>OX387614.1:0-5000000 GCA_947568825.1 Sphinx pinastri | reverse complement strand
AATCAAGTCACCTTTGGTTTCGAATACGTCCTCGTTGAGTTTCCCCTTGATTTGTCCTCATTCATTATTACGATGACGTCATATCGTCGGGATATGTTGTTGAAAGGATTTTACGCGACTCTCTCATAGAGCACAGCCAACCATCCCTTGTGTAATTGCATATTTGTTATAGTTAGTATATAAAATGTCAGTTTGTCATAGGCAGCTTATCGCGTTATACTGGGTTCGCCATTTTATTTCTATTTCGCATTTGGAAAGATTGCATAAGCTTTTGCATTCGTATTCGCGAATAATGTGAATAGCAAATTGATAAATGTATTTGTATTGTCGATAATTGATAATACGTATATAATATATATACGCCTAGATATTGATTGACAATGCGAGAAATGGGCCTACCATTATTGAATATAGCTGATCTTGCAAAATATGACTTGCATGTTACTGTAATTTACATTTTTTTTTAATGTTACAGAGATTATATTTTTAATTGATACGGAACTAATAAATTACTATATTATTATAATAAAATTAATTAGCGAAGAATAATGGTAAGCCGATGTCCATGTGCATGTTTTCTCAGACTAACAATACACTTTTTCCATTAACAAATATATATTTCATAACATACATAATACAGTATTAGTTCTACGCATTAAAGTTGAAAAAAGACAAGCGATATGTAAACTACATTTGATTACAGTTTCGATGGCCACGAAATATATTAATTATTCTAAGTACAAGCGCTCAGTATAATAACGGAGTCTACCTGTCGCCAGGGGAGTAGCTATAGCTTGCACATAGGGGGGTCCGAGGATACCAAAATGTCAATGGCGTAGCGTGGGTTCTTGCCGCCCCATGACACAAAAAACCTTCTTTCGACAAATAAGTCACGTATACAACCCCCCAATCACCAAATGTTTAAAAATTTTAAATAATAATGTGTACAAGTTTTATGGCCCAGATAATGGGGGTCCGGACCCCCCCGCCCTTTATATACGCCCATGCCTGTCGCAAAAATGATTAAAGCTTTTTAATTAGGATTCCCGTTTCAGAATCTTCAATTGTTAGGAAGTAGGAACACTAAGCATTTTTTTAATATTACATAGCATGGTAAAAGTATGCTTTAATTAATATTAAACAATGTAGACATACACAAAATCAACCGCGTCAGCAATTTTGTTCATAGAGTTGTGAATTCAAGTATAACATTGCCCCTTCATAACTCATTAGTTTGGAAGTGTGGGCAATGTTGTAAATTCCTCTAGCGACTGGTCGGTTGATAAATCCGGCAACCCTTTCAGGCCAAAGCTACTATCAAACAAAGATATGCAACTATATCTATAAAATATCCGGATATCCGGTTCAAATAAGCCGGCATTGTTGTGTCGACTGGTGGGGGAAAATCATCTCTCGTCTGTCGACACTCTATTTCACCCCACTCCGCTTACCATCGTGTACAGTGGGGGAAATTTGCCGTGTATATATAAAAAAGTGTGTGTGTGTATTAATGTACACACGTATGAAGTGAAACTTTTTCA
This sequence comes from Sphinx pinastri, assembly GCA_947568825.1. Taxonomy (NCBI): domain Eukaryota; kingdom Metazoa; phylum Arthropoda; class Insecta; order Lepidoptera; family Sphingidae; genus Sphinx; species Sphinx pinastri. The sequence continues at coordinate 4,998,459 of OX387614.1, read as the reverse complement.
ACCAATTCATTTTTTTCACTGTTCTTATAATAATTATTTTATCCCATTAATACGGTTAAATTATTATTATTTATTTAAATATATTAAAATATTATTGTCTGCTAAATTGACAGCCATATTTTTAAATGATGATTAATTTCAATAAATTAATATACATTTACTAATACTTACAATCAAAAGTGAGGTGAACATAAAAATAATACCAAAATCACAATCACGTGATGATTTTTCAAAACCATAAAAAAATAATCTCTCACTTTCACTATTTATTTAAATGAATTTCAATAAGTGTAGCAAATCATAATATTTAAACTTTTTACGCTTGTCGACAATAGATGGTTCTGTACAGTTAGACCTAATTACTTCACCGCGATGTCAAAATTCTCTTTAAAAAAGGGTAACAAACGGTCCAAGTGACAGACAATGTGAAGATTTTCGTGTGACATTTTTTTAACATAGATTTCTACCGTACGTTTGTTCTCAATATTGTATAAAAACTTTGAGTATAACTACTCAAAGTGTAAAAAGGATCAGTAACAAATAAACAAAAACCATAAATGTTGCCACGACACAAACACGTTAATTTAGGCAAAAGAAATAAAGTCAGCTAGCATTGTGAAGAAACGAATTTAAATAATATTTTTACTTTATGATATTACTTATATTCATAAATTTGTAGTACAATGAAGGTTTGAAGGAGTTAAGATTTGTCCCTCTACTCTCGCGAAGGATAACTAATTTAGCTCGTCAGAGGTCGCTCAGAGTATAGTGGGTTGACGTTAACTGTCATTTCCCTGATGTTTGCCATTATTAAACCAATTGCCGCGAGGTTGCCAAGATTTGACAAATTAAGTACCTAATTGTTGCCTCGGTGGCGTAGTCGTATTACGATATGACTGCAATGCTAAGGTCTCAGGTTCGATTCCCGGGTCGGGCATAGTGATATTGGGTTTTAAATTCAGTATCGGCCCGGAGTCTGGAATTTGTGTCCGATATGGCGATAGGCTCGCCCCCTATCACATCATGGGACGAAATACGCACGGTGAAAAGTGGGTGCACTAGTTGCGCCTCTGCCTACCCCTTCGGGGATAAAAGGTGTGTGTGTGGTTGAAAATTTCCAATTCCCAAGAAATAATTCCCAAAAAATATTCCTAATATTTAAGAAATAAAATACGTATTTTTTTACCTCTCCTGCCACTCATTTTGCAAAATGAATGTTAAAAAAGTTTGAAAGTGTCAATATCACTCCACTTGAACCATTGATGTATTTGACTTGAACATAATATTACTGTCGCCCTGGTTACAAAATAAATATGGAATACCATCATCAAAGGTATTTCCAATAAAAGCCTAAGACGAAATTTTTAACCTAATAGCTTTTTTTTGTACCGAATCCAAAATATTAGAAAACGCAGTTGTTTTTTATTCAGGACTATGTTGTTCAATATTCTTAAAATGTACGAAAAATGTTTTAAATTCAAACCAAAGATCAAAAATAATATCAATTGTATTCTGGAGTTAAGTTAATTACAATAGTAATTCTCATTTTTCATTAATCATCATTATTACATCATCATTGTAGATCTCATGACATCTATCATAATTTTAGTACATCTTAATATATTATCCTTATCATTGTCATCACATGCGATAATTATCACTATCACTTCATCCGCTATCATCATTATCATCTGTCATAATGATCATAGTTTCTTCTACTATCTCTATCACTGTAATTACTATTCTTATCATCACTCCCCTTTCCAAGAATGTACAAAAATCTCCCTCATTGTTACACGATCCAAAATTTAGTTCAAAAAGATACCACGAGATGTCACTACGTAGTCAGGTTTGAATTACACAATATCCAGTTTGAACCATGGCTATTTTTGCGTTCTAAAATGCTATATGTGTCCTCAACAGTATTCATAGTATAATAGATTTAAAAAACATTATTTTGAGTTAAAATATAAACTGTAAATACAGACTAATGATAATACCTATACCCCGCGAGGCAGTTGCCAATTTGAAAAGTTGATGTGGCCAAACTTTGGGGGCATTGGCGTCGTTAGCGCTGCGTAGGGTACACAGTTAACTTTTATCCAATGTCCAACTGGTCCAATGCGGTTAAATTTAATTGTTATTCTAAGAGTTAGCTAATACTTACGTATCAATTAGTAATTTATTATCAAAGCCGCCATTTTTATATAACTTAAAGTAAAGGCACGATTTAAATTTCGAAGTGCATTCAACTTGCATTAACTGAGTGACGTCAGTGGTTGAGGAGGCCCGCTCAGCAGTGGGCAGTATATAATACAGGGCTGATATGGTGGTATGGTTAGCTATTCAAGCACCTCTTTACTGGCGACCATTTTGTTTTAGGTCCCACTAATATTTTTTTGGCATACATTCTCAAATTTTTGGCGTGCCCCAATTATTACGACGCGCGCCATTGTTTCCCCATCACTGTTCTATTTGGTATCAGGATGTTCCCACTACATTAAAGTAGGAACACCTCTCCCCATGACATAAATATCCTTAATTACGTTTGTAGTGGAACTGGGTAATCCTCGTGTACCCTAAATACTTTACATTGAAATTAAAATTTTATATGTGCTCAGTTTTGCTAGCGGCTGCGTCTGCGTAAACGCGGGAAGATTTTTTATTAGACAATTTGGACTGACCTCGTAAGGGAACGTATAGCCCTTTGTAGAATGTAGCATTTACATTTATTGCTTTTGTATATCACTATTTAGACATAATCGGCATAGAAACGTCGTGGAAGTTTCCGAACCTAATTTTTGTATTGCATTAATATCTATACTCATAGTCTATTAATTATTATAGACCTATAGAAAGTATAATGTACAATTTTAATATTTATCATTAATAGTGTATCATAAAAGTATATATATGTCGGAGACAAATAGATGGCGCTTCACTAAAATAAAATAAGTTTGTAACAACTGACAACAGATGGCACCACATTCGAATGATTATTAACGGAAACGTCAAGCGAGAAGCTTGAGTGAGGTCGCCACTGGACTAGCCAAACTAGTTTGACAATTGAAATGTCACCTGAGGCCTATATAAGGTCTAGCTCTCAAGAAAAATAGTCAGTGATCGAGCGGGAGCGCAAGAGAGAACATTGGATTGGCCTGTCTCGTGACGAACTCGCTGCGTTATCCGTCCTACGTCATGGAAGAAATATTCATAGTACCAGCTTTCTTCGACATCAGAAGTGGGATAAACAATCAATGCCCACAGAAATGGATTGTGCTCACTACATATGTACGCTATGTGGAATACATCGTACGATGGAGATATTTGACTACCCGCAATTTACGTGAAGAAAGAAATTGCGCTAATATCTGAATAAGAACTAGCCTACAATGTGAATAAAAGTGGACGCTATGTGTAACATGGCCATCGTCTTCTTAGCTGTGAGGATATTTTCTACCTTAGACAGGGTTGTTGGCAATGGTGTCTACATGTACGGCAATTGGGAAACTAGTGCTGAAACGTTCCTGAAGGCGTGCCGTTTATGGTGTGACAAGCACCGTGGTGTTGATAGTGACAGGACTGACAGGGACATCCGTGATTGTATCAGTAGAGGAAATCTGGTATCGTATTACCCATTACCCTTGTGTGAGGGTTCTGGTTTCTTTTTATTTCTTGGTTTGCAAATAGTGAGATCTTGTTTAACAGGGGGCATGTGCAGACATGGATTAACGAGTAATTCGTGGTTATTGTTGGTATAGAGCCGTCCTTAAACTTAAGGCCTTGGAGAAAGAAAATACCTGTTGTAGTAAACAATGACTGTACATGGCCTTGGTTGACAAAAGTGATCTAGGTGTAGGTATAGTGTTCGGTTTGAAGGAGTGCTGGCCTTCCTTGGTCAAGGCTTCGAATCGCAATACTGCACTGTTCAAAATTTTGGATTAAGAGCGCTACGTGCGATAATTTTGAGGTTGTCATGTTAAGATGACTACTGAATTTCTGCTCAAAGATTGATGTGAGACTTGACTAAAGTCTAGGATAGGGTGAACGGTTGATGCTGTTGTGATATTTTTGATTGCAGAACTGAAGATCCTTGCAGGTTAGAAAACTGCATAAACTGTGACTACTGAAGAGCCTCTGTGGGATCCGTTGGTGGATCTTAGCTGCGGTGATACAAGATGTTTGGTATCGTATCACCCGTAACCCTGGTTTGAGGGTTCTAGTTTCTATTATTTTCCTGTACCCGTTGCAAGTATTGGAATCTCATTTTACCATTTGGTAAATGACTGGTTCATGACTTGAGAATCGAGATGATGTCCAACTTACATCGCAGGTAGATTTCCCTGTTGTAGCAATGGGATGGCTGTTTAGAAAGTCTGACACGAGTCTTAATGTAAAGTCAGAATGGGCCGAGCCTTGTAATGCTGCTGTGTTTATTTTCTGATTGCAGATATTGGAAATCACTGCTGGCGGTGCCGCGTGTGACATGTCCGTTTCGGTAGGACGGTGTGCGGTGTAATGCAGCTGGTGAGCAGCTTCCGAGAGAAGATCTCCACAGATCGTCAATGACACTCACTTCACTTAAATAACTATTGAGTTGTATTCAGTTTGATCATTTACTGACGGCTGTGTTGCCGAAGAGTTAACCGTCATTTCTTCTCACCACGTGACACTGGGAGGTGATTGTGAGGGGGCATTTTGAGGGTGATGTGTTATCCTTGTAGCGTTGGTGCGCTAGCAAGATGAGCCGTTGGTGCGGCGATGTGTTATCCTTGTTGCGTTGGTGCGCTAGCAAGATGAGCCGTTGGTGCGGCGATGTGTTATCCTTGTTGCGTTGGTGCGCTAGCAAGATGAGCCGTTGGTGCGGCGATGTGTTATCCTTGTTGCGTTGGTGCGCTAGCAAGATGAGCCGTTGGTGCGGCGATGTGTTATCCTTGTTGCGTTGGTGCGCTAGCAAGATGAGCCGTTGTTGCGGCGATGTGTTATCCTTGTCGCGTTAGTGCGCTAGCAAGATGAGCCGTTGGTGCGGCGATGTTTGCATTGGTGTGCAAGCAAAATGAACTGTCGGTGCGGAGATGTTTGCATTGGTGTGCAAGCAAGATGAACCGTTGGTGCGAAGATGTTTGCATTGGTGTGCAAGCAAGATGAACCGTTGGTGCGGAGATCTTTGCATTGGTGTGCAGGCAAGATGAGCCGTTGATGCGGCGGTGTTTGCATTTGTGTTCAAGCAAGATGAACCGCTGGCGCGGAGATGTTTGCATTGGTGTGCAAGCAAGATGAAGCGTTGGTGCGGAGATGTTCACATTTGTGTGCAGGCAAGATCAGCCGTTGGTGCGGAGATGTCTGCATTGGTGTGCAAGCAAGATGAACAGTTGGTGCGGAGATGTTTACATGTGGGTGCAAGCAAGATAAGCCGTTGGTGTGGCGGTGTATTATTCTCATTTGCGTAGATGCATAGATGACTTGGGCCGTTCACGCGGTGATGTGTTGTTTGCGTTGGTGCGCAAGGCGAGATGACCTGTTGGTACGATGAAGTGTGTTGAGGTATGGGGGTGACGAGCCGTTGGAGCGGCGCTTTGTGCAGTTATTGTTCTTTGAGTAAATGAGACTAATCGTTGGCAGTATAGTGATCCTTGTTCGTGGAAACAAGATAAGCCATTGGAAAGATTATAATAAGTGCGGTTGTACTCATGAAAACGTGCAACTAATAAAAAATTGGGATAGTAAATTAACTTACTATGGTAACCTGTGCACACGGTCACAGAGTTGACGCGTGGCGCATGTGTCGGTCACAGGGATGACTCTGTTGGCGAGTCAATTATGCTCACAGGAATGATTGTTTTAGTTTTGATTATGGTCACTAGGATGACTATAGAAATAATTTTATATCACGGTAGTAATAAGTGTTAATTGATTTTACTCTTCATGATAAGTGTGGTGACAGTGGCGAGTTCGGTAATAGTGATGAGTGAATTTTGGTTCTGGTAGAAGCTCGGGTAAGGACTCTATCAGCTTTATTTCGCTCGACCGTGCTAATACTATTGTGTAGTCGTGGCCCAGTGGAAATTCGGTGTCTCTCGAGGCAACTCTAATAGTCCGTGGGTTGCGGCTTGCGTTTGGCACTGGTCGAGGCTGTGGTTTGTAGAGATCATACTATATAGTGCTCCACGAGATGGATATGCGTTTGTAAGATGCGATCCACGGGATGGACACGCAAGTGGGAGTCACGATCCACTAGAGGGTTATCAAGACAGCAATACGCTGGTTGGCTGCGAGAGTCGTGGCACAAAAATGGAAAACTCGTTGTTGCGTGTCCTAGTGGGGAACGCATGATGGAGGCATATCCCGGGAGACTTGTGCTTGGTGGCACAAGTGGGTAGTAGAACGCCCGATGAAGTCATGTCCTGAGAGGATTGTGCTTGATGAAGGAACAATGTCTGAGCGTTTAGTGACGTTTGAAATTGTCTGGTAAAGTTAGCAAGTGATTATATTGTTGACAGTAGAGTTTGATGCCTAATCGAGACTTAAGTTGAAGATGGACCTTCAGCAATTTTGACATTCTATCAACTGTATTGTAGTGTGTGCCTGGAGTATTCTTTTGAAGATGATTGTGCTTTGTGTCAATCAGAGTAACACACGGGGACGTGTGTGTCGCAGGATGGCCGTGTCGGAGACAAATAGATGGCGCTTCACTAAAATAAAATAAGTTTGTAACAACTGACAACAGATGGCACCACATTCGAATGATTATTAACGGAAACGTCAAGCGAGAAGCTTGAGTGAGGTCGCCACTGGACTAGCCAAACTAGTTTGACAATTGAAATGTCACCTGAGGCCTATATAAGGTCTAGCTCTCAAGAAAAATAGTCAGTGATCGAGCGGGAGCGCAAGAGAGAACATTGGATTGGCCTGTCTCGTGACGAACTCGCTGCGTTATCCGTCCTACGTCATGGAAGAAATATTCATAGTACCAGCTTTCTTCGACATATACATTTCAATTTATTATTATTCAAAGTGATATTGGATTTTTCTATTCAGTATCAGCCCGGAGTCTGGAATTTGTGCCCGATATGCCGATAGGCTCGCCCCCTATCACATCTTGGGACGGAATACGCACGACGAAAAGTGAGTGCACTAGTTGCGTCTCTGGCTACCCCTTCGGGGATAAAAGGCTTGAGTATGCGTATGCGTAAAAAAACCTCGCGATACACTTTCCAGGTAAAACTACCAAACGACTGGACTTATGGTAAATTTTAACTATCCAGTATATCAGTTTATAATGTAGCTTAGAACGGTTCGAATTTTTTTGTCGCCCCTTACTAGCTACTTAAGACGGTCCCGTCGAGACGCGATGGAGTGATAGTGTCATGCCATTCTGGACTATCAACAATACCTTACAGCTCTCCTGCACCGAGACCTCCCCCCATGTACGAATATCTATCTATACTAATATATAAAGCTGAAGAGTTTGTTTGTTTGTTTGAACGCGCTCAGGAACTACTGGACCGATTTTGAAAATTCTTTCACTAATAGGAAGCTACATTACTCCTGAGTGCTATAGGCTACTTTTAATCCCGGAAAAACTTTTCCACGCGGGCGGAGCCGCGCGCAATGCTAGTAAAATATACGCATCTTATTACGTATGCACAAAGAACCCGACAAAGAACATTCACTCGAAAAAGATTTATAAACTTTTCATGTCGTGCCGCTGTACTTAGTTTCTGAAACAGCGCCTCGGATGGATATCTGGCCAACTGTATGTTTTCACATTCTTCCCGGAAAATACGCTAAGAAAACTTACTAAGGATGAGTTTTGTGTTAGCATGAGTTTTATACATTTCTATTTAGAACAAAGAGAAGTATGAATACATCGATAAACTTCAAACATTTATTTTCTCTGAGATCGTGAAAAAAGTACCAATTTAACCCGCTAGGGGCCTTGACCAAGCTTTGCCACCTCAGCCCTCTAATTTTAAAAGATATTGTCGTAATCTGAAATTTCATATTATTTTTCTATAGAAAAAAATTATATTGATGATAATTAAGTAGTTACAGAACGACTCTAACAAGTACAAAATAATATATTATTCTTCTTGCCGCGACAATTTTCAAGTTTTTTTTTTTTTTATGGCATTCAATGTCGAGGCGAGCATGCCGTCATAGCCTATTTATACAGTAAACCTAATATTGATAGTGGACTCTTACCAGTTTCAGTTTTCAAGATATTTATCTTGTTTTTAATGGGAATACCTTAGCTGCAAGCAACAGGAAGTAATAACCTGACCAAGATTTGAAAACATCTAACCGTGCAGAAATTTAGAGCAATGAAAAGAAATTCCGCGTTTTGTATAGGTGCTGGGCTTCAAAATCTAACCAGGCTCAAACTTTAGGGGCAAAAACATGGATTTTGGATCCATTAAAAAAATATTTTTAGACCCCTCTATTTATAATGAACTTTTTAAAAAACGTTCATTTAAGAGTAGTTTTTAAGCAAGCCAAAATTACATAAATCTCAAAATCGGAAGACTAAAATTATATGATTTATTGCAAAGGCCTTATTTTTAGGAGTACTATCCGAATATGTATAAAGTATCTTGGTTACAATTGAAGCCCGTGTTTGGACATATCCTTTTTTAAATATATTAGACATCTGGTGGTAAGTTTCTCATAGATAGAATATATCTGTATATACCACTGCTTTTTCACCAAGCGACAATCATCATCATTGTCAGCCACACGACGTCCACTGCTGAACATAGGCCTCCCCTAAAGATTTCCAGACGGACCTGTCAAAAGCGGCCTGCATCCAGCGCGTTCCTGCGACCTTTATCAAGCGACAATGACTACAGTGTTTTATAGTTAAAATTTCCTGGCTGTCGCTCACAATCGGCGTACATGCTTGTCATGTCATCATTATCAGGCAAATGAAGTCCACTGCTGAACATACACCTTCCCTAAATATTTTCAGACGAACCTGTTTAAAGCTGCCTCTATTGTGTTCTTGTGCTTGCGCGTGTTCCACGATATTTAGTTAACGATAGCTATTTTGCATAATAAACTATAATACGCATACGCATACTCACGCCTATTATCCCCGAAGGGGTAGGCAGAGGCGCAACTAGTGCACCCACTTTTCGCCGTGCTTATTCCGTCCCATGATGTGATAGAGGGCGAGCCTATCGCCATATCGGGCACAAATTCCAGACTCCGAGCTGATACTGAATAGAAAAATCCAATATCACTTTGCCTGACCCGGGGATCGAACCCGAGACCTCAGCATTGCAGTCGTACCGTAATACAACTACGCCACGGAGGCAGCCTATAATACAAATAGTATAATATTTTGTACTTATGACCCGTTTTACCACTTCAAAGTGATATTGTAGTATGCAAAGTTAATCGCAATATAGACTTCGTACTCAACTCCGTAACAATTTATAATGACGATGATGGGAAATGACATTGTAACTAAATCCATTATATCCCAGATATCGCGTTAACCCATCGGCCCCTATTGTTCCAAATTGTACTAGATGTTAACCCGCCCTGGAAACTATAGTGCTGGGGCATTCCGGAATATTGTGTTTGTTCGGAATGCAGTGAATAATTCCGGGATTCATGAGTTCTTGTTCGGATCAGATGCGTGAAATTCAACTCTTTTGGAATAAAATTACGGTTATGGTCTTGTGCAATAAAACTGCAGACTGGGAAGTCGTGGTCATTTTTTAGGATTTTCCAACAAAATTTTCCAGGGTTAGGGTCTCCCAAGGCTGTAGAAATTCATTGCAGCAATGATCACGCTTAAAATAGTGTTTTTTTTCTGACTTTACCTACATGAAGTGCAGGTAGATGAAGAAAGACTCAACGGAAAATAAAACATTATTTGTGAATACATGTAAACAAAGAAATCGTCCATAGAATCTTATATTAGAAAGCAATCCCAGAGCCCAGGAATCAGCGGCCTTGACCGCAATTAAATTATAATTACACGATCACTGACCCCTGGGCCGTATTCTATTTTAGGCTTTGATGTTACGACTATTTTCCGAAGTTTAATTATAGGTTTGGAATAGATACTAGTATTTAGTTGTAATAAATGCGTGAGAAGCCTTTCCCACCACAAATATCTCTAAAATAATTGTACGGCACCAGCGCCATCTATTTAGAAATCAGATTAAGTTCCATTATTCAACAAACCGAGATATAAAGTCGCCTATGTGTTAATCTAGGATATGGTCTACCCGTGTGCCAAATTTCATCCAAATCCGTTCAGTAGTTTCTGCGTTTACTACTAACAACAGCTATTTTCACAAACTTTTTTTTTTTTTTTGTTATTTCATTGAATGACGAGATAAGCATGCCGTTCGCCTGATGGTAAGCGATACGACCACCCATAAACAGTAGCAACACCATCCAGTAACTTGACTTACAAAGTACTGTGTGGAATTCCACTGCGCTCGTCATCCTGAGACATGATGTTAAGTCTCACAAACTTTCGCATTTATAATATTATTAAGAATTAAGTAGTATTATCACTTCGCCTAGGTTTGAATCAATTTTCTGTAGTTCACTAGAGTGAATGTACCTGGTAATTATTTTGATTTGACAAAAATATTAAATTACATTTAATTAAGAACTGGATCCTGTAAAACACTTCCATAAGTATTTTTTAAACATACTGATTAAAATGGGTTCTGCAATTTTATTTTGTCTGCAGGTCTAAATAATTTTATTATACAAATAAATTATTCGGATTTGAATGGACTGCCGGTGATTGTGAAAACGGCATCACTTCGCTAAGACCATAGTATAGTGTTTTTACTTGCTAAATACGAATAGATTAAGCAAATAAATAATATGAGATTAGCATGCAGAAAGTGAAGCTTACCCAAGTGAACATTGATTACATGTCCATTAGATTTATTGTAAATAATTTTGTAACCGGCTGTAAGAGATGTTAACTTACCGACTGAAAATGTAATAAAATAAAACTTGTTGTCAGTTAAAATAATGGTTTCAAAAGATTTCAGGGGAAAAGGCGTTTTATGCACAATCTAGATTTTTGAGGTTGTAAAGGACTTTCTTACTAACTCTTACCTGGACCACACACGAGATTCTCTAGGCCATTAGTGCTGAATTTAAATCCAAAACACGTAGTTGATCAAGCAGAAAAGAAAATATTCATAATATCTAATAGTAATAGGTATAGAATTTTATTCGCACATTATCACAGGTACTACCACATTGAAAAAGGTACTTGTTAATTACTTGCTCATGTTTTTAATCGTTCTGTAAATTTGTTTTAATATATGTTGTAGAAGAAAAGTCTGAATGTAAGGTTCCGCTGCAGCAATTTAATTTATCGCCATCTCGCGGTATTTTGCAATGCATTTTGTGAATTTCTGTTTTAATAAATATGCATCGTTTATAATTATAATTTATATTTTTTTTTTTTTATAATTTATTCGAACCCATAAAATGTTATACATTATATAGATTCCGTCAATATTAACTCTACCACCAGTTCGGAAAGCAGTTCTCACTAGAGAAGAACGGGCAAGAAACTCTAGTGATATACATAATAATATTGTGTAATAATTGATTATTGTTAATTTGGTAGTTATATTTATACGTTTGTGATTTATTGTAAGCCAATGTCCCGCTACGCGCTTGAATTATATTATATGGCTGTGAATGAAGTTCGATCGACCAATAATTAAATACATTGTTTCATTTATTATCAAATAGCTTATGCTCGCGGCGTCGCCTGTGTGAAACAGTTTTTGTGCGATAAAAAGAGCCTATGCTCTTCCCAGGGTCTCAAGTTATCTCCATAACAAATTTCATGTAAATCCGTTCAGTAGTTTCGGAGATTTACAGTAACAAACAAACAGAAAAACAGATAGACAGAAAATAATTATAAATATCGCTGATTTGTCTTCCATTATCCTTCTTTAGTCACCTCCTTTCTTTATTACCACATTTCTTTCATTGTACGGTCACTGGGTTATACTATTATATTATAGTAGGTATAGGTGGATAGATTTATACTTTACTGTTATATTCAGCTCAGTCATGTGTAAGATGAATATTATGTACTTATTATTTACTTGATCCTATCACACAGTTTCATCTAACGCATATCCATTTGACGAAGGTGACGATGAAAGATAGTTTCCTTATATCTCCTATGGTTTTAGGTTTCCCCATACTGGCCCAGTTAAAAACACACTCTTTACCATCTTTTGATTCGCTGTCAAATTAAAACTAAACATAGTTTTCGTATATTTAATCATGTATTAATCTAGGTTAGCTATTAATTTTATTTATTCCAGTTATTTTGCTTTAAACTACAGAACCGATTTTGATAAGAGGTCTATGGGACCAATCTGAAAGTATATTTTTCAATTGAAAAAAGAATTTTCCAAATCGGTTAATAAAATTCGGAGATCTGAGGTAACAATCATAAAAAATACACGTCGAATTGAGAAACTTTCGGTCGGTCGGTTAAAATTTGCAAGAAGTTTAGTTAGGTTGTTGTATACTCTACAAGTTAAATGTCACCATCTAAAAAGTAAAAAGCATTTTTATATCAGCTCCCAAGTTAAGTAAATCTAGTCCTGCACGTCGCTACCGCAACAAGTAGACATCTTCCATCATTCACTGCAAATTTTCATTATTTTCCTAGTAGTTTGATTATCATTAAATTTCTTTTGTCGGATGTTTAAAGTCTTTTTTTTTAAAGCCATGCCCGCGATGGTCGTGAAAGCCGCCCTGGCCAACAGCACCCGCGTGTTCTCCCCCGTGACCCTGAGCCAGGAATGGCCAACCCTCGGACGCCTGATCTTCATGGTTCTCTGCGCGACTCTCGGCACCATCCTCAACGGCTTCTTTGTGGCAGCGTTCTTTGTCGAGAGGACTTTGAAACGGGTGGGTATGTAAAGTTCCAAATTTTTTGATATATTACCATACCGGCCCTGTATTATATACTGCCCACTGCTGAGCACGGGCCTCCTCTACAACTGAGGGTTTAGGCCTTAGTCCACCACGCTGGCCTAGTGCGGGTTGGCAGACATTTTTGATATATTAATTATAGTTAATTAATTTTAAACAATGTCATACTAAAATTGCCTCAGTTATCTATCCTAAACGTGTGTGTACATATCACCAGAGCGAAATCTAAAAATAAAAATGAAAAAAACAATGGTCTTGCACCATTTCTTTTTAATAATCGGCGAATAGGCGATTGTATATGAAATAAGTAAGTATTTAAGTATCTAGTCGAATAAAATTCATAATATGTTTTGAATTCATACTATGAAATGTACAATATACATGTTGAAAAGAACCTGCTACATCTTCAACAGTACAGAATTAATATAAATTCATACTTAGCTAACAAAATATATTACACTGTGGTATTTGTTTCCAAAATCAATATAAAAATTGGATTCTTGGTTATGTCATTTATGTTTATTACTAAATGAAGCAATATTGCGCTACGCATAACTATTGATCTCGATAAAAAGTAAATGAAATGTCTTCTAAATAAAACCATTATTTTAATGATTTGCTTTATGTTAACCTTTCATTCCGTATAAATTATGTCGTCAGCAACATTTTCATTATTAGTTAAACACTGAAAGAAAATGTAATCTGGCATTAATTCCTTTTGACCAACGCCCTAGTTTCGAGGTTTTACTCGAATCTTTTGAATAGTCTGAACAGCTAACAAACACAGTGAGAAATACGCCATTTTATTTCCTCTCATGCCTACTCAAAAAGGAAATGACACGATCAGCCTCGATACAGCTGTACCTACTTCCGCTTTTATTTGAACATACGTGGTTCCAACCTACTTGTGTTCGCATACTGTAAATATTTCACATAGACTTGCTTCTACGTCCAATGCAGACGTGGATACAATCAGTACCTACTGCCTAGTACCTAGTGTGAGACCAAGTATTACTAGCAATTTAAATATATTTTCTGTCTTGATTGACGTTATGTAAAGATGTTGCTGTATTAATGATTATTATTGTATCTTTCCTGTAATTAATCACGGCACGAAGCCGGTTCTTGAGGCTTGCGGTATACAACCCGAAAAGGCTCTTTAAGAAATTAATTTAGTATAGATATGTATTATGGTTTTTAAGTTAAACTTCTCTCATTCCTAGGGTATTTCAATTATTTATACAACACAAACTTGCCCAGACATCGGCTTCCGGTTTGCCTCGGGGTGCAATACTAACCCTGGGCTACGGTCTGCATTATAGTGACCCAATAGAATATAATGCAGACTATAATAATTTAATTAGTCTGACTATAATTAAAATCAGTATCTAATTTACTTAATATTATGTGATAATTAATTTGATTTCTATAGAACGTTCCACTTACTTGGATTAAGTTCGTTCAATACTTGAGAACACTTTATTATCAATCAACATTCCGTATTGAATAGACATTATGCTTTATTAATAAACTAATATACTCAAAGACTAACTAATATATAATAGTTAGTAGCTGTACAATAGACATGCTATGGTTTGGAATGCGTGGAATTTCATTAATGCTTCATAGACAACTTTACTCGGATACGTCAGCCATATGTACATACAGCCTTTAAAGTACAGTGGCGTAGTTTATAGATAAGCATTTTGACGAATTAAGTGCGAATGCGGTTGGAAGCCTTTGATATTGGTACTTCAGTAAGATTTACGTTTAAAATACAAAATTAAAATACATTTTTTTTAAATTTCGTTCTATCATGTTAATATTTTTTGTACTTATTGTAATTTCAATGCTCTAGTTAAAATTTCATCACATCAAGATCTGGGCATGGTGATTTCGCACTATTGGGAGAGGGGAGGTTATTCCTAATATTATCACACCTGTTGTGTAAACACGTGTAACACCTTTATATCTTTAAGGCCTAATTTCACCACACTCTGTTAATTACTGTAACAGCCTGTTGACTATCTCAACGGACTGTTAAGGTTTTTGAGTGTCCCACCATACCCTAACCGGTGATTATCATCCTTATCTAGGCGTTCTTTCATGGGACGCGCGATACCCTAACATTCGCGTTAATTTTAACGCCCGATTAACTCACGCCTGTTAAATAAGAAATTGGTGTAATTAGACCTTATAGTAGGGACAAACTAATCTGGCCGGTATGACATGACACGGTTTTGATTTTTTTTGGGTAGACGCTCTCACAGGGTTATTGCGTCGGGAAAAAAATTGAATTGTCATACCGGCCAGCTTAGTTTGTCCGAACTATAGTATCAGATATCTCTTTTAACTCCGTTGTCCACAGGGAACGTTTACCTCGCCTGTGTCGGCCTCTCTGACCTAATAATAACAGGGCTAGTTATGTCGATCTCCGCCGTGGTACTACTATCCGGCGAATGGGACACTATACCTGTTTGTAGAGCCTTACAATTACTAACCGAGACTTCTACGTACTGTTACAGTCTATTTTTTACGGTAAGTAATATTTTTGGTATATTTTTGTTTTCAGGTTGTCTAATACTTATTTTATTCTGGACATGTGATATTTATATATGATGGTTGTTTTTTTTTCATTTTATTGAATGACGAGACGAGAATGCCGTTCGCCTGATGGTAAGCGATTCGACCGCCCATAAACAGTAGTAACACCATACAGCACCTTGAGTTACAAAGTACTGTGTGGTATTCCACTGCGCTCGTCATCCTGAGACATAAGATGTTAAGTCTCATTATGTCCAGTAGTTATATTATTAGTATTATAATAATAATGTATGTTCCATTAAAACAATTGTTTTTGTGATAAATGTTTTGTCAAACTTTAATTTTTATCGTATTTAAACATTTACGCTTTATAATCACAATTAAAACAAATGAGGAAACTTCAGTTTCTGTAGTGGATAATGTGGTAAATTGATTGAAACGTCCCAAATGAGTATAATGGATAATACACATTATTATTATTTACAAATTATTACAAGTGCGTGAGGTGTCTCTATTGGAACCCTATTCCGTATTCGTGCGAAAAACAGCTGCTAAACCAGTTCGGGGTCCCTATGCGGGTACTGGCACGGGCCACCTGTCATCCTGTTCATACTCTACTGACCTATTTACTTTGTACCACGTTGTAGATTATTATGATGTGTATTCATTTACATATTAAACCATTTTTTATATTTCTTAACACAATTTATAATTAGTTAGATATGTGATTTCATAGGATTATATTTTGGCGGTTAATATTTTTCTTTCCTTATGTTCAAACATTATTTTATATATAGTAAAATTTTAACTAATCCAACCGTCGCGTTGTTCTTTAGTTTATCTTGCATTCTATTAGATAGTTTCGTTTGGAAAGGCAATAAATACCGCATCCTTCACTAAGTCTACATTGTGCGATACGAAAGATATTTCATTAGTCGTTTTGTTTCAGCTCGTAGCTGCAGAAACGTATTATCGCCTGTGCCGCACCAGTACTGAATACCGCATGTTCATTTCCTTGCACGTGGGTGTCATCTCCTGCCTGGTTGTCTTCTTCAGCGCCATCATCGCTGCTGTTGGCGTCTACATGAAACTTGACTACGACTACTGTGAGCGCCGCTACACTGGCAGCTTCCTCTTCCGCGCCACCACCTTAGCTTTGCTCCATGTTCTACCGTTCTTCATGACTATGTACGGACTTTTTAGCTCATCCTTTTGTATATCTCGCCGTGCTCGTACCCAGAACCACTACAGGCGATCCCAACAGTACGACCGCGATTGCTCTACCACAAACCTCAATATTGTGGCCTACTTGTTATACGTCGTTGCTTGGATCCCATATCTTATCGTAGTGCACGAATACCCTGATAGCAGCGACTCTAGATATTATCACTCTGCCTGGTTCGGAATGATGCGCTCGTTAACTACTAGCCTACTGTATAGTGGGATCAATAGGAACTTCAGGCGTGCGTTTGCTGACCTCTTCTACTACTGCTGTTGCAAAAGTTCATTGACGGATACGTTTGCCAGCCGTCACAGGAGGGCTCTTGAATATAAACCTGCTACCGGTGATGTGCGGGTTCATATCATGCACCAGGCCGTTAGCATGTGCAGCCCTCAGCGCATCTCCAATGCGACACGGGAGACGCAAGAATTATGATCAGTTACATGTCCAAATTGCAGGCATGTTAACTACATTGAGTAAAATGACGTCGGCGATCGTTGCACTAGTACCATTTAGGTTATGTTTTTTTTGTTATGGGTGTATTTTTAAGTAGCTCACACTGAGCTTATGTATATCTTATGGATATGTTGGATGTATGTATATGTGATTTTTATTACACTTTTAATGTTATTTAATGACTCCTGTTTTCAAATAATGAGAAACTAAGTCACATTTTTTTTGTGGTCTCAATATTTTTTAGGATTCGGAAAGTATGTGATTTGGAAAAGGCTATAAGGGTATTTAGATATATAATGTATTCGAAGAAGCGCCTTATTGGTATAGGGGGCATCAAGTTTGGGGATAGTTAAAAAGTTTGTCTTTTCAAGCTTCTATTTTATAGTTTATATATTTATATACATATGATAAAATCTACATATATATAATATACATTATATTTTAATACGGGCCTTCTTAGGTTTTCTTATGTAGAAAGCCCATAATAATATTGATATTGTTTAATTTTTGATCTATAGTGTTTCGAGTCATTGTTTGTTTTGAATATCAAGATTGATTCACGATTAATGGGCCGAACATTTGTACCTTCTAGAATATTCTTTTAAAATTTTAAACCCAGTCGTGCCTGTATTTTTGTATCACTTTTACTTTTTAGTGTTAAACCGAATTTAAGAGGTGAGTCGAATTTATACCTGTACTTGTATTTTTCTATTTTATAAAAATTCTTTATCGTAGTAACCCTATGATATATTTATATAATGTAAGTTTAGGTATTGTTGGAATGTAAAAGCTCGGGCTTTTACGCAAAATGTTTAAGGTGAGAGGAAATAGACTGACGCGAATGGATTTTATAAAAGAGTATAGTATAATAAATATTTAACAATTTATTATACAAGTTAATGGGGTTAAAGGGCTCTCAGAGTCCGTAAGTGGATGGATATGATCTGCTGAGATATGATCAGTTGTAATATTGTCTAGTATTATTTTGCTTTCATTTTGCACCAAATGTTAACATTTAATTCCAATTTATTTTTTGATAAGTATGGAATGTATTATTGAAGCACAACCGTATAGAAGTCGCGCGTATCGTAATACAAGGTGCACTATACACAGTGGATGCTAACCACTTAATGCTATTAATGCTATAATTCCGATTCAATAATTTAATGCTATATTGTTATTTTGTCCTCTTTTTATAGTCATTTTGACATTGCGTTACTAAATGAAACCACATACTTATCTCCTTGTAAATAACACTTTCCATTAAGTTATTTTAACCTTAGATGTAAAATAAAAAAGTGTAAGTTTCGATCAAAATAAATATCAATAAAAAGTAACTTTAAGTTTACACGCCCTAATGCCACTACTACTACTCTAGAAGGATTCGTCGCTGGAGCAATATCACACTTTCAGTCAGAAAAACACTCACGCACACGCCATATTCGCACTAAACTACGAAATGATAGAAAAATCAGGAAAATAAAATTTAGATTTTTGGTGAAAATATTCGTTTCTCATGGATAATTTTTGGCACGATGTTAGCAAAAGCAAAGACGAGTATGTGGTTTCATTTATTAACGCAATGTCAAAATGACCCTGTATATAAAGATATCTCCAAGGCTCTAGTAAAGTATTTGCTAATTATTGTATGTAATATTACATGTTAATATCTTTCTTATGTTCGCGAACAACAGTGCAACTCATTTTATTCGCTACTATGACATAACTATTAATTTTCTTATTTACCTTAAATTTCTTAATCTTAACCCGTCTCTAAATGCCTTTGATGTTACCTATATTTTAATTAAATAATACGGAATTAAACAGGACAATCCAATAATATCATATTTTGAACGAATTTTCAAAATACATAAATGATACGGTAGTAATAAATGAAATATAAGGGTTTTTCTAAATAGTTTTTAGGACCTAGGATATCCCTCTGGCGTAAACCTCTGGACATAGATTGGTATCAATAATATTTTAATATCACTACCATTTCTTAACTCTGAAATGGGATCTTGAATGTTTTCGCTGATTCGAATCAATACATATTAGTAAACCAAATAACAGTAAAACATTACTAAACTTAGAAATCAGTATTCTGTGGGTGATTTAGCAGTATTTTTGGTAATAATGGTACCTGTAATTAATATTATTCTGTCACAATAGATAGTACTCATAGTATTGTTTTATAAAAACGATCTCATAGACATCCCACTTTCAACTTATCCATTTAAATCAATTGTTTTCTTTAACGGGTATTTGATTTATAAAATACATTTTGAATTTGGAATAGTGTTATTTCCACATAGCTAGATGCTGAAGTATGTGTACGGTACAACATTTTTAAGGACCGTTTGTAAATGATCTTTTTCGTTATTGTTTTTCTGCGTTGCTAAAGATAACGCCACTTTTCTGATATGTAACTTATCTTTCTTTCATGACTTCTTATAATATCATCATTTATTTACAGTTATATTCGTTTTCTTGATAGCTTTTGGGAAGTCGCCAACATTTTTGATTTTGATATTATTACTACTATCATTGATAATTTTTCACAAAACATGCATTTTCATGATTCAAGGCATAGTATATTGTTGACGTGTAGTCGACCAAATACCATTAAATACTGGTTTCAATTTTGTTTTTTTTTGTCATGCCAGTATCCTTTATAGATAAGGAAACAGCGAAGTTAGCAGATTCATTTTGCATTAAAATGATGCAGTTAAAATAGTACGAAAAAGATCATTGGTTGCCATAGCATCATTTGTTTATAACCATTGTGTTAAGATATCCATTTTACTATATTTGAGAGTATACTAATAACCCTTTATTTATTTATTGGTTAAGGATTGCTAACGGAGTTTACAATAATTCTTTTAAAATCTACACATATTTATATATATGTCTATTGTAATTGCAACTCTGGTTATAAGCAATCACAGCATGAAATACAATCTGCCACGTCTTGGTGAAAGTTATATCTTGAGAGATTTTGTATTTTTGCTATTTAATTTATGTATGTAAAAAATGGGATCTAGGTATCTACTATATCAAAAATGTATTCGATATGTGTGTCAAAGATAATATTGTCGTGTTTTAAATGTACAAGTATATTATCAAAATAAATATGTTATGTGTCGACTTAATAGTTTTATTTCAAACAATATCATAATATAAATATCTTTAAACCATTTATTTATTTTACTGATATATACACAATATTTTTATGGACCATTGTGGTCCTAAATACTAACGTACAGCTTATAAAACAAGTATTTATTATCTTAATATTATTTGGTTTGACAAGCTTATTGACGATGATGCAATATTGTTTATAAAAGCTACTATATAGTTACATGTTACTAAAAAACAATTTAGATTTTTACTTACACGTACAGTCCGCAGCATAAGTGGCTGAACAAGTTCAAAATTTCAAAATGCCTACATATTTTTGTGTTCTTACTAATCTTTTTTTTCTCGTCACAAAAATAAAATAAAAGAGATTTACTTTACTTCAAACGAAGAAAAAAAATGTTTCAGTTTAACTGAACGCATATATAGGCGATATAAAATTTTGATTTTGTACAGATAGTTATGCTGCTGACTGTGCATACATTTCACAGGTTGGTAGAGAATTTTTTGTTGGTCAAAATCTGTTATGATGTGCTGTTAATGTTCAAGATCAATAATTATTAAATCGATTAAAAGGAGTCGCATAATATTATTAGATTACTCAATATCAATGATTATAATGTGCAATATCAAACAGCCGCTAAAATAAAACACTGCATTATTGAATCAATTAACATTCAAGTAAGCTCTAGACGCATAGGTTTCTTGACGACCCCGACAAATCAACTATAAGGAAGAATTGGTAAAACACAACGGCTTATATCACAAATATTAGCCTTTTGCTTAAAGCTACAATCAACATATATGGATGTTGATTAAATATAGTCTACATTCTAGAATGTCAAGGTAGCATCGGATTGCTCAAGAACTAACGCCGAGCCAGCCACAACAATACAGAAACCGAGAGACTTATATTTGATTATGAGTAGAGCTGGGCGTAATATATAAATGGAATGTTCAATAAATTGCGTTCCTCTCGAAATCCCATGATCTTAGAATCACTCCGTTTGACGTCAACGTCGCCGTTCTCCCAGCAATTTGGTATTCTATGAGAAGAAATTGCATTGCCAAATAGTTTTAAAGTATCAACCGGTCCAAATATAGCCAGACAAAGTCTACCAGGATTATGGTCGTGTAAACATGCTATTTCCGTATGGCTATGTAGTTTTTGTTGAATGTCAATCGTCATACAGCCTTGCTCAACAGTCTTTCGGGTTACGAATTGTAACGGTGAAAGGCGGACGCTGGTGGGGGCGCCGCGCACACGGAGAGCGCGCCGGAGCGCCAGTGTGCCGCGAGCCTACACCAGCTGCGAGTCTGCGCCGTGCGCCGTGTCCACTGCGCAACTCTACGCAAACCAACCGTCAAACTTTTACTTTCGCGCTGTTCTGAGTTCGTTCGAATTTTTTGTGTTGTGCTTAGTGACGTCATGGACAAGTGATATTGGTTATTTTTGAATGTAAAGAAACGATATCAAAATGTTGTTGTGCATTATTATTTGGAGCGTTTTTCATGCGCCTGGTCTCGCACAAGGTGAGTGAACAATGCACGCGAAAAATCTCAGCGCAAGGCGCCTGCGCCTGCTCATAATGTCAATATAATATTCTTATATATATTTATGTTCATCGCCCAATGCTTTTTACGCCGCAAGTGCATACACAATAAGTAATTATACAGGTTCTATTATAATTAAAGCGAGCGGATTTCGAAACGGCAAAAACTAAAATGACGTAAGTACACCACGATTAATTAGAGGCTGGTCTATTGTCCACTAACGACTATGTTAATCGCACTACTGGCGCGAATACTATCTGTTTTGTCAAGCGCGACACCCAAAAAAGAGAACAAGTTATAAATCATTTAATTTTTTTTTCACGCAAGTGGTACTTTAAGTTTTGCAACTGGTTTTGATTTCTGTATGCGAACTTGTCCGACGTGTTCCAAAGTAAAATCAAAGCAACAGAATGATTTGAATAAAACAAAATGAATCAACGATGACCTCAACATATTTGCATCAAAGGTTTCTTTTTAATGCCATTTATAGCTCGTAGCTCAGCAAGTTAATTTAGTTTAATATATTTGGTTCAAAAAATAATTTAATTTATATAACAATTTAAATAATAAAAGTAATAAACTCTTCATAACTGTATATATTTAAACTACAACTCAGTTAAAAACGAATGCAGTTTATTCACCATTTACCATTATGGGTACCCCATTCGTATTGGTATACCCCATCAACATTGTTATTTAATGACCTAACAGACACAACAGGTACGATAATCGTTTTTATATATTCTTTCATTTACGTCGCGATGCCCTTGCCGATACCGGTTGCATGCATTCACATACGTTGTGAATAAGCTTTTAATTTTATGAATTTCTATTAGACGCTTTATGTGAATAGTTCTCGACCGGGCAGTTTTTAAACTGGTAAAAATTTTAAAAGGTTTGCAAGCATTAGTGATGTTATGCTAGGTAAATATCGAAATAAAACAAAAAAATCGATAAATTATAAGAATTTCATACTTGCACAATTGTGTGTAATGAAAAACAGTAATTTATAATAGTGCAAAGTCTAAGTATAGGTCTACTTAGTATTTTTCCAAAATTACAGTGACATTGGAAGAATGTTTAACATCAGTTTCAACATGTCTAAGTAATTCTCTTACGAAAGACTGTACAACGAGAACTTGGCCTAGATATGGCCCTGGTTTTGAGACATTTGGTAAAATTGTCTCAACTAACATGAGCAAAATAGTACAATGATGGTTTGTGGCAATATGAACAGCTTATAAACTAACACAATACAACATAGTCCCCGAATGTAATAATGTTATTTAACACAAGATTATAATAATTTAAAGGGCGATGATCTTCATAAAATACTCAAATTAAAAGGTTCAAGTTTCATACAAATTACATACACTAGATTAATTTGAATGATACCGTCTCTATTATAAAACAGTAGACTCCGTCTAGAGTCGAAATTCGCGTAAGAACTAGATTCCGATACGAGAGCGTACAATCGGGGGCAGTAGGAAGAAAAACGTTCACGCGATACGGAACTCGCGGTGCACGCAAACTTATCCCAGTTTCTGTCTCGACGGCACGATGCGCGTAATCAATTATAATGTACAGTCAGCCACATAAGTAACTGAATAAATTAAAAACTTCAAATCGCCCCTACACTTTTCTGTTCTTACCAATTTTCATTTTCTCTTCACAAAAATAAAATAAAAGATATTTACTTTACTTCACACAAAGAAAAAAAGGGTTTTAATTAAACTGAACGCGTATAGGCGGTTTGAAATTTTGAATTTGTTCAGCTCCTTATGTGGCTTACTGTACAGTCAAATATTGCAAATGACAGTGGCTTGAAGGCACTTCAAAGTATCAATCCAATAAATTTATTATTATCAGTATCACATTCGGCGTGACAACGTTTAATAACGTAATTTTTTTCAAATAAAGTCAACCTAACGTCTAGTTTCGTTTACCGTAAATATGTATTAGTATGGGGAAATATTGTGTCACATTGTGTCTGACCAGGGTGGCGTTGGGCCGAACGTGGTATATTTTTAAGTTAGATTTTGCAATTTTAGTCCCTTCAATATTTAATCATCAGTTTTTTAAGTCTTTTGCAAATAGTAACTTTAGAATATATTTAATAAACTTCTTCATAACATGTCAGCGTGTATTAAAATGTTCTTATTTCTCGATACCAGCCTCTGAAGTCTTCCGTCTATCACTCTGGCCTTGTGGTTGGCAGAGTGTTAAAATAGCTTCACAATGTATAATGATTGTACTTGTTTTTAATCTTAGTAAATACCGCATTGATGAATAAAAAACCATGTAGAAATAGTACCTCTAAAACATTTTAAATTAATACCTTTTGATCCAAGATAGTTCCTTAACAAGACATGGTATTGTAATACAATCGCTATACTAAAAAGGCTATATAATTAACTAGCATTGCGCGCGGCTCCGCCCGCGTGGAAAAGTTTTTCCGGAATAAAAAGCCTATTATAGCACTCAGGAGTAATGTAGCTTCCTATTAGTGAAAGAATTTTCAAAATCGGTCCAGTAGTTCCTGAGATTATCGTGTTCAAACAAACAAACAAATTCTTCAGCTTTATAATATTAGTATAGATTTACTATTTAAAATGAAATAACATACATCAGCCCAATGAAGTTAACAATGCCAGTTTCACTTTTAGCTCAGTATTTCACGTGACGTTTTTGTTGAGTTTAATCATCTCCTTTTCTCATCTTGCGGGTCTGTTGACCGACAAAAACCGGTTCTTGCAAAAAGTTCAGACACCAGTGAGTGTAAGTTTTTTGAACTAGCTTAATTTTAACTCTACCGATGCGGCGCTTGGAGGCGTCCTTACGGACGATTACATTAAGGAATTTAGTTTCTAAAATCGAATTCATGCCAAGATAAAATCCATTAAAACTCTACATCCACATCAAATACTAATAATCAGTGGGATTGTTAGTATTTGATGTGGATGTAGAGTCAGTATGTCAGTAACCTCATGTGCCAAATCTAAATATTTAGACATTTTGTCTGAATAAAGTGGGATTGTTTATTGAAATTGGCCTATAATCTTATTATTTACACACACAGAGAGAGAGAGGCACATTCACACGTCATGTCTTTATCCCCAAAGAGGTAAACAGAGGTAAGGTTGGCAATAAGGCCTTCTTCCACTTTAGTCATGTGTGTTACGTTTCATTATGTAATAGGGGGCGCGCCTATCACCATATCGGGCACAAAATCGACACTCTGATACTGAGCAGAAAAACCCAAAATCACTTTACCCAACCCAGGATTCGAACCCGAGACCTGAGAGCGGTATCGTACCGAGGACACTATTATTTTTTGTTTGTTTGTAATGGATAAACTCAAAAACTATTAGACCTATTTTAAAAATTATTTCACCAATATAAAGCGAGACTTTTATCCCGGAAAAACTTTTCACGCGGAGGGAGCCACGTGCAAAAGCTGTATATTATATGCAGCATATTTTATATCAGGCATAGCTTGTTTGAATAAACTTATTTATTATATCCCACGTAAAACGAATGCATTTAAATATCTAAAGTATTCAACTGACAATACGATGGGTGAGGATATTTTTGTATTGAAAGCAAATCCGAATATCACGAATCGAGTTGAAAACTGGAACGAAGTTGGCTTACCTCGATCAAACCAGTGCCGGATTATCCTATAAGCAAATTAAGCAATTGTTTAGGGCATCACGTCACGTCATCACGGGCACCAGAAACAGCACCAAAAAAACCATTTGCTAGCGTAATATTCCTTTTCGAAATTAAAAATAATAAAAAATGAAAAATAACGTCGTTGCTGCAGGACAGGCTCGATGATTTATCAATAGTATATATAGACTCAGATATGCTTAAAACATTGGACTTAAAAACTATTTTCCGCGAATTTAATTCCCGTAAGAGTTGCAAGTCGTTTTAATAAATAAAAAAATCTTTGGTTTTTATTTCATGTAATACAAGTCTCTTTCACCATTCATACACATTTTAAGGTATACGAAAAAAAATATGAAGACCGATACTAGTTTACTTATGGATTTGGCAGGGGTGGGGGACACAGGCGTGGATTACTTAGGGCATCAAGTAGCCTTAATCAGGCACTGGGTCAAACCGAGGATACAATGTATTCCTCGGACTTATGCCAGTTGCAGATAAATCACTAAACTAAGATACTGTGGTTTAAGCTCGAATAGCTAAGAAAATTGAACATAGTAGGTACAGTCAGTCACAGATGCAGCTGAAGAAATAAAAATTCTAATCTCTGACGCTTTAATTGCGTTTAATTGAATCATTTGTGTAGTAAAGTAAATCCTCTTTATTTTATTTTAATAGAGTTCTTTTTGGTAAACACAAAAAAAAATTATAGGCAACTTGAAGTCTCGAATTTGTTCAGCTACTTATTATGCTGTAATAGCTTAGTTTACATAGTTTACGGCCTGCACACGAGTATGAAAAATATCTAAGCTAAGCGTAGTATTTTTATCGGCAACCGTCTTTAGGTCAGAAATGTAACAGCTATTGATTTAATGCGAGTTGCGGACGGACGAAGCTTAGCTTAGATATTTTTTATAATTGTGTGCAGACCGCAAACTATGTAAACTGAGCTATGCATGTGTAACTTTCTCAGCTATGTGAGCTAAACTAACTGAGCTTAGTTCATAGTTACTATAAAGAATGAAGGGTACTGCGTGTTTGTCTTTCGCTCATGTTAGATTACTGAATCCTATATTCCATAATGTTTTTTAAGTCAGGAAAATAAATTAAAAGTGAAAGAACCATCTCTTCTACACGTACTTTTTACATGCTTGTATTACTTTAGTATGAATTAATGAAATCCTCCTAACCAATTTCGGCCACGGCGGCTAATCTCAACGGACATCAGCCAGGTACGCAGGAGATATTATAGTGCACAAGTGTGTGCGCAATACGCAGGTGCACTCGCTATTCCTTCACTCTCATAGTCCGGTGAGACGGCAATCCGACATGACCGGAGAGAGATCAGTCGCAGGACCAAGATAGTTTTGTATATTCATAGAGTACAATAAAGAATTTTATTAGTATTCTTATTTTAAATAATAAACTAGTTTAATACTAGCGCCTTACGTTCGAAGTGATTTTATATTCAATAGATTGCGGACCAAAGAACATTATAATACTACGGAAAGTACGGAATCTAATACAACTGTGATACACGGAAGTGAAAATTTGATTTAAATTTTACTGCACGTAAATCATAATGTTTTAGTTTATTTTTAATTTGAATAACTGTCTACACTAGTTTCCTTTGCATATTATTATGTATATAAACTTCAATAGCGTAGGCAAGCACAATATAAGTAATTTAATTTGCAGAAACTGTGGTGATTATGTTCCATTCAATTTTGAAATTCTATGAAAAAATTGTATATTTAAAAAAAAACGTGGCAGTATTTTAATGACCTTAACAATATCGACAAAACTTTCTTTACTTTTCTGACTATAAATATACTCAAATATAAAGTCGAACAAACCGCAGACAAAATTACAATTTCTATTACACATATTACAATTGAATAAAAAAAACGTAACAGCTTTATCTCAATAGTATTGAATATTGATCGGTGGCGTCGCGTGCGCGCGCGCATATCGCTTTCACTTATTTATTCTCACTGCAGTGTGAGTGCACTCACACATCCGGCCTGCTCTACTGAACGACATAGCGGTCTTCCCTAAGCTTAGTACACACTGTAGAATAGTAGTTATAGGTTTTTTTTTTACACCAGACTGGGAGATTTAATTATTTCATGTAAATGTTGAAGGATAAAGCTCAGATAAAAAAAAATAGACCTACCAGTATTAATACAACAAATAATAACTTCTAAAAGTCCTAGTAATGTAAGTCTACTACTGTACAAATAAAATTTATCATTTTAACTAATTATAGTTTTTCCCATTCTTAATCCGTCACTATTCCATAATTTAGGTCAACTAATTTGAGTCATAAAAACACTGGTTGAATTAAGCACAGCTCAACGTTTACTGGTCACAGATCAACACCTACAAGAGTAAGATAGTAATGAAATGATCAAACTGGTTAGTGAAAGTGTCCCCGTAATGCACAACTCATCGCGTGTGTTGAATAACAATTGAGTTTTTGTCTGATAACCGTTATTATTATCTAGGCATAGACTTATACCGAACCGGCTGATACTCAAAATCGCACTTAATAGTTATATAAACAAAACTTGTTTTGTATTGTATTAGCTTGAGATGTCCCATTACTATATAATATCCTTCCGTGAATCGTAATCCTACGCTATATTGAACTAATTAGTATCAAATGTACCCAGTTCTTCCCAACACCGTTTACCATAAACCTACCAGTGTTATCAGGGTTCCACAATATACAATGTTTAGCGGATAAAATATGCAAAATACATACATCGTCTTGTCTTAAAGATGTTAGAATGTCACTAAAGACAAATTTATTTTAATGAATGGTCAAGTTCAACTGACGTACTTTAAAAGTAAAGTTATCAAAATATTTTTTCCATAAATCTAAAGGTATGTTTAGTAATAACAAATACAAAACCAAAAATAACAGGCCAAAATAACATCTAAATTAAGCATTACCTGAAGCTACGAAATATCTGCATGCCAAGCTCCGAATTTAAAGCATTTGTAATTAACTATGTGCAGCATACAGCATACAGACGTAATTATACGGATTCCTCTAACAAATAGAATATGAATTTTAAATTCACCAATGAAAGATATCCGCTTTTTGTACGGGTGCTGGGCCTCAAAATCTAACCAGGCTCAAACTTTAGGGACATTAAAGAGGCAAAATATAGCTCTTGGATACATAAAAAAAATATTTATATACCGCTCCATTTAAAACTCACTTTATTAAAAACGTTTATACTAAGTGTAGTTTTTAAGCAAAATAAAATTACGTAAATCTGGAAATCGGAGGTCTTTAATTAAACGATTTATTGTAATAGTTTTAAGGAGTTCTATCCAAATATATATAAATCCCGGTCTACACCCTGTACACACTAAGTAGACGACAGTTAAAACAATAATTTTAACATTTTGTAATTGTTAACTTTTGTGAATACACTTTTAAATATCCTGCATGTATTTCTAGAACCCACAATATCCAAAATATATTACATCAATGTGTTCAGAAAAATTCAAACAATTTTACCAATACATCAACCCGGTTATGACGTCATGAACATGCAACCCTGGCAATACGTTTTCACGACGAATAACATTGTAAATCATCCTATCTAGTTGTTGACAATGGATGCTCAATTTCAGTGTCACAACTTTACTTGTTAATTATATTTGGCATAAGCGGCGATAGCCTAGTTGGGAGTGGAACGGACTGCCGAGACGAATGTCCGCAGGTTCAAAACCCAAGGGCACACACCTCTGACTTTTCTAAAAAGTTATGTGTATATTCTTTGTGAATTATCGCTCGCTTTAACGGTGAAGGAAAACATCGTGAGGAAACCTGCATATCTGAGAAGTTCTCTGAATTTCGAAGGTATGTGAAGTCCGCCAACCCGCACTAGGCCAGCGTGGTGGACTAAGGCCTAAAACCCTCTCAGTAGTAGAGGAGGCCCGTGCTCAGCAGTGGGCAGTATATAATACAGGGCTGGTATGGTATATTTGGCATCTCGGCACTCAAAAGTTGACTAGACTTTAATGTAAGCAAAGGTTTCTGGGCTCAAATTTAGTATAGGCACTAGGTTTTATGCTCTCCCCATGCAAATATCGATTAAGGTAATCTTTTAATTTACACAACGTATGGGCTACAATTTTAGTATTAAAATTAGGTTTCCTGTTTTGTTTCTATAACAATAAGATCACTTTTTGATTACAATGCAATGCAATCAGCACTATATTATATACTGCCCTGAGCATGGGCCTGCTACTGAGAGGGGCTAGGCCTCAGTCCACCACGCTGGCCTAGTGCGGGTTGGCAGACTTCACATACCCTCGAAATTCTTATGGAAAATTTCTCCGGTATGTAGGTTTCCTCACGATGTTTTCCTTCACCGTTAAAGCGATCGATTATAATAATTGATAAACAATACACACGTAACATCGAAAACTCAGAAATGTGTGCTCTGTGTTTTGAACCTCCGGATATAGTCTCGGCAGATCGTTCCACTCCCAACTAGGCTATCGTCCACTTAATCCTTACACTTTTTGATTAGAACCTATTAGCTTTCGACTTAGCCCGTGTCGTGTCATCCGTGGTTAAGTAGTTAACAGTCTTATAACACTGTACGAGCGCGCAGACTTCGCATCGCTGTGAATTCGCTTGCCATGCCAGTGTGATAAGTGCTTTATTTTCAGCTAACCACGGCTGAACAACACGGTCTCGGATATTGACATTTTTAGTCTCGAAAAATTTTCGATTCCACCACAATACTACATAATACAAACAGTAAAGATATAATACTAAATAATAAGGAAACCTTATACCAAGCAAGAATAAGGAAAATACAACAAACGTTGAATAAGAAATGCCATACGGTGATCGCGCACAGGTTTATATTAATAACCTTTGTACCGTGATAAATCCAGAGAAGCACTGTGCATAGTTAAAATTTAACGAAATAATTGGTGAAAATATCCGAACACGTTGAGCGACATGAAACTATAGTTAACATGACGCACATCATGTTCACAAAATATGTTAACACTAGCGTTTGCTCGCGGCTCCGCCCGCGTGAATAAGGTTTCCCGGGATAAAATTCCCGCTTTATATCTACCCGGGATAAAAAGTAGCCTATGTGTTAGGACATGATCTACCCGAGTGCCAAATTTCATCGAAATCCGTTCCGCCATTTTGGAAATGTGCAGTAACAAACAAACAGAAAAACAGACAGACAGACAGAAAAGAAATACAAAAATCGCCGATTTGTGTTCCATTACTCTTCTTTAGTCACCCCTTTCTTTTTTATAACATTTCTTTAAATGTACAGACACACCGGTTCTAGTGCTTTATTACATGTATAGATTGCGATAACAAAGCCACACGTCACATGCCTTTACACACTCACGCCTTTTACCCCTGAAGGAGTAGGTAGACGCGCAACTAGTGCACCCATTTTTCACCTAGCGTATTCCGTCCCATGATGTGGTAAGGGACGAGACCATCCTCATATCGGACACAAATTTTAGACTCCAGACTGAAATTGATTAGAGAAACCCAATCATTTCGCCCGACCTGAGGATCGAAACTGAGACCTCAGCACTGCACTCGTATTTTAATACACCTAGGCCATCCAGGCAATCTTTACCTTTAATTTTTTTTATCGACGATTGGTGTACGAACTATGTCTATTATGATGTTAAGTCAACCGTCAATGAATAACTGCTTGCAAAATCGTAAATAAAAAATTGTTATCAAAAATTACAAAGTACTGTCACCTTTATGGTATTGTGAAAATTTATCATTATGTCCAATGCAAATTGTATATTATAAACCGGAATATAAAATATAGTTTTAATATCCAATATTTGTTCTGAGTATTTCTTTAGTTGCACCGAGCTGTTTTTACCTCCTTCGCTTTCTGCTACAATCCCTTTGACATTGCATTCGTCGTGCCGCGACATTGAAATAGTCTATATTTTAATTTAAAACGTTTTCATGATGAAATGTTTATATAAAGAGCTCTTGCGAGTCGGTTCCGTAGAAACCTTTAATCAAATACACTTTTCTTAACGTAAACTGTCTTCAATTTCGCAAAGCAAAACACTTTTTAAAAGGACAGAGGTAATGTTAAGAAGTTTAAAAATTAAACGAATTTGTACGCATACATACACGCTGCCTCGGTGGCGTAGTTGTTTTATGGTACGACTGCAATGCTGAGGTCTCGGGTTCGATCCCCGGGTCGGGCAAAGTGATATTGGGTTTTTCGATTCAATATCAGCCCGGAGTCTGGAATTTGTGCTCGATATGGCGATAGGCTCGCCCCCTATCACATCATGGGATGGAATACGCACGACAAAAATGGGGGATCCCTTAGGGGATAAAAAGGCGTGAGTGTGTGTGTGTGAGAGAGAATTGAACATGGTTTACGGCTAAAGATGCTATTGGAGCAAGGTGATTTGTAACTACAAACCCAAGACGCGATTTAACCTAGCCAAGTATCCTCGTAAATGACGCGTGTCAATGACCTTACTACCTAGAGAGAAAGCCGGTCGCCCACATACTTGCTAAAGGAAGATAAATTAGACATTCCAATATGTCAACAGTCATTATATCAATAGACAACATTAAGTTATTTTTTTCTATTTGCACTTTCTTGCAAATACTGTGGCGGACATTGTAGCCGGTTTTACTACTGGACATTATGCGCCTTAACATCTTATGTCTCAGGGTGACGAGCGCAGTGGAGTGCCACGCAGTACTTTGTAATTCAACGTTCTGTATGGTATTGCTTCTGTTTATGGGCGGTCGTATCGCTTACCATCAGGCGAGCGGTATGATTGTGTCGTCATTTAACTGCAACAAAAAAAGTTGAGATGCATCATATGCAAGAACTGGTGTAAAATAAGTACCTACCTACTATATAAGAAGAGGGGTTTAAAAGGGTAGAAAAATTCTAAATTTCTAATCTAAAAAGTAAAAGAACATAGGATCTACGGTAAGTTCTTGAACAAAATAACTTCAAAATAATTAACTTTGGATAATTGTTTTCGAATTAAATCTAAAGATACATCATTATACGATTATTGTTTGGCTTAAATTATGACAAATAAAATCATATAATACAGTGGTAAATAAAGCCATACGTAATTATAGGGGAGAGAAACATTTCCAGTCCCTTATCACTTGTATAAAGTAAATATCCAATTAGGGTCTTGTTAGTATTGTGCAATTTATTAGTCACACTTACGTTGTTTTATACGGTTTTGTATTATTATTGTATCTATTTAATTTGCATCATAACAAACTACGATTTACAAATGGTACAATCCTATTTAGAAAATATATTTGCCTCAGATTTACGTTTACAAATAAGATTAAGATTTGCGAGGGACGTTCGAATTCTGTAAAGACTAATTCGCATTTTTCTCTAAATATACTTTAGTATTAAGTAGGAAACAATAATATTAAATAATTAGGCAAGGTGGACAGACGACTTGATAAAAGTCGCAGGAACACGCTGGATGCAGGCCGCTTTTGACAGGTCCGTCTGGAAATCTTCGGGGGAGGCCTATGTTCAGCAGTGGACGTCATTGTCGTGTTCAAAATTAAGTAATATATTTTTATTTAGAATATTCTCGTACTTAACAGTTTTTGCATCATATGCAATAATTGATACAAATCTGTAAATGGTGTAACACGATTTAAAAGGCAATCGGTGGGCGCCATATTGATTTTTTATAGCCACCTTACTATATCGAGATGTATCCAATAACACCTAGTTTATCATAATCGGTTATTGTTAATCCGTAAATATGAAGGAAGATGCTCGACGAATTAAAATAGAAGCATTGATTTCGAGAATCCACTATTGTGTGTCACAATAAAATATCGCACAAATATGGATTAACTACAATTTACAATAACTCACGTCTCTAGGAAGGAGCAGAAAAAATTGATAATAATGTACCTTATTTCTTACTCACGATGAGATAGATATAGGCGAGGTTAGGCCCGTACTAGAATAAATCTGGTGTCTATCGAATTTCTAATTTCATCTTTTTTCGGGCAATGTGATATTCTGTTTTTCTATTCACTATCAGAATTTATGCCTGACATGGCGATGGGCTCGCCCCCTATCACATCATGAGACGGAATACGCACGACAAAAATGGATGAGTTGCCCATCTGCCTACCCCTCCGGGGATAAACATAAAAGGCGTGTGTGTATCTTCCAAACATCACGACAAACTTTCATATATTAGTAGTATAGTAGTATTCTTTCCAAGCCCTAAATTCTGGAAAGTTCCGCGAGTACAAATTGTATATTTGTGCGGGCGAAAGTTCGCAAACTCGCTTGAAGTTTACACTGTCTGACCAACTTAGTGTCATTGACTCACGTGTATCATAAATGGAATCCAAATTAAGTGTTGATATCAATTACTCAACGATTTTATCTACTTCTATAGTAGGTATTGAAAAATACATAAAAATATTCGCATTCAAGTCAATAAAGTAAGTGGTTAGAAAATTGTGAATGATGTTGATTGCACAAATTAAATGAAAACAACCTTTAACATTAATACTATATTAGGTATAGATATATATAATAAACTCTGTTGAATCCTGATACAACAGATGGAACTCCACACTGGAACTACAAATTATTTTTGGAACCAAAATACAAACTCAAAATAAATATTTGCTCATACACAAACACTTATCTTCGCCTGGGGATTGAACCCGCGATATTATGGTACCACGCACTGCGCCACACACGCTGTCCTTTTTTATAATGCGAAGTAAGGAAGTTGAATTTTAACCACTTATAACGTATGTAATTTTTTTTTATGAAAACACCGTAACAATAACCATACCTTACATTAATATTTCCACATTATAAGGAACTATATTATGAATTAACTATATTAGAAAAGTAGGACAATGCGTGTTTTTCTATCGGCTCTAATTTCAGAACAAAAAAGACAAAATAGTTAAATTCACAATTTTATATTGACGAAACGATTTAGCAGTTACAATGTCAGGAAATTGCTAGAAAGCATTTCCAGTCGATAATAGCTGCAAATTCATACCTTATGAGTTTTTTAAAATACCATAGACAATGGGGACGGTAAAGCTGTTTAATTTAAATCAGATTTTAGAACACTCGAAATGTTGCCGCAAAAATGATCTTGCATTTTAATTTATTAGTCAACTGGTTTAAACCTTTTAAACAAACATGCTAAGTCCAGTGACAATGACATTTAAATTGCATAAGTATTTTACAAATCCATATAAATCACGCTCGATGTTCATTATAGCCTTTTTTGGTCCACCCCGTCACCCGAATAACTGAACACTGTGTCACATCTGGCGCGTTCTGTGTCCGAAATGTATGACAGTTTTGGCAGTTGGAATACGATTGTCGACCCACGCGCTGACGTCATGTCCGAACCGGTTAACATTGCACGAAACGCTAACACGACGTATTGACAACTTCGGCTATGTTTAATCTGTTAATTATAAAGAGAATTTCAGTGAAAGTCATTTTCACCATTTCGGACGGAATGTGGTGCAAGGCCCTGCTCACCTACTCTTCAAGTCTTATTAACAGCCAATTAATTGAATGGTAAAGATAAAAATAACAGCTAAAGTTACAGCCAAAAGATTTGCGACAGTAGAAATGTCGCTTAATTAAAAGCCATAAAGGTTGAAACAATACAGACGTTATAATTTTGACAGTATAACTAATTTGGAATGCCACTATAAATTACGAAATTAGCTGTTAGTGGCAGATTTCTTATGACTTCTGCGATGGCATAAGGTCAAATGAACTCTACTTTTCGCTTTCATATTATATTTGTTGTAATCACGTGGAGTGCGAACTATACCTGCGCCAGTTGGAAAAACCCCTATCGTGACTCATTTTCGTATCGGGGCCGTACTTGGCTACAAAAGGATTACGACCGATAAGTTACTTACGCTCACGCCTTTTATCCCCGAAGGGGTTAGCAGATGCGCAACTGATACACACACTTTTCGCCGTGCGTATTTCGTCCCATGATGTGATAAGTAACTTTTTTTGTCGAATTATGAAATTTAATTGCATTAGCTTAGTAGAATATTCAATAAATAAACAATCGACCATTCCTTATCACATATATTATATAAACTAAACATCACATTTATTTAATTACCATCACCACTATAGTAGAATTCATTAAAAACAGTCAAATTCTACTACAATATACGAGCTACGAACTAAAAAAAAATTTCAAAGGGGCTAGAACGGGATTGGGAACATTCACCGGGAGTTATTTGGTTCCCTATTGTAACAAGAAAAAACTAAATAAAGGGTATCGCTGCTGAAAAACATTTTCGACGAATACACTATGTCGAGACGGATTCTTTGAATCGATGGATCTGTTTGATTTGGACATGTTTTTAACTTTTTGCATGTGTACATGTTGCCAGCATTCTATTGAATGATTGGGAAGTTTTGCCTATTGTGCGACACCATGGACGCTCCTTGCGTTCTCTGAGATCCTAGTAGAATATTTTCTGCAGTATTAATACTAAATTTACCACAGCTTTCTTGTCGACATTATTTATCTAAAATAAAATATATTAACTTATGGTATATGCTTACTGCTTAGTATTCGTTATTGGTGTACTTATGTTATTTGCGTAAAAACAAACTTTTAATACGTAGTTGAAACTGAAATATTTATAAAAATATAAAAGAAAACCCACACAAAGATTTTTTACACTTCTCAATTAACTTCTTTCATGTTTTGTTATCGAATTTTGAACATTATTGCAAAACGTAAACTAAAATTTCGAGTTCATCCACCTCTTTCTAATCTCGTACTTTTAAGACAAGACCTACGTTATTCGAATAGTTTGCATAGCAGTACAATTCGTAAACATCAGTGGGTGGAGCCAACGCTGTTACGGTCCAAGCAAAAACAATGGTTCGCACCGCCATTATGATACAAATATGGTGTGGACAGCGAACTGTTACCGAAACCTTGGAAGTGACACATACTTTTGATAATGTAATTGTGGTTGAATAAAAATATTAAGTAGTGGTTTGGGTGGGAAGAAACAATCGTTGTTGGGGAAAAATTTGACCCGCCTGATAATAAGCGACATAATTGACCAAATACAGATATTATATAAGTGTATATACTCAAGAGGTTTTTTTAGTAGCTACACGTACAAAACATTACCAATACTGATTGTGCTCTAGCTGTTTCCCGACTAATATAACACTACCCAGTATCACGTGACCCTGAATTGCCCTTTTCAATACTGGGATATAAAACAGCGAGTTTTATTTTTTGGTGCGTTTTATGGTATCGGCGAAATTGTCGCAGTTTTGCCAATGTTAATACCCTGTTTTTTTGTTTGAACTACAGTAACTCAATCACAATTCATCTGTTGTTTTCAAACAACCTGTCCAACAGCTTTTAAAAGAAGCACGCATAAAGATATAATAGCATGTCTAATTTTGGATATCTTTGAATCTATAATGCTCAATTTCATTCTGCCTTTTAAATCAGTGCGTTTGCTAGTCGTAACAAAAATATCAATGCATTATTTATGTAGCGCACAATTAATTAATAAAACTAGATTTACAAGACACATTAGATCATAATTATTATTCACGGGTATTAAATATAGCCTTGTTAAAAATAAACACTAATTTTCTTACACTGACTGACTTGTCTCAGACTGTTTGGAAGCAAATTAACTCAGAATTCAACGCTCATCACGGTTGGCATCCAGTAAAGCGATTTACTATACAATGTGTTAAATCGATGCGTTAAATTGATCCTCATTGTATCCTTGATGCCAATACTATAATCTATTGACGGGCGACGTCTGTTACAGGTGTTTGGCCGAGCGTTTGCCTCCAATGATTATGTAATTATGTGGAGATGGCCAGTCAATCGCAGGAAATAATTTAATTTAAAGTCTGTTATATGCTATGGACGTGTATATCTTGTCATACGACTCTCTCTATTTAAGGCTAATAAGTTGTTCTTATTAAACAAAAACATTAAATATGTGGGTGTATGGATAATATAGTTTAATTGTATATAAAAAAAATTATATAAAAAAATTGTATCTGGCGATTTGAAATCGCTCCTGCTAATTACTTAACCTCAGCATTTTATTCAAATTAGGTTTTCGATTTAATTGGCACATTCAGTACATTCATTAATCCGATATTAACCTGGAATCTGGAATAGCATGGATATGGCGATAGGCTCGCCCCCTATCACATCATGGGACGGAATACGCACGGTGAAAAATGGGTGCACTAGTTGCGCCTCTAACTAGCCCTTCGAGGATAAAAGGCGTGAGTGTGTGTCTTTAATCCGAATACCAGAATACATATTATGAATTATGAAACAAAAGTAGCGGTTAAGTAGATATGTTCAAGGGAATGCTCGAGCAGGATCGGTTTGGGTCACAGCGCACGGTGGTGAGCAGTCGACCTTCGGCCACTCACCGACCGAGGTTTGCTTATATTACATCTATTTGAATATGCCGCCATATCAATTCGAGGTAATTGAGTTGTTGGATAAAATTGTCGTTATTCAATCTTATTAGGTAATTAGTTTAATGGCTGCGTGGGTTAGACCTTGAGGACCTTGGCCTGGCGAAATAAGGGATATGAAAACAAATGCATGGTGGGTTGTGGATTCTATCGCATTAGGTATGAAAAAGAATATTTTTTTATAATTGCAGTAGATACCGAATAGACACGATATGACGACTGATGGTAAGGTCTCGGTCTACATGTATAGAAAAAGAGTATCGTTTATAAGGGCTATCGTATATACCAAGCATTCATATTAGTTGGGCCGTTCAATGTCGTTATAACCGGTTGTCGCTGTTTTTTATTTAATTGCTCGTGGATTATTTTTAACAGGTAATGAGTTATTTCAGTATTGCCAGCTGCTAACTTGGATATAGCCCAAAACATGATTAATATTATTTTAAAATGATAATCAGCGGGCCCAGCTTAAAATTACACACAATTAATTCGTAAAAATTCAATATATCTCACTCATAAAATCACTTTGATGATCAACTTTCTTGTTATTTTTCTATACATCAAGACTGCAGACATCTAATGAGTACTATCTATGAGTAGTTTACTGGTGGTAGGTCTGTCATATGTAAGAATCCGTCTGGGTGGGTACCACACAGTACTTTGTAGCTCAAGGTGCTGGATGGTGTTGCTACTGTTTATGGGTGGTCGTATCGCTTACCATCAGGCGAACGGCTTGCTCGTCTCGTCATTCAATGCCAAAAAAAAACAAACCTATTGCGCGAGTTGCAGCACTTTGCTTACAAATAAATAATACTAATTTACCATAGAATACTGAATAGTAGTGCCTATTACGTAATAAATAGGTACTTGATTCTAAATCTGTCTAGGAAACTGCCTAGTCCAAGTTTCGTTGACAAAAACAAATCTTGTTACAATAATAAAAAAAAATTACACCAAAACACATAAAACATGACATACAAATAAAATTAAACCTTCGATTTCCTCACTAGGCAAGCCTGTATCGAGGAAATCGTCCTGCGAGAATACAACTTGAGTTCAGATAGTACTACAAATCTAAATAATTTATATAAAAATATAAAGTAAAAAAAATACATATGAGAATATTTCTTTAGAAGTTTGACTGACATGCTTAAAATAAATTAACTAAGTATCGTGGTTTACAATTGTGCACGTGCATTACAATTGTTAATAAATTTATGTATATATATATATATATTTAATTATTTAAATCATACGTTATTAATAATTGTCTATCTAGCATTGGAAATTTAATAGGTCTTCCTTTAAAAGTTCTTTTTTTTAAATGTTTCGATAGATAGTCTACAGTTCTTTGAGAAATCATTTTTATATTCACAACTAAACGAGTTCAATTTAAACAGCCAACAGAAAAATAATAGCATTTAATTTTTGTATACTGCAGACTATAATTTCGTTTAAATTGTTAAGGAAATGAAACTACACGGAAAGATACTAGCACACGACAAGTAAAAGGCGAATCCAAAGTCCAAACTATGTATATAATTCAAATGTCCCTATTTTATCAACTTAATATATTTTAGTTCAAGAATTCCGTTAGCAGATAACATATTTCACATTTTTCAGTCATTTAAATTACTACGAATTTATAGTTCTCTTTTGCTACATGTTGCGACTATTGCTTTCGTTATGTGCAATCGTGAAAAGGTTTTCCGGGATAAAAGTCCCGCTTTATATTTTCCCGGAATAAAAAGTGGCCTGTGTTACTTGCTGATAATGTATACGTAAATGTAGCTTTATATTGTTGAAAGAATTTTTAAAATCGGTCTAGTAGTTTTTAAGTTTATTAATACAAACAAACAAATAAATAAACAAACAATCAAGTCTTTCCTCTTTATATTATTACCATACCATACCAGCCCTGTATTATATACTGCCCACTGCTGCGCACGGCTCCCCTCTACTACTGAGAGGGATTAGGCCTTAGTCCACCACGCTGGCCTAGTGCGGGTTGGCAGACCTCACATACCTTTGAAATTCCTATAGAGAACGTCTCAGATATGCAGGTTTCCTCACGATGTTTTTCACAAAGAATACACACATAACTTTTTATAAAAGTCAGAGGTCCGTGCCCTTGGGTTTTGAACCTGCGGACATTTGTCTCAGCATTCCGATCCACTCCCAACGAGGCTATCGCCGCTAATTATTAGTGGAGATTGAATATTAAATGATCTACGTTTACTATGAAGTTTTCAAAACCTAGTCCCTTGTTACACTATACCTCTCTCTTTACCAGGGCCCTCTACCTACATTTTAACGACTGTTTTTCTTATTAGTGTAAATTGTCTCTCTCAGCTTTATAGTCTTATGCCTAAG
Organism: Sphinx pinastri; assembly: GCA_947568825.1. NCBI lineage: Eukaryota > Metazoa > Arthropoda > Insecta > Lepidoptera > Sphingidae > Sphinx > Sphinx pinastri. The sequence goes on along the minus strand of OX387614.1, from coordinate 4,957,977 downwards.
GTTGAAATTCAAAACTTCGAAATGTTTTAAGTAATACGTAAGGCCATTCGCGTTGCTTTTCACTCGCTACTATAAACAGACGGTAGTTGTGAATAGAAATGAAATTATTGTCCTGGAATTTAAAACGGACTGCCTCGGTGTTGTAGTTGTATTACGGTACGACTGCAAAGCTGAGGTCTAGGGTTCGATCCCCGGGTCAGGCAAAGTGATATTGAGTTTTTCTATTCAGTATCAATCTGGAGTCTGGAATTTGTGCCCGATATGGCGATAGGCTCGCCCCCTATCACAAAATGGGCTATGTAAACAAATGATCTTTAGTGATATTTGAAGTTTATTCCGTAGAATTCAATCGCGAAATCTCATATCCCGAAGATATTAAAGCAGTACGAAGAAATTTGTAATATAGAAAATGCAAAAATACTTCAGATTCTTCGATAGGTTTCAGACACAGCAGCATACTAATGCAGCTTAAATACATTTTAGTATCGTGTTCGAAGTATTGCAATATTATAACACAGTTATGAATATTTATAATATATACTAACAAATATTATAAAGAAGAAAAGTTTGTAGATTTGCCGCCAGCAGCATTTCCGGACAAATACGACCTGGCGTCCTTCAAAAAAAGAGCGTATTCCCACCTAAAAGGCTGGCAACGCGTCTCTATGCCCTGGTATTGCAGATGTTGATGGGCGGCGGTGATCACTTACCATCAGGTGAACCGTTTGCTTGTTTGCCAACTATACCATAAAAAAAGGTAGGGGCTAGTCTTTGGAACTACTGAACCGATTTTGAAAATTATTTCACTAATAGGGAGCTACATTATAGGCTCTGTGTTATAGGCTACGTTTTATCCCAGGAAAATGTTTATCCTGGAAAAACTATCACGCGTGTGGACCCGCGGGCAAAAGCTAGTATTAGATACAATAAAACCTATTCAAAAAAATGATGACACAAGTTCATCGGTCTATTTAACCCAAGGCTGCTTTTTGTAGAAGTAATTAATAATAAATCCGCTAAAGGAGTCTCTGATTTTGATAATAACCTGTATAGTAAAAGGCAGTGATTTTGTTATATATAGTGTGTGTATTAAAAATGAACTAATTTAAAATTTTCCCGTATTAGTTGACACTCCGTTACAGCGCGGCGCGGCGATAATGTACAGTCAGCCACATAAGTAGCTGAACAAATTTAAAACTTCAAAACGCATCTACACTTGTGTTTTCATATCAAATTTCATTTTCTCTTCACAATCATAAATTAAAAGGGATTAACTTTACTTCACATAAAGAAAAAATAAAGTTTCAATTAAACTTAACGCGTATAAACGATTTGAAATTTCGAATTTGTTCAGCTACTTATGTGGCTGACTGTACCAGCTGCCGAGTAACACCGCCTGTTGCTTCGTCCGAACATAAATTAAATTAACCTTATTCTTCCCCTATCGTCTTATTAAAATGAATCTACAAAGTTAATATTTTTATAAACCTATTGATAAAGTCTCTACATTATGGAAACTTTATAAAGCATGTCATAAAAAAAATTATTCATTTCTACATCAATCAGTTCGTAAACAACAAATACGTATAAAACACATACACAAATAAATATTAATCAATATACATAAACATTTTAAAACAACCCACAATATTCAACATTAAAATTGGCGTTATTAAAATGAACACACATATTCACAATACGTTTCGATCATGTTATTTCGCGGATTAAATAGTTTCAATGTCCGAAACCAATTAAAAACAATCACTATCCCAATAAAATTTCGCATCAATCGTGTCTCGGCAAATCAATAAAATATCATAGCCTAACTGTTTCCCCAATTTCGCACATGTACCGTCTGATTCTATTTAAGTTTGGAACATTAAAAAAGCCATAAATTCTTGCGCATGTTGGTCAGTGGCACAGCTAGCGATCGACGTGTAGCGGTATTCCAGTTTATCGAAATTTGTAAGTGATTCCGGACACTTCGATAGCGTGTTTCGAATGCCTACTTGAATTGAATTTACTTTTAAAAATGGAAACATGTTTTGAATTTGAGAACAATTAGAAATGTGTTTTAAGATCTAGTATAGTTTTATTTTGAAGTGTACTTCATAATTAACACTGCCGTACAGAATTTCATAACCATTGTTTGTTGAAACATTTTAATATAATATTGTGAACTATTATATTATTTTATTACACATGATAAACAACAGAATAACATAATTCTTAACAGCATAATAATTGCATCGAGTTGCAGCTCCAACAAGCTCTGTCGCAACCGTCATATCAAATCAGACGGAGTTTTTATTGTTATTTTTTACTTGGTGAAATCTGCGCTTAAGGTTGTCCTAGTTAACTAAATACACTTTCAACACATTGTCTTTATTATGAGTTATTCTCATTTTATTTGAGTAAAAAGTCAAGTAGTAAATAAAGAATAGTATGCCGACGCCTAAAAAAATTAACATCAACTAGACCATTTAAACGCCTAAAAACAAAGAAATAATAACCTTAACTAGACCATTTAAAGACTTCAAAGCACTGTAGTGTTAATTTAGCTTCCAGTGTGCATGAAGAACGAAATATGCAGCTTGAAAGTCCGCTGATTTAATCATTAGTAGCTTAATTCATAACATGTTTCAACCTCCAGGTAAACTGAAATTGGGACCGTATATTTCCTAGATTGTGGCAAATGTCTAACAACGAAAATATACTACATATATCTTTATTCAAAATAACCCATATTGATACATAGGAAATTAATTTACAGTCTATTTATCCTTCACAAGGATACTGCATTTGTAATTCATTCTCGTCTTTAAACATATTTGCTATTACTTTGAGCTGCATGCAGTGTATTGAAATATGTAGAAGGCTAAGCAGCAGAGATCGATAAATTAAGCTAAACCAGATGATGCTTAATACGAGAGAATTAACAACACGAGAGACAATGGATATAAAATAAGTTAATAAAAAGGCAAGGAAATAGATATGTCGAGCATAATAGATATCAAAATCTAACATGAGGTCATCATTGAGTACTAGAGTCATCTGGTATTCGTCTGCTCTATCTATTGTTCACGCAATAATAAAGATTTATTGTCTATGACAAATAAAATAATTGATGAAAAATATTTGCATTACCAATAGATTTTGAAGTATACATAGATTAGCGACAAATCGGTATTCCATAACAACTTTTCAGAATCATCGAGGCACTAATTCAGCTCCTCATCATCATCATCAGCCACATAATGTACACTGCTGAACATAGGCCTCCCCTAAAAAATTCCAGACGAACCTGTCAAAGGCGGTTCCTAATTCAATTTCTACTTCCGATCTCACAGCGTTTTAAAGCAGGCTGCAGGATGCTGTTTAGCGTCATTTAGGTATTTGGTTTACAGTACGTTGTTACTTGTTACAAACTCAAATAGTTACAACAAAGAGCACATATACAGGGTGGTGTATGAAAGCCGTAAGAGGTATACATATTTAATTTTTAGTTAGTAACAAGTGATTTTTTTAATGGGACTTAAAATTAAATCGAATGATCGTCCCATGGTTTCAATGGATAGTTTAATTACATAAACAGTACAGAACAACTTAGTTTATAGCGAAAGAAATTGGAATGCCTGCTTAAAGAATTATAGTCGACAAATGTACCTGCTTAGATTAGGGATAGGTCAGGGAAGTGTTTCAGTTATCTTTTAAAAATAAAACATAATTTAAAAAAAAATAAAAATTACTAGCTTTTTCCCGCGGCTTCGCACACACGAAAGGGTTTTTTCTGGATAAAAGTCCCGCTATACATTTTCCCGGGATAAAAAGCCAAACACCTTCCCAGGGTCTCTCCCAGGGTCAGGGAATTTCGCAAAATCCCATCTTACTAAGCACCTACGTCCTAAAAGGGACCATGCAAAATTTGAGACTCCTAGCACTTGTAGTTTCTGAGATTTCGTCATGACTGAGTGAGTGAGTGAGTGACCTTTCGCTTTTATAATATTCTAGCTTTTGCGCACGGCTCCGCCCGCGTAGAAACATTTTTCCGGGATAAAAATAGCCTATAGCACTCAGGAGTAATGTAGCCTCCTATTAGTGAAAGAATTTTCAAAATCGGTCCAGTAGTTCCTGAGATTAGCGCTTTCAAACAAATAAACAAACAAACTCTTCAGCTTTATAATATTAGTATAGATTATAGATAAATCACAGAATATGAGCTTGTTAAATTAAAATTAATTGTGTCTGCCATTTAATAACATTTGATAGTATTTTGTTCTTTACGCGAATATGCTGTCTTTTAATATCTGATGTTAAAAACAATTGCTTGTTATATAAAATTCAACGCTATCACCCTGAACACAAGTAATTAACCTACTTAACGTCGCGCGTGGATTTCTGATATCCGTGATTCCTTGTTTCACTCCAAATCTTCAGAGGATGAAACGAGATATAGTTGGCTAAAGGATACTTTCCATTCGCGAAAGCTTAGAATTCTTTTATTATCCGTGAGCCTATATATTCATAGAATCAAATATGTACCTATTATAATTAATTATGCTATTTCTTTACTAATGAATCTTCTGAGGATTATTATATTGTATTAAATTAACTGCCTGAATAATTTCATATTTATATTAACATAATTTCTATTTATTTTTATTGTATAATCGTATAACATCTGTATGCACGTTTATCTATTTTAGTACTTGTTGAGCGAAAATAGTTTTAAAGTAAAATCAGTAGCTCCGGTCCATAGACCATCCTCTTCACGTTTCCATCGGGTTTCACGAAGCACATCTCGGAATTAATTGACTCCGGAAAGTGCTCGCAAATTTATTGGTTTCTCAACCTATCATTGCAATGCTCTGTATGACATTGGGTTCATCCATTAGTCATATTATTTATTATATAGAGATGAAAATTGTGAGATAAAGAAAGGATTTACTTTTATTTTAGCTAATTTTTTAAACAAATATTAGGCTTGTATGAATGGAGGTCATAGATTTGGTGGTATAGGTTAGATAAATATTTAATGATACCTAAATCAAAATTCTATCTATCTATTATACATATAAAATGCTTTGTCCTGAATGACTGACTGACGGATCAACGCACAGCCTAAACTTCTGATAGTAGAGACCTGAAACTTAGAGAGTTGTTCCTTGTATGACTTAAGCATACGATAAGAAAGTATTTTCCGTAATTATACCCCTAAGGGGGTGAAAAGGGGGGGCAAAGTTTGTATGGGACAACGTGATTCCTTGGTCCAATCTACTTCAAATTTTGCATAAACCATTTTAACAGAATTGATGGAAGACGTGTTTCGTATTTTATTGAAATTCATCCCTTAACGAGGTTAAAAAAGGGTAGATAGTTATTTTAAAATTCATAACGTAAAAAAACAATAAAAAATCCAATTAGAACCATTTTCGACTTCTACGCGGACGAAGTCGCGGGCAAAAGCTAGTAATTCATAAAGACAATGTCACGAACATTTAAATTATCAATGTTGCTATTAAAATATGGATACATATATGGATCGGTACTGTGAAAATTCATTCGGTATTCAGATTTTACATAATATAGGTACTCTGGGAAAATGAATTTACACATCATTGAAGATTCCACACAGCTCGCCAATACTCGCACACCTGACATCATGACGTTCGCAACCTCATACTCATACTCATGAATAAAAACATCTCACAACGAATACATTTCATATTCACAAACAGGCAGAAACATGTAGATTCAAACATTCCATTAATTAGAAGGAATTGCTAAACTAATCCTTTGTACAGTCAGCCACATAAGTAACTGAACAAATTCAAAATTTCAAATCGCGTTTAAACTTTTGCGTCGGTATCAACAATTCGCACCTTACGGAGAAAAACGACGCAATTAAAAAAAAATTGGTTTATCGTTATTCAGGGACCAGTTTTAAGTCATTTTAAAACTGGTCCCTTTTTTATGAAAATATAAAAAAGGGACCGATAAAATAGCTTTGTCCTTTTCCTGCTTCAATATGGCGGTGTTTGAACTATTGTTGTATTGAAAATTCCGTTTTAAATAATTTTATGACGATAACTCAATTTTCGTTTTTTTTTAATTGTGTCGTTTTCGTCCTAAAGGTGCGAATTGCTTTTTTCACTAAAATAAACTTCACAGTGTTAACTGTATTTCAGATAAAGAAAAAAGAATATTTCGCCTGGAGTGAACGTGCAGAAGCGTTTTGAAGTTTTTAATTTGTTCAGCTACTTTTGTGGCTGACTGTACGTATAGTCAGCAACTCCGTTTTGGATGTATCGTCAGTTAATTAATGCATGATTGACGTACTGACCTACTATGGAACTAAGATGTTTGTAAAAGTTGTATCTAATATAATTTTGTCCGCATCAACAGAAACATGAAACTGCATTACACGTTTTTTCTGTAGTCTGTTGATAGTTTAGAGATTTATCATGACGAATAAATCGTGAAAAATCCATTAAACACAATCACAGTGAGCCGAGTTTATCTCGTAAGCTAAAAAAATAAATATATAGAGTTAATAACATACATAAACAGCTATATCCAGCAAAGTATTTTATATCTAACTAGTATTGCTCGCGGCTCCGCCCGTGTGAAATAGTTTCTCCGGGATTAAAATATTTTCCCGGGATAAAAAGTAGCCCATATTACTCAGAAGTAATGTAGTTTCCCATTAAAGAAAGAATAGGGTAGATGACTACTTTTTTTTAAAATAAATTAATAAAGAAAATGGTCTTTCTAAATCTAGCTGAAAAAGAATTTACAAAATACAAGCAATAATAAATGAGTTATAAAGCTTTGAAGTTTGGTGAACGGGGGTATCTGTCAGATAGCGGAAACAGCAGAAAGTGAAGTCACCGAGTGTCGCCAGCTATAACGTGCGTGAGAAAAAGACAGCACGATAACCCGACCACGTCCCCACTTTAGCTTACAGCAATATCTCAAACATGGATAGCTGCTTTATTTTTCAACCAATTTTGATGCTGATTTCACACAAGAATTTCTGTTTCGTATTAATTTCTGTTACTTAAAAAACAATGTACGAAATAAAACATAGGAAACTACCCTATTTTCAAAATCGGTTCAGTAGTTCCTGAGATTAGCGCCCAACAACCAAACAAACAAACTCTTCAGATTTATAATATTATAGTATAATCATATTCATTATCATCTTACCAATAGACCTTGAAACCACTATCAATCTATCATAAACGGATAGTTTAATTTACATGAAGATCTTAAGCAGTTAGATAAATAAACAGGATCAAAATGAGTCCCGACTTCTGCAGCGGCATCTGGAATAAATGTAATGAGTCAGATAGCAAACACAGACAATACTTACATCATCTCCGCACGTGTTTAAAACTAACAACATTATTTACTGGCCATTATGAGACATTTAATGAGTCAGCAAGTATAGTAACTGTACGGTAGAAAGAATAGTTCTCAATAGGGTGGAGACGAAACAAACATCTTCTGCCTTTGGAAACTGAACAGGGGTCTCTTCTTATGATTTCCAGCCTGTTAGAAGCAGCCTACATCGAGTACCCTGGGATATTTCCCAGGGCATCTGTCCAGTCCTGTAAGTTTGAAAACATAGCCAAATTTAAATCAATTTAATTAAACTAGACAGTGTATAATTTAATTGTAACAGTCTACATATTCGTAGTATGAGAACAGTTTTATGTTGTTGATAATCTTGCTTTTTTTTGTTTTGTATTATCTGAAATAAGTTTCGATATAAACGTACCTTATTATAATGTTTTATGGTCAAGTGTGGAGCTAATGTAAATGGACGTCATGTATATTGAGTCTTCATTCGGTGACACAAAAAGGAACGATGATTGAACGTGGATTGCACCGAATTGGTAATCGTTAAAGTTCGTTTCAAGTAAATTACAAATTACACTTAGAGCCCTGTTTCACAATTTCTGAGTATAAGCTACCTGTCACCTTAATAGCCGACCATACAGTCGCACTCTAATCTATGTTCCCAAATAAATGGTCATAAAATGACTGCTATCTACATTAGCTGCTTAATACAATATGTGTCAGATAAATTTTACTTGAAACTTGTGAAATAGGCCAAAATAACCTACAATTTGTACACAACGTGCAGTGTAGTCCATAATTTATTCTGAATCAAATTGTCATAAGAAATATAGAACCTGTTCTGTTCAACATACTTAAATGTAGCTAACAAAGTTTAAAATTATTAATGAATACTTGATATTATATAGAATGTTGTAACTACTCAAAGTTTGTAGCAATTAAAAGTTTATTGTTGGTTTGCAAATTTTGTTAATTCGCCATGTATTAAGACCAGGCGTTGAGGCCTTGTGCTCTTTTCGTGACGGTACCTCGTACGGGTCAAGATGTACTGGATGTGTGTTGTCTTTATATCGCTTTTATGGTACAAGTAAAGAGAGAACAGCGATATAGAAAAACGAGAAAAGAAATATGCTTATCAGGTAACTCTTGGCGTCAATTTGTGGACAACCAAAACGCGCAGGATGAAATCGCATTTATTTTGTATGAGTGGTGATACGGCTCGGCTCGACATTTAAACTTATTCCATCCATGACACTGAGAGAGAAGAAAAAAAAACCAGCAAGAAATTACATTAAGGAACATATTAGTCTGAAAAAAATCGTTTATTTAAAAAGAAAAGAAGTATGCGAACCAAAAAAAGAACAATCGCCTGTCACCTGCACTACAATCCGCATTCCCTACTGTTTACTGCGACCTCGTTTTTAAGTTCTCATAGCTGTTTTGCGAACCAACAAGGACATCGAACAGAACATAATTGTTACAATTAACTACGCGTTTTGTTACACGATTATCTAGGGCGATTTATTAGCCGCCAAAAGTACAATGCAATTGAGATGAGAAAGCTTCAATTGAACTGTTAATACTCATGAGATTATAAACTTGGTTAAATGTAATGTATTTCTAATTAATAAAATAAGTATTCGTATTGATTAATTATTGTCAATATTGAGGGTATGTTTCACAACCCCTGAGTAATCGACACATAAATGAATAAATCGACCAAAATATCAGTCACACTCTAATCTATGCTCCCAAATAAATGCAAATAAAATGAGCTGTTCAATACGATAGCTTTCAGATAAAATTTAATTGGAAAGCTTTAGGCTAGCAAGTTCTCTCAGCAATTTATTGCGCAAAAACTTCCAGATGCGTTTACACTAGCGGCAACATTTGTTTAGCAACACGCTTTTGCAAGTGACCACCAAGTTAACTTGCGCAAGTTATTGCAAAGCTGTTTACATTACTCGAATAATATTTATTGCTTGCCATGTTCTTTTTTCATAAAACTGAATGACAAGGCACGCAATCCTTTTGCTTGATTTTTATGAATCTGATATAATGCTCTTTGGATGATGATTGTAAACAAAATAATCGCCTTAAAATTACCAACATGAAACAGAATTTCGAATTACGTTGGCTACAATGTCCTTCAAATAGGAAGACAATACTGCATATATACTACTGCTGGGCGGCAAAAATAGACATATCGGTCACACTACAATCTTATAACTTGGCAGCATGGTCTTTGACCTTAGCCCGTTCCATATGCGACAAAAAAAAGTCATCTACTAGCTCAGCAAGTTAAAAAATTTATCTGCACGCAAAATAAACTGCAAGTTCTCGCGCAGGTTGTCAAATTGTGTTTACACATGCGACTTGCCAGAAGTCCTGCTAGCTTCAAAATATTGCAGAAGTCAGCTTTCCGTGACTGTATACACGGTAAAAATAGCTTGCACAACATAACATCTGCAAGTTTTCTTGATAGTCTAAGCCCCGCTAAACTTGTGAAATAGGCCTTTAAAAATACATTTTATAAGTACACACATACACACTCACGCCTTTTATCCCCGAAGGGGTAGGCAGAGGCGCCACTAATGCATCCGCTTTTCACCCTGTGTATTCCGTCCCATAATGTGATAGGGGGCGAGCCTATCGCCATATCGGGCACAAATTCCATACTCCGGGCTGCTACTGAATAGAATAATTCAATATCACTTCGGCCGACCCGGGGATCGAACCCGATACCTCAGCATTGCAATCGTACCGTAATACAACTACGCCACCAAGGAATTTTATAAGTAAATGGTAATTAATGCTGATAAAAGACATTTATATTGGATATTTCTTGACATATTTTGAACTTGATTTGAGGATGTTATTTATGCGTGTTCAGGTACCAGTGAGTGTATTTGTATGCATTGGCTTATTATTGGCCTTGCTTTAATAGTCCTCATATTCCACTAAGTGACACGTCTGAAATCCTTTCAGACATCAGAATAGGAAACACTGATGAAAATGTAATGAGTATTAATAAATGGGTATTCATAATTCGAAGAATGTCCGCAGGTTTAAAACCCAAGGGCACACACCTCTGAATTTTCTAAAAGTTATGTGTGTATGCTTTGAGATTTATCGCTTGCTTTAAACAGTGAACGAAAATATTGTGAGAAAAATGGCATGCCTGAGGAGTTCTCTTTAAGAATTTCGAAGGTGTGTGAAGTCTGCCAACCCACCGTAGGCCAGCGTGGTGGACTATGGCCTAAAATCCTCTTATTAGTAGAGGTGACCCGTGGCCAGTAGTGAGACAGTGTATAATACAGAGCTAACATTATTATTTATAATTAAGAGTTAGTTTTCTATCAATTAATGAGTTATTTAAAGCATAAAATATGATTGGAACAAATTATAAATTACAGTTTTGTTAATAAAATAGGTTAATAATCCAACATTAAATTCAATCTGGTTATAAATTTCATGAAAATCTTTTATATGAGTATTGAAAAATGCAGCCTTTAAAATATTATAAACCTACGTAATTATATTTTAAAGGCGTCTATGAAAATGAAACAATACTAAACTTTTAATTTGAATATTAGTTCTTGTAATTGTCCGATAGAATTGTAAAAGTACATGAGGAGCGGAATAATCAAACTTGTTGGTCGCAATTGTTGCAGAAATAGATATCGCTCAAATCGACCACTTTGCGCCTCACTTGCAAGAAAATAACTCTCGTAACCTCATTAATGTAAGTTATTTTTATCTATATTCATATCCATATTATTAAACCTCCGGTATAATGTCAGGAGCGACAATAAACTTTTTTCTCAACATCAACTTAGTTTTAAAATATAAGCGGTAAATTTTTACTTTTTTATTGCATATAATGATGAGACGAGCATGCCGTTCGCCTGATGCTTAGCGATACGATCACCCATAAACAGTAGCAACACCATCCAGCACCTTGACTTACAAGTACTGCGTGGCATTCCACTGCGCTCGTCATCCTGAGACATAAGATGTTAAGCCTTATTATGTCTATTAGTTACACTGGCTACAATGTCCTTCAAGTCGAAACATATAACAGTGCATTCACACTGCTTGGCGGTAGAAATAGACATTGCGATGGTACCCACCCAGACGGTCTCTTACATATGAGAGACCTACCACCAGCAATACCTATTATATTTAGGACATCATTACACCTGATGTTATGTATTATTTATTAGATCAACTTTGATATTAAGATTATGAATGAATAAATTAACTCTACTCACTGTGTAAGAGTTAGGATTACGATTAAAGTTTTCTTTAAAAACCTGATTACCTCATAGTATTAATGCAAAGTAAAATGTAAAGTACGATTAATTTATTTTCATACTTATTATACAAACATTATTGACAGAAATTTTATACTCCATTAAAATATCCAAAACAATCGGTCACCCGTTCAAATCTTTTATACCAGTGATGAATTATTAGCTTAACGTTACGTTTAAAATGTATCCGAAAAATTTTACATTAAAAATCTGTTCAGTCAATGTTGTAAACCAACTTTATTTCGTAAAATATCTGTTTTCAACAATAACAATGTTATAGAAATGAAAAGCTCGCTGCGACCTTGAGCCCACGTTAGCGACACGGCTGGCCACGTGACCGCCGAGTCGTGACCGCCGCGCCGGTACGAAGCAGATCGACGTGCCGCCGATAGTGAACCGCTTTTATTCTTGACTACCAACTTACCCCGGCTTTGCACGGGTAGCACTAATTATATAGCCTGATTTCTAGATCCGATTGCTACCAAACTTCATAAGATCACCCGCTGGGCTAAACTGAAGATTATCTAAAACTTGCATTAAGATCGGTCCAGTCGTCTCGGAGTCCATAAAAAGCATATACACAGGTTAATTTTTGTGTATATAGATTATTGCAAATATTTGGTATGCGTCATATAATGTATCCATAGTATGGACATAAATGATGAAATACAAAATATTTAAATGTGACAAAACAATTACTTATTCTAATAAAAAATAAATGTGTTCGATAATGGGGAGATATTGCGATAATAGAGTTAAACGGAAAAAAATACATTTTGAGTAACTCTAAAAATAAAGACAGATCGTCGTCCAACATATTTGTTTATAGATTCAATCCTTATACAAAGTATGCCAAACTGTAGTGAAATAAATAGCTATTTAATTATTAGTAAGCAGAACTAATTGCGGCGACCCGATTTGTGAGCGACTATAATCGACTTTTATGTAACCTATTGGGTAATGATTATTGAATTGCTTTGTAATAGTTACCGGTCGTCATACGTTTCGCATGAAATATTATTTAATTCTGGACTTAATTAAAATTACGTTATTCGGAGAATTATTTACGTGAAGGGTTTTTTGTACATTCAGTTTTTGAATCTGTCGGTTTATATTTTTCAGTGAAGTACAAAAAAATGTTGGTAGTCCGCTGGAACAATAACTACAACTACAATTAATACACGTTTAGTCCGTGTTGTTCCATCCGTGGTCAAGTAGTTAACAGTCTTATTAAATAAAATGCGGATGTGAAATGTCTTATAATATTTTTTTCATAAATGACATAATTTTTGGAACGAAGTTCCTTATCGCGCGTTGTGAAAGGGGGCTGGACGGAAAAAAATCTCAAAAGTTGTCACGACACATTTTGCTATTATCTTACTAATATGAACCTTAAATACAATGCGTAGAAGCTATAATTCTTGAAACGAGTATATTTTTATTTATTTTATTTATTAAAGTCATTAAAACCATTTCTTATTAATCTAATATGAACCTTAAATACATTGCGTAGAAGCTATTTCCCCAGCGTTGGCACGGCACGAGTACAAAAGAATCGAACATAACATTATTTTTTCAAATTTTGTTGATTTATTCTACTTTGGTTACTGACATTTATCAATAACAAGACTAAACGTGCTTTGCTCGCGTTTAAAAATCTACTTTATGTGGTAAGCGTAAGATCGAATTTATGTTTAGTCAATCAAAATTTGTGATAAAAATGCTATGCAATAGCTTTACCGCGGTAGTCTCCGAGTGCCACATGTATTTATTTGTTTTTTTCTCTAGAAACTTATGTATTGGAACGGAAATAGGAAAATATTTATATATATACACACTCTGTTATATAAATAAAATTTTATTACAATTCCTTCACTAATTAATCGAAAGGAACTTCGTTCCATCCGGGTGTCCCTTGTTTTAGTTATCTTGCGTCCACGGCCTAATCCCTTGCAAATAGATTTCCGAAGTGACCACCTGATTTTTTATATTTTTCTCATCATTCTAAAATTTTCCAAACTATACAATTAGTGCTCCCCATTTTTATTTATACACATTTTTTTGAAGAGATTATGAAGACTTAAGTAAAAAAAATATGTCGATTTGTGTTCGATGTTCCATAGAAATAACAGTCACTAGTTTTTTATGGAAACAATATCCAATTAATGGTTTGTATTTTTCAAGCATTTATGAGTGGAGTACTATCGAGGCACAGCGCGTTGAAATTTATTGTATGGAAGTGGATACGTACTACATTGTATTTTCGGAGAGGTGGGGTTAAAATCAATGAGTGCACAGGAATACAGTTTGATTAATGGTACTTATTTCGAATTTTATTATTTTTTATGATACTAATAATTATTTTCTGTATAATTAAGATATCTCTATAATATATAACCAATATAATATAACTTACTTTTATTTCTAGTAACCATCAGAATAAATATTACTAAAAGATATTTTTGGAGAAAATATTTATAGTGCACTAAAAATGAGACGCAGCAATCAGCCCTGTATTATATACTGCCCACTGCTGAGCACGGGCCTCCTCTACTACTGAGAGGGTTCAGGCCTGAGACGCAGGTGATAAAGAAATAAAACTAGATGCATTTTAATATTTTGATCAACAATAAATACACTATTATTTATTATGTAACATTTAAAAATACATATCAGTTCTCCTATTTTAATAACAACAGCAGCGAATAACCAGCGATGCTATTTAATAATAAAACTGAATCTGAATCAACTGAATTGCACCGTATTTCACAAATCTGAAATGTCACGTCTCGAAATAAGTGACCAGATTTAGGCCGACACTTCAGTGTTACGTTTTATGTTGCGTTATGGACTGGTCAGTCCATTGGCCTATAAACTGACTTAAAACTCGACAGCTCGTCAACTGGTGGTCACCAGCGAAGCTATCGTAACCGACTAGGGACGCGACAGGTGCATGAAATTTATTTATGTCGGCTATTTCTGATCCCCAAAGGGTTTTTTTTTTGGGTAGGCGATCCTGCAGTCAACACCGGGGGAAACCTGCTAATGGGATAGTGGAGTCCCCTAGCTTGACGACTGTAGGGGCCTGGAGGGGACGTGGGAGAGGAATATGGAAGGAAAGATGGGGGGACGGGAGGAAGGTTCGCAGGATGGGCGGAAAGAGAGGGTGCCAGGAAATGTTCGGGGGCCCTTTTAGGCCTCAATGTGTTTTACAAGCAAGAGGTATACACACTGAACTGTGTGCCTCGGCCCGCAACTAATGTCCCCCCGCGCATGGGCGTGCATTGGGTATGAAGACCCAGAGCACAAGAATTGCCTCGGGGGGCATCCCCAAAGGGTTAGAGGCATGATTATTTTGCAGCCACCTTTTCAAATCACATTATCGACATTCTGTAAGTTGTTAGGTATACAGTGCGAGTTTGGAATAAATTGCAAGTTTATCTTGGGGCAAAATGATATCTTGTATATATTTTCAATGCTAGTCCTTTATTAGTGTCTTGTCTTTTATTTATTTAGCTTTAAATATTTCACCTATTTTTAATAGTTCAAGCTTAGGTTAGGAAATTATACAAGGCAATGGCATGGAAATATCAAATGCCTAATGTGGTGGCAACATTAGGCATTTGAAAAAAACGTCATATTGAGTTTCATTATTTATTTGTAAAGAAAAACATTATTTATAACTGTAACTGATTACTTCTTCACTTTTGTATTTATTTGTAACATGAAAACTGACCAATTATTTAATAATATCATCATAAAAAATATCTCAATATAGTTTAAATAAATAATTGAATTCCAATCCCAAAATAACCCTACGAACAAGCACCTTATATTAAGATTTAAAAAACTGAAAATACACCAGTTTTTTGAATCGACAAATATAGAAAAAAAATGCCTCATACAGGCATCGAAACTAAACCCCAACCCAAACCAATCAGTAAAGCGGTCCAAACTAAACCGGAACATAGCAGCAAGTATGGAGAACATAACTCGTGGGCGAACGAGAACGTTGCACTCATTAGCCTTGACTTTTGAACAAAAATGTCAGATATAGGTTTAGGATTAGCATACGCAACTTTATTATCCATTGGATAAACGTTATTATTGGATACTCGGTTGAAGAGGCGTGACTGTTTTGTTGCCTGTGGGGTTGATATTTAAGTTATGTATGTGATCATATTATATTATCTCATAAATATGATACAAATCTAGTCTCGAGGATTATAAAAATACTGACTGAATCGATGACGTAGTTGCATTAAGGTATGACTGCAGTTCTGAGCTCTCGGGTTCACAATAAAATTGGGCTTTTATACTCACTATCAGTCCGGAGTTTGAAATTTGTGCCCGATATGGCAGTAGGCTCGCCCCCTATCACATCATGGGACAGAATACGCACGGCAAAAAGGTGCACTAACTGTGCCTCTGTCCACGCTTTCAGGTATAAAAGGGGTGTGTGTGTCTTTTAAAAAATACACTTTTTGCGGATTAAATAACTCCTGTGTATATCTGGGGCCTCAGGTGCCTTTTAACAATTGTTAACTTTAATAGAAAACAAATAATGAATGGGCAATATATCCTAGCGATCACACACACAGTCAAAGTGAACGAACAGATTAAAAGACTGTAGGAAAAGAATAAAATAGAAACGTTTGCATCTTCGCCTCTGGGTATCGAATTTTTGGTCCCCTTCACAGCTGAATGGACGCTCTGCGCCACTGATACTGGATACTCAAAAAAAGTTACTCACATCCGTTTTATTACCTTTGGTTCTCAAAAAGATGTAAAATCCAAACTTTTTCATAGTTACATTTCATTGTTAATTTAATGTATCTAAACGGAGTTACAATCCCGAATATATTGCGGTTCACCCATACCACATTAATTCACTGATAAGTATCATTCATTAGGTTAAACCTGGGGTGAAAATTATGGGTGTGTTTCAATTTATACCCCTTGTATTTTATTTTAATTTGTGGTATTGGCTTTTTGCGCGTGAAATACTTGATACCACTATCGTACCTAATATCTTCAAGTCGACTGATATTAGAAAATCTAAGTAATTTGATTAATTAATTATTAAAAGAATATACATTTGTCTCCTTAAATAATTTTGTAACAATTTAATTAATATCAGCCCTATTTTATAATGCATAGGGTTCCGATTAGGCTGTTTGCCTAGCGACCTGAGACAATGCCGTTTGGTATAAACTCTTTTGAAGTTGTTATAGAAAATTTTCATACGACATGTTTTCTTGCCTTTTAAATGTGATACAATGATAATTTATATACGTAACTTCAGAAAGGATGAAGAACGTCCTGGAGCCTGGAGGCTACGATCAAGTGCTCTCTTTTTTAATATTATAGGTGATTTTTCATAACTCCGTGTATTTAAAATACATAATTGTCATTCGTTTCAGGTACAAGAAAATATTAGTATATTTTGTGGTATTTGAGTTGTGTAAGGTAACCTGAAAAATCAGGACTCGGTATATTCCTGTACCAAATTTTACTTAATATAATTTTAAGTATGTACCTACTTTGCACACCGTAATATACTACGGACAAAAAATTCACTAAAATATTATAGTAGGAATATACAGCGTCGGTTTGTTCTGCCATTCTCGTAATTTCTCGAAATTTGCAGACAAACTTTCCAGTTTTTTGTCGTTCTTAGAAGGTTGAAACAGATGCACATTGTAAAGGCGCACATGTGTTTCTTGTTTTTTATAATTCTTGACCGTCGACGGGTCAAGTCTTATTATTCGTCTTGAATTTGACTGTCTTTTCTATTAATAAATTATGCAAGATCATTGGGGTGGTCTTGAAGAGTACGAATAAACTACTTATTTGTGGAAGAATGGGCAGAGGTGAAATGGTTCACTTGGTGTTAATTGCGATATATAGTAGTAAAAAGTACAATAAAAATAAAAATATGGAGAGAGTATATAAAATTATTGTACAAGCATATAACGTCTAATGTAACCTACTTATTTAAGGTTGTTTATTCTATATCACTAAGCACACATTTTATTCGTGCAGCATAACATGGGATCCTGAAGAAACTTACCCTATGATTAACAAATACACATTCAAATTAATTAAGATTTCTTTGATTCTCTCTATTTAAAAATAAACAAATATAGACTAAAATAAATAATAACTTAAGACTTATTAATTAGCCCTTTCACACATGATTGGCCTTATTATATAAACCAGTGCCAGTGTATTCACTAAACATTATATGTGGGGCATATATAAACACTGTCAGGAGCAGATTGCAGGCTTATAGAAGCCAATTTAGGCTTAAATGCCTGTAACATGGGTGCTAAAATCAGTAAAGTAAGATATAAGTATATGAAATATTATCCTACTTCCTACTAATATTATAAACGCGATAGTTTTTAAGAATGTATGGATGTATGTATGTTTGTTACTCTTTCACGCAAAAACTACTAAATTTGGCACACGGGTAGATCATGTCCTGGATTAACACATAGGCTACTTTTTATCCCGGGAAAATATAAAGCGGGACTTTTATCTCGGAAAAACTTTTTAACGCGGGCGGAGTCGCGGACAAAATCTAGTAATGAATGAAATATATATATATATATATATATATATATATACACACACACACACACACACACACTCACGCCTTTTATCCCCGAAGGGGTAGGCAGAGGCGCAACTAGTTCACCTACTTTTGGCCGAGCGTATTCCGTCCCGTAATGTGATAGGGGGCGAGCCTATCGCCATATCGGGCACAAATTCCAGATTCCGGGCTCATACTGAATAGAAAAATCCAATATCACTTTGCCCGACCCAGGAATCGAACCCATGACCTCAGCATTGCAGTCATACCGTAATACAACTACGCCATCGAGGCAGCCAGTCAGCAAATATACGGGGTGAATATTTCAAGTGGGCGTGGATGGCGAAATCGTAATCTATGACGAACAGCAAAAAATGTTAAAAGGAGTCTCGGGGTCTATTTTGATTAAAACTAAAACTGCATCATTGGATTTTAGAATAATCTATATTTCTATTCAGGAACCGAATCTCGTTAGGTAGGTATATCATATCAGTTCATAATATTTTAAATATTTATAATAAATTTAAAATACAACTCAATAAAGTATATGCCTGTGGTTTAAAATAACGCTAGCAGAAAAGATTCGATATCTAAAATTTTCTTTGACTGACGAAATGTTTCAAAACAATACAATATACGTATAATTTGGCGAACAATGTTGTGAAATAGAATTAGTTACAAGTAATATTATTTTCGACGGATAATTTACAATAGCGTGACAAGTATTGCATACAATGTGTCGGTTAAATATGGAAACCATGGTAATATTTGTAATTATTGTTTATTTTAAATACTTTAATAGTCTTACAAATAATTTGCATGATTTAATTGTAGACGCGCACAAAACGTTGCTTTTATTGTGAAAGTACTCGTAAGTGCTTAGTTGTCGTCAAGGAATTACTGATTCACTAAATAAATTAACGGATATCAACTTTATCTATTGCTAAAACCTCATCTCAAATGATTCCTAAGATGACTAAAGCTTTACTTGTTTAAAAACATATTTACAGTAAGTAGTTCTATTCATGTAGGTGGGTGGGGTTCATGTCTTCTCGTCCAAAATACCTAAGTGCCTGAAGACAAAAGTCTTCAATCAATGTTTGGTAGGTACCAGTGATGACATACGGCTCTGAGACGTGGCCTCTGACTATGGGCCGCCTAAGACGGATCACTGTCACTCAGGGAGCTATGGAGAGGGCAATGCTCGGTGTTTCTCTATGTGATCAATTAATCAGAAATGAGGAGATTCGTAGAAGAACGAAAGACGCCGAGCAAGCTAAAGTGGCACTGATTAGGGCACATAGCTCGTAGAGCTGACAACAGATGGGGTAGAAAAGTTGTACAGTGGAGACCACGTACTGGCAAGCACAGCGTTGGACGTCCACCTACAAGGTGGACAGACGACCTCATAAAGGTCGTAGGAACCCGCCTTTTAACAGATTAATCTGGAAATCTTTCGGGGAGGTATATGTTGAGCAGTGAACTTCCAAAGGCTGAAGAAGAACAGTATTGTGGTATTAGTGATCAAGACCATAACGATTATTGTAAGTATAATGTAACTGACTGGGTATTGGGTAATGACAAATTATTTTTCGGATTTTAGTGGTGGTTTACATTTTTGTTATTGGTTGTCAGTTACAAAAAAACAAACCAGCCCGATCTAAAAAATATTTTAATGTAAAAAAAATATACTTTTATTTCATAATGTGCATGTCGCAACGCTAGGGCCGAACACATGGCAATGCAAACAAAGAGTTCCGCGCCAGTCGCCAATCGCCACCGCGCCGACCCTTTCACTTCGCCGCTTGATGAATGTGTTTAATTTGAATACGTTGCGAGTCATCGAGGTTTTTTACATGCCTTAGTAAATCTATAGTCAATTTAGCCTGTATCGAATGATATATCTTTACTAATTGTTACTAATAATTATTAGTGAATATTTAAAATGTATCTATTTAAGTTTGTCAGTAATATTTTACGTCAAAGGAAAAAGCAAAAAATATATTATTTTGCCAGATGTTAACAACAATTGTAGTAATGGCTGTGCTAATAGTTACACAGTTACAGAGGACCAAGGGATTTTTGAAGTAGAACTTCTTTATTGAGGTACGGGAGAAATCTATCTTAAAAAAAATTGATTGAAAATGTTTCACTTCATACGTGTGTACATTAATACACACACAGTTTTTTTATTCGATCTGTTGAATTAAGTTATTTTTTACCCATCGCGTAAGGGAGTTACGATTTTAGAGAAAGCCTAACAATTTTAAGAGTAGAAGGCTACTATTTTTAACCTTATAGCGACCTTATTTGGCGTACAAAATATCACTTCGTCAATATGCAACCAAAATATTATGTGCTTTATTTATATTTAGCACAACTATCGATCTCCATAGTTCAATAAATTCATAAAAGCATGAGTGTTTGAAGTCAGCCCACGCATTAGTTATTAATGACTGTTTGATTTTGCTAGATCACGCACGGTGCGTTTTCATCTTTTAATCACATTATTGAGTCAATAATGTGCGTATTTACCAATTATTGAAGGAGAATTTGTATAGCGTAAATATCTTATGATGCATGATGTGATTCCATCATTTGTATCGGGAAAATGTTGACAACTATTAGACAAATATTTAGAACACAAATTAGTAGCATCAAGCCATTAATATTACAAGCTACTGTTGATTAATTTAGCAATGTGGCCACTAAAAACCAGTGCCGTGTGATGGCTCTCATCATTACACAGCTTATGCTGAGATGTCCACCTAGTTGCCACGGTATGGGTGCGCGTGTGGTAATGGGTATATTTAATAGTGTTTTATTTATATTTGTTGTTATTTCCGTTGATTTTTTTTTCATTTTATTAATTACCTATTAGTTTCATTTTTTCTCATCTGTGGCAATAAATGTTTCTTTCTTTCTTTCAATTAGTTGAAACAGCTGTCCTTTAGCCACTCATCTTGTCATGCTACTGGTTCAATGAGTTGCCGGTGTCACTTCATCTTATTTTTTTAGTTATAAGAAAGAAGACAGTTTCGTCGTAACACTTGTCTTCCTAACATCGTGGCGATATCGATGGTAACTACTTCATTATTTTGTCTTATTAGTTTTTCTATGCCCAACTATCACGCTTTTATTAATAAATACATTACTACCATTTTATGCTTGAAGATTAAAACCATTTTACCTCTCTTCTGAATCAGCGAAAAATGTTTTATTCACCTGCCTTTGACGACATAAAACACCACACAAAGGATATTGACAGCAAGTTTTAAATTCCGATACTCAATTAAGTTTGAAAGAGTATCGAAATCGTATCGCTTTGACGTAGCGATGTCAAAGCAATAGGTGTACTATACCTCCGTAAAATTGAGGTACTTGGATCAGAGTATTTTCTCCTCTATTTTGAACAGTCCCTATGGCAAATAGTTGGGCACGCGTCTTTTTTTATCGCAAGCTAAAATTTACGATGCCAACCTGCTTAATGATAGCTTTTAGAGATCGGCATTCGACTGATGGAAGCCTTTATGGATTTCCGCTTGCTTGTTTACACGCGTTACCCAAACCAATGCTTAAGTTTGTTTTATTGTGATTCGCGTACGAAAAGAAAAAGGTGTTTTCAGAATACCTACAAGTTTCTATTTTACAGTGCGTTAGTTATACTTTTCTTATAAGTGACGTATACAAATGGAATACCCTGAATCGTAAACCATTTATACCTTACTAGACTTCTGCTCGCGGTTCTGCCCGCGTGAATATGTTTTTTCGAGATAAAAGGAGCCTATGTTACTCGCTGATAATGTATCTATATATCGGTGGAAGAATTTTTCAAATCAGTAGTTTCGGAGGCTTTTCAATGCAAACAAACAAACAATCAAATATTTACTTTTTATAATATTAGTGTAGATATACATTATACAAAAGCGATGAATGCACTACAGGCTTGTACGGAACTCTCGGCACGCCCGTCTTGCTTATATTAGACCGATTTCATTTTACACGACAGCTACCGTCCAATACCAATTGAAGTCAAAAAATGCGTTAAAGGAATTCGTATATAGTACGAGCCAGGCCGTTATTAAAAATCACGCCCTCTATTTTATTTCTCAATGAAAATGAATGCGTAATATCACATCGAATGATATTTTCTAAATATTGATTTACTTATTGCCGTATTTAACCACGATAAAATAAACTTTACTTTTATGTAAACACTACTGTGCCTTTGTAAACGGACATCATTTCAAATAATATCCAGTCGCATCCGGCAAGGGGAGTGTGTTCGAAATTCAAATGTGAGGAAGTTAATTAAAATCGGAATGGACTGCATTGGTGCGTTTTGAAACATATCATTAATACATTTCATTTTAATTATCAGTTGAATTAATACGATAATAAGTAAATTGCGTTCGTAAACGTATTTTATGAGAATCGGAAGATTTTATTTGCATTGAATGTAGGTACAAACATAAATAGGATGGTAATATAAATCATAAGTTCCGTCAGATGGCGTGCAAAAATTAAGCTTGGTAAATTTATAATAAGGTAACGGAACTAACGATGGCCGGCTTAAATTTTAAATATTCATAAAAAACATTTCATGTATAAAAGAAAAAAACCTATTATTGTATTCTAAGCTACATGTTATAAAATTTAATAATAAAAGAACCAACAAGAAATTGTGGCATGTTTGTGCAGGATAATGCAAATAAAATGACGAAAATATATACCTAGTACCTTTATAATCATACAATATTTTGCTCGCCGCTCTGCCCGCGTGAAAAATATTTACCGGGATAAAAGCCCCGCTTTTATTTTTCCGGAATGAAAAGTAGCTTATGACCTTTCCAGGACCTCAAACTATCTCCATATCAAACTTCATCGAAATCTGTTCAGTAGTTTCAGAGATTACTTCCTACAAACAAACTGACAAACCCACTTATTTATAATATTAGTATAGATGTGTATATGCAATTGAAAGAATAATTTATTGTCGCGGTACATGTGATACATAAAAAAGCAAACAAATTTCATGCTTGTGTGAGAGTTGTATCCTGGTTGAACTAGGCTTTTCCTTTACAAGAAGCGCAAGGCAAGAGAGCGGTGATTTATTTTTACATGTGCCAATCTAAAAGAGTCCATCACCAATGTTGAGTGATATTCATTCTATGACATTTTTGGAAAAAATATATTTATATCATTTTGACAGATCGTGTTCTGGTGAGGGAGTTTCTTGCGCCGCTTCTTCTTCACATCGATAACACGTTACGAAGCGGTGGTGATTCATGACGATTCAAAAGAGCTTTTTAAAGTCTATTTGAATAAAGAAAGTTTTGACTTTGACTTTGAGTTCAAAATATACTCAACCAAGATGCGATTCTTTTACTATTGCGAATTATAAAAATGCACATATTTTAAACCACTGAATGACGACACCTTGTGTCGGTAACCACAATTTGATACACTTCTAAACAGAATTAATCAACAGGACAAAGGCACCCAGACGAACTCTCCTTAAAAAAAAGGAGTCTAATTCACCTATAAGGACTTGCTGCATAATTAAATTCATAGTAATCATCACTCAACGATGCGAATAGCGAGCAATGTCACCGCAGACCTTAATTAAAGACCACCTTATAAAGGCGGGATGGTCTCAACTGTACCAATGAATACAAAATAAAAATTAAGGGGCCTTTTCATACGGCGTAACGCGTTACTGGAGCGATATCAGCAAAAATATTTTAGTTACTATAGTTAAGCATTTTTTGTGGTTTCGTTCGAAGCGCTAAAGCCACTACTAAAATAGCATATAGTATATATTACTTGGTAATCGAACCATTGGTGAAAGTTCCATAATATAATACACCCCTTATGGCCTATCTTTGTAAACTTGGACAAGTACTACAAGTACAGATAATGCATACTTATAAATGCGAAAGTGAATCTGTTTTTAAAAATCCTTAAAAATGGATGGTAGAAACTTTGATTAATTATATACCTAGATAGACACTGAACGTTTCAAACGCGTCGAAATAAATAGAGGCGAACTGTTCCACACTAAATGAGTTCGAGAGAATTAATGTTTGTTGTTTTTCATGGATATAATTATCTCCCCGTTTTAATAGAAACCATATAATAACTGGTATCATTATTCGCGCACACAAGGATACGCAGAATGATGCAGCGATAGCGTATGACGTATTAATAGCAATAGATTTATATTTTTTTTATACTTAGTTATTAGAATAGCCGACACCCTGACAGGGTATTTAGGGCTTTATTGTAAATAAAAATAAATAAATAAATGACACAGCTGTCACGCATACTAGCTTAAGAAAAGTGCCTGTTTGTTTTAGTTTCTTTGCAGGGCGTCACTCTATCTAGGTATATAATTAATCAAAGGGTAGAAATTATAACTTAAACTATTCGCCAACACTTCAGTCCGCCCCGTGACCATGAAAGCTGTAAAATGTTCGCAACATCGGGAGTAAAAATGAAACAAATTTATAGTGAAAAAATTCATTAAGTATTATTATTTCAACGACTGTCCATTTCCGAGTGAGTCCATTTGTATCTCTCGTGCTCTCAAGTACAGTCAGCCACATAAGTAACTGAACAAATACAAAATTTCAAATCGCGTTTAAACTTTTGCGTCAGTATCAATAATTGTTTTTTCCTCACTGAAATAAACTTCACAGAGTTAACTTTATTTTAGATAAAGAAAAAATAATATTTCTATTGGAGTGAACGTGCAGAAGCGTTTTGAAGTTTTTAATTTGTTCAGCTACTTTTGTGGCTGACTGTACAATAAGTTAACAACATCTGCGCTACGCCCTAAAATTCGATACCTAATTACATATTGTGATAAAAGAAACTGCCTCGGTGGCGTAGTTGTATTGCGTACCCGTTACGAGTACGATTTGCGCGCTGAGGTCCTGGGTTCGAATCCCGGGTCGAGCCAAAAACATAGTGACTGGGTTTTTCCATCTTAAGATTACTCAGTCGCAGCTCGGAGTCAGAAAGTTGGCGGTGTGATACACCCCTGCCTCGTAAAGCACGTAAAGCCGTTGGTCCTGCGCCTGATCACTCTGCGGTCATGTCGGATTGCCGTCTCACCGGACTATGAGAGTGACGGAATAGCGAGTGCACCTGCGTCTTGATATCTCCTGCGTACCTGGCTGATCTCCGTTGAGATTGGCCGTGGCTGAAATTGGCTAGGAGGATTCTTCTTCTAGAAGAAAAAAGGAGTTCTTGTTTAGTTCTTGTTTAACGAATTATTATTTGTACTGTTTTGTGGAAACCCTTAAACAATTTCATTTTACGCGAATCGCAATCTTGAATTCTGATACATCGTTCAATCGGTGACAAGTCGAGCTAGTCATATAAAAAAAAACCATCGTAGTAAGTACCGTTCTTCGAAGACATTTTCGGACAATTTCTTTCTTTCATTAACAGTTTTCTTGTTTAAGCAATGACTATTTTGACGATTTCTTCCTGATATGGAGTCCCAATAAAATTGTATCTGTATTTTTTTCTTTTTAACCTAGAAATGATTTAAAATAAGGAAATGGTAATTTAAAATACATTTTTAAAAAGTAAAAGGACCGAACCCCTTCTTAAAAGTTTATAAGTCAGAAATAACAATTTAACAGAAAAAAGGAAGTTTTAATAACTACGAAATATCTAGTAATAGTAATTCAATATTAACTAACATGTTTTACTTAACACACATTAAATTACAAATAATATTTTGTGTCTATATCTTGACAAACTAGACACAAAAAAGTAAAACCGATGCAAATAAACGAACAGAACAGTCGAGCACAGAGCCCAAGTGACCGCCGTCCTGTGTCGTAAACTGGCCGCGGCCCTGCACATAAATCAGTCGGCAAGCTAGCTTTGACGACATCTGCACCACATCGGTGGAGAGCCACCACACTACTGATATTTTGTGGATTTCTTTTGATTTAATATTTCTCGACAATAGGCCTTGTGGAGTAAATTTAAGATCTTTTAGTTTGAAAATAGAAGATTCTTAGTATAAAAAACGTGAGACTGTGCATTTCGTTCTTGGAGGATTTGTATTAATATTCCTCCAAATCTCATCTCTCACACCATGACAAACTTTAAAATGTATTTTATTACTAGCTTTAGATCGCGGCTTCGCCGGCGTGATATAGTTTTTCCGGGATAAAAGTCTCGCTTTATATATTCCGGAATAAAAATTAACTTATGTCCTTTCCTAGGTCTCAAAACGATCTCCATACAAAGTTTCATTGTAATCCGTTTGAGTTTATCACGTTCAGACAGACAGACAGTCGCGACAGGGCTCTGTTTTATAATAATACTAGCTTTTGCCCGCGGCTCCGCCCGCGTGAATGAGTTTTCCCGGTATAAAAGTCCCGCTTTATATTTTCCCGGTATAAAAAGTATACATAATCTACCCGTGTGCCAAATTTCATCGAAATCGAAAAGTTATTAAATTTACCATAGCAGCGCCATCTATTGATTACTTACTCAACCCAGTCGAAAGGTATCGACATCTGTTAGAATCATTTGGAGTTAACAGATAATTGTGACTGTCAAATAATAACAGACAAATAATTAGCAATAAATTAAAATTGCGACTATAATTTGAGATTTAAACTATCCTATCTCTCAAGTTGGATCGAACTGCACATGGTGTGCGAATTTTATTATAATCGGTTAAGTGGTTTAGGAGTCCATTGAGGACAAACATTGTGACACGAGATTTATATATATTAAGATATGGATAATAATTGATTGTATATTTTATTGATATTGGTAGTTTTGATTTAGCTTATATTAAGCTATTTTCTTTAAATGTTACTACAAGACATTATCTTAAGAGCTAATTTTGTTCTTGTAAGATAAATAGTAATTAACACGTTTCTTTATGTCTTCGGTTACAGTTTCTCAAGGCCAACCGTTATAATTCATGGAAGCCATCCTATAATAAATTTTTGATTACACTTTATTTTTCGTCCAAACCAGTTACATGAATACATTAGACTATTCATTATAAAATTTTATTTTTCGTCCAAATCAGTTTCATGTATACATTAGATTATCTGGAAAATAATAACAATGGAACCGTAGTGAAGGAAGCTTATTGTTGTTTTAATTTCTCGAATTTTATTATTTTATGATGTTTTTTCACCTCTTTTATATAATATTATTTTCAAGTGATATTTTTAGTTAATAATGGGAACTTGAAAATGTGTTATATAAATGATCTTTTTACTACGTTGAACAATGATATTATAGTCTTTTAAATGAGAATGTATTTACCAAGTTTCACTGCTTCTTGGGAAACATACATTATTACGCAAAAACAACCTTTCTATTTCAACACCATTTACGGAAATATAATTTCATAAAGTAATGACATATTTTCTACTTACTAAGACATCGCAAGAAAACATAAAAAAGTATTGTATTTTACTTAATTTCCTAAACTGAAATATAATTTTCTTCTTTTCAGGTTTGTTCCGGTCTGGATGTCTATTACCTAGTAATTTATCCTCCCACCGCGATGGTCACCCTACATGCGCAGGAGTCGGAAAATGGTGCTCTTGTCTCAAGTTGTAGAGGGGCGTGACGTCATACTTGTCAATGACAAATTGTAGTAGCTATAAAAATATGTTAGTTGGTTCTTCAATGTGACTTACAACAGAGAAAACAGCTCGTATTACTAATTCCAAGGCTTTTTCGAGAAATTAAATGTTGCCGCGCCGTGTCTTAAGTTTTGTGCAATGAACCTAATGATATAAACTAAAATATTTTACTTCACGCCTTTACTTCGGATCGAATATACAATACATATATGACGCATGATATGCTAGGGAAAATATGGTATTCTATGTACAGTAGTATAATATCAAATACGAAACTAATTTGTTTAAAATCAAAAATAAAATATGTATCTTATTTACTATCCTGGATAAGTAACCCAATTACAGTACATCGGAGCGACAATAATGTATAATAAATTATAATTAATATGTATTTGAAACAGAAATATAACATACTGTGAGGCTACATATGAAATGAAATGAAATGAAATAATTTATTCGAACCCATAAAATGTTATACATTATTTAGATTCCGTCAATATTAACTCTACCACCAGTTCGGAAAGCAGTTCTCACTAGAGAAGAACGGGCAAGAAACTCTAGTGTTGCTCTTTTCAAAATCAGTTCAAGGTATAAAATACAATGCATGATAAAAAAAATACAATTCAGTATTTGTTTACTTTTTTTTAGAGCAGTTCATTTATATACTCTCAAAATAGGTAATAATTTTAAATACCAACACGAGTGCATTATTAATCCAAGTTCAAGATATACCCCTAATACTTGGATATAGTAAGCGAAAAGGGCAGACCAGCCTATACAAGCAGCACCGGTTCACGAGTATGACGCATGTGCCAGCCATCGGCCTCCTCAACCATATTACAGGGAAGTGGCCGACACGGCACACGACGCCGCCGCAGGCACAGACAGTTAAGAAGTATGTCATACCCAAGCCGCTCACAGATGGAAACAAAAGAAACTTTATTGAAACGTAAGACATGATTCCAAAGAAAATCACATGAACCACATTTCGAAGTATGTGAAGTCTGCCAACCCGTACTAGGCCAGCGTGGTGGACTAAGGCCTAAACCCTCTCAGTAGTAGAGGAGGCCCGTGCTCACCAGAGGCCAGTATGCAGACTTCACATACCTTCGAAATTCTTATAGAGAACTTCTAAGGATTCCTCACGATGTTTTCCTTCACCGTTAAAGCGATCGATAATTCACAAGGAAAGTATTTGAATCTTTGAATGTAAATTCTTATGATGTGGGTATTTTTCAAACTATTTTATCTTCGCCAAGATCGGAAGCAGCTAGATTGATTTATGTACATGTACATAGACTTCTTAGAAGTTAAGAATATTATGTTTTAAATACAATTTGTAATTACTATGAGACTGACATAGTCAGAATTGACTCAAAGTCTCTTAAATAAAAAAGAATAAAAAAATAATCACAAGGAATACACACATAACTTTTTTTAGAAAAGTTAGAGATACGTTTTGTTTGAACCTGCGGACATTCGTCTCGGCAGTCCGTTTCACTCCCAGCTAGGCTATCGCCGCTTTCTAAATGCTACTCGTCACATATTAAATGTATAAACTGACCAAATACAAAAGCTTACATAACTGACAAATAAAATTAACTTGAAACTTGTAAAACAGGCCCTAATAATAATATATTAATATTATATATAAATAATAATATATTGTAAATTTTCTACAAGAAGATTACCAAACGCCTAAGTTTAAGGGTATCATTGTGGGTGGTCAACAAATAACGCCAGATGGAGGCGCAATTATTATTGCCTGTAAGTGTTTTGGAATCCATCGTCGTGGTGTCTGTTCTTTTTTTTGTACAATGTAAACGGGCAAGTAGCTCGCTTCGTGATAACCACTCTCCGTAAACTGTAGGTAGTATTATCTTGAACTTTATATTAGATGTAAGTCTAATCAGTATCGGATTTATTATTTCTTTTAGTAAGTATTTTTTAATTTTTTTTTACAGCATTGAATGACGAGACGAGCATGCCGTTCGCCTGATGGTAAGCGATACGACCACCCATAAACAGTAGCAACACCATCCAGCACCTTGAGTTACAAAGTACTGTGTGGCATTCCACTGCGCTCGTCATCCTGAGACATAAGATGTTAAGTCTCATTATGTCCAGTAGTTATACTGGCTACAATGTCCTTTAAACCGAAACACAACAGTGCATGCACACTGTTGCTTGGCGGTAGAAATAGACATTGCGGTGGTACCCACCCAGACGGCCTCTTACATAATGAGAGACCTACCTCCAGTGAATGCCACACAATGTCAGGAATGGCGCGAATTCTTACTGACAGCGAAGAGAGGGGAGACTAAATTGACGATGCAGAGAGCGGATGACAGTGCCTTTAAATATTATTGTAACTCATGTTTTAGTATTTGAATGAGAACAATTTACATATTTGTTTATTGCTTTGAATGACGAGACGAGCATATTTTTTAAGGGTAGTTAATTTTGTTAACTTACGTTAAATATTTTGCCAAAAAAACATTTTATTGGACTCATTGGTTTTTATCAGTGAGCCCGCCCCGATACAGTTTATTAACCGACTTCCAAAAAAGGAGGAGGTTCTCAATTCGTGTGTTTGTATGTTTTTTAATTTATGTAAGTACACTGATTTCTCTGAAAATTGTGAGCCTATTTCCTTGATTCCTTTTTTACTTAGTAGATTAGGGTCTCGAATTGGTCCCATTTCAATATATCATGGTTTAGGGGTCATCATTTTATGGAACAGACTTAAGCTAGTTTATATTCAACACGAATAGATATCGAAACAGACAAAACGGTAGCTATAATGCCGAGCAACCCACGCTTCAATTGCGGCATGCGTGTACTTTATAGAGTTTATTTCCGTCCCAATGTGTGACAGGTGGCGACTGTCGAGTCCATCGCCATATCGAATACAAATTGCAATCCTATATATCCTAATATGTATATTAATACGTGAAGAAAAATCCTTATGCCTCTTTTTGAGAACATTGCGCACACAGAGAAATGTGAAATGTGGCATAAAAAAAGTTCGCATAAAGGCTTGCAGACAATTAGATTATGTATAATATAATTGTCTGCAAACAATACAAATATATTAATTCGACGATCGAATATCGGCCACTGGACGCCCACAAGTATAATTATATTAATATATAAATGTAATTTTGACATAATCATAAATCATACTTAATATATATTTCATCAACTGCATCATTGAATATTATTTAATTTCCATGACATTTATAAAATAATCATGAATAGTTTTACTATTCAATAGTTTTTGCACCGGAACGCAAGCATCGCATTTGAGGGACAGGCACCTTGATAAGGTTTGTTCATAGAAATGATTGACATAGGACCGACAATACTATAGGGCAGGCAAAACTTTCCAGAGATACATTGGAACATGGACTTTATTCTATTACCAATATAGTTTAAAGTATAATATGTATATTACGCTCTTGATATGCCTATAGTATAGATATGATTTGAGTAGACGCAAGAGTATGAAGGTTAGGTTGATTTGTAACGGAATGATTTTGAAAACTTTTATTGCTTTTTTACATGAAACCGTCAAGATCGCTCATAACCAACACAACCATTACTGCACTGCGCTCATCACCAGACTTTATTTCAGTAAAGGTCTCACCTCCAGTGAGAAATAGACTTTACGGTGGTATCGGTAGTGGTATCTACCCAGCTGACTCTCACGAGAGATCACCTCCAAGTTTAATGGCTAAAATGGTAATTACAGACGTGTTTTCTTCAACACGTTTCCAAAAATAAACAGAACAAAAAGAATGAAATACCCTTTAAAATCTTTTTAGGAGCTAGTACACTTATATTTCTTTCGGGTTTGTAACAGTTCGATTGTTTGGCCTATCACGCAAGGCGATTACGGAGTTTGGCAACATAATGGGGGATTGATATTTCAAAACATTGTTACAAAGTGAATGGACATTACAAATGTAAGAATACGACTTAAATACGTATTGCCATGATTGAATATAACAATATATTAATGTTATTAGAGTCCTCAAGAGGTTTTTTTTTTGCAGGACTTCAATTTACTACTGTGTTCTTCCCGGATAAAATAGCTGATGTTATTCCAATTTATATCGCGTACCTATAAGGTTGCAGTTTGTGGGTTATTTAAAAAAATATGTAAGTAAATAACTCGTATCCTCAAAGTTATAAAAAATATATTAATGCTTGAATCGCCTTGCTAAAGCAATCACAAAGCCGCGGGCGACCTCTGTGAGGTCGACCACTAGACGCGACCGCTAAACCGCTCTCATATGACGAGGCGACGTAGAATGACCAACTAGGAGGCAGTAGCAACCAGTAAGAAACTTGTCACTTAAGAGGGGCCCCGCGCTTAGACCTCACGCTTTGCCCAACTAAGGATCTTCTTTTGTTTTAGATTACCATCATGTTAACCAATGGGTCTCAAGCATTTAAAGAAACATTGAAGAATTAACCAACGTATGTTGTCGTAGATTCCACTGGGGGTAGTCATTCCATATGGCGCTAGTCTCACCCCATATCACATCATGGGACGGATAATGGAACACCTGCCGTAGTTGCACCTCTATTTCCCCTTTGAGGTTAAAGGAGTGATATGTGTTGTTGTCAATGGTGTAGTGTTGCTAGTTGCTACAGTTTACGCACGTGCCACATCCACATGCGATCCTTCTCGTCCATTTGTGCCATAACATATTCTGTAAAGCAGATAGTCTGCGTGTGTCTCCATCTCTAACAGAAGAGGCCGCAGCGTCAAGGGTGATCAGCCATCCATGCCGCAACGCCATTGTCTGATGTTTCCCACACCAGCTGTTTATCTAATATGGATATAATTTTTCATTGTCTTAACAATAAGTAAAAAATAATTGTACAAGTAGATAAAAATAGTTATGATATCTGATGATGTAAATATGTTGCTAACATTTTCTAGAATGCCATATCATAAATATTAAAAATCAGTGACAGGTTCATTCGGAACTTTTTTAACGTATACTCACGGCTTTTGTCCCCTAAGGGGTAGGCAGAGGCGCAGCTAGTACACTCACTTGTCGCCGTGTATATTCCGTCCCATGATGTGATAGGGGGCGAGCCTATCGCCATATCGGGCACAAATTCCAGTCTCCGAGCTGATACTGAATAGAAAAATCCAATATCACTTTGCCCGACCCGGGGATCGAACCCGAGACCTCAGCATTGCAATCGTACCTACCGTAATACAACTACGCCATCGAGGCTGCACCTATTTTAACTTATACAAGATACTACCTAATTAATTCTACTAGTTTCCTGGTTAACAGGCAATTTTATATTGATGAATGTTAGTCTCTCAACCAATCCCAATAAGACGAAACGGAGGCGTGACGTGTTTTTTTGTCACATTCTAAGCCCACAGGTGGGCTAACACTTGGCTGACGTATTGGTCTCTCGATCAATCACAAGCATCAAAATTAAACGACATCGTTTTACGAGTTGCGTCTTCGTGTCACATTCTAAGTCCACTGAATACTTTTCATCTTTGGAATCTCGAATGTAGTCGAGAGTGTAGTGTAGTTTTACATGAACGAGGTTACAAAAACAAACACCTGTGGCCGACGCGTCACGTATCAATTAGTGTTCATATAATTTGATACGGCTAAAGCCTACGCAAGACCTTTGACAAAGCTTTGTTCAAAGTGGCGATCCTGTTTATTGATATTCATGGCGCTTACCACACACCGAGGCCTTTCATTATTCGCTTATTCCTTTATAATAAACAAATAAGACAGATAAGTGGTGGTCAATAAAGTTATCTATTTACAGTGAATTGCTTCTAAATTCTTCTTGCTACTTGTTCGCAGAAATAACATTATTTTGTTGTGTTTGTTTTGTCTGTCTGCCTTTTTTCCACTTATTGAAGATGCACAAATCCAATTCGAGATAGAACTCTTTGATGAACATTCGAGTAAAAAAGGTTTGATCATCTTTTTACATTAGATAGCTTGTTTTATTTTGTGCTCCGTATCTTATACAACTTATTTAAATAACATTTCATTGTAAGAAGCGCCAAAAAAACAGGTGATTATTTTACTAAAATGACATCAAATATGTTTTAGCCACTGTTAAAAATCAAATTCATATATTGGCAAAATTGAAAATAAATCAGTACTCCTAGCAGGAGTTTACGCTAATCGCATGGGCGTAGGGGTGGGGGTCCGGACCCCCCTTAGCTTACAACAAAAATAATCTGGACCACAAAACTTGTACACATTATATATATTTTTTTAGTTTTGGTGACGGGGGGGTGTATACGTCACATTTTTGTATCCTCGGACCCCCCTATGTAAAAGCTATAGCTACGCCCGTGGCTTATCGTATATTGTACCTATTCGACTCGTATTCGTGTCGAGTAAGTGCACATCACACAGCAGATATAGTTATATGAGCAACTTCACACACATAACACAATTCCCGATCCACTAATATATCCCGATCCGACAAAATATACAGCGGTCCCTTTTACAGGTCCGTTTTATCGTAGGTACCTATATGTTTTTATTGGACGATGGCGTATGTAGTTGTGTGAGCGACATCTCACAAACAACGTTATTAAAATACTGACTAGCGACGGATCCGTTAAAACGGTCCTGTAACTACCGACTTTCTATGTGAACTAACCCTTAGTAAACGTTTACGTATTTGTTTTATCGTCAAAAAATATATTCATACTGTCAATTCCGTCTTGGTCGATTCCCAAGCATTTTAGGTTTACCTTTATCATGGTTACGTGTTTACTATACCGAGTTTACACGCGTGCAATGTTCCTGTACCGAGTACCTATTTTAGTTCCAAATACGCTCACCAGGGGCTGTTCAAATTTCCATACAAAGTTTTAATTAAACCATTACGTTTACTAGGTATACGATAACGTGTTAATTCGTGCTCGTACAGGCCCTCCTTCGAAATTCGAAATTGTTTATTGATGTTGTAAACAAAAAAGCTGTTATAATTGATTCAAAACAGAAATCAAATCGGATATTAATATAGGAGGTATTCCACCGCATTCTGTACTGTGCTAATGAATTAATCCGACTGACTAAATACGATGATCTAATTATGACCAAGCTGGGTATAATAAAGCCCAGTTAATTGCTACAAAGGCTGCATTAGCCGCTTAATATTATTATATTCACAATGAACGTAACTAAGGCAATAGGGTATTTGCCTATATTTGATTTTATACATAAATATAAATGATAATACCAGCCCTGTATTAAATACTGCCCACTGCTGAGCACGGGCCCCCTGTACTACTGAGAGGGGTTAGGCCTTAGTCCACCACGCTGGCCTAGTGCGGGTTGGCCGACTTCACATACCCTCGAAACTCTTACGGAGAATTCTCAGGTATGCAGGTTTCCTCACGATGTTTTCCTTAACCGTTAAAGCGAACGATTATTGATAAACAATACACACGTAACTTCGAAAAGTCAGAGGTGTGTGTCTTGGGTTTTGAACCTACGGACATTGTCTCGGCAGACCGTTCCATTCCCAAATAGGCTATCGTCCACATTTTATACATAATAGCATATAATATGAAATCAGGCAGAATTCATATTTCAAATATTCTATGTGCAGGAGTGGGCGCGTAGTGGAAATCGCTCCATCTCATTCTTTCGCACGCCTCGCAGTTCCCGATGCCATCACGTGGCTATATTCCAGTCTCTAGCTTTATGATTACCAATTTCTACTGAATTTCAAAGGCTTATAACTTGTTGATTTTTTACCGGATCCCAATGCGAGCATAAAAATTGTTAAGTATTTACACTTTTTGGGCAGATGTATCATGTACCTACATAAAGCTATTCATACTAAGTGCTTTCTGAAATATAATTAAAAATACCTTTTATTTACAGTTAACCACATAAGTAGCTGAACTAATTCAAAACTTGAAATCGTTAATAGCTTTTTTTTCTTTGTCTGTAATATAGTAAATTACTATTATTTTAATTTCGTGAAGAAAAAATGTTTTTAAAAACATAAAAGTGAATAGGCGATGTGAAGTTATGAATTTGTTCACCTAGTTAGATAACTACAAAAAACATGTTAGATAACTACAATAAGTATGTACATACTTATTTTGAGCAATAAATATTTCAGATTACCATATTATAGGCAACTACTAAAATTAAAACATGAAACGATATTTTCATACTCACTGTGAAGTATCTATACTCGGGAATCGATACATTTTAGAAATCGATTCCATGCGGTCCGTTATTGAATTCGTACGATATCGATACTTACGCTAGATATAGCGTTCGAAGTAACTATTATCTCTACATACACATATTCAGAAACTATAAGACATTTAAATATATCTCGATTGGACAGAATATAGAAAGTACGGGCGGTACGCGGCGGCACCGGGGACGTCAACAAGCTCATTGTGCCATTGTTACGACGCGATAATAGTGACACCATCGCCCGCCTCGCTTGATTTGCCGTCCATACACGTCACTTTTATCTACTTTTGGGACTTTTGGCTATTTGATATTAGTATGGTTTTGTTTGGCTAGCCGTTATGTTTGTTTTTGGGGGAGTCAAAATCTGTAATAAATTATAAATAAGGCGCTAAGTGACAAAAATGATTATCATTATTCAGGTGATCATTCATAAACGCCAAAATACCCCAATCTTTAATGAGATGGGGATTAGGACTTTTATAGCTTGAGCTAATGTTTCAAATAATTGATAGAACTATGGGACAAATTAATCTGCAGGATTTTCTTAGGTTATAGAAAAAAGGTGGTAGGGCTCTCATATTATGTAAGAGTCCGTCTGGGTGGGTACCACCGCAATGTTTATTTCTACCGCCAAGCAAGAGTGTGCATGCACTGTTGTGTTTCGGTTTGAACTACTGGACATAGTGAGACTTAACATCTTATGTCTCAGGATGACGAGCGCAGTGGGATGCCACACAGTACTTTATAAATCAAGGTGCTGAATGGTGTTGTTTCTGTTTATGGGTGGTTGTATCGCTTCCCATCAGGTGAACGGCACGCTCGTCTCGACATTCTATGCAATAAAAAAAAACCAATAAGGACGTAAAGTCGCCTTTGTCCGATCATGTAGTAAGCTCACGTGAGCATAAGATGATTCTACCCCATTTAGAATAAAACAGTGAATTTATGCTCTATAATCAAATATAATTTAGTAATTAATTTTATGAATTTGTTTTTAACATTACGAAATAAGTTTGTCTATACATTGATGTAAAATTACATCAATGATTCTATATCAAAGTTACTGTACGATCCGCGCTATTCCTGACCAAGTTTATGAACTATCATTTGGAGAGTATCTGGACAGGTTAGCACTTAGCAACACGTAGGAACTAAAGTTCAGACCGCTGAATGTGGTTAACTCTAAACTGGGATTTGATCTACGCTACAAGTTAGTAAGGTGTAGGTTGACTCCAATTTGGTTTTGCAAATAAGTATGGAAACGGTGGTATATGTCGGCGAGGTGCCAGGGTTTTCGTGTTCGGAATCCATCGTAATGAAAATACAAACTGAATATTGCTTAGTTTTCTTCTCAGTTGACTTTTGGGACAGCAGTCAATCGAATCTTGAACTGACTGGATTCTTTTTTAATCCAATAGACATTCAAAGTGAATATAAATGTTATAATTACTGCAACCTCCTTTGAAATTACTGTACAATAAATCTTGGGTTATAGCTGAATATTCAAAATTGATATTATAATGAATTTTTCATAACTCCAGATGATAATATTTTACATAAATAACATTTAACGCTAACAAAGAAGTAATTAACAAAGAAGCTATCAACAAGTTGTGAATATTTTACTTATAGATTATAATAACGACAAAGAAATCAATTAGAATTATTAACAATTCTAATTGATTTTATTTTAGACGTTTAAATCATTAAATAATGAATTAAATAAATATCCAACGTTTTCCAAACACTCAAATAGTCAATACAGTTTCTAACTTATACTGAAATTTGATAAATAACAGCATTGTGGTTGTAAATAACTATTTAAATATCAAATTTAAATATTCTAGACATTTTCATAATAATATAATCACTAAATATTAATTTGCGCCCACATATATAATGGTAATTCACATATTTTTTTAGTTATTTCCATATACCTTGAATCGCAGAGGTCCATTAGTTTTAACAGTTAATCGTTTTGTAAAATAGTACTAAAATGGGCTTAGCCGTAGATTTTTTTATATCCCTTCATCTACTTCAGCGTTTAGAAGTCTGCTGAACATAGGCCGCACCCAAAGATTTCCAGACCAACCTGTTAGAAGCGGACTGCATTTACATCCCTATGAACCACGAATCTATAATAGTGGTAATCTGTGATAAACCCATTAAAGTATCAATATCCCAGTTCTAAACACGAGAAGTTTGTGACAGTTCGTAAATACATCCAATTATATACGCTGCATCTGGCGCAACTTCAATATAATCTCAATAAAATACAGTTACTACCAGCGTCTTTTAATAATGACTTCTTATACGAACTAGACTTCTGCTTGCGGCTACGCACGCGTGAAAAAGTTTTTCCGGGATAAAAATATTTTCCCGGGATAAAAAGTAGCCTATAGCACTATACAATAATGTAGCTTCCTAATAGTGAAAGAATATTCAAAATCGGTTCAGTAGTTCCTGAGATTAGTGCGTTCAACCAAACACTCTTCAGCTTTAATTGTAACATGCGTCTCGCTCCCTCTCTGTCCTCATCCTATAGTTTTACGGAAACGGAGTGAGTAACTCGACTTCACGACTACCGCTATGTGTTAGTCCAGGACACGATCTACCCGTGTGCCAAATTTCATCGAAATCCGTTCAGTAGTTTTTGAGTTTATTCGTTACAAACATACTTACATACAAATCTTTCCTCTTTGTAATATTAGAATAGATAAGACACTTTTTAATTTTACAAAACAAACACACATCACGCCTTTATCCTCGAAGGGTTAGGCAGAAGTGCAACCAGGGTATCCACTTTTCGCCATGTGTTGTTCCATCCCATAATATGATAGGGGGCGGGCCTATTGCTATATCTGGCATAAATTCTATACTCCGGGCTGACACTGATGAGAAAAACCGAATATCACTTTTCCCGACCTGGGATTCGAACCCATTACCTCATAGCGGTGGTCGTACCGCGCCCGCAATAACACAATCGAAGTTTTTATTTCTATATTAATAGAAATGGAAAATATAGTGCTAATAGTGCTTGGCTATCTTTTCTCAATAGTTTCCTTCCTTAGACTATACTAGGAAGTATGATATAACTGTATAAAATACTACATAGTATCGATATGAAACATTGTACGCACACTTGTTGCTCCCTTGGGTTCATTAGGCGTCGCGCATTCACGGCCAGGGGCACGTCATAAACCGCCGTAAGTAAGTAAAGAGGTTCAATAACAATGTTGGGACCTCTTTACGCTAGGGGTGTCACTGTCAACCGAATTTATTTCTAGTGATGGTATTTTTCTGTTGGATTTATAGTAATTTGTGCAGATTCTAATGTGCCGATTGTGGAACGAGAGATCATGGATGCCCACAACGAAAGATTCTTTTTATTTGGATCTTATAAATGCGAAAGTAGGTCTGTTTGTTTGTCTGTTACGGCTGAACTACTGAACCCATTTTGATGAAATTTGGTATGGACATGGAGATAGTTTGAGATCCTGGAAAGGACTTTACGTTTTATCCCGGAAAATATATAGCGGGACTTTTATCCCGGAAATACTTTAAACGCGAGTGGAACCGCGAGCGAAAGCGAATATTTTATAAAACTTGCATCTTTGTCCGAGTTCTAGACTAGTTGCATAGTTATTGTGTTTGTTAATTATTTAATTTGAAAACTTGAGATTATATTCAGGGTTGGCACTATTTTTCTTATATTTAAAAACAAAATATTAATAACATTATATTAGGTATATAATGTTTATGATTTTGAATATTATTTCTGATGGGAATGCGGGTCCCCGTAATGTTGCCAAAGCGCGGCTCACGTCGCGTTAACTAGTTGCGCCGCCTACATTCTTGGCCAATTTAAGAGGCGGCTCAAGTGATAAGTTAGAGTCTTAAGTCATTACCTAAGCTGGTGCCTATAATATTATTGTGACAATACACTGCGGAGATAATATATTTTAATTCACCAGACGCAAACGGAACGATACAGATTTTATAATGTAAAGAACAAAGATGTATTGCATTTGCTCAAGGCAACAAAATTACTATAAGCACTATTTTATTCAACAAAACAGACACACGCATCACGCCTTTATTTCCGAAGGGTTAGGCAAAGATGTAACGCTTTTTTTCCTGCGAATAAAAAAAAAGGCATCTATCTTTCACCGTGTGTGTTGTGTTCCATGGCGGAATGGGGACTACGACTCCGGGCTGATAGTGAAAAGAAAACCTTCCATATTACTTTGCTCAACCAGGGAATCGAACCCGCAGCTCAGAGTGGAAGTCGTACCGCCCATACAATAGAGCTACGCCATCGCAGTCCACTACAATGATTTTCAAAAAGTATAGACGTGCTATACCCTAACTAATTAAACGAAAAAAGTGTTCCGCACGCACATTATTACATTACGTAACAGTATGAACAATAAAGAAAGCTAGTATCTATTTATCATTTAAGTGTTTTACAAAACTATCCCAATTGGGTTACTTTCTTGTCTTCAGGTTGCGCTTGTTGATCACATAAATTTGTTATATGAATTATCATTGGTCCACTACTTTATTAAAATGGGAATAAAATAGTTACGTCAAAACACGTGATGCCCGCTGGCCTCTCGCGCCACGGACGGTTCCAAGTAGGGCGCGCGTCTCTGCGTATAGGTTTTTGTAGCTGAACAATCGGTGTCCGTTATGGCTTGGTATCTGGCGCGGCCCTGCGTACGCGCAGTACTTGTTAATGATGACCAGGTCACTGGACAGTGGACAGTGAACTTATATTGCTCTTTTAAATCCAGTGTGCTAGACCGATTGTAAGTATAATTGTATAAGCATGCTCGTATATCGTCACTTAAGATCAAACGCCGCGTAAGTCAAATTTGAAGTGAAATACGTTTTTTACCTATGCCATTCGATAGGGAATCGAAAGACGCAGCTTTTGACCAAATCAAAAATGACGATTTGAACCAATGGAAAACTAATTTATTATAATTTGAAATAACTTAGCTTTAAACAGATGTAGGTAAGCAGCCAATTTTGACTTCCGCGGTTTTAGAACTTCAGCGACGATAATATGTAATATAATGTATAGCAAATAGAGGTATTTAATATTACTGAACCCTAGAATTAAGCTTAGATGCCCCCGAACCCCGACTTATCGAGATACGAAGGGTTTATCATCAACTATAATATTAAAATAATCGCTAATGTCTACCTAATCAGGTGAAAAATATACCGAGCTTCATCTCTAAATTCGTTCTCGCTTCAATTGTTAATTAAAATTAATTATATGAGCACTTGTAAAATTGGCATTACATTTTAAGAATACAAATTAGTATGTAAAAAGCAGTACGATCATGCTAGTAGTACAATAAAACTGACAGAACGTGTACAGTCAGCCACATAAGTAACTGATCAAATTCAAAATTTCAAATCGCGTTTACACGTTTGTGTCACTATCAACATCGTTTTTTTCTTCACTAAAATAAACTTCACAGGGTTAACTTTATTTTAGATAAAGAAAAAAGAATATTTCGACTGGAGTGAACGTGCAGAAGCGTTTTGAAGTTTTTAATTTGTTCAGCTAGTTTTGTGGCTGACTGTACAATAATAATTCAAAGGCTTACGCTGCCCAGAAAAGAAGGAGGGAGAGGTATAATAGACATTGTTAACCTACACAATAAACTAATCTCATCGCTTAGAAAATACTTCTACACACGTTCGGAACACTCCAATCTGCATAAATTAACATCACTTACAGATAAACGATTAAGCCCTCTAAACTTATACAATAGAAATACACAGCGTAACGAACACACTAAAGACTACAAAACTAAAATCGAGGAATGGAAGCAAAAGAGTCTTCACGGGAGACACTGGCACGATCTTGAGCAGCCACATGTCGACAAAACAGCGTCGAACGCATGGCTGCAAAGAGGCGAGCTGTTTCCCGAAACAGAGGGCTTTATGCTAGCCATCCAAGACCAGGTGATAGAGACTCGAAACTATCAAAAGCATATTATACGTTTACCCAACTTGTCCACTGATATTTGCCGTAGATGCCGTAGTAACTCTGAAACCATACAGCACATAACAGGGGCCTGCCGTTCCATAGCACAAACTGACTACAAACACCGCCATGACCAGGTCGCAGCCATAGTACACCAACATTTAGCCTATAGGTATAAATTCATAACAGAAAAGATGCCCTATTATAAATACTCACCAAACAATATTCTTGAAAACGCAGAAATTAAAATTTACTGGGACCGTACAATCATCACCGACAAAACAATTCACTTTAACCGACCTGATATAACAATTTTCCATAAACCTAGTAAAACAGTTTACCTCATAGATATAGCCATTTGTAACACTCACAACCTTGCAACAACACATAACGAAAAAATAGCTAAGTACACAGACCTGGCAATAGAACTTAAAACACAATGGAACGCAACTACTGTTAAAACTATACCGATCATAATTTCTTCTACAGGCGTCATACCCAAGTCACTCTACGTCAGTCTCAGCGCACTCAACATCCACAAATTCATCTTTATCCTCATGCAAAAAGCCGTAATATTAAATACTTGCCGCATAGTCAGAAAATTCCTATCTATTTCGTAAACACCGCACTTGGCCTAGGCCCGTGCTAAATATACCTCCAAACTGGAGAGATTTAAAAATGATAAATATGAATAATAATAATAATAATTAAATATTTACAGACAAGCGAATACGACTCCAACGAAACTGTATTATATTTTCTGTTTATTCTGATTTTGACTTTGTTGGACCATGTCAATTGGACGTTAGCCCAGTTATCTATTCCCATTTGATCCGAGGTGTATTCTACGTTTTAAATTTTCTTTGCTATTTGAATAAAAGCGGTAAAGTATTAGAGTCTGTGACTTAATGGCGAGATTGATGATTCGTTTAGTGTTGATATGTACCTATTGGTAATGGCCTTGAGGTTATGATGAAATGTCATGATAATAAACACAGGCGACAAGTCTACGAGTCAGTGGACTTACTTGTTTATTTCTTACCTAAAAAAGAATAAGGAGATAACAAGATAAAATCCTTGCAATGCGTGGGTAATCATGTAATCTTTGATTAATTATATACGTAGGGGTCGTCCATTAATCACGTGATGTTTTTTTAGCAACTTTTGTACCCCCTCCCTGGTGATATGTAGTGAGGTTTTAGACTTAGTGGGGAAATTCGCCTCTATTTTTTTTGACGCGTTTGAAACGTTCAGTATCTATCTAGGTATATAATTAATCAAAGCATGTAATGTGCAATCACCCAAGTTGGTGCTAGTAGGTACACTTACTC
This sequence comes from Sphinx pinastri, assembly GCA_947568825.1. Taxonomy (NCBI): domain Eukaryota; kingdom Metazoa; phylum Arthropoda; class Insecta; order Lepidoptera; family Sphingidae; genus Sphinx; species Sphinx pinastri. Next base: position 4,914,476 of record OX387614.1, on the reverse strand, counting down.
AAGATAAAACGGCCATTTTTAATATTTTACCAAACAGTAGCTATAATTTCGGAGATGTACAAGGAAAGAGCAGATAACTCTTAACGTCTCTTTTAGGGTGGTCGAGCACACGTCGATACACATTTCTGACTACATATATAAGATTTGTGTTGTTGAATACGATAAGCAACAATATGGTTGCTTATAATTTTTGTTTACTTTGTAACAGCTCTAGGGATAAATCCCTACACGGACTGAAGCCATGAATCGAAGAGCATTATCATCAATCACTCAAGAACACAGTAAAGACTTATTGGGTGTTGGATTTTAATCCAGTTGATGTATTATTGGAAAGCACAAAAAACACTTTGTACCTTGTACATGAAGTAGCCTCTCGTATTATTTATAGCTAGCTCTTTCCCGTTAACTCTCCCATATTTTCTACGGCTGTCGTTTTAAATTGGCTCCCTAGTGATCAATGCTTTGGAAAAGGTCACGTTGCACTTCATATTTAAATAAATACTTTTAGATCGGTAAAAGACTTCGATCATTCGAAGTTCGTATCATAGAGCAATAGCAATTTAGTTTCGAGAACCGTCATTATAATTTAAATATCGAAAATCGATAAAAGACCGCGCATAACTAACAATTCGGATATAATATTTGCCCCAACTCAAAACAATGAAACAAATTGCGCTTAAATGTCATTGTTGTCGAACTAATAACGATATCGAATAAATACAATTAATGATTTCCACTTGACGTTTAAAGGCACTTTATAGCAGTCTTACCGATATTGTTATTTTTGAAGTCATATAACTTTTCCTCAACAGCATTTGTAATATTTTTCTTCATTACAAAGAATTTCCGACAGAGCATTGTGCAGCAAAATTTTTGCTTTAACAAAACAGCATTATTGCCTTTCCAGAGAAATTAAGCAAATTATAATTAATATAAGTAATAATACGTCTGATGCCAAGTGGCTTACACGGTTGCCAACATTTTTTTGTCTGAACATAGTTTTTTTTTAAAACTGTAAAAAATATAGTAAGCTTAAAAAAATACAGTATTTTATGGGACTAATAAAAAAGTTTCATTTTTTAATTATTTATTTTTTATAAAAACTATATTTTTTTGTATTTCTTGCATTCTTTAACAATTTTTTGTCTTTAAAATTGGCATAAGCTTTATCGCAGTAAATTTTTAAATTAAGGTAAATCAAAAGCTCATTTTTTATTAAAGATATACTTGCTCTGTTTTTTTTGTTTTAGTCGTTGAAATGTCTTCTAGTCATGTCCAAGAAACGAGACTAGACAATTCAATTTTATTTTATTAGTTTTAGTGTTGCAAAATACAAACATTGATCTATTGTACTGAAATATAGTATTTTCGCAAACTATATATTTCTTCAACAGTATATAGTACGGAGTCCAGAAATACAGTACAATACTATATATTACAGTACGGTTGGCAACCCTACTCACACAACCTATTGTCCCAATTCAAGTCCGATCAGATTTCTTGCCCTAAAGCGATAATACTAGACGATAAACTGCAGTAGGTTTACAATTTACTTCTACAAATACAATATAGAAAGTCGTTTATTTCTGTGGAAGAGGAAGAAACATCAGACACAATGAACCTCAAAAACTGCCAATAAATTGAGTCTCGAAAACCTCAAACCAGCCAGAACGAGACGTAACAAAAACAATAGCCACTTGCATCAGGCTCGTAACGAGGCTTCACTCGTGGTCCGATTCACAATCGTTATAGGTGACTAGAGCGGCCTGATTCTTGCTAGTGTGGCGCAATGTAGAAGATTTGGCGAACTTTGATGATGTGGTTTGAATTTGTATTACTGTTTGATTGTCTAGCACCTAAGCTAAGTTAGGCCTCACTCATTTTCGGAGACGTGGCGCGTGTGGCGTGGAGTCCCGCGGCGCGTCGTTAGATTTTTCCGTTTACAGAGTGGCGGCGCGTGCAGCGGCCCGCGTTAGCGCACGCGTAGGCGAGGCGTGCTAAGTGGCGGTGCCCGCCGCTATGCCCGCAGCGTGTCCTCTGGCATGGCGTGTAAAAACTCTTCTCCGTGAACGCACTCATACAACGCCATATGTTTGAATTTAGAGCGTGCCGCCACGCCCAACGCAACGCGTGACGCTCCGCGTCTCCATAAATAAGGCCTTAAAGTGATTTTCGGCGTTAATTTTATGAGCGTTAAACCTATACAGGTCACCAAGCTTAAACCAGGTGATGCTCGCGGCCTCGTCCGCCTGAAAAGCATATTCCGCTACAAAGCCCTAAATTATTGTAGTGATTCCTACGCCGCGCCACCTGTAGAAGGCCAGCACCATTTATTAAAAAAAAATGATATTCTTTTTCCGAGGGAGCAAATTATCGGAATAAGTAGTAATAGTAGCTTACGTTTTAATCCAAGATATGGGCTATCCGTGTACCAAAATCCATCCAAATCCGTTCAGCTTTTTCTTCTTTTACTTGTAACGAACAACCAAACATTCTCACAAACTTTCGCATTCGTAATTTAAGTATGATATGATGTTTGTGCAGTAAAATTATTTCATTACACCAAAACTGATTCACGGTAAAAAAAAACAGAAAATATAACAAGTAAATTTTTTTATGTTGCTTTTTATTTTATTTTCCCTATGGGCTTTTTCGGACATAGATATGCTGTCTATTGTTAGACATGTATAACGGAAATAAAGGAGTTCGGTGTACATGTGTAATAAAACTAAAAGTCAAATTTACTATTACATTTCTAGGTTTTTTGAAGCATTTACTAAGTCATTGCCTGTTATAAAAAAAACTACTACCTAAGCCCGATATATACAACTGTAATCGCTTAAGTTCTCCACTCAACATATCGTTGTCCCCTTCGCCATTAATGATGTATGTTTTTGTTTTTAGGCTAATCTTCATACTAAACAGCATTTTCGTCAGTTGTAAATGTGGTTTACGTAAATACTCTGATAGTTAAATGGAATTCAGTATTTAGGGCCTTATGAATGAATGAATGAAATGAAATAAAAATGATCTCTTTTTTATATTCCCTTTCCTGCCAGCCCGAGCTGGCTAGTTATTTTTCATCATTGATTTTACTCCTAATAAAAATGTCGGTAGTTATATAAGTGACCTTTGGTATTAATAATAATTATTATAGTCAATTTAATGTATCTTGACTTATCATAAGTGCAACTATGTTCGCCTACGTGATGAATAAAGTATTTTATTTTATTTTAAATAAATATTATATCACCGAATATTTAGAAAAAAACATCGGCGATAGAATAAAAGCTGTATGGTCCGGATTGCCTGGATTTATGTCTATTTTGAGTGAAACTGCGCGGCGGGAGTGAATACTTCTTGAATATGTACAGAATATTCTATTATAATAAATAAGCACAACACGTAAGCTTTATTAATCTGTACATTCATAATAGGCTTTCGACCATTTTCAACCTTAGTGAATTTACTTCTATTTTGAAGCTAAATTTACTTAAACGAGCACCAATATTGTAAACGCCACTTTGTATATATGCATTTTTGTTATAATTGAAATCTTGATATATATTTCTTGGCACCATTTTTAAAACTATATTTTCTATTAAAGAGAAAAAATATTGTACAGCCTATTTCCCACAGCCCTGTTTTCCTTTAAAGGTTGACAACGCGCTTCTATTCCTCTAGGAATGTGGCTGGTCATAAATTTTACATATTTAGGGCCTTAAATCCGTCATACTATTCTTTTTAGTCATATTACCTTGCTTCGTCTATTAATATCTATATATTGTAAGACAAAACATAACTATTAACTTTCATACATTTAAACATTAATACGTGAAGAAAAATCTTTGTACCCCTTTTTAAGAAAATTGAGCGCATGGAGTAGTGTGAGTTTTGGCATAATTAAAGTTCATATAGAAGAGTGCAGAAAGATACAATGAATGTATAATACGTGTTACAAATATATTTAATTCTACATTCGAATTTCGACCACTGAGCACCAGTTTCCATTTATATATCATCATCATCATCATCAGCCACAAAACGTCCACTGCTGAACATAGGCCTCCCCTAAAGATTTCTAGACGGACCTGTCAAAAGCGGCCTGCATCCAGCGTGTTCCTGCGGCCTTTATCAAGTCGTCTGTCCACCTTGCAGGTGGACGGCCGACGCTGCGCTGGCCATTTATATATATTTATAGTTTATATAATAACTACTATAGTTCGGACAAACTAAGCTGGCCGGTATGACAATTCTATTTTTTTCCCGTCGCGATAACTCTATGAGAACGTCTACCCAAAAAATTCAAAACCGTGTCATGTCATACCGGCCATATTAGTTTGTCCCTACTATAAGTGACTTCAATCTCATGCACGCACCTCCACAAAAGAAACTATTTAGAACGAGCTATTTGAATACGTAAAACTGCAACAGAATATCTCACACGGCGACACAATGCTTCGCACAGGTCAAAGGAAAGATGGGAACAAAAGAGTCCGATACCGATTCGATGTGTGTAATGAGTCAACCATTTAGTCAATTGCTACCAGCTAGTGTTGGCAAATTCATTCTGTAGTGACGTTATTTTAAGGTATATATTATAATATTCCGAAATAAATAGAAAACTGAATATGGTACGTGTCTGAAAACTATGTTGATTTAAAATAGGAGAAAAAATTCAATCATTGACTTTGAAGCAATAAATATTTTTTCTAGCATTTATCAAACCATGCAACTTTACATACCAAGCTAGATTAATACTTACCACTATAAGTTAACAAAGTATCTAAGGTTTTCATTTTCAAATAATTGTTCGCAAAATTAATACCTACCCCTAAAAATTAACGAAGGCATATATTTTTAACAAAAAATTAATGGTAAATTTAATATGCTACGTATTTGGACAGGATCAATTCATCTGTTCTAAAATATTGCAATTCCATTATTTGGATTTTGGAAAACAATTAAATATATTGTAAAGAGCCGGAAGAGCGCAAATTGTCCGCTCACACTATGATCCCTCTCTTGCATTATAATATCGTAATTGGTGAATTTTGATATAGAATTTTAGTTTTTCGAAACTTGTCTTTAAACCGTAATTTCTATAATTCTGTATATAAAATAAACTAGATTTTTTAAACTATAATGTAATGTATCGAACAACAACTTCAGAATAAGACTTTCTTACCTAAAAAGTAATTAGAAAGTCGACGGACTGACGAAAATTCATACTGTCAGTCAAAATGTCAAGCAAGGAGGAAGCGTTAGACTTATTGTAACGATACATAAGTTAGATAACTGTGAGGCAACTACGTGCGGCGGTGCATACAAACCGATTGATTTGGCCGCAACTGTACGCCTTTCGCAATTATTATATAACTGAGGATGCGAATCAAAAATATTCGCTTACGTCCACATGAGTTTCTTTGAGAAAACACGATACGTTCGTCTCAGCACACAATGCAAATGTGACCTAAATGAAATATATCAATAGGTTATAGGTTTGTAAACCAACGCTGACATTAGTCTTTGTGTTCCAGGCGTACATAAAGGTTTTGCCCTGTGCAAATAAAAATTCCTTACAATTTTACATTTATCAGACAATATACTTAACCAGTTTATAAAATACAAGTACAAAGGCTACAAAAATGTGTAAAGAGATTATCTGATCTTATCATGTGATAGACTTAGAGAATAGTCGCAATTTACATTTACTTTAGTTGTAGTTTGAAATATTGTACTTATTCTTGCATCTTAATATATATAAATCTCGTGTCACAATGTTTGTCCTCAATGGACTCCTAAACCACTTAACCGATTATAATAAAATTCGCACACCATGTGCAGTTCGATCCAACTTGAGAGATAGGATAGTTTAAATCTCAAATTATAGTCGCAATTTTAATTTATTGCTAATTATTTGTCTGTTATTATTTGACAGTCACAATTATCTGTTAACTCCAAATGATTCTAACAGATGTCGATACCTTTCGACTGGGTTGAGTAAGTAATCAATAGATGGCGCTGCTATGGTAAATCTACGAACGTGTCATATAAGCTACGGGTAGATTATGTATACTTTTTATACCGGGAAAATATAAAGCGGGACTTTTATACCGGGAAAACTCATTCACGCGGGCGGAGCCGCGGGCAAAAGCTAGTAATATTATAAAACAGTCACCCGCCGCGTCTGTCTGAGCCTTTTAGTAGTTAAATACTCAAAGGTCTGAACACGATAAACTCATAAACTACTGAACGGATTTCGGTGAAATTTGGTATGTAAATATTTTGAGACCATCGTTCACGTATGTTTGACGTTTTATCCCGGAAAAAGACTAACGTGAGCAAAGCTGCAAAAATATAGTTGAGGATAAGTTTTATTTTGCTTTTAATGTTCGTTACTATGCCTTGTTTTTCGACTCTATCTTTGTTCGCACAATCAGTTAGTGGAATATTTATTAACCTGTCAAGGTACAGTTATCTTATCTATGAAGCCGTTCGGTCATCGTGTCAAACGCACATTAGAAAAGGAGTTATCAAAGAAATTAAGGGCCAGCTTTACAACTTCTGAGTAAAAGCTACTCGTGGCATAAATATATAAACCGACCAAATACAAAAGTCATCTATGCATCATAATATATTTTTAATACGAGAACTGTCTAATAAAATTTACTGGAAACTTGTGAAACCGGCCCTTAGAAATACAGTAAAACGGGGTTAATTTTGCCCGCTTAGGGGATGGCTTCAAATATAATTCTCACCTCAATTATACAAGGAACTCGTGTGTTTCCTGAATCTAGAGCCACAGAGTGAGCGTTATCTGTCAGTTGGTCATTCAGTTTTATAAATACGACATGTTTAATCTTTATTAATAGTTGGAAAGTAATATAAGTTTCTTAACTTCTTTACTTACGAATTCCTCTTAGAAAACCGTGAAATAAGTAATACTATTCCCGTGCCTCGGAAAGCACGTAAAGCCGTTGGTCCTGCGCCTGTTCTCTCTCCGGTCATGTCGGATTGCCGTCTCACCGGACTATGAGAGTGAAGGAATAGCGAGTGCACCTGTGTACTGCGCACACACTTGTGCACTATAATATCCCCTGCGTACCTGGCTGATCTCCGTTGAGATTGGCCGCCGTGGCCGAAACTGGCTAGGAGGATTACATGTACTATTACTATTTACCAATAAATTGTTTCAACTTCTAAGAATATCGAAAGTGCATTTCACTTAAAAACATCAAACAGGATTGTTGTTTAAAACCAATTATCTACATTCGTGTAAGTGACGCACTAAGTGAGCACTAAGCTGTATACATGCCGTTCTAGACACGCGACGTCTCCCCTCCCCATCCCCTACTTTCGCTATTGGATCGGTTCCCATCATTAGTTCTTACAAATTTAAGTGAATTTTACTTTCGTTGCTTTTTTATGTAACATGTTTGTGTAAAGTGCATTTGTAATTATTACAATGTCGGTAATAAATAAGCTTAGTTATTATGCAATATAAATAATATTGCATAATATATATAATGCACTCTATACTGCTCCGCGTATCAAAAATACAAGAGACTGTTCGTGCTATATAAATTAGTCAGAAGCAAAATTTACGATGCGGTCTGTAAATATTTTGAGACCATCCTTCACATACGTTTAACTTTTTATCCCGGAAAAAGTCTTTTACGCGAGCGAAGGCGCGAGTAAAATACTAAAAAACAAATACTAGTTGTATTTGATAAAACAAAAAAATAAATTACACCCAGTATAAATTGGACAAAAACGACAAGCGTAAAACAACGGACGAAGAACATGAGCTACGTAATAATCCATTATGTTTAGAAAACAAACACTTTCACGGCGACTGCAAATTGTAAAAACAACTGGCGATTGAGTATAATTTACGTTAACAGTCAAGACAAAGTAAATAGTTGTACTAGTTAATATTCTGATTGAAATACGAAAGTTAGGCAGAGTTTAGCTCAACTCACACTGGCATGTAGACCGTAGTCGAAGTGTCGCGACGCGTCATGTTTTTCGCCTATAGCATATTCATCTTCCCATTATTAAGGTATAAATTTGTGTTATGCAAATATGGAATCGCGCGTAGTCGAGCGGTTTCGCGCGTTGCCATGTGTCTGACGCGTTACTGCGCAGACGCTGACCATATAGATAACAGACGTAGCACAGTGCCGAACTGCGACAAAACGTGTGCGCGACAGCACTAGTGCGAGCGTCGTCGTAGTTACAAAAGAGGACACGACTGCCTCGGTGACGTAGTTGTATTACGGTACTACTGTAATGCTGAGGTCTCGGGTTCGATCCCGGGGTCGAGCAAAGTGATATTGGGTTTTTCTATTCAGTCTCAGCCCAGAGTCTGGAATTTCTGCTCGATATGACGTTGGGCTCGCCCCCTATCACATGATGGGACGGCATTCGCACGGCGAAAAGTGAGTGCACTAGTTGCGCCTGGTCCTACCCGTTCGGAGATAAAAGGCGTGTGTGCGTGTGTGCGTGTATGTCTGTGTGTGTGTGTGTGTTTAAAACAAATGCTTATGTCTTCTCGCCTGTTCGCATCTTATTCGAGTGTAATACTCGAATCAGATGATTTATATTGTCCGAATCGGAATGAAATGTAATTGCAAAGTTTGTGTCGTAGTACAGTCAGCAGCATAAGTATCTGTACAAAATCAAAATTTCAAATCTCCTATATACCTACGCGTTAAGTTAAACTGAAACATTTTTTTTCTTCGTTTGAAGTAAAGTAAATCTCTTTTATTTTATTTTTGTGAAGAGAAATAAAAGGTTAGTAAAAACACAAAAGGATGTAGGCAATTTGAAATTTTGAATTTATTCAGCTACTTATGCTGCTGACTGTACAAGTTTTTTTTTAGATAGGTGATCCTGCAGTCAACTCCGGGGGAAACCTGCGAATGGGATACTGGAGCCCCCCGGCTTGACGACTGCAGGGGCCTGGGAGGAGGAATATGGAAGGGAAGGTGGGGGGAAGGGAGGATGGGTCCCAGGATGGGCGGAAAGAGAGGGTGCCAGGAAATGTTCGCGGGCCCTTTTAGGCCTCAATGTGATTTACAACCAAGAGGTATACACACTGACTGTGTGCCTCGGCCCGCGACTAATGTCCCCCCAAACATGGGCGTGCATTGGGTGTGAAGACCCAGCGCACAAGAATTGCCTCGGGGGGCGACTGTACAAGATTATATCAAGTATCTGATTTTAACGTAATCTATCTCATATACATTACATGAACAATATAGCGTCAATGTTATCGATACACTTGGGTCAGATGCGAGTGGATGAATTAATTAAAGCCTTATTTAGACAGAGCAATAATTATCGTAAGCAATTATAGCACATGCGCAATAGTGAGGCAATTCTCGCCCGCGACTACGTATACGCCTTTCTACAGATTTTCAAAAGACGATTCTTGCTAGCAACACTTGGTAACGATTATTGCTAGCAATAATTGCACGGTTAAATTAACGTTTTAAAGGGATAGAGGCCTATTTGAATGATAAAATGAATGTTTTTTGATGTTAGTCTTTACATTGAATTACAAAGTCTCAGAAAATAACAACAGAGTCTCTGAACCTACACCATATTATTAATTTATTGATTTTACACACTACAGTTTGAACGAAGAAAAAATATTTTATATTTATAACGTTTTTCGAATATTTCGACAGGATGCAGTAGAGATGAAAAAAAACATTGTAGTATTTGTAACATGACTTGACTATCTTTACCGCCAAGCAGCCGTGTGCATGCACTGTTGAGTTTCGGTTTGTAGGACATTGTAGCCAGTGTACAACTGGACATAATGAGACTAACATCTTATGTCTGAGGATGACGAGCGCAGTGGAGTGCCAAACAGTACTTTGTAAATCAAGGTGCCGGATGGTGTTGCTACTGTTTATGGGTGGTCGTATCGCTTACCATCAGGCGAACGGCATGCTCGTCTCATCATTCAATGCTATAAAAAAATTGCATATAAGGGCTGGATTTATATTAAAAGTAATTTAAATTCGAAAAATTCTATGGTTTGATGCCTCGGTAGCGTGAGCCGTGTTATAATACAAGGCTGGTATTATTATTATTATTAAACCCCGAAACCAGTCATCGGAATTTTGAAAATATTAATGTTTAAAATAGTCCTTTACAGTAAAAATGTTAAAAGCTTCTTCTGCAGAATACTCTGTCTTTGTCCACAGAATCAAATAGGACCACATTTCGTTTTTGACTTAGTTAAATAAGTTACAGAATATACATATGTATTCGGTACATACTCAGTTAAACTAATTGGTGCAAAGCGAGATGAATAGACGAGTTTGGAATGCACTAATGATGAAAGTACAGACGTACAAAGTACAACATGATAAAATTTTACCTTTCTGCAAATATCGCAATGGTGGGAGACAACGTTTCTCCTCCGAAATCATAATTGGACTACATTATACATACCGCTCAATGCGGACGGGATAATAGAGGAATGTTTTACAGCGAAAATTCGAGAAACATTTATTAAATAAGGATATTGCTTCATCTGAAAAAAAAAACAACCAAGGTTGATCAAACAACTGTGAAAAACAATTGCAACAGCCTTTGATTAATTATATACCTAGATAGACACTGAACGTTTCAAAAGCGTCGAAAAAAATAGAGGCGAACTGTTCTCCACTAAACTAGTGGGAGTGAACTATTTTTTGTTGTTTTTTCATGGATATAATTTTCTCCCCGTTTGAATAGAAATCAGGTAATAATTGATATCATTATGCGCGCACACAAGGATACGCAGAATGATACAGCGATAGGGTATGACACAGCTGTCACGCATACTACCTTAAGAAAAGTTAGCATGTTTGTTTTAGTTTCATTGCAGCGCGTCACTCTTTCTAGGTATATAATTAATCAAAGGCAACAGCATTGTATTATAAAGCAATGAACTGATTATACCTCGCCTGTCGACACAATTATGCCGGCAAGTTTGGATCCAGATATACACAGGCTCATCCTGGGGGCACACTTATGTGAACCACTATAACGGGATTTACACCTTGTTTTCGGTACACAAATCATATCACCTGCAATTCAATTGGATGAAGATAAAACGTCTCAAGCAATTAATATCGACTTATTCAACTACTCGTAAATACTTAACGTAACTAGCATAAGTACAACAATTTTGGATGACTATATTATAAAATTATGGCGCAAAATGTCAGACCGGCCTTCACTACTCAATCCTTTGAACATTTTATTGCAAAACTGACCCAGTTGCACGCCTCATCATTTTCTAATCCCACTATATAAATATGTTTTGTAAATATGTCCACCTGTACGTAAATAGATCTACTGAATTGAGGAACTGGCACACAGGTAGGTCTCGTCGTAGATTAAAATTATGCAGGTGCTTCTTTTAGGCTGGTTTGGACAATGACTCACGTAATATGGTTAACGCTAAATATATTTAAACAACTCCCAATGGACGAGAGATTCAGTAAGAGGTTATAAATGTGTTTAGCGCTTAAAATATTTCGCGCTTAAATCGTGAGGAATGTATGTGAATTCTGCCAATCCGCACTAGGTCAGCGTGGTGGACTAAGGTCTAAACCTTCTCAGTAGTAGAGGAGGCCCCTGGTCAGCAGTAAGCAGTATATAATACATGGCTGGTATATTATTATATTTTCTTTATATTTAATAAGCTGTTGTGCAAACCAGCCTTAATTCCTGAATAATAGACAGCTGCATTTGAAGTGAAGGAACGTTCAAGTAAACGGAACCGCATAAAACGGCCAAGTTGTTTGTACGTCTTCCTTTAACAAAGGGAGGATTTTCCGGTCCACCTAAAAGTACAGCGCGGCGAGAACTTTAGTGTTTCGATACCGCGAACATGGTGTTTATTGAGGTACATTTAAAAGATATTGATTGATTTTATTTCTTTGTGTCAAGTGTGAATAGATCTTCTATTTTATATATGTGTGCAATCACTTATTGATTCTCCGTAGCCCCATCTAGTTTATCGTTTATCCCTATCTACACATTTGCCATGTATAGCTTTTGGCTGAGGATCTGCACGTGTATCCTCCGTGTACGGAATAAAAATCTCATAACATTCAAGGAAGATTCATTTTTATAATCGGAGTAGATCAGACATTACCCCATACATCGGTACATACTTGTGGTAACATTATAACATTATGTATAGATTTCCGCCTTGCTTATCTAGTAGTATTCACTAGTGGTAGGTCTCATATGTAAGAGTCCGTCTGGGTGGGTACCACCGCAATGTCTATTTCTATTGTTGTCACTGTTGTGTTTCGGTTTGAAGGACATTGTAGCCAGTATAACTACTAGACATAATGAGACTTAACATCTTATGTCTCAGGATGACGAGCACAGTGGGATACTACACAGTACTTTGTAATTGCTCACTCCGAGATTTTGTTGCTCTATCTATATCACCAACCAAATTATGAGAAGTGAGCGTGTTATACATCCGACAGCGTTTGCGAACACTGTCAACTAAGATTATTCAAATTAAAATCTTGTTTCTATCTTTTCTTCAATAAATTTAATAAAGATGGCAGATATTGACGCAGTCGGGTTCTTTGGTTTTCTTAAATATTTTATTTTTGCTATTAATTGGCGAGACGAGCATGCTGTTCGCCTGATAGTAAGCGGTACGACCATTCATATACAGTAGCAACGCCGCACATAACGTTGAATTACAAAGTACTGAGTGGCACTCCACTGCGCTCGTCATCCTGAGACAATAGATGTTAAGCCTCATAATGCCCAGTAATTACGCTGGCTACAATGTCCTTCCAACCGGAACACAGCAGTGCATGCACACTGCTGCTTGGCGGTAGAAATAGGCATTGCAGTGGTAGCTACCCAGGCGGCTCCTCGCATACGAGAGTCCTACCACCAATAAAACCGCACACAGTGTATCACCTGTATTTACAGATATTCTAAAAAATACTATTCCTAGCAATATTTGCGTACGATTGTTCGTAGCTTATTACTCCGTCTGTTAAGGCTTAATGGAACAAAGAATTAAAAGCATCGATAAAATGTGTACACTAATATAATAGACAAATATTTATCGTTATTTTTTTGTTCCGAACAAATGTCAATAATGTTACGGTACTTGAGCAATTAATATCCATTTATAATTACATTTAGATACGGTGTATACCTTTATTGAATATACACAATCAATTGATATTAACTTCACTGAGCTAATATTATAACTGTTAATATCCAATATATCTTTGTTCGTAAATACTAACAGCTATAATCTTAATGAATGATCAAATAAATAAATAAAAGGAATAAGAGTTACAACTTACATCAACACAAACGTCATAAATTGGTAACAGTAACTTTGATCGTCTGACTTTCAATGAAGAAACTGGCTGCAATTAATCGAAATTCCTAGAAATAATAAATATTTATATTCACATATGTGTAATAAATCTTAATTGGCAAAGGTTCTGTGTACTTTCGTATTCCATTATTAAATCATACGCATGCTCACGCCTTTTATCCCCGAAGGGGTAGGCAGAGGCGCAACTAGTGCACCCACTTTTCGCCAAGCGTATTCCGTCCCATGATGTGATAGGGGGCGAGCCTATCGCCATATCGGGCACAAATTCCAGACTCCGGGCTGATACTGAATAGAAAAATCCAATATCACTTTGCCCGACCCGGGGAGCGAACCCGAGACCTCAGCCTTGCAGTCGTACCGTAATACAACTACGCCACCGAGGCAGTCAAATTATTTTATTAATTATTAAATCAAATTGTAATATAACATAATAATCAATACGTATCAAACAAAAATATCTCTGCAGGGCTGCAGGATTTCCTAACCATTATTTCTTAGTTTTGTTATTAATAAATCATTCTACTTTTATAGGAATGTTTTAACCACCAATCAATTTAGTTTTGTGCTCAAATCTGTATCATTCCTTCATTATACTCGATATGTGTAATTTTCTCAGGATATCGTTCTAATTGTTGGTTGGATTTTCGTAAATATAATTATTTTGTGATGCGCAAAATTTTACAGTGTAGTGGACTTCATGTAGCTGATGCAGATGATAAAGAAAATTTTATATAAGCTATATTGAGTCTTGATCTCATAAAATTCTTTATACTTTTTTGTCTAAGGACAGTATAACCACAGAATAATATAACTTTCAGGGAAGGAATAAAATGATGTCAAAAATATAAAATACTTACAAAAGTTTTTAATATGTGTTTTACTAGAAATTTTGATATACGCCAAACAAAAGGCCGGTATTCGTATACTTCTCTGTTATTTTAAACGGATCTTATGTCTGAGGGTGATCAGCGCAGTGGAGTACCACGCAGTACTTTTATAATTCAAAGATACGTGCGGCGTTGCTACTGTTTATGGGCGGTCATATCGGTCACCATCAGGCGAATAGCATGCTCGTTTCGTCATTTAACTGAAAAAAAAAACTTTTACCAGTTGTAAGATCTAACGAAGGCGTTGTCTGAAACTGGGAATGTTTAAATTTAGTTTATTTTATTTCTGAATACTGTATAGTTATTAAATGTTTGACGATCAATTTAAATAATCTTTATCATCTTTTGGACTTGTTTGTTGAATTTCATTGCAAATCTTGATAGTAATGTACACATATAATGAGGTTTTTTTTAACAGAAAGTAGGCAGACAGAAAATGCGTCTTTCATGATGGTAGCTGTTTTTATTTAAAAATGAAAGATCTCATAAATCGAGCCTTTCAGTAGTATTATAATTCTCTTTGATCGAGCCTTTCGGGAAAAACATCGTAACCGACATTGCGCATTTTTACTAGAACGGCTTTTTTCTTTATTAATTCCAACATAATATGTAAGTTATATTTCAAGTATTTTTAAAGAATTGTTATTTCTGTAACTAAATATATCGGAAATATTATATATTATAATCACAGGGCAAAACAATAAAAAAATCTCAAGTAAGTTTACATAAATGACTTATTTATATCTGAGTTGAAGAAAGAGAAGGGAAGGCATGAATTTTGTAACTGAATCTTCATATCGAGTTTCGAATTATTCGGTGGCCGCAAAAATATTTTCGACTATAAATTCTATTTGATAACATACAGAAGCTACGAAAATATTTTTTTCATACAAAACCTCCAGTTTCAACAAAATATACCGAACTTTTATTTTCTTTTATTTGTTTAAAACTGCGCGGAACGAAGTGGCTACCAATCTATCTATTGAAACTGTTCGTTAAAATAAAATGTAGATATGCTGTCTGTATACATATTCGAAAGTCCAGTTCCAATTAATCATTACTACATTATGTTTGTTCGGTTATTTTCAAAAATCTCTTTCATCTCCATATCTATGAAGCCAATCTACAGCCCTGAGAAGCATTTTTGTGCGCAACTCTTATTCAGCTTGCGCTTTGAGCGACTATTTGGCGGCGAGATTCAAGCACCCTCTAGGTTTTACCAAATTCATTCGCTTCCTCCTCTTCGAGAAATTCTATAGTTTATTTTGCTTTCATGCTCCCTTTCATGTCGATTTGAATTTTTATTACATAGATTTCATCAGTTACCGATTATTTATGTACTTATTCATACGTCTATCAACGACGTCTACGGAGAACAAAGAAATTCAAAAATACTTATCGATTACAAACCCAACATAATATGTTTTTTCACATACCCTCGAAATTCTTATGTAGAACTTTCAGGTATGTAGGTTTCCTCACGATGTTTTCCTTCACCGTTAAAGCGAACGATATTTGATAAACAATACACACGTAACTTCGAATAGTCAGAGGCCTTTGGTTTTGAGCCTCCGTACATTATCACGGCATACCGTTTCGTTTCCAACTACGCTATCGTCCACTATAAAGGTACACAAAGTTTAAACTGCTCACTGTTTTGTCACTTTCTTCTTTGCGTAAAAATAGTTATAATGTAACCGGTAAAAATCTTAAAGGTCAATCACTGCTTATATTGATTAAATTCTGTAAATTTAATAACCATCATGACATAAAGCGTGAACGGTATACGTAGTACATAATAATTCCATGGGAGATTATTATTATTGCGGAATTTTCCTATGTGAAGCGACTTTAAAGATGTTATGCATTTCGACACATATGATATTAAATTAATAGGTAATAAATAAATTGATTAATTTTAATATGTTTTGGTTGCAGTGGAACGACGATGCGGTCACCCGGCAGTGCCTCCGAACGCGCGAGTCTCGCTGTCCTCAGAAGACATAGGCCCCAGCACCATCGCCACCTATGAATGCGACGAAGGTTACGAGATCTTCGGAGCCCATCAGAGAGAGTGCACGCTGAGGGGCGACTGGACTGCTGAACCGCCTTTCTGTGGTAAGTGTTTTTATCTTAACATGTGATGGTGTTGGTCTTAGTTATGTTTGTTTAGTCTTCATGCCATCTGGACTTTTAGCCAGGAATTATAAATTCCCGTTAAACTTTTTCATTACATCAGTATTAAAATTCTGTCTATATATTTTTTTAAAAGCGCATAATTTTTTAAATATATTTTCCGTGAACCCTCCTAGTCGGGAGCAAACGAATTTAAGTGTCAGTAAATTTAGCAATAATATTACGCAAACTTTTAACTCCAAAACATATCATCATTTTCCCGGTATTCTGTTTGGAAACATGGTAGGAATATATTCCGTTATTAGATTCCTTCCAACAACTTTGATACACACTTTACTGTTTAAACAAAAAAGATTTCTACAAAATGCAAGCGATGTGAATGGTATTTTGTCTGTAGGCTAACATGGCCACATGCACAGGCTCTTGCCATAGACGTAGCAAACGAGTGCCGGGCTGTCTTAGATCCTCCGATTTTGAGTTACTGCTCCCGGTTATAAGAGTTATGGTTATCTGGGAGGAGGTCAGCAAGAATGTGGAGTTCGTTAACAAGATTGTTCGGTACAACTCTATAACTCCGTAGTTCTTGTCGTCTGCAAAATAATCTAACCAAACGTTTGCCCCCAGGGACGAATGTGGCATTCAGAAAGCCAGCAAACCAGTCGACCACGGTGCGTGGTGGGGCTGCCGCCAACGGAAATGATGGGGAGAAGACTACAGAGCATGACGGCAAGAGGTGCACGGAGACGCAGCGTGAGGCGTCACCGTGGTGGCAGGTCGACTTGCTGCGCCATTACGCTGTCAAGGTCGTCAGGGTCACCACCAGAGGGTGCTGTGGTGAGTACAATAACTTTGTATATAGTCATGTAAGACAAAACGAGAGGACTCGCCTGATGGCATATGGTGGCTGACTTACGTAGTTTATAGATAAACATGATAATGATTATAACGTTCACCACAAGAGATCCTCTTGGTCCCATATCCCCCCTCCTCGCCTAGTTTTCCTCATTGCTGAGTGTCCTAATCCCCTGACCATGGAGTAATATTTGTCTTGATTAAGTTGCGCCACCAGTTCCTGTCTTTGGCATCGTGGAGCGTGCATGAAGTTTGGTGTTAAGCGTAGGACGTATTACAGTCCCATATCATCATCATCATCTTCAGACACACGATGTCCACTGCTGAACAAAGGCCTCACCTAACGATTTCCAGACGGACCTATCAAAATCGGCCTGCATCCAGCGTGTTCCTACGACCTTTAGCAAGTCGTCTGTCCACCTGCCAGTCCCATATAAGACAATAAAAATCTGCATGAGCAAAAAAAAACGATGCTACAAAATAAATAAAAGTCTTCGCTATCAAAGCCTTTGGAAACAAAGATGGACAATTTAACCACTTAAAATTAAATTATGGTGGATACTCGATAGAAATCGATAATGTTCATGAAAACTTGCCATGTGACAACAAATTGTGGGCTATTCACTTAATTATATAGTGAAATGTAATATATTTCTGCCGCTTGTGCATTCATCTATGTAAAGGTCAGAATATTTATAGATTTGGATTTCATTGTTTTTTTTCTGTTATAAACTTATATTATCAAGTTTAAATACGTATTCAAGGCTGCGGACTGCGAGCATGAAGCAATGTCTAAGAAAACACAGTAAATGCGTGGTTACCTTATTTTTTTCAAGACTACTTCAACTTCAGATGATTCAGGGATAGGTAGAGGCAGTACCTAGCAAATGCTACTTTTACTTTTCTGGACCCGCTCTTGATGAGGTCAAGGACTTGCTT
Organism: Sphinx pinastri; assembly: GCA_947568825.1. NCBI lineage: Eukaryota > Metazoa > Arthropoda > Insecta > Lepidoptera > Sphingidae > Sphinx > Sphinx pinastri. The sequence goes on along the minus strand of OX387614.1, from coordinate 4,896,260 downwards.
TTTTATATACTAGCATATAAAAGAGACTGCGCTGCACTTGATGGTAAGCAGAAATGGGTCCAGATGGAGTATCAACTGACGAGAGATGGTTATCAAGCGCCAGTCAACACAAATATACTGTGTACACAGGCTGATCCCTAACGCGATACACACACGTGAGCCACTATGGCTGGTTTTACACCTTGTACACACTGTACAGTGTACAGTCAGCAGCATAAGTAGCTGAACAAATTCAAAATTTCAAATTGCCTACATACTTTTGTGTTCTTACTAATCTTTTTTTTCTCTTCACAAAAATAAAATAAAAGAGATTTACTTTACTTCAAATGTAGAAAAAAATGTTTCAGTTTAACTTAACGCGTATATAGGCGATTTGAAATTTTGATTTTGTTCAGCTACTTATGATGCTGACTGTACACACAAGTATTTGGTGTCACTGTAGTGCGCTATATGGGCGCATACAAGTATCTTACAACCTCCAGGGCTTTAGAAGAATTCATACAAAAAATGTAATACACTTATACGCTCTTATCGGTGAAGTAACAAACAAATGCAATTCTAAAAATACTAACTAAATTAATCATTAAATAAAAATATAAGACCTTAAAAACTCACGCAATCGGCAAAACCGAGCCTATAACTTTCCCCACCTATTTCTATATTTAAAAGAACGGTAATCTAGGTAATTACGAACTTTCTAGCTGTGCGTACATGTACACAGCACACTTGCGCAACAGTTGATTTTCTTAATCGTTGCTTTATTGCTTCAATCATAGTGACACTTTGAGGAACCGTCGGGGAGGCCCACTTAAACATAAACGGAACGTGAAAAAAAACATAGTGGGCTCGGTATTCTAATAGGTAAATTTGTCAATGATAATATCATAATATGCTTTATCTATACTAATATTATAAAGCTGAAGAGTTTGTTTGTTTGTTTGAACGCGCTAATCTCAGGAACTACTGGACCGATTTTGAAAATTCTTTCACTAATAGGAAGCTACATTACTCCTGAGTGCTATAGGCTACTTTTATCCCGGAAAATCTTTTCCACGCGGGCGGAACCGCGCGCAATACTATTGTTATCTATGGACACGGCTTTCCTCTAATCATGTGAAGGTTTTGTCTACCCAACATCGCTATCGCATATCAACGATTTGAAATCACTTCAAATTTCTCTCTGAGAACTCAGATACGCTTATTTCCTTTACAGTTAAATCGTTTATTAATAAATAACAGTGATTACACGCGTAACTTCCAAAAGTCAGAGGTGAGTGCCCTAGAGGCTTGGTGCGAACCCGCGACCTTCGTGTCGGTAGACGGTTCTTCACACTGAGCTATCACTGTTCAAATTGTCTATCACAATAATTTTCAACACTAACTAAGATTTCGATATTATTTGGCAATTTTTTTGCTAGAAAAGCAATGAAGCCCAGCTTTGCCAAGCGTATGCACTTTACAATATGACATTGAAATATTCTAAACGGAATATGGTAACTATACAGTTTCCCGAGGTATTTAATAAAGTTAGGCTCCCCCATCAAATACTTTAACTAAAACTACAATAAGTATACTGCATTCTGCATCCTCATATTCCACAACATTAATTTGAATTGTTTGCATGCAGTATCATAAGGTATTTTTGCCGTAAGCGGAATACATGTACGACCAAAACATTCGTATCGTATAAATAAATAAATAATAATTATATTTATTTAATATAAAATAGAAACATAAATTCACAAAACATTGTTACAATAGGTAGAATGTGATATCTCTGGGTTGACATAATTAATTAACCCTGCCTCTCAAACTAGGGAATCCTGTATCTTGAGAGACAGAAATGGAAACAGGGTTTTATACTTATATGCCGCAATGGATTGTATGCCCTTTAAACCTACATTTTTGCTGCGCAGGCGCACACAGTGTGTAGTGTACTACTACCTAGCATTCACACTAACGAAAACCTATCCGTATTGTTACAAAAAGGAGGACAAACGACCCAACCCCTCTTAAATTGCCAAAAAGTAATTATAGACTTTATTTATCTTAAAATTAGATCCGAAATAGAAAAGAATAATATGTAAGACTCAAATAATGATCGTCGATTTTCTCGCTTGCAAGTGTATTTCAATAAACCGAGTAACGAGCGACGCAGTGTTGCAGGCTACATTATCGCAAATAATATTGTTATGTGAAGCAATCAAGTCACTCAAAAATCAGCGTCCACGCTCGTGTTTCATACTCACGATGACGCATTTCGCTCTTAAGTGCGATATTAGCTGAGACGCTGTCAAATTAAGGTCAGCATCTTAAGATACATAGTTGCTAACAATGATTTTTAAAGAGTATAGATACACCATACCCTAACAAATTAAACTAATAAAGTGTTACGCACGCACATTCTTGACATTGCTTATGAGATATAAAGAGATATAAAGAGTTGACGTATTTAAACCAGTATGAGCAATAAAGACAGCTAGTTTTTATCATTTAAGACCGGGTTTTTTCAACTGTAGTTAGGGTAATCATCGGTGTTATTAAGCTGGACGCACTCGCAGAGCTTCGAGTGCTCCAGGTGCTGCGAGCGCGTCCAGCTTAATAAGGCCCTGGCAAAAAGATAACTACAGTTGAAAAAACGGGGCCTAAGTTTTGTATAAAATGATTTGGTGACTTTCTAGTCTTCAGGTTGCGCGTGTTGATGACATATCCTACCTCTCTTTGCTATCTACACTAATATTATAAAGAGGAAAGATTTGTATGTAAGTATGTTTGTAACGAATAAACTCAAAAACTACTGAACGGATTTCGATGAAATTTGGCACACGGGTAGATCGTGTCCTGAATTAACACATAGGTTACTTTTTATCCCGGGAAAATATATTTATCCCGGAAAAACCTTTTCACGCCGGCGAAGCCGCGAGCAGAAGTCTATTATGGAATAATATATTATTGGTTGCTATGAAACCCACATTAACATCAGCTACGTCACAATATATTACAGATTTTGTCAGCTATATAAGTATTGTTTGTGAAACAGCGCTTGCTCAGCTGAGAACAAGCTTTTAAATGACAGCTAAGCTTGGTTTATTAAATAGTTCAATACATTAAATGTCTACTTGAGATTTTACTCAAACGTGAGATTGATTTATTAATACCGCCCTTAGATTTCCAAGCTCCTCTCTTCGAGGAATTTTTCAAAGGGTCGCCATATCAAAACTGCCTGTAATGTGATTTGTTAGCATACATAGTAGGGGAGACCAGGGATGAACGTAACAATTTTGTATTTTTTCGTAATATCTCAGAGAGATTCCTGAATTCTAAAGTTCTGATTAATACACATGATAGTTTGGTCTTTCAGCTATCTATTAACATCAGCTTAAAGGCAATTTATAATACACATTTTGAGAAAAACAGCTAAATATTTGAACTGGGATTTGTTACAACCATCCCTACCCCTAGGGTTGGTTGTAACACTTGTAACAGTGTAAGGGGATGTTTGTAACAGTATAAAAAAAAATAAGTTACTATCATAATCAACATATTTGATTATAATTAGCCTTTTGGGCTTCACATTAGTATCACAATTCTTATAAAAAATAAATAATCATTTCTAGGATACACAATAATCTTCGAAAATAATCAAATTTATTCGAAAATGAGATCTCAATCAAAAAATTATGGCACACATAGCTTATTTCATTATTAGTGCAGTCTACATGAGATCACAACGACACTAGTTGTTTTTTTTCGCGGGGAAAAAACGCGTTATCGCTACCACCACTGGGGGGTGAGTGGAACGGTTATGTTGGTTTCACACAGTCTTACAGTCCAATGTCGACAGCTGTTTGAAAAGGATTTCATGCCAACTATACAGAAGCACTGTCTCAATCATCACTATACTTTATTATTTTAGCATCCTTTTTCTCCTTTTTGTGTTTTCTTAACAACTAAAGTATTTGAGCTTTGTCTGCAAAATGGATTTCTTAACTTCTTTGGCTTTTAACTTTCTTTCTTCTTGTTCTTGAATGTTAAGCTTTTTGGGAGTGTCAGTCATTATTGCCTATTTTCTGCATTTCCTTCCCTTTCCATTATTCTTTCTGGGTCCTGCTTTTAATTAATTTAATTTGAGAACAATGGAATAAATACTTGATCAGTTTTTTTTTCTTCGTCGGTAAAAAAACATCTTTTCGATACGTAGCCTACATTTGGAAGACCTGTTGAACCTCCATCAAGCATTTTTTTTTCTTCTTTTGCACGTATCTATATAAAGTTACATGGCACAGCTGATATGAATTCGCAGCGTCTCTAAATGATACTTTTCTAAAAAATACCTCTTCTGCAGTCAAATTCATTATTTCTGCAGTAGCTAAACCTCTACGGGTTGTTCTTTTATATATATTAAGCATTCTGAAATAAGAAAATGCATTTGTATTACTTTGAAATGTAAAACAAAGCAACAAAATGTGCTTTGAGATATCACACCATAAGCGGGATGAAAGTAACAGATTGTTACTTTCATCCCTACATTTAAAATTTCCCGAATACGACAATAATTTGCCTGTAACCTAAAACCACTTTAGAAAGATACCAATTCAAACACTAAAATAGAGAGATGAATAGTTACGCTACTTGACTGACACTTGATATGCAAGATTGAACCAACAATATTAAAAACAAACGCAGTTGAAAAAAATGGTTAATACTTACTTTGGAGGTATTTTTGACGTAATGACTCGCTACGACCTCAACCTGACAACACAGCGTCGTGAGCGCAACTGAGGTGAATTGGGATCCAAAAAGGCCCGTTTCGGTGAATCAACCACCAATGCAAGTAACATAATTCGATCAAAAATTCATTTGTTACGTTCATCCCGTGTTACTTTTATACCTGGTCTCCCCTAGGTAATATATTTATATTTTTAATAATGGATTATTAGAAATCGTGTTATATGCATGTTTACTGGTAGCCAAAGGGCAACGGATGCACCAACAATTCACGCGTCTATTCCCCCACATGATGTAATTGGGCCGAGCCTAACTCAATAATCCAAAGGGTATATGCAGTAACTGAACAATCGATCGGCCAAAAGTGTATACAGGGTTTTCCAAGGAGGTGAGAACAGTCAATAAAGTAATTCTCTATTTGTATGAAATTATAATAGTTTTAATTAATTTGGCAAATAAATGACTCGTGTGCTGAACACTATATTTTCCATTAAATTATATTTTTAATGAATGAATAACTCATTTGATCCAATGGACCACTCTTACAGAGTAATAGCAAAACGCAGTGAGAACTGCACGAAAACAGTCACTGGTGGTGACTATCCGATCTTCAATTAGAATTTAGATAATAAAACCCTGTGTGGCACTGTACTGCTCTCACCCTCCGGCATTCAATGATACGTCATGTATCATAAAAACCAGTAATAATGGTGGGTACAATGTCCAAACCGTTAAACAAAAACACTTTAAAACTACCTATTGACAATGTGTAACATTGGAAATATTTTTCATTAGATGTCAAAAAATTATCGTCACCTACGTAGGTAGTTATCAATTAGTATTACAAATCGACCATAATTAAATATTGTTCAAAAATTACACGTGTCAACTATTAACTACTTACTAAAGTTATACTTTACCCTTAGCTTTTATCAACGTTGCGTTTATCCTGCAACGCCATCTATGAACGCATTTGAAACACTCACCGGATCCCAGATTTAAACTTAAACTAGAGCTTTACAAGTGACCAATCCATTTTTCACCGTAATTTTGAACCACATAAAGTTATACATTTTATAACTTTTTGATATTATACAAAGTATTGACTGACTTCACTAATATAAAGGCCATATTTGCGTAGGTAAAAGTAATTTAAATGTGTAACTCACAGACTTTCTATTGAAGTATAAAAGTAAAGTAATAGGTAAAGTAGAAGTCGTAAGAGCTGACACACACATACACAAACATTGCAATTTAGGTAAAAGTAACAACTTTACTGTTACTCAATGATGAAACTAACCGTTACTAATTTAAACACATATAATTTATTTATTTAATAGGTTTTCCAGCAGACTTAACACTAAGATTACAATAAATTTAAAAATATTATAACTTATAGCTATAATGTAAGCCCAAGTTAGGAAAACTCAACGTATACGTAACTTTAATGTATATAATTAAAAGTCGATTTCAAGTAATTACATTAATAATAATAATAATTAAACATTTATTACACACAAAACACCACATATACAATTAAAAAGTAAGAATAGATTAAATAAAAAAAAACATAGGAACAAAACATTAAAAAAATCTACCGGCTAAATCGCCACAGTGCCGAGTCAGTCGGAGTACCGCACAGCAATAGTTTTCTTAAATATATATTATAAACAAATATAAAATAGTAAGTGCATTGTTCCAAATAACGTGGTGTGTGTGCAAGCGGACCTATTCAGCATGGGGCCGCGGGGCCCGGAGGAGCCGCGGCGCGCTGGTCTTCCATATGGCCCGTTGTATATTATTACATTATATATATTATTTATATTAATTACATTACAGTCTATTTCAAATAGTTATAATAAAATAATAATACAGCCCGAGGTCTTGGGTTCGATTCCCGGGTCGGGCAGTGATATTGGGTTTTTTAAATTCAGTGTCAGCCCGGAGTCTGGAATTTGTGCCCGATATGGCGATAGGCTCGCCCCCTATCACATCATGGGACGGAATAACGGCGAAAAGTGGGTGCACTAGTTGCGCCTCTGCCTACCCTTTCGGGGATAAAAGGCGTGAGTGTATATATATGTAATATGTATGTAATACAGCCCTGTATCAAATACTGCCTACTGCTGAGCACGACCTCCTCCACTACTGAGAGGGTTTAGGCCGTAATGTACCACGCTGAGCTAATGAGAGCTGGCAGACTTCACATACCTTTGAAATACTTATGGATAATTCTTAGGTATGTAGATTTCCTATCGATGTTTTCTTTCACTTAAAGCGAACGGTAATTAATAAACAATACACACATACCTAACTTGTACAAAGCTGTGGTACCTTGGAGTTTGAACCTGCGGACCTTCATCTCGGCTGTCCGTTCCATTCCCATCTAGACTATCGTGAAAACTATTTCAAAGAGTTGCTACATCATTAAATAATCTGTTATTGTTTCGGCAGGTCACCAACCTTTGCAAGACTTGGAGATTCGGGTGGGGAACAGTAGCTCAGACCTTCAGAGGAATCCGCTTTGCGCCTGGTTTCCGGGGACTATCGGTAAGTGCTTAAACTTAAATCACAGGTACTTTATTTTATACTAGTTTCCTCGCCAGTCCATCTAACGACGTATCGCTTTGTCTATATCAGTCGCTAAACAACATGCAGAGTTGTGTTCTGCCACCTACTCTAAAATTTCTTTTTAACAAAAAATGCCCTTAAAAAGATTTTATCATTTACTATGTAATTCGTTGATTAAATTAATTGCGTTGCGGGTTAAATAGAATATATAGATAGAAAAGTGGTCCCTGAGGGCTGAGACTCGCCGAGCTTCACCGATCGGTGTCATAAAATGTTGATAATTTTCGAACCTGGCGAGTTGCAGTGCGTGGGTTTCATCGTAAACGGTGTTTTCCACCCTCTCTACTGGTCTTGCTTCAACCAACAACTCCTTGAAGTTGTATATGTATGGTACGAACAAAACCCTCCGAACGCAGTGTTCCAGTCTGGTGTTGACCGTCCCAGCTGGTTGGTTTCATATTCCGCTTAACAAAAAAATCGTTTTTTGAGTGTTACTCCACAACAATCACTGCAAAAACAACTACAAGATTAAGACAAAACAACACATTGAAGATTAAAGCGACTCGTCCACATTTCTACACCTGGACAACGAAGATTTTTCTACTTTCTTAGGACAAAAGAGGTTAGATTTTTCGAAATAAACAACCATAGACAAAATCAGCTGACAACTGTGAAACGTATGAAATCTTAACTGACAAGTGACAGTGACAGCTTGCGCTTCGTTCGGAAACAGAAGTTTGAAATAAGCAGTGCAGCCAACATAAAATAAGTGTTGCTACACGAAAAACTTAAAAAATATTTGGTACTTTTTTGAAAGTCATGGATAAACAAATGGAATTTTTCTTTGAGAAAATGAAGGCTCAAATGGAAGCGCAAACAATAGCAATAACAGAATTAGTTACAAAAAGCGTTTCGGAAAGTATCAACGAAAAACTGAAAGAGGTAATGGAGGAAAACAAACTTTTGAGATCAGAAATTAACATACTTAAAGATAAAATAAAATTTGTGGATGAAGATAGACGAAGAAATAACCTGATAATTTTTGGAGTTCAAGAAACAGAAATAAACGGCGGGCCTCTTGTGCAACAAATTATAAATATGCTAAAAACTCAAAAAATTAACATCGAGCCCCATGATATAAATAGAGCATTCAGGCTGGGAGCTAAGAGGAACAAAACTCGCCCAATATTAATTAGCCTTACCACCACCTGGAAGAGAAATGAAGTCTATAGAAGCAGAAACAAACTACCAACAGGAATTTACATCAAAGAAGATTACAGTAGGGAAGTACTGGAGAAGAGAAGAGCACTACTACCACATCTTGAAGCGGAACGAGCAAAGGGGAAAATATGCTACATCAAACGAGACAAACTCATCGTCGCTGGCCACATGGAAGACAAAAGAGACAAAAGGAAGAGGGATTGCAACGAATCTCCGAGCAAATCTCCAAACCAAGCTTCCCTGACAGCTCCAAAAAGAATCAACAAAACCAACATGTTAGATTATGTTTCACGTGGAAGATCTCCCTCACTGTCTTTCCCTACGACGCCAAAAAACACACAATAGACATCGGCAGCCGGAATCAAGAACAGTCATCCAAAACAACACCACTCACCAAAACAAACACAAAATGCACCCCAAGCCGGTTAGTCACCGTGGGGCAACGCGACTACTACCCTCCAAATAAACCCCGCGTATCTACACACAATAACTACATATATGTGTCAACACTGAATACACTCACATTAAAATCTGAAGAAAGCTTACTAGAACTTATGTCTGCTGTAGAACACATCAAGTGGAGTATTATTGGTCTAAGCGAAGTTAGACGCCACGGAGAAAAGATTGAAGAGTATAGGAACTTCATATTTTACTACATAGGGTCAACACCAGGAAAGCACGGCGTTGGATTTATAATAAAAAAGGAACTAAAAGAACATATAGTCGAAATAGTTGGATTATCAGAAAGAATCGCAATATTAAACTTGTCCATCCCATCATACAAAGATGTGTGGTCTATAGTCCAGGTATATTCTCCAACAGAACAAGCTTCTTCAACAGAAATAGAAGCATTCTATTCCAGCCTAGATAATGCTATTAAACAGTATGCGTATAAGAACTGCATAGTAATGGGCGACTTCAACGCGCGTACTGGCCTGAGAAGAAATGGCGAAGGTATCGTTCTGGGACCACACAGCTTTGGGAAAAGAACCAGGAACGGGGAAAAGCTACTAGAGTTGGCATACAGTAACAATCTGAAGATACTCAATAGTCTGTACAAAAAGAGAGCAGAGAGAAGGTGGACGTGGTTATCACCAGACGGCCGTTACAAAAACGAGATAGATTACATTCTAACAAACAGACCCAAACTTTTTGACGACTGCGGCGTAGTGTGCAATCTCAACTTTAATAGTAACCACAGAATGCTTAGAGCAAGACTACAAATAACACTTTCAAAGAAAAGTAGGCCATTCAAAATCTCAGGTAAATCCCCAAATTCCTTCAGTATACACACAAATATCAAAGAGCACCTTGAAACTATAAAAGAAACACTCCAATCACGCGACGTTAACACACAAAAAAAATACGATATCCTGCATAGAACACTAACAACAAAGGACCGAAATTACACCAAAGATACAACAGCTACGGCAAAAGATAAAGTTTCAGACATAACAAAACAACTACTGGAAAAAAGATTACAATTAATAGTTAAGCGCAATAAAACCAGAGAAACGAGGAAAGAGATATGTAATTTGAGCAAAGAAATTAAACTCAATATGAGAAAAGACAGACAAAGGCTAAGACTTAAAACTTTCGAGACATATATCGCAACAACCGGAGGCATTAAAAGAGCAATCAAACATTTACAAGAGAATACAGAATGGATACCAAATATCAAGGACACCACCGGTAATACGAAAACAAAAAGACCGGACATATTAGGAACAGCCACGAAATTCTATAGAGATCTTTACTCAAGAAAAAATAAAATCCAAGAAGTGATTCTAAACAAGGACGAAGAAGTACCCTCAATTCTATTAGATGAGGTGAAAAAAGCTATTGAAACACAAAAAACTGATAAATCCCCAGGCCCCGATCAAATTAGCAACGAATTGTTAAGAAAATGCAAGGATGTCATCTCACCTCTACTCAAAGATATATTCAATGACATACTAGACAGTGAATCAATACCCATACAATGGACGAATTCCTCTATCATTTTGATACATAAGAAAGGCGACATAAATGATATAAATAATTATAGACCAATAAGTCTTATGTCTAATATTTATAAAATCTTCGCAAAGATAATCCTCAACAGAATCACGAAAACACTTGATGTAAACCAACCTAGAGAACAAGCTGGGTTCAGAAGTGGTTATTCAACATTAGATCATATACACGTGGTTAAACAAATATTCGAAAAATTTAAAGAATTTAACGTACCTTTCTACTGCTGCTTTGTGGATTACTGCAAGGCGTTCGACTCAATCGAACATGAAAGCATTTGGCAAGCACTGAAGACCCAAGGCGTAGAAGAGAAGTATATAAGGATAATAAGAAACGTGTATAAAAACAGCACAGCGAGAATAAAACTGGAAATGGATGGCGAAGTCATAAAAATAGGAAGAGGTGTGCGTCAAGGCGATCCTTTGTCACCAAAGTTATTTACAGCAGTTTTAGAAGAAATATTCCGAAAATTAGACTGGAATGAATATGGTCTTAATATACATGGAGAAAACTTGACACACCTGAGATTCGCAGATGACTTAATTCTCTTCGCCTCATCTAAAAGACATCTCCAGGACATGCTTATTGATCTTATTAATGAAAGTCAAAGAGTAGGTCTAAATATGAATACTCAAAAAACAAAGATTATGACAAATACCCTACAGGAACCCATTTCCATCAATAACAAAGTCATAGAATATGTGGAGGAATATGTCTATCTGGGTCAACTAATTTCACCACACGACCTAATGTCGAAAGAAATAGATATAAGGGTCAGCAACGCATGGAAAAGATATTGGAGCCTAAAAGAAATCATGAAAAATGGGGACATGAACATTTACTTTAAAAGAAAGTTATATAACACATGTATACTCCCTATCCTCACATACGGCTGCCAAACCTGGTCTCTTACGAAAGCGCATCTAAGCAAACTTGAAACTTGCCAACATGCCATGGAAAGAAGCATGCTTAACATAAGAAAGTCTCAAAAAATCCGCAACATAACTATTAGAAGCATTACAAAAATAGAGGATGTGACCACGAAGGTTAAAAAACTCAAGTGGAAATGGACTGGCCACATTGTAAGAGGAATCGAGAAATGGAATAGGACAATCCTGTTTTGGTACCCAAGAAATAGAAAGAGGAAGAGAGGAAGGCAGTTCAGACGTTGGGAAGATGAAATAAAAAAGACAGCAGGGAACTTATGGACAAGAACAGCAAGTAACAGGGCAGAATGGAAAATGTTGGAGGAGGCCTTTGCCAAAGTTGGGCAAACAGACGAAGTTGTCGATGTCATTAGTAATAAGTGATTAGTTATTAAGAACTGAATAATTGTTAACTTCTCTGAATAAAGGTTTTTATTTATTTATTTATTTATTTATGTAATTCGTAAATTTGAAATAAATTTCCTTTCATTAGGTTGAGCACAGATTGAAAACAATTAAATACATAATACAGCATCCTACTATAATATTTTAAACGCGAAAGTTTGTAAGTATGGATGTATGGATGTTTGTTACTCTTTCACGCAAAAACTACTGAACGGATTTCGATGAAATTTGGCACACGGTTAGATTATGTCCTGGATTAACACATAGGCTACTTTTTATCCCGGGTAAATATAAAGCGGGACTTTTATCCCGGGAAAACTCATTCACGCGGGCGGAGTCGCGGGCAAAAACTTGTAGCAAATAATGTTGGAAGAAGACTTTATATTATAAAATACTTATTTATAACACGTTTTGTTTTTTTATACTTACAGACTATAATTTTAATAAGCAATAGAATAAACCGCACCACTGCCATACCAGCCTTGTATTATATAATGTTCACTGCTGAGCACGGGCCTCCTCTACAACAGCGAGGGTTTAGGCCTTAGTCCACCACGCTGGTCTAGTGCGGGTTGGCAGAATTCACATACCTTCGAAATTCTTATAAAGAACTTCGGTTTCCTCACGATGTTTTCCGTCACCGTTAAAGCGAACGATAATTCACAAAGAATACACACATAACTTTGGAAAAGTCAGAGGTGGGTGCCCTTGGGTTTTGAACCTGCGGACATTCGTCTCGGAAGTCCGTTCCACTCCCAAATAGGTTATCGCGGCTATTAATAAAATAAATAATAGAAAAAAAATCGATATCATTACAACAAACTGGTATCGGAAAATAGGTCACTACCGGCAATTTCTAAGAATTGACGTTTGATGGAGCTCCCTATATATTGGCTAGATATCATAAAATTCATACGTAACAGAATATTCTAGAAAGATACGCTTCAACGTATAACAACTTAAGAGAACTTTGTAAAGAACATAAATGTATTCAACTAAAACCATTGATGTACTAAAAAATACAGCGACTTTTTAGAGATGGGCCGCAACGGCATCGCGCAGGCACGGTCCCGTGCAGGTATCTTAGTGCAACAAGATACCCCGGGGCCGTCTCGTATGCGCCGAAGAAGGCCACCGCGGGTTTTGGTTGGTATGCCGGTGTAGGGTGTACATAGTGTTAGGGACTCGGTCCAATGCTCGCTCGGATAATGCCATACTCCCGAGTGTCGACATTGGGCCGTAAGACTGTGTGAAACCAACATAACCGTTCCACTCACCCTCCAGTGGTGGTAGCGATAACGCGTTTTTTCCCCACGAAAAAGAATGTGTTGTCTTATGTCTTACCAATAAAATGTGATTAAATACCTAAAGAGGCAAGACCTCTTTAGGTATTTAATTAACATAGTTAACATTTTCAATTTAATAAATTCAATTATGTAATAGTTATATAGTGGACGACAGCCTAGTGAAGTAGACAATAGTCTAGTTGGGAATGGAACGGTCTGCAGAGACAATGCCCGGAGGTTCGACACCCAAGGCACACACCTCTGAGTTTTTGAAGTTACGTGTGTATTGTTTATCAATTATCGTTCGCTTTAACGGTGATGGTAAACATCGTGAGGAAACCTACATACTCGAGAATTCTCCATAAGAATCTCGAGGGTATGTGAAGTCTGCCAATTCGCACTACGCCAGCATGGTGAACTAAGGCCTAAACCCTCTCAGTAGTAGAGGAGGCCAGTGCTCAGCAGTGGGCAGTATATAATAATACAGGGCTGATTGCGATGCATTGCAATTATGAAAAAAATAATTGAAAAAAATTAATACATTTATTTGTGATTTCTCGTGACATTTTGTTCATTTCCCATCATAATATTGTATTTATTCCGCTACGTTAAACCCAAGTTGGCAAAATATTTTCATGTTATTTACATTCGAATATTTACACACAATTTATAATATAATATTCAATGCCTTTTTCCCCGAACAATAATTTTCATTTTAAATGAAAGGATACTTTATACACGAATACTGGAAAATTATTCACTGTGAAAATACAATATTGAATATCATTCTGAGTATTTCATAAAGTATTAACATTTACACGGAAACTGAGATCGTTTGAAACTATGCTCACAGTCTGAGTGACCTAGCTATAAACTAGACTAATGAGTATGTATACATTTCTTTTGAAATTTATCTTACAATAATTATAATTGAGTATGTTTTTAATTTATAGATGCTTTAAGTCCACTGGTATGCGGAAAAGCACAAAAGCTCAGCACTCATTTTTCTTTTCAACGTTTAACAATAAGTACTACATATTTATATTTATTGTTATTCACGCGTAAGAGTTCAATTGTAATTAGTAACGAAGTCCAGATAATGGTGAAGGCTACGCGCCTATGGAATAGTTTGTCAGCTCCCGTGCGACACCATGACGTTCTCATCTCATAAATATGAACCATGTCAGGCGACGAAATGTGTTAGTTCATCGAGGGACAACCCCTCTATTTGATTTATATTTGCCATTTAGTACCTACAATTTACGTTGCCATTACAAAAAAGAAGTTTGCTTCGGCGTAAATTAACAATAATAATATCATTCTCTGGCTAAATAATAATCTACAACTTTATCCACGACACGGATTGATAGCGTTTACTTTAATGCAATTTTCCATGTCTTAATAGATAAATCAATAACATACTCTATAATTTGTACATAATTTCCGACGACTCAACGTACTACTAATGGCTGTGTAACAAAGGAATAGGTTATTACTTGTTATATTATTAAATCTAATTGTTTAATGTCGTACAGAATGAAATGCAATTCCATAAATATAATGTAGGTACTTAAGTACTGGTGGTAGGTCTCTCATATGTAAGAGTCCGTCTGGGTGGGTCCCACCGCAATGTCTATTTCTACCGCCAAGCAGCAGTGTGCATGCACTGTTGTGTTTCGTTTTGAAGGACATTGTAATGAGACTTAACATCTTATGTCACAGGATGACGAGCGCATTGGAATGCCACACAGTACTTTGTAACTCAAGGTGCTCGATGGTGTTGCTACTGTTTCTGGGTGGTCGTATCGCCTACCATCAGGCGAACGGCATGCTCGTCTCGTCATTCAATGAAAGATAAAAAAACATAGTAACACCGATTATCTTATTCAAATTGTATGAAGATATTTTTTCAATTTATATTTTTTTACACGGTATAGTGGCCCCACTGCACCTGATGGCAATCGGCATAAGGTCCAGAGTATCGACTGACGAGAGGCCACAATTATTCCGGCCTGATTGAACCGATTATACACGAGCTGATCCCGGAACGCGACACTCTTAGACCTCATTTACGGAGACGCGGGTCGTCGCGCGTGGCGTTGGGCAGGGCGGCACGTACTAAATTCAAACATATGCAAAGCGATTTTACACGCGTTTGCACGATATTTGCGGCAGAACCCGCGGATGCAATTCACCGTTCTACTGACACTTGCGGCGTCTCACGTCCCGTCACTGCGCCCGAATCGGAGTCCGCCGCGTGCGCCGCAGGGTTGTCAACCGCGGGCGCCGCGGTGGGTACCGTCACCCTTCACGCCCCGCATCTTTATAAACATCGTACATTGGCATGTTTGTGTTTAAGCGTGCAATGAGGCGGGCCGCTGCACGCGCCGCCTCTCTATAAGCGGAATTGAATTGAACATTGTTTTCGTATATTTGTTCAGGTATTTGCTTAGCTTAGCTGGCAATTTAAATTAGGCATCGACTCCAAATAAACGTACATAAAGTAAAATTATTTTTTGGTTTGTAGTGGTTTTAAAGTCGGCTTTATTTTTTTTCAAAAACTGTTTATTTATTGCTTTATTGTTAGTTAATTATGGAATGGTATAAACAATACATCATAGATATACGATAGCAGCATTCGCAGGTTATCTGCTGTTAGTTATTGAAGAGTCCCATTGTCAATCTCCGAATATCTTCATCAGATCCTAATAAATTATATACTACCTTCCCTGAAAAATATACATTTTAATAACGAAAACCCGATCCAAATCGGACCAGTGGTTTTTGAGAAAATCGCGGCCATACAAACTTGCGTACATACATACGGGACGAAAACAGAACCTCATTTTTTGAGGTCGGTTAAAAATCATCCAACACACCGCGAGACACTACGCCACAAGCGCCGCGCGACGCCACGCGTCTCTGTAACCGAGGCCTTACGTGGGCCACTATGGCGGGTAAATTTAACAGCTAGTGTATTGTGGTCGATTTCCGAACGAATACAAGACATATCCTACGACCAGCAAATTATTTATATTATAATCAATATTTACAAGCACACTCTGATTACTCTAATACAAGCCACTAGTACGACTAATACATGTATGTTTTTAATTCTGACCTATTAAATTGAACCCGGTACTTTATGATTCTGATCACAAAAACAGTAATTATGTCGAACTGAACAAAGGACAATGGCAGGTCTCCATACATGATTTTAGTTGATGTAAATGTGTAGCGTTTAGAAGTAAAAAAAATATTTAACAATTCAGCAGCAATTCCTAAACAATTATGTATCAAGATTATTAGTGAAAAAAGTCGAAATCTAAAGATTTTTCATTTTAAAGATTTTGAAGTTATGATTTAGTTGACATTTATGAATTGATTCTTACATAATAATATGAATAATGAAACTCATAAAATGTTTGGTAATCTGTCTATTGTCACGCGAGACCCTCCCTCATCACATTCGAACCTACCATTTCACTAAACATGGAGAAGGGTGATCTGCCACACGGCATACTAGCGCGCGGCATGCACCTTCCTCAGCTATACAAGCTTATATATCAAATCATTTTTTATTTATAGATACTACTATAGTAAATAGTAAAGGTTTCTTTGTTTTTTTTTTGTAATAAACTCTGAAACTATTGGGAAACATACGTTCAGACCCTAAGTCCTAGACTTTGGGAAATAACAATTAAATAAAAACGAGTTCTGAAAAAAAATAAAACACATTTGTTTTTTTTAATGTTTATTCATCTTCTTCATAATAATTCTCTCTGATAAATATCTCATCTACAAATTCTCCCGGGGCAGATACATTGCCTTGTCTGGCGGCCCAACCCAAATACCAGACAACTGTCATGGTATGAGCGCAGCAACCTACAGTACGGTTGCTCGACCAGGTACATTATTTTCAATCAAAACATATTATCACACATTTTACAAAAATACTACATGCCAGAAACGAAATGTCGGAAATAGCTTTTTTTTTTCTAAAATGATATAAGCAATGACCGTAACTATACAGCCAACAGGCAGCTGGTAAGAATGTATAGAATAGAATATACATAGTAAAAAAATGTGGTAAGAAAGCTGAAATCTTTGTTGTTATTCTTAATGAACATTTTATAGTCAGATATATTTTTTGCAATTTTTAGAGACCTGATGAAAATGATGTTTTGGTAGCCTAAATAATCTTATGTCATTCATAAAAAATGGCCGTGACACATTGCTAAAAAGTCAATTAAGTTTTTTTAATAATTTATGCAACTTATACACACTTGTACAACTAAAGTTAGTATGCTGAAAAATCATACAAAATAATTATATTGAGATTACCATGTATGGAATTTCTAAACGCATAATTTATTTATAAATACGATTTCGCCATTGTCCTTTAAGCTGCTTTAAAAATGTTATCATTCTTATTTATCTCTTAAGGGCCTGTTCACATGTTCCAAGTGAATTTTATTTGCCTGTTATCGTATTAAGCAGTAAAAGTAGATTGTACTAATTTGATTACCATTTTTTGGGAGCATAGATTGGAGTGTGACTGTTGCATTTGGTCGGCTTATACATTTACGTGATTTTGCTCAGAAGTTGTGAAATAGGCCCTAAATATCGAAACATAAATACCATAACATATCCAATCTATCTACCACCGGCACCCATTGAATCTCAATTAAAAACACGCAATAAAAGAGCGTTCAGAACACTCAGTTTACCTAAGAACAAAGTTAACAAATGGAGATGAAGTGAGTGAATCACATTTCCGAATGTATTTCCACTTCTGATTGGTGTTTGATGGCGAGTTATCCAATATCCTAGACGGCTTCGTCGACGCAGACTAATAGCTCCAACGTTAAACTTTTGTTCATCAAATCAATTGCACTATAATGAACCTTATGTATTTTAAGTATTCTTGGAATCAATTTACGTTTTGAATTTCAAATAAGTATTAAGTCTTGTGATATCATATACCCGGTCTATTCTATTATCTAGTGTATTAAATATTACATTAAAAGAAAGCAAGCGTACTTATATTTGGAAACGATGAATCACAAAAAATACCTTGACGCGAGAATCAAAACCATTTCGTTTCGCAGCCGACTACTTAGAAACTGAGATTATCAAGTACCTATTCTCATCGATAAAGATATACCTAAAATCATCCGAAGCAAATCTACAAATTTAGTATTTTGCGTGAACTATTCGATTCGTATAAATGAACAATTGACGTATCCTTAACTAGTATTGCCCGCGGCTCAAAGTTTTTCAGGGATAAAAATATTTTCCCGGGATAAATAGTAGCCTATGGCACTATACAATAATGTAGCTTCCAAATAGTGAAAGAATTTTCGAAATCGATTCAGTAGTTCCTGAGATTAGTGCGTTCAACCAAACAAACTCTTCAGCTTTAATTGTAGCATGCGTCTCGCTCGCTCTCTGTCCTCGTCCTAAAGTTTTATGGAAACGGAGAGTGAGTAAGGCTCATACACATAAACACGACACGGCGTCGCGTCGTCCTACGACGCGACGCCGTATCGTGGAAATCTACGACGACAATTAATCTCGAAAATGGACCGCAATATACGTCTATTACGGTCCATTTTCGGTCCTTACTCGACTTCACGATAACCGCGACATAAAATTTGAAGTAGTACAATATAAAATGTTGAGCCTCTCTTACATTTTGACGTCATGTACGGGTCAAATGTACGGCCTCTTGAATGTCCTACCCAACACTATATGAATGTGGCTTTGCATGTACTGTCTAGTGGTTATTGATTTCTTGCGACTATAGCTTACTAATTTGTAGTGCATACATCGTGGATTTATGTAATTTGCATGCATAGATGTCTGCAAACATGTGGACTGGATAAGTTTCGCTTTGATATGATTGACATAGGTACGTAAATATATTCAAATAGGATGGAATAGAAAATATCAATTAATACCAAATAAGTACTTTGATAATTTCGTTTTGGAATAACCATAACAATTCGTGTAACAAATTATTTTGAAAACATTGATATATGTAAGTAACTATATATTGTAATATGTAATTATACAGTTTATCAACCCCATCATACTCCAAATTAATAAAATCCTACAAAAACTATCTTGATATCTTACTTTCTAAACTATACTGATAGAGTCGACTTTCACTAGCCGTTACACATTGAATGAGGTTGCGATGCATACACTTATACCTGCTGTATTATATTATAATCCATTTATAATTACATGGGTAATCCTGAAGCTCATTGTGTGAAACCGACGAGGTCCTAGGTTCGTTTGCCAAGTGGCGTAACTAAACTTAGTTGTTCTTTTAGCATTTTTTTTCCATCACAGAACAATAATTTTTTTATGTTGTTGTTGAAATGTTATTTCTGTATGTTTATTGGTTATACAATAAAGAGTTCATTATTATTTTATTTTTATTTTTTTTTAATATACACGGCACGAAGGCCGGTCCTTTTGGAAGGCTTGCGTGGGGATATGGATCCAACACGTAGAGGCCCCTTTAAGATACGTTACTCTAGTTGGGGTGTGTACACCTTGTAGGTACTCTCTCTGTCTGTACTTATGGAAATACAGCCAAAGACAGCGCCCGCAAGGTGCAAGGACTATTGCGGAGAAGATGGGAATTATACCGGGTCTATGGATGGGATCTAGCTGGACTGGTTGCTGGGCTATTGATTGAGACAACGGGACGCCTGCCAAGCAAAATGTCTCAATCATTTGTAATCAAGGCAGACGGTGACTTGCCCCCCACTAGATGGGCATCCCAAAAGCGGCGCATGCCAAGGACGCAACATCGGTGTGGGTGGCTAAAGGGTGTCGAGAGGTGTGCACCGATTTCACCATCGCGGGTCGCTAACGCGTCCCGGAGCGGGTTTCCTCGCTATTACGCAGCTTGAGCACTTCCACCCTGGAGCTTCAGGTTTTAGCTCTTGCGATTTCCACCCCTAGCCAGCCATTATTATTATTATTATTAATATACCTAGTGGGACTGACATTGACTCCTATGTGGCGTTAGGAGGTCTATATGACATCTTGGAACGGAAATAAGCTCGGTAGACGGCGAGACAAACTCACCTACCTTCCTCTTAGAAGATACTCGTGTAATCTTAAGAGAAATGCCATTAACACTTAAAATTAAGTACGAAATCCGAAAAATTTGGTATCTTTCTAATATATTATGGACATAGAAAGTGTTCGTTTTGATTTAAAAAAATCATAAAGTTATGGCGCCGTGCAATGCTGCCAAGCAAACGTAAGTCAAATGAAGGGAAACAAAACTTATAAAAATATTAGAAACATTACTTTGTTAAACTTGTAAGCGCGGTTTAAGATACTGGCAGCGCCATCTAGGAGAAGAATTTTGATTTCCTGTACATTTCCGTTTTGCTTGATATTTCATATTTGAATTTTAGGAATGCCTGAAATCAATGCTTATTTTATATTTGCTTTATTAAGTATACTAATAAACTTATAATCTACCTTTGATGGCATTTGAGGAATAATGATTTATTGGCCAATGACCGCTTTTTAAATCGAATCTCCGTTTTCCCCGAAATATTATTAATATATTTCCATGGTCCTTCCTATCAAAATTGTGATAAAATATTGTTAATACTGGACAAAATAATATTATTATTATGTTTATTCAAGCAATATTTGTATTATAATTCAATGGCCTATAGTTTTAACATTGATTTAATTTCAAAGCGGCCTGAAATGAAGTTCATGGCTTCTAAAACTGTATTTTTCGACGTTAAGTTACACAATAAAGTTGTTTCATTAACCTCCGTATATTTGTTTTCTCGTTCATTCTCTTTAATCATATATTTTATTTTATTTTTTATTTACACTTTATATACACGTGGAATGATGCCTGAGGCATTCTCTAACAGTCAACCTTTGGGTGGTGCAGAGATGATATACTTTTAATGTAAGGAAAAAAAACACAATTTCCCAATCACTGCCACAGAATTTACACTTGTCAATGTTTGTTTACTCATACATACTCCACTCTAACTTCTTAGAACTATCTCAAAATAACAATAAAATGATATAAAGTAAGAAGTAATTTTCTTTGATGATATTTGGGAATAGTCTTAATAAACAAAATTCACCTGTTTAATAATAAAATATTTAATAAAATTATTACGTTTGTGATGGTGATCAAAGATATTTCAAGAACATGGTAAAATAAATAAAATAAATAAAATACTTTATTCATCACGTAGGCGAACATAGTTGCACTTATGATAAGTCAAGATACATTAAATTGATTATATTAATAATTATTATAAATACCAATGGTCACTTATATAACTACCGACATTTTTATTGGGAGTAAATCTATGATAAGAAATAAACAAAAACAAAAAAACAGCTCGGGCTGGCAGGAAAGGGGATATAAAAAGGACATCATTTTATTAAAATAATGGGAGGAACGCGTCGCGATCCTCACCGGTGAGGACACTACAGGCCCTAGCCTAGCTAACCTACCAGCCTTTCACTAGCTACCTAAGCGATGACGACCCGAAGAAGAAAGGCAGAAAGAAACTCCGGGCTTACTTTTTTTGTCATCAATTGTTCATTGTTTCTTTCTCTTTTTTTTTTCAATTCTTTTGTGCTGTGTACAAAGTCAGATTAGTTATATAAGCTAATGCACGCACATCACCGTTGAAATAAGATAAAATCCAAATGAAGGGATTTAGGGAATACCTGGACAGGCATGTACAAATACGTAAAACTGGACATAACACAAAAAAATAATAAAATAACGGTGTACAATGTGCATTCGCCTACATTTACAAAATTATTTTTGTTGTATTGCTCTTCCTACTTTCTTAATAAAATGAAACTTATAAAGGCAAGCGCAACAAAATGATCGGTCGGTCGTCTTCCCTAAATTTAAATTATATGAATGAGGGAATATTTATAATTGTAGTAATTAGGTTATATACCTAATAGTCACAGTAGATTTAAAAGTTAAAATTATTGTAATGTCAATATTAAAGATAGATACAGATGAGACACTTTATGCAGTCAATCACTAGTAAGTGTTAACAGGGTTGGCCATGGTGTGCAGGACCACTTCTCCAAACCGTCTTATCATCGAGGTAATCCGCTACATTATAATACGCTCTAGACATTAACTCGCGCCTAACATAACACTTGAACTGGTGTCCGGGCAAATCGGCTACTTCGGAGGGAAGTTTATTGTAAAATTTAATGCTATTCGCTAAGTATGATTTACTCGTTTTACAGAGCCTAAAATTTGGAACAACTAGTTTATTCTTATTTCTAGTGTTCAGACAGTGCAAGTCACTGTTTTTAATAAAAGTACTAAGGTTTTTGCGGACATACATAATATTCCGGAAAATGTATTCGGCCGGCAAAGTCAGTATATTAGCCTCCTTAAACAGTTCCCTATGTATGTATGTATGTCTAATGGGGACGTATGCAGTCGCACAGACGGGTGATCAGTTCACTTCCTTGGGAACTATTTCACCCTTAGTCCCAGTTTGGGTGGAGGTGCCACTTTCGCTTTGGTTCGGTTCGCTTCGCAGGTATCATTCCCAGGGGCCGCATTCACCATAGGGAGTTTCGGCTGTGGCACAGCTAGACCTTAGAGGCATCGTGGCTCCCTTCCAGGTGTGAACCTTCCAGGTTACCGATCTCTGCCCAGCACCGCCTTCCACTGAGGGTCCCGCCACTTTGACCTTGAATGATCATTGCAGCAGGAGCCATCAGGGGGGCAGCGCTCAGCCTATGCGGTGAGGGCCACACAGGCTGCCAGGCCCAGTCTGCCCACATACTCTCCCACCCCCCAGGCGGCGTCCCCCAGTCCGACATAGCGTCGCTCCCCTTTCCTTGGCTATTCGTGACAGTCTCCATCCTGAAGCACTGGTTTTACTGGTGCTCCTGCAGTATGCCCCCTTCTACTCTTACAAACCTTTTTGTTGCCTTACTGAACCTTATTATGTCTCCTAGCTTTACCTCCTGTAGTTGTGCTATTTCCAGTCTGTCTGTTCCAAGTATCTCCCATCTTGGCAGAGAGTACATTGAGCACTCTGCCAGAAAGTGGATGCTGGTCTCCTCTTCTCCGCATTCTGGACACGAGGCGTCTTCGGTCTTACCTATTATTTTTAAGTGCCTGTTCAGCGTACCGTGTCCAGTCATGATTCCTATAATGGTTCTTATGTCCTCCTTTCTGAATTGGAGTAGGCTTCTTGTTTTCTTCTTGTCTAGCGTCTTGATGAAGATTTTAGATTGGCGACAGCCCTTCATGTCTCTCCATCTGACGTTTGTTTCTGCAGCTATCTTCCTGCTGATTACTCCCTTCGTGACTTTTGCCGGTATAGGTAAGTACGGCTCCGGTCCTATGAATGTTTCATCAGCTCCCTCTCTCGCTAGCTCATCGGCCTTCTCATTTCCTGTGGTTCCTTGATGGCCAGGTACCCAGGCGACGATGACCTCTTTGTCGGCTGCTAGTGTGTTCAGTTTGCTTTTGCATTCTTTCACTAGGGCCGACGTTGTCTCTGGTTTGTCAAGTGCCTTTAAGGCTGCTTGACTATCACTATAAATCAGTATTGTGCTGATTTCCTTATTGGTTATTTGCTTAGTGCGATCAGCGCATTCCAGAATGGCCATTATTTCCGCCTGGAATACGCTCGCATATCTGCCTAGCTTTATTGTGGTTTCTTTTGTGTTGGGTGGCGTGGTTATGAATATTCCAGCCCCCGACAATCCTGTTGATTCCTTCCTTGAGCCATCTGTGAAACATGCCACCGACTTATGGTCATGTGGAAGTTCCCAGTTTTCTCTAGGTCCTATATGTATTCTGTATTTTTTGTCGAAGATCTTTTGTTTCTGAATTAAATCGTTGTTACTCCAGATCATCGACATTTTTCCTTGGAGTGTGTTGATTACTTCTTTGTGTCCTTTGTTTGTGGAAGTAGTTTTCCACAGTCCATAGGACTTTAATCTGTAGCATTGTTCTAATGCTCTCTTTTTAGCCTCCAGATCCAGCGGTATGAATCCTAAAATTGTGTCCAGTGCCGCTGTTGGAGTAGTTCTTAGTGCACCTGTAGTCATAAGCCCAGCGAGTCTCTGTACCTGGGCTAGCTTCTTATAGTTTGCTTTGATGGTCGCCCTATGCCACCATACCAAGGCTCCGTAGAGTAGTCTTGGGAGTATGATGGCCTTATATATCCAGTAGGTTATATTCGGTTTCATACCCCAAGTCTTACCTATCGCTCTGTTGCATTGCATCATAGCTATTTTAGCTTTTGTGCATTGCTGGCTTATGTGCGAGTTGAACAGTAGTTTGTCATCCAGCACTACTCCTAAATATTTGATTTCTTTTACCAGTTCTAGATTTCTGCCATCTATTAGGATGGGTGACAGATCTTTGTTTTTCCTCTTTTTGGTAAATAGAACCACCTTAGTTTTGTCTGGATTGAGGTTTAGTCCTCGCTCCCTACACCACTGTAAGGCTATCCTAATTCCCATATTTAATCTACTGCACAACATATTGAGGTCCTGTCCCACTACTAGGATAACCCCATCATCGGAATACGCCTGCATGTATATGTGCCTGCGATTTATTTCCTTGATTAGGTCATCCAGCAGCAGGCACCACATTAGGGGAGACAGGCAGCCCCCTTGCGGAAAGCCCCTGTTCGCCCTAACCGTGTATGTTATGTCACCTAATTCAGCTGTTATTAGTCTTTGATTCAGCATGTTCATAATCCATTTTTTTATTAACGGATTGATGCCTTCTCTATTTAATGAGGATTCTATCGCGTTTGATGTCGCCTTATCAAAGGCGCCTTCTACGTCGAAGAAACACCCAATTGCTGATTCTTTCCTCTCCAGTGTGTTCTCGATTGTGGCCACCAAGTTGTGGAGAGCTGTCTCCGTAGACTTGTTCTCCATGTATGCATGCTGATTTGCATGCAGTGGCTTGCTACCTTTCCCTATTTCTTCTCGTATGTTTCTATCTATTAGTTTCTCTAGTGCCTTTAGTAGGAACGACGAGAGACTAATGCATCTAAATGATTTAGGATCTTGATATGTCTTCTTACCTGGCTTGGGTAAAAAGACAGCTCTTACTTTTCTCCAGCTTTTTGGTATGTATCCGATTGCCAGACATCCCCTGTAGATAGCTAGAAGGTCGTCCTTGATATACTTAAGTGCCTGTTGTAGCATCTTGGGAAAAATCCCATCTGGTCCAGCTGCCTTATATGGTGCGAACGACGAGATGCTCCATCTTAATAGCTCCTCGCTAAGAACAGATTTTATGGCGTCACCGAGGACAATGCTGGTCCCCCCCCAAACAGTTCCCTAAGGGAATCACGAGATCGAAGGTTGTAAATAGCACGAATCGCTCGTTTCTGTAAGACAAAAATGGTCTGCAGATCTGCGGCAGAACCCCACAGAAGAATGCAATATGACATAATGCTGTGGAAGTAAGCAAAATATACTAACCTTGCCGTAGCCACGTCAGTTAAATGTCTGATCTTTCTAATAGCGAAGATGGCAGAACTCAATTTACTCGAAATTTTCTGAATGTGGGGTCCCCATTGCAATTTATTATCTACTGAAACCCCGAGGAAAACCGTTGACGGAACTAATGCTAGTTTATTTCCATCTAAATCAATATTTGGTTCATTTTTATTACTCAGTAGCGAGAATCGGACACATTTAGTTTTTGCCGCATTTAATAGTAAATTGTTAGCTGAAAACCAGTTAGAAATCAAACTAAGTACTTTATTGGGCTCCACAAAATTTTGTTCCCTTCTATTTATCTTAAAAATTAACGAGGTGTCATCTGCGAATAATACTACATCTGCCATATTGTTAATCATATAAGGCAGGTCATTAATGTATACTAAAAATAAGAACGGACCCAAAATTGATCCTTGAGGAACCCCAATCCTAACTGCGGACCCTACAGAGGAGACATTATCAATAAATACTTTTTGTTTGCGGCCTGATAAATATGAGGATATTAGTTTAAGCCCTACTCCCCTAATACCATAATGGTGTAGCTTTAGGATGAGGGTACTGTGATCGACGCAATCGAACGCCTTGGAAAGATCACAAAATACCCCTAAAGCATCCTGTGATCCCTCCCAGGCATCCAACACAGCTTTTACCAATGCACATCCAGCATCTTGCGTGGACCTACCCTTTGTAAAACCGAATTGCCTATCATGTAAGATCTCATTTTTATTAAAAAACACCAGCATTTGATTAAGCATTAATTTTTCGAATACTTTACTTAGGGCTGGTAAAATAGAAATAGGCCTATAGTTAGAGAGTGTGTTAGAGCAACCTGCTTTAAAAACTGGTATTACTTTACTAATCTTCATAAGATCAGGGAATACGCCGTCTCTTATACAGCAGTTAAAAATATCTGAAAGGATTGGGGCAATGCTTACTATTATTGACTGCAACGCTTTAACAGACAAACCCCAAAGATCTTCAGTGCTCTTCAAGTTTAAGCTCTTAAAAACTTTTATAATATCGTAATGAGTAACAGATTCAAACTTGAAATTTGGA
The DNA here is from genome assembly GCA_947568825.1 of Sphinx pinastri. Classification (NCBI taxonomy): domain Eukaryota; kingdom Metazoa; phylum Arthropoda; class Insecta; order Lepidoptera; family Sphingidae; genus Sphinx; species Sphinx pinastri. Next base: position 4,869,517 of record OX387614.1, on the reverse strand, counting down.
ATTGATAATTCTAGATTTTTTTTTAAGAACGACTCAGCTGCCCCTGGTGAGGATGGCAGACATTTTGTCGTCTCAAAAGGTATGTTAGAAAAAAAATAATTCAAAATAATTAGCAATATTATTTTTATCTGAAACTAGTTCGTCATTAATGTTCAATACAATATTGTCTTTACACTTGGTTTTGCCAGTTTCAGTATTAATAATCTTCCATGTTGTTTTAATTTTATTATCGGAGTTTTTAATATTACTACTAATATAAGCAGCTTTAGCAAAGCTGCAAACACTTTTAAAAATTTTAGAGTAAGTTCTTACGTAATTGGTAAAATTGACATCAGGTGTATAGGACCTTCTGTCATATAATTCGTACAGAACATCTCTACTACGCCTAATACCTTTTGTTGCCCAAGAACTGAACGATATTTTATTTTTTAGAAGCACTGATTTTACACAACATGTTTTATTGAATACATTCGTAATACTATTTAATAATTTTTCAAACATATTGTTCGGGTTGCCCAAGTCGCAAGTCAGCATTGGTAACATGGAATTAAATCTTTTACTAAATTTCTGCAAATTATGTTGAGATAGGGGTCTAAATTTAACAATATGTTTACTTCTATTTTTTACATAATTAAATTGGACCATTTGACAAGTGTGGTCTGAGCGTACACCTGCTAATAACTTCTTATAGTTGAGTTTAAAATTTGTAATAACATTATCAATACAAGTAGCCGAAGTTAAAGTTAGTCTGGTAGGCTCGAGAAAATGACAGTTCAGATTAAAGGATTCAAGCAAAGTCAGAAATAAACCTTTATCTGTGGAATCAATCAGTAAATCAATATTAAAGTCTCCGCAGACTAAGATTTTCCTATTCATTTTAATTTTGTTAAGAATATCCTCCATTTTAGAAATAAAAGCTAATATGTTTGATGAAGGAGGCCTATATACACACAATATAATATAATCCCCGGTCTCTGCACACGCGACCTCACACACTCTTTCAACAGAGAGTTTTGTAATATCTTGTCTATCCTTGTATGGGACACCGTCCTTGATCAGGATCATGGTGCCCCCACCCTCTGCTGAAATCCTAATAAACGAGCTGGCGACTCTGTAACCATTAACACTAAACGCCATTCTATCTGGTTTTAACCATGTCTCCGTAAAACATAAAATGTCAACATTATATCTCTCTATAAATAATTCTATGTCAAGAACTTTGCCAGAGAAACGATTTATATTTTGATGTGTTAATATTAAAAATAGGTCATCTTTCTCTGTTGTCATACTTAAATGTTTAAATTATTAACTACAATATTATTAGTAGTACTACTAAAACATGTAGTAATCGAGGACTTTGTCATAGTACTTATGACTGTCTTAATATTATAAGCTAACAATGTAGCAATACAATGCCTACAAGTCTTTGTGAGATACACTGTATCCCTAGTCAAATTATAAAAACATTTTCCAATGAAATTATTGATGTCAAAAAATATAAATTTATCACTATGATGATTTGCTAAAAAGTGCATTTGTTTATTAAGTGTGTGAATGTGGTTGTTTACTCCATCAGACACATTTGAAAAATAAGGAAATGCACAAAGTATAATTTTTTTACAATTTAGGCTTGACATGGAGGCTATACTACTTGTTATATCATTTCTAGTTAAATTAGAACTGTTCCCTGTTAATATTGTGATACAGGACTCTGGAGTATATGTTTTACTAACTACTTCTTTAATAATTTCCTTATATAACATCCCTGGAAAGCAGTAACTCATAGCAGACTGCTCTAAATTATTGCTTAGTAATGACCCACAGCCTTTTCCTATGTTGTCTGAGAATACTACAGTGGTAGGAACATTACATGGGGCCTTTGTTGATAAGGAACAGCTCTCAACTGCCTGGGAGTTCCCCAGGTTAGTGTCCTGAGAGTCAACAAGGCCAGGCATGTCCATATCAACCTCTGATGTGGTGAGTTTACATTTTGTATTATTCAAAGAGTAGTAAGTAATACTATTATTATTAGAATCATTCAAAAGTGCCATGAGATCATCAATTTTATTTTTAGAGGTTATATATTTACTATATGTTAGACTCAGAGACTCTTCCAGCGTTTTTATTTCACATAATAACCGCTGTGTGTCAGCCTCATATATCCGCTTACTATCTTCTAATTTAATTTCATAATTATTTAATTTATTCAATAATAATCTACGTTCTTTAATTAAGTTTGTATTTTTAGAATGGCATTTTTGTTTATTAACTAATTTCTTATACTTTTTAATGAATTTGGTAAATTTTATGTATTTTTTTAATTTATTGTGGCTGAGATGCAAGTTGAAATTGTTTGTATTATTTACCACTGAATCATCCTCAGTGAGATCAACAATAGGGTTTGATTTTAGTGGAAAGGAATTTGAGCCACTATAGACAAGTTCTTCATAAAGGCTTTGGTTCACCGCTACCTCAGTTAGCTCTTTTTCACTATTTAACTTAAGTATTTGGTCATTTGCACTATTAAGAGCATATTCTAAGTCCCTAATTCTACACAGAGCCTCTTCATATAATATGCTACAGTTTGAAAAGGTATCTATCACCGCTTGGAGTTCATTCCGTTCCCCCGCAATCAATTCATTCTCTTGATGGATCTCCACTAATTGGCGCTTGATGGTGATGTCATCTTCTATTAAATATAGTAATTTCTACAGTATTGTTTTATAGGTCTCGTTGCAAGTTAGTTTCATCAGTTGTCGCTATGATTTGTACACACTTTATAGTAAAAAGTTTTATTAATTTAATAAATAGCTTAATTGCATGTATTCGATTTTAAATTATTTTATGTATAAGTACCCTGTATGCAAGAACCCTCATAAGTACTTCATACTACGTTTTACCTACTATTGTCGCCAAGCAGTCACTTGAAACCACTCTTTATATTTTCTTTTGTAACCATTATTTACAATACTTATTAGACTTAATATCATAATATTTTGACTAGGGTGCACTATAATAATTTCTATATGATTTTCTTATTTATAATCAGGCCAGGCCAATCTTGTCATCAATAGAGCGAATTTTATATAAGTACATACCTACGTGCATACATATAGCGAGTATACAAATGTATAAAATAGTACTTTTTTAAGAATCTAGCATGCAGCAAAAAAGGTAATCGATACGAAATTGTGCTTGACCATTAATGGTTAGATCTTATTTGGTTAAATCTGCAATTAGATGATTTTTTTGTCGCCGAATCGATACTATTTAAATTTTAGAAAGGAACTGTGGTGGCCTGCCTTAGTAATTAAAATAACAAAATACGGATTTCTTGTTGAATTTATATTGAATACAACAGTGATCATTGTAAATAAATTTTCTGATACAAACTTTAAAAAGGTGACCCAGTAGCCCGTTTGCTTCATATTCTATAACTGATTTCCATGAACCATGAACAACGATTCCACTGTACCGTTAGTAATGCTGAAACAGAACGTTCATGATCTCGTAAACACCGGCTGCTAGCGTTACGTGGACTGCTATATTTGCTAATGAGGTCGATGGAGCAACTTCTAGCCGTGAAACCCTTTTCGGCTCTTCGTCATAACTCTGACCTCTCTTTGTTTATTATTTAACGCACAATGCACCTGTTAACATAGATTTGATGGCTCCCGTATTGAGATGGCTTTGATAAATCCCATATGGTACTTTATCGTATACCGTCAATTCGTTTTTGAGTACAGGTTTTTTTTTCCTGCTTTTTTTTAATACGTTTTATACGTTTTTATATTTCTCCAACGCTATCTAGGAAGTTTAAGTCTATAGCTAGAAAATACAAGTTACGACTGCGAGGGATTGTTAGCCATTGAAGGATAATTTAGTTCAGTACGTACTAAGCGACTTCGTAGTTTAATTTTCAATATTAACGATTTATGAAGCATAGATGAAGCATAAGTTCACAGAGAGATATCACAAGTTGAGACTCACTCTCAGAGCACTCAACGTTATTTCGAAATTACTATGTATACCTATTCATCGTACTTAATTATCGTTCTTTCTGAGTTCACGTTGTAGCCTGTCGGATTTTCCCTATAACAGTTATTGTGGAAAAAATTGGTGTCTTCCACGCCCCTTAAGGCAGTAGTTATAAGGATTGTCGTACATTTGTCGAAAATATTAAAAAGTGAATATAGCGGGTGAAATGGAATTCATGAATCATCCTTTGAACCTAAGACATTACTCATGATACTCTTCTTATTGGGACTAACGTTACGCAAATCAAAATTATTAATAATGTGTAACGCAAAAGTATTGTTAGTCGTAACGACAAAATAGTCTTTACAATACATACAATACTTCAATAGTCTTTATAATACATCAATTGTTACCGCAAACAAATATACCAGAAAATTTTAAAAACAAAACACTTAATAAATCTTCGATATATGTCAAAGCGCCCTGCGCTGTTTAGTGCGGCGCGGCCCGCGCGGAACAAAGCAGTCCGTAAAAATAATATGGCTCTATTCACATTCTACATAACTTCTAAGTAACTACTTCTATTTAGTAGATTAATATAAGGTTTACTGAATGCCCATGACTTCAATTTTACCCTGTAGTTAATAACGATTATAATTAGTAATCTATTTGTCAGCTTTTCCCACTGCCGTGACATCGTTGACACACACACACATACAATTAGTTTCTATACCGGTTCCCAGGCCGCACACAGCTCTATGTGAACGTACTCGACATGATTTCCACTTTCATTCCATCGGGTGAAGCATGTTTAATCGGAATTCATTTTTGTGAGATTTACGTTGCCATTTACGATACGACTACGTTATATACCTCAACGATATCGAAAATTTCAACGTATTTCAAATGAATAAAGTTAAATTGATCTAACGCGGCCAGCGTTGGATCAATTCCCTCGAGTTTAAAAGAACGGCTATTTCCACTAAAAGGTAATGAAAGTCCCAACGTAGGATTTCATCATTTGCCTTTTCGAATTTCATTGTGATGGCTAGGGCAAGTTCGTGGAAAACAAAACCCCCTCCAGCTCGATACTAGACTGACCCGTCCATAGAGTATGCTGCTGTAAATATACAATCATATCTAACGCAAATAACTAATTACCAGACAAATAATTGATATCAGATCAACAATGACCCAAATTAAACAATTTGCTATGCCTAAATTTACATGGAAACATCATGCAATTGGAAGTACCTTTCAATTAAATTGAATTGTAATGGTCAGGATTGAAATGTATTAATTAAAATGTAAAGTCCCGTGGAAATCCAAATGCAATCAACATATCTATACATAATGTGATTTAATATGATGAAATAATGTACAAACATTTCGATTGTTGATTTTGTCTAGTTTCCAGGAATTCATATTTGAATAATATTGAGTCAACTTTCCCACTGTTTCCTACATATACGAAACTCAAACTGCAAGGCAACTCAAACATAGTTGAGGAACTTTCTTACAGGAAAGGATAATAATATATTACGGTACAAATACCATTTACTGTATTAAACGAACATACTATTTAGGAGCCAGAAGAAGTCAATCATTATGTCCGAATGTATAATAATGTTGTATGTTTTATAATAATTTGTTGAATTGATATTGATATTATTTATGCAAAAAATAGTGAATTTGGTTCTTACTCGTTTAAGGCTAAAGTTCTAGTTATATTTAGTTTGCAATATAGGATATTAAATACTTTTGACCTGAAATAATACACGTATACTCAACAACTCTACTTTACTTCTGGCTTCTTAAGCCTGTCTGCTTATTAGTAGCTAAATACCACAATAAATACAAACTAGTCAGTAGTAGTTGAATAGCTTAAGCCTTATATAATGTTTATAACCTTACATAATTATAATAACAAGCACAGTCCGTCACACATACTGCCTAATTAGTCCAAGAGCCTCAAGTAACAATGAAATTACACAATAATGAATTTTAGTAATGACGGATGTTTTAATGGTTTACTTACAGCCTTGCCCATAGCTATTGATCTATTTAATATTTTGAAATATTTGTTATATTGTTAACGAGTTTGTGGCATTTAATGATCGCGAACATCCGCTAGCGTAACACAGCCTTGCATATTGATGGTAGATGTTGATATAGTTTGCTATCTGGGAAGGCCAGCGCAAGAAAGGGAGACGCGTGTAAACGACAAGCATCATATTATATCTTGAGCGAAATGATATTAAAATGGTCCCTAAATAGAAGGGAAAGTGATAAAATCATTGAACTGGAAATTAAAACTAAGACCATAGTCCTCTAAACTATTAAATTGAAGAAGTCTTAGTACGGTAATCAAACTCAGAGTCTCTCCGTTGATACGGCGGCATAGATGCATGCATTCGATATTCAATTAGGTACCGCATAAAAGTTATATCCATAAAATATTTTTTTAAACGACTGACTGGTAAAGTAACCTAACTGAACTGTTTCATTGATGCCACTGTAATTTTTAATTTGTATTTCTTTTTATTTATCAGCCATAATATATGAGCTTTTCTATAAACAGCCGTTATATCCCGTTGAAGAATCAGACCTCGGGACATTTAAAAAAATATATAATGTCACTTTATTTGCTGTATAGAGGATATATGGTCGCTGGCTGTACAGTTTCAGTGTGCTGCCATCTGTTATGTTTTTTGGAAACAAATATTACAAGTATGCGGCATAGTATTATTTTGGTCTTTCATTTAGTTTTAGCTAACACTTTGATAATATTTATTAGTGATTTTGATTCTTGTAAATATTGCAACCGCTTTTTTTCTCTTCCTTTAACATCCATCCTATATATTGTGTAGCACGTAACGTAGTAACAGTTGCTAACTTTGAGTATTACCAACTGAGGATAAGGCCAAATCCTTAGTAAGTGCTTTTTAATTTTATACCCGCATACTCATGATTTTTATACCATATACTATCAAATATAACGGGTCTCAGTGCTTAAATTTCAAACAAATAATGACTAGTAATAAATTTCGATAATATTATAACTTATCTAAACCAAATTATTACCTAGCAAGATAAAATTCAAGATTAATTTATCCACAGTTTTGAAACTCAGAATTTAATGAACATGTGAAACTTGAAGACTTTCTGATTCTGGCAATAATTAAGATCTTCACTTTAAACCTTTGTTTTGCTTAGGGAACCACTGGATAGGTTTTTTTACTTCACCTATTAAATCTGAGTTCGTAACTAAGTTGAAAACCACGATTTGGTTGTTATTTTTATTTTATTTTTAGAGTAAATAGTCAGATAAAAGTTATCCGACAAATAAATTATAATTAGACTGAATATAAAAATAGAGTAAATGTTAAAACAAAACTAGCATCCTTGTAGTAATAAAATATTCCCGGTGACCATCAGTTTCTCCAAATTGTCGCTCGTATTCCTGGCAATATGTCCAAAATACTCAAGTACTCGTTTAAGGCAGATGGTAGAAAGCCTAGTAGTAATTTTCAGTTGCTTGAGTATAGAGACATTAGTTCGCCGCGCCGTCCAGCTAATGCGCAACATCCTCCTCCAACACCACATCTCAAAATGCGTCAATGCGACTCCTGTCTGCCGCCTTTAGACTCCAAGTCTCAGCACCATAAAGAAAAATGGAGAACACCAGTGTACGTACAAGTTTCATCTTTGTAGTGAGCGAGATCTTTCTGTTCGTCCATATTTTATGGAGCTGAATAATCTTGATTAGTAATTGTAATTAATAAAATAACGGGTAACATCGCGTCGCCGCGTCGTATCGGTCGTCAAACAATAAATTGACACTATTTTTTGTTCAACACCAAATTCTTACGCCCACAGTTGCATTGTTCAGAGTGCTTATTTATTAATTGTCGTATCAATGTCTGTCATCACTAATGGAGTACAAAATGAAATGACACGTACAATACTATTATTAAATTATATTAATTTATTAAAGTAATACAGCCAGTTATGAATAAAAAGAAACCTCACAAAGTTAAAGTGCCAATTTTCGTAAACGCATCACCGCCAAATCATTGAAATGCTCTCCGAGATGAGATAACTGTACAATACAAAAAAATGAACGTAAAAAATTCGTCGGTTTTGTAAAATTAATACAGTCTTCTTAAAATATAATAATAACGAGGCAATAAGGAAAGCTTTTCCAACTTAAACTTTCTATTGTTGACAGATTTCTGCGATTGTTAACCAAATTGATAATTATTATTCATTCCCACGTAAAACTACAAGCTTTGTGTACAAATAAATGTGTTCATCACACCGTCATGTAATACACTTTAAAATATTTGAAAGCGTGTGACAATACATTTGGGTAAGAAACAATTATTTTTAGCACGCTTTTATTCGCTTCCTACGTATGTATGTATGTATGTATGTAATGGAAACTTTGAACACAATTTTGACCCCCCTCAAACGTTGCATTAAATCGAAATTTGGCATACTTATCAAGGACCGATGACAATTCTATATTTTAAACTAATAAATAATAGTTTAAAAAACTAAAAAAAACGCTGTATAAAAAATCCAACAAAAAAAAATGAAAATAATTTTTAATAAATTTGAATTAACAATAGTGTAAATAAGAAAAAAAATATAGTTTATTGTAATATATTTATTGTAAACAGAAGAACGTAAATTTTCAACACTTAGGTATAATTGCTCCAATGAAAGGAAACTGTTTTTAATTAATTTTTATGACGTAATCTATTAGGTACTAAAGATTACGTTTTAGTACCATTTGCGCGCGCTAGCCAGTTCATTTTGTATGATTTAACATTGAAAATACAGAAATTGTCTCTTTCATAATTAAGGCGACTTTTATACTAATAAACAGTAACTTTCGTTAGTTAGTTTAAAGCACGATTTTGATTGAAAACGGCAACATGTTTGAGTCTCCGTACAACAAAATTTCTGAAACAGACGTTGGAACTTGGTGGATAGATTGAAATTAAAGAAAGATATGAAAAAAGTGGCTCGTTTATTTTATTAGTGTTGAAATAGTCTTTCATTTGATGTATTAGAAATTAATCAGAGCAGTTTATTTTTTGAATAATCACGATGAAAACTTTACTGAAATAGTTGAAATTTCGTACACGGCCTCTTAATAAACTCATACGTTAGTTACGTGAAAAGATATGGTAATTGTTTATTATTATAAATTAAGTAATTTCTATAATTAAAACTATGAATGCTATGAACCGTTATTTGTGAATACTGGCCCACGTGAATTGCGTTCCGGGGTCACCTGTGTAAAACCGGTTCACACAGGCCGGCATAATTGTGGCAACTGGCGAGGGATATCTCTCGTTACTCGACACTCCATGTGGACACCGCTTCGCCTTCCATCATGCAGTGGGGTCACTGCTGGGCCCGTATAAATATAAAAGTACTTTCATCGGCAGGTAGAGAATATTGAGAGAATAATCCAGCCCGCCTAGCATGCGCACCGTGACAAAATTTTGTCGACACTTTTTTTCGGGGTTTTGTCGTTTATCGAATTATGTCTACTGACATTAACATGCGCTCATGCATCTTGACTTGTGACGTCATAAGTAGAGAAAATGGTAATTTTAATTTATCTGTGCTATTTTTCTCTACAAACCCTAATTTTATCTCTATTACGAACGAAGTAGTATACTACTAGTACATATGGTACTAATAGTGTACCACTAGTCTAAGATTCTACTAATCTTAACTTCGCGTAGATGTATTATGTATTAGTCAAATCTCCAATTGGTTCAAGTAACTTCCTATTTCCCGTCGGCATCCTAAAACTTTGTCGAGCTGTAGTCCCTACCACGAATGTATACGTATTTGTATAGGAAATTAAACAACGTCCCATGATATTCAAAATGTATGGGAATTAGCAGCACGAACTGCACGAATCTCTTTTTTGACGTAAGTATAGTACTTAACTATTGTCAAACGACTATAGAGAAATACTTACCACCTTACTAATAAACGTTATATACGTCTGTGCTTTGATAAATTATAAACCTAGATAGAGTGACGCGCTGCAATGAAACTAAAACAAACAGGCCAACTTTTCTTAAGCCAGTATGCGTGACAGCTTTGTCATACGCTATCGCTGCATCATTCTGCGTATCCTTGTGTGCGCGCACAATGATACCAGTTATTACATGGTTTCTATTACAATGGGGAGAAAATTATATCCTTGAAAAACAACAAAAAATAATTCACTCGAACTCATTTAGTGGACAGCTGTTGGCCTCTATTTTTTTCGACGCGTTTGAAACGTTCAGTGTCTATTTAGGTATATAATTAATCAAAGCGTCTGTGATAGTTATTGTGTTTTGTCTCGCTATGCTGAATGACATTTATCGTCAGAGGAAGTAAGACAAAACATTGTATAACTATGATAGACGTACCTACACAGCGATTTTTAGTAAGATCGCTAAACGTTAACTTACTTGATATGAATACTTGGCGCAATTCTTGATTATTCATGCTTAGTGAACAGTTCTAGCACATCTTCGCTTAGTTTACGATAATTATTTAGTTTTTCTGATAAAGTTCGCCTTTTAATTCGGTCTGAGAGTGGTCTCACATTTGCATTCTCTTATGAGTTATAATACGTAATGATACGACTGTCGTCATTTGTCGGTATTGTACGGGTCAGGTTTTGTGCACGCTACTGAGAAACCATTAGATGTCTTGTATATAGGTGTATTTTTAGTTAATAGACAAAATAATCATGCGGTTTGGCGGTCTTTAGCAATGCAAGGCAGCAGCTAAGACTTAGTTTTAATGATACTTAAGCCAGTAATCACTGCTCCTCACGAAGTTACAAACGCAATACAATGCCACGCACAAATTTTCAGTGAAAGTGTTTATGTGCCGATGACGGTCGATACTATTACATGAGCGATATCAAATATTCGTTTTTAACAGTGCAATGTAAAAACAAACAGACATCCCTGGAATTTAGTAATATACAAGTGAATGAAAATGATGAAGGGATCGATGGAATATCGGTATGATACGCTACAATACTTTGTAACTCAAGGTGCTGGATGGTGTTGCTAGTGTTTATGGATGGTCGTAGCGCTTATCATCAGGCGAACGGCATGCTCGGCTCGTCATTCAATGCCATAAAATAAAAAAAAATAAAAACAATATTAAAAAAAATTTACTATATCGCCCGCGTGAAAAGCCTTCGCTACAAAAAAAAACAAAATTACTATAACGATCCATAGTGCCTATACGACGCCAGTGCCATCTCCTTGAAAAACAGATTTACAATTCAAATATTTCCTACAAGAGCAAATTATCGGGATAAATAGTAATGTTTATCAAGGATATAGTCTATCTGTGTGCCAAATTCCATCGAAATCCATTCAGCGGTCGCTTCGTTTACTTCTAACAAAGATAAAAACATTCAAACACCCAAACCTTTTTACAAATATTCGCATTTATTATATTAGTACTTAAAATAAGATAAATAAGAAGTAAGGTACATAATAAGTGCCACACTATAACAACACAAAGAAAACCCTAGCCATGAAAACATTGCAATATATTAATAGAAAATTATTACAATAAAGCTTTAAAGCGTTTATTGATCAATGTACACAGCAAAGCAAAGGCAGAGCACTCACTGAGATTATGTTTGCAGATGAAGGTGTGACGAAGACGTTTACCTGCGCACGTCCCCTTGTCGGACAACACGTGTTCCTGCAGCTGGTTGGCGTGGAGGGCTCCCTGTCCCTCTGTGAGGTCGAGGTCTTCACCACTGAAGGTAAAGGACGGCAACGTCAACACTCGATAATACCCGATTCCTACAAATTATTATCTTAACCGTTACCGTCGGATTGACCATCGATCAGAATATTGACGTGCTTAAGATGAATTATTTTATTCTTACCAGTAACGTATAGTGAACGGTTGCGATAGTTAATACATGGAGAGCAAATACTAAATTCTATTATATTAAAATACCTCATATTATATGGCAAGCAAAGGCTTTTTTTACAAATTTTATGTTCGCTTAAAACCTGCAACCCATCAGCCAGGTCTGCTTTATCGCATTCAGGTATCTATAACTAGAAAAAGGTTTTAACAATGTTTTATATTGCCTCCAACAGCTTTCCAATAATGTTCCCTACGTTTTTTTTATTGTTTGAATTATTGCCTGCAAACGTTTAAAGTAAGTTTAACTAATTACTATTTCGACAATTACCTTACGTCAACTAATATGAGAATCAGAGAAATACGTATGTTAATCACTGATAAAATACTTGTATAAGTTTTTATAAAATTCTTCATACCAACTTAAATAGACGTTTAAGTTTCCTTTCATCCTTACGATATTGAAAATGGATTTAATAAAATATTATGATGACGACATCCGCAACTGTGAGTAAGTTATTTAAAAACGTCAACACAGACATTCAAATTTGAATTCAATTTTACTATACATCGTCTGGGGGCGGAAGACGAACGATTTGCACGGTTTCCCCTGGCTGCGGCTTCGAGACTCCCTTAATATGTTTAACTCCGTTTACAGAATTCTCGAACGACCGATGCGCGCCGGCGGGTTCGGCGGCGGATATAGAATTAGCTGCCTTCTCGAGAAATTGCTACGAGTTCAATGTTGCTAAAGGCGGCTCGTTCGAGGACGCCAGGAAACAGTGCCAGAGCCACGGTGGAGACCTCATACATGGTTTTCAGGTAACTCAGCTGATTAAATTTAATTTTATATAAGTAGACTCTCTAAACTTTATTTCAGGAATTAGGAAGGAACATTTAAGGGAATAACAAGGAAGGGATCGAACAACAACTTTATAAGGCGCAGATTCGGCCCCACATGGAATATTGCTCCCATCTTTGAGCAGGGGCTCCCCAGTACCATCTTCGTCCTCTTGACCGTATTCAACGTCGAGCAGCTCGTATCGTCGACAAACGTATTCTTTCCGATCGGTTTGATCCTTTGGCTTTGCGTAGAGATGTACCACCGCTCTGCATTCTCTATCGTATTTACCACGAGGAGTGCTCTGAAGAATTGTTCGGACTTATCCCTGCTGCTGAGTTCCATCACCGTACAATGCGGCAAAACTCCAAATTTCATCCACATCACCTCGGAGGTTGGAAATTCACCACAGTACGTTTGTGCCGAAATTTTTTACCACGTACTACAAAACTATTTAACCAATTGCCGCCAGCAGCATTTCCGGTCAGATACGACCTGGTGACCTTCAAAAAAAGAGCGTATTCCCACCTAAAAGGCCGGCAACGCATCTCTATGCCCCCTGGTATTGCAGATGTTCATGGGCGGCGGTGATCACTTACCATCAGGTGACCCGAATGCTCGTTTGCCCATAGTGGGCAGTATCATAAAAAAAATGTACAGTCCCTATCAGGCATTCCTGAAATTGTTATCACTGTCAGGTTGTATATTTGTAATAGCAAAAAATGATTCACTTAATTAATTTACTAACACATTGCAGTTTCTGACAAATATTCGAAATAATTACCAGGAATCATATCAAAAGTCCACTTCCGCTTATTTCGCTTCGCAGAAAAAATGATTTTCGGGAATATCAGTATTCAAAATGTTGCATCCATCTGTTGTACACGGAAATATCAAATTATTAGGTATAGCGTAAAATTTGTATAAGTTATTCCTCAAGAGGGTTTATTTATAATACAAATAGTTAAGTTAAGTTAATAAAATCAAACAATTTTATGAAATAGTTCATAATTCATATACAATTTAAAAGGAAATGTTATTAATTGTGTTCTGAAGATAGCAACTCTACCCAGTCTTTATCCTCAATTACAGGGTTCCCCCTGTTTACTTTGAACTTCTTCTTTTCCGTCTGTCGGGAAATCTGCAATCTATGTCAGACGGCACGGCGGAAGCATTTCGCCAAAAAGACGAAAACTGAGCGAATTTCGTCAACTAATGCACAAAGCAATTCGCTCGCCGTGGTATATTTAGTTACCTATTGTGTAAATAATTATTGTTGCCTTTACAACAAAAAAAGAAATATTTATTTCGAAAATTCGATTTGTAAAGATAGAACCTACAGTTGGTTACGTCATAAATCATAACAGATATTAACAGTGACCACTAGTTACAGTAGTGAGGCGATTTCTTTCCTTCAAATCACGACAGATCAAGATGTAGAAAACAGTTAAAGATTAGAATGAATGTTTAATTCAACACTGAGCATCGAAAGTCGTTTACATATCGTGAGTGGTCAGTAATTAAAGAAATTAACTTACTTTAGCCGAGGGAGCAGCGTTGCATTAAACAAGCCAGAGAAAGGGGGAACAGCTAATGTGTTTTTAATAAGCACATCAATTATGTATGGAGCACGGTAATGACGATGCTTTCCGTAATTTAATGAAATTTGTTTTAATATAGCAATATATTTGTTAGATTACATTAGATACAAGTGGGAAATTCTAGAAAATTTATAATTGTTTTATGCCCTCAGGCACCAAAACCTAGCCAAAACTTTTAATCCATGTTTGACCTAACAGTCTTCTTTATGATTCTTGAACAATTATTTGACGCAGGAAACATGAATAGTTGACAAGAATGGTTAATCAAGTTTTTTATTTATCTCGGTGACGTAGTTCTATTGCGAGCGTACAACACCCCTCTGAAGTCTCGGGTTCGAATCCCGGGCATAGTGATGTTGGGCTATTCTGCTCAGTATCAGTTTGATATGATGATAAGCTCACCCCCTATCACATCATGGCACGGAATACAGTTGGCGAAAAGTGCGTTCCCCGGTTGCACTTCTGCCAACACCTTCGGGAGAAAAGGCGTGATTAGTGCGTTTTTAAGTTTTATAGGGCTAGTGTAGAATCGTATACTAACGAACATACCCTCCCATTTCCAGGGTGCAACGTCAAGCTTCTTGATCCAAGAATTGGAACGTCGCAAGGCACAACTGAAGACGCAGCTAGTGTGGATCGGCGCGCAGAAGGAGCCAGGCCTCACTTCCAGGACTTGGAAATGGGTTGATGGTAAGGATTTTATTTCACCAGATTCACCCAATAAATACCCTTTAGCTTCCAATTCCTTTAGTTCCTTTATAGTCACCATCGCACCTATCATTCTTCGTGGCATTGACGGGCGGTGGTACTTAATTAGAAGTTATATTGCAATATTATTGTCTACTAATTAGTCTTCCGTTTCAAGCTCGACGCAAGGCGACATAGTTCTAAATACCACAAGCTTTGTGTTCGACGCTATTTTCCGAGTAAAACTAAATACATTTGTAGTACGATATGCAGGAATAGATAGTGATTGTTTACCTTCAAAAATTATTCGTGTAAATCAATCGTCATATTATTGTGTACACTATTTCTCATGTCTAGAACTACCATGCGTACTAATATATGTGATTTTTAAAGCGCTTGAGATGTTTTGATCATTTGAAATATAATGGTAAAAAATTTGGTGAACGCGACTTGATATCACGTGATTATAACAATACTTTTATGTCGAAAATAATCAAATCATTTCACCCTAAAGTCTAAGGAAGTTATTGGCCCTCATAGATTACTTTATAATCAAAGCCCAATTACTCATAGGCATTGCAATCCAATATTTCGGTATAGGTACGCGACGATGAATCTTCCATCTCGGTGCTAATATGCGTTCTATTTCCTTTGTTTCTTGAATATTCTACGTTCGTAAGTCCGTTAGAAAGCACAAGCCACTTTAATCTTCTTCCAACTAAATTCAATTAATGTTAATCCTCTATTGTTCTAGGTGAAGTAGTGTCCAAGCCGACGTGGGGTAAAGACCAGCCGAACAATTACAACGGGGAACAGAACTGCGTAGTGCTGGACGGTGGGCGCGCCTGGCTCTGGAACGACGTCGGCTGCAACCTCGACTACCTGCACTGGATCTGCCAGTACCGTGAGTGTCACCTTAATAGGTACATATCTACTTTATTCTGCTTGGCAACGGCGAATTTGCGATGCGATGGTATGGTACTTTATAAATGAATTTTGATATTTTTCCATGTTGCCTTGGTAGCGTTGAATTTCACGACTGCCGTGCTGAGAAAGCGGGTTCGATCGCCGAACCGGTGATATTGTTTTTGTTTTCTTATTATCAGCCCGATATATGGTATTATGTCTGGCAAATGGTTCAAACAGGCCGGCTGACGAGGGATATTTATAACTCGTCAGCAACTTTATCTGAACCCCTCTCCACTATCATCAGGTGTAGTAGGGACAATTTGCCGCGCCCATATAAAAAAATAGCATCACACTCGCCCCTAATACAAGGGATGTAATATTTTTTTATGATATAAGGGGCAAACGAGCATACGGTTCACCTGATGGTAAGTGATCACCGCCGCCCATGAACATCTGCTGGCGTAATGTGGTTGTAATAACTCCTCTGGCTAATCCTCAAAAGGAAAAAGGGCGTGATGTGTATATGTTTGGGGGTGTTGTAGGTATACAACAATACAAAGTTTCATTCACGAGATATTGGTTTGATGTTTTGGACATGGCTTGCATGGTCTGCAAGCGATTGATGCGGGTGGTAGTCGTCCGAACATTTAGATTCGAGGGTGCCGCCTGTGCTCTCACCCCACGCCACTACAGACTGTTATACGCCATGTGTAAAAGACTACTAATGAATATAATTCTTCGGCATAAAGGTTAAAAAAACAAAAGCTGATTGTACATTAATACAAACAACTAAATGTATAAAGTTCCTGAAGCGAGCAAGTATAAAAAAGCAGTGAAGTAAATAAAGAGATAATAAATAATATGAAAATCCTGACTGAAACATCTAAAGAACTTTGTAGCTCAATAAAAAATCTAAAAATGTATGTAAAAAGACTGCTTTTATAATTAAAGAGCTTCATTCTTCACGGAATGCCGTTAGGCTAGAGCAAACTGAAACGGGAAAGGCATATAAATTGCAACTGCTTGTGTTTGGCTCAGGATTGAAGCAAATCATAAAGTTTAATTGACTTCTTGGCGTTTTATTTTTCTTTACATAAAAATATTGTAAGATGTTGCATACCTACATTATGTTTATTCTATAGCGAGATATCTAATACAAAAGACAATGGTTTCGTCAATTACTTAATGTATCTTCAGAAGATAAATTGCATTTGCGAGTTGTTTTTGGCAAATTTATTGTTAAATGACTGCTGGGCCAGCAGATTTTGCGACTGAAGGCTATTTCTTACCACTGTAGAAAATTATTGCAATACGCGATCGTTCCTATATTGTATTCAAATGCGAAATTAGCTGTTCTAGCGCATGGTTGTTCTATAATGCTTCATTTACTGATACGCACTAGCCTTCCATGTATATCTATGTAATTAGCATAAATTGCACGTGTCCATCAATGCAACACATTGGGCAATACAAATTAAGATACCGATCAAGTATTTTAATTGTAATTTCGTGCAACGCCCGCACATTCCACTACAAAAGTGAATGTTTAACAAATGGCTCGGCAAGTAACAAGGTGTTCATTATACTTCATGCATGTATGAGATGTGATAAAAACTTCTAAGAACAAAGTTATGATTTAGGATTAGTTATGGGTCCTATATTGCGTACACTTTGATCTCAGTTTAAATACTACATTTATAAGGAGATATAAGTCGAATTTCGTACCAATAAACTATCATTCAATTAAACAAAGAAGCTACAAGCTAAATTAGCTTTTAATTAATACACTGTCCGATAACTCCGTACCTGCAAATTAACAGAAGCTGGCCAGTTTTACTGAGACCGCCGTTAGGCAATATAAGAGATTGCAAAGTTTTAAATCTTCCAGTAAACTCAGACTTCTTGCGAATTAAATAGTGTTTGCAAAGTTCTTAGTGAAGTGACCGTGGGACTTGTTGAATTAGTAAACTGCATCGCAAATGACATTGCAGAGCGAATGTTATATTTAGTTTCCTTGTCGCTGATCATCTTTATTTCGTAAAATAGGCAATTATTCATTATCTACTTATGACTATTGCCGATAGTTTTAAGTACCAACTGATTAAGTGTAACTATAGTCGATGACTAAACAGTTGTGCCTTCATAACGCATTTTGCAGTTATGATATTTTAAACACGTAAACCAACGATGCCCAGGCGTAATTATCATAAACAAAGCGAATTATTTGCAATAATATGAAGTTTACCAGAATGTTTTAACTACAACACTTATTTTCGTCTACAGTACCGCCCTCGTGCGGTAGTCCGGACAAACTGCTGAATACGACAATCGAAGGCAACAGCTACTTGTTGGGAGCCACTATCGCCTACAAGTGTCCCGAGGGACACATGCTGTTCGGAGATAAGACCAGGGAGTGTAAGAAAGATGGCTTCTGGTCGGGCACTGCGCCTACTTGTAAATGTGAGTTGTTTTTTGTATAGTATTTGTGATAAGAGTATAAACTACAGATAATAATGTAGCAACTGTTAATAAGGATTCAGTAACACATTTTGGTAGTAATATTGTAATAAGAACTGAATGCCACAGCCCATAATTATTATAAGTAGACCGGATTACAATAACATACTAAAATCATTATTTGAACAAAATTCTAGACGTGAACTGCGGCGCCTTACCCGAGCTCCCAGATGGAGAGGTAACCTTAGTCGACGGCAGGACCACGCACGGCGCCAAAGCGGTGTACTCCTGCAGCGAGAACTTCACCCTGGTTGGGAATGCTGAGAGAGAGTGTGGTGATAACGGCGTGTGGGATGGCGAGACGCCGAAGTGCTTGTTCGACTGGTGCCCCGAGCCGCCGCCCGTCACCGGCGCTGTGGTCACCGTCACCGGTCACAAAGCTGGATCGCAGGCCACATATGCGTGTCAAAACGGATTCATCCTTTTTGGATCGCCGGTGAGATTTGAAGAGACATAATTATATTCTTAGCAACAATCTCATAAAATACAGCTTGAAATAAAATTTTACAGCCCCAATAACTATAAAAAACAAATTACAGAGCGTATCCTGTTCCCTCGGCGGGACTTGGTCGGGCACCCCTCCATCGTGCAAGTACGTGGACTGTGGAACCCCTGCGCAGGTGCACCAGGGCTCGTTCGTGCTCCTCAACGGCACCACCACCTACGGTTCCGTGGCGCAGTTCACTTGTGAGGCTGACTACTGGCTGGCCGGCGCTGAGGAGCTCGTCTGCAATAGAGACGGGAAGTGGTCGCATGATATCCCGTCTTGTGAATGTAAGTGGATATTTTCTAGCTTCTGTATTTTTAGAACCAGTTTCACAATGGAAGAAATATTTATGAAGATTCAAAGTTCTTATAAATAAATAAAACACATCACAGTATTGCTTCCAGCATAAATAAATACCTACAATATAGAAGTGAATGTTATCGTAGAAACACAAAGCGTGTCATATTTAATTTAACTGGTTCTATCGCTATCTTGTAGACCTAAATCGACGAAACTTCTGGCCTCGCCAAAGAAGCAAAAATCTACATAACCATAACATAATGTGTCTATCTTCCAGTGATCTCATGTCCGGAACCGGAAGCGCCAGCGTACGGCTATATGGTAGGCTTTGATTTCAACGTGCACTCCACCATCGACTTCCACTGCGAGAGAGGACACAAGCTTGTGGGAGAGACCAGCCTTCTGTGCCAAACGGACGGGGAATGGTCGGGAGAGCCTCCCAAATGCGAATGTGAGTATATATCCAGTACCCACACTAGCAGACTTAGCAATAAAGGGGAAAGCTCATTCGCTTCACCAATTAATTGCCGTCTTTCCTTATATTGGCTATGTGTTTCTTCAGAATATTTTTATCATAGACATCATATACTCTTCGTAGCAGGCAATCTGTTGAAGACATTATCACATAAATCACTAAAAGATATTATCCTCAGACGTGGACTGCGGTAAGCTGTCGCCTCTGCCGTACGGATCCGCCGAGTTGCTCAACGGCAGCACCCACCTTGGCAGTATTATCCAGTACTCTTGCACTACTAACTACAGGCTCGTGGGCCCTGTGCGCAGGATCTGCACTGAGGACCATCAATGGAGCGAATTTTCTCCCAGATGCGAAGGTAAAGCAAATATAAATCTAGCCAATTTTTGGTCTGCATCTACATAAATCGAAATGAGCCAGTGGAATGTTCTGTAATCTGTTCACATTTCTGCTAATTTCTAGTTGTTTTATTTGCTTATTATTATTGACGGCGCTAAAGAGATTGGACTGAATATACACCATATGACTAAAATTATTAGGACACAATCATCATAACTCACTTTTCTATACAGGTATTATTTTATTATCAATCTTTGCAAGTTCACTAATACATAAAATTGTACAGAAATCCGTTGCGCGGATCCGGTGGTAGCAGAAAACAGTATAGTATCAGTGACTGGCAACGACCGCAACCATGGCAGGACTCTCATCAGAACCTCCGTGAGCTCCACTGTCGGTAACACGTACCGGATCGGAGCGCTAGTGAAGTACCGATGCGAGAGGGGGTACAAGGTGGTGGGAGAGAGCTTGTCAAATTGTGAGGATAATGGGCAGTGGAGTGGGACTACACCTACTTGTCAATGTAAGTAATATGATAAAATTTCAAAAGGTTGTCCTTTAAAAGCGAATACGGTACCAACTGATGACACGTAGACGCAGATAAATTCAGAGTAATTATCTTGGTACTCGAACACAATATAATATGTTTATGGTGAAGCACAACGCTAATTTGATAAATCATATTCTACTCATCTCTGGAGGACACACACACACACATCCACACACATTCACTCTTTTAATCCTCGAAGGGGAGAGGCGCAACTAGCACACCCACTTTTCGCCGCGCGTATTCTGTCCCATAATGTGATAGGAGGCGAGCCCATTGCCATATCGGGCACAATTCCAGACTCCGGGGCTGATACTGAGTAGAAAAACTCTATATCACTTTGTCCGAACCGGGGATCAAACCCGAGACCTCAGCACTGCAGTCGTAATTTAATACAACTACGCCACTGAGGCAGTCTCTGGAGAATATACTAAGAATTTATATCTCACAATTAAAAAATCGGAGGCAAAGAGAATAACTCATCATCAAGTATCATCAATCTATCTTCCGATGGTAACATTATTCTCACATTCCTCAGACGTGGACTGCGGCAATCCGGGTCGCATTCAGAACGGCAAAGTGACCCTGGCGACAAACGCGACTTACTACGGAGCTGCGGCGCTTTATGAGTGCGACGAGCATTGGCAACTTGACGGCGTCTCGAGGAGACTGTGCCAGGATAACGGCACCTGGAGTGCTGAAGCACCAGTTTGCAAAGGTAAGATTTTTATGAAAAAAAGGTAAGTTGTAAGAAGAAATTAAAGAAATAGAGCAAATGGTTGAGAACATTCTTCAGCTGTTGATCTAATCTATCTATCGTGCCGCAAAGTATTACTATGTGAAGAAGGACGATTAACAGCCCATGTGCATCGATTTTAATGACTAATAATTTTGTACGCTACCACAAGTCAAATATGATAACAAAAAAAAATATTTAATAATGGTAGTAGCTA
The DNA here is from genome assembly GCA_947568825.1 of Sphinx pinastri. NCBI lineage: Eukaryota > Metazoa > Arthropoda > Insecta > Lepidoptera > Sphingidae > Sphinx > Sphinx pinastri. Next base: position 4,847,954 of record OX387614.1, on the reverse strand, counting down.
GCCACAAATGCAACTTTTCATCAGTTACATAATAAATGTACGATTCGCTTCCAGAAATAACCTGCGTGGATCCGTCAGCTCAAATTAAGGGCAACACTGGTTTACTAGTGGTGACCTCAACCCTGAGTATTGGTGGAGAGGCGCACTACCGCTGTGAGAGAGGGTACAGCCTCAAGGGCCAGCAGACCAGGACTTGCATGCCCAAAGGACAGTGGAACGGCACCGTGCCTGTTTGTATACGTAAGTATATGGATCACTTACTTTTTCATAGTAATTGCATTCCACATAAATGTTTCATCCAGAATATCTGAAAGCTATTCTAATTTAAAATTATGTTTGAAAAAACCATAGATGCCGCAGTAACTGATCAAAAACTTCTATTAAGTTGATATCAAAGTATCTACACAAAATTAATTAACTTATCTTTATTTCCAGCAATCGACTGCAAATCACCAGGAACGATCGAGAACGGGCGCATAATAATATCGAACGGGTCGACACTGTTCAGCAGTTCGATAGAGTACCACTGTCTGCCGCAGTACCAGCGGGTTGGGCCGTTCTTACGCAAGTGCATGGACGATGGCAAGTGGTCAGGCGACGAACCTACCTGCGAACTCGCCACCAATGAAGCGGTGGACAGTGGCACGCTGCCGCTCAGCGTGGGCGTCGGCTGCGGAGTAGTACTGTTTTTGCTGATGCTTCTCGGAGTTATTTATTTGAGGCTGTAAGTATTACCGTCGCGATTAATACTTGAAATAATTATGACTCGTTATTAATGTTCTCAACCTCAATGTGGGTGTTCTTAAATCAGTCTGAATTCAACGGTACTGTACCCTACTGTTATTTAAATTTATTCGTTGTAAAATTCAGAGCTAGGGTTGCTTCATACAATTCTGTCATCAGGCACAAAGACTTCTAAGAAATGAAGAAAATTCCACCTGTAGTGTTGAATGTTAAAGACAACATTTTTATTTCCAATCATAATGATTTACGAAATACATTACAATTACGCCATAACTAATTTCAGACGAAAAGCAACACCTGTCAAGAACACTGAGAATATAGAAGGTGCGGAACGTAAGGAAGACCAGAATGCGGCTGTCATGAGCTACGCCACACTACACGACACCAACGGGCGGCACATATACGACCACGTGACCGACAACGTGTACGATTCGCCGTACAGCGAGAGGATCACGGACAACGTCGCGTACGGCCGGCGCAGCGACACCGAGTCCACGTACGAGCCCGAGCCCACCGGCCCTAGCGCCGTCATCACGATCAACGGGGTGGCGGTGCGTTGATCGGCGCACGACACGCGTCAGAGGACTGACGCGCCACACGTGATCACCGACGAGTTCAGTCAAGCCGGTGCGATCTGCCGCTGCGGTCTGCCCGCACGGTCAACGCTGCTAAGCCGCATAGCTTCCATCTCATTGTCAGTAACAGTTGCGATATTCGCAGACCACAGCGTGCGCCTTCCGCCAGTTTGATCAAATGTTGATACTTGCGATAAATAACGTGTAACAGTGACGTCATCACCAACTTGACATGTGATCGTTCGCAGTGTTGCCAGTGTGGATTTTGAATTTGTGTAATAGTCGGTAACAAAATGACTAGTGATATTCAATTGGTTTTCAAAAGTGCCTTGTCTCGTATACATGTTACATTTAGTAACAAAATTATCTATCGGTGCGGTTACCATTCTAAAGACTCGATTGTTCAAACTGTTAATTTAGTGTATTAGATTTAAAATGGATTTGACAAAGTAAGTGTTCGTATCGATCCACAACCAATCATAGATATTGAACCAAAGATATAAATGTGTTGAAATTTTTATGCTGAATATCATATTATTATGACTGCAATTGTTTTATGACAAAATTTTGACTGACCAACTCCTCTCTCTCAGAAAACAACAAAATATTTTTGTATATTTCAAATTAAATGTCAGAAATAAGATATGTATTGATTGCTATAATTTCTTGTGTTTCTATAATGTTATTTATTCTAGAAACAATTGCAGTCAAAAAGTGCTTTAGATTCACAATAAACTCGTTATATTGTGAACCAAAAGTAAATTATTTAATAATAATTAACGTATAAAATAATTTATTGTTATGCATCGATGTATGATTGTATTTTAATGCCAAAATATTATGTTTGCCCTTCAAATACGCGTCTCGTAATTAGTATAAGCTAATAACTACATTTTTCTTTTTTTGGGGGGATTTACAACTATACATATTTTTGCTAGTGTGTGTAAGCGTGTGATTTTTGGATGGCCGTATATGTATGCCCAAGCGCATGCGTTCGTGCGCGTATGCCCTTTCGCATATTATGCAACTGTGTGTATGTATATAAATTATATATTTGGCATAATTTCTTGTAACACTAACTATACTCAAACTCGATATTTTATACTATTCAATTAATTATATGTTTTTGTAAATATTACTCTTAAATACATTGTAATTAAAGTACTACACATACAACGTTAATATATAAGGAGGGCTGTTCATCAAATCAAAGCAAAGTAAAGCTAGGACCTGTAGTAACCAAGCGGTTCTAAAAGGGTTCTAAATTAACGTAGTGGTTACATTCTCTTTGCCATAACTAATGTCAAGTGTTTTAGTTATATTGCTCTTTGCTGCCATCGTTTCTTGGTTCATTTCGGGTCGAAAGTTATTCCAAAAAAGTTATGATATTATTATAAGATCTACCCACTTGACATTGACAAAATCACCGATGAAACGGTGGAGCCATTTTTAAAAGAAGTAGAAGAAAGCTAGGAAATTGAATGAACGCGTCAGTTCGGTTTCGTCCGATCCTATTGGTTGACATTTCCTAGCCCCGCTTTGGACGTTCTCCCACACTTACCACCGTCCGTAATTTACCACGTTTAATTTCAGCCCTTTACGTACGATACAACATTAATTGTAATTCATTCGAGGTGTTAGTATTTTTCTACTTTTTATATAAAAGACATCTTTAATTTCCGTATCTATTTCTTCTGATGCCAAAATATTCATTTTGGGATATCAGTAAAAGTGTTTTGGGGTTAATGATTTTTAACGTGTACTTTTCTGGTAAAAGGAAATTTACGAATAATGTATATTAGCGTTATTGCCTTTTGTTTTTAAACAGACGACCCTTTTTTGGTAACCATTCGAAATTTTATTGAAATGGAATAAAATAAATCAATGGTGGAATATTTCTTTTATTTTATTGAATTATGCACTTTATTTCATATTTTTTCGTTTGATGTACAATAATACACACGCAATATTATAACGTATTAATTTTCACAAAGAAATGTGTCCTGTATTTCATAGACAATGTATTCCTTTAAATTTTAGTGTAAAAGTGTGCCTTTATCTACATATTTTTAAGTATCATTGTGATTAAATTAACTTTAACGCCAATTTTAACAGTAATGGAATTATATTTTTGTTAAACATTTTTGAGCCTAATACTGTTGTCTAGATGAATAGGCAGTAATTAATATGTAGCTAAAACAGAGTTTTAAATGTAAGAATAATAGGTAAAGTATAAACTATTTTACATTATTATAAATCAGATTACAAGATTGGCTATAAGTTAATAGTAACAGATTACTGCAATTTTGTTTATGACATCAGCCTCCATAGTTATAGTACTTATTTTAAAAATAAATATGTTAAATAAACGTCTTTCAAATGTAATTTTGTTTTATTGGAACAAAAATACGTTCTTTTTGATTCATTTATTTGTATAAAATTGACAAGACATCGAGACAACGAACAGTTTTGAAACACAGTAGAAGATATATATATATATCAATAATTGTACAAGAGGCCGGCAGATGAAGGCACTAACTAGAAGTCAAACATGCCACAATTAAAAAAGTTCCTAAGCTTTCTATACATCTACGCGACTATATGGCGTATCTCCTGTATCGTTTATTTTAAAACAAGTAGACAACATCGACATTTTGATGTGGATATTGTTACCATGACGTAAACTGGCGCCCACCGTGTGAATTGTGACTGAGAAGTTAGAAAAAATGTTGAAGATGTACAATATACGCCCTTACTTAAAACAATGTTAATATTATTAGATATGGTGAAAATTATCCTTCGAACTTAGGCATTGCTTACTGGTGGTAGGTCTCTCATTATATAAGAGGCCGTCTGGGTGGGTACCACCGCAATGTCTATTTCTACCGCCAAGCAACAGTGTGCATGCACTGTTGTGTTTCGGTTTGAAGGACATTGTAGCCAGTGTAACTACAGGACATAATGAGACTTAACATATTATGTTATGGTGCTGGATGGTGTTGCTACTGTTTATGGGCGGTCGTATCGCTTAACATCAGGAGAACGGCATGCTCGTCTCGTCATTAAATGCAATTAAAAAAAAAATTGATAACTATTTATAGGAGCTTTTAATTATAATAGGTTTTTATCACACTCGCATCGCTGCCATCGCATTCATGTATACAGAGCTTAAACTTTCGAAAAATTTAAGGCCATGATTATGATTCTTAGTTGACACATCTGTGGTTTTAGTACCTTCATAGTAGGGCCCAAACATCACCTAAGTCTAATCAACATTCAACATCAATTTGATTCCCATCAAGACGTTAGATTTCTCAAAAATTACTTTTCATATGTAAATTAATAGAAATGCGACTTCAATTGTCTTGGGATATAATTAAATTCTTGATGGGAGTCATCATTTATCAAAGGGTTAATATAATAGTTGTACACGGTGAAGTATTTCGGTACCACGTACCCACACAATATATTCATAGAAAATGTACTTTATGTATTATTTAGGAAATGTACAAGACTATATTTTGCTTATAGAATATTATTTTATTTCTAAGAGACCGTATGACATGTAACTGCATCGCTCTATACTAGATTATGAAAGACTATCAATCAAGTAAGTAGGATGAATTTGAACATTTTCTATGAAGTTCCAATTCTACATGTTTTGGATGTTAAATAAGTAAAATTGAACAATTATTGATTGAATATATTGAAAATATGGGTTACATATATTAGAGTCTCAAAAGTAAGAATGCGTAATGATTTATTTGTGAAGTAAGTAATGCAGGAATCGCAGCAGAACGAAGAATTAAGTATCTAATATAATTTAGTAGGTTATGAAATAGTAGTATTCCATCTTATTTACGGTTAAATTCGAATTTACCCATTTGACTATTATTAATATTTATTACAGCTTGTAAATATATTTTTAGTACGAAACAAATTGTCAATTTAGACACAAAAAAGCTACCAATATTAACTTCAAATATTTTAAATACATCAATATTCCACAACATAATACACAAAAAGCTAATAAATATCTAAAAATATTTTTAAGAGCAAACAAATACTATTCCTAACATATAAATAACTCGACATTAACAATCAATAATATCAATAATAGTATAGAATGCATATTATGACCTAGTATTTAACAAGATGATCGATGTGATGAAATAATATAGTGTAGACGATAGTTCCTATATAATACGTACCACTAAAAGGATATACTTCATAAGAATATGATAGGAGAGAGTTCCAAGGACAGAGTAAGACGAGTTTAAGGTAATTACCAGCAATATTGTGCGTACACGAATCACAATCCTCGCAGCTTCCATCGACTTTATACACGCTTAGTTCCTACTATCCACTAGTGATTGATGGCCAACGCCCACATACATAATCACGAACCATTCTCTTTATATTATTGTCCAAAACTGTTCCACACATATAGGAACGTCGCATTCGCGCCAGGCCCGCATCAGATCGGAAGCAATTTATTTCCAGGTATTCTGATTTTTTGTTCGGATCTTCATATTATTATTGAACAGTTACGATCTGATGACAGGGTGAAAGATGCGACGACATATAATCATAAAACAACCGCCACGATTGTGCAGCAAAACATTCATACATAGTCCCTACACTTTAAAATGTGGTCAATACATAAATATCCGAGTTTAACACTGGCGCCAAGTACTCGTGCAATCTCCATTGGCGCTCAGTGGATACGTGACTTAAAGTTTGCCCACGGAGAATTTTTGACACAGATTATCGTGCTTCATTGGTAGACTATTAAAAATACCAAATGTATGTGAACACTCAAACATTATACTTATAGTGATACTGATATTGGAATAAGAGTAATTGCAGTGAGGCACATACCGCAGTAACTTGTGGACTTAATATAATGCGAAATATAGAGGGCGGGGCCCGTAACAGCTAAAGATTTTTCGATAAAAATATTTGGATTTGGTAATTCGGAGTAGAATAGTATGGACGACACTAATCGATGAAGAATGATTTCATGATTTCGTTTAGTAATTACGCCTAGTACAGGATCGGATAACAATGACTACATTATATAAAAATAGTTGATCGATAAGTTCGAGATATTACTGAGTGTAAACAGACACCGAATATTATTTTTATTATACTTTATTATATATTTCAAACACTATTAATATTGCATTAAATGTATAGTAAATCGACATGTAGTAGTTAATATTTTCCACCTACTCTATGACTTCACGATAAAACTAATTGCATTCCAAGTGATGTTAACATTGATATGCATAACTAATGTCTTCGATACGCCAATATCAAAATTATTATAAAAGTGCCTAGACATATAGGTATATACATAATTCCATAGACACATAAGGTAAAAGTACACTATGCCGGGCTAGTACATTATGCCGTGGCATTTAATTTTTGTCGTAAAATAAGAAAACAGTCGTTAAAATTATGATTTTTATAAATCCACATGAACCATGGTATAAATACAAACAAAATAATATGATTTTCATATCAAATAATGTAGTTCTAAAAGCATATCGATCTTCTAATCGCGTCAGTCGCAACTATTGCAGTTCCATACGGTTCTGTTATTGGTGAGCGCAAGATGACCCTATTTTTTAACAGACTTCCAAAAGGAGGAGGTTATCATCAATTCGTGTGTTTGTTTTTTTTTATGTATGTACACTGATTTCTCTGAAAATTGGGAGCGTATTTCCTTGATTCCTTCTTTATTTAATAAATAAGGGTCGCGAAGTGGTCCCATTTCAAAATAATGTTCTATATTCTTCAAATAATAACAGGGTATAGAATAAAATAGCAGTGGCGTGCCTAGTGTTTTGGATGAGGGCAAGCCAAAGCAGACCTAAAAAAAATTCGCACCTCCGATACATATAAAATGTGCAACTATAAGAAAGAAAAGCAATATCTAAAAATAAAAATGACTACCCGTACCGGGATTCGAACCAGGGCCTCAAAACAATGTTCGAAGCGTGTACGCAATACAACAACGCCATCGAGTCAACTAATTACCTTTCGAAATTAGGTACCTTTATTTAAAAACAATTTTGACCCATCGCGACTTCTAAACGAAGTTCTTGTAAAGATAAACTATTTACATAGATTTTACCTGTATCAAGTAATTTTAAAAAAGTAAACAACACTACAATCATCATTATTACTGTTGACGCACAAGTTTTGTTTAGAAATTTTCAAATTTCGTCACAGCTACTGTACCTATTTAATTGGACGAGATAATCAGGTTACAATTCGCTGTTTACCGAAATTATGAAATGAAATGAATGCATTTAACATATGTTTTTGTGAATTGGAATTACTTTTGATAACACTGATTAATTAAATCATTTTACTAGCCAGATGTATGTACCTACCTATTCCAAACACTTGTTTTGTCCAAGAATAATATGAAACACCAACAATACAACTTAATACGTAGTCGTATAACGTATTAGAGCATCCAATAAGACAATAAGTTTTGTTGTATACTGATCTAAATACCTTTTATCATTTATGATTCTTCAGACACATTTCGCGCCATTCGCCAGCTCGTTAAAAGTTGTTTTTTCCATCATAACCTAACAAATTTAACTTATTCTCGCCGATAAAAACTTTCACACACTTTAAACTATTAAAAGAAATATATTCACTCATCTTTATTGTGCTTAAAAGTTTAAAATAACTCAAAAACCACTTAATAAACACAAATATTCACAATGTAGATCGCCGGCTCAATCAAAACAAATAACTGATGTTGCCTAGTTGGAATCAAAATTACTCCACAAAATTAATGCTAAAATTCTGAAAAAAACTTATTGATAAATAAAATTATAGTACAATACCTTAAATAATTATAATCAGATATGTAATTTTAATTATATTATCACTAAAATCTTTACATATTCATGATAAATAAAAAATACACATTAAAATAAGCAAAATAATGCAACCATTTTAGAGGTAATTCTTTTAATTGGCAACCCTGTATTTTATACAGTATCTATGGATGCATTAAGCCTGGATTATTTTCTAGTACTGATTGCTATAGAAACTTACTATAGCTATACGTATGTGGTATCAGTTTATCCATTAGTGCGAATGAGAAAAATATGTCGGCGAAAAGCCAGGTAAAACCCAACGAGAGAGAGAGTGATGAGTATATTTTGTGCGCATCTAGCTGTTTTGTATTAAATATGAAATGAGTGTACGGCGCGGATGTGGTTGTGTGTGTGTAGGTGTAGTGGTGTGTCTTTAGGTGCGCTCGAGGCGAACCGGTTCAGCGAACCTTAGCGCGGGAATTTTAAAACTTTAAAGAAAATTATTTCGTTACCGTAAAATGTTAGTCATTGTTTCATATTCGATTTTGAGTACTTAGGTAAATAATTTTAGGGCAAGCCAGGCTTTTCGGCTTCTATGAAAGGACCGCCACTGTAAAATAGACTGCATTCTTATATAACGTTACTTTTCTAAAAATCACTCTCAAAGTAGAAAATGCCTTTATATACCGTAATATGGTACATTTACCTTAAAAATGTCTAATTTAACCTTAGAACCTATAATTATTAGTAGTATAAAGATATATCCTTGTTTATTACATCCCCTTATACTAATTAGTAGTAAATTAAATAATATTCTACTATTTAGATAGTAGAATATTATTTAATTTACTACTAATATAGTTTCACCATATGCTTCAAATCTGAGTAGGTTGAAGTACCTGTTTTATAGATACCTATAATAATGATCTAGTTTGGCGATGATGACAACTTAGGATACAATGGTCGATGACGTCATAAATTATAACACTCATTCCTCAACTTTATATGACTGAGAATTTTAGTATTTTCCTCTGAAATGTGCAACAGACCTGCATCGTAGTGTCATGTCTCAACTACACTGTACACAGTCTGAAGCCAAATTTGAGAGAATAGAATCACAACTAAAAAATTAAATATAAAATATTATTCTAGATCTACATTGTCAATTCTGGTAACTATTATAATTAAGCATCCTATTCTGATTAATTTTACACAAATATTTACCAAATAATGAACTTTCTTATTACAATAACTCCAATTTTCTTACACAATTTAGGATTTAGTCATTATTAAATATATTATTATTATGTAGCCTAATAAAACGTACATTATGTCCTAACGAATCGTGTTTATATACATAACTATAATATCAATTAAACCTACATATTATATCCATATACTTATTTTAAATAGTAGGCAGCTTACTATAAAAGTGAGTAATATTCCCGGAAATAGGCTATGTCTGGAATACGAATGTAGTATGAAAAGTAGAAGTTTTAAGAGTTTTGTCATGTTTCCGTTTTGACAAGAATATATTGAAGATATAAAGGTAGTCAAGTGATAAACAAGTCAATCAAAAATAAATAAAAAATCTAATTAGACTTGAAAAGTTAGTGAAAGTCAAGAACACAGTAGATAACAACTAGATTAATATAAACGCGCGTGCCATCCATATAGTGAGCAGCGCAGAGTAATCTTGGAATAATAGCTTTGATTAAATATTTCGAAGCACATTCTTCAACGCTACGATTGGTTTTTGTTCAATAAAACGCTGTCCTTATTCGTGTACACTATGATACAGTATGTAGACTAACACACACCAACCGATAATTGTCCATTGAACATTTTATTTTAGGATCCTGACCAAAAACTAAAATGAATGGCGAAAAAGAAGCATCGTAATATTACGAATTTTAAAGGCACAAAAAAAGGGTGGATAGTTACAAAAAATCTGCACTTTAACCAATTTCTAGGCAACCAATAGGAAAGGTACGGAATAAAGACGAATAATAATGATGTAATTTTTTAAATCTGTCACTAGTGTCTAGATTGTCATAAGTTAAAATATATGTTTCAATCCGCATTATGCTGTGCCTGCGCAAGAGCATCGTTATAGCGAGGCCGGAGCCAAGATGCACATCTAGAATCGTTCAAAGTAATAGAAAAAAGAAAAATGTATGGGAATTACATCATCATCATCATCATCAGCCCGTTGCAGTCCACTGCTGGACATGGGCCTCTCCCAAGATACGCCACAGAGCCCGGTCTGCTGCTTTATGCATCCAGTCGCTGCCGGCTCTCTTGTGCAATATTGAATGACTTATTCTTTCGATATCTCATTCTCATAGATAACGTTAGAACTTAGTTAACGTAGTGGTTACATTCTCTTTGGCACTTAGCATTAAAGATTGTAGTATGGCATCTGGGCTACGGCCCGGAACCTAAAACCTTTGCTATGCGATATGCCACATACTGTATGTGACTAAGATAACCATAATTATTATTAATATTAAAATTATGCAATTCTATAACCGACTGTTGTATTTTAAACCTAACCTTTAATCTAGTATGGAGTTGGCACCAGCGTCTTAAATAGGCCTGGTTGCGTCTTAGACGCTAGTTACTTCCTTCCTAAAAATTATCTCACTCGTTACGTAAGTTTTAATATACCATCATATTACATTTATTTAAGTGTAAGTTTAATAATAATTATTAATTTAGTTTACTTTTTAAGAAATATAATTTGGTTAGGGATATTAATTTTAGGTGGGTTATGAAATTAATCCGCTTTTGCTATGCCTATTTCAGGATGATTTCTTACCGATTTATTACCGATTCTTACCGATTATTTTTCCTGCGATTATTAGTTTTTTTTAGTGTAAGATATTATAAGCTAGGTCTGATACATTTATAATAAATTATATGTTTTTTTTTTAGAAGGCTATTTCTGATATTTGTCCAAAAAGAGAACAATGGTTCGTTTTATTGTTTTGGCTAATCAAACAACTATTTTCTATGTATAGTTAAGATCTTTTAACATACAGGTATTGAAAATGCTAAGCCCATTTTTTATTTCATTTTTTTCCTTATATTTCAAATGCATAATCATATCTGTATACTGCTTGTTGAAAAAAAGCTACGTTTTTTAACCGAGTTCAAAAAGTAGTTTACTCAAGTCATTGCTTAACTTCTGGTCTATTCCGAGCGCTGTTTTTTGTATCTTGATCTCAATAAGTGTCTTAGTTTATAGTCTAAATATAAACACGTTTCCGTTCAGTCTCTGACCGTTCATGCAGCATAGATTTAGTTTTGATTGCATGTAACATTAGTGAACTTAATCCTACTTATATTATAAACGCGAAAGTTTGTAAGAATGTATGGATGTATGGATATATGTATGTTTGTTACTCTTTCACGCAAAAACTACAGAACGAATTTCGATGAAATTTGGCACACGGGTAGATCATGTCCTAGATTAATACATAGGCTACTTTTTATACCAGGAAAATATAAAGCGGGACTTTTATCCCGGAAAAACTTTTTAACGTGGGCGGAGCCGCGGGCAAATGCTAGTATATAATATTTTAATTTACGTAACGTTCGTGTATCAACTTATATAGACAAGATAATTTATGCGCAGTAAGCAAATCCATGTCAACATGTACAGGCCGAACGGACAGGATGAATAAATACGAATTAATTTATTTTATTAATACGTAACATATTCTTTATTGTATAAATATGTATTATTATTACGCTACCCTATTGCGTAAAGTAAGCGCATGCTCTCTTTCACTAAATCACTAAACATTCTCGCAAACACAGATATACGCATAGAAGTGAGCCACTGAGCATCTGCCCAGATATTTTGTTACCGTACAAAAAGTAAATTATATGATAGTAAGTAAACAAAATTGTAATATTATTATCTGTATTCGGCCCAGTAACCACCTAAAGAATAAATTCACGGAAATTAATAGGTTTCTGTCCCAATCGATTTTCCTAGTTGTTACACTTCTATACGTATACCTGTGCATACGCATTACATGCTCTTACAGAAATTCACTATCACAAAATACCATTCATACATTTCATTATTCGCCTTGCAAATCCCTTTTTCGCTACGCACTCAAATTCTACACAATTATTTAACACTTTACATGTATTCCTAAACCGACCTTATAATTTTAAATGTTTAAAAATCGCCAAAGAAAGTACAAGCATTATGTGCAAGCCCAATTGCTATATTTTATAAAGTACTAAAAATTACATGTAATAAAATAAATTAAAAACGTTGAAGGTTAGCAACGAAAATTTCCAATGATGAAAAGCAAATTTTCTGGGTTCACAGTATTTATTCATAATATCTAACTCATCTTGATTATTATGTACACGATGAGATCGTCTAATCAATTATATATTATACTCGTTTTCTTACGAGTTATACATCAGTGTATATGACACTTGTATAAGATTTAGAGGTAGGTAGGTATATCGAAATGTTCACCACAGAACATTTCGCCAAAAACATAGGTTCAACTTAGAAAAAACCCTAACCACTATATGATAATATTAACGTATATATTAGATTATATATTATGTACCTACTCTATATGGCGTTCATCGTCGGTGCCCCTGACCGGCTACCATATATTTCTGTATAGGGAACGTGCACGTCGTAAGCTCTGCCATCTGGTGGCGCAATCTGACTCTTTTTCAGCCCATCGATACTTGGCATTGACGTAAAATATTCATATTAAAAGGATGAAAAATAACATTTAATTTGTTGATTATGTATTGCTGTGTAGCTGGATGCTCCAAAACATAAAAATAAACAAATCAAATGGTGTGAAATTCTATTATGTTCCCAAGAATAGTACCTAAGTACTTACATTCCATGGTTATGTGAAAATTGACAAAAATAATAAAAGCTATATAAAACATACATAATTATGAGTTCCAAAAGCATTTAAAAATGTCTCATTACGTTATTTATAAAAATAAAGATGTTTTGAAGATGATATTCAATACAAACAAATCCGTAATTAGGGGAACATAACCTCTTAATAATGCTTCAATAACATTAAAATAACTAGCTCCCATCTAAAAAAAAACTTATTTTGGCCACGCTAGGTATCAATAATATTCAGCAGAACCGCATATTTCATCATTTTTGTCATAATAAAAATAAATCCACGGGTGGCTCTTGTGCCGATTTTGTGCTGCCCCTATAGTTCGTGCACGTTCTTTATATACATTTATACGGCCTCAATTTATACGTACTCTATTTTTATTAGTTATATTATTTATTTATATACACGAATCAGGACAGCGATAGCAATCAAGTGCGTGGACATTGTAAGTATATATTTCTTTTTATAACTGAATATTAACGCATTTTATAGTCCTAGCACGTGATCCTCACCAAATAGAGAACGTTCTAAAACAAGCATTAATAGTCGTGTCATTGAATAACTACATAAAATAGGCATTCTTCGGAAGTCCTCAGGTCCGATTTTGATATTTTTTTTAATGAGAAATTTATTAAGAGTCCTACCGGCCGAACTATTCAACCGATTCACTTAATTTTTATTTTCGATGTAAGGTATTGATACACAGATTTGTTATCAATCAACATTAAAAAAAATTGCAAATCGGTTGGACAGATCAGCTAGAATTTTATTTTAATACATAGATGAAAGTCACGTTGAATGTTCACACCTAGCTTCCCATGATCGCAACCAATGTAAATGGGAATAAGGTCAAAAGAAAGAGCCCGTTTCAGCGAGTGTTTTTAGACAAAAACCAACGACGTACCTCAATTAGAACCGGATATATAGAGATAACTATGAAAACATAAGAAATGTACAGGAGGGAATCGCGTTTGAATCTAGATAACTTGAGAAGGGGAAAAGTTAGGTGATTTCTAATGCATGATAATAAATATGTATGTCAAAACCTTTCATTTAAAAAAAAATACTCAAATCGGTTGGATAGTATAGCCGGACAGATTCGTAATTAATTTGTTTTTTTTTATTATAGAATTATTTTCCCGCTTCGAAAGGTTTCTGATTTAAGATAATATAAAAAACAGCCATTTAAAAAAAATCATCTAAATCGGAGCTGTTTCTGAGGACTGCCGAGTAAAATGCTTCATTGACTCCACTATAAGTAAAGAGGAATATAGGACATTATGAAAACATAGTAATTTATCATTTCTGTATAGAATCATATCATACTGTATAGAAATCTGTACTATGCAGGCTGGATTTTTGAGATGGGACGGCAAGGCCACAAGACCTTAGCTACAAGAAAACTTTCTTAGGAGACTGTACATCATTTTTGAATAATAATCTTACTTAATATTATAAATTGCGAAAGTTAGACAAAATGTTTGGATGTTTGTATGTTTGTTAGAAGTAAACGCAGAAGCAACTGAACGGATTTGGACGAAATGGGGCACACGGGGAAATCGTGTCCTCGATTAACACATAGGCTACTTTTATCTCGGTAATATGCTCCCATGGCAAATAGTGTATATTTTTAATTTGATGCTTTGAGTAGACGGTGCTGGTGTCGTACTGTGTTTTAGGGACTTTTCTCGCGAACAACACCTAGTATTATATAATTATTAATAACTGTTTTTGTAAATGTTTCAGTTCCTGAGTGCACTTCCATTGATATTTGTAGATTAATCAACCCTAAATACATAGTTTGGTTACCTATGTTTATAAGTGAATTAGAGTTGCATGCACTGTTGTGTTTCGGTTTGAAGGACATTGTAGCCAGTATAACTACTGGACATAATGAGACTTAACATCTTATGTCTCAGGATGACGAGCGCAGTGGAATGCCACACAGTACTTTGTAAGTCAAGGTGCTGGATGATGTTGCTACTGTTTATGGGTGGTCGTATCGCTTACCATCAGGCGAACGGCATGCTCGTCTCATCATTCAAAGCAATAAAAAAAAAAAAAAAAAAAGAGTCGCATTTCCTACAAAATGTATAGAGAAAGGTTTTGGCAACTTGTGACTTTAAGAATACTCAAACCTTTAATGGACCCATAAAGCCTTTTCATCCCTATAAAGCAACAGCATCGATTGGCATCAACAAAAAAAGACATTTTCAGTCAGGGCCCATTTAAATTTTTATTTTATTTTTGAATGCAATCTAAATGTATTCAAAAATGATGCGACAGTCTCCTAAGAAAGTTTTCTTGTATCTACCGCGGTTAAGGCCCTTGCGGCCCTATCTCAAAATCCAACCTGTATATCATATGTGTGTTTTTCGGTACTCTTTTGCGAGGGAACTGCTAACCAGGAGAAATTATTACGTCAAAATTAAACCCCACAAGAACGCAAATAGAAACTTATACCACTGTAGGAAAGATAATCTGTAACAATCGTCAATATGGCTGTCAAAATGCATACGTTTCAATAACTTATTGGAAATATATTTAGTTGAACTGGTTTTGCGTCCACACACAAATTGCTCCAAAAATCAATCTATATACTCTGGATTCAGACGAGAATGTGCTTCAAGCGTCTACATTTTGCGGGGAGTGGGGTAGGTGGGGCGGGGCGTGTACGTACAGGGTCCATTTGAACACGCTGTATCATCGACACTACTACTGTTTAAGACACTATGTGAATTGCCTGTAGCTTGCCTAAAGTGCCACACCGCCGTTTGACTTTGTTTCAAGAGACAGGGGACAGAATCCTATATACTTGTATATTTTACCTTAATTTATACCGTGGTATGTTATAAATATTTAAAAAGAAGTATTTCTAAACACTGGAAGATAGATGTCAAACCTTTAAGACTATATATAAGCTTGTTTATTCAGTGTTGAAACATATTATGGTAAAATGTACGTTACTATTTCTTTGGCAAGACTTATCAAAGGTGTATCCAGCTAAATACAAGGAATAAAATGTTGAACAGGAGCTACAGTACCCCTAATTATTATACAGACAGTCTGACAAGATTACCAAAATATTCAGTTGAAAATATGCACATTTTTGTATCTAATTTTTGTATAGCATATCTTAAAACTTTAATGAAATTCGCTAATGCAACAATCTTTTACATAATATATGATTCGCTATGCTTTCTAGAAAGATGTCAGTCTAAGCAATTATTTTGAAAATCATTCGTTCCATCCCATTTACAATGCAGAAACAGACTTCACCTTTTATTGAATATTCATGAATAACTTGATATCTGAGTAATATACGACATTTGAACACCACGTTATTTAGGCTTGACTTAAATGTAAATTATCTTCGGTCACGAAGACATTTCTAATCTATCGCTACGTGCTAGTCGACGTCACGGAAACATCGTCAAAGTCAAACGGCGCACGCTGCACACAATAACGTCGTATCATCAGTACATCAATATATTACACAAGTTGGAAGCCCAATTCTTTGGTATGACCAACCAATAAAAAATAAACAATCGCAACACGCCAATCTAAAATTGCAATAAAAATAAAAATGTATTCATTTTATCGATATCGACAGACAATTTTATAACCGCCCTTCACGACTACGCGATACATCTAAACGGCTCATCTGTCGTATATCCATAAAATCATTCGCAAGCTAGCAGCTACAAAAAGGCATTTCAAAATAAAGGAAAATAAAAGCAAATAAAAAATAAATTAATGAAGAAATGTGTTTTATTCAACTCTTATGTCTTGAAATAAATAAAAACTTTCATGAACAAAAAAAAAATGATATTTTCGAAACGCTACATAAAATAAAAGCGTACGTATTAATTCACTACAGCAGTAATTCCGAAGATCATCGACATCTTATTCAATCACATAAACAAAGTGCTACCTCTTAATTTATACAACAATAAATTTCCCCCTAAGAATATATTTTCATTGATTCAACTAAATAGCAAACGTACGACTGACGATGCATGCCACGCGATGACAACACCACTAATATAAACCTTAAACCTGAAGCTGTCAAAACTGCTCACCCGAGCCCAACCGGTAAACGCGTGTGCTATTTAGCTATACCATAAACAATTTGAAATTCCATTTAACTTTTGTGAACTTACGTCAATTGAAGACAACAATTATATTATATTTATATATACCATGCAATGTTAATGTAGCGTCATTGATAAATTATCATAGTACATTGTGAAAGAAATAAATTTAAATATTACATTTTTTTTATCGATAGAGATGTATCGATAT
Organism: Sphinx pinastri; assembly: GCA_947568825.1. Classification (NCBI taxonomy): domain Eukaryota; kingdom Metazoa; phylum Arthropoda; class Insecta; order Lepidoptera; family Sphingidae; genus Sphinx; species Sphinx pinastri. The sequence continues at coordinate 4,830,569 of OX387614.1, read as the reverse complement.
AGTTACAGTGTTAGCAGTAAGCGCTACGTGCTGTGAGGCAACAAGTGTGTCGATGGTACGCTGCTACGCATTCTCGCATGTGCTCACTGCTAACAAACGACGAGTCGTACAAATCAATATTTGTCCCGAACGGACGCTCGCATACGATAACGCACCAAAACACTAACCCTCAAGTGACGACGGGCTACAAACGAGCCCGAAGTCACAAGCGTCGGTGTTCGGCGCTCATCATAGTTCACCGTAAACAAGACAAACGATAATGTATAGGCAATATAACATTTTGACGCACCAACGTGGCCCCAGATATAATTCTTTTTTTTTTCAACAATAAACAGTCTCCTTATGACTGTTGCAAACAATCTTAATCCATAACACAGAGTCATGAGTGGCGTACAAAATCGATATATGTATCACATTCCAATCCCTCTTCGACTAATGCTTAACAAAATCTATACATAATACCAGTATATAATGTGTATATATTAGTTATTTGAGATATACTTGTCGCAAGGATTCCGCACGAAAAACAACTGTTTCCCGCTGTTCGTGTGTAAGGGGGGTGGCGTTGAGCTATCAATATCATATAAGCAGTATAGTGTATAATTAAGTGTTCGTGTATTCACTTTAACTTTAACGCTGCACTGTGGAACGTTGCCATAGAAAGAGTGTGACATGACTTCTTCTCTTACATATCTTATGACAACTCAAGAACGTAGCAACGCAAAGGTTTGAAATTTTTAAAGTTATACTTCTTTTGGCGCGTTAGGGAAAAATGATTAGTAAATTTTTACGATGCGCGCGCGCACACCCTCACAAAAAAGCGACACCCTGAAGTTAGCTATAATCAACATTTTAGTTTTGAATTTTGAACGTTGAATAAGGCGAAAGATATTGAAGTTATACTTCTTTTGGCGCGTTATTTAAAAAGTTTATTTTTTATCTTGTTACGCCAAAGAAGTATCACTTCTAACGCGTGTACATAAGTACACACACACTTTTTTACATATATTTTTGAATAATAGACCTATCAATTACCAATGTAGTTTATGTAAAAAAATTACTGTTATGATTAAAAAAAACTGACTGTTTTTATTTCAGGGCAGTCTTTTAAAAATTATAGACATAATACAACACAACATTCGTTTCATTTTAACTGAATTTGATGAAAAAATATGTTATGAAATCGCTTAAAATTACGCAGCCTATAACTTGGCTTAAATAAAATTTCCAGGCGTTTCCTAGCACATTATACAATTAATTTAGCATTATATTATATAATTTAGAATGGATTCACACCAACCAACTTGACTGTTCACGTGTATATTAATACCTGATGAAATCTTAATAATCTAATTATAACATCATCCTTTTTCCATTGAGGGTTAAAATGTATCCAGCTTGTAGATGCCTTGGCACATTTAGCAGGCCTGTAAGCTGTTTGGTTACTTTTCTCCGAAAGGGGGTCGAATGGGCGGAGGTACATAATGTAATAGCGAAATGTCCTAAATACTCTGAACTATCAGACAAGTAAAATAAGGCCGGGGTTTCATGACGTTGTAACTATGACAGATTTTATCAAATACTAAGACAACTTTTTTAAACCTTAATTTCAACATAGAATATAGAATCTTTTTAAAAAGAAACAGTTGCGATTATATAACCGTATCATATTAAATCGATTTATTTATTAATACTTCTTGGAACCATTGCAAATATCAAAAATATCTTTCTTACGGATGAGGATATTTTAAGCCGAGTTCGATAGTCCAACTTTGCTGCTGTATATTATTAAGGTAACAAACTGATTAGTGGTGTTAAAAATATAAAATCTTAAAGGTCATATTACCCTCTTTCCAGAATGCATTTCAGTTTCAGGTTATCAGACATGCAGTACTTCCAGTACATCGCACGTTTAAGACGAAAAGGACGCAATTAAAAAAAATATCTAAAATTGGGTTATCATCATAAAATGACTTAAAACTGGTCCCTTTTTTTATGAAAATATAATAGAAAAGGGACCGATATAATAGTTTTGTCCTTTTCCCGTTTGAATATGGCGGTGTTTGAACTGTTGTTGTATTGAAAATCTCGTTTTAAGTAATTTTATGACAATAACTCAAAATTTCGATTTTTTTGCTGTGTCGTTTTCGTCCTAATTGTGCGACATGTTCAACCGTTTTTATGGGCACGTCCCATAGTGCGCCGTCAACGAAACTCAACATCGCAAAATCCCTGCGACACACAAAACCACCCAATCATAATGGCGGGCAAACACGCCCACTACAGGTTCACTATAAAAACTAACCTACTTTACACTTACTTCATTTTAGGAATACAAATCAAAATATCAACACAAAAGGATACTTCGAGAACAACATGATTTTTATAATATTTATAAACACAATTCATACTATATAATGCTTGTATATGATGGGTACAGGCGTAAAACAAGGATGTCACTAAAATAATATCTCGAGGAATTTACGTATTACACCAAGGATATTACCAGTTTTATAATTGTAGGTATATGGTTTAAAAAAATGCTAAGTTCATCTATACTTAATATATAAAGCTGAAGAGTTTCTTTGTTTGTTTGTTTGAACTCGCTAATCTCAGGAACTAGTGGACCGATTTTGAAAATTCTTTCACTAATAGGAAGCTACATTACTCCTGAGGGCTACTTTTTATCCCGGAAAAACTTTTCGATGCGGGCGGAGCCACGCGCAATGCTAGTGTAATATAAAATAAGGCTACCAATTTTCATAGATAATTCAAGTATTTTCCATGTAATTTGTTTTTTATCCCTGTACCCGTCACATAACGTCTAAAACAAACGGCAGCGGGCGGACGGTTTGTGCATCGTGTCGAGTGGGGCGGAAGGGGCGGAGGGCACGAAGGGGGCAGGGGGCGCGGAGGGCGCGGCTCATTATATCGGCCGTATAACAACACGTAGCGTGCGGTTCGATGCTCGACCATTCATTTTCAGCCCGCTGACTACTTCATTCGCTGCTCAATATCAATGTTTCACGTCGCTAAGTACAGTAGGACGATTATATAAGTACATAATACTTACTAACACTTTATTTTAAGAAAATGTGTTAAAGGCACGTTAAACAAACGGTGCGATCGTAGAATAAATCTAATTCTATACAAAACAAAATGTAAAAATAATCTTTTCAAGGAAACGCTATGAAAACATCTGCGAACTTTACACACCAACGAATTCCGTATATAAAGTTATGAACATGTTTACTAAATTATACGTTACTTCTATAATTAACTAAAATTCATTTTTCTTACCTGTTCTACAGTAAGAGCACAAACTTAATAAATGATGTCAACAGATATTGTCAAATGGTAAATTTCATGAAAATATTAAATAAAAATTTATGTACAAGGCCATTTTAAACATATCATATTTCATATCAAAAGAATATTTTTTGCGATGTTTGTTTACAATATAATACAGGTAAGGAAAAACGAATAATACGTCGGATGTGCGGAGTGCGCCTACAGCGAGCGTCGCTCGACGGGACCCGAAGTTGTAACAAACAGACAACCAAACATTACTGGCAGGAGCCTACTTCACTACTTCGATGGACGTATAACCGTAAACCCACTCAAATCAACACTAATTAAACAATGAGATATGTCCAATTCGAAATAAATATACGGCATCTACATTCTGCATGCATTACCTATCCTCTTGTTCATTTAGATATCAATTTTATAAAAAATATATTGTTCGCTGGCATTAAAAGCCAATTGACTACAACATTATTCGCATAACTACTACCGACCTAGGTTGGATAGGCCGTGTTTGTGACCAACTTGCGACGTCGCGTCACCGCTCGTCCACGTATCTCTACCAAAAAGCATGGCAAAAGGTATAAAAAGAACTAATATCATAAAGACTAGCGCATTGTTCGGGGCCAATCGCAGAAATCCTCGTAATATAATCATCAAATCACTAATATTACACTGTACAGGTGCAACGCGAACAGACAATCAAATAATCGAAATCATAATGTCAAATGAATATGTAATAGGCATTAAACACGGCGGATTTGTGCGCTTGTCCCGACGTGCACGTGTGTAGCGACAGGAACCTCATTTCAAGCACATAATCTATCTACATATATGACAAAACAACTCGAAACAATTACATCATATTGTACGTATCGTTATATACTGATTTTGTACTGTAATCATTATTACATTACATATAGTTTGTTTCGAATAATTTAAATTTTATCCTCTAAATCGTACGAATGCATCACCGACAAAATAAATACCTCAACACGAGACGGGGACCATAGGCAGTAGATACCAATAAATAATAACGGACGTTGTCGCTGTACAAAGCCGCTGCATGTCTTAACATAAAATTAGACAATAGCTATAGTTCTCGCAATGCCACAAACGTTACAAGGTTCACTGTTCTAAAGGTACAAGCTATTTTAACATTGCAATATGTTTAGGAAACATTTTTTTATTGTATACAAATATGATGTGTGGTGCAAACTTTTCACTTGGACAGTTTGCTGATCACTCGGATTAACGCTCCGTTTTCGTCCTTCAGCCGCTGGTTCTCGGCCTGCAGGGCTTGCTGGTACTGAAACGTGAACATGCAACATTACAACGAGCCGGTACACGCGTGCGCTTGCACTACACCGTTACGTACATGTGTACATGAGCCGATGCGAGCGGTATGTATACAGCGCAGGCCAGGGTTAATGTAACCATGTGATGCAAGTTATACCTACCACCATGAACTCGACAATTGTGCCTTGTTTTACTGACAGATTTCCATTGCATGCAATTTAAACTTGGAACGAATGGAGCTGTAGGTTGACTGATAATAATTGTAAAACTTTGGCTGGTATGTAAATGGGATCCGCTGGGGTACAAGACACGTACAGTACATGGTCAAGTGTGAAAATAATTACACCGATTAATAAGATAAATAAAAAAAAATAGATATTGAATAACGGTAGTCACAAGATCAATGAGTATATAAAAGTAAATATTATAATAGAATCATCAAATTCATTGAAGTATGAGAACATTACCGTTGCTATGGTAATTATAGAAATACCACTTAAAATATAAATATATTTTAAAGAACGTTTCTAACTAAATCTACACAGAGGAATTCACACTACGACTATAATATCTAGAACGTATAACAAAATCTAGACACAAGGGAAGGATAAGAAAACCAACAAGTACTAATAATTTGAAAGCTAGTTTCGAGTCGCACAAGAAATTCGCCACACAGTGAGCTATTAACGCTGCAAAATATAGCAATGTTGATAACGATACGACTATGGTACACTCAAAGTATAACCATTATGTTTGTAACACACATTTTATAATTATCCTGTAATACATGACCTCGGCTGTATTCGTACATCCAAGTCATTTCAACTTAGTCGTATATTTTGATATAGGACAAAGTTGGAATGACTTTTAGATGTTTTTTAGTATTTGTACTAAAAGCTATATAACAATATGTACAAGGTGCGTAACGCTGGGTATGTTAGGATACTCTCAAACTTCCAAAAGCCTTTAGCATTCTTATAATCGAAATATAGTGTGGTATATTGTTCAATCGTTCCCATAGTTGATAATAATGTGTCTTGTGTACTGTGTATTTGTAAACATTGTATAGGTTTTTGTATGTGAATGGTTTATTTTATGATGTAATGGATGTTTCCGATTGATTCAGACTTGTTGCGTAGCTATAACGGACATGTCATGCAACACACGCTAGCCAACCTTTTGCGCACGTTGTGTTTCATACAGACTCCAAATTACTTGATTAAATACAAATTGTTACCTTCTAGAGCATTCCATTACATTTCATTTTCTCGTTATTCAATTCTATATGCCAGAACTAAACAGAAGTAGGTCAAACATTTTTTTAAAAGCTATAAGAACAAATAAAATTAAATTAACGGGGGGATAAGCGGGAATAAACCAAGACGCCTAAAACAAAGCAAAAAAATAACTACTTGTCGATATGTAATTTTATCAGCTACATATTTTCTCATTATCATTCGTTACTTTTGTAGTTTTACTTTGGATAAAACACAACGTGAATATCGCCCGTTCGCCGTGCGTGCGTGCACGTAGGCGAGGACGCACCGAGCGCAAGTTAGACACGTATCAAAACATGCTCGCCAACACACTGTTAATGAACATTATTGAGGGGGGGGGCGACCGACACGCACGCCGTGCCGTGCGAGACACCCGCCCCGGCTGATCGGACCCACTCGCTTGCTATAATTATCTTCTAATTTTATAATATAATTAAATGATTATAGACGAATTTTAACATAGTAATTAGACATAAAAAAATAAAAACAAAGTATACGATTTACATATTTTTAAATAAACCACATGATTGCAAATATACCAGTCCGTGCAAGCATAGTGAACGTGCTACGACATGATATAATATGTACAGTCTTTAGAAATTTTATTTAAAAAATATACAATTGCTTGCAGTCCCAATGTAAGCTACGTATAATGGCATAAGGTTGTTAATTGCAAAAAAAACTTCAAATCAAGCGAGAGAGCAACGATCGGCGCTGAGGCGGGCGCTCGGCACTGCGTCGCCAGTGGCCAGTCGCGGGCGCTCAACAAACGTACACATTTACCTATTTGGCGGCAGAGTTGGTCAGTTTGCTCACGACCCGCGTTAAGGCACGATTCTCGGCCCTCAGCCTTTCGTTCTCGGCTTTTAGTTTTTGCAATTGCTATAAAACATCAACATGACATTATATAACTTGCGGCGGAGGACGGCGCCATCTTGATGTCCGCCATATTGTTTATTATCAAACAAGCTCAACGGTTACATGTCTGAGTTTTTATTTAACTGTTTAAATAAATGTATTTGAAAATATATAATGTGTCGTGTGGGGGGTGCTGTGTCCGTTACTAAAGACCGACGTGTAGTGAAAGTCATGAATGTTACCTTAAGTTCCTCCTCCATTTCGGATAGTTTCCTCTCCATGGCTCTCTTTTCTCGTTTCTCTATTTCAGATAATGAATTCTGATTCTGGAAACAAAAATATTTGGAATGTAATTTCGTGATAATCATGTACAAATTATGATAATTACAAATTCGCTAAGACATCAAATAACAACCAACTATTAAAAAAAATCGCATAGCTACTAGACCCAATAATAAAATATCAACAATTTATTTTTTACAGTTCTTGTTCTATTTAACAAGAACAACATTTCAATAGCAACTCTCGCCACATCGCTGTGAGGCACATTCGCAGAGCTTCGTGCAGCTGTTTCCGTGAACCACCTGAGCGGTAGTTGTAGCGCGTATGATATTTGGCAGGAAATACGTCCAGGTGTGTGACTCGCGAGTCAATCTGTCGGCTGTCTCGAACACAATTAGTGTTGCCTCGTGGGCGGAGATTAGTCGAATACTTTGAAATAGAGTGTGCGGTGAGACGTGTGATATTTACAATAAGACATTTGATGTAGCGCTCAGCTCACTAACTTTCGATGTCGTTTTCCTCTTTTTACTTAGCACGGTACTGTGTAATTTTGTTTGTTTTGTAATGCTCCTCTCAAAAAACAGATGATGAAAATAAAACTCTACTGATGGCTAAAGCATGACACATTGTTACATTATACAAACGGCGATGTGAAGCTAAGCAAGATCGTTAATAAAAGGACTGTAGAGAGGAGAGTTAATATTAAAATTATAAGATAGGAAAATTTACAAACAAAATCCTTTAGAATGACTTCCCAGTAATTATAAAGATAAATAACATCAAATGGCAACATTTAAAAATGATGAATATGTCTTGTAAGGTTATGATGCATTGCGAATAAAGCGCAAAAGACAACGATACTATAATAGTATGGGAGCAGATGGATTTTAAACAATCCAGTCATTCCTGCTTGTATTTTATTTATATCGCTCCGCTTCAATGAAAACTCGTCCATTTGAGAATTCTAGTAATTTCACATAACACTTAACTACATTAATTGACTGTCACATGTTATGAATAATAGTTTAAAAAAACATATTACTTATATAAAATTACTAAACGTTGCCAGCTTGAAATTCCTTTAGATCCGAATTAAAATGAAAGGGTTTAATAAGCATATTAGCGTTTATATATAATACAATGTCGAAGAGCTAAATAATATAATGTTATTATTTCCAACTACATCCCTATACAAATTCGTCATAAACCTTTAACATCTCCAAATACTATTAAATATAAATTCCCGAACGAAGTAGGTAAATAACCCACCACGTATTAGCGTATGACTATCACAATCACACAACCACCACCACCACAAAAATATCTTAACCATCATCTCTACTGCGTCAAATCTATCGTAAATTCTTACGATCACATACACCACCATCCAGCAAATGTTCAAGTGTTTATAATTGCCGTGAATGGTGTACAAAAAAATATATAATAAGGAATTGATAATTCCGATTCCAAATAACAGCCGAGAGGTCTGTAACAGCTAGTGTCGACTCGAGCAGAGTCGAACAAACACGCATACAAAATAAAATCTCGATTTTACGAAGCAACAGCAGTGCAACCTAATGAGATCGTCACGTAAACCATATCAAACAAATCCATCTGTGATTAATGCGATGGTATTGCGTCGTCATACCACTTGCGTGAGCCTGGTGATGGTGGCGCGCGCCTCTCGCAGCTGCTGTTCGGAGGTGGCGAGCAGTGCGCGCAGGCGACGCACCTCGCTCGCGGACGCTTCATATAACGCCTTGTAGTCGCGGTCTTCAGACTCCTCTGTGCGCTCGCTGCCGGACTGCAATAGAGATATAGGGAGTCAGGACTTGCTCTCGTTAATAAAATGCGTTAAGAAAATTGTGGGGAAACTGTACGGATTGCGGATCTACATATGACGTATAATGGCATTCAATATTACATATTTCTTAGTTAGACTTGTTTTACTTATAAAAAGCGCCAAAATAACACAAAAAAAAATTCCCAAACGCTCGGGTATTTTTCCTTTGTCTTGATTTCGGCGTCAACAAATAAGTCATGCGAGATAAGCTTGCATCCTGTATACGATAATCAGGCAGTAATGACGTTTCATATCATTTTTTTTAATATTATCTAAATACAAAACGATCTGGCCAATGATAGTGTAACGCCAAATTAAATATAATATTCAATTTAAAGTACCTGCTACTGAAACCTAACCTGGCGGCAAAACTGTTGTCAACGTTTGTAAAGTTCTTTCTTTGAAGATCCTAATATTATACAACTTAAGGATACGAATAATAAGATTTCAAGAAGACAAACTACCTATGCAGTAGTTTATACAACATCATATTATTATTTTAAAAATAAAACACAACCAATATGACATAGCTACAAGAATAAAACACTTCGTATAAATTTTATTTATTTATTTACACTTAGTACACATGGTATACAGGCGGACTTAATGCCATAGGCATTCTCTCCCAGTCAACCTTAGGGTGGTGTAGAGGGACGGAGGCAGGTACAAAAAAAAATATATAAACTGATAATATAATAATTTTATCCAATTATAATCATAATTACGGTACAATTTCACATTATATAGTGGTAAGTCTCATCATCTACTGTCAACATTATTGAACTAGGAAGCTTTGCTGAAAATTTTCTTAATAACCATTCCGATATTAAACAAAGATACGTTTATCAACGTGTATCTTTTGTTCACCTAAATTAAAACAAAACAACACCTTTATAAAATTCTAACTCTTGGTGCAATAAAACGACTCTCAGTGCCCACCTTTGAACGCAAAGAAAGGAAATTCAATATCGTCCGCCGCAGGTACGTTGATTAAACCTTAACATTTACTCCGGCTCTAGTAAAAAATACATAGTCAAGTTTTAATAATGCATCTTCCTACTTTAATGAATCTGTGCCGTATACCCGTACTGTATATTTTCTTTTTTTTTGTATATGTACGAGGTAGTGTCCGACCGAAACCAGATTTAACCACCGAAACCGAATTGAGTTTTTTTGACAGTTTCGGCCCAAACCGAAACTTACTTCAAACTTTAATGGTAATTCTTTTGTGCATTTTAGATTAGGACATGCAAATCCACAAGTAATTTATCGAATATCTGTAAAAAAAAAACTATTAATACCGCCCAGCCTTTGCGACTGGGCGGTTATGTTGGGTGCCAAAATATATAGCTATAAACTTTTAAAATATAAATTGTTTTTTTTATTTTTTTTTTCAAAATTTCCTACAACACACCTCGATTTAAAAAAAAATTGTCACATAATGTTAAATTGTGCCAAAAAAGTTTTAGTTTCGGCAGGATGTCTGCCGAAACCGAAATTATGATTTAGCGCCGAAACTGGCCGAAACCAAAACTTCGGTCGGACACTAGTACTAGGGGAATAATTAAACACCGCCTGCATGCTATATTTTGAGATTACAGATCTCAGTTGCATGTGTAGGGTAACTTAATATCTGGTGACACTTGTCCTGCAGGTATCACTGGTGACCAGTACAACAGGTACTACTGCTTTCGTGCTATGATTTTATATGGCCAGGAACAAGGGCAGGTACAAGATATACTATCTATGTTAAATTAATTTTCTTTGTATGTTTGTCTCCTATACTTTCCTAAACCCATTATCAGATTGTGATGAAACTTTGTGTCGTTCTACCTTCCTTTTTTTTAACTGAAAAATCGCGTTAATGGTAACACCATTAGAGAGTGAGTGGAACGGTTATGTTGGTTTCACCAGTCTTACGGCCCAATGTTGACACTCGGGAGTAAAGCATCATCCGGGCGAGCATGGAAGATACTGACGCAAAAAAAAACTTCGTAAGTATGTTTATCCCGTTTGCGTTTCCTAAGCCATTGATACGTTTTAGATAAAACTTTGGTGAGTTTTTCTGTGTGTTATGTAGTATCATCATCATCATCATCATACCAGCCCTGTATTATATACTGCCCACTGCTACACACGGGCCTCCTCTACAACTGAGAGGGTTAAGGCCTTAGTCCACCACGCTGGCCTAGTGCGGGTTGGCAGACTTCACATACCTTCGAAATTCAGAGAATTTCTCAGGTTTGCAGGTTTCCTCACGATGTTTTCCTCCACCGTTAAAGCGGGCGATAATTCATAAAGAATACAAACATAACTTTTTTTTAGAAAAGTCAGCGGTGTGTGCCCTTGGGTTTGAACCTGCGGACATTCGTCTCGGCAGTCCGTTCCACTCCCAACTAGGCTATCGTCGCTTATGTAGTATAAATGTGTCAAATTGTGAAGTTGTTTGGCTATTGGCAGCAATAACCAATAACCGCGTATTAAACTGATAATAGTCAAAGGTTTAGAAGTGAAGAAGAAGTGAGAATTAACCATAAACTTTTTAAATTCTATGTATACACATCTATTATGACGTTGGAGACTCTATTTATATTAAATTCTCAGAAAATTTACTTGGTTTTGTTAAATAAATCCTTAAGATTATATTTGAAACTATAGTGTGACCACAAGAACTGTACCGCGCCTTGGGTAGCTGCGCATCGAAAGGCGCGGGTAGAAAAACCCGCTGCACTCTGTCAGTTTGCCATCAACGCTGACGGCGGCAACACTCTATTTGTACCGGACGGTATTTGCCGAATGTGTACATTGTAAATGGGGTAATATATCGAATGATGGATCTCGTCATGTGAAAGCCGTCATTTATAATATGGCCGAATACCTTCATAAAAAGAAAGCAGACAGAGAAAGTGTACGGTTTCGTACATCGCACTTTGTCACAAATAGATTGTGCTGATGCTATTTTTTACATCAAAATAAAGTAATTCGTATGCGGACGACGCCCTGCTATGATCTGGGTTAATAGCATTTTTAGCCAACGCAGCAATTTACTTCGATCGAACATTTTCTGATACACTTTTGTGCAATACCAAACGCCGACCTGATCACTCGTCTCGCTCCAGAGTAATAATCACTGTACAGAAAGCTTTAATATAATACTGAATTAAATATAGAACTACATTTTCTATTTAAGTACGTACTTATTTCTTTGATTTGATGTGTAACTCAGATGTTTTTGTCAGTTTAATAACAATAAAATTAAAATAAAAAAAAAGATGTGTGTGTATTAATGTACACACGTATGAAGTGAAACTGTTTCAATCAATTATTTTTTTTCAGTGTTCTTATTATAATTATTATATTCTATTAATACGGTCAAATTATTATTATTTAAATATTGTCTGCTAAATCCTCGTAAGTCGTACTGCCTCGCTGGCGTAGTTGGATTACGGTACGACTGCAATCTCTCGAGTTCGATCCCCGGGTCGGGCAAAGTGATATTGGATTTTTCTATTTAGAATCAGACCCGGAGTCTGGAATTTGTGCCCGATATGGCGATAGGCTCGCCCCCTATCACATCATGGGACGGAATACGCATGGCGAAAAATAGGTTCACTAGTTACGCCTCTGCCTATCCCTTCGGGGATAAAAGGGGTGAGTATGCGTAAGACGACGCCGTGACGGTGCAAAGTGACAGAAAATGTGACGACTTTTTCTAACATAGATTTCTCCAATACCGCGTAGATAAGGAAGTTTCACTTCAAAAATAATCCTATCTTACGTAGAATGCAATCTACTTACTTTATAAAAGTAAATCTTCTATAATATAAAAATGAATCGCAAAATGTGTTGGTAAGCGCATAACTCAACAACGCCTGGACCAATTTGGCCAATTCTTTTTTTTAAATGTTCTTGAAGTCCAAGGATGGTTTTTCGGCGAGAAAAATTCGAATAATTGCCGGGAAAACACTAAAAACAGCCGTTTTCTTTTTCCCATACAAACGTTTTCTTACTAAAATGTAGAGTCAATTTGAACTTTAATACCATACCATAAAGTTTAAGTGTTAGTGGAGAGGTTCCGGGAAAGCAAAACAATTGAGTGACGTTAGTATCGTATAAATATTAATGTCAATATTTATACGATGGTAACATTACTCAAAAAAAAGGTTTAGATTAACAATTGGATCCGGTAGGTAGCGCTGTACTCGGGTTCTAGGATTTTATTTCCTTTTTAGGGCAGGACAACATTTTTTTGTGTCTTTAGGTAGATTCGAGAATGGTTTATATTAAGAATTGGATACGGTAGGTGGCGCTGTACTCGGGTTCTAGGATTTTATTTCCTTTTCACGGCAGGGCAACGTCTGTCGGGTCCGCTAGTATTTAAAAAGATATTGTATACAGGATTATTTTGACATCGCCTTAATAAATGAAACCACATACTCGTCTTTGCCTTCAACAAAAATCAACATTTTACTTTCCTGACTTTTTTATTATTTTGTAGTTTACTGCGAATATGGAGTGTGCGTGAGTGTTTTTCTGGCTGAAAGTGTAATGTTTCCGCTGCGAGGAACCCCCTTAGACTAGTACTGGCATTAGGGCGTGTAAACTTAGTTACTATTTTATTGATATTTATTTTGTTCGAAACTTACACTTTTTATTTTCCATCTATGGTTAAAATAACTTAATGTAAAGCGTTATTTCCTAAGATATAAGTAAGTCGTTTCATTTAGTAACGCAATTTCAACCAAAATGTGAACCAAATTCAACCAATATCTTCAGAACTATCCTGGAAGTCTCAATTTCATGTGAAATTGTGCTTGCCTTATTTCCCCCCTCACTTAAGGCCAGTGGCGTTGCGTATGTTTTTGCCGCCTGGGGCGGCCCAAAAATTGGCCGCCTTAAGCCACCGGACGAAAAAATAATTATGATAATTTCATCATTCAAATAAGAGTCACGCGCAACCCCCTCATTTACATTAATAATAAGTAATAACAATAAGGAATTAATCCCGTAATAATTTAAAAAAAAACCTACATATAGTGATGCTTCATCCAATGGCAAGCGAAAGTAGTAAGGGATTCACCGATACTGGAGCAGGTTCGACGGCCGGTCCGCGGCGCTCCGGCGGCTGGTCGCCGACGTTTTCGATTGCTCCAGATTCGGCCCGCGGCGCCCGCGAATTAATCCGCGGATTAATTTGATACCTACCGCGGATTAATTTGATACCTACCGCGGATTAATTTGATACCTACCGCGGATTAACTTGATACCTACCGCGGATTAACTTGATACCTACCGCGGATTAATTTGATATCGACCGCGGATTATTTTGATAACACCCGCGAATAAAATTTATATCGTCCGCGGAATCCATTTCATATCACCCGCGAGGTAGGTATGAACCACGAATTTGTTCATGGTCTACGGTTCCCTTAAGCTTGTAAATTTTCCCTGTTCGTTGTGCTTTTAACTTTCTACTTTCTATCGGCGATCCTTTTTTTATTTGAAGGATGCAAAGGTCTTTGTCGCGTATTTCTATTAACTCGTGTTTCTACGCAAAAGCCGTTTAAAATTACTTAATAGTTACCCTTTACGCATTACGAGCATTGTTTATGATAGATAAAGCAACATTTTCCCTGTTTCGTTGTGTTATTGACTTTCTACTTTCTATCGGCGACCCTTTTTTATTTGAAGGATGCAAAGGTCTTTGTCTCGTATTTCTATTAACTCGTGTTTCTACTTAAAAGCCGTTTAAAATTACTTAATAGTCGCCCTTTACGCATTACGGGCATTGTTTATTATAGATAAAGCAATCGTTACAATACACCATACCTTTCTCAAATTCTAGGTAAAACCCTTTGGGTCTTCTCATTGTCATAATAATTACGGTTCCCATTATTCACATTACCTGATATTACGTATTCAACGGAACATTTAAGGTGAAAGTCGAAACATGTTGGATCTTGTCTGCAAGGAAACAATACTCCCTCTCCATATAAAAGACCGACTCAAAATCACATGGTATCGTATTCCACTCTGTGCTCTGCTCGAAGTGTGATCTCCAGTTGTTTGTAACAGTGAAGTGATAGTAAAATTGTGAAATAGTTAAATAGTGAAAGTGTTATAAAAATGAATGTAAGTACCTTTATATACTTTGATCTAAAAGTGTTGTAACCAGATGTTTCATTAATTGTTTATGCCATGTGTTGTCCACCAGGTTAATACATTTTAGCTATCTTTGATGTCTTATTAATTTATCATTATTACTAATGTGTACATGTATACTTCGCATACCTATAAGTATTTATCATACAGTACTTACTTAACCGATAGTTAAAACAGTTTTATTTTATTTTGTTACAGTTTTCTGAAAATACTTTCAAAAATTATTATTATGCTGAAGAAATCGACGAACCTAGTGATGAAGAAGGTACACTCGCCTTTAAAGTAAAAAAAGCGATAGCAGCCAATAAAAGATCGATGGAAAGCAACAACATTGATGAGTTCTTTGAAAAACCCAAAAAAAAGAAGACAACTACAAAAAAGTCATCCAGTGTTGGTCGATCGACGAGCGGTGGTATTTCATACATCCGATCAAACAGCGATGACAGTAGTTCTGCATCACATCTCATAAAAGTTGAGGTGTATGATGTGAATAAAATAAAAAACATCGCACCGACGGAACATTGGAAACACGCTGATGTGCGAGTTAAATATTACGCGGAAAACGACAGTGATAAGAACTTGCAAAGTATCAAGGACACTATATACAATATCACTAAACAGTTGGCTAGTAAGGACGATTGTGTGAAATATTTTATAGATACCGACAAGTGATAAAAGTGCCAGTGCGTTACAATGTTTTATAACTGTCAAACTATTATTTTAATAACTATACTTAAGTATCTATCTGTTTTATTTTAATTTACATTGTATTGTATTTAAACTTTGTACTCTTTTAAGTTACATACTTAATAGATTAATTTGTTTTTGATTTTAGAACTCTTGTGTTATTGCTAAGTATTAATGTAAATAGTTATAAGTCTTTTTAGTGTTTTTTCATGCTCATGCTTACGATTGTAAAGTTATTGGGAACATTCATAAATTGTTTGGAAGAATTATAACTATTGTATGGGGTTATTAATCTTCAATAAAGAAACATCATTCATTCATTTTCATATTTCATTTATTCACCTCAAAACATGATTTAAATAAACCATTTAAAAACACATCATTGCATATTGTATTATCACTAAATAATACTTGAAAATCTTTGAGACTCTTACCATAGTATTTATAATACAGATACATTAAACAGTACTCTCCACAAACTATAGTAAAGTCATTTTGAATTCGACTTGTATTGTAATTCCACATTCTAGAATTTCTCGCTAAAAACATTCGGTGGTATCCTTGAGGTGGTCGACCGTATGAATCAAAGTACTGTCCAAAACCATTCTTATCTATGTGTATGGCGACCCAGTGAGAACCTGGTTTGTTATCGGGGTCTAAGTTGCTAACTACGTATGTAGGAGTTACCACATATATTGGCAGACGATTGGCTGCATATACATTATATTCAATACATGGATCAATTTTCTTTAAGTAGTTCTGTATTTCTATTGTATTCATTTTTATTCACCGTATTGCTGCAGAATCTTATCAGGTCGAATGATAAAATGGTAATGTCATATATAAGGTTAACAAGACACTATTATGGCACTTATCAGGCAAGTTGACTCTTGGTGTGGGGTTGCAAGGATTATAGTATACAAAGAACTTAAAGTTTTGTAAATTCATTTTATTGGTAACTTAAATCTAACAAACAGATCTCTATTAAAATTATTCACGCTTAATCTAATCTTAAATAGTTAATTTTGTGTTCTTAACTACTATAATCTACTGAAATATTGCGGTTTTTATCTATTTCAATAACATTATCAAACTCCGCATAAACAACGCAATTAATAGTTTGTGATAAAGCTGTTTCAAAACGCACTTCTAATCTCACACTACCATGCTTTACAAGATTCCAATGACTTGCAGAGTTTGCTGATAAATCAGGTGTCAAATCAAACGCTAACATACAATACCCTTCAGCGTATTGTTCTCGGGATATCCCATTACCTTCATTGAGAAAGTGTATACCTGTTCCCGAAAACAATGTATGATATACTGAAGTAAAAATTTTGTTCTCAAATGAGGGTTGTAAAGCCTTTGATGGTATTTGTTGGCCGTCTATATATAAACTAAATGTATTAATGTCATAATTTTGAAAGTTAAATGGGTTCTTGGTGAGGTTTCCATTGAAAGCAGCGTTATTTACAAATCCCACTATACACCTTTTAGGTAATTGCCCTAAGAAAATGTTATCTAGAGTTTTTCCTTGAACACCTGATGGTATTGTTAAAACTTTAACTTCAGCTCGAGTAATGGGGTATTTAGCTGTGGTAGAAGCTAAGACCTTTTGATGAGCAAGTAAAACACTGGGATTGATTCGTGCTCTACGAATAATCAAAGATGCATCCGTAATAGATACCTTTAATTTAAGGTCACCTGTAGAGGCCATGAGATTGAAATTTTCCCTAGAACGAACTAACTTAACACATATATCAACACCATTGATTAAAAATTTTTCTTGATTAAATAAATCACCATGTAAGTGACCAATCATTTCCATTTCTTTACTTTCACTGGCTAATTCTTGCCTCTTAGTAAATCCTTTATTAGTATCATCGGCGGAATCCATTTTTCCAGCTGTATCTTCATACCATAAACCACAGGTGAGGTGAGACTTTTTTGCTGCAGGAGCATAGTTCAATAAGTTTTCTATATACGCACGATAAGCATATGTGTTATTGGGTGGTGATACAAGTTTTTGATTTAAGTAGACATCAAGTTGGCTGAAAAGTGTGTGCAACCAATTATTCACCGGAGCAACGACTGTAGATGCGGTTAGTTTGGTGTTATCTTGATTTACTATTTTCGCTTTCAAGTGAAGTAACGTATGAGATAAATCTATGTAGTCATCTCCTGCTCCAGGAATTTGAAATTCTATAGGACCATCATCGGCAAGAGACGAAATTGGTTTATAATGGATCCAAATTCCACTTTCAATGCTAGTTTGAGTTGATGGCAATGCAAACAAATCCAATTCGGACTTAATACATTCACAGGAATGACTGTGTAAAAAAGACATTGTGATTAATTGTTAGAAAATATATCTTTGATTTGTTTTGGAGTAATTTTTGATTTTTTTAGAGCTTTCACTTTCGCGGTCAACGACGGACTGACTCCGGGTAGACGTTTTCGTTTTGTTATATATCCAGATCCAGACATATTGATTTTATCTATTTTTTCATCGGCCTTGCGTTTCAAGTTGGAACCAACTTCTTTAAGACGTGCTTTTATTGAATCTTCCATTGGTCGCGCACTAACCATATCTGTCAATAGGCCAACACCAGCACTCAATGCCTCTTTACCAACAGCTCGAACACCACTAGATAGTAATGGTAAAACTGACCGAAACAATCCCCCAAGAAAACTACCAATTCCATGTCCTTTTTGATAAGGCGCCCCTTTGTATACCACCCCTATACCTGAACCAGCCTGATGAGAATAATAGCGTTGATAGGGACATATCATGTTGGAGCGTTCAAAATGCATTATAATTTTTTAAAATGTAGTTTAACACACACCGTTCCAAACTGAAATGGTATCTTTTGTCCGGTGCTTGACCTTATATCTATTTCGATGGTATCGAATTCTCTTCGCATTACCGATAAGTAATGTGGAGGTGAAAATACATGCATTTTATTGGCACCATAGATGTATTTTGAAGGATCTAATGGTATTACTCTTAGAAGAGGTGTCATTACATCACCTACAATTTGAGGTTCAACTATATCACAGTAAACGAATAGTTGAGAAGGCAACCCTAAATGTAAATTAGCTGGACATTTAGCTAAATTCTTTTCAACAAGGTTTCTGTTTGGTTCAAATCCCAACTGTAAGCCTAGTTTAGGAGATAATGTTACAGATTTTATTGATTCGTCTAACACAGAAACAGAAACAAATTTGGATATATTGTCGTAGCGGAATTTGATTTTTTCTCTTATATTATTTAATGCTGATAAAATATGATTAATATTATCATAGTTAGTGGCAGGTATGTGAGTCTTATAATAAACTGTAGATAGTTTGTCTTCATTGGGCATTTTCATGATTTTTGTTATGTAAATAACATTCTCATGATCTTGAACAGTAAACATGGTGCATGGATATTGGAATTCAACGATTCCTACACACCATTCTCCTTCCAATATTATGGGTTTGGGTAATTTTGTTGAAAAAATTGATGTTTTGTTCTCAGGAAAATATTCCATTGAACTATTGCTAAGTAAAGTTAAATAAAAATCTTTAATCATACTTTTTTTAAACTGGAAGCTAAAATCCAACTATTAAATTTGTTTGGATAACCTTTCCACTTAACTAACACTTGCTGTCTGCTGCCAGAGTAACGAGAGCGAATTATTTTATCAATCTTGTGTTCAATGGTGGGGTCATAAATTACCTTTTGTAATTCTCGTTCATAAAAAGTTCCTACTATCTCTTCACCATCTAAATCTTTAATAGTATAAACGGGCCACGGAGTACGTTCTATTATAGAAGAAATCACAAATATTTCATCGCTCCAATTAGATTCATAACCTTTTTGGAATACATGTTTATATTTGGTTATTCTCACATGGTCACCGACATGAAACATAGGTAGTATAGTTTTTGATGATTTTTCAGATTTTTCATATAAATTACTCCAAACTGTCATTATATTATTAGAATTAACATCTGAAGGACACATTTTAATACTAGAATGAAAACTGTGATTGTAAGAGTGTATCAAATTCTGCAAAATATCAATATATTTATGTGTATTCTTGTGTGTAAAATAGCGCCACATCTTCATTTTTAGCGTTCTTTGAAATCTTTCTACAATGCTTGCTTTGATGTCTGGATTATTTGTTGTATAGTAATTTATGTTTTTTGTTTTAAAATATCTTTGAACATCTTTCGATACAAATTCAGTGCCTTTATCAGATTGAATGTGAGTGGGTGTAGTATTAGCTTCATTAAATATACTGTCGAAACATTTTTTTATGGTTTCTGAATTTTTCTTTTTCAAGGGTCTAGCATATGCATATTTACTAAAAACATCAATAACACAAAGAATGTAGTTGAAACCTTTATTATCTTTAGAATAAGTCCGCATGTCGCTTAAGTCAGCTTGCCAAAGTTCATTGAGATTAGAGAGAACGTATTTGTTCCGAGGGAATTTTCTATGTACTGGTTTGTGGAGTGTATACGTAGATTGGGATTGCAACCAGTTTTTAACTTCTTCCTTTTTCATTTTACCTTTCATAGCTTTTGATAATTTGTCGATATTGCTATATCCAGCTGGGTGTGATACATCATAATAAATTTGATCTAATTCTAATAAGGGGTCCATTTTTCCCAATCAATCTTTTTCTTAATTTTATTTGCGTGTTTATCTTCGCTCGTTGGCGTCAAATATACCTCTGTGTTTTGTGGCGGTTGTTCTTCGATGGCGTTTTGAAGTCGAGCTATGTACTCACGTCTTTTTGGATTGCCAATATATGTTAAAGGTACTTTTAAATCCTTTAACGCTTTAGCAAATTTTTCCCAACCAGGTGGGTCGTTGTTTTTTAATGGTCGCAGTGTATCGCTTACTAAATCGATAATGTTACTGTTAGGAATCACTTCATTATCTACAATCACTGTGCCAGCATCATTCCAATAAATTTTGTTTTTATTTAGTGACACCGAATTCAATAACAACTCACCTTTTTTTACATATGTTTTTGGTATTAAATTTAAAATTTGTTTTGTTGAGTAGGAAGGTTTTTTTTCGAGTGTAAAACTTTCTTGTTGCTTCTCTTCATCACTCAGTGTCTGACTGGCAACTACATCTTTATTCTTGATATCATTATTTATATTAAGAATTTTCCAGCTTTCAGATGTGGGTTTATTGTTGTCGTCATTTGAAGTTATTATAGGGAGTTCGATGGGACGACGATCTTCTTCCATAAAGTGGAGATATCTTTGTAAAATTTGTAAGTATAATTTACACTTTTTTCGATCATCCATATTACTGTTGAGTATTTTTTCCATTTCACTATCTAAACGAGAGGTAGGATTTTCATTTCTTTTTTGATTTAACTTATCTATTAAGCTTGGATCAACTAACAGCATTTTTTTGGCGTGTTCCATTTTTAAACTAGTCCACTTATCAATCCGCTCAAAATAGAACCCAATATAATCGGAAGAAATGCACCACCTTTTTGAACTATTATATTCTTTCTTATTTTATTTGTACTCTTACGTACCAATTTTCGTAGTAAATTTTTGTACTTTTTTAGTTTACTCTTTGATTTTTCTTCAAGTTTTATATTTCCTTGTAAAACGTTATGAATACATTCACAAATAAAATTAATTTCGTTTTCGTTACAGACTTTTAAAAGAGCTTGTTGATGTTTTGGTTTAAGTTTATAAAGAGCATTTAATAAGTGTTCATGCGTCTTTAAGCGTCGATCCATCATTTGTAAATGACGGGTATTGGTTGGTTCTTGGCATATTTAAACTCTTTTGTGGGAATGTACACTGTAGAATGACCATCAGATGGAAATATTTTTGATTTAATTCGACACATGTCAAAAGTGTCTTGTTTTAGATCTATCATCAAATAGCCATGTGCTTCTTTTGTAGCATCTCTGTAAGCATCTTCTATGAATTTGCTATTTTCTGGCGATACTTGTCGCGCTAAGTAACGTATTTGAGTTTTATCACGTGGGTTTTTAAAATAAATTATGTAGTTTGAATTCAAAGAAATGTCTCTTTGTCCTTTACCTTGATGAAATAAATTTTGAGTGATGTAAAATACACTCAAGTTCCTATGATGACTACCTTTGGTAAATATGTCAACAATGCGACCATCAGATTCCCTCATGAGATCATCGATAATAATAAGGTTAGCTTCCTTTCCATCAAACATATTCAAATCTGGTATACCCTGATAATAGTTTACATTTGGTAAATTATATAAGGGCTGCATTTCATCAAAACACCAAGTAATTTGATGAAAATTGGTGTTGCACACCTCATTAATATGATTAATAAAGTTTGTTACAAAATTAGACTTTCCACATCCACTTGGACCTGCAACTATGGCAGTAAAAGGATGATAAAAATGAAACATTTTTTAAATGCACGTGTGAACTCGAAAAGGTTTCGGAATGAATAAAACAAGAAGTTACGATTGAGTGTATTATATTTGATTTTGTTTTACGTACAAAGATTACATATACAAATAATTTGAAAAATGATCATTTACATACATCATACAATTCATAGCTGTTTAGAAAAATATTACAGTAATAAAGTGATTATAAAATAAAGTTAAATCAGGTATAACAAATAACTAACTACATACATTCAAATTTACATCTAATTTTTCATGATATTATACAAAACATAGTAAAACAATTTAAAAAAAAATAGTACATAATACGGCAGAACTTTAAGTTACTTAAAACCACAATTAAAACACACATTAATATACATATTTTCGTTGTACAGAAATCGTAGATAAAATCAAATGTCCTTTATTTTATAATGACCCCATGCAAGAGTATCAGTTGAATTTTCTATTAAATAACGTTTTGTGTCATTGTGTGATAAAGATATCTTATTAATTTTTTGTGTATATATAGCATGTTTAATTGATTTAAATCTTATCATTTCACTGTATTGCGTTTTCTTTTCATATAAACATGATTTATAATCAGTAAGACTAAATTTTTTTGTTACACTTTTGTTAATCCCTTTTGCTTTACATATACATTTATTCTGCACATCCATTGCATACATTTTAGAGCGAAGACCTACAAATTCTTTAAGAATTTTACCGTTATTTTCGTCTTTAAAAAAACCTAACCGTTTTTTATTCAATAATGGTAAACCATATTGATTATTTGGTGGATAGTCGGACGTATCAAAGTAGTTGACTAAATCAAGTTTTATGTCAGCATAATAATTTTGCGTAAATATTTGATATATTAAACTATCGGTATCAGTATATAGTAATTTAATATTATTTTGATATTTCATTTTCATATAATCGTAATGGAAATCGTATAGTAATGTTTTAGATATATCTAAAATACAAAAACCGAGGTAAATTGGTTTATTATATAAAACTTTAGTTTTATTTAATTGTATTGCTACTAAACTTTCTGAAAATATAGATAAACTATGGAATTCTGGTCTTGCTATCAAAGATTGAGCACCTTGAGTTTTGCCACGATTTAACCAATGATTGATTAATTTGACATTAACTCGTTTTCTTACATTTTCCATTGTTTTACCAAAAACAGAATTATTCATAAGTTTAAAAAAATCTTTCTCAAAATCTGAAGTAGCTAGTGAACGCATATGAGTGTTCAAGTCTATATAACTTTTCAACCATGCGGATTGTTCAAATTTTAAAATTCTATGTACTTTAGTCAATCGGAGGCCATTTTTTAAACATTGTTTGAGGTTTCTATAATGAATGACGTAATTTTTTTTATCTTTTAAATTTGGGATCAGTTTCCTGTCTTTGCTGTTTCCTAAACATACGTTTTCGGGACAAAATGGAAAATCTGAATGAAAATCATGTAAAGTTTTTGAATATTCTAAATCTACTTCTAACATAAAACCATGTTCGGCATCATCGGCTATATTAAAATCTGTATTTATATCGACCCATTCAAATTTGCCTGTCGGGAGACATTGGGACATAGCCCAACCATAAAGGTTATTTGCGTCTAAGTACATCAAAAATGAAGATGGTTTATCTGAATCGTATTCCGACATAAACATGTTATTTGCCACTGCATGTCTATTACTGCATTGTGATATACCACCCCGAATATTATTCGCTATAAACGTAACCTTATCGATATCTGTTAAAAGTTCCAAATTTATTTTGGTAAAATTTAACATAGCATCCCAACTTAAACCAGGTGCTGTATAATAGTGGGCAGGATCTAAGCCGTATGTTTTAAGACACACATCCCTAAAGTTTTCAAATATATCTGCTAACAACAATACATCTGTTTTTAAATACAGGTCTGAATATTCACCCATGTTTTTACAATTAAAATGATTCCACACGTCTTGAGCATGATGGTATTCACTTTCTGTAACGTGACTATCATTTAAAGAACTATAAAATTGATCGCGAGTGGGAAGAGAAGTTATTTTTAAACAATCAAATGTCGTCATGTATTCGTATGGATAAACACCTTTTCTTATTAAACGTTTAAAATCTTCTTCACATGGATATTTTAATTTGAGTTCACGAAATTGTTCAGGTAATAAGTTCTGAGCTAATTTGTTAAGGCCACTTGACATAAATTTAAAAGAATCAAGAAATCGTAATTTTATAACTCTGTTATTGATTTGTAAAACTTTAGAAAAAGAAATATATTTTTCCTTATTCTCAGGAATAAGTTCAATGTCACCTTTCTCGAAATCAAGACCATGCACTATGAAATGAGCGTCATAATTACTTAAATTATGTAAAAACACTGGCACAAAATTAGGAGCTTTGTATTTTTGAGAGCATACTCTATGAGCTACACCTTCATATGCACCAGTATGCCAATTATAAGATATTGTGCTATCCTCGTTTAATTTAGTAACACAAATGTAACACGACTCACTTTGACTGATATTTATTTTATTTTCTTCAGTTAACGGTAATGGTGATTTGATAAAAGAATTTTTGTTACAAATATTTTCTAAATCTGCGTAAATGAATTGCATAAATTTTTGCGCACAATCTTGCCCTGTATAAGACCTATACACTGAAAGATTATCATCGTAAGAACATTTAACATAATACCCAAAACTATACGTTTCATGTTTTTGGATATTAACAGTTGATGATTGATTTGGATTGTTAGAACAATTCTCTATTGGTTTTAAAAATGCTTCAAAGTCAGCATACACAACGAATGGAACTCTTAATTTACGTTCATAGTTGTTAAATGAAATTTGGTTTGATGGTATTAATTCATTAAACCAGTTTCTTTTTCTATCGTTTTCTGATGGTAAATTTGTGCACACATTGAAACAATCATTTTCTTGGTGTCGTTTTAAATTATCAAATGATGTGAAATTTAATAAACAGCCATCACAAATATGAACTGCATGTTCAGAAGTCGATAACTGTTTAGATAATAATCTCGAGAGGTTTTTAATAAAACAGTAATGACCTTTAGAACCTTGAGATATATACAATAAGTTTAAGTGAGTAGTTTTACGGTGCTTCGTAAAGT
The DNA here is from genome assembly GCA_947568825.1 of Sphinx pinastri. NCBI lineage: Eukaryota > Metazoa > Arthropoda > Insecta > Lepidoptera > Sphingidae > Sphinx > Sphinx pinastri. The sequence goes on along the minus strand of OX387614.1, from coordinate 4,805,307 downwards.
GTAATGGACCCACAACTTTATTTGATTTGCTTATTGAATCATATTGTAATCCAAAAACATTAATACTGAGACTATTCAATTTTTCAAATTTATGGATGTCATTAATTTTTATAGGAAACGATAGGTTATCAAATTTTAGTTTGTTTTTGTGTATTATATAAGATGATACCCTATTGGAACTATGAGTAGCTGGAAATAATCCTGACAAAACTGCCCAACGAAAACATTCGTGATCGTTATTTTGAACATTGATTACAGCTTTCTTATGTTTTATATCTAACGGTAGGTCTATGTATGAAGATCCACGCAATGGGTTAAATTTGTTAACATTCATATCCAAGTGATTTATTTTATCTAAACTCCATCCACTACCCTTTTTTTGGAAATTGGTCATTTTGTTTGTTATTTCGGTAATTATAGATGAGAAAGTAATATCTTTGTCATCACCTTGACAAACAAGATAGTTTGAAATTTGAAAATCAAAAATATTGTGTAGATTTTTTGTTTCTTGTGTGAAATCCGCATTGAGAATAAAATTAACTTTTACAACAGAATATTCTAAGATAGATCGTTCTAGTAATGTATAAATTATGTTTTTAATATTTTGTAAAAATAATTCAGGTGATTCAAGCTGTGTATCAGAAACTAAATTAGATTTCACTCGATATGTAATAATTCTATTACCGAAAGCACTATCAATGAATTGAACATTAGGTAGATTGTTATCTCTTCTAATTAAATTATTTTTATGTTTATTGCTCTTATAGTGACTGGTCATATATTTTTTTGACACATGTATGTGACACTCAGGACATTCAATTTTATCATTATGCTGTTCTGTACTTACATTTAAAATGTTATCCAGCGACGATGTAGATGTCGAAGGAGCTCCAAGACGAATATTTTTCCTTTTCTTTAAAGGAACCTCTTCAAACAATTCAGTTGGCGCTAATCTTTTCCTGTTGCCTTCTCCATTCTGCATAGATCTGATGGATAAGAAAACAGTTAAAACAATGTCATCTCACGAAATCAATATGCTACTATGTTTCTATTATTTAAATAGATACTAACATTTTTTGTTATTTACACTGCAAACAATATGCTTTCATTGATAATACACCATCAATATCATCCTCATCGGAATGAGTTTGTTTTGAGGTTTTATGTCCACTACATGGTGTATAATAAGGAGAAATATCAGGATCTCCCAACATTGATTCTGGTAAAACATTTAATATATACCAAAATCGTATGAAACGATGATATTTATGTAAAATTATCTTTTTATCGAAACTCGCAATCTCACTCTGAGATAAACTAGAAATATCAAGTGATTGGTACATTTTGGTTGCACTCCAAAGTTAAAAATATAAACGGAAGAAACAAGTTGAATGATCGTGCAAGATGTCCGAACCATTATAAATACTTGAAATGTATCCCCTCTTCATGGATTCCCAAAACATGTTGCAACTAGTCTTAACATAATAGAAAATATTTTACTCACGTTTCAACTTGTGTTTGTTCCATTTTATCACAGAGCTCGTACAGTTCTTTGTCGTATTGCGATGACATCAGATCCATTGATTCGATGTTTTCGAGAAGTGCGACGAGTTTCATGTTGTATAAATCACAGCTTGTATCCATTGTGACGAATGTCTTATTTTGCGCAGTTTCAAAAGTGATTTCGGTGTCATATACTACCCAAAACCATGTGATTATATTTGAAGCTATCCACTTTTTTCCAAACAATTTATGAATGTTCCCAATAACTTTACAATCGTAAGCATGAGCATGAAAAGACACTAAAAAGACTTATAACTATTTACATTAATACTTAGCAATAACACAAGAGTTCTAAAATCAAAAACAAATTAATCTATTAAGTATGTAACTTAAAAGAGTACAAAGTTTAAATACAATACAATGTAAATTAAAATAAAACAGATAGATACTTAAGTATAGTTATTAAAATAATAGTTTGACAGTTATAAAACATTGTAACGCACTGGCACTTTTATCACTTGTCGGTATCTATAAAATATTTCACACAATCGTCCTTACTAGCCAACTGTTTAGTGATATTGTATATAGTGTCCTTGATACTTTGCAAGTTCTTATCACTGTCGTTTTCCGCGTAATATTTAACTCGCACATCAGCGTGTTTCCAATGTTCCGTCGGTGCGATGTTTTTTATTTTATTCACATCATACACCTCAACTTTTATGAGATGTGATGCAGAACTACTGTCATCGCTGTTTGATCGGATGTATGAAATACCACCGCTCGTCGATCGACCAACACTGGATGACTTTTTTGTAGTTGTCTTCTTTTTTTTGGGTTTTTCAAAGAACTCATCAATGTTGTTGCTTTCCACCGATCTTTTATTGGCTGCTATCGCTTTTTTTACTTTAAAGGCGAGTGTACCTTCTTCATCACTAGGTTCGTCGATTTCTTCAGCATAATAATAATTTTTGAAAGTATTTTCAGAAAACTGTAACAAAATAAAATAAAACTGTTTTAACTATCGGTTAAGTAAGTACTGTATGATAAATACTTATAGGTATGCGAAGTATACATGTACACATTAGTAATAATGATAAATTAATAAGACATCAAAGATAGCTAAAATGTATTAACCTGGTGGACAACACATGGCATAAACAATTAATGAAACATCTGGTTACAACACTTTTAGATCAAAGTATATAAAGGTACTTACATTCATTTTTATAACACTTTCACTATTTAACTATTTCACAATTTTACTATCACTTCACTGTTACAAACAACTGGAGATCACACTTCGAGCAGAGCACAGAGTGGAATACGATACCATGTGATTTTGAGTCGGTCTTTTATATGGAGAGGGAGTATTGTTTCCTTGCAGACAAGATCCAACATGTTTCGACTTTCACCTTAAATGTTCCGTTGAATACGTAATATCAGGTAATGTGAATAATGGGAACCGTAATTATTATGACAATGAGAAGACCCAAAGGGTTTTACCTAGAATTTGAGAAAGGTATGGTGTATTGTAACGATTGCTTTATCTATAATAAACAATGCCCGTAATGCGTAAAGGGCGACTATTAAGTAATTTTAAACGGCTTTTAAGTAGAAACACGAGTTAATAGAAATACGAGACAAAGACCTTTGCATCCTTCAAATAAAAAAGGGTCGCCGATAGAAAGTAGAAAGTCAATAACACAACGAAACAGGGAAAATGTTGCTTTATCTATCATAAACAATGCTCGTAATGCGTAAAGGGTAACTATTAAGTAATTTTAAACGGCTTTTGCGTAGAAACACGAGTTAATAGAAATACGCGACAAAGACCTTTGCATCCTTCAAATAAAAAAAGGATCGCCGATAGAAAGTAGAAAGTTAAAAGCACAACGAACAGGGAAAATTTACAAGCTTAAGGGAACCGTAGACCATGAACAAATTCGTGGTTCATACCTACCTCGCGGGTGATATGAAATGGATTCCGCGGACGATATAAATTTTATTCGCGGGTGTTATCAAAATAATCCGCGGTCGATATCAAATTAATCCGCGGTAGGTATCAAGTTAATCCGCGGTAGGTATCAAGTTAATCCGCGGTAGGTATCAAATTAATCCGCGGTAGGTATCAAATTAATCCGCGGTAGGTATCAAATTAATCCGCGGATTAATTCGCGGGCGCCGCGGGCCGAATCTGGAGCAATCGAAAACGTCGGCGACCAGCCGCCGGAGCGCCGCGGACCGGCCGTCGAACCTGCTCCAGTATCGGTGAATCCCTTACTACTAGCGAACCCAGGACTTTCGCGTTTCAGTTCATTATATAAGCCACTAGATCGATGACGCGATATTTTAAAACTATTAACAGTTTAAATTTAAAACACTAAATTGTTATTCATTTTAATATATGATGAACATTAAACAGGTAAATAAATAACGGTTACGTTTAGTTAGCACCTAATTAATACTAAAATGTGCCAAAAACAATAAATATGTGCACACCACATACAAAATCAGCAAATACGCAATAATAGTAAATCATCTTAAATTAAATGTTAAAGTACCTATTTATTGAGTAACATCTAGTTTGACTATCGAAACGTTTTAATTTATGATTATTGCCTATTTTCATATCAGAGCATAATATGTGAGATAGTAAACAATTCGACCAAAGATGACAACACCAAGCTTATCGTACATCGTAATCGTTCCCAAAACATAATCTAAGGTGATCCGTTTATTCGCAACACGATTAAAATATCTCAAATGTTTATAACACGTAACATTTCGAAAATGTTTACCTCTAACACATGTTTATTCGTGAAATCAGATTTAACGCATTTGTTTGAAAATACACCGGTGTGTAGAAAGCAAACTTAGATCTTATTTATTTAAACGATTACTCGTTAGATTCAGTGTTAGTGTATTCATCTACATGCGGAAGGTAAAGGCACGCGTACTGCCAATTGCGATATAATATTAACTTGTCAGAGAAGGTACATACGCAGTATCCATCCGAAGCCATCGAGGTGAGGCTGAGAGAGCGCGATCCCATCCCTCCGACAGTGTCGAGGGAGTTGAGAGATCGCGACCGCTCTTTGTCCAGGTTTCCCACTTTATTCGAGCGCGACTTCCTCTCGGGCCGCAGCGGAGGCGCCTCGGCGGGAGGCTCCGGAGTAATCTCTAGGGGCGCCTCCTGCACTACCTTCGCAGGCGGCACAGCTTTAGGTTTAAAGTTCTTTTGACTCGCTAACAATTTTTTGTCCAATTTTTTCAGCACTGGAGTCATCAAATTCAGGGAGCCCAATGTCGCACTACTCAAGTACACACCACCGTAGCCGGAGCTGGTGCCTCCGTAGATGCCGAGATTGGAAGCGGGCCGCCCCAGTCCCACACTGTAAGGGTTGTAGTTTCGGTACGTGCTTGGAGTATAGTTCGAGTAATTGTTCGCGTATGGGCTGTACTGCCCGCCGAGCACGGAGCCCAACATGCTGGGAGACGAGCCATAGTGAGTCGTCAAACTCCGCGGTCGCGTAGAGTACCTGTCTTGTTTTCGACTCATTTTCGATCACATTTCACTCATAAATAAAAAAGAATATACGCGCGAACGCTACGGCCGGCGAAAATACACTGAAAACTTTACCGAGTGCGAGTTCTATTGAGAATATTGCTATAGTGGAGGCGGCGAGTCGGGTGGATCGCGTTTGCGAGACGCCGGTGACGCACTGAGAGCAGCGAGGGCAATCGCGCTCGAGCCGCGGCCGCCGGTACCACCTGTGACTGCGGCGCGGCGGTGCGGCGGCGCGGTGGCGCGGTGGCACGGTGCCGCGGAAGCGTCTCCGGGCGCGCCACCGCGCCACCGCCGCGCCCCAAGGACGGCGCGCAAATAGATGTTACGACCCCCTATTACCGTAGACTTGCCCCGTCAATCCGTTAACGGGACCCATCACCGCTAGGCTGCGGGGCGCGGAGCGCTCGGGACACGCGCACCACCCACGGCACAGGTACGCACGCGCCCGCTCTAAATATACCCACTGCCTTACACAACATCATGTATGTATAATGTCTCTAATTAATAAGGCAACACTGGCGCATGTACTACGTAATCGCCCAAATAAAACCACAATAATAGAAACAAACTAAACGAAAACGTATTTAATGTACGTGCCACGCGCCAATGAACGAGATGGGTTGCGCTTTTTGTTATCTCTAAATATAAAATCTATTTTCAAGTTTACGCGTGTCCGTTTCGAAAAGCGGTGACCCAAATTCGGAGATGTTTGTATCGTGCTAATAAACGATTGCTTGACTGGAATCTGAACTGTTCGTCGCGCTAATGGGTGCGAATTCTGCTACACATATTACAAAATACTTTATTTATGACTAGTTGATGTTCGGGACTTCGCCCGCGTGAAAAGCCTTACCCGCTACAAAAGTCCCTAAAACAGAGTACGACGCCAGCACCTTCTACTTAAAGAATCAGATAACAAATATTCATTATTTCCCATGGGAGCAAATTACCTCGATAAAACGTAGCCTATGTATTAATCAAGGACATGATCTACCCGTGTGCGAAATTTCCTCCAAATCCGTTCAGTAGTTTCTGCGTTTCCTTCTAACAAGCATCCAAACATACAAACATCGAAACATTTTTACAAACTTTCGCATTTATAATATTAGTAAGATAAAATACTGTAGGTACAGTCTAAACTGGCACGAGAAACTGGAAATCTAGTCCGAGAAAATAGATCAAAATTAAACCTTTTTTAAAATAATTTAACATCCTGATCCCTTTTAAAGTCTTCCTTTTATTCATGTTGAAGACGTAAATTCATATACACGAGCCGACAGTGGACACGTCACGTCGCAAGTTGTGGGCGAGCAGTTCGACGCGCGGCGTCGACAAAGCTGTCTCGCGACCGTCCCACATTGTGGACGTTGACAAACCACATATAAATCGTGACACTGATGCAAAATTTAAAAGTTCATTAGTCGAGCACGTTGGCAATCGGAATGCTTCGCTAGATTATATTAATCACTAGGTGATGCTCGCGGCTCCGCCCTCGTGAAAATGATTTTCTAAATTAAGCATCGACTCCAAATATACGTATATAAAGTTAAATTATTTTATGGTTTGAAGTGGTTTTGAAGCCCATTTTATTTTTTGTTAAAAAGCTTTTATTTATTGCTTTTTTGTTAGTTCATTATGGAACGGTGTAACAATCCATCATAGATATACGATTGCAGCATTAGCGGATCATCTGCTAGTTATTAAAGAGTTCCATTGTCTATCTCCGAAGATCTTCATCAGATCCTAATAAATTATATACTAAAACCTTCCCTGAAAAATATACATTTGAATAACGAAAGCTCAATCAAAATCGGATAGGTAGTTTTTGAGAAAATCGCGGCCATACAAACTTATATACATACATACGGATCGAATACAGAACCTCTTTTTTTGAAGTCGTTTAAAAATGTTGATATTAAACACCCACTGAAATCTCTAATTACCTAGTTCTGCAAAACTTTGGATTTATATAAAACCCGTGAATAGTAAATATCCTGAATTATGTTGAAGCTTACATGTCACCAGGCATGTGTTTTCCACATTCCACGGTTATTCGCCATAACTACCGATTGACAAACGCTTATTGCATTACATTTGCTTCATCTATATCTATCTATACTTAATATTATAAAGCTGAAGAGTTTGTTTGAACGCGCTAATCTCAGGAAGTACTGTACCGATTTTGAAAATTCTTTCACTAATAGTAAGCTACATTACTCCTGAATGCTATAGGCTACTTTAATCCCGAAAGATATTTCACGCGGGCGGAGCTGCGAGCAATACTACAATATATAATAGTAGACGCAAGATTATGAATCGAATTTTGGCACGAGCTCTCGAGTTTAATTTTTCATTCGTGTTCAGAACAGCTATTGAATATACCTACTACCTTTCGATAAATCTAATTCAACGATACAGGATTCAACATATTATCTTACAAAATCATATTGCCTTAAAAATGCGCTTCTTCAGACTTTAAAAGTCCACTGATGAACATACGTTACTAAAAGTCAATTAGCTAAAATCCAAATAAGGGAAGAAAGATTTTCAGAAGTAGGTACGCAGCAATAATAACAATGTCCTTAATGAAAACACATAGAAGTCAACAAACGAGAAGAGTCAGGAAACACAGCGAGATGCGACTAGGTACGATTAAACTTTACAACAACGCACATAATGTTATAATGTATGTTGAGGCTATGATTTCAGCCAGTAATGTTTTCTTGTTTCATACTTTTCAGTTTTGATAAGTATTCAGTTTTTAAAAAAGTTTTAATGCTTCCGCACCTGCATAGCAGAAGTGGGAAGCTGTAGTCATGACTGCAGTGAATCCTTGCGTAGGACCCGCCAGCCAATTAATATACTTTAAACCAATAAAACAACTCATCGTAAACTTGACATTCAACTTACTATTGCCGCTAGATTTCCCAACGGATCCAATTTGCTGCGCCCGTGCTCTCTAACATTATTTGGTATCACGGTATTACAAACCTCAGACTTCAGGACGTACCAACCATGAACTTGTTTAAACTATGAAGATGAATATTGCGGAGCTTCGACATCGTATTGATATTACCGGCAAACGGAAACGGAATATCTCAGATTCCCGGAGTTATTTCTCTTGTATTTGAGTTTAGATTTGTTTTACCTTCATCCGGAGTTTCACGGACTTCCTATGTCTAGCGAAAATAGTAGGAAATAATTTTACACTCGTCTGCAGCTCGGACTTATTCTAAACTAATATTATGAAGAGTAAATATTTGCATTTTTTTATGTTTGTAACGAATAAACTCTAAAACTACTGGGCTGATTTTAAAAATTCTTTCACCAATATATAGCTACATTATCAGATCAGTGCAGTTCTCTCAAAACGTTTTCACTAACATAATCCCTAGCAGTCTTGGATAATCAACGCAAAATACGTAAAACGTAGTAAAATATCATAATATTACTAGCTAACCCATGAGAAATATACATATAAGCAATCCATAGTCTAGCGTAGGTGATATCCGTATGTGAAGCGGCGATGGTTTTAACATCTATCATGTTTGAGACAGATTTAGATCGCAGTGGAAACTGAATAAGCTGAATGATCTTTATTTAGACATGCGTCTTTCATGTTTTGACATCAGCTCGAAATATAACAGTGTGTACTGCTTCGGAAATAAATTCATACACTCAACAGTCACATAAATAATATTGACCATTCACTTTGGAGGGGCAATTTAAACTTAGTGTAAGTAGACAATTTTATTTAATTAAATATAATGTGCCAGTAATCAGAATGTTGTACACACGAATCAAATAATTGGGACCGGTGAATGTGGTGTGCTATTTTTCTCAAAAAACGATCATAAAACTAACCAACAACTTCATTCTACAACCCCTTAGAAACGCGCGAAAGAAATCCGACATGCCATGGAAAATAGATTAAATCTAGCTAAAATAGACCAGTTGTTACCTAGGGGACGATGTATGTACGACGAAGAATATAACTTTCATCACACAAAATTAGATTTTGTCTTTGATGTACGACAGGTCTTGTTTGTAGGGTGCATAACCTAGAACCAGGGCGTGGACGGGGCCGACACATTTCCTCTGGAGTGATCGACAGTTTCGGCTAATTGATGATCGGCCCAGATTTTGAGTGCCGTTTGTTTTAAGTTATTTTTGTCGAATCACCTATTTAGAACGGGGAATTGAATTTACGTTTTAACTGATAGGACGATGGGTCTTCTTTGTTTCGTTTCATGAATATCGGATAATCGTCTGTATATTAAGCGTAACAATACAAAAACTACTGAACAGTTGCAGTATACGTCGACTTTATAAATCATATCCAGTGCCGGCTTCGGGGAGGGGTGGAGCGTATTTCTGATTATAGAAATACGTAAAAGAACAAAAAATTAAATACCAAGACACTTCCTCAAACGCTTCGTCCATAATCAACGAACACTAACATCAATGATCAGGCAGAAATATTACGTCAATCTCAGATGTTGAGCTAAAATAACACTACTACATACATTATTTTGCAATTATAATAAAAATAATCGCACTTTACGATGCGGACGCGCCTGTCTCTTCTATCTGTGAGCTTTCCAGTTTCCGCTGACGTACGGCAATTATATTGTGCTATTACATTTTTAGGCTTGCCTCACGTCATAATTTCTTTTTGATGTATTGCTTGAAAGTGGCACTGTCTTGGAAATTAAGAAGAAGGTGATATTCTAAAATCTAAACAAGACTAAACTCATGGCATGTAATATTCCAAGTCAAAACATTTGCTTTATTCGGTACCGTCTGTAGTCTGTACTATGTCGTCCACGATTTCACCGCACTCTTTTTCTTCCTATAAGCCCCATCATAATTTAGTTAAAATTTAATCAAATTCTTATTCATTACAGCACCAAGACATAATATATTATTGGCAATTTCTACTTCGCACTATCATTTCTTTTACAATTACCATCAACAATGCAACCGACCCCTTCTTATGCCATATAGATACAAAATAAATTTCCAATAATCACTGCAATCCATCAATCCAATCCAGCTCGCAGTTCAAATAGTATAATGAGTATAGCACATGCGTATGAATCGAGCTTTACATTTGAATAATGTGTGCTCTTGGATCTCGTCCTCGGTTTTTCAATTTATGTTGGTATTATGCGTCAGAGGAACTACGTGTGACAAGACGTATATTGAACATATTTTTACCAGTCAAACGATATTCGGCCATCAATTATAGCAGAATCACATGTAGGAAGTAGGAACGACATAAATAATGTAAACGTCATTTGAAGTGACGCAAATAAATAACTGTAAAATTTAAATAATTTTAAACTTGTACAGGAAACACCGTGCTAATTACTAATGTCACAATTTGTGTCGTTATAAATACCTAATTCATTAATGTGGAATTAAGGTCAAGTTCATCATAGCATCAAACAATTTACGAAAGATGTTAAATGAAGTCCAGACGTTATACAAAATTATTCCTTTCATAACAGAAGTCGTTTATCTCTCAGAGTATAAAAATCTCCTCATCCTATTTCGTCGCCATTAACATCCATAATATACCACTTTCTATATAATGAAACAAAATGCGGCGTAAAATTATTTTTCAGTTTCCTATTGTTTTAATTAAAAAAAAAGTACATTAACAATTAGGGGTGCCACCTCAACGAGATTAGGAACAAAGACATTCCGTACGAGAAAAACAAATTATACCTCAACATTTATCGTTATTTTCCGCACTTTTTATTTATTTAATTTGCTGTTTAGATGAGTTACGTGTTCAACACCGCCCAAATCACCGGTGTGGCCCGGCGACGATTTACTAGACATTTTAAAATCCTGGATTATAGCCAATAGTGTCTCCGGTGTTTTATTTATTAACCGCTTTTTAAACAATAGCATGTACGCTGTAAGTTTCTTGTGCTTATAAATTTCGTGATAGCTCTTAGTGTCACATGTAGGAAGTGTGCTGATTTATTTAATTTAATAATAATTTACCTTGTAATACTTGAAATGACCGTTTCCGGTTTTGCGTGTGCGTTTGAGTTTATTTATGACAAGACTTTTTTGTTCTTGGGGATTAAAAATCGTCTGCATTACTGACTTCTTTTGAAAATTACAGGATAGATAGTAATAAAATTGTTTTCTGTTCAATATTCCGTTAAACACAAAATTTAACTTACGAACACGTTTAAGTCTATTTATTTGAGGCCGCTATAGAATAATAATCAAAAATGGTCTTTCATTTCTTCATTTATAAAATGAGAATATCAGGGTACGGCTTCGAACATAATTTTATGATACCCTTTGAAACTATGCAATATCCCAAGCTCAAAGTTGTTATCACCCGATCTGTTTGCGGGGTGGCATTCGAATGCTATCTCCAAGTCAAACAAGCCGCGATATTAGTCATTTGCATGACGAGCGCGGTTCAAGAGCCGTAAGATATAATTTTAGATGGACTCCGGCAAGTGCCAGGTTTAGGCGTAACGCAAATTCTCGATTATGCTTCGACTTTTTATAGTTCAGCTCTCTAGATTAATCGGACGAATTTTGAATTTAGCATGAAGGGAGAAGACAAAGCATTCTATAACTAAAATATATAAACTGTTTATGAATAAAGCCGTAAGAGTTTGTGCCGGCGAACAAGGTTTTCTTGCATTTAAGTAATAAATTTTACGTATCCTAAATAGACTGTCTTTCTGGTATTACAGAAGATATTCATTCTTTAACTAGATAAACTTAGATAAAGTTGACTAATGCATAAACAATTAATTTTTTTTTTCTGGTGACAAACAATTGTGTTTCGTTAATGGTACACAAGTAATCGGTCTATCCAATAATAAACGCTATTTCATCAATATAGCCCATTCAAATTGAAATATATTATGGCTGAGCTATTTCAAAGGCGCAATTGTCGGCGGTGTGCGCAGCTCCTAACGCACAACGGCGAATGAGCTTAAAGTGGAAATTTTCTCACAGATTTGCTATTACAAATATAATGAGCTGCAAATATAATTTCCGTTACCCACTTTATTTGCTGTTACGGTTTGTGTTCGTATAATTCATCTTGATGATCTTAGGGATATACACGGTCATTTGGGCATTGCGTGACTAAATTGAACTACATACTAGTCTTTACCTCACCTGCCATTGTGCCATGAATCATCCATGAATAACGAATACTTAAACAAAAAAAAAAAAAAAAAACCTATTTTTTTTTATTGGATTGAATGACGAGACGAGCGTGCCGTTCGCCTGATGGTAAGCGAGACGACCATTCATAAACAGTGGCAACGCTCGTCATCCTGAGACATAAGATGTTAAGTCTCATTTCCAATAGCTACACTGGCTACAATGTCCTTCAAACCGAAACAACAGTGCATGCACACTGCTGCTTGGCGGTAGAAATAGACATTGCGGTGGCCAACCCAGACGGACTCTTAAATATGAGAGACCTACCACCAGTAAAATTATAAATATTACAAATATTTTGTAGTTTAGTGCGAATATGGCGAGTACATGAGTGTATTTTTGACTGAAAAGTTGATGTTTCTATTTCGATGAATTCTCTTAGAATAGTAGTAGTGGCATTAGGGCATGTAAAATTAAACTTACTTTTTATTGATATTTATTTAGTTCGAAACTTTAATTTTTACCAACCGGTCTATCCTCGAAGAGCTCCAGCTTGATACAAAGCCAAGGCTTTCCAACATATGCCTTCGGAGAATGTTTGAGTTCTTTGGTCATATCGCCCGCAAACCCGGTGATAATCTCTAAAAAATAATAATTACTGGGAAAATGGATGGAAAGAGACCGAAAGGCAGGAACCCAAAGCGCTGGACTGATCAAATCCGCGCCACACTCAACATAAATGCCGCATCAGCTATCAATGTCGCTAAAAGCCGGAGTAGGTGGCACAACATCGTGCGCGAAAAGTTAATTCCCTGATGACTCACTACCCCCAGCATTAGGGAATCGATACAAGGAGGAGGATAAGTTTGTGTTACTACTAAGACGTGTTTACATATTTCATCTTTAATCGTGATTCATTCACTAACTTCGATTACCGTAACAAGACATATTTCGTGTTTAGGAACAATTAAGTCACTCTTCGTAACAGTTAGTATCTGATTATCAAAAAATATAAGATGAATGTATTCCATTTCCAACAAGAAATAAACATTTTGACTACAATTCAAATTTAAATAAAAAAATATTATTTAAACACAGACAATAATAGTGAAATTATAGGTTCAATGACTAACCAAAAAAGGTTTATTTGCATTTATTTTTATTAACAATAAAAAAACATATAACCGCAACGATTCCTTCTCATTATTGTATTTTCCAAGTTCCAACAAGTCTGCTTAACGACAGTTTATTATGAAAAACATCAGTTTTACGTCGCTCTAATGTATAAGAACATCGTTCTCAGAATTTCCATCAACATTGCCCGTACATTGTTTGCATTTTTTTTACACGTTTCTGGTTTTCCACTGAATAGAGAATTGTTTAGAAATCTGCTTTTAAGGACGCTATTACATTTTTGACATCTTCGATTTTAGATATTTGAATGACAAGAACGCGCTTTGCTACACGCGCACACATCGAAACCGATTTAAACTAGATTTTCCATTTGAACGAGCTAATCTTAATACTTGAATATATTATTTTACTCATCCATATTTATTTTTTTGGAATTGTCGAATGTTTACAATTATGTTTAATAATAATAATTATTATAATTTCATCATGTCTTTGTCCAACCCTGTTCCCATTATTTGGGGTCGAGTCTCCTCACTAGCTTGCGCCAGGTTAATCTATCCTGGGATGTCACATCTGGTAATTGGGCTTTCTTGAGGTCCCTCTTTATATTAGACCACCAGGTCGACGTCGGGCGGCCTCTGCCTCTTTTCTCTTCTGGCAGAGTTAACGCAACTTGTACCACGTGGTCTTCGCTGCGCCTCATTATATGACCATACCATCTAAGGCATCTTTCAACAACTTTTTCGGTAATTGGTGCGACTTTAAAGCTTCCTCGTACGTATTCGTTGCGGATTCTATCTAATCGAGTCACACCTCCTGACCATCTCAACATCTTCATCTCGTTGACGAGAAGTTTTTGCTCATGAACCCTTCTGGTCGTCCAGCACTCTGAGCCATACAATAACACAGGTCGGACTGCCGTCTTATAGACTTTTCCCTTTGTTTTTATGGGCATGCGAGGATCACACATAACTCCAGTGAGCGATCGCCATTTTTGCCACGCGGCATTAACTCTATGAGCTACATCGGCGTCGACATTGGCGTCCGTTGTGAGCATGGAGCCCAGGTATTTAAATTTGTTTGCAGTGGGAATAGGTGTGCTTCCGATGCATATGTATTCGGGTGTTGTGTTTCCGCTGAAGGGGCATTTCAGATATTCTGTCTTGCTCCTGCTGACTCGAAGGCCGTATTTCTCCAGTGAGTGAGTGTGTTATAATTTCATCATGTAATAGACATTTTTTTTTATTGCATTGAATGACGAGACGAGCATGCCGTTCGCCTGATGGTAAGCGATACGACCACCCATAAACAGTAGCAACACCATCCAGCACCTTGACTTACAAAGTACTGTGTTGAATTCCACTGCGCTCGTCATCCTGAGACATAAGATGTTAAGTCTCATTATGTCCAGTAGTTATACTGGCTACAATGTCCTTCAAACCGAAACACAACAGTGCATGCACACTTCTGCTTGGCGGTAGAAAAAGACATTGACATTACGGTGTCCAGAAGTACTACTTTCTGCATCTGGCTCTTGACCCAACTACCAATTGAGAGCTTCAGCAGGTGTTGGTCGAGACTCTGGTATCAACCCATGAGCAGAAACGACAAGGCCCCGATAGAACCGACCGTATAGTTCTTTGATCTTCCATATCACATCGCGTTCCCTAATGCCCATCGCCATAGGTTTTCGCCAGTTCTCATTCGCCAAGGAAAGTGGGATAAATCCCTTATCCACCATGACTAAAATCTTATACATGCCTACTTCGCTGTGGAGGAAATAATTCCTGAGATTGCATACCTCGCGGTTATGCAAGTCCATTAAGTAAGCCTCAGCCCCGCATCTTCGCGGGATGTACAACCTCATCACTGACCACCGTGGGTGATGCATACGATATGCAGTCAGTAGGGTCCGGAACTTTCGATCCAGGGCGTCCAATTCAGTCTGAGTCTTTCTTTCTGAGTATACCAAAAGAGTACATGAGTACAGGCATAACCCAACCGTTGAAAGCACAAATCTTGTTACCACCTGACAAAAAACTGTTAAATACTTTTGCCAGGCGGCCGAAGAAACGGTCATTCAGCGATTGTTTTACGTCGGCACTCATAATCCCCAGTGCCTCAGGCATACCCAGATATTTGTAAGTTTCCGTCTCAGAAAGGGATCTAAGTCTTACAGTCTCTAAGACTTGTATGTCACCAGAGACCACGACCTCTCCTCGCTTCATATGGATAGCCGCACATTTATCTACACAAAACTCCATGTTGAGTTATTTGCTACATCTTTCAGTAATTTTTAACGACTCAATCAATTCTGTTTGTTTTGATGCAAACAACTTGAGATCATCCATGTAAAGCAAGTGAGATATAGGCTCAGGAGCCCCCGTGCATCTCGGCGCTCTCGGCGTCAACGGCAGCGTGAGGCCTACCTGCCACACTGCTGTCCATCAGGGGGGTCGCAACAATGTGCTAAAAAGACAAAGCTAGAGACGGCACCCGCCCGCGACGCCCGGGTGGCCACTGTTAGTTGCCTTTTACGACAGGCAGGAGATACCGTGGTGGAATTCTCCAAACACCTTCAATCCACAGGGTGGGAGACGCCGGTCAGTCGTCCACCCGGCGCCTCCTACGTCTCCTCTGACGGCGGGAGGAATCCTCGCGTTCCAGAACTCTCTCAGCACTCTCCTTCTACGAGAGGGCTATCTCGCAGAAGTGAGCCAACACACGCCAGATCTCCGGACTGCCGACCATGGGAGCGACCACGGCCGGCAACGAGAGGCCGCCTCTGACGACTGCTTTGAGAGCGCTGCGCTCCTCATTCCAGGCTGGGCAAAACACAAACGTATATTAAGCCGTATCCAGCGGGCAACTGTCACAATGGCACACACAGCCGACACCTCGGTACCTACGATACGACACAGCTACTCACCGAAGCAGCCATGCCTAGTGAGTAGTTGTGGCTGAACTGTAGTACTGTAGTATTGAGTGTTTAGATATTTTTGTACCGGGAAAGGCTTTGAACGCGGGCAAAAACGCGAACTAAACCTAGTAAAATTTAAAAATAAATAATCACCGATACTAAAAATTATAAATAGATAAATAGTAAATACCATATACTGCAAAACTTGTCGATTTTGTAAATATAAAAATACTATGCCATTTTAATAATGAAATTTAAATATTTGCATTAAAATAAATGAATGTTTCATTAATTAAATCAAATTTGTATTGACTTATTGTAATATTAAATTTTCATACTTGCTTTTTGAAAAATAATAATTTGAAATAGTATCAACTATTTTATTCGTAGTATAATGAC
Source organism: Sphinx pinastri (assembly GCA_947568825.1). Lineage (NCBI taxonomy): Eukaryota > Metazoa > Arthropoda > Insecta > Lepidoptera > Sphingidae > Sphinx > Sphinx pinastri. Next base: position 4,788,628 of record OX387614.1, on the reverse strand, counting down.
ATCGCGATCAATTTATTACGTATTTATTTTTTGAAAAAAGTTGTACACCCGTGCTTCCTCGGCCGCGTCTCAGCGCGGAATGACAGCCCGAAATTGGAAAATGTATGAAGAAATTCAATTCAGGTTATATTTTTTCTCTTTACTGGAAAAGTATTTAATTTGACTTGAAAATAATTAGTCATAAAGCGAGAAGACTATATAAGCCATCATATTGTTTCGGTTTTATATTAAAATATTCATTAGTTTAAGGTATAATGGTTCCGATTCAGACCCTATTTTTCGTCATTTTCAGCGATTATTGCTCCAGAATAAACGTATTTACGTGATAATGTTGTATGGAAGCATACAATTTCTATATGCTATAAGTAAAGAGGAATGTTTAATCTTTATTTATATACCAAGATCTCCTCATAAGCGTAACTCCTGATTCAATAAATGGTACCTCAAAACTACGGAAATTTGTAAATGCGCCCTTAACATACTTCTTGTGAACTAAACAAGTTACGTGTGAAGTATGTACTCGTAATCTATACTAATATTAGAAAGAGGAAAGATTTGTATGTAAGTATGTTTGTAACGAATAAACTCAAAAACTACTGAACGGATTTCGATGAAATTTGGCACAAGGTTAGATCATGTCCTGGATTAACATATAGGCTACTTTTTATCCCGGGAAAATATTTTTATCCCGGAAAAACTATTCACGCGGGCGAAGCCGCGAGCAGAAGTCTAGTTATGTATATTCTGGTACTGTTTATAATGATATCTGTTAACGTTCTAAATTAAGAGTACATAAACAGCTGCTTCAAAGAGTTGTAGTCCGAATCGTTAGACGGCTGTTTACTTGACTGTATTTATTATTCGACATTTGGTTATAAACACTAAGAAGAACAGGGAGATATAAAACTTAGCAAATGGTTACGCTCGTCTCTCTGAAAATAAAATTTCCATCAAGTGTCACGTTTCATGCTCATAAAATATTATCACACACACTCTAGCCTATTATCCCTGAAGGAGTAGGTAGGCGCAACTATTGCACCCACTTTTCGCCGTATTTCGTCCCATGTCGTGATACGGACGAGCCTATCGGGCACAAATTCCAGACTCCGGTATGAAACTTATTAGAAAAAAACAATATCATTTTGCCCGACCCGGGGATCGAACCCGAGACCTCAGCAATCAGCATTGCAGTCGTACCATAATACAGCTACGCCACCGAGGCAGTCCTAAAATATTATCAGTTATATTTTAATATTATTTTTCCACCAAGTGTATAAATAGCCATTAGATAAGTAGCATACGCATTAACAGCTTTAATACACATATCGAAAACATTATCCATACACTGCATACTGTTTACAGCTAATACATTAAAGAACAGAGCGCACTCTTCCCTACAATGATTCATTGACAGAGTATCCTCATTTCGTTTCTTTTTAAACGAGTCACAAAGGCGCAGTCATCGCTCGCGCATTTCCCCTGTACGGTCTGAACGGTGATTCACGCCGTTATGACAAGTGGCGTTTATTTATACGCTCGTGTACAAGGCCACGCGCGTGCCATAAGGGCCGTATGGACACGCGCCTAATGAGTTCTGCAACTGACGAAAGATGCAGCGTGTGGTGGCCGGGCTTGAAAGCAACGGTAAGCTTCGCGGTTGACAATTTCAGATTGTAGTTTGACATTGTATCATGTGTTGTTAAATATTTATACAACCAAAATAAAGAATACACTTGGGTTAGGGTTTTATTGTTACTAGTGGTCACCCAGTGGTAGAAATTCGATCATAATTCATTTAAATTTTTGTTGTATTGTCAAAGACTATAACCTCTATAATCACAGATTTCGCCAAGGCTAAACAGTTAATTTGCCTATCTTTTTCAAACAAATTATACATCATTTAAATAATGTGTGTGTGGGTGTGTGTGCGTAAATCCAAAAATGAAGACTGAAATAAAGAATACTTTATTTTATATATTTTTATTAAAACAAAATTCCAGGCGGTTAAAAAAAGTGTGTGTGTACTTATGTACACGCGTTAGAAGTTATACTTCTTTGGCGTAACAAGATAAAAATCTTTTTAAATAACGCGCCAAAAGAATATACCTTCAATATCTTTCGCCGTATTCAACGTTCAAAATTCAAAACTAAAATGTTGACTATAGCTAACTTCAGGATGTCGGTTTTTCGTGACGGTGTGTATCGTAAAATCACGCATCGTAAAAATTTACTCTCATCATTTTTCCCTAACGCGCTAAAAGAAGTATAACTTCAAAAAATACCATTGAAATTGACATACATATTTGGATAATTTAATTAAACATTCAGATTACTGCTACACAATATTCTTTTCACAATGTTATAATACTTTAATCATAAATAAAAGAATCCAACCTCTTTCATCCTGCCTGTAACGCAAATAGTTTTTATTTTTTTACATCGTCCTGTGGGCTTAGAATGTGACACAAAGACGTAACTCGTAAAACGATGTCGTTTAATTTTGATGTTAGTGATTGATCGAGAGACCAATACGTCAGTCACGTGTTAGTCTCTCAACCAATCCCAATAAGACGAAACGAAGTCGTGACGTGTTTTTTGTCACATTCTAAGCCCACTGGCTGATTTCTAAAGTGTTTTCGTTCTTTCATGTTTTGTAGGTATTCTATTCGATAGATATTAAACGTGTGTATGTGTAGTGTTTTGTTTTTTATTAATTTATTGTATTTCTAATGCATATTATATTAAAATAGTAGCTTTCTGCGCGCTCCTTCGCTGTATAAACTTTATAATATAAAATAATAATAATAATACCAGCCCTGTATTAAATACTGCCCACTGCTGAGCACGGGCCTCCTCTACTACTGAGAGGGTTTAGGCCTTAGTCCACCACGCTGGCCTAGTGCGGATTGGCAGACTTCACATACCCTCGAAATTCTTATCGAGAATTATCAGGTATGTAGGTTTCCTCACGATGTTTTCCTTCACCGTTAAAGCGAACGATAATTGATAAACAATACACACATAACTTCGAAAAATCAGAGGTGTGTGCCTTGGGTTTTGAACCGCCGGACATTGTCTCGGCAGACCGTTCCATTCCCAACTAGGCTATCGTCTAACTGAGCCAAATTTATTACTCCGCGCGCGCAATTTTCGTAGAAAGGGGTACAAAAGGTTTGCTTCACGTATTGATATATAAATTACAGTGCATTAATCAGTACCGAGCGTTATTATAGGACAGGATTAGGGTTAGGTTAGGTTTAGGTTAGGTTAGGTAAGGGTTTTATGACTGATTATAATACAGAATGAAAGTGTTTTCCAATATTTAGCTGAATGGGTTTTATACTTCTCAATCAACGCAAAATAAAGACGCAACTGAAAATAAAACCAAACCTATTGCTAAAAAGTTATAACTGAAAAGTTTTTCAGATTTTTAAAAGCTCTTTAATTTACTCGTTACAGTAACATGTCTATCAAAGCTTCATTAAGTTAAAATGTATGCTGACAGGAAACAGGCAATAAACCTTTACACTATGAATAGAATACGTTCATAGACAATAAGTTTGACACCGTGCGATTGGTCCACCCTTTTAGACGGTAATTTCTCACGTACGATCGTTAATCACTGTTTCTACGCTGAATCCTTTCAGAATACTATTCGTTAAATGACTATCAAAAAGTTATTATTAATATGTTACAGGGTTTTCTTTAACGGAATTAATGCGCTGTATAGAGTAGTATATGAACAACAATGTAATAATATGAAACCCATAGCAATCACGATATCAGCAGATACAGGTGTGCCGTGTGAGCCACATGAGTCACCAGCGAACATCAGGTGGTAGCCCTGGGTCACCGAGCGGCTGGCCAGCCGTGATGACCGCCCGAAATACATCTATTGTTCACGTGCGTCAATCGCAGGGGCCATTAAAACTGCGCACCTATCTTTGTTATGATTTTTAATGTTGTATCAAGGTTTTGAGGTTTTATATGATGTAATAAAATTAAAAATATATTTTGAACAATATGTGTGGTATAATGTATGAAAATCTTTTATAAATATAATTCTTCTGTGCGTGTATATGTCACTGAACTCCTCCTAAACGGCTGGACCGATTTTAATGAAATTTTTTGTGTGTCTTCAGGCGGATTCGAGAATGATTTAGATCAACAATTGGATTCGGTAGGTGGCGCTGTACTCGGGTTCTAGCGTATTATTTCCTTTTTAGGGCAGGACAACGTCTGTCGAGGCCGATAGTAGTTTTATAATTCTTTCACCAGACATGAATTAAATATAAATATGTACATGCACAATAATGTATATTATTTACTCTTTTAAAATTAAGGCACCGACCCCACTGTCAGTTCCGAGGTCTGCGTTCCGCGTTCACTGTATTATATGCGGTGGCTTAGAATCTATCACACACAAAAGCGGTCAGACCGCGACGGTCAAAATGAACCCGCGTTCTGTCAGAGTTCCATTTCGTGAAAAACTGAAGACGGTTACGATGTCCGATGACATCGATAAGTTTATAAAGTTAGTTAGAAACAAACGTTTCCTTTATGACTTCAGCTATAAAAATTAATGTGCAAGACTCCACAGTAACAGAATTACATCTTCCAAAGATGAACTACTATCGAGATCGAGTGAAGCAAGTGACATTTCGTTTTAACTTATAGAGCATGTGACGTGTTCGTCACACGCTCTTTTACCAACTTTTACTGGTAACAACCAATGGTAAAGATTACTGAACTCTTTTATGGACCGCTCGCAGTGTGCGTAAGTTTGAACGCGGAACGCAGAACTCGGAACTCTGACCGCTAAAGTGCGCCCAGTGAGGTCGGTGCCTAAGATTTATTTATTCAGGTGCTACCAAAATAATTAATAATAAAATAGATACAATATAATTATTTTAATATCATCAGCATTGACAAATCATACATTTATAGACGCAACATTTCCATAACACAACGTTATTTGGTGTAGTTATATACATATAAATTCCTATTTTTGTCTGGAATAATGTTCTATTCAGTATCAGCCCGGAGTCTGGAATTTGTGCCCGATATGGCGATAGGCTCGCCCCCTATCACATCATGGGACGGAATATGCTCGAAAAGTGGGTGCACTAGTTGCGCCTCTGCCTACCCCTTCGGGGATGAAAGTATGCGTATGCGTGTCTGGAATAATTAATCAAAAGGCGACATGTTGCTAGATTGCTCTTCTATGCAATAACTAAAACTAATCAATTAAAACTCACTCTGCTATAAATACGGTAGCGCCATTATACAGCCAATATAAACTGTAATCAAGTGAGCGCATCTTGTCACATTTGATAACCGTGCACAAAGCGAAGTTCAAATCCAATAGACCTCAGTTCAATTGCATGCCTAGTGAAACGTGTCGGGCGGCCGGACCCACACAGCCACCTGAATGGTGCTGCCATTCCATTTCCGCCACAACCGCAGCGCATTCTCTAGGCCGTATCTGTGTATAAACCACTGTCACGTCTTGCTAATACCTTGAGGTTGAGGTACATAGATATATAGGTAGGTTGACGCAGTGTAACTTATTTGATAAATAATATAGTTCCGTTATATTATATTTAAAGTGCAACTTGTGTACAAAGAAAACATCAAATGAGTGAGAGATTTTCTCATGTAGGTACAAACGAAACAAACTCTTTATAAATTTGGAATTCACTGAAATCACCAATAATATAAAACAATTTAAAACCATATTTGTAACTCGGTGACAATCTTTGAAATCGTGGCATTTTATCACTCGGGCACAACGCAAACAGGTGTTGTAAAAACGTCGTAGAGTGAGCAATTACGGGTGTCACGCGACCAAACGATGCAATAAATACGCGCGACACCGCAGCGACGCGACGGCTCCGCGCCGCGCAATCATTTGTATCGGGATTAGAGACTATTGCGACACGACGAATAAGTTGTATACGTCAGACAAATGTATCGAAAAATCTTTACAACTAAGCTTCACGTATCATGGGATGACTTATAATTTTCTGATGAAGCTCTATTGCTTTACAAACGCAATATACGTCTGTCATAGCTAAACATTCAACAGCCTTGCTTCCCCTGACATTAATAATAACATATTACAGACGTATACGAAAACTATTTATTTTTAAAGACGTAGGAGAGTATTGGTAGGTAATAGGTATGTGTTAGTTGCACCCTAGTAATGGGCAGCGTAACGAATAAGCGAATGTCGATAGATCTAATGTGTACAATGGCCCGGGTAGATACTATCGCTTTATGTTATCTGTTGTCGGGCAGTGTGCAGGTATTGTTGTTCACCGGTCTGGAGACCATTGTGGTCAGTGAAACGTCTCAGGGAGACAGTGACATCGATATGCGATGCTTTGTAATTCATATTGCGTGACGTCAGTGTTCACAAGCAGGAAAGCGCCTCGCCTTTTGTATGATAAGAGTTTTTTCTTAGTATTTCACAACAGTTGCGAGGGCAATTAAGAGTTTCGGAAAAGGACACGTGATCATTAAGGTACTCAGGTTCTTAACATAGAAATTAGAAACACACAGCGCGTTTTCCCAAACATGGGTATTATTGAAAACATAGTAATTTATGTCACTGAAAACACAAATGCTGCACAGTAGAAAAATACTACAAGGGCAATATTTTAAGGCGATTAACAAGAGTACGCCTTATAATCCGTTCTGAGTATAACGCCTGAACGATCTCGTCAAGTAGTAGCTATTGTCGAGAATTAACACAAAGAATTAACAAACAGGGGTCTTCTAAAGATAAACAAATTACAGCATTATGTGAAAATTTGCATGAACGAACTTTTTAACAATTAATCATGTATTCATGTATGGAAGCGACCTGTTGGATACAATAAATCGCACCTTTAGGATGAAAACGACACAATTCAAAGAAATCGAAAATTGAGTTATCGTCATAAAATTACTTAAAACGAAGTTTTCAATACAACAATAGTTCAAACACCGCCATATTCAAGCGGGAAAAGGACAAAACTATTATATCGGTCCCTTTTTTATTATATTTTCATGAAAAAGGGACCAGCTTTAGGTAATTTCATGACGATAACTCAATTTTGGACTTTTTTGAATTGTGTCTTTTTCGTGCTAAAGGTGCGAAATGTGCAACACACAGATGTAACTCCAATGTAACATGTAGGGTTGCCAACAGAGAAAACAAAGTATAAATGCGCATTACTTAGCGCTATGAAACCTATGGCCACTTAATATAATCCTAATAACAAGCCACCGCAACGCTGTGCACGGTATTCACTGTTTAGACACAAGTTCAATATTGCCAGCAAAACAGTTATTGATGTTCTTCAAGTTAGCAAAGTTCCAGCCGTCGCATACCGTGAGCACTAGCTGATGAAACTGATAGTCGAGACGAGTATGTAACCCGAGATAATGAAATCTGTATCATAATTTGTGTCCATTACTAATTGATAATCATTTTAAGAACAATACCCACATATTACGATGTTAATGAAAATTCAAATATTAATCCGTAACGGCGTGTAGGTATAATACGTCGATATGTTATGAACGCGAAACACCAGATCACCACATAAATCCACAATACAAGAACCATGAAAATAATTTTGTGCCAGAATTCTATTTTCGATACAATCCACCAGAATGACGAATGGCGATGATCGACTCATGGCAAATGCTATTTCAAAGGTGTGCACTGTATACGCTTGAAAAATCTTTGCTAACAACGATGTATTACAGCTAGTAAAGCGTTCGCCATTTCAAAAATCTTCTTTCTTACAATACGTCATTTTCGGTCACCGACCGTTAAATATCAAAACAAACTATTTTCATCCACATAATATACATATTATATTTTTTTCACGTCGATGTTTCGGTGTCCTATTGACAGGGGAAGGGCGATCACTTTTTTCTTGTTTTCATTCGTCATTATAACGGTAATTGGATGCAATATTTGAAATTTGCTTGTAAATGATCCCAAAAATTACCTAAGTTCGTTTTAACCAAGTTTTATTTTTACTGTCTCTGTGGCGTAGAACTGTATTTCGTGCGTGGTACGACTTCGCTCTTTGGTCCCGGATTCGAATCGCGGGTCGGGCGAAGTGATATTAGGTGTTTCTGCTCAGTATCAACCCGGAGTCTGGAATATGCCCGATATGGACAAGATAGCCTATATATTTTTATCTATATAGGTAGATTACTTTGTCATTCTGAACGATGGATGTTGTGAAGTATATATTTGGATGATTATTGCATCTCATGAAGGCGCAAACAGTCACAATAAAGCTAAAATGAAATCTGGATGATTTATATTTCCATCAATTTGCTTTATTGTTACGTATATTTATTACTGAGTGTTACTTGTTATCTACGCGAAAGACCATTTCCAGAATAAAAGCCATACTGTTTCCACTCCGAGATAAAAATGGGTCTTTGCTAAATTTCATGCAAATAAATAGCAATGGTAATCCATATCTTTGTAAAAATAAATGAATAAAAAATCTTTGTATTCCTCACTTCCGAATGCCCCACCACACCTTATAAATTATATTAAAACACAGTCTTGTGGTTTATTAGACGTACAGGAATTGCGATGATGCAGCAATTGCAACTTCAATTTAAAGTTCTTCAACTTTCTGATAAGACGGAAGCCTATACATCAAGCGCAAGTTATGTTTATCGCGCGTCTGCGGCTGCGTACCTCAAAGCCTCCTAGTTCACCAAGGGCAACGGCTAGATAATTAAATTGCGGTAGACAACGCGTGTTCCCGTACCGGGCTGAATCAATACACATCCAAGTAATAAACCTTTGTACACTCCCAATCACGCCGTGGAGGACTGCGCCGCAAATAAGTAGGAAAATCGATACCATCTTATTACATAATGCAGCGTCTAGACGCAGTAGAAAATGATTTACTTAGAACCTATTGAAGGAGAAACACGTGGAATTTGTTTTTAGTTTATTTGTTGCGTTGGTACTTGTTTATTGTAGTTCGCCAAGGTGCCTTCACTGCAGCTAATGTTTAGTCGCATGTAGGTACTCATAGTTACTCGTAAACCGAAGCGCGTTGGAATAACAAGGTACTGTGGAAAGACGCAGTACCTATCTCACGACGAGACGTAAATGCGGTAGCGTGGGTGTTAGCCGCCCGAGGCGCAAGAAAATTCGACGCCCCCATATTTAGATATTTCAATTTCAAAGACTTAAATACATAGTAAATCTATCTAAAGAGCTTTTTCGCATTGCGTATTGAATATATAGCACATGTATGATAAATCACATGTAAAAAGTCATGTATAGGTAGGTAGTGGGCTCCACTCACCCCCTATAATTGGTGGAAGTGATAAAGCGTGGTTCACCGCGAAAAAATGTATACAGGGTGAATAAAGGGCAAAAATGTAGGTCATAGTTACCTTAGAACCGGTAAAAATCTGATAAGTCTTTAAATTTGATATAACTGGTATAGGACACTTATAATCATACCTTGGCAACTATTAGTGAATTCAATATATAATAATTCAATATATGATAAGAGAAATAGTTAAAGATTTTACAAGACATATTTTGTTCGCCTAGGGCGGGCCGCCCTAGTCGCCCCAGCCGCTCCCACACATAAAGTCACTGCGAGACATTAAGCCTCTTAACGCCCAATAATAAGGTAATTGACTACTTTTTTTAAAATAGAATTATGAAAAATATATGCTATCCAAAATCAGAATGAACGGAAAAAGAATTTTCAAAATTGGCGCAATAGTAAGTAATTTATAAAGCTTTGAAATTTGGTGGAAGGGGTAGCTGTCAAATAACAGCAATATTAGGTTGTGACGACACCAAGCGCCGTCGGCCATAACGCTGCCTGCGTGCGAAAGAGATAGCGCGATATCTCCGCCACGACGCCACTTTTGCTCACAAGAATATTTCAAAATTGAATAACTGCTTTATTTTTCAATCGATTTTGATGCTGATTTCCCAGAAGAATTTATTTTTCGTATTATTTTCTGTTACGTCTAAAATAATGTACAAAATCAAACATAGGAAAGTTTCCTATGTTTGATTATTTGAGTCAGTATAAGAGAGTTACCCTCTTATACTGACTAAAATAGAATACAATGTTTAGTGAAATAGACAAAGCGTTGGTACTTGGTATCTACCTGCCTAGGTAGACGGTCTCTCACATACCTTAAAGCTACTAAGTGAACACTTAGTACTCTTCCATAAGAACAAAATTAAACACCAAGAGTAATAACTAAAATGATTTAGGTAATTCAGTAATCTTGTATACATTCCGGACGCTCAACGTGATGTCGACCCACGCTTTGTAGTTTATTTATGAAGTCAACGTGTAGGAATAATAAATATTCTGCACACGCAAATATCATTTTCGTTCCTCATTAGATATTATCTTAGCATGGAATAGAATAGAAATTTCTTTTTACGACTCTAATGCAACCTTAAGACGTAATGTGTTTTTTAAATTATTTAATAACGCAAAACGTGTGCTGGAAAATGTTGGAAGATGCATTTTATATCGTCGTTTTTTATATGCTTACCAGAACAATAAGAAAATACACAATTCTAATTATGTAGTCTGTATAATATAATCTACAGCACTCACCTGTACAGTGTCAGTGTCGCCGTCGCCTTCGCCGCCTCCGCCGCGATCATTGACGATGTCCTAGTGAACAAAAACAATACTCTATTAGTGTCACAAAATAGGTTGGGGAAAAAGTTTCTTAGCATTTTATATGAAAACTCAAGACTTCTTTTCTCAAAGTTTATTTATATTTAATTACAGTATATAGGTGGCATTTTGTTCGATGACTTTTTGCCATCTTCTAGGTACTAAAACGCCCAAACGTGAGGCGAAATTATAATAGCATCTAATACAGGTCTGTTATAGTCCTGAATAATTTACCATCGAGGTTTTCGTACCCCAAAATAATTTTGGTTTTATTACGCTTTCCACTAATACGTATATTTTGTGAAAATTACAGCACGCTGCCAATAACGGTGTAATAGATAGTCGGACAGACAAAAAGACGGCGTTTGTTAATATTTTTCCGTATACATAAAAAACATTCCATGATAACGAAAGCTTTAAAATTCAAAACATAGAATAGGCTTAGTCTAATAGTTTATTGTGCTAGTAGACACTATATATTCGTGGTAAATTAAAATAAATAAAAAAAAATTATGTGTACTTTTGTCTAAATTATGTCATTTCTTAAGTATAAAGTAAGTAAGTCTTATCGCCATTACTTCAGAAGCGATTGTGTTGCATCAACTTTAATGTCCTCATTTTACCTGTAACTTTTGGTTTTACCGTTCATAATGTAACCGGCTGTTAATCAGACAATAATCGCGTTCAGATAATCTATAAGCCCGTTTCACAACCGACGACGCGCTATTTCCATGCGACATTTACTATCGGAACGTTGACTAAGATCGGAACACATAAAGCGCGTCGGTATGCGAAACGGGCTGCATATGCGTGTAGACAGGTAATGTGAAAGATTTCGATGCGAACGTTAAAGATGTATTTTATCGACCCAGAATGTGTCGTGAACGTTTTATATGAGCGCAATATAATGAAAATTTGTTTTTGGAATTTCAAGATAGGTCCCACATTTAAAGATGGCATCGCAACGCATCGCGTAATCATTTGCAAAGCAATGCGAAATCTATACTCATCGTGGGGTAATGAGCGTACTTTTATAGAGCACCGCTGGGACTTCATCATAACAAAACAGTTTAGAATTCAAAACTAAATAGAAGTTTCATTTTCGAGATTGATGTTTATAGACTGACGATACAAGCCTAGTTTGCAACTCCAATCGGTACTCTGTTACTTTAAGGCCATATTTAGAACACCAGCTCAACGGCTCTTTGAAGTGTATTTTTGTTTTATAGCTATTTGTGATCGCTCAGCGGGAAACCATACAAAATAAGTTGTCAAACTAATGCAATGAGTTGCGAATTTCAAATTGCCTCGGTGTGCGGTGAACTCAACGGCGTGTATTCTATTTTCATGTCACAATTTAGAACAAACTAATAGGTATTATTATTAAATATATAATTTGCAATATTCGTTTATAACAATTTGATTAACAAATTCTAGTTTCCAAATCAAAATCTTCAAAATTTACAAATGCTTTTCGGTGTAGGTTCATGTAGCAATTAAGCTGTCGCAAACAGAAATCCTCTACAAATTTTATTAGCTTAGATAACATTTTATAATTATAATTATTATGGATCTGTAATGGAATGTAAAGAAGCGATGCTGAAAAATTTGATTATGACAAATAAATAAAAATTTCAAGAATTTGTCATCATGAAGTCCACGAAAATGTGTGACTTTATTCTCTGTTAAACTCGAAAAACATATTATATCAAGTAGGCTCGTTCGTAAAGGCTCAAGAAAAACTTTGCATATGGTTAAATGACTTGCAATATCATCCTCACTGAGACAATGCTATCGTAATCGTCCTAAACATTGATTAGATATATTAGCGTAGATATCAAAAAAAATTAACACCCGACCAAAAAACCTTGACACAGTCTCCGAAATAGGAACACGTGTGAATTATTGTGTAGTGTACTGTGTATATTTTCTTCGATACGCCCAATAAACTTTATTCTGACTGTTTATATCTTGAAACTATTACAGTATCATTTCAAGGTGGTTGCCTTCGTAACGGTTCAATGAAAGTTGAACGCGTCGTGTACGTTGACAAGCGTGCGTCAGGTGTGTTGGTGTTAATTTTAGTGTGATTATGTTTTGGCTTTGTTTAGTTTCGCCGTTCACGTCAGACGAATCTGTAAATGTCTATCAAGGTGTATTAAATGGTTGCAAGGTTTCCAATTAACAAGTTATGTGTTGGATCATTAATATTGCGGTCCGGGATATCAATACGCACTCTGTCGTCAGCGTCGTGAAGATGGTGAAGGCATGCTGAGATACTCCACTGTTGTGAAAATCGTATTTCTCAATATAAAATGAGAAGTATAGCAATAGGTGCTAGATCTTGTCTACCCATCAGAACGTTAATAAAATAATTTTCCCATCTTAGGGAAATAAATTCGTATACAGATTTTTTTACGTAACGTTCGTACGAATGCTCAATACCGAGTTTGAAAAAATTATTCGTGTTTTGAATTCACTTTTTGCGTCCATATTTCGACCACGCCGGCATCAAATGTAATTGTAATCAAACAAGTGTCACGCTGGACGTTTGGTTTATCAAAGCGTGACACGCCGTGCAACTCAATTTTGAGCACAATATGTACCCTGTCAGAGTGACACAGGTCATTATGATCGGTGTAAGCAAACAGCTCATGACAATCTTAATAGCTAGAAGGTGTGTTCATAACGACACGTACGTGTGTTGCACTTGCTATGACAAAGTTACATTGAAAGTGACGGAATTCTATTTCTACCGCCAAGCAGCAGTGTGCATGCACTGTTGTGTTTCGGTTTGAAGGACACTGTAGCCAGTGTAACTACTGGACATAATGAGACTTAACATCTTATGTCTCAGGATGACGAGCGCAGTGGAATGCCACACAGTACTTTGTAATTCAAGTTGCCGGATGGTGTTGCTACTCTTTATGGGTGGTCGTATCGCTTACCATCAGGCGAACGGCATGCTCGTCTAGTCATTCAATGCCATAAAAAAAAAACCTGTTCGCAGCAATAAGCACATGGCGCATCCTTTCAAGATGGTGTAATGGATAGCGTGGTAACTTACGTCCATGTCAACATGTCCGACGCCGGTGGAGCGCCGCTTGGGCCTGCGTCGGCGCTGTATGACGTTGAGCGCGGCCTGCGTGCTCGCCGGCGACGCGCTGCTCGACGACTTGCTCTCAGAACTGCTCTCGCGGTCCCTCTCCTCTTCACCTGTCACCACAAATATACCATCATGTATTATGTGCATAGATTATATTGGAATTAATAGTTTAAAAACATATATGGTGTATGTCGGCTATTGAATGGAGGTTATCTCAGTAAACGCAATGTAACGCTACCTTACAACGTGTAAACACTTCTTTAAAAATCACAATTCTGACATAACAATACAATAGAATTGTCATGTTCAAAAAGTAGTATTATACCTGCACGCGTATCCTCCTTGGGCGGCAGGGCGGTGGTGTTGGCGTTGGAGCCGGTGGGCGGGCGGCGAAGCGGCAGCGTCACCGTCGCCTCGGCGGCCGCCCGTGGTGTCGCGCGACCCGCGTCTTCCAGCTCAAACTGAGTACACACTCGTGATATACCATCTGCTTTAAATGTGCGTCAAACATAAACTCAACGACTTCCCTTAACGTGACGAGTTAATCTATTGTTTGCCTTCATATGGAACAACATTTCATATGAAATGGCCAAGTCAATTACTTGAAATGACTGGCATTTGTATTGTCTGTGGAGTTTTTGATTTCAGACTATACATTTTAACAGTATTCTGAAAACGTCTTGAAAAAGCTTTTGAAAGATAGTATAGGTGAATTTTATTATTTAATTAAATTCAATTTATAGTTCCCTTACTTTCAATCAATTATACCATTAGATATATCTATGATCTGTATCTGTACATTATGTGTGCAATTACCCCACTCTGTGATTACAGTTTCATATTTAATTGATCAGCGCAATTACAGTCATGTGAGATTGATACTACATAATTCAACTTAATTGGCTCTACTTAGTAAAATTTTATACAAAAGATACAATTTACCCCATTGTGTTTCATACTGCAAGGCTATAAAAAAACGACTATCGAATACTTCTAGCATGCACAAATCTTAAGACACATCTTCTATGAGTTCAAAAGCAAGGAATCAATTATATAATACTGGCAAAGAAAATATACAAGAAGAAATTTCTTCCATGCCAAATAATACTTTACTTCAAGCTGAATGCCCTTTACCACGTAATGTTAGCAATGATTCCTTCTTGAACTCTTATGCGCTAGGGGCTGTTTAACATGCAACACCACAAAAGACAATTGCCACAATAAATTAGTATTTTTAATAACATTACATGTACTAGAAATTTAAGAAGCGCGTTTTCTAATTATGTCTAATTCTCCATATAGCTAAATTCACGTCTTAGTAAAAGAATAAGCTTTAAGCATAGATTATGTTATTCTAAGAAATACGAAACGCCGATTTTACAGACAAACTTTGTGTACTACTTAAGTATAAGATTTTGTAAACCTAAGCTTCTAAATTACTTTGAAAACCAATAATTAGGGATGTACTAATTACTAGATTGACTGGTGCGGTTGGAGTACCTCTTAGTTATTTAAAAACAGCATGGCATAAATTTCAAAAGTCACAAATGTCCTACAACTGCCCCTCTTCAAACAACTACATGAGGTGAAACCATGCATTAACATACAAGACACAAGACACAATAATGTCATTATGTGCAGGACTATAATCGCGCAACCAAACCCCGTTATAGTTTTATGAATATTTATTTGACAGTACCTCGGAAACATGTAGAAATGTAAAGTAATTATACAAATGCACGCAGTTGGGAGAAATGCAATATGTCACGTAAAGTAATCTTGTATGTTTAGTGATGAGCACATCATCTTTAAACTTGGCAGACAAAATATAGCTTTGCGTGTAAACTGCCAAAATTACTAATTTGAATCATTACATTCATAGTGGTCTGAAAATAGAGAAAGAGGTTTCCATCTATATATTCAATATATAGTTTTGAACTGTTTGTTTACATCTCTTTCACATCGGGTGATAAATAATATGACCATCGGCATTGATACATTTATTTTCTGCAGATGCTTGAAATTGGGGTGCTGAGTATTATTTTCGTAAAAGAAAATATATATTAATCTCAAAATAGCAATTGGAAATACAATTGCAAATACCTAGCATAAAGCAAATTTATTCGTGTTCAATATTAATTGGTCACACCATGCGCGTTCTCCAAAGACATTAAGACCACATGACACGATCAAGCCAGTCTGTCAGTCTATATTCGGTGACACGATTGTAAGTAGGCGAGAATAATGTGTTGGAGCTCAATGCTGATTTAGAACCATTTCAATTACAATGTTGTGTGTAGATGTGGATGCAATTAGGGTATAATTTAAACGGATATTATCAGTTCCCTTAGTAATTTGTGACCAAGATATACATTGGCGATTGCAGATTTATATTGTATGTAAACTTCTATTTAGGGACATGTTTATTAATGGCGCTGAAACAGGCGTGAGCTTCCATCGCATGCTTGTTTATGTTATGTTATTTAAATATTATGTACCTACGTGGTTCTTGTTCGATAATTCGCTATGCGTTAATAATACCCATCTATATTTTAGTTGTCATTAAAAAGGCGAATATACCATAACGTAGCTCAAAACCACTTGATTGTAACCTCCGATGCTGATAGAACAACTTATGTCAATTTACATAAAATGATACAAAAAATGGATTATCGCCAACTAAAACTAACTAACGAGTGGTTCAATACAGACTGTCAGTTCGGCTTGACCGTGTGTGGTTGGTATGGCATGAGGACCTTATTAGTGGGGTCGAGCCGCAGCCGCCACGAGGGGCGTCGCTCGCTGTTGGCCGCGATGGTGGCGGTCGCGGTGGCGGTGGCGCACGCGAGCGCGAGCGTCACGGTCACGTCGCCGGTAGCCCCGCCCGCCCCGCGTGCCTACACACGCACACATCACGTGACGCGCTTCAGTGCATCGTAAAACTAAATACTTGTTAAACTCTCTTCTAAAGATGCGCTCTTATAATTTTGAAAAACATTAAAATTATTGAATTTTTGATTTCTAGACATCGGTAATCAGTAGAAAAATACACACAATATGTTTTTTTTTTCATACCGACAAAGTCTTAAGCTATTTAATGGTATAATTGGTAGATTTTTTAATCAACAGGACTTCACAATATATGCGTATATAATTCTACTGCTTTGTTTAACTTTTCGCTAGTTTGTATGACCTGAGTGATAAACTATAGTATTTACATAACACGCGTCATACAATGGAACATGTAAAGTGAACATCTAAATGAATTATTAACACGAGCGACACACTTTCATTATTCAATGGCATATTATGACTGTATAGTTAATAAGATCTGATGCACACAAACAACTACAATTTATAAATAAAATCTATATTGATTGTCGACGAGATCTCAGATTAGAAAACCATAATTTATATTTTATGCTGCGATTACAATTTGAAGTGTTCGTACGTCAAATAGAAAGAATTTTATTAATTATAATAATACTACTCATAATTCATAAATGTATAATACTATTAATTAATGACTTATAACATTTACCCTTTCAAGGTTATTAATGCATCGTTCAATAGCTGTGCGTGCGCATCAGTTCGATACAAAACATGACGGGACCGGACAGCGGTCTATCCGTGACAAAACAAAATACAACCTCAACGTATTTACAAGTTTAGCTCCAACCGCCTAGGCGGGTAATATCTATCTAGTAACTTTATATTCACATTCGATACCACGAAAATGTGATCAATTCTCGTATCGTTATGCGAACATTCATATCGAAAATTGTATTGTAGCTTAGAATTAAGACTCTAAAATCAGTATTTTATAATCATTTAAAGATTTGATCACACTTCAGAAGATCTTAGAACCTTCACCTATTAGTTCCATCTGTAGGGCCAATTAAAATGAACACCCGTAAACCCGTCGCTACAAGAGCGGCACATTATACCCATAATAGAGCGTCCACATACCGAACCGTTGTCCGTGCTGGCCGGGGCGGGGGTGTCCTCTGCCTTTTTAGTGGCGGCCGGCGCGGGGGCCTCAGTGGTGCCGTTTCCAGCCTTCTTCTTCACAAGTTGCTCAGCTGATTTGATCTCGTCGAGCGTGACGCCCTGCGTGGATCGTCGCGTCTCTCTCACACGTTTCGCGTGCGCCTTCCTTTGCGTTTCGCTTTCCTCATCCCGCACTGGCGGTACGAAAGACCTGTGAAGCCATTGAGTGTTAATATTTTGATATGAACAATAATGCCAGCCAAACAAGCGAAAAAAAAGTATTATTTCTGCAAAAAAATCAAATTCAGCTCGTCTATATCAACAAACAGAACTAACCGACATGCGCATTAACAAAAATGTACACGCAAACATGCCATTAAACAAAACAATAGAAAAAAGTCTGGAAAATTAAGACATCCGACAGAACCAAAAAAAAGTAGGCGCAAATCATAAAGAACAAAAATCATTGAAAGCGAGAATTCTTTACTAAATGGAACAAATCTTTTGCGTATTACTGTATATTACGATAAGAGCTGATCCTAAGACGATTAAATATTAATTGTTAAAGTAATTGGACAAAATTAATGTTATAATTTAAAAAAATCACTCCTAAAAGTAAACAAATACTTCTCGCTTTCAAGTAAATAGAAATATATCAATAGTAAATGGTGACAACACGACAAAATTGTACGGACAGGACATCAGCTCAATAGATTTGGACGAGAGGCTTAAAGACTAAAGATTCAACTCTCAATTTCAGAGGCGACTCGTGACCAATAGTAGGGTGTTTATTATTTCTTATTTATAAATAGTTGTTTACAAAATATGTCAAATTATTATTACGACTATCATCATTTTAATACAGCAAAAATATTTCTTTGAAAGCGAATAGAATACCATAATACCTAGCATCAACCTACAGTCAATTAAGTGACAAACGATATCAGTAAACACCTTTAGCACATAGATATTAAGTGTTAATTTCGTGTACGCTGTCGCATTGTCACCACCCACTAGAAACACTCAGTACAACGATGACTGTACTTGAAGAAGTTCTTGAATATGTTGCCGGGCGACAGCTTGGTGGGCGTCGCGGAGCTCGGCGTGGAATTGCTACTGTTCGACTCTACGCTCTCCGAGCTGTTACAACGCAATAACACACTGTACTCTCTACTGTACTGTCTACTGTACACTGGACACTGCTATGTAATACATTCTTATATACTAACTGCCTTACTAATCAACGTTAAGTCTGTTTAAGTTATACAGCGTTTTGTCTTGCTATGTCGAGTGACATTATACGTCAGAGGAAGCGAGACAAAACTTGTATAACTATGTTTGGAGGGGTAGGCAGAGATGCAACCAGGGCATCCACTTTTCGTCTGTGTGTCCAATTTATTGTACTCCGAATGACGAAACGAGCAAATCACGGCTGATGGTAAAAGCCATGCTAGCCCATAAACAATACCGACACCACACATAACGTCGAATTTAGAAGAAGTGCGTGACACAGCACTGCGCTCTACACCAATACACATTGAATGTTTAATCTCATAATGTCCATATTACACTGACTAAGATATTCAATTTGGAACTTGACATACTGTTGATTGGCGGCGGAAATAGAGATGTGGTACCTATCCAGGAATACACGGATATACCAGAGCTTCCTTGCATGTCTAGTAATACTGTACTAAAATGTCTTACTCAAGACCCTACGTTGTCTAAAGTGCGTGATAATATATAATATCATG
Source organism: Sphinx pinastri (assembly GCA_947568825.1). Lineage (NCBI taxonomy): Eukaryota > Metazoa > Arthropoda > Insecta > Lepidoptera > Sphingidae > Sphinx > Sphinx pinastri. The sequence goes on along the minus strand of OX387614.1, from coordinate 4,769,078 downwards.
CTGTTTCAAAGATATTTATGAGATTCCAGATATTTAGGTGAATCATTAAAATTTACAAATCTCACAAGTATACACTGGACCAAACAGTGATAATATTGTCTATAATTAAGTTGTTAGATATTTATAGTAGATAACAAAAAACTCACACCTGTATACCTAAACCTACCCTAGGTTCACATGAACCTAATATATTTATTCTCGCACAGTCCGTAACCGTCCTATGCTTGGGCGGGAAGGGCGAACGTATATTAGGCAACTCACATGTTACGAAAAAAAAACTTAATCTAAAACAATCAAAAAGCTTTTAATTGATTTCCTGTGTATCGATCTCAGAATTATCCTAATTTTACAGCCCAAGTGCGCTACAAGTAGAACTATTAGCCTATGAGTACGTCCAAATAATATAGTGAATACGCCGTGAATCCGCGGAACGCGTGCTTCTCGCGAGCAGTTACTGCAACGTGACGGCGAACATATTTACACGCGCGCAAACCGGGACACACACACCAAGCCTTCAACCCCGAAGGGGTAGGCACAGGTGCAACCAGGGCACACACTTATCGCCTGTGTGTATAGAGGGCGAGCTAACCGCCATATCGGACACAAACTCTAGATTATGGGCTGATATTGAACTAAAAAAACAATATCACTGCCTAGCCCGGGATTCGAACACGGGACCTCAGAGCGCTATCGTACCGCGGCTGCAATACAACTCCAAAACGTTTTGCAAAAGCGTGTCATCGCACATTTAGACGCCCGCTATAATAATAATGACGTTGATGGTGACGCTGACGTACCTCCTGACAGGTGTCTGTGTGGTGGTGTTGGTCGCGTTGGTGTTCGCGGTTGTGTTCGCGGGCGCGGTCCACGTGTTCGCTTCTCTCTCCTTCCGGTCCGTCGGACTTATTCTGGTGGGAATTACAAATTATTATAAATTCAGTTACAAGTGCAGACAGATTTTAACAATTTGAAGGAATGTAATGAAATTAGATTAAAGGACATGTCCAAAAGGAGCTTTTATTCGGCGTAAATTCTAACCAAGATATATCATATAATAATAATACCAGCCCTGTATTATATACTGTCCCACTGCTACACACGGGCCTCCTCTACTACTGAGAGGGTTAAGGTCTTAGTCCACCACGCTGGCCTAGTGCGGGTTGGCAGACTTTACATACCCTCGAAATTCTTATGGAGAACTTCTCAGGTATGCAGGTTTCCTCACGACGTTTTCCTTCACAGTTAAAGCAAGCGAAAATTCACAAAGAATACACACAACTTTAGAAGGTGCGAGTAGTTGGGTTTTGAACCTGCGGACATTCGTCTCGTCAGCCCGTTCCACTCCCAACTAGGCTATCGCTAAATACAGGTTAAATATATATTTTCTTCTTTCTGTCTGTATATTAATATCGATATATAATTTTTTATTTGTTCACCCCTTAATCTAACATATTTAAATTCCACCTTCTTCAATGAATCATTGGTAGCATCCATGAATAAAATATAAATACCAATATTACATTTTTTAGTTTTCTTATAAATGGGATGAATTTAAAAATATGTTTTGAATGGATCAAAGATCCATATTTTTGCCCCTTTAATATCCATAAAGTTTAAGCTTGGTTAGATTTTGCAAACCAGCACCCATAAAAAACGGACATGTCCTTTACAATAAAAACATTACCTTCTAGGATATTCCATTGCCAAGTCATTTTAAAAAGCAAGAATACTGCTCAATTATTATTTTTAAATTATGCTCGGTACAGTTGATATTTTATGGGCTGAAGATATTTTAAATTGCCAATTCAACTAGTGAGTTTCACGCAGCGCTGTCGTAGCGAACATAGCATTTAGATAATTTACATACTTTAGAATTTTAGATAGCAATATTTAGGTTTCTTTGCACACAACGTTACATAAACGATCTAACTACGATTGTTTACAATAGTATGTATTATACCGATGCAAATAAAACGTGATACTAACGCGTTTTATAGCTGCATTAAAAGGATTCAAGTCGTCGTTGCTGTATGCATACGTTCTTGTAACAAGCAGCATCGTTGCATGAAACTCACTTACGCCCATTCGTACTAAGTCGGACCAGCACTATCGTCGGAATCCGTACCCCAGACATACATGTGAACACCAAATCGTCAAGAAAACCTTTATTTTTATTATTAAAATTATAATAACACTAAATAAATCTCTCTTTAATATGTGAGATGAAGTGATAGCATTTATATACATGCTGTGCATAACACAAAAATATGAATATGAAATGAAACTTCCGAGAGAGATTTATTTCGCGGGCGAATATTTTTTTCCTATCAGTCTAATTGTGAGCAGCATATAATTTGTTAAGCCAATATCTCTGGTGTATAGCCCAATATACAGCCGATCCGATTTAGTAAGGATTACGCTTGAAATGGCACCATACACAAACTGTACAACATAGAATACACGTAGACACTGAGGCAAACATCGCAAGACAGACATCCAGATCGCGTATTAAATGTGATGTTATTGTTCTGATGCTTTTAAATATTGTTAATATGAATGTCGACCACGGTTTTGGCACGTTTCGGACGGCGTTTAGTATCCAAGCGTTTGTTATCACGTGTGTTATGGGCAATTTTAATGAAGGCCAATTAGGTATGAAGAAGAAAAAAATTGTTGTTAGGATTTTAAAACTGTAATGTAGATAATAAATGATTCATTATTAATTCAATATTTTAATAATTCGGTCTATGTCCGCAGATTGATTTATCATTGTGATGGTTGAGTGTTGTTTGGATAATGCTTACCTTATACCAGCGTTTGAATGGAATAGTATAAGGATATATAAAAAGTATCCTATTTTACACGAAAGTGTGTGCCTATTTATTTCCCGAAGTTCCCTTCATTTGAAACTAATCTGCATGGACGTACGTTTTATTCAAGAGTATAGTAGATGAGATAATTGTGGACTAGCCGCATACTACGCATCCATAGTAGTCTTTTAGGTAGGTACTATAAATATAATACAGCCATCCCATTAGAACGTGTTCGCATAATTATCACCTCCTTACTACATAGTAAGAGCGCGTTTAGATAACAGGCGTTCAGTACACGTGTCATATGAACACATGAACTAAGGCCCGTATTCACAAACGTTACTTAGCTAAGGACAGCGCAATGCTATGATAATTAGTCTGTTCTCAGTGCTTTCGGCATGACAGACTTCATAGTGCGTAGGCAAAGGGGCGCTGTCAATGGACAATATTGAAATACAATTGTGCTTTAGTTGGCTGTCAGATAAACAAAGCTGAACAAGGCCAAAGAAAATGATGAAATAACCGACACTATGCGTTTGGGAGCACTATGCGTCCTCTAAGTGTTGTTTGTGAATACGGGTGTATGTGTCACAATAAATGCAACTCATAAAGTCATGTGACAAACACCTGTCATCTAAACCGCACCTAAAACTAGCACGCGTGACGTCACGCGCCAAACGCGCACGTCATAACGAACGCCGAGTCCAAAACGCGCCAAAACGTGCTGGCAAGTTGTACAATCACCTCGTGTGAACATCTTCGCTAGCCTCCGTACTCGGTTCCGTCTTTTTCCTTAGCTCAATGGCCGCCAGCGTGGACTGCGGCAGCGGCGGTATGGACGGACACGAGGACGCCTTTATACGTGCCGTCACGTCGCGGTATCGCTGGTAGAAACTGTTGCGGGACACAAGCGTGCTACATGGTGACGAGTGGACGATGCGGCGCGGATTCATGCGTATTTACATGTATTGTTTCTATATTATAGGTTATGTTAGACATTATATATTTTGGTTTGACGTGCATCGATGTGATTTGTTTTAATGTCATGATAATGGAGCTACCCTGAACTGATTTTATTACGTAAAGACAATGCAATACACATATAGGTCATATTTTATGTAATTTTAAACTTTGTTTTTTCTGTATCGAAACAGCTTGTTCATAAGTGATACGGCTGTACGAATATATACAAATATGTTTATATGGTAACACTATCGTTTTAACAGAATAGGTTTTGAGATAATTATGGTTCAAATGAAGCCAATTCATTTTACGAAATAAAATATTATAAAAATTGATATGCGTATTAATTGTTAAAATTGCACTCCTTGCAACGAAGTAACGAATTTTTCTATTAAATGTGGAGTTACAAATTTAACTAGACAAAAACAAAAGTTCACAAATCGTTCCTACTATACACAGAAACAATAGCAGCAAACAACATGAAAACAAGAAATTTCTTAATATATTTGTTAGTAAATTAACCTATCCACGCATGCGTCTTTACTCATGTGGAACCACGGATTTAGGCTTTCTATCGCCTTTTTACGATTTTTTTTAAATGCTTCTACATTTAATTCCCGATAAAATGAATTTTAAAATATATCGTTAAACGTATAAATCCGCGCCGTCGTCGCGCGCCCGTCACCGCCTACACCACTACACCGCACATAAGAACGACACAACGAACACGACTAGCGACTGGCTACTAGTCGCAAACGGCACACATTGTAATACAATGCGACTAACTCGTCGTGATAACCGTCCTCATTGGCGCTGCGGTCTCGCACTTTATCGAAACGGCTTATTAAAAAGCTGACAAGGCTCTTTTTTGATTTTCTGAAAACACCATTTTAATCGTATTACGTTAGCACATTTATTATTATTTATATATTTTATGTTGATAGAGAATTAATCATCATTATGTTTGATTAGTGCTGGCAATACTTTCTTTCATGACTGACAATTTTGTACAAGTTATAAACTAAATACTGTTGTGTTAATGAGATCTACGAGATTTTTTTTATCGATTTTTTATCATCAGTCTCGTAAAGTGATGTGATAAGAATAATAATATTATTGTGTGATAAGAGTAAGCATTTAATACTCAGTAATAGTTTATCCAGACGCTTGGACATGGATAGATGAGAAAGAATAACACAAAATGAAAGTGTATAGATTCTACTACAAGCCCATAAACAGTGATGATATCACAATACAAAAAGCCAATATTTCAAAACTCATCTATTATTTTCATAAAGTTTACACACTTGCACAAAATACATGTATAATAACCCTTAGAAAGCGAATCGAGTTAGACATGGATATTTTCATACAATACAACAACCATGCCAGCACTAAACATTTAGCAAAGATTAATGACGATGTGCAAAAATGAATATCACATTTTTTTCTTTATAACTTTCTTTTGCATCGTTAAATACATTTTATCATATGAATAACTTTTATATACTATGATTTGACTGTACAGTCAGCAGCATAAATATCTATACAAAATCAAAATTTCAAATCGCCTATATAGGCGTTAAGTTAAACTGAAACTTTTTTTTCTTCGGTTGAAGTAAAGTAAATCTCTTTTATTTTATTTTTGTGAAGAGAAAAAAAGATTAGTAAGAACACAAAAGTGTGTAGGCAATTTGAAGATATGAATTTGTTCATCTACTTATGCTGCTGACTGTACTTAAGAAAATCGTTCAAAATAACAAGTTATCCAATGAAAGTAATCTGAGAAATGAATAATCAGTTGGGACATATCCTTTACCTGTGGCCTGCCATGCACCGACATAGTTCTCCATTAAGAGAAATGGATACAAATTTATTATCTCAGCTACTCAAAATATTATTATGAAGAATATAAATTATCTCATTCACTTTTGCACATCAATGATAATAACACGATGATATTGTAAGAATGAATGTTTTAGTTCTCATAAATATCATGCCGTAATATTCTGCTTTATTCAAAATTGTTTTATAGAAAAACAAAAATATGTCAAAAAAACATTGAATATAAAAAACCCAAAGTTGACTCACGTCTTGTCGTTCTCGAAACTGTGCGTCCTTCTGAGTATCGTGTCGGTGTCCACTGCGTTTGCGGGCGGTTTGTTTTCTCCTGCGAACGTTCAGAATATTCGGTAAGATTTTGAACATAGAAATAAGTTTTTATTTAATAGTAAGATCAATAATCACCTAAATAAATGCTCTTACACACTAACTACATATAATAATTTAAAAATAGTCTCAACATGGTAGAATATTAAACAAAACACTGATTGTAGCTTCAAAAGAATAATCATGCACCCATTCAAACCGTTAAATCTGCAATGGTTGTACATTTTCTGACGTGTGCAAAGACGCGGAGCGTGATTTAAAAACATAATATATTATTTTCGCCGCCTTTAAAGTGTTCAACAAAATTAACCATACAAAAAAATGTTGCTAAATCATAAACACAGCAGCCACAAAACATCGCCAACTCCACTACTGTGAGTACTTACTGGCCGCATCCTGCTGCCTACGGAAGGAGCCGGAGCGACGCCACGACGGTGCTTCATCAGCGGGTGTAGTTTCCGTCGGCTCGGCGGTCTCCGGCGACGGCGCCCGGCCTTTCGGCGGCTTGCCCTCCGTGATTTTCGGTATAATCTCCGGAGCGGCCGGCTTGTCTGCGTTACGGGTTAAATGTCAAACGATGAGGTGAGTCGGACCGTGTATGGATGAGCAAGTTTTGGACAACATTTTTAGTAACTGTAATCAGGGCCGCGCCGTCCCTATGTGCGAAGTGTGCGGCGCAGGCGCCAAGCCAATAGGGGCGCCGGAATCAGGTTGAAATGCCAACGTTAATTATTGAAATTATATTTGTTATACTACAGCATATTCTTTATAGTTGAGTAGATACAAGTCTCCTAAGACAATACTCACGCCTGTGGTCTAACTTTACGCTCCTTGAATTTTGACCCAAATGTTTATAAACTTTGTGTTAAAATGAAAAGAACTGCCGCAGTTGCTGTAATAGCCAACTACATATCTTATTACAAACGCGTTACAAAATGTGAATTTCTAAATTACAAAAAAAAATATCTACGCTCCACAGTGAGCCAAGAAAGGTTAACTTTGAATAATAAAAAATATTAATGTCGAAAGAGCACGACAAAAATAAGAGGCGCTTCATAGATTCCGCACACAGGCGCTGTCTTGGGTCGGCGCGGCCCCGACAGTAATATATATTTTTACTCTCTATATTTTTTAAACTCGACTACAGTCATAAAGTCGCGAAGGCAGTAGTCATATTTGTATTTCAAATAAAAATATTACCCTTAACGGTGACTGATTTAAGTGTCACTAAAAAGTAAAAAGTTCCTATTGTTCTCAACGAAATCACAAAATATTTATTTATGATCCCAAAACTTCCTCATAAAATGCCAAAAAAAGGCTTTACGACATGGTGTCCAAAACAAATACAAAAAAAGCAATGTTACAGTGTTTGGTGGAGACACTGTCAGCTCTTAATGACAGAGTATACAATATGCATCATTCCCTGTTAGTTAGACATTATATGAACTGCATTCATACGTCACTTTACACGAGACTCAATATTTACAACACATACAGGCTTGAAGGAGTTTAATGTGTGCCACAGCTAGCTAATAGGTACCTAGGTATCCAGTTATAAAGTATATTATAGATAGGTGGAGAAAAGAAAGACACCAAAATACTTTGATTACATTAAAACTAATAAATAGCATTCAAATTCTTCAAATGAATGCTGTCCTTCTTATTTCACCATAATAACTTTATTTCTCCAAAAATATTCTTGGAATTTAAGAAATTCTTAAGTTCTTGGCGCTAAAAAGCTGACATAAATAATATTAACAGAGAATCCAATACAATATGTATAACATAGCTAGGCATGACACAAAACTCCCAAGTCCCAAACCACATATCCGTACCATTGACAAGTTTGTCCGTCTGTCCGGTGATCTCGATGTCGATCCGCTTGACCTGCTCGTGCCGCGGCGGGCTGAGCTTGCGCTTGTTGTTGTTGTTATTGTTGTTGTTGACGCGCCGCGTCGCCTCCTCCAGCCACGCCGATATGCTCGGGTCCACCAGGTCGAGGCAAGTTTGGCCCTGTGTTTAAAACATAAGGTAAACTCAGATATTATAACACGATAAAACAATATAAATCTACAATTTATTTCTTAAATCTGATACAATATTTAATTGAAAATGGTGCTTAGTGGTTTTATTTGTGGAGAAGAAAGATTTTTGAATAAAAAACAATATTTGGGTACATACATTACACTCATGTGATTTATGATAAACTATTTTTCTTATGCTGCTCTAACAACAATACTCCCCATTTACGACATGCTATACTACGAACAACTGATGAACTGCTGCAAGCTTTACCAAGGGAGGAATTATAAAAGCTAAGTTAGTAAACACACGTCACTGCAAAGCTGAGGTTTCGGGTTCGATCCCCGGGTTGGGGAAAGTGATATTGGGTTTTTCTATACAGTATCAGCCCGAACTCTAAAATTAGTGCCCGATATGGCGATAGGCTCGCCCCCGTCATATCATGGGACGGAACACGCACCGCGAAAAGCGGGTGTACTAGTTGCGCCTCTGCCTACCCCTTCGGAGATAGAAGGCGTGAGTTTGTATAAATCAGTAAACTACTACTACTACGATACTTTTCAAAAAGATAGCCGCGCTCACCGAATAATTCTTGAGATGTGGATCGGCGCCGTACTTGAGCAGCAGGGCGGCGGCTTCCTTCTGTCCCCAGAGGGCGGCCGCGTGCAGAGGAGTCCAGCCTTCGTAATCCACGCAGTCCGGCTCCGCGTTGCATCCCTCTAGCAGGGTCTTCGCCACCTGGACGAAAGGTTACGGCGCATGTGATACTGGATGAGATGTAGTGGATGTGATATAAGAGTTTAGGTTGTATGGATTTCGAATGATTATATATTGGTCACTACTCCAATAACGACTTTCTTATCATTCCATTTTGGGTGAGATTAGCAAAGGTATACTATAAAACTTTTTTGTCAGACACAACAGCTATTAGACTAATATTTGTAGTGGATACAGTGCATAATATTGACCAACCAGAGAGGTCGCAGTTCATGAAAGTGGTGAGGGTAACCCCGACTTGCCTTGCTAGACGTATAGGTCGATTAAGGAAAGATGGCGCGTACAACACATTTACACACTGCGCGTGTATAGTGTCTGTATATGAACATACGTCAGTCGCCATGACGACGCAACATACACGCATCAACACACTCAGGTTTGTTTTTTGTTGAACATCTCTGTATCTGTCCCTTCATTTATAATAATATTAAACATTATTTTAATGACTGCCTCGGTGGCGTAGTTGTATTACGGTACGACTGCAGTGCCGAGGTCTCGGGTTCGATCCCCGGGTCGGGCAAAGTGATATTGAGTTTTTCTATTCAGTATCAGCCCGGAGTCTGGAATTTGTGCCCGATATGGCGATAGGCTCGCCCCCTATCACATCATGGGACGGAATAACGGCCAAAAGTGGGTGCACTAGTTGCGCCTCTGCCTACCACTTCGGGGATTAAAGGCGTGAGTGTGTGTGTAAACATTATTGTAACATACTGTGTGTGTATGTGTGAGTACTGTGAAAGTGCCAGCTTCCGGTAATCAATCTATATACCGACCGACCCCGGAGCACGATTCTTCGAACTGAACCATTATAGCGAGTAACACCGTGGATATAACTCATACGTCATCTTAACAACTTATTAGAGTAGATTCAAACTACCCCGTCTTTACAATTTGTTCATTCAATAACACAGTAATAAATTTATACAAGACGGAACAGTTAAACAACTATACGTTTTAAGAATACGATTTTTAATCGTATGCTTATATCGTGACGATATATAGTTGGGCGTAATTCGCTTTATACTTACGTCAATGTATCCCTTAGCTGCGGCGACGTGCAGCGGCGTGCCGCCTGTCTTCAAGTCCCTCACCTCCACGTAGCCGTTCATCGCCCACTCCCGAGCGTCGCTCATCAACGTGTCCACTTCCGCATTGCGTGACTTCTCGCAGTCCACGCCTGAAACGCAATCATCTAATTCAACACATTCGTGCGCAAATTATATCAATCACGGGTGAGTTGTGTGAAATGGTGTGTAAGTGGAATTTAACCAATTAAGTATGTCTTGTCGATGCGAGTAAATGTATAACGTAGAGAATCATTGCCTATCCATATGCTAAAAACGCTACTGGATATCGCTCAGGGTGCATTTTAACTAAAAGCTACCCGGGATGTCATGCTATTACGGTTCGATTTTAATCTAGTATGGGTTCCTTGCTTTAGTAAAACCTGGCGCGAGTGAAGCTCTTCTTTCAAGCACTCTTTTCAGCCGCCACCATGATATTTTAGTAGAACATGTTCTGGTTTAGCAACCAACAATCGTCTCCGATTCTATACGTACACTCTACTCATTGACTCGAAGATTATAGAATTTGTACGTCGGTATAGGCTTTCTGCTTTCTTGTTATACGAGTACGGGAAAGTGACCCCACTGCTCCTTATGGTAAGCGGAGTCCAGATAGTGTCGACTGACGACCGATGATTATCCCTCGTCAGTCGACACAATTATGCCGGCCTGTTTGAACTGGATGTACATAGGCTGATCCCGGAGCACGGCACACTTACGTGGGCCACTATGGCGGGTTTTGAGATCTTATGTACGGTATTCGCTATACGCGATTCAAAGTATACCCTATGACCAGCAAACCAGCAGTTTCCTCCATGAAAGCTTTCGACAGACCCAAATGAAGCTGGTTATGAGGCCTCTCGCCTGCGGTAGGATGAGAATGACTAATGAGAATGATGTTGATGCCGGCCTGAATGATTATTACCACTAGGTGACAGTGTTATTCTAGTCTATACCTTTCTCATCAATTGCCTTCTGCAGCAGGTCGGTCATGGCGTCGCATTCGGAGATGTCGACCGGCAGCTCGCCGTCGTAGTTGACGGCGGCCACGTCGGCGCCATTCTCCAGTAAATACCTGGAAACGAATACATAATATAACGATTAATACTGTATATGCTGTACTAGTACACAGATACAAATGTACTGTTTTCTTGCCAAAAATTGGACTAATTAGCAAATTAAACGTAATGAAGATGGCAATTTCATGGAACTATTAAAGTCGCACAGCAATTGTATTAATACGTATTATAATCTATTTACTATGAAGGTACAAAAAACAATGAGACATCTCCATCATAAACTTGGTGTACTTATTTATTTGGTGTAGCCAAATAATTGGCATGACCACATGTAATTGCAGACCAGATCTAAATTATTATACTACGATTAATGTAACCCATTAAATACTTCATCGTCACTCGCCTTTCTCTCAATTTCAACGAGTATTTTAGTAGGCAAAATAGTTAGTCATCAACAACATGAGAGTCATGCTTCACGATAACGAATTGGATTTGTGTATTCGCTATATTTTCCTCTTCAATAGCGTAATTCGTAAGTCACGTAACATTTGGCATAGGAAATACATCCGCTTTAAAGTTTGGCGTCACATAAACGTGTTGTTTCGAGAAATGTTTTCATTGACTCTCGCAACGAAAGTGAACTAATATTTTTTTTTCTATATGAAATAGAAAAACATGCATTATTATTTATTATGTGCCTCCAAAAACACACAGCATTGAGATTAAGTAAGCAATCATTTGATTCGGTAATCTAAAGAGAATGTCAATTTAACACATACCAACCTCCTTATTCTCTATGATACGTTATTTTCACCGTTCATAACAAGCGCGTAACGTAAATCATCACGTTTATCACTATGGAAATTGGCATACAGAATAACTACCGTTTAACGCTAATTACACGAAGTTAACGTAACGCGGATGCGTTAACACTATCATAGAGAATAAGGGAGCAGACTCCTAAACCTTTGTTCTTATATCTTTCACTAGAAAGCGCTGCTTCGCTCTTGCGCGCGGTTTCAGCTGTTAGGTAAAGCTTTTCTCTAAACTTAAATTAATGTTAAAAGTTTTGCTCTGCTTGTGTTCTTTGTTACAATAACACCAATGACGATGCCACCAGATGGTCTATCAGGGATCTTCAGATGAGGAGGGTTTCAGCCTTTCAAGGTGGATATATTAGCCCTTTGCACATTACTCAAAAATAAAACGACTAGTCAATTGCCATTTGCACTCCAGAGCTAAACCTCGCCTGAAGTACCCACCTAAGAATACCTTAAAAATAAAGCTATATACCTAAGAAAACAATATTTAAAAAAACAACAGTGTTTGTGAAGTCTGCAAACTAGCACTAAGCTAGGGCTGCCATCCGTCCGGAATTCCCCGGATTTGTCCTAGTTTGAAAGGCGTCCGGGGGCCGTCCGGCAGGGGATTTTGAAAAGTGTCCGGGTGTAATCCGGACACTTTTGTTGTCAGGGGAAATCCATTTTTTTTTATAGATAAGCGAAAAAAAAAATATAACGATGTTTTTATATTTGTCGCAAAAAGTATATTTTCAGAGGTGTCTGGGGAAAAACCCATATTTCGCCCAAATGTCCAGGATATTTGGCAGCCCTACACTAAGCCAATGTGAGGGAGATGTTACAGATTTTCTCCTATGACGGTACTACTTCTTGAAAGTAGGTTAACATCAGGCCTGTTTATATTAGCATTAACATTTCTAAAAACTTGAAAGCAAACCAAAAGTGGAGATATATCCAATGTTTAATTGATAGTCATAGTTTATCAACACCGAAAAAATGTGTCATTAGAAAATATATCAATAGCCAATACTTACGCACTAATAGCCTTTGTTCATCAACAAAACAATAAACTAAACATTGTCTCGATGCCTACAAACAATTAGTGAAATATAACAAACACTGTTCGTATAAACCACGAGCTAGTAGGTCTACAATGATTCATCATTTGTTTACATTAAACTATCAAATGTCACGTATGGAGATGCGTCAATGTGCGTTTATTCATCAAGGCATGGCCCACGAAGACGGCCGTTATGGGATTTACCTTATATTCGGGATAATCATTCTCCTCTTCAATATTCGTAGGTATAAATTGACTAATCATAAAGAAGGAACTGATAGGTTTAAATAAACTTTGCGTCTGTTAGAAACGATACCATTATTAATTTGTTAATAAGATATTTTTTTTTTTTTGTAAGTTTAAGAATCTTGAATAATTCTTAGCTCCAGAGGATGCTTAAGACCCAATGTCAAATGATGAGTGGCAATCAAAAAATGGTGTGACGACTCGATTGTACTCCCGAGTAAATCAAATCGATAACCATTAACTAAAACACATCGATTACAAAGGTCGACTATATATAACTCTTTGTAACTCTTAGCGAATTAATATCGTGTAATATTGATACAAAGAACTGTTAATTAAACTTTAAATTGAAATAAACCTATTTTACGGATTTTATGGCGGTTTTCTCTGAACCTTGTATTGTGCGAGATAAAATGTAATTTATTTGACCCTCCGACTATAAAATAGCTCACAACAAAATCGCCCGTAAATCCTGATTTTAAATCTTTTAATTTTTCTGCGGGATAATCCATATTTTTTCAGTGGTATGTAGCCCAAGGAACTCGTTTATAGTCAGCCACCACTTTGTGAAAGGCCCGTCAATATAGGTTTCGACCTAAAACAAAGCTAGGTATGTTCGAATTCGGTCCCAATTCGGTTGGCCGTTTCGGATATTTTCCGAAACAGATCTAGAAAAAATATTAAAAACTGGTTCGTGGGTAAACGTAAGAGAAAACGCTGTTATTTAGACATCGCATACGGGCATTTCACTTTTACTACTACGTATTAATTTGAAGAAGGAACAGCCATAGTCTTTTGGCTATTCAACGTTATTATATCGCACAAATTTCGTGTGTTGCTTTCTGGGATCAGCCTGTGTACCTATGTCCAGTTCAAATAGTCCGGCTTAATTGAGTCAACTGGTGAGGGATCTGTCGTCGGTCGACAGTCTACCTGGAACCCACGCCGCTTACCATCAGGTGCTGGGGTCAGTTTTCCAAACAAGTATAAAAACAAAAGGGCAAAAAACAGTCAGCAAACAATTAAAGGATCTACCATTATACTAAAAAGAAATCTTTTTAGAATACCGCTAAATAATATATTGTTTAAGTCATTTCAAGTTCTTCCATTCAAAAGAAAACTCGTTTTCCTTTCAACTCAATTCAAGTTCTTGTTCTTCTTAAATTTCATAAATTGTCGCAGAACATTACAAAACTGTTAATCAGTTGAGAAACAATAAACAAATGGAAAGAAATTCCATTTCAATTACTATAAAGGAATCCTGACAGAGAACTTGTTCAAGTACAAATTTATTGAAATTACCTTCAACTGTTGCTCCAAGAAAAAGTAATTACAAAATATAACGAAGTTTAGGTAAATTGAGGAAATATTTTAATCTTTTTCATGGCCTTAAACACTCTTAGAAATTTACATGGACTTTTATTAACAGTTGAACTGCAGACGCTATACTGAGGTCTACAAAGTAGCAATATTTAGAAGGATATCTATTATCATACATATACATATATACTTTTTTATAATCCGAAATAAATTATGGTTTATTAAATGTAGCAGAGGATGAATATTTTATTTCTTCATACTTAAGAGAAACTTCATGCTTTAAAACATCATCAAATAAACCCGTACTGTGGATTTGCTACAGCCGTATTCAGATAGACGAATAAATCGAACTACATTCGAAGGCACGCTGATGCAGAAGCAGATATGCCGGTATTTCGTTGTTAATCTCGGCGCGATAACAAATTATTTAAAAAAAATACCACAAACAAACACTAACTAAATTCGCTACAACATTTATGCAATACATCTAGTGCTACAGCTATGACATGAATGCATACCTAGCTATGCTGATAAAGCCGCAGGAGGCGGTGGCGTGCAGCGGAGTCCAGCCCTCGTTGTCGCCGCGGTTCACGTCGGCGCCGTGGCTCACCAGGAACTCCACCATGTCCAGGTTATCATCTATGCACGCCTGGAAATAACACAATGACAGGTCATTGTACGTACAAAAGGCAACAAAACTTACGTGTTTTAGGGGAATTTTATTTTTTATGACTAATAATATAAATGCTACCGATTGTACAGGTAAAAATAATGTAAATTTACAGAATACCGTAATTTATTAATTACTTGCTGTTGCTCGCGGCTCCGTGCCCGCGTGAATAAGTTTTGCCGGGATAAAAGTCCCACTTTATATTTTCCTGAGATAAATACTTGACTGCGTTACTCGTTGATAATGTAGCTTTATATTGGTGAAAGGATTCTTAAAATCGGTCCAGTAGTTTTTGAATTTATCCGTTACAAACAAACAAAAAATCAAAGCCTTCCTCTTTATAATATTATACGCCTGCGTGAAGAGTTTTATTTTTTACGGTATAAAAAGTAGCCTACGTTACTCGCTGATAATGCAGCTTCATATTGGTGAAAGAATTTTTACAATCGGTCCAGTAGTTTTTGAGTTTATTCGTTACAAACACACGATAACACAAAAATACAAATATTTCCTCTTTATAATATTAGTATAGATTACTAGGTGTTGCTCGCGTGTTCGCCCGCGTGTAAGCCTTTCCCACTACAAAAGACCTAGAAATACGGTACGACCAACGCCACCTACTTAAAGCATCAGATTTAAAATATCCATTATTTTCCATGGGAGCAAATTACTGGGATAAAAAGTAGCCTATATGTTAATCCAGGATATGATCTACCCGTTTGCCAAATTTCATCCCAATCCGTTTAGTTATTTCTGCGTTTACGCCTAACAAACATACAAACATCCAAACATTTTCACAAAATTTCACGTTTATATTATTAGTAAGAGTAAAATTATAGATTATGAATTGTTTAAAATATTGTAGTAATGTACGTATTATAGGATTTCATGTTTATAACCATCTGTAATGGTTTGTCGTTGTATGGGAAATCACATTATTACTATATTATGTTGAAGCTGTAAACAATATGTATATTTGCGCCTACTATATTATCAATGAAATAACCTAAATGTAAAAATATCACAATGAAATGACTAAACAGGGAAAACGGGGAAAATGATCAATAACATATTCACAATGAGTATTTTTTTCTTAATAACCATATAAATACGTTAAAGTGCTTAATAAACTCTTTCTCTCTGTAAGTTATAATTAATACTGTACACCGAGATTTGAAGAAATAAAAAAGAATTTACCGCAACAGAAGCAAGCGAATTTAAACTGAAATATATAAAACAAAACGGCCGTCATCAAAAGACTGAAATAAAAAAGAACTAAACAAAAACTTCGATGTAACACACACGCAACAATTCAACAGTGTTTCAAAGTAATAAACGTTTTTTTTTTTAAATAGGTTAAATGGTGGAGTCTTATTTACAACGAAATTCGGACCGGCACACTAATGTTTATAATCGTAAGAGAATTGCGATAATGAACGTAGCGTACCGCACTCCTGCCTCAAACATATCTACGTAACCGATATTTTTCATTTTTTCCCAAACGTACTAATTGAGTGATTATTTCTTTTAGTGTCTCATTTTCATTTTAATAAAAAATAAATTCTCGTTTTGTTAGCTTTAATGACGCCGAATTGATGTCATAAACGTTTTATAGGTTGTAACAGAAATATTAAAGTGTAATGTACAAAGGCCACACTTATGCTAAAAAGTATCATCGTAATTTTCAAGCTCATGTTCCTGGTTATTAGCGTGACCTTAAAACTGTAGCGCGCCAATGAATTTATTGTTTCTCAAAGCAATCAATACACTCGCGAAAGCATCGTTTGATCCGCGGTTTGATTCATCGAAGCTCTTGAAACACATTAATTATAATCATCCGAAGAAACTCAATACTTTAATGCTATAACTGCTGCTTTTCTATACGCGGTGGGTACAAAATATACATCTATCCATATAATATTACGCCTCGTTTAGAAGCAAGTTTGGCCATTCATAAAACAAATTACACGATAATTTGTTAAGCTATTTAAAAAAAAAACATTGAAATGTTAATTAGGTAGGGTAACGGTACGGTCGATGCAAATACGTTCGCAAATGCGGGACTTAAACGAATGAATTAACATAGCATTTTAATAATGTACACAGTATTGTAGAAACGTCAACGCTGGCGATCATTCCGTAATGTATCATCGTACATTGAACCTACCAATCACCACCACAATGTTGACCATTAGTGTCATAATCGCCGCATTTACCACCACGTTAATTAACTATCGTGGAATAAAATTTTGCTATTTATTTAATAAAATTTCCATATGCTGTGGATCGGTATTGTGTTATATACTAATCATCATCATCATCATCAGCCACACGACCTCCACTGCTAAACATAGACCTCTACTAAAGATTACCAGACGGATCTGTCAAAAGCGGCGTGCATCAGCGTGTTCCTGCGACCTTTATAAAGTTGTCTGTCCACCTTGCCGGTATATTCTAATATACATAAATAAATTACAAACTGTAAAACATTCGCCAATTGCACTTTTATAAACATTACAAGCATTTCGCGGCACGCAACCCGCCAAAATTTGCAACTTACAAAGTAGCCAGCGTGATATTGATTTGTCTATGACAAATAATGCGTTTGCTGTCCGCCACTGAGAAATTTCTAGAATTCCTATGGCACTAGAAAATTAGTAACATCGCGCCAATCCAAGTTTGCATGAGATATTTGATATCAAATCTTATCCAATAACACCATATCCGAGCTCTGGCTCGATTTACCAAGCGAACTGACAACGCAATTGAATTCCGTTATGACTCCTTTGAGGTCTGTTCATCATGTGTATTATGCGTTAGTTCAGAACAGGTGACTTGAAAGATTAATAGACCCATTTAATATTATATTTTCAGTTTGCATAGATACGATTTTATCTAATTCATTGAAAATATGTATCATAGAAAAATATGTCTCGATTGCCTAATTATTTTTACCTTAAAGTGACAGACAAAACATCATCAAATTTATCATAAATACTTATGACATACAAAGTATTCTCCTTTAGTTAAGTACAGAATGCTTGCCCAAAGCATAATTCAGCGCGACATATGCAAAAAAATCGCCTGGCTTTAGAAAAATAGCCTAGCAACCAAAGTAGCGCGTGCTCAAGTTGGCAAGTTTTGGTGCGATTGGCGCTTTCAGCCAGTGCACTTACGCTATGCACATTGACTGTACATATTAAATGCATTGTGCAACAGTACGGAACTTCTGCAGGGTCAGTGCCATGACCGCTGGCGCGTGGCGGACGAGAGCCCGACGCACCACCGCCACTACCTACCATAAATATACTTGTAAAGTTTTAAACATCAGGTGGGTGGTCTGGTTGATGCTTTATTTTGTGCTGTTTTCAAACTATTTTAGGCATTGGTAATGGCGTGAAACGATGGACTTACTTTGTTTTCAGGGTGCGTTTTATGTTTCATAATCTGTTTGTGAGCCAGAACAGAGTTTCAAAATGCGAATTGAAAAATTTGCTTTGTATAAAATAACACTTACTTGAAATATAACTTGAAAATAATGCTGAAAATAAGAAACAAGTATGAAGATATATATAATAGATTCGCGGGTGCTGTAAAAAACAGATTGAATTCGCAGAGCTCAATTAAACACATGTTAAAAATGTTAATGAATTTAGCAGATACCGTGTATAAGTCTAGGTGTATCATGATGATGATGATGTGTATAAGTAAGTTTAGGTATAACTTTATGATCAAAACGATTACGTCTATTCCAAAGACTAAAAATAAAGACTTGCTGGAATTAATTTAGAGTTATACAGAGTAGGCTGATTTTATTTACCATTATACCAATAATCCCCATTATTTACAGTACTCTTAGCTCCTTACCAAAAATTATGTAAGAAATTGATACAAACATAAATAATAGACCAGAAAATGGTAACAAAATTTCACGATTGGATTGTAATTTTTAAAGAAACATTATCTCTTACTAATTCAATTTAGTGTAGGAGCGGGCCTCAGCTATTCCAAACTCCACCGCGAATTACTTTGGTGCAATGATCATGAATTTAATGAATGATGTTGAAACATAAAAATAAAGTCGTTTAAGAAATACTGTCGTACAAATTGGCAATAGTGGCAGTTCTTTCGTCGGTTATATAGAAGCGCACCAAACAGTATTTACTTTAAAAATAAGTATCCCGCTGGCGCAGACTCGCTGCACGGTATTCTTGATGTGTATTTTTATCAATACTAAAGTGGACTATAAAACCATCATATTTTACGTATCTTTATAAAAGGACATAAGTTTTTTTGTCTTGTCTATTTATTTACCTAAGCATTAACGCTCATTAATATTGATGTCTGCAATATGACAGGTCATTTTTCACGAGACTAGACTAGCCGTTTTCCAATTCTTAAATTAAAATACATGATGCACTATATAAACTAGTATGTTATATGAAAAAATAATATTATTTGTAATTTTAGATCAATAATTTTGTTCTAAGCTCTATTCGACTACGCGCCTTAATCCATAAAGTACGTGTACTCTAACAAATCTATACTATAATAAAGCGGTAGATCCCGGTGTGTCAGTACATTGAAAGAGATGTGATAAAAAAGAAAGGGGGGTGGCTAAAGAAGAGTAACGGAACACAAATCAGCGATTTTTATAATTATGTCTGTTTTTCTGTTTGTTTGTTACTGCACATCTTCCGAAGCTACTGAACGGATTTAGTTGAAATTTGGCGTGGATATAGCTTGAGACCCTGGGAAAGACATAGGGTATTTTTTATCCCGCAAAAACTCTTGACGCGGGCGAAGGTGCGAGCAAAGGCTAGAAAAAATGAAAAACGAATCTAATAAACATAAATTAAACAACTAGAAACTCTCATAAAGTTAAGGCCGAATTCTCACTAATCTGAAACAAAATTTTATTTACAAAAAGTATTTGTTTTGTTGAGAAACTCGAAGAAAGACGATTTATATGGTTTAGGCACGTAATCAGGTAAGTATTTAAGTTAGCTATAAGCATGCAAAATGTTATTACGTGAAACAAAAAATATTTTAAAGTTTATTTATGAAGTTCCATAGCACGCTGAGCGACTTTAAACTTGTGGACCAGGCCCCTAGTAAGTGTCCACGTCTCGGCTGCGTAGGTCATTACAGGTAGGACGCACTGGTTAAAAACCTTAGTTTTTAAGCATTGAGGGATTGACGACTTGAAAATATTACGTAGCTTCCCGAATGCTGCCCAACCTAGCCGTATTCTCCTATCTGCCTCTTTCTCGAAGTTGTGCGGGCCCAGTTGAATTATTTGGCCAAGGTAGATGTATTCTTGCACAACCTCGAGAGCGGCATCGCCAACGACTACAGGTCTCGGGAGAACGTGGCTATTGTACATAACTTTCGTTTTGTCAAAGTTCATCCCGAGTCCTATTTGTCTAGAAGAACGGTCTAGGCTGTTTAGCATATCCTCCAAATCCTGCAGAGATTCCGCCATGAGGACGATGTCATAGGCAAATCGCAGATGGGAGATGAACTAGAGTAACCGACGTCGCTCGCAAAATCAGCATACTGAAGTGGAAGTGGGCTGGCCATGTCTGCAGACGGAAAGATGGTCGATGGAGCAGAGAAGTGCTGGAGTGGAGACCGCGTTTAGGTAAACGTAGTGTAGGACGCCCTGCTGCACGATGGACAGACGACTTGAAAAAGGCGGCGGGTAGCGGATGGATGCGGGCTGCTCAAGACCGGGATGGTTGGCGTTCACTTGGGGAGGCCTACGTTCAGCAGTGGACGGCGACAGGCTGATTGATTGATTGATTATTTATGAAGTTAAACAAGAGCAATGTCATTTGCAAAGCTTAACAATATTTCGTAAGTCATCGCTATAATCCACAATTTTAAGTTCAATAATTGCATACACACACACGCATAATCTCACCCCCCTTTATCCCCGAAAAGATAGGCAGAGGCACAACTAGTGCACCCGCTTTTCGCTAGATGTATTTCGGTCCCATGATGTGATTGGGGGCGAGCCAATCACCATATCGGGCACAAATTTCAGGCTCCGGGCTTATACTAAGCAGAAAATCCCACTTTGCCCGACCCGGGATTCGGACCTAGGACCTCAGATAAATGTCGTACAGCGCACGCATTACAACTAAGCCACCGAGGCAGTCCATAATGGCGCTTGCCTATAACACGATGTTACAACCAGCGTGTCAATTATTATCACTTATAACGAAAAAATGGATCGGAACACTAACTGTTGCTAAAACCATCGGGTATTAGCGCCTCCCTTGCCAACAGCGTTCGTTAGCTAATTAATGTATCCGTTTTTTCGTAACCATTGAAAACGAAGCGCGGTGAGCGATTCTTAACGAGTTGATGGGCAATTGTGTGCCAAAATTTCATGTGTAATTAAGGAAGGTGCGACTCCATTAGCTTTGATGTCGATCGGTTGCTAGTTGCTAACTGAAGCGGTCATTGGCATGTAGTTTGTGAATTTAGAATTAGATGGAAGCAGTACGAGTGCTCTGCAAAGATGATATTACATGATTTAAGGATATTGTTGCTCGCACCCTATGACATGGGACGTGTCATCATCATATCAACCACGAATAGGCTGCCATAATTACGCCTCTGCCTACCCCTACGGGAATAAGAGGCGTGAATGTGTATGCAAACATGTAGAAATATAAAATACGGTTGAACCGTTAGCCAAGCTACGATAAAAATATTTAAACGATAATGCCAGTTACAGCTAATATTTTCTTCGCGTTTCTGCCGTGTAACAAAAATTGCACTTTTTCATTGTGCGACAGTGAAAAGCAATTAATTAAACCGCTTGAATGATATTGTTAGAGATACACGTTGAAAACGCCAACGCTCTCACTCGACGCTGTTTTCACACGCGCCTGTTTATTTTTAAAAGCTTTTATTTCACTTGTTTACGTTGATATACGTTGAAAGTGAAATTCATGTTAAATGATTGGTAATAAAAGGTGCGAAGTTACGCTCGCGGTTGTTTATTTACGCAATCGTTTTGATGCAACCGTTTTCCAAAGACATTTGGATGGAATTGGCGATTTAGATCCGTAAACACACAGGCAAAAGCAGTGGTCTTCTGGATGGAATTGGCGATTTAGATCCGTAAACACAAAGGCAAAAGCAGTGGTCTTCCCAACACTTTGAATGGATGATATCTTAACGCATACAACAAAACGATATACAACAATCAATGTTTGTCTTTTCGATTTTTTGCGCTGACATACTGTTTATCTGATTGCGATCAAACTTTGTGAACTTATTGCTTGCACATCTAGAAAGGTTATAGGCATTTAAATAAAACTATTTTACGGAATTATCGCGGTTTTTTAATTTATATTTTCGCCCGACGTTTCGAAGGCTTTGCCTTCATGGTCACGGGGCGGACTGAGGTGTTGGTTGTCCGAAAAATAAAGACATAGTTATAGTTATAGGCATAGTACCATTAACTCAGAGCTGCTCATTAGGTTAAATGTTTTGTGATAGTAAAAACGAACGAATCGCCTACGTGTTTGAAAAAATAAAACCATAAGTTAAATCTTATAATATATATAAATCTCGTGTCACAATGTTTGTCCTCAATGGACTCCTAAACCACTTAACCGATTATAATAAAATTCGCACACCATGTGCAGTTCGATCCAACTTGAGAGATAGGATAGTTTAAATCTCAAATTATAGTCGCAATTTTAATTTATTGCTAATTATTTGTCTGTTATTATTTGACAGTCACAATTATCTTAACTCCAAATGATTCTAACAGATGTCGATACCTTTCGACTGGGTTGAGTAAGTAATCAATAGATGGCGCTGCTATGAATGATTCTAACAGATGTCGATACCTTTCGACTGGGTTGAGTAAGTAATCAATAGATGGCGCTGCTATGGTAAATCTACGAACGTGTCATATAAGCTACATTTTAAGCGGGACTTTTATACCGGGAAAACTCATTCACGCGGGCGGAGCCGCGGGCAAAAGCTAGTGTTAGTAATAAATTCAAATCGTGTGAAATCCTAAAACTTTATATATTAATATAAACACTAAACAAAATAAACCGTTAGTGTGCCGGTAGGGAAATTAATCTGCTATATGGTTTCAGAATATAAAAATAATTGTATTTTCCACACATTCAACCTGTAGCTTCAGTTGAATTACGAAGTTATCTATCTAACCAATCAATATTATATTGTTAATACTCAGTAATGGCTATAGATTTTTTACATCGGCATTAGATTCTTGCCTTTGTTTTAAATCCTTTCCTGATTTTCATGTTAGCGTAGTTATTTATGCATGTGCATATACATACATTTTCTGCAATTGTAATGTTCTAATATCCAATTATTCACGCTAAGAGTTAACCACATACAAATATAACACACCCATTAGGTTTAGAGAGCATTCTGGTAAGTTGTTTTTTTATAACCACGGCGGCAGCGACTTTATGCGATCGTGGATAACTGATTTTATCGCCTTCTGGAGATGAAATCTTAATGTCTTAACAGACATAATTTTTTTTTTATGTCAGCTCATTTTCACACATAATATACAGCACGCCATAGAGCGCTCGACCAAAATAATGTACTGAATTAGTTTGCACACAGTAAGATTTATTGCACAGTACCGGGGTACCGGGTTGGCAGTCACCCCGGCGCCGCGCGCCGACGCCCGCCTGTGCTTGTCTCCTATGGCTAACAGCTGGTGTGTGACCACCGAACAGCCGTCACACCACGTCAACCACTCTTGGCATTATTGTCTTTTTACAAACCAGCTAACTTCACCTTGAGGGGCCTTGCACGAATTATTAAATGTCCGTTTGGAAAGTAGTATGTCAATGGTAGTTTGAATAATTAAAGAACAATTCGCTATTCATGTCTCATACAAAGGTATATCAAAGGTATATCAAAGGTATATGATTTAAATCGTAAAATACCTATACGCAATCTCAAATTCTGCAGGAAATCAAAATTTAGGCACTGCTATCATTTGGTTTAATCATAAGTAAAAACACAATTTGCGTTCGCCGCAAAGATGCTAAAAGATACTGGTCAAAACCAATCTAAAATATATTAAAGCGACACGAGAAGGATTTGCCTACACATTAGTCGTTTATTCATTACATACACTTTAACTTACCCCACTACATTCAGTTTAAACATTCTCTTAAAGGGTTATTAATTGCACGCGATTAATAAATGCCAGTAATGGATACATTTACCAATACTGCCCTATTGAACTCAGTTTAAAGGATTTTAAAACATTCCCGTATTGCTTTATAAAGACGTGGTAATTAATTAAACTGAGTAATGAATTTAATCGTTGACTGCATAAATCAAAAGCCATTTAAAATATCGTGCGAACACTTGCCATTTCGCAAAGGTGACGTTGTAGGAAATTGCGGCAGTGTCATTTCCGCGAAAGAGGAAGTGAATCCACCATTTCCGAGAGAGGGATTGCATCTGAAGTTTCCATACGACAATATCACATTCGTGAAAACTATTTTAAAGCTTTACACGGATTTATTTATTTCAAAGGTACATTACTTTTTAAAATTATGATTGCATTATAATATATTGAGCTGTATTTACTCACCAACATACATACTCGCAACCTTACTCCCATTTTTTTTTCAATATCAAAAAGGTTTATTTCCACGCAATACATTTCACATATAAATCTCGGTCTGATTTACACATTACGAAATCGTCCGAATGATACGTGCACCGGGCGTGTCAAAAACACCCATTCAAATATACACAACCTTGTGTGTAAAAATAAAGGAGAGCCGCGTGTTTCGATCGTGGGGGACGGGATAGACGCGAAGCTCGGAGGCGGAAACGCACAGCGCTTCTATTCTACGTCAATGGACGTTATATTTGGTGCGGACAAGTGTAAGAGCTAAGGGGGTATGTCCACCGCGATCGGATCCACGCCGAGTGTCTCTAGAGGATATCCGCCCCTATCGCCGCAATACTCACAGATCGTGTTCTTGTCTCGTCTTGTACAAGGGTGCTTGTTATGCAACACCCACGTGTGATCTAATGACTAGCTAATAGCCTCAACTATAATTATTGATTCCAATACACCACCACATAGTAAAGAAAGCTTTGATATATTTTGTAGATACAAGACTAAACTTTGGAGATCAATTCAAGGTGACAAAGGAATGAAAACATGTAAAAGCCGGTGACTACGAGAACTTCCCTACGCGACGAACGAAATCGCTACTCGTATTTCACAACGGGTTACATGGCCCTTTAGATCCGCACCATCTAGTCGGCGATTCGCTACACACACTGAATTCACTTTATTGTTCAAACGAGGTCCAGTTGCACTACATTATTATGGACTATCAATCGTTACCTGCTTTAAACTGTTTTATTTTATAAAGCACGCTTATTATCTCATAGTTTTAATTAATTAATTACGCAAGGCTCCCGAGCGAGGGGGGGTGTTAAAATTTCTACATGCCCGTGGTTATGGCCCTTAATAGTGAGGGGTGTAAACCCCATTCTTACGTAATATTTAGTAAGTCGAAATTTAATATTAGAAAAGTAGTTCCACTTGGGTTGCCGGATGGTTATCTTCATTCTATAATGTACAGTCAGCAGCATAAATATCTGTACAAAATCAAAATTTCAAATCGCCTATATACGCGTTAAGTTAAACTGAAACATGTTTTTTCTTCGTTTGAAGTAAAGTAAATCTCTTTTATTTTATTTTTGTGAAGAGAAAAAAAAAAGATTAGTAAGAACACAAAAGTGTGAAGGCAATTTGAAGTTTTAATTTGTTCATCTACTTATGCTGCTGCCTGTACACTTGGACTTCGACATCTTATTGTTTTCTTTTTTATTGTTTATTAAAATTTTAAAATCTTATGTGTTATTATTTATCGATTTTAAATGTTATAAATAATTGTAGTACATTCAAAAAGTTAAAATAAATCTTTGATTTACGTTAAACTGTGAGTTTTAGTGTACTGATCCTTTTCTAACAACATTTTGTTATTCTCAAAAACGAGATAGAAATTTACGTAATAAGAGAAAGGAGGGGTTCGAGAAATTTTATGTACCCCTATAGAGGGATCAAAATCACCGAAATCATTCTTACGTAATTTTAATGATTGGCGCCTCTACAGCTATGTGACGACCGATGTCAGTCCAGTGCAATGCAATGCTACCAGCCCTGTATTATATACTGCCCACTGCTGAGCACGGGCCTCCTCTACTACTGAGAGGGGTTAGGCCTTAGTCCACCACGCTGGCCTAGTGCGGGTTGGTAGACTTCACACACCTCGAAATTCTTATGGAGAATTCTCATATAATATAGCTGTGTAGTATATTTGATAAGCGTCACTAATGAATATGAAAATCAAGCAGTCTTGTATACCGGGAGCCCAGATTTACTTTAAATACAGTCCTATGTGATCATACTTTATTTTTGGGATCTTTTACGTTTACTAGACCAACTATTACGGCAGAATTCACCAATGTTATTTAGGGTATGCAAGCACATAATACATATAACGCTAATCAATCACCGATGTTTATGTAATAATCGACCGTTGTTGTTATTGGCTACACAGTAACCAGTATTACAGTTGTTGGGAGTTAAGTGCTAGTACTGAATTAGATATTGGCGCGGGTCGTGTTGCGTACCGTCCATTGGGTGCTAACCTTAACGCTAACTCTGGCTCTATCGCTACTTCGTACAATTGTGTCATTCGGTTAGCCGCAACACGCCATTATTTGGCACTATTCACCTTTACGATGTATTTGTTAGACCACTGCGCACGGTTGAATGGGTAATTGCGTATTATATGTATGTATGTATATAATATAATAATAATTTCTGTTTGTTTGTTACTGCACATCTCCGAAAGTACTGAACAGTATGGAGATAGTTTGAGACCCTAGCAAGGATATGGGGTACTTTTTATTTCTGGAAAATATAAAGCAGGACTTTTATCCCGGAAAATCTTTTTCAAGCGGACTGAGCCGCGAGCAAAAGCTAGTCTATAATAAACTAGCTTTTGCTATTAATTAATTAGAATGTATTGTGCATTAATGGCGTTCTGTAATCATTATAGTTGTAACAAACTACGCTGGCCGGTATGAATTAAATTTTTTCGCGACGTGATAACTTTGTGAGAACGTCTAACAAAAAATGTAAAAGTCAACTACATAATTATAAATACTTACGATGTTCTCCATACATTATAACAAAGAGTATCATACTTATGAAACATATTTGAATGAATATTGTAAAAATATACTATAATAAAAAATAGTTATAATCTTGACTATTATACAAAAGCGACGCTTTTACAGTGTTGTATACTGCAGCTTATGAGCGTAGTGTTGGGAAATTTTTAAATTGCTTGGCAACCCAACGTAACCGATTACTGAAAACAATCGAAACTTTGGATGTAAATAAAAACACTGCTGTTAATTTAAAAAATATGTTTATAAGTACATTTTACAAACAGTTTTGAACAATGCGTTAGATATTTGCAAAAAAAATACATTTTTTATACTCGAAGAAAGAAAACGAAGATCTCCAAAGTAAATAATTTAAATTATAGCACTATATTTGTTATTTTATGTTCAGTCCACACTCGTAATTTTTCTTTGCAATGACTAATAACCAATTTAAGAGTTGTGAAAGGATAATCGTGAAATTTTATTGGAAAATGAAAATAAACGACTAACAATAACTTAGTACTGTAATAAAAAAACTGCTGATTGTAATATGTAAGATTTAATTATAATCTAACTCGTTTTACATACGATAATAAACTCCTTGAATAAAAAATCGATTGCATTCAAGAATCGGTTGTTTGGAGCAACCGATTTTTTGTTCTCTTCCCTACACATAGTATTCCGTGAAGTTTTTTTTTTATGAAACTGAATGGCGAGACGAGCATGCCGTTCGCCTGATGGTAAGCGATACGACCACCCATAAACAGTAGTAACACCACACAGCACCTTGAGTAACAAAGTACTGTGTAGCATTCCACTGCGCTCGACATCCTGAGACATAAGATGTTAAGTCTGACTATGTCCTGTAGTTACACTGGCTACAATGTCCTTCAAACCGAAACACAACAGTGCATGCACACTACTGCTTGGTGGTAGACATAGACATTGCGGTGGTACCCACCCAGACGGTCTCTTACATATGAGAGACCTACCACAAGTGTCAATAAATTGTCATATCGGCCAGTTTAGTTTGTCCAAACTATAGTGACAGCGACAACTGTGTAAAAATCTTTTGTTTAGGAGAAGAAGCGAAGTAACAGGCCAATATAATGTTTGCGGGTAGTTATGGTCTTTGTTTTGTACTATTGTGTGATTCATGCTGCGTGTTTGAAAAAGATTATATAAACTTACTAGCTTTTGCCCGCGGCTCCGCCGGCGTGAATGAGTTTTCCCGGTATAAAAGTCCCGCTTTATATTTTCCCGGTATAAAAAGTATACATAATCTACCCGTAGCTTATATGACACGTTCGTAGATTTACCATAGCAGCGCCATCTATTGATTACTTACTCAACCCAGTCGAAAGGTATCCCGTAGCTTATATGACACGTTCGTAGATTTACCATAGCAGCGCCATCTATTGATTACTTACTCAACCCAGTCGAAAGGTATCGACATCTGTTAGAATCATTTGGAGTTAACAGATAATTGTGACTGTCAAATAATAACAGACAAATAATTAGCAATAAATTAAAATTGCGACTATAATTTGAGATTTAAACTATCCTATCTCTCAAGTTGGATCGAACTGCACATGGTGTGCGAATTTTATTATAATCGGTTAAGTGGTTTAGGAGTCCATTGAGGACAAACATTGTGACACGAGATTTATATATATTAAGATTAATACATACATATAACATATGGTATCAGGCTTTCTCCTCTTTTCAGGGGTAGGCAGAGAGTTATCACTCCCACATTTCGCAAGCTACGTAATGTCACATGTAATTGGAGGTGAGGCTTGTGATGAGGAGGATTATCATTTACCGGGCACAATACCAGACTGCGTGCAGATAGTGCACAAAGATCTTTTAAAACTCTGTATTGAGCAAAAAATCCCAATATCTTTTCGTCCAACCAGAGGATCGAACCTGAGACCTGAAAACAGCTGTCTCACGGTAATACAACTCACAACTACGCCTTTGAGGCTGTCAACGTATTAATACTTTAAATCGATCAAACAGTATCTTTTTACCCGACTACGAAAGAAGGAGGGTTAAGTTTTTCGAGTGTATGTATGTTTGTATATTTCGTTTGTCGTATTTTTATGTAAGAGTGACACTGGGTACATCAATATTAAAAAAAAAAACAAAAGGATTTTTGGCGCCAAAAAGTAGCCCCAAAAAAAATGTTTTCATAATACATCGAATGTGGTATCAAAATAACGGTGATTACGATTATGTATATAACTTATATGTTTTATTGGAGTCTGGAATAGGAAATGCTAATAAATAACATCACACTAATAATATAAATGCGAAGTTTGTGTTAGTTTGTTACTTCTTCATGGTAAAACGGCTAATGCATACATAATATATGATACATAACATACTTTATATATATATATACACACATACATTTATATACAAAATAACCTGGAGGTAATGAGGATTTTGTTCTGTCCGAAGCTCGGTCTTCGGCACCTTTGTGCTAAAAGTGCTTAAAAACTAAAAAGATGGATATAAAAAAAAAAAACCAGACTGCGTCAATATTTGCCATCTTTATTAAATTCATTGAAGAACTGAAAAGATAGAAACAAGATTTTGATTTGAATATTTTATTTTGGTTTTGAATAATCTTAGCTGACAGTGTTCACAAACGCAGTCGGAGGCATCTGCTCACTCCGAGATTTTGTTGCTCTATCTATATCACCAACCAAATTATGAGAAGTGAGCGTGTTATGCCTCTATAGCGTTTGTGAACACTGTCTCATGCTCTTATTTTCATTTGACTGATATAACGAACTCTAAGCCTTTCTACTTCTCTACAAGTACCCCTGTTTTTTCATAGCAACTATCTGACGTTCTTTATTATGTCGTATAATATAGAACATCATATTTCTACTTCTACTTTTTCTGATTTCCATTCTATTGTTTTCTTAACTGTGTGTAAACTTTCATTTACATTTTCTATTTATTTTGTTCACATTAATGCCTACTTATGCGAATTTATTGATTAAGTAGTACTGAGATTATTCTGGAGATAATAATTTTAGCCAACATCACCTGAGAATATCATTAGACTTCGAGAAGATTATTTAAAAGAAAATCCTCAAGAACTCGCTGTTTTACTGATAACTAGTTAAACATGCTAGTTAGAAATATTTTACAGTTTGGGCGATAAATACCCTTTGGCTACGTTGACCTACGAAATTGATTCTATTTAAATAGTCATAGTTTAATTTGCAATAACTAGGTGTCTGGGCACGTTTCTATATTTATATTGGGAACGCGGATTATCGAGTGACAACTTAATGTAATTATTTTGACGGACACATACTTATGCACGGCTGTGTCGAGCGCTGTCATAACTCAACCGCAACACATTGTATCGTATCGTATACAAGATTCCGAGTAAGAAGCCGTTCCCAATGCACGGATCAAAACACCGCGTGTTTACGCACGTCGAATCTCGCCGCGAGTATCCGCAATCGATATCGGCAATAATGATTTGTACAGTGTCGAGTATCGATCTATATCGGGCGGATTATCCGCGCGGTATAGGCATTCGTCCATGTTTACATCATCGTTGCCGGTCCGCACAGATCATTTTATCGATTACTACATATACATATTTTTACACGCGGTGTGCGTACGGTGTCCGGACGGTTGTGTGCGCCTGCCCTATTTATAAAGTGCGGTTAGTTACCTTAGATCAACTACACACGAGACAGACGCTTCGGTGACGAAAACCGTTGACACTATCTATTCGATACTCGATAACGCATCGTTATTATTTTTACGACAAAATATTACGTTAGTGTGAATGATCTCATAAATACGGATGTAAAAGAGTGCCTAACGTAGGCGAGTTCCCATGTTTCGAAAATCAAAATTGATAAGGATAACATTATAATTATTATGATTGTCACTAATACCTTTTTTTTATAGACTATTATTGAACGGGGTGGTTGGGCAGGTTATATATATACCTTTCAGACAAATTTCGCAACCTCATAATAGAGCTTATATAAATTTTGTATGCATCATTTATTTTTTAAATAAATTTTATTGTTGACAACCGCCATCAGGAACAAATCTTTGTAATGATTTTATCTAGGTGAAACTGGGCGAGTCTGCACCCAGTCTGGGACGCGTGTGCCATCTTGGCACAATGCTGGCCCGTCATTAGGTTTTCGTCACAACTCGCGATTATTCTTGCCGAGTTACTTCCCTATCATCACACATTATAATCTCATATTGAAGAATAGCCCACGTCACGGCCGCCAGCAGCGATAAGACTGAGATTTGCTGCAGTATTCACAGCCGCGTTATAAAATCCATACGACCTACTTCCGATTACAATAACAGTGTAACCTATTTAAGCCCGTATCGTGTTTTGTAACACCGGCTGGCACTATTGGAATTTATTCGACTCACATCACGCCCGTCCCCGGTCATTATATTTATTGCAAATTAAAAACATGAACATAATCTGGTTTATTCATCGCACGGCGAGTTATCATTTTGGCATCGTTTGCCCCCGCGTTCGATTTATCTTCGGCATACGATCAACTCGCAACATAACCGCCTTCGTATTTATAGAGCAATCGTCATAGATAGATAGTTAGACTTAATCTGAAATTTCCCATACTTCCATTATGTTTGAAATGGGAACGAGTACTGAATTCAAACTGTTTAGTAAAGTTTTACGCGTTCGCTGGCATGACATGGTTTTTTTTTATGATGCACATTCCGCTAAAATACGATCCGTCCCAATTTTTATTGGTCCCGGTACCTAGTTACCAATCTAGACTCAAATTTCTGTGCTGTCATTGACCGACCCAAATATTTTGCGGGTGCATGACGCGTTCGCCTCTGAATGACATAGCGCCGCGTTATTTTAGAATTGGGCGACAAAATTTTCATTTCGAGGTCACGTCAGAGACATGTAGGCTCGTTGATATCGATGTTACGTCATCGAGTACGCGCGCGGTTTAGTTTTTTGTCGTGCGGGATATAAAGCGGTTTGTTAATTTCACCGCAAATGTGTGGCCTCGAAGTATTCGTCTCGTCACGCGATTGAACTTGGCAAAAAATTGTAATTAACAGATTGGGCGGCGGTTATACGAGTGTGAACATATTTGTTGTTTTTTTTTGTTAATGCCCTCAGCCGTGTCACCTACATGCAGGCGCGTGACGCAGATCGCGACATCTCGGAAAACTGCCGAAACGCGATGCACCGCAAGGACTTTTTGATGTTACTTACGTCGAGCTATCAAAATGTTCCAGGGACAAGTGGGCATAGTACTTAATATTGCTTGGAAATCGTATCTTAATATAATATTATTATAAATGTAAAAATTTGGGAAAATCTTTGGATATTTGTTAAAAAAAACGCCTGCACGGATTTGGATAAAATTGGGCACACGGATAGTCAATATCTTGTTATTAACACATAGACAAAATGTTTATTTCGGTAATTGGCTCCCGTAGGAAATAATTTATTGTTTTTAAGATTTTAAGTAGATGGCGCCGGTGTCATAAAATGATATATAATATTAATATTTACGACCTTAAAACGGATAAGTCTAATAAAAACGGGTCTCTGGTGCATCAGTAAGTTTCGTTGGAGTTTTTACTCATTTCACAGAATATGTAAAGGTGTTTAGGTTTGTACTATTCATAACAATATGACGCCGTTCGAACGTCAATATTACAATTAACCTCGCCCTATGGTGAATCATTTTTGTTTGTATAAAATAGTACATGTATTCGCGTATCACGCCTATGCCCGTATTATGTATGCGGTGTTCATTATTTCGTTCCGCTTTGCGTATAACCTTTGTGGCTATGACGTTCACACCGGTAATGAGTGCGCGTACGGATCAAACGTTTATATTTGTAATTTTTTATAGTCGACGGGTGCCCGATACTAATGGCTGCCCAGGGGACGGGGGTAAAGGTTGTTGCACAAAGCACAAGAGTTGAATGCTGCGAGAATATATTATGGGGTGTAAACAACCCAAGTTACGCGAAAACTCACGCTGCGATATTGAAATGCCTCGAGACCTCGATATTATGCATTCTTGGTGGCGATTATATTTCTCTTAGCTTTTTTACCCATAATACAATCATACCTATCCCACGGTTATACAATTGACATTTCTCTTGATAACCGCACCCTCTCCTATATTCGGCCAGGTGGGGTCAGAGTAACACGTATTGAAAGTATTTATTTCTTTCTTTTTACTTCAGAACAAAGCGAATTATCGGGATAAAACGTAGCCTATGTGTTAATTCAAGACATGGTCTATCCGGGTGCTAAATTTCATCCGAATCCGTGCAGGTGTTTCTGAGTTTACTTCTAACATAAATCTAATATCACACAAACTTTTACATTTATAATATTAATAGGATTTTTTGATATCAGCCATCATCTTATTCTACGCTCACAGATAATTATAATTATTGTCTTACTTCATAATTTCCCATTCAATTTGAATGTAATAATCCCTTCCTAGCCGATTTCGGCCACGGTGGCCAATCTCAACGGAGATCAGCCAGGTGCGCAGGAGATATTATAGTGCACAAGTGTGTGCGCAATACATAAGTGCACTCGCTATTCCTTCACTCTCATAGTCCGGTGAGACGGCAATCCGACATGACCGGAGATAGATCAGGCGCAGGACCAACGGCTTTACGTGCTTTCCGAGGCACGGGGGTATCACACCGCCAACTTCCTGACTCCGAGCTGCGACTGAGTAATTTTTAAGATAGAAAAACCCAGTCACTCTGTTTTCGGCCCGACCCAGGATTCGAACCCAGGATCTCAGCGCGCAAATCGTACTCGTAACGCGTACGCAATACAACTACGCCACCGAGGCAGTCACATTTGAATGTACAACACTGATGGCATATATGTATGTATACGGTAGCTTTGTTGTAGGTTCGTATAGATAAACTCAGTTTATAGATCTAGTGATGTTTCGACCGTGATCTCATATTTCTGAATATAAAGTTTTTATTGTCGACGAGCGTTTAATGCGATACGGGCCAGTGTGCGGCCCATGTACTAGTTTAAAATGTATCAGAATTCAAATACCGTGTGTCTGGCAAACTATTTTAATTCACTAAATGTTAATTGTAACACATATTTAATTAGTCATATAATTTATTGTGTAATGTTGTGTAAATGGAAATAGCTTTTTATATGTCTAGAATAGAACAAAGGGAATTATTGTTGTATTCTGAAGACAGTTCAGTTCACAACACATTTGAACGGAATTAAATTATAAAAACATAATATCAATTAATGTTAGCTACAATCAAACTTTGACAGGTCCGTCTGGAAATCTTTAGGAGAGGCAGAGGATTTCATGATGACAATGAAATGGTAATAAACGCATTTTCTTTGATACAAATTACATAAAATTACCTTAATTTGCCTTTTATTAATATATTTTAAACTAGCTTTTGCTCGCGGTTCCGCCCGTGTGAAAATGTTTTTCCGGGATAAAGTCCTGCTTTATATTTTTTAGCCTATGTCCTTTTTAGGGTCTCAAACTATCTTCATACCAAATTATATCGAAATCCGTTCAGTAGTTTCGGTGATGTGCAGTAACAAACAAACAGAAAAACAGACAGACAGAAAAGAATTATAAAAATCGCTGATTTGTTTTCCATTGCTCTTCTTGAGTCGCCCCCTTTCTTTTTTATCACATTTCTTCAAATGTACAGACACACTGGTTTTTCTGCTTTATTATATGTATAGATAAAACATTGCGCCTTTTATAAACCATGAAATACAATTTGAAAATAAATTACGTGAACTCTACTCATACAATTTTATGTTATACCCTATAACGTACCAGTTGAAATGTTCTTGAACCATAACCTACATTGACCTAATTTGAGTTTAGTGAACTTTTGACGACTTAATTTGGCAACCAAATTATTAATTAGTATTCAATGACATAAACAATAAATTAAATCAACTGTCACTCGGACGAATGTTTATCGCGCCGCTTTTGGGCTGAGTTTATAGATCGATTCATTTGAACGTTTTTAATTGTGCAGTGATTTATTGTTTTGACTCTTATTGTCAGGATTTTTGTGAGGATTATCATCCGTTTTATAATGTTTATGCCTTTGGCGCACGTGACATCACAAAACGGCCCAACGGAAGACCAGCGCTGGTTTTTACCAGCTTATGCTGAGCTGGGGTCGTCTTTGTGACGAGCAAAATTAATTTAAGAATTCTTTGTAATTATGTTGTAATCATGCTTGTTACAAATAAATATTTCTTTCTTTCTTTCTTAGGTCGCAAATAATAAGTAAATCATGTATAGACAGTAGACACAATCCATGGTCTAGTCTAAAGTTATAGGCGCGTTACGGACCTTTAAAAAGAAATTGGAAAAGGGGTAAAGGTTCATTGGATCACTGGCAATATTGTTCTGAGGAGCGCTCGGAATACCGGGCAGTCTACAATCTGCACAAAATGAAAACGCCTCGCTACACTGCACCGGCCCGATATGCGTTTTGTTTGCTATCTTGTGTTAGTGTTCCGAAAGTGTGAAATAAAGTTTATTTGCTTATTGAACAACTCCGATACAAATTGTTTAAAGAAGTATGCAATGTTTAGTTGTTCATATAAGTTAATATGCAATGCAATTAGCCCTGTATTATATATTGCCCACTGTTGAGCACGGGCCTCCTCTACTATTGAGAAGGGTTAGGCCTTAGTCCACCACGCTGGCCCAGTGCGGGTTGGCAGATTTCACATACCCTCGAAATTCTTATGGATAAATCTCAAGTATGCAGGTTTCCTCGTGATGTTTTCCTTCGCCGTTAAAGCGAACAATAATTGATAATCAATACACATGTAACTTCAAAAAGTTAGAGGTGTGTGCCTCTAACGTGTGTTTTTTAATCTCCGGACATTGTCTTGGCAAACCGTTCCATTACCAACAACGCTATCGTCCACTTAAATTAATATTGATTGTTTTAATTTGTTGATTGTAGCTCAGTAAAAACGGGCCTGCCGAGTTAATTAATCTAAGTCAATATTTTAAATGAAAAATTTGCCTATCGTAATCATTTATCATTTAGGCGGCGCCCCTTTTTAAAAGAAAACCTTTTTGTTAGCAACCAAAGTGAGGTAACAGCAGAACCAGTATTATGGGTTATGTTTCCGCGGTACTACTATCATTCATCCATACCTTCCTATTATGTAACCCATGAAATATTAACAACATGCATGTATTTCACTTACATATCGCGCAAAGCTACATAGTTTGAAAACCTAATCTCATTTATCAATTCTCATAGGGTACCTAGTACCTACCTACGAGGCGTGTGAAAAATTAACATCATTTAAACCATAACAACCGTGCTGTCACGATTCAGTGTTCACATAAACATCAGTTTGTGTACAAAAGTGGCATTATATAATATTGTGTCGGTGGTCGAAGCGGACGCATCCGGAGATAACGATTCTCATGATAACTTCTCGCGTGCATTGTGACCGATAGGATGCCTATTGTAAGTCACAGTTGCAATTTGGTTACACTAACTGATGCCTAGAAACACGAAGAGATATCTAACCGTGAACTACACATCCAGTGCACGCTTGGCGTCCCGAAACGTTTCCTATCAAATCGCCACAAGATGCAAAACTATTGCCATATGATCCTAGCGAAGTCACATTTGTTTTTAGATTCACATGAAATTCCTATTCTCTGACATCGGATGGAACCCATGACGTCACAATGACGTGATTTCTCTGATGTTGAACGTTGCTAACAGCCCAATAAGGCGGGTGACGATATCACCAAATGAATAAGTTATTTATAAGTAAAAAGATAATAATGAGATTACCAAACAATACAACCCGGACAAGAGCAAGTTGGACTCGCGTACCGAGGTTTCCGTACAAACTTGTAGGTAAGGTAACTAGTATTGCTCGCGGTTCCGCCCGCATGAAAAATATTTTCCGGGATAAAAGTACCCTATAGCACTCAAGAGTAATGTAGCTTCCTATTTATTTATTTATTTATTTATAAGCACTGCCACGTTGTACATATACACATTACATTACAGGTAATTACATTGGAATGAATATAATAATATAGTCACTGATATGTACAACAAGTCCGGCGTACATAACTTTCGCCACAGTACTCAGCGAATTAATATATAAAAATTAAACATCAAAACAATAATGCTATACTTAATGTTAATAGTTATAAACATATTATTTAACTAGATAAAATATTGATAAACAAAAACATAACTTCTATGACTATTAAAAAGAAAATAAGATTAAATGTACCGTGTGTGAGGCATATTAGTGACAGAATGCTCAAAATCGGTTCAGTAGTTCCTGAGATTAGCGAGTTCATACAAACAAACAAACTCTTCAGCTTTATAATATTACTATAGATAAGTTCAATAGTTCGCAAAAATTTATTAATAAATTAATCAAATTTTAAAAGTTTGTAAATTCGCTTTTTTTGGCAATAAATTACATATTTTCATATTTCAGATATTTTCCTTTTATCCCGGAAAAAGTCATTCACGCGGGCGAAGCCGCGAGCAGAAGTCTAGTTTGATATAAATTTCAACTTCATATCTCTACGCGTTTCTTAAAAGACAAACAGATAGACAGACAAACAGACAGATGGACAACAAAGCGATAAGGGTTACTTTTTCCTTTTATGGTATGGAACCCCAAAAAAGGCTAATTATTAAGATTTCCATCGGTTTCAATTATTTAAAAGTATTATACCGTTAAGGCCTAACATCAGATAGATTGGGCACGGACACCACAAAACCACTGACGCAATATACCACAAGCTAACGATAGTGATGCCTCAAATTGAAATAAATCATCCCATGATAACATTAACGAAGGTAATTCTACGGTTATGTAGATAAATTAACTTCATATTACAAGGCTGTGGAATGATATAGAATGTAGATACAACAGTTTAAAGCCTAACGTAACATTTGAAACGTCGCGCGAATATAGTAGGTCAAGTGGGTTATTGTATGGTTGTTCCGATGACCTCTCACATTTAATGCACATATAGTTAAAATAGAATGGTCTCGTAATTACATTCTGATTTCTCATTCACACAGGACAACACGTTCAACTGTTTGGATAAACGAACTGAAGAAAAACATTAATTATTCAGTTACTAGAAGACTTATACGGTTATGCTGAAAATATTATTCGAAGATTCATTTTCGTTTTATTAATTACATATTTTATTTTCAATAAATTTAAAATAAGTATAATATAAAAGATATTGAAACATTTGCACGACAGCAATGACCTTTTTGCTACCGAAGAATGTGCTGCATATAACCTGCAAGCAATCGTGATATTAATTACTATAACTCGAGTCTAGACATAGGCGTTTCAACGGCGATGTCCGCTTTTTGTATGGGTGCTGGGCCTCAAAATCTAACCAGGCTCAAACTTTAGTGATATTAAAGAGGCAAAATTTGCAACTAGGATCCATTAAAAAAATATATTAAAGCACCTCCATTCAAAACTAACTTTTTTAAAAACGTTCACACTAACTGTAGTTTTTAAGCAAAATAAAATTACATAAATCTCAAAATCGGAGGTCCGTAAAATTAATCGATTTATTGTAAAAGGTTAGTTTTTAGAAGTTCTATGCAAATAATTATATATTTATAAACTGTCATTGTAAGAATTTAGGCTTATTTTTGGACATGTCCTTTAAGCCCACTCAAACGAATCACACAAAAACTGCATCGATTCACGGGGTCTCTAAACTTTTATTAGTTTCATAAGGTGCCCATCGACACACAAGCATGACTAACACCTATTCTTAAATAAAACTGTATAAGTAATTGTACACACACAACGGGAGCGTATCGTGGCACACATAGGCACACGCGCGCGCACACACACATACATAAATACAGACGGTGTCGTGTTCCCATGCGTCATAGCCGACTGTGATGCAATGGTGGACGCAAATCGGGTTGAGTGTCTTACTGAAATTCACTGTTTGCGGATTTACACGGAATAATTAACAATGTGGTGAAGTTGAATCCATTGTGATTTATGTACAATAAGATGTTTACTGTTTTGCAAGCAAAAATCTGGATATTTTCATATAAACAATAACTCATATCGGAATTTGGTCTATTAGTTTTCGTGAATTAGCGGGGTATTAATTTAGGTTATAGCCACTAATATACCTTAAGAAAGCGCCAATACCTTATCAAAAGGCTTCCCCATCCTAACATAAAATGAAATTTTACTTCCAAGTAATACCTTAGTCAAACATTGAATGCGAAATAACCATTCAATAAATTATTGCCATTTGCAGAACTTATATTAAAATTAACAATAAATCAGCGCCGTGCGACCAATGTTTACAGACGCCAATATAAACTGTCAATATTGTCTTTGAGCGCTATGCGATTTGCAGGAAAAAATCACCTTCAGCGTTGGATTTTTTCACCAATTTCAATTTATGACTCGATGGTGACTTCTAGTTTTCCAAAAAAAACATAACATTCATCACTATTAGTTCGGATCGGGACCAAAATTGTCCTTTAATAAAATTCCAATAGTAATTAGTATGCATGAACAGGATTTTTTATAAATTATTGTTTATTAGTGGATTTCGCGGGAAAAAAAGAATGTGAGGGGACTAATTACCAACAAGCAGTAGTCAACAAACAGCTTCAGAAGGAAAGTCAAATAGAAATTGAAAAAGCAATAGCCATACAACGCGCAGAATTATAGTTTAAAAAAAGGTCTTTATCCGGTATGCCAAAACACCACGAACCAACACGCAGACGACGATAAATAAAATTACTTATACTGTTAAAATACTGTACCATAAACATGCCTAATTCAAAAGTAATGATTAACACTGATTTGACGTTGGCGATTCACAATATGAGAGCGTCATAAAGTCACATCATAAAGTTGGGAGAAATAATTAAAAAATCTAGTACTGATACCATAAAAGAGAAAGTGCTAAGCGTGTCATATTTCTAGAACCGGCGACGTCGAGACGTCGAACGGTCCGATCCGGCCGGGGTCATAATAATTGCATCTATTAAGGCTCGTTAATATCTTCCTGTGCGCACTGGCTGACTGATTACTTTGATATGTCGTCGACGTAGCTGAGCATTACCTAATGGGCAACTTGACTAGACAATTCATGATTTTACAATCAAAAACGTAGAATAATTGCATGGAATTGCTGGCAATTGGAAAATTATGCGAATGATGAAAAATAAATCTAAAACAAGTATGCGTTGAGCGCATTTCAAAAGTTTCCACTGAGATTGCGACGTTATTCCAAACAGATTTGATTGATATTATAATTCATGAAGACAATGCAGGCAAACTAAATTACCATGCATATGAATAAACAATATTTATTGATAAAATAATAGTCAAGTGTCAAATTGTTTTATAGAATACGGGTGTTTTATGAGCAATATGGGTGATTGACAAAACAACCCATTCTACAATCCACCCACGACAGCTGCGTCTGAAGCAGCGTGGGCCAGAAAGCCCTGCAACAAATTACCGGTATGTAAATAGGACTATTTCTTAATTTTATTACATGCATCGTTATGGACGTGAGAAATCTCCTAAATCTATAGTCTATGCAACGAGAGATTCGGAATTAATACTAAAATTAATGATATTATAAATTCATGATCATGGACACGAATTGGACGGCGGGCAAAATATAATAGACAATAATTTACTTCTAAACGGTTTAATGCCAACTGAAGCTCGATACAAGAGTGTAGCGATTAGTTGAGTGGCAAGTTCAGACACTAATTACCATCTGATTGTGAGTAGAATGTGGAACAGAGATAGTTCAAACGTAGCCTAGATTATGTGAGCCTTTAAATTATATATTCTGTAGAATATATGATCCATGTATAATTTTGTCTTGCCCAACCCTAAGATAAAGATCTTATGTGATCAAAAACAAGATGAGTCGCACTAAATAGACGCAAAACAAACATGTTTTGTTGATAGTACAAACATTGTTTTTAGTATTTTATTTTGAAGCAAATCGATCTAGAATTGCATATAGAAAGAGACACTCTTTACTTTGATACTTCAACACTATCAGACGGTATTGCTAGACAATTTTATACTCTAAAAGCACAGGACTAGCCTTCCGTAGATCGCTACTTTATTAATATACACACATGCAAGAAGCACTGGGTGTTGGACCCCTCAATGTATAGAATATAGGAGGACGCTTTTAAACATGTGTATTTTTTTATGGTCTGCAGTGTCTAACTTTTACGAGGCCTATCAAGAATACAATAAAATGGCTAGCTAGAATTCCACGTGTCTTATTAATAATCTCAAAGTGCTAAGAATACCCCATACTCCTATCGGAGCCTCTTCAACAACATTATATATTAAAACACATCCTTAAAACTAAACGGTATTTTGTACTAAACTAATTTAGTCAACTTAATCGCGTTTTAAATATTCCTAACAAAAAAGGCATTAACATGGTAACCTATAAGGATGAACGACGTAAACCGAATGCACATAAAACGGAAGAAACTATCGTGTCGCAGAGGTGACTATACACAGCTGTTCAAGTGAATGTTGCGCAGATGGGACTACATATAGAAACCGCAATGGTACACGCCGCTAGATAGTCGAACGGACGGTCGTCGGCATCTAAATGTGTAACGGTGACGTTTATCGGTGGGCCGAAACAATCGAAAGTTATTCTGAGTGCTAACCCGGAGCACGTGACCTGCGGCGCCGCATTCTATACGAAAACACGAAACACGGAAGTGTATTGTTAATTTGTTAAATGCATTCGTGGGTTAATTTATTCGGATGCGACGAAGGGACATATTCATTAATAACTTGCTTATTATAGAAGTGTTGTAGCTTATACAATATTTTAAAACCGTGAATATTTAGAACTGATCCTTATTTCAATTGACAGCAGCAAAACGGACTTATCAACAGCTATATCAAACTGAACTATGTGCTAAATAGTGCAATTGAACACAAAAGCAGTCTAGACTAAGTCACTAAATTCAATTTATCAAGGGTGACTTGCTTGATGCCGGCGGCACTAGTAATCGCAATTTTATTCCGCCACATCTACTTCTAACGCAGTTATAGTAAAATTTACCCTCGCCACGAGAAAATATTTACTAGGAAAATTAACGCTTCCTCGGAAAATAAATTATCTATACTAATATTATAAAGCTGAAGAGTTTCTTTGGTTGAACGCGCTAATCTCAGGAACTACTGAACCGATTTTGAAAATGATTTCACTAATAAGAAGCTACATTACTCCTGAGTGCTATAGGCTACTTTTAATCCTGGAAAAACTTTTTCACGCGTGCGGAGCCGCGAGCATCACCTAGTATCCAATGAATTCTGTACATTTTCTACGGTATTAAGTCCATAAATATAAGAAATTATAGGCGATAGCATCAAGCTGACTATAAGACGTCATCTCTAGTCGAATATTCTAACAACGTATTATTTATTTATAAGGGTAATAAACAAAACAACATTACATATTAAAATTATTTAAATAAAAAATATGGCATAATCAAATGAAGTTGCCACTCAAATCTATTGCAGTACAAAGTATGTAAAACATAGGAATACTATGCAACTTCTGAAGTAGTCAACAGTTGAAAATAGTAAAGATAACAGCGTATGTCCGTTGATACATAAAAAAACCGTGACTTTGATTTCCTAAATGTGCATTATTCTTAAAAACGCTTTAATATTATGAATACAAATACGAAATTATAAATCCTACGGCCTCCGTTTAAGAAACCTGTGATCTGCAAAGGCACACGACTGCCCAAACTTGTATAGCAAATGTTTCTGCAAATAAAAGCAGACCACGGACCGGATGAAGCCCTTGGAGGCAAAGGGAACCGCGAATATGCGACATTAGGGGAGGCACATTTCCTGTAGTGGGCATATTTCCGCTTGCCCTTACCACATAGAC
Organism: Sphinx pinastri; assembly: GCA_947568825.1. NCBI lineage: Eukaryota > Metazoa > Arthropoda > Insecta > Lepidoptera > Sphingidae > Sphinx > Sphinx pinastri. The sequence continues at coordinate 4,725,893 of OX387614.1, read as the reverse complement.
GACAAAAACAACACTAAACTACAGACCCACATGTAGAGCCTGGACACAGCAAAATGGAAATGGATGAATCAGTAACGAGAGATCGCGTCCAAATGCTCCGACTACATTTTATTTTCAAATTAGTACCGATCACAAGTTTGCACGGACTTCGCAAGTACTCAACTATGAATTATAATTATTAGCTATCGCAACTTTGCCTTTAGGGTTTTTGTTTGCGTCAATATTAAAAAAAAACACATCTATGAAGCGATGCTAAAAGTTCAATCAATACAGCTAACAAAAAACTATTTACATTGAACCAGCAAAAAGTCGTGAATGCAGCGCTAAAAAGGTACGCCTGCCTCGTTCATAAATTCATACTCCCACAAACTACAGCACACGGAATGCATGTTATGTGAAAACTAGTTGATCGAATTTCCTATGTAGGTGAACTATGTTTTTATTTCCAATACAAGCGATGTATGGTCGTTGCAAACGACTCGTGCTTACATAAATAGTGTAATTTTATTTGTTACTGTAAAAGCTCTTCTTCTTCGTATATGAGTAAACCTATGGTTAAACTATAAATCTTAAGATTTACCAACTTGAGGTGGTAAACGTAATGAATCGTGAGATCATTTTTCTGACTTACTATTACGAGTTTTGTTTGAGCTAGGTTTGCTATGTAAATGTTAGTTTTGGGAGTGAAAAAATGCATTTAGTACTCAATTGGTTTTTTTTTTAAATTATTTTTTGGTCGATTTCTTATGGTGCACCCAAGCACTTTTCGCGACATAACTGAAAAATATTTTTTTACTTTAAAATATAGTCAAAGGTGTTTCCTGGATACTTATATATTTTTAAAATTTCTGGATAATCTTAAGATTTGCTCTAGTTCAGCTATTTACAGTGACATAGATATACACTCATCGGCTCATCGCTGTTCAACATAAACAAACCTGTGGGCTTAGAATGTGACACGAAGACGCAACTCGTAAGACGATGTCGTTTAATTTTGATGTTTGTGATTGATCGAGAGACCAAAACGTCAGTCAGGTGTTAGTCTCTCAACCAATCCCAATAAGACGAAACGATGTCGTGACGTGTTTTTTTGTCACATTCTAAGCCCACTGATATGCTTGACGTGTCATGGGAAACATGAGTTTATAGAAAAGTCTAAACTTTAGAAACTATTTAATGTTTTAACGTCCAAAAGTGAATAACACAATAAAAATATTAAGAGATACACGCGGACGCAGCAGCAAGTATAAGCCAATTCAAAATATTCCAGTAGACCCAAAGCTAATTCCCGCGTGTTTGTTTAAATACAAGCGTTTCATTATTTATTCGCAGAATCCATTTAATATTTTATACGAAATTCCAAAACTAATCATAGTTTTGAAAACTGGGTCATAACATAATTATAGCAATTTTATTATCACACGAAAATAAAATATATCTTTTTGGAGATCTTCAAGTCTGTCTGTCAACACAATATTTATAGAGCTTTCTGCCAGAGTAATGAATTCTGTGTTAGGAATTGAATTTGGGTCAATCGAAGGCTTATTGGAGTGACGATGTAGTTGGCTGAGATTAATTGGACAAGATCAGATGACTAGTTTCAGCGGCGCAGTTAACCGTCAACTGATCCAGGGACCAGGAATAGGCGAGATCAGGTTTATAATTGCATAAGACAGGCATCACACCGGTAGATAACCACTTATGGTGGTTAAGCTTCGTTAAGCGCCATAAAACTGGAAAGTGATTTCGTGTACATTATAAACAAAGCTGAGGTTGGAATGCAAATATCAAACACTATTTCTCTCTTTTTTATAAGCCTTCGAAATATGGTGTCTGAAAAACATTCACAGTATAATAATAAAGCCTTTATTGTATTCCTTAATATTTTACAAATTAATTCTTAGACATAATTTTAAGTTATTACGTATGTATTTCAAATCTTTCAGCTGGTCTACCTCTTAATCGTTTGCCCGTGTGTCCGCTTCATTTAGTTATTTTTTTTGCCCATCTTTCATCCAGGGTTCGAAAATATCCGATATCTATATATATATATAAAAGAAAGTCTTGTTAGTTACACGATTTATAACTCAAGAACGGCTGAACCGATTTGGCTGAAAATTGGTGGGGAGGTAGCTCAGAACCAAGAGACGGACATAGGATACTTTTTATCTCGGGAAATGTGCAATACCCGCTGATGTTTTGGCAAACTGAAGAGTGCAATCTATGCACCAAAATACATGAACAAGAAAGAATCATTAAAATACTTAATTTTTTATTTGTATTTAATAATAAAAAATTGATCTTAATCAAATCCAAAATCTGCTTATTTATTGCCTCTAAGGCGGAACACAGTTCGCCGGGTCAGCTAGTTTATTATAAATATCAAAATATCGGATATTTATGATATATATCAGATATATATAAAGTTTGAGATATACTTAAATATTTTCTTTCTTTCTTTCTTTCTATCAATTTTGTATGAAAGCCATATTATTATTTTATTGTATTTTTTATGAATACCATAGAATAATAACGCCAAGAATGATAGTTTCATATAAAAAAACTGTCAAATGTGAAGCATAAAACTCATTGATGTAGGCGTAGGCCACACGTATTGACGTTCTGCCACACGCACACAAGGGTGCAAATAATGTTGCTAGTGGTATCGGATGTTCCCCAAAACCTTAAGTCATTATTTAATTAGGATTATTTAATTATGGAATTATTATTATTGTTCACAGTAAGGGATTACTTTATCCTTAATTATAATGATAAAAATCTGAAATAAAAAATAATAAAATAAATCCCTTAGAATGACCAAAACAGTACCAAATTAAAAACAAATTACGTTGATGACGTGAATTAAACGGTTGAATGCGGTATTTACCTTTGCCTCCATTCTAGTTTTATGATGATGATATGAATGAATGCCTTTATTTATGTCAATAATATCAAATGTATCTGGTTCTATTTTATTATGGTTTTTTTGCGAATCATAGTAAAAAAGGCAGCATCACCATTCACCATTCAACCGTATAATTGACGTCATTTGAAGCTTAGTGCTTACGTCTGCTGAAAAAAAGAAAAAAAAAGTTAAAATTATAAATGATAACTTCATAATTTCTAAAAAAGAAAAGATACAGGTGTCCTTATTTTAGAACTGTTTTCATTTAAAATCTTAATATATATAAATCTCGTGTCACAATGTTTGTCCTCAATGGACTCCTAAACCACTTAACCGATTATAATAAAATTCGCACACCATGTGCAGTTCGATCCAACTTGAGAGATAGGACAGTTTAAATCTCAAATTATAGTCGCAATTTTAATTTACTGCTAATTATTTGTCTGTTATTATTTGACAGTCACAATTATCTTAACTCCAAATGATTCTAACAGATGTCGATACCTTTCGACTGGGTTGAGTAAGTAATCAATAGATGGCGCTGCTATGAATGATTCTAACAGATGTCGATACCTTTCGACTGGGTTGAGTAAGTAATAAATAGATGGCGCTGCTATGGTAAATCTACGAACGTGTCATATAAGCTACATTTGAAGCGGGACTTTTATACCGGGAAAACTCATTCACGCGGGCGGAGCCGCGGGCAAAAGCTAGTAATAATATAAGCTTGTTAAAATTTGAAATGTCAATTAAAATCAACTCAACAGAAAAATATTATTTTCATAACACTGGCAACACAATTCCAAAGCATGCAAAGGTACCAATTAAATAAGTTAATTTTAGAAATATATTAATTTTAGAATATGAACATCAACATTTGGGGTATCAATTTTCTTTTTTTTTTTGGCAACATTTTGATATAATGGCGTCTATAAAATTTTTGAATTATTGTTTTTGCTTTAACTATTATTTTATGTCAAAATATTAGATTAATCGTAATAATTGCATGTGAAATGTTATGTTACAATGTTTCTTAAAATTATCCGAGATACTGTGACATCAGTTTATTGCACAAACCATCATTTTAAAATAAAATATCGAGAGCTGATAGCGCTACGATTCGGCCTTGAGCACTGACGCGGGATGTTTGGTTACTAGGCTAATTTAGCCTAGTTTTACTTGCCTCACTAAGCGTGTATGTTCACGGTTTCTATGTGTTATTATTCTAAGATGAATACTATTTGCATATGTTACATAAACATACTAAAATTATTTAAAAAAAAATTTTTTTATTCATTTAGGTACTTAAAATAAGACAAATGAAACTGATGGAAATTTAGATACGGCAAAATCAACCTATGAGACATAAAATCTTTTAGATTAGGCAAAATCGACTAAAAAACATAAATCTTATATATCAAAAAATCTACTCAAAAACACAAAACGTTTGTTTATAAATTCTAATCAGTCAATGGTCATACCTACACTTACAAAACAATAAACATTACAAATAATAACTCTAGAATATAATGAAATAAGTCTTTTAGTTATCAAATCAGTCATCAGTCATTCGTAACTATTAATTATCAAATAATTAAAAATATAATCAAAAAATGCCGTATTCATAATTGTGCTTAGTTTGACTGCAAGGAAGATAAAGGTAGGTAGGCGTTTGCTACTCTTAGTAAAAATACAGTAAAAAAACGCTAAAAATTACTTAATAATATTAATTTTTTAAACCATATATGATGGCAATATATTATTAAAAAAAAACATTTGATATATATCGTCGAACCCACTTTGATATATATCCATTGATATATATCCTCGAACCCAGCTTTAATCACTCATACGTGCAATATAGCCGGCCCATTTCCACTTAAAAGCTTTGCAGTATTGTAGAGCATCAATAACCCTTGTTGCCTTCTTAATATCAACATTTCTTCTTTTATCTGTTAATTTCAGATTTAGAATGACCTGTTCCATGGCTCTTTGCGTTATTAAAATTTTATTTTTTGTTTTGTTATTAAATATCCACTTCTGGCATGCATAGGAGAGGGATGGTAAAATATATGAATCTAATACTTTTTCTTTAGTTTCATCGAAATATTTGATTTTAGAATATCTTTGAAGCTCCAAAATTTATTCCATGCCATGTTTACACGTCTAGTCAGTTACAGTATAATAGTGACGTACTAATTATAGTTCGTGATTGCGCTAGATGAGAATCATTGATGGAAACAATATCGTATAAACATGACAACGAGGTCGGCGCCACGGTGGCACTGCTATTTGCTACCACATAAATAATGGAGAAAACCAAAAAATCCAGTTTTTGTTAAGTCATTTGAAATTGATTAACCTGCATATTTTGCACTGTGTGATACTTTTGACACAGTAAAATTATCTATTCTCTTGATGTGTCGTATTGGTCATAATATTTTGACTTAGAAAGTGAAAACCTGTGTTAAATTTATTTTATGAACCACAATTTTACACTTGATCGGAAATAGTTATTTTGACGTATCGTTTAGTCCTTGTGTACGTAAAGTAACAATCAGGTTTTGGTATTTACATCTTTAAATAACTGATAATCCAAAGTCGAAACGAAAAAATACATGCTACGGTAACCTAAATCATACATCACTAACTCGATCTTTATTATTACGATGACGATTAACTTTTCATTAGATCTCTAAATTAAGAGATTCCAAATTGAGGTTAGCTCTGTACAAAAGTTAAAACGATCTAAATTAGTAATTAAAAAACCATTTGTATTAACGACGAAGACCGATAGTGTCCGCTGAAGTGGTTTTAGTTCAAAATCATTGTCATCTAGATCAAACAAATCGGTGAAATAGCTATCTAGAGTCATAACCGCCTATGTTCCGAATTATTTTTAGGTAGATGCGTAGTTCTGCAAACTTCTCGTCTCAGTTTAGGCCGAGTAACGGTACTAAAACCTCCGGCAACTTATTCGATACAAAAATACAATATCAGACAAAAATACAAGGATTTATTTGCGTCTCTGACGGTTAAGAGAAAGAGAAGCATTACATCCAGATAGTTTTGTATTTATATTTTATTCATTTTTCTTAAAAATCTTTTGATCTATGGTTAAAACATTGAATGTAAACAGCTTGTTATCGCAACAAACGGGAGGTTTTTAAGGTAAGTCCGAAATTTTATCACGCAATGTGTACCTACTGACTTCTTACTAATTTGATTTTATCACGCAATATGAACGTCTAGTTTTAATTCACAATAACCGATCCAACACTTTCTCCGCGACGCAGAATTAATTATGCGGCTTGAAAATATAATTTAAATAATCAAGTGTTTGTAAGTCGAATGTCATACCTTATAGTTTATGTATGTAACCAAATATGTGTATAACATGACCGTATATTTTATTCATGACTAAATAACATACATAAATGTGCATGTCACTGTTAAAATCATAAAAACGTAAACATAAGTATAACCGTGTTAGACTTTTTGAAAATAACTTACGTTGTCGGTAATGTGGTAAGATTATAACGAATCTTCAATATTTGAAGGGACTGACAGTCGAATAATATTTTACAGCGTAATTTTGGCCTATATAGTTTATATATATCATACGCAATTACCTGCACTAATGATACAAAATCGCCTACCACCCAGAGATACAAAAATCTTTTAATGGCAATTAACATTGAACGCTACTGAGAGAACGTTTGATTATTCCGAACCGACTCACAGAAGCGAGTCGCTATGAATCGTATCCAACAAACCGCAACGCTATCTCGAGGTACTCGGCCTTATTCATAGGCGTACAACAGTACCGTTTTAATTATGGAATGTTTTGTCTTTATTACTTTTAAATTTATTTTTTATCTTAGCGATTGACTACGCCTGACTTACTGCTGAAAGACAATTCCTCCGATCATAAAACACGCATGCACAGAATGAATAAGTTTTAACTCTTAATGCTGTTAACTTCGAAAATATACTTTTTAAAACCAGATTACGGAAAGGATTTACAATATACTGCCAGAATTGGGTCACACAACATTTTAATTGTTAAAAAGTTGCCTACTGCAAAATTTTAAAATAACTTAGGAAAAGGTTTTTTGAGCTAAGTTTAGACTAGTAGTTTCTTCCAGCAATTTATAGTGCAAGAACGTCCAGATGCTTTTACACTAGCGACTATATTTCCAAAATTCTATACACTTGCAGCTCGCCACAATTCCTCTAAATTTGCAGAAGTCAGCTTGCCATGATTGTTTACACGGTCAAAATCGCTTGCGGAGGTCAACTTCAAGTATTCTTGCTAATCTAAACATAGCTGTATAAAAGAGGGCGACCCTCCAAGTAGTCTGATAATTATCACAGATTTCCATTGATTCTCTCACTACTCAGGATTTTTAAGACAAATTAAGAATTCACTTCTAGCGAATTGGTTGCAAAAATCGAATACATATTTTTAAGAAACAATAAAGATAACTTGTTTTAATCTGTAAGGTTTAATTTATCAGTATGGTAGCTGGTTTTAGTTCATTCATTTTTATCTGAATCGAACAGTTTCAATACGACACTGGTGAAATTACAGAGAAGTTCTAATAAATGTAGCCACAAGCATGTTGAGCAAGTATTAGGGGCTTTTTAGTCTGATTACACAGGTTCAAACAAAACGCGTAATTTGCACAGCATTATCTGACGTCATCACGCTCACATTTCTTTCTAACATATTGAACATTACGTGTTGCACTTCAATTATTTCGAAGTGAAAACCTGTTAATTAAAAATACGACGCATAATAAGATGAAACGTCTAGAAGATCGATAAGACTCGATTCACAATGAGTAATAATAATCAACATAATGGGATGTGGGAGCTTTTCTCGAGCGATGTCATGCGATGCTTTGGTATCAGTGTGGGCCGGCCTTTAACAAGACATGCAATGTGTATAACACATTAGTCTTGGTCAGGCTGGACACATAAGATGTTCGACTATATGAAGTGTGCACAGTCTCATGCACAATTGCCAAACTCGTCATGCATCCCTGCCAAATATGTACGTACATTATCTCATCAGTTCACGTAACAGTTATATAAAGATATCGACGATTATAAATAGTGTACCATCGCCCACCATTCGCTTTGGTCCATTACATCCCTTTCCAGCATAAGACATTCAATTATAAGACCTTTAACTATATTAAAACGATATCTAAATATTATCATGTAAGGATATAAAAAATATTAAACCCTTCATATATATTATGTACCTACAATATATAGACTCTTTATGTAGCAGTAAAACAAATCCATTATGATCATTCTGCAATATTGCAATTTGTATAAAAAAATATAATTTGTATCAAATATCAATATGAATAAGTCCAATAAAAGGTAATAGAAATCATTTAGAATGGTTAGGTTCTAGGAACTATGGTGGAAGGCGGAAGCATAAGTAAAGTTATATTTTCGAAATAAAACTGCATAATATATTTTTATTTTCTTCAATTAAAGATATATATTTATTTTTAAATATGATGAAACCAATAACTTTTATAACAAGAGTGCCTTACAAAACATTATGGAATAACATAAATTATGAATATTTTCTCTAAGTTCTCATTATGCAATAATTCTCTTGTTGCATAAATTACAATCTCCATTTCCTTAGAATTGTTTTTCCATAACAGAAACCTACATCTTCTGAACACACTCTACTGTCCGTTTCATAGGAAACAATTCTTTTAATCCATATATTTTCCATTTCTCATAAATGAGAAATGGAAAAGAATGAATGTTGAATGAAATGAGAATTTGTGCCCGATATGGCGGTAGGCTCGGCCCCTATCACCTCAAAGGACGGAATACGCACGGCGAAAAGTGGGTGCACTAGTTGCGCCTCTGCCTACCCCTTCGGGGATAAAAGGCGTGGGTATGCGTATGCAAGAAATATATGCTACACGTAATGATAATAGTTTAGGTTTGTCGTACAATGATGGTATATCAAGTAATAGTATAACTACTACTCTATGGAACCAATAGGGTTTGCTTCTTTTGTTCATGGAACTTAACACATTGCACTTGCATAGTTTCGATGCCTGAATATTAGGAAAGAACAGCAGTATTGGTACTGCCTCTTCTTCAGGATTTGATCAATAATTTTAAACAATATCAAACAGTAGTATAAATTATCATGATTATTGTGTTTCAATAATATGCTAAAAGATATTTTTTCCACAATATTGCTGTAATATCTCAAATATTTACAATATATGGAAGAGCACACTTGGGCAAATTAATTAATTTACAGGCACATTGTGCCTGTGATTTGTTTTGATTCAAGATATTAACAAAGTTTGTAACAATTCTAATTATGTGGAAAATAACCTTTTTTAACTTTATAAGAAGTGTAAAACAAGTAGTATTAATATTTAAGAGTATAGGCTTTAGCAGTCTTTTAAATATTAAGTTATACAGAAAAAATAGAATATTATAGCTACGCAACAGTTAAAAAATTATAAAAAGTAATCTATACTATTATATAAAGTGGAAGAGTTTGTTTGTTTTAACACGCTAATCTCAGGAACTACCGGACCGATTTTGAAAATTCTTTCACTAATAAGAAGCTACATTACTCCTGAGTGCTATAGGCTACTTTTTATCTCGGAAAAACTTTTCCACGCAGGCGGAGCCGCGCGCAATTCTAGTGTCTAAATAAGAATTGTTATCTATAGGTCTTGTGTATCTAACAGAAATTATCATTCAAGATACTAGTTAATTATTTATTGTTGCATAACTATTCACACTCTCCAATTTGTTATTGCTGATAGCTCTAAACACAATAACAATTATATGTAATAGTTATAGGCTTTTGACTTTTATCTACGTTTTATTATCTTAGACACTTATATATTTTATATTATGTGGTTTACTTTAATGCAAATTATGCTAATTATCACTACATAGTATAAAACTCCATGGTTTTTTTAACATTGGTTTAAGCCGGAAATTGATTGTGGTTGCTCATAGGTTGCGCTCCGGACACATTCCTTTAAATAAATTTAAATTTTTGATGAGGCAAACAGATTCGCCAAATTGTCCACTGTGCAATAATGTTGCGGAGGATATTCAGCATTTTTTGACAGAGTGTGTACGGAGTGTAGCCATGAGACAAGAAGTATTTGAATCTTTGAATGTAAATTCTTATGATGTGGGTATTTTTCAAACTATTTTATCTTCGCCAAGATCGGAAGCAGCTAGATTGATTTATGTACATGTACAGTCAGCAGCATAAATATCTGTACAAAATCAAAATTTCAAATCGCCTTTATACGCGTTTAGTTAAAGTGAAATGTTTTTTTCTTCGTTTGAGGTAAAGTAAATACCATTTATTTTGTGTGTTAATTTATTTTAAGTGAAAAAAAAGATTAGTAAGAACACAAAAGTATGTAGGCAATTTGAAATTTTGAATTTGTTCATCTACTTATGCTGCTGACTGTACATAGACTTCTTAGAAGTTAAGAATATTATGTTTTAAATACAATTTGTAATTACTATGAGACTGATATAGTCTGAATTGACTCAGTCTCTTAAATAAAAAAATAAAAAAAAATAGGATAAAACAGTCGCTTCCCAGTGTCTGTCTGTCCCTATGTATGCTTAAATATTTAAAACTACGCAAAGGATTTTGATGCGGTTTTTTTAATAGATAGAGTGATTCAAGAGGAAGGTTTATATGTACTTTTATCCCAGAAACACTTAGTAACGCAGGTGGAGCCGCGGGCAATAGCTTTCGTTATAAGTGTAACACATTTGCAAAATGTGTTCCACTTTCAGTCACATACCACCTTTGTTATATAATCCAGCTTGATAATTAACTGTTATCATATATCACACATTACAATAAGAAAGGTGTTTATTTTGCATTAGTCACTATCACAAATATCTACAGAATGAGAAGGAGAGTTCAATCACCTCATTATGATGGTCAAAATTCAATTTCGAAAAATATTTTCATTAAGTTGAAAAGTTGAACAAGTTGGGACTTTAAGATGAGTACTTATCGACTTTATTGACAATGCTTAATATATCATGTTATGTGCTTGATCTTGCAAGGCATTATTGTATGGACAATTACCAATGAACATTATTTATATCACTTATCCATTGCTCATAATAAGGTACAGTTTTAAAGTTTGTTGGCTAGTTTGGAGACATAACCTATAGGCAAAATATGTTTGCCTTTTAATTAAACCTTTTAATTAAGCTGTTTCTAATCTCAATTTCTATAAAAGCTGTATTGATGAGAATTCTATGACATCTCTTGATATTGTATATTATATAATAGGTTACGGAAATGAAAAAATTGAATGTTGTTATGTTACTTGAGATGCAACAAATTCCAAAGATATTCATAAAGTGAGAATTATAATAGAAAAACAACAAAAAAAAAAGAGAAAGCAGAAGATAGTTTAATGAACAACAATTTTATTGTGACAAGTTTCATTATAATTTCCTTTCACATTAAATATCAACATTTTATCAATGTCCATATTCTCCTGGTTGCATGGAGTAAAAATGAGGTCTGTAATATTTGTTGAATATGTCTTTGGCATTAGTGATATTACTAAGACATAAATAGGCTGAAACACAAAGTTTATGTATTTGTTGTGTCATTTATTATTGTGGTTAGAGGTAAATAATGTTTTATTATTAGAGATGTGACGGATCATTAAAAAGGTGTATTCCTAGATACAGATATAGATCGGATAATTAGCATCTAGAACTGCGGATATGGATACGGATCCCAGCATTACTCGTTCATTGTTGAAATGCATGACCTTGAAATGAAATTGACGCTCCAAGTTATGAACACTGCATGCATCGCTTTTTAATATGTGTGTTTTTGGTGACTTCTATCTTACTTCTTAATAATATTATAAATACAAATGTTTCAAAATCTTTGGATGTCTGTTACGAGAAAAGGCAGAAACTGCTGAATGGATTTTAATAAAATTTGGTGAAATTTATTTTATAGTTCTGACTAACCTATCTGGCCAGTATGACAATTTATTGACACTTCACAGAATACTATATGTAGGGAAGAGAACAAAAATCGATTGCCCCAAATAACCGATTCTTAAGGGATATCGATTTCTTGTTCAGAGAGTTTATAATCCATAGTTAACAGGTTAAATTTTTTATTAAATCATACATACTGAAACTTTCTATAACGGTAGTCAGTGATTTTAGTCGTATTTTTTTTTATTTCGGGACAAAATTTTCACATATAATACCACAAGAGCTTCAAAATTATCGGGTATTTTCCGATAGGTTCGTTGCAAACAAATGAAGGAGTCAAGTTTTTCAGGTTAAAAAATCACGAGCGCGCGCGAAGCGCGAGTGATTTTTCCTGAAAAACTTGACGACTTTATTTGTTTGCAGGGAACCTTGAGGGAAATGCCAGATAATTTTGAAGCTCGTGTGGTATTCGGGGGATTATTTTTCCGTCCCAAATGTCGGCCAATAGAATTGCACCATGAGATGAAATGAACAGTCAACAAATAAGAATTTCATAATGTATAGTAACGACCAGAGAAAATATTCAAAAAAAATTGTTTCATAATGTATAGTAACGACCAGAGAAAATATTCAAAAAAAATTGTCAGTATAATACCATGTAGGTTGTACCACGTGACGTCGAATGGTGCAATTCTATTGGTCGATATTTGGGTCGGAAAAATAATCACCTTTATCCTTCATTTAAACTTAGATTTATACTAATATTACAACACAACATAAAAACAAGATACATAAAAATCACTTAATGCGTATTCAAAGTACGGTACAAACAAACCAAAGTAAACAAAAATAACAGAATCAGTTCAAAATTAACAGCCTAGCTGATTCAAAAATATAAGCACAAACCAAAAATTTTTGAGAGATTATGTGACTAATAGACGAAGCATTGACGAATCAATGACGATGGATGTGGACAAACATCTGAAGTTTAAATTACATTGACATAATTTATTTATTTTTTTTGGTTATTTTTGGTTATTTATGATTTTATCAACCAGCCCTTTTAGGCCAATTAGTATCTAATAAACCCTAGTAGATTTCGGTGCGACAGTCTTAATGCGTATCCAGTAGCATTAGGTACTTATATTTACTAAAATTACATTTGAAATGCTATAAGAATTTTGCTACGCTAAAAACTTTTTTTTATAAATATATGTACATAAACAGGGTGTATTGACCTGCTTCAGTGGAAGACTCTATCGTGATACATTCTTTATATAATTTCCAAGTTTCGATTTTTCTCAGTAATTGTTTATATTTCGTTTCCAAACGATTAAAAACTTTCCCAACGCCACGCCCGTGAAGGATACAACATTGTAAAGGCATCGCGTTGATTTAAGTCAAGATTAAATTCTTTATTTCAGTATATTTTTACAACATTAATTGAAGGTTGGTACATAAATATTATACTCATTGTTATAATTTACGGAGAACATAATAAATATTTGCAACTATATAGTTGAATTTTGTACTTTTTGGGTAGACATTCTCACAAAGTTATCGCGTCACAAAAAATTGAATTGTCATACCGGCCAGATAGGATCTATGTATGTCTATTGGGGATGTATGCAGTCACACAGACGAGTGATCAGTTCACCTCCTTGGAACTATTTCACCCTTAGTCCCAGTTTGGGTGGCGCTGCCACTATCCCTTTGGTTCGCTTCGCAGGTATCATGCCCAGGGGCTGCATTCACCATAGGAGGCCCGCTAGGATTGCCAATTATAATTATAGTTCAATTATAATTGTTTTTACAAAACAAAAAGAGGTGGCGAATTTAGCACATTTTCTCCCTTTTATTATATGTTCATGTGTACAAAATACGCATATTTATATTATGTAATTATAGTTATACAAAATCTTTTCATATTTATTCAATTTGTATCTCACAAACATCAACACAATTTTGCCGACGCTACCGAGCGATAAAGGTCGCAACCCATTCTGATCGCGCACGGATTATACAAGGATGACCCGCACACAAACATCTACTACCTATCGGAATATAATGATATCATATCAACTTATTTAGTACATTACTTGTTACTCACGCCTTTTATCCCCGAAGGGATAGGCAGAGGCGCAACTAATGCACCCACTTTTCGCTGTACGCATTCCGTCCCATGATGAGATAGGGGGGCCAGCCTATCGGCAAATTGGGCACGAATTCCAGACTCCGGGCTGATAGTGAGCAGAAAAACCCAATATTACTTTGCCAGACCTGGGGATCAAATCCGAGATCGCAGCTTTGCAGTTGTACCATGAAGCAACTTCGCCACCGAAGCAGCCATTACTAAAAAATATGAAGCTTTATTCTGAGCAACAGAATCAAAAGATTTTTTGCGTGTTCGGTGTACAGGGAGGCATATCGGGCGAGTATAACAGGCTGAGATAGATCTAAGTCTAGGCAGATGAAGTTGTAGGCATAGCTATTTCTTTTAAATGTTAAAATATTTCATTATTTAAATAGTATATCACATAGATAAACTTGGTGTAATCTCATTATAATTTATATGCATACTTAAATACCTTATAACTTTCTATATAGCTAACTCACTACAATAATAAATTTTGGTTTAATATTACATTTTTGCAATATAAGTGTGTCAATTGTGTGACTTAAAGTAATAAATAATAATTCAAATTTCAATTGGCATTTTAATGGGCACCTTTTATGGAGAATTTCATATACATTATAAAATTTAATAATGAAAAGGATCCATTCAAGATCTACCAAAAAGTAACAGATACGGTTTTCCTTTGGAGCTCCATGAATGCAGATAGGATATCTGGCACATACCTATATGTAAATAAAATCAGGACAAAATATTCAAGATTACATTGATAGATGAAAAAATTCAAATACATTGCGATATAAATAGAATTGTACTGTACAATATATCTCATTTTCTTATTGCATAATCCATACATCCAAAGGAATAATCAAAGGAGTGAAGGACAGGATCAGACCAGTGTTTTTTTCCATGAATATAAGCCAAATACCAGTTCCAAAATATTTCGCATAAATAAAATGATAGAATGGGCCACCAACTAAAGCACTTACAAATCATCAGGTACTATAAACAAACTAACACAATTCTGAAGCCACACAACATGAAATGGATGGTTATGGCGGGTAGGAGCAAGAGGTGGGTAAATAAGTTACCTGGTGCAGCGCGGTGAGCCCGTCGACGTTGGCGGTGTTGATGTCAGCGCCCGCCTTCAGCAGACGCAGTACTTCGTCTTTGTCGCCCGACGTGCACGCCGCCAGGAACACGATGCCCGCCGAGAACTGGATCCTAGACGCCCGCTTCGGCGTTGGTGACTGCTTGTTAGTATCCGACTCTTCCCATCTCTTCAATTGCTCGGCCCGCTTGAACAGCGCCGACGATGACCTGTTGTCAGTCATTTTGCACCAAAAACTACCACTCCGCACTCAATATGGTCCACACGTACACTTTTCACAACGCATAGATTATGTTTTTGTTACATACAGTACACAAATCCCGAGTCCATAACTTAATTGCCAAATAAGGAAACATGAAAGAGGAAACGTTCTAGTAAGATTGATAATATAACAGCTTTCATGCGATCATGGCTCGGTACACTTGTTGAATAACACCAATTTGACATACGGACACTGATTCCTATATACATGACATAACCAAAAAGCTACTCTTTTAGCGTGGCAGCCATTACGAGAATAAATTTTACAGCCAACTAAAGTACCTACATACCGAATGGCAAAAAGAAAAACTAGACAGCGAATGAGAATGACGGAAGAAGAACACGCCTAGCGCCACCTACATCGTGAGTTTTTGTAACCAGTTGCCACTACGAAAAATAATATATCATTTCTGGTTAAAATGTTGAAACCGAGAACAGACTTCAGATGTTATTCTCGATACCAATGATATTTTAAAAATATACTGCTAACTTTGGTGACTACAATTATGTTTTAAAAAAATGATAATTTTTACTCAGTAATTTTTTTAATTACTAGAATAATAAAAAAACTCATTTTGTTTTTTGGAACGAAGTTCCTTATCGCGCGTTGTGAAAGGGGGCTGGACGGAAAAAACAAATGAAAAGTTGTCACGACACTTTTTGCTAATATCTTACTAATATGAACCTTAAATACAATGCGTAGAAGCTATAATTCTTGAAACGAGTATATTTTTATTTATTTTATTTATTAAAGTCATTAAAAACATTTCTTACTAATCTAATATGAACCTTAAATACATTGCGTAGAAGCTATTTCCCCAGCGTTGGCACGGCACGAGTACAAAAGAATCGAACGTAACATTATTTTTTAAAATTTTGTTGATTTATTCTACTTTGGTTACTGACATTTATCAATAACAAGACTAAACGTGCTTTGCTCGCGTTTAAAAATCTACTTTATGTGGTAAGCGTAAGATCGAATTTGTGTTTAGTCAATCAAAATTTGTGATAAAAATGCTATGCAATAGCTTTACCGCGGCAGTCTCCGAGTGCCACACGTATTTATTTGTTTTTTTCTCTAGAAACTTATGTATTGGAACGGAAATAGGAAAATATTTATATATTTATATATATACACACTCTGTTATATAAATAAAATTTTATTACAATTCCTTCACTAATTCATCGAAAGGAACTTCGTTCCATCCGGGTGTCCCTTGACACCTCTCAAGTTTTTTTTTATTAAATAAATATAAAAACAAATACATCGGTAGCCAAGGTTATTGACGATTTTTTGCATATTGCATATTTTTCAAAGGAAATAAAAATAAATAATAATAATAAACATATAAATAATTGGCATATAATACACATAACATAGTATCATTACAGTGCCTATTTTTTATTGTTTTTTTAATTAATATGATAATATTGTAATTGTTTATTATTTATTTATATACAAGAAAATACATTAGTACTCTGTTCTACCTATTTTCTGGCCTCAATGACTTATACGTATTGAGACCGGCCGTGAGTGATCGAGACCGGCCGTAAATCATAATAAGCTTCTATCATAATGTTAGACTCTCTTGATATACCGGGAAGCACTGACCTCTATTATACTAGTACGCTGGACAGGATTTACCATACAAAATGATAGCTAAATTTTGTGCCGATTTGAAACGCCCCTCTCGAGCGTCTACGGAACTAAATTTGACATATAATGCAATTTTTTTTTTTTTTTTTTTTTTTTAACCTGACTATCGTTTGTTAGCCTGACGAGGGTCGGCTTATACAAACAAACCGGACTTTAGGGTGAGCGCTTTAGGGACTCGCAACCCTTAAATTTAAGTGACCATGCTGAGGGCAACCCACTAACGGGTTACGGACCTCGGCTCAGGACGGTCACTGGGAGAGGATGAGACATCAGCGTTTAGTGGGGAAGATTGGGGTTTAACCTAATCCTATCCATTTATTTCGTCGGCACGCGGGCCGGAACTGTTAGGAGGGTCGGGGGGGCGACGGGGAACGCGGCGAGGTCCTCGGCGGCGAGGACGGAATTGCGGTCGTGTGGAGTGTAGGAGTTTTAGGAACTCGTTCTTACTGCGAATGGCCAGAGTGATATCGTCCTCTGGATCGGTTAGGACTGAACGCGGCCGTCTCCATTTGGCGCGGTCGAATGGAGTGTATATTGACGCTTTGCGGACTAACGTATTTGGGTGATTTACCGCCCGATCGAAGTAGCGTTTGCTGGTCATTTGCATGAAATGCCTGATGGTCGGCATATTGGTATCCACGTGGAGGTTGCGATTGCGAACGTACCACGGGGCACCAAGAGCGTGTCGAAGAAAAATATTCTGCAATACCTGCATACGCTTAAGACGAGCAGGCGGTATATGGGCGAACACGGGCGACGCGTATGTCATGATCGGTCTAATACACGTGGTAAAGATCCTAATCTTGTTGCGGATGGACATTTTGCTTTTCCTATTTATGAGCCAATGCAGTTGGCAAAAAGAGAGCACCGGTGGGCATGCCTATCTTGAATTTGTCGTAAACGTGCTCCGTGATGCGGAGCACCTGATTTACGCAACTGTGCCTAGCACGAAAACCAAACTGTTCCGGAGGGATCAGATTGTTGTTGTGAGCGACTATTTTGAGGCGGTCGAGGACGATCCGCTCGTAAATTTTGCCCAGAGTACTGAGCAGACTGATTGGCCTATAAGAGGACGGTTCGGATGCGGGTTTCCCCGGCTTATGGATACCTATCACAACTGCCTCCTTCCAGACCTCTGGGAAGAGGCAGTATAATGCATATGGCCGTCGTATTGTTTTGAATGTCTCTGTTTTGTCAGTGCATTTTAACGAAATATTACGGTGAAACGTGTTTTTAAAGTGTTATTTGTGTGTGGTTTTTAGTAATCCACCATGAGAGTTTGTGTTTATTGTAAAACCCGTTACCAAACAGGTAGTGGAGTAAAATTTCACAAGTAAGTACATTTACATCATCTTTAAGCTATTTATATTAAATTTAGTTACTGTAAAGATCAAATTATCATTTAAAAGTAAATAATAACTCAAATGAAACGTATTTATACGATTATTTGTTCTCAAATAGCTAATTTATAAAGCACGTATACACAGACATATAATATAGATTAGCAGACTAAACATACCTCTTAATTTGCATGGCAAAATGCACACAGATAAAGAGATGACACATACAGATACGACAACATGGGCCGGACTTAGAGCTACCCCTTAAAACTGGTTGTAAGGGAAGAAAAGTAAAATGATACAACTATAAAGTACTTATATCATTTATTTATTAGAAAAAAGTGTTAATTTCTTCAAATAATTTCTTTTCGATACATTTGTTGTAATAGTACGAGCTTCGTGTTTAAGTCTTGTGTCTGCATAAAATTTTACAATTACTTTAACTAGTATAATAATAATACCAGCCCTGTATTATATACTGCCCACTGCTGAGCACGGGCCTCCTCTACTACCGAGAGGGGTTAGGCCTTAGTCCACCACGCTGGCCTAGTGCGGATTGGCAGACTTCACATACCCTCGAAATTCCTATCAAGAATTCTCAGGTATGTAGGTTTCCTCACGATGTTTTCCTTCACCGTTAAAGCGAACGATAATTGATACACAATACACACATAACTTCGAAAAGTCAGAGGTGTGTGCCTTGGGTTTCGAACCTCCGGACATTGTCTCGGCAGACCGTTCCATTCCCAACTAGGCTATCGTCCACTTTTGCTAGTAAATAAACATGATTTATATCATGGTGATTATCGCCAGAATGAAACATTTTAAAATAATCTTTACGATTCCATATGCGAGTGGAAATTTCAAACACAGAAATATTCTTGACAACTTTAAAAATCTTTTCGCATTCCTGCACTACAGATATTACTCCAGTTGAAGGATAAGTTAAGCCACCTCGATCTTTCTTTTGGATTAATGAACAAAATAAATTTCTCTTTTCGCCTATCACTAGTGTTTGACAAATGGAACATTTAATGTTTTTTAACACTTTACGAGCTACAAACCCAGCTATATAAATTGTTACTTGATTAGTGTATTCGTCTAATGGCATGCCTTCAATATCATTCATAAAACATTGTATGTCATCTTCGTCAAGATGATCAGAATAATCATTTTTCTCGAAGCTAAGTGTACTACTATTTAAACAAAATTCAGGGTTCTTCGAACTCGACACTTTCAATATTTGAATGTCATCCGTCAAATCACCTTCTTTATTTAAATTAATTTGTATGCGTACAAGAATTTTTTTGTAATAACTTTGAAAATGAACCGATACCGAAAAAATATACCTGTAGATCTATTGATATTTGTGGAACTAATACATGCTTTTGGACCACTGGCGGATTTTGCCATGAAGTAGATGGTTCCTGATTTACATATTGAAGGTCCTGAAGCATGATCACATTCTCCCCAGTTGCTATTTTCTTTCTTGGAATATTAACCTTGGATGAAGTTCCAGACATATTGTCTTTGCACTGAAATACAAATCTCATGTTAATGAAATGAAATATTTTAAAATATAATACAAATTTGTATGTAAAATGAATATAAGAAATAGTAACTTACTTCATTTGACTCGGAGTACTCTTCAAATATTGTCGGAATTGCACCTTGCACTAGATATGTTCGTAAATTATTTCTTTTAAATAAATGTTCTTCAAAATGTCGCGAACTAATAACACTACTACGATTGGGTGTCCAAGATGTAAGGTTTGAATTTATTAGCCAGGCATCACAAAGTTTTTTATCCTTAGGGAACCTGAAATAATAATACACACATGATTATAAAACCAGAACTATATTATATACTTAGTACCTATGACGCAATGAGATAAAAACAATAATTGTAAAACACTATTACATCCTTTTCCCTTAATGCGGCCCCTATTTATTTATTGAAGAAGTATTTGATCTGTCAAATGACATAGGTTATTTACGAAATTATTGAATTAAAGCCAGTTTGTTCATGAAGAAGCTATAATTTGTAGAGCACTTTAGTAAAGGATACACGGAATAACTTATAAATGCCATTTCAAAGGCCTAAAAGTACTCATTGTTTCAGAAATTTAACGAAATTATAACATTATTAGGCAAGTCAACAAAACATATTCTTTTACTTACCGATGGAAAGTTATTCCTGGAAAGTTTTTATATGTCGCACTGTCACACCTATACACACTACATTTAACCATTTTTGTTATGAATAACAATAGATTTACTTAAAATGAGGAAAATCACAAATAATGAGACCATTAAATGTAGCTTACTCGATGCAATATGCAATGGCGGCCAGTCACGCATGCTAATCTGTCAATGTAGTGGTTAGTGTTGCAACAATAAGGGCGAAAAGAGACAAAGTTATGTTATAATTTGAATCATGAGCAGGATACAATATATTTTTATGAATATCAATGTGTGCCAATAAAATGTGTTTAGTCTGCTACTCTATATTATATGTCTGTGCACGTATATCTTGATAGGGTTGTCCAAGTTTCATATCGACAATGCATATCGATAATTTTTTAGAGTGGACTTTGGCTCTATTAGCATTTATACTTTTACACTGTGCCTTTATAAAATCATTAATTAGGATTGATAATAAAATAAGGTTAGGAATGTATTATTCTATAAAGAATGTAGTCTGTCTACTCCAGGAGAGGCAAGATCAATTTAAAATCATAAAAATGTCATTATAAATGTTGTACTTATTGTTACAGATTTCCAATTGACTCAACTACACAAAAACTATGGCTTAGAAACATGAAATTTGGAAATTGGTTTCCGAATATCAATAGTCATCTATGTTTTAAACATTTTACGGAAGATTGTTTTATAAGACATGTTTCATGAACCCAGTAAAAAAATAACAGTGTGCCCACAATATTTTCTGGTGGGTATAATAATTTATATTATTGTATTGCGCATTTTGTACATATAATATATTGTAACATGTTTTGCAAAGGTGATGTTTTTATTGCAGATTTAGGTATTATGCCATATGGAAAATAGAGGGGGAGAAGCTGATTTAATGAATTATGGATGCGTAGAAAACCAAGTTGATGGCATGAATTTAGAAACAATGTAAGGTAAAGTGACAAATATATTTGTGAAAAAAGGCAGTTGAAATTATAAATAAATAAGACTTATAGGTTTTCAGATTATTTTAAAGGTAGTTTAAGGTGTTTCATTTATACATAAAGTCAATGCACCTATTTACAAAAATAAAATTACCGTTTTTTACATTTTTCACTCTATTCTATTTATAAGGTTCATTATTATTTTGTAACTGACATGTTATTAAATAATCTGGTTTATAATTGTTCCACATTATATTTTTTTACACCTTTAACAAGTAAAGTTTATTTGGTAACCGTTTTGAGGCATCAACATCTTCAATTTATTTATTTTTCATGTAATTTCATTTTATGTTTATTTTATTATTACTGTCTCAACTAGATTTTTTTCTTCTGTCTTACAGTTGACTGTTGCTTCATTTAATGTGAAACTGTGGACCTACATTTTGTTTCTTATCGAAATCAAATTCAATATTTTCTTATATTCTTCACAGAACCCAATACAAGTTACAACAAGAAACTAAATGAAACCCTGAAAAGGAAGAGGTCTTACACCGAAATCTGTGAAAATATCAATCATGATCACCGATACGACCCACTCCTAGGTCATCTAAAATGGTTATGCAAAGAATACAAAAAGCTTTAAGAAGTTCTCAGAATCGTGTCAAAACTTTATCTCAACATATGAAAAGATTGAATATTAGTGTTTCATAATGATTCCTTACGTTTACGCGAATGTTAGACATTGGAATTAAACTATTATAACGATTTTTATCGCGGTTTTTAATTTTATTTTCTCCATTCATCAATGGTGACCAGCATATATTATTAAAACAAATTATTACGAAATATATAGACATTCGTCTATATGCAGCAACAAAAAATATCTCCCTTAATATTACAGGTGTTAATATACGAAATTATTTGTCGCGGAATATAATTTGGGCACGACAGTGACGTAATAAAATGTAACTTGGTCAACCGTCAAACTGTCTTTTTTTTCTTATCCCTTCCATTAATATAATGTGTTCCTACGTATATTTGTTTTTACCGCTTCCCGTTCTAATTGCTGAACGAATTTGAATTTGGTGTGGTGGTAACTTACAAACTGAAATAAGACACTCCTTTTTTCATATTATAGCTTATAACTTTGAATAAGACATGACTACTTTTATTCCGTGGTAACGTGGGTTAAACCGCTATTATTCCTACAATAAATAAGTAACGACAGATTTGTCTGTCGTACATCCAATTGCCGTTATTCCCGTCCCATATTATATTCCCGTATTAATTATAATTCGTCCCGTATTCATTGTCCCGATAAAATGCTTGAATTATATTTTCAATTATTAATATTAACGAATTTCTAGTTATTTTTTAAAATTTATAAACCATCGACTGTTTCGTATCATTATCGATATATCAGCTGTTCCATGTCCCAACTCTATCGTTAGTTCCATGGACACTCGCTACTGCTATCACCGCCAATATGGCGAAAATCAAATAGGCACACTTTGACGATTCAAATGTCCAGTCCAGCGTACTAGTATAATAGAGGTCAGTGCCGGGAAGCCAATTACGTACTCTATGTACAACTACAAAAGATAAATAGGTTGTGCAACAAGTTGTGCTACGATTCGATTCCTTTGTCAGACTTTATTCTTTCAGTTAGACAACTTACATAAAGGTAAAGAAAGAGTACGTTTCAACAAATAGTTCCGATGGCGTAATGTTGGCAGCAATGTGTATCCGTGTTGCTACATCACATAAAATGTTTTACATTGAAATAAAGGAAATTTGAAAATTTTAGTAACGTGACCATGTTTTGTTTAGTAAAAAAACACTAATATTTCAGATAAATTTTAAAAAATATTTAATTTCATAATAGCTATCATCTTAACAGACAAGAGTGCCAACATTACGCCATCGAAACTATTTGTTGTAACCAAGAAGCTTATATATCTAGATATTATATAAACTTCTTGGTTGTAACGTTTTTTTTTATTGAATTAAATGACGAGCCGAGCATGCCGTTCGTCTAAGCGATACGACCACCCTTAGAATAATAGCACATAGAAACCGCGTACATACATGCTTAGTGAGGCAAGTAAAACTAAGCCATTTGGCTTAGTTTGCGAACAGCCCACGTCAGTGCTCAAGGTCGAATCGTAGCGCTAGCAGCTCTCGATATTTTATTTTAATATGACGGTTTGTGCAATAAACGGATGTCACAGTACCTCGGATAATCATAAGAAACATTGTAATATAACATTTCACATGTAAGTATTACGTTTAATCTAATATTTCGACATAAAATAGTCGACAAAGCAAAAACAATAATTCATAATTTTTACAGACGACATTATATCAAAATGTTGCCAAGAAAAGGAAAATTGTAACCCCAAAGTTTGATGTCCATGTTCTAAAATTAATTTATTTCTTTACTTATTTGGTACTTCTGCATGCTTTGACATTGTGTTGCCAGTATTAGGAATATATTATTTTCTGTTGATTTGGTTTATATTGACAATATTTCAAATTTTTGACATGATTAGGTATATTATTATTTTAGATGAAAATAGATCTAAAATAACCCTCCTTCTTTCGCAGTCGGGTAATAAGGACACCCGTATCTTTTATTTTTCGAGATTATTTGGTTTTCATTTATAATTTTAACTTTTAATTTCGTCTTATCCTCAATAGACCTAAGCACTAAGCGTAAAATGACGTCAATTAAACGGTTGAATAGTGATGTCTTTATTTTACTATAATCCGGCAAAAAACTTCTAATAAAATAGAAGCGGTAACGTATTTTGAGATTATTGACTTAAATAAAGGCATTAAATCATATCACCTTCATAAAATTACAATCGAGGCAAAGGTAAGTACCTCATTGAACCATTAAATGACGTCAGCACATGTTTTTTTGTTTTAATTTTTTTTCTCCCTAACGAAGTAATAATGAAATTTAAAAAACTATATATTTGAACTCAAGATAGGATAATGAAGAAAGGGTATTTTATTATTAGGGCATTATAAATTATGAAACGAACTGTACGTTTTAGCCGTAATTTTTTGCCACGTACTACTAAACTATGGAACCAATAGCCGCCAGCAGCATTTCCGGACAGATACGACCTGGCGACTTTAAAAAAAAGAGCGAATTCCCACCTAAAAGGCCGGCAACGCATCTGTGTGCCCCCTGGTATTGCAGATGTTCATGGGCGGCGGTGATCACTTACCATCAGGTGAACCGTATGCTCGTTTGCCCCCTATATCATAAAAAAAATGAAATGTTGTCAATTACGTGGTATCCTTATTAAATAATGACTTAAGGTAGAAGCAATTCTACTGTGATAATAAAGTGGACGATAGCCTAGTTGGGAATGGAACGGTCTGCAGAGAAAATGTCCGGAGGTTCAAAACCCAAGGCACACACCTCTGACTTTTCGAAGTTATGTGTGTATTGTTTATCAATTATCGTTCGCTATAACGGTGAAGGAAAACATCGTGAGGAAACCTACATACCTGAGAATTCTCGATAAGAATTTCGAGGGTATGTGAAGTCTGCCAATCCGCACTAGGCCAGCGTGGTGGACTAAGGCCTAACCCCTCTCAGTAGTAGAGGAGGCCCGTGCCCAGCAGTGGGCAGTATTTAATACAGGGCTGGTATTATTATATATATTAATTCTACTGACCCTAATTTTGGGGAAAATCTGATACTACCAGCAATATTATTAGCACGCTTGTGTGCCTGTGGCAGAACGTCACTACGTGTGGCTACCGCCTACATCAATGAGTTGTATGCTTCACACTCGACAGTTTTTTGATATGAAACTCTCATTCTTGGCGTTATTATTCTATGCGACCATCCATAAACAGTAGCGACACCATCCAGCAACTTGAGTTACAAAGTGCTGTGTCGCACTTCATTGCGCTGGTCATCCTGAGACATAAGATGTTACGTCTCATTATGTCCAGTAGTTACACTGGCTACAATGTCCTTCAAACCGAAACACAACAGTGCATGCACACTGATGCTTAGCGGTAGAAATAGACATTGCGGTGGTACCCACCCAGACGGATTCTTACATATGAGAGACCTACCACCAGTAAAACGTACGTACGTACTCTGCCTTTTTAATCTTTACTATATTTTTTCTTTATTTTGTTCTCATTTCCTACCTGAATTATTCTATCATACTATCTTCTTCTTTTAATTTATGGCTTCCACCGATTATTTATCGGTGATTTCGCCAAAGTCAAGTAATTACAGCACGTATAAAACAATAAATATTTTCTACAGATCATTTAGAGAAACTATGCTTCTTGATAATGTCACCTCATTAATCCACGTTTTTTAGTCTGTAAACATTGATTGCAATGTCATTCAGCAAGAAATTACTGACATAATCTGTGTGCAGGCAGACGCCAAGTGAACCGAGAACGGGTGAGTCGTCGGTTACTGGTCTGTGGAGAAACGACAGTCGCGGCCTCTAGTGGATCACCACGCTTGTTTCATAAGCTTCGGTTGTTCAGAGAGTCGGCAGTCGTACGAGCTTGCTAAAAAAATATTCAAAATTCAAGATGGCCATGTGTTACGATGGTCTCTTGAATTGTTGTCGTTAACTTTATTTGTTTTGTGTGAAAAAAGTGTTTGTTCACCATGGCTGACTTAAGTGTTGATATATCAAAGTTGCCGGACGAGATTAGAGATAAATTAGCCGAATTGGACTTGGAGTTATCCGAAGGTAAGTGTTGTAGACTAGTCTCGGTAGCTCGTAGATCGATAATTTGTTAATTTAGATTATTTACAGCAAATTAGGAGAGACCGAGACTCGACTAAAAGTAGTTTTAAGATTTATTAGAAGTTTTTGTGAAGGTGCGCGACCCGAACAGAACAGGTTTCACAGCACTGACGTGCACAGCTGATATTTTTAGTAAATAAAATATGATTGAAATGATCGTGGATGTTGTGATAAAGATACGGTCGAGTCGGTTTGCTGTCACACATCGCGTACTCAGGAATGCACGCCGCATCACGTACCAATAGTGATTAGACTATTCCTCAGAAGAAACTGCGTCCAACCGACAGCGTCTACCATGGCAACTTTGTATGCGGCAGTAATGCTGTCTTCGGCACTGTATGCGCCGAACTTTATGTCGCTATGTAGGGGAGGGCGATTAAAACTGGTTACACTGACACGAAAATTATTGTAAACTTGTATAAGTTTGCAACAACTTGGATGTGTGCGCGGAATGAATATTCACGTTGCGTTGCTCGAGCCCAACTATGACTAACGTGTATTTAAATTAATATTTATTTGTCTGGTGGTTTACCACTCAATGGGGTTTTTACAAAACTTTATGAATTATGAAAAACTCGTTTTGTACAATCCATTACCACTATCAGTATTTTATTAAGTAGTCATAAATAGTCTTTGTCATAAAACTGACAAGTTTGTGTCTTAATTGATAAAATGTCAAATGACAATTAAAATCCCTACATAAACAATGAGACATACCTTAATTGTATCCAAACAGTTTTTAATAGTAGTAAAATCCTTTCGAAAATGCTATAGTGCTACCTATAGAGATACCTATATATCTTAAGATTAACTGCAATGCAGTATGCAGCAAAGTCTGTATTTAAAAAATAAATTATTATGTATCAAATCTTATTACCCAGAAGATATAATATGATTTGGATTTTATTTTATTATTTGTTTGTATTTACATAAGTAGTGCCACAATAGTCCCATATTTAAAAATAAACTAAAGGTTCCATAGAAAAAACCACGTTCCTTATAAAATTAACTTTATTCTTATAACTGACATTTAAAGCCACACAACAATTCCTAGAACATAAAATCATAATCATTGACTAATAAGGCAGTAAAGAAATGTGAAATAGTCACCTGAACAATCATGGCAGTTTCAAGTCTGTTTAGGATCGGCCTCTTTGCTCATTGTCAGCCTCTTTGTGACCAAATCAAATGGCCAAGCTTGAGAGTTCATGTTACAGTAAGCACAAATTACTCATATCCTTTGTATGAACATTGCACTTCATACACTCAATTTAGAGATGTCAATGTAGTGGACATGACAAGTGCTCAAGACCGGTCTACTCTTGTTATTTTCAAATAAAACTATTTCACGGATGATTCTTGTTATTTGTCGTGTTTGCGTATATCGCGTGTAATTTGTTATTTGGACCTGCAATTATTTGGAGGATAAAATATGTAAGTGAGATTTCCTTTTTATATTTTGAAATGTCCTCTTAAGTTTTTTGCTTCTAAATAGTTAAGTAAATTTCTTAAAGAGTTGTTTATCGTAAAAATGCGTTATTTACCGTTAGGTCACAAAATACGTAGGCACATATTAATGTATCACATAAACTAACACTACAATTACAGCAAAAGACTCCTTAATCTTCCAAAGTTTCACCTAACTTACCGAGACATGAAATACAAAATAGATATTTATTTCACTCCAATGCAGTCCCAGTTAACCAATTTACTGTGTTATAGCATTTATGGGTTAATTGAACATTAAAAGAAACTTTCTAGAATATTGGAATGGTTAGAAGGTTCACCCCCTCAAAATCTTAAATCCTCACTGAGTCTGATAATCTGGAGCCACAAAAACCTTTTAATCCTACCTCTATGTTGCTCCTGAAAAATATCACTGTGTGATAATGTATTATGTAAACGATAATTCGCACTGAAATTGCCAATGATAAATTGTTGTATTTGAAACAATACCCTGGTGAAATTGCGAAATGTGATCATGCATGGCATGGCGACGTTAATGCGTTTAATTCGAAAATTAAAATCATAGCCAGCTGTATCAAATGGCAGTTATATCAATTTTTATTTTCAAATGCAATATTTTTACAGTCTCGTTGTTTCTAGGGATTAGGAATCACGACAAATCTAGTAAGCGAGTATCGAATCTCACTTAGTGTAGGCCATTTCAGAGCTGCTGTAGTCACTGTTTTACTCGGCTGAAAAAAATATTGTACGGTAAAGAAATTTGGCATAGGCTATTTTACTCAAATTTGTATTATGCTTATCACACATTTACGTCATATAAAATCGAGCACGATCTAAATCCGGTAAAAACTCAACAAGATATATGCATTTGAAATCTGATAGGAGGCCTAAATTTCAAACAACGAAAACGAAACACAATGATGGTAGTTGACGTCATCATAAGGATGTGCGCGAGAGAAAGAGTTAGCGCGCCATCCCCACTACGCGCACATTGCAATATTTGAAATATGAATTCCTGCTCCATTTCTTAACGAATTTTAATGCTGATTCCACGAAAGGGTTTCTTTTTGTATTATTTGTAAAATTAAATCTGTAAGTTTAAATTACACATCTACAGCAGTAAAAGAAGCATTTAGAACGTCATCAAGGTTCTAGTGTGATTAACGAAGAAGCCGATATTGTCCACGAGCAATTGAAGTGGGCTGTTAATGCCGGAGTAACATTCTTGCCACATACAAACTTTAATCAAAATGCTGCTGATGTCAGCAAATGAAACTATATTGTGCAGTACTGTAATAGACAAATATAATTAAAAATTAATATCCATATTCAGCATCGTACAGTGTACACACGCCAATATGTTTCGGTCGAATATCTCAAACGCCATTCCGAATTCCGAGTATTCTGAAATGCAAACATGATCGATATAGTACGCTCAAGTGTATTTACACTGTGCAATGCGTCGAATTGTAATTAACTCACAAGACAGTTAAAATTGTGGGTAGGCACAATTTGTGCCCGGTGTCAGTAAAGTTTCACGGTAGACGGCGTCTAATGAAATGTCTATTCAGTTGGTACTTAGTACTTACTATGTAGAGACTGGGGGCAGTAAAAAAAAACACATTTATTGATCAAATAGGCTTATTAAAAAGCACTTATGACAAGTCATCACAAGGTATAGACGAATAACAAAGGTACATATACCAATTAAATAATTTAAAGTACCTACATTAAATAATTGACAACCAGCACGGGCTGATAGGTACAGAGGACACGGACATTGGGGACGGGAATAGGGCTAGGTAAGGAGAAGTGGAGCTGATATAAAAGAAAGGGAAGGAATATCTTTACATTACGAGGAAAGGAAACGCCACGGTCCTCGCCGGCGAGGATAAAAAGGTCCTAGCCTAGCTAACCTACCAGCCTTTCACTAGCTACCTAAGCGATGACGACCCGAAGAAGAAAGGCAGAAAGAAACTCCGGGCTTAATTTTTTCGTCATCAATTGTCATGATTTTCTTCATTTTTTGTAATGTATATTTTACAGTATTATTATTACACGGGTTAATGCATGCATGGATGTAGCCCTAAGATATAAATAAAATACTATTGGGAAGCAACCAAATAAAAACATATTGGCGTTCATGATGCATTAACCCACGTTTACAAATGTAGTTAATACTAAATACCTACATCATATCTTTAGTCATTGATAGTAATAGATATAGATCGGTCGTCACTATAATTATAATTGTCTATGTCTATGGGACGGACTGTTTCCAACACGAAAATGCGAAATATCATTCTTACAAGACATACTATTTTGTAAACGTTAACATACATAAATACTGTGTTATTATAATTCTAATAAATATAGTTTGAAGAAGGTAGATACATATTTTCATACTACTTGCAAGTAATGAAGAAATATTATTTAAACGCAAAATACACAATTCAAACCTTAAAAAACGTTCAATAAGAATGATTCATTTGAATATATTGCTCGGATAAGCGAGTTCTAAAAATTAATATTCTTGCATATGAATTCTAAGTACATCATAATTACATAATTTTACATCATTGTTTCTTAGTGTCTTAGTTTAAGATGCACAACTATGAATCTATTTCTGTCTATATATATCCGTTTTAAACAGACCGGCTTAAGTGTATCGACGGTCGAGGAATATTCATCTCTTATCCGTCGACACTATCTGGACCCCACCCACCATCAGGAGCCGTGGGAAATATTCTCCGTGCCCGCATAAAAAAAAACAAGATTATATGTATATATATATATAATATCCACATAAACCTGGTAGACCTATTAGTAATGCAAGAAAATATAAGTTGAATAAATAATCGAACTTTATTAAATACCGCGTAACATCGCAGCGACAATAATTTATCGCACATTAAAAACTTATGTGTTGTGTAAAAAAAGGTCAAAAATCAATCTAGAATCTTACTAGCTTGCCGATGTAACCAACGGCGTCAATGAACCTATGGAACCTTGTCGTAATACCTGACGCGGCAGTGCCGTCCATAGGTCCATTATTACGATTTTTTATGGTCTCATTCGTAATTATATCATACATACCTACGTCTTTATATATACAATATCATCACCAGTATTATGGTGAATCAGTTAGTAAATATATTTAGCAGCTCCCCTAGAGAAGTCGTAATAATTAGGATTTTTTTCTGTGTGTAAGAATATTTTATCGATAAACTTTAGATATTCGTCTGAAAAGACAATGTAACGTAAATCGTGCAAGAAGACGAGCTATTATAGCACAAGTCAGAGGGCACAGGGTATGAATATGAAGACAAGAATGATGGCATTTTAAAACCGACGCCAACCAAAGCCTGTACGGCTTGACAGAAGTATAGATCATCACGATATCTATGGATTACAAACATTTAGCTTCAAATTGCATTAAAGCGATCCCAGAGATCGACCAAAACTACCTGTTCAACATCAATCCGTTAGAATGAAATACAGTAAAAACAATACACAAAGAGAGTTTAAAAAGTTTTCCTCGTCCTAACTCATAACAATTTTACACATAGCGGAAAGTAAATAAGTAGACGAATGAATGCTGTAAATTCCTGTCCGTTGTATATTCAGAAAGTTGGGATGAAAATGCACCAGCAATGCGAATATTTCCTGTTACGGCACTTAACTGTTTGTTTATGTAATGATTATTTTATTTTGTTTTTATGCAAATGCGAATTGATTTGTCGCGCGGTTGGGTCGATATACTTTTAATTATTATTTTATTTAACATTTTATTTTTAATTGTGTTTTGATTTTTAAAGCTACGTAATTGTGGATGCGGCTCACGAGCGTAGCGAATCGACCCAGCCACTTGAATTTTTTTTTGAACACGATATGGATAGATTGAAGTGTTTACTTCCGTTACCTCGTCCCTTAACATTTCCTTTCCCCTCGCCCCCATCACTTGTCAGCATACACATGCGCACACGCGGGTGCTCACGCAGAGTAATGCATGAACATAGTGTATTATTTATTTCGAGACATTAAATCAGAAATTAGCATAAGCTGCGCGAAGAAAATATATTTAGCGTGAAATGTGTATGGTGATGCCATATATTATCTAATTTTACCTTTTTTTAGTATCTGATTATTAAATAAAGTTTTTAAATCTTTATCAAGATTGCGAGGTTGCATAGAATCTCTTTAAAAGTTGACTAATTTGAATCCAGTGGCCAAGTGTAATTCTGATTTGCCGAAACGCATTTAATCGCGATTGTCCATAGCAGGTCAATCCGCTGCGCGCGGGGAACCCTCGCGGTATTCCAAACACAAATACACTAAACGTATAGAGTGATATCATACTTAACCATGGCTTGTATATATTTATAAACTCATTATTTGACATTTAAATATTTATAATGACCGTTAAAGTCGCGGAACTGATCATTCGCTTATTCTCAAACAAAATGTTCGGATAGTTCGATATACGAAACGCCGGCTTCTCTAAATTGTGCATTTAGGTTCTTCCACACGACCGCTATTACATCGCAAAGCGAAAATGTACCAGCGTCTAGCGTCATTGTTTGTTCACCTTGAACCGTGAAAAACACTACTTGTCGAATGAAATTATCACTAAAGAAATAAATAACTACCTGTAGTTTTCTACCATTTGTTCTGATTAGGTTACATTATTTTGTTTTGTGTTGTGACAATGTTTCTTCTGTTACTAGGTGATCGGGGGTCTCAATGGAACACAATTAGAATATTAAATTTGACAATCTAAAAGATTTCAAGGTAAAATTTATTGTACTTAGTGGAATACTGAAATTCTAAATTAAATGATTTGTGCGATATATTTGTCAACAATATATTTAAATATATTTGGAATAAACAAAAAATAATTCAAATATCTGTCTAAGCATCAACAAAAGTCTTGCTGCACAGTTATGTAATAAGTACATTGAAGGTGCGGTTATTATTTTTCGTCTACTTCTACCATCAATTTCATTGCCTTCCAATAAAGGAAATAACGTATTTAAAATTCAAATACAGGTTTATATCGACAAATTCAAAGCATTGTAGACGTAAGAATTTTCTCAAGCGCACCGCCGGGTTTTCATTTTATATATTTATTTTGCTTTCACCGTGTCCTTTGTTGTCCCGCAACCGTAGGAAGCAATAAGTGTTTTGTTTTACTTTTCCTATCGTTCTCTTACTAGAATGCTCCTTACTTAACGGTAAAAGCCTTTACAGGTCCCGTGACAACTCTAGCATTGCGACGGATGGTGTTAGAGCATCAAATAATACGTTTAGCTCGAGTGGAAGTTATGTACCGGTACAAGAACAGAACAGTGAACAGCGTTAATTCAACATGGAATTGTCACAGATTCTGATTCCAGGCAACAGCTCGTCTCTTAATAATGAGATTATTATCTGTCTATGAAAATTATTCATGTAAAATTTCATCCTTTGCAAATTTTTATTTTATAGTAAAGTAGCTTTCTAGAGTAAAGTTTTTGTCAACTTGGTCAAATTTGTTGATCTTATTGCTTTAAATTATGTAAATAATCGAAATTTCGCGGAAAACATTAATCTCGCATTTATCGGAAAATTTCGCATCTATTCGCACCTATTTTGTAAATACGAACATTACGTATCGCTAATCATCATAAATGATTGATGAAGAGTTGAGGAGAAATTAGTTATAAGAGTCATGCTAAATGAATATATTAGGTTTAATTATAATCAATCATCATTCAAATAGAAATCAAATCTACATTGAAATAGACACCTTCTTGAGAGATGCATTCTTTGGTTTATGTAATTTTATTTTTATATTTTCTTAAGGTGAATAAAAATACTATGTTTGATTTTGTACATTATTTTATATGTAACAAACAATAACACGAAAAAGAAATCCTTCTGTGATATCAGTATCAAAATGGGTGGAAAAATAAAGCAGTTATTGCTATTTGAAATATTGTCAAAAGTGGGGCGTCGCGTCGTAGGGATATCACGCGATCTCTTTCACACGCACGCAGCGTTATGGCCTGTGACACCCTATGACGTCACAGTACGATATTACTGTTATTTGACAATTACCCCTTCCACCAAATTTCAAATCCTTATAACTTATTATTGCGCCAATTTTGAAAAATCTTTTTCCGTTCGATTTAGGATTGCTTACATTTTTTATAAAAGTATTTTAAAAAAGTAGTCATAACGACGCTTGAAAGGCAATAATATCTAAGCGACAAAAATACCTAAAATGAGTTATATACATATTTGGAATCGCCAGATTTTTCTGCGTCGATTGATCCGGGTTTCGTAGCTCTAGGACAACTTTTTTGGCGGTTAGATACTAGATGATTCCGGTAAATTTCACTTTTTTTTTCTCACTTACCGCCAAATTTTTTACGACTTTTTGGATTTACAGTAGTTGGTACGCTTAAGGAAATTGATTTTGAGCTTAGTGTGTTTTACATGAAATCATGATATTACTGTTTTGCATTAATATATGTTTACTTGAAATAAAAAACTGCTCGCTCTTTAATTAGTTGTTTATTACCTACACAAAAAACTATAACTTTGGCATAGATATAATTTTACCTGGATCCATACTCTCCATATTTATGTGCTTAGATATTTTCAGCTTAGTAAAATATTTTGTTAATAGTACATTTATACAATTTTACCTAAAATAAAATAAATAATTATTAGTCGGTTAGATAATTTTACCTGAATAATATAAGTTCTATTTTTTATACTTAGATATTTTTACTTGACAACCTTTGACTTCAGTCATGTCGCATAGATAATTTTACCGGGTATGTTCAGGTGGTTATACTTATTGCTAAGAGATATTTACCTGTTCATAATAAAGTAAATACACCCGCTTGCGAACCACCTAGTGTTTTGAAAGTGTCATTTGTATATGCGCGCGATCGTGTACAGCGCATATTGGTTGTCGCTAAGAGAGGACAGCCGTCCGACGTTTTTATGATTTTGCCTCAATTTTATGTAGGTATGGTGAGTTTTTTACAAATAAATAGACTTTTATAATTTTAATAACATTTATTTTTGTAATAAATATATTTATGTTGCATTATTGTGTATTACAATATGTTAATAATAATTTAATTCCAATTTTACCTATTCTCTCCGTATACTTTTTTGCCGATTGAGGCTAATCCTGACCTACCCTTTTTGGAGATAATTTATTTGATAAATGCACGCTCTCGTTGGTTGCCCTCTTCCAGCCGTACCATCCACATTAGCTCGAAAGCTTACGAAAGGTATTTAACCTTTCATGACCTGTCTTGAATCCATCCTCTCCATGTGCCCAGACCTCTTTCTATCACAACCACTTTTATGTTGCACACATTAATTTTCATTCCCTTCTCTTTAAAGACATCATTCACATAAGTTTTCGTGCCTTGCAGCTCTCCCGTCGATGTTCTCGTACAGAGACTTCAAAGTCCTCACCAGGTGACTCTCAATCCGATATATTAAAGACAATGTTAACAATCTCTGCACCACCCTAAGGTTGACTGGGAGAGAATGCTTACGGCATTAAGTCCGCCTTTATACATTTGTATATGAAGTGCTTAAATAAATAAATAACAATGTTAACAACAGTTCATTCCTCAGCATACGATCATAAGCCTTTTCCAAGTTTACGAAGGTATAAAAGACTTTTTGAACTTAGCCAAATGTTCTTTCGCTATGCACCTTATGTAAAAGACTTGATGTGTGTAACCCATTCCTCTTCTAAAACCTGCTTGGACATTCCACACTTTTTTTTCAGTCTCATTAATCACTCTCTTAATGAGGACCTTGGCATACAATTTACTGGCAGCACAGGGAAGGCTTATTCTGCGGTAGCTTTTATATTCTTGCTGTGAAAATTTCTTCTTGAAAATGGATATTATAATGGTTTTGCACCAGATATTAAAAAGTAGCCATAACAATTTTGCTACTACGCCTTTGCCGTATCTCAGCATTTTAACGGTTACACCCAGCAGTCTTGCCTAACCTCATACTTTTCATCGCATTCACTATTCCATTTTCCGTAATCTCATTATTAGCCTCGTTTTGAGAGTAAGCCAGGTCTATAGCCTCTTAACCACCTGCTACATCCCCATCGCCTCATTTAAAAAGTCTTTTGAAGTAGGACTTCCAAGCAATACTTCCCTTTTATCTCTAAACACCCTTCCATCTTCATTTCTGATGACTCCTATCTTTGAAGTCCCCGACTCTCCCCTGATCAACCATATTTGTTTCCAGAATAGTGAAAGGTTCGCTTTGGATTCACGAGAAGGTTTGTGGTCTAGTTCCTTTTTCTTTCTTTTGCTCAACCATTTCCTGAACTCTCTTTTTCATTTTGGTATACACTATACACACTTACTTGTCTTTGCGAAGTATTATGAAAAACCTTTGTGGAAGACGTATGTCAAGATCGTAGAATGTGGTGCTCAATAGTCTTTTTCTACCCCTGTGGGTTAAGGGCGTGGGTGTGTACGTATGTATTTGCTTTCAGCAAAAATAAATTTAGAGAGAAAATTATGAGTTTCCAACACAATGAATAAATTATAATATTATTGCTTTCGAGTTATGCTTACACAGAGATATTTAAGCAAGCCGTTGTAAATGTTCAGATAAGGCAATTTTGTATGTCCTTCCGCTCATCGTATATTTGAGGCGAGAAACTCCCTCCAAAGAAATAAGTGTTGGCTATTAACAAATTCTATATCATTATGCTATATTTTGGATGTAAGTATGTTTATCTAACAATAAAACGTTGATTATTATTAAAATTGACTGATTATTAAATAGTTCAATGTTTGTAGGAATAACAAGATTTACAATATTATGCACGTATTTATGTTTCTCCACGATCGTGTGACCCAATAATTTAGCTATAGATATTTTTACTCGATTTTATTAATATGTTTAGATATCCTTATATGATTTTTACCAACTGCGCATTTTCAAATATTTGTATTTCATTAAATTTACTTGTTACGGTATTCATAAGATGATCCATTTAGATGGTTTTACCTGTTTGTAAATTTAGGTAATTTTTAACTAAGCGACGTTAACTTTTTAATTTATAATCTTCAGGGCTGTTAATTTAACTCAAAAAACGTCAAAAATTAAGAGGTTCCTAAAACAGTTACAATTTTTTTTATGCAGCAAATGGTTAATTAGTTATGATTTTTTTTGTCAAAATCAAAACTTTAAAACGCTCTACTGAAAAATTTGCTAAATGTCGCTTAGATATTATTGCCTTTCAAGCGTCGATAAGTATAATGATAGCTTGACCCCTCTGAAAGCTTGCGTCCATCCCTCTTTGAGGCTACTTCTCAATGGTCGAGATCGAAAGCATTCCATTCCATTCCATTCGACCAAAACATCCGCAAGGCCAACGGGTGATGGCAATATGATGAAAAAAAAATTACCACAAATATTCTTAAAAACATTAAATTAACTCGTATTCGCGTAAGAAACGCATGATTTCTTTATTTGGTACTTTGCCAACACAAAGTAACAGTTGCGCAAAATTTCAGGAGGTTCAATAAATATTTGAACATATTTTCAAAACACTTTATGCGCGCGGTGTAAAAACAGTGGCGTATTTCGATTGTTGCAATATTAAATCTTATTTATAACTGGCGTTGATTGCACTGTTTTGCGATCCGACGCACGTTCGCCGGCATTGTAGGCAAGGCAATCGGGAAAGTCTGTCGCCGTGAACCTGTGTAGGATTGTTTTGGCGTTTTTAGCCTTTGTGTTGAGGAAAATTACCTACGATGTAATTAGATTTTTGTACATGATTTGAAATCGGGAGACATGTTGTATAACTAAAAAAATATATAAGGCTTTTAAATTGTATTTTAACCTCATTTCAAATACATATAAAACTAAAATGAATCAAGACTGAACTGCTGTGACAGCTTGAAATGGCTTTAAAGTTATAACAGTTTTGTAATAACAGCGACATAGAGAGAACAACATTGTTTAAAATATCATTCTCAACACAGTGACCAGAGAATAAATTCAATGATTACACACAATTGACACATTTTTATTTGTTGCGAGACGTCTCCGCCGTGGGCTGCCGTTGCCGGAAACATGTGGTCACATTACACGAGTCGCGAGTCGGGACTCGGGAGCAACGACTTTCAGCCGCAGCCAGGGAATACTGTGTGCTACACGGGATAACATGAATAAATTATTGTACGACGACACGGCTTCTTGTCTAAACTAATGCGATATAGATTCACAGAATTTTTTAATTTGTCGATCTGAAAATTATCAACCAGTTTCACACGTTACGATTTTTTTATTCTGTTGACGTATTTATGGGTTACCTAATAGGTGTGAAGTCGTTGTTAAAAATATTTTTTCCCGAAGAAACGTTGAATCGCCTATTCCCTTCGATCTAACCGCACAGCGTCATAATCACCAAAATTAATATGTAAATTTCGGGTTTTTATATATCAATGAAATTTCCCGACTATCTTGCATATTT
Organism: Sphinx pinastri; assembly: GCA_947568825.1. NCBI lineage: Eukaryota > Metazoa > Arthropoda > Insecta > Lepidoptera > Sphingidae > Sphinx > Sphinx pinastri. The sequence continues at coordinate 4,687,521 of OX387614.1, read as the reverse complement.
CGCAAATACATTTCGGTAGCCCGTGCGAACTATGAACTGACCTTTGCATCACAATGGTTCTTTTCCGAAAGAATACAATGAATTATATGAAAAAAAACGAGCCGAAAATAACATTATAATTATTAAAAGCCCGTGTATTATTCTATAGTTTTTTTTAAGTCCGCACTCAATTAATGAATGACCACACTTAGAAAGTGTATTGCGTGTTATTAGTTAATTAAATTATAATTTGCATATCGGTTTTCATAGAAGTACGTAGAGTTCCCAAAGGATGACGGGTAATATCGTAACTAGAAATTCGTAACAGATTATCAATTATAACAAAAATATTATAGTCCTTACTACAACAGCTAATTACAAAGCAGGTACATATATGTTGTTCTGCTTGATTAATGAGTATTAGATTTAATGCTGATGGGATAGTAAAATATGTAGGTACTAATAATATTATGTAGGATTAATAGAGTACTAACTGTTGCCGTTATCAAGTAGTTTTCGTTGTGTGTATCGATTATTACCAGCTCATACCTACTACTTAAAAAAAAATAAGCGATTTATTAATTCAATTCGTTGGCATCTGTTTATCTTTTTGTAATTAAATTCCTAAAGCAATATCAATTATTTACACAAAACTCTTAATTAGCATTACCATGACGCCTAATTAACACTATTTCGGTACTAGAGAAGTGGAGGAAATACTGCGGCCCTCGTGTAATGAAGTCGTATAATACAATTACACTGCAATAATAATTATATGGCTTGGGAAAGGTGTCATTGCTTCTAAGTCAAGAACTGCTTGAGGCGTCACTTACGTTAAGCGAAAGTCATGCTTCGTTCATTCGTATGAAAAATTATTGTGAATATTTTGATTTGCCTTAAGCCTACTGATTACGGAGACGCATTGCAATCGTACATTTACAGCCATATGTGACAATGTCGTTCCAATTCATAAAAATTAACACGTGCAGTTCCACTTTATGCCGCTCAGTCTATCACGTGCGAATATGACTGCAGGCAAACAACTTGACCGCGTGGTGGAGAAGCACGCGCAGGTACAGTCACGTACAAAAATATTTATGGCTTATTGTAAAATAGCCGTTAAAATGAGCAATATTTTTTCCACTGCAATTTAAAAGTTTTGTGACATGTAAGAAATGCTGGGAAAGGTGGCCACTATCTTGAATATTTTTATTTTGGCCAATTGATATCTGAGTATACCGTTAGTCAAAAAAGATAAATCTAATGCTAAATTTATTTAATAAATTATTCTATATTGAAATTAAACTACTTCACGGATTTTTTCCGCGATATATTTGTTTAATTTTTTCTCCCGTCGTTTCGAAGACTTTACAGCTACCTTAACCTTTGTAGGTGCAAAAAAAAACGTTTTTAGTAGACTGACCATAATATATGGAGATAATAAGATCTGCATTCACAGATTTTGATGAAAATGTACAGCCAGCTCGAAAATGAGCAATTTACGAAAAATCTTTTTTTATGCCAATCGATCCGCTGGCTTATAACGATCAAAAGACTGTATAAGACCATCCGATGTTTAAGTACTTTAGTGGTCAAAATACGTCATGCAAGAAATTAAGGAGATAGACGAGTGGAATTTCACTTCTTGAAACTATGATTATTTTGATCATGTTTCATGTTGTAACTTTTTCTTTATTTGCTTTACACCATTTAGGTTTCTCTTACTTTTTTCTAAACCGCGCTCGTCAAATAATTATAACCACTGTTTATTTTGCTATGGGTGGAAATTCGTCCATTACTTTTCAGAGTGGTGGAGGCAATAAGTTCATACAGCGCAGGATGTACGCAATCAATGTGCTTTCATGAACCGTTCCGTGTGGAAAATCCATATGCACGGTTACTTTATTTTACCGGACTTTACGTTATTTTAATGATCATACCTTTGTAGGCTATCTTCGTTTTGTGCAGATCTCGACCACAAAGCCTTTATGTAATATATTTGTCCACATTTTATAATAAATAATAAGAACGAGTATGTTTCGATGTTTGCGTGTCATATTATGATTTAGCACACAAATACACTGGATCACTAGTCACGATTTCATTTAATTCAAAATCCAATATGTGCATTCGTGTTCGTTTTAACATATTGGAACTGTGATCGCGCAGTGAACGGAGCGATTGTTGGGTCCTGAGCCGGGTCGCGCCAGTCCGGGCCAATAAACGAGTTTTGTGATGCGTCACACGATGCTCTCCCGGTAAAAGGGCACAAGAGCGCTCCACATCGGCTGTGATTCGCTCTGACTCTTAACTGAAGCTCTTTGCGACGCTTTCATCTAAAATAGGATTAAATCTTTTAGAAATGTGTATTACGAGCCGAATAGTAAAGTGCAAAGAAACTTGAACGGAAATTGCATTTTTCGTGCGTCTGTCTACCTGTGAAAGCGTTCCTTTATTGAATTGCATTTACTTATCGATGAAAAGACTTGAATCACTGGATGCAGCCAGCTTTTAACAGGTCGGTCTGGAAATCTTTAGCGGGAGGCCTATTCAGCAGTGCACTTCCAAAGTCTGAAGAAGATGATGATGATGATAGGTGAAAAATAGAGAATCCTCATCGAGTAAATAAAATAAAACATCAGATAACCGTCATTGTATAAAAACCGTGGGTAGATTAAAGTTATGCAATAAGAACCTTGAAAAAACTTTATAAAAAAAGCTTCACTGAGGGTTAACTTGGAAGTTGTTGTGTTTAAAAAACCGGGTGTGGTGAATACGCTTGAATAATAAATTAATTCTCATTTATACAATAGGAATTGTTGATGAAGGCATCTGAATTCGTGACTTTGTACATTGGTTGTTACAAAAACTCGGACTATGGAATTTATATTAGTTGTTAACGCAATGGCTCGGCTCGTGAGTCGCCGACCGTAATTTGTAACGTTACAAATGAGTCATAGTTTCTGCATGTTTGGCTCCTTAATAATCCTCATATACATTGTTTGGGATCTTATTGTAGGCCAAATGTGTCAGTAGCAGTGAACTACCAGATCGAAACAGCCGCCTACTCTGTATTTCTCGAGATATTTTGTGGCTTGATAATATATTATTCAACAAAATGCCTAGTTGGAATGGTTTGTAAAGATTATCAATATAAAAATATGGTTGGAAGCCAAGTTATGGTGCATCTGGGGAGTGTTCCAGAAGATTAAGATTTGTGCGACTTTCCCGGATAGTCCTAAGAGTATATTTTTTATCAAAATACGTTAGTCATTTGATGTACCCCTTTGTTGCATCTCATTTGTCTTGGTTAGCCATAATCTGAGTAGTCTTGCTCGCTTTAACGTCTGTGCTTGCGGCGGCGTCGTGTGCCGGGTCTGTCACTTCCCTGCAACATGGTTGAGGAGGCCGATGGCTGGCACATGCGTCATATTCGTGAACGGGTGCTGCTTGCGTGGACTGGTCTGCTCTGTTTGATGGTTGACTCTATTTTTTACTTAAAATTAAACATGTAGCTGGTTATTTGACTTAGGTACTCTCCGTTAATTTTCGCATTTAATATCCATCTTTGAAATTGAATTTATATTGTTACATGCAATTTGTAAAAAAAATATTACAATTAAAGACCTAGGCTGAGTTTCTTGGTGCTTCTTCTCAGGTCAGTGGGCTTTTCCGAAGCACTGGTAGAATCTTTAGATAAAAAAATGTAAAAATGACGTGTAAAAGTGCCCTTAGGGGCCTAATTACTTAATAAATGATTTGAATTTGATTACAAATTGATGTTTCCACTTCCGCACTTTCTGTAGACAACTTTTCTAATACCTACTTCTAATTTAAATATGTTATTATTTAAATAATTAATAGTCCCTTGAGATATTTTTAGATTTAGTTGGTCTTTAGTTCTGGATTGTAATCAATAAGAGGACATATGTGAGTCAGCTGGTCAGTTGAGTAATTCTGTAAAATGTATTTGCTACTCGTACATTGTTTTTTTTCCTCGTGTTATCTTAAAAGGAAATAAAATTTGATAGCGCCAGTGATAAATCTGTTTTATAAAAATCTTATTGCTTTATTATCCACAATGTTCAATGTAAAATTAGTTATTTATATGTATACGACCTACAATATATTTTAATAATATGTTATTAATGAAACATATTTATGTTCAGTCAGCCACATGCGTAGCTGAACAAATTCAATATTTCACATCGCCTTTACGCTTCAAGTTTAATTGAAATATATTTATCCCTTTTATTTTTATTTTATTAAGGATAATAAACGGTAAAACGCAAACGTGTATACGCGACTTGAAGTTCAGAATAGGGAAGTTGACTATTTTTGTAAATACATTTATCAAAAATGTATGCCATTCAAAATCTAGAAAAAATTTTCAATAATGGCGCTATAATAAGTTGCTTTGAAATTTGGTAGAGGGGTGTCAAATAACAGTAACATCAGACTGTGATGTCACCGAGTGTCACCGCCCATAACGCTGCGTGCGTGCGAAAGAGATAGCGTGATATCCCCTCCACGCTCCCCACTTTTGTTCACGTCAGTATTTCCAATATGACATTTTTCAATCGATTTTGATGCTGATTTCACAGAAGAATTGCCATACGCACGGAGCCGTGAGCAAATTTATGTTTATTAACGATCATGTACTCTATCGCTTACTGTAGTAAATCGGTAAAACTTTCCGTTAAACAGCTACTATAATTTGGGAAATATAATGTAGATCGTTTCGGCTAGGTAGTCTAAACGTCAATCCATCCACATTACGTTGATAAACTCGGCGGGAGTAAAATACCCGGCGCTTGCGGCACTTTAAACGTCGTCGCCAGTTAAATCAGAACACTTGCGAGTATAATTTGGTTTCACTTATCGGGGATAAGTGCTGTCATTATTCACTTATGTTAAAATTGATAAAAATAAAATAATTCTTTTTGAAATATATATACCATATAAAATTTCATAAAAGTTGATACAACAAAGTTTTATTTATTATTATTCATAAAAACAGATATGTTCATTAAAATTGTAAGCTATATTAGAAAGAAACTAGAAATAATGCTCTGTATCTCATTTTCTCCAATTAGCATTTTGAACCAAATGATCAGTATGGCCATTATTGTTTCTTTCGCTGACCTGTTACTTATACATTGTTTGCACAAATTAGCTACACAATACAAAACGTTTTACATTCTATTCTGAAAGTAATATGAATGTGAATAGCTTCAAATTCATTAAAACGAAAGACACAATTGGTCTACGTGAAATTATAAACAGTAGTTTTTACATTACTATTTAAATGTTACGTTTCTTTTCACATGACGTTTTAGGAATATAGGTTGTGATAATAGGTTCTTTGAACTCTTAAAGTATTGCAGTCTTAACATACATATTTTGTATTTTAGTCCGCTAAAATGCCAACCATGTTTGTTCATAATATCACATCAGAACATCTTAAATAGACGTACGCTTGAGTTCTTAACTCAAATTACTCATCACTTTACATGGCATTTGACTGGTCGCTTTTCGCTGTCAATGTTTGTATTACACTGGTTAAACTACTTGCCAACTAAATTGAGTTTCCCCAGGCAAGTAGTGCTCCCTGCCCGTTCGCCGTTTGCACGTTCATGTCGGGGCAACATTGACGGCAAATTGAGGCGTAAAGTGTATTGTGTTTATACCTTGTTAACATTACAGTGGAGCCTAATAGGATGGCTTTCTCTCTTTTTCTCGTCTTCAGAGGGGTTGTGGTTGCTAATGTTCGGTTGTCGCCATATCCGATTATCCCTTGGCAACCGCAACGCCTAACAAAAAGAAAAACAATAAATTGAGTAAACAACTACAAATTGAGGGCAGTGGTTTATACTAACCCGCTAGGGTAACCAGCTGGTCGAATTCTTTCGATTGGCTGTTGAAAGATTACATCCCCTCGTAGGGTCATAGTATTACAAACATGTTCTTTTTAGCATATTCATCCCGGCTTTTATGAACGTCTGCTTAATAATTTATTCTAAGTAAAAATTATTATATTGTGATTTCAATTTTGTTTGAAAATAAGGATATCAAAAGTTTTACAACTTGTCCTTAACTGAACATACATTTGTTTTTCAGGACCGTTAAAAAGAATAACTTGTGATTTAAACTTCATAGACTATGAACATCAGCAAGATTAAAGTGATACAACAAAAAGTAAAAGCAATGTATAGACAGCAGCCCCCAGAAATTTGATTGCAGCACGAAACTGATTACATAATAATCATAGAAATGAGCTTATGGTTGGTAATGTAGAATACACATACGAACGGCAGCTATTACGACTAGAGATGTTACTGTTACAATATTGTACGATTGCACCAAATAAATCGCAACGGTTACACACGATTATTTTTAACTCAAATAGCAAGTATTGGGTCGTATTACCCGCTTAGTTACCCTTGCCCCACACACCCACTACATCTGACCAGAACAAAGCACTGGCATACTTTAAAACATCTGCCTAAAAGCCTGAATCGAACTTGTGACCCTCCTAGTAGCCGGCTGCTCCGCCGCTGCGCCATGAAGGTCAAATACTGAAGAAAAATTTAATTTCGCAGTAATCAGCAATTTGCCATCTGGTGTAAGTCTGAATAAGTTTTAGTGAATGTCGGGGATTAAGCATCTGTTTACGGTTCATTATAAAAACAGTTTTTTTTCATACCACATTGTAAAGACTTTTCGGGGGTCAAAATGTTTAAATTACTTATTCATTCTCGGTTTGATAGTTCTTTTCTTATTCACATAATCTTATGCAAACCAGTCATTGAACAGTGGTTCTTTTGTATTCTACATTATTTAACCAGTTACCCTTATGTAAGTATACCTATATACATTTTTATCGGAGAATAAATAGGCAATTTAAATGCATCAATATCTAGTTTTGTCATACAGCTTGATTCAGGATTTACTGAGTTTCAAAGTAATAAACAGTTTGGATTTTATTAAATTTTCTCGTGGAATCTAAATTATTGCAAGTGGCATGTCTATGAAATGAGTGGAGTGCCGCACGGGCCGGCCAGAGGCGCGCAGGCGCGGCGTCTGTCTCATACCAATGCGTCATTACGGCCATCACTGATTGATGCCAGTTTGTTTTGTTTTCATTTTATTAGCTTCTTTCTTTAAGGCGAAGTAAGACACTTGATGAGTGACGTCTGCAGCAATAAGGTTAAGTAAAAAATGGCAACTTGAAAGTACAGACTTATCTCTCTGCAATCATTACATATAGTAACAGCGCTCAATGTATTACAAAATGCAATGTAAATGTAATATAGATAAGTATGATTACCGAATGACGTCCTAAGAATCCGATACATATATTTTATTCACCTTCTAAAAATGTTGTTATTATTTTAGATATACACACGATGTAATATAATTCAGTTATGAGTTTCAATTTATAGGTCATCGTAGCATAAAATCCATAATTCATGTACTATTCAAAGTTATTCTAGTGCGGCGTTAGAAGACGTCACTTTTGAATAACATACATTTCAAATTTTTCATTCTAGGTGTTATTTTTTATTGTATATAGCTTTTGCCCGCGAATCCGCCCGCGTTAGTAAGTTTTTCCGGAATAAAAGTACATATAAACCTTCCTCTTGAATCACTCTATCTATTAAAAAAACCGCATCAAAATCCGTTGCGTAGTTTTAAAGATCTAAGCATACATAAGGACAGATAGCGGGAAGCGACTTTGTTTTACACTATGTAGTGATCATTTTAAAACTTTTTTTTCTGGAATGATAAAATTTAAATGAAATCGTTTTTGATTTATTTAAATTTATAAAAACATTTTTAACATCAGCCATGGGCTACCCATTGCTGAACATAGAATTCTCGCGAAAATTTCCAGATTGATATGTTGGAAATTATACTTTATTTCATTCAGCGTCCATATATTTAAAGACACTCACACTGTCAACACACGTCTTACTGCAACGCCATTATTTTAGTATGGCGTCGCCGCATAGACGGGAATCTGGATGTGTTTACGACGTGGAAATTAATTTTAGGGAAGGTAGATAAATGAAGATCCGTCTAATATGACCGCAGTGTATCGCCACGAAGTGCTTTGTAAATCAAAATTCTGGTGGCCTCTGTGGCATAAAAACTTATGCTATAAAACATGTATTTAAAAAGAATTATCGGAAACTACATTAGTCATTAATTTCCGCAAGTGAAGCTAATCGTAACAGCGCTTCATCATTTATTCGGTTAAAAAGAAAGATAAACACAGGTGATTGTATAAACAAATCAAATATATTGTCTACCACGTAGCATGTAACTTTAACTTGTTGCCCAGTCAGGAGGAAAATATTTTCCTGGAATAAAAATATCCCTCAGAAATTGTGCAGGTTTCCCAAATTTAGTGAGGTTATCTTATTCTTCTTCATCCTTTAGAAGTCCACTGCTGACCATAGGCCTCCCCCAAAGATTTCCAGACCAACCTGTCAGAAGCGGCCTGCATCCAGCGTGTTCATGCGACCTTTACAAGGTCGTCTGTCCACCTTGTAGGAGGACGTCCCACGTTGCGCTTGCCAGTACGTGGCCTCCACTCGAGAACTTTTCTACCCCATCTGTTGTCAGTTCTACGAGCTATGTGCCCTGCCCACTGCTTATCTTATTATTCCTTCTTAAATCGGACCAACCGTATTAAAAATTTACCTGCATAGCCAAATCTTTCAATAACTCATCACTATCAATTTAGCTTATTACTTTATTTTGGAATTAAAATAGACACTGCATTTATAATTACTTCATTGATGTGTTATATGAATAGCCGACAGGTGTTTTATTGAAATAATAAATAAAATACCTCCAGATATTAAAAATAATACAAACATATATTCATACGATACAAATTTTATTCAACATGCAAATATTTCGCACACATTACAATTATTTACAAAAAATTATCATAGTTTTCGGTCGAATAATATTGTCGGTGCACAAACGCTTTGTATCGTCATTAGCCACATTATGTCCACTTCTGAACATAGGCCTCCTCTCAAGATTTCCAGGCGGACCTCTCAAAAGTTATTTTCTTGGCACATTGAAGTCTTACTCTGTGGTTATTGCATTCCAAGATAATGAAAAAAAAATAAAAAATGTGTCCTATACAATAACTTTTACTGCGTTGCGATACATTATACTACGATACATAATTACTTGAATAGATTTGTGAAATTGTATTCAGAATTGCGACTGCCAAATGCTGAGTTCAGAAATTATTCAATGTATCTATTTAGAATGAAAGTAGCAATGCGGCGTTTCACAAAACGCCAGGGTCCTAGACCACTTGAAGAGTGGTCGTTAATGGATTGTGATCCTCTCCGATTGGACAATAACCCATTGACGTGATGCTATGAAGGGGGCCTGGTGTACAGGCGATACCACGGCAATGTTTAATAGTGTCTTCAGAGATTATAATTTATTGATATAAGGGTCGAATGTGTCGTCTATTGAAAAAATAATACAGGGCATGGATGTGTAGAAGGAAGTATAAAAGAAGATTAGGAAGGAAGTTCAAGGCAAATTCCGCGCTGCTCGATTTATGTGGATTTCGCTTACCTTAGCGGAGACTAGTATTTTTTGCACTCATACGAGATAGTAATTTTCCCAACACTGCTTTGACGGTCAGGCATTCTTCTTTTCCTCGGTCAGTATTGCAGCGACCAGAAATAATCTGTACGTGGATTTATTTAAAACTAAATGTACATAACACCGATATTATTGTTATTACTTATTACCATGTATGCACATATTACAAAACTTTACTCTAAATTGGGAAATAAAATCCATTGTTCAGAGTCAGAATGCGTACAAATAAATCTTTCGAAGTTTCCACTCTATTCGATTCGCTCTAAGCAATCGAACTCGAAAACTTTGTTCCGAAAAGGACATGTTCGGCTCTTTGCAATATTTTGAGAACCGCGTCAAAGTAATTCGCGACAATATTTCGTTGTGGACTTGCATCCCGAAACGCGATTATCGATTTGTTGTATCGTCCGCACAATACGTGTCGTGTATTTTTAGATAGCGCGTATCTATCGTAACAGTTTTGTTTGTGGATTGGATAACAGTGTTTATTGTCATGTGGCCGGATATCGCCGTATATGGTCATGGACACATCTTGTATCAACCGTTTTGTTTGATTTGATTCACGTTGATGAATTTTCTATCACGCCAGTCTTGTGCCGCCTATATACGTTCGCGATGGTATATTTGATTTAATCAAAGTCTCATTATTTTGCAAAATACATTACGTCGGTGAACACTTTGGGGCCTCCAATTATATTAGCATAATAAATGGTTGCTGCAATATCTATTATTTTACCTGTTTTATTCATGGAGTTTTCTTAAAAAATATGTCTTATTTTTATAAAGTAGAGGCTATTTTTTTACTTTTATTTTTTTGACATTACGGTCAGTAGCCTGACGCGAGTCGGCTTTTCTGACCACACCGGACTTTCGGGCGAACGCTTTAGGCGCTCCAACCCTTTACATTTAAACGAGAGGCTATTAGTATACTGGTGCTGGCTGGATACATAATATTATGAAATATCTTCAATAAAGGGACTGTAAGTGTCAAGTGTCCCTGGCTTTATTTCATCCAAACGATGAAATTTAATAGTAACAGAATTAATTAATCTAGTTTCATTCCGGAAATGTTTAAGATGTCGCGCTGCATCGAGAAATATTAATTAAGCTACGTTTATATTTCGCACTAATTGCAACTGAGAGCTAAGATTTGAACGAAATATTCCGTTTTACCTTTTAACATTGCATATTTATACAAATGTGTTAGGTAGCTACCTACCTGCAAACGGTAAGCTTACGGCTTACCTATTATTTATCCGTGAAAACAGATATAGGTGATGTTGGAAACCGAGCGCGGTGCGGGATGACGCGGCGGGTGGATGGCTGGCTCACCATTGAAATATTGAATTCTATTGCAACAAATATTGACAAACATTCGGCCTAAATGCAGGCATGCAGGTTAAATAACTATTATTGAGGCGAAATCCAGGGATGATGTTTAAAAATGTTAAGATATTTCGGTTGTATAAAATATTTTACATTACTAATAGCATTTTAAAGTACATCGACAATAATTGATTGAAAATACAATACATGACGTCTAATGATTTATAAAAGGGTATCGTAATTTGTGTTTGTTCACTCCATAACATTGATTTTATGTGTATGTATAGTCTCGTGCATAATCAATATATTTTATGTTATTCTAAAACCCCGAACTGCGGTAAATCCTAAGATTTCTAGTAAAACCTATCATATAATAAATCTAAATGGTAAAGATCTGAAATGCTTATGATCATCTTTGATATCCAACTTTTTGCTCGCGAGAGCTATCTCCCTTCTATTTTGTCGCAGCAAAGGGAGCTATCAAAGATAGGTAATACTCGCTGCGCGTTGCTCGCTTGGCGATCAGTACCCTTAGCACAAATTTACGCATTATCGTATAGTATTTGCATCGAGTAAGTTAACGCAATTAGTGTTCGATTCTGTCAAAAATGAGACGCGTGCTGCCATTTTCCATACATTTTGACACATCGTCGTTGTCAAACCAATAATTGCTGTGGGCACTTTTTTGAGATTTCAACATTTTGACTATTATGACTAGTTTGCCACCCAAACTTTGATATATAAAAACCGCTGTGATTCTAATCGTTACACGGCGGACTATGAGCGTTAGAAAAAATATGCTATGTGCAAATTGTGTCACAAAATTTTACATGAGAATGTTTTTACTCCATATCTCAAAGTTTAACTTTTTGCACATAGCAGACATTGGTTTGACAACGACGATTTAGTTAACGCAACGCAATTTAGTCTTAGGTAGCTTCACACGCGCACAGTGTTCACACTGTCGTATTCGTGTCGCTTTACATACAAATAGTGTGTTGTTAAATTTCCATACAAAAATTTAATTAAACGAAATTGTTACGTTAACAGTACGATATCGCGTAAATTCGTGCTAGGGATACAGAACACTCGCCGAGACACTCCCGACAGTCATTCTTTACTATTCGAGCGAATTGTGCGAGTAATCAGCCGTCGCACTCGTACACTATCTAAAGCCCAGCGACAAAACTATCGGACACTCTCTTCTCGATGCTCGCTAACTCGTTCTTCGTCGGCAGTAGGAAAAGTGCAAAATTATCTCTTGTTTATAAAATCTTTACATTTACCAATTCCTATTTCCAATGGTACCTTTAGATTTACTAGTTTAATCTAACTGTTACCGATATAGGTACGGGTTATTCACATACAGTTCGTAAGCGGTGGGTGTATTGTGGTCGGAGGACAGACGTGTCCAACGTCAAACTCTCCGGGATAATTGTAATATATACAATACAAAATCCCTACGTTCAGCGACGGACACGTATCGATTATAACGTTCATGTAACTTGTTTGTTTTGCGTCAAATGTCACTGTACTAGTGCTAAGTTGTACTGTGTACATACTCACTATAGTGTTAGGGGCAGTCTTGTAAATTTATTTATGAGGTATTGTGTACATAAATAACGATGTTATTGCTATAGTATAAGGCGAAACATGAATTGGTTAACATAGTAAAATAATATAAAAAATAATAATAACATCGTTAATGTAACATCATCGCGTAGTCAATTTTAGGTGTTTGATAGAGTTAAAAGTTTGTATATTTTACAAAATGGAAAGAACAACACTTTTCAATATATGATTTAAATATTTTAGGATTGTAATTACGTATTATATTTCTTTATATTTACCTGAGTAAGATAGTGCTCGAGAAATTAATGCAAGAAATAAATATTTTAGTCCATTGTAAAGTAAATTTTTTTTCGGATTAGGCAATTTTATATATTTTAGGTGTCACGTGGGGGTTAGTGTACAGTTAAATCAAACTTCCAAGTTTTTGGGGTCTCTACCCTTGTCCCGTGGCTGCCATCTTAGAAAATGGGGTGCAGATGTTTTTATGGTTTATCTAGCAAACTATTAGTCACAAAAATATTGGTAAAAACATTTGTCACATACACACTCACGAATTTTATCCCCGAAGTGGCAGGCAGGGGGCAATTAGTGCACCCACTTTTCACCGTGTGTATTCTGTCCTATGATGTGATAGGGGCAAGCCTATCGCTATATTGGACATGAAATCTTATCACTTTGCCCGACCTGGGGCTCGAACCCGAGACCTCAGCACTGCAATGCATGCAGTAATGCAACAACGCCATCGAGGCAATCTATAAAGTATGCATCAAAATTAATTGAAAAATAAAATAAAAATAAATATGAACATATTTCAAATTTTATCTTTACCGATTTTGTACCGGCAGCTAGTTAAATAGATTTAGGTACTGAGATTATCGCGTTTCACTCAAAAATACTTTTGCTTCATTTGCTTCCCTCAGAGGTGTAAAGCAAGGATAATCCAAGCAAAGAATGAATCAAAATCATTCGCAAGTCGCGACTAGCCGGCTTCAGGCCAGCAGGATTCATTGTCTATTTTCCAGATTGAAATCGTACTATCTTTATATTCAATATTTCCCGCATTGTGTCTTCTTTAAGCGTGAGAAGTTTAGTTTATACTGTTGCAACTTATTTGTTTTTGATTATAAAGAAATAAAAGCTTGTAACAGACGTTTTCAACAATAATTTATTTAACGGAATTTATTTATGTACCTTTTTTGGATTTATTACCATATCATGGTTTTATTATATGTCAGTCTGTTATACGCATACTTATTTTCATTCCACACACATAATGCTTTTAATTAACGAATCGTTGAATGGATGGAGGTTGTTTTAAATTATATTAAAGGACACATTTTCAAAGTAATTATAATTTTATGAATTAATAATTCGGAAATCTTGTCTTTGTGAAACATACGTGTAATTGATATGTATGTGTACTAAGCAAACGCTATTTGCATAAACGTACAAACGTTCGCAATCCACGTTGCATAAAAGAATGTTCATTATTGCAGTATTGCGATAATATTTGTAAAATCAGTAGTTTTGTACGTGACAGTCGTAGTGTTGCCACGTGCCAAGTGTTCCCCCGCGACTCGCGCCTCGTTCACCTAAACTATATTATTCAACAACTTGCAACTACTGAGAGATGCGCAACGCGAACTCGTATTTTTCCATGTTTTCAGCGGATGCGTTTCAGACGTTATTGGGATACTAGGAATAACAGTGATTGGTACTTCACCTGTGCGCAAATGTTTGGTAGAAAAATCCAACAATTTTGAATGCGTATATTTTTTTCAAAAGGTACGCTCTCTTTTTTGAAATATAGTGGACGCGGCCCGGTATTCAATATGTTTTTTTTTAAAAAGTTCATAGTCGAATATTTTTATTCATTTCTTTTAGCATTGGAAAAATGTTTTTTGTATTCTGCTCGCTTGGTTGGTTCAATTAAAATTTGTATGGATACGCGATATTCAACGTCGCGCCGCTGCAAGTGGCGAAAAATTTCTATTTTTACCTTCACGCTACTACAGTAGATCATATTTTACATGGCGGAGTACAATACAGGTTTTTATTTGCTCCGTAGCGGTAGCGAATATAGCTTTTATCAGAATATTGTGTTGCAGCTATTATTATTGTTGTAGCTATGTTGTTATCGTAGTTCGGCCGGTGATCTTCTTGTGTACCTAACGCATAGATGGGCGAAGGCGATCGATCTTAGGGGGAGGCGCTGGCCGTTAGTTTGGATGTAGCGAAGGCCTTTGATCGAGTTTGGCACAAAGCGCTTCTTGCGAAGCTTCCCTCTTATGGGCTTCCCGAGAAATTGTGCAAATTGGTAGCCAGCTTTCTAGCGAACAGGAGCATCAAGGTCGCTGTCGACGGTGCATGCTCGGATCTCAAGTCCGTGAACGCTGGTGTCCCACAAGGCTGTGTGCTATCACCCACGCTATTTCTTCTGCATGTCAATGATATGCTGCAAATTGGCGGTATACATTGCTATGCAGATGACAGCACGGGTGATGCTTTGTATACCAGCCGAGCCAATATCTCTCGGAAAAATGTCGAAGAGTGCCGAAACAAACTTGTGTCTGAAGATCTTGACCTTGCTGTCCGGAGTCTTGGATTGGGGCCGTTACAACTTGGTTCAGTTCAACCCCACAAAGACACAAGTTCGTACGTTTACCGCAAAAGGGACGCCATTTGTCGTTTCGCCTCAATTCCAAGGCACTCCTCTAAATGCCACAGTCAGTATCGGAATTCTTGGTGTCGAGTGACGTTCACTTCCGCGGTCACCTTGAGGGTAAGGCCAATTGACCTCAAAGAAGCTTGGTGTGCTCAACAGATCGAAGCGATATTTCACGTCGGGCCATCGTCTGCAACTTTATAAGGCGCAGGTTCGGCCCCACATGGAATATTGTTCCCATCTTTAGGCAGGGGCTCCCCAGTACCAGCTTCTCCCTCTTGACTGTATTCAACGTCGGGCAGCTCGTATCGTCGACGACCGTATTCTTACCGATCGGCTTGATCCTTTGGCTTTGCGTAGAGATGTAGAATCGCTCTGCATTCTCTATCGCATTTACCACGGGGAGTGCTCTGAAGAATTGTTCGGACTTATCCCTGCTGCTGAGTTCCATCACCGTACATCGCGGCAGAACTCCAAATTCCATCCACATCACCTCGGAGGTTGGCAATCCACCACTGTACGTTTTAGCCGTCATTTTTTGTCACTTACTTCTAAACTATGGAACCAATTGCCGCCAGCAGTATTTCCGGACAGATACGACCTGGCGACCTTAAAAAAGCATACTATGGTATACATGCATACAAATGTATTCTGTGGTATAATCTCGCCATCGCGTCATAAGTTAAGATTATTAATTATTAAAAATAAAAAGTATATGAAACGATATTAAAGTCGTTTTTCAAACGATTAGAACTTCTGTGCGAAATATAATATGCTTCTATTGCCACCACCTTGCATTGCACCTGTCATTTACCACCGGACATACGTTTGCAAGGAAAATTATACAGGCAACGACATCGGCTGACCTGAATCCATTGGATTAGAACCTTATTTGAATTGAAAAGTAGCAAATGCATTTGTGTAGTCCAGCTGCCTGTAGCGTCCCTGGTTTGTGTGTGCTATCGGTCTAGGGCTCGGAGTTGGTTTATGCAGGCAATTTAATTACAATTATAGAAGGACGAGGTACAGAGAGTAACATTTGGGAATCTCTGCATGCGCACTCAGTACCGCAACCGTTTTACTTAGTAGGAACGACCTTATTGGGCACAAACTTATGTTTGAAATACAGTTTCCTTTAATTTTTATGTTATAAATTTTACATTAAGGCGAACATTAGCCACAATTGTTTATAAAAAGTACCAACACGAACTTTGAATGGCATATGAACTGAACTACACTACATTCATCACCCTCTCACGTCACAACAAATGTACGTGATCTACTAAAGTATTCTACTTTGTAACTTACAATTTCAGGCTATTTTAAATTTCAGGCTATCTACATATGTATGCATTGGGTCTGAGTCGCTAGTTATTCCAAACTGCTTTAAACTGGTCGTTTACCCCATCGATTAAGGTACTTAGTTCCCCTACAATTTGTATTTGTAAATGTTCGCGTGTGTCTGCCGGTAGTGAGATATTAAATATTTAAGTGCAAAGCGCCGTAGACTTTACTTTCTTATTATTTAATGTCATGGGTTTTTTTCTTTTTGAAACATAAAATTACATTATCTGCTTTGATTTTACGGCTAAGAAGTGGAAAGTGGAAGTCGTCTAATTACGGTGACGTTTGTTCTTTATTATTTGTTAATTGTTTCGTAGGATTAAGAACCTTCTTTATTAGAGGATGATAGCCTTATCGTGAATTGACATTTTTTTACTTCTGTAATTCTTTAATTACCTCTTGGCATAAAGCAAATACAAACTCACGTATAAGTTCGTATATAAGGGAAGTCACGATCTTTGTAATTCCGAATCCACCTGAAATTAGTTTCCTGCATTAATAATCCGCCGAGCACCGTACAATTACCGAGCTGTGATATTCATCTCAAGGTTCGTTGCGCGAGTTTCAAAGAAGTCGACGCTATTTAGCTATAGACTCGCAGAGCCACGGGCACGTAAACTCACAATTAGTCTAAACAGATAAAACCGCTTCCAATCAGCAACATAATCAAGAGTCCGCCGCTTGTATTGCAATCAAGCACTATATTCACAGTGGCGTATGTGATAAATGCGTTTTCACAAACTGGCAATGAATGATTGATATGGACGCGCGCGAAGCTGTTGGTAAATGCCATTTGCCTCGCCGCTGGTTCTATGAAGTGCGGTGTTTGCAATAGTGTATGCAAATATTCGGTAATATCAAAACAGATGAAATTAGATTAGCGTTGTCAGAACGTATGTGTAATAATTGTCCCTGTATTTAATTTTTTGACTGCCTCGGTGGCGTACTTGTATTATACTTGTATTGTACGACTGCAATGCTGAGGTATCGGGTTCGATCCTTCAGCGTATACACACGTTCGGAACTTATCCAGCTTTGTAATGCCACACATGCATCTACATTTCAACAACACGCATTGTATTAGGGTTTCAAGGATTCTTGAGAAATTTGCCCTAAATCAAGACAAAAAAAAAACGACAGGACTCAAGAGTTCGAGAAATCCATTTAACTGACGTTAGAACTAAAATAAGTATTGCAGCATTTTAGAATCTAGGACAAAATGAGCCAAATTTTGTTTAAACTTGCCATACTTCAGTTAAGTATAGTTTTGATTTTCAGTATAAGTCTTCAAAGTTTAATAATTAATTACGAAAAAGTTACTACCTTAGGAATTTCACTATTTCTCATGATAAGTGAACTTGTTGATATTTATTTCTATCTTTAATTAATTAGCTTGGTCGTCTCTGATTGTGATACAGTAATTATAATTACAAACTATTGAAACCACTATTGTGGTTACACACCACATTATCTATACTAATATATAAAGCTGAAGAGTTTGTTTGTTTGTTTGAACGCGCTAATCTCAGGAACTACTGGACCAATTTAGAAAATTATTTCACTAATATGAAGCTACATTACTCCTGAGTGCTATAGGCTACTTTTTATCCCGGAAAATTATCCACGCGGGCGGAGCTGCGCGCAATGCTAGTCCTAAAATATCGGTCAGGGTAGAGATTGTTGAATTTTCTCAAAAAGTCGAGAACTGTATTAGGCAGCAGGGCATTAATTTATTATTTGTGGCGTTGTGGTTATATTATGTTCCTCCTGATGCCTTTTTATCGTCACATTTTCGGGACATCCTGTATAAATATCCATTTCATTATTGAAACTGATAAATGACCTTCCCATTTCAATCACGGACAGTTATTCCTTGAACTGTTTCTATGGCAATTTAATGAAATGTTTAAGATTTAAAATATAACCACTAATATGGCACATTTTGCTTACATGCTATGCAGCGTCAATACGATATGTGAGAGTAACGTTTGTTACTGACACTAAATAGATGAACAAACAACTTTTCTTTAGAGGTGCAAACTCGACGGTTTGCTGGCGGAAACGAGTGAAATGTATTTTTATTATTGAATTAGCTCCCGCCCGCGCTCTACTGCACGTTACTATATTAATATTACGAATACTATTCATCCATTAGGGTAAACCGTCTTTACTTGTACGTAGTACGCACAATTGTAGGTTATTTAAAATGTTAAGTTTGTAGACCGCAGGCTCAAAAAGCAAGTTGTCCATACCCGAAGCTACCGTGGAGTTAGTGTGGGTACAGATCACCTATGCAATGCTGCTTAAAGCAAATCTTTTTAGTTCACTGACATTTTTTTTTATTCAAATAAGATTATTAATTGGCTTTTATTATTAAGATTATTAAATCCAAAACAGTCAAAATCAATGTTTTATTAATTCCCTTATTTTTCCCAACTTTAACTGATTTGTTTCTACCAAACTTTGTTGCATTCGTAGAGAATAAGTCTTAATAATAAAATAAAATATGTTTTTGAACTCATTAAATGTTAAACATTACTAACTTTCAATAAATATTTATTCTACCACCAGTTTGGAAAGCCGTTTCCACCAGGGAAGAACATGTAAGAAATTACGTGTTGTTTTTTTTTAAATCAGTTAAAAGTATAAAGTAGGTACAGTGTTAAAAAAGTAGTGTGGTAACATGCCTGAAAATATAATTGAATCGATCTATAACATCTATACATATAATAAAGCAGTAGAACCGGTGTGTCTGTACATTTAAAGAAATGTGATAAAAAAGAAAGGGGGCGACTCAAGAAGAGTAATGGAAAACAAATCAGCTATTTTTATAATTATTTTCTGTCTGTCTGTTTTTCTGTTTGTTTGTTACTGTACATCTCCGAAACTACTGAATGGATTTCGGAAATTCGGCATACGGGTAGATGATATCCTGCACTAACACATAGGCTACTTTATATGCCGAGAAAATATAAAGCGGGACTTTTATCTCGGAATAACTTTATCACGCATGCGGAGCCGCAAGCAAAAGCTAGTATACAATAAAGAATATAATTTGAGACCTGACCTTGAAGACCTACCTACTATATTATAATGTAATAAATACACGAAATAATTCAAGCTATCATATTTTTACAGGTAATTTTTACGATGAACTATGAAACAATTTTTTAATGGCTAAACGTTGGAACATTTATTTCCGCTTGCAGATAGAGAAGTAAGTTTCTGGTGAACGTGTGTTTGTCGTATCGAACTCACCAAATTTTTCATTTCCGTGTTCTGACGACGAACATGGGATCTACCCGCTTCCACAGCCAAATTCCAGCTGCTAGATGAGTGAGGCGATAAATGCTGGATTTAGTAAAAGCTATCTATATTCACGTATAATTTCACGCCTTTACCCTCGAAAGGTTAGCATTCAGACAGACACGCAACTAGTCCACTTTTCCCTGACCATATATCCATCCCGTGATGTGCTATTTGTAATTTCTGAATTTACATTACATTACACGGTAATGTAACATTTAATTGAATTACCTACACGTGATATTATTCAGGCGCATTTTGGCGCTCCATTAATACTGTATTTGACGGCGAATGACTTAATATAACATGCCCCGATGCCTCGTCTATAGCAGGTATCGAATATAGATAGTGGCTGGGGGCAACAGGTAACGGCCGATATGTAACCAAACATAGCTTGAAAATTCGGCTTGCATAAAAGTATTTATAAGTAGGTGTCTCATCAGGCCGCCCTCAGTCCCATATGTTATTGTTAATTATTCCTCGGCACACGGCTACAAAGGCATAACAGACTTTTTTGGACATGACAAAATGCTTTTTCGCTGTGCACCTTATGGAAAAGTCTTGATCTGTGCAACCCAAACCTTCTCTAAAACTTGTTTGCACATCCCACATTGTTTTTAGTCTTATTACGTATAAGAAAAAAGTAATTTAAAAAAATATCCGTATACAATGCCATGTTCATTTTTGACTGAGATGGCGACGAATACAAAATGTATGAGAAAATTATTTTTGCCGTTCTTGAGTTATAAATGTTTACAAGTTATACAAGTTTAGCGAGTTTGAATAAGTAAAATATGTTTCATTTCACTTTACAATTGTTCCTTTTGTATTGTGTAAGAAAAAAAAGGAAATAAACTTTTTTCGAAATTGTAAAAGCAATCTGTATTTAATTCGAAAAATACTTTTTAAAAGAACACATTGTGTTTCTTAACGCAAAAACATGTCTTAAATAAAGCGTTCTACGTCTATTCGTCTCAATAAATCACTTTGTGTTAACAATTTTTTCTACAATTACCCAAACTATAGTGCGGCGGGAAGTTATTTGCTAGAGTGTTTCGTAAAATTATTTTCCGTTTCGATTTCCAGAGGTGTCGGAACGCCACTTCCGATGTCGAAAGGTAAATTCGCTGCTAAATTGCTCCGTAGTACAGTCAGTATAGTCATTGTCAAGTGCGACAAAATTCATTCGACTGTTTACGGTTCACGTAAATATGACTTCTGGGCTTGTGGTGTGCCTGTACGCAGGCGAGACTATTATTTCTTATGGAAACAACAATTGTTTCCGCAGAATTGTATATCTGTTTCATTGTATTACTCATTCGATTGAATATTTTAAGCGTCGTTGAGTGATTTCATAGGTAGCTACGTACGTGGCGTCGATTTTTCTTCATAATGTTTTTCTCAGTGAAAGTATGTACACAGAGGCTACGCACGTAAAAAATAATTGACTAACGTCAATTATTTTAGTAACAGCTTTAGCGTTTTTGATCAGTGGCAAAACCGGTAATATATATCCTCTCCGACCCAACTTCCCTTTACTTTCATACATTAGGGGTAGTACGTCTCGATATTCGGAATACATTACAATTTCAGTTGGTTGAAGTTTATTATGTTATATATTTGGAATTTCAAAAACACTTGTCATATCATAGGCATATACATAGTCCTATCTGGACACCGAACTCAGAATGCGAGCTGTTTTACGGCCTACGTATCACCTAACCTGGATATAATAATTTATCTTTAACTTCGTTAGAATTGAATAACAAACGAGTCTATAGAAGTACGGTTCTACTGCGTTTCCTATAGGTATAGTAGAGTTATGTTATCGAGTTACACTAGCGGATAAGCGGGAAGCGCCTGATTCCGGAGCGAAACCTGGCGACAGCAGCGCCATGTCGAAAGTTTCGCGATACTGGCGTAGTTGGCAACTTAGTCCACTACTAGGACGTAAGGTTAGACCATAATAAGGTAGTTTCCGATGTTTTATTTTGTAAATTATTTTATATGCAACAGAAAAAAATACGTAAAAGAAATTCTTCTGTGAAATAAGCATCAAAATTAGTTGAAAAATAAAGCAGTTATTCATATTTGAAATACTGTTGTTAGCAAAAGTGGGGATGTGGAGGGGGATGTCGCGCTATTTCTTTCGCACGCACACAGCGTTATGGCCGGCGACTCTCAGTGACGTCACACTGTAATATTACTGTTATTTGACAACTACCCCTTCCACCAAATTTCAAAGCTTTATAACTTACTAATTGTTGCCCCAATTTTGAAAATTATTTTTCCGTTAGATTTTGGATGGCATTTTTGATAAATGTATTAAAAAAAAGTAGTCAACCCTATAATCACTATGTATGAGCTGGTCGGTGAGTGGTGGTAGGATGCAAAAAATATACAACAGTTTCCGCGCGCAACGACTTTGCCAGTTGTTGATATTATAAACTTATGTCCGGAAAGCATGCGGCCGTGTAAGCACAAAGTTTTCTATGGAAAATAAACCGGTAAACACACAATGATTCATACTTCGTCAGTTGAAAGTTGGAACTGGTATTGTTAGAAATGAAGTACATATCACAGTTTTATAAATTTATTTTGAAGTCTCCTATTAATTTTAAAACCGACTTCCAAAAAGAAGGGAGGTTCTATATTCGACTGTATGCATCTTTGTTCACCGATCTCTCCGCCAACTGGGACCCATCACTAAAATTATTTTTTTATTCGATAGCCTATACTCCTGAGGTGGTCCCATTGTCACCAAGTCAGAATGTGATTATGGGATCCCAGGGAAGTGGAGAGCAACCCTTAAATTTTATAGGCACATACAACGTTTTCATATAATATATAACGCAATTGACTCAATTTTCGATATTTTGAATTGTGTCGTTTTCTTTCTAAAGGTGCGAAATGTAAAACACTGTCTGGCTATAGCCACAGATATTTTTTTTACAAAATGAGGCCTTTAGATATGCGCCGTAAGTCATGTGATATAATGCACCTAGGTACATAACCATTATTCATGGCCTTGTGGATTGCCCTGAACTCCTCACGGGGGTCATGTTAGAGGTTCCCCGACATGGAAGCCGGTTAGCTAATAGAAAATGTTTTTGGTTGCCTTTTTGCCGGACAAATGTGGGTCAACAGTCTTCACTATATAGGTTCTGTTCGTACAGTAATGGAATTAGATTGAAATAAGATATATTCTCTGGTTCTCTGGCTTCCGTGCGAATAATGCTTTTAATTTTTTTTTAAATGTTTAGATATTTTTATTTATTTTTCTATTTTCACAGTAAGAATATATCTATAAATAACTGTTAAAATATGCATGCTGTGTTCACTAGTTTTAGGAATTACATGAAGTTTGTTACATCTATAATTCAATTGTTTCTAAGTGTAAGATGTGTGTATATTCCAAGATGTGAACAAATAAAAAAAAAAAAAACAAAAAGTACTGCAATAATGTACTGGATTATTTCCATTATCGGAAATAATATAGCTATTGCTTTGTTATTGTACATTTTCCCAGAAACGGAAGTGAGTTCAAATTAATTACAATCATTAGCAATATAAAAATGAACAATATTTCTCACAATTTTATTATTAGAAATGAAAAGCTTTCAAGGTGCATCTAGTCAAGCGTTTATGTTGCGTAGTAGTTAACTTTATTTATTCTTACGAAAAATATATTAATTTTCATCGTTGATATTATTAAATATACATTGATATTATTTTGATAATTCAGTTAAATTGTTTAAATTTTAAAAGGAGGCTCAGTAAAGGCTCGTTATTTGATGGACTGCAATATAAATGTAATGATGGTGCCAAACCTCTATATAATATTCATGTTTCCCGCATAATTCTCAATTTGTTGTCAGTCATAGCGTACCTAGTACCTACTATGTACACAATGCTTTTCCTCTCCAACTTTTTAATTTTCATCCTAGATACAGATGACTCCCCAGACCACATTGGTGACTCACACAATTAAGCATCCAATTGCTACTTTTTGTACAATTTAACTTAACCATGAAAGTTAAACTTAGCTCGTAGTTATACTGTTTTAATTGTGAAATAGTATTGTAGCATTTCTGCATATTTCCTACAAGGTTATATCACAAAAAATCGAAGTTAACAAATTACAGTGATTTATGTAATCGTCGGTTAATTTAGTTTCTACTCGTTAATGAGTTTGAACTTTGAAATATTAATTCCGGCGATTAAATCAAGGTTGAATGAAAATGATGTGTGTAAGGGAAGTCTGTGTTTAGTTGAGAATATTTTTTTGTAAAATAATACGTCCTGTAATTTTTGACAAACTTTAAAACCCAGTATATAAATACATTTTGTGTAAACTTTATATTCCATTTTATAATAAATTGCCTTTCTATTCAGCTATGGGAAACTAAAAACAAGCCATGAATTGTATTCACGTAGAATTACGTGGTTCTAGTACAAAATCGGCGACATACACATTTACTGTTGACTTCTTTCAATAGTGGTAATTCTGCCGGTATAGCATGAAGAGTCATGAATCGAGTTAAGTTTTATTTATAATATTTCATCTTCAATTACGGTTTAGGGATAATTTTCAATAACCGTATCTATAAAGTAATGTTAACTATAACAACATAAATAATCTAAATACTTTCTATTAATGTTGTCTGAATGACATTAAATTTAAAACCGAATGAAGTGAAATACGTATCGAAATAAGTCCTGCCCTATCCGCTGCCATATAAAATCAGTCCATGCAACAAAATCAAACGATCCATTCAAGAAGCTAACACATTCCGTTTTATTACACGCAGTAAGTTAGGATAGTACAATGAGTGTTCTCAATAAAATACATGCCTGGTATGCAAATAAATAACCATTGTGCGAACACACTACACATAATGCGGAAGAAGTTCTCAAATGCAACTTATAAGTTATTGTGTGGCCTGCAAGAGCGGCGTTGTGGCGAGTGGACCTAAGAATTCCTACAGGAATCCAAGCCGATTTAGGTTTTACACAAGAATCGGATAAATATATAAACTATTTGTTTATACAGTGCTATTAAGTGATTTAACTTTTTCGTTTGTGTAACGGTTAGCACAATGTCTTGATAATTGTTTATCAATTATCGTTCGAGGAATTAAGAATTTCGAGGGTAAGTGAAGTCCGCCAACCCGCACTAGGCCAGCGTGGTGGAGTAAGTCCCAGCCCCTCTCAATGGTAGAGAAGGCCCGTGCTCAGTCGTGAGCACTACATAATACAGGTCTGATTGCATTGCATTGCATAGCACAATGCCTTGTTGGTGGACACTGAGAAGGCCTAAAGTTATTTAAACGTTTTTAAATATCAATGAGTAAAATTTATAAAGATTTGAGAAGCAATAGGATATTATTATTAGTGCGATCTATGTTATGATGCATCTTTTATGTCATAATATTACTATAGCAAAAATAGACAGTAAGCATATAAATATCATATCACCATTTCTAAGGCGTGAAGAAAATTGTGAAGCGACATGAAAATAAATTGCCGTCTGTTGAACGCTCGTCTCATTATTTAATCTCCATCACAATTTCCGCTCTCTCCCGAACTCCGTGTGCACAGACTGGCGACGTGAGATTGTTTCGTGCGTTGACTCGTACTCTTGTTACGTTATACGTGTGTTCTAAGCTTTACTTGCATTCTTGGTATACGGCATTTCCTCTGCAGAATGTGATTTGATACTAGGATTTATTTTACAAAGTCTTTCGCTTTATAGCTACGGCAACATTTAGTTGTTGGAGATATTGTCCACGGCTTTAAATAAAACCTGTTTACTATTTGAACTTCTTTTCGGTAGGTAGAGATGATGTATTAGTTTTAGGATCCATTAGTGCTATGACATAATTAATTGATAACCTTATAAATATACTGATTGCCGAAAAATTAATCACGAAATCAGTTCATTAAATCCAATAAACGTGATGAATGCAGTTTCGGAATTACTCAAATTTTATATATCTCAATTCTCAACACACTGACAACTGCAAACATGTATTCCATTATTAATTAATGAAATATTAATTAATTTGACTTTATTATCTCTACTGCCTCGGTGGTATAGTTGTATAACGGTATGACTGCAATGCTGAGGTCTTAGGTTCGATTCCCGGGTCGGGCAAATTGATATTGGATTTTTCTATTCAGTATCAGCCCGGAGTCTGGAATTTGTGCCCGATATGGCGATAGGCTCGTCCCCTATCACATCATGGGACATTGGTGTCAGTTTTCGGATCAGCGATTCTATTTGGAATGCGCAAGTTAGTCGAAACATTTGATGCGAATCGGTCCTGTGTACATTTGACGCCAACTTTAATGTATTTGCAGCATTTGAAACGGTGGAATGTTTTTGGACGCGCGGGTCGAACCGGATGTAGTAATGTTTCCCGTCCCAATTTGCACCGAGGTTTAAAACTATTGTTACTTCATGAATGGGACAGTGGGAAAAAATTATCGATATTAATGTGGTGAACGAAAACTTTATTGTTTTTTATATTCGGTGTTTTATGTGTAAAAGTGAAAGTGTTACAAAACTAACTAATCGTTAAATTTTGTTCGTAATCACATGTAGAAATAGAAATCATATTTAGTTTATTTAGAATTATCACTTGCTGTGTTGCCTCGAACTCACATTGTAGTAGGGATAAGACCAGGTAGAGAAGTGTAACACTAGATGATAGAATGTATTTCACTAGATAGAATGTCTTTCAACTGAATGGTCTTACTAGAATGAAACTATAAGAGCCGAGGAAACTTTATAGACTACAGCGCTTAAGTTGTGGAACCGAATTCGTGTTTCACACTTTCTCTCTCTTGATAACGCGATCGATGGGCCCTGGAGGGTATGAAATCTGCGGTATTATTATAGGTACGGGTTTTCTCAAATAAATTAAGTACGTCATAAGTTGGTTGCAGATGTTTTTTTTACTATTTAGCAACAGTGCGAATCTTTTCTGGTTGCAAGGTTCCTTGTATTTTTAACCGGCTTCAAGAAAAGGAGGAGGTTATCAATTCGACGTGTTTTTTTTAATGTGTGATACCTCAGAACTCTGTCATTTCTTAACCGATTTGGAAAATTATTTTTTATTTGAAAGAATATAATTCTACATTGGGCCTATAAAGTTGTTTCTAAATCGGTTCGATAGTTTGGTTGTTAAAGCAAAATAACTATAATAAGTATGTCGTCCGAGTAAGCGAAATTGCGAATTTTGTTTTCCTGTGACTGTGTTCACGTAGTGTTTTTGCGTTGGGTGTTGTTGGGGCCATTGCATATTGTATATACAGGATGGCTGGTAATATGACGTATTCACGTCAAGGGCTTGTAGATTGGGTCATAAACAATCGATTTTGTCACATGAAGCCCTATTCGAAACTCAACAGTTTTTGACCAATTTAAGATTTATTGAATTTTAAGGTAAAACACTTGCCAGACCAAATAAGATTCTGTAATAAAAAAAACTGTTAAATTGAAATGAAAGCCTTAAATCTATCAATTTCGTATTTTATTCAACTTTTTGACATAAATAGTAGAAGTTTAGAAAATATAGAAAAACGCTCTCGTGGCATGAATTTAGGTCAAACGGTTAAATAAAATTGTTGAATTAATTGTTAAATTATTATTATTATTTATTGTTATTGTTATTGGTTGTTTAATTTTACAAACGGTTCCTGAAAGTTGAAATGAAAACGTAACAGAATTATTTTAAAGCTATGCGAAATAGTTCAAGTTCCGCTTAGGGATTCGGATATCCATGCATGTAGTGTCGTCGTGTAGCAAAATACAGCAAAAATATTGATCGCCCAAGAAGCATCCTGGTTACACTCGCATCCTCCAATATTCGAGATACCGTTATTTCCGGTGTTCATAGGTACAATAAAGCTCGTCCGAATGAAGCACTCAACGCTACTAATGTGGGCCTGATTGGTGGGAGACTATATGTGTCCGAACATCATTCTCCGGAGATGAAATTACTACACGCAGCTAAGAAAAAAAAATGTGCTGAAAAGAAATTCAAATACGTTTGGATAAAATTTGGACGCTTATATGTAAGGACGATAACAGTAGTGCCCATAAATATAAAAAATATCGGAATTTGTAATCGTTGGAATCAGGTATATAACTTTAAATTTGGAACCTGTCTTATCAGTATGTTTATTTATTATCAAAATGTTATCCGTATTAGAACCAAGCTCAATGACTTCTATATCAATACGCTTAATAACGAATATGACTTTATATTCTTAACTGAAACCAACTTAACGGATAGTATACTTGATAGTGAGCTCTTCAATTCGAGATACAGTGTTTTTCGCCGCGATCGTCTCACTTCTGGCAGCACAAAGCGTGAGGGAGGTGGAGTATTGATTGCAATCAAAAAAACCTTTAAAGTAATTCGTCAGACACACTGGGAAACTAAGGCCGAAGATGTTTGGATCAGCATTCTACCGTATTCTAACCGTTTTCTCAAAATAAACTTATGTGTGTGTTACATACCGCCTGATACACAAATAACAAAAAGGGCCGCTTTTGACAACCACGCCCAGAAAGTTATACTCAGGTCCTAAAATAACGACGAATTCTTAGTGTTAGGCGACTTTTACACTCCAAACATTACGTGGGTTAGGAGGGTATCCTCTAATGACTTATCGGCGACCACCTTTGAAGGCAGTCATTCATTTTTACTAATACAATATATTTCAATATGCAATTTATTCCAATTTAACTCAATTCCTAACATAAACAACAGAGTACTAGATTCAATATTGGCAACCTCTAAAAATCTCCATGTGAACTTGGCTCCTGACTCGTCAAGTAAAGTTGATGATCATCATCCTCTTATCTATCAAATGTGATATTGCTGACATGGCTAAGTCATTAAAATCTAACAGTAAAAAACGATTCAATTTTAAAAAATGCGACTATGATTCAATAAGATCGGAGCTCGTAAAAATTGATTGGTCTTCACTAATAGTGGATTCAGACTACTATCCGTTCAAAAATTCTATAGTACCATATTTGAATTGATACCAAAGTATACACTTCGCACTAATATAAAGTCTCATGAATTTCCCGTTTGGTTCAGCACTTCCGTTGTAAAATGTTTACAAGAGAAAAATAAATTGCACACTCGTTATAAGAAATACAAAAACCGTAGAGATTACGACACATTTGATTTACTCAGGACGCGGTTCAATCCTACTTACTTCTTGTTATAAATCTTTTATTTCCTCCATTGAAGAAAACTTAAGGACGCTATTACATTTTTGACATGTTCGATTTTAGATATTAGAATGACAAGAACGCGCCTTGCTACACGCGCACACATCGAAACCGATTTAAACTAGATTTTATATTTGAACGAACTAATCTTAATACTTGAAGATATTATTTTACTCACCTGTATGTATTTTTTGGAATAGTCGAAAGTTTACAATTATGTTTAATAATAATAATTATTACAATTTCATCATGTAATAGATATTTTTATCTCTTTATGTTGAATGTTCCTTTTTTTATATTTTTATATATACAAAAAAATACATTAATACATATAAAAAAGTGAATCACCCTCCGATGGCGAGGCTCAAGACCCAAGTCACCGGTAGTCAGGGATTCAAAGTGAGGAATGTCCTCACAACGCATGTGGTAAGCGATACGACCACGCATAAACAGTCGTTGCGGGCGGGTGACCCGCTACCGGGCAAATAATGCCTAAGAGGCTGGCGTGCTGCTCCCATGCACGCCCGTGATCAAACCGAGGCCTCATTCCTTGGACGGTGAGAGGCTCTGTCCAAGAGCCGACTCCTGCGAAGGTTGCGGTTGCATGCACATGCGCACCCC
Organism: Sphinx pinastri; assembly: GCA_947568825.1. NCBI lineage: Eukaryota > Metazoa > Arthropoda > Insecta > Lepidoptera > Sphingidae > Sphinx > Sphinx pinastri. The sequence goes on along the minus strand of OX387614.1, from coordinate 4,657,807 downwards.
GCGAACTTTGATATAAGGGAGAGAGAGCAGAATGGCGGGGTTTTAGTCGGTAGGACGGTTTTAACCGGTGAGTCCGGCAGAAATCCGTAAAGGGATTTCCCCGTGTTAAAAAAAAAAACCCATTAACAGTAGCAACCCTATCCAGCACCTTGAGTTACAAAGTACTGTGTGGCATTTCACTGCGCTCGTCATCCTGAGACATAAGATGTTAAGTCTCATTATGTCCAGTAGTTACACTGGCTACAATGTCCTTCAAACCGAAACACTACAGTGCATGCACACTGCTGCTTGGCAATAGAAAACTACATTGACATTGCGGTGTCCAGAATTAGAAGTACTGCTTTCTGGATCTGGCTCTTGACGCAACGACCAATTGAGAGCCTATATTTTACAGTTACTTGCGCTAATGATGCTTCGCTACTCCAAAAAATAAAGTCTCTAGTACTCTAAATAAAGTCTACCGGTGGTGCCTCAGCAATAATATGTGTCTAAGTGTTGAAAAATGTTGTGTTATCACTTTTAATCGTAAATAAAACAAAATATTGTTCTCATATAGCGTCGACAACCATGTTCTCGAACGCAAAAACACTGTTAGGGATCTCGGCATAATATTTCATGAGCAATTAAATTTCCGCGACCATTATAACCACATATGTACTAAATCGAATAGATTACTTGGGTTTATTTGCAGGACTACGCAAGTATTCAAAAAAACTAATGGTTTACTTCTGTTATATTTTAGCTTGGTCAGGTCTGTGCTTGAATATGCGAGCGTAATATGGGCTCCTTTTTATTCCGTTCACTCCGACCGCATTGAAAATATACAAAGTAAATTTCTTAAGGTAATTTGTTACCGCAGCGGATTCGGCCGCAACTTGTCTTCATATGAGAAACGGCTGTCTAGGTTTAAAGTTGAGAGACTTGACCAAAGACGTAAAAAGGCGGATTTAACATACTTGCACAAAATAATTCACGGTCAAATAGATTCCCCTGAACTTTTATCATTGGTAAATTTCAATACAAATTATAGAGTGCGTAATCCAAACATCTTCACGCTGCGTGTGTTCGTACACGTATACGTTTTTTTATAACCCTGTCATCAGAATGTGTCGTCTATCTAATGAGCTCTATGTTAAGCATAAAACTGTCGACATAATGAACGACAAGTCGGGACCGTTCTTACGTAGGATAAAAATATAATATTAGAACAAAAAAAAAACAAACAATTACTAATTGCCATCAGTAAAAAGTAAAAAAACAAAGATTATGTACTCTTTTGTAAATAAATTGTCAGTATACGTTTCATTTTTATTTTCCGCAGTAAGCTCAATTAGGGCATATAATTAAGGAATTCAATCTAGATTACAGTTAGTAAATGTGTCAGTGTCTTTGTATACGTTCGATTGAATTCTGTGTTATGTCTTCTATATGCAAATAAAAAAATATAAAAAAGCTGCTGTTTATTCTAGAAAAAATCCTAGTGGCTAAATGCGAATCACGTTAATAACTGTTTTATTTACCCAGCTTTCTAATGACGTATAAAACATCACAATTAACCTTGTTAAAGATAAATAAAAATTATAAATGTTTGTGTACCGCTCCGGTACAAATTGTTTTGTATGCATGCAAAAAAGCAACAAATAAAACTTTTTAACAAAAATTAAACGGCCTTTAAAAACCAACTAAACACCGAAAATAAAATATTACTTATACCTGTACTGATTACCAATTTTGGAGTCGGTGAGTTAATTAATCAATAAAGAACACTGTAATAATTCTAACTACATTCGTGAAAAGCAAAATCTCCTTGATGATCAATGAAATTCTAAATTCTATTGCATTGTATTTAGCGTCAGTTGTAGTGTACTCTTTCCTGTCAGGATTACTGTTTTCGCTTTTTTACGCAAACATGACAAGGTAGGGGCGCGAGTCATAGTTCCTGTATCGATTACGAATTAACATTTGGCGCGCGATAAGATTATGCCGCAGCTATCGATGTGAGGTAAGCGAAACGGTTTTAGTAACAATGACGTTCCGTATCGCGTACGGCGATAATGATTCATTTGTATGCGTCCATCTGTCGATAGTCCACTGTCGATACGTTTTAGAGTTCCGTACGAGAATTGTAAATGATAAATTTTGTAAGCTTTTTATTATTATAGAATGAGTTGTAAATAATATGTTCATACGGGATTTTTTTTATCTATAAGTTGTGTTAGTGGATATCTTTTTCCACAACGACATTGCAATTATCGGTTTTTGTTTTTGCTTCTATGTCTGTTTTGTTATAGTGTATTAGTTTCTTTATTTATGCATGTTGTGTTCACATGTTTTAGGTTGTACACAGCAACATTATGATCTATATTGAACGCATTATTTATAGTATAATTATTGTGTAACAGCCAGTTTTGTGAGCCTACCAATAAAAAAAAAAAAAAATAATAAGTACTAATATTATAAAGAGGAAAAGTTTGTGAATTTGTTTGTATCTAATCTCTGGAACTACTGAACCGATTGTGGAAATTCTTTCACTAATTGGAAGTAACATTACTCGTGAGTGCTATAGGCAATTTTATCCCGGGAAAACAGGAAATGGGACTTATATCCAGATAAAACCATTTTCACGTGGCTGGAGCCGCGGGCAAAAGCTGCTGTGGAATCTAATGCACGGTACCGATTCGCGCTTGATCGAATATTTTTAACAAAGTTCAATATGTTTGATTTGGTGGTCGTGGTCATTATTTACTATGTTTATTGGGCTTGTTACCTACAACTATTTTTATATTCATAGTTCAACGACCGAATGGAAATTTTTGCGCACTTTTTTTCTTTGGACTATTTTAATGTATGTAATCGCTTGTTTATTTTTGTTTTATTTATTTAGGATTGCTCAATTGCGATTTATTCAGTCGGATCACAGAAAAATGAGAGAGATTTTCGATTAGAAAAATACATCTGTATTGGCCGAGATTGTAATTCGTGCCCGATACGGCGATGGACCTCTCTATGTATTTATGCTTAACCCAAAAACGGTAACTTATCTTAATATATATAAATCTCGTGTCACAATGTTTGTCCTCAATGGACTCCTAAACCACTTAACCGATTATAATAAAATTCGCACACTATGTGCAGTTCGATCCAACTTGAGAGATAGGATAGTTTAAATCTCAAATTATAGTCGCAATTTTAATTTATTGCTAATTATTTGTCTGTTATTATTTGACAGTCACAATTATCTGTTAACTCCAAATGATTCTAACAGATGTCGATACCTTTCGACTGGGTTGAGTAAGTAATCAATAGATGGCGCTGCTATGGTAAATCTACGAACGTGTCATATAAGCTACGGGTAGATTATGTATACTTTTTATACCGGGAAAATATAAAGCGGGACTTTTATACCGGGAAAACTCATTCACGCGGGCGGAGCCGCGGGCAAAAGCTAGTATGTTTATAAATTATATTTACTAAATGCCCTGTCAAACTATTTTATGTCAAAAAAGCATCGCGTAGATAACTCTTGTATGTAATCTGCGCTATCGATTTTTATCTGTGTGAACCGACCGACGGTAACTTGGTTATCGACTGAGCTCGTGTGCATTGTTAGTACATTATTGAGATCTTGTTTCGTGTGTAGACAGGATTGAGTTAGTGTTTTGGGAGATAGTGGTAGCTATTATAGTTGAGTTAAACTCATTATGTATTTTAGCACAGTGTAGATACGCTATAGAGCCTGATATCGTCGTCTTAGCAGCGTTTGCACACGGCAGCGGATATAAGAAATGTCTACGGGCAAAGAACTTCCAATGTTAATCATATATTATGCACGACACTATTTTCATTTTTATCGGAGTCCTGAATGATAGCGTATGTATAAATCGTCTCATCGCACCGGTGCCAAATATTCAGTCATAAGGCAGATAAGAGCAACTGTTTATCAATTTATAGTTCGCATTAACTGCGAAGGAAAACATCGTGAGGAAACATACAACCTGAGGATTCTCCATACGCATTTCGAGGGAAGTCTGCTAGGCCAGCGTGGTGGACTAAGGCCTTATCCCTCTCACTAGTAGAGGAGGCCCGTGATCAGCAGTGAGCAAGTATATAATACAGGGATGATTGCATTGCATTGCAAGAGCAACTGAAGGAACTTATCCGCGTAATATTCCATATAGACTTTTATATATTTTTTCATTTTGCATATTTTTAACCACACATTAAATAAAATTCATTCGCACAGCATACATTGAACCGAGGAACTCAATCATGTGCGACGGATGGAAGCAAATATTTTATCTTTATCCTGCAAGCAGGTATGTGCTAAATAGGATTGAAAAAAATATCTGTATCTCCGCTTGCAGCACTGATGGCAGTTTTATCCAGTGCACTGCTGCAAATCAGGGCGAGTGTATTCCATATGATACGAACGAAGCACTGGAAATCCTTCAAAGAGTACGCCTTCGCGCATTGTTTTCTATTTGTACTGTGCAGTTATTAAAGTTGGCGTATCGGTTCTTTGGGTTTGTCGTATAAGTAGTTTAGTGAAGTAGCTTTGAAGCGTGTAATTTTTATTTTACTTGGGGCATCGCTGTCCTTTGACGGTATTACAGATTGATAATGTTGGGAGAGTTGGAGATAGTGCAAGCAAGATTATTTAATTATGATTTTGTCCTCGTTCGGTATAACAAGTATTGTATTGGATATTGCATATAATGTGACGTATTCTGACAGACTCAGAAATGAAATTTGTCGTAATATATCTGACGTTATATTTATTGTGGTTCCGAGTTGCATAGATTCATAATAGTTATTATTCGAAAATGTTTTTATAAAGACTTAAAATACTTTGTCTAAAAATATTTAAGACAAAGTATATAGTATAAGTCTTTGAAAAAGGGTCAAGTTTGATACAGTATGTTATAAAATCAGTACAAATATAGTATGTGCGGGGGAGCGACACGAACAGCAGACTTGCAGTGATGGATGGAAACACAATTATCTTAGTTCCGTTTTGTCTAACGCTTCGGCCCGACCGTCTGCATCTCCTGGACTTTTGACAGGCTTATATTAACGTCTGCACTAGCAATAAAACTATACTTAGGGCCCGTATCACAAGTTACCAGTCAATTTTATTTGACATTTATCGCATTAAACAGCTAATGCAGATAAAAACATATCTTTAGGAGCGAATAATAATAATAGTACAAAAAAATGTAGTTACTCGTTCCCTCAGTACGGAAACCCATTGCCGGATATCAGTTGACGAAATGGTTCAACTTACATGTTCTGTGTCTAAGGAGTTAATTGTAATTAAAGACATAATTTTGTTCAATCAAGATTATTGCGCATCGCATTAGCCTTATATTATTTGTTACATATTATTAAACAAAGTCCGCCGCCGTGTCTCTCAGTCTGTCTGACTGAACGCGATAAACTCAAAAACTACCGAACGGATTTCGATTTAATTTGGTATAGAGATAGTACGAGACCCTGGGAAGAACATAGACTAATTTTATCCCTGAAAACTCTTTCACGCGGGCGAGGTCGCGGGCAAAACTTAGTAACATGACATAATATAGAAACGAGAATTGTGTAAGAACAAAATTGAGCCATAAGTTATCTGGCAGATCCTTTTAATATTTTCCTAATGCAATATTTTATACTTGTTAGTTATTTGTATTAGAATAACATTTCCCTTGTACTAACGCATATTTATAATTGTTATTTGTTTTGGCACTTTACTTTGTTCATTATAAACAGCTTAATTTGAATAAATAAAATTGACAATTAATATGGAATCAATTAATCGTGTATTAGTCAATGATAATTTAATGTTTTGTATCCTCAATCATTCAAAACATTATATTTACAGTTAACCATTTAACGCTTACACACAAACAAACTGTATACAACACAATAGCGTAACAATGCCACGTCAAACGTCGATGTGAACGTCGATGACACGCATCCATACGACAAAAGTTCTTATTGCACAGCACTAAAGTTTATTTTAGCCCTTATATTCTTAACAAGGATACCTAATTATTACTATAGGAAACTGTCGCCGCGGCGCGACACGACGATAGCTTTTATGGTGTTTTCGCAACACCCACGCTTGTAACTGAAGACCTATTTGTGCCTCCATTAGTGTCTGCAGCGTTCGAGCTAATTTAGCTCCTTCGCACACAAGTTTGTTTGTTTAACACACGTTTTTAACGCCCACGCGGTACCTTAAAGATTTTTCGTATTTATTGAATACCCCGTGAACGTGACAAGGATTGAAGTTCAGGCGATGGGGCGTGGGCGTTAAATTTATAATGGTGGGTCTAGCCCCTGCAGCCAGCACCGTTCTCTTAGACGTAGAAGTTAGATTTGACGCCTGGATTCGTACTTTGGTCGTTTTTATTATTGATGTGGTTTGGTTTGCGGCTAGCACCTCGTGAATAGACGCTCCCGGGACAAAAATAAATGAAACAAAGCTTATCACTCAGGGTTTGTGTAACGTAGCTATTAGGGAAAGAATTTTTAGATACGATTCATTAGTTGCGTATATTAAAAAATACATACTGGTGAAATATCTCAAGCTTACTAACGGCTTATTGACTTAGTTTAGATGCTAAAAGACAATAACTATTTGATAAAATGTTGATATATTGAACCAATTTTTTATTTTAAGTCTCTTGAAGGAAGGCTTGTTTCGCTTGCCCTTAGCTTTATGTTTATAAATTGTTCTTTACAGTCTCATATCTTAAACCAGAATAGGTAAATGTTATCAACTTTGCATACTGTAATATACAAATAAAAAAAAGACTTTACTCAAAAGGACTGCTATCTCATACGTTAAGATGCATGGAATTATTATGTACTACGCTAAGATAACAACACAGTTTGAAATGTCATTGCCCTTTAACAAATTAAGAGTTAGGGCGGAGGGATTAGTAGTGTTCGGTATCCCGTCACCCCACTGTAACTGATATCCCACACAAGTTAAAGTTACGTAAACAAAACCGAATGCACTAAACCTCCCAAGAGTCGCTAATCGATACCACACGTTCACAATAGTGCAATTAAACAATCTAATCTTATCATGACGGCTCTCGACGGCCGGTCAGACAATACATTAGTGTCGCGACTCGCAATTACTTTGCAATGAATTACTGTTACGCTTAAAGGTTACATTAGTTATTCATTTTGGAATTGTGTGGAATATTTTCGTTGTTACGCCGCGACGTCTACTGGGTTTTGAGGTGAGTTCTCGTAAATAATTAAAGAATTCTCGATATTGGATTAAAGCATTCATGTTTCATTAAAGCGTATTTTTTTTATGGTATAGGGGGCAAACGAGCATACGGTTCACCTGATGGTAAGTGATCACCGCCGCCCATGATCATCTGCAATACCAGGGGGCACAGAGATGCGTTGCCGGCCTTTTAGGTGGGAATATGCTCTTTTTTTGAAGGTCGCCAGGTCGTATCTGTCCGGAAATGCTGCTGGAGGCAATTGGTTCCATAGTTTAGTATTTGCTGATGCAGCAATCACGGCGCTCTTAGTATAAATACAGAGCATAATTCATACACTCATTGCGAAAAGCTATATGATCTCGTTTTCAGTACTATATAATATGTATAGAAATGCGGGAAGACTGTCGCGTCGTGGGGTTAGACGCCGTGTTTTCGTCAAAAATAAATAAATAATTTACCAGTATATTATGATCATGGTCGCATGCTGTTCTGGGAGTTCTAACTTACATGGGAAAGACATTTTATCACGGAACGCAGCCCGGACAACACTGTACTTACTTCAGGCTATAATAATTTCAGGGGAGGGATATTTTGTTATCCTCTTCAATTCGGTTTTTCTATCATAACTTAGCCAATTTATACAGTATGTAAGATGTCAAAGGCCAGCTTTTCATTGTACCAAGGAAAATCTTGTACACAACACCTAAGCACAGTCAATATAAACTTAACTAACTGCCGGTGAATTGCATTATCGAATCGTGTTTGTAAATTGGAAATGTATTTCAACATTTATCTTTAAAGCAATGTGAATAATACAAGTCAACATTTAAAATAATTTTAAAAATTCCGCTTCTTGTTGCTCGTAATAATTAACAGTGCCTTTTTATTTTCGTCGATGCTTTATAAATTATAGACTTTTGCTCGCGGCTTCGCCCGCGTGAAAAAGTTTTTCCGTGATAAAAATATTTTCCCGGGATAAAAAGTAGCCCATGTGTTAATCCAGGACATTGTCTACCCGTGTGCCAAATTTCATCAAAAATCGTTCAGTAGTTTTTGAGTTTATTAGTTACAAACATACTTACATACAAATCTTTCCTCTTTATAATATTAGTATAGATTATTAATTGATGTAATAACTTTAATGTGTATGTACTCTTTGCTGGTACAAGGCGGAGTCTTAGAATGCAGATTATAGCGTTGGTACTTGGTGTCGAAAATTACGCTTGACTTTATCACTGTCACAACCGGTGTCAATTTTGAAAATTAATTTGCCCGGTTTAGTAATTGATTAGATAATTATCTTAAGTAACTTATACATAAGTATTGATCATGTGTTCCTCATTTAAAATCTGTATTTTGTGTATGAAAAATCCATATTAATAGTTATGCACGAAACCTGGTTAGTATTGATATGCAGTGTAAACGAACATTACGGGAATATTGTCCACTGTTAACCAGGTTAACTTTTGTCAACAGTATAGTTGACGTACGGCTGGATGTTGCATTAACCCCGCGTGGATGTATCGACTGACACACAAGCTGAAATCTCACGATGAATTCGTCGCGTGAATGTACGCATATGTGAACGTATTATGTCTATTGGTGTAATTTTTCTGCGAATTGCAGCTTGTAATTTATATTAATTTTAGACAATGGGCCGCAATCGGCACGGGCATCAATTAAAAACCTACATTAATCACGTAAGAACAATAAAAACCCGTGACATATCAATCAAAAGGAATCCTAATACATTTTAAATATGAAATAGTCGCGTTTGGGTACCACCACAGATATAGACATCGGTATAGGGTAAATAAAAAGGAATTGGAGGATAAGAAAGGTAAATGGGCGAAAATTATTGTGATAATAAGGGAGAGACGCACTGTGGTCTTCACACCGATAACAGATCCAATCAGCATCGCACGCTGCGCCGACTCCACACGAATGCAGCTAACTGCGAACTAGCAACTACTTGGTACAATCGATCGAGTCATCAAACCTCAGCGGTCAATCTGACAAAAGATTATGATTCTGTTTATGGGTGGTCGTATCGCTTACCATCAGGCGAACGGCATGCTCGTCTCGTCATTAAATGCAATAAAAAAAAAAAAAAAAAAAAAAATTTCGAGATGACTAGAACAACCTGATAGTTGCCCACAAACTTGTAGCCGCATAATAACAAACAAATCTCGTTTACGATATTTTGGAACGTGAGCTCGGTCGCGTAATTTATGCATGTAAATGTATTATGGTGCCACAATCGCTATACTTCGCCATTAGCACCGCAAATTAATTTAGTTAACTTCCGGCCGGTAGTGCAGCGACACATGCGCATGCATCGCATCGCAATCTAATTATGAATACCCATTGTGTTGAGATACTTCATGTTTCGATATAAAGGAAATGTCTAGTTGTTAAGCAAAATATAGTTACAAAAATCTCAAAATCGGAGGTCTTTAAAATTAAACGATTTATTGTAAAAGGCTAGTTTTTAGGAGTTCTATCATAATAAAGGGTGTAAAAGACAGCCTACCGAAAACTGATACCAGGTGTTCAGTACATGATTCTGATACCCCCTGCGTTTGAATTTTTCGTCGGTTTTTTCATGAATTTTTGTAATTTTTTTTCAATGATAACGCAATAAAATCGATACTATTCACTAACACAACCCCATTTTCATTAAAATAACAAGAAGTACATTATTTTCATAATAACAGAAATGTATGTAGAAAAGATAAAATGTACGCACGCGCCCCCAGTCAGCTGTTTTGAAATAGGTAATAGGTATACAGCGCCACGCGCGCCGCGTGCAATGGCCTCGCTGCGCCGCGCCGGGCGGCCGCCGCGCCGGCCCAAAGGCGCGCCGACGCGCGCGGCGTCCTTTGACTACGAGCGACGAGCGTTGCGAATTTCGGATTATAGAAAATGTGGATTGGACTTATTTAATAATTAATTTCACTCCTCAATTCATTAACTATGAACGCGAAGTTGTGTTTTTTACGAAATAATAATGAAATAACGATTTTTATGAGTACTAAAGTAAGCCTTCTTTTAATCATTTTTTATTAAACATTTAAAGTATTTACAATATCAGTTGTAGGAGTTTAAAAAAATAGCTTTGTTAGCTAGTATTAACTGTGAAGGAATATCACAATTTTCCAAAACTCTTAAATGTGATGAACTACCATACTTACCACATCACCACACAAAACTTGGGTGCACTAAGCAATAAAATCTTTTCATTTGTGACGAAACAGGGAATCCTCTTTAGTAAATGTCCAAATATGGATCCAGCAAATTATTCGTTATTAGGTACTTCAAGACGCAAATAAATTTAATGGAAATGACCGATCCAAATGTTATAGGTCTAGGTAATTTCTTTGAGCGACGCGTGCGACTCGCAAGTACCTACTTTTGGCCCCTGGCGGGTGGCGCGGCGCCCGGCGGTTTGTTTGTTAGTTCCGACGCACCTTTCGTCTTGTGCGGATCGTATTTTTTCCTGACGTTCTTATTAATGAGGATTTGTGGTTTTAGGGATTGTTTTTTTCTCAGGATTTCCAGTAAGAACAAGTGTTTTTTTAATGTCTCGCGAGCGGATTAGTGAAATACCTTAACAGTTTCAGTGCACGTGAATATGGACAAATGATAATGTGTTACGGTGAAGCTCGAGGCAAAGAGCAACAAGCTCTTCGACTTTATGAAAAAAAGTATCCTTATAATCGGCACCCAATTGATAAGCGTGTAATAACTCGGGCGTATCAACGTACTTTGGATAACCAGCCGGTAGTACCCAGACAAGAAGGGTCTGGAAGACCCTTGTGAAGTCGTACGGAAAACCACATTCTGGCTGTAATACGCGCAACCCCACGGTTGGGAACACGCACGGCTGCTCGTGTGATACGTATCGGTTATGAATGTAGATTGTCGCATGCGAATATGCATAAAGTGTTACGGAAAGACCAGCAGCGAGCGTATTACATTCGCAAGGTACAAGCACTGCTCTTCGCTAACAGAAGTCTACGTGTGTCGTACTGCCGTTGGTTCCAAGACCAGCGGCGCGCAATTCCCATCTTCGCTGCGAACGTGATATGGACTGATGAGTCCACATTCACAAGATATGGGATGTGGAACAGACGTAATTCCCACATACGGGCACACGAAAATCCTTTTGCCATCCAAGAAAGAGGATTCAGACTCGGTGGAGTGTAAATGTGTGGGCCAGTATTTACATAAAAGAAAGTGTATTTACTAGTGAGTGCAATACCGCAGAAGAAATGCGAGAACGTATTTTAGGAGTTTTTGAGTAGTGTGTTCGTGACCCTAGCTTTATGTGCCGGCTTCATGCCGAGACACTACGACGGGCTCGTCTCTGCGAACGAGTTGGTGGGGGCCACTTCGAACCTTATCTCATTAGAAGCGAGAGGACTTGATGTAGGTAAGCCCAATGAAATTGTGCTATTTTAATCGTAGAGTGGACAGTGCCGTCGATATTATTTTGTCGAGTTGAGTTGTGTTAATCCTCGTATCACGCCGCGGTGCTTTAACCTAAGAACGTATTCGCGCGGTGCCCCGCGCCGGCTACTGTAGAGTGTAGGTAGATTTCGATAACTACGCAATGGATCACATACATTTCTGGCCCAAGAATTACGAAATTGTTATGCACACATGTCCGGTACCCGCGGACATCTTTATTTTAATATAGGCATATAATGCTATTTTACTTTAAAATTTTCGGTAGGCTGTCTTTTACACGCTGTATATATAAACTGTCTTGGTTAGAATGTTAGGCCTATTTTTGGACATGTCCTGTAATCTGGGTTTACCTCTTACAGGTTTACAAACAGTTCCCGGATATACCACCGCTTGTTGCAATACTGTTTTGTTCGTTTCTGGCTGCACTTTTTTTATTTGTATATTAAAGGCATATATTTATACAATCAATAAGACCGTTTAATTGGAAAGCTGTGACACATAATTAATGTATTTTATAGAAAAAAAAATGTGAAATATGCCTGCTTAAATTACCGAACGGCACCAATACAGACGACGTCGCTCTTCATGTCTCCAAAACACGGCGAGTTTAAGCACACCTCTTTAAATGACCCGTGAGTTAATTGCCTCCAATTAGATTCGATTGGAGCACGTTCAGTTCCCGCCTGCAAGTAAACGAAATCATAGTCTTTTTGCTAGACACGAAACATTTTATTTATTTATTGATTTATTATCAGACAAGCGGTTATAAAAAATTGGAGCGCCTGTATCCTGTTAACATCAAATTTTTCTTTTTTTTTGATTCGTAATGTATGTGTCATATCTATTCTTGAATATATTTGTATTCCGATTTACAAATGATTTTCACCAAATGCTTCAATTAAATTCGCATGGTATTGCCATTCAATGTTAATTATGAAGTACTAGCTTTTGCCCGCGGCTTCGCCCGCTTTAAAGAGTTTTTCCTGTATAGAAGTCACTTTATATACAAACTATACATTTTCCCGGACCGAATTGCAAATCTGAACTATTTTCGAATCCACCTGAATACACACAAAAAAATAAAGTGCTGTAGGGCGAAGCGCGGCCTTCTATGCGCTATTTATAGGCACGCGCCGACGCACATAGGTCATTTTATTGTTTTTAGGAATTAATAAATACTTTTATCGCATTTATCTGATATTGATGATAGTTAGTTTTTGACAAACTAAATATGTGGACAAGTAAAAATAATAATTAAAAGTACTGCCAGTTGTGTAGTTTACTTTTTGTTCATTATCAAAGTCATTGTCAATTACTTACTCATTTGCAACGAAAATTTCGTACATAGGTTTATCGTTTTGTGTAATACATTAATTAGATTGCAGTGAAATTTTAAGACTTGATTTACGATATGGAAGGTACGTACTAATGTTCTCAATTATAAAGTTGTATATAATTTGTATTTACTAATCATACGGAGCCAACAAAGGCTTACCATAAAAATTTTTCTTAGGCTTTTATTAAAAGGTCTTGCAAAGCCTATATTCGCCCGTGTTCGTTATGGTTGATTTTTTTTTAAATACTTCTATATGGGTCATTCCATTATCGCGGGTGCAACATTTAGACGCCTGTTTTAGTTTAGCCTAATTAAATACAAAACATTTTTAATTAAATTAGTCTTTAAAAGACTACATTTTAATATGTTTACTTTATATTAATTAATAAAATGTTTAATATGATATTATGAAAACCAGGAGAAACGTTCAAATTGCCATCGCGGGTGCAACAAATTTGGCCCAACCTTTCCAGATCACAAACAAAAAACACATAAATCTGTTAATTCTAATACAATTAATATGTTATGCCTTGATATTTTGAAATGTATTAAAGTAACAAAGAACATAAAATAAAAATTATAAACAAAACAAAAATAAACAATAAATTATATTTTTTTTTAATAATCGCGGGTGCAACACCAAATTATCGCGGGTGCAACCAGTCTAATTTAAGTGAACATAAACATCAATTTTACTTATATAGGAACAAATTAAGAGATCAAACCATATTTATTACTAACAATTATACTATTTATGTCGCTAATATTAATTATTTCTTTTGTAATACGTCAATAATTGCCGAAAATTCTATGAACATATTATTTCCATCAGTATTTTTCTTTGGCGCTTCCAACTTCGCGATAATATCATCAAATTGCACGTCTGCTATGTCATTAACGATTTCTGTGAATCGTTTGCCATGAACCGTCGTCATAAATTGTATTCTAACTTCTCTATCTTCATTCATATCACTCTGACACAACCCCACATAACGATATTGAGTATTTTTTTGCCGGTTCTGCAGAACAATTGTACGAGCACATACACACCAGCGCCAATATTTTTCGGTAAGACAGTAGCTTGGACAGTAGCAGTTTCAGGACATGCAGACGCATAATAGTGATAATTTTGAAGCTTGAAGAGACGATGATGGAGTTTCTTCATTTATAAATTAATTGTCTGAATCAGTGTCTAAATCACTGCAAACATCAGAAACGCGGAATCTCTCTTTAAGTGGCAATAAAGATTTGCTCTAGTCCAAAACTGAATGAACAGCTTTCTAGTAGTCTGCATTCTTTCTTTGGATCTGATTCTAGAAAATATTTACAAATCTACATCTGTCTCCATGTTCATTTTCATTACATTTCTCTCCGTTTGGAATCACGAGCCCTTTCCCGTTGGAGGTGTTTAGCATGAAGCTCAGGATTTTCTTTTAATTTCCGCATATATTTCTGCGAAGCAGTCTCCTTATGTTGCTCTGTTGTCATTTTAACCGATATTTCTGTAAAAAATACAGAATATAATATAGACACATATTAAATATATATCATCAATCGTCTTCAGCATATATTATTAGTCAAGGTATATCAAAACAACGAAATGTACAATTAATCACACAAAAAGGTTACGTGAAAAAAAGTTGCACCCGCGATCTCACATCGAGATCGCGGGTGCAACCAATTTCAGTTATCGATTATTTTAACCTAACAATCATTATACTCTTAAAAACAAATAATTCAAGTTTGGTTTTGATTTCTTCTTACTTTTGCAAAGTTTCAATACGTTAGCTCTTTATTTCTGTTAAAAAAGTAAACTTTTATATCTTTTGCATCGCGGGTGCGACAAGTTAACAGTGTATGCTAGCAGTCAATAATTTTTAATAAATAACAATGTATATACTTACATTTTTTGGAACACGAAGATAAATGAATATTGTCACTTCACGTTTAGCTGGTAAAACATAACATCGAACTGTGAACAACAACTGTTTCGCACCAGTGATGCTAGTTATGATTTTACAGTTTATACCAATTCTTCGGATGGTAATATTTTCAAACGCGCCAAAAAAGAAGATATGGTATAAAATCAAATAAAAATAAATTGATTATTATATTTAGACTTTCTTCTTTGCACCAATAACAACAAAAACAACTAATAGCGTGATTGAAAAAATCATGTCGGAAATCATCTATAGCGGAATCGCCCATATGTAATTATTAATTTACATAAGTTTGGCGTGCCAAGATCTGCCAGGTGTTAAGTTATAATTTTGTTTTAGAGGTGAAGTTTATTCAAAGGCGTGATTTATTTGAAGTTTGGCGTAAAGAAAATAATTTGGGAACTAAAAATTTAGCAGTGTTTAGTTACGTGACTTCAATATTAAGTACGGACGCAAGTATAGAGGATCCTAAATATTATTTAATAAAAAAAAGTATTAAATGTTTAACCGTAAAGTAGCTAAAATGTGAAAACAAAGCAACAGGATCCTGAATGTGTTTGGATACAATATTTTAATACAATGTGCGTTTAGTTTGACCAATATATATTATGTTTGCATAAATAATTTAATAATAATTTATTTAATGATAATTAATTATTCTAATTATTTTTAATTAATGATAGTACACTGTCTAGTCTTTAAGTACATGTATAAAAAGTACAAGGATCTCATAAATAGAACTTAGAAAAAATAAATACTATAACAATATTATTCATCGCTAAATCGTGAAAAATGACCTATGTGCGGCGGCCCCCCGGCCGGTACCGCCGCAACCGCTATGTCCCTGCATTTTAAATCTGTAATATCTTCGAAAATGTTTATTTAAATTACATGCTGTAAAGGGCCATATTGATCTATATTCAATGCACAACGTATTTAAGGTGCTTAATTGGATAAGCATTAATGCTGTATTGCTTAAAAAGTAGCACCATGTGTTTTTAAAGAAAATGTGGCATAGTGGCAAAAATAGTAATATAATAAGATTGTCATAAAAGTTTCAGAACGAATATGGCGAGATATTCATATTTAGCTTTCCATGCAAGAAAAACAGTTGTAGTCGATTTACTATTAAACATAAGTACAGTCGTAAAATATTTAAGGATAATTTTAGTTACTATTTAATGTACCAATCGAATGACGTATTCAATTTTATAAAATTATGACACTGAATTTTTAAATTCCCCACTTTTGAGATATCTTTCCGAATGGACTAACATGCGACGTTGCGTTGTGTCGTGTTTTCTTTACTGAGGTGCGAATTGCATGGAATTTATGGTATGCTCAATATAATAGAATGACCGATTTCAGTTTGGGTCCAAAATTAGTTAAGCATACAAAGAGATACGTCCTAACGTCATCTATCTTCCTATTTCACTGATTTATTATAAAACTGGTTTTATTTATAATTTATTATAATAAAATAAAGACATTACAAAACTTGTCACAAAAACAGATCATTACCTTTGATTAATTATATACCTAGATAGAGTGACGCGCTGCAATGAAACTAAAACAAACAGGCCAACTTTTCTTAAGCTAGTATGCGTGAAAGCTATGTTGTACGGTACAACCGCACATACACTTGCAGCACACGCAAACGACCGACTCAGCATTCATCACAACAAACGCTATCGCTGCATCATTCTGCGTATCCTTGTGTGTGCGCATAATGATACCAGTTATCACATGGTTTCTATTAAAACGGGGAGATAATTATATCCATGAAAAACAACAGAAATTAATTCAATGGAATCATTTAGTGGGGAACAATTCGCCTATATTTTTTTCGACGCGTTTGAAACGTTCAGTGTCTATCTAGGTATATAATTAATCAAAAGATATTACATTGCCTTTTGATTGTAGAGACATAACTCATGAATATAATTTTTATCTATGTATACAGTGTGTATTTTTAGTCGAGGGACATATGAAAAATAATCACTTCAAAAACTACTAGTATTTGCCCGCGGCTCCGCCCGCGTGTAATTTTTTTTCCAGGATATATATTTTCCCGGGATAATAACTATAGCACTCTGGAGTTTTCTAGTACAACCTATAGACCCTGGGCCAGGTCAAAATTTCGTCAGTTATTTCTTTTCAAACGATAATTGGTGAGACACATCAGAAAATAGTATCACAAAGCCTCGAGAATGTCGTGAAAGTCGAGGGAAACATTGTCAGCTGATGCATTTAAATATGTGATAGGAGCTCACGCCTAACACCTGCGTTATAACTTTCAAGGCATCAGCTGACGATTTTTGCCCCGGCATACAGTTAGTTGACATATATATTTATTCATAGTTGCGTATAAGCTATAATCAGGTAAATTTTTAGTTGAGAGGAAATCACTGAAATTATATTTTTTTTATGTTTGATCGACCAGCTGACGCATAATTCCCCAAGTTACAGTCAGCTGATTATTTTTGTTCTTCAAGGTATTGGGTTAGCTACAATTGAAAAAAGTTTTTAGTTGGGAGGAAATTACTGAATATATATTTTTTCTTCGTGTTTGGGAGGCGACCACCGCTCATCGCCCCTACGGAACCGCAGCTGACGTTCACGAGGCTTTATGATACACTTCTCTGATGCGTGTCACCAATTATCGTTTGAGAGGAACTTGGTCATGGAAATTTGTCACTGGCCCATGGACCACCACTATTAAACCTCTAGAAGTTTCATACAAACTTTGCCACCCCTTTTTACCCCTTAGAGGTTGAATTTCACAATATCCGTCTTAGTGAGCACATTCGTCCTAAAAGGAACCCCCATGTAAATTTTGAGACTCCTAGCGCTTGTAGTTTCTGAAATTTCGTGATGAGTGAGTGAGTGAGTTGTATGACCTTTCACTTTTATATATGTAGATTCGTACGATACATAATTCCTTTATTATGTATTGACTTTGTTATATACCATATTGTAAAGCAAGTCATGACTGCCGAACGTTATTAGTGAGTTCCCATAAAACTGTTGTTGAGTTATATGTGTATTTTGTTTTCATAGGCCTCGGAGAGGGCCACCGGCCGACGCCCACCGGCCGACGCCCACATCGTCGTGGATGGGGTGCGGATTCCCATCGGCAAAAGTATGAAATATTTGGGTTTGGTTTTAGACAGCCGATGGGAATTCCGCGCCCATTTTGAGGTTTTGAGGACAAAATTGTCCCGGGCAGCGGGTGCTCTCTCTAGCCTGCTGGCCAACCTGGATGGTCATGGCATTCCTTGCCGAAGACTCTATCACGGAGTCGTGCGGTCCATGGCCCTTTACGGCAGTCCCGTTTGGGCCAACTCCCTGCACAAACGCTGCATCGCTCTCCTGCGCAACCCGCAGCGAGTAGTGGCGCAGCGGGCGATCAGGGCGTACCGCACGGTCTCTTTCGAGGCGGCTTGCTTGTTGGCCGGATTCCTGCCTTGGGATCTGGACGCCAATGTCCGATACCTTTCATTGGCGGGAGGAGGCGTTCAGTCGCGGGCAGCGTCCGGCCCTGAACGAAGTGGAGGCCATGAGGACCTCCTTACGGCGAGCCGCCGTGGGCGGCAGGGGGCCGACCGCCTTTAGTTTTGTTTATTTTAGCACATTGTTGCGACCCCCGTGGTGGACAGCAGCGTGGCAGGTAGGTCTCACGCTGCCGTAGACGCTGAGAGCGTCCTTCGGTGCGCGGGGGCTTCTGAGCCCCCCCACAACAGGAGACGGGCCGCACCAGGCGGCACCGCGCAGGGGCGTTTTCGGACGACAACTTAGACACTCTCGTCCGAAAAAGCCCGCAGCCGTCCCTAATGCGCCGAAGATGGCCACCGCGGAGTTTTAGTTGGTATGCCGTGCGTTGTACATAGGTTAGGGACTCGGCCCGGCGGTCGCCCGACGTTTTCCATCTCTCCGGGCGGCTCAACGCCGGGTCGAAAGGCACGGTGAACCCAACATAACCGCTCGGTCGCCCCCCACGAAGGCCGGGCGGTAGTGGTAAAGCAATTTCTCCGCGAAACAAAAAAAAAAAGTCTTATATGTGTATGGAATACAACCATTGTGATCCAACGAAATATCGTAAATGGCGTGATAATACAGCCCGTACGATAATATGTTTACAGTTACCTTTACTGCGAATAATTGTAAATTAACGTAATGTATGCGCCGAATATTCCCGAATGCATTGAATATTGTGATTATAATGTAGCTTTTCTGTTCTCAATGTTATGAACACATTGCTTATACACAGCGCGTGATTTGATTACTTAATTGTTTTAAAGTGAGTCTCTGTTGCCGTGCCGTCCGCGTGAAGGCCGACGAACGTTTCCTATTTTTGTTCTGTGTGTATAATGCAATGTTTTTTATAGCTCCACGTGAGTAATTATTGATGTAATTAAATTAGGTAAACGCTATTTATTGATATCGCTGTGTTATGTTTTATTTTTGAGGATCCAGCACAAAGGCAGCAAATTTGTGAACAGTTTTGTAGCTTTAATAGATTAAGGCTGATTTCACCGCTCGCTGATAAATGCTACTCGTCCCATAAATGTATAAACCGACACAAATATAATATAATACTTTAATACCGCCTTTAAATGAGACGCTAACGGCAGCGCTGCGTACGAGTTTCGGACGCGCTGTGTCCTTTCGAAAAATGTTTTTTATAGGTTCTTGAAAATCTAACTATAACAATTGTTTTATTTTCTCTCTTTATTGGTCGTCGTTTCTAGCTTTCTTTCTAAGGTGGGGAAAGAATAATATAATTATTACATTTCTATTTTAATTATTATTTTAATACGCCTTTGATCATTAAACGTACTGTGTTAGCACGTTGCGTCAGCTGCCTGAACCCAGTTTAAAGTCCAGTCCGAAATGAATGACTGTAATAAATAATTAACAATTTTGAATAAACTAATTAAATTCAATAATTGCAGGTGACATCACCCAGAAAGGATATGAGAAGAAACGGGCACGTCTCCTCACGCCTTACATTCCACAGCAACAGCCGCAGGGTGAGTTGAATCTTATATCTTTAACAATAAAACGCAATATCGCTGCTAACACTGATGCCTGAACTAATCGAGTAAGGAACCGACGCGTGAGTACTGAGGAACCACTCCGAAGGATTCACAATAATACTTTACAATACATTCTAAATAGTTAGCATATTTTTTTATATTCTAATAATTAGTGATGCTAATAAAACTTCGCAGTGGAAGCCCTGGTTCAATATTCGGCGTCGCGTGAATTGTTTTTAGTCCCTGTAATTACGAGTCCAAGGTCGCGACAGAAGCGTCGCAGGGGTCAAGTGTCAATTGATCGCCGTCGATGGATGCTGGACAAACGCGATAGGAGCGCGGCCCGATTCCGCAACGAGGGTCAAACGGTGGGGTCGATTTAGAATCTGGCCCGACCACTCGCTCAATATAGAATGATAGTACGATGAACCTACTAAGAGAAAGGAGAAGATTACTCGCCCAAATGGAAACTGCAAACAGGCCAATTTGGGTCTTCGCCGCGCCGGTCAAAAAGAACGCAAATTGATTTCATAACCGAGTCAACTTTTCTCTGGTTACGTAACATTTTTGCGAGCTCGCGGTTTAATGGCACGCCGTCGGTAATTTTGCGTCGGGCCGCCGGTTCACATTATATAAATAATGAGGGCGACCTTCACTCTTGGCCCACATAAAAACGCAACCAACACAAACAGCCGCGACGTTGTCCAGCCGCCGTCGACGGCGCTCCGAACGCGCCGTGCCTTTTTACTCGACGCTGCTTGTTAACATATTTAGGTCATTAATTTTACACTAGCTTCACTATTCAAATGAAAGCAAAAAACATTTCCGTTGTGGAACTTGATGTACGTTTCTATTACACTATGTATAAAATGTTACGTAATGTACTAGTGCACAAATAAATTCATTTGATACTTCGAATTATGCAGCAAAACGTCTATTACAAAATATAATAATTATTTATATCAATTAAAGCAAGAGAAATTTGCTAAAAAAAAAATAGAAGTTCCAAGTGAAGTCTTTGTGCCGGCAGTATGAAATGTCTTGTCTTGTTCTTTAGACCTACTGACTGTTGCGTTGGACTCGTACTTAGAAGAGTCACATAGATGTCCCTATTTGTCCGATCACTGCCCGTCTAGTAGTTAACGATGTCGTGCAAATATCTGACCGAATGGTGAATTCGTGTTTCGATATATCCGACTGACATCCGCCACAGACCCGCGCTGTACGCATTTATTTTATCAATGAATGTCATTTTGCCGACATTTTAACTATTAATTTGTAGACAACTGCACTGCGGCACTGTTGATATTTCGCTTTCCGTTTATTTTGAATACGCTTATATATTCGTAATCTTTAACAATTTCGTAGCGTTTACAATATACACCTAGTCGTGGAGTTAGTTTAATATCAATTAGTGTGCACGTGCAGAGTAATGCGTGATATTATTAAGATGATACATCTGAATAGTCGATGATTGGTGACTTTTAATCAGTGCGCTTAGTTGGTGTGAATATTGTATCAGCTCGAAATGGAGTGGAAGCATAGTATCGATGACGCCGTAGTGTGCGTGTAATGTGTATTATGTGTCTCCCGTCCAACTCAACAGGCCATCAGTGTTTCAGTACAGATGGGAAGCAGCGTCGCGTAACATGCTGGCGCGATATGATATGTTAGTTATAATTTGTTTATTTATTATTTGTTATGGTTTAGTTAGCCGGTTGCAGGCGCACAACAACCACACTTTATCACCACGGTCGCGGTATTGCGTTAGTCACTATACATGTAAAGCTTCGCTTTCGGTGCAGTTTTGCCTACTGAATTAACTGAACCCTGCCCCGGGCAGATCGTGAGGGGCCTGTTACGTAACGCGTGATTTTCTCTCGCGCAAGATGAGTGTGATGCCTTTATCGTAACTGTTTTTAAAAAGATCGCATTCCCAGGCGGTTTTGTTGAAAAGTCGAACGTTTTGTGGCGCGAACAAAGACTTTTGTGCATCACTTATGCGCATCACGAGCGGCGTGCATACGTCTTTATAAATCTTTTGTGTTTATAATGAATTTATAAGAGTTGACGCGACTTGAGCTCTTTACCAATGACAACTGCGCGGTATAAAGCGTGTTTCGAAAAGGTGGATTTACAGAAAAATAGCATTAAAATGATTACGGCCATTCTTAAGTTTTCTTCTTTTATAGTTCTTATCTTGTCAGATCTTATGTTTGTAAATGTCCTTATAATATTCCATTTAATTTTCTTTTCAAAAGCTGACTTTAAATAAACGTTCTATAAGATTTTAGGAACAATAACAGCAGATAAGTAAGTGAAGTAACAAATTGAATTGTACTTAAGGAATAGCAACAGCTGCATTCCATATTAGTATTCATTGGGAACCATTCAAGTAATAAATCCCGACTTACATAAATAAAATAACCCTCTTGAATTAGACACAGCCAATTTTAACGTGTAGTTCCCAGGGATAGCGATTGGCTAGTCTTTTATAGTTACTAGTCAGCGTTATATTGCTATTGAAAAATTTACTGGCCAAACTCCGCTGTGAAGAATTTTAAAAATGTTAAAAAAAATCACAAAGTTGTTATCCTAACGTTGTTAGTTTTGCTAGCGTTAAAATGATTATGTAGCCTTTTGATGTGAGCTGTCCACATAGGCGTAATACATTATATTATAATGTCTATATGAATTAATCTTACGCTAAAGTTAAATTGCAATGACATATATAGCACATATTTGTTATAGAACAATGTTGACAAAATAACATGAGTTGACAAACCTTTAGTTTCAATTTAACTCCCAATCAGGGTGCAACTGGCGCTAAGCAAATTACTGTGGCTCCTGCGCCGTCTACGCCTTATAATGAGTTTATGTGAGGTGTGATCGGGTGTTCGTACGAGAGTCGAGACGGTGTCGAGCTTGCACCGATCGCCGCGAGCGGAGCGGCGAGACCAAATAAGATTAACGCTGACGAGCGCGCCAGCCCACGGCGATGCGACGATCGCCGATCCGTGCATCTCGTAAATCTACTCGTATCGCTTCCCAAGTGAAATATAAAATTAGACCGCCATCGTGCAAAAATGACGATGCATTTTCTATTTTTTGGTAGGGGATTTTTTTTTCTTGTTGAAGCGATGATCTATGGTTATGTTTTGGCTACTGGCCAGTAAAACTTGTACTAAATAGTAACGTTATTTTACATCTCGGATAAAAAACATAATTTAATCTCTGTATCGATGCGAAATTCTCAATTGATATCTTGAATTACTTGATCCATTAGCGTGAGACGCGTGTGTTACATCAACTAGGAAACTTACAAACTTCCAATAAATTACATACGCCGCCGACGACGATGCCTAGAAACGTATGTGAACCGCTTTTAATTGAAACTGTTTATTTATGTTATAATTGTTTTTTTTTACATCACAAAGCTTTAGCTCTTGTTAACCGTCGGTATTCAACTTTGTTGGCAATTAATTAAATTTGCCTTTGAGACTGCATTATATGTCAGTTGGATGAATATTTAATTTAATCAAACATACTGAGACGCGCGACTTTGTTCGAACTTGTTAATGGTTAGGGTATTTTTAATTAAACAAAGTGTTGACCTATTGCATATAACTCTCTTTAATATCCATCAAATTCGAAGCATATCTGTGGGTTGGAATCGGATGGGCAACAAATATCCAAACATTCAAATTAGTGCTAAGTCTATTGTTTGCATAGACGGGGAAGTGCATAATAAAATAGGTATAAGTTATTGAAAATAAAGTTACTGTCCAAGTTTTGCCAGTTATATGTACCCTCTCTGTGTGTCGTGTTTTGTGAGCACCACCTACCAGGCTTGAGTACTAAGTAAATTCGCCGGTGGGATTAATTTATTGTTGTTTAACGTTGATATGAAATTTAATTAGTCTCCGTCTCCCGCTAGCTGCATTGTCCTTTGTTTTAGGGAATGTTTAATATTTCCTTTCGAGTTCTATGTTCTATAGTCTGTATACGATGCTTTAGTCATTAGTGAAAGAAGCGCTTAATAAAATGAAACTGAGAAACATTTGCAATACATCTTTGTTAACGTTCTTCTATCGAGAATTCTAAATCGTCTTTGCAAAACCGTTGAGCGGTTTAAAGGGCCAAGCGAATTCAAAGTGCCAATATCCAAGTTTTTTTTTGTAACTAACTATGTATTTTAGAAGTGCTATTTTCCACTTCCTGGATATTTATAGAACAATATGTTACGATATAGAAGGTTTTTGATGGATTAAAAATCGCATATCGCTTATGCCAAAAGTCTTAAAACACACAGTGAAAAAACAATAATAGATTTAACAATTGTAAACTTTAATCAATAACTCGAACAAAATATCGTTTTAAAAAATATTTTTTCCATTGATAATGAACCTTACGACTTTGGGTCAACTGCTGAATTAGATAATATTTAATAGCCTCTGGGCTGATAGTGAATAGAAAAACGCAATATCACTTTGCCCGACCCGGCAATCGAACCCGAGATCTCAGCACTGCAGTCGTACCATACCTAATACAACAACGTCACCGAAGCAGTCGAAAAAGTTTTATTACCAAATAAATAAATTGATAAAGTTATTATACTCCGTCCAAGCATTTGTTTAACTTTTGACAGTTCGGTTTCTAATCAATTGGGGATGTGCTAATGGACGGCTAGGAAGAGATTATTAGACATCATGTATTGAACTATCAATACTTGAGATGTAACTCAAACTTGAGATTGATTTATTAATACCGCCCATAATATCGACCCGGGATTACAGCAGTCGCGCAAGTCGCTCTACCCGGCTCACAGCGTAAGCTTCTTACACCGCGCGCTCCCACAGACTCAGGTCTTCCTAGCGCATTGCCCATGGATAATCAATTACAAATGATATTAACTTCACGGCAAAGCCTCTATTGTATTTAACTACTTCCTGAAATTGAAATACATATATCGTACCATGCCTTTGAAGCTAAACTTCGTGCGAGGTAGTAGTGCGATTTTATATTATTTTGAGTTATATGATGAATTCCGCTATATAAGTGTGGTAATTTTAGAGATTTTTTGATAACGAGGTGTAAACTCCCCGGTCTGAAGATAATATTAAAATGTTGCTTAACTTGTCATTGTATTTGTAATTCAGTATAAAACTCAACAAGAACCAAAAAGGGAACGGTAATACAATTATGTTAGTCGCGAGAAAACCCTTTGTCGTTTTCATAACGGTATGTTAATTTTACATAGTATTATATAATAGTAAGTTTTTCAGGTCATTATAGTTAGCGTTTCAGTAAATACACGATGCCTACGTCGCATCGTTAAGATTATGTATGAATTAAACTATAATAATAGAATTATTGCGTCAAAGCTAGATTTTTTGGTGTTTCGTAATTTCTCAGTGCTTAACCGTGACCGATTTGCCCTTCGTTACTCAAGTTGTTACGATTCTGCCCCAGTCTCATAAAGTAATGACGTTATATCTATAAAGGCTTTATTCTTGGGGTACGCCGGCGATTTCATTATAACGGGTAGGGAAAGTACTGACGAGTGCATGACACGCGGTGGTGACGCAAAACACGCCCATGAGCCCTATCGGGTTCCTAATGGATACACTAATTGGCACGTGGGCATATGTGTACAAATTAACCGTTGAATATAGAGAGAAATCGCCGCGACGACGCGGGTACGTCATCGAACGTGGTCAATTTAAGGCGGCGAGGGCTAACGAGCGACGTACTACGGCCAGTCGCGGTTGTATTCATGTGATGAGCACGGGGATTTGGGGTTGATTAAAATCCAATTAATTATAATATGCCTAAGTCACATATAATTTGATCGTAATCTGTATACTTTTTTTTGCGGAGAAAGTGCTTTACCAATACCGCGCTACCTTCGTGGGGACGGGACGGGACTGGGCGGTTGTGTAAGGTTCACTCTGCCTTACGACCCAGAGTAAAGCAGCCCGGAGAGATGGAAAACATCGGGCGACCCCCGGACCGAGTCCCTAACAGTATATACACTGTATTCCGCAACCGGTCCGTCTCCTATTGCGTGAGGCCTACCTGCCACACTACCGTCCATCCTGGGGGTCACAATAATGTACTAAAAGGCAATACACCGTACACTAACAGCGGGTAGCCCCCCGCCTTCCGCCTGCGATCCCCAATGGCCCCTATTAATCGCCTTTTACGACAGGCAGGGTATACCGTGGTGGAATTTTCCAAACGCCTCAATCCACAGGGCGGATAATCTGTTTACCTAGATGTCAAGAATATCCAATAGACCACTTTGTGATGCTTGATAACGTTAGTCGTTAAAAAAGTTTGATTTAAATGGAGTAATTTCTAACGAAGTAGAGGTGGTTAAATATAAACATAATATATTATAATACTATGAAGCTGAAAAATGTCACTCTGTTTTGTAATTGTAAGCGTAATGGAAGGGGTGGTGTGCCGCAGCTCACCTACACCTACTGACCATATTAAAGAACGAATAATACCTCAACATTTATATTATACATTAAAATCTGTAAAAACGTGCCACATACGTTATCCCACAATTGACTACACTGGTATTAAATGAGTGCTTCGGCGATTAATATTTCAAGACGGTATTGAAGACTCTATAGCTATATGGTTATAGCTGTCAGATGGGGGGTCCTACAATATAAAAAAAAAATGTGGCGCGGGTTCTTGCCTTGCATGACGACGCCGTATGCTCCCCCCTCATGTAATATATTACAGTGTGGACATGTTTGGTAGCCCGATCATTTTAGAAGCTAAGGAGTTTCCGCTCGGCACCAGTCACGTTATAATTACCTTGTGGCCATTGATTTATAAAAATCCCTTTTACATATAAATGCTTGTGGCACTATACGCCCCCGCTGTCACTCGTCATCTATATACCCGCTACACTGACGGCGTTGGTGACGATATTCTTTAAAGTAACATTAGGCACACTATAGATATTACCAATTTTGGAGCGGGGATTTCGCGGCTTATGGGCTCTTCGATTATATAATAGTAGTATATGGGTGCACTCTTAGGTATTAAGTGCGTATTTACGAAACAAAAAGACAAGCATAAGGTTGCACACTTGGACTGTAAGCGATTTAGG
Source organism: Sphinx pinastri (assembly GCA_947568825.1). Classification (NCBI taxonomy): domain Eukaryota; kingdom Metazoa; phylum Arthropoda; class Insecta; order Lepidoptera; family Sphingidae; genus Sphinx; species Sphinx pinastri. The sequence continues at coordinate 4,630,643 of OX387614.1, read as the reverse complement.
TAATTAGTGGGTCGCGTCATCGTGGATGGTGTTATCTATAATAAATACACTATGTTTCCGATAATGAACACTATTCGCAGCGTACATTGGTTTTGTTGCGTGAGAATTCAGTCGAAGTTATTTTTTTTATATCGATGCAAAGTAACGGCCGCGGCCGCCGGCTCGCGTTCAGATTTAATAGATATTTTTACTGTACGCGTAATTATTGGCGCTCGTTATGTGAAAAGTGTTCGAGTGAAAAAGATGTTATTTAGATGGTTATCCCAGTAATACGTTATATTGCAGAGCTCGGAAACAACGCTGGGTATTTTTTAACGCGCATTGTTTCTCGATTGTTAAATGATATGGAATGTTTTTTTTTTTCAAGTGTTAATCTTTTACTGCTATGTTATAAACGGTTCTAATGGGTATGTGTGTAAAAAGTAGCAGTTTGTTTATTTTCTTTCGCGTCGTCGGCGTCCCTACAGCCTATTTATGTTTAATTGGCTTAGAAAGGCTTTGTCGCGTGTCCCAGTTGTACCATTGTGTTGTTACAAGCTTTTATTTAACTAAAGGAACACAATTCGTAAAAGAGGTGTTTTACGTAACCATTTTTCTTTACATAAGACGGTGTAACCAAAATAAATGTTTTCATAACGTACACAACACTTTTCAGTTTGCAGTTTTTTTCTCGTTTATTAAACTTACTTGGTTATTATACATTTATATTATGAACACAATTAAATATTCAAATTAACAATGCTGTTATAAAGAATTTTTATCTTTCAACTGTAAAATCCTAAAAAGACAGTCGCCTAATAATTTTTTTAGCTTTAAATAACCTTACGAAAATTACGTAGCATGACATTAAATTCAATTTAATCGGTTACCCAGACATAAATTCATTCAAAAGAATGGTACATAGAATCGCCCGGGAATCATAATTTTATTTTTGTTTACATTTAGTTAATTACTTAAACGGATGGAGTATAGAATACACACGACAGCATACTTAAGCGTAACCAACATTTTGAAAAAATCTAAGCACTGACAAAAATCACGCATTCGTATCGATTTCTCACCTCAGGCGGACAGTTTGAGGCCTGCATTGCGCCACCTGATAGCCAAACTAGCGGCCCTTATCAGCTGCGCCGGGGTCGACGAACCCGCGTGATATCTCGCGTAACACCAATTTACGACTAGCACAAGACGCGTTTGTACAACTGTTCTATTTACATCTGTGTGATGGAGTTATGAGTTTATCAAATTCAACTAAAGGAAAAAAATAATGTAAGCAAATAGTAACTACTTTAAAAATAATTGTTAGTACAGTGTGATGTTATAATGGGAAAACCATTCCTGCAAACGCATTAATTCCATAGATTAAACGCGTTAGCACTAATTTCATAATCGGTTCGTTAATAACAGAACTACGGATAGTCAGCGTAATCCAATGTAGCGATCGACGTCTCTAATTGTAGACGTTTATTGATATGTGGAGCTAGGGTTGCCAATATTTTATGCCCTACATGATAGGTTTTAGTGATCATAAATATAATAATCGAGAATATATTACAAAATAACAATAATTATTATCGGCACGGTAAACGGTTTTTTTGAAATTTCGAATGTGAAGTAAAGAACGTTAAATTACGAGACTTCGTTTGTTAAAATAATTAAAATTGTGTAAATTTTTATCCTTTATAAGGGTAGTTACATATTTATTTTGTTAACGCTGCGTGAGACCATGGCATGCACCACGTTGATTGAAGCCACACACAATTGTCTACAGGTGTTTATATTAGATCGCTATCGATTTACCGTTTCCTGCCAACTGATGCAATAATTACGAGAATAGGTTTGTAATTGATTTGTATTTTATAGCTGCAAAAGTATGCGAAATATTATGTTGTTTTCCATAATAGTAAGTTTCATGAAAGATATTTATATTGATAGTACAATTTCCAGAAAATGTATTGTGTTCCAAATAAAATTATTGAAAGACTGAAATATTAATGTATATATTTTTTGTTTTATTTGTTCACCATTTTATTACGATTACATAGAAATGCCAGCTATGAAACGTTTTCTTTACCATTCGGTTTTAGGGTTTGTATTTTGTATTGCAACGTTGGTTTTGTTTTTGTACAAATGAACACAAAAAACAGTAAAATTCGGACTCCAATAGAAAACAGGGATGTCATAGCAAAAACAGTAGATTTGGCTACAAACAGTGTTCCTAACAGAAGTGTGTGTCAAGTACCGCTTGCATATAACGGCCCCTACGATTATTATCAGGTCATGTGCGCGTCTAATTGGGAGTTGTCCTATACTCAGTCTTCCGCTGGCCGGTTGCAACTCGGTCAAGCCGAGTCAACTCCTCAATCTATTGCACACAATGATATCAATTTCTAGAACAATCTGTTGAGTTGTCGTACCCTGTTCGTCCTGTAGTGAAACTCGCTTTTTGACAGCAGACAACGAAATAAATTTAAATTGTGAACATTTTCGTAAATTAGGTACCTTGAATAAATGTGGTTAATTTATTTCACTAATCATGCTCTGGTGTTTGGATATTGTGTTGCTCATCAATATGGATGGAATATTGCACGAAATGAAGGATTTTGGGGTCCGTTTTGCTTCATTAATTCCGGAAAATCGACCTATTAAAACAAATCACTGTAACTTATCTCTTAGGAAGCAGGACATGAAATACTACATTTCTGCGACCCTATAAGTTGTAGTGTTAAAAAAGTACACGTAGCAGTTTCTATAAATAACGAATTGGCTATTAGTTTTCACAAAAAATATGATGTTTAAGCATAATATTTGTACAGGTAGTATAAGAGGATTTGGGTTAACATTAAGTAGGTACGTGAAATGAGCTACTTCTTTGAAACAGACTAAATTGATGATTTTACGTTCATTACACGGATTATGATAAAAATACATTGAACTCTGTTATGATGTATTATTTTACTGTTTGTACTTCTCGCTTGTTTTTATTAAACACGAAATGTTGCAACAGGTTTAACAATCAATTTTTTATATATGTATATTAATAGATTGAAAATAGGACACGCTATGATCATCATCCAGTTTTAGCATGTACCTTAGAGAGTGGTATTGACAGCTATTGATACATTTTTGTGCGCAGGTCTTGCCTGTTTACCAGTACCTACATTTATTTTGTTGGTTTAAAATTAATGGAGTAATTCCTCTTTCACCACACGAATTTTAAAGTGCTTATTGGGCGTAATCACAGAATGACACATCATTGAATTATATTAGAGAACTAGACGAAGAAACTCAGCTTAGAAAATGTTTTCGCACCTACTATGGAATTTGACCCGTGAAACACAGACAGACAAAGTAACTTCACATAATATATTACATTAGTATGGACTATTTTTCAACTGCACTGGTTAGTGGTTACGCTCTACTTCGGTGTGATGTTCGGATTTATAAGACGTATTCGCGCGTTGACGTCGCGTGCTCGTGCGTGCCCATCCGCCGTGATGTTTCGACGTCGCGGTTTGTATTCACACAAAGGATCCACTACATTCTGCAAACATTTATTATGAACTAAGCATTCTAAGATTATTTTTGCGCTGACAGAGTCGTTGAAGACAATCACGTTTGTTTTTATTTTTTTGTTGAGTTTTGCGTCGTTTTCAGTTGAGCTTTTACAGTTTCTTGGACTAAATGCACCAAAAACTTACCAGTTACTTGGTTCTAAAAGACATTTGACCCGACTTTATTATCTTTTTTGTAATTTTAAGGAAATATGGTATTAAGTCTATATATGGTGTAAAAATATTTCAAGTTATTTTGTACCTTGCCAAAGACGGTTTATTACATTGGTTTATTTTACACCGTGTATAGAGCATGTTATGGATGCAGTCGGCAGTCAGCCGATGCGAGGGCCGCGCGGCGACGGCCCGGCCAGTCGGCAGCACACGCGCAACCGGCGCACGCACCGCCGGGTCACGCACAATGAGAAGAGATACCACTCAGGTATCTGGGACTATCACATTATAGTGCGCGCTGATTAGTTTGTTATATGCGTGGCATTCGTACGTCAATTTTGTAACATACAGTTTGCATTCGATTGTAGCGCGTATGAGCTCGTATTTTTACAGTAACGCACAATACACGTTTTCACGTGCGTACACGCGCTTGCCGATTGTAACGGTGCGTTATATTTTTACAGACATCATCGAAAAAGCGCGAGAATGCTTTTAGTATGTTGCAAAATATAGCTTTTGACGTACATTTGTTCCGCGAGTTTTAAAACTCAGTGCGTTTGTTTGGTAGTTGTCACTTACAACATATACACATATTTTATACACACACGCACACATTTACACAATAGTAATGCTAGTATCGTGAATGTGTTAGCTTATTTTTTTGCTTACTAAGCATGTGAAATTTCGTTTGATTTATATACATTAACAGTATTTCGTATACATTTCGAAAAGGTAAGTTGTATGCTTACTGTAGTTGATTGACAATTTTGTTCGAAAGAGCGTATAAATTTGCGGTAGCCTCGAATAGATTCTTGATATCTAATTAGATAAATATTGTTCATTATTACTTAAGTAGTTTTAGCATATCTTTAAATTAAAAATTTCAGGTTGGTTTTTATTCTGTACTCGAAGACTTAACAGTGTAAAATAGATGCCGAGTCATATAATTCGTATTTTTCACTATTAAATCCTTCAAACTTGTGGATGCTTAACCAACAATCACACATACAAAAATATTATCATAAAGCCCATTTTGGCTATTTTGCAATACACTTAATCAACTTACAACTTGCAACTCGATCCGTATTAAAATAAAAGTATCTTACGGATTTTATCGCGGTTTTTTAATTTATATTTTCTCCCGTCGTTTCGAAGGCTTTGCAGCCTTCATGGTCATGGTCACGAGGCGGAATGAGGTGTTGGTTGTCCGAAAAGTAAAAGTTGCAATATCTACCTACATTTAACAATTATAAAAGTTTTTAAAAATTATTAGTTGTTGACGGTTTGATCTACGCAGAATGAGCTCACAGTGTCTTGAAGTCTGGCAGACCAACCCAAAGGACCGCGATAAAATCCGTAAAATAGTTTTATTTCAATGTCTATTCTTCTCTTTCATTTGCGTAAACATAAGAAATCGATCCGCATTATCAACAAGTATACACGAGTGTAAGTGAATCGTCCACATTGCACGTGGACATCTGGCCAGCGCGGCGCATAAAGGTTCAAATCATGTAATCCCTCGCAAAGAGCACTGCACTGTTGATATTCGTGATTAAAATGGATAGCATTTTTTTATTTTTTTATTTAGTCATCTACAATGAATGACGTTACTGTATCTAAAATGTATGCGAGGCAATGTACTCGATTACCAACTGGCGGGAATTACCTAGTATTAATGGTTTGACAATTAAGAGGTTAAATAAAACATATTTCGTAGATGTATTTATAATTTTAACCAGTGTTCAAAGTATTAATTATGAATATAGGTTGATAATTTTCCATCACAAATATAATGATCAAAAATTTAAATACATCTGCTCAATTTATCGTATTAAACGGGAATTGGCATAGGTGTTAATGAATATACAGTGAATGCACTCGAGAGGGATGAATAAAATATTCCACAAATTATTTAATTAGTTATGCAAATTTTATATTATTTGCTTTTAACGTAAAATATACACATTTTAAAAGTGCTTAATATTTACGATAATTTAATTAAATGCTTAATTTACTGTCAGCTTAACGATAATTTTGTTTATATTTTGGTTTTGAGGGTTATTTCATTGAATTTTATGTGAACCATGTTGTTACCAGGAATTTAATATGTAGTTTAATTAATGAGTGAATGCCGGCAATTATCATCGAACAATAATACTAACCAAAATTTTGTGAAGTAATTTTATTACATTTTCTTGTTATTATAATATTTCCTCTTTATATTGTACGCATCGTTTTGTCCATGATAATAATTTGATCATACAGCATGCATGTAATGAACATTATCGTTTTTTCTGACCGATTGCGGTTTCTGTTCAACGATATACATATCAACATACGTATTAGAAATATTATTTACGAGATTACCTATATGAGTAACTAACTGTTTTAAATTGAAAGAATAAATGTTGGTGCATAATAAAGTGATTACGTTAAGTTAATATACGTACCTCATTAACAAACATTATAAAATGAAAGATGATCGCGAAAATGACCCACGTTGTCATTTACTACGTGTTAAATTTTCCGACTAATATTTACGTTCCGGGGATGCATAATTTAAGGGGCACTCGAATCCCTGGAATTGTTAAGTAGTTTAGTTCATCGCTTTAAACTTCACCGTTTGCAGCTACGAATGAAGGTGTATTTCATTGAAGTTTTTAGCCGTGCGCAGGCAAACAGTTCTCTAAATCTATTTGATTCATTACTCTACGTAGCTGAGGATGGTGACTGAAAAAGAACGGGCAATTAATTGTCCTTTTATTTTTACTATCATAAAAGTTTAGCTAAAAGTAATAGCTAAGTATAAAAGTAATAGCTTTGGTAATAAAGTGCTAAAATGTAAAAGTGATAGATGTTTTATCTCTCGCAGCTTCATCAATTTTTCTTAAATTTTCGCATATCGTCTGAATATATTGGTTAATACTAAATCAATCGCTGAATGAAAGCGGAATATCGATAGCTGCAAAATCAAAAAATCGCATAGTTTGTTGATCGTTCATTTTGTTATGTCTATTTCAGAGGGTCTGTATTGTAAAACAGGGAATATTTACAATTTATTTGTGTAACATCTAAACTTCAAGTGAAAAATAACGCCCTAAGATTAATGGAAAAAGTAGGATCAATATAGAGCCCATTCGGCGTTTTGGTAGAGTTATTGGTCCCAGTCTAGAGAATAGCGAAGGTGCGTGCGTGCTCAAGTGAAAATAATGTTAATAAGAAATAAATAACTGTACCAAAAGGTTCTGCTAGGGTATTATCAAGCCTGATATTTGAAATCAAACCTTTCAATCTAACAATTCTCGTAACGTATCTTCGTAATACAATAAAACAAAACCATACTCGAATGCACTCAGCATAGAATCCATTTTAACACGCAATCGGAGTAAACGAGCTCTCATCGTGCATCTATTCGTAGTGTTCCCTTTGTGAAATCACCGGCTAGTATGGGTTAAATAAGAGCAAATGCTGGAACGCCCTTGGGATCTTCGCAGGGCTACCGACGCGACTCTAACGAATCGATGTAACGAGATATCGTTTGCAAACATCAACCGTTTTCAATGGTGCGTTGATTATTTACGATTTAGATTATTATCGGTATGAAAATGCTTAAAGGACTTGGTGAAATTACTAACAAGATAATGTCCACATGGTAATTTAAGGATACTCGGTTTGTCTTTAAAATTAATTGTTTACCTTCAGTTAAATTCTGTCTTATTTTCTAATAATAGCGTCGTCCAAAATTGGTTACCAACAATCCGTTAAGTTGTTCATAGGAAATCTGTATATCACATTTAACTCTCAGCCCTAATTTGTGGATATACTTGTAGTAATTGGTAATCGCATTGTGTTATTACAAACATAATTACCTTAGTCTAGACGTTCTTAATACATGGTTAAAACAACCAAATCAGGGATAGATGTGGTTGAAACGAACATAGATGTTGTTTTCGTAAATTTCAACTGCTCGTGGTTTGCTGAGTTGCTAAACCCTAGTTGGGGGACTTACCCGGAACCAAACGTAGTAAAGTAAGCACCCGAAATTCCATATTCGAACACACGATTTAATGCTTAATGATTTTTACTGGTGGTAGGTCTCTCATTATGTAAGAGGCCGTCTGGGTGGGTACCACCGCAATGTCTATTTCTACCGCCAAGCAACAGTGTGCATGCACTGTTGTGTTTCGGTTTGAAGGACATTGTAGCCAGTATAACTACTGGACATAATGAGACTTAACATCTTATGTCTCAGGATGACGAGCGCAGTGAAATGCCACACAGTACTTTGTAACTCAAGGTGCTGGATGGTGTTGCTACTGTTTATGGGTGGTCGTATCGCTTACCATCAGGCGAACGGCATGCTCGTCTCGTCATTCAATGCTATAAAAAAAAAAAAAAAAAAAAATGCTCTTCATTTTCATGCATAGAGTTTGAGGATCCTAAGCGCATAGACTCTGAAGTTATAAAAAATAATTATTAAGAGTTACAAACGCAACAAGCATAAGTAGTCACGTAGAAATAAGTTGTTAAAAAGTAATTATAGTTTATAAGACATGTACTGTTGACATATATGTTTTGATTCTAGAGGTATTACTTTTCCCATCCTCCAATCAAGTGATATTTAATTACATTTTCGGATCAGCATGTGACTTTGTAAAATTTTGATCACATCGAGAGAGATTTGCAATGTACGTCCTTGACGACGATTTGAAAAAATGTGAAACCTTCACTGAGTTCTCTGATATTATGTAACTGTGAATAAAGTTTAATTATTACCTAATTTTATAATAGTTGAGGATTTTTATAGCACTGCTAACATTACCACCCACGATAAAATATGGACTAAACACCGACCGGCACTCAAAGCTGACGACGTAGATAAGCATTAAAACATGTTCTGGAGTTGTATAAATCGTTTCTTTATCCATAGCAAAGTTACTAGCTATCAACGGCCCCCTTAACCTCCCTCCCGCACGCAAACGACTTAATATGTATGTGCGCCTTCAATTTGTAACCTACGGCTTAATATGTGCTGACTGCAATTTTAATAATACGGGCTTCTACAGATTTTATAGATAGGTCGGTGTTGTGGACGTCAATATTCATGAGTTGAGGTTTAGGTATCATGTTCTGTATGGCGTATTTATTAATAGTATAACGTAGTTTCTTGTTAATATTAACAAAGAATATTTGAATTTTTAAGATAATGATTATAAACTGATCAATAAACTATGTTATTGTTATAAATATGTTTCACTTTTAAGCTAATCTAGTTTTTCTTAGTTGCTTCTGTGTATGCCTAAATGAACTTTGTTTTAACAAAAATAAGTTATTTAATAATCTACTTAGAAGTAAACAGGTAAGAACGCCAAGCGCGAGCCATTGACTTTTTATAATTTAAAAGTGAGAACTGTGGGCGCTCAAGTTTCTGCGAGGAAAACTTTTATTAGTTTAGTTTGTGGACTATTGAAGGATTTATTTTATGTTTTCAAATGTTTCGTGATAAGTTTTAGGTATTTTGTGGCTTATGTGAAGATATAAAAGCAATAATGGTTTACAAATATTGATATTACTAAATAATGAAAAGATTCCTTGTAATGCTTTTATATTATTTATGATGTCGTAACAAAAATAGGCATAAAGTTTTCTATTTTATAAAACGATTGGTTAAACTTTTAAATGCAGCTCTTAAATCGAAAATTGCTGTAGCCTGAAGGTGTCACGAGATTATGCAATTCCGCTTAATTCTAAGCGAACGACAGAGTGAAACAGTGGAAAAGATAAAATAATTAGCTTCCACGCTGTGAAAAATTCGAATACCCCACCTACGTTCCCAGAAAGCTTAAAAATTTATTTCTCGAATGACAGCAGATTTATTTATTGGATTTTCTCGTTTAATCATAAGAGCTAATTCATCCCTTTGTACGGAGTTGGGTTACTTTTATTGTATTTCGTTATTCGATAGATTACATGGATCGTCAAAACAGAGTGAACTTTCCTTTGTTTGCTCTGTGAAATACGCCTTTGGTTTTATTTTAAAATCAAATAATACTTTTGTAAAGGTTATGTTTTTGTGAATTATGTTATTTTCTCTTCGTGATAAACATATAGTGCAATTCATGTGAACGTTTCATTACGTACCTTGGAATTTTCATAGTTTATAAAAGAATATTCTATTTATAATGTTTGTAAACATTGTATGATTAACCAGTTCAAACGAGGCATTTCGAAGACATTATACGATTTTAAAGCTGTCGTCAGGAATTTTATTATCAATGCAAGTTAGTCATTGCATCTAAGTGATTGTTGTGTCTACAATGAAGAAAACAAACGACACAGGCATTGGCAGAATTGGTGCTAGTTAATATGCGTGCCAGGTACCGCACAATACATTCTGATACATCCGTCACTGCGATTCTATATCATAATATACAATTTGCATACATGTGGGGAAGAAGCGTTTAGCTTCAGCCGTAATATGAAGTTGAGCCCAGTAGATGTAATGGTAGAAATCTATACTAATATTATAAAGCTGAAGAGTTTGTTTGTTTGGTTGAACGCGCTAATCTCAGGAACTACTGAACCGATTTTGAAAATTCTTTCACTAATAGGAATCTACATCACTCCTGAGTGCTATATGCTACTTTTTATACCGGGAAAATATACTTATGCCGGAAAAACTTTTTAACGCGGGCGGAGCCGCGAGCAATCCTAGTATTGTATAAAATCTAATATAATGTTATGCACATTCCAAATATCTCTTGATGTATACTTACTACATACCTTATAGAGAGAAATAATCTAATTAGTTGCCTGTACACGAATCCGAATTAATATAGAGCAACCATGTATATGATTACACAATAAGCCCTCGGTTTCGTATCAGCTATAGTCAATAATTTCAGATCCTGTTAAGGTAACTGACTTTGCCACCGTCATTCAATTGAAGGTATCGGTGCTCGAAGCGTGAATTTTGAACGTTTGCTAGCGTTGCAAGTAAACGAGAAACATGTCATGCATGAAAAGCCTTTAGCCTCCCCGGCTGGTTGCCGGGCTCTTGTATAGATATTCTCACACGCAGTTTACATTTCCATTACACGAAAGTGTTAAATATTCAACACAGACTTAATATGAATTTCGATGTAAAAAGGACTTGAACGTGAACATAAAATCTATAAATCGACTCGTCACCGCGTTGCAGCTTGTCACCGCGGACGGGAGGTTTTTAATTAATTTTAGGAGATTTGTTTAATCGATCACACAATCCTCGAGGGAGGGTCAAACTATGCTAACGCGTGGCTTCCAGACTTATTAATTTAAATTATGCATAACGCGGCACTGTAATGCTAACTTGTGTGTACAATATTAACTCCGCGTTATTATATATGTAAATTATTAATACTGTGCTATGATTATTGTATAGGTCGATTACCGAAAGCTGGCACGTTCACGGTGCTCACACCGATACGATATTACACAATATGATAAAATAATGTTACAAAATATTAAAATTGTACGGGCAGATCATTGATGTAGGGTTTTTTTAATACATCAATGGGGCAGATATATAGATTCAATAAAACATTAGCTATATTTTTTGACTTCGCTGCTACGTAAACAATGCGTTGTTAAGACAAGGGACGTGTGTATATTCACAGAGACTACGCAGTCTTAACTAATGAATGTGTTTTACATGCCAGCTTACGGTAATCGACCTATAATGACGTTAACGCACAATGCAAAAATGCAAATAAAAGTATTGAGGACATTGGAGTTTATATCCTTCTTGAAGAAGTCAGGTGTAGGGGAACCAACAAACCCTTCAAAGGCATGTATCGCCTAAAAAATTGAATACCCGAGAGGCGGTACAAAATCGCCCCCTATCACATTATTGGACGTAATACGCACGGCGAAAAGTGGGTGCACTAGGGGCGCCTCTGCCTACCCCTTCGGGGATAAAAGGCGTGAGTGTGTGTGTGTGTGGTACAAAATGCCTTTGAAGAGTTTGTAGGCCCCCGTACACATGACTTCTTCAAGAAAGGCATTGAAAAATTACCACTGCGCTGGCAGAGATGCATCGATAGCATGGGTGCATATTTGATAGATAGAAATAAAAAATATTTATAAACAGATGACTTTAACTTTCTGTATACTAAACGGCAATTTCATAGGTAAAGACCATATACATATTATCATGTTATGTGCATGGTTGTTAACAGAGGCGTAGGCTCCATAGTCCATACAATACGATTCCAGTTGACATTGTCGTATCTATTGACGATTTTACTTGTTGGCAACTGTATTATGTAACTACTAACTAAGCTACGGTACCTACCATACACTCCGCATAACACAATGTAATGATCCAAGAATATAAATCTAGCTTTTGACTGGCACACGACTTTTTATGTTTATAATAGCTGATATGATTTGTAGATTGTGAGTAAAAACTATAACAGGTAATTAGTGGTATGCCGTCTCGAGTTCTAATTATTAACGGATTGGCCGGCAAATCGAGCAGAAACATAATTACTCACGCCTAGATAAATACATATAATAATAACTATTTAGCAGTAATTAACTAATATATTCTATGCCCAGAATTGTTTTCCATTAATTATGTAAAGTTTTCTTGTTATTTAATTTCTAAGTTTTAACGTATCCACACGCTCTCATGGTTTTTTTTTATATCTGAAGCGGTACGCAGAGGCGCAACTGGTGCACCCACTTTTCGTGGTACGTATTTCGTCCCATGACGAGATGGGGCGCGTCTATCGGCATATTGGACACGTATTATAGACTTAATGTATCCTTAGTATGAAATGTGGTAGGTATTTTATTGTCTTTAGAAATTTATACGACATTGGATATTGTTTTTATTTGTGTCTATCATTGGACCATGTCAAGGCTGGTTCCACTCTCTCCGTTATTAACAGCGGGAAATTATAAGTATTTAATAATTCAATTATCGGACAAGGCCGCATCGGTTAATGTGTGACCGGTGAGTTACCGGTTAAATTACAGGCTGTCCGCTCCGGTTGGCCGGTGGTTTCTCATCCCTATCACCATACAATACATACACTATACGGCGCGCTCAAAATGCATCCGTCGTATATAGGCCACAAGTTGGTCTAAAAAAGTCACATTGTACCGCTAGTCCGTACAGTCGTGGCAAAGTGGTGTTTCGAAACGCGGCCGGTGTGGAGATGAGCTTTGATCAGGAAATTGCTTTTTTGTCGAACGCCATAACAGATTGTGAGGATTTTGATGAATTATATCGGTTGTATTGTGTGCGTGATTAGTGTTTAATAACGGATCGTTTACAAATCGTGAAAATATAATATTGTTTTTATTCGTTTGTAATAGGTATTGTGGAAGTGCACTTTATACTTCTTTGTTAAGCTTAGTGTTCGATTTTAAGGCGCTATTCTTCTCATTTTGTGTTTAAAGATGTAATCGGAGGAGCGCTGTTTTTGAAAACGTCGGCAGTTTGACATGCAAGCTTCACTTCGGAAATTGAGCTGCGAATAAGATGCTATCAGTTTAATATTACATGAATCATCATTGTTTATCGGCGGGCTACGTTTTATAGCACACTTTCAATGAATTTAACAATAGAATGTATAACGTTCACGTCAAAAAATCAATCACATAACTATGTTTGGCCTTGAGTATAAGTTAAACATGCGCAAAATTTTATGTATTCTATTTGTGTAGGTTGCGTTTGTTGCCAGCGTTAAGAATTTTATTCCTACTAGCATTCGCTTGTAGCTCTGCTGGTGTGAAAGTCCGACCCCAGGAAAGCTCATAGTACGGAATGCATAGCTTCCTATTAATTGTGAAAGTGATGTCACATTCGGAGCAGGATTTCTATGGGATAAGCGCGGTGAAACAAGCAAATAAAATGTCCGTTTTTATAATGAGACGTATTTTATAACTGAAGGAATAATATAAAGATATAATATGTATTTAACGAAGTAAATATAGCTAATACATCTCGTATTCATATTCAATATTCATGGATCTGATTCAATACGGTAGTTTCTTATGTTTTATTTTGTAAATTATTTTATATGTAACAGAAAATAATATGTAAAAGAAATTCTTCTGTGAAATCAGCATCAAAATTAGTTGAAAAATAAAGCAGTTATTCATATTTGAAATATTGCTGTGAGCAAAAGTAGGGATGTGGAGGGGATGTCGCGCTATTTCTTTCGCACGCACATAGCTTTATGGCCGGCGACTCTCGGTGACGTCACAGTGTAATATTACTGTTATTTGACAACTACCCCTTCCACCAAATTTCAAAGCTTTACACCATACTAATTATTGCCTCAATTTTGAAAAATATTTTTCTGTTAGATTTTGGATGGCATACATTTTTGATAAATGTATTTAATAATAGTACTCAAATACCCTATCGCGTAGGTGAACGATATTGCTTGAGCGGCACACTGCACAATAGCGAATCAATATTAATTTGCATGGTTGCACTCGGCGCATCAAATGGTCAGAGGTATAAGCGGTAAATTTGATCCATTGTTAACCAATTATGTGCCAAAAGAGTGGCCCACGTCTGAGTGTTCGACTAATTACGGGATTATCAACCACACGCCCTTCGTGTGAACAATCTTCTCGCATCGGTCAAGTAGATCATAATGATTAATTTGGTAGTTTGCGCGAGATTCAGTGATTGGGTTTGACGGGAATAAATGAGAGGAGAGTTTATCAGTTACTTACTCATGTTTATGAGTGATTTATTGGAAAACGTACTATAAGAAACTAAAATTCGACTACGATAAAAACCAACGAACTGAAAAGCATTAAATAAAAAATATTTTACTTATCTACCCTATGGAGCCTGCAAGCATCATAATATTAAATAATATCTCTTCCTTACTCTCTCTGAGTCGGAATTGGCGAACTATTTGGCCATATGAATTAATTCAGACATTTTTGGTTGCCTTAAAATAATACTGCCTCGGTGGCGTATTTGTATCACGGTACGACTGCAATGCTGAGATCTCGGGTTCGATCCCCGGGTCGGGCAAAGTGCTATTGGATTTTTCTATTCAGTATCAGCCCGGAGTCTGGAATTTGTGCCCGATATGGCGATAGGCTTCGCCCCCTATCACATCATGGGACGGAATACGCTCGGCGAAAAGTGGGTGCACTAGTTGCGCCTCTGCCTACCCCTTCGGGGATAAAAGGCGCGAGTATGCGTATGCGTTAAAATAATACATTTCTGACTTGCAATTAAATTTGGAACAGATTGGTCTGGAAATGTTTAGGTGAGGCCTATGTTCAGCAGTGGAATTCCAAAGGCTGAAGAAGAAGAAGTATTAATTTCCTCATTTCTAATACAATAGGTTTGGCGTCAAATGATTTACCCAAATCCCATACCTCTTATCTTATATCTTTATAATATTAGTCTAGAAGTCGGTGAAATACAGGCGGGTTTAAAATTTCAAACTCTAGCTTGTAAACGTGCCCTGTAAATCACATTATCTTGTCCATAAAATCGGCAAAAGAGACTTTTGTTCTATCCATTAACCAGCGAAATGCAGCTGGCACCGTTGCGCTAAAACTGCAGGGGTTGATAACGATGCCTTTTTGAATAGACTTTTGAATGAATTTTTGTGGAATTTTTCATGACGATAGAATGCCGGAACGTTTTGTTTTTATACCAATATCGTTTGAGCCGCGTGGTTCCGATCGCTATCTTTTTTACGTGCGAAATATTCGATGCCTGTGGAATGTACGCTGTTTGGTTTATATTCGTGAACTCCGCGACGGTTGTCGCGTACCATTTGAAACTATAGGTCATAAGTCATAATGAATACGTTTCATATATAAAGTTAAGTTATTAGTGGCAAGATCGCAGCGAGATGATGTGAAAATCTATTACTATCAAGTATCCATGTTTTCCATGCACTATAGCCGGCATCATAATTTACAGTAATAATAATAGCTTATAGTTCATGAACTTACATTATAAAATATTTATTTTAATATCTCATACTTTAATGATTTACAATCTTTGATTTATTACTCCGAAGCTTTAGGACGCCAAATATCCTGTAGCATTTTAGTGGCGGGCGAATGAAAAGTTACCGCGGCTGATAATCGATTTTAAGCTATAATTTAATAAGGTCATTTTAGCATACGAATGTAGTTCGCTACATGTTATTCAGTTACGTGATATCTTGTTACAACTTTAAAAAAATGGGGTAAGAGGGATGATTGATTTTTTTAAGGGACTCTATCTACAACGGTCTACAACGAACTCCTAATTAAAATAATAACATAATATATTTTGAGTACAAAATAATACACCTTTATGTTGAAATAAAACTATTTTGCGGATTTTATCGCAGTTTTTTTTAAGTTGTATCTTCTTACAAAATACAAATTAAAAAACCGCGATAAAATCCGCAAATTAGTTTAATTTCAATGTCTAACATTCGCGTAAATATAAGAAATCATTATACATCCTTTATCTATTTAGAACACATATATCCTCCTAATTCGTGCTTTATATGAGCATCGCCCAATCATATTACAGCCTTCGTGATGGAAATGTTATTTTTGAGCTGTTTTCAGTCCTTTAAACATCCGTTTACGCCTCTTAACTTTAATATTATGTTAGTATTGGTTCTCGATGAAAGATGTCTGCTTTTTGTATGGGTGCTGGGCCTCAAAATTCAACTAGGCTCAAATTTATGGATATTAAAGGGCTAAAAATATGGACTTAGGACCCATTAAAAAGAAATTTAGACCCCTCCATTTATAAATAACTTTAAAAAAAATCATATGAAGTGTAGTTTGTAAACAAAATAAAATTACATAAATCTCATCATCGGAGAACTTTAATATTATACGATTTATTGCAAAGGCCTAGTTTTTGGGAGTACTATCCAAATATATATAAAGTATCTAGGTTAGAATTTTAGGCCCGTTTTTGGACATGTCCTTTTAATTTTGTCGGTAAAGTAACGTAATAAGATAAGTATTTTCAATAAATTAGAATATGAACGTGATAAAAACGTTTGTAGTATATTGTGTGTACATTGTACCTATTTTCTTCGTGTAAGGTTAAGGAGGGGAGACCACGTACTGGAAAACGCAGCGTCGGCCGTCCACCTGCAAGGTGGACAGACGACTTGATAAACGTCCCAGGAACACGCTGGATGCAGGCCGCTTTTGACAGGTCCGTCTGGAAATCTTTGGGGGAGGCCTATGTTCAGCAGTGGACGTCATGTGGCTGATGATGATGACGACGATGAAGGTTATGGAAATGCCTTTCGATTTATAATCATTTTTAGTCGACTTTTTTATAATCAATAATCAAAATACATGTTCCATAATCATCTATTCAGGTAATATACAGATTCTAGCGTCTAGTGTTCACAATTACTTTCCAACTTAGTTATTCAAGTTCCGCTTAAAACAACGTTCGGGATTTTGGGAATACGTTACCGCATGTACCTAATTTGATATTTGATTGACCATATGACAGAATTAGGCCAGAATGTAGACTGGCCTGTAGAATTCCTAATAAACCTCGATATCTCATGTGAGGATATGTAGTTCATAGTCGAAATGCTTTTATTATTGGGCTTTTGAGGGAATGCAACAAATATAGATCGGGTTATGAAGTGGTCAGTGTATTAATGTACGTCTAACTTTATGTGTCTCACTGCCGGACAAGTCCCTGCCTTCTCTTTGTAGGAGTTCTGAGTAATATGATCCCTCATGGCGGGTCAATACGGTTTGGTCTTAGTGTACATTGATCGTACCTACTGTAAAATTATTTGAATGGGAATATTATTTCATTCGGCCGGCTACTTTAAATAGATTTAAGTTTTTCGTGTATTGACAGTTGTCATGTCTGCAATCTTTTTCCTAGTAATATGGATATTCGATGTTTGGTAATACTTACTAAACGCATTAATATAATAAGGTTTCAATAGTCACGTGGCATTAAAACATGTGCCAAAACGTTGATCCAAGTTGTTACATTTAATTCGAAAAAAAAAAAAAAGAATTATGCTTTTCATGTAACTACTGTGAGCTACTGCTAACCCCAATACAACTAGTTCACAATTTTATGAACATAATGTTTGGCGTACGACCAAAGATAATAATATAATGTGGCAATAAATCCGCGTGTGACATTGAGATATTCGCGGGATCGATGAACGAAGAGTATTTAGAAAGTGGCATGAGACGCCGGTGAACTTCTTCTAGCGTTGATTTTTCTTAAAGTGCGCTGTAGGATAATTATTTAAATGGAATAAATGTTGCTTACTTTTATTTGACCTGTCAAGATAATTATATTTAAAAAATAAATTGCAAGAATTTTTTGCAATACTTTTCATTCATTTCGCAGAACAGAAACCAATGGCTAGAAATGTCGAATGTTGGGAGTTGGCTTAGAGTAGACAGCGCGAGGGGGAGATTAGCTTTGAGACGTTTATTGCGTTTATATAATTTATATTGAAAATAAATTACATTTTATTGCTACATTTCCTTGTGAGTTCGTATACATAATATTATGTACAGTCACCCACATCAGTAGCTGAACTAATTCAAAACTCAAATTACCTATATGTTGAGCTTAATTGTTTTTTTTTCTCTTTATGAAGTATAGCAAATCACAAAATTTTCATTTTGTGAATAAAATAGTGTTTGTAAAAACACAAAAGTGTATGACCAATTTGAAGTTTTGAATTTGTTCAGCTACTTATATGGCTGACTGTACATATTTGTTAATAGCATAATTATGACAGTTTGCGGTTGAATGAGTGCTGGTGATAGGGATTCATGACGTGCTTTACAAGTATAACTAATCAATAAATACTAAAGTGAGACTCTTGTGCGTTACTACATCTACATGCACGTGACAGTGCGAACAGGATAAATCTGTACAGTTTTGACTGTTTAGGGCTTGGGAAAACGTCTTTAAAACCATCGAATTTAACAGTAAAATAATTATTAGTGCATAGGGCATACTAAGATTTTCTCATTACTTTAAATAACTATTCAACCGGCGAGCGTATTAATACTGAGTCACATAGGTAACATGTCTCTACTCGTGTATCCAGATGATCAGTCGGAGGTGGATCGAATAGCCCTCATTTCTCAATGCATTCCGACAAAATTACACCCGTAATTATGTGATAGTGATAAGGCTATTTATTGCCATACGTATTTAAGCAGAATCATGGTTTATGCAAAGATAATATTACATCAACTCACGTCTGACGATACTATTCGAAGGCAACAAAGGCTGCTAATAAAAAAAACCTAACGCAGTAGATAAATTAAAATATTTTTTCATTTAGCATAATCACTGCTCTGGATACAAATGAAGAATAAAACCCGTAGAGACAGTAGAGTTTTACTGGTGGTAGGTCTCTCATATGTAAGAGACCGTCTGGGTGGGTACCACCGCAATGTCTATTTCTACCGCCAAGCAGCAGTGTGCATGCACTGTTGTGTTTCGGTTTGAAGGACATTGTAGCCAGTGTAACTACAGGACATAATGAGACTTAACATCTTATGTCTCAGGATGACGAGCGCAGTGGAATGCCACACAGTACTTTGTAACTCAAGGTACTGTTTATGGGCGCTCGTATCGCTTACCGTCGGGCGAGCGGCGTGCTCGTCTCGTCATTCTATGCCATAAAAAAAAAAGACACTTGGTCCCAAATAATACTTTTTAAATGCAATATTGTTATTTTTAAACCACGGCGTGTGAGTGACGATTGCCATCTGCTGTGGACGCGTGTATGCCATACCCGGCGCGGGCTACACCGAATCGCTTTTAAACATAATGCCATATGGACAACGCGGCGGTTTTGCTAAAAGGGGTGTGAGGCTCCGACAGGGCTGGCGGACGCCGACACCGTAATAACAGAACGAGGAAGCAGGTGCGTTGTACGGCTTGTGAAAGTTCCGTCTAATTGATATGTTTAAAATACTTTAGCTCGTGCCACCGTTGGAAGTGTATTAATATTAGAAAATATTGATTAAAGGCAAGTGGAGCTCGCACTCCTCGATCGACGACGGCTGCTGATGAACACTGCCCGAGATCTGTATTATCATTGGTGGAGAATAAAATCTTGTTTTTAAATTTTATTGTGTTATTTGAAACTCCGAAATGAGGGCGTTAAAAAGTTTTCATAACAATGCTTCTACTTTTTCCTTTCTTCGGTTATGATTATGTGCATTTTGTTCAACCCAAACTTTTTCTTACTTTTTTAACAATAGCACGGTAAAGTGGTACAGTCTAAAAAAAAGTGTCGACCGGAATTTGATAAAAATATATTCAGACTGTCCGAATGGTTGCTTGTCTTATCGCTTCGTCAAGCTACGTTTGAAAGGCTTCAAGTTATAGGAAGGATCACACATGCTGGCAAACTATTCTACAGCTTAATGGCCACACCTCACTTCTTCTTGGCAT
This sequence comes from Sphinx pinastri, assembly GCA_947568825.1. NCBI lineage: Eukaryota > Metazoa > Arthropoda > Insecta > Lepidoptera > Sphingidae > Sphinx > Sphinx pinastri. Next base: position 4,610,447 of record OX387614.1, on the reverse strand, counting down.
CGATCTCAACCATATTGAATGTATCCCATTAAGAAAGGAGATCCAAGATCCAATTGAGTTCTATGACTTTGACAATAGGTAGCACACTTCTAGAAGACTATCGCTGGAATACAATACGGACCACTAGACCTATTGACACCCATTGACTGTAGCTCCCGCCGTACATCACACTGCCTGATGCGGAAATCAGGCATAACGTGTTCACAATCAGGCAGCGGTGGCGGATTTATCGAGTCGGGAGTTGATCACGAAGAAGTTTGACAATAATGTGGCCCTCTCCTGCGGCCTATGGGCTAGCGATCCGTCAGGACATCTCAGCGGGGGCAGTGATGGGCGACAGAAATTGGATTGGACGGCCTTTGCAAGGCTTCAATACGTGCGACTACCCGTGGGTTGGTCTGCCACGTCAGGTCCAATCCTGGCGATTACCTGGGATCAGCTTATGAATGTATCGAGTTTGTTAAAATTTAAAAGTCACTTCGTCGATATATTTTCACTTTAACATACATCACCCCGAAAAAATAACCGACTCAAACAATTGGTCATAATTTCACACAAGCATTAAATTAAATTTGGCACACATTTATGTATCTGCATAAGTATCCTATACGACGAAAGTTGCCATGGGATCGTGACTCGTGTAAATTAGTGTGGAAGCAATAGTAATTTTATTTGATAGCGTCGTGTTTATTTATGGGGGTCGTGTGTTTGCGTGATTGCTGCCCGCGCTGAGCTCGCCAAGCCGTGGCCCACTCGGCCCAAGGAGCCGGCGGAACGAGACATATGCAATAGACTGATTTAAAATTAAAACAATATGTCATCATTACTAGTCAATAAAATGTGTAGTACCTTTTGATTAATGTTTGATACCATGATCAACGTAGACGCAATTAAACCGTGTGAAGATTAAATTAAAACGTCTTTTTTTGGTAGTTTTGACAGACGTAGCTCTACCTTGTATTTGTTCGCGTGATCAGCAAGTTTTTTTAGCACAATTCGATAACTGCATTTATACAATTCGCATGTCTTGGACGAATCATGAATCTGTTGCAGTTAACTGTTAAAAACACACCGACTGATAGATTCAATTTCTAATATTTATTATTTTTTATGTTTATTTACGGCTACTCACGCCAGTCTTTTGGCCGCACGTCTAATAACACGCTGCTAAAAGAAAACGCGGTGTGCAGCGCAGATAAGAAGTGCTTTGTATCACGCAATCAACATAACCAAGATACTCGATGAAACTCTTTTTTTATTTTACTTTACACAACTTTTATTTAAATGATATACGGTGATCCCCGCAAAGTTCGTTCTACGTCAGTCTTTCATTAACTCTTATTTATTTAAAAAATGAGAAAGCTAAACTCTATGTGGTGTATGGTGAAATGCCAGTGGACGGGGATAGTAATAATTCCGATGAATAAATCAAACAATCTAATTTGTGTGCCGAATATTTGACGATAACTATTTATGACGCAGGTAACAATAAAGCGATTAGTTCATACTCTATAAATGCGCTAAATAAAATCTACACGAAAATACTTGTTATATTTCATAAGATAGTTTTATTATGCCGCTGCGGCTTGCGCTGCTCAAATATGACGTCTATTTACACTGACGTTCGCATGACCGATACACGTCCACAAAGTTTGCATTTTTTACAAAAGCCAGCTCGCAGCCCCTTTTTTTTTTTTTTTTTTTTTTGTCCCGCAGGAAAAATCCGTCTTATGGATACTTATCTTGAGCCTGGGGAGGGGAAGAATAATTATGTCGGACTCACCGGCGTTCCGACCCAGATGCCATCTAAATGACCTCTGGAACGGGTCCCACAAATTATGCCGGCATACCGACTAAAACCCGCGGTGGCCCGCTTCTGCGCATGTGGGACGGTTCCGGGGGGTCGTGAATGCATCCGAATTCGCCGGACCCGTCACCGCGCTATACCGCTTCGCGGCTCGCCTCTTTGGACTCAGAGGTCCCCTTCTTTAATGGCAGCACGATGATTCCGTGCTGCCGTCAACTTGAGACTGCGCATTCCCCGCTGCGCAGCCGCAACTCCCACTAGCTCCCTTTTAGTCGCCTCTTACGACAGGCAGGGAATACCATGGTGGAATTCTTTAAATGCCCCCATACCACAGGGCGGGGGGGGGGGGCGTAGGTCAATCTTCAGCCCGGCGCCTCCTCCTTCTCGTTAGGCGGCGGGCAGGATCGGTTCGTTCCCGATCGCGATCTGCGCTTTCCTTCTGCGACATGACACGCTCGCAGAAGGATTCTACCGCACGCCATGCCCTCCGTCTACCGATCATAGCAGCTACTACGGTCGGCAGAGAGAGGTCTCTACCAATGACTGGTCTGAGAACGCTGCGCTCTTCTTCCCAGGCTGGGCATTCCTCGAGCGTATGTTGGGCCGTGTCCTCCAGGCAGTTGCCACAATGGTGGCACACGGCGGACTCCTCTTTTCCGATCCGACACAGAAACGAACCGAAACATCCATGATCGGTCAGGATCTGCGTCAGTCGAAAAGTGGGCGCACCGTGGCGCCTGTCGAGCCACTGTCCAAGGACAGGTCGCACTGCCGCAATGGTCCTTAAGCCTGCGCTCGGGCTCTCCAGCCTGGCCAGCCACTCCTCCACGACAGCCCCTCGAAGAGAAGTCAGTTGGGCCCTGACCTCTCCGAGGGCCAGCCTCACCCCGCGACGGGACACCTCCTCCCGCCAGAAGAATACTGACGAGAGCTCGCAGCCCCTTGGAATCACTCATGCTAGATTAACAATGACACCGCGAAGCGAATGACTACCGTTTGCTGCAGATGTGACCAGATGTAAATCTGGTTCACTGGTGCGCTTTGAGAGAACCACATATTACATCTTAGAATGTTACGCGACCGTGCCATTCAACAAACTTTGCGAACAGCCAGACACGTCTGTGAAAGATATGTAGAGTTTACGACTGATATTATAAAGTTAATGTTTTTCTTGTTGTAATACGCAATAATCTTTGGAACAACTGCTTCGATTTTGTTTTTTTTTTTACCGGAACCCACATTACACCTGAAACGAAAGTATACCTTTTTAGTGAACGATTTTATTTTTAGTTATGACATGGTTCATGACGTTCTTGGTCAATGACCTTTACTGAAGGACGGGAAAGGAAAACGAACTTTGAAAGTCATAAGTTCTCCTAAAACAACGAATAAATGAAACTAACGTAATTATAATAAAATCTACGTTGACGCCAGAACTCCTTTCATAAAGAATATCTTTTAAAATCTCTTTGTGACTCCACGCCGGCCGTATTATGCCTAATTTATTTTTGTTTTTAATTAAAACAACAATACACCGAGGTTGCACGAGTCAAAGCTAGATAATTTTTATCTAATCACTATGAATACGCATCATGATTCATACTACAAAGTAGGTAATAGGTACTTAGAGGCAACGCATTAATCCTCGTGCTAGTGCACCATAGCCTAGTAGGGAATGGAACAGTCTGCCGAAATAATGTCCGCAGGTTCAAACTCAAGGCACACACCTCGATATTTTAAAAACTTATAGTTTTTAAATTATCGTTCGCTTTAACGGTGAAGGAATAAATCGTGAGGAAACCTACATACCTGAGAATTAACCATAAGACTTTAGAGGGTATGTGAAATCTGCCAACCCGCACTAGGCAAGTGTGGTGGACTAAAGCCTAAACCCTCTAGCAGTAGAGGAGTCCTGTGCTCATCGGTGGGCAGAATATAATACAGGACTGGTATTATTTATCACTTAGTCCTCGTAAGTTTTAAAAGCATTTTAGCGTTGCGGTCGCTAATATCCATTTTCTCGATGAAAATTATAATTTTCCCCTTTAATATTCATAAACACTTTAAAAGTTATGCGACTTATAATAAAGAGTTACGATAAATATAAATCATATTATTTGCACGCCTGGGTTTACTGCCACCATATGTCATTAAAAAAGTATGTGAATATTTTTGGGTGGATTACATTTACGAGTTAGTTAGTAATAACTAATATCGCACACGATATGCACTAATAGTTTGTGCCAGAACTCCCATAAGCTTTTAATGATGACAGTATACCGCTATAGATCCTAAATATAATCTAGATTACGTTCAAAATTTATTTCGAAAATCTGAAAGGAATGTAAGCTATTTTATATTTATAATGTATATTCATCACTTTTTTATCATAAGCTTCATTACTTGGACGTTTAGAAGCCGTAATAGTAATAAAAATGAAATATAACATACATAGCATCGCGGCTTTGTCTCTTTTCAGGGGTAGGCAGAGGTGTATCCACCCCAATTTGCCAGCTGTTAGGTGCCATGTAATAGGCAGCGGGCCTATTGCTAATAACAGGGTACATTTCATTCATTATATTGAAATTGAAATATTATATTATCATAATATATTTGTTTTTTTTTTTTAATGTTTCTTTTGTTTTTAATTTGTGTAACAACCTACGGGAACTTATCGTTTTCTTTTTAGTAAACTGTGGATAATGCTGTGGGCTGCACGTATATGTAAATGTTGATAAATATTATTGTTTGTTAATTTTGTTGAGCAGCTGTTTGTTATCCCAAATAAATAAATAAATAATAAATTGTAACCCAAGTTATGAATCCCAATATGTCTTTGGTATCGTATTATCGAGTTAATAACGTGCGCAAGGTGTACAAGTTAGTTCTATATTAATAAAACAGGTTAAAATATTGAAGAAGACACCGAAGCAAATTATTAAAGGCAATTAGAAACATATCTAAAATATATGGCGGTGAATTAAGGCCTCATTAGCGTACGCGTATGATCGACGGCAACGTGTAAATGAACTATATTCATAAGTTAACGTGATTACAAGTAATCACGTTAACTTATGAATGAATTACTCAAGAGTAAATCAAACTCGGAGCTCAGTGCCATGCGACCACCGAACTGTTGAACCTGGACATACGTTTTTCAGAATGTAATTTCAAACATAAATATTTTTTGGTTCATGATTTTCAGCGGTGTGTATCCATCATTGTCTTTTTTCGTAGCCGCAATATGATTTTTAACTTTTATTGAATTGATAAAATTTAATTTTGCGCAATAAAATTATATTATACCATAGCTTTTGTTATGGGACCTCATATGATTATTATTTATATGTATTGTATGCAAAGAGTTCTAAGATTATATAGAACGGACATTGGAAAAATTGTCATACAGTTTTTTTTGCCTGTTCGTCAGTAACTCAATCTACCGGAATATTATGTATGTCCGCAAAAACCTTAGTACTTTTATTAAAAACAGTGACTTGCACTGTCTGAACACTAGAAATAAGAATAAACTAGTTGTTCCAAATTTTAGGCTCTGTAAAACGAGTAAATCATACTTAGCGAATAGCATTAAATTTTACAATAAACTTCCCTCCGAAGTAGCCGATTTGCCCGGACACCAGTTCAAGTGTTATGTTAGGCGCGAGTTAATGTCTAGAGTGTATTATAATGTAGCGGATTACCTCGATGATAAGACGGTTTGGAGAAGTGGTCCTGCACACCATGGCCAACCCTGTTAACACTTACTAGTGATTGACTGCATAAAGTGTCTCATCTGTATCTATCTTTAATATTGACATTACAATAATTTTAACTTTTAAATCTACTGTGACTATTAGGTATATAACCTAATTACTACAATTATAAATATTCCCTCATTCATATAATTTAAATTTAGGGAAGACGACCGACCGATCATTTTGTTGCGCTTGCCTTTATAAGTTTCATTTTATTAAGAAAGTAGGAAGAGCAATACAACAAAAATAATTTTGTAAATGTAGGCGAATGCACATTGTACACCGTTATTTTATTATTTTTTTGTGTTATGTCCAGTTTTACGTATTTGTACATGCCTGTCCAGGTATTCCCTAAATCCCTTCATTTGGATTTTATCTTATTTCAACGGTGATGTGCGTGCATTAGCTTATATAACTAATCTGACTTTGTACACAGCACAAAAGAATTGAAAAAAAAAGAGAAAGAAACAATGAACAATTGATGACAAAAAAAGTAAGCCCGGAGTTTCTTTCTGCCTTTCTTCTTCGGGTCGTCATCGCTTAGGTAGCTAGTGAAAGGCTGGTAGGTTAGCTAGGCTAGGGCCTGTAGTGTCCTCACCGGTGAGGATCGCGACGCGTTCCTCCCATTATTTTAATAAAATGATGTTTTTTTTATATCCCCTTTCCTGCCAGCCCGAGCTGTTTTTTTTGTTTTTGTTTATTTCTTATCATAGATTTACTCCCAATAAAAATGTCGGTAGTTATATAAGTGACCATTGGTATTTATAATAATTATTAATATAATCAATTTAATGTATCTTGACTTATCATAAGTGCAACTATGTTCGCCTACGTGATGAATAAAGTATTTTATTTTTTATTTTATTTACCGTGAAATAGCAAAAAACCTATGTAAAATGCATTAAAACACACTTCGACATGATAGTAATGTGCAAATTTGTATTTTTCTTTCTAAAATCATAGATGTTATTATTCTAAGTCTAAAATATTGTTTTCTTTATAAAATATAAGCATGCCGAGACATCTTGTCACATAGACGTGTCAGATAAGACAGCGACTTATTACCAATGGGTAATAACTTTTGGATTAAAAATTTGGGCCTGATGTCCGGTCTATAACTATATTGTTTAATGTCTTTGATTATATGTAATTTCAATGATTTTCAAAAAGTATAGATATGTCAAATGGCCATACCCTAATAAATTAAATGAAAAAAGTGTTCCCCACGCCTAATCTTGACATTACGTATGTGAAAAAGTTGAAGTATTTAAGCCAGTAAAAACAATAAAGGCAGCTAGTATATGTCATTTAAGTGTAGTGTATAATACTATCCCAATTGGGTAACTTTCGAGTCTTCAGATTGCGATTGCTAATATCATATTTATGTTTTTGGAATATCATTGTTTAATTTGTATGTTTTCTATTATTCCGTCATTCAAATCACTGGGACATTTATTTTGCGTACTTCGTTTACCGCCCACGGATCTTGTCCCCCGTATGTTTTCCGAGAACAGTCAACGCGACATTTGTTCCAGAAACCAGTACGTATATAACAATGAACGTCAATTCCAACGACTATAAAGCTGTGGATACAATTTCTACTGCTGCACAATGCACGCTTTTTGTAGGCGATGATACAGTTTTGTCTTTGCTTTGCAATGCAATGCAATCAGCCCTGTATTATATACTGCCCATTGCTGAGCACGGGCCTCCCCTACTACTGAGAGGGGTTAGGCCTTAGTCCACCACGCTGGCCTAGTGCGGGTTGGCAGACTTCACACACCCTCGAAACTCTTATGAAGAATTCTCAGGTATGTAGGTTTCCTCACGATGTTTTCCTTCACCGTTAAAGTGAATGATAATTGATAAACAATACACACGTAACTTCGAAAAGTCAGAGGTGTGTGCCTTGGGTTTTGAACCTGCGGACATTGTCTCGGCAGACCGTTCCGTTCCCAACTAGGCTATCGTCCACTTATTGTTTCGGCAGACCGTTCCATGCGCAACTATGTCTTTGCTTTACATTCGTCTAATATATAATCTATAAATGCAAAATTAACTGATACCAACACAAGAACAACTTTCGATAGTCGTCACAATAATTCCGGCTTGCTCGATTATTTTGCCGAACGCACGGCATGCGGTGGTCGTTATACCACAGAATACCGAATAGTACTAGTTACGTAGTTATACCACCGAGGCATCACATATACTCACAAATTTAATTACCGAATAGCACTCGATACCGGGAGTCGGGACGGACAGTGATATGCCATTATTTTGTAGAGTTATTGAAGTATTTGGCGGATTATGGGGCGTTTATTAATTACACTGCATACACACTCGTAAAAGCTGGGAGTCAAAGTTTTTTTATTGAAATTTTTATGATTTTTTTTTACCACGTATTGGAGCCGTGTGTCATCGCGCATTTGTATCTGAAAAAAAAAACTTCGTTTTCATATAAGCGACGTAAAATTGTATTCCCTTTTTATTTCGTTCCATAAAATATTTTAATGCATTGACTAGCTGTTCTGCTGCTGCTATGTTTGAAATGAAGCGCGCCTAGCGTTTTAATATCGCGAAAGTTCTAACAAAAAAAACCAAACAGCATGGGAGATATATTCTTTTAAATATTGGTAAAATTAAAGATTTTTTAATGCGTATGAAAATTGTAAGTCGAAATCTGAAGATTTGGTCCACTTTGTCTAGCATTTTTGCGTTTTTATCATCGTTTTTTCCCTAAAAATAGTACATTCTATTTATATACTTTAAGAATACAGATGTTATTAACGAAATCATTTTGTCTAGAGGCAATGCTCCAGATATTTTACTGCTCAATCTGTGGAAATAGTGACGCATTGTCAACACTCGCGTTACTGGGAAATGTATGGGCCTATGAAACACAATAATTCTAACCACAACTGCTAGAAACGAGTTATTATTTCGGCGCCATTGTTTTATTAAGACGAGTTACTGCTTGGCGGTTGTGGCGTTCTGCTGATGAAATTATTTGTTTTATTTTACAAGTTTGGTATTTCGAGTGGATATTACAAAGCAGGACGTGTGCCCGCTCCCCGTGTTGTTCTTGTAATCAATAAAGCAATCGAATGACTCGAAAATACGCGAGTCGACGTCCACTGGCACGCCTAGCGTGCCTGTCGATGAAAGTTGTATTGCCTTTGACAAGCACAATTAACTATTAACCGTATTAATTATTGTTTAATATGGTTACATGTGATAGGTAACGAGCGGTCCGATTTTCCCGAGATTGGTAACAGTGATATAAAAATAATATCTAAGTCTTTACATCTTTATCTTCGTTACAAAACCATTTTTAGAATATAAATCATCACGAATCATCAGCTATTCGCAATTGTGAACAATGACTCCTAACCACAAATCCTTGATCGCCCACTTTGAATAGTGACACATACACATAAAAGTTAAAATATAAAAACTCCGTTACCCACGGCTCCGCTACACCGACCCATAAATTATGTTGTCACAGACTTCCTTTTAACCTAGCACTCTTATCTACTTCACTATAATCTTAGCCGCATCAGCGTTCCTTCTCTACTCGGAATGTCAATCACAGTATCTATGGTCGCATAAAAACATGCGTCAATTAGCAACTAAACATGTATAGCTGGTAGTAAAAATGCAGTTAAGGGCGGTTACGATGCACACGTTTAGTGACTGAGTTCTTTTGATTTAAATATTACTTCGTTGCAGATATTGTATTATGTTGACAACGGCCTTGCCGCAAATAATTTAATTGTTTAGTTGCTTCTGACTTGATATTTAATAAAAAAAGAATCTCGTGATATCAAGTTCTAACGCGTGAAATATTGGTTGACGCGTGCGCGATTTACATGTATAAGCTGTCAATTAACCCATTTAAGCGAACGTCTGTCGGTCGTTCGTCGCTTATGTTCAGCGCTGCGAGGTAACGGTAAGGACGCGATGGCGACACGGCCGAGTCGTCATAAACAAGTGAACAATGCACAGGGCGGGTTGTGCTGCGTGCTGTGTGTTGTCGCATAAGCACGGCATGGCGCGGCACGGCAGCAAGCGGCGCGACCCACATGACCCGCCAACCAGCGCGATTACGCAACACTTAGTGTAAATGTTCACGGACGTTTTAATGCACTTTTCACGTACATCGCTCTCAGATAAGTCATGCTGACGTTATTCAAATTTACTTCATTCGTATACGGACACTTGAAAATGTTAATTTTGTTATTGGCAACAAAAACCAATGGTAAACTTATGTATTTCGAACTAAATATATAGTATTATAATTTCATGTAACCGCTAGATTTAATAATCACTGGGATGTGTTGGGCTATGAGTATACACAATTTTGTGAAATTCAACTAAGCTAGTGCGCGCGATAACTTGGTTAATTATAATGGTGGAAATGTTTTCAGATAGCACATAGCTTCTTCATTTCTTTTATTACAGCAGTACTTGGTATATTAACTTGATAAATCAAGGTTGTAGGCAAACTTATACATTATGATATTTAACTGGTAAAGAAACAAGCAAAATGATACAACATGAGCAATAAGCATTGTTCACAGTAATAAACACGTAAATACTCAACAGAAAACAATATATCGGTATGAAGTATTGTTATATTCGAGCGTTCTATTAACGGCTCAAAAAGTCAAAACACTACACTGTATAATCACATCGTGTATAAAACCAGTTCAAATCTGTTATTGTTACACTAATCATGCATAAAGACATCAAAACAACATGTACACGGGCCCACTACACTTAATGTATTCTAAACTGACAACATCACACACCAAGGCGGCAACTACCGAAAACAGGTCCCTTTCAGTGTATTATGCGGTGGCTCACGTTTTTTTTGGTCACGTCCCGCAGTGAGAAGTTTTTATCATCGCATGACGCTTAAATCATCGGGTGCGGTGATGCGGCCGTGCTCGCTTTCACTGTTTTTTTAGAACATCTATCAATACTTACCTAATAAATGTAACAATGATACGTCTACAAAAAAAACTTTCTAAAGCTTTGAGTATATACCAGTTGCACCTACTACGACACGTAAAACGGTCTATATTTTTAGTACAGGTAGAATGTGTTGATTTTAGTACACGATGTTAAGTATTATTACCACGGGTATTCAAGTACTTAGTTTTATCGAGCACAGTTTTGAGATATATACTGCACCTGTTTGAATTTAGTGCTTGTGATACTGTGTAAATCGACATGCTTGTATTTTTAACTAAGTTTTAAGAGCCGCAGGTGAGGTCATACGCTGGATAGTTGAGATTTGAATGACCTAAGTATGGCCTCGCCTGATGGTAATGTGTATCCGCGGCAAGAATTCCTATTTTACAATGGAAACCTTTTAACGTTCACTCAGGAATAGGCAGACGGGTTGAGCTGTATTACTAACTTCAAAAGAACTCAGTATTCATATCCATGCTTAGATTATTACCCATTCAAATTCAAATCATTTATTAAGTAATTGGGGCACTTTTACAAGTCATTTTTAATTTTTTTTATCATCTAAAGATTCTACCAGTGCTTCGGAAAAGCCCACTGACCTGAGAAGAAGCACCAAGAAACTCAGCGTAGGTCTTTAATTGTTATATTTTATATATATATATATATATTTTACAAATTGCAAGTAACAATATAAATTCAATTTCAAATATGGATATTAAATGCGAAATTTAACGGAGAGTACTTAAGTCAAATAACCAGCTACATGTTTAAATTTTAGTAAACAATAGAGTCAACCATCAAACAGAGCAGACCAGTCCACGCAAGCAGCACCCGTTCACGAATATGACGCATGTGCCAGCCATCGGCCTCCTCAACCATTAGCTTAAGGCATATCGTGGTGCTGTGAATTAAAATTAAATCCATTTATCATTGGGCAGAAGGTGTCGTAGAGGTGCATAGATAACACAAGATCAACAAGTCGCTTTTCAATTTTATTGATACAGAAAATAAAGCGACACCACGAAGTTCATATTCATTTGGACATACCTAAATATCATATTAACACGAGTGGACTTAAATAGAAGCTTTTGGGTATTTCTTATTTGTCACAAAATCATTTAACATTTATGAATGAGATTTCAAATAACCAAAAATGACTTACACGGTATTAAAACTTGTCGATGGGCATACAAACACATTGGCGACCCACGCATACATCATTTTAGGAAAACAAATTGTAAACTTTCACACTTATTTGTTAATTTTAATATTTATAACTTAATTAAAGTATTTTGACTGGCCAATATGTCACAGAATGTATGCTTAGGAAATGCCTTTTGTGATTAAGATGGTTATTGTATCCTTTTGTGATTTTTCCGTGGGTTAGCTGTATGTTTTTCACACGTTTAGATTCATAGTAGTTATTTTAGTAGGTTGGTGTAAGTAGAGTAGGTAGTTGAGGAAGGCCACCGCGGGTTTTAGTTGGTATGCCGGTGTAGGGTGTACATAGTGTTAGGGACTCGGTCCAATGCTCGCTCGGATGAAGCTATAGTCCCGAGTGTCGACATTGGGCCGTAAGACTGTGTGAAACCAACATAACCGTTCCACTCACCCCCAGTGGTGGTAGCGATAACGCCTTTTTTCCCCGCGATAAAAAAAGGTAGTTGAGGTTCTTTTTAAGTGACATTTGTGTGAAATTGTGGTGAAGTTGATTAAAGGTAAGTCTTATTATTTTTAGAATAAATATTTATTCCTTATATGCCATCAGCTATTATTACCTAATATTTCATTATAAGCAAAATATTTATGATATGCGTATTGAACAATGATACAAAATATAATATTAAAGGTGTATTTTAAGATTTCTGCGAAATTCTATACGCCACATATTTTAAAGCAATACAGACATGTATTTGATGATAATTATGTATTCGAATGCGCGTAGGTATATCTAAACATAATTATAAACAGAGTTATGAATTGTTACATCGTAGCATAAAAATATGTTTTTTTGTGAAGTGTGCTTGCATTTTAATTTTTATAACTCGATAAAACGTGTTCTGCATAGAAAAGAGTTTAACAAATTGCAATTTACATCTCAATGACTGGAATATTTAGTGGTATATTAACTATTTTACTTCTTACTAGGATTAAGCTTCTTGTATGCAAATTCGTATTACATTGCCGAGACTATGAAAAATTGCTGAGGCGCCTTGTTGATTGCATTAAATTTTCCTACGAAGTTGGCGTATACATTTTGTATGAGAGTTGCGGCCACACATCCAGTTTTCTTCGGACACGAGCCGCAATAAATAAACTTTTCCACAATACCGATACCATACAGTTAATAATAATATTGAGATAACATTATTTAACCATATTATGTGTTGTTATAGTTTCGCAGTAATTCGTATTAATTCATACGTCGTATCTTCGTAATTTATTCGTTTCATGATTAACGGGAATCATTGCGTTATGGTCAAGTTTACGATAGTAATTATTTGACAAAAGATGTAAAAATACCATTACTTAAAAGATTCTTTTTGGTGACAAGTTTATCCTAGATCAACCGTCTCGGGTTGTGATAGAACTATTGTACGATTCAATGAACATTAGAGTGATATCAATATCCTTCTTAGATTGGATCATCCTTGCGCTGAATGTACCGACGTCAACACTTATGCTAGTTAAAGAGTGCTCATATCCGCGCGTGGTACGTTACACTTTCATTTGCAATTTATGTGTGATCGAGGTCGCTAGGGGAGACGCGGCTGACATCCTCCCGACCTGTTCGCAATAATCCGCCCGGTGCGCCGATACACGCTCAATTATATGCAGACATAATCGCGATTACCTACGGCCTAGGAGCCAATGTCAATACTTCCACATGGATCCCAATGCTTTCGAAGCAATGAAACGTGTGTACTCGCCAGATTACAGTCCCGGGCTTTAATTAACTACAATTACAATTGGTCATACAGATTGCGTTCTTACGAGAACTTTTTGTTCACACTGACCCCGGCTCGCGTGACATCCTTCGTCGTGTCGTAGTACTCGTAGTTGGCTCCGACTGAATATGCGCTAGCTGCCTTTCGGCTTATTAGGTATCCTGTATATTTCCTACTATTAGCCACTGTTTACACTTGCATGGATGTAAGCTAGATTAAAACAGGTTCAGGGAAAATAGAACTTGCTATTTAAATATGAATTCGCAATTATTTCAATCCGAAATACGTAACGAATGCATTAAACTAGATGATTCGTCGTTCGTCCAGTGTAGACGCAAATTTGATAAACATTTTTTATATTCTTTATTTTATATTTTACTTAAAGACACATCTAATACTACAATCACGCATAGTTAAATCTTATTTTCATGAAAAGCGGCAGTTATTTATCCCGAATCCTACCATGGTCCCCCTGTCTGTCATAAGAGGCGACTAATAGGGACCATCACGGGGACTGGGCGGATGGTAGGGGTTATCCATAGATGCGCGGGGTCTTCTGAGAACCCACCACCCCCCTACTCATTCAGAGATAGAGCGCACTAGGCGGCACCACGCAAGGATTGTTGCCGTGAACGATTAGGTACTTATTGCCGCGGAATTTTTAGTTGGTGTTGCATGCGTATGGTAGTACATATACAGGTTCATTTTGACATTGCGTTAATAAATGAAATAACATACTTATCTCGTCGAAAATAACGCTTTCCATTAACCATAGACGTAAAATAAAAAAGTGTAAGTTTCGAACAAAATAAATATTAATAAAAAGTAACTTTAAGTTTATACGCCCTAAAGCCACTACTACTGCTCTAAAATAATTCCTCGTAGCGGCAACATTACACCTTCATCCAGAAATACACTTTCGCACACACCATATTTGCACTAAACTACGAAATGATCAAAAAAATTTAAAACTACAACCGGGATTTTTGGCAACAATATTCGTTATTCATTGATTATTTTTGGCAAGATGTTAGAAGAGGTAAAGACGAATATGTGGTTTCATTTAGTAATGCAATCTAAAAATGACCCTGTATACTATAAGGGACTCGGTCCGGCGGACGTCTAAAGTTTTCCACCTCACCGGGCAGCTGAACGCCGCGCCGGGTCGTAAGGTTGGAGACCCCAACATACCCGTTCAGTTACCACTTCAGACTGGGCGGTAGTTCTAAAAATTGTGCCTTGTCCGCTAAACAAAAATAAAAAAGGTATTTTATGTCGTTAAATGATTTTTGATATCAGCCATGACTCATGAGAATAGTAACAATATTCAGATTTTTGCGCGATACACAAATTCCAACCATTTTATTCATGGCTTTGTAAAGCTATGTTGATATTGGATTCGTTAGAATATTCGTATTGGTTTTATTTTTAACTTTATTTTCAAATAGAGCCGCCTTTTTGAACGTGATTTAAATAATTTGCCAATTTGAGCCACTTTTTTATTGCTTGGTGATGTATATGTTGACCACTACTTATACACGTCAAAAATCGAATTTGAAGTTTTGTTAAACTAACATATTTACATTAATTACATAACCGTCCAATGCTATTAAAAATAGCATTGAACTGTTATCTTTTTTAATCGTTTCAATATATTCCCCAGTTCATTGTTCCCACGTGGATAGTATTACGCAATGTATGGTAGCCACATATTTTACTTTGGTTTTAAAATACGTTCTATTTAATTGCAAACTTGTTAATTAAAATGAAATTTGAGTGGTATGGGCGTAAACGTTTATCGTTAATTGATATCATAAATTATGTTAGTTAGATACAGTGGCACACTTAGTTTTTCTTAGTTTCAGTTATATTCGTTAACAGATTGACTTTTTGTTTTTAACTAATGTCGACAAAGTTCGGCACTTCAACGGAAACAATGTACATTCTTGAACATAGCGTACAAATAGCGTCCAAACTTTATTATATAATCCCAAAAACAAATTACCATCTCAATTACAATAAGAACAAGCATGTTAGTCAATTGTCATTTTACTGAGCACAGCCACAGTTTACAGTCCAATTTAACGAATTCCTTATTTAACGGGCGTTAGTTATTCGGGCATTAAAATTAACGCGAATGTTATGGTATCGCGCATCCCATGAAAGAACGCCTATTGAAGAAAGATGGACATTGAAGAAAGGATGATGAAACCTGTTGGACATGGTAGGACACTCAAAAACATTAACAGTCCGTTAAGACAGTTAACAGGTTGTTAAATTAACTAACAGATGATGGTGTAATTAGGCCTGAAGGTTGCTACGGTCAGTCATCGGAGGCGTTCAATTTGGCTTATCGTGTAGTGCCCTGCCGGTAGTGGTGGCCCAGCCCCGTCATCCGTATCCCGCCTGAATGCCGGGCGACGCGTGCTCTATTCGCTTTACACTATGGGCCGTATGAATAGATGCAACTCACTTACGCTCTGAAAGTGCGATATCAGCTGAGATGCTGTCAAATTAAGGTAAGATGGTCGCTATTTAATAAACCCGTATTAACATAATCTCAAATGACATCGTAAGTTACAATATGTGAGAGATTTTGACAGCTCTTACATTTTGTTCATGTAAGAGCGCTTACTCAGCTGAGAACACGCTCTTAAATCGCAGCTTAAGCTTGGTTTATGAAACACACACACACACACACAAACACATGATCTAGTTATTTAACTATCTTAATATATATAAATCTCGTGTCACAATGTTTGTCCTCAATGGACTCCTAAACCACTTAACCGATTATAATAAAATTCGCACACCATGTGCAGTTCGATCCAACTTGAGAGATAGGATAGTTTAAATCTCAAATTATAGTCGCAATTTTAATTTATTGCTAATTATTTGTCTGTTATTATTTGACAGTCACAATTATCTTAACTCCAAATGATTCTAACAGATGTCGATACCTTTCGACTGGGTTGAGTAAGTAATCAATAGATGGCGCTGCTATGAATGATTCTAACAGATGTCGATACCTTTCGACTGGGTTGAGTAAGTAATCAATAGATGGCGCTGCTATGGTAAATCTACGAACGTGTCATATAAGCTACATTTTAAGCGGGACTTTTATACCAGGAAAACTCATTCACGCGGGCGGAACCGCGGGCAAAAGCTAGTTTTATATATATTTTGAGTTTATTATGGTAGCACGATCAATGTATTAATAACTAATTTTGGTATTGCAAGGCGGGATCCCCTGATACAAGCATTATTCATACCTACTAGGATGCCCAACCTTACCCTAATATTTTTGTCTATTGTGGAACGAAATAAAAAAATTTCATCCTATACCATGTTAAAAGCAATCTGTTAAATAGTGGGCAGATGCTACAAATGTTCAGTTGGTTTAGTGTATCGACGATGCGGCGGTGCGCGGGCGGTATTTACGCAAGACGTTTAACTGCGCGGTCAATAGGCCGCCTCGTGTACAAACATGGGTATGCAGCTTGCGGGTTGCGACTACGATAATTCAGAGATCACTTTATGTATAGTCAGCAGCAAAATCAGATGAACAAATTCAAAACTTCAAATTGCCTACACACTTTTGTGTTCTTACTAATCTTTTTTTTTTCTCTTCACAAAAATAAAATAAAAGAGATTTACTTTACTTCAAACGAATAAAAAAAATGTTTCAGTTTAACTTAACGCGTATATAGGCGAGTTGAAATTTTGATTTTGTACAGATATTTATGCTGCTGACTGTACATTCAAATTTACTGGTAAAGTAAAATCTAGAATTATATTGATTTTTTACTCCTATTGTGATACACAAAAAAATAACTTTTTTTAAGTGAAACTTTCCGTCGCACTGTTTTGCATAGTGCAAAATTAATAATTCATTATTAAGTTTTAACGATATTATCTTAAACGTGGGTAATAATTAGCAATGATACTTTAAGGAAAGTGAGTAATTATTTTTAGATGACTTAAGCACCTGATACCTATACCGAAATTGTCCGTCGGCACAAGCTAGATAGTATTCATACATGAAAGGAACATACTAACACAACTTTATCTGATACATTTTGTATCTCAGAAAATAAGTAATGTCTGGCGGCTTTGGGATCTTCATCTGTAGGTGTATCAGAAACGATTGTATTGAGTTGATATGCGAATGTTGAGGTAGTAATGTGGTTTAAGTCGAGTTTGAAATCTCCTTTTGACAGTTAAGCTGATAGGGACTCTTGATTTGGTTCGGAGTTCGGACATGTTCTGAAAAGACAGAACATGTATGCGGCTAAA
The DNA here is from genome assembly GCA_947568825.1 of Sphinx pinastri. NCBI lineage: Eukaryota > Metazoa > Arthropoda > Insecta > Lepidoptera > Sphingidae > Sphinx > Sphinx pinastri. Next base: position 4,592,661 of record OX387614.1, on the reverse strand, counting down.
AATGCGAGAAATATGAATTTTAATTATGTATAGTTTAAGTTATACGAAATATAGTGTGAGTTATACGAAACGGGCTTACAGAGCTCTGCGCACTCAATACAACAATACGTTTAGGGTGTTGTTGCGTCTGCCGTGGCGATGCAGTGCGTCTCGTATGTTTGCGGAAGCGCGAACGGATGGCTTTCAAGCCATAATTCGCAAAAAATCGTCTTCCATGCTGCAGCGCCTAAGAAACAGTAGTAACGCCATGCTAAACGTGATTGCTGAGCGGTTTGACTGTCCTTTCCAAAATTATTGGATGAAAGTAGTTCTGGGAAATGTGACATAAAAATTAATTAATGTAGTAGCTAATAAGTTGTTGATATCTTGTTAATTTGATTTTTAATGTATATGGATTATGTAATCTGAATTAAATATAGAAAAATAAATAAATAAGTAACGTAACCTAACGAAAAGATACGTAGAGTGGATAAACAAATTATGGCAAGATAACGAGCTGAATGAGAAGAATACGGTGGATGTAGGGTAAAGGGAACGTATTGCGCCGACACCATATGCATTGGGTCGACAAGCAAATTAGTGATGATGCCGCTTAGGTAAATGTAGTTAACATGTACACACTATTATTCCTATCAATTGAAAGTGTTTATCGTGGCTATGGAGCTTTCAAAATCCCAATTAGTTGAATTTGCTATCCCACGAACACATGCGATATAGTTACTAGTAAAAGTGCACATTCTTTTATATTGTAATACACACCTTGCCCGACCCGAGGATCGAACCCGAGACCTCAGCATTGCAGTCGTACCGTAGTATAACTACGCTACCGAGGCAGTCTGAAATGTGAAATTTAAATGCATTTTAATAGTTCTTATCGATAGATTTTTTTAAATATTTTTTTTTGTTTTATATTAACACCGTAGAATCAAATGAAGACAGTTTAAAATAGGGTATAATACCAATGATAATACCGAATTCATCAGTAGATTCAAAAATACATACTTAGAAAACATCATAAATTAAACGAGATAAAACACCAAACAGTTTTAGCATCGGATATAGGTCTACGTTATTAGTATTCTAATAATGTTAAGCGTCATATTTCGTGAATTGGACACTAAACCAATCTATTCAACTAAATGTATCTACACTAAACTACTACTACAACATCTATGACAAAGCCAATGGTGTCTCGAAACGTGGCAAGTACAAATCAAGTTCTCTAATATTACCCAGTGGTGACGTGAAATGAACAATGAGCCGGCCTTGATGCGGCGGCTGCTCGTTAAAAAACCATAGTTTAGATTCGCTTTGTTTGTTCAAGTACGTCTGTGATTCAAAGACTTATAGTAGAAGGAAGGTTGAAGGGACAAAGGCATGGTCCGCGTGTTGTTACGTGTAGCCATTTTCTCGTGATAGTAAATCATGTATCGGAAAGCAGGGTTTGTTTTCAAACATCAACGATAACATATCATATTTTACTAAATAATAACAATATAAATAGTAAGCAATTACATCATTTAACCTAATGAAAGAACTCTTCTAAACCACGGAATGAGTTGATGGGATGTATGCACGTTTTCGTACTGGTTCCCGGTATAAAGGCACCAAATGCAAGTATTATACATTTGCAAATTTGTTTAGTTCATCTCTTTACCGCTTTTTCACGTTATATCAAGTTAGTCCTTTCGGAATTGGCGTATTTTACAAATGCACGAACACGGAAATAACAGCAATTAACCATTATAAAGTAATTATTTCTTTGACATTGTAAACTACGCCAAGGATAATGTTAGGTTAGTAGAGGCCTCGCGTTAACGCCAGGCACCCGATGCGGATGTGGATTTCCGCGCGTATCATCTGCACCTAAACACCTGTGGGTAATGAGGACCGACCGCGCGCGAGCTGCGTTGACTAAACTAGATTCCTAGGAATCTGTACGATGGTCATCAGATATCTTCTCGCACAGAAGGTAACAATGTTTAAATTCCAGAGTTATTGGAACAAGTTTTAGGATATTACGTAACGACATTAAAAGAATATTTTTAAATTAACTGCCTATAATGCCGGCTCTACACTCACGCGAGACACGCGGCGCGAATTCACTGCGTGATTAACGCCAAGAGTTTCGCGTTTAACACTGTGTAAACGGATTGTCTCTATACTCGCAAAGCTTCGCAAGGTCTTCGCAGTTTGAAGTTTCGTTTCCGCGCTCATCGAGAATGGACGTCGATGTGCCTGCCGCTGCTTCTGTGACGCTTTTGCTTTAGCGCTATATAATTATAATTTAATTAAAATCACATATAATAAACATCCCAATGTATGATGTCGAATATAATAAAATCTTAATAATATAGATACTATTTTATTTTATTTAATAATATTCTTACATTTTTTTCCAATATACATACGACCGCTCGATACCGCATCTCGGAACAAAAAATCGACTCCGATCGGGGAACGCCGCGAACTGTAACCGCGCAGCCGCGAATCAATCTGCATTCGCGGTTCGCAGTCTTCGCGGGCTTTCACGGCGTGAATGTGGAGCCGGTATATCAAGCCTCGACCAACTATTTCGATGGAATTGAATTGTAATCATATTTTTTAATAAGTAGGTACAGAAAATCATGAACAATGAAAATACGTCATTTTATTTGATTGTGGAAATGCTCTTATAACAGGGACTTCCTTGAAGGTAGTAAATATTTTGAATAGGTATGTTTTTACTTAGAAAACTAATCTATCAGTTCCAAGTTATGATCGAGCGTGCCGTCTAACTTTTACAGCTAAAGCTAACCGTTCTAACCGTTTAAAAAATTTTTTTCGATTCCTGTCTTACTACTGGAATCCGAGAGTATATAAAAATAACCGCCATTATTCTAACAATATGAATTTACCTAACATCTATTGTACTGATTCCTCAGTATATTGTTTACACATGTTATTTAAAAAAAAATACGTCATTTGTTAAAAATATATTGATAATAATTCTAAAGGATTAATAAATCTTTTTTTCGATCGTTATCCGTTTTAATATTCGTTGTAAATAGAAGAGTGTCGAATACCTAGTTTCGGTATAAATGTATTTGTCTTTATACATTTCTTCAAAGTTATTGATTGAACTGTATTAAAATTCCCAAGACGCCGTAAACTGTAATGCGTGAATCATTTCAATGACTCTCATCTCACTCCAGCCTTCACCGAGGACCTCTTAATATTTCGTCCGCTCTGTGTTTTATCTACATTTTATGTCTCTTCAAAATTTTAAATTGCTTTTTGGCACCTTCTCAGATTTCAAAACTCTGAATGTACGCGCGTCAAATGTGTTTAGTTAGCCATTTGTTGTGAAGACGACGTGTTTATCCCTTTAACACTTTAATCGACGTGTATTTCGAAGAACTTCGTCATGATATATGAACTTTCCTGGAAACTGTTACTCCGAAATTAATATTACAACATCTCTAAGCGTCGACTTTGTTAGGTATTTTAATATCAAAAGATACGTGCATTCTGCTCTTCGTATAAGACGTTTAAACTCCATTGAACATTATTTTCCAGGCCACACAATGGACTCATAAATTTCAAGCTTCCGAAATAAATAACGTTATAATATAATTGACGCGTTTTATGGTCACTGACTTGTAGATATAAACCGCTTACGTTATAGTGAAATATATAACTCGTTTGCTTTGGGAGTATTTATTTTTTAAATCTTGCTTTGCGTGATAAAAATATATTAAGTGTTGTGAGTCATTGCACGCGGCTATGTTAGTAAAATGTATTATTGATTGTTGGTTTTTATTTAAAACTACTTTTTGTTGCCACTCTGACCGCATAAAATTGTTTTCTCTGAATAATAGTTTCCCTTTGTTCTGTACTTATATAAAAAGTACCTCATATCCATTACTATGTCTATCTAGATGCTAAAATTGTTAAAATCAATTGCTGGACTAGTTAGACGTATGAAAGCATTTCAACTTGTAAATTATGTAGCATAAGTATAAACTTCAGTTTTTTTATGCGTATAATATCTAATTATTGTACTTACAATAGAATATAGATTAAAAAAATCTAACCAATATACATTATATATTTGTACTAGCTTTTGCCCGCGGCTCCGCCCGCGTGAATGAGTTTTCCCGGTATAAAAGTCCCGCTTAAAATGTAGCTTATATGACACGTTCGTAGATTTACCATAGCAGCGCCATCTATTGATTACTTACTCAACCCAGTCGAAAGGTATCGACATCTGTTAGAATCATTTGGAGTTAAGATAATTGTGACTGTCAAATAATAACAGACAAATAATTAGCAATAAATTAAAATTGCGACTATAATTTGAGATTTAAACTATCCTATCTCTCAAGTTGGATCGAACTGCACATGGTGTGCGAATTTTATTATAATCGGTTAAGTGGTTTAGGAGTCCATTGAGGACAAACATTGTGACACGAGATTTATATATATTAAGATTGTACCTACTCCCAAAAACTAGGCCTTTGCTATAAATCGTAATTTTAAAGTTCTCCGATTTTAAGATGTATATAATTTTATTTTGCTTAAAATCTGCACTTAATATGATTTTTTTTAAAGTTTGTTATAAATGGAGGGTCTAAAAATATTTTTTAATGGATCTAAGATCCATATTTCTGTCCCTTTAATATCCATAAAGTTTGGGCCTAGTTAGATTTTGAAGGTCAGCACCCATACAAAAAGCGGACATCTCCTTTCGAGAAATGTCCGGCTATCCGTTTATTCGCGACAAGAAATTCGCCGCCTCGGATTATAAGGGTTCGCATTCAGCGTCGCGCCGTATGTCAGTCACGGAAGTCAACTGACGAGAATATCACTTCTGAAAATCAATTGGTCAGAAAATCATTCTTTATTTAACGAATTGCATCGGTTTTTTTCTGTTCAAATTAGGAGGACTGGAATCGGAGTTCAATCAATTCATTCGTCTGAATTGATACATAATTTAACATCTCGATATCAGATAACGTCATGTCATCAGTCTGAGTGGACTATTGGCTTATCTGGTATGCAGTGCGCAAGTCCTGTTCCGTTTTGCAGGACTTTGCAGCTAGAGTTACTGGGCGTTATATCCCAGGCTATCTAGCACACTGCTATGCCATGCAGTGCTTATTTTCGCAAATTTTGCTACTGTTTAGGAGGACTTTATCACTGGACAAATGACTTTGATCTCGTCGTTTGATTGTATAAAAAGTTTGGACACAAAACATTATCATGTTGATTGCAGTGTGTGTGAGTCATCAACATATTATTGCGGGAAGCTTAGAAACAGGCCTTCGTCTGTATCCTCCATTTAAGATAGTTATCGACATCCGTAAAATATATTAGTAGTTTTTTTATATCGCATTTAGAATCATTCAACCGTTCAAACCATGCCGTATTACTTCTAAATGAACTGGATAAATTATGAACTTTATGTATTGAACGTTTATAAGAAAGAAATCAGTGTAAATGCATAAAAGAAATACATACACACGAATTGAGAACCTCCTCATTTTTTGGAAGTCTGTTAATAATTAATTTTTCATATACTAAACATAAAAACCTTCAAAAAAACATGTATTCAGCTTATAATTAAAATTAAATTAAATTAAAAAAAAAATGTATTAATTTGTATTATGATATTAAATTAAATATTTGTGAACATTATTGTAGGAATGTTATTAATGTTAACTTTAAATGTATGTATAATTTTATCGTGCAATCTATTTATACTTTTTCTAATTCTTGCTCTGATATTTGCAAATGTTGTATACACCTGTAAAGGCATTTCATATTGTAAAAAATTCCCATATATTTAAGTATCATTATATTGCGTTGTGACGTGTCGTTGGTGTAACATAATAATAATAATAAAAAAAAAAAAAAAAAAAAAAAAAAATACCAACCAGATTGAAGCTGCATACATACTGCATGTTGAAGTTACGGGAATTTTTAAACCGGTGATTAATTTAATCAGCGTTTTGAGGCTTGACTTACGGAATACTGACAATATGTGCCTTAATTAATTATTTATAACTAGTCATAAAAATTAAGTGATCTAAATAACGTCGATTACAGACATTTAAATTTATTTATAAGTTATATGACATTGGTTAAGTGGTGCATAATTAGCGATGAATTACCCCTGTATACCAAGAATTTTATATAATACATATTTACAGCCTATTTGTTATTCAGTTCATGACAATTAACAAGGTTCGCATGTAAGTATATTGTGTGCGTGCTTACATAATTTTATGATGATGGATTTCAGTCTTTACTTAAAATTTTCAATGTCTACGTCATGTAATTAGCATATTTAATAATTAATTTCATACATGTTGTGATTCATGGCTAACGATTGACTATATTGTGAGAATATAGGCACCACACCCCACCGCGTCTTGTATTGTAGCTACTGTGTAGACGTGATTGCGGAATTTGACCGTTAACTTAACGTTAGAATGTGTCTTTTAAATGTTCCATTACTGATGACCGAGGTTTGCAACAGGCTCGGCAAAATAACACGGAAAACATCGCGTCTTACTGCGAACGATTAATAATTGCACATCCTTTCCACCCGATTGTAAAAATAAACATTACTTCACCGAATTCGTATTTTTAGAATAATTTTATGTAGTTCCATTAGTAGTTGTTACATTTCTAGAGTTCCTTACCTCAAAAGGAAAAAACGAACCCTTATAGGATCACTTTGTTGTCCGTTTGTCCGTCTGTGAAGACCCTTTTTCTCAGGAACGCCAAATCAAACATGTAAGACACGCGATCAAAAGATATAACTGTTTATGTCGCATATTTTGCGATTTCATAAGGGAATCTCGTTTTACTTCCTGAATTACTTCCCGTTGACGTAAAATAATGAAATTTGGCAAGAAGCAAAGTCTTACTGCACATGTAATTTGTAAAATTAGTGTTGAAATAGTCTTTCCAATGATGTATTAGAAATCAATCAGATCAGTTTATATCTCCCTCTCAACTTTCGTTCGCCCCGCCCGATCACACTTTTCGTAACACTCTCATCACGCATTCACCAGCTTAGGTACTCCCCAAGTCAAGCGTGCGTAAAGAAGGTTTACTTCAAAAGTTTACTCGAAACTCCAGGATTAATGGCCGTATACATAATAATAATGTGCCGTATACGTAGTAATGAACAACCCAGAGTCTCCGGATGTGTGGCTGTAATATAAAGTTCCGACTTGTTCCCATTTGTTGTTCAATTTTACACCTGCCACCCCGGACCCAATCTAGACCACCCTGTGTCCACATTTCAAAGCTTATTGATTTAATATCCCCTGTGGTGACGTTTTGTTGAACCTAATTTAATTGATTTTCTAACAAGTCATTGAAATGTAAAAGTAACAAATATATGTACAATCTAATGCTATTATTGTTTTAAGTTTTACCTACCACGGTAAAGTATACCTTATGATAAGTTCAATATAATCCAAGTAAAACATCCAACGAGATAAGCCTTTGACGGTCGCTAGAATTAAAAGAAGGTTGGCCAAATAGTTACGTTTTTTTCGAGTCAGTATTTCAATTTATGAGATTAGTTCGTTTGTATACTAGATAATGTTATCTCGTTGGCAACAGTTAAGAATTTTCGCTGTTCTAATTTCGAAAGGTTATTAGGTTTTAGAAAATGGTTTATGAACAGCATGTTGTTGACCTTTCTATATTATAACTAATTGAAAATTCTAATACTGTATTGCCACATAGCTTTTATTAATAATCTCCTGTGGTAATCTCTATTGTAAAATAATATACAACAAAGGCATTTGTTCAAAGGGTTAGGGTAGCATTTAACTACTTAATAGATTTTACTTAACAGTTTCATTAAGAACTGTCTTAATGAAGATATTTTATTCAGTCATATTTAATGGGTATGATACTATAATATATGTGAAGAAAAACTTTGTACCTCTTTAAGTCTAATACGTGTACCGAGGTTTGTGAGATTTGGTACAATTAAAGTTCCTGTAGAAAAGGAGTGCAGAAAAATTAAATGTATGTATAAACGTGTTACAAATATATGAAATTCGACGGTCAGTTTTCGACCACTGAAGGACCACTAGTTAAAATTATTAGTTAAACTCTGAGGTCGGGTGAGTTAATCCTTAATTATCTGAAGCTCAGTTTAGAATAATTAAATAAATACATAGAAAATGATTTAAAACTCCATATCAGTGACGAAAATATGTACAAAATTTAATATAATATATATTCATAATATTATATCAGTTGTCCTTTAAGGTGGAGTATGTAAATTGTAATATATTCTGCAAGCGAAATAGGTGTTATTGGCAAGACTAATAAATAACCGTCAGTGAAAGCGTTGCAATGATTTAATGGTGTACCGCTATCTTGGTGTGTAGCGATTGGGAAATAAATCAGTAGTGAGCACATATTACAATGATAATACCAAATGCAACAAACATCGTAACTTAACAATTATGTAAGCATTTCTAAATTGAGATTGTGTTGAAGGGATATGAATATATAGCTAGACAAGAGTTTCTTACTATTATATGTATAAACTTGACGTAAAATGATATCGACATTGTTCCGAATCTCCTTGATTGATAGGTAAGTCTATCAATTATCGACAGTGGGCAACGTTCCACCTGCGAGCGTTGGGGTGAAGCCGTCTCGCGTGACCCCTCGACGAAACCCTGTCACCCACCGGCGAGCCACCATAACGAGCACTCGTAGCATTGACAAACGAGCTTTGTGCGCAAAAAGTACGAAGCCTGCGTGTAATTAATAAGTTATGATCCCTATATTGCTTTATTGGTCTGCTTAGTTCGGTTCTGGGATGGGATACCACATAAAATAAAATAAAAATGACTGATATTTTTTTTATTTGTTACTAGACTTCTGCTCGCGGCTCCGCCCGCGTGAATTAATTTTTCCGGTATTTTAAGTCCCGATTTATATTTCCCCGGGATAAAAAATTGCCTATAGTACTCGCTGATAATGTAGCTTTATAATGGTGAAAGAAGTTTTCAAATCGGTCCAGTAGTTTCGAAGCCTATACAATACAAACAAACAAAAAATCAAATCTTCCCTCTTTATAGTATTAGTATAGATGTCACGTCAACTGCCTCGGTGGCGTAGTTGTATTGCGTACGCGTTACGCTCGTACGATTTGCGCGCTGAGGTCCTGGGTTCGAATCCTGGGTCGGGCCAAAAAAATTGTGACTGGGTTTTTCCATCTTAAAAATTACTCAGTCGCAGCTCGGAGTCAGGAAGTTGGCGGTGTGATACCCCCGTGCCTCGGAAAGCACGTAAAGCGGTTGGTCCTGCGCCTGATCTCTCTCCGGTCATGTTGGATTGCCGTCTCACCGGACTATGAGAGTGAAGGAATAGTAAATGCACTTGTGTATTCCGCACACACCTGTGCACTGTAATATATCCTGCGCACCTGGCTGATCTCCTTTGAGATTGGCCGCCGTGGCCGAAATCGGCTAGGAAGTGATTATTATTAGTATAGATGTCGCTGTCGCGATCTGGGTGTGATTAAAACAAGTCGTAAAAAATATTTGTTTTACTCGTACATACTTTCTATAACCCTCGCAGATACAGTCGATGCAGCTATTAGACAATATTATAATCTCTATATCATCTATACTCAAACTTCATTCATACCTAAATTACTACTATTATTATTGGTTGTGTAATACAAGTTAATCTCAAAACAGATCTAACATCTAAATAAATAAGAAATTGATGCAGCGGATGCGTGCTTCCTACGTTTGCTTAGGACGCGGGGCCGAGAGGTGATAAAACCTGTATGCTATCAGGCATCTGAGGCATCATTATGTCCGCGTCTGTTAAATAATTTATGTTGACATTTTTTGTTGGTATGCACGTAACGTTTGAAATTTAAATTAGTAAATAATTACACCCAACATGGCAAATATTTCCATCGACACATTTTCAGTGCCAGCAACATATTATCAGCGGCCTGCCGTTACCAAGCATTACTTTATTTATTTGCTTAATAAAAACTTTTCATCCCTGTTCAGTACTAAGCCATGTGAATATAATAGATTTCATGAATCAAACGAATTGTAACAACCGGGCTCTTATAATTATCTATGTATAGCGCGCTATTGTAAATCTCATGTTCGTTTTGGGGGTCGGACAGCCCTCACTGCACTGACACCCCGATGACCCTCTATCAGTCGCCGTGACGACGGGCAGGGGATATGAGATGAATGTATGGCCCGCACCGAGGGGACCTGACGGAACATTCACCTTCAATTTTGTTGATAAATAAGGGTGTTTCAAAATATGCATACACGTATTTTACATCTCATGCATATTGAGAGAGCGCTTTTGAATTATTTTTAACCCCGAATGGTTTAAATTATCCGAATGTTTCATGCTATCTAGATGTAGTTAGATAACATTTAACAAGATTTGTTTAGTAATTGAAACCACTGTGAATTTGACATCTGAACTTGTCGCAATAATGGTGATCACTTACTTGCTCTACCTTATATCAGCTTCGATGTAATGTTCCACCGCGTATGATATCGATATTTTCTGTTTCATCACTAAAATCGTCGACACAAATATTCAACGGCGAACCGACGAGACGGAAAGTGCTAAAAGAATTCCTCACGATTCACAGTGAAGTGTGGACGCTTGTCAATACTTTTGAATGCACATGCTTTTAGCACTAGGCTAAGTGATGCGATTTTGGAATTTTTTGAAACGTTTTTAGATGATGGAGTGAGATTCTGCAGTTGAGCGCGCAGTGGTAACGTTTAGGAAGCGACTAGAGGCTATATGGTAGCTGCATTTAAGAAATAATGGAACCGCTCTAATCTAGTATGTTAGTAATAGTTTACTGGGTTAGTTTTTTTCAATGTATTTTTTAAAACCTGTTAACTTCCAAATTAATTATAAATTAAACGAATTACACTTTCAATGATTTCCTCTCAATTAAAAATTTACCTGATGATAGCTTATACGCAACTATGAATAAATATATATGTCAGCTGGCTGTATGTCGGGGCAAAAACCGTCAGCTGATGCACTGAAAGCTATAACGCAGGTGTTAGGCGAGAGCTTCTATCACATTTTTAAATGCATCAGCTGACAATGTTTCCCTCGACTTACTGATAGCAGATTCTTTTTATTAATTACAGCATGATATTAACAATAAACTCATACATTTTCATCTTGTAAGAAATGATGTATCTTAAATCTGCATCACGCTCCGACATGAATTTTCCGATGAAATGAATATTCCATATAATCCCTTCCTAGCCGATATCGTCCACGACGGCCAATCTCAACGGAGATCAGCCAGGTACGCAGGAGATATTATAGTGCACAAGTGTACGCGTAATACACAAGTGCATTCACTATTCCTTCACTCTCTTAGTCCGGTGAGACGGCAATCCGACCTGACCGGAGAGAGATCCGGCGCAGGACCAACGGTATTACGTGCCTTCAGAGGCATGGGGGTGTCACCGCCGACTTACTGACTCCGAGCAACGACTGAGTATTTTTTAAGATAGACAAACCTAGTCAATATCTTTTTGACCCAACCCAGGATTCAAACCCAGGACCTCAGTACGCTTTAATCGTACTTGTAACGCGTACGCCACCGAGGCAGTCAAGTTCCGTAATTCCGTATAAATACTTTAAAACTAATAATGGTATATATTATTAGAAATAATGTAAATCAATGTTTTAATTAGTTGCTCACTAACCTCATATGTGAGGTGGTTTATTAGCAAATTACGCAATTTTATTATAGCCTCTGTCACTGAGCTGAAGTCACACAATTTAACGATGTTGTCATAAATGTATGGAAATATATAGTGTTAGAAACGTGTTGCAAAGGCGGTACCTGCAGTAGGTTGTGTTACTCTAAAAAGTCTTCTGCTGACCATGTCATTGTATTCCGGAGAGTATAATAAACTTTAAATTGGAAAACTCATATCGGAGCGTGAAGCTGAAAAATTTAAGATACATCATTACTTCCCAGATGAAAATTTATAAGCTGAATGTTAATATAATCCTGTAATTAATAAAAAGATCTGCTATCAATAGAAGCTCTCGCCTAACACCTGCGTCATAACTTTCAATGCATCAGCTGACGGTTATTGCCCCGACATACAGCCAGCTGACATATATATTTATTCATAATTGTATATACGCTATCATCAGGTAAATTTTTAGTTACGGAAAAATCACTGAATGTTACTTTATTTTTCATGTTTGATCGATAGTGATTTTTCAATTCAATTCATTTGATTGATTTACGGACAGTCAAAGTGGCGGTTGTTGGGAATATTCGCGAAGCTCTTATTTTTCGCTCTCGACCTAATTTCCGCCATGAGCCAACGTTGGCGCAATTAATGTCGGCGTCAACATAGAATTTTCATCGAATTAACGTGTTGTCGAGATCGTTTAACGACATTTTAAATATGCTTCTCATTGCTATGGTAAATATAATTGTTACCAAGTAAATAAAGATTATAGTAATTTTATCTCTGTGTTGACGCCATCTCTGTTCAGAATAGATGTAACGAATGAAAAATAACAAATAAATCATTATCCTGTACAGTTTTCATGCTCTCTTATAGGCTACTAGCTTTTTCTCGCGGCTTCGCCTGCGTGAAAGTCCCGCTTTATATTTTCCCAGGATAAAACGTTGCCTAAAACCTTCCCAGAGTCTCAAACTATCTGCATAGCAAAATTTCATCGAAATCCGTTAGATAGTTTTTGAGTTTATCGCGTACAGAGGCGGCGGGCGACTTTGTTTTATACTAGGTAAGAATGGTATGGATTTAAGATAAATAAAGACAAATATTATGCTGTACTTTAAGGCCTCAAAGTACTGTAAATACAATTAAAATAACCAATGTATATGCAATACAGTGACGAACATTTAATAAACACCAGCCGAATAGCATTGAAATAAAAGCAATAAATCATTTGGTGGATTTTATTTTTATTGCACTAACACTAGCGGACCGGCGCCGGGTATTCCGTTCACATTTTATTGAAACGTCCTGCGGGGCGGCGGGATTTTCAACGTGGCCTGCTAACGTACCAGTCTATGAGAGGAGCGCATTCCGAGCTACTATATAGTAGTATATACCAAGCGAACAATCCGTATTCAGTAAATGAAGCGCGTTTACAAAATGCCGGCTCGTTACACTCCTATTTTCTGATATACTAGATAATACGTAATAAAAACAAGGTAAACTCTTGATGTGAAATATACTGCATTTGAGTGGGGAGAGACGAATAAGGCATTCCGTAAATAATACATTACTGCATTAGAACACGCTACTACCGAAGATTTTTAAAATCACTCGTATTTCATCTTAGAAACATTTAGTATAATTAAATGTTTTGTATATGTTTTATTATGATAGAAACAAATTGATTGCCGCAACTAATTTTGTTTTAAGATATTATAATTTAAGATAATAATATAACTAAGGTGTTGTATTACTGTGACGGCAGCATAAATGCGCTCTAATTTGGAGTTCTAAGTTAATTTATTAAATCGAATAATGCTTTGGGTAACTCTTCCAATTCCCGTATGTATTGTATATAGATTTGGTTTTTCCGAATAAATCGGAAAGATGTTCCTTTATTACATCTTGAGATGGACGTAATAATATATTGACGAAACCAATTCTTTTTGAAACTAATCTCCATTATATCTTTTTGCAAACTCGAAAATATGTAATTGTCATTGTGTGTAGAAGAGAAATTGGCACACTGAATTACTGTGAACATTTATAGAGCAATGCGGGGTGCAAATGAGAATAGAGTGGCGCGGCAGTCTGTATTCTTTTCAGCAAACACGTATGTAGGTAATCCAGGTGCGTACGCGATCTATTTCTGATACATTATTACGTGATAATTCGGTCAAGTGCAGTTTAACGCTCAGTATTCCGCTCTCATTCTTTGTAAATATATATATCACAATAACCAGGAAAGAAGTTAGTTATGTCAGTGTTCAAGATTAGTGCAGATGCATTTACTAACGTTTATGCACAATAGAATTTATGTAGGTACGTATATTCCTTTCCTTATCGAGTTCAAATTGGGATCGGCGAAACACGCTCTTGCCATAATATGTTGCAGAAAGGATTTGGCTCAGTTTCAAGAAGCGTGCGCTTGTCTCAAGCTGGTGTCCTCTGGGAGTCCAATGGCGGAACAAGTTAAGTTAAGAAGAATCGCGGCCATACAAACTTACATACATACATACGGGTCGAATACAGAACCTCCTTTTTGAAGTCGGTTAAAAGCACTATAAAGTAGGTACACACACACGTATATCTACGCCTACCCTCAGTTAAGAAGCAAATAAATTTATAGCATAGATACCATTTCCCTATAGCGTTTATTGACATTCCCGGCCAGGTAACCGGTGACCTGGGAAATGCGGTTAGCATAAACTTATTGGGGCGTGCCGATATCAACCAATAGCTACGCTCACTATTTTTTGCGCTTTATTATTGCTGCGTTTCTGTTGGCAGGAAATGGTATGCTAGGTGTCTGTTATGCGAAATTATGTCTTCGCTGATGCCACTGCATTGTATGTTCTGCGGTTAAGCTAAGTGTTTGGTTCAAAAGCATCGTAGCCAACGTAATTGATTGAACATTATGAGACTCAACCGTACGATAACGAACGCAGTGCTTTGCTACACGGAGCTTTGTAATTCTACATTCTAGGCGGTCAGGTTACTGTTTGCTTAAGGAGAAGTGGCGCCAACAATTTTGCGTGTTAGTTGTTGGTATCGGCGGTTCGGTGTAAAAATATAAAACAATACCTGTGTGTCGATTCGTATGACAAGTATCTTGACATGTTGAAGTCTAGCCCTTACGAATCTATAAATATATATTGTAATGGCGGTAATTATACTATACTAGCTTTTGCCCACGGCTTCGCCTGTGTGAAAGGGTTTTTTCCGGATAAAAGTCCAACTATACATTTTCCCGGACCGAATTGTAAATTTAAACCATTCTCGAATCCACCTGAAGACACAAAAAAAAATTATAATTGGTCCAGCCGTGTAGGAGTTCAGTGGCATACACACGTACAGAAGAATTATATATATACAGGCAATGGCGGTAATTATACTATATTTCTATTTTGTTATTTACCAACGTTTACAAAAATGCTTTGTTTCTTCCATATCTATGTAAACTTTATGAAAAATGCAGTTCCATTATTTTTAATATAAAGAAAATGTATTAATTTTATAATATTAATATCGTATTATGTTGAAAATTCTCATTTTTACAATACCTCCTTCTTGGACACGGCGCAGCGCGGCGCGTATGTTACGTCAGCTCCACTGACCCTATTGTCAAGTAAAATGTGTGGAAGAAATATTTTATTATCGAAATTGTAGGGTAGGAAATCTATTACATGATATATCATACGAATGAAATTGTCAAAATAAACGATAATCGACAACAAATTTCCCGGAACGGATTAGATTCAACAATTCGATACTATGTCATTAGGATATTGGCTGGAAGTGGATCTTTTCCACATTTGGGTGTAAAAACGATTTTTGGAAATCATAATACAATTTATCTTTCGACAAGACTGTGGTCTATGTTTTTTGTATAGGTAGCTACATTGCATAGTAGCCAGCCATCAAGATACGAAATAGATATTTCAGTTTGGAGTTTGGACTATGAATGAATTTTAATGGGTACGTAGGAGATAGAAGATAATCTTTATTTCTCAGTATATTATTGTTTCTGAAGGTCATTATTTTAATACATTTATATTATTTTGTTTCTATTTCAATAACAAAGTTTTTTTTTATTATTCCTCTCAGCAGAACAGTCTAATCATTAGGCAACGTCGAAATGGCCGTTCTTATTCCCAGTGCGCCATTAGCAATAAGATAATATTATAATTCAACATGCTCCACAGTCCATACCATTGAAAGAAGTTACGAGACCTTTAACTTCAGCGTTGAACACATGACCCAGTGAAGTTCGCAACAAACATTTAACAAGTTCCAAGTTCATAGAAGCACTGAATGTTTTATTGCTGCCGTCATCGTCGCGAGTCCTCGTGCCCGTAGACGGCATCACGAGGCGTAATTCTATTTATAGTGGTGGTTTGTCAGACACGCGCTCTGTGGGCTAATGTTTAATTGATTTATGTCAAATGAGTAATCTCGCTTGCTGACCCGTGATTCATGCCGTGAATATACAACCAATTGTTGTTTACTTTCAGACTCTATTAAAGGATATCGAGACGGCGGCACACAGCTTTCGTATTGCTCATAACTTTAAGTTTTCATGCGTGTGATAAAATTCTTAAGCGATGTGAAATGTATCAATTAATAGTTTCTTGATTTTTGCACCAACATTTTCATCATCATCATCATCATCAGCCACATGACGCCCACTGCTGAACGTAGGCCTCCCCTAAAGATTTCCAGACGGACCTGTAAAAGCGGTCTGCATATATCCATCCAACATCTTTAAGGAATGTTTTTTTTTTATATTTTCCCAGTTTCTGCAAGTAGATACTTCTAACAAGTATAAAAAAAAATCACGAGCTATTGCATTTATAATATTAGTATAAAGTAAAATGAGGAAAGTTGTACAGATGTTTGGGTCTGTTAGCGATAAAGGCATAAGCCGCGAAACAGATTTACATAATAAAAATGGACCAACATAGACCAAGTCTTAGATTACCGTAAAGGCATCGGAGAATTGTACTATTTCTGGAGCAACGGCTACTAAATAATACAAAAACTGTAAATGTTTCATAAGGTGTCTCTCGTTTCAAGTCATTGCTATCTTAATATATATAAATCTCGTGTCACAATGTTTGTCCTCAATGGACTCCTAAACCACTTAACCGATTATAATAAAATTCGCACACCATGTGCAGTTCGATCCAACTTGACAGATAGGATAGTTTAAATCTCAAATTATAGTCGCAATTTTAATTTATTGCTAATTATTTGTCTGTTATTATTTGACAGTCACAATTATCTGTTAACTCCAAATGATTCTAACAGATGTCGATACCTTTCTTCTGGGTTGAGTAAGTAATCAATAGATGGCGCTGCTATGGTAATGATAACAGATGTCGATACCTTTCGACTGGGTTGAGTAAGTAATCAATAGATGGCGCTGCTATGGTAAATCTACGAACGTGTCATATAAGCTACGGGTAGATTATGTATACTTTTTATACCGGGAAAATATAAAGCGGGACTTTTATACCGGGAAAACTCATAACACAATAAATATCTATAAATCAATCCACCGGTTCATCAAAAGCAACATGCATGACCTCAATGCGTCCGAAGATTGTTAATAAAGTATAAAATGCACGTTGAATTTACGCACGCACAAAATAAACGTTTTGTAAGTACGTGAAATATTCAATTAATATTTATTTGAATCGTGTTCTGTCCGCATGTACGTCACTTAATTCGGGAATCGTAACAATGAAACCTTATTTGAGCGTTTATAATTTTTATAACATTGTTTTGTAGGCATTTTTTTATTTCTGATAAACTAAACTTTAACGTAAATTAAACCTTACATATACACTCACGCCTTTTATCCCCGAAAGGGTAGGCAGAGGCGCAACTAGTGCACCAACTTTTCGCCGTTATTCCGTCCCATGATGTGATAGGGGGCGAGCCTATCGCCATATCGGGCACAAATTCCAGACTCCGGGCTGATACTGAATTTAAAAAACCCAATATCACTGCCCGACCCGGGAATCGAACCCAAGACCTCAGCATTGCAGTCATACCGTAATACAACTTGTATTTGCAAAGCACTAAATACTCCGCAGAACTCCAATTATTCGTACGGTTAAACAAATTTAAATTTACGGAATGTTGTAGTATTTAAATGTAGAGATAAAGTGAACAATTTAGTTTAAAACTAAACAAAAAGTCAACTAATACCTTTGTGATATATGTATATTAAATTAAGCCCTTAAAATATTACTATAGGACGAATTGTGGCTTTTCTGAGCATCAAAATATTATGATAGTCGGCTTTGAGATATTGGTACGTATAAGCAAATAGAAGTATTAACAATTGATTACATAAATCAAGAATAAATTATTACAATCATTATCACAAAACACAAGTAATTTACATTAATGTCACCAAAATGTACGTAGAAATCATAATTTTCTTTAATTATTATCATACAGGATCGAGGAATGTTTTGTCGGTTGTTGTTTTGACTAGGTATCACGGGTTATTCATTTTTTTTTATATGTTTGCAGCCGCCACGTCGCTGTCGCTAAGGTGTTCAGTGATTACGAACATTCTGTACACGGGAAATTAGAATCATCTCCAATTAAACCTCGTATAGATAGCCCGACTCTTCCCCTTTGTTTTTATCTTTCCCTACTAGGTGTTGCTCGCGGCTTTGCCCGTGTGAAAAGCCTTTCCCGCTGCAAAAGTCACTAAAACACAGTACAACGGTTGTCGGATAAAAACTTATTATAAGTGCTTTGTCAAAGTTCACTTGATACTTTCTTGAAAATTGGTATAGCGGCTTATAAGGTATATCATATTATGAAGATACTTTAGTATACACGAAGTAAATGTAGATACTGAATTGAGAAGTCAATATTCTATGTTCCATTGGGTGAGAGTTGCATTCTCGAAATAGTCGATGTCCCTCATTTACGTTTTCTCTTTTACTTCGTAATTTTTTTGACTAGATTCAATTAATCCGTACTTGAGCTGCCATTTGGTATAGTTAGTAGGCGGGCGTGACGTGTCTTTTTGTAACTTTGAGTCGATGCAATGAGCTGCTTACTATGCTAACAATCTTAGTACAAAAATTAAAGTTAGAATATGAGCTGTAAAAATATTTGATTTACGGTAATTGAGAAGAACTACTCCTGTGGTATAAAATGAACAAATTTATTCAAATTCCATAAGAAGTTTTAGCATAACAGTAAATGGTCTAGTTAAAATTTAGTTTAGATGCAATACAGGTTGCAATTGTTGATGGCGTGTTGGCGCTAATATAAGGCGGTTCGAACTAAAACTTAGTTGACTGCTAGCCGACAAGTTGAATGAAGCCACACAAGAGATTTGACTTTTGAACGATTCGCGTAAACTTCAAGCAAGTCTGTCTTATATTATTGCTTCGCGATTTAAGCCGCTTAACGATAAGGTATCGAAATCAAGTTTTTTTATATGATTATAAACACACACACAAACATCACGCCTTTATTACCGTAGAGGTAGACGGAGGTACAACCAGGGCAACCACTTTTCGCCAAGTGTGTTCCCACCCATGATGTGATAGGAGGCGAGTCTATTGCACTATCGGGCCCAAATTCCAGACTTCAGAAATCAGAACACTAAAACACAATATCATTTTGCCCGACCCAGAATTTGAACCCGGCACCTCGGAGCGACGTCGTATCGACTACCGCGTATGCAATACAGGTACGTCACCGATGCATTATAAATGTACAAATGCATTAAACACTTATGTAAATTTATATACATTTCCAATAGTCTATCGACCATACCGCAGTGATTTTTATTTTCCTTTGATAAAAAGTAGCTCATGTCCTTCCCAGGGTCTCAAACTATCTCCATAGAAATCAGTTCGGTAGTTTTTGAGTTTATCACATTCAGACAGACAGATAGACGCGGCGCGGCGTGGAGAACCTTGTTTTTTAATAATATGTAAGGATTTTTAAATTACATTTTCAAGTTTTCGTCTTCCTTCTGCTAAAGATTGCTTTTGAGAATTTCGAGTCAATGTCGTCAATTTTGTTCAAAGCAAAATCCGATCGAAATTTACTTAGTTGTGATTTACACTTGCAATTTACACGAAATTACGTATTAATTTAGTATTACGCTGATCATTTCTGAACATTAAAAATAAATACCAATAAATACGATTACAGTTTTAGGTTTTAATATGATAAGTTTTCAAACTTGATTTACCTCTCCGTTTATGGTCCTTAGCCGTTGCACATTTGAACGAAACTAGAGCTTAATCGTGCACCCGATCTATATCGTAAAACTGTAGCTTTAACTAGATAGCATTTGATTTGCTAAATACGCGTTATAAAATTTAAATTATTGCCGGTATCAGGTTTCTGTGTCTATTCCAGAGTTATTCTGGATTCACAAAATGTTTAAATAAACATACCTTACAGAGTAGTGGATTTTCTCAGGTCCGAATTCTTTACAGAACAAGCGATTTTTGCCTTATTTCAAACCGCAGCATCTTTTAGACATTTTCCACTTAGTCATAGAGGCAGTTAAAACCTTCTACTGCTTAAAAAGTTTACTTGTTTAGTTGTTTGAACCCTACACTTTAACATCCAAGTGATCCATGTTGATGCTCCAATTCTGCAGCGGATAGGCTTTGGTCGACTAGATCGAGTATGTAACGAGATTGACCGATAATCCACGAGCCGACGTCAATTAATACTAGCTCGTAGCTTAAGGCACCTGGTTTGGTAACGTTTTGAAGTAACTACAGAACGTCGGTATGTGTGGTCATGTCAAACCAACCTCTAAATGGAAGCAGTAAAAGGCCTGCAAACATCGTTATACCAAAGTTTCTATGTGAATTTACAATTATAAGAGGATTGTTGGCTCGTGCTTCGTTAATTCGGTCTAAGAGGAAACAAACGCCATATTTAATGCCTCACATATCTTTACCATTGAGCTTATTTGCAGCATGCAAATTGCAAAACATCTCACACTCACCCGGCTAGTCATTTCATAAATTCGCTATCAAAATACCTTCCATTTAAAACATCATACACACTCAAAATAACCTATATTAATAGTTTTAATTATTCGTAGTGCAAATTCGCGTCCATTCGGGTTACACACAAACACTTAAACCTACCAGCGCAATTAATTTCAAAGGCAACATTAAATCAACAGAAACTGGTAAAGGTAATATTTGCTACAGTACAGCTTAAAATCCACAGTAAATACGCTGCTCGCCGCATGAAATTTAGTTCCGGTACATTTTAGGAATTAGAAGGACGTTTTCGACAGGTTAATAAATGGATTTCACATCTATTGTTTCAAGATGATATTTCGTGTTTAACTTGCTCTGTAGCTGTTTAGATTCAACAGCAGCGATTATCATCAGCCGAGCTACCTACTCGCCTTGTTTTGATCAGTCGCAGGTATAAGTCATACAATTGATAAATTACAAAACATCTTATACTATAACCATTAATGCTCGCGGCTCCGCCCGCGTGAAAAAGGTTTTACGGGATAAAAATATTTTTCCGGGATAATAAGTAGCCTATAGGACTCAGGAGTAATGTAGCTTCCTATTAGTGATATAACTTTCAAAATCGGTTCAGTAGTTCCTGAGATTAGCCTGTTCTACCAAACAAACAACAAACTCTAGCTTTATAATATTAGTAAAGATAAACAGCTTTGGTGCATCATTGTTGCAACGAGGGATTTAGGGCTCTGAACCGGGAGGTCTTGTGTTCGATTCTCAGGTCTGTAGACACTGCGTGAACTTTTCTAACGCGATTTTGCCTGTATAGTATCTGAGAGAAGGTTTACCTGTGTATAAAATAGTATTGCTTGATCGCACATCCTAGTGGGTTAAAACTAAAAGAAGACGCTATTAGTTACTATTAAAAAAATAAGTTTGTGCAACAAAAATATTTTCGCATCTGGTAAGTATTTAAATATTAAATCTCGGAATCTGACAGTTATTTTACGAAAGCTGTGTTGTAAAGTCGGAACGCGACAATAGTCTGCACGCGCTTTGATAAAAGTTCGTTTATATTGTTTTCATCCGGTCATAAACAACGTTTCACATGGGGATTGTTTTTTATGAATCATTATCTGGAATATCTATATTTGCGTGTAAAAATCATACTGAAAATAAGCCTCTTCATGGTTTTCTAGTCGTCTGGTCTACCCTATCAGATTGTAAACAATGCAAAACACGAGTTTAGCGTTATCCAGCCGCAGCCTCGCTTCACCACTGCTACCTTCTATCTTTAGCTTGACTCGGCGGCGTACTCACACTGGAAATTAATCCTACCCAAGGTCTCAATTGTGTTTCAAAGCGAAGTTCCCTATTCCTGGCACAGTTTGTTAATTTAATTCCGAGTTTCCTGCCACGCAACTTGCAAGCATACTAAGCCAATGTTTATAAACGCAAAGTTGATCTACTGTGTAACATATCTTCAAAGCCTTAGTGCTGCTTTAATTCATGAAGCGTGGTTACCTAATGCAGATTTTAAACCGTCACCTGAGGGACAAAGTTCGTGCTATGTTTCGATAAAATTTGTTTTGTATTTCACTGTTCCTGCGCATCAAAAGCGGCGATAGCCTAGTTGGGAGTGGAACAGACTGCCGAAACGAATGTCCGCAGGTTCAAAACCAAAGGGCACCTCTGACTTTTATAAAAAGTTATGTGTGTATTCTTTGTGAATTATCGCTCGCTTTAACGGTGAAGCAAAAACATTGTGAGGAAACCTGCATACCTAAGAAGTTCTCTATAATAATTATGAAGATATGTAAAGTCTGACAACCCGCACTAGGTCAACGCGGTGGACTTAGGCCTAAACCCTCTCAGTTGCATGGTATGGTTCTTGAGCATATTTTCGTCATAACTTGATTATAGGTCAGGTATTCACGAATTAGCTATTGCCTATTTTCAGGGACAGTCAACGCGCGCTAAACCTGCAAGTCGTAAAGTAAATTATAACTAAACTTTTACAAACGAAGAGCATGGTAATCCTGCTATAAATACTCTACTAATGAGTTTTGGCGGGAACTTGGAAGTGTCATGAGGTGCTCTTTGTTTTAATTCATTATTTTGGTGATAGTTGGTGTTATATTGCATAATTATGGTGGTATATGATCCAATATAGTTCCATTAAAGGGCTCAAATGAAGTGAATTGAAATAACTTTGCTAATCAAGTGTTTTTTTGTTGCCGCCAAACTCCTCGATAAAGTCTTCGTAAGGTAGCCACTGCTTTACTACGACGTACTACTAAGGATAAAAAAAACAACAAAGTACGCGTCTGAAGGACTCTTATCCATGGACAAGAATAAATTTTAAAAAATACTCCACTAATATTTGATTTTTCTTTATCGGAGACGGTGTGAGATACATTAATTATCTACCCTTTTTTTTTTTTTTTTTTTATCGCGGGGAAAAACGCGTTATCGCTACCACCACTGTGGGGTGAGTGGAATGGTTATGTTGGTTTCACCGATCTTACGGCACAATGTCGACACTCGGGAGTATAACATCATCCGAGCGAGCATTGGGCCGAGTCCCTAACACTATGTACACCCTACATCGGCATACCAACCAAAACCCGCGGTGGCCTTCTTCGGCGCATACGGGACGGCCCCGGGGTATCTTGTTGCACGAAGATAGCTGCACGGAGCCGTCCCGGCGCAATGCCGTATTACGGCCCCTCTCTAAATGAGGGGGGCTAAGAAGCCCCCGACCTCCAAAGCACGCCTTTGGCGTCTACGACTGCAGGAGACCGACCACCCGCAATGTCGTCCACCTCGGAGTCGCATAAATTGGAGTAGCAGCCCCCCACTGCTCGCCCCGCGACTCTCTCAAACCCCATTTAGTCGCCTCTTACGACAGGCAGGGGATGCCGTGGCGGAATTCTCTAGATGCCCCCAGACCACAGGGCACGAGGCGCCGGTCAGTCGTCCACCCGGCGCCTCCTTCGTCTCCTCTGGCTGCGGGCGGGATCGTTCTGCTCACGATCCCGCTCGGCGCTTTCCTTCCGCGAGATGACGCACTCACAGAAGGAAGCCATCGCTCGCCATGACCTCCAGCCGCCGACCATGGCGGAAACCACGGCTGGCAGCGAGAGGTCTCCTCCGACGACTGCTCTAAGAGCGCTGCGTTGTAGATTCCAGGCTGGGCACTCCTCGAGAGTGTGTTGGACCGTGTCCTCGCGGCCGCTGCTACAATGGTGGCACACGGCGGACTCCTCCTTTCCGATCCGACACAGAAACGAGCCGAAACACCCATGGCCCGTCAGTACCTGTGTCAGACGGAATGTCGGCGCGCCGTGGCGCCCTAGGAGACTCCGAGGTGTCCTCAAAGGCACATTGAGAAAATGAAAACTTTGGTCCAGATTTGACCCTTATTATTTTTCAACCGAAGTAAAGGTGAATAACACGCATAATGTTAGAAGGGCGTTGACACGTTGGAGAGAGTCTATAGAAATGAGCTGTTTGCTTTTCGGTGACCTTTTAGGCTGGGTCGATTTTGAAGAGTTGTGCTGGCGTGTCCTTTTAGGCTGGGTCGATTTTGAAGAGTTGTGCTGGCGTGTAAGTACAGCTTTCATAGTCGATCGTCACTTCATACTTCATTGTAGTATCGGTATAGAAACTGCACAAAATAGTATTGGTTAAAAGGCTTTAAAAAAAATACTGTGGAATTAACTAGGTGCTATGAAGCTATATAGCAATGGTTTAGGGTGACGATTGTAAGGTACGACCATGCCGTACATTACAATTACGATCTACCGAGCGAACTATGGGTCCCGGAATACAATTATAAAAATACAACTGATGAAATTCACAGTCTCTTTCTATAATGAAATCGGATAATTTTTAACGATAATTAACTATATGGAATGGTATTTTGCGAAATTTTTCGCTTTATCGTCTGAATAAATACATTTATGTATTTTATTATTTTCATTATGTAACATGTCTGCGGTTATATTACAGTCTGGGAGTAATATTATACGTAACGAGACATTCGACCGCAAAACGTCTGAATCTTATTCTCTTGGAAAAAATAAAACCTTATGGAATTAATCGACGCATTAGCGATTCCCGAGATACCATCTTCGTTGAAGTATTTATTATTTAATGGAATGATATAAACTGTGCATTAATGTTAATATATTGTAGGATATAAATTAGCTAAGGCTTCCCTGTATGGGTAATATTATTATTGATTGTTTTTTACCGTCAATAAGATGATTAATTAGAGTTGTGTATTTTTAATGCTAGGTAGTTATGTAAATACTTTTGGTTATTTCAGGCTGAAAACCCCAATATAGACAAGCCTATTTAATATTAATATACAAAAGAAAATCTAAATAAGATTCAAATAATAATATATATGATTTACAACATATAGCAAGCACTCTGATATAATACTATGTTCACTAATTCGTATCCTCATGTACGTATGAGGTACAACTATAAAATCTTAATTGAACGCTATAACTCAAACATCGACACTAACATTTGCATTTGTAATAGAAATACGATTTTAGTGAACGGGATTTGAGAGAAAATATAATGTGCAATCTTATCGACCTCTACGCTAAATACAGCTTTTATGGATTGCATTTTTATTAGATAAATAGAAGCAAACTAGTCCTGGGATCCTCGTAAATACGTTTTACGTAAACTAGACGCCATCGAGTAAGTCGTATTTAGTTTCTCGGAATGATAGACGTAAAATAATATTAATATGCAATGGCTTCAATATAAGTGTAAAGTTTTATGATAAAAAAAACCGGTGTTCAACTTTAATACAGTTCATTAGACATAAAATGACAAATTCCTTGCAATAGTGAAGCGACTGGAAGGCAAAGACATTAAACAGTATAGTTATTAGTTATAGATCGGACATCAGGCCCAAATTATTCGTCCACAAGTTATTACCAATTGGTAATAAGTCGCTATCATATCTGACAAGTCCGTGTGATAATACATCTTTGATGATTCTGGAGTAAATTTGTTAAAAACGACATTTGTTGAATAGCTATAGCAATTAGAGATGTGATATTTATCTATTTGAGTTATCGACAACATTTTAACCGACTTCAAAAAAGAGATTCTGTATTCGTCCCGTATGCATTCGGATTCCAGACTTACAAACGTATATGTATGTTAATAAGTCCGGGTTTTTCTCAAAAACGACTGATACCTACGATTTGGATACGGTTTTCGTCACGTAGTTGTATATTTTTCAGGAAAGATTTGAATATAGATAATATATTAGAATATGATGAAAATCTTCAGAGATAGACTATGGAACTCATCAATAACTAACAGCAAATGACCTGCGATTGCTGCGATCGTATATCTATGTATTGTTTAATGTTTTCACCATTCCATAATGTAACATTACTCCTGTACGGTTTTAGGAACTAAACAGATGTTCAATATATACCCTCATTTTGCTAGTTATGTTAACTAACAAAAAATAAAACTGTCGTCAAAAACCATCCCAAACCAAAAAATTTAACACTGTTCTCGTATATTATTGTATGGGTACCTATATACTTTGCTTAGCCGGCAATTTAAATTATGCACTGACTCCAAATATATAGTTAAGATATTATGTATATATTTTTTTGGTTTGGGTTGGTTTTTAAGTCGATTTTTTTGTCCCATTAATTGATATTGACAATTCGCTCTCATGATATAGGTATATATTAACGGCATTGTAGCGGATTTTTCTTGTCGTATAAAATATAATATCTTTTAAGTTTCAAATATCGATAACTGCAAATCATCGATATCGTGATGTTCTATTATTTTGCGCTATCTATCGTTCAATAGCTGAAGTATTTTCTAATACCTTTTACATAGGTGTTTTGCTATTTCACGGTAGATTGAGTTACTGACGCACAGGCTCAAAATTTTTGTATGAAAATTTCCCCAATGTCCTCTCTATATAATCTTAGAAGTTAGAACTCTGCGGGAAGGGAATCAATCGGAACGTTTATTTCAACACGCCGCGCCTCAACGCAGCGCACATTTCTCAAAACAGCTAAATTGCAACGAAGATAGGACATACACAGTGGAATACAAAATAATGCTGATACTATTTTAAAATATATATGTATATATCAGGTTATAGTTTTAAAGAGTAAAGTGATTTTATAAGATTCAATGGTTAGCGTTTTCACAGTGAGTAATTTATTTGTTTGAACAACTAACATGCCCAAACATTTTAGTGCATTTTTATCAAAGTGACGGATAGTGACGGTCACGGCAGACTGCGCGCGTATCACGCTCCGTCACGCTGTCACGCTAGTGCGACACGTGACGTGGCTCATATCGCCAACTTTTCGCACTACAGGCACCTATTGAGCTATAGTCGAAAGGCCTGATAGCTGATAGGACAACCGTGGCTGGCGCGGCGTGACGTTCAATAGATCTGCATCTATGATGCAACTTAAGAAAAACTTTATAGACGCTGAATAGTTTTCTAAGATAGTTTCTGGAAATATAAAGTTTTATAAAAATAGAGTTCAATGCAAATAATAAGTCCAGGTGCTAAATTAATTGTTAATCACAGAAGATTTTTAATATTATTTTGTTGTCGAGCAAGCTTTTGACAAGTTTACAATAAACGGGATTTCAAATTTACCAAGAATTCTGTTAAGTAGTGCTTAGACAATACACTGATTCTAGCATTAGATGCACAAAGCTCAGTTGGCGGGTAGTTGGTAGGATTTAAACCGATCCTCCGTCTATGTCTTTGTTACTTCTTGCCCGAAGGCATCGCAATGCGCTGTACAATTAGCGTCAACGCTGTTACCAATTTAAACGTGTTTACAAAAGCATTGTTAGACTATACTGTTTAATGTCTGGTTGGCACAAATAGAAACAAGAACTAAACACATATAAAATATTTATGTACTCAAAAATAAAAATACACTAATATATTTACAAACCCACATGTTTTCTAGACATGTGCTTTTGCAAGAAAATTTTCTTTGCGAACACTTTAGAACAATGAGGACATTTAACTTTGTCGACGGTGTGTTTATAAAGTATGTGGCTCTGCAATGCAGTCGTCGAGTTGAAGCCCTTGTCGCACCAGAGGCAAGTCATCTCTCCTTTTACATGGGCGGTGGACATGTGATTTGACAGCTTGCGTTCCGTCGTAAAAGTGCGCTTGCAATGTCCGCATCTATGGGAATCGCTGTCCGGGTGCTTATACTTGAGGTGATTGCGAAGGGCTAAATCCGAATTTAACATTTTCCCGCAAAGGGAACACGGTGTGTCCATGTTACTACACAGTTCACCGTGCGCGTGCAGCAACTCTACCGTCTCGAAGGTCTTGTAACAAGCCTTGCAGCGGTGGCTGTACTGGTGCATGTACTTGACGTGCTTCTTCAGGCTCAGGAGGGAGGGATAAGTTTTATCGCAAGAGTTACAATGCCCCTCCAGCTCATCGTCCGGGTGCTTGAACATGCAGTGAGCGCGCAGCGTATTACTCGTCTTGTAAATCTTCCCGCAAACGTTACACACGTGCCCCATCTCGGCGACATTTCCAGACAATATATCGTGGAGCACCGCGGTGGAGTTTTTCAAGTGCTCTTCGATGATATCCGAGTCGAGTCTCACCACGTCCACTTCGATTACAGCCGATTTAATAGCTTCCATTGCGCTGAGGAAAAATATTTTTTTTTCAACCGGCAAATATTATAATTATAATACGTCAAATGACCGCAGAAAAATAAAACGTCATTTTTTTATTGCCAGTGTCCACGCATTGAAATAGGTTGAGTGTAAATACATTAGTATGAGTAGTAGTTGCGTAAAGATGATTCACACGAAGTTACGTAAGGCGGTCAAGTGCGAGGATGACTCGCGGCTCGCTACCTCCTTTTGACTTAATATGTCGGTGATAATTTTACCTTAAGTTTTTTATATAATGATTTTATAACTACGTTTAATTACTAACTATAAATAACAGATAACTAAAAATGCTAATAAGAAGCATACATTTTTAAACGAGGCGAAAATGTTACATGTTTAATGATAATAACAGTTTTATCGTTCACGTTGTACGAGTTTAAACAACAGTTTGATTTTCAACTAGTTAAAATCGTTCACAAAGCGCTGTTCTTTAAGTTGATCTGTGAACTGTAAACTAGTTTATGTGTCAACCATTACTGAGTAATTCGAATACTATATATAAATCTTATAGTTTAAACAAATGTATTTCGCCTTGGGGTCACTTACAGCAGGGTCAATGTGGACCTTAAAGCTTTAAGCTCAATCATGATTCACGCGCTGACGTGTTACTGTGCAATAGTTGTGCATGTTCTTAAGAGTATGTGACACTCTTATTAGCTCAACCGTGATATATTTTATTATGATACTATCCCAATGCTTTCGATGTATTTGGTGATGTAACCTTTACTTAACAAAGTTCGGGGGAATGGAGATGTCCGCTTTTTGTATGGGTGCTGGGCCTCAAAATCTAACCAGGCTCAAACGTTAGGGATATTAAAGCTGCAAAATATGGATCTTGGATCGATTTAAAAAACATTTTTAGACCCCTCCATTTATAACTAACTTTTTTAAAAAACTTAATATAATGTGTCGTTTTTATCAAAATAAAATTACATAAATCTCAAGATCGGAGGTCTTTAAAATTAAACGATTTAGTGGAAAAGCCTAGTTTTAGGAGTTCTATCCAAATATATATTAACTGTCTTGGTTAAAATTTTAGGCCCATCTTTGGACAAGTCCTTTAACTTCTGTGGTACCTAGTATTTGAAAGTAACAATAGCACGGACGCCTTAGTGAGCCACCCTATACGTTTAGCATTTTACCTTCAAACGAATAGTACTCCGGTGTCTAACATCTAATTGGCGTAAGTTTAGCTAAATATCATATAAAAGAAAATTACGTTATGTATAGTTATACGTCTTATTATGCTATGCCTTCATAGGCTTTTTTTATTAAGATGCCAAGAGTCTGCAAGAATTTTGTTTTATTTTGTCTTTATATACGCATACTCACGCCTTTTATCCCCGAAAGGGTAGGCAGAGGCGCAACTAATGCACCCACTTTTCGTCATTTATATTCCGTCCCATGATGTGATAGGGGGCGAGCCTATTATACTATTTGTCTTTATATCATAACCTTTATAAGCAATGTGTGTTGTTTAACTTAAGTGTCGAAAATACGACAGAACGCAACTAACAACAATTTAATAATAAGCTAATAAGGAAGTCGGTTAAAAATGATAGTCTATTACTAAAACATGCAACAGCTTTATAAATTGCATCAGTTAAAATACAAAATTTGGTCAACCACATTTTAATTTCATAAATTTGTTTGCTTTATTATTAATTAATCGTTCAGATTAATAATTAACAGTTTATTAAAACTGTTGGATGTACAATAAATATATTGTGAGTCATGACTAAAAAATATACTGAAATATTTACACAAACCGCAGCATTCGTAAATTGTTCAAAATTTACAGCTCCGTTTGAAGAATTAAAAATAATCGAGTGCACTAAAATTAGTTCATAAACAAATAACAAAATAAATATAGAAATTAAAATGTCATGCGAAGTATATAACTGCATAAATGTTAAAATTTCGACGATTTTTTTATTGCCTTAATAATATGAGACAAGTCAAAATTAAGTTTAAAATTATACACTATTATACTAAGTAGATACGGCTAGCCGGATTATAGCGGTTGCCATACGCTCCTAGAGTTTAAGTTCTATTTTTTATCTAGCTATAATTCTAAATTATTTCAAATACCCAATTACCCCTTAAAAATATATTTTAAGCGCATGAATACAGACATTAATTAGGTAGGCCCTTAGAGCATTTAGCATTTAACACTCAAAGGGTAGGCCGGTATAATGTTTTTTTATACTGTAGTTAGAGCTTATGTCAGGTCACGTAACATTTTTCGACTGCACTTAACGTCAAGCATTTCACTTTGCCCTGCCAGGATAAAAACAAACAAATTAACACTTTCTCTCCTTTATTGTGTTGTTTGGTGTCTAAAGTCGTGAACAGGTGACCACGTCTCACGCATAGGAAAGGGACGGTGATCATAATAGTAAAAATTTTAAAACGTTGTGAAATACAAAGTTGCGGCCTTAACTTCGTATTTGCGAAGATATGTGAGGCGAGAGTTTAGTATGCAATAACTAATTTTAGTGACGTGAGGTATTGCGAGGATTTGAGTTATATACGAGAATATTACTTCTTTATTATATTGGCCCATTGTAAGACCCGGGCAACGCTTACTATTTAGAGTTTCAGCCTCCGTCCACGCTCTACTAATGCAACTTGAAAACAAAAATGAAGTTTTTGAGAAATACACATTTATTTTGATATTGAAACTGAACGCGCGGTACATAACTTCCCATGTATCAAATGGCTTTCAAAACTAAAAAGAAATAATTGTAGATCTTCTAAACGTTTACAGGAGTTGCAATATGAGATTTTTGAGTTTGTGTCAAAGGTCAGTTTTAGTTTTAATTGATGCTAAACATATTTTTGGCTGCTGTTGAGAACTGTACGTTTAGAAAGTCTCGTTCAATAATCAAGAGTGGGCTAAAGACACTTATTTGTGTAATTTTAGTATGTTTATTGTGTAGTGTAAGCTAAGTAAGTTCGGTCATTATCACAAGGCCGTGCCATCTTCTGTTCGAAGGTCAAGTGGTGTTTCCTTTTTTGTTCTTTTTGTTTCGTAATATTACCAATGGGCGGTTCATTCATTAGTGTCGCCAACAAAATGTTGTATATGTAACAAAATAATTTCTATGTACGTATAGGCAAGTGCACTATTTATATAACAACTATTTCTATCGTCAAATGTCTCGTCGCGTCGGTCGGTAAAATGTGGTTGTATGTGTACTCCTGAGTAACTTAAGTGTTTATTGTATCGCTAATAGATATGTTTACTTAATCATACACTGTAATTAGTTTCCCTAAATGTTTTTACGTCGCTACAAACAAGTACCAACAACGTGATTAACAACAAAAAATACAGACAAATTTAAACGCCATTTTTTGCCATTTGTAAATGATTTATTGTTATGTACTTCAATTTACTCGTGTACTTGTAGGTAAACATAAATGGTGATTAAAATTGATATGACTTTGGAATCGTTTATAAATACTATTTCGAGACTGATCGCTGTACCGTAAACATGCATAATAATTTGCGCCGCGTATTTTTTGTCAAACCATAGAGCTGCTGTGGTATAACCGCACTGCGTGAGTGTTGCAACAGACGTATATTTATAGTATTTAGTGATTATACGCGATTCCAAATTCAAAATATCGTCGGTTCCATAATCGTGGCGGTTGTTTTACGCGTGTGTGCGTGTTTGGTGTGTACGTGTGGTTCTTTATCGGTATCGGATCGCAGTGAAATCGGGAGCCGAGCTCCGCTCTCCGCCTGGCAGGACCAACAGGCGGCTCACGCGGAACGAGAGTCGCTACCACTCGGGTGAGTCATACATTACAAAGAACCTTACGCCTCTGTCTTTATACGCGCCGTCGGCCATTGGTGTGATGTCATCGTGTGTACTTGTTTGTTTTTTTTATCGGGTTGGCTCAGGGCTCATGGAACCGCTGCATTCGGTCTCGTTTCCTTTATCTTCTTCTATATAATATGTACCTATTTAAATATAGATAAGTTTACATATGTAACTGTATTGATGCTTTCTTGATTGCATTCGCTGATGAAGTCATAAAATATGTATAGTAGTTATAGGTTAATTCGAATTGCTCAGCATGTGGTAGAAATGATAGTGGGCCGGTGGCGGGTGGCGGTGCGGAAGCCGGTGCCGGCGTGCTTAGTGAAATTGCCGTCTAAATAGCCTTGAGAGCACATCGCGCAACCGGTGCGACGGGTCCGCGCTCCACACGCGGCTTTCTATTTATGAATTGATTTAGCAAAATCGCCATCGAAGATGTTTCCATGGGACTCGATGTGTGTACTCTGTACACACGTTTATTTGCCGATCATTTGAATTCATTTAGTTTTGTCTTTTATAGATAGGTATGCTGACGAAATAAACTAACTAGTTTTTGTATTAAACATAAAATAATTCAGTAAATACAACGTACTTTACTTAAAAGTTGGAACAGTATTAGGAAACGTTGCGTTTAACAATAATTGTATTTGAATTAATGATAATATCACACAAGCCTTTCCATCGGAAACTAAAGTAACCGATTCTATTTTATTAGGAACAGGTTCATTAAGGGCTACCATATCTTTGAAACAGCTAACAAGGCTCGATTCATGATAGTAAGAACACATTTTTGACTAGTTTTACAAATTATCGCTGCTTTCTTCGTAATTTTAAAGGATTGGTGAGTCAGACATAACACTGATTAGGTTTATCACCAATTAAGAATGTAGATTGATAAGTGACTGTATTTTCAAAATGTAGTACATTAACAAGACACCTGTAGCCACTAACAACATGGTACAAGCGGAGCATTTTGTAAAATAATTTCACACGCGCATTTAAAGTAGAATTGGTTACACATTGCAGATGCATCTGTATAGCACGTGCTACAATTTGTGGCTAGACTGTACCAAAGCTCTGTTATTCGATCGAGTTAAGTGATAGTGATATAATACTCACATATGATTTACTCACATCTGTAGTTTCACGATGGATGTAAATATGCTCGTCATTACCAAGCAGTTAGATTGTAGAATTAACCAGAAGACTACAAAAACATAGTGTAAAGACGAAGGGAAGAAACTATATATAGCAATGTACCGGCACTCATCATAAGACCTAGATTTTGTCTCATACCGCTCAATAATTACACCGATATTTGCCCTTCAAACTGGAAGTAAGATGTACCATAATTGGAGTCACTTACAAATCATGGTATGATGCGAGTCACAGTACTACAGTAACTGTTCAAGTAGCTCTCCATTTGTAATACCCACTGTGGAATGTGCTGGGAAATCTGTAGGGTTATTAATTCGTATGATCTTGTTTCCTTAAACCTTCTGTTCGCGACGTCTCTGATGTGCCGTACTGATGACATTACAAAATGAGTAAATGAAGTTCTTGTGTGCTGTTTGTGCACATTCTGTTAGTGTGGGAAATAAGGAGCAATCAACTAATTTCGGCTAGGGTTAGTGCACAAACAGCGCATTTTGAACAGACGATGATGATTTAAGCACTTTATTAATTTAAATTGGTGGAGAACACATTGAAAAACTTAGTTGATGGTTAATGGTCACCGACGCCCATGAACGTCGAGTATGCCAAAGAAATACCTACCCAAAAATAAATGTGTTATACGATAAATAGCAGGATTTGAGATATTTCTCGACCCTACACTGAGCTTTATACATTAAATTATCTCGAAATTCATTTTAGAACTGTATTCAACTAAGCACAAGTGCTTTGGTCATATCTGAGTTGTGATTGTGATAGCAAGCAGCCGGCCCGTCGGTTACGCAAATATTTCTCCACAGTGATACAGAGCAGGCGAGAACTGGCAGGAATTCCGCGTCGCGAAACGCAATCCGAATCAAGGCCGCGAGTCCTTTGCCGGTGTTATGACAGATATTGTTAGGCGTGGCGATCTTTGTAGCACATTAATGATCACTACCGCTTGTGACCACGTTCATCTCCTACCTGCCCTTATCCCATTCCACTGTGGGGACGGTGCAACAAAGTTTTCTAAGCCTACCGCGAAAATTTCGTTAAGTTTTTATGACTAGTCTGTACGATCTCCATCCCCACTAAAAGATTTTGGCTTCTTGTATATAATGTGAGAAAAAATATAAATGTTGCCGATTGATAAAGAAAGGCTTGGGCGCATTACATCGACGCAAATGTTTGTAAAGGATGTGATGCAAAAGCAGAGTCATTACATCACATGTTGATCGTAGACAAGTAAGACAGCAGAAGCCCGATCAAGCGGTCCATTCAACCTCTATCTACAGTATGTAGTACTAACAGTGTTACATATTGATGACACCTATTCCGGGTTAATTGCTTTACGATCTAAATGCATTATATAGTATAGTTAGCATATAGTTCTCGCCGTGAATATTGAAATTTAAGCGTTAAAGATGACGCTCGTGTTGCTCAAAGCTTTTTATGAATTTAGCGTGAACGAACGTGCAACGTCTTTGGGTGAGTTTTCTGATTCCTGGGATATTGTAGATTTTGTTGTTATGTTATTAATAAATAGTTTCGGTCATCACAATAGTTACCTCATTAAAAAAATATATATACTTATATTATAAAGAGGAAAGATTTGATTGTTTGTTTGCATTGAATAGGCTTCGAAACTACTGGACCGATTTGAAAAATTCTTTCACCAATATAAAGCTACATTATTAGCGATTTTTATCCCAGGGAAATATAAAGCGGGACCTTTATCCCGGAAAAACTCATTCATGCGGGCAGAGCCGCGAGCAGAAGTCTAGTATATGATATAGTGAAATTAAATTAAAACTGAAAAAGTTACTTGAAAAAATAGACTTACTGAGATTTAGTTCTATTTAAAATAAAAAAAAAAACATAAAACTATGATATCCTTACTAGAATTTCCAGAAATACCTACCCAAAATAGGTATAACTTGTGTCTTCGGCTATAACCAGTGACAGAATTAGCATCAACTGAATGTTAGGACGAAAGGAAGAAAATAAATGGCCAAAACAATGTACAAACTTATTGAGTTTACAAAATAATAAAAAAAAACTAAGTAGAATAAAAATTAAATTCAGTTTTTAAATAGTACCTATTTTTATGACTGCGGAGCTCAGAATATCTTCTGTAGATTCGTAATCTTTTTAAGGATGTTCAGAATTTTACTAGAACACTCTTTAACTGAACAATGCTTTATTGGACATAATCTAAAAATATAATGTAATTTTTTTATAACTGCTATATAAGCATAGTATTAAAATATTTTTGCGAAACTAGAGTTAACTAAAGGCAGTTTTAGAATTAAAATCGTCTTTAATTCGTTAAACGTTATGTAACTATGCGCAAACTATCTATGGTGCTTAAGTAAACGTAAGATTGACCCATTTAAAATACACAGACTCAGCAGTTCACAGTCATAAAAAGGGTTAAAAGTAATATAAAGCATAAATAATGGTTAAATAATTCGCATTGAGGTGTTCTTTCTCTAAAATATAATTCAATTATATAAAAAAGTACGTAAGTTCCTTAAGGAACAAAACTATATTATAAAGGCAAAGCCATCGACAATGGATATAAAAATTACCGAGGTAATAAGATATTTTTTTTACATTTAACAAGCATAAGAAACAACAAAATTAGCTTGTAACAATAACAAGATTTTATCTAGATTCATTGGATCACGAATAATACTACTTGATACGCGAATGATTATAATTGAAGGTAGAAGGCACTGAATCCTGTTTCAATAATTAGTCTAGGATCGCCTCAGACGTAACGCGTAGGACAGAGCTAGATAACACATAAAATGTCCAAATACACTTATATTTTAACTAAATGCCCACGGACCGCGACTTGCTGAAAAGAACTCTGTTTTCGTAAGGTGTTCGTTTATGTAAACGCGACGCGAGTTACCTGGAACCTCGATAATATCAGTTATGATGTCACGTTCGCGTTTCATGTCAAATGCAGTCTGGAACTGCAGTAGAGATTAGGTGAAAGATTGGATGGCATTAACAGAGACTGTGGCTGAAGCTGAGTCTCCTATCAAGTTTGGCTGTTCAAGAACGTTATTTTTGCTATCGGCATGAAGTACATTGGCTCTTTGCTACGTTTTCGCGAGCGTATCGGTGCAGTCTGTCTTTTTGATTTTACATATATGGTTAAAATAACTTAATGGAAAGTGTTATCTTCAAGGAGAGAAGTATGTAGTTTCATTTAGTAACGCGATGTCAAAATGACCCTGTATAAAACTATATTCGCTTACTATCCTTCTAGGCTTGGTACAGAAAGATGCTCGTATTTTGCTCAAAGTAATGTTATATTAGAGTGCTCATATACGGATACAATAAGGGTAATTGCGCGTAGGCGGTCCTGGAGGAAGCTCGTTGAAGCCTATGGCGGTAGTTTTAGGATAAAGAAAACTCTCATTGAATTTCTATTGGTTCATTTGCATCCTTCTACATTGATAATGAGACGGTAATAATGACTATAAACCTGATATTAGAATGAGCAGCGCAGGCCAAGTAGACAGGAGGCATCTATTTGATACTTATAGGAAATAAAATATGTGCAGTATGTGAATTGAGGCGTTATTTTGGGTTTTTAGTTCTTTATTCTATCAATCAAAATGTAATGGTGCCACCTAATAGAGTATTAACGCAAAAAGCTTGTGAGTATACAATACACATTTTCATAAGAGTCAATTGTTTTTTATCTAAACTCCTATCTTATTTTCTAAACCAAAATATATACGTATAGTTGTTCTTTCTTCAGTTCACGTTCATATTCGGTTTCTATCATTCAATAAATGGTTATTGAACGAGTGGCCTCTGTAGCGTAGTTGTACCTTAATACGACTGCAATGCTGGTGTCTTAAGTTCCATTTACCGCACTAGTTATTGCCCGTGGCTTCGCTCATGTGAAAACTCACGTGGGCGAAACTGCGGGCTAATACTAGTATAAACTATTATCCGGGATAAAAGTCCCGCTTTATATTTTCCCGGAATAAAAAGTAGCCTATACCACTCAGGAATAATGTAGCTTGCTATTAGTGAAAGAATTTTCAAATTCGGTTCGGTAGCTCCAGCCCCTACAATCCTACAAACAAACTGTGTGTACTTCACGACAACCGTTAATTGTAACGTTAAGTTTAACCAACAATCAATTATTGTTATCAAGGGTACGTGTCCAACGTGGTGTTATCATGTTTTGGGCGTGCGCCGTCGAACCACTCACGTGGAACATCAGTCAGCACCTTTCCATCGCAGTTTAGTTTGCAAATTGGAATTGGACATCGCGTCGGTTGTCCCATTAAAGGGTTGCCTCACTTGTCAGGCAACATTTTAGAACTGTGTGGGAGCCAGTGTCAGCTATTGTGGGAGTACTTCTGAGACTTAGATTCGAAATTTCTTAGGAATTTCGAACAGCAAACGTGTTCCTATATACTGCTATATATTGCTTTCACTCATTCAGAGGTTAATGATTCCTTATGTTTACGCGAATGTTAGACATTGAAATTAAACTATTATAACGGATTTTATCGCGGTTTTTTATTTAATTTTTCTCCCGACGTTTCGAAGGCTTTGCAGCACTTCGTGGTCACGGGGCGGACTGAGGTGTTGGTGGTCCGAAAAGTTAGTGTTACAAATCTACCTTCAATTTACAATTATACAATTTAAAGATGTTAGTCATTGTTGTAGTTGTAGACCGGACCGCAAACTTAATTTAATAAATTATTGGATTAATATAATAGAAGAACATCTCTTTAAAAACTTACACTTTAAAATTTCAACAAAATGAGTTATTGTTTTTACACGCTTTATATTAGCTTCACTTGTATGTTTGTATGTTTGTAACTCTCCGACTCCGACTCCTTTGGGCACGATTTTGACCCACTTTAAACGGTCAGATTATTCTATAAATATTTTAAAGCCACTGTAAAAAACAACGCGCAAATAATTTAAAATTAGTAATCTGAAAAGCAAGTAGTTAATTGCTAGAAAAATAAAACACAAAAAAACCGCAACCTTGATTTATACAGCTCGATCTTATTTATGGGTAATATTCACACTTCAATTGGATTCATCCCTAGTGCTATCGGCAGAATACTTCCAAACGTTTGGTTTTCATTGACGAGAGATACCGAACAATCGTATACGCACGACTATTATTTTCAGTTAAACGATTATGATTTATGAATAAATACGGACCAATGTGCTGTTACAGTGATTAAATTTGTTGATTGTTGAGTCACGCAGTATGGATTTCCACAATGGAAATATAGCTAGCGTGCGAGTTACTGTTTGTGATTTTTCAAGGTTTTCGTGGTATAGACTCTATACCACGAAAACCATGAATACCTTCACTATATACTATAGAGTGAGCCTGCTGCAAACCGTGAGTACTCGGGCGTGTTCGTTATAATGAGATAAATGGTTTTGTTTCATAAATAATACTAGTGGTAGGTCTCTCGTAAGCGAGGGTCTGTCTGAGTAGGTAACACTGCAATGTTTATTTCTATCCTCTAGCAGCAGTGTGCAAGCACTGCTGTGTTTCAGTTTGAAGAGCATTGTAGCCAGCGTAATTACTGAGTATTACGAGACTTAACATCTTTTCTGTCAGGGTGTCGAGCGTAGTGGAGTACCAAGCAGTAGTATTTAACTCAAAGTTCTGTGTAGCGTTGCTACTGTTTATGGGTTGTGGTATTGCTTACC
Source organism: Sphinx pinastri (assembly GCA_947568825.1). NCBI lineage: Eukaryota > Metazoa > Arthropoda > Insecta > Lepidoptera > Sphingidae > Sphinx > Sphinx pinastri. The sequence continues at coordinate 4,553,463 of OX387614.1, read as the reverse complement.
ATCAGGCGAGCGGCATGCTCGACTCGTTATTGAACAACAAAAAGAAAGGCTTACTGTTCCTGATAACCTATGGCACAGGTTTTTTTATCACAGCGTGGATTCAGGACTATGTGTGTAACTTTTCAACGTGTTTATGTAATTTGGCAATTCACACACGCAACCAGGGTACCCTCGTTTCGCCATATGTGTTCCGCCCCATGTAGACATAAGGGGTGAGCCTATCGCCATATCAGGCACAAATTCCAGACTCCATGCTATTACTCTAATATCATTCTGACCGACCGACCCGAATGCGAACTTTACGACTTTTATGGGACTTTCCACAAATAAGGACTATCTATTTCAAACTGTTAAAATTACAGACTAACCATGAGTATTGTGCGAAAATCGATAACACAATATCGCTAGTCGTCAAACTTAGTTCGCTGTCACTTAAAACTAGGCACTCGTTATGGAACAAATTGAGTTCAATTTGCAGTTTTCCGAACCATAAAGCGGTGGCTAAGTGCTTTTAGATAGAAGTTGGTTAGTTGATGGTGAATGATCGCCGCTTTAAGAATATACTAAATGTTAAATATGCTTGTTATTGAACAATTAGATAATTACGTATACCTATAGGAGAAACACATAGAAGAGCTATTGATTACAATATATCATTCTGCAAATACAAGGTATTAAATGCACTTGTTTTGACAATTAGTGTAAATTTAGATTCAAGATAATTTTCTTCACCATCGTCATCATCATCATCATCAGCCACACAAAGTCTACTGCTGAACTGTTTCATTACCGTGATTTAATTTGAGCGCCGCTAGCAGCTGAATTCAGCATTGTTTCTAAAGTTACTGATTATCGTTATGTAAACGTAAATATAACGATAACCCAATTGAAATTAACGTTATCGAGTCACCGATGAAGTATCGGTTAAAGTAACAGTAGCCATGCCGGTATTTTATGCCATATCTACCTAGATGTGTTAGCGAAATATTTACGCAAACACGCAATATCGTGCGCTAACACTCATCTTAAATTTACATTATAAAATCATTAATTAACGGTAAATGTGTTATGGTTAGCGAATTTTTTAATGTTAACTATATAACAACATTACGTTATATTTTGGTAATTTTGTCGACAAAATTTTGATAACTGTTAACTATCCCACTAAACGAATGAAACTGGATTTTACATTAAATATAGTAACATACAATAAGTAAAAAAAATACGCAGTACGCTTATAAGCTGTAGAGAGAGTTGCAACTGATAATGGCAAGGATTACAGCAGGATGCGACCACGGTGCACATCGACATACTTATTTCAGGCTATGATTTCAGATAGAAATATCGTCAGCGCTAAGTTTTAAAAACATATTTTTATTTTGTGGATAGGATCAAAAGAAATTCGTTTATATACAGGCATTAAGTCTGGTATCTAACTTACGGTTCATGGTAAATAAGGCTGCCTCGAGTGATTAGCTGCCGAGAATAAATAATTTAATGTCTCTCGGATAAAGGTCATGGGTTGTTGTTGTTTCTGCTAAAAATATCTTATCCAATTAGCCAGTAAATTATTATCGAACTCGTTGTATAGGAAAATCAGCATCAATTTGCGACGTTATAGGAAAAATATCTTGTTATCGATATGTACGTCTGTCGTGATCTGAGATTTTGTAAATAATTAGCGCGAAAAGAGTCTATCAGAAAGATTTGAAATAAATCTATTTTTAATCTCTTATTAAGACACAGAGACATCAGGTTCATACAAACATTCGTCTTAGAGCGAGAATCGTACCTGCAGCCTGTCTCTTTCAGACGACTTTTCACTCGCTGCACTGTAGTAGGTAGGTGTATATTTTGGTAGGTCTCTCATATGTAAGAGACCGTCTGGGTGGGTACCACCGCAATGTCTATTTCTACCGCCAAGCAGCAGTGTGCATGCATTGTTGTGTTTCGGTTTGAAGGACATTGTAGCCAGTGGAACTACAGGACATAGTGAGACTTCCTATGTCTCAGGATGACGAGCGCAGTGGAATGCCACACAGTACTTTGTAACTCAAGGTGCTGGATGGTGTTGGTACTGTGGTCGTATCGCTTACCTTCAGGCGAACGGCATGCTCGAGTCGTCATTCAATGCCATAAAAAAAAAAATATCGGGTTTTTATAACTAGATAAACACACAGTAAAATTCCGCTTTTTATGTGAATATGACTGTGTTGCTCTCAAAAAGCCATTTTTAGTGTCGTTGCTATTATTCCATTGCACAATATTATATAGAATCTGCACATTACAGCTCTAAGTTTTCAAAATCCTAACGGACAATCTATTTTGACCTCTGAATTGGAAGCCGATATCGTGATCGATTAAGTTTTTTTTTTTTTTTTTTTTTTTTTTTTTATTGCATTGAATGACGAGACGAGCATGCCGTTCGCCTGATGGTAAGCGATACGACCACCCATAAACAGTAGTAACACCATGCAGCACCTTGACTTACAAAGTACTGTGTGGCATTCCACTGCGCTCGTCATCCTGAGACATAAGATGTTAAGTCTCATTATGTCCAGTAGTTATACTGGCTACAATGTCCTTCAAACCGAAACACAACAGTGCATGCACACTGTTGCTTGGCGGTAGAAATAGACATTGCGGTGGTACCCACCCAGACGGCCTCTTACATAATGAGAGACCTACCACCAGTAAACCTAAAGTTTACCTATTCCATGCGGTATTGAAGCGTTGCGTCGGGGCAATCGGCTGCGAATAGCTGTGGTTAGTAAGCCCAGCTGCCGACGAGTACTCTGTTGATACACACCGGCTTACAGGTGTCAAGTGTAGATTGTCCTGTAGGATTGTTCATACAAAATCCTAGAAATGATATTTAGTGCAATTTATCTTTTGCAGGAGTACTTTGTGTGTAATTTCTCTAAAACTATTTCAATACTAATAGTAGCGGTCAAAATAAATAGCTTGACGTGTTTTATTAACATATAACTTAATGGGAAGTGTTAATTTAAAAGAGATAAGTATGTGGTTTTATTTAGTAACGCAATGTCAAAATGACCCTTTTTCATAATAGTTTTCTTACGTTTGTGGGTAAATTCAGACTTTATTTCTTAGCAAGTAAGAGGTATGTTGTTGATCTGTAATGCGAATAAAATATAAATACTTGAAGATAGACTACAGACACTAAGTTAGGTACTACATACGCGAGAACGCGTAACTTAGCACGACTTTCGATATAAGATAATATGAACTTTAACGATGTTTTAAAAAATCTTTGTTTTGTTGTAAAAAAGCTTTCTCCTTTATATTCTTCCATAACAAGCAATCCTATTACTTTTATGATGTCGTAATTGTGATGCTTCCGAGCTTCGTCTTAGAATATAATTGAGTGTATTAGTACGTGCGCAGCGCTGCGACATTAAACCGCGAGCCGGCCTTCTAACTAAAAATACCGTCTACCCGACCATCAGGATCTTAGCCGTGTATTCTCAATAATGTCAACAATCTTCATTATGACATTTAAAAGCCTATTGTAATATGGAGTTTGGCTGCTCACGGACGATATACTGAGTTGCAAAAATCTACAGTTGGGTGCTCACATACGTAATTTTTTTTATTGCTTCTGAATTACGAGACGAGCATGCCGCTCGCTTGAGGTTAAGCGATACGACCGCCCATAAACAGTAGCAACACCAAACAGATCTTTTTATTACAAAGTACTCCGCTACGGTCGTCACCCTGAGACATTAGGTGTTAAGTCTTATAATGCCCAGTAATTACGCTGGCTACAAAGTCCTTCAAACCGGAACACAACAGTGCATGCACACTGCTGCTTGACGATAGAAATAGACATTGCGGTGGTACCTACCCAGGCGACCCCTCGCATACGAGTTAACTAACACCAGTAAAGTAAAAACATCAGTTTCATGCAGCATTAACCAGCGTGAATCATTGTTGTTGCGTTTCATACGATTTGAAATTACCAGAAGCCTAAAATATCTACTGCTAGGTAATCCCCATTTCTCCTTTAAAATCAGCAATGAACTCTCAGTTCACACATTCACTGATCTCATGCGATCAGTTCACCTGCGTGCTTTCCTACATTCCGATATAAAGCACACCACATAAATAAACCGAAGATTTATTGCCCATAATCCGCCAATCGGTTAAATACTTACGGTCAATGCAGTATAATTGGTTTTCACAAATTTGAACTTGCCCTGCGCGATAAGACTGCGGTTGACGCTTGCATACAAACGTGCAGGCTATTAGGATTGGTTACTGCAATGAGAGTTGTATTATTGAGAAAACCGCATCGTACTAGGCCGCATTGTTTTGAAATAATTGTCACAATGCGCGTTTTGTTGGTTCGAATAAAGCCTTAAACTGCGTTGTTGCAGATGGTCCGCAAGTTTATAAAGTTCTTTCAACCAACTCAAAAGTCGGTATTGTATGATATTTTCTATAATTTACAGTTAAATAATTATAATGTAGAATGCGCTCTCTTAATTTTTCACATTTTTTATTGTTATAATAAATAGGTATCATTAATTTAAATAATTCGGTACATAGTTAATAATTATTTATTCTAAACTTTTACAGTCATCATGTTAGTATAAACTTCTTTTAACTTGAAATTGCTGATTTTATTAATGCAAGAATTTCAGTTTATGTACCTAATACCAAAATGTGAAAAAGTATACCTATACGAAAACGATGTATGGCGAACGTAAACCAACAATACACCATGTTTCACAGAGATAGTACAAGTACTCACGCTGTCCATATCGCTTTGTATCCGATAAATAAGAGAGAGCAAAGGTTACTAATTAAATTTATTAACTGCATAACAACGGCTGACAGCTGGGATAGTTCAAAATTTTACCGTGTTTTAATAATATTTTTTAATATTATTTATTCCTTTTCAAGTCATGACTTGCTTGGCATGTGACCTAAAATTGGTATATTTTATAGAAAGATACCTCTGCTGACAATTTTTCAATAAGGGTCATTGCCCTAGGTTAGTCAGCCTAACAGTATTTTGAAGCTTTTGTTAGACAAACGAATGCAGGTCGAACGGAACGACACAAGAGCAGGTGTTACCGCGACCACATCGCGTAATGAGCGCTGGTAGTGGGTACCACGCCGCGGCCCATTACGGCAATGACTGCGCGCACCAAGCACTCAGAGAATGTAGGAATTATACGTTAAATCTAGAAAATGCCAAAAACAATTATTAAGTGGCGTAACAGATAAAAATATACCGACGGTTAACGGCCAAAAGGGGATAACCGCCACTTTACAAATTTTACAGGAGAGTGGTTTAAAGTTGAAAATAACCGAAAAAAAATCATATAAATTTTTCCTTTGATTCCAAAAGTTTCAAAATTTTACCATATAGCTTTTAAATGGTTTTCTTCAAAACTGCATTGTTTAATTAATATAAATCACCGTTTTAACACTATTTACTGTCGCTTACCCTCAAATGTACCTGATTTTACTAACAGGAAGAACGTCGTAAATGAGATAACTCACTGATCCTCTTCCAGCCTAAATGATGTTACTGCCTTTTTCATTTTGTTTAAATGATGGAAAAAGAGCATACTGTGAGTTTTTTTGTTTATCAAGTAGAACGAAATATCATATAACCGACTCTTGGCTAGTGACAAACAGACAGGGAAATTGTAATAAATGAACAGTTTATAAAACTTACATTCAGCTCCTTAAAAAACAAGAAAGCACTTTGTGTGATTTTCTTATAAAATAACCATAATTCCATAGGATCTGCACTCAGAGACCTGGGATATAATAAAAATATTGTTTTTCTTAAATGTCTTTATTTTCTCTAGATTATCGAAGTAAAGTTTTCTTCGAGTATGGAGGCATATGTTTGATTTATGTAATGCTTTGCCGATAATGTCCGATGTCCGATGTTTTTGAGACAAAATGGGCTGCCTGAAACGGAAAAATCTTGTCTTACTATAATATAATAATCATTATTAATATTAATGCGAAAGTTTGTATGAATTTGGATGTTTGTGAGAAATAAACACAAACTGCTGAATGGATTTGCATAATATTTGGCACAAACATAGACCATATCAGATTAGCGTATGTTATGCTACTTTTTATCATGGTTAATTGCACTCGTAGGCAATATTTGTTTTTTTTTTATCTGAGTATAGTAATTGATGTTGATGGCATCGCACCGATAACGCTATGGATAGCTACAGTGAAAAGTACACAGTAGGATTTTTACACCGTGAAATGTCTTTCACGCGGATGAAGTCGCGCAACACCTATACTCTATGGGTTTACGTACTAAATGGGTGTATGTAACTAAACTAATTAGGTATATACCTATATTAATACTACTACAGATAACTATCTAAAGCGGTACATTATGATTTAAGTACTTCAATTTTTAACCCCCGACACAATAGCGGGTTGTTATAAGTTTAAGATGTGTATCTGTATGTCTATGTGGCGCATCGTAGCTCTCAAACGAATAGACCAATCTTGACGCGGTTTTTTTTTGTTTGAAAGCTGATATGATCACGATGGATCTTAGCTATAATTTATGAAGATCTGTTCAGGCGTTTGAAGATTATCTGCTCGTTTCCAATTTAAAAAGCCCGATTAAATTTAAATTTGGTGTACTGTGACTTCGGAAATATTTTTAAACATGAGCTGATGCTGCAGCATCAAGTATTCTGCGGGATACCCAACTCCTTAGCAACTTATAGCAGATATAGTGTGTTTGGTCTCATAAGGATGGTCTCATCGAGTAGGTGTTAGATAGTTGATTATCAAGGCCCTATGATGGAGAATAAAGTAATTTAAAAAGATTGAAATAAAAATTAAAATAACCCCCGACACAAAAATCTCTAAAAAGTAAAATAATAAAAGTGTCTTTGTCGTTTAAGTACCTAGTAATAGTTTGAGCCAAGCGTCTTTACGTCGGGGGACCGAATTCAGGACTAGGGAGACGAAAATACTTCTTTAGCAGTCCCCCGACGCGACAATGCTTGGGTCAAAATATTAAGTAAGCAAGTAAGTAAGCCCTTCCTAGCCGATTTCGGCCACGGCGGCCAATCTCAACGGAGATCAGCCAGGTGCGCAGGAGTTATTATAGTGCACAAGTGTGTGCGCAATACACAAGTGCACTCACTATTCCTTCACTTTCATAGTCCGGTGAGACCGCAATCCGACATGACCGGTGAGAGATCAGGCGCAGGACCAACGGCTTTACATGCTTTCCGAGGCACGGGGGTATCACACCGCTAACTTCCTGACTCCGAGCTGCGACTGAGTAATTTTTAAGATGGAAAGACCCAGTCACAATGTTTTTGGCCCGACCCAGGATTCGAACCCAGGACCTCAGCGCGCAAATCGTACTCGTAAAGCGTTCACAATATTACTACGCCACCGAGGCAGTCAAAATATTACTAGGTACTTAACGACAAAGACACTTTTATTATTTTACTTTTTAGAGATTTTTGTGTCGGGGTTTATTTTGTCTATATAATATTGTATAGCATTATATAATAGGTACAATATCACAATCTAACAAGTGCTAAAATATCAAGGATACTCTCCAGGACTAGAAGATAAGGTATCCTACCAATCTACCAATTACTAATCAAGTGTTTTTCAAGACGTCACTAATACTACGTAATAGCGAGGTATATAGGCACATATACAATAGTATACATACTTACTTACATTCGAAGGTAGGGAGAGGTGTTCTCACAGCAATTTTTCACCCAGCTATGTTAGGTCCCATGTAATAGGGGGCGAGTCAATTGCCATTTACCAGGTTGATACTGAGCATAAAATCAAAATATTATTTTACTCGACCCAGGAATCGAGTCCGAAAGCTGAGCATGAGAGTTGTACCGCAATACAATAATGTCATTACATCACCAATACACTAAAGCGTTCAAAATGAGTGAATCAGCTTCCTAGCAGAATGTTTTTTATCTCAATAAAATCGTTACAGTAACACAGGAAAATTGAATCTCCTCCTCCTCCTTGCATCGTTTTCCTCAGTGCTGAGGGTCGTGATCCCCTGAACATGGAGTAATCTTTGTCTTCATCAAGTTGCGCTACCTGTTACCACCTATTCTAAAGATACAGTATACATACACTTATACTTCGTTTTCTAGCTAAAATAATGATGATCACAACCAAATCAAAGCATAGCAAAGCTACCTAACAAATAAAGCATTCAAAAACTAATATAGCGTATACGCATTTAACCACTCATATTGACATTATATGTGATTTATATCTAAATAAATAAATGGCAATACTTACATACAATTATTATCAATAAGACAAACTATGAACTTACCTTTTCAACAGTTTACGTAGACACAAGACCGCGTGCCAAAATGACTCACGCGCACATGTGGTGCTTATGCCGTAGTCGTGTGAGCACTGGATGTTCGCTGTTCAACTATAACCCCATTTGATTCAAACGAGTGAAAGAGTTTCATTTTTGTTGGACAAGCCAATCGCCAAATTCTTCACGATTAGATTTATTCGAATTGGGTTAACTATTAATTTTCGTTTTACCATTTTATCTAACCACCATTCTGTTAAAATTTATCGGGGGGAAAAAAAAGGATAAGCGACAATATGTTAGGTGAGGTTTGTTTGAGCGATTTATATTAAGCGTCATCGATAATTGACATAGGGACTCGAAAAAAAAGGACTAAACGCCAAATAAAGTCTTGAAAATTCGGTCTAAACGTATTAAATGAAAATTATTTTTTTCTAAGAATGAGACCTAATGTCCTAAGCAGAAATTTAGACCAAGAATATGTAAGCAAAATTGGAGTAATCTATTTATTTGTAAAAAATGTTTCCAGCCCAAACAGGTTAACGTGCAAGAAACAATATTTTACATAAAGCCTAAATAGCATAACTGTCAATTTTGAAGAACTGTTTTCGTCCAACTACCATAATAAAAAAAAACACAAATATGTCCGTCGTTTACGACGACAAATTTAATGGTATTGCCATAAATTTGTGCCCGCTTAAGCGACAAAAAAATTCTTGTAGCGTCATGAAACTTAGACCAAACGACGGAGAAAAAAAAGCCGATTCTAACTGTATATATAACTCTATTTCGTAAAAAATGTCGCTTACGACGTTTTGGCCGTTAACCGTCGATACATATATATATATTTTGGTTAAACGTAGATTACTATCGTGCCTCGTGACGGTGCGATTTATACAATCGTTATTTATATTCTATAAAAACTGTTTGTCAAATCGATTTTTATTTCGATATCAAATAGTACAGCCTACTATGATACGTTAAAGGAAGTTATAATCATCGCTTTACATCAGGCGGATAGCGGAGAAACGTGAGCCCATTGAGAAAAAAAAAACAAAAACTTTTACGTAAATCGTCGAAATAAATTACGTCTCTGATACGAATGTTTACAAATTATTAATAACTCGATATACATTCGGTATAATAAAGACATGTTAAGAATATAATTAAAACACTTTTAGTTCCTATATTTTCAAGTTTAAATTATTGAACTTCAAAAGCGCGCGAACTGCTATTGAAAAGTTTACAAACATCAGTTTCAGTTCCGGGAATTGTGTAAAGGTTGTGTATTTCATTGCAAAACGTTGCCGCTGCCATCTGTCGATTATGTGCCGGTAATAGTTCCGGCTCGCTACATTCTAATATTGAAACTGCAATATAGATGTCGTTATCATGTGAAAACTTATTTAATACTAAGGGATTGAACGTGTAAATTCTCCATGTTTGCACTGAAAATGTGCCCCATCTATTGAGATGGTGCTTAAATTAATACTGATGATAGTTTAAGGAAGGATGTTGTGATATCGTTGTATTGAATCAGGCTTAGAGATGGCGTTTACAACGATTTATTAAATAAATTTCTTATACAGTCTTTTGTATCGTATCAGAGTATTCCGCGAATGAATCGTATTGTAGTTTTCTATTTTATTAGTCTATATATTGTGCTGTGAAATACGAAGGGCACACAGTTCTTTGTCTTTTATTAGTTAAATTCTCTCTGAAATTATTATTTCCGGAGAAAATTTACAATTAATATTTTACTTTAAAGTTAAACATTGTAGCATCTGTTTATGTCTGGTCTCTGGACAATACTATATATACCTACTTGATATATGAGTTAGGCACCTCATTATGATGCAAGTATCAAAAAACATATTCCGTATTTCCGTCGAGCATACCTTACACAAGATAAACTTATAAATTAAATCCGATATCATTTCACAAGATCTGTCCTTCAGTTAAAAGAGTTTCTTACAGAAGTTTTACAGCTTGTTAACTTACACGTGGACAGATTACCTACGCACTTTGTAAAGTTATTAACTTTGATAACAAAATAACTTTGATATAAGTTCGCATGGAGGAGAATATTTGTATCTGCGATATTCTTTATAATTTTTATAAGACGTGTTACGTAGACATGTTACATGATTTTGAAGTTCATAAAAATATTATGATGTTGCCCATTCATGTAGTTTGCCGGGTTGCATAAAGTTTGTTGGCATTCCTGGAAATGTAGTTTATGAATTAATTGATAAAAAGTGTACAACAGTATACATCGTTTTGTTTTGTGTTTGGAGAAAAGGAGTATTTTTTCACTATTATCAGCTTATGAAATATGTTGGACATTTTAACAAACGACACGTTTATTTAGACGATGTGCAACATTCAAAACAATCACATACCCAGCGGCCTGGGGCCGAACAATGAGTAGCGTATGCGTGTTGTGACGTCATAGCAACTTAAACGGGCGCTGTGTCACAGTGTAGCCACAGCAGCCGTGGTGCGTTTTGATTAAGGGCTATTGAGGTAAAAAACGCAAATGGTCTTTACCTGCAGGCAATGCACGCGGTAATATTACGGTGTGTTTCATGAATAGGTAGTAAAAGTAACAGTTAAAGTTACAACGAACACATTTTATTTTTAACTTTTAAGGGGACTTTATGTGTCGGGGGTTTTGTTCAACCGCATCAATACAATTATTTTTATTTAATTTAGAATTAACCTTTAGCCGAAAAAAACTTCTTCTATTGTTATTTTAATTACAGATATTGAATATCATTACTTTTTATCTATACTCCGTGATCCTTATCTTACCTTACTTTCAATAAGGTTGAAAATATGTATACTTATAACATATTATTATGTATACTTCGGATTCTATAACTGTCTTGTACTTATTTTGCCGCTATCAATGCTGTATATTTATATATTATTATTTATGTTCTGTATAGTCTTCTTCATTCAAACATGTAAATATATTTTAAGCAAATTTATTTGTAAGTAATATTTAATATTCCAGAGTAGTTTTAATAAACTTGTTAACGTCATAATATGCCATAGAAACTGTAAAGGGCTTTATATCGTAGCTAATTTCACACTTTGCACAATATCGGATAAAGTAGCTGTTAACTTGAAAAGTGTTTAAAAGGAAATTTCTATTTCATGCATTATATTCCGTTGGCCGGGGTCGGTGTGACGTTCTTTGTGCAATGAGTGAATGAAAAGCGCTCGGTATTATCTCTATTATGCAAGTCTTTAAGGCCGGTCGCACATTTGATGCGTTTTTTTACAATTCACATTGCGAACTATCATACATCCGTACATCGAAAGTGTAATATGTCGGAATACAACTGATCGCGCTCAGTGTCCGCGTGTTACCTACTCAATCGGAAATGTTCGTAATAAACGAATCCAAAGTGCCCTTGGCTTTGTCTATACATATTAATACAGCACTAATACAGCATCCTTAGAGTACCCGCGCTTAACCAATCATATTCAGCGCTTCTCATCGCATACACGTCTAACATTCAACTATTAGATATATCATGGGCGATTGGTATTGATATGATTTTATTATTATTATTATTTTATTATGCATGGGACAATGTTTACTATAACGTATTGTAAATGCATGATTCTTATCCGAGATGAGAATTTCCTCAGCATAATGATTTCCCACGGATCGATAAAATCATTGAAGTACAAAAGGATTTTTTTACGGTATGCCACAGCCATTTTGATTCTTATCGATGTTATATGTCCAGTGCATGCAACTTGAATGCAATCAACCACTGGAACTCGACGCTACTCTAAAAGCCCTCCAATGCGAGGACTGCGAGTGGCAGCGGGTCTATTGCATTTTGCAGCGATGCATTCGTGAATCGTGCTCAGTTGGATAATGGTTAAAAAAATCCTCAACGCTCTTCAAGAAATGGCATGTTTTTTTTTATAAAGGCGGTTTACAATGTACTTATGTGAGTTAATAGCGATAAATGTGACAGATATGTTACAGCTGGAATTTATGTAGTTATATGCACGTGTAGCGAATAGCAAATAAAAAGTTTCAGCTGTAATTTCTTTTCGAAATGTATAGTAAGAACATTGATGTACGGTTTTTTAATAAATCAATGAGTAAGAACGATTTATCTCAACATAAGTTAAATTGAATTCTGTCATTATTGTTATTATTTATTTTCATAAAGTAGTAATGGGTATCGTGGCACAATATATTTATTAAAGCACAATACGTACTTGTACAAAACAAAGTGGAAAATACAAGTCTATCATAAAATGCATAATATAAAAAGTAATGCACTTATTGTACAAATATTTTCCACCCGTTTCAAAGTAGATGTTATGTAGAAGTGGTGTGTCATTGTACTTCTGTCGAAAGTCTCAAAGGTGGTTATGTTGCAGAAGTGAGACAGGAGGCGGTGCAGCAGGCGCTCGCCGAGATGCAGAACCGACCGAAGCCCTCGATGCCGATGCCCTCCAAGAGGACCTCCATGATGGCCAAGAGTCCTGACAGAGAGCGGCACGAACTATGTAAGTCAAATCTTATTTCTTACACTGAGAAGTGTATGTGACGGGGCAGATTCTATTAGGGCGTGGTGTTGGATGTATTTTACATATTATTCTACATCTCTTGTTATGGTTTCGTCTAATTTATAATCGTTTAAATAATAGATTTTACCAAAAATTTATGGCGTGTCATCATCATCATCAGCCATATGACGTCCACTGCTGAACATAGGCATCCCCTAAAGATTTCCAGACGGACCTGTCAAAAGCGGTCTGCATCCAGCGTGCTCCTGCGACCTTTATCAAGTCGTCTGTCCACCTTGCAGGTGGACGGCCGACGCTGCGCTTGCCAGTACGTGGTCTCCACTCGAGAACATTATTGCCCCATCTGCCGTTAGTTCTTCGAGCTCTGTGCCCTGCCCACTGTCACTTCAGCTTGCTACTCCGCTGGAATATCTCAGTGACTTTCGTTCATCTACGGATCTCCTCATTTCTAATTCGATCGCGTAGAGAAACACCTAGCATAGCCCTTTCCATAGCTCGCTAAGTGACCGTGAGCCGTCTTAGGCGGCCCATAGTCAGAGGCCACGTCTCAGCCGTCGGCCGTATGTCATCACTGGTAACACAAATTGATTGAAGACTTTTATCTTCTGGCACTGAGGTATTTTCGACGAGAATACCTTGTTTAGTTTCCCGCTCGCTGCCCAACCGAGCTGGATTCGACGATTGACCTCTTTCTCAAAGTTGGACTTGCCTAGTTTGACTACTTGACCTAAATAGACCTATTCGTCCACACTTCGAGAGTTGAGCTCCCAACGGTAATCGGGGTAGGCACAATATGAACATTTGACAGGATCTTGGTCTTGTCCATGTTCATCTTGAGGCCCACCAGTTGAGAATTTCGGTTGAGGTCACTGAGCATTGTGCTAAGATCTCCCAGCTATTCTGCCAATACAACGATGTCATCGTTAAAACGAAGGTGAGTAATTTATTCGCCATTGATGTTGATGCCGAGTCCTTTCCAATCCAAGAGCTTGTAGGTATCTTCCAACGCGGCAGTGAACAGTTTCGGAGAGATAACATCTCCCTGTCTCACGCCTCTGTGTAGTGGAATAGCTTTCGAGCTCTGTTCTTGTACTCGGACAGACATGGTGGCGTTGTTATACAAGCATCTCAACACTTCGATATACCGATAATATAATCAATGTGGCACCGCTGGAGAGACTGCAGCACAGCCCAGGTCTCGATCGAATCGTAGGCTTTCTCATAGTCTACGAACGCTAAGCAAAGTGGCAAGTTATACAAGTTACGGCGTGTGTATAGAGTCTGATTCGGTTTTCGAAATTTGCCTTATAGTGGAGTCAATGAAGCATTTTACTCGGAAGTCCTCAGGAACAACTACGATGTTGTTGTTTTTTTAGATGGCAATTTTTTTATATTATTTAATATCAGAAACCTTTCGAAACGGGAAAATAATTCTAAATATCCAACAACAGCAAAATCCCTAGCTACGCCAATGAATATAAGACGACCAAATACCAAAGTTCCTTTGACAACTTTGCCCACAAATAAATGGTAGTCATTTGACTAAATTAGCTACATTCTAAATTCGTTATCTATTGCATAAAATTCACTAGAACATTGTAAAATAGGCCCGCAGTCCTGTAATCGAATGGGTACCTATATTATGTCAAATTACCCCATTCATTGAAGGATAAAAAAAATGTAAACAAGTAGGTAATACCTAGGTAGGTAAGTTAAATCTTATAAACGCTAGGTAGGTATGTACCAATCCTTGGATCTGTTAACAATAGACATGATTATTTAAAAACATTTGTTAACATTTAATTTACTCGACCCTGAATACTGAATACAGCCGTTTGCCCCAGATTGAGCACAGTCGGTAAAGTAGCACTGATTAGAATCTGCCTTATAGCATTAACCTCGCGCGGTGTACGAAATATAGATGCACAATCCACAGTTTTAAAAACGCGATAAACACAAGTGTGCTCCAGTTATTTATGGATGGTATTTCCCAAGTAACGGGTTCAAGCGCGGTTGGATTGGCCATCTATAGCCTCTACTCCCAGAGTACCAGCAATAAGCACATCACTCCCTGCAGCATCGTCATCCGACGAGGACTCGTGCGCGGGCGACGCGGAGCTGCCGCCGCCCCCGGAGCTGGGCTCGCCGCCCGCACGCCGCCCCGCTGCACCGCACCCCCGCGCACACCCACACCCCCTGCCGCACCACCCACGTGACCGCGAGCGGGACAGGGAGCGAGAGAGGGAGAAGAAGCACCCGCCCAGAGAGAGGACAGAGATTGACCTCTCTGACATCACGCACTTGCCCGCATGTGAGTTATATTGTATATAATGTTATGTACGCGTGAGCGCAAACTAGCAACATTTTTCCCGACTACGTTTTGTATTTCCTACGCTTGATTGATACGTGACGGACTCAGTTGCGCTAAACACAGGCAAGGAATACACAAGTATTTTAAGGTGCTGGTTGTTATTAGTTATGGGTAACTGCTGATAGTGTGTAGGATTTTAAGTAGGTATCTAATTATTTTTAGCAATATCATATCAATACAAACTATTTGTTTTAGTACTACAAAAATCTTTGACAAGTGAAATAAATTAACGAAACATGGTAGTAATAAAATTGCTGTTAAGCGTTTAAGCGTTGTAGCGAGAGAAAAATCCAAACTACAAATCCTTACAATCATTACGTCTATATTTATTTCTAATAGAGGTTCACACTTGGATATTCTCAGGCCGCAGCGTAGCGTGGCGCCACCGCATTCGCTGATACAGACACTTCAGTTTGAATAAATTGAAAATCGCGTAAACTTATAAAGCTTATTCGAATACAAGCAACTTTTAACGCAACGCTCTTTTTGTGATATCGTAAACGTTTTCTAGCGAGTTTGTGAGCTGTCATTTTTGTTGTCAATATTTTTTCTACGTTTTCTCTACCAGTTATCGAGTCTTTGGGAAAATCTGATCTATATTTCAATTTCTTTTTTCTTTTACTTTATATTACAGTAAAATAATATAAAGGCAGTGAAAATAAGTACCCAGTTGTACACAAACAGTGTGATATGTTAATTTTATCAATACAGTACTTGAAAATAAAATTGTCAAACAAACCCAAGGATGCACAGTAATATGTTATTCCCCGAACGACGAATCGAACCAATATTTTACAATTAACCTATATTAATTTAAAAGTTCAAAAGTACAGAGATGAAATTGCAAAGAGATCAAAACTTGCAGTGAATTATTATTTCTTCCGGCTGGAGAAATTGCATACCGAGTGCGCACCGTCGAAAGAACTGCAAAGATAATAAACCGATTATTTCTTCTTAACGAAAATAAATGCAGATTTCATTTAATTGCACTGATAGAAATACTTTGCGATCGTGTAGAAGCACTAAACGAACAAGAACAATGAAATTGATATCGGCTCATTGAAAACTCCATCGAAGTTTGTAATTGGCCAGACAACACGCCTGGAACACGTGTATGGCTTCCGCCGAGCTAATTGAAAAGTTTAGGGCTGATTGGCTTTGTACCTACACTAACCCTAGCTAAACAACGTGCCCATTTTGAATGCACTAGGAACTCTGATTAATGGTGTCTAAACGGCGAAGCGATGAACCACAAGAAGAAGAAACATCGAACTTTAATTTGCCTTGTGTTTTGTAAATTTTGTTTGTGATTAATGATTCTGATAATATTGAACTGGACATCCCATCTAAAAATAATATTCAAGGCACGGATCGATATCATTTATCAGTATCGAATATCGATGCATTTTAGTCTCGGTTTAACGGTTGGTGCTTTTCCCACATTACCAGGCACTCAGCACGGTCAATAATCGATGGAACGAAAATAGACCATCCTCGAAACGGTTAGCGAATTTAAGTTTTAACAGATTCATAAAGCTGACCCCAAAAACTGCTATATTAATTAGTGTTGTATACTATATAGTTCGTGTATTTTAGAAGGACGTAATATCGAACAAAATTAAAAGTTCTATATTATTTCTCGATACTATTGCATGTTTATACTTTTAATTGTGACCAAATATCACAAATGGTACTGCTTTAAAATATTACACAAATTAGAAAATAAATAATAATTATTTCCTTTTGCAAACTCGCTAATAAAACCGCTTTTAAGAGTTCACGTATTATGCATATTGTATGAGATGATTAATGATTATAGTCTTATCGTATAGTGCAAGTTAGTACAAGTTAGTCCAGAACGAGTGCACTCTAAAACTCAATGCCGATAATATTTAAGAAACATTCCCATCTGTTATAGACGACGGATCTGTTAGACTGGGCTAAGACCGTGTTTGTTCAAAAGTTTCGGACTGTCCGTTCAACCGTCGCGTTGTTATCTCAGTATTAGCATTTAAGTTCAGTAGACTAAGCGCCCGAGCCTGCCAGCCCGCGGCCGAGGATTAAAACACGTAACGTACGATATTTATGTAATGGCGAAAGTTCCACTTAAAGTACGCAAACGGTTTCGTTAGAATTATTGCGAATTCGTATAATAATTGTCATTTCCTTTCAATTTCTGTAATTATTTCCGCAATTTATTGTGTATTTATTATCATTTTCATAAGTTTAATGACAACGTATTCAGTTACGAAACAATGGAAACATTACATGATTTTGAACTTAAAATGTTTGCGACGCGGTAGGCTGGTCACCTACTTAATGGGAGGACTGCGTTCATTACCGTCTCTGCCTATCCTTCAGGGATATACGAATACATGTATATTAATTATGACATGATCTTAACAAATTTTTCACCAAATGTATGATGCACGTAGTTGCTTGCGTAGGTCGTTAACTTTACGAATGTGTTGTCTGTCTACACAAAAGAATGCATTAAACATTAACTCTCTTCAAAGCTCCAATCCCTCTTACGATATTGAGACTGAATGAAGTGCATTTCAGAAAACATCCTAACTCTTTGTTGATTATGATTATAGAGTAAGAGTTCAATAAAATAGATTTAGTTTTTAAATTTGGTATTCATGGTTTTAATATGCATCGAACAAATATAAAATTATGATATAAAACTTTAGTAAAAAACAAACAGTTATAGTTCACAGTTTTGGTTTTGCTCTACCTAAAAGCCCTTGCGTAACAATAATGATATTCTATTGTTTCACTTGGGACTCCCAAGTTGGGAGTATACTAACTATCTGAAAAAGAATCTAACGTAATTTAAAAAGTAATTTTCTGCAAACCATTATTCCAATGATACATTTTCATAAAATTTTCCACGTGCAATGCAATCATTTGTCAGTGTAATAAAAACTGAGGCTGCTCCCATGCTAATACCGTAATTGAATTGATGCATTTTGCTAATGAAGAGCAAGGTCGATACTGACTTGCACCATCGATCATCGGCTATTGACATGTATACACATCCATAGATAATTTTAGCATAGTTTTATAACAGGAAGGTGACGTCAGACTTGTTCATTTAGGCAAAAGTTATTGAGGTGCGTTTAGGAATGCAGGAGGCTGACAATACATTGTTATTATCAGCCTCAAAAGCTCAAATAAATGTATGCTCGCATAAAGACCAATAAGAATTACAACATAATCCATATAGAACATTTTCCTGTCAATGGATAAGTTAATTTGGGGCTGACCGTCACTCACTAGTTTGAAGTAGATGTCTCTTCCCATAGCTATGTTTGCACTTGTGCAGATGTGCAGCCGGACGTGACGCACACGTCGTCGGGGGCGCGGCGCGGCGGCGCGCTCGTCGCCGACCGCGTGCAGTGCTACGCGCAGCCTGAGGACACTGGCACAGGCACCGGCAGGTGGAAGGTACGTCGTGTTACATAGCTTTAGACCACGTGATGATCTCGTAGGTACATTTTTAAACTCTATGCATACTCAACCAATTTGCTATTTGCTACGTGTAAGACAAACCAAAGAACATACTTCAAGACAAGGAAACTCATAAGCAGTTCACTCGATGCTAAACACCTACCTTTTGTGAACGCCTACGATAAGGAATTAGGTGAACATAGTGTTGCAGTACCTACCTGTGTAGATTTCAGAAGTCAGGCTTCATAGATTTCTGGTCAACTGAAAATACAGTGTTTGAAATCACAAAAACAATAGTTATTTTTTGGAACACGGATTTTGTGCTATAGATAACTGTTGATCACCAAAGAATTTGAATACATCACAGATCAGTGTTTGCTAGATATTTCACTGTAATTTTCGAGGGAACTAATTTCCCACCATTTCAGCTGCGATCCGACTTAGTTTTAAGAAAACATCTCAGTGTTTGTTGGAATAAAGTGCTCTAGACAAGTCTAGACTTGCGATGCAACACTAGAGATTCCCCAGTTCAATGGGTGCTTCTAAGTTTCTTAACTGCATTGTGGGTAAAGTAGTTGTTAGTTGTAGTAGAAACTTGTGCGAGTGTCCATAAGACGCCCGTGACGGAGGTATCGCCTTTTCGCTACCTCAATTTGTGCATTACTTTAATTACTGTGTAGGTGTTCCTTAGATAAAAATAAGGATCATGTCTATGGGCCGATTTCACCGCTTGCTGATAAAAGCTACTCGTCACATAAATTAAAAGCCGACTAAATACAAAAAGTCAAACTTTAGTCTATGCTCCCAAATAAATGTGCATACTATCTACATTACTGTTTAATACGATAACTGTCAAACAAAATTTACTTGAAACCTGTGAAAAAGGCTAACTATGGTATATGTTCTTTTCACACTTACCTAAGAGATTATCAATTTCATAATATTATATTCCCTCATTTTCGTAAACAAATGTGGTGTCTATTAAACCATATTATTTCACGCTAATAGTATATTAATTTGTTTCATTCGTTTTTTGTTTCTATATTACTATGGAAAGATTGGTATAATTTCATACCTTTTTTTTTAAGTATTCATTCATCTCTTGTTTGTTCGAGGATTGCAAATATATTTTTTTCAAGTTCATTGTGCTGAGCTGTAATAAACCAATCGAATCCTCGAGTCCACCAAGTTGACGTTTTACCTGAAATCACTATTAGGTGTCAGCAAAAATCCAACAGCTGCTAAATACGCTCAAGAGACCAAAACGCCGGCCGCTGCCGGAGTTCTACGAAGACGACGACATCGAGCTGGAGCTGGCGGCCAATCCGAAGGACCCCAACGCGCCCAAACCCGAGGGCGGCACCATGACGCCAGCGGTGGGCGAGCAGCTTGTCGTGCCCGCCGGCCTGCCCAGGAACCTGGAGGCGGCCCTGCAGCGTTACGGGACCGCCTCCTTCAAGGCCAATGTTGCTACTGTCCTAGACCCCAATGGGAAACTCAGCAATTCGCTCACTTATGGTAAGTGTCATCATGTCGGTGTCGCTTTAATTCTATCATTCATGCCTGAACAAATTAAATGGTACGATTAAATAGCACTTATTTATAATTATGATTACAAGTGTTTGTGTAGTGATTCGTAATTTGTTTAAATTTATATTAGATTCTTTTTAAATGCTTTATTATAGATGTACAAAATTAGACGTTTGATGAATCTGCTCTTCACACAGGTAAACTGCTCAGCCGCTCGTTGAAGATAGCGCACGCGCTGCTCAACAAAACGTTCACGTCAAAATCAAGCAGCGGTGGACCCCTCACCGGAGACAGCTCGATCAAGCCCGGGGATCGAGTCGCGCTGGTCTACCCCAACAACGACCCGATCAACTTCATGTGCGCGTTCTACGGATGCCTGCAGGCCGGGATAGTCCCGGTGCCGATCGAAGTGCCGCTGACGAGACGGGACGCGGGACTCCAGCAAGTTGGATTCCTGCTTGGATCATGCGGAATACAGTACGCTTTGACTTCTGACGCTTGTCTCAAAGGTTCGTGGCGTTTATTCTTTGAAGGGTTACTTAAGCTAGAGGCAATATTTTGTCTCCATATATTAATCCTATATGTTATGTATAATAAATAGATTTTTAAATCTAATTGTGGTATTTCATCTGTCATGTATTGGAAAGTAAAGAAGAACTAAGAAGTAAAGTTTAACATGAAAATAAAAGGTAACACAGTAGTTCGCGGATGTTGAATGCGGCATGAAAATTACTTTACACTTGGAAACACATGAAACGCTTGCCGCCAATGGTGGTTTATTCAAATAGTTGGGTAGTTAAAAGTTAGTTGACAGTTCAGCCGTATTCAGCGACTCGTTGTTTCATCCTGCGGCGTACGTGTGCGTTTAGCCTCACCGAATCCTCGCCTCGACACCAGCGACGATTTCCTCTCTTGTTTTGTTTTGTTTAACGTACGTTTGATTGCAAGAGATTTTTGAAGTTATACTTCATTTGGCGCGTTAGGGAAAAATGATGATAATTTTTTACGATGCGCGCGCACACCGTCACGAAAAACCGACACCCTGAAGTTAGCTATAGTCAACATTTTAGTTTTGAATTTTGAACGTAGAATAAGGCGAAAGATATTGAAGTTATACTTCTTGTGGCGCGTTATTTAAAAAGATTTTTATCTTGTTACGCCAAAGAAGTATAACTTCTAACGCGTGTACATAAGTACACACACACTTTTTTTTTATACGGGCATGGCAAAGTTACCGCCTTATCGTAAATGCAGAGGGGTCCAGGTAGAGTGTTGACTGACGAAAGATGATATCACTCGTCAGTCACTACAATTATGTCGGCTTGTTTGAACCGGATATACACAGGCTGATCCCGGAACGTGACACACTTACGTGGGCCACTATGGCGGGTTTGAACACCTTATGTTCGGTGGTCGCTATCCAGACGGATACTAAATGTTTCGTACCACCAGAGTTTACTGTTACGAAGCCAGAATTTATTATGAAGTTAACTTTCCTTATGAGATCTAGCATTGTCACTGATGATTTTTAATGTTTTCAAACGCGCAATACTTTGTTACGTAATCAGCAATCCTTTGATCGTTAGTTGCTTTTTGTAGGAATAAAAAGAGGACATCGCTGTGTGGCTAATATATTCCCCCAACAGTTTGGCGATTTTTTGTAATATTTAGAGTGAATATAAGTAAACCGGCATATATGTTGAGAAATACTGACAGATCCCGATATCCATTATTACACTGCCTTCTCTCGCATGCCATATATCACATCCCATTACACCTACCAGGTCTACCGAAGACATCGTCAGGGGACGTTGTATCGTTCCGTGGCTGGCCATCCCTCCAGTGGGTGTCGACGGAGAAGCTGCCTCGCCCCCCGCGCGACTGGATCCCGCCCCCGCGCCCCTCCGACGAGAGCCCCGCTCATATAGAGCACACGTCTGCTGCGGACGGGTCCGCTATGGGCGTTATAGTTACCAGGTCAGTTGGATCTGTCTAAATGCGTATCTGAGTGAATATTTGCATTATTTGGCCTTTGTTCATGTATAAAGTATATAATCTTTATGTACAAAGTACACAAAGTCGATATTGCTTAGTCCAAAAGGCGCAAGTATTTTATAACAAATACGCCAAGTAGTGCCAACATAAAGGAGCCCGGGCCGGGCGGCGGTGTGCTGCTTGTTGAAGTGAGTGCCTAGATGCTGGCATTTCAGCATCTGTTTGTATGTCCATGCTTAACATTTGTATATATTTGTAGAGTATGAACATGACGAATGTTAGGTATATTTTATAAATGATATGATGTTATATTGATAGTAACCGCGCGTTACCTTTTATGGCGTAATATATGTTATGTTCAATTAAGAAGTATTTGTGCCATGTTGTTGTGGGATTTTTAAACTTTCGTAGCTAATTCGTACATAGCCATAGTTGTGAGCGGCATTACTCTAGCAAGCTGCAAACTAACAATTATGATAGGATTTGATGTTCCAGGTGAGTTACCAGTCATATTCAATTTGCTTTTTTAAGCTTGTATAACTGCAGTAGTTAGGAAAAACAATTGTAAAATTAAATAGTTGATTAAATCTGATATTTATAAAACTTCGACTATATCTTTCAGCCTTACCCTTGTTTAACCGTTTTTAACGCGGTATGAATATTACCAATATAAAACCAAATGTTTGTGAATTTGAATACTATGATGTTTGTTAATCTTTGGGGGAGGCCTATGTTCAGCAGTGGATTTCCAAAGGCTGAAGATGTTTGTTACAAAAAACGTTTGGCCACACAGACAGGTTGTATCCTGGATTAACATAAGTACCGGGATGAGCGACCGAGCTTTGTCTGTATTTTTTTTTGTAAATTGTGTTTTTTAGAAATTATATTTAAATACGAATTACATACTCTAACCTCTAACCAAACACGCATTGGCTTAG
This sequence comes from Sphinx pinastri, assembly GCA_947568825.1. Taxonomy (NCBI): domain Eukaryota; kingdom Metazoa; phylum Arthropoda; class Insecta; order Lepidoptera; family Sphingidae; genus Sphinx; species Sphinx pinastri. The sequence goes on along the minus strand of OX387614.1, from coordinate 4,530,263 downwards.
TGTTGCTTGACAACGCCATCTACCTGACATTGGCTAAATGAAACTGAACTGCGAAGCCACAAAGAAAAAAAACAACGCCATCTACTGTTGTGTCTTTAAAGCAGTTAGTTGCTCCTAATCAGATGTCAGGAAGAGTTTTCAGTTTATGTGCTTAACAACGCCATCTAGTATCATATTTTTCACTTAAGTTGAATTACTGAAAACACGGATAAAACGACATTTTCTAAAAATTAATCCTAGCTAGATCGATTTATCGCCCCATAAAACCCCTGCATACAAAATTTAATGAAAATCGTTGGAGCCGTTTCCGAGATTGATTATTTATAAATATATGTGTATATACATATATATATATATATACAAGAATTGCTCGTATAAATTATTAGATACTTTTTTTTAAATAAGTTTTTATGTAAATGCTCTAAAAAGAAAAATATAACTTTATTTTTAATCAAACTTTGTTTTATACTATGTAAGCTTGTCGCGAAATTTAATTTTGTCAAGATCAAGTTACATGACTATTGTATTATCTACACAAGTAAGTTTCGCGACAAGCTTTTATCTCTACATAGTGTAAAACAAAGTTTGATTAAATATAAAGTTTATTTTCTTCCTTTTTAAGCATTTAAATAAAAGCTTGTTTTTAAAACGTTTTTGTACTATTTATTTATTTTTTAGTTATTAAAATTCAGTTGCAAGATTTGATCCGAATATTTCGACACCGATCCGCGACTCTAATAACCCCGGGATAACCAAAATTCAAACAATTGGATCAACGACGTTTTTGCGCACCATCTTAGATCTGCTATCATGTTTTTTTGTTTGATGGTGCTCGAAGAATTTCTACCAACCCCACAACCTTGTAGACCACCACTCAGCTATCCCTTACCCACGCCAAGTTATGACTTTACAAAGGAAAAAATATGAAAACAGTATTTTTTTACGATTTGAGACATTTTCTGAGCAATTGATTTCCACTAACAAATAGTGCCCTTCGGAATTATAATAAGAACAAAAATATATTTTTTTCGCTGGCGAGCAGATTCCATTATGAAAGGTTACTATGTATTATCGTTTTGTACACCCAATTATTTATAACTTATGAAACTTAGACAACCAAAATAAAACAAACTGCAACTGACAGCGCCAGCAATTATCAACAATCTTGCTACGTACAAGACTTATACTTGAAAATAATAAAAAAGTCTGTGATTAATGAGAGCCCCGATTCTACTTCTGTTGTCTATAAAAGTTTGATAGACATTATTATCAACTGAAAATGTACATAATCACTACAAAATCTGTAGGTATACATAAGGCAAGATACATCAGGATATTTATTAATATTATGAATGCAATCTAGTCGGAAAGCAGATTGTTAGAAAACATTTAGACTGCCGGCATAAATATCTTTTTTACAGATTTGAATGATGCATAATAATAATTTCTTCACAAAAAGTCATGATATCCTATCATAAACATAAATGTGAAATATGGTAGTAGCTAATGCAAACATTAAGAAAATACGTGGTCGTCGACTCCGCCGATAAAAGAATTGAAATCTAAAGGTAAGTCTTTTAGGTATTCCTGAAATTTTTATAGTGTATCTTCTTACGAATAAAGGAGATGTCCACTTTTTATATGGGTGCTGGGCTAAAACTTTATTGATATTAAAGGGGCATAAATAAGGATCGTATTTATGCCCCTATTTTTAGACTCTTCCATTTATAACTATTTCTTTAAAAACGTTATGTGTAGTTTTTAATCAAAATAAAATTATATGAATCTCAAAATCGGAAGACTTTAAAATACCACGATTTATTGCAAAGGCGTATTTCTTGGAAGTACTATCCAAATATATATAAAGTATCTTTGTTAGAATTTTAAGTTCGTTTTTGAACATGTCCTTTTAGGATTATGTAAAAGGTTTGGCGTCCATTTAGATTTCAATTCTTTGGTCGGCGGAGTCGACATCCACGTGTATTCTTAATATTGACATTGGCTTCCTTATTTCACATTTATGTTTTTGATGGTACACACATACAAACATTGCAAGTTAAATAAAAGCTTGTAATATAGGCTACTTTTTATCCCAGTTATTTGCTTTTTTTATAGCATTTTTTTTAAATAGATGGCGCTGTCGTCGCTTGGTTATGCTGTGCTTTGTAACATTTTATCATTGTAACATATTTTAAGAAAGTATACAGAAATACATTTGTAGCGGGAAAATACTTTCACGCGGGCGAAACCACGAGCAACACCTAGTATTGAGATCAAAAACATTTATTTAAGAAAAAGTACACACAGTCCTGTATCAGTACATACATCATATTTTTGCACCAACATTGGACACACACATTTGCATTAAAATCTACGAATATATTATAAATATCTTGTATATAATACGTCATAAAAAGTAGTTAAAAATAGTGTAGTGTAAGAGAAAGATAATAGTTTTAAAAATATCATTGTAAAAAATCTTACAGTAAATTGATTTTAAATAAAAAACAGTGTAAAAACTATAATTAACTAGGAAGCACCTAAACGTATTGTCCAAAGGCATTGATTAAATTATAACTCGTACTAGATACTAGAAATATGCTATATGATCTTAATTTCCATTAAAAATTAAGAATTCAATAAATAATTTTGTACCCATGCGCATCAAGATGGAAATGTACTTATGATATAAAAAAATATTGGTATACTTATTGCAAAACATTTCGTTAATTATTCCTGTTCATTCATTGTGTTACATTTATAAGTCTGGTAGAAAAAATATTTGCGATGTGTTTCGATGCATAAATGATAAGCTGCCCGTTGGTAGTTAGGCATCGCACGGTCCCTTGTGACGAAGCCTACATTCTATCCCGGATCAGAACTGCCTATCAGCAACGTCTGTTATTTTATTTATAAAGACTTGTCTGTTGAGTGGAGTGCTATATAGTATGGGTACGTCGAAGTAGGTGCAAAATAATATTTTCACCTACTTCGACAATATTTTTTTTATACATGTTATTACCGATTACACAAATATTATATCTATAATGATTCCTTAATCTGCAAGCTATATTGCAGACATTTCAACATAATTGATTGCATTTAATATTAATCAACTAATTGTATAATTTGTAAATATTTAAAACTCAGAACCACCTCATAATTGAATTTAGTTGGGATAGTCGATCGATCATTGATATGTAGAGACGAGTAACGACTCCGAAGATAATAATACTAATATACCTATAGTCTTACAGATATACGTCAAATTCTCTTAAATATTATAACACACCATACCAAGAAAACAAAGGAATGGTAATAGTCACCATGAAGTAATATATTTATTACTTTCAGTTCAGATGGTACAAAAAGTTTGCTTCAGTTCGATTCTGAGAAATTATATATGAGCTATTCTTGGTAACTGACATGATACGGAATAGTTTTTATCGAAAGGAAGTGAGTTCATCCTGTTTCCTTTGCTGAATAAGTTTTGCAGGAAAGAATCAATAGAAAGAATATTTAACCATACTTATTAATAATGTGGTAGTAGACAATGTTATTCATAGATTCTACACATCTTTAGTACAATAATTTTATTATGATCTTTCTACTTCTTATCACTATAAACTACCAACATTCAGTAAATCTACGCTATAATATTATATTGTGTAAAGTGGCATGGATATAATTATAAGAGGGTATAAATGGTTCAATAAAATGTGTATAAAATAGAAATCTTTTTCTTGCAAAAACAATGGTTAGCTAATAAAGGAAATTAAATGTCTTAATATAAATATTCAATTTGATAATATAAGCTTATTGGGAAAGCTTAGCTTAGCTTTTCTAAATAAAATAGTATTACGGAAGTAGAGATCAGTACATAGTGTTATAAATGCTAGCGTCTTTAATTTAATTTTGATTATAATTTGCACTTTAAAATAATTCTAAGCTAACCATGTAGCTAAATGTGGTAATTTCGCAATAGCAGTTTCGATATTAATTTATGTTTTCCAAAGTTAACATTTCCTTAATTTTCTAATATATGTATAACATATACATATTATATCAAAAAGCTTAGTTGAGAATATAACCTTTGTGTTTGGGCTTGTTACATGTTTTAATTGTCAATTTTTTTGGCACAAGCATTACGAACCGTACGATAAACATACAAAAATTCGCAAGGCGATGATGTATATTTTTAATAGAATCATAAGCATTATAGAATAAATATAATAATAAATTATGAGCACAAATGAAATTATAATCAACCTGAGCAAGTCGTGTGCCGGCAACGAAATATGATTTACTAATATTATTTACGGTGGCAAATCATTCGTATACTTCTGGCGTAGTAGTTACTAATGAGCGCTGTTCATTTAACACCAGGTCCTGCTTATTCGTTTATCGACCTTTCGCTGTGAAATGAGAAAAAAAAAGAAATCCTCCTATGATATTGTCATGCAAGATATACTAATATCGGATTATTTAATTAATATTGAGTTGCTCAAGTTACTTATAAAATCGATTACTACTGGAAACTTTTAACCAACAGCGATTAAAATGAATCTAACATCGCAACCACATAGCTAATCACACCATTAATAATTTCATAATGAGCTTAACACTAAGTTGAAACGGAGCGCCGACAAGAAAACACTATGGTGTTGAGACGATTTCGCACAGCTGCACAACTTTTACAATATTTGAATACGCAAATATTGCAATATATGGGCTCAAGCTAAAACTGCGATGGCTTACCACACGTATGGCTACAATCCATTGTTAAATACGATCGCTTTAGTTTATTAATGCATTGTAATACAAGTTATTGCGCACTCCCACTCAAAAATATTACAGATGTAATTTGTCCCAGTGAGGTAGTTAGATTGGTGTGAGGTCACTTGGTCGCTTGGGTAGATGGTAGGTGCCACGTCAACAGCGTTGATCCGACCGCATTCTGAAAACACAACGTTTTAATTATTAAACTAGTTGTACCGTAGTCGTCTTCGTGGACTTTATCTCAGCCTGTTGTACACCTCCCCGTATCGCAGGTCACGCACCACGCGTGTGGACCATATCCCCTTATATCCATATACCCCACTGACTCAATATGTTTCATAAAATAAAGCTCAATAGTTTTCAGTTCACTATTAGTTTTTGAATCCAATGATTGGTTTCGAACGTGATACGCCAACGAAGATTTAAGTAAACAGACAAAATTTCAATTTCAATACTTGTTTTGCGTTCTGTTATGTAAACCTTGCGTCGTTCAAACACGGAAAATCTACGGATTTACGTCGAAACACCGAAAACTACGGTTACTCTATAACAAATTTAATGTGAGTAAATCTTTAAGTATTCTAGTGGCCTGTATCCAATATACATACTAAACAACCACATTGATATCCGTTTCTAGCATAACGTATTTTTTGTTGTTTTTGTGGTTATCAGGAACCACAATCGACTTAAGATTGGAAACAAATATTGACGATTGACATAAACAGTAATAACGTAAGACGTTTCTTAAATGTGGCTTGTCGTTAAATGCGCAAACTATACGAATTTCTTATGCAACCGCGTCCCGTCGACACAGCGTTACGACATCGCTCACAATACAAATGACACGTAATTGCTTAATTGTAGAATTTACATGGTAAAGTAGCGGTTTAAATTGCTTGTAATTCGGACCGCTGTGTCCATTGAATGCCAATTATAACGTAATATAAAATGTACGTTGTAAGTATTTTGTGTTGATATAATAATTATTGAAAATAATAAGTATTAGGAATGTTGCGGCGGAGGTCTATCATTATACATGGTAAATTTTCCAAGTGCATGTGGAGGTAGAATCCGAACTGCTTTTATCGAAAGCAAGGTATTTCAAATCTTCCGTATCTAAGGCATCGTATACATATAAATTAAGACCTAAACTATCTATAGGAAATAATCGTGTCTGGCATGTAAAGAAGACAGAATTGACCACATGAGGAAATATCTTACTAGTGGTGTCTGGTACCATGAGCTATGTGTGACGCTGATCACGAATTTGATGGTTCAGGAGTCTGCGTAAAAAATGTCTAATAAAATTAAAAGGCCTAACTAAAAGTTCCTAACATTTTATAAGTTGATTGCATTATGACGACAAATTATTAAGTTCATTTAGTTCATTAATTAAACATTAAGTTCATTATTATAAAAAAAATATTGAGTTAATTTAAAAAGTATTTTAAAATCGTAAATGATTACTATTCTTATTTTATGTATACGGGCTTTATTGGGCACAGGGTTCCCAATTTAGCCCAAGCTGCTATTTTTCATATTTTTGATCACAGATGTGTTTTTACAGAACACATCGTGATGCTTCATTTATTTCAAAGAGTAAGATAAATAGACATTGTGATTTTAAAGAATTATAGCAATTTCTTAAAAAAAAAACTTACATATTACGCATTTTTTAAATTAAGGTAAGCCTTATTTGAGTCAGTTACATTTAAATTTTGCGGATTTTATGGCGGGTTTTTTTATATATAATTTCTCCCGACGTTTCGAAGGCTTTGCAGCCTTCATGGTCACGGGGCGGACTGAGGTGTTGGTTGTCCAAAAAGTAAAAGTTACAATATCTATCTACTTAAAACTAACATAATAAAAATGTAAGTATTAAATCATTGGTGCCAATCCAAATAAATTTCAGAGCCAAAAGTTATGTCGTTTAGAGCCGGCCGCTGCGAAACTTTTAATGGCATGATAGTGTTATACAGTGCTGTTAAACGGTTAACTTTGAAGTTGGATTGCGGCTGCAGATTCAGTGAAAAGTCTGCGTGGAAGTTGGACAGCATAGATTGAACGCTCGCATCGTTTTATTGACTATTGTACGTTTGTGCTAGTAACTTGTCTCAAAATAAGCTAAGGGCAAGTGTTTTTCTATCTTCTTAATAAATACTGGGTGTGTTCAAAAAATAAGGTGAATTTATCTATTATATAAAATTGTCGTGTCAGTGTTTGTTACCATACTCCTGCGAAACGGTTGAACCGATTTTGATGAAATTTTATATTCACACTTGGCAGGTCTGAGAATAGGTTGTTATCTATTTTGTATCCCCTTAATTGATAAGGGCGGCCCACGCCAAAACATTTTTTTTTCAGACATTTTTTTTTATGCATTAAAAATACATACAACCCTAAATTTTCTAACTTCTTCCAAAAATAGGGGATTTTTAAATAGCGATATTAGTAATTTAATAACTATTAACCCCGGTCGGTAACTAATAAATTTTAAATTTTTTCTACTAATATAATCTCTAAAAAGAATTTATGTGGCAAAACAACGTTTGTCGGGTCAGCTAGTATTTTTATGAAAAAATATTTATTTATTAATCAATATTTATGTTGTCACCTTCAAAGTATTCACCCTCAGATACAATGCACTTATATCAACGCTTTCCACAATCCTCGAACACTTCTGATAAGCGTTTTTTGGTAAAGCCTTAAGCATCTTCAGCGATGTAGTCTTTATCTATTCAATCGTTGCAAATTTCCATCTTTTCATAGATTTCGAGGTCATTACCATAAACCCATGATTCGTCACCCTTTATGACCCTCTTGATCAAATCAGGATCATCATTGACGTCATTCAACTGCTCCTGAGCTATGCTCAAATAAATATTTGTTTTAAATAAAAAAATATTAATGTTGGTTTGGCGTCGGCCCAAAATTACGTGGGTATACTTACATTAGTTAAAGAACTTAGTTATTAAAGTTAAATAAAAAAAGTTTATAATTTTTGCTTTTCAGTTGTTTCGGCGGTTTAATTTTTTTGTTTAACAGTTTTTATGTATCTCTTGTTTTTGTTACATTTGATATATACCTATATATTTTTATTTTCATTTTTGCTTTAAAGCTCAGATGATTTCTTCAAATGGTTTTCACGTATATTAAATGACCGAATATCGTTACATATTATAAAACAACTAGCATTGCGCGCGGCTCCGCCCGCGTGGAAAAGTTTTTCCGGGATAAAAAGTAGCCTATAGCACTCAGGAGTAATGTAGCTTCTTATTAGTGAAAGAATTTTCAAAATCGGTCCAGTAGTTCCTAAGATTAGCGCGTTCAAACAAACAAACAAACAAACAAACTATTCAGCTTTATATATTAGAATAAAACTATTTTGCGGATTTTATCGCGGTTCTTTAATTATTATTTTCTCCCGACGTTTCGAAGGCTTTGCAGCACTTCGTGGTCACGGGGCGGACTGAGGTGTTGGTGGTCCGAAAAGTTAATGTTACAATATCTACCTTAATTTTTTAATATACATTTTTAAAGATTAGTTGTTAATGACGGTCCGATCTACGCAGAAAGAGCTCACAGTGTCTTGAGGTCTGGCAGTTGGTATTTTGGGGTCCGATTTAATAAGATGTATAACTGGATCCCAGGCTTGTGCAAGCAACTCTGAAGTCTGCAGTTGCTGAACATTCAGAACAAGGCTCCAAGCATTACCTTAGATTTGACAAACCACATATCCTTGCCAAAGAACACCGATTCCTACCTAGGATGATTCGCGAGGCTATTGAAATTAAAAAACATCCAAATTTCAATAAAGAAGATGGTTGGAAGCTTGCACAAGCCTGGGATCCAGTTATACATCTTATTAAATCGGACCCCAAAATACCAACTGCCAGACCTCAAGACACTGTGAGCTCTTTCTGCGTAGATCGGACCGTCATTAACAACTAATTTTTAAAAATGTATAATTAAAAAATGAAGGTAGATATTGTAACATTAACTTTTCGGACCACCAACACCTCAGTCCGCCCCGTGACCACGAAGTGCTGCAAAGCCTTCGAAACGTCGGGAGAAAATAATAATTAAAAAACCGCGATAAAATCCGCAAAATAGTTTTATTTCAATGTCTAACATTCGCGTAAATATAAGAAGTCTTTATATATTAGTATAGATTTCTCGGGCCGTAGCTCTTTGTCTGTCTGTCTGAACACAATAAATTCAAATTTTACCGAATGTGTTTCGATGAAACTTGGTATGGAGATAGTTTGAGACCCTGGGTAGGACCCAGGCTATTTTTATCCCGTAAACTCTTTTATCACGCGGACGAAGCCGCGAGCAAAAGCTAGTTAAGTATAAGACATACCTGTGAATAGAGTCGCGGCGGCTGGTGTAGACAGTAGACGTTGCCATGTTGCTACGACAGTTGTAGACGCGTCGTAGACAGTCGGAGTCGCGTCAGATGTCTACACTCGTCGCCACGCTGAAACGCAGTAATGTCGCTACGTTATACAACTGTACCTCGCTCCTGTTGATTTACATTCACAATGTTTAGATAACATGATTACTTAGTTGTACTAAGTTGGTGCCCTGTAGTTGTTGGCATAATTGGCTTCAGTACGCTATGTCAAGCGTTCAATGTGAATGTTGTTGAAGAGTTTCTTGTTATATCCATACCAGAATGACATTAAAAAAATGCGTGGAGCGATAACAATATTTTCAAATGTTATTTGTACCAGGTGTACAATAACATTTAATAAAAATATTATATTTTTCTAATTACATTTCATAATTCTTATACATGACGTAGGTACAGTATAAGCGAAAAGATTTTATACTTTCATAAATTATAGGTCGTTCTGTTAATGGTACTTGTAGCATACACCATTTGCACCTTCATTTCTACTTTGTCGACAGGTCATCAATGCTGGCTCATTGCCGTATGCTGTCAGTAGCGTGCAACTACAGTGAAGGCGAACACATGGTGTGCGTGTTGGACTTCAAGCGTGAAACGGGACTGTGGCACGCCGTGCTTGCCAGCGTGCTCAACGGCATGCACGTCATCTTCATACCCTACGCGCTGATGAAGGTCAGCCCCGCTTCGTGGATGCACATGATCACCAAGTATAGGTGGGTATTTGTGATAGTGTGATTTCTTATGTGTACACGAATGTTAGACGTTGAAATCAAACTGCTAACATCCGTAAGCAGTTTGATTTTCTCGCTATTTCTCGTTTTTGCTCCCAACGTGTTGAAGACTTTACAGCCTTCATAGTCACATGAAGGTGTGTGGTGTTGGTCGTCGAGAAAAGTTCAGCAAAGTGATTTTATTTCAATAATGTGATTTGTTAGAGAGTAAGGTGTGGTGTAGTTGCTCGCAACCGATAGTAACAGTCTACGCATAAACAGTAACAATGCTACTCGAAGAGTTTGGAATGATACATGGCACTTGAGCTCGTCACCCTGACACGATAGATCTTAAATTATTATCAGGTGAGACGGTTTTGTCATCGCCAAGACGAGAAAGCAGGGATCGAAAGCAAGTTACAACCTACACCCATCTTTCTTCATAGCGTTTGTCGTATTTTTTTAACCCTAATAGCTTTGGTCTGCGTAATACTAGAGAAGAAAAATTCTGTAAATGTATTTAAAAAAGTTATACTTAAAATCTTACATCTATACAGTCATAAACTTACTATCAAGCAAAAGACATGCACATCTGACAATATTCATTAAAAAAAATATCCACGACATCTCCAAGTCCATTAACGAATAATGAAACAAGATCGGTTACCTCATGCGTGTTGATCCTAGGGCGTCCGTGGCCATTGTGAAGTCACGCGACCTGCACTGGGGCTTGCTGGCAACTCGCGACCATAAGGAAATATCGCTGAGCTCGCTGCGGATCCTACTCGTCGCTGATGGCGCGAATCCGTGGTCTCTCTCCTCATGCGACCAGTTCCTGTCCGTGTTCCAGAGCAAAGGTAACTTATTATGTATACCAGTTGTAGGTATATTATACAAACGCGTGGATAGGAGCCGGACAGACCACAAACAAATCCAGAAGTAATGCATCTCGGAATGAATTAAAAGCGGTGACACTTGCAGTATTTTCACAATATTGTACCAAATTGACGAACTTATTTTAAGTTTAATAATTACTATTCATCATAGACGTAACTATATCGGATTTCACTAGACCCTTGACCTTTCCAAAATTTAAAGTAGACTTTGACACGAAGACGTTTTGTGACACTTTCCAAAAAAATATCACAGCCTGTCCACTGACGGTTGTCTTGAGATTCGCCATATTCCCAAATATTTATATACAACCGAGTTTGTGCTATTGTATTTATTGATGTTTATAAACTCTTTAAAAACCGGAAGATGGAGAAATAAACTAGATTCTTAGGCAATGAAGTGGTCACCAACCAGAATGTTCAGTTTTGACATGTTTTTAAACCTTTACAATGTTATTACAGTGAACGGAAGAAAATAGAGCACAAATTCTATTAATATTTTTAATATAATGTAAAGTGACTTGTGAGTTTACCTTATATAAGCATTTCTTATATAATGTAGCTATATGTATACTGTATAGTTAAAACCAGTGGCGTAGCGTGGTCGGGGCGGGTGAACGGCCCGCTACGAGCGGCACTTTTGAGGGGGCGGCAAAATGCGTAAAATAAAACAGAACTCTTTACAAATTTTAAGTTTTGGTGGCGGGGGGAGGGGGGGGGGGGTGTTTATGTGTGATTCTTATTTGTTAAAATTACCTTTCCTTGACCTGCCGCTTCGGACGGCAACGACCCACGCTACGCCGCTGTCTAAAACTCTACACTGCTTCGCCTCATGGCAGTAGAGTTTGTACATATCTATACTAATATTACAAAGAGAAAAGATTTGTATTGTATGTTTGTAACGAATAAACCCAAAACCTACTGGACTGATTTTAAAAATTCTTACATGGATATAAAGCTGCATTATCAGCGAGTAACATAGGCTACTTTTTATCCTAGAAAAATATAAAGTGAGATTTATATCCCGCAAAAACTTATTCGTACGGCGGAGCCGCGAGCAAAATTCTAGTAATATATTACATTTATTAAGCTGTTAGATGTTAACAAGGCTAAACAAGGTGCGTACCTATTGTAGGAGTGCGCGGCGATGCGATCTGTCCGTGTGCGTGCAGCAGCGAGTCGATGACTGTGTGCGTGCGGCGCGCCGGCCGCGGGGGCTCCTCCGCCGGCCGCGGCGTGCTCTCCATGTCGGGCCTCTCCTACGGCGTCGTCAGGGTCGACGCAGAGAACTCACTCACATCACTAACACTACAGGACTGCGGACAGGTCATGCCTTCATGTAAGTACGACACACTTGAAACATTTACACATATACGTAAAATTGTTCAAATAAAAAATATGATTTATTCGCAGGCGTCATCGTTGTTGTCAAGATGGAGGGTCCCGCATTTCTTTGCAAGACCGACGAAGTTGGAGAGATCTGCGTCCTTTCCGGCGCCACTGGGTCTGGGTACTGGGGCCTTCCGGGGCTCACCAACACTGTGTTCCGTGTGCGCCCGCTGGATTCCGACGGTGAGCCCATCGGGGAAGAGCACTACGTGCGCAGCGGACTCCTGGGCTTCCTGGGTCCTGGCGGTGAGTCTCGTGTTCCTCTTGGCACATCCGCGGCGTCTGCCGGGCTTCACTCGCATCAAATTCTCCGACAAGTTATATGGCACCACGTAACATGGCTCAGGCCTATTCTCCAGCTTCTTGTACTCGATTGTCACAATCAGATTTTCCACGTAATTTGCCATATTTTAATATATCTTCTCCGAGTCCACTAATATAAATGAATTCGAGTTGATAAGAAGCGAACTGTAACACTAGAGAAATATGTATTCACGTTACGTCAGTAATAGTTGCTAAAATGCACACGGGGACTGCGCTGTAGAAATCAATACTCCACAATTACCAGGAAAACGTTCCAATCGCGATCTCACTATTAACCAAAGCACTCGATGATTATTACACACGCAGAGATCACAATACGATCAAATAATTAATTGTTATCTACGACTTCTAATATCAATTATGAGAGCTAATAAATAACCCGCGTATATAACAGATTGAGAAAAATCATTAGTTCACCTCCACTGCCCGCGCAACATCCCACGATAGCTATAAATATGCGTTAAATGTTGCATGCCTTGAATTTTCAGAAAACCCCCAATCACAGACACACAACACTACAGTAAAAAAATAAAAAAATACTCTGGGATACCCGTCTCTATTTAATTTTTACCCATAAATAGCGACTAATAATAAGAAAACTTAATAATATTCCTATTTTAACGAAATAGCAATGCAATATGTTATTGACCGGCAAAAGCCAGTAATAAATAAATAATTGCAGAAATATAAAATATATATTGTTATCATTCCTTATTTATGCGATATTAGAAAATATATTTAAAAACCTCATTAGTTGCATATAATCCATATAGGTGGCGCTTTTAGTTATTTTATTTATAGTCTGTTTCCATGCTTGACTGTGGCATAAAATCAATGAGGTGAAGTAGCCGAGCAGCCTCTAGGGCTTTTGTATCCGGGACGGTTTTAGCCAGGACGCCATTTCGGTGGCGGTATTCAAATAGGGAAGATGCAGATATAATATATATCAATATGTTTTTACTAAAATGTTATAATATCATAAAAGAAGGGCGAAAGATTTTATTTTAATGAAAATCGATTTTCAGCAATGCGAATTATTATTATAATTTTTAAATACAATATTTAAGAATTTCAAACTACCAATTGAAAGTTACGTGAAATAGAACGTGTTTTAATCCACCAAGAAGCGTCTAGTGACATCACATCTGTTAGTACAACTTGTTTAAGGTTATAGTTGTAAAGGTAAACATTCTTTAATTGCGAAGATTAATTGTATTTTTCGAATAAAAATGGAAGTTGGGTTCATAAAAGCAGACTTCAGTAATCTACCGAAAGTTAATGTTGACCTGGTTGTCATTTTTTTTGTTATAAGTACAGAGTTTTGAAATGTAGAAATGAAAGGGCCTAAACTACTACGGTATGAATAAATCACAGTTTTATTTCTATTTTATTCATTTTTTACACATAGCAGTAGGTAATTTAGATCAACAAGGGAGTGTGTGAGTTATGGCGACACTGCGATCGGTTATATCCAAATCAAAAGAGATGGAGAATTGTGTGTAGTTAAGATTCGAGTTACTCCGGAGGATAAAGTACGTAAAGAAGGTTATCGTGTGAAAATCATTATAAATGAAACGCAAGGCTTAGTTCAGTCCTGCCAATGCGAAGATTGTCTAGCTTCTGAAGGTTATGTTTAAATAGTTATACTATAACACAGATTATTACGATAAAATCTATTTATGATGATGGACTGTCCATTTTTTATTAGTTTATAGTAACATTAATGTATTTATTCAAAAAATATCTAAACTAAATAAATAAACTTATGCATCTATGAATGCCAGCGCAATTTCGCGCGTAAATTTAAACCGTCAGTTTTAAACCGCATATTTTGGCAATCAATTATAGTATTTAAATTTTTTAATATACTCATGATTTATTCTACAAGAGATTCATTCAAATGAAAGTAAAAAAAAATATTGCATCTTCCCTATTACGATTTAGTGCGAAGAATTAATTTGGTGTGCCCATTGCAATAGTAAATAGTGATGCATATTATCTTACCTTGGCTGGCCCTTTTCGGCGCGTATCTGTGTAAATATAATAATGAAAATAAATAAACTACTAAAATCGCGTATAAATACTTTTTCTAAGTTATGCCTTTGAGTATATAAGATGCTTTTATTTCATCAAAAAATGTAATTGTATATTATATCGGGATTAAGCGCAAAGACAAAATTGTATACCTATTTATATTTCTATATAGTTATATAAATATTAATCAGTTTAATATTTCGTACTTATGGGATCGCCAGCAACACGTAGAGGTAGGTCATGTATAGACTGTTCCCGCCAAAAGCACAAAACCTCAAGTCCTTATTACTTCTTCGAAAATAATAAGTGTAAAGAACTAGGTAATGAAATAAATAATAATATGTAGAATTTATACAAATACATTAATCATTATTTGTTTTTCTGTGATTTAGAAATAAAGACCCTTTCTTAGGCTCATGTTGTTATTTGATGTTACCATAACCTCTAAAGTAAACTTGCTTAAGTACCATTTTTTATCTGTATCTAGATAGATTTGCCGGAGGAAGGTTATTCATAGAGTGATATAGGATCAATGTTATGCCAGAAAATAAAAAAGTATTGAATAAAATAATAAGAGTGCATAATATCAAACTTTTTGGCGCATAACAAACGCCATGTTTTTAAATGTATTCTGTCGATATAAATTTCCACATTATTCATATAGGTAGTCGATAGGTTACTTTACAAGAGTATTTCTCAAAAGAAGTATACTTGCGTATTGAAATATTACGATTTTTTCCGTATCATCTGTCTTTTTTCCTACATTCGTTGTATTAACTATATAAAATGAATGTATTAAGACAAAAAAAGATGAAACAGAAAATATCGTAATAATATTTCGTTAGGTACATTTATTTTGAGAAATACAATACAATTGACAAAAACAATGTAACACAGACAAACATTTTACTCACATGAATTCGCTTTTGGTAAGACTCGGTTGTTTTCGTAGGTCAGGAACGGCCCGCGACCGCTCTCGCTCCCCTACCGCGTAAAGTAGGTCACAGGTTGTTGATCTCATTTATTGATTCCCATCTCCCATAAATATAATTATAGAGACAGCGGCCCGATGTTCGACAAAGTGTTTTCGGATGGGTGTTGTTGATGATGATATTTATTGATAGTATAATGATTTTTGATTCGAATATGGAATTAATGGAAGCTGTTTAAGTATAAAAATTGTTTGAGGCTTAAGTCCCGCGAACTCTGAAACTCTTACGCCTTGACAAAATTCATGCGTCATTAACTTCCCGCCGCCTTTGCCTATTCTTAGAAGAAATTGCGTTATCAAGAAATATGAGAATAATTGTAATGAGATATGCTAAACATTTGTTTTTAGTACCTGAGGTACAAATAACTTTATCGCTAGTTAAAAAGTAAAGTTTTTTCGAGAAAACAAAAATAATTTTGGGTAAATATACGCCCCGCTAAAAATACCATACGCAAGCCCCTTCTACTTACTAAGTCAGAAAAACTGCTCCGCCCAGGGAGCGGAACTTCTTGAACCAACAATGATGCTATAGAGAGATTAACACTACCATATCATGATGATTTTGTAAACATATTAGATTTTTTAGCAGAAATACCGTTGAGTTTTATACAGTTCTGAAATGGAAAAATAAACACTTTTTTCTAGTTGTTTGTTAGACTTTATCATTTAACTATACTGAAATAAAATTGTAAATAGTAGGTACATACGTAATATGTCCCCCTGGGTACAATAAATTTTATTTAAAATAAATAATAAATAAATTTAAATAATATAGAATTAAGTCCCAGAATTACCAAGGGAAAAAATATATTTTGTCGCAAATTGGAATAACACTGAACAAATACGTACATGTAGGTCGCTTGTCGAAAGCTGGCGTGTACAACACATTAACATTTGGCGCGTGTGTAGTGTCAGTGAATAAACATACGTCATTCGGCATGATCACGCATCGCTCACGCATCAACAGTCAAAAAAAATAGCATGATGTTTTGTTGACATCTATACCAGTCCCTTATTATTATTTATTCTATGCAGAATTACAAACAGGCAAACGTAAAGCTGGCGGACAATACCTCCGCTATACAGTTGTCCTTAAGAGAAACTTAACAGCTTGTAACATCTCAGCTGATAAATGGGAACAAATTTCGCAATAACGTTATCGGTGGCGCAGATGTGCCACTACTGGCAAGCAATTTTGAAACACTGCGTCTTAAAAATCTGGATACTAAACGCCAATTAAGCAGGACTACCAAAGTGAACTTGTAACTATACCTACATATAATGCACTGGGCCAACTGTGCTGTCTAAAATGCAATCGCATTGTTAAATCTAAGTTCGGCTTCGCCAGCCACTTTCGGGCGCACTCCAGAGTATAGCCAGGTGTCGCCGTCGACGGATACGTCGTGGAGGACATCATCATCATCACCTGTCCCTTCAATAAATATGAGATACGAGCTTTTGCCCGCGGATCCGCTCGCGTGAATGAGTTTTCCCGGGTCAAAAGTAGCCTATGTGTTAATCCAGGACATAATCTACCCGTGTGCCAAATTTCATCGAATCCATTCAGTAGTTTTTGTGTGAAAGAGTAACAAACACCCATACGTCCAGACATCCATACTTACAAACTTTCGCGTTTATAATATTAGTAGGATTTTTTTACTGTGCAATTTTTTTTAATGTGAATGTGCCAGCTTTCGTTAATTGAACTATAGCATCACGGCTTTTTACAATTTAAGTTTAGCTAGAATATACTTAGGGGAGGTCTACGTTTAGCAGTGGACTTCCTGGAGCTGATGATGATGTAACAAACTGAATTCCAACAATTACTTATGCCTCTAGGACTTGTATTCGTGTGTGGGTCGCGCGACGGACTGATGACGGTCACCGGGCGGAAGCATAACATGGACGACATCATCGCCACGGTCCTCGCAGTGGAGCCTATGAAGTTCATATACAGGGGGCGCATCGCCGTGTTCTCAGTGAGGGTGCTGCGTGACGAGAGGATCTGTATCGTGGCGGAACAACGGCCCGACTGCGGCGAGGAAGAGGTCAGTTGAGTTTGAGTGTATGATGTAGATTTGGGTTAATTGTTGAGTATGGGTGTACGTGCTAACTGGATTCTTACTCAATAACGAGTAAGTTGTTTTTAGCCTATAGTCTTATCACAAGTTGATTGCATCACAAAATTACTTTTATAATATTGATAAAATAAAGAGTAGGTAGTTACATCAACTAAGGAAATTCTGCTAGCGCTTTTGTGTTTAAGGAATTGTTTTTGCAGAAAGGGAAATAGTCTAGGAATAAATCTATAGGAATAAAGGGAATAAATCTATACTACTTTGGAATACACTCCCCTCAGAAATCAGGGCTTCAACAAACAGGTTCACTTTTAAATCAAAAGTTCGGATGCTTTTCGCTAATAGTGTAGCAGATTCACAACTTTCATAGTTTCAGGAAGTTACTTTGTTTTAATATAACATATTTTATAGAATTAGTAAATTTGTATTTATGTAGGTATTCATGTATTTTAGTATGTATATTATGTATTTATGTATGTATAGTATATGTTTTGTCTTATTTATGTTTTATATACACCCACTTTGTCTCATCTCCGCATCACCCAAAGGTTGACTGTTAGAGAATGCCTCAGGCATTAAGTCCACCTGTATACATTTACTGTATATAAAGTTTAAAATAAATAATAAATAATAAATAGTAGAAAAAATTCTGGTATTTCACAAATACTTGATATCTGAGATGCTGTTAAAAGAAAAAATTAAAAAAAGGAATCTTTTGAACTTCTTGAAGTATTTTATCTTATGTAAACTTTGTTCTTGTCTGCCTTACTTCATATTGTTTTATATTTTTCTTAGACTTTATCTTTCTTTTTGCCACTGTTCTTTTGATAGCAGATTCTATTTAAATATTAACATTTACTACATTGTTACCCCAAAGCTTTGTTAATTTATTGATGTACAATCAGTTTCCGTAGCACCTTGTATGGAGACTATTTTAGCGCATGAAATATTTATCACACAAGTTTTGCATGCATGTAGTTTGGAAATTGTTACATTATTATACAGGTTGTGAAATGTTCCGCTTTTGCTGTCCGTCTAGAATGGTTAATCCTGGTTTTATACCTAAATATTATAAAGTACACATCAGATTAAGAAACATATAGACAAAAAGCTATGTTGGATATCAAAAAATTTAGCTTCTGTTCTTATCAATCACATTTTTAACAGTAAAGTTTGATATCGTAATTTTTCATAATTTGAGAAATATATTCTTTTAATACTGACTAAAGTACATTTTGTTACAAAAGGATAGATAATTATTATAATATATAGCAAAGAATATATATGCCATGTTAGAAACACTTTCACTGTTACCTTCTCATCCATACAAAAAAAAGTTGTCGTACAAAAATTCTGCCACACGTATCAATAACAGCTCCGCCAACAGTCGTTCCAGTGGATGTCGCGAGTGCTGCAGGCAGTCGACTCGATCCACCAGGTGGGCATCTACTGCCTGGCACTAGTGCAGCCTAATTACCTGCCAAAAACGCCGCTCGGTGGCATCCACCTTAGCGAATGCAAGAGACGCTTCCTGGAGGGTACGCTGCACCCCGCCAATGTTCTGATGTGTCCGCACACTTGCGTCACCAACTTGCCGAAGCCGAGGGAGATACATTCTGGTGAGTTAATCGACTGATACACATTTCCGAATACGCTATCTATTATTGGTTCAAATTCGCTCAGCGTTTAAGGCACAACTTATGCCATTGATATGCTGTTTATATTTAAGACTTATTTTAATATGAAACTCTATGTGTATGATGTTGTAATATCTTTATAAAAATACTGTAGTTTAGTTTAGACGGTATAGCGTAATCTGATATGTGTCTAATGATGTGATGATACTGAGTGCCTGTAGAAATGAAGGCTTTGCAAAACTGTATAATACATGATAGGAGTTTGAGAAATGATTTCTATCATCACATCATTACATTAATCATAATTACAATAATTAAATCATAATATTAATGCGTTAACGCTTCGCATTGCGATGTATGAGTACTCGAAGATTACAAAGTGTTGACACGCTGCGAATTCTAATTGTAATAAATAAGCTGTTATGCGATTGCACTGTGGTGTCTTAATGGAGATACACAAATAGATAATAGTTTTAGATATAAGCTAAAATGACAACACACTCGTCCGATTCATAAACACTGTCAAACATAGATTACAGTAGGCCAAGATAGATACTACTATAACACAATTCATACACAACAGTGCCCATAAGATACTTATAAAATACTGTTGGTTTGTCTGAAAATACTACACAATATCATTATAGTATAATTTACATTTATGTAATCAAAAATGGTCGCCGCGCTTCAAAAACAAAATATTTCATTGCTTAGGTTATAATTAATAGCGAAAGCATTAATACGGTTGTTTCTAGCTCATTGGCAACGGCGAAATGCGAATATTAGTTTTCCTCTGAATTGTATGTTGATGGTTTGATTTTTGTAGACGTTGGACCTGCTTCAGTGATCGTAGGGAACTTGGTGCAAGGCAACCGGCTCGCCTCGGCGCAGGGGCGCGACATGGGTTACTCTGATGACTCCGATGCTGCCAGAAAGGTAAAATATGTGCACACTATGTAAAATTATTATACTCTCACTGGTGGTAGGTCTCATGATGATCTCGAAATGCCACACAGTACTTTGTAAGTCAAGGTGCTGGATGGTGTTGCTACTGTTTATGGGTGGTCGTATCGCTTATCATCAGGCGAACGGCATGCTCGTCTCGGCATTCAATGCAATAAAAAAAACTCTCCACCTATGAAAACTATATTCGAAGTCGTGCAGTAGTTTCGGAGATGTGCGTTAACAAACAAACAGAAAAAGGACAGACAAAAAAGAATAATGAAAAACTCTGATTTGTGTTCTATTACCCTTCTCTAGTCACTCCCCTTCATTTTTACCACTTTTCTTTTAATGTAAACATACAACGGCTCTTCTGTTTTATTATACGTATAAAAGCTATATTTTAACCAGATTTTAATTGTTGCCCAATTAAAGAATAAGACCTAATATTATAAATTCAAATAACTTGGCATATAAAATAAATATATAAAATATTTTAAAGCTGAAGAGTTTGTTTGTTTGGTTCAACGCGTTAATCTCAGGAACTACTATACTGATTTAGAGAATTCTTTCACTAATAGGAAGCTACATTACTCCCGAGTGCTATAGGCTACTTTTACACCGGAAAAATATTTTCATCTCGGAAAAACTTTTACACGCGAGCGGAGGCGTGAGCATTGGGTACTAGTTACCAATAAAATCCCTACAGAGTTAAACAAAGTCCTTTCATGGAGTAGTAATACATAATAATCTCGAGCTCAAAATCACAAAATGGGCCGCCATGTCATACTCACGCAGAAGAAACCCTGTATATTGTACATATTACATGAATAGTAGGTCCATATGCAATGCAATCAGCCCTGTATTATATACTGCCCACTGCTGAGCACGGACCTCCTCTACTACTGAGAGGGTTTAGGCCTTAGTACACCACGCTGGCCTAGTGCGGGTTGGCAGACTTCACATACACTCGAAATTCTTATGAAGAATTCTCAGGTATGTAGGTATTCCTTCACCGTTAAAGCGAACGATAATTGATAAACAATACACACATAGCTTCGAAAAATCAGAGGTGTGTGCCTTGGGTTTTGAACCTGCAAACTTTGTCTCGGCAGACCGTTCCATTCCCAACTAGGCTATCGTTCACTAGTTCCAGTCTATAGTCAGGCTATAGTCCAGTAGTTCCATAGAGAGGGTGCAAATCTACCGCGACCTAGGAACTTGGTTTCATACACGCCTCACGCTTACTCAACATCTTTGAAGTAAGCAAGCAGGCCAGGAAGTCCCTTGGATTCATAATGACGGTCGCAATGCTTCAACTTCAGAGGTGCCTTTAATGCTTATGTTCGTAGTATAATGAATGTACCGCCTACATATGGAATTCACACGAAAGGTTGTACACGGGTATTATTGAGATAATGCATAAAGCTTTTCTTCGATACCTCTATAAAAAAAGATATGGATAATAACCTTATATGTATCCCACTTCCTTAATCTTGGGTATGTTTGGATAGAGATCGTCGATATCTCTCCCTAGTCCTATGCCTCTACCGTTTGTTACGTGGTTTTGTCAACGATCCAGTTGTTCTCGCACAGATCTTTTCTGCGTACCTAATCCACAATCCCACCCCCCGAGGCAATTCTTGTGCGCTGGGTCTTCACACACAATGCACGCCCATGCGCGGGGGGACATTAGTCGCGGGCCGAGGCACACAGTCAGTGTGTATACCTCTTGGTTCTAAATCACATTGAGGCCTAAAAGGGCCCGCGAACATTTCCTGGCACCCTCTCTTTCCGCCCATCCTGGGAACCTTCCTCCCTTTCCCCCACCTTCCCGTCCATACTCCTCTTCACTTCCTTCCCAGGCCCCTGCAGTCGTCAAGCCGGGGGACTCCAGTATCCCATTCGCAGGTTTCCCAGACTTGACTGCAGGATCGCCTACCTAAAAAAAAACACAATCCCGTAATCTCCGACCACAACATAGACTCTATTCTCTAACCGGCTATGCTCTAACAAAGCCCTTACATAAATTAAATGCCATATCCACGGATATCGCTGATATATTCCAACATTGCGCATCTGAATTCATGGCCTCGGTCAGCGTTTACTTAGAACATAAGCCCACTCCCATTTCTATACTGTAATTTGTAAATGTCTGTAGTCTGATATTGATATTATGTTATTGTTAATTACTTAAGTAGCTCAGATATTTAGTTTCACTGTTAATGTAAGTAAATTTATAAATAAATACATTAAAATTGGTTCAGGTTTCAGATCTTTCCCCCTTTTATGCACTTTGTTAAAAGTTTATAAAAATCAATAAGTATCCCATATTCATTCTTAGTGTTCAAGATAGTGTGATACATCCATACCACAATTCATCACAATCGCGTTTGCAAATTAGATACCTACTTTCGCCCATTTTGGTAGGTGTTAAAAATCAATATCGCATGTAAATTCTCAGCATTCAGGGTATTCCCATAGTAAATTTCATTACTATCGTTTCACCAATTTAATTTCTCACTCCTTTCACTCGCTTATTTAGGGGTTGATAAAAATGTTTAGCACATTTTCATTCTTAGAACGATATTAATCTAAAATTTTATCCAAATCAGACCAGCAATTTCTGAGAAATCAAATACATAAAAATATATATAATAAATTTACCGCATTTAAATAAGAAGGATAACTGTTTTGTTTCCAGTACCAGTTCATCTCGCAGATCCTGCGCTGGCGAGCGCAGAGCACGTCAGACCACGTGATATTCACGCTGCTCAATTCGAAGGGCGCCGTATCCAAGGTGCTCACGTGCGCGGAGCTGCACAAGAAGGCGGAGAGGATCGGCATTCTGTTGCTAGAGAAGGGTCGTGTGAACACGGGAGATCACGTGGCGCTCATATTCCCGCCAGGACTGGACCTCATCTGCGCCTTCTACGGGTGCCTGTACGTGGGCGCCGTGCCCGTCACCATCCGCCCGCCGCACCCGCAGAACCTGCACACCACCTTACCCACCGTCAGGATGATCGTCGACGTCAGTAAGGCCACGCTGGTCCTTTCCAACCAATCTGTGATAAAGCTGTTGCGCTCAAAGGAAGCGAGTAACGTCCTCGATAGCAAGTCCTGGCCGCTCACCCTCGACACCGATGATATGCCCAAAAAGAAACTCCCGATCCTGTACCGCGCGCCCACTGCTGAAATGCTGGCGTACTTGGATTTCAGCGTATCCACCACTGGAATGCTTGCCGGAATAAAGATGTCCCACGCGGCTGTGACGTCACTCTGCCGCTCCATGAAGATCGCGTGTGAACTTTACCCTTCTCGACACATCGCCCTATGCCTTGACCCGTACTGCGGTCTTGGCTTCGCCCTGTGGTGCCTCAGCAGTATCTACTCGGGACACCACTCCATTCTTATCCCGCCGTCTGAAGTCGAAATCAACCCGGCTCTGTGGTTGAGCGCTGTTTCTCAATACAAAGTACGAGACACTTTCTGCTCGTATGGCGTGATGGAACTATGCACCAAAGGTCTCGGCAGCTCCGTGAACCAGCTTAAAAACAAGGGCATTAACCTGGCTTGCGTGAGGACCTGCGTCGTTGTGGCCGAAGAGCGCCCGCGCATCAACCTCACCAATTCCTTCTCGAAATTATTCTCTGCTTTGGGCCTGAGTCCGCGGGCCGTGTCCACATCGTTCGGATGCCGCGTGAATATCGCAATTTGCCTCCAAGGCGCTTCTAGTCCCGAGCCGTCGACAGTATATGTTGATCTTCGCGCGTTGAGGAATGACCGAGTGTCATTGGTGGAGCGCGGCAGTCCTCACTCGCTCTGTCTGATGGAGTCTGGGAAACTATTGCCAGGCGTAAAGGTGATAACGGCCAACCCGGAAACAAAGGGCCAGTGCGGAGACTCGCACTTGGGTGAGATATGGGTGCAGTCGCCGCACAATGCGAGCGGTTACTTCACGATCTACGGCGACGAGAGTGACTACGCCGACCACTTCAGCGCGCAGTTGGTGACGGGCAGCACGGGTGAGGTGTACGCGCGCACCGGATACCTGGGCTTCCTGCGGCGGACGGAGATCACGGCGACGGCGGGCGGGGACGACGCGAGCGTGTCGGTGCGGGACAGCGACACGGAGTCGCTGGCGTCGGCGTGCAGCGCGGGCGGGCTCGCCGACGCGCACGACACGCACGACGCCGTGTTCGTGGTGGGCGCGCTCGACGAGACCGTCACGCTGCGCGGCATGCGATACCACCCCATCGATATAGAGAACTCCGTCATGCGCTGCCACAAGAAGGTCGCTGAATGGTGCGTATTCAGTTTTCTTGCAGTTATACTTCTTTTGGCGCGTTAGGGAAAAATGACGAGTAAATTGTTACGATGCGCGCGCGCACCGTCGCGAAAAACCGACACCCTGAAGTTAGCTATATTCAACATTTTAGTTTTGAATTTTGAACGTAGAATAGAGCGAAAGATATTCAAGTTTTACTTCCTTTGGCGTGTTATTTAAAAAGATTTTTATCTTGTTACACCAAAGAAATATAACTTCCAACGCGTGTACATAAATACACACACACTTTTTTTTATGGCATTGAATGACGAGACGGGCATGCCGTTCGCCTGATGGTAAGCGATACGACCACCCATAAACAGCAGCAACACCATCCAGCACCTTGAGTTACAAAGTTCTGTGAGGCATTCCACTGCGCTCGTCATCCTGAGACATTAGATGTTAAGTCTCATTATGTCCAGTAGTTACACTGGCTACAATGTCCTTCAAACCGAAACACAACAGCACATGCACAGTGCTGCTAGGCGGTAGAAATAGACATTGCGGTGGTACCCACCCAGGTTTTTATGAGTGGTAACTTGATGGTAAAATTATCGTCACGCATGAACACCCGCAGTACCCTGCATCAATAAGGGCAGATATGATAGGCAAAAGAGAGAAATGATGGTTTGGGTAAGAGTTTGGACGTCTTGTAATGTAAAATGATAAAACAAAACTCAAATTTTCATCACCATCGTGCCCTTATAAGATTCTAATGTGGGTTTAACGCACAATACTTTACAATAATTTATTACGCTACAGAAAGAATATTCGGTTACGTTCATTTAATTCAAGACTGTGGTATGGTTTGAGAAGTTAGTAAGTGGCAGTAAAAGACGTCATTGATCGTCATAATATCATTTATTTATATTTATACTATAATAATTTAAAGATAAAGTTTGTGATTTTGTTTGCAGGGACTGATATCTGGAACTACTGAACCTATTTTGAAAATTCTTATGGGAAGCTTCATTACTCCTGAGTGCTATAGGCTACCTTTTATCCCGGAAAAACTGCACCTCTAGCGAGGAACCGCGATCACCGAAAGCATTTAAAAAAATCTGTTCAGTACATCCAGTGATTAGCCCCTACAAACCTACACACCAACTTACAAACTTTTCTTCTTCATAGTATTAGTATAGATAAAGGTAGATTTATCATTCAGTACTAGAAATCACAAAACTTTCACCCTCAAGTAATACATCATACATTTAAAAAAAAATGTAATCTTTACGAGTCCGCACGCCTGTTTTATTCAACCGATTTGCTTAATTTTGTTAATGTAACGTAATTATGCACAGATTTGTTATCGATCATCGGATATCACTTAAATTTCACCTTTCTCAAGTTATACTCAAACGCGATTTCCTCGCGTACATTTCTTATGGTTTTACAGCTTTATTTGTATCTCCGGTTCTAATTGAGGTACACAATTTATTTTGGTCTAAGAAACCTCGCTGGAATGTGCTCCTTTGCCTACTAAAATTAGTTGAGTTGGAAGGAAGCTAGGTGTGAACATTCAACTTGACTATTAATATGCATTTCAACTCAAACACAGCAACAGACAACAAATATTAATAGAAATTGAATATAATGTATTCAGGAACTGATAAATGCTCAAACACAATTATTGAGTACATAAGTATCTTAAGAATTTCATCGCATTTCCTACAAAATTTATGGAGAAAGCTGTTTGCCATTTCTGATCTTAAAATTACTTGAACCTCTAATGGTCTCAGAGTCTTTGTTCCTTGTAAGCAACAGGATATACGGGCCACATTATTTTTCCATCAAGTGACCATCTTGCTGCCTGTACATTTTTTTCAATACTGTGAATACTGATCTTAATATGTTTAAAATGATCTACAGTCACGTAAGAAAGTTTTCTTGTAGCTACAGCGGTTACAATAGCTGCCCTTACTGCCCAATAAAAAAATCCACTCTGTATACAATATAAATAGTTAGTTCCGAAAAACGTTTTAAATTTTAAAATAGATAAAAAATACAAAGATTTAAAAAAAGCATTAAAATCGGAGCTGTTTCTAAGGACTTGCGAAAATTACTTGTTTTATGTATTCATTGACGCGACTAGTTGTGTTGTTACAGTGCGGTGTTTACGTGGACGAACCTGCTGGTAGTGGTGGTAGAGCTGGACGGCAACGACAGTGAGGCGCTGAACCTGGTGCCCCTGGTGACCAACACGGTGCTGGAAGAGCACCACCTGATTGTGGGCGTGGTGGTGGTGGTGGACCCCGGCGTGGTGCCCATCAACTCGCGCGGCGAGAAGCAACGCATGCACCTGCGCGACGGGTTCCTCTCCGACCAGATCGACGCCATATACATCGCCTACAACATGTAAGAGCGCATGCGCACGCGCACGCGCCCGTGCCCGACCGAGCCCACACTCTCGACGAAACGAATAGGTCAAACACTAACCACCGCGCCCTCTCTCTCTGTGTTCACTCTCTACAATACGTCTTTTTTTCCTTAAAGATTCATTTGTAGCTCTTTTGCCGTAGAGATACGACGTTTATTGATTTCCCTTAGTGACCCTCTCGCTGACCGCGTCGCTTGTACGCGACGCAAGACTGATGAAAGTCTGAGCTCTGTTTAATAACATTTTAATGACGCTTGTGATGTTTTGGTGTGCAGTGTTGACCGTGACTTGGCCGCGTTCGATTGTAGGTTAGTAAGGGCGGCGCAAGTCGACTGAGTCATGAATCCGAGTGATTCGAGTCATTTAGTATTGTCGGTAGGAAAGTTCCAAGTTTGTCGTCGATGGGCAAACGGCTTTCAATTTTTTTTATAATCATATTGTTGTGATTACGTAATGTAATTTGTAATGCTAGCGCATATTTAACAAAATATTACAATTAATAATATTGAACTTAGAGTTAGTACTCCATCAATATGAATATTGCATTTAATGTGCTCTGTTTATATCTTTCGAGTTTTGTTTTTTAATGATTGACAATAAATTGACAGGTTGGCGCTATGATAACGCAATGTATCAGTTGACATATAAAATGTGTTTGGCAATTTGTATGTTTAGTTAATTTATTTTGTAAGCTATATTGTATTCGTATCAATAGCAAATGAGATGATTTTATGTTTATGACATTAGTTCGTCCAGGATACACGCACCTTATCTATTATTAACATGATAGTTGTTTATTGTCTATGATTAATGTAGTTCTTTTGTCGCCAAATATACAGATGCTTGTATTGAAATTAGATATTTGGTGCTTTATGTTGCAATCAAAAATGTGTAATGAGTATTCAATGAATCTGTCATTATTAACTACAATCTGCACGATGTGCTCACGATGCGTGGTCCTGCACAGAACATATTTTATTAATATACCGAATTTGAGAATGTATTTTCCTTTATATTATGTAGTTAACCGTATTGAATGATAGGCACGTAAGAATTTGATGATTTCAGCTTACTCTCCGTGTGCCCAGCTCTGTCAGATCTCAAGACGAAGACAGACCTATCACATATTAAAATAACTTTATTAGATAATACGTGAAAATATATTGATAGCATAGTCGTTTAGAGTTATTATATTTCATTTTATATATTATGTTTCTCTTTTTGTTTCATCTTCCATTCCAGTTTGCGTTCTGAACGTTATTTTATATGAAGATCAAAAATAAACAAATTATTTTCAACTAGATTCCACTATTTACTATATCATTTATTATTATTTTGTAATTATTTATTGCTAAATTGTACATATATTTTTGTTATTTAATTTTACGTTGAGCGCTACACTGCGGTTATTAGATACGAGTTGTTTCCACTGCGGAGTTAATGGTTTTAAATATTAAGTACGTGATTTCGGAACGTTTTGACATTTCGCAGGAGCCTACACGGCGCGTGTACACATTTAGTTGCTTTTTGAAATATTTTATAGTTATTACAAATGTAGTCAGTTGAATAAGTGTATTGTAGTTACTCGGTTTACGAACAATTGATTGTAATCGTCGATTGTATTATACAAGGCATATTATGAACCCTTGGGAGTGTTCGTTAGCGGTTCCGCCGCGCGACACTATCGCACACGTCACGCTCGCAGCTTACCGACTATTGAATACGCACAAAATTCCAAATTCTTTAAACATTGTACTTGTTTTGTGTCATATATATTGGTCTGTCGCCAAAGATGTCGGTTGGAACGTTGTGACATATTATTATACAGTTGTGATTTTTCTGAATCAAATAAATATAAACGTGAATTCTGATATTATTTTTTATTTATTGCTCCCAATATTTTCAGCGTTTAAACAGTATTTAAATGCCATTGTTGATATATTTGTTGAGTAACGTAAATGGAGAATAATTTGTATAAGATTACGTACTTTTTGGTAAGACAGCTTCTAATGCCTCATTTACAAGTTGCGAAGCGAACCACGAGACAAATGAACCCACCGCGAGACTATAAAAAGCGACACGAATCACGCTATCTGCGAGGCGAACACGATACGAGCCACTAGGCGAGAGTGTAAATGAGCCATAACATATTTATGGTATATAGGGTGGTTATTTTTGTAACTAAATACTGCAATGTACCATTAATATTTTAGAATTAATAAGGAAGAACAATTCGCAATGTCGTTTACGATGTTACTCCTGAAATGGCTGAAGGTGATCCATTGAGGAAAGAATTTACTTTAGATGGCAAAATTAATAAAGATGTGGGATTAATTTACCTTCAATGTTCCTTTTCTCCTCTATAACTTGTGTTGTGCGTGTGACTAGGAGCGGGTGATCTTTCAGCAGCTGGCGAATCGAATTTTAAATTCTTTGGTCTTTTGAGTGCGTGGTGATTAATTTAGAGCGGGTTTACATTTGCTAACATTGAAATTTTCATACAAGGAAATTTATTTCTTAAGCAAGGCTACGCTGATCATGTCGAGGTATTCGGCGTCCTACCTTAACGTCTTGTGTCCCGGAAACAGTAATATCGGGGCGACCGAGACGGTCCAAATCAATAATCACACCCGCTTGCCGAAGGACGGATGTAAGCATTTCCGGCTATGGTTAGCCATTCCTGTGCTATACAAAGCGATATGTGCCTAGCGGATGCAAAGCGATACCGAGCGAAAAAAATATATTTGCTGTCTTTTATTTATTTATTATTATTAATTAAGACGCAAACCAAAGTACAATCATGACAATTTTATACAACAGACCCATTAAAACTGTCTACAAATGATTCGCGAATACCGACGTGCATGCGAATTGCGATTGCTTAATTATATTATAATTAATGACGTCTCTGTAATGTCTACGAACCGACTAATTTTTATCACTTTTTTATTTAATCCGAATAAAATGTCTCAGGCCTCAGTAGGTACCTTTATTTAGCGATGAAATAGTGGAACGCGGGCGAAATGAATTATAGCGTGCTTAGGGTAGAATATAAATAGTGCAACACAGAACAACTACACTATATACTATACATGTAGAAATAGCAAATGTAAACCTGTCTTTATTTTAGGAAAATAATTCACTAGGGCGGTGTTCGTGCTTTTTCAAAAAATCTTTTGATCTCAATGACAGACGTCAAATAGCAAAATAGAGATAGGTAGGCAAGTTACGTCCGGAACTACGTATTTCAGATTAATCGACTAAATTCATGTGTTGTGAGGTTTAAAAATTTAAAAGTGAATATTTAGCTGGTTCAGCGTCATATCTGGATGATAAAACCACATTGGTCATTTAATTTATAGAAATGCGTCACACATAATATAAGTTGCTTGGGTAGTATTTTATATTTATGACAGTAATGGCGATTATTTCACTCTGAGGCCATTCCCCCACGGCAAAACTTAAAAGTGACGCGACTGAGACGCGACCCATCTGACGAGCGACTCGAAGTATCCACACGCTAGTCCTATCAGTCGTAAGTAGCCGGCATAGAATTTATGGCCGCGTCACTTTTGAGTATCTGCGTGAGAGAATGGTCTTACACCACATGACACGTTGGTAAACAATCTTAGTAAATTATGGGAGCTGTAATTTCATGGTTGCTTACATTGATATGTAAAAAAACCCAAGATGCAGTTCCTTGCAAATGAGACTAAAAAATGGAACAGAACATGACAAGTTTTGATTGAGTAAACACAAATTTGATCTTACGCCTACCACATAAAGTTGTTTCTTAAACGCGAGTAACGCACGTTTTGTGTCGATTTTGATAAATGTCACAAATGCAATGCCCTTCATATAAGCAAGTAGAACAAGAGTTCCATGGAATCGAATCGCTTTTCTATTTATTATATATAATCATGTTGATTTCACCGGCTTAAAAAAAATCACATTCTCTCTGCGTGAAATATCGAATTAGATCACGAGGAAAACTAAAACATAATAAAATGATATTGAATAAGTTACAATGATGTCCGCAAATAAAATAATTCGTAAATTTCGGATACTTACCCAAGATTTATAAAAGGCGAGATGATACCTACCTGGTACCTACAGTAGAAAGCAATTTCCATATAAAATGAATTTATTCGTTAATTTAAATAAATAAATTTTTATACGAATGGAATTTCGTCGTAAGATCTGATTTATATATAGGTACAATTGGATACTATTTATATTCTTAATAAAAAGAGTACTAAAATGGGCCCATAGGCATAAATCACCGAGTAATCGGTGTACAAACAATTTAAAAAAAATCTTCGATTTGATAAACTCTTAATTTTGGGAGTTAGCAAAGAGTATTATATTCATTGGGAAAGGAGTTGGTTAAAAACTATTCATAATTTTAAATAATAAATAAAACAAAAAAATCATGAATTTAGCAGCATCAATTTAAAAAATATATATATTAAAAAAATCGACTCCATTTAATAGGAACAGGGTCATTTGATTGAAATGACCGCTGAGTGATTTTTTATAACAAATTTAATCAAAATCACATATTTCTACTTATATTTAGTCATATAAACAACAAAAACAAATGAATAAACGCTTTTACGTACCGGAGGTACGATAGCCCATCCTTTTTTAATGTTCTTGAGGTACAATTTTAAAAAGAACATTTTCGCATTTTGTAGTACGTGCAGTGTCACGAGCGACGCGATAATAATTGAAATGAGCGCACATTTTGTGAATTGTGCGCTCATTTTTTGCTGACGTATTTGAGAAGCTGATTGTGTATCTTGGGTTTTTTTATACGTCAATGGTTGCTTATTTATTTGAAGTTGCAGGCTTGAACTTATGACGTTTAGATAGACCTTACTTCTTTTAGTCAAGTAAATCCACGCAGAAAAGTGAGAAATAAAGCGACAGTGCGGATAAGAGAAATAAAGAATGGATATGTTAGGAATCTATAATAAATAGTATTGTCCGCTTTAGCGCTTCGTCTCTTTCTATAGGGTGCTTAATTTTAATTTATTGTTTAGTTTATTCTACATTCATTCCAACTGTAAAAGAAAAACGATTATTATTTGTTGGTGACTCATTTATAGACAGCCTAATATTTGCTGTAGCACATAGATAATATTACTATCAATAGTAAGTATCACTAATGTAATCGATAGAATCGACTCTTGTTGAAGGCGATGTTAGGTCGCTATTATTTCTAGATTTTTCTAGGTCTCATCTAGAGGACGGTACTTGAACGGTGAACCATTCGCAGGTAGAGTATTATATAACGCGCATACGCAT
This sequence comes from Sphinx pinastri, assembly GCA_947568825.1. Lineage (NCBI taxonomy): Eukaryota > Metazoa > Arthropoda > Insecta > Lepidoptera > Sphingidae > Sphinx > Sphinx pinastri. Next base: position 4,498,058 of record OX387614.1, on the reverse strand, counting down.
GCTCACGCCTTTTATCCCCGAAGGGGTAGGCAGAGGCGCAACTAGTGCACCCACTTTTCGCCAAGCGTATTCCGTCCCATGATGTGATAGGGGGCGAGCCTATCACCATATCGGGCACAAATTCTAGACTCCGGGCTGATACTGAATAGAAAAATCCAATAGCACTTTGCCCGACCCGGGGATCGAACCCGAGACCTCAGCCTTGCAGTCGTACTGTAATACAACTACGCCACCGAGGCAGTCATTATATAACACCTATTCAAAATAGAATTTTACTTGAAATCGTTTCATTCATTCTATTTTGGGTATTTATTCTTGCTTCGAAGGTTGAATGGAATAAATTGTAAGCGATAATAAATATAATAACGTGCTGCTTCAAATGTTGCCTACAGTAAATTATTTATATACTTTAATAGATCGTGCAGTGTGCTTACTGCTTATATTAATTACGTTTTTCATAACATGAGATTCGAGCACCTTTTCTGCTATGAGTATGCAACCTAGGCATGAATCGAGGTAATTTGAAGATTGTTTAATTTGATATAATATATCAACTTAAGCTGTTACATTATCAATTATTATTTTATTTTATTTTATTTTATTTATTTGGACAACAAAACAGACAACAATCAAATACATTGTAAGATGTAACATGAGCATAAGGTACTATTCCAGATTGCAATCCCAACCATGTTGACACATCATTGTTACTTACTATTTAGATCTAAACAGCTAAGCATTTAGCAGCAGGTGCGTGAATATAAAGAAGAAAAATAATAATAATAAACTTTATTGACTAATGCAAGACAAACGATATGGGAGTTGTATCTGACTTTGGTGCTGTGAATATGTGTTTGACTGAGCGTCGGAAAGTACTATATTTTGGAGTGTGAATATCAAGTGCGGAATGTTTCATAGATAATTCATTATATAGGCGGGACATTCTTGTAAGAGGATTATAATAAGATGTATTATTTTTGCATACTTGTAAGTTAAACGTCCTCATGGGTATACGCGGATAATTATTATTGATAATGTAACAGTATCTCGAGAATATTTGACGTTTTTTTTTTGTTTTCTTTACGATTGTATATTAGTGTAGGTACTTTGTTTAAATTAATATAGTATCGTAGAATAATTAAATGATTATGACAGAAATTTGGCAAATATACATTTATCCATACTATATTATAAAAGGCATTGCCTTTATAATGCACCATTAACAGTTGAAATTATTTGTACGGTTTCGAATTTTTGCCACATTACAATTTAACAATAGGTACTTTCGCTTAATAAATATATACAACATTACATCAAAATAAAACAATAAAAAAATAAGTTGTTATTTTATTTAAGTTTATGGACAGCCCTGGCGCTCGTTCGATTGTTACCAGACTGCGAAAGAAGGAGGGTTATGTTTTTCGAGTGTATGTATGTATGCATGTATGTATGTTTGTATATTTCTTTGGCACGCCCTACGGCCTAAACGGCTTGTCGTATTTTTATGTGAGTGGTGTCAATAGATTCGTCTTAGTCGTGAGAGTGACACTGTTATCTATACTTTACTGGTGGTAGGTCTCTCATTATGTAAGAGGCCGTCTGGGTGGGTACCACCGCAATGTCTATTTCTACCGCCAAGCAACAGTGTGCATGCATTGTTGTGTTTCGGTCTGAAGGACATTGTAGCCAGTATAACTACTGGACATAATGAGACTTAACATCTTATGTCTCAGGATGACGAGCGCAGTGGAATGCCACATAGTACTTTGTAAGTCAAGGTGCTGGATGGTGTTGCTTCTGTTTATGGGTAGTCGTATCACTTACCATCAGGCGAACGGCATGCTCGTCTCGTCATTCAATGCAATAAAAAAAATAAAAAAAACTAATATTATAGAGCTGAAGAGTTTGTTTGTTTGTTTGAACGCACTAATCTCAGGAACTACTGGACCGATTTTGAAAATTCTTTCACTAATAGGAAGCTACATTACTCCTGAGTGCTATAGGCTACTTTTTATCCCAGAAAAACTTTTCCACGCGGGCGTAGCCGCGCGCAAATCTAGTAATATTATAAGTATAGATTGGAGTTTGGAATAGGAAATGCTAATAAAGGTGCTTGAGAACTAAAAAGATGGAAATAAAAAAAATATTTAAGAAAAACAAAAACCCTGTCGGTGTCATAACACGCTCACATCATTTGGTTGGTGATATAGGTAGAACAACAAAATCTCGGAGTGAGCAGATGCCTTCGACTGCTTTTGTGAACACTGTCAACTAAGATTATTCAAAACCACAATAAAATATTCAAATTCAAATCTTGTTTCTGTCTTTTCAGTTCTTCAATGAATTTAATAAAGATGGCAGATAATGACGCAGTTGGGTTTTTTCTTTTTTTGATTGTTTATTTTCTTTCTAAATTGCGCCCTAATGCGCATGACGGTAAGGTGCGACGTAGAATTAATGCGATGGTCTAATGGATGGTCTGCAAACATTAATGTAAAAAACCCCAAAGCAATTAGACAAGTAAAACGAATGCATTCCTCAAAAAAAAGAGAGTGTAAATTCAGTATTGTGCCTTCGTGCCTTTATATCGCGCAGATACTTAGATACAATAATAATAGTACCAGTGTCCAGTCCTGTATTATATATAAGGTACATACCATACCATACCATGTATGTATGTATGTATGTATGTCTAATGGGAACGTATGCAGTCGCACAGACGGGTGATCAGTTCACTTCCTTGGGAACTATTTCACCCTTAATCCCAGTTTGGGTGGAGCTGCCACTTTCGCTTTGGATCGGTTCGCTTCGCAGGTATCATTCCCAGGGGCAGCATTCACCATAGGGAGTTTCGGTTGTGGCACAGCTAGACCTTGGAGGCATCGTGGCTCCCTTCCAGGTGTGAACCTTCCAGGTTACCGATCTCTGCCCAGCACCGCCTTCCACTGAGGGTCCCGCCACTTTGACCTTGAATGATCATTGCAGCAGGAGCCAACAGGGGGGCAGCGCTCAGCCTGTGCGGTGAGGACCACACAGGCTGCCAGGCCCAGTCTGCCCACATACTCTCCCACCCCCCAGGCGGCGTCCCCCAGTCTGACATAGCGTCGCTCCCCTTTCCTTGGCTATTCGTGACAGTCTCCATCCTGAAGCACTGGTTTTACTGGTGCTCCTGCAGTATGCCCCCTTCTACTCTTACAAACCTTTTTGTTGCCTTACTGAACCTGATTATGTCTCCTAGCTTTACCTCCTGTAGTTGTGCTATTTCCAGTCTGTCTGTTCCCAGTATCTCCCATCTTGGCAGAGAGTACATTGAGCACTCTGCCAGAAAGTGGATGCTGGTCTCCTCTTCTCCGCATTCTGGACACGAGGCGTCTTCGGTCTTACCTATTATTTTTAAGTGCCTGTTCAGCGTACCGTGTCCAGTCATGATTCCTATAATGGTTCTTATGTCCTCCTTCCTGAATTGGAGTAGGCTTCTTGTTTTCTTCTGGTCTAGCGTCTTGATGAAGATTTTAGATTGGCGACAGCCCTTCATGTCTCTCCATCTGACGTTTGTTTCTGTAGCTATCTTCCTGCTGATTACTCCCTTCGTGACTTTTGCCGGTATAGGTAAGTACGGCTCCGGTCCTATGAATGTTTCATCAGCTCCCTCTCTCGCTAGCTCATCGGCCTTCTCATTTCCTGTGGTTCCTTGATGGCCAGGTACCCAGGCGACGATGACCTCTTTGTCGGCTGCTAGTGTGTTCAGTTTGCTTTTGCATTCTTTCACTACGGCCGACGTTGTCTCTGGTTTGTCAAGTGCCTTTAAGGCTGCTTGACTATCACTATAAATCAGTATTGTGCTGATTTCCTTATTGGTTATTTGCTTAGTGCGATCAGCGCATTCCAGAATGGCCATTATTTCCGCCTGGAATACGCTCGCATATCTGCCTAGCTTTATTGTTGTTTCTTCTGTGTTGGGTGGCGTGGTTATAAATATTCCTGCCCCCGACAATCCTGTTGATTCCTTCCTGGATCCATCTGTGAAGCATTCCACCGACTTATCATGGTTGTGTGGAAGCTCCCAGTTTTCTCTTTGTCCTATATGTATTCTGTATTTTTTGTCGAAGATCTTTTGTTTCTGAATTAGATCATTGTTTCCCAAGATCATCGACATTTTTCCTTGAATTGTATTGATTACATCTTTGTGTCCTTTGTTTGTGGAAGTAGTTTTCCATAGTCCATAGGACTTTAATCTGTAACATTGTTCTAATGCTCTCTTTTTAGCCTCCAGATCCAGCGGTATAAATCCTAGAATGATGTCTAGTGCCGCAGTTGGAGTAGTTCTTAGTGCACCTGTTGTCATAAGCCCAGCGAGTCTCTGTACCTGGGCTAGTTTCTTATAATTTGCCTTTATGGTCGCCCTATGCCACCATACCAAGGCTCCGTACAGTAGTCTTGGGAGTATGATGGCCTTGTATATCCAGTAGGTTATATTCGGCTTCATACCCCAGGTCTTGCCTATCGCTCTATTGCATTGCATCATCGCTATTTTAGCTTTTGTGCATTGCTGGCTTATGTGCGAATTGAACAGTAGTTTGTCATCCAGCACTACTCCTAAATATTTGATTTCTTTAACTATTTCTAGATTTCTGCCATCTATTACAATTGGTAACAGATCTTTGTTCTTCCTCTTTTTGGTAAACTGAACCACCTTAGTTTTGTCTGGATTGAGGTTTAGTCCTCGCTCCCTACACCACTGTAAGGCTATCCTAATTGCCATATTTAATCTACTGCACAACATATTGAGGTCCTGTCCCACTACTAGGATAACCCCATCATCGGAATACGCCTGCATGTATATGTGCCTGCGATTTATTTCCTTGATGAGGTCATCCAGCAGCAGGCACCACATTAGGGGAGACAGGCAGCCCCCTTGCGGAAAGCCCCTGTTTGCCCTAACCGTGTATGTTATGTCACCTAGTTCAGCTGTTATTAGTCTTAGATTCAGCATGTTCATGATCCATTTTTTTATTAACGGATTGATGCCTTCTCTATTTAATGAGGATTCTATCGCGTTTGATGTCGCCTTATCAAAGGCGCCTTCTACGTCGAAGAAACACCCAATTGCTGATTCTTTCCTCTCCAGTGTGTTCTCGATTGTGGCCACCAAGTTGTGGAGAGCTGTCTCCGTAGACTTGTTCTCCATATATGCATGCTGATTTGCATGCAGTGGCTTGCTACCTTTTCCTATTTCTTCTCGTATGTTTCTATCTATTAGTTTCTCTAGTGCCTTTAGTAGGAACGACGAGAGACTAATGCATCTAAATGATTTAGGATCTTGATATGTCTTCTTACCTGGCTTGGGTAAAAAGACAGCTCTTACTTTCCTCCAGCTTTCTGGTATGTATCCGATTGCCAGACATCCCCTGTAGATAGCTAGAAGGTCGTCCTTGATATATTTAAGTGCCTGTTGTAGCATCTTGGGAAAAATCCCATCTGGTCCAGCTGCCTTATATGGTGCGAACGACGAGATGCTCCATCTTAATAGCTCCTCACTAAGAACGGATTTTGTGGCGTCGCCGAGAACAATGCTGGTCCCCCCCGTCACCTCCCCCTTTGTGGGTTCCGTGCTTTCAGGGAAGTGGGCGCTCATCATTGTTCTCAGCACCACATGGGGATCCGTTATTAGTCCGTTGTCTATTTTCAAACTCCCCAGTTTGCATGTCTTATCACTGGCTAAGGCTCTTACCAACCTTGCTGCTTCCGGGTATTCCGTAATAGCAGTGCAGTAAGAGTTCCAGCTTTGCTTGCTTTCCTTTCTGCACTTATTGCGCATTTTGTTCCTTTGTGCCCTGTATAGGTCCCAGTTGGCATCGTCATTCTTTTTTAACGCCACTCTGAGGGCACGTCTTGTTTTCTTCCTGTCCTTGCTTAATGCTTTTGTCCACCATGCCTGTCCCTTGCCGTTTGTCACCTCTCGGAGGGGGCATGCTTTGTGGTACGCTTCTTGCAGTGCTGTTTCCAGCTTTACTGCTCTGCTTTCTATATCTTCTGTACTAATATTGCCCTCTACCGGCATTTGAGTGTATTTTCCAATTTCATTGTTGAATAGCACCCAGTCCGTTTTCCGGGCATTTCGTACCTTGTGGTTTTCTATGTTTCTTTCTATCTGGAAGGTGATTCTACGATGATCCGAAAAGGAGTCATTTGTGTCAACCTTCCAGTTCTTTACGTATGTGCTTATCTACTTTGAGGCCAGAGTGATGTCCAGGACCTCCTGTCTGGCTCTGGTCACGAAGGTCGGTGTGTCGCCTATATTTAAAATGTCTAGATTATAGCTTACTATATATTCTAGCAGGAGCTCCCCCTTCACATTACAGTCTGTGCTGCCCCACACCTCATGGTGAGAGTTTGCATCACAGCCTATTATGAAGGGGATGCCCCCGCATGTGTACTTACTTGTTGCTTCCTCAAGTTCTATAGTAGGCGGCTCGAAATCTGATTCGCTTGGGATGTAAGCTGACATCAGCACGAGCCTTTTCTTTAAGTTGTCTTTCATAGGTAGTACAAGTTGTACTACCACTAAATCTCTGAAACATTCGCATGTTATAATACCTAGAGATCTGATTCTTCTGCTGGCGAAGATGCATGTTCTGGGATTCTCCTCACCGTGGTAGTATATTAGGTCTCCTCCCAGGCATCCTAGCCCCGCCACACGTTTGTTGTGCACGTATGGCTCCTGCAGAAGAGCCAGATCTATGTTCTTTGACACCACATATTCGCAAAATTCGGCCGTAGCCTCTTTGCAGTGGTGCATATTTAGCTGTATTATCCTTAGTGTTTGTGTGTTTTTGTTTTGTCTATTTGTTTGTGTGTTGTGTGTGTCCATTGCGTTGTGTGTGTATGTGTGTTTGTGTTTGTGCCTGCAGCAACCTTACTGTCCCCGACTCTTTCACCCCTCGAGATCCATGCAATCTCTTGCCTTGAATCCCGTCGGGGCGTCCGATGGGGCCGTTCGGTAGCCGGTGTGTTCTTGGCTCGGGTGGTAGTCCGCGCGCTCCCCGCAGCCGGCACCCTCTGGTCGGGTTTGCCTGGCGCGTTCCGGATGGCGCATTCCTCCACCGTACGCCTGGTGTCTTGTGCAGTCTGGTTGGCTCGGGTGGTAGTCTGCGCGCTCCCCGCAGCCGGCACCCTCTGAGCGGGTTTGCCTGGCGCGTTCTGGATAGCGCATTCCGCCACCGTACGCCTGGTGTCTTGTACCTTTGTGTGTGTGGGCCTAATGACTCTCACATGGACCTGCGTGGCTTCAAAATTGATCCACGCATCGTCCCTGTGCTCATCGAAGATGTCCTGCGGGACTCCCGCCGTCAGTCTCTCTCCTGCGGGGAGAGAGTCCCTGGTGATGAGAGTCCAGCTGTCCACCTTCAGGTCCTCTCTGTGATCGTTTTGAGCTCTTACGTATTCCATAGGGTCGTCGGGATGTTCCTCTCTTTTCCCGGGCAACCAAATGGAGGCTCTGGTCCTATCCAGTTTTCTGATTCCTAGTGGGACGTCGTCGTGAAACCCAAAATCGTGTTCCAGGAGCCAGTCCCTCGCCTCGATCGTCATCGGCGTCACCAGGAAGAATCCTTCTGACACCAACCCCGACGTGGCGAAGGACATCTTCCTTCCACCGATTCTGTTCTTCACTCCAACGCCCACGAACTCGGAGATCTTTTTCCTGATGGCGGCAGCGCATGCCTCGCCCATCTGGGCGCCATCCATCCTGTGGATCATCAGGGCCAGGTCGCTTTGTTCCTTGGCGGAACTCCGCGGCCCTTCCGTCGATCCCAGGTAGGGGCGCTTTGAAGGACGTTGCTGCGTCTGCTCTTCAGGGTCTGTACTTTGTCTCTTTGTCTTGGCCCGTCTTGCCGTAGTCGTTTCCTTTTCAGGATTCGACTTCTTGGCTGGCGCAGCCAAGACCTTCGTCTTTCTTTTTTGCCTTCTCTTTTGGCCTTTAGAAAGGACTTTGCTGAAACCAGCTTCGCCACTTCCATCTGGTTGTGGCGTTGCTAGTAACGGGCAGTTTCCTCCACTTCCTTTCGGTTGTGTCGTACTTCTTCCCGTGTTGTCGCCTTCGACACCCTTCGGTTTCGAAGGCGACTCCAGCAATTCCTTCACACCTTTTATAACCTCTTCGAGGTTCTGTTGCGCAAGATTGCTCCCCCCAGAATACGAGGAGCAGCCTGGCATCGCCTCGTCCCGAAGGGACTCGGCGACGCCAGGGAGGGATTCTCCAACGCCTTGGGCGCTGGTACCCTCCTGGGGTAATAAAAAGTAGTTTTTGTCTTGCATGATTTTAAGGGGGGGGGGGTTATATAAATATATTTTGTATGTATTATATATATGTATATACTTATAGTATTTTATATTTGTGGTTCGCAATACAATTCTTCTTGAGAGGAGTTGTATTGCGAGCCTGTTCCCTCCTCTTTTGCCCGGGCTTGGGACCGGCATCCATGGCTCTCCAGTGTGGTGGTGCTTTGGAGAGCGATGGCGGCAGAGTTCATACCATACCAGCCCTGTATTATATACTGCCCACTGCTGAGCACGGGCCTCCTCTACAACTGGGAGGGTTAAAGCCTTAATCCACCACGCTGGCCTAGTGCGGGTTGGCAGACTTCACATACCTTCGAAATTCAGAGAACTTCTCAGGTATCCAGGATTCCTCACGATGTTTTTCTTCACCGTTAAAACGAGCGATAATTCAAAAAGAATACACATAACTTTATAGCAAAGTCAGAGGTGTACCTATGCCTTGGGTTTTAAACCTGCGGACATTCGTCTCGGCAGTCCGTTCCTCTCCCAACTAGGCTATCGCCGCTATATGAAATGTATATGTAAATGAAATTTGTTTTGTTTGGTAGGAATACAAAGTATTTTTTTAATGGAACTAGCTAGGTATTGCCCGCGGCTTCGCCCGCATTAAAGAGTTTTTCCTGTATAAAAGTCACTTTATATAATATAAACTATACATTTTCCCGGACCGAATTGTAAATCTGAACTATTTCCGAATCCATCTGAATACATACAAAAAATTTCACTAAAATCGGACCAGCCATTTAGGGACTAACTACACGTATTCAGCTTTTGTCCGTAGAAAAGACTAGTTTTGTATGGAGACACGCGTACGCATCCGTTCAGCTCTCCGCGTCTATTTAGCTTTCGCGGCAAACAGGCATAAAAAGAGGAAAAGTGTGTTTATATCATAGGGACATAGGGACGGACAGACAGCGGGAAGCTACTTTGTTTTTTACTATGTAGTGATTAATTAATCAAAGTATGCACCATTATTATCTATGCACTTTTGCCATCTCATAAAGAGTTCATTGATCCCTTTACTAAAAAAAACCATGGGGGCGAGAATCAATAAACTCTCTGAAGGCGGTTTGGACAGCCACATCGCAGTTGAATATTTTTCCTTGTAAAAAGTTATCCAAATTAAGGAAAAAATGGTAATCTGTGGGAACAAGGTTCGGGGAGTACGATGGATTTCGCAAACATTCCAATTGCAGCTCCTCTAGTTTAGCGGCTGTCTGTTGTGCAGTGTGTGTGTAGTTTAAACTTTTTACTTTCCCGATTTTGCTTCAAGTGGATTAAAACAGTTTTATCACGCACACCGAAGCCTGCAGCTAACTTTTGCGATGGATCCGCTTCCACAATAACCTTTATTCCTCATTATCCACCTTGGTCTCCGGCCGTTCACGGGGCTTGTTCTGAAGGTCAAAATTTCCAGAACGAAAACGTTGGAACTAAAAACGTACCATGTCTTCTTTTGTGTCAACAGCGCCATACACATCGTTAATCCTTCGACCTGTTTCTGCAGCCCTGGTGCCACGGTGGAACTCATACTCGTGTATATAGCGATATTTCATGATTTCCATTGTGCAATATGTAAGGCGCCAAAGAAAAAACTAATCAGGAAAAAACAAATAAATCACTGTTTCGGAACTCAAATGTGCCAGTTTTAAATGCTTTAATTTGGAATTCCCCAAACGGGAGATATTTCAAATCAAAGTGCGTGCGCGCGTGCGTTCGTGCGTGCGTGCGTGTGTGTGAGTGTGTGTGTGTGTGTCTAATGTTATCTAATTATCAAATTATTCATGTATGTATTTTCAAGAATCTCTCTATGTCCACATAGTTGAAATTCATTAGCAGATTTTTATTTTTGTTCTTTGCTTCACGCAGGGACTTTTTTAATAGATACAGATTTTTTTTGTACTTTATTATAAATATATGATTAGGTACTTGTTAGTTTTTGTTTTGAAATTCTTTATAATAGGACACTTGTTATTGTACCTATAGCATGTTATTATGATATGAGTGGCGATTACTTTATTTTGGGAAATATATTTGTATATCTATTTATATATTTTTGTATTACGTATAGGAGTTTAGTAAAAATTTACTTGAAATAAGTATATTGTTGCCTCGTAGATCGAGTTGTGGTGTTCTAAAAAATCTGACTACAAGTAATTATTTCAATTCAATTAGGAATTAGAGTTTCAAAGTTGAATGCCAACAATTCTTCACTGGTAGGATACCAGCGGGGCTATTATGTATCTCAGTTGACAACGAAAATTGATAAACACTAGTCGAAGTGTACAACAATTAACTGTCAAATCACCGATTTCGTATTGGCTAACACCGGTGGACAACTCGCGGTGCTCATGAACATTGATAGACACCGGTGACGTCACAGTGGATATCGACAGTGGCGGTTGCTGTGGAAAATTGTATCCATTGGTACTGTCTAAGCAAAGTTGACATCAAATTGTTAGCCACTGTATCTGTCAACATTTTTCTGAAAGCCACGATTCAAGAGCAGTGTTTTTGCCTCGGAAAGTGATGAACACTATTACCCGGCCGAGTAACGTAGTAAAGTAGCTAAGTAGAAACGTTTAGAAATTTAAGATTTTTAATTTGTCGTGATTATAATCGCAAGCTTTACTTTATTTACACGTGAGCGCGAATATTTGTTGATTTAATGATTTCTTATATATGCGCGAATGATAGACATTGAAATAAAACTGTTTTGCGGATTTTATCGCGGTTTTTAGTTTATATTTTCTCTCGACCGTGACCATGAAGGCTGTAAAGTCTTCGTTAGGTACGTCGGGAGAAAAATATATATAAATTAAAAAACCGCGATAAAATCCGCAAAATAATTTTATTTCAATTTGTTGATGTTTTTTGTATTATGTACGAGTCTCTCACTCGTCGACAGACGTCGTTGATATTATATACTATAAATAATACGATTAATAATATAAGAGTAGAACTTATTAAATTTGTATTGTTTACAAATTATACTTGTAGCTTGTAATACAATGTTTTTATTGTTTGATAATGTTAATATTATAACATGTACCTAATATAGCATTAAATACAAATTTTGTAAAAATAAATCTCCATCGATTCTCAATAAAAAGAGGAAGTAAATGATCTAGGCAAACATATACTATGTTTAATAATGTTTATTAAAGAAACACGCTATTCAAATATATATTAATTATCACATTATTTATTTATTTATTTATAATAAAAAATGCAACATTGGTTTATTAGAGCACAATAATTAGGTATAATGCTATATATAGATATTAGATAACATGTAGAACCACAATCTACATCATCTTGAGGTGTACAGCTGTTATTAATTATATATTGTACTAGGTCTTTCCGCAGTCACAGGTCTACAGCAATACTTTTCAAGACAGCCATGTGCTTCTCAATATCGGAGCCGCCTCAAATCCGTTACTCCACTTCTTCAACTCAAAAACTAAAAATTATAGAAATTAATTAATTTTTCGTACTTTACACAATGTCATTAAGTTTATTGTCTTGCGTTGTTTATAATAAAAGGACTTGGCACATTCCTACACAACTAACAGATACAGCATTCTCAAAATGGATTACAGCTAACAAAAACAATACTATCCATGAATATGAAATAAAACCTTTAGTTTAGATTAGTTTAGAATACTGCTGCAACCACATAGAATAAATAAGTGGGTTGATCTTCGGTTTGGTACTCAAGTGGAATAGTTTATTTAGTGCAAAGACAAAAAATGATTAAGTGCCCACGCCCTTTTTAGCAGGTTGCCTAAATTGGTGGTTATGATACGGCAAATGATATTATTACCTACAAGAATCAATTTTATTACATAAGTACTCAATATAATATTAACACTTACTTTGATTGATCTACTCCATCTGCTACTGCATTAAGCTTAACAGCGTCCGATTCCCAAGTTTGTCTAGTTACTAGTATATTGACTAGATTGGGATTTGGGAGCCAATTAGGCTGTCCTTGGGGTTTGTTTCTTCGTAAAAACATGTCACAGTATAATTATATCTAACTCAAAAATACTTGGAACACACGAACACAAACACTTCTCATATTGTTATGATTTCCGCTATTCAACAATGTTATTCTTAAGTTTCAAACGCATAGTTAAACCGCTAAATAAAATTGACCAATTCATTCATTTCGGTTGTACGTCTAGTTGGTGTGTATAACTTAGCCGCGTAAAGTCGATAAAAAAGTAGAGATGTCAAGTGGTTCGTTGATAGGCACTCGTGCTGACTGTAGCTATAATATCATACGCAATACCAATGGATACAAAATTTCGGTTGACATCAAAGTTCGGTTGACATCGATGTTTCGTTGTTCACTCGAGACGTCAAAATTAGCCAATAGCCCCGCAGACACCATAACCATGTCAGTGAAACAAAAAATCAATTATATCAACAACATTTACGGTCTTATTCATAATAAAACGCTAATCGAAGGTAAAAACCTCCATTAGATATAACGTCCTATTGGCCTATCGAGCGTTCGATAAAATTTCTTATTCATAATGGTTTTTTGTAGCTACTATAAGTGAATTGCCGTTATAGTACATGATGTTGCCAATACGTAGAAAAAAATATTTCAGTTGATTTCTACCAATTTATACCAAGCTTTGTCTCTGGAAACAACTATAAAAAAAACAACTTGTCAATGTCAGTTGTCAAAATATAAATTGGAGGGAAACTACCAATGTATGTATTATAGTGTTTATTTTCTCATTAAGTTTGTTGATTGTTCTGGAAAGTAATTAAAAACAGAAAAAAATAATAAATTGGAAGTATGCAGCAATTAAAAAAGAAAAACGGCAGAGGGGTGAAAATTGTCTGGAAGAAGACAAGGTTGGTGCAGCTATTTTACGTACTTACTTGAAAGTTCCAGTTTGCGCGATTCATGCATGCATTATTAACAGTATTGTTTTCGCTTTCAAGATTATATTAAAGGAACTGGTGAGGGAGTGGGTCAGTGTCCTCGAAAATAAAACTACGGACAAGAACTCCAATTCCATGAAGGTGGATTTTTATTTTATTTTTGTTCTTTGCTTCACGCAGGGACTTTTTTAATAGATACAGATTTTTTTTGTACTTTATTATAAATATATGATTAGGTACTTGTTAGTTTTTGTTTTGAAATTCTTTATAATAGGACACTTGTTATTGTACCTATAGCATGTTATTATGATATGAGTGGCGATTACTTTATTTTGGGAAATATATTTGTATATCTATTTATATATTTTTGTATTACGTATAGGAGTTTAGTAAAAATTTACTTGAAATAAGTATATTGTTGCCTCGTAGATCGAGTTGTGGTGTTCTAAAAAATCTGACTACAAGTAATTATTTCAATTCAATTAGGAATTAGAGTTTCAAAGTTGAATGCCAACAATTCTTCACTGGTAGGATACCAGCGGGGCTATTATGTATCTCAGTTGACAACGAAAATTGATAAACACTAGTCGAAGTGTACAACAATTAACTGTCAAATCACCGATTTCGTATTGGCTAACACCGGTGGACAACTCGCGGTGCTCATGAACATTGATAGACACCGGTGACGTCACAGTGGATATCGACAGTGGCGGTTGCTGTGGAAAATTGTATCCATTGGTACTGTCTAAGCAAAGTTGACATCAAATTGTTAGCCACTGTATCTGTCAACATTTTTCTGAAAGCCACGATTCAAGAGCAGTGTTTTTGCCTCGGAAAGTGATGAACACTATTACCCGGCCGAGTAACGTAGTAAAGTAGCTAAGTAGAAACGTTTAGAAATTTAAGATTTTTAATTTGTCGTGATTATAATCGCAAGCTTTACTTTATTTACACGTGAGCGCGAATATTTGTTGATTTAATGATTTCTTATATATGCGCGAATGATAGACATTGAAATAAAACTGTTTTGCGGATTTTATCGCGGTTTTTAGTTTATATTTTCTCTCGACCGTGACCATGAAGGCTGTAAAGTCTTCGTTAGGTACGTCGGGAGAAAAATATATATAAATTAAAAAACCGCGATAAAATCCGCAAAATAATTTTATTTCAATTTGTTGATGTTTTTTGTATTATGTACGAGTCTCTCACTCGTCGACAGACGTCGTTGATATTATATACTATAAATAATACGATTAATAATATAAGAGTAGAACTTATTAAATTTGTATTGTTTACAAATTATACTTGTAGCTTGTAATACAATGTTTTTATTGTTTGATAATGTTAATATTATAACATGTACCTAATATAGCATTAAATACAAATTTTGTAAAAATAAATCTCCATCGATTCTCAATAAAAAGAGGAAGTAAATGATCTAGGCAAACATATACTATGTTTAATAATGTTTATTAAAGAAACACGCTATTCAAATATATATTAATTATCACATTATTTATTTATTTATTTATAATAAAAAATGCAACATTGGTTTATTAGAGCACAATAATTAGGTATAATGCTATATATAGATATTAGATAACATGTAGAACCACAATCTACATCATCTTGAGGTGTACAGCTGTTATTAATTATATATTGTACTAGGTCTTTCCGCAGTCACAGGTCTACAGCAATACTTTTCAAGACAGCCATGTGCTTCTCAATATCGGAGCCGCCTCAAATCCGTTACTCCACTTCTTCAACTCAAAAACTAAAAATTATAGAAATTAATTAATTTTTCGTACTTTACACAATGTCATTAAGTTTATTGTCTTGCGTTGTTTATAATAAAAGGACTTGGCACATTCCTACACAACTAACAGATACAGCATTCTCAAAATGGATTACAGCTAACAAAAACAATACTATCCATGAATATGAAATAAAACCTTTAGTTTAGATTAGTTTAGAATACTGCTGCAACCACATAGAATAAATAAGTGGGTTGATCTTCGGTTTGGTACTCAAGTGGAATAGTTTATTTAGTGCAAAGACAAAAAATGATTAAGTGCCCACGCCCTTTTTAGCAGGTTGCCTAAATTGGTGGTTATGATACGGCAAATGATATTATTACCTACAAGAATCAATTTTATTACATAAGTACTCAATATAATATTAACACTTACTTTGATTGATCTACTCCATCTGCTACTGCATTAAGCTTAACAGCGTCCGATTCCCAAGTTTGTCTAGTTACTAGTATATTGACTAGATTGGGATTTGGGAGCCAATTAGGCTGTCCTTGGGGTTTGTTTCTTCGTAAAAACATGTCACAGTATAATTATATCTAACTCAAAAATACTTGGAACACACGAACACAAACACTTCTCATATTGTTATGATTTCCGCTATTCAACAATGTTATTCTTAAGTTTCAAACGCATAGTTAAACCGCTAAATAAAATTGACCAATTCATTCATTTCGGTTGTACGTCTAGTTGGTGTGTATAACTTAGCCGCGTAAAGTCGATAAAAAAGTAGAGATGTCAAGTGGTTCGTTGATAGGCACTCGTGCTGACTGTAGCTATAATATCATACGCAATACCAATGGATACAAAATTTCGGTTGACATCAAAGTTCGGTTGACATCGATGTTTCGTTGTTCACTCGAGACGTCAAAATTAGCCAATAGCCCCGCAGACACCATAACCATGTCAGTGAAACAAAAAATCAATTATATCAACAACATTTACGGTCTTATTCATAATAAAACGCTAATCGAAGGTAAAAACCTCCATTAGATATAACGTCCTATTGGCCTATCGAGCGTTCGATAAAATTTCTTATTCATAATGGTTTTTTGTAGCTACTATAAGTGAATTGCCGTTATAGTACATGATGTTGCCAATACGTAGAAAAAAATATTTCAGTTGATTTCTACCAATTTATACCAAGCTTTGTCTCTGGAAACAACTATAAAAAAAACAACTTGTCAATGTCAGTTGTCAAAATATAAATTGGAGGGAAACTACCAATGTATGTATTATAGTGTTTATTTTCTCATTAAGTTTGTTGATTGTTCTGGAAAGTAATTAAAAACAGAAAAAAATAATAAATTGGAAGTATGCAGCAATTAAAAAAGAAAAACGGCAGAGGGGTGAAAATTGTCTGGAAGAAGACAAGGTTGGTGCAGCTATTTTACGTACTTACTTGAAAGTTCCAGTTTGCGCGATTCATGCATGCATTATTAACAGTATTGTTTTCGCTTTCAAGATTATATTAAAGGAACTGGTGAGGGAGTGGGTCAGTGTCCTCGAAAATAAAACTACGGACAAGAACTCCAATTCCATGAAGGTGGATTTTTATTTTATTTTTGTTCTTTGCTTCACGCAGGGACTTTTTTAATAGATACAGATTTTTTTTGTACTTTATTATAAATATATGATTAGGTACTTGTTAGTTTTTGTTTTGAAATTCTTTATAATAGGACACTTGTTATTGTACCTATAGCATGTTATTATGATATGAGTGGCGATTACTTTATTTTGGGAAATATATTTGTATATCTATTTATATATTTTTGTATTACGTATAGGAGTTTAGTAAAAATTTACTTGAAATAAGTATATTGTTGCCTCGTAGATCGAGTTGTGGTGTTCTAAAAAATCTGACTACAAGTAATTATTTCAATTCAATTAGGAATTAGAGTTTCAAAGTTGAATGCCAACAATTCTTCACTGGTAGGATACCAGCGGGGCTATTATGTATCTCAGTTGACAACGAAAATTGATAAACACTAGTCGAAGTGTACAACAATTAACTGTCAAATCACCGATTTCGTATTGGCTAACACCGGTGGACAACTCGCGGTGCTCATGAACATTGATAGACACCGGTGACGTCACAGTGGATATCGACAGTGGCGGTTGCTGTGGAAAATTGTATCCATTGGTACTGTCTAAGCAAAGTTGACATCAAATTGTTAGCCACTGTATCTGTCAACATTTTTCTGAAAGCCACGATTCAAGAGCAGTGTTTTTGCCTCGGAAAGTGATGAACACTATTACCCGGCCGAGTAACGTAGTAAAGTAGCTAAGTAGAAACGTTTAGAAATTTAAGATTTTTAATTTGTCGTGATTATAATCGCAAGCTTTACTTTATTTACACGTGAGCGCGAATATTTGTTGATTTAATGATTTCTTATATATGCGCGAATGATAGACATTGAAATAAAACTGTTTTGCGGATTTTATCGCGGTTTTTAGTTTATATTTTCTCTCGACCGTGACCATGAAGGCTGTAAAGTCTTCGTTAGGTACGTCGGGAGAAAAATATATATAAATTAAAAAACCGCGATAAAATCCGCAAAATAATTTTATTTCAATTTGTTGATGTTTTTTGTATTATGTACGAGTCTCTCACTCGTCGACAGACGTCGTTGATATTATATACTATAAATAATACGATTAATAATATAAGAGTAGAACTTATTAAATTTGTATTGTTTACAAATTATACTTGTAGCTTGTAATACAATGTTTTTATTGTTTGATAATGTTAATATTATAACATGTACCTAATATAGCATTAAATACAAATTTTGTAAAAATAAATCTCCATCGATTCTCAATAAAAAGAGGAAGTAAATGATCTAGGCAAACATATACTATGTTTAATAATGTTTATTAAAGAAACACGCTATTCAAATATATATTAATTATCACATTATTTATTTATTTATTTATAATAAAAAATGCAACATTGGTTTATTAGAGCACAATAATTAGGTATAATGCTATATATAGATATTAGATAACATGTAGAACCACAATCTACATCATCTTGAGGTGTACAGCTGTTATTAATTATATATTGTACTAGGTCTTTCCGCAGTCACAGGTCTACAGCAATACTTTTCAAGACAGCCATGTGCTTCTCAATATCGGAGCCGCCTCAAATCCGTTACTCCACTTCTTCAACTCAAAAACTAAAAATTATAGAAATTAATTAATTTTTCGTACTTTACACAATGTCATTAAGTTTATTGTCTTGCGTTGTTTATAATAAAAGGACTTGGCACATTCCTACACAACTAACAGATACAGCATTCTCAAAATGGATTACAGCTAACAAAAACAATACTATCCATGAATATGAAATAAAACCTTTAGTTTAGATTAGTTTAGAATACTGCTGCAACCACATAGAATAAATAAGTGGGTTGATCTTCGGTTTGGTACTCAAGTGGAATAGTTTATTTAGTGCAAAGACAAAAAATGATTAAGTGCCCACGCCCTTTTTAGCAGGTTGCCTAAATTGGTGGTTATGATACGGCAAATGATATTATTACCTACAAGAATCAATTTTATTACATAAGTACTCAATATAATATTAACACTTACTTTGATTGATCTACTCCATCTGCTACTGCATTAAGCTTAACAGCGTCCGATTCCCAAGTTTGTCTAGTTACTAGTATATTGACTAGATTGGGATTTGGGAGCCAATTAGGCTGTCCTTGGGGTTTGTTTCTTCGTAAAAACATGTCACAGTATAATTATATCTAACTCAAAAATACTTGGAACACACGAACACAAACACTTCTCATATTGTTATGATTTCCGCTATTCAACAATGTTATTCTTAAGTTTCAAACGCATAGTTAAACCGCTAAATAAAATTGACCAATTCATTCATTTCGGTTGTACGTCTAGTTGGTGTGTATAACTTAGCCGCGTAAAGTCGATAAAAAAGTAGAGATGTCAAGTGGTTCGTTGATAGGCACTCGTGCTGACTGTAGCTATAATATCATACGCAATACCAATGGATACAAAATTTCGGTTGACATCAAAGTTCGGTTGACATCGATGTTTCGTTGTTCACTCGAGACGTCAAAATTAGCCAATAGCCCCGCAGACACCATAACCATGTCAGTGAAACAAAAAATCAATTATATCAACAACATTTACGGTCTTATTCATAATAAAACGCTAATCGAAGGTAAAAACCTCCATTAGATATAACGTCCTATTGGCCTATCGAGCGTTCGATAAAATTTCTTATTCATAATGGTTTTTTGTAGCTACTATAAGTGAATTGCCGTTATAGTACATGATGTTGCCAATACGTAGAAAAAAATATTTCAGTTGATTTCTACCAATTTATACCAAGCTTTGTCTCTGGAAACAACTATAAAAAAAACAACTTGTCAATGTCAGTTGTCAAAATATAAATTGGAGGGAAACTACCAATGTATGTATTATAGTGTTTATTTTCTCATTAAGTTTGTTGATTGTTCTGGAAAGTAATTAAAAACAGAAAAAAATAATAAATTGGAAGTATGCAGCAATTAAAAAAGAAAAACGGCAGAGGGGTGAAAATTGTCTGGAAGAAGACAAGGTTGGTGCAGCTATTTTACGTACTTACTTGAAAGTTCCAGTTTGCGCGATTCATGCATGCATTATTAACAGTATTGTTTTCGCTTTCAAGATTATATTAAAGGAACTGGTGAGGGAGTGGGTCAGTGTCCTCGAAAATAAAACTACGGACAAGAACTCCAATTCCATGAAGGTGGCGGCGTGGAATGACTTGAGAAAGAGGTGCTAACTTAAATCTAATATTGCTACTTTTGCATTGTTTTCATGTTAAACAATATTTTAAGTGGTGGTAGGTCTCTCTGTATGTAAGAGGCCGTCTGGGTGGGTACCACCGCAATGTCTATTTCTACCGCCAAGCAACAGTGTGCATGCACTGTTGTGTTTCGGTTTGAAGGACATTGTAGCCAGTGTAACTACAGGACATAATGAGACTTAACATCTTATGTCTCAGGATGACGAGCGCAGTGGGATGCCACACAGTACTTTGTAACTCAAGGTGGTGGTTGGTGTTGCTACTGTTTATGGGTGGTCGTATCGCTTACCATCAGGCGAACGGCATGCTCGCCTCGACATTGAATGCTATAAAAATAAATAAAAAAAATATACACAATTAAGACATTCCTTAAACAAACTTATTTTTTCATTTCAGTTTTAACTGTATGTGTAATGGTATCCACGCTCAGTAGTGCACCTGAAATCACAGTGGGGCCTCTTAAAAATGAAGGCTAAAAAGCAAAGGCGGAAGAGAGGAAGGAGCTGCTGAAGACTGGTGGTGGCCCACCACCAGTAATAAAAGGAGTCAGTAGTGAAGACATTAGCAGCTGGCTGCCTAATGAATTTGTTACCGACACAAATGAATTTGACTCTGACAGTATAAATCAGGTAATATTCATTTATGGCATGTTTTTTTTGTAACCACTGAGTCATAGATTTTGTAACTATTTGTATATTTTAGATGAGAATATTATAGCATATTGAAGATTCACCTTTACAGGACAAATATTCAAAACCCTCTGCTTTCACACATACTACAACTACTGTAAATAATATTATTGAAGAGGTATGTTATACCAAAAGTCAAATTAAAATCAATGTAAAGATCATAGTTCAACACACACATGATGGTGTGCCCTGGTGGGCCTGTGTAGGATACCATACCATAACAGCCCTGTATTAAATATTGCCCACCATTGTACATATATAAATAAAACTTATGTTTTTCAGGTGATAGTTGTGCCTCCTCCAAATTCACCTTCCGGTGAAATAATGAAGGAGGTATTTACAAATCAATATTAAGTAATTCCAGTTCCATGCTATAAACCTGAATGATGCTGTTATATATTTAAATAAATACAACATATTTATTAGATGCCAGTTGTGGAGCCACATCCTCCAGAGGCTTCAGGTCCACGGCCAAAAAATAAATAAAAAAAGGTACTTGCAGTAGGTAAACTTTAAATTAATTTCCATATTTAAGTAATTCTTTTATTTTGTTTATACCATACCAGCCCCGTATTATATACTGCCCACTGCTGAGAAAGGGCCCTATATTACTACTGAGAGGGTTTAGTCCACCACGCTAGCCTAGTGTAGGTTGGTAGACTTCACATACCTTCAAAATTATTTTTGGGGAATTCTCAGGTATGTAGCTTTTCTCATAATGTTTTCCTTCACTGCTAAAGTGAACAATAATTGATAAACAATACACACATAACTTTTGAACCTGCAGACAACTGTCTCACCAGGCCGTTGCATTCCTAACTAGGCTATTGTCAACTATGAATGTTTATACATTGCATTATTTCAGGTTTGTCGCGCACCTGCAGAACAAATAGCTGAATTCGAAATCCAGTGCCGAAAAGTGCTGCATGCCATGCAGATGAAGAATGAGCAGTAGAAAAATATATTTTTTAAATTAAAAGAAACTCTAGTAAAAAAAAACTTAATAATTTTAAACCAAAAAGTATCTAAACTATATGATGTTTAATTATTACCTTTGGGTGTGCACTTCATTCAATATTGGACACACTATCCCCTGATACTTAAGTCTCTTTGAGCGATTGTAATGTTGTGCAAAATTGCAATGGCCACAATACCTAGTCATATTTACAAGGTCAAATTTTACAGACATGGCATAGAGCAGGCATTGGAAGCACTGTTTCCATACATCAAAGCAACAATACTTGCCTCATTGTATTTCTCTGTACCACATAGCCTCATTACAGGTGTATATAAATATGGCTCCACATGTATACCTTACTGCTATAGCCACTTTTTTATATATTCATATAAATAGAATATTGGGATAATCTTATATTACTAATATTATAAATACGAAAGTTTGTGAAAATGTTTGAATATTTGTTAAGTAAACTCAGAAAAAGCTAAATGGATTTGGCATACAGGTAAACCATATCCTGGATTAACACATAGGCTTCTTTTTGTCCTGATAACTTGCTCTCATGGAAAATAATGTGGTTTTTATAAATAAAAGGCGCTGGCGTCTTACTGCTTTCGCTATAAATCGCTACAGTGTCTCGGGACTTGTAGTGGGAAGCCGCGAGCAACAACTAGTAAATCATAATTTTATTTTTCAGAATATGATAGTTGTACCTCATCAGACTCCACTTCCAGCAGGAAATATAAATGAGATATTTATGTATCAGTATTATGCTATATTCATGTAAGATACTATTGTTTCATGTGGAGATGTAAAACATATTTTTCAGGTATTAGTTAAAAAAAATACAATACTTAATAAAATAAAAACTTTATTCATTACGTAGGCATATAAGAGGCTCTTATGATAATTCAATACATAATACTCATTTTTCAATTACTTAAATTATTTAGGGAACCAACACGGGCTAGCAGGTACAGAAGACATGGGCAGGGTGGAAAGGATTAGTTCCACTTTCCTTCCTTCCCTCCCTTCAATACTATTAACAATTTGTTCAAAACACAGAATAATGCATGCATATATTTTACAGTATAAGAAATAAAAAAAGTGTGTCTCCTCCAAATCCTCCACCTGAAAACAAAAGGTATTTTACAAATCATTATTAAATCATTCTAGTTTGATGCTATAATCTTGTAGGATACGAAAATCCACCTGCATGGTGCACCTGGAAATATAAAGGAGGTATTAACAAATCATCATTAAGTAATTCCAATCTTGTGCTATAATCCTGTAGGGTACTGATGTATATTTAAATAAATAAAGCTTATTTTCAGTATTACATTCAAAATAATGTTTATGCATTGCAGAATAAGTAGCATGCTATTCAAATGGACAATAACCTCCAGTGAAATATTTTTTTTTAATCTTAATGATGTAATAATAAAAGAAAGATATAAATTTTATAAAATGATGACAATGACTAACTACAATTAGGATGTTAAATTATAATTCAATTATTTGAGTGTAAAAAACTTCATTCATTGAAGTGCCTAGCTATAAAAGGCTGCAAAATGGCAGAATTTCTACCCTGTCGGGTGTGGTTCAATATTAATTGATTCAGACACCTATTCAATATCAGACACACTTTCTTCTGTGGCATATGTCTCTCTTTGAGCAATTGCAATGTTGTGCAACACTGCAAGAGCCACAATAGTATTCTTCACATTGCCTAATTTACAGACATGCCATGGAGCAAGCATTGGAAGCACTGTTTCCACACACCAAAGCAACGCTCCACAACATTTCTTGTTGCAATATGTGCCTCATTATATTTCTCTTCAGCATGACTAAGTGGTCTCACCCTGAATCTCCTAGAAGTATACCCCTTAACTCACCTGCTTCAAAACATTATTTGAGGGTCGATTCGTTAAATATCTGGGAGTCATGAGTGTTGCCTCGCCACCTAAAAACAATATCCCTGGTCCGAAGACTAGCATCACAGGTAACCTACAACAATTATAATCTTGTTTATGCAATAAAGTAAATCCTATCTTAGTTTACTTTATATATTCCTGAAAATCTTACCTGAACATTGAGGGAATATCCTTTTCTATTTATGTAATATTGGGCTGCATCACCACCATGTTTTTTTATTTTTATATGCATGCAATCAATACAACCAATTACAGATGGGAAGCCTCTTACATGGTGGAATTCTGTCATTAGCTGTTGTTCCTCTGCAACAGAAGTGGGCATCATTATATAATCTGCAGCGTGTCGTGCGAGCGCACGCGCTACTCTGCTAAATATGCGGCTGATAGTGGCTTGAGATAATCTATAGAGGTCTCCAGCATCTTCTTGAATCTGTAAAAAAAACGAGTCTTAAAAGTAACGCATCATTAGGTATACCGAAGTTTGTATAAATATCGAAAAGGATTAACTTACCTCTTACCTTTACGGTGCAGCTGTAACTCTTCGCGGACTAATTCAATTATAAAAGCAGCCGTCCGTTTGGAAAAACGATACCTTTTACGGAATTCCTCGTCATCCAGAGAAAACGGATCAAACTCTGACGATAAACTTTTCTACGTGAAATATTTTCAATTACTGCAATGCTATGCAGGGTTTGTAACGCTTCCATTATTTATACACAAGTAAATAAAAATACTTCTTGAAACGAAAATTATGCGCTACGAGATCGATGTGTTGTTTACTTTAAATCGACTGACAATTGACATCGGAAATCGGCGTCAAACACGAAACAGCTGACCGACGGCGGCCATTTTTTTGTTACGGAACGCTTAAAGAAGGGGTCTAGCTCCTATAAATCAAAGCAACTTCACCGTAGGCTTATAGGCCGTTTTAGCGCTTTTGAACCATTATGAATAACAATTTTTTACAAGCCTCTACTAACGGCCCTATAAAGTTCCTAAGAGTCATTATGAATAAGACCATTAATATATACCTTCACACAGACACCGAACAACACACATATATAACACAGGTACATACAATTACATGATTATTGTGACTAGACACTCTATTACATTCTATTACACTTAAAGTGAGTTAATATTTAATGATATTATTTAACAATCCAAAGCCATAATATAAGCGAAATATATGAAAATTATTCCATTTTGTCTCACAACCTCTTAAGCTTCTAAAAACATCTTAAATCCTAACAATGTCCTCTGGACTTATTAAATGATATACTGAGCTTACCTACGTCAGTTACAAATTACATATATACACACTCACGCCTTTTATCCCCGAAGGGGTAGGCAGACACACAACTAGTGCACCCACGTTTCGCCATGCATATTCCGTCCCATGATGTGATAGGGGGCGAGCCTTAGAGCATTTAAAGGGGCGAGCCTATCGCCATATCGGACAAAAATTCCAGACTCCGGGCTGATACAGAGTAGAAAAATCCGGGGATCGAACCCGAGACCTTGACATTGCAGCCGTACCGTAATACAACTACGCCACCAAGGCAGTCTACTGTTAGTTACTACTACTAGTAGTTACAAATTATCATATTTATTACCTACTTACTTCGTAATATAAGTATTTACAATATTATATTACTCGACGCCAAAATCACTACATAGTATAAAACAAAGTCGCTTTCCGCTTTCTGTCCCTATGTATGCTTAGATCTTTCATTATAATAAATAATAATTAATCAAAGGCTTAGATCTTTAAACCTACGCAACGGATTTTGATGCGGTTTTTTTATAGACAGAGCGATTCAAGATGAAGATTTATATGTATAATACATGCATAATATAATAGAGAAACACTGATAATTTTAGAGGTTTCTAATGTGATGTCGTAAATAAACACTTTTTTTGGGCTTACATTGCAAACGTTGGCTAAACCCTACGAGATAGATCAAAATAATGTACTACAGTGTTGTACACCTAAAAAAAAGTATAAGTCTATCTCGTAGGCATAACCCACAATAACCATTTTTTATCCTTTACTTTTTACGAGAAATAATGGCTTATTTACGAAGCGATTTTAAGCAATACAGCATTAATCCTTATGCAGTTAAGTGCCTTAAATACATTGTGCATTTAATATAGATCAATATGGCCCTTTCTAGCATGTAATTTAAATAAATATTTTTGAAGATATTACAGATTTAAAATGCAGGAACATAGCGGTTGCGGCGGTACCGGCCGGGGGGCCGGCGGCGCGTGCCTATAAATAGCGCGTCGAAGGCCGCGCTTCGCCCTACAGCACTTTATGATTTACAGCGATCGCACGCGTTTTCGGAGCTCTCTAGCGAAGAAAATAATGATATTATAAAGAGGAAAGATTTGTATGTTTGTAACAAATAAGCTCAAAAATTACTGGACTGATTTTAAAATTCTTTCAACAATATAAAGCCACATTATCCGCGAGTAACATAGACTACTTTTTATACCGGGAAAATACAAAGCGGGACTTTTATCCCGGAAAAAATAATTCACGCGGGCGAAGTCGCGAGCAAAAGTCTAGTATGGTAATAAATATTAAACATTATGTACACTGGACTCCCTTTGCCGAAAATTTAAACTATGAAATGGTACTGCATTTATACAATTAAACAATAAAAATATTTTGAAATAAAATTGTTTACATTTTGTCACATTATATTCCATTCCATTTGTCCAATTAAGAACTGTAAATTAATAAATCACCCGCTTTTAACTCCTAACAAACATCTTATTATAATTATTATGAGTTAAGAGTGATCGCGTAGTTGGGATATCATCAATAAAGTATCATTAATGTAAAATCAAAAAATAAAGAGAATTCTTTCTTTTTTGTTTTTGATAAATGAAAAAAGTCACTGTTTCATGCATTGAAATCCACGCTTGAAAGGCAATCGTATCTAGGCGACATTTAGTAAATTGTTCAGTAAAGCGATTTAAAGTTTTGATTTTGACAAAAAAAATCGGATATAGATTAAAGAGTTAGCGTCGCTTAGTTAAAACTTACCTAAATTTACAAACAGATAAAATCAAATAAATGGATAATCTTATGGATACAGTAATAAGTAAATTTAAGGAAATACAAATATTTTAAAGTACACAGTTAGTAATAACCATATAAGGATACCTAAACATATTAATAAACTCAAGTTAAAATATCTATGGGTAAATTATTAGTTCACACGACCGTGGAAAAACATAAATACGTGCACAACATTGTAAATCTTGTTATTCCTAACAATATTGAACTATTTAATAAACAGCAAAGTTTAATGATAATCAACATTTTATGGATAGATAAACATGCTTATAGCCAAAATATATAAAATATATTATATAAAATTTGTGAATAGTTAAAACCTATTTCGTTGGAGAGAGGAGAAAGAATGCTAGAACACGGAACTAGATGAGAAACTTCCTCGTGAATTCAAAGCGAACCTTAAACACTTCTGGAATCAAATACGGTTGACCAAGGGAGAATCGGGGGCTTCAAAGACAGGAGTCATCAAAAATGAAAATGCAATGGTGTTTAGGGATAAAAGGGAAGTATTGCTGCATCGTTGAAGGTCCTACTTCAAAGGGCTGTCTGAATGTCAGTTTAGTCAGTTCCTGACTGACCTGACTGACTAGCAAAACAAGGCTAATAATGCAATTAAGGAAAATGGAATAGGGAATGCGATGAAAAGAAGTGAGTATGAAGTTAGGTAAGGCTGCTAGGTGTTAGCGTTGAAATGCTCAGATACGGCAAAGGCGTTGTAGCAAGATTGTTGTGGCTACATTTTACTTTTTGCTGCAAAACCATCATAATACCCATTGTCAAGGCCAAAAGGTCGCAGCAAGAATGCAAAAACTACCGATGAATAAACCTTCCCAGTGCTGTGAGTAAATTGTATGCAAAGGTCCTGATCAAAAGAGTAATTAATGAGAATAAAAAAAGTGTGGGATGTGCAAGCAGGTTTTAGAAGAAGAATAGGTTACACAAATCAAGTCTTTTCCATAAGATGCATAGCGAAAAAACATTTGGCTAAGTCCAAAAAAGTCTTTTATACCCAGTCTTGGAAAAGGTTTGTGATCGTGTGCTGAGGAATTAACTGTGGTCAACATTGTCTGTAACATATGGGATTGAGAGTCGCCTGGTGGTGACTTTGAAGTCTATGTACGAGAACTCCAAAGCCTGTATCAGAGTAAATAGAGTGTACCAGACTAGTTTATTATCTCAAAATGTGACTCTCTAGTGTGTGGCGTCTCCATGGCTCTTCAATTACTAAATGGATAGCCGTGTGACACTTTTGAAAGAGATGGAATGTGGAGTGAGAATAGCCGAGTGGCGTCTCAAGTGTCTAGTTTTATGCTAACAGTCAATTTGTACTTGCACATCGGCGGAGGAGTTATCCGACATGCAAAATTTTGTGAATGGTGTCTGTAAGGAGTAGAGAGTGAAAATTAATGTGAGCAAGGCAAAAGTGATGGTGATAGAAAAAGAGGAAATGATACTGAATGTAGCATTAGTATAGATGGTGAGCAAGTGGAACAAGTGAATGAATTTGTATACGTGGGAAGTATGATAACGAGAGATTGAAAGTCTAGAGAAGAGTTTCAGCAGATAAGTTAATGACGCCTTGCGTGTAATAGTGAGTAGCCAGGCGGTATCTGGGAAGGCAAGAATGGCTATTCACAATGGTGTGCTGGTGCCGACGTTTATGTGTGAAAGTATGTGTAAATGGGTTTGACAGAAGAAGCACGAAAGTGAATGGCGTGAAAATGCGCTAACTACAGAGTATTCGGAGTCACCATTGCTGATCGCATAAGGAATAGTATGATTAGAGATCGTTGTAATTTGAAGGATGACGTGGTGAAAAAAATTGTAAGAAGTATGCCGAGATGGTCTGGGCATGTGGAGAGGATGGATTCAAGGTGGGTCACGAAAGTTATTTATCAAGCTATTAATGTGGATGGTATGGCTGGAAGGACGCACCCAAGCAGAACGTACATTGATCAAATAAATGATCTCCAAAAACGGTAGGTCAGGATTAATCTCAACCGGTGAAAATATATTTGGAGAAAATAGGTAAAATTGGAATAAAATTATTATAACATTTTTTAATACATAATAATGCAACATAATAAAGAAGAATGCAACATTCTTCATAGTGATTTTGGGGCTGCCACGTTTCTGTAGCGCTTCTGGTATGTTTGCCGAAGCTAGAGTAGACTGCTTCTTTACCACTATGCGCAAACGATGTGCATCCCTAGTGCGCAGAATCAGGGCTAGTCCCAACAGCATTCTGGCCTTGATAGCGGACAGATTTGACTGTTTGTATATAAGTCACTGTTGCGCTGTCTCTCATGGACTAAGGTGTTCGCCATTTTCAAAATTTTAATTGTAACAATTGATATATACAATGGTTTCATGTAATTGTTTTATATTATTATTATTTATATATGAATGAATGAATGAATCCTTTATTTGCGAAAAAGTTGGTACAATATAGGGAGCGTGCATGAACTATAGGGGGCAGCACAAAATCGACACAAGAATCACAGGTGGATAAAAAAAGAAACTAGAACTAGCACAATAATTTGTTTATAAATTCTTTTAATATAACAAAATTGATAAAATATGTGTTCCGGCCGAATGTTATTTACACCCAGCGTGTCCAGAATATGCTTTTTTTTAGATGGGACCTAGTTATTTGAGCAAAATTAGGAGGTTATGTTCCCTTAATTACAGATTTTTTTGTATTGAATATTACCTTCAAAACATATTTATTTTTATAAATTACGTAACGTAACATTTTTAAATGCTTTTGGAACTCATAATTATGTATGTTTTATACAGCTTTTATTATTTTTGTCGATTTTCACATAACCATAGAATGTAAGTACTTAGGTACTATTCTTAGGAATATTATATAATTTCACACCATTTGATTTGTTTATTTTTATGTTTTGGAGCATCGAGATACACAGCGATACATTATCAACAAATTAAATGTTATTTTTCAATGCCAAGTATCGATGGGCTGAAAATGACTCGTCAAGTGCCAGTGCCAAGTATCGATTGCGCCACTAGATGGCAGTGCTTACGACGTGCACGTTCCCTATAGGTCTTAAATAGTCGTTTCTGATCAATCAACTTTTGACAAATTTATTGACATGCAAATTTTTTAAGGTGCATAATAATAAATGAAAAATATTTAATTTGTTCAGGGAATGCATTACTTATAACATTTTTTAGATAAAGATTAGAATTTGGCTGTCAATTTAATTTAACATAAGTTGTACATTATGATGTCTATTACCTATATCGTTCATTATTTAAAATATTTACTTATGATTATTATTTCTAGAAAATAAATATAACATATCACAGATGATCTTTATACAATACTATTTTGGTTTTTGTATTTTATAGTTCAAGAATTCTTGAATTGTGTAGAAGTATCGTTCTATAAGCCTTGTTTTTAATTTTTTCACATATAATCTTAGTGGTAGTTCACGTAAAGATTGTGGAATTTTATTATATATTTTAATACACATACTATGGCAGCTTTTGTGATAAAGACTCCTTCTACATATTCTCATCACAAGGTTTGTTGGGTCTCTTTGACTGAACGAACTTTCGAAATTTCGTTGACGAATATATTGAGTCTAATTTTCTATATGTATACATACATACATACATATACTACAAGGTTTCATTAATGATTTTACATATTACACCACTAACACTTAAAATATAATCTACCTTTACACAATAGGCATTGGGCCGTATACACAATACTTACTAAACTTAACGGACAGTAAAATGTTACTGTACCTGTATTATAATTATACTTATAGATAAAGAATACAATGATTTTAAATTCTTTGAATTTTACATTTTACACCAATCACAGAAGTTATGTATAAAACTATTAAACATCAAACAACAATCAGAACATCGATATGATACGCTTATAATATTGATTGTTAATCAGCAGAGAATTATCTATAATTACGAATGTAGCGAATGGTACAACACTAACATGCCAAAAATCATATATCTACCAAAAATATACCTACTAGTTAACATATTTAAATAACTTTTTCGTCCTAAATTCAAAATAAGGTAACGGAATCATTAATAGTCAGGTTTAGTATTAGGACCTTGTCCTTTTTGGCACTGCGCTATATGGAATATATTAAAATAACTTTTTAAACAAGTTCGTATTTAAGTAATAAATTTCGTACTTAAGTAATAAAGTACCTGGGTGACCGAGCCTTGCTCGGGTGTTTTTTTGATACTTTACATGCTATTTATTAATTTAAAGTAGGTCCTAATGATATTTTCCATTTCTATAAAATATTTACGACTGAAGTCAAATGAGTTACCTACAGTTACCTTACTAATTTAAAAAATCGGTTCTTCAGTGGTTCAGATTTTATATCAAATCTCAGGTTTCATAATTTTTCTATATTAAATTACATCACGAGTAGATACATGGTTCAGTTCTCATCCCTTGTCTAACTTAGTTACGAATTCATAAAAGACGAATGTCCTATATTTATTATCATGGTTTGAGATAATTATATCCGCACCAAATATGGTCTTAATAATATGTTTCGTGGTTTAGTTTCTCCCCCCTTTAGGTGCCCTAAGTTAGTGGTTAATAAATATGAATGTTCCATATTTATATACTTAAGGTACATTTATATTAAATTTCACCATAATCGGTTCAACGGTTTATTTTCTGTCCCCAATTAACGTTTTTATTTACTTAGGGGTTAATAAAAAAACCAAATGTCATATTTATTTTCAAGTTACAAGAGATTCCCAAACCAAATTTAAATTGAATTGGTTCAGCGGTTTAATTTCTCTCCCCTTTTACCCCTCTCATTTTGGGGTTAGTGAAAAAATAATGCAATGCAATCAGCCCTGTATTATATACTGCCACTGCTGAACACGGGCCTCCTCTACTACTGAGAGGGGTTTGGCCTTAGTCCACCACGCTGGCCTCATACTAATTTTCAAGATATACCCAATCCCCATGCTGTGCAATACAATCGGAGCAACGGTATTTTCTGCCCTCTTGTAACCCCCTTAGTTAAGGGTTAAAAAAATTAATATCCCATAGTTATTTTTAAGTTTATAGATATCCCCTTACCAAATTTGATTACAATCGGTTTAGGAGTTTAGTTTCTCCCCACTTTTATCCCCTTTAGTCAGGAGTAAACGAAAAGAATTAACAGCTCATATTTATTTTCCAGGCTTAAGATATTCCAATACCAAATTCAATTACAATCGGTTCAACGGTTTAATTTCTCCCCCTTTTACCCCTTAATTATGGGTTAATAAAACAAATAATATCTTATGTTTGTTTTTTAGGTTTGAGATATCCCCATACCAAATTTCTTTACAATCGGTACAGCGGTTTAGTTTCTCCCTCCTTTTATCCCCCTTAAATAGGAGATATTAAAAAAAAATGAATATCCCAAATTTGTTTTAAACGTTCAAGATATCCCCATACCAAATATCATTACAATTGGTTCAACGGTTTAGCTTCTCCCCCCTTTTACCCCCCTTAAATAGGATTTTATAAAAAAATGAATATCCCATATTTGTTTTCAACATTCAAAATATCCCCATAACAAATTTCATTACAATCGGTTCAGCGGTTTAGTTTCTCCCTCCTTTTACCCCCCTTAAATAGGAGTCAATAAAAAAATGAATATCCCATATTTGTTTTCAACATTCAAAATATCCCCATAACAAATTTCATTACAATCAGTTCAGTTGTTTAGTTTCTCCCTCCTTTTACCCCCCTTAAATAGGAGTTTATAAAAAAATGAATATCCCATATTTGTTTTCAACATTCAAACTATCCCCATACCAAATTTCATTACAAGCAGTTCAGCGGTTTAGTTTCTCCCTCCTTAAATACAAATAGCCTTTATTTCTGATAGCAATATATATACATTAATTTCCTATTCTTAATCTTATAAACTCCCCCCCTCTAACCCCACAAGTTTGGGGTTGATTAAAAACTGAATACCCCAATTTTAGTTTTAGAGCTCATACTATCCAAACCCCAAATTTCATCCAAATCGGACTAGCCGTTTCCGAGAAAACATATGTAATTATTACACGTTAACGTGTAACGTATAACGTATAACCGTATTAACGTTTTATTCCATAACCCTTGATTTTTACATTTCAAATGTTGTTAGTAATTAATAGATTTGTTTAATATCTAGTGTTAGTTGGAGTTAAAAATAAAAGTTATTAAATTTAGTTCTATTTCTTAAAGGATATGGTCCCCATTTTGGGTATAGGCCTCCCACAACCTTTTCCACCTTTCTCTGTCGCTGCTCTGGGGGATCCAAACTCTCCCCATCGCCTGCACAATGTCATCTGCCCATCGCTGCATTGGTCTGCCAGTTTTTCTTTTGCCTGATGGTCTTTTCCATTTGGTCGTCTCTGTTGTCCACCTTCTATCTGTGCAGCGTGCGATGTGACCAGCCCATTGCCACTTTAATGTTAGTGCATGTCTCAGTGCATCCGTTATTTTTGTTGTCTGTCTTATCTCTTTGATTCGGACTTTATGTATTTTTCTGATCCGTAGTATGCTTCTTTCCATTGCTTTTTGTGTATTCTGTATTTTCTGGTTGATATGTTTTGTTAATATCCAGGTTTGACAGCCATATAGGACGCATGGCATAATACAGGTGTCCATCACAGTTTTTTTGATGTATAGGCTATAGTTGCCTTTTAATATTTCTTTTAACGACCAAAACTTTTTCCATGTTAACGTTATTCTTCTCGTTACTTCTTCTAAGTTACTATTTGGATTGAATGAGACTTGTTTTCCCAAATAAATATATTTGTCAACATACTCTATTATGTGCCCGTTTACTTGTATTGGTCTTTTATAATTGTTAGTCATTATTTTTGTCTTATTTATGTTCATATCAAGTCCGAATTTTTTTTACTTTTCTGATCGAGAGTCGTTACCATTTCCTCTAAGTCTTTAGGTGTTTCAGCCAGTATCACAATGTCGTCAGCAAATCTCAGGTGATTAAGGTGCTTTCCATTTATCAGTATGCCTTTTTGTGCCCAATTTATTATGCTGAAAATCTCTTGAAGAACCGCTATAAAAAGTGTTTCGGTGACAGCGGGTCACCCTGTTTTACACCTCGTTCTATTTTGAAGGGTTCTCCACTGGTCTCAAGTTTTACTTTGCTTGTACTGTTTTCATACACATTTTTTATTATGTTAATATATTTCTGGTCTATTTTTAGCGAGTTCAGTGCCATCCAGATGGAGCTGCGACGAATGCTGTCGAAGGATTTGCTATAATCTATGAACGCCACGTAGAGGGGTCTGTTCTCAGAATAAATAAAGCGATGTTAAATTCTCTGTATTTTTCTATTATTTGTTCGATTGTTTGTAAGTGATCGATAGTACTGAAACCTGAGCGGAAGTCCGCCTGCTCTATGCTCTATGCGTTGTCGATTTCTTGGGTTATCCGTTTGAGTATTATTGAAGCAAAAAGTTTGTAGGTAGAACTTATTAGCTATTGGTACTTATTAGAAGACTTATTGGCCTGTAGTTTTCTAAGTCTTGCGGATGACCCTTTTTAAAAAGCAGAATTATATCTGACGAACACCATTTTTTGGGAACTTTCTCTGTCTTCAGGATCAGATTACATAATTGAGTTAGATGGTATAGACTGGTGCTCCCATTTTTATAGCTTCATTACTGATTCCATCTGGGCCAGGGCTTTTTTCACTTTTTAATTGTCCTGTGTGTGTACACCTCTCTTTCATCAATTGGTTGGACAGTGTTATTTTTTATTTGATTGTTTGTTTAGTTTTCAGTGATATCATAGTCTTTTTTTCTTGTACAGGTTTCTGTAGAAGTTTGTTGCCTGTTCTATCACATTTTTTCTTGTCTCGTTACCCTCTGACATATGGTTAAGGTTATGTATCCATTTTTTGTGTGTGGTTAGGTCCTTGAATGCTCTTTTTGAACTTCTGAATTTTCTAAATTTTTAGCTATGATGTTGTATCTGTAGTTGCCGTAATCGTTTCTTATTGATTTGTTTGTTGTTTTGAACAATCTGCTGAGTTCAGTTTTCATTTCATTGGTTTTGTTTTTTGTTCTTATTAATTCTGTGCGTTTTTTAATAAGTAGTTTTGTGTCCTTGCTCAATATTTTATGTGTTTTTACTTCTGTTTTTTGATGTGTTTTTAGGCTATCAAGTATGATTTTTTCAAGCTGATTAATTATAGTAAGTTTGTACGTCGGTGATTTGGCTTAGTTTGTCTGAAGTTTTCATAATCTCTGTAAGAGTTTTCAAATATTGGTCAACTTCCTCGTTTGTTTTAGGTCTGCCTGTCATGTTTCTAAAGTTTTTCCTGGACAATTTTGGTGTTTTTAGGGTAACAGTAGCTCTAACAAGCCTGTGATCAGACGGAAAGTTTAAATTATTAATAACCTCAACATTCGTTACAAGTTTTGGAACATTTGTTATTAGGAAATCGATTTCATTAGTAGTTTTTTTATCCGGATATATTCAGGTCCATTTTCTATTATTTCTCTTTCTGAAAAAGGTATTCATTATTGCTATATTGTATTCAGAGGCGTATTCTATTAGCCTTTCACCTCTTTCATTTCTTTCGCCGAAGCTGAAACACCCTATGGTTTGGTTATTATCAGCTCTTTGGCCTATTTTTGCGTTGAAGTCTCCAACTACCAGAACTGTGTCGTCTATTTGAGAGTGAGCTTGGCTTAGATCTTCGTAGAATTGACGAATTTCGTCCTCGTTTGATCTTTCTGTTGGTGCATAAGCCTGTATCAGAGAGATCGGAAAGTTATCAAATTCCAGTTGTAAGAGAGCTACTCTTTCTGAGATTCCTGTAAATTTAGTTATTTTGTTTTTATGCTCTTGTTTGATGAGGAATACCTACCCCGTGTAGACCTTTTGTTTGTCCTATATAACACAACCCCTAACCCCTCTCAGTATTAGAGGAGGCCCGTGCTCAGCAGTGGGCAGTATATAATACAGGGCTGATTGCATTGATTGCATATAACACAAGACATAGTCCTGGTATTCTTCAATGTTACAGCCCACTCGTTCAACTTCTGACAGGCCTATTATGTCGCAGTTGATATTTTTGAGAGCGTAGGTTAATTCAAGATATCTTTCGAACGATGATAGGGTAACGTACGATACGTTATAGGTGCAAATTTTAAGTGTGTTTCGAATTGTCGTTTCGTTGTCATTTTTGGTTGAAGGGTAGCGGTCTTCTTCCCCCACGGTGACCGGCCGGATTGGGGTGCGGATTCTTTTTATGGTATTCTGTTTGTTTGTTGTAATGTTCTTGATCCGGTTGTCGGTGTTATTTAGTTTTATGATTCCGAATAGGATGATAAAGATGAAGATCGTCCTCGGGTTACATAGTCGAAAATGTTGTTTGTGTTTGTTTTCTTAGAAGCTGGCCTGGTTGCGCTATTTTTGTCGTTAGGGGACTCCTTTGGGTCTCTCTTCCTTTTGACTTGGTTGGCTTCTTTTGGATCTTTTACTATCAGTTTATCTTTCTTTAAGTAGGCAATTTTTCCCTTTTCCCTTTCTTGTAGTAGTTGAGGCATAAGTTCTTTCCTTTTCAGTAGTACGTCTTTAGAAAAATCTTCCTTAATCGTGATGCTTGATCTGGTTGGATTTTCTTTTTTGTTCCGATTAAGTTTCTTTTCCATATTGAAGTGAAGCCGACTAGCAAAGGGCGTGTTTCTTTTCTTTTCGGCCCTAATCTTTGCACTGTATTTATTTCACAGGGTTGTATAGTCGTCTTAGTTTCTTTTATATATATGTATATATACAAGTTTAGCACGTTTAAATAAGAGAGTGGTTAAATCCAACGTGGAACGAAGAGAGAAAATCGTTTCGTTACACATGCTGGACGGTTGTTAAGCTAATAGCGTTCAACGTATTAACCTATGCTTACAAGTGAAGAACGAAGTGATCAGGGTCGAAGCCCGGCTGGTATATGAACCTGTAGATACTGGAGTGGACCAGCTTCAGCTTCAGCACGTATTGTTCAGTGACCCTGAAGCCGTCCAACGCGAGCTGGACGTTTGTGGTGTTGTAGTCGCTGTCGAAGCTCACTATTGCGCCAATGCATCCGGGTAAAATGTGGACGTCTCTGAACCCCTCATACCTGAAACCTCCATATTATAAGCTCTCATCATACAGCTATTTATATCTTAAAATGAAACCATTATAGTAATTAATGTATACTTCAACATTTTTCCACTATGATTTTCTCAACAGAAATCTTGCCCCGTAAATATACAAAAAAAAATATTGTATGTTTATTTACAGTTTATAACAGTTAGTACTGTTATAAACGCCGAGGGCAATAGCTAGTGCTTTTGCCCTGTACTGTAGACCCTAGTGGTCTACAGTCTCTTTCAGCTGTAAAAAAATCCAATTTGTAAGTCAACGCGATCAAAAGATATGACCGTTTATGTCGCATATTTTCGCATATTTTGCGATCTCGCAAGGGAATCAAAACCTGTAGGGTACTTCCCGTTGACCTAGAATCATGAAATTTGTTAAGAACTTTGTAAACTGTAAATATGTACAGTCAGCAGCATAAATATCTGTACAAAATCAAAATTTAAAATCGCCTATATAAGCGTTAAGTTAAACTGAATGTTTTTTCTTCGTTTGAAGTAAAGTAAATACCTTTTATTTTATTTTTGCGAAGAGAAAAAAGGTTAGTAAGAACACAAAAGTATGTAGGCAATTTGAAATTTTGAATTTGTTTATCTACTTATGCTGCTGACTGTGCATGAATAACAATAAAAGTTGATTTACAATTTTTTTTTGGCATTCCACTGCGCTCGTCATCCTGAGACATAAGATGTTAAGTCTCACTATGTCCTGTAGTTACACTTGCTACAATGTCCTTCAAGGATTTACGGTAGTTTGGGGTTTTACAGTGACATAAATATAATTATAAATTGTGTAATTATACATCATATAATATTATGTAAGTGAACTGCGCAAATGAACTGACCTGTTAAACAGGCTACAAAGCCAGGAGTACGTGAGATGCAGAGGCTGGCCGCTAATGTTGCACACGTATAAGCAGCAAGTGGTCGGTCTGTTGTCATTATATAAAATTGGGCAGCCTGCCGTAGATGTGCCGCTACGGTGCTGACAAGCGTATGCGCCGGAAACTCTTCTAACGTTGCCAATGGGATATGGATTTCTCCAGGGCATCATATACGGGTTTACATACTGCGAATAATGCGCCGCTCTCGCACTGTGCCTAGTCGGTTCTAGGCTGTACACGCTATGTGCCGAGCTTGTTGTTGACGGTTGGTTTAAACCGAATGGCTGTACCGCTGGGTACGTGAGCCTGTGCACTAACAGGTATGGGTCTTCGTTCGCTGCACGCATGCGCAGCACCGGCCATGTCTCGACATTTTCTGTAGGATATGGTTGAACCTGTGTCAGATGGTGCGGCGTTACACTTGCCTGCAAGTTTAATACCGGCTGGTACGGCCACAGGCGTGTCTCGCAGTTTGCTGTAGGCAAGTACGACAACGCGTAATTATCTGTTGGATAGTGCGGTAAGTATGTCCATGGATATGATTGCAAACTCTCTACAGGATAGTGTGGCATTATACTTGACTGTGGGCCAAGTACCGGCATTTGCAGCAATGGGCGTGACTCCAGGTTCTCTAAGTACATGTGCGGCAAGGAGTTTGACTCTAAACTCACTGCCGGCAAGTGTGGCAGCGGAGCTGACTCCAGATTTGTTG
Organism: Sphinx pinastri; assembly: GCA_947568825.1. Lineage (NCBI taxonomy): Eukaryota > Metazoa > Arthropoda > Insecta > Lepidoptera > Sphingidae > Sphinx > Sphinx pinastri. Next base: position 4,459,733 of record OX387614.1, on the reverse strand, counting down.
TGGGTGTAGTCGTCGAAGGCCTTTGCTCTATTTTCACCATCGGTATACACGTCGATGGGCATGAATGCAGGTTCAGTATTGGTTGTGACATAGAGTTTGTCGTTCCGCTATTTATAGTATTTGAATCCAAGTTTGCAGCCCGGTTGGTCGTTGTGAGTAACGTCCGGTTTGGAATTGCGGTCGACGTTGAGTTTGCGACCCTATTAGACGCAGCCGTTAACGCCGTGTTTTTTGGTCGCTTTGACCTTGATTTTTTCGGTCGGTTAGATGTTGTTGTGGACGCCTTATTTTTAGCCCGGTTGGCGGCTGAATTTGACTTTCGGTTAGATGCTGCGGAAGCCGTGTTTGTCACCCGATTAGATGTCGCTGCCGACGCTGTGCTTGTCATTCCGTTAGATGCCATTGTCGATGCTGAGTATGTCGCCTGATTAGGCGTTACGGTCGCAACGTTGTTGGCTATCCAGATAGGCGACGCAGTCGATGCTGTGTTTAATATCCAGCTAGACACCGGGGTCGATGTCATATGTGCCGCTGCGGATGATGCTGGGGACACTGCTAGGAATGACGTCAAATCTGATAATAGGTTCAATTCCAAGTAGGATCTTAATGACGATGTCGGGTGTGATTCAAGGTGCGGTTTTATGTATCATTAGGTAACATGCCAGCGAATATGATGCAGGATAAGGTAATGACTTTAGCACAGAGGATTGCGGTAGGTTGCCTTGGCAATTCTACGGCAAATAGACTGTATTTGGACTAACTACCGGAACTATCGCATTTGGAAAATATCACCCGCCTTGCATTGATTTATTAAAAAACCCCCGCCTTGTCAATCGAGATGCAGTACGTTTGACAAATGTAGGAGCAAAACTGTATTTAGTTGGGCTCTTACATAGTCACGTTGCCCTGCATAAAATATGAAAAAATTACCTTTACCAGCTCGAATGGTGATTACGCGTAGGATGTGGTGGTCATCATGGTTTGCCGTGCATCTGTTGTTGTGGATGTATTGTTGCATCAAAATATATACAAAACCATACAGCCATCCAGTCACTAATACGAAACTACGTCAATAGAGAATTATTTGGAACAAACGTCCAAAGCCGCAATCGTTCATAGCGAAAGCAATAACTAATTTAAAGCAGAATTTAAAAAAGTGCATAAAAATATCATGACCGAAGTGAATATGATTGGACTGGCTAGTTGAGCTCTATAGGATTGGCTACTCTTTCAGGACATGAAAACATTATAAGGTGTTATTTCGGGGTTTCTTAGCAGCTTGGTATATCGAATGGCGTCCCCAGGTTTATAAGCGTCCAGCTAAATCGAACCAAAATAATAATAAAAAAAAATTTGAATCTATAACACTGTGATTTTGTGCTAGATATGAAATTTACCACCAGTGGGGCAATTCTCGCGCATTCGAAAAATATCCAGGATTCGAACTTAGTTCGAATAAATTTAAGTTGGTCTATTCTGAAAATCTCGGGCCCGATATATTATTTCGTACGTTAATTGCTAGAATTACTTCGACTGGTAAAGAGCCTTCGAAACATAAATGTCGACTTCAAACGAACCATATCAAACGTCAAACTAACGTATCTAGTCCTTGTCTAGTCATGGCGCGTGTTTTTTTTTTCAAAGATTTAGTATAACAGAAAGAGAGTGATCCATCCTCTGTAGTACATAAATTAGCTTTTTCGATTCCGCTTCCACCATTTGTACAAGAAAATGCTTCCGCTGGACACTTGCGTAGTTTTTTTATGGACTCTAGTCATTTTGACGACACAAATGAACACAACGGGAACAACATGAATTTTGATAGTTTAAAACATATCCTATTATAATATCATTAATAAACCAGTTTTTGAATACAAAATAATTAAAGATCCGCCCCGATATGATATTTAAACAAACGCACCATCTGACCAATCATCCATCATCTGACAACTAGATTTTACTCGCGGCTCCGCCCGCGTGAAAAAGTTTTTCCGGGATTAACAGTTCCGCTTTATATTTTACCGGGATAAAAAGTAGCCTGTGTCCTTTCTAAGGTCTCGAACTACCTCCATACCTAATTTCATCAAAATCCGTTCAGTAGTTTTGGAGATGTGCAGTAACAAACAGAAAAACAGACAGACAGAAAAGAATTATAAAAACCGCTGATTTGCTTTCCATTACTCTTCTTTAGTCACCCCCTTTATTGATTATCACATTTCTTTTAATATACAGACACACCGGGATCTACTGCTTTATTATAGTATAGATAGATAATATTAAATACGTATACGTTTCTTGTAATACTTTGTCCATCTAATGATATTTTTTAATATATTATGCATTAGTGTGAAATAATTTGCAACTGACGCGTGTATGTTATCGGATTTAAAGATCATCGACTTCACTGGGCAACACTAGAAGTGCAACGTGTGCCGCGCAACATGTTGGGCTCCGTCAACTCTTATAACATTACCTATAATGCTGGCGATACATGTACTATGTACGTTGCTTCGTCTCTCAGGTCTCGTGTGTGTCCGGCTGGACACGTCCCGTAATGGAAACTATTGATGATGGCATTTGGCAAGCAGCATTATGCAAGTCCTATCATAATATTACTATTTCAAGGGCATCTTAGCCCATTTAATGACTGGGACGAAATCCAATTTCGACGTCTGATTTGTTATATTATTTCAAAATTTACATAAGCTACTTTAAAAATAAATGTTGAGAAAAATGTTGCGCGGCAAGAATCGTGAAGCCGTGTTATTGTCGAGCCGTGTTCGGCGGCCGGCGCATCGCGGGGGCGGGTCGCACGACTTGTTGAATGAGCCGACGCGACCGCGCTGTCTTGCCCGCCCCCGGCAGCGCCGCGCGGTTTGTTTAACTCCAGAGCTCTCTTTTACCCCGCCTTTATGTTTGGTAGGTTAAACCACGATGGTCCCAATGCTAATGCTAATGTAATGTTATGAGGGGATGGCATGTTCTGGATAGTTTTGTGTCGTCTTTTCGTTCAAATATCACAGGCTTGAATAATTCAGGAAATATTGATGAATTGTTACTATATATTTGCATATAAGCAGCAGACTGGGCTCTGTGGCGTAACTTGGGAGAGGCCTATGTCCAGCAGTGGACTGCAACGGGCTGATGATGAAGAAGTATGAAAATGCAGTTATTTACAACGTAGGTATAAAAAAGAAGTCTCACGAAGTTATAAGTACCTAGCTTAATATTACATTTAATACATTAAAAAAGTTTAAAGTAAGCAACAGTAACTATACTATACCAAATAAAATTAGTATTTATTATATTCATACTAAAAAGGCTGATCAAAGCGATTGGTCGATCTACTAATTAGTGATTACTATGTAAGGTCCTATTCAGATTGGCGTAGAGACGAAGTAAAGTCTTACAACATTGTGTTAATAATTATTGCAATTAAATTATACATACATTTATTCGTGAAACTTCAACTTAGATTAAAATAGATATAATTCTATAGACATACGACTGTGCCATTTTTTTTACCGTTTAAAAAATGTCGTGATTCTGTATTTTTGTGGTATGGGACCTTGGCATTCAAAGATGCAGAAGAGAACTCGTCAAAATTTGAAGACACATATGTTAGGTTCTGTTTCATTTATTTCTTACTTACAGGAAAGAAAATTAAAATACTTTTAACAGTTCATAAAACCGTCTTCGAAAATCACTAAGGACTGACTAGTGAGTAGGCGTTAGAAGCGGTGCCTGGTTTTGCCCTTCAACCCTTATTTAGAATGCATAACATATATTTGGATGTTCCTATTTGGTAAAATGAAAACTAACAAATTGATTGCAGTAGCTCGGGATGTGAAAGCTGTTATTTATAATGTATACCTTCATAAAAAGAAAGCAGACGAAGAAAGCTTTAAATCTATACTAATATTATAAAGCTTAAGAGTTTGTTTGTTTGGTTGAACGCGCTAATCCCAGGAACTAAGGGAGACCGGGGATAGTTGACTAAATTTCAGTTTAGACGTTTATATTTTTTTTGTTTTAGTATATAATGTCAAAAATCCTATAGGTTCGATAGGTACACCAATAAGCTTTCGAAAGAAACACCAAAAGCCTCGCGATTGTTTATAAAATGGTGTATAAAAGCCATTTTGTGAAAATCACGTCAACCTACCCCATGCCTGGGGTTGGTGGACTATTCACTTAGGGTAAATTGACCTACGAAGTAGTTGGTATAAAATACGGTAATACAATAAAGAAAACACAATAAGTAATTATTTACTATTATCAATGTAAGGCACAAGTTGAGACAAAATATCAGTAACATTTACATAATTTGTGACTTTTTGCACGATATTAGTGTGGCGATAGTTAGTGGGGCGGAAACAAAAATCCTACCACCAGCAGAGGGTTTCGATTAGTTATACTTTTGTAAATCCACATGATTTTAAAGTAACAAACTTTTGATAAATTTGACAAAAACCTCACTTTATTCCATGTGAAGAATATTTCAATTACTACGTAGTACATTTTCTAGGTAGTCAACTAGCCCCAATTTTAAGTTTGTCTACCAGCCCCATACAACTTTTTTAATTTTCAACCACATGTGAGTACATCGGAACTGTGGGGAAATATAAAAAAAATACACTAAAATAATCATCAATAACCAAACTCTTACTTTAAATTGCTTGAAAGTAAATAACATCGAGTATAAAGGCTTCAATACAAAGAATATTAAGAGGTAAATAATTACTCATAGGTATAATTTTTTGATTAATCGGTTCTTCTCCCGGATTACGTGCGCCCGCGATACCGCGTTTGCGGTGAAGATTCGGAAACAGATAAGGGTTTTTCGCCTATATCAGGATGACGCAACATTTTCAAATAGCTCGAGTTTTTGACTGTTATTCATCCTGCCCCTAATGCCAACCATCCCCGGTCTCCCATACTAAACCGATTTTGAAAATTCTTTCACTAATGAGAAACTACATTACTCCTGAGTTCTATAGGCTACTTTATATCCCGGGAAAATATTTATCCTGGAAAATCTTTTTGACGCGGGACGAGCCGCGGGCAAAATGTAGTCTGACATTTAATGAAATCTACATTCTTTATAAAATAAAGGGCCGATTTCACCGCTTGCTCATAAATGCTACTCGACACATAAATGTATAAGCCGACTAAATATAAAATTCACACTATATTCCATACTATCAAATTAAAGCGGCGATAGCCTAATTGGGAGTGGGACGGACTGCCGAGACCAATGTCCGCAGGTTCAAAACCCTAGGGCACGCACCTCTGACTCTTCTAAAGTTATGTATATATTCTTTGTGAAATTATTGCTTGCTTTAATGGTGAAGGAAAATAATCGAGAGGAAACCTGCATATCTGAGAAGTTTTCCATGCTAAGGTGTGTGAAGTCTACCAACCCGCAATAGGCCTGCATAGTGGATTAAGGCCTAAACCCTCTTGGTAATAGAGGGGGCCCGTGCCCAGCAGTGGTACAGTATATAATACAGGGCTGGTATTATTAGGTATATATTATGAAATAAATTACAAGGTCTCTCATTATGTAAGAGGCCGTCTGGGTGGGTACCACCGCAATGTCTATTTCTACCGCCAAGCGACAGTGTGCATGCACTGTTGTGTTTCGCTTTGAAGGACATTGTAGCCAGTATAACTACTGGACATAATGAGACTTAACATCTAATGTCTCAGGATGACGAGCGCAGTGGAATGCCACACAGTACTTTGTAAGTCAAGGTGCTGGATGGTGTTGCTACTGTTTATGGGTGGTCATATCGCTTACCATCAGTCATTCAATGCTATGTAAAAAAAAAATGAGCACTGTCTACATTAGGCTTTTAATACGATATAATAACTGTCAAATAAAATTTACTTGTAACCTGTGAAACTGGCCCTAAATATTTAAATATATACATAGATAATCGTACCTATTAAAATATTGTGAAACAAATTCAAACAAAATCTTAATACTGTCTCGGTGGCGTAGTTGTATAACGGTACGAGTGCAACGCTGAGGTCCCCGGGTCGGGCAAAGTGATATTGTTTTTTTCTAATCAGTATCAGGCCGGAGTCTGAAATTCGTGCCCAATATGGCGATAGGCTCGACCCTTATCACATCATGGGACGGAATACGCATGGTGATAAGTAGGCACTCTAGTTGCGGCCCTGCCTACACCCTCGGGGATCAAAGGCGTGAGTGTGTTTGTGTATATCTTAAGAACTATCCTGGCAGTATAAATCTCATGTGAAATTGTGCTGATACTTTCTTTTCCCCCTCACTTCAGTCCCTACCCAAGGCGTGGTACTGTGCTCGTGGTCACAATATAACTTTATTTTTTTCTATGCAGTTTAAATATTGGTAATTATTTATTTAATTATTAAAAAAATTTATAATAGGAATTTATTTTACAATTAATTGGATATACACTATGCTCACTTGCGTGGAAGGCTTACGAATTTAATAGGCTTTACCGATGGGCTCTAGAATAACATGACAATACGTTATTACATTAATGGAATACAATAATTATTACAAGAACAGTGAAAAAAATTAATTTATTGAAAAAGTTTCACTTCATACGTGTGTACATTAATACAAACACCATTTTTTCTTTTACAATCGACTCGGTGTTACTCTCGGCTTCGCCCGCGTGAAAAGACCGCTACAAAAGACCCTAAAACACAGCACGACCCCAGCGCCATCTACTTAAAGAATCAGATTCAAATATTCATTATTTCCCATGGGAGCAAATTACCGGAATAAAAAATAGCCTACGTGTTAATCCAGGACATAATCTACCAGTGTGCCAAATTTCATCCAAATCCGTTCTGCGTTCACTTCTAACAGACATACTAACATTCCAACATCCAACATTTTAATAAGATATTCAACACGTCTCACAGTTATGTTTTCCAAAAAGTTTTAATGTACGACCACGGGAAATCTACGATTTTATTATATGTATAGATGATATTTTTTTTCACACACAAACACACGGACGCCTTCTACCACACACACAATATGCACAGACGCCTTTTATCCGAGAAGGGCAAGGCACAGGCGCATCTAGTGCTCCTACATTTCGCCAAGTGGATTTCGACCCATCATGTGACATGGGGTGAGCCTATCTCCATATTGGGCACAAATTCTACATTCCGGGCAGAAAAATTCAATAACACTTTGCCTAACCTGAATACCTTTACCTAAACAACTTTTTTAAAATGTCACCTTTCTATACAACACGCTACGAAAAATTATACGAAACCTTAAAAAATAAGTTATTTTCTGATTTTCCGGTCCGACGGAAACGCCGGTAAAAAGCAAGCGTTTGTATAAAATGCATTCTGTATATTATTTGCACAGTTGCGCTTTTGCTTAAAGGAATTTAATACACGCGTTATATATATTCTAAATAAAAAAAAAATATGTTTCAGAATGCAGCTGCCACGCGAATTCGCAATACTGATTTTTTTTTGCAAAAAAAATTATTTTCCCGATTGTCCAAGCTGTAATATTATTTACAAGAAACGTTTTTTTAACTTGTTAAAAAATTCGAAGATGACACATATTTCGAAGGTTGTTGGGGTTCATCTGACACAATGGTAACAAACAAATGTGGTCTGATTTTTCAAATATTATTAGATTACTACTTCACTGAATACACTTCATTGTCACAAATATTTTATTCATGCATCTACAATATTTAATTTGTATATAGCATGCTTTATTCTATATTTTTTATAAGACAATTGAAAAATAAGTCATTAAATATTTAGAACACCAACATATAAAATTATTTTTTCACTTCCATTCTATTATTATTATTATTAAGTTAACGACTTATGATTTAATATTAAATTCGTTTCACTTAAACATACTTGTACGTTTTGCACGAAATTTACTATGCGCTTTCTTTCTTTAATATAAAACAAAAAATAATTGCTGGTTATTCTAAATATTTGAAGTAGGTACACTAAAACATTTCCGAATGATTATAATATTTATGCGCATAGTTTAAAAAATTACGATACAATTAGCCCACATAAATTTCGCGTTGTTAATATTGTATAAAATGTAAAACAGATATAAATATTATACGCATAAAAAGAAAACTATCAATTCAAAAATATTATATTAATAAAGTAAAAAATAATATCACAATCGCGCAGCGCAATCATTACATTTATAGCCAAAATTAATTGAAAGTGCATTAAAGTTTGAGAAAATACTTCATATTATACTTACAACGCTCCATAGGATCGGCTCTCTGAATGTGGTTATTCAATGAAATTATTTAAACTTTTCAGCGACTTAGAAAACTTTCGAGCTGTTGACGGAAATACGATGTACTGATATTCAAGATGAGAGAAGTGACTGTCCCTGGAGACTGAGGGTAGGCGAATGACACCGAAGGACAGCGAGCAGAGACGCGCTGTGCGGCGGCTCGGTGCAGCGCTAGCACGGGGCCTGCGCTGTACAGACTCGCAGACCCGGGGCGAATTAACAGGGAATATGTATATTTCATATTTCTAGGAAATAAACTATTCATTAGCTATCTAGGGCGCTGAGTATTTTTATGGTAGCTTTGCCCGAGACCTTAGCTGGTATCATCAAAATCGAATGCAAGATTCTTTAAAATTATTTATTCGTTTTAGGGATTCCACTTTTTAATATGTTTCATTTAGTAAGGGCAATAATTTTATGTACCAAACTAGTCTGTGTCCCGTATACATGCATATAATTTTATGACGTTAATTTAAAAACCTTTAATAATCCAAAAGTTGGAATGTTACCAACATAAAAGTGAGTGCTTAGACAGTACGGAAGGATTCCTGCATTACTCGCACAAGTACGTAAAATCATCTATACATATAAATAAAATTGGAGAGTCTGTTTGTAATATTGAAATTACCGTTTTGTACTACATGTATATGAATATATATACGGTACATACATATAAATAAAATTGGAGAGTCTGTTTGTAATACTGAAATTACCGTTTTGTACTACATGTATATACATACATACATACATATAAATAAAATTGGAGAGTCTGTTTGTAATACTGAAATTACCGTTTTGTACTACATGTATATGAATATAATATATATACGGTACATACAGCAAAATAACATTTTTTATAATTTTTGTCTGTCTGTCTATCTGTCTGTCTGTTTGTTCCGGCTAATCTCTGAAATGGCTGGACCGATTTTGACGGGACTTTTATTGGCAGGTAGCTGATGTAATAAGGAGTAACTTAGGCTACTTTTTATCTCGGGAAAATATAAAGCAGGACTTTTATTTAATAATATAACTGTTCACTGCCGCGCTGAAAGATAGTTTCAAGCTGGATTGAAAAGTATTCGGCATCAAAATCAAAAGCGAATACATTACGTACTTTCGATTTGCCGACGACATTGTTGTCTTTGTAGATTTGCTGGAAGACCCTAACGCTATGTTTAAGGACCTCAACTGAGTTCTTCAACTGGTGGGCCTTTAAATGGACATGAACAAAATCAAAATACTGTGAAATGTTCATGTCATGCCTATCCCAATTACTGTTGTAAAGTCAACTCTCGATAATATTGGACAAGTAGATATATATCGTCGAATCCAGCAGCTTTCGGCAAACTAGGCAAGGTCTTCTTGTCTAAAATACCCCAGAGGGTATTTTAGACTAGGGACAGGCTCTGGCCTGATGATTAAAGTATTCTATCATTGTGTATTAACACTTACTAGTGATGACACATGGCTCTGAGGCCTACGAGGCCTCTGACTATGGACCGCCTAAGACGGCTCATTATCACTCAGCGAGACATGGAGAGAGCTATGCTCGGCGCTTGTCTATACAATCAAATAAGAAGATCCGTAGAAGAAGGAAAGTTGTAGTTTTAACAATCTAAAGTAGTAGTGGGCAGGGCACTTTGTAGACCTGATTGCAGATGAAGCAAGGAGAACCGATGACTTGACAAAGGTCCCAGGAATATGCTGGATGCAGGCCACTTCTAAAAGTTGGTTAAGAAATGTTTAGTAGAGGCCTGGTTTCAACAGTGGACTTCCTGGGGCTGATTATGATGAAGAATATCACTTCACACTCCTGTTACAGGCCAATGTTTTTTTTAAATATAATCTATTAGTCAAATGAACACTTTAAAACAAAGAATCCTTTTTGAAGTCGGTTAAAAATAAGTAATAATGAAACTGAAAATATGATTTTATCTCAGAATAATATGAGGATTTCATATTAATAAGGCAGTAGATTACAAAGATAAAATTTGTATTTTAAGGATAAAGTTAACCTTTATCATAAATGCAATAACATCCCTCTTAGCCGAATTTCGGCAACGGCGATAATCTCAACGGAGATCAGCCAGGGATGCAGTAGGTATAATAGTGCAGAAATGTATGCGCAATACACAGGTGCATTCTCCATTCGTCCACTCTCGTACTCCGATGAGATGGCAATCCGACCCGACCAGAGAGATATCAGGCGTAGTACTAAGGACTTTAGGTGATTTCCGAGCCACGGGGATATAATACCGCCAACTTCGTGACTCGGAGCTGCGACTGAGTAGGTAATTATCACGGCAGTACACATAAATGAACATGACATTAAGGTGCTGTTTGCTGCAATGTGCCACGTCGTGCCCTCTTTAAATCTTATTTATATAAATATTATATTACTAAAACATACACAATCAAAATTAAACACGAGTTCATGCATTTACTGAGGGGGTACGCAGGGGTGCAGCTTTTTCCGTCACAGCCATTCAAGTTTTTATTGCGTAATAAAAAATATGTAAACTTGGCTGTATAAGTAAATTATCATATCTTCTTATGTAAAATTATTTACATTATGTCTGCACCAAAATGTGTTAGATCTAAATGTGAATATCAGTGTTCTGAGAATGTATATTATTATTGTTTTCAAATTGTTACGTAGGTCGTAGATTCTACGACGTAGAGCATCGCTACGGCGCGACGCGACGAAGTGCTACGCTCATCCGATGGGTGCTGCAATCCAATTTTGTCCCATCATATATATTTTTGTTGAAATTTACTAAAAATATTGAGTTCGTCTGTTTTCTTGTACCCTTCAAACCACCACAAAAAAGAATTTAGCACTGAAATCTTTCAAAATATTTTAATTATCCAGGACGGTTAAAGGTTCGAATTTGTTTTTGAGCGGTCCCACGCGGCGGGGTCATTCTACGAAGCGCTTTAATAAAAGCAGTTGATCGAGATCACAAGAAGTCTTTACTTCTTGTTATCTCGATCAACCCTTTGGGGCTAGAACTTGGAATGAAAACCTGCAGACCGCTTGATGTTATAAGCTGAAGTGTAGTTTTAATACGAATTTGTGTTGCATTTCTTTAAATGGTTGGAGATTGGCAATTGATATGGATATGGTATGGATTGCTGTTTATAATTTTACGACTCGTATATTTTTGATACAATACACCTCTCTTGAACAAATTATTTCACACAAAAAGAAATTATAATTATACTAGATGACCGGGTGAACTTCGTATCACCTAAAATTTATTTTATTATAATTTTGATCAGCAATTACTAATGCTAATCAACTTTTTAACGCCAATTCATTGGCATCTATAATAATGACTGTGTTGTGTCCGCTTTTAAATTCGTTTGGGTATTAAATTTTTTTATTTATTTAGATCAAAAGAGAAACTTTACAGTGACAGATTACAATTGTATGTTGCTAACTACAATAGTTTAAGAGATAACTGCGTTAGCAATGCCCACCTCCAGACGCACATAAACTTAAATAGGTACAAGAGTGACAAGTGAAAACTATAGTATTTAAACAAAAAAAAGAAAAAGAAGATAAATAAAAACGTAGCAAAAAAAGGAATGGGGGAAATAGAATAAATATGAATTTACTTCACATCTTCCATCCTCTTTTTCCCATCCTAACACCACTGAACCTGCATGTGCATTTGTGTGTGTGTGTGTGTGTGTGTGTGTGTGTGTTTGTGTGATAATTATAGAGTAAATAACAACTGGGCTTATATAGTGCGATACCAAAGAAGATTTTCCGTGTCGTCATATGAAAGAGTCATAAGACAATTGCAGAATCACTTTACATTTCCCATATATCATAAGATATATATGAAGTATTTTATTGATGTTGTTGTACAACCTGGGGCTCATATAATAAAAATGACGGCCAGCAAACACCGTCTTGTTGCGCTCAAACTGGAAGACCTTATCTGATCTACGGTTGTTTTTGCAGTGTTCTTTGTCAAGTAAAGTCTGTAGATGCTTACGTAGGACGGCGCAATGAATAAAAAGTTGTCGAATAGACAACACTTTACAATCACGATAAAGTTCATTGGTCGGAAATAACATAGAACGACGAGTTCAGAAGAGCCCTTTGAGCTCGTTCGAGTCGAATTATGACAGTTTTTAAGCAATTTCCCCAGGTTGTAATACAATAAGTGCATATAGATTGAACAAGAGCATAATATACTTGCTTTAATAAAGACTGATCTATAATATGTCTCAGGATTATGAAAACATACACATGCATCCTAACACGGGAAACAACAACATCAATGTGTCTATTCCACGTCGAACAACAGTCCACCATAACACCCAGGTATTTTATGGAGTCTATTCGCATTATCTTATTGCAGTCACAAGTTGCAGTGGAGGGATTACAGCAACTGTGTGCAACAAGTGAATAGGTAGAAGGCGGTAGGGATGACTTTTTAAGACCAAACGTAATGAAACCTGTCTTTTCCAAATTCAGAGTGAGGAGATTACGTGATAACCTTGTGTGAAAATTATACAGAGACATTAATTCCCAAAGAGATGTCATACTATTGCAATCTGATCTTGACTCCATACACGATTGGTGTATTAGGAATGGAATGGTTTTAAACGCCGCTAAATGTGCTCATTTAACACTAACGAGAAACAAGAAGACTATTGACTCAAGCTATTTTATTGACGGGAGAGTATTAAATAAAAGCCTATCCGTACGAGACTTGGGAGTTGTTGTCGATTCTAGGTTAAATTTTATTGCACAGATTGATAAAATCATTCAAACGTCTTGGAAATTGCTGGGGTTCTTGAAACGTGTCGGTAAAGACTTTAGGAATCCTAGTACCTTGATTACCCTATACAACTCCCTAGTTCGTAGTAACTTGGAATATGCTTCTCCAATATGGAATCCAATGTATAAGGTACATAGTGACAGGATTGAACGCGTTCAACGCAATTTTACACGTTTTTTGGCCTATAAAGATATTACGTGTCCATATCGAGCTGATTATCCGTCAAGGCTATCACATTTTAAGATGGAATCTTTGGAAATTAGACGGAAAGTGGCCGATATTATAATATTAATGAAGTTAATTCACGGTCATATGATTTCTTCCGATTTATTGTCAAGACTAAATATTACGGTTCCTCGCACCATCCCGAGAGCTTTATCACTGCAAACGTTTTCATTATCTCGCAGCAGAACCAATTTGGGAAATAATGCGCCACTGAATCGACTAGTGAAGTCCTACAACCATTTGTGCTCCGAAGGTGATGTTGATATTTTCCACTTTTGCAGTGTCCATCAGTTTCGTAAGAAGTGTAGCTCCATATATGTAAACCAAATCACTATATAACAATTGTATAAGTATAAGACTTTATAATAATGTTTACGTGTGTAACTCTGTACGACCTCAAGATAATGTGCTAGTTATATGATTGCATTTTTTTTTTTTTCTCTTTCATTGAGATTGTAATAAAATTAGTTTCCGAATTCCTGGCTTTTGTCGAATTTGACATTTTTCTTTTTTTTATATAAAGTGTTGTATACACCTGTAAAGGTTTATCACCTTGAATGAGAATAACCGTTGTATTTATAGCTGTATTATTATAGTGGTAAGCCGATGGTGTAACTATTGAATAAATAAATAAATAAATAAATTACTTCTCTCAAGGCTGGCTCAGCAAGTACTTTTACCTCATTCCAACATTTGCCATGTACCAAAAGGACAGTGTCATCTGCATATGAAATTACATTACACTTAAGGAGAGGATAATTACATAACTCATTAACATATTATATTAAAAACAAGGTAGGTCCAAGGACACTACCTTGTGGCACACCAAATGTACAAAATTCCTCATCACTCAAACAGTTATCGATAAGAACTCGCTGTGTGCGATCACTTAAGTAGATACACAATGATACTTGCTTATAACTAACTAATCGCAAAGTGTCCGTAAATTTACTTTAATAAAGTCTTTTCTTTATTATTGACTGCTCCGGTGGCGTAGTTGTATTGCATGCGCGGTTCAACACCACTCTGAGGTCCCGCGTTCGAATCCCGGATCGGGCAATGTTATATTGGGTTTTTCTGCTCAGTATCAGCCTGGAGTCTGAAATTTGTGCCCGATATGGCGATAGGCCCCATGGACGGAATACATGTGGTGAAAAGTGGGTGCCACGGTTCCACCGCTGCCTACCCCTTCGGGGATAAAGGCTGTCAACTTTACGAACATAAAAATAAATTACGATGAATTGGGTAACCTCCTGTTGAAGTCAGTTAAAAATAGATCTAATAGTTAGTTCCAATGAAAAAAGAATCATTCCCATCCTATTTCATTTTGAGGAGTTCCCTGCTGAATCTTAGAAGTTAAACAACAATATTTTTAAGTATTATGGTAGCATGCTGAAGCTATACTGAACCCAATACAAAAAGAATCATCAAAATCCGATTTGATTTTGAGGAGTTCCCTTTTGCGTCTTCGAAGTTCAAGGCAAATCAATAATATTCGTAATATCAAAGCCTTATAAAAGCTATACTATACTCCATCGGTTTAGATATTTAACTAAATGTAAACAAGAAATGACATATGATTCCCGGGTAGTCAACATTTTCTTACGAAAGTATTTACGAAGACTGTTGTGTCAATGAAACTACGGCGTACAACAAACACTTAAAATAATTAAATTTACTTTAGAAACAAAACAAATAACTAGCAACAACTAATTATCAGAAATAAAGCAACAAATATGAGAAATTATCAAATTTCTACAATTCGGAAGTGTATCGATAATTAGTGTCTAGTTAACCGATTAAATTGAATAGCGGTCAGTTTTAACGGCGTGCTACGTGACAGTCGTACTCTTAAATTTTATAGGATTATTTATTACGATCCATTGGAAAAATGTTTAGCGTGCCTGTCGTATTAGCTCTTTTACAGTTGATAGGTTGAGATCTTTTATAAAAGTATTAAAAGTATTTATGATAATTAATTGTGTTCGCGCTTATTAATGAATAACTATAACTTTATAATAACCAAACAACTTTAATAAATGGGAATAACAGTGCTAAGTGTTGTGTAGGTTATGAAGACGTTTATTTTGGAATGAAGTGTTTTGTAAAGAGAAATGGGCAGGTATAATACCTTTTTATGGTTTGTTTACATTTAGTTAAATACCTAAACCGATGGAGTATAAATCCAACACAAAAATAAACAGTCCCCTTGTGGAAGAAAGAAAGAAAGAAGAAAGAAAGAAACATTTATTGTGCATCTTCAAATTCAAAGGTCCCATACGAAAACTAAAATGGTACTAATTGGAAGCTATTCACAATCTAACACAAAATAATTTTCGAAATCGGCCCATACTTGACGGAGAAAATCCGTTAAAAATAAATCCAAAATGGCGATTTCTATACAAAATTATTCATTACGAATTTTACGATCTTTTAGCTGGTCTTCTGGACTTTCCTAATTATTTTGCTCCTTAACCAACCCTGAACCATCGCAATTAAACCAAAAAAGAATTCCTCAAATCGGTCCAGCCGTTTTTTAGTTTTAGCGAGAATAATGAATAGCAATATATTTTTAAATATTAGAAGATTAGGAAATGGAAATACGTGTGCCAATTACTCAGAATAACTAAAGCAAATTGATATTAAATACCTAGAACGTGCAAAATTTAACGAAAATATTGAAGTGGGGCAGTAAATGTTGTTTGGCTTTCTTCCTATTATTAATAGGTTAAGTGGTGGCTGGAAAGTGAATTCCTTGAGATGGTTCCTTCCTATTTTATATCTTTTTTCCAAGAACACCTCAGGCAATCCAGTATAAAATAAATATAATTTATAAAATAGTGTGTTCAATGATTTCCCGATATTTCTAACATAGTCTAGTCTTCAAAAATACCATTAAAACTATACCCAACTATTCCTAATTAAGTGAGTTTATGCGTCTGTGCCCACAGACGAAATTGTATCTACATTAGGCTTTGAGTATTTAGAGCATTAGGTTCCAAAAGCAACGCCATTTTATGTAGTGTGTCGTGACAGTGGACAAGTTATTTTTCCAAGAAGCTTTTAAATTAAATTTAATTTAAAGTTCCTACATGTACATTGCTTTTATTATTGCAACAACATACTTAATCTGTTCGAAATTGAATAGTAGGTAAGTATGATTATATTCTGGGTATTTAGGAGATTTTACCTTAGTTCACTAAGGTAGAGTGTTCAATCATGGCCCACTACATGTTTTCCAAACGAACAAAAAATCAATGACGAAATATACAACCAATTGTTATATGCATTGTTGTCAAACATTATGCTAGATCACAGATATCTGAAACTTTTAAATACGGTGAGTTATTTTTGTTTGGAGTGAGATTTAATTATACATGGGCCACGGTCAAGTTTTGTATTGTTTTTTTTAGAAGATAAGTGTCTTTCAATGTATTATCAGCAAAAGTAATACTTTAATGACGACCGCATCCATACTAATGTTAATATACTATTGCAGGCCATGACGGCCAGTTATTAAAACATGTTTTTTTTTTGTAATGTAAATCAATCTTATACAAATTCAGCACCCTTATAAAGCCAAGTATGGGGCACCGAATCATAAGCTTTCTTGTAATCAATCCAAGCCAGCCGATAGATTACTTTGGTTGTGACTAGCCTATTGGCAAATGGTTATGTCGATGAGAAGGAGCTCCATTGTACCACATGGCCCTCCATCTTGCATCCAGTTTGGCCGGGAAAAATGATATTGTTGGTTATAAAATGATTTGCAAATTTAGACCGTAAAATTGATGAAAGGCTTATAAATGGTTGGGAGGCAAGTATTGGGTCTTTAATTTTTTGGGTCCGTGATATATCCAGTTTTGAAGAGTAGATGAGCAAGTTAAAAATAAGTCAGTTCTATTATAATCAAATTAAATTTAATCTAAGATTTGTTTATATTCCTTCGTGAAAAGAATTTTGAAGATTATGAAATGGTGTGGGTCATCGATGGTTCCTTTATCTTATAAATAATTCTATTTCTGAGGGTTGATTTTCTATTAATAAGTTTGAGTAGGTTTAAAGTCCTTAAATCGTTGGTATTTTAATGAATTCTCTATAAAAATAATATAGTACCTATTTAGACAAAATCATTTCTCGATAGATTTGTTGTTGTAAATCTATACTAATATTATAAATCTGAAGAGTTTGTTTGTTTGGTTGAACGCGCTAATCTCAGGAACTACTAAACCGATTTTGAAAATTCTTTCACTAATAGGAAGCTATGTTACTCCTGAGTGCTATCTTCTTCTTGTGTCGTGTTCCTCAGTACTGAGGGTCGCGACCTCCCTTCTGTATCACTTTCTCTCGAACGAGCTTTCTCCATTCGTTTCTGTCACATCATTAAAACCATCCCTTACTAATATGAACCTTAAATACATTGCGTAGACGCTATAATTCTTAAACGACTTCATTTTTATTTATTTCCCCAGCGTTGGCACGCCACGAGTACAAAAGAGCGTAACATTCTTTTTCAAATTTTAATTTATAAAGAAATAGTGAAATTGTCATTTTTGTGTACGATAGCGCAATAAATAAATATTGTATTTAACCACATAAATGCTAGTACTTTTATACTGATAAATAAAGCAATTCGTGCGAAAATATTCCCTAAACATTCCAAAATATTCAAAAATGCACAACTTTAATGTTCAAGTTTTCACTTCTGCCGGCACTCCCGGAGTGCAACCCGTTCTTATTTTTTTATTGTATTGGGATAGGTACATGTCAGCGTGAGTGGGGGGTATGTCTCTCAGAAGGATCGGCAATTGAATGACGTGTACCTACGTAATTTATTAATTAGGAGACTGGCTGGTTAGTTATATCAGTTATTACAAAGGGTCTTAGTTTCGTATGCCTCATTTAAACAACTGGCTAATAACTCTGCAAGTATTTCGTGCAACGATTAAATTACTATGAATTATGAGTGACGTATACGCCCGAATAAGCTGTTTACACACTTGTATTCGTGACTATGCATCTGTACTCGGCAAGTATCTAAATCAGGTGTAACATTTATGGAATGCCTACGCGCTACGGCGCGGCGTAGTCGCGACGCTACGTCTTGTATTTGCAATTAGAAGTTGGGACTTGATCACTCAATTGTGGCAATCAACTCACTCGATGTTAAGGATAAATTCATCAACCGGAAATTGATAAAATGTCTTTAAAAAGCATTTTTTATTGCTCGTATAATTTAGCCAAAGTGTTGTTTTAATGATAATGAAATCTAAAAAGAAACCCGGACAACATTCCCTTGCGAAATCGCAAAATATGCGAAAGTATGCAACATAATCGTTCATATCTTTTGATTGCGTTGCCTTACAAATTTGATTTCTTCACAGCTGAAAGAGACTGTAGACTCGAGTATTTGATATAAATTTCAACTTGATGTCTTTACGCGTTTCAGACAAACCCTGTAATACACTATTCTACTGTTAGGCACGGGCTACCTCTACAATGGGGTGATAAATGGTATACTGATTCTAGCGTTCCGACCGAATACTTTTTATTGAATAACGCTATTGCGGTGTGCATCACATGGGAAATACAGAACTACGCGCATCTTTATAAAACATATTCAGACTAAAATTATTACGTTCCTGTAAAATCTGGAAAATCTCTTCCAGATTTATTGCATTTTTCGTACCGCTTGCGTTGCAAGCCATGATTAGATTATAATATTCTTCAGGATATTAAAGTAGAAAGCAAATGAAAGAAAATGTTTACATTCTTCAGTATTAATATCCTTGATTGAAAATACCTCGATTTTGATACATTGATATGGAAAATAATAAGCTGGATGATACTAATTGAAGAATTCCTGTAGTTGTATGAACGGCATAGTCCTGCATGACAGAGATAGTCATTCAAGTAACATACAGGTCAAGAAGGTATTTTTCAAAAATCTACCGCTAGGGATACAGGTGTCTATAAATTTGTGTGGAATATCCACAGAGAAAATATTGTATTGAACACGAAATAAATACGAAAAAATTAAGTTAGAATTTGTTTAAGCGTCAATTCGTGTCTTTTTCGTTTAGTTAGCTAGTTTACGGCGATAAAGTTTAAGGGGCTCCCGTGCGCCAATGAGCTCGATCGTTTGGCTCCTCCTTACCCCTCTGGACCACACTCTCGATCGCTCCACATCTATTGTTACTATTTTGATCGCCGTATAGTGACAAGTAGGAGAGTATGTACATACAATTTTGATTTTGTACAGATATTTATGCTGCTGACTGTACAAGTCTTTAACGAATGTACAGTCAGCAGCATAAGTAGATGAACAAATTTCAAATTGCCTACACACTTTTGTGTTCTTACTAATGTTTATTTTCTCTTCACAAACATAAAATAAAAGAGATTTACTTTAGTTCAAACGAATAAAAAAAAGTTTCAGTTTAAATTAACGCGTATATAGGCGATTTGAAATTTTGATTTTGTACAGATACTTATGCTGCTGACTGTACGCCTTGAATCTAAGCATGCAATTAAAATAAATTGAACTAATAAATCAACTGAAAATGATTTGGCCTTGTTAACCAATAGAGTTTCAAGTTATCTTGACCAGTCGAACTCGTGTTTTGGAGACTTTTTAGACCTATGTAACCCTTTTGATACCGTTTCTATATCAATATTACTAAAAAAAGTCGAAAATATTGTAATCAGAGGTGTAACCTTGGATTGGTTCAGAAGCTACTTGACAGGAAGAAAGCAATGCGTTAAGATTGAATGTTTAAAACCATCGAGTAGTCTTAATTACAATAACTTGTATCCCAAGTGATAGTTAGTAGTTAAATAAAAATGTCATCCTAAATTAAACATGCTGTGTTCACATATATAAGGTTGCATACACTTGTCATATATCTTGTGCTTACCTTTATGAAAGTTTATTTGTTGTAACTAGTTTTGTGAAACTATAATAATAAAAAAAAAGATTGGACTCGCGATTCTGCAGACATATCCTTTGGAGTTCCTGAAGACGGCGTTTTTGGACCAATACTTTTTGTTATATATCTGCTTTACGTGCTTTCCGAGGCACGGGGGTATCACACCGCCAACTTTCTGACTCAGAGCTGCGACTGAATATTTTTTTTTTTTAAGATGGAAAAACCCAGTCACAATTATGGTCCTGCGCCCGATCTCTCGCCGGTCATTTTTTTTTTTTTTTTTGTTTATTGCATTGAATGACGAGACGAGCATGCCGTTCGCCTGATGGTAAGGGATACGACCACCCATAAACAGTAGCAACACCATCTAGCACCTTGACTTACAAAGTACTGAGTGGCATTCCACTGCGCTCGTCATCCTGAGACATAAGATGTTAAGTCTCATTATGTCCGGTAGTTATACTGGCTACAATGTCCTTCAAACCGAAACACAACAGTGCATGCACACTGTTGCGTGGCGGTAAAAATAGACATTGCGGTGGAGTACATTCACTATGAGAGTGAAGGAACAGTGAGTGCACCTGTGTATTGCGCACACACTTGTGCACTATAATATCTCCTGCGCACCAGGCTGATCTCCGTTGAGATTGGCTGCTGTGGCCGAACTCGGCTAGGAAGGGATTATTATTATTATTATATATCTGCATCCCTTAAACTGAACAATTCTGAAATTATATTATGTTATGCCGATGACACCGTTAAATTGTTTACATAACTACGACAGAAGGTATGACAGTTGTATCCGATTTGTTTAATCATAATTTCCTGACGAAATCGGGTTACGTATACTTTCACAAAACGGTCGCTACAGATACTGGCCTTGAGCTAGATATCATCGTGCATACTATATAGTACCAATTGCTTAGTTTCCTCCGGCCGATATTGTAACTGCTCAGGTGTTCAAAAATTGCCCTTTGTCAATCTGTTTTAACCTACTGTACACAGTCATGGGGAAGTGTAGCCTTGTCGTCCCTAATTACCTACACTTGAAAGAGCGCAGCGGTCGCTGTGTGAGGTGATGTTTAAAAAACCATTTCGTTTTCCGACATTACAATTATATTATATTATATAATGAATCCCAAATACTAAGCGTTAGAATTCTATGTACAAATTGGCTATAACCCTTACATCTCATAAATTAATGTTAAACCACCCGAAATATAAGTAAATGTTAAATTACAGGAAATTTAAGGCCACAGTCTCAAAACACAAAAATACTTTTGCTAGGCGCTTCTCCCTGGTTTTATCCCCATAAAATATAACTAAAATACCAAAAAAAAAATATTTCAAAACATTATCCGTGCCTGAATTATGGAAAACACATAAAAGTCTGTTAATGAATCTCAACTATGAAGACATAGAGAGGTTGTTGAAAATATTCCGATATGCTGATATAAGCTTGTACCTATGCCGTCAGAAACTATTTATGGCCTACTGTCAGCCTTACATAGCCTATTAATAATTTTTGAAATTATATTATGTTTAGGGGCAAATATAAGAGTTGTTTAAGTGATCAAAAAGTTATAGATAAATCTAAACTATTATGTTATTTCAATATTTGACTCTTGCCACGTGATTTGCACATTTTCAAAGAACACCCACATATAATAAAATGAATAAAACTCTCATAGAATAAATTTTATGTAATATAAATTATAATCAAAGTTATAAAATATAAATAAAATATTATATCACCAAAAATAAAACCTGTAATTTAACTTTTTAACGAAGAAAGTTTTGTAGAGAGCTGTCATTTGTACGAATTCCCATGCTGTGTTTAGAGCACGGAACAAGAATGAATTAAGGCGCTTCCATCAGCAAAACGGTGCGCTGACCGTATTTTGTGTAGTTTTTAGAAACTATCTGTTCCCCTAGAACTTTGAGTATTGGTTAAATACCCAAAGCCCTAGAATGTGAAAAACGACACACACCTCTGCGTCGCTTGATTGTGATTGGTTGAGACACCAACATCTTAAGTTACGCTTTAAATCTCAGACTTTAAATTGCTAGAATTTAACATTTTAAAGACGCAATCGCTTTTGTGTCGCGTGACATGACGTCTAGAAACTTTATACCTACGTTTAAATGTTATTGATATGTCATACTTAATTATTTTATTAAATGCTGAATACGAATGAGCGCGTTATATTTGCTTATTTATTTCTTTATTACGTGTACTACGTGTTACTAACATAACCAATAATTTTATTACATAGTTTATATCCATACAGTCCGGCAGAATTGCAAATATGTGAGCGATGAAGATAACGCAAAAAGCGTTCGGCAAACCGTACCTATGTGTGAATGAGCTCTTGTAATTACTTGCTCCCGCTTTGCTATTGATTGAAGTGGAAAAATATACTTCCAACTATTTTTTTTTGCTGGTCAAGACTAATTAGTGCTCCCAGAGACTCGCCGAGCTACACCGCGCGGTGCAATAAAATGCGTGCCACTCCGTGCCCATACTGGCTTACAGGATAGGCTTGAGAAACTATAAATGTGTGCGTGTGTAGGGATGCCCGTCATAGATTGTGTATGTACCTAAATCCATGTGTTTATTTTCAACGTCCATCTTATTTTGCGATTTGTATACAGATATTATTTTACTTCTCTTCCACAACTCTTAGAATGAACAAAATATCGTATTTAGTTAAAAAGTAGTAATAATTCAACAAAAGTTATCGGTAGAAAGCTTAGAGCATTTAACAACATACTCAAAGGTGAAAAGTGATTTTTGTGTAGTTGTCCTACCTATACAATTGCAACACAATTTTATAGCATAAACCGGCATAATATTTAGATTAATTTTGTCAGCTCCTAAAGTTTTAGTAATTAGTAATCAAATTGATAGTGACTAAGGTGTCAAGCGAGTCTACCAATTTTGGTACACTTTATGTGCCACGTTCGCTGCGGCGGACACGTTATCTAGGCAAATATAATATAATCGAAACACATAAGTTGTGAAATTGGTCCCTACGAATTGTGTCGCCCAGGTGCAAACGTGTTACGTCTTTTCAAGACGTATTGTGTATTGCTAGAGTGTAACACGACCATGCGCTTTCGCGAACATAAGTAGTGAATAAATAATAGTTTAGAAAAACTAAAAAACACGCTTTATAGAAAATCCAACTAAAACATAGAAAATAAATTTGAATTAAGAATAGTGTAAATAAGAAAAAAAATATATTTTATTGTAATAAAAGCGTGGGGTGCTTTTTAAGATATTATCAAAATGATATATAATACTTCTACTCATATTATCTGTCAATAAAATATTTATAACTATTGTCACCACATTGTCACCATGCACCCTACGCTTTTCTTACAATAAAATACATTTTTTTCTTATTTACACTATTCTTAATTCAAATTTATTTTCTATTTTTTAGTAGGATTTTCTATAAAGCGTGATTTTTAGTTTATTTAAACTATTATTTATTTTTAATTTTTTAGTTCTGTTCACTATTGTCCATTTAACAAACACGCCAACAGATGGCGCTAGTATAGCATAAAATTTTCACATTTTCTTTCATAACTCAATAAAAAAACAAAATATATATTTTTTGAAAATACAGTTAAATTCTGTATATTTTTCTCAACATATTGGCATATGATAAAATGTCGCGCGTCGTATGTTGCGCGTGTGTGCGCAGTGTTGCGCGCTTCGGCCTCTGCATCGCGGAATCGTTTGGTAAACGTCGACAAGTGGGTCAAAATCGCGCCCAGAGGAGTCGGAGTCGGAGTCGAAGAGTTACAAAGAAGCATTCGTATGCGTGATGTTCGTACATACAAGTAGAGCTAATATAGAGCGTGTAAAAATAAAATAAATATTGTTGATGAATGATGTCCACGATATCACTAATATCCATGACTGATATTTACACTCCTCAGATACATAGCATTGCACCTTATTGCCTTTTCAGGGGTAGGCAGAAGAATAAATAGAATACCCACATGTCGCTGGCTTGTTAGGTCCCACGTAAATAGGAGACAATGCGGTTATTACGTGTGACGTGACGTTTTGAATAACTTTAGCAAGCTTCGCGGCCTGAAAGTTTATGTTCGGGGCCAACCATATAAAACATATTAGCGTCTCTCTTTGCGGAGATATTGGTTCTTCACAAAAGGTGCCTTATTGATGAATTATAGGCGCATCTCGCTGCTGAGCCATGTTTATAAGCTTATCATGAATCGCCTTGAGCTTAAGCTAGATGACTTCCAGCCTCCTAAACAAGCCGGATTCTGAACAGGTGGACATACGACCTCGTAAAGATCACAGAAACTCTCTGGACGTAGGCCGCTTCTAATATGCTGCTATTGAAATGTTTACGGGAGGCTTGTGTTCAGCTTGGTGCCCTGAAACCGCTACAAGGATACAGCTATTTTTCTACAATAAGCTTGTTGACTGTAATAAAGTATATCCAGCGAACACTTTGTATCTGCATTACCAATGCGCAATATAACATCCTTTTTTTTTCTCGGGGAAATCGTTTTAAGTTCCCGCGTGAGTCCAAGGAACCGAAGCGGGTATGTCGGGGTTTCCAACATGCAACGCAGCCCCCCGAGGCAATTCTTGTGCTCTGGGTCTTCATACCCAATGCACGCCCATGCGCGGGGTGACATTAGTTGCGGGCCGAGGCACACAGTTCAGTGTGTATACCTCTTGGTTGTAAAACACATTGAGGCCTAAAAGGGCCCGCGAACATTTCCTGGCACCCTCTCTTTCCGCCCATCCTGCGAACCTTCCTCCCGTCCCCCCACCTTTCCTTCCATATTCCTCTCCCACGTCCCCTCCAGGCCCCTGCAGTCGTCAAGCTGGGGGACTCCAGTATCCCATTAGTAGGTTTCCCCCGGTGTTGACTGCAGGATCGCCTACCCCAAAAAAAAAAAAAAAAACATGCAACGCATGCTGTACCGTCTAAAACCCCGCGGTAGTGTTCGTCAACGCATTGAAAGCGGCTTCGGGGTACTATAAGGCGCATTACCTTAGATCGCTACCGGAACAGCCTCTGCGATAAACTGCGTACACAGTCCATCGGTAAGTGAGGCGCAACTAGCATCCAACAACAGTGGTGAGGTCTGAACACCAGTCCATTCCAAGCCAGGTTCACTTTTGGCGAACATAGAGCCTCGAGTCTAATGACCCTGATGGACCCCATTAGTCCGGGATTATCCACCACCCAGGGAGACGCGCCCGATGGAAGACCAGCCACTAATGATGTAGTAGGTAACTAGAATAGTTTTTTCTAAAATAAAATATCTAAGTACTATTCATAATTAATAATTACCATTTAGCACAAATATCATTTCCGTTCGTCGAAAAAATAGATTTGCCAATAACTTCATTCTTTTCTTCTTCTTTTACGCATGCTCACGCCTTTTATCCCCGAAGGGGTAGGCAGAGGCGCAACTAGTGCACCCACTTTTCGCCAAGCGTATTCCGTCCCATGATGTGATAGGGGGCGAGCCTATAAAATGATATATATCCAAAATCTACAAAGAACAATTTTCATAACCAAAATTATAGTGTTCTATGAAACCGGCTAATATGTACGATTTCAAATATTCACTCGTGTATGTAGCGCTAGGAAAGAATTTTACATTTTTGAATAGACCACAAAACACTGCGGGGCGGGATCAGCTACATTTGTTGGGGTGTCGCCAAAACTAGATACGGAGTATCAACCCCTCTGTGTTTTCTATTGTGTCTACTAATTACTATTCCGCCGATTGTCATCATGGCGGCGCTAAACAAGCATCGGAATACACCGCGGTCCGCAGGGTAAGCAACTCCTAACTGTCGAAAGAGACAACCACATCGTAATCATTAGTTACTACTTACTAGTGTTGTGTTTGTTAGACTAAGTATATGCGTATATGTTTCTTGTGGTAGGTATTTACTTTGGCGTCCAATTAATTTTTTTGTAGTTGTGTAGTGGCTGTTAGGTTTGCAGAATCTCTATTAACATTTCATAGTGTCAGTTTGTTTTTACGCAAAATTCAAAAGCGTCATTTGACGATAGCATGCGCATGACTTGCGCTTTACGTAGACAGTAGGCGTTAAATAATTCTTGAAATAATTGTATGAGTTGAAATTTAAAAATTAGCAGCTGCGTTTTACTGGCGTGTTTTTTCTTGTTGGGGTAGTTGTCGGATATTGTTAATTTACTTGGACTATGCGCACGTTTTGCCGAAAGCAACGGTCCAAGCGTAGGTGTACATCAGCTTATCGGAATCCCGAATAGGTATTTACTGGAATTGAATTTTCAACATAACATTTTGTTGATATTTGTCAATAGTGTTCATGTGCTCGGAAATTCGATTCCATTGAATATAAATAAGCTGAATTCGCTCATTACTAGGAATGAAGTAGATACAAATAATTACGCTGTATTTTATAATAAAGCGGATTTCTGCCATATTTTATATCAGTGTGCATGCACTGTTGTGTTTCGGTTTGAAGGATATTGTAGCCAGTATAACTACTGGACATAATGAGACTTAACATCTTATGTCTCAGGATGACGAGCGCAGTAGAATGCCACTCAGTATTTTGTCAGTCAAGGTGCTGGATGGTGTTGCTACTGTTTATGGGTGGTCGTATCGCTTACCATCAGGCGAACGGCATGCTCGTCTCGTCATTCAAAGCAATAAAAAAAAAAAAAAAAAAAAAAGAATTTTGTCAATACACCCCAGGGTGTGTTGACAAAGCGGGATGTTTGTTTATCTCGAATGTATTTCAGTACTTCAATTTAAAATATATTTTCAAAAAAAAGCTCTCAGAAATTTTGCGGTAAAAAAAACAGAGAACTAAGTAGGTATTTTTATATGATACTAGCTGGTCCGGGGATCTTCGTATCGCTTCAGAATCTATTAATTTTGTTTCAACTTATTAGCTAACTTAAATTTAGTTTTTTATTAAGATTAAAAGAATACTTAAAGAATTAAGCTCAATAAATGAACAAAAATCAAAATGAAAAAATCATACATTCATACACAGAGACATAGAGGCAGAAACTATTGAGTGCGGCAAGCCACGATCTTGACTTCCTCTTTCGTCTCTTCCACATTCATAGTGCACCTCGTATATTTTCGCCGGTTTAGGGCATCCCCTTCCTCACTCACATTCGCTTGATAAATACATTTCGTGACTCTTCTTTTAACCATCCTCTCTACATACCCAAACTATCTCAGTATACTTCTTTTAATCTTAGTCACCACATCATCCTTCAATTTATACTTAGACTAACATAGAAGGAGCAATGCGAAGAACAGCATGCGATGCAGCGTGTCACAAATAGCGTCGAGACGCACGATGTGCGAGTGAGCTTGTGTAATTATTTGCCGTCAAACTGTAAATCTGTGCGCGTATAGGGATACCCGTTCTAGTTAGTTTACCCAAGTTTCTTTGCACTTTTGTTGGAAAAATGTGGCAAATAAAACAATGTTTAATGTTTATATATCTAAGTTCTAACATCATCTTTATTTTTAATGTATAAAAATTGTGTTATATTTCTGGAAAATCAAGAAAGTAAGTAAACATTTAGTCGTGGCTAAAAGTCGTGTAAAAAAATGTAGACTATTTAAACGAAAGCATTATACTTACGTCTAGGACTATTCTGTATTCTTTGGTGTTAATTTTATACGTAACATCGGTAAATAATTGTTTTCTTTAAATATTACTAGCGTATTTATTATTTACTGGGGTTACATTTTACAGTTATTATACGCAAATTGAATATTTTAATCTTTACTGAGCAATGGAAATTAACAAGAATACTTAAATGTACAATATCCCATAATTCTAGCAAATTACCCTAGTTACAAGCCTGCAACACTAGACACTCCAAGCCGCCTCGAATCTATGAAAATATAATATCGTATTTACTATTAACATAGTGGTTAAACAACAAAAGTAATCGGTGGACATTGATTATAGTGTTACTATGGTACTTTCCTACTTAATTGCGACTCAATTTTATAGCATAATCCGGCATATTTTTATTGATTTCGTGAGCTCGTAACGGCTTGGTGATTGAATTGATACTGACGTATGTGTCGAGCGAGTCTACCAATTTTAGTAGACTTTTTGTGACACGTTCACTGCGGCCAAAAGGTAATCTAATTATTATTGATCTAAGAAATTATAAGAAAGAAACGATATAACGATCTCTTATCATCCTCATTCGATCAGAAATAGGGACTCTACATATACTTCATAAGGAGTGCATTTCCACCGCATTTACTTGACTTTCATGCTTCTTCTGCCAAACCAGAATTCATTCACTTCCATATATAAGCGTCGGCAACAGCATAGCATTGCGGATTGCCATTCTTGCTCCCTTTGTTCTGATACAGGCTTTGGAGTTCTCATTATAGAGACTTTAATGTCCAAACCAGGCGACTCTCAGTACCATACCGACGGTTCGCGGGCTTATTGACTTAAGCGACATTTTTTTGCGACATTAAGTTTTATACATATTTGGAATCATTATGTACAATATAGGTACAGTATTTACATTTTATACAATACACATTGACTATTGGTACATTAAAGTGCTGAGGTGCTTGTACAACAACGCCACCATGTCAGTCCAAGTACAAGAGCAGAGCACGAAGGCCATTCCATTACACAGGCGTGAGACCGGGAGAATTTATTTCTCCGAAATTAATCACTGCCGCGTTGGACGATATCTTTAAGCTTTTTGATAAGAAAGGATTTGGAATTAGCTTCAATGACATTACTCACCTTTGATTTGCCGCAATATTGTCGTTTTGTCAGAATCATTTGAGAATCATAGCATTATGCTCATTTGCTCAAAGACCTCAACCGAGTTTCCCACCTGGTAGGCCTTAAAATGAACAAGACCAAATCTTGTCCAATGCTCATTTTGTGCATATGCCAATTAGTGTTCAGAACGCAACTCTCGAAGTTGTCGAAGAATCTGTCTAACTAACAAAAGTGGTCCAGTTAGGCAAGTCCAACTTTAAGATAGAGGTCAAAACCAGCTCGGTAGGGCAGCGTTCGGGAAACTAGGCAAGGTCCTCTGATCTAAAATACCTCAGTGCTTAAAGAAAAAAATCTTCAATCAATGAGTGTTACCAGTGATGACGTACAGCTTTGAGACGTGGCCTCTGATTATGAGCCACCCAAGACGGATCACAGTCTCTCAGCGAGCTATGAAGATGCTCGGTGTTTTTCTGCTCAATCAAATTGGAAATGAGGAGACTCGTAAGAGAACGAATATTGCTGACATATTTCAAACAGGCCACTCTATCTGGGCTTCACGACGTTTACTATCAGGTGCAGTGGGGTCACTTTGCACGATAAAACCTTTTGGTACCAAACAAAAATCCAATATTCGCATTCGCATTCGCGAATATTGGAATTTGGACATTCGTTACATCACTAGTCTGTACATTTAAAGAAATGTGATAAAAAGGAAAGGGGGCGACTAAAGAAGAGTAATGGAAAACAAGTCAGCGATTTTTATAATGCTTTTTCTGTTTGTTTGTTACTGCACATCTCCTAAAGTACTGAACTGATTTCGATGAAATTTGGCACAAGGGTAGATCATGTCCTGGATTGACACATAGGCTAAATATAAAGCGGGACTTTTATATCGGAAAACCTTCTTCACGCGGGCGGAGCCACGAGCAAAAGCTAGTATATATATAGCCGTATGGAACGCCATTTTAATTTTTGTCCATGTTTTGTTCTGTCTTGTAGGTATCAGAGATGGCGTCGTATGATAATACCTACAATAATTATGTAACTTGATCTTGAGAAAAGTAAATCTCGCGACAAGCTTTTATCTCTACATAGTATAAAACAAAGTTTTATTCAATTTCAAGGTTATTTTTTCGTTTTTAGAGCATTTAAATAAAAGCTTGATTTTAAAAATGTTTCTTTACTATCCATACAAAAAAATATATATTCACATATAATGTCGTAGTTTGGTAGCTATTTAGTCGCATACTATATTAATCCTTATCCGTTTAAATACGTTAGTTAACTTAAACATTTCATGCACATTATAATTTCCCTTTAGACCGTAAATTTAAAATAATATCTTAGGAGTTATCGCAAAATTAAAACTAACGGGCGACAAAATAAGCTCAAGCGGTGTCACACCGACGCGACGCGCGCGCCCTCGGTTGTCCAGTGTTGAACTCTACGACAGAAAAAAAACGTATGCATATAATATTATACTCTGCTACCCCTGCAATGTCGAGACGAGTCACTATTAATTAGGGTAGCCAGATTAAAAATCTAAACATCTGGATAACATTTAAAATGTCGGGATTTTGGACTTGTTTGGAGAAATGCACTAAAGGCATAATTATCAACATCTTTTCGTTGGTAAAATCGGAGAGCTCCTCCCAAGTAAATATGATTAGACTTTTTAAAATTTTGATTGAAGTAGAACATGATGAAAAGCGGTATGTCGGGAGTTTTTGTTAAATGTCGTAACATCACACGAATAATTATTGGTAGCAGTGGCGTAACTATAGCATCTGAGGTCCGTGGCAAATTCATTGGATAGGGCTCCAGTAAAAATTGTCACGTTCACTGGCGTAGCTATAGCTTTATACACCCAGTCATCAAAATTTTATGTTATATCTGAGCTCGCGGGCGGCTGGGGGCCCGTGGCATTTTGCCACCTCTGCCACCCTATAGTTACGCCACTGATTGGGAGAATCCAGACGATTTCCGACCATCTGGCAACCCTACTAGTAATTAATAATATGTTTATTGAATAAAATTATTTGATGTTAATATATTATGAATAAATCGTGGTGTGGTTTTTAAACTTCAGATGAGGGTGCTAATGTTTGACTGGATGTTTTTTTAATGTATGTTTACCGATTTCCCCGTCAATTGCGGACAGACTTTGGAATTTCCTTTCGCGTGAGATTTCGTATAGCTCCAAAATGGTGCCAGTATTTTGGAGTTGGTGCCTAACAATGCTGGTCAATAAATTAATCTGACCTGTATCCGTACATAATTTAAAATGGTTTTTTGTTTTTGTATGGACGGCAGGGGGCTGTCAGCTCTAGTTTACATTTGTGTTTTCTCTTAGCACACTATTGTGACCCCTGTGGTGGGTGGTAGGCCTCCCGCTGCCGTTGAGGCCGAGAGAGTCATTCGGTGCGCGAGGGCTTCTGAGCACGAATAGCAGACGGGTTGCATTAGGCGGCACCGCGCAGTGACGGTTGCGGAAGACAACTTAGACACAAGTCAGCGGAAGCCCACAGCCGTCCCTAATGCTTAAAAAAGCGCCTCTTTATTTTATTGAAGTATTTCTGACGCTCCCTCGGATACCATTCTGTTATTTTTCTGATCCATTTCTTTGTTTTCTCTCGCATCATGTGTCCTGTCCATTTCTATTTTAATTTCTTGTATACTTTTTTTATATTGTTAAACTTCGTTACTCTTTTTGTTTTCTGTAATTGGATAGTAAATTAATAATAATAATTACATAGGTGCGTTTTCTGAGAACGAACGAGTAAAAGATTTTCTTTCAAAAACAAAATATCAATAAGAAAACAAGAGCGGAAAAAATTTGGTTGGTGCGTTATAAAATATTCGTCTGCATATAAATTTGATTCGGCGAAATACTCTGTTTATATTGAATATTATATTTATTCGTTACTGTACATTGCGTGTTAATTAAAATGTATGTGAATGTAGGCCATCAAGGGATTTGTGATGATGACCCGCTACACGGGCCGCGCTTTAATACTCATTGTTGGTAATGCAGCACGAACGTCGGCGCCGCTGTGTACAATGAACCCGCGAAGCTTTTCAGAACAACTGCCTGCAACGCCTGTGCCCCTCGTCTGTTATCGGCCACGGATTATTGAAAGATGGTTGGCAACGGGATTATACAAACGAGGATTTATTTAATTTACTATCAAACTGCGTATATTGCGTATACTGCGTTTTGTTTTATACGTAACTAGTAACTACCTATTTACTTAATAACTGTTGCCTAGTCGTAAAAACTAGTTCTAACAAGTTTAGTCTACTCTATAGCATACACTGGCATCCCAATATAAATAGCGTGACAGTACTCTTCAGCGCAGCCGTACCTGGTGATCAGGGACGATTCTTCTGGGATACATGTATATGTATATGCCTAGTAAGATTACTACAGCTAGATACAGATGTACCTACATACGTGATGCTGGCTAGCGGCTCGGATGTAACTTTGAACGGGGTTTTTTCAGAAGTCCCCGCGCACCAACAGACATCCGCGTCCTATAACCTTTTGATTGCCTCTTCCAACAGGCAGAGGATACCGTGAGGGGAGCTCCTGAAACCGTACCAAAGCCAATTGACTTTCAACTATCCAACAGTTTACACAAAGGTCGGTAGCCTCCGCTGACATAGAAAAAATAATTTGTCAATTTTATTGTAGTTAAATAAACGTTTGCAGACGTAGACCGTACTTTGGTAACATAATATGTTTTTATCTCTTACTGCTGAGGCGAATTATCTTCAATGTGCAGCGGGTGGCCGGGGGAGGAATTTTAAATTTCCCCTTCTGTATCCCTCACCGGATATGGGTCACTATACCAACATTTTTTCAGCATGTACTTTGGTCGACGTAGTTTTGCCCCTCCCCACTTATATAAAGTATCCGCCCTCAGCAAATCCTCGGATACGCCCCAGAATAATGTTGACGAAACAAATGTTGTCGTGGCTCGTGAGTGTTTGCTACTCCTTGGAAATAGTAAATTGCTAAAGCAATGCAATCACACGACTGGAGTACGTCTTGCTATTCGTACACGCTAGTTTATATTGTGTATGGTACTTATATGCATATTTATTTATTAAAAAAAAAATGGTTGCTCAGTAAGATACTGTCAGAATAAATATTTTTTTATTTTTTTTTTAAATATTTATTGGAAAACCAACAGCTGAAATACATCATAATACATAAACAATGAATAGATGAAACAGACGGCCATTTACAGGTTTTCACGAGTATGTGACAGAATAATATATTTCAATAGGTATGTCGTCACCGGCTCAAGTCATGTTACATTTTTAAAGAAAGAAAGGCTTAGCAACCGTCGCACCGTAGTAATACTTGTATTAAAAGGGTCCACGTCGATTTTTTCGCAAATTGTGTTAAAGTTCCTGCTTGCTCGCACCATGTAAGTATGTTGTCTGTAATTAGAGGAAACTGGTGGGACTTGGATTGGAGGATTAAACCTAATTACTTTACGTGGGATTCTAAAAGAAATTTTGCTCAATAGGGCTGGACAATCAATTTCACTGGACATTAATTTTAATAACAGAGTACAATCAGCTATTTCGCGGCGTTTTGTAAGTGGCAAAATATGAAACTGCTTGCAGAGTTCAAGGTAACTACTAGAGCTGTAAGGTATTTTTAGGCGAAAATATAAATATTTTATGAAACGTTTTTGGACGTTTTCAATACGAGCCGTATATAAATTATAATTTATACATAATGCAATAAAATTCAAAACTCTGACTCACACTACTCCTTATTTAAAAACTCTAGAACGACGTCCTGGGCACATTATACCTAGGGTTTGGGAATTCCCGACAACTTCAAAGTCCCGGGACACGAGACAGCCTACAATCAAAGTACCGGGAATTCCCAGGACTTCGATAATTTTAAAATATTTTTTTTAGAGAGGTAAGCACATTTGAAGAATTTTAATTGAGTTAATTTCTAGTGAAACGTTTTAAAAAAGGCAATTCTTTGTAAAAATCAACATTTATTGAACAGGAAATTAAATCTTAATATATAAAATATTTATCTTTATATTTCTATTATTTTCCGGTTGCTTCAAACAACTGAAACTTCTTTTTTAATGTTGCTCTTATTTTTTTTTCATAATCTCGGGTACATTTTCTTGGATATTTTTATTGCTTGTTCTATTCTATTTTTTTTACATATCAATGATACTAAATAAAAATTATTACATAACAATTTCGACAATCGTGCCTCGTCTCGAGTCGCGACCAAAAAGTCTCGTGACTCGAGACAACCAAAATTACGAAAAGTCCCGGGACTTCGAAACGAGACGTTCCGGAACCAAACCCCTATTTATAACATAAGAGGCTTATCGAGATTCAATTAATTTCTTGCATAATAAAATGCTCATGCAATTAGTCCACAGGGTATCTAAACCTTTGAACTAATTTACAATATTTTATTGAAGCACAACAATATTGGCTACAAGTCTTGCTCTATTAGAACTCGCTATAAACCATTCGAGAATAACCATATCTGTAATAATAAGAGGTACGTATAATCCGTAAGTTTAAAAGGATAGCGGTTAACATTAGGCGAGAGGCACGCTTTTCTCGTCATTTAGATTGATAAAAAATCTTCGATATCCATCTTATACGATTTTGATTTTTAATAAATAGATTGATTTTACAGAAATACTTTCACAAATAATCGCCAAGCAATCGACCAGTACAGTCAGTCTCAAAAGTAGCTAAACAACTATGGTGTTCATATGGTGCTACACATTTCACGTGACCGTAATATTTTATGCAACTAAAGTACTCCAAAAGTTGTAAGCATACGAAGTTGCAATTATATCTGAGCACACAGATTGTCAAATGTATCTAAGCAAAATGAAAGTGATTGTTATATAAACAAGTCAACTGTCACCGGCATTTTAGCAGTGCAGATGTTCATAATGAACATGAAAAAGAAGAATATATCCTATGCCAATGCATTTAGACTCATAATTAATAGAAATAATCCTTTCGTCGATCTCTTTTATTTCTTGCATGACGTCAGTGACGTGTCTTTTGTTTCCAATGATTTGACAAATAGCTTAAATATAATGTTACGGTAATTGCGTTCTTCGAATCAAAACTATGAGCAATCCCGCGGACCCGTGCGGATAAAATTTTCAATCTTGTTATATTACTTCTTTGTTATATTCTAAGTGTGATAAATTAAGAATTATATAGACTTTAGTTTTGTTAAAAGTAAACATAAAAATCGCTGAACGAACTTGAATCATATTTTACACACGAATATACTATGTCCTGGTGTAGCATATAGATTAGTTTTATCCCAGTAATTTTCTACCGTGTATCTGATTTCTTAAACAGATGCACTGGCTGCATAAATATTGCGCTATGGATTGCTACAGTAATTTAGTTGGGCTAACATAAATTGTATCGATTTTGAAACCAATTGGCCCTAAAACAAAGAAATTAAATATGGCGGGCACATTTTTCAAGTATATTATAATCAAAGCCACCATTATCAATAGTTCTAGTATTAGTTCTTTAATCATTGATCCATAATAACAAAATAAAAACGAAAATAATTTGAAGGTGGTAAATTTTTTATAATCTTTACACCAAGATCCGATTTTATCAATATTTAATAGTATGGAAGCCTCATTCATGCAAGAAGATGCTATGTGTTTATTTGAAAGACCACGCCCGAAAGCTAACTTGCTGCAGCAACCTCATTCGACTCGTGGGCCATGGCAGCTAGGGCATGCAATATCGGGAGGTTTTGAATTCCGGAAATGATTTGCGATATTCGGGACCTAGTTCAGGAATTCCGGAATTGGTTCCGGAACTTATAATCATACATTATTTTATTTATCTAAGAATTAAATAACGATTTTTTAAAACATAAAACCTTTGAGTATTAAACCAAACAATATATTTTTTCTAACTGGCTATTCAAAGTTTGACAAATTACAGTTCGTAAATCGAAAATAGCTTCTGTGTTCGGCAGGATGTATTTGTTTTTGTATGTTTACTGATTTCTCCGTCAATTGTGAACCAATTTCTTATTTTCCCTAGGAGCCGATAATTTATATGCTAATCCAGGACGTGGTCTATCCGTGTGCCAAATTTGATCCATAGCCGTTCAACGGTTGCTGCGTTTACTTCTAACAAACATCCAAACTCTCAAATATTTTCAAAAACTATCTGAATTTATAAGCGGCTATAGCCTAGTTGGGAGGGGAACGGACTGCCGAGACGAATGTCCGCAGGTTCAAAACCCAAGGGCACGCACCTCTGACTTTTATAAAAAGTTGTGTGTGTATTCTTTGTGAATTATCGCTCGCTTTAACGGTGAAAGAAAACATCGTGAGGAAACCTGCATCAGATGGGAATTTCGAAGGTATGTGAAGTCTGCCAACCCGCACTAGGCCAGCGTGGTGGACTAAGGCCTAAACCCTCTCAGTTGTAGAGGAGGCCCGTGCTCGGCAGTGGGCAGTAGGTATATAATACAGGGCTGGTATGGTATGGTATAGTGATGTAACGAATGTCCAATTTCCTTCCAATTTTTAGTGCATTTAAATAAAAGCTTGTTTTTAAAGTTTTTTTTTCTTTTAATTTATTTTTTCCTTTTTAGTTATTTTTCGAGTTACTCTCAGCAAGCCCTTTCATTTGATACCCATATTATAGGAGTGCGTAATAAATAACTAGTCGCTATCTTGGGCCGTCCGCCATATTGGATTTAGACAGAAGTCATTTTATTTTTTGTATTCTTCTCAACAAGGCCTTTCATTTAATACCCATATTATGGACGTGCACAAAAAATAACTAGTCCATCATCTTGGGCCGTCCGCCATATTGGATTCAGAATGACGTCACTTAGTTAACAATGCATTGTAACCCAAACTAAACGTGTATGAAAAAAATCAACACAATCGGTTAAGGGTAACTGCTTCAAAATTGACTTGCAAGATTCCACCCGAACATAGTTTTTTTTTTAGTAAGGCGATCCTGCAGTCAACACCGGGGTAAACCTGCGAATGGGATACTGGAATTCCCCCGGCTTGACGACTGCAGGGGCCTGGGAAGGAACTGGAGGAGGAAGGCGGAAGGAAAAGTGGGGGAATGGAGAAGGGTTCTCAGGATGAGTGGAAAGGAAAAGGGTGCCAGGAAATGTTCGCGGGCCCTTTTAGGCCTCAATGTGTTATCCAACCAAGAGGTATACACACTGAACTGTGTGCCTCGGCCCGCGACCAATGTCCCCCCGCGCATGGGCGTGTATTGGTTGTGAAGACCCAGCGCAGAACAAACATAGTTACATACATAAATACATACATACACTGCAAGTTAAATAAAAT
Organism: Sphinx pinastri; assembly: GCA_947568825.1. Taxonomy (NCBI): domain Eukaryota; kingdom Metazoa; phylum Arthropoda; class Insecta; order Lepidoptera; family Sphingidae; genus Sphinx; species Sphinx pinastri. The sequence goes on along the minus strand of OX387614.1, from coordinate 4,422,306 downwards.
CTTGTAATAAAATATGAATGGGCAAAAACAATCACAAATAATTAGGTGCAGTCAATATACTTATTATTACCAATAACCAAAGACATTCAACAGTATAGTTAGTTATAGACCGGACATCAGGACCAAATTTTTTATCCAAAAGACTTTGATTAATTATATACCTAGATCGACACTGCACGTTTCAAATGCGTCGAAAAAAATAGATGCGAATTGTTCGCCACTAAATGAGATCGAGTGAATTCATTTTTGTTGTTTTCATGAATGTAATTTTCTCCCCGTTTTAATAGAAACCATGTAATAACTGGTATCATTATGCGCACACTAGGATAAGCAGAATGATGCAGCGAAAGCGTTTGACACAGCTGTCACGCATCTAGCTTAAGAAAAGTTGGCCTGTTTGTTTTAGTTTCATTGCAGCGCATCACTCTATCTAGGTGTATAATTAATCCAAACCAAAAGTTATTACCAATTGGTAATAAGGGAGTTTTTGGCGGGAACTTGGAAGTGTCATGTGGTGCTCTTGTTTTAATTCATTATTTTGGTGATACTTAGTGATATATTGCATAATTATGGTGGTATATTATGCAATATAGTTCTATTAAAGGGCTCAAATGAAGTGAATTGAAATAACTGTGCTAGTCAAGTGTTTGTTTTGTTGCCGCCAAAACTCCTCGATAAAGTCTTGGTAAGGTAGCCACTGCTTTACTTCGACATAGTACTACTACTACTACTGAGGATAACAAAGAAACAATATTATATATTATGTAACTTCCAAAAACTTTGACACTGGCAGATGCGCAAACCGCGCCTTGCCAAAGAGAAAAAAAAAAAAAAAAAAAAAAAATTGGTAATAAGTGGTTGTGTTATCTGACACGTCCGCGTGAGAAGCCGTCTCGGTATGCTTAAATATTGTGAAGATATAAAGCGTGTAAAAACAATATATTGGAAGGAAATATGCCAATTTGCGCATTACAGTCATGTCGAAGTATGTTCTATTGCATTTTACATGCTTAGGTGGTGTTTTGCTATTTTACGGTAGATTGTTTAAGTACTGACGAACAGGCTCAACATTTTTGTATGAATTTTTTTCCAATGTCCGCTCTATATAATTTTAGAACTCTTTGCTTATTACTAATTTAGTAATTATCATAATCTAAAAATATTAGGCTTTCAATATGAATAATATCAAGTACCTAGCGCACTGAGCCATAATCAATATTTTGTGCGTGGCGTGAGAGGAAATTCAATTTAAATATTTTATAGTCATTAAGCTGGCAACACTATAGCGCTCACTCGCTTTGTGGGTGGGTGACTTTGTTTCGTTTATTTTTTTATTTTCTTTTATTTTTCCTTTGTTTTTAACGTTTATCCTGAGTTAGTTTTCTTTCGTTTCTTTTTAAATTTGTTTTAACTACCAAAGTAGTTGGTTTAGAAACTAGGTCATTTTTACAATCAAGTGGATTGATTTTCCTGAGTCACCAGTTTTGTTTGTGCAGTGCTTTAGTTTTCAACAATAGTGTTATTATGGGTTGGTTTGTTTAGTTTTGTGCTAGTGGCTGAGAGGAGACCCCGCCCTAATGGATACGCCGCCGGTGCCCAAGCCGAGAAGCGCATTTTTACCACAAACCCAACCTCTGACTCGACCGGTGCCCCTTCCTCGTACCAAAGTCCCCGCTAACGACAGAGTTACTGCATCCGACATATTCCGATCGATAAGTTCAGTGTCCAAGCAACTAACCGAGGATGTTGCCACAAAGGTGAGCCACTCCGCTAAAACGGCCAACGAGAAGATCGAAAAATCGATAATTGACGGATCAAAATTTGCAAAGGGAACTTTAGAGAAAACGTTGCATACATCACGGGCGGTTCGAGATTCAGTCGCCAAGTCGGTGATAGAGGGTACCAAGACGGCTGGCTTGAAGTTGCGCAGATCCAGGAAAGCGGAAAATGCCGAGGACGCGGAGCAGAGGTGTGTGTCCATGCCGGTCGTGGATGTTAGCCTATTCGACAACATACAGTTCCATTCGCCGTTACTGGAACAGAAGAGGTTTATAAATGACGATTCACAGAAGGGACAAGACATACCTTCTGTCAATCTTAGTGCAACCCACTTTGATGATATGTCATTGTTTTCCAACAACTCTGATTCCAATACAGATTCTGTAAGTATATTTTCTCATGATAGCAGAGACTATGATAATTCGAATGAACACCTCACATATGACACTCCACGGCCATCACGGACTAACAGTGTTGTTAGCACAATGTCGTTCCCTGAAGTACCTGAGAGACGAAAGAAGAGAGAGTCTGTGGAATTTATGAGACAGAACTCATTGTATGAAAACTGGACTTTGCCATTTCCATCACAGCCAAACACTCCCAGTCCTGTTGAAGTCACACCCAGGCCCAGCAAGAGCACGATATATGAATTCGATCCACTTCACACATCAAGTTCATCGCCAAAGTATCAAGGAGTCAGTAATGAATTGCTTCTTCTAGAATCTTTTTTGATAGGAGACACATATGGCACAATAGTATCCAATGACTGTCATGAAGATAGCTTTGAGTTTGATGAGAGTGAATACTTCAATCCCCCGACACCACCAGAAAGGTTTGATAGTTTATTTCCAAATAAACCACAACAAACCGATCAGGATAAAGATAGGAACTCCAATTGGTTTGTAACAACTGATGACACCAAATCAGTGCCAGAGGAAGAGTCTAAGCCTTCACAATCAGTTTTACATAAGTTCTCAAGGAAATTGAAGTTGGACAATGTGTTACATAAAGTGCAGAAGCAGCCAACACAAAAAGTTGAAGTGGTGGAAAGGCCTCCAATTCACACAAATTCAGTACCTTATTTCAGCGGTACGCTCACTAGGATAGTGTCTAATGTAGTTGAAGACTTGTTCAAAAACTCACAGACTCGCTACTGTATGCTCTCTGACCAGAAACTAATATGTTACTCTGATGCAACAAATTGTATCCTGAAGGAGGCTTACACATTGGAGAGCATTTACTCACTGCAAATAGTGCTCCCTTTGTCATCTAGGTAAGACATACTATTGCAATGACTCAATATGTGACTGTTATATTGTAATGATAATTTAGTTCATCATGTACTCTTATAAATAAATGTTCTATTTTTAATGAGAATTGCTGAGTATAATAATTATGATGTTATCCATTTAAATTAAAATCTTTGTATGAATTTTTAATCATGTACACTTTTTCCTACTACATTTAACAAAATATTACAGATTATAGTAGCTTGTGTTACATTATTTACAGTAATAATTGGTTTATTACTAAAAATATTCATGTAAATAATATAAATTTAGGGCTTTACTAGTAAATGTTGTATACATCTGTCATAGTTATACAATGTTTTGTCTCACTACCTTAGATGTTAAATGTTCTTCGAGCAAGACAAACACTGTAACTAAAACATACAAATAAAACTATTAGTAGTAGGACACATAATATCTATTTCAATTTATCTCAATAAAACAATAGTACCCTAAAAAAGAGAAAATAGAGTACAAATAATAATTTGCTCTAGTATTAATAGAAATATGATACATATATACATATACTCATGCCTACTATCCCGAAGGGGTAGGCAGACGCTCAACTAAGCACTCATTTTTCGCAGTGCGTATTCCATCCCATGATGTAATAGGGGCGAGCCTATCGCCATATCAGACACAAATTCCAGACGCCAGGCTAAATACTGAATAGGAAAATCCAATATCACTTGGACCAACCCGGGGATCAAACCTGAGACCTCAGCATTGTAGTTGTACTGTAATACTATATAAACTATGCTACTGAGGCAGAAATATAATACTGCTAGCCAAATTAGAACCATGCAAACACTTCTTTTTACAGGGTAAACATTATTTTATATTTAGAGTGGGTGCATGATAGGGTTATTTCATTATCTCTTTCTTATGCATGTATGATAATGTGTGACACAGACTGTGTTTTTATGTTATTTGGTATTTATTTAACCCTCCCATCAGATTTTTATTCTTATGTAATATATTTGTGGGAGAATTTTATTCTAATTGATTTGGATGAATTACACTTTATTGAAATATGATTAAATACTAGCCAACAACCTTCTTATTGGGATTTGATGTTTTACATTAGCAGAAATCAAGAATAATGAAGACAAATTTGCAGTGGTAGATTCAGAGGTTTTCAATATCACTCAATTCTTGTTACAATGTCTACAACTTGCAAGCATTTTTATAATTGCAGTATTGTATATTTCGTGGGGATGTATGCAGTCGCACAGACCGGTGATCAGTTCGCCTTATTGGAACTATTTCCCTTATTCCCAGTTTGGGTGGCGCTGCCACTTTCACTTTGGGTCGGCCCACTTCGCCGGTATCATGCCAGGTGCTGCATTCACCAAAGGGAGTTTCGGCTGTGGCTCAGCTAAACCTTAGAAGCATTGTGGCTTCCTTCCAGGTTTCGTGGCACCTTTCAGGTTGCCGATCTCTGCCCAGCACTGCCCTCCGCTGAGGGTCCCGCCACTTTGACCTTGATTGATCATTGCGGCAGGAGCCAGCAGGGGAACTGCGCTCAGCTTGTGCATTGAAAACCGCACAAAGCTGCCAGGCCCAGTTTGCCCACATACTCTCCGTTCCCCCAGGCGGCGTCCGCCAGTTGGATACAGCTTCGCTTGCCTTACCTTGGCTATTCGTGACAGCTACCACCCTCGAGCACTGGTTTCACTGGTGCTCCTGCAGTATGCCCCCTTCTGATCTTACAAACCTCTTTGTTGCCCTACTGAACCTAATCATGTCTCCTCGCCCCCCAAGGCAATTCTTGTGCTCTGGGTCTTCACACCCAATGCACGCCCATGCGCGGAGGGACATTAGTCGCGGGCCGAAGCACACAGTTCAGTGTGTATACCTCTTGGTTGTAAAACACATTGAGGCCTAAAAGGGCCCGCGAACATTTCCTGGCACCCTCTCTTTCTGCCCATCCCAGGAACCTTCCTCCCGTCCCCCACTTTTCCTTCCATATTCCTCTCCCACGTCCCCTCCCCTCCAGGCCCCTGCAGTCGTCAAGCCGGGGGACTCCAGGTTTCCCCCGGTGTTGACTGCAGGATCGCCTATCCGAAAAAAAAAAATTATGTCTCCTAGTTTTACCTCGTGTAGTTGTGCTACTTCCAGTCTGTCTGTTCCCAATATCTCCCATCTTGGTAGAGAGTACATTGAGCACTCTGCCAGAAAGTGGATGCTGGTCTCTTCTTCACCACATTCTGGGCATGAGGCATCTTCGGTCTTACCTATTATTTTTAAGTACCTGTTCAGCGTAGCGTGTCCAGTTATGATTCCTATAATAGTTTTTATGTCCTTCCTAAATTGAAGTAGGCTTTTGGTTTTCTTCTGTCAAGCGTCTTGATGAAAATTTTATATTGGCGAAAGCCCTTCATGTCTGTGCATCTGACATTTTTTTCTGTAACTATCTTCCTGCTGATTACTTCCTTCGTGACTTGCCGATATAGGTAAGCACGGCTCCGGTCCTATAAATGTTTCATTAGCTCCCTCTCGCTAACTCATCGGCCTTCTCATTTCCTGTGGTACCTTGGTGGCCTGGTACCCAGGCGATGATGACTTCTTTGTCAGGTGCTAGTGTTCAGTTTGAGTTTGCATTCTTTCACTAGGGCCTCTAGGGCTTGTCTCTGGTTTGTCAAGTGCCTTTAGGGCTGCTTGACTGTCACTGTTATAATTGCAGTAACTGTTGCCTTATAGTCTATCAGCCTCAACAGCAGTAGGAACTCGGAAGATACATGTATAAGTGAAAATTACAGCTTGGTCAAATGCATGCATCTTAATTCCATAGCAATTTATTCATTGCATCTTCATAGTATGTAGGCACTATTGCTATATGAATATTTTTGAAATATGTAATTAAACTACTATTATAATAATTAGTCATTATTAAAAATATACAATTCCAGTTCTAGCTGATATGTATTGATAATATTGTGCTCCAATTTGAAAAATATGTGGTTTAAATAAAATTCACAAAATAAATAACCTGTTGATGATTAATGCATATCATTTGATTTGGCAATAATATGATTTGTTAATGCTTTATTTATTAGTCATAACTTATTTGTCTTTTATTATATTATCAGTATCGTAGCTTTTGTATTTTCATACAATTTACATTTTACATGGTAGGAGGTCTAGGCCAGCGTGGTGGACTAAGGCCTAACCCCTCTCAGTAGTAGAGGAGGTCCATGCTCAGCAGTGGGCAGTATATAATACAGGGCTGATTGCATTTTATTGCATTGCATGGTAGTAGAATATGGTATTTGTATTTATTCGATATGATTCTATAAGTCATAATAAAAAAAACAGGTGTTCTCATATATACCCAGTCAAATTAAGTGTTACATTTTAATATGAGTGTGTTAAAACTTTAACACACACACATACACTCACGCCTTTTATCACCGAAGGGGTAGGCAGAGGCGCAACTAGGGCACCCACTTTTCGCCGTGCGTATTCCGTCCCACGATGTGATAGGGGGCGCGCCTATCGCCAAATCATATCGGGCACAAATTCCAGACTCCGGGCTGATACTGAATAAAAAAAAGTGGGTGCTTGCACTTACTTATGTACCTACGTGAGAAGTTATATTTCTTTGGCATCATTAAAAAATAGTTTTTAATTGCATTCAAATAATTAATTACAATAAAATAATGTAAGGACTGGAAAAGGATAGTCAATAAAGTTCAGTTTAAATATGAAAAAAAAATGAGAGGTGTCAAGGGACACCCGGATGGAACGAAGTTCCTTTCGATTAATTAGTGAAGGAATTGTAATAAAACTTTATTTATATAACAGAGTGTGTATATATATAAATATATATATATTTTCCTATTTCCGTTCCAATACATAAGTTTCTAGAGAAAAAAACAAATAAATACGTGTGGCACTCGGAGACTGCCGCGGTAAAGCTATTGCATAGCATTTTTATCACAAATTTTGATTGACTAAACACAAATTCGATCTTACGCTTACCACATAAAGTAGATTTTTAAACGCGAGCAAAGCACGTTTAGTCTTGTTATTGATAAATGTCAGTAACTAAAGTAGAATAAATCAACAAAATTTGAAAAAAGAATGTTACGTTCGATTCTTTTGTACTCGTGCCGTGCCAACGCTGGGGAAATAGCTTGTACGCAATGTATTTAAGGTTCATATAAGATTAGTAAGAAATGGTTTTAATGAGTTTAATAAATAAAATAAATAAAAATATACTCGTTTCAAGAATTATAGCTTCTACGCATTGTATTTAAGGTTCATATTAGTAAGATAATAGCAAAAAGTGTCGTGACAACTTTTCGTGAGAATTTTTTCCGTCTAGCTCCCTTTTACAACGCGCGATAAGGAACTTCGTTCCAAAATGAAATAACTTATTCATTTTTAAAATATTAATTATTTTCTCAACGTAATATTCACTTTTTATTTTAGTCAAAGAATTTTTATTAAATTTGTTTATTAATTATAGAAATGTTTATAATTTTCTAAATGTAATAATTAATAATTAGTCCATGAAGTATGAATATTATATTAATCCGTTTTTAATTAACCTAGCTGGTTTCACCGATTCCTAATAAAGTTCATTCAACCTGTGACTTGTGTTACAGTGATGCGCGCGCATCTTAAAATTTCACTCTCATATTTTTTCATAACGCGCCTAAAGAAGTAGAACTTCAAAAATCCAATATCACTTTGCCCGATCCGGGGATCGAACCCGAGACCTCAGCATTGCAGTCGTACCATAATACAACTACGCCACAAAGGCAGTTTTTATAACTTTAAATATGAAAATATTTTCTTTTGTGTTATGGCTTTTAAACGACATAGCGTAACTGAAGGGTATTTTTATGTATGTTGCAATAGCTAACTAAAACGTATCTCTAACAGTACAACGAGCAATTCGTATTGCTTCGAATTGTCGGTGTCGTCGGGCGGTCACAAGAGCACGCCGCGCAAGGTGCTGTTCAGCTGTGCCAGCGCGTCGGAGCGTCGCAACTGGGCCCAGAAGATAGCAGAGCACCTTACCAACGGCTTCCCCTCCAAGTACACCGCCGAGTTCACCAGGTGCGGATGGTGTTATTTGAAGGTAAGTGCTTGACGCGAATTTCATGGTTCTTTAATGTGATTGCAGCTGTAGACTGTCCTATTAATAATATTGGAAGATTTTATAATGCGTGGGCGAGCATGCGGTTATAATAAGACCGCTATCATGCTATCGAGCTACGCGAACTATCAACGCTCGCTGCGTGTGCGCTATGAGTTTGCGCCATTCAAAGTTTTGACTTGAACAGTTTGTACCAGATTGTTTAGCAAGTTGGAAACTCTTTTTGTATACATATTTCTCTACTGTCTCGCAAAACATAACAGTTGAACGTGGAGTGACCAGGAAAAACTGATTTACCAATTTTGCGTATTTATCGCAGTCTTTAACAATGAGAATCATTGCTGCTATGTTTGTCACCATGGTAGCTAGTGTAAATGTAAATAGCCAGTGGCTAGCGCGCGAAAAAAGTTTCCCTACGTTAACACTTTCATTTTGTATGATTTAACATTGAAAATACAGAAATTGTGTCTTTCATAATTAAGGTGACTTTTATACCAATAAACAGTAACTTTCGTTAGTTAGTTTAAAGCACGATTTTGATTGAAAACGGCAACATGTTTGAGTCTCCGTACAACAAAATTTCTGAAACAGACGTTGGAACTTGGTGGATAGACTGAAATTAAAAAAAGATATGAAAAATGTGGCTCGTTTATTTTATTAGTGTTGAAATAGTCTTTCCGATGATGTATTTTTTATTATTTTTATTTTATTATTTTTTGAATAAGCACGATGAAAAGTTGACTGAAATAGTTGACATTTTGTATACGGCCTCTTAAGTAGTTATTATTGATCCTCGTTCGATGCGGGCTAGTCAGTTGCCGCGGTGACCTTTAGAGAATATTGGTTCCATTTAGAAATACCCCATACTTAATGTTTACCTATAAATTGGGATCTTGCAATCTACATATTTTTGTAAAGTATGTTTGAGTTTACTTATTTTTCATTTATAGAAGCGTAATGTTTAGTCTGTCGGTCCATTGGCAACTCGATTCAATATTGTGTTTAAAGAAATTAATAAATTAGGTAATTACATTACATATTTAGTTACACATAAAGGGATTTTTCAAACAAGAAACATGACGGGGTCATATTTATTCTTAGAATAAAAATAAAAAATCTATTTCGAGCCCTTCCGGCCGTCCTATTCAAACGATTTGCATATTTTTTTTAAAATTAATGTTATCGGTACACTTCTTTCTTATCGAGCATTCGAAATCACCCAACTTTCACTCTTTTCAAATCAAAGTAGAACGTCTATTTATTAAAAATAAATAAACATTAAATCTATCAACAGTACGCCCGGTCGTGCTATCCATTCGATTTGCTTAATTTTTGTAAGTGAAACCTATTGGTGCACAGACAAGCCACTTTCAACCTTCTCAAGTTATACTCAAACGCGATTTTCTACTGCACACTTCTCATATTTTCATATCTAGTAACACGGGTCCTCTAGTTATACAGGGTCATTTTGACATTGAGTTACGAAATGATACCACATACTTATCTCCTTGCAAATAAAACTATCCATTAAGTTATTTTAACCAAAGATGTAAAATAAAATAGTGTAAGTTTTGAACAAAATAAATATCAATAAAAAGTAACTCTCCCTAAAGCCACTACTACTACTACTCGAGGATTCGTCGCAGCGGCAACACTACAGGTTCAGTCAGAAAAACACTGACGCACACGCCATATTCACACTAAACTATAAAATAAATTCATTGAAGAACTGAAAAGATAGAAAAAAGATTTTAATTTGAATATTTTATTTTGGTTTTGAATACTCTTAGTTGACAGTGTTCACAAACGCTGTCGGAGGCATAACACGCTCACTTCTCATAATTTGGTTGGTGATATAGGTAGAGCAGCAAAATCTCGGAGTGAGCAGATGCTATTGAAAAGTAGTAAACTATTTAATTACTAAATTTACCAAACTTTACTAAATTTAAACCCGGGTATCGAAACCAAGACCTCAGCGTTGAAGTCGTACCGTAATACAACTACGCCACCAACGCAGTCCGATAATGTATAATAATATCATTGACTAATTATAATTATGGAAAGGTAGGTGCGATGTATTGTGATGAACTAACTGAAATACTTACCGTTCATCAGTTCAAAGGTTGCTTCAGGTAAAAAAGGTGTCAATTTCATTGGCTCTATTGAGCGCGCTGCTCTGGTGGCAAAAATCTTGTTTGCCGTGTTAGAAACAAGGTTTCAATTCACGGGCCGTTATGTAATACTTAAACAAAGGCCGAGTTCCCAGTAGGAACTCGGCCTCGGTTCCCTACTCAGTAGGTCAGACTTCGAGACGTGCCCTTGAACTTGTTGCTTTCCTATCTGCTATCTCGGTTGTTTCAACTTTATACGTTAAGTTAGACGATGACGTCATTACGCCTTCCATTATATTATCAAGAACCGTTTACTAACCTTGAATAGTTGACATTCTTTTCTCTTAATAGAAACGCCAGCTGATTTTCCGAAACTGCGTGGCGGTTGCAATTTTTGCGAGCTTCTAGTGTCTAGAGTCTAGACTGGTATGTGGCATAAAAGTATTCTTCGTTTGAGTTTATTAATGCAAAAGACATGTTCTCCCACGTAACTTGAGAATCCCAAAGGATAAATAAACAAAGTACAAAACTAACTGATCCGCTTCCCAGACATTCCTTCATTACGGCGAGCTCAGACAGCCGCTTTGTCCGGATATCGTCCACGTCATTAAATTAAAACAATGTTGTGCAATAGAAAAAGGAATAACTATTTTGTTTTGTTTTTAAAATTACTTATTTTCATATACATATCCGTCCAAATGACACCTTATGAGTTGAGAAACTAGGTACCTATTTGTGGTCGTTATAGGTACACTTTGAATTAAACGTTGCTCAAGTCTGCCCATGTTATAGATAATTATTATGTCTAAAGCCGGATTTTAAAATAAAAGTCCCAGTGTATACATTTTCGGGATAAACAGTACCCTATAATGTAAAAAAGCCATGTTTTACCTGTGTGTCAAATTTCATCCGAATCCTTGCGCACTAACTTTCACATTTGTCCTAGTAGAAGTAAGACTATGATCGACGAATTACTAGCAATTTGAGTAGTTAAAAATAAACAAACGTAATGTGCATTTTGATAAGACATGTCGTGTGTTTGAGTTGTCTGATAGCGGTGCAAGCACGGAGGCGGGTGAGCACACATGCATGCTTATCGCGGCAATATCTTCCATCACGCGGTGACGTCTGCACCTATTGGCACAGGCACACAATGTCCCACCACCACCACCACCATACCAGCCCCGTATTATATACTGCCCACTGCTGAGCACGGGCCTCCTCTACAACTGAGAGGGTTTAGGCCGTAGTCCACCACGCTGGCCTAGTGCGGGTTGGCAGACTTCACAGACCTTCGAAATTCCTATAGAGAACTTCTCAGATATGCAGGTTTCTTCACGATGTTTTCCTTCACCGTTAAAGCGATCGATAATTCACAAAGAATACACACATAACTTTTTAGAAAAGTCAGAGGTGCGTGCCCTTGGGTTTTGAACCTGCGGACATTCGTCTCGGCAGTCCGTTCTACTTCCAACTAGGCTATCGCCGCTGTCTGTCCCACCATACTTTATCAAATTAGTATTTTTTTTCCCATATACTTACGTAAGTACTGATAACAATCAAAATCATGTCTTGTAGGATATTTAGCTCGGGTCAATTGTAATATAAGCTGTCTTACAAGAATTTTTATTTTATATTTCGCGAGTAAACCATAAATCACACCAACCCTCCCTAAACCCTCTCAGTAGTAGAAGAGGCCCGTGCTCAGCAGTGGGCAGTATATAATACAGGGCTGGTATGGTGGTGGAGTATGTAATGCCCGCCAGTATAAATGACCATTCCCGGTATAAAAGTTCCATCATACTTTTTTGTAATAAATAGTAGCCTAAATTTTGGTCAATCTGGCCGTATTTACTTCTATCAAACATAATAATAAATTGTATTAGTCAAATCATTAGCAACGTGCTTGCAGTGTAGGTATAAGGGTATAACATTATGCACTTTGGCAATATTTCCTTTTACACCGCGATGACGTCAGTGAATAAAGTGCGCGTGTGCCGACAGTGATTTCCGCATTAACGCCACGATCAATTTAACAATAATAAGTTCGATCCAGATAGGGCTCAACATTACTGACTCATATTTTTAACCTCTGGTATCTGTGTCAGCGGGGAATTGGGCCTAACGGCTCATACACATAAACACGACACGACGTCGCGCCGTCCCACGACCGCAATAGACTTATATTGCGGTCCATTTTCGAGATTAACCGTCGTCGTGGATTTCCACGACGCGGCGTCGCATCGTGAAGCGGCGTCGCGGCGTCGCGTCGTGGGACGGCGCGACGTCGTGTCGTGTTTATGTGTATGAGCCCCAACGGTCGCCTTTTAAATGGATTTAGTTTAAAACTTAAAGGAGAACATTTTCTTGATTGTTTTATGTAGGTATTACTGATCCAAATCTATCAGTATTTGTGAAACATAGGTAAATGGGAATACCGGGCTAATGAGTGAGCGTGCCGTTAGTCATTGTAACTGCTTTTTATATTTGAACTACGGGTCAAACATCAAACGGTTGTGTTAGTGGCGGTTATAATCCTGAGCAATTCTAAATACTCAAATTGGATCTCAAAATATTCGGTTAGAAACATTTTTACTGAGCATTCGTTCATAGAATTATGTCATCCGTGGCTGTTTATGTGTGGTGCGTAATGTTTTATTGAATTGTGTCCGATTATGCTGAGATTTTTAACCTCGACGTGCTCCCAACGCAAACAATTGTGTCTGATTTAACCTATTGTTATGAGGTTAAACAAAAACGCCTTTAGTATGGCGTGTATTTTCTTATTCGACCGGGGAAAGCGTACGGTTATATGTATTTAATCTCGATTTCTTTTTCTGATCAGCAAATAATCTATACGTATAATTTACAATAAACTTCACGCTAGTCCAGAAGCCGTAGACCTTACTTCAGCGATCGTGAATTTAGCGATTTCTTTCGATATATAATTTATTTTGTATAGCCTATTTGAGCGCAATTTCAATTAAATTTCGTGCCATTGAATCACTGGAACTAAACGTGGAGCGCGTGTTCGTATTCAAATATTTGTGAGATCATGTCACATCGGGACAGGGGCATTATAACTTCAGTTATGTATTTACAAGAAAAATATTGCCTTTGCGATTTTGGTCTTGACCATTGATATATAAAAAACCCATAGCAATGCTCTTGACATAAAAATATGATTAATAAAAATGTTAGTTTCAAATTTAAAGAAAATAATTCTGTATCAATATCCACCATCTTTATTAAATTCATTGAAGAACTGAAAAGATAGAAACAAGATTTTAATTTGAATATTCTGTTTTGGTTTGAATACTCTTAGTTGACAGTGTTCACAAATGCTGTCGGAGGCATAACACGCTCACTTCTCATAATTTGGTTGGTGATATAGATAGAGCAACAAAATCTCGGAGTGAGCAGATGCCTCCACTGCGTTTGTTAACACTGTCAACTAAGATTATTAAGAACCAAAACAAAATATTCAAATTAAAATCTTGTTTCTATCTTTTCAGTTCTTCAATGAATTTAATAAAGATGGCAAATATTGACGCAGTTGGGTTTTTTGTTTTCCTTAAATATATTTTTTTACCATCTTTTTAGTTCTCAGGCACCTTTATTAGCATTTCCTATTCCAAACTCCAATAAAACATAGAAGTTATATATATACATATTCGTAATCACCGTTAAATTTTTTTTTTTGATTCCACACTCGATTTGAAACCATTTTTTTTTGAGATTACTTTTTGTCGCCAAAAATCCTTAGCTTAGTTTTTTTATTTTCATGTACCCAGCATCACTCTCACGACTAAGACGAATCTATTGACACTACTCACATAAAAATACGACAAGCCATTTAGGCTGTAGGTCGTGCCAAAGAAATATACAAACATACATACGTACATACCTACACTCGAAAAACATAACCCTCCTTCTTTCGCAGTCGGGTAAAAATAAAAGTAATATACTGTTTCGCATCCATATAAAGTTACTAGATAAAAGTAACCCTAGTTCGTTAATACCGATGTATATTATTAATAAAAAGTATGTTGGAGAAACAAAAGAAAGGTATTCATTGAAATAAAATAAAACCAAAGTAAGTAGTAACTTCTTACTATAGTAGGGACAAACTAATCTGGCCGGTATGACATGACACGGTTTTGAATTTTTTGGGTAGACGTTCTCACAGAGTTATCGCGGCGGGAAAAATTTGAATTGTCATACCGGCGAGCTTACTTTGTCCGAACTATACATGTAATAACTTGGAGGCCGCCTGCAAAAGATACCTTCCTTGATATGATATGTTTGTTTTTTTAACCGACTTCAAAAAAGGGGGTTCTGTATTCGACCCGTATGTAAGTAAGTTTGTATGTCCGCGATTTTCTCGAAAACTACGGATCCGATTTGGATGGGGTTTTAGTTATTCAAATGTAAATAAATAAATAAATAATAATATATTTATCAGGGACGGTTTTAGTATATAATTTATTAGGATAAGATTGAAGAGCTTCGGAGATAGACAATGGAACTCTTCAATAACTAACAGCAGATGACCCGCGAATGCCGTAATCATATATCTATGATATTATATTGTTTAAACCATTTCATAACTAACTAACACAAAAACAATAAATAAAAACATTTTAAGAAGAAATAAAACCGACTTTAAAAACCACTACAAACAAAAAAATAATTCTACAAACCAAAGTCAAAGGCCACGGACTGTTGCCTTGTGCTACTGTTCTTAATTTAATTAAAGCTCTGCGTGGCTATGTCGGAAAATATTTTATATTTATCTACAAAATGAAATGTAAAAATTCTCTTTCAACATAAAGCGTCCGTTTCAAATAAAACAAAACGAACGACGTAACAGAAAAACAAAAGTTCATTACACAAACATTTGCAGAAGAGGTTTTGTTTCGCCGATATAATTTGTTTCCGCACATATTGCATATTCAATTATGCATGCTCTCTGTTACTTGAAGATTGATGATATGACGTTTTCTTATCAGGCATTGAGTTTGTTCAACGCGCTTATTTATATGGGTATTGATATACCTGCATGTAATGTATTTAAAGAGAGGAGTACAAATCTGAGGAAGAAAGTTTATTTTTATATTTTTACAGTGGCAATGATCTTCTTCTAGCTATTCTCTCCAATCCTTGGTGGTTTTAAACGTGATCTATAAAGTCTTGAAGTCTATAAGTCCTAAGATCTTAGAGGGTTGGGATTATCATCATAGACTTTCAAATTGGTGTAGCTTCCTCTTTTCCTGTAATAATTATTACGTTAACTCTCTCGAAATTCCCAGAAAAATCTCTTTGCTTGCTTATCATCTACAGGAAGAACTTTCTTGAAATTTTCTCAAAGTTTTCGTATTCCATCAGTTAGATTTAATACCGAATGTCCATAGGTTTTACTAAGATTTGAAAAGTAAACACAAAAATGAATTTGTTGTGTTCTCAGAATGTTGCTTGGAGGTAAGCAATTGAGCAAATCAATGAATTGGACAATATACCTCTCTGTAAATGCTTCAATGGGTTCTTGAGTCAAACAATCTCCCCGAAAACAAGAGAACTCAGTTAATTAGCAATAGAAATTAGTTGTATCCATGTTTGTACCTCAGTGACGAGAATAATCCAATAGTTCATTGCTTTCAATATCACGATCTTCCAAATTGTACAAAGATTTGAATATAAAACCGGACTTGTTTATTTTTATATTACACACGCATTAGGAGATGTTCTCCTTTACACTTTACCACTGTTAGAGCTCTTTTTGCACACGTATCTCCTCGGTTACCTGGTACTGGATAATGTACCGTAAGCCACATGACTCATGAGTAGCTGAACCAATACAAATCGTCTATAGTCTACACTCTTGAAGTTTAATCAGAACGTTTTTTTTTTTTTTTTAAAGTATATCCCAATTAATTTGTTTTTAAGGGGAAAAAAATTATTGGTACGGTCGTACGAGAAAAAAGACACAAAAATATATAGGCAATTTGAAGTTTTGAATTTATTTCGATGCTTATGTGGCTGACTGTACCTAGTTGAGATTATTTTCGGTAAGGAAAGTCTTTACTTGTTCGACCTTGATCGTATCATGATAAGCTTTTTGAATTGCCATACATCGCAAGAATGGATATCAAGGATTGTCACAGCTTAAGCCCGATTGTTTCACTCGTGGTCAAGTAAAGTTAAGTTTCTTGTTCCACAGGATGAAGTCGCAACTCGGAGCACACACACAGCGCGGCGCCTTTGTCTCGATGCGAAATGTGAATAAGCTATTTGACTACTTTCTGGAAATCATCGCACATTATTAAGTGGGGTCTATGGACCCTCAAAATAATATTTATTTTTAATAAGTTTTGCCTGCGGCTCCGCCCGCTTTATATTTTCCCGGGATAAAAAGTAGCCTATGTCCTTTCTCAGGCTCTAGACTATCTGTGTACCAAATTTCATTTAAATCGGTTTAGTAGTTTTGGCGTGAAATCGAGACAGACAGACAGACAGAGTTACTTTTGATATAATATTAGTAAGGATTATTATATGTTTTTCATTTCTAAAATCATTACAAAATTCACTGAATAAATAACTGTCAGAACGCTTGCTTCAGCAATAAGGAACGTGCATGTCGTAAGCTCTGCCATCTGGTGGCGCAATCTGAATCATTCAGCCTAATGATACTTGGCATCGACGTAAAATATTCATATTAAAAGGATGAAAAATAACATTGAATTTGTTGTTAATGTATTGATGTGTAGCTGAATGCTCCAAAATATCAAAATAAAAAAATCAAATGGTGTAAAATTCTATTACGTTCCCAAGAATAGTACCTGAGTACCTACATTCAATAGTTATGTGAAAATCGAAAAATAATAAAAGCTATATAAAACATACATACATGTATGAGCCCCAAATTAATTTAGAAATGTCTAATTACGTAATTTATAAAAATGAAGGAGTTTTGAAGATAGTATTCAATACAAACAAATCTGTAATTCAGGGACAACCTCCTAATTTTGCTTCAATAACATCAAAATAACTGGCTCCCATCTAAAACAAAAGCCGATTCTGTCTACGCTGGGTATCAATAATTATATTCAGCCGGAACCTATATTTTATCATTTTTGTCGTAATAAAAGAATATATAGTTAAATTATAAGTTTAAAAAGTTTCCTTTTTTTATCCACATGTGGCTCTTGCGTCGATTTTGTGCTCTCCCCTATAGTTCGTGCACGTTCCCAAATTCCATAATCTACGCGGATGGCAATAAATAGATCATTATTGTGCATACTGTCAAATGGCATATTCCCTCGCTATTCGATTCGATTAGCTTTACTTGACTACGGATGGAACAACTGAGCATTAGAGACACCTATAGGTTATCACCCAGTAATCTACAATGATTCACATCGGTTATCAGTATTCAGTACCTTTTGTCAAGCATATTGCGTGACTGGGTTTTCAGTCTTGCTTACAAATATTTTACTGTTTTTGTTAGTTATTTTTCCTACAAGCAGTGTAAGGCAATGTATGTAATTTTTTTTTGTTATAGGTAAAGATAATGGTAGTCCAGATTGTACCAGGCTACTACTAAAAAACGTATATGTATGTATAGTTTAAAGTTGAAACGTGAGTCTCAACATTTAAAATATGTGATAAAAATTGAATGGAGTCGCAAGCAAAAGCTTGTGATATGTAAAAATTGGATTTGCATCCCTTGTCTTTAAATAATATTGCACGGGATAATAATAATAAGCCCGCAGGGGCGGCTTTGTGGCGAGCCGACGGTGAATGGCGACACCTCGTACCCCGATTCCGTGGGGGCTAAATGAGACCCCCTGACCTTTGGCTTGCCTTAACTGGCCGGCTAAAGGTGGAAGTCGCAAGAGCTAACAATCTGAGCTCCAGGGTGGAAGTGCTCAATCTGCGTAATAGCGAGGAAACCCGCTCCGGGACGCGTCTGCGACCCGCGATGGTGAAATCGGTGCACACCTCTCGACACCCTATAGCCACCCGCATCGATGTTGCGTCCTAGGCATACGCCGCTTTTGGGATGCCCATCTAGTGGGGGGCAAGTCACCGTCTGCCTTGAATATGAAAGATTGACACATTTTACTTGGCAGGCGTCCCGTATTCTCAGTCAATAGCCCAGCAACCAGTCCAGCTAGATCCTATCTATAGACCCGGTATAGTTCCCATCTTCTTTGCAATAGTCCTTGCACCTTGCGGGCGCTGTCTTTGGCTGTGTTTCCTCTATAAATACAGACAGAGAGAGTACCTGCAAGGTGTACACATCCCAACTAGAGTAATGTATCTTTAAGGGGCCTCTACGTGTTGGATCCATATCCCCACGCAAGCCTTCCAAAAGGACCGGTCTTCGTGCCGTGATTTCCCGCAGGAAAGATACAACATAATAATAATATGCTTTGTCTGGGTTTGGCATCTACAGCGCCTAGTGCCTACTAACAAGTAGGTCGTGATAACTTTGAGTACATTGACTCGGAGATACGTAAGAAACATACAATTACAAAAGTATGTTTTGAATACCCATTAATAAATACGGAAACATACGACTCTTGCAATATACAGTGCGGCTACATTGTATTTGTCATTCGGTAATATTCGTAATTATTGGATTACAATTGCAAGTGCACCAGCGACCCACTTACCTATAATTTAAATAAATCAGCACTATAACTAATCCTTATTGCCCATTGTTCTTTAATTAACGTCAAATAATTCGAGGATGTAAATACAGTATTCAATTATAATGATTATATTTATTTAAATCACGACGTAAAATGTATTATATATATTTATCGGTATTCAAATTATAATCTGAAGTTCTTATTGAGATGTGATCTGATACAAAATTATAGTAGTAGTTAGTGGAATTATTGATAAGCATCTGAGTACTATTGCATCGGCGCGTACTCGCATTATCGATTTCTATATTATCTGCAATAGAATTAGAGATATCGCCCGTTTGTGATAACGGTGGCTCGTTCGACTTTCACGTGTTTTTATTAATATAACTCTTGTGATGTGTAGTCAACGTATAATATCAATTGAATCGCATTATTGTTGACATTTTACTGCGATTAATAATATTTTTTCATCGCTGTTTTGGTAAGCGGGGCACTGTTTTTAAACTCGTCATTGTATTTTGGACTCAGTATTAAGTGTCAAAGACCAAGGTCGATAATTTTTGAAACCAAAAAAATAATAGTAGGATGAAACCCATTGGAAAAGCTGATACTTTGACTGACGGGAGAATGTTCGATTGAAAATTAGGGTGCTTTTTCAATAATAAGTCAAAATAAGGTGAACAAATAAATACAGTGTGTTTGGGACATAAAAAGGATAAGTTTTCACCAATTTTCGAGGATTTATTTTTTGTAAATGAAGTTATTTGAATTTTTCACACAAATTTTGCGGTTACTTATGTGAAAAAGATGAACATGATTCTATCTGGGAAGCACTACATATGCAGGGAATACAAAGAAAATATATACAAATACTCAAAAATATATATTCAAACAGTAAAGCACAAGTCAGGTTGGAGGCAACAGGAGAAGAGTTTCCTATTGAAAGAGGTGTCCGGCAAGGTGACCCCGTTTCACCCAAACTGTTTTCGGCAACCTTGGAGATGGTATTCAGAAAACTAGATTGGGATAAAAATGGACTCAACATAAACGGTGAAACGTTAAACCATCTACGTTTTGCAGATGACCTGATCCTTTTTTCTGAGTGCCCGAAAACGCTGGAACAAATGCTACAACAATTATCAGACGAAAGTGCGAAGGTAGGACTATCAATGAACACAAACAAAACAAAAATTATGACAAACAGTTCACAAACATACATTATTAGAGTTGATATGGAAGAAATAGAATATGTAGAAGAATACCTATATCTCGGACAGTTAATAGCACCAAACGATACTATGCAAAAAGAAATCGACAGAAGGATAGCCAATACTTGGAAAAGGTATTGGTCTTTAAGTGAAATCATGAAAAACCAAGACATGCCAATAAAAGAGAAAAGGAAAGTATACAATATGTGCATTTTGCCATGTTTAACATATGGATGCCAGACATGGGCATTAACGGAAAAACAAACAAGGAAAATAAATGTATGCCAAAATGGAATAGAACGAAGTGTAATTGGGATAAGGAGAAAAGATAGGATAAGATTAGAAAACATAAAAAGTATAACTAAATTCAAGGATGCGGGCAAAATTTGTAAATCATTAAAATGGCAATGGACAGGACATATATTAAGAGAGAGAAATGGGAAATGGACAAAAACTATATTAGAATGGTACCCCAGAGACGGGAAAAGGAGTAAAGGGCGACAACCAAAACGTTGGGAAGATGATCTAAAGAAAACTGCTGGCCCTGACTGGATGAGAACTGCGAAGGATAGAGATATGTGGAAATCTTTAGAGGAGGCCTATGTCGAAGGACAAGCTGAGGAACAAGAAACCAATCTATCGCAATAGTAATACATATTTATGTAATTAATAAGTAACTTAGCAATAAAGGCTTATTTTATTTATTTTATTTTTATTTATGTGAAAAAGTGTAAATACAAAAGTTGTAAATCTTTTTATTACCTACAACTTTTGCCGGAAATCGAGATAAGACGTTTTTTACCCTTAAAAACTCACCCCCTTCCACTTTCCGACTTCAGTCCGCCCGTAAATTATTTTTCCTTACATTTTTGTTATATTCACTTCCTTTTCCAATGGGTTTCATCCTACTATTTTTTTTCTCTTTTTATCATTTTCAAAGGCTTCAGCCGTCTGTCATTCGTGTATGCTTAAAATATATGATCGATTTATTAAACCATTTTTATAGTCAATGATAACTTAATAATTATATTCATGTACTCTGTATAGCCATAGACACAAGGGCTGGGTTTAATGAGCTCTAGCATACCAAAATTAACCACTGTAGAAGGAGACTAAGCGACTGTGTGCTAATACCTATAAAATGTACGTAGTTTTTTTACCGCACAATTTGTTTATCTCTGTCACACTTTTTGCGCGTATTGACTTGAAAGTTAGACAGGAAATACAAGTCTTTTCTCTGGTACAAATGCATAGTACCTGTGATAGGTACTTTTAAATTTAGTTTAGTTGTTATTTGTTAGGACTTATGAAACACACCAAATGAATTAGAGATAAATAAAAGTGGATAGAGGTTTGCATCTAGTTTGTTTCCATAAGTAGAGGTATATTTTATATTGTAGATATTATTGTCGATACTAGTAATACGACTTACGAGGGAGTGAGGCAGCGCGCTGCATATTTGTTTGTTAGCAAATTTATCTTTTGAGTAGCGTCGCACAACTCGTTTCATATGTAGTTATTGGTCGTATGGGGTCTATTGAGATTAGGTTAATAAACAAGACTTCTTTGAACTTGAACGTAATATATTTTTAGCGAGTTACAACGACATGACAGGAGGAGCCACACACAAAGTAGCGCCATCTGGCGTACAATACAATATAAAAGCAAACAGGCAAACAATAAGTATCATACAGCCTAAAATTAATTTTAAAATTTTATCCAATAGGGCCAACATAACGTTCAAAGTTGTTTATTTACCTGTAGCAAATAGATAGATAGATGATTGGATTATTGATTTTAGTTTTGTTTCGAAGTTTTGCAGTTTCACTTAAGTTTTTTTAAGCGTACAGCAAGGGTTACTATTCTTAAACATTTACGTTTAAAAGGTATACGCGTGTCATTTCAAGAATCTACGAATTTTACGTTGGTATTAGTAGATGATAGAGTATGATCCAATTTGAAACATTAATAATTGCGCTTTGAAGCTCACAAACTAGACTGCAAGTCTGCATGCGTGCGTTTTTGCTTATGTTCGCGTCGTAGCAGGCGTAGCGTGGGGTGGGCGGCGGGCGTTGCGCGGCGACCGGACCCTGTCCATCTGGCAGATCAATGAAAAATGTACGCGCCATCTCAACCGTCCAACACAATATTGCATACGTTATACGTATCTTTGAGCCGACCTGCTATGGTTGAAAGAAACATAAAATATCAATTCAAATTATTATGCAATATTTACTCTGATAGGGTTTTTAGGGACAATTAATAATTGTAAGCGTTGTCTGTTAAGCTATAAAATAATATTAGTTATTAGTATTAGGGTACAAGTCCGAGACGAGCAGCAAACCGCAAAGCTGAGTTGCCGAATATAATATTTACTTGCTTATACAGATTTTTAAAACATGTTACAGATATTAAATCGAAGCCTATATCCATACACCTTTATGCTATTATTAGGTAGGTAGGCGGGTAGTACCTACCATTTGTCGTTAGATTAAAGAAATTATACAATAATGCAAGGTGAGTTTTTCGGCTTGCAATGCATATGAAAGTCTTACTTATAAAAAAATCACAAAGCTATGCTTAGTTACGTCTTAACTAGTCGGCTCTTAATTAATGCTTAACTTTTGACACACAAATTTACTCGATCAGCTGTAAGTGAAAATCCGCCATCTTGCCCTTTAAGTAGGTTCAAACTAGGCCACGGCGATGTTTAATTTTGACAGCTATTTAAGCAATGCTTAACCACCTTTTTAAAAGCTAAAACAAGTTTATAAGTAACATTTTTGCTAATTGGTGGCAAAGAAATTGATTATAAATAAGACGAGTTTATAAGTAAGACTTATCGAGACCGGGCGGTGAGCTCTGATAATAACCGTGCATATTGTACAATATTTACGGAGTTTCTAATAATGACAGTACTATCTTTTTTCAGTATGGTTTATAATTAACTATTATAATTAATTTGTGGTTTTATTATAAAACCGTGTATAGCCAATAGCAAACTGTAGTAACTCTGTAATAATCCAGGCAATTTTTTGTGTATGTTATTTTAATGCAATCTACATAGGAATAGGTCAGAACAGTCTACACATAAAATAAAATATCAGAAACCAGTGTGTTTCTACAATAGGAGAAAAGTAACCAATAAAAAGAACATGACTAAAGAAGAGATAAATAATAATAGTAATAGAAAACAAATCAGCGATTTTTAGAATAATTTTCTGTCTGTCTGCTGCCTGTTTGTTTTTCTATTTGTGAAGGCACCGCTCCGAAACCACTAAACGGGTTTTCATGTAGTTTTCACTTGTGGACAGAGTACACCTTATTGGGAGCAGAAAAAAATAGGATTACCAGAAGATTAATGTATTTCCTTGAATAAAATTTAAAACATATAATAAACAATAATTGTATAACATCGATTGAAATAACAGTAAATAAATAGCCAGTGTAATGATACAATGTATTATATGCTATTTAATATATTGTGTGTTTTTTGTGCTGACTTCATAATGGCTTATTAATAATTTCTTACCTCCATGACTCATTAAAAACGAATGTCATTCCATTATGATAAAGAAATAAAAAAAATAAAAGTATTTATTTCGGTACAGTTACGAGAAAATTCAAAATAACAATTCACTACCGTAATAACTGCATTAGTAACATACTGTGTCGCAGTTATTAGGCCCTCCACATAGCAAATAGGTTTCTACATTTTATATTTCTTGTATATGAACTTTGCTAAACATAATATTTAATAGTAACATTATTAATTTATTAATATATTATCCTAAATCTAAAAATGTAGTACATAATGGTTTAGTAGATAAACATACTAAAGTTTATTCAGCTGCTAAATATCTACCCACTCAATTATGTTTATAGTGTTTGATTTACTTTCCTAAGTTGCAGATAAATTTCATAGTGTAATATCGCATGCTCACGCCTTTTATCCCCGAAGGGGTAGGCAGAGGCGCAACTAGTGCACCCACTTTCCGCCAAGCGTATTCCGTCTCATGATGTGATAGGGGGCGAGCCTATCGCCATATCGGGCACAAATTCCAGACTCCGGGCTGATACTGAATAGAAAAATCCAATATCACTTTGCCCGACCCGGGAATCGAACCCGAGACCTCAGCCTTGCAGTCGTACCGTAATACAACTACGCCACCGAGGCAGCGAGGTGTAATATCGTGACATAACTATTTGCACCTTTGCACCATACATCTTAGAAAGGAAAAGAAGCATTTATTGAGAAGGACATAGCTAGTTAACTATTACGTACTTACGGCAGAATTCAAAGATTTTAATAATAGATTATTTGATAAGTGGGTACATAATTTATGCTTATAATGTATCTTAAAATTTGATTTGAAAATATTTTTGTTTTGTTACTAAACAAAACATGCACACATTACAAAATTTTCAAAATTTGCTTTATTTCAAGATAACAAATTATGTGTGATGTAGCAGCACTGCATATACATTGCTGCCAACATCACGCCATCGGATTTTAAAGTTGAAACGCACTCAAGTATAGTACATATATTTGTCTAAGAAAGTTGGTACTATGACTATTTCATCCATGACGTAGGACGGATATCGCAACGAGTTCGTCACGACACAGGCCAATCCAATGTTCTCTCTTGCACTCCCGCTCGATCACTGATCCTTTTCTTGAGAGCTAGACTTTATATAGGCCTCAAGTGACTGTTAATTTTTTTTTTGTGGCAATTGTATGAACATTTTGCCAATTTCAAGTTAGGTCAAAGTCAAACTAGTTTGGTTAGTCCAGTGGCGAACTCACTCAAGCTTCTCGCTTAACGTTTCCGTTAATAATCATCCGAATGTGGTGCCATCTATTGTCAGTTAATACAAACTTATTTTTTTAATGAGGTGCCATCTATTTGTCTCCGACATATTCATATTCATTGACAGAGCTTTATGCAACTTTGCACGTGAAGAATTTCAGTTATAACTGACAGACGTAACATTAATAAAGGTCCTCTGCTTTGAGTTTTGACTGGGAATATCGGGCGTTCGCATTGTATTTGAATCGGGTTATTACGCAACGTTGCTATTCAATTAGCGTTGCGTGAGCTATGTATTATTATACTATCATTAATGAGATTGTAAACGTCTATAGAAGGATGGTATTAAATTAATATTAATACTGATTTTCTATTTAATTAATATTTTACGTGATTTTAAAACTCCTTAAATAGATATGATAAATGTTGAGGTATCATTAATTGTAGCTTATATTCTATGAATTACTCGATAAAACATATTTAAGTGTTTTGAGAACAAAATATTGCTCTTCAATCTCTGTTTGTCATCGGATACTCTTCGGAGATCATGGAGAAGAAAAGGCTATTTTTATATAAAAAATAAACTCGGATGTAGTCCGTTATAGGTGCAGGAATAAAGGAACGTAATATCTTTGCAGAGTATTTGGTGAGTTTATATACAAGTATTTCATCCTTGGTCCGTCTGCCCTTGCAATTATCAATCAGTATTCCGGATGCGGCCTGGAATGAATACGTTCTATATCTGGTTTACTTCATTGTGGATGAATATGCAAAGCTCTGCCGTTGCCGTTTTCGAATGATCCACAAAGCGAACGTGGTTTCTATTGTTACAGGCTGCTTAGCGAATATAAACCGCCTACCTTACAATATTGATTCGAGCCTCGCGATAGTTTTAACCAGTTTGTTGGGTTCGTATCTAGAAATAAACTAGACGATGTTGGCGTTTCATATTTCTGCGTCATGCATTGATGTATTAAAAACCCGTCATGTAAAAAAATGTGTACATAATCATTATTATGGTCATTAATATTTACTTTAAAAATTTACTACAGCATTATATGAATATATAAACGGGTAAAAATAGGCAGTGATATAGTTTTTAATTCTTTTCAATTAATTCTATTAACAATAATGAATTTATAGTTTTATACTCGTATTTAATTTTAATTAATCTTATTAATCTTCTTTATATATAAAGAAAGTTGTGTTAGTTACACCATTTATAACTCGAGAACGGCGGAACCGATTATCATGTTCTTTGATTTTTTGGATTTGTATCCCTACCAAGTAGCAGAATAACAATAAAATAATATAAAAATATGAAAAATGTTCACCATCAAGGAAATTACGAAGAAAATTCATTTTCTCATACATTTTATTTGGAATTTTAGAAAATGAACATGGCGTGTATTTTTTCCTTTGACAGCTGGTTCAGTTGAGGAGTCCTTGTGGCGGTCGTAGAGTATATTATAATGTCATAATATTACCTCTTTTCATTACATACCCGTTGCGCTTAGCTGTTACGCGATCATTTTTTACTATTCCGTTTTCGACCGAGTTTGTACTTGAATTAGTTTTAATTAATTCTCCTCGTATGATTTTTTCTGAAAGTCATCAGCGAAAATTAATTTAAAAGAGGTGAGTTCCAACTCTCAATTTGTTGTGATTGTTGGGTTTAGACATGGTTTAGACTCTAAACGATACGGCTAAACTTTAGACGACAATTTCATCAATGTCATGTATGTTTGTCATTGTGCGCGCATCGACAATTAATCACATATAATACCACAAGAGCTTCAAAATTATCGGGTATTTTCCGATAGGTTCGTTGCAAACAAATGAAGGAGTCAAGTTTTTCAGGTTAAAAAATCACGAGCGCGCGCGAAGCGCGAGTGATTTTTCCTGAAAAACTTGACGACTTCATTTGTTTGCAACGAACCTTGAGGGAAATGCCAGATAATTTTGAAGCTCGTGTGGTATTCGGGGGATTATTTTTCCGTCCCAAATGTCGGCCAATAGAATTGCACCATGAGATGAAATGAACAGTCAACAAATAAGAATTTCATAATATATAGTAACGACCAGAGAAAATATTCAAAAAAAATTGTTTCTTATTATATAGTAACGACCAGAGAAAATATTCAAAAAAAATTGTCAGTATAATACCATGTAGGTTGTACCATGTGACGTCGAATGGTGCAATTCTATTGGTCGATATTTGGGTCGGAAAAATAATCGATAATTATTTTCGTATACAGAGAAAAGTATTCTGGACTGTGTGTTTGATTTAACAATGTTATTTACAATGCCGCGATTTAGAAGAACAAGAACATCAAGTCTTTTCCATAAGGTACATGGCAGAGAAACATTTGGCGTAGGTAATCCGATGCCTTCGTAAACTTGGAAAAGGCTTATGATCTTGAGCTGAGGAATAAGCTTTAGTCAACGTTGTCATTAACGTATGGGACTGAGGGCCGCCTGGTGAGGACATTGAAGTCTATGTAATGAGAACTCCAAAGCCTCAGGGTAAAGGGAGCAGAATAAGGATTCGCAATACTGAGTTTTTGTCGACGCTTATGTATGGAAGTGCAAACCAGCATTGGTTTGGCAGAAGAAGCACGAAAGTCGAGAAAATGCGAGAAATGGAAATGCACTCCTTACAGAGTATATTATGTGGAGTCACTATTTCTTAACGCATGTGGATAGTATGATAAGAGAACGTTATAAATTGAAGGATGATGTGATTCAAATTAAAAGAAGTATACTGAGGTAATTTGGGCACGTAGAGAGGATGGTTGAAAGACGAGTTACGAAAGGTATTTATCGAGCGAATGTGCAGGGTACGGATGGAGGTGATGCTCATAATCTACGAAAATATATGATTAGAACAATGAATGTGGAAGAGGTGAAAGAGCCAAGAGGTATGTCATTATCGTGGCATGTCGCGCTCAATACTCTCTGCTTCTCTCTGTCTGTGTATGCATATAAGTATAACTTTTTAATTTTGATTTTTGTACATTTGTTGAGATTAATTCATTTTTATAATTCATTTAATCTTAATAAAAAACGAATAAGTTAACACAACATTCCTTGATTCTGAAGCGATATGAAGTTCGCCGGGCCAGCTAGTACATTTATATATAAAAAACCCTATATATCAATGTATTAATAGCTTTTTTTTAATACATATTTATTGGAATTAATGCCGACACCCTAACAGGGTATTTACGGTTTTATTTTAAATAAATAACCGTATGTATTTCCCATATAAAGGGTTCCATATTTGAACAGCATATTCTAGTTGACATCTGTTGAGCGCTTTAAATAGGTGAATATATGTGGTAACACATCTAAAAACTTTGGAGGATCTCAAATGTAATTTACTATCCAACTATACCCCAAGTTCTTTAACTGCTGAGATCCTTGATAAAGCAACATCCGCTATTGTGTAACTCTGAGATATTACATTTTTATTTTTTGTGAATGAAATTGCCGTACACTTATGAAAACTTAGTTGAATTTTATACAATCATCTGCACACAATAGGAAATGTGAGTGTTTAAAACAATTTCCAAAGTCATTTATAAATAAAATAATAAGTAAAGGGCCTAGTATAGAACCTTGGGGTACGCCCGATGAGACCTCTACTGTTTTAGAATGGAAGCCTTTTATGACAACCCTCTGGGATCTGTTGGACACATACGATGAGAAACATCGCAATAGATTACCTCGTATGCCATTATAAGCAATTTTGTTTAGGAGCAATTCATGGTCAACCTTGTCAAAGCCTTTCGGAAGTCCGTGTACACTGCATCTACTTGTACGTGTCGATCCATATTGTTGAAGAGGTAATCTGTAAATTCCAGTAGATCTGTGGTGGTCGACCTTTTTTGACAAATCCATGTTGCTGTTCAGTATTAATATTATGTAAAATCGGATATATTTCAGTATGGACAAGTCTTTAGAAAAGCTTGGACAAGGCAAACAATGTACATAGATATTGCCGGTTATACTCCACATCCTGATTAGACTCAGATTTGTAAACGGGCGTTATATTACCAGTTTTCCATATATCCGGAAACGTACCTTCAGATAAACATTTATTATAAATAATACATAATGCTTTACATAAATTCGTCGCCGTTCGTCTGGACCAGGCGCTTTTGAAAAATCAAGGGAATTTAGCTGCTTTAAAATTTTAAGAGATACTATTAATACAATTGTCAATGTAGTTCTTAGGAGGTGACAAATTATTATCAAGGGTCGATACTTCGTAAACCGACTGAAAAAAAATCTGAGAATATGTTGCATATACTGTGTGAATCACTGGTATTTAGATTTTTGTATGACAAGTTAGATGGAAAACCCGTACTAGAATTACGATATAAGATATATCCCCACAGGTACTTAGCATCTACTCTAATTTTGATCTTCGACAGTGTTAATATAATTATTTTTATGTACAGTCTGAAAATGCTCGGAGGAATGAGAATTGTTCATAATCGGATGTATTATTGTATGTTTTCCATTTTACCCAAGCTTTATTTTTGTTCTTAAAGATATGTATGAGAGATTTTAAGAACCAAACCGGTATCTTAGTTGATCGGGAGTAAAACACAGGAGTGTTTTTTTTATGACATTAAAGATTCATAAAAATTATCTACGGCCTTAGTAGCTGCTATTTCTTCTAAACTGCTACTCCAGTCCACTACAGAGAGATCTTGATTGATCTGTTCATAATCTGCTTTATAATAATTATATTTTAAATCCTACGAAGGCATTTTTTAAAAATCGCGAGTGTAATAACCATAGTATAGAACATAGTAATAACATAGAATGGTGGGTGATGTTCGTCTATTGGCAATAATGAAACCGAAGGTATTGAGGTTATATAGATTGTATATTCTACATTGGTGAGTAATAAGTCCAGGATATGTCCCTTACAGTTTTTAATATTATTATATTGTGCAGCATCAAGTACTGCCATAAAGTTCATCAATTGTTTGCAGAGGATTGAATTATTATCTTCGCAGCTTAAAGCAGCTGGATCTACTGTAATCGAAGGCCAAACAACACCTGGGAGATTATAGTCGTCAATTAAGTTCATTAAGTTGCAATTACAGATAATGTAACATCAGACAAGTCTAATCCTAGATTAGGTACCTATAGGTATACTCATTTTCCAAAGTCGTATTTTTCTCCGAATTTTAAATATCTTCTGTATAAGTATTTTATTTTATTTAAGTAGTCACTGTTATTTTCTGCAGCAACTTTTCTTATAAATTTTTTAGACATTTTTGCGAAATATTATTCCCGTGATCGGAATCCGCACAGACATTACTTCGATGCAATATTCTCATATCTTGCGTGTTATCAGAGTACTACGTTAGGGATCAGTATAGCGGAAATATCCACGTATCACATTTCATAACTCTAACACACGAGAAATGAGAACTTTATTTACTTTAAAATGTAGAGTCGATATTTTGAAAACGACGTTCAGCGAAAGTAAATACGAGGGACGAAAAAGTAGGTCCCTTTTAAAATGCTAAGATGATTTCGTCTCGGTTGTCTTTCGAACGCAGCGCACATTGAATTTTAAACAGCGACTTGTTGCGCGTTCGCTTTATACCTACTAAAGATATTTGGCTTTACGAGTCTTCGGATTTACACTATCATTTGCTTCATTGTTATTAATAAGGAAGTATTTTGTTTTAAGTTAATCGGCTATCTCGTTATTTTATGTTAAAACACTCATATGTTATGCTATGGGAACTCATCATGTTATTGACATTATTACCTTAAAATGGTAAGAGCATACAATAAATAAATATTTATTTATAACATAATAATATTTGACTGCCTCGGTGGCGTAGTTGTATTACGGTACGACTGCAATGTTGAGGTCTCAGGTTCGATCCCCGGGTCGGGCAGTGATATTGAGTTTTTCTACTCAGTAGCATCCCGAAGTCTGGAATTTGTGCCCGATATGGCGATAGGCTCGCCCCCTATCACATCATGGGACGGAATACGCACGGCGAAAAGTGGGTGCACTAGTGGGATAAAGGGCGCGTGTGTGTGTGTGTGCGTGCGTGCGTACGTGCGTGTGTGCGTGCGTGTGTGTATAATAATAAGATTAAGAAAACTGCACGCATGTTGTATCTTACTTCTTAGCTTACTAATATTATAAATGCGAAAGTTTGTGAAAATGTTTGGATGTTTGTATGTTAGTTTTAATTAATTTTTTTGTATAGATGGCCCTTATTCCAGTATTTTAAGGACTATTGTAGCGGGAAAGGCTTTTCATCACATAATAAAGTACTTTGTAATGGCATGGTCAGTTTAGTATATGAGCCTTATAAGCCAAAATCTAAACTGTAATTCGAATACTCATAAAATAATCCAACAGTTACATTACGATATTTAGAATTAATATTCTTGGACTTTTAAAAAAAAAATCTTTATTCAATCTATCATTGAAACATTCAAAACACATAGAAGAAGGGCTAAAGAAGAAAATTAATTTACCACAATTTATTGAAACAGAAATGCTTTACGTTATGTCCATCATGTGTCGAGTGCAATTTCAAACTCAATTACGAGTGAGTAGTTGGGATTTCCATGAATGCAACTATGTTCCAAGCCCTATCACTGCGCGGCTAATTTTATTTCATCGATCCCGAGAGAATAACTCGTTAGGGCGTGTCGCCTATGGGAGTCAGTTCCAAAAGGTCGCACACCATCGATTATAACAGGTTTGTAGATCTCTGTTGTTGTATCCCTTTATCATCAAACTGAAAATCCGATAAGGTGACAATGGCACCCGCTTTATCCGCTTAGATTAGGCATCTCAAATAATACCGGCCAAGTGCAATGAGGTTTATATCTCGGAACCCAGGTAAAGGATTTTAGTGTTTCCAAATCTTATTATCTCCGGCTCTATCTGAATTCGGAACGTTCTCGAAACCTATATTTACTATTCCATCCGGGCAGTGCCTTTTGCTTCGACTGTATTTTTAGCTGAAAATCGATTCTCTCTGTTGATAGTAAGGTTGCTCTATATGATGTGCTAAACTTTTAGATTCTTTGTACTATGGTTTCGGTAACTTTGTCAGCTGTTAGTGTGTTGAGACTGTTGTTTTGTTATCCCTAACCACTAGCGCAGCTCGGACTGCTATCGGTAAACGGTCTTGTCACAGCAGGAATAAGGTTTCGTCCGTGATTTAGTCGCGGGCAAGTCCTTTATTCATAAAAATAGCTGCAATGGTTTGTGTTCATACATTTTCCAATTCACCTATCATCCCGCCCAAATTGAGGTATAGACCTTGGTTTGGGCGTTATTGGTTGATTTTATTTTTGAATGACGAGTTTTCAATGATAAATTTTATAAATATTTTTCGTGCGACATTGTTAAAGCTCACGAGCTGCGCGCGTTCGCCGTTATATTGGAGCGTAGAGAAATGACAAAAATGAATGTGTCCAAGTTATCTTGACGCGAAAACTGCATGCATGTTTCACTGCGATTCAATATTATTTTCTTCAATCTCGTTACATAAATATATTTAAAAAATTGTTCGTCAGTAAAGTCTGCAACAAAATGAATTGGCGGTTCAAATCTGGACCGCTGTCCTCCTGGTGACCCCTGAAGTAGAGTTGGTTGACCCGCTGGCAGTTCTTCCAGTCCACGTATGTTATAACAGCTGTGTTTCCAACAGGAAGGCGTGACTGGCGAGTGGCGAGGCGCGTGGGTGATGCTCATACGCCGAGTCCTCGTGTACTACACCACCAGAGACCCTGACATACGCGTCGTCGACCTACGGAAGACGAGATGTGTCGGTAAGTGACAATTTATCATGTTTGTTGGTGTTGCGTCTACAGATTAAAGTGTTATTCTGTGTCTTGATTATGCTTTTTACGGCATATATAGTTGAAATTGTATTGGCTTTATGTTACTGTAAAACCCGGTACTCAGCTAATTCCTAAGATTTTCCATTGTTATTGTTGTAGTAAGGTCTAAGATTCACCAACTCTAAATGGTAAATAAAAGACCGAAATATTCTGAGATCATATTTGACTTCGAACTTTACTATAAACCTCCTTAGAGTATATTGTGAGGTTACAAAGTTTTGTTTTACTTTTGTCGTAAAAAGTACCTCGGCGCACTAGGATAAGACCTTGACTGATAGGTTATTAAAATAAACGATTAAGAAACAGTTAAACTGAAATAAATGCATTATTGTTTCACCCTGAAAACTAATATTTACCAACAAATATAGTAAAGCCTAGCATGAACGAAACTCTAATGGCAAAAGTAAAAAAAAATCCCTTGTTCATACTATACCTACATTTACCAAATTATGTTGGTAAATCTTATGATTTACTAATTTAACCTAAGACCTACCAATATACCGGCTTTTATATAAAATATATTAATATACATATAATATGTACTGAAAAACGTTCCTGTACAACATTAAAACGTTTCCTTTTATTATAAAAAAGCTTCGGCTCTCTGCTCCACTCGCGTGGAATTTTTGCCCGTTAATCAAATTACCGATAGGTTAATTTAGTGAGCGTCTATCCATTCCAATCACTGACATGAATCCAATAATTAAGTGGTTTATACGTTTTAAAAACAAATCACGAACTCTGAAATTTAAAATATTTATTTAAAATAGTATGGTAATAGTATGCCAAGTATATTATGATCTAAGAGTAAATCTAAGAATGTTTTAAGTAAGTAACGTCCCGCAAATAGCAAAACATTTGTCAATATGATATGATAACATATTATGTTTGACGACGAGTCACGACGCCTAAGGTGGCTATTAGACATTGAATCAGTCATCAGTTCAATGTTAAGGTTACTTATATCAGCTTTCCTTTGTGAATTTCCATACAGTCCGCTTGACGACAAAGAAGGACATTATGTTAAAATCTGAAATAATCGAATAATCGTCTGCGACGGCTGCACTCCATATTTGCGTAACATATTGACTTCACAGGGGATATCTTTTCAATTTTTGTTAAATAATACTATTGCTTTGACCCTTAGGCGTGTAATCCGCACGTACATTTCGAAGAAGCAATTTTTTATGGCTTAGGTTGGCGACAGAGCAAGCGTTCTTTCAGGTTAAGTGACCTCTACAGCCTATAAACACCCACTGCACCTACCAAAGGAATTATGGATGCGCCGCCGGTTTTAAAGGAAAGGAATGGGATTCAATTGAATAATCTGTTTGATATTGGATTGATTGTGACGGCGCGGTGACTGTTTGCATCGTGGTTTTCACCCACGGGCATTACCGCTGTAACCATTGATATGTAGCTTTTTTTATACATCAATGGCGGTAACTTATATATTGTACATATTTTCGTGCATACACAGTAAAATTCACGAATTGGCGACTCGGGGATGAGACATTTTACAAGCCTTACACCCGTATTCTAAGACGATTCCTCGAAAATTCTTCGACTCCTCTCAACCTCACTGGAGGAAATCTGTATTCTTAGTTGAAAAAAATCTCCTCCAATCTACGTCCTTCGAGATTTTTCCAAATATTAATTTAAATTTGCCATTAAACAGAAAAGAGACGCAATACAGGCATGTGTCGTCATCCGGGGCGAAAGTAAGAGATAGCACGATATTCCAACTACGCACCTACTGATATCCATGGCAATATTTGAAATTTGCATTACTTTATCATTTCTTAACCGTTCAGAGAGTTTCGGGCTCACATCGCTCACACTGAAAATCTATTGCGTGTCTTACATAATAAATGATGCGTGGGAGCATCAATAGGTGGAATAGGGTATTCTACTGTATGTGGGATAAAAATCTAAAAATACACCAGTAAGATAGTTTATGCAATAAGCCATCTGAAAAATGTTAGTTTTAGATAATAAAATTATGAAAAAAATATGAAATACCTTTTTAATTTTAACTTATAGTTTTCACTTTTTGTATCTGTTATACAAATATGCGAAACAGAAAAACAGAAAACAAAGAAGTTTAAACTCGCGTTCGTGTTTCTAAATTGTCGAATAAGACTTCTTTTATTCTATTATTGAAATATTATTGTGGAAAATGGTTTTGTTAACGAAGAAAGCAAAAACGTACCATGAATAATCTATTTGGTGATGGCAAAATTCTTTGTAAAAACTCCTAATTTTCGTTTTACTGACTTACGGAGTATAAAAATCTATGTTTTTGTCTGGTATTGTATTTTACTTATTACATTGGGTTAAAGAAGTACTTACAACGCATAGGTTCGTTCGTTACTGATGAGCTGACGTCACAACATGGCGACTAGCATTTTCATCCATTTACGCGCGAAAGTAAAAAAATAAAATAAAATTTAATAGCGCTTATCGGTAAATTTTTTTGTTTATAAAATTTCTAGTAAGACTTATTACCTTAGGAAGAGAAGAGTATTACCTTAAGACCAAATTAAGACATTTTGCAAGATAAGTTATAATACCCTATTATGTCAATTACAGATGAGACATAAATCAAAACACACACAATGTGCGTTTATTATGTATACCACTACAGCACTGCAAACAACTCGAATCAGTAATTAGTAAAAACAATACCAACCTTACTGATAGCATGTTAATAGGACAAATAGCTGAAACATCGGCGAGCCATCATGTGTTGGCTAATGTTAATTATGGGATGGACGGTATGGGCTTATTATTGCTACAATTATGCCGTGACGTTGCGACGGAAACGAGGCGAGGCGGAAACATTCAATGCCACCTGTATTCATTTCATGCACGTAGTCAACGCTCATCGGCTCTAATTATGAATCAGCTGCGTTACTAGACTCTTTCTTCGTTCGTACTTTGACATGCTTGATAAAGCTTCTTTTCTTTTGAATATTAAGTGTTGTGGTTATATTATAAGCCGAACTTTAGATACTTTTATGCATGCCGTGTTCACACCAAGAAGGTTGCTCACTTTTGTAAATGAACATAATGTACTTGTTTTGATTTTGTGAACCCTATACTGTGTACAACTAGTTCTGTGAACCTAAAAGCTAATATAGTATTTATGGCTTTTGGTCGTATCACCTGCGGGGATTATGTCATTTTTTTAATAACCATAACAGCCCTGTATTATTATTACTGCCCACTGCTGAGCACAGGCCTCCTCTACAACTGAGAGGGTTAAGGCCTTAGTCCACCACGCTGGCCTAGTGCGGGTTGGCAGACTTCACATACCTTCGAAATTCAGAGAACTTCTCAGATATGCAGGTTTCCTCACGATGTTTCCTTCACCGTTAAAGCGAGCGATAATTCACAAAGAATACACACATAACTTTTTAGAAAAGTCAGTGGTGTGTACCCTTGGGTTTTGAACCTGCAGACATTCGTTTCGACAGTCCGTTCCACTCTCAACTAGGCTATCGCCGCTGTTATTTTTTTAATAACGCGCAATATTTATTGTAATTCAAGCTCACTTCGTGTTTCGTAACAATATTTCGATTCAACGGTTCAGCCGTAAAGGTGTAACAGACAGAGTTACTTTCGTATTTATAATATTAGTATGAACTTATAGCCTTTTAAAGATTTTCCTTTAAATAGTTACGCCTTCATGAAACGGAGGGGTTGTGCCATGTGTGCGTAAGTGCTATAGTGGTTTTTGATCCCGGCATTCCGAATAACATATTGTACGAATCGATATAAGCTGAGATTATATTGAATACATATTGCTTGATGCTCAACTGTGAGTGCACTTGGATTTGCGTAGCTCGTCACTGATTTATTCCATACAAGACTTATTGGATACCGAGTGTCAGTTATGAACTTTTATAAATTATTGATAGTAAAGTAATTAAGTACTACTCAGTTGTTTGCTTAGTATATATTTTTGTTAAGCTTAACCTAAATTTCGAGCTACACTAATTATTTTCAAACGTGGTTTGTGGTTTTATGTTCATTATACAGATGAATAACGTCGATTCCGTATTTTATACACTGTAAAGATTGGTAATTAATGTGTGGCTATGATATACTTTGACGTCGGAATTCTAAAAGCGAAAATGTTCGAGTGTATTTTTCCATAGTTTATTTTTTACAGTATCTCCTTTGAAGAGAACTCTATGAGATATGTACAGTCAGCAGCATAAGTAGCTGAACAAATTCAAAATTTCTAATTGCCTACATACTTTTGTGTTCTTACCAACCTTTTTTTTCTCTTCACAAAAATAAAATAACAGATATTTACTTAACTCAAAACGAATACAAAAATGTTTCAGTTTAACTTAACGCGTATATAGGCGATATGAAATTTTGATTTTGTACAGATATTTATGCTGCTGACTGTACTGTTCATTTCCGTGTCCACGAACCGAGCAGCTCGTACTCGTTACTATTACCTAGTATTCTTTTTTCTGTGCAACTAGTGATAGCGATATTATTTAAATTAAGATTTTTTAGTTTTCTTTTTATTTTTCTTCTGCTATGCTGTAGTTTTAACTATCGTTTTCGTAATCTAAGATTGTTTGATGTCCCAAGTCATGTTATAATCTCTGTAGCAATATCTTGTTGACGAAGTGATGGTGGAAAGATGGATGATGGCGGTCTGGCGGTATCACTGGGTCTCGACCCATTGATATGCTCCGACGGGAACGGAATCCATGATCATATTGTAGGCTTCTGCCTTTTGCTCGGGAGTTCCGGGAATGAGCTTGTTGAAGTCAGAGGGATGTGTGTCTTGGTAGGCGAATACGTCCTCAAATCTAAGGTTCATTAGGGAAACCTGGAGCTTTACCTTCTTCGTACAATTTAAGAGATCGGAGATAATCTTGGTGTCTCGCCCGATATCAAATGATCAAGTGCATTGTTGGTATGTCTGTTAGTGTAGTTAAGTATAAATAATTGTACAATAAAAATAACATTTCTGTAGCAAACCCGGTTCAAGAACTCTGAACACACAAATTATAATTGTCACTATTGTGAACCAGTTCCGTACATATCAAGGGCCATGACTAGGTATTTTGTGATTCCTTTTCCTAGAGTCTGACATTTGTTTTCCGAGCTGTCGGTAGAGTCAATCATTTTCTGAATCTATAAAGAGTTTTAACATTTTATGGATTCAATATAACTATATTTTCGTTTCTGAGTCGATGATGTAATTGGCAACACTGGCAACCCTTTTTCAAACTACAAGTTTTTTTTCTGGTGGTAGGGCTCTCATATGTAAGAGTCCGTCTGGGTTGGTACCACCGCAATGTCTATTTCTACCGCCAAGCAGCAGTGTGCATGCACTGTTGTGTTTCGATTTGAAGGACATTGTAGCCAGTGTAACTACTGGACATAATGAGACTTAACATCTTATGTCTCAGGATGACGAGGGCAGTGGAATGCCACACAGCACTTTGTTAGTCAAGGTGCTGGATGGTGTTGCTACTGTTAATGGGTGTTCGTATCGCTTACCATCAGGCGAACGGCAAGCCCGTCTCGTCATTCTATGCAATAAAAAAAAACTAAAACTGCGGTGATATGGAAACTGGGAATTTTACCAGGTTAAGTAGGTAGTACTGATATTCAGGCGCAGAGATAAACAAAATAATTTCATAAAAGTATTTGAATACAAAATATAAATAGCAATTTTTAAATTTTACGATTCAAATTCATGTACAAAATACTTTTTCAAATAAAATGCTTTTTATGAAAAGAATTTTCTCATAATCAGCTTCATCTGTGTGGGGGTGTCCCTTAAAGAGCTTCAATAGTGCTCTCTACCAGACATGAAAAAATGACCTCAACAAAAGAGTCACCATTTTCGTAATATTGAGGATTTTATATTATTTCGAAAAATCCCATTTTTACCCGACTACGGCGAAGCAAGGAAGCGTAATGATTTTTATTTAATTTTATATTATCCTTTATTCTAACAGTAATCTTTTTTACATTTCTATATATAAGTTATAAAAATACATATAAAAAAATTAATCACCCTCCGATGGCAAAGCTCAAGACCCAAGCCACCGGTGGTTAGGGATTCAAAGTGAGGAATCTCCTCACAATGCGTGCCGTGTCCAACAATACTGCCTTCTGCATCTGGCTCTTGACCCAACAACCAATTGAATTAAATAAATAAATAAATTAATTAAATTTTTTATTATTTATTTATAATTAAGGAAAACTTACAGCAAAAATTAACACTTATAGATGTACTAGCTTTTGCCCGCGGCTCCGCCCGCGTGAATGAGTTTTCCCGGTATAAAAGTCCCGCTTAAAATGTAGCTTATATGACACGTTCGTAGATTTACCATAGCAGCGCCATCTATTGATTACTTACTCAACCCAGTCGAAAGGTATCGACATCTGTTAGAATCATTCATAGCAGCGCCATCTATTGATTACTTACTCAACCCAGTCGAAAGGTATCGACATCTGTTAGAATAATTTGGAGTTAAGATAATTGTGACTGTCAAATAATAACAGACAAATAATTAGCAATAAATTAAAATTGCGACTATAATTTGAGATTTAAACTATCCTATCTCTCAAGTTGGATCGAACTGCACATGGTGTGCGAATTTTATTATAATCGGTTAAGTGGTTTAGGAGTCCATTGAGGACAAACATTGTGACACGAGATTTATATATATTAAGATGAAGTTAATGACAGGTTTTCACATATAGGTACTGATAGAATAGATGAACAGCCGAAAGTAAGGGCACAAAATAAGATATCTTGAGCTACTCACTCACGTTATATATTATGGATAAAAAAGTGTTGCTAATTTTCTTCTTAAGGTCAAGAATGCTAGTGTGAAATAGGTCCAAATTCAAAACATACGCCAATGTGTTAAAGATCTACTGGCTCGTATTAGAAAATAGTTCTGATTGTATTTTGAGATCACAATAGGGACATGTAACAGGAGTGGTTTTCTTAGGTGAGAAGAATACGTACGAAGTCCTATCCTACTCAATAACACCGGACAATCGACCGAGCCATTCGCTATGCTCAAAAGATAGACCAAGTCAGCTATGCGTCTTCTTTCGTGTAGTGGAACCATCTAATTTTTTTTACAGCGTGCAGTGTAATTTGGTAGGTATGTATAAGATCTAAATTGGATGTACCTTAAGAACTTTCTTTGTACGTTTTCAGTTCTAGCAACATAGACGTTGTAAATTGGATTTCGAACCTGTGAAGAACATTCGAATTCGTCAAGCATGAATTTCGAGTCAAATGTAATACCGAGGTCTCTGATACAATTAACTCTTTTAATTAAGGAACCATTAAGGAAGTAACTGAAAGAGATAGGGTATGGTTTTCTAGTGTAGGTAGTAGGTAGAAACGTGACATTTAGATACATTTAAGTCTGGTTTGTTAAGGGGGTTTTACCTATGTTTTGTTGCTGTGTGCGCAAATAATCAGATATTATATACTTAACTATCTGCAGCAAACTCGGGAGTAGTTGGTCTACTATAGCCCATAATCATTTTATTAAATATCATTCAAATACCTTGAAAAAAATTAACACTTTCATTTTCTGGAATTCTTTCATTGCATTTCATTAAACTGTGATCTTATCGCTGTACGGAAACATGGTCTTTATAGGATTATCCCGATTCCGCCTACATTCTATTAATTTAACCTTCATTGTAACAAAGCATTTAGATGTGTGGGCGGGGGGACATAAATGTATTTGGAAAATCGAATATCTGTACCAGGAATTACGTTTGGTACGAGATATACGTGGAACCGCACATTGTCGAATGCACGTGGGGTATGGCTATTTGACGTATGTTGTAACGGCTACGGACAGGGTATAATGAGTTTTGTGTGAGCTTGTTATCCCATATGGTGCGTATGATTATGCGTTGACTTGCATATTTTATTTTGCACATGTTATATAAACAGAAGATATTAGCAGTTTAGCCGGATACCGGATATCCGGCTATCCTTTAAGGCGGATAGTCGGAATTCCGGCCACAAAAATTGCCGATTGGCGCATCGTAAACAGCAAGCTCGCGTAGGTGGCGCACGAACAAGAGAACGTACGTAGAGTGTTTACGGGGAAGAACTTTTTTCTGAAGCTGGCCTTATCTGTGAAGAAATGGTCATTATATTTATGATTAAAAATATTATACTTTTCCGATATCCCATTAGAGTTCAAAGCTTATATTCTGCTTCTAAATATTATACACTGTCCACCTGTGAAAACTATAAGGAAATCTTTTCAGTACTTTTGGCAATGTGCGCTTAGACAAATAGAAAAACAGACAGAAAATAATTCTATAAATTGCTGTTTTGTGTTTTATTACTCTTTTTTTAGTAAATCTATTATTTCACTTTTAAAACTTTTCTTTCAATGTACCTACAGACACACCGGGTTCTGCTGTTTTATTATAGATGTGGATTGGGGGCGTTTGGAGAAATCCACCACGGTATCTCCTGCCTGTCGTAAAAGGCGACTAATAGGGGCCAACGGGGGTCGCAGGCGGGCGGCAGGGGGCTGTCCGTCGACAACTTAGACACCTCCGTCAGAGGAAGCTCCCAGCCGTCCCTAATGCGCCGAAGATGGCCACCGCGGAGTTTTGGTTGGTATGCCGTGCGTTGTACATAGGTTAGGGACTCGGCCCGGCGGTCACCCGCTGGTCCCATCCCTCCGTTATGAATATAAAACAT
This sequence comes from Sphinx pinastri, assembly GCA_947568825.1. Taxonomy (NCBI): domain Eukaryota; kingdom Metazoa; phylum Arthropoda; class Insecta; order Lepidoptera; family Sphingidae; genus Sphinx; species Sphinx pinastri. Next base: position 4,380,690 of record OX387614.1, on the reverse strand, counting down.
TTATCAGAAGCCCTTTTCACTTTACTGAAAAATGGAAATAAGATTTTGTTATAATGTATTTATTATATTTCCTGGAAAGTTACAATTTCATTCGAAATCATTAGTCGAATCGTGTTGTTGTTTGTGTATCAAAATATTATATTAGGTTGGGGAAAAAGTTTCATGACATTTTATATGAAAACATGTTTTTTCAAAGTTAATTTACATTTAATTACAGTATATAGGTGCCATTTTGTGCGATGCCTTTCTGCCATCTTGTAGGTAGTGCCATAATCCCTTTGCTGTAGAAACTATTTTAGGACTTTAGATAAAAAAAAAACGCAATTAGTAGTATATTAGTATTATTATATTAGTTTAGCAGTCCTCTCTCGATGTTAACCTGACACTGCCTAAAGAATTCTGAAGAGGCCGAAACAGGTGGAAATCTGAAGGTGCGAGGTCAGGGCTATTTGGTGGATTAACACCTCCCACCCAAACTCTCTCTTAATTTTTGCTAAGTGGCTAAAGATGTGTGTGGTCTAGCGTTATCGTGATGAAAGACCACACCCTTTCTATTGATCAATTCCGGCCGCTTTACGTGATCCACTTTTCAGCACCAGTTATTACCACCACCATTAAAAAATACATACAACCCTAAATTTTCTACCTTCTTCCATCATCCCCTATTTTTTAATAGGGATATTAGTAATTTAATAACTTTTAACCCCGGTTGGTAACTGATCAAAATTATCGGTGATCAGTTATTCCCGCTAGGCGTCTGCCGGTGTCACTTCTCATTCAGTAAACAGCTTAGAGTAGGGATGAGACCGAAGCGCCGGTCACCTGTCTCTCTTACACAATAAGCCCTCTCTTACTTCCTTTACTGTTTTCGGTCATGTTATTGTTTATATGGCAAATTTTAATACATCAATGATGGCAAAACAACGTTTGCCGGGTTAGCTAGTATAATTATAAGTTCATGTGCATGATTTCAATATTTATGTTATTTATAATTACTTAATGCAATGCAATGCACTAGGTCAGCGAGTGGATTAAGGCCTAACCCCTCTGAGTAGTAGAGGCCCGTGCTCAGCCTTCCTAGCCGATTTCGGCCACGGCGGCCAATCCCAACAGAGATCAGCCAGGTACGCAGGAGATATTATAGTTCACAAGTGTGCGTGCAATACACAGGTGCACTCGCTATTCCGTCTCTCTCATAGTCCGGTGAGACGGCAATCAGACATGACCGGAGAGGAATCAGCCGCAGGACCAACGGCTTTACGTGCTTTCCGAGGCATGGGGATATTCACATCGCCAATTTCCTGACTCCACGGAGTAATTTTAAGATGGAAAAACCCGACGCGACCCGGGATTGTACCCCAAGACCTCAGCGCGCTAATCGTACTCTTAACGCGTACGCAATACAACTATGCCATCGAGGCAGTCAAATAACAGTGATTAGACAACCAGTGCGCTTCTGCCATGCCGCGCCGTAAACGGCCACACTTCATTAACCGATACACAATTCATTGCTTATAGATCAAAATCTGAAAAAAGAATGTTACGCTCTTTTGTACTCGTGCCGTACCAACGCTGGGGAAATAAAAAATGTACTCGTTAAAGAATTATAGCTTCTACGAATTTTATTTAAGGTTCATATTAGTAAGGGATGGTTTTAATGAAGTAAATAAATAAAAATGTACTCGTTTAAGAATTATAGCTTCTACGCATTATATTTAAGGTTCCTATTAGTAAGGGATGGTATAACCTCATACGCATTTCCGATCAGGGTCACGTGTCCTAACGCGAGTTTAACATTTTATACCCATCCCAAAAGTGCTCATCGCCGCTAAAAAGGTTTTCACTTCAAAAAAGAAAACAGTAATAATAGTAATAAAAGAAAATAATATCGCATTAGTCACATGGCCTGGAGATTTTTTCTAAATAACATGGTCTTCTGGTATTACGGCTGTTTATGAGCGATGGTGATCACTTACTTAACATCAGGTGTGAGCTATGATCTCTTAGTTCCGTGGATCTGGAGTATCGAGGGTCAACCAATTCCGGAAGTAAACAGTTATTGTAAAAAATTATTAAATGACCTTCCATGTTGTCTTTCCAAAACTGATCGTCTCTATTAACTAACTCATATTTTATTTTGCTATCACCAGTCCATACCGCAAATACGCACATTTTTGACCAGTTATATGTAACTGACCCTGAATTTGGTAATACCAGTTACTTTTCTTATTGATTACGAAGGCGCTGGATTTATATAGCCAAAAGTCATTTTTTTTCTTTAATAGCATCGTCAGGCTCCATATTATATGAGAACGATGGGCATTTTATCTCTCTTTCTCTCTCTCTCTCTCTGTAGTCGGTCCCTCATGACTTAGGATCGTGGTCATCACTGGATGTACCGCATTTAGAAGGGATTATTTGTCTCCACCGGTTTCTGTTCATCGCATCTTCAACTAGTTTATGGAACTTGGTAGCAGACGATTCCTTAATCTGGTCTGTCCATCGGGTCGGTGCTCGGCCTCAAGAACGTTTGCCTTCCGTGTTGCCAAGGATGATAATTCTCTCCAGATTTTCGTCGCCTTTCCGTACAACGTGCCCGAAGTATGCAAGAATGCGTTGGCGACATATGGTGGCTAAACGTATCTACACTTTAAGCTGTGAGAGTATCGACTCGTTTGTGCGTTTGGCGGTCCACGGTATCCTCAGCATTCGCCTCCAGCACCACATTTCGAACGCATCGATCCTCTCTCTTTCTCGAGCTAGAATTGACCACGTTTCGACTCCGTAAAGAAAGATAGGGAATATTAATGCTCTGATGAGGCGCATTTTGGTGTTGATAGTAGTTCCCCTCTTCCCCCAAATGCTTTTAAGTCTAGCCATAGCGTCTTTGGCCATGCCGATTCTTCTTTTTATATCGGGAATACAACTGCCATCACTGCAAATTTGGGACCCAAGATAGATATAGCGGTCAATCGTCTGGATACCGGGGATGATGTTTCTTATGATCTTTGTTTTTGCCCGGTTGACTGAGAGTCCGATATTCTCACTCTCTCTCTCAAGCCTCTGAAACAGCTTCTGCACGTCGTCATTCGAGGTAGTCAACAAAACAGTGTCATCGGCGTAACGGAGATTTGCTATACGTTTTCCACCCACATGAAATCCCCTGTCCCAGTCTTCTAGGGTTCGTCTCATTATATATTCCCCATATATGTTGAAAAGAGCTGGCGAGAGGATACATCCCTGGCGTACTCCTTTTTAGGTTTTGAAAGTCTGGGAGAACTCTGTCCCTATCTTTACTGAACAACGATTGGTGGCGTAAAGCTGCTGAATCAGTCCGACTAACAATTCCTACTATTTTATCTCTTCAATTCCATATTTGCATTTTCCATCGGGACTAGCACCCAAAAATGCATACGCTTTATCAATATGTAATCCACATTCTTCAATTACCATACTCAAACTTTTTGCTAATGTCGGAGTTCTGTAAATTCATTGTTCCTGCCATGTTTAATAGAAGGGACATTACTCTACTAGGTTATTGTATGCAAAACTGTAAGCGTGCAGAGAAAGTCTTTTTGCCAAATCCGTAATTTTTTCAAACACTCCAAAACTTATCAATTCGGAAACGAAGTTGATAGGTTTTGGAGTAGATGATTTATGATCACGACAAAAAATACAAAGGGCAGTGGCTGTGGTCACCAAATATATGATAGGGTCCATTTTGTATGTCTTTTTTAATATTTTCAACTTTTTCTCCGAATTGAATATTTTGGCTGGACCAGTATTTTATGGAAGCGTCATCTCCCCATCGTAATCGCAAATAGTTTTCTTTTATCATTTTTCTGGCCCTTATATGATAAAATGTGTTCGTCGAGATTACTAAGAGAGCTTTACAGTTTCTTAATAGATAATTTTTTACACTCTACTTTACCAACTGTAATATGGTCGCGCATTTCTAATACTCGCATAGGTACTGGCATCCCCGTCAGCTATTAAATGGGAATAAATAAGCCCATGGTAAATCAACGAGCTTTTAAAACCTTCGGTAATTATAGCAGCTTCCATTGCAGTGGATGGACCACTAAAGTTTTTGAAACACGTATGATCTGGTGGTTCCATTTTTCCTTTGATTGCTGAGCACAATTTTTATTCTTCACTCCATAGTACAGCACTTTTTTACAGTAGTGGCCAACGATTGCCCCAACGCCCGAAGAAGCATCGTAGTTTGTGCCGTAAGAACGTTTACTCCAACATGCATCTGCAATTACAGCTATCATCGGCGTACCTTGAGCGGAAACATTTACGATACGTTTTGCTTCAATTTCAACTTAGTTTGGGAGGTATGATAAAACTTAAATGCGGTTCAGGTTATCAAAAACCTTGCAGAAGTTGACTACTTCAAGCAAGTTTTACCGTGTAGCAAGTTGCACCTCTGCCTACCCCTTCGGGGATAAAAGGCGTGAGTATGCGTATGCGTAGCAAAATTTTGCTGGTCTAACTAAATATTAAGAATGAACGTGGGATTTTTAAAGAGAACCTCGATGCGTGGTGATTCAATTGTAAATTCCCTGGACATTGCAAATTAGTATATTTTTATAGAACAACCTAATAGTATAAGTACTTACCTTATTAAGAACTTTATTTTCTTTTCTTTGGTAAAAATATACTCCTAGCCACTTTCGGCCACGGCGGCCAATCTCAACGGAGATCAGCCAGGTACGCAGGAGATATTATAGTGCACAAGTGTGTGCGCAATACACAGGTGCACTCGCTATTCCTTCACTCTCATAGTCCGGTGAGACGGCAATCCGACATTACCGGAGAGAGATCAGGCGCAGGACCAACGGCTTTACGTGCTTTCCGAGGCACGGGGGTATCACACCGCCAACTTCCTAACTCCGAGCTGCGACTGAGTAATTTTTAAGATGGAAAAATCCAGTCACAATGATTTTGGCTTGACCCGGGATTCGAACCCAGGACATCAGCGCGCACATCGTACTCGTAACGCGTACGCAAAACAACTATGCTACCTAGGCAGTCAAAAATATAATCTACCAGTCAAACAAAACTTTAAAACGTGGAAGGCGGCCAGCAAAAGTTAAGTTAATAATTATAATTTAAGCTTTTATGGAAATTTAATATGGTCTTTGTTCACCGACCCGGGCATTGTGAAACATATTCTACAGTTTCTAACAAATCTAGACTTTCGCCGGTGCCAGCATAATGCATAACGCACAGTAATTTGGAATATTTAGACTAGAGAGGCTATTAGCGATGTTTCCTTAATAAAAAGCTTGCCTCTAAGTAGGCGGACGAGGTGTAAATTTTAGACTTTATAATATTTCAGGAGATACCGTGGTGGAATTCTCCAAACGCTCCCGATCCACAGGGCGGCCACACAAAAATGGGTGCTGGTGCTCAAAATCTAACCAGGCTCAAACTTTAGGGGCAAAAGTAGCGATTTTGGATCCATTAAAAAAATTAGACCCCTCCATTTATAACTAACTTTTTAAAAAACGTTCATATTAAGTGTCGTTTCGAAGCAACATAAAATTACATCTCAAAATCGGAGGACTTTAAAATTATAAGATTTATTGCAAAGGCCTAGTTTTTGGGAGTACTATCCAAATATATAATATAAATAAAGTATCTTGATTAGAATTTTAAGCCCGTTTTTGGACATGCCCTTTGTGCACATTGGAGAAACATAGCACAAATAGGTGGTTTAAAATTTAAAACAACAAAATACAATGTTAGATTGTCTTACTAGTACTATTAATAGATGTTTGAAAACATAGGATTTTAAAATAAAATATAAAGCACATAGATGTCATTTTTCGAGCTATGAGAAATAATAATACTGTTACGTGCTGGGGTTCGGTATAAACAATTAAACGCCGGTATTGCGATAAAGCACCAATTAAGTTTTTATTAGCATAAAATTACAAGTAAACTAACTAAAACACTGCACTGGATACTACGATATTCGAATACACTTGTTATAGTCACTCACTTCAACTCTCACTCGTTCACACACAAATCACAATTCGCTTCGACGTCGCTCCTAGCTGCTCCTAGTTATCGCTCGTAGTCCGCTTATCGCTCGCTCTTGATCGCGTCGTAAACGAGACTGAATGCCCGGCGGCGGCCGCGCGCAGCCTTTTATACTCGGTTAATGGCCTTGGTCACAAGGCCGCGGCCGCCGGCCACAAGTACCATCGTAGTCTGTGGAACATTCTCGAAAGATCCGGAATAGTCGGGAGCTCTCTCGCAAATATAGGTCAGTTATCGCGTTTCCACGACATTCTGGAGACATCGAGATCTTTCGAGAATTGTCCATCGCCGAACTTTCCACATTCGGATAGTACCACTTCTAGCCAATAGGTGGCGCTGCTATCCGCGAGTATTAGCGCGCGTAACAATACCATTACTGTGAGAATATACTTTTCCTAATTGTCTTCAGATTTCTAGCAAGTTGAAGCCAGCTCGAATGAAGAGCTAGTATGACGCACAATTTAAGATCACATTTCGCCGAATAACTTAGGTCATATATCCTTTATAAAAAGTAGCCTATAGCACTCAGGAGTAATGTTGCTTCCTATTAGTGAAAGAATTTTCAAAATCGGTCCAGTAGTTCCTGAGATTGGCGCGTTCAAACAAACAAACAAACTCTTCAGCTTAATATATTAGTATAGATTACGCGGCTACAGTTGGCCTCCGGGTATTCCAAATTCTATGCTTTGTATCAGATTTATGTATTTTAAACAGCTAGTCATATAATATCACACTACCCGTTTTACGTAACCCTGCAGATAATTCTGCAGGGTAACGGACTGCCTCGGTGGCGTAGTTGTATTACGGTACGACTGGAATGCTGGGGTCTCGGGTTCGATCCCCGGGTCGGGCAAAGTGATATTGAGTTTTTCTATTCAGTATCAGCCCGGAGTCTGGAATTTGTGCCCGATATGGCGATAGGCTCGCCCCCTATCACATCATGGGACGGAATAACGGCGAAAAGTGGGTGCACTAGTTGCGCTTCTGCCTACCCCTTCAGGGATAATAGGCGTGAGTGTGTGTGTGTGTGCAGATAATTCAGATGAATAATATCGAACAATTTGAGTTTCAACGAGTGCTTATGAATTGTTTTATTCGTGTTCTTTTTTAAATGCAGCCATTTAACCATTTACTATTCAGTATTCCGTGATCTAACCACAATAGCCGAAGTAGATAAAGAGATTTGTGGTAAACTTGACATACTTTGTTGAAGTTTTCTTACAGTAAAGTTGTGAATCGTTTTGTTTTTTTATAGTTTTATTTTTTTTAAACACGCACATAAAATCGGTTTTGAGTTTGTAAGAATCAGAAGGAATAACTGAGGTTAAAGTACGAAAAAATATGGATTCTCAACACTTTTCTTATAATACATAGAAAATGTTTTCCCTTTACAGAGGCAAAATACACGTACACGCTTAGTTTAATTAGCAGAAATGCAAGAACATTAACTCCGAGAACTTTATTTGCTTATAAAATAAATATTTTATGGAAGTTTTGAATCCAGTACAGCCTTTGAGAAAATGTTTAATATAACTTATTTTACTGAGCATGTTAATAGTATGTATTTCTGTTTATGACTAAAGATATTGAAAGAGCAAAAATAAAAGGGTTGCTTTCAATAAGAAGTAATAAACATGCCATAATGCTATCTAGCGTTTGCAATCCCGCACAATATTTTTCCATTTGGAATTTGCGGTAAATTCGGTATTACAGCTGCATCCAGCTGTAATTCCCTCATAACATTTAATAGTACCACTGCAATGTCTATTTCTACCGCCAAGCAGCAGTGTGTATGCACTGTTGTGTTTCGGTTTGAAGGACATTGTAGCCAGTGTAACTACTGGACATAATGGGACTTAACATCTTATATCTCAGGATGACGAGCGCAGTGGAATGCCACATAGTACTTTGTAAGTCAAGGTGCTGGTTGGTGTCGTTACTGTTTATGGGTGGTCGTATCGCTTACCATCAGGCGAACGGCATGCTCGTCTCGTCATTCAATGCCATAAAAAAAAAGCACCCCACGCTTATAAAGCGTGTTTTTTTAGATTTTTTAAACTATTTTTCTTTATCAAATAGATAGATAAGTAATAAACTACGTTTGGTAGGTAACTTTGATATTTTTGAAACCAACACATACAATCTAAAATATTACTTTTATTATTATTATCTAGATACTCCCTATGTACCTACTTTACGTACTTTTTGTTGGAAATAGTTTTTTTAAACATGCAACAAATATATTATAATTATTTTTACAAAAACTAGAAATCAAAGAGATCCTAGTTTCGACCGGACAAAATATTATCTACCTACTAATCATTGGTAGTATTTATTTAGTCATAACTACTTAGGAACACTATAGTTAATTCTACTGTTGCAAGTATAAACAAGCTTCTAAAGAGAGCTTCTAGAGTTTCTTGTCCGTTCTTCTCTGGTGAAAACTGCTTTCCGAACTAATGGTGAAGTTAATTTTGACGGAATCTAAATAATGGATAACATTTTATGGGTTCAAATAAAATTATTTCATTGCAAGAATAAAAAAAAAATACGGAAATAACTGTGTTAAAGAAATAATAAGCCAAAAATGACAATGAAAATAAAAGTGATATAATATTATTGTGTAGTAAATAAAGGCGCAAAAAAAATGATATCTTTTATCTTGTCCACCAGTTTTACTACTTGTACAGTATGAAAGGTTAGTCGAGGGACCTGTAAGTGGGTATTCAGTGTTCGATTCTAGTCCCTAAAATATATTATGACCTTATTTTTCCGGGAATTTTAGCACCCAGGTATTTTTGGCTTCCTAAGCCATGTTTGAAGTATAAAGGGAAAACTGATCATACCTAAAGGTCATATTCATACGTAATATTCGATAACATAGGTCAACCAAGTCACTAGCTCAAGGATACCCACACGTTGGGAGCTTTTTTACGTATTTTCAAGTGAAAACTTCTTTTTTAGGTTTAGGTACTTTGTCATTTATCATTGTTTTTTCTATCGTTTTGTTTTATTAGTTACCTGCAAGCATAAAAATGTATACTTGCATGATGTTTTTAAGTAGGTCCTGACGACTGAAAATACATACTGTGTTTGAAAATTTACTTTGTAAACACCTTTCTCCTCCAAAATAAACGAATTTGTTCGAATTATGGTAAGATTTGCTTCGCCAATCACTCGTTCGGTCGATTCCTCGGGAAAGGTGTGGGAGGGGAACGTAAAGCACAAGTCAAACACGGTGTATGCGCACGCGCATCATCCCGACCAGTGTCAGTATTGCCAACTTAGTGGATTTACTAATAAAACTGGTGGTTTAGAACCCTCTTTTAGCGGAGAATGTTGGTTTTAGTGGCTGGTGGTTTTAGTGAGTGAATGAGTTTACAACAATTGGTAGGAAGAAGACGTAAATCCTCTAAAATATTAAATACAATTGGTCACCAAATATTGTTATCGTCTGGTAAAATAGTTGTGTGTGCTCAATAACGTGACAAGTTGCAGTATTTCAGTTTGTTGTTATCAAAGTGTTCTAAGATTATATAGACTGGACATTGGGAAAATCGTCATGAAAAAATTTTGATCCTGTTCGTCAGTAACTCAATCTACCATGAAATAGCAAAACACCTATGTAAAATGCATTAGAACATACTTTGACATGATCGTAATTGGCATAATTCCTTCTAAAATATTATTTTCTTTATTAAATGTAAGCATACCGAGATGTCTTGTCACACAAACGTGTCAGATATGACAGCGACTTATTACCAATTTATAGTTGTGTCAATTTAAGCTTGCCGGTATGACAATTCAATTTTTTCGCGACGCGATAACTTTGTGAGAACGTCTACCTAAAATGTATTTATTTATTTATTTAAAAAGGTACATCAACAGTACACGTATATTTAATACTCTAATACACTTTACTTAGGCTTAAAACTAATACATGTCCAATTACAGATGTACACAACATTACTTAAAAAATATATAAATTATCATAGTATTTTATTTTATTGGTTGTAGAAAACTTACAGCTAATACAAATGATAGTATATAAGATTATAATAGCGACAAAAGCAGCCAGTTAAAAGTTTGCACTTATAGGTTAGGTGTGTACCTACACATACAATTTCTTAATATCTTGCTTCTAGAGTGCTCTAGAAGCAAGATATTAAGAATTTGTTATATATTATATAAAATATATTTATCTAAGTTAAACAACGCATAGAACCGAACTCAGAGGAAGAATGCATCGCTCATGATTCTTTTAAGTTTTGGAATACTTGTGCAAAAAAGATCTAAGTCCATATCATACATTATATTGTTAAACTGATAGCTGACTCTTTTGAGGAAGGCATTTTTGCAGTAATTTGTGTTTGTGCGGGGGATATTTAGCAATCTCGGACACGTCACAAAATTGGGGTGCGGTACCGAGCTTAACCGCAGGAGGTACGGGTAAATAGTCTAATATTATAACTTTTGATCTAAAGGAACGTCTACATTTGTTATTGAAAATATTTAGGGAATCAAAAAATATGTCAATATTTGGCACTTTGGCATAGATTTCATTGTAGGTAGTGGGTATTCTACGTATGGGCGAGTTATACCCAACATTTGTTCGGCTTTGTGGTAGGTGGAAGAGTTCAGTTCGCGGCTGTCTAGGCAGCCGGTATGGTATCGACAACCCAAAGCGCTCTAGCAAATGCTTGCACTGAGAAAACCCAGTAACACATCTGTATAAAAACATAAGGTCGTGTTGTTTCCGTCGATTGAGTAACGCAAACATGTTAAAAAAAGAAAGACTAGTTAAAAATTCAACTATATAATTGCAAATATTAACCACGTTCTCCATAAATTATAGCAATGAGTATAATATTTATGTGCTAACCTTGAAATAATATTGTAAAAATATACCGAAATAAAGAATTTAATCTTGACTTTTAAATCAACGCGACGCCTTTACAATGTTGTATCCTTCAGTTCACGGGCGTAGCGGTGGGAAAGTTTTTAATCGTTTGGAAACGAAATATAAACGATTACTGAGAAAAATCGAAATTTGGAAATTATATGCAGGATGTATCACGATAGAGTTTTCAACTGAAGCAGGTCAATAGTTGTTGTTTAGGTACATATATTTATTAAAATATGTTTCAAGAGCATTTTTAAAACAGTCTAGTACAATGTATTAGATAAAAGTACAATATATCCTACTAATATTATTAACGCGAAAGTTTGTAAGAATGTATGGATGTATGGATGGATGTATGTTTGTTACTATTTCACTCAAAAACCACTGAACGGATTTCTATGAAATTAGGCACACAAGTAGATTATGTCCTGGATTAACACATAGGCTACTTTTTATCCCGGGAAAATATAAAGCGCGAATTTTATCCCGGAAAAACCTTTAACGCGGGCGGAGCCCCGGGCAAAAGCTAATTCGATATAATTATAATTTATTTTGTCAATAATTATAATTAATGTTTTCATTTTTTGTGATGCACCTGAGCGTACCAAAATTCATATAGCATTTCTAATGTAATTTTAGTAAATATGAGTACCTTATGCTACTGAATACGCATTAAGACTGTCGCACCGATTATCCGTTGGACGCAGCGAACGTGTCACAATAATTCTTGGGAATTCGTGTCTTGGGAGATGCCTATGTCCAGCAGTGGACTGTAACGGGTTGATGATGATGAATGGAATATAATAATAATATAAAAACAGTGATTTATATAAAAATTACCCTTTTGACTATCGATTATAAACTCTCTGAACAAGAAATCGATATCACTTAAGAATCGATTATTTCGGGCAACCGATTTTTTGTTCTCTTCACTATACATAGTATGAAGTGAAGTGTCAATAAATTGTCATACCGGCAAGCTTAAATTGACACAACTATAATAACTTTTGGATGAAAAATTTGGTCCTGATGTCCGGTCTATAACTAAGTATACTGTTTAATGTCTTTGTTGTTATTGTTTAAAAAAGCGGCGATAGTCTAGTTGGGAGTGGAACGGACTGCCGAGACGAATATCCGCAGGTTCAAAACACAGGCACGCACCTCTGACTTTTATAAAAAGTAATGTGTGTATTCTTAGTGAATTATCGCTCGTTTTAACGGTACAGGAAAAACATCGTGAGGAAACCATATGCCATCGCCATATGACCTAATGACCCACCTCCAGTGCTTTTACGCTGCGCTCATCATCCCGACGCGCGACGCAACAGATTTTAAATTACTTAGGCCTAGTTGTTTCATCCGTAATCTATTTCTATGATTTCAATTTTGCCAGAAGATAATCTATCTATTATATTATTTGATACAAGGCCAGCATAGCAAAGAAGGCAAAAATACTTTATTTCGTAACCGTGGTTTCATAATAATTTGTAACTATTTTCTTATCTATTAATTCGCGTGATGGTGGTATGTGTGTAAGAGCGAAGGATATTCAAATTAACTCACATTTGCCGCCAACTTAACGGGCCAATCACGATAACTAATGGGAGGCCGTGCGCACGCGCCATCCAGTGGATGGATGGCCCAGTAACTAATGTCGGTGCTTCTATGGCGACACGTTCCCCGGCGCGCTTGATAAGTAATTCAAGAACTATGTAAGTTGGGCTGTCCGAGCACTGACTGACTTTACTTCACGCAAAGAAAAAAAAAAGTTTCAATGAAACTTAACGCGTATAGGCGACTTACTTTTTTTAATTTGTTCAGCTTATGTGTTTGACTGTACATTAATGAGTGGATAGAGTATGTTCGAAACGCCGCGGCGACAAGCACATGCGATCATTTAAGTTCTCGACAAAAGGTTTTGTCCCAAACAACGTTAGTGATTTCTTATCCGCCTACAAACAAACACATCACACGTTCATATTATCCTGTGGAACTGAGAGATCATAGCTCTCATCAACTATTCAACAAAAACAATCAACTTTGAGTTGTAAAATTTGTTTATATCCTATCAAATTTGTTTATCATCGCGTCGTTTTCCTCTCATAAATCCAATTACCTCGGGACTTAAATTTTTACGATGAATATTTTGTGTTAGTCCGCCAACACAATAATTTGTATAAACACGTTTTTCGCATTGCAATGCATTTTTTTTTACTGTTTTTATGACCATGGTATTTCTGTTAGCTCACCAATTGACGAAACAGTTTTGTTTTTTTTTTTAACTAAATGCGTGTAAATAAAACATTTGCAGTAGTTAAAACTGAAGAGCTGACAAGTGTTATTGAATCGGAATTTTATTTCGTTTCTATAATGATAGTACATTTTTTTTTTTTTTTTTTATGGCATTGAATGACGAGCCGAGTATGCCGTTCGCCTGATGGTAAGTGATACGACCACCCATAAACAGTAGCAACACCTTCCAGCACCTTGAGTTTCAAAGCACTGTGTGGCATTCCACTGCGCTCGTCATCCTGAGACATAAGATGTTAAGTCTCACTATGTCCTGTAGTTCCACTGGCTACAATGTCCTTCAAACCGAAACACAACAATGCATGCACACTGCTGCTTGGCGGTAGAAATAGACATTGCGGTGGTACCCACCCAGACGGTCTCTTACATATGAGAGACCTACCACCAGTTCATCGACATATTACAATTTTAAACTTATGATATCACTACATAATATAAAACAAAGTCGCTTCCCGCTGTCTGTCTGTCTGTCTGTTCCTATTTATGTATGTAGATCTTTAAAACTACGCAACGGATTTTGATGCGTTTTTTTTTAATAGATAGAGTGATTCAAGAAGAAGGTTTATATGTACTTTTATCCCGGAATAACTTATTAACGCGGGCGGAGCCGCGGGCAATTAATAGTAAATAATCCGTAAAGATCTAAACATAGTAATGATATTTCAATCTCTCGTTTGAGCTTCACACGTTTTGTTATACTTCCGTAATAAAAAACAAATTAGCCGGGACAGAACCTGAACCTGAGGCCGTAGCTAAGATGCCTTTCTACAAGTGTTAACGCTAACGTTATGTTTGAGAATGATATATCCTAATGATATAATTGTAGATAAGATATGTCATTGCCATACATTTTTCTCCTTTCTTTTAGCACTAACTAATTATAACCCGTCCCAGCTTCGCCTCGGTAGCCGAACTTAATATGTTTTCATGTTTTTCCTGCAGTAGTATCTGTTTAAGTGCTCTTCATTTTGCGAGATTAAAATTCCGCTATACATTTTCCTGTGATAAAAAGTAGCCAATGTCCTTCCCAGGGTCTCACGATCTCGATATCCAATAGTTTATCATATAGTTCCTGGTTTCAACCGAGACAAAAGTTTTTGCAGGATAAAAGTCCCGGTTTATATTTTTCCGGAGAAAAAGTAGCCTAAAACCTTCCCTGGGTCCCAAACCATCTCCATGCCAAATATTATCGAAGTCTGTTGGGTAGTTTTTGATTTTATCACGTTCAGACAGACAGATGCGTCTGGCGGACTTTGTTTTATATTATGTAAGGACGATTGTAAAAAGGCATCCTGGCTATGGGCCCTGGCCTGTGAAATGAAATGAAATGAAATGAAATGAAATGAAATGAAATTTTATTTGCATGATTATGGTTGTATATACAGATAGCATAATATAATTACAGAATTCAATAATCAGTGTCTCACAATCTGTCATTTTTGACGTGCAAATATTTATGATAGTTTTTATAGTTATTATTATTTATTATGATAGTAATAATTTCAAGGAGAGAAAAGAAAAGGATAGTTATATCAATAGTGATTTTAGATTTATCTTAGTAGTATTTAAGTATCTATAGGTAATAATCCAAATGTTAGTCATTAGTATACATTATAATTAAAATTTACAATATTAGGTATGTCATTTCTATTATTTATTAATATTTATGTCATTTAAAAAGTCATTTATATTGTAATATAGTTTGTTTATAAGCAGTTGAGTTAATTTATTTTTAAATTCATTTAATGTACATTGTTTTAATTCCTCGGGCAAATTATTGTAAATTTTTATTGCCATACAGTACGCATTTTTTATAAAAACATTACGCCTTTGTAGAGGTACATATAGTCTGTTTTTTAGCCTTTCGCTTTTGCAACCCATATCCGCCATTGTGGGAAATAGGGATGGGTGCTTTTTTACAATAAGTGATGTTTCATATATGTATAGGCACGGAAGGGGTAATATTTTTAATTTTTTAAACATAGGTTTACAGCTTTCCATTGTATCATAGGTATTACAAAGGGCCCTTACACATTTTTTTTGTACTATAAATGCTTTTTGGATATCTACCGAGTTTCCCCAAAGAGGAAGACCGTATCTCAGTGATGAAACGACATATCCATGATATGACAATAGAGCAGCTTCCATCGAGACAATGTTTCTTAATCTACGTAATGCAAACACAAATCTATTTAGTTTGCTGCATAACTGTTCAATATGTGATTTCCAATTGAGATGATTATCGATTTTTAATCCCAAAAATATTGCTTCATTTGTTTGTTCTATCTTCTTATTTTCAAATTGAATATTAATGTCAATTGTTTTGCTGTTATAATTTTTAAAATTTATAATTTTTGTTTTGTCAATATTTATGTTTAAGTTGTTACTTCTAAGCCATGTTATAATATTTTTAAGAGCTATATTTAATCTTTCTTCAATGTCATTTTTATCTTTACCTTTTATTATTACTGTAGTGTCATCGGCAAATAAAATGCAGTCATGTTCAGTTGCATTTGGGAGATCATTAATATAAAGTAAAAAGAGTAGAGGTCCCAATACGCTGCCCTGTGGAACTCCATATTGAATTTGTTCATACTGTGATCTATATTTTGTGATATGTTTATTTGTCAGCTTGGTTATTTCTACGCATTGTTCCCGGCCCTTTAAATAACTATAAAGCCAATCTAGTATTTTTCCTCTGAGTCCATAGTTATATAATTTACTTAGTAATATGTCATGTGAGACAAAATCAAATGCTTTGCTCATATCCAAGAAGAGTGAGACCACGAAATCACCTACATTTAAAGACTCTGTTACGGTTTTAATTAAATTGAAGCACGCTAGCGCCGTTGAACAATTTTTCCTAAATCCGTATTGTTCATTTTTTAATATTTTATTTAATGTAATGAAATTGTATATTTTATCATAAATTATTTTTTCATATATTTTGGAGAGTACTGGAATCAATGCAACAGGTCTGTAATTGTTTATTTTGTCATTTTCGCCCTTTTTGAAAATTGGCTTAACAACTGAAAATTTTAACTTGCTTGGAAAAATACCTTGTTCAATACTCAAATTGATTAAATGAGTTAAGGGTTTCACTATATACTCTGCACATTTTTTCAATACGTTAGTCGTGATTGAATCATATCCTGTTGATTTTTTATTTTTTAATGCATTTATAGTTTTAAGTACTTGAGATTCGTCAGTTGGTGTTAGAAACATTGTCTTTTCATATTGAGGTATTTTTGTTTTATTAATGTTAATTCCTAAATTGTTATTGTTGTTGTTATTGGCTATATGAATATAGTGATTGTTGAAAATATTAGTAATTATTTGTGGGTCAGTATATATAATATTATTACTAGTTATTTGATTAATTTCCCCTGATTGAGTTTTGTTAGCAGTGGTTTCTTTTATTATGTTCCATGTTGCTCTGCATTTATTTTCGCTTTTTAATATATATTTTGTGTTATCTAGTTGTTGGGCTTTAAATATACATCGTTTGAGTATTTTACTATATTTATCGTATCTGTGCTTATTCTGTGTTTTGTTCGCTTTACAAAGGTGATACTTTATATATAGTATTCGTTTTTTAACACAACATAATTTAAGATTTTTTGTGAGCCATTTACTTCGAGCTGGTTTTCGTACTATTTTTACATTAATTTCGGGAAAGCAAAGATCATAAAATAATATTAAATCTTCGTGAAATAATTTGAAAGCTGTATCGGCATTTGGTTCAGACAAAACATTAGAGTATGATAAAGCCGAAATGCAATTCCTAAATTTTCGCATGTTGTCTCTATTAAAATCGCGTTTTCTTTCATACCATGTCTTAGGCAGTTTTGTGTTTGTGTTCAATGCATATTCTAAAGTCAACGATACACTTTGACAAGTTTCGTGATCCGAGAGCGCCACATAATGTATGCCTGATTGTATATCTGTTAGATTGCTTACTATTAAATCAATACAAGATAACTTTCTTGTTGGCAGTACAATGTGATTACTAAGATTATAATTTTTTAAAATCGATTCTAGTTCTTGTGAATATTTATTATGTTTTAGTATATCAATATTCCAGTCACCGCATATTATAATGTTTCTTTTTACGTTACGTGTTAATTTGTTTAGTAGTATATTTAGTGTCTTAAAAAATAAGTCTATTTTTGATGATGGTGTTCTATATATGCATGCAATTATAGTGTTTAAGTCGTTTAACTCTATACAACAACACTCGAAGCAGTATGGTATTGCACAATCTATTGGTATTCGTTTGTAATCTATTCCTAGTTTTATGAGAATGCAAGAACCACCTCTACGTTCATTCATCCTGGAGTAAAAAGCTGCTGTTGTATAGTTTTTCATGATTAGGTTGCATTCCGTACCACTCTTAAGGAAAGTTTCACAAAGACATACTATATCAATAGAACCAACTTGGTTCTCAAGCTGTAATAGAGCTATTTCCAACAGATCTAGTTTGTTTAGGACGCCTGCAATATTTTGGTGGATTACGTTTATTTTAATACTTTTATTCACGAAAAAAGGTTTTAAGATTTTTATCATCGTCTGAGGATAATGTGACTGAATTTATCTTATTGTATATAGGCCGATTAAGTTCGTTATTACCTTTGTTGTTAGTAAGTGTTTTAGTTAAATAGCTATCTTTCTTATAATTTGAGTTATTGTGAATAAATGTGTTTCTCTTTTTCGTATTATATCTTAGATACTCTAGTTCAACTAATAATTTAAAGGATAGCTTTTTTATAATAAATTCTTGGTTATGATTTAAATACTCAATATCTAAGTATGTTAAATTTTTATGGTTTTCATGCAATTGGTTTTTTATATTTTGATTAAGTCTACGAGTATCCAAATGAAAATTTTTTTGGACTTGTATTATGTAGATTTCAACTTTTTTTTGTTGTAATATTTGTATGAAACTATTCAATGTATTATATAATGTGTAAGGTCTCTTGTCGTGGGATCCCATTCCCAAGATTATAATATCTTTTTCATTTAATGATGAGATGGTATTTTTACAACTATTTAGTATATATGTGCTGTCAGCTTGTGGTTTTACTAAAGAAGTTAGTATATAGTCGTTTCGCCTTTTGTTATATTTGCTTTCTAATATATCTGCTGCCAGACCTCTGATCTGTTCATCTCCCAGGATCATAATTTTTGGTTTTGTTTTGGTTTTTGTTGCTGGATTCTTAATTTCTACTGTTTGCTGAACATCTTTCGTTGGTGTGTTGATGTCGCATATATTTATATCGTTGCTACCGCGTGAGTTGGAAAGCTGTTGACTTTTTTGTGCATTAAAATTTGTGTCTGTTTCCTTTTGGTTATATACAACAGGAGAATTCTGTATTGCATCGCCTGAATTAGCTAAAGTTCTGATTGTGTTTTGTACATTTCTGGGCGAATTATTTATAAAATTTCTTCGAGGAGTGGTTTGTTGCGAAGTAATTTTTTTTAGAAAATTTATTTGCATTGTTTGTTCAGAAATTATTTTCTTTAGGTTATTGATTTCATAAGCTTGGTTCTCAATTTCTTTATGTGCGCTCACTAATTCTGTTGTCATTTCTTCTATTTGGGACTTTAGCTCTTCTAATGAAGATATATTGTTTATATCAGTATCCGCTGGAAGGCTGTGTACAGTGTCGTCTAAGAAAGTTGAATTGTAGACTGTACTATTTTTAATGCTTAAGTTTAAGTCCGAATTTGTTTTCCGTAACTTCCGTCTGATCGTTATATTATTATTTTCCATTTTTATTCCAATTAAATTATTACAATTATTTTTCCTCTTTATATTTTTGATTATAATATAATGTATTTTTTTGCTTAGAGCGCCCTCTGTTGTCGTTTTATTGAAGTAGGTACTTGGTTTTATACGTTACTGTTATCAATCATTACGTTATTTTTATTTATTAAGCTAGATGTCGTTGCGATGCTTATCGGTTTTGTATTTGGTTCTCAGCTATTTAATAGTACGTTAGTGGATAGTTCCGATAGATGGCATTTTGTTCAAATGTTGTTTCTTAAGATCAAAGTCCACTTACGAATTTAAATACAGTAACGGTCGTAGTTTTCTCATAAGTGTTTGCAATATTGTTTTTCTCTTTTATTATAGTGCACTTTTGATTTCCATACACTCCCTTTTTTATGAGTTAACTGATTTTGTATAGTTTTTATAGGTTTTTGTTATTTAATATTGCAGTTTATCCACTTTGTTAAAATTCACTTTTTTAGCTTTATTTTATCACTTTACACTTAGATAACATTGTCACTTGGGGAATTGATAATAAACTATTTATTTATCACTTTTAACTCGAATTTTATCAATAATTACTTTAATACACATTTATTTATTACGGAGCTTATGTTATCGTGGCACTGGCGCCATCTACCTCAAATGTACCTGTTACCGATTGAGCTATGTGTTACTTTGTAGAGTCTAACTACGCCATAGTCAGACAATTAATTATTCCCAGAAATCAGATACATAGAGTTAGATAATTGTCTTGGTACAACCAGAAGTAATTCTAGTATAATTATAATTAATTGGTAAGGCTCGTTTGGCAATTGAAGCCGTTTATGGGCAGCAGAAATAGGCCCTAGTGTTATACCATCGTTTTGCATGTCGTATATGCCTTTGTATAGTCGCATTTACATTTACGGCACAATTAGCGACAACGCACCGTTCTATTATTGGTTATATTTCACACGCCATCAATCAGGTACATATAGGCCGAGATCAACTTTGTTAATGCGTAACATGAACAATATTAATATGAATTTTGCGGAATTTAGAGCCGATAGTCTGTCGCGAGTCATGTCAAATTATACATAGGAAAATAGAAATTGCAACGTGTGGTAAAATAACGTAAAGGGTACACGGTGGACATTTTAATCGTATTACGTGTATACTGTAACTAGAATCCTCCCTTTGTGGAAGCGAGTGATTGACATGCATTGTTATTGCATATCCAGCAGGTAAACCATTACCAGTTGTATTGTAGTCCATATACGTTATGGACGGCGTTCGGGCGTGTGTAATTATCTTTAGATTACTAGCCCAGGTCGCACAATAGATAGATAGATTCGATTATCCTTTGAGCTGATGAAATAGTAAAAATAGATTTAACACACCATAATAAAATTGGAGTTCACCCAAACATATAAATATTCTATCAATTTTTTTGACGCACAAATGCATCGCATTTGTTTTGTGCACGTGCAATTGATCGTTGTTTTGATCAACAGTGATGCAGGAGGCGGACGAGGAGACGAAGGCGATGTGCCCGACGGACGGCAGCGACAACCTGCTGCTGGACTGTCCCCACGCCACGCTCTACTTGCGCTTCCTGCACGAGAGAGAGCTCAAGGTAATCAATCATCTTATGTTATTCTTTACTGCCACCGTCGGATTCATAACGAAAATTTACCAATCAAACTAAAGTTTGATTCTCATACTAACAGAACAGAATATATTTTGATTGGTTTTCTTGCAATCGGCCCCTGGAATATTTTTAAGATGGCGTTATAAAATACACCAATATATCGTATTCAAATAATAAGATAAATCAGAATTGTTTAAGTGATGATGATAATATGGGAAATATAGTGTCTATGTGACTTATAAATTTATTATTACACTTTTCACTGGTGATTACAGTATCTTGCAAATGTGCCCGCTGTATATCCAAGATAGTCTCATTCAAATACGCATAGGGGTAGATCATGAATAGGCTAGAAGATCCCTAAGCTTGATGCGACACTTTAAAAAACGAACTATGATAAGAAACTAAAGGTGAGAAAGTGCAGGTTATATAATTTGAGCTCCAGCTGTGTCATCAACGAGATACAATAGGTACGGGGTGAACAGTTGCCCCAGTGAATAGCGTCTACGGTATTTTAAAGTTCTAGCAGGTGAGTTTGGGCGATCGGAGCCGGCCCGGCCACAACTCCCCGATCGATACATGAGAATACTTAATTATTAGCCCAATTAAGTCACCTATATAACTATAGACATTTTATATTTGACCTAAAATAGATCAAAGTAATCAATGAAGCCATCTCGGGCTGCAGGAAAGAGGACACAAAAAATTAATATAATATTAATAAAAAAAACGGGAAGCACGCGTCGCGATCTTTACCGATGAGGACGATAAAGGCTCTACCCTAGCTAACCTACCAGCTTTTTATTAGCTACTTAAGTGATGACTACCAAATTTTAAACCAAAAATAGCTTTTCCAATTAAGCTTGAAGGCGAAGCTCTCAAAATTGTAAAAACAATAAATACTTGGGACATCTAGTCAGAGGATTAAAGAGACTTCGACATAGGGAACGTAGAGCGTTAGAAGAAGCGGCGGTAAGAAGCAATATGCTGGCCCGCAGGTTTGGACGAGCTACGCAACAAGTAGAAATAGACCTGTTTGTTGCTTATCGTCAATTTTATTACTCGAACAGTCTGTGGTTTCGGTATATGTAACGAGCAGACAGAGACAGATTAATTCATTGGGCACTTTCCGTTTTAGGTTACGGCAACATTTAATAGATGCTCAACGCGATGGATATAACGTTGATTACGATACTGCATATCTTTCTTAATATATATAAATCTCGTGTCACAATGTTTGTCCTCAATGGACTCCTAAACCACTTAACCGATTATAATAAAATTCGCACACCATGTGCAGTTCGATCCAACTTGAGAGATAGGATAGTTTAAATCTCAAATTATAGTCGCATTTTTAATTTATTGCTAATTATTTGTCTGTTATTATTTGACAGTCACAATTATCTGTTAACTCCAAATGATTCTAACAGATGTCGATACCTTTCGACTGGGTTGAGTAAGTAATCAATAGATGGCGCTGCTATGGTAATGATAACAGATGTCGATACCTTTCGACTGGGTTGAGTAAGTAATCAATAGATGGCGCTGCTATGGTAAATCTACGAACGTGTCATATAAGCTACGGGTAGATTATGTATACTTTTTATACCGGGAAAATATAAAGCGGGACTTTTATACCGGGAAAACTCATTCACGCGGGCGGAGCCGCGGGCAAAAGCTAGTATTTAATAAGTCTTGATTTAATTTTTAATAGTATCATTGTACAACCCTATTATTTTCTGCTGAGCTTGAAGTGGGTATACTTTAATTTTTCGTCCACTTGGGTGGAGACCTGAAATGAAAAGTGGTGGATATTAAGTATAACTGATAATCCTACATTGTACGGATAGGTCTTCCTGTTCTTTTGGCAGCGCAATACATTTGAGAATTATAATTTATGTTTAAACATCGCAGGCGTAAAGAGATGGATGAACATGGTATAATTATAGTGCCTACCTGTTTGGTATGGCCTTCTTGCTTTTTAGTCCGCTGGCGTCTGTAGCTGATAATACTCCTCGGAGTAGGTTTTTTACGACCCTGTGTTGTTGTCTCTTATGTCTTGCCTGAATTCAACGTTAAGTATCACATTGGTATAACGTATTCATAAACACACCTGCAAAAAATACAAATTGTTAAGTTTTTTACGTACTTTCCAGGGCTATATTACATAAAATTAAATCAAGTATGTACTTAAATTTGTGCCCGATATGGCGATAGGCTCGCCCCCTATCACATCATGGGACGGAATACGCTTGGCGAAAAGTGGGTGCACTAGTTGCGCCTCTGCCTACCCCTTCGGGGATAAAAGGCGTGAGCATGCGTAAGTATGTACTTACATCATTGCACACGTAACTATTACGCTTTTTTCAATATGATTATAATATTTTCTGCATGGCTGATATTGATGGCTGGCTACTAATCAAGCGGAGTGAGCGCCGTGCGCCGCCCGCGCGCCTCTCCCGCCCGCTACTCGATAAGTCTATAGCCGTTGCGCATTTCCTTAGTTTTAATTTAATTTTTATTTATTTCCGGACGCTCGTTGCCGTTGCGCTACGTCTCGCCTGTTGTGCGACAAAAAAATAACTGTCGAGTGCCGCTATTTGCGGCGTGGCAGAGGTGCACTGCTTATTCAATTTATTCACTTATAATAACTAGTTGCTTCCTTTTCCCACTATTTTATTTATCTATTTATATTTATTCATATTTTACAATCAATCCGTGAGTCACTATTCTTCAAGTGAGGGTTCCAGTTGAAAACCAGCGCCAGGCACACCTTGCCTGGCATTTTATGCTGAACTGGATCCTTTTCGACAGTAACATGGGATGCACGTTGCCCACATGCGTTATGTAATATGTATTACCTTTTTTGTTAATTGTTTGTGTGCGTCCCAGTATATTGTGCGAATAAATGTTTCTTTCTTTCTTTCTTTCGTTCTTCTTTCTTATATCCTTCGGCGTGTGCAGTATAATAATGCCTTTACAATGTTGTTGGGGCTGCTACGCTATTGTAGTGCATCATCAATGTTTGTTATAGCTTCCATGCCATAATGCGTAAGAAAGCTGCATCAATCTCATCCAGGCTTCGTATTCTAAAAATGATTGCGGATCGTCATGGCTGTCCATGAAGATTTACAGATCTGGGTGGGTCGAGTTAAAGGTGCAATTAAGTCTTGTATCTAGTTTGTTCTTCAAATACTAACATGATGTAGTTTAATTCTATTTTGTTACTAACATTCCTTTGGAATTTTATTCTGAAATAAATGATGATTTGATTTTGTCATCAACACTAAAACAAAACCCTTGTAATCTCTAAATATACGCAAGGGAATTTTATGTTTTAATATTTTGTTCTGGATTTCATTCGTTCAACTGTGTCACAGTTACAACCTAATGTAACTAAATTCAGGATTAGTGTGTCATAATTTTTAAAATGACAATATACACAGTGTGTTTCTGCAGGCACGGCTGTGCTCGATAACAATTTATAACAAACTTGTTTAATGGGTGCTTCCATAACGACTAACTTAAATAACTGACTTAGTTTTACATGAGATCTCACAACATTTTGTAATGAAAGAACTGGGTTGTTAAACTTGGTCTTTTGTACGTTTTATGTTTTATGGGGTATACTATATCCGTTAACTATACATACATACATGTTAACTATACCCGGTATAGTTTACATTTACAGTCACTGGTGTTTAAGCTAAGAATTGCCTCAGAGATGATCTCAGAACATTTCGGACTTTTACCATTTAGAATTGGTGAATCTTAGGTTTTATTGCAAAATCTTAGGTTGCTATTTGCTGATATAAAATATATCGATGTATACATAATAGATTAGAAAACTCAATATATTTGCAAAAAATAACTGCGAGTTACGAGGATTAAAAGAACGTAAAACAATTTTTTGTTCTTTTTGTGTTACGGGGCCGCGACGTGTATCGGGAGAGTGCCTATAAATGAGGATTGAAGGTGAAAACGGATGCATTTGTAAACAAAACAATTAAGACAAATATTTTTCTAAACTTTTCACAGTTATATCAATATTTGATGACAAGAATAAATGAGCATGTTTATGATTAGGGCTGGCGCTACATGGTGAAGCTGGCGGCGTACAACAACGGCGCACACATCCACCACCAGCAGCTCACCAAAGAGGACGTGCCCGCCATCGTCGACAAGTGCCTTAGCTTCATATATGCGCATGGTGAGTGCTCACTTACTCAACACATTTAGGGTGGGATAAGACAATTAATAACATAAAACAATACAATTAAGGTATTGAAAAGGAGGCGTGTGTACACATTTTTTTTAAATAAAATCTTTTAAATAAGTCTACTGTTGATAATTTTTTTTATGGCATTGAATGGCGAGACGAGCATGGCGTTCGCCTGATAGTAAGCGATACGACCACCCATAAACAGTAGCAACACCATCCAGCACCTTGAGTTACAAAGTACTGTGTGGCATTCCACTGCACTCGTCATCCTGAGACATAAGATGTTAAGTCTCACTATTTCCTGTAGTTACACTGGCTACAATGTCCTTCAAATCGAAACACAACAGTGCATGCACATTGCTGCTTAGCGAGAGAAATAGATATTGTGTTGGTACCCACCCAGACGGACTCTTACATATGAGAGACCTACCACCAGTCATTTATCGCGATAAGACTTGACTGTCCCCACGTTCGTATCAGTTACTTGATTTAAAGGCATCAGATGGTTCTACGAGCATTAAACCGAACTCGATGCAGTGCGTAGTACAGGGATCAACCTGTGTATATTCTGTTTCACACCACCATACCACCATACCATCCCTGTATTATATACTGCCCGCTGCTGAGCACGGGCCTCCTCTACAACAGGGAGGGTTCAACTGTTTCACACAGGCTGTCATAATCATGTCCACTGGCGAGAGATAAACATCTTTCGTCAATTTATACGTATAGATCATCTATGATACATGGCTCGCGCCTCGAAAATTCGAAACGTTTAAAGTATTTGTGAAAGTACCTATTTAAAAAGCCCCACCAAGACTCACAACGCATACAGTGCGTGCCGAGTGGGCTGTCAATAAGAAAAAATAATAATTTAATAAATAATAAGTCCAAGGGTTTGTTGCTCGATTAGCGGTGTCACTTATATCAAATTATCGACGAGCCATGTTATCCTAGAATATCTAGGCTTTAGACGAAACTTCAGTTACCAACAGTAGAGACAGTTTACGATATCCTATTCGCGTTGCAGGCAGTCTCTCTGAAGGTATCTATCGGCGCGCGGGCAGCAGCCTGGTGCTGTCGGAGTTGCTGGCGCGGTTCAGGCGCGACGCGTGGTCGGTGCAGCTCAGTCCGGGGCAGCACTCGGAGCATGACGTCACCGGCGTGCTCAAGCGGTTCTTCAGGGACCTGCCCGAGCCGCTCATACCGCAGGACAAGCATCAGGCGCTCACTGACGCTATTAGTAAGTGTTATTTGCTGATGGATCAGGGGCTTGGTAACGTGTCTTTTTAAGATCCGTAGTGCTTATTTATACTACAGTAAGGGGCGGGGGTGATCTGAATAGTTACACAAAATCATTTGTTCGAGGCTGTGGAAATCTTTCGACTAAATTATAAGTACATTCATGAAATTGTTATTGGCTATTCAATACTAGCTTTTGCTTGCGGCTCCGCCCGCGTAAAGAGTTTTTCCGGGATAAAAGGAAGCCCAAGTAAATATATATTTCCCAGAGTCTCAAATCAATTTTCATCGAAGTCTGTTCGGTAGTTTTTGTGTTTATCGCGTTCAGGCAGACAGACGCGGTAGGGGATTTTAAATTGTAATAATATGTAAGAATTATAATCTTATGCTTTTATTAATTTCCCTGACAGCCGCCATTTTGTTTTGGCTATAGTGTAGAGCAAATAAAGAGTTCAGACACGATAGTTATCTCGTTTTACAAACGATGCGCTTATCCACCGCGTTTAAAAGATGACCTCTTAAATACTTACCCAGGGATTGAGGATGAGGGTGCGCGTCACGCGGAGTTCCGGCGCGTGATGTCGTCGCTGCCGCTGGTGGCGCGCAACACGGCGCGCAAGCTGTTCGCACACCTGTACTTCCTGAACACCATGAGCCACGCCAACAAGATGAACGCAGAGAATCTCGCCTCCGTGTGGGCGCCCACAGTCATGCCCGCCGCATTGGTGAGAATACTCGCTGTTGTACTACAAATGCCGTTAGGCCGGGTTCCCACCATGCCGGATCGGATCGGCAGATTTGCAGGAAATCGGCTCCTGGACAATAGTGTTCACATTACACCGGATCCCACAAGAAAAGTTAACCAAAAGTAAAAAAAAACAACAAAACGCTCGGTTAAAATATCGGGCTCAGTATTTTTGCCGGATCCGGCGTAATGTGAACAGGTTCATAGAAATTCTTCAGCAACTTAGCTCTTCCAGCAATTTTACAGTGCAGGTAAATCTGCCGGTCCGGCACAGTGGGAACTCGGCCTTAGGGTAGGGTTTCAACAGCTTGCGTGATGCAGTTGGTGATAGGAGTAGTATTAACCAAGAGGCTCGCAGCTTGTACTTGTTTTTTATGTTGTTTACGGATTATGTTATTCATGAGAATTAGAGGCGATTTTGTATAGAAAATATGCATAAAAGAATGATTACATTACACACCCATGCTTTTTATCCTAGAAGGGGTAGCCAGAGGCGCAACTAGTGCGTCTACTTTACACCATGCATATTGCGTCCCATATGATAGGGGGCGAGTCTATTGCTATATCCGACACAAACTTCAGACTCCGGGATAATACTGAGTATAAAAATTTTATGTCACTGTTCGACTCGGGGATTGAACCCGAAACCTTAGCACTGCAATTGTATTTTAATACAAGTACACCACGGAGGCAGTGAAATAATGATTTGTTAGAATGGGATAATCAAATAAAAAATATTCAGATTTGTAGTATACCACCTCTTTTTTTCGCAACTTTTTTTACACTGACCGTATTATTAATCTAATACAATAATTAAGTATGCTATAAATTATAACAGAAATAAATACTAGTTTAAAAAAAATAAAAAAGACGATTTATAGAAAAAACAACAAATAAAAATTTTAATAAATTTGAATTAAGAATAGTGTAAATAAGAAAATATAAATTTATTGCTTAAAAAGGGTGGGGCATCCTATTGTGACTAGTAGGATTTTTTTACATATAAGAGTAGCCAATTTATTTATAATTCTATTATGGTCCAACAGATGTCACTAAAAATAAATAAACTATTATTTATTCATTTTTAGTTGGATTTTCTATAAAAGCGTGTTTTAAGTTTAAAATATTGAATTGTCATCGGTCCTTGGATAAGTTTGCCAAATTTTATCCTACGTTTTGAAGGGGGTCAAAATCTTGTTCAAAGTTTCCGTTACGTACATACATACGTATGAAGCTAATAAAAGCGTGTTAAAAAAAATCGTATTCTAACAGTTTGTTAAGTCCATATGACATTCCAGACGAGCAACACGCTGCAAACGGCATGGTCGTCCAAGGAGGTGTTTGTGGTGCGCGAGCTGATAGCGCAGTTCGAGCGCGTGTGGGAGCCGACGGAGGCGGAGCGGCGGCGCGAGGCGGCCGTGCGGCGCGTGCTGTCGCGCGTGCTCGCACACGCCGCGCCGGCGCAGCACAGGGCCGCCGGCGACCTCAGGGCGTGGGTCTACGTCGGCGACAGGACCGCCTGCCACCAAGTCGCGGTCAGTCATACACATAACGCACCTTTAGGAACAAAACGACACAATTCAAAACAATCGAAAATTGAGTTTTCGTCATACAATTACTTAAAACTGGTCCCTTTTTTATAATAATAAAAAAAGTGTGTGTGTACTTATGTACACGCGTTAGAAGTTATACTTCTTTGGCGTAACAAGATAAAAATCTTTTTAAATAACGCGCCAAAAGAAGTATAACTTCAATATCTTTCACCTTCTACATTCAAAATTCAAAACTAAAATGTTGACTATAGCTAACTTCAGGGTGTCGGCTTTTCGTGACGGTGTGCGCGCATCGTAAAAATTTACTCTCATCATTTTTCCCTAACGCGCGAAAAGAAGTATAACTTCAAAAAGGCTCGATATAATAGTTTGGTCCTTTTCCCACTTGAATATGGCTGTGTTTGAACTACTGTTGTATTGAGAACTTCGTTTTAAGTCATCTTATAAAGATAACTCAATTTTCGTTTTTTTTTTAATTGTGTCGTTTTCGTTCTAAACGTTCGATATCATTACATTTACTAGAAACACTTCGCCACTTTACTTCAATACGTGATAGCTCCGAATAATCATATCTTTTAATTTGATTATAATTATAAATGCCGTGTTCTATTTTGTATTCCTAAAATCGTGGTATCTGTTACGCATGTACGCGTATTAAGAAAATATTCGTGTTAAATAAAAAGGCGACTAACATTACGCCTTCAACGCTAAACCCATATAATGATTTTTATTTAAATAAAAGGAAGCGCTTTAAAAAAAAATGAGAGGTGTCAAGGGACACCCGGATGGAACGAAGTTCCTTTCGATTAATTAGTGACGGAATTGTAATAAAATTTTATTTATATAACAGAGTGTGTATATATATCAATATATTAATGTTTTCCTATTTCCGTTCCAGTACATAAGTTTCTAGAGAAAAAAAAACAAATAAATACGTGTGGCACTCGGAGACTGCCGCGGTAAAGCTATTGCATAGCATTTTTATCACAAATTTTGATTGACTAAACACAAATTCGATCTTACGCTTACCACATAAAGTAGATTTTTAAACGCGAGCAAAGCACGTTTAGTCTTGTTATTGATAAATGTCAGTAACCAAAGTAGAATAAATCAACAAAATTTGAAAAATGAATGTTACGTTCGATTCTTTTGTACTCGTGCCGTGCCAACGCTGGGGAAATAGCTTCTACGCAATGTATTTAAGGTTCATATTAGATTAGTAAGAAATGGTTTTAATGACTTTAATAAATAAAATAAATAAAAATATACTCGTTTCAAGAATTATAGCTTCTACGCATTGTATTTAAGGTTCATATTAGTAAGATTATAGCAAAAAGTGTCGTGACAACTTTTCGTGAGATTTTTTTCCGTCTAGCTCCCTTTCACAACGCGCGATAAGGAACTTCGTTCCAAAAACATCCTTATTTATATACAGGGTCATTTTTACATTACGTTACTAAATGAAACCACAAACTTATCTCTTTGAAAACAACACTTTCCATTAATGTTATTTTAAACTTAGATGTAAAATAAAAAGTGTAAGTTTCGAATAAAGTAAATATCAATAAAAAGTAACTTTTAGTTTACACACCCTAATGCTAATTCTAATACTCCAAGAGGATTCATCGCAGCGGCAACATCACACTTTCTGTCAGTAAAACACTTATGCACACGCCATTTTCGCCCTTACTACACAATAATAATAAGAACAGGAAAGTAAAATTGAGATTTTTTGTGAAAATATTCGTTTTTCATGAATGATTTTTGGCATAATGTTAGCAAAGGCAAAGACGAGTATGTGGTTTCATTTATTTCCTAGTTTCATAAATAACCCTGTATATTTTTATATTGCCAATCTATACTAACATTATAAAGCTGAAAAGTTTGTTTGTTTGTTTGTTTGAAAGCGCTAATCTCAGGAACTACTGGACCGATTTTGAAAATTCTTTCACTTTTTTTTTATAGCATTTAATGACGAGACGAGCATGCCGTTCGCCTGACGGTAAGCGATACGACCACCCATAAACAGTAGCAACACCATCCAGCACCTTGACTGACAAAATACTGAGTGGCATTCTACTGCGCTCGTCATCCTGAGACATAAGATGTTAAGTCTCATTATGTCCAGTAGTTATACTGGCTACAATATCCTTGAAACCGAAACACAACAGTGCATGCACACTGTTGCTTGGCGGTAGAAATAGACATTGCGGTGGTACCCACCCAGACGGCCTCTTACATAATGAGAGACCTACCACCAGTAAGAGGATGGAATTCACTAATAGGAAGGTACATTACATTACTCCTAGTGCTATATCCCGGAAAAACTACCACGCGGGCGGAGCCGCGCGCAATGCTAGTATTTAATAAGATTGCTATATCTAACGTCGTTATTTATTACAGCTAACACCGAACAAGACAAGCGCAGACATATGCATAGAACTTTGCGAGAAAGCGAACACGGAGTCGCACCTGCTCATGCTGGAGGAAGTGATATGCAACGAGTCGATGCGGCGGATAGTCCACATAAACGAGATAGTTTTAGATGTGGTCCTTCGCTGGGGTTACTGGGACGAGGACGACAGGAAGGACAACTATCTGCTGGTGAGAGACAATAAGATGCTGCAGGAGATGGACGCCATGAGGCACGCCACCTCGCTCGTCTGCGGCGAGATGAGGTTCGCCACGCAGTCCAGCAGAGGATTCAAGTTGCACATGTTTGAACTGCAGAACTCAAACCTGTGCTACTTTAAAGATAAGCAGGTCAGTTGCTAATGTCAGCTTCATTGCCTCATCTATCTATATTATATATATACACTAGACTTCTGCTCGCGGCTCCGGCCGCGTGAATCGAGATATTCCGGGATAAAAGTCCCGCTTTATATTTATCCGGGATAAAAAGTCGCCTATGTTACTCGCTGATAATGTAGCTTTATATTGGTGAAAGAATTTTTAAAATGGGTCCAGTAGTTTCGGAGCCTATTCAATGCAAACAAACAATAATCAAATCTTTCCTCTTTATAATATTAGTATAGATACAAAGACGTCATTTTATTGACAAATCAAATTATGAGTAGCCACGGAATTGGAACACTATAGTTCGGAAAAACTAAGCTGGCCGGTATGACAATTCAAATTTTTCTCGACGTGATAACTGTGAGAACGTCTACCCAAAAAATTCAAAACCGTGTCATGTCATACCGGCCAGATTAGTTTGTCCCTACTATAATATACTTAATCGATTGATTCTCTGACTGAATAAATAACAATTAATGTCAATATTTTTGTGCAGGGTTCAAACAAGATCGAAGAATGGAATGTGAAGGACATACTGTGGTACATCGGACACGAGCCTAAGAGGAACCCACAATCGCGATGGGCGATAACATTCATACCGAGGAACAAACAGAAACGGTATGAACACCGAACTATATTTTTATACAACAGAACTTATATTAGTGTCATCTAATAATGAGTGAATATTTAATGGTGAAACTGATGTTTTTGCAAAATGGCTGTGGTCAGTTTGAGTTAATTCACACAAACCAATTTAAATAAATACTTAATTACTTACGGTGTAGACGGTATTGAGTGATATGTCCTAGATTAGTATTAACCTTTCCGTTGAAGGCTAGAGAGATATGACGATAGTGTTTGTTACATTGCAGGAGTAAAGACAAGCCGTGGTTCGGGTTCACGCTGGGCGGCGCGGTGACCGAGGACCTGGTGCGGTGGACGTCCGCGCTCGCGTTCGCCGACCACGCCAACATCCTGCCCACGCCGCGGCTCGTCGTCACCTGAACAGTGACTACTCGCCGCCACTCACCGCCACTCACCGCCACTCACCGCCACTCACCGCCACTCGCTACGCACACCTGTCCGTACGTAACCGCGTCTAATGTGTTATGTGTAATGTATATGAATGCCGTCAACATTTTTTAGTATTTTGCTTAAATATAAATAATTGAATCAAGCATTGACCCACGTCGGATTTATGCTTCCAAATACCAATATCATTGAAATAGTTTTATTTGCAAACTTTGCCAATATTAACATAACTTCATAATATTTTGACGTCATTTTCTTATACATCCACATTGCAAATTAAACGTTGTTGCCGTGTGAATAACCTTCACATTCCTAAGTAGTGTATATTTAGTGTAAGCGTATTGTATAACGCGATGTGATCGCTTGTTAGTTGTAATTTTGCGAGGTTGAAACAAGGTAATAAGTAGTGCTACTGCATAGCGAATATGTAGAAACTATATATTATTGTGCATACACGAGCGATTGTGAGCTAAATAAGCGCAATGCGATGTGCACTAAGCATTGTAATCATTGTATGTACGTTGGTTAATCACTCTGACATTATTAAAAATTGTGTTTGTTTTATAGAACTCTGAAATTACGGTGTTATTTTCGTAATTAAAACAGAATCTGTCGAATATGTTTTACGTACAAATTATGTCTCGGTGTTTCTTTTAAAATCTATTTTCTAAACCTTTACATATTTCTAGTATAAGAAAACATTAAGGGAACTCATATGCACTATGACATATTCACATATCTCTAACCGTAATACTTATATAAGCTAATCAATTGTGTATTCATTATGAATGCAACTATACAATACCCTTTCAAACTGTCACAAATTGATATTAAATTATAATACTGTTGGCCTGTAAACTCACATGATCTTGCTATAAATATTTTGATATCTTTAGAACCAAAACTCAATTACTTTAGTTGTCTGTCGATTATAAAGAAATGCACTAGAACAAAACTAAAACACGATACTGTCTTTAAAAAACGATTGATGTAATTAAAATAATTAACATATTAAGTATTCTCTGTCAATTAAAATGAAAATGGTTTGGTAACTTCAATTAGGATTATATCCATAAATTTTTGTCAATTTGATATATAGGAAAGGGAATTATATATTTGTGGTTTTTTTTATCTTTGGTCTAAGACTGTTTACCTTATCTATATTTGCTATTGTATATCTATACTATATACTCTATACTTAGATATTGTCGAAATATATCGACAAAGTAGTATATACTCAATTAATATATAGTTGAAGATATAGTGATATGTTTATTGAAATTTCTTCCCATTAGAAACATAGGATGATACGAGCCAATTCCAGAAGCACATTGTTTAGCTTTTCCCATGAAAAATATTATGTACAAAATTGATTTTTTTACTAGTCCATTAAAAATAAACAAGAAATTACTTATAAATAATATCCAAAGAAATTATTGAACACAGGGACAAATTCAATTATGAACTTTATTTCAACAATGGTTGGACAGATTTTTATGTTCCTTGATTTTGTAGATTTGTCTCAGGCCCGAATAGCAGATAACTATAAAAATATCGATAAAGTTTACGAACATTAAAATTATGAAGTAAATTATTTTTCTCATACATTTTGCATACGGCGCCATCTCTGATACCTACATGACAGAACTAAGCCCGGACAAAAATGAAAATGGCGGTCTATACGGATACAACTTTTGTTTTTCAATGATTCGTAGACTTGGAAAAAGCTTAATAATATGATCGTATGCCGAGGAATGAGCTCTGGTCAATTTAGTCATAACACATATGGGACTGAGGGACGCCTGGTGTATTGCAGTGCATTGAAGTATCTGTAATGAGAACTCCAAAGCATGTATCAGGGTAAATGGAGCGTACTCCGACTGGTTTAAAATCTCATAGAGTGTCAGACAAGGATGTGTTTCGCCTCCATGGCCCTTCTGCCTTCAATCTCTATATGGACAGCTGTGTGACAGCTCTGAAAGAGATGGAATGTGGACTGAGAAGGGATGAGCGGAGTGTCACATGTCTCCTTTATGCCGACGATCAAGTGTAACTTACCCCATCATCAGCTGTTGCCGACACTTATGTATTGAAGTGAATTGGTGAATTGGTTTAGCAGAAGGAGCACGAAAGTCGAGTAAATGCGGTGAAAATGCACTCGTTACAGAGTACATGTGAAGTTACTATTGCTGGATATATGACGAAGAGTATGATATGAGATCATTGTAGGGTAAAGTATGATGTGGTGACAGAATAAAAGAAGTATGCTGAGATAGTTTAGGCACATGGAGGCAGAATGGATGAAAGACCAGCCACGAAATGTATTTATCGAGCGAATGTGGATGGTATGGATTGAGGGGGCACCCGAGGAGAACATACATCAATCAAATAATTGATCTTCTCTAAATATTCCCTTAACCGGCCAAAATGTATGAGGAAAACTGTGAATATGGAAGAGGCGAAACAGGTGTTTCAAGATCGTAGTATGTGGCGCTCGTAGTCTCTGCCTACCCCCAAGGGCGTGAATGAAGTATGATTTTTTTTTCATTTTAAAGTTTGTACATTTATTGATTTATATTAATTAAAATCTGAATTTAATTCAGGTATTAAAATAAATAAGACATATTTTATTGATTTTGAGGCGGTACGAAGTTCGCCGGGCCGGTCAAAATAAAAAAGGGGTCATCGCTTACGGAACCAAATCTAAAATTTTTGAATGGAAATTATGTAGAATATTCCAGAAAACCAGGGGTTTATCTTTCTGAAATGGAAATTTAGTTTTGTTTACTCATGACAATTTATGAGCTTGGAAAAGACCTTATACCAAAGGCGTGATTCTGTCTACGCGTATGGGATTTCTTGAAATGTTTTGGGCTACTCCTATTGAAATGCTAAAGTGGTATCGGGTATTTCGTTTTTCAATGCATTCAAAGTGAGCTGTTTTTTATTATATACATTTCACCCTGATAAATAATTTTCATTATTATTAACTTCTATTCGATTATAGAAAAATAAACCAAAGAATTTTGTACTATAAATCATTCGATAGCAATCAATTGAAAAAAATATATAAATTAGTATTTTACTCATACTAAATTAATCAGCGCGTTTCAGTGTTATATTATATAGTTTTTTATTTAAATCGTGCATTATATGATATATATTTTCTATATCCGGTTGTGTAAGGTGTGCATTCACAAATAACAAAAATAAATTGTTTTATTGTGAAAAAAAATGCAGAAATTTTTTTGCGTCTCGATAGTTATCAGAAAGTAACTGATCTATATTTTTTCATGTGAATGTAGCATATTGTAGTTGTAAGCTTGGTATATAATTGGTATTAATAGTGTATACAAACTAATAGACTTCGGGTTCTAATCCGACACTATTTTAAGAAAATCTAATTTAAGAATAGGGTATTACTCGATTTTCTGCATTTTTTTGTGACTGACAATCATTGGGTATACTTATTTGATTTAAGTCTGATTCGGTGCTACGAGCTAAACAAAAATTTGTATTGCGTTCCTGAAATGAAAAACATCTGATAATTCTTTTGCGATTTTTTCATCATACTACAATAAGTGTCAAAGGGGAAGCGTGTAACAAGCGTTTACGAATATTTCAAAAGAGCGAGTTTAAATAAGATTATGGTCAACAAAGATTTTAAAAATGTGGTTACAATCATTTTCACGAAAAAACTGTATTATTATGTATAGATGATTTAGAAATGCTGTTGTGATGACAAATTGTTTCGTGTTCCATAATAGGGTAGTTAACTACTTTTTTTAAATTATTTCATCAAAAATGAATGCCATCTAAAATGTAACGGAAAAATAATTTTCAAGCTTTGAAAGTTGGTGGAAAGGGTAGTTGTCAAATAACAGTAATATTACACTGTGACTTCACAGAGAGTATCCGGCCATAACGCTGCGTGCGTGCGAAAGAGCGCGATATCCCTTTCTATCACTTTTGCTCACAACAATATTTCAAATATGAATAACTGCTTTATTTTTCAACCAATTTTAATGGTGATTTCACAGAAGAATTTCTTTTTCGTATTATTTTCTGTTACATGTAAAGTAATTTACAAATCAAACATGGGAAACTAACCTATTGCTAGGATTTAGACATGGCACAAAATTTAAACCTTATCTATTTTATTTTTATTTATCACAATAAAATGAAATTACATGTATACAATTTATAATTTTTCACATGTTCTACACTTTCTCTTTGATAAACATTCGTGAGGATTTTTACGCTTTTGTTGTTACTTGCCTATACTTTATTAGTTTCAATTGTTTTATGTAGACGTATAATAATTTAGGAATAATAATTAGTATAATCATTTAAAATTTTAAGGGATATTTAACAACAATAAGATCTCCTACTAATTAAAAATCAATTACTAGAATAAAGCGAATGTCTTATGAGTTACTTTAATCATTTGATGTTTTAATTGTGTTTGTAATGGACCTTTTAATCGCCAATAACACAGTGACCGCTACGAGTAAATTTTGAAATGCAAACTGTTTAATTATAATTATCTGTCGTTTAACGTTTACTTTCACTGTTTATCAATATAATCAGTAAAGTTGCATGACCTATATTCTTACCTGACCTATATTCTTTTAGTTTATAAAGCGTGAATTGTGTTGTGCACTCAAAAGGTCCTAAGCGTTGCAATATTTAACTTGTGTTATTCCACATTTACAATAGTATGTACGATGAGTTCAACTTTTAATTCTTATATTAGAATCGTTAGAAAATCAATACTTCGCAGAAATAACTAAATCTTCTGAAAAACTATAAAATATAACCAGTGACAGACCTGAGAACTTATCAATCAACTATAGCGATTAGAAAATTTTGCGGCGATCACCTAACGTTACCCAAGTTAGTATCAATACAAGGCGATGTTTCATATTCACTTGTACAATAATTCAAAATTTACATCGCTTAGAGAAAACACAATTTTGTGAGTCATTCCAAACATCCCTTTTAATGTTATAGGGAGCTTCAGTTGCGTTACGGAGGGTATCACGCAAACTATTATCAATTCCGACTGTCAAAAGTTTCGTACGCAGTAATTAATGTGGGAAGTTATGTACTTTCCCGTCAACTGCTTTATTCATAATTCCAAAAAAATATCTAGATTATAACAAAATATATTGTGTTATTGTCGTTGTGGGTCTGATCAAATATGACAAAAAGCAAATTCTATAATATTGTTTTTTTTTTGTTTATAATATAGTTTATTAATTTTTATTTCATTTTCATGAACCAAAGCAACGCATCTGATATCGTTTTATTTACAGAGTTTATATTTTATTATTTTATGAATATAGAAGTAAACATTAATTTTATAAATTTATTGCACAACTTATACATTTAAATAATGAAATAGAGACTTTAACGGAAACATCAACGCAAAATTCATATTTTGCCTGAGCAATAACATCTATATTTATATAAAATTACGATATTATGCTGGCAGTACAATTCCATTATTTAAATGAATACGTTGTATTAAATAAGAAATAAAATTATGACGTACAGACAGCAGCTTAAGCGAAATGTTACATTTATTGTTACTTCCATGATACACGGTTAAATTAAAACTGCCTTTTGGACGTAATATTATCACTTTTAACCATAATAAGCGAGACGCAAAAAAATTAAGACATATCAAAATAATGTTTAGTATCAACATAAATTACTCAAATGAATATGCGCAGACGTTTTGCTTCCTCTGCTCTCGTACGGTAATAGAGTTAGGATATAATTATAAGTAGTTGTAAGTAAGTATAGGTTAAAACCATTTACTCCCTAAAATATGCCGGGGTTAGCGGCTGTATGGTCGCGCGACCTTGGTGTCAATTACCATGTGCCTTATAATGTATCATTAGGGGATGATATGATTACGGAACGCGGGCGGAGAGGCGAAGGAAACGGTCTTCATGTAGGTACCAACAAAATATTTTTTATTTATTTTGATTTTTCGTGTTAAAGATTGTTTTATCCTTCATAGGTTGGACTGTAATAAAAAAAGGTATTTCAACTTTTTCAAATTAAATTTATTTTTAAAACGGTAAATTCTGCATAGTATTTAGTTCATTGTTTTTGTACCGTTTCCTCCGAACCTCTTTTCTCTCTTAATATTTATGCATAATTTACATTAAGTATGTAAAATAATGAATTCAATTTATGTAGGCTTGTATATCTATTAATATCAATTTTTGTACAATCGATATAAAGTTGATGAAAAGAGAGGATCCTTACCATCGTTGTTACTTTGAACACATGAACGGCTCAATATCGAAGAGATCAGTACATTCGATTGTTTAAAATACATTCGCGTCTAATTAAGAATCCCCTTTTGAAATTTTATAAAAACCGAATGGAAAGGTTTACGTACAAAGCTGGTTCATATTGGTCGAAAATCCATACCTAAATTTTCGACTGCAAAACATCAATAAGATTATTAAATATTTGCTAGCAATGTAACTATGTGTCCTTTATTACAATAGTCTTGTGATTGAACGTGTAGCAAGTTACATGTCAATTTTCGTGACCCTGGCTGCGTGGTCCTGGCTTGTATCGTGCCTGGTGTTCTCGAACCTTCGTAATTTCTTGGCCTATTCCGTCGGCTCTTGCCTTTATTTGACTTGTCGAAGTTGTTCTATTTCATAATTATGTCTTTTTGTATTCGAAGCTATTTTGTTCAATATCATCGTTACCAATGTTTGCCAATAATATTAATACTTGTAACTGTTTAGTCTTGACCTTCTCGTAAGAGAGTCGTATACTAAAGACAATTAATATTTATACTTATAATGTAAGCTTGAATGTATCAGTGTATGCCCAATATGTATCAATCGAGGTAAACTTGTATATAAAACAGTTGCGTGTTAGGTAATATATGTAAGCGACGATTGTCAATTTGATGTCTAATTATTCTGTCCAGTTACTATGGAATACAATATTATTGTATGTCTAATAATGGACGTATTGTAAAGCTGATCATACGCGAGCATCAGTACTTTGATCGTAAATGTTTAATTTCACACTAGACAGCATAAAAATACGATAGTGTCTTCAATATAAAACCTAATTAAGATTTGAAGGTTTCAATAATTTTTTCATTAGCGTGCTGTGCATATTTTTATATTTCACAATTAAATAAGTTTGGTATCAATTTGATATGTGTAGTGGACTAGAAGTTTGCATTAGCGAATTGTTCGCATTGTGGCCTGCGCGTATGGTCAGCTGTGGCAGTGAACTCAGCGTGTTATGGTAAGTTTAGTCGGTCACTGTGCCACGAACGGCACAACCGAACATACATATATTACGATATCAATTTTGTATTACTTATTCAATGTCTAATATAAAATGGTGTAATCATAGAAGTGTTTTTCTGGTTCAATCCTTTTCCTTATCAAGAAATGATTTATATACATTTATAATTGGGATAATATTCACAATAGGGAATTTGACTCATTTTGTTCTATACGTTTATCAAATATTTACCTCATATAAAGTCCAACACAGAAAGATTCATTAGAATCCGGTAAAAATCAACAATCAATTATCTAGGAGTTTTGGCGGCAACAAAAAAAAACACTTGATTAGCACAGTTATTTCAATTCACTTCATTTGAGCCCTTTAATAGAACTATACCTATTGGATAATATACCACCATAATTATGCAATATAACACTAAGTATCACCAAAATAATGAATAAAAACAAGAGCAGCTCATGACACTTCTAAGTTCCCGCCAAAAGAAGAAGAGAGTAGCTTCGTTAGAAGAGGTAAGTGTCAAGAAACTAGAAAAGAGGCGCAATGCGCGCACGTGACGTCATCGGCAATTCGAAGCGTGCGAATGAATGAGATGGAGCGATATTCCTATTACGCGCCCACTCCTACATATTGCAATATTTGAAATAATTAGTGCCTCATTTCTTAACCAATTTTAATGCTGTTTTCACAGAAGGACTTCTTTTTCGTACTATTTGCTAATGTACAAAATCAAACATAGGAAAATACCCTATTGCGAACTGCAGGGTGAATACACACAAATATAGTCGCTATATACACTATACAGGGTCTTAACACCTTTACCGCTGTAGCTACAAGCAAGCTTTCTTAAGGAACTATCCATCATTTTAGAAACATTACAATCGGCATTCACATATTTTGCAAAAAATGTAATCAGCAAGAAAATGTGCAACTTACGCAAAAACTTTTTAATGCCAATCGATCCCGTTAAGTACTCTCGCTTTTAAGGATCTAAAGATTCTATGGGACTATGAGAGGTTTAAGATATCTTTGAAATTCCTTTCTCCCTACTTTTGTAGGAATTTGGACTCCAATTCGTTTTATAAACATAACAAAGCTTTGTGTTCAGGGTCGACGGTTAAGGTAGTTGCTGTTACTGCCCGTCTCAAAAATCCACCCTGCATTTTCGAACTGCAATCTGTAATGTAATGGTGCATAATAGCGCCTACAAAACAGCCTAGAAATAATGTACATCATGTAAGTCATCCGTTAGAGAGCTAGTTTATGTAATAGTAGTGTTGCTGTGGTATTTTTTAATGAGTGTTGTAGGCGGCCAGGGGACAATAAAACTGCTGGTGAAATGCATATATGTATTTTCAAGTTTTATTTGATGGAGACTTGGGTAAAATTGTGATGATTTCATTCGATTTAAACCGACCCGTACTGTCGTTAGATTGTTGTTGCATAAATAAATACAGGTATGTATCCTATCCTTTACCTACGCGTCATTAATTAGGGTTCGGGAGAACGTCATGTAAACATAATAGTCCGGTCAAGATAAACATTCGAGTTTGCATTAATTCCCAACAAGCTGTTGTATAGACCTTAAATACGTCATTACAAATGCTATGTCAAAAGTCCCCATCGATCCCGCTTGTACCTGATGTGGTGGTGTGGAAATGTGTGCATAAAATTGAAAATACGACTTTCCAATGGTCTGAAATCGCGATAACTCTAGGACGGTGCTTCGTAAGAAAAAAATATTAATACCTTTTTGTAGAGAATTTTACGATCCATAAACATTATCTTTTTAATTTACTGGTAGCTCTCACCATTTCAGAGATAGGTATACGCAAAAAACGAAAAGTTGTAACCTTTAACCTCGGATAAAAAAACAACGTAAAAGCGGGATCGATAGGGACTTTTGACATAGCATTGGTAATGACGTATTTAAAGTCTGTACAAAAATCCACTTGTTGGGAATTAATGCAAAATCAGCACGTTATTTTGCCTAATATGACTAAACTATCCTCCTAGCCAATTTCGGCCACGGCGGCCAATCTCAACGGAGATCAGCCAGATACGCAGGAGATATAGTGCACAAGTGTGCGCGAAATACACAGGTGCACTCGCTATTCCTTCCCTCTCATAGTCCGGTGAGACGGCAATCCGACATGACCGGAGAGAGATCAGGCGCAGGACCAACGGCTTTATGTGCTTTCCGAGGCACGGGGGCATCACACCGCCAATTTCCTGACTCCAAGTTGCGACTGAGTAATTTTTAAGATGGAAAAACCCAGTCACAATGTTTTTGGCTCGACCTGGGATTCGAACCCAGGACCTCAGCGCGCCAATTGTACTCGTAACACGTACGCAATACAACTACGCCACCGAGGCAGTCAGGCTAAACTATATACTTTCATCAGGCCGATGGTTCTCCAAAAGAAGATTATTCTCGAAGGAAACTCGAATAGCTCTCCTGTATTACGAGTACTACGACGACACCCGAAAGATATATTAATTAATTATTTCAGTGCCATGAAAATGAGAGTAGAAATGTTATTGCAATATTACGTATTGCTGTATTAATTTTCAGATGTAGGACCTATGAAGTAATAATGCGTGAGGAGCTACGACACTTATCAAAACCAAGTCGATTGGTGAGAAAATTATGATTTGTGTAAGTATAGAAACTATTTATTATATGATTTAGGTCATACGCAGAAGTTGACAATTTTTATAAATCACGGGTTTACGGTTTAACCGCAATGCAGCGTTCTATCCACAATTTGTTTTTATTCAATATCTATGAGAATATCGTAGCTTATACAAGGCCTAAATGTGAAATTGATATCCACAAAACTCTAATCAACTCTACCGACTCTAGTTTGCCTGCTTCTGACACGAAAAGTGTTTAATCTTTGGTGCACGCTGTACGATCTGCCTAGAATTCGGAAGAAATATATATTTTATACTACGATGTAATATAGAATTGATTACCGAATTCTAATTCTAATAATCATCGGAAGCCGAGACTGTTGAATTGCACATACCTTCGGTCTTAACTTGCGGCTTGTCCCGACAATAAAGTTGACACCTGCGCAGGGCCTTTAGCCGGCTTAGCTCTTCCATCTGCCTACTATCTGGTCTATTCAGATATTATTGCAAACTTTAAAAGCAGAAGAAGTAAATCGCGTTTTTCTAGAACCTATTCACAAGCATATTCGTGTTCATGCTCTTTGAGTACTTAAGTAGGTACGATCGAGAAACAAACAATTTTTCGCTCTCTTTCTTTATCGTTTAGGATAGAGAATATTGAATTCTCTTTCAATTAAAACTCATTAATGTGGTGAAAATATTGTTTATTTTTTTTTACCGGGGCAGCGTAGTCAATTTAACAACTTATACTGAAAATACTTTAAACTATAAAAGTTCTATTCAAGTTTTTTATACAATGATATTCAAATCAACTAAATTCCATAATAATGTATGTGTCCAGAACTGCATTGGAAGATAGACAGAAGCAGATGAGATCAGACGGAAGGCTAACTCGGGAAAACATGGAGAGGAAAAATATAAGTGGCCAACTAAAGCAGCAGCTGCATCCAGAATGAGCACACAACGGGCAATGTTACATAACGCGCCGCAATCGTAAGTTAGCATACCTACTTTGTGCACGCTAGACCGGGTCTTGTAAAGTTACGAATGCGGATGCATCAGAATTCAGTACCCCAAGCACTAATATTTAAGTCATAGCATACGTTAAGTTATCGTTTTGATAACTTTTTTTGTATGAAAATTTTAACAACTCCATTTGAGAAAATACAGCAGCATGAATAGCGCGCCAGTAAACTTCTAATAGTAAATCATGTAGTCATAGAACAGGGTTGTTAAAATGTATGAGAATCGTCAGCATAAATCCCTTTTTTGACGTATAGTAGGCACAGTATCGTCTAGTGACGGTAGACAAATACAACTAAGTTTCTCGATACTTGACGCAATTCTTTATTATTCGTGCTACGGGTACAGATCATAATCATTGTTCGGAATGGAGCATGCTTATATTAACATCCTCTCATAGGATCGTTATAACGCGCGTTAGGCGCTTTATGTATCTTTTTAATATTAGATCATTTTAAATGTCTCAATATGTGTGCACAACATTCTCCCTTACATACTAATAAGGTCATGAGGTCATCAACCATGAGGTTGGTATATAGATACCTAAATTATAGAATTTAAATAAGTTGAGAGTTGTAGAGGCGGGGTCGATGCGGCGGGTACCGTGGCGGTGCCACCGCGCGCCGTCCCCGCTTCGTGCCTGCACGACTACAAAACAAAATTACATTTAACATTAATAAACCATAATTCTCTAATTTGCCATACTTTCTCGTTATTTTAATAAGCCCGCTGAAAACGTCCCTCGTAATATGTACCAGTTGTTTTTTAATACTGTTTCACGTCGGGCGAGTTGTCGGATCGTGTTTTTTCTAATCTAAGTAATTAATATTGTGACGTCTGTATTAATTGGATGGGACTGGCGGGGTTATTATGGAGGAAAGAGAAAGAAATAAGCCTAAACAGTTGACTGAAGAGGAGATCAGTAGGGTAGGTGCTGGCGATGTTTCGTGTGCTACGCGTGTGTTATAATTGCTGTATTTTCACGTCAAACGCTGAAGTCGTAAAACCTCGTACTATTTCCAAGGTCTCACGGTTTAATGCTTAGTGAGCTTAGGTATTCCGTCAAATATGAACTTCAATGTTGATAATATTTGGCAAATGGCCTGACGTAGATAAGTCTAGACACGTATACGATGAACGCTACCATTTAAAACACACGAGTGCCGCTAAGCACATTATCATTTATAATTCAAAAGTATTTATTAGATAATAATAATTATTTTGCAAAAAACCCTTGACGTTAAAGTTTTTATGGCG
Source organism: Sphinx pinastri (assembly GCA_947568825.1). Taxonomy (NCBI): domain Eukaryota; kingdom Metazoa; phylum Arthropoda; class Insecta; order Lepidoptera; family Sphingidae; genus Sphinx; species Sphinx pinastri. The sequence continues at coordinate 4,336,208 of OX387614.1, read as the reverse complement.
TTCTATATACTTTATATCTCGGCAGACCTGAATTTCGAGGACCCACTTCTTTTTGAAGTCGGTTAAAATTAAGTATTTGGATTTTCTTATACTGATTATTGGTATTTTGTATTTAAATTAAAACATACAAAATAATGAATAAAATTGTAAAATTATAAAAAAATAATACATCACAATATCAATAAAACTTTGTTCCTTAAATTATGGATATCGAATATTACATAATATTATTAAGAATTTTGTAGAACACTGTCAAGGTTCAAACAAATTTTATGGAGCAAGCACGTTTTTTCCCAGGGGACCAAACTAAAACCGTAATTTTGAAGTGAAGTAGGTACCAGAATAACTTTATTTTAATAAAATATTTTAGAGCGTGGCAATTAGTACCTAAATACATGAACAAATACAAGCGAGGATTACTATAAATTACCTTTTAAATAAATATGCCAGCAAGACGCGTTGTTGCTTTTATACTTAATTTTTCGTATGAATTAATTGATGTATAAAAAAACCCTATATGAATTATCTATTAAATTCCACTCACACACACACACACACACTCACGCCCTTTATCCCCGAAGGGATAGGGAGAAGTGTATCTAGTGCTAAGTGCACCCACTTTTCGCCGTGCGTATTCCGTCCCATGATGTGATAGGGGGCGAGCCTATCGCCATATCGGGCACAAATTCCAGACTCCGGGCTGATACTGAGCAGAAATACCCAATATCACTGCCCGACCCGGGGATCGAACCAGAGACCTCAGCATTGCAGTCGCACCGTAATACAACTACGCCACCGAGGCAGTCACTAAATTCCACTGCTTCGAATATTTTTATACTTATAATTTCACTACTGTACTGTACTACTATAGGCTACTTTTTAATCCGGGAATGGGCGTTTGTATTGTTTATCAAATATCGTTCGCTTTAAAGGTGAAGGAAAACATAGTGAGGAAACCTACATGCTTGAGAATTCTTCATAAGAATTTCGAGGGTATGTGAAGTCTGTCAATCCGCACTAGGCCAGTGTGGTGGACTAAGGCTTAACCTCTCTCAGTAGTAGAGGAGGCCCGTGCTCAGCAGTGGGCAGTGTATAATACAGGGCTGATTGCATTGCATAGGTACTTAATGTATATTCGACTAAGATTGCGGACGTCTGTGCTTGCGGCGGCGTCGTGTGCCGGGTCGGTCACTTCCCTGCAACATGGTTGAGGAGGCCGATGGCTGGCACATGCGTCATATTCGTGAACGGGTGCTGCTTGCGTGGACTGGTCTTCTCTGTTTGATGGTTGACTATATTTTTTACTTAAAATTAAACATATAGCTGGTTATTTGACTTAGGTACTCTCCGATAATTTTCGCATTTAATATCCATCTTTGAAATTGAATTTATATTGTTACATGCAATTTGTAAAATATATATATAAAAAAATATATAACAATTAAAGACCTACGCTGAGTTTCTTGGTGCTTCTTCTCAGGTCAGTAGGCTTTTCCGAAGTACTGGTAGAATCTTTAGATGATAAAAAATTGTAAAAATGACATGTAAAAGTGCCCTTAGGGGCCTAATTACTTAATAAATGATTTGAATTTGAATTTGATTACGCATTAATAGAGATACGGCTATAATGCATAAATTTAGGTGTATAGATAAATCTATACACCTAACAGATGTAAAAATTGACGAACATACGAATCCAAGTATGTGCCATAAATGTGTAAGCGTCGTCGTTCAGACAGGAAACATATTGTCAACCTTTAAGTCTTATAGGTACAGGTTATAAAAACGACTGTACCAACTATACCGTATCTAGGCGATCGTTCCACATACTAGCGTTAGTGTCAGTAACTCTCCAAGGGGTGAGGTATGTGAAGTGATGTGTACTTTCCGAGTTCATTTGCGCAAACCTTTTTGTACTGTCAATTCAATACATACGTACCTACAGCCAATATACCTAATATTGCGTTATCTCGATTAATATTATCAAAGTCAAGAATACCCAAGTCCGACCTAGCATAGTTTTTTTTTTGCATTGAATGACGAGACCAGCATTCTGTAGCAACAGTAGCAACACCATCCAGCACCTTGAGTTACAAAGTACTGTGTGGCATTTCACTGCGCTCGTCATCCTGAGATATAAGATGTTAAGTCTCATTATGTCCAGTAGTTACACTGGCTACAATGTCTTTCAAACCGAAACACAACAGTGCATGCACACTGCTGCTTGGCGGTAGAAAGTTGAGTTTCGTAAAGTCCGGTTTCATATTTAAGATATCTAGATTTAAAATTTAGGTAGAGCTTCAAGTTCCGAAATATTTTCGGTAGAGTATTAATCATAAAGATAATTTTATTTTAATCATCAGTTTCAATATATTTCGTGCAGTACAAGTGGAATGCAAACGCCAGTAAAAATTAGGGTAAGCGAGTAATTACCGCGAACATACGAGGGCGGGTGCCATAGTTATACTCGTAAACACCTCGCTTGTTTCGTCGATATTTTTACACCTTTACGTTACCATCGTTCCTATATGGGTATAATATTTTTCAAGAAATAATATAACATCCAAGTTTCTCTCAACTACGTTGACGTAAATATAGTTTCATAATATGAAAGTGAGTACGAAGTTAATAAGTGTAAAAGTTAAGATTCGTTTGCAGTAAGAATGAGTAAGTTGAGTGAAATAGAGAAGGCGGAGGCGAGGGAGTACTTCGAGAATCAGTTACGATACGCGTTTGTGAAATATGATAACCCCGAGGATGATGAGGAGAACACTGAGGTAATTCTAATGTTTATAAAACTGCTTTAATTGTTCAGTACAACAACGAATATTCTATTTGAGCCAGGTTTTATCAATATAAAATCCTTTTCAAATTGTAAGACTGGTCTTATGCATACAGCATCATGTTGTAAATTCAGAATCTGCACCCAGCACGCTACGGATCCCGTACAATTTAGCATTACCCTTACCTCACACATATGCTACATTTTTCTCGATGTGAATGCTTCTAAATTTCTCAGATTGATCTAAGAGCATAATATTGGGGAGTATTTTGAATTCTGACCCGGAATTCATCTCGTTTGTACTAAGCGCTAAGGGGGCTTATAGTATACTTTATTTTTATGTTAAATTCGTATATGTATGGTTTAAAGAATTGTAAACGTATTTTTACTCAATATTTCAAATCAATGTCTAGTGAGACATTGATTTTACTACAGTACCGGCACGCTATGATGACCGTTTTGACAGATTACAATAGTTCAATTCATTATCGTAAAAATATAATCGAATGCGTGTCGAGGTAAAAGTTGTGCTAGCCAGCGATCCTATAACAAAAGAACTTTCTAGATTTCATTTTTTAAAATTTCGAATTTCGAAAACTAAATATGCCGTGTTGTGTCGTAAAATTATACATTATTGTTGTGTCATAAAATTATACATTGCACGTCACTATGGACAATAATGTACACTACAGCAATTAGCTCCTTCAACGTAGTTATGAATTAATACGAAACTTGATGAGCAAACAAACGTCAAAATGGCCATCATAGCGTGCCGGTACATAGATTAAATATTTATTTGGACATACCCATGACATACCATTATTTTTATTTATGTGTCTAGTATAATTTCTTTTCCATATTTATTCATTTTTGTATAATTTGTGGACGTGTCATTATGAGACAATTATTTTTAATAATATAGTTTTAAAATAATTTAGCCTTTTTCTGGAAATTTATATTTTGTGGTCTAACTCTCTTAACAACGTGTGGCTTGTATCGTTTTTGCAGATTCTGAATTCAGGGTGCCATTGCGGATGTATTAAGCCCGGCCTAAAACACATCTAATTTTGATTTTGTTTTGTTCGATCCCAAGTAAATCTCTAGTAAGCTTTAGTTGTTATTCTGAGATCCATAGGACCATACCAGCCCTGTATTATATACTGCCCACTGCTGAGCACGGGCCTCCTCTACAACTGAGAGGGTTTAGGCCTTCGTCCACCACGCTGGCCTAGTGCGGGTGGCAGACTTCACATACTTTCGAAATTCTTATAGAGAACTTCTCAGATATGCAGGTTTCCTCACGATGTTTTTCTTCACCGTTAAAGCGAGCGATAATTCACAAAAAATACACACATAACTTTTTAGAAAAGTCAGAGGTGCGTGCCCTTGGGTTTTGAACCTGGGGACATTAGTGTCTGCAGTCCGGTCCACTCAGTCCCAACTAAGCTATCGCCGCTGAGATTCTGAGATCTCTAACGTTTAATGAGTTCATGAATCAGGACAATTTCTGATAGTGATTACAATCAAATATGATCTATTGTGGCTTTCTTTCCGCAATATAAGTAGGTGCTAGAATTCAGGCGCACGTTCTCGAGACCATTAGGTTCATGCGGTGAGTTAATAAAACATTATTAATTGGGGAAAGTGATTTCCGCGAAAGTTTTACCATCCATAATATATTTAATGTTAAAATTATATAGTAAGTGTTAAAGATTCAATTTCATTTATTCTCTTCCGACTGCCTCGGTGACGTAGTCGTATTTAGGTACGACTGCAGTGCTGAGCGAAATTGGGTTTTTCTACTCAGTATGAGCCCAGAGTTTGGAATTTATGCCCGATATTACGATAGGCTCGCTCCCTATGACATCATGGGACGGAATACGCACGGCGAAAACTGGGTGCACTAGTTGTGCCTCTGCCTACCCTTTCGGCCTTTCGGGGATAAAAGGCGTGAGTGTGTGTTCATTTCTTTTCATCGAAGAAAAGCAGGGAGCTGCGCATACGACACAGCTATTTAATAGTATTTTTTAATATATTTATACGGACCCGCCAAGATGCTACAAATATTTTTTGCATTTGTAAAATATGTTTTCGGCTTCTGGAGTGTCTTTTGTAATATATGTAGATGCTAATACAATATTGGATCCTAATTTTGTGACTAGGTAAGTACTAACTGAATTACATCGAACAATAAGCGCCTACGACTAGCAGCAACGGAGAAAGTAGAGATGCAATCACGGCCTGGCAATGTTATTTCCGTCCCTTGGTTTAAAGATTTCTAACATATTATCGACACAATTTCCGAATTACATATAGAAATTCCACAAAAATTATATTTGATTTTCATTGATCCTAAGTACACTTCAGCATTTTAGTAAGATCGTATGTACTTGTCATCTACTATAAGAAGAACATCTTACGTTACCTTTCCTTCTCGCGATATTTTTTTATTACTACATGACGGGATTATTTGTAGTAACTACTGATGTCGAACATTGTATTCAAAGCTCATTTATAAATCCTATGTAGTAGAAATATTCCGGCAATACGTTCGCCATTTGATTGGATATCTATTGAACACTAACCCATAAAAAGTTGTTATTGCGGGCCACGCAACCATATTCGATGCATATCATCTGCCCTACGTTTTTACGTTGATACAGTACACCACTACTCAGTCAAAAAAGCTTTACCTGTGAGATATGTCGCTAACGCGGAAACGAATTGTGATGTGCGAAATTCTTCCGTTTATTGTCTATCGCGTGTGATTTATTGATTTGGGATGAAAGTAATTCTGTAGGTGAATTAGTCAATATGGACGAAACTGTGCTTCAGGTAACGTTTCTGATCACGTTTTGGCTGTACTTTTTTCGTCGTTTTGTGGCGTAGTTACCGATTTACCGATTAATAATATCATTGAACTGGGTACCTTTACCTTTATGGGAATACATCTGCAATTTGCCCTTTATTTAACTTTAGTTTGTGTTATACATATGATATCCGATGAATACCTATGCGCTGAACCCTGAAAACATTAACTTTGTCGAAAAAATGTGCGAAGGTGTTTTCATTGCTTTATTACTAGTATCTTCTACTTACCCTCATTATAGAATCGGCGTAATATACTTTTTTTCAGTCGGCTTGCTGACATCACATTACTGGTGACGCTTTTTAGGAGACTTAATGCCGGTAAAATCGTTTTAAAAATCCACAGAGTGTTCTTGCATGACAAATGAGTTCCCGGTCTGTAGCTACTCATGCTGTGCCTACCTCGTGGAATTTATCAAATTATTACTATCATAATATTGCTATGTAACTTACGGGTTAGTTCATGTCTAACTTCCGTGTTTTGTTTTTTTACAAGTGTGTGCCCGGTTCACGTAATTTATGGTTATGTACTCAATAAACCTTATAAATAGGTATCAATATATATGATAGTTAAAAATAATGAGTTATAACACATGTTTGTACATTCGTATTGTATTCATAACATCACCCTATGTTCTTTAGCCTAACAAGTTTTATTAGATACAATATATTACGTAAAATAAATGCTGATATTAAACTGGGTCTCGCGTGAGTTCATACGCAAAAGTGGTCTCCATATCATTTGGAACGTCAAACTTTTTTTGAATTATGGCTTTCGTGCGACTCTTACGACATGCCTGCGAAGAGCAGTTTATTGTTCGACATGTGAGGGTCAAAATTTGAATACGTGAACGCGTGCCCAATGTCAGGTATAGCTTCTTTTAGTCTCCAAATTTCTTTCGTTCACATTCAACGAGTTTTTCCATGGCACTCCACCGCGACGTGTTTTATGTGAGGAGCTAATGAGTGCGTTTGTATTCATGTTATTGATCTGATGGATGATAAGGAGTGTATCTGAGTGTAGTGTGTGATCATGGATCTCACAGTGCTTGGGAGGGTTATCAGTAATTTTGTAAGTATATTGCTTAAATAAGTAGTTGTTAGGGACTTTTATAGGTGTATTTTATAAGTATATGATAAATTCTTCAACGTGTTGGTATTTCATTTCGTAAAATATACAGAATATCTGAAAATGTTATGCTAGACTGCAGCCCAAAGGATTTCTATTAAGACTTCATTTATTTTTAATTGATTTTTATGTCACAATTTTTAAAATGAAATGTATTTGGATAGGATATTTGCCAGTCATAAATAAAAAAATAAACAAGTGAAAACCGACGCAACATAAATAGCTGCCTACGCAAATATATAAAAATACCCTTATAGGAGACACATTAAATTGTAATATTTACTAGATACTTAACAAAATAATGAAATGAAACTACTAGTCGCGTGCCAAATAAGTACGAAAAATCAGGCACCGACTTCGAAGATTTATTCATTATCCATAAAAATAATCATTCGATGGCATTTTTATTTTTATCTATGAAATGAATTTTAATAATGAAATTGTATTTACAGTAAACTATTCAAAAACCGTAAAATTATTTAAAATGTTTTGGCTATACCTATTCTGTTAATAAATGTATAAAAATAGACTAGGTACTTACTTCATTTCTTTTTTTATATACCCTGTGGCCCTTGTTATCGTATTTTGGATTCTGTACCTTAAACAATACCTACACAATACAAAAAATATAAAAAATCTTGAATTGTCCCTCCTTAATTCAAATCTTGGTGCAGCTAATAGCAAAATCAAAAAGCGTAAAGGCAGGCTTTTGTGGTAAGCAGGGTCCATTATTACTGAAAAACATCTTACCAACTTGCTATGCTAAAAAAATAAAATAAACCCTAACACAAAAAAACCGGACAAGTGCGAGTTGGACTCGCGTACCGAGGGTTCCGTACAAAGTTGTAGGTAAATGAGCTTTGTATTTAACTTCAATAGCTCGCCAAAATTAAATAAATTAATTAAATTTAAAAAGTTTATAATAGAAAATTCGCTTTTTTGTTGTTAAAGTACCTACATATTTACAGTCTTCAAATTATTTCATTTATGTGCAGTAAGACGTTGGTTCGGGGTTCGGTCTCCCCCGACGCGAGGACTCTTGGGGTCATAGTATTACTAGGTACTTATACTAAAGTTAAACGACAAAAACATTCTTTTTTTACTCTTGCCGTTTTAAGTGTCGGGCGTTTTGTGAATTTTTAAATTTAATTTTAATTAAAAATAAATATTATATTCCTTTTACTACACCGTAGTAGGTCCTAGATCATCATTTATGTAACTCCTCACACTGAGTCCTTTCTTATGAGCCCAAACACGCTAATTCTGGTGTAAGTTGCTGAGGACTTGGGTATCCCGTAGACTACGTGATGCTGCAGCATCAGCTCAAGGTTACCATGTCTTGAAATACTACCGAAGTAACAGTACACTAAAACTCAAATCAATCGTAACAGGCAAAGTAGAAAATGAGCTGATCTTCAAGCACCTGAACAGATCTTCATCAATTATAGCTAGGAACCATCTCGATCACGCCAGGTTTCAAACAATAAAACGCATAAAACCGATCGACTCAATTGAGAACTGCGATGCTGCAGAGTGCAGACACATATAGATACACATTACACAGATACCCCACCCTTCTTTTTACCCGACTTCATAAAAGGAGATTCTGTATTCGACCCGTATGTATGTAAGTTTGTATGGCCGCGATTTTCTCTAAAACTCCTGATCCGATTTGGATGAGGTTTTCGCTATTCAAATGTATATCTTTCATGGAAGGTTTTAGTATATAAATTATTGGGACCTGATGAAGATATTCGGAGATAGACAAGAACCTCCTTTTTTAAAGTCGGCATTTTGTTGTATCAAGTTTTATTAACCCTTAAATTATTATTTTTATTGAGCCGCCCTGATAACTCATCCTATTATCTCAATGTAAGTCATGTCGTCACAGCTAATTTTTTCACGCAAGATGCAGAAACGATTTGGTTTTGACATTATTTATATATTTTTTATACGTACAAATATTTCTATAATTATTGACGAAAAACTGTACTTAAATAAAATATGAAAGTACTATAAAATTTTCGTAATGTTCCGTGACGTTTATATTGCAAACGGCAGACGGAACCACGACGGTCACATCGTTAAAACACTTTTGATGACAGTTTTGTTATATTTATGTACAATTTCAACTGCAATCATTTTATTAATTTTCGTTGATTGCTCAAACAGATAATCCACGTTTCATTTCATCACGCAACTCTGGATGTAGAGTAGGTATCTGTACAATTATTTGTTATAGGTATACAGTTATTTACTACTACAGTTACTTAGTGCGTGCAAGCAGTAATTATAATACTTTATGTAAACACAAAAATCTAGATCCCTTCATAACCAGTGTGCCTGCAGCGTGGTACTTGAGCCTTGATTTCTTTCGTTAACTAGATTCTTCAGTATCCTATTTTTGGTTTTGATCGTTTTTTAAAGTTGACACTTAATTTTATGTCTAAACAGTTTGCTCATACTTAAATTACGTATAGGTACTGTGAAAAGCCTTTCCCGTTACAAAAAAAATGAGAGATGTCAAGGGACACCCGGATGGAACGAAGTTCCTTTCGATTAATTAGTGAAGGAATTGTAATAATTTTTTATTTATATAACAGAGTGTGTATATATATAAATATATAAATATTTTCCTATTTCCGTTCCAATACATAAACTTCTAGAGAAAAAAAAACAAATAAATACGTGTGGCACTCGGAGACTGCCGCGGTAAAGCTATTGCATTGCATTTTTATCACAAATTTTGATTGACTAAACACAAATTCGATCTTACGTTTACCACATAAAGTAGATTTTTAAACGCGAGCAACGCACGTTTAGTCTTGTTATTGATAAATGTCAGAAATGCAATGGTCATCACAACCAAAGTAGAATAAATCAAAATTTGAAAAAAGAATGTTACGTTCGATTCTTTTGTACTCGTGCCGTGCCAACGCTGGGGAAATAGCTTCTACGCAATGTATTTAAGGTTCATATTAGATTAGTAAGAAATGGTTTTAATGGCTTTAATAAATAAAATAAATAAAAATATACTCGTTTCAAGAATTATAGCTTCTACGCATTGTATTTAAGGTTCATATTAGTAAGATAATAGCTAAAAGTGTCGTGACAACTTTTCGTAAGAATTTTTTCCGTCTAGCCCCCTTTCACAACGCGCGATAAGGAACTTCGTTCCAAAATGCCTAAATCACTGTAGCGATCGAGAGCGCCATCGATGCTAACTACTACTACTACTTCAACATTAGATTAGAAATTCAAATACGGAAGCTAATTATCAGGTAAAAGTAGCCTCCATTATGTTATATGTTCATTCAGGATATGGTCTATTCATGTGCCAAATTTCATCCAAATCCGTTTTGCGGTTACCGTTTACCGCGGCTCTTACTAATATTATAAATGCGAAATCTTGTGAAAATATTTTGATGTTTGTATGTTTGAATGTTTGTTAGAAGTAAACGCAGAAACAGCTGAACAGATTTGCATGAAATTTGACACACGGGTAGACCATGTCCTGGATTAACACATAGACTACTTTTTATCCCGGTCATTTGCTCCCATGGGAAATTACGAATGTTTTTAATCTGTTTTTTTTAATAGATGGCGTTGGCGTCGTACTGTGTTCTATGGACTTTTGTAGCTTTTTTGAATTGTTTTTCACGCAGGCGAAGCCGCGAGAGCATCACCTAGTTTCTAATAAACATAAAAGCATACAAACATCCAAAAATTATCACCAACTTTCGCATTTATAATGTTAGTAAGAATAAGATAAGAAGTAAGATAAGATTATATTCCGTTTAGTTAGGTATATATGTATGACTAATATGCTCTGCGGGCTACAAATTTTTTGAAACGCAAGTAAATAAACAAAAAATTGCGATCAAATCTGTAAAATTAGTTTTACTTTGACACGGCAACGCCCGCGGCGGACGCCGGCGTCCGGGTATATAGGGCAACCACGTATATATATATATAAGCGGGCGTTGACGGGTTAATATCGTGTAAACTTAAGAAAGCATTATTGAAAATCCATTTCTTATGTAAGTTTATAATATTTACTTAAATTTTCTACGAATTGTAATAAACTCGGAATAATAGCGACCAACCAACCAACTTATTTTTAAAATTACTATTGATTAATGATATCAACAATACCCGTTCTATATTTAAATGTTGACGCCTCACACAATCGCGAGGCGACGTAATTTGGAAACATTCGCGTGACCCCGGCGGTGTTAGTACTGCGAAGTGCGATGCCGTACCACCCACCGGGTTATAATGACACCCCATACTTGTCCGATTAATTTGCATATTACAACAAGGATAGTTTCGCCGAACCATTGTTGTCACAGCTCAAACCCAGATGGGACGGGTGGAACAGTCGATGATAATTTTTTTTTTTTTGAAAATAATACGACCAATATAATAGCAAATTGTTGTCTATTTCGATATGTTCATTTAGGTTTTATTAATTCAATTGGAGAATTAATTAAATATGTTTGTGTACGGAATAAAACCAGGTTCCAGCGATGAGGAAGAGGAAGATGTTATGGATATTCTTCAGGTTTGATTTAATGAACAGATATATCAAACATCTGGGGAATTTTGTATCTGAAACAAATAAATTGTTGCTCATTTTCTACCTGTTGGAAATATGTTTGAAGAAAAGTGGTGTTAATGATGCTATGTATAAGGATATTAGCTTATTGTCTCGATGCAATGTGTGTGCAGAAAAGAAGAGAAGAATGCGAGCGCAAGGCGAGGAGAGGGGAGATGGACCCCCGGCTGGAGTTCACGTTCCAGCTGCTGATAGACGGCACGGGGCTGCCGCGGCACGCCATCATGGACCACGTGTTCGAGGGAAACATGGTACGCTGCTGAAGTGATTACTAATAATTCAGTTACTATTTATTTATGGACCTGGCCGGATTCGAATGTATTTTTGCTCAATTCCGTACAATTTGTATCAAAACTAGTCGTGGTGAAAATTTTATTATAGATAATTCAAAAAATTCTAGAAGACTTTTGTTTATTTTTTTACAATCTTAGAGATATTTATTTCGATATTCATTTGCATACATCTGTTCTCATTCTTCTCCGGTATGATGTCGACAAAATACACATTTCGATAAGAAAACCCGACTATAGTACTGGACAACCTGAGAATCGACGCCGGGATCTCCCAGTCTACAGACCCTTTACCCTGTCTAGACTAAGAAGACAAAATTCTAACCAGCTTTAATAAACTATTATGCAGTTGGATGACATCAACCAGTTATTCCTTCCTCATATGAGGAACAAATTACTCTGGTACTACCAAGATGTGGAGGAGGTGGAACCCCGTCCTCAGGCGGAGACGTCAAAGCCTCGGCAGCAAGGGCAAGGCAAGCTGCTTCCGCCGCAGATCACGCTGAAGAAGAAGCTGTTTCTTTCGGATGGCTGGGACGTCAGGTTCACAGGCGTCTGCATATATATGTTCCGCATAAATGTCAGCAAGCAGTTGCCGGAGGAAGGGTTCCATAAAGATTTGTAAGTTTATTTGATATCGACATTTGCAGCAGTTCATTATTATTAAGCTTACTGTATGTACAGTCAGCGTTTTGAAATTTTGAATTTGTTCAGCTACTTATGTGGCTGACTGTACATGAGCATTAAGATAAATTATAATAATTTCTCAGTCTAGCATACTGTTTCAGAAATTATAGATGATTGGATGAGATCTATGATTTCAAAGAATTGATTATTAATTTGTAGTTTCTAGTACCAAACGGATTACCTATGTATATTTTACACCGACATTTTAAATTAACCTAAGTAAACATTATACAGCGTTAATTATTTTTTCTTTCCTCGTGTACAGTCAGAAGCATAAATATCTGTACAAAATCAACATTTCAAATCGCCTATATACGCGTTAAGTTAAACTGAAACCTTTTTTTCTTTGTTTGAAATAAAGTAAATCTATTTTATTTTATTTTTTTGAAAAGAAAATAAAGATTAGTAAGAACAAAAAAGTATGTAGGCGATTTTAAATTTGTTCGGTTACTTATGCTGGTGAGTGTACATTCATCTATTACTTTTAACCTGATCCCGTACATACGAAATAAAAAATATTGAAAATTTATCTTCAATGGCATCAAATCACTAAATGCATTGACTAAATGTCAATATTGTTTTTGTATTCTTTCAATAACGTAAAAACACTTAAGGTGGTACTTCTCCGTAGACTATTTTTTCCTTACGTGTCGACCATTTTAGTTGTCAAAATACTTACACGATTTCAATTACAAAGGTTCTTACAAAGGCCTATGTTCAGCATGAGACTTCCTGTGGCTGATGATGATTCCAAAGGTTCTGCGGTATTCTGAACGCGGAGAAGATGGGCATGGTGACTGCCATCGAGCGCGTGATGGAGCACGTGTACATGAGCGCGCTGGCACACCCGAGCAGTGACGGCGACGAGGACGAGACGCGCTTCCCCATCGTCAAGAATCAGCTGCTCCCCGGGCTGAGGTCCTTCTGCAGCGCGTTGAAAGGTAGCTTATGCCCTTCTCCTTAACGTATATCTACCGAGTACCAACATAAGGTCTTAATACAGACTTGCCATGTAGTAGAAACTTATATTTGTTACTAGGTGATTCTTGCGGCTTCACCCGCATGAAAAGCCTTACCCGCTACAAAAGTCTATAAAACAGTACGACGCCAGCGTCACCTTCTTAAAGTATCAGATTAAAATTATGCATTATTTCCCATGGGAATAAATTACCGGGACAGACGACTGACAGACGACTTGATAAAGGTCGCAGGAACACGCTGGATGCAGGCCGCTTTTGACAGGTCCGTCTGGAAATCTTCGGGGGAGGCCTATGTTCAGCAGTGGACGTCATGTGGCTGATGATGATGATGATAAAATTACCGGGATAAAAAGAAGCCCATGTGTTAATCCAGGATATGATCTACCCGTTTGCCAAATTTCATCCAAATCCGTTTAGTTGTTTCTGCGTTTACTTCTGACAAACATACTAACATCCGAACATATTCACAAACTTTCGCATTTATAATATTTATTACAACCGAAAGTAAGCAATTTCACTTAGCTCATAGTTGTTACAGTAACTTCAGATTAGAATATAGGAGCAAAGGAAATAAAAACATTTAGTAAATACCACCTACTAAAAACTGAAATATCCCTATCTATAGTAATAAGTTCAACAGGTATAGTAGAAAAGTTTATACAGATATATCATGAAACATCGCAAATTAACTTGACAATATCATCTTGGCTCCCTTCATAATTCGTCTCCGCTACTTGTGACAGAAATGAAACGTCTTATATAAAGGAACGTTATAAAATTATCATTTATAGCATTGCGCGCGGCTCTGCCCGCGTGGTAAAGTTTTTCCGGAATTAAAAGTAGCCTATAGCACTCAGGAGTAATGTAGCTTCCTATTAGTGAAAGAATTTTCAAAATCGGTCCAGAAGTTCCTGAGATTAGCGCGTTCAAACAAACAAACAAACTCTTCAGCTTTATAGTATTAGTATAGATTAATATCTCAGGGTGACGAGCTATGTAGTGATTTGTAATTCCAAACATTGAGTAGTTTTGTTACTATTTAGGGCAGTACTGGCGCTTACTGCTAGAGAAGCGACTTACTCATCCCGCCTTTCCATTGCAAGTAAATGCAAGTTATTTCCCAGAATCTCTCTTAAATATATACGTACAATAACTGAAATGTAATCAGAATGTTGATACTAACATTATGAGTAAATCAGTTTGCGAAGATGTGTGCAATCAAATGAACCTCTTCGAAGACGGTCAGTCTCTGATGGCGAACATCCAAGACCACCATCAGCTGAAGGAGATGGCCAAGAACGCCAACACGATCACCATGCTTGAGGATAGAGTCAGCGAGTGGATTAAGAAAGTGATGGAGGTAACCAACGTGTTTCTATGAACATCTTAGACACATATACGTAGTTATTTGAAAAACTAAACTGATTTTATTTATGTAACACAATTGAATGTTCAACTGAAGCAGCCCCCTTATTCTCTATGACACACGTTATTTCCACCGCTCGTAACAAACGCGTAACGTAACTCATCGCGTTTATCACTATGGAAAAGGCATACAGATTAGAATACCATTTAACGCTAATTACACGAAGTTAACGTGACGCGGCCGCGTTACGAGTTAACACCGTCATAGAGAATAAGGGGGCTTATGCGGATTTATTAGCAATCGACGAACATTATTATTTTAATAAATGATATAATTTAATGCTCTGCTCGCCGCTGCGTCTTGGATGTAGAAGGTAAAATACCACGAAAACTGCAGATCGGGCATGAACGTAGTACTGTAGTTCTATCTATGTGACGAATGTTGTACAAAAGAAAGGGCATGTTTGTCAAACTTAGTTGTCAACGCTGTAAATAAACGAGCCTCGTAATTAAAAGCGTAAGATTTTCGAAGGTATGTGAAGTCTGCCAACCCGCATCAGGCCAGCGTGGTGAACTAAGGCCAAATCCCTCTCAGTAGTAGAGGAGGCCCGTGGGCAATATATAATACAGGGCTGATAGCATTGCATTGCAATTAAAAGTGTAAAATCCATGGGTAAAATTAAATAAAAATCTGTCAGAAGTTTTCAATAGGTAATGAGCATAATCAAATTCAATAAAAAGTTGCCAAGAAACTTTAAATATTAATTGCTCGTTATTACCGTCTATTATGCAGTGTAAAGTATGTGTTTATATTCCTTGCTGGAGAATTTGAGGACGAATTACTATAAATTGCATATATGATTTTAACTTTCCATTTCGACATAATGAAACTAAATGTTTTTGGTAAACAGCAATGTTTCAATGGTTTTTTACATATTCTTGTAACGGAGCTAATAGTTACATAATGTTTTAGATTCTTAGCGAAAGTGAACAATTACGTCGTGAGGTGGACTCGAGCGGGCCGCAGGACGAGCTCGAGTACTGGAAGAAGCGAGGCGCTCAGTTCTCACAGCTCGTCTCCTATTTACAAGTTTGTGATTTTTTTAAGAACTTAAAATTCATAGACTGTTTTTATTATGTACAGTAAGTTAGTGGTTGCTGCAAAATGTCTCGACAGGTGAATTTAACTATTTGACACGTCGGTCGCCCCCGTTGCATACGATAATTATAATGTAGAATTTAGGTTTTATTTGACTAAGTTGATTATTCTAATCTGTTCCGTTTGTATGAGTTTTTTGATTCTATTATACGTAACTGTAAGAGAACATTTCTATCTAATGTGGATCTTGCAATAGTCTTTATTATATTGTGATAGAAATGTGCTCCACAAACAGTGATGTGAAATTATAGCCTCCGTGTCTTGTAACCTTCACTAGTACGACGTGGAAGGGGCGGAGCCGCGAACAACAGCACTACGTGATATTTTATTTTTTGTAAATTAACATCTATTTACGCAGCATTCGCATTACCATCCCTACGGAGTGTACTGAATCCTCTATTGCAGGACAACGAAGTCCAAATGACCCTGACGTGCTTACAAATCGCAAACTCGAAAGTGATCAAACTATGGCGGGACACCGATCATAAAATAACTTTTTGCTATAACGAGGCGAAAGACAATGCGAAGTTCATCCAGGCCATGGAAAAATGCTGCCATTCATTGTACCTTGACGACCCTGTAAAGATCAAGGATTCCATACTGAGCCTCTTGCAGACAGTCAGGCTCATACACAGCGTGTCCCAGTTTTACAACACCTCCGAGAGGATTTCATCTTTAATGGTTAAAGTAAGTATATTCTATGCTGTAATACCCCGCAGTTGTAGTCTGTAGACAGTAATTTTTATTTCGACGAACCTCCATAAAGTGAGTGTAAAGGTATGATTGGTATGTTAAAATACAGTTACCTTTGATATAAGACTGGACTATAATTTTACCATAGCTATTGTCGAATTGAATTTAAGTAACGAACCGTGTTTGGACTACATGCAACCTTAATCTAAAATTAACATAATTGTATTTTAGATAACAAATCAAATGATCGAAACATGCAAGCAATACATTACGTGCCGATTCAAAGAGACGATTTGGACTCAAGAGCGAACCTTGGTCAGGGACAAATTGATCCACTGCCTTAACCTGAACAAGACATATCGGGAAACTTATATATTCGTAAAGAACCAGCCCTTTCTTCCAAACACAGAGCAATTCAGCTTCTCGGAGAACTACGTTTTTGGCAAATTTGATACGTTTTGCAAGAGGCTGAATAAAATCATATCGATGTTTGATTTAATGGACGATTACAATCATCTGTTCGAAAAGAGGATGGAAGGCTTGTTGCTCGGCGAAGGTTGGTATAGTTCTGTAGTCCTTTAATTACTGGTTTCAAAAAAGAATGTTCTGTATTCGACGCGTGTATGTATGTATATATGTTAGGTTTATGTCCGCGATTTTCTCAAAAACTACTAATCCGATTTGGACCAGGTTGTCGTTATTTTTACTCTGCTTTCATCAAGATTTATTGAGGAAAAAAATAATTCAAATACGAAGCGAATAATCGCAGAATTGTAATTTATACCAACTTTGACAAACCGCTAAGGAATCCCTATTCACCAGAGATAACTTAAGCTTACATATTATGTACTTTCCGCAAACCTTATTTTATTTTGAGTATTTTGAGGTAATTTTTTTCTTCTCAGCAAACCCTTTCATTTGATACCCATTTTTATTACACAATACACATCCAAAACATAAAGTATAGAAATGGTAATGTTTGAAAGATGTTCGCTTCTTGTATGGGCGCTGGTTTTATATTTCGAACAAAATCCATTCAGCATCAAACCAAAAGGATATTAAAGCGGCATAAATATGGATCTTGGATCCATTAAAATATACTTTTAGACCCCTACTTAAATGTAGTTTTTAAACAAAATTAAATTTTGTTAAATTAAAATTAAATCACTAAGTCAAAGGACTTATACGATTTATTGCAAAGGCTTAGTTTTTGGGAGTACTATCCAAATATATATAAAATATCTTGGTTAGATTATTAAGCCCATTTTTGGACATGTCTTTTAAACTAAACCAGCATTTAAAGTTCAGTATCAACTTCCCGAACTAGATCTCGAAGATGCGGTGCACACATTCGAAGAGGCGAAAAAGGCAGTGACTACGTGCAACTACGATTACTTGGACTACAGGAACAATGATTTCGATAAAGACTATCACGCTTTCGAAGCGAAGACGAATGCGTTGCGCGAATCGATTGGCAACACCATCGAAGCGAATTTCGCTAGCGTATGGGAAACGCCACAAGGCATCAAGTTTTTGACAAGATTTGAAAAGGTATTTCGCAGATCTCAGAAGATATTTTTTATGCTCAGCATAAAGAATGTAGTCAATTTATAAAGATTATTATTTTTCAAATAATATGTGTACATATAAATGATGTGTTAATAATATATTCTAAACTATTTTTTACTTAAGTATGTTATTAATATTTTAAACTAGTTTATAAGTAAGTATAGCTTTATATTATAGGCTATTCAGCAATATAATAAACAATTGCTGATTTTACGTAGGAAATTTCCCTAACTTAAGCAATAATGATAATACCTTTGAGTTTACCTATATATTATACTTCGAGCTTCTTAGGTAATAGTAATAACATAACGTAATCGATAAAAAATATTCAACATTGTCTAGGAGCGCGTTGATGTCCAATCTAGCCGGATCTGGCTCGCATCTACCAGGATAGCATAGGCTTAAAAGAGTTATTCATGCTTTAAATGTACGGCATGGAGTTCGTTGAAATCTTTTCCATAGTGTTTTCAGCACATTTCAGCTTTGTAAACCCATTTGAGTTTTTATTATTGTTATTATGAAAAAGATGCAGAGGATTTAATAGACCAAGAAATTAATTCTGTTTAGAAGTTCTTATGAATATGTTTTTAAACATAAACCTTTTCTCATAAAATATAAGGGCACTTATAAAATGTAATGTAAAGCTAATAAATTTCTAGTGTTACTACATTTTTGCTTTAATCTTCCCATTTTTTATAGGTGAGCCAAAAGATACAAATAACAAAACTGAGCGAGAAATACGATCGTGTCTTGAAGTACAGCGAGAAAGAAGTGGACAAGATAATGAAAATGTTTAAGCGGCAACGGGAAGACCCGCCGCTACCGAGAAATTACTCACCTGTGGCCGGTCAGTATTCAATTATTGACAATAGTTTTGCTCGCGGCGTCATCCGCGTTAACAACCACTCTTAAGCCTAAAAATCCTGTGGCACTCAGGATTTATGTAGCTTCAAAAAAAAAACAAAATCAATTAAGTAGTTTTTGAGTTTATTGATCATTGCCAGCAAGCATATTATCAGTCAAATCTTTACTCTCTATGATATACGTTTACATAGTTATTTGGTCAGAATTTTAACTATTTGAGTCTATGTAACAAGTGAACTTACTTATAGTCCAAGCGATTTGATTAAAGAACGTTAAAAGTTAAGTCGCATCGAATAGAAGCAATTACCGAAAGCTGCTTCGTTCACAGAACTCACAATATGAATTATTTTTTTCATACAATAGTAAAAAATATTTAATAATATTATATTATTGAAGGGACTGATACAAAGATGTTAAAAACACTACGGAATATTTTTTGTGTTTGTTGCGTGAGCAATGCATGGTTGTTGGCGACCGACGTTTGTTGTCTTCGGATAACTCAGCGGTACTGGTTCGTTGGGTTTAAATAAAACGTCAGTCATACGTTTATAAGTGGACTGTATTTCTTGTTTTCGGAGGTGTTGACAGTTCAAGAGTTTACACAGTAATGCGTGCTGTCCCTCATTTGGGCAGCCTTTTTATACACCTTAAGCTAAATACAAAATGCCGAGTGCCATTGTATAATTATGACCCTCGGCTAATAAAACACAGGTAATTACATCGAGTCGGGCATCGCTCAACAGCTGCGACGGTCCCGAGCGGCAAAACATAGAAGGCAATAAAACGATTAAAACACATTTAGTGAGAATTTCACAAGGCATGTGTCATAAACCGATTTAAATGCTTTATTACCCTCGTTGCTCCGTGCAAAACAATATTTTTACAAAGAGCGCCGCGTCATAAAGTTATTACCTTCTCGAGGTATTTCGCACAGATGTGCACAAACAAATATTAAATGAACACATGATTAAAATTGAATATTCAAGCCAGCCCGCCGAGGCAAATTCTCCAACGCATGCTCGTTGTCCGTAACACTCTCCCCCCGGCGCAGATTCTCGCAGCCTTTATCTATCGGGAGGACGATGAGCCTGCGGACCGGTCTCCGAAATATACCTCCTCGTGTGCGGACGTCGGCGCTCCGTACCACGTTATCTGGCCCTACGTACACCTTCTCTACTTGGCCCCGGGGCCATACGTTACGTGGCAAAAGCCCGTCGGCTATTATTACAATATCGCCCTGCTCTATATTTTTTGCAGAGCTTCTACTATCTCCCCGTGGAGTCAGTGTTGGCAGATATTCCTTGAGCCACCGTTCCCAGAACATATTGGCCAATGCCTGGGCGGCTCTCCATGTCCGTTTATCTGCTTGGTCGCATTTACCCACGTAAGGGAGTCCTACAGCGTTCCCTAACAGAAAGTGATTGGGCGTTAGCGCCTCCATGTCCGCCGGATCTACCGATACGTGAGTAAGCGGTCGCGAGTTTACCGTATGCTCTATCTCTACTAGTAACGTCCCCAACACTTCCTCTTTAGGAGCTCGCTCGTTGAGCGTTACGGCTAGCGCTGTCTTAACGCTCCTAATGAGCCGTTCCCAAACGCCTCCTTGATTTGGCGCACCTGGGTCTATAAAACGCCATTCTATCTTTTTGGTCAATGCGACCTCTTGGAGCTCAGGTAGCCATTCCCTAAATGCGGCGGCCAATTCTACCGATGCTCCCCTAAAGTTCGTGCCGTTGTCTGACACGAATGTTTCTGGCCATCCCCGTCGCGCTGCCATACGTCGCACAGCCATGACGGCGGAATCCGTGCTCAAACCGGCGATCGTTTCCACGTGGATTGCTCGCGTCACGAGGCACGTGAAGAGCATGCCCCAGCGTTTTTCGCGACGTCTCCCTATCGTTACCCACATGGGGCCGAAGCAATCTACACCGCATTTCGAAAATGGCCTAGTGTAAGCTTCTAACCGAAAGTCGGGCAGGTCTCCTTTCACGGGAACCGGGGGACTTGCTCGTCGCAGAACGCAGGTGACGCATTTCCTTATCGCTCGCTTCACTGCGGGGCGTATTCCTACTACCCAGTATTCCTGACGTAGATTGTTGACAATCTGTTCTTGCCCCGCGTGTCGTTTACTGTGCTCATGCGCAATGAGCAATTGCGTTAGCGGATGCGGTCCGTCTAAAATCGGTGGTTCCTTCCGCGCTTCTGGGACCATTGCCGCGTTTATGCGACCGTTCAAGCGTATTATACGATCCTGACCGTACTTAGGGTCTAACTTTCCTATTCGGCTATTGCGAGCCACCATTCGCCCTTCCTTCAGGCGATCCGTTTCTTCCGGGAAGCTTTCCCTTTGTGCTTGTCTAATAAGCGTTTTCTCCGCTTCCTTAATCGTTTCGATGGTTGGGCGTTCGGCGCGTCGGCGCCACTTATCGACCGCCTTTAGAACCAAAGCGGTCACCCTAACGATTTTCGTCATAGATGAAAAACGTTCTATCGCTATGAGCGGTTTCCTTTCTTCCGCGTGCGTATTGAAAATCTCCGCTTCGTACGGGTCCTCGTTCTCGTCGCGGGACTCTTCCTGCCATGACACTTCTGGTTCATACAGGAACGTCGGCCCTATGAACCAACGATCTTCGCTACGCAGGCGTGTCTTCCCCATACGTGTGGCGTCATCCGCCACGTTGTGTCTAGTCGGAACCCAGCGCCATTGTTCCGCTCGCGTTGCCTCGGCGATTTCTCCGATCCTGTGTGCTACATAAGGCGTATAATTTGTCGCGTCTCCCTGGATCCAGTGCAGAACCGTTTTAGAGTCCGTCCAGAACGTGGTTTTTGGCTCGACTCCATGTTCCGCGATTATCGTCCGGGCGAGTCTGGTTCCGACCAAGCACGCCTGCAGCTCGAGCCGCGGTATGGTCTGTAGCTTGAGAGGTGCTACTTTAGCTTTTCCTGCTACTAACGTTACGACGAAGCTTCCATCTTGCTTTCTTGAACGCCAATATGCCGCTACTGCGTATGCCTGCTCGCTTGCGTCGCAGAAAATATGCAGTTCTCGATTTTCGGCGACGCGGTAATGTCTAGGTAAACGAAGTCGGCCTACGTATCCCAGGTCGTCCTTCCATTCGCGGAATATGGCAGCCTCTTCTTGCGGTAACTCCTCGTCCCAGCCCACCTTTTGTCGCCACAGTTCCTGGAGCATTATCTTGGCGCTTATCGTATAGGGGCTTATGAGCCCGAGTGGATCGAACACGGACATGACTGCACTTAGGGCCTCTCGTTTTGTAGGCGTCCGTAGGTCCCTTTTTACCTCCTCGGGGACTTTGTGCATAGCTGTGTTGAAACCTAGATTATCCGTGTCCGTGATCCACATCAGACCCAGCGTTTTACCGCACGCGTTTATGTTACCTCCCAACTGCCTAGGCGTATCGGTACGGTCGGACGCCGGGATTCCATTTAATAGTTGCGGCGCGTTACTGCTCCATCCCGCTAGTTCGAACCCCGCTTTCCCATGTATCGTACGGACTTCTTCGATGGTGCGCGCAGCTATTTCTTCGGACGCGAAGCTCTCCACCCAGTCGTCCATGTAATGGCTGTTGACTATGGCGTCGTGAGCCAGTGGGTGTGATTCTTTGTAGTCGTCCGCGTTCTTATTTCTCACCGCGTGAGCCATGAAAGGTGAGCTGCGCGCTCCGAATATCATTGACGTCATGACGTATCTTTTAGGCGGGTGACTGCGGTCGTTCCCGCGCCATAAAAACTGTTGAGCGACGCGATCCTCTTCCCTTATTTTTATTCGGAGGAACATCTCCCTGATGTCGGCGGTCACCGCGATGGGTCTCTCCCTGAAGCGGAACAATATTCCGTACAGAGTCCTTAGTAGATCCGGACCGTCCAACAGCGCGTCGTTTAAACAGGTATCGTTCGTACGCGCGGCCGCGTCGAACACCATTCTCACCTTGCCCGGTTTGTTCGCGTTCGTCACCGCGAAGTGAGGCAGGTACCACGTGTGATTACTGTCGACGCACTTACTGGGTTCGGCGTACCCTTTCTTTAGTAGCGCTTCCACTTGACCCGTGTAGGCCTCTTTGAATTGAGGCGATCTATCCATTTTTCTTTCGATTGTTCGCAGCCTCCGGACAGCCATATCGTAGCTCGGAGGCAATTCTACGGTGTCCGAGGCCCACGGTAATCCGACCTCAATTCGGTTGCCCACACGTCTCATGGTGCGCGCTACGATCGCCTTGGCCCGCTCGTCTTTTTCGACGGGCTTCACGTTTTGCCCGATCCCGAGTGCGTCGATCTCGAAATGTGATCTTATCAGTTTTTCTAACCGGTCGTTGTCGTGATGGCGTAACACCTCTTGCACGGTGTGCACGTGTAGTATCTCCTTGTCGTCCCGGCTTACCACGCTCTTGTGTCGGCTCTCGGTCCCATGCACTATCCACCCGAGAAGAGTTAGTGAGGCCGCGGGTTGACTTCGTGTACCGGTTAGTAACTTCCTGGTCACTATCAAGTGCCAGTTGTCTGTGCCTATAAGCACTCTCGGTTTTGCATTTGCATAGCACAAATGCTCTGCTTCGATCTCTCTCAGATGCTCGTTTTCCATTACGGCTGGCTTGACCGTTTGAGCTGTTAGGGAGAGGCGTTCCATAGTACGCGCTGTCATCGGCTCATATGCCCGTTGTCCGCGACCCCTTATGTCGACACTGATGGTTTCGCTTTCGCATCCTATTTTCGTGGATGTTATGCCCCTTATCGTTAACGGCTGCTTTTCTCCGCGAGCCCCTATCGATTTCGCGATTTCCCTATCCATCAATGTGACGGTGGATCCTTCGTCGCACAGCGCGTACGTGTCGACCTCTCCCCCCGGTCCTCGGACCGTTACAGGACATATCTTGAGCAACACGTTCTTTGTTTCTTGTACCATGGTTGTCGCTACACATTCCTCCTTATCGTCTCTTCTTTCCGTTACGTGTAGCAACGCGTGATGTGGTAGTGCGCACTCGCTCACTCCACACTTTCTCGCTCGGCAACGGAATCGTCGATGCCGGCTTTCTAGGCACTGGAAGCATATTTGTGCCTCTTTGGCCCATTCCCATCGTTTAGCCACGGTCATTTCGGCTAACTTGCGGCATTTCTGTGTCCTGTGATTGGACCCACAACAATAGCACGTGGTTCTGTCGACCGCTTCCGTGGCTGTGAACACGTTGGCACCGCGATGCGTTTCTATAGTCCGCCGTGGTCGATGTTCGGGTCTCGACGCTACGACGTTTCTCTGCGGCGCCGTTCCGTGTGCGTTTGGCGTGTAAGCGTATTTCACCGCCCGATCCGCTTCGCGCATCAGAAAGTTGGATAGCGTTAATATCTCCGGTTCTCTGTGGCTGACATGCTCTTCCGCGTAATCACACCACTTCGTTCTGATGTGTGGACTCAGTTTTTCTAATGTCTGTCGCGTCAGCATGGGGTTCATTAAATATCCGCGGTTGTCTATGCGCGTTATAATTGTGACTATATTTTGCAGTTTGACTGCGAAACTATTTAATTCCCCTGCGGAGGTACCGGCTCTTGGCAACTTTCTGAGGTCGTCCAACGCCTGATCGATGATGACCTCTGGTCGTCCGTAACTCTGTTCGAGCGTCTTCATAATCTGGACGGGATCTGTGGCGGCGTATAACAATGCTGACACCGTTTGTCGTGCTTCGCCCTTTAAGCACGTCCTCAGACGCGCTAGATTCTCAGCGGGCGTAAATCCATGCAGAGAGGTGGACTCTCTCATGGCTGCCTTGAACGGCAGCCATTCGCCTGCCGCTCCGCTAAAGTGAGGCAAATCCTGCGTTTGCCTCGGTGGTGCCCGACGTCGCATCATCTGTTCTAGCGTGTCCGCTAGCCTGTCGATCCCTCGTTCTCTGGACCGATGCGGTGTCGGGGACCTATTCCGCCGCGACTCTCTGTTTTCCGGAGTCGGGGCGCGCGGTTGTCTTTCCGTACGCTCTTCCCTATGTGGGGACGCAGCCCTAGGCTCGCGCTCCCCCCGTATTTGCGTACGCCTTAGCCATTCGCTTATTCTGCGATCGGTTTCCATGGCGTCCTCGCCGGCTACACTTTCCCTATCCGTATCTTCCCTAATGCTAGCTATATTCGCGGCTAACCTTTTTTTCAACAGGTTCGCTTGCAACCTGAGGTCCTGTCGTTGAATTTCGGCAAGCCGCTCCTCCGTCTCCAGTTCGGCTTGACGGATCCGCGCTATCGCGCTTGCGGTTGAATGGTGAGAGCGCACCGACGGCGCTCTCGACCTACGTTCCGGTATGACGGTTATCGGCGTGTCGGTTTCCATAGCGATCGTCCGGACGACGGGTCGCGGAGTCTCGCTAGGAATCACGGACGCGGATGCCTGTACCGAAGGCGACGCGGGATAGTCCTCGTACACGCGGAGTGTTTTTTCCTCGGCGGCTTGGCTTCTCGTTGTTGGCATTATACACTGTGCCTTCAACGAACACTATAAACCTACTTAGCCTATCGCCCTAGCAGTCCGTCGGGAGGGCCCGGTGTTTTAAGCCGGGATACGCTCCCTCGGGGATGGATATTTAGGGATCGGAAGGGTTTGGGGTTACTCAGCAGAGGCACGCAAGTGAATACGGGGCGCTCGGTAATCGGCTGGAGTGTCCGATACCATTGGCAGCGCCTACGATCAGGCCCCCGTATCACTTACGCACGTACCGACGTAACTGTGCCGTGCAATTCAACCTTAGCGTTATGAGAACGCTCCGACCGGTTGGCGACGTCGCACAAGACGTCACACCGCCGTAAAAACGGCGTTCACCAGTTCCTTGACCGTTGACACCGTTAGGTGGTCAATGGATCTGGCCGCGATATCGCGTTTTGGCCCTAGCCGTTTTTCTTTCTTGACGTGTAGTGCCGCTCCGGGACACTCGCCACGTCGCTCGGCTATCTCCGCTGCGCTGCTCGGGAACACCTCCGCGTTGCTCGGGTCTCCGCTGCGTCGCTCGGCTATACTTCGCCGCGTCGCTCGTGGATCTCCGCTGCTGCACCTCTCGGGGATGTTCGTAGCGCCTCTGCGGGTGTTGCGCCGTTTCCGGAACGCTCGTTGTGCCGTTCGCAAAGCTCCGTCTTGCGTTTGGTGCACGATGTTACCCTCCGTTACGTCACACTATCGTGAGCGACGTAACGACGATACTCGGAATCGTTTCCGAGCCGCCCTGGAGTCCGCGCTGCCGTTGCTCAGGCCGCTTCTAGGCTTGACGATTGTTCGTGGCGCCCGCTTTCTTCGATCAACCGTAGCACTGACTTGTGCCGCGGTTATCGCCGTATTTCAAAAGCGGCTATGACGCACTTGCCGTGTTCTTGATGTCTTCACTTGTTCGTAATCCGGCTCGAAGGACCAGTTGTTGGCGACCGACGTTTGTTGTCTTCGGATAACTCAGCGGTACTGGTTCGTTGGGTTTAAATAAAACGTCAGTCATACGTTTATAAGTGGACTGTATTTCTTGTTTTCGGAGGTGTTGACAGTTCAAGAGTTTACACAGTAATGCGTGCTGTCCCTCATTTGGGCAGCCTTTTTATACACCTTAAGCTAAATACAAAATGCCGAGTGCCATTGTATAATTATGACCCTCGGCTAATAAAACACAGGTAATTACATCGAGTCGGGCATCGCTCAACAGCTGCGACGGTCCCGAGCGGCAAAACATAGAAGGCAATAAAACGATTAAAACACATTTAGTGAGAATTTCACAAGGCATGTGTCATAAACCGATTTAAATGCTTTATTACCCTCGTTGCTCCGTGCAAAACAATATTTTTACAAAGAGCGCCGCGTCATAAAGTTATTACCTTCTCGAGGTATTTCGCACAGATGTGCACAAACAAATATTAAATGAACACATGATTAAAATTGAATATTCAAGCCAGCCCGCCGAGGCAAATTCTCCAACGCATGCTCGTTGTCCGTAACAATGGTCATGCCTGACGTATGTTTATTCACACGCGCAGCTGTTGAATGTGTCTACGCGCCAGTTTTCGATATTGGTCGTATCGTACAATGTGTTTCAAATAAGAATAGGAACGTCAATGACCTTTATATGTCAAATGTCACTTGAAAAGTACAAAATTAGCATAGAAAACTTATTAGCATATCAATAGCGGTTTTTTTTGTCTAATTGACTCTTACATCAAATTTAAATAAAAACGTTATTGCTAAATTATCTTAATAAAGGGTGTAAAAGACAGCCTACCGAAAACTGATACCAGGTGTTCAGTACATGATTCTGATACCCCCTGCGTTTGAATTTTTCGTCGGTCTTTTCATGAATTTTTGTAATTTTTTTTCAATGATAACGCAATAAAATCGATACTATTCACTAACACAACCCCACTTTCATTATAATAACAAGAAGTACATTATTTTCATAATAACAGAAATGTATGTAGAAAAGATAAAATGTACGCACGCGCCCCCAGTCAGCTGTTTTGAAGTAGGTATACAGCGCCACGCGCGCCGCGTGCAATGGCCTCGCTGCGCCGCGCCGGGCGGCCGGCCGCCGCGCCGGCCCAAAGGCGCGCCGACGCGCGCGGCGTCCTTTGACTACGAGCGACGAGCGTTGCGAATTTCGGATTATAGAAAATGTGGATTGGACTTATTTAATTTCACTCCTCAATTCATTAACTATGAACGCGAAGTTGTGTTTTTTACGAAAGAATAATGAAATAACGATTTTTATGAGTACTAAAGTAAGCCTTCTTTTAATCATTTTTTATTAAACATTTAAAGTATTTACAATATCAGTTGTAGGAGTTTAAAAAAAATAGCTTTGTTAGCTAGTATTAACTGTGAAGGAATATCACAATTTTCCAAAACTCTTAAATGTGATGAACTACCATACTTACCACATCACCACACAAAACTTGGGTGCACTAAGCAATAAAATCTTTTCATTTGTGACGAAACAGGGAATCTTCTTTAGTAAATGCCCAAATATGGATCCAGCAAATTATTCGTTATTAGGTACTTCAAGACGCAAATAAATTTAATGGAAATGACCGATCCAAATGTTATAGGTCTAGGTAATTTCTTTGAGCGACGCGTGCGACTCGCAAGTACCTACTTTTGGCCCCTGGCGGGTGGCGCGGCGCCCGGCGGTTTGTTTGTTAGTTCCGACGCACCTTTCGTCTTGTGCGGATCGTATTTTTTCCTGACGTTCTTATTATTGAGGATTTGTGGTTTTTGGGTTTGTTTTTTTCTCAGGATTTCCAGTAAGAACAAGTGTTTTTTTAATGTCTCGCGAGCGGATTAGTGAAATACCTTAACAGTTTCAGTGCACGTGAATATGGACAAATGATAATGTGTTACGGTGAAGCTCGAGGCAAAGAGCAACAAGCTCTTCGACTTTATGAAAAAAAGTATCCTTATAATCGGCACCCAATTGATAAGCGTGTAATAACTCGGGCGTATCAACGTACTTTGGATAACCAGCCGGTAGTACCCAGACAAGAAGGGTCTGGAAGACCCTTGTGAAGTCGTACGGAAAACCACATTCTGGCTGTAATACGCGCAACCCCACGGTTGGGAACACGCACGGCTGCTCGTGTGATACGTATCGGTTATGAATGTAGATTGTCGCATAC
The DNA here is from genome assembly GCA_947568825.1 of Sphinx pinastri. NCBI lineage: Eukaryota > Metazoa > Arthropoda > Insecta > Lepidoptera > Sphingidae > Sphinx > Sphinx pinastri. Next base: position 4,307,568 of record OX387614.1, on the reverse strand, counting down.
GAATATGCATAAAGTGTTACGGAAAGACCAGCAGCGAGCGTATTACATTCGCAAGGTACAAGCACTGCTCTTCGCTAACAGAAGTCTACGTGTGTCGTACTGCCGTTGGTTCCAAGACCAGCGGCGCGCAATTCCCATCTTCGCTGCGAACGTGATATGGACTGATAAGTCCACATTCACAAGATATGGGATGTGGAACAGACGTAATTCCCACATACGGGCACACGAAAATCCTTTTGCCATCCAAGAAAGAGGATTCAGACTCGGTGGAGTGTAAATGTGTGGGCCAGTATTTACATAAAAGAAAGTGTATTTACTAGTGAGTGCAATACCGCAGAAAAAATGCGAGAACGTATTTTAGGAGTTTTTGAGTAGTGTGTTCGTGACCCTAGCTTTATGTGCCGGCTTCATGCCAAGACACTACGACGGGCTCGTCTCTGCGAACGAGTTGGTGGGGGCCACTTCGAACCTTATCTCATTAGAAGCGAGAGGACTTGATGTAGGTAAGCCCAATGAAATTTTGCTATTTTAATCGTAGAGTGGACAGTGCCGTCGATATTATTTTGTCGAGTTGAGTTGTGTTAATCCTCGTATCACGCCGCGGTGCTTTAACCTAAGAACGTATTCGCGCGGTGCCCCGCGCCGGCTACTGTAGAGTGTAGGTAGATTTCGATAACTACGCAATGGATCACATACATTTCTGGCCCAAGAATTACGAAATTGTTATGCACACATGTCCGGTACCCGCGGACATCTTTATTTTAATATAGGCATATAATGCTATTTTACTTTAAAATTTTCGGTAGGCTGTCTTTTACACGCTGTATAGTATTAAGTTATTTAGACGTCACATTATGGCGCAAGCGATAGCTTAGTTGGGAATGGAATGGACTGCCGAGACGAATGTGCGCAGGTTCACAACCTAAGGGCCTCTGACTTTTCTAAAAAAGTTATGTGTGTATTATTTGTGAATTATCGCTCGCTTTAACGGTGAAGGAAAACATCGTGAGGAAACGTGCATACTCGAAAAGTTCTGTATAAGAATTTCGAGGGTATGTGAAGTTTGCCAACACGCACTAGGCCAGCGTGGTGGACTAAGGCATAAACCCTCTGAGCTGTAGAGGAGGCCCCTACTCAGCAATGGGCAGTATATAATACAGGGCTGGTATGGTAATATGGCGCAAAGTGGATCCTATTCTTATTTGAATCGCATTGTACGTGTCGCGCAGGTCGCATCAAGTGGTCGCGGTGCCTGCTGCACAACATGCGCGAGGTGGTGGAGGCGGTGTGTGCGCACGCGGTGCTGCGCGCGCTGCCCGCCGCCGGCGACATCACGCGCAAGTACACCGCCACGCGCGCGCTCATACACAACTACGAGGCGAGCATGAAGCAAGTCTGGATGAACCAGAACGTGAGATATATGTTATTTTTAACCGACTTATAAGAAGGAGGTAGCTTTTACTAGTGGTAGGTCTCTCGTATGTAAGAGTCCGTCTGGGTGGGTAACACCGCAATGTCTATTTCTACCGCTTATGTCTCAGGATGACGAGCGCAGTGGAATGCCACACAGTACTTTCTAACTCAAGGTGCTGGATGGTGTTGCTTCTGTTTATGGGTGGTCGTATCGCTTACCATCAGGCGAACGGCATACTGGTCATTCAATGCCATAAATAAAGGAGGTTCTGTATTCGACCTTTATGTTTGTATGTAAGTTTGTATGGCCTCGATTTTCTCAAAAACTACTAATCTGATTTGGATGGGCTTTTGGTTATTCATACACGGGCACCGTAAAGGGACTATGCGTATGCACCTGATGGTGAGTGGCGCCGCCGGCGTTCAGATCGAGCATAAGTGATGATTGTGCCTTGCCATTATACACAAAAGGGTAATTTCCTATGGTTGATTTTGTACATTACTGTATGTGGGGCATTCCGCGGAAAAGAGGAATATCACGATTATTAAATTTCTATACATTATGTCTAATTTAGTAATAAGCAATAGCTAAACATCTATATTTTATTGATTCACTAAGTTTCACGCGCAGCTCTGCCCGCGTGATAAATAAATATAATTCAGAATAAATATTTCCCGGGATAAAAAGTAGCCTATAGCACTCAAGAGTAATGTAACTTCCTATTAGTGCAATGGGTTCAGTAGTTCCAGAGATTAGCCCCTACAAACTCACAAACTTGTCCCCTTTATAATATTACTACAGATTATAATACATTAAAAAATATTTGTGTAACTGTTCCTTCTACGAAAACAATTGTCCTGCCAGTCACATGTAACCACATTTTCAAATATATTATTATCGTCATATAATTTTTTATCCGTATAAGTATGTCAATGTTAGATGGCATTTTTATGTAGAATCTAGACCGTGCGTGTGGGATAAAATTCGCGAGACATACAAAAAAAAAATACTTCGAGACAGTATTATAAATAACTAGCATTGCGCGCGGCTCCGCCCGCGTGGAAAAGTTTTTCCGGGATAAAAAGTAGCCTATAGCACTCAGGAGTAATGTAGCTTCCTATTGGTGAAAGAATTTTGAAAATCGTTCCAGTAGTTCCAGAGATTAGCGCGTTCAAACAAACAAACAAACAAACTCTTCAGCTTTATATAATACTAGCATTGTGCGCGGGTCCGCCCGCGTGGAACAGCTTTTTCGGGATGAAAAGTAGCCTATAGCACTCAGGAGTAATGTAGCTTGCTATTAGTGAAAGAATTTTCAAAATCGGTCCAGTAGTTCCTGAGATTAGCGCGTTTAAACAAACAAACTAACAAATAAACAAACTCTTCAGCTTTATATATTAGTATAGATAGTATAGATTAGTATAGACTAGCTGTTGTCCGCGGCTCCGCCCGCGTGAGTGAGTTTTCCCGGGATAAAAGTCCCGCTTTATATTTTCCCGGGATAAAAAGTAGCCTAAGTTACTCCTTATTACATCAGCTACCTGCCAATAAAAGTCCCGTCAAGATCGGTCCAGCCATTTCAGAGATTAGCCGGAACAAACAGACAAACAGACAGACAGACAAAAATTGTAAATAATGTTATTTTGGTGTATGTACCGTATATATATTCATATACATGTAGTATAAAACGGTTATTTCAATATTACAAACAGACACTCCAATTTTATTTATGTGTATAGATGTATAGATTAGCGAAAAGTATGTGAATACTTTAAAGAAGGATACGAAGTTTTAAATTGGGATGAGAAAAAAATACAATCCGCCATTCTGCCCGCACAAAGCTATCGATAAAATGGTCGATTTCATAATTCTAAAGGAACTACCAAAAAATATTCACAAATAATCCGTGACATGGCTGAAGTTTGTGTTAAAAGGAAGGAGGAAATTGGGGATAAGCATGTCCTGAATCACGCCAAATACAGACTACGGGTACCAGGATATCATAGCTGTAAGGAGAGCAGGAACTGTGTTCAATTGTACGAGGTACCTACACTGCGCATGCGTGTACAGATGTTAATGATCACGAAGGATATGACGTGGTAACTAGGGTTGCCACCCGTACTTTATTAATACTACACTTTATCAACTAAGAACGCGAAAATTCTTTATTGCGCATTATTGGATATCTGTGAAATTCATATGAAATATAAATAAAGACTTTGATCCCGGTGTATATTTTCCGAGATAAAAAGTAACCTATGTCCTAACCTGGGTCTTAAACTATCTACATACTGAATTTCTCGCGGTTCCACTCATACCACTTTTTAATACATTTATCAATAATGTATGTCCTCCATAATCTAGTGGAAAAAGAATTTTCAAAATCCTCGTAATAATAAATTATTTATAAAGCTCTGAAATTTCGTGCTAAGGGAATCTGTCAAATAACGGAAGCAGCAGATTGTGACGTCACTGAATGCCACCGGTCATTACGTATAGTGCTTGAGGAAGAGAGGGCGATAACCCCACCACGCCCCCACTTTTGCACACAACATTTTTTTTTAATAATTACTTTATTTTTCAACCAATTTTGATGCTGATTTCACAGAAGCATATCTTTTTAATATTATTTTCTGTGATGTATTAAATACGAAATAAAACATAGGGGAACAAATGGCATATGTATATGCATTAAAAAAACTAAATATAGTATTTGCATTTCATTTTAGTGAATAATATCTAATAATAAGGTAACAACTAGTTGATTTCTTAGTTATGGGATGTGGACGAGAGCTTGAACAATACGCTACTGAAGATCGACGACAGCGGGAGTATTAACGTGAACCTCGACTACACTATCAAGCTGCTGATCCGGGAGTCGGACTGCCTCGTCAAGATGGACGTCGAATTACCTATCGTCTGCTACTCGCTCTACGCCAAGAAGAACTACTTCACCCTAGTCAATGATTCCCTGCAGGTGTGTGCCATATAGCGTTCCAAATATATGGAAAACGCGTTATTAATGTTGCTCTGATACATTAAAGTACGTAGTAGTGAGGGCCACATAGGCTGCCAAGCCCAGTCTGCCCACATGCTCTCCCACCCCCCAGGCGGCGTCCCCCAGTCTGACATAGCGTCGCTCCCCTTTCCTTGGCTATTCGTGACAGTCTCCACCCTGAAGCACTGGTTTTACTGGTGCTCCTGCAGTATGCCCCCTTCTACTCTTACAAACCTTTTTGTTGCCTTACTGAACCTGATTATGTCTCCTAGCTTTACCTCCTGTAGTTGTGCTTTTTCCAGTCTGTCTGTTCCCAGTATCTCCCATCTTGGCAGAGAGTACATTGAGCACTCTGCCAGAAAGTGGATGCTGGTCTCCTCTTCTCCGCATTCTGGACACGAGGCGTCTTCGGTCTTACCTATTATTTTTAAGTGCCTGTTCAGCGTACCGTGTCCAGTCATGATTCCTATAATGGTTCTTATGTCCTCCTTCCTGAATTGGAGTTCCGATATGGAGATACGCTCGCCTCCTATTTCATCATGAGAGGGAATATACGTGGCGAAAAGTGCACTAGTTATACCTCTGCTTACGCCGTTGGGGTTAAAAAGTGTGAGTGTGTGTATAAACGAATGAGTATCTGTGCCCTAAGCACTGCTACCCTCGATATAGTGTGAAGATAACTAGGTGTCATTGAACAGTTTCTCCTGGAAGACTACTTACGCACCGTCCGCCGCGTGAAGCTGGAAGTGCGGCCGTTGTTCCTGCCGCAAGTGGTGCGTCTCTCGTCGCTGCTGCTGCCCGGGCTGCGCTCCGTCTGCTGGACCAGCGACGAGTGGCGGCTGTTCATCGACCGTGCTAACGCCGCCATCAAGAGCTTCGACGTGCTCGTCACCAGGGTCCACGATATATACTCCAACAGAATCATATACATGCTGTCCGGCATGCAGGAAGTTTCGCTCATCACATTGCCTGGTAATGGTTTACGTGTGCTCAGTCAAGGAGTTAGGTCTCGGTCTTTCAACCGCGGTTATCTTTTTGTCCGGTTGTTATTAAACTGGACGCTCTCGCAGCGCTCACGCCCCACGCCGGCGCACTCGAAACTCTGCAAGCGTCCAGTTTAATACCACCGAGGATTACCCAACCAGTAACCACAGTTGATAAAACCCGGGCTTACTGTCTGTAAATCGGATTTGATAATTAAAATTAGGTATATGCCAGTTTAGTCATCATTATCGTCATCAGCCTATATTTTAGTCCATTGCTGGACTTGGCAGTTAAGTCATGTCAATGTACAATCACGTCAGCGCGTAGCATCCTGCCAACTATTAGGCTGTAGCCTATAATAGCCTGCATAATCGCAAGCGGGCACCATCCCACGTGGGCATGATCAAGAGTATCAAATCATTTGAAGCAATTGGAGCTTTAGCTACGTAAAACAATATAATGTCTGAAAATATAAATATGTTGTATTAAATTAAAATATCTCAATAAAGGTACATAATATATTTACTTTAGGAAATACCAAAATTCTTATTATAATTCGAATGAGTATTTTACCGAATTGAATACAATATTTTAACGTCAGAACAAATCCGATATTGATTTCCTTATAATGATAGTTCAATTTATTGTCTTTATAAGTGTTTAATTCTGATGTTAACAGAAGATACGCCCTGGTCCGTAGAAGAATTTATGGAGAATGTTGAAACAGGCTGTCGGTGAGACAATTTAAGATATGATTTTTTGTTCATTAAATTTTAAAAAGCGGCGATAGGCCTAGTTGTGAGTGAAACGGACAGCCAAAACAAATGTCCAAAGGCATCCACCTCTGACTTTTATAAAGTTTTGTGTGTATTCTTTGTGAATTATTACTTGCTTTAACGGTGAAGGAAAATATCGTGAGGAAACCTACCTGAGAAGTTCTCTGTAAGTATTTTACTTCACATACTCTTGAAATTCTCATGGAGAATTCTCAGGTATGTAGATTTTCTTATGATATTTTCCTTCACCGTTAAAGTGGACGATCATTATTGATAAACAATACACAAGTAATTTCGAAAAGTCACAGGTGTGTTCCTTAGGTTTTAAACCTCCGGACATTGTCTCGGCAGACCGTTCCATTGCCACCTAGGCTATCGCCCACTATATATAAATATATAACATATTGTTACATTGAACAATAAAAATGTAATGTTATTGGATATAGGAACGCGTGTGTCGAGATGAATCGGAAAAGTTTAATGGTGGAAGAGGCCGTGGAAGAGGTGTTGGATCTGATCAAGAAAGCCGCGCAGCAAATCAAGCCCACGGAAATCAATCCGGACTTTGAATTTCTTATTTCTGAAGGTGGGTGTTTGATATTCAAGTAGAATAGGTATGTAGTAGGTACTTACAGGCTGGATTATTGAGACGGGGCAGTATGGGCAGCTACATGCTTAGAAGACTGTTCATAAGTTTTGAAGATATTAAGACTTTCATTCACAGATAAAAAAAACCCTAGGCAATTTACGCAAACGGTTTTTTTTTATGCTATTCGATCCTGTTGCTTATAAAGATCTAAATTTGGTATGGTACTATCGGAGGCTTGAGTACTTTTAAGTTCAGAAATTGCTAAAAACGTTCCTGATATACAAAACATGTTTATATATAAACATGTGAAATTAGTCCATTACAGGCAAGTTCAACTTTGAGAAAGAGGTCAATCGTCGAATCCAGCTCGGTTAGGCCCTTGCTTAATTCGGGAAACTAAGCAAGGTTTTTCTCGTCCAAAATACCTCAGTGCCTGACGACAAAAGTCTTCAATCAATGTGTGTTACCAGTAATGACGCTGAAACGTGGTCTCTGACTATGGGCCGCTTAAGACGGCTCACCGTCACCCAGCGAACTATGGAGAGGGCTATGCTAGGTGTTTCTTTACGCGATCGAAACAGAAATGAGGAGATCCGTAAAAGTATTTTGGTTTGAAGGATAATGTAGCTAGTGTAACTACTCCAGACATAATGAGACTTAACATCTTCTGTCTCAGGATGACGAGCGCAGTGGAATGCCACACAGTACTTTGTAACTCAAGGTGCTGGATGGTGTTGCTACTATTTATGGGTGATCGTATCGGTTATCATCAGGCGAACGGCATGCTCGCCTTGTCATTCAATGCAATAAATAAAAAAAAAAAACTTTTTAAAATGACTTATACAGAAAACGTGCTCCTTATCAGATGATCATCAAAGCTCCAGTGGTGCGGCGTCGACAAGCAATGACTCCACGTCCGGCGGTCAACAGGACTGGTCAGCGGTGTGGGAGTGTTTCGAGAGCCCTCACAGACTGCTATCCACTCCAGCAGGCGGGCTATCTAAAGGCATGCAGGTCAGTCGGTACCTATAATGAAAAACCTATCAACGAAAGGGTAGGCAGAGATACAAACAGTGCACCCACAGTTAGCTGGTGTAGAATTTTAAATCTTAGGTACTAGTATTATAATGCACAGAATTCAATGCCTTACATATAAAACATATTATCTTTCTAGAGAAAATGCACGAAATTCTATTAGCATTGCTCTAACTAAGACGCTAGATGTAATAATGATTTTGGTGGGTAACTGTCATGGCTGATAACTATAAATGCTGCTGGTTTTGTGAGTGTTTTTAATTTTATTCTTACATAATATATTCTCAACCATATACTTCATAAGTGCATAGCGAAAAATAAAAATAGCGAAAATAAAATACTGAGGCTGTAGCCAAGATGCATTACTACAAGCTTTAAGGCTAAGAGTAACAAAAAAATATGCCCGTGACATATCTTACTGATTATATAGTACTAGTAACGCTCGCGGCTCCGCCCGCGTTAAAAAGTTTTTCGAGATAAAAAGCTTATAGCACTCAGGAGTAATGTAGCTTCCTATTAGTGAAAGAATTTTCAAAATCGGTCCAGTAGTACCTGAGATTAGCGCGTTCAAACAAACAAACTCTTCAGCTTTATAATATTAGTATAGATTATAATTGCAAAAGTTTGTGAAAATTTCTGGATGTTTGTTAGAAATTAACACAGAAATAACTGAACGGATTTGGATAAAATTTGGCACTCGGGTAGACCATGTCTTGGATTAACATGTGTTAATCCAAGACATGGTCTATGTGGGCAACTTACTTTAATCCCACTTATTTTGCCTCATAAGAAATATTTATTGATATCTTTTTATTTTTAAACATTGTCGACAAATTGACCCCACTGTACTTGATAGTAACCGCAGACTGGTCCAGATAGAACGTCGACTGACGACCGATGATTATTGCTCGTCAGTCGACCCAATTATGCCGGCCTGATTAAACCGAATATCCACAGGCTGATCCCGGGAAGCGGCACAATTACGTGGGTCATGATAGCGGGTTTTAACACCTCATGTACCACCACCACTGTACAGTGATCGCTATCCTACTACCATAAAAGGATACGTTATTCCCATAATATGTTTTTTTTTGTTTTCTATTATCATTAACGCTCGTGGAAAAGCATCTTGGCTATAGCCCTTGCCTACATAAAAAAAATTCAATGTTGTGGAATGTCATCATTTATAAGCAATGATATTTAAATAAAAACGTGTAGATGCGTTATAACAGTCTGTAAGCGGCACAGTCAAATTGAGCTAATAAAAATTAAATTAAAATGAAAATAACCCCTGACACAAAAATCTCTAAAAAGTAAAATAATAAACGTGTCTTTGTCGTTTAAGTACCTGGTAATATTTTGACCCACGCGTCGTCGCGTCGGGGGACTACTAAAGAAGTATTTTCGTCTCCCTGGTCCGGAATTCGGTCCCCCGACGTGAGGACGCTTGGGTCAAAATATTACTAGGAACTTAAACGACAAAGACACTTTTATTATTTTACTTTTTAGAGATTTTTGTGTCATGGGTTATTTTAATTTTAATTAAATTTTTATTTCAACCTTTTTAAATTATTTATTCTCCATCATGGGGCCTTGATAATCAACTATCTAACACCTACTCGATGATACCATCCTTATGAGCCCAAACACGCTATATCTGCTATAAGTTGCTAAGGAGTTGGGTATCCCGCAGACCACATGATGCTGCAGCATCCGCTCATGTTTAAAAATATTGCCGAAGTCACAGTACACCAAATTTAAATTCAATCGGGCTTTTTAAATTGGAAATGAGCTGATAATCTTCAAACGTCTGCACAGATCTTCATAAATTTAGCTAAGAACCATCGTGATCAAGCTTTGAAACAAAAAAAACCCCGTCGAGATTGATCCATTCGTTTGAGAGCTACGATGCCATAGACAGACATACAGATGCACACCCTAATCTTATAACTAACACCACGCTTTTTTTGTCGTGGGTTAATTAGCATAATCGGCCTTGGTTTCATGTCAGAATGCGTTGAAGTTTGTCGTCTAATGAATGTTGGATATAATGTTACATATGATAATAATATCATGCCGTAATACTTTCAATATTACAGTTTATTATTATAATATTAAGTTAACTATGTGTGCGATGGTGCGCCGTTTTTGACAGCCGAGTGCATTATATGTGCCGTATTTATACCTTTTTTAACCCCCGACAAAAAGCGGGGTGTTATAAGTTTTATTAAAATATCATTGATTATAAGTATGTAATTTTGATTCTAGTTCATGATATTTCTTCGTAATACGTAAAAACAAGCAAAGACGTAACTAGGACACCCACTATTCAGAGCGAATGTGTGCAAAATTAAATTGATAATAATACTAATTATGGTAACGAATAACATTAGTTCCTTCTTACCATCATAAATATTGTTTGGCTATCAATAATTTTGTCAGGTACTATAAATTAAAGCAGAGAGTGCCGGAAAAAGAATTAATAACACAGTTTTTTCATTGTATTATTGTGTCCTGAATAATAATATATGAATTTAAGCTTTTTGAGGTATTTTCGCACGAATTTCTGTTCGCACTGCGTCGCGTCGCTTCGTTGGACAGATATTGCAAGTATACCGGACAAATCGAATCGCTATGCTATTTTGTACCATAGCTAAAGATTATAAAGTTCTTATTACGTTTCTTCGTTACTCGCATTCGTTTTCAGAAGTCCTCCTAGGAATATATGCTGTTCTAGTAACATTGCGGACAAAATGTACCATGTTTTATACCTATCTTGAGATCAAAATAAAGCATGTGCACAAAACTGAGTAGCGTCACGGTCTTTATAAGCTGACTAGCTTTTTCGCGCGGCTCCACCCGCGTTTTTCCGGGATGAAAAGTAGCCTGCCAGTAGAATGCCACTCAGTATTTTGTCAGTCAAGGTGCTGGATGGTGTTGCTACTGTTTATGGGTGGTCGTATCGCTTACCATCAGGTGAACGGCATGCTCGTCTACTCACCACCCATAAACAGCAGCTACACCATTCAGCACATTGAGTTACAAAGTACTGTGTGGCATTCCACTGCGCCCGTCATCCTGAGACATAAGATGTTAAGTCTCATTATGTCCAGTAGTTGCACTGGCTACAATGTCCTTCAAACCGAAACACAACAGTGCATGCACATTGCTGCTTGGCGATAGAAATAGCCATTGCGGTGGTACCCACCCAGACGGGCTCTTACATATGAGAGACCTACCACCAGTAAAATGTTGTCCGGGATTTTACGTTTATGTTACTGGCACCATGCGAGTCATGGTATCCTAGTGAAATTGCGCATGAAAGAAGCATTTGAAAGAATCCTTGCCGCCCGTAGTACTGTCACCGATGATGTTAGGTATATATATATATATATATACACATTATTCTAGTACAATTTTTACCAGAGATCCAGGTATTTGAAAAAAATAGCTAATAATATAACATTTATAAAAAAAAACCCTAATAATTGTATACGTCATTAATGTGTGAAGTAGTAATGTATAATTATAATTATTATGTATTTCTTTAAAAAAATATATCTTTTCATAATAATTATTTTTATCGTAATTATTATGACTGCCTCGGTGGCCTAGTTGTATTACGGTATGAATGCAATGCGTCTTTGGTTCAATTCCCGGGTCGGGCAAAGTGATATTGGGTTTTAAATTCAGTATCAGCCCGGAGTCTGGAATTTGTGCCTGATATGGCGATAGGCTCGCCCCCTCACATCATGGGACTGAATACGAACGGCGAAAAGTGGATGCACTAGTTGCGCCCTTCGGGGATAAAAGGCGTGTGTGTGTGTGTAATTATTATGACAATAATTTGAGTAAAAATAGAGGATAATTTTAATATTAAAGTACTATTTTTTAAATAAATTTTGAGTGTTAACTAACTAACTACTCCTGCATAAATTGGCCATTTCACATCTGTTGTCGGCTGGACCGAGGTCTTGGCCGCAGTTTTACTAGGACAACATAAACCATAGGATGAATTTATATGCGTCGACACGCTATTGGCTTAGCCAATGGTCGGGAGGCGTGTCTTTACAATTACAAAGTTCTTGTTATTGTTACCATAAAAAAAAAATGATTTTTCGACTTCAAAACTAGTGTACTTAATTAATCATGAAATACGAGGCACGAAAACCTGTTTTCATAATATTGTTCCGCAGGAGATGGTGAAAAACGCAGTGAATGAAATGCGGCGCTATTACAGCCGTAAGGTGATTGACGTGTTGATCAGGGTGACGCGACGCTCCCTCGACCTTGTCATCAAGCAGTTCAACACTGAGGCAATCGTCAAAAATGAAAGTAAGTGTTTATTTTATTTAAAGACATTTTTACTAATTTTGATTAATGAACAGATTATAATCTGATTTTTAAATGACAAAGCAATTTAAAAAATATGCTTTCCTGTGAGGCTATTCAGACAATGAAATCTTATTGTCAAAGAGATAGATTTAATTTTATTGATTCGAAATATTATAGCATTTCTTGCCACAGACTGTCGGCTCATTTTGAGCACACTTGAATCTTGTATGTCATGAGGGTCTAGGGAAAATGAATAGAATTCATCAGATCACAATGAAACTTACGTTGGAACTCGGAAATCAGGTTAAATATATTATTTGCGTTAAGATTTTAATATGTTGCTCATTTTGCTTGACATGGTTCCTCTATGTAATTCCTACGGTAATGCGACATGTTCAAATCATCTACATATTCCCACGACCATTTTATTTTTTAGCTATATTATCCGGTGTGTACATTCCTTTATAATGTTTCCATAGTAACGAATACCAGCATTTATAAACATCGATGTAGCGGCGAGTATTATGAAATAAATATTTCTTCGTTCTGTTGAGGTCTGAGGATGAATGGTTGAGTTTTTTTCTGAAAATATCGGTGGGCTACACGTGGCCACAGTACACATATCTATACAGTAGAGCAGTGGCGTGCCTAGTGTTTTGGATGAGGGCAAGCCAAAGCAGACCTAAAAAAAATTCGCACCTCCGATACATATAAAATGTGCAACTATAAGAAAGAAAAGCAATATCTAAAAATAAAAATGACTACCCGTACCGGGATTCGAACCAGGGCCTCAAAACAATGTTCGAACCGTGTACGCAATACAACTACGCCATCGAGTCGACTAGTTACTTTTTCGAAATTAGGTACCTTTATTTAAAAACGATTTTGACCCATCGCGACTTCTAAATGAAGTTCTTGTAAAGATTAACTATTTACATAGATTTTATCTGTATCAAGTAATTTAAAAAAAAAGTAAAAACACTACAATCATCATTATTACTGTCGACGCACAAGTTTTGTTTAGAAATTTTCAAATTTCGTCACAGCTACTGTATCTATTTAATTGGACGAGATAATCAGGTTACAATTCGCTGTTTACCGAAATTATGAAATGAAATGAATGCATTTAACATATGTTTTTATGAATTGGAATTACTTTTGATAACACTGATTAATTATATCATTTTACTAGCCAGATCTATGTACCTACCTATTCCAAACACTTGTTTTGTTCGAGAAAAATATGAAACACCAACAATACAACTTAATACGTAGTATTATAACGTATTAGAGCATCCAATAAGACAATAAGTTTTGTTGTATACTGATCTAAATACCTTTTATGATTCTTCAGACACATTTCGCGCCATTCGCCAGCTCGTTAAAAGTTGTTTTTTCCATCATAACCTAACAAATTTAACTTATTCTCGCCGATAAAAACTTTCACTCACTTTAAACTATTACAAGAAATATATTCACTCATCTTTATTGTGCTTAAAAGTTTAAAATAACTCAAAAACCACTTAATAAACACAAATACTTCACAATGTAGATCGCCGGCACAATCAAAACAAATAACTGATGTTGCCTAGTTGGAATCAAAATTACACCACAAAATTAATGCTAAAATTGTGAGAAAAACTTATCGATAAATAAAATTATAGTACAATACCTTAAATAATTATAATCAGATATGTAATTTTAATTATGTTATCACTAAAATCTTTACATATTCATGATAAATAAAAATACACATTAAAATAAGCAAATTAATGCAACCATATTAGAGGTAATTCGTTTAATTGGCAACCCTGTATTTTATACAGTATCTATTCAAATGCATTAAGCCTGGATTATTTTCTAGTACTGATTGCTATAGAAACTTACTATAGCTATACGTATGTGGTATCAGTTTATCCATTAGTGTGAATGAGAAAAATATGGCGGCGAAAAGCCAGGTAAAACCCAACGAGAGAGAGAGTGATAAGTATATTTTGTGCGCATCTAGCTGTTTTGTATAAAATATGAAATGAGTGTACGGCGCGGATGTGGTTGTGTGTGTGTAGGTGTAGTGGTGTGTCTTTAGGTGCGCTCGAGGCGAACCGGTTCAGCGAACCGTAGCGCGGGAATATTAAAATTTTAAAGAAAATTATTTCGAAGCGTTTTGTTACCGTAAAATGTTGGTTATTGTTTCATATTCGATTTTGAGTACTTAGGTAAATAATTTTAGGGCAAGCCAGGCTTTTCGGCTTCTATGAAAGGACCGCCACTGCAGTAGAGTATCTTCATACAAACTCTCGGTACGCGAGTGATACCTACGCGCCTCGAGTTTGGTGCACATCAGGTACACAAACAGTCGCGAGTGCGCCACAGTGACAAACGAACGAGAGCAATTGTAGACTATATTGTGCTGTTTTTGGTTGCTTGAATTCTTGTCCATGTTTCCCAAAAAGATATTTAATTAAACTTTTTATCCGAATGCGGATTTTTAAACTATTATATTTAACAATAAAGCTTTTCGTACGTCTCATTCAAGGCGCAAATATTTTTCAGTCTCAAATTTATAAAGGTGTTTTTTTATTTAATAAATCTACTAATCAAAAATACATGTATTTTAATTGAATACTTCTTATTTCATTCACAAAGAATTTCATTTTTTAAATAATCTCTTTTACAATCTCAAAACTAGAAAGAAACGCAAGTATCATAGAATAAATTAAAATATTTTAGACGGGCAGCTCTATCGCGTGTTTACGTACCGCGCGGCTGTAGGTAATTATTTCAATGACAGGGCTGAGTCAGAATACTTGTAGATAGCTTTACCTTGACGTGGGGGTGCGTCTGGTATTTGCATAAGATTTGAGCGAATGATTGTTAATTGTGTCATTGCTGCGGTGGATTTGGGAGTGTATGTAATATGGTGTATTGTGTAGTGTTATATTGGTTTTGTGTATTGTATCCCTTTAATAATGGCGAGATGAGCTCGACTTGGCGGGGGCACGGTACTGTTCCGGAAATCGAGCTTCGTACCATCCTTTTCTTAAATCGACTTGCACTTTTAACTCCCCTGTAACTTCGTTGTGTATAAAGCAAGAAGTTTGAACTTTTAGAGATCAAGAAGACGTACTGTAACTGGCAATATTGCCAGCTACCCACAGGATTAGTCAAATCTCAGAGGGAGCTCCCCTACTAATTCACCAATTTACGTATCGATCTAAAGTTTTAATTTAAAATCTCCTTAATGTGGAGGCTATATGGTCGCTGATTTGAATTAAAGGGAAGTTTAGCTCCTTATACGTTAAAAGACAATTTACTAGCATTATAACTAAATTATATTTCCTTATGTTTACGCGAATGTTAGACATTGATTTGAATTATATTTATTTGTCTTAAAACTCGCCTCCCAAAGACCACACAAAATGTGGGGCGAAGGCCGGAATAAAGTGTAACTCAATCATAAACCGCGCATTCAGGTAAGTGACAATTACGCTTAAGAAATTTAGAAATATCATTCGTCGGTAATTAAACTGTCAAATTACCCATACTTCTCATTCTCTATCTCATTATGTAAGAGGCCGTCGTGGTGGGTACCACCGCAATGTCTTTTTCTACCGCCAAGCAACAGTGTGCATGCACTGTTGTGTTTCGGTTTGAAGGACATTGTAGCCAGTATAACTACTGGACATAATGAGACTTAACATCTTATGTCTCAGGATGACGAGCGCAGTGGAATGCCACACAGTACTTTGTAAGTCGAGGTGCTGGATGGTGTTGCTACT
Organism: Sphinx pinastri; assembly: GCA_947568825.1. NCBI lineage: Eukaryota > Metazoa > Arthropoda > Insecta > Lepidoptera > Sphingidae > Sphinx > Sphinx pinastri. The sequence continues at coordinate 4,291,658 of OX387614.1, read as the reverse complement.
GTTTATGGGTGGTCGTATCGCTTACCATCAGGCGAACGGCATGCTCGTCTCGTCATTCAAAGCAATAAAAAAAAAAAAAAAGAAAAACTTGTTCAGGTCCGTTCCTTATCTATATTTGTGTCCCAAACTCTTTGATTCTATGCGTTCCCAGTATACAATATCGAAGTTTGTGAACTTTGTAGGATTATTGATCTGATTTCGCCAATGTCAAGGTCGGCGAACTTTGTACCGTGACCAATCACAAATGTTGAAATTGACATGCGCAGTGCAAAGGCGGTGCGTGAGGGATGGGGCTATATTTTGCCGAAAAATATTCGCAAGTATTACGAAAGAAATAAGGTTGAAATTGGGCTTAGAGTTACTGTTTTGGTAAATGAAATCTCCATTGAAATATTGCTCTCCTAGTATATTGCGGGAAAAATGTCTGACGCACATAATAAAATAATATTTCCCTCTTACGTTCTTCATAGGGGTTCTTTAAGGCGCATCACACACGGCAGCTATAAACTAATCCGTATGTCAATTACATCCCGGAATGCTTTAAATTATTATATAAAGTATATTCTTAAAGTATCACAAATAATCTTTTCCCTTTATTCTATTGGTATGTAAGGGCCGTATTAGTAGATGACGCAACTCAGTTTCGCTGTGAAGTGCGATATCAGCTGTGTCGCTGTCAAATTAAGGTTGCCATCTTAAAATAGTCGTTATTTAATAAACCCAATGTCATCTTATACACTGTGAATTTTCCAAGTGGGCGTGGAGGGTGAAAATCGAAACTATTGAGGAATAGCGAAAAATGCTCAAAGGAGCCTCGGGGCCGATTTTGATGAAAACTAAAACAGCGTCATTGGACTTTTGAAAAGTCTAAATTTTCTTAGCCTAGAATCGAACCTGTTGAGTTTGAAAAATAAACACACTGTATCGTTACACCATTCAATAATGTCGCTAATAAGGGTCAAATTCTGGGAAGTATCGACATACCTACGATAACATTACCTAAGTTTTCTTGTACTCTTGAAACGTTTATTAGTATTGTCCTTTTATCATGGTATTTTTCAGCGTTCTGAGGCGGAATATAATAAAAATTCCCGTGCTTTCATATTCATATTGTGCGAGCAGGGATTCGAACTAGCTTAAAGGGCTGTTACACTACATGTTATCCAGGATCTCTTACTCTGTTTTAGGGTGGTGTAATAACAGTAAGCAAGTAAGGGCGACCGGAGAGGCCCGGTCTACCCATCTCCCTGACATCCTTACCGTCGGGCAGTATAGGTTATAAAGTTAAGGACTCTAGGGAGCTTCTGATGTCCCAAGACGAACGGAGTGAACAGACGTCTCGAGTGTGTGATAAGATTATTTAGGTACTCTTGGGTAATTTTTTAAATCTGATGGCTCCTGAACACTAGGCATCTGTATATTAGAAAGCTTTGCTCATGTATGTAAATATTCCTTCAACCAGATCTTTTTCTTTTTTATTAATGTCTTGCTAGTTACTACAGCGGCTACAGCAAAAGCAATTTTTAATCGCTTTGGGGTTGCCATTATATCAGGCGTGTAACACTTGTGACGGTCACTTCATAACCGAGTTAGGGTCAAATCGACCGGCTAGTGGAATAAGTTGCTCCCTAGGCAGGTGCCACACCAACCCTTGAAATGAAATAATTTATTCGAATCCATAAAATGTTAAACATTACTTAGATTCAGTAAATTTTTACTCTACCACTAGTTCGGAAAGCAGTTTCCACCAGAGAAGAACAAGCAAGAAACTCTAGGTTTGCTCTTTTCAAAATCAGTTCAAAGGTATAAATTAGGTACAGTGTATAAATATATATTTTACATACAGATTTTTATTTTGTTTAGAGCAGTTCATATATTTACTTGCATAATAATAAATTCCCATCCGTGTGTACAACCCTCTCAGGAATCACCTTGCCACAGGGCCCTGAGTACCGTGTTGTGGAATACCCCTTAGGAAAATCCAATTTTGTGTAATATTTATGGTTACGATCAAAAAGGTGATATATAGATTAACTCTTTTTTTTTAAAGAAATTGACTTGTTTTTGATGTCTGATTGTTTTAATTGTCAAAAAATGTTTGTCATTGTATATTTCGTCGCTTAGCTTTTGAGTATTTCGTAACTTATTTTAATAATTTTGGTGTCCGTTGATTAATAACCGCCTTGTATTATACTATCCCACAGCTGGGTCTACCCAGGTTAGACATCAGTTCATTACCCTGGCCCTGTACCAACTGGTTGATGGCCTTCACACAACTACGAATTTCATAATATTTTTTATTTGGTGATTTTCTTCTCTGGTTCTTGTTTATTATTGGAACAATAATATATTTGAGTTACTCTCTCTCTCTTCCAAGCTAAAAATCCCAAAGGTGGGTGGGGTCAGATTTCCTCGTTTTTCCTCCCCACTTCACTCTACCCAAGGTGTTGTCTTCGGAAACTTGACATTCTTTCATATCCCTCAGCACTACATCTTTCCACCTTGTCTTCGGTCTGCCTCTGCAACTTTGACCGGGGATGGATAATTGCAGCGCTAAGTTTCCTATATAGTCATGCGGCCTCCACTTGGCATGTCCATACTAGCACTATCACAGCCTACTCTCCTGTATTTTATCGGCGATGTCGCACCCACCTCATACCCAGGCTACCTCTCACGTACTCGTTGCGGATCCTATCGAGCTTGGTGACGTCGCACATCCACCTCGGCATCTTCATCTCGGCAATTTGGATGGTGTGAATGTTTTTCTGCGTTGTGGCCCATGTTTCGCTGCCTTACATGAGTACTGGACTTATAATTGTCTTATAGACTAGGTCTTGGACCCTCACATACATTCTTCTGTCGCAGGTAACCCCGGTTACTTCTCGCAATTTAAGCCACGCTGCGGCTATTCGGTGCTGAATGTTACATTCCCCGCTCCCAGAAGTATGCATTATGCTACCCAGATATTTGTACTGATCGCACAAAGTGACAAATTGTCCATCGATGGGAATCGGAATGGTATCAGTTGGTTCTAGCTTGTTAAAGGCCATAAACTGGGTCTTTTCTACACTCAACACTAGGCCAACGGTCTGTAACTGGTGTTTCCACAGCGAAAGAGCCTCCTGTAATTCGGAACGACTTACAGTGCAAACAAAAACATTGTCAGCGTAAATAAAGGTCCACTTTGCCGCATTCTGTGCCCCCTCTGTGAGTGAGTCCAAAATCAAACAGAATAGAAAAGGACTCAGTACCGATCCCTGGTGAACGCCCTCAGTAACTGTTACTTAATCTAAGAAATATTTAAATCGCTTCCTTCTCACTCGCTCATTAATACTCAATTTTACGCACACCTTACGTTCTGTTTATCCCACATATATTATAATCTATGAAGAATTGTAGCGCATTATTATTGATACTCTTCAGCATATAAGAAAAAATCTCATGGACCTTTATATTTTCTATTTCTGCAATGGAATGAAACCTAGAATAAACCTAAGGCTGAGCCATGGGTGGTGTAATTTCAAGTTATAATAGAGTTGTTTATGAGATTAAAGAGTGGTTCAAACATCGATACGTAATCTAGACTGTATCTACCAGCAGGGACATCTATACTCGCTGCATAATACCCAACTATGCAATGGTTCCTTTACATGTTTCAGAACGACAGATTTATTTTGCAAAATGCCAGATGGCGCCACGTATGTGTACAGATTTAATAATTTTATTAAACTTAAGAAATATCTGGCTTGATTACATGAAATTAGTTACTTCAATAGGTAAAATAATAGATTAATTCACAACTGTGATTAAAATTACCTAAAAATGCTTCAGATTTCACTAATTATGAAGCAAAGCGTAGTCTTCTTAACAGGTCTCCCTAACGAAGTTATTACGCAGTATAGCTGAAAGTTTTATACACATAAATGATGGTAGAGTACCTAGGAATTTAAATGCTATTTTTAAATGACAGAAAAAAATCACATTTCTCGGATTATGACCAATTTCTTTGCCTTATTAAACACAATCCTCGGTAGTATAGTGGTTAGTATTCCCGCCTGTCACGTGGGGGGCCGGGGTTCGAATCCCCGCCGAGGAGATCTTTTGTCTTCAGTTTTGAGCATATACAATATATTTTTAGCCATTTATTATCTATCTATAATATCACATAATTCCACTGATCTTAGTGTTTTTTAAACCGTTCCAGACCTCTGTAACGGTTCTTATTGGTTTATACAACGTTTTACCACGCTTGTTCTGACTAATGTAACTCTACATAGCAAGACGACATACTACCCGGTATGCATATATGTGTACAAAAAGTTATCATAATACCACTTTGCGTTTTTTTTTCATTTTTACGAAAGACTTGTTGATTGTAGAAAATTCTGAGAGTGTTGGCGCCGCGCCGACTCGATAGCTGCGTGCCGACTAAGACTTCCAATCCCGCAATACCGGGATCCGGAATCATTTTTCATTCCCGCGTGTTGCGGGATTATAGGCGCGGGATCCCGCGGGATTGCGGGACTGATTTGGCATATTGGAAACGACACAATGGACACGTTATGTTTTCTTCGCAAGCATTTTCAACTGAATGCTACCCTACTAATCAAAAACTTAATTAGTTTTATAAACATTCAGTTGAAAATGGTTTTTGTTTCTATTGTAAGTCATTATTTGTTCTGTATTCGATCCAATATTTTTTTTTATACGGGCACAGCAAAGTGGTTCCACTGCACCTGGTCCTAAGTGGAGTAGCGTCTAGAGTACCTATAGACTGACAAGAGATGAAAGTATCCCTCATCACTCGACACAATTATGCCGTCCTGTTCGGAATCGGATATACACAGGCCGATCCTGTGACGCAATACATTTACCTACGCTGCTATGGGGGATTTTAAGGAGCAACTTGATTGATAGGTAAAAGCTAATAGTAAAACTGAAAAAGGTAAAGCTAAGTTGATTATTTCATTGTTTTTCTCCTTATATATACCTTGCACGTGGGATCCCGCAAATACCGAGCTTCCGTGGGATTGAAAATTTTCGATGCCGCAAATACCGAGATTGAAGATAAGCCGCGGGGTTGGAAGCCCTAGTGCCGACCTCCTCAGACCGCCGGTAGTGTCCTGTGTAGTGATGAAAACTAACGCGCTTATTTGGTGTGCCAACCCCTCAGTGACTTAAGAAACATTATACGAATGAAATAGACAATATAGTAATAAAGTTTGTAGGAAAAAAGGTTCGTTGGGTATTTTGTCGATATTTTTAAATATCTTTTGTTCGGCCTGTTCTTACTGCTTAGTAGTCGGGCTCTCCCTACGGTATAGCCACGACCCAGGTAAGCTAACGCGCACGCGGCAGTGTCAGTGTTGCAAAAGTTCCCGATTTATCGTGAGATCTACCGATTTCGGCTATAGTCTCCCGATATACCGATTTTACTATCATATCTCCCGATTTATTGTGCTGATGATATAATAGTATCAAAAATACTACAACATGAAGTAAGAATGTTTTGTTTTTTTTTCAAATTTCTTCATGGCTTCGCGAGCATATGGTATTAAACTACTTCTTATAATTAGTGTACGGACTATACGATTTAAAACTTAAAGGAAGGGAAGTAGTTTAAAGTGACTTGGCAGGACATTAATTGGTCTTCGAAAACTTTAAGATATAGTCAATTTAATTATGTGATATACAACTAAGAAAAATTATCATTTTCAATAGGATGAACAGATTTTCATAAGTAATAACTCATAGTTGAGATATCTATCAACCAAACTGCCTTTTAATCTTACAACATCCTTTTGTTTATCTCAGGGATTGTAAATTAATAAATGATTGTTACTATTGTATAATAAATTCAGTGGCGTGGCGTGGTTTGGGGGGGGGGGGGGGGGGGGGGTTGCAGCTTTAGAATGCCGGCAAAATTTGTAAAATAAAAGCTTTAAGAAATGGGTACATATTTGTTGAAATTATCTTTTTTTTGGTGCTTTGTGGCGGCAAATTATGAGTCCGCCCCGGGTAGCAAGAACCCACGCTACGCCACTGATAATAATAAAAAATATTCATGGTTTTAAACTTCCAAATAAATATCTCCCGATTTCTCCCGATTTTTATCTAGAATTTATCCCGATTTTTAAAATCTCATTTTTGCAACACTGGGCAGTGTTACCGTTTTAGCGATTTTCGCGCTAGATTTAGTGCTTTTTTAAGGATCTTTAGCGCTTTGTTTAGCGCTATTTAGTAGGCGTGAGTCATAACAGGCAAAATTAGATACTTGTTACATCTGTTCCAGTTACATTGAAATAGCAGTTCCAAAATCCTGTTACAAAATAACAGGTTGTTACTTATTACTATATAGTGACTATTAGAACTTTTTACCGTTTGTGTTGTGATTGTACCAAAAAAGTAGTTAACAGGTTATTATTGGAAACTGGTTATCTCTTTCTTACTCATAGGAATATCGCATGTCAGACTAGACAGAAGCTTCAAAACTGTAAATCAAAATCCGTCTGCCGAGCCGCGGTCGCAGCTCAACTCGAAAATTAAACAAAATGAACGCAGCACCAGTGGTTTCACCTTGTCATTTGGAGTTTACCCTAGATATTAGTAGAGATATCCTGAAATTCCTCAGATTAAAAAAAACCTATATGAGCGAACATTATTATAAAAACTAGCTTTTGCCCGCGGCTCCGCCCGCGTGAATGAGTTTTCCCGGTATAAAAGTCCCGCTTAAAATGTAGCTTATATGACACGTTCGTAGATTTACCATAGCAGCGCCATCTATTGATTACTTACTTACTCAACCCAGTCGAAAGGTATCGACATCTGTTAGAATCATTCATAGCAGCGCCATCTATTGATTACTTACACAACCCAGTCGAAAGGTATCGACATCTGTTAGAATCATTTGGAGTTAAGATAATTGTGACTGTCAAATAATAACAGACAAATAATTAGCAATAAATTAAAATTGCGACTATAATTTGAGATTTAAACTATCCTATCTCTCAAGATGGATCGAACTGCACATGGTGTGCGAATTTTATTATAATCGGTTAAGTGGTTTAGGAGTCCATTGAGGACAAACATTGTGACACGAGATTTATATATATTAAGATGGCGTTTCACGAATTTAATAACGGAAAATAGGTACTTAAGTACGAATAAAACTTGTTCTATAGGGTCTCTTAACCTGGATCAACTTTTATATCGTCTAAAAACGATCCTTGCCACTGGCAATAGAAAAATTAACATGATAAATTTGATTTAATAGATAATATTTACAACAAATCGATTGAATTTCCTTCAAAACATATAAATAGGGTGGCGTCTATGTCATTTTTTTTAAACCTTTAGCTTGATTTTCCCCCATATTTCCCTAAATCCCTTACTATGGCAAAAAATCCCTTACAAAATTAGGCCATTTCCCCTCAAAAAGGGATAAATCCCTCAAAGTGGAAACACTGACAACTGCGCAAAAATGCTCGCCACACTGTTGCGGTCCAATCCGCCTATATCGATGCTGAGCATAACTGGCTGTCACTTTAACATATGTTATCTCTTTCTTACTAAGACGAATGTCGCAAGTAAGACTAGAGAGAAGCTTGTGACAAAAGGTATAGAACGTTTTGTTATCATAACAAACTGGAACATATGGAACTGTCTATAACAGATTGTCACTAGTAACAGATGTTATCCCTTTCTTATTAATGAAAATATCATAAGCAAGAATAAAGAGAAGCTTGTTATTTTGTGTAAAGGAACTTTTGGACCGAAAGTTTTGGTCACTTTGCGAGGTGTGGAACTGGAACTGCTTTTTTCAATTTGTTCAAAACAGTTATCGATTGCTATTTGTTTATACCTGTTATAAATAACTGTTACGATAAATATGCCTCACTCCTACTATTTAGCCAGATTTTCACAAGATTTTGCGCGTTTTTGATAAGAGTCTAGTGCTTTTTTTTGGCACACGGCACTGGGTACGGTAAAGCTATCTACAAGTATTCTGACTCAGCCCTGGCCTTGAAATAATTTCCTACAGCCGCGCCGTACGTAAACACGCGATAGGCCCGTCTACAGTATTTTAATTCAATCTAAGATACGTAGTTTCTTTATAGTTTCGAGATTGTAAAATACATTATTTAAAAAAAAAAATCTTATTTGAATGAAATAAGAAGTGTTCAATTAAAATACATGTTGTGTTTTTTGATTAGTAGATTTAACAAAAAAGAAAATACTTTTATAAATTTGTGACTGAAAAGTATTTGCGACTTTATTGTGAAATTTAATAGTATTGAAAATCCTTATTCGGATAAAAAGTTTAATTGAAAATACATCTGTGAAACATGGACAAGAATTTAAGAATTCAAGTAACAAAAAATAGCACAATATAGTCTATAATTTAATTGATCTTTGCCATATTAAGTAAGTACTTGTACTTATTTAATTCAATTATTCACAAAATGCACGCTTACTGCTAACAAAACCATCACACCGTTCGTTCGACATTGCAACGCAGCCGGGACTGTTACTTTGTGTACCTAATGTGTACCAAACTCGAGCCGCGTAGGTATCACTCGCGTTCCGACCGTTTGTACGAAGATATTCTACTGTCTAGATATGTGTACTATGGTATAGCGTAGGTCTGTGTCATTACGAGATACATAATATATGTAACGTTTTCATAACTATACACAACGGTAACTGAATAAAATATAACTTGATTTACGATTAAGTTATGTATAAGTTACAACAAAACTTTATTATTTATTATTATTGTAATGTAAATACCTACTCGAAATCGGTAAAAGGAACTTGCCTTCATACTTTTCCAGTATTGGGACTCGCTGAACTTATCGACGTACTTAAAACTTCATTTTCACGTACAGTCAGCAGCATAAGTGGATGAACAAATTCAAAACTTCAAATTGCCTACACACTTTTATGTTCTTACTAATCTTTTTTATCGCTTCACAAAAATAAAATAAAAGAGATTTACTTTACTTCAAAGAAGAAAAAATGTTTCAGTTTAACTTAACGCGTATTTATTTTATATATTTAATTCAGATTACATAATCCACATAATATATTAAAAGTCAAATTAACAAGATATCAATAACTTATTAGCTACTACATTAATTAATTGTTATGTCACATTTCCCAAAACTACTTTTATCTAATAATTTTGGAAAGGACAGTCAAACCGCTCAGCAATCACGTTTAGCATGGCGTATATAGGCGATTTGAAATTTTGTTTTTTTACAGATATTTATGCTGCTGACTGTACATGTATGTCTTCTTATATTTCTATTTGTACATACTTTACATTCAACTATTTACATTACTTTGTACATATACATACATTAGCATACAGAAATAAATATATTTTTTTATATTAGTTTTATTTCTATAAATAAAAATATGCACTCATGCTATCGATACACCTCTGCCGGCGCAGTGGTAATTTTTCAATGTATTTCTTCAAGAAGTCTTGTGTACGGAAGTCTACAAACCTTCAAAGGCATTCTGTAGGTACAATTTTTTCAAGTACTAACCTGTCTTCCTAATCTAGCAAAGATTTTTCATCCAGACTCTGGTGTATTACTTCCAAACTAGCAATGTTTATCTTTCAGAAAAGATTTTTAGCTTAGAGCCTATTATTTTTTTCTGGTTATCTAGCTCTCGCTGCATTTTTATTTTTCTTGAACTGAACCTAGCTCATATAGACATACAAACCTTCTCCCGGTTTTGTCGAAGGTTTTTGAAAAGGTATTTCTTCAAAGACTAAACCAGTACTACGTGAGCACACAATCATACCTGAATACCAATTCGGATACCGAGAAAAACATACTACAACGGAACAAATACCCAAAGTGGTACACAAGATCGGGCAGTCGCTGGAGAAGGAATATTGTTCAGCTGTATTCCTAGATATACAGCAAGCATTTAATAAAGTATGCCATGATGGACTACTCTATAATCTCAAACCCGAACTCATTTTATAGGGTACGTAATCTTAACTGCATGAAAGAAGCTTTCAAGTAAAAGTTGAAGACCACTGCTCCAAACTTTATTCTATTGCTGCTTCAGTTCAGTACTTGGCCCAGCATTGTATACTATAATATATACAACAAACCAAACGAGCACAGATGAGGTAATAACGGCAACATATTATGCTGATGACACTGCTTGTCTAGTAAGTGACAAGGATCCAAATACTACATCTCAGAAGCTACAAATACAAATTAACAAAATAGACCAATGGCTAAGGGCCTTATTAATAGATGCAACTCAGTTTCGCTCTGAAGTGCTATATCAGTTGAGACGCTCTCAAATTAAGGTCGACATCTTAAGATAGTCGCTATTTAATAAACTCACATTAACAGCAGCTCAAGTCACATCTTAAATGATAATATGTGACCGATTTTTGACAGCTGAGTTTTGTTTACGTAACAGCGCCAACTCAGCTGAGAACCAGGTCTTAAACAATAGCTTGAGTTTGTTTTATTAGATAGTTCAATACATTAAATGTATACTTGAGATTTTACTTAAACTTGAGATTGATTTCTTAATATCTCCCTATGAAAATGAAGAACAAAGGCCAGGGTGACTAAGTCTACACAAGTTACATTAACTCTAAAAGGCACTTGTATCTATGGAGGGCAAACAGTTACCAACTAGTGACTGTGTGAGATATTTGGGTTTACATATAGACCGGAGACTAATATGGGCCAAATATATAAAAATTTAACATGGTTAACAGGGCGAAAACCCCAGTTATCTCTGCAACAAACTACTGAATACTGATCTATAATGCCAGTATCAAACCAATATGGGCTTATCGCATAGAGCTGTGGGGCTCTGCTAGTAACTGCAATATAGAAATTCTACGAACCTTATGCGAAAATTCTGTAGACGTTCTAGTTTATTAAGCTGGTCTTCGGTTAGATCTAGGTATGAGGCGTCGGCATAATCTAGAATGGGAAGAAGTAGGGACCGTGCAAGCAAAATTTTAGTGTGGATAGGAAAAAAATTACAGGGTACAGGTTTTTGTAACAGAATAGTCTTTTGATTCCGCTGTTTCGTCTTCGAACTGAATGTAAACTGGATGACATAATCCAGGAATATATGGTTGCTTGATACTTTGGCATGCCTCATTTTACCTACACTAAAACCTACATCAGTAGTAAGGGATTCACCGATACTGGAGCAGGTTCGACGGCCGGTCCGCGGCGCTCCGGCGGCTGCTCGCCGGCGTTTTCGATTGCTCCAGATTCGGCCCGCGGCACCCGCGAATTAATCCGCGGATTACTTTAATACCTGCCGCGAATTAATTTGATACCTACCGCGGATTAATTTGATACCTACCGCGGATCAACTTGATACCTACCGCGGATTAATTTGATATCGACCGCGGATTATTTTGATAACACCCGCGAATAAAATTTATATCGTCCGCGGAATCCATTTCATATCACCCGCGAGGTAGGTATGAACCACGAATTTGTTCATGGTCTACGGTTCCCTTAAGCTTGTACCTTTTCCCTGTTCGTTGTGCTTTTAACTTTCTACTTTCTATCGGCGATCCTTTTTTTATTTGAAGGATGCAAAGGTCTTTGTCGCGTATTTCTATTAACTCGTGTTTCTATGCAAAAGCCGTTTAAAATTACTTAATAGTTGCCCTTTACGCATTACGAGCATTGTTTATGATAGATAAAGCAACATTTTCCCTGTTTCGTTGTGTTTTAGACTTTCTACTTTCTATCGGCGACCCTTTTTTATTTGAAGGATGCAAAGGTCTTTGTCTCGTATTTCTATTAACTCGTGTTTCTACGTGAAAGCCGTTTAAAATTACTTAATAGTCACCCTTTACGCATTACGGGCATTGTTTATTATAGATAAAGCAATCGTTACAATACACCATACCTTTCTCAAATTCTAGGTAAAACCCTTTGGGTCTTCTCATTGTCATAATAATTACGGTTCCCATTATTCACATTACCTGATATTACGTATTCAACGGAACATTTAAGGTGAAAGTCGAAACATGTTGGATCTTGTCTGCAAGGAAACAATACTCCCTCTCCATATAAAAGACCGACGCAAAATCACATGGTATCGTATTCCACTCTGTGCTCTGCTCGAAGTGTGATCTCCAGTTGTTTGTAACAGTGAAGTGATAGTAAAATTGTGAAATAGTTAAATAGTGAAAGTGTTATAAAAATGAATGTAAGTACCTTTATATACTTTGATCTAAAAGTGTTGTAACCAGATGTTTCATTAATTGTTTATGCCATGTGTTGTCCACCAGGTTAATACATTTTAGCTATCTTTGATGTCTTATTAATTTATCATTGTTACTAATGTGTACATGTATACTTCGCATACCTATAAGTATTTATCATACAGTACTTACTTAACCGATAATTAAAACAGTTTCATTTCATTTTGTTACAGTTTTCTGAAAATACTTTCAAAAACTACTATTATGCTGAAGAAATCGACGAACCTAGTGATGAAGAAGGTACACTCGCTTTTAAAGTAAAAAAAGCGATAATAGCAAATAAAAGACCGATCGAATGCAACAGCATTGATGAGTTCTTCGAAAAACCAAAAAAGAAGAAGACAACAACAAGAAAGTCATCCAGTGTTGGTCGATCGACGAGCGGTGGTGTTTCATACATCCGATCAAACAGCGATGACAACAGTTCTGCATCACATCTCATAAAAATTGAGGTGTATGAAGTGAATAAAATAAAAAACATCGCACCGACGGAACATTGGAAACACGCTGATGTGCGAGTTAAATATTACGTGGAAAACGACAGTGATAAGAACTTGCAAAGTGTCAAGGACACTATATACAATATAACCAAACAGTTGGCTAGTAAGGACGATTGTGTGAAATATTTTATAGACACAGACAAATGAACAAAAGTGCCAGTGCGTGTCAATGTTTTAATATCATAACTTTAATCATATGCTTTGTACTACTATTATTGAAATAAGAAACTATTATTGTATTAACTGTACTTAAGAATCTACCTGTTTAAATTTAACTTACATTGTATTGTATTTAAACTTTGTACTCTTTTAAGTTACATACTTAATAGATTAATTTGTTTTTGATTCTAGAACTCTTTGTGAATTGTGTTATTGCTAAGTATTATTGTAAATAGTTATAAGTCTTTTTAGTGTTTTTTCATGCTCATGCTTACGATTGTAAAGTTATTGGGAACATTCATAAATTGTTTGGAAAAAAGTGGATAGCTTAGAATGTAATTACATTGTTTTGGGTAGTATATAAGCGTTGAAATAACTTTTAAACATACTGAGACATTCCTTATCATGGATACAAGCTGTGATTTATACAACATGGAACTCGTCGCACTTCTCGAAAACATCGAATCAATGGATCTGATGTCATCGCAATACGACAAAGAACTGTACGAGCTCTGTGATAAAATGGAACAAAGACAAGTTGAAACGTGAGTAAAACATTTTTTTATTATTTTAAGACTAGTTGCAACATGTTTGGGGAATCTATGAAGAGGGGATACACTTAAAGTATTTATAATGGTTCGAACATCTTGCACAATCATTCAACTTGTTTCTTCCGTTTATATTTTTAACATTGAAGTGCAACCAAAATGTACCACTCACTTGATATTTCTAGTTTATCTCAGAGTGAGATTGCAAGTTTCGATAAAAAGATAATTTTACATAAATATCATCGTTTCATACGGTTTTGGTATATATTAAATGTTTTGCCAGAATCAATGTTGGGAGATCCTGATATTTCTCCTTATTATACACCATGTAGTGGACATAAAATCTCAAAACAAACTCATTCCGATGAGGATGATATTGATGGTGTATTATCAATGAAAGCATATTGTTTGCAGTGTAAATAACAAATAATGTTAGTATCTATTTAAATAATAGAAACATAGTAGCATATTTATTTCGTGAGATAACATTTTTTTAACAGTTTTCTTATCCATCAGATCTATGCAGAATGGAGAAGGCAGCAGGAAAAGATTAGCGCCAACTGAATTGTTTGAAGAGGATCCATTAAAGAGAAGAAAAAATATTCATCTTGAAGCTCCTTCGACATCTACATCGTCGCTGGATAACATTTTAAATGTAAGTACAGAACAGCATAATGATAAAATTGAATGTCCTGAGTGTCACATATATGTATCAAAAAAATATATGACCAGTCACTATAAGAGCAATAAACATAAAAATAATTTAATTAGAAGAGATAATAATCTACCTAATGTTCAATTCATTGATAGTGCTTTCGGTAATAGAATTATTACATATCGAGTGAAATCTAGTTTAGTTTCTGATACACAGCTTGAATCACCTGAATTATTTTTACAAAATATTAAAAAAATAATTTATACATTACTAGAACGATCTATCTTAGAATATTCTGTTGTAAAAGTTAATTTTATTCTCAATGCGGATTTCACACAAGAAACAAAAAATCTACACAATGTTTTTGATTTTCAAATTTCAAACTATCTTGTTTGTCAAGGTGATGATAAAGATATTATTTTCTCATCTATAATTACCGAAATAACAAACAAAATGACCAATTTCCAAAAAAAAGGTAGTGGATGGAGTTTAGTTAAAATAAATCACTTGGATATGAATGTCAACAAATTTAACCCATTGCGTGGATCTTCATACATAGACCTACCGTTAGATATAAAACATAAGAAAGCTGTAATCAATGTTCAAAATAACGATCACGAATGCTTTCGTTGGGCAGTTTTGTCAGGATTATTTCCAGCTACTCATAGTTCCAATAGGGTATCATCTTATATGATACACAAAAACAAACTAAAATTTGATAACCTATCGTTTCCTATAAAAATTAATGACATCCATAAGTTTGAAAAATTAAATAGTATAAGTATTAATGTTTTTGGATTACAATATGATTCAATAAGCAAATCAAATAAAGTTGTGGGTCCATTACACTTTACGAAACACCGTAAAAATACTCACTTAAACTTATTGTATATATCTCAAGGTTCTAAAGGTCATTTCTGTTATATTAAAAACCTCTCGAGATTATTATCTAAACAGTTATCGACTTCTGAACATGCAGTTCATATTTGTGATGGGTGTTTATTAAATTTCACGTCATTAGATAATTTAAAACGACACCAAGAAAATGACTGTTTCAATGTGTGCACAAATTTACCATCGGAAAACGATAGAAAAAGAAACTGGTTTAATGAATTAATACCATCAAACCAAATTTCATTTAACAACTATGATCGTAAATTAAGAGTTCCATTCGTTGTGTATGCTGACTTTGAAGCATTTTTAAAACCAATAGAGAGTTGTTCTAACAATCCAAATCAATCATCAACTGTTAATATCCAAAAACATGAAACGTATAGTTTTGGGTATTATGTTAAATGTTCTTATGATGATAATCTTTCAGTATATAGGTCTTATACAGGGCAAGATTGTGCGCTAAAATTTATGCAATTCATTTACGCAGATTTAGAAAATATTTGTAAAAAGAATTCTTTTGTCAAATCACCATTACCGTTAACTGAAGAAAATAAAATAAATATCAATCAAAGTGAGTCTTGTTACATTTGTGCTACTAAATTAAACGTGGATAGAACATTATTTTATAATTGGCATACTGGCGCATATGAAGGTGTAGCTCATAGAGTATGCTCTCAGAAATACAAAGCTCCTAATTTTGTGCCAGTGTTTTTACATAATTTAAGTAATTATGACGCTCATTTCATAGTGCATGGTCTTGATTATGAGAAAGGTGACATTGAACTCATTCCTGAGAACAAGGAAAAATATATTTCTTTTTCTAAAGCTTTACAAATCAATAACAGAGTTATAAAATTACGATTTCTTGATTCTTTTAAATTTATGTCAAGTAGCCTTAACAAATTAGCTCAGAACTTATTACTTGAACAATTTCGTGAACTCAAATTAAAATATCCATGTGAAGAAGATTTTAAACGTTTAATAAGAAAAGGTGTTTATCCATACGAATACATGACGACATTTGATTCTTTAAAAATAACTTCTCTTCCCACTCGCGATCAATTTTATAGTTCTTTAAATGATAGTCACATTACAGAAAGTGAATACCATCATGCTCAAGACGTGTGGAATCATTTTAATTGTAAAAACATGGGTGAATATTCAGACCTCTATTTAAAAACAGATGTATTGTTGTTAGCAGATATATTTGAAAACTTTAGGGATGTCTGTCTTAAAACATACGGTTTAGATCCTGCCCACTATTATACAGCACCTGGTTTAAGTTGGGATGCTATGTTAAATTTTACCAAAATAAATTTGGAACTTTTAACAGATATCGACAAGGTTACGTTTATAGCGAATAATATTCGGGGGGGTATATCACAATGCAGCAATAGACATGCAGTGGCAAATAACATGTTTATGTCGGAATACGATTCAGATAAACCATCTTCATTTTTGATGTACTTAGACGCAAATAACCTTTATGGTTGGGCTATGTCCCAATGTCTCCCAACAGGCAAATTTGAATGGGTCGATATAAATACAGATTTTAATATAGCCGATGATGCCAAACATGGTTTAATTTTGGAAGTAGATTTAGAATATTCAAAAAATTTACATGATTTTCATTCAGATTTTCCATTTTGTCCAGAAAACGTATGTTTAGGAAACAGCAAAGACAGGAAACTGATCCCAAATTTAAAAAATAAAAAAAATTACGTCATTCATTATAGAAACCTTAAGCAATGTTTAAAAAATGGTCTCCGATTGGTTAAAGTACATAGAATTTTAAAATTTGAACAATCCGCGTGGTTGAAAAGTTACATAGACTTGAATACTCATATGCGTTCATTAGCCACTTCAGATTTTGAGAAAGATTTTTTTAAACTTATGAATAATTCTGTTTTTGGTAAAACAATGGAAAATGTAAGAAAACGAGTTAATGTCAAATTAATTAATCATTGGTTAAATCGTGGCAAAACTCAAGGTGCTCAATCTTTGATAGCAAGACCAGAATTCCATAGTTTATCTATATTCTCAGAGAGCTTAGTTGCAATACAATTAAATAAAACTAACGTTTTATATAATAAACCAATTTACCTCGGTTTTTGTATTTTAGATATATCTAAAACATTACTATACGATTTCCATTACGATTATATGAAAATAAAATATCAAGATAATATTAAGTTACTATATACTGATACCGATAGCTTAATATATCAAATATTTACGCAAAATTATTATGCTGATATAAAACTTGATTTAGTCAACTACTTTGATACGTCCGACTATCCACCAAATAATCAATATGGTTTACCATTATTGAATAAAAAACGGTTAGGTTTTTTTAAAGACGAAAATAACGGTAAAATTCTTAAAGAGTTTGTAGGTCTTCGCTCTAAAATGTATGCAATGGATGTGCAGAATAAATGTATATGTAAAGCAAAAGGGATTAACAAAAGTGTAACAAAAAAATTTTGTCTTACCGATTATAAATCATGTTTATATGAAAAGAAAACGCAATACAGTGAAATGATAAGATTTAAATCAATTAAACATGCTATATATACACAAAAAATTAATAAAATATCTTTATCACACAATGACACAAAACGTTATTTAATAGAAAATTCAACAGATACTCTTGCATGGGGTCATTATAAAATAAAGGACATTTGATTTTATCAACGATTTCTGTACAACGAAAATATGTATGTTAATGTGTGTGTGTGTTTTAATTGTGGTTTTTAATAAAACTTAAAGTTCTGTCTTTATTATGTACTATCTTTTTTTTTTTATTTTTTTACTATGACAACTGTTTTGTATAATATCATGAAAAATTAGATGTAAATTTTAATGTATGTAGTTAGTTATTTGTTATACCTGATTTAACTTTATTTTATAATAATTTTCTTACTGTAATATTTTTCAAAACAGCTATGAACTGTATGTGATCATTTTTCAAAGTATTTGTGTATGTAATGTTTGTATATAAAACAAAATCAAATATAATACATTCAATCGTAACTTCTAGTTTTATTCATTCCGAAACGCTTTTCGAGATCACACGTGCATTTAAAAATGTTTCATTTTTATCATCCTTTTACTGCCATAGTTGCAGGTCCAAGTGGATGTGGAAAGTCTAATTTTGTAACAAACTTTATTAAACATATTAATGAGGTGTGCAACACAAATTTTCATCAAATTACTTGGTGTTTTGATGAAATGCAGCCTTTATATAATTTACCAAATGTAAACTATTATCAGGGTATACCAGATTTGCATATGTTTGATGGAAAGGAAGCTAACCTTATTATTATCGATGATCTCATGAGGGAATCTGATGGTCGCATTGTTGACATATTTACCAAAGGTAGTCATCATAGGAACTTGAGTGTATTTTACATTACTCAAAATTTATTTCATCAAGGTAAAGGACAAAGAGACATTTCTTTGAATTCAAACTACATAATTTATTTTAAAAACCCACGTGATAAAACTCAAATACGTTACTTAGCACGACAAGTATCACCAGAAAATAGCAAATTCATAGAAGATGCTTACAGAGATGCTACAAAAGAAGCACATGGCTATTTGATGATAGATCTAAAACAAGACACTTTTGACATGTGTCGAATTAAATCAAAGATATTTCCATCTGATGGTCATTCTACAGTGTACATTCCCACAAAAGAGTTTAAATATGTCAAGAACCAACCAATACCCGTCATTTACAAATGATGGATCGACGCTTAAAGACGCATGAACACTTATTAAATGCTCTTTATAAACTTAAACCAAAACATCAACAAGCTCTTTTAAAAGTCTGTAACGAAAACGAAATTAATTTTATATGTGAATGTATTCATAACGTTTTACAAGGAAATATAAAACTTGAAGAAAAATCAAAGAGTAAACTAAAAAAGTATAAAAATCTACTACGAAAATTGGTACGTAAAAGTACAAATAAAATAAGAAAGAATATTATAGTTCAAAAAGGTGGTGCATTTCTTCCGATTATATTGGGTTCTATTTTGAGTGGATTGATAAGTGGACTAGTTTAAAAATGGAACACGCCAAAAAAATGCTGTTAGTTGATCCAAGCTTAATAGATAAGTTAAATCAAAAAAGAAATGAAAATCCTACCTCTCGTTTAGATAGTGAAATGGAAAAAATACTCGACAGTAATATGGATGATCGAAAAAAGTGTAAATTATACTTACAAATTTTACAAAGATATCTTCACTTTATGGAAGAAGATCGTCGTCCCATTGAACTCCCTATAATAACTTCAAATGACGATAACATTAAACCCACATCTGAAAGCTGGAAATTTTTTAATATAAATAATGATATCAAGAATAAAGATGTAGTTGTCAGTCAGACACTGAGTGATGAAGAGAAGCAACAAGAAAGTTTTACACTCGAAAAAAAACCTTCCTACTCAACAAAACAAATTTTAAATTTAATACCAAAAACATATGTAAAAAAAGGTGAGTTGTTATTGAATTCGGTGTCACTAAATAAAAACAAAATTTATTGGAATGATGCTGGCACAGTGATTGTAGATAATGAAGTGATTCCTAACAGTAACATTATCGATTTAGTAAGCGATACACTGCGACCATTAAAAAACAACGACCCACCTGGTTGGGAAAAATTTGCTAAAGCGTTAAAGGATTTAAAAGTACCTTTAACATATATTGGCAATCCAAAAAGACGTGAGTACATAGCTCGACTTCAAAACGCCATCGAAGAACAACCGCCACAAAACACAGAGGTATATTTGACGCCAACGAGCGAAGATAAACACGCAAATAAAATTAAGAAAAAGATTGATTGGGAAAAATGGACCCCTTATTAGAATTAGATCAAATTTATTATGATGTATCACACCCAGCTGGATATAGCAATATCGACAAATTATCAAAAGCTGTGAAAGGTAAAATGAAAAAGGAAGAAGTTAAAAACTGGTTGCAATCCCAATCTACGTATACACTCCACAAACCAGTACATAGAAAATTCCCTCGGAACAAATACGTTCTCTCTAATCTCAATGAACTTTGGCAAGCTGACTTAAGCGACATGCGGACTTATTCTAAAGATAATAAAGGTTTCAACTACATTCTTTGTGTTATTGATGTTTTTAGTAAATATGCATATGCTAGACCCTTGAAAAAGAAAAATTCAGAAACCGTAAAAAAGTGTTTCGACAGTATATTTAATGAAGCTAATACTACACCCACTCACATTCAATCTGATAAAGGCACTGAATTTGTATCGAAAGATGTTCAAAGATACTTTAAAACAAAAAACATAAATTACTATACGACAAATAATCCAGACATCAAAGCAAGCATTGTAGAAAGATTTCAAAGAACGCTAAAAATAAAGATGTGGCGCTATTTTACACACAAGAATACACATAAATATATTGATATTTTGCAGAATTTGATACACTCTTACAATCATAGTTTCCATTCTAGTATTAAAATGTGTCCTTCAGATGTTAATTCTAATAATATAATGACAGTTTGGAGTAATTTATATGAAAAATCTGAAAAATCATCAAAAACTATACTACCTATGTTTCATGTCGGTGACCATGTCAGAATAACTAAATATAAACATGTATTCCAAAAAGGTTATGAATCTAATTGGAGCGATGAAATATTTGTGATTTCTTCTATAATAGAACGTACTCCGTGGCCCGTTTATACTATAAAAGATTTAGATGGTGAGGAGATAGTAGGAACGTTTTATGAACGAGAATTACAAAAGGTCATTTATGACCCCACCATTGAACACAAGATTGATAAAATAATTCGCTCTCGTTACTCTGGCAGCAGACAACAAGTGTTAGTTAAGTGGAAAGGTTATCCAAACAAATTTAATAGTTGGATTTTAGCTTCCAGTTTAAAAAAAATATGATTAAAGATTTTTATTTAACTTTACTTAGCAATAGTTCAATGGAATATTTTCCTGAGAACAAAACATCAATTTTTTCAACAAAATTACCCAAACCCATAATATTGGAAGGAGAATGGTGTGTAGGAATCGTTGAATTCCAATATCCATGCACCATGTTTACTGTTCAAGATCATGAGAATGTTATTTACATAACAAAAATCATGAAAATGCCCAATGAAGACAAACTATCTACAGTTTATTATAAGACCCACATACCTGCCACAAACTATGATAATATTAACCATATTTTATCAGCATTAAATAATATAAGAGAAAAAATCAAATTCCGCTACGATAATATATCTAAATTCGTTTCTGTTTCTGTGTTAGACGAATCAATAAAATCTGTAACATTATCTCCTAAACTAGGCTTACAGTTGGGATTTGAACCAAACAGAAACCTTGTTGAAAAGAATTTAGCTAAATGTCCAGCTAATTTACATTTAGGGTTACCATCTCAACTATTCGTTTACTGTGATATAGTTGAACCTCAAATTGTAGGTGATGTAATGACACCTCTTCTGAGAGTAATACCATTAGATCCTTCAAAATACATCTATGGTGCCAATAAAATGCATGTATTTTCACCTCCTCATTACTTATCGGTAATGCGAAGAGAATTCGATACCATTGAAATAGATATAAGGTCAAGCACCGGACAAAAGATACCATTTCAATTTGGAACGGTGTGTGTTAAACTACATTTTAAAAAATTATAATGCATTTTGAACGCTCCAACATGATATGTCCTTATCAACGCTATTATTCTCATCAGGCTGGTTCAGGTATAGGGGTGGTATATAAAGGGGCGCCTTATCAAAAAGGACATGGAATTGGTAGTTTTCTTGGGGGATTGTTTAGGTCAGTTTTACCATTATTATCTAGCGGTGTTCGAGCTGTTGGTAAAGAGGCATTGAGCGCTGGTGTTGGTCTATTGACAGATATGGTTAGTGCGCGACCAATGGAAGATTCAATAAAAGCACGTCTTAAAGAAGTTGGTTCCAACTTGAAACGCAAGGCTGATGAAAAAATAGATAAAATCAATATGTCTGGATCCGGATATATAACAAAACGAAAACGTCTACCTGGAGTCAGTCCGTCGTTGACCGCGAAAGTGAAAGCTCTAAAAAAATCAAAAATTACTCAAAAACAAATCAAGGACATATTTTCTAACAATTAATCAAAATGTCTTTTTTACATAGTCATTCCTGTGAATGTATAAAGTCCGAATTGGATTTGTTTGCATTGCCGTCAACTCAAACTAGCATTGAAAGTGGAATTTGGATCCATTATAAACCAATTTCATCTCTTGCCGATGATGGTCCTATAGAATTTCAAATTCCTGGAGCAGGAGATGACTACATAGATTTATCTCATACGTTACTTCACTTGAAAGCGAAAATAGTAAATCAAGATAACACCAAACTAACCGCATCTACAGTCGTTGCTCCGGTGAATAATTGGTTGCACTCACTCTTCAGTCAACTTGATGTCTACTTAAATCAAAAACTTGTATCACCACCCAATAACACATATGCTTATCGTGCGTATATAGAAAACTTATTGAACTATGCTCCTGCAGCAAAAAAATCTCACCTCACCTGTGGTTTATGGTATGAAGATACAGCTGGAAAAATGGATTCCACCGATGATACTAATAAAGGATTTACTAAGAGGCAAGAATTAGCTAGTGAAAGTAAAGAAATGGAAATGATTGGTCACTTACATGGTGATTTATTCAATCAAGAAAAATTTTTAATCAATGGTGTTGATATATGTGTTAAGTTAATTCGTTCTAGAGAAAATTTCAATCTCATGGCCTCTACAGGTGACCTTAAATTAAAGGTATCTATTACGGATGCATCTTTGATTATTCGTAGAGCACGAATCAATCCCAGCGTGTTACTTGCTCATCAAAAGGTCTTAGCTTCTACCACAGCTAAATACCCCATTACTCGAGCTGAAGTTAAAGTTTTAACAATACCATCAGGTGTTCAAGGAAAAACTCTAGATAACATTTTCTTAGGACAATTACCTAAAAGGTGTATAGTGGGATTTGTAAATAACGCTGCTTTCAATGGAAACCTCACTAAGAACCCATTTAACTTCCAAAATTACGACATCAATACTTTTAGTTTATATATAGACGGTCAACAAATACCATCAAAGGCTTTACAACCCTCATTTGAGAACAAAATTTTTACTTCAGTATATCATACATTGTTTTCTGGAACAGGTATACACTTTCTCAATGAAGGTAATGGGATATCCCGAGAACAATACGCTGAAGGGTATTGTATGTTAGCGTTTGATTTGACACCTGATTTATCAGCAAACTCTGCAAGTCATTGGAATCTTGTAAAGCATGGTAGTGTGAGATTAGAAGTGCGTTTTGAAACAGCTTTATCACAAACTATTAATTGCATTGTTTATGCGGAGTTTGATAATGTTATTGAAATAGATAAAAACCGCAATATTTCAGTAGATTATAGTAGTTAAGAACACAAAATTAACTGTTTAAGATTAGATTAAGCGTGAATAATTTAATTCAGATTTGTTGTTAGATTTAAGTTACCAATAAAACGAATTCACAAAATATTAAGTTCTTTGTTTTACTATAATCCTTGCAACCCCACAACAAGAGTCAACTTGGCTGATAAGTACCATAATAGTGTCTTGTTAACCTTATATAAGACATTACCACTTTATCATTCGACCTGATAAGATTCTGCAGCGATACGGTGAATAAAAATGAATACAATAGAAATACAGAATTACTTAAAGAAAATTGATCCAAGTATTGAATATAATGTATATGCAGCCAATCGTCTACCAATATATGTGGTAACTCCTACATACGTAGTTAGCAACTTAGACTCTGATAACAAACCAGGTTCTCACTGGGTCGCCATACACATAGATAAGAATGGTTTTGGACAGTACTTTGATTCATACGGTCGACCACCTCAAGGATACCACCGAATGTTTTTAGCGAGAAATTCTAGAATGTGGAATTACAATACAAGTCGAATTCAAAATGACTTTACTATAGTTTGTGGAGAGTACTGTTTAATGTATCTGTATTATAAATACTATGGTAAGAGTCTCAAAGATTTTCAAGTATTATTTAGTGATAATACAATATGCAATGATGTGTTTTTAAATGGTTTATTTAAATCATGTTTTGAGGTGAATAAATGAAATATGAAAATGAATGAATGATTTTTCTTTATTGAAGATTAATAACCCCATACAATACTTATAATTCTTCCAAACAATTTATGAATGTTCCCAATAACTTTACAATCGTAAGCATGAGCATGAAAAAACACTAAAAAGACTTATAACTATTTACAATAATACTTAGCAATAACACAATTCACAAAGAGTTCTAGAATCAAAAACAAATTAATCTATTAAGTATGTAACTTAAAAGAGTACAAAGTTTAAATACAATACAATGTAAGTTAAATTTAAACAGGTAGATTCTTAAGTACAGTTAATACAATAATAGTTTCTTATTTCAATAATAGTAGTACAAAGCATATGATTAAAGTTATGATATTAAAACATTGACACGCACTGGCACTTTTGTTCATTTGTCTGTGTCTATAAAATATTTCACACAATCGTCCTTACTAGCCAACTGTTTGGTTATATTGTATATAGTGTCCTTGACACTTTGCAAGTTCTTATCACTGTCGTTTTCCGCGTAATATTTAACTCGCACATCAGCGTGTTTCCAATGTTCCGTCGGTGCGATGTTTTTTATTTTATTCACTTCATACACCTCAATTTTTATGAGATGTGATGCAGAACTGTTGTCATCGCTGTTTGATCGGATGTATGAAACACCACCGCTCGTCGATCGACCAACACTGGATGACTTTCTTGTTGTTGTCTTCTTCTTTTTTGGTTTTTCGAAGAACTCATCAATGCTGTTGCATTCGATCGGTCTTTTATTTGCTATTATCGCTTTTTTTACTTTAAAAGCGAGTGTACCTTCTTCATCACTAGGTTCGTCGATTTCTTCAGCATAATAGTAGTTTTTGAAAGTATTTTCAGAAAACTGTAACAAAATGAAATGAAACTGTTTTAATTATCGGTTAAGTAAGTACTGTATGATAAATACTTATAGGTATGCGAAGTATACATGTACACATTAGTAACAATGATAAATTAATAAGACATCAAAGATAGCTAAAATGTATTAACCTGGTGGACAACACATGGCATAAACAATTAATGAAACATCTGGTTACAACACTTTTAGATCAAAGTATATAAAGGTACTTACATTCATTTTTATAACACTATCACTATTTAACTATTTCACAATTTTACTATCACTTCACTGTTACAAACAACTGGAGATCACACTTCGAGCAGAGCACAGAGTGGAATACGATACCATGTGATTTTGCGTCGGTCTTTTATATGGAGAGGGAGTATTGTTTCCTTGCAGACAAGATCCAACATGTTTCGACTTTCACCTTAAATGTTCCGTTGAATACGTAATATCAGGTAATGTGAATAATGGGAACCGTAATTATTATGACAATGAGAAGACCCAAAGGGTTTTACCTAGAATTTGAGAAAGGTATGGTGTATTGTAACGATTGCTTTATCTATAATAAACAATGCCCGTAATGCGTAAAGGGCGACTATTAAGTAATTTTAAACGGCTTTTAAGTAGAAACACGAGTTAATAGAAATACGAGACAAAGACCTTTGCATCCTTCAAATAAAAAAGGGTCGCCGATAGAAAGTAGAAAGTCAATAACACAACGAAACAGGGAAAATGTTGCTTTATCTATCATAAACAATGCTCGTAATGCGTAAAGGGTAACTATTAAGTAATTTTAAACGGCTTTTGCGTAGAAACACGAGTTAATAGAAATACGCGACAAAGACCTTTGCATCCTTCAAATAAAAAAAAGGATCGCCGATAGAAAGTAGAAAGTTAAAAGCACAACGAACAGGGAAAAGGTACAAGCTTAAGGGAACCGTAGACCATGAACAAATTCGTGGTTCACACCTACCTCGCGGGTGATATGAAACGGATTCCGCGGACGATATAATTTTTATTCGCGGGTGTTATCAAAGTAATCCGCGGTCGATATCAAATTAATCCGCGGTAGGTATCAAGTTAATCCGCGGTAGGTATCAAATTAATCCGCGGTAGGTATCAAATTAATCCGCGGTAGGTATCAAATTAATTCGCGGTAGGTATTAAAGTAATCCGCGGATTTATTCGCGGGCCCCGCGGGCCGAATCTGGAGCAATCGAAAACGTCGACCATCAGCCGCCGGAGCGCCGCGGACCGGCCGTCGAACCTGCTCCAGTATCGGTGAATCCCTTACTACTTACATCGTTTTTTTCATTCATATAGAATACACTGAAACAGCGCTCTCCGGTACATTCTCAACTTGTCCCGCATATTTCGGTGGACATTAGGTAAAAGTTTAGTTGTTTTTTAAATTTACAGGTCCTATAAAAAAACCGATATTTCTTCTTCATGCTGCTCTCATGATACCTAACGTATCAGTTACGCCGACCCTTGAAGAAATTCAAGAAGTACTGGTGTTAGCTGGAAAACAAATAGCAGGCCTTTCTAAAGGCGTTGCTCAGTGGTCTGGAGGCAAAACGGCTAGGGTATGTTCTTGGATTATTATTGCTATTAATTGTAAGACTTGTAATATTTGTTGATTTTTACTATTCGAATATCACGAATAATACCAAATCTCGTATTGGAAGTATTCGAATATAACGAATGTTTCGAATAATTAAGAAAAGTAGGTATTACGCATTTTCAATAAAATTACATCATTTTTGTTGCTTTAGAATGCCTTACTTAAAACAACCAAGCATTTTTTCTTTATATATCTAGTTAAAAACGATGTAGGTCAATGAATGATATCATAACCCCCAAACATTATTTTTAACCCTATTCAAATTCTTAGCGGTGCAATCATTAAAACCCATTCTTTTCTGCTGCGTACAATTTATTTTCTCATGCCGCTCAGGCGGGTTTGCCAGAGTGCGGACCTCCTGCCTTAAAACCTCCGGTAGCCTTTCAAGACACATGACGAATTTCTTAGTAAGCGGACATACGCTTACTAAGAAATTCGCCTCTTGTGTTGAATATCATATAAACAGTCCCTCATTATCATTACAAAATCATTGTCATATTATGTTCGTGCAAGTTACTATTAAACGAATTGAAATCGTTTACGATGCGTATATATCCTGATGCATGTGCCTCGGCAAAAGTAACGTACTGTGTATATAAGTGAGCCTTTATAAGAAATCTTCTTTGGTATATGTTTTAAAGGCTAGAATTAAACAGTTTTACCTAAAACTCAGTCCGATTAGTGAATAAAAGTAATTGTTAAGTTTTTTCTTTTATTTTGTTCTATAACTATATCATTTAATACACATGCATATCCTATATATTAATAGCACTCATATCATCAGCACGTCACTTACATATTTTAGAAAGTCTGTGAAAATTACGCCTAACTTGTCAATAAACAAAGCATAATAATAAACCAATTGTGTGTTTTTATTCCAAATCGTGATGTCAATTGTATTGTGCCGTTTCATTTACACAATGTCACTATTGTCTGTGTGTGCGCGTGTGTCTTTGTCTGCAATTACCATCACGCTTGTGCGTTTTATTTCTTTGCTGCACATTGGTGTCGCCTCTTCTTCCTTATGTAAATAACCTACCCTCCTTATTTCGCTTTGCTGTCCCTGCATGCTTCTATAGGTCAGCTGGAAGAAAATAGCTGGTCCTCAATCGAACCAGCTGTTAGACGTAGTTACGAAGCTTGACGGACAGGTTCAGTCAGGAACACCGATGAATCCTGCACAAAAGGCAACGAAGGTGGTAGATGCTGCTAAGGTGAGAAGAAAGAAGCACTATAGGCTTGAGTCTGAGGAGAAACCAACATTTCCGTTCCAACAGAGGAATTTTTATAATCACGTAATGGAGAATAAAGAGATAATGAAGACATTGTCGTTGTTGTCTACATGCACGCAGAATATCAAAACGGTTAGTAAGTATTATAAGAGTAAAAATTTTATAAAAGTAAAGAACAAAAATGAGTCCGGTAGGGTATCGAGTGAGTACAACAATTAATTAACAACATTTATTAGCTTAACCTAAAGTAATATTATATTCTATGATTATCGGATATTATACACGTCCTAAAGATACACATAACATTCATACCTTCGAGAAGGTGAGAAGAATACCTCCATAATATTCAAGAAGTATATCTTCATTTACCTTACAGGAGTTGAACACTTTAGTGAAGAGATGGCGTCCTTACCATTATTTATGGAAATGTGAAAAGACCTTGCGGCAATTGTTGGCTTGGAATTTGAATGATTTCGAGCTAGCTTTGAAACGACATAGTGAACTTGAGGCAAAACTCGCAACAGAACCAGATGTCTTAGTTATAGGAAATTGTCTTGCTGTCTCTACAGAAAAGTTAAAATTAGGCCTCAACACCGAATTAAAAAGTAAGCATACCATGTTTGTAATATCTTGTATGTTTTTGCAGTAATATCTTCTGTTCTGATCCGTTAAACATATAGCTTTTAAATTGTGAGCCCCTGGTTTATCTATGACATATGTATCACTGGTTCTAGTACAATTATTTAGTAAGTACTCCAGGCAAATTAGACGAAAAAACGTGCTGAGTTTGCATTACTTCCCTACAAGCTGAATTTTTATACAGACCTTGAATACGTCATTACAAATGATATGTCAAAACTCCCCATCGATCCCGCTTGTGCGTTGTTTTTTATCTGAGGTTAAAGGTGACTAATTTTCCTTTTTTGCGTATATCTCTGAAATGGTGAGAGCTATCGGAAAATGAATTAGAGAAAGAGATACATGTATAAAAGAGTCAAAATCGATGAACACATTCAAAAGACTATTGAAGCACAATGTAATGAAAAAGAAATCTATACTAATATATAAAGCTGAAGAGTTTGTTTGTTTGTTTGAACGCGCTAATCTCAGGTACTACTGGATTTTATTATTTACTAGCTTTTGCTCGCGGCTCCGCCGCATGGAAAAGTTTTTCCGGGATAAATGTCCCGCTTTATATTTTCCTGGGATAAAAGTGGCCCATGTCCTTTCTAAGGTCTCAAACTATCTCCATACCAAATTTCATCGAAATACGTTCAGAAGTTTCGGAGATATGCAGTAACACACAGAAAAGAATTAAAAAATCGCTGATTCGTTGTCCATTACTCTTCTTTAGTCACCCCCTTTCTTTTTTATCACATTTCTTTCAATGTACAAACACACTGAGCTCTACTGCTTTATTATAGTACATACATACACACTCACGCCTTCCATCCCTGAAGGGGTAGGCAGAGGCGCAACTAGTGCACACACTTTTTGCCGTGCGCAATCCGTCCCACGATGCGATGGGGAGCGAATCTATCGCCATTTCAGGCACAAATTCTAGACTCCGGGCTGATACTGAATAGAAAAATCTAATACCACTGTGCCCGACCCACGGATCGAACCCGAGACCTCAGCATTGCAGTCGTATCGTAATACAACGACGCCACAGAGGCAGTCTTTACTATAGTATAGGTAACTTTTGCTCTGCGATAATTATAATTATCAATCCTAATCCACCTTTCAACTCCAATTCATTGAGATTTGAATTTCGTTATCTCATTACAATGAAACTTGCTTGCAAATAATCGCAATGTGTACTGATATTCACTTTAACAAAGTTTTTTCTTCAAATTTGACTGTCTTAGTGACGTAGTTGTATTGCATTCACGGTACGACGCCGCTCTGGGATTCGAATTCCAAGTCGGGCAAAGTGATATTGTGTCTTTCTGCTCACTATCAGCCTGGAGTGTGGAATTTGTGCCCAATATCGTGATAGGCTCCCTATGAGAGAGGATCACCTCGAAGAATTGGGCCACCGCACGTCAGAAGCTCCAGCTTTCGACTATGGAAGCGACCACGGCTGGCAGCAAGAGATCTCCTCCGAAGACTGGTTTGAGAACGCTGCGATGTTCCCTCCAGTCTGGATAAAAGTCCAAAATGTGCTGGGCTGTATCCAGCGGGAGTTGTCATAATGGTGACAAACGGTTGAGACCTCCGTGCCTACAATCCAACATAGATATTAGCAGCCATGCCCGAAAAGCACCTGTGTCAGATGAAAGGTGCAATGTTACAAAAAAGCGCCAAGTACACTACCTCAGAGGTAGTGTAGAAATATGTGCATAAAATGGAAAATACGACTTTCCTACTTGCTGAAATCGCGATAACTAGAGAAAGATGCTCCGTAAAAAAAAGTATTAATACCTTTGTGTAGAGAATTTTACGATCTACAAACTTTCTCTAATTAATTTTCCGATAGCTCTCACCATTTCAGAGATATATATACGCAAAAAAGGAAAATTAGTCACCTTTAACCTCGGATAAAAAACAAGCCACAAGCGGGATCGGTGGGGACTTTGAAATATCATTTGTAATGACGTATTTAAAGTCTGTACAAAAATCAAGCTTGGTAGGAATTAATGCAAACTGTTATGTCTATTATGACCGAACTAAAGGGCCTTGCTGATATTTATCGCTGTATACCGCTGTCATAGTTATACGTTTTGTCGCTTCCTCTGATGGTAAATGTCATTCATCATAGCAAGACATAACACTGCATGACTATTACAGACCTATAAAACGTTTATTAGTACGGCAGTAAAAAAAAATTGTAGAAACATCGTCAAAAATATACTCAATTTCTTTTTAATTCATAATATTTATCATTACTAGATGGCACACACAGAATAAGTCAAGCAATGCGCAAAAAGTATAAAAGGGAAATGGATTATGTGTATGCTATTATGAACGACTTAGAAAGGAAGTTAGAAAGACCAATAAGAGACCTAGATGACGTGAGGACAGTTATGGAAACGCTGAAGAAGATACGAGAACAAGAAGTAGATATGGAGTTGAAGATAGAGCCTGTTGAGGTTATTAGACACTCTAATACAAGTCTTTTCAAAGTCTAACACGATAAATGGACATGGATCTATCCATGATCCTCTGATCTCAATGATCAATATTATGAATATTTAATTGCCATTCATGTTGCCTGAAATTGCGTAGTTATTTTTTTTTGAATTTTTTTTATGAAAGTTGACTTTACATGAAACTTCGTCTTTAGAGCTAAAATTATTGGATTTCCAGTCGTGATAATTGAAATCGAATAAGGGTAATACGTGGCCTTATGAATGATCAATAGCTAGAATCCGCGTTTTGTAAATTTAGAAATAAGCAATAATCTTTATGGAAATTATTATCACTAAAATTTCACTGATAATTTTATTTTCTACAACCTGTTTCAAATACTGCCTGTATTCATGGAGAATTCGTTAAGGCTAGCAGCCTAAACGAATTCTCCATTCTCCATACCTGTGCTGTTTTTCTTTGAATATCCGCCATTCTTATTCCATCACTGAAATCAGTCATCCTAATATTAGTATTCACAATGCTATCTAAATTGGGTACATCCTCGTCTACAAAGTGAAGAAATCCGGTAGAAAAAATTATCTGTTTATCTTCATTACTATGAATCTTATTGACAGGCTCATTTGTTAACCGAATTTGCGTAGTTTCAAGCATCTGGTGAGATTCTGCATGTATGTCAGACAGCGAAATTTGTTCAACAGGTTTATCGACGTCAGGTAATATGCTTATGGGAGTTAGTCTAGGTGCCATTGGAGTACCTGCTACTTGTTCAATTTCTATAGGAATTTGTATTGTTTCCACCTACTGATATTGGCGTTATAGAATAAGTGCTAAGAGTATGTTCTGGACCCACTGCTACTTTTAAGTTACTGCGAAGCAATGTATATAGATGTTGTAAATCGAGAAATCGCATACTGCAAGAGAATCCAGCGGACCTGCCTTTATGTCCCTTAGGTCCGCGCGCGTGTGAGTCTAACAGCCAATATACTTCATTTTTATAAGCGATACAAACTGAAATTTGATTTGCAGTAAGAATTCCAAACTGATTATTTGCAAAAAATATCCCTAATCCATTTTCCATATTTGGAAATCCATCTGCAGTTTGGTCTCGTATTATGCGTCCGACGATAGCAGAATCGTGATTGATATTAAGATGAAACGTAGAACCATGAAAGTTGAGTTGTGGCACAAGTTCAGATGCTGCTAAATAATCAGTATTCAATTCGCTAGTATCTGGTTCTGCTCTGGCTAACATACACTGTCGATAAAATGTATCACCTTTTATTAAAATATAGTCTATAACACTTACTGTCCATGTGGCTGGATCAGTTTCGGAAAAAGCCACACATGCAACTGCGCTATAGCCGTGCATTGCTTGCCAATGGAGTTAAAATCGAATCGATTACTGCCTTGATGAAATGAACCACGTAATATTGAAACATTATTATTTAAGTAAACAAATCTGCTGCAAGGTTGATTTTCTATTACTTTAGGGCAAATGGTAATGTTGGCCGGAATAGTATTTATAATATCGTTATTTGTTACTTCAATTATTTGAGATATGTTGTAATTATATAAATTACCAAAATTAGGCCTAACATCTGTGTATAAAATATTATGTTTCAACAACCATTGAAGCGCAGTTTTTAGGTTCTCAACATTAATTTTAAATTCTTTACGACGAGACACATTTTCCCGAGTTTCTACAATAATTAATATACCTGCCTGTGCTAAAGATAATGGTAATTGTTTAGACAATTCAATGACATCCTGAGCAAATAGTATTACTTGTCCGTTACACCAATTCTGGCTGAAACATTTTGAATTTTAAAAATTGGTTATTTTTACGTTATAGTGGTTTTTGAAGTCGGTTTTATTTTTTGTTAAAAAGTTTTTTATAGAGAATGAATGCTGAGAGAAAGAATTAGTTTAAGAAAGAATTAGTAGAAGAAAAAGTTTTCAGGAAAGAAATCTTTAGCATATATATACCCAATGCTGAGTGTAGGCCTCTTGTAATTCACGCCAAGTTGTTCTGTCTTGGGAAGACGTCGTCCAACTTCTTCCCGCCACGTGGACCAGGTCGTCGGTTCACCTCATCAAAGGTCTGTCCCGGTTTCTATAACCAGTTCTTGGTCTCCATTCCAGCACTGCCCTATACCATCTGTCATTATTTCTGCGGCTTATGTGGCCCGCCCACTTCCACTTCCGTCAAGCTACAATTTTGCCAATGTCGGTAAGTCCGGTTCGTCTCCGAATTTCCGTGTTACGGACTTTGTTGCGGAGAGAAATACCTAACATTGTTCGCTCCATGGCTCTCTGAGTGACTTGCAGTTTGTGGACAAGTTGTTTTGTGAGCGTCCAAGTCTCGGCCCCATAAACCAGCACTAGGAGGACACATTGGTCGAAAGCTCTGCGCTTCAGGTAAACAGGTATGTCTTCATCGAACACGACGGATAGCCTACCGAACGCACCCCATCCTAACCGAATACGGCGTTGGATTTCTTTCTCTTGGCCGTTCTTTTTCAGGCTCACGATTTGTCCGAGGTAGACATACTTCTCTACTGCTTCTAAAACGTGACGGTGTACAGTAATGTGGTTGGCATCGGTGTTTTTGCACATAATCTTTGTTTTGATAGTGTTAATTTTTAGTCCTACCATTACTGACACATCGTAGAGCTCTTCGGTCATGGTTTTTAGGTCATCCAAGTCCTCGGCAAAGAGTACGATGTCATCCGCTAATCGTAGATGAGACAGGTACTGCCCATTGATGTTAATGCCTCTTTTTGACCAGTCGAGAAGCCTAAATATATCGTCTAAACATGAGGTGAATAATTTTGTTAAATTGTGTCTCCCTGTCTCACTCCTCTTTTCACGGGTATCGGGTTCGTCAGCTCGTGCAACTTAATTTGTAGAGTAGCCTTGTTGTAGATAACTTTAATGGCCTCGATGTATCTTGAATCCACTTGGCATCTTGTAGAGATTGTACTACAGCCCAATCTTCAACCGTATCAAACGCCTTTTCGTAGTCTATAAAGGCTACTACTAGGGGGCTTATTGTATTCAGTACACTTTTCTACCTTTTCTATCACGAAAGCAATACTAAAGTTTGTTGAGCTGTTTCTGTTACTTAACCTTCTCTATAATAATCCGGTCATTATGTATTTAAAATTTTTGCATTGAGGAGCGTTACGGGGCTATATATAATAGTCGCTGGGGGCAACATACGTGTCGGTAATATAATCGATGCAAATTGAGATCCTCTATCGATCCGTTTTAGTTGGTCCATCTATCGAGTACATTGGTCTATCTATTCAGTGGTTCTTGTTAAAGAAAAAGTTTTTTTTCAAAATCTCTTGGAATCAGATGCTTGCATAAATAATTTTGTTCAATAAAAAATAATACATATATTTTAAATTATATGTTTCTTCCAAACCACAGGAAGCTTTTAACGTAATTACGCGTTATGAGTTACCGGTAAGCAAAGAAGATTTGGAGCAAGTTGATAACCTGCGCTACACTTGGCAACAGTTGCAAGCTACGGCTCTTGCATCTCACGTACAGCTGCTGAAGATGCAACCCCAATTTGAAGACGATCTGCAGAGTAACTTGAACAAGTTCAGGGAAGATAATGCTGACTATTGCCATGAATACAGGCACGCGGGACCAATGCAGTCAGGGCTCACTCCAAGAGAGGCTTCCGATAGACTCATATTATTTCAAGTTAGTGATTTCCTTTAAAGTTAAAATTGAGATAATTATTTGAGCGGCAACATAATCGAATCGAATTTTCGTCATTACGGTGTTAAGTCCACAAAATATATGTATATAATATATAGTGGCCCGTCCCCGCTTTGCACGGGTGGACGTCCGAAGGAGAAAAAAAAACGATAAACGTAGAGTAAATGTGTATTTATTATTTTTATTTTATGGCTCAAGTAATTTAATTTTGAAGATATTAACTTTATTACATATTGTTTTTAACATTTTGGGATAAACGTAGAATAAAATTAAATGCTTACAATCACTTAAAAATATACTAAATTAAATGACCATAACTCAATTTGTTGAAATATTTAAAACTAAAAACAGATACTTCAAGCTTTATACACATTTTCACTGAAGTCGAAATAACAAGATAACATTTTTGTGTATTTTTTTTACTATTTAATTTTTTCCCGTATTTACCTATTTTTATTACCTAACCATACTACCATTTTACCATACTACCATTTTATTGTTAAGGTGTTTAATTTTTTTAACTTATGGCTATATTTTACATTTCTACAATCACATTGTCTCTTAATTTCTTTATCAAAAGTTTTGTGCCATTACACATACTGCGAGGGCTTAAATTTTTTTGAAGCATAATGGGAGTACCTATTTTTAATTTCAGTTCGTGAGGTGGCAAGGCGGCAGGATTGAGGGAATTTAATTTAAATCACCGGGTACTTTTTCCATAATCATTTTGTGCATTTACTGAGTCGTTTCTCGGCGACTCTATCGCCCTCGAACAGAGCCAATTGAAATTTATTTCTGTAAGATTTTTGATGTCGGGATAGATTGTGTCTACAAGAATTTCTAAGCTGTGAACAGCTTGAGCCAATTCATTATTCAACAATACTTGGGAGCTATTTGCAATTGGAGATGGTAATTTTCCGTCTCCAAGATTTAGTATTTTTTGTGAGAAATTGCCATCGTGGTTATTACTTAAATGTGCTCTCATATTCGTGTTCAAATTGAGTGTTTCAATTGATTGCCACAAAGATCGGCCCGTGTATGTACCTTTTGTTATAACCGGTAAAGTTTGGCGAAAGTCTCCAGCCAAAACAAAAGTTACACCCCCCATAATACTGTCTGAGTTTCTAATGTCTTTTAATGTGTGGTCCACTGCTTCTACGTGAGCTTTATGGCTCATGGTGCACTCATCACAAATAATCAGCGACGTGTTCTGTAAGAGCTTTCCCAGTGGACCATTTTTACAGATTGAGCATACAGACTGTTGTTCCTCCGGGCGCGTCCAAAAAAATTGTTGACCACTGTTATTTTCTACACATTATAGCATTGAACGCTTTTTTTTGATCTGCCACCAACTTGGGTATATTTGTGTTGACAAATTTACTGACAACTCTTTAACATCATATGTACGGCACGGCATTAGCTACATTTAGTGAGCGATTTGGAGAAGGTAATCAAAGTCTCTTAAATTTTTTTCATTCAATTCTAAAAGTTTGTTTTCTATCTGTATCCTGACCTCGTTGTTGGGCTATACGTCTCATGTCTTGACATAAATCGTCTTTAAAAGTGTCCCATAATTTGAGAGGTTCCGAGGAAAAACAAAATAATAATATCACCACAAACAACTCTCTCAGCTTTAAGGACATTGGCAAATCGAACTTCTCTTAAAATAATTTCCCATTGGTTATCATTTTCCAGCAAATCTCTATCTCGGCAAGTGGCTTAGTAAGTTTCTTTAATAATTCCGTCAATGGTTTTTAAGTCCTGGAACAATGTTGGGCCACGTATATGATGAAGTAATATCCTGAGATAAAAACACTCTGCCTGGGAAGGATGAACGCTGTACACTCTTCCCAATGCCGCAACCTTTTTTATACCGGGATGACCAACTACGTCTTGGCCACGTTTCCTTCTAGAAAATTTATTGGGAACCCATGTATAATAATGAGGGACTTCGTGATAGAGTAGTGTTTTAGCAAATTCATCACTGTTGCACAGGTCAAAAGACGCCGTGAGTGTCGTTATTGGTGGATATTCCACTATATGTTGCATATTTTCCTAAGAGAAGTATACTCGTTGTCCATTCTCTAAGTGTACCGCTAAGTGTGCTACAGTAGGGTATCTGTCATGTATAGGAAATTCTAATAACCTCCACACTGCTTCAGATGTACTGATTTACCGGCCGAGCAAATAATTTTTAACCTCGTCGTAAGCATTTCTTACGCTCAAAGTTGCTTGATCCGATCCTTTGTTGATGTATTTACATATGTATTTTATGGCTTGTACGGAGTGACAATATTCAAAGTCTATGTGAGCGTCGAAAATCGACACAATATTGGGGAATATGGAACGATCCATCTGTTGTCTTTGTTAACCGTTCGCCCTCGGATATTTAAGGTAGCGACCTGCCCTCCGTTGTTGATGTCGCGTCGTCGATAAACGGGATATGCATCCTCACTGGTCTGGGTTTCAGTTACGAGACGTCGTGGATAATTCTTCGAACATATAAATTTTTTCATTTTTTTTTATTGTGATATAGTAGGCAAACGAGCATACGGTTCACCTGATGGTAAGTGATCACGGCCGCCCATGAACATCTGCAATCCTAGGTGAAATAGAGATGGTTTTTCGGCCTTTTACGTGGGAATACGCTCTTTTTTTTAAGGTCGCCAGGTCGTATCGTTTCGGAAATTTTTTCTTCCGTACATGGCCCATACACCATATTTTTATGACCATTTCAAACAATACTGGGTCTTCTTTTTTTTATTAGGCAGTTCGGCAACTATTTTTTTTTCGGGCTGTATTTTTGCGTGCATCCAAAATAACATATGGCAATGTGGCAATCCTCTTTTGTGCCACTTAACAGTAAGCATATTTAACCGGCCTAAAAAGCGTATCCTTTGTGAATATTTTCATCATTTTTACGTGAAACACTCGAGCGATGTTGTCATGCCGGCCGAAAGACCGCTGATCGGGAAAAAGTTCCGGCTTTATTTCTATCCTTTCCAGATTACATGTGAAAGTTACAAAAAGATCTGGCCTTCCAAAATTGCGCACATATATCATAGCATCTTGCGTCTTTTCGTGGAGATACCTCAGAGACCCAGTAAATGATGATTGCAAGATGACGTGCTGTCCGATATTGGCGGCATTTACGCCTGGTCTTGGCTCAAAACATCCCTCAAATGAATATAGTCATCCGTTTTAAGCTTTTGTTGGTTTCGGCAAATAAAATTTAACCTTTCTGAAATCATCTTCGCCGTCATATCCACACAATACTGATTAAACAAATCTTTCTAATAATGCAGTGGATTAAAACAGTTGGTCCTAATCATTAAAAGGTATGTGTTATGTATTTAAGATGATCATACATGAATATACGTGATCTGGCTGGTGGCAACTGAGACCTCGGCCGCCGTGTCGAACTTCTCGTCCTTGTGTGCGATATCAATACTTATTAATAAATAAAATCACTCACACATGTGATAGTTGTGGCTTCTCTGGGTTGCAACCCCTTTGCTGTTCCGTAGTATAAAAATGTTCTTTGGCTTTGCTCCCGCGAGCTGACGATCCGTCTAGTCCCGATATTTTTCACACACTTTCTTTTTTTACGTTTTTGTTTGACACACCGCAGTTGTTCTTTTTTTGTTTTTATTTGTGCCCACAAAAATGAATAATATATGATAAACTAATAAACTACAATATATAATATATTAGTGTTTGTATGTATGCCTAAATTCATTCGGTCTAATGTGCTTCCGAATAATGCTCATAAATATTAAACAGTATGCATAATACTGCATACATGACACAGTCTTATTTCTTAAGGAATACTGCTGAGGAATAGTTAAATGATATCCGTCGTCTCTTGATACAAACATTAGCGGATATTGTAACGGATCATATGCGCGGTGCAACTCCGACACTCGTTTTAGCTGTCCGTCTCTAGCGTGCAGTCCTGCTTAGGAATAGTTAAATAATTTATAATATATTTAATAATTTAAATATTGAAATCGGTCCCGTAGTTTTAGAGTTTATTCGTTACAAACATACAAAAATACAAATCTTTCCTCCTTATTTTTAGTATAGATAATACTTAACTTTTTAAAATTTTATTATACAGAATCGTTTTGATGGAATGTGGCGGAAGCTCCAAACTTACCAGAATGGAGAAGAATTGTTTGGTCTACCTCACACTGAGTATCCTGAACTAGCGCAAATCAGGAAGGAACTGAATTTATTACAGAAATTGTACAAGCTATACAACGATGTAATAGATCGGGTTAGCAGTTATTACGACATCCCGTGGGGTGAAGTGAATATTGAAGAAATAAACAACGAGCTCATGGAGTTCCAGAATAGATGCCGGAAGTTGCCTAAGGGGTGAGTGTGAATTTGTACATCTGATATTTTATTACTTTACTTATATAGAGTGTATTTCCGACTTTAGGTATATATTTTTTGTCTGTTTCTGCTGTCTTTTTTGCTCAATGTACACCTTATTCAGCGTGTTGTGATCCCGTTACGTCTTTGATAAAAATATCCTACAGGAACCTTAAAGTTAAAGATAAAACAAAAAAATATACCGACTTCATAAAACGAGGAGGCTATCAATTCGATGTATATTTTTTATGTTTATTACCTCAGGACTCGGTCATTTATTAACCGATATTGATTTTTTTTCTTTGTAAGAATATTGTGTCGGGGTAATTTACATTTTAAATTATTTTTTATTTCAAACTTCTTAAATTACTATATTCTCCATCATGGGCCTTGATAATCAACTATCTAACACCTACTTATTGAGACCATTCTTATGAGCCCACAGACGCTATATCTACTATACGTTGCTTAAAGAGTTGGGTATCCCGCAGACTACTTGATGCTGCAGCATCAGCTCAAGGTTTGCCAAAGTCACAGTACACCAAATTTAAAATCAATCAGAGTTGTGAAAGTTGGAAATGAGCTGATAATCTTCAAACGCCTGAACAGATCTTCATCAATTATAGCTAAGAATCATTTCGATCACTTTCGATCAGCTTTCAAACAAAAAACCCGCATGAAACTAGGTCCTTATAATATTTAACTAGTTTTAATAAGTCACCGACTTGCACATTAGTAATCTGTGCATAGTTCAATTATTTTTCGATTATTAGTGGTTTTTGAAGGCGGTTTAACCCGTAAACGCCCCCTTATATATAGCTAGTACCTGGGTGACCGAGGCTTGCTCGGGTGATTTTTAATACTATACATGATATTTATTACTTTACTTTAAAGTAGGTTCTAATCATATTTTCCATTTTAAGAAAATATTCACGACTGAAGTCAAATCAGTCGATACTTACAGTTACCTTACTAATTTAAAAAAAAATCGTATCTTTAGCGGTACAGATTTTAAATTAAATGCCAGGTTTCATAATTTTTCTATATTCAATTACATCACGAGCAGATACATGGTTCAGTTCTCATCCGTTGTCTCACTTAATAACGAATTGATAAAAGATAGATATCCTAAATTTATTATCATGGTTTAAGATACTTATATCCGCAACAAAGGTCTTAAAAATATTTTCCGCGGTTTAATTTCTCCCCCCTTTAGCTGCCCTAAGTTAGTGGTTATTAAATATGATTATCTGCCTCGGTGGCGTAGTTGTATTACGGTATGACTGCAATGCTGAGGTCTTGGGTTCGATTCCCGGGCCGGGCAGTGATATTGGGTTTTTTAAATTCAGTGTCAGCCCGGAGTCTGGAATTTGTGCCCGATATGGCGATAGGCTCGCACCATATCACATCATGGGACGGAATAACGGCGAAAAGTGGGTGCACTAGTTGCGCCTCTGCCTACCCCTTCGGGGATAAAAGGCGTGAGTATATATATATATATATATATATATATATATATATATATATATATATATATATATATATATAAATATGATTATCCCATATTTATACTCAAGGTACATCGATATCACATTTCACCATAATCGGCTCAACTGTTTATTTTCTTCCCCTTTTAACCTTCTTTTTTGGGGATTAATAAAAAAATGAATATGTCATATTTATTTTCAAGCTTCAAGAGATTCCCAAACCAAATTTAAATAGAATTGGTTCAGTGGTTTAATTTCTCTCCCCTTTTACCCCTCTCATTTTGGGGTTAGAGAAAAAATAATATCTCATTAATTTGCAAGGTTCAAGATATCCCCAATCCCCATACTGTGCAATACAATCGGAGCAACAGTATTTCTCCCCTCTTTTAACCCCCTTAGTTAAGGGTCAAAAAAATTATATCCCATAATTATCTTTAAGGTTATAGATATTCCCATACCCAATTTCATTACAATCAGTTCAGGAGTTTAGTTTCTCTCCCTTTTATCCCCTTTAGTCAGGAGTAAAAGAAAAGAATGAACATCCCATATTTATTTACCAGGCTTAAGATATTCCCATACCAAATTTAATTACAATCGGTTAAAATAAAATAAATAATGTATGTTTTATGTTTGTTTTCTAGGTGTGAGATATCCCAATACCCAATTTCTATACTATCGGTTCAGCGGTTTAGTTTCTCCCTCCTTTTACCCCCCTTAAATAGGAGTTTATAAAAGAATGAATATCCCATATTTGTTTTCAACATTCAAAATATCCCCATACCAAATTTCATTACAAGCAGTTCAGCGGTTTAGTTTCTCCTTCCTTTTACCCCCCTTAAATAGGAGTCAATAAAAAAATGAATACCCCATATTTGTTTACAAACATTCAAAATATCGCCATACCAAATTTCATTACAATCGGTTCGGCGGTTTAGTTTCTCCCTCCTTTTACCCCCCTTAAATAGGAGTTAATAAAAAAATGGATATCCCGTATTTGTTTGCAATATTCAAGATATCCCCATTCCAAATTTCATTACAATCGGTTCAGCGGTTTAGCATCTCTCCCCTTCTAACCCCACAAGTTTGGGGATGATAAAATAACTGAATAACCCAATTTGATTTTTAGTACTCATACTATTCCAATCCGAAATTTCATCCAAATTGGACGAGCCGTTTCGGAGAAAGCAATTACATATATATATACAAGTTTAGCGCGTTTATATAAGAGAGTGATAAGCTAATTTCCTTATATTAATGGACACC
Organism: Sphinx pinastri; assembly: GCA_947568825.1. Taxonomy (NCBI): domain Eukaryota; kingdom Metazoa; phylum Arthropoda; class Insecta; order Lepidoptera; family Sphingidae; genus Sphinx; species Sphinx pinastri. The sequence continues at coordinate 4,249,760 of OX387614.1, read as the reverse complement.
GGTGTCCACCGCGGGCGTTGAAGGATTAATATTTTGTAAGTTAAAAGCAACTGGCCACAAGATTAAATAATCATTATTGTAAATATTATGTATTTAAATATGGTTCCTTACGCATTCCTTTGCAAATTGAAAATGATAATATAAATAGTAAATTGTTGAGTTAGAAATAATTCAGTGTACCAATTATATTGTGCTCGCCCAATAAACACATCTTTAACGAATCGCGATAGAATTTTATTCCTACACTATAAATCTAAGAAGTGTAATTGTGCGACGAGCTGGGAAAATAGTATTTAAAGTTTTACGCATGAGTTCGTTTTACGAACCTTTTAATGAGTAAGAGTTAAAGCAAAGGAACGAAGGTCAGATAAGGTTTTCCAGAAATCGCTGCTATTGTATTACGATTTAGCAGTTGTTTTGTGTAATCGCGCGCTTGCTACGCCCACATTACCATTCCAACCTTATTCTGTTGTGGTTTGCACCTCGAAAAAGAGGTAGAATATTAATTTATGAGCATACAAAGTAATTTGCTAACTACTCGTGCTATAATTGTAATTCAATTTGTTAATTAGGCTGAAGGAGTGGCCGGCGTTCTTCGCGCTAAAGAAGACAATTGATGACTTCAATGATATGTGCCCGTTGCTTGAGTTGATGGCGAACAAGGCCATGAAGCCGCGCCACTGGTTACGCATCATGGAGGTCACGAAGTATAATTTCGACCTGGACAACGAGGACTTCTGCCTTAAGAACATCCTCGAAGCGCCGCTCCTGCAAAATAAGGAAGATATCGAGGTGAGTGCGTAGGGTCACTCAATTTGCACCTTCAGTTTCTTTGATTACGAAGCTCTACTGGTACTGAAGAGAGAAGAATTTGGGGTAAGTACTTAAAGTAAATTATGATTTTTTTATTACAAAATACCATAATGACAGGGGTATTGAGTAGGTGAAATATTTTGTTAATATACCTACATATAATTTATTTCTCTGATGAGAATCTAGCTAAATAAACGTTTTTGCATACGTGATCATCTAAAAAAGCGAATTACATTATAATCAATTGGACCTAAAAATTATGATATTGGTCAAAATAATTAATTACCGCTATATTAATAAACGTTCCAACATATTTCTGTGATAGTTATACAGTGTTTTGTCTCGCTGTGTTGAGTGACATTTACTGTCAGAGGAAGTGATACAAAACATTGTATAATAATGAAAGACGTATTCAACGTTTATTAGTAATGAGGTAAGTGTTTTATAGTATAGGATCCATGCTTGATTAATCGTTTTAGATTTAAGTTGAGCAATCGTATTATACGCAACCATCCAGTGTTTGACATCCCGTTCTTTAGATTAAATACATCTTTCAATAATCCCTTTGCTCGTATGGCCAGGTTATATAATGTTAAATCTGTCGCTGAGGATGACATTGATGGTTTTTCTATGAACTTTATTAGCACATTTAAGCAATCCTTGTATAACTGTTGCCATAATAAATAATTAAGAACTTAAGTTTATACAAGTATGACGTATGTATAATTAAGCATAAATTATTGTTATTGTTACAGTGTTTAATTCCTGTAAAATACATTGTGCTTTGTAATTTAGTATTATTATTAAGTATTCTAAAACATTTTTATTGTTAGTGTAGTTGGTATGCTTATTAATAAAATATAATAAAAAAAAAATATTAAAGATATTTGATCCTTCTCTAATTGGAGGATTCAAAATTTTATGTATATGGTTTTATGCGATACAATAATATAAACATATTTAAAAAGCGCTTAAAAATTAATATTTTGCTTCAATAAATAATATTATTTATTTATTTTATTTATTATTATTATTTCAAGTAACACAGACTCATTTGGGTTAGTAAAATATACTTATATTTATGTTAGTAAGGCAACGGAGAGACAATTGACAATAATGTGTAATAATGTGTGTTGACAATAAAGAGATAATATTAAAAAAACTATATATCCAAAGAAGTCATATCTACAAAGAGGATTTTTTAACGCTGACTTGCACATTGAAAGTCATGCCATCTCGCACAGATTCAATTGTTCAAGATTCAAATACTTTCTTTAAAGTCTCGGCGCATGTGCAAGATAGTGCCTGCATCGCCTAGTTTGCAAATCATCGACTAGTTTGCCCGGATTTCTACTAGGAAAGAATAAACTACGAGTAGGCGTATTGTATTTCAGGGTTAGAGGTTCACGTCTAGTCGCAGTCTGTAATTTAATTATTATTAAATTACTAAGTGTTGATCGCGGCTTCGCCATCTGCTTGGAGAATGAGATTAATCCAGAACATGATCTACATGTGTGCCAAATTTCATCCAAATCCGTTTAATTGTTTTTGTTTTTATTTCTAACAAACATTCAAAATATAAACATCCAAACATTTTAACAAACTTTTGGATTTATAATTTTAAGAAGTAAGATAATAAAAATATTTTTATTGTAATGTCGAAAATGTTTGTTATGATTTAACGAGTTTTTTATTTGTAAAGGATGTACTGAAGTTCGCCAAGTGTATAATATTAATAAATAACTTTTTACATCTCATGTTGAACGTTTAACTAATAATGGAGCAGAAATCGAAACATTTTTCTTCATGTTCAATGATTGGGCTAATTGAATCTTAAGCGAGTTTCCTTATATGTCGTTGTTCATAATTCCGTTAAAAAACATACTCTTGATATCGATTCTCCAAAACGTACAGCAATTATGCAACTTTTTTCGATGTTCTCGAATAAGCTGTGCTGACCTTTTTATAATGTAGTGAGCACTTCGTATTCCCGTCCGCAAATTTTGGCCAAGAACCTTGGCACACGTCCTGATGAAGCACTTTATTAATAAGAAGAGGAAATTTATTTGAAAGACTTAAAAAAATAAAGAATTTCTCTCATTAGCTGCCACTCTTCGTGGGTAAGTGGCTGTCATTGATGGATAACCATCTGGCTGGCTCATAGCCCCGAGAACAACGAACCGAACAACGTGACACATGGAATATAACACAACTTTAGTTGCATTGCGTTGAAATATCTCAAATTAATTATTTTCAGATGGTTTAATATTTTTCTTTCTGATACTCGTCTACTTTTTCTAAAAAACCTCATATTTATTTTATCTTTGTCCAAAGTAGACATTTAACTTTAGTCTATAGCCATAAAAGCCAAAATATTTAATATCCATCACTTGATTAATCATTTTTACATTTGTAGCATTATCGCTAGTCGCAAAGTTTACGTTAGTTTCGGGTCCCTATACTGTCTGAGCATCTATTGACTTTTTAGAATTTTACTTCTATGCCTGTGGGAAAAATAGTTCATAAAAATACTACAGTCTTTTAGTGGAAATCACAACTTTCTTTGGTCCTCAAAATTCACATGTCTGTCGTGACAAATAATAAATATCTATAATATCTTTCTATGTACATTACCACTGTCGTTGAAACCAGTTAATACTTATTGTTTTAAATTATTTTCAGTCCATTTTCTCTTAAGGTTGGGGCAGTTTTAAAATTAATACAGGTGCTTCGTACCTCGCGTCACAGCTTTTTTGCGCATGTCATCTGTGCGATTAAACCCTCTCAAATGTTCTGCAACCCTGGTACAACGACTATACGAAACTATTGGATAAATTTATTTACTGTGTTTTCGTTTATTCGAGATCCCCCCACCAAGGAATGAAAACTATCACGAATTACTTATTTCTGTACATTAAGTTTTGTTCAAAATAATTACATTGAAAATTTAAAGAAATGCTCTAAATAGTGCCTATTATATAGGTTGAAAGTTTTATACTTGGGCTAACCCTAAGACCCGATTGTTGCAGCCGTGGTCAAGAAAAGTTAAGGTTCTAATATACTAGATGAATTCGCAACAAACGCGCAGCGCCATCGCCATGCTGGGAATACGCTAGTATGATAAGAGTTTTGACTTTACTAATGGATAATGGATGAAACAATCGGACTTTAATGGTCTATCGTATCGTGAATTATTGTGCCTTTTTAAATGTTGAAGCGTTCATGGTGGGGCATGTTGCTTTCCTATTTTTTTGTTTGTTGTTTGTTGCATTTTGAGTGGTATCTTTCTATCCCTAGTGCACCTCTAACGATTAGAACAGTAAAACTTACTTGTTTAATCCTATTATTGTTTGATACAGGTTTTTTTATATTTTTTTCACACCATTCTTTAGGTTAGTTTAAACAACTATAATCGGGAATATTGGCGAAAATATGCATTATCCATGGATATTTTTTTGCACGATGTAAGCAGAGGTCACGCTGAATATGTGGTCTCATTTAGTAACGCTATGTCAAAATGACACTGTATACATCTTATTATTTACGTATTTTGAAACATTGGTAGGAATAAGATTCTACACTGGACAAAATGCGCTTATCTTAATAGCTACCAGCTGGAAGTTTGACACCGAATTAAAGCGCATCCTTTTACTTGGTAAATTATGAATTTAGGATTTTTAAAACTGCCTATAACAATATTAGCTATATTACTAGCAATGAACATGAACAAAGGGAACAAATAAAATCTACGTTTCAATAATGTTAAACTTGGTTAATCTTAACTGGTTGATTTTGAGATAAATAATTATGCATATGTAACTTTGATGTATTTTTACGAGTCTCCTCGGTAATTAAGTAAAACTTATTACTTATACACACACACTCACGCCCTTTATCCCCGAAGGGGTAGGCGAGCCGCAACTAGTGCACCCACTTTTCGCCGTGCATATTCCGTCCCATGATGTGATAGGGGGCGATCCTATCGCCATATCGGGTACAAATTCCAGCCACCGGGCTGATACTGAATTGAAAAACCCAATATCACTTCACCCGATCCGGGGATCGAACCCGATACTTCAGCTTTGCAGTCGTACCGTAATACAACTACGCCACCAAGGCAGTCTCAACTCAGCCAGTCTTATTACTTATATCGATTATAAATTTGACAGTGGATAAATTTTAGGCTCTATTTTATTTTTTAGTGGCATACGTTCACCTGGCTCCTCCTACAATGTTATTGATTTAATGTACACACCTGCATGAACATTCGGACATTGCAGCTATCCACCCCTCTGAATGTCTGTGCTCTTCCCGCTACTTCATAGCATATCATTGGGTTTCAATCTAGATTACTAAATCAGACATGCGCAACATCTGTTCATCTTTTTCCTAAATCTGTATTCATAGTGCCGTATGGTACACTGTAAAAACACATGCAACGAAACTAAACTCCTGGTTTTAATGCAAGGCTGGTACAAGCACAGATTTGATTGAAATGCTTTTAGTTTAAAAAAATATATCGCTTTAGCTATTCCATATTCCTAAAATAAATTACAAAAGATTATTCTGTGTTTCTATGAATAATGGAAAGGTTCTATACAGCTTAAGAGACTCCTATGTAAAAACAATGCCATTCTGCATTCAAAAAATATGCAAATATAATAATTGAAGCAAAACTAATGCCACTGATTATTTTCTCATAAGTAATAATATGTAATTATTACTAGGGTTCGAACACCACGTCGGGGAAAGTGATATTGGTGTTTCTTGCACGTTATATAATTTGTTAATTGTTGGTTGAGGATGGTGTATGGTGATGAAACTCACTGGCTTGACAGAGACGAAATGATGTATCTTTCTTGTTGCTGTTTTTGTATGATTTGGTAGGGCGACAGACGCGCGCATTGCATTACGACTTTCCAGGTGGTCCACAGTTGCTGCTTGGTAGTTAAAGTGAAAAGTCGTGCTATCTGTTCAAAATGTCCGACCAAATAACAGAGACGCAGTTACTAAAAGAAGTAATAAAAAGAAAGGCTATTTATAACTTTAAACTGGATGCACGATTAAGGCAAAGATGTTGGATCGAAATAACGGAGGCGCTTGCTCCTCACGGATTCAACGAATCTCAAAAAAAGAATATGGGTAAGTAAAAGTAAATTAAATCTGTATTATTTTATATGCTAACTCCGAAAAGTGTTTATTGCAATATGAGCATTTAGAGTACATAAATAAATTTAGAAAATATAGTGATGATAATAAATAATATGGATATATTACACTGATTGTGTTCATTGTTACAATAATAAAAAAGCAGTTTTTTAATGAGTAAATAGACAAATATCGGATTTGTACTTATCATTTACTTACCTAACACGCCACAAATATTTACGCGGTACTGTTTATCCGGCAAGAGATAGATGGTTCTACTACATATGTAAAAGTAAAAATAATATAAATTATTATTTAGAAAATACATGCATATCCCCATCAGAAACTGCAACCATTTTGAGTTTATCGCGCTCGGATAGACAGACAGACGTTGCGGGGGCCCTTGTTTATATTATGTACGGATATTGTTTCCGGGGCAAAGTTACTATTAAAATGGAAAATAAAAACATACCAAGTACCTATAATGAAAACACCTAATATGTTTAAAGTACAGGTATTGTTAATAAGACAAAGTTCTGTACTTCTATTAAGTAAGCAAGACTTTAATAAATAATATATATAATTAAATGACTCCATTATACTTCTAACTTGAAGTAAGAAAAAATAATAAAATCATGTAGCATATGGAAATTGGAAATTCCATTTATTATTGCAGTAATCTGAAAAGTCATACAGTATTTTTAACATTTTTTGAGAGCTTACTTTGATTAGGTTTACAAGTTTTCAGCTTCATGTTTAGTTATATCCTTGGGAATTCTTCTTGCTATTCCGTTCGAAAAGTTTTTGAATTAAATAGATAACGACAAAATACATATTAAATCCATACTTCACTATTTTATGTCTGATTTTAATATTTGTTTCAGAAATTGGTTTGCGCCGCAAGTGGTCTACAATTAATGGCCTCCTCGTATATTATTTTAGAAAATTGTATGCCTTGGTCGATGAAGTGGTCAGTATGTATACATCTTGTTTTGAGGATAAAACGGTTATTTATAAATACATGTGTACAAGAGTTTCGAACCTTATAAAATTCTTCTTACTGGACGAGCCTGAATTTGACCACTTCCAAAGATGTTTTATGGTGCATACTCATGATCCCAGTAATCCTCAAAACCTTTTCAGGGATGGTCAAAATGAAATGGCATCCAGAGGTTCAATTGCGACTCAGACAGACTCATCTCATTTACCACCAGAAAGAATACGTCTCGAAGGCTTTTTAGAAGAGTTAGCTAACGAGTTATTAAAGTTACCGGAAGCGGCCAAATTGCAAATGCAGAATGAAATTATGATATTATTTCGTCGGAATCAAAATAATGATGCAGAAGAACGTCAGTCAACAATCAGTCTCATAAACCAATTGGATAATAATATTTCTTTCCAATACAATCTCTTAAATACACAACTTGGATTTCTCTCACAAATTAAACAACAAATAGAACAGCGAACCCCACAACCGCCTCCGTGCTACTTTATGCCACCGCCGGAACACCATCCGGACATGATGTACGTTGGAGGTGTTCCGATGAACCAACCTGGAATGATGCCTTGTATGAGCTGCCCTCACCATCATTATCAAAATATTCAGCCCCCTAATTTTCCCCATAATGACTGCCCAATACGTTATGGTACACCTATGATGGCTCCCAATGTAAATATACCAAATCAAATCAGCGTGCGCTTTAACATCTTGGATGGATTTAATCAATTGAATAATGTGCAGCCCAATAATCAGGAATCTAACGTGTTTAATGGCCAGCAGAACGACGTTGATATGGCTAATGAGCTTAAAGATCAGAATAATAGTCTCCCCGAATTTCCTGAGCAAGTTCAAGACTTCATTGACCGAGCATCTCCTGTAGAATTTCGTCACGCTGTTACTGAGGCACTAAGAAAGTATTTTAATAAACCAAGAGGCAACAGTGGAATGAATGACAACAACCCTTACTTGTATCGCAACGCGTATGGCACTGTTGTTCATATGTGTGATGAGCTTGTACTAACATATGCCAATGACATCTTATATCGTGTAAGGACGAATGCATCGCCACAGCAACATCAAGATTTTGAAGAAAATTCTGGTGAACCATCAACGTCAGGTCTCCATCGCAATCGCAAGCGTAGCTCAAGCGAAACATTCCACATATTAGATTCAAGTCTCAATGGAACGCCTGATGCTAATGCACCAAAGGAAAGTCCACAGCATGAGCTTAACCCAAATGTGTAAGAACCTGAGGAATCTAATGTTCTCAGATATATCTATCGGGCAAGGTGAGGATCCCAACTCGTCCAATGGCAACTTCAGGCACTAAAGAAATCCTTTGATTGGCTTTTGGATTTGTGTATTTCTTTTATGGGAATACTGATGCTGATTCCAATGAATACCGAAAAATAAAATTTTCATTTTTATGTTACGTTAATTAGGCCTTATTTTTAAAGTAATAACACCCACGTGTAATTTGAACTAGAGTTTATGAATTTAAAAGCTTTTTTTATATTTGTCAAGGCATTAAGCACTTCTTTGTATGCATTAACAGTAAATATCATCTCCAGTTCTTATAAAGATATGCACCGATTTTTTCTTATCTACCGACTTCCTCGGCGCCTTTTCAACTCGTACTCCTGTGCGTATGACTATAATTAAATGCTATGCGAACTATTCTTCAATGTTATTTATTATAAATTCTTAAAAACATTTTATTAATATCACTGCATGTTGCATAAAAAATATTGCGACTATTATTATTGTGCTATTTATTTCTCTTAAGCGTGTATCGCAAATGCGAATAATTATGTAAGTTATTTATTATTAATGATAAGTAAGTAATTGCTTGTTAATGTAGAACATGCTGTTGCGTAAGGGGCTCATAAACATGTCAACCGTAATACGCAAGCGCTTATTGTTAGCATTTTTTTTGTCTTATATCATTTGTATCAGTCTGTTATTATAAGCAAACTACCTACCATGACAAAAACATTAAAAGTAAGAGGCATTCAATATTTGATTGACAATAAGCATTCATATTATGTTATTACATATAAATTGTGCTGCGAAATCTATATAATACATACATACATATTACTATAGTGTATTTATAACATTGCTCACACACTTTCACGACCTTTATAATAAAGTCCAAATGAAGGCACGTCTTTTAACATCGTGCTATACTTCATACCTAATATTAAAGTCAATGGCCCTATATTACCCATGAGAACGTATCAGCCATAGAGACAGACACATTTTCGCATTCACAATACTTATAAGGATAGGTTAAAGAAGAACACAAAATCTACATATTATTTACTATTTTAGAAGCTGTGTAGTTATGCGTGTTTCATAATATGACGAATAAATTTTGGTGTGGTACAGTCAATTTGTAATTTTAATATTAATAAAAGTAGTCTTTTGAGACTTATATTATCACTAACTTAAACCTTTATCTTATAAAAAAAGTGTGTGTAGTGACAATTTTTCAATGAATTCATTTTTTTCACTGTTCTTATAATAATTATTTTATTCCATTAATACGGTCAAATAATCATTATTAAATATTATTGTCTGCTAAATTGACAGTCATATTTTTAAATGATGGTTAATTTCAATAAATTAATATTTATTTAGTAATACTTACAAATAATCAAAAGTGAGGTTAACATAAAAATAATACCAAAGTCACAATCACGTGATGATTTTTCAAAACAATAAAAAAATAATCTCTCACTTTCGCGATTTATTTAAATGAATTTCAATAAGTGTAGAAAACCATAATATTTAAACTGTTAACGCTTGTCGACAATAGATGGCTCTCTACAGTTTCATCTAATTACTACATCGCGATGACGAGATTCTCTTCGAAAAAATGTCCCTAGAAGACGGCGCCGTGACGGTCCAAAGTGACGATTTTCTTTTTAACATAGATTTCTCCCGTACTTCGATAAAGAAGTTTCACTTCAAAAATAGTTGTACTTAAATGTATGTAGTCTATATCTCTCAATTATATACAGTATACACATAGGTGTTTACCGATACCAATAAAAGTATTGTACGAGTAGTATTAAGATGAAATCTTAAGATTTAAGTAAGTACCTTTGGTACGAATAAATAATTGTGGAAATTGTGATTGTTCGCAAGTATTAAATCAGTAATATTAAGGGTAATTCTTAACATGTAAGTACCTCTTTAACGGTGAAGGAAAACATCGTGAGGAAACCTGCACACCTGAGAAATCTCCATAAGAGACGAGGGTATGTGAAGTCTGCTAACCCGCACTAGGCCAGCGTGGTGGACTAAGGCCCAACCCCTCTCAGTAGTAGAGGAGGCCCGTGCTCAGCAGTGGGCAGTATTTAATACAGGGCTGGTATTATTATATTATTATTATTATAAGTACCTCAGCTACGAATAAATTAATCTTAACAATATTATTGGCTAGTATGAAGTTAAAACCTTAAGGTAGGTAGGTACCGCAGGTATGAATAAATTAAACAAAAAGTACTTAATTATAATTATTGGCAAGTATTAAACCATTGGTAGATATAAACTCCGACATTGGGCCTTAAGATCGGTGAAACCAACATAACCGTCCACTCACCCCCCAGTGGTGGTAACAATAAAGCGTTTTACCCCGCGAAAAACAAATGTACAAGTACGAATAAATAAAATTACTATAATATCAATAAATAGAACTAAAAAAAAATAATGCTCGGCGAATGCGAGGTTGAAAACACATTTGGAATTTTTTCAATATTTCTAATAGGATTTCTTTCTAAAGATAAGAAGCACAAACCCAGACAGATTGCAGACGTTAAGAGGTAACCACGTTGACATTATTTCAGTATGTATATTTAGTAATTTACCACTGACAAACAATGTAGTAGTGGGTACCCATGTCACGTTATGAAAATGAATGTATTCTTGGTGTTGTGTGAATCAATAAAATAAAATTTAATTTTAGCGTTTTATTATAGAACTAACTGGCCCTGCGAACTACATACCGCTTCAGAATGAATAATTCTTTTTGGTTTCCTTTTAGGTGAATTAAATACAGTTTTTTATTTATGTAAAATGATATTCCTAGTCAAAATGAATTAAGTTCAATAAAATTTGATGTACAAGAAAAATATCATATATTAATACACACTCCCGCCCTTATAATATAGGGGGTTGGCAGAGAGATTGACATGCTAAGATCATGGCACACCTCTTTTGCCTCTTCCAAATTCACAGTATTCCTCGTGCATTTTGGCCGGTTAAGGCTACCTATTCCTGACCTGCTCTATATATATAAGATCATTTATTTAATCAATGTCTATTTACTATCCACATTCGCTCGATAAATAACTTTCGTCACTCGTCTTTCATCTATCCTCTCCACGTGCTCAAACTATCTTAGCATATTTATTTTAAAATTAGTCACGACATCATCCTTCAACTTACAACGATCTCTTATCATACTATTCCCCATGCGATATAGTGTGCATATAAAAGTTACTCCACATATACTCCGTAAGGAGTGCATTTCCACCGCCTTTATTCGACTTTCGTGCGTCTTCAGCCAAACCCAGCATTCACTTCCATAGATAAGCTTCCGCACCAGCACACTATTGCTAATAGCCATTATTGCATTTTCAGACACCGCCTGGTTACTCGCTAATACACGCAACGAGACGTTCATTTTGTTACATGCTGTAACTCTTCTTTAAATATTCATGTCACACTTTCCACATCTCTCGTAATCATACATCCAAGGTTCACAAACTCATCCACTTGTCACCACATTGTCACCATTTATACTAATTTCAGTAGCATTTTCTTATCTTTCTATCACCATCAGTTTTGTCTTGCCTACATACATTTTCATTAGCTTCTCCTTAAACACCTTATTTTTAAATTTTACACGTCTTGTAGCTCTTTCGCCGATGGTGCAAGTAAAACTTGATGGTCGACATAAAGGAGACACTTGACACGCCACTCATCGCTTCTCAGACCACATTGCATCTCTTTCACAGCTGACACACAGCTGTCCATATAGAGATTGAAGAGCCATGGAAACGCAACACATCCCTTATACCCTTTGAGATGTTAAACCACTCTGAGTGAGCTCTATTTACCCTGATAAAGGCTTTGGAGTTATCATACAGAGACTTCAAAGCCCTCACCAGGCGACGCTCAATCCCATATGTTAACGACAACGTTGACCACAGTTCATTCCTCGGCACACGATCATAAGCCTTTTCCAAGTCTACAAAGACTTTTTTCGACTTAGCCAAATGTTTTTCCGCTATGCACCTTGTGGAAAAGACTTGATCCGTGCAACCCATTCCTCTCCTCAAACCTGCTTGCACATCCCACAATTTTTATTACTTCGTCAATAAATAAACGAAAAGATTATATTTTGATATGTTCTTGCTATTAATTGTAAAATGGCGCCTTTTTTTGTCTTTACCATATTTTATAGATGGCACATGGTCAAAATTATTTTCATAAAGCTAATTTATACAAAATAATGAGAACTTGTGTCATTCCTCTGCGTGATAACTTTGCTAAAGTTTGAAGCGGTTAATAATGACCTACGCAACTCAAGTCACTCGCTGGGCTCACTCTGTAAAACGGTTGTCCGTTTAATTAATTACTCAGACCAACGACGAAAAAACTTTTCAATAATTTCAACTCATTGCTGTACTATTTCGTATGCTGATTTCGAAAATAATCATTAAGACCAGGTTTTTGCAACTGTAGTTAGAGTAATCATCGGTGTTATAAAGCTGGACGCGCTCGCAGAGTTTCGAGTGCTCCAGGTGCTGCGAGCGCGTCCAGCTTAATAAGATCCTGACAAAAATATAACTACAGTTGAAAAAACAGGGCCTAAAAAGTCGTATCACGCATCAATTTCTCACATTTTTATATCAAATAAAAATACATTTTATAGCTGTAAAATTATTAAAACTCACGATTGGATGCTGTGTGACGATTTAAAAGTTATCTCCATGCTCCTTGGTCAACAAAAGGGATTTACAAAGTGTCCATGTTTTATATGCGAGTGGGACAGCAGAGAAAGGTATCAACATTGGTCCGAAAAACAATGGCCCGTAAAAAAAACAGACACCCGGCGAGAAGAAGAATTTCGATAATCCACTCTGTATAAGGTTCCCGGCAATTATGATTTATATAAATACGAACAAATTATGAAAACAATGTCCAATTTAAATCAGGCACCGGCTCGAAAGACCTTCCATCATCATCAGCTCGTTGCAGTCCACTGCTGGACATAGGCCTCTCCCAAGATCTTTGGTGAGGTATAAACAATGGAGCGGTTTATCGATACATCATTAATTCATGTGACATGTCTAATGCATTCCCCTTTCCCTTTTACTATATAGGTACGTGACTACAGTAAGTATGTTGCAAAGAAAGAGATAAAATATGCCGAATTTATATTAAAAAGGAACGACAGAGAGTAATCGTACTGAACTGCAATCAATCAATACTTATTGCTCACTTCTAGTGAAGTCAATGAAGCATTTTACTCGGGAGTCCTCCGGAGAGCTCTAATTTTTATGTTTTTTTAAATGTCTGTTTTTTATAATATTTACAATTTATAAATTTAGCCGCGAGCAAAAGCTAGTGAGTTTGTAAATTATATAGCATAACTATAAACATCACAGTTTTTTTTTGCATATAATATTTAATTAAAGTACTTGCAAAAGAAAGAAATTAATAAAAACATAAACACGCTGCACACGGTTTTTAGCAGCGGACGCCACAAACAGCAAATGCAGCATACCAAACAAAATTAGAGCCTCCACGACACACTTATTTAAAAAAGCGTAAATTACAGCGATCTTAGAGTAGGCTCGCGCGAGTGGTTAAACGATCAGCCGTCAAGTATTTGACTCAATTATTTTATAGAAATCGCCTCGAAAAAATCATACACATTCATTTATACTGTAATATAACACATCGATCCAATTCAACAGCAGATATTAATCGCAAGTAATAGCGTCAATCAATCGCAAAAACAGTGACGGATGAAACCTTTCGAAGCGGGGAAATAATTCTAATATATATATGTAAAAAAAAAACGAAATTTATTACGAGTCCGTCCGGCTATTCAATCTAACCGATTTGCTTAATTTTTCCTTAAATGATATACAGATTTGTTATCAAGCATTAGAAATCACCTAACTTTTTCCCTTCTCAAATCTCAATAGCGATTCCCTCCTGTACATTTCTTATGTTTTCATAGTTTTCTCTATATCTCCATATACATATAGTTCTTAGAGCAAAACTAACGCGTTTTGGTCTAAGAACACTCGTTAAAACGGGCTCTTTCATTCGCCTATTTTCCCATTGGAAGCTAGATGTGAAAATTCAACTTGACATTTATCTATGTATTAAAAAGAAATCTAGCCGTTCTATTCAACCGATTTGTTAAATTTTTTACATGAAAGGTATTTATCACCAAACACTAGAAAACACCTAACTTTCACCCTTCTCAAGCATATTCATATTATTATGTTAAAAAAAAAGAAATCTATTACAAGTCCGATCGGCCGTTTTATCCAACTAATTTGCTTAATTTTCCTTGTAGGTACTAAACATTGTTTTGAAAGATCTTTTTACGAATTATATTATACGCAATTATTTGATTAAACTTAAACTATAATTTTTCTCAGGAACGCGTAGAGATATCAAGTCGACATTTATATCTTTTGCGGGTACTTCCTGTAAACCTAGAAAACCGTAAATATGTACTTTACTAACAAAAAAGCGAATTTACCATTATAATATGTTACCATTACATACTTTTTAAGTTATGATTAAATTATTAATTAATTTTGGCGAACTATTAAATTTAGATGTATGTACCTTATACGTTTTAGCTTCATTGTTTTAGTACTTACTTCGCATAATTATATTGAATAGAGGTTAAAATATCTTCAGGTTAACAATGAAAATATTTTTTTATGCCATTGGTACACAACTTCACTTTTTCAAGTATTATCCATTTCTTTGGAGGTACTACATGAACAGGTCCTCGGATGTAAGTAAATTCATAATTTATTCACATATCTTCATTTAATATCTAGTACACATAAAATACTATCCGATAATTCTCTCTACTGTTCAGTTCCTAAAATTTGCCATGGCGTACCTGTACCTACAAACGTAGATTAATATAGTGATCTGTATCGCTCTCGTTTACGTCGAGGTAAATTACATGATTCTATCTCAGCACAGCTTGAGTATTGATTTCGTAGCCTGTCCACTGTGACTACCCTTTTGGATGCACCGAAAGGCCGCGTCAGTCTGGATATTGTGTAATTTGATTTATGGTTGCATTTAGTAGGTAGATGAGTACTTTTGAAAGAAATAGAACCATGAACCAGCATAAGCTTATTTTTTACAATTATTAAAATACAATTAGATAGAAATTCTCTAAACATACATCTCCTAGGAAAATATCTTATTATTTTATTAGACTCTGACAGCTTAGTAATTGTGATAGAGGTATTTACTGTGTAAAATTCTATAAACTAATTATTTTCTATAATAAAATAAACGTATGTCTGTTTGTAATGTCAAATAGCTTTTATTAAATAGTTTCCTGCGTCGAAGAACCATTTATATTTTTATTTGGATATCTGTTTGTCGGGGCAAATCTTAGTAACTACCTACTGGGCCGAACTTGTTAGAATTTTCACTCGGCTAAGTTTACAAGAAGTTACTTAAGCTACTTTTCTCTCCGGAAATATTTAGGGGCCCGTACTAAAATATAAAACCCTCTAAAATTAAACACAGAAAAGTCACCAATTCAGTCTCATTTATTAACCGACTTAAAAAAACAAGGAGGTTATCAATTTGATGTGTATTCTTTTTTATGTTTGTTACCTCAGATCTCCGTGATTTATAGACGGATTTCGAAAAATCTTTTTTCATTACAAAGAATATACTTACAGATACGTCACATAGAATTTTTATAAAAATCGATTGAACAGTTTGGTTTTAAACCAAAATTACTTGAATAAGTATGTTGTCCAAGTCTGTACTTAATAATAACCCACTTTTCGCGTCAAGTTCTATCGTGACCAAGACTAAACAATGTCAATATCGCGAGACAGGGTATAGGCTCAATAAGCCGTTCTTATATCATACTTACGATTTCTCTGCAACCATGAGTACATGGGAAATCTGCCTACCTACCTCATAAACTAGGAATACGTACATTGCTTTGACGATACTCATTCGATGAGGTGTTTGTGTGCGTTGGCGGTTGCTATTGGAAACCAGGGACGAGTACAAGCACAGAGATGTATACATGTTGTTGCATCTCATAGTGTTTGTATACAAAAGGGGGGTAGCCGGTAGGCTTACCACCCTATTTAATATATATACATCAAGCCAGACAGTCCAATACATATATCTCTATACATATGGGTACTCAGGTGCTTAAAACCGATGTCTGCGTTTTGTATGGGTGCTGGGCCTCAAAATCTAACCAGGCTAAAACTTTATGGATATTAAAGGGCTAAATATATGGGTCTTGGATCCATTAGAAAAATATTTTTAGACCCCTCCATTTATAACTGTCCTTTGTCGCTGTGACAAAGGAATAAATTGTTCATTTATTTTTTAAGCTTATGAGTTTATCCCTGAAGAGTTGGGCACCTAATCTAGAAATGCAACTAGTGCTACCCACAATTCGCCAGGCCTACACCAAACAACCTATTTTCATGGCACCATTGCTTAAAGAGCAAAAGAGTAAAGTATAATATTATGTGTGCTCTTAATGGTTTTTCATGAAAGTCATCATACTACGTAGTACTATTCGATAATTTGGGGTAATGTACCCACCATATTATTATCATAATAATGGGGTAATTTATTCCTCTGGTCTTCGTTGTTGCTGTAGTCGTTTATCCTCATTCCTTACCACATGCATAATATATCCTAGTTTCATATTATTCTCTGGGGTATACCCCAGTCGACTTGAGTTCGTAAGGAACAAATCCGGGCAAACCTAAGTCTAGGAATTCTGTTCTCAATTTTCACGGTGAATTCAGGGCCATGGGTGGGGCAGTGACTGCGTCTTATAAGCATCGAGGATTCTTCTCCTAACCGGCTAAAATAGGCTAATTCTTGTAGTAATGAAACGGCCTATCCACAAACATTTTACAGGCAAAAAAAAATTGGCAGGATTATTTAGAGCGGCGCAATGTTTTCTGCCAGTATTAGAACTGTTACAGAACCAATTTTATGATGTCGCTGCTTTGTAGTCATATATAACCTCTAGGGGAGTTCATCTTAGTTGCAGCCCTATTTGAGCAGTGCTATAGCTATTTTGATAGCCTATGATCGTCTTTTAAACTATTTTGGGGACCGTTGAATATCAACATGAAGACAAAGAAAAAAATATGAAACGAAAGAATCCAGCAATATTTGAGTGATTGAGAGTTAATTAGAACTTTCGGACTTACAGTCTTGAACTTGGTTAAGTTGGGCATACACCGGTGCATCTTAAGATACACTGCGATTTGGACATTCACACTAACGTGTACCTATACATACTTATTTAGTCTTCCAGTTCTGAGAAAGGTGGATGCAAAATTTGATTTTAATTTGGGAACAATATAATGAATTTCCCTTTATTTCTCCCTTAGGCTGTAAAAGATGCTGGAAAATATTCTAGTTTAATGTTCAGTTCGCAATATCCAGTTCCCTAAAATCAATAGTGGGACAGGGCGTGGTCTGAAATCATGGCGACCATGGCGTTATGTAACACTGGTCTCCGATTCCAGGAAAATAGCCTCCCTATTTCGGTACGCGTACATACTATGTACATGCAAAATTGGGTGTTGCACACATCTGCAGTTTACGGGCATTGCACAATAGGTGTAACTAAATCAAGAGTTATGACATGTATAATGTTACATAATATAAAGCTACAATAGTAAATTATATAACAAAAAATATAGTAACGCTGTCGTACTTAAAATAATAGTCGGGAGGAAGACCTCCCGACTATGAAAAGGGTCTATCTTCCCGGGTAAGAACCCATCCATCCATGTTGGGATTGAGCTTATTGCTCACAAGATACCTTCGTAAGCCGCTTGGTTTAGGAGTTGGTCTTTCATATCTGAAGTGTCGATAGTATTCAAAAAATGTTATCTTCGAATAAGGTTTTATCTTTTGATTTGAGAAAGAGGAAACTTTACAAAATTGTTATGCTATGATTATGGAAACAGCCCTTACGCCGATGGTCTGCTAGGCTCGATATCAATATATTGGCATTAATCGCCAATATAATATGACAGGTGTAAACAGTCCATTACAGGGAGAGTTGAGTAGGGGCAGCACGTTGCCTAGTTACCGTAGGATGAAATGGAAATATATCACAGGCTGTTATCAGAAGTAGTACCCGCTATCTATTTACCTTTAAAGCAGACGAAATCGATAACGTACTGCACGTCGTTGGTACCTTAAAATACAAGATATTATGTAACATGGCTGCATATTTTTTTATTTATTTCCATAGCATCATAATTGAGCTGGCACAACTTACTTACTAAGACTAAGAAAAGAACGAAGTTTGTGGATATAAAATTCCTACGAAACCCCTTAAAATCTTATCGGATTAATATATTTTAGACGTCCTAGTCTCATACACCTAATTGATATTTTGCCAGACATAAGTTTCCTTACTTAAAAATCTGATGTAGATCTTTAAAAAGGTATAAGGCCGGCGTTACACTTATAACTTTTACTTACGGAGTCTATACAAACAGCGTGCGGTTTTCAATTCGCTGCTCTCGCTGTTCAGTAGAACATTTTAAATTGCTTCGTGTTCCTCTTGTGATTCCGTTGGTCTAAATTATTCCATTGATTAGGCCTGGTGTCCCGTCATGCGCACGCTATCGTCAATTAACGGTTGCTTGCATTTTGCGTAGGAAAAAACAAAACAATGTTTACGTGGACAGTAGGCCTTAGTCTTGACAAACTGTATTTGACATTCAGTGCCTGGTTAATTTTAACAAGTACACTAAGTTATCTTAGTGTACTTGTAGGGGCATATCAGGTATCTTCTTCTTAGTCGATTCCTCAAGGCTGAGGGTCGTGATCACTATTAACAACTCCTGCCACTAGTGCTCTCCAGGCGGCTCTCTTCTCCGCGTGGCGCATGGCGGCTGGGATGTTCAATCGAGTGCGTTCCCTGATAGTGTCCGTCCATTGGGCAGGTGCTCTACCTCTGTTCCGTTTCCCGTTCATGCGGCCAACTAGTATGAGCTTTTCTAAGTTATCGGGCTTCCGGCGAGCCACATGACCGAAGAAAGTGAGCACTCTCTGAGTACAAATAGTGGAAAGGCGGGTCTTAATCTTTATAGCTCATCTAGTATTGATGCGTTAGTGCGGCGTGCAGTTCAAGATATACCCAACATTTTGCGCCAGCACCACATTGCGAACGCATCAATTCTGTTTAAGGTGCGAGCTTTAAGGGTCCACGTTTCCGAGACGTACAAGAAGATGGAGAATACTAGACTGCGCATGAGACGTACTTTCGTATTGCGATAGATGTTACGGTTCTTCCAGATCTTCTCCAAGCTCTTCACTGCTGTCTTAGACATCTGTGCCCTTCTGAGCACTTCTTTCTCGCAATCCCCATCAGCACGCACAAGATACCCCAAGTAGACAAACTCCTACACCACATCTAGGTTGCGCAGCTCCTAAGTTCGTGACGAGTTTCCTTCACGGTCAACAAACATCAATTTCGTTTTGCTACGGTTGATTCTGAGTCCATATTCAGCACTTACAAGCTCGATTCTTTGCAGAAGCTCCGCGAGTTCTCGTTCACTTGAGGCTATTATGGTGGTGTCGTCAGCGATGATATGGCCGCCCAACCGAATGGCACCCTTCCAGATTTCCAGTACTCTGCGCATGTTATGTTCCCCGACGAGATTAAAAAGCTGAGGGGAGAGTATACAGCCCTGTCTTACTCTACGTTCCGTTTTGAAGGGTTGAGATAGTGTATTGTCGAGTCTGACCCTTGATTGACCATCCAGATATAGGTTCTGCACCAGAAACAATAGGTGCTGCGGGACACCCATCTCACTCAGTACGTCGAACATTTTAGGCCAGCTAATACAGTCGAAGGCTTTGGCGTAATCTATAAAACATAGGGCTATTGGGACGTTGAACTCTGCTTTTCTCGACTAATTGTCTATCAGATGTAAATGTTTTGATTTTCTGCACCTATAAGTAGTGTTCATTAGATATAATAATAAAAATTGGATTTCATTTATCATAAGTATTGCTTTATTGACTGCCCCGGTGGTGTAGTTGTATTGTATGCGCTGTACAACTACCACTCTGAGGTACCGGTCTCGGTTTCTAATCCCGGGGCGGGTATTGATATTGGGTTTTAGGCTCGTATGAGCTCAAAGTATAGCCCTCCGAAACTCTGTCATCACGAGCACGAAATGAAACAAGGGGTCACGTCACATTTATTCTCTGTGAGACTATGGTACCCTGTCGAGCCGGCCTATTCAATTCGTTTCTAAATATTGCGCGTGTGCGTATATGTAGTCCGGCTTTACGGATAGACCTGAACAGAAATATCTACTAATATCATGAAAAAATCTATTAGTGTTTGCAGGTTTCACATTAATAACATTATGTATATCGCATATTCGATGAAATATTATGAAGGTTTTGTAATATAATTTGCCTAAGTTGATATTCAAAAATAAAATATTGTGATAATACTGTAAGGAACGAAGTAGTAGATGCTCCTTGAATCAAGATCCATATTGAATAAGAAGAATATTGTTGCCTGTTAACAGTTGACACGTGTATTAGTTATAATTTGAATTGTCGTGGCATACGACAACAAATGTACAACTATGATAAGTTATATTTCCGAAAGTAAAAAGTTACCTTTTGAGCTTTCGCGTCATTAACGAAGAAAATCCGAAAAAAGTGTTGTCATAATGACGATATTTCGTTCGGACGGACCACTTCATGGTACCATTTAGTACTAAGAAAACGTCTATTGCTCGTATTCGGAATGAACTATCATAAATGCGAGTGAATTCATTCATTCAATCCGTAACTTTGTATATGTGTTGCATAGTAGTACTATTAACTCTTATATGGTTTATTTACATGTTTTGTTATAACTTATAATACATCAACATAATTGCGATAAAGCAACTTTCATGACCTTAAAATTATGTTTAAGTATAATAACTCCTTCAAAATTGATTTGGAAGATTCCACCCCAACAAAAATACATACATGGCAAGTTAAATAAAAGCTTGTAAAAAATACATTGAATTATAGGTTAAAATCCGAAAGACATGCTGTCAAAGTAACGTTATTTCGTTCGGAACTTCGGACGGATCACTTGATAGTGTGAAGGAAATGTCACTTACCCGTTTACGGGACCGATTTAGGAAAGTAAGTGTTTTATGCATGTTTTATGGTAGGAATTTAACGAAATTTCGTGAAGTCGTTTCATAGTCGACTTACTGTTCACGTCTTATGCTTAGTCATTGACGTTTTGCGTCACTCTCAGTGGAAATTTTTCTTGCTGTTTTACTTTGTTTTCTTTAGCTTTGTTTGCCTTTGTTCTGTTGTTTATTTTTTCCTGTTATTGTCCACGGATGTCAATTCAGGCCCAGTGTGTAAACATCATTAAACCATTTAAGTGAATTGCTCGTAATTTTAGTCATACATTTTAAGCAATATTAAAAGTCTGCCAGATGTATTTGTTGTTTTATGTATTCATTGAGGATTTCAAACGACCGTTTCCGTTTCAAAATGGTAGAAATTCAAAGCGGGCAAACTCGAAAACTATGATACTTTTACGGAATAATTTATTTTAACAGTAATGAAGTCCCCCACACGCTGGTAACAGATTATCCACTCCTTACGCCACACCGTGTATGTAAATAAAATTAAAACAAAAAAGCCTTTATTGCTACTACATCGATAGAAATGATGGAAATTTTATTGATGAATAAAACAACCATGACCTCACAATCAGTATTATCAACTTTCATATAATATACCAGGGAATAACTTAAAGCTAACTGTTGGCGACGCGCCGGCTCCCATTAGCCGCGTGCCGACCCCCTCACACGAACAATAAGTGCCGTGATAATAATACAAACAAAGTGTTTAAGTGATGTGCCGACCCTTTAGTGACGTTAGGAACATTATACGAACAATATAGACAGTATACCATGTGAATAGCAAAAGTGTTAGAGTTTAGTGTTTAAGGTAAATTTTGGTCTGTATTTCGCTAATAACTTTTTGTAGTTTTAATGTGTAGTGTTCATTTTTTTTTTTTGTTTACTTATATAGAGCTAATTAAGACCTACAATTTGATACCATGTATGTATATGTGTGGTTTTTATTTAATAAATAAAACGCCGAAATAGCCGATTGCCATAATGAAAATCGATTGAGAAATTGGGTTAATGGGTCGAGGCTCTCGTTACGGGATAGCCGCGCGGTACCTAAGCTAACGCGCGGCGGCGTACCGACATGGGTCCTAGTGATGCGACTCGAATAGGATTTTATGACTCGAGTCACTCGAGTAATTTTAGTACGTTACTCGAGTTGTACTCGAGTTAAA
Source organism: Sphinx pinastri (assembly GCA_947568825.1). Classification (NCBI taxonomy): domain Eukaryota; kingdom Metazoa; phylum Arthropoda; class Insecta; order Lepidoptera; family Sphingidae; genus Sphinx; species Sphinx pinastri. The sequence goes on along the minus strand of OX387614.1, from coordinate 4,227,144 downwards.
ATATTTTGTATTTTCACGCCATGCAACTCGAGTGAGATTTTTTATAACAGTTTTTAAAACCTTTATTAATTCAGATTACTTGAGAAACAACGATTGGAATACAGATAACTAATAACGATTAACGTCCGCGTTTCGTTATCTACGATTAAAGAAATATGCTAAGGTTAACAAAAAAATCGATAGAAATTAAAAAAAATGAGATGTGTCAAGGGACACCCGGATGAAACGAAGTTCCTTTCGATTAATTAGTGAAGGAATTGTAATAAAATGTTATTTATATAACAGAGTGTGTATATATATAAATATATAAATATTTTCCTATTTCCGTTCCAATACATAAGTTTCTAGAGAAAAATACAAATAAATACGTGTGGCACTCGGAGACTGCCGCGGTAAAGCTATTGCATAGCATTTTTATCACAAATTTTGAATGACTAAACACAAATTCGATCTTACGCTTACCACATAAAGTAGATTTTTAAACGCGAGCAAAGCAAGTTTAGTCTTGTTATTGATAAATGTCAGTAACCAAAGTAGAATAAATCAACAAAATTTGAAAAAAGAATGTTACGTTCGATTCTTTTGTACTCGTGCCGTGCCAACGCTGGGGAAATAGCTTCTACGCAATGTATTTAAGGTTCGTATTAGATTAGTAAGAAATGGTTTTAATGACTTTAATAAATAAAAATATACTCGTTTCAAGAATTATAGCTTCTACGCATTGTATTTAATGTTCATATTAGTAAGATAATAGCAAAAAGTGTCGTGACAACTTTTCCGTCCAGCCCCCTTTCACAACGCGCGATAAGGAACTTCGTTCCAATTATATTATGCTCACTACTATACCGAAATAAAACTCGACGCGGTTATGCGAATTTAACCCTACCTAAAAATCTAAATCGTGATAATATATAAGTATAAATATGTGTATAAATATAAATAACATTTTGGGAATAATCTGAAACAAAACTAATAATATGAATGTTGTGCGATATATAAGAAATAAAAATACAAATGACAGGTCTTTGTCAATGTTGCCACTTACCAACTCGTACTTTTTAAGATTACTAGGCCTAAGGCCATTGTAGAAAAAATAAAAAATATAGTACATTTCAACTAATAGCATATTATAATACATAGTTTCATGACACTGGCTATTTGTATATGGTAAATTGAATTTTGTCATGCTACATTTTTGATAAAATGCGTTACCCCAGCCACACTATGTCCCTGCTCACGTCCCTCGCTACTCATCGAGTATTAAAATTAAAAATGTTTACCTAAATAGACAGCACTGACGTTTGTGAAGATGACATCATGACACTTGACAGTTGACTAGTGAAGTATGGTTTGGCGAGAGTCTACTCGGTGCGCCGAGTTGACTCGGCAACTCGAGTGCAAATTGACTCGAGTCAATATTTTTTTCACTCGAGTACGAATTTCGCAAACTCACTCGAGTCACTCGAGTAAAAACACGACTCGAGTCGCATCACTAATGGGTCCTACCGAAGAAAATACTCGAAGAAATCTGAAGAAACCTGAAGCCTGAAAACTGGAAGAGCGAGACAGAAGACAGAAGAGCGAGACGGAAGACTCGCAACAATCGAAGGCTCACGACGTACGGTGGCTTCGATTCGGTACTCGGGAGTCGGGTGTGCTTAGGGACGTAGGGTTGGTAATTCGGCATATCGGCACGTCGTTTAATAATTGTTTCTTATTTGCCATCCCCTACACTCTACCTCACACACTTCGTACCCGCCGCTGTTCGGGTACGTCGTATACACTCACCGATACATACAACGCGCAGATATACAACCGCCTCTCTCGAGGCGCCTTGATACAATCGTCTCTCTCGAGGCGTCTTGGTACGTGGGAAGAACAACGGGCTGGGTACCGGCGCCTGAGTTTCTCAACTCGGGATCACGCCCAGCAAGCTTGTGAGTACCAGCCGGTCTCACGAGCACCCCAACCATCACTAGTTATAAAATAAAAACATTAATTTGTTTACTAAATATCTTTAAAATCGTTTGTGCCCTCCATTAGAATTGATGGCCGCTTGGTGACGTTCACGCACAGAATCTATCATATATTTGGAATACCTGAAGTATCCCCAAATACTTAATGCGTGATTACTTTTGTTCGAGAAGTATCAAGATCTCGCGATTGCACCATCGATGCCATAGATTTTATATGGGATTGAGATCTGGACTCTTGAGTGGGAAAGGATCTCAATAATTTGCGCATAATTACGATTGAACCAAACTGCAAACACGAGCTTTATGAATAGAGCAATTATTGTGAATTAATTTAAGATGTCTAAAGTCAGAAAACATAATTAGCGCTGTAGGTAACAAAACGTCGCTCCATTTAAAATTTCTTTGGAACCCTCGCTATTCAAACGTCCTCCTATATCGATTAGCTCCCCGGGACCACTAGAGCACATCCACCCGCAGAGACCCACAGATATTTGGTCGCTAGATCTATTTTCTGTAACATTGTTTACTGCATTACGTGTGTTATTTATCCTTCAAAGTCGGATACTACCATGCTCAAATGAATTAAATGTATTTCCGTCCGAAAAGATCAAATTCGAAAAATCTAAATTTATGTATCTTTCGGCAAATTTTATTCGTTGCAGTTTGTATCGTGGGGATAATAGTCGGAGAGCTGGCGACGAATTTTGGGAAGGTGTTTTAGACAAGTTCAAAAATCGAAAAAAAAAAGATTTATTTAAGGGAGAATCATAAATCGTGATTCAAGCAGGACAATTGCGGTTATTTCGCAACTAACGCGGCACGCGTGAAAAAGATTGTCCTGGATACATTTATTTTCCCGGGATAAAAAGGACAATAGCACTCGGGAGTAATGTTAGTATTATTAGTGAAGCAATTTTCAAAATCGGTTCAGTAGTTCCTGAGATTGGCGCGTTTAACCACACTAAACTCTTCAGCACCATAATATTGGTATAGATAATATTAGGTTCTAAAATATTTTGATGATTTGTCGATACTTAAAAAATATACTTCTCGTTTTTAATTTCAATATGCTATAAAATAACAATTTGATTGATATTAACTAATGTGTTCATTCTGCAACATTTTCAAAGTAAAAAACCGAACAAGTGCGAGTTGTACTCGCGTACAGAGGGTTCCGTATAAACTTGTATGTAAGGTATATAAAGTATATAAGTTCAATAGTTTACCAAATTTAATTGATAAATTAAACAAAAATAAAAAGTGTTAACGCTTTTTTTGTTATTAAAGTACATATTTACGGTTTTCAGATTTTTTCCTTTACATGTGCGGCAAGACCTTATTTCTTGCCAACTTCTAGTTCAACGGGAAGTACCATATGTATAGGTTTCGATTACCTTGCAAATTCGCGAAATATGCGACGTAAACTGAGATGTTTTGGTCTCAAATCATTTTTCGTACAATACATCATTGCTATCAATATTGTTATTACTGTATCGATAGATGTTTTAAGTCAGATTTCACCGCTTGCTGATAAACGCTATTTGTCATATAATTGTATATTATGCTGATCTAATACAAGACTCTCTATCTGTGTTTCTAGATCAGAGTGTGACTTTTGTGTTTAGTCAGCTTATACATTTATATGACACATAGCGTTTATCAGCAAGCGGTGAAGTCGACCCTTAGTTAATTAAATTCTATTATGATGTTTCTATAGGCAGATAGACCTATACTTAACATTTAACACGGCTACAAGTTTAAAAGCTTTTTTAAAATATTTTGAAAATGGGTCCACCGTTTCATCGGTGATTTTATAAAAGTTTAAATAAAATGATCTGTAATGCGTTTGCAGTTATAGACCTTCTCTCAGAATAATACTAAACATAATAAACAGCATGCAAAATTTCCTAGGACTGATTATATATTAGGATTGCGCGCGGCTCCGCCCGCGTGGAAAAGTTTTTCCGGAATAAAAGTAGCCTATAGCACTCAGGAGTAATGTAGCTTCCTATTAGTGAAAGAATTTTCAAAATCGGTCTAGTAGTTCCTGAGATTAGCGCGTTCAAACAAACAAACAAACTCTTCAGCTTTATATATTAGTATAGATTTGTGAAAAACTTTTATCTCGCTTTATCTTACTTTTAATTAATGGATCGATTAATTAACCATCTTGACACAGTACGTAGTAATATTGACCTATTTTTAGGTTTACAGAAGATACGAGAACGAAGAGTACCAGGACCTCATAATAAGACTAGGGTTAAATATATTGTATAAGTGCTAGTGTATAAGTACTCCATACATTAAAATTTTAATATCCAAATGGATGAGGGGACCAGGAGTATAAGCCGTTATTATTAAACAAGGGGTTGTTTGTTTATTCAATTTTGATACAAAGTACACACTCCGTTGCATTAGTCATTGTAATCACTAAATTGTATAAATTTTAGTAAGTTTGAAACCGTTTTAATTTATAGGAATCTGTTATAAAATATATTGTAGCTGGTAACAAAGAAGTAAACTCTATAACCATTACTTTCAAAGTTGCAAAGTTATAATAATAAATTATTTACATCACAGTGTACCCTTACTCCACACAGTAAACACAATCAGCAACTATTTATTTATTGCTTGCGATGCATCATGCATGCAATGCTAGCTTTTAAAATGTAAAACGTGCACTATAAAACCCACAGATAAAACCATTTAAGAATGACATTTAATTTTTTTATCAACGATTACTTTCAAAAGCGAACTTTGCAAATATACTTATTATTATTTTTTTTATTTTATTTTTTTTATTTTCAATGGGCTCACGTTTGTCCGCTATCCGCCTGATGTAAAGCGATGATGCGGCCTAAGGTGAAGCACTTGTAATTTGCGCATTGATGTAGGGTTTTTTAATACATCAACGAATTTGCCAGTCATTTAAATGAAATTAGTAAATTGTTTATGATTAATGTTACTACTTTCAAAATAATGAAACTGTTAAAAGTACCTATATTATTTTATTGTTTTATATGATGTCTGCCTCGGTGGCGTAGTTGTATTACGGTACGACTGCAATGCTGAGGTCTCGGGTTCGATCCCCGGGTCGGGCAAAGTGATATTGTATTTTTCTAATCAGTATCAGCTCCGAGTCTGGAATTTGTGCCTGATATGGCGATAGCCTAGTTGGTAGTGGAACGGACTGCCAAGACGAATGTCCGCAGGTTCAAAACCCAAGGGCACATACCTCTGACTTTTCTAAAAAGTTATGTGTGTATTCTTTGTGAATTATCGCTCGCTTTAACGGTGAAGGAAAACATCGTAAGGAAACCTGCATACCTGAGAAGTTTACTGAATTTCGAAGGTATGTGAAGTCCGCCAACCCGCACTAAGCCAGCGTGGTGGTCTAAGGCCTTAACCCTCTCAGTTGTAGAGGAGGCCCGTGCTCAGCAGTGGGCAGTATATAATACAGGGCTGGTATGGTATGGTACGGTATGGCGATAGGCTCCCTATCACATCAAGGGACGGAATGCACTCGGCGAAAAGTGGGTGCACTAGTTGCGCCTCTGCCTACCCCTCCGGGCATAAAAGGCGTGAGAATGCGACCTAATAGTCTAAATTATTCACCAGTGTTTAAGGCCTCAGTCTTAATTCATTGTCTCTTATTGAACTTCATCCCAAATTTCATTATGCTGTCTCCTTATCTATTCGTATTTGGACGGTAGAAGCTTTATATTTAGTTTTGACATCGATAGAGATCTCAAAGATGTAGTATTTTAATAATTTTTGTTCTGGTATGGAGAAGTATTACAATGTTGCAGTTGCTTAGTATGTTATCACAAATATTCTTCAACGAACTTTTTCAACAATTTATCAAGTAAATGTCGAGTAAGTTACTCTCTAATATTTGACGAACTTATTATCGTAGGTCTTCAACGTTTTTTATGAAAAGTTTATTATATAATGTACAATTAAGCGATCAGTACTGTTGTCTAATGAGGGTTACCTTAGGGCTAGTAAAAGTTAAGAAGGACACCACGCACCTGATGATCATTAAAAGTAATAGAGATCTAGGAAGCATATTATAGCCTTTAGCCAACGCCGAACAAAATGGAAGAAAAATTACGCATGCATGCTCACGCCTTTTATCCCCGAAAGGGTAGGCAGAGGCGCAACTAGTGCACCCACTTTTCGCCAAGCGTATTCCGTCCCATGGTGTGATAGGGGGCGAGCCTATCGCCATACCGGGCACAAATTCCAGACTCCGGGCTAATACTGAATAGAAAAATCCAATATCACTTTGCCCGACCCGGGGATCGAACCCGAGACCTCAGCCTTGCAGTCGTACCGTAATACAACTACGCCACCAAGGCAGTAAAAAAATAAATATTAATTATTGTAAGCTAGCTGTTGCTTGCGGCTCCACTCGCGTCAAAACGTTCTTGGCATAAATAGTAGCCTATTTCCTTTCTTGTGGTTTAAACTTAGGTACTTCATTCCAAATATCATCAACATTTCTTTCGTGGTGAACAGCGTGGCAAGCAGAACGATAGAGTTACTTTCGCATTTATAATATTTGTGTAGATAACGATTAACGAACAATGTGGTAGATATTATTCTTTAAATATATCTAAAGATTGATCTGTTGTTACATGTTCTCTCGTATTGCCGCTTCAATCATGCCCCTTTAAAAGTTTTTATTAAATGAATATTGATTAGGGTGAGCGCCACATGTTACCTGTGCATTCTATAGTTGCACTTTTTTAACACACGTATAGGGCATATTTTTGTCTCCTATGCTACCTAGGAAGCTAACCACCGTCCCCACCCCACATAGTCGGAAATGGCAGTGTGTGCATCAATATCTACACGACTCACACATTCGTATAAATTGGTACTAACTCCTCCTAGTTGTGAGATCCCAGTAGAAACGTTGCAAGATGCAACTGAGTGCTAACTTGCATTTGTGCATTTATTTCCAAGCAAATAAAACACAGTAATTTTAGACTTTATCGACGAAACGTCGACATAGGCGTTTAAAAAATATATACAAACAATTAAGATTATATATATACCTTACACCGTTGCATGTTTCGTACATTATTCAGCAACGACTTCATAGCACCTAAGTGCATTGTAGCCATGGAGCTTTGTTCTGTGATTGTAGCTAAAGAAAATTGTTTTAAATATGTATTGTAAGAAATGTCATATCTTATACTGGGTTATTTGTAAAACATTAATAACCTCGCAAGGACTATCTATATTACTCACATTTATCAAAAACAGACATGCAAGTTTTTGTTGTATTATCTGATACATTTTTAAATTTGTATTTTTAAGCCCCGACAGAAAAAGCGGGGTGTTATAAGTTTAGGGTGTGTATCAGTAGGTATGTCTGTCTGTGGAATCGTAGCTCTCAAACGAATGGACCAATTCTGACGCGATTTTTGTTTGAAAGCTGATGTGACGATGGTTCTTAGCTATAATTTATGAAGATCTGTTCAGGCGTTTGAAGATTATCAGCTCTTTTCCAATTTAAAAAGCCCGATTGAATTTAAATTTGGGGTACTGTGACTTCGGCAATATTTTTAAACATAAGCTAATGCTGCAGCATCAAATAGTCTGCGGGATACCCAACTCCTTAGCAACTTATAGCAGATATAGCGTGTTTGGGCTTATAAGGATGGTCTCATCGAGTAGGTGTTTGTTACTTGTTAGATAGTCGATTATCAAGGCCCCATGATGGAGAATAAACTAATTTAAAAAGTTTGAAATAAAAATTAAATTAAAATTAAAATAACCCCCGACACAAAAAATCTCTAAAAAGTAAAATAATAAAAGTGTCTTTTTCGTTTAAGTACCTAGTAATATTTTGAGCCAAGCGTCCTCACGTCGGGGGACCGTACTCCAGACCAGGGAGATGAAAATACTTCTTTAGCGTTAAGCCCATAATCGGCGAAAATATATGATGAGAACTATGAACGTAGAAGTATGTCATTATCGTGGCATGTCGCCCTTAACAGTCTCTGCTTCTCTCTGTGTGTTTGAATTTATCATTTTTTTTTAAATTTATTTATACACATATGCAAAACCATTACAGATCTACTACAGCGGTGTTGTACAAAGTTATTTGCTATTGACCTCAATACACCTGTAGGCCACTTCTGTGAATTCCTGCAGGTTGCAATAAATATATCAATGTTCTCGGAAATAGTATTGAGCAATCGTATGTTCGACTTGATAAAGGTCCCAGGAACACGCTGGATGCGGGCCGCTTTTGACAGGACCGTCTGGAAATCTTTGGGGGAGGCCTATGTTCAGCAGTGGACGTCCATGACGAACAGACTGGGCTACATCAGAGGGTAGTAAGGGTACACACCATATTGCTTATAATATAGAAAGCGGGTGACTTTATTTTAATTTTTTTTCTACCATTAATTTATATTTTGTTTCATGAGGACTCCAAATTATAGCGTTCGTTTCGAGCCGACTACGAACTAATGCATTAAATAAAATGTTGATTACTATAGTAGGGACAAACTAAGCTGGCCGGTATGACAATTAAATTTTTTTCCCGACGCGATAACTCTGTGAGAACGTCTACCCAAAAAATTCAAAACCGTGTCATGTCATACCGGCCATATTAGTTTGTCCCTACTATAAAGTACCGTATATATTTTTGCAATGTCTCAGGATAAAGCCTAGATTTCGAAAAGATTATTTACAAATATCAATAATGTGATTATGAAACGATACCTCAGGTACCATCTGGATCCCTAAGTCCCGTACAGATATAACATGGGGTATGATTACAGAATCCATTATGTACTGGTAGCTGAATGGTGCTCGCGCGCGGCTATAATTCATCACACCGCATTTGGCAACCCTAACATACAGTTTGTTGACGTTACTCCACTGCACCACTTTGTCAATATCTCGCTGGAGTCGCTCAGAATCAGATGTATCAGTTATTGCCCGAAACAACATATTATCTGCGATCACTAAGGTAACTTGCAAAAAAATTCAAAAGATGGGGGGTAAATCCTATCGCAGCGAACTTTCTCAGCAAGACATCATTATCGACGGGGTCAAACGCCTTCCTAAAGTCGAAGTACGCGGCGTCGACTTGTTCTCCAACATCAACGACTGGTGTTTTTTTTTGGGAGTAGGCGGTCCTACAATCAACACCGGGGGAAACCTGCGAATGGGATACTGGAGTCCCCCGGCTTGACGACTGCAGGGGCCTGGGAGGGGAGTGGAGGAGGAATATGGAAGGGAAAGTGGGGGGAAGGGAGAAAGGTTCCCAAGATGGGCGGAACGAGAGGGTGCCAGGAAATGTCCGCGGGCCCTTTTAGGCCTCAATGTGATTTACAACCAAGAGGTATACACACTGACTGTGTGCCTCGGCCCGCGACTAATGTCACCCCGCGCATGGGCGTGCATTGGGTGTGAAGACCCAGCGCACAAGAATTGCCTCGGGGAGCCAAGGACTGGTATTAGGTACGACATGAATGACAGTAAGTTAGTCCCCGTACTCCTACCCGGACGGAAGCCGTGTTGTGTATTAGTCACCCGGTTGCTCACTTGCGTCAATATACAAGCGTACAAAGCCGTTTCAAATACCTTAGCAAACGTAGACAGTACTGCTACCGGTCGATATTCTCTGACATCAGATTTTAAGCTTCCTTTCGGAACCGGGATCACTCGAGTGATTTTCCAGTTCTCCGGATACCCACCTTCCCTTAAACATAAATTAAAGATGTGCAATAGTGGTTCCTCAAAGATCTTACAGTTCTTAATAATATATGGCGGTATACCATCAGGGCCGACAGAATGCTTAGGTTTCATACGGCTAAGGGCTGCGCGCACTTGGCTCGCGGTCAGCTGGCCGACGTGCCCACGGCCTGCGCCCGCGCGTGCTCCCGCTTCGCGCTCTGCTGCCTCTGTATCCAGCATCGGTCTCACATTACTATATACAGATTCAAAATACGAAGCAAACACTTCCGCGCACTCTTCATCGGCCAATAACTGTCCATCTTTAGATTTTGGTTTTAAAACGTTTAGAATGCTTGCACTTAATGAACTTAGACCAGAAAGACTTAGGATCTTCTGTAATATGCGATTGTAATTGCTTTTGGTATGAATCATAAGCTGATGCAATTTTGCGTTTAACTTGAGAACGGTAATGAGAAAATGATTCGTAATTACATTTTGAGCCAGTAATTTTAAATAATTTGTGATGCCTCCACTTTTTTCTAATATCTTGTATTAATTCAGATGTATACCAATCAGGATAATTGTATTATCCTTTAATCCTACGTTCCCTACGACAAATTCTTGGATCGGAACCGTCAAAGATTTCGATAAGAGCATTATATAAATGTTCAATGGCTTCATTTGTTTTTTTTTTATACTATACAAAGTGTCCCAATTAATTAATGATAAATCATGATATAAAGTAACAAAATCGGCTTTATGGAAATTCCATCTCGGCCTGGTATAAGTTAAGTTTATATTATCATTGTCAGATTTTTGCTGAAACGCCTGCGTCATCGTCACTCGGCTTGTGGCTCTTATCACCTTTTTATTGCAAGTGGGGGGTGATGTGCGTCAGTATCTAGTGGTTCATCAGAAACTACTACTTGCAAGTCGCTCAATAATGACGATTTCGACACTAAATCCAGAGAATATTGGGTATATTGTTTACCTGCCGAAATCCACAGAAGGAGTTCACATGGAAGGCATATTGAAATCACTTAACACTAAAAACTTATCATATTTAACAGATAAGTTTTCTAAAATATAAATTTTGGAGGTATATAAACAGCACAACATAAAAAAAACAATAATTATTATTCAAGTAGACGGTAGCACAATTTCAAATAAGGCTGTGTCCACGCTGCCAACAGATGACAGACAAATCATAAGATGAAGCCAATAAATTAGTATTAAAAATATCAGTCTTCGTCCGCAGACCCCTGACATTCTGGTAATATAAATTAATGTACTTCTCATGTATTGTCATGTTTTTTTGTTTTGATCGGGTTCCGAAACCAGATCCATTTATTGAAACAAGTATTCAACGGCCAGCTATTCTAGTTATTAATTGCTGGAAATAAAGATTCCAGCACTCCAACCATAAATGAAGCGTAATCTCTTTTAGTTTTTGGAATTAACGTCTCCACTTTTATATTACTAGATCCGCATAATTTGGAGACATGTTCGACAATTGCGTTTTCAGTTGTATCAGGTTGTTGTGACCATACATGCAAAAATATTTTTTCTCAACTGCCTGAAATGTAGAAATTTCCTGGTTGCCACCTTTTGCGACAAATTCTTAATGATTTTCTTATTTTCTGTCTTCCAAGCTTCTAAGTCATTGTCAACCATTTCAGATATTTTCGTTAAATCACATTCACAATCACAATAATTATCAGCAGGTTCTAAGCGCTCAATTGTATGCAGTGAGGACACATCCTTAGTTTTGGATCGCTCAAATGCACGGCGCGCGCGTTCCGACATTTTGTTTTGGGATGTTACCTTGACAACACGCTGCCCCGCTGTTTGCTTCCCGCTCACACTCGGCTTATCCAATTTTTTATACATTTATACATTTTTGGATTTTTATACATTTGTTGAGTTTAATTGATTTTGATAATACGTTTTATCATAATAAAAAAATAATAAGTTAACACAACACTGATTCTGAAGCGATACAAAGTTCGCCGGGCCAGCTAGTTATAGTATAGATTATCATAAATTAACTACGCATTGAAACGGTTATATAATATTATGTCACAATATTATTTGTTCGCTATTATTTGATCGATAGTACTGAAACCTGAGGGGAAGCCCGCTTGCTCTATAGATTGGGCGTTATCAATTTCTTGGGTTATCCGTTTGAGTATTATTGAAGCAGAGTTTGTAAGTACTTATTAGAAGACTTATTGGCCTGTAGTTTCCTATGTCTTGCGGATTACCCTTTTTAAAAAGTAGAATGATGCCTGACGAACACCATTTTTTGGGAACTTTCTCTTTATTCAGGAGCAGATTAAATAATTGAATTAAATGGTGTAGTAAGACCGGTGCTCCTATTTTTATAGCTTCATTACTGATTCCAAGGGCTTTTTCACTTTTTAATTGTCTTATGTGTGTGTACACCTCTCTTTCATCAATTGGTTGGACAGTGTTATTTTTTATGCGATTGTTTGGTTTTCGGTGATAACGTAGTCTTTTTTCTCGTACAGGTTTCTGTAGAAGTTTGTTGCATATTCTATCACATTTTTTCTTGTCTTGTTTCCCTCTGGCACGTGGTTAAGGCTATGTGTCCATTTTTTATGTGTGGTTAGTTCCTTGGATGCTCTTTTTTTACTTCTGAATTTTTCTATATTTTGATAATGTTGTATCTGTAGTTACCGTAATCATTTCTTATTGATTTGTTTGTTGTTTTGAACAATCTGCTAAGTTCAGTTGTCATTTCATTGGTTTTGGTTTTTGTTCTTATTAATTTCTATTATTAAATTTTTCTTATTAATCGGTCATGTTCACCTTATTATTTAGAGCCTTACTAATAAATCACTGTAGCTATATACGTCTTTCATAGTTATTCAATGTTTTATCTCACTTCCTCTGATAAAACACTGAATAACTATCACAGATCTAACGTTCTACGTTTATTAGTAAGGCGGTTAGTAGTTATTGTGTTGGTTGTAAATCAGTTGTAGATATTTACTCATCTGAATTATCTTCATATCATATTGTATCTGAAGTCTATATCGACGCTGGAAAACAAACACGTAGTAACCCGCAAAACCAAAATTGTTCACCAGAGCAGAAAAACTTTTCATTTTTTTTTAAAAAAATCATAACTTTCTTATTTATGGACCTAGAGTTACCGTTTTTGGACACAATATGTATATTTTTTTGCTGAATAAGTTTTTTTGAACGCCTTTAACCTAAAGATTGTTTAAAGGAATATTTTGAGGGTTACGACATATGGAATTTATTTTTTCAATCCATCAAAATGTAGTAAGTAGAGAGTAAATATATGGAACAATGCAAACCGGCCTTTTTTACGGAGAGCAAAAATGTAGTAACCTACGCTACTTTAAGCAACATTACCTAGAAAAACTTCACAATAATAAAAATCTGTGAATATTTCGTCATCAGTATGTAGCAACTAGCATTATTTTTCGAATTCTGGAAAAGTGGATTGCTCTGAGCATAAATATATGAAACTGAGGTTGCTAAATAAACTGCTGTAAGAGTCAAGGAAAAAAAGTTTAGTCTACTTTTGAAATGTTTATTTAATACAATCAAAAAGTATTTTTTACCAAAATGGTTAGGTTTTGGAAATTTTTAATATTTGGTCCACAGTTTGACCAATCGACATTGACAACACAACTCAGTTTATACTTCTGTGCTTACAACTAAACACGAACAAAACAGTATTTTTGCATAATTAGGACTTTAAACCTTTAACTAAAACAATCATTTTTGAAATATACACTCATGGTCAAATATAGCGGATCGCAATAAAATGTTTTCACGTGAAGTATGTGCTATCTATCTCGGTTTATTGGGGTGGATAAAGTTAAGATTTTAACTGTTTTTAATTTATGAGTTTTATTTGTTTTTTTTTTTCGGCTAGGTCTCAATTTAATGGAATTGTACCGTAAGAAAATATGCTGACCTTCAGGTTTTTTTTTGTAATTTCAGTTTCGTTTACAATTTTATCATCAAAAATGTATTGCACTTTTATTACGTTAATATTGATAAATTGAAGTAATAATGGCGGATCCCAGGGTAGCATAAATCTCCATAGTTGAACTTTATCTGAAATGTTTTTCGCTTTCAATTGGTTGCCTCAAACATGGAGGGTCTCTAATCTTGTCGTTTTCTGTAGTGATAAGCGATAGCACCAGATTATGGAGTATAAGAATCTTAAAGAGAAACCTAACCAAAAAGAAAGATTTGTTTGGGAAGCCAGATTTAATGTTACCAAAATGCTAAAAAATCGTATTACTACCTCTGCTGATGTAAAAACTAACCTTCAGAAAGTTCCACAAGTGGCAATTAGGACTAAAACTAAAATAAAAAGACTTAATGCATCTTGACAAGAAGCATTCTTGCCCACTAGATTACCCATAATTGCACTAGAGTAACAAGTAGTGCGGTAAAATTTTGCTGACCGCGTCAAAATTAGGATGATGATTCTTGGCGAAGAGTTCTTTTCATTGAATAGTCCTCATGTTGTCTGAAGACAGATGGTGGAAGGGAAAGATAAAGATACACTTAATGTTAAATTGTTAGAAGAGTTTTATGTTCAAGGGATAAGATAGTTTGGTGACAAATTTGTTGGGAGCGTCTAAGGAGCTACACGTCGTGAAAAATGGATTTCTGAGTAGAAGGCAATAGGTAACGGACATCTGAAAACAGTTTTTGGTACCATTTGTTGCTCAGATTTTTTTTTAATTAGCACATGGTATATCGGGTGGTCTCTATATACGTTAGCGACAGTTTTAGAATAACGTAGAGATATTGAAATCGAAGTTTTGGTATTGTCAGCATGCTTCCCGAAACTCAATCTGATGGAACATGTATGAGATAAATTTGGAAGATAAATTAAAAAGGAAATCCACCACCAGGTAACATAAAGAGACCAAAAGTCCTTTGGTCAAGAAAATGGAATTACGTGTCACATTTTTTATTGATAAATAGAAATAAGCAAGGCCACACAAATACAGGCAATTTTGTCAGCAAGAGGAGACGCTAAATATGGAACATACCAAACTGTAAAAAAAATATCAGCAATTTGACCACAACTTTATTTTTTTCTATGAATGCCCCAAATGATAATTTTCTTTATTCTTACTTATTAAGAATTTTGTATCTGATTTCCTTTTTATTTAATAAATATGGATAATGTTAAGTGAAAAATGGTAAGAATCAACAATTTTTTACAGGTAGGTAATGTAAAATTGGATCCTTGTAAATAGTGTAAATATCACGACCATAAAAACTTAATACCGTGCAAAGCGTCGTAAACACCATCATTTCAAAAAATATCGTCCACTCAATGGTGTAAACGCAATTAATCGAAATTTGCGAGCAGCAAAAATGTATTAAGATGGAATTATTGATGATGTAAGTTGTAGGTTTATTGTTTTTACAGAAAACGAATTGTCGTAAGTAACAAAGCAAAAAATAATACCAGATTTTTTGTTAATTACAGCGTTTTATGGTACAAAAAATGAAAAAAATGGTAAATTTTTAAAATCCTTTTTTCGTTATTATGCATCGTACAGTTACTTGGATAATACCATTCGACGTGTTTTTTTTTTCTGATTCCAATGACATAATAAAAAGAAAATTGCGTATGTGTCAGTTACTACGTGTTTGCTTTCCAGCGTCGATATGTAGCATCGTAGCTTTCAGGAAGATAGACCGATTTTGATGTGCGTTTTTTGTTTGTAAGCTGATATGATCGAGGTGGTTCTTAACAAAAAAAAATGTTTTAATAATGCTCGGTTCGTAGTTTCTCATTTGTAACGATTAAAAATTAGTAATTGTTACAGTGAGATCATACAGAATATAGGCAATCTATTAGTTAATAAAAAAAAAACTCGAGTGACCGAGAAGCAAAGCTAGCCTAAATAGGGGATTGCAGATGCATGAAATTTTGCACAAGATCATGCATAACCGTAATTAAGTAATAGTTTTAGAAATTTCATCTTTCATTGGATTTTAAACTAAAAAAAATAGCCGGATGTATCTTATGATAAGTTTATTAACCGTTGCACGTGTGGACTGTCTGCGGTCGGCGTTGCTGTGGTAACGGCCTCATGCTGCATCGAGGTACTGCCCATTTTCTGTCTCGTTTTCTCCCTAGGTATTCTAAATACTACTCTTCCTGATAGCGAAGTGCAAGTTGTCGTACAACTCCTGTAAGGTTATGAAGTTCTGGTCCTATAACCCATCGTCTCCCATGTATAGAAACCATTGCATATATGTAATTTATGTCTTTGATATTATTCTGTAGGTCTTAAAATTAATATTACCTGTTTTTAATATATAGGATGCTGGATTTTTATGGATTTAATTTAGGCAATATATATTTTTTTATGAAATGCTAAGATGAAATTTCTATGTCTCTATATAGGAGAGTGTTGGGTCAATAATGTAATACAGTCATCCGAAATCAATACTAGGTCTACTACCTACCTGCACAATATGTTGGAGCGGGTCCCGGCTAGGTAGCCACATATTGTGCCTTTATTCTTCCAAATATATTAATTTATTCTGGAATAGGAGCATAGATACGATCATTAACTTGCATCCCTCGATAGCTCAGCGGTAGAGCGGTGGACTGTAGAGGTTTTTAATTGTTATCCACGGGTCGCTGGTTCAAATCCGGCTCGAGGGATTTTTTGCCATATTATTTAACCGACTTAAAAAAAAGAAAATAGTTCTATTCGACTGCATGTATTTTTTTTATGTATGTTCATCGATTTCTCCGCCAATTGTGGACTGATTCAAAATATTTTTTTTATGTTGTTACAATTTATTAATCATTAATTGCTATAATAACCTTTTGAACTTATCATTATTCGAATATACTTTAATATATATATGCACACATTAATTAAACTAAACTGCACAGTATAATAGGAAACATTGTTTTTTTTACATAAACTTAATCGATCCTGTAAACTTACTAAATCTTATACTCATTACAAATTGAATTTAACACATTTTATTCATTTATCATTTCTGTTTTACAAGATGAGAGCCACCTATGAATCATAAACGAAATTATATATGTACGCTTGGGTTCATATCTCAATGCAATGAATAGCGAAATATTAAAGGTCGTAGTTCCGTCTAGTACCACAAAATGGCGTGTGTACCGTTTGTAATATAATTCAACCATCTTAACAAAATACTAATAACAAAAAAATATTTAACATACTAATTACTAATTTTGGAGTCAGTTTCTAATTATTGGAATTGACCATTGTTTTCGTATATTTTTTCATGTATATAGGGGAAAAAAAGGCAAAACGGACCACTTAACAAAAAACAAGTATAGAAAAAAAAACATTTTATTAAACTTTTTCAAAGTAAAAGTAATCAACATTTTTAACTCTATATTACGTAAGAATCAGACTTTGATAAAATCACAGACAATGAAGATATTAGACGATTTCTAATACCTTCAATTTGTCCGTTTTACCTTCATGTGTGAGGCATAACGGACCAAACATGAAGGCAAAACGGACTTACATAAAATAAATCAGCGAGCACATTTTTCACATAAAAATACTATCTCGTCATCCTCATCCTCTACTCCTGCGCAAGCGCAGTGTGCCAATAAACGATATTTTAGACATTGCACCCAACTTCAGCTAGATTCTGATTACAAATGAGAACAGTACAGACACTCAGCGTCATCGTCGTCAGACGAACTATCAGTTTTCTTAGTTTTTGAGCTTTTTGTATCGGATTTCTTCCTTGCCTTCCCTTTTTTGAATTTTTTATTTTATTTTCACTTTCTTCTTTCCTGATTTTCTTATTTTCGGTATCTTTTGTTGCAATCCCCTTTTTTGAAGCTTTTGTATCTTTTTCGAAACTAAGTGCCCTTTTAATCTTTTCAGACTTATATTTCTCCAGTTTTCTCTTCAAAGTAGTCTTTGGTACCAGGAACTGAATAGCAGCTTTATTGAGGCCCGTTTCTCCAGCAACCAGTTTCTCAATTGCATCTTTCATTCTACACTGATCCGACGAATTCCGATTGGATTTTCTTTTGTAATTATTCACCATCTAAAACCAAATCAAAAGTGATTATTATAATATTAAGAACATTACCTTCCCCAAATTTAAATTGATTTATATTAACATTCACGTTAGGTACTCTATTGAAAGCAAAATGGTACCCCGGTCCATTTTGCCTGGGTTCGTTTTGCCTTTTTGCTATAAACAACAAAGATCTAAAATTTTGAAGTTATAATTTGAGATATAGTCGGCATACTTGCTTATGAGTTTAATAATATGTCAGTTTACAAACAGTTATCATCAGAACACATTATCACAAACCAAACCAAACTGTGGGCTAATTGAAAAATACAAATTTTACATCAAAATAAAACAAAAAATACTTACCTTGCTAAATCAGTGCACATGCGGTCGGTGGAATTGAGTACACTGACAGAGAGCGACATGGCGGACAACATTTCGACGTAACAAAGACATAGATGGCGTTACACGTTTCAAAATTATCAAGGTGGACCGTTTTGCCTACAGGGTCCGTTTTGCCTTCCTTTCCCCTACTAAGCGTAGCTAGCATTTAGTTCGCCAAATCAATTAATAAATTACGAATTTCTGAGGTAACGCACTTAGATCTACCCAGAATCGAGAACCTCCTAATCTTGAAGTCGGTTAAAAATTAATATTAAATACCAGCCCTGTATTATGTAACACTATTTGGCTGCTCTGCTATTGAAAATTCCTGGTTTGGGACTCAGTCTACCACGATAGCCTGGGAAAGATCGGCAGGATAAGTAATCACACATACACACGTCATATTGCTTTTAACATACAAAATGAAAAACTGAAATGAAATCTTTTTTACCCTAGTTAATGACTGTATACCGACATAGGGGTACGCAAAGATTATTGGGCGACACATGCTAAGATCACACACCTCTTTCGCCTCTTCCACATTTATTATAGTTCTTCTCATACAATTTCGCCGATTAAGGGCACTCCTAACTTGCACCGTTAATGATTTTTTGTGCTTATTTATATTTATAGATATTTACATTAAAATATATTTTATTTCGTTAATTTATAAACGAAATTGGTCGGAATTTCGACCATTGCACCAACTAATATAAATTATAATAGTTCATCTGCCTAGCGTATGCTGTAACTCGTAACCCAGACCTACTACGTGTAGCTCACTAGGGGCGGTATTAATAAATCAATCTCAAGTTTGAGCTACATCTCAAGTAGACATAATGTATGGAACGGTTAATACATTATGTCTACTTAATATGTAACTCAAACTTGAGATTGATTTATTAATTCCGCCCTAGGAGTGAACGACGGCGCCTACGAAAATTGTGCTACGATGCGTAGCTCAATTTTCGTAGCCGCTACACAGCATGTTTGCTCCGAAAGTCATCAAAAGATAATGTGACGACCATTGATGTATAAAAAACCCATATCAATGGTGACGACCTTTGAGTATGTTAAATGCTCTAAGGTGACGACTGATATATAAGTTTAATGTAATTTTTGAAAGTCGACTTTGCCATTTACCTTCGCAATTTAAGCTAAACTATTAGGTCTAAACCTGATTTTTTACTAAAATAAGAGTAATAGTTGGCTTTTTGAATAACCGTAATAGTATGAATCAGTGTTTTATAAATTTACCTTAAAAAAATCACTGATGTTTTTTTCTACAACTTATTTTGAAAACTGCCTGCATTCATGGAGAATTAACATTTCAAATTACGCTAGAGTACTAATGGGGCAACATGCCTAAAAATGTATTCGAATTGACAAAGACCGAAAATCGAAATTTGTTATTTTTGCCCCCAATGCCTCAAGTTCTCAAGAATATGATTTTAATAAGCCTATCCTATGTATGGTAAAACCATACCATACCATAACATTATAGTATTTACCAAAAGAAATACACGACATATGACAAAAAAAAATTGAGTAGAAAAACCCAATATCACTTTGCCCGACCCGAGGATCGAACCCGAGACCTCAGCACTGCCGTCGTACCGTAATATAACTATGCCACCGAGGCAATCTTGTAATAAATATAAATCATAATATCTTCATCGCTAGAGTCACTTGATGGCTCAAGAAAGTATTATTGATATTATTTATATAGTAGTATATGAATTTAGTCGAATTCACGTAGCGCCGTGTACGGAGATCCAATTGATAGAATAGCGTATTAGTAGGCGACGCATGGTTCACATCTTAGCCGCGTAGCTTGATAATATCCTCGTGGGTGAAGGGCCTAAGTATTCGCGTGACGTAACGAATTAGTGACGTCATCATGTATGATGTTTACATACTCTCGCCTGATACGGGTCGATGCGATATTGATTGTCTGGTCAAGGTACGCAGGCGCATTATGAATCGCCTCTTTCTGTCTCTCTTTTAATACTTCCTTCAAATCTATGCTTTCTTGGTACAAAGTCCGCGTTTTCAGAGCTATTATAGATTAGTTTGATTATACATTACACACAAATTGTCTTATTCTTTATAACAGCGTAAAGTGTTTGTTACAAGTTTACAAGTCGTTGCTAAATTTAAATTTGACATTGTCGTAAAAATTTGGCACATACTTACCTTGGCTGGCACTAATAAATAGATTAATTGGGAATGCTGGAACGAACCGCCAAGACGAATGTGCACAAGGTTCAAAACCCAAGGCATACTAAACATCTAATTGTTTCAACTTATGTGTCTATGCTCTATTAATAATATAATCTTTCGCTTTACTTAACCGTGAAGAAGACATCATATAGTAGGCGCCAAAAATATGCCCTAAACGTCTGATAGAAACGTGTAACAAAGCGTGTATATACGTCACATCCAAGGCCATGAATACACAGCCTGTTTCATTTTTCTACAATAGTTTAATATATTCACAGTTATTCTACCTCTAGCTATAAAATTGGCTAACCTGAGCTCTATGTTGCCAGGTAAAGTTTGATATTTCTGGTACGCAACAGCTTGGCTGTGTCCCTGGCATTGCTCAAGTTCATGAGCGACGGATGTTGCTTACCATCAGGCGGACCGTTTGTTGTTTGCCTACTAAGGCTTTAATAAAAAACGAATTGGTAATGTGCACAGCACGAATTGAATTTTGTATGTGTTGCATTAAATATAAAAAAAGAACAATATTCCTGTAACACCGTTTTCTTCAGGGCCTCGCGTTCGACGCCAGATGTAAATCAGTAAAAATTTTTTGAAGAAAAAAGGTATACAACGGAATATTTTATTCTGACAAACAGAAAAGAATAATAAATAAAAGAACTAATGATTAAATTAAAATAAAAAAACTTGAAATTGAATCAAACTTTGTTTTACACTACGTAAAGGTAAAAGCTTGTCGCGAGATAGACTTTTGTCAAGATCATGAAATTTAGCTTAATACAAAAAAAAAGGTTCATATTAGTAAAACCTCCGCATGCATTTTCGTCAGATTCGGTCACGTGATCCTGACGCGAGTACGCGAGTTTAACATTTTATACCCATCCCAAGAAAAGTACTCAACGCCGCTAAAGAAGTTTTCACTTCAAAAATATTGAAATGGTGCCATTAGGATGGGGAGCGCTGGGAATCGAAACCAAGACCTTCAGCGTGATATGCTGGAGCTCTTTACCACTAATCTACGCTCCCGTTCCTTAATAAAGTGAACGTAAATATTGTTTTTACGCTGCGAAAATCAACAATATTTTTTAAAATTTTAAACTAAGTACCTAATAATAAAATGTCTAGTACTAGCTGACTAAGAAATTAATTTAATTAAAGCGTACTTCGGAACGTATGTTTGTCATTTTTTTAGCATTGTGTCGTCAAAATTCTAGACATGCGATATCACCAATCTATATGCAATAATATTTTCCAAATCGTCGGACGATGACCCATGTTATAGAAATAGATATTCTCTTTTATTTTACACCTTAACTAAGAGAAATACGGTCCACATTAGCTCAAAAAGGTTACGCTACCGATAGTCTCTTTGTGTATTATGCTCTCCTGGTTTGGTGCGGATAAAATATAACGTTGCGGGATCGAGATGAATCTTAAGATAATAAAAACGTTTAGAGTATTTTAGTATTGACTAGTAACTGTCCCGGGCTTCGCTCGCACGAATGCAATTTATTAATGAAGTAAATGGGAATTTACGCCAAATTTATTTCACAGATAACTTGTTGTCACCATAACGAACACAATATTACAACACACCGGTACATCTGGATTTAATCGATCGTTGGCTCTTTTTTTAAATTCTTTTAAGCACATATATTCTCCTATTGGTTTGTTAGTATTTCGTATGCTCCTCCTCAGCATTCTATTATTTCCGCTTAGCACTATTCTGATATATTATCACTTTATTAAGACTAATTTGAGATTAATTTCCAAGTTAAGCTTTTTGAAGTTATACTTCTTTTGGCGCGTTAGGGAAAAATGATGAGAGTAAATTTTTATGATGCGCGCGCACACCGTCACGAAAACCCGACACCCTGAAGTTAGCCATAGTCAACATTTTAGTTTTGAATTTTGAACGTAGAATAAGGCGAAAGATATTGAAGTTATACTTCTTTGGGCGCGTTATTTAAAAAGAATTAGGAAATACAAATAAAAAAAAAATGTATTTAATGATTCTTTATTGTTCATGTATTTTGGTGCATAGGTTGCACTCTTCAGTTAAGTACCTTGTGATAGGTGCAGGTTGCTATGATCCAATTCGATGGTGAATCTGTTCTTGTATCTACAAAATAAAAAGCAAAGACAGTATTACTGATTTATAAACACGTTTTTTAGAATTAGCAAACATAATACGTACGAATAAGTATTCATAATAAGTTATTCTTCTACTATATTGTGTGTAAGTACAAAAATAAATAAATAAATACCTTAAATGTTGGATTAAATCCTCGTTCTACGATAATGTCTGCCCCAAATGAGGCCATTTGGAAACAATCATTGCATTTTTTAGTGTTTGCAAGAAATTGACGTGATTCGGGTGTTTCGCCACAAAGCAATGAATGCAATGGCTCAGGTGGCGGAGTCAATAATGGCAATTTCACTTTCCCACTAAGGCAGCACAGTCCGGGCGTTTCTCCGGAAAACTTCAATGCGCCACAATACTCGCTAACAACGTCCATATTGGCCCAATGCAAACGCTAGGATGCAAGCAGTAATCAGTGCTGCAATCGTATCGAAACGCTGCTCGATTCGAATCAGCCTTTGATAAATCTCTTCTTGTGCGTCGAAAATTATCTACTTGTTGATCTCTGTTGTTCGCTCGACGATTTCGCATTGCCAACCGAGCCGTTTCACGGGCTGCCTCACTTTGCTCTTGTGATTGAGAAGCACGAAGTCGAGCCATACTAACGCGGCGCTCTTCACGGGATATTTCTTGTTCTTCTTCAGTACTTTCATTCGCAATGTTTCGTGTCCTTCTTACATTACGGCTTTGTCGGAAAAGATTCGATCGTCTTGGTCGCGGCATTGTTAATGATGATTCAAAGAGAATACAAATTACTGATTATTCCTGATTATTGATTTCTGACAAAATTTACAATCTTCTGCAGATTTAAACTGGACTGAAATTTTATTTCGACCAAGGGACTTAATACCACCATCAATAACACCGTTAATACCAAGTCTATATATAAATTGTGCAAATTTAAGAAATTTCAATAATAGCCCTGAAGAGGGGTCCGACATAGATTTTGATGTGATAATTATTAAAGGACCCTTATCAGAGTCAGAATATAAAAAAATAGAATTTAAGTCCAAAGCAGGTTTTGAATAAACGGATTGAATTGAATCAGATGGAGGTCTATTTTTATTTGGGGTCACTAAAAGGAACATGATCAGCCGTGCGCGTCAGGACAGGCCTGTTAATTGCTTTACTAGGACTCGAAGAACAATCTAGAAAAACAGCTGGAACAGGGGTCCCCCCATCTCCGGCGGGAGGGTCCTCAGAACTCATATCTTTAAAAGAATGATGAACAGAAAAGAACTTACGAAACGTCGCCAGCAGCTAAGGAAAAATACAACACCCAACAGCACTGATTTTTTTTTATACCAAATAATTAAACAAGGTCACGTGACTTTCCTGAATCAAATTGCAGTTGGCCAAGTAAATGTTAAGGTTCTCCAGTTTTGTTTCAGATTTGAAGAGGCCGTTACTCTGACAGCTTGAAAATTAAAATTTCCAACGTCTTGTCATCAATCCGCTCCAAAATATTAGATATTAATAATCTGAAATAATGAGACTACAGTGAGCCTCAGGAAAATGCTGCGAGGGAACAAGTCAGCACAAAATATTCCGATTTTTATTAAAACCGCAAGGAAACAATACATGACATGACAAGGTCGGTTTACATGTGGTTTACATTTTCATAAATGTAGTCAATAATGACAATCCAACCATACTCAACCATAGACAAAATTACGTTTAGCTATCATTTGCGTTTTGTTATTCCATGTCAGATGCGTTTATACCACGTATTATAGTGACCTGTATTCTCTTTGACGTTTTATGTCACGTCACACGAGAACGCTGTCGAACGTTATAAAAAGTATCCTATGTCCGTGTCCTGGTTTAATCTACCTCCCCACCAATTTTCAGCCAAATCGGTTCAGCCGTTCTTGAGTTATAAATAGTGAACTAACACGACTTTCTTTTATGTATATAGATTGTTTTAGTAATAAACAGACTAAAAGAAATTAGGATGAGGAGCGCATGCAATCGAATCCAGGAACTTCAGCGTGATATGTTGCTGCTAGCTCTACCACTAAGCTACGCTCCCGTTGCTTAATAAAGTGACCTTAACTACTGGTTAAACATAATGTTGAAAATTGTTTATTTAAAGGAGAAAAGGACTTGCCTATGTCATCTATTTTTAGTAGTAAAATTGCTTAAAATGCTAGTTAGGTTTAGAGCAATAGAGGTTGGAGACAGGATATACATCATAATATTAAGATGTCAATACCCGTATTCATACAAAAGTTTGTAAGAGTTAAATCCTTATCCAACATGTTACTCGTCTCCTTGCCTTTACTTCGTCCATGCCAATCATCATCATCATCATCATCAGCCACATGACGTCCACTGCTGAACATAGGAACATAGTAACCTTTATCAAGTCGTCTGTCCACCTTGGACGGGTGGCTTGGTGGACGGCCGACGCTGCACTTGCCAGTACGTGGCCTCCACTCCAGAACTTTTTTGCCCCATCTACCGTCAGTTCTTCGAACTACGTGCCCTATATCCGTATAAAAAAGATATATAGGTATTTGATGCAAAAAGAACATTTTCGATTTTCTGTCTGCGTCGGTTCGAATACATTTTAAGTAATTTTGTTCCACTATAACGCTAACGAGACTTGGAAGGTAGATTTTCCATGAATACAGGCAGTTTTTGTAATAGGTTGTAGGAAAAAACGTCAGTAAATTATTTATTTTACAACCCTTTAAAGTTAAGGAAAAAATATGAAGTACGTAGTTTTCTTAAAGATTTTTGTTTATTTCTAAAACACTAATTCTGTTATGGTTATTCAAAAGGCGAATGACCAGACGTAACCAAAAATTCCTTTAAAACTAAAGAAACTGTTTCCAAGATCACTTGAGCTGTATGCTAACCCTATGGGAATACGATGATGGTGTTAAATGTGAATAACAATATTTTAATAAATAAATAAAACGTTAAATTTTAGTTACATTTTTAGACACTTAGTTCAATGAATTTACCTTGCTACCTGAGGCACTGTAACTAAGACGTCTTGAGACTCGTATTGCAAAATGGTTGAGCACCATTGTTGTAGACCTAATAGTTTAGCTTTAATTACAAAGTTAAGTGGCAAAGTAAACTTTTATAAATAGATTACAAAGATCTAAATAACTTTTAAACTATCCAATTTTGGACTACATACATGGGGTTTAAATCGATGCACATTGAGATCCTCTATCGACTCGCTTCAGTTGGACACTCTATCGTGTTACACCCTGTATATAAACCCACCAAAGTCATTTTATTTTTTATTTAATTTTAACACACGTTTCAATTATTCGATCATGTTATAAATTTTCCAACTTCATATCTTCGGGCGGATGGTTCATGTTTTGAAATGAATACTGGAAATCATTTTATACCTTATCTAATAGAGATAAAGTCCAGATTATAACAGGATACTCTCTTATGTTACGTGAGCCTAGACTTCCTCGTGTAGTATGCTCTCCTAGTATTGGTTCGGATATATCTACCGTTGGCGGCTCGAATCAATCTGAAGATATCACGCTTTGGCAGCTTTCGATTATCTTGTCGTGTTATTTTATATATCCTCTTTGTTCTGTGTATGTATCCATACTTTAGTAAGTACTTTGTGTTAATTGCGGCTTCACCCGCGTGAAACGCCTTTCCCGCTACAATATCTAAAACACTATAGTGATTCATAGCGCCACGCGTCAGATGCCTTCACCATCTATTTAAAAAATCCGAGAGCAAATTACCGGGATAAAAGTACCATATGCGTTAATTCAGGACATGGTCTACCCGTGTGCCAAATTTCAACCAAATCCGTTCAGCTGTTTAGATGTTCCAGTTTCCAATAAATTATTTTCTCTTAGTTTAGTACCGATTAATTCAGTTTTCTAATCAAAAACGTCATCACCGCTAGTAGTTTTGCTTTCGTTCGTTTCGCTCCCGCATCGGCCTTAATAGACATTCTCGTAATAACTGATACCCGTTAATGTGGTGCGGTAGGATTTAAACAATATTGCTTAAATCATATTTCGTAGATGGCAATAGGCCAGTCATGTATTTTTAATGAAATCTTTAATCACTGTCCAAAATCCTATAAAAGTGAAGTACAACATAATTATTTTGTTAAAAATCGAAAATTTTGTAAGCAAAACTTGGTCCTAAGAAACAAACGTGAAAACATTAAATAAAACATTTAAATCCAATATGCGAATGTACCAAACTAGAAACTTACATATATATATAATATAATACCAGCCCTGTATTAAATACTGCCCACTGCTGAGCACGGGCCTCCTCTACTACTGAGAGGGGTTAGGCCTTAGTCCACCACGCTGGCCTAGTGCGGATTGGCAGACTTCACATACGAAATTCTTATCGAGAATTCTCAGGTATGTAGGTTTCCTCACGATGTTTTCCTTCACCGTTAAAGCGAACGATAATTGATAAACAATACACACTTAACTTCGAAAAATCAGAGGTGTGTGCCTTGGGTTTTGAACCGCCGGACATTGTCTCGGCAGACCGTTCCATTCCCAACTAGGCTATCGTCCACTTTACATAGAGGCTTTTAATTAGTCGATATGAGTAACATGAATAACGTATTTGGGCGTTTCTCAGTAAACTGGGCAACTTATGTAAGAAAACTGTCTAGGCAACTTTTTGCTTATATATTTAATAAATCTTATTCAAGGAATAAATATCCATCTCTTTATTAATATATGACAGATGAACCAAAAATATTTCCATGACTTTAGAAAATATTGAGCATTTTCTGAAAAATCTATACAGGGGACTGTTGTCTATGTCAGGGGACTGTGAACCTTAAATGAAAAATACAATTTCAGTACTAAAATTAAGTCTTTTTTTATTTTCATTAAAGTTTGTAGCTTAAGAATTATGTAACTGAACAATAAACAAATTTCACAATAATAAATTTCTTGATGTATTTAGTTATTCGACAAGTCTTTTTGGATTTTGGGTCTATGAAATCAATTATTTCGGATATCCATTTCTTACAAATAATTTGTATTCTGTCATCGATTCCCTTGTATGCAGGAGTCTTATTAACACGCTTCTGACATTTTGTAGACAAACATTTCTCATTATAGCGGTCACAACATAGTTCCTGAAGCAATTTCTGATGGTTATTGTAGTGGATGTTACAATTATATGTACAACGCGGGTAGCTATTAAATAAATAGTTGTTGTCCGACCATCGTTGTTTCATTACACACAACAGTTTAATTTAAAATTTTCCACTGAATAAAGCATACCTATAGTTTTAAGTCTATATTTGAGTGGTTCACGCACAAACAAGTATCACGTTCATCAACTTTGGCCATGATAGTCCAAAAAGGTTGCAATCTACAAAAGGTGTGATAACTCTTTTTTTTTTGTTATTTGAACTTCTTGTATAACCCCAGCAATGAATTAAGCATTTATCACTTTTGTTTCCGTTCTAGTTTTCTCTATATGAATTCTATCTTTCCCGTTCCGAATCTACTATTAGAATCATGTTCATAGAAATTTACAACTGCTCTTTCACATTCATCTGAAATTTTGTTTTTTCTTACCAGTCGATGTGCCGTTTTTTTCCTTTTTTATTCTATTGTAGGCCATCACAGCTATATTTTCCATTCGCTATAACTTATATTAATCAACTATCTTTCCTGTAACTATTTTTGCTACAAGTCCTTTTTGACTTATTGTTTTCATCTCTGACAAATTTTCTTTAATTGATTTTTTTAACACTTCACCGAATAGTGTTTTTTGACAAGTTTTTTTCTAAGTTCTGGAGTATTTTCCATGTTCTGTAACTTAGTATTTAGTATATCTTTAGGCTCTGTTTTATTTTATTTTATCGCGATAGTCGTTTCTTGTACTTCAATACTTTCTTCTTCAGGACTATAATTTCTTCATTCTTTTTCTGCTTTATTTTATATCTTAACATTTTCTCTTTATTATTATTATTTATTAATTATGTCAGCAAGTTCAAGTGTAAGCAGTTTAGTTACACTAGATAAATAAATTAGAATATGGAGTATTTTCTCTCATGAACGAGTTAGTAATATTTGCTAATACTTTTTTCTTATTGCGATAATAGGCGCAGTGCTCTTTCCACTTCTTCTTTGCGTTCCGGTGTTCTCTTGGAGTCATATTTTCAACAAGCTTCCTAGTTCTTTTTTCTTAAGATATTTCAAGCGTTCTTTTCTTTTTCTCTAAGCTCTTAGCTTTTCTGCAGATTGTTTTTAATATAATCATATCTCTTTCGCTCAGCTTTCCTTTTTCTTTGTAAAGTATCTTTCTTAGATTTTTTTGTCTTCCTTGGCGCCATACTCAAAACACACATGTACCTAAAAAAATAACAAAAATAATATAAAAACAGTCCCCTGGAGACTGAAACAGTTCCCTGTCCTGTTGAGGGACAGGGGACTGTTGCCAGAGGACTGTTTAGATCGACTTCATTGAAAGGTAGCACAAAATGTAAATGATCCATGTTATTTTACTGTGCATAGGAAATATTTATCTATTACAATGATTTAAACTTTTTAGGCCATCATTAAAATACATAAAAATAATCCTTACTAGAGGACTGTTGGCTCTCAGGTTACGATGTGACTTCCAAGGAAGGACGCTCATGCAGCACTAAATAAAATGGCATTCAAGCCGTAATGACAGTAACGGTGCAAACTTCAGATTGTTTGCTTTACGTTACACTCAAAAATGCCGTTGTTTAACCTTTAAACTACGTGGCGCGTAATCTTAAATATAGACAGGGGAACTGTTCACAAAATGCGGAGACAAACTTTAATTAACTTTTGTTATTTCTTAACATAATATTAATAAAAAATAAACATGTCCCATTAGTAATGAAACAATATTGTTTGAATAATAAAACAATTTTATAGGTTCCAATAGTTATTGTCTTAATTAATTAAGCTTGAAGAAACTATTGGTGACACGCCAGGGGACTGGTTTTTGAGGACTATAAAGGCGATTTTGACCCAATAAAGTTTATTTTAATAGATATTGAATGTTGAGCCAAAGTAGATTAGGTTATTATCTTTCATAATTATCAACGAAGCATGTATGATATGTTATTATTTTTTAATTATTGGCCTGAGACAATGAGTTGCCCAGTTTACAAAGAAACACCCATTTACGTTATTTAGCCCGTTTTTTAAATAAAATAAACGGTCTATATATTTGCAAAACTTAGTAGCTGCTTAAAACCATATTTTCCATTTATTTTATTTCAGGAATGTATGTGTTTGTTTGTTAGTTTATTAACAAAATGTAAGTATCACTGGATTGTAATTTGTGTAACGACACCAATAAGCACATTAACAACGTTTATAGAAACCATTTGGCGTAGCTAGTCACAACTTGCAGGGTCGCTCGCGATTATTTGTCTCATTTCGGAGCAATATCGGTTTACCAGTAGGTGACACCTAAGAGGGTTGTAAGAAATTTAGGTAACGTATCGAAGTTAAAAAATAGTCTTTTTCATTGCCTTCATCAAAAGCAACATTTAGCTCTCAAATGTTTTTTCCTTACAAATTCGATGACACGCTTGGGATTGAAAACTCTAATAATAATATTTTGCCCATTATTTGGATGATAAAAATGGGTATTTAAATTGTTTGGATCATTTGCATCCTCATATTTCTGCAGTACGCAAATTTGTTGGAGCGTTGTCACAAGTTATGCTGACTATTTACTACTTCGTAGCACAAACTTATACAGATTTACTATCAGTCAAATGTTGATTGTACAAAACGTTCTAAGGTTATTTTCTACTTCCGTTCTAGCGATGAAAAAAGTACTCGGCTTCCTATTTCGTACCTTATATCGTTTAAACCCAAATTGATGAAACCATCATTACTTTGGACTTCTATATTTTTTGATGCCTAATAGAAATCACATCAAAAAAACTAAAGAACATATTAATTCCTTTCCTGATTTAATTATTATTAACTTTAATGCGGGAAATGTCTCATTTATAAAACCAGGCTCTGCATTTATACCAACATATTAATCATCTAAGTAATGTTCTTTTACATTTACATTTGGGACAATGTTATTAAAACGTTTTCTAGCATATTCTTATTCGGCAGATGAGTGATAGTGTAGTATAAGTGCAAATATCTGAAGGTGTGCACTGAATATATGACGAGCTTGCTGTAGTCGAATTTGATGAATTTATAGAGCTTGGCATTTCTTGTAGTTTGTTTTAGAAGTATTTTTAACGAGATTAATAAAAAAGGTAAGTAAGATTTTATTTATTACTACACATTATTATGTTTTATTCCAAATTAGATTTATTTAGGTCACTAAATTAATCATGCGTATTACGTCACTTTTAAGACTTTAAGTGCCGCTAATGGCCTTGCGCGTTCAGACTCGAACGCTTCTGAGTTATCTGCTAGATGGCAGTAGATGTTGCTACTGTGCATTATAAGAATTTTATTTCTCACTATTGCGTTCTGAAATGGACAGTAAAGATGACATCAGAAATAGACATGTTAAAGAAACGTTTAGTTAATGCATTCGGTTTTAAAAAATACATGACGGCGATACCTGTCGATTTTTTTATAATAATAATAATGTTTATATTACGACAATAAATATTATGATATTATATTAAATATATGACTGCCTTGGTGGCGTAGTTGTATTACGGTACCAATGCAAAGATGAGGTCTCGGGTTCGATTCCCGGGTCGGGTAAAGTGATGGTTTTTCCTAGTCAGTATCAGCCCGGAGTCTGGAATTTGTGCCCGATATGGCGATAGGCTCGCCCCCCTATCACATCATGGGACGGAATACGCACGGCGGAAAGTGGGTGCACTAGTTGCGCCTCTGCCTACCCCATCGGGGATAAAGGGCGTGAGTATGCGTGTACTGGAATCATCAACAGAAATTACCTTCCCATAAATAAGACCTTGTCGATCTATGGACTTTTTAAATCCCACCACCAGTATAGCTGACTCCATTCCAGTAGAAGGACCATCCTAATTTTTATAACATGTGTGTGATATTGGTTCTATATTTTTCCTAGCAGCTTGTGAACAAATACTACAATACTTTTTTTTTATACCCAAATATAATAATTTGCCTGTATTTTTGCCAAAAATGGCATCAGCTCCAGGTAAAGCAGAATAATTGTTTTAATATGATCGCTGACTCCAGCAAGCATCCGCAACAACATCTATAATAGGTATTCCACCTGGGCTTAATTTACCTTCAGCAATAGCTAGAGATTTTTCTTCCGCAGCAGCTTTTGCCATGCTTTCTTCAACTGCTTCTTCCCACTTTTTAGCAACAAAATTTTGACAAGCTCTGAATAGTAATGGAGATATTAATGGTAAATATAAAGCTGCTGTCAGTTCTTGAAGTTGAGTGTGCCTACAACCAATAGATATTGTGCCTGCTACAGCCATGCAATTTATATCACTCATCGCTGATATATTCGCCAAAAAAAAAAACTATCGCACATTTTGCAAAGAAACGTAAATTTGGATTTGAACCTAATTTGTTTTTCGGTGATCAAGTCTAGGCAGTTTATGTCACAGCCTAAACCATGAGTTGCAATGTCTTTTACTTTATTGAAAAAAAAAACTGACATCAATAATTCTACAGTCAATATTTTTCATTGCATTTTCGTTCTCATTATTTTATTACAAGAGTTTTTCTTTATTTTCACTTTTCCTTTTTATAAAAGTATAAATTACAAAAGTTTTATTACCCATACCAAATTTAATTACAATCGGTTCAACGGCTTAATTTCTCCCCCTTTTACCCTCTTAATTAATAAATAATATCTTATGTTTTTTTTCTAGGTTTGAAATATCCCTATACCAAATTTCTTTACTATCTGTTCAGCGGCTTAGTTTCTCCCTCCTTTTACCCCCTTAAATAGAAGTTCATAAAAAAATGAATATCCCGTATTTGTTTTAAACGTTCAAGATATCCCCATACCAAATTTCATTACAATCGGTTCAGCGGTTTTGTTTCTCCCTCCTTTTACCCCCCTTAAGTAGGAGTAAATTAGAAAATCAACATCCAATATTTGTTTTCAACGTTCAAGATATCCTAATACCGAATTTCATTACAATCGGTTCAACGGTTTAGCATCTCCCCCTTCTAACCCCACAAAATTGGGGTTGATAAAAAAACCGAATACCCCAATTTCATTTTTAGACATCATACTATCCAAATCCAAAATTTCCGCGTAACCAATTATATATATCTAATATATATATATGTCGGAAGCTGGTCACACGGTGGCCGTTAATGCGTAGCTAATACTTCGCAATAGTCATAATTGAAACTATCTCTTCAACTCAAGACTGTTTTATTGCTCGTTCATGACATGTTCGCATGTTCAGAGGACAATCCCTGTCAGGATGCATTAGAAACCCACTTGACACTTACTACGTTGAGAGCTAACCCAAAACTAACATAGTAACGACTTTAACAGTTAACTAACACTGAACTAGCATAGTAACGTTATGATTATAGCTAGTTGAATCACTCAATTGAATTCAACAACGATTGAGCTAAGACTGCACTACGACTGTTCTAAGACTGATCTAAGACTGATGCTTCAAATGCCGAGGCGCCCTATTTATACTCTCAACTGTCACTCCCACCAATAGTTTGACATTTCGACTTGTTTTCTTCAAGATTATTATTTCAAATTACCCGACCATCCGACATATATATTATACAAGTTTAGCGCGTTTAAATAAGATAGTGATTTACAGTTTTCAGATTTTTTACTTTATATGTGCGGCAAGACCATTTCCGCCAAGACCGCTAAAGAAGTATTTTCGTCTCCCTGGTCGGCAATTCGGTCCCCTGACGTGAGGACGCTTGGCTCAAAATATTACTAGGTACTTAAACGACAAAGACACTTTTATTATATTACTATTTAGAGATTTTTGTGTCGGGGTTATTTTAGTAATAATTTAATTTTAATTTCAAACTTTTTAAATTACTTTATTCTCCCTCATGGGGCCTTGATAATCAACTATCTAACACCTACTCGATGAGACCACCCTTATGAGCCCAAACACGCTATATCGGCTATTAGTCGCTAAGGAGTTGGGCATCCCGCAGACTACTTGATGCTGCAGCATCAGCTCATGTTTAAAAATATTGCCGAAGTCACAGTAATAATAATAATAATATTAGCTTTATTTTCCTTAAACAGCAATTAACAGTTTTTAACTTAAATTTGTTTACAAATTGTTATAGATATCCTAAATAAATGTGTAGCTTTAATTTATTTCTTCCTTCCCTTCAATTCTCTTTTTATTTAGCTGTAAGGACCGCCTATTGCGGTGAAAGCCTCCTCCAAATGCTTCCATTTTTCTCTGTCTCTTGCGGTTCTAGACCATGTTTTTCCGGCTGCTTGGACAATATCGTCGCTCCACCTTTTAAACGGTCTTCCTTTTTTACGTTTTTTATTTATTATAAACCAGTTCATTAGTATGTGTGACCATCTTTCATCCGTGACTCTCTGTATATGTCCTGCCCATTTCCACTTTAAGTGAAGTGCTTGTTTAGTTATGTCCTTGGCTTTTGTTTTCTCTCTGATTAAGAAGTCACAGTACACCAAATTAAAATTCAATCGGGCTTTTTAAATTGGAAATGAGCTGATAATCTTCAAACGCCTGAACAGATCTTCACAAATTATAGCTAAGAACCATCGCGATCATATCAGCTTTGAAACAAAAAAAACCGCGTCAAGATTAGTCCATTCGTATGAGAGCTACGATGCCATAGACAGACATACAGATACACACCCTAGACTTATAACACACCCCTGTTTTGTCGGGGGTTAAAAAGGTATTATATAATCCTGTATTTAAATTAATATTCAGCACTATCGTTGCTTCACTGCTGGAGTTTGCTTTTCCTATAACTCTATTGATATTGCTTGCAATTTCCACAGTTTTACTAGGATCTCATGACACAGCAGGAGCGAATTCCACAGTTTAGAGTTAACTGTATACATAATATTATCGCACACAGTCACTACCCCTATAATAACAGATAGAAAACTTCCTAGGCATTTCACTAAAGGGTCTTATTCAGGGTCCAACTTGACGTACAACCAACCAAGGTCATGCACGATGCAAAACTGGTGGTAGGTCTCTCATTATGTAAGAGGCCGTCTGGGTGGGTACCACCGCAATGTCTATTTCTACCGCCAAGCAACAGTGCATGCACTGTTGTGTTTCGGTTTGAAGGACATTGTAGCCAGTATAACTACTGGACATAATGAGACTTAACATCTTATGTCTCAGGATGACGAGCGCAGTGGAATGCCACACAGTACTTTGTAAGACAAGTTGCTGGATGGTGTTGCTACTGTTTATGGGTGGTCGTATCGCTTACCATCAGGCGAACGGCATGCTCGTCTCGTCATTCTACGCTATAAAAAAAAAAAAAAAAAAAAAAAACGACTGAATAGTCTCGACGTACGTCAATTGTTATTATTATTAGCTCGCTGGACTTGCACGATCCAGCGAGTACATCCATCACCAGTGTTGCCAACTTGCACGTCTACTATTTATCTATATGCGTCATAAAAAGTTACTAAATTTATCATTTCTTCTGTTAAAAAAGTCGACTCAAATTATAATAATAATAAAAAGCCTTGTGAGGCCAATGCTAGGCTAGATTTGGCATTAGGCTTGTGTGAAATGCGCTACTAAACTAACACAATTGTTTTAAAGTACATTTTAGATTTAATAATATTATATATTCAACGAGTGACTCCGTCACTCTGAGCATCGTGCCCCTAGACAATACATAATCTTTTAGTCCGTAACCGAAAAATGCATCTCTTAATAAATTATTCACTAGTTGTAAATATCTGTATTCATTTCATATCTGTATGATGTGTTAAAAATATGTTAAATACCATTGACCAGAGAGTACAGATAAATACAGATAAAACTGTATACCTGGCAGCACTGTCTAGCACGCACGATAGTGCGTATGCTACGTCCAGCGCAACGTACAGCATGCTGTACGTCAAGATAGACCGTGAATAGAGCCTTTAAGTATCAAGGTTATAAGGGACTAATAAACCTGTAGGATAGACACGTTTACCAATAAGTATGCAATTGACGAAAATGCATCTCCATGGCAGCCTGTTCTCTGTACCTAAAATACATATTGTGCCCAACTACAAATAATGCATGTTTAGTTGCATCTACCTACACTGATCGATATTGCACACTTCACTAGGAGTTCATATCTCAACAGTATTGGCTTAATGCAACTTGAATTCGTCGTTAGCTTCATCTGCATTTTGTATACATACACCTCTGGTTATCTACATAAATATTACTAAGTTTACAGATATGGATGTAAGGAGTAATTACTGACACTATATTTTATATTATATTTTTAGTCATTTGATTAAGTATAATCTATGTGGCTTAAAAAAACAGCTTATAGGTACGTTTCCAGGTCGCTACGACAGCCTATAGATCCGTATAATAAGTTTTTCATTGTCTCAACAATTCACAGAGCCATCTATCCATACAATTTGAAGAATAAAATGTAAATTATCCAGTTGAGCTAGTTTTCACATTTGTAGAGCCATCTGTTGAAATTAGTATTAATCAAAAGAATGAGTCCTGCTATGTGACCTAATAGTTGGGAATAGGCCCGGACTCGACATGGCGCTAGTTTCAACTTTCCAGAACGCCTAAAGAGATATCTTACAATTTATGTTGTCCTTTCCTTTCAATACCATTTTCTGCGTTTCCCCCTACGTTCATGCATATAATGTTACGTCATGCCAAATAAAATCGGAACAACCTCTCTGCTCGAGTCATTTAGCGCTACTGACAATAGGTATTTGTACTAAAAACGTTTTTATGTATAATGCCACCTGTTGACTCTTTAAGTAGTTAGATTTCTATATGAGGAAACAATAATTCTACCCACTTCTCCAGTCATTCAACGCTAATACCATAATGGATTCGCCATTTAAAAGTCACAAAAAGGTAAAAATTGTCTAAGAAAATAAAAGTTTAAATTTTATTTTAGAATCAAGACTAGAGTGAAAGAATCAATCAAGACGCAATGATTTCCGCAACTCGCGAGCTTCATGCCGGCCGACCCAGTGCAGCCGACAGTCGACACGGATCGTAAAGATATGTCGCTCCCCGCTCGCTCTGCCCTGCACCAGCATGCCCATCCCTGTATCAAAGTGATAATTTCTTTGGATTCCAAAGAATGCGATGGTACTCTTGAGATGTCAAAATAACAGTTCAAACAAGGTCGTTCTAAATCATCGTTAAAATTGTACCTAGGCATAATTCGAAAGCCACAGATATCGCTTATTATCGCTTCAATTAATCTAAAATGTGAAGCCATATCCATCGTGATAATCCAAAATACAAGAAAACACATTCACGATGCTTGCAAGTTACAGGGTAAATATCAGGAAACTTAGTCTTAAGTGTGTCTCTTCACGTCTACAGTCATTCTGTATCAGCTGTTCTCCTATAACTGGAACGGAAGCCTTGATATATTTAAAAAAAAAACCACGTGTTGCACCCCGGGAGTGCCGGCAGAAGTGAAAACTTGAACATTAACGTTGTGCATTTTTGAATATTTTGGAATGGTTAGGGAATAATTTCGCACGAATTGCTTTATTTATCAGTATAAAAGTACTAGCATTTATGTGGTTAAATACAATATTTATTTATTGTCATTGATGTATTAAAAAATCCTTAATACATCAATGGCTATCGTACACAAAAATGACAGCCTCCGTCTTACGAATTTTCGATCAGGTCACGTGTCCTGACGCGAGTTTAACATTTTATACCCATCCCAAGAAAAGTGCTCAACGCCGCTTTAAAACTATTGGAAGTTCTGAACTCGCTCTGTGATCATGGCGTAGCCAAACGTAAACAACACAGGGAGGTTGCCTGGCAACGCACGTGGAACTGGATACAATGTTACTGGGGCATCATAATGCACAAAGGAGTTAATCGATAAGCTGCACATATTGTGTATTGTTATAAAAGAAGTCGGTTAATAAAATATTATATAATTGAATATCATAAAATACCTGACTCGGTGGCGTAGTTGTATTACTGCAATGCTAAGGTCTCGGGTTCGATTTCCGGGTCGGGCAGTTATATTGGATTTTTCTATTCAGTAACAGCCCGGAGTCTGAAATTTGTGCCCGATATGGCGATAGGCTCGCCCCCTATCACATCATGGGACGGAATACGCACGGCTAAAAGTGAGAGCACTAGTTGCGCCTCTGCCTATCCCTTCGGGGATAAGAGGCGTGAGTATGCGTATACGTATATTATAAAATAAGTGAAGACAAAAAACCCAAATGTTTGTTTAGTTGTATTAGCACCGAGCTCTCATTTCTTTTCTTAAACAAAAAATCCTGTGATAAGTAATATTTTTTTTGGACTATGTATAAGCGGCGATAGCCTAGTTGGGAGTGGAACGGACTGCCGAGACGAATTTCCGCAGGTGCAAAACCCAAGGGCATGTACCTCTGACTTTTCTAAAAAGTTATGTGTGCATTCTTTGTGAATTATCGCTCGCTTTCACGGTGCAGGAAAACATCGTGAGGAAACCTGCATATCTGAGAAGTTCTCTATAATAATTTCGAAGGTATGTAAAGTCTGCCAACCCGCACTAGGCCAGCGTGGTGGACTAAGGCCTTAACCCTCTCAGTTGTAGAGGAGGCCCGTGCTCAGCAGTGGGCAGTATATAATACAGGGCTGGTATTTTGTGAAGGATCACATAAAATTACTTCAAAGGCCAACCATATGAAATATTTACTACCGAGAAGAATACGATTGGTACATCATATATTATACAAAAATATTATGATGTATGCGGCGACTTTCAGAAAGTACACATAGTATTAAGTCGCTGTATTAAGTACACATATAACTTATGCCATTAGTAAACTGTCGAAAATCAAATCAAAACACCAAAAAAACTGCCTGAATTGATAAGTAATTAGTAAACCCAATACTTTTTGATTCGCGCCCCATATAACGCTTTACGCTGCCATTATATCACAGAATAAATATACAGCTTTACTTCTCCACACAATGCTGCTCCAGAATTAATATAGAAGCTACGCTAGAACTTTGAAGATAGTTTCTAAATAAGAAGGTTTAAAGGGGATAGAAAATAACCGATTATAGTGAAATTTGATATAGATGTAGCTTGAGTATAAATATGCGTTGTTAATATTTATTAACCACTAACTTAGGGCAGTTAATGGGGGGAAAAACCTAACTGCGAAACATATCATTCAGACCAAATTTTATGCGGATATTTTTATATATTTTTTATTGCATAGAATGACGCGACTAGCATGCCGTTCGCCTGATGGTAAGCGATACGACCACCCAGTAGCAACACCATCCAGCACCTTGCCTTACTAAGTACTGTGTGGCATTCCACTGCGCTCGTCATCCTGAGACATAAGATATAAGTCTCATTATGTCCAGTAGTTACACTGGCTACAATGTCCTTCAAATCGAAACACAACAGTGCATGCACACTGCTGCTTGGCGGTGGAAATAGACATTGCGGTGGTAGCTACCCAGACGGACTCTTACATATGAGAGACCTACCACCAGTAAAATCTAACAAGTATCTAACAGTAAAGTTATCTTAAACCACGATAATAAATATAGGACATCCGTCTTTTATCAATTCGTAACTAAGTGAGACAAGAGATGAGAACTGAACCATGTATCTGCTCGTGATGTAATTCAATATGGAAAAATTATGAAACCTGAAATTTAATACAAAATCTGAATCGCTGAATAACCGATTTTTTGAAGTTATACTTCTCAGCTCAAAAGTTACGCTACCGATAGTCTCTTTGTGTATTATGCTCTCCTGGTTTGGTGCGGATAAAATATAACGTTGCGGGATCGAGATGAATCTGAAGATAATAGTTTAGAGTATTTTAGTATTGACTAGTAACTGTCCCGGGCTTCGCTCGCACGAATGCAATTTATTGTTGAAGTAAATGGGAATTTACGCCAAATTTATTTCACAGATAACTTGTTGTCACCATAACGAACACAATATTACAACACACTGGTACATCTGGATTTAATCGATCGTTGGCTCTTTTTTAAATTCTTTTAATCACATATAGTCTCCTATTGGTTTGTCAGAATTTCGTATGCTCCTCCTCAGCATTCTATTATTTCCGCTTAGCACTATTGTGATATATTATCACTTTATTAAGACTAATTTGAGATTAATTTCCAAGTTAAGCTTTTTGAAGTTATCCTTTTTTTGGCGCGTGAGGGAAAAATGATGACAGTAAATTTTTACGATGCGCGCGCACACCGTCACGAAAAACTGACACCTTGAAGTTAGCCATAGTCAACATTTTAGTTTTGAATTTTGAACGTAGAATAAGGCGAAAGTTATACTTGTTTTGGCGCGTTATTTAAAAAGATTTTTATCTTATTACGCCAAAGAAGTATTACTTCTAACGCGTGTACATAAGTACACACACACTTTATTAAAATTAGTAAGGTAACTGTAGGTATCGACTCATTTGACTTCAGTCGTGAATTCTTTCTAAATGTAAAACATTATTAGGATCTACTTTAAAGTAGTATATACCATGTACAGTATTAAAAACCACCCGAGCAAGGCTCGGTCACCCAGGAACTAAAGATTAAACGTTCAATTTGAAAGTATGTCCTTAGTAAATCAATAATAACCTCTTTGGGGAAATTGAGGGTTTTGTTTTTGCAATTATGGTTGAAGTTGTGAAGACGAACAACTATAGGAAATACATCATGAAGGACGGTATGGTCGACATCTGTCGAGCATGACGCCGTCCTGGTGAGTCAATCAGGCATGTGATTTCCGGTTCTTCGTATCTTGCTAACGGTGAGTACTTGCAGAGACATAACCTAGTAGCCAAGATCATACACCAGAAAGTTGCTCGTCGGTATGGTCTTGTGACTCTTGAAGTGCCATATTACCAGTATGTGCCTCAACCAGCTCTCGAAAATTATCATGCAACGCAGTATTGGGATCTTTTTAATGTCACTGACAATTGTTGCCAATAAACCTGATATTGTGATCGTAGATCGATTGGCGCGCCGCGCAATACTTGTTGATGTCACCATCCCGCACGACGATAACCTTGTTAAAGCCGAAAAAGACAAAATGTGTAAATATTTAGGATTTGGCACATGAGGTTACTGACATGTGGGATGTGGACTCCACAATTATTGTTCCGATTGTCGTTTCTGCACATGGGTTGATACCAAAGAGCCTTGACCAACATCTTAAAAGGCTCTCAATTGTTAGTTAGGTCAAGAGCCAGAACTCTGTATCAGTAATAACAGCTTTAGCGCAATTCTTAAAAAATGCAAACCTAACATAATTGACTTACTTAACCCGTAGCGAATGGGCACTCCTCTCAAATCCCTGTATTAAATCGCTCGCTATAGACATTTGACTCAAGGTCCACCGTGCAGTTATTGGGTCATATAGTATTTGTATATATATGTCGCAGATTCAGACAGATTTAGAATCTCGTCTTCGTTGGTATCCGCCATAATGGTGATTTTCAATCAGTGCGCACACCCGGCGCAGTCGCCGTCTCGAGAGAAAGCTTCCATAGTATTATAACGCCCTTTGAGAAACTAATTATGCCTCGATCGCAAAGAGAATATAAACACTACGCTCGATCAAGCGTTCTACTGACAGAAAAATATCACGTCTCACATTGACATTGACAACCTAATTTCCGAATTAGTGTTGCCATTCGAGATATTAAAACTATACCAGAGATAAATGTCATAACGTGGTATTGCTCAGTATAATACCCATATATAAACATATATAAATATGAACTGTATATATATATATATATATATATATAACTGTGTATATATATAAATATATATATATATATATAAACTATGTTGTACCACCCAACTAGCTGACAATAAAATATGTTTTTTCTTCCTTGTTAATCGACTTGCTCTAGAAAGCGTTTTAAAGAGCGCCTTTAAGCTATTTAGGTCGTTTAGGTGCATATTATTTTGATTCTGATTTTCTTTATTCGTTAGTCCTTTATACTTTATTTGAATGAATGCACACATGTCCAGCTGTTCTAATGTGTGCATTAGAAAAGCGACGTCTGGTGCACCACTCGTGTGCGTTGCGTTGAATAACTACCCATCAGAGTAGAATTTGAAACACATCGTAGTGCGATAAGGACGGCCCTATAAAAACCTCTTCTTAAGCCATAAAGTCCTAGTGATATCGCACCGATTTTATAAAGAAATCGACCCATAGCTAACAAATGCCCGCGTGTTAAATAAACATAAACTATAAATATAACAAGGTGATTGCTATATATATGACTTAACCACTCCTTTCTTTATGCAAATGTGTGTAAAAGGGGTGCTGATGCACACAGATATCTATTCTCCTTCCCAATCACGCATGCTCACGCCTTTTATCCCCGAAGGGGTAGGCAGAGGCGCAACTAGTGCACCCACTTTTCGCCAAGCGTATTCCGTCCCATGATGTGATAGGGGGCGAGCCTATCGCCATATCGGGCACAAATTCCAGACTCCGGGCTGATACTGAATAGAAAAATCCAATATCACTTTGCCCGACCCGGGGATCGAACCCGAGACCTCAGCATTGCATTCGTACCGTAATACAACTACGCCACCGAGGCAGTCCCAATCACACCGGACGCAAATAAGCAATGCGCGCACTAACAACTTTTAGTTTTGCAGTAAAATGACTTAAAATCTTCCAAATCCCTACATAAAATTTCTCGTTATGGACATTTGACTCAAGGTTCACCGTGTAGTTATCGAGGTATGACGTTATATTAATCCCTTCATTGCAAGGCGTTTCAAAAAGCTTCGCTTTTGCTTTTAAGGACGCTATTACATTTTTGACATCTTCGATTTTAGATATTTGAATGACAAGAACGCGCTTTGCTACACGCGCACACATCGAAACCGATTTAAACTAGATTTTCCATTTGAACGAGCTAATCTTAATACTTGAAGTTATTATTTTACTCATCCATATTTATTTTTTTGGAATTGTCGAATGTTTACAATTATGTTTAATAATAATAATTATTATAATTTCATCATGTAATAGACATTTTTTTTTATTGCATTGAATGATGAGACGAGCATGCCGTTCGCCTGATGGTAAGCAATACGACCACCCATAAACAGTAGCAACACCATCCAGCACCTTGACTTACAAAGTACTGTGTTGAATTCCACTGCGCTCGTCATCCTGAGACATAAGATGTTAAGTCTCATTATGTCCAGTAGTTATACTGGCTACAATGTCCTTCAAACCGAAACACAACAGTGCATGCACACTGTTGCTTGGCGGTAGAAATAGACATTGCGGTGGTACCCACCCTGACGGCCTCTTACATAATGAGAGACCTACCACCATTTTTATATATAAAAAAATAATAATTAGGTTATACATATAAAAATATAAAAAAAGTGTATCACCCTCCGATGGCGAGGCTCAAATCCCAAGCTACCGATAGTCAGGGATACAAAGTGAGGAATCTCCGCACAATGCGTGTGGTATGCGATACGACCACCCATAAATAGTAGCAACACCATCCAGCACGTTGAGTTACAAAATACTGTGTGGCATTTCACTGCGCTCGTCATCCTGATACATAAGATGTTAACTCTCATTATGTCCAGTAGTTAGACTGGTTACAATGTCCTTCAAACCGAAATACTACAGTGCATGCACACTGCTGCTTGGCGATAGAAAAAGACATTGACATTGCGGTGTCCAGAAGTACTACTTTCTGCATCTGGCTCTTGACCCAACTACCAATTGAGAGCTTCAGCAGGTGTTGGTCGAGACTCTGGTATCAACCCATGAGCAGAAACGACAAGACCCCGATAGCACCGACCGTATAGTTCTTTGATCTTCCATATCACATCGCGTTCCCTAATGCCCATCGCCATAGGTTTTCGCCAGTTCTCATTCGCCAAGGAAAGTGGGATAAATCCCTTATCCACCATGACTAAAATCTTATACATGCCTACTTCGCTGTGGAGGAAATAATTCCTGAGATTGCATAA
The DNA here is from genome assembly GCA_947568825.1 of Sphinx pinastri. Classification (NCBI taxonomy): domain Eukaryota; kingdom Metazoa; phylum Arthropoda; class Insecta; order Lepidoptera; family Sphingidae; genus Sphinx; species Sphinx pinastri. The sequence goes on along the minus strand of OX387614.1, from coordinate 4,183,484 downwards.
CTCGCGGTTATGCAAGTCCATTAAGTAAGCCTCAGCCCCGCATCTTCGCGGGATGTACAACCTCATCACTGACCACCGTGGGTGATGCATACGATATGCAGTCAGTAGGGTCCGGAACTTTCGATCCAGGGCGTCCAATTCAGTCTGAGTCTTTCTTTCTGAGTATACCAAAAGAGTACATGAGTACAGGCATAACCCAACCGTTGAAAGCACAAATCTTGTTACCACCTGACAAAAAACTGTTAAATACTTTTGCCAGGCGGCCGAAGAAACGGTCATTCAGCGATTGTTTTACGTCGGCACTCATAATCCCCAGTGCCTCAGGCATACCCAGATATTTGTAAGTTTCCGTCTCAGAAAGGGATCTAAGTCTTACAGTCTCTAAGACTTGTATGTCACCAGAGACCACGACCTCTCCTCGCTTCATATGGATAGCCGCACATTTATCTACAAAAAACTCCATGTTGAGTTATTTGCTACATCTTTCAGTAATTTTTAACGACTCAATCAATTCTGTTTGTTTTGATGCAAACAACTTGAGATCATCCATGTAAAGCAAGTGAGATATAGGCTCAGGAGCCCCCGTGCATCTCGGCGCTCTCGGCGTCAACGGCAGCGTGAGGCCTACCTGCCACACTACTGTCCATCAGGGGGGTCGCAACAATGTGCTAAAAAGACAAAGCTAGAGACGGCACCCGCCCGCGACGCCCGGGTGGCCACTGTTAGTTGCCTTTTACGACAGGCAGGGGATACCGTGGTGGAATTCTCCAAACACCTTCAATCCACAGGGTGGGAGACGCCGGTCAGTCGTCCACCCGGCGCCTCCTACGTCTCCTCTGACGGCGGGAGGAATCCTCGCGTTCCAGAACTCTCTCAGCACTCTCCTTCTACGAGAGGACTATCTCGCAGAAGTGAGCCAACACACGCCAGACCTCCTGACTGCCGACCATGGGAGCGACCACGGCCGGCAACGGGAGGCCGCCTCTGACGACTGCTTTGAGAGCGCTGCGCTCCTCATTCCAGGCTGGGCAAAACTCAAACGTATATTAAGCCGTATCCAGCGGGCAACTGTCACAATGGCACACACAGCCGACACCTCGGTACCTACGATACGACACAGCTACTCACCGAAGCAGCCATGCCTAGTGAATAGTTGTGGCTGAACTGTAGTACTGTAGTATTGAGTGTTTAGATATTTTTGTACCGGGAAAGGCTTTGAACGCGGGCAAAAACGCGAACTAAACCTAGTAAAATTTAAAAATAAATAATCACCGATACTAAAAATTATAAATAGATAAATAGTAAATACCATATACTGCAAAACTTGTCGATTTTGTAAATATAAAAATACTATGCCATTTTGATAATGAAATTTAAATATTTGCATTAAAATAAATGAATGTTTCATTAATTAAATCAAATTTGTATTAACTTATTGTAATATTAAATTTTCATACTTGCTTTTTGAAAAATAATAATTTGAAATAGTATCAACTATTTTATTCGTAGTATAATGACATCGCGGTCAATTTATTACGTATTTATTTTTTGAAAAAAAGTTGTACACCCGTGCTTCCTCGGCCGCGTCTCAGCGCGGAATGACAGCCCGAAATTGGAAAATGTATGAAGAAATTCAATTCAGGTTATATTTTTTCTCTTTACTGGAAAAGTATTTAATTTGACTTGAAAATAATTAGTCATAAAGCGAGAAGACTATATAAGCCATCATATTGTTTCGGTTTTATATTAAAATATTCATTAGTTTAAGGTATAATGGTTCCGATTCTGACCCTATTTTTCGTCATTTTCAGCGATTATTGCTCCAGAATAAACGTATTTACGTGATAATGTTGTATGGAAGCATACAATTTCTATATGCTATAAGCAAAGAGGAATGTTTAATCTTTATTTATATACCAAGATCTCCTCATAAGCGTAACTCCTGATTCAATAAATGGTACCTCAAAACTACGGAAATTTGTAAATGCGCCCTTAAGGCACTGAGGTACATGTTATTTTACCTTAGATTTAAAAAAAAATATTAGTCCTTTGTTTTATCGAATGCGGCATTTTATAATCGTTGGACCTTTGTAATTTATTTTAAACGATTGCACGTAGACGCCGCTATTCCTATGTGAGCATTAGAATAGTGGCATGTGCTGCATCACACGTGTGCTTGTGCAAAGTAACCACACATCAGAAAAGAATTTAAAACACTTCGTAGTGCGATAAGGATAGCCATACAAAAACCTCTTCGCAAGTCATAAAGTCCTAGTGATATCGCACCGATTTTATAAAGAAATCGACCCATAAAGTAACAAATGGCCGCGTGTTCGCGTAAACATTCTATAAATATAACAGGTAATTGATATAGGACCTAATCTCCCCTTTTTTATGCAAATGTGTGTAATAGGGGTGCTGATGCACACACGGATCCATTCTACCTCCCCTTCCCACTGCACGCAAAATAAGCTATGTGCGCACTTACAACTCTAGTTTTGTAGTAAAATTACTTAAGATCTGCCAAATCCGTACATAAAAATTTTCGCAATGGACATTTGACTCAGGGTTAACCGTGCAGTTATTGAGGCAAAACGCTATATTGACCACCCTGCATTGCAATGCGTCTCAAAAAGTGATTTTAAGGTACTGAGGGACTTGTTATTTTAATTAAGATTTAAAAAAATAATTACTCCTTTATTTTATCGAAAGCGGATTATTTTTATCGTTGGTCCCTTGTTATTTATTTTAAACGATTGTACGCAGACGCCGCTGTTCTAATGTGTGCATTAGAAAAGCGACCTCTGCTGCATCACACGTGTGCGTGTGCAAAGTAACCACCCATCAGAAGAAAATAATTTAAAAACACGTCGTAGTGCGACAAGGCTAGCCATACAAAAACCTCTCCTGAAGTCATGAAGTCCTTGTGATATCGCACCGATTTTATAAAGAAATCGGCTCATAACTAACAAATGCCCGCGTGTTCGCGTAAACTCTCTATAAATATAGCAGGTAATTGCTATAGGATCTAACCTCCTCTTTTTATACAAATGTGTGTAATAGTGGTGCTGATGCACACATAGATCTCTTCTCCCGTCCCTTCCCACCGCACACAAAATAAGCCATGCGCACACTTACAACTTTTTGTTTTGCAGAGAAAACTACTTAAAATCGAATTTAGAAAGTTATAGTTCGATAATATATCTAGAGATTAAAATCATCGCTGCTTGTAAAGATTTTTATGTTAAACTAGACATCCTGCTGAGTACTTTTCCGGGATAAAAGTTAGAAAGCAACTTACGCTAGCTCCACTCAATTATTGTAGCGATCTGTAATGCCATGTCCAAAACGGCAGGGCCAACTATTTACAAAAAAAAGTTAATTTAAATCAAATATTTTCTACGGGAGCCAATTATTAGGTTAAAAGTAGATTTTATGCCAATCCAATAATGGTCCATTTGTGTGCTACATTTCATCGATATCTGTTCAGCGGTTTCAGCATTTACTTCTAATAATGGGCTGGGTTCACACGGCATTGTCCTGCACGTTTGTTGTTTGTTGTCCTTGCAGTGTTCGATTTTAAACGTACAATGAAGCGGTTGTTCGCACGGTAGGTTTTCATTCGAATTAAATACGAATAGCCGCAAACTATGTGTCACTGCAAACCGAATACGTTGTTCAGTCGATTTGCTTGGCAAGCCGGCGGTAGATTTTCATTCGTATTAAATACGAATAGCCGCAATTTTCACACAGTTATCACACTGAGTAGACGGCTTGGTTGTACTTTTATATTGGTGTCCAATGCGCCAACAGTTTCGCCGCCGACAAAACGGAAGGTTTTGAGTACATTCTATAAATCAAGAATTATTTATTTATTTTATTTTATATGTTTAATTCAGATTACATAATCCATATATATTAAAAATCAAATTAACAAGATATCAAAAACACGTAAGTACTAAAATATTTGAAAAAAATTACGACAACCTTAGTAACGATGAAAAAAAGATTCTATTACTTTCGGATGTCTATTAAAAGTTTTGACAATTTATTCAATCGGCTGGAAAATCAAAAGGCATCTTAATAAATTTAAACTGGCCTTGTGGAGTCACGAAAGAAGTATATCTTTGTGAATTTTTACGTGTAAAAATCTGTTTTTCATATCAAGCGATATAAATATTTAGGCTTCTTTCAGCTTATCGATTTGATCATCGATCAGAGGTAACGGAAATCTTTCTCTGACTATTTTTTTATTAATTCAGCTTTTCATTTGGTTCATCACTGTGTTCAATCCACCAGTTCAGAACGTCTAATCTAGCAAGCACTTTGTTGTGTAAATGTGAATCATCAATATATTTGTCATGGGTGCCCTTTGCTATCAATGATCTTGGGACTCCATATTTCTTTGATTCTATCCTAGAGATTGCAATAGGATATTTCTGATTTAATAGAATCATTGTTGTAGCCAGAGGGTTCGGGTCTTTTGTACATCTTGAGCTGCGTTCAATTAGCTTAACATGATACATTTTTCTTTCTTTTATTATGTCCAGACTTTTTTGATTCAATTTCAATATCATTTCTGAAGCTTTTAACAATATTAGCTTGTTTCCCTCAGTCATTTCTTTCTCTTGCAATTTTAACAGTTATACAGGGAGTTGTTGTTATACCGTGATTAAATTAAATAATGAGCAACATTAAGGTTTTTAAAATTTACTACACAGTCAGGAAAATCATGACACCTAAATTAAATTAATTTATTTTTCAAACAAAGTAAATCGCAAAATTTCGCTTACAAAATGACACACCATTTATAAGGTAGATTACTGACCTTGAAAGCATCAAAGCGGCAACGCCGCGCAGCACGTGCGCGTTGCAACTTTGTCACTTCGGCGCAAGCACGAGTACTTTTTTATTAAAACTTACACGTTAGAAAATCAATTTTGATCACTTACTCGAAAAGTACTGATTTCTGTGATGATGTCTCGTCACCAAAATTTAACAATTTGTTTACCTACGTAACAATGAAAACTACAAACCTACTTACTAGTAAATGGGTATCAAATCTAAATTTTTAAATTTTCTATGTGGCCCCCATTATTAGCAATGCATAAATTGCATCTTCGTAACATATTGTGGCGCACTTTTACAAGTATGTCACTGTTCGCGGCCATATCTTTTAGTTTAGTGAATGCACTTATAATTCGAGCTTTTAAATCGTCCACACTATTCAAGTCAGTAGCATAGACTTGATTTTTTATAAAACCCCATAAAAAAAAGTCTAATGGGGTGAGATCTGGTGATCTTGCTGGCCATCGAATCGGTCCATATCGTCCAATCCATTGCTCGCCAAACATAGCCGTGAGACGCTCTCTAGCTGACCTCACTGAGTGTGCCGGTGCTCCATCCAACTGATACCATAACCGACGGTAGGCATTTAGTGGCAGTTGATCAGTGTAGTCTGTAAGTGACGTGTCTAGAAGCTGCAGAAACTTGGTCGCGTTGAGATGGCCGTCAATAAAAATGGGACCAACTATCGTGTCGCGGTGTACTCCAGCCCAAACATTTACAGCAAATCTGTACTGGTGAGAAGTCTCTCGGAATAGATGTGGATTCTCCTGGCTCCAATATCGTAAGTTTTGACGATTCCACAATCCATTGCGCGTGAAAGTGCTCTCGTCTGTCCACATAATATTGTATAAAAACTCGGCATCATTGGACACCTTTCCGAGCAGCCATTGGCAATAGGCTTTTCTTATAGGCTTATCACGCGACAATAATGCCTGAACTTTTTTGAGTTTATACGGTCTCCGTTTGTCTCTTTTTAAAACTCGATAGACGGTTGTGTGATGCATACGGTACCGGCGCGCAGCATTACGTAAACTACAGGTTGGCTCACGAATGAAGTGATTTAAGACCTGTTGTTCTCGTGCCACAGCCACTTGACGCGACGGAACTCCTTCTCGAAGTGGCACCAAAGGTTGGTTGTCCCTTAATCTTTGCACAGCCTGAACAATGGTGCTAGGGTTTACCGGGCACACTCTAACAGCACCATACCTCTCCCGGTATGTTCGTATTGCCATTGCCGCATTGCCGCTACATTCTCCATAAATTAATACCATATCGGTATATTCAGTAGCCGTGTAAGTAAAAGGCATAATTAACAACAAAAAAGACGAAACAACTTCAAATGGAAAAGCGTCAATTTCGCAACTCATAAAAAACAATTTAGTGTCTATTTCGCGAGAACTTCATAAATCACAATACTTAATTAGGCTTCCTAATCAAAAACTAAAACAATCGCGCGCACTCGCACACTATCCGTTCGTTTATTGCAATTGCGTAAAGGCATGCGTACGTCACAGGATCTGCGAAACACTGACCTTGTCGCCTAGCGTCGACAACTACTTCCGAGGATGCCGTAGGGATGGCCAATACTATGATGAATATCGATACAACCTTATACGATATGCATTAATTATTTAACTTCCGAAATTGTTATTATCACAAATCACACTACTATTTTTTTATCACAAGTTAATCCACCTTGGATGATCTTTTTTGACTACCATTTTTGACTACTCCTATTTGTATTACCGATATGTAGCGTAGTCTCTGCTAATAAAAGACAGGTAAACCAATTTATTAAATTAATACTACCGCTGCTGACAAATAACCCCCCCCCCCCAAAGATTTCTAAAGTGAGCAGTCGGAAGCGGTCTGCACTCAAGAACTTTGGGTGGGGCACATAGCGGGCAGAACTGACGGCCGATGGGGCAGAAAAATTAGTTAATATTATTTCTTAAATACATGACATTTTGTAATTATTAATAGATTTAAAAAAGGAGTTGCTTACAGGTATTTGCAGTTGTTTGTTTTTTTTAACCTTGTTATTATTAATAATTTCCCTTATTTTTCTAGATCCGAAATGAAGAACATAACATTTACTGTTAACAATATCACAAAAGCTTTGACATTAACAAGACAAAAAGATATCGAGTACGCTATAATAATGATTACTTATCGACATCGTCATTAATTTTGCTTAATAATTGGGCAACCCGAATTTGTACTAATCAAAGCGCACCGCGCTCCTTAAGCCGGCTGGCGGCTACATATTGCTTTCCTTTTTGTACGTAAAAAAAATTGTATGGGAGTAAGTAGGAAGTCTGCGAAGAGTTATATCTTATGCATTTTTCGGTAATGTCAGAATGGCAACGTCGCGCGCTCTGTTTCATGGAGTCGGAATAGTGCGAAGGCTTTGACCGCTGATATCAGCTGTTTCAGATCGACGCGTATTTACATCATGTATCAAACTTATGAAAATGAAAAATCGATCCTGTGACTAAACTATTGCACCTATAAGGTTGATTTTTGGCACACCGCCTTAAAACATTGTTAGGTATACCTGGTGAGATGAAAACACGCTAAGCCAGCAACACTCTGTATAATATAGGATCTGTTCATACTTTACTTTTTGGTATTTTCTCGAGTGTAGGTGTGTTCAATGAATGTCTCTGATTATGTTAAATTAAACCAGTAATTATACTATAATATTTATTAATTAACGACTCTACATTGTGCCGGGCGTAACTACACTGACTCAACAGCGCTCAACAAACCTGCATATAAAAATGCAACTATGCAATTATCCATACGTGTGTCGCTACACCATTCCCCCTTTTCAAAAAGAAAAGAAAAGAAGGACATAGTACAATATACATTTTTTTTTTTACATAAAACATTAAAATTTACATTCGTGTTACACATAAATCATACTATATAAATCTGGTTTATACGTAAATTTACTTTAAACACATAATGTTACTAAATATACGCTAAAAATTTAAGCAAGGAGCATGATATACTAACCAAACATTATACTTTAATTTCATCACAAACTATAGAGACGCAAATTAACACTTTAGTAAATCTCTATTTTAGCAGGTGACTTCGCAGGCTGCACCTCTCTTTGTAAGTTTGCCTTGGCAGCATGCGCGGCTTCTAAAGTCTTCACGTGCGTCAACTCTATCTGTTTACTTAGCCACTTTTTTCCTCTTGCCGTACAGTGACGACATGTAAAGTATACAGTGACCATGATTAATACCAACAGCACTATTACGAATCCAATACTGGACCAACTCGTCAATTCCTGCAATCCGGCAGTGGCACCAGACTGGGCCACCACGACTTCTTCTTTTGCGTAGGAATTTCCCATTTTTTAAGGATAGAAGTTGAAATACTCTATAATGGACGACGTGACTAATTGCAATGACAACTTATTAGTTTAATCAATATAATAAAAAAAAAATATGACCTAAAAATAATGATGACTACTAACAATCGAAACGCAATGGTTGCTTAACCGCGCGACCACTGCGCGTAGTGTAGCGCAGCGGTGAGCGATTTTGCTCCTTATAATTATTCGCCTTATTACATAAAGTTACATCCCGACACTCATTATTTTCTATAATATCCTTAGCTACTTCCTTATCTAGTGTATCCGTATACGCCGGTTTCAATCTATCTATTGATATATAAGTCTTACGATTAGGAAATTGAATTAAGTAAATCTTATCTTTTCTAGACAATATTTTGTACGGCCCTTCATAAGGGGGTTGCAATGACTTCTTAATTAAATCAGAACGGACGAAAACATGAGTACATTTATTCAAGTCGCTATGAACAAATAATGTGCGCGCATCCCTACGTTCCAACGGCTTAGGTTTCAAATTACGAATTATTCTACGCAAGTGATCAACATACTAACAATGATCTAAACTAATGTTATTATTTTCACTAACAAAATCTCCCGGCAGTCTTAAGGTCTGCCCGTAAGTCATTTCAGCAGCGCTGACATTAGTGTCAGTACGATGCGATGCACGAAGTCCCAACAAAACTATAGGTAATTCATCGATCCACGTATTCGAATCTAATCTAGCCATGAGCGATGCTTTGAGAGAACGATGCCATCGCTCTACCATACCATTGCTTTGGGGGTGATAGGGGGTGGTACGTTTTTTATCTACACCAAAATATTTCATTAGTTCTTTAAAAATATTACTTTCAAATTGCTTGCCCTGGTCGCTAGTTAGCTTAGCAGGGCAGCCAAATCTTGAAATCCAACCCTCTACTATCACTTTGGCTACCGTTTTCGCGGATATATCTTTAACTGGAAACGCTTCCGGCCAACCAGTTTGCCGGTCTACTATCGTGACTAAGTACCTATAGCCTTCCGAAGATGTGGGCAACGGCCCCACGATATCAACATGGATGTGTTCAAACCTATCTACTAAAGGAAAATTGCCTAATTCCGATTTAGTGTGTCTATGCACTTTTGCACGCTGACAACTAACACATGTTTTAGTCCATCTACCAATGTCACTATTCATATTAGCCCAGAAAAATCTTTCTTTAATAAGCTTACGCGAAGTCCGAATTCCTGGGTGACTTAAATTGTGAACTGAATTAAATGCTAATCTCCTGAACTCCTCTGGCAGGTATGGTCGCACTTTTTGTGTGGAAGTTTCACATACGACGGGCATGTCACTTCCTGGCAACAATATTTCTTTGAAATTATATTTGTTATTCGACTCATTACGCAATTCAGCAAGTCGTTGGTCTGTCGACTGAGCTCGAGCAATATCGCTGTAATTTAATATTGTAGGACAACATATTGTTTCTACGCGGGAAAGCGCGTCAGCAACTACATTTTTGCTACCATCTATATGCCTAATGTCTGACGTAAACTCACTTATAAACATAAGTTGTCTAATGCGACGAGATAGTTCATTATTACTATTTATTTTACAGAACGCAAATGTTAAAGGTTTATGATCAGTAAATATAATTAAATCGCGTCCTTCGACCATATTACGAAAATATTTAATTGCAAGGTAGACAGCTAACAATTCCCTATCATAGGTACTGTATTTCTCTTCACTACGCGATAATTTTTTGCAGAAATAACCTAGAGGTGTCCAACCTGTGTCTGCTCGTTGTTGCAAAACAGCTCCTACACACGTATTAGACGCGTCCGTCATAAGCGCGAATGGAGTGTTTGCTTTAGGATATGACAAAGTTGCTGCGTTAATTAAGCTGTGTTTACATTCAAGAAAAGCTTCATTTGCCTGTTCCGTCCATTTAATCTTAGTTTTATCATTCTTTTTTGCACCTGTCAAATACTTGTGCAATTCTGCCTGATACACAACAGCGTTAGGTAAATGTAATCTATAAAAGTTTACCATTCCTAAAAATCTACGAAGTTGTTGAACAGTGTCTGGTTTGGGAAAATCATTAATAGCATCAATCTTATGCTTAAAAGGTCTTAAACCATTTGTAGACACTTCGAAACCTAAAAACTCTATTTTAGACTGACCGAAACAACTCTTGGCCAAATTAATGGTTATTCCAAACGTGTTGAACCGTTCAAAAACTTCATTAAGGTGTTTGTTATGATCTTCCAACGTATTACTAGCAATAATGACATCATCGATATATGCGAACAGATAGTCAAGTCCTTCTAATACTGTGTGGTTCATAAACCGTTGAAAAGTTTGTGCGGCGTTTCGTAATCCAAACGTCATACAAGGGAATTCAAACAAGCCAAAAGGTGTAATGATGGCTGTTTTCTCTATATCACAAGGCGCGATTCTTATAAAGTGATACGCCCTATTTATATCTAATCGTGTGAAATACTTTTTACCATCCAATAAATACGTAAAATCATGTAACCTCGGTATAGGATACCTGTCGGGTCGCGTGATTGCATTCAGTGCTCTATAATCACCGCACGGACGTAATTGACCGTCTTTTTTTGGTACAACATGTAGAGGACTCGCCCACGCACTTTTCGACGGTCTACAAATACCCATCTCCTGCATAATACGAAATTCCTCCTTGACCTTGACATAACGGTGTGGAGGCAAGGGCCTCGCTCTAGCATGCACCGGCGGGCCGGTGGTATCAATATGATGATACACCGAATGCTTGGGAGGTTCCTTGAAAGACACCGGCTTAGTTATATCCGGATACTTTGACAACAGATCGTAAAAAGGATGACCTTCCTCTATAGTTTTTATTGACTGCTCACTAGCATTAACAATTGGGGTAAAAATACTTAGTTTAGTGACGTCATCTATTAGCTTACGTGCACTTAAATCTACTAACAACTTAAAATGTACTAAAAAGTCAGCACCTAGTATTGGCTGTCGCACGTCGGCTACTATGAACGTCCAACGAAATGCCCTACGTAAACCTAAATCTAACACTAAATTTTTTATACCATAAGTCTTTATTCGCGTTCCGTTTGCAGCATAAAGCGTATAGTCCACACTCTCACTATATAGTTTTTTGGTTCTTGCTACGTTATCACGCGGTATAACAGATATGTTTGCACCGTGTCAATCAAAAATTTTAAATCACTACGCTTATCTCTAACACTAAGACGAAAATTGATTCCCGTGCAACTCTCCGTATTCGACAGCTGCACGGCTCTCAATCCCCCGACTGCTTCCAGGCACACGGCTGGACGCATTTGTGCGCCTTATCCTTGTAATAATAGTGGTACGAGCACAACCAGTCCTTCGAGTCCGGAGCACGGCGTGGCTTACTGCTGGAACGACGACGACCGCGGGATCGGGAAAACCACTTCCTCTTATCTTGCTGACGCTGCCTAGGTCTGGACCTTGACCTTTCGATATTGGCAAGCCGTACGTTGATTTTAGCAATTTCCGCCATCAACGCTCCTGAACTGAATGCAGATTCAGTCGACTCAACAGCTTCTACACTTATAGGCTTCACATTCTCCATCACCTTATCCGCTATTGATGCGAGAGCCTCTAGTTCTGCTGAATCTGCGACGGTTAATACGGCACGCACTGACGACGGCAAATGTTTCTGCCATAATACTCGAAGCGTTTCATTGTTGACCTTATCACGGGCCAGTTCCATCATGCGTCGCAATAGCTGAGACGGCTTTTGATCCCCCAGATCCATTTCTCCAATGAGTTTCTGGACCTGGCGGCTCTGCGATTCCTCGTAAATGTGTAGGAGCTTTGCTTTCAGGGTCTCGTACTGTTTTTCCTTTGGTGGATTGGTCAGGATGCCGGTGATTTGCTGGATAACATGTTTTCCAAGTTTAGTAACGACAAGATGGTACTTGGCTGCGTCACCCAATTTCTGGCTATGGATAACGGATTCCAGTTGCACAAACCAAACACGCGGCGCGTCTTCCCAGAATTCGGGGATGCGTGACGACACAGTGATTTGCGCCACGTCCTCTACTTTCGCCGATTCACCTTCCGCCATTTTGTCGAGTCCACACCACGATGGCACTATGAACGAAAACCACGGCACAATATTTCGCGAACGTCGGGTCACCAGTTTTGGTATTTTCTCGAGTGTAGGTGTGTTCAATGAATGTCTCTGATTATGTTAAATTAAACCAGTAATTATACTATAATATTTATTAATTAACGACTCTACATTGTGCCGGGCGTAACTACACTGACTCAACAGCGCTCAACAAACCTGCATATAAAAATGCAACTATGCAATTATCCATACGTGTGTCGCTACATTAATACATTTATAATCCACACAGAGTCTAAAAGTCCCAAACCGCGGTTCAAAGATCAGCGGTTTAGGCTGTGCAGTGATTCGATAGTCATTCAGGACAAAGCATTTGCTAGTATAGATTGCTATTATAATTCTGTAATTAATAAAAATAATCTGCTATCAGTAAGTTGAGGGAAACATTGTCAGCTGATGCATTTAAATATGTAATAGAAGCTCCCGCCTAAAACCTGCGTTATAACTTTCAGTGCATCAGCTGACGGTTGTTTCCCCGGCATACAGCCAGCTGACATATATATTTATTCCTAGTTGCATTTAAGCTATCATCAGGTAAAATTTTAGTTGAGAGGAAATCACTGAAATTATAATAATTTTTTTTTCATGTTTGATCGACCAGCTCACGTATAGTGCCCCAAGTTACAGTCAGCTGATTTTTTTTTCTTCAAGGTATGGGGTTAGCTACAATTTAAAAAAGCTTTTAATTGGAAGGAAATGACTGAATATATTTTTTTCTTCGTGTTTGGGAGGCTACCACCGCTCATCGTCCCCACGGAACCGCAGCTGACGTTCCCGAGGCTTTATCTATGGATAATAGAAGTGTATGCACTTCTCTGATGCCTCTCACCAATTATCGTTTGAGAGGAACTTGGTCATGGAAGTCTGTCACTATGGCCATAAATCCTATTTAAATTATTTATGAGACGAAATGATGATGATGAAATGTAGTTAAAGCGGCACAGTTTATTTCGGGTTTTTTATATGTTTATTTCCCAAAATTTCTGTCGCGTCCGCATGTCGGCTTTTTCTGCCTCGAAATTTCGACCGCAGTAGTACTAAGATGGCATAGCCTTGCAGAGTTCACCCGAAATAGCAAACAAAAACAAATCAATATACACGGACGAATCAAGCACGTGGTTTGGTCAATAATACGCATGTGCCATCTTCGGCAACAGGCGGTTTTCTCATACCGAGTACTAGGGTATCATGAAAACGCGGGAAATAGGAATTACCGCATCTTTGTGATACGGCCAAACATTTCACTTTCGCTATTCCTCAAATAGTGATTGTAAAACACTTCGACAGTTTCTAGGTCACTATTTATGGGCTTTACAATTATAAATTTAATTTATGGAAGACGACCGACCGATCATTTTGTTGCGCTTGCCTTTATAAGTTTAATTTTATTGACCCAAAACTATGGAAATTAGGAAAAGCAAAACAACAAAAACTACTTTTGTAAATGTAGGCGAATGCGTTATTTTTTTGTTATGTCCAGTGTTTAGTATTTGAACATGCCTATCCAGGTATTAAATCCGTTCATTTGGATTTTATCGCATTTCAACGGTGATGTTCATGCATTAGCTTATATGACTAATTTGACTTTGTATGCAACACAAAAATAAGGGAAAAAAAGTTCAATGAACAATTGATGACAAAAAAGTAAGCCCGGAGTTTCTTTCTGCCTTTCTTCTTCGGGTTGTCATCGCTTAGGTAGCTAGTGAAAGGCTGGTAGGTTAGCTAAGCTAGGGCCTGTAGTTTCGCGATGCTTTCCTCCCATTATTTTTTAATAAAAATTATTAAATCTCTATTTTTATATTCCTTTTCCTGCCAGCCCGAGCTGGCTTTTTTGTTTATTTTTTAGATTTTACTCCCAATAAAAATGTCTGTAGTTATATAAGTGACCTTTATTGTATTAATAATAATTATTATAATTAATTTAATGTATCTTGACTTATAATAAGTGCAACTATGTCCGCCTACGTGATGAATAAAGTATTTTATTTATTTAATTTGAAAGGGCAGATTTTACCGATTGCTGATAAATTCTTCTTGTCACATTAATGTATAAGCCGACCAAATACAAAAGTCATCCTCGAATCTATGATCCCATATAAATTGACAAAAAGTGAGTAGGTATTAAGAGGCTATGTCGAAAAATTTAAGGTTATTTAAATTCAAACTTCTCGTAAAGTACTAAGATCGGAAGTTTGATTTTTGGGTATGTGTAAATTGAACATATAACTCAATGATTTTCGAAAGCCAAAACACAATTACTACAAACTTTCTCGATAGAAAAAAAATCCAAAGTTACGTCTGATATTTTCTTTAAACACGCTTTATCTCTAAATGGTGTAATATATACATTCGTAACTTGATTTAAATACAAGAACTCAATATTTTCTAAGGTCCCAACAAGACGCAATCAAACTAAATTGAATAGTATAATCACAATTAAAAGAAAATTGGTTTGGCGCTTACGCCATTTCATTTCGGCATACGAGTGCGCCTCCCGTCTCTTCCTCTCATCCGCGACGGCTAAATACGCTATCACTGTCATGGGAGTGGCCCGTGCCGACTTCAGTCGCCCGGAATCTTTACTGACGACGGACGTGCGCTCGACATTTTTGGGCGCCTTCAAAGTTCAAATTACCCGTTTGGTGTAGGGATGCGGCCGCGCTGCCGCCGTGAACCGCGCGGCAAATTTGAAAGTGCCCTTCAAATTCTATTTTACATTATATTATATCCAGGTCACGTCCGTGTGTCAATATAAAATTATAGGCTCTATTAGATCTATGAGATAGGTAGCAAGCGTAATTATTACATCCTTTCACCTTTGTAAATTATTTCTTTTCGGAGACCTACTTTAGTTATAATGCGTGATCAGTACGACTACCGCGCTCCCGGTCCCGGGTTCGAATCCCTGAACGAAAAAAAATTGACATTGGGTTTTTTTGTATTATTATTTATATTTCGTAATCCAGAGCTAGGGACGCGTAATACCTGGAATGCCATGCTGGGCCAATTTTGCGTAAATGACGCTTGCGTGCCGGTCATACATTTGAAAAATTCGGATTTTGGGTGCAAAGGTTGTTCAAATTTTTACACCATAAAATTATTTTAGTATGAATTTTTATATTACTTATTTATTTATTTATTATGGATCAATAGTCACTAAAATATTCAGAGCCAATGTTAGAATTGGTATACACGGCCGCCATTTTGAATATCTTTGTTTTAAGCCCTACGACCTCAAAATCGATTTTTGGGTATAACTTTGGTTACAAAAGACTGATCTAATGTCAGAATTGAATTAAGTGGCCGCCATTTTGAATTTCTTTGTTTTAAGGCCAATCGACCTCAAAATCGATTTCTGGGTATAACTTTGGTTACAAAAGACTGATCCAATGTCAGAATTGAATTAAGTGGCCGCCATTTTGAATTTCTTTGTTTTAAGGCCAATCGACCTCAAAATCGATATCTGGCTATAACTTTGGTTACAAAAGACTAATCCAATGTCAGAATTGAAAAAAGTG
Source organism: Sphinx pinastri (assembly GCA_947568825.1). Taxonomy (NCBI): domain Eukaryota; kingdom Metazoa; phylum Arthropoda; class Insecta; order Lepidoptera; family Sphingidae; genus Sphinx; species Sphinx pinastri. Next base: position 4,167,597 of record OX387614.1, on the reverse strand, counting down.
GCCGCCATTTTGAATTTCCTTGTTTGAAGTCCAATTGACCTCATAATCGATATCTGGTTATAACTTTAGTTACCAAAGACTGATCCAATGTAGCAATTGAAAAAAGTGGCCGCCATTTTGAATTTCTTCATTTTAAGGCCAATCGGCCACAAAATCGATATCTGGCTATAACTTTAGTTGCCTAAGAATAATTCAATGTCAGAATTGAAAAAAGGGGCCGCCATTTTGAATTTCTTCATTTTAATGCCAATTGGCCACAAAATCGATATCTGGCTATAACTTTAGTTGCCTAAGACTAATCCAATGTCAGAATTGAAAAAAGTGGCCGCCATTTTGAATTTATTTGTTTTCTATAGATCTGACCTTTGTAACCAAAGACGCAAAAGTATCGATTTTAAAGCGAATTGGCCTTAAAAATTAAAACAACATGGCAGCCACTTATTCCACCTTGTACATTAGACACATGTTTTATTGTCCAAAATTTGGCCAGGTATGGATTTTGAAGCTAATTGGTTCTTAAATAAAAATGTTCTAGATTGGTAACGGCCACCTTCACCATTACAAACATTTATACCCTATCTAGTGACCATTGAAACATTATAATGTTTTCAAACTTCATATCAAACTAATTTTATGGTGTAAAAATTTCGAACACCTTTACACCCAAAATTCGATTTTGTATGGCGGCACTGAAGAGTGAAGCATCATTTAGACCTGGCAAAACCCGGTAAAATAGACCCGGAATTCCAGGGAAGAGGTAGCATAGTGACTGACTTGTCGAGAGTCAAGACTACCTCGATGTCGTAACTCGTAGCTGTATTGCGTGCTCGGTACGGCCTCCGCGCTGAGGTCCCGGGTTTGAATCCAGAGTCGGGCCGTAAAATAGTGACTGCATTTTTTGTATTATTATTTACTTTGTGTCAATCAAAGCTAGGAAAGCCTACAAAAATAAATCAAAACGATGCAAAATATAATTTAAAATGTATTATAGAATTTTCATACTGCTCTGTTTTTTATATACCTACGTACGTCCGAGACCTATTTACCACCATACCAAATTTTACCGAGAAAGTGAATAATACTTTCGATGAGTTTAAATAACTTACAATGTCATTTTACATAATGTTCAAGTAATTAGGTAGTATAGTGACATAATTATGATTCTATAGGCGAATTAAAATAAATTACATGTTTTATAAGTTATAAAACATAGAATTTATTGGAAATTTTAACTATAATATTTATAACGCAGCTGTGTATTTGCATTTGGAATGACGATCTTTTCGCGGGCTTGAGCGCAACGACCTGATGCGATGGCGGTGCGACGCGCGCGATCTGTCGCAGCGGGTCGGCGGGGCGCCTCGCACTGGAAATACGCTAAGCCACGCCCATCACCGTCCGATATTTTTTCGACATAGCCCCTTAAAGATAGTACCTAATGCTTGACCTAATGTAATAATGATAATGTAGAGATTAGCTGTTTAATATGATAACAGTCAATAAAAATTTACTCGAAACCCATGGAAGTGGCCCTAAAACTGTTAATTTATTTATTATGTATATTATTCTTTAGCAATGTAATTGTATTGATATACTAAATTTATTTTAATACACATGATCTTTTGTATTGCTTGCCTAGCTAATGAACATAATATATAAAATCATGTAAAAAACCACGAAATTAATTTCATTTTATATTATTTAAAAAAAAAAAAAATTCTAGCTTTGATAAACTCAGATTGTTGTAATGCGAAAATTTTATTTGCTGCATAATATGTGATAATTTATGGTAAAATGCTAAGATGAATGATTAAATAATATAATGAATAAATAAAATATGTACTTTAATTCATAGAGTAAGTGTGAACAAACCAATCGCCTGATAATCACGACATAAGCACACATCGCGTGAGAAATCGGACGGTACAAAGGAACGCTTGAGTTGTATTAAGCCTTTGCCTCAAGTACCGAGACACTTCGTTTACCCATCAAACAATTAACCTACAAATTTTATAAGCTTCCCATCCTTTCCCTTTGCACGTTGGTCTCCGATTTTTTTACATCATTAGTTTCATTTTTTCAGGACATCTGTATATCGGCAATGAAAGAGAAGGATATAGAGGCGAAGCTACGTCAGGTTACAAATGAGTGGTCGGTCCACGAGCTCACTTTCCAAACATTTAATAATCGCGGCGAGCTACTACTTAGAGGCGACACCACCGCGGAAACCATTGGTCAGCTTGAAGACAGTCTGATGATACTTGGATCCTTGCTGTCTAATCGGTAAGAGAGATAAATAATATAATTGGCAATATTTATAATGATAGGAAATAGGTACTCCAGATTTTTTATTTATGATTTTAACAAATAATATTTCGCATCAAATCACTTCATAGAAACGCAAATTTTTAAAACGCTTGATCGCATAAGTTGTAATCCCGCAAACTAACTTTGAAAAAAAATTACACGTCGAATTTAAAACCTCCTCCTTTTTTTAAGTCGGTTAATAATGGGTTTCCGATGTAAAAGTAGGTAACAAAAATGACATATTAAACAACAATAATTAAATGGTTATAGTTATAAACTAACGGCTTTAATGTAAAAGAAAAATGCAAGATATGTTTGACACTTTTTTTCAATTTTTGGCATCGTAATTCTGGAGGTTCGATGTAAGGTAAGCATGGACTACCTTATCTTATTTTCAGATATAACGCACCCTTCAGGAAACAGATCCAACAATGGCTTTACGACCTGCAAAGCACAAACGAGATCTTAGAGCGTTGGCTACTAGTCCAGAACATGTGGGTATATCTCGAAGCGGTGTTCGTGGGAGGCGACATCGCAAAACAACTTCCCAAAGAAGCCAAACGATTCTCAAAAATCGACAAATCGTGGCAGAAGATCATGCAAAGGGCCCACGAAACCCCCGGCGTGGTGTCGTGCTGCGTTGGTGACGACTTGCTGAGACAACTCTTACCTCACCTACAAGAGCAACTGGAGTTGTGCCAGAAGAGTCTCAGCGGCTATTTAGAGAGGAAAAGAACGATGTTTCCGCGATTCTTTTTCGTGTCGGATCCTGCCTTGCTTGAAATTCTGGGTCAGGCATCAGATTCACACACGATACAGAATCATCTTCTTTCTATTTTTGATAATATCAGATACGTCAAGTTTCATGATATTGGTGAGCTTATGACTTTGTTTGGTTAAACAGTTAGGTAGATACAATAAGATTTTTTTATTCATCACAATACAAGCATAAGTAATTTCTTATGTTTAAAACTTTTAAATTTAAATTAAATATAAATAAAATGTTGTACTCAGAATTTTCTTACCAAAATTAAAATATACCGACAAGAACGACATCCTTCCTTGAATTCAACATTCAAAAGAAAATTCTTATCTCACATCACTTGCGTTTGAATGACCGAAAGCTAGGGCAATATTCATCGGGTGACACAAGCGTCGAGTTACGGTAGGTGAAGCAGCTGTAGTCTCTAGTCAGTGAAAAACGTGAGAGAGCGAACGACCCAACCAAAGCCATACATAACATTCGGCCCGCTGTTGTAACCACGGTTTCTTGCATTCGTAACTGAATCAGAGTTGGCAATTTCCTTCATTATAACTTAATGTCAGACAAATTCTTGATAAACACGTGAAATTTTAAATCTCACACTGACAGTTTTTTTATATCTCAAAAAAACTTCGCGAGTAGTGTCGTTCTATTTGTTTTGCAGAATACAATAAAATGATAGCAATAATATCTTCTGAAGGTGAAGAAATTAAACTGGAGCGCCCGGTGCGAGCCGAGGGCTCAGTAGAGACCTGGCTGACGTCACTGCTTCAGTCGGCACAGAGCAGTTTGCATTCGATTATAAGAAATGCTGTTTCTGTCATCAACGATCCAACCTTCAATTTACTACTGTTCCTGGATAAAATGCCAGCGCAGGTAAGAGTCGCAGCTAAACGAATCTATGGGTGGGTTCCTGTTTGGATTTGGTCTACCAATTAAACACTTCTGCATAATTAAAGGAAAGTTTATGTGTAAATTTTTAATTCTGTTATTTCAGCAAAAAACTTTCATAAACTGTATTTAGTTACATTAGTTTCTGAAACTAGTGGCACTACGGAACATAAAAGCTGTAACGTCAACTTTTAAAAGCTTAAGTTTTAAAACTGTTTATTTTTCATTTCATTTCTACTGACCAAGTAGATAAAAATTGTTTGTAAGACATTTTTTTTGTTAGTTCTAACTCGAAAGTATTAGTAGGTATTCTTTGCTTTATTGACCCAATAGACATTTTTTTTAAATGTGTTACTAGGTTATAAATCTTAACATTGGTCACTGTATCGCACCTTTAGATTTACAATGACTCAAGTGAAAAAAACCGTTAAATTTACTTTATAAATCCAAAACATTTAAAAAGTGACAAACTATCGAATGCAACATCGACTTTCGGGTAATTACCGATAATTCCGTTAGACGGAAGTAGTCTCTATGTGGTTTTGAGCAAAATTGGAAGGCAACAACGCCTGATTGGTCAGTTGCTCGCGGGTAGCGGGACGAGTCAGGTGCTTCACAGTCCTACAACGACGCCAAGGTAATTAGGCCATTATTGTTTTATTTTGAACATTGACTTAACCGTAAATTGTGTAAATTTTTGAAAGTTTTCTATTGATAGGAACAACGACGCTATTACAGTTCTGTAATTGCTCTCCTTGGTTGTAAAATTTTGGCCCGAATGTGGGTATGTATGTATGTAAGTTTAATTATGACCTTCTATAGTCTGAACGGGTTGACCGATTTTGATGAATGAGGTGTCAATAGATTTGTATTTTTTTCCAAAGTGTTATGGAATATATTATTTTCCGGAATTCCCATGGGAACGCTAAGTAAGCGGGAAACAACGATCGTTAATTCTACTTTACCTGTTCGAAAAATTATCTCACCAATAGAAAGTTATTTTTAGGTTTCTTTTTTCTTCATTTTTCTTCGTAATGGGAAAATTGTTGTCTTATGATCATTGAGAGTTTTTTGGGTTTTTCAATACATCAATGCTTATGATATTTTATTTTACATTTTAGGTCATGATATACTGGAGTAACGGGGTGTTAAATTAGTAAAGTTGGCTCAAAAAAATTGTTTTGTTGAGGAAAATGGATCATTAAATCCATTAGCATCTAATGATTCCAAATAAAAAATTCAGGAGGTCACAGAACCACCAGGTCAATCTGAGAACGGTGGTGACTTTTCTGGATCTGATTCAGATGAATATAAACCACCATCTAATAAGAGAAACAGTACTAGCAGCGATGACAGTAGTTCAACTACGTCCTCAAGTTCGGAAGATGAACAGGAAAACAATATTGCAGCTCGTGAAGCAAAGAAATCTAAAAAACGTACCAGAAATCCAAATAACTGGAAAAAAAAATGTTGCAAAACGGCTTAAAAATACAGGACAAGAATACGACTCTAGAACAGGCAAGTACGTAGGAGGAAAAAGTATGAGACCCCCGTGTTCTTTTAAATGCATGCTTTCATGTGGCGATAAATTTTCTGAAGAAGACAGACATGCTATTTTTTACGGTTACTGGGAATTGGGCAATTTACAGCCGCAAAGAGATTTTCTAAGTGCTTGTGTTAAGCCACTAAAAGTAGCATACCGTCGTATAAGCTCGAGTGCACTACCTGCCAAACCAAGGACTCCAAACACCGCTTATTATTTTATTATTCATGGACAAGAAAATAGAAATTGCAAATCTTTTCTATTAAATACATTAAGTATTGCCGAAAGAACTCTGCGCACTGTCATAAATGGAAATAATCAAGACCTGGGTACTGCTCCACAAGATAAAAAAACGTGCCATAAAAGGTTTTTTAAAAATGATTAAGACTACAGAAGATTGGATAAGTTGAGATTTTATGTCTAATTATATTAAGAAAATGAAGAAGATTGAGTGTTGAAAAGAATGAGTACTGTATCCATTACGGGTAAGTTTATTTTGTAGGGGATTAGTGTCATTAGAAAATCCAATAAGATCGCTAAATAGCTCATTTGTTAAATTAGTTATTGAAAATGTTTCTTTAAGTCAAATAATGATTAATATAATAATATTATGTTTCCAAGTTCTGTGTTTTATTTAGCTACTTTGATAAGTAGCACTACTGTTATATTTTTCGTAACAGAATAACAATTATTGGTGTGTCTTTGCTTTTTCCAGTACATGTGCTGTTTTTGATTAAAATATCTGTTTTTAGCATCTAATGAGCGTAATAAAATTATTAATGAACTTTCATTCAACTAATATTACACCTTTATGTCATTGTTCGCCTCTATTTCTTGTTTTTTTTAAATTGTTTAAGTAGAACAACGACCTAACTGTAGGTCCTTTGTATTTTGGAAAATTATAACAAAAAGACATTAAAGTTTAAGGCAATAAGTTTAATCATTATTAATGTACATATACCTAATCAAGAATTATTGTATGTCACAATTAAATAAATATTGTTGTTAAAAAAAAACTTATTGAGAAAAGGGTGAACGGACAGATTCAAATGCGTTTTTCTCGAGTTTATACTATTTGCACTTACGTCATTGTAATTATAAGGGTGCGGTACGTCTGTTACATTCCCAAGGTTAACAAAGTAAACCGTCTTTTAAGCATTTTGGTGTGTGAACAGTGAACACCTAATCTTGAACTGACGACGGACAAGATGTAAGAGATATAGATAGTTTTTATGTATGGCTTTACAGCAAGAACGCAAACTAATATACTAAATATAATTATCTTTTTTATAATTTTCTTTTTTTGTCATGTTATTATCTTGCTGTAGACTCCAATACTTATTTAAATTATAATTGTTTCACAGGTGGGCCTATTAGGCATACAAATCATTTGGACCAGAGACGCAGAACTGGCTTTGATGCAAGCGAGACAGGACAAGAAAATAATGGCCGACACCAACAACAAATTCTTAGAACTGCTTAATACCCTAATCGATCAGACAACGAGAGATTTACTGAAGATCGAAAGGATCAAATTTGAGACCCTTATCACTATTCACGTACATCAAAGGGACATATTTGATATGCTGGTATTTTTTTATATGTAGCCTAACATTATATTTATATTTTTTATTTTATATATTTTAACCGACTCCGAAAGAGGTTTATAATACCTATAGCCCTTGAAGTTTTAACTATTCAGCGATAATTTTTTGCACCGAGATCCGACACCATGTCAATGATTCGACTTTTTGCGGTTGATTTCGTTTAGGTCCAAAATTTTATCATTTTAATTTTATGGGATAGGACCTTGGACTTCGAAGATGCACAGAGGAACTCCTCAAAATCAAATAGGATTTTGGTGATTATTTTTGTGTTTAGAATAGCTACAACATAGTACCATATGAAAAATATTGTTGTTTGACCTTGAACTTCGAAGTTGCAAAAGGGAACTTCAAAATAATTAAAAAAACACGCTTTATAGAAAATCCAACTAAAAATAGAAAATAAATTTGAATTAAGAATAGTGTAAATAAGAAAAGAATGTATTTTAGTGTAAAAAAAGCGTTGGGTGCTTTTAAGATATTATCAAAATGATATATAATACTTCTACTCATATATATACATATATATGAGTAGAAGTAGAATAATAAGTAATAGAAAAGAAAGAATAAAAAAGTAGAATAAGAAGTAATATACATCTGTCAATAAAATATTTATAACTATTGTCAGCATGCACCCCACGCTTTTCTTACAATAAAATATTTTTTTTTCTTATTTACACTATTCTTAATTCAAATATATTTTCTATTTTTTTGTTGGATTTTCTATAAAGCGTGTTTTTTAGTTATTTTAAACTATTATTTATTTTTAATTTTTTAGTTCTGTTCTACTATTGTCCAACAAATGTCACCAAAAAATATATAAATTGTCAAAAATCTCATTTTGCAAATTGAATAATGGCATAATCTTATCAAATTAGTGTATTGTTATCGGTCCTCGACAAACCTACAAAGTTTGAATAAAATCTGACCGTTTTAAGTGGGTCAAAATCGCGCCCAAAGGAGTCGGAGTCGGAGAGTTACAAACACAAACATACATACAAACATACAAGTGAAGCTAATATAAAGCGTGTAAAAAGAGAATGATTATTTTTGTAGTGCGTGCAATTAAATGTGTTATTTAACTAACGAAAAGGCTAATATAAAAACTTAAAAATAAACTGACTCCAAAAACCACTACAATCAATAAAATAATAATTGGACTTTGTATGCGGATTTATAAAAAAAATCGTGATTTTATGTTTATGATATACATGCTGTTAGTTTGAGTAGCGGAAGCATGGCTTAAGTGGCGAGATGTGTATATGAGTTACGAGTGACAAAACGATACCGGTCAAGCAGAAAGGCCTTGTTTATAAGACCATTGGGGCGTTACCACACACATGGAAACGAAGCAGTGGAGGATTCAACAATTAATATAAATCACGAGCAACATCACATTGAATCCCTCACGGAGTTTCATTTAAAAGCAGGACGTACAAATACCCTACACCATTATAAGGCCTGTGCTCATGTACCCCAGTCAAACTTGGGCCATCATACAGGGGCATGTCCATACCATCCGTGTTGCTGAAATGAAGATATTGAGATGGATGTATGGCATTACAAAGCTAGATAAGATCCTAAACGATTACGTGTGCGGTAGTCTCAGAGTACTAGTTATTACAGGCAGCTGAGGTCCCGGGTTCGAATCCCGGGTCAAGCCAAAAATATTGCGACTGGGTTTTTCCATCTTAAAAAAAATACTCAGTCGCAGCTCGGAGTCTGGAAGTTGGCGGTGTGATACCCCCGTGCCTCGGAAAGCACGTAAAGCCGTTGGTCCTGCGCCTGATCTCTCCGGTCATGTCGGATTGCCGTCTCACCGGACTATGAGAGTGAAGGAATAGCGAGTGCACCTGTGTATTGCGCTCACACTTGTGCACTATATAATATCTGCTGTGTACCTGGCTGATCTCCGTTGATATTGGCCGCCGTGGCCGAAACTGGCTAGGAGGATTACTATAGCAAACAATCTGCATGAGAACAGAATGAGATGGTATGGCCATGTCAAAAGAGGACCACCCGACATTGGCAAGCGGGTACTGGAAATGTCCATTCCCGGAAAAAGACCAAAAGCGAGACCTAAAACTACATCGGCAATTGTGTTGCAACGTTACATGGCAGAATGCTATGTATCCGACGGCGACGTCAAAGATAAGACGAAGTGGATAAGAATGTAAAGAAGGCTAACCCCATCACCATGCGGGATGAATACTATTAGTGTAAAGAAATAACATTTCTGTCATATTTGATAAAATTGGGAATGCAGTTCATCAATTACTGAATCGTCATGGATGTAGCATTATTCACGATATGGTTATGTGATTTCGATAACGTATTTTATATTTAAACGTCCAAAGTGCTAACTTTTTTTTTTTTTTAAGCCTAATATGTGTCCCACTGCTGAGCAAAGGCCTCCCCTTTTTTCTTCCAACTCCTTTCTTTCAATGGACGACCAAGGAAGCGATGGAGAGACGACCTGGACGCATTTCTACCAGACTGAAGAGCTAGCGGAAGATCGAAGGAATTGGAAGAAAGTGCTAACTGTACATTAATATTACTTGTAGCCATGTGTACCTCCCATCGGCTTTTACTCAGTTTTAAGAACCAACATGTCACGTGACAATTTAATATCTCTATCAGAATGTTAAAATTTTAAAAATAATTCCGTGACAATTGTAGTGTCGCCTCAACGTCCGATCGGCGAATGACTTCGAGTGGCTCAAGCAATGTAGATTCTATTTCAAAGAAGATACAGACAAGACTTGGATATCCGTTACAGATGTCACTTTCACGTACCAGAATGAGTACTTGGGCTGTACGGAGAGGCTGGTCATCACTCCATTGACAGATAGGTGGGTATAATGTATACAAGTAGCAGTGGCGGTCCTTTCATAGAAGCCGAAAAGCCTGGCTTGCCCTAAAATTATTTACCTAAGTACTCAAAATCGAATATGAAACAATGACTAACATTTTACGGTAACGAAATAATTTTCTTTAAAGTTTTAAAATTCCCGCGCTAAGGTTCGCTGAACCGGTTCGCCTCGAGCGCACCTAAAGACACACCACTACACCTACACACACACAACCACATCCGCGCCGTACACTCATTTCATATTTAATACAAAACAGCTAGATGCGCACAAAATATACTCATCACTCTCTCTCTCGTTGGGTTTTACCTGGCTTTTTGCCGACATATTTTTCTCATTCGCACTAATGGATAAACTGATACCACATACGTATAGCTATAGTAAGTTTCTATAGCAATCAGTACTAGAAAATAATCCAGGCTTAATGCATCCATAGATACTGTATAAAATACAGGGTTGCCAATTAAAAGAATTACCTCTAATATGGTTGCATTATTTTGCTTATTTTAATGTGTATTTTTTATTTATCATGAATATGTAAAGATTTTAGTGATAATATAATTAAAATTACATATCTGATTATAATTATTTAAGGTATTGTACTATAATTTTATTTATCAATAAGTTTTTTTTTCACAATTTTAGCATTAATTTTGTGGAGTAATTTTGATTCCAACTAGGCAACATCAGTTATTTGTTTTGATTGAGCCGGCGATCTACATTGTGAATATTTGTGTTTATTAAGTGGTTTTTGAGTTATTTTAAACTTTTAAGCACAATAAAGATGAGTGAATATATTTCTTTTAATAGTTTAAAGTGTGTGAAAGTTTTTATCGGCGAGAATAAGTTAAATTTGTTAGGTTATGATGGAAAAAACAACTTTTAACGAGCTGGCGAATGGCGCGAAATGTGTCTGAAGAATCATAAAAGGTATTTAGATCAGTATACAACAAAACTTATTGTCTTATTGGATGCTCTAATACGTTATACGACTACGTATTAAGTTGTATTGTTGGTGTTTCATATTATTCTTGGACAAAACAAGTGTTTGGAATAGGTAGGTACATACATCTGGCTAGTAAAATGATTTAATTAATCAGTGTTATCAAAAGTAATTCCAATTCACAAAAACATATGTTAAATGCATTCATTTCATTTCATAATTTCAGTAAACAGCGAATTGTAACCTGATTATCTCGTCCAATTAAATAAGTACAGTAGCTGTGACGAAATTTGAAAATTTCTAAACAAAACTTGTGCGTCAACAGTAATAATGATGATTGTAGTGTTTTTACTTTTTTAAAATTACTTGATACAGGTAAAATCTATGTAAATAGTTTATCTTTACAAGAACTTCGTTTAGAAGTCGCGATGGGTCAAAATTGTTTTTAAATAAAGGTACCTAATTTCGAAAGATAACTAGTTGACTCGATGGCGTTGTTGTATTGCGTACACGGTTCGAACATTGTTTTGAGGCCCTGGTTCGAATCCCGGTACGGGTAGTCATTTTTATTTTTAGATATTGCTTTTCTTTCTTATAGTTGCACATTTTATATGTATCGGAGGTGCGAATTTTTTTTAGGTCTGCTTTGGCTTGCCCTCATCCAAAACACTAGGCACGCCACTGACAAGTAGGTACCTATAGTTAAGCTCTATAGCATAAGTATAGGGATAAACCGTATAGTTCCTCCCAATATGCTTAAAACCGATTTCGGCGCTTGCTGATAAACGCTTTTCGTCATATAAATGTATAAGCCGACCGAACACAAATAACATACTCTAATCTATGCTCCTAGATTAGTGTGTAACTTTTGTATTTGGTCGGCCTATATATTTATGTGATGAATACCGGGCGACCGCCGAGCCGAATCACTAACATTATATATATATCCTGTGTATGGCAATACCAACTAAAACTCCGCGGTAGCCATTTTCGGCGTCTTAAGGGCGACTTCGGACTTCATCTGACGGAAGGTGTCTAGTTTTCGTCCGAAACCGCACCGGCGCGCCGCCTATTGCATCTCGTCTCCTGTTGTTGCACCGAAGGACGCTCTCGGAGTCAGCGGCGGCGTGAAGCCCACCAACCATGCTACTGTCCATCCCGGGGTTCATAACATTGTACAAAAAATTATACTATTATATAACTAACGGTGGACTGCCCCGTGTTGCCCGCCAGCGACCCCCCGATGATCCCTATTAGTCGCCTCTTACGACAGGAGAGGAATACTGCGATGGAATTCTCCAAATGCACCCAAACCACAAGGCAAATAAATTCATTGAACTACTGAGCCTTAATACGTAATAAAATTTAAACATTTTATTTATTGTAAGAATTTGGTAATGATTATAATTAATTGATTAATTTTATTGCCTGACATCACTGACTGCCTCAGTGGCATAGTTGTATTACGGTACGACTGTAATGCTGCAATATCTCGGGTTCGATACCCGGGTCGGGCAAAATGACATTGGGTTTTTCTAATCAGTATTAGCCCGGAGTCTGGAATTTGTGACCGATATGGCGATAGGCTCGCCACATCATGGGACGAAATACGCACGGCGAAAAGTGGGTGCACTAGTTGCGCTTCTGCCTATCCTTCGGAGATAAAAGCGTGAGTGTGTGTGTGTGTGTATTCTTATAAGGTTAGCATACTCCAACCAAATAATGCCACCGCGGGTTTTGGTTGGACATACTACTCAAGAGATCTTGAGAAAAGTTTTATTAGCTTTAGCGAAATATTTGCAGTCAGATGGGCAACCTTTTTCTTTAAATTCCATACCTGAATGAGTTTAGAAAAGAATATGTTGACGCAACTAACATTAATTATATTCATTGCCATATTGATATTTATTGTATCCAGATGCTATATTACTTTGGCCCAAGCGTTGGCCATGAGCATGGGCGGCGCACCCTGCGGCCCGGCGGGCACAGGCAAGACCGAAACTGTCAAGGACATGGGCAAAACACTCGCCAAGTACGTCGTCGTGTTTAACTGCTCTGACCAAATGGATTACAGGTATTGAGACTTTAATTGTGTAGTATTAAAAACAGTATACGTTTGATTCATTATTTTTACAATATATGTATGTACACGTATAGGGAACGTGCACGTCGTAAACTCTGCAATCTGGTGGCGCAATCTGACACTTTTTCAGCCCATCTATACTTTTTTTTATCGCGTAGAAAAACGCGTTATCGCTACCACCACTGTGGGGTTTGTGGAATGGTTATGTTGGTTTCACCGATCTTACGGCCCAATGTCGACGCTAGGGAGTATAGCATCATCCGAACGAGCATTGGACCGAGTCCCTAACACTATGTACACCCTACACCGACATACCAACTAAAGCCCGCGGTGGCCTCCTTCAATGTATATGGGACGGCCCCGGGGTATCTTGTTGCACTAAGTTAGCTGCACGGAACCGCCCCTGTTCAATGCCGCATTACGGCCCCTCTCTAAATGACGGGAATGGGCTTCTTAGCCCCCGAACTCTAAAGCACGCCTTTGGCGTCTACGACTGCAGGAGACCGACCACCCGCAATGTTGTCCACCTCGAAGTCGCATAAACTGGAGCAGCAGCTCCCCACTGCTCGCCCCGCGACACTCTCAACCTCCATTCAGTCGCCTCTTAAGGGGAATTTACGTAAATTATTCATATTAAAAAGACGAAAATAACATTTAATTTGTTAATAATGTATTGCTGTGTATCTGGTTGCTCCAAAACGTAAAAATTAACACATCAAATGGTGTAAAATTCTATTACGTTCCCAAGAATAGTACCTACGTACTTACATTCCATGGTTATGTAAAAATCGACAAAAATAATAAAAGCTATATAAAACATACATAAGTATGAGTTCCAAAAGCATTTAAATGTAATGAATGTCTCATTACGTAATTTATAAAAATAAAGAAGTTTTGAAGATAATATTCAATACAAACAAATCTGTAATTAAGGGAACACAACCTCCTAATTTTGCTTCAATAACATCAAAATAACTAGCTCCCATCTAAAAATAAGCTTATTTTGCCCACACTGAGTATCAATAATATTCGGCCGGAACTCATATTTTATATCATATTAAAAGAAAAGACTTAACATCTTATGTCTCAGGATGACGAGCGCAGTGGAATGCCACACAGTACTTTGTAAGTCAAGGTGCTGGATGGTGTTGCTACTGTTTATGGGTGGTCGTATCGCTTACCATCAGGCGAACGGCATGCTCGTCTCGTCATTCAAAGCAATAAAAAAAAAAAAAAAAATATTGTTCTAAAAGTTTCCTTTTTTGTCCATATGTGGCACTTGTGTCGATTTTGTGCTGCCTCCTATAGTTCGTGCACGTTCCCTATACGGCTTGCTTTTGTGCGTTGTTATTATGTAGATAAAATTTAAAAAAAAACTTTAAAAACAAGCTTTTATTTAAATTTTCTCTAAAAAGAAAAAAAACTTTAAATTGAATCAAACTTTGTTTAATACTATGTAGAGAATAAGGATAAAAGCTTGTCGCGAAATTTACTTTTATCAAGATCAAATTACATATGCTAAAAGAAAACTCATAGTTGGTTTGCTGACAAAATATTGAAGTTTTTATATTTTGAACACCTGACAACTGACCAAACACTTGCTCGCAGGGGCTTAGGACGCATATACAAAGGCCTGGCGCAGTCCGGCTCGTGGGGGTGCTTCGACGAGTTCAACCGTATTGAACTGCCGGTGCTGTCAGTCGCCGCGCAGCAGGTGGCGGTCGTGCTGTCGGCGAAGAAGGAAAAGAAGAAGACCTTCCTCTTCACCGACGGAGACATGTCGGAGATGTGCCCCGAGTTTGGTATTTTCATCACTATGGTAAGAACGTATTATTTAAACGTTACGCCGATCCCACACACCAGTATAATGTTTCGCCGTCTCAGTAGCTACGGTTTACAAAAATATTTTTAGAAAGAAATTGATAACAAGTAATTACTACAGTTGTTGTAAACTTTACACAGATAAAATTAAATTCAGTGCAGGAACCTAATAATACCTATAGGTGAAACAAAAACACACCTACCTATGTGTTTTTTTTTTATATCTTAAATGTAATTCTGATTATCTTCTACCATAGAATCCAGGTTATGCCGGTCGGAAGGAACTTCCTGAAAACTTGAAAATACAATTTCGAACCGTGGCTATGATGGTTCCAGACCGACAAATTATCATCCGAGTGAAGCTGGCTTCTTGTGGATTCTTGGAGAACATAACGCTTGCTAGGAAATTTTACACGCTTTACAAGTTATGTGAAGAACAACTTACAAAACAGGTGTTTTATAGTACATATAATCTCCTTTAATATAGATACAAGCTACTTTTAGCAATCAATTAATATCGTCCCTCAAGTTCCCTTATTTTAGAAAACAATGCAGTTTGGAGTCGGCTACAAAATGAAAAAACAACTATAACTGACAATTCAAAGTCAATTACATTAAAAAATGTAGTAAATTTTGAGTTTTATCATATAGTCATATATTCGAATTTCATTGACTTAAACGACATATGACAGGATGATATATGCGTCAACACTAAAATATGCGCATACGATTAAAACATAATAATAGCTTTAATAGAATTTAAGCAAATTTGCAAAAGAAATTACTAAGGCGTATACTCTCTTTTGCCGTTTAAGGGACGATATGTATAATAAAAGTGACTAGACGCATCAAATCTTACTAATATTGTAAATGCGAAAGTTAGTGAAAATGTTTGGATGTTTGTTAGAGTTAAACACAAAAACAACTAAACGGATTTGTATGCAATTTGACACAAGGGTAGATCATATTCTAGATTAACACTTACTTTTTATCCCGATATGTTGCTCCCATGGGAAATAATGAATATTTTAATCTGACTCTTTAAGTAGATGGCGCTGGCGTCGTATTGTGTTTTAGGGAGTTTTGTAGTGGGAAAGGCTTTTCACGCAGGCGAAGCCGCGAGCAATACCAAGTTATACTACATAATTTTGACACGCAATAGATACTACTAATTTCTTATTGTGAATCATAATGAAACAGGACGTTTATTATTGTAATACGCTATAACACATAATCTCGTGTGCATCTAATTAAACTCAATACTGGTATAAAACGTAAATAATCCTATACATTTTTCATCAGGTTCACTACGACTTTGGACTCCGAAACATCCTCTCAGTACTTCGCACACTGGGTGCCGTCAAAAGAGTAAATTGTAAAGACAATGAAAGCACTATTGTCATGAGAGTTCTCCGAGATATGAACTTATCCAAATTAATCGACGAAGATGAACCACTATTTATTTCCCTTGTTGCCGACCTGTTCCCAAACCAAGTACTTGAAAAGACTACTTACAATGAATTAGAAGACGCAATAAAAAAGCAAGTCGATCAAGCCGGACTTATAAATCATCCTCCTTGGATACTGAAAATCATTCAGGTATATTAACACTTTCTACGAACACAATTTGTCCTCACATCACCAAGATGCAGAAACCAAAACATTTTGGTAAACTAATATGGCTGTTTTTTGTAGTTATATGAAACTCAACGTGTTCGTCATGGTATTATGACGTTAGGTCCTCCAGGTGCAGGCAAAACAACGTGCATTCACACACTCATGAACGCACTCTCCGATATTGAGGAACAACACAGGTACAACACTGACTGGCGCGGACGGCGGTAGTGAGTAGCAGAGACGGGCAGTAAATATATACGCGAGACTCTCGATCTCGCTGGATGTCATCCGTTGCCCATGCGTTTCCTTGTTATTGTTTTTTTCGTTACCCGCCGCCGCTGCCCGTCCCGCTCGTCATTCCCGAGCAGTACAAATTAACCAAACATTAGTCAATGTTGTGGGACTCGGAGAACGCCTTTTATTTCTCATCATAGATTTACTCCCAATAAAAATGTCTGTAGTTATATAAGTGACCATTAGTATTAATAATAATTATTAATATAATCAATTTAATGTATCTTGACTTATCATAAGTGCAACTATGTTCGCCTACGTGATGAATAAAGTATTTTTTTTTATTTATTTTATAACGCCCAGGGCGATCTGCGAGTTTGCTGGTCATGAATCCGTATACGATATACTCAGGCACCGGTACCCAACCCTTCTTATCTTCCGTTGTGTTATAAAATGTCGTGTTCAGCGTGTATAATGTACTTGTATGTATGTATGTGAATGATAACGACGAACCTAAACAGTGACAGGTACGAAGTGAGTAAGGGTGATAAATGTAGGGTTTAGCAAAATAAGAATCAAATACTTTAGACACGCAGTTTGCCAACCGTCTAGATAGGCCCGTACGTCGTAACCTACAACAGGTCTTCAGGTTTCATTCTTTTTTGTTACTACACATCCTGTTACAGTCCTTTGCATTCCGTTATGGTGCCCAGACGTTTAAAAAAATCTGTCACATGCTTCTATTAGTTAGAAAGTGAAACATTTATGATTTCAATGGCAAGTTTAACAGCGTTTTCGAATTAGGAACTTGAAATGTTATATTTCACGTCTAGTCGTCTGAAACGTTTTCTATTAGCTTCAGTGTTCCCAACTGTTTTTTGTTGAACCCGCAAATAATTACCGTGGCTATATCGTAGGGAGAGCCCGGAACTATTGACCCAATTTCTAAACATAGTTTCACTATGATGAGCGGCAATTACGACGATTTATTCATTAATCATATACTAGCATTATCATTTTATAGGTATTGACGAGCAGTATTCTAATGTTAAAAAATTCGCACTATAGGTACAATAATATGCAAAATATTACATACAAAAATATCAATAACAAACTAAAACACCTTAATTTTTTTGCTGATCTGCATTTTATGCTGACCTGGATCGTTTTCGGCAGTATCATGGGATGCAAGTTGCCCGCATCCTTTATGTAATATTACTTATTTTTTTTTGTAATAAATGTTTGTGTGCGTTACAGTATATAGTGCCAATAAATGTTTTTTTCTTTCTGTCTAATTTTACATATTTTTAGCACTTATACCTATTTGCACTTTCAGTATAATCTTTTTAATGATCCCGTTATCACAAAAGGGTCGGCACATCACGTTCAATATTTTTTTGTTCGTCGCGACGCTCGCGATAGGGCAGGGGTGGCGCCTTGCCATTCGCTAACAATCAGTTTTCATAAGAACATAATAAATGAAGATTTAATAAACGTTTTATATAAAGTGGTATTTTAGGTTTGTTTTTCTTAAACAGTCATTCATTATTACAGGGAAATGCGCATGAATCCTAAAGCTATAACAGCAGCCCAGATGTTCGGGCGACTGGATGTTGCTACAAACGACTGGACTGATGGCATATTCTCTGCGTTATGGCGAAAAACGCTAAAAATAAAAACAGGGGAACATATTTGGCTTGTCTTGGACGGACCAGTAGATAGCATATGGATTGAGAACTTAAACTCTGTACTGGATGATAACAAGACTCTAACCTTGGCTAACGGCGATCGTCTCACTATGTCTCCCACTTCGAAGATCATATTCGAACCCGAGAACATTGATAATGCCTCGCCAGCTACAGTTTCTAGGAATGGAATGGTGTATATGAGCTCTTCGGGATTAGATTGGGATCCAGGTAAAACTTTAGAGATTATAAACTATGTGATAATCTTTTTTATTTTCATGGAGTTAGGTTATTATACAATTAATATGAAATATTGACTATTATCGTTTAAATTACCAACATAAGTCTTGTTTTCAGTACTCCGTGGATGGTTAAAGACGCGCTCAGTTCGGGAGATAGAAGTGTTTAGCGCCCTGTTTGAACAGACATTCCCTAATGTTTTCACCTGGTGCACGCAGAACCTCATATTCAGCATGCGCGTATTACAATCGAATATAGTACTTCAAATGTTAAATCTTCTTGAAGGCTTGGTACCTCCTCAGATAATGGAAGTAGAAGATCCGTCTGCTGCTAAATCTGTTAATGGCGATATAGACGAAGAGGAAGAAAGAGAGAAAACGGAGGAAATTGTACTATTCACTCCGGAACATTTACACAAAATGTATGTTTTTGCTCTCATTTGGGGATTTGGATCACTTTTAGAGACAAATGACAGGATACGCTTCGATGAATACATAAAAAAGAATTTCAAGGAGATTTTATGTTTGCCTAAACATGCCAATAACAAAAAATCAATAATTTTTGATTTTTATGTAAAGCATCCAGGAAAATGGGAAATGTGGGATGATTTGGTGATGAATTATCAATACCCTGATACAGCAACTCCGGATTATTCTACCATTCTTGTTCCAATAGTCGATAACGTTAGAATAAATTATTTAATTCACTGTATAGCAAAACAAGGCAAAGCTGTCCTGCTTCTAGGGGAACAAGGCTCAGCCAAAACAGTCATGATGAAAGCTTATATGAAAAATGCCAATCCTGAACAGTTTATGGGCCGTTCCTTCAATTTCTCGTCAGCAACAAGTCCGTATCAGTTTCAAAAAACTATAGAAAGCTACGTGGAGAAACGCAGCGGTATGACTTTCGGTCCTCCTGGTGGGAAGAAAATGCTAGTATTTATAGATGATATAAACTTGCCGCAGATTAATGAATGGGGTGATCAGATCACTAATGAAATTGTGAGACAAACGATGAGTATGGGAGGATTCTACAGTTTAGAAAAACCCGGTGACTTTACGACTATAGTTGATATACAGTTTCTAGGAGCTATGGGCCAGCCAGGTAATCCTTTATATTTATTTATTATTGAAAATAAAAACCGAAACTGTAAATAAAATATCCCTACCGAATTGAGCCGATTAAATTTAGGTACGTGGACAGTTCATATATATCACATATCTAAAGGCCTATAACCAGATACACGACCTTAGAAGTCGTCCATTAATCACGCGATGTTTTTATCAACTTTTTAACCCCCTCCCCTGGTGATGTGTAGTGAGGTTAAATTCAAACCGTATTCGTGTAATAACTTAAGAAATACTCGTTTATAGGTGGCGGTAGGAACGATATACCATCAAGACTAAAACGCCAGTTTTCGATATTCAACTGCCCTCTCCCGAATAACGAGTCGATAGACAAAATCTTCAAAGTTATAGGCGAAGGGCATTACAACGCTAAAAGAGGTTTTGCGACAGAAGTAAGATCCCTAATCAAGAAGATTATACCGTTGACAAGAGAGCTGTGGATGCGGACGAGACAAAACATGTTGCCAACACCAGCAAAGTTTCATTATGTATTTTCTCTTAGAGATCTGTCCAGGGTATGGCAAGGAATGGTCGGAACGCTACCGACAGTGATAGAATCCGAGAAGTGCCTCATGCTGTTGTGGAAACATGAATGTTCTAGAGTATTCTCTGATAGGTTTACTCATCAGTCTGATAAGGATTGGTTCAATAAAACTCTATACAGCGTGGCTGAGGAAGTACTGGGTGTAGAATATCGGAAAATGATGGAGAAGGAACCTGTATTCGTAGATTTTATGAGGTGCGATCATAATATTATGAATGAATATATTTTATACTAAGGTCACTAAATTACAATTTATAGACAATTATACTATAATGTACAAGAGCAAATAAACATTTATGGGGCTATGAGGCTAGTATTACAAGTAGGGGCCATGGGTTAAATGTGGGCATAAAACTCAAATGGTGAAAAGAGACGATATTTCAATAATACAGTATAGTAGTAATATAAAAAAGTAAAATGTTTAATCGGTTTATTTGTGTTAGATTCTGAAACTAACTTTCATATATTTTTCCCGTTTCTATCCACTTTCTTAACGGGTATTCAAGATTAATCATGTATGTTTTATAGAGACGCCCCGGAACCGACAGGTGAAGAAGGCGAAGACGCCGACATGGAACTGCCAAAGGTCTATGAACCAGTCTTTGACTACAACGAGCTTCGAGAACGATTAGAAATGTTCTTATCACAATTTAACGAAATGGTCCGTGGCTCCGGAATGGATCTTGTCTTTTTTCCAGACGCAATGTTTCATCTAGTTAAGATATCGAGAGTCATCAGGCACCCTAGGGGTAATGTGATGTTAGTAGGAGTCGGCGGTTCTGGCAAGCAGTCTTTAACAAAACTGTCAACATTTATAGCTGGATATCGTTCTTTTCAAATTGCCTTGACTAGGTCTTACAATGTCGGAAACTTTTTGGAAGACCTAAAGTTACTGTATAGGTAAGAATAAGCATATTAATTTAAGCATTGAGACATACACGGCAATATCAAATGTTCATTAAAGTTTGTGTTTTGGTATTGTGGTCATATTTTTATGCAAAAATTCAGTGAGTAGATTCCATTAAAACTAACATGACCTTTCAGATCATGCGGTGTTCAAGGAAAAGGGACAACGTTTATATTCACAGATTTAGACATAAAAGAGGAAGGTTTCTTAGAATATCTTAATAATATATTGTCGTCGGGAGTAATATCCAATTTATTTACAAAGGACGAACAACAGGAGATTATATCGGAGCTAACGCCTATTATGAAGAGAGAGAACCAAAAACGGACGTTAACTAATGAACTGGTTATGGAGTACTTCTTGAATAGAACATGTCAAAATCTTCACGTGGTTTTGTGTTTTTCGCCTGTAAGTATATAAGTAAAACAGAAAAAAACAATTTATAGATAATGTTCTTCCCCTATCTATAAATATATAGGGGTGATTTCATCTCATGCTGATAAAGTTCGTGATAGCCTATTCGTAACTTATCCGCCATATAAACACTTTTGGTTTCACAGGTCTCGAATAAGAATATCTGGCAGAAAAAGTCACTAGTAATGTGTCAGATTTATTTGTTAGATAGCGTTATATGTCAGTTAGTTGTCACTTTATCAGGAACCGGTGAAACTGGTCTCTATGGTATTCAGCGCTTGCTGATAAATTCTAATCGTCTCATAAATGTACAAGCCGACCAAATACAAAAGACACACTATTCTATGCTCCTAAATAAATGGTAAAAAATAGGTTGTATTATATTAACATTAGCTGTTTGCTACAACTGTCAAATAAAATTTACTTGGAAACAGGCCTGGTTCCGCTATAATGATTCCACATTTTATAATAAAACGCAATTATTGGTTGGCAGTCTAATCCTCGTCCTTAGTTCCTTTTTCCGCACCTTTCTCCTTCACTCTTGCACGCCTACCCTATCCGTGTCTCACGCGCACCGCGCCGGTCTAGGTGCGCGAGTGTCATACTCACTTCCGTCCACGCCGCCGCCACAGCCGTAGCAATGGCTGTAGAATAATTTGCTAATCCGCTTTAATTTGGTGCATAGCTCGCATAAAACGCATATGTAATGCTAAATTGAACTGCTGAACGCTCGTGCTTGGTGTTGGTGACGTTATTTCGTGTGTGAATCAAGCCCTTATTGCGTGCTCGTCGTTTATCTACAGCAAAATCGTCAAAGTAAGGCGTGAAATCCTTGATACCCGAAATTCCTCATACAGCTGCCAACCCAACCGCTCCGCCGCGAAACAGCCCCTCCGAAGGGGACGTTACATACGGTCTATGAACGCCAGGGTCATTACTTGGCTCAACGCACCGGGTTTTAGAACTTGGCCGAGACAGTTTCGGCTATCCCAATAAATTTCCGCTTTCCTCTTTATACATTTCCCCCTATCTTGCCCTTTCCCTTTTTTTTGGAGGCCCATTACGTGGCGCCTACAAGGCCCTCAGTCTTCTTAAAAAAATCCCAATACTTTCTTTAATATTCAGCAATATAGTTATAATATAATTGTAGTACTAGTTACTCACTATGTAATATGAAAAAATATATATACATATTTCAGGTAAGCGAAGCCTTCAGGTACCGTGCTCTTCGGTTTCCGGCTTTAATATCTGGATGTACAATCGATTGGTTCCAACCTTGGCCGAAAGATGCTCTAGTATCTGTCGCAGACCATTTCCTTGCAGAATTTGAGATTGAATGTACAAAAGAAGTAAAAAAAGAACTTGTTACAGTATTGGGCACTATACAAGACGTTGTCTCTAACGTATCCGTAGAATATTTCCAAAGATTTCGAAGATCTTCTCATGTAACACCAAAATCTTACCTCAGTTTTATTGGCGGATATAAAACAATTTATCAAATGAAGCAAAAGGAACTAGGCGATGGGGCATTGCGTATGGATACCGGTTTAGAGAAGTTAAGGGAAGCATCAATATCTGTAGAGGTATTAAAGAAAGACTTAGCTGTGATGGAACAAGACCTAGCTTTAGCTTCGGAAAAAGCAGATAGAGTACTAACAGAGGTTACGGAAAGGGCGATGCAAGCTGAAATAGTCAAAAATCAAGTGCAGATAGTAAAGGAGAAAGCTGAGGCTTTAGTAGCGTACATAGCAGAAGAAAAAGAAAAGGCAGAAATAAAACTAGAAGCTGCCAAACCCGCTCTAGAAGAAGCAGAATCTGCGCTTAATACTATAAAGCCAGCCCACATTGCCACTGTGAGAAAGTTGGGCAGACCACCGCATCTTATTATGAGAATTATGGATTGTGTCTTGATTCTTTTCCAAAGAAGACTACACTCTGTTATTTCAGATACAGCAGCACCTTGTCCAAAACCGTCTTGGGCTGAATCATTAAAGGTAGGTATATATTATATTCTGTTGCAAAGTGTATAAACATGAATCTCAGGTCTGTAGTATTAATATCTTATTTATGTAACTAGATGATGGCTAGCACCACATTTCTACTACAGCTACAAAATTATCCAAAGGATATAATAAATAATGAAATGGTAGAACACCTTGTCCCATACTTCGAGATGGAGGACTATAACATGGATACAGCCAAACGGGTGTGCGGAGACGTAGCTGGCTTGTTATCTTGGACTAAAGCTATGGCATTTTTTCATAGTGTAAATAAAGAAGTATTGCCCTTAAAAGCTAATTTACTGCTGCAAGAGGCAAGGCTTAAGGTTGGTTATTTAATTAATTCAATTTCTGGATTTAAAAATATTATTTATACTTGACTTGGTGGCGTAGTTGTATTGCGTGCGCAATATGACAACACTCTGAAGTTCTGGGTTCGAATTTCTGGACGGACAAAGTGATATTTGGATTTTCTGCTTAGTATCAGCCCGGATTCAGGAATTAGTGCCCGAAATGCCATTAGACTCGCTCCCTATCACATTATGAGACGGTATACACAAGACGAAAAGTGCAACCAGGGTGCCTAGCCTTGGTTGCACTTCGGCCTACCCATTCAGGGATCAAGGCTTGGTGTGTATATTTATAATATTATAGGCTATTACTTTTTAAGTGCAAAGTGAAACATAGATCCAATGAAAGGTCTTTCAGACAGGTAAAAATTAAAATACTATTTTTATAATTTCAGGTGGCCATGGATGACTTAGCATCTGCAGAGAGACAGTTAGAAGAACGGGAGATGTCCCTACGAAAAGTGAAAGAACAATATGAATCAGCTGTTTCGGAGAAACAGCAGCTAACAGATGCAGCTAATGTATGTTTAAGAAAAATGACAGCAGCTACAGCTCTTATAAATGGTTTGGGAGGGGAGAAAATACGATGGACTCAACAAAGTAAGGATTTTAAGGAACAACTAGGAAGACTAGTCGGCGATGTTGTTCTAGCTACCGGATTTTTATCCTATTGTGGCCCATACAATCAGGAATTCCGGAATAGTCTACTTAATACTTGGATGGGTATTTTAAAGAGCAAACAGATCCCTGTTACTGACGACATCAATATAACCAATATGTTAGTGGAAAACGCAACAATTTCTGAATGGACTTTGCAAGGTTTACCTAACGACGACTTATCTGTACAAAACGCTCTTATAGTTACCAAAGCCAGTTCTTATCCACTCTTAGTCGATCCTCAGAGCCAAGGAAAAAATTGGATAAAGAATAAGGAAAGTTCTAATGAGCTTCAAATCACATCACTCAATCACAAGTATTTTAGAACACATTTGGAAGATAGCTTATCTTTAGGACGGCCTCTGTTAATAGAAGATGTAGGTGTAGAACTAGATCCAGTCATAGATAACGTTCTTGAAAAGAATTTCATAAAATCTGGTTCCATAGAGAAAGTTATCGTAGGGGATAAAGAATGCGACGTGATGCCAGGTTTTATGCTTTATATTACGACAAAATTACCTAATCCTGCCTATTCGCCAGAAATAAGCGCTAAAACCTCCATAATAGACTTCACTGTTACCATGCAAGGCTTAGAAGATCAACTCTTAGGAAGAGTTATATTAATGGAAAAGTCGGATTTGGAAGAAGAAAGGGTTGCTCTATTCGAGTCTGTCATGAAAAATCAAAGAAGCATGAAAGAATTGGAAAGTAACTTGCTATGCCGACTCACTTCATCTGAAGGTTCCTTAGTAGACGACGAAGCTCTCATCCAAGTACTACAAATAACAAAGACAACAGCAGAAGAAGTGAACGAAAAGTTAAAAGTCGCTGAAGTAACAGAGAAGAAGATTATTAAAGCTCGCGAGGAATTTAGAGCAGTAGCGGCCAGGGGGTCAATTTTATACTTTTTAATTGTTGAAATGAGTAACGTAAACATAATGTATCAAAATTCGTTGAAGCAATTCTTAAATATTTTTGATAATTCAATAACGAAGTCGACAAAAAGCAACATAACGGAGGACCGTATAAATATTATTCTTAAATATTTAACACATGAAGTGTGGGCGTTTACGTTACGGAGTTTATACGAGAGGCATAAAGCCTTGTTTACACTGATGCTTGCCATGAAAATCGATTACCAGAGGGGTCTGATTTCCCATGATGAGTTCATGGCTTTTATTAAAGGAGGCGCTTCTTTAGATTTGAACGCCGTGGCCCCGAAGCCTTTTAGATGGATTTTGGACATTACGTGGTTGAATCTGGTTGAGATTAGCAAGTTGAAAACGTTTTCTGATGTACTCACGCGGGTAAGTTTCTGCATTTAGGCAATTTAATTGCACAAAACATAGCCATTTTTCAGTAGACAATAAGGAAAATTATTATTATAAATTTTTCCTACAGATATCAACAAACGAAAAAGAGTGGCGCGTTTGGTATGAAAAGGCAAAGCCTGAAGAGGATATTATCCCCAGTGGATACAACGAAAATCTTGATGTTTTCCGTAAATTACTTCTTATTAGGTCTTGGAGCCCAGACCGTACTTTGTCCCAGGCACGAAAGTATATTGTAGGCAAGTGTATAACAACGTAAAATATGTACCTGTCTATAAAAATTATGTTAAAAAAATAGCAAGCTACAA
Organism: Sphinx pinastri; assembly: GCA_947568825.1. Lineage (NCBI taxonomy): Eukaryota > Metazoa > Arthropoda > Insecta > Lepidoptera > Sphingidae > Sphinx > Sphinx pinastri. The sequence continues at coordinate 4,141,358 of OX387614.1, read as the reverse complement.
GTACAAAATTATGTTTTTAGATTCTCTTGGCCCAGAATATGGCGAAGGCCAAATCCTCAACTTAGAAACAACGTGGGAAGAATCTGAACCGCGAACGCCTCTTATTTGCATATTATCCATTGGGTCCGACCCATCAGCACAAATCGCAGCCCTTGCTAAGTCTAAAGAAATTGGTAAGTATTACGTAGCTATGTATGTTACTTTCGATTCGATAATAGACATAGAATTTAAATATCCAACGCTAGACTTCACGAAAGTATTAAAGCACCGTAGACTTAATATAATAATAATATTACTATTGGTGGTAGGTCTCTCAAGTGCGAGGGTCCGTCTGGGTAGGTACCACCGCAATGTTTATTTCTACCGCCAAGCAGCAGTGTGCATGTCATTGTAGCCAGCGTAATTACTGGGCATTATGAGACTTGACATCTAATGTCTCAGGGTGACAACGCACTCGCGCAGTGCTTTGTAATTAAAAGTTCTGTATGGTGTTGCTACTGTTTATCACTATAAACAACAGTCGGTCGTGTCGCTTACCATCAGGCGAACGGCATGCTCGTTTCGTCACTCAGAAGGAATTGAATATAAAATAAAAAATAGATTACCAGCATCCAAGCCATATAATACCATTTTCTTAGCAGTTTTGAAATTTGCCTATAAATGTGGTTTGTATTAAAGTAAAAAAAATCTAAGGTGCTAATACATTTTTTAACCAACTTCAAAAAAAAGGAATTTCTGTATTTGACTCATATGTATGTAGGTATGTATGTAAGTTTGTATAGCCGCGATTTTCTATAAAACTACTGATCCGATTTGGATGGGGTTTTCGTAATTCAAATGTATATTTTTCAGGGCAGGTACCCTACCCTGTTTACACTATTTTATAAATTTTTCAATCTAATTCTAACAAAATATGTTTATAAATTTTTAAATTTACTAGTGGTCTTCCAAGTATTTGTAACACTTTATTTACATACATTTTATTTGTATTATGCCGTATATCAAACTTCCGTGCGCTCAATATGCTTAAAGAAGGGTACAAAGACTTTTCTTCACGTATTAGATTAAAAGGTAAGGAGTTAATCACGATAATGTAATAAACTTATCTATGGCTATTATTTATAGTACTGAAAGCTGTGTCAATGGGTCAAGGACAAGAAATCGTAGCTAGAAAAATGATATCCGAATCCATGAATGGAGGCGGTTGGGTGCTTCTACAGAACATTCACTTATCACTGCCCTTCTGCATCGAAGCTATGGACGCTCTTATAGAAACGGAACACATCCAGGAGTCATTTAGGCTTTGGTTGACAACTGAAGTCCACACAGACTTCCCTATAGGTTTATTGCAAATGGCAATTAAATTCACCAACGAACCTCCACAAGGCATCAGAGCTAGTATGAAAAGAACCTATCAAAACATCACTCAAGATACTCTAGATTATTCTTCTCTATCGCAATGGCCCCCACTTTTATACGCTGTTGCATTTCTACACACTATAGTGCAGGAGCGAAGAAAATTTGGTCCCTTAGGGTGGAACATACCGTACGAATTTAATCAAGCAGACTATGCAGCTAGTGTCCAATTCATCCAGAACCATCTAGATGAAATTGATCCGAAGAAAGGCATATCATGGCCTACAATCTGTTACATGCTCGGTGAAGTTCAATATGGTGGACGAGTCACTGACGACTTCGACAAACGATTGCTTACTACTTTTACAAATGTGTGGTTCTGTGACGTATTACTGCGGCCTGGTTTTGAATTTTATAAGGGTTATAAAGTTCCACAAACAAGACATTTGCAAGGATACGTAGATTATATCAATCAGTTACCACTTACTGATACGCCTGAAGTGTTTGGCTTGCATGGTAATGCAGATATAACCTATCAAATCAACAGTGCAAAGGATATTTTGGACACTATACTGAGCGTTCAGCCAAAAGAAGGGGGTAGTCAAGGAGGAGAAACACGGGAAAGTATCGTGTATAGATTAGCCGAAGATATGTTGGAAAAACTTCCAAAACAGTATGTGACTTTCGAAGTTCGAGAAGCGCTGCAGAAGATGGGTGCTTTTCTTCCTATGAATATTTTCTTGAGGTAAGTTAGGTATTTATTAAATACTAAAAGTAAAAGAAAGTAGAATTAAAGTCAGTGGGTTGAAGTGGCAATGGGCTGGCCACATATGTCGCGAAACAAATAACCGCTGGAGTAAGCGTGTTCTGGAGTGGAGACCGCGTCTTGGCAAACGTAGCTTGGGACGCCCTCTGGCCAGATGACGAGACGACTTGCACCCGAGGCCGGCAGCGGCTGGATGCATAAAACAGCAGACCGGGCTCTGTGGCGTACCTTGCGAGAGGCCTATGTCCAGCAGTGGACTACAACGGGCTGATGATGATGAAAAGTAAAAGAAACTTCATCACATTATTGAACGATTTTTTTATTATATTATTGTGTGAAAAGTAAAGACTTCTATACTGTGAATAATTATATGTAATTTACTGGTTAACTTATAAGGATTCATTACTGTTGCAGGCAGGAGATCGACAGAATTCAGCGAGTAATTAAAACTGTGAACTCAACTCTGTGCGACCTTAAACTTGCAATTGACGGGACAATTATTATGAGTCAAGGACTTCGGGAGTCGCTGGATGCGATGTACGACGCGAGGATACCACAGAATTGGCTAAAGGTAATATTTACACATGTTTACGATTAGCCCATATCGCCTTAGTGGCACTAAACTACTATTTATGTAAGTTATCTTGCATAATTAATAGTCCCTGGTAGGTACCTACGTACCTTACATAAATAATTTAAATTTATATTTTTTAGTTACCATTATGTTATACGGTAGTGTTTTCTAAATTAATAAATAAAATTACTTTAATAAAACTAAAATCAACAGCAAGTCTGATTCTATCTAAAATCTGCCACGTAAAGTAAAATAATTACCCTTTGAGTACTACTCGAAAGCTATTATTGTTACTTTTAGCACTAATAGGAAATTGATATTATACAATTTGGGCCGAGCCAAACTATTTTTAACCGACTTCCAAAAGGAGGAGGTTATCAATTCGTGTGTTTGTTATTTATATATCATACTAGCATTGCGCGCAGCTCCGCCCGCGTGGAAAAGTTTTTCCGGGACAAAAAGTAGCCTATAGCACTCAGGAGTAATGTAGCTTCCTATTAGTGAAAGAATTTTCAAAATCGGTCCAGTAGTTCCTGAGATTAGCGCGTTCAAACAAACAAACTCTTCAGCTTTATAATATTATTATATAAGTATAGATTTTTAAGACTTATACCTAAAACACATTGTTGTTACATTATAATTATCTGTCAATTGACAGGTTTCCTGGGAATCTGCAACGCTAGGTTTCTGGTACACAGAGTTACTAGAACGCGAGCAACAATACAGGATCTGGCTGCGTAATGGTAGACCGTATGCGTTCTGGATGACTGGCTTCTTTAATCCGCAAGGCTTCCTCACAGCCATGAGACAGGTAACGTTCCGAACATTAACAGAACAAGAATTAATGAACGCTTACATTACGGAAGATCTATCATCCTTCCCCTTCCAACCCTTCCAATGCGGGGTTGCATCTTCAATGTACTACATTGCTGGAGAAAATGAAATCGCGATTATTGATGTGAAATCTTTGACAGATCCGTCACGAAATCTTTAGGGGAGGCCTATGTTCAGCAGTGGACGTCATGTGGCTGATGATGATGATGATGTAAAGTGTTTATTTTTATATCATGAATATATCATACAATCCACAAATTCACATTATAAATTGACAGGAAGTGACGCGCAGTCACAAAGGATGGGCATTGGATTCCGTAGTCCTTCAAAACCACATCACCAAAATGAACAGGGAGGAGATACACGAAGGTCCAGCCGAAGGCGTTTATGTTTATGGACTTTTTCTAGAAGGTATTTACTAGGTGCATTTCTCATCGAGGGCTTGAATGGCAACAACCAAAACTATGAGGAATAGCGAAAAATACTAAAAGGATTTTGATGAAAAGTAAAAATGCTGATGAATATAGGCAAAAATCGAACCCATTAGTTTCGAAAAAAATCGCACAGTGTATTTTTAGTCATTACACCATTCAATAGTATCACTGATAAAAATCATGTTCTTAGAAGGAATCACGTACGAAAAACTAAATACAAAAGCAAGTTTTTAATACAACACAAAATATATATTTTTCGTCACCTATTTTATTTAGGTACCATACCAAAGCCCGAATACTCAATTCCAAGAACGGGATCCTTGTTCGCAACATTAGCATCGGTGGGTGATTTTTTTTCAACTTTAATAGGTTCGATTCTGGAATCGAATCAACGGCTCTATTCCGGAGATATTATTTCATTAAAAATCTAATAAAATATACACTCACGCCTTTTATCCCGGAAGGGGTAGGCAGAGGCGCAACTAGAGCACCCACTTCTCGTCATGCATATTCCGTCCCATGATGTGATAGGGGGCGAGCCTATCGCCATATCGGGCACAAATTCCAGACTCTGGGCTGATACTGAGTAGAAAAACCTAATATCACTTTGCCCGACCCGGGGATCTAACCCGAGACCTCGACATTGCATACGTACCTTAATTCAACTACGCCATCGAGGCGGTCATATAATAAAATCTAATAAAGTCGTTTTACTTTTCATTAAAATCGATCCTGAGACTCCGTTCAGTATTTTTCGCTATTCCACATTGCTTCGGATTTCCCCATCCACGCCCACCCGAACAATTCTATAAATATTAATACCGTATCTTATACAAATCTTTTTGTACATTATTATATGTATGATTAGATTGTGCCTATCCTATCCTCGGAAGTTAGGCTGCGCGGTAAATTGAGGGATTGGATGAGGATATTTAAGGCAAGAAATGTGGTTTAATATTAACGTTCTATGTATCTACATGTCTCGCCTCGTTCATTTTTGGATTTCTAATAAAATAAAGTTGACCGGGATTGTGATTTCCGCCTATAATATAGTGACAGGTATTACCTTACACATAAGCCTCAAGATAATATTCCGATTGTTGAAAGTCTAAGGGCCGATTTCACCGATTGCTGACCAAACGCAAAAGTCACGTTCTAAACGAGGAGCATAGATTAGAGTGTGACTTCTGCATTTGGTTAGTTTATACGTTTAGGTGACAAATGGCATTATTTTGTGCCGTTTCCATGTATAAAATTCAATGTCGCAATAAAATGTTGCTTAAGTCAATTACCATTTCACCCGTATTCTTATCTATTCTAAGACTTCTTCGCGACGTAAGTAGCAAGGAAACGAAATTTACTAACAAAAAAAACTATTCGCAGGAGCGTCGCTCGACAGAAAATCGGGAAAACTGATCGAATCTAAGCCAAAAGTACTGTACGAACAGATGCCAGTTATATACATATTCGCGATAAACACGACTGCAGGCAAGGACCCGCGCCTCTACGAGTGCCCCATATACCGAAAGCCGCAGCGCACTGACGCCAAATACGTGGGCTCCATAGACTTCGAGACCGACAGCAACCCGCGCCATTGGACGCTGCGAGGAGTCGCTCTCTTGTGCGACATCAAGTAGACTTTAGCCACACCAGCGGCCAGCCGCAGTTCTTTACTTGTTTCTGCTTCATTTAGCAATTTGAGTAGTGTTTAATGAGGTTATTGCAATTTGCAAGCGTAGAGTTTATAGCTTTCGATTTCTGAAGATTCTCACAGTGTTTAGTTTGCATCATGTTGTGTAAAAAAAACAAATTGGAGATAATAATATATTTGTCGGATGGTCGGGTAATTTGAAATAATAATCTTGAAGAAAACAAGTCGAAATGTCAACTATTGGTGGGAGTGACAGTTGAGAGTATAAATAGGGCGTCTCGGCATTTGAAGCATCAGTCTTAGGTCAGTCTTAGAACAGTCTTAGAACAGTCGTAGTGCAGTCTTAGCTAGTAGCTATAATCAAAGCGTTACTATGCTAGTTCAGTGTTAGTTAACTGTTAACGTCGTTACTATGTTAGTTTTGGGTTAGCTTTCAACGTAGTAAGTGTCAAGTGGGTTTCTAATGTATCCTGACATAGGGATTGTCCTCTGAACATGTGAACATGTCATGAACGAGCAATAAAACAGTATTGAGTTGAAGAGATAGTTTCAATTATGACTATTGCGAAGTATTAGCTACGCATTAACGGCCGCCGTGTGACCAGCTTCCGACATCAGAAGCGGGATAGGCCGATGCCCACAAATGCGAATTACGTTTACTGTATACGCCATGTGGAATGCAAATGGTACTGGATGGACAATGGTGTGAACATTCTTCACTACCCGCAATTTACCCGAAGAAAATGTTATGGTACTGAGGAATACTGGGATAAAGACTAACTCCGAATGTAAAAGTGGACAAGTGTGAAACATGGCCATCCCATGTTCATTTCTGACGTGATGCCGTATGCACGCTTCAAATGAACAAGGATCTGCGTGTGTACCGCGATCAAACTGTTAGTGTTCAAACGTTCCTGTTGGTGCTCAAACGTTCCTGTTGGTGTGCAAACGTTCCGGTAGATGTGCTGCCGACGTACGACGTGCGACGCACCATACGTCGTAGTGGGTTTCCCGGGCAACGTGACTGCACGGTTGTGTAGTACCGGTTGATGCTAACTGCTGCATCACATATCACGTGTGGCTATCTGTGACGACAGATAGGATGCTTACTGCAGCGGTAGAGGAAGTTTGGTATCGTATGACCCATAACCCTTGTTTGAGGGTTCTGGTTTCTTTTATTTCTTGGTAACCTTTACAAATATTGAGATCTTGTTTAACAGGGCATGTGCAGACATGGATTAACGACCATTTTGTGGTTATTGTTGGTACAGACCCGTCCCTAAACTTAAGGACTTGGAGAAAAATACCAGTTGTAGTAAACAATGACTGTACATGGCCTTGGTTGACAAAAGTGATCTAGGTGCACAGTGTTCGGTCTGAAGGACTGCTGGCCTTTCTTGGTCAAGGTTTCGGATCGCAACACTGTACTGTTTAAAATTTTGGATAAAGAGCGAGTCGTACGATAATTTTGAAGTTGTCCTCGTGTTAAGATGACTACTGAATTCCTGCTCAAAGATTGATGCGAGACTTGATTAAAGTCCAGGATAGGGTGAACGGTTTGATGCTGTTGTGATATTTTTGATTGCAGGAACTGAAGATCCTTGCAGGGAGTACTTACTCAATGTATTCAGCGTTACAAGACTCCGTAAACTGTGACTACTGAAGAGCCTCTGTGGGATCCTTTGGTGGATCTGACGTTAACTGCGGTGATAGCGGAGGATTTGGTATCGTATCACTCGTAACTCTTGTTTGAGGGTTATGGTTTCCTTTATTTCTCCGTCATTTCCGCAAATGTTGGGATCTCGCTTTACCACGTGGTGGTGACTGGAGATTCTGCCCACACCACTTCGCAGGTGGATTTGCTTGTTGTAGCAATGAGAATGCCGTCCAGATATAATAGCCGTGGTGTTTCACTTTCGAGTACTTACTATGTTCAAAGATTTTCCGTTAAATGGCAATTTGGGTAAGAAATACTGTACCTACATGGCCCCAATTGGTAAAACCTTTTAATTTCAATAGTTTTGATATCACTATTACACATGCATAGTCTATAGCCGTACTTCCACCAGTTTTATATTGTGAAAATAGTGAATTCATTACAATCTGTTTTAGTAATGTGGCCTGTGTATCGCGAGACTATAACATGATCACCTACTGGGTCTAAATCATTGTAGCAAATTTGGTACAGATGAAATCAAGAATAACTGAAGTAGTCATTTTAGTAGCATAAGGAGGAATCTTAATCAAAGGTCAGAATAGGCCGAACGGTGTGTTTCTGTTTTTCTTTGCTTGCAGGAACAAGAGATCTGTGTAGTGTGTTCCCAGTGCAGAGCAGTGTACTTTAGGCTGTGCGGAGACGCGCGGTTTACGCCGTGCGGATACGCGCTCCAGGGCGTGCGGATGCGCGCACTCCAATCCGCGCAGATGCGGAACGGCGCGGTTCAGGTTGCGCGGACATGGGACTGCGCACTCCACTATATTTGGAGTGGCGCGGATGTCGAGCGTTGGCCTGGCAGGTGCATTTTTCAATGCATATTGGGTGAAGGACATGTGTAACCTACTATGCTATAGGTACGAGTCAACCCGCCTCCGAAGGTACTCTTGCGGGTGCTGTACTCTTTAGTCCCTGTTGCCGTCGCGAGGTCCTGAGAAGTTCTATACGGCGCGTACTGTGAGTGCTGCGCCGATCAGTGTAGCTAGTAAGCAACTATAAAGGGAAGGCCTCTGTTGATCGTCAATTGACGTTTGAATGCTGTCAATTTTAGGGTGGCCCTTTATAAGTTTGCAGCTCCGCAAAGAAGATTATTGCACTCGGGTGAGAAGTTTTCATTCTATCGTATGTGTTGAGGTTTTATTTGTTCCTGTGATGGTTTGTAAAAATGCCTGAAGGTCAAGTTGTGATTGAAACGTTCAATGGTAGAACAAAGTAGATGAGGCTGTTGATTAAAGTAATAGTCAACACATTGCTTAGTGCTCAGACGAGGCACAAGTACGGGAATCTCGATGTATGCGTGTCCTAGTGTGGAACGCACGATGGAGGCTGTCCTGGAAACCTTGTGCATGGTAGCACAAGTAAGTACTGGAACGCACGATGGAGTTGTCCCGGGAGGATCGTACTTGGAGGTACGATGTCTGATCATTGGGCGTCTCAGTAAACTGAACAAGTAATAAATCAAGATTTGTGTTGTAGATGAACCTTCAGCCATTTTTGTAAACTTTTCAACTATATCGTCTCTGAAGAATGTTATTAAGTTTACGTGATGATCTTTTACGTAAAATGCCGGAAAGTCAGAGCATAATCGATGAAATTGAAGCAGAGACAAGTACTAGTGACAGTAATTAAGTTTGCATGATGATCTGGAGTGGACCGTACCGGAGGTTGTCGTGTAGCCGTAGCTCAGTAAAAATCGCTGCCTACTTTTAGTGGGGTCGAGCGTGAGTACGCGGTAAGCAGTCAACTCTGGCGGAGGTCTGGTTTCTGACGAAACCATAGAGTCCGGGAGAGGCTCGGCGTTCCCGTGGGGGTTCGCATATGAGAGTAACTGGAAGTTACTAGGCTGTGTAGCCAGGGGTCACATGCAAGGCTTAATTATTTGGTTTGATTAATGAGATGGCTTGATGATAATCGAGTATACGAATTAGTGCTCTGAGTTTCACGGTTGATGCATTTGATATTGAAATGCAATTTTTGGAAACTCATTTTGTAATAGATTGTCTTTGATTTAATCATTGTAGGTAAATGAAAGTTGATTTGTTCAAAGTGAGAGTAAATATTTCTGTCAAATCTTGTAATGAATCAAGGTTTTTAATTCCTTCTGTTTACTTGAATTTATCTGGTTTTGGCCAGGAATGGCCGAGCGATTTGATGCTGCTGCGTATATTTTCTGTTTGCAGTAATTGGAAATCGCTGTTGGTGGTGCCGCGTGTGACGTGTCTGTTCCGGTTCGAGGACTGTGTGCAGTGCAGCTACTGAGTCGCTTCCCAGAGGAAATTGCTGCTGATCGTCAGTGGCACTGATCTCCACTTAGTTAAGAATTGTTTGCATTGTATACAGTTTTAGTAACTATTTGACAGCTGTATCATGAGAGTTTGTTACCGTCACTTCTTCTCTCTGGCTATGATACTAGGAGGTGATGGCGGGAGGGCGTTTTGGGGGTGCTGTCTATTTTGTAACAAATGCATGATCGAGGACGATCATATTGTCAGAATGGCCGTGTCGGATGGTCGGGTAATTTGAAATAATAATCTTGAAGAAAACAAGTCGAAATGTCAACTATTGGTGGGAGTGACAGTTGAGAGTATAAATAGGGCGTCTCGGCATTTGAAGCATCAGTCTTAGGTCAGTCTTAGAACAGTCTTAGAACAGTCGTAGTGCAGTCTTAGCTAGTAGCTATAATCAAAGCGTTACTATGCTAGTTCAGTGTTAGTTAACTGTTAACGTCGTTACTATGTTAGTTTTGGGTTAGCTTTCAACGTAGTAAGTGTCAAGTGGGTTTCTAATGTATCCTGACATAGGGATTGTCCTCTGAACATGTGAACATGTCATGAACGAGCAATAAAACAGTATTGAGTTGAAGAGATAGTTTCAATTATGACTATTGCGAAGTATTAGCTACGCATTAACGGCCGCCGTGTGACCAGCTTCCGACATATTGTAATATTGTTGTTGATCAATAAACTGTTTAATTTTTGATTAATTTTTAAGGAACTGTAACAACATATTTCCAGAGGCACTCGGTTAGCATGTTATTTTACTCTAAAGTCTATGCATAGGCCAAAGGGTCTGTTTCACAACTTCTGAGTAAACGTTACTAGGTACATCACATAAATGTATAAGCAGACCAAATACAAAAGTCATGCTTTAATCTATGCTCCCAAATAAATAGAAATAAAATTAGTACTAGATACATTAGCTTTTTATTACGATATTACCGTCAAATAAAATTATTGAAACTTGCGAACACGTGACTGACGTATTGGCATCTCGATCAATCACAAACATTTATTAATTTATTTTCACATTAAACATAGTTATGTAAAGAGGGACTTAATGCCGAAGGCATTCTCTACCAATCAACCTGAGGCGGTACAGAGACAAAACGTTCAAATTAAACGACATTATCTTACGAGTTGCGTTTTTTTGCCACGTTCCTAGCCCACTAGTTATGAAAAAGAGTATAAAAAAAAGTAATTGGAAGGAGATGGTTTTAATATTTGAAAATTCAGAAGATAAGTTAGAATAAAAATTGCATTAGTAATTCATGTCTTTACTTATACGCATACTCACGCCTTTTATCCCCGAAGGGGTAGGCAGAGGCGCAAATAGTGCACCCACTGATCGCCGTGTGTATTCCGTCCCATGATGTGATAGGGGGCGAGCCTATCACCATTTCGGGCACAAATTCCAGACTCCGGGCTGATACTGAATAGCAAAATTCAATATCACTTTGCCCGAGCCGGGGATCGAACCCGACACCTCGGCATTGCAGTCATACCGTAATACAACTACGCCACAGAAGATTAAATAATTATTTTTTTTACACTTCATAAATTTTATCATCTAGATAACGAAACCACGAGATGCCTGCCCGATCCGTTGGTTCGCTAGCTTTTAGACAATTAGATTTGATTACTTTGATCATCGATGAAATGTAATAAAATAAAATAAAAAAAAAGTAATCAATTAATTCGTTTCTTTTACGTTTTTATATAGCTAATTTATACTGAAATTTCACAAACATAATTCTGCATGACGCAGCATATCGGCGTATGTGCTATGACAACTAATGTGTAATGTAAATAACTCAGAACAATAACTAAAGCAACGTAAATAACACAATGTGCGGCGTTGAAAGTGTACTTTACTTTAAAGGTGCAAACAGGTGCCAACTGCCAGCCGCGTGGGTGAACACCGCTACTGTACCAGGACTACATATCAAGCAAAGAGTTAACTTTGATGCAAACCGTACTAATCTCACATAGTCAAGAAGTAACATCTACAGTATTAAATGGTGGAATAACCGAACTTAACGTAGCAAACTTTAAGCTCGTATTCCGGTGCGTCGATATCGTTGAAACGCACATGTAAAATGTCACGTGGTGCGAGTGAAATATCACAGTATGACTAGATCAGCCTTTGCCTAGATGGCTCATTTCCAGTCTGAGTGGGATCTCATAATTTGTTTTCATATTTAACAAGTTTTATTTAGGAAGTAAATCCTTGTTAAGTTATTGACAAGGTAATAAATATATTATTAGAACACTGTATACTTTCGTGAAGACAATAAAAATACTGACTGCCTCGGTGGCGTAGGTTTTTCTACTCAGTATCAGTCCGGAATCTGGAATTTGTGCCCGATATGGTGATACGTTCGCCCGCTACCACATCATAGGACGGAACACACTTGGCGAAAAGTGGGTGCCATGGTTGCACCTCTATCTATCTCTTCGGGGAAAAGGCATGATGTATGTTGGTTTGGTTTTGTTTTAATAATAATACTTATTTATACATACAAAATATTGTATTATCATTTCTAACTACCATAAATGATGTTTTATGTTTCAAGCTGACTTAAAAAACATTTACGCATAAGAGTTTAGTCTATAAAACGTTATTTATCATATTATCGTCGTAGCTATTTGTAATATTTCCAGCGTAGGGCCACTGCCAGCGACTGTGGCTAGGTATATGGTCGCTGGCCGCTGCAGGCTCGGGAATACTCACAACGAAACAACCTCGATCGTTACGTCCCACGTTTAATGCAGAACTGACAATTGCATGTTCCGTGATTATAACTCACATTTGACATTATACTTTTAACTTGGATTTTTTTTTATTCATAATAATTAACAGTCGAGGGTCAGGCCTGCCATTCCCACGATGAGGACTTATTTTTTTATTATAAATTAATTCAGAGTGACAGCAGTAATAATATTTGACCCGATTACTAATGAATCACGTACATTAATGTTATTTTACAACTACAAAACGTCGGTTAGACACAGTTTATATCTGTGTAGTCGCTGGTGCAGATGCATTGAGTTGCATACACACTTCACGTGTGGTTATGTTTCCCTGGTACTCGGTGCATTTGACATTGCAGATATTATAAGTTAATATGAATTTGTAATTTATCGGCCATATCGGGCACAAATTCCAGACTCCGGGCTGATACTGAATAGAAAAACCCAATATCACTTTACTCGACCCGGGACCTCAGCTTTGCAGTCGGACCGTAATACAACTACGCCACCAAGGCAGTCCATATATTATAATCTACTAGCTTTTGCCCGCGGCTCCGCCCGCGTGAATGAGTTTTCCCGGTATAAAAGTCCCGCTTTATATTTTCCCGGTATAAAAAGTATACATAATCTACCCGTAGCTTATATGACACGTTCGTAGATTTACCATAGCAGCGCCATCTATTGATTACTTACTCAACCCAGTCGAAAGGTATCGACATCTGTTAGAATCATTCATAGCAGCGCCATCTATTGATTACTTACTCAACCCAGTCGAAAGGTATCGACATCTGTTAGAATCATTTGGAGTTAAGATAATTGTGACTGTCAAATAATAACAGACAAATAATTATCAATAAATTAAAATTGCGACTATAATTTGAGATTTAAACTATCCTATCTCTCAACTGCACATGGTGTGCGAATTTTATTATAATCGGTTAAGTGGTTTAGGAGTCCATTGAGGACAAACATTGTGACACGAGATTTATATATATTAAGATTAGATAGAGTGTCGCATGTTACGCACACACAGAATTTTCCGGGAAAAACTCCTTGAGAGTTATGTTTACCGAGTGTGTATTGTCGGATATTACTATACATTTTATCCTCCTAGAACTTAATGTCTCTAGCTTTTGCTCGTGTTATCGCCCGGGCCTAAAAGTTTTTGCGGTATAAAAGTCCCGCTTTATAGCCGGGAAAATCCCGGGATAAAAAATAGTCTGTCCTTCACAGGATCTCAAACTATTTCCATACCAAATTTCATCGGTACAGTCAATGGCTTCAGTAGGTCCAGAGATTAGCCCCTACAAACAAACTCACAAACTTCACCTCTGTATAATCTTTATATATATAAAATACGTGTGGCACTCGGAGACTGCCGCGGTAAAGCTATTGCATAGCATTTTTTATCACAAATTTTGATTCACTGAACACAAATTCGATCTTACGCTTACCACAGAAAGTAGATTTTTAAACGCGAGCAACGCACGTTTAGTCTTGTTATTGATAAATGTCAGAAATGCAATGGTCATCACAACCAAAGTTGAATAAATCAAAATTTGAAAAAAGAATGTTATGTTCGATTCTTTTGTACTCGTGCCGTGCCAACGCTGGGGAAATAGCTTCTACGCAATGTATTTACGGTTCATATTAGATTAGTAAGAAATGGTTTTAATGACTTTAATAAATTACGGCAAGGTTAGTATATTTTGCTTACTTCCACAGCATTATGTCATATTGCATTCTTCTGTGGGGTTCTGCCGCAGATCTGCAGACCATTTTTGTCTTACAGAAACGAGCGATTCGTGCTATTTACAACCTTCGATCTCGTGATTCCCTTAGGGAACTGTTTAAGGAGGCTAATATACTGACTTTGCCGGCCGAATACATTTTCCGGAATATTATGTATGTCCGCAAAAACCTTAGTACTTTTATTAAAAACAGTGACTTGCACTGTCTGAACACTAGAAATAAGAATAAACTAGTTGTTCCAAATTTTAGGCTCTGTAAAACGAGTAAATCATACTTAGCGAATAGCATTAAATTTTACAATAAACTTCCCTCCGAAGTAGCCGATTTGCCCGGACACCAGTTCAAGTGTTATGTTAGGCGCGAGTTAATGTCTAGAGCGTATTATAATGTAGCGGATTACCTCGATGATAAGACGGTTTGGAGAAGTGGTCCTGCACACCATGGCCAACCCTGTTAACACTTACTAGTGATTGCCTGCATAAAGTGTCTCATCTGTATCTATCTTTAATATTGACATTACAATAATTTTAACTTTTAAATCTACTGTGACTATTAGGTATTTAACCTAATTACTATAACCTAATTACTACAATTATAAATATTCCCTCATTCATATAATTTAAATTTAGGGAAGACGACCGACCGATCATTTTGTTGCGCTTGCCTTTATAAGTTTCATTTTATTAAGAAAGTAGAAAGAGCAATACAACAAAAATAATTTTGTAAATGTAGGCGAATGCACATTGTACACCGTTATTTTATTATTTTTTTGTGTCATGTCCAGTTTTACGTATTTGTACATGCCTGTCCAGGTATTCCCTAAATCCCTTCATTTGGATTTTATCTTATTTCAACGGTGATGTGCGTGCATTAGCTTATATAACTAATCTGACTTTGTACACAGCACAAAAGAATTGAAAAAAAAAAGAGAAAGAAACAATGAACAATTGATGACAAAAAAAGTAAGCCCGGAGTTTCTTTCTGCCTTTCTTCTTCGGGTCGTCATCGCTTAGGTAGCTAGTGAAAGGCTGGTAGGTTAGCTAGGCTAGGGCCTGTAGTGTCCTCACCGGTGAGGATCGCGACGCGTTCCTCCCATTATTTTAATAAAATGATGTCCTTTTTATATCCCCTTTCCTGCCAGCCCGAGCTGTTTTTTTGTTTTTGTTTATTTCTTATCATAGATTTACTCCCAATAAAAATGTCGGTAGTTATATAAGTGACCATTGGTATTTATAATAATTATTAATATAATCAATTTAATGTATCTTGACTTATCATAAGTGCAACTATGTTCGCCTACGTGATGAATAAAGTATTTTATTTTATTATTTATTTTATTTTATTTATTTTATTTTTTTATTTTATTTTATTTTTTATTTTATTTAAAAAAAAATATACTCGTTTCAAGAATTAGTGGCAATTTTCCGTACCAAAATAACCAAAATTGTCCACACAATTTTCGTTTCAAGAATTTGTCAGAAATGTAGATACTGATTATTGAAACTACAAACTTTATAATAAGTATTAGTAATATGTCTTTGATTATAATAAAAATGATACTTTTCCTTCATTGAGTGGGATATATTTGAAACCAAATTTGCATTTAAAATTAGTTACGGTGTGTGTTTGTTTATGTAACATGTTTTATTGTTTTTCTCAATATAATAATATTGGGCCTATATTAACCATTATAATTATGTTTGAGTTAGCCAACAATTTCGGAAAAAAAAATACAAACAAAAATAAGCCTTAGGTGCAAGAGCCCCTTGGTTTGCAAAGACATTAGCTAACATCATATTTTGTAGAAACCGCTTCGGAACCACGACATTTACCATTCACCAATCTGCCATTTCACCAATTTTTCCTTTGATGGTACTATCACGTCCGTTCAATCGCATACGGAGAAATTTCCTCAGAAAACCTCTTCAGCAGTCATGCGTCCCCAGTGTATTTGTCGGATTTTGGTAGGTACATACCGGTTTATAAACATCAAATTTTTTCCCGCTACTAACACAGTACCTAAGTATGACGCCAACACCATCTTCTAAAGAATCAAACTAAAAGTATCCATTATTTCCTATGGGAGCAATTTACCGGGATAAAAGTAGTAGTAGTATCAAAAGTAGTATTATAAGTAGTTAATCCAGGACATGATCTGCCCGTGCGCCAAATTTCATCCAAATCCGTTTTGTTGTTTCTGCGTTTACTTTTAACAAACATACAAACATTTATAATAAAAAGCAATGAGAGGTGTCAAGGGACACCCGGATGGAACGAAGTTCCTTTCGATTAATTAGTGAAGGAATTGTAATAAAATTTTATTTATATAACAGAGTGTGTATATATATAAATATATAAATATTTTCCTATTTCCGTTCCAATACATAAGTTTCTAGAGAAAAAAACAAATAAATACGTGTGGCACTCGGAGACTGCCGCGGTAAAGAATATATTGCATAGCATTTTTATCACTAATTTTGATTGACTAAACACAAATTCGATCTTACGCTTACCACATAAAGTAGATTTTTAAACGCGAGCAAAGCACGTTTAGTCTTGTTATTGATAAATGTCAGTAACCAAAGTAGAATAAATCAACAAAATTTGAAAAAAGAATGTTACGTTCGATTCTTTTGTACTCGTGCCGTGCCAACGCTGGGGAAATAGCTTGTACGCAATGTATTTAAGGTTCATATTAGATTAGTAAGAAATGGTTTTAATGACTTTAATAAATAAAATAAATAAAAATATACTCGTTTCAAGAATTATAGTTTCTACGCATTGTATTTAAGGTTCATATTAGTAAGATAATAGCAAAAAGTGTCGTGACAACTTTCCGTCCAGCCACCTTTCACAACGCGCGATAAGGAACTTCGTTCCAATAAATAAATAAATAATAGGTATTAAGTAGATTATTAGTGTAAATTGACGTAATGTTTTCTTTACAGTACATAGTAATTAACAGATATTTAATGCGTCAACACTAGAATTAGTGTTGACGCATTAAATATGTCTTCATTGGCGATTGCTAAGCAACCATTAGTACGACCGGACCATTCCTCACCCTCCTATAATCTGTCCTAGTGTGTCATAACAGCGCTGCCGCTAACGCACACAAAGTATTTTGCCTAGAATATCCCCTCGGTAGTCATGTACTCCTAGTAACAATAGCGCGAAGTTGAGCCGCTTATTGGTTTGTCGATTTGATGTATATGATCCATTGACTAATTGTGTGGCCGCATCCCTAACCAATAAACATACATACTGTCTCAGAAAGCGTCAACCCAAGTATTGCTAAAAGTATTGCTTAATGTCCGCTGCTCTGAAGGTTCATGCAATTTTGCTTTGATAATTAATTGCTGAGAGCAAATTGGTTAAAAAAATATTTTCCTGTACCCCCTAGAGCATACAGAAAAAAAAATTGCCTTGTTCCTATGCATCGATAGACGATTAACCTTAATAATTGATTACTCACAAGTCACCATTATTAACAGCCAAAATCCGCCGTAGAAAAAATAACAATAAAACAAATTAAACGAGGGAGAGGTTTGATAGACCTTAATATCTTATGGGAGAGCAGAAACGCAAATTAAGAAATTTCTGTTACAATAAATCTTTACCAAGCAAAATTCGTGTAGCTACAATAGAATCAGACCTAAATTTAACAACATTAAACCTGTTAGATTAAAATAAACAATTCAACACATTAACAGAAAAATTAACACAAAAGTAAATACTTGGCGCAGAAAGGAATTACATGGTAGACACATACCTACATGCTTTAGAACAATTACATATTGATATTATCTTTAGGGGAGGCCTATGTTCAGCAGTAGACATCATGTAGCTGATATGGCACGTAGCATCCAACAGATGGCTCAAGTTAGGCACTGTATTTCTAGAAACAGAATGTTTTATGATTGCAATTCAGGGCCAAGTAGTAAATAGAACGAATTACAAAAAGTTTATACTTAAAGACCCAAACAAAACTGATGGGAAAGACTAACGACAACCTGAAAAAATATTCAACACCAAACTAGCGCTTGTCCAACACAAACCTAACCTGAACACACACGCCCCCCGAGGCAATTCTTGTGCGCTGGGTCTTCACACCCAATGCACGCCCATGCGCGGGGGGACTTTAGTCGCGGGCCGAGGCACATTTCAGTGTGTATACCTCTTGGTTGGATAACACATTAAGGCCTAAAAGGGCCCGCGAACATTTCCTGGCACCCTCTCTTTCCGCCCATCCTGGGAACTTTCCTCCCTTCCCCCCACCTTCCCTTCCATATTCCTCCTCCACTCCCCTCCCAGGCCCCTGCAGTCGTTAAGCCGGGGGACTCCAGTATCCCATTTGCAGGTTTCCCCCGGTGTTGACTGCAGGATCGCTTACGTAAAAAAAAAAAACGACCACTACTAACCAAATAACCCATTATATAGGTGCACTAAAAATTAACTTTTAAACACAGTTTGATATCCGGGAAACCGGAACCATAGAACTGACAAGAGATGGGGTAGAAAAGTTCTCGAGTGGAGACCAAGTACTGGTAAGCGCAACGTGGGACGTCCTCCTACAAGGTGGACAGACGACCTTGTAAAGGTCCCAGGAACCCGCTGGACGCAGGTCGCTTCTGACAGGTTGGTCTAGAAATCTTTGGGGGAGGCCTATGTTCAGCAATGGACTTCTAATGACTGAAGAAGAAGAAGAAGAGACCGGAACCCTATTATTAATACAGCCTAAAGCAGTACTGGAGTGCAACAGATATAAAATGTATTTTGATAGAGCCATATTAGCTGATAAAACGATAAATGACATTAATAGACAAGACTGACCAAATAGCAAACATGTTTGACGTAACGGTATCCAACACCCATGATTTACAAAAAACAATATAACCGTACCTAAAGATTTTCAAATACACAGAATTACAAGAAGAAATGATTTGGGCTATGGAAATTGAACAAACAAAATATAGTGCTTTTGTTCTCCCCTTTACATACATACATACATAGTATCACGCCTCTATCCCATAGGGGTAGGCAGAGACCATGGATTGCCACTTTGCTCGATTCTGGCACACCACTTTCGCTTCCTCTACCTTCATCAATCTTTTCATGCATTCTCGTCGGTTCAGAGTACTTTTAACCTGGCCCTTACTAAGAATGTCAGATATCTGCCATTCGAAAGTTCGGTGCGGTCGACCCCTGCCGGCCCTTCCATCCACACTCGCCTTATATATCCTCTTTGTCATTCTCCTATCATCCATCCTTTCCAAATGCCCAAACCACCTTAGCATACCCTTCTCAATTTTGGTCACTACATCCTCTGTCACTCCACACATGTCCATCACCATAGTATTCCGCACTCTATCAGACACAGTCACCCCACACATGCTTCTTAACGCTCTCATTTCCACTGCTTTAATCTTACTTTCGTGCTTTTTCTGCCATACCCAGCTTTCACTACCATACATCAGAGTTGGTAATAACACTCCTCTATAGACAGCCAGTCGTGCCTTTTTGGACACCTTCCGGCTACCCATAAAGGCGTGCAACGCTCCATTCACCCGACTACCTGCACTCACTCGTCTCTCAATATCACTGTCATACATATACCATCACTTGTGAAAACACATCCCAAATATACAAAATCACTTACTTGCTGTACCCTGTCGTTACCTATAAAAATATTACATTCTGTCATGCTATCGTCCCTTTCAAACACCATAACTTTCGTCTTAATAACATTCATCTTCATGCCTTTTCTCTCAAAAGCATCATCCATAATTGTCACTAACTTCTGTAACTCCTCCGCCGATGACGCAAGAATTTTTCACTTTTTCCCTTTATATACCTACTTAATATATGTGTTGTTTTATATTTAAAATATTATATTAACTTTAGTATATTCAAATAGTACTTTATCACATATTGTTACATTTTTTTATTTAAATAGCACTACCACACCACAGTCCACACATAATATTATCTCATTACAAAATTTATGACCAAGGTACATTTATAATACAGAATGACTGGTAATATGACGTATTCCCGTTAAGTGTATGTAATTTGGGTGAAAAGCAATCGATTTGTGCCATGAAGCCCTATCCGGAACGCAATAGTTTTCAAGCAATTTAAGATTTAAGAAAAGTACACGAGAACCCTATCCCGTTCAGTACTTTTTTTATTAGTGAATTTTATTTGGTTTTATTGCTCGAGAACTATTGAGTTCCGGATAGGGCTTCATGGAACAAAATCGATTGCTTTCGACTCAATCTACATACTCTTATCGGGAATACGTCATATTACCAGTCACCTGTATATGCATGCATGGCAATTTTGGCGTGCCATAACATTTACAATCTACTATGTGCTGTAAGAAATGGAAATGATTATGAAGTTAGCGTAGTACCTACGTATAAATTACACATTATAATAAATAATAAAATAACTGATACTTGATGGTTAGGCTATTGATTGGCAGTTGGCACTATACGCTTGTTATGGTGAAAATTTCTGTTTCTTAAAGTACATTATAGAGTCGCTGTATATATATATGAATATGAGGAACTTTGGCTGTTATCTCATTATACTCATTGGTTAGCAATACTTTAGCTATAATTTTTTTTTTTATTCAGTAACGAATATTTTTATGTTATTTAAACTATTTTTTGTGTTTAAAAGTGTGTAGAACTACATCTATCTAGTTAAATATGCAATCCCCTTTCATCTACCGTCTTAAAATTATTGTTGTATGGGCTATACGGAACGTGCACGTCGTAAGCACTGCCATCTAGTGGCGCAATCGATACTTGGCACTGGCACTTGACGACTCATTTTCAGCCCATTGATACTTGGCATTGACGTACAATATTCATTAAAAGGATGAAAAATAACATTTAATTTGTTGATAATGTATCGCTTTGTATCTCGATGCTCCTAAACATAATAAATCGTGTAAAAAATAAACAAATCTAATAGTGTTAAATTATATAATGTTCCCAAGAATAGTACCTAAGTACTTACGTTCCATGGTTATGGGAAAATCGTCAAAAATAATAAAAGCTGTATAAAACATACATAATTATGAGTTCCAAAAGCATTGAGAAATGTTTAGTTACGTAATTTATAAAAATAAATATGTTTTGAAGGTAATGTTCAAAACAAAAAAAACTGTAATTAAGGGAACATAACCTCCTAATTTTGCTTAAATAACTAGCTCCCATCTAAAAAAAACATATTCTGGACAGGTTGGGTGTAAATAACATTCGGCCGAAACACATATTTTATCATTTTTGTTATATTAAAAGAATATATCAACAAATTATTGTGCTAGTTTTAGTTTCTTTTTTTATCCATCTCTTGTGCCGATTTTGTGCTGCCTCCTATAGTTCGTGCACGCTCCCTAAAATTGTAAACAGTAGAGCCTGAATTGTTCCCTCTTTCAAACGCTTATACTCCGTCCAACCATTTAACTTTTGATATATGCACGCCTATGAAATTTTATAATTATTATAGACAAGGAAGCGAGGGTTTTTTAATACATCAATGGGAATCGAAAACAAAACAATTGACTACTTTATGGACGCTATTTCTTCTTTTCCATGGTGAAGCAACTTGCTCTTCAGCTGCGACATTAATTATCGATCGATGTTCGTTAAGCCCATTGATTGTGTAACAAAGATAATACAAAACTTTGTCATTGAAAAATAAATTGTGGCAGTGTTGGCATGTTACATTGAACACATTGTTACATTGAAATGTTAAAAATAACATTTCAATGTGTTTAATCGATCAAAACTTCTTCATAAATTAAATCGATTGTTACAAGAAATCGAATTGGTAACGCATTAGTACATCCCCAATTCATTAGAAACCGAACTGTCAAAAGTTAAATAAATGGTTGGACGGAGTATAGTTATTTATATATTTATGTCTTCACGCGCAATTATTGCTAGGCAACTATGATGGCGAATTCCCCCCTATTCCTCAACCTCTGCGTCTCCTACTGTGTTTTGTCTTAGTGTGGCATGTCAGTACTAACGCACACAAGTAAAATGCAAAATACCGCTTTAGTTGTCATGCGTTCCTAGTATATTTCTCGGACTCCTTCGTTATATGTGGTAAATATAGTTTTGGGATTTTAGTGAGTTCTCGATGATAGTATCTACAAGGTTTTGTCTATACGTCGATATTTTGTCGTAAATATACGTGTACGATTTTATGATGAAGGAAACGAATATTGGTCATTTGCTACCATTTTTGGATCGATTTTTATTTATTTCTTTATTTATGCACTTCATATACAATCAATGTACATCAATATTTTTGTATTTTTTTTGTTTAGTTCGATTTATATTTTCTTTGACAGATCATATTTCCAATACTCGAGCTCCGTCCCGTTGAAATAAGAGATAATTTCACACATTGAAGCGCCCTGGTACTTACTGTTCATTATGAACAATGATTTATTAAAAAGTAATTATGGATCTTCCCACCGCTAATCTCCTTCCCCACCACTACTTGCGAGAAAGATGTTGCAGGAAGGGCAGTACAGTTACATTTACGTACTTTTGTTGTATTGATTTCTATTAAAAAATTATAAAGTTATTATAGTATTATTATATCTGTCTTGACACTGGTGTGTTCCGGTTTGAAGGATATTGTAGCCAGCGTGATTACAAGGCATTATGAAACTTAAAATTTAATGTTTCAAGATGACGAGCGCAGTGATGTGTCACGCAGTACTTTGTATTTTGTAATTAAAAATTCTGTATGATGTTGCTACTGTTTATGAGCAGTCGTATCGCTTATCACCAGGCGAGCGACATGGTCGTCTCGTCATTCAGAGGCAATAATAAAAAAAAATATACTTTTGTTGAACAGACCACAATTCACAAATTGGGACGGAGACAAAATTATGGTGAATTTTATTTTTACGATTGAAGCTTATCTACGAAGTTCAATAACAATATATTTTTGAAGTGAAAACTTCTTTAGCGGCGTTGAGCACTTTTGGGATGGGTATAAAATGTTAAATTCGCGCCAGGATCACGTGACCCTGATCGAAAATGCGTTGGAAGTTTTACCATCCCTTAAATATCTTAAATACAATGCGTAGAAGCTATAATTCTTGAAACGAGTGCATTTTTATTTATTAACGTCATTAAAACCATCCCTTAATAATATGCACCTTAAATAGAATGCGTAGAAGCTATAATTCTTAAACGACTACATTTTTTTTATTTCCCTAGCATTGGCACGGCACGAGTACAAAACAGCGTAATATTCTTTTTTTCAAATTTTGATTTATTAAGAAATACTGAAATTGTCATTTTTGTATACGATAGCGCAATAAATAAATATTGTATTTAACCACATAAATGCTAGTAATATTATACTGAAAAATAAAGCAATTCGTGCGAAATTATTCCCTAACCATTCCAGAATATTCAAAAAGGCACAACGTTAATGTTCAAGTTTTCACTGAGTAACAAAAGAAATTTATGTCGCGAAAGTAAGTGGTAGCGTCGGATGGGGACGTCCTAGACGTACCTTCATGGACCAAATTGACGACCTCTTAAGGAAGGGTCAAATAAGGAGTTCTCCTAACCGACGAGCATCTATGAAGAGACTGATGACTGTGGAAGAAGCGAAAGAGGTATAAATAAAAATAAATAAATAAAATCATTTATTGATCAAGTAGGCTTATAAAAAAGCACTTATGATAAGTCATGACAAGGTAGAGACAATAACAAAGGTACATATACCAATTAAATAATTTAAAGTACCTAGATTAAATAATGAACAACCAGCACGGGCTGATAGGTACAGAGGACACGGACATTGGGGACGGGAATAGGGCTAGGTAAGGAGAAGTGGAGCTGATATAAAAGAAAGGGAAGGAGTATCTTTACATTACGAGGAAAGGAAACGCCACGGTCCTCGCCGGCGAGGATAAAAAGGTCCTAGCCTAGCTAACCTACCAGCCTTTCACTAGCTACCTAAGCGATGACGACCCGAAGAAGAAAGGCAGAAAGAAACTCCGGGCTTAATTTTTTCGTCATCAATTGTCATGATTTTTTTCATTGTTTTTCAAATGTATATTTGACAGTATTATTATTACACAGGTTAATGTATGCATGGATGTAGCCCTAAGATATAAATAAAATACTATTTGGAAGCAACCAAATAAAAATATATTGGCGTTCATGATGCATTAACCCACGTTTACAAATCATTAATAGTAATAGATACCTATAGATCGGTCGTCACTATAATTAAACAATGTCAAAATGTCTAAAAAAATTGAACTTAAATGGCAGAAAAAAAAAAGTAAAAATATAATATTATGGACATAGCCATATAAATGTCATATTATAATATATTTTTTTTCATAGGCGTTCAATGTGAATGCTCAGTGCCTTGGTGCTGTGCCGGCAGGACTGATTCCAAATATCCTTATCATTTAAATAGTCTGTCACTTTATAGTAGCCTCTAGAAATCAATACACGTTTAACGTAAGGCTTAAATTGGATTTCAGGCAGATTTATTACTTCAGAAGGAAGCTTATTATAGAATTTAATGCAGTTGCCCATAAACGAATTACTTGTTTTACTCAATCTAAACTTTGGAACTGCAAGTTTGTTTTTGTTACTTGTATTTGTACAATGTATGTCACTGATTTTTATAAAGCTATGTAGATTTTTGCGGACATACATAATGTTTTGGAATATGTATTCAGCTGGCAAGGTTAGTATATTAATATCTTTAAAAAGGTCTCGAAGAGAATCGCGAGATTGCAAATCATAAATAGCGCGAACAGCTCTTTTCTGTAATATGAAAATAGTCTGCAGATCAGCTGCAGAACCCCATAGCAAAACACAGTACGACATAATACTATGAAAGTAAGCAAAATACACTAACCTGGCCGTCGCCACGTCTGTCAGTTGCCTAATCTTTCTAATGGCGAATACAGCGGAGCTTAATTTACCAGCTATTCTATGTATATGCGAACTCCACTGTAGCTTAGCATCAACTGTTATTCCAAGGAAGACAGTAGAAGGAACAAGATCTAAGACATTTCTATCTAATACAATATTAGAAACTTGTTCAGTATTGTTCAGTAGGGAGAATTTAATACATTTGGTTTTCGCCGCGTTCAAAAGTAGATTATTTGTGGAAAACCAGTCTGAAATGAAATCAAGTGTTTCATTAGGCTCTACAAAAGCCTCATCTTTCCTATTGATCTTAAAAATAAGTGACGTATCATCAGCAAATAAAACTACATCTGCTTTTTTATTTATCATGTAAGGTAAGTCGTTTATATAACTCTGCCGCCATCGCTCTCCAAAGCACCACCACACTGGAGAGCTATGGATGCCGGTCCCAAGCCCGGGCAAAAGAGGAGGGAACAGGCTCGCAATACAATTCCTCTCAAGAAGAATTGTAATGCGAACCACAAATATAAAATACTATAAGTATATACATATTTATTTATAATACATACAATATATATATACATAACCCCCCCCCCTTAAAATCATGCAAGAAAAAAATGACTATTTATTACCCCAGGAGGGTACCAGCGCCCAAGGCGTTGGAGAATCCCTCCCTGGCGTCGCCGAGTCCCTTCGGGACGAGGCGATGCCAGGCTGCTCCTCGTATTCTGGGGGGAGCAATCTTGCGCAACAGAACCTCGAAGAGGTTATAAAAGGTGTAAAGGAATTGCTGGAGTCGCCTTCGAAACCGAAGGGTGTCGAAGGCGACAACACGGGAAGAAGTACGCCACAACCGAAAGGAAGTGGAGGAAACTGCCCGTTACTAGCAACGCCACAACCGGATGGAAGTGGCGAAGCTGGTTTCAGCAAAGTCCTGTCCAAAGGACAAAAGAGAAGACAAAAAAGAAAGACGAAGGTCTTGGCTGCGCCAGCCGAGAAGTCGAATCCTGAAAAGGAAACGACTACGGCAAGACGGGCTAAGACAAAGAGACAAAGTACAGACCCTGAGGAGCAGACGCAGCAACGTCCTTCAAAGCGCCCCTACCTGGGATCGACGGAAGGGCCGCGGAGTTCCGCCAAGGAACAAAGCGACCTGGCACTGATGATCCACAGGATGGATGGCGCCCAGATGGGCGAGGCATGCGCTGCTGCCATCAGGAAAAAGATCTCCGAGTTCGTGGGCGTTGGAGTGAAGAACAGAATCGGTGGAAGGAAGATGTCCTTCGCCACGTCGGGGTTGGTGTCAGAAGGATTCTTCCTGGTGACACCGATGACGATCGAGGCGAGGGACTGGCTCCTGGAACACGACTTTGGGTTTCACGACGACGTCCCACTAGGAATCAGAAAACTGGATAGGACCAGAGCCTCCATTTGGTTGCCCGGGAAAAGAGAGGAACATCCCGACGACCCTATGGAATACGTAAGAGCTCAAAACGATCACAGAGAGGACCTGAAGGTGGACAGCTGGACTCTCATCACCAGGGACTCTCTCCCCGCAGGAGAGAGACTGACGGTGGGAGTCCCGCAGGACATCTTCGACGAGCACAGGGACCATGCGTGGATCAATTTTGAAGCCACGCAGGTCCAGGTGAGAGTCATTAGGCCCACACACACAAAGATACAAGACACCAGGCGTACGGTGGCGGAATGCGCTATCCAGAACGCGCCAGGCAAACCCGCTCAGAGGGTGCCGGCTGCGGGGAGCGCGCAGACTACCACCCGAGCCAACCAGACTGCACAAGACACCAGGCGTACGGTGGAGGAATGTGCCATCCGGAACGCGCCAGGCAAATCCGACCAGAGGGTGCCGGCTGCGGGGAGCGCGCGGACTACCACCCGAGCCAAGAACACACCAGCTACCGAACGGCCCCAATCGGACGCCCCGACGGGATTCAAGGCAAGAGATTGCATGGATCTCGAGGGGTGAAAGAGTCGGGGACAGTAAGGTTGCTGCAGGCACAAACACGAACACACATACACACACAACGCAATGGACACACACAACACACAAACAAATACACAAAACAAAAACACACAAACACTAAGAATAATACAGCTAAATATGCACCACTGCAAAGAGGCTACGGCCGAATTTTGCGAATATGTGGTATCAAAGAACATAGATCTGGCTCTTCTGCAGGAGCCATACGTGTACAACAAACGTGTGGCGGGGCTAGGATGCCTGGGAGGAGACCTCATATACTATCACGGTGAGGAGAATCCCAGAACATGCATCTTCGCCAGCAGAAGAATCAGATCTCTAGGTATTATAACATGCGAATGTTTCAGAGATTTAGTGGTAGTACAACTTGTACTACCTATGAAAGACAACTTAAAGAAAAGGCTCGTGCTGATGTCAGCTTATATCCCAAGCGAATCAGATTTCGAGCCGCCTACTATAGAACTTGAGGAAGCAACAAGTAAGTACACAAGCGGGGGCATCCCCTTCATAATAGGCTGTGATGCAAACTCTCACCATGAGGTGTGGGGCAGCACAGACTGTAATGTGAAGGGGGAGCTCCTGCTAGAATATATAGTAAGCTATAATCTAGACATTTTAAATATAGGCGACACACCGACCTTTGTGACCAGAGCCAGACAGGAGGTCCTGGACATCACTCTGGCCTCAAAGGAGATAAGCACATACGTAAAGAACTGGAAGGTTGACACAAATGACTCTTTCTCGGATCATCGTAGAATCACCTTCCAGATAGAAAGCAACATAGAAAACCACAAGGTACGAAATGCCCGGAAAACGGACTGGGTGCTATTCCACAATGAAATTGAAAAATACACTCAAATGCCGGTTGAGGGCAATATTAGTACAGAAGATATAGAGAGCAGAGCAGTAAAGCTGGAAACAGCACTGCAAGAAGCGTACCACAAAGCATGCCCCCTCCGAGAGGTGACAAACGGCAAGGGACAGGCATGGTGGACAAAAGCATTAAGCAAGGACAGGAAGAAAACAAGACGTGCCCTCAGAGTGGCGCTAAAAAAGAACGACGACGCCACCTGGGATCTATACAGGGCACAAAGAAACAAAATGCGCAATAAGTGCAGGAAGGAAAGTAAGCAAAGCTGGAACACCTACTGCGCTGCCATTACGGAGTATCCGGAAGCAGCAAGGTTGGTAAAAGCCTTAGCCAGCGACAAGACATGCAAACTGGGGAGTTTGAAAATAGACAACGAACTGATAACGGATCCCCACGTGGTGCTGAGAACAATGATGAGCGCCCACTTCCCTGAGAGCACGGAACCCACAAGGAGTGAAGTGACGGGGGGGCCCAGTATTGCTCTCGGTGATGCCACGAAATCTGTTGTTAGTGAAGAGCTAATAAGATGGAGCATCTCGTCGTTCGCGCCATACAAGGCAGCAGGACCGGATGGGATCTTTCCCAAGATGCTACAACATGCACTCAAGTATATCAAGGAGGACCTTCTAGCAATCTACATGGGATGTCTAATAATTGGATATATACCGGAAAGCTGGAGGAAAGTAAGAGCTGTCTTTCTACCCAAGCCGGGTAAGAAGACATATCAAGATCCAAAATCATTTAGATGCATTAGTCTCTCGTCGTTCTTATTAAAGGCACTAGAGAAACTAATAGATAGACACATACGAGAAGAAATAGGAAGAGGTAGCAAGCCACTGCATGCAAATCAGCATGCATACATGGAGAACAAGTCCACGGAGACAGCTCTCCACAACCTGGTGGCTACAATCGAGAACACATTGGAGAGGAAAGAATCAGCAATTGGGTGTTTCTTCGACGTAGAGGGCGCCTTTGACAAAGCGACATCATACGCGATAGAATCCTCACTAAATAGAGAAGGCATCAATCCTCTAATAAGAAATTGGATTATGAACATGCTGAGTCAAAGATTAATAACAGCTGAACTAGGTGACATAACGTACACGGTTAGGGCAAACAGGGGCTTTCCGCAAGGGGGCTGCCTGTCTCCCCTAATGTGGTGCCTGCTGCTGGATGACCTCATCAAGGAAATAAATCGCAGGCACATATACATGCAGGCGTATTCCGATGATGGGGTTATCCTAGTAGTGGGACAGGACCTCAATATGTTGTGCAGTAGATTAAATATGGCAATTAGAATAGCCTTACAGTGGTGTAGGGAGCGAGGACTAAACCTCAATCCAGACAAAACTAAGGTGGTTCTGTTTACCAAAAAGAGGAAGAACAAAGATCTGTTACCAATTGTAATAGATGGCAGAAATTTAGAAATAGTTAAAGAAATCAAATATTTAGGAGTAGTGCTGGATGACAAACTACTGTTCAATTCGCACATAAGCCAGCAATGCACAAAAGCTAAAATAGCGATGATGCAATGCAATAGAGCGATAGGTAGGACTTGGGGTATGAAGCCGAATATAACCTACTGGATATACAAGGCCATCATACTCCCAAGACTACTGTACGGAGCCTTGGTATGGTGGCATAGGGCGACCATAAAGGCAAATTACAAGAAACTAGCCCAGGTACAGAGACTCGCTGGGCTTATGACTACAGGTGCACTAAGAACTACTCCAACTGCGGCACTAGACATCATTCTAGGATTTATACCGCTGGATCTGGAGGCTAAAAAGAGAGCATTAGAACAATGTTACAGATTAAAGTCCTATGGACTGTGGAAAACTACTTCCACAAACAAAGGACACAAAGATGTAATCAATACAATTCAAGGAAAAATGTCGATGATCTTGGGAAACAATGATCTAATTCAGAAACAAAAGATCTTCGACAAAAAATACAGAATACATATAGGACAAAGAGAAAACTGGGAACTTCCACACGACCATGATAAGTCGGTGGAATGTTTCACAGATGGATCCAGGAAGGAATCAACAGGATTGTCGGGGGCAGGAATATTTATAACCACGCCACCCAACACAGAAGAAAGCACAATAAAGCTAGGCAGATATGCGAGCGTATTCCAGGCGGAAATAATGGCCATTCTGGAATGCGCTGATCGTACTAAGCAAATAACCAATAAGGAAATCAGCACAATACTGATTTATAGTGATAGTCAAGCAGCCTTAAAGGCACTTGACAAACCAGAGACAACGTCGGCCCTAGTGAAAGAATGCAAAAGCAAACTGAACACACTAGCAGCCGACAAAGAGGTCATCGTCGCCTGGGTACCTGGCCATCAAGGAACCACAGGAAATGAGAAAGCCGATGAGCTAGCGAGAGAGGGAGCTGATGAAACATTCATAGGACCGGAGCCGTACTTACCTATACCGGCAAAAGTCACGAAGGGAGTAATCAGCAGGAAGATAGCTACAGAAACAAACGTCAGATGGAGAGACATGAAGGGCTGTCGCCAATCTAAAATCTTCATCAAGACGCTAGACAAGAAGAAAACAAGAAGCCTACTCCAATTCAGGAAGGAGGACATAAGAACCATTATAGGAATCATGACTGGACACGGTACGCTGAACAGGCACTTAAAAATAATAGGTAAGACCGAAGACGCCTCGTGTCCAGAATGCGGAGAAGAGGAGACCAGCATCCACTTTCTGGCAGAGTGCTCAATGTACTCTCTGCCAAGATGGGAGATACTGGGAACAGACAGACTGGAAATAGCACAACTACAGGAGGTAAAGCTAGGAGACATAATAAGGTACAGTAAGGCAACAAAAAGGTTTGTAAGAGTAGAAGGGGGCATACTGCAGGAGCACCAGTAAAACCAGTGCTTCAGGATGGAGACTGTCACGAATAGCCAAGGAAAGGGGAGCGACGCTATGTCGGACTGGGGGACGCCGCCTGGGGGGTGGGAGAGTATGTGGGCAGACTGGGCCTGGCAGCCTGTGTGGCCCTCACCGCATAGGCTGAGCGCTGCCCCCCCTGTTGGCTCCTGCTGCAATGATCATTCAAGGTCAAAGTGGCGGGACCCTCAGTGGAAGGCGGTGCTGGGCAGAGATCGGTAACCTGGAAGGTTCACACCTGGAAGGGAGCCACGATGCCTCCAAGGTCTAGCTGTGCCACAGCCGAAACTCCCCATGGTGAATGCGGCCCCTGGGAACGATACCTGCGAAGCGAACCGAACCAAAGCGAAAGTGGCAGCTCCACCCAAACTGGGACTAAGGGTGAAATAGTTCCCAAGGAAGTGAACTGATCACCCGTCTGTGCGACTGCATACGTCCCCATTAGACATACATACATACATACATACATACAAGTCGTTTATATACACTAGGAATAAGAACGGTCCTAATATGGAACCCTGAGGTACCCCTATGCTAACTGGAGATCCTATAGAATTAATATTATCGATGTATACTTTTTGATGCCGGTCTGAAAGATATGATGATACCAATTGAAGTGCTCGACCCCGAATACCATAGAAATTAAGTTTCAAAATGAGTGTTCTGTGGTCAACGCAGTCGAATGCCTTGGAGAGATCACAAAAGACCCCCAAGGCATCCTGTGATCCCTCCCAGGACTCGAATACAGCTCTAACTAAAGCATGACCGGCATCTTGTGTAGACCGGCCCTGGGTAAAACCAAACTGCCTATTATGTAAAATCTCATTTTGATTAAAGTGCGACAGCATTTGTAGTAACATTAGTTTTTCAAAAATTTTGCTTAATGCTGGTAGTATGGATATCGGTCTGTAATTAGAAGGATTGTTTAAGCACCCTGATTTGAAAATTGGTACAACTTTACTTATTTTCATGAGGTCCGGAAATATGCCGTCTTTAATACAAAAATTGAAGATTTCCGCTAATATTGGGGCAATCCTAACTATCACCGACTCTAAAGCTTTAACTGATAACCCCCAAACGTCTTCAGTGGTCTTTAGTTTTATGCTTCTAAACGCTTTGACTACATCGTAATTACTAACTACTTTAAATTCGAAATTGTGTTGCGAGCAATTGACATTACGCCTGAGCAGAAGTTCAGCGGCTTCAGGTGACGATGATAGACCTTTTGTAGTTTCAAAGGGAATGTTAGTGAAGTAGTTATCGAAAAAATTGGCAACGGTATTTTTATCAGAAACCAGTACGTCATTTATATTAAGAACGATTTCTTTGTCAGTCCTAATTTGGCCAGTTTCAGAATTAATTATTTTCCACGTTGTTTTTATTTTATTATCCGATTTTTTTATATTTTCACTAACGTAAGAAGCTTTAGCCAGTTTACACACTATTTTAAAAATTTTTGAGTATGTTCTTACATAATTAACAAATTTGACATCCGGTATGCTTGGATCGTCGCACTTGGCGCTCCATAGTCTCTGCCTACCCCAATGGGAGAAAGGCGTGAGTTTATGTATGTATGTATGTGTTTTCACTTCTGCCGGCACTCCCGGAGTGCAACCTGTTATTTTTTTATTTGAAAGCGTCGCATGCATTTACGAATTTAGTTGATCCACCTGAATTGACGTAATATAACTGGTCTCCGCCTGCGGTTGCTAGGCAGGCTAACGCCACGGCCTCGGTATCCGCCCATCTTCTACCCCCTTACGATCTGTCCTAGTGCGCTAGACCCATACTTATGCACATCAAGAATTATCTCCGAAAAATCTCTTCAGCAGTCATGCATTCCTAGTGCATCCGTCTGATTTTTAGTATGGACTCCATTATTTAACAAGCCACAACCTGTGACTTTACTCGTTATGTTATGTATTAATAAAACCCGTTTTTATGCTTGTGAAGGTAACGTGGTGTTAACGCACACATACATGTCATTTCTATTTTGGCCAATGACACAACGGGCCATTGCCGTTTACAGATACAGAAATGAAATTTGTCATCTCTTTTTAACCCTCCAGTTTTATGTATTTGTATCTCTAACTACGGTTGCTAGGCAACCAAAAACAGTTAAACGAACATTTTCACCAGAAAGTTTTCTAGGCAATCATGTTCTAGTACATTTGTCGGATTGTTTTTATTTTTTTTTTATGTTATAGGGGGCAGACGAGCATACGGTTCACCTGATGGTAAGTGATCACCGCCGCCCATGAACATCTGCAATACCAGGGGGCACAGAGATGCGTTGCCGGCCTTTTAGGTGGGAATACGCTCTTTTTTTGAAGGTCGCCAGGTCGTATCTGTCCGGAACTGCTGCTGGCGGCAATTGGTTCCATAGTTTAGTAGTACGTGGCAAAAAATGACGGCTAAAACGTACAGTGGTGGATTGCCAACCTCCGAGGTGATGTGGATGGAATTTGGAGTTCTGCCGCGATGTACGGTGATGGAACTCAGCAGCAGGGATAAGTCCGAACAATTCTCAGAGCACTCCCCGTGGTAAATGCGATAGAGAATGCAGAGCGATGCTACATCTCTACGCAAAGACAAAGGATCAAGCCGATCGGAAAGAATACGGTCGTCGACGATACGAGCTGCCCGACGTTGAATACGGTCAAGAGGGAGAAGCTGGTACTGGGGAGCCCCTGCCCAAAGATGGGAACAATATTCCATGTGGGGCCGAACCTGCGCCTTATAAAGTTGCAGGCGATGGCCCGACGTGAAATATCGCCTCGATCTGTTAAGCACACCAAGCTTCTTTGAGGCCAATTTGGCATTACCCTCAAGGTGACCGCGGAACTGAACGTCACTCGATATGTCGACACCAAGAATCCCGATACTGGCTGTGGCAGTTAGAGGAGTGCCTTGGAATTGAGGCGAAACGACAAATGGCGTGTTTTTTGCGGTAAACGCACAAACTTGTGTCTTTGTGGGGTTGAACTGAACCAAGTTGGAACGACCCCAATCCAAGACTCCAGACAGCAAGGTCTCGACTTCAGACACAAGTTTGTTTCGGCACTCTTCGACATTTTCCCGGGAGATATTGTATTTGTATTGTTTATGTAAGCACAATGTATCCGGAGTGCAGTCACTCGAGAGTGTCAGTAGTGTAACATGGAGTCCGGCACTGTGTACACGCATATAACCATGTAACAATGTAATAATGTTTTCACCTACCAATAATAAACTTATATAAATAATTACCAACTATATTATTGAGGGACAGTCACATGCCCTAACATCGGTGACCCCTAACATTGGTGACCCCGACGTGATTCTTTATAGCAGATAGAATGATGTTCTCTGACTCGAGTTTGGTGACCTCGTAGATTACTCGGCGGATGGACGGTCTCTCGACAATGGTTTCATTAACCTGAGTCCCTCCCGCCTGGAGAGCTAAGTTTATGTTGCTCTCGGGAGCATACTGTATGGATGCTAGGAAAGACGAGTAGCGTTTTCCAACCCAATCTCTAAAGCTTCGCTTAGTTGCTACAGGCCTACACATAACGTACGCCCCATAGACAGCATGAAAGGCGACTAGCTCCTTTGGTATCTCACGTTTGATCATTTTTAGTCCTAGATAGGCATGCCTCTGTTTCCCGCTTACTAATTGGGTGTCGTCCAACATTGCCTCACACTTTAAATCTTCGGTGAGCATCTCAACCATGTTAATGTTGGTCAAATACTTGATACAACAAAGATAATAGGTCGTAAGGATTCTCCCAGATTCAGCCTTTGCTCCATCCTTTCTAAAGTCAACAACTTGATTGATTTTCTCGAGGGGGTCTTGACACGCATTTAAAAATGCAAGAATGGTGTTAGCAGCTGATTCCTTGGTTAACGGAACTAGAAGAGAGGCTTTTGCCTGTTCAGTAAACGGGAGT
The DNA here is from genome assembly GCA_947568825.1 of Sphinx pinastri. Classification (NCBI taxonomy): domain Eukaryota; kingdom Metazoa; phylum Arthropoda; class Insecta; order Lepidoptera; family Sphingidae; genus Sphinx; species Sphinx pinastri. Next base: position 4,106,590 of record OX387614.1, on the reverse strand, counting down.
TCTAGCCCAGTTAGCCCTGCCCTTCTTATTGTTGCGAGGAGATTTGGACATGCTGAGCACGTGGCTTCTGAGATTCTTGGGTCGGAGAACCCTTTAGCCTGGTCAATAGAAATGGTTGCGGTATTTTTCCCAATCTCATTGACCGCGACCAGCATAGTTGGGACCCTTATCCCTCCCATCATGATGTAGACTCTCATAGATATGTACTTGTGCGTTTTGATAGAGTCTTCTTTAATTGACCGGTAGAGTTCATGAATTCTCTCCACTGGCAAGATCTCCAGTGTGTACATGGTAGGAGGGGTCTGAGACGAGCTTGACTGCTCCATTCTAGGATTTTGTGATGGCGAATCCTGTGAAAGTGAGGAAAATTAGATCAATATTCTTGGGTAGAAGAATTACCTACAGTGTTGTTAGGACTCCGAGCGGCACCGCGCACCGATACTAGTGTAAGTGCTGCCGAGTTGACTTATGGACAAACCCTAAGGCTACCTGGCGATTTCTATGACAACAACACAGAGATATCTAATTATTGTCAGTATGTAAACAACTTACGTTCGTTAATTTGTAATTTAAAACCGAAACCGAATACACATAAGGATAGTCGCACAGTATTTGTGTATCCGGAATTAAGCAATTGTAGTCATGTATACATTCGTAATGATGGTGTTAAGAAATCATTGCAACCACCTTACGATGGACCATTTAGAGTATTAGAGAGAAAAGATAAAGTTTTTGTAGTTCAACTTCCGAATCGCATAACTAACGTATCAATAGATAGGTTAAAACCAGCTTTTGAGGTTGATATTAAAAATAAAAATGGCATAGATACTAATAATAAAAGTAATGTGAACAATAAAGAGAATAATACTACTAGTAGTAGCGATAGTCAACAGCATAACGCGTCTAGAGTAGCGGAGAGCGATAAAAAAACGCTCAGCTACACTACGCGTAGCGGTCGAATAAGTAAAAAGCCCGTACGTTTCGATTTGTGAGTTTGGGTAAGTATAAAATTGTCATCAGCAATTCGTACATTCTTGTATTATCATTACAAATAAACAGTTGTCGTGCAATTATATTACGCATCGATTAATTATTTAATTATGGGGAAAGCAGTATCAAAGGAAGAAATTGTTATCGCCCAAAACGGGGCTACTGCCAACTTACAGGATACAACTTGGAACAATTATTTTAGTTGGTCTATCGTTGGATTCTTAGTTTTGAACATAATCATGTATTTCGTGGTCAAGCGCTGTATGTCGAGAGCTAGGGGCTGGTTAAATGATCATGTACGAAGTATACAAGTACAAGTTTTGGAAACTGTAGAGGCAACAAGGGCCAGTTTTCGAAAAGGGAGAGACCCCAATTCAAGCAAGGTTTCTACTAAACTCGATATTGTGTAAAAGTGTCAGTGTGTTTTCTCACAGTGGTGATACCGAGATAGCGTGTTAACAAATCGTAAATTTTAAATTTTAATAAAATGAATATATTTTACAACCTTTATATTTTTTTATATACACCAATATTTTGATATTTTGTGATAATTTTTTTTTCAACTATTTTAATTTTTTTTGCTGTATTCAGTATGTGATTGTATTGTACTTTTGAATTGTGTATTGTATAATATTGTACTTTTGAATTATGTTTTGTTGATCTGTATTAAAAAATTTCCTACGTTTACACCCAAAATAAATAAATTTATTTAAAAAGGGGGAGAGTGGTGTAACGGCCATATTGCTATGTAAGCACAATGTATCCGGAGTGCAGTCACTCGAGAGTGTCAGTAGTGTAACATGGAGTCCGGCACTGTGTACACGCATATAACCATGTAACAATGTAATAATGTTTTCACCTACCAATAATAAACTTTTATAAATAATTACCAACTATATTATTGAGGGACACTCACATGCCCTAACATCGGTGACCCCTAACAAAAGCATCACCCGTGCTGTCATCCGCATAGCAATGTATACCGCCAATTTGCAGCAAATCATTGACATGCAGAAGAAATAGCGTGGGTGATAGCATACAGCCTTAAGGGACACCAGCGTTCACGGACTTGAGATCCGAGCATGCACCGTCGACAGCGACCTTGATGCTCCGGTCCGCTAGAAAGCTGGCTACCCATTTGCACAATTTCTCGGGAAACCCATAGGAGCGAAGCTTCGCAAGAAGCGCTTTGTGCCAAACTCGATCAAAGGCCTTCGCTACATCCAAACTAACGGCCAGCGCCTCCCCCCTACTATCGATCGCCTTCGCCTATCTATGCGTTAGGTACACAAGAAGATCACCGGCTGAGCGACCCCTACGGAAACCGTATTGGCTGTCGCTTAATAGCTGATGGTCCTCTAGGTACCTAAGGAGCTGGCAGTTGACAATGGATTCCATTGTTTTCGAGAGCAAGGAGGTAATGGCTATGGGCCTGTAGTTGGACGGATCTGAGCGATCGCCTTTTTTGGGAATTGGATGCACTAAAGCTGTCTTCCAAGACATCGGGACTACGCCTGAGGAGTAGGAGTGCCGAAAGAGACGCGTTAAGACTGGAGCCAATTCAATAGCACATACCTTCAAAACAATAGGGGGGATACTATCTGGCCCACTCGATTTATGGATATCGAGGGAGAACAGCGCTCTACGCACCAGCCGTTGCGAAAACCGTATTTCCGGCATAGTGCTGTTGCACCGCGGGATAGTCGACGGCTCGCGTCCCCCGTCATCCAGAGTTGAGTTAGACGTCGTTAGTCGGATTTCAATCACATGTTGTGACTTTACTCGCTATAATATGTGTCATACTGAGATATAGTAGAATATAGAGCGGACATTGCGTGGTTCCTTTATGGTTTTGCCACACAGACGTTCCAGATAAGACAGCGACTACCAATTGGTAATAACTTTTGGATGAAAAATTTGGTCCTGATGTAGTAATGTAGCTTCCTATTAGTGAAAGAATTTTCAAAATCGGTCCAGTAGTTCCTGAGATTAGCGCGTTCAAACAAACAAACAAACTCTTCAGCTTTATAATATTAGTATAGATAGATATATGTATTTGTAAATGTAATTTTGATGCAAGTACTTTGTAAAATTTTAAAACTAGTTTTTAGTAAAAACGAACGCTTAAAGGAAAGTGTTAATCTGCAAAACACAAAAAAAGTTAGAACGCATGTTCAATAATTGTAGTCAGTTTTGCCCAAGTTATATATTGTTACATACAATTTTATACAATAGAATTTATACAGAATATCGCAATTAGCAGGAAAGATTACATATTCCAATAATTCGAACAGCAAAGCATTGCTATATTGTATTTAATTTACATTGTAATACATTTATTTCTTAATTCGATTATCTTCTTAATCTTCGAACCATATAGCAACGCACAGCATTTCGCGTGAGCAAAGGTTCGGCGGAGTTCATATAATTGTCACCGCGTACAGCTTAGAATCTTCTTTAAATCTGTAATCACATTGTGCATGTTTATCCTACTGAACGTGTACTTGTTCTGTAGTTATCAAATATAATAAAAGAAGGTTGCGGACCGACTGGGAGGAAACCTGTCCCTGCCTCGGTGTAAAACCTGATAGAAAATATTATTTTCTATTGATTGGAACCATCGGATAGAAGGGATATAGTAATATTATGTCGCTGAACAAATTTACTAACCTTCAAATTGGTCTTCAATCTGGTTCATTAGTCTGGGTTACCTGGGTTTTTTCTTAACATAAATAATGTAAGTATTCCTACCAATAGTATTTACTCCGAATAGTTTAACATATATTTTGTGTCTTCTGCGGTCAGGAGCACTGTCGTGCCTTGTGAATCGTGAAGACCCAGCCGTCATCTGAAATGTATGTTTGGAGCATTAACATAATATTATACTTTATTATTAAAACAAAAAAGGATTCTTTGGTTGTAATTATTGTACTTTGGGAAAAAACAGATCTGAATAAAAAAGAAAGTAAATTATTTGTTACATTTTGGTTATTATTTTATTTATTTATTTAATATTTGCACTTTATTCATAGTTATGTAAAGGGGGACTTAATGCCGAAGGCATTCTCTACCAGTCAACCTGAGGCGGTGCGGAGACAAAAACATAGTAGGTGCACAAAACTGGACTTAAGCATAATGTCGGAACAGTTAAAATAGTAATATGTTTTTCTTCCTGAGTAGGGTATATTTGTAAAGTTTTCTTGAGCAAGTCGTTCGTCTGATCGTTAGCGCTAATACAGTCCATAAACTGTAGCAACACTACCCACCAATTTAAATTTACAGTATTAATCTACAGTGGCACTCCTTTGCTCTGGTCGCCCTGACTTGTGGAACACTAGATGTATACATTGCACTGAGAGCAGTGTCATGTATGCAATAATCTAGTCGATTCATTCAGTAATTGCTTAAATCAATTTAAATGTTATGGTACTTAGATAATTGTAAAATTTAACGAAACAAAATATCGACAGTTTATTTCCACCATTTTTGTAATTATTCTGTCGCAAATAGTTGACAGTCTTTTTCCTGAAATATACCTAACTAAAGTCCGATTTCTTAGAGTTTTTTTTTATGTTCGACACATTATTGCAATCGCGCCAAAGTTATCCTAGGTAACCTAAAATTTGGGAAAACAGTAAGTTACGTGCAGCAGGTGATTTCGAATGCAGTACACGCAGAACAGCAACTGCAGAGAGATGTCCCGCAGCTTAAACTCTTCATTAGGATCTCGTTATCAATTGACCTAAGCATGGTTTTATCTCTTTCTCTATTTAACCATTTAATATATTCAAACTTAGATTCAATAATTATTCATCAGTGATAGTGCAAAACTCGACAAAACTGGTTAAGTTAATTAATTTATACCTAAGCCTATAAGTAAAAGCACGTAAAGCCGTTGGTCCTGCGCCTGATCTCTCTCCGGTCATGTCGGATTGCCGTCTCACCGGACTATGAGAGTGAAGGAATACATACATACATTATGTATTGCGCACACGCTTGTGCACTATAATATCTCCTGCGCACCTGGCTGATCTCCGTTGAGATTGGCCACCGTGGCCGAAATCGGCTAGGAAGGGATTATTATAAATGTGCTATGCAAGCTAAGTGCATATAACATCTGACCATAATGCTGGATGTACACCATCAAAATTCAATGTCTCTATATCTTGACACACAACACAATAGGATACCAAATAATACAAAATAATGAACAGTACCGTTTATTTTAATTCCAATAAGTTATAATTCCAATATAATTATATTATGTAATTCTACCTGTTTGCATTGATAGTGCATTGCACGTGATTAGATCTTGATTAAATAGACACTTAACACCAATAATATTTCAAAACTAACTAAGAAAGACGTATCATTTCTCACAGTCAGCATTGTGCCTCAGCATGCAGATAAGTAGGTACGTCCTCCCAGGACTGATGGTCTCTAACAGCAAATCCTTTTGTCCGGGGGAACTACAGTAATCTAAACATGATGCGTGTATATTCATTAAATACTTAAGTAAAGATATAAAATCATACTTACTAATAGAGGAAGGAAATGAAAACGCCTCGAAACGTATCTCTAATGTGTTTACTCAATAGGCAAGAATTCAATAGTTAATTACTAATTAAGATATATAACAAGTAATATTAAGAATAGTTACGCAATATGTTTTTCTTTATATTGAACGTCTTCTTTGTCTCTCGCTCGCAGCTCGGCGGTGTCAAAGACCTTTAGCCCGCGCAGTTTGCACATGCGCAAAATATTTGCTTCATTACATACCGCCCTGTATTGATCGACGCAACTAATTAATGTTGTACGTGGCGGTAACTTCAGAGATTTTCATAGTATGTGCAGAGCCCCACCATAAATTTTATACCCATTAAATACAGCATCCAAATCCTTAACAACAAAAGACCGAAATGTATAATGGTATTGCGGTGCATACATTCACGCATTTAACGTCTCCCATCTTATTATTGCTTTTAAATCGATGTGCCAGAAGGTACTCCCTGATATTGCCGTCACATTAACTTAAATGTCTCACGCCCATAATCCTAAGTAATATTATATTATCAATATAATATCAAATGCTTGCTACAATGCATGCATTTGTCAAATTATCGCTACAAGTCGTGGCAACATCTATTTAATGCGAAAATTAATGCCCATAGACTTTATTATTGCTCGAGCATGAAAACTCAAAACAAAGTAATTGCATTGTAATATTGTATAGTATATAGTATAAATTCCGATGTACCTACCAAGAAATATGATTGAAATTAAATTACTATAACGGATTTTATCGCGGTTTTTTATTTTATTTTTTCGACGAAAGCTTGGTTTGAAGATATACTTATGATACTTCCTAAGAATTAAAAAAAAAAATGGTCAGGGTTTTGGAGTTTTTAAATGCGTATCGACATCATCGCCCTCCACCTCCTTAAGCTTATTTGCTTAATCAAGCAATCAACTTGCTACATTAGAGTACAGTGCATACACCATGGTAACGATGTATATATATCGATGTGGGAATGAAAATATACCCTAAAAAACTAGAAAAGGAATGGATACACAATTGTCACATGGTACACGCCCTAGCAGTTTGCACATGCGCATGAAGTATCATATGCTATCTGATAATAACTTGTATTGTTCGCACCCCAAAATGTCACTGAATAGCAATATTAGATCATAGTATCGTGAATCCTGCATAATATAGTATGCTTGCATATAACCTACCTGGCCAACTCTAATATGATTTGCTCCTTTTCGAGCTTGCACATGCGCACAGCGTCTTCCGCGATCTTAATATGAGCAATGTATTGATCGACATATCAAGACTATAATTTTTTTATGATACTATTCAAAGCCGTATGTCATCACCGGTAACACTCATTGATTGAAGATCTTTAAGCTCTGAGGTATTTTAGAACAGAAAACCTTTCCTAGTTTCCCGAACGCTGCTCAACCGAGCTAGTTTTAACCTCTGTCTTGTAGTCGGACTTGCCAAACTGGACCACTTTTCTTAGATAGACAGATTCGACAACTTCGTGGGTTACGTTCTCAACACTATCCGGCATATGCACAAAATGAGTATTGAACACGATTTAGGTCTTGTTCATTTTAAGGCCTACCAGGTGGGAAACTCGGTTGGGGTTTTTGAGCAAATGAGCATAATGGTATGGTCCCCAAATGGTTCTGATAAGACAATAATATCGCGGCAAATCAAAGGTAAGTAATGCACTCGCTATTGAAGCTAATTCCGAAGCCAAATCCTTTCTAATCAAAAAGCTTGAATATGTCGTCCAACGCGGCAGTGACTAATTTCGGAGATCTCTTTGTAGTGGAATAGCCTTCCTGCTCTGCTCTTGTACTTGGACTGACATGATGGCGTTGTTGTACAAGCATCTCAGCCCTTTAATGTACCGAAATTCAATGTGACCCTCTGGAGTAACTGCAATATAGCCCAGGTCTCGATCGAATTAAAGTCCTTCTCATAGTCCATAAACGCTAAGTAAAGTGGCAAGTTATATTTCTCAGCTTTCCTATATAACAGTGTATGAATGTGATCTATGATACTATAGCCTATTCGGAATCCGGCTTGCTCGGGAGGCTGGAAGTTATCTAGCCTGAATTTGAGATGATTCTTGATAACCCTGGAGAATAGTTTATAAACATGGCTCAGAATTGCGATGGGCCTATAATTCTTTATGGCTTTTCTTGAAGAACAGCACCATACTCTTGTTCCAGGTGTTACACCCTCGAACAGCGCGGAAGGAAAAAGCCTCTGAAGGACTTTTAGTATCGGCGCACCGCCCGCATACAGAAGTTCTGTAGTGATTCTACCTTGCTTGCTGTCTTGTTGTTTTCTCAAGCTCTCTCAATATCACTGCCTTCGCCGTCATTACATTGCCGTCTTCCGTCTTCAGCTTGGTCATTTGGGTAAAGACCCGGTAGACAGTTCTTTTACGAACATTTTGGAGCTTTTGTTTAGGTCGATCGTCTGCTTGATGCTTTCAACATTGTACGCACGGAAGTCGTGTCAGATTTCCCAGTCTGTCAATCGAGCTTCCGATATGCTTCAGCGTCCTCCGAAGACTGCAACGCCATATATCGACGTTGATAAATTAATCATTACAACTTAAGAAAAAAACACCAATTGTGGTAAAAAAAAATATAACCAGTCCAGTCGGGTTAAGAAAATAGTGAGTCATCAGTGCAATTGAAGGATTTAAAAGGTATACATTGCATGCATTGAAGGGGATTATTGATGTTTTTCTTCAAGGTATATTGAAGGAAAACCATCAATAATTTATAATATTTTAAAAGATTTTAATATTTTCATTATATTCTTATAATATTTTACAATAATTTTATGAACTAATAATAGAGTAAGTATAGACAAATCTCGTTTGAATAACAATATAAATCCTATGACGTTGTGATCTCGGTAAATTAGAAAGTTGGAAGTTTATTGTTATCAAAATATATATTTTTTATTTTGTATGAGTACTATAAATACGAACAAAATTATTATTAATACATTGTAAACATAATCTGTTGCAGTATTATTTTATAAATTATTTTCTCATGTCATAGCCAAAATATTCGCATGATTTCTTGCGAATATTCGCGAATGCGAATATTTGCGAATGCGAATATTCGTTACACCACTACTCCTGAGTGCTATAGGCTAATTTTTATCCCGTGAAAATATTTTTATCGACTCTTTATATGAGCCGCGAGAAGAAGTCTAGTAACCAATAATAACACAAATTGCAACTCGCAGCGCCAATTAGGTATCAACAATCTTGCTATGTACTTAAACTTGAAAATCATTTCACATAAATTTAACCTCTTCTAAAAGTAATTTAACATTACTTATATCTACACTAATGACCAATATTGGAGTAATATTAGAAACTTTAATTATTCCTCCGAGCACGCAATTTGCTTAAAAGGGGGAAAAGCTTTATCTTTGTGTATTAAATATATAGAGTACTTACTAGCTTTTGCTTTGCTTCGTCTGCGTGTCAAAGTTTTTCCAGAATAAAAGATAATGAATAATTCTGACGAAGATTTGTATTTATCCAACAAACATTGAGGCAGGACATAATGCAACGCATAACATCGCCGCAAAAATAGGTATAGGAAGCGATCCGCCAGTGCGCTGCGATGCGGCATCGGCGCAAAAATACGCATAGGAAGCGATCCGCCAGTGCTCTGCGATGCGGCCCCGTGCGACCCGCATATACTGTGCGATGGTTCATATTATATTTTACTGGTAGTGTCACAACCAAATTAGACCTAGGTATTCTAATTTTTGAGTAGATTCTATTACGTATATCTGATTGTTTATATGCCAACACAGAGTTTCCAAGATGCCCAGTGTTCAACGTCCCCAAAATACCCAGCAGTGAATTAAAATAAAACTTAGTTTGCGAGAAAGACATTTATTTCCTTGACTCCAAAACCTTAAGTACATTGGTAGGAGAATCTTGATATCGCGATGTAACTTTTACATAACACCATCTATTGACACATTTATGAAAATTACAATTTGACAATTTAAATAAATACAGGTTTAGACACACGGAATAAAGCTAAGATTAGACATTCCGCCCACCATGGACAGATATGTCCATAATAACAAACACAAACTGAAAGCTCATATAAACAAATTAAACACTCAAATCACCAAGATTCCCTCAGAATAATTATAACCGCCCACCATGACAATGTATTGCAATATGTACCTTTGCTGGTTCAAAGATAAAAAAACATAAAACATGAATTAATTGTAACACATCTTTAAATATTTTATAAAATAACATTTATGCATAAAAAAAAGTCTAATTAATTATAAGATACATAATTAAGACGACACCGGTAATACAATTAGCCTTGATACAGGACGAATTATTTCCTTATTTTTACATCTCAACGTCACTACACGAGTAAGATTGTCCAAGCCCGGATGTTTCTTAAAAATGATCCCGTACAACCACCTACCAGGAGAAAGACCATCCTCTTTCACCAAAACAATGTCTCCAATGTTTGGTTCTGTAACACACTTAGACCACTTATACCTATGTTGTAACTGGCTAAGATACTCCACCGACCAACGGCGCCAAAAATGTTGAAACATCTTTTGCATGAGTTGCCATCTTTTAAGACTACCAAGAGAAGATGCTTCATAATTTACTTCAGAGACAGTTACCAACGGTTCACCTATTATAAAATGACCAGGAGTTAGAGGACAGGGATCTTCAACATTGCTGGAAATCGAAGATATGGGACGCGAATTTAGACAAGCCTCAATTTGACAGAGCACCGTTGTCATTTCCTCAAACGTTAACATGCTGTTACCAATTACCCTTCTTAAATGATGCTTTGTTGACTTGACTCCTGCTTCCCATAGACCTCCAAAATTTGGTGCATGTGGGGGTATGAAATGCCAATTTGTGCCATTTGTAACAAGAAAATCGGCAATTTCCGGAGATACAAACGACTTTTCTGCATTAAACAACTGCTTTAACTCCTTAGAACTCTTTACAAATGTTGTTCCATTATCACTCCACAAATCCAGTACACGACCTCGCCTAGCCACAAACCGTTTAAATGACGCTAAAAAACTCTGAGCTGTCATGTCACTAACAACTTCAAGATGTATAGCTCGAGTTACCATACAAACAAATAGACAAATGTATCCTTTGGTGGAATGATGACCTCGACCTTTGGAAGTTCGAATATTGATAGGATCAGCGTAATCAACGCCGCTGGATTGATAAGGCTTTTGTGCTGTGACTCTAACTTCCGGTAACTGGCCCATCATTTGCTGATTTCTTTGAGATGAATAACGCACACAAATCGTACAATTATGCAAGTAATGTCTCACAAGAGCTTTTGCATTAATTATCCAATATCTTGATCGTAATAAATTTAACATCAGTTGTGGACCGCCGTGTAATGTCCTTTCATGGGCATCAGAAATCAAGAGATAGGTGAAGTGAGACATATGCGGAATAAGTATAGGATGTTTTATTTTTTCATCAATGTGTGCTTTATGTAGACGACCACCCACACGTAATATTCCAACATCATCTAAAAAAGGATTCAAAGAGGTAAGTTTACTTTTCTTTCTTATTTTTTTGTTCAATCTTATTGCTTCTATTTCTTCATTAAAATGTTGATTTTGGCAAATTTTTACACAGGTAAGTAACGCATCATTTAATTCCTTTGTTGTTAACCAGTTACTAACTTCATTTCTTTTATTTGCAGGTGTCTTCAAACGTAAAAACCTCCTACAGTATGCTATAACTCTTATTAATCTGCTGAACTTTGAATATTTTAACATTATATCATCATTAAACTCCACAGTCGCATGACATTTTTGTTTTATTATTTTTTCTTCTAACTTAGTGTCTTGTATTTTCTTCATTCCATAACTAATTTTTTCTTCATTTAACCACCGAGGACCTTGTTTCCACAACTGCAAATCATCACATTCTGAGGGTTTGACACCACGCGATGCACAATCTGCTGGGTTTTCATTCGATGGAACGTGCGACCATTGAGTTCCTTCCATTAAGGTAAGTATTTCTGAAACCCGATTGGCGATGAACGTCTTCCACCGACTAGGATGACTGCTCAACCAAGCTAAAACAACTGAGGAGTCAGTCCAAGCATGAATTTGATCCTTTGGAACCTGTAGAATTGAAGATACTTCATGCAAGAGCTTAGCTAATAAAACCGCTGCACAAAGTTCAAGCCGTGGTATTGAGATCTGTTTAACTGGAGCTACCTTCGACTTTGATGTAACCAGATTGACGTGAATTTTACCATGCTCATCGATCACTCGTGCATATACTACTGCAGCATAATATGCTACATTCGAAGCGTCACAAAATCCATGTAGCTCTGTAGTTTTACTTTTATTAGTAGAGTTGATCCAACGTCGCAGCTTAAAATTCTTCAGCTCGCAGAGATCATTACGATAGTCAATCCAATCCATGAGGAGTGACTCAGGTAATTCTGTATCCCATTCAATCCCAGCCAACCATATTTTCTGAATAAAAACTTTAGCAGTAATTATGGCTGGTGTTATCCATCCGAGGGGATCGAATAATCGAGAAATATCAGAAATAACTTTACGCTTCGTGACTGGAGTTTCTAGCGGAGGAAGACGGACAGTATACTGAAATTCGTCTGTTTTCTTATTCCACATTAAGCCTAAGATTTTTGAGACATCATCTATTTTTAGTTCTATGCCATTCTCCTGTACTTCACTTCCTTCCTTTATTTTATTCATTAACTCATTATCATTGCTCATCCACTTCTGTAGCTGAAAACCTCCTCGTTTTAGCATAGTTGACATTTGCTCATAAATTTGAACTGCTTCGTTTACAGACTGTCCTCCAGACATGAAATCATCCATATAGAAATCTAAAAGAATTCTATGTTTGACTAAAGGAAATTCATTACTTTCATCGTAATATAGTTGCTGCAATGACCGTACGGCCAAGTAAGGCGCTGATGATACACCAAATGTCACTCGTAAATGACGGAGATGTTGAATCTCTTCATCTGGATTTTCACGCCATAATATACGCTGAAAATCTGTGTCTTCATCGGCTACTTTCACTTGCCTGTACATTTTAACAATATCGGCAACAAGACAGATTGGAAAACATCTCCAACGCATGACTATATGTCGAAGTTCAGGTTGTAATCTCGGTCCCACTAATAGTTCATTATTAAGCGATGCTCCATTACTCCCAGCATAAGATGCATCAAACACAACTCGTACCTTAGTAGTTATCCTGTCCTCACGAACAACAGCATGATGAGGCAAGTATACGGCATTATCTTTATCTTTAAAACCGTGTTCTATTATTTCCATATGATTAAGAGCCAGATATTCATTAATTACAGCAGAATACTGAGCTTTAAATTGTGGATTTTTCTTAAAACGTTTCTCTAACGAAATAAGTCGCTTATAAGCCTCTTTATATGAATACCCATTTAAACATTTACGTTCATCCGATCTAAAAGGCAAGCGAACGATATAGCGACCAAACTCATCACGTTTGGTTGATGATGTAAACAAATCTTCACATTTTTGTTCTTCGGGAGTGAGCTGCTTACGTTCATAATTGTTGCTAGGCTCAGCTTCTATCTCCCAGAATTTTTTAATAAGTTCATTATCACTTACTTGTGTCGAATGTAAACTAACGATTACATTATGACATGCTTGATTTGATTCGCTATGGTTGACATTAATGAGCTGACCAGATAAGACCCAACCAAGTTTGGTATTTTGCGCAACAAGAGAACCTGTTTGGTCTTTCACAATTCCTTCCAACAATATCTGGCCATATACTTCTGCTCCCAATAGAAGATCAATCTTATTTGGAATATCAAATGACGGATCTGCTAAAACCATAGACGAATTAGTTAACAAAACTTGAGCTTTTACCTTGCAGTCTGGTAATAGTGAGGTTAGCTTCTTAAGTACATAAGCTTTGACAGTTATAACAAAGCTGGGGTCTGCACGTGATTGAATGTTAACATAAACCATCGATCTGCAAGTGATCGAGGCACTGGAATCATCGCCTAGACCTGAAATACAATTTTCACTTTGCACCTTTCTCAAACCTAATAATTGAACTGCGGATTCTGTTATAAACGATGCTTGAGACCCTTGATCTAACAAGGATCTGAGAACCATTGCAGTCCCGTTTCTCGACTCCACTGAAACTAAGGCAGTAGCTAATAATACTTGATTGTGTTTGTTTGAGAAACAACTTACAACATTTATGGACTTTCTCGCTGATGATGTGGCTACATTTTCTCCAACATTTTTATCATCATGACTACTATCTGCTGGATTGGGAACATTTTTAAAATGAAGAAGTGTGTGATGCTTTCTTTTGCACAAACGACATCTGGTAGATTGACGACATGCATATACTGAGTGATTAATCCCTAAACAATTAAAACATAAAGAATTTGCTTGGACAAACTTACTGCGTGCTTCAGAATCTAGTTGTATAAATTGTTTACAACTTGCTATTTTATGTTTATCCTTACAAAAGGCACAAGTAATATCAGTTACGTAATTGACAGAAATATTGCGATTGGGCACTTTTTGCTGCGGTTTTTTATCTAAGAACTCCAACGATCTAAATTTCTTTTCTAAAAACCTCTCAAACTCTTTATAAGTTGGAAGCTCATTTAAACATTCACTAGTTAATGCTTCCCACTCTTTACGTGTCTCGGTGTCTAGTTTTAAAGTTAAAATATAGATGACGATAAGGTCCCAATTTTCAATATTAATATCTAAATTACGTAAATCATGTAAACACTCATTTGACGTATCTAATAAACCTTTTAAGGCGCTAGATGATTCTACTAATATATTCTTTTGACTCATAAATCTTTTTAAAATCGAATTCGATAAATATTTTTTATTATCATATCTATTTTTTAATTTTGTCCAACAAATTTCATAATTATTACTAGTTATAGGAGTAGAACGTAAAAGACCTTGAGGCTCACCTGACAAATTAGTTTTTAAATAATGAAGCTTCTGAACATCATCCAATTCTCTGTTGTTATGAACGAGACATACAAATAAATCCCGAAAGGTAATCCAACTAGAATAACTTCCTGAAAATATAGGTAACTGAATTTTTGCTAATTTTAATGCATTACTTTTGGATTCACATTCTGATGCTTCATTAGATTTATGTTTCACCGTTTTTGTTAAAGCCTCTTTCAAATATGTTTTGTAGTCTATATACAATTCCTCCGTTATTTCATACAAATTTTGTGTAATGTATCTGGACTCCTTTAACTCTGCAGAGGTAAATTGCGAAATAATTTTAATATTATTTTCATAAAATGTTGTCCAACTTCGCTCTAAGCTCTCCAATCTATTTTCAATATAAGAGGAAGTGATTCTTTCTTTAGGCGATTTCTTAAAGTTAATCGTTGCCTTTGTTATAGTATTATTAATGATAAATTGTAAATTACTTAAATTTTCCATGATTTTTGGACTCCAGTATTAGAAGAGGTCCAAAATTTCCCAAGCAAATTACACGTTAATATTTAATTTTGATGATCTTCTCCAGGTAAAATATAGACGTGTACTCACATTTAACCTCAAGCACACAGCAATCTCGTGACCCCGTCAGCATGGACTATACTTCAGGCACAGGTGACGTAGCACGTCGGCTCGCGCTCCACGCTTCGTATGAGCTGCCGCGTCCTGTCTTCTTACTGAAGATGTTCTCTTTCACCCGGCTGCGGACTACACCCGTAGTTTAAGATGTTGTTCTTCCTAATTCCTATGGTTGCAATCCGTGGACTCCTGCTTTTCAGGCTTTGGACGTATCCCGATCCGGCTCGAAGGACCAATTGTTCAACGTCCCCAAAATACCCAGCAGTGAATTAAAATAAAACTTAGTTTGCGAGAAAGACATTTATTTCCTTGACTCCAAAACCTTAAGTACATTGGTAGGAGAATCTTGATATCGCGATGTAACTTTTACATAACACCATCTATTGACACATTTATGAAAATTACAATTTGACAATTTAAATAAATACAGGTTTAGACACACGGAATAAAGCTAAGATTAGACACCCAGTGTTTCCGAAACCTGAACAAATCACTTGGAACGGTCCTGGTAGACTAGGAGGTAATCGCGAATGCCTTGGGCTTGAAGGATCTGCACCATCCAATTTGCCGTAGAAGTCTTGGGGGCCGAAGATAGGCCAAAGGGTAGGGCTGTCCCTTGCAAGATTTCGCCATCGTGAATAATTTTGAGGTACCTGCGGTGAACCTCTGAAATTGGCAAGTGGAAATATGCTTGGTGAGTGTTGATTTTTACAAGCCAGTCCTGGTGTTGCAGGAATTCTGTCACTGTTACCTGGGAGACCAGCTGAAAATGTCGGGTTGTAACAAAGGAGTTCAAGTTCCTTAAATCGAATATTCGTCTTTGAGAGCCCTCTAGTTTTTTCACTAAAAACATTCTTGAATGGTATCCAGCATTTAGGCTTGTGTATTTTTTTTTATTGCATTTAAAAATCGTGACGAAGATGCCGTTCGCCTGATGGTAAGTGATACGACCGCCGATAAACAGTAGCAACGCCGCTCATAACTTTGAATTACAAAGTACTGCGTGGCAATCCACTGCACTCGCCACTAAGAAATAATATTAAGTCTCATAATGCCCAGCAATTACGCCAGTGCATACAGTGCATGCACACTGCTGCTTGGCGGTAGAAATAGACATTGCGGACAGACCAGTTTTTTTGATACGCAAGCTCTTGTGCATAACACTCACAAATTGAACGCAATAAAAACACAATGTTTACAGTGACATAGCGTTTTTTTGCAGTGAGCTCATCATATACACGTTAAAAAGATTTTTGATTAGTTTGTACAGCACACGCGATACATTAGCATTGGCAATAGCTTTTAGGAAACGAAGTACCATAAAGTTTCTGCATCATCCGAAAGAAGATTTTATACAGTTTCGCATAATAAAGATTTTTTAAATTAATAAAGCGGTTTGACACTCTAGCATTGCCTTTAGAATATATATATAATATTATGTCGGTCATTCGCAATGATTTTGATTCATCGACATGTCGCAAGGAATTTACAGATGCAGTTATTGATTTCCGATCGCTTATGCTGGCAGTATCGCGCATGCTGTGCCCCTGAAGTGAGATTAAGAAGTAACCACCAGTAACTACTGTTAAAAGGGTTTTATTTTGATGCAGATGCTGGAATATATAATTGAAGAAATATAAATGATTTATCCTTTCAGCAACTGTTATAAGTATTACTAAAACAAAAAAAATCGTCCATCGACGAATTTCAAATTGAAGTGTTCGGAGTGTGAAATATCAACATATCTTTTGAACTAAAAAAAATTACAATCTTTAAGTGCAATTATATACCTACACTAGCATTGCGCGCGGCTCCGCCCGCGTGGAAAAGTTATTCCGGGATAAAAAGTAGCCTATAGCACTCAGGAGTAATGTAGCTTCCTATTAGTGAAAGAATTTTCAAAATCGGTCCAGTAGTTCCTGAGATTAGCGCGTTCAAACAAACTCTTCAGCTTTATAATATTAGTATAGATATATGTATTTGTAAATGTAATATTGATGTAAGTACTTTGTAAAATTTTAAAACGAGTTTTTAGTAAAAACGAAAGCTTAAAGAAAAGTGTTAATCTGCGAAACAAAAAAAAAAAGTTAGAACGCATGTTCAATAATTGTAGTCAGTTTTGCCCAAGTTATATATTGTTTGAGCATTGTTACATACAATTTTATGACAATAGAATTTATACAGAATATCGCAATTAGCAGGAAAGAATACATATTCCAACAATTCGAACAGTAAAGCATTGCTATATTGTATTTAATTTACATCGTAATACATTTATTTCTTAATTCAATTATCTTTTTTTATTTTTTTATAGCATAGAACGACGTGACGAGTTTGCCGTTCGCCTGATGGTAAGCGATACGACCACCCATAAACAGTAGCAACACCATCCAGCACCTTGACTTATAAAGTACTGTGTGGCATTCCACTGCGCTCGACATCCTGAGACATAAGATGTTAAGTCTCATTATGTCCAGTAGTTATACTGGCTACAATGTCATTCAAACCGAAACACAACAATGCATGCACACTGTTGCTTGACGGTAGAAATAGACATTGCGGTGGTACCCACCCAGGCGGCCTCTTACATAATGAGAGACCTACCACCAGTACTTCTTAATCTTCGAACCATATAGCAACGCACAGCATTTCGCGTGAGCAAATGTTAGGCGGAGTTCATGGAGTTCATATAATTGTCACCGCGTACAGCTTAAAATCTTCTATAAATCTGTAATCACAATGGGCAGGTTTATCCTACTGAACGTTTACTTGTTCTGTAGTTATCAAATATAATAAAAGAAGGTTGCGGACCGACTGGGAGGAAACCTGTCCCTACGTCGGTGTGAAACCTGAGAGAAAATATTATTTTTTATTGATTGGAACCATCGAATAGAAGAGATATAGTAATATTATGTCGCTGAACATATTTATTAACCTTCAAATTGGTCTTCAATGTGGTTCATTAGTCTGGGCTACCTGGCTTTTATTTTCTTAACATAAATAATATAAGTATTCCTAGCAATAGTATTTACTCCGAATACTTTAACATGTATTTTGTGTTTTGTGCGGTCAGGAGCACTGTCGTGCCTTGTGAATCGTGAAGACCCAGCCGTCATCTGAAATGTATGTTTGGAGCATTAACATAATATTATACTTTATTAATAAAACAAAAAAGGATTCTATAGTTGTATTTATTGTACTTTGGGAAAAAACAGATCTGAATAAAATACTTTGTAAAAAAGAAAGTAAATTATTTGTTACATTTTGGTTTTCCTTCCTGAGTAGGGTAAGTTTGTAAAGCTTTCTTGAGCAGGTCGCTCGTCTGATCGTTACCGCTAATACAGTCCATAAACTGTAGCGACACTACCCACCAATTTAAATTTACAGTATTAATCTACAGTGGCACTCCTTTGCTCTGGTCGCCCTGACTCGTGGAACACTAGATGTAAACATTGCACTGAGAGCAGTGTCATAGTATGCAATAATCTAGTCGATTCATTCAGTAATTGCTTAAATCAATTTAATCAAGTTATGGTTCTTAGATAATTGTAAAATTTAACAAAACAAAATATTGACAGTTTATTTCCACCATTTTTGTAATTAGTCTGTTGCAAATAGTTGACAGTCTTTTTCTTGAAATATACTTAACTAAAGTCCGATTTCTTAGAGTTTTTTTTTAAGTTCGACACATTTTTGCAATCGCGCCAGAGTTATCCTAGGTAACCTAAAATTTGGGATAACAGTAATTTACCTGCAGCATGTGATTTCGAATGCAGTACACGCAGAACAGCAACTGCAGAGAGATGTCCCGCAGCTTAAACTCTTCATTATCTCTCGGATCTCGATATCAATTGAACTAAGCATGCTTTTGTCTCTTTCTCTATTTAACCATTTAATATATTCAAACTTAGATTCAATAATTATTTATCGGTGATAGTGCAAAACTCGACAAAACTGGTTAAGTTAATTACTTTATACCTATGCCAATAAGTAAATTTGCTATGCAAGCTAAGTGCATATAACATCTGACCATAATGCTGGATGTACAGCATCAAAATTCAATGTCTCTATATCTTGACACACAACACAATAGGATACCAAATAATACAAAATAATGAACGGTACCGTTTATTTTAATTCCAATAAGTTATAATTCCAATATAATTATATTATGTAATTCTACCTGTTTGCATTGATAGTGCATTGCACGTGATTAGATCTTGATTAAATAGACACTTAACACCAATAATATTTCAAAACTAACTAAGAAAGACGTATCATTTCTCACAGTCGGCATTGTGCCTCAGCATACAGATAAGTAGGTACGTCCTCCCAGGACTGATGGTCTCTTACAGCAAATCCTATTGTCCGGGGGAACTACAGTAATCTAAACATGATGCGTATATAATCATTAAATACTTAAGTTAATATATAATATCATACTTACTAATAGAGGAAGGAAATGAAAACGCCTCGAAACGTATCTCTAGTGGTTACTCAATAGGCAAGAATTCAATAGTTAATTACTAATTAAGATATATAACGTCGCGGAAAAGAGTGCCCGTCAAACTCTTTGAGTATCATGTTTCGCCTCAATTGTTGCCTGATGACTACTTAGCGTTAGTCACATTGATTCTGAACAACGAAACCCTTAGTGTAGTCCAGGGTGATGATCAATTATGGAGATGTTCCAATTTCTGACTGCTGGTTCTACTGCTGACAGCTTCTGGAAATGATAATAGCAATAAGGATCTATTTTGAGGACCTAAATCTGACTGTCCCGGTGGGGTAGTTGTATTGAATGCGCGGTATAGATATCGCTCTAACGTTCCGGGTTCGAACGAAAATGATATTGAGGTTTTCAGTATCGGCCCGAAGTCTATAATTTGTGCCTGATATAGGGATAGGCTCGCCCACTATCACATCATGGTACGGTACACACTTGGCGAAAATTGGGTGCTCTGGTTGCACCGCTGTCTTCCCTTCTAGGATAAAAGGTGTGTATTTGCTTTTGTTAATCTGATTGCAAATTAAGAAAGCTCATCGCCAAATGATCAAAACTGTAAATATGTCTCAAACGCTAAATTTTAAAATCTTTTTCAAAAAAGAATAATGATCAGCAATACATAATTGACTATTAGACCATAATAAAATTAGCAAATGTTTTAGGACTACCTTATTTGATGAAAATGAGTAGAGTAGATTCTTTCAGACGATTCCAATGATCTAGATTCTAGAATGCGCATTAGCAATTCAAAACTTGAAATTTACTTATGTTCTTACCTTTAACACATGGCTAGTCGTAGATTTGTTTCGCAGGTGCTGCGTCGCAATAAAGCGTTGCTGGTGGTCCATGACTCATATTTAGGAGAGGCAGCTCAATATAATCCGGCAGATATAGGTTTTTGAATATGATGTTTATCATGGGATCCGTTCCAAAAGAATCAATCACTAATTTTGTTCTGCAATTGCTACTAAGTCGGCTTTTCATTGACGCTGAGCATTTACATCCAAGGCTGGTGGTAACAGCTGAAGAGTTTGCGCATTCCAAGTGCGGCCGCGGTGAAATCGCGTCGATGCAATAGCACAAGTAGACGAATCTGTACGGTTTTTGACTACTGCCTTACTGTCATTTGTAGTATCAGTGAGAATTCTAGGTCATCTATTGTTACACGTATGTGTAACCCTCATTAACCAATGTCTACTATAGCAATGCTGGAGCCCTAAAGAGCTTTAATAAACCCATCATTGTTTCTCTTAGTCACTGCATTCTAATAAACTATCTTGAAGTGTGAAATGTCTAAATATAAGAAGAATCCGTTCAGTTTATACCAAGTTTATGAGATACTACATATTCAAATATGTATACTAAGGGCCGTATTAATAGATGCAACTCAATTTCGCTCTGAATTGCGATATCAGCTGAGACGCTGTCAAATTAAGGTCAGCACCTTAAGATAATCCCTATTCAATAAACCTACATTAACATCAGCTCTAATGACATCATAAGTTACAATATGTGATGGATTTTGACAGCTAGGTTTTGTTTATGTAACAGCGTTTAATCAGCTGAGAACAAGCTCTTAAATGACAGCTTAAGCTTGGTTTATTAAATAGTTCAATACATTAAATATCTACTTGAGATTTTACTCAAACGTGAGATTCATTTATTAATACCGCCCTAATAAATATTCCCTTGACCCCGTGACATTTAGACGCGGATATAGGTAATCAGCTTCCTCATCGCCTTGTCGTAGTGGCGAGCGCGCACAGGTCCTGTCTTGGTAGTCAAGAACCTGTAACAATATTGAATTTTTCACAAATGCACGAAAAAACAAGCGTTGTGTGAAGCAGGGTTATGGGAGTGAGTTTAATATAACCCTCGTCAATCAATAATTGAAAAAAACAGAGGCTTTGTTTCTCTGGTATGTTTTACGATGGACTGCCATCTTCGAAAAATAAAATCGTACGTGACATTTAAAAGAAGATAAATAACAATTTACTCGTATTAAGAAAGAAAGAAATATTACGCAATATGTTTTTCTTTATATTGAAACGTCTTCTTTGTCTCTCGCTCGCAGCTCGGCGGTGTCAAAGACCTTTAGCCCGCGCAGTTTGCACATGCGCAAAATATTTGCTTCATTGCATACCGCCCTGTATTGATCGACGCAACTAATTAATGTTGTACGTGGCGGTAACTTCAGAGATTTTCATAGTATGTGCAGAGCCCCACCATAAATTTTATACCCATTAAATACAGCATCCAAATCCTTAACAACAAAAGACCGAAATGTATAGGTAATGGTACTGCGGTGCATACATTCACGCATTTAACGTCCCCCATCTTATTATTGCTTTTAAATCGATGTGCCAGAAGGTACTCCCTGATATTGCCGTCACATTAACTTAAATGTCTCACGCCCCTAATCCTAAGTAATATTATATTATCAATATAATATCAAATGCTTGCTACAATGCATGCATTTGTCAAATTATCGCGACAAGTCGTGGCAACATCTATTTAATGCCAAAATTAATGCCCTTAGACTTTAATATTATTAAAACTTACGCGAGCCATATCACATTAATAGTTTACAAACCACGGTTTTACTCACGTATTCTTGGTCAGACTTTATTATTGCTCGAGCATGAAAACTCAAAACAAAGTAATTGCATTGTAATATTGTATAGTATATAGTATAAATTCCGATGTACCTACCAAGAAATATGATTGAAATTAAATTACTATAACGGATTTTATCGCGGTTTTTTTTTTTTTTTTTTTCGACGAAAGCTTGGTTTGAAGATATACTTATGATACTTCCTAAGAATTAAAAAAAATATATGGTTTTGGAGTTTTTATATGCGTATCGACATCATCGTCCTCCACCTCTTAAGCTTATTTGCTTAATCAAGCAATCAACTTGCTACGTTAGAGTACAGTGCATACACCATGGCAACGATGTATATATATCGATGTTGGAACGAAAATATACCCTAAAAAACTAGAAAAGGAATGGATACACAATTGTCACATGGTACACGCCCTAGCAGTTTGCACATGCGCCTGAAGCATCATATGCTATCTGGTAATAACTTGTATTGTTCGCACCCCAAAATGTCACTGAATAGCAATATTAGATCATAGTATCGTGAATCCTGCATAATATAGTATGCTTGCATATAACCTACCTGGCCAACTTTAATATGATTTGCTCCTTTTCGAGCTTGCACATGCGCACAGCGTCTTCCACGATCTTAATATGAGCAATGTATTGATCGGCATATCAAGACTATAATTTTTTTATGATACTATTAGTGAACTCCCCCCCCCCCCCCCTCTATTTAGAAATATTGAGTAATAATTGACTATTTACCTTATCCTCTCCACGTAGGACTGCAGCGTGTACACCACGGCCTTTAATTTCTCCAAGTCAGTGACCTGCTTCTCCAAGCCAGTGAGCTGGTCGGACAGCTCATTCACCATGGCTACATTGTGACCGCTGCAATTCCTCAAATCTTCCAGCTCCTCTTTAATGATGCGCACAGCTTCAGTCAGAGTTGGCAAAACGGACAACTGGCGTTTCAAGTCGCGAATCTCCTCGAGAACGGCTTGCAGAGAGATCTGGTGGTAGCCCGACGAAGGTATCAGACACGTCGGACACTTCCAAGTTGCTTTCTCTTCATCTTCTAGTTTGATCCATTCGTCTTCAGGAAAGCTGGCGCAATCGTAGTCCAGATATTTTTTGCAAGCACCGCATTGAACTCCGCCAGTAATAATAGCGCTGCACAAGGCACATTCCATTTTGGGCATAAGTGCTCCGGGCATGGTGGACCGGTCCGCGGGACGGTTACGGCAGAATAAAGGCCGAGGGCGGCTGCTTCCCTGCGCCGGTCGCGTATTGATCGATGTTCCTAGCAGAACTGGCGCCACCTGCAAATAGATTATCCGGGCCGAGCCACACCCATTGCTTTGTGGTTTAGTGGTGCAGTATTGTGAGCCCGGAGGACTTAAGTTCGATTACAGGGTATACTGCTGTATGAGTTATAATTTTTTTTGGGATGTCTGAACCTTTGTAAACTCCCCTGGGATTTTAAATACTGGATCAAACGATTTATACCTCTTATAATATTTTTGTTGCCTTCAATCTTTATGGCCGATAGAAAATTACTTATCAGAAACAGTCAAATTCTTGTTTTCAGGTATTGGAGCATAAGAGAAGTTAAAAAGGAAGGCCGAACTGGCATCCTAGACCGGCCATAAAAATTGGCGTCAGGTATTTTAAAGAAAGAAGTTATGAGCGTAAACGATAGATGGCGTTTTCTTCAACTGCATGGATGATCAATACAAAGGGGCAGGAGTGAATAGCCTTGGCTATATTCTCAGCTCCCCTTGCTCAGTGACTCGCGCGTGCTTCGGACGTATTGTGCCCGACGTCGACATGTTACACGTAACCTTCAAATTGATTTATGGAAATCAAAACCATTCAAGCATGTGTCTTAAGCGATGGGGTTACTTTAAACTTGATTTAAAGGGATTTGTAATTGCAGACGAAAGCAACGGGAACATGGCTGCTGCGAAATCAGGTGAGTTTAAAATGACCTTACGGACTTGTAAATTAAGACGATTTTGCTTTGTATACCAATGATGGGCCACGTGAATGTTGATATTTACTTTTATTGGCTTCGTTAATTACAATATTCGTTTCTGTATAATAAAGTTAAATAATATGGGCGAATATACATTCAAAATACGCTATAATTCAACTGCGTTGCGGAACCTGTATGGGCTAAGTTATATCTTCGCGAAAAATAATATTTTTTCTCAACTGAGAAGTTGAGCTTAAAATAATTTTATCTAATATGCGATAAATCTGTCGATATAGGCTGAAACTTATCACGTATTAGATCATGGACTATGCGTTAAGTCGCTATAATCCTGGGTCAAATGCGGAGTGACTGGTCATTATAACTTACAAATAATGAGGTCTGTTTTGAGAAAAAATAACCATAGAATAATCTTCTTAATGTAATCAACTATTTTTTACTTATATTTTTAAGTGATACTTTGGTATAGTATAAGTAAAACAGAAAACAATCCAGAGTCATAAATATGTAAACAACAATTTTAAGGACAGCTCAGAACGAAATAGATGATAATTTGGACGGTATATTCATTAATAGGTTGAGAATCTGTCTAAGAGTAGTATTTCAGTCTAGTCGTACAGTCCAGGATACATTCATTTATCCCTATACCTGGGACTATTCCAAGGGCCTAAAGTGCGGGAATATTTAATTTATTTTTTGATCACATAGGGAACTACAATAAACTGAAAAATAAAAATTAACATGTCACCTATTGACGTACATAATATTATAAATCCACTAGAAAATGAGTTAGTACCGTTTCTTGTCTTTAGATAAAATATTTTTTTTATTTAAATATGTACCGATGGTCTAATTACTAAAATATATTATGCGTGTTTTTTCCAGTAAAATCATCATCAGATGTATTCCTGATTAGCCAGCAAGCGCTCTAATCTACCTTCATAGAATGATTATCGCTTAGCAGAGCTGAGCAGTGTGAAAAGTTCTATTTGATGTAAGGTGAGAAGTTCATACATTCCGTTGGAGACAAGCCGCGGCATCAGCGATGCTACGCCAGAGAGATCGAGAGCTCGGGCACGGGCTACAGGTAATAATACGCGCTGCATTTTTATAGTATTTTAGGACTACGTATTATCTTCCATCTTCACCCCACTCGTAAAGTGAATTCGGCGCAACACGTTTACATGTTGCAGAGATATGCAAAGCTGATGTGTCCCTTTTATAATATTATAAAACTAAAAATATTGTTTTTCTAACCCTTGAAAGCATTTTAAGGACCAGAGTAGCAGCTTCGTTTCAAAAAAATCTTTCAATAACATGAAGCTAAATTATACCTTATTGTTACCTATATCTATGTTACCTCATAAATCACGTTAGAAATATAAGCTTAGCGAAGTTTTTGTATACTACTTGCTCATATTGTGTTATTTTATTTATATCTCTACTCTTGGCTGTTGAGTGCGCGCGGCGAAGCGTCCGCAGTACGTAGTTCGTGCTCGGTTTTTCACAAGTCCCATAACTACTCTCACTTAGGCCCCGTTTTTTCAACTGTAGTTATCTCTTTGTCTTAGGGTCTTATTAAGCTGGACGCGCTCGCAGCACCTGGAGCACTCGAAGCGGGTCCAACCGCGTGAAAAAGTTTTTAGGGGTTAAAAGTATCATATAAAGTCCGATTAGAATCAATTGTTCCGCGTTCTTCAGGACTATAGCGTTTCATGTTTTGTTGAGTATTTTGTACTGCTTACTTCACAAATGTCAAAGTAGAATGTACATTAGCCGCCATTTGCAAAAATAATAGCGTCTTCGCCAGTTAGGAATATAAATTGCATCTTCTGATACGGTGGACTTCCTTCTTCTTCTTCAGCCTTTAGTAGTCCACTGCTGAACATAGGCCTCCCCCAAAGATTTCCAAACCAACCTGTCAGAAGCGGCCTGCATCCAGCGGGTTCCTGCGACCTTCACAAGTTCACTTTAGCGTCACCTTAATATAGTTCAACTTATCTATTACCAGGTATACGAAAGATGCGCTAAGACAGAAAACTATGCTAAGCGAAGATAATTATTGTACTCGTGAATTGTCTCTCTTGCCCTGTTGCGATAAAAATAAAATATAACTTACGGAACAACAGTTATGTAAAAAACGTTATCAAACTCTTGAGGGAAATGAAACACCATTATCAAATACTTACTTTTACAAACAAGTTTGAGTGCGTGGTGGTAGTTTTACGCTTTCTCAATCGTCAATAAATATGCATATTTCTTCAACAAAATTTATTACATGTTTTAGCGAATTTTTATTGTTCTTTCGGTGCTGTATTTTGAGTTATGTAATTCTGATGAAACTTATTAAACAAAAGAGTCAAATACCCTATTATACATTTCAGAAGCTGTTTTGTGCTGATCTTTGCTGCAAAAACATCGTCACGGTGTCTTCGAAGCATACTCAGAAGTTACGAAATTTCCTAATCTTATTCAAATGAATGGCAAGGAAGGTCTTAAGTAGTAAGCATAAACACTTATCTATAAACAGTAGCCACAAAATAATTCCAAACATTCGAATATTTTCACAAACATTTGCATTTATAATATTAGTACGATATTATGATAAGCCCAAATGTACCTAAGATGTAAGAAAATTGTCATATTTTACTAGTAGGGAAACACGGTTGACAAACCAGATTAAATCATGACAGGAAATTTTCAAGGTCACTGCAATAAATAATAAAGACGTGCTGCACAGTTTTATATGTAAGTACACGAACACGTCCGATCCACAATTATAAACCCATAATAATAAGAATCTTAAGGAGATCTACTGAAATAATTTAATTATTTGTGGGAAGTAGCTAAAAATTATGTTAATATAAAAAAGAACCCACGCTTTAATCCCGCTCTCCGACCTTATATTATTAGCCGGAACCCGGTTAAGTATTGGTATTTTTAGTATATTAACTTAATATATTATAAATTTCATTTTTTTTTGTTAGTGTCCCTATCGGCCAGTAGCCTGAAGCGAGTCGGCTTTTCTAGCCACACCGGTCTTTAGGGTAAACGCTTAAGGCGCTCACAACCCTTTGAATTAAGTGAATATGCTGAGGGCAACCCACTAATGGGTTACGAACCTCGGCTCAGGACGGTCACTGCGGGGAGAATGAGACATTCAACGATTAGTGGGGGAAGATTGGTTGATGTTTTACCTAATCCTATCCATTTGTATCGTCGTCATCAGCACGCGGCCGGGGAAATGTTAGGGGCGACGGGGAACGCGGCGAGGTCCTCGACGGCGAGGACGGAACTGCGGTCGTGTTTTCTGTGCATTGTTTTATTTAATTTATTACGCACACTATACCCACCACTGGGTGATATATGTAACAGTGGCGTCCAACGTGGGACGTGTCTACTGGAAAGCTGTTCTTTTATCACTTTGTTACTCGTTATATATTTAAAAAATAAATAATTCGACTAGGATAAGCGCGCCATTGACACAAAGGGGGTGTCAGAACCAAAATCAATAAATGCACATACTTTTACAGTCTAAATTCCTAAAATACTTAAGAATATGTCCTCGATCCTCCAATACAGGGCCAGTAATCACTGAGGCTTCAACCAACTAGGCAATTTTTCCTACTGTCTGGTGGTGCAGGCAGTTTTGAAACTACCCGCGATAGATTAAACGAAGAGGGAAATTAATGTTTGGGGATCACTCTGAGGAAAATCCCTCTGGAACAAGGACAGTGTACACAATACTTCATTAGAGTTGTTGCGCTAGGGAGGTAATTAAAAAACATACCGGGAAGGAATAGAAACCTGCAAGGCCGGCGAGGGTTTTTCTGTCAACTTCTGCGGAGGATTCCTAATATGTTCCACCTATAACGAAGAACAAGAATGGATAAAAACGTGTTGTAACGGCCCAAGCCGGCAAATTTAAAGGACAACCACTACTCACGTGCATTAGAACAAAACGCTCTTTCCCGTCATCGGGTCACTGACACGGTTAGGACGGCAAAGCGGCCGCAGCTGATCATGGCGACCACTCCTCGGGGTCCTTGACCAAGCCTTCGTAATTTATTGGCACATACGAGCCGTTGTCGAAATTATGTGCTCAGTGCTCACACGCCTTGGTGCTCCCGCGCAACAGGTCGAAGAGAGGTCGTTCACCGTAAGGGTTGCAATCCAAGCTAGAGATGAACATAAATTAGTATGACCGAAATTAGAACACGACCACTCACAATTCCCAAATTTATGTAATAAATCACGCTAATTTTATTACAAATACGGCACACGGAAATATAATTTTAATACATGTGTAGCATTTATTGTTGTACTTTTTAAAACAAAACAAGTGGGTGGAAATCGACAATAATACGCGCACCTGTCTAACACACGATTTGTAAGCAAGGGTAGTAACGAAATACAGCTAAACTTCATTTGATTAATGTTTGAATAAAATAATAAGGGTATGGGGTGCAATTTTTTTATATTACAGTATAAAATGTATTATTATTGGTTTTAGAATAATTATTTTTAATAAAACTTAAATCTATATCAAACAATTATTATTAGTATGAAGCCTATATATTGAAGATAACGTATATAAAAGTTATTCGTTTATTACCGAAAATTAAAATGTTACACATATGACATACTTGAAACGATACGCAGCGTCAATCGTAACTGCCATTATAGTGCGTCGTTGCGGCTCTCTCTACGGTATAGCCCTGTGCCACTTAGGACTTCCTACTAGTGCCGCCGGTCGCGTATTATAAAAGTTTAAAGAGATTATAGTATCTAGTTATAAATTACTGTAATATACATCAGTACTCAAGATCAGTCTGTTTTGAGGTTTCATTGCACTGACTATAGTGTGTCCACTACGAAACAACTGACACGGCACACCCCAGTCCTTTGAAAAATTACGTATTGGGTTGCATTTGTCGGAGGACACAAAATTTTATTTTTTAGTTGTCTAGACTCATGTATTAAACCCAAACTTGTGGGGTCGCAACACAAGTGTTTATGGTTTATCTGGCAAACTATTAGTAAAATTTACAGGATCAAAGATGTGAATTTATTTGCAACGAAAAATGGTTTTCGCCTATTGACTGCTTCGGTAGCGTAATATTAACCTTTCAGCATTCGGATTTAATACTTACGATATTTTTTTCTGTATTGAGCTAGGTGTCAGACATTTATGAATCGTTTCAAAAAGTTTTGGGTTATATTATCGAACAATTAAATACAAAAAAACTATGTGATTTTATTTAAAAATAATATAAGTAGGTACCTAAGTCATAAATCTTCTTTAACTTTAGTTATTATTACTTACCAACTGTTATTAAATCAACCGATCTATCGTTTTATCGACTATAATCATTGATATATTAGGGTTTTTTAATACATCAATGACTATAATATTAAAGTAATAGTTTGTCGATCCTGTGCCGTGTTTCTCAAATGTTACACGCTTTGTATTACGAGCGTTTCCTCTTGTAAAGTAGTCCATTTTTAGAAAAATATCTTTATTAAAACATGTATGTAATATATAAACAGCATAAAATAATGCATTTAAAGTCAAAGTAAAAGAACTGAGATCGTTTTGCTGTCAATAAAGTGAATTTCTTCCTACCAAAAGTATTACTAAACATGTTGCCCTCTAAATTTCCCCCCATGGCTTTAATAAAACCTACAATTTGAGGAGAATGCCCCTCCTCCCCCTTCTGGCAACAGTGCCAAAAAGGTTGGCATTGCATCGACGCAATCGTTGAGCCTCATTGCCAATTTCCTAGCTTATAGTATATTTTCTTCCCAAAGTCTATAGTAAGGACGGGACCAAATTAAAATTATGTGATTTGTAAATTCCAGAAGCCATTGGTGCTGTCTCCTCGGCATCTGGCGGCAGTTCATCGCCGGACCTCCGAAGATCAGCCTGAAGGTACTACGTTCTTGCTTTGTAAAAAACTCGATCATAATGTCTTTGGTGGTAAAAGTAAACAGTCTCATCGCAACCCAGAACTTTAACATAATAGTTAGTACCTTGTGCCTACTACGTGAAAATGCACTACGCGCTTTATCTTAGATCTCACAGTGACCTGGTGTACTGCCCAGAGAAAAAAAAAATTGAAACCACCACATGAAATTCAACATATTAAAAAGATTACGACGAACTGAGAACCACGTCCTTTTTTGTAGTCGGTTAAATAAATAAATTATGAATTCCAGAAGCGGCTCACTGCTGACTTACATGCACACCGTCTGTCGCCGCGTCTTGGAAGATAAGCCCCAAGGTTTGTTACTTGCTCTTTGATATAAGAATGGGCGATCCTGCCAGGTTGTTCATGGCAAGTGATTGTAAATAAATGTTGGCAATGGCAGTACAATTGCATGATAAAGTACTGCACTGCGCTCATTATCCTGAATCACTTTAAGAACTATTCAATACGTTACTTACATTTATATGGCTAAATTTTTTTAAACATTTTTGTCTTTTAGTCTTCCATGTACCTACATGTATGTATGTATTAACTTTGTCATATAGAAAATTTATTTATTTATATTTTTTTTATTCAACTTATGTTCTCGGAACCAGTGGTTGTTTCGTTCGTTCATTTGTATTAAATCGAAATAATGAAAGGAAAAATAAAACCTACTCTACAAGAAGACGCTATTCAATCGTGAACTATTATGCAGCATCTTCCTGCAAAAAATCCTTATAATGCGACAAGTATTAAGAATAGTAGCCTTTTGCATTGTGAAATAAGTATGTTCTGGCAAGTTTATAGTTTTGAGAGACTGTAGTAGATGTTTAGGCAACACATCGGTACTTTTGTTTTTTTGATTTCGCGGAGAAAGTACTTACTACTATCGCCCAGCCTTCGTGGGGCGTGAGTGAGCAGTTATGTTGGGTTCTCACCGTGCCTTACGACCTTACGTTGAGACTACACTGGTACTGAAGAGCACCAGTGGGGCACTATGTACACTATTCATCTTGCAAATTCTGGTAATTTCTTATTTAACTTCTGTGTACTTTTGGATCTTTCCAGTAATGGTTTTCTGGATAGTATGGGTATTGGGAATTGCTATGTCAATTAAATATACTATTTTGTTTAACTGCCTCGGTGGCGTAGGTAATATGGTACGATTGCAATGCTGAGGTTTTGGGTTCGATCCCGGCTCGGATATTGGATTTTTTCTTTTCAGTATCAGCGCAGAGTCTGAAATTTTTGGCCCGATATGGCGATAGGCTCGCCCCCTATCACATCATGGGACGGAATACGCACGGCTAAAAGTGGGTGCATTAGTTGCACCTCTTCCTACCCCTTCAGGGATAAAAGGCATGAATGTGTGCGTGTGTTTCTACTATCTATTACAGTGATACCTGGTCTATTGTAATAATAGTTGGTTAAAATTGCTCTGTCGAAGTAAATTTAGTGGCTGGTGCTTTCCGATACTGGGTTACGTGTATATTCGTAATACGGCTGAGGTTTTTCTAGAACTATTTTATATTTGGTAGCAAATTTTTTGTGTATTATCTTTGAAATTTGGTTATAGCGACGAGGGTAGTCGATCCGTGTTAATGATGGACAGGCATGAGGCACTAGTTATATGTTGTACAGTTTCTGATTGTTTTTGGGGGCGACGGTATCCATACCCATATGATTAAGATGGTCCCGGAGCATCTAGTTCAAACTCTCAGGGCTATTTATAATGCCGCATTTCAAAACTGCCTCTTCCCAGAGAACGACGCTTGGGTCAATACCCATAACCCTCTCCGGAATCATGTAATAATTTGATCCAAAATTTTTGAAGATGTCGTTATTAATCTAAATTCAAGATATACCCCTAATCTATACTAATATTATAAAGCTGAAGAGTTTGTTTGTTTGAATGCGCTAATCTCAGGAACTACTGGACCGATTTTGAAAATTCTTTCACTAATAGGAAGCTACATTACTCCTGAGTGCTATAGGCTTTTTATCCCGGAAAAACTTTTCCACGCGGGCGGAGCCGCGTACTTAGATATAGTAAGCGAAAAGGGCAGACCAGTCCACACAAGCAGCACCCGTCACGAGTATGACGCATGTGCCAGCCATCGGCCTCCTCAATGAATGAATGAATTGGATTTTATATTTCTTTTCTATCTTCAGACGTGTATTAATATGGATGTTTGCAATACTATTTATCCAACATGTGACGACAATGTGATGTTCTAATTCCTGTGTAGTGCCGACGTCTTGTTTATCTTTAGCAAAGAATGATATGTATTTTTCCACTTACTTATTTATTTCCGATTGTTGATATATATCTAAATAGTTTATTGTCATTTCAAAGTTTTCTGAGTTTACGTGTTCGTTATAATTAATTTCACATATTTTGTATGGATTCAGTTTTTTATTCTACTCTTTCCGGGTATAAAAATAATCTTCATTTTTTTTCACATAGCACATCAGGAATTTTGACATTTGTTGTAGACGAAGTATCATTTTCCGAATCGTTATTATTTTTATGTCTATAAAAGAAGCCGTAACTGAAAATATTCAATTTTATACTAGAGACAAAGAACTATTGAAAAAAACCATAACTTGTCAATTTAAGAAGATAGAACGTTGATATTTGAAACATATTTTTATCGATCTTAACCTTACTTGATACAGTTAACTGGAATATAGTAAAGATATTACTTCATTGATTTTGTACTAGTTACAGCAGTCGATGTTTTAATATCGAGCAGCAGAAATGTTTTATCTGTAAGGTGAAATGTATGACCAACTAAAATATACTACTCAAAACAAAACAATAGCCACCTTGTAATTTTGTCATTGCAAACAGTTTTTACGTTCTGGGGTTGAAAAAGTATTACAATAATACAGGCCAACAAAAAACACAAACCAATTTACCTTTAATAACTCGTATTTTTGGGTTCTGAAGCCGTATTTGGTATCAGTTTTATTTTTTCACCCACAATGCTGTCAAAATTTAATATCTACAATATATTATATTTCTAAAAAGAGGAAAAATTTATATATAATTAAAAATCATAGTTTTTTTGTTAAGTTACTATTTTTACTTGGAATATTATTAAATTACTAAGATAATGTGAATATTAGGTGCTTATTTTTTTTATATTTCCTCGTTCTTTTCTCGGTAAAGTTCCTTGCATAGCTTTTTCTCCGATGCGATGCATTTTGATGTTCGCTGTGAAGTGACCAACAGTAATCACCCATCATGTTGATATTCCGGCGCCCCTGATATCGTTTCTCCATTTGTTTTATGTCCTGATGGCACCCTTCCCCTTGCTCTTCACTCACATCACCCAGTTTTTTCAGAAAAAAGGTCAATATCGTTATGCAAAAAGTGCATTTTTAGGCACATCAGGCAACCAATAATTTTTTACTTGTCTATCATAACCATAAGTTCATAGTTAGAGACAATAGACGGCTCTGTACAGTTTGACCTAATTACTACATCGCGATGTCAAGATTCTCTTCGAAGTGACAGAAAATGTGACGATTTGTTTAAAAGTAGGTTTACTAAAAAAAAACGAATTGGTAATGCATTGTTTCACTTCCAAAACTAAGATTTATTTATTTATAATGTCAGCCAGTAGTTACAATTAACTTAAACTAACAATTATAAAACATTTGACAAATCATATGAATGTACCACTTGATTAGTAATTTTTAGTTCATAGTTTTAGTAACCGCTATTGTTAAAACCTCACATAGACCAAACTGTAATGGTAAAGGTTTATAATTTCCTATTACTTAGCACAACTCATGTTGCTAAATCTTGAAATGTACAAGTTAAACTTAAGATTTATCGATATACGAGCTTTTACAGTAACCGTTGTTATATTTAACCAATGATATAAGCGTCATG
This sequence comes from Sphinx pinastri, assembly GCA_947568825.1. Classification (NCBI taxonomy): domain Eukaryota; kingdom Metazoa; phylum Arthropoda; class Insecta; order Lepidoptera; family Sphingidae; genus Sphinx; species Sphinx pinastri. Next base: position 4,072,431 of record OX387614.1, on the reverse strand, counting down.
CATGCATCTTGGTCTGCTTTTCTTTATACGTTCGTTGGTTTGCCCTGTTTAAACCAAGTAAAGAATGCGTTTCATTTGCATAATAAGGTTAACTTTCGTTACAGATCTGGTTCCTGCTGTATCGACAAGTATGTACCCAGTGCAACTGCTCGAGCGACAGGCTAATTTTCTGCTATATAGACGTCAACATGCCGATGCGAAAAGCTTTGCGTTATAGAAAAACAATACCTGTGACTTTGGAAGAAAACTAAAGAAAATACTTTGTGAAATCTATCTAATACCTAGTTTTTGAATTAATGTTATAATTTTTTTAACACTGTATGAGGGGTTTGTCCTAACTTATTGTGGTAAGGACCCTGTCAAAATGAAATGGTATTTTGAATCCTAAATTATAATTTCTGTCTCACCACTAACGTTAAATCTTATATTAGACAGTAGCACAATGTTGAATTAAAATTATTTATCAAAAATTGACAAACAAAATATGCGTGTGGAATTCAGAATGCATTTTTAAAAATAATAACTATCAATACCAATTCAGTTAAATTATTATCCTACCAAACACAAAAAAGACCTTAGAAACTGGGTTTTAGTTATGTAAGGTATTCCTTATTTATTTGTGATTGTGGTGTCTGTTGATAATTAATTTCTGGTTCGAGTTATATTTTAAGTGAAAACAAAGGGTGTTGCTGTTCTTTTTCGTGTAAAGAAAGTAGGTAGGTTTTTTTTTTAATATTAAACGATAATAGTTCAGAAGAAACAATACTGATATCATAAAAATACAGTTATTGTTTCAATCAAGTTCGTAAAATTATGTTGCAATATTTCTTTAGTTTAACTTATTTCAACTGTTCTTTAAATACCAAGTTTACTGGTTGTTTAGTTTATTTGCATTCGACACAGTCTAAACATTTGTGATAGTGATGGCATAATATGATACAAGTGTCACCGACATGCTTTGTTGAAATTGCTATAAATTATCGCTTCGATGACGATTTCAAAGAGCATTGCCACACAATTCTGAAATCAGAGTAAAGATGCTACTGATCTTTCATACTGCTAATTGCGATTTTTTTTCACATGGTGTATGCTGAGCGATATAATATGTGTATACTGTGTTCTAGTTACATACATACTTTTTTTTATGGCATTGAATGACGAGACGAGCATGCCGTTCGCTCAGATGGTAAGCAATACGACCGCCCATAAACAATAGTAACACCATACAGCACCTTGAGTTACAAAGTATTGTGTGGCATTCCACTGCGCTCGTCATCCTGAGACATAAGATGTTAAGTCTCATTATGTCCAGTAGTTACACTGGCTACAATGTCCTGCAAACTGAAATACAACAGTGCATGCACACTGCTGCTTGGCGGTAGAAATATTCATTGCGGTGGTGCCCACCCAAAGGACTCTTACATATTAGAGACCTACCACCAGTAAAACTACTCAAAACAGTATAAGGGCCACCCTGTATTTTCCACATTGCAACTAAATTATGAGGTTCTGGGGTTTAAAAAGTATAATAATAATTAAAAACACATTGTTTTGATTGAATGGCATTAAATATAAAATTAACAAGCTTTCAATTAATTTAACGATAAATTACATTTTGGCTGAAAAATATTCTTAGACTAATATCGACCGTAAGTAAATAAACTTATCATACGCACTCTCTTATCATTTTCTCTAATATAGATTATATCCTCCTCTATTTTTAACACAAGATTCAAACCATGAAGGCATGCTTTCAATCAGATAACGAACTGCTTTTTGGGGAATCGACTCGCAGTTTGCTTTAAGCACAATTATGAGCTGAATTTCGTTATGTACGTGTTGGTTTGTCTGTCTGGAATATTCGCAGACCACGACAATACTTTTATAACGCCTTGGAGTAGAACTTCTTTGGTACCTCTAGCGGTATGTGCTCGAGTAGTGCCTTATATCAGCTTAAATCCTACACCTACTTGCTGTGCAAATGGCACCATATGGGGTCTTATGAACGCCTCAATGTACCGTAGAGCTGTTATTGTGCCTTCGTTTAAAATTACCAGCTCGATTCTGCCCGATAGGGCAATGTGTCCCACGTTAGATCCGACAAATCATTCACTTTCGTTAATACATGCGTTTGAAAATCACGCTACACTCTAATGCGACGATCATCACAAAAAGTAATTTCCATTTTACACAGTATATTCATCAGAGCGGCAACATCATGCTTTCATTCAGAAATACACTCAAGCACACACTATATTCGCACTAACCTACAAAGTGATAAAAAATTAAGTAAACTAAAACCTGCATTTTGGCAAAAAATCCGTTATTCATGGATGGTTTTGCCAGAATGTTAGCAGTGGCAAAGACGAATCTGTGGTTTAATTATGTAACACAATGTAAAAATGACCCTGTATATACCTACTAATTGCGCATACCGTAAGAAACAATAAAGTTTGCTTTTTAGAACGATATTTAAAATTATATGGAAAATATCTTTATTTTTGCGCCTCTGCCTACCCCTTCGTGGATGAAATAATAATAATAATAATAAATTTATTTCCGAACAAATGTACATACAAGTTTACAATCGGTAAATTTGTGTTAAATATGATTTGTTGTACATCTTGTAAATATATTAACCCTGTCTCTTAAACTAGGACAAGCCTGTATCTTAAGGGACAGTGTTCAGCTCAAGACTTTTCATTATTTAGTATACAACATCAATTAGTGAACTGTGCCGAAAGTACCATGTAAAGGCCTAAAAATGAATAAAAAAAAACAATAAAGAAAATGAGAGAAGAAAAATAAATAAATAAATAAATATAAAATAAAGTGTATCAGTGCCTGATGTTCGTATGTATGTATGTAGGTATGTATGTATGTATGTATGTATGTATGTGTGTATGTATGTGTGTGTGTGTGTGTGTGTGTGTGTGTGTGTGTGTGTGTGTGTGTGTGTGTGTGTGTGTGTGCGTTCCACATAATATAATCTGTAAAGCTTTATCCATGAAAGGTGAGAAGGTTTTCTGTATAACAATAATCATTTTGTAGTAGCCACTTAGTAACATTACGTTTAACTGTGTGTTTATTCAAGTCCAATATATTTAGTTGCTTTTGAATTTTCTTATAAATATGGGTATTAAGAGTAAAGAATTGATGTCTAGCAAATGTGGTTTTGTGTTGCGCAATAGATGGAAAATTTCGACGCTTATTTGGATTTCTAGGAGGCATAGTGGTATGAGTTCTGAGAACAGACTGCAGAACATAAAGTTGTCGGACCGTTAATACTCCGCAGTTCTGGTAAAGTTGGGTTGTTGCATATCTATATGGAGTTTGAGTCATGACTTTCAGAATGGCTCTTTGTGCGCGTTCTAACCTGATAAGCCTAGTTTTAGGTGCACCACCCCAAACACAAATACAATATCCAATAATCGATTGGCATAGAGCATAATAAACCATTCTTAGTGTATCAAAGTTAGCTGCCTTTCGAAGTGACTTGAAAATATGTGTAAGTCTCATAGTTCGAGCATCTATTTGTTTGTCCCATTTCAGTCCTTCATCTATTTGGACCCCTAGATACTTGACATGGTCAGTTCTATATAGTGCCATGCAGGAGCACGGTATCATCGAGGCCGTACACGTGTGAGCAGTTATATGAAATGAGGGGGGGGGGGGGGGAGAAGTGTTACGTCGAATTGTGAAGGGTACATAAACTGTCTTTTTCAAATTTAGAGTAAGAAGATTAGAGTCAAGCCATGTCATTATTTGTTTCAGTGCCGCTTCAGCATTAGATTTAACAATTTCCCAAGTGGGTCCATAGACAATTACCGCAGTGTCATCGGCATAAGTGTATATCTTACAATTTGGCAGGTTCATTTTACAGAGATCATTTACATAAATTTGAAACATAGTAGGACCCAATACGCTTCCCTGAGGTACGCCATAGATTACGGATTGCTCATCACTGTAGTGTGTATCAATTTTAACTTGTTTGCGATTTCTCAGGTAGTCCTTGAAAATATCCAGTATTATACCCCGAACTCCGAGGCGTTCCAACTTCGAGATAAGTATAGGAACAGAAACTGTGTCAAATGCTTTAGAAAGATCCAGGAAAATACCCAGACATTTCCTTTTACAATCTAGATTCTTAGCAATGAACTGTGTTAAATCAAGTACAGCATCTTCCGTTGAAACTCCGGGTCGGAACCCATATTGATTAGCTGCTATTAGTTGATATTTTTCTAGGTAAAGCCTGAGACATTTATTAATAAATTTTTCCAGCATTTTGGAAAGAGCAGGCAGGACGGATATGGGCCTGAAATTATTGACACAGTTCCTGTTACCTCCTTTGTGAACAGGATGTACTATAGATTTTTTGAGAGCTTCCGGAAACACTCCCGAATGAAGACATAGATTAAAGAGATAGGTAATTGGTGGCACTAAGATATTGCTACAATTTTTCAGGAGCTTGGAGGGTATACCATCCCATCCAATTGCACAGTCATTACGCAATTGCAAAATAAGAGCTTTGACATCTGAATTATCTACACTTGGAATAGCGAGAGAGTTAAGTGGAGAATTTATGGTATAGGTTTTTGGCGTATTTTTAGTTGAATTGCACAGATTTGAGAACAGGGACAGCTGATTACGGGATGTAAAGGCGTGAGTATGCGATGCGTCATCTTTATTTTTCAACTAAATTGTACATAAAAGGAAAACAAATGTTATATTTTTATAACTTTTATTTATTAAAGACAATACAAAAATAAACCTGCACATACAAACAAGAACTTTAAAAATGTTTTTATTTATTTCGTCGAAGTAAGTACGAAATTTTTCGTTTTCGTCCAGAAGAAGTCTACGGGCAGATTCTCATTAAAACGAAAACTTCGTATTTTTGACAAATCTATGTTTCTAGTTGAGGAAACTAATCCGCAGACTTTAAGCAAAAAAACTATTATTACATCATGTCATAGTGTTTAAACTAATAAAGGTCTGATTCTGGGAAATAATGACATACATACGGCAAAGTAATTGAAAAGACCTTATATGTAACAAAATACTTTTCTTACTTTTACTACCTATAATAGGATTAACTATGATAAACTGTCAGTGATTGAACAGTTCAAAATAATGGTCACTATTTTCAATACGTAGCTGGATTCGACGTCTCAAAGATTGTACTAATTGCAGTGGTACTATTAAGGTATTGTGTATAGGTGTATTGTGTGTAAGGTATGTCTGCCAACCCGCACTAGGCCAGCGTGGTGGACTAAGGCCTTAACCCTCTCAGTTGTAAAGGAGGCCCGTGCTCAGCTGTGGGCAGTATATATAATACAGGGCTGGTATGGTATGGTATTAAGGTATTATTGATTTCGTTAAGAATATTCTCTAAAGACATTATAGGTGTTTTTGTAAAATTTGTTTTTTAAAAACCCCTCAGACTAGCGGTTCACGGCACAGACCATGCGTCGCAAATAAATTTTCGTCGAACTTCTGAATTAACATCTCTTCTGCTAACTCTATTATGATGAAAGAATTATAATTGGTGGGTCTAAGGCAAATGAAATTTATCGAGCCCTTTAAACATTTCATTTCGATATACACTGTTGGACAGCTAATTAAGGACAGTCAACAATTTTCTAATATGTAATCGTCATATAGTTTTTTATTCGTAAGAACCGCGCATACTACAGGCGCAACGAGTCGCAGCGCGCCGCATTGTAAAATTGCATCAAAGCACATAGGACTCGTTTCGCGGGCGCGCCGCAACGCAATAATTGCATCAGTCGGATGTTGGCAGCCCAAAGCGATAAATGTATGAAAATAACATGTGTTAATAATAAAAATAAGCTGATTTGAGCATACAAACGAATATTTTTCTGTTTTTCATTTCACTCTTATTTTTCATTATATTAATGTATAGGTATCTATGCAGATAAAGATCAAACTATATTTATTCAAGGATTAATAGGCAATGTCTTTCATTGGGTACTGAACATGCATGGTTTTACACAAAATACTTGATATCAAAGTAAGTTAAATCAATTTGTGTGTACTGTTATCCTTAAAAGAGTTTTTGTATTCAACCAACGCACACAAATGCGGGTCGCATCGCAACGCATAACATCGCCGAGAAAATACGCCTAGCAAGCGATCAGTGCATTGCAATGCTGCTCGCCTAAAGTGAGCGATAGTTCATATAAAATTACGAAAGTGATTTAGGAGGATTTTTGTTATGCGATTGCGACTCGACCTAGTGTGCGTTAGCCTTTAGATGGCATTTGTATGCTGCTTTTGGTGTCCCGTTATCAACTAATAACCGCATTCATCTATACTAATATTATAAAACTGAAGAGTTTATTAATGGGGAATTAGTAGGCTTAACGTTAATTCTACATTGCCTAAGAGAAAGTTACAACTAATCGATACAATAAAAAGAAATATGAGATACAAGATTTTAAACATAATTATAATATATACAGTGCGTCTTTTATCTAATTTTGTAACCTTTACTACCGTCTGGCTATGCGAAGGGGATCCTTAAGTATGACTGGCTACTTGAAGATCTCAATCTTCTAAGAGTGCAATATTTATTATAAAGTAGACATTGAACTTATGAGATTGAAACTTATAATTTCTAAAGGGAATTAGTTAAAAGAAACCTCAAAAGATCGTTAGGGTCTATTTAGGTAAATTTATTAAAATAAATTAAGTCGGAAAACAGTTACCCCGTGACGCACGACAAACAGCATGCACGATAAAAAACGAAGTTATGAAACCAAAAAATGAGTTGGTCATAATTTTCTCCAATTATTGTTTCTCACGAAATGTTAACTAAAAATTTACTACTATGCAGTACTTTTACAACAAAAAGTTGTGATATCACATGTAAAATCAAGTGTCATGTTTATATTGACCATATCAATATTAGACACCTTTATTTCTGTAATCGTTAAAATTGATTTCGCAATTGCATTGCGAAATATTCTACTGATTAATATACGTTATTCTTTTGTTTAGTGGAGACGTATGCAGTTGCACAGACTGGTGATCAGTTCGCCTTATTGGAACTATTTCACCCTTACGTTATTCTTAGGTACACTGTTTAGATTTACTTAGTAATCGAAATAATAGATTATTATTTTATAATTACAGTAAACAGTTTAGAAAGAAACCGACGAAAATGTATGAAAAGAACTATGAATGTGGAAGAGGCGAAAGAGGTGTGTGAAGATCGTAGCAATTGGCGCTCAATAGTCTCTGCCTACCCCTATGGGATAAGGGCGTGAATGTGTGTATATATGTAGAAAGAAAGAAATTTTGTAGTATTAATTACATTTATAAGTAAAACACAAATTTCGCTATCTTATTTATTTTAATACTGATACATTGCTTAACACTAACATTAATTAATAAGGTAAACCAAAAACGACTGGACGGGCGGCGCTCAGTTGATTACTTGTTTACGTTATAATATCTTAAAAACATCGAGATGTTTACGTGACAGTTAAAAATACTGACAGCTAAATGCATAGGAAATTATAATATTTATAAATATAATTATACCTATGTTGTGTGAGTTCTAAGAACTACGTATATTTCCAACTCCAAGTCAGCCTGAATACCTCACATACAAGGCATGGCGACTCACAAACCCAAATAATTTAGTAGGGTGGATTATGCTAAACATGTTTATGCACTTATGATACATAATTAGTTTATGTATCTTATATTCAATACATTACAGAATGTAAAAAAAAAACTGTCAGAGTTAGCGTTTTCGCGTAGTACGTCGAACTTAAACACATACTGGTACATTGCTATTTACTGGGACACTATTCCAATACAAACCAATACAACAAAAATGGCATTGTGTTTCGTGGCTTTTAAAAGTATAAATGAGTACATAAGTACAATTAAGTACACTGGTGGCCACTGAAAATCAGTGCTGTGTTTTGGTTTTCTTAACACAGCTAATGCTGAGATGGCCACCTAGTTGTCGCGGTTAGGACATTAATATTATGTTGCACTTTGTTTTGTTTAAATATATATCACGTGTACCGCGACAATAATTTATTATTATTTCTGACTCTTATAGAAATTCCATTTTGATCTAAATGCGTATAATATGCAAAAACTTGCGTCAACTGCCCAAATGAGTTTTGCTATATTTGTGGCCAATTGACTATAAAATATCAATGACATGCATTGTCTAGGACGGTGACAAGTGCTTATCGGCATTACTTTGATTTTTCTCTTGATGAAAGAGACAAGAATTGACTTCCGAAAATATGCTATATATATATGGTACAGGTTCAAGAACGTTGAGAGAGTGGCTCGAAGGAAGTCAGTTTATACCACTAGTAATGCCCATGGTCTATGGTGAGTTGAACCTCTGAATCATTAAAATGATTGTTTTTTTTAATGACTATGACGAATGAAAATATACTGCTTATAGAGGCACTACAACGGAAAATGGTGAGAAGCAAAGGTTGTGGATTTTCGTTGGTCGATTTGCCGCAACTTTATTAGAAAATTGTCAATAAAGAAAACTGTAAAGTGAAATATTATTAACAGCAAGTAATTATGTTGTTTGAATAGTTTTAAATCTTATATATTCATTATAACTAGTATAATGTTCCATCAAGACATTATACACGTAATAGTGAAATAGCAATAAGTGTAATTCCTAAATTTGATTATAAAAAAACCGGACAAGTGCGAGTTGGACTCGCATACCGAGGGTTCCGTACAAACTTGTAGATACGGTATCTAAGTATGTAAGTTCAATAGTTCGCCAAAATGAATTACTCAAATTTAAAAAGTTTGTAATAGAAAATTCGCTTTTTTGTTGTTATTAAAGTACATATTTACTATTTTCAGATTTTTTCTTTACTTATACTGTAAAGCCTTGCTTCTTGCCAAATTTCATAATTCTCAGTCATCGGAAAGTACCCTACAGGCTTTGATTCTCTTGCGAAATCGCGACATATGCGGTCATATCTTTTGATCGCGTTGACTTACAAGTTTGATTTTTCACAACTGAAAGCGACTGTAGACCCGAGTATTTGATATAAATTTCAACTTCATATCTCTACGCGTTCCCGAGAAAAAAGGTCTTGACAGACATACGGACAACAAATTAATCCCATAAGGTTTCCTTTTTCGTTTTGAGGTACTTTTTAATTCTATACTTCGGGAGTATCAAATTTATAATATTCTGGCACAATAATAAAAACATTTTTTTTGCACATCAGTGAATTATTGTACTCCAAGGCTCATTTGATTCCCAAAAATACACAATATTTATATAGCTTAGATCGGAACACAAATAATATGAAACTTAAGACTTACAGAGGCTCATGACTAAAGTGTATGGTCACATGCTAACTACAACTTGCCGTAAACATTACAAAATGTATAGAAAATATGATAAATAGAAAACATAATGTTCAGCTGCAGCTATTTTCGTTGGAGGCAAGTGTCGTTTTAAAAGGCCGTGCAGATGTTGCCAAAAATATCAGTGTTGGAAAATGGTACGTCTTCAGTGTCGAGGCGACTGTCACGGGTCCACGACCTGTAAAACGTCGGCTGGATATCGGTGTACAATGGGCTATGCCAATCTGACGTGTTGTTCAGGCGAATGGTATTCGTTAGGCCCAGAAACGATGGGTCCTCGTTGCTGTACGGCGCCCAGATCTTCACGTCTTTGTCCATTCCACAGGACGCCAGGATTGGGTATCGTGGATGCGGTTCTACAACGTTTACCACTCCGTGGCTGTCGGCTGGGCGAAACTGAACGATGGATTCACTCTGTTTCTCCCACATATAGAAATTGCCGCAATCGGATCCAGACATTATGTACTCGCTGTGGGGTCCGTAGAATGAGACGCTCTTAAAAGCGTAGTTATTTCGGTGGCCTTTGTACCGCTGAGTGTAGCCGTTCTCTGCACTGGTGGCTGCAAGGTCTGGATCATATACATCATTTTTAATATTGAACAAGTATATATCATCATAGATGTAGGAGCCGAGGATATCAGTGCCGTCATGGTTGTACACCACGGAAGTTAAGCCTAATTTATGCAGACGTATGGTCCTCCTGAAAACAATTGGGCAATACAATGCAAGGGGTTTGTTCGACTTACGTCTATCATACAGCCTGATAAATATATCCTGTGGGGCTACCACGATTTCCATGGGATTAAGTGGGTGACCATGCACACTCTGCACAGGTATAGGCGTACCACGTTGCTTTACGTGCACAACTCTGTTAACGACATCGGTGCGGACGTCGCTATGCAATATTAATCCATCTTGACCGGCAGACAGCACCGATTGCGGCTCGTAAGGAGTGACGTGGACTTTAACTGCCGCTTTGGAATGGGACGCCAGACCCCTTCGCAACCACGTGCATCCCGCACTACCGTATTGCAACAGATTTATACGACCATCTCGGGCGCTCGTGACGATGTCTAGTTGGCTCCCGGAGTTCAAATATAGAAATTTGGCCTGGTAAATTCTGTTGCTATGAACGGCTTCGATAGTATGCACTGGCTTCCTCGTTGCCCAGTCCCAAATTATAACGTTGGTGTCATCGGAACCTGTTGCTAGCAGACGACCTTCCGGATGGAAATCTACGGAATGGACGCTTCGTGTATGTTTGTTCAGCGTATGTAGCTTCTCCATCCTGTATGCTGCGTGTAGTGACCCGTAGAAACGCTGCTGGAAAGTTACATCGTCCTTTGTCGTTTTACCTCGAGGAAGCGATATCCCTAGCTCGCGGTTTCGTATTTCTTTCAGTATATAGTAATTGTGTTTGGGTCTCTTTTTTATTACTTCTTCGGGCGGATAGTACTCAACGCCGTCGCCGCTTAAATGCTCGTTTTCAGTCAAGTCTGGTTCTTCCTCAACATTCCGTACAAGAGTATCATCATTGTCTTCAATGACTATGCTGCGCGACGGCCCCTGGTCGTCGTCTTGCCTTTCTTCATTAATAGATCTTTGTGATACACGTCTAAAACTAGCAAATTCATCATCAGAGTCGAGTGAGGAATCTGACTCGTCCGAAGGCCTCGTATCAAAACGTGACGTTGACGGTTGTGACCTAATATTGAGTAATATGCTGTGAACGCCGCTGGTGGAAGGCCCCATTAACAACACGTTTTCCATAGGCACCTGCAAATCGATTCGCGGCTCACCAATGCTGCTACTGGTATCGGACGCGTTATCGGCATCTTCACTATTCTCATCTACGGTAGGTGCGGAACCGTTCAGTTGATCCAATGAAACTGATTGATCGGACTCTGAATCAGTCTTGTGGTCGGCTGAATTAGCTTGATAATGTTCATCTGAATCAGTAAAATATTCGGCCGAATCATCCCGGTGTTCAGCCGAATCAGTATGGTATTCTGTGGTATCCTGTACATCCGTTAAATTGTTTAATACGTCAGCTCTAACGTTTTGTTTGCACTTGGAATCGTCCTGTTTATCTGACAATTCGTTATGTCTATCAACCGAATTAGTCTGGTTTACAGCTGTGTCGGTCTGTTTGTCAGATAATTCAGACCCGTTTTCGGTGAAATCATTCTGTAAAACAAATAAATCGCTTTTTTGTTTGGCTATTTCGTTGTTTTGGTCGCTTGAAAGGAGCACGTAGTCACCGGAGTTTTTCAGATGTTCGGGTGAATCGGCATGGTAGTCATTTAAATCGACATGTAAACCGGTTGAATCATTTTGTTGATGTGTTAAATCGGCGGTATAATTAAACTTTTTGTTGGTGCAATCGGTGTGGTTGTCGCTTGAATTGTCTTGCTTCATAACCACCTGTGAACTACCATCGTTCAGTTTATTTTTTTTAACACAAACCGTGAAAAGCGATTTAAGGTCTTCCTCGTTTTTTTTGTCCATTTTTATCTCTTACAAGCTCTAGTACTTGTATCGTAAAATTGAGGTTTGAGTATCGTTGGTAAATTAGGGATAAATCTGCAACAAACAGAAAAATAAGTTCAATAACGACATTTAAAAAGTATACTTACACTGGAATATTGAGAAATTTTAATGTTCTCTTATTCTTCAAGAGGGTGGGCCTTAGGGTGCTTCTTATGTGAGAAAATAACAATTATTTTATTTTTTAAGGAGTCACCTGTTAATTGATTTTTGCAGATTTTTTTTTGTCACACTCTAGGGAACGCTAGCCACATTTAAAATTTATTTTTAATTAAGATATTTTAAAAGTCGATATAATTTTTTACATTAAGTTCAAAGTAACAAATAACTGTGTTTTATTTTTTATCCGTTTTATGAGTTTAAATTTCAAACTAGGTTAATAGTGTATTTTTTTTATTTGGACAATTTTGTGATAATTTTTGACTATGAAAAGCAAATAGTATGTTTGCTTCTTATTTGTTGTATGCAATGAACTATTCAACCTCGCTCAGCAACATCACTTACATATAGCCTTGCATAAAAATAGTTTTTTTTTCATCAGTGTAACTTCCATTTTAACCGTCCCGGATGAAATGATGGTTATGTAAAAAGAACGGATTGTGTCTTTGGATACCAAATCCTCATATTATTTTTCAGAAAATCTTGCCACCGTGCTTCCTATAAAAATTTCGGTCTCAAGTTACAACTATGCATGATCATGGTACATAATGACCACTTATTCATTTCACTTCACTTGCTCCATTGTCCATACATACTTGTCACTACAATAACTTGCAACAGCCCCACCGCAAGTTGCAGGTGGTAATACTACCACCCCAACCACCGTTTCAATTCACTGATAGTTGAAATGGACACCTGAACTGACCTTTTCTTGTAATAACACAGCACAGCGATTAAAACTTGCGAAATAAATGTAATTGAACAGTAATATCGAGCAATAATTCATATAAAAACGCATAAATTGTTAAGGGCTTCGGAGGACAGTTTGTGGGAGCCGGCGAACTTCCACATTCCAGGACGTATTGATCTAGGTTCCAAGGGGAACGCTAGCGCCATCTATGCCTAAAATTTTGAATTATCGTTCCGCCATCTATTTTCGTACTATTACGGTTTCACGTTACTTAACTAACTTTAGTATCTCATTGCAATGGTAAAAGTAGACATTTTGTTAATAATATAAACTGAAGACAGTGACTAATTCGATCCATGATTCCATTGCAAGATAATCTTATCTATACATATAATTTATTTATTTATGGACTGCCTCGGTGGCGTAGTTGTATTACGGTACGACTACAACGCTGAGGTCTCGGGTTCGATCCCCGGGTCGGGCAAAGTGATATTGAGTTTTTCTATTCAGTATCAGCCCGGAGTCTGGAATTTGTGCCCGATATGGCGATAGGCTCGCCCCCTATCACAACATGGGACGGAATAACTGCGAAAAGTGGGTGCACTAGTTGCGCCTCTGCCTACCCCTTCGGGGATAAAAGGCGTGAGCGTGTGTGTGTGTGTATTTATTTATTTATAATTATTCACTTACACTAACAGTATTATAACTAAACATGTAAGCTACTTTAAAAATAAGAGAGACGAAGTAAAATATAATTAATTAAAACTAAATGCAATAAATAATTCTTGGTTAAATTATAGAGCTAGGTGCAGACAACCGTTCCAGGTATATGCTGGCTGTGGCCAGAAAATCTTTGTCACTAATGTGGAATAAGTCAACCGAGTACTCGGTGACTAAGGTGTTAAAATATGTAAGGGCTCTGGTAATTGGCGTATATGAGTCTGTTGAAAAAGTATAAAATAAAGGCGTATGTCATGGTCGAAGATTTCGAGTGTGTGGATTGGGTATGTAAAATGTGATCTGTGCAAGGATGGCAGGGTCATGGAAGGCGATGTTACGCCTGACTTCTAGCGATGTGTATCCCACCATACCCAATATAAACGGCGTAGGATACAGGAGAGGATAGTAGCCATACATTTTCTTGTAGAGATAGCGCAGAAATACTTTTTGTATTTTTTCGATCATGCTTGTGTATCCTGTGATAAGGGTTCCAAATCGGTGAGTTACATTCCAATGTGCTCCGGACATAAGCATTATAAAGCACGCAAAGAGCGCCTCGGGAATTGAAACATTGCGACTGCCTTATTATGAATCCAAGAGACTTTCTAGCTAGCTTACACATTTCAAAGAAATGGTGGGTAAATGTAAGGCGTGTATCGAACCAATTGCCTAAGTCCCGGATTGTCTGTGCCCTCTCTATTGGTTCATTCTGTATGTAGTAGGTGTGGTGTAAAGGCGCTCTTTTAAGAGAATACTACATAACAGCACACTTGGTACCATTTAGTTCTAGGTTATTTTCATAGCTCCAGTGTATGACAGTATCTATTTCATTTGGAGTGTGGTGCAGTCAGCCTGAGATTTTACAGGATAAACAAGCTTTATGTCATCTGCATACATAAGACATACTGCATGCTGTAAGCTAGTAGGCAAATCATTTATTAATATAAGGAGCATTAAGGTTCCAAGCGAGCTGCCCTGCCCAATACCAGATGTTACAGACTATTGGTCTGATTGTCGGTCTTTGTATTGCACGTATTGAGATCTGTTCGAGAGGTAGGAACTAAAAAACTTCAGTAATTGTAATGAAAATCCGGCAGTCGCAAGTTTGGACAACAGAACATCACAGTTGACACGATCGAATGCTTTCTTATAATCAAGATATATGACATCAGCCTGTATGTTTTTATTAATATTAGCAGCTACTATAGTACGTATCTTGCAGCATAGAGTAAAGTAAAGGGAAATCTGCTTTTCTGTAGTTTCTGACGTTTTGGGTAGTGCTTAAATTGTTCTTGGAAGTAGAAAAATTTGGTTGGTCAGCTATACAGCAGGTTACTTCCAATGGTTTGTGGTGCATGTCAAAGGATACAAGTTGTATGTCTGCCTCAGTGACCAAGACATCAGTAATGCCAGAGTTGGTTAGCACTAGGTCTAATATGCGATTTAAAGTATTAGTTACAGTATTTTGCTGTGGAAGATTACAAAATAGTTCAAAATCTTTACGTACTTGAGTTTTGTAGAACATAAATTAAAATCACGGATTATAATTATTGGTAGGTTATGTGAGTTAACTAAATTTTCTATGGCATCAAAAAATGAATAATATGCGTTACAGTTAACATTTGGTGCAAGATAAGCTATACAAAACAAAAATCTTGTTTTACTTTTGGATACTATAGCACATATAAGTTCAAGTTCCTGGTGCTCGTGGTCTATTCGGTGCAGGGTAAAGGGCGCACGGGCGGCGAGCAGCACTCCACCTCCGCCGCGGCATTCGCGGTCTTTCCGAAGAACGGTAAACTCCGATGGCATGAGCTCAGTGTCGTGAATTGAATCGTCGAGGCGTGTTTCAGTTAATTCTATGAGATTGATGGGTAGTAGGTATGGCTAATATATTCTTAGTTGAACAGAGTCTGCTTTTGAGACCCCGAACATTCTGATAAAACATCTGAAGTTTTAATTGCTTGTTGCAAGGTCTCGTTAAGAAATAACTTGCTGTTATGTTTGCCATGAGTGTGGTTGTGCTTGAATGTTCTCCATTGTTGCAGTGCAGTGTTCTCAGGCCAGTTGTCGGCTGAGATGAAATAAGGGTAATGGCGAGCTGGGATTCCAATAACAAAGCAGTTGTGATTGATGTGTGGTGTGTCTGGTTTTTTGATTGTATATTGAGCATCGGGTAATTTTTCGACAAATATGATAGTATGTCATTCTCTGTTACCGACGAGTGAAAGTTCCAGGCGTGTATAAGTTTGGTCGGTTCAATGACTTTGAGATACGAATCTTTGGCGCCAGTAGCTCTAATTACCGGACGTCGGGGTCGCGATGTTTGGAGATTCATGCGGATATTGTTATTTGACTTCCTCGGAACCTTTTCTCTTCTCGTCGCAGTATTAGCTTTTAGGCTACATGTAATTTGCGGGTCTATATTGCACCCGGTTGTAAGGGATTGTACCTGCGGTTCACATACAGGATTGCTAGTTATTGTATTATGTGCTAGTTCCAGCATGTGTGTATAAGAGTTGGTGCTAGTACTCCTCATATTGCAATTACTGTCAAACTGTTGTATTTTGAGCTCAATATTATCTATGATATTCTCAGATAGTAACACTTTCTGACTTATAATAAAGCAGTAGAACCGGAGAGTCCTGTACATTTAAAGAAAATTGATAAAAAAGAAAGGGGATGACTAAAAGAGTAATGGAACACAAATCAGCGATTTTTGTAATTCTTTTCTGTCTGTCTGTTTTTCTGTTTGTTTGTTACTGCACATCTCTAAAATTATTGAACGGATATCAATGAAATTTGGCACACGGGTAGACCATGGTCCTGGATTAACACATAGGCTACTTTTCATCCCGGAAGAACTATTTCACGCGGGCGGAGCCGCGATCAAAAGTTTTAGTTAAAAACCACACACATGTATTATGCTATAAGTATTTCTTTTTCTTTCATGCCTCATATTATAAACGTGAATTTTAACTTAATACTTCTAGCAAAGATTTACAGAGTTGGGGTAGGTGCAATGTGATTACAAACTGAAAAAGAGAACATGAATAGTAAAAATTCTGATCGCTGTACAGGGTCTATCAAAATTCAAAATAAAGCTTTGCGCCGAGTGTAGATTTTACTTATGTAAGCCATACACGCTACGGTCTAACTGTTCAGGTAAGCCAGCGCAGGTAGACCGGAACGTGTGTGGGAATAAACCTGTGCAGTTATAGAACCTGCGCAGGCGACCGACGCAAGATCGAAAATCAATTCTTTCTTTCTTTTCTTTCTCTCCCACATCGCATGCTTTATAAGAATGTTTTCCAGCACACGACGAGCAATTTTGGTCTCCACGGCATGCTTTAGGTGAATGGTTAAATTTTAGGCATTTAAAACATTACAGTGGTGGTATGTATTAATAAACTTGGTGTCTGAATAGTTTGATGTAAGCATATTGGGGCAAAGAAGTTGAGGCAAATGTTACTATTACTGTGCCCATAGGTGTCAATTGATATGCCATTCACTTTCCCCATCATTCTTTTGATAGAAATAACTTCTGCATCGCATTTAATATACTGATATATCTCCTCATTGCTCATTTCTTTGGGTCATATCTTAATACGCCTAATTTTTCAGTTAGGTAGGAGAGAATGAAGGCTTTTAATTTGTTTTTAATTAAAAAATCTACCATTTTCAGGAAACTGTTAGCAGCTGCTGCTGTCTTGAAGGATACACCAATTTTAAGTGCATTTATTGTGTGTTCTCCAATTATGCTTTTAACATTGTCGCTGAACATATTTGTAAGAAAAATAGGGTTTTTATTCCCTACTTTTTCACTCTCTGATGACTCAACATAAACTATATATTCAGTAGTATAATTTTCTAGGATAAGTCTCTTGTAATTGAGCTTAATATAAAGAAAAATATTTATACAAATTGCCGCCCTTGGCACCATCATTTGAAAATGTCACCAGGGCCCTCGCCACCATTGGGAGGACCTATTTTGGAATAATTAATTTACAAAACTATATCACAAAGTATTTACACTATATTAAGTAGTAAAAAAATAAATAAAACTTTTAAGCGAAACAAAAAATTGCCACTCTATTTGACTTCCCGCCAAAAATCGTCATGGCAGGTCGGATTTGTTTAATTTATTCTTGTCCATGGATAAAAGTCCTTACGCATATTTGTTTCTTTTTTCAACCTCGGTAGTATGTCGAAGTAAAGCAGTGGCTACCTTACCAAGACTTTATCGAGGAGTTTTGGCGGGAACAAAAAAAAACACTTGATTAGCACAGTTATTTCAATTAACTTCATTTGAGCCCTTTAAAGAACTATATTGGATAATATACCACCATAATTATGCAATGTAACACTAAGTATCACCAAAATAATGAATTTAAAAAAGAGCACCAAATGAGACTTCCAAGTTCCCGCCAAAACTATTTAAACTGTATTACTAGCTATCAATGTTTTTCCTCAGGGTAGCGGACATTATAAATACATAATATGCATAATGTACATGTATGTATTTATAAATGTATCTCTGTAAATACAGTACAATGCTTTCATAATCTTCATACTGCTGCTTGGAGTACTTACCTTGTAAACAACCATGAAGTGTAAACTTTTTTAATCATTAGTATCACCACCTCCTCTCTTAATAGGAAACCGCAGGGTGTTGTGTATTCTGTATCGTAAACATGTTTTTTTTTTTTAATACATCTGAAATACTGCCAGCGTCACCAGTAACAACGCGTCACGATCTCGCCGGGAACGAATTTCGGAATGCACCGCTAGCCGAGCTTATAGGGTTCATTATTGTATTGTTACTATAGAACTGTAATGTATAAGACCTATTTGTTGTTTTATAACTTGCTTTTTAAGAAAATGAGAGTCTGTCTTTCAGAGTGACGTTTGAGTGAATAAAACGATTTGTAAGGCTGAACACGTTTTCCTTAGCAATACTACATTTGGCGACGAGGTAAATTTTGTGGAACTATCCAAGAATCATCAAGGATAAATGGCTAAAGAAAATATGATGGGAATTGCCATGTTCGGCAGTGGTCTGACTTTTGATCACCACGGTCAAGAGTGGGACATTTTTAAGAGTCGTTTTGTTAATTATTGCCTTGCTAATGGCATTACTCATAAGTCCGACGAGTCAGGTGAAAGGCGCAAAGCGTTATTATTAACGACATTTAGTGAAGATACCTACCGGGTGACTCGGGATTTGGTGTTCCCGACTGATTTGGAGGAAGTAAAATTCGAGGATCTCATTACGTATTTAAATAGTCACTTTGTAGCAAAAAAGAGTTCTTTTGCAGAACGATACAAGTTTTACTCAGCAGTACAGCGACCTGGTGAGGAACTAAATGATTGGGCAGCACGGGTACGCAACTTAGCACAACACTGTGGTTTTAAAGCAGAATTACCGACTTCGTTAAGAGATCGCTTTGTGTTGGGCTTGGAAAATACCAGAGAAAAGGAAAAATTATTCGCTGAAAATGTGGATACTTTAACATTTGAAGCTGCATTACAGTTGGCACAGAGCATACGGTGTGCCCGCTCCGCAGTAGTTTGTACGCGGACTGTTGAAGAAGTACCAGATCACAAAGTATTCTCGATGCGCACATTGAATTCCTGTATCGTATGTGGGTATAAAGGTCATACAAAAGAAACATGTCGTTATGTAAGTTACAAATGCAAGATTTGTAATTTGAAAGGGCATTTGCAAAGAATGTGTAAACGTCAAATAAAAAGTAATAATTTTTTGGCAGCGAATGACGATGAGGTTTTAAAAGGTATTTATGATATTTATAATATTAAATGCGTGAATGGCGAACCGATGCGTGAATACTTATTGATAGAAAACAAAAAAATATTGTGTGAAATAGACAGTGGAAGTGCAGTATCTGTAATTTCTTTTAATGTTTTTAAAATGCATTTTGTAAATTTTAATCTGAAACCTTGTAAAGTAGTGTTGAATTCTTACGATGGCGGTAAAATTATACCACTGGGTTTTCTGACATTATCAGTAACTTATGGAGGTCTTACGTCCGAATTGAACATTTTTGTTATTAATACAAAAACTGAGCAACCAACGCTCTTGGGTCGGGATTTCATAAGCAAATTTAATTTGGAACTGTGTAATTTAAACATAAACTCTTTAGAATCTGACAATAGTTGTGAATGGTTAAAAAACAAGTATTCAGAATTGTTTTCTAACGAGTTAGGGAGATTTAATAAATACAAAATATCGTTAAAAATAAAGTCTGATGCTCAGTTAAAATTTTTTAAGCCTCGCCCTGTTCCGTTGCCATTAAAAGAAAAAGTAGGAAAAGAATTAGATAAGTTAGTTGAACTTGGTATACTGGAGAAGGTAGAATATTCAGATTTTGCTACTCCAATTGTTCCGGTTTTGAAACCTAATGGTGAAATTAGGATTTGCGGTGATTTTTCGGTAACCCTTAACAAAGTCCTTTACTTGGATAATTATCCGATTCCCCGGATTGAGGATTTATTTGCTAAACTGCACGGCGGAGTAGAGTTTTCCAAATTAGATCTTTCCCGCGCTTATCTTCAGCTAGAATTAGATGAATCTAAGAAATGGACCTGCATCAATACGCATAAAGGTTTGTTCCGATATACCCGATTAGTGTTTGGTTTATCAAATGCTCCATTTATTTTTCAGCGTGCAATGGAACAATTGTTGTCAGGCATAGAAGGAACTTGTATATTTTTGGACGATATTTTAGTTACTGCTCCGAATAGATTTTCACACATTGAAAGGTTAGAACTAGTTCTTGGAAGATTGCAGGAAGCTGGTTTGAGGTTGGAGCCAAAAAAATGTGATTTTTTTAAGCCATCCATTGAGTATTTAGGGTTTGTTATTGACAAAAATGGATTACATAAATCCGAAAAAAAAGTTAAAGCGATGCTTGATTGTGTTCCTCCAAAGAATGCTAATGAACTTAAGTCGTTTTTAGGATTTATTAATTACTATAGATGTTTTGTACCAAACACGTCTAGTATTTTAAATCCTCTCAACGCACTATTAAAGAAAAATGCTACCTGGATATGGGGTCAGGCACAACAAGACGCGTTTTTGCGTATTAAAAAAGAGTTAGCGTCGGACCGTGTTCTGGCGCACTATAATCCTGCATATTCCGTAGTTGTAACGTGCGATGCAGGGCCAACTGGTTTAGGTGCAGTGCTGGCACAGCGATTTCCTGATGGTTCGGAACGAGTCATTGCGTATGCCTCTCGTTCACTTTCCAAGGCGGAATGTAATTATGCACAAATTCAAAGAGAAGCCACTGCAATAGTGTTTGCTATTAAGCGTTTTCATCATTATCTGTATGGTCGTATGACTCCTTTTATTCTAAGGACCGATCATAAGCCATTGATTACAATTTTTGGTAATAAGAAAGGTATTCCGGAGTTGGCCGCAAATAGGCTACAGCGGTATGCTATCTTCTTATCTGCTTATAATTTTAAAATCGAATATATTAAAAGTATTGATAATGTGGCTGATTTTTTGTCCAGATCTACAATTGATTCAGGTATATCGAACAATTTTGAGGAGTTAAAGGGTATTGATACTTTGTCATTAAATTTTATATCGGATATGCAAACTAAGCCCATTTCGGTCGATGATATTCAAGGTGAAACACAGCGGGATAGTATTTTGCAGGAAGTAATGGAATTTATAAAAAATGGGTGGCCTAGCAAAGTAAGTAATCATGAGTTGAAACCCTATTTTTAGTGTCGTTTGGAGTTATCAATCGAGAATGGGTGCGTTTTACGTGGTCACAAGGTAGTTATTCCTCCTAAATTTAGAGAAAAATTGTTGGACGAATTACATAGGTCACATTTTGGAATTGTTAAAACGAAGTCAGAAGCTAGAGCCCGTATTTGGTGGCCAGGTATAGACCAGCATATAGAACAAAAGATAAGTACATGTAGTATTTGCAGTACACTGCGGCCCAGCCCACCCCGCGCTCCACTGGCGCCATGGCCGTACCCAAAACGTCCTTGGATACGGGTTCATCTAGATATGTTAACAATAAACGGGAAAGATTTCTTAGTTGCAATAGATGCTTATTCTAAATGGATTGAGTGTTTTTTGATGCCACGTTCGGACACTTATGAAATTATAGATAAGCTTAGTGAAATGTTTAGTAGATTCGGGTTAGTAAAAACATTGGTGACTGATAATGCTAGTAACTTTTCTTCTAAAGTTTTTGAATTATTTTGTGAAAGTAATGGAATTCAACACCTAACTATTGCACCTTACCATCCAGCGTCCAATGGGCAAGCTGAAAACTGTGTTAAAACTGTTAAAAAAGCATTAAAGATTATTCTGAAACTAACGTCAGATCAAAAACTTGTAACTTGTAAATTACGAAGGTTTTTATTTGATTACAGAAACACAGTTCATTGCACAACAGGATTCTCTCCAGCAAAATTAATGTTGGGAAGGTCTTTACGCTGTCGGCTTGATTTGTTACGCGTTGAAGCCGATAATAGTGATAGTGGTAGAGCAGTGTCACTGTCAAGCGCTGCCGTTGATAATGTGCTTACACAACAAGTTAGTCAGCATAAGCAATTTAGAGGTAGAAGGAAACTTAAATTTAATGTAGGTAGTAAGGTCTTAGTAAAACAATATTATAATAATGGAAAAAAGTTTACGTGGCAATCAGGAATCATTAAGGAACAAGTTGGATCAAGGATGTTTATGATTCATTTATCCGAGTTGAATTACTCGGTGAAAAGACATGTCGATCAATTGTGGCCATGGTCTGGTCGGGATGGGTCAGAGAGTGACGATAGTTTGGATTGTCCTCGATTGGCGGACGAAGTGCCGTGCCAGCCTGATACTGGTCACTGTGTAACATCGACTCCTCTTAGTGAAACTAACGAAGATGAGCAATATCAATCTGCAGAGTCAGACATGGAAGATATAGAGGAATTGGATCCTCAAGGAGTTTCCTTACGATATCCGGTTAGGTCAACTAGAAATAAAAACGTAAACTATAAAGTGTAGATAGATTGTCATAGAGTAAATTTAGGGTTTTCGGTTTTGTTTCTTTTCTTGAGTGTTAGATTTATGTTATGTTAACCGCTAAATAGTAGTGGAGAGATGTAATGTATAAGACCTATTTGTTGTTTTATAACTTGCTTTTTAAGAAAATGAGAGTCTGTCTTTCAGAGTGACGTTTGAGTGAATAAAACGATTTGTAAGGCTGAACACGTTTTCCTTAGCAATACTACAAGAACATATATATTTATCAAAATAAAACATTCTGTTGAACATCGTTCTTTGTTGCAAAAAAAAACCGACTGAGTTACCTCTGGCGCCGAACGTGGGGGGCCCACGTTCGGCGCCAGAGGTAAAGAAAACATAGATACAGGAATAATTTCTTTATGATTTATTTTTAATGCACGTAACACATTCAATGTTCAAAAATAGGATAGTGTAATGTTGTAATCTGGTAATTCTTCGTCCATATATTTGGGAAATATCCTGGAGTGTTTTGTTGACTCCATTCTACTTGAGAATTTTGGGTAATGTCCAGCGTCGTCGCGGCAGTGTTCCCGGCAGTCTTCATTGTCTCGGACTTGTGCGCGTCGTATGTGTTGTATGTCTGCGATGATTCAGTTTCGGGCACTCGCAGGAACCTTTTGAATTACGTACCAAGGAGTACCAACAGCCGAAAAAGAAAACAAAGGAATACCGAAAGGCACTACGAAAGTGAAGCAAGTGTTCCCGGCAGTCTTTATTGTCACGGAATTGTGCGCGTGTGTATGTCTGCGATGATTCAATTTCGGAAACTCGTAGGACCCTTGTGAAATACAGACCAAGGAGTTGAATTTATGTTTTTTTGTTTTTTAAAACAGGCAAAACGGAAAGGCACTAAGAAAGTGAAGCTGAACGCTCGTCGGACGTTTGCGACGCCGCCATGCCCTCGACCACCAGTACAACCCGACCTTCAACCTCAAATGATGCAGAAAAAAAAACAAGTATTCACAAAAATATTGTGGGAGTCATTGAATTTATGAATTTTTCACAATAGACAAAACTGAAAGGCCCCACGAAAGTGAAGCTGGACGCTCGTCGGACGTTTGAGACGCCGCCATGCCCTCGACCACCAGTACAACCCGACCTTCAACCTAGAAGCCGGGACTAATCGAACCATCTAGTAGCTGGTTCCGTCCTAAGTTTCCCTCACGATAGCTGGGGTCTGATTTTCGTAACAGTCTCACTCCTTTACCGATGGTGCGCCACTGGATGTGGGTGAAATACAGCCCCAGGAAATGCAAAAATACGGCCCCTGGGTCGTATGCTTTAAAAAAAAAAACAGACGAAAAAGAGACAGGCAAAACGGAAAGGCACTATGAAAGTGAAGCTGAACGCTCGTCGGACGTTTGAGACGCCGCCATGCCCTCGACCACCAGTACAACCCGACCTTCAGCCTAGAAGCCGGGACTAATCGAACCATCTAGTAGCTGGTTCCATCCGAAGTTTCCCTCAGGATAGCTGGGGTCGGATTTTCGTAACAGTCTCACTCCTTTACCGATGGTGCCACTGGATGTGGGTGAAATACAGCCCCAGGAAATGCAAAAACACGGCCCCTGGGTCGCCCCTCGTCGTCGTCGTCGTCGTCGCCCACCATGAAAATGATGACTTCGCCCGACGAGTTTTGAGGTCTGAAAATGAAAAAAAAAAAACACAATGAAGATCAAATCCATAAAAAAATATAGTAGACCTGTCAGGTGCATTTGCAGCGTTTTGAGATTATAATATGCCCCAGGTAGAATATTAGTAGAATTGACAGATTGCTAGACTCAATAAAGAGGATTTAGAGATGTTTGTTTTTTTTTTACCTTTATTGTTGGACAAAGCAATAATTATTACTTACGGACTCTTGATGTCTTCCCAGTGGCGAAAGCGAACGGGAGCGCGCTCGCGCCTCATGTTGGAGGCCCGGTGTTTCGTTGACTCCATTATACTTGAGAATTGTGTGTCTTGAATCTGTGTAATTTCCCGATCTGGTAATAATTCTTCGTCCATATATTTGGGAAATATCCTGGAGTGTTTTGTTGACTTCATTCTACGTGAGAATTTTGGGTAATGGCCAGCGTCGTCGCGGCAGTGTTCCCGCCAGTCTTCATTGTCTCGGCCTTGTGCGCGTCGTATGTATTGTATGTCTGCGATGATTCAGTTTCGGCCACTCGCAGGACCCTTTTGAAATACGGACCAAGGAGTTGACTTTATGTATTTAGCGGGATCTTTAAGGCCTCAATGTCAAACTGAAAGGCGCCACGAAAGTGAAGTGAAATGACCTCTGGAACCGGTCCCTCAAATTATGCCGGCATACCGACTAAAACCCGCGGTGGCCGGCGGCCGGTTCTTTGAACGGCAAACATTGCTGGAAAAATGCTCGAAATGGCGACGTCACCATGCCCTCGACCACCAGTACAACCCGACCTTCAACCTCAAATGATGCAGAAAAAAAAACAAGTATTCACAAAAATATTGTGGGAGTCATTGTATTTATGAATTTTTCACAATAAACAAAACTGAAAGGCCCCACGAAAGTGAAGCTGGACATTAGAACCCCCAGGAAAGGAATGAATGATCGAGAGTGCAGAATGCAAGAATGCAGAATTATTTTTCGTATTATTTACTGTTACATATAAAATAATAATCAAAATCAAACATAGGAAACTACCCTATTCTTTGGAGCGCATATTCAAGAAAAAACAAAAAATGACCCAACAGGAAGTGAGAAAACTCATCAAGTTTTATTGCTTTGAAAAAGATATCAAAGTACCATGAGGGAAAGTTGAAATGAACTTTGAAGAGAGAGTTCCAAGAGTAAGTGAAACCGTTCAGGGGTAAGTAAACCTGCGACAATCGACACCAATTTTGCCTATAAATTCAAACAAATTGATGTAAATTCTAAGTTTACTTGAAAAAAAAAGGAAACAATGTAAACAAGTAAACAATGAAACCATGAGACAAATGGAAGAAAAAGAACTCAGAGAAAACTGAAAGGCCCCACGAAAGTATATAATATATTCATATTCTTTATTATATTTTGTTAAATATTGTTGATTCATGATATTTGCATGATATCTTTATATGCAAAAATTGCCTCATATTATTATTATATCAAATATTTATTTAAAACTTTATAAACAAAGAAATGTGGAAAAACTTACATGATTGCCATACACAGTTATATTTATCGTTTACTGAGACAAATGGAAGGAAAAGAACTCAGAGAAAACTGAAAGGCCCCACGAAAGTGCAGCTGGACATTCGTCGGACGTTTGCGACGCCGCCATGCCCTCGACCACCAGTACAACCCGACCTTCAACCTCAAATGATGCAGAAAAAAAACAAGTATTATTCACAAAATTATTGTGGGAGTCATTGAATTTATGAATTTTTCATTCGTTCCGTTTCGTACGTCGACGTACGTTCTCAGACGTACTATCGCAGAATACGATGCTAAGAATGAAGAATTAAATCATGATTCAGCTGCTGGAAGAGAGTTTACAAAAATTTGAGAACATGACTGACTGTCCGATGGACACAGAACTAGATTAAGAAGAAAAAATATTGGTATTTGCAAGATTAAGACAGACTTTTTCTGACCAGTTGCATAATCATAATAGAGAATGGACTGTTTAATACTATAAGAAAATGTATTAACCCCTACCATCCATTAATAGCTAAAATAGACCAAGAAAGAACTCAGAGAAAACTGAAAGGCCCCACGAAAGTGCAGCTGGACATTCGTCGGACGTTTGCGACGCCGCCATGCCCTCGACCACCAGTACAACCCGACCTTCAACCTAGAAGCCGGGACTAATCGAACCATCTAGTAGTTGGTTCCGTCAGAAGTTTCCCTCAGGATAGCTGGGGTCGGATTTTCGTAACAGTCTCACTCCTTTACCGATGGTGCCACTGGATGTGGGTGAAATACTGCCCCAGGAAATGCAAAAACACGGCCCCTGGGTCGCCCCTCGTCGTCTTCGCCCACCATGAAAATGATGATTTCGCCCGACGAGTTTTGAAGGTCTGAAAATGAAAAAAAAATCACAATGAAGATCAAATCCATAAAAAAATATAGTAGACCTGTCAGGTGCATTTGCAGCGTTTTGAGATTATAATATGCCCCAGGTAGAATATTAGTAGAATTGACAGATTGCTAGACTCAATAAAGAGGATTTAGAGATGTTTGTTTTTTTTTACCTTTATTGTTGGACAAAGCAATAATTATTACTTACGGACTCTTGATGTCTTCCCAGTGGCGAAAGCGAACGGGAGCGCGCTCGCGCCTCATGTTGGAGGCCCGGTGTTTCGTTGACTCCATTATATTTGAGAATTGTGTGTCTTGAATCTGTGTAATTTCCCGATCTGGTAATAATTCTTCGTCCATATATTTGGGAAATATCCTGGAGTGTTTAGTTGACTTCATTCTACGTGAGAATTTTGGGTAATGGCCAGCGTCGTCGCGGCAGTGTTCCCGGCAGTCTTCATTGTCTCGGCCTTGTGCGCGTCGTATGTATTGTATGTCTGCGATGATTCAGTTTCGGGCACTCGCATGACCCTTTTGAAATACGGAACAAGGAGTCTCACAATTATGCGAGTCATTCAGGTAATGAAAATATTTACAACAGACAAAACTGAAAGATCCCCCGAAAGTAAAGCTGAACGCTAGTCGGACGTTTGAGACGCCGCCATGCCCTCGACCACCAGTACAACCCGACCTTCAACCTAGAAGCCGGGACTAATCGAACCATCTAGTAGCTGGTTCCGTCAGAAGTTTCCCTCAGGATAGCTGGTGTCGGATTTTCGTAACAGTCTCATTATGCATGATAAAGAAATGTGGAAAAAATAAGATGATTGCCATACACCATTTATCCTTTACTGAGGAATGTAGTGGATTTGAAATTCTCGTTCCCAAATCCTATCCCTTGCCTATCATTGCGAAGCAAAATTCGTCAAGCGTTGGATTGTTCACCCATCGAATGATTATGAAATTTATGAAATAATAAAGTATGGAAATTAAATGTGGAAAAAATGAAATGAATTAAACCAGCAACCAACCTACGCACCAGCCAGACCAGTCTACGAGAAAAGAAAAAGGGAAAGGACAATGTGACAAGACTAATCGAATCTTCAACTCAGCAGCGGTGAATGCAGGCGCGCTCTGACGAACTGGTAATTTTATAGTACTTTTTTGGGACATAATTTGTATTTGCAAAAAGCACTTACGTAAAGCGGGTGGAGATGGGAGTGTCAGGTACGTAGCAGTTGTGACTTGTGAGTAAACCTTATAAAAACTCACGTCTTTGGTCAGATGCATTATTTGCATTTATTTTGCATGTTTAATTATACAATTATATAAAAGTGTGCGTATGTAGACAGTCGCAATTCGTTGTGCAAATCTATCTTCGGAACCGAGAACAGAACTTCGGAAAAGACTAAACGAACCATCTAGTAGCTGGTTCCGTCCGAAGTTTCCCTCAGGATAGCTGGGGTCAGATTTTCGTAACAGTCTCATTATTCATGATATTTGCACGATATCTTTATATGCAAAAATTGTCTCATATAATTGTTATCGCAATAAAGAAATGTGGAAAAAATTAAATGATTGCCATACACTTTGAACGGCAAACATTGCTGGAAAAATGCTCTGAAATGCTGAATATTTGGATAAGTATCTAGTAGATGGTTTAGCGGTGAAAGGTCGTCGCCGCTGTAGAGGAACAGATGGTTGCGTTCCTCTATGGAAGGGGAAGATTCCAAATCAGGCAGATGTTGCGCCTGACCGGCCGCGGCCCCTCCGATGGTTCCTACTCGGAGGTGGTATATATATCGCGCTTCGCGCGAATATTGCTATCGCAATTCTGGATCGTGCAATGCCATCTGGTGTAGATTTTGGGCGTCATCTGCTAATCGTCGATACCCGGTCATCTAGTAGACAATTTATTGTAGCAGTTCCCAGCCATGTTGATAGGTGGCGGTGTTGCCAATTATGCCGCCACAATGGTAATAATTAATTAGGATGTAGTTTGATTAGAACCAATTAGAGAGAAAAAATGACGAATAAAAGAAGGAAGACGAAAAAAAATATAGTCGATCTGTCAGGTGCATTTGCACAGTTTTGAGATCAGACTCGTCGAGAGGCGTTCCGTCGTCTTCTTCGTCCACTATGAAAACGATGATTTCACCCGATTCATGTCGGGGGTACAGGGAAGGGTCCAGCTCGTCCGCTAGGCGCACCGGCTGTCCAACTAGTCATACTATAAACAAAAATAAATGAACCAATTAGGGAGAAAAAAGACGAATAAAAGAAAGACGAAAAAAATATAGTCGACCTGTCAGGTGCATTTGCACAGTTTTGAGATCAGACTCGTCGAGAGGCGTCCCGTCGTCTTCTTCGTCCACTATGAAAACGATGATTTCGCCCGATTCATGTCGGGGGTACAGGGAAGGGTCCAGCTCGTCCGCTAGGCGCATTGGCTGTCCAACTAGTCATACTATAAACAAAAATAAATGAACCAATTAGGGAGAAAAAAGACGAATAAAAGTAAAAAGAAAGACGAAAAACACACGACGCACCTGAGTCCTGTCATGGCGACCTGGCTGATTTTGAAAATGAACCGGCCAGTGACCATCGTTGATAGGCGCCGGACGATTCAAATGCGCCGGCGGATTCGCAGGAGGCTGGCGACGAACGGGAACATTGGGTAAATGACGGGAGAGAATGGCGTCCACTAATTGGAGCCGAAAAGACAGATGATCAACCCGGGAATTTGTAGAAGATTCCAATAGGATGCGCGCATTGAGAATGGAGACGTTCAGCAACCGCTTGAACATCTTCATGTACCATTTGGCACACCGTTTCCGCTCAATCAGGTACGGCTCCAGCATGTGGTCTTTGAGGTCCACCCCACCCATGAACCTGTTGTAGTCTAAAACTACTTGAGGCTTGAATGGGATGGGCCGCACTGGGTTCGTGGGTATGCGGGACATGGCAGTGCCACTACCATGGCAAGTGGACAGCGTGACAATGCGCTTTTTATCCTGCCATGCCAGCACACACACGTCCCCAGAATGCCTCGCTAGAAGCTGTCCCCTCTTGAGCGGAGCTTTGGCTACCAAGTAGGGCACGTCTTTCCGATTCGGACGGTAAGGTACCGACACAATCGGTACCATTCCGTTTCAAAAAGCGTGCCAACCGTGGTGAATTGAACCAGTTGTCCATAAATAGTCTATATCCCTTATTTAGTAAGGGATCAATAAGCTTTTGGACTAGTGCAGAACTCGACAGGCTCCCTGGAGCTTGTTGAATGTCTACACTAGTCTGCTTACCCGTATAAATTATGAAAGACCACAGGTAACCTGTGGTACTTTCGCATAACTCATAGGATTTGATCCCAAACTTTGCAGCCTTTGACCGAATATATTGTTTGATATTCAGCCTTCCCTTCCAAAGGGTTAGACTTTCGTCTATGCAAATATTTCTACTAGGTACATAATTTGCCTGAAATTTGGCGTTCAAATGATTATAGGCCTCAAACGCTGCAATCGGTCAGAGCTTGCAGCGGGGTCGTCAATGGTAGGGTCCATTGCTTGGACGACAGGGTCCGCGTCGACGAAGTGCAATGCTCTCGAAAGATGGCTATAGCGATGCTGGGTAAAAATTCGCCGGAAAACAGTTGTTCTCAGGAGATCGTTTCCTGAGAAACAACTGTTTATAGTTGGCATACGAACTACACCCAGCATCATCCAAAATGCGAAGAGGCATAGCACTTCGTCGACGTTTGTCGGGTGCCACTCGGCATGAAACGAAGCTGAGGATATTTCGTTGGCATACCGGTTCGTCTCGTCGGCTACAACTTGCATGATGCCATCGTCCCAATAGGAACGAAAAGCATCGTATGCAGTTGTATACGATTCGACAGCCCCGGTACGTGCAGGCCGAAACACCTCCTCTTCACCTCGAAAAGTCTCCATAGGAGACCACTCGAAATGAAGGTCTTCACCCTGCAGTGGAATATCCGTCCCATCAACTACTTCCCGAGGCTCATCTTCATTCACCCTCTCATTCATTCGTCGTCTTACAACGTCCCGTGCCATTTCACGTAGTTCGGATGGGACGTCGTCATCGGATAGATAAATTTCTTGCAGTGGATGACCAACATCCCACTGCAAGTCATCAACCCGATGACGACTTCCCACCCCCTGTGTCCTCGTACCGCCGCCTCGCGCGCCGCCGCTCCTGCGCCCTCGCCCTCGCCCACGTCCACGAGCACGAGCACGAGCCCGAGCAGGCACACGCCCCCGCTCAGGCGCCGACGTACCCGTGATGTGGGCGAAACCGTGATGCACATCGGAGTCAAAAAAGTCCAACTCAGACTCGTCGAACGGCGTCCCATCGTCTTCATCAGATATGTAATAAATGACGATTTGGTCCGACGAGTCTTGAGGTCTGAAAATGAAAAACATTCACAATGAAGATAAAATCCATATCAATCAAATATAGTCAACCTGTCAGGTGCATTAGCACCGGTTTGAGATTATAATATGCCCTAGGTAGAATATTAGTAAAATTGACAGATTGCTAGACTCAATAAAGAGGATTTAGAGATGTTTTTTTTTACCTTTGTTGTTGGACAAAGCAATAATTATTACTTACGGACTCCGATGTCTTCCCAATGGGGAACGGGAACGGGAACGCGCCTCGTGTTGGAGGTACAGCGGAGGGTCCAGCTCGTCAGCTTCTCCGCCCACCGGGGACGACAAGGGGGAATAAGCCGGCGCAACCAGCTCTTCCGACTCGTCATACTATAATCAAAAACAAATGAACCAATTAGAGTGAAAAAAAGACAATAAAAGTAAGAAGACAGACAACAGACAAAAGCGCAGTGATCCATTGCTAGTTGTGAATAAAAGAAATGGAAAACTGTGCTTTATACAACGCGCGGCCACTAAAAAAAACACCACCACTTCGACGATACTAAAGTTAGTACAATTTGGTATAATGTTATCGGCTTGGGACTTCAGATATATTATATAATAATACTGTGCCCCGCATACATGCATCTATTTACATCGCGTACATACACAAATAAAGGACACAAAAGTATACAAAAAAAAGGCATAAAAGTAAGAAAAAAAAGTAAAAGTTAGTACTATTTAAAAATAAAGGCAGACAGAAAGGACGCTTTGTAGGATGACCAGTAATCAACTGTTTGTGGTGAATAACAAACACCTGAAAACTGTCCATAATACACCGCGCAACTACTCAAAATAAACACCACCACTTCGAGATGAAATGTCTTGGTCCGAAGTGCATGCTGATTCATCTTATAAATCAAGTATATAATTGAAGCGCTCCTTGTGATACACAATTCGTCTAACATAAAATGTGGAACATGCAATAGTATCATAAACTGATGTTGATGGTAGGTACATAGAGTTTGTAAATTGTAATACAAAATATTATGAAGGTAGTGATGATACAGTTATATATGTTATTAGCTTGGCACTTCAGATGTATAATAATAGAAAAAAAAGGAAAAGTATTATTTGAAAATAAAGGATGTGTTAGTAACACAGACAGGCCGATGGTAGCAGTGTGTAGATGAAATGTCTAAGACAATAAAAAGACACAAAAAGTATACAAAAACAAGATCACTATTTGATCATATAACAAGTGGCCACTCAGAAAACTTACTCTGATTACTCAAACAGTAGGTTATAGATTATGCAGGTTTCTGAAAAGATGTACAAGGCCTATATAGAGAGAGAGAGGTACTAATTTATCAGAGGGTGTAATCTGTGAAAACATACACAGTGCATCCACTTTTTGCCGTGCATATTCCGTACCATAATGCGATAGGGGGCGAGCCTATCGCTATATCAGGCACAAATTCTAGACTCCCAGCTAATACTGATTAGAAAAACCCAATATCACTTTGCCCATCCCGGGGATTGAACCTGAGACCTCAGCATTGCCGACATACTGTTATTCAAATACCTCATCACTGTCGGTCTCATAATCAGAGAGTGGTTCTATCGCCATATCAGGCACAAATTCTAGACTCCCAGCTAATACTGATTAGAAAAACCCAATATCACTTTGCCCATCCCGGGGATCGAACCCGAGATCTCAGCATTGCCGACATACTGTTATTCAAATACCTCGTCACTGTCGCTCTCATAAGCAGAGAGTGGTTGCTGCCACTCGCTATCCGACTCATCGTCCCCGTACAGCGTCTCTCTGAAGCTGGGCTGCGGCTGTTCTTCGCGGACCCTCCGTGCGCTGTTACCTCCAGACATTTCTAGAAATAATCAACCAAATGTATAGATTTTCGCTTTTGTTATACACCTGCATTATCGTGTGCCTATTGTTTATTTTAGGCGCACCGTTATAAAATATCGTAATCATTTCACAACATATTTATTTTTATCGACAAATGTGTACGATAAATACACATGCACATAACTATTTGAATGTCAACAAGAATAAAAATAATAATATTTTTGTAATTTTTATCATATAAACGCAGATATTTGGTAAAACAATCATTGCTAATGTATTTATGAACAAAATAAGGAATTGTATGCCTTTATTTCAACGCTTGGGCGGACGAGTTTACTGCGTAGTATTTTGTACACACTTTTGCATTGCAACAACTAATATTTTGTTACTTTTATATAAAATAAATGCAGATGTTTGATGAAATAATAGTTGCTAATGTGTTTATGAACAGAATTAGGAATTATATGCAGTAATTTCGCCACTTGCGCAACGGTTGAACCGCGTGGCAATTATAACTTCAAAGTATGATATTTGGCACATTATTTTGTAGCCTTTGTCACATAATAGCAGATTTCTGGTCAAATAATCACTTCTAATGTATTTAGTAGCTATTTCAACGATAATTTTGACAAAATTAGTCCACTACGTCGCGATTACGAAAACCAAGTGGTCTCATTTTGAATTTGGAATATAACCATGATTGCTCAAAATTTATATGAATGCTAGCTACAATATGTGCAAAATACATTATTATATAGGTAAACTAGCTTTTGCCCGCGGCTCCGCCCCCGTGAATGAGTTTTCCCGGTATAAAAGTCCCGCTTAAAATGTAGCTTATATGACACGTTCGTAGATTTACCATAGCAGCGCCATCTATTGATTACTTACTCAACCCAGTCGAAAGGTATCGACATCTGTTAGAATCATTCATAGCAGCGCCATCTATTGATTACTTACTCAACCCAGTCGAAAGGTATCGACATCTGATAGAATCATTTGGAGTTAAGATAATTGTGACTGTCAAATAATAACAGACAAATAATTAGCAATAAATTAAAATTGCGACTATAATTTGAGATTTAAACTATCCTATCTCTCAAGTTGGATCGAACTGCACATGGTGTGCGAATTTTATTATAATCGGTTAAGTGGTTTAGGAGTCCATTGAGGACAAACATTGTGACACGAGATTTATATATATTAAGATGTACTCACTATTCTTTATTTCTTCAATTATTCACAACACAATCACTTATTGATGCGCTCGTACCGACGAGTAGAAAGCAAATGGCAGCCCGGTGAGGGGCGTGAGTCCGCGCTTAGTTTTTAACTTTTTATACTCGGGGGTAGAGTGGTTTTGGCCACTATTCGAATTTTAAAATTATTGTAGTGGGTAGAAATAATTTTCAAGTATAAATAAACGCGTGGTAATGAGAAATAATGACAATTGATTGCGGTGTCAATAAGGTTGATTTTCGCTTAAACTGGCTGTGACGTCATGGTCGATTTCGACCGAGCGAATACTGCAAGGTGAAAGAAAATACTTGGAAGTATTTCGAACCTTGGTTTTTGGCGCTGGTTTTTTTAGGCGGACGTATTTGTAAGCCCTGGTTCACGATTTTGCAAGTACGACCTATGCCTACTAGCAGCGCGTGAACACCTCTCACAGTATGCCTCTGTTCTCTCGAAAAAGGCTACATTATAGATACCTATTGAAGATAAACTAATATGGAGCGCTTTCATTAGAGCATAGAGATAGATTATAGTCTCAACTCTGGAATAGCACATAGGTCACTTTTTATTCCGGAAAAATATATAGCGGGAAAAACTTTACCACGCGGTAAATATAAGAAGTAGCCTATAGCGCACAGGAGTAATGTAGCACTAGTGAAATAATTTCCTAAATCGGTTCATCAGTTCCTGAGATTAGCGCGTTCATAAATGCGCCCGTGGTACTTGATCATTATTGTGTTGCGGAGTTAATTTATAACTATGATATCTCCTAACATATTCATTGAAATCAAATGACGTTCAGGGCAATTTTGTTCAAAATAAAATACTTGTGATGAATAACGTATTTAATTGGATAAGGATCAATGTCATGTTCATAAAAATACCTTCGCAAATAATGCATTATTTAAGAACAAATTTGATTACCACAAAAAAGGTTATACTGAGTCAAACTTAAAAGATAGACATATGCTGTCGCGGACTTTTTTTAGAACTTTTAAAGGGAAATAATTCCTTCATACCTAATTTTTACGTACGATCGTATTCAGTACGGCCATACCATAGTTTAAACGATTTTTTTATGTGGTACAGACTTCGCGCCACACAATCGTTCACCACGCATTGTCCAGTATTTTTTGTGCTAGCAGCGCGTAAACACGTCCGCACTGCACAAAAAACTCGCAACAACGACAACAATACGTCATTAATAACTAATTACCTGAGTGACCGAGCCTAGCTCGGGTGATTTTTGAATACCTACTATACATGTTATTTATTTCTTTAAAGTAGGTGCTAATAATATTTTCCATTTTAAGAAAATATTCACGACTAAAGTCAAAGGAGTCGATACCTACAGAAACACTAATTTAAAAAAAATCGGTTCATAAGCGGTTCAGATTTTATATTAAATATCAGGTTTCATATTTTTTCACATTGAATTACATCACGAGCACATGGTTCAGTTCTCATCTCTCGTTTCACTTATTTACGAATTGATAAAAGACGAATGTCCTATGTTTATTTATATCCGCAACATATTTGGTCTTAAAAATATGTTTCCCAGTTTAGTTTCTCCCCTCTTTAGCTGCCCTAAGTTAGTAGTTAATAAATATGAATATCCCATATTTATACTCAAGGCACATCTATATCAAATTTCACCATAATCGTTTCAACGGTTTATTTTCTTTCCTCTTTTTTAACCTTCTTATTTAAGAGTTAATAAAAAACTAAATATATCATATTTATTTATAAGTTTCAAGAGATCCCCAAACCATATTTAAATAGAACTAGCTTTTGCCCTCGGCTCCGCCCGCGTGAATGAGTTTTCCCGTGATAAAAGTCTCGCTTTACATTTTCCTGGGATGAAAAGTAGCCTATGTGTTAATCCAAGCTATAATCTACCCGCGTGCCAAATTTCATCAAAATCGGTTTAGAAGTTTTTGCGTGAAAGAGTAACAAACCTCCATACATCCAGACATCCATACTTACAAACTTTCGCGTTTATAATATTAGTAGGATTAGTTCAGTGGTTTAATTTCTTTCCTATTTTGCCCCTCTCAATTTGGGGTTAGTGAAAAATAATATCTCATATTAATTTTCAAGGTTTAAGATATCCCCAATCCCCATACAGTGCTATACAATCGGAGCAACAGTATTTTTTGCCCTCTTTTAACCCCCTTAGTTAAGGGTAAATAATATATGCCATAGTTATCTTTAAGGTTATAGATATCCCCATACCAAATTTCATTACAATTCGTTTAGGAGTTTAGTTTCTCTTCTCTTTTATCCCCTTTAGTCAGGAGTAAAAGAAAAGAATTAACATTCCATATTTATTTTTCAATATATAGAGCTTAAGATATTCCCGTAGCAAATATAATTACAATCGATTCAACGGCTTAATTTCTCCTCCTTTTACCTCCTTAATTATGGGTTAATAAAATAAATAATATACTATGTTTGTTTTTAAGGTTTGAGATATTCCCATACCAAATTTCATTACAATCGGTTCAACGGTTTAGTATCTCCCCCCTTCGAACCCCACAAGTTTGGGGTGGATAAAAAAAACTGAATACAACAATTTAATTTTTAGAGCTCATACTATCCAAATCCAAAATTTCATTCAAATCAGACTAGCCGTTTTCGAGAAATAAGTGATAAACAGTAATTACTAAGTTGGCAAAATTTGTAAAACTGCGGCGTGTACTTTCTTTTGTTTATTATTTTGTTACTTTATTACCTAGCCCGTAATTAACTCTACTATTGTTATCGCACGCGCCGAAAATTCAAAGCAATTCGTTCTTTTGTTTTATTTTGAAATTACCTTACACGGGCAGACTGTTGTTAGGTAGTGATGGATTATAATCAATACGTTATCATATTATTAGTTTCTCAGACAACTATACGCAGTAAGCGTTATTTGGTTTAATATTAATGCTTGCTGTTTGTATATTTTATAGGAGATTCATAATAGTAAAATAATAATTTTTTATCTCTATTTAACGCCCTTCCGTTGTCGTTATACAGAGTTTACACTGTAATTTATAATTGTTACATGTAAACTTATTGAAACATGACGATTTTGGTCGAAGACGTCGGAAAAAATCAAGTCGACTGGGAGTTTTCATTGCTAACGCTGCCTATTCCTTTGAGATATAATAAAATAATGTATGGTAGAATTGTTCATCTTTTATAGGTCTACAAAAAAGTTCGCGATGGCATATATGTCAGCAAAATGGCGCGCTAACCGTATTGGAAGCTTTCTATTCGAAATTTATAATACATACAGAAAAAAAAAAATCTCATATTTCTACAATTTGTTACTTTAGTTTGGTCGTAATTTTTTTTTATAATTCATAACTACTACTAATTGCTGTACATCATTGTCAATAGCGGCGTGCAGTAAAATTTATGGAATGTAAAATTTTATGACATAACTCGGCATTTGTTTATCAATAATATAAAAATGAATCACTGAATGTGTTGCTAAGCGCAAATCTCGAGAGCACTGAACCGATTTCGCTAAATGTTTTTTTAGAATATTCCTTGAAGTACGAGGATGGTTCTTATGGAGAGAAAAATTTAAAGATTGCCTGA
Organism: Sphinx pinastri; assembly: GCA_947568825.1. Taxonomy (NCBI): domain Eukaryota; kingdom Metazoa; phylum Arthropoda; class Insecta; order Lepidoptera; family Sphingidae; genus Sphinx; species Sphinx pinastri. The sequence goes on along the minus strand of OX387614.1, from coordinate 4,034,742 downwards.
AAAAGTCTAAAAACAACACTTTTCTATACTCCCATACAATCGATTCGTAATAATACTTGAAAGTCAATTTGAACTTTAATACCATACCATAAAGTTTGTGTTACTAGAGAGGTTCCGGGAAGGCAACACAATTGAGTGATGTTAGTATCGTATACATATTAATGTTAATATTTGTCAATATTTATACGATGGTAACATTACTCAAAAAAAATGGTTTAGATTAACAATTAGATCCGGTAGGTGGCGCTGTACTCGGGTTCTGGGATTTTATTTCCTTTTTAGGGCAGGACAACATCTGTCGGGGCCGCTAGTATAAAAAGCTAAAAAAAAAGCTAAAATTAGAAATTTAGAACAATTAAATCTAATACTATCGTCACTTATAGGATCGCTGGGCGCTGGCTAATCTAAAATTTATTTGTTACATAAATTATTCGTAAATCTTTGCATATTCCCGCCCGTAAATCGTGCATTGAAATGTATGGAATTAGGGCCATTTGCCCGGGGGGGTCTTAAATATAGCCAACTATACTGATTTTAATGATAAAAAAAATAAAAATATCACATAATATATAGAAAGCTATTTAGACGGATACAGTATTAATTCATATCCGATTAAATACGTTAGCTATCTAAAGCATTTCATGCACATTATAACTGCCTTTTATACCATATAATTTTAATTAATATCTTAGGACTTATCGCAAGTCTAAAAAGTAAATTTTCTTCCTAAGGTCGTTCACCGTAGCAAGTTGATAATGTTCTTTCCATTTATCTAAAAGAATTTGCATCGCTTGATTTCGTGCGTCTTTATTGCAATATAGGCTGAGGGATGAATTCCATAAGCAGGTCAAATCTGTATACAATTCTCACTACTCTATTATACTGTATTTTTCCGTAACAATATCGCGCTCGGAACCTATTACGACGACAGATAAGGTGCTACGTTTGCGAAGGTTGAATAACGACTGAACCGCCGAACGGTACGATGCGTCGGCCAGACGACCAGATTTGGTACGGAGCATACCAAATCCGATGTGCAAGCGATCGAACCAACCATACCGTCAATAATAATAATAATGTACCTGACAGCATACCGTGCGCCACACGATCGGATATGGTACGGTGGCGTACCGTTTTCGTGGGACGGCCGTTCCGAATACGATCGTACGTAAAAATTATGTATGAAGGAATTATTTCCCTTTAAAAGTTCTAAAAAAAGTCCGCGACAGCATATGTCTATCTTTTAAGTTTGACTCAGTATAACCTTTTTTGTGGTAATCAAATTTGTTCTTAAATAATGCATTATTTGCGAAGGTATTTTTATGAACATGACATTGATCCTTATCCAATTAAATACGTTATTCATCACAAGTATTTTATTTTGAACAAAATTGCCCTGATCGTCATTTGATTTCAATGAATATGTTAGGAGATATCATAGTTATAAATTAACTCCGCAACAAAATAATCATCAAGTACCACGGGCGCATTTATGAACGCGCTAATCTCAGGAACTAATGAACCGATTTAGGAAATTATTTCACTAGTAGGAAGCTACATTACTCCTGTGCGCTATAGGCTACTTTTTATATTTACCGCGTGGTAAAGTTTTTCCCTCTATATATTTTTCCGGAATAAAAAGTGACCTATGTGCTATTCCAGAGTTGAGACTATAATCTATCTCTATGCTTTAATGAAAGCGCTCCATATTAGTTTTTCTTCAATAGGTATCTATAATGTAGCCTTTTTCGAGAGAACAGAGGCATACTGTGAGAGGTGTTCACGCGCTGCTAGTAGGCATAGGTCGTACTTACAAAATCGTGAACCAGGGCTTACAAGTACGGCCGCCAAAAAAAACCAGCGCCAAAAACCAAGGTTCGAAATACTTCCAAGTATTTTCTTTTTGCATAGGAAATTAATCCATGTTTCGATACACACAAGGATCACAATCGCGCTCACAAATAAAAACTTCTAATACTTTGATTCTATAAATACTAAGTATTTTCTTTCTGTAGAGGAAATTGATCCGTGTTTCAGTATACATAAAGAGCACAATTGCGTTTATAAACAAAGTACTTATAGCACTTGGATAGTCGAAAATCGAAATACTTTCAAGTGTTTTCTTACTTCATAGGATATTGACCCATGTTTCGGTACGAATAAGGAGCACATCCGCGTTAACAACTAAAATACTTTTAACACTTCAATACTTGCATAGGAAATTGTTCACTGGGTTTGTTGAAATAAGAACCATTAGTAAATTTTCGGACGACGACTCCTGAGCGCGGACGCGCGCGGCGGGCCGAGGCGAGGTCACGTGACTCCATCGTGTCACGAGAGCGTAGCTAAGTAAAATACTTTCAAGTCTTGCAAGTATTTCGGGTCAGCACCTGGTCGGCGTACTTGCAAGTAATAGCTAGTCGCGTAAATACACACCATCCCTAGCTGCTAGCACAAAAAAAACTGGGCATTGCGTGGTATGGTACGCTCGTGTGGCGTGAAGACCGTACCGCATAAAAAAATGGTTAAAAAAATGGTACGGCCGTACCAAATCCGATCGTCTGTGGATACTATAAGAAGCCAGATCCGGTGCTCTTTCGGAACGTCGCAGATGTTTATTATTTACTCGAATACTAATAATATTAAATCTATATGTATCGTCTACATATACATTATTTGATTAAATCATTATATTCTTATACAGTAATAATACGAGTATATCATTAATTCACTACTGCCGCTTTCCTTACAGTTATATATTACCTTAAAGTTGTTCCCCCCTCTCAGTGGAGGAGGCCCGTGCTCAGCAGTGGGCAGTATATAATACAGGGCTGATTGCATTGCATTGCATAGACTAACATATTCCATCATTGATATTTTGTCACCATTAGAATATAACTAGCCTTATAATATTGTTACATACAACTTTGCTGTGTTGCATGCGTTTGTGATTGTCACCATAAATCATACTAAAATAAGCATTAGGTAATAGGTACCGTAAAATAACTAAAAGAAGCTTTGTTGCGGATAAACAATGACTCAGTGGTTAGTTTTGGCTTCAAAGCCAGTTACATTCACATCTAGTAGTTCTCATTCCTTTAGGCCAGCTCCCAGGACTAGTATTTCACTCACACTGTCTCTGCGGTCCGGGGACTAAACTTAATTAATACACGAATACTGTTGACACTGACACAAGTGAGAATATGAAATCAAGATCTTTTAAATAAAAATAACTTTAATGTCAACAGTATTTTGGGCCGATTCAAATCGAACAATAAACCAGCAGTAGATCGCCGTAAGGTTTCCCAGTAGAATGCTTTGATTACTCAAGGACGAGTATTTTTTCACTGCGTCTCTACTGGCTCCTGGAGCAACTTCTGCGTTCCAGGCGGATGTTGAGTACTGCTTGAAAGGTTGAGAGTAACCTGTAACAATGATAAAACATATTTCAGGAAACGATATTGTTAATTAATTATTTTTTTGGTTCATTGGATATTCAATGAATGTTATAATGGGCGTGTCTACATAAACTAGTCCTAGCTGAGCTGGCCCTGCACATTGCACATGCGCATTGTGCACTACTAGTATCTGTCGCCATGTTAAAGCGCAGTATCGATCCCTGGACAACCAATATAAGGACATTTCAATGTGACTCGTATTATAACCACCAGTCCACTACTCTGTCCACTCAAGCGTTTTACCACATTCAGCTACATGAGTCTCACCGCTGCAGGTGCCTGCACCGCCACTCTCACCACTCACGCTTTGCGTTCAAAGTTGCTTGAAGAAAAGCACTCACATACCCACTTAAACTGACCTTCTTAATGATAGCGCTGCACATGGGGTGATGTTTTAGAGTAAACTTTAATAATGAGAAATGTCCAGCAACAACTTCTGTATAAATGCACAAATTGTTGCTGGACATTCCGAAGACACGTCCGGCCCAGGCACGCGACTCCGAGGGAAAGATCGAGGGAGCCTGGATGCGTAGCTTAGTGATGCGACTGGAGTCGTATTTTTATTCTAGCGACTCTAGTGAATTTGTCAAAATCGTACTCGAGTGAAACAAAAAATATTGTCTCGAGTCCATTTACACTCGAGTTGCCGAGTCAACTCAGCGCACCGAGTAGCCTCGGTTAATGCTGAAAATCACTATAATATGTCGCTAAATCACTAGTCGCTGTCTACGTCTCGAACGTAATTGCTGCCAATGTAGCATTTTTATGGCTAATTTATCAATTTTCATGTGATAGAGCATGGAAAAATTGAATGTGACAAGTGGACAATAACTATTCTTTTGTATATTATGTCATCTTCCGGCATATTAGTATTCTAATAAGGGTATTTAAAAATTCTTTAACAAATCTTACTCGACTTGCAGGGTGTGTAAATAGTCAACTCGAGTGACTCGAAGACTCGAGTGATGTAAAAAAAATACTCGAGTGACTAGAGTCATAAAATCTTACTGGAGTCGCATCACTAGTGTAGCTAGGGTTCCCAGGTAAAGGATTATAATTTCATTGACAATTTCTCATGTACTTGTGTAATGGAATTAAAGTACAATTTTATTTTATTAAAAACAAATTGTTCCACGAAAATGTTTTTGACACAATAGTAAATTACCGAATTAAAAAAAAAATCGGCACCTCTCCCAGGTTTCAGGTGTGTAAACGTTTCAGAAAAAAAAGGGAATTTGAGACATTAAAGTGTAATTACTTAGTGAACACGGGATAACATGAAAAAATTCAGGTGATTCTCGGATTTCCAGGCCATCTGGCAAACCTAGTTCTCTCACTCCCTTAATGCATTGATCTAGGTTTCAAACTAGATACAGCTCCATCTGTGCTCTTAATATTGAAACTCAAAGCCTTCCACACTCACTGGTCTCTCTGCTACACGCTAACTTATCATTTGCACCATTTTAACTTACTAATATTATAAATGCGCAAGTTCGTGAAAATGTTTGGATGTTTGTATGTTTGTTAGAAGTAAACGTAGAAACTGCGCAACGGATTTGGATGAAATTTGGCTCACTGGTAGATCATGTCCTGGATTAACACATAGGCCTTTTATTCCGGAAATATGCTCCCTTGAGAAATAATGGTACATTTTCATCTGATTTTTAAAATAGATGGCGCTGCCTTTATGGGTACTTTTGTAGCGGGAAAGGCTATTCACGCGGGCGAAGCCGTGAGCAATGACTAGTAACTAATAAAAACTTTTAACGAAAAAGAAAACCGACTTTTTAAACCACTACAAATACAAAATAACAATGTTTCTATGACCCTACATTAAGTATTTTGGGAGTCTATTTGGATTGACTATTGATTTCGTATATTTGCTTGTGTATTTACTGAGCTCAGCTCAATCCTTATGGAAAATTATACAATGTAATATATCCACCACAAAAGGAGTTTCACCCAGGCAAAATAACGAGCAACCACTAATGCTTTTATAATCTTCATAGTCTAGTCAGGAAAATAGAAAACCCTACTTGGGGGCGCCACTTATGCTTTTTAATTTTAAAGTTGACGTTTTCAGTTCAAAAAATTTGTTCCATATTTTACCGCGACGTTTTTTATTTTCCTGGTTTAAAGGTTAGTTGCTTAGCTTTAGTATAATACACTTTCGTCATCAGTTGATATTTTTAATCCGATAAACAAATTCAAAAAAGTAGCATTTAGAGTGCATTTAGAGTACTAATAGTTTCCCTTAAACTTTTTTTGTTATTGCTGATTATTGTTTTCTTTTCGTTTTCGATATATTCATATTTTTTAGGGTACCGTACCTCAAAAGGAACCCTTACTTTCACTTTGTTGTCCGTCTGTCTGTCTGTATGTCTGTGAAGACCTTTTTTCTCAGGAATGCGTAGAGATATCAGGTTGAAATTTATATCGATAATCGCGGCTACAGTCTCTTTCAGGAGTTTGCAAATTTAACGCTCGATGAACTCCTATTTTCTAATTATATTTTATAAATCGGATATGGTTTAGTTTTTCCCCTTGAGCGCTTTATTTTTAACACAACGTGGATATATATTAATGACTTTACTTCTAATAGTACTCTATCAGATATTGTTACATCTAATAGGTTTTTTTTATTACAAATAATCGATTTTTTTAATTATAAATTAAAATACGCTTAATTAAGCTTAATTTCCTTGATTAAAACAAAAAATGTCGTTCATTATTCAATGGGTGCTTGTCGAACATAGGTGCCATACGATATTGTCTACTATTGTTGGAGATTATTAAGTATTTATGTTAAACTGAATTAAGATAATATCCATGGCGACACGAGGCTACTGCTTAGAGCGTAGTTAAATGCTCTAAGGGATGCTGTCATGAACAATACGCCTTGTTAAATAATTCTCTTTGAAGGCTATGGGCTCCTGGTACAAAATTTTCACTCCTCTTGGGCGTTGCCCGCCGTCCGTTTTGGCGGTCAATACCTTCGCCGATATTTGGAACTACACTGACAGCACGTTTACCTATCACGTAGGCGTATATTAATATATGTTATGAACAACAGACTGAATCACAGAGACTGTTTGACTACAGGCTTGTGTTGTTTTCCGAAATGAACTAGTTGATTAATATTGAAGCATATGTGCAAACCGCCAGATGAAGTTTACCGGGTGACTCGTATTTTCTGTACATAACCTAGTATTTTGGAGCAGTTTATTACATTGAAAATTAAAAAAATAAAGATTCAATTATTATATAAAAATCTCCGAAACTGGAATGGAATAGTATAATTTAACATAAAAAAATACATTAGTTTTAACTCAAGGATAGGTGTCTCTGAAAAACAATAAACATGCAGAATTTGAAACAATGTATTTAGCTGCATTATCTTCAACGTTTTCGTTATTAACTAAAAATATTTTTTCATTAGTGTCAATTAATAATGGTATTTTTTTAAGTATAAGAATAAGCTACTTACTTGTATCAATTTCTGTATTTTTGTCATCTGCTTTCAAAGCATCCATAACAGAAGACTGCATACAATCCCCTTCAAACCAGTAAAATTTATGTTTTCCACTTTGAAGATCCCGACCATTTCTTGTAAGTATGATTAATATTTATCATTGTATTTTATTCTCATTTTTATGTTTTCTTTATTTATAATATCCACCAGCCTCCGTCTATCTGCACCACTTTAAGGTCGACTGGGAGAAAATGCCTTTAGGCATTGGGTCCGCCTGTACAAAGTACAAAGTGTAAATAAATATATTTTTTCTGGTTGATTTTTTTACAGATTCTATGTATGTATGTATATACTTCAACTCACGATTTGAGATTCTCCTATTCATAAAATACTACTAAATAAATACACTTTACTAATTTCCGATCTGAGAAGACTATCAAATAGATATAATTAGCTAGCGCATAGGCCTGGTTTAGACTAGAAACTACTACTTATAAGTAAGTCTCTTACGGCCCTTCCTACGATAACTTCCGGCCCATTATCAAGAACAGGTGGCTGTACAACATCAGCAGAAGTCACTGTATTTTCATCTTGACCTTCAGAGGCTCCTCTCGACTCGATAAGCATGTTATGCAGTACCACACACGCTATAAAGATTTCTGCTGCATATTCACGATGGTAATACATTACTCGCTGTACTAGCAAACATCGAAACCTAGCCTTCAGCATACCAAAAGCTCGTTCGATGGAGTTTTGAGCTTTTGCGTGCTTTCTGGTGTAATTTGCCTGTCGTGATCCAGGGTCTGCGTTGATAATCGGCGTCATTAGGTAGCTCCTTTGGGGGTAGCCACTATCACCTAAAAAGTTACAGATAATCTTATGTAATAATAATAATAAAACAATATCCAAGCCAAGTAGGTATTTTATACAATTTATCTCATTGTTAGGCAGGATAATTTAAATCAATGATTAACAATACACATGTAACTTCTGTGAGTACTTTGAGACTTGAACCTGCGGACCTTCGTTTCGGCAGTCCGTCCCATTCTCTACTAGGCTATCGTGCACTGTATTCGTACTTTAAACTATTCACCTTCAAATAATATTGACTGATAAATATTTTTGTTTTAAACACCATCACCTAACAACCAAGCTGTTTCACCAGACTGTTGTAGAGCTTGCATGTGTTGCAGTAACGTACTATTAGCCCAAATATGGTTGTCATGGGATGACCTCCCAAACTTCGCATTCACATTTATGAATTTAAGGTCACTGTCACACACCTGTAATATTAAAATTTTTAACAAAGCTAATTTCATATACATATATTTTAATTTAAGGATCACCAACATGACATGCATTATATACAAAATTAGTTTACAGTACGTTATACTTAATATAATTTATTAAACAAAAATAACGATCAACATAAAAACTTTTAACTGATTACTTCCTTATAATTTGTTGGTGGTAGGATATGTTTTGTATCCATCCAGATAGCGACCACGGTACGCAAGGTGTTCAAACCCGCTATAGTGGCCCACTTAAGTGTGCCACGTTCCGGGATAAGCCTGTGTATGTCTGGTTCAAACAGGTCGATCTAATCATGTAGGCTGGTGAAGGATAATCATCTATTGTCGGTCGACCCTTTCCTGTTAATAAAACATGGCTCATTGCTAACCGGACGCACTATGGCCACATGTAACTATGTAACTTTAGCGCCCGATGCTAATAATTTGGCCATTATACATTAAAGGTACATACTAACACTACTTTCTCCCACCCATCGTGTTTGTCAGTAAATAAATAAAGTCCCGCTGCCTTGGGATCTCCGTCAATGTTATTTATTTATTTAATTGTTTAAAATATCAATATAATCTTTACCGGAATTACACCCGGTGCTATACGTATACGTAATTTGGCAAGCTCTGTTAGAGCTTTTGTCACCTCTGAGGTACTGATTCACACTTCTTTGGTCCATATGTAGCTGTTTGGCTATAGCCTTTTGGTACGAGCCCATGACATAGAAACTTAATGCAGTCAGCACCTAATAAGTAAGTACAAAGCTTGATTTGATTGACATTAGGTGATGTTACATAAATTCATAAACTCACGTCAATAATCTTGCTAATGGTAGGCGCTGGCGTAATCAGTAAGGTAGCTGCCATTACTACCCCCGTATGAAACATCCACACTGTGTTTAGTACATTCTGGTTTGAATAGGGCCAAATTTTACAGCATGGGTTTACCCTAATACTAATAGGTTTACTATTATAGACAGCTGCGACCTACTCCTTAAGCTTATACATTCCTGGTAATGTCCCACTGGGATACGTTCAATACTTTATGTGACGTCACGATTGAAAAACATTATTAGTTCGCATGCGTCGTTCCCTTCAAGAACTGCCATTCTACTTTATTGCTATAAACTTGCTTCCATCGTACATGGTCCCCAAATATGGTGTTTCTCCACCCGAATTTATGAGGAAATTTAGTGGAATAGGATTTTTAGGGGCGTAATATTTTTAGTCTGGAATTTGTGCCCGGTATGGCGATAGGCTCGCCCCCTATCACATCATGGGACGGAATACGCTTGGCGAAAAGTGAGTGCACTAGTTGCGCCTCTGCCTACCCCTTCGGGGTTAAAAGGCGTGAGCATGCGTAATATTTTTAGAGAGGCCTTTTGGATTCGTTATATTTAGATTTTTTCATTTATATTTGTTTGTTTTTCTAACCATTGGGCGACATCAAGTAAAATTCCTCGTTACTAAGAATGATGAGTAAAAAAAAACAAATGTCACAAGTTATACTTTAAACATAGAACTATAAAAACTTAAAACAACTTTATTTATTTATCAAATTATAGGTACATAAATTTAAATAGTTGTGCGTGCGTGTAATGTTATGTGTGTATAATATTATTTTATTATCAAATTATTCATGTACTTACGTATTTTCACGAATCTATATGCCTTCATAGTTGAGATTTATTATGATTTTTAATTTTGTTCTTTGCTACATGCACGGATAATTTTATGATACATACAGCATTTTTTAACTTTATTATAATTGTATAGGGTTAAACAGAGAGAAGCGCCTAGTAAAAGTAGTTTTGTGTTTTGGGACTAAGGCCTTAAATTTCCTGTAATTTAGCATTTCCTTATATTTCGGGTCGTTTAACATTAATTTAGGAGTTGCAAGGGTTGTAGCTAATATGTATAGACCTCTAACGCTTAGTATTTGGAATTCATTATATAAGTAATTGTGATGTCGGAAAACGAAATGGTTTTCACATCACCTTCTGTTGAAGTTTGTCACTGTTGTGACCGCTGGGCTCTTTCAAGTGCCATTAGGGACGACAAGGCTACACCTCCCCATGACTGTATACAGTAGGTTAAAACATATTGACAAAACCCAAAATAAAGTTAAAGGTCAAACAAACACATTTAATTTTAACTGTTTAGTAGACTATTTTTTGTTGTGTTATATTTTTTTTTATTTTAATTTTTATTTCAAACTTTTTAAATTACTATTTGCTCCACGATGGGGCCTCGATCATCATCTATCTAACACCTAGTCATTGAGATCATTCTTATGAGCCCCGACACGCTATATCTGCCGTAAGTTAATAAGGACATAGGTATTCCGCAGGCTACTTAATGCTACAGCATCAGCTTAAGATTACCATGTCTTGAAAATACCACCGAAGTAACGGTACACCAAATTTCAAATCAATCGGACTTATGAAATGAGCTGATTATCTTCAAACGCAAATGATATTTAATAGAATTGTTGGCGACGCGCCGGCTCCCATAAGCCGCGTGCCGACCCTCTCAGACTAACGGGTAGTCACTTACATGTGATAATATATTAAGAACAAAGTGATTAAGTGATGTGCCGATCCCTCAGTGTCGTAAGAAACGTTATACAGACGGTATAGACGTGCAAAACATGTGAATAGGGAAAGTGACATTTGCTAGAGGTTATGGTTTAATGTGTTTTTTTGTTTGTATTTTGTCTATAACTTTTTATGGTTTTAATGTGTAATGTTCATCGTTGTTTATTTAGATAGTACTTATTAAGAGCACATGTGGTTTATAGTTAATTAATAAATTGCCGAAATGGCCAATCGTCATAGTAAAAATCGATTAAATAATTGGGTCACTAGGTCGAGGCTCTCCTTACGGTATAGCCTCGAGGTACGGTAAGCTAACACGCAAGTCGCAACGGCGTGTTGATAACCAGTGTTGCAAAAGTTTCCGTTTTATTGGGAGATCTACCATTTACTATCATATCTCCCGATTTATTGTGATAGCGATATAATAGTATCAAAAATAGTACAACATGAAGTAAAAATGTATTTTTTCCAAATTTCTTCGTTGCTACTCGAGCCTATGGCATTAAATTACTTCTTATAATTTAGTGTACGGAATATAATGTTTAAAACTTAAAAGAAGGAAAATAGTTTAAAGTGAATTGACAGGACATTTGGTCTTCCAAAACTTCAAACTGCAATTCTTGAATTCCAAGTTTTATGAAATAGTAAATTTAATATTAGTAAAGTAATATGTATATCACAACTAAATAAAATGATAATTTTCAATAGGTGAACAGATTTTCTTAAGTAATAACTCATAGTTGAGATATTTATCAACCAAACTGCCTTTTAATCTTACAACACCCTTTTGTTTATCTCAGGGATTGTAAATGAATAAGTGATTATTACTATTGTTTAATAAATTCCGTGGCGTGGGGGGGGGGGGGGGGGTAAATTTTGGGTCTGCTCCGGGCGGCTAGAACCCACGCTACACCACTGATAATGAAAACTATTCTTGGTTTTAAATTTCCATTTGGAAATATCTCCCGATTTCTCTCGATTTTTATCTGGAATTTTCCCGATTTATAAAATCTAATTTTTGCAACACTGTTGATAACGCTGTTCCACGATCCATCAATTTTGACTTTAGAAGTAGTCTTCATGTAAAGTAACTTTTATAATTTATTTAATTTACATACTTAATACAAAAATATTTAATGTATGTTAAAATTAGTTTTCCTTTTTAAAAAAAAGATACACAAGTTTTGTAAAAAACACAAAAATTATACACTATACGGTACACAGTTTGTTTTAATCATTAGTAGAATTGCGACGTGGTTTTTTCGCTGCCCTCTTGTATTCTGCTTCAGTAACATCTCGATAGTTTGTCGAGTCCAGCAATAATCCGCCAACATTTGAATGTTCCAATGGCCTTGATACCGTTTTTCCATATTTGCGATGTCCTGGTGGGAAGCGCTCCCGATGTTCATCGCTAGAAGCACCACAATCATCCGGAAAGAAGTCCAAATGAGAATGTAAAACGTGGATTTTCCAGGACATTTTGCAACCATGTTTTTGTAATGATAACATATTTTCGATAAGTTCAGCATAGTTGTCCCTCCTTTTATTTCCAAAGAAGTTCTGCTTTGTTCTTGGGCTGCTCAAAGTCCCTTAGAAGATCATTTAATTCAGCTTGTGTTATCCTGCGTGGCTGTGATGATATACTAGGTACTTCGTATTCTGACATTAATGAAAATGATGGTGAAGTAAACTATCGTCACTCTCTGACCCGTCCCGACCAGACCATGGCCACAATTGATCGACATGTCTTTTCACCGAGTAATTCAACTCGGATAAATGAATCATAAACATCCTTGATCCAACTTGTTCCTTAATGATTCCTGATTGCCACGTAAACTTTTTTCCATTATTATAATATTGTTTTACTAGGACCTTACTACCTACATTAAATTTAAGTTTCCTTCTACCTCTAAATTGCTTATGCTGACTAACTTGTTGTGTAAGCACATTATCAACGGCAGCGCTTGACAGTGACACTGCTCTACCACTATCACTATTATCGGCTTCAACGCGTAACAAATCAAGCCGACAGCGTAAAGACCTTCCCAACATTAATTTTGCTGGAGAGAATCCTGTTGTGCAATGAACTGTGTTTCTGTAATCAAATAAAAACCTTCGTAATTTACAAGTTACAAGTTTTTGATCTGACGTTAGTTTCAGAATAATCTTTAATGCCTTTTTAACAGTTTTAACACAGTTTTCAGCTTGCCCATTGGACGCTGGATGGTAAGGTGCAATAGTTAGGTGTTGAATTCCATTACTTACACAAAATAATTCAAAAACTTTAGAAGAAAAGTTACTAGCATTATCAGTCACCAATGTTTTTACTAACCCGAATCTACTAAACATTTCACTAAGCTTATCTATAATTTCATAAGTGTCCGAACGTGGCATCAAAAAACACTCAATCCATTTAGAATAAGCATCTATTGCAACTAAGAAATCTTTCCCGTTTATTGTTAACATATCTAGATGAACCCGTATCCAAGGACGTTTTGGGTACGGCCATGGCGCCAGTGGAGCGCGGGGTGGGCTGGGCCGCAGTGTACTGCAAATACTACATGTACTTATCTTTTGTTCTATATGCTGGTCTATACCTGGCCACCAAATACGGGCTCTAGCTTCTGACTTCGTTTTAACAATTCCAAAATGTGACCTATGTAATTCGTCCAACAATTTTTCTCTAAATTTAGGAGGAATAACTACCTTGTGACCACGTAAAACGCACCCATTCTCGATTGATAACTCCAAACGACACAAAAAATAGGGTTTCAACTCATGATTACTTACTTTGCTAGGCCACCCATTTTTTATAAATTCCATTACTTCCTGCAAAATACTATCCCGCTGTGTTTCACCTTGAATATCATCGACCGAAATGGGCTTAGTTTGCATATCCGATATAAAATTTAATGACAAAGTATCAATACCCTTTAACTCCTCAAAATTGTTCGATATACCTGAATCAATTGTAGATCTGGACAAAAAATCAGCCACATTATCAATACTTTTAATATATTCGATTTTAAAATTATAAGCAGATAAGAAGATAGCATACCGCTGTAGCCTATTTGCGGCCAACTCCGGAATACCTTTCTTATTACCAAAAATTGTAATCAATGGCTTATGATCGGTCCTTAGAATAAAAGGAGTCATACGACCATACAGATAATGATGAAAACGCTTAATAGAAAACACTATTGCAGTGGCTTCTCTTTGAATTTGTGCATAATTACATTCCGCCTTGGAAAGTGAACGAGAGGCATACGCAATGACTCGTTCCGAACCATCAGGAAATCGCTGTGCCAGCACTGCACCTAAACCAGTTGGCCCTGCATCGCACGTTACAACTACGGAATATGCAGGATTATAGTGCGCCAGAACACGGTCCGACGCTAATTCTTTTTTAATACGCAAAAACGCGTCTTGTTGTGCCTGACCCCATATCCAGGTAGCATTTTTCTTTAATAGTGCGTTGAGAGGATTTAAAATACTAGACGTGTTTATTCCTCCTAAATTTAGAGAAAAATTGTTGGACGAATTACATAGGTCACATTTTGGAATTGTTAAAACGAAGTCAGAAGCTAGAGCCCGTATTTGGTGGCCAGGTATAGACCAGCATATAGAACAAAAGATAAGTACATGTAGTATTTGCAGTACACTGCGGCCCAGCCCACCCCGCGCTCCACTGGCGCCATGGCCGTACCCAAAACGTCCTTGGATACGGGTTCATCTAGATATGTTAACAATAAACGGGAAAGATTTCTTAGTTGCAATAGATGCTTATTCTAAATGGATTGAGTGTTTTTTGATGCCACGTTCGGACACTTATGAAATTATAGATAAGCTTAGTGAAATGTTTAGTAGATTCGGGTTAGTAAAAACATTGGTGACTGATAATGCTAGTAACTTTTCTTCTAAAGTTTTTGAATTATTTTGTGAAAGTAATGGAATTCAACACCTAACTATTGCACCTTACCATCCAGCGTCCAATGGGCAAGCTGAAAACTGTGTTAAAACTGTTAAAAAAGCATTAAAGATTATTCTGAAACTAACGTCAGATCAAAAACTTGTAACTTGTAAATTACGAAGGTTTTTATTAGATTACAGAAACACAGTTCATTGCACAACAGGATTCTCTCCAGCAAAATTAATGTTGGGAAGGTCTTTACGCTGTCGGCTTGATTTGTTACGCGTTGAAGCCGATAATAGTGATAGTGGTAGAGCAGTGTCACTGTCAAGCGCTGCCGTTGATAATGTGCTTACACAACAAGTTAGTCAGCATAAGCAATTTAGAGGTAGAAGGAAACTTAAATTTAATGTAGGTAGTAAGGTCTTAGTAAAACAATATTATAATAATGGAAAAAGTTTACGTGGCAATCAGGAATCATTAAGGAACAAGTTGGATCAAGGATGTTTATGATTCATTTATCCGAGTTGAATTACTCGGTGAAAAGACATGTCGATCAATTGTGGCCATGGTCTGGTCGGGATGGGTCAGAGAGTGACGATAGTTTGGATTGTCCTCGATTGGCGGACGAAGTGCCGTGCCAGCTTGATACTGGTCACTGTGTAACATCGACTCCTCTTAGTGAAACTAACGAAGATGAGCAATATCAATCTGCAGAGTCAGACATGGAAGATATAGAGGAATTGGATCCTCAAGGAGTTTCCTTACGATATCCGGTTAGGTCAGATGTTACACAGTGACCAGTATCAGGCTGGGACGGCACTTCGTCCGCCAATCGAGGACAATCCAAACTATCGTCACTCTCTGACCCATCCCGACCAGACCATGGCCACAATTGATCGACATGTCTTTTCACCGAGTAATTCAACTCGGATAAATGAATCATGAACATCCTTGATCCAACTTGTTCCTTAATGATTCCTGATTGCCAAGTAAACTTTTTTCCATTATTATAATATTGTTTTACTAAGACCTTACTACCTACATTAAATTTAAGTTTCCTTCTACCTCTAAATTGCTTATGCTGACTAACTTGTTGTCTAAGCACATTATCAACGGCAGCGCTTGACAGTGACACTGCTCTACCACTATCACTATTATCGGCTTCAACGCGTAACAAATCAAGCCGACAGCGTAAAGACCTTCCCAACATTAATTTTGCTGGAGATAATCCTGTTGTGCAATGAACTGTGTTTCTGTAATCAAATAAAAACCTTCGTAATTTACAAGTTACAAGTTTTTGATCTGACGTTAGTTTCAGAATAATCTTTAATGCTTTTTTAACAGTTTTAACACAGTTTTCAGCTTGCCCATTGGACGCTGGGTGGTAAGGTGCAATAGTTAGGTGTTGAATTCCATTACTTTCACAAAATAATTCAAAATCTTTAGAAGAAAAGTTACTAGCATTATCAGTCACCAATGTTTTTACTAACCCGAATCTACTAAACATTTCACTAAGCTTATCTATAATTTCATAAGTGTCCGAACGTGGCATCAAAAAACACTCAATCCATTTAGAATAAGCATCTATTGCAACTAAGAAATCTTTCCCGTTTATTGTTAACATATCTAGATGAACCCGTATCCATGGACGTTTTGGGTACGGCCATGGCGCCAGTGGAGCGCGGGGTGGGCTGGGCCGCAGTGTACTGCAAATACTACATGTACTTATCTTTTGTTCTATATGCTGGTCTATACCTGGCCACCAAATACGGGCTCTAGCTTCTGACTTCGTTTTAACAATTCCAAAATGTGACCTATGTAATTCGTCCAACAATTTTTCTCTAAATTTAGGAGGAATAACTACCTTGTGACCACGTAAAACGCACCCATTCTCGATTGATAACTCCAAATGACACAAAAAATAGGGTTTCAACTCATGATTACTTACTTTGCTAGGCCACCCATTTTTTATAAATTCCATTACTTCCTGCAAAATACTATCCCGCTGTGTTTCACCTTGAATATCATCGACCGAAATGGGCTTAGTTTGCATATTCGATATAAAATTTAATGACAAAGTATCAATACCCTTATGTGGTATTGCTAAGGAAAACGTGTTCAGCCTTACAAATCGTTTTATTCACTCAAATGTCACTCTGAAAGACAGACTCTCATTTTCTTAAAAAGTAAGTTATAAAACAACAAATAGGTTTTATACATTACATCTCTCCACTACTATTTAGCGGTTAACATAACATAAATCTAACACTCAAGAAAAGAAACAAAACCTAAAACCCTAAATTTACTCTATGACAATCTACACTTTATAATTTACGTTTTTATTTCTAGTTGACCTAACCGGATATCGTAAGGAAACTCCTTGAGGATCCAATTCCTCTATATCTTCCATGTCTGACCCTGCAGATTGGTATTGCTCATCTTCGTTAGTTTCACTAAGAGGAGTCGATGTTACACAGTGACCAGTATCAGGCTGGGACGGCACTTCGTCCGCCAATCGAGGACAATCCAAACTATCGTCACTCTCTGACCCATCCCGACCAGACCATGGCCACAATTGATCGACATGTCTTTTCACCGAGTAATTCAACTCGGATAAATGAATCATGAACATCCTTGATCCAACTTGTTCCTTAATGATTCCTGATTGCCAAGTAAACTTTTTTCCATTATTATAATATTGTTTTACTAAGACCTTACTACCTACATTAAATTTAAGTTTCCTTCTACCTCTAAATTGCTTATGCTGACTAACTTGTTGTCTAAGCACATTATCAACGGCAGCGCTTGACAGTGACACTGCTCTACCACTATCACTATTATCGGCTTCAACGCGTAACAAATCAAGCCGACAGCGTAAAGACCTTCCCAACATTAATTTTGCTGGAGATAATCCTGTTGTGCAATGAACTGTGTTTCTGTAATCAAATAAAAACCTTCGTAATTTACAAGTTACAAGTTTTTGATCTGACGTTAGTTTCAGAATAATCTTTAATGCTTTTTTAACAGTTTTAACACAGTTTTCAGCTTGCCCATTGGACGCTGGGTGGTAAGGTGCAATAGTTAGGTGTTGAATTCCATTACTTTCACAAAATAATTCAAAATCTTTAGAAGAAAAGTTACTAGCATTATCAGTCACCAATGTTTTTACTAACCCGAATCTACTAAACATTTCACTAAGCTTATCTATAATTTCATAAGTGTCCGAACGTGGCATCAAAAAACACTCAATCCATTTAGAATAAGCATCTATTGCAACTAAGAAATCTTTCCCGTTTATTGTTAACATATCTAGATGAACCCGTATCCATGGACGTTTTGGGTACGGCCATGGCGCCAGTGGAGCGCGGGGTGGGCTGGGCCGCAGTGTACTGCAAATACTACATGTACTTATCTTTTGTTCTATATGCTGGTCTATACCTGGCCACCAAATACGGGCTCTAGCTTCTGACTTCGTTTTAACAATTCCAAAATGTGACCTATGTAATTCGTCCAACAATTTTTCTCTAAATTTAGGAGGAATAACTACCTTGTGACCACGTAAAACGCACCCATTCTCGATTGATAACTCCAAATGACACAAAAAATAGGGTTTCAACTCATGATTACTTACTTTGCTAGGCCACCCATTTTTTATAAATTCCATTACTTCCTGCAAAATACTATCCCGCTGTGTTTCACCTTGAATATCATCGACCGAAATGGGCTTAGTTTGCATATTCGATATAAAATTTAATGACAAAGTATCAATACCCTTTAACTCCTCAAAATTGTTCGATATACCTGAATCAATTGTAGATCTGGACAAAAAATCAGCCACATTATCAATACTTTTAATATATTCGATTTTAAAATTATAAGCAGATAAGAATATAGCATACCGCTGTAGCCTATTTGCGGCCAACTCCGGAATACCTTTCTTATTACCAAAAATTGTAATCAATGGCTTATGATCGGTCCTTAGAATAAAGGGAGTCATACGACCATACAGATAATGATGAAAACGCTTAATAGCAAACACTATTGCAGTGGCTTCTCTTTGAATTTGTGCATAATTACATTCCGCCTTGGAAAGTGAACGAGAGGCATACGCAATGACTCGTTCCGAACCATCAGGAAATCGCTGTGCCAGCACTGCACCTAAACCAGTTGGCCCTGCATCGCACGTTACAACTACGGAATATGCAGGATTATAGTGCGCCAGAACACGGTCCGACGCTAACTCTTTTTTAATACGCAAAAACGCGTCTTGTTGTGCCTGACCCCATATCCAGGTAGCATTTTTCTTTAATAGTGCGTTGAGAGGATTTAAAATACTAGACGTGTTTGGTACAAAACATCTATAGTAATTAATAAATCCTAAAAACGACTTAAGTTCATTAGCATTCTTTGGAGGAACACAATCAAGCATCGCTTTAACTTTCTTTTCGGATTTATGTAATCCATTTTTGTCAATAACAAACCCTAAATACTCAATGGATGGCTTAAAAAAATCACATTTTTTTGGCTCCAACCTCAAACCAGCTTCCTGCAATCTTCCAAGAACTAGTTCTAACCTTTCAATGTGTAAAAATCTATTCGGAGCAGTAACTAAAATATCGTCCAAAAATATACAAGTTCCTTCAATGCCTGACAACAATTGTTCCATTGCACGCTGAAAAATAAATGGAGCATTTGATAAACCAAATACTAATCGGGTATATCGGAACAAACCTTTATGCGTATTGATGCAGGTCCATTTCTTAGATTCATCTAATTCTAGCTGAAGATAAGCGCGAGAAAGATCTAATTTGGAAAACTCTACTCCACCGTGCAGTTTAGCAAATAAATCCTCAATCCGGGGAATCGGATAATTATCCAAGTAAAGGACTTTGTTAAGGGTTACCGAAAAATCACCGCAAATCCTAATTTCACCATTAGGTTTCAAAACCGGAACAATTGGAGTAGCAAAATCTGAATATTCTACCTTCTCCAGTATACCAAGTTCAACTAACTTATCTAATTCTTTTCCTACTTTTTCTTTTAATGGCAACGGAACAGGGCGAGGCTTAAAAAATTTTAACTGAGCATCAGATTTTATTTTTAACGATATTTTGTATTTATTAAATCTCCCTAACTCGTTAGAAAACAATTCTGAATACTTGTTTTTTAACCATTCACAACTATTGTCAGATTCTAAAGAGTTTATATTTAAATTACACAGTTCCAAATTAAATTTGCTTATGAAATCCCGACCCAAGAGCGTTGGTTGATCAGTTTTTGTATTAATAACAAAAATGTTCAATTCGGACGTAAGACCTCCATAAGTTACTGATAATGTCAGAAAACCCAGTGGTATAATTTTACCGCCATCGTAAGAATTCAACACTACTTTACAAGGTTTCAGATTAAAATTAACAAAATGCATTTTAAAAACATTAAAAGAAATTACAGATACTGCACTTCCACTGTCTATTTCACACAATATTTTTTTGTTTTCTATCAATAAGTATTCACGCATCGGTTCGCCATTCACGCATTTAATATTATAAATATCATAAATACCTTTTAAAACCTCATCGTCATTCGCTGCCAAAAAATTATTACTTTTAATTTGACGTTTACACATTCTTTGCAAATGCCCTTTCAAATTACAAATCTTGCATTTGTAACTTGCATAACGACATGTTTCTTTTGTATGACCTTTATACCCACATACGATACAGGAATTCAATGTGCGCATCGAGAATACTTTGTGATCTGGAACTTCTTCAACAGTCCGCGTACAAACTACTGCGGAGCGGGCACACCGTATGCTCTGTGCCAACTGTAATGCAGCTTCAAATGTTAAAGTATCCACATTTTCAGCGAATAATTTTTCCTTTTCTCTGGTATTTTCCAAGCCCAACACAAAGCGATCTCTTAAGGAAGTCGGTAATTCTGCTTTAAAACCACAATGTTGTGCTAAGTTGCGTACCCGTGCTGCCCAATCATTTAGTTCCTCACCAGGTCGCTGTACTGCTGAGTAAAACTTGTATCGTTCTGCAAAAGAACTCTTTTTTGCTACAAAGTTACTATTTAAAAACGTAATCATGTTGGCCGCGAAAGTTATGTCGGCCTCTTCGAGTTCTTCCAAAGATTCCTCTTTATCAGTTTCAGCTTCGGATGTACTAGTTCCAACGAGCGGAGAAGGCTCACGCCAGTCAAGGAGGGGTACACTGGAGCTGCTCGCTGTGGTTTGATATCTTGCTATGAGTTCAGCATCTTCTGAATTTGCACTTCTTGGCTCCGAGGCGATTGAAGTGTCATCACTTCTATGTAATGTAATTTCAGTCCCATCGTAATTGTCTACAAGATCCTCGATATCAACGTTGGTGATATTCCAGACACGAGTAAGGTCTATATCTTCACTAGTAAGCCTTAATCGTTTATACGGTGGAGCTTCACCAATTTCTGCGTACAGAGTTCTCTTCACTTTTTCAGGATTGGTTTCCAATTCTGTAAGCAAATGTTCAGCGTAGGTTTGTTCATCAGGCGTTGGTGCGGTTGTAAATACATGGCGTACGAGGAAAGAATGTACATCCTCGTTTGCTTTTTTGCTCGCATGGAGCGCCGTAATCATTGACATCGATAATCGTTTTGTAAGCAGAAGTACAATCAAATGCCCCACCATCGTTGAGAGGTTTGCGTTATACATCATGACGTGTTTTAAATCCCTAGCGAAGATCCGGGTAAGGTCATCGACAGGGCTGGAGAGGTCGATTCGACGCTCGAAAATCCAGGCATCGAAGATTTGTGAGTCGGTGCGCCAGGCGTACCCTCTTAACACTCGTGCATGCAGCTCGAGCACGCTTAAAAGACTATGAGCTTGACGTTCAGTCATTTTATATGACTTAAAACGCGCGTTCTCACTAACACGCACTTCTACGCATATCATTTTCCCCGCAGTCACTGAAGTGAGGAAGGAATGTCTACCGATCGTACGAAGGGTTTCGGGTTGCAGATATTTTGAGGTAGAGGAGATTCCACCCCCTTCGCCACATGAATCAAAGTGTAGGCGGACCAGCCCACTTTTAAATCGCATGTACTCGCTAAAACTGTCCCCTCGGTTAAGTTTATACTCAAAAATCGTTTCATTCCGTGTATGCATTAATGTTTTTATCATGCAATCATCACATGTGGATGACACAATCCAAGCATAAATCGTCACGGCACTCGAATGGATACACAATGTCTCCTCGTCAAGTAGCGCGCGAACAATCCAACTGATCGCGAAGAGAAGGTTCTTTAGTGACAATCCCTTCTCCTCGCGAGATCTGATTCGTAGGGTTATCGCGCCTACGAACCATTGCCCGAGTGTAGTGGGTATGAGCAGACTTCCTCTCAGAGATGAGAAGAGTGACGCGTACTTTTTGAAAATTTCTTGCGAATTTATGACCTCCTCAATTCGGTTCAAGGTGGGAGAGAAACGAGGAAGCCATCTCTCTCTCACCGGAGTAACGTTAGCCATTTTCTGCAATAAAATGCCGACTAACATGCTCTCGTTGTAGTAACGGTCGACTTCCTCAGAAGTCAGGCACTGCAACACCGCGTTGAAAATGCTCGGAGTATCGAGCCTCCTATCCAATGCGACATACATACTGCTAAAGTCGTTATTGGACATGACGCTCATTTTTCGGTCTCTAGTCATGCTCCTAAACTTACCAACGAAGGTGATTTCTTCTGCCGGACCGTTCACCTCGAAAAGAACATGTCCTAACAGAGCCTCGTCGGTCATTTCGGAAAACCCATTCCATGCGGCAGACCGTAGAGACCGCATGTGCTTTCGAGCTCAGACTCTCATTTTCTTAAAAAGTAAGTTATAAAACAACAAATAGGTTTTATACATTACATCTCTCCACTACTATTTAGCGGTTAACATAACATAAATCTAACACTCAAGAAAAGAAACAAAACCTAAAACCCTAAATTTACTCTATGACAATCTACACTTTATAATTTACGTTTTTATTTCTAGTTGACCTAACCGGATATCGTAAGGAAACTCCTTGAGGATCCAATTCCTCTATATCTTCCATGTCTGACCCTGCAGATTGGTATTGCTCATCTTCGTTAGTTTCACTAAGAGGAGTCGATGTTACACAGTGACCAGTATCAGGCTGGGACGGCACTTCGTCCGCCAATCGAGGACAATCCAAACTATCGTCACTCTCTGACCCATCCCGACCAGACCATGGCCACAATTGATCGACATGTCTTTTCACCGAGTAATTCAACTCGGATAAATGAATCATGAACATCCTTGATCCAACTTGTTCCTTAATGATTCCTGATTGCCAAGTAAACTTTTTTCCATTATTATAATATTGTTTTACTAAGACCTTACTACCTACATTAAATTTAAGTTTCCTTCTACCTCTAAATTGCTTATGCTGACTAACTTGTTGTCTAAGCACATTATCAACGGCAGCGCTTGACAGTGACACTGCTCTACCACTATCACTATTATCGGCTTCAACGCGTAACAAATCAAGCCGACAGCGTAAAGACCTTCCCAACATTAATTTTGCTGGAGATAATCCTGTTGTGCAATGAACTGTGTTTCTGTAATCAAATAAAAACCTTCGTAATTTACAAGTTACAAGTTTTTGATCTGACGTTAGTTTCAGAATAATCTTTAATGCTTTTTTAACAGTTTTAACACAGTTTTCAGCTTGCCCATTGGACGCTGGGTGGTAAGGTGCAATAGTTAGGTGTTGAATTCCATTACTTTCACAAAATAATTCAAAATCTTTAGAAGAAAAGTTACTAGCATTATCAGTCACCAATGTTTTTACTAACCCGAATCTACTAAACATTTCACTAAGCTTATCTATAATTTCATAAGTGTCCGAACGTGGCATCAAAAAACACTCAATCCATTTAGAATAAGCATCTATTGCAACTAAGAAATCTTTCCCGTTTATTGTTAACATATCTAGATGAACCCGTATCCATGGACGTTTTGGGTACGGCCATGGCGCCAGTGGAGCGCGGGGTGGGCTGGGCCGCAGTGTACTGCAAATACTACATGTACTTATCTTTTGTTCTATATGCTGGTCTATACCTGGCCACCAAATACGGGCTCTAGCTTCTGACTTCGTTTTAACAATTCCAAAATGTGACCTATGTAATTCGTCCAACAATTTTTCTCTAAATTTAGGAGGAATAACTACCTTGTGACCACGTAAAACGCATACTATTTAGCGGTTAACATAACATAAATCTAACACTCAAGAAAAGAAACAAAACCTAAAACCCTAAATTTACTCTATGACAATCTACACTTTATAGTTTACGTTTTTATTTCTAGTTGACCTAACCGGATATCGTAAGGAAACTCCTTGAGGATCCAATTCCTCTATATCTTCCATTTCTGACTCTGCAGATTGATATTGCTCATCTTCGTTAGTTTCACTAAGAGGAGTCGATGTTACACAGTGACCAGTATCAGGCTGGCACGGCACTTCGTCCGCCAATCGAGGACAATCCAAACTATCGTCACTCTCTGACCCGTCCCGACCAGACCATGGCCACAATTGATCGACATGTCTTTTCACCGAGTAATTCAACTCGGATAAATGAATCATAAACATCCTTGATCCAACTTGTTCCTTAATGATTCCTGATTGCCACGTAAACTTTTTTCCATTATTATAATATTGTTTTACTAGGACCTTACTACCTACATTAAATTTAAGTTTCCTTCTACCTCTAAATTGCTTATGCTGACTAACTTGTTGTGTAAGCACATTATCAACGGCAGCGCTTGACAGTGACACTGCTCTACCACTATCACTATTATCGGCTTCAACGCGTAACAAATCAAGCCGACAGCGTAAAGACCTTCCCAACATTAATTTTGCTGGAGAGAATCCTGTTGTGCAATGAACTGTGTTTCTGTAATCAAATAAAAACCTTCGTAATTTACAAGTTACAAGTTTTTGATCTGACGTTAGTTTCAGAATAATCTTTAATGCCTTTTTAACAGTTTTAACACAGTTTTCAGCTTGCCCATTGGACGCTGGATGGTAAGGTGCAATAGTTAGGTGTTGAATTCCATTACTTACACAAAATAATTCAAAAACTTTAGAAGAAAAGTTACTAGCATTATCAGTCACCAATGTTTTTACTAACCCGAATCTACTAAACATTTCACTAAGCTTATCTATAATTTCATAAGTGTCCGAACGTGGCATCAAAAAACACTCAATCCATTTAGAATAAGCATCTATTGCAACTAAGAAATCTTTCCCGTTTATTGTTAACATATCTAGATGAACCCGTATCCAAGGACGTTTTGGGTACGGCCATGGCGCCAGTGGAGCGCGGGGTGGGCTGGGCCGCAGTGTACTGCAAATACTACATGTACTTATCTTTTGTTCTATATGCTGGTCTATACCTGGCCACCAAATACGGGCTCTAGCTTCTGACTTCGTTTTAACAATTCCAAAATGTGACCTATGTAATTCGTCCAACAATTTTTCTCTAAATTTAGGAGGAATAACTACCTTGTGACCACGTAAAACGCACCCATTCTCGATTGATAACTCCAAACGACACAAAAAATAGGGTTTCAACTCATGATTACTTACTTTGCTAGGCCACCCATTTTTTATAAATTCCATTACTTCCTGCAAAATACTATCCCGCTGTGTTTCACCTTGAATATCATCGACCGAAATGGGCTTAGTTTGCATATCCGATATAAAATTTAATGACAAAGTATCAATACCCTTTAACTCCTCAAAATTGTTCGATATACCTGAATCAATTGTAGATCTGGACAAAAAATCAGCCACATTATCAATACTTTTAATATATTCGATTTTAAAATTATAAGCAGATAAGAAGATAGCATACCGCTGTAGCCTATTTGCGGCCAACTCCGGAATACCTTTCTTATTACCAAAAATTGTAATCAATGGCTTATGATCGGTCCTTAGAATAAAAGGAGTCATACGACCATACAGATAATGATGAAAACGCTTAATAGAAAACACTATTGCAGTGGCTTCTCTTTGAATTTGTGCATAATTACATTCCGCCTTGGAAAGTGAACGAGAGGCATACGCAATGACTCGTTCCGAACCATCAGGAAATCGCTGTGCCAGCACTGCACCTAAACCAGTTGGCCCTGCATCGCACGTTACAACTACGGAATATGCAGGATTATAGTGCGCCAGAACACGGTCCGACGCTAATTCTTTTTTAATACGCAAAAACGCGTCTTGTTGTGCCTGACCCCATATCCAGGTAGCATTTTTCTTTAATAGTGCGTTGAGAGGATTTAAAATACTAGACGTGTTTGGTACAAAACATCTATAGTAATTAATAAATCCTAAAAACGACTTAAGTTCATTAGCATTCTTTGGAGGAACACAATCAAGCATCGCTTTAACTTTTTTTTCGGATTTATGTAATCCATTTTTGTCAATAACAAACCCTAAATACTCAATGGATGGCTTAAAAAAATCACATTTTTTTGGCTCCAACCTCAAACCAGCTTCCTGCAATCTTCCAAGAACTAGTTCTAACCTTTCAATGTGTGAAAATCTATTCGGAGCAGTAACTAAAATATCGTCCAAAAATATACAAGTTCCTTCAATGCCTGACAACAATTGTTCCATTGCACGCTGAAAAATAAATGGAGCATTTGATAAACCAAACACTAATCGGGTATATCGGAACAAACCTTTATGCGTATTGATGCAGGTCCATTTCTTAGATTCATCTAATTCTAGCTGAAGATAAGCGCGGGAAAGATCTAATTTGGAAAACTCTACTCCGCCGTGCAGCTTAGCAAATAAATCCTCAATCCGGGGAATCGGATAATTATCCAAGTAAAGGACTTTGTTAAGGGTTACCGAAAAATCACCGCAAATCCTAATTTCACCATTAGGTTTCAAAACCGGAACAATTGGAGTAGCAAAATCTGAATATTCTACCTTCTCCAGTATACCAAGTTCAACTAACTTATCTAATTCTTTTCCTACTTTTTCTTTTAATGGCAACGGAACAGGGCGAGGCTTAAAAAATTTTAACTGAGCATCAGACTTTATTTTTAACGATATTTTGTATTTATTAAATCTCCCTAACTCGTTAGAAAACAATTCTGAATACTTGTTTTTTAACCATTTACAACTATTGTCAGATTCTAAAGAGTTTATGTTTAAATTACACAGTTCCAAATTAAATTTGCTTATGAAATCCCGACCCAAGAGCGTTGGTTGCTCAGTTTTTGTATTAATAACAAAAATGTTCAATTCGGACGTAAGACCTCCATAAGTTACTGTTTACTCAAAAGTCCGACGAGTCAGGTGAAAGGCGCAAAGCGTTATTATTAACGACATTTAGTGAAGATACCTACCGGGTGACTCGGGATTTGGTGTTCCCGACTGATTTGGAGGAAGTAAAATTCGAGGATCTCATTACGTATTTAAATAGTCACTTTGTAGCAAAAAAGAGTTCTTTTGCAGAACGATACAAGTTTTACTCAGCAGTACAGCGACCTGGTGAGGAACTAAATGATTGGGCAGCACGGGTACGCAACTTAGCACAACACTGTGGTTTTAAAGCAGAATTACCGACTTCGTTAAGAGATCGCTTTGTGTTGGGCTTGGAAAATACCAGAGAAAAGGAAAAATTATTCGCTGAAAATGTGGATACTTTAACATTTGAAGCTGCATTACAGTTGGCACAGAGCATACGGTGTGCCCGCTCCGCAGTAGTTTGTACGCGGACTGTTGAAGAAGTACCAGATCACAAAGTATTCTCGATGCGCACATTGAATTCCTGTATCGTATGTGGGTATAAAGGTCATATACATTACATCTCTCCACTACTATTTAGCGGTTAACATAACATAAATCTAACACTCAAGAAAAGAAACAAAACCTAAAACCCTAAATTTACTCTATGACAATCTACACTTTATAGTTTACGTTTTTATTTCTAGTTGACCTAACCGGATATCGTAAGGAAACTCCTTGAGGATCCAATTCCTCTATATCTTCCATGTCTGACTCTGCAGATTGATATTGCTCATCTTCGTTAGTTTCACTAAGAGGAGTCGATTTTACACAGTGACCAGTATCAGGCTGGCACGGCACTTCGTCCGCCAATCGAGGACAATCCAAACTATCGTCACTGTCTGACCCATCCCGACCAGACCATGGCCACAATTGATCGACATGTCTTTTCACCGAGTAATTCAACTCGGATAAATGAATCATAAACATCCTTGATCCAACTTGTTCCTTAATGATTCCTGATTGCCACGTAAACTTTTTTCCATTATTATAATATTGTTTTACTAAGACCTTACTACCTACATTAAATTTAAGTTTCCTTCTACCTCTAAATTGCTTATGCTGACTAACTTGTTGTGTAAGCACATTATCAACGGCAGCGCTTGACAGTGACACTGCTCTACCACTATCACTATTATCGGCTTCAACGCGTAACAAATCAAGCCGACAGCGTAAAGACCTTCCCAACATTAATTTTGCTGGAGAGAATCCTGTTGTGCAATGAACTGTGTTTCTGTAACCAAATAAAAACCTTCGTAATTTACAAGTTACAAGTTTTTGATCTGACGTTAGTTTCAGAATAATCTTTAATGCTTTTTTAACAGTTTTAACACAGTTTTCAGCTTGCCCATTGGACGCTGGATGGTAAGGTGCAATAGTTAGGTGTTGAATTCCATTACTTTCACAAAATAATTCAAAAACTTTAGAAGAAAAATTACTAGCATTATCAGTCACCAATGTTTTTACTAACCCGAATCTACTAAACATTTCACTAAGCTTATCTATAATTTCATAAGTGTCCGAACGTGGCATCAAAAAACACTCAATCCATTTAGAATAAGCATCTATTGCAACTAAGAAATCTTTCCCGTTTATTGTTAACATATCTAGATGAACCCGTATCCAAGGACGTTTTGGGTACGGCCATGGCGCCAGTGGAGCGCGGGGTGGGCTGGGCCGCAGTGTACTGCAAATACTACATGTACTTATCTTTTGTTCTATATGCTGGTCTATACCTGGCCACCAAATACGAGCTCTAGCTTCTGACTTCGTTTTAACAATTCCAAAATGTGACCTATGTAATTCGTCCAACAATTTTTCTCTAAATTTAGGAGGAATAACTACCTTGTGACCACGTAAAACGCACCCATTCTCGATTGATAACTCCAAACGACACAAAAAATAGGGTTTCAACTCATGATTACTTACTTTGCTAGGCCACCCATTTTTTATAAATTCCATTACTTCCTGCAAAATACTATCCCGCTGTGTTTCACCTTGAATATCATCGACCGAAATGGGCTTAGTTTGCATATCCGATATAAAATTTAATGACAAAGTATCAATACCCTTTAACTCCTCAAAATTGTTCGATATACCTGAATCAATTGTAGATCTGGACAAAAAATCAGCCACATTATCAATACTTTTAATATATTCGATTTTAAAATTATAAGCAGATAAGAAGATAGCATACCGCTGTAGCCTATTTGCGGCCAACTCCGGAATACCTTTCTTATTACCAAAAATTGTAATCAATGGCTTATGATCGGTCCTTAGAATAAAAGGAGTCATACGACCATACAGATAATGATGAAAACGCTTAATAGCAAACACTATTGCAGTGGCTTCTCTTTGAATTTGTGCATAATTACATTCCGCCTTGGAAAGTGAACGAGAGGCATACGCAATGACTCGTTCCGAACCATCAGGAAATCGCTGTGCCAGCACTGCACCTAAACCAGTTGGCCCTGCATCGCACGTTACAACTACGGAATATGCAGGATTATAGTGCGCCAGAACACGGTCCGACGCTAACTCTTTTTTAATACGCAAAAACGCGTCTTGTTGTGCCTGACCCCATATCCAGGTAGCATTTTTCTTTAATAGTGCGTTGAGAGGATTTAAAATACTAGACGTGTTTGGTACAAAACATCTATAGTAATTAATAAATCCTAAAAACGACTTAAGTTCATTAGCATTCTTTGGAGGAACACAATCAAGCATCGCTTTAACTTTTTTTTCGGATTTATGTAATCCATTTTTGTCAATAACAAACCCTAAATACTCAATGGATGGCTTAAAAAAATCACATTTTTTTGGCTCCAACCTCAATCCAGCTTCCTGCAATCTTCCAAGAACTAGTTCTAACCTTTCAATGTGTGAAAATCTATTCGGAGCAGTAACTAAAATATCGTCCAAAAATATACAAGTTCCTTCAATGCCTGACAACAATTGTTCCATTGCACGCTGAAAAATAAATGGAGCATTTGATAAACCAAACACTAATCGGGTATATCGGAACAAACCTTTATGCGTATTGATGCAGGTCCATTTCTTAGATTCATCTAATTCTAGCTGAAGATAAGCGCGGGAAAGATCTAATTTGGAAAACTCTACTCCGCCGTGCAGTTTAGCAAATAAATCCTCAATCCGGGGAATCGGATAATTATCCAAGTAAAGGACTTTGTTAAGGGTTACCGAAAAATCACCGCAAATCCTAATTTCACCATTAGGTTTCAAAACCGGAACAATTGGAGTAGCAAAATCTGAATATTCTACCTTCTCCAGTATACCAAGTTCAACTAACTTATCTAATTCTTTTCCTACTTTTTCTTTTAATGGCAACGGAACAGGGCGAGGCTTAAAAAATTTTAACTGAGCATCAGACTTTATTTTTAACGATATTTTGTATTTATTAAATCTCCCTAAATCGTTAGAAAACAATTCTGAATACTTGTTTTTTAACCATTCACAACTATTGTCAGATTCTAAAGAGTTTATGTTTAAATTACACAGTTCCAAATTAAATTTGCTTATGAAATCCCGACCCAAGAGCGTTGGTTGCTCAGTTTTTGTATTAATAACAAAAATGTTCAATTCGGACGTAAGACCTCCATAAGTTACTGATAATGTCAGAAAACCCAGTGGTATAATTTTACCGCCATCGTAAGAATTCAACACTACTTTACAAGGTTTCAGATTAAAAAAAATGTGATTTTTTTAAGCCATCCATTGAGTATTTAGGGTTTGTTATTGACAAAAATGGATTACATAAATCCGAAAAGAAAGTTAAAGCGATGCTTGATTGTGTTCCTCCAAAGAATGCTAATGAACTTAAGTCGTTTTTAGGATTTATTAATTACTATAGATGTTTTGTACCAAACACGTCTAGTATTTTAAATCCTCTCAACGCACTATTAAAGAAAAATGCTACCTGGATATGGGGTCAGGCACAACAAGACGCGTTTTTGCGTATTAAAAAAGAGTTAGCGTCGGACCGTGTTCTGGCGCACTATAATCCTGCATATTCCGTAGTTGTAACGTGCGATGCAGGGCCAACTGGTTTAGGTGCAGTGCTGGCACAGCGATTTCCTGATGGTTCGGAACGAGTCATTGCGTATGCCTCTCGTTCACTTTCCAAGGCGGAATGTAATTATGCACAAATTCAAAGAGAAGCCACTGCAATAGTGTTTGCTATTAAGCGTTTTCATCATTATCTGTATGGTCGTATGACTCCTTTTATTCTAAGGACCGATCATAAGCCATTGATTACAATTTTTGGTAATAAGAAAGGTATTCCGGAGTTGGCCGCAAATAGGCTACAGCGGTATGCTATATTCTTATCTGCTTATAATTTTAAAATCGAATATATTAAAAGTATTGATAATGTGGCTGATTTTTTGTCCAGATCTACAATTGATTCAGGTATATCGAACAATTTTGAGGAGTTAAAGGGTATTGATACTTTGTCATTAAATTTTATATCGAATATGCAAACTAAGCCCATTTCGGTCGATGATATTCAAGGTGAAACACAGCGGGATAGTATTTTGCAGGAAGTAATGGAATTTATAAAAAATGGGTGGCCTAGCAAAGTAAGTAATCATGAGTTGAAACCCTATTTTTTGTGTCATTTGGAGTTATCAATCGAGAATGGGTGCGTTTTACGTGGTCACAAGGTAGTTATTCCTCCTAAATTTAGAGAAAAATTGTTGGACGAATTACATAGGTCACATTTTGGAATTGTTAAAACGAAGTCAGAAGCTAGAGCCCGTATTTGGTGGCCAGGTATAGACCAGCATATAGAACAAAAGATAAGTACATGTAGTATTTGCAGTACACTGCGGCCCAGCCCACCCCGCGCTCCACTGGCGCCATGGCCGTACCCAAAACGTCCATGGATACGGGTTCATCTAGATATGTTAACAATAAACGGAAAAGATTTCTTAGTTGCAATAGATGCTTATTCTAAATGGATTGAGTGTTTTTTGATGCCACGTTCGGACACTTATGAAATTATAGATAAGCTTAGTGAAATGTTTAGTAGATTCGGGTTAGTAAAAACATTGGTGACTGATAATGCTAGTAACTTTTCTTCTAAAGATTTTGAATTATTTTGTGAAAGTAATGGAATTCAACACCTAACTATTGCACCTTACCACCCAGCGTCCAATGGGCAAGCTGAAAACTGTGTTAAAACTGTTAAAAAAGCATTAAAGATTATTCTGAAACTAACGTCAGATCAAAAACTTGTAACTTGTAAATTACGAAGGTTTTTATTTGATTACAGAAACACAGTTCATTGCACAACAGGATTATCTCCAGCAAAATTAATGTTGGGAAGGTCTTTACGCTGTCGGCTTGATTTGTTACGCGTTGAAGCCGATAATAGTGATAGTGGTAGAGCAGTGTCACTGTCAAGCGCTGCCGTTGATAATGTGCTTAGACAACAAGTTAGTCAGCATAAGCAATTTAGAGGTAGAAGGAAACTTAAATTTAATGTAGGTAGTAAGGTCTTAGTAAAACAATATTATAATAATGGAAAAAAGTTTACTTGGCAATCAGGAATCATTAAGGAACAAGTTGGATCAAGGATGTTCATGATTCATTTATCCGAGTTGAATTACTCGGTGAAAAGACATGTCGATCAATTGTGGCCATGGTCTGGTCGGGATGGGTCAGAGAGTGACGATAGTTTGGATTGTCCTCGATTGGCGGACGAAGTGCCGTGCCAGCCTGATACTGGTCACTGTGTAACATCGACTCCTCTTAGTGAAACTAACGAAGATGAGCAATACCAATCTGCAGAGTCAGACATGGAAGATATAGAGGAATTGGATCCTCAAGGAGTTTCCTTACGATATCCGGTAAGGTCAACTAGAAATAAAAACGTAAATTATAAAGTGTAGATTGTCATAGAGTAAATTTAGGGTTTTAGGTTTTGTTTCTTTTCTTGAGTGTTAGATTTATGTTAAGTTAACCGCTAAATAGTAGTGGAGAGATGTAATGTATAAAACCTATTTGTTGTTTTATAACTTACTTTTTAAGAAAATGAGAGTCTGTCTTTCAGAGTGACATTTGAGTGAATAAAACGATTTGTAAGGCTGAACACGTTTTCCTTAGCAATACTACACGGGCAGCCAAACCTGATGGATCGATATGCCAAAAATTTTATACATATTCATTATTCATAGTACCTTCAAAAGTTGTTGCATTATTAGGAATTATAATTTTAAATTCTTTTATTCGGTCCTATGTCACAACTTCCACATAAATATTGTTACTACATTTCCATGGAGCTGTAAGGAAATCAGTACAAGTGCCAATATCATGTCCACAATTAGCTGTTCGATCAAGAGCTGACTTTAAACACCGCCAACTCCTTCTGGGGCACCTTTTCCAAGGCCCGATTAGTGTAATTTCAGGTTATATTTCTATTTTGGTTACACGTAGGATGCAATTTTGAAACTATGTAAAAAATAAACTAATTCCGGTATTTACTACTTGTACTATCAGACAAAAAGTGGATAGGTTTTACCAGAAGGTCATTTTACTATTTACTATACTGCCGTGGTGTTAAAAACAAAACCGGTATGTCAGCGAAAGGTAGTGTCGTGAAAATAGAATTTTTGTAAATATTTTTTTTTTCACTTTACACATTGTTTTTTAAGCTTGTTAAATGAAACTTGTAATGTATATTGGGTTTATTTTTATGTCATACAATAAAGATATAAAAAAGTGCGTGTGTGTACTTATGTACACGCGTTTACTCTCATAATTTTTCCCTAACGCGCCAAAAGAAGTATAACTTCAAAAATCACCTGTAAAATCTTTTATTATACTTATTTACAATCACATAAGAAAATATTATAAAAAAGTAGACGATAGTCTAGTTAGGAATGGAGCGGTCTGCCGCGACAATGTCCGGAGGTTCAAAACCCAAGGCACACACCTCTGACTTTTCGAAGTTACGTGTGTATTGTTTATCAATTTTATCGTTCGCTTTAACGGTGAAGGAAAACATCGTGAGGAAACCTACATACCTGAGAATTCTCCATAAGAATCTCGAGGGTATGTGAAGTCTGCCAACCCGCACTAGGCTAGCGTGGTGGACTAAGGCCTAACCCCTCTCAGTAGTAGAGGCCCGTGCTCGGCAGTGTATATAATACAGGGCTGATTGCGTTGCATTGCAAGAAAATATTTAAAGAAGAAACGTTTTCTATGAAATATTTTTAGTTTAAATCCATTACATTCATAATTAATATTAAAGGGCATAAGTATTATGAGAGTCTTCAGGGCAGAGATTATTTTGTAGCTACATTTATGTAATGTAGTGCGGGTTTGATTCCCGGGTCGGACAAAGTGTTATTGAGTTTTTCTACTCAGTATCAGCTCGGAATCTAGAAATGTGACCGGTAAATGGCAATATGCCCGTCGCCTACTGCATGGGACCTAACATAGCTGGCCAAATGTGGGTTTGATACACCTCTTCCCATCCTTCAAAAGGGAAAAAGGCGTGATACTATGTATGTATGTATGTATGCCCCCTATCTCATCGTGGGACGGAACACTGCGAAAAGTGGCGGCCCTAGTTGTAGCTTGGCCTGCCTCTTCGGTGATAACGGCGTGATGTGCGTGTGTGATGATGAAAACAGGTTTTTACAAAAAAAAGAAAGTTAGGTAATATTCTAATGCTTGATAACAATTCTGTATATCATGAACGTTTATTTTAAAAAAAATAAGCACATGGGTTGGTTATAATAGCCTGACGGATTCGTAATAAATTTAGTTTTTTTTTAATAGGTATATACAATTATTTCCCCGCTTCGAAAGCTTTCTGATTTTAAATTATATAAAAAAGGCCATTAAAAATACATCAAAATCGGAGCTTTCTTGAGGACTTCCAAAGAATGCCTATTTTATGTTAGTATTTATTGACGCGACTAATAAGTGATATTCAATGAATACAAATATATTTGAGACATACAACATTTAAATCAACGTTTTTGGACCTTGAGACAAGGTGAGAGAATGATTATAATTTAATCACAATATTAAATTGACCGAATTTCTTTTCTCCGTGACAACATCTCGATTTTCGTTTTATATAATACTAGTTAAGATCATTTTCATTGTAATAAAAATATTATATTGATAATAAATACATATGACTCGGCACCAATGAGCCAGAACACGAATTTTGTAGATTTTGTGAGAACTACCATTTATGTAACTATAAAAGTTATTAACTCCTAATAAGGTATTACCAGCGACTATGTATTACACATACTTACTAATTTATTGTATATTCTTTACAGTCGAATTTGTAAAAAGAATGTATTTGACGTATAAAACCTCTTTAAAAGAATTATTGCTGGCACGTGCTGCGTAATATCAAATGTCATGTTTAAAAAGATGAAGTAAACAAAAATTTCTACGCCAAATATTTTAATTTCGTACATGGAAGTCCGCAAAAATGTGAGATTAAAGTTATTTGAATGGAATTAGGGATTCGTTTCTCATGTTCTATAAAGCATACTATGTGCAAGTTTTAGTTTGATTTTCGAACAAAACTAAACATTCTCTTGGTGAACTGATAGTGTTTGTTTTGTTTATTTATTTTATGTTTTGATCCTGCTTATTGTATAGACCAGTTTCTCCACACAATAAGCAGCAGGAGTATATTAACTAGTGGCATTAGGATTTATTGTTCCTTTTCGTTGTCTACTGATTGGTATTTTGGTTCATGGTGTCTCGAAGAATGCTAACCGGTCGGATTCATTATCTAAAGTATTGTAATTAACGTTTAAGCACGTTTTGACCGTCTTGTTCACACGGGTGTTCGACATATAAATATAATAGGTAATATCTTTTGGGGTACAAATTGGTCGTGAAAGTGATCCTGTCCTGTTTAATGTCTTTGACTATTCACCAAAATTTTGCTTGGGCTCACATCTCTCACGTTTGTCCTTTTTCAATAGTCCGATTTAAGAGTTTTGGAACAGTCCAAACTCTGAAACTCTTTTGGCATAGAATTGATATCATTATCAGTATATTAAATGAATTTTACGCCAACATCCAAAGTAGCCACTAAAAATTTAAGGAAAACTGTTCGCTTCCCGTTACCTTCCGTTATTGAGTACTTATAAGTGTAATGATTTCATATATTTACGCGAATGTTCGAGATACGAACTCCATTATTTACTCCAGTCATAACGCTGGAATAGTCTGTTCCGATTCCGATAATATTTTTGTAGTCCAAACCAAATTCATCCAAGGTATTTTTAACTGCGCAAACTATCCCATCTGCATTACATTCTGTTAATGGCGCGAGTTTCAAGAATTATGTGTATTTATTTTCTTTGTTAATGTACTATTTAAATTATCCTTGAAATGTGGACTAAGAAAATTAATCATGGGGGAACATTTTGTTCGGTGCAACTGCATGTCTTTAATCCCTTCAGAATCACCTCGCATTTTTTTCATTAATTATCCTAAATGATCTACTGTCATCACGCTGCAATATGTTCAGCAATAAAAAGAGCAGTGTAAGCTTCACCAGTGTTGGTTTTCTCTGTTTTTTTTTTTTAAGAAATCTATCTTTTCGTTGGCGCGCTGGTGCTAGTATATCGCAGTTTTTAAGTTTCTTCGAATTTAAATTTATTTTTAAATCTGAATATTTGTTGCTGCTACTCGCGAAACATCAACAAAATTTTCATTCTGGAACAGATTCGCTCGAGCTATCTTCTTTTAATAAATATATTTTATTTTTATTATTACCGGGTCCCAGGCTTGTGCAAGTTTCCAACCATGTTCTCTATTGAAATTAGGATGTTTTTTGATTTCAATAGCCTCGCGAATCATCCTCGGTAATACATCTAATTAAATCGGGCCCCAAAAGACCTGCTGCCATACCTCAAGACATTGTGAGCTCTTTCTGCGTAGACCAGACCGCAAAAAATGACTAACACCTTAAATTTGTATAATTTTAAATTGAAGGTAGATTTGTAACACTAACTTTTCGGACCACCAACACCTCAGTCCGCCCCCTGACCACGAAGTACTGCAAAGCCTTCGAAACCACGGGAGAAAAATTAAATAAAAAAACGAAAAAATAAAAAACGGAAGACAAGACTACGAAGTATGGTAAGCCTTGAAACAATCTTCCACACACATAAATCAGATACTTGTCTGCTATCTGCCCTGCGAATAACATACGATGCACTTGAATCTGTCGTGGCGATT
The DNA here is from genome assembly GCA_947568825.1 of Sphinx pinastri. Taxonomy (NCBI): domain Eukaryota; kingdom Metazoa; phylum Arthropoda; class Insecta; order Lepidoptera; family Sphingidae; genus Sphinx; species Sphinx pinastri. The sequence goes on along the minus strand of OX387614.1, from coordinate 3,997,406 downwards.
AATTCCGCGCTCTTGAGCTGGCCGACTTTGTACATAAACAAGCCAGTGACCATTGTTAATATCCGCCGGATGAGCCAAATTCGCCGCTGGATTCGCAGGGAGCTGGCGAGAAACGGGAACATGGGGTAAATGACGGGAGAGAATGGCGTCCACTAATTGGAACCGAAAAGACAGATGGTCAAACCGGGAATTTGTAGAAGATTCCAATAGGATGCGCGCATTGAGAATGGAGACGTTCAGCAACCGCTTGAACATCTTCATGTACCACTTGGCACACCGTTTCCGCTCAATCAGGTACGGCACTAGCATATGGTCTTTAAGGTCCACGCCACTCATGCACCTGTTGTAGTCGTAAAACTACTTGAGGCTTGAATGGGATGGGCCACACTGGGTTCGTGTGTACGCGGGACAAGGCTGTGCCACTATCATGGCAAGTGGAAAGCATGATAATCCGCTTTTTGTCTTGCCATATCAGCACACACACACGTCCCCAGAATGCCTCGCTAGAAGCTGTCCCCCTCTTGAGCGGAGCTTTGGCTACCAAGTGGGTCAAGTCTTTTCGATTCGGACGTAAGGTACCGACACAATCGGTACCATTCCGCTTCAAAAAACGTGCCAACAGTGGTGAATTGAACCAGTTGTCCATAAATAGTCAATATCCCTTATTTAGTAAGGGATCAATTAGCTTTTTGGCTAATGCAGTACTCGCCAGCTCGCTGGAGCTTGTTGAATGTCTGCACTAATCTGCTTGCCCGTATAAATTATGAAAGACCATAGGTAACCTGTGGCACTTTCACATAATTCATAGGATTTGATCACACACACGATCACTTAGATCCTTTTCAGGCAACTATCACAAAGCAAATGGCGTCATTTTTAATTTATTGATTCGGCGGTACATGGTTTTTAGACACTATTCGATTTTAAAAGGCAAGTATAAATAAACTATAGATAAACGCGAAATAACTAGAATTGGTTATGGTGCTTGTAAGGTCGATTTTCGCTTAATGACAGCAGAAGTCATGGGAACCGGGCCCACGCGAATGCTGAAATGTTTTTGTACAAAACACGTCTTTGATCGACCTTATTGCAATCATACAAAATTATTAATGTAAAAGTCTTCCCACATTTTTTTTTCATTTTATATTCAAAATACTAAATACAAAATACGTATTTCCAAAATATTTTATTAAAAAAATAAAATACCTTTGGTTTTTAAAGCTTTATTTCGTTTATTAGTGTTTTTTTTTTATCAAAGTAAAGGGGACATGTCCAAAAACGGGCCTAAAATTCTAACCAAGACAGTTTATATATATTTGAATAGAACTCCTAAAAACTAGCCTTTTACAATAAATTGTTTAATTTTATAGACCTCCGATTGTGAGATATTTTTTTTTCTTATCTTGCAATCTGTCGTATAGATGACATTCAGCAATCGGTGGGTACATAATATGAATTTAGCGTGTACGGAGCATTTCCACTGACACATCTGCTATTTTAATGTCCCATCTATGATTATTTTAATTAACCGACTTCAAAAAAGGAGGTTCTGTATTTGACGCGTATGTATGTATGTAAGTTTGTATGACCGCGATTTTCTTAAAAACTACTGATCCGATTTGGATGGGGTTTTCGTTATTCAAATTTATATTTTTCAGAGAAGGTTTTAGTATATAATTTATTATAGATCTTGAGGTATCTTTCTTTTCAAGCGCGGAGGCAGCGTTGGTTTCTTCATTAGGTGCTTTGCAAGTGCATTTGGATGCTGCAATAGTCTGGTTTTGTATGTTTCAGTAATTTGTTTCACTTCTTGTTTAATAGTTTTGATATTATTTTCAAAAAATTAATATTGAAGAATTGCTCCTGTGCTTATGTTGAATAGAATAGAATAAGCGTAATGTATCTCAGGTGTTGACTGTTTTGTTGTATTTTGAGCCATAATATTGTTATTCATGTCATATTATATTGGAATGTGTGTAGCTCTATAATGATATATAAACATTCAAGAGTAGTGCATAACATACTAGTATAGATTAATGTTAAACATTCTATACTTCACCTTGATGTCTATTTTCTTGGTTTTGTTTTTAATTTGGGGTGGGAATAGTGTAGTGGGTTACATTATTATTATTACCTGTTACTAAAATTTTTTGTATTCAATTGAATATGTATTTTTTTTTATTTTGTAACTGTTTGCTATTCCAACAATAAAAAAAAAAAATAGTTTTTACTTTTAGGTCATGGTGTAGCCTATCATTGGTCACATGCTATGGTGCAACTGCTATCATGCATCATTTCTTTTTTAAGTAAGATCTGCGACTCCCGCCTAAACATCCAATACATTTTACGTATTTGTGGACCCATTGCCAGGCGTTTGGTAAAAATATGTTTGAAACACAACAGTGCATGCACACTGCTGCTTGGCGGTAGAAATAGACATTGCGGTGGTACTCACCCAGACGGTCTCTTACATATGAGAGTACCAGTACTACAACTTCATTGGCAACAGGTGCGGGTATCATGTCCTGTGCCTAGTTCATTCATAAATGACTCAAGTACAATGGGTCATTCAAAAGCGCTGAAGCCACTTTCGATAGATGTTTGGGCGCTGGTAATGGCGGCGCGGCGGCTACTGGTAGTGGTACTGCCGGTTGTGCCTCCGCAGGTGGGTCCCAACGAAGTTGGAAATTGCGTGCTCCTCGGCGTCCTCCGTGGGTACGGAGAGGTGCCTCCAAGTTATCAGCGGGGTACTGATTATAGTCTCCTGCTCCCCACTGACGTCCCCCACCTCCTCCAAATTGATTTGGTCGGTACATGGTGTGTGTTACTAAAGTTATATAATTAAATTCTCTATCCAGGGTCTTAAATCTCACATGAGAATACTACTAGAGCGGTACAAAGCTATTTGGTATCGCGGCGATAGCCTAGTTAGGAGTGGAACGGCCTGCCGAGACGAGTATCCGCAGGTTCAAAACCCAAGGGCACACACCTCCGACTTTTCTAAAAAACTATGTGTCTATTCTTTGTGAATTATCCCTCGCTTTAACGGTGAAGGAAAACATCGTGAGGAAACTGAGTACCTGAGAAGTTCTCTGAATTTCGAAGGTATGTGAAGTCTGCCAACCCGCAATAGGCCAGCGTGGTGGACTAAGGCCATTAACCCTCTCAGTTGTAGAGGAGGCCTTGTGCTCAGCAGTGAGCAGTATATAATACAGGGCTGGTATGGTATGGTAAACAGAGTAACTTACCTGAAATACCAAAAAACAACATTTAAAGCCTTTACTACTCGTTTAATTTATACACCTCCTTTTGTTTATACAGGAAACTATTTACTGTTTCACGACTCGTCTCACCGGTCGCGCGAGTCTGTAAATGAGCCATTAGCTCTGAGTTATAACTTTGTCATTATCTATTTGTCGATGAACGCGACTCGAATTGGAGGATAATTACAACGAAAAAATATAATTAAAAAATAATTATAGCAACCCCCGTTCAAATGAGGCCCCCCTGCAATAGATGACGCTGTTGAGGACGCAACAAGTGTGACCACGTGGATGAATTCCGCTAGTGTACCAGGACCGCATACCGAACTAAGAGTTAACAAGTGATACGAAATATAACATTGTTAATCGGAAATATAACATTGGCCCATAGGTATTTGGGCGAAACTTTCACTTATCAGCTAAAACTTTTTCAAAAATGTACAATAATCTGACTGATCACAAAATTGAAGTAGGTACTTAATTAAACAATTTCGTTAAGTGTAAACAAAAAGGTGGGTAAAAAATTTGGTTGTTTGAAATCTAAAATTTTAGTGGTATTTTTTATTATTTGTAATTTGGGATAAAAAATACAGTTTACTAAACATTTAGATTTAATATTAACGTTCGTATTATTCAGCCTATTTAGGCAAAATTAAAAAGTGTTGAAAGTGATTGTTACTGTCATGGAAGAAATGGCCTTTTTTTATGGCAATGAATGACGAGACGAGCATGCCTTTCCCCCTATGGTAAGCGATACGACTGCCATTAAACAATAGTAAACAACATACAGCACCTTGAGTTACAAAGTACTGTGTGGCATTCCACTGCGCTCGTCATCCTGAGACATAAGATGTTAAGTCTCATTATGTCCAGTAATTACACTGGCTACAATGTCCTTCAAACCGAAAAACAACAGTGCATGCACACTGCGGCTTGGCGGTAGAAATAGACATTGCGGTGGTACCCACCCAGACGGACTCTTACATATGAAAGACCTTACCACCAGTAGTGCCGCGTGAGTGACTCGGACTAAGATTAGAGACGATTTGCGCGCTGAGGTCCTGGGCTCGAATCCCGGGTCGAGCCAAAAACATTGCGTCTGGATATTTCCATCTTAAAAAAAATTACTCAGTCGCAGCTCGGAGTCAGAAAGTTGGTGGTGTGATACCCCCGTGCCTCGGAAAGCACGTAAAGCCATTGGTCCTGCGCCTGATCTCTCCCTGGTCATGTCGGGTTTGCCGTCTCACCGGACTATGAGAGTGAAGGAATAGCGAGTGTACCTGTGTATTGAGCACACAGTTGTGCACTATAGTGCACACAGGGCCACCGCGGGGTTTTAGTTGATATTATAATATCAACTAAAACCCCGCGGTGGCCCTCTCCAGCGCATAAGGGGCGGCTGCGGGACACCTTAGGCGAAGGGCGCCCTCATAACGACCGCAACCTTTTCTGCGCAATGCCGTCTTGCGGCCCATCTCTATCAGTAGCAGGGGCTCCGACGCCCCCACACACCGAAAGACGACCTAAACGTTTACGGCAGTGCCATGCCATCATCATCTCCTGCGTACCTGGCTGATCTCCGTTGAGATTGGCCGCCGTGGCCGAAATCGGCTAGGAAGGGATATACATATAGAGAACCCCGATTTGCTTTTTTCTAAAGACCTGGGTGTTTTAGATGATCATGGGCCCTCCGGATGTCACCCATAATCATGGGCCCTCCGGCTGTCACCCAAGATCATCGGCCCTCCGGATGTCACCCCGACATGAGGTGTTTGGCCGCTTGCTGATACTGTGCTTCCTGACAGTGGGGTCTGTGAGGTCAGCCCCATCATACATGCTTTTTGTGGATTCTTCACTCATTGCTCTAAGTTGTTCAAGTCTCTGTCTGTCCTGAATGAACTGTGTATTCATCATCATCATCATCATCAGCCACATGACGTCCACTGCTGAGCAAAGGCCTCCCCCAAAGATTTCCAGACGGACCTGTCAAAAGCGGCCCGCATCCAGCGTGTTCCTGCGACCTTTATCAAGTCGTCCGTCCACGTTGCGAGCTGTGTATTGACTGTGTTCAACACTGTCAGAATTTCTCTCTGATTCTTTTGAATGTCTGCTAATCATCTATCAACATCAATCAACTATCTAACACCTACTCGATGAGACCATCCTTATGAGCCCAAACACGATATATCCGTTATAAGTTGCTAAGGAGTTGGGTATCCCGCAGACTACTTGATGCTGCAGCATCAGCTCATGTTTAAAAATATTGCCGAAGTCACAGTACACCAAATTTTAATTCAATCCGGCTTTTTAAATTGGAAATGAGCTGATAATCTTCAAACGCCTGAACAGGTCTTCATAAATTATAGCTTCTTTATAGCATAAAGAACCATCGCGATCATATCAGCTTTCAAACAAAAAAACCGCGACAAGATTGGTCCATTCGTTTGAGAGCTACGATGCCACAGACAGACATACAGATGAACACCCTAAAATTATAACACCCCGCTTTTTTGTCGGGGGTTAAAAAAGTAGTCAACTACACTATTGCATGTTGTCATAATACTCAGTGTGAATAAATAACCTTTAAGACGTGGAATATGAATTATGAAGTCCATATTCCCCATGAAGTTCATTTGTATGAATTTATGCTGTGCATCTTCAAACGGCCATGATCCAAACCAATGGTGCATTTGGCCTTGAAGTCGAAGGTGAAGTCAGAAATACTATTTTTTGATTACCGAAAGATAATGAACGTTCACTCTTTCAAGCAGAATAAGTTAGCGTGCATATCAAAATAATCCACTATCTTTTATAATGCCTGCTCTGAATGAAGTCATTTAGAAACATCAGTTGCATCTTCGCGTGTTCAATAGTAAATTGTGAATGGAGTAGCGGTCAAGTAGACTAGAATCATGAATCCTTATTGCGCATCGAAGATTGTATTGTTGTGTTGTGTAATGTTGTGCGATGATATCGTCGATTTCTCATTGCAGAATGATCTTTTTCACGAACTGCCTCTTTTGCCAAACTAACGCGGCGCTCTTTTCGTGCGATTTCTTATTCATCTGGAGTGGATTGATTCGTAATATTCCGAAGTCTAATTTGGCATTATCGCTTCAATGTGAAAAATTAGATCTTCTGGCTTGCAGCATTGTAAATTACACTAGAAAATTAGTCACATAATTCAAAATTACTTTCTTATGCAATAATAATTATATATTGATGCGGGCAAACCCACTTCTTTAAAATCACTATTTGCTTATGAATTTATGAAAAAAGAGACTATGGAAAATTAATTGAATCAAATTCAAATGCAATATCGGTCGAAAACTAAATGAAACAGGTGAATTCTCGATTTTTATTTTTCATAATTTTTGTTTTCTTACTTTTCCAATGCGTGGAGAAGCTTTACGACATAGACAACCCAAAAAATAATATCGGTCTCAGTCAATCCGATCTCGATATATCATCAGAAAAGGCGTTCCATAAAAAAAATGAGAAGATGCTTTTTATTTCATAAGCCTTTCGATGTTTTAATAAGTATTTTGCTTTTCGAGGCGGAGGAGACGAATGGAACAAATCAACGTTCTTGAGTTATAAAATTGGTGTAAGTAACCCGAATTTGTTTTATATTATAATAGATAGATTCTAGACGGAGATGAAATGTATTTAAATTCAAAATAAGGTCGTTACATAAATTCCAAATTGTATGCATACATATATAATTATTATACAACTTCTCTACTTCGCAGATCTTGTTAATCTAAATAAAATCTTTTTGGTTTTCTTCTTCATAATAATAGTGTTTGCCACACCGCGCTGCTAGTGTGTGACACACATGTATGACACACCTACTGCAGTCTACTTCTTACCGATTATGAGTGCCTTGTAATACAGTTCGCAGATACGTTCAATACTTTGCATTGACGTCATAACCTGAAACTTACTTAATAACGCATGCGTTAGTTCCAGTAATCCTATGGGATGCGAATTCCGTTTAAGTAGAGATTATTGTGACTTTAAAATAAAAAAATTGTCATTCTAGCTAATAAAATAATAACTATTTTTTTGGAATGTCTTTCAAATTTTTTATTATTGTTTAAAATATCTTCAAGTATTATCTATTGTCAATAGATGGCTGTTTTTCAAGTTACAACTTATACAATACCCAAATTTTTGGATTGGGTAATATTCATTTAGTTACTGTATGGCGATATGAGATGGCATTTCTTCAACTATTATACTGTTTTAGCTGTATTCAGTTGCATTGCACTAACGCTTCTCGTACGGTTATGAATTCCTAGTACTCGGTGCATTTGCTGTTGCACATTGGATATATTTTTATTGAATCATAAAAATCTGATATCTTTTCCATTACTCTTCTATAGTCACCCCTTTTCTTTTTTATCACATTTCTTGAAATGTACAGACACACCGGTTTTACTGCTTTAGTATATGTATAGATAATATCTATATTATAATATTCTAGAAACCTATAGTACTCATTTTGTATGTAAACCGAAATTATCAATATAAATCCTCTGGGTTGATCCTGTAATTTCGATTCCTGGATTTAGCACAGACAGGCTTTTCATCTCTGCACACATTATATATGTAATATTGCAGTTGCAACGATGATAGGGTTGCTCACAAACAATAATTGCCTGAATAAAACACATAGCAAAAAAACTCGATATTCTTTAAAATGGATCGGTGCAATAAAATTAAGATGTTTTCCCGGCCGCCTCGTTTTTTTTAATCGGTGTATTAACACTACTTGGGCTAATTATTTTTCAAAATACAATATCCCTGTACAGTGTATATCATTATGAGGGAGCGACACTAGTGAGATTCACTACTTGATACGTAGTTCGCCCCCCAGAGTTATGTATGTACGGTCAGCCACAAAAGTAGCTGAATAAATTCAAAACTTTAAAACGCTTCTACTCATTAATTCCAAGCGAAATGTCCTTTTTTAACTTCCGGCAAAAAAGAGGGGTGTTATAAGTTTAGAGTGTGTATCTGTATGTCTGTCTGTGGCATCGTAGCTCGCAAACGAATGGGCCGATTTTGACGCCGTTTTTTTTCATTATCTTTAGTTTTTATATTTAATAAAATATGTATTCATTTATTGTGGCTGATTATACATATATGTGATGCTATTAAATAAAATTTAACCGTTATAATGCAATCAGCCCTGTATCATATACTGCCCACTGCTGAGCATAGGCCTCCTCTACTACTGAAAGGGGTTTAGTCCACTACGCTGGCCTGGTGCGGGTTGGTAGACTTCACATACCCTCAATTTTTTTATGGAAAATTCTCAGGTATGTAGGTTTCCTCACGGTGTTTTCCTTCGCCGTTAAAGCGAACGATAATTGATAAACAATACACACGTAACTTTGAAAAGTCAGAGGTGTGTACCTTGGGTTTTGAACCTCCGGACATTGTCTCGGCAGACCGTAACATTCCCAACAAGGCTATCGTCCAGTTCATCCGTTATGAACATAAGTCTATTTATTGATTTGTATTCAATGTCGTCAGCAAATGTAACGCATGCGTCCTTTATCTATGTCTCGTGACGTCGCAATTATTTATTGAAGCTTCCACGCTTCACTTAAATTATTACCAAGAGTCCATAAACCCTAACAGGCTGCAGTTAGTATAATAACTACAGTAGGGTTATGAATTCCTAGTACTCGACGTGTTTGTTGTTGGATATATTGTATAACTTGTATTTTAAGCATTCGCAGCCAGTTTTAGTATAAAATAATCATTGGTTTTATATATCCAATGGAAACGATACATATTTTATTAGTACTGATATTGAATATTGTTTGGTTGTGGGTCCCTTTGTGTCTTCTCATCGCCTTATAGAAAGCGATAATAATTGTAAATAATAATAAATGCATATCCAACTTGTTAAAACTTGTTAGGGTTTACCATAGACCACAGTTTATCAGCGGAATTAAGTGTCGTGCTCTCTCTATTAAACGGGCATCGGCCATGTTAAAAAACAATAGTTTTTGAAGTTATACTTTTGGCGCGTTAGGAAAAAATTATGAGAGTAAATTTTTACGATGCGCGCGCACACAGTCACGAAAAACCGTTACCCTGAAGTTAGCTATAGTCAACGTTTTAGTTTTGAATTTAGAACGTAGAATAAGGCGAAATATATTGAAGTTATACTTCTTTTGACGCGTTATTTAAAAAGATTTTTATCTTGTTACGCCAAAGAAGTATAACTTCTAACGCGTGTACATAAGTACACACACACTTTTTTTTTCATGGATGGCAAAGTGACCCCAGTGCACCTGGCAGTAAGCGGAGTGTGGTCCATTTATTATTAATTTAATACGATTTAAACTTGCACAGAACAAATAAAATAATTCAGTACTTCAAAAATATGTATCGACTTCTTAATGACAAACACCGTGTTGGGTTTTGTTGGTTTTTATTGCTTACGAGACTTCTGCTCGCGGCTCCGCCCGCGTGACAAAGTTTTTCTGGGATAAAAAGTAGCCTATAGCACTCAGGAGTAATGTAGCTTCCTATGAGCGAAAGAATTTTTAAATCGGTCCCGTAGTTTTTGAGTTTATCCATTACAATCAGACAAACAAATCTTTCCTCTTTATAATATTAGTATAGACTAACAAGAAAGCAAGAAATCTAATAAAATTAACAAAAAATAATCCGCCTTAAAATAATAACAATCAAAAAAATACTGACAATCAAAAAATAATTAAACATTCTTCTTCTTCTTCTTCAGCCTTTAGAAGTCCACTGCTGAACATAGGCCTCCCCCTAAGATTTCCAGACCAACCTGTCAGAAGCGGCCTGCATCCAGCGGGTTCTTCCACCTTCAAAAGGTCGTCCGTCCACCTTGTAGGAGGAAATTACGCATGCGCATGCTCACGCCTTTCATCCCCGAAGGGGTAGGCAGAGGCGCAACTAGTGCACCCACTTTTCGCCAAGCGTATTCCGTCCCATGATGTGATAAGGGGCAAGCCTATCGCCATATCGGGCACAAATTCCAGACTCCGGGCTGATACTGAATAGAAAAATCCAATATCACTTTGCCCGACCCGGGAATCGAACCCGAGACCTCAGCCTTGCAGTCGTACCGTAATACAACTACGCCACCGAGGCAGGAGGAAATTAAACATTACTATTTTATAATTTTATTTGTAAATTATGTGCATATTTATATTTACAGTAGATTTCAATAAATTATCCCAACGACAAACTGCACGTTAATAGTAAGAATAAATCAAAGGGAATAACGTTGCAATAATTTCGATCGTGTTTTTCTCTTTTATTTCTAGATTAGAAACAGCAATGTATTTCAATCTTGCTTGTTCTCTAAAATGTGCTTACTCTTGTTAGTTAGGAGGACCAGACTTCAGATGTCAACGCTATAGAGCAAACCTTCTACAACGTTTTCTTTATGGATTCTGACACGAAACTTAAACTTTTCAGCTCACATAGGTAATTTGTATTAATTGTGATTTCGGAATCGGCATTTAAACCGTTTATATATTTCTGGAAACTATTGTTCTCAATATTTGGAAGTTTTCATTTCACAAGACTGGACTAATGTGAACATGTAGTGATGATTAGAGAAAATTCATTCATTTTTGTTCTTTTTACGATAAGCATCTTAGTCGTTACATTAAGATAAAGATTTATCATTAATCTAATACATAATCCACAGTAAAAATATAACATATTTGAAGAACTTAATAAAATATGTAAATATTCTGCAGTTATAGTTTCAAAGTAAAGAAATTTAATGTTTAAAAACTATTTTTTACTTAAAAATTTATTGGTTGGGCGTCTAAATAGACCAACCATGGGAAAAGGGAAAGTAAGCCAAGACGGAGAAGGCCCTACCTATGATGTCCCCAAATGAGGTGGGCAAGAGGTATTAGGTACTGCGAAACCCTACTCCGTTGCGTACCGTGTTGTGAATCAGACAATTGAATATTATTATGAATGTTTGATTTGAATGACTTAAAATAAAGACCAATTCTCAGTACGCCTATCACAAGAAGGTATAAATAATATTATGGTCTGGAAGCATATTGATCGGGGATTAGAGTTCTTGTTCAATCCTGACTGAGAAATACTCTCCCTCTCTCTGGTCGGTCCCTCATGGTTGAGGATCGTGATCGGCGTCAGGGTTGCATCTGGAGCGGATGATCCGCCTCCACCGGTTTCTGTCCAGCGCGTCTCTTTCGGCTGTGTAGAATTTAGAGAACGATGAGTATAATAGAGAAGTGTGATACAAATTCTATGCATCTTATGTCCTATCGTTACAACAGATAGAAGTTTTAGTAAAGCGCCCATTAGACAGTACGTTTTGCTGTCAGTTTTACCACAGTCACGTCTGTGAGTGACGAATAACCTATCGTCTAATGTAGTGATTGATGGTTGAATGGCGGTGATTGGCGAATCTGGATTGTTTGATTTGCGCGTCATGCAACCATCAATCATGACTTTTGCGCGATCGTCTAATAGCATTTCGTCCGGCAAACGTTACTCAGCGCGCGGACAGCGGTGGAGTCGGACATGTATTGCGTCGGAGTGGCGCCCGCGAAAAACTTTTTCACGCGGCCGTAACCGCTATAAAAAGCTGGGTAAAACTAAAGTATGGCTATAAATTTTCTTTTTTTTACACGCTTTATATTAGCTTCACTGGTATGTTTGTATATTTGTAACTCCATTGGGCGCGATTTGTTTTTAGTAACATCTGTTGGACCATAGTAGAATTACAACTAAACTGGCTACTCTTGTGTATTCTTTGTGAATTATCGCTCGCTTTAACGGTGAAGGAAAACATCGTGAGGAAACCTGCATATCTGAGAAGTTCTCTATAGGAATTTCGAAGGTATGTGAAGTCTGCCAACCCGCACTAGGCCAGCGTGGTGGACTAAGGCCTAAACCCTCTCAGTTGTAGAGGAGGCCCGTGCTCAGCAGTGGGCAGTATATAATACGGGGCTGGTATGGTGGTGGTGGTGGCTAATCTTATGCGTAAAAAAATCCTACTTGTCACAAGATGGCGCTTTCGTTTTTAGTGACATCTGTTGGACAATAGTAGAACAGAACTAAAAAAATAAAAATAAATAATAGTTTAAAAAAACTAAAAAACACGCTTTATAGAAAATCCAACTAAAAAATAGAAAATAAATTTGAATTGAGAATAGTGTAAATAAGAAAAAGTGTATTTTATTGTACAAAAAAGCGTGGGGTGCTTTTTAAGATATTATCAAAATGATAATACTGCCTCGGTGGCGTAGTTGTATTACGGTACGACTGCAAGGCTAAGCACCCAGAAATGAATGAATTTTCTCTAATCATCACTACATGTTCACATTAGTCCAGTCTTGTGAAATGAAAACTTCCAAATATTGAGAACAATAGTTTCCAGAAATATATAAACGGTTTAAATGCCGATTCCGAAATCACAATTAATACAAATTACCTATGTGAGCTGAAAAGTTTAAGTTTCGTGTCAGAATCCATAAAGAAAACGTTGTAGAAGGTTTGCTCTATAGCGTTGACATCTGAAGTCTGGTCCTCCTAACTAACAAGAGTAAGCACATTTTAGAGAACAAGCAAGATTGAAATACATTGCTGTTTCTAATCTAGAGATAAAAGAGAAAAACACGATCGAAATTATTGCAACGTTATTCCCTTTGATTTATTCTTACTATTAACGTGCAGTTTGTCGTTGGGATAATTTATTGAAATCTACTGTAAATATAAATATGCACATAATTTACAAATAAAATTATAAAATAGTAATGTTTAATTTCCTCCTGCCTCGGTGGCGTAGTTGTATTACGGTACGACTGCAAGGCTGAGGTCTCGGGTTCGATTCCCGGGTCGGGCAAAGTGATATTGGATTTTTTTATTCAGTATCAGCCCGGAGTCTGGAATTTGTGCCCGGTATGGCGATAGGCTCGCCCTCTATCACATCATGGGACGGAATACGCTTGGCGAAAAGTGGGTGCACTAGTTGCGCCTCTGCCTACCCCTTCGGGGATAAAAGGCGTGAGCATGCGTTTTTTTTTTAATTCAAATATATTTCCTATTTTTTAGTTGGATTTTCTATAAAGTGTGTTTTTAAGTTTTATTGAACTATTTTACAGCGAATATTTTACCCAACGCTATCTTGTTACACGTTTTTTGCTCTAAATTACAATTTATTTTATAACTTTTCATACTAAGACGATTGAAAACGTGTGTTCTCCGTGAAATCTGGAGTATGACTGAAGGTGATTTTGAGTGATTGTGTAATGCCAATTTGTTTTCACCAGTCACCGTTATCCACTCGTCAATCATGAGTAATGGAATTGAATGCCGGTTGTGTGAGCGTGTAATGGGCGCCTAAGATGTTGTGGAAAAAAATCCGATACATTACGAAAGTGGCAAATCAAAAATGCCACAGATGCATAACAGGAATGCATCTAGTACCAGGTATTCATAATTGCACTAGAGACGATTGTATTTTTTTTGTTTGGTAGTCGATCCTGCAGTTAAACCTGCGAATGGGATACTGGAGTCCCCCGGCTTGACGACTGCAGGGGCCTGGGGGGGGGGGGGATATGGAAGGGAAGGTGGGGGGAAGGGAGCAAGTTCCCAGGATGGGCGAAAAGAACGGGTGTCAGGAAATGTTCGCGGGCCTCAATGTGTTTTATAACCAAGAGGTATAAACACTGACTGTGTGCTTCGGCCCGCGTCTAATGCCCCCTCGCGGATGGACGTGCATTGGGCGTGAAGACCCAGCACACAAGAATTGCCTCGGGGGGCAAGATGATTGTATTGTATGCATTCGAAGGCATAAAATTGTCATCAAGTTTTATAATAAATTAATATTTTACTGCACGAAAAGGATATAGGATAGGTAATGTCAAAAAATGTCCTCTCATATCAATATAACGCAATAATAACAAAACTACAAACAGCACTACAGTTTTATTAACATGGGTACCAGATTAAGTTCATAAATTGTATGGTTAAATTTGAATTACTTCTGCTGCTCAGATTTTTTCTTCCCATACGATGAAATGGTCCTTACATAAAACTGAGTCGATAGGTATTTAAAAAATGTTTGATCAAATTCGTTAGTTTTTATGAACAACTCACGCTTGACCGAAAAAATTACTAGGCCAATTTTTTTTACACCATGTAAGTCTTAATGGTTCTTTAAATAGTTCCCCTGTATCTTCTATAGTTTCGGTTTTCCCAATACTGTCCCAGTTAAAAAAAGAAAAACCATATATTGAACTTTTAATAAATATGTGTTTCAGGTATTAGTTTACCTAATTACTAGTAGCTGTTTTGTTTGTTATACTATAGCAAGAAACTACTTAACTAGATAACTTGGTACTTTTATTAGGAAAGGAATGTTCCATAATTATAATTGAAATAAAACGCATACCCTTCGACTAACCTATTTTAATTATACTATTCTTATAATACTTATCTTTAATACATTAACAGCTAAAAGAAGTCACCAGTGGGTCCGGTGTTCTTATGTTTTTTGACATCGCGTAAATCGTTAATCTCTATCCCTTAACTGTAATTTATCCAATTAATATTTACACATAAATATATACACATCAAAAAGTAAACATTTTTTCCTTTATATTATAACTAGTTCCTATATTAAGCATTATTAATATACGAGTACAATGACTGGAATATAATTACTAAAACTCTTAAGAATAACTGTCCATTATATTGGTTTACTATTTTAATATGAGTATAATATATATATCGCATAAACGAAATGCCTGAGGACCGTCCCTTTAAATCTTAGTCCACATCTAATTTTTAATTCCTATCAACTAACTTAAAATATTGTAGTTCCGATTCTCATTCCACACGTGCACGTTAATAAAATTAGAGACTGTGTTACCCCAGATTTATTTAGACATTAATTATAATATTTAGAACACTAACATCGATACACAATGATTAAAATGTGACTCCATTTGCTTTCAATAGTGCAGCATTCCTTTAGGCCAACTCCCGGGACTAGTGTTCTATTCAGTCAGTATGTTCCTTCAGTCCAGGGGCTAAATTAAACTATTACATGGGTAGTCAATACAGTTCACGAATACTGTTGCCACGTAATAAAAACAAAATGTAAAATAACATAGATACCAATATAGAACATAATATTGTGTACATTAAATAATGTCTAAAGTATAAAGAGTCGCGTAGTGCATATGATGGTTGTAAGTGCGCGCTCTCAGCTCAATAATTTAACAAAAAGGCATCAGCTTTAAATTCATAGAGAATCACTTAATCATAATAAATAATATAACTGTCAACAGTATTTTGAGACTGATTTAAAACAAATAAAAAATCAGCAGTAGCTGGTATTTCTTTCGCCAGAACGTTTCCAAGTAGAATGCGTTGATCACTTGAGGACGAGTATTTGAGCACTGCATCTCTACTGGCTTTTGGAATGACTTCTGAGTACCGGATGTTTTTGAGTCGCATGTAGGAACTCCAGGCGAATTTTGAGTACTGCTATAAGGGTTGAGAGTAACCTGTAACAATATAAGGAATTATATAAAAATACAATTAGCCTCATCAAATACGCCATAGAAGTAAGACCAAAACATATTTTGGGCGGACGAAACTGCACGTTGCACATGCGCACCATTATTGTCCAGGCGCTGTTCAATTTTGAGTATTGATTTTCTCTGACCCACAACAAAGACTAATTAAAATGGAATAACTTATTATTTACTCAAGCTGCATTATGTCCAAATAGTTTCTATCATGTAAGGAGCTTATTCCTACATTGTTAGACAGCAAAAATAACACCAGTCATCGCTGCACATTGCACATGCGCACCACTAGCACCTACTATCATGATGAAGTGCCGTATTGATCGCTCGACCACGAACAGTTGAATAATTTGATACAATGACTCGTGGAAACGGCAAAACATGTTGCACATGTAATAGGTATATATTATGTTTGATTTATTAGGTTGATTGCCTCGGTGGCGTAGTTGTATTGCGTACGCGTTACGAGTACGATTTGCGCGCTGAGGTCCGGTTTCGAATCCCGGGTCGGGCCAAAAAAACATTGTGACTGGGTTTTTCCATCTTAAAAAATACTCAGTCGCAGCTCGGAGTCAGGAAGTTGGCGGTGTGATACCCCCGTGCCTCGGAAAGCACGTAAAGCCGTTGGTCCTGCGCCTGATCTCTCTCCGGTCATGTCGGATTGCCGTCTCACCGGACTATGAGAGTGAATGAATAGTGAGTGCACTTGTGTATTGCGCACACACTTGTGCACTATAATTCTCCTACGCACCTGGCTGATCTCCGTTGAGATTGGCCGCCGTGGCTGAAATCGGCTAGGAAGGGATTAGTATTATTAGTTAGATTATATATTATGGTTAACATCGAAATGTGTTACCATGTTTATAGGAAAATAAATTGATTTGATTTGAATTAGGCATGGGTCGTACTTGCAAAAGCGGGAACCAGGGCTTACGTACTTGTACCGCCTAAAAAAACCAGCGCCAAAAACCAGGGTTGGAAATACTTCCAAGTTTTTTCTTTTTGGATAGGAAATTATTCCGTGTTTCGATACAAATAATGACTTCTGATACTTCAATTCTATAAGTACTAAGTATTTTCTTTCTGTACAGGAAACTGATCCATGTTTCAATATACATAAAGAGCACAATCGCGTTAATAAATAAATTACTTATAGCACTTGCATAGTCGAAAACCAAAAGACATTCCAAGTATTTTCTCACTGCATAGAATATTGACCCATGTTTCGGTACGAATAAGGAGCACATTCGCGTTAACAAATAAAATACTTTTAACACTTTAATACTTGCATAGGAAATTGTTCACTTGCTACATTAAAATATGAACCATAATTGCATTTGTGGACGACGACGCCTGAGCGCGGACGCAAGTAAAATACTTTCAAGTCTTGCAAGTATTTCGGGCCGGCACCTAGTCCGAGGTACTTGCAAGTAAATAGCTGGTGTAAAAACCTGGTCGCGTAAATAGGCACCATCCCTAATTTGAATTACTACTCATCTGCTCCCTACACCCGCTACTCTCACCTGTCGCCAAATTCCGTTGCATCAGTCTTACATGCAGTGCACGTTCACTGTTAATTAAAAAACACACACACACACAAACTAACCTTTAATGATAGCGCAGCACTTGGGTTAATGTTTTGGAGTTAACAAAAAAATAAGAAATGTACAACAGCAATTCATGCATAAATGCACGAATTATTGCTGAACATTTCGGAGACACGTCCGGGCTAGGCGCGCGGCTCCGAGGGAAAGATCGAGGAAGCCTGGATGCGTGTTCTCCAGGGTTCCCAGATACAGAAAAAAACATTTTCGGACGTTTATGTCGTTTCTTGGTAACGAAATTAGATGTTAATTAACACTGATTGGAAAGAAATTACGACGTTACATTTAAAAGCGAAACAGTAGTACAAATTTTATGAATAACATAATATAAGGTATAAATTATGTAACTCAATTACCTAATAAAATGTACATGCCGACACAAGAAAAAGACACACATTGTCAGCGGATTTTTGAGGCATATTACATAATTCAGAGCCATCGTGATGTTTTGTCCATTATATTAACTTACTGAAAACAACTTTGTATTTGGACGTGGAACCACAGACTGAAAATAATGGACATTCCCGGATTTTCCCGCCATCTGGCAAACTTAGTGCCCTCACTCCCCGAGTGAAAGTATTGATCTAGGTTTCAAACCTAGCTATTGCGCCGTCTGCTTCGGGATTCATGAAGCTGAGCTCTACTGAACGTTGTTAAAATAATAACTGGATTTTTGATGCTATTATATGATGCGAAACTGATAATTTTGCAGCCCTATTAGCTCTTACTGCTAAGTTACGTAGCTGTAAATTGTAATGTAAGCATTCAAGATAACAAACTTATAAGCCTAGTTTGGACGTTTTAAGTAAATTTTAAAGCAATCGTGTAATAAATAGTAGGTAATTCATGCCGCTCTACTTTCTACAAAAATATATCAGAATTTATTAATAAAAATGTATATTTGTAATGTCTCGTCTATATCTACCGCCAAGCAGTAGTGTGCATGCACCGTGTCTGTTTAGCCATTACATAAAATCCGTGTGGATTACAGAGAGTTAACTGATTGTGGGGCTAGAACGAAAATACGACAGCACCTACGTGTCGCCTGATTGTGATTGCTCGAGTGACTAACGTCTTACGTTACGCTTTAAATTGGTAGAATGCAACATTATGCCAGAAGACGCAATCGCTTTTGTGTCACGTGACATGTCTTGAGATTTTATAATGGTTACTGAGGCAACAGTTTTTGTTGTCATAATTATTTTATTAATACTGAATACGGAGGAGCGCGATATATTTGCTTATTTATTTATTACTAGTTACTCGCGGCTTACTAAGGTAACCAACAGTGTTAATATATGTACGTATGGCAAAATTAAAAAATGTCAGCGTTGATTGTATACTTGTCTAGATAACGCAAGAAGCGTTCAACAGACTGCGGCTATGGGAGATCGCGCTCCTCGAATTAGGTACTTGCTCCCGCTTTGCTATGGATGGCAGTGGAAAAATATATTTCTAACTCCTCTGATCTACACTGAGTTTTGCAGACAGTTGGTCCAGGTCCTGATTCAATATGTTCGTCATTGTTTTGGGCTTGATGCCCAGTTGAAACACCTGTGTCAGATTCTTTCACTTTTGTGATTCGGGACGCATTGAGATGTTCCCTCTTTCATCAATTGTAACCGATGCCAACCCGGATTTGAATCCGAGTGATGGGAATCAGTTCTATGATCCCGTCGATTTCCTGCTGTGAAAAGCTGTGAGAGTCTGTTGTCGGGGCCACATATGGAGTCATGTGTTTTCCAGGAGCGGGCTTGATAACTCCAAGACTTTGGATTCCAGCTTCTCAGTAAGATCTGCCACATTACGTGTAAAGGTATTAAGCTGATTCGTCAAGTCCTCCTGAAATGATCGATCTATCTCCATCTCATCTCCGGCCTGTGGTGGAGTACTGCTCGCACGTATGGGCTGGGGCACCCAAGTACCAATTGCTTCCACTTTACTCCTTACAGAGGCGTGCTGCTTGAGTCATAGACGATCCTAAGCTCTCGGACGGTTTAGAACCGTTGGGCATGCGAAGAGACATTGGGTCTCTTTGCGTACTCTATCGGCTCTTCCACGGGGAGTGCTATGAGGAACTGTTCGATATGACACCGTCATCTTCGTTTTACCACCGGACTACCCGTTCTCGGAGGAAAGTTCATCCGTTCCACCTGGTAACGCCCACTTCCAGCACTGTGCGTTCCCAGAGATCATTTTTACCTCGTACGTGCTCACTCTGGAATGAACTTCCTCCCACGGTATTTCCTCAGCGCTATGACGTATCCTTCTTCAAACGAGGCTTTAAAAAGTTTTTGACGGTAGGCAGCGGCTCAACTGTATCCTTGGCATTGCTGACGTTCATAGGCTACGGTAACCACTTACCATCAGGTGGGCCAAAACCTCGTCTGCCTTCGAAGGCAAAAAAATCTGTCTTTTTGTCTGTCCTGACGTGATTTAGAACTGGATATGATTTTGAACTCGATAATGGATAAACTTTAACACTATTTAGCCGATTTTGAAAATTCTTTTACTAATAGAAAGCTACATATTACAGACTTCGGGCTAATACTGAGCAGAAAAACCCATTATCACTTTGTCCCACCCGGGGATCGAATCCGAGACCTCAGCATTGCAGTCGCACCATAACATAACTACGCCACAGAGGCAGTAAAAAAGTATAAAATACAGACTTTTTCATGAACATTAATATTTAACTTATATTTAATACTATCAACTAAATTAAACTATTCCACAACGTCTTCATTGAAGCTGATGATGAGCCTGCGCTAGCTAATTCTCGTTTTTTTTACAGTTTTGGTAATTTTGTGTTGGACATTTTCAGATAGGTTATAAGTGTGGAAGCTTTGCTAAGGATTTTCAATTGATGACGTATCATTATAATGGAGTTGATTGTTTCAGCTGATATCCGGTTAAGGAGCTTACTTTTGAAATCATCATAATATCACTGTGCCGTCACCAAGTTTCACCGACCATAACACTACGTGCGGGCGACAGAGATAGCGCGATATACCCCCCCCCCCCCCCTTGCTTCAAACAGTATTTCAAATATGAACTGCTTAATTTTTCAACCAAGTTCGATGCTGCTTCCACAGAATAATTTCTTTTTTGTATTATTTTCTGTTACATATAAATTATATACTCTATTGACTATTTCTGAAACAAAATAATTTCAGCCGCATTTTTGTGTGTACGATACTTGAGCCCAAAACTTCACTGTATCATTAACAGTTTTAGGAGTTTTGCGCCAGATTCCACTAGATATTTTTTAGCACGTAGTTATGAGATAAAAAGCGCTAACGACTCCAGAATTGCACTAGATCTATCGCCAAATCCGCTAATACGGCAACACTGGTTGCTACTGTTTATGGTCGGCCTTTTTCGTTTCGTCATTCAAAGCAATAAAAAAAACTACTTTGTATTGTGCAATTTTTCAACGACTTCCTTTAGTACATTTACTAATGGACGTTTATTGCGTCCCTATCAATTTTGGCTCTAACAGCTTCCCTTTCATGTAGATTAGCATCACGAAGTGTTTCTAACTCTAGCCTTTTCAGCTCAAGCTCGTTTTGCCTATTATCTCATCTCTCGTCCATCGCAATAAACAGCTTGCTTACGTGCCCTAACGGCGTCTCATGAGATCGTTCGATCCGTCGCCGTTGGTTTTGCCGAGTGTATGTAACAATATAATGAAACAAGATAAAACTTGTACCCCTGACGGGGTAGGCATAGGTGCAACTATTGCATTTATGTTTCGACAAGCTTAGTTGTAACCCGTATAGGGATAGGTGCTGGACTAGTTGCAATACCGGGTGCCCATTCCAATATCCGTCATTTCATATGCAAACAAAACAAACACCATCAGTGAATTCTGTGATTGCCCACCTTGAAAATCACACCCTAAAACCCGTGGTCCTCGACCTAACTATGCAGCCACTAGACCTGAGAGTCGACACTGAATTTCTGTACATAAATAGAAATGAGAGAATTGTGTAATTTTATTAATTTATTTAATTTTTTAAATCAACTGTAATGAAAATATTACATTTTAATCAACCTTGACTGGGGCCAGTGAATGGGAATGCAACGTGAACTTTTGAGGACGCATCGTCGGGTAACTCTGAGGAGGATGCAGCATAAACATCTGAGATAATTTCGAAAGGGACCTCAGGTGTTATAGGCTCCCGATTTACAATTGGTTGATAATCTGAATGGTTATTTAAAAAAGACCCAAGATATTCCTTCAGAGCAATTGAATGAAAAAAAAACAAAAATATTGAACAAAAGGAAGAAATGTAAATAAATAAATAAGTACTGTAACACGTCACTTTGCGTCAAGATATCACTATGAGCCCGTAGGAGATGGTTCCGGCTGGGCTTCTGGGACAGTTTCGTTGACTGGCGGTTCTTTAAATACCAATAATAATAAAAAATACGAATCAATAGACATTAAATTACAATAATCTGATGATAATTGAATTATTAGTAGTCATTAGACTTTAAATACTCTGGAGCTGCCTCTTTTAACCGGGGTTTAAGTTGGTACGTCAACGTGGCTAGTAAGCAAGTAACATCAACATAACCCGCCACGACCCCCTGGGGTAACGAAGGATCTTAAAGCGATTTTTCCGTGAAAAAAAGAGATGATTCAAGAGATTGGCATTAGATCTTCTTACATTCCTCACAAAATATGTTTATGATAATTAGAAAATAAAATAATACATAAAAGGACTTAGGTACAACATGCGTTTCTTCTACCGGACCACCAAACACATTTCTCTGCCCTATAATGTTGGCAACTCTTTTTTCAAGATCATTTAAGGGCATGATCTTGTAAGGCCCGCACCAGCTTGTCTCCGGCTGGTTCTATCTAACAGGACATTTCTTTTGGTTCGGTGTTTCAGATTCAGATATGAAACCTTAAGACTTGGTCAGTCTTAAGGTTTCATGCAAAATAATAAACTAGACATTCGGCATATGCATAAAAAAGAAATAAAAATGCAAAGGGTTTCATAAAGTTTATAAAGCTAGAAGCACAATATTTAAAGATTATTTCAAGGAATTTATACTGTTTAAGCATTCCAGAGCTAAAGCACTTGCCTCACCACCGGCGAAGAAGCCACGTCCTATTGGCTATTTTTTAGTTAGTCCATTAGTTTATCGCAGCGACAAGAGCTATAAAAGACAATACTCGCTGAGCGATGCTCGCTTGCCGGACAGAACACACGCACAAGTAACACAAAGACTCTCAGCGGACATGTTCTCCTACGGCCGCCTCGCCCGAGCAAGTGGTGCGACCAATCGCCCGTCGATCTCGAACGCCCAATTTATTTATATGTCGAAGAAAGCTGGTACTATGAATATTTCTTCCATGACGTAGGACGGATAACGCAGCGAGTTCGTCACGAGACAGGCCAATCCAATGTTCTCTCTTGCGCTCCCGCTCGATCACTCCCTATTTTTCTTGAGAGCTAGACCTTATATAGGCCTCAGGTGACATTTCAATTGTCAAACTAGTTTGGCTAGTCCAGTGGCGACCTCATTCAAGCTTCTCGCTTGACGTTTCCGTTAATAATCATTCGAATGTGGTGCCATCTGTTGTCAGTTGTTACAAACTTATTTTATTTTAGTGAAGCGCCATCTATTTGTCTCCGACACGGCCATCCTGCGACACACACGTCCCCGTGTGTTACTCTGATTGACACAAAGCACAATCATCTTCAAAAGAATACTCCAGGCACACACTACAATACAGTTGATAGAATGTCAAAATTGCTGAAGGTCCATCTTCAACTTAAGTCTCGATTAGGCGTCAAACTCTACTGTCAACAATATCATCACTTGCTAACTTTACCAGACAATTTCAAACGTCACTAAACGCTCAGACATTGTTCCTTCATCGAGCACAATCCTCTCAGGACATGACTTCATCGGGCGTTCTACTACCCACTTGTGCCACCAAGCACAAGTCTCCCGGGATATGCCTCCATCATGCGTTCCCCACTAGGACACGCAACAACGAGTTTTCCATTTTCGTGCCACGACTCTCGCAGCCAACCAGCGTATTGCTGTCTTGATAACCCTCTAGTGGATCGTGACTCCCACTTGCGTGTCCATCCCGTGGATCGCATCTTACAAACGCATATCCATCTCGTGGAGCACTATATAGTATGATCTCTACAAACCACAGCCTCGACCAGTGCCAAACGCAAGCCGCAACCCACGGACTATTAGAGTTGCCTCGAGAGACACCGAATTTCCACTGGGCCACGACTACACAATAGTATTAGCACGGTCGAGCGAAATAAAGCTGATAGAGTCCTTACCCGAGCTTCTACCAGAACCAAAATTCACTCATCACTATTACCGAACTCATCAATTAACACTTATTACTACCGTGATATAAAATTATTTCTATAGTCATCCTAGTGACCATAATCAAAACTAAAACAATCATTCCTGTAAGCATAATTGACTCGCCAACAGAGTCATCCCTGTGACCAACACATGCGCCACGCGTCAACTCTGTGACCGTGTGCACAGGTTACCATAGTAAGTTAATTTACTATCCCAATTTTTTATTAGTTGCACGTTTTCATGAGTACAACCACACTTATTATAATCTTTCCAATGGCTTATCTTGTTTCCACAAACAAGGATCACTATACTGCCAACGATTAGTCTCATTTACTCAAAGAACAATAACTGCACTAAGCGCCGCTCCAACGGCTCGTCACCCCCATACCTCAACACACTTCATCGTACCAACAGGTCATCTCGCCTTGCGCACCAACGCAAACAACACATCACCGCGTGAACGGCCCAAGTCATCTATGCATCTACGCAAATGAGAATAATACACCGCCACACCAACGGCTTATCTTGCTTGCACCCACATGTAAACATCTCCGCACCAACTGTTCATCTTGCTTGCACACCAATGCAGACATCTCCGCACCAACGCCTGATCTTGCCTGCACACAAATGTGAACATCTCCGCACCAACGCTTCATCTTGCTTGCGCACCAATGCAAACATCTCCGCACCAGCGGTTCATCTTGCTTGAACACAAATGCAAACACCGCCGCATCAACGGCTCATCTTGCCTGCACACCAATGCAAACATCTTCGCACCAACGGTTCATCTTGCTTGCACACCAATGCAAACATCTTCGCACCAACGGTTCATCTTGCTTGAACACAAATGCAAACACCGCCGCATCAACGGCTCATCTTGCCTGCACACCAATGCAAACATCTTCGCACCAACGGTTAATCTTGCTTGCACACCAATGCAAACATCTTCGCACCAACGGTTCATCTTGCTTGCACACCAATGCAAACATCTTCGCACCAACGGTTCATCTTGCTTGCACACCAATGCAAACATCTTCGCACCAACGGTTCATCTTGCTTGAACACAAATGCAAACACCGCCGCATCAACGGCTCATCTTGCCTGCACACCAATGCAAACATCTTCGCACCAACGGTTAATCTTGCTTGCACACCAATGCAAACATCTTCGCACCAACGGTTAATCTTGCTTGCACACCAATGCAAACATCTTCGCACCAACGGTTCATCTTGCTTGCACACCAATGCAAACATCTCCGCACCGACAGTTCATTTTGCTTGCACACCAATGCAAACATCGCCGCACCAACGGCTCATCTTGCTAGCGCACTAACGCGACAAGGATAACACATCGCCGCAACAACGGCTCATCTTGCTAGCGCACCAACGCAAAAAGGATAACACATCGCCGCACCAACGGCTCATCTTGCTAGCGCACCAACGCAACAAGGATAACACATCGCCGCACCAACGGCTCATCTTGCTAGCGCACCAACGCAACAAGGATAACACATCGCCGCACCAACGGCTCATCTTGCTAGCGCACCAACGCAACAAGGATAACACATCGCCGCACCAACGGCTCATCTTGCTAGCGCACCAACGCAACAAGGATAACACATCGCCGCACCAACGGCTCATCTTGCTAGCGCACCAACGCTACAAGGATAACACATCACCCTCAAAATGCCCCCTCACCATCACCTCCCAGTGTCACGTGGTGAGAAGAACTGACGGTTAACTCTTCGGCAACACAGCCGTCAGTAAATGATCAAACTGAATACAACTCAATAGTTATTTAAGTGAAGTGAGTGTCATTGACGATCTGTGGAGATCTTCTCTCGGAAGCTGCTCACCAGCTGCATTACACCGCACACCGTCCTACCGAAACGGACATGTCACACGCGGCACCGCCAGCAGTGATTTCCAATATCTGCAATCAGAAAATAAACACAGCAGCATTACAAGGCTCGGCCCATTCTGACTTTACATTAAGACTCGTGTCAGACTTTCTAAACAGCCATCCCATTGCTACAACAGGGAAATCTACCTGCGATGTAAGTTGGACATCATCTCGATTCTCAAGTCATGAACCAGTCATTTACCAAATGGTAAAATGAGATTCCAATACTTGCAACGGGTACAGGAAAATAATAGAAACTAGAACCCTCAAACCAGGGTTACGGGTGATACGATACCAAACATCTTGTATCACCGCAGCTAAGATCCACCAACGGATCCCACAGAGGCTCTTCAGTTGTCACAGTTTATGCAGTTTTCTAACCTGCAAGGATCTTCAGTTCTGCAATCAAAAATATCACAACAGCGTCAGACCGTTCACCCTATCCTAGACTTTAGTCAAGTCTCACATCAAGCTTTGAGCAGAAATTCAGTAGTCATCTTAACATGACAACCTCAAAATTATCGCACGTAGCGCTCTTAATCCAAAATTTTGAACAGTGCAGTATTGCGATTCGAAGCCTTGACCAAGGAAGGCCAGCACTCCTTCAAACCGAACACTATACCTACACCTAGATCACTTTTGTCAACCAAGGCCATGTACAGTCATTGTTTACTACAACAGGTATTTTCTTTCTCCAAGGCCTTAAGTTTAAGGACGGCTCTATACCAACAATAACCACGAATTACTCGTTAATCCATGTCTGCACATGCCCCCTGTTAAACAAGATCTCACTATTTGCAAACCAAGAAATAAAAAGAAACCAGAACCCTCACACAAGGGTAATGGGTAATACGATACCAGATTTCCTCTACTGATGCAATCACGGATGTCCCTGTCAGTCCTGTCACTATCAACACCACGGTGCTTGTCACACCATAAACGGCACGCCTTCAGGAACGTTTCATCACTAGTTTCCCAATTGCCGTACATGTAGACACCATTGCCAACAACCCTGTCTAAGGTAGAAAATATCCTCACAGCTAAGAAGACGATGGCCATGTTACACATAGCGTCCACTTTTATTCACATTGTAGGCTAGTTCTTATTCAGATATTAGCGCAATTTCTTTCTTCACGTAAATTGCGGGTAGTCAAATATCTCCATCGTACGATGTATTCCACATAGCGTACATATGTAGTGAGCACAATCCATTTCTGTGGGCATTGATTGTTTATCCCAATTCTGATGTCGAAGAAAGCTGGTACTATGAATATTTCTTCCATGACGTAGGACGGATAACG
This sequence comes from Sphinx pinastri, assembly GCA_947568825.1. Classification (NCBI taxonomy): domain Eukaryota; kingdom Metazoa; phylum Arthropoda; class Insecta; order Lepidoptera; family Sphingidae; genus Sphinx; species Sphinx pinastri. The sequence continues at coordinate 3,970,389 of OX387614.1, read as the reverse complement.
CAGCGAGTTCGTCACGAGACAGGCCAATCCAATGTTCTCTCTTGCGCTCCCGCTCGATCACTCCCTATTTTTCTTGAGAGCTAAGCCTTATATAGGCCTCAGGTGACATTTCAATTGTCAAACTAGTTTGGCTAGTCCAGTGGCGACCTCACTCAAGCTTCTCGCTTGACGTTTCCGTTAATAATCATTCGAATGTGGTGCCATCTGTTGTCAGTTGTTACAAACTTATTTTATTTTAGTGAAGCGCCATCTATTTGTCTCCGACATATATAATATACTGACATTAATGAAATCGTGATTATTGACGTCTATAGAAAGAGACATATTTTTTCGGTATAATGCTCAGAATAATAATTAGCCAGTATAATATACCTAATGTCGTCCCACGATTGAGTGTGACACAGTCCACAGAACTATTAGCAATACACGATGCGTGTTGAAAAGCCGTAAGACGTCTCACGTCAGCGTTAAAGCGACTCGTAGGTATGCGTCATGTTTTATTTTTTAAATTCTAGTCCCCAATACAGGACGTCCCGGTAAATACGCGTAAAGGTCTGATTCTACAGCTCATTATCGAAAACTAATTTGGTTATAGCTTTTTTTAAAAAATTGGCGTGAACTATTTGGCAATATTTAACACACAAACCGATTTCAAAAATGCAAATATTTGTAGGAGCAGTATTAAAATACCGCAAGTAGACGTGATTTTTATAAAAAAAAACGTTATTATCCCTAGTTTTTCACAACCGGGTTTTTTCAAGAATAATCAACAAATTAGTTTTAGATAACGAGCTGTAGATTCGGCCCCCCCTTACGTATAATCCATTATTTACGAGAGACGCTGTATATAATATGTTGATACATTTAATTGACATACTTATTTATTATTTCTTTGATACACCGCACTTTTACTTTTAAGCCAACAATAATAAACTAGTAAACTACAATATATTTTGTAATATTAGTATGTATGTATGACTAAATTTTTTTGGTCTAATATGCTTCCGGATAGTGCTCATTAATATTAAATAATAGGGAATATGCAAGTGATTTAAATTAAGTTGCTTATTTTATCTCCGATACTTTGTGGTGTTGATGTTACACCTAAACTATTATTTTCATATTTAGTTTGTATTTGATTGCATAAAACTGTATTCAAAAAGCGTAAATTATGCGCTCGAAATTTAAATTCACGAAACGCATCACCCAATTCGATACGAAAAGTGACGTCAAAGAGCGCGTTATGGGATTTATATTCATACTTTACTATAGTAGGGACAAACTAATATGGCCGGTATGATATGACACGGTTTTGAATTTTTTGGGTAGACGTTCTCACAGAGTTATCGCTTCGGGAAAAAAATTGAATTGTCATACCGGCCAGCTTAGTTTGTCCGAACAGTCTAATTTAAAAGAAAATTTGTTTTTATTAATAATAGTATTTTATAATACCTAGGGCGATTTTGATACATACTGATACTAGGAATTATTAAGAACATTGAAAGAAAGTGGTTTTGTTAAAGCACAACCGGATAATCTACCAAAATATTCAGTACTTTTTTTAATTATCGAATTTATTTGGTCTTAAAAGTGCTTTATCTTAAAATTCAATAAATCTTAAATTGCTCGAAAACTATTGAGTTTCGGATAGGGTTCCATGAGACAAAATCGATTGCTTTGACTTAATCTACATGCTCTTAACGGGAATACATCATATTACCAGTTACCCTGTATATAAATATTATTTTTCTGAGACTATTAGGAAAGCCATCATTTATAAGTTGAGATATATCCATTTACCTTTTTAAAAATACGAAACAATTTTCCAAATAACATTTATTAATTACGCATTGTTATTTTTATATTGCGGCAGAAATTTTGGCCCTATTTATTACTATGAATATTTAAAGAAAATAATTTTAGGGAATTTATATTTTTATTTATTTAAATCGGAAGTAAGTATCTCTAATAGAAACATAGCTGTACCTTTACCTGATGAAGACGTAGATAGTTCAGAAATTCAACTTGAAGATTCTTGTAGATATTTTTTGGTCACAGCAAAGAAATTTCTATAGCACTGACCGTCGTACCTGGGTGTTGGTCATTACCATACCATATTTTTTTGTGTGTGTTTACACTGTACCTATTTTATATCTTTGAATTGATTCTGTAAGAGCGACCCTATAGTTTCGTGCCTGTTCTTCTGTGTTAAAAAATTAATGTTTAACATTTCAATATTTATTAGAAATAAAATGATTTCATTCAGTAATACATTTCATTTTTTACTTTTTAAGCCTATGCTTTTACTGATACTTTTGCCTGAATTACGCACTTTTCTTGTGGCATGTCTTAATGTAGCTAATAGCCATGGCACGACTGGAGTATACCAAAACTGTCGACGAACCACAAACACGACTAACAAAAAATAAAACAACACACTTAATTTTTATTTGATTTTATATCAAAGGTAAGTTAATTGTAAAATTCATATACAATTAATCAGAAAACAGTAGAATTCAATTAGATTACTATCTTAACTTATAGATAACTAGCGCAGTATAATAATAATGATCCATAATTTTCAGAAATTCAGGACTCAAAAGTGTGATATTAAGTAGATTTAGGAGCATTGATACTTATCTATGTTAGTACCTACGTGATACAATTATAACTAACTGTACATAACATTATACACTGTACACGACACTGTGCTTGTGTGCGGTGTATCCTCTTCCTCTGTATACTCCGTAGACAAGGTGTGAAACCCGCCATGGAGGCCATCGTAACCGTGTCTCGTTACGGGTTCAGGTCTCCCAACATGTCGGCATAGTTGTGTGGACTGACAAGGGATAATCGTCTCTCGCCAATCGACACTTTATACAGACGCCACTCCATTTAACGTTACGTCAGTGAAATGTAGTAGAGTCTTATTGCCGCACCCGTATAAGAAGAAAAATAATATAGTATGTACATATAGGCGTCCAAGAGTAAATTTCATTCGCTGCGTGGATTCGAAATATATTCCGTGTAGTGCTGGTTGCAAGGTGAAGAGTTACCTGCAACAATGATACAAATTATGTTAGCAAATATAGTACTTGTAGGTCATCTCACTTTCCGCTCGAATGAGCCGAATCGCTGCAGCTTGCACATGCGCAGCACTAGCGTCCGCCGCCGTATTGAAATGGGCAATCAACTTTGTCGAACATTCTCAGCAAAGACAAATAAAAACGGAATGACTAATACACAGGTCGGTAACGATAACTTAGAGTATTTTTGCTCGGATAGACATGTTATTTATATAAACCGATTTTAGCCTTAGCATGTCACTGTATGTTGCACATTGCACATGCGCAGTGTGCACCACCACTACTGTCCGCAGCTATTTTGAAGAGGAATATTGATCGCTAAGCCTCGACATTTGAACAATATTTTTATATGATATTATGACGCATATAACCGCCACTTCCTTACTGCTTCCATCCACACGTATTAACCACATTCAGCTGATTCAGTCTATCCACTCGAGTTGCACTCACGCTTCGATTCAATGGTAGTTTAATAAAACACTCCCACTTACATTAATAGCACTGCACGATTCACATGGGTTGAAGATTTAAAGTAAACTCAAAGAATTGATGAGAAATGTTCAGCAACAATACATGCAGAAATGCACACATTGTTGCTGGACATTCCGGAGACACGTCCGGGCCAGGCGCGCGGCTCCGAGGGAAAGATCGACGGAGCCTGGACGCGTGCTCTCTTACGCGTGCCAGATATTGTGTTATCAAATCCCTGGACATTTATGGCGTTACTTATGAACATAAATCGGGTCCAACTCCAACTTTTAAATGGGTTGTAGATAAATAATATTATATACTTGAATTATCATAGAAATTATTCAACTAACGAAAGTATCTACTTTCTTTAGTTGAATAATTTGTATGTTTAGATTCCTAAATGTTTTCTTACGTAACTGTCAATACATATTAATAAGACGCTAAACTTGGGAATAGTGGATTAAAAATTCCGAGATATTCCGGATTTTCCGGTCATCTGTTCTCACTCCGTTAATGTATTGATCTGTTTCAAAGCTTAGCTACAGCGCCATCTGACCCAGCAATTGCAAACTGAATTCCACTTGGTGTTATGCATAAAAAATATTTCTTTTATTTTAAAATATTAGTACTACGGTTCATTTACTACATCTAGTAAGTTCAGCGGTAATCTGACTGATGAAATATAAATTGAAACGCAGGTTTTGCAGCAAAATAAAATATACTTCTGTAACATTAGCAACTGACAAAGCCTACATACACACGCACAATCACTTGTTATAACTCTTCAACACTGACAATAAATGCCCTGAGGAGACTTAGCAAATACATTAAATAAGTAATTACTTTTATGTATATTAGATGTTAATAAATTTTGAATTCGGTGTCTGGCTGGGCAACTGAGACCATGGCCGCCGAGCCGACTTATAGTGCGATTAAAATACTTATCTTACTCATATTATAAATGAAGAAGTTTGGATGTTTGTATGTTTGTTAGAAGTAAATGCAGAAACAACGGACAAACGGATTTGTATGAAATTTGGCACACGGGTAGATCACGTCCTGGATTAACACAATGGCAACTTTTTATACCGATAATGTTCCCCCATGGGAACTAATGCATATTTTTAGTCTAATTCTTTAAGTAGATGGCGCTGGCATTGTATAGTATTTTAGGGATTTTTGTGACCGGAAAGGCTCTCCACGCGGGCGAAGCCGCGAGCAACATCTGTTAATATCTAAGATACACTCACATTAATCCGTGCAGTACACCTTTGATTGATTTCCAACCGTTATCCTGCCCAATTTGGTCCTGCGAGCCCTTTTTAGTACTTGACGATTTTCAAGTTTTACTTTTTAATAATTCTGTTTCAAATTCTAATTTTTTCTAAGTGTAAAGCATGGAACTGTTTCATGATGTTATAAATTTTCTTTCTGTTCTCTCTCTATAAAGCCTTAATTCGTGTAATTCCGAACCCTGTTGCATATTTATTGTAGAGCGCTTTATTCTTGCTTCTGTCTCGTTAGTAAATTTCTTAAAACCTTAAAGTTAAAGTGATGTTAAAAAAAGTGTAGCGAAAGCTAAGTGATTGATTGGTTGCCCTTTTTAGGATCTTGATCTGAGAAATACCAACCATATAAAATCATTATAATATTCAATTACCTGTATTATTAGTAAAATTTCCTTTCGTTTTTTTGGCTTAGTGACATTTTTATTTATTGCACATACAAAAGTAGTATCCATGTTTATAACTGTAAAGAATATTTTCATATTTGCTTTAGGTATTATTAAAAGTTATAAAATTAGGAACACATTATGATAATAATAAATACATACTCTCACAACAGTTTTTTGGATCACAGACGTGGCACATAGGTCAATATAATTGTTTATGCGGCCAAAAATATTTTTTCACTTACATCGTTTCTATGCGGTATTATATTACAAACAAAATAACAATAATATATGTACGCTATAATTAGCATAGTGAGCAGCTAGATGATTCTATTATGGAATAAAAATATAATTATTTTTATTCAATAATGGAGTCATCTTGATGCTCACTAGCTAAATCGGGTTCGGTGTTGGAATCTGCTGGTATTAAACATATCTATAGTTTCAGGGCAAAATGTTCTTGAAATAGTTTTTTTAGGCGTCAGACTGCTTGTTAGGGGATCCGAACTCAGTAATAATCTGAGGTATACATCAAGATTACACTGTTCTATCGAAAACTTCCTAGTAAAGTTTTCGCAATTACGCGGAAACGTTTATTCCGTGCTTCTGCTGCCTCTTCCGATAGCTGACCTATTGGTAGCAAAGAATTTTCGATTATTGTTGCCCAATGTATTAATATTTTATGCATGGTCGAAGTCATAGGGTACCATTCATAAAGGGCTATGTACAATTTTGCTGTGTCTTTGGCGTATTGGTCGTATTTTTGGGTATCAATTCTACGTCCATTTGAAATAGTTTCTAATATGACCTTTAATCTATAAATTAGTTCATAGTTAATCCCGGTTATGTCTGCTGCCAAATGACAATTCTTGAAAAACCTTCTACTGGTGTTACCATCATTGGTATTTTCAAAATTTGTTTTAGGCATGTCTACCAATAATCCAGTTTCAGTCCGAAATCTTTCTTGGATGTGCGTCTTTGTTTGGGCTTCCAATTGTTTTTCGTTTTCAGTCTTTCTTTCCATATATTTTTTAACAGGTAGTTTATATGCCAAATTTAAAACAGTTTCAAACAATCTAATTCTAGCGTGCGATATAGATAGTCCAAAATGAACACCAGTGAAATTTGATGTTTCGTTTTTATCATTTTGTTAAAGCCTTTCGATTTTGCACCACAAATATAGCATAGACTTTGTTCCGGTTGCAGCATTACATATTTTTCCATCTACCATAGTTGTCTCAAAAGAATGTTTAAAGGAGTATATGAGTTCATTCAAATTTATTTCTGTTGCTTTCAGCGCTTTCACAGATTCTTCGACGTAGTTTATTTCTTCTTTTGTCACATCAGTCGATTCTTTCAAAAATCTAAATCTTATTGGACGGCGAAATCGTGGGGATGAGGGCGTGGGGTTATGCCATATGACTTTTTTTATTATTCTTTCCACACACTACTTGACGTGGCACAAATGAACTCAAAAATAAATTAGCATCTGATTCGTTATCATTATGTAATTTTTGTTTGTATTCAGCTTGCTGAGAGCCATCGCAACCCCATTTACAAATTATATTTAAAGACTTTCTTTCTTCTTCGTTAAGCGTCGATAGAACTCCTAAAAAAATAGATAATAGCGTAACAGTATTGTCAATAAGGCTTTGTCAGCTGCTTTCCGCATAGGCACCTGTGACCTGTAAACATTCTTTTGGTGGATAACATTCTTGATTTGCTTGTAACAATAGATAATATGGAGGATATAATGCCTTATTTGTGTTTCGGATGAACTCGCACTGACGTCTTGTTAAGTCAGCCTCAACAAACATAGTCAAAGCTTGTAGTGGTGTCAAACTCGACATTATCTTGTAGTGGTGTCAGACTCGACACTATCTTTATTTTCTTTTTCGTCAACTGCTTTATTCGCACCCTCGAGTCGGATAAAATGTTATTTCTTTAAAAAAAATTGACGCAACTCTTTGTCCTTGTACTCTTAAGGTTGTTTGTGCAGCGTGGACAATGACGTCATCTCCTACAGTTGGCCGGACTTCCTTGGGTTTTTCGACGCTTACTTCGTTCACTTGATTCGTCAAAGGATTTCAAAGGCCTCCCAGGTCGATGCAATTATTTAATAGGAAGTTCAAAAGTTCCGTTTGAAATTTTACCTATTTTTCCTTCAATGTCGATTTAAATAACGAAAATCTTTGTTTTATTGTTATTTGATCATCATCAGTAGTCTCATAGACCGATGATAAGTGACTTTCAAAAAAATACTTTTTGCTTCGAAATTCGGTAAATTTTGGTCTTTCATTAATTCGTAAAGGTATCTACGGGTTATAATTTTCATAACTGATGTGCTCGAAGTTGCTACAACAAGGAAAGACAATGATTGTTTTTTCGATAAAAAGTCTATATTTTTTAAACTGGCCCTATTTTTATGAACTGCAGTCTTCTGCTGCCAATTATTGTAATTTTTACTAATAAAAGGATGGTACTTCACAATCAAAAAAGTTTTATGATCCTACCAAACGCAGAAGTATAACAAATTAACTTTTAAGTGTACATTTACGTCTAAATGTGTCTAAGAAAACACACTCTGTTTGAGACCATCAAATTATATGAATTACATATTGCGGCTACTTACTAAAATATATTATAACAAAAGGAATCATACCTGAGTTATAGAATTCCATCATGATCACTCCAAAAACTGACACAAAAATAAATATTCACGTTGAAACTTTTATTTGCAATAATCTCTCATCACGAAAACAAACGCAGTGATTGACGGTCAAGTACTGACAACCTGTATGCGCTCGCGGTGTGTCTGTGTTAGGTGAAGGAGGCTGATTAGGGTTCTCGGAAGTGTCCCCTAACCCTTGATACCCTGTTTTATGTGTTTACCGTTGGTTTTTGAAATCAATTACGACCTATGTGCGTCGTCCGTGACAATTTTTGTACTTAATAATATTTTTTCTTTGCTTATTTCTTCTGTATTATATTCTTTTCAGACTTTCAAGTCATCTGAAATAAAAATAAATTTTAATCATTAAACATTGATAAAATAAATACTAAAGTATATTCGTTGTTATTAAATTTTGTACTTTTAGGATATTTTTGTAAAATTAGAATCTATAACCCCCGGAACAGTTAAATTTATAAATGGGCAAATTGCATCCACAATATTATCTCAGGACATTGCAGGGCCTCCTTGTTAGTGGACCTCCTCCAGTACGCATCATACTCATTGACTCTTGATCTCTCAAGCCCTCGCTCCTTCTTTCTTTGAGTTTTTATATTTTCCCACCATCTTTTCAGCTGTACGTTGGTCATCGCAAGCCTTCTTTAACTCTATATTTCGAGCATGCGTACGCTTATCTTCAATAATAGGCCGCTCCCGCACCAAAGCTACTATTAATTCCCTGTCCGAAGAAGTGAAATTAAACTTCTTTGAACTAACAGAAATCAATTTGTGTTATTCATTTCATCACTTTATATAATTACTAGCTGACCCGGCAAACGTTGTTTTGATGTATAAATTCTTTTTAGAGACGAGATTATTTTAGTAGAAAAAAATAAATAAATTATTGTAAGTACGTGAGGATGTAGTGTATGAGTGGAAGAAGCATGGAGCGCTGTAAATGATGACGGAATATAAAAATAACGAAACACTAAACATTTATATTATCTAATTCATTAAAATTTATTCTTTATAGATAATTATATTCATACATGATAATTATGATAATTTTATTAATTACAACACGAATCCCTTAACGCAATGGATTGTACAATAATTTTTGATAGCCCGTCTGTTGAAATGGTAATTTGAAACTGTAGATATTTGTAGGAAATATAATATAATATAAAAATTATTGAAATTGCAAACGCATGCTAACCAAATATATTAATATTAATGACAAGCAAAAAAAAAAGAAAACAGGATTCTTTAGTTTGAACATAAAAACATGTTAACTGCAACCAGTAACTTTTATAAAATAAAAAAGAGTTTTTAATTCATAGATTCGATGGCTGCAACATGTCCCCAGCCGTTGAAAGCTTGCATTTCTACACGAAGTTTATCTAGAGGAAGGGACAAATCTTCGAGGCAGCTCTTTTTATTACACCACCTGCAGTCCGTATGTCTGCCACTCTGCAGATGTTATCACTTCCAGGAGGTAGTGCTATTATTCGTCCCAACTTCCACTTAATTGGTGGCAAACTGTCGTCCTTGATAATAACAAGGGCGTCATCTTTCAAATGATCATCTTTGCCGCTCTGCCATTTGACTCTCTTCTGGAGTTCTGATATGTACTCTTTGTTCCATCGCACCCAAAAATGTTGCCTGAGTTGCTCGATTCTTTGATGCCGAGTCAGACGGTTATATGAGTAGTCCCGCAGATCTTGGACCGGTAGAGAAGTAATTGGTATTCCGATTAAAAAGTGACCTGGAGTAAGAGGCAACAAATCTTCCGAGTTTGATGACAGCGGAGTGAGCGGCCGAGAATTCAAAATCGCCTCTATTTGGATTGAAGTGGAGTTTAGCTCTTCATAAGTTAGATGACAATTGCCCAGCAGTATAACTAAATGATTTTTAGTGGACTTAACACCCGCCTCCCAAAGACGACTAAAATGTGGGGCGTAGGCAGGAATAAAGTGGAAGTTGATTCCGTCATGAGCCGCGCTCTCAGACAGGGAGTTACAATTGCGCTTAAGAAACTTAGGGATATAATTATAGGCCCCTACAAACGATTTGCCATTGTCTAAATAAATATGGAGAGGTTTTCCTCTTCGGGACATGAACCTACGTAACGCCTGTAAGTAATTGCTACTCGTCGAATCGCCCACTAGCTCTAAATGTATAGCTTTAGTCGTAAAGCACACGAAAACTACAATGTAAACTTTCAATAGTTTACATCCACGACCTTGACGACTAACCGATGTTATGGGACCCGCGTAATCAACTGCTACGTTTTGAAAGGGATAGTCAGCTGGTGACAATCTGCTTGATGGCAAATTACCCATTTGTGGTTGAACGGCTTGTCCCTTATAACATTGACGTCGAACGCATTGACGATAGCATAACCTAGCTAAGTTGCGGCCACCCATAGGTCAGTAGGTTTCTCTTATTGAGGCCAATAATAATTGGGGACCTGCATGCATCAATCTTCGATGCTCATAATTAAATAAAAGTTTAGTAAATTGATGAGTGGACTGTAATAAAATTGGATATTCTGAATGATTTTATCTACCTCCTAAACGGATGATTTTATTTTCATCCAGAAAAAGTATTAAATTTTAAAAGACGATTTTTATCGTAACAAATGTTATGAAGACAGACATTTGATTTAAGTTCGGGTAAATCGTGTAAAGTTTCCTTGAGATGAGATCCGTGAGATCCGCTGGATTATCATGTGTGGATACCATGTCTCCAAGTACACGAACTAGTTGTATCTAGAATTTCTTAGACGCGGTTGCGAACAAAAGTATTTAATTTTATGGGAAGCATTCTTAGCCAACCCAATACTACCATGGAGTCAGTCCAATAAACTACATTTGAGGTTTGAGATCGAAGTGCAGTACTTACTTTTTTATATAAACGAGCGCCAATCACAGCAGCGCAAAGTTCTAGCCTCGGAATAGTCAAACATTTGATCGGACTAACACGACTCTTCGCCATTAAAAGACGAATATCGACATCACCTTCCGCATTAGTACTACGTACATAAACACATGCACCATAAGCGCGTTCTGACGCATCGGTGAAAATGTGAAACTCCACGTGTTTGTACGCATCAATAACAACACGGCGTGGGATCGCCAAATTATTGATCACTGTCAATGACGTCCACGTAGTGATTACCTCAGTGGCCAACCGTTCATCCCACGTAAGTTTTTCAAGCCATAGCCTTTGAAGTAACATCTTCATACGAATAACAAGGCGATAGTAAACCTAAGGGATCAAATATACACGCAATAACTGATAAAATGCCACGTTTTGTATTTTCATTTTCGACCTTCTCAGGGACATTGAGAAGAAAGCATAATGTATCTGTTTGCGTTTGCCAGCTAAGTCCTAAAGTCTTATTTATCATGTCACTCTCTATATTTAGACTAGTGAGTGACTGGTCGGATGTGGTCGAGACCAAGGCAGGCTCGTTAGACTTCCACTTCCTTAACGGCATTCAAGCGGAAGCAAGAGCATCAGTTACCTGACAACGTAACATTTGAGCTTCATCAAGTTGGTCTGCATCGGTCAAAAGTTCATCAACATAAAAATCATGCTGAATGACTTCCGCGACCCTTTGAATGTCACATTCAAGCCCAACTTGTTTGAGGCATCTTGTTGCGAGAAATGGAGCACTCGCCGTACCATATGTAACGGTATTTAATTTGTAAACTTTGAGAGGACTAGCTTCATTATCACTCTAAATTATTTTTAATAGATTCCTATCTAATGGATGTATTGACATTTGTCTATACATCTATATTTGTACATTCTAAACCTGATAAGTATCGACGTTAAGTCGTCTTGAACGGTGAGCCCTACCATCTGTATTTGATTTAAAGAAATCCCTGAAGTGGAAGGAGCACTAGCGTTAAATACTACGCGTAGTTTAGTGGTCGTACTACTTTCTCGTAGTACGCCATGATGTGGTATAAAATATGACACGTTACCTTCATCAGTCTGACACTCCGACATGTGTTCTAATGAAATATACTCTGACATAAAGTCTTTGTACATTTTATCGAAGGATATGTTTCTCCTATTTCTACGCTCAATTGCTAAAAAACATCGTTTTGCATGATGGAATGAATCGCCTAAAGTATCAGAAGATTCCTTCAGCGGTATTCTAACGCAGAACCGACCATTTTCTAAACGTGTGGTATTCTTAACAAAATGTTCTTCACAAAGTGCTTCTTCAGCTGAATAAGTAGATGTATAGGGTGTAGGTAAGTGGTAGGTAACGAAGCGTGAAGAAATGAAGGATAGACGATAGTAGTAGAAGATAAAGTTTAATACACGCACACAGAAGAAACAGTTCACACACAGAAAAATACACCATACAATAGAAATAGAAGGAGTAGTTAAGAGATAGTGAAGTATAGAGATAAGAGTTTATATAACACTGAGCGACAGGTATAGCGTAAGCGTGAGCGCAAGCGTTACGATAGCGGGTGACACGGGCTTCGCGGGCGAGATTAGGTGTACCGACTGGCGTGGCCACCGGCCGGCCGCACGCGCAGCGGTCAAGCAGCCCCCGCGCCACGAATACGTCATCGCCTTAAAACCGGTCGGCTGGTGGTACGCCGCGGCGCGCGCCGTGCGTCTCCAATGCACTCGAAGCAAATTAAATATTATATTATACACACGCCCTTTATCTCCGAAGGGGTAGGCAGAGACATACATATTATAAATACGGAATATTATATTGGGTGTATATGGTATATATTTATAGTAAATATAAGTGTATTGTAAGAATATATAATATGTCTATGAAAGTGTATATAAAGATGTAGAATGTGAGTAAATATGAATATATAGAAGTAAGTATATAATACTTATGTGTAATGATATAAATATTAGGATATGAAAATTGAAATATAGGAGTGGCGTAGATATTAAATAAATAATATAAATATTATTATAGTGTACGCCACATCACTCCCCCCCTGAGACCGTCACTACGGGCGATAAAAATCAGGAAAACGAACTCTGCGCCCTGAACGCGTTCTTCTGACATCCTCCTGAGCTGGGGCATTCAGCCCTGTGGGATCAGGATTAGGCAGGGAACAAGGGGTGGGATTAGGAGTGGGGGTCGAATTTGAGGTGGGATTGGGATGTGAGTCGACGAGTATGTAGGCCGGTTTGAGGCGGTCCACCGATACTGTCACACTTCCCCTTGATCTGTATCTTGAAGGTCTTGTCACCCCTTTGGAGGACCTCATAAGGACCGGTGTAGGGTGGCTGTAAGGCGCCACGTAAGGCGTCGTCCCGTAAAAAGACATGACTGGACGAAGTTAGGTCCTTATGGACAAAGATCTTGCCTTTATTGTGACGTGCAGCAGGTGCCGGTTGGAGCTTTGCTGCGAATTGTCGCAGACGTGTGGTAAAGTCCGACAAGTCCGTGGAGTGGGGATCCGAGCTTTGGAAAAATTCTCCAGGGAGACGAAGTGGTTCGCCATAAACCAGCTCTGCGGACGATGCTTGGAGCTCGTCTTTATAAGCGCTTCTAACGCCCAACAGCACCAAAGGCAATGTGTCAACCCAGTTGGGGTCTGCATGACACATTATCGCTGCTTTCAACTGGCGGTGAAATCGTTCCACTAGCCCGTTGCATGCTGGATGATACGCGGTGGTCCTGCGGTGTTTGAATCCGATCATTTTTCCAAGATATTGGAAAAGTGACGATTCAAACTGCGGGCCGCGATCGGTGACGATATCTGTTGGACATCCAAATCTGGATATCCACGATATTAGCGTCTTCCCGACAGTTTCAGCCGTAATATCCCGCATGGGAGTAGCTTCGGGCCAGCGAGTGAAACGATCCACCGCCGTCAAGCAGTAGCGATAGCCTTGTGATATGGGCAAGGGCCCAATAATGTCCACGTGGATGAACGCGAATCGCGTGTGAGGAAGATCGAATGTGCCCAAAGGAGTTGACACATGGCGATGGACCTTGGCGCGTTGGCATGCCAAGCATTGGCGAGACCACTCTCGACAGTCTTTGCGCACTCCAGGCCAAACAAAACGCTCGGCCACAAGTTTGGCCATCGCATTAGCGCCTGGGTGGCTAAGGCTATGGAGACTGTCGAAGAGTTGCTTACGCAATGGTTTGGTGATGAACGGTCTAGGTGTTGGGGTGCTGACGTCACAATAAAGCTCCAGGCGAGAATTGGGAATCCTCAACTTTTTAAGGCGGAGTGAAGATTCTCCTCCCAGAAGTTGAGTTAACTCCGGATCGGAGCCTTGGGATGAGGCCAGCACGTCCAGATCGACTGGCATCTGCAGTTCATCGACACGTGACAGAGGATCGGCGACGACATTATCCTTGCCGGATATGTGTCGAATGTCAGTAGTGAACTGCGAGATGTAGTCGAGGTGGCGATACTGCCTAGGCGAACAGTTAGCCTTTCGCTCGCTGAAAGCGTAAATTATCGGCTTGTGGTCAGTAAAAACCACAAAATGTCTGGCCTCTAGCATATGACGAAAGTATTTTACGCTCTCGTATATGGCTAGAAGTTCGCGGTCGTATGGCGAGTACTTTTGTTGGGAGGGACTCAACTTCCGCGAGAAAAATGCTAGGGGTTCCCAGACATGGTTTTTCTTTTGCTGCAAAACTGCACCCATTGCCAGGTCAGATGCGTCTGTCACCAGAGCAAGTTCTGCGTGACAATCAGGGTGTGCCAGTAATGCAGCACTGGCGAGGCTCTCTTTGCACCTGTTGAAAGCTAACAGGGCCTCGCCAGAGATGTCAACTGGGTGAGATGCCTTGACATTTCCCCCCAGTAAGGCATTCAAAGGGGCTTGAATTGAAGCAGAATGTGGGAGAAATCGCCTATAAAAGTTAAGCATTCCCAAGAATCGCCTGAGTTGCCTTATTGTCTTGGGGACAGGGAATTCCTTTATGGCCTCGACCTTCGATTCCAGAGGTTTGGTGCCGGATGCTGAGATTCGGTAACCCAAAAATGTTACCTCCGATGCACCAAAAACACATTTAGAGGTGTTGACGAGGACGCTGAATTCCCTCATGCGACTAAACAGTTGGTGGAGGTGCGCCTCGTGTTCTGTTTCATTTTTGGAGAAGACGAGGAAGTCATCCAAGTAACAGTAACAGAAGTCGAGGCCTCTCGTCATCTCGTCAACAAACCTCTGGAATGTTTGGCCAGCATTCCTTAAACCAAAGGTCATAAAAGGGAATTCATACAGGCCAAAGGGAGTAGTGATGGCAGTTTTGGGTATGTCATCCTCAAAGACGGGGATTTGGTTGTACGCCTTCATCAAATCGATGGTGGAAAAGACGGTACAACCAGAGATGGAGTGGGCGAAGTCGTGGATGTGCCTAATAGGATAACGGTCCGGAATGGTCCGTGCATTAAGCATTCGGTAATCGCCACATGGCCTCCAGCCATTATCCTTCTTAGGCGCCAAGTGTAAGGGAGAAGCCCAGGGACTGTCAGAAGGACGCGCTGTGCCGTTACTGAGCATGAGCTCGAATTCCTGCCTGGCGACTTTTAATTTTTCCGGTGCCAGTCTTCGCGGAGTGCACGATACAGGAGGGCCAGGGGTGGTCCTGATGTGATGTACCGTGTTGTGCTTTGGAGACACCGGCGTACCTGCGGGTCGTGTAATCTCGGGGTACTTGTTAAGTACATCGTGGAAGCGCGTGTCACCTGTTGGAACCTTGACAGAAAAAACATTATTATTTGCCAGGCAAGCATTAGCGGACAAAGTTGTTGTGTTGTCAATTAGGCGTTGATTACGACAGTCTACTATTAGATTATAAAAGCTAAGAAAATCTACGCCTATTATTGGCTTAGTAACGTTAGCTACGACAAAACGCCAAGGAAAGTTGCGTCTTAAGCCTAAATTTAAATTGAGCTCGATGAAGCCGTAGGTGTCGATCGGCGATCCATTGGCTGCGATGAGGTCGAATTCGGTCTTGGCACGACGCTCCCGAAGCGCAGAACGAGGGTAGACACAGAGGTCACTGCCGGTGTCCACTAGGAACTCGACGTTCGTACTGCGGTCGGTGACGAAGAGGCGACCTCTATTAGGTGGACAATCGTTGGTCGCCACTACCGATTGCCCGCGGCGTTTCCCGGCTTGGAATAATCGCAAGGCTTTAAGCACTTGTGAGCTTGTGCGCCGAATTTGGCGTGGTACCAGCATATGGGGTGTTTCCGGTAGCTAGAACCAGAACGGCTCCTCTGCCGCGAAGGAGATCGATGGCGCTCCCTAGGTCTTGAGCGGTCTGCGGAGAAACACGCTGTACGGGTATGCTCGTCTAGCTTCAGGGTGAGATGCTGCACCATTTTCTTCAACTCCGCAATCTCGTCAGGCTGGTGTGTCACGAGTGGCCTGCTGGAAGATGCGACAGCGACGTTGCGCGGTGACGTCAGCTCCTGTATGCGGTCAGCTAGATCGGCAAGCTGTTCCAGCGAGTGGGTCGGTTGTGAAGCGAGCACTGTCTGGATGTCGTGAGGTAGGCGGTTGCTCCATATAGATCGGAGGAAGTCGTCGGGCACAGATGGTCCAGCCAGGTCTTGGAGGTGCCGCAAAAATTGGGACGGCTTCCTATCACCAAGCTCTTCGTGGGTGAGCAACTGCTTGACCTTTCGCTCGTGAGAGGCAGATAACCTCTTAATTAATTCGGCTTTTATCTTGTCGTACCTGTTGTTTGCTGGGGGGTTGATGATTATATCCTTTACAGCCTTTGCATGTTCCAAGGTCAAATTCTTTGTGACGCTGCTAAATTTTAATGCGTCATCAAAAATATTTTGGATCTCAAACTGACCTTCCAACAAAGCGAACCACAACTCAGGGTCTTCAGGTGAGAATGGCGGAACCTTAATTTTGATTTTGTTCTCCGCGTGCAGTTCGCGTACCGTGGAAACACGCACTCGTCGCGCCCGCCGTGTGGTGACGTTGGCATCGGTTCGGGAGCCAACGGTTTTTACGGAGTCACTGCTGTCACTCATAATTGTTCCTGGCCTCTTGATCCTCGTGTCCAATCGGGGTCACCAGTTATAGGGTGTAGGTAAGTGGTAGGTAACGAAGCGTGAAGAAATGAAGGATAGACGATAGTAGTAGAAGATAAAGTTTAATACACGCACACAGAAGAAACAGTTCACACACAGAAAAATACACCATACAATAGAAATAGAAGGAGTAGTTAAGAGATAGTGAAGTATAGAGATAAGAGTTTATATAACACTGAGCGACAGGTATAGCGTAAGCGTGAGCGCAAGCGTTACGATAGCGGGTGACACGGGCTTCGCGGGCGAGATTAGGTGTACCGACTGGCGTGGCCACCGGCCGGCCGCACGCGCAGCGGTCAAGCAGCCCCCGCGCCACGAATACGTCATCGCCTTAAAACCGGTCGGCTGGTGGTACGCCGCGGCGCGCGCCGTGCGTCTCCAATGCACTCGAAGCAAATTAAATATTATATTATACACACGCCCTTTATCTCCGAAGGGGTAGGCAGAGACATACATATTATAAATACGGAATATTATATTGGGTGTATATGGTATATATTTATAGTAAATATAAGTGTATTGTAAGAATATATAATATGTCTATGAAAGTGTATATAAAGATGTAGAATGTGAGTAAATATGAATATATAGAAGTAAGTATATAATACTTATGTGTAATGATATAAATATTAGGATATGAAAATTGAAATATAGGAGTGGCGTAGATATTAAATAAATAATATAAATATTATTATAGTGTACGCCACAGATGAATCATAATGGCTTATTTCTTCTATTTGCCAAAACCGCGTTAATTGGGTTTTTAAGCCATCTAATTGTGAAGATTTGTCATTAGCAATGTTTGCAAAATTGCATTTGACAAGTTGATTAAATTTATTGCCTAAACCAGTATTAATTGGGCCACTGATCACCCATCCCAGTCTAGTTTCAAATAAAATAGGTTTCTGATTCCCTAATATAATCCTTTCTGATCCTAATAAATTCCAAAATACGTCAGCTCCTAATATCATGTCTTTCGATGCTGGGGTGTGGTAATATGGATCAGCTACAGTTATATCTGTCGGTATATTTAAATGCACTTGCCTCTGAGGCACATTATCTGTAATTGTCGACAAAACAAGACATAGTAAATTATCACAATAAGATCTGCACAATGACTTAATATGGACACGACACATTCTCTCTGTTTGTAACAGTGAATTATTAATACCTTGTATAGATAGATGTATTCGTTTTTATAGATGGTATATTTAACTGTTTAAACAGTTTTTCAGAAATTATACATGACGAACTACCTGAGTCAAGAAGAACACTGCACGTGTTCTTTATTATTACTATTTTTTTTATTTATTTTTTTATGATATAGGGGGCAAACGAGCGTACGGTTCACCTGATGGTAAGTGATCACCGCCGCCCATGAACATCTGCAATACCAGGGGGCACAGAGATGCGTTGCCGGCCGTTTAGGTGGGAATACGCTCTTTTTTTGAAGGTCGCCAGGTCGTACCTGTCCGGAAATGCTGCTGGCGGCAATTGGTTCCATAGTTTAGTAGTACGTGGCAAAAAATGACGGCTAAAACGTACAGTGGTGGATTGCCAACCTCCGAGGTGATGTGGATGGAATTTGGAGTTCTGCCGCGATGTACGGTGATGGAACTCAGCAGCAGGGATAAGTCCGAACAATTCTTCAGAGCACTCCCCGTGGTAAATGCGATAGAGAATGCAGAGCGATGCTACATCTCTACGCAAAGCCAAAGGATCAAGCCGATCGGAAAGAATACGGTCGTCGACGATACGAGCTGCTGCTGCTGATATCGTGACATCTAATTAAAGCAGTTGAGAATAGAATGTCGGGCGAGTTACTTGCATACGAATGCGCAGTAATATTGGCCGACAGTGCAATGGAGCGAGCATTAGAGGTGACAGTGCAATTGTTGCCGCCCTTAGATGGGGACGTTTCAGACTGTTCGCTGTCAGTCGGGCGATGTATCGATTTATGGTCGATACGTTTTGACTTGTAATTCGTATTATGAATTAGAATGTTATGTTTGTACTTACACACTTTATACCCTGACTGTTTACAATTTCTTGGAAAGTGCCCATGACGAAAACAGTTATAACATAATTTATAATTTGATAGAACCGACATTCTGTCGTCAACGGTTGATTCTAGAAATTATGGACAATTATTAAGATAATGATCTCCATTACATTTTGACAAAGCGAACTATGTGAAGATGGATTAATATTATCGCTCAAAGACACCATAGCCTTAAGTTTGGCATTATGTTTCGTCGGAATGTCAGATTTATTAGTTTTAGAAAGCTGAGCGCGTGCTAATGATTCAACAAAATCTGCACGTTCTTGCATAAACTCCATAAACTGCTTAAAAACTTAGTTTTGTCAAGTCGCTTTTTATACACTTCCCACTCACGAAATGTCCTTGCGTCTAATTTGTGACTAAATAAATGAATTAGCAATGTGTCTCAGCTACTAACAGGTTCGCCTAATTTAATTATATTTTATCCGATTCTTTATTCATCCGGCTCGACATGGACCATGTTGAAATCGTAATTTAAAACTGTGGATATTTGTAGGAAATATAATATAATATAAAAATTATTGAAATTGCAAACGCATTCAAACCAAATATTTTAATAATAATGACAAGCAAAAAAAAGAAAACAGGATTCTTTAGTTTGAACATAAAAACATGATAACTGCAGCCAGTAACTTATATAAAATAAAAAAGAGTTTTTAATTCATAGATTCGATGGCTGCAACACCATCTTTAGCTAACACAAATATACTTGAAAATTACACTGAAGTGGTCGATAGCCTAGTTGGGAAAGGAACGGTCTGCCGAGTCCGGTCCGCAGGTTCAAAACCCAAGGCACACCTCTGACTTTTCGAAGTTACGTGTGTATTGTTTATCAATTATCGTCCGCTTTAACGGTGAAGGAAAACATCGTGAGGAAACCTACATACCTGAGAATTCTCCATAAGAATCTCGAGGGTATGTGAAGTCTACCAACCCGCACTAGGCCAGCGTGGTGGACTAAGGCCTAACCCCTCTCAGTAGTAGAGGAGACCCGTGCTCGGCAGCGGCAGTATTTAATACAGGGAAGTAGTAAAATGATTATTGTAAACGTCACTACTACGATCGATGCATAAACAATAACAATGACCGAAAACAGTAAAGGTAGTGAGAGAGGGCTTATTATATAAGAGAGACAGGTGACCGGCGCTTCGGTCTCATCCCTACTCCAGCTACTTACTGAATAAGAAGTGACACCGGCAGACGCCTAGCGGGAATAACTGATCTAAAAATCTAAATTACTAATATTTCTATTAAAAAATAGGGGATGATGGAAGAAGTTAGAAAATTTAGGGTTGTATGTAAGTATTTTTAATGCCACATAAAAAAAAGTAAAAAAAAATCTGAACGAAATATAAAAAAAAATGTTTGGGGTTGGCCACCCTTATCATTTAGGGGGATGACAAATAGATAACAGCCTATGCTCAGACCTACCAAGTGTGATTATAAAATTTCATCAAAATCGGTTCAGCCGTTTCAGAGGAGTATGGTAACAAACACTGTGACATGAAATTTTTATATAATAGATATAACCTGGAAACAAACTGGAATACATCATACTTAATACATTTAAGGAGATTTTGTTGTACTTTGAATCCGTGTCAATTATGTTTAATGAAATCCTATTGATAAATTCAATTAAAATCGAAATTTCAAAGTCAATGTTTGATGTTTTCTGTCAGTCTACTCGAGGGAAGTTTTATCACAACGTTAACATATCACAAAGCGCCATTCAATGCTATGGGAACGCATGGCAAAGAGTCCTTTGAGTATCGTTTATGAAATGAATGGCTTGCCAGTGTTACTTCTATACTAATGCAAGTAATGTTTACGAAAACAGATTTATTGTGATAGCATTGCGCTGTCCTTAACTAAGTAACGTTTGTGAATACGGGCCTTAATGTAGTTCTATTTTTTATGTCGTATACTTTCTTTTGTTAATAACAATAAAATTCTAAAAGATATTTTATTAGGTTTCGATTTGCACATTCTGAAAATGTATAAATGTAATTGTTAATTTACACATTGTCACAAGAATATGTGACGTTTATTTATTTATTTATTTTATTTAACACTTTATAGTACTTCAAACTAAGGTGAATGTAAAAACATAAAATAAAACTAATATGATAAAAACACAAGTACAATTGGCGGTCTTATCGCATTCCGCAATTTCTTACAGACAACCTTTGGATGGATTGGAGATGATAAGAAATTTATGAGTTATGAAACTTTGACGGGATAGCGAATGTGTCGATTCTAGGAGTTAATATTATTGGACAAAAAAAATATTCATACAATAAAAGTAACATAATTATTTTGATAAGAACGCAGCCTAAGCTATCATAAGTCCATCATCTTATCATCTCATTAGAATCAAGGTAGAACTGCGGTAATCGACGGGCACCAACGTGCGTTTCCATAGTGACGTGAATTACCAAGAAACTCACACATAATTTAGTTTTTGTTATTATGTTTTAATAAACTTACATAATTTTGAGCCTTGAATACCTATATTGGAGATAAAACGTACCCAAGATTTGATTAGTTTATTTTAAGAAACTAAAAATTAAAAGAATATCGAACAGACTATCGGCCTTATTCGTTAAAAGTTTATAAACCTATTTTCGATCGAATTTTGAATTAAGTTGAAGAAGACAAAATATTCTGTAGACTGTAACTAAAATAGGTTTGTAAACTGTTCATGATTAAGTTCGTATATTAGGCTTTCTTTACGGTATAGCCTTGAGTCAATTAAGGACGTCACCCGTGGGGCCGCGCGGCGCACCCGTGGTTAATTTTTTTTTCAATTACAAGTAAAGGAAGCTCGAGGCTATACAAGAATAATTAGCTAAAAAATAACTAACAAAAAAAAGACCTAACTCGCGTTTAAGTTCCGTGAAACTAAAAAAACTACACAACGACACTAGTAATAGCTAATATAGCGCATTTACTAACAGTTTTATCATGACAATAGTTTAAACAAAACTGCGTTATAACATGCAGTTATCGAATTATCGATATGAATATTTCAATGTTTTTCCCTATAATCACCATTCCTTAGATGTATCATCGATTGCTAAAGATGAAAAAGTTACGTTTCCATAAATTGTGGTTGAATCAAACGGTCTTGGAATCACTATACAAATTTAATAATATTCTAAAATATATTCACTCTGCATAATTCCCTTCTAACCTAATGCATGTGGTATTCCACTTTTCTCTGTTTCTTATTTCACAGCTTAGGACCCTAATATTTGTCGCATATTTAAAACATTGTTCATACTATATCCCATTAAAAAACATAAAATATGTGAATTTATTTATACAAAGATACACCATACAAATTTCAGGATCATCTACAAGAATTTGTAGCCATTTACTTTTAGATCTCGATTCGTTTCTCGGCGAAGGCGACAACCATGTATATTCGTAATATATATTGGCTCCCTTTTTTCACATATTTTATGTTTTTAATGGCATATGATTACTTTTTGTAAAGAAATTATTATTGTTCAGCGTACAAAAGTGATCTGTATAATTATTCTTTGTGCCGGCAGACTAAGTGCTTTTCAACAACCTGCATTCCGACTATCTTGCATTAATATGCCGATGAATCTTTTCTAACGTATACCAACAGTATTTGTAGGGATTGTGTTCATATTTAATGATGTTTATCAAACGTTCATCGACAAAGGAAATCCATCATGATTTTCAATCATCCTGGAATGAACAGTGGCAGGTCTCGCGAACTCTTAAGGGCACCCATTACGGTATATTACAGCCTGATATTCCCCTTAGGCCCTGGTTTTTTAAGTACAGGCGTGTTAACAAAAAGATTACTTCAGCAATAATCCGTCTGCGGTTAGGCCATGTTTGCTCCCCTGTTTTTTTAAATAAGATCCGCGTTCGTGATCACTCCCTGTGTGAATGTGGGCTGGATGAGGGATCGGTTGATCACTTGTTCAACTGTCCCAGAATCTCCTATCCTATTTATGATGTCCTACCTTCAGATTTCCCTCGTCCTGTAAGTGTAAATGTTTTATTGAGCTCGGTTTTTTCTTATCGCATCAAATACCTTTCCAATTTTATCAAAAGTAATAACCTCTATCTATAATTTTTTTTTTCCCTTTTTTTTTTATTTTTTTTCTCTTCTTGACTTTCCACTCGGTCTATAACGGTTTCTTCTCTTTAATAGTTTCTTGCATTTTTTTATTCATTTATCTGTACTGTTTTTTGTATAATTAAATGTTATTAATATATGTATTTTTATTGTCTAAGTATATTTTTATATTGATTTTTATATTATTATATCTAAATTACTTGGTAACTTCGGGCCGAAACTTCTCTAGATTCTAACTGATCTGTACAAAATATTCAGAGTTTATATTCATTGTTTGTACCTGCTATAATTTACTTGACATTGGCGAAATCACCGACAAATAATCGGTGGAAGCCATAAATTAAAAGAAGAAGAAAGGAAATCCAATCTGGACTCTTATAAACACAGCCTTTTACTATTTTCTAGTATAAGTTCATAGCAAGATTGTTGATGATAGCTTATTGTGTTATTATTGGATGTCTATTTTTATTTGATTTGATTTTTAAAAGTTATAAATATGTAATTGGCTATACAAACCAATAAAAGTAACCGTTCTTCTTCTTATTTAAGTTCCAAAATATTCTCACTTTACGTTTGTAAGTACTTTAGAGAACGCAAAAACGTACTTAATTACAAAAAATCAAACATATAAAAGTATTTTCCCTGTGGGGCGTTTGTCAGTCAAAGGAAAATAGATAGTCATGCGCAAAGCGTCTTTTTCGATGTTTCCACTGTTTGACAGTTATGACTCCCTGGTACAAAATTTTCACTCCTAGTGGGTGTTGGCCCTCATGTTGTCGATTGCCTTAGATTTTCTTGACATCTACTTTTGGAACTAAAATTAAATGGATATGTCGTATTTGATATAACTATATGGTTACGCGTACAGGAGGATTAATCCTTCAAATATCCTCCAAAAAATTGCGCTCAGTGAGTTATAGTTAAATATTTTTTTCACTCGCAATTTTTTATTCGTTGTAAGATAATGAAATGAAATAATTTATTCGAACCCATAAAATGTTATACATTATTTAGATTCCGTCAATTAATATTGACTTCCGTCAATTAACTCTACCACCAGTTCGGAAAGCAGTTCTCACTAGAGAAGAACGGGCAAGAAACTCCTCTAGTGTTGCTCTTTTCAAAATCAGTTCAATGTTTTAGAGGATAATATTACTTGTACAGACCGGCATGTGCTCAACAGGAGGCAGTATATAATACAGAGCTGGTATAGTATGGTAAGGTAAGATAATGTTGATACCGCGATGTATATAAAATACACACGTATGTAGGTCATTTATGCAGCTATAATGTAAAGTATGTTTTTCCAGGAGACATTGGTGGGATAACTGTGAAAACACTACATGATTGATTCAGGAAATAATTATATTTTTTGGAAAATATTGTCATTTTGGAACTTTTCTTTGATTTTTGTTTGGGAAAGATAAAAATTTGTCATGCGCATAACCGTTGTTTCGATGACTCTACTCTCAAGATCTATAAAGTCCTAGTACACATTTTTCACTTCTCAGGGGCGTTGGCCGTCGTAACTAACATACGTGTATAGGCACCGAGATACTTATTACATTCAGTTTAAAGAAGAGATGATAGTTTAAAATATTCTGTCAGTAACAACATACAAATAAATATAATAATTAAAAACTGATATTCTTTTCTATTACATTTACCGGATTACCTACAAAGTTCGTTAATACCAAGTATAAAAATATAAAAAGAATGACATTTATTTTATCGTTTGACCTAGGTAACGGTTTTCAGAGCCCATTAAAATACCATACCATACCAGCCCTGTATTATATACTGCCGACTGCTGAGCACGGGCCTCCTCAACTACTGAGAGGGGGTTAGGCCTTAGTCCACCACGCTGGCCTAGTGCGGGTTGGCAGACTTCACATACCTTCGAAATTCTTATAGAAAACTTCTCAGGTATGCAGGTTTCCTCACGATGTTTTCCTTCACCGTTAAAGCGAGCGATAATTCACAAAGAATACATACATAACTTTTTAGAAAAGTCAGAGGTGCATGCCCTTGGGTTTTGAACCTGCGGACATTCGTCTCGGCAGTCCGTTCCACTCCCAACTAGGCTATCGCCGCACTCTCTTTCTGAATACATACATAAGACACGGACAACACGTATGACTACCTCATTCTTATGTGCGTATTTAGAAAGAGAGCGTCGACCATAGTCGTTTTCACTTCGGTATTTAGAGTGTTGCCTCCACTTTTATCTATAAGCTTCTTGGTCAGGCGCAATACACTTATTTATACCCTTTGAAAGTTATTATATCCTGGTATAAAATTTTCACTACTCTTAGGGCGTTGGCAAATTAGTTCGCTCTGTCAATAAATAAAGCGTTTCATTATTGCTCACCGATATCATAAACACTATCATCAAATATTTATGCGCTTTTTATTAATTTGACAGCGGCGATAGCCTACTTGGGAGTGGAACTGCCGAGACGAATGTTCGCAGGTTCACAAACCAAGGGCACGCACGCACCTCTGACTTCTAAAAAGTTATTTGTGTATTCTTTTTGAATTATCGCTCGCTTTAACGGTGAAGGAAAACATCGTGAGGAAACCTACATACCTGAGAAGTTCTCTATAAGAATTTCGTAGGTATGTGAATTCTGCAAACCCGCACGAGGCCAGCGTGATGGACTAAGGCCTAAACCTCTCAGTTGTAGAGGAGGCCCGTGCTCAGCAGTGGGCAGTATAATAAGTACAAGTGGGCAGTAATACAGGGCTGGTATGTATGGTATGGTGGTATGGTATTGTTACTTGCATAAACTAAATATAACAATAAAAGACCTACGCTGAGTTTCTTGGTGCTTCTTCTCAGGTCAGTGGGCTTTTCCGAAGCACTGGTAGAATCTTTTAGACGATAAAAAACATTGTAAAAAATTACGTGTAAAAGTGCTTTTAGGGACCTAATTACTTAATAAGTGATTTGAATTTGTACCGTAATAAAATAAATAAGTAAATATATTTTTATGTAACGAATTATTTGAAGACGTGTAATTCGAAAAGTAACAAAATCAATGAATGGTGAGAATAATTTGCTACCATGTTATTTGTCCAAGAAAGCTTTTAAAGTACATGGGTCAGCAATAGACCATCTTTTGTTTCAAAATTTTAAGTCACACATTAACGAACATTAAAGTTTCTAACCATAAATCATAATTCAAGAAATTAATAAAATAGGTTTTATTATAGGTTATTTACACACAAAAATCTAATTATTACAATAATGATTTATTTTATACAATAACTTGACTAATTATTTAATCGTATTTTCTGTATTACCGACATAAAAATATTTTACAATGTAGCATAACAAAGTCTTGTAAATTTAATATACAAGTTGATACATACCTTCACGCTTACGCCTTTTATCCCCGAAGGGGTAGGCAGAGGCGCAACTTGTGCACCCATTTTACGCCGTGCATAGGGAATGGGCACGCGTAAGCTCTGCCATCTGGTGGCGCAATCTGAATCTTTTTCAACCCATCGATACTTCGCATTGATATAAAATACAAGGATGAAAAATAATATTTAATTTGTTGATAATGTATTGCTGTGTATCTGGACTATCTGGATGCTCCAAAACATAAAAATAAACAAATCAAATGGTGTGAAATTCTATTATGTTCCCAAGAATAGTACCTAAGTACTTACATTTCATGGTTATGTGAAAATCGACAAAAATAATAAAAGCTGTATAAAACATACATAGTTATGAGTTCCAAAAACATTTAGAAATGGCTCATTACGTAATTATTAAAAATAAAGATGTTTTGAAAATAATATTCAATACTTGAACAAATCTATAATTAAGGGAACATAACCTCCTAATTTTGCTTCAATAACATCAAAATAAACTGGCTCCCATCTAAAGCAAAGCTTATTCTGGCCACGCTAGGTATCAATAATATTCAGCTGGAACCTAAATTTTATCATTGTTCACATAATAAAAGAACAATAAAAAAAAATGCTTTAAAAGTTCCTTTTTTATCCGGTGTCGATTTTGTGCTGCCCCCTATAGTTTGTGCACGTTACCTATACTCCGTCCCATGATGTTATAGGAGGCGAGCCTAACGCCATATCGGCATAAATTCCAGACTCTGGGCTGGTACTGAATAGAAAAACCAAGTATCAGTTTGGCCTACCCAGGGATCGAACCTGAGACCTCAGCATTGCAGTCATACCGTAATATAACTAATTAACTACACCACCTATCACCACCACTAATTAATACAAACTACAAGTCTTGTAAAAATATTAAATTAACATTGCATATTTTTTAAATACTATTTTTCGTACACTGCCAACTAGCCAATTATAAATGCCTAAGATAAGTGCCAGCTGTCATACAAAATCGGTCCATTTTAGTTTTGCAATGCGCTGAAACCATACCTACGATGAATTTGGTGTGCTGTCTTATTTGTATATGCATAAAGGAATGCCTAACCGAGTAGATAGAATCGTAAATAGGGCATTCAAACTTCGCTAAGCTTATTTCCCTCCCGTATGAGGAAGGTATAGGTAGATTGTCACTATGTCAGGCACAAATATCAATCCCGAGCAATAGGTATTCACTATTCTTTCATCGAAAAACTCACTAACATATTTGTACGATCTGTAAATAGATCCCACAAAACAAACTCCCTGTTCACAAACAAATTACGCTGCCAACGGACCCACGAAGATCGGTATCATTTCATAATGCACAGGGAAAATAAAACACAGATTCACTATGCTATGTTTAATTATTGATATAATGTTGAATTACATACAATAAGAAAGATTAAAATATTTCCGTGCGAACGGGACGTCTACTCCTTGTGGTGGATTTTCAAAAAAATCCTCATCAACTAGTGTTGATTATATATTTATAACTATATGAACCTACGTACATCGAGATGGTGCACAATACTAAGTACCTTTAAAACTAATGATAACAGGCGACCCTACACATATTATATATCATCCCTATGTATAATCTTATTTTGCCTTACACTATTTATGGGTACTCTATAATAAATTCCCATAAACCGACATAAAGTTGTAGTTCCGAGACACATCAACCTTGCTTAAACTGCTTGCCTTAAATGTATGTAGTAATTAATACGATATTAAGAGCAATAACACCGATACATAATAATTAGAAGTGAATAAATGTTAAGATTTCATTTCAGAAGTATATCATTCCTTCAGGCCAACTCCCAGGACTAGTGTTACAGTCTGAATGTTCCCGCAGTCCGGGGGATGAACTAAACTTTATTTAACATGGGCAGAGAGAAATACTGTCGATACGTCACAAACACGATATCAATTCAAGAAAATTACAAGGATATTAAATTAATAAAGAAGCATTACTTCTTAAAGATAAAAATATATCAAAAGTAGACACATGTCAACAGTATTTTGAGCCGATACATAACAAACAATAAATAAATCAGCAGTAGATCGTCAACAGCTGGGTAGTCCTTTCGCCGGATCGTTATAAAGTAGAATGCGTTGATTACTCTAGGACGAGTATTTTTGCACTTCATCTACAGTTTGCTGGTGTGACGTCCAGGCGAATGTTGAATACTGCTAAGGTTGAGAATAACCTGCAACAATATTATAAATCACGTAAGAAAAAAACATTGAGAATTTATTGATTGACTTAAAGACTTGTTCACTGTCCATGTAAACTCGCTGTGACCAGAGCTCGCCATGCGTCGCTGCGGTTTGCACATGCGCATTAACAGTGCCCACCGCTATGCGCAAGTGACGTATTGATCGACGTCGACATAAATGGCTATCGCGTTACATGAGTTTACTTCATTACTGTTATTTAGGATGACTAAGATTAATCTCACAAAATCACTAAGCCACTGATCCCTCCACTCGCGCTTATCACCACATCCATCTGTTCTAGTCTCACCACTGAAGATGGCTGCCCCACCACTTCCGACATTCAACCTTTATGTTCACTGTCATTTGAAACAAACACAAACTGACCTTTTTAATGATAGCACTGCGCGTGGGGTGACGTTTGGAAGTTAACTCAAATTATTAATAATGTCCAGCAACAATTTATGCAGAAATGCACAAATTGTTGCTGGACATTCCGGAGACGCGTCCGGCCCAGGCTCGCGGCTTCGAGGGAAAGATCGAGAAAACCTGGATGTGTGCTGGATAGGGTAGCCAGATACTGGTTTCTCACTCCCTCAATGTATTGATCTAGGTTTCAAGCGTAGCCAAACCAATCTGAACCTAATAGTTACTGAGCGGCAAGACACGCCCTTTCTTTGTTCAAATATCTACTGAAAGTATTTATGTGTAAAACCCCGAATTATAAAATAAATACAAACAAAACTAAAACATTTTGTTTGCAGCCACTACAAAAGGTAAGAGCTTTGCCATCTAAAAATATTCAGTATTAACCTAAAATGTTTCGTCTCCTTTCCTCTCAAATTATTTGTCGTTAGAAGATAAGAGACAAAACATTGATGAACGGGCAGGTGATTTTAATCATTGCATTTGTTTAACAAAGCAATAATCTGAAACATTTTTTTTTTTATTGCGTTGAATGACTACACGAACATGCCGTTCGCCTGGTGGTAAGGGACCACCCATAAACAGTAGCAACACCATCCAGCACCTTGACTTACAAAGTCCTGTGTGGCATTTCACTGCGCTCGTCATCCTGAGACATAAGATGTTAAGTCTCATTATGTCCAGTAGTTATACTGGCTACAATGTCTTTTGTTCTTACAATGGCTTTTTTTTAAAACTAATTGTGAAAACGGCTACCTAACGCTTTTTCTAAGTCAATCTGAGCATGGCCGAAAGGCAGCGTGACCAAAGACGGGCTCTCTGGTTCCTAACATAGCCCCGTTTTTAAAAGTCAGTAATAAACCGTTTTTCTTTGGTGCGTTATGACAGTGGGTCCAGATCTAAGAATAAATCTGACTTCCCAAACCAATCTATCTTTTTTGTGAAGTTTTTCGTTACGACTCGTATACTCCTTAATCTGGTGCTATCGCTTACCACTGTAGAAAACGTCAGGATTGGAGACACTTCATGTTTGAACCGTCCAAAAAGATAGAGGACTCTTAAGCTATCCTGAGATCCGCTACTATGACTTTAATTTATGAAAATCACTTCAACTGGGACTCGTTACTTAAAAATACTCAAAATCTTAACTTTTTCTGTATCCATACACTAAGATAAAAAGCAAATACCTCACGTTGAAACATTCATATTATTTAGCATTTTTACTGCGTTCCGCTAAATATGACCATGAGTGTATATGTTGTATCTAGCTATGTGAACAATTATTTGATCCTTCCTTAGCATGTGTGAGTAATTGGGGTGTCAGTGCACACAGCCAGATTTACCACCCTAACTCTGTCGACCAATGACGCCTGATCGAAATAGACGCCGAGGAAACACACGTCAGCACTATCTTACACCTTATTTTATGTATTTCCATCCCAACCTACGGTTGCTAAGCAACCATCTCTGTAAAACATGTGTGTGTGTGTGTGTGTGTGTGTATCATCGTAGCAGTATAAACGCCCACGTCAAATAGAGAAAGACCTACCCGAGAGTTATGCATTCCTAGTGCACTTTGTGGAATTTGTGACAACTGGTACATACAGGGACACATGCGCAGTTCTCGCGAATTTATTGATTGAAAATAATATATTAATCAGCGATGTGCAAACTGTTTGATAGATTTAAATACATACATACATTTATACTTTTTTATACTTCAAATGCAAATATACTTTTATCCCGTTAAGTTGCTCTCTGGTTCGATCCCCAGGTCGGGCAAAGTGTTATTGGATTTTTCTATTCAGTATCAGCCAGGAGTCTGGAATTTGTGCCCGATATGGCGATAGGCTCGCCCCCTATCACATCATGGGACGGAATACGCACGGCGAAAAGTGGGTGCAGTAGTTGCGCCTCGGCCTATCCCTTCGGAGCCAAAAGGCGTAAGTGCATGTATGTATGTATGTAATTTGCTCTCGTGGGAAATATTTGAATTATTTAAATGGATGACGATGGCGACTTACAGATGGCTACGGGTAGCTACAGTGATTGGGGAACTTTTGTGACGGGAAAAGCTTTCACGCGGGCGAAGTCGCGATCAACTCCTAGTATAAAATAGTTTCTTGGGTTTATATTATACAAAATGCCATACAAGTATATTTCCTGGGATAAAGGTCCCGTTTTATGTTATTCCGGGATAAGAAGTAGCCTTAAACCTTCCCGGGGTCCCAAACTATTTCCATACCAAATTTCATCAAAATCCGTTCGGTAGTTTTTGAGTTAATCGCGTTCAGACAGACAGACACATGTGGCGGGGGACTTTGTTTTATAATATGTTAGGATGTTTAAATACAAATACAAAACATTTATTCGCACACCATGACACAAACAAATTACAAGCAAGCAGAAATAAAATAATAAAAAAAAAAACATTAAAAATTAAATCTAAACCAAACACCAGTACACGTCATAAAGAAAAAACTTGCATTTAATAACAGAAAAAAGGAAACGCAGTACTTATAATACAGACTTTAACACAATATCAGTCTTCTTCGTTTTATGAGGCATAATAATTATTAAAAACAGGAAAATAGACGCTTTGCACTAGCAAAACGTGGCATAGCACTCCATATATAAAATTTTAGGAACACTTTCTTCATATTTTGCAATTTGTATAAAGGGCACAAAAATCTCTAAAAAGTAAAATAATAAAAGTGTCTTTGTCGTTTAAATACCTAGTAATATTTGACGCAAGCGTCGTCGCGTCGGAGGACCGCTAAAGAAGTATTTTCATCTCCCTGGTCCGGAGTTCGGTCAACCGACGTGAGGACGCTTAGGTCAAATATTACTAGGTACTTAAACGACAAAGACACTTTTATTATTTTACTTTTTAGAGACTTTTGTGTCGGGGGTAATAAATTTTTTTATTTCAAACTTATTCTCCATCATGGTGCCTTGATAATCAAGTATCTAACACCTACTCGTTGAGACCATCCTTATGAGCCCAAACGCGCTATATCTGCTATAAGTTGCTAAGTAGTTGGATATCCCGCAGACTACTTGATGTTGCAGCATCAGCTCATGTTAAAAAATATTGCCGAAGTCACAGTACACCAAATTTAAAATCAATCGGACTTTTGAAGTTGGAAAGGAGCTGATAATCTTCAAACGCCTGAACAGATCTTCATAAATTATAGCTAAGAACCATCTCGATACCTCTAGCTTTCAAACAAAAAAAAACGCGACAAAATTGGTCCATTCGTTTGAGAGCTACGATGCCACAGACAGACATACAGATACACAGATAGTAGATACACACCCTAAACTTATAACACCCCTCTTTTTCTGTCAGGGGTTAAAAACTAACATCCACTAGCTAATTATTATACTATGTGCGTCACTTTAGAGCTGCTTGTGTAATGGGTTCGTTGCACTGCCTGTCCTGGCTTTCTTAGGTTATAACGATGGTTGTGCCTTGAAAGGGCGGCATAAACTTTTAAGTTAGTTAATTGTATAGACTAAAACCCCTGCACTACCGAGCTATCATAGGAAAGTGTAGACAAAACAATCTCTACCATTTTGTAGAGGGCAAAAAAATAACAATTTATTGATTATCCGTTCCGTTTACTAATACTTCAACTATGTATCTTTCAAAATACCTAAACTCTTATGATTATATGTATCACGCAATATTACATGACCCTATCGTGCATTTTTAAGGAAAATTAATTAAATAATTGATAAATATATGAAGCAAAAACGAATTCTCTGCAGTAGGTAACCAGAGTAAAAGCAACCCTAATATTATGGTCCGTGTATTTTGCTGGATATGGCAGAAAAAGCACGGCAGTGGAAATGAATTATGTTAAGAAGCATGTGTAGAGTGACTGTGTGTGATAGAGTGCGGAATACTATGGTGGTGGACATGTGTGGAGTGACAGAGGATGTAGTGACCAAAATTGAGAAGGGTATGCTAAGGTGGTTTGGTCATTTGGAAAGGATGGATGATAGGAGAATGACAAAGAGAATACATAAGGCGAGTGTGGATGGAAGGGCCGGCAGGGGTCGACCGCACCGAACCTTCGAATGTCAGATATCTGACATTCTAAGTAAAGGTACTCTGAACCGGCGGGAATGCATGAAAAGATTGATGAAGTTAGAGGAAGCGAAAGTAGTGTGCCAGAATCGAACAAAGTTGCAATCCATAGTCTATGCCTACCCCTATGGGACAGAGGAGTGATAGTATGTATGTATGTATGTGTGTTTTATAGTTTTAACAAGCCATTAAAAGGACCCTCTCATTGTTATCACCTGAATACAGCCTAACAAGCTGGGCGCGCGGGGCAGGCTTTGACATTCCTCCAGAGGGCGCCATAAGCTTATAAAACCTAGATCAATACTTTAATGGGCGGGACCTACACAGGCTGCCTGGATCTTTCGCTCCAAGGCCCGCGCGTGTATCGGACGTGTCTGCAAGATGTGACCGGCGAAGTCTACACACAGGCACCGGGCCATAAGCTGCGTGATCTTCAGCCGCAGGTTAGTCTAAAGATTTGTTACAACTAATTTGTTTTCTAAATTTCCTCAGAAGTTTCTAAAGTATGTTTTTGGTCTGTAAATACGCGAGACCTGCTGTATGCTGACATATAATTTAATGGTTTTGAATTTAGTAGCGATTTTAAAATATAGTGTGTTGTAAAGTTAGTCTTAATCTTTATAGTACTATACTAGCTTTTGCCCGCGGCTCCACCCGCGTAATTAAGTTTTTCCGAGATAGAAGTCCCGCTTTGTATTTTCCGGGGATAAAAAATAGCCTATGTTACTCATGATAATGTAACTTTATATTGGTAAAAGAATTTTTAAAATCGGTCCACTAGCTTTTGAGGTTATCGATTACAAACAAAAAAAAAATCAAATATTTCCTCTTTATTAATATTAGTATAGATTGGTAGGTGTTGGATATAAGGATCGATAATGCCTATTACAAAATGGTGGAGGATGCTGGATTTGCGCATGTGCAGGACGCGGGGATGTTAAAACGATGACCCTGTGCTGTCCGTGATCAAATATACGCACATAAATAAATAAAAAATGGAAAAAGGCATCTATTAAAATAATGAATATAAAAACATATTATTTAAGGGAATAATTAGTGTTTTTCTGCCTGGTCATCTTATCCATCTAATAAGGATATTTAACGTTTGGTTTTTTGTATTAAAATAATATAAAAGACCTTTTATATCTCATTAAGTTACTACATTAACGCCTGAATACTCAAACGCTACTCAACCAAACAAGTTATCTGAGGCCTACTTAATTTTAATAGGCTACTTTAAATTTTAAATGGCATTCTCAAAGGTACTTTTAAGGATTTGACGGAAAAATGCGTTAAGATGTATGTATTTTGCTATGGATTATAAAAGGTTTGTTTTCGATTACTTCATTTTAATAAAATGATATTTATGTGTCGTTTCACGCAGTATAATTTTTGAAACCTTAATAATAAATAAATCAAATAAAATAATTTAAAAATAATTGTCATATAATACTATACAGGGTTTCCCGTAAATAATGGATTATACGTAAGGGGCTAATTTTACAGCTCATTACCTAAAACTAATTTGGTTTTTATTCTTGAAAACCTCAGGGTTATTAAAAAAAAGGGACAACTTTTTTTGAAAATCCTGTCTACTTACGGTTTTTTTTAT
The DNA here is from genome assembly GCA_947568825.1 of Sphinx pinastri. Taxonomy (NCBI): domain Eukaryota; kingdom Metazoa; phylum Arthropoda; class Insecta; order Lepidoptera; family Sphingidae; genus Sphinx; species Sphinx pinastri. The sequence continues at coordinate 3,935,471 of OX387614.1, read as the reverse complement.
ACCGTTCCTACTGATATTTATATTTTTGAATTCTGATTATTGTTAAATATTGCCTAATAGTTAAGTAACATATTGAAATAGTAAATTTCTTCATTATCTTTATAATTCATATGATAAAAAGACAATTAATTGACTAATTTTAGTTTCTGGTAAGACAGAGCTAACTTTATGTTTAATATGTTTCGTGTAAAAAAAACGTATTACAGTGTAAACGCGCCATCATTTTAGAAATACTTTTGTATTTCATAAGGTTTTTAAAATGGTATTAACTTTGAACCGAAACCACATAGTTACAAAGATATAGCTACAAATCTGTGTAAGGAGCTAGTTTTTCGAGAATTTATTTTGAATGAATAGATGATATTTTGCTTTAGTTTTTGTGTTTTAATGCTTTATTGGGGACTTATTTGGTATAATATTCATTATTAGAGAAAAATAAAAGCAGTGATATCCGAAATAACATTTATAAGAACTATAACCATTAACGGTATTAGAAGATGATTTTGTTAAGTTTTTTTTTTAAATATGCTCGAAATGGCGTTCGTCTGCAGTTATGCATGCCCTGCATCTTCGTATAAAGGAAGCCCTTAAACGTGGACAAAATTTTTATTGTTGGTCCACGCTACGGCTTCGTTGATTCGTTGGCACAATTGGTAGTACCTCGAAAATAATTTACTCGGGTGGGTTATGTTATAAAATAAAATAAAATAAAAATAGCCTGTATTCTACCAGAACCATTAGAATTACATTAAATTATAATTATTGTTATTACATTTCAATTGTTAAATATTTTATTTTATATCTATAGAATTTAGAATTAATTATAGAATATATATTATTTGCATGCAGTAAAATCTATTATTATTATTTATTTATTTTTATTTGTTGTGGAAGTCGCCTCCTTGGCGTAGGCCTCCCCCAATTGACTCCATTTTTCTCTATCTCTGGCTTGTGTCCTCCAGACTCCTTCACTTCTTTCTTTTCTTCCCATCGCTTCTTTGGTCTGCCTCTGTGTCTTTGGCCATATCTGGTTACCCATTCCAATATTTTTCTTGCCCCCCTATTTTTCTCCATTCTGCAGACATGTCCCGACCAGTGCCATTTCAAGTACTTTGCTCTTTCTCGTATATCTATTATTCTCGTTTTCGTTCTTATTATTTCGTTACTTATCTTATCACTGAGTCTTATACCTAACATGCTTCTCTCCATTTTTATTTGTTGTATTGCTAGCTTGTCTTCGTCTTTTTTGCGTAAAGCCCATGTTTGGCAGCCATAAGTTAGACAGGGAAGGAGTACTATATCACATAACCTACTTTTTATATTAATATGAATGTCTTTATTTTTTAAAATTGCAATTCTTCTATTTATTTCGGTTTCTGTCAAGTCTGTGAACGAAATTGTTTGACCCAGGTTTACATACTCGATGGCTTCTTCGTTTACCCTTACTATTTTCTGATCACCGTTTGTTATTATTTTTATCTTAGACGTGTTAAGAACCACAAGAAACCAACCCTTCTGCTCTCTTTTTCCAACTCGTTAACCATGATCTCTAATTAAACGCTTTCTCCTGTAAAAACTGCGATATCGTCAGCAAACCGCAAATGACTCAAATACTCTCCATTAATTTTTAATCCTCTGGTTTCCCAGTCGATATTCCTAAATACCATCTCTAATACTGACTGACAGGAATATCTTAGGTGACAATGGATCGCCCTGTCTTACACCTTTCTGTATAGCAAATTCCAATCCTTCTCTTTCCAATTTCACTTTGGCTGTGCTTTTACAGTAGATGTTATGAAGCAATTCAATATATCCATCATGAATACCTTGTTTGCTTAATGCCTTCAAGATAGCAGGGTATTCTAAGGAGTCGAAGGCCTTGGTATAGTCTCTAAAACATATGTATAGAGTCTTTGCGTATTCCTTTATGGGCTATGTTTTAGTTACGATTAAATAAGTATTATTGTGCAACTATATTTTATTTACTTTTCAAACTCAAACTTATACTCAAATATTCAAATAGTCTTTTACAAGCTCTTTTGAATCCTCATGAATCTACCACCGCTTCGGAACGTGTTATCGCTGTGAAGAAGAAACGGCGCAAGAAACTCCCTCAGCAACACGATCTAAATGATATATATTTTTTCCAACAATTTCATAGTACCTCAATTTCTTTTCTGAAATAAACAGGGCATTAGTTGACTTGTATATCAACATGACATACGCATAAAAATCCCATAGTAAAAAAATTAAACGTCTTCAAAGTATATCGTATTTTTATCGTAGCAGTGCAGTGTCCCTAATTAATTGGCCACCACTGTAAGCGGTATTTATTGTGTAACAAAATGTTAACCTACAGAACGCAATTAAATTGTTACAGATGCACCACCTGCACAGCACGTAGCATTGTTCGGAATGAATTTAAACATCGGATCCACACAACATCCAGGATTCCAGAGAAAAAATGACAAGTAATATCATGAGACCAGAGTAGAAGCCTCCTCCGACGAAGCTTGACTATTGGCTCCACAGTCAATTTTATCCTCATGTTTAAATCCAGACCGGACCGTCAACTATGTTACTATACAGCATCACGCGTGCCCAACACAAATACGACCTCTACACGCGGGGGCCAAACTAATCTCCATTTATAATTTACTATGTTAAGTGGCAACCCTATATTACTTATCTTTTAAAATACAGAAATCCGCAAAGCTACAGCATAGAGAGCGGTCTGCAGAAAATGGAGGCTATCCAGATTGTGAGCGTCTGGATTGTCACCATGACTATGTGGACTTAGCTTATTTACAAAGGTGGAGTACTTGGTATACCGTTCCACATCTTGATAGATGCTACAAAATCTTTATTGAGCCGAAGACGTTGCAGGAACCCGTGGCACCATATACAGGCGCCCCAACATAATGGATAGTTATTATTAGTGAGAATAGGATAAGGAATAACAATCATTCAGAATTGTTTCTTCCAATTATGAGGCTGCATTAGGAGTTTACAATTATGAACGGCTGTTACAGAGTTTATGTTAATTTGAAGATGCTCAAGAGTTTAATGTATTTGTTTTATACCGTTACGATGATAACCTATTTTTGATAAACGCTTTACATTTATAGAAGACTGAATTAAGACCCAAGCCTGTTAGCTTATTTTGGAGACACTGTAAGATCGGAGCTGTTAATTTGTTGTTACCTGTGCGAATTTTAATTTATGTTGTGTTCAGCAATTAATGTATTCCTTGGTTTCCCCCGGACTGCAGGGATTATTGAGAGGGTAGCAACTGTCCTGGGATTTTGCATATAGGAATGAATGACTAGGGAAAAAAATACTGGAAGAGACCAGATTGATGTTTTGGTGTATTCTGTAACTCGATACTATTCTATTTTATAATACTCTCAAATTCTATTTTAGGTGTACAATAGAAAAGCTGTGTTTTATTTGTGTAATCTATTTCAGTCTATTGCTGTATTCGTGTAATAAGTATTTCTTTTACAAATTGGAGCTTTGTTCGAATGTACTACTTTTTTGTGTAATATTTTTTTTATATTATGGTATTTTACTTTTTTAAGTGCATTTTTACAAATTGGGGCTTTGTAAAAATGTACTGCGTTTTTTGGTGTATTAATTTTTATGTTATTTCACAGGTGAATATTCTTTAAATAAGTGCATTTTTACAAATTGAGGCTTTGTACGAATGTACTACGTTTTTGGGTGTAATAATTTTTATATGATGGTATTTTACAAGTGCATATATTTTTAAGTTCATTTTTACAAATTGGGGCTTTGTAAAAATGTACTGCGTTTTTTGGTGTAATCATTTTTATTTTATTTTACAAGTGAATATATTTTTTTATAAGTGCATTTTTACAAATTTGTTGGTCTTGTCAATATACTAGTTTTTGTCGGTGGAATAATTTCGATATATTGTTTACAGGTATATATTTTTAATAAGTGCATTTATACGAATTTGTGGAACGTGTGGATGTACTACGTTTAAATTGGTTTAATAATTTCTATATATTATGGTGCAAATTCATATTTTTATATAAGTAGGTATAATTTAATGTACTTTGTCTTCCTGCAAATGTACTACGTTTTTAATTGTGTAATAATTTCTATATGTTATTGGGCAAAGGAATATATATGTTTTTTTATGCATTTTTACGAATTGGGGCTTCGTACGAATGTACTACGTTTTATTGGAGTTATATTTTCGATATTTTTTTAACTAGTAAGTTTTTATGAATTTTTGTCTCGTATGAATGCACAACGTTTTTTGGTGTAGAAATTTCGGTTTTATCATATTGTAAAAAAAGGGAAATTGACATTTTCATGAATTTGTTCTTCGTGCGATTGTATTCTGTTTTTAATGATGTAATAATTTCGATATATTATTTGTACAAGTGAATGTATCGTTTTTTAATAGGTAGATTTTTACGAAGGGGGGCTTCGTACGAATGTACTGTGTTTTATTGGAATTATATTTTTAATACGTTTTCCTACAAGTGAATATTTTTTATATAAGTGCTTTTTTATCAATTTGCGGCTCGTATGAATGCACGAAGTTTTTTGTAGTATTTTCGGTTTCGTCATATTGTAAAAATGCATTTTTATGAATGAAGGCCTCGTATGGATATTTTTCGTTTTTATTGTTTTTATAATTTCAATGTAATATCGTGTAAGTGCATATTTCTTATGAGTGCATTATTATGAATTGAGGCTTCGTACAAATGTGCTACGTTTTTATCGGCATAATATTTATTACTTTCCAAGTCCACATTTCTTTATAAGTATATTACTTTGTTTCCGTGTGTGGTATTTATTTATATCCATGAAAAAACTTTCGGTATGTTATTGTAATACTGCATTGGGTTTTTATATGTTTTAATTATGAGTGTATTTTACGGTCATTAATGTCCTGATTTTTATGTTTAATAGATTTGTTCAAGCTGTAAAATTTAGAAGGTACAATGTCGTGTAATTTTTTTTTTTGTTAGTGCATTTCTTATAATTATATAAACAGTGCGTAATGTAATTATGTATCTATATATGTTTTTTTTTCATATTGTGGGTAAATGCAATACTTTTTATTAGAGTCACATTCTATTTGTTACCGGTTTAGAAATTTGATTTATTGTTGATTTCGTTTTGTGAATGTGTTAGGATTTAGTTACTTTTTATTATGTTTTGTCCCATGATTTAATTACTTAACTGTTGATATACTACCTGTATTAAGTTATTATTATTAATTAACAATAATTATTATATTATTGTAAAATCAATGTAAATTTATTTTCACGTATACAGTATAATTTTTTGACTATGTATTATAATCTTCCATGTTTTCTTGTCTAAATGTATTTAGTTATTGTCTGTTGGAACGCCGGCACTAAGTAAATTTATCATCTTAAGTAAAAATATGCAACATTTTGAACGAAATATAATTGTGCCAGTTTTGCTCGTCATTTTTGTTTTATTTTACCTTACTGAAAAAAGCAGTCTAAGAGAGCACCACTCTCAAAAATCATCCTCAAATTGTATACAACGTTGATTAAACGGTGAGGCTTTATTTCTAGATACATATATGATGTACCATATACAAGCTCTACACCAAATTTCAGTTCAATAGGAGCAGTAGTTTAGCCACAGGATAGATTTTTCGTGTTTGCAAAACTGTAACAGGATGTATATCTGCCCTAACAGCTGACCGAGAGTCTAAGCATAGATATCTAAGGTCATGTAAGGTGCGTGACCTTAAAGATCAACAAAATTAGGAGACGTTGCCGCTCTGTTAGCCAATAATCACGCCAAAGTGAGTCTTAATCTTAACGCAATAACAACGAAAACACAAGCACAACAATACATCATAACTTTATAACACAAACAAGGAAGCGACCAATACACACACTTGCACTTTTATGAAGAGACTGAACAAATCATAATAAACTTCCCGTTCTAATTCAATACGCGTAAAAGAAAAAGAAATAGGTCACAATGTGTTACTACGCACACTTGAAAGGGATTGGGTCTGGGTCATTCAATTTTTCAAAAATTAAAAGAACTGTTTTAGTTTCTTTAGTGTGCCGCCGTAATTGTTCCCGCAGGGCTATTACCTAATTTGCAATAGCAAAGCGATTGCGAAAATTGTACAATTTTTGCTTTAAAATGGCTAAAAACGTCAAATTCGTATTACCTAAGAGCAAAAACAAAGCGATCGCTAAGGAATCTGATTTTAACACAGTGCTGCCTCTGTAGAACAATCGCTAAACAAAAAACGCATTCAATCGCTATAGACGCGACAGAATTTGGTATTACGTATGAGTTATAAGAGCAATCAGCGAACAAATCTAACTGTCAAATAGCAAGTGGTAAATCAAAATCATTGAATGTTTGGTCGTTGCTCGCTGATCGCCTAGTTCGTAACGCGGTTTATTAATTGTTTTGAGTTGATTATTTAAGTGTTTTTGTTTAAATTTGTGCTTTTTTCGATATGGCTCGCGCATTTTTATTATTGGAAGCTATGAATGAGGAAACAAGACGGCTAGAAAACCGTAATGCATCTGCTTTGCGGCGCAATCTTCGAGATGACGCCAAAGCTTTGGATCTTCCTGATAATGAATTCAAAGCTCATTATAGGCTGTCCAAAAAACTATTTCAAGAAGTGTGCAACGAATTACGGCCTTATATGTCGCAAACACGAAGAAAAACAAAAATTTGCGTCGAGTGTAAAGTGAGTAAACTTACTTTGATAATTCTGTACCTACTTATAATCTAAGCTACTTATATTGTCTAATAAATTTATTAATAAGTAGTCTTAACAATTAAACATTTTATTACAGGTGCTAACAGCACTCTCCTTCTTTGCTACAGGCTCATACCAAAAACCTGTAGGTATGAGCTACTTACATGGTCTGAGCCAAGCTAGCGTATCACATTCAGTGAATGAGGTGACGAAAGCTCTAAATTCAAGAGAAATCTTAATGAAATATATTCGTTGTCCTCAGTCACGTCCAGGAAAGACAAATAATTATAAATGGGTAAGAACCTAATAAATAGTATAAAAATGTATTTAACTTAAACCACAATTTAAAGACAAATTTAATTTCTTTTAGATTTTCCAACAAATTTGGATTACCTGGCTGTGTGGGTTGCATTGATTGCACTCATGTAGCATTAATTCAGCCAAATGAACATGCTGAAAGATGTTTTAATAGAAAGCATTACCACAGCAGAAATGTTCAAGTTGTAAGTAAAAATATAATAAATACACATATTAATATTTAATTTGATTACTGACTGTATCTGAATATCTATTTTGTTTTCAGATATGTGATAGTGATTTGAATATAATTAATGTGGATGCATCATTTGGTGGTGCTACTCATGATGCATACATTTGGCAAAACTGTGAAATACAGGCTCATTTACAAGACCTGCACAGTACAGGAGAAAGCATCTGGTTATTAGGTATGTAATTAGCTATCATAACTTTGATATACATATTTATTTATTTATTAAATGTAATCTTATTGAGAAACACTTTTTAAATTGCAGGTGATTCAGGGTACCTACTGCGACCATGGCTTTTAACCCCAATTGTGAATGCAGAAACTGGTTCCGCAGAAGAACATTATACTAATATTCACTGCCTCTCGAGGAATACAGTTGAGCGTTGCATTGAACTATTAAAAGCCCGTTGGATATGTTTGCTAGCACACAGAGTGTTGCATTATGATCATCATATGGTAGCCATGATTATCAATGCCTGTGTTGTTTTGCACAACATCTGCAACAGACATAGGTTGCCTGTTCCACATTTGGCAAATGAGGAAATAGAAGGAGACACTAATAACCAGGTGTCGGCTCCATCACAACCTGACCATAGTGAGCCTGATGAGTTACAATTGTTAGCAAGGGGCCGACAACAAAGACAACAAATGGTGCAACGTTTGTGGTCAGCAAGGAGATAATTTTTTATTGAATTAGAAATATTTATTTTGTATTAAGTACTTTCAAATTCAAATAGTATTTATTGTGGTACACAGGTAGAATAGTGGTGTTACACATTTATAATTGCAGTACAGCTAGGTTTTGGAATTGTTATGTCTGTTGAATTAATGTTTGAATTACTCTGATGCAAGTTTGGTCAGAGTCTGTTGTTGCAGCCGAATTTCATTAGTACAGTCAGCCACATAAGTAGCTGAACAAATTCAAAACTTCAAATGGCCTTTAAATGTTAAGCTGTGTTGAAAGATTTTTATTTCTTGGTGTGAATTAAAGTAAATGTCTTAATTTTATGTTTGTGAAGAAAAAAAACACTTTGGTAATAAAATAAAAGGGTATAGGCGATTTAAAGTGTTGAATTTGTTCAGCTACTTATGTGGCTGACTGTACAACTGGAATCAGGCCCCACTTTTTTGAGGATATCAGACTGGTTTTTCATGAGAGTTGCTATTAACTCTAATATTATTGCTAGGCATTATAATTGGTGACATTATATTTTTATTATGCTGCTTGGTTTTCTTTTTGGGGCAGATCCCGACACATTGCTAGTTCTATCAGGAGTTGTAAAACTCTTTTTTTATTTATTTTAAACATATTGGCATGTTAAAAATAATAAAGTGGTGTAGCACATGATGTAATTACAGAAGTTTATGAGTGAAAATCTAAGTTTATGAGTTTGTAGGAAGTAATATCTGGAAATACTAAACTGATTTTGAAAATTCTTTTACCAGTACAAAGCTACATAATTCCTGTGTGACATAAAGTATATTTCATTGTGATTATTATTATTATTATGAACTACATAAGATAATTTAAAAAGAAAAAAGTTAAATATTTGACATTATGTGAAGTAATAATTTTTAGTTCTTTTCAATTCTATTAACAGTAATAAATTTATATAGTAATAGTTTTATACTTTATTTAATTTTTATTCGGTTTAAAGATATCTTTATTTTCTCGACAATGAACAATTACAGCTCTCTTACATCGAGAAATTATTAACAATATATAATATGTATAGTTAGTACTCCGTTAACCTACGTTAAATATTTACATTCATTTTTACATATTTCTCTAAAAGAGTTTTAAATAATTTTAAATTTTTACTTTTTAAAACAAGTTCTGGTATTTTATTGTACAGCTGAGCACCTTCAAAAAGTATATTCTTCTTGCCATAATTGGTCCTAGGCGTAGGCAGATGAAGTTTGTTTCGTTGTCTTGTGTTATATGTATGAGTTTTTTTGTTAAAGCTAAGTTGTGAGTGTGTTTCCTGGGTCAATATTTTACGGATTAGCATGCATGTTTTATAAATGTATAACTGGTTGATGGAAAGTAATTTTGTTTCTTTGTATACTTGGCTTGTCGGAGTCAGATAGTCATAATTATAAAGCGTTTAAATCAGCTTGTTCTGCATTATCTGTATTTCTTGTACCAAGGACCTTGCACCATTTCCCCATACTTCTTATTCATGTTATTAATAGCACTTAATTTGTATTTTTTATACTTAGTTATTAGAATTAATGCCCATTGTATAAATAAATAAAGTTGGAAAGGATCAGCTAGTTATAAATTTGTTTTTTCTTGTAATGTATATATTTATGGTAACGATTACAACATAAAGCATGATTAACAAACGACAATGAAATTCAAAAGGATTATTTCAGCAAATAACACATCACTAATATAATTTCTTAAATTGGATAGATTTGGAAAGATTTCATCCAAAATCTAAGATTTGGGTTGCAACATATCTTTCAGCATTAATAAGGCTTCTGCCTGCATTTTAGAGGCTTCTGCTAGTATGCGAAAAGCTTCTGTCATAACGCTAGTAGTGTTAGCCGAGGCTTCTGCTTGTATGCGAGAAGCTTCGGTCATAACACTGGCAGCATTAGCAAGTTTGACCTCAGCTTCCACTCTGCACTTCTCCAACTCTTTAACCCATTCAGGATCTATTCTTGATTGAGTTTCTGAAACAACCATTTAATAGTTATTTAAAAGTATACCTTTATAACTATGTATAATTATTTATCAATATTAACATACTTGTCCTGTGTAGATTTAAGTTATTAGATTTATAACGTGGCTTAAGTGTCCTGTCTCTAACAGGCCGACTGACAGCACTCTCTAATCCTGAAAAACAAATTTCAATTCATATTAGTGTTATAAGTATTTTTTAAACATGTTGAAATGAAAGATGAATCCAAAATAATTTTAAAATAATACCTGTGTGTAAGGTCACTTCAGGTATTTGCTGAGTAACCGTTGAAGAACAGCTGAGCATTTTTTGGAGTTTCTGATATAGCTGTAAAAATAAAAATAATGTGAATTAAAAGGTGTATATAGTAAATATATATTTATATATATAGATAAGACCGCCAATTGTACCACCTCTCTGCTTTTATTATGTTGAAATGTTATATTGTGATGTACAATAAAGTTATAAATAAATAAATATAGGTGTAGTTTTATTAAATCAACCAATTCATATATATATATATATATATATATATTTATTAAAACAGTACATTTCTGTGACATTATATTATTATACCCACATGAAACTGTGCATCAACAAATTTATCATTATAAACAATACTTTTTACAAAACACTTACAAATTCTACTGGTTTGTCCTTTTGTTGATGGAGATAAAGTTTGCAGGGTTGGAGCAATTTGTGTTTGATTATCTAAAAAAAACAAAACAATTAGTATGTTAATAAAAATAAACATATAAGCTAGGTTTTTATATTTAATTCATTCACCTTCACAATATATCACAACTTCAGACATATCAATATTGCTCTGATCATAACACTGTGGTATCTCCATTTGGGTGTTTTCAATCTGGTAACAATGAAAAAGAACATTTAATAACAGGACAATATTTTATTTTTACTGATTTATTATTATCGTAAAAATGTATACAGTGACAAGTATTATAATGTAGATTGAAATTGGGAATAATTACATTTATATTCAATCAATCAATAGATGTGAATATACGTTTGTTTTGTCCTTTTGCTAAACAGCTGAACTGATTTTGATGAAATTTGGCATGGAGATTTTTATCTTGACATTCATATAGAACTGGGATCTGTTAATAATGTAATATATTGTATGTATTTTGAGTAAATAATGACATCACTTACATGATTAAATATTGGAACTCTGTGTTCTACATCCCCAAACACATCCTGTTCTCCGATGACAGAGAATTTTCTTATCCGTCTCAGAAATATTTTCCTGTGTTCTGGGACCGCCACCAGTGCCAGAAGACTCCTGTCTATGTTTAGCAAGTCTGGTCTTGCTCTTGTGTTTAATATCAGCCCAGTACTAAAAATAAATATACATACAATGTTAATTGGTATATAGTGATGAAAAAATATAACAATATATGATTGTATATTACCTTTTTCCAACGCTCTCCAGTTTTGGAAGAACCTGAACCAATAGAGTTCAGCTTCATCGCCAAATGTTTCCACTGTCTATCGACAGTTTCCTTGGATCTAGCACCAAGTCCAATACCTTTGGCTAAAGAAGGATGTTCTTGTAAGAACTCCAACAAAGCCTCAAGCTGTTAATTTGATACTCTGTTCGCCATGATATGCTAAAACCATAAAAACAAAATATTATTAAATTCGTCGTACAATGAGACTGTTAACACTGTGGAACAGCGTACGCCTTACACCAAACGTTTTATTTTATGTGCCATACGTTATCAAGAAGTGCATGAAGTTATTTACTACTAGTTAATCTATTGTAATTTAATAATGTAACAACTTACCTTGTTGTTCCCAAAATACGTCGAACTGTGTAGAATGCAAAGTACCATGGGGCACTTAGTGTTTTTTTGTTAACTTTTTCAATAACAATCCATACATAATGTTTAACACATGCTTCAAAGTTTCACTAAATGTTCAATAGGCGCCCATTATTTTTTGTCGAAATTTGGAGTGGAATGTGGATTGTGACGGCTATGATTTTTTTCAACGCTGGGATGAATTCATGAATTTTCCGTAGTATTATAATGCTCTTTGTCATGAATAAAGGAAGAGAGAGACAATGTTAACCTATTTATTTATAACTAACACATGTTTTAAGTTTGACGTTAAATAGTTTCACGGATTGCCTCTTGATGACTTTTGGCGCTAGTGTGATAGCAAAAATTGCATTAAATTCGCTCCGAGCGGCCAGCGAGCGATAAGCAAAAAAATATTTACGTGATACCAAAATTGAAGACAATTTGCAATTGATCGTTATGGCTTTGCATTTGCTTTGCGATGGTTTCGTCGATTGCTGAATTTTACGTAATAGGGCAGCGGGACACATGTGACGCCTTGCGAAAGCGCCCGAGCCGCTTCGTAGGTACAATCTTATTTTTTGTTTATGTAATAGGACACTAATGTAAATGTATTAAAAAGTGATATGTTTATTTACTTCTTTGTGTGGTAGGGCACCGATCTTTTGAATGATTAAATAGTGTTAGTTTAGTTTATAACTTTGTGACAGGGATACTTACGATAATAGTGATATTTGTTTTTTTATTGTGATTAAACACTTGATTGCAATAAAATGCCTCGCGTCACGTACACGTCGTATGAATACACTGACATTTCATGCAAATTCGTAATTTGGAACTTTTTCAGCTACTTTTGTGGCTGACTGTACATTATATATGATACGAGTGTATACAAAGGTAGTTGTATTCTATAAAAAATCCCGTAAATAAAATTCATCCTGATTGGTCAAAAATACAGAATCAATATTTATTTCTTAAAAACGTAGAAATATGATGATTTTTTATATCCCCGACTTAAGAAATAATTGGTTCCTCATACAAACGTTAATACCCTATTTCACCCTAAAAGTAAATAATAATACAAAAAATGCAGTCACTATTTTACGGGCCGACTCTGGATTCAAACCCGGGACCTCAGCGCGGAGGCCGTACCGAGCACGCAATACAGCTACGAGTTACGACATCGAGGTAGTCTTGACTCTCGACAAGTCAGTCACTATGCTACCTCTTCCCTGGAATTCCGGGTCTACTTTACCGGGTTTTGCCAGGCCTAAATGATGCTTCACTCTTCAGTGCCGCCATACAAAATCGAATTTTGGGTGTAAAGGTGTTCGAAATTTTTACACCATAAAATTAGTTTGATATGAAGTTTGAAAACATTATTATGGTTCAATGGTCACTAGATAGGGTATAAATGTTTGTAATGGTGAAGGTGGCCGTTACCAATCTAGAACATTTTTATTTAAGAACCGATTAGCTTCAAAATCCATACCTGGCCAAATTTTGGACAATAAAACATGTGTCTAATGTACAAGGTGGAATAAGTGGCTGCCATGTTGTTTTAATTTTTTTTAAGGCCAATTCGCTTTAATATCGATACTTTTGCGTCTTTGGTTACAAAGGTCAGATCCGATTTTATACCTATTGACCTCAAAATTGTTATCTAGGCATACTTTGGTCCCAGAGGGTGAGCCTAATGTCAAAAAAGTGACTGCCATCTTGAATTTCAGAGCGTACATGTACGCTCGGGCCGATTTCTGCAAAATATATATCAAACTGAACATCTACAGGTTTTTTCTTCTTTCGCTATTTTTGGCTTGCTGTTGAAAGCAAGATCTTGACTTAGGTAATGTTAGAATTGAGAAAAGTGGCCGACATAGTGAGACTGATCCAATGTCAGAATTGAAAAAGTTACCGCCATTTTTAATTTCTTTGTTTTAAGGCTAACCGACCTCAAAATCGATATCTGTGTATAACTTTAGTTACTAAAGACTGATCTAATGTCACAATTGAAAAAGTAGCCGCCATTTTGAATTTCTTTGTTTTAAGGCCAATCGATATCTGGGCATTGTTTTGTGTACAAGAGGCAGATCTAATGTTAGAATTAAAAAAAGTGGCCACGATTTAGATATTTCTTGTTTTAAGGGCTATTTATTGGCTTTAAAATCTATGTGACCTTGCAGGTGGACGGCCGACGCTGCGCCGTGGCCTGGCCTTAAAAACAAATAAATACAAAATGGCGGCCACTTTTTTCAATTCTGACATTGGGTTAGTCTTAGGCAAATAAAGTTATACCTAGATATCGATTTTGTGGCCAATTGGCCTTAAAATGAAGAAATTCAAAATGGCGGCCACTTTTTTCAATTCTGACATTGAATTAGTCTTAGGCAACTAAAGTTATAGCCAGATATCGATTTTGTGGCCGATTGGCCTTAAAATGAAGAAATTCAAAATGGCGGCCACTTTTTTTAATTGCTACATTGGATCAGTCTTTGGTAACTAAAGTTATAACCAGATATCGATTATGAGATCAATTGGACTTCAAACAAGGAAATTCAAAATGGCGGCCACTTTTTTCAATTCTGACATTGGATTAGTCTTTCGTAACCAAAGTTATAGCCAGATATCGATTTTGAGGTCGATTGGCCTTAAAACAAAGAAATTCAAAATGGCGGCCACTTAATTCAATTCTGACATTGGATCAGTCTTTTGTAACCAAAGTTATACCCAGAAATCGATTTTGAGGTCGATTGGCCTTAAAACAAAGAAATTCAAAATGGCGGCCACTTAATTCAATTCTGACATTGGATCAGTCTTTTGTAACCAAAGTTATACCCAGAAATCGATTTTGAGGTCGATATGCCTTAAAACAAAGAAATTCAAAATGGCGGCCACTTAATTCAATTCTGACGTTGGATCAGTCTTTTGTAACCAAAGTTATACCCAGAAATCGATTTTGAGGTCGATTGGCCTTAAAACAAAGAAATTCAAAATGGCGGCCGTGTATACCAATTCTAACATTGGCTCTGAATATTTTAGTGACTATTGATCCATAATAAATAAATAAATAAGTAATATAAAAATTCATACTAAAATAATTTTATGGTGTAAAAATTTGAACAGCCTTTGCACCCAAAATCCGAATTTTTCAAATGTATGACCGGCACGCAAGCGTCATTTACGCAAAATTGGCCCAGCATGGCATTCCAGGTATTACGCGTCCCTAGCTCTGGATTACGAAATATAAATAATAATACAAAAAAAACCCAATGTCAATTTTTTTTCGTTCAGGGATTCGAACCCGGGACCGGGAGCGCGGTAGTCGTACCGATCACGCATTATAACTAAAGTAGGTCTCCGAAAAGAAATAATTTACAAAGGTGAAAGGATGTAATAATTACGCTTGCTACCTATCTCATAGATCTAATAAAGCCTATAATTTTATATTGACACACGGGCGTGAGCTGGATATACTGTAAAATAGAATTTGAAGGGCACTTTCAAATTTGCCGCGCGGGTCACGGCGGCAGCGCGGCCGCATCCCTACACCAAACGGGTAATTTGAACTTTGAAGGCGCCCAAAAATGTCGAGCGCACGTCCGTCGTCAGTAAAGATTCCGGGCGACTGAAGTCGGCACGGGCCACTCCCATGACAGTGATGGCGTATTTAGCCGTTGCGGATGAGAGGAAGAGACGGGAGGCGCATTCGTATGCCGAAATGAAATGCCGTAAGCGCCAAACCAATTTTCTTTTAATTGTGATTATACTATTCAATTTAGTTTGATTAAGTCTTTTTGTGACCTTAGAAAATATTGAGTTCTTGTATTTAAATCAAGTTACGAATGTATATATTACACCATTTAGAGATAAAGCGTGTTTAAAGAAAATATCAGAGGTAACTTTGGATTTTTTTTCTATCGAGAAAATTTGTAGTAATTGTGTTTTGGCTTTCGAAAATCATTGAGTTATATGTTCAATTTACACATACCCAAAAATCAAACTTCCGATCTTAGTACTTTACGAGAAATTTGAATTTAAATAACCTTAAATTTTTCGACATAGCCTCTTAAAAATATCCATTATTTCCCGTGGGAGCAAATTACCGGGATAAAACAAATCCTATGTGTCAATCCAGGACATGATGTACCCGTGTGTCAAATTTCATCCAAATCCGTTCTGTTGTTTTTGCGTTTACTTCTAACAAACATGAAAACATCCAAACATTCAATCTTTTTTAACACACTTACGCATTTGTAATATTAATAAGATAAGAATAATATAATAATCTACTACTTCAATGACTATATACGTAAATTAGTTACAGATCGAGCAAAGTTCTTTCAATAAATGTTTGTAACTTTTCTACAAGGCGAATACAGTCTGGCATATATTAACTTATTGCGTGAACGCCTCCAAATTATAATACAATATTGTTTGTATAATTCACTGCGCTTGAAATTAACTTTAAATTATATACATGAGTTTTCCTAACTTGGGCTTACATTATAGCTATAAGTTATAATATTTATTAATTTATTGTAAACGTAGTGTTATCTGCTGGAAAACCTAATAAATAAATAAATAAATAAATTTAAACAGTGCAAGAATAAAGTACTTTAATTAGTAGAATATGTTTCCGCCAAGTGATGTGCCACCGGAACACAGTAGTGCATGCACCCTGCGCCAAAACTGATACCTAAATACAATGACGTAAAGGGCTTTATTAAGCATTATATTTGAAAAAAAGTGTTTTGAAAATACCTATTTTGTATTTAAAATATACAATTGAAAAATTACTTTGTATTAGCACTTAAAATGGAAAATTTGACATTATTTTGTATTTGACTACTTTTTTCAATCCATTTTTGGTTTTTTCTTCAATGAATATATGTCTTTTTAAATTAATTTCCGAATTAAATTCAAATAAACAAACATGATGACAGTAGAACCATCATTCATTTTCATCAATTTCATATAGGTATGGTAATGATATAGGAAAACATCAATGTTGTGGGATTTCTATAAATCAAATACGTCTAAAAATTCTTGTTGGTCATAAACCAAGCTCGACTAAATCTACAAATTGACTTTGACTTTGAAGATTTCTGAATGCTTTTGCAGCAATGAATAAAAAAAAACTTTCTGCGATTGTTGTATAATAATACTATACTAGTGGTGATATTATTATTAATTTCTGCTCCTACTTTCTTCCTAACAATAAGTACTGAGGTTGTAAGATTTAAAAAATAGTTTACATTAATTAACTAGATGTTTTTACTAAAGTCGTTGGAATCGTCGGTACAGATTCCATAAAACGAACGCCCAGTTAGTCCAGGATCAGTTCCTATTTTTGAAACAGATGTCGCTATTCTCAGTACTAGCCTGGATCAATAGAAGGGTGTGGACGGGTCTGGCTTTTATTTCGAGTCAAGTGTCGGATGGAGCCCAAATGTCCAGGAACAATCTGTGCATAAACATGTACAGAATGTTGCTGGACATTTAACATGCTGTATTTACGTGGCTTTTCGTTTAAATGATTTATAATTACGACATTTTAGTCCTTTAAACATTAACCTTTGAGCTGTGCCATTAGAGGTGAGTTTGTGTTTTGTGAACAAAATGTGTAAGTGGATGTGGTAAACAGGCATCGGATAGGCTGATGCAGCTGAATGCTAAGTCAGGCGTGAGTGGAATAAGTGGAAAATGATAATTATATCTTTACGCGTATGCTTCAACTACTGACATATTATGCCTTTACAAACTCTAAGTTGTGTCCTTTATCCGGAATATAAGTTCCTCTGTATGTTTTCTCAGAAAAATGTAGTCTAAATTTGAATCCAGTACTCGGTCTGTTGCATACATATATACATACACACTCACTCCCTTATCCCATAGGGGTAGGCAGAGACTATTGAGCGCCACATGCTACGATCTTGACACACCTCTTTCGCTTCTTCCACATTCATAGTTCTTTTCATACATATACGTCGGTTAAGGGTACTCCTGACCTGCCCTTTTCGGAGAAGATCGGTCTGTTGCTGTGCCAGTTTTATCCAAATCGTCTAAATTAGTTTCTGCATTTACTAAGAACAAACATTCAAAGCTTTTCACTCCCGCATTTATAATGCAAGTTGGGTAATTGTGTAGTACCAAAGATTTATAATATTATAGGAAGCGGATAATGGGAAAATTCTCATACAAAAATTTTGAGCCTGTTCGTCAGTAACTCAATATACCGTGAAATATCAAAACGCATACGTAAAATGCATTAGCACATATTTCGACATGATCCTAACATGCAAATTGGTATATTTCCTTCCAAAATATTGTTTTCCAATTGGAAATAACTTTCGGATGAAAAATTTGGTCCTGATGTCCGGTCTATAGCTAACTATACTGTTTATAGTTCGGACAAACTAAGCTGGCCGGTATGACAATTCAAATTTTTTCCCGACGCGATAACTCTGTGAGAACGTCTACCCAAAAAATTCAAAACCATGTCATGTCATACCGGCCAGATTAGTTTATCCCTACTATAATGTGTTTGTTTTTTTTGATGTAGTAGATTGATGTTTGGTGTGTATGTATATGTTTCAGTAAATACTGTACATACCTATAATAGGCATATGCATTAGATTTATTACAATTATGGATAAGGTATTTTTAGAATGTAATAATGTATGTGCTGTTGGTGTGTCATAATTAATAAATAAATAAATGTATTTGTGTAGTACAGAGTATTGATTATTTGTAGTAAGGCGTGGCATATAGGCAATACAGCCTCAACAAAATATAATAATATATATACTGGTGGTAGGTCTCTCATATGTAAGAGTCCGTCTAGGTGGGTACCACTGCAATGTCTATTTCTACCGCCAAGCAGGAGTGTGTATGCACTTTTGTGTTTCACTTTGAAGGACACTGTAGCCAATGTAACTACTGAACATAAGGAGACATAACATCTTATGTCTCAGGATGACGAGCGCAGGGGAATGCCATACAGTACTTTGTAACTCAAGGTGCTGGATGGTGTTGCTACTGTTTATGGGTGGTCGTATCGCTTACCATCAGGCGAACGGCATGCTCGTTTCGCCATTCAATTGCAATAATAAATAATAAAATAAACTGAACTGGAACATTTTCATAATTTGCGTATTTTTTTATTACAGTTTCCACACTGAGTTGCCGCAACCTTCGAGAAAGCATTCGAGATCAGCAAGCGTGACATGAAAAGGCTGTTGAAAGACAAGTGCGTTACAGACTTTTATATAGCAGTTGCAGGCGAGCGAGATCTGACGATGAGTAATGACCAAGACCCTGAACAAACAAAAGATCAATTTTGGGGTTTGCTATATGTTATTCAAGACAATTCGAGGCGCAAGTCTCTCAGACAAAAAAGTGCGGCTACGGTTAAGTTTTACCCTGGACATTACTGTCTTATTTCGTGCTTTTAGTTACTTTCATCCATTGTGTAGCTTCAGATTTTTTGACGTTTAATAGTGACGGAACAGAGATCGTAAGGCGCATTACATCTGCTCCGAAAAACACTACATGACGACCACGACCACTCTCTCAAGAGTGTTACGACCAAGAAGAAGAGTAAATGAAAAATGTATATGCAATACAATGCAATCAGCCCTGTATTATATGCCGCCCACTACTGAGCACGAGCCTCCTCTACAACTGAGAGGGGTTCGGCCTTAGTCCACCACGCTGGCCTAGTGCGGGTTGGTAGACTTACCCTCGAGATTCTTATGGACAATTCTCGGGTATGTAGGTTTCCTCACGATGTTTTCCTTCACCGTTAAAGCGAACGATTATAATTTATAAACAATACACACGTAACATCGAAAAGTCACGAGTTGTGTCTTTAACCTCCGGACATTGTCTCGGCAGACCATTCCATTCCCAACTGGGTGATCGTCCACATGAAAAAAAATAATGTATATGATGTGCACTAAATTAGAACAATTAATTCATTTCAGAAAAATGAAGCGTTCGGCTCCCACTCGATCTTGTGCAAGATCCAGTCAGAGGAAGCTGATTGAACCACGGAACGAGAAAGAAAAGAAATTCCAAGAAGCTGATATATTATCTTTATATTGTATGGTCATGTGTAGAGGATCCTCTTTATAATCTATGTGTCTATAAAAGAGGACGTTTTCTTAAATGTGCTTGATCGTTCTACGTCTTAGATGCTTGAAGCTAAGTAGAGGTTGGTTCTTAATGCCCCAAAACTAATGCTCTGTGTGAGGTCCTGGTGTAAACGAAGATACCCCGTGCTCTGCATTGTGTTTCTTTATTACTGCTCGTGCGAAAAATGAATCTTTTGTATACTATCATTATAAGGCGAATAGTTACGTCCGTGTTTAACTAGCTACGAATTTTAGATAAAATATTCACTAATTTCCAGACGCTATAGTTAAATTTTAATAAACTGACAACCGTTAATATATTTGCTCGAATTTGTAGTCTTCCATCTTCAAAGCGACCCGAATTTATTACTTAGTCAGTCTTAAAGTTAACGTCCTTACTATTACTAATACTTATTGCTACCTATTGCTTCTACGAGCGAAATTTTTAAACCAGCATATGATATTCAGATTTGCTCTATCATGAACTTTTTTAAATATATTGTAATCGAGTTAGGTAACATCAAAGAGCTTTTGTGTTCTGTGTCTATTGATATATTCTCGTTAAATTAGTCTTTCAATTTTAATATTAACGTCCTTAATAGTTATAACTTTTAATATGCAACTAATTGCTAATAATGAGCCAAATTTTTTATATTCATTAAATTCATATATTTCCTTATGATTCTTTGAAAAGCATATTGCAATTAGATATAAATATCAGAATGGGCTTTGTATGCACGCGGCTGTGTGTATGTTTCTTAATATTTTCTATTTGCTAATACTGTCTCGTATTTATAAAGACTATTCCTTGAATACTTTAATATTAATTAGTTACAAAGCTGAGACCGGGTTTCATCTATTCTTATTACATTTTTATAAGTATTTAGAAGCACTTACTCCATTTGAAAATAGTTCTTCAATCTTTAACACATTGATTGAAACATAGTAGTATAAAAAAAATATGACTTATAAATGACCAGTTAATTCGAAGATTACATATCGGGATTTTTAAATTGGACAATATACACGTGACTGAGATCTCCATCGCCAGTTGGAGTTTGTATTGTGTTCCACCGGGCAGCATGGGATACCGCGAAGGTGCTTGTGACCAACAGAGGCTGACGACCGGCAATTCACCGGCGAAAAGGCATATCCTTCCAAACGTATTCAAAGAATGTTGCGCCGAACGCATCTTGGAAAGAGAGTAGGAGATAACAACATGAGTTGAAGGAGTAGGTTTTAAAATTCGATATAATAATGCTGGTTTTGGCGATAGCAAGTAACAAATTAGCTTAAGAGCTTGACAGCATGGAATTTCAATCAATGTGTTTCTTTTAAGTGTATAATTGCAATAAAGTTTTATCGATTGTCAAAATATATTCGTATGTACTTATGTACTTATCATTATGAAATAAAATTGAATCGCTATTCTAGCTATATTCTGTGTTTTATTGTTTATAGGCTTGACTACTTGCTCAATAATAAAAGTATATTTACTTATTTAGTTTTGTTTGGGTGGCTCACAGCTGTCTATAATAATTAATAGTTATCGTATTAAACAGTATGTGCAGTTTGCCAACCCGCACTAGGCCAGCGTGGTGGACTAAGGCCTAAACCCTCTCAGTTGTAGAGGAGGCCCGTGCTCAGCTGTGGGCAGTATATAATACAGGGCTGGTATGGTGGTGGTGGTATTAAACAGCTAATGTTGATAGTATTCATTTTTAACCGACTTCCAAAAGGAGGAGGTTATATTAACATTTATTTGGGAGCATAGATAGAAATAAAAATGTCATACTCTAGTATAACTTTTGTATTTGGTCGGCTTACACGTTTATGTAACTAGTAGGATTTATCATCAAGCGGGAAAATCGGCCCAAGCCAATTACGTGTCAGCACAAATAAATTCTACAAGTTAATACAAATTTACTAAAGTATGGAAATATAATAATAATAATACCAGCCCTGTATTATAAAAAAAAAAACATTTATTGATCAAATAGGCTTACAAGGTATAGACGAATAACAAAGGTACATATACCAATTAAATAATTTAAAGTACCTACATTAAATAATTGACAACCAGCACGGGCTGATAGGTACAGAGGACACGGACATTGGGGACGGGAATAGGGCTAGGTAAGGAGAAGTGGAGCTGATATAAAAGAAAGGGAAGGAATATCTTTACATTACGAGGAAAGGAAACGCCACGGTCCTCGCCGGCGAGGATAAAAAGGTCCTAGCCTAGCTAACCTACCAGCCTTTCACTAGCTACCTAAGCGATGACGACCCGAAGAAGAAAGGCAGAAAGAAACTCCGGGCTTAATTAAAATTCGTCATCAATTGTCATGATTTTCTTAATTTTTTTTTTGTATATTATATGCCCGAATACTCAAACGCTTCTTAAATATTTGAGATGGCCTTACGGATTTAAGCATTCGTTATGCTTGAAATTGGTATACTGAAACATTACTTATCTCCTAACCTTAAATTTAAGGCGACTCAGTTTAAGGTCCGCTTATTGATTCAAACGGTATTCACAAAAACTGCTTAAAGTTTGACAGGTATGTAAGGCCTCCTCATATGGCTGTTAATCGAGATTAATTTGAGAGTGCTTCAGACTAGTCTCAAAATGAGTATGTCAAATCTTTAATAATTTTATTGCGTAATAATTACTTATTATATTCTCTTTTGATTTCATATAACGTCTTTTTCTTCACTTTCATCATTTTCTGAGGAGGAATATAGTGTCAATCGAAGAAATCGAGAGAAATTAAACGCTTTTGAAGAATACAATAATGATGAATTTAAAAGAAGATGCCGACTCAGCAAGGCAACAGTTCTTCATTTATGTTCCTTAATTCAGGACAATATCCAGCCGGTCACAAAAATAAATCAGACAATACAACCGATCAAGGTCATCGGGGATATTTTTCACGGGAAACAACCTACGATAGTACATCCTATTGTGCATAGTGTGGCGATTAAGTTAGCACAAATAAAAATCAGATATATAAATATGCCTCCTTCTGATGATAAAAACGAAATAAGAATTATGAATATTATTGTTGTTGAGTTCTTTAGTTTTTTTCCAAAGTGGCTAATGTCAACACTGACCATACTGCCAAGTGGCAAATATAAATAAGTTACAATGGGTCCATAATTTCAATGTTAAGAATATAATAATTGATAAACTATTCTAATAATGGATATGCCATAGCCCGTATAGGTATTAAAAACCATTCTACGTAACATTTTTACTATGTAGCATCTGCACATAGTACATAAAATACACACGAAAATTAAATATAATAGTCATATAACATTAAAAAAACATTTTTAAAGTGCGTATTATGTTATTTGATTTATTTGTTTTTAATATTTTAAAAAATATACTGCGTGAAACGACACATAAATATCAATTTATTAAAAATATGCAATCGAAAACAAACTTTTTATAATCTATAGCAAAATAACTGCTCCTCAGCTGATTTTTCCGTCAAACATTTTAAAGTCCGTTTGAGAATGCCATTTAAAATAAGAAGCCTGTTAAAATTAAGTAGGCCTCAGATAACTTGGTTGGTTGAGTAGCGTTTGAGTATTCGGGCGTTACAGTATTATTATTACACGGGTTAATGCATGCATGGATGTAGCCCTAAGATATAAATAAAATACTATTGGGAAGCAACCAAATAAAAATATATTGGCGTTCATGATGCATTAACCCACGTTTACAAATGTAGTTTATACTAAATACCTAAATCATATCTTTAGTCATTGATAGTAATAGATATAGATCGGTCGTCACTATAATTGAACAATGTCAAGATGTCTAAAACGGGTAAAAGAAAAAATAAAAAGTCATATTAAATAAATTGAACTTAAATGTCACAAAAAAAAAGTAAAAATACAATATGGACAAATGTCACATTATAATTTTTTTTTTTTTCATAGGCGTTCAATGTCAATGTTCAGTGCCTTGGTGCTGTGCCGGCAGTATAGTATAATATTATACTGTCGAATGCTGAGCATGGGCCTCCCCCTTTTGATGAGAGGGTTTAGGCCTTAGTTCAATATGCTGGCCTAGTGCGGGTTGACAATCTCCAGACTTCACATACCTTCGAAATTTATTTTAGGAGAATTCAGAAGCAGGTCGGTCAGTAGGCCGCGGCATGATTGTGTCGAATGGCATGAGATAGCCATCTGTTGCCATTCGATACTCTATCTGGACGGCATCGCGCTTGCCATCGGGTGCGGTGACGTCACTATGTCGTGTTTGGATAAAAACATCTCAAGTATGTAGGTCTTTTCACGATGTTTTCCTTCACCGTTCAATGCACGTGTAACATAGAAAATCACGAGTTGTGCCTTGGGAGTTGAACCTGTGGGATATTCAACTCGGCAGACGGTCCCTATCCTAACTAGGCTATCGTGCTCTTCGATAGAAATATACCTCAACGAAAATTAAAAAAAAAAGTAAAAAATAGGTGTAAGCAGACAATTTAATGTTAATAAGTTTGAGCCATTGTGATTTTTTTAAATGCTGTCTGTGGCCTACCTTACATTAGCGAACATTGACTTTTGTGAAGGCATCCAAATCATTGGTGCAAAGATTTTTTTACCCATACGCCATATTGCGAAACAAAATTTTCTTTAGTTTTATTGCCAATACCAAAGTAGCGTACCTAACGCTCCGAGATATCCTAGCTTCGTATTGGTGTAAAAGATTTCATATTCATCAATGGTATCAGATATTACCACTACCCCGTCCCCTCAACCTATATCGAAACTCAAATAAAAACATTTTTGCAAAAAATTCAACCGCCTTCAAAAACCACTAAAAATGATAAATAATTTAACATTGCCTGTATACTGATTACTAATTTTTACATAAATTATGCCACATAGAATTAAATTGATTAATTCTAGTTTCAACATGAATACGATACGATGTTACAATATCAAAATGGTAGGCTATTTTCTGATCCATGACATTTTTTATACACTTCATAATCGTAATTGGCTTGCCTCAGTGCAGTCGCACATCATAATACCACTACGTCATCAAAATATGGCGCTTTGGCCAATCACTGCACTCAAATATAACAAATACATATATCTCGCTATGGCTTCGTCCTAGGGGTTCTTATTTTATACCACCTGTAGACCACATAATTATGAAGCGCATGAGTTAAAAATCAAATAAAAAAATTGTCGTTAAATACAGTTGGTTGAGCAAAAACTGTTTTTATCAATCCCATATGATCAACAAATATGTCAACTATCTCAATGGCTTCGTGGTGCAATGGTAGCATATCCGCCCTAGTACGCGGAAGATACCGGTTCAATTCCGGAAGGGGCCGACGAAGAGGCGCATCTTCAGTTTTGCTTACCCAATTTATTTTATTATTGTAATTTATTTACAGATTACCTCCAGAATTAGGTGGTTTTAAAATTTTAATAGCACAATTAAATTAGTTCCATTAGCATGTGCAGACTATCTGTCTCCGTCGCACTCCCTTATTGATGCCGTAGCCAATACATCTGTCTCATGTGGGCCTTTCCTGGCCAGGCTAGACAGGTATTTCAGCACTTAGCAAGTAGATATCCTGTAGGACGCTCGAATAACGCTCAAACATTGGAAGTTTTCGAACGCTCTCAGATAGAGGGCGCGCTCTATGGCTAGCACAGATTGGCTAAGGCCTAATTACAGAATGCTCTATTAGTTACTTTAACAGCACATTAAATATCTTAACGGACTGTCAAGGTTTTTGAGTGTCCCACCACGGTCTTACAGATGATTATCTTCCCTAACGAGGCGTTAGATTTAATTACAGCTATAGATTTTCGTTAAGTTAATAACCGATGATTACAAACTTCAAACTGGCCGCCGCGTACACAAAGATTTTTTTGTAGACAATAGTTTATAAATTTTCATAATTAAGTGTAATAAAATAAAATGTATATAGGTAAAATAAAATAGAATACTAATTACGTCGTCCTAGGATTTTTAAAACACATCGAAACTATTTTGAATAATACGCTGTCGTCGATTTTAGCACAAGAATGAAATTAAAACAAATAATCAAAGGAATTTTAAAACAACACAATTTCAAATATTAATAAACTTTCAAAGTATTAACATTTTAATCAACCGGCTAAAAGAAATTCACGTCTCAGTAATATAAGACATGTACATCTATTATGCTCCAATAGAAAGTTTAAGACATAGTCCGAAGTAAGAATACGACCAATGGTGACTGACTGATGATGAGACTGGCTCCTGGGTCGGGCAACACGAGTCGGGAGTCAGTGTCCGCAACTACAGGTTCACATACGCTAACACGAGACCAAGAATGTAACGAAGCATAATTTCCTCCATCTATTTGAAATTTTTGCTCAGTCTTATTTCATACAATTTTGTTGGTACTTTTACAATATAATGTTTTTTCAAAAAGCTCGATGTTGATACTACTCCAGAAACACTAATCTCCAACGATATTAGAAGGTAGAGATAGGGCGGACGAAAGAGGTTCGCCTTTGTCAGTTAAGTGTGAAGGCTGTTTATGTCGTTCCCTTCATTTCTAATATATTGCAGATGTGAGAGGTGCTAAACAATTTTGTATCAGCTTTATCTTTTCTGTTTTTTTTTTTATTGTTGGCCCTATCTGCCAGTAGCCTGACGAGAGTCGGCTTTTTTGGCCACACTGGTCTTTAGGGTGAACGCTGACGCGCTCGTAACCCTGAATTAAGTGACCATGCTGAGGGCAACCCACTAACGGGTTACGAACCTGGGCTCAGGACGGTCACTGAGGGGAGAATGAGACATTCAACGATTAGCGAGGGGAAGGTTTTTTTGACTTAATCCTATTGATTCGGATTGATTACATCGGCACCCGGGCCGGAACTGTCTTGGGGGTCGGGAGGGCGACGGGGAACGCGGCAAGGACGGAACTGCGGTCGTGTGGAGTGCAAGAGTTTGATAAACTCGTTCTTTCTACGGATGGCCAGAGTGATGTCGTCCTTTGGATCGGATAACACGGAACGCGGCCGTCTCCATTTGGCGCGGTCAAATGGAGCGTATATCGACGCTTTGCGGATGAGCGTGTTCGTATGTTTTTCCGCCCGATCGAAGTAGTGTTTGCTGATGCTTTGCATGAAATGCCTGATGGTTGGCATGTTGGTGTCCAAGTGGAGGTTATGATTGCGAACGTACCACGGGGCACCAAGAGCGTGTCTGAGGAATTTATTCTGCAACACCTGCATACACTCGAGACGAGCGGGCGGCATATGAGCGAAAACGGGTGACGCGTACGTCATTATGGGCCTGATACATGCAGTATATATCCTAATCTTGGATGACCTGGTAGGACATGCGGACTGAGGTGTGAGACACATGGGTTTTCCTTTTCCGAGTGAAAAGGATCGCCTGGCTCTTGGTGAGGTTGACGGTGATTCGCCATTTGCGAAACCACTCACCGAGTTGGCCGGCGGCGGTCTGCAAAGTGCGCACCACTTGGTCAGGGTCTGTACGTGAGGCGTAGATGGCTATCGTCCGCGAAGAGCGCCAGATGGGCGTTCTCCGGTTTCGGGATGTCGCTGGTGTAAAGCGAGAAAAGAAAGGGTGAGAGGGCGGAGCCTTGCGGGACTCCGGCCGTAATGGAGTGACGGGAAGAAAGAGTTCCCTCCACGCGATATTTGAATCCGCGATTCGACAGGAATTCTCGTATGATGTGCACGAGATGAGTGGGCACGTTGAGGGTGTACAGCTTGAAAAGCAAGCCGTTGTGCCACACCCTGTCGAATGCTTTTTCGATATCGAAAAAGAGAGCACCGGTAGGCATGCCGGCACGGAATCTATCATGAACGTGCTCCGTGATGCGGAGCACCTGATTGACACAACTGTGCCTGGTGCGAAAGCCAAACTGTTCCGGAGGGATCAGGTTGTTGTTGTGGGCTACTATCTGGAGGCGGTCAAGGACGATCTGCTCGTATAGTTTGCCCAGCGTGCTGAGCAGGCTAATTGGCCTGTATGAGGACGGTTCGAAAGCGGGTTTTCCCGGCTTGTGGATGCCTATCACCACTGCCTCTTTCCAGACCTCTGGGAAGAGGCAGTTAGAAAAAGCGGCGTTATAGATCGAGGTGAGGATTTTGACTAGATGCTCCGGGAGCATCTTGATGATTTTATCTTTCCCATCTTTGTTCTTAGAATGGCATCAAACGCGGTGCATGGTGAAAGACGACATACAATATAATCAGTGCCGGATTAAGCAAGCGCGGGGCCCGTAGCAAATTCTTTCAAAAAGCCCTTGATCTGCTATGGGTTCTTAAGTATAGAGTGGTAAAAACGCAATTCAATACTCAATACATTTATAATGCTATAATGCTAAATAATATATTTATAAACCGTAGTGGTTCGATTGGCACTTAAAATTAGTGAATATTCACTTATTCAAAAAAAATTCACTAATTCATGTTTAGAGAGTAGTTTATTGAATTATCCACAACACTGCGATCGGCAAAAATCAATTAATAACACAGAACTAAAACGAACCTATTTCATAAATGGCTCACATCATGTTTACACATAGAAAGATTAAAACTTACAAAATAAAATATTCATCAATTTCTTATTGGTTAGTAGCTAAAAAAACTCTATTTTAATTGGCGGATTGTTTGTTACGATTCTCAATGGCAATGTCAGGGAATCCCCGGTAAATTTTTCAGTGTTACCAACTTCGATCACAAATAATTTGCATTGGCCGGGTGCCCATTGTACCGACAAGGTATAGGATACCTATCAATAGTTTAAAAAAAACACGCGTGAGACTCTCGCGTCTAGAATTTAAACTTCTTTTGTTCTGGAAATAGTTTATTGAATGCATTGCTTTTCATGCATTTGGTAATGATCCTACTATATCAGGATTACGAAATGTTTATGAAAAATTAAATTGGAGGAAATCTCTCTTGAAGTAATAAAATTTTTTTTTTAGTCATAACTTCTATAACTCAATATACTTATATTCTAGAAACTTGCAAACTTATATTCTAGCACGTAAAGCCGTTGGTCCTGCGCCTGATCTCTCTCCGGTCATGTCGGATTGCCGTCTCACCGGACTATGAGAGTGAAGGAACAGTGAGTGCACTTGTGTATTGCGCACACACTTGTGCACTAAAATATATCCTGCGCACCTGGCTGATCTCCGTTGAGATTGGCCGCCGTGGCCGAAATCGGCTAGGAAGGGATTATTGTTATTATTATTCTAGAAAATAGATTTTTGGTATATGGTTACTAAATTATACTAAAAATAATGTAGACTGTTAACTTTACAAATCAATAGATAATTTTAACAATTTAAATCGAGCCATTTCAATTCTGCTACACATCCACACTAAGTGTTGGGTAAGAGCAGTGGCGTGCCTAGTGTTTTGGATGAGGGCAAGCCAAAGCAGACCTAAAAAAATTCGCACCTCCGATACATATAAAATGTGCAACTATAAGAAAGAAAAGCAATATCTAAAAATAAAAATGACTACCCGTACCGGGATTCGAACCAGGGCCTCAAAACAATGTTCGAACCGTGTACGCAATACAACTACGCTATCGAGTCGATTAGTTACTTTTCGAAATTAGGTACCTTTATTTAAAAACGATTTTGACCCATCGCGACTTCTAAACGAAGTTCTTGTAAAGATTAACTATTTACATAGATTTTATCTGTATCAATTAATTTAAAAAAGTAAAAACACTACAATCATCATTATTACTGTCGACGCACAAGTTTTGTTTAGAAATTTTCAAATTTCGTCACAGCTACTGTATCTATTTAATTGGACGAGATAATCAGGTTACAATTCGCTGTTTACCGAAATTATGAAATGAAATGAATGCATTTAACATATGTTTTTGTGAATTGGAATTACTTTTGATAACACTGATTAATTATATCATTTTACTAGCCAGATCTATGTACCTACCTATTCCAAACACTTGTTTTGTTCGAGAAAAATATGAAACACCAACAATACAACTTAATACGTAGTCGTATAACGTATTAGAGCATCCAATAAGACAATAAGTTTTGTTGTATACTGATCTAAATACCTTTTATGATTCTTCAGACACATTTCGCGCCATTCGCCAGCTCGTTAAAAGTTGTTTTTTCCATCATAACCTAACAAATTTAACTTATTCTTGCCGATAAAAACTTTCACTCACTTTAAACTATTACAAGAAATATATTCACTCATCTTTATTGTGCTTAAAAGTTTAAAATAACTCAAAAACCACTTAATAAACACAAATACTTCACAATGTAGATCGCCGGCACAATCAAAACAAATAACTGATGTTGCCTAGTTGGAATCAAAATTACACCACAAAATTAATGCTAAAATTGTGAGAAAAACTTATCGATAAATAAAATTATAGTACAATACCTTAAATAATTATAATCAGATATGTAATTTTAATTATATTATCACTAAAATCTTTACATATTCATGATAAATAAAAATACACATTAAAATAAGCAAATTAATGCAACCATATTAGAGGTAATTCGTTTAATTGGCAACCCTGTATTTTATACAGTATCTATGAATGCATTAAGCCTGGATTATTTTCTAGTACTGATTGCTATAGAAACTTACTATAGCTATACGTATGTGGTATCAGTTTATCCATTAGTGTGAATGAGAAAAATATGGCGGCGAAAAGCCAGGTAAAACCCAACGAGAGAGAGAGTGATAAGTATATTTTGTGCGCATCTAGCTGTTTTGTATTAAATATGAAATGAGTGTACGGCGCGGATGTGGTTGTGTGTGTGTAGGTGTAGTGGTGTGTCTTTAGGTGCGCTCGAGGCGAACCGGTTCAGCGAACCGTAGCGCGGGAATTTTAAAATTTTAAAGAAAATTATTTCGAAGCGTTTTGTTACCGTAAAATGTTGGTTATTGTTTCATATTCGATTTTGAGTACTTAGGTAAATAATTTTAGGGCAAGCCAGGCTTTTCGGCTTCTATGAAAGGACCGCCACTGGGTAAGAGTGCTTGCATATGCGGCAGACTTTTTGTAAAGCTGATTATCAGGCCGACTGAAATTCTTCACGTTTATACAAGCAACTTTTTGTAGAACTTTTGCGTTTACTGTATGATATTATTTAAATTATTTACGCCAAGGAAATAATCGGGTACCGAGTGTCTTGTTTTGTGACATCAAAAAATTCAACGTACCACATATTAACAAGTTTCACTCAAAAAATTACGCTCAGGCAGAGATGAGTGGCTTTAAACATGCGGGGCCCCAGTGGCGAAGGGTGACATTTTCCGAAAGGGAACCCGACACAAAATACAGGTAATAATATGCATAATACGGTCTGCGAATCGTTCTAATGGTAATTAGAGTTTAGCCTATTACTTACGCTATAAAAATTATAGAAGCCTATGCATGACGAAAGTGGTTCTGTATAAGTACCGAATTCATTATAACAGCTACTAGAATAGGTGATTAACACCTAAACAAGACATAAAGCAAATCACTTCATAGTTCATACCTAATTATCGGTTATGTATCTACCATACTCCGCGTTAGCCTAAATATTTTTCGTAAAACAGCAGAAAAAAAATATTAAAATATCTCTCATAGTAACTAGGCACTAAGTACTTCTTTGTTTTTAACTATGTCAGTGCATCCGAACAAATTACTGGTATTTTATCACTCTTGAAACTTAACTTTGAAAACACAGTTTCCATGAGAACTGATCCGTCAGGCAGGTGATATACATTATAATAATCAATGTATAATATGAAACAACACTTCACAATTTATTAAAACTCTTATATTAAAACATTAAAAAAGTTTTTCTAGGTTATAATTAAATACCGCAATTTTAAAACTATCCCATGAACCTAATTCTGAAATTAAAACTTAATACTGACACGTACCTCCGCACTACGCACAAACGTTGATAACACTTTATAACAAACCAATTCATTGTTATATTCCACATTTACTAATTAAAAACAAACTTATCCCAGCGGCGAAATTGTTTACTTGAGTTGTCAAACGACAATAATACAAATTTACGCTTCTAATTAAAAAAGACTTCGCAAATCTTAGTTGGTCATAGTCGGTGAGCGACAATACTGCATGGCCGGGTAATAGTGAAGCCAAAAGATTTCGGCTTACCTCTTACGCATCTTCCCGTGAACGAAAAATGTATCGGTATGAATGGACAAATAAGACAAAGATAGCAAATACGCAAGCATGTACGAGGAAGAAAGAGACAAAAAATACACCGCGGGGGAAGCCAAACGACAGCGGGTTACCTCACGTGGCCCCCGTGGCCACGGGTCATGATGGCGCGAATTTTAAAACGTAGATCGCTAGCGCGCTGGCCAACGCCATCTATTACCGTTTATTTAAACTATTTTACGTCGATCGATGAAAATGAAATGTTTAACTTAACATTATTTTAAGATGAATTTCGTTGATGTTAATTATTTGTTTGTTAAAAATATCATTTATGTTAAGAGTTTGCTTGCATAAATTACAAAAGGGAAGCCGGTGGGAATCGGGTTGTATGGACCCTTCGCCACTGCGGGGCCCCCTTTCGCGCGGGGCCCGTAGCAATTGCTACTCTTGCTACGTAGTTAATCCGGCACTGAATATAATTCATTGTCGACGCCGGATTTCCCTAATGTCGACCGTATCGCCTTTGAGTTAGAGCGCATTTCGTTTTTTCTTTGTATCGAGCCATACACTCCACCAATCACATTGACCACACGCATCTACGTCATATGGACGTCACGAATGCATCGGCCATTCTACAGCTACACTCAGGAACTTTCACTTTTACTGCTGCGACGACATTACGCTCAAGTTAACCATAATTGTAAAAGGAATAAAAAATCAATTTTCATACAATCCAATTTTTCTTTTGTTCATCGCGAACAAAAATTGGCGACCGTGACAGGACTCGCAATCAAGTTCACGAGTCCCAAGTAATTATTACAATTCGAGCTAACAAGTTAGCGAAGCAAGGACACGACAAGATCAACGCCACGTGTGTTCATCGGCGCCCCTAAATTGCAAGACTCCAGTCACCAGCAGCAAGTCTAAGGTGTCCAGTGAACTCCGTGCAACCAGATTCTCCTTTGCCAAGCTGTTACCACGCATATTTCAACTACCAGGAGACGCAAGCCTACGCAGCAGCCATCGCGCCGGTCGGAGCTACGAACTTCTCCAGCAGCATTACAGCATCGCTTGCCTGTCCGCCTAATTGTGAGCCCGTTCCTATTATTTCCTAGTTAAACCCGCTTCAATTAGTGCAACTAGTGACTGCAATATATAAACTACACTACATACACTACTACAATGTGCAAACCGTTGCCTAAATTTATTTTGTAACGGATTCTTGCCGATTTATTCTTAGGAATTGCCAATGCTAAACGTTAAATATAAACCCATACAAGCTTCTCTTCTCTTTATAAGCAATTTTTGCATTGTACTATAGCTTAATTACGCTGAGCTTACTACCATAGCTAGCTATATTAATTCAGCAACTAGCGTTGTGAAGAAGTTTAATAAGCTTGGCGAACTAATTTTAAACTATAATTGAAATAAAATATTTAAATAATCTTAGTCCACCAGTGTGCTTTAAAAGGCAAGCACTTCTGTTTTTAGACTAGCGCCTTCACGTAGAATCTTTATTGCTCAATAGAAACTATAGTGCATTGAGTACCTATTTATTTTCCGTAATAACTAAATTCAAGCGTACCGGTACGGCGCGGCGCGGAGCAGCGCTGCGCGTGCTCAGTTATCATCGTGTGACGTCACCTATTGTCTTCGCCGCTACCTGAGTTCGCTGCCGACGACCGCCGGGCGCCCGATCACCTGTTTTAAACCGGTTCATCGCTCGTCTGCTATTATCAAGATAAGCGAGGAGCGTACCGTATTGTTATTTTTGATTTAATTCACTAACTCAATTAACTTTAACCTACTAGACAGGATATTTTCATCTCATGGAGCCTAAAAACGATGATACCAAACTTTTAAAGGACCTTGTTGTTAAACGCAGTAATCTTAAGGGTCGTCTAACAAGATTTAAAAAATTTATAGATGATATTCAAAGGCAAGATAGTTTGTCTGATTTAGATGTACGGAAAATTGAGATGAAATTATCTAGGTCTGAGGTTTTGCACAGGGAATTCGACGAGTTGCAGGCACAATTTGAGTTGTTACGGGTTCCCTCCATAGAAACCGAGTTAGCTTTATGTGAGGTAATTGAACAGGATTTTGATCATTATATCTCTCTCGCCAAGACTATTTTAGCAAACCATCCGTCACCTAATCATAATGAGTCTACTTGTTCTAATGCAGCTGAGAATATCTCTTGTTGCGGTGATGGTCAGGGTTTCATGGGATTTAAACTACCTGTTATTAAAATATCAAACTTTAATGGCACGTATTACAAATGGCTTGAATTCAAGGAGACTTTTAATTCTTTAATTCACAACAATAACAAAATTAAAAATATTTACAAGTTCCATTATCTCAATTCATACTTGGAGGGGGAAGCTGCTCGCGTCATTAGTAATTTAGAAGTTACCGAGAAAAACTATATTGCAGCCTGGAAACTCTTGTGCGAACGCTATGATAATAAACGTCAACTAATCAATACACACGTAAAATCTTTATTTACCTTTGAAACCGTACGAGAGACCGATAAGTCATTACGTTTTATTATAGATCATGTAACCAAGAACTTGCGGGCTCTCGGTACATTTGGATTACCTACTGAAAAGTGGGATGTTCTAATTATTCACATGGTCACAGCAAAATTAGACAATAGTACAATATATAAATGGGAGGAACATAAAAATACTTTGTCCGAAATTCCTACTCTAGAAGATTTCTTTGCATTTATAAAGGGCCGTGCAGATGTGTTAGAGATTGTTAGTCGTGGCAGGCAAGATAAGAGTAACAATAGTAGACAAGCTATACCGAGTAGCTCCAATAAAATACAAAGTAAAGCCTTTATGTCCACGTCTAATAGTAAATCTTTTACCAAACGTAACTATGAATGTGTTGTGTGCAAGGGAAATCATCGCTTGTTTGAGTGCGCTACTTTTAAGGCCAAGACGCCTGAAGATAGGCAGCTTACTGTCGCATCACTGCGTTTGTGCATCAATTGTTTGAGAGCCGGTCATGATGTTGAAAAATGTAATCTCCCAGGGCACTGTCGTTCTTGTAAAAAACGCCACAATACTTTACTGCACGTTTCTGCCACACCTGAATCAGATGCATCAGTAGAACAATCACCTATCGTTATGTCCGCCTTATCTAATTCCCTTCAAGTTTTACTGTGTACCGCTAGTGTCTATGTTTCAAACCCTATAACTAATGAAACTGTCAAGGTTCGTGCATTGCTTGACAGTGGAAGCCAATGCTCCTTTATTACAGAGTCACTAATGCGGCGACTCAAACTATGCACAGAACCGTCTAGTATCGACGTATATGCGATTGGCAACACTCAACTCAACCTAAATACAAAATGATGTACCATACGCTTACAGTCTAGCGATAGCCTATTTACCGTGACAATGTTTTGTCTTGTACTACCTAAGATATCCGATAACATACCTAAATCGACACTTGAATTGAAAGGCCTAGATTTATCTAATTTTAATTTAGCGGACCCTAGTTTCCACGAATCATCTCCTATTGATATGTTGATTGGCGCTGATTTATTTTGGGAGGTAATAGGCTCCCAACAACATTCCCTCAATAAGAAGGGACCTATATTACGGAGCTCTAAGTTCGGATGGATTGTTGGAGGCTCTATGTTTGTTCAATGCCGCCCAAAATTACCTAATAAGGCTATTCGCTCCTGTCATGCTTACCTTAATGAAAATCAAAATGAATTGCCTGAATTAGAACACCAGGTGGCTAAATTTTGGCAACTAGAAAATTTCCCACAAGCTACATCCTATACAAAGGAAGAAAGGCTTTGTGAAAGTCATTTTGTTAGCACTACGACCCGTTTAGGTAACGGCCGCTTTTGTGTAGGTCTACCCCTGCGAGATGATCGTGAGTGCTTAGGTGACTCATATCAGCTAGCCAAGAAAAGGTTTTTTAATTTAGAGTCGCGTTTTAAAAGACACCCAGAACTAAAAACAGCCTATGCAGAATTTATTCACGAATATGCTGCTCTCGGCCATCTATCAGAATCATCTGAACAAAGGCCTATAAACGCATATTTTCTACCTCATCATCCTGTTATTAAGGAAAAGAGCGAGTCGACTAAGTTGCGTGTTGTTTTCGACGCTTCGGTTCGCACTACTTCCGGTATATCAATTAACGACCTGCAAATGGTCGGCCCTACCATACAAGACCCTTTGTTTAATAGTCTCTTAAGATTTCGTCTTTATAAGTACATCCTATCTGGAGACGTAGAGAAGATGTTCCGCCAAGTGATGATGAGAGAGAGGGATCGTGATCTTCAATTAATTCTATGGCGCGATAACGAAAATGAGCCTCTACGCACTCTGCGACTAAATACTGTAACTTATGGATTTTCGTCTGCAAGTTTTCTCACCACAAGGTGTATTTGGCAACTAGGCGAAGAATGTTCAGATCCTAAGATAAAAACTATTATTCAGTACGATACATATTGTGATGATATTTTGACGGGTAGTGATTCCCCACAAGAACTACGCTACATTCAACGCTGTGTCTCCGACGAGTTAGCTAAGGGTTGTTTCCATTTAAGAAAATATAGGTCTAATCTGCCTAATCTCTTTACAGACTCTAATGACACTGAAGAGGGCTATTTAACCATTAGCAATGCCTCTAGCACTTTAGGTATTGGCTGGTGTCCCACTTCAGACGAATTACATTTTCCATTTCAATCATCTAACGAAACAATTATATCCAAAAGGTCTATTCTTTCTTCTATTAGTAAAATCTTCGATCCATTAGGACTTTTGTCGCTATATACTATTACATTTAAAATCGTTTTACAACGGTTATGGGTTTTAAAATTAGGTTGGGATGAACCAGCACCTAATGACATCCACAAGCTTTGGCAAACATTTTGTCAAAAAATTACTAAGTTATCAGAGCTTAAAATTCCTAGATTGACTTTAATTAACAATAATTTTCTAATTGAAATGCACTGCTTTTGTGATGCTTCACAGCAAGCCTATGGGGCGTGTATATACCTAAGGTCCATTAAGGCATAATAACAAAAGAATCTTAAACCAACTATGCTAAACGTATATATTCAACTTTTGCATACGGCCCGCTGAGATTGTTCCAAGTGACCCACTTGCTTAAAAAAAAAACCTTAACCTCAGAAACCCTTCCTGAGATCACTTGAATTGTATGTTAACTCTATAAGAATAAAATCATTCAGTTAATTGTGAATACATTTTATGATAATAAATATAACGTAAAATTGTATTAAGTACGTTTTTAAACATAATATACGTCGACCCCTTGCAAAATAATAAACGGCAATAACTAACTCTATTAACAAAAACAAAAGTTGGAATGACATAACGCTGTCAGCGAGTCGATTAAATCTAGATACAGATGGCGTTTTAATGCACTAGAAACCTAGATCAATAATGCCATGAACGGGGCGAGCTCCCAGACTCCGTGGCGTTTGCTCCGGGACCTCGCAGACGATATGACGTGTGTGACGTGTCGGGATGTCCAGCAGCAAATTGTTAGTACAATTTGTTGAACACAAATTATTGCTAGAAATGTCGACATTATCAAGACTGGTTCTGGTTGGAAGTGATGGGCCACGTGCGGCGGCAGCATCTGGATGGGTGGCAGGCGTGGTTGGCGGTCGACGATGGAGCATAACGTCCTTTTCTACTTTGTAAGTTTTTCTTTTTTAATTATGGGACAAATTTTTGCTTTGCGAATTTTGCGAATTGAATTTTGCGTTTTCATGGCAATTGTATATTTTTCGCAATGTTTTCGAAATGTGCAATATTTTGTTTTTCCATGAGGACGCAGCCGTGGATATTTTATGTGTTAACATGTTTGACCACATAATATTTTTCCTAGTTTTTGGTATGTCGTGAATTTATTTCGTAATTTGGACAATTAATAATGCATAGTAATAATAAATAAATTTGACTGAAGCACATACGCGTTATTATTCATCTTTCTGTGTCCCATGCACATATTTTAATACGTGTAATCCTGTCCAAGCGTACTCGATCTGCCAAAACGTGCCTTGCCAAATTTGCTTTATGTATGCATTTATTTAATATGTACACTGTAATTAGAATAAGCTATTTGACCGTATGCAAAATATATACCTATAGACTTATTTATTGCCATCCACGTATTATGGAGTTTAAAAGCAATTTAAAAAAAATAAAATTAAAAATAAACATTATATTTATGTTTCATAGACACCTCCAAATATTGTGAGATGGTTTTCAGAAACTAACCAAATAGCCTATTCATTATTTATGGCCTGTATCTGTTTTTATTGTTTGGGCCACACTAAGTTGTGTCTAATAATGTTAACGCCACAAAATAAATAGACTTATGAATATTGCGTTTATTTATAAATATCTAATATCGTTGTCAATTTATTGCGATAAGCCGTTGTTACACCAGCGCGTCATATCGACTAATGTGATAACTGAGTACATTGGACATTTACTTAGGCTCAAGCATAAAAACTGTAATGACACTGGAATGTCGTTTGCATGACGTTAAGATCATAAGGGTATAAATGATAGGCCCACTTAGAATTAAGGACTTTAATGATCATATTAATAAACCAATCTCACCATTGACCAATGTCTTAAGTAAACATTTAAGATGTTGAACTATTTGATAAACAAAACTTGAGCTTCTATTCGCCTATTATCAACTGAGTAGCGCTGTATAATAATAATATAAAATGTACTCTTAAAATTAATAATTTCCCATAACCACTACCAAGATGAGGCTTTCAAGTAACGTGATTAGAATTTGTTTATTAAATAGCGTTGACTTTAAATTGACAGCGTAATTACTGACATCGCACTCTAGAGCGAAAAAGAGTTGGATCTATTAATACGGTCTGAATCACAAAGCTTTGCATGGCACTGAACTCTGCATGTTAACCATAAGTTGTAAATTTATGGACCTGTTTCACTGTATTCAAGAACATTTGAAAGTCAACGTACTACACAGATAATTTTGAGAGTACCGATTCGATTACCGTTTATTTGGGTGCATAATGGACACTGCGACTTTTTGTATTTGGCCGTCTTATATTTGACTAGACTTCTGCACGCGGCTTCGCCCGCGTGAAAAAGTTTTTCCGGGATATAAATATTTTCCTCATCGAAATCCGTACAGTAGTATTGAGTTTATTCGTTACAAACATACTTACATACAAATCTTTCCTCTTTATAATATTAGTATAGATGTAAGGATAGTTCAGTAATTGATTTTTATGTTTAGTATCTCGGCTACAATGTTTTCCAAATCTGAACATCACTATTTGCATATTGCTGCTTAGAAATCTAAACCGTCCAAAACGATAAATATTTTCCACCAGGACGCGTTTAGTATGGCCCGAGCTTTACGGGTGCGGCACTCTAATCAATAGTCGCTGCATTCAAAACGCCGCGCCGGACTTTACACGCATGTGCAATGTCGCAATTGAACCACGTCCTAACTGCAGGATAAAGTAATATCATCGGAATAGCACCGATAAATTAATTTTATCTAATATCTACATAATATTTCAATAATAATTGCTTTTTAGGATCCCTTAATATAAGTCTATCGTAATTGCTGCTAACTACTTTTAATATAAGTCTATCAAATAAATTCCTAAATATACCTAGTAAAATTAGGCACCGACTCCAAATATTCTTATATACTAAACGAATATAAAGTTAGATTATTTTTTTGGTTTGTAGTGGGCTTTGAAGTCGGTTTTATTTTTTGTTAAAAATATTTTATACTAAATTTCTGATCTTAAAAATAATCAAAGGTCGAATGGTTCCATACTCATTTGATTCTTATAAACAATATGCCAAAGATCCTATCTTGACATCAAAAACGTTTTTGGTTAAATTGCTCATTTTCCTGCTGACTACGTTTTGTTCAAAATAAGCGAATACAAATCCTGATTGCTTAAAAACATATGGTCAGTTTCCTAAAAAATATCAGTTTTTAATAATTCTGAGATAAATCTATAAAGCAAAATTGTTAAGAACTTTTCGAGTCCAATAAATATGTGAGAAGGTGGTATTTATAGGTTGATATTTGTAGAACAAGGCTGATCCACTTTAAACGTCGTTAGTATTGTATTTAGAAAATAACACAATAATCATACTTTTGTTGCAGGTTTATCTTCACTATCCTGTATGGCTCATCTCTAAGGAACAACTCTAAATCTTCGGAAAAAAACGAATTGAAGACTTTGTCGTACTCGCGGCCTGTGGTTTCGAAACACTTCTAATGTAACTTACAAAAATCTTGAAATTCAAAACAATGACTTCATAAAGCTACCTAAATGTTCTTCTTTATTTGGTAACTAAAAAGTCTTTGCTAAATGATTCCAATTGTACGTCACTTTGGCTTAAAAAGATTCTCTAGTTTTTCACAATATTTGAAGATACTTATACTTCATTGTCTACGTTATCTAGTAAATCTACATCAGTGTTTTAATGAGTCTTTGCAACACTTCGTAAAACCCTTCGCTACGGGCCTGTATAAGAGACTGAAAACTACGTCATGGTTGGTTGAAGAAATTATTCTATTAAATTTCTTAAAGCCACAAGAGTCGCATTCAAGTTACTAATTAGACTATACAATTTTTTATATTCTAAATGTACTATATTTTTGAAAGAAAATTTTAAACCAGTAGGCTAAACGTTCGTCAACGCTTTTCTGTGCGTTTTTCTCTGTTGACTTGTATTGTGAAAGTTTATCCACTATTGCTACAAAAAAATCACTTTAACATTCTGGACTTTTATAAAATCTTATAGAGATTTATATTCCTTGTTAAAAAAAAACTTTCCGATATACTTTACTGTAAACTTTATATTATATCTTTTATATAAAAACTAAATCTTCTTGTTCTAATCTTTTCTGATTTTCCCATACGATGTTGCTACATATAAAAGCGACCTCTATCGTTATCTATACCGTCTCGGGTATATTCTTGATATAAAATATTACTTCATATTTTCATGAAAGAAAATACTTTTCTCAATATTTTCAAATTAAACTACAGATTACAAAGCCTTTTTTACCAATTATTTACTTAATTGACCGCAATAATACTGTGGTAGCTCATTATCTTTCCCTTCTCCGTTTCATAGATTTTCTAATCTTTTAGGTCCATTTATTACCATAATGTCTAAAATATTAACTTTTCTTTCCACTTCTTAATTCTCCGTTTCAAATATACATTTCAATTGTGATTTCTTCCTTCCATTGAGTTATTCTTGTTTAGTACAACTCACTCACTTCTTCGATTAATTATGAAAATTATTACGACTCTTCCTTATCAATAACACACTGCCTTGAATACGAGATTCACTTATTACTTAACAAAATCCTATACTTTTACTTAATACGTAATACAATAAAATTGCTACTTTTTTTATAACTACATTGGCATATTTATATCTTTACAATTTAATGATGAATTTTATAGCGGTATTTTAATTGTTAGTCAATTAAGTGTTATGAACTCTTTAATATCAATCTTATTCATTATTACGCCATCAAACTAAGATTCTTGAAGTTGCACTATCTTTGGAAATTAAATCCTCACTATTTACTGGGGAAACGTATAGTTCGTTTTAGATATTTATCTGCGTTAAACGCTATCCTTTGATTATAATTCCCGGACAGTAGACAATAGTTGTTTGGTCTGTCATGTGATCGATGTAATAATTGCTATTACTTTGTCGATTATTTATCGTTATTTGGTGTGTATCGGTGTATTTGGTTTAGTCTATGTACTGGGTTTCGAAGTCTTGATGGATGTATTAATTTTCGTTATTATTGGTTGGTCTGTGATGTGGTCGATGTATTAATTTCTATGACGTTTTGGTTCTCTATTGTCACTTGGTCTGTATCGGTGTATTCAGTTTAGTCAATGTTCTGGGTTTCGACGTCTTGATGGATGTATTAATTATCTTTATGATTGGCCTGTAATGTGATCGATGTATTAATTACTATTACGTGGTCGATTTATTAATATTAGTTGATCTGTATCAATGTATTCGGTTTAGTTGTCGTGCTGGGTATCGATTTCTTGTTGGATGTAT
Organism: Sphinx pinastri; assembly: GCA_947568825.1. NCBI lineage: Eukaryota > Metazoa > Arthropoda > Insecta > Lepidoptera > Sphingidae > Sphinx > Sphinx pinastri. The sequence goes on along the minus strand of OX387614.1, from coordinate 3,893,211 downwards.
TAATTTTCTTTATTATTGTTTGGTCTGTGATTTGGTCGATGTATTAATTTCTATTATGTTGTAAATTCATTAATATTAGTCTATATGTATCAATGTATTCTGTTTAGTCCACGTGCTGGGTATCGATTTCTTGTTGGATGTATTAATTTTCTTTGCGATTGATTGGTCTTTCATGTGATCGATGTAATAATTTCTATTATTTTGTCGTTTATTAATCGTTATTTTGTCTGTATCGGTGTATTTGGTTTAGTCGTTGTGGTGGGTTTTACGTCTTGATGGATGTATTAATTTTCTTTGTTATTAGTTGGTCTTGTTATTGGTTCTTTGTATTTGGTCGTTGTATTAATTTCTATTACTTTGTCGATTCATTAATATTAGTTGATCTGTATAATGTATTCAGTTTAGTCTATGTGCTGAAAGAGTAACGAGCATCCACGCTCCACAAACTTTCGCGTTTATAACATTAGTGGGATTAGTTGGTCAGTATCGGTATATTTCGTTTGTTGATGTGATGGTTTTCGATGCTTTAATGGATGTATTCATTTTCTTTATTATTGGTTGGTCTGTGATTTGGTCGATGTATTAATTTCTATTACGTTGTCGATTCATTAATATTAGTTGATCTGTATCAATGTATTCGGTTTAGTCCACGTGCTGGGTATCGATTTCTTGTTGGGAGTATTTTTTTTTCTTTGCGATCGATTGGTCTGTCATGTGATTGATGTAATAATTTATACTACTTTGTCCTTTATTAATCGTTATTTGGTCTGTATCGGTGTATTTGGTTTAGTCGGTGTGCTGGGTTTTTCGTCTTGATGGATGTATTAATTTTCTTTGTTATAGGTTGGTCTTGTTATTTGTTATTTGTATTTGGTCGATGTATTAATTTCTATTATGTTGTCAATTCATTAATATTAGTCTATATGTATCAATGTATTCTGTTTAGTCCACGTGCTGCGTATCGATTTCTTGTTTGATGTATTAATTTTCTTTGCCATTGTTTGGTGTGTCATGTGATCGATGTAATAATTTCTACTACTTTGTCGTTTATTAATCGTTATTTGGTCTGTATCGGTGTATTTGGTTTAGTCGTTGTGCTAGGTTTTACGTTTTGATGGATGTATTAATTTCTATTATGTTGTCGATTCATTAATATTAGTTGATATGTATCAATGTATTCTGTTTAGTCCACGTGCTGCGTATCGATTTCTTGTTTGATGTATTAATTTTCTTTGCCATTGTTTGGTGTGTCATGTGATCGATGTAATAATTTCTATTACTTTGTCGATTATTTATCGTTATTTGGTCTGTATCGGTGTATTTGGTTTAGTCGTTGTGCTAGGTTTTACGTCTTGATGGATGTATTAATTTTCTTTGTTATTGGTTGGTCTTGTTATTGGTTCTTTGTATTTGGTCGATGTATTAATTTCTATTACTTTGTCGATTCATTAATATTAGTTGATCTGTATAATGTATTCAGTTAAGTCTACGTGCTGGGTATCGATTTCTTGTTGGATGTATTAATTTTCTTTGCGATTGATTGGTCTTTCATGTGATCGATGTAATAATTTCTATTATTTTGTCGTTTATTAATCGTTATTTGGTCTGTATCGGTGTATTTGGTTTAGTCGTTGTGGTGGGTTTTACGTCTTGATGGATGTATTAATTTTCTTTGTTATTGGTTGGTCTTGTTATTGGTTCTTTGTATTTGGTCGTTGTATTAATTTCTATTACTTTGTCGATTCATTAATATTAGTTGATCTGTATAATGTATTCAGTTTAGTCTATGTGCTGAAAGAGTAACGAGCATCCATGCTCCACAAACTTTCGCGTTTATAACATTAGTGGGATTAGTTGGTCAGTATCGGTATATTTCGTTTGTTGATGTGATGGTTTTCGATGCTTTAATGGATGTATTCATTTTCTTTATTATTGGTTGGTCTGTGATTTGGTCGATGTATTAATTTCTATTACGTTGTCGATTCATTAATATTAGTTTATCTGTATCAATGTATTCGGTTTAGTCCACGTGCTGGGTATCGATTTCTTGTTGGGAGTATTTTTTTTTCTTTGCGATCGATTGGTCTTAATTTTCTTTGTTATAGGTTGGTCTTGTTATTTGTTATTTGTATTTGGTCGATGTATTAATTTCTATTATGTTGTCAATTCATTAATATTAGTCTATATGTATCAATGTATTCTGTTTAGTCCACGTGCTGCGTATCGATTTCTTGTTTGATGTATTAATTTTCTTTGCCATTGTTTGGTGTGTCATGTGATCGATGTAATAATTTCTACTACTTTGTCGTTTATTAATCGTTATTTGGTCTGTATCGGTGTATTTGGTTTAGTCGTTGTGCTAGGTTTTACGTTTTGATGGATGTATTAATTTCTATTATGTTGTCGATTCATTAATATTAGTTGATATGTATCAATGTATTCTGTTTAGTCCACGTGCTGCGTATCGATTTCTTGTTGGGAGTATTTTTTTTTCTTTGCGATTGATTGGTATGTCATGTGATCGATGTAATAATTTATATTACTTTGTCGATTATTTATCGTTATTTGGTCTGTATCGGTGTATTTGGTTTAGTCGTTGTGCTAGGTTTTACGTCTTGATGGATGTATTAATTTTCTTTGTCATAGGTTGGTCTTGTAATTGGTTATTTGTATTTGGTCGATGTATTTATTTCTATTATGTTGTTAATTCATTAATATTAGTCTATATGTATCAATGTATTCTGTTTAGTCCACGTGCTGCGTATCGATTTCTTGTTTGATGTATTAGTTTTCTTTGCCATTGTTTGGTGTGTCATGTGATCGATGTAATAATTTCTACTACTTTGTCGTTTATTAATCGTTATTTGGTCTGTATCGGTGTATTTGGTTTAGTCGTTGTGCTGGGTTTTACGTCTTGATGGATGTATTAATTTTCTTTGTCATAGGTTGGTCTTGTTATTGGTTATTTGTATTTGGTCGATGTATTAATTTCTATTATGTTGTCGATTCATTAATATTAGTTGATATGTATCAATGTATTCTGTTTAGTCCACGTGCTGCGTATCGATTTCTTGTTGGGAGTATTTTTTTTTCTTTGCAATTGATTGGTATGTCATGTGATCGATGTAATAATTTATATTACTTTGTCGATTATTTATCGTTATTTGGTCTGTATCGGTGTATTTGGTTTAGTCGTTGTGATGGGTTTGACGTCTTGATGGATGTATTAATTTTCTTTGTTATTGGTTGGTCTTCTTATTGGTTCTTTGTATTTGGTCGTTGTATTAATTTCTATTACTTTGTCGATTCATTAATATTAGTTGATCTGTATAATGTATTCAGTTTAGTCTATGTGCTAAAAGAGTAACGAGCATCCATGCTCCACAAACTTTCGCGTTTATAACATTAGTGGGATTAGTTGGTCAGTATCGGTATATTTCGTTTGTTGATGTGATGGTTTTTGATGCTTTGATGGATGTATTCATTTTCTTTATTATTGGTTGGTCTGTGATTTGGTCGATGTATTAATATCTATTACGTTGTCGATTCATTAATATTAGTTGATCTGCATCAATGTATTCGGTTTAGTCCACGTGCTGGGTATCGATTTCTTGTTGGGAGTATTTTTTTTTCTTTGCGATTGATTGGTCTGTCATGTGATCGATGTAATAATTTCTACTACTTTGTCGTTTATTAATCGTTATTTGGTCTGTATCGGTGTATTTGGTTTAGTCGGTGTGCTGGGTTTTACGTCTTGATGGATGTATTAATTTTCTTTGTTATAGGTTGGTCTTGTTACTTGTTATTTGTATTTGGTCGATGTATTAATTTCTATTATCTTGTCAATTCATTAATATTAATCTATATGTATCAATGTATTCTGTTTAGTCCACGTGCTGCGTATCGATTTCTTGTTTGATGTATTAATTTTCTTTGCCATTGTTTGGTGTGTCATGTGATCGATGTAATAATTTCTACTACTCTGTCGTTTATTAATCGTTATTTGGTCTATATCGGTGTATTTGGTATAGTCGGTGTGCTGGGTTTTACGTCTTGATGGATGTATTAATTTTCTTTGTCATAGGTTGGTCTTGTTATTGGTTATTTGTATTTGGTCGATGTATTAATTTCTATTATGTTGTCAATTCATTAATATTAGTCTATATGTATCAATGTATTCTGTTTAGTCCACGTGCTGCGTATCGATTTCTTGTTTGATGTATTAATTTTCTTTGCGATTGATTGGTCTGTCATGTGATCGATGTAATAATTTCTACTACTTTGTCGTTTATTAATCGTTATTTGGTCTGTATCGGTGTATTTGGTTTAGTCGTTGTGCTGGGTTTTACGTCTTGATGGATGTATTAATTTTCTTTGTCATAGGTTGGTCTTGTTATTGGTTATTTGTATTTGGTCGATGTATTAATTTCTATTATGTTGTCAATTCATTAATATTAGTCTATATGTATCAATGTATTCTGTTTAGTCCACGTGCTGCGTATCGATTTCTTGTTTGATGTATTAATTTTCTTTGCGATTGATTGGTCTGTCATGTGATCGATGTAATAATTTCTACTACTTTGTCGTTTATTAATCGTTATTTGGTCTGTATCGGTGTATTTGGTTTAGTCGTTGTGCTGGGTTTTACGTCTTGATGGATGTATTAATTTTCTTTGTCATAGGTTGGTCTTGTTATTGGTTATTTGTATTTGGTCGATGTATTAATTTCTATTATGTTGTCGATTCATTAATATTAGTTGATATGTATCAATGTATTCTGTTTAGTCCACGTGCTGCGTATCGATTTCTTGTTGGGAGTATTTTTTTTTCTTTGCGATTGATTGGTATGTCATGTGATCGATGTAATAATTTATATTACTTTGTCGATTATTTATCGTTATTTGGTCTGTATCGGTGTATTTGGTTTAGTCGTTGTGATGGGTTTGACGTCTTGATGGATGTATTAATTTTCTTTGTTATTGGTTGGTCTTGTTATTGGTTCTTTGTATTTGGTCGTTGTATTAATTTCTATTACTTTGTCGATTCATTAATATTAGTTGATCTGTATAATGTATTCAGTTTAGTCTATGTGCTAAAAGAGTAACGAGCATCCATGCTCCACAAACTTTCGCGTTTATAACATTAGTGGGATTAGTTGGTCAGTATCGGTATATTTCGTTTGTTGATGTGATGGTTTTTGATGCTTTGATGGATGTATTCATTTTCTTTATTATTGGTTGGTCTGTGATTTGGTCGATGTATTAATATCTATTACGTTGTCGATTCATTAATATTAGTTGATCTGCATCAATGTATTCGGTTTAGTCCACGTGCTGGGTATCGATTTCTTGTTGGGAGTATTTTTTTTTCTTTGCGATTGATTGGTCTGTCATGTGATCGATGTAATAATTTCTACTACTTTGTCGTTTATTAATCGTTATTTGGTCTGTATCGGTGTATTTGGTTTAGTCGGTGTGCTGGGTTTTACGTCTTGATGGATGTATTAATTTTCTTTGTTATAGGTTGGTCTTGTTACTTGTTATTTGTATTTGGTCGATGTATTAATTTCTATTATGTTGTCAATTCATTAATATTAATCTATATGTATCAATGTATTCTGTTTAGTCCACGTGCTGCGTATCGATTTCTTGTTTGATGTATTAATTTTCTTTGCCATTGTTTGGTGTGTCATGTGATCGATGTAATAATTTCTACTACTCTGTCGTTTATTAATCGTTATTTGGTCTATATCGGTGTATTTGGTATAGTCGGTGTGCTGGGTTTTACGTCTTGATGGATGTATTAATTTTCTTTGTCATAGGTTGGTCTTGTTATTGGTTATTTGTATTTGGTCGATGTATTAATTTCTATTATGTTGTCAATTCATTAATATTAGTCTATATGTATCAATGTATTCTGTTTAGTCCACGTGCTGCGTATCGATTTCTTGTTTGATGTATTAATTTTCTTTGCGATTGATTGGTCTGTCATGTGATCGATGTAATAATTTCTACTACTTTGTCGTTTATTAATCGTTATTTGGTCTGTATCGGTGTATTTGGTTTAGTCGTTGTGCTGGGTTTTACGTCTTGATGGATGTATTAATTTTCTTTGTCATAGGTTGGTCTTGTTATTGGTTATTTGTATTTGGTCGATGTATTAATTTCTATTATGTTGTCGATTCATTAATATTAGTTGATATGTATCAATGTATTCTGTTTAGTCCACGTGCTGCGTATCGATTTCTTGTTGGGAGTATTTTTTTTTCTTTGCGATTGATTGGTATGTCATGTGATCGATGTAATAATTTATATTACTTTGTCGATTATTTATCGTTATTTGGTCTGTGTCGGTGTATTTGGTTTAGTCGTTGTGCTAGGTTTTACGTTTTGATGGATGTATTAATTTTCTTTGTCATAGGTTGGTCTTGTTATTGGTTATTTGTGTTTGGTCGATGTATTAATTTCTATTATGTTGTCGATTCATTAATATTAGTTGATATGTATCAATGTATTCTGTTTAGTCCACGTGCTGCGTATCGATTTCTTGTTGGGAGTATTTTTTTTCTTTGCGATTGATTGATCTGTCTTGTGAACGATGTATTAATTTCTATTACGGTGTTATTTATTTATTACTAGCTTATGTCCGCGGCTCCGCCCGCGTTTAAAAATTTTCCCGGGATAAAAGTCCCGCTATATATTTTTTCGGGATAAAAAGTAGCCTATGTGTAAATGCAAGACATGATCTACCGGTGTGCCAAATTTCATCGAAATTTGTTAAGTAGTTTTTGCGTGAAAGAGTAACGAGCATCCATGCTCCACAAACTTTCGCGTTTATAATATTAGTAGGATTAGTTGGTCAGTATCGGTATATTTCGTTTGTTGATGTGATGGTTTTCGATGCTTTGATGGATGTATTCATTTTCTTTATTATTGGTTGGTCTGTGATTTGGTCGATGTATCAATTTCTATTACGTTGTCGTTTCATGAATATTAGTTGATCTGTAACAATGTATTCGGTCTAGTTGACGTGCTGGGTTTCGATTTCTTGTTGGATGTATTAATTTTCTTTGTTATAGGTTGGTCTTGTTACTTGTTATTTGTATTTGGTCGATGTATTAATTTCTATTATGTTGTCAATTCATTAATATTAGTCTATATGTATCAATGTATTCTGTTTAGTCCACGTGCTGCGTATCGATTTCTTGTTTGATGTATTAATTTTCTTTGCCATCGTTTGGTGTGTCATGTGATCGATGTAATAATTTCTACTACTTTGTCGTTTATTAATCGTTATTTGGTCTATATCGGTGTATTTGGTTTAGTCGGTGTGCTGGGTTTTACGTCTTGATGGATGTATTAATTTTCTTTGTCATAGGTTGGTCTTGTTATTGGTTATTTGTATTTGGTCGATGTATTAATTTCTATTATGTTGTCAATTCATTAATATTAGTCTATATGTATCAATGTATTCTGTTTAGTCCACGTGCTGCGTATCGATTTCTTGTTTGATGTATTAATTTTCTTTGCGATTGATTGGTCTGTCATGTGATCGATGTAATAATTTCTACTACTTTGTCGTTTATTAATCGTTATTTGGTCTGTATCGGTGTATTTGGTTTAGTCGTTGTGCTAGGTTTTACGTCTTGATGGATGTATTAATTTTCTTTGTTATTGGTTGGTCTTGTTATTGGTTCTTTGTATTTGGTCGATGTATTAATTTCTATTACGTTCTCGATTCATTAATATTAGTTGATCTGTATAATGTATTCAGTTTAGTCTACGTGCTGGGTATCGATTTCTTGTTGGATGTATTAATTTTCTTTGCGATTGATTGATCTGTCTTGTGAACGATGTATTAATTTCTATTACGGTGTTATTTATTTATTACTAGCTTATGTCCGCGGCTCCGCCCGCGTTTAAAAATTTTCCCGGGATAAAAGTCCCGCTATATATTTTTTCGGGATAAAAAGTAGCCTATGTGTAAATGCAAGACATGATCTACCGGTGTGCCAAATTTCATCGAAATTTGTTAAGTAGTTTTTGCGTGAAAGAGTAACGAGCATCCATGCTCCACAAACTTTCGCGTTTATAATATTAGTAGGATTAGTTGGTCAGTATCGGTATATTTCGTTTGTTGATGTGATGGTTTTCGATGCTTTGATGGATGTATTCATTTTCTTTATTATTGGTTGGTCTGTGATTTGGTCGATGTATCAATTTCTATTACGTTGTCGTTTCATTAATATTAGTTGATCTGTAACAATGTATTCGGTCTAGTTGACGTGCTGGGTTTCGATTTCTTGTTGGATGTATTAATTTTCTTTAGTATTGGTTGGTCTGTGATGTGGTCGTTGTATTAATTTCTATGACGTTTTGGTTCTCTATTGTCACTTGGTTTATATCGGTGTATTCAGTTTAGTCAATGTTCTGGGTTTCGACGTCTTGATGGATGTATTAATTTTCTTTATGATTGGACTGTAATGTGATCGATGTATTAATTTCTTTTACGTTGTCGATTCATTAATATTAGTTGATCAGTTTCAATCTATTCGGCTTAGTCGACGTGCTGGGTATCGATTTCTTCAAATTTCAAATCATTTATTAAGTAATTAGGCCCCTAAGGGCAATTTTACACGTCATTTTTACAATGTTTTTTATCGTCAAAAAGATTCGTGTTGAATGTATTTATTTTCTTTGCGATTGATTGGTCTGTCATGTGATCGATTTCATAATTTCTACTACTTTGTCGTTTATTAATCGTTATTTGGTCTGTATCGGTGTATTTGGTTTAGTCGTTGTGCTGGGTTTTACGTCTTGATGGATGTATTAATTTTCTTTGTTATTGGTTGGTCTTGTTATTGGTTCTTTGTATTTGGTCGATGTATTAATTTCTATTACGTTGTTGATTCATTAATATTAGTTGATCTGTATCAATGTATTCGGTTTAGTCCACGTCCTGGGTATCGATTTCTTGTTGGATGTATTATTTTTTTTGCGATTGATTGGTCTGTCATGTGATCGCTGTAATAACTTCTACTACTTTGTCGTTTATTAATCGTTATTTGGTCTGTATCGGTGTATTCAGTTTAGTCAATGTACTGGGTTTCCATGTTCTTATTGGATGTATTAATTTTCTATGTGATGGATTGATATGCCTTGTGAACGATGTATTAATTTCTATTGCGGTGTCAATTATTTATTACTAGCTTTTGCCCGCGGCTCCGCCCGCGTTAAAAAGTTTTCCCGGGATAAAAGTCCCGCTTTATATTTTCCTGGGGTAAAAAGTAGCCTATGTGTTAATCCAGGTAATGATCTGCCCGTGTGCCAAATCATCGAAATCTGTTTAGTAGTTTTTGCGTGGAAGAGTAACAAACATCCATACTCCACAAACTTTCGCGTTTATAATAAGTAGGATTCCTTATTCAGTATCGGTATATCTCTTTTTTTGATGTGATGGTTTTCAATGCTTTGATGGATGTATTCATTTTCATTATTATTGGTTGGTCTGTAATGTGATCAATGTAATAAATTCTAATACGTTGTCAATTCTTGAATATTAGTTAATCTGTATCGATGTATTCGTTTTGGTTGACGTGCTGGGTTTCGATTTCTTGTTGGATGTTTTCATTTTCTTTGCGATTGATCGGTCTGTCATGTGATCGATGTAATAATTTTTATTACTTAGTCGTTTATTAATTGTTCTTTGGTCTGTAATGGTGTATTTGGTTTAGTCGTTGTGCTGGGTTTTACGTCTTGATGGATGTATTAATTTTCTTTGTTATTGGTTGGTCTTGTTATTGGTTCTTTGTATTTGGTCGATGTATTAATTTCTATTACGTTGTTGATTCATTAATATTAGTTGATCTGTATCAATGTATTCGGTTTAGTCCACGTCCTGGGTATCGATTTCTTGTTGGATGTATTTTTTTTTTTGCGATTGATTGGTCTGTCATGTGATCGCTGTAATAATTTCTACTACTTTGTCGTTTATTAATCGTTATTTGGTCTGTATCGGTGTATTCAGTTTAGTCAATGTACTGGGTTTCCATGTTCTTATTGTATGTATTAATTTTCTATGTGATGGATTGATCTGCCTTGTGAACGATGTATTAATTTCTATTACGGTGTCAATTATTTATTACTAGCTTTTGCCCGCGGCTCCGCCCGCGTTAAAATGTTTTCCCGGGATAAAAGTCCCGCTTTGTATTTTCCTGAGATAAAAAGTAGCCTATGTGTTAATCCAGGTAATGATCTACCCGTGTGCCAAATCATCGAAATCTGTTTAGTAGTTTTTGCGTGGAAGAGTAACAAACATCCATACTCCACAAACTTTCGCGTTTATAATAAGTAGGATTAGTTGGTCAGTATCGGTATATCTCGTTTGTTGATGTGATGGTTTTCAATGCTTTGATGGATGTATTCATTTTCTTTATTATTGGTTGGTCTGTAATGTGATCAATGTAATAAATTCTAATACGTTGTCAATTCTTGAATATTAGTTAATCTGTATCGATGTATTCGTTTTGGTTGACGTGCTGGGTTTCGATTTCTTGTTGGATGTATTCATTTTCTTTGCGATTGATCGGTCTGTCATGTGATCGATGTAATAATTTTTATTACTTAGTCGTTTATTAATTGTTCTTTGGTCTGTAATGGTGTATTTGGTTTAGTCGTTGTGCTGGGTTTTACGTCTTGATGGATGTATTAATTTTCTTTGTTATTGGTTGGTCTTGTTATTGGTTCTTTGTATTTGGTCGATGTATTAATTTCTATTACGTTGTTGATTCATTAATATTAGTTGATCTGTATCAATGTATTCGGTTTAGTCCACGTCCTGGGTATCGATTTCTTGTTGGATGTATTTTTTTTTTTGCGATTGATTGGTCTGTCATGTGATCGCTGTAATAATTTCTACTACTTTGTCGTTTATTAATCGTTATTTGGTCTGTATCGGTGTATTCAGTTTAGTCAATGTACTGGGTTTCCATGTTCTTATTGGATGTATTAATTTTCTATGTGATGGATTGATCTGCCTTGTGAACGATGTATTAATTTCTATTACGGTGTCAATTATTTATTACTAGCTTTTGCCCGCGGCTCCGCCCGCGTTAAAAAGTTTTCCCGGGATAAAAGTCCCGCTTTATATTTTCCTGGGATAAAAAGTAGCCTATGTGTTAATCCAGGTAATGATCTGCCCGTGTGCCAAATCATCGAAATCTGTTTAGTAGTTTTTGCGTGGAAGAGTAACAAACATCCATACTCCACAAACTTTCGCGTTTATAATAAGTAGGATTCCTTATTCAGTATCGGTATATCTCTTTTGTTGATGTGATGGTTTTCAATGCTTTGATGGATGTATTCATTTTCTTTATTATTGGTTGGTCTGTAATGTGATCAATGTAATAAATTCTAATACGTTGTCAATTCTTGAATATTAGTTAATCTGTATCGATGTATTGGGTTTAGTTGACGTGCTGGGTTTCGATTTCTTGTTGGATGTATTAATTTTCTTTGCGATTGATCGGTCTGTCATGTGATCGATGTAATAATTTTTATTACTTAGTCGTTTATTAATTGTTATTTGGTCTGTATTGGTGTATTTGGTTTAGTCTTTGTGCTGGGTTTTACGTCTTGATGGATGTATTAATTTTCTTTGTTATTGGTTGGTCTTGTTATTGGTTCTTTGTATTTGGTCGATGTATTAATTTCTATTACGTTGTCGATTCATTAATATTAGTTGATCTGTATCAATGTATTCGGTTTAGTCCACGTCCTGGGTATCGATTTCTTGTTGGATGTATTTTTTTTTTTGCGATTGATTGGTCTGTCATGTGATCGCTGTAATAATTTCTACTACTTTGTCGTTTATTAATCGTTATTTGGTCTGTATCGGTGTATTCAGTTTAGTCAATGTACTGGGTTTCCATGTTCTTATTGGATGTATTAATTTTCTATGTGATGGATTGATCTGCCTTGTGAACGATGTATTAATTTCTATTACGGTGTCAATTATTTATTACTAGCTTTTGCCCGCGGCTCCGCCCGCGTTAAAATGTTTTCCCGGGATAAAAGTCCCGCTTTGTATTTTCCTGAGATAAAAAGTAGCCTATGTGTTAATCCAGGTAATGATCTACCCGTGTGCCAAATCATCGAAATCTGTTTAGTAGTTTTTGCGTGGAAGAGTAACAAACATCCATACTCCACAAACTTTCGCGTTTATAATAAGTAGGATTCCTTATTCAGTATCGGTATATCTCTTTTGTTGATGTGATGGTTTTCAATGCTTTGATGGATGTATTCATTTTCTTTATTATTGGTTGGTCTGTAATGTGATCAATGTAATAAATTCTAATACGTTGTCAATTCTTGAATATTAGTTAATCTGTATCGATGTATTCGTTTTGGTTGACGTGCTGGGTTTCGATTTCTTGTTGGATGTATTCATTTTCTTTGCGATTGATCGGTCTGTCATGTGATCGATGTAATAATTTTTATTACTTAGTCGTTTATTAATTGTTCTTTGGTTTGTAATGGTGTATTTGGTTTAGTCGTTGTGCTGGGTTTTACGTCTTGATGGATGTATTAATTTTCTTTGTTATTGGTTGGTCTTGTTATTGGTTCTTTGTATTTGGTCGATGTATTAATTTCTATTACGTTGTTGATTCATTAATATTAGTTGATCTGTATCAATGTATTCGGTTTAGTCCACGTCCTGGGTATCGATTTCTTGTTGGATGTATTTTTTTTTTTTGCGATTGATTGGTCTGTCATGTGATCGCTGTAATAATTTCTACTACTTTGTCGTTTATTAATCGTTATTTGGTCTGTATCGGTGTATTCAGTTTAGTCAATGTACTGGGTTTCCATGTTCTTATTGGATGTATTAATTTTCTATGTGATGGATTGATCTGCCTTGTGAACGATGTATTAATTTCTATTACGGTGTCAATTATTTATTACTAGCTTTTGCCCGCGGCTCCGCCCGCGTTAAAAAGTTTTCCCGGGATAAAAGTCCCGCTTTATATTTTCCTGGGATAAAAAGTAGCCTATGTGTTAATCCAGGTAATGATCTGCCCGTGTGCCAAATCATCGAAATCTGTTTAGTAGTTTTTGCGTGGAAGAGTAACAAACATCCATACTCCACAAACTTTCGCGTTTATAATAAGTAGGATTAGTTGGTCAGTATCGGTATATCTCTTTTGTTGATGTGATGGTTTTCAATGCTTTGATGGATGTATTCATTTTCTTTATTATTGGTTGGTCTGTAATGTGATCAATGTAATAAATTCTAATACGTTGTCAATTCTTGAATATTATTTAATCTGTATCGATGTATTCGGTTTAGTTGACGTGCTGGGTTTCGATTTCTTGTTGGATGTATTAATTTTCTTTGCGATTGATTGGTCTGTCATGTGATCGATATAATAACTTCTACTACTTTGTCGTTTATTAATCGTTATTTGGTCTGTATCGGTGTATTCAGTTTAGTCAATGTACTGGGTTTCCATGTTCTTATTGGATGTATTAATTTTCTATGTGATGGATTGATATGCCTTGTGAACGATGTATTAATTTCTATTGCGGTGTCAATTATTTATTACTAGCTTTTGCCCGCGGCTCCACCCGCGTTAAAAAGTTTTCCCGGGATAAAAGTCCCGCTATATATTTTCCTGGGGTAAAAAGTAGCCTATGTGTTAATCCAGGTAATGATCTGCCCGTGTGCCAAATCATCGAAATCTGTTTAGTAGTTTTTGCGTGGAAGAGTAACAAACATCCATACTCCACAAACTTTCGCGTTTATAATAAGTAGGATTAGTTGGTCAGTATCGGTATATCTCGTTTGTTGATGTGATGGTTTTCAATGCTTTGATGGATGTATTCATTTTCTTTATTATTGGTTGGTCTGTAATGTGATCAATGTAATAAATTCTAATACGTTGTCAATTCTTGAATATTAGTTAATCTGTATCGATGTATTCGGTTTAGTTGACGTGCTGGGTTTCGATTTCTTGTTGGATGTATTAATTTTCTTTGCGATTGATCGGTCTGTCATGTGATCGATGTAATAATTTTTATTACTTAGTCGTTTATTAATTGTTCTTTGGTCTGTATTGGTGTATTTGGTTTAGTCTTTGTGCTGGGTTTTGCGTCTTGATGGATGTATTAATTTTCTTTGTTATTGGTTGGTCTTGTTATTGGTTCTTTGTATTTGGTCGATGTATTAATTTCTATTACGTTGTCGATTCATTAATATTAGTTGATCTGTATCAATGTATTCGGTTTAGTCCACGTCCTGGGTATCGATTTCTTGTTGGATGTATTATTTTTTTTTGCGATTGATTGGTCTGTCATGTGATCGCTGTAATAATTTCTACTACTTTGTCGTTTATTAATCGTTATTTGGTCTGTATCGGTGTATTCAGTTTAGTCAATGTACTGGGTTTCCATGTTCTTATTGGATGTATTAATTTTCTATGTGATGTATTGATCTGCCTTGTGAACGATGTATTAATTTCTATTGCGGTGTCAATTATTTATTACTAGCTTTTGCCCGCGGCTCCGCCCGCGTTAAAAAGTTTTCCTGGGATAAAAGTCCCGCTTTATATTTTCCTGGGGTAAAAAGTAGCCTATGTGTTAATCCAGGTAATGATCTGCCCGTGTGCCAAATCATCGAAATCTGTTTAGTAGTTTTTGCGTGGAAGAGTAACAAACATCCATACTCCACAAACTTTCGCGTTTATAATAAGTAGGATTAGTTGGTCAGTATCGGTATATCTCTTTTGTTGATGTGATGGTTTTCAATGCTTTGATGGATGTATTCATTTTCTTTATTATTGGTTGGTCTGTAATGTGATCAATGTAATAAATTCTAATACGTTGTCAATTCTTGAATATTAGTTAATCTGTATCGATGTATTCGGTTTAGTTGACGTGCTGGGTTTCGATTTCTTGTTGGATGTATTAATTTTCTTTGCGATTGATCGGTCTGTCATGTGATCGATGTAATAATTTTTATTACTTAGTCGTTTATTAATTGTTATTTGGTCTGTATTGGTGTATTTGGTTTAGTCTTTGTGCTGGGTTTTACGTCTTGATGGATGTATTAATTTTCTTTGTTATTGGTTGGTCTTGTTATTGGTTCTTTGTATTTGGTCGATGTATTAATTTCTATTACGTTGTCAATTCATTAATATTAGTTGATCTGTATCAATGTATTCGGTTTAGTCCACGTCCTGGGTATCGATTTCTTGTTGGATGTATTTTTTTTTTTTGCGATTGATTGGTCTGTCATGTGATCGCTGTAATAATTTCTACTACTTTGTCGTTTATTAATCGTTATTTGGTCTGTATCGGTGTATTCAGTTTAGTCAATGTACTGGGTTTCCATGTTCTTATTGGATGTATTAATTTTCTATGTGATGTATTGATCTGCCTTGTGAACGATGTATTAATTTCTATTGCGGTGTCAATTATTTATTACTAGCTTTTGCCCGCGGCTCCGCCCGCGTTAAAAAGTTTTCCCGGGATAAAAGTCCCGCTTTATATTTTCCTGGGGTAAAAAGTAGCCTATGTGTTAATCCAGGTAATGATCTGCCCGTGTGCCAAATCATCGAAATCTGTTTAGTAGTTTTTGCGTGGAAGAGTAACAAACATCCATACTCCACAAACTTTCGCGTTTATAATAAGTAGGATTAGTTGGTCAGTATCGGTATATCTCGTTTGTTGATGTGATGGTTTTCAATGCTTTGATGGATGTATTCATTTTCTTTATTATTGGTTGGTCTGTAATGTGATCAATGTAATAAATTCTAATACGTTGTCAATTCTTGAATATTAGTTAATCTGTATCGATGTATTCGGTTTAGTTGACGTGCTGGGTTTCGATTTCTTGTTGGATGTATTAATTTTCTTTGCGATTGATTGGTCTGTCATGTGATCGATATAATAACTTCTACTACTTTGTCGTTTATTAATCGTTATTTGGTCTGTATCGGTGTATTCAGTTTAGTCAATGTACTGGGTTTCCATGTTCTTATTGGATGTATTAATTTTCTATGTGATGGATTGATATGCCTTGTGAACGATGTATTAATTTCTATTGCGGTGTCAATTATTTATTACTAGCTTTTGCCCGCGGCTCCACCCGCGTTAAAAAGTTTTCCCGGGATAAAAGTCCCGCTATATATTTTCCTGGGGTAAAAAGTAGCCTATGTGTTAATCCAGGTAATGATCTGCCCGTGTGCCAAATCATCGAAATCTGTTTAGTAGTTTTTGCGTGGAAGAGTAACAAACATCCATACTCCACAAACTTTCGCGTTTATAATAAGTAGGATTCCTTATTCAGTATCGGTATATCTCTTTTGTTGATGTGATGGTTTTCAATGCTTTGATGGATGTATTCATTTTCTTTATTATTGGTTGGTCTGTAATGTGATCAATGTAATAAATTCTAATACGTTGTCAATTCTTGAATATTAGTTAATCTGTATCGATGTATTCGGTTTAGTTGACGTGCTGGGTTTCGATTTCTTGTTGGATGTATTAATTTTCTTTGCGATTGATCGGTCTGTCATGTGATCGATGTAATAATTTTTACTACTTAGTCGTTTATTAATTGTTATTTGGTCTGTATTGGTGTATTTGGTTTAGTCTTTGTGCTGGGTTTTACGTCTTGATGGATGTATTAATTTTCTTTGTTATTGGTTGGTCTTGTTATTGGTTCTTTGTATTTGGTCGATGTATTAATTTCTATTACGTTGTCGATTCATTAATATTAGTTGATCTGTATCAATGTATTCGGTTTAGTCCACGTCCTGGGTATCGATTTCTTGTTGGATGTATTATTTTTTTTTGCGATTGATTGGTCTGTCATGTGATCGCTGTAATAATTTCTACTACTTTGTCGTTTATTAATCGTTATTTGGTCTGTATCGGTGTATTCAGTTTAGTCAATGTACTGGGTTTCCATGTTCTTATTGGATGTATTAATTTTCTATGTGATGTATTGATCTGCCTTGTGAACGATGTATTAATTTCTATTGCGGTGTCAATTATTTATTACTAGCTTTTGCCCGCGGCTCCGCCCGCGTTAAAAAGTTTTCCCGGGATAAAAGTCCCGCTTTATATTTTCCTGGGGTAAAAAGTAGCCTATGTGTTAATCCAGGTAATGATCTGCCCGTGTGCCAAATCATCGAAATCTGTTTAGTAGTTTTTGCGTGGAAGAGTAACAAACATCCATACTCCACAAACTTTCGCGTTTATAATAAGTAGGATTAGTTGGTCAGTATCGGTATATCTCGTTTGTTGATGTGATGGTTTTCAATGCTTTGATGGATGTATTCATTTTCTTTATTATTGGTTGGTCTGTAATGTGATCAATGTAATAAATTCTAATACGTTGTCAATTCTTGAATATTAGTTAATCTGTATCGATGTATTCGGTTTAGTTGACGTGCTGGGTTTCGATTTCTTGTTGGATGTATTAATTTTCTTTGCGATTGATTGGTCTGTCATGTGATCGATATAATAACTTCTACTACTTTGTCGTTTATTAATCGTTATTTGGTCTGTATCGGTGTATTCAGTTTAGTCAATGTACTGGGTTTCCATGTTCTTATTGGATGTATTAATTTTCTATGTGATGGATTGATCTGCCTTGTGAACGATGTATTAATTTCTATTACGGTGTTGATTCATTAATATTAGTTGATCTGTATCAATGTATTCGGTTTAGTCCACGTCCTGGGTATCGATTTCTTGTTGGATGTATTTTTTTTTTTTGCGATTGATTGGTCTGTCATGTGATCGCTGTAATAATTTTTACTACTTTGTCGTTTATTAATCGTTATTTGGTCTGTATCGGTGTATTCAGTTTAGTCAATGTACTGGGTTTCCATGTTCTTATTGGATGTATTAATTTTCTATGTGATGGATTGATCTGCCTTGTGAACGATGTATTAATTTCTATTGCGGTGTCAATTATTTATTACTAGCTTTTGCCCGCGGCTCCGCCCGCGTTAAAAAGTTTTCCCGGGATAAAAGTCCCGCTTTATATTTTCCTGGGGTAAAAAGTAGCCTATGTGTTAATCCGTAGCTTTTGCGTGGAAGAGTAACAAACATCCATACTCCACAAACTTTCGCGTTTATAATAAGTAGGATTTAGTTGGTCAGTATCGGTATATCTCGTTTGTTGATGTGATGGTTTTCAATGCTTTGATGGATGTATTCATTTTCTTTATTATTGGTTGGTCTGTAATGTGATCAATGTAATAAATTCTAATACGTTGTCAATTCTTGAATATTAGTTAATCTGTATCGATGTATTCGGTTTAGTTGACGTGCTGGGTTTCGATTTCTTGTTGGATGTATTAATTTTCTTTGCGATTGATCGGTCTGTCATGTGATCGATGTAATAATTTCTATTACTTAGTCGTTTATTAATTGTTATTTGGTTTGTATTGGTGTATTTGGTTTAGTCGTTGTGCTGGGTTTTACGTCTTGATGAATGTATTAATTTTCTTTGTTATTGGTTGGTCTTGTTATTGGTTCTTTGTATTTGGTCGATGTATTAATTTCTATTACGTTCTCGATTCATTAATATTAGTTGATCTGTATCAATGTATTCGGTTTAGTCCACGTCCTGGGTATCGATTTATTGTTGGATGTATTAATTTTCTTTGCGATTGATCGGTCTGTCATGTGATCGAAGTATTAATGTCTATTACGGTGTCATTTATTCTTTACATCTTTTATTCTAAAAGTTTTTTTTTTACATTTTTATATATAAGATATAAAAATATTATAAAAATAATCACCTCCGATGGCGAGGCTCAAGACCCAAGCCACCCGTGGTTTGGATTCAAAGTGAGGAATCTCCTCACAATGCGTGCCGTGTCCAACAGTACTGCCTTATGCATCTGGGTCTTGACCCAACCACCAATTGAGAGCCTCTTAAGCCGATTATGATCAAGGCTAATTAGTATCAACCCATTATTATCACTTTTTTATTATTAGTTGGGCGGTATCGATTTGATGTGCTGGTTTTTGACGTCTTGATGGATGTATTAATTTTCTTTATTTTTGGTTGGTCCGTGATGTTTCGGACTTATCCCTGCTGCTGAGTTCCATTACCGTACTTCGCGGCAGAACTCCAAATTCCATCCACATCACCTCCGAAGTTGGCAATCCACCACTGTACGTTTTAGCCGTAATTTTTTGCCATGTACTACTAAACTATGGAACCAATTGCCGCCAGCAGCATTTCCGGACAGATACGACCTGGCGACCTTCAAAAAAAGCGTATTTCCACCTAAAAGGCCGGCAACGCATCTGTGTGCCCCCTGGTATTGCAGATGTTCATGGGCGGCGGTGATCACTTACCATCAGGTGAACCGTATGCTCGTTTGCCCCTATATCATAAAAAAAAAGACTATGTGCTGGGTTTCGACGTCTTGATGGATGGATTAATTTTCTTTATTATTAGTTGGTTTGTGATGTGGTCGATGTAATGATTTCTACGTCGTTGTCAATTCTTTGTTGCCGCTTGGTTAATTACGAATTATTTTGTTTCGTGGATTTGCTGGGTTTCAGTAATCGCTGATATGGTCGATGTTTTAATTTCTATTACGATGACAATTTTTATTGTGGCTTTGTCAGTATCGGTGTATTTGGTTAAGTCGATGTGCTGGGTTATTTGATCAATATATACACTTTCTGTGTTGTGGTCTATGTCATAATTTTTGATTATTGTGAAAATTCTTGTTATGGTTACTCTGTATCGGTGAGGTTGGTTTGGTCGATGTGTTTATCTTCGATTATTGTGTCAATGCTTAACTGTTGGTAAGATTGATTTGATGTGGTCGATGTGCTAATGATGTGTTTACTGGTGGTAAGTCTCTGATATGTAAGTCTGTCTGGATGGGTTGGTACCCACCATTTCCATACCGCCATTTCTATTTCTGCCGCCAAGCAGCGGTGTGCATGCACTGTTGTGTTTCGGTTTAAAGGGCATTGTAGCCAGTGTAACTATTGGACATAATGAGACTTAACATCTTATGTCTCAGGATGATGAGCGCAGTGGAATACCACTCAGTACTTTGTAGCTCAAGATGCTGAATGTTGTTGCTACTGTTTATGGGTGGTCATATCGCTTAGCATCAGTCGAACGGCATGCTCGTCGCGTCATTCAATATAATAAAAAAACGATCATGGTGGGGATTCTTTATTCTTGATTGGTCTGTATTAATGTATGTACTTAGTTAAATCCGTGTGTTGAATTTCAATTATTAAATCGATGTGCCATGCTTTTATCGATGTGCTGGATTGTATTGTTTTGATAGATATTATTATTTTTCTAGGATTTGATCGATGTATTTATTTTCTGTAATGTGGTCGGATTTGCTGGTTTCAATGGATATCATCCATATGTTATTTTATGATGTTTGATTGATTTATGAACTATCGAATTATTTATATCATGTGGTCGGTGTATTATTTTTTTATATTTTTGTCGGTCCTTAATTATTTATTGAGCTGTATAGGTGTGCTAGATTACGTTGCTTCGATGGATTTATTAACTTTCAATGATTTGTTTGATGTATATGTTTTCTGTGCTGAGGTCTATGCATTAATTTTTGAAGTTACTCTGTCTAAAGATATTTGGTTTTATTGGTGTGTTTGATTTCTAAGAACTGATCGATGATGTATTTTTTAATGGGTGATCTGTATCATTCTGTAATAATTGGTTTTGTCCATATGCTGGATATCGATGGTTTGATTGATATATTAATGTTTGTGTATATTTAATTTATTTATTTGTTAGATGGTCTATGTACCTATTTGATTTTGTCGATGTGTTGGATTTCTGCGTTTTGATGGTGGTATGTTTTAAACCTTTATTAAAGTATTAACATTCGATATTTTGATTGATGTATTTGCTTATAATGGTTTGATTGATGTATTTATTTCCTGCAATATGGTGGGTGTATTATTTTCGATCATTGTTTTAATTATTGATGCACTTAAATTAACTTTCAAGTATTCATTACTTGATAGATGTCTCACTTTTTGATAATGAATTGAACAATGTATTTATTTTCGACGTTGTTGGTGTTGCTTTTTATTGTTGGATGGTTTGTATTAGGGTCTTTATATTGTAGGTGTGATAAGGATAGATAACCTAGGTTTAATGGACTTTTTTATGTATCAGTAACATTATTTTAAGATTAGATGGTTCTATATTCTATTATGTATGCAATTCTGATGATTTATACGTGTGTTTCTTTAAATCGATGTATTGATTTACAGTGGTTAATGGATGTCCCTACTAATTTTGGATTATTTATTTGATGTATTACTTTCAATTATACTGCTTCCGATGTGTAAATTGATTTTGCTAGTGTGTTAAAGTTATTAGTGTGTAAAATGTTATTGGTTTAATCGACGTATCAATTTCCGATGTAAGTGTGCTGAGCTCGTTCAATTTATCCTTGTAATTGTTTTTATTTTTCGATTGATGACTGAATTTGGATGATTTTTATAAATTAGTGGGTGTATCAAATTTTAACTACGTGTATAAGTGTACTTAATTTGTATCGACGTATTCTGTGTAAGTGTACTTAATTTATATTGATGTATTAATTTTAAATGCTCGTTTAATGCATTTAATTTTAATACACTCCCTAAAGTATTTTTGTACAACATTAATATTAACTTTTTTGCCTATTTATTTATTTTAATATTCGTATACTACATGTGTTCAATTTTTATCGATATATTGATTTTTGGCTTTATGATCAGTATGTTCATTTTGGATTTGTGGTTGAATTTTTATTATATGTGTGTGGAATTAAGCAATAAAATTTAATCGTCGCAGTTATATTGGATGAAGCTGTATTCATTTTATTAATACAGTTATTCCGATGAGTAACCGTATTCGATTTGGATCGATGTACTAACTTGCGACGTATAGGTATATATATGATTTTAATCGACGTATTATGTTTTAATGATTCGATCGATGGAATAATTTTCAATGATGCGATCGGCGTAAAAGGGTATTTATTTTTATAGACTTATTAATTTTAATGGTATTGAATAATGTACGATTTAGTGTTTATCGACGTACTAGTTTCGACGACTTTTGAATAATAATATATTTTATGCGTTTATTTTTGACGATTGGAGCGATCTTCGTACGAGTTTAGCTTGAATCAATGTACTAAGCTAACTGAAACTATTGCATAACTGAATAGGTTTATTGATTCCAGGTATGCGTACACGTGTAATAATTTTAAAATTTCTTGTGTAACTGTAATTATTACAAAGGAATTAATTACGAGTTTCTAAATGTCATTACTCGTGTTTGAAATTATGTAACATTTTGAAAGTAATAAATGTAGGTTCTGTTCGTGAGTTATGTGTTTTCTTTTTTAAACTGAATAAAGCTTTGATATTATATTATAAATGTTTGATTGAGAATAAATAATGACCAACTCATCGTGACAGCAGGGTATATATAGATCATCTACGATAACATGGCTAGCGCCTCCAAAATTCAAAACGTTTAAAGTATTTGTGAAAGTATTTAAAAAGCCCCACCAAGACTCACAACGCATACAATGCGTGTCGAGTGGGCCGTCAATAAGAAAAATAAATCCAAGGGTTTGTTGCTCGATTAGCGGTGTCACTAATATCATATTACCGGCGAGCCATGTTATCGTAGTTCATCTATACAGCCTTTAAGGTCACTTTTATTTTATAACTGAATTTTTTTAGGATGTTTACCTTCTGAATAAATGATTACTCGTGAAATTAAAATTTATCTAGATTCTAATTGCAATTTGCACCTCTGAAAGAAGGGGTTTAGTGGCGGGGTTAGCCCGCTTCCGGGTGCTGAAGTTGAGGTTACTTATTCCAGAAAGGTGAGGCCAAATGTGCGTGCTTCTTCCAACTACCGCCACCTGCATTTCAAGATTATCTGAGAAAGAGGTATGGGAGCCCTGGACTTTGATGGTTGATAGCGGGCCACTGAGACGTTTGAGCTGGACCTTTGATTTTTGCTCGCTTTTCTCCGCCTGGTAGAGACCCCGGGAGGAACCTCACTCGTCAAACCGGACACCCATTGATGGATGATATCACCTTGGAGTTGCTATTTAACGCCTCTGTGACAGCCGGAAAATCTCGTCTGCATCCTAGTAATTTTTTTTTTTTTTTTATTTTTTTTATTTTTTTTTATATCTTTATTTATTTCGGGGTTTTTATCCATCAAGGATATGCCAACCCCATAGTACCTTATACCTAGTTACAACTTATAATATTTTAATCTATTAACACAAAAAAGGAAAAAAAAACCAGCTTTTGTATAAAAAATAAGCCCGACCGTAGCTACTGGATAACTGCTATTATTTTACAAAGTCTCCTGGCAACATTTGATTTTGGGTTTGATAAAATACTTTGAAGTAAACCTACTCTAGTACATTTAACTCAAACTCATCCAGTAACAAGTCTCGTTCATTTTTGGTCCGTTCACACTCCATCAGCAAATGTTGGATATCTTCTGGGATATTACATACAACACAATTTGGGGAGTTCACCTTTTTAATTAAGAATGCAAACTTTGCTGATGGATAATGTCCTGAACGAAGTCTTAATGCTAACTTAATGTAGTTCCTCGACATTATATCATCAAACCAAGGTACCCGTGGCGGAGCACTTTGTATAGATCCTCGTAAATGTCTGTCAGTTCTACACTTGGTGATATTGGTCAATTGATGTACAGTCAGCAGCATAAATATCTGTACAAAATCAAAATTTCAAATCGCCTTTATACGCGTTTAGTTAAAGTGAAATATGTTTTCTTCGTTTGAAGTAAAGTAAATACCATTCGTTTTATTTTTGTGAAGAGAAAAAAAAGATAAGTAAGAACACAAAAGTATGTAGGCAATTTGAAATTTTGAATTTGTTCATCTACTTATGCTGCTGACTGTACAAGCCCACTAAATACAAAAGTACACGTACGTACCTTTGCTCCTATGTAACTTATGCTGTCAAATAATGGTTATTATTAAAAAGTACTAAAAATGAATAAAGAAACACTATCAAACAGGCATTTACTGCAATGAATAGTTACTTAGGCCCAGTTATTGAGAATCTGTCAAACTCTTGTATCGTATATGTACAACGGCCTGTTTCACATGTTTCATGTAAATTTTATTTGACAGTTACCGTACTTAACAACTAATGTAGATATAACTCATTCGATTACCATTTATTTGGGAGCATAGATTACTGGACACTTAGAATAATAACACATAGAAACCGTGAACATGCACGCTTAGTGAGGCAAGTAAAACTAAGCCATTTAGCCTAGTAACCGAACATCCCGCGTCAGTGCTCAAGGCCGAATCGTAGCCCTAGCAGCTCTCGATATTTTATTTTAAAATGATGGTGTGTGCAATACACTGATGTCACAGTATCTCGGATAATCTTAAGAAACATTGTAACATAACATTTCACATGCAATTATTACGATTAATCTAATATTTTGACATAACATAATAGCTAAAGCAAAAACAATAATTCAAAAATTTTATTGACGCCATTATATCAAAATGTTGCCAAAAAAAGGAAAATTGATACCCCAAATGTTGATGTTCATATTCTAAAATTAACTTATTTAATTGGTACCTTTGCATGCTTTGGCATTGTGTTGCCAGTATTATGAAAATAATATTTTTCTATTGAGTTGATTTGAATTGACATTTCAAAATTTGACAAGCTTATATTATTATTTTAAATGAAAATAGTTCTAAAATAAGGACACCTGTATCTTATCTTTTTTAGAAATTATGAAGTTAACTAATAGATTTTATTCAAACTTTGTAGGTTCGTCGAGGACCGATAACAATACACTAATTTGATAAGATTATGCCATTATTTAATTTGCAAAATGAGATTTTTGTCAATTTATATATTTTTTAGTGACATTTGTTGGACAATAGTGAACAGAACTAAAAAAAATAAATTAAATACTAGTTTAAAAAAACACGCTTTATAGAAAATCCATCTAAAAAATAGAAAATAAATTTGAATTAAGAATAGTGTAAATAAGAAAAAAAAAAATTTATTGTAAAAAAAAAGCGTAGGGTGCTTTTTAAGATATTATCAAAATGATATATAATACTTCTACTCATATTATCTGTAGATAAAATATTTTCTATTTTTTAGTTGGATTTTCTATAAAGCGTGTTTTTTAGGTTTTTTTATTATAGGACTACTTGATTAATAAATGATTTTATTTCATTTTATTTTATTTAAGTGTAAAAACCTAAGAGGCAAGGCATTAAAAGAACCAGATACCTAATTATATCCTATTGAATTATTTTCAGGTCACAGTTTGTACCAATAGAAATAAGCATTATAATTAAGTAGATAAGTCAAATATTAATCATAATTGATATTAGACTTACATAATTTGTTTACCTTGCCAAATAGTAAGTTATTCATTTGGGTTGATCCAGATCCCAGGAATTGAATTTGCATATTATGCTCTATCACCAAGAACAAGTTATTGTTCAGAACTGCCATTTACCGGGCACATTTCCAGACTCCGAACCCCATAAAACCCCAATATCACTGCCCGAACCGGGAATCGAACCCGGAACCACAGCAATGCAGTTGTACCGTAATATAACTAGGCCACCAAGACAGTCTGCTATATTATCATTGTTGTTATTATTATTGTATAGTTTAATAATTGTATGATAGATGTCGGATACATAAGAAAAGTTCTAGGTATGAGGCGAGGATCTGGTTCACCTCTATATGAGCGCCACAAGATCGAATGAAGATACCGGTTAAATCATCATAGGGGCATGTCTGTAGATGCCAATAGAAAATGAAAAAGGTTGACCCTGTGGACGCCGCGGCCTGTTAGAGCCTGTGTAAGGAGGAACGAAAGGTCTGTGCGCTTTTACAGCTCCCGTACATGGTGGAAGACCAAGGAGAAGCGCCCAAGTATGCAGACCGTGCTCAGCGTGCTCGTAACAGTGCTGTCATACATCCAGAGAAAAGTCTGCCATCTTATTCCCAGCAATGCCGGCGTCCTACCTGACCTCAATATATTATATAGGTACTGCCTCGATAGCGCAGTTGTACCGGGATTTGGAAAAAAATAATAAAAAGTAGTAAAATGATTATTGTAAACGTCACTACTACGATCGATGCACAAAGAATAACAATGACCGAAAACAGTACAGGGGGTTGAGAGAGGGCTTATTGTGTAAGAGAGACAGGTGACCGGCGCTTCGGTCTCATCCCTACTCCAAGCTGTTTACTGAATGAGAAGTGACACCGGCAGTCGCCCAGCGGGTATAAAACTGCTCAGAGATAATTGATCAGGTACTGACCGGTGTTAAAAGTTATTAAATTACTAATATCGCTATTAAAAAAATAGGGGACGATGGAGGCAGGTAGAAAATTTAGGGTTGTATGTATTATTTAATACCACATCATAAAAAAAATCTGTCCTAAAAACTTTGAGTACTGCTCTGGTACAAATAATATTTTGGAAGTATCTTATTAAAATATGGCAGTTAGGTATAGTATACGTTCAAGATTTTTTTAATAATACTGTATACTGAATTTTTACAAGTCTTGCTCAAATTGTGAGCCTTTGTTTCTTAAACAAGCACGTAAGCTGTTGCGTAATTAATTGACTTTTAGTAATTCTTAGAGATAAATTACCTCTTATTTATTCAGCTGCATTATTCAATTTTTATAATCAGTCCTTCTCGTGTAGGTACAGGTGAAGTACCGTACACCAAAGTTTTCATGTGTCCCAACAGATAAAAATCTAGGGGTGTGTGATCGGGACACCTTGCTGGCCAAGCAATAGGCCCACCTCTACCTATCCACCTGTATGGGAACGTTGTGTCCAAAAAGTTCCGCACCGACCTCCTGAAGTGTGCAGGACAACTGCTGAAACCACATGTTCTGTCTAGTTGCCACCTACATCATCTTCCAGTAGAGAGAACATGTGATTTCTGAGGAACTCTTCGTACCTTTCACCATCCATACGTTCACTGAAAATCTTCTCTGAGACCCTTGTATTCTTTTTTTCCGAGGGTTCCCTAGTTCTTTCTCCGACCAATAATGTGCATTATGATGATTGGAAATGCCATCTTTATCAAATTTGGACTCGTACGTCCATAAGACATTTTTGAAAAAGGTAAGGCTTTCGACATATGCATTCAGCATAAACCTGCAGAAATCCATCCTTCTTCCAGGATCACCCTCCTCAGTCTCATGCACTGTGCAACAAACCACCCTTTCCACTGTGATATTCCTAATCTTTAGGCCACAATACGTGTTGAGGTTGTAGGGTCCTCGTAAAAGTGACAAAGAATTTCTTCTTCATCATCTGTACGGTACTCTTGGGGTCGGCCAGCATCACTGAGTCGACTTTGACACATTCCAGTTAGACGAAGGCGCCGATACACTTCATTAAACACAGACGCATAAGGATTTCGGCGACTCTGGAACCTTTGTAAATACTCTCGTCGAGCAGCTGCGGAATTACCATTGCAATATCCTAACGGAACATAATTTAAGTTTGCCGTGGACGATCACCTCGCCTGGGTGGAATTACGTTCGCCGTGATAGACAATTGCAACAAAAAACAAAACGTAAAAATAAATAATACTAAACAATTTAACGGGGATGATAAACTTAGCGATATTATATCATCATTATCATCATCAGCCACATGACGGCCACTTCTGAACATAGGCCTCCCCCAAAGATTTCCAGACGGACCTGTCAAAAGCGGCTCGCATCCAGCGTGTTCCTGCGACCTTTATCAAGTCGTCCGTCCACCTTGCAGGTGGACGGCTGACGCTCCGCTTGCCAGTACGTAGTCTCCACTCAAGAACTTTTTATATTATACAGGCGTATAAAGATAATCAGCTCATTTCCTACTTTCACAAGTCCGATTGATTTGAAATGTGGTGTACTGTTACTTAGATGGTATTTTCAAGACATGGGTAACCTTAAGCTGATGCTGTAGCATCAAGTAGTCTGCGGAATACCCAACTCCTCATTAACTTACAGTGGATATAGCGTGTTTGGGCTCATAAGAATGGTCTCAATCATTAGGTGTTAGAAAGATGATTATCGAGGCTACATGGTGAAGAAAATTGTAATTTTAAAATTTTGAAATAAAAATTAAATAAAAAAATTAAGTAAACCTCGACACAAAAAGTCTCCTAAAAGGTAAAATAAAGGACCTTGTAATAATTTGACCCAGGCGTCTTCTTGCCGGGGGACCACTAGAAAGAAGTATTTTCATCCCCCGGTCCGGGGTTCGGTCTATAACAGCCCGCTATACTGACATACCAGATACTCCACCATAAAATAGATACTTCAACGGAGCATAAAGACAAAAGAATATGAAGAAGATAAAGAGAGTGATAATGATGAAACAGGATGAGTCTGATAGAAAGTTTTACGTCACCGATTGATAAAGATTTTTTTCACGCATCTATGGGAAAAAATGATGGGTGAAACGATGATTCTGTTTCTATTAATCCTCTAAAAATAACCAACGACAGTTTAGGATTAGTAAAATTGAAAGAGAAAATTGTGTATTATGTTGGCCAAGTTCTTCATATTTACAGTGGTACGGAGTTTAAGATGTAACTTTTGAGGTAAACACCTCGTTCAATGAGTTTTGTGTTTTCTAATATTAAGGGTGAGGCTACAGATTCTTATTCAGATATAGCCTTAATATTACTAAGTGCAAAATCACCCACTACTACAAGAACAGCTCTCATTTCAATTTTTTTCGTGGATTTATCATGACATTTAGAATATAAAAATTTATTGCCCTCATTAGATTTATATGTATAATAATGCGTATATGCCTCCGACAGCTTTGGTGAACACTGTCAACTAAGATTATTCAAAACCAAAACAAAATATTCAAATTAAAATCTTACCATACTAATATACCATATCAACCATATACATTTACTTGGTTTCGTAACGGCCATATTTATGTCAGAAAAAACGAATCATCCCAAGCCTTGCTTATCCGTAATATTAATAGTCTTAATTTAATTATATAAACTGGTAAATCGTCAATTAGTCGTTAAGAGTTGTGGTAGTGTTTGTCGTAACATTCGATTTATATTACCAAAATGTCCGTGGTCTTAGGACCAAGACAAATGATGTACTAAAAAATATTTCTTTATGTAATTATCAAGTGATTGTTTTCACAGAAACGTGGCTTAACTACAATATAAGTGACCATGAATTTATAGATTCTAGGTATATACAGTTTATCGTAGAGACAGAATGTTGGACGGGGCTTCGAAGAGGGACGGAAGTGGAGTAATGATTGCTGTATCACGTAACCTGCCATCTACGCGGATGAAAAGCTGGGAAACTGACAATGAAGATCTGTGGGTCACAATTGAATTAAATAACTATAAATTAGCAATATGTGCCATTTACCTGCCACCTCCTATTCGTCTAGAACCCCTGACTAATTTTCTTGATAATGTGGATACTGTAATGTCACAAATAGATAACATTATCATACTAGGTGATTTCAACTTAGGTTTTATTGATTGGGTCATGAATGGCGCTAACGGTTACATGACACCCTCTAACTATAACTGCCCTCTAAGTTATTCACTAACTGATTTCATGTCTTTAAATAATCTACAACAGTTTAATAATGTTCCTAATGTTGATGGTCGTATGCTTGACCTAGTCTTAAGTAATATTACAAGTATACGGATTAGCAAATCCTTGGATTTATTCAGATATTTAGATACTAAGCACCCTAATTTACAATTATCTCTCCCCTCTTTACACAATTCCAACTATCTTCGTGAAAAGAAAAGAACTCAGTATAACTTTTATAGAGCAGATTATGATAATATAATGATAAAGCTAAAAAGTGTTGATTGGAATAATAATTTAGATATATATGATAATGTAGATGAGATGGTTACAGCATTTTACAAAATTTTTATTTCGATAATTGAGACACATGTACCTAAACGTTCTCCACATAAATACTTATATCCCCCGTGGTTTACTAAACAATTAATAGACCGATTAAAAGAAAAAGAAAAAGTGCGCTAGAAATATAAATTATACGGCAATCCTCGCGATAAATCAGAATATAAGTTACTTCGTAGCAGGTGCCTAAAAATAAGTAATAAATGCTTTAAAGAGTATGAATCTACAATCGAATCACTTATTCCAAAGAATACAAAAACCTTTTGGAAATATATCAAAGACAAGCAGATGAGTAACTCTACAATCCCCAACAAAATGCAACTAGACGACAAAATAGTAACTTCTGGGCCAGATATTGCCAATTTGTTTGCCACTTATTTTTCTTCTGTATACAGTATTGATACACCAAATTATACACCACAATATTATCGTACTTGCTCAACCAGTTCACTGTCTAAACTACAGTTCACAGAAAAAGACGTCCATAAGAAAATTAAAAAGTTGTGCGATCAAAAAGGGCCTGGACCTGACAATATACCACCTTTGTTTATTAAACGTTGTGGAGCTGCGTTGTCATTACCCTTAGCTAAAATTTTTAACAGATCTCTTACCGAAGGAACTTTTCCTCGCGAATGGAAGGTAGCTAGAATAGTACCTGTTCACAAGAAAAATTACGTAGATGATGTCAAAAATTATCGACCTATCTCAATTTTATCTTGCATGCCAAAGTTGTTCGAGTCCCTCTTACATCCAATAGTCTCTTAACATGTTGACAACGCAATTTCTGACTTTCAATATGGTTTCAGGCAGGGCCGCTCAGTTGATACAAATCTGGTATCTTACGTTACTTACCTTTCCCAGTGTATTGATAGGGGCCAACAAATTGACGCCATCTACACCGACTTCTCCAGTGCTTTTGATACTGTCAATCATACTATTTTACTCCGCAAACTGGAAATTGCTGGTATTAACGGTGACTTACATAGATGGTTTGCATCATATTTACAGAACAGTTCGCAATTAGTTAGAGTAAATTGTTTTGAGTCCAAAGTATTCTGTGCGACATCGGGCGTCCCGCAAGGTTCCCATCTTGGTCCGCTCCTGTTCTTGGTTTTTATTAACGATATAACAGCTACCGTTCAACATAGCAAAATATCCATGTTTGCTGACGATTTAAAACTATTCAGAGTCATTAATACAGATGAGGACTCAGTACTTTTACAAAACGATATTGACAGTATCAATGATTGGTGTATCAATAATGGCATGCGCTTGAATGTAAAAAAATGTTCTCACAAAAAAAAAAAAATATAATTCTTTGGTTCGGAGCCATTTAGAATTCGGAAGTGTTGTCTGGAACCCCTTATATACCAAGCATTCGCAACGAATTGAAAATCTACAGCGATCCTTTTCTCATCATCTCGCCTTTGCATCACCCAGAATCTCACACAGGTGTCCTTACGAACAACGTATGACCCATTTTGAAATGGACAGTTTGTACAGTCGTCGAAAGCTTCTCGACATGTTATTCCTGTACAAGTTGATGAATAATAAAATTAAATGCAGTCAACTTCTTGAAAACATCAGTATATCTGTTCCATACAACAAACCCAGACGCCCAATTACTAGTATCTTTAAACCCCCTTTAAACCCCTTACAGAACAAATGTAGGCCTAAATGCTCCAATAACTAGAATGCTCTCTATAATAAAGTGGGCAGTAAAGTGGATATAGATATATTTAATGATTCTTTTAAAGTATTTAGAGGTAAGATGCTGGATTATCTCAATAATTAATTTGAACGTAATTAGATCTGGACCATACTCGCGAACTCTGTGGCCTTTCCTGTTGCCTGTTTTTTACGTTTAGTGTTGTAACCAAATTATTTTAAATTATTTATAATACATACAATAATTACTCAATAATGTCAAAATTTAAGTACTTCATATTGTCCTCTATCTTGTCAATATTATGTTTTAATTTTTTAATTTAAGTATGTTGTCTTTGGTGAATGCTGTGTACACCTATGCGTAGCACACATATCAGATGTTGTACCTTATTGTTTTACTGTTTTATAATGTTACAATATGTAGTGCTGTTGGTGTACCTTATAACAATAAATAAATAAATAAGATGAGGAAGATTCGCTGTTCCCACAGGATTGTCCGGGGTAATGTAAAATGGCTGTCCTTCATCCGAAGCAACAGCATCCAACCTGTCGCTGACTTACTTACCGGCATCGTCGTTTTGTACGAAAGTTTTCATTTTTTTCCACACTTCCTCACTGCTACTAAATATTAATATCTCGGCTCCGAGATTACCAAAATCAGTAGAAGTTACAGTATTGGTTTCATAAAATAGTGGCTTTTCCTTCACACCAATTTCATCTTGCTACATCTAGACAAAGTTGGTATAATAGAATATCTGTCATCTTTAGTGCGTTTAAATAAGATAATTGATTATTGGGTAAATTAAGTATCATCTAAAGATGCCTACTGCAAATGATCGCGTATTAACTAAATACTAGGTGGCTTAAGTATTGTCGAAATGAGAACAGGTCCCGCCTAGTATCGCAATTAACACAATGCTCACACCTGTTCTAGTATATAAATAAATAAATATACGCTCAACTCTACTTGTGGACTACCTTCGGCCCGGCCAAAAAATTCATTAAACTTGAATATTTAATGTAACGTGGCTGGTCGCTGTAACACTATGATAAAATTATTAGCAATTTTCGAATTAAATTAGCCAGAAATAAAGTTCAAATTAATATGGCTAGTGTTACGTAATACCTAGATTTGAAACTTATTCCTTATTTTCATTTCAGTGCCGTGTACCCGCGGCGAGGTGTAATTAAGTAAATAAATTTATTCCGTTATGCCAGCAAAGCGATATGATAGATCAATAATTCTGTTTATTTTCTGACATAATGACACATGCTTAACCCACTTGACTCCTTACAACGACGGGCACTTCGCATCGTCGATGATCCCAACCTCACGGACAGAGTTGTGGCGCTGGGTATGCGGAGGGACATTGGTTCTCTGAGGAACTGTTTAATATGGTGCCCGCCTCGCCTTTTTACCATCGAACCACTCGCCATCGCAGTGGAGTTCATCCATACTGCGTTGAATCCATCCGTAGTAGCACGGTGCGTTTTCAACAGTCTTTCCTGCCGCGCACGTGCAAGCTTTGGAATGAACTCCCTGCATCGGTGTTTCCCGAGCGATATGACTTGTCCTTCTTCAAACGAGGTTTAAAAAGAGTGCTCACCTCCCGGTAGGCAACGGCTTGGCTGTGCCTCTGGCATTGCTTTAGCCCATGGGCGGCGGATGCTGCTTACCATCAGGCGGACCGCTCGCTCGTTTGCCTACTAAGGCAATAAAAAAAAAAAAAAAAAATGTTGCACTTACTGGTTATATACTTAAGGAATATTTTTTAATCGCAAGGCACCCATTACACGCTCACACAACCGGCATTCGATTCCATCACTCATTATTGACGAGTCAATAATGGTGACTGATGAAAACAAATTGACATTACACAATCACTCAAAATCACCTTCAGTCATACTCAAGATTTTACGGAGAACACACGTTTTCACGTTAGAGCAAAAAGCGTTAAAAGAAGCCGTTGGGTAAAATATTGGCTGTAAAGAAGAGAATTTCATAGCCAAACTTTTGTTTTACCCAGCTTCTATTAGCGGCCCCGCAGAGTCGCCGTCGGCCTACCGGCCCATCGTGTTGCTCGACGAGGTCGCCAAACTCTTCGAGCGCATCGTCCATGCTCGCCTCGTCGAGCACCTCGAGAGGGTCGGACCGAACCTGGCCGACAGCCAATTTGGCTTTAGGAGGGGACGTTCCACCGTCCACGCGATTCTGCGGGTGAAGGAACAGGCGGAGGATGCAGTGGCCGGAGGCGGAATAGTTGTCGCGGTGTCCTTGGACATCTCCAACGCGTTCAACACGCTGCCTTGGCCCTGCATTCACGAGGCACTGCGGTACCACGTAGTACCGCCCTATCTTCGGCGTCTGGTGCACGCGTACCTGTCTGACAGGGACATTGTGTATCCCCGGGCGTCGACGGGTGGCACCGAAGAGCGAAGTCGTGCGGTGTTCCACAGGGCTCGGTTTTGGGCCCTCTCCTGTGGAACATCGGATACGACTGGGTGCTCCGTGGTGCAAATCTCTGGGACGTCGGTGTGACGTGCTACGCCGACGACACATTGGTCACAGCGACCGCCAGGACGTTCCGGGACGCCGCCACCTTGGCGGCGGTGGGCACCGGCCAAGTAGTAAGTCGGATTCGACGGTTGGGTTTAAAGGTGGCCCTCGAGAAAACCGAGGCCATTTGTTTCCACGGGCCTCGGAGAGGGCCACCGGCCGGTGCCCACATCGTGGTTGAGGGGGTGCGGATTCCCATCGGCAAAGATATGAAATATCTAGGCTTAGTCTTAGATAGCCGATGGAAATTCCGCGCCCATTTCAAGAAACTGGGGACGAAACTGTCTCGGGCAGCGGGCGCTCTTTCCAGCCTGCTGCCCAACCTGGAAGGTCCTGGCATCCCTTGCCGGAGATTATATCACGGAGTCGTGCGGTCCATGGCCCTCTATGGCAGCCCCGTTTGGGCTGACTCCCTGAACCGCCCCTGCATCGCCCTCCTGCGCACTCCGCAGAGAGCTTTGGCGCAGCGGGCGATCAGGGCGTACCGCACGGTCTCTTTCGAGGCGGCTTGTTTGTTGGCCGGATTCCTGCCCTGGGATCTGGACGCCAAATCCCTCTCCGATGTCTTTCATTGGCGGGAGGAGGCGTCCAGTCGCGGGCAATATCCGGCCCTGATGGAGGTGGAGGCCATGAGGGCCACCCTACGGCGAGCCGCCGTAGAGGAGTGGCGTCTCAGGCTGG
The DNA here is from genome assembly GCA_947568825.1 of Sphinx pinastri. Lineage (NCBI taxonomy): Eukaryota > Metazoa > Arthropoda > Insecta > Lepidoptera > Sphingidae > Sphinx > Sphinx pinastri. Next base: position 3,858,273 of record OX387614.1, on the reverse strand, counting down.
AGGCCCCGACAGCGGGGCTCAGGGTCGTCGCGGCAGTGCGTCCTGTCTTTGCCGAATGGCTGGACAGGCGCCACGGTGCGGCAACGTTTCGCCTGTCGCAGGTGCTCACCGGGCATGGCTGCTTCGGTGAGTTCTTGTGGCGGGTAGTGCGGAAGGAGGTGTCGGCCGTGTGTCACCACTGTGACAACTGCCCGCTGGATACGGCCCAGCATACGTTAGAGTTTTGCCCAGCCTGGGATGAGGAGCGCAGCGCTCTCAGAGCAGTCGTCGGAGGAGACCTCTCGCTGCCGGCCGTGGTCGCTTCCATGGTCGACAGCCGGAGGTCCTGGCGTGCGGTGGCACACTTCTGTGAGGTGGTCCTCTCGCGGAAGGAGAGTGCCGAGAGGGATCGGAGGCGCGGAGATCCCTCCCGCCGCCAGACGAGACGTAGGAGGCGCCGGGTGGACGACTGACCGGCGTCTTCCGCCCTGTGGATTGGGGGCGTTTGGAGAATTCTACCACGGTATCCCCTGCCTGTCGTAAAAGGCGACTAATAGGGGCCACCGGGGGTCGCAGGCGGGCGGCAGGGGGCTGTCCGTCTTTCACTTTTGTGTTCTATTAGCACATTGTAGCGATCCCTGTGATGGACGGCAGCGTGGCTGGTAGGCCTCACGCTGCCATTGACGCCGAGGGCGTCCTTCGGTGCGTGGGGGCTCCTGAGCCCCCCCACAACAGGAGACGGGCCGCACTAGGCGGCAACGCGCAGAGGCGGCTGCGGACGACAACTTAGACACTCCCGTCAGAGCAAGCCCGCAGCCGTCCCTAATGCGCCGAAGATGGCCACCGCGGAGTTTTGGCTGGTATGCCGTGCGTTATACATAGGTTAGGGACTCGGCCCGGCGGTCGCCCGATGGTTACATCTCTCCGGGTGGCTCAACGCCGGGACCTAAGGCACGGTGAACCCAACATAACCGCTCAGTCGCCCCCCTTGAAGGCTGGGCGGTAGTAATAAGTCACTTTCTCCGCGAAAACCTTTTATTAGCGGCGACGCCCGCGTGAAAAAGTTTTTCGGGGATAAAAGTCCCGCTATATATTTTCCCGGGATAAAAGTAGCCTAGCCACTCTATCTTTGTGCCAAATTTCATCCAAATCCGTTCTGTAGTTCTGGTGTGATTGAGTAAAAAGCATCAAAGATAATATTGGTATAGATGTATAGATTCATTTAGTCTGAAATACGAGATACAAAGAAGATAGGGACTATGACAACTATTTTTTTTCTCTATTATCTTATTAGCTATTAAAGACTCGTGGTATCCCACAACTCAGGGATTGTTTCAAAACTTAAAATAAAAAACTCTTCCTGCGACTGGAGCATAATATTGACTATTCGTTCGGAGAGAGTGTGATTGGCTGCGCGGCCAATCACGCCTGCGCACCTGCGCAGGTGCGCAGGCGCCACGTCGACGCAATACAATATGTCCCACTCCATCGCTGTCCGCGCGCTGACTGACGTTTGCCGGACCAAATGCCATTAGACGATCGCGCAAAAGTCATGAATGATTGATGGTTGCATGATGCGCAAATCAAAAAATCTAGATATTCGTCAATCACCACATTAGACGCTAGGTTATTCGTCACTTACAGATGTGACTATGGTAAAACTAACAGCAAAACGTACCGTCTAATGGGCGCCTAAAACTGACTGCAAAACGTACTGTCTAATGGGCGCCTAAGTGATTTTAAATCAAGGGATTTCTATATCGAGCGGTGAACCCCTCACTAAGAGGTCACTGACCTGAGTGTGAATTGTGGTGAATGCACGTTGCGCCTGACTTTTTTGTATGAAACTAACTTTCGCCCGCAGCTATCCAGTGTTTTATGATTTAACGGTTCTTCGTGAAATCCTTTTTTTAAAGCGTAACGGACTTCAAAATACAATTATTTACTTTTTGTAACCCTTAAATCTTGTACCAAAAATGTTTTAATCGATAGCGTAAGCCGGCAAAGGAACAAAGGAAACACCTAATGGTAATTTGAGGCGATGTCGGCCTCAAAGGAAATTAATATGGATTAAAGATAAAGTTTAAAGCCCTGCTGCCACTTCATGATTTTTTTATGAGACTGGTACTGTCGATGTCGAGCTGGCAATTCATTCATCTACCGTTGGCGCTTTTGTGAGACTATTATGAGTAAAAAAAACTTTGGTGCCAGTTCCTAGCCTGTTCTACCTTCCCCCGTTTATGCGATACGGTGAGGGGCGTGTTTGTATGTAGGAGTACACGAAGTAGCTGAGCAGCGATACCTACCGCAATTGTTTGTACCTACGAAACATGTAAAGTGTAGGGTATTAGAAATAAAAAACATTAAAATATACGCTTTTGACTAGCCGTTTGCATCACTATACTATGTCAAACGACGCGTTAGGTCGCCGTGCGGCATTGCACCGCAAGCGCGCCGGACTTGCAACCTGGGAGACGAAGCGGAGCGGGGAGAACGTGCCGCCACCGCAGTTTTGCTTGCGGTAAACAGCGTTGCGCTGCGGTACCGCACCACCCGTGTGGCACCCTATACCTCGAATTGATTACGAACCGCACATGGTATGGCTTCGCTCTAAGGGGGTGGGCACGCCGCGCCGCAGACCGGAGTCAGCGTGTTGCCGATATCTACCCCATATTTCGTCAGAAAACTGAAAAATATGAAAATAAGACGTTATAAATTAAAGTGCATAAATCAATTAAAAGCTTGTAACGAACACGAGCCGTCATTAGCAGCGGCCTTTGCTCTGCGTAAGCGCGACCTGGGTGAGACTAGTAGATCACATCCGTACATAAGCTAATGCCCTTGTCGCTTAAGGACTAGCCAATGGCGTACAGGATGCACCCACATTTCGCCAAGCATAAGTCCATTACATGAGAAGAAAAGTCAAATGCCATAACAGGTAAAATTCTAAACTCGGAATACGCACGTGTGTTTTTCGCATCGCAACGTGTGTTTTGTAAACATGTATGAAAAAGTCGTATACCTATGTTGATACATAAACATTAAACAATAAACGCTCTTTAAGTCCAGACCCAGTTTTCTGGTGGTAGGTCTCATATATATGTAAGAGTCCGTCTGGGTGGGTACCACAGCAAGGTCTATTTCTACCGCCAAGCAACAGTGTGCATGCACTGTTGTGTTTCGGTTTAAAGGACATTGTAGCCAGTGTAACTACTGGACATAATGAAATGAGACTTCTTAACATCTTATGTCTCAGGATGACGAGCGCAGTGGAATGCCACACAGTACTTTGTAACTCAAGGTGCTGGATGGTTTTGCTACTGTTTATGGGTGGTCGTGTCGTTTACCATCAAGCGAATGGCATACTCGTCTCGTCATTCAACGCAATAAAAAAAAACCGGGTATCGCACCCAGCACTTCGCAGTTCACAGCCCAAGTACTGCAGACTGCTATTGGATCAATAAAGCTATCTAGACGGCACCCGCATCAAGCTTTGTCAAAGTAGGTGAAACTGCATTGCGGCGAGGTGACGCGACGTGGCTGTATTTACTATCGTACGAGACATTGTGAGGCAGCGGCGTTGGAAAACCTTATATTTTTTACTAATTGTATAAATGCAAAAGTTTGTCAAATGAAAATTTTATTGATGATTAGATGTTTTTTAGTGGTAAACGCAGAAACCGCTGAACGATGGATGAAGTTTGTAATACGATAGTCTTGGTGTATAGTTTATTTTAATATACTAAGCACGTTTTAGCTCAGAAATTAATATTATAGAATAATAGGCACTTTCATGCCGGGAGTCGTCTATTTCGCGGGCGCCACGAACTACACCTAGTATTGCGTATAATAAATCTGCATGACTTAAGGACGGCCTCGGTTGCCTAGTTGTATTACCGTACGACAGCAGTGCTAAAGTCTTGGGTTCGATTCGCCGGGTCGGGCAAAAGTGATATTGGAATTTACTACTCAGTATTAGCCCGGAGTCTGGAAATGTGCCCAGTAAAAGGCAATACGCCCGCCCCCTATTACATAGAACCTAACATAGCTGGCGTAATTTGGGTGTGATACACCTCAGCAGCACCCCTTTTTCCCTTTACATTGTGTATATAAAGCTGCATATGTATGTGGTGCAGCGTCCCTCACTGCGAGCTTGTATAAAGCTGCACTACCTACACGCAGTTATAACACGGGTCATTTTGAGCTTCAAAGATTTACAAACTAACGGGCGTTTTGTACCCGCTACCCAATAGTTTGTACTTTGTAACATTTATAGGACCTTTCAGTATGCATCGGAAATATAAAAATCCCTTGTGCTCGAAGTGCAATATTTTATTTATAGAGGAAACTAGTATTCTGACAAGCAATTACAATACCAGAAGATTAAGAATGCGCTGCCGACTTAAGTAAAAAAAATATGAAGAGAAGGAGATTACGGCTTTCAGAAATCGTACCATAAGAAACACTATAATTTCTTTTTTAAGCGAATGAAGTCTAGAGTAGGGCAAAGTGATATTGGGTTTTTCTACTCAGTATCAGCCCGGGGGCTGGAATTTGTGCCCGATTTTTTTTTATTGCACTGAATGACGAGACGAGCATGCCGTTCGCCTGATGGTAAGCAATACGACCACCCATAAACAGTAGCAACACCATCCAGCACCTTGACTTACAAAGTACTGTGTAGCATTCCACTGCGCTCGTCATCCTGAGACATAAGATGTTAAGTCTCATTATGTCCAGTAGTTATACTGGCTACAATGTCCTTCAAACCGAAACACAACAGTGCATGCACACTGTTGCTTGATATTGATATGGCAACAGGCTCGTACCCTATTACATCATGGGACTAGATAGTAGTCCAGACTGCGATGAACTTGTTCTTTTCATTCGTATTACCGTCCCTTATAAACATTTTCTGTCGTTGCAGCTAGGGTTGCCGCCCGTACTTTATAGTAAAGTATTGTAAGCGACGATAGCTAAGTTGAATTTAATAATTTTAAGTGTTTGTTGTACGCCGTAGTTTCATTGACACAACAGTCTTCGTAAATACTTTCGTAAGAAAATGTTGACTACCCGGGAATCATATGTCATTTTTTGTTTACATTTCATTAAATACCTAAACTGATGGAGTTATATGTGTACTGAATATTGATAATATTGTGTACTGCATTAGCTACAGACGCAACGAGACCGAGTGCCATTTCCGAGTACCCACGTCTAAGCACCTACGCCACGGTAATATTATCTATGCAGTATTATGTCTCCAGCCCTCTCCTTGATATAATTACCTACAGCCGCGGGGTACGTAAACACGCGATAGGGCTGCCCGTCTACAGTATTTTAATTTAATCTAAGATACTTGAGTTTCTTTCTAGTTTTGTGATTGTAAAAGATATTATTTAAAAAATGAAATTCTTATTACTCAACACAATCGGTTGAGGGTAACTGCTTCAAAATTGGCTAGCAAAATTCCTTCCGAACAAACATACATAGGTACATTGCACGTTAAATAAAAGCTTTTAAAAAGAAAACATTTTTTTTATAAAAATAAGTCCGACATTCCAAGGGATATTCTCATAATTATTTCATGATGATATTTTGTCTGATTCAATAATATTTATTATGTAAGTAGCTAAGGTGATTGCTGAGGTCTCGGGTTCGATTCCCGGGTCGGGCAAAGTGATATTGGATTTTTCTATTCAGTATCGGCCCGGAGTCTGAAATTTGTGCCCGATATGGCGATAGGCTCGCCTCCTATCACATCATGGGACGGAATATACACGGCGAAAAGTGGGTGCAACTAGTTCAGCCTCTGCCTACTCCTTCGGGGATACAGGGCGTGAGTGTGTGTTTGTGTGTGTAAGCAGCTAAGTATATATTGAGTAAGTAGGATAACCTAGCCTAGGAAACTACTTACTAGTTATTTTATCGTGAGCGTAGGTAAGTCACTCGTACGTCACTTTTTTCACCTTATCCACTCCTTTATTTATTAATCCAGGTATTTTACTCGGTTGAAAAAGCGAAATACCTACCTATTAAAAAGAGAATCAAATTAAAAAAAAACATTTATTAATTTACCATTTATATTAAAAAAAACAGCACAATATAGTCTATAATTGTTCTTTGCCATATTATGTAAGTACTTCTTCTTATTTAATTCAAATATTCACAAAATGCACGCTTACCTACTGCTTACAAAACAATCACACGGTTCGTTCGTCACTGCGGCGCACTCGCGACTGTTTGTGTACTTAATGTGTACTAATATCGAGTCACGTGGGCATCACTCGCGTTCCGACCGTTTGTATGAAGATATTCTACTGTATATCTGTATACCGTGCCTACGCCCCACTCCGAACCGCACCGACCTAACAAAGTGGTCACATGATTCATGAATAAAAAAAATCAATATATTAGAATAGCTTTCAATAAATTATTCTTGTAATTTTATTTCTATTCTCGTTCGATAAATTTCCAAACCCACAGAACCATTGGGCGTCGGCCTAGATACACCCTCACCCCGCCCCCCTTTCCCCTAACACCCCCGCCAAGTAAGATGGCGGACCTGTTTTAAGCAACGTCGAGGTTTTATTTGTTGCCAGAGCGCCATGCGCATGGATATCTGCCGAACACTAGAGAACCACAATATACTTTGGGGTATCTCATAAAATGCAATTTGTGATGCTTTTTTTAACACCTATAAATATTATCAATTATAATCAATCAACTTAACGATAAAACTTTATTTCTCAAAATGCGTTCGGTGTCGATGTCGCCTAACGCTCAGCTTAATAGAGGGTTAACTTTGAGTCAACTTGCCACTTGTTATCCGCAACGGTCAGTCGTTTGCCTTATTATAGCATGTACGCCTATGTCGCGACAGCTCTGTGTCAGTTATACCGAGTGCACCGCTATGGTTGCTCGGATCATGGATTTGAACAGCGAACGGTTGATATGAAAAAATATTTGAAAAAATATTTTTTTTATCCTTAGTTTTAGTTAAACTATGAAAGTAAAATGCAAAAGGATATTTAAAAAAATATACTACAATAAAATTTTTAAATATTAAATTACTTTTTCAACATGTGAAGTGATTAGTGTAAAGTTAATTATTGTGTTTTGTGCAGTTATTTTTTTTAAATGGATTTCCCGTTCCCGCCTTTGCCGATGGAAGATGCGACAAACACGAAAAGGAAGGTAAGTAATCGTTATTAATTAATTTTCTTGTTACGTACTATTACTTAAGTAGAAAAAATAGTTCCTTAACAAAAAGTATTCATCAAAACAAACTTTATATTAAATCATGCGCAATAAGATGTCTCAATGTATATTGGACTCTATTGAGTGGAGCTGTAACATCGGTTTGTAGTTTGTATGGAAGCCAATGTTACAGCTTAATTCATTTCAGATGTGAAACGCTAGCGTTCGTGCAAAGCCACAGACTACTTGAAATAAGGTTTTATATTTTACTAGCCGGCCCGGCTAACTTCGTATCGCTTAAGAATCAATTAATGTTGTGTTAACTTATTCGATTTTTATTAACATTAAAAGAATTATCAAAATGAATTAAGCTCAACATGTACGAAAAATAAAATTAAAAAGTCATATATTCATACACAGAGAAAAAGAAAATCAGATACTATTGAGCACGACATGACACAATAATGATATACCTACCTCTTTCACCTCTTCCATATTCATACTTCTCATCATACATTTTCGCCAATTATGGGCATCCCCTCCATCCGTACCATCCACATTCGCTCGATAAATACTTTTCGTGACACTACCATCCTCTCTACGTGCCCAAATTATCTCAGCATACTTCTTTTAATTTTAGTCATCACATCATCCTTCAATTTATAACTCTGTCTTATCATACTATTCCATGCGATAAGAAATAGTGACTTCACATAATATACTCAGTAAGAATTGCGATTCTACCGCATTTACTTGACTTTCGTGCTCGTTCTGCCAAACCAGCATTCACTTCCATGCATAAGCGTCGGCAATAGCACAGTATTTCGAATTCTTATTCTGCTCCCTTTACCCTGATACAAGCTTTGGAGTTCTCATTACCGAGACTTCAATGCCCTCACCAGGCGGCCCTTAGTCCCATACGATAATGACAACGTTTACCACAGCTTATTCCTCGGCACACGATCATAAGCCTTTTCCAAGTTTATGAAGGCACAAAAGATGATTTGGCCAAATTTTTCTCCAACATGTACCTTATGAAAAAGACTTGGTAAATCAAACACGCAGTCCAAAATACTTTTCTGTGTATACGAAAATTGACGTTTTAACGATACAGCTTATCCCAACAAATTGAGAGTTGGAACTCAACTCTTTGAAATCACTTTCATTGACGAATTTCCGAAACAATCGTATGAAGAGAATTCATTAAAACGAATTCGAATACAAACACGGTCGAAAACTGAATATAAATTAGTGAAAACTAAAAAAGATGATAACTTGCGCAACAGTATGCAATGAAAGGAGGTAACATGACATTATAATATTCTCTTTGCGACCGCCACTGGGACTACGCGCAACTGAAGCAGCTGTCAAAGGATAAAAAAAAACAACGCCATGTTCATTTTTTAAAATTACAAAAAAATGTAACACAAAATCAATTTTCTTCATAATTTCCTTGATCGTGAACTATTTCCATATTTTTATAGTTATTCTGCTATTCGGAAGGGTATACAACTTCAAAAAATCAAAGTTAAGAAATTGCGTAACTAACATAACTCTCTTTTATATATATATATAGATAAATACATGTAAACATGGTAAATTTTTAATTGTTTATTATTTCATTTTATATGAATTCCTATATTATCAAATACAATTAGGAATAAAGTGAAAAAATGTATTACATAAAGTGGTGGGATTTAGCCTAAAAGATGAGTTTTGTAGTGAAAAAAGCAGTCTTGCGGATTTTCAATTATGTTATAGTCCGTGTATGTAAATTATGAAATAACATGGCAAAAGAGTATATTCGCCCCTCCCTACCAATACATGGTGATGCGATATCGACACTAATTTGTTCCTGAAATGAATGAAGTAGTTGTTACTATTGCTATCTTATCGTAACGCGGTACCGGTCGGGTAGATTTTTGTTTAAATTCCCCTTTATCACGATGCTTAGCGACGTCACTTTGCGATAGGTTTCAATGAATTACGACAGGGATTTTGAATTATGATATCCGGTCAGGTAATGACTGCTTTTGCCATATTATTTGACTCGCTACATAGTTGTATTATTAAATTTAATACTTACGATATATAGAAACACAGTCATGTCTATTAAGCTTTATCAACAATCTTATACTCTTACTTAATAAACTTTATGTAAGTAACTTAAATTAAAAACTATAATGATAAGAGAGTTCTATACTTGGGTTTATGAATATTATTTATTTTTAATTCCTTCAATTAATTTATTTGGCTCTATTTGATATACAGACATTACAAACAAATGAACCAAAGCATGGATATACATAATGTATGTATATACCCATACAATGCAGTATATCCATATTATACTTCAGGATTCCCACGTAGATGTATTCGTAAGGAGTAGTCAGAATAGCAATGATTGCACTCACTTTTACTTATTTATACTTTATTTATATGACATTTTTATACCACTGACCCCACACAAAAAATATAGTCTTATATGACTAACGACATACATTTATGTCGTGGTTACCAAAATTAAGAAGATTTATCCTATAAAACCGAAACCCAACACTGAAATTCTCGATCAATGAAAATTTGCCTCTATGCGGGGATCGAACCCGCAGCCTCGTGTTCTACGGCCGGCGCAGAGCTCATTGCACCGCTGCACCGCCGAGCCTATCACACATCAAACACAGCAATGTATAGGCAATACTTCCGTCTCAAGACGCGGGACGAGATAGTAGCTATCGGACATGCATGTACATAACTACATAGTACCGAGTAATACGGCGTGAACAGAATTTAAGGGGTAAAAATAATGAAAATATTCGTCAATCGTCTGGACTGTAATTTAACGTTTTGAGATCATCTTTCATTTCGAACATTTACATCCACTTTGTAAATTTTAAGTCAGTAAATGTCAGCTATAACACACACTGTGTATGTTGTCATTTTAAAAGTTAAGTCATAGTAATCCTGAGTTTAGTTAGGATCGGTTGGAAATATTGACATTGCCCGAAATAAATATAGATTTCCTTGCCTTACATTTTGAGGTTAGAATTTTTGTTTTATCTTTGTAGAAATAAGCATTTCGGCGCACCGCAAGAGCTTGACAGAAAGGGTAATTTAAATAATTAATTAAGAAATAAGAAAATGCGTCGTTTAACTCCCAAAAATAACATTAATAATTATCAACCGTAGAAGTGTAGTTGACTACCTTTTATTAGAAATGTATGTCATATAAAATAGAGCGAAATATTTTTCAAAATCTGCACAATAATAAATGTTGTTATGAAGCTTTGAAATTTGATCGAAGGGGCATCTGTCAAATAATGGAAACAGCAAACTGTGACGTCACCGAATGTCACCGGCCATAACGCTGCGTGCGTGAGAAAGAGATGGCGCGATAGGGCTGGCGTGGCGGGATCACCACACTCACACTTTGGCTCACGACAATGTTTCAAATATGTATATCTGCTTTACTTTTCAACAAATGTTGATGCTTAGGTATTTCCCAGAAAAAATACTTTTTTGTATTATTTTCTGTTATATATAAAATCACGTGGAAAAGAGAACATTGGAAAATACCCTATTGTTAAAACCTAGCATGCCGGTGATTGCTAGGTGTTGTGTGTGTGGTCACTCTTCTGTGAAAAACAGAAAAAAATATTTCTTTCGTTTGTAATTTGGATTTACTAAGTTTAACCTAAGATTTTACGATAAACGGCCTTTTACAGTGACAATTGACATATACATGAATATTTGTTTGGATTACATTTCAATCAACAGACGTAATATACTTCGTGAACTGTAATAGTGGGCTTTAAATTACCAAGAACACTTGCAGAAGTTGTCTTCCGCAAGTTCTGTTTACCATGTAAACAGCCACAGCAAGCTGACTTATGTACCCTAGCAGGAATTTCATCATTATAGTATAGTATTCGTATCGATTAAGTTAGCGTTAGGGACGCCTCCTACAAGGTGGACAGACGACCTTGTAAAGGTCGCAGGAACCCGCTGGATGCAGGCCGCTTCTGACAGGTTGGTCTGGAAATCTTTGGGGGAGGCCTAAGTTCAGCAGTGGACTTCTAAAGGCTGAAGAAGAAGATGAAGTTAGCATTCAAGTATTTCTCTATAGTCGTTTGCCAATACTGTACGCCAAAAAACCTCAGATTATTATGGCTTTAGTTATTGTTCAAACCAAAAATAGATTCGTACTGCCGAATTCCATACATTTTATGTCCACTGCTACCATGGTTATACCATGTACTATTCTAAGTTTATACGCGCGTAATGTTCACACTGTCGTATTTTAGTTCCAAATACGCTCACGGAACGCTACTAAAATTTCCATAGAAAAATTGACTTATACGAAACATAACATTAACGATATTACGCGTAAGTTACTGCAAATTTTGAAGCTTGCAGGACTTGTGGCCAGTTGTGCCAGGTTAACAGATTTATCTCCGCCCTGTGGATTGGGGGCGTTTGGAGAATTCCACCACGGTATCCCCTGCCTGTCGTAAAAGGCGACTAATAGGGGCCACTGTCCTCTGTCCGTCTTTAGTTTTGTGTGTGTTTTAGCACATTGTTGCGACCCCCGTGATGGACGGCAGCGTGGCAAGTAGGCCTCACGCTGCCGTTGTAGCCGAGAGCGTCCTTCGGTGCGCGGGCGCTTCTGAGACCTCCACAACAGGAGACGGGCCGCACGAGGCGGCACCGCGGAGGGGCGGTTGCTGACGATAAATTAGACACTTTTCGTCCGAGGAAGCCCGCAGCCGTCCCTAATGCGCCGAAGATGGCCACCGCGGAGTTGTAGTTGGTACGCCATGCGTTGTACATAGGTTAGAGACTCGGCACGGCGGTCGCCCGACGTTTTCCATCTCTCCGGGCGGCTCAACGCCGCCGGGTCGTAAGGAATGGTGAACCCAGCATAACCGCTAGGTCACCCACCACGAAGGTAGTGGTAACGCACTTTCTCCGCGAAACCAAAAAAAAAAGGTTAACAGATTTATTTGTATTTATTCAGATTTTGAACACACGATATAGATATAAAATGGATGTAGAATGTAGATATTTATACAGATTTTTACAATTCGTTAATAATTTATACAGATTTTAGCCAATTTAGATGTATTTTTTTGGTTTCGAACTAGAATATAGCTTTTACAAACGAAATAAGTAGTACTGGGACTTAAAAAAGGCGACCAGAATAATTGAATGCAGATTTTTTTACACATTTTTCATGTCACAAATACTGAAAATACGTCTCGGTAACCTGGCAAAACTGCTTGCGCGCAAAATAATGAGTTATATAGAAAAACTCACGCATATTTAGTTCCATCAGGATGATGCATTAAATCCGCGTGCCGTATAGGCTTTTAGTACGCATCTTCGCTATTCAAACTAGTGTACGTTGGCGTCTCCTAAGGTCGTTGAACCATTTGTTCATGAGCCATTTGACATGTCTGTAATTAACATTGATGATAGACAAATCAACACAACACACACAAAAACATACAGTAAATATAAAACATGATAGCATGCGCAGTCTGTCATGCATATCTTGACGATTCGGCTTCATTAATACAAAGGATGAATGTATATACATAGTGAATTAATTAGACTTACATATAAAACCAAAGCGGCAATTTATTCTCACTTCGATTACACTCAAATTGCCGAGACACCAAATTACTACTGATAGACTGTAAAAAATATACTTATTATTGATTCAGAAAACAAATATGGTTACGTTTACAAGGTGCTGGAAAACAGCAGGAGGGGGGGGGGGAGCCACCGCAAATAGTAGTAGATACTCACTGTACGTATGCGATATAGTAAATTTCTGTTGTTTTCAAGTAATATTGTGCTAATCATATTTTACAAATCTTGTTACGAGCGAGCGCCGCCGTGTTCCGTCCTCTGGCCCTCAAGTCAGGAAGTGCATTTTGCGCATGTGCAGCTGCCGCTTCCCGTCTCTTACCCAGACCCCTTCGTCGCCATTCGAAGCAGCCAATTAGAAAAAAACAGTGCGTGTTGGGCCACAGGTAACGAATATAGGAGGAGGTGGACCTTTCCACGGCCTCATCTTAAATATGCATGAACCACCCCTGCTTTCTAATTCATAAACGAAACTTAGTGATTTGGTTATAGTTTTAGAACATGCTAGGTGGTCTCAGGTATGCGAAGGTCCGGCAAGTCAGGTGCCACCGAAATATTCATTTCTGACGCCAAGAAGCGAATATGTACTGTTGTGTTTCGGTTTGAAGGACATTTGTAGCCAGCGAGCGACTGGACTCTATAGTCTATGAGACTTAACATATAATATCACAAGATGACGTGCGCAGGGTGTTGCCATGGAGTACTTCATAATTCAAAGTTCTGTATGGTGTTGCTATTATTAATGGGCGGTAGTATTTCTGACCACGAGGCGTACGTAGGCTTGCCAGATACAGACATCATTCCCGGGACAAATCTACTAGGGTAACGAAGTCGGGCCGTTGCGAAGATATATGAATACAGAACGTGCTTTTTCCTTAGGTATTTAATTAAAGCCTCGAGTTTATTGGTTATTTATTTGTTGTATTTTAAAACAGAAAAGACACTGTTTTTTTTTTAAATACATACTTTTATTATGTAAGAGTAAACCTACTACAATACAGATCTGCCTTAATACATTTTGTTTATTATATCCTTACTAATATTATACAATATTATGCGAAAGTAACTGTCTGGCGCGCTTTCACGCCAAAACTACTGAACCGATAAATGAAATTTGGTACACAGATAGTCTAGAGCCTGAGAAAGGACATAGGCTACTTTTTATCCCGGGAAAATATAAAGCGATACTTTTATCCCGGAAAAACGTTTTCACGCAGGCGGAGCCGCGAGCAAACGCTAGTTATATTATAAAAAAAGTGCCGAGTGCCGTGTCATAGTTACTGACAACGTGCTGGCAGACAACTTAATACTTTGGTGAAAAAAAATAGTACGTGTTCCATATCCGGGACAGTAAATTCTAATTACTGGACACTGGTCAGACGCAAAATTCCGGAACATTCCCGGATTTATCGGCCATCTGCATAGCCTAGGCTTACCTGCCCTGGTAACCGATATAACAGTAAGTCAGAAATATGGCCACCTTTAACTTACTGTCCTCTCGATTACCACGGTAGTTACCGTATGCTCATCTCGCCATCCAGATGTAAAAAAATATATGTCGAAATTATTTGCCGGTAAAACATCGATCATGGAAAGGCGATCCTATTTTTATATTGTATATTTGTGAATCCGAATAATATAATTATGAATACAAAGAACCAATACCCGATAAAGTTAATAGTATAGTTGTATTGGTTTTGTATATAATATATAATGTAATATGTATAAATAAATAAAATAATTGCATTATTACAAGTTGTTAAAAATATTTATTGTTATTAATCGTTTATATAATGTCCTTTTTCAATATTGTATTTTCTTTTCCATTTTTGTATTATTTTAGAAAATTACGTTTATAAAAGATAATAATGTCTCGTCTGGATAGTGAGACAACTCAAGAAACCGGTTATTATTATTTATCAATATGATTGGTAATTAAGAAATACTTAGTCAATATATTTTCGTTCCTTCAGTTTTCACAATGCGTCTCCATAATCCAGACTTTAATGCCACTTGCAGGTGTGTTATTTTCCCTTACACCAATCGGATACTTTCATAATGATTTATCAGGTAACAGGAACACGGTGGATGCACGCCGCTATTGACAAGTCTGTCTGGAAATCTTTAGGGGAGGCCTATGTTCAACATCATGTGGCATGGCGTGTGGTGATGATGATTAATTTATAATCATTCATCACTAACCATATGGGATAAGGCATGACCTTTATAGCTAATGCGATAAGGTAGGTTTAAAAAAGTCTATCTAGCATATCTATACTTCCGTGCTGTTTTAACCCATTTATTGTATACCAACAGTATTTATATCACCTACAACTGGTATCCGCATTTTATAATACATAATATGTATTTTTAAATATCCTGCCTGGCAACTGAATAGCAATTTTATTTTTAATATTTGCTTAAAGTACAAACACTAAAAAATTACAAGGGTAATAAACTCTTAGGTCCGTTGGGTATTAAAAAATATGAAAAAGTATAAAAAATTTAAGAGCGTCGTGCGGCAAACTACTCTATGTTCGCGCAGCGCAGTACGTCAACTCTGCGCGGAACCAATATTAACCAACAATTGATCAAAGGACATGTCCAAAAACGAGCCTAACATTTTAAAGTCGTCCGATTTTGAGATTTATGTAATTTTATTTTGCTTAAAAACTACACATAAAATGAACGTTATTAAAAAAGTTATAAATGGAGGGGTCTTAAAATATTTTTTTATCGGATCCAAGTCCATATTTTTGCCACTTTAATATCCACAAAGTTTGAACCTTGTTAGATTTTGAGGCCCAACATCCATATAAAAGCGGACATCTTTACGGCGTTTGTTGATTGTTATTACGTAAAAGATACCATACTTTGTAATAAAAACCTTTTTTTTTTTAATTGCATGTAATCGCTGCCTAATGCCTACTTAGATCTATTATAATCTTTGAAATTGCTCATACTACAAGCTACCAAGTATGATATAAATTATCATCCCGTGAGACAATCTAAGCAAAGATGGAATTCCTTCGCATCACTACTCTGTATTTACTGCGCAGCGTTGATCTTTTGTGCCAAACTTTGCGCATTGCGGTAATATTGGAGCCAACTCTTGGATCTAAGTATTGATTTAAGAAAAATGTAGTTTTCAAGCCAAATAAAATTACATAGATCTCAAAATCGGAGGACTTTAAAATAACACGATTTATTGCTAAGGCCTTGTTTTTGGAAGTACTATCCAAATATAAAAACTACACTTGTATGGTACTAATATGAACTTTTAAAAAAAATGTTATGAATGGAGGGGTCAAAAAATATTTTTAATGGATCCAAGTCCCATATTTTGCTCTTTTAATATCCATAAAGTTTGAGTCTGGTTAGATTTTGAGGCATAGCACCCATACAAAAACATGTTTTTTCTTTGTGTCAAGTAAAGTAAATTTATTTTATTTTCTTTTTGTGAAGAGAAATCAAAAACAGTTAAGAATACAAAAGTGTAAAGGCAATTTAAAGTTTTGAATTTGTTCAGCTGTAATGTAACTGACTATACCTACTACAAGTCTGATTCTGGCGTCTTCCCCATTTCTACAATGTTTGTCGGTTATTAGTTAAATAGATTAATAAAAAAAAATCGCGCATATTATTGTTCTGTGAAGTAAATATTCACATATAATACCACAAGAGCTTCAAAATTATCGGGTATTTTCCGATAGGTTCGTTGCAAACAAATGAAGGAGTTTTCAGGTTAAAAAATCACGAGCGCGAAGCGCTAGTGATTTTTCCTGAAAAACTTGACGACTTCATTTGTTTGCAGGGAACCTTGAGGGAAATGCCAGATAATTTTGAAGCTCGTGTGGTATTCGGGGGATTATTTTTCCGTCCCAAATGTCGGCCAATAGAATTGCACCATGAGATGAAATGAACAGTCAACAAATAAGAATTTCATAATATATAGTAACGACCAGAGAAAATATTCAAAAAAAATTGTTTCTTATTATATAGTAACGACCAGAGAAAATATTCAAAAAAAATTGTCAGTATAATACCATGTAGGTTGTACCACGTGACGTCGAATGGTGCAATTCTATTGGTCGATATTTGGGTCGGAAAAATAATCAATAGAATTTCAGAAATTATTTCACTGTTTAACAATTATAAACAAACTGAACAATTATTTTAAACTAAATCATCGTCATAGTTTCAGTCATATTAAAATATATACTTACTTACTATAATAAAGCAGTAGACCCTGGTGTGTCTACATGATATATAAATGTGATATAAAAGAAAGGGGGTGACAAAAGCAGAGTAATCGAACACTAATCTGCGATTTTTATAATTCTTTCTGTTTGTTATTGCACATCTCGGAAACTACCGAACAGATTTCGTTGAATTTGGTATAGAGATAGTTCAAGACCCTGGGAAGGACATACTTAGGCTACTTTTTATTCCGGGAAAATAAACGAGATACTTTTATCCCGGAAAAACTTTTATACGTGGGCAGAGCCGCGGGCAAAAGCTAGTACTATAATAAGTGGCATCGTGTACTACCGTTCTGATGCATGAAAATATGAACAAATAAAAATAGTAATACTATTAAAATAGTAATAATATTGATAAAAGTGCAGCAAATAAATATGATAATACAAGTGAATTCAAATCCACAAAATAAGTGTATCTATACTTTAAAATATAAAGCTGAAGAGTTTGTTTGTTTGTTTGAGCGCGCTAATCTCAGGAACTACTGGACCGATTTTAAAAATTCTTTCACTAATAGGAAGCTACAATACTATAGTGAGTGCTATAGGCTTTTTATCTCGGAAAAACTTTTCCAGTCGGGCGGAGCCGCGCGCAAATGCTAGTTTTATATAAAATTCAATGGGAAAATATAAATATATAGGAAAGTGCTCCTGTTTTCTGCGCAGCGCTTGAGTTCTGCGCAATGTAAGTATTTTGGCGCAATGCAGATACGTTGTATCAACATGTGGCTTATAGAGCTAGACTTCAAATTAGAATATTTCAGTGAACGAGGAAACTTGTTTAATATATTCAATGTATTAAGGATGCAAGTGTAGCTCCATGCGACTAACGTGTAAGCCGCGTTTATTTGATATGTCATGATTATACACCACCAGTAAGATTAAGAGTTTTCCTCCATTTTTATAGACATCCAAAATCATAATAATGTCCACAATCCAGTCCATGTTGGCATAAAAATGCATCACAATTTACAGTACATCATCCTCGAACATAGCCAATGTTTTATTAAACTTTGGTAGTTACATCATAACACTAGCTTTTGCTCGCGGCTCCGCCTGCGTGAAAAAGATTTTCCGATCTAATAAAGTATGTTTTTCACGAGGTCTCAAACTATCTCCGCACTAAAATTTCACTGTAACCATTCAGTAGTTTCGGAGATGTGCAGTAATAAACAAAGAAAATACAGACGGACAGAAAATAATTATAAATATCACTGATTTGTGTTAATTTTCTTTAGTAACCCCCTTTCTTTTTAATCTAATTTCTGTCAATAGAATCACCGGGTTCTACTGCTTTACTATAATAAGAATAGATATATTCTTATGTGTATTGTATACTTAAGTATTTTAAAATTATTATAAGTATTTATTCTCAAACTCTATTTGTATTTATTGCGAAGAAAAATTCCAGTGCAAATCAAATGTGAAGTACTTACCCAAAAGTTTAATGAATAATTAAATTTTAATGTTTAATAACAATAAAACTGAAGTTTCTGATATTATCATCATGGGAATGGCTTGAATTAACCTAGAAGGATATTATCATTTCATTTCAATTAATATTCAATACTTCTTCGTACTAACATAACATAACATTCATAGTCATAGGAGACTTTGTTCTGAAAAATCAATACTGTGAGCAAACTTTGCCGCATTGCGGCAAATTACGCGCAGAACAAAATCTCTGCGCAGCAAATACAGAGTAGTATTCTGCAGAAACTTCCTTGTTTTAATTTATTATTGCGGGTCATTCAACCACATCTGTTGGCTAAAAATTAAAAAAATAGGTCAACACAAACAAACTTACATAGTATGTATGGGAAATAATAATTAAATCAGTGCAATAGCATGTATCTATGGAATTCCAAAGTCTACATAGATTTACTAGGTTTTGGTAGAGGCAGTGCTCATCTTTAAGCACGTCACTTCCACATATTTAATAGGTCCTATAAATAAAAGAAGTCTGTTAACAAAATATATATAACGCCTAATTTTACTTAATTTTATATTTTTTCCCTTTCGCCATGACTAAACTAACTTCTTGAAATAAGTATAAAACATAAAACTTCTGTTCGACGCCTACTCTACGTGTAGCCATTGTCCAGAACATAATTAGTGCTTAAATTAAATATTTAAGTAACCCATAAATATTAACCGTCTTACTACTAAACGTTGTTCATACATGTATTAAGTAGGGTTGCCAACATTTTTTTGTCTGAACATAGTATTTTTTTTAAAAAGTTATAAAATATATGGTACGCTTAAAAAAATATAGTATTTTATAGGAAGAATAAAAAGTATATTTATTACTCATTCATTTTTTATAAAATCTATATTTTTTTGCGCTTCTTTAACAATTTTTTGTCTTAAATAAAACTGGCATAAGCTTTATCGCAGTCAATTTTTAAATTAATATAAATCAAAAGCTCATTGGTATTTAAGATACACCTGCTCTGTTTTTTTTTTAGTTTTATTCTTCGAATCGTCTTCTAGTCATGTCAAAGAAACGAGACTAGACAACTTAATTTTATTAGTTTTAGTATTGCAAAATATAAATATTGATCTATTGTACTGAAATATAGTATTTTCGCGTACTATATATTTCTTCAACAGTATATAGTACGGAGTCCCGAAATACAGTACAATACTATATATTATAGTACGGTTGGCAACCCTAGTTAATGTAAGACGCTTAGGGCCGATTTCACTGCTTCCTGATAAATGCTACTCGTCACATAAATGTACAAGCAGACCAATTACAAAAATCATAATCTAACCTATTCTCCCAAATAAATGGTTATGAAATGAATACTATCTACATTAGGTGTTTAATACGATAACTGTCAAATAAAATTCACTTGAAACCTGTGAATTCACTTGAAATTACGTCTCCACCAAAATATAAAGAAAATATGAAGGACCTACCAAAAACTACTCTGTATTTTCTACGCAAGCATTTAGTTCTGCGCAATAAACTGCCGCAATGCGACATTCAGTGGTATTGATTTCGAGAGGCTCATAAGTTTTCGGATGTTCTTAAGAACTAATGTAAAGTATATTTATTTGAAAATTTTACTTTATTTTCTTTGTAACACATTAAGGGCCTATTTCACAGGTGTCAAGTGAATTTTATTTGACAGTTATCGTATTAAACACCTAATGTAGATAGTATTCATTTCATAACCATTTATTTGGGAGAATAGGTTAGATTATGATTTTTGTAATTGGTCGGCTTGTACATTTACGTGACGAGTAGCATTTATCAGGAAGCAGTGAAATCGGTCCTAAGTATCTTACTTAATACATGTCATAGCAAGAATATGTATTATGCTTCATCTGACGTAAATTTTTTTTTTTTTTGGCATAGAATGACGAGACGAGCATGCCGTTCACCTGATGGTAAGTGATACGACCGCCCATAAACAGTAGTAGCACCATACAGCACCTTGAGTTACAAAGTACTGTGTGGCATTCCACTGCGCTCGTCATCCTGAGACATAATATGTTAAGTCTCATTATGTCCAGTAGTTACACTGGCAACAATGTCCTTCAAACCGAAGCACAACAGTGCATGCACACTGCTGCTTGGCGGTAAATATGTATGAACAACGTTTAGTAGTAAGACGGTTAATATTTATGGATTACTTAAATATTTAATTTAAGCACGAATTATGTTCTGCACAATGGCTACACGTAGAGTAGGCGTCGAACAGAAGTTTTATGTTTTATACTTATTTCAAGAAGTTAGTTTAGTCATGGCGAAAGAGAAAAAAACACATAAAGAAGTAAATTAGGCGTTATATATATTTTGTTAACAGACTTCTTTTATTTATAGGACCTATTAAATATGTGGACAGTGACGTGCTTAAAGATGAGCACTGCCTCTACCAAAACCTAGTGAATCTATGTAGATTTTAGAATTCCATAGATACATGACATTACACTGCGCTTGACAACCTGAAGTTTAGCTGATACGCGCATACGCATACTCACGCCTTTTATCCCCGAAGGGGTAGGCAGAGGCGCAACTAGTGCACCCACTTTTCCCCGTGCGTATTCCGTCCCATGATGTGATAGGGGGCGAGCCTATCGCCATATCGGGCACAAATTCCAGACTCCGGGCTGAATACTTTAGCTGCTATCTATTTAATTATTATTTCCCATACATACTATGTAAGTTTGGTAATTAAGATGAGAAGGTAACTATTAGATTTGATGAAAATACGATTTTAGGATCGATTTAATGTTTTTATGGGTTAACTTGTTTTTTAGTATTGAGGGTAGTTGATTTATAAGCCGAGGAATCAAGTAGTGGGTAGTCCTTTCACCGTACATGTTGTTTGCTCGCGTCGTGCACAATAGTTCTCGAGCGACGGCTCGAGAGTCGTGTGTATATAGGATAATTAATTTTATTTTATGAATTATGATTGAAAAATTGTTCTTTAAGCAAGTTAATATTAAGTTTAATATGCACTGGCAAAACTTTGCAATGTTTAAACATCCCAATATCA
This sequence comes from Sphinx pinastri, assembly GCA_947568825.1. Lineage (NCBI taxonomy): Eukaryota > Metazoa > Arthropoda > Insecta > Lepidoptera > Sphingidae > Sphinx > Sphinx pinastri. The sequence goes on along the minus strand of OX387614.1, from coordinate 3,836,672 downwards.
TCATCCCTATATTGTGATTTAACTGTTGCGAACACTATGTTTATTGAAGAGTTCCATTGTCTATCTCCGAAGATCTTCATCAGATCCTAATAAATTATATACTAAAACCTTCCCTTAAAAATATGCAGTTGAGTAACGAAAACCCCATCCAAATCGGGTTAGTAGTTTTTGAGAAAATCGCGGCCATGTAAACTTACATACATACGGGTCGAATACAGAACCTCCTTTTTTGAAATCGGTTAAAAATACTGCAACTCAAAGTTATTATTATTCAACAAACACATTTATTGCTATGGAAATAAGTGCAAAAGTATTTGTCATCATGTAAAGATGGCGCCACACATAGCAGGCATTCTGTATCAGCGTCGAAATTATGTTTTAAAACTATGACATGTGCTGTTTTTATACGTTGTGTTATATATTTTTCGGTTCAGAAGCGGAAATGGGTTATTTTTAAAAGATAGACAGAGTTGACGCAATTTGTTTCTCTCATATGTAAGAGTCCGTCTGGGTGGGTACCACCGCAATGTCTATTTCCACCGCCAAGCAGCAGTGTGCATGCACTGTTGTGTTTCGGTTTGAAAGACATTGTAGCCAGTGTAACTACTAGACATAATGAGACTTAACATATTATGTCTCAGGATGACGAGCGCAGTGGAATGCCACACAGTACTTTGTAACTCAAGGTGCTGGATGGTGTTGCTACTGTTTATTGGTGGTCGTATCGCTTACCATCAGGCGAACGGCACGCTCGTCTCGTCATTCAATACAATAAAAAAAAACCGGGATAAAAGTCCCAGGTTATATTTTTCCGAAATAAGCAGTAGCCTGTGTCTTTCTCTGGGTCTCAAACTATCTCCAGACTTATTTGTTTGCGGTTCCACCCGCTAGAAAATATTTTCCGGGATAAAATTTCCGGTTTATGTTCTTCCGGGATAAAAGTAGCCTATGTACTCCTCTGGATCTCAAACTATCTCCATACTTATTTCATTGCGGTTCCACTTGGCGTTGACGTACAATATTCATTAAAAGGATGAAAATTAACATTAAATTTGTTGATAATGTATCGCTGTTTATCTGGATGCTCCAAAACATAAAAATAAACAAATCAAATGGTGTGAAATTATATAAAGTTCCCAATAATAGTACCTAAGTACTTACATTCCATGGTTATGTGAAAATCGACAAAAATAATAAAAGCTGTATAAAACATACATAATTATGAGTTCCAAAAGCATTTAGAAATGTTTCTTTACGTAATTTATAAAAATAAATATGTTTTGAAGATAATATTCAGTACAAAAAAATCTTTAATTAAGGGAACATAACCTCCTAATTTTGCTTAAATAACTAGCTCCCATCTAAAAAAAAGCATATTCTGGACACGCTGGGTCAATAAATAACATGCGGCCGGAACACATATTTTATCATTTTTGTCATATTAAAAGAATATATAAACAAATTATTGTGCTAGTTTTAGTTTATTTTTTTATCCACCTGTGGCTCTTGTGTCGATTTTGTGCTGCCCCTTATAGTTCGTGCACGCTCCCTATTGGTCGATCAATCACAAACATCAAAATTAAACGACATCGACTTTGTCGAGTTGCGCTTTTTAGGGGTGGCTGTATGTTATATTATAGATCATCCCTAAGACGTGAATATATTATTGTCTTAACAATTGCACCTTCTGGGATACTGGAGTGCTTTTTATTTTACATAATAATAGGTCAGGGGAAAAAGTCTTTTCGCATATAGTATATCTAAACTTGTAATAAAATCTCTTTGGCTGTACTATTTGTATCTGCCTGGTTTTGACAGCGTCAAAAAGATTCCATTTCAAAAAGAGAAACAAATTAGTAAAATGTTGTATCAGCTATTTTTCACTTATTATTCTTTCTGACAAAATGAGTGAACCTAATGAAGAAATTAAATATATCTTAAAGTTGTATTAAAAAAAAAATACACCGCAAAACCGCGAAAAAAATTAGAGACGTTTGTGGTCCTAATGCAGTGTAAGTAAGAGTAGCACAAAGTTGGTTTAAGCGTTTTCAATCCGGGAATTTTGATGTCAAAGATACACCTCGCTATGGCCGCATTGCTACGGATAAAGTGGACGCCATTTTTTAAAAAGTGGAGCAAGATCGACATATCAGTACTTACGACATAAGTAGCTAAAGAAATATGAATTGACGACATAACAGTTTTTACCCATTTGACAAAAGCTAGGTACACAAAAAAGCTCCATATTTTGGTGCCACTCGACCTCACTGAAATAAACCAAATGAACCGTGTACTCATTTCTTATTGAGACGTAATGAAACTGAGCCGTTTTTGAAGAGATTGATAACTGGTGGTGAAAAGTGGATCACGTACGATAAGAACGTACGAAAAAGGTCGTGGTCAAAGGTCGATCAGGCTTCACAGACTGTGGCAAAACCTGGGTTAACTCGCAGTAAGGAGATGCTTTGTGTATGGTGGGATTGGAAGGGCATTGTCCATTATGAGCTTTTACCGTCGGGCAGAACCATCGATTCGGATCTCTACTGCCAACAACTAATGATATTAAATGAAGACATTGAGAGGAAACGGCTGGAATTGATCAATAGGAAGGGTGTGGTCTTTCATCACGATAACGCTAGACCACACACGTCTTTAGTCACTCAGCAAAATTTTGGTCTCTTCAGAATTCTTTGGGCAGTGTCAGGTTAACATCCAGAAAGGACTGCCAAAACTACTTGTCGCGTTTTCTTTATCAGAAGTCCCACCGTAATCCTTTGTAAGAGGCCACCCGACCCACCCGTGAGCCTTTTGCTATATCGCTACAACTAGACGGTAGAAGTCGCTATTTTTTATTTTTTCACGAATAACCGCATTTAATGCACTTTGGAACGAAAATTTCAATTTAATACAAATAACCGATTGCCTGCTTTTGGCTTGGCTCGAATGGATTAGTACGCTAGGCCCACCGGTGGGTCGTAAAGCATACAACGTGTTAAAGTCGATAATTACGCAATGAGATACCTGGGATAACTGCGTCGTTAATATATTAATCAATACCGAATAAATACTTTTGCGCATGTCCTAGAGGGCGACGTTTCCACAGATTAGTTTTAAACAGATGCACCAGATTTCAGAGGTATTTTTATTTCTTTTTTTCTAATGTATTTTGTATACGAACTTAATTTAAATTAAGTATGTAATACATTATAGTACCGGCACGCTTTGAGGGTCGTTTTGACACAATGATTACAATAATGAGGTCAAAACTCAATTCATTATTAAAAAATATATAATCAAAGGCGATTTCCCGGAGGTATAAGTGGTGCTGGCAAGCGATCCTACAAGTGACAATCGTATTAAATTGCGCAAAACAAATGCCGAGTTTTGTCGTAATAGTATACATTCCATAAAGGACATGTCCAAAAAGGGGCTTAAAATTATAACCAAGCTACTTTATAAATATTTGGATAGTACTTATCTTTGCAATAAATCTTATAATTTTAAAGTCCTCCGATTTTGAGATGTATGTAATTTTATTTTGCTTAAAAACTACACACTTAAAATGAACGTTTTTAAAAAAGTTATTTATAAACGGAGGGGTCTAAAATTATTATTTAATGTATCGAAGATCCACATTTTTGCCCCTTTAATATCCATAAAGTTTGAGCCTGGTTAGATTTTGAGGCTCAGCGGCCAGCACCTATACAAAAAGCAAACATCTCCTTTTAATGCACGTCGTTATTGACCATAATGTATAGCAATTAGGTCTTTTAACGTAGGTACGAATTCATACGAAATTTGATGAGCGGACAAAAGTCAAATCGGCCATTATAGCGTGCCGGTACTTTAGTGGGTGACCGTCTTTAAGACGTTGACATATTTAGTATTTTAAGCATTTGGATAATTGCTTAACTAATCAACAGTTGATAAGTAAACAGTTGCATCAACTAATAGCTATGCTAATCAATTATGCATAGTAACTGTATGAAAACAAAATATTGACAGCTCTTTACAGATATTTTGTGTGATGTTCTTGATGCATGAAGTCGACAACTTTTTTCTTTAACACAACCTAAAGCACCAATACTACATTATTTCTACTGCGTGTAGTTGCTTCAACCTTCAGGTTCAAGCGACTACACACAGCAACCTGAAGTTTGCTGATATTCAATGCTACAGGATGCCACTAAGACACAAATCAAGTCTTATAATATAGAAACGCTCAAACAGAAACTACTCTGTATTTTCGCGCAGGGTTTAGCTTTGCGCCCTAGACTGCCGCAATGCGGTAATGTTGGCCCCAGATGGCATTTGGAGCGAACTCTTGGATCCAATGTTTGAAGTTGAAAGAGCCAAGGTTCGGTAGATTGGAAGATTGGCGTGAGCGACTGTTTGCAGTATTTATTCTGAGATGACCGTATTCCGCGCGCAGAACATCCCATCACTGTAACAATAATATTTAAAGCTGGATGCGTGTACACACATATTTGCCACCAATGTTAGGGATATTATAAATATACTTTATCTACTCTTGGAATGTTTACTATCAAAGAAGTAACCGGTCGGCTGCGTATAATTTTTTACATGGGTATTGCATGGGGAAAAAGTTATGTCTGAAGGCACTCTTTATTATATTCATTAATGCTTTCTTTTATTCTACTCGCTTTTGCCCATTTGGACTTAAATTGTAACGTGCAATCAGCCCTGTAGTATATACTGTCCACTGCTGACCATGGGCCTCCTCTACTACTGAGAGGGGTTAGGCCTTAGTCCGCCACGCTAGCCTAGTGCGGGTTGGCAGACTTCAAGTACCCTCGAGATATTTATGGAGAATTCTCAGATATGTAGGATTCCTCATGATATTTTCCTTCATCGATAAGGCAAGCGATAAGTGATATACAATTCACACGTAACTTCGAAAAGTCAGAGGTGTGTGATTTAAGTTAAAACTTAAATCTATATAATGGGCTGCTTGGCATAAAGATATACCCCCTGAGGCCGCTTCTTTTACCAGAAATATCTATATAACAGGGAAGCTCATTGCAACTTGATGGTCTTATTTATGCCTCTAATAAAAATTATTAAATTAGTGGTTTAAAATCCTATAGGCTAAAGAAGCGCCTCGAATGTTAGTCCTATATTGAGTGAAATTCTGGAAGAAGCTCTTTAAGTCTGTGCAGATCCCAATACCATTGTTTATAATAATTGTATCTGCGTATAGAACAAGCTTCAATAATAGTTTACGAGCTTGGCTGCCATTACAGATATTTCAGAATTAATCATTAAATGTCCTGTTATTGTTTGTTATTCCTGTTGTTGAAGATGCGATGAACAGAAACCGGTGGAGACAACTAATCCGCTCAAAATGCGGTACATCCAATGATGACCACGATCCTCAGTCATGAGGGACCGACTACAGAGAGAGAGATTCTTTGTAGAATATAAAAAAATCTAATCAACCTGAAATTACTATCCTATAACTAAAATAATATTTTTGTCCGTTCTAAACACTAAGAGCCAATAAGAAGGAATACTGTATCATCACGCTGGATAAATGTTTGATGACAATGAAAGTGTTTATTAGCTAGTTAGTATGATTACAAGCAGGTAGGATAAGTATCAAACGCTTTATTCTTCCCATCGGATTTGACCGCTGCTGACCGACGGCCGTATCTACAGTGAACAAATTTCAACTTTCCTCTGCTGTGCAGCACTAGTTGATCTTTATCCTCATGGACATTTCTAAAAAAGCCTACAATTAGGGCGCAGATCGTTAAATTTTCCGCAATGCGGTATTTATCATACATTCGTTGCGCAGGACTTTTGTTCTGCGCAATGAATACACATAGAAGAAATTATGAGGAGAACTGTAGCATCATATATAAATGAAGGCTTTTGATCGGCAACAGCATAATATGGGATAGTCGTGATAGAGGTAAGCAATTGCGCTAACTCACTGACATTGTACGCCGCAACTACAACGACGCTGCGTCTGCGCTTCTTCTCCTGACGTGTCTGCATTCAGCAGTTTTGTTCTGCGGGGAACATAGGCGCTTGAGCTTTGTGTATGACTTGCGTATATACTAATTAAATATTGCGATAAGCGGATCACTGACTCCCATCTCTAACGTCTCTATACATTTATATGTCTATTACGTGTGCATGTTTTACTGGCAGCTCGTTGTTCGTGATTAATGGGGGAGCCAAACAGATGCTTGTTAGTTACTTATTTGAAGCAGCATATTATCTACATGGTTTCCCATTTGACTATATATAAAGTGGAGGAGCAAGTTACAAGTTTTGATTAATCCAATAATCATTGATTATCGTAAGCGGACTATTTAATATTTTTATCATTTTATGCTCTCGATTTTTTTGTTTTGTTCATAGGCAAGGATTATCTCGAAAAATACTTATAATTCACAACTATGCATGCGTTCATTGATTTTGACGTTCCGCTCACTGCAGCCCAGCAAAAATGATGACTTGGTTTGCCGGTTGACGACTGCCTTGGGCATTTCTATGGCGCACCGCGCCAAATTTCAAAGAACTGTGATGAGGCGCGAACCGTGCTCGTCATCTCACAAAGCTAGCAAACGAACAAAACCGGGGTAAAGCTCACTCAGCCGTACTGCCTTAAGAGTTAAGACTAAATTTGTGGGAAAGAAACTTTAGATCTTTAAAAAAACTCCTACTTGAATATCATTTCAAACTGTGTTGTTGACTACATCCAATATATAATAAGCCTAAATTAAATATATTGTATCATTAAAAAATACCTTTATGTATTAAATACGATAAGTGAATTCTAGATGTCTGTAAGTTCTGCTAAATTCTAGTCTGTGGAGACGCCACGCCTCACTCAGAGAGCTCTTGTTATGTTATGTGCGGTTCTAGAAAATTCGTTGCGTAATAAGGAATGTTTTGTAAAATCTTAGCTCTCCGTTTCGAGTGGGTTTTGGGCAATAATATTGCATGACGTCGAAGCACCATATCAACAACCTTTTATTTTTTTTCTATTTACATTTATGTAAACACCATTTCCCAAATCTAGTCAAACGCACACAGAAACTAACGCTTTTTATCCCCAAAGGGGCAAGCGATGGTGTAACTGGTGCACCCACATTTCGTCATGTTTTTACCATCCATAATGTGATAGGGGGCGAGCATATTGCTATATTGCGCACAAATTTATGATATTAGACACAAAGTCCGGGCTAATACTGAGCAGAAAACCCAATATCACTTTACCCGGAAATGAATCCAAGACCTCAGCACGCACAGCAATATAAAGTATTACACCGAGGCGGTCATTTTTATTCCGACGTCATCTCAAAACACTTTTAGAATAAAAAGTTTGACACAAAGAGAAAAATGTTGTTATACAGATTCGCTACAAACGCGAAGTTTTCTTTGTTCTTGCGATGAGCTCTCGCTAATGCGAGCTTTGTAGGTAAAAGGGCCTCTTGAAATTGTTTCATCGGTTTCTCGTCAAGGTTTTTATAGTTCATATAGGGTTTCTTTTATAACAAAAAGCGTTACGGTTCTTAAATCGTATTTAAGTAACATTTAGTTAAAGTTGTAGATACAATTAATTTGCCCTAGTAGTAGCAAACTCTTGGCCGTAAGGATGAAAAAGGTCAAAATTAATAAAGGATATATGGATAGCTGCTGATCTAGTCTTGAATATTTCCTCTTTATATTATTATGAGAATCTTAGTTTTATACCAGATCTAACAATGTATCGTATCTCATCACCGAAATTCCGGGATTCATCCCATACATACGCAAATACATAGCAACACATTCACAACTTTTACCCTCTTCAAGGCTATAGCATATTTATCACATAACTACGCCAGCAATCTTCTTCTTATTAAGCTTTTAAAAGTCCACTGCTGAACATATGTAGGCCTCCCCCAAAGATTTTCAGACCAGCCTGTTGGAAGCGGTCTGCATCCAACGGGTTCCTGCGACCAGCGACGCCAGCTATGTTAGACCCCATTTAAAGGAAGGTGAGCTTTTTCCTGAGGCTTTCCTCAAACCATGACAATGAAACTAAAATCCACGTCTTCGAACGATTTCGGAGTACCAGACTTTATTATTTAGCAAGGTGAACTATCTACAAGTGAAATTAGCTTGGATCCCGAAGATCAAGGATAAATAAGTAAATAGGAATCAATTATAATTAAAGCCAAGGTTTGCTTCCAAGTGCCATTTGGATTTTGAAGCCAATATAACCGCATTGCGGAAATTTTATGTCATTCGGGGCAACAGCACGCAATAAAAAAATCAATAAAGCAATGTACAAAAACTCATTAAATAATGAAACTAGAATAAATTTACTTTACATAGAGTGTTAAAACGTTTGTCAAGACATTATATTTTTAACTGAGTAGACAATAGAAAAAAAAGTGCGTACTTTTAGTCCGAATGACCCTATACAAAAATTGACCATAAGCAAATAAACTCAACATGAGCAATCTTCTATGATTTTCTCTAATATCAAGCATGTCCTCCTCTATTTCAAACACAAGGTTGTAACCGTGAAGGCATGCTTTAAATGAGATAGGAAACTGTTTATTTTTTGGGAATCTGCTCCTAGTTTGCTTGAAGCACAATTATGAGCTGACTTTCGTTATATGCGGATTGATTTGTCCCTGGAACGTTTATATTCAATAGTTTCCCAATGTGTCCTATTGGATTTAGGTTTGGAATATTCGCAGGCTACGGCAAAACTTGTATGACGGCTTCGTGAAGAGCTTCCCTGGTACATCTAGCAGCATACGCTCGAGCATTACCTTATTACCATCTTACACCTACTTGCTGTGCAAATGGCACCACAAGGAATCTTATGACCGCTTCTATGTACGGTTCTGCCCGATAGGCTAATGACTCCCACACATTACCTTAGATCCTTTAAGTTTGTCACTTTCGTGGATACATGCATTTAAAAATCGCTCACTTTGTCGTCATCACACTTTTATGCGACGATCATCACAACAAAAATTTGTTCTGCACTGATCTGAAGTAAGTAGTGAGCTGTTCCACTCTTGTCCCAATCAAGATTCTGCCTTGCCAAAGTTTATCGGTTTGCACGATGAGCACTTCACTGTCAGTGGAATGCACTCTTCATGCTAACGATTTAATATGGTTTGATCACTAACACGAGTTTCTGTCGTCTGACATAAACGGATTTGCAAAGACCGGGCGGTGACTGTACGCTCTCTACGCGCACATAAGCGTGTGTACCGGCGCTTGTAGGCAGTGGTTGCTCTATTCCTCTCAGATTTCTGTCTTCTAGTCTTTAAAAATCAATTCCATACATTTTGAATAGCTCTTCTTGAACAAAACAGACGTAGAGCAACCGAAAGTTTTGAATGGCCTTCTTAAGCAATGTTATGGCCCTAGACGTGGTACCAACGTCTACATAGCGTCAAATTCCCATTGTCCTTTAATAATGCAAATTCAACCTCTTTATTATTAATAATAAACTGCCCGTTGCGGAGTTCAAAAGGTAAATGAATTTAAGGTTCATAGTAAAATAGGACAAAATCAAGTGTTTACAAAAAACTACGAATTATACCCACTTAAACATATTTTTTTTTAGGGGATAGCTAGAAATAAGTTAATAAATACTTAATAGAACACAGTTCTATAAGATTTTAACCCTTATTTTTACTTAATTAGCTATAAATCAGTTTAAATGTATAAAATCACCACTGGCTATTATTTTCTTTTCAGTAGTATAGATAGTTGCACCCATTCTATGCTATCAAACGCCTGTTGAATATAAATCCCATCATAACTTCCACATAATATGAGCCTCTAACAAAAACTACTCTGTATTTCGGCGCAGGGTTTAGTTTTGCGCATAAACTTGCCGCAATGCGGCAATGTTAGCTCCAAGTGGAACTTGGAAGCAAACCTTGGCTACAATTATTGATTTTAATAGAACAAGGGATCGGGTATTTTGAATGTATTCCACCAACATTTGGTTGGCGCAGGATTGATGTTCTGCGCAATGAATACGCATAGAATACATTTTCACAGAGCTGTCACATATTTTGGATATTTTAAGAAGTTCACCCTGGCTTCGTGATGAAGTCGAAGACGGGTCAAATTGTGAGTCTGTACAAAGAAATATAAAACTTAACTACCCAAGAAAGAGTCTATATTGTGTACATACAAACTTACAAAGTCGAATACTGCATAAATCCTTATAAGTTAAGCACTTAATCGCACGCACTCCTGTCATTGCACGCCGTCACACCGATGCCGCTGCGCCTGCGCTTCCACCCCTAATGACTTATTTTGAATATTTGCGAATAAAATTCGTGCATAATTTAAATGACTATGAATTATGAGTAACGAATACACCCGATTAAGCCTTTAAACACTCGTATTTGTGACTATTCATCTGTACTCTACAAGTATCAAAAATTTGGAGTTACATGTTGTAACAGTATTATTCCACGAGCAATACACAATATTCTCAGCTTGAGTACATGTCGACCACAATCCCACTTAAGTTCGCTATATTAATACTATTTATGTACTTAATAAAGCGCTATCGTTTATATGACTTTAAGTGAAGTCTCAAGTGCTCAAATGAAAATTTAGACTCTCGCAATTGTAAAGCAAGCGCAACGTGGGACGTCTTCCTACAAGGTGGACAGACGACCTTGTAAAGGTCACAGGAACCCGCTGGAGGGAGGCCGTTTCTGACAGATTGGTCTGGAAATCTTTGGGGGAGGTCTATGTTCAGCAGTGGACTTCTAAAAGCTGAAGCAGAAGAAGATTTGTAAATAGATAATGTTGCTTATTACTTAGAACATAATATTATATTAAAAAACTAAAGCAAAAAAAAAATGGTTATGATAGCAACAGATTTACTTTTCTTTTTCCTTTCAATTATTTTACTATTTTTGTACCTATATAATATAGATATTTTATTTCGAGAACTTATAAAATGTCTCAATGTGTGCCATAACTATATATTGTTGATGCGCCAGAGCAACAACACGTCATGTCTTCGCTCATTGGGTGACAAGTTTTGATAACAGTTTAAAGTATTTGTATGTGTTTTAAAATAACTGAACAATCGTATTGAGTCGGTATGCCGACATATTTAAGATTTATGAGACATTTTGCCTTGATAGGTGGTTCGATTTGCAATTAAATACTTCTATAATCCTAATCGAATCGCAGTTATCGCCCTAAAATATAGAAGTTTAAATATTTACTGAAGTTGCTGAACCAACTATCAGTTTCTTAGTAGCGTAGTGTTTTTTTGCAAACAATACAGCGTCTGCGCATCGCCTTAGTAATCAAAGTCGCTTTAAATCTCGCAAGTCACACATATTATCGTTCACATCGTTGTAAAGCGGCGATAGCCTAGTTGGGAGTGGAACGGACTGCCGAGACAAATGTACGCAGGTTCAAAACCCAAGGGCACGCACCTCTGACTTTTCTAAAAAGTTATGTGTGTATTCTTTGTGTAGTATTGCTAAGGAAAACGTGTTCAGCCTTACAAATCGTTTTATTCACTCAAAAGTCACTCTGAAAGACAGATTCTCATTTTCTTAAAAAGCAAGTTATAAAACAGCAAATAGGTTTTATAGATTACATCTCTCCACTACTATTTAGCGGTTAACATAACATAAATCTAACACTCAAGAAAAGAAACAAAACCTAAAACCCTAAATTTACTCTATGACAATCTACACTTTATAGTTTACGTTTTTATTTCTAGTTGACCTAACCGGATATCGTAAGGAAACTCCTTGAGGATCCAATTCCTCTATATCTTCCATGTCTGACTCTGCAGATTGATATTGCTCATCTTCGTTAGTTTCACTAAGAGGAGTCGACGTTACACAGTGACCAGTATCAGGCTGGCACGGCACTTCGTCCGCCAATCGAGGACAATCCAAACTATCGTCACTCTCTGACCCATCCCGACCAGACCATGGCCACAATTGATCGACATGTCTTTTCACCGAGTAATTCAACTCGGATAAATGAATCATGAACATCCTTGATCCAACTTGTTCCTTAATGATTCCTGATTGCCACGTAAACTTTTTTCCATTATTATAATATTGTTTTACTAAGACCTTACTACCTACATTAAATTTAAGTTTCCTTCTACCTCTAAATTGCTGATGCTGACTAACTTGTTGTGATGATGATCACTTACTCATCATGATTACTTACTCTAGTAAAGTAAGTAATCATGAGTTGAAACCCTATTTTTTGTGTCGTTTGGAGTTATCAATCGAGAATGGGTGCGTTTTACGTGGTCACAAGGTAGTTATTCCTCCTAAATTTAGAGAAAAATTGTTGGACGAATTACATAGGTCACATTTTGGAATTGTTAAAACGAAGTCAGAAGTTAGAGCCCGTATTTGGTGACCAGGTATAGACCAGCATATAGAACAAAAGATAAGTACATGTAGTATTTGCAGTACACTGCGGCCCAGCCCACCCCGCGCTCCACTGGCGCCATGGCCGTACCCAAAACGTCCTTGGATACGGGTTCATCTAGATATGTTAACAATAAACGGGAAAGATTTCTTAGTTGCAATAGATGCTTATTCTAAATGGATTGAGTGTTTTTTGATGCCACGTTCGGACACTTATGAAATAATAGATAAGCTTAGTGAAATGTTTAGTAGATTCGGGTTAGTAAAAACATTGGTGACTGATAATGCTAGTAACTTTTCTTCTTAAGTTTTTGAATTATTTTGTGAGAGTAATGGAATTCATATATACATATACACTCACGCCTTTAATCCCCGAAGGGGTAGGCAGAGGCGCAACTAGTGCACCCACTTTTCGCCGTTATTCCGTCCCATGATGTGATAGGGGGCGAACCTATCGCCATATCGGGCACAAATTCCAGACTCCGGGCTGACACTGAATTTTAAAAAACCCAATATCACTGCCCGACCCGGGAATCGAACCCAAGACCTCAGCATTGCAGTCATACCGTAATACAACTACGCCACCGAGGCAGTCAGTCAGTAATGGAATTCAACACCTAACTATTGCACCTTACCATCCAGCGTCCAATGGGCAAGCTGAAAACTGTGTTAAAACTGTTAAAAAAGCATTAAAGATTATTCTGAAACTAACGTCAGATCAAAAACTTGTAACTTGTAAATTACGAAGGTTTTTATTTGATTACAGAAACACAGTTCATTGCACAACAGGATTCTCTCCAGCAAAATTAATGTTGGGAAGGTCTTTACGCTGTCGGCTTGATTTGTTACGCGTTGAAGCCGATAATAGTGATAGTGGTAGAGCAGTGTCACTGTCAAGCGCTGCCGTTGATAATGTGCTTACACAACAAGTTAGTCAGCATAAGCAATTTAGAGGTAGAAGGAAACTTAAATACGTAATGAGATCCTCGAATTTTACTTCCTCCAAATCAGTCGGGAACACCAAATCCCGAGTCACCCGGTAGGTATCTTCACTAAATGTCGTTAATAATAACGCTTTGTGCCTTTCACCTGACTCGTCGGACTTTTGAGTAATGCCATTAGCAAGGCAATAATTAACAAAACGACTCTTAAAAATGTCCCACTCTTGACCGTGGTGATCAAAAGTCAGACCACTGCCGAACATGGCAATTCCCATCATATTTTCTTTAGCCATTTATCCTTGATGATTCTTGGATAGTTCCACAAAATTTACCTCGTCGCCAAATGTAGTATTGCTAAGGAAAACGTGTTCAGCCTTACAAATCGTTTTATTCACTCAAAAGTCACTCTGAAAGACAGATTCTCATTTTCTTAAAAAGCAAGTTATAAAACAACAAATAGGTTTTATACATTACACTTTGTGAATTATCGCTCGCTTGAACGGTGAAGGAAAACATCGTGAGGAAACCTGCATATCTGAGAAGTTCTCTATAGGAATCTCGAAGGTATGTGAAGTCTGCCAACCCGCACTAGGCCAGCGTGGTGGACTAAGGCCTTAACCCTCTCAGTTGTAGAGGAGGCCCGTGCTCAGCAGTGGGCATCATAATAATAATATAGGGCTGGTATGATGATGATGATGATGATCGTTGTAAATACCGCCTTATAAGGTCCTAAATTTTATAAATGTACTTCAATTAAAATAAATAAATTCTAGATATCTGACGGTTCTGTTAAATACTAGTCTATGTGGACGCCACACCTTTCCCTACTTGCGTGTAGAGTCCGTGTTATGTATCGATTGTAGAAAATATGTTGCGTAAGAAGGTCGAGAGGGTCTTCGGGTAATTTCATTGTTTTTTTGCGAAGTTTCGTCCACGAGCATTCTATTATCAAACTCTTTGTAGTTTTTTATAAAAACGCAAATATGTTTTTAGATGATGATTATAAAGGTGTACAGACATAAATAAATGCAAACAAATTAACAAACAGATAGCCAAAAGCCACCTTGTCAAAGTTAAGGACATTATAGAGACTCGTCCCAAGAACCATCCTGCATTCAAACAAACAACATAGAAAGCATAGACGAATAAAACAAATCAAATAATCTTCGAGCCTTATAAATTAATACAGCTCACTTCTAGGGTCCCATCCGGGCTCATGAATCGTACCGCGCAAGTGCAGGACAGCTCAATAAATAAAAAAAAAACACCCGCGCATGTGCAATGCTGCAACTGCGCTTCAGCCGGCGGGGCCTATAAAGCCTGGAGCTCCGGGGCCCAAGGCACTCGGCGCCGAAAGTTCCTTGCTATATGACGGATTGCTCTGTAATAAGAGTCATGTAGGATTTTTGCCGGGCCAGTACCTCCGCCAATTACTGTTCCTGGTAGGTCAGGAACTAACCCGCGCCTTAACGGGCGCGGGTGTTTTTTTGTTGGCGCGATTGGGGAAGCTTTGAGCGTTAGGGCGTTTTAAAACGAATCCCGCGGCCCGCTGGGTCGGGCGGGCGGCGACGGCCCGCCGGCGAGTGGCCGCGGTGAGTGCGCTGTCCCGCGGAGTGTTCGCTGTTCGCCGCGTGGTAAGTAACATCTCTTGAAAGGATGCACTGTCGGGTTTGGGAGTATAAAGTTACGAGTTTAAGACTTATGGAAATTTATCTTAACTTTATTAGCAGCGGAGCGCTATGTGAAGCTACGAGCTAAGGTCGAGGGTAAACTGTACAAGGAATTTTCTGATGTTAAATACAGATCATTTTTTGAATATAAATTGTGTAAATTTCCTTCACTTTAGAAAACATTACATGGCGACCGGTAAGTCTGATGGAAAAGGTAGACGCAGGTTCGATCCCCACACACGAGTAACTGCCTGTTTAATATATCTACTACTAATAATTTTATTTTAGGTGTTCAACCTATTTATTTTTTGATGCAAAAGTTTACGACATCGACTTAGCTCGAAAACAGAAGGACAAAAGTAATTTGAACTTTTTTCAAAAATGCAATGGCCTAAATTTCACTTGTACGGATATAGAATCGTTTTTTTTGTTGCGTTGGATGACGAGGCGAGCATGCCGTTCGCCTGACAGTAAGCGATACGACCGCCCATAAACAGTAGCAACACCATCCAGCACCTTGTGTTACAAAGTACTGTGTGGCATTCCACTGCGCTCGTCATCCTGAGATATACCACCAGTGAATACTCGTTATCTGCTTCCAACACGTTCATAGTTACGTTCCAGTTTGAAATTTAATCTTTGTCTCTTTGTCTTTGACGGCCGTTTTTTCCCCGCGAAAAAAAAGGCGCAACTCAATCTTAACCCTTAAAACCCGACCGGCTCATAGCGCCTTAACTGACAGTCTGCGCTATTTGAGAACATGGATATATTTATCTGCAACCTGCAGGAATTCACAGAAGTGGCCTACAAGCGTATTGAGGTTACTAGCAATTAGCAAATAACTTTGTACAACACCGCTGTAATGGTTATCTGTAATGGTTTTTTAACCGACTTCCAAAAGGACGAGGTTATCAATTCGTTTGTTTGTATTTTTTTTATGTATGTTTATATATGTATAAATAAATAAACAAATTTTCAACAAATTCAAATGTCGAATTATATGACGCGATGATAAGAAGTATTATGAAACAGCGTGCTATTGTGCTTAGGCTTATATTTTCATGTGGACACAGATTAACAAAATTATTCCGTTTGAGACTAAAATATTTTATACTAGCTTTTGCCCGCGGCTCCGCCCGCGTTAAAAAGTTTTTCCGGGGTAAAAGTCCCGCTTTATATTTTCCTGGGATAAAAAGAAGCCTATTTGTTAATCAAGGACATGATCTACCCGTGTGGCAAATTTCATTAAATCCGTTTTCGCGTTTATAATATTAAGTAGGATTTTAATTGATATTACAAATCAAATATTACTCTTGTATTTAATTTTCAAAATGTATAAAAAAAAATATGTGCAATTTTAAAACTGTAAGGATTGCAAATCTTTTGATACGTTTTTTAAACCTGTGTCAACTATTTTCATGTGTTGACAACTGAAATTTTAAATAATTATTATTATAATGTTCATTTTATGATTTCGAATTGGACTTCCGTACTTTCGACAGGGTTTCCGTCATACTTTGTATCCCACTTGAAAGAGGCCACTGTAAATTATGAACACAATATTAATTCATCCCTGCCTGCACTTTTGCCAACCTTAGCAAACCAACAAGCAGCAAATGATATTAAAATAAATACTACAACAATAAAATTAGTGATTCCGGAGGTCCAAAAAAAGTCACTAATTTCAATCCTTTCATTGGTAACATGCTAAGTAACTATGTTGGTTAAAACGGTGGGGACCAAAGGTCCTGCAGAGCTGGCCGCCCTGACGTTACTAACCTGCTGCACAAAGTCCGTGAGGCGATCATTCTTTATCATTATATCATTTTTTAATTGTAATATCATTTTTTGTCATATATTTTACCACGCTGTGATAAAAAGTTGACACTCTCTCATCATCAACACTCTCTCACTTTATCTCCGGAAAATCATTCTAAATTACACTCTGTGAAGTACCAAGGTACCCTTTGTATCCGAAGTACCCTTTGTATATCGAGGTACCGTCGCACTCCATTTCACCGCCTACACCCCAAGCCACCATTCGCACCCGAAGTCACCCCTCGCACCCGCGGCCACCCTTCACCTGTAGCCACCCCTCTCACCCGTAGCCACCCCTCGTACCTGAAACCACCCCTCTCATCCGTATCCCCCCTCACACCAAGCCGCCCTCTAAACCCAAGTTAGCACTTGCACACTTGATTTTACTGTTGGGCCTTAGCCATATTTGTGTTTGACCGTAGGGTACCTACCTTTTGGGACTTGGCCGTTTTTGTATTTCACGGTGGGGTACTTACCTGTTGGGCCTTAGCCATATTTGCGTTTAACCGTAGGGTACTTAATTACTTGTTGGTACTTAGTTATATTTATATTTGACGGTAGGTTGCAGTACTCCTAATACTTAACTGATTCCCACGTTAGACTTGAGCTATCCGAATCTTAAAACTTAGTTTTCTTACTCTTTGACCATTGAAACTTAGCTATCCTCATGTTTGTCTATGGAATATTTACCTGTTGGGACTTAGCCATCTTTGTTACTTTTTGGGACTTTGTTGTCTTTATGATTGAACATTGATTACCCACTTCGACGTACTTACTGACTCACTCTTCAGTCATGAAGCACAAACTTTTTTCTCATTATGTCCAGTAGTTATACTGGCTACAATGTCCTTCAAACCGAAACACAATAGTGCATGCACACTGTTGCTTGGCGGTAGAAATAAACATTGCGGTGATACCCACCCAGACGGCCTCTTACATCATGAGAGACCAGTAAAATTTTTAAGTACTCTACCGCTGAAATACTGGATGTGAATTACACGACGTATTCTTTGGCCGGATGTATTTTTTGTGTCTGGCGTTACGCGGTGGATAAAGTAAGTGGCAAATGTCTGAGTATATGAAACAAAGAGTAAACTATTTATTTAGAGATTTCTAAAAATTATGACTAATTGCTCTAATAACATTGAGTACTGTTACAGATTGGAAGACCACGACTAACTTCGGAAATTTGTTGTGGCTTTACCAACCTCTACCATATATGTCACTACCCTGTCTTCAAGCAGAAATTCAGCAAGTGCTTTAACAATTCGTCAATTTGTTTTCGTACTTTGTATCCCGTAGGCTTTTAAAATCGATCAATCTCAATTGCAGGTAAACTCTATACATCATTTTTTTTTCAACCTAATAAAGAAACTTTTAGACGTCACACAGATGTTGTCAACTTTCCAAAATATCTGTCAGGTACTGATAGTTGCTTCAGTAACTACACCACTTGATAATATCAAAATAGTGTAGTATTTCGCCTTTAAACATCCCCAAACCTCAATTCCAACTTAATTAGTGGCCAAAAATAGTAGAGATGGTAGAGACACAAACGCAAAGGTAAATAGCATTTCTAATCAAAATACAACCGGATCTTTTCAAATCTACATAAGAAACGTTTTCAGGTGCCGCTAAATCGGATAAAAAGAAAAAGAAGAAGAAACACACTATGGAATGGAACCCCGAACATCCCGGATACATCCAAGCTCTGTTCAATCTCAACCTGTAATCTCAAACCAAGAATACTTATCATATTTATATTAAATGTTGTCGCTGAAATCAATGTTAGGTTCATAAATAAAATATAGTCAAATAATGGCTAATGGCTTCTACAATACTGGAAGTATAATTGTTAATAAAAAAAATAGGATTTAGAAATCTGTTAATATGTTACTGGTGGTAGGTCTCTCATTATGTAAGAGGCCGTCTGGGTGGGTACCACCGCAATGTCTATTTCTACCGCCAAGCAACAGTGTGCATGCACTGTTGTGTTTCGGTTTGAAGGACATTGTAGCCAGTATAACTACTGGACATAATGAGACTTAACATCTTATGTCTCAGGGTGACGAGCGCAGTGGAATGCCACACAGTACTTTGTTAGTCAAGGTGCTGGATGGTGTTGCTACTGTTTATGGGTGGTCGTATCGCTTACCATCAGGCGAACGGCATGCTCGTCTCGTCATTAAATGCAATAAAAAAAAAAAAAAAAAAATATGTGCTTTGGACCATTTGATCTCGAAGTTTATTTCAAATATTAAGTTGAAGATATTTGCATTGCGTGCATTCAGCGTGTACCATGAGTTAACGTCTAATGACAAAGTATTCAAACTTCAATGGCAAGCTGTAAAATACTAGTCGTTTGTGACAGCGCGTGTTGTCACTTATGTTCTATATTTGAACCGTCATGGACCCTATACAATGTCCTAAATAAATTAACGTTTGTCGTCCGTGTCAGCTCGTATGTTCTATTTCTGACGCGTCGAATATATCTATACGTTATGTGCGTTATAGTTTTTTATTTTTTTGCCTTCTTAATAGAATTGCGTATATATCGTTGAATAATGGCCGATATTTGACTTAATTGACGTTAATGAATTAAAATACTGGGAATAGTTGTGCTAAAAAAATTTAGTCTACACTTAAAAAATCCTACGTACTTTAGAGTTTTAAACTGTAGCATTTACTGGCCGACGATGTATTTTATGGAGTTTGTTGATATTATCAATAAAATTAAAAAAATAAGTTTAAAATACTTTGTTAGAGTATAGAAAATTATTTTTCTGTTGTTTTTTTTTAACAAATATTTGGGCATACATAAGTTTTAGTAACACAGTTCTGTCCTTTTGAAATTCTTTACGAAAATGTGTACTATTAATAAAAATACAATATGAGTATGTCTCACCGAAGACGATTCAGATATAGAAGTAAAGTATAACTTAAATATTTTGAACGTTTACTCTAATTAGATAACACGTATTATAAATGTATATTGATCATATTTTTGATGTTCTAGATATTAAACATACTCTCACGGCTTAAAAAAAGTGTATAATACCGTTAGACTTCAAAATAATGAATATATTTAAAATATATTCAGAAAAAAAAACAAAATTATAATAACTTTTTTAAAAAGAAATTTTTATTTTAAGTAATTAATTTACTTAACTATGCGAAAGAACTACATGTATTTTGTTACTAATATTTAATGAAATACCAACCGGTAATTAAAGAATAACTGGTTGAAATTGAATCTGAAAAAAAAATTGGATAATGGACGTCATCTTAATTGTTACTTTAATGCTACTATAATTAATAATGTGTTAAAAATATCTAACATGTGTTGTTAATAAATGTTGTGATGAAATAAAAAAAATGTAATGTCACGCGTTTTTAATTCCCTTGTTTTTTGCGTCATTCATGTAAACTTATAAAAATTCTGGGATTTTTCTCATAACTATCCCAGAATTTCACGTAAATTATTAGATATTTTAGGTATTGTTTTTTGTTTTAGGTGTAAACACAAGCGGCAGATATGGCGACGGCACTAGGGTTCATCGAGTCGCCGTTCCTGGTAGGCGATGGTAAGTTAATATTCTGCTACATGACTTTACTTATTGAATGCCTCCCTAACTATAATACCTAATCGTATGTATCAAGACTTCTGATAACTACAAATATTTTTAGAGTTCAGACAAGAAGAGCTAACAGTGGCGGAACATCTCGAAGACATGCTTTGTGTGGTGGGCGACGATGTTCTTTTTGAGTGCAAAATAGATGGCCCATACGGCGCTAATTGCGTCTGGTATAAAGATGGATACGCCATACAAAACAAACCCAGATATCGGATAGCAAGTTATAAAAACTGGTACAGACTAGAAATACAAGGAGTTCGAAAATCTGACCAAGGAGTATTTAGCGTTTTATGCACAAACAATATATCACAGGCATTCACAAAGGCAATGTTGTTTGTTCCGACGAACAGATTTAACGAAGTGGCGTATTATTCGGTAAATCCATATAACTGCACGAGGATTCTGAGACATCTGTCGCCAGTCATTGTGAATGTGGGAGAAAGAATCGAACTTCTACTACAAATGGAAACATATGTACACATAAGACATCATTGGTTCAAAGGTGACGTTGAAATAACAGGAAATGATAGATTCCATATCGAGAATAATAATTCGATCGCTAAGTTGGTGATTGAGATGGCGGAACCATTCGATGCTGATATTTACACTCTGGTGATGAACACACCAGAAGGTATCCTATCGAGCTATGCTGGTGTTCACGTATTAGATGATGTTGAAAGTTACTTAATTTCAATTCCGGCGGTAACAGAACATTTAAAGAGAGAGTTGGAAGTGATGGAGAATCAGTACGTGAAGATGATGTGCCGTGGAATGTACGACTTAGACACGAAAGTCCTGTGGTACATGAACGATATCCTTCTTGACGATAGTCAGGTGCTACAACAGGATTACGGTAATGGATACGTCGCTTTAAAAATTCTAGACACATCACCAGAACTTTCTGGAAAGTACAGAGTTGTACTGCGTCATGAGAAACCCGAAAGGATTGACGTTTCGGTTTGCACCCTGAGTATTCGTCGTAAGTATCAATTATTTTAATGTGACTCTTAGGAATATCTGTTTAGAACTTTGTGATTTATTAAGAACATTTCCTTATCGGTATTTTACTTTTGCATATTATTAAAAACTTTGGTTAAAACTTGTCATTTTTCAGGCACTGTTCTAACGACACCTATCAACACAGATGTGGTCGAACCCTTAGAGTCAGCAGTCGCTTGCTGCGGCTCCCGGGTCGTCTTCGAATGCACTTTCAGCTGCTACAATCACCACAATATGAAGGTCATTTGGTTCGTCGGCCGCTACAAAGTCGAGCGCAGCAACAGCATGTTCGGTGTAAGTTGATTGCTTGCTTTAAAATTCTTACTCAAAATATAATACCTTTAAGAGGTAAACACAATTGTATATAGTTTATACCTGTAATTTTAACAAACGTATGTGCTGTGTATTACCTAATGGTATTTCTAAATAAATAAATAAATAAATAATATAAGTGCCACCTAACAAAATAAATTCGAAATACTTTGAATTCTCGAAGGATGAGGTTTGAGGTTTGCTTCCATTTATTGCAGCAGGTTATAATTAAAAAGTGATAAGGTTTTACCATATTATTCTGTATACTCATTTACCTGATACACGCCAATGTTTTATCAGGTTATTCACAAAGGAGGCACATTTATACTACACATCAAGAAGATGAACATCGACATGGCCGGGGAGGTGATCTGCGAGGTACAGGAGTGGCGTCACTCTCCGAAATACATTCACGTTGCGCAGAGCACCGCGAACCTGACCATGGTGCCACAAGGCTACCTTAAAGAAACCATGGGCGACAGAGCATCGAGGGTCTTCAAAAAAGGCAGTCATCTCAGATTAAGCGACCTAGATGAGGTAGGTCAAGTTAATACTGCGTATTGATTACATACTGTATTGTGATTTGGATGTGCGATTTGATTTTTTTAATGTGTGATTTAATCTGCATCTGCGAATTGAATGGCTTACAATTGAAAGATTACGAGGAAGATTGTTAGTACATAGTTAATTGATACTGGTTTATCTATATCAAGAAATCGTACAAATAATAATTGACATAATATTGAATTGATTTACATTTTATGTGTCACCAGTGTTTTACTAATATTAACAATGTATTTAAAAAATATAGGATAACTTTCAACATTACAACACTGCGGGGACGTCGGGTGCGCAGACTTATATCTCAGGAGATGGCCATGTAATCTGTACCGAGATTCGTTTTAAATCCGTATTTTTCTAAAAGTATCTTTAAAATTCGCGAATCTTATCTTATATTTACTTTGTCTAAAATGTTGGTTTAGGTATTTAGAAAATATTGTAAATTCGCCGTTGATATGACACTCATTTGAGCAATCCTTTTAGGAACCGGGCACCAGCACGGCACCGCAGCAGCAACAATACAGCCCGCACGTGATATGCAAAGCCCTGCCGATCAAATTCAAATTTTGCAAGTAAATATATATGTACTTTTATTCAGAATGCTTTCAGGCCAACTATATTCCAACTGCACAAAGTTTTACGTGAAAGTCGCTGCCGATCTACTCTTTAATTTTACTAAAACTGGTCAATATTGCCAGGCTAGATGAAGACGGACAATACTTCTTTCGTTGGACCCCGAGGCAGGGACAACGGATCTACTACAAGCACCAGCACAAAATAACGCGTCGAAAGACAAGGGATGTCGGCGTGTTCCAATGGTAAGTGCTATACATTGCGACAGTCAATAATGCGAGTTGATATTATTTCCTTTTGTAGCAGTGATCACAATATATCTACCAGCGAATGTTGCAAATGTACTGCGAAGCTGATATTAAATGAAATTAAAAATAGCCAATATTTTTTTTCTTCACATACTTAAAGCTACAGTCATTTTTTCTTTTGTTTAAGGACGAACCTGGAAGCTCCGGGCGCATGGTACTGCGTGTCGTTCCAGACTGAAGATGGGACATTCAAAGAGCTAGGCATCACTGAAACCCCCAAGCTGGAAATCGAAGGCCCACCTTTAGAGACGCTGTTCATCATCAGCATCGCACCAATGCTACCAGTTCGAAGTGTTCATCGACCTCTGGTTTGCTTCAGTAAGTAGATCCTTTATACAGCACTCTGTATACAACTGTATGTCAACTTGTCTAATCACTTCGTTACATTCACTGATGTAACGAAGTGATTAGACAAGTTGAGAATTACGCTTTTCGCTCGATATCACCTGAACTTGTTTTTCCACAGCCGCAGTGAAATTTTTCTATTCTCGGATAATAAAGTGATCCTCTTTTACAAATTCATTTGTTTCCATTAATGTCTTTTTGAGATATTTTTTTTTATAAAAGTAATAAATTTATCCCACAGGGTTGGACACTGAAATGGAGATGAGCGTGCCACCGGAACGAAGAGTGCGGTTATACGACAAATTCGAAGGTTGGTATACCAGACGTGACGAACTAATTGGAGGAGGTGCGTTTGGCAAAGTAGCTCTCATTGAGGTAAGTCATTTGCACATTATTCTACATCATGATGTCAACTCCGTATAAGAGCCTGTATTGCTTGTATGAGTTACCCATCATCGTCACATTATGTCTAACCAAGGATTTCCAGACCAATCTACTAGAAGCATCCAAAATAATGAAGCACTTTCTTTACTCGTGACATAAATTATGTCGACGAAGATCTTTCTCTTACAACGCTGAAAACATAAGTTTGCTCAAAAGTACGTAAATATAAAATGGAAAACCATCGACGTAATTTACGTTCCGGCTTCTAGCGAGACTAAGCTTCAAAACATTTCAGGACGATTACGGCGATAGTTTCGCTGCCAAGTTCATTAAAGTTCAAGAGCAGAGTAAGATAGATTACGTCTTGCGCGAATTCTACACATTAAGGAAATTAGTGAACCACAACGTCGTCGGTGTAGTCGACGCCTACACCGCCTCACAATTCGTTGTTATCGTCATGGAACAGTAAGTAGTTTGACAATATAGTTTTAGAAAGCAATAGACGGAACAAAACTGTAGGCTAAAAGTTAGGATCCAAAGATTTTACCAAAGTGCGACCTTTAAGTATTTTCAGATATAGGAACAACGCAATAAGGTTACAATCTCATGACATAGTAAATTTTTGCAGTGAACCTCAATCATATTTCGGATATACTCATACTATGTGTTGTATTTGCTGTCGAATTTCTCTAGACAGTGTAATGCGGCTCTCCGTTTTGGGCGTGAGTTATCTGAAGCAGGCTCCTGCGGCTGAGTATTAATTGGAGAATTTAGCTCAATCCGACTCGGCAATAAGTCAGTCTCTTCTGTACCATCGAACCTTTCCTCTTTCTCACCCTCCTGAGAAAATTACTGCAAACTAGTGCCGGCCTTGTCTAACAAATCTTCATGAACTCGGCTTAATTAATGCCCCGCATTCCGGTTCCCCAATATTTGGTCGACGTGACGTTTATGTATATGACTATCGCTGGTCTTCACTTTGTACAACACTGGACTCGACCGTTTGAGTTTTTCAGCCTCAGCCCACTTATTCCTGAACCTTGAATAATCCCGCATTACCACCTTGTCTCCGACCCCTACAGCGTGCATCCGTGCATCACAGCAGCTCTCGCGCTTGGGCTAAGTGTCACGCACCGGCTCAGACGGCAGCCAACGTTGGAGGAGGCGGCACGACGGAAGCATCGGACAGCGAAGACTTGCTTAGATTCGGTGCGGGACCGAGAGGTGACAGCAGCGAAGTCGCCGCGCAGTCTGCTTGCAAATGTTGTGGCAAGTTGGATCAAGGACAGTGAAGTGAAGTGAGGCAAGGAAAATAAGTGTTGTTTCAAACAATATTCGTGTGAATCTTGGGGCGTAAAAGGACATTAAAAGCGGTGTGCGAGAATAAACGTGGATCCAGGGTCAGTAGTGGCCCTAAGGGACAATTTTTCTTAGACAACTTTGATTTGGAGAGTGCTGGCTGTAATTTTAATAATTAGTTTACTTGTTAGTGATAGTGGCGATGGGCGGTTTTATGAGTTATTATGTGTTGAAGACATTCCATGCAAATTTGAAGTAGATAGATACTGAAAGCAAAATCTCGGCAATTTCTCAGAAGACTTGAGTTACGATAAATACTTGTCTCTTATACCATGAATTAATAAAATATTAACACTTCGGTCACACATATACAGGTAAAATCATCAAAACACTCGGCTCTATAACGGTGGATGTTTCTTGTGGGATAAGGCAAGCTAAATTCTGTCTTCTAAGAAAAACTGTCCCTTAGGGCCACTATTGACCCTGGATCCACTTTTATTCTTGCACACCGCTTTTAAGTGTCCCTTTATGCCGCAAGTATCACACGAATATTGTTTGATCGACACTTATTTTTCTTATTACCCAATTTGCCGCAACATTTGCAAGCAGACCGCGCGGCGACTTCGCTGCCGCCACCTATCGGTCCCGCACCGAATTGAAGTAAGCCATCGCTGTCCAATGCATCCCCTGTGCCGTCTCCTCCACCGCTGGCTGCTCTGCGAGCACCCAAGCTGTCGCTGCTACTTTGCGCTGTCGACGAACAAGCCGTAGCTACATGCCGCTCCGCCGACTGCAAAGCTAAAACCAATTCAACAAATCGTTTGAAGTCAAGGTTCTTCTTAGCAAAAATCCTCGACCTCATATCTTCATTGTATAGCCCAGTAAGGAACTGATCCCGCAAACACACCTCAAGACAACTGCCGAAATGACATGTTTTCGCCAAATGTAAAGCGCCTGTAGGTAGTCGCGAATATTCTCTTTCTGCTGTTGACTTCTCGGTCGGAACAGATGCCGTTCCGCAATTTCTCTCCGGTCTGGTTCTAGATAGTCTTAAACCAGTGCCACAAGTTCATCAATCGTCTTAGATTCTGGGGCATTCGGCGAACACATATCGCATTCACTCGACAAATATATGCGTCCCTAGTTTTATTGTTTAAATCAAAGTTTTCTATTCTTTCTACATGTATTTTTACTTATTTTAATAAGCATGGAAAGAAAGAAAGAAACATTTATTCGCACAATATACTGGGACGCACACAAACAATTAACAAAAAGGTAATACATATTACATAAGGCATGCGGGCAACGTGCATCCCATGGGACAAAATTTTAAATATTTTATCCCATCAGCATGGGATAAAATATTTTAAATTTTGTCGTCGCCAATGTTGTATTCGCGGTCAATTAGAAACCGAGGTTGATTGCAAACTGTTTTAAATATGTTTTATAATTATATTAGTCTATGCCCATATGCACTATGAAATCATTAACCAATTATTCCTTTGCAGCTTATGGGGAGGCGAGCTATTCGAAAGAATCATAAGAGACAAACACGTAAATGAAGCTGACATAGCGCCGGTCGTAAAACAAATCTGCAGCGGCCTGGCGTTCATCCATTCACAGAACATGGTCCATCTCGACCTAAAACCTGAGAACCTCGTTTTCGCCCACCCAAACTCCTTGGTGGTCAAGCTGGTCGATTTTGGACTTTCTCGAGTCCTTCATGAGGGCTCTAAGATCAAGGCAGTTTACGGAACCCGGGAATATGTCGCCCCAGAGGTCCTGAACTTTGAGCCTGTGAAACTTAACTCAGACATGTGGAGCCTAGGCGTAGTGGTATTCATGATGTAAGTGTCTTTTTGTTTTTATTTTTACTCATTTAGAGTAATTACGCTTCGTAGAATTCTGTTTATACAGTATTTTTAAAAAAAGGCGTGATATTTGGCCCTTAGTAGGGTAGACAATTTTAATTGCATGATCAGGCAAACCGTTTAGTCAATTAACCGTTCGTCAGAGACGCTGATCTTAACGTTTTCACAAGATTAACGGTGATTGCTCAAGCGGGTGTTTGGCATCCCAAACTGTTCGCGTGTTAACCTTATTTAATAATTACTAGATACTAGGTGCTATGCCGTAAATGTTGAGAGTTTTTTCACATAAAACGTAAAATAGTTTTTACTTAATAGATGTAGACTTACGATCGTTAAATACTAGTTACTCTTTGTGCATTAACTTCCATTTACACGTCCGGTCCTCAATATCCGACATCATTTTAACGATTCACTCCATCGAATAGAATTTAGCACCAGATATTTTTATACTTAAAATATTAAATCTAGCTAGCTTGCTCGCAATTGCATAAGTTTACAAGCTTGAATCCGCTATCACTGGCCCAGTCAGGTACATAGCTTGCTCGGTAAAGCTAGATCTTTTCCACATTGTACCTAACCCTAATGTTTCTATTGCAGCCTCTCGGGCACAATGCCCTTTAATGGTGATAATAACGCGGAGCTGACTTCCAAAATCAGCTCCGCTCAGTACCACTATGAGGATCCGGCGTTTAGAACTGTGTCGGATCTGGGCAAGGACTTCATTGACCATCTCCTAGTGGTAAGCCCGCGGAGGCGTTTCAAGGCTGAAGATGCACTAAAACATCCCTGGATTGTCTACGGACCCCCTAAAGGATCCACAACGGGCACGTTGAAATATGCCCGTGCTAAACTGAAAGTGTACATGAAAATACATAAAGCGAAGTGGCAGGTGAGATACCCTTTACTACAACCCAGGGGACTCAGGTTAATCAGGGGAGCCAGGGTACAGCGTTAATAAGACCAGAAGATTTCATATTGATTTATGCAAGAAGCTATTTCTTAATTGATTTTTATGTATATTAATACTATGTTGTAGGTATTATCTTGCACGTATCTGTACGTCGCAACTTAAGATCAAAGCAATACATTTTTATATTGAACTAAGGCGCTTAATATAAAGATATATTCAAGAAACATACCGCTTTCGCTTTATGTCATAAAATTCTCAATGTACCAAAGGCTTGAGACCTTAGTGGCATATCTGGATGTGGCGGGTTCGAATACCGCAGCGGTCCAAACTTTGTGACACGCGAATATTTGTTTTAGGCGAGTCTGTCTGGGAATGATAGTCAGTCAAGGGTACCTGTTCCCCGGTCTGGACACCCCAGCCTGGGAACAGGATATATCCGACTAATACAACAGCGGCCAAACTCATGGGATCGGCTGAGGTTGTTCTAATACTAACAACGTTAAAAGTCGGTAATAACATAATTATTTATCTTTACTCGAACACCTCACTTTTGTATTTGTATTAGTTTCTTCCTTCTACATTATTTTACGGACACTGGCTTTTATACGTAGATAAGATTATATTCTTTAAATCTAATTTAAGTTATTATAAGTTATCCCCAAAATGTATAGCGTGGAGAAAAACGTAACATCGGATCAATTTAAAGTTAGGTCGCATTCTGAGTTGTTTAAAATAAATTTCTCATTGATATTAAGACTAAAGTTAACTAAATGGGGTATTTATTGAATACAGTGTAATTCATAAACTAATTATCTTAAGAATATAAATTTAAGGGTATAAACGGAATACATAAAATGTTTTATGATTAAATTGAATGTTCAAATTGAAATAAATTGAACACTGTAACTTATAAAATTAATTCATAATTCATTTGATATTAAAATAAAAATATTTTTTTAAAATGGAATATTATTGCCTCATGATATATTTATATACTTTTAAGTAAGCATTTTGATAAGTATTTTTCCTACCTCTATTTAGTTGTAACTAAATCCCGGGTGATCATACTTCAGTATGAATCGAGGCTTGAAAAATAAACCACTATAAGCAAGTCGCTCGATTGAGGAACGCTAGTGATGAACACGCTCATGATCCTGAGTTTTTTTTCTTAATGTCCTTTATATCTCTATAGCTAGAACCTGGTTTCATACTATATATTCTACTAATATCTCATAAATACTTATGTCTAAGACAAGGAAATATATTATTATTAAGAGAGTCTTCAAAGACGATATCTATTTAATAGATGTTAGTATTATTACCCTAAAGTTAATGCTAAGTCTATCTAACTATCTACTTCTACCTGAAATTTGGAATTCTATTCCCATTTTCTTTCTTGTTTTTTATTTTAGCTTTGTTCGATGCCATGTCCGATTGTATTAGATTTTATTTTGGCGTTTCCGTATTCATGGGAAACATATATTTAGATAGTCTAGAGCAGAGATACCGAACATTTTTAAAGGTGCCTATACAATTTCTTCTCTCTAATACGTGGCACAGATAACACGAAGTGTAAAGTGCAAATCATGTACTTGTGGTAAGATCTATGGTTATAAATGTTAAAAACTATGTTATTTTTTATATGCCAAACAATAACTTTTGTAAAGGTACCTACTTTAAAATTTTAAACATATAATCTTTAATCACTGTACAGTTATGTGCCAATGTACGCTATCTCTGACCTATACTATGACCACAAGCACACCATCGACGGCTAATGTGCAAGCGATTACTTTTTAACTGACTCGTGTAATTTACTCTAGGCAATTGCTATATTAGACTAGCCGCGTACACAAGCTCTCAAGCCTAATCGGCGATGATTCGGTCAATTCTATTATCTATGTCGGATATCTTAAGTGAGTTTTTAAAACACACTGGAGTTCGTGATTGGAAGGGCACTTGATCTCCTCGGTGAAAAAAGGCGCAAGCGTACGTTCTGCTGCCTCCTGGGTGCGTGAGCGTAATTTTAAGCACATGACGTAGGATATGCAATGAAACATTGCAACAATTCTTATCTACGGGCTCTGCGGTGATGGTGGGAGTTCAGCCATTACCGCGATCAGTAGGTAGAACGGGGAGTTATATGACGAAATCCAAGGAGTCATTAGGATATCCAAGAACTAGCGTCATCTTGACTCTTGTAGACTTATGCTACATCCAATGGATGAGAACGAAGCCAAATCCAAGTTATAAGTCCAATTTATAAATAATCAGCGATTGAATGGTACCTATCGTACATAGTCTCCTAGGAGCATTATTGCATAAGAGACTTCCAAGAATACTTTCTACGACATCGTGCTGTGTTGGGAAATAAACTTTGTAAGTGGTAGAGCCATGCTGTAGATTTTGTCTGCAGCACGAATGGGCCGGCTCGTCCGGGGTGGTACCACTGTCTCACAGAAGATCGGCGTGAAGTGACAGCTAAGCTGTCACGTTTCGTACGGTGAGTGAGAATGCCGGGGTCCAATTCCCTTCCTTCCAATTCCTACCCTATTCCCAATCCCCTTCCTTCCAATTCATACCCTATTCCCAAACCCCTTCCTTCCAATTCCTACCCTGTTCCCAATCCCCTCCCTAATCCAAATTCCTTCCCTTTTCCCAATTTATAGGAGTAGGAATTGGTTTTACATAATGCCCTGCGTTCAATCCCTACTCCTAAAATCGGCCTACCCACAAATCGCCAGTGCGCTTAGAAGCGCTTAGTTGGTTTGGACAGCCAAGAAAGCATCTGGGTACCAGCAACAGAGACATGAAACATCTTGATGACAGGATTGATTATTCTCCACTGAACTGTTTCTTCCCCACTTTATAGGTGTGTTAGTCTCATGTGATATTAGGTATTACAACTGAAATCGTGATGTACTTTTACATTGTCGGGTTTTTGCCGTGAGACTTTAGACAGGTGACATATTACCATCTTTTCTTTAGTTTTTGCTTCCGCCGAGTGGTGTCCGGTTGTAAAATATTACCAACTTTCCAACCGAGGATTGTTGACGACCAGTCCCATCAGCTTTAATGCCTGGTTGTCACTATCAGAGAAGGAAAACTTGAAACAAACCCAGCTCAGCGCGCCGTCAAGCACATGCTTATTTTATCCTATGCTCAGTGATTAAATGCGTGTTCTAGTATTATACAATTACCTTCCTATATTTCTGTGCACCAAACACAAATAAAACTGTGAAGCACTCGCTATTTCCAACGTACTTGGATATAAATTCGATACTTACACAATCTTTATGGAGTCAGGTAACGTGTTATCTGATTTGAACCCAACGTGGATAAAGACCTTTCATAGGCTCGTAGTGTTGGCAGAAATTGACTGCGCCGAAGTTGAACCGGGAATAGGTATTCATAATCTAAGCGATGGAGCATTAAGATCGTGACCACTAGTTGCTCACGCGTCTTGTAAGCGGGAGGGGGAAGTGGGAATTGTGAGTAAGACAAACCATCTCAAGAATGCTCCTTGATGTCGGTCAGGAAAGTTAGGAACGAGTGACTGGAGTGACCTACTGTGTGCTAGTTACTATCCAGGCAATAGCCTAATAGTGGATAGCACTCTATCGGGCGTAATTCCTTAACAGGGGTGGTGGGCAATTCAGTGGGTAAACACCACTAAATTGTCTACCTTTCATGGATCAAATTATTTCATTTAAGATGTTAGTAAGGAACTTGTTATAATAAAAATATTTCTACAATCGCTTGCAGTAGCCCGTCGTGGTATCAATTGCACTTCAAGTAGTCGTTACTTAAGATTTTTCGGTGTCTATGTGTAATAGTTTCCCGCAGCTAAGTTGGCGCCAGATATTGAAAAATTACGAAATTTTACTAAAAATTACACAACTGGCATTTTGGTTTCCAATACCACTGTCTACTATATTTCATAGTAGGTACGTTTACAATCTACTGCTCAAACTATGCACATTCATATTTCAAGTGGTAACCAAAGATAGCCAAGTTAGTTACGAGGTAGTAATTGTAAGACTATTATAGTAGTTTAGTTATATATAGTCAGTAGTACTTTAGTTATATCTATAATAACTAAAATTGGCAAGCGGATAAAACAACTAAATTATTTGAAAATTTGTCCACAGGAGAAAGCAAGATATTTTAGATATTTTTGGACATATTAACTATCAAGATATTCTTATTGGCATCATGTGATATCAAACATAATGTATAAGCTACAAAGTATCCATTTGAGCACTAAGGTAATTTAAACAATAATTGTTAAAAAATACAGTATGGCCGCCGCTTTGCCAACTCCTCACTTGATAAATAATCTCAACTTACAATGTATTCTATTTGTTCAAATGGAATCTACTTTGGCCTATATTATAAACCTATCTTGTAGGCATTTAATACATATTTCTTATATAAATGTTTAAAAACTCTTGATGTATGTGATCCCTTCCGATGTATGAAGGTTGATGTAGATTTCTATAGACCTGAAATTGAAATAAATGTTATATGTCAATATTTTGTTTAATTTCCTCGTTCCTTATCCTTAAACAAAATAACATGAACACAAAAAGGTATCCAAGTTAAAACACTACAAAACGTATGAACTGAGTTAAAAACATTATTGTTAAACACTCTGGCGTTAATCAAATAAAGACATCACTGACTAACATTTTCATACACACACACACACACACACACACACACACACGCCTTCTATCTCCGAAGAGGTCGGTAGTGGCGCAACTAGTGCACCCACTTTTCGCCGTGTCGTCCCATGGTGTGATAAACGAGACTATCCCGCCCTCACACCCACCACTGCAACTCCTGTAAGCCAGGATCGGCAGTGGCACGCATTTTAGGAGCGGATCGGTGAAGCTCGTCTCTGGGAGCACTAATTAGTTTAAACCCGCAACGAAGTTAATCAAATAGAAGAATAGGGAGGAGTTAGAAATATGTTTTCCATTTCCCTCCATAGCAAAGCGGCAGACAAAATAATGAACTAAAAAAGGTATTTTTAACCTTAGTTATTGAGACTTTTACCTCTGGAAAAGCCAGGTGTAAAGCACCACGGATAAAGTTTAAAGGGTCCTATTATTTGTGCTGTTAGATCTGATTCCAATGGTAGGTATGGCAAAAACGCCGGAAAGCACGGATATTCTGCCTAGTCTCCACAAGCTCCATGAGTATACAACTCCAGATATCCAACATAATGTTGCGCTCATTTTGCTAAAGACTAAAGACTCCTAAAGTATGTGATGCGCAGATTGTTCGTGGTTACATTCAGTAGGCGAACATGGACACGCAGGCGAATCAACCAACACAAAGGAGAATAATTTTCACTTAAAACTACCACGCTTTGTAAGGAATTGCGAGACACAATGATCAATTTCGAGAATGCAGTTAAGTAATTACATTGCAGTCTATGATTATTTTTATCATTAATACTTATCAGTTGTGATAAAATGATTGTAGTGATTGCCGACGGCTTGTAAGTGGAGGAAGCGTAGGGGTTTTACTTATAAACTATTCCGTAGCAAAATAATGGCGACACCGGCCTTGAATACTCTTAGAACTAATCATACTTATCATTGAGTCGATGTCGGTTTCACTACACATCAGGAATGTGATTCTATTTGTTCGAATCTGGAGGTTGATTCTAGCGAGTAGAAGTTTATCCGTAATTCGCTCGGTGACGTTATCAAGTGGCCACTGCCAATGTCAATTAATATTTACATTTTTATAATTCATACGACCGTGACATCCTCCTGGCATAGCAAAAGAATCCCAGTCTCATTCTTAGTTATAAACTAGACCTATGAATAAAATTAATCTATTCCATTTCTATAAAAAGTCGCGATTCATATTTCTGAAAATGTCACCTACCCTCCTGTTTAGAGACGTTAGCATTCGCCAAGTATTTATGGCTATTTTTTTTCGCGGAACATTAATTCCTCAATCCTCAGACGAAGTCGCTAAAAAGGCAATAGTAGTCATGAAGGAGGCTCTTTAATAATAGACAATATTGTCATGTCTCAGGAACACGCTGGATGCAGGCCGCTTTTGACGGGTTCGTCTGGAAATCTTTGGGGGAGGCCTATGTTCAGCAGTGGACGTAGTGTGGCTGATGATGATTGTCAAGTCCGAAAATGATAAAACACAAACAGTTTATAAATTTTATTTGACAATATATCGGGGTGCGCTCTAGTTACATTTGTCTTCTAAGTTTAACGTAATATTATTAATACTTTTCGTTAACTTACTATCTCACACTATGCTATAGTGTTTACGTGGCAGGCCGTTTCACACGGCTACGACATTAAAAAGATATTTTTGATACAAAATTGCTCTTCGTAAATAACATATAACCACGTTTATTTACACATAATGAAAAATTTATAAAATAAATATTTTTACATCACTAAAACTACTCTCTACTCATTTAAGTACGTAAAAAAGCTTTAACTTCAACTCAACATATAACAAATACATCTTACTACTAAATATTTAAGTAAAATAAACAATCGCGTGTGCCATGTGAAACAACCTTAAAACATAACCTATAAAAACAAAAACTTAATAACTCAACTGTTATATCGACGTCGCGTCTTAATAAATAAATTTTAAAGAATAATAAATAAAATGCACAGACAAAATAAATTAGAAGAAAACATTTTTATTTCACGTTATGTCACTCTCGATGTTTCCTTTATTGGTGTCCTGTAATAAATTAAAAAGGCTAAATTAGCTATAGCGTAATCATTTTAATATATTTTTAAGTTGCACTATCTTTAAACCAGTCGCAAATCGCTTTAGTCGCTGAGCATTTATGAAACGGGTACCCACATTCGCGAAGCTTTTACAATCAACCAATTTAATAATCTGGCTGGCTATAAAAAAACGAGTTTCACTTAAAATAACATACCTAAAACACACTGGCGGCATCAGTCTTGCCTGGGCGTTGATGGTCGTCTCCTGTACCCCAGGGACCGCCTCGGCGACACGCTGTACGCCCTCAGGCCCCCATAAAACTTGCCCTTCTTGGTAATAACCTCGAGTCTGGCAGAAGCCTCGGCCCTTCCAAACTCATTCTCTACTGTTATCCTGTATATTCCCACGTCTTCAACTGTCACCTCATCGATTTCGAGGATCCTGAGGATCTCATCTTTCTCCTTGACGGTGATGCGGGCTGTGGGGGTGAGGATTATGCCATCCTTGTCCCACGTCGCCCAGGGAGCTGGTAGACCTTTGACAGCGCATTGGAAGACTACATTGTCACCTTCCTCGACTACCTTGTTGAATGGGTAGGTGTAGAAGGCGGGCGCCATTTGGCGCGCTGGACTGCAGAGACGGCGAGGTTCGGGACCTGAATTAAAAATTATATTGGATATCATAATAAGACGTAAATATAGCGTCAAGCTGGCAGTCTTTTATTTCTTTTCATTTATATTTTGAAAATAAAATATTTTAGTCCAGTGGCTATGGGAGATATACCTAGACATACAGTAATTTCTTATATCAAAAGATGATTCACACTTGAAGATCTACCATGTGGTACTTGTAGATTATATCGTTGTACAAAACTAAATATTACGAATAACGGAAAATAAAATTGAAATACTAGAACTTTCGCGAACTGAACCTTATACACCTCCAAAATCACGGCTAACCGAAATCTTCAGACTAAGCTAAAAACCAAACGTAATGGTAAAAGACTTACCTGGTGTCCTGGAGACGGACCTTGCTGGAGTACTTCTGGGCGTGGAGCGAGGAGTGGACGCTGCGGACAGCAACGCCGGCGGTCGCCGCAGGCGTTGGCTCAGCGTGTTCGGCTCACCAGGCGCTGGAAAAAGATAAAGCATGACACTATGTCAAATTTAAGTGGTAAGTAGAGGAATTACAAACTAGATTAAAAAAAATGTTAATTTCTTCATCTAATAATTACACATAGTAGAACCGTATTTGGAGTCTCCTTTTAAGTATTTAATATACTTGTGTGAGGGCACTCCGCTCTTCCTTAATCAGATATATACTTACAAGATGTGTACTTATTATTAAAAAATAAAAAATAGTATTATAATATCTCTAAACAGGTTTGCGTGTGTTGTGTGTGTATGTGTGTGTGTGTATGGGTGTGTAGGTATTATTTTGTTAAATTACATCTCTCATAAGGTACTCAATCTCATCATAAGTCTTAGTTTTTAGCCAGGTTATCAATGCTATTTTACACTTATCCTGGGTCACGGAATAACACATTATATATTTATTTATAACATTATACAAAACACACGATTGTCTACGATATTGCCTTTTAGCAAACAATGTGTTCACTCTGTCAACTGGGGCTACATCGCTTTATCGTCTTTTACTAATGATAAGAATTTCGTAACTTAGAGATTTGTGCAGTTTACATGTTAAATGTAACATGTATAATTTCCTAACTGATAAGAGGTCACATAATGTGTATAATTTATCAGTAGGGTATCTGTATGGTATTGGAATAGGTACAAAGATACGGCATCGAATAAATAATAAAAGTAAATAGTAGTGGGACGGATAAAAAGCTAAATGATCTGTTATTAGTACATAAATCATGAAATAATGATACCAAATCAAAGGGGTAAGTAGAAGTGAGGCAAATAAACCAATGTCACAATGTGCTATCTACTAAAATACTCACAACTCCAAAGTAATGGCAAAATATAAGGATCAATAGAATGTCATACAAGAAAATGAACTTCAAACCCAAAGAAACACTTGTTTAATCGCAATGATTAATGAAACAAGTCCGTTGCAAATTTACTAGGGTTGAGACTAATTAATATCTAGCTCTACTATGCATTGGTATGGTCTATGTTCTTTCTTTATGACACTAACATTGAAAAAGGTAATTAAATGAAGAAAATATTATAGGAAAAGAGGCACATCTCTCCGATTTTGTCATATAGCCACGGTATATCTACAAGACAATCGCTGCTAGGCCGTGTTTTATTGAGAAAATTAGAGAGCCTAGATGGTTTCACTATTACGGATATTATTTGACAATTGACTATAAGATAAAGCATCAAAGTATATCGTAGTGACACAACGTGATAACTTATGTATTACAAGGCAGGCGTTCGAGTGAGCCTTGCTGAGGCAGTTGGCTGCCTCACAGATGTATTGTCTATTAACCAAGTAGCTAATACAACTCACGGTAGACCACGAGGCAGGCGCTGGATCGTGCCTTGCCGAGGCAGTTGGCCGCCTCGCAGGTGTAGGTGCCTTCGTCCTCGGCCGTCACCTGCTTGATCTTGAGACGCGCCGCGCCTTCCTCGTAGAGCGCTTCGAAGTCGGGACAATCGCGTATTATCTGAAATGTTTATGATATAGCATTATTAGACTATTGTTAACGTACTAGGCAATCAGCTACAAAAGTAGCTGAACAAATTAAAAATATCAATACGCTTCTACACATTAACTTCAGTCGAATTCTTTTTTCTTTATGTATACTAATATTATAAAGAGAAAAGATTTGATTGTTTGTTTGTTTGTACTGAATAGGCTCCGAAACTACTGGACCGATTTTAAACATTCTTTCACCAATATAAAGCTACATTATCAGAAAGTAACATAGGCTACTGTTTATTCCGGGAAAATATAAAGCGGGACGTTTATCCCGGAAAATCTTAATCACGCAGGCGGAGCCGCGAGCAAAAGTCTAATCTAAAATAAATTAAGCCCCGTGAAGTTTATTTTAGTGAATAAAAACGATTGTTGACACATACACAAAAGTTTAAAGGCGATTTGAATTTGTTCAGCTACTTTTGTGGCTGACTATACAATCAGCCACAATTTTTTTTGTAATCGTATAAATGATTTGAAGTTATGAATTTGTACAGCAATTTGTACCTACCTACCTTTTAAATAATTTATCTAGGTCCCAGGTTCAAGATTTATAAAGTATATCCCAAAGGAGACGGATGAAACTTCATAGAGCCTTGGGCTTAGTGCTACAGAGATAATTTATGCATTATTCTATAGGTATAATGAAACCATTTCCAAAAGAGAAAAAAAACTGTCTGTACAATGGGAGTAAAGAAATAATCGCTATAGAGTATAGCGTCAAAAACATTTTTCTGTAAATAACTTTTTATTTACCTGATAGCACAAGATGTTCATAGCACCTAATCATTGCCATCGGATTGCTGTATTGAATAGTGAGCGGCTGGCTTAGATAATAACCAGAATTGAACTTAGCACATGGATTCGACGAGGACCGATATAAATATATAATGGCTAATTAGCTCTTTCTGTAATAACGTGAGTGCATGGCAGTAATATTGGCACAATCACTACATTTTAGTTGCGTTGTGGATCTTTAACAAAAAAACTGGTCTGGACTAAGTAGCTTTATTCTTAAACAAAAAGGTTTGCATAATAAACAAATTAATGACGAGACGAGTAAACCGCTCGCTCGTTGCTACGATGCCGCGACTGTTAAACAGAAATGACTTCAATGCAATCGAATTTGTCCAAATGGAAACAAATTTATGTGTTATTGTGATTATTTTCATAAGTTTGGTTGACAAGCTACAAGCAATTTATAGAAATTAAATTAAAATACAAATGGATTAAATCATAACATTCTAAAATAAATTAACAATTTTAAACATTGAGTCACAAGATTTGTTTAAATTTATAGGTTTCTTTGCATTTATAAAATATCGATTTTCTTTCAATCATTACTCAATACAGAAATATCAATATCATCAAGGGATACAATATCCATTGCTGGTCAACGCACTTGCTATCAGGTGAAGTTCCTTTGCCGTGTAAAAATAAAATAAAAAGATGTACCTCGTTGTAATGGAACCAGCGCACGTAAGGCTCCGGGTTCCCGGAGACGCGGCACTCGAACTCTACCGCGTCGCCGTCGTACGACAGCAGGTCGGTTAGGTTCCGCTCGAACCGGGGCAGCACCTCCACACGACTGGGAATTGGAATTAATGGCCTTTTTTAATAATCGATTCCAATCTTAATCTTCGATCTGGTACCGAGAATAAAACAATCAAAATATGTAAGCAAGACAAAAAAAACTGTTAAATTGTTCTGATTGGTCCATTTTTGATTTTGTTCAGCTACTTATGATGCTGACTGTACATTTGTGCCGATGACTTGTGCCGTTTACTGTAGTTGTTATTTAAGAGATCTTATTATCTCTTAATTCAAACGCCTAATAAATCTTATTTACTGTAGTTGTTATTTAAGAGATCTTATTATCTCTTAATTCAAACGCCTAATAAATCCACTTACCCGTATCTGACATTGTGAGCATCCTCAGCAGCATGTGGGTCTGTCAATAAGAATATGGTTATTATTTAAAAATCGAAAGCATAGTGCGGATATGATAACCAATGAGAGATGATTCATTGGTTGCTAATATTAGACATGTCTCGTTAGAAGTACAACTGACTCCAAAATACGACGCCTAAACGAGCCCCTACGGAGGGTCTTCAACCATCTAGTCGGGTGTAAAATATAATTTACCGAGATTTATTTTGGAAATGAAACGTCTGTTACCCTACCGTACTGCTAATCGCATTCTTGTCATTGTTGTAAAGTCGCTCTTATTTCAAAACAATTACTTTGACTTTAATCGGGAAGGATACGACCAATTTGGCATCTCCGTTGACGTAATCGTAAAAATGAAATTCTTGCAAAATAGCTCTTATTTCCAAAACAAATACCTTTGACTTTGATCTGGAGGGATATGACAGCCTTAGCCTCTCCGTGGACGTTGCGCGCCACTACCGAGTACGCGCCGGTGTAGTCGAGCTTGGCGTGCGGGATCTCGAAGCGGTATTCCGGTCCGTCTCCCACTCGCTTGAAGTGCGATGCGTCGCGGTAGTAGTCCGGCTGAAAGGACCAAAAATGTTTGTGTTGGATTAAGGTTTGGCCAAATATTTGTCTTCCATTATTGTGTGCAATGCAACCCAGGAATGGTGTGGCTGGAAGGACTAAAACCGTTGATAAAATTCCTTGAAATTGATCAAATATTCGTTTTCTTTATTAAATATGTTTGTACTTTGATACAGCTTTACTCAGGAGAGCTTAAATATTGGATGATGAAAGCTGCCAATAGAATTTATATGCAAAATGGTAATCAAAATGACGATTGGTGCACATAATGATAAGTAGCTTCAGCATATAAAGTATTGATGACACCAGAAATAATTCAACCTTTTCCAAGCATTGAAATAGAAATAGATAACCAGGCAAATCAAGAAATCAGCACTGATAATCCAGAAAAATTTATTAGAATAAAAAAGTAAGGCAGTGAAACGAAAAGATCAAGTGAAAAAAACGAAAGCCAAAGAAATAAAGCATGCTGTTTTTTATTTAAACTGCATAGATCTTCTACGGGGTTAAAAAGAATAAAGAGGGTGACAGTAGAGATAATTAAACAGACATTGAAAGTTTTAAAGCAAGTTGGACGTCATCATTTGATGAAGAATTTATTAATCTATTAAAGAAGATGATATTTTAAGCTATGATTCTATTTCTATTAATAATTTACAAATAACTAACGACAGTTTAGTTTTGAACAAATTTTAAAAGTATATTATATCAAAATAATATTCAGTTCTTTACCTTTACAATGCTGCAGAGTTTCAGGTTTCTTTAAAGGAAACACCCTCGTTCAATAAGTTATGTGTTCCCTAATATTTAATGAGAGGGGCTAAAAATCGTTATCAGGTGCAGTTTCTGATACAGCTATTATAGTGTGACCGCGAGAGCTGTACCGCGCATTGGATAGCTGCGAGGCGAAAGGCGGAGATGGAATAGCCCGCTGCACTCCACCAGTTTGCCATCAAAGCTGGCGGCGGCAACATAATATCAATTGAGTAAAATATCTAAAGATGGGTCTCGTGATGTGAAAAATATTTTTAGACCAAAATTACCTTGAATTAGTAAAACCAACCCGAAATGAAGAAGCGGGAGTTAAAAAGAAATGATTTACCAATATTTATGCAAACAATAGATTGACAGATATACCATCTGCACTCCATTTTCAAAGAAGGCGGCCACGGGTCAAGGGGTGCGTCCCCACAAAGCTGGATTTAACTTTACACTAAGCCCAATCATCCCCCTCCGCCCTGACATTTAAAAAAATAAATTGTGGTCTCTGACAAATGCAAAACATTTATTCTTACCTCTTCAACATACCTGCTTTTTTGTAATTAAAATCTAATTGTATATAATACCGTGCCCGTATATAATAATACAAATATAGAATATAGTATATAAATATATATAATATTACCTACAAGATGGACAGACGACTTGATAAAGGTCGCAGGAACACGCTGGATGCGGGCCGCTTTTGACAGATCCGTCTAGAAATCTTTAGGGGAGGCCTATGTTCAGCAATGGACGTCATGTGGCTGATGATGATGATGATAGATTACCTTCAAGAAGTCTCTAAGCCAGTAGACGTCAGGCTTAGGGTCTCCCACCACCTCACACTGTATGATGACGGTGTCGCCTTCGTAAGCCTCGCTTGAGCGCGGCTTGCGAATGAACATCGGCTCCTTGGAGTACCTGAAAACGAATAAATTTCATTTAGTTACGAACTTATGATTTTATCAAAAGGGTGGATAGATATAGAATTGGTGCATCGCTAAATTGAGAAAGAATTCTTGTTCTCAATTTAGTTCTCATATTTTATTTGTAATGTGGTGTAGTATATAAGTAGATGTAAAATGTATCGAAAGATCAGTTCAAGAACAGTATCATAAAGACTCTAATAGGGAACGTGCACGTCGTAAACACTGCTATCTAGTGGCGCAATCGATACTTGGCACTGGCACTTGACGACTCATTTTCAGCACATCAATACTTGGCATTTACGTACAATATTCATTAAAAGGATGAAAAATAACATTTAATTTGTTGATAATGTATCATTGTGTATCTCGATGCTCCAAAACATAAAAATAAACAAATCAAATGGTGTGAAATTATATAATATAAATAAATTATAATTGAATAAATAAATTATTTATTCAATTTATAATTCAAATTTATTTTAATTGGGTAACTGTATTATAATATAGCTTCTAATTTTTGTTATTATGTAACCTGTAGGACTTCCGATTAAATAAATAAATAAATAAATAATGTTCCCAAGAATAGTACCTAAGTACTTACATTCTATGGTTATGTGAAAATCGACAAAAATAATAAAAGCTGTATAAAACATACATAATTAAGAGTTCCAAAAGCATTTAGAAATGTATCGTTACGTAATTTATAATAATAAATATGTTTTGAAGGTAATATTCAATACAAAAAAAAAGGAATCAATGGAACATAACCTCCTAATTTTGCTTAAATAACTAGCTCCCATCTAAAAAAAAGCCTATTCTGGACACGCTGGGTGTAAATAACATTCGGCCGGAACACTTGATTTTGTGCTGCCACCTATAGTTCGTGCACGCTCTCTATACCAACAACAAGTGTATGCATGAATCCTTCCACTACATCGTTACTCGACTCCTGAATCTCATCCCCTTAGATATATTTTGAAATCAGGGTCAAAATATCTTGATCACTATAGATTTATAAAGAATAATCTAGGTTACCTGCCTTAGGCTTCCTTTTATTCAGGAAATAATTTTACTGCGGATAGAGCTGACAACAAATTCTGTAAGAAACCATCATTAACTCACGGCACATCAGAACTGATGATAACAGCCGGTGGTTTCGTCTCGCAGCTGGCCTCCCCAGCTACCACCTCCACTTTGCCTGAAGTAGACGCTCTCCCCACTTCGTTTGATGCCGTGCAAGTGTAAACCCCAGCGTCCCTGGGACTGACAGCTGCCAGCGCCAGTTCTATCTGCCCGTCTCTGTCCAGGGTCATGATGGCGCGCCTGCTGGGCCGGAGACGCACGCCATCGCGGTACCAAGTAACCCCGACAGACGGGTAAGCTTCCACCACTGCCGATATTCGGAGTTCTTCGCCTGGATACATGAAACTTAGTAAGATTTCACGAGGTCCGTACTATGGACGTCCAAATTTGAAATAATATTAAGTCCAATTTTACTAATATTTACAAAGTCTACGAAGCAAAGGAGTTAATTTTTAAGTGACTTCCAAAAAGAAGAGGTTCTCAATGGTGATTGTATTATTTTATTTGCAATAACATATTTTTATCCTACTGTATACCGACTAACCATTCAGTATGTAGGCACAGTATTTGTTACGGTATATAAAAAAAAATACTTTCTTAAATAGAAACTATTTTATAAATCAATACTTACCCTCATTTAGCCTGTACAAGGGCTCCAACCCGCAGCAGAACTCCGGAGCGACATACGCGCGGATACCCTTGTCCACCACCAGCCCGCAGCGGCAGCTGACGGCGCCGAAGGGGTTCCTCGCGAGGGCCTCGTACACCCCTCCATCTTCCAGGTGGGTGGGAGCTATCTCGAGTGTGTGGAAGTGCTCGTCTTGGTATTTGTTGTGCCTCTCTGATAAGCAAAGTAAAATTTTTAAAGATAATTATCTTGTATACAGAGTACTTCTAGGTACAAGCGCTTTGTCTCTCTATAGCTAACTAACAGTTCACCACTTTAATTTAAAGTATGCTGATTGTTGACGATACCGTAATGCCTGGAATTTTTTCACGTCTTCTATTATACATTTCATGTTTCGAGGTATATATATCATTGTGACAGATCGTATTGCTGAGGGAGTTCCTTGCGCCGCTTCTTCTTTACAGTGATAACACGTTCCGAAGCGGTGGTAGATAAATGACGATTCAAAAGAACTTATAAAAGACTATTTGAATAAAGAAAATTTTGAGTTTGAGGTGACGTGTGATTTTCCATGTGTGTAATATACTAGGACTGCCTCAGTGACGTAGTTGTATTACGGTACTACTGCAATGCTAAGGTCTTGGGTTCGATCTCCGGGTCGGGCAAAGTGATATTGGATTTTTCTATTTAGTATCAGCCCGGAGTCTGGAATTTGTGCCCGATATGGCGATAGGCTCGCCCCCTATCACATCATGGGACGGAATACGCACGGCGAAAAGTGGGTGCACTAGTTGCGCCTCTGCCTACCCCTTCGGGGATAAAAGGCGTGAGTGTATGTATGTATGTATGTAATATACTAGGTACTTTTTATCCTATAAACATCTAATACGCTAGAAAAGCATAAGCTAGTTGCACAATAGAAAGATTGAAGATCCTCAGATACTTAATCATCAGTCACTTACTGTCTGTCGCCACCTCCTCCCCGTCCTTGTACCAGGTGAGGGTGGGGGGCGGGTTCCCCACTACCTGGCAGGTCAGGCGCACGGGATACGTAGCCTGCACGCGCCTGTCCCGGAGGCGCATCG
Organism: Sphinx pinastri; assembly: GCA_947568825.1. Taxonomy (NCBI): domain Eukaryota; kingdom Metazoa; phylum Arthropoda; class Insecta; order Lepidoptera; family Sphingidae; genus Sphinx; species Sphinx pinastri. Next base: position 3,792,212 of record OX387614.1, on the reverse strand, counting down.
TGAACTGCGGGGGATACTCCCCCTCCACACCCTGGGATCGCTCCCTGGAATATAAAATGTTCATGTACGACCAGGATAAATCAATTTATGTATATTATGGTGGCTTCCTTTAAGTATTAATTTAAAGTATACCCTATGTATCTACGTATTAGGTATAAACTTTCATCACAATCACTTTCATTTTATATAGATCACAATAATAATATAATACATAAGTAGGTCAATATTATGCACATTAAATTGCCTCATAATATATCTGCACATTCATTTATTTATTTTTACACATAAGTACCTTAGGCTTAATTTATGAATAAAATAGATATACCTACATGTGATAATATAGCTTTTAAATTTCAAAATTGTTTTGTATGACTAATACTCCTTTTAATTTTATAAATTAAGTATACCGATTCCAAAAATTTACATGGAGTTTGTCCGGTGATCTAAAATTTTAAAGGATAAAATTTAACAATAGCATAACGAAACAATAACAAAACAATAATTATTTATATTGAGCGCGGCCATTGAGCGGCCGTTCTTAAATCGGAACGCGCGCTTGACTATTGTTTTCAGCGCATCGAAACGCGCGATGTTAGAGCCGCCATGAAGTTTTAGTTATACCAAAATTCTTGGTTTGCGTCAGGTACTTGAAAATTATCAGGTACAAACATTCTAGTTTCAGTTGCATCTGCCCCTCAAAGTTATAATAGCTAGCTTGCGTTATGATAGCTTAATTAAATAAAATGAGTTTTAAGGTCGCAGAGCATCATTAGCATTAATTTTAATTACCTAACTTTTATACTCAATTTCCTATCCTATCAATCAAGTGCATACAAATCAATATAAACCTATTAAATCATTGTAATTCTATATTTGTCACAAGTAAACTTCTTCAAACATGTAAACAATAATAATAAACACAACTAACCTCTTAAGTTTAGCATCGGCCTCCCATATAAGCCGGTCAGTGACCACAGCAAGCCTTGCATAAGTCGAAGCACGTCCATGCATGTTACTGGCCTCACAGCTGTACCGTCCATCGTCCTCGTTGTTAATGTCCTTGATAGTCAGGCAGCAGTCATAACCGTTGAACGTCGTCGCCATCCGAGCCTCCTCTTCAATCTCATGGCCGTTCTTCATCCAAATCACTTCGGGAGTTGGCTTGCCCTTGACACTGCAGTTCAGGTTAGCGGTCTCCCCAGCCAGGACCTTAAATTGTCCGGGCAAAATATCCACGAACTCGGGCCTGGTACCAGCCAAGCCGACCCCGATTGGCGTGGAGGTCTGCGTGGGCTCACCCCAGCCGTATCTGTTCCGAGGAGTTACTCTGAAGTGGTACTCCTCTCCCTGTTTCAAGTTGAAAGCGTCGAAGGAATTGAGGGGGGTTATTCCGAGTTCGACCCAGCGTGCACCGCCTTCCTTGCCCATGAGCCAGGACTCCACCTTGTAGGCGAGGACTGGCGCGACGGCCCCCGGGTCTGGCTTGGACCAGGCGAGTGAGAGCCAGTTGTTGCCACCATCGACGACGCTCGGCTCCCCCGGGACGCGGTCTGGTACGGCTAAAATAAATGGTATTTGAGTCCACGCGGCAGTGACCTCCGTGCATTGTTGACGGCCTGCCAGACGACACTGCCAGATATTGATTTGCTCGCCGATCGGGTTTATTTATGACAAATCAATGTAACAAGATAAAATCACTGCGAACATACTCTATTGACTTTTTGCAAAACAAATATACTTAAATAGAATATTCTTTTCTATATCATCTATGATAGTATTTAAATTAAAATAATATGTACTTAGACAGAATATTGGGCAAGTATAAAAACTCAATGAATCATCTTTATGTTTATAAAACATTTACTAGCACTATCACATGGTTTTGATGTAATATTTTATTTGTGAAGTACAAAGAATAATATAAACACCTAATAGTTGTAACGAACACGTCTAAAAGCTTCGATCAATAAATAAATTTAGAAACACCGCCATCTGTCGAATTCATGTAGAACTAAGCCTTATACTGGGCAGGTAAAGACGACTTCATAATCGGATTCTATAATTCCTCACTCCTCGTTTCCTTGGATTCTAAAAGTAGTTCTGGATTATTAGACAGATGGAGGGACCTCTGCGGCTTTCATGAGAAATGCAAGGATATGATCATGTGTTTTTTGTTAATTTTGAGTCTTATCATATACGTATATTGAAATCGTAGATTTTAATTAATGTGCGTTGGTTTTTGTATCTATCACTCCAAAGCCACTTATTTGGTTCAGAATCTAATTACTTACTGATAAAAATTAAGCTTTATTTTGTGTAGCATAATGTAGATTTTATTGCATCAAAATCGACACACGGAAGCTTTTTCTTTGTTTATTTGGAAATCGCGTAGTTCCACGCTGCTCAGCTGCCTCGCGCGTAATGTGAGTTTCGAGAAGGTGTATAGGGAAGGTATAAGCCATAAGGACGTTGTGGCTACTACCACAGAATACTGAATAGAACTACGTACTAGTACCTTAATATTTACATTTCTCAACAGAAACTGTACTAATTAATAGTTTCATTTATTTCTCTCTTCTCTTTCTTTCAAGTAAACGGTTATTATTATATAAAAATAATTATGTTAATTGGGAAAAGGTAATTAAAAGGAAACATAAATAAAATATAACAATATAGTTACTTACTATATTGTTATTATTACATTAATAAACTTACTCGCGCACATAATATTGTGAGACCAATGTTTTGTCTATCGGATATCCGACGACTGATCAGATAATATTTATAATTTATCAGTTAATAACAACTTAGTTTGAATCCATATAAACACAGCCTTCAGAAATCTACAGTCGGATATGAATATCCGATTCTATAAATAGTAAACAAAAGACCCAAAATCACAAAATGCATTAATTTGTTTATGTTCGATTACTGGAGGTATTTCTCTACTGGTGGTAGGTCTCTCATATGTAAGAGTCCGACTGGGTTTACTGCCAAGCAGCAGTGTTCATGCACTGTTATGCTTCGGTTTGAAGGACATTATAGTCAGCGTAACTACTGGACATAATGAGACTTAACATCTTATGTCTCAGGATGACGAGCGCAGTGGAATGCCACACAGTACTTTGTAACTCAAGGTGCTGGATGTTGTTGCTACTGTTTATGGGTGGTCTTATTGCTTACCATCAGGAGAACGGCATGCTCGTCTCGTCATTAAAAGCAACAAAAAAAATGGACCATTCATGGAATCTATCCAGTCTGACGTTACGGTACTCCCACGCGATTATATTATGATGTTCTGCATTTGTAACTCAATTCAGCCACGAAATATATTTTTCTAATTCCAACACGATGGAAAATTATAGGTAAGTACTTTGTTACATAAAATTTAACGTCGCGATAAACTAATTTATATTTATGATACTAACTTATACCGCACGATGTAGAATAACTATTTTTAAAACCTTTTACAATTTATAACATAATATATTAGACAATGTTATTGCGTATAACTCTTTATAAAATTATATATCCGCAGTGTGGGAAGACTCTTAGGTAAAATAAAAACAAAAAGAACTTACTTTTGTATTTGCGCTCGGATATAGATAGCGCGGTATCGTCCAGCGGATACGTCCAGTCGGATATCAGATTTTCGGATGAAGCCCGCTGCCGCACCTGGAACAATGTCACGACCTTTGAAGTGGTTTCGGATACGACGAGATTTATACGTCTTCGTTTGCTCTCTATACTTTTATTGGCAACCTCACTGGATTTTGTAAACTGGCTTAAACTGGTTGTGATACTGAAGGCCGCAAGTTCGATCTCTACACTAAAAAAGCATGATAAATAATATATTTTATACTGAGGTTTGGTTCTAGGACTTACGAGCAAGGACAACTGTTCTTGACTATCATTATAGCCAGTGTAAATAACGTGAACAACGCCTGATGTTACAGAATGGCGAGCAAAGTGCGATCCCATGCAATACATTGTCTTATTTTAAGATTAGTTCCGTTCTCGCTATAAAAGTCCCTAAGTCACTAGAAACCCATAGCGCTATATATACTATTCCAGCGCCGTCTAATCAAGAAAAATCAAATATTTCCTACAAGAACAAATTACCGAGATTAAGAGTAGCCTATAATATTATGTTAATCTAGGACATGGCCTCTCCGTGTGCCAAATTTCAAATCCGTTCAGCGGTATCTGCGTTTATTTCCAACAAACATAGAAAAAAATCAGAAACATTCCCATTTAGAATAAAATAAAATAAAATAAAATAGTTTATTCATCACATAGGCGAACATAGTTGCACTTATGATAAGTCAAATTACATTAAATTAATAATAATAATTATTACAAAAGTCACTTATATAACTACAGACATTTTTATAGGGAGTAAAATCAATGAAAAATAAATAAAGAAGCCAAGCTCGGGCTGGCAGGAAAGAGAAGATAAAAAAAATAAAAAAAAAACTGAATCATTTTTATAATAATAAAATAATGGAAGGAACGCGTCGCGATCCTCACCGGTGAGGACACTACAGGCCCTAACCTAGCTAACCTACCAGCCTCTCAGTAGCTACCTAAGCGATGACTACCCGAAGAAGAAAGGCAGAAAGAAACTCCGGGCTTACTTTTTTGTCATCATTTGTCCATTGAATCTTTATAATATTTTTTTTTCAAGTCTTTTGCATACAAATTCAGATTAGTTATATAAGCTAATGCACACACATCACCGTTAAATTGAGATAAAATCCAATTGAATATTAGTAAGACTAAGATAATATTAGTAACTGCTAAATTAATAGGCGTGCGTTCGGTACAATCATTTATTCAAGACTGGTTTGCCTACATACCCACACACATACACAACACCTCCACCCTTATTAATTACAATATTATAAATAAACGAAAGATAAAATTGCTTAACTATTACAAAATATATTATTTACAATATATAATGATAACGTAACTAAATGCCTTAAACTTATTACAATACTATACTTAATATATCTTAATCTATTTCCTCGAAACCATATCGTACTGGTGGTTTACGATTTCTCAACGGGCGACTTGTACCACTAGTAACTATAATATCTATATCCGGCGACACATTGGTTTCCTCCGAAGGGCTACAAGTAACGGTCGCGACACCATCATGCCCTTCCGATGACGTTGACGTCATGGTTTTCGACGATGAATGTGGAGGGTTACTACACTTCCTTGAAATATTTTCACTCAGTTCTGGCTCCCGGTCGCTGGTCATAGGAACCGTTAAAGATTTACGAGATTGTCTACTAATTTCACATTTTCGTGCTAAAACATCAGGGCTCACTTTCGTACCGGGCAATTCGCTCTGGCCGGAGCTCTTTACCCTCTGTCTGAGCTGATCAACGTGTCTATGAATCTCGGCTCCAAAACTAGATCTTACGCAGTAATCACTGTTCCCTAACGTTTTAATGACTGTACCCGCTACCCATTTATCAGAGTTCTTTGTGTAATCACGATACCAGACTGAAGCACCAGGTTCGAGCTGGCGTTGCGCCCCCCCTGCGTCCCTCTCGCTGCGCGCTTGGCGCGTGACAACTCTCCCTTCTCTTTCCGGTTTAAGATTATCTAGCCTCATTCGGAGACTACGACCCTGTAAGATAAAGGCGGGACTATCGCCGGTAGTTGCATGGTCTGTATTTCTGTAGGCTAACAAAAATCTACACAGAGCTGTGTCTACATCTACATTTTGTTTAAACGCCTTTTTAATAGTTCGTTTACAGATTTTTACGGCATTTTCCGCTGCCCCATTGGAGGCTGGATGATAGGGGGCTGAGAAAATATGTTCGATGCCATTATACGTTAGGAAATTTTGAAACTCTGTGCTCGTGAACGGTGGCCCATTGTCACTGACCGTTTGCTTTGGCAGACCAAATTTTGACCACAAATCCCTAAGTACGGATATAACCGCCTGAGCTGTAGTACTTTTCATCTTAATCGCTTCGATCCATTTAGAACATGAATCTACAACTACTAAGTAAGTTAAGCCACATATAGGTCCTAAAAAGTCAAAATGTAATCTGGACCAGGGACGTGATGGCCAAGGCCACGAGCGCGGCGTGTGTGCGGGCGGCGCGTCGGCTACGGCGGCACATACAGTGCAGGCGCGACATTCCGCTTCGACTGCTTCGTCTATCCCTGGCCACCATACGTAACTACGAGCGAGCGATTTTGTCTTTACTATTCCCATGTGGGAATCATGAAGTTCTGAAATAACTTTTTTTCTACATGCAACTGGGATAACTACGCGATGACCCCACATGATACATCCGAGTTCACAGTATAGTTCATTTTTCCTGTTATGATACGGCATCATTTCCTTCATCTCAATATCCGACGGCCAGCCATCCATCAAACAGCTTAAAACGCGACTTAAAATTGGGTCACGAGCCGTTTCCTTTTTTAGAACATTGTAATCTAGCAATAGCGCTTCTGAGGAAAAGTGCAAATAAGTTTGTTCTGGTAACTCTTTTTCCTCAGAAACCACCTCATTCTTTTGGGATTCGATCAAACGCGAGAGGACATCGGCAGTGTTTTTATCAGTACTAACGTACTCAATTATAAAGTCGTAAGCGGACAACTTAATCGCCCAACGCTGCAGACGACTGGCTGCCGCGCTCGGAATACCACAGTTAGGGCCAAAAATGCTCACGAGAGGTTTATGATCGGTGCGTAGTACGAACTTTCTACCATACAGATATTGATGAAATTTTTCAATAGCGAAAATAATCGCTAGAGCCTCTTTGTGGATTTGGCTGTAATGTGATTCGTGAGATGTCAGTGAGCGAGAAGCGTACGCAACAACGCGCTCCTCGCCACCGAGCTCGCGCTGCGCTAGTACCGCACCCAGCCCGCGCCCGCTTGCGTCTACTGTTACCACCGACTCGCAATGTATGTCGAAATGCGCTAGAGCTTTCGTACTACACAAAAATTTCTTTACTCGTACAAAAGCGGAATTTTGTTGGGTTCCCCATTGCCAATGTTTCCCTTTTTTTAACAGCTCGTAAAGAGGAGATAAATGGGTACTTAGATCTTTAATGAATTTTCCATAAAAAGTTACCATTCCAATGAATGATTTTAATTCAGTGACATTATTCGGATGGGGCATTGTTATAATTGCTTTGACTTTACCCGGGTCCACTCTTACCCCATTGTTATCAATTATGAAGCCTAAATATTTGACTTCTTTCGCGAAAAATTCACACTTGCTTTTTTTAATTTTTAAGCCATTCCCTTCCAAAATTTCCAATACTTCTTTAATCGACTTTAAATGGCCATCAAAGTCTTTATTTTTTATTAATATATCATCATAGAAAATGACTACATTTGGAACGTTTTTGAACATGTTCACCATCAATTTTTGAAAAATTCCGGGACTCGAAGATAACCCGTATACTAGGCGAGTGTATTTAAATAACCCCCTGTGGGTGTTAATCACCGTATACGCTCTGGACTGCTCTGATAAAACAATCTGATTATAAGCTTGCGAAAGATCTAGTTTTGTAAAAAAAACGTTTCCACTGAGGTCACTAAATAGATCCTCCATTTTTGGAACCGGAAATCTGTCGATCGCTAAGACTCTGTTGAGGGTTACCTTATAGTCGGCACATAATCTCAAACCGCCGTCGGCTTTCCGCACCACGACCAGTGGCGTGGCCCAATCGGAGTGATCAACCGGCTCAATGACGCCGGCGCGCAGCATGGCGTCGAGCTCGGCGTCGACGCGCTCGCGCAGTGCATATGGTAGTGGTCTTGACCGGCAAAAGATGGGTGTAGCCCCCTCACGCACATATAACTCGGCCGTGCCTCCCGTGTATTTACCCAATGTGCCGTCGAATAGGGATTTATGCCTAGAAACAATTGAGTTTATTAACATATTATTATTAGTTTTATTATCAACTAAATAATTGTTATGCGAATTAACTTTAAATATTTTTATTGGTATATTTAATTCAGCTAACCATTGCCGACCCAACAAGCTCGTTGTTCCTTTATCTATTACATACAAATCTAAAGTTTTAATTATACCTTTATAACTAACAATAGTCTCTATATAACCAATAGGCTGAATAGTTGAACCATCATAAAACTTTAAATTTAAACAACACTGCTTTAAGTGTAGGGTGCTAAACATTTCATCATAAACTTTTTTGCTTATGCAAGACAAGGCAGATCCAGTATCGACTTCCATACTAAGCAAACAATTTTGAACCTTAACTGTTATACAAACCGGTTTATAATCACTAAGCGACATTTGATACATAGGCTCGTGTTCGCCCTCTTCATATTCATTTGTGTTATCGTCTATGGTGTCCTGTTCGTCCAACAAATGTAAAGGAGCCCGCTCCCGGCCCCCTCGGCTTGCACCGCGCGACCCGCGCCATGTACCTCTTCCTCGACGGCCGCCCTCCCCGCGACCGATCACGCGCCCTCCGCGTGAGGCAGATTCCGCCACTCCTAATTGTCTTGTGTGATTGTACTCGACATTCCAATGTTCCTTTTTTGGACACATCCTTCTTAGGTGACCGATTTCGTGGCACCAACTGCACACGAAGTCTTTGTACGAGCACTCGCCCGCTGTATGCCGTTTGTTCCCGCATTTCGGACATTCCCCTAAGTTTAATTTGTGAAGTTCCTCTTTGAGTTCCCCGTTATTTCGCTCCACAGCAATAGCATCACGCTCGGCGGCCTCCAATGATAATGCTAACGTAATAGCTCGATTACATTGTAGGTTTTCTTCTGCGAATAGCCTCTGCCTGATCACTTCATTTTTTAGACCGCAAACAAGCTGATCGCGAATATTTTCATCCAGCGACGACCCGAACTCGCAATGTTTAGACAATTTTCTCAATTCTGTAATGTAATCCGTTATGGATTCATTAAGGAGCTGCCGGCGTTGACGGAATTTATATCTTTCTGCTAACACTGAGGGTTTTGGTTGTAGATGGTTAGTTAGTAATTCGACTGCTGTTTCGTAGGTTATTGCTGACGGTTTTTGAGGACTAACCAACGTTGATAATAGTTCGTAGGCTTCCTCCCCCATAACGGAGATTAATGTAGGTAGTTTTAGTTCATCTGACACTTTATTCACCAGAAAGTACATTTCCAATCTTTCGACATAACTTGTCCACTTTCCGTCTTTCACAACGAATTCACGTATTTTTCCCACCGACATTTTAATAATAATCTATAAGAACACGAAACTATAACCGGGTTTTTATCCTCGTCGCCACTGCTAAATTAATAGGCGTGCGTTCGGTACAATCATTTATTCAAGACTGGTTTGCCTACATACCCACACACATACACAACAGTAACATAAAAGGTAAGACTATATAGCCGTGCTCAACCATTTTTTGACGCGCGCCACAAAGACGTCTTAGTTGTGGTGCCTCGGGCCACAACAATATATTCATTGACCTACTTCTGTATCCAGAAACGTAATTAAAAATCAAAGTTTGATATATTTAAATCAAAAGTATTCACAATTAACTGAATGATTTTATTCTAATAGAGTTAGTATACAGCTAAAGCGAACTGGAGATAATTCCCTTTAGTTTTAGTGAGATTTTTGAATTCAGACCAGCCTCTTGCAAGGTCTCCGCGGGCCGCATGTTGAGTATCGCTGGACTAGTAAGATAACATGGCCCTTACTATCAGACGAGTGACATACTAGCCTCGTCATGTTATAGATTTACGTGACTATAGATTTACGTGACCCATGCAAAACCAGTGCATTTCTATAATATTCCATATTTTACAGAACTAAATGTTAATATATAGCATTTATCCACCTCGTGGAATACAAATTAATTTATATTTATAACAAGGTGGTTATTATGTTAAACTCATAGATTTCAATATAAGGAATCGCAATAAGTTGGTAAGGATTAAAAAGTTAAACGCCATCGATTTTTTTTTATTGCATTGTAACGTTTTTTGCAACGTAGGTACTTAGTTGGTAAAGCTATCATAGACCTGATATTATAATTGTAATTCCCCGGGAATTTTTAGACACAAATATCGGCAATAATACTCTTATAAATTATTACGATTTATACTTAAGGAATAATCCAGTGGGAGGATTGTTATGTTTTTACTTATATTAAATTTGTACTGGACCGGAGAGAGGATTCAGCCCTCTTTTGTCAGGACCATTTGGAAATTTTTAGGGAAGGCCCATGTTCAGCAGCGACTGCATGTGTCTGATGACGATGACACTGTTATATATACTTTGTTGAGGTTAGAGGCAGAAATATGACCTAGAACTCAGGAGCAATCATTGATTTCAGCAATCAGACGTCAAACGTCTTACCAATACCTATGTGATATCTAGAATCCTTTTCGCAATCCCGTGGAATCATTGTCGATACATAATCCCTGCCAGTACATCCCACGCAAGACACGTGCTCCACCACCGCAAGTTCGTTTGAGCTTCATATTTTCATCAAAATATAATTATTTTCCGCATAAATGGAATATTTTTAATGTTTCCAAACGCGCAGTAGTTATTTTTAGTTTATTTGACACGTGATGATAATATAAAATAAATTGTAATCAATAAATTCTTCAAGCATGACAGTCCGAAGTCTAAAACCCGCAATAAAGATTAATTAAACATAATACTCCCTACTGTCTTTTTAAGCCTTTCATCCGATCTCATTTGATCGCCATCTGAACGTATGCTACACCTCGGAAACTTAGATAGTATACTGCATAATACTCCGAAAAGTATAATCACCTTTAGAGTAGCTTGTGGCCCCTTGTCATCGCCCCGTTAGGAATTATTTTCCCTTTCCTGACTTCCTAAAATATAGATTTATACCACAACTTAATTAACCGACTGCGAAAAAACAACAGGTAGGTACGTTTTTACACGCTTTATTTAATAACTTAAAATATGCTCCAAAACGTATTGAAATTTAATGTAAAAGATAACCAAGGCAATATTAAATAGGGTTTATTAAATAATAATAAAGCCTTTTTATTCCGAATTTAGCAGTTACATATTTTCAATTTCGAACTATTATATTATATCTCGTAAATCGGCGTGCCTCTTGGCATAGGCCTCCTCCAGCTCTCTCCACTGAACTCTGTCCTCTGGAAAACTCTTGTCCAGTATGGCCCTAAGGTTTGGCGGATATCGTCTTTCCATCTTGTTTTCGGACGCCCCTGTCGCCTAGTATCCTGTTTTGTGTACCATAACGTTACTTGTTTGCTTCATTTGTTTGATTTGCAGCGTAGCATATGTCCTGTCTATCCCCATTTCAAGTGTTCTATACGATTTATTATATCTGTTACTTTATTTTTCCATCTTTATCCGAATTTATTACTTTGTCCCTAAGTCTGACTCTCAACATGCTTCTTTCCATTGCTCTTTGTGTATTTGCTAGTTTGGGTTTATTAAATACGAATTGATAAATATAATTTTCACATTTTTTTTCTCGGGGCGAAGGTCCCCTAGACGTTGCTGAGCCCCTAGGCAGTTGCCTAATTTGCCTTTAGGCTATCCGGCCCTGCCTACTATTATAAAGATCATGGAGATATATAAAAATAGATAGTTGAAACGTAGCTCTCCAATTACGATAAATACAAACATAGAAATACTTTAAAAAAATATTCGATTACCAATAGGCAAGTATTAATGCACTTATAGCTGCCAGGGCGGGCGGAGGAAGTGGACGGCGATACAGCCTGTGCCGCTATTATATACTTTGTAATATCCTTTCTTGTGTAAGTTCGAATTAAGCGAACTAATATAGGAGAGGGTAATAGGGTAGTTTCCTATGTTTGATTTTGTACATTATTTTATATGTAACAGAAAATAATACCAAAAATAAATTCTTCTGTAAAATCAGAATCAAAATTGGTTGACCACTAAAGCAGTTATTCATATTTGAAATATTTTTGTGAGCAAGAGTGGGGGCGTAGTGGGGATATCGCCTCATCTCTTTCGCACGCACGCAGCGTTATGACTGGCGACAATCGGTGACGCCACATTCTGCTGTTTTCGTTATCTGACGGATGCCCCTTCCACCAAACTTCAAAGCTTTATAACTCATTTATTATTCCTTGTATTTTAAAAATTCTTTTTCCTCGAGATTTTAGAAGAGATACAATTTTGATAAATGTATTATAAAAAAGTAGTCAACTACCCAATTGTGTACACATTTTTTTATTGCAATTGTATGACATGACATGTTGCCGACCATGCCGATCGTTTGATGGTAAGCGATGCGACCGCCCATAACAGTGGTGTTGCGAGACCACACAGAACTTTGAATTAAAAAGTACTGCGTGGCACTCCACTGCGCTCGTCAACCTACACGGCCAGTAATTTCGCAGGCTACAATATCCTTCAAACCGGAACAGAATAGTGTACGCACACTGCTGCTTCGCTGTAGAAAAAGATATTGCGTTGGTATCTACCTAGACGGCCTCTCGTATGCCAGAGATTTAACACCAATGACCAAGACCAGACATCTTAATATTCTTTTTAAAATCGCTCCAAAATCCTTTAATGTTTTTGCTACAATTTTTTTACCTTTAAACCGTTTGACTTCAAATACATCTCGTAGAAAGCTTCACTGGTTTTACAGGGATAAGTAGATAGATAGGTAGGTACTAAAATAAACGTTATGTATCTCGGTCCACACGCGCGTAGGCTGTTTCTGGAAGCCTGACAATTTCAAACCGTTTATTAAATTTATTTCGCATAGATTCGAATAGAGGTTCAGATTCCATGGAAATTATCTGTTTACGAACATTTGTAAGTTTCGATAAAAATGTAGAGTTTCTTTTTCATTTGGAAAGTTCCACTTAATTTTGTATCAATTTGAATATAACTACTTCGAATCGTAAATAAATCATCTCATCTTTTCATTGGATCGTAGACTGAACTCCTATAAATGTCAATTATTAGTGATTTTAAACTTGAGACATTTTATAATATACACGTAGATTTTATTTATTTCGTAGATTTTTATTGTTACAAGAATTTGAGGTCTCGGTATCGATCCCCGGGTCGGGCAAAGGGTTATTCTAATCAGTATCAGCCTGGAGTCTGGAATTTGTGTTTAATATGGCGATTGGCTCGCCCCCTATCACATCATGGGACGGGATACGCATGGTGAAAAGTGGGTGCACTAGTTGCGCCTCTGCCTATCCTTCCGGGGGTAAAAGGGGTGAGTATATGTGTGTGTGTACGTAGATTTCTGTTAAATACTTTCTTTTTTGCGAGGTGCTAATTAGATAAATTACCTAATTTTAAATGCATGTTTTTTAAATTCTTAATTCTTTTTGACCACATACGTCTGTATGTTCTGTACCCGCCCAGAACCTAATGGTGGTGAGATTTGTCTCATCTTTATTTAATCCTGGGTGTGCTTTATAGTAAATACCACACCCAGATATGTGGGTTTGTAACTTATTGGTATAGTTCATTTAATATCCATTTAATTTTCATAAAATAGCTAAAGAGGACAAGCCAAAAGCAATTCATGTCCAGAATAGGAAGCATTTCGGGAAACTCTGTGCACGGGTTTCTAGTTTCCTATTAAATTTGAGAGCAACTAAAGGTCCGTGCACCTGTTGCCATTAATTATAAATTGCGTCGGTGGTGTATAATTCTCTTGGCCAAAATGCGCTCACATTTTCATATATAAAATTGAACATATAAGCAACATAAAAGCGCAATAAAGGGCAGAAGAAGGATTTTACTGGCGGTAGGTCTCTCATATGTAAGAGTCCATCTGGGTGGGTACCACCGCAATGTCTATTTCTACCGCCAAGCAGCAGTGTGCATGCACTGTTGTGTTTCGGTTTTGAAGGACATTGTAGCCAGTGTAACTACTGGACATAATGAGACTTAACATCTTATGTCTCAGGATGACGAGCGCAGTGGAATGCCACACAGTACTTTGTAACTCAAAGTGCTGGATGGTGTTGCTACTGTTTATGGGTAGTCGTATCGCTTACCATCAGGCGAACGGCATGCTCGTCTCATCATTCAATGCAATAAAAAAAAATATCTAATCTTAGCGTGTGTCAAATATGTCTGTCCAGTTCTTACACTCGCCGTAGTCGAAATTGGCTTGGAAGTCATCATCATCATCAAATTTGCCATAATAGGCAAGTAAATGTTTCTGGAACATCCAGTTACAGGAATACTCAGTCCGATGAGTTGTTAATACTGAACAAGCTGGGATATTTAATGTACCATACCATACCATACCAGCCCTGCATTATATACTGCCCACTGCTGAGCACGGGCCTCCTCTACAACTGAGAGGGTTTTAGGCCTTAGTCCACCACGCTGGCCTAGTGCGGGTTGACTTCATATACCTTCGATATTCAGAGAACTTCTCAGATATGCAGGTTTCCTCACGATGTTTTCCTTCACCGTTAAAGCGAGCGATAATTCACAAAGAATACACATATGTTTAATGTATTAATGTGAAAACGAATGAATGTCACTACGCCGGTTTAATCGGATGTAAATATTAATTCAAAATAATACGGCAAGGCCTGTACTTGATATGGTATGATTGTAGCTTTTAGTTTCATAAGCATATGCCCGGCATTCAATATGGAATTTTCAAGCAATATACCTCTGAACCAACCGAGATAAATTCAAACTTTATTTAACTGTAAAATTGTCTAGTCCAATACATATGTATATTTTTGTAGCAATTGTAATCTGTATTGTGTAGCAATAAAAATATAGTCTTCGGATTAGCCGGAAAGGTTTTTTTTCCTTTATCCTGTAGTCATAGATAATTACCGGAGAATACTAACATTGTATATCATTAAGCATATCTATATACCTACCACCACAGTAACGAAAGCTCTATCACATCCATAAGCGTTGCGGGCCAGAATGCAGTAAGTTCCAGCGTCTGACACGACGGACCTCTTCACGGTGAACTTCACGTAGTCGTCTGAGGTCATCTTACAGACGCGCGGGCTGGTGGTGATGTCGCGTATGCCCTTCATGAAGATCACTGAAAATTTACGTCGTTTTATTGAACAGTACTTCAGTCTTTCATGAAGTTCGTTGGAAAAAGAAGTCAGTTTGAAAAGTGTGTTAACAGGCTTTAGAAGTCTACGAGCTAAGCAGCCTTGCAGTCTACAATAGGAAGAATACATAAATATTATATGATACGAGACAAGCAAAACATCCCAAAAACAGTATATTTCCATATAAATCTATGCAACACTTGAGCTAATCCACGTTCTTAGCAAAGAAAAAAATACATTTAATTTAAAATGGCAAAATGATTTAATTATAATAAGGTATTATGGGATTGACTGAGCTTTTAATTAACATTCAACTTAAGAATTTTCCGTCGCCTTTTGCGAAGGCGGAAAATTTTAAGCTCTAGATTAGCCTAACGATCCTTTTATCTCAGAACAAAAAAATTAAAAGTAATTATTTTATTGTAATAAAAATTTAACTAGAGACGTATTCTTGAGTTATCTTATGGTAATGAATCTAATATTTGTAATCTATACGGTCTATGATTTGAAATACTAAGGGGCAGTTTCATTTCAAGTAAATTTAATTAAACAGATATCGTATTAAACAACTAATGTAGATAGCATCACTATTTTATTACTATTTATTTGGGAGCATAGATTAGACTGTGACTTTTGTACTCCTTCGGGTTATAAATTAATGTGACGAGTAGCGTTTATCAGCAAGCGGTGAAATCCGCGCTAAATGCTTTACAAATTGTCACTGTAATGATTCAGTAGCTTTTTAAGTTAAGAGCAAATATAAACCGAAATTCAGCAGATCATGAAGAAGTGCTTTCTATAGATAGCATTTATGTGGGTGGCAATTACGTGGTTTCAAAAATAAATTTCTTACCTTTAACTTTGACCAGAAGGTACTATATGAGTTACATTTAATTAAGTTAGGGCTTAGCATCCATCAATAATTCGTTCCATAAATTTTAAGTAGTAAATACATCTACATAAAATGTATCGACAACAAAATATTTCAATACATTTCTATAAACTTATAAGGTCTATAAAAATAAAAATTAAGTTTCTTTAAAATAACTTTACACGAGTAAATATTTCCCCACCTTTTGGTTTAGGTTCTCCTTGTACTCTGAATGATATATTAATATCTTCGCCAACAGAAATCAGGATATCCTTCTCCGGCCTTCCGATTATGATCGCCGGCTTTCCCTCCAGCTCGTTAGGCTGAACAACAGTTATAGCAGCATTCATATCCACATTACCATGAGTGCTCCAAGCTCTACAGGTGTAAAGTCCACTCTCTTTCTCAGTCACATCAGAAAGAGCCAAGGTATATAGTCCCTGCTCTACGAATGTTCTAGCATTCCTGTATATTTCGGTGACGGAGCGACCTTCTCGCAGCCATTCGACGCTAGTGGGGCATCCTCGAATCTCAACTTGTAAGCCGATAGTGCCGCCCTTGACGACTTGATAGTCGGAGAGGACGTTCCCGAAGTGCGGCCGACGGGTCTCCAAAGCGTGGCGGTTGAATCTGGATCTCTCTACGGTTGCCAGGTTGGGGCTGAGACGGGATTCTCTTCCTGTAAATATATTTTTAACGTTTTTATGACGTGTACAATGAACTTCCAATATATATTTGAAAAATATTACCGTCTATATAGTCGGGTAAAACTTAAAACGAAAGACGTCAAGAATGAATAAGACGAAGAGCGGCCGATTTCAATAGACGCGTCCAATCTTTGATCTTCGACACAATCCCGAGAATAAACAAATGAAAATAAGTACCTATCGGCCTGTGATAGATACATGAATGTAATTTTTCTATGATTTTATAAATATATGTGCTGCTACTGTTGTTAATTAATATACAGGGTGAATTTTCCAAGTGGGCGTGGGGGGCAAAATCCGAAACTATGAGGAATAGCAAAAAATGCTTAAAGGAGCCTCGGGGCCGATTTTGATGAAAACTAAAACTGCATCGTTGGATTTTTGAAAAGCCAATATTCCTAGCCAAAAATCCAAAACGTTGAGTTAGATAATTATTATTATCATGTAAACTGATTTCTATAAAAAAACTATTGTTTACAGAATCGTTTTGTTTCTCCCACATTTTCGACCATATTTCATCGGCTGCATTGATGTATTAAAAAACTCATCGGCTGTATAGAAAACGCTCGCTCTATGTCGATGCTTCATACAGTATATCAGTTATAGTTCACGCATGCGCATTTTGATCTTTTCCTGCTACTGAACCTTTACGCTGTTTGGTATATTAATAGTTTCCGTAGTGTAGCGGTTATCACATCTGCCTAACACGCAGAAGGTCCTCGGTTCGATCCCGGGCGGAAACATTCCTTTTTTATTTTAATCAAAATTAATAAACGAACCATTTCTGCCAGGTTTTTATTATCGAATATACACGTGCGTATAAAAAGAAAATATGTTAAGTATAACCTATATAGCAGAATTCTGTATAAGTATTCATTTGAGCCGTTTAATATAACTCCAATTTGTTAGGTGACGATGAAAAATATAGACACATCATGAGATGGAATACGCACGGCAAAAAGTGGGTGCACTAGTTGCGCCTCTGCCTACCCCTTCGGGGATAAAAGGCGTGTGTGTGTAGTTCATTTGAAACGGTTAATATAATTCAAATTTGTTGGTAGACGATGAAAAATATAGACACGTAATTAATATTTAATAAGCAACCATTGATGTATTAAAAACCCTAATACATCAATGTAAGCAACACATTATGTACATTTCTTTGTCATTTATCTTTGCCCTTCTTGAAACATCGAAATGTCAATAATATCATACCAAACTTGTTTCGTAAGTGTGTAGGTTTTATTTCGTATCGTTTGCACGGCGAGCACACCTGTGTACATCACATCCACCATTAATATAGCTATGAGTGTTTGAAATGCTTCACTAATGATGAATGCAGCTATGAGTTGTAACTTTTAATGAAAATACGTGGATTCAGGAATTATGCAGAGAATAATTTTCAGGAATAGATAAATTTCACCGAATGCAATTAGTTGAAAAGCGGGTACATATTTGTCTAGATTTAATGCTATAGATGTATGTTGTTATATTATATTTTGAGCCAGTTTCACCGGTTCCTGAAAATGCACAAGATAACTATCTGACATATAAATAAATCTGACACATAACGAGTGTCTTTTTCTGCCAGATATTTCTATTCAAGACCTGTGTGACCAAAAGTTGTAGTTTATTAGTTATTAGACTTTATCGGTACCTATGTGCTTAAATCGGCCCTTACGCTAAGAACTCACGAACCGGTTTTTAACCGCGCCCGCCGCGGTCGAGAAACAGCGGTTTTATGATACTGAATCAAAAATCCAATATCACCTTGCCCGACCTGGGAGTCGAACCCGAGACCTCACCATTGCTGTCATACCGTAATACAACTACTTCACCAAGGCAGTCAAAAGTCAAGAACACGTTGGATACAGGCCGCTTTAAACAGGTCCGTCTGGAAATCTTTAGGGGGAGGGTTCAGCAGTGGATTGTTGATCTTTAAATGTCATTTACTTTTCCACCCTTGCTCCTCTATCCACACCGTTTTACGGTACCGTACGTCTCATTCAAGTTTACAAGCCACGTAGTACCTACGCATGGTTACGGTTAACGCCCAATGGAACAATAAGTTCCCGCCCTGTACTTGACTTCCATATGGGTATTTTACGGCCGTGGTGCAGATCGGGCTTATTGTTTCACCACTAGAATAGATTCCGAACGTGACCAGAAACCATGAACCAGTTCCTAAACGGTTAGTCATCTGCTACGGAATTTTCTCAGTAGATGGCGCTAGTTGTCGCAACTTTTAGTGCTTTGTGACCCAAAGTTATAGTAGTATTGCTGCTGTTAAATGGCAGTCGTTTGACGTTTCACCTATCAGGCGAGCGGCTTGCTAGTTTCATCATTTACTTGTATAAAAAACAGCTAAAAAAGCTTTTGAAATTTAAAAGCTCATCGCCTAAATGACAATTTGTCAAGGACAATTTCAGTACCAAGCAATCGGCGGAATTTTTTGATTTGCGCCTGATTTACCCTGTCTTTTTATATGTTACTAAATATCGAGACGAGCAAATGAACACCATGACACTGACATCGTCAACATAAGATACAGAATGTTAAGTTTTATAATGCCTTGTAATAACAGGCCACAGTTATCAGCAATCACTAGCTACAAAGACAAAATACAAAAATAAATGATACCCGATAGTAATGTAAAACCTATATCATATGTGATGAAAATGTAGGGCAATGTTTTGGCAATCAATGTTAAATGTTTATACTCCGTCCAACCATTTATTTGACTTTTGACAGTTCGGTTTCTAATCAATTAGGGATATACTAATGCTTTACCGATTCGATTTCTTGTAACAATCGATTTAATTTATGAAGAAGTTTTGATTGATTAAACACATTGAAATTACATTTTTGCTCAACATTTTGTATTGTTTTATAAACATGCCTAAGCGTTTAAATGTGTATATTTTATGTATTCAAATAAAGGTATTTATTCTATATAGGTATATAGCTTTTGTCAATATTTAACTTTAATAGTTTATTTTATTGGTTATTATATACTTACACATATATAAAAAGGAAATATTTAATTTACACTGCCACATTTTATTTTAAAATGAAAACCTTTTAATTATATTTGTTACACAATCAGCGGCCCTAATGAATATCGATCAATAATTAATATCGGAGCTGAAGAGCAAATCGCTTCACTATAGAATAGAAAAAAATGCGTCCATAAAGTAGTCCATTATTTTATTTTCGATTCCGGTTTTTTTTTACGTCAATGTCGATTCCTTGTCAATAATTATAAAATTTCATAGGCGTGCATATGTCAAAAGTTAAATAAATGGTGGGACGGAGTATACTTGTTACCTATTTTGTGAATACATTCGTAAAATTTTAAGTTATGAATGTCGTACTTATAAATGTGATTTCTTTATAAACTTTGTCCATTCAAGCGTGTTAAAGTTATTTATTAAGATATTAAAACTTTGCATCTTAAAGTAACTTTTCATAATATTCATTGTTATCATAAACTACATAAATAAAGAGCATAATAATATTATCATGGTTTCATATTGTCATAATAAACCGTAGACCCGCTACGGCAAATGTGTGTCTACGACGTAGCCACGTAATTTCTTGCATTGCGTACTTTGAATATTTATAGTATACAGGATGTCCCAAAATGTGACGATATACAGGTGTCAGGAGTAACACGGGACTATGACAGCTCGAATAATAAAAAACCGGACAAGTGCGAGTTGGACTCGCATACCGAGGGTCCCGTACAAACTTGTAGATACGGTATCTAAGTTCAATCGTTCGCCAAAATTAATGAATAAATTAATACAATTTTAAAAGTTTGTAAATTCGCTGTTTTTGTTCTAAGAGTACATATTTACGGTTTTCAGTTTTTTTCCTTTACATGTGCTGTAAGACCTTGTTTCTTGCCAAAATTCATGATTCTAGGTTAACGGAAGGTACCCTATAGGTTTTGATTCCCTTGCGAAATCGCAAAAAATGCAAAATTATGCGACATGGTCATATCTTTTGACCCAGTTGACTTGAAGAATTTGATTTTATAACAGCTGAAAGTGCTTTTACCCACAAACTACCTTAGGAACTTTTTTTTTCTTTTAAAGTTAACTTCTTGTATTTTATTTCTATCCGTAATTCATAAGCTTGATCATCTATGATTGTGATAACACAATTATACTACCTCTGAGGTGGTGTGGATTGTGGAAATGTGTGCATAAAATGGAAAATACGACATTCCTACGGTCTGAAATCGCGATGACTCGAGAACGGTGCTTCGTAAGAAAAAGGTATTAATACCTATTTGTAGAGAATTTTACGATCTATAAATATTCCTTGAGTTATTTTCCGGTAGCTCTCACCATTTCAGAGATATACGCAAAAAACGAAAAGTTGTGGCCTTTAATCTCGGATAAAAAATAGCGCACAAGCGGGATCGATGGGGACTTTTGCCATAGCATTTGCAATGTCGTTTTTAAGGTCTGTACAAAAATCCAACTTGTTAGAAATTAATGCCTACCGGTATGTCTATTTTGACCGGACTACATTGGTCGTAATTCGACGGCAATTCATAAATTACATTTCTCTGCACTCCTTTTCCCTGCATGCACTTTAATTATGCCAAATCTCACACTCCTTCGTGAGCGCAATTTGTTTAAAGCGGCGTACAAAGATTTTTCTTCACCATTAATATATAGAATGATTATATTTTATGTATATTGTATGAGAATGTATCTTTAATTATTTGCAGATTTCATTGTTAGTTTCCTTGATCTCTTTTTATGCGTCCTTCATTTCTGCATCACTGTAGGATTGAGTCGATTCAGTCCGCATACATACTGAGTTATATACATAACGCCTTAATAAACCTTTTATAATAGTTACATACATACACTGTACACACTCACGCCCTTTATCCCCGAAGGGTTAGGCAGAGGCGCAACTAGTGCGCCCACTTTTCGCCTTGCGTATTATAATAGTTACTTAATGTTTTACCTATCTATGAGGGACATTTGAAGTCGAACATGCAAAATAAATCATTGTAGTAATAGTCCTAAGACGCGCTCAACAATAAATATAATAGGGAATATGCAAGTGATTTAAATTAACTTGATTATTTTATCCTCGATAGTTTGTGGTCCTGATGTTACTCCTAAACCATTATTTTCTTGTTTAGTTTGCATTTAATGGCATAAAACTTTTTTCAAAAAGCGTAAATTATGCGCGGGAAATATAAATTCACGAAACGCATCACCATTGGTCGAAACGTAAAGTGACGTCACAGAGCACGTTATGGGATTTATATTCATACTTTGCTAGTCGTATTTGAGAGAAAAATTGTTTTAATTTATATTCCTGTAGTGTTTTCTATTACCTAGTACGATTTTGATACATAATGATACTAGGGATTATTAAGAACAGTGACAGAAAGTGGTTTTGTCAAAGCACAACCGGATCATCTACCAAAATAAGTATATAATTTTATGATGACAACATATTTTGCATCAAATCATGATTTTACGTCCACCTCGGTCAAAGGAGTAAAAGTGGAAAAGTAATTATTGTAATATATAATATTTTTTATCTATTAAATCGGTTATTATGCATATGTGCACACAGCAATACTTACCTAAACATAACTTTAAATGTTGTTAACATACACCTAACTGTATTACATTTTAATCGATTTTAATGAATGTTGTGTGTGTGAAGTGTTAAAGTATTTGATGGAGAAATAGATACCTAACGAAATAGATGACAAATCAAATATTTTTTGTGTGTTATGCTCTACTGAGTTTTCTTCCAACTTTTATTTTTACTTCTGACCAATTCACACCATTTTAACTGTCAAAATATAATATACTTACATTAAAATGATCTGCACAACAGCGTATTGAAGATACTTTATCGCTTCTCATAAAATAACACCATTGTTTACATATTTTCGTATCTCTTAGAACAGAAAAAAACACTTTATCTGGTGTACTTCTAATAGTTTTTTTGGCACATTGGTACCATGCAATATCTATAAAATGGTTTTTCAGCTTCTTCCATAACTTAACAGCGATTTAAACTGAAAAACCTTCAATCATAACTCTCTATGCATACAGTAAATAGCACTGAACGTGCTCTGTGACGTCATCCGAAGCGCGCGAAAAATGGGGGCGTTTAAACACGTCAAATTTAATCGATATTTTATATATTATTTGAAAAAATAATTAGTACACTTTCAACAATATTTATATTTTTTACTTTATTATAACGAAGTAAAGACTGGATTAAACAAATAAAAAAAATGTATGCATATTCCCTATTATTAAGAAATTTACCTACTAATAAATACGAAATCACTGTGTATAATTTTTTATTAAACGACTTAAAAAAAGGAGGTTCTGTATTCGACCCGCATCTATGTATGTATGTAAGTTTGCATGGCCGCGATTTTCTCAAAAACTACTGATCCAATTTGGATGGGGTTTTCGTTATTCAACTGTATATTTTTCAAGGAAGGTTTTAGTATATAATTCATTAGGATCCGATGAATATCTTCGGAGATAGACAATGGCACTCTTCAATAACTAACAGCAGATGACCCGCGAATGCTGCAATCGTATATATATGATGTATTGTTTATACCATTCCATAATTAACTAAAAAGAAAACAATAATTAAAATTTCTAATTTCAAGTTAAGTAACTGATGCACCTACCTTATGTATCTAGTGTAGTGTATAGTGTATAGTGTAGTATTAGATTTATATTATTATTTATTTTATATCCAAATTTTTGTAATGCTGTATCCACTTATAATGATGGTACTCATAGTCCTTAGTTTTATTTCATATTATTTTTGATTGTAATATTTTTGTGAACTGTCGCTAGTGGATCTAAATAAATAAATAAAAAATAAATCTCTGCACCACCCTAAGGTTGATTTGGAGAGAATGCCTTTGGCATTAAGTCCGCCGATATAAATTTGTATATAAAGTGCGGAAAATAAAAAAATAAACTTTTTAACCAAAAAATAACTTATATAAAAGCACGGCAGTGTGACTCCACTCTGCACTTGATGGCAAGCGGAACTGAGTCAAGATAGTGTCGACTGACGACAAATTATTCCTCGCGTGTCACGATTATGCCGGCCTGTTTGAAATTATGAAATGTCATTTACACCTGTATCCTAAGACGTTTCCTCGAAACTTCCTCAACCTTATCTCACTCGAGGTTACCTTGAGGATTAATTCAAGGAATCCTCGAAAATGGTATTCTTAGTTAAAATTTGAGGTATTCTTGAGGATCCTCGAGTGAGGTCGAGTCAAGGAATTACGTAATTAAATACGTCATCGATGTACAGATAAATTAGAGTTTTTGCGAAAACTCTTCGATTTTTTTAATCTGTGGTCACTCGAAAAGTGACCGTCAATCAAAACAATGTCATTATTTCTGTTTTGTTTGAAGCCAGAGCGTACCTAATATGGAAAATATTTTACTTACTAAATAGTTAATTACTTAATTATTGTGCCTTTTGTTTTCATTTTCGTAATAATTTCTGGAATACAAATTTAAATTAAATGTAAATTTTAAAACAATTGGTAATAAAATGTTTACGATAGTGATTTTCCTATACTATACTACTATGCTATTTAATGTCTTTGCCTAAAAACCTAAGCCCAAAACTATAGCGTCTTTGAAATTTTGTGGTGTCGTAAAACTTTATCGGGTTTTTTGCATCTCTTAAATAACGCCGTTCGGGATATTCGTATGGAGTATCGTACAAGTATTGCAGGAACTGTTGGAAATCCATTTAATACGAATAATAAATAACACACGAAAAAATATCGATTGTAACTGTTTACCAAGCGTAAATCTTTCCTTGAGTCTTCCTTAAGGTACGTCGCGAGGTACCTTGAGTTTGACAGTTGATTCCTTAAAGGAAAAATCTTGAGGGACGTTGAGTGGAGGAGATTTTTTTCAACTAAGAATACAGATTTCCTCCAGTGAGGTTGAGTGGAGTCAAGCAATTTTCGAGGAAACGTCTTAGAATACGGGTGTAAGTCTTTTGAAATCTTAATATATATATAATTCTTCTGTGCGTGTGTATGTCACTGAACTCCTAAACGGCTGGACCGATTTTAATGATTTTTTTTGTGTGTCTTCAGGTGGATTCGAGAATGGTTCAGATTTACAATTCGCTCCGGGAAATTGTATAGCGGGACTTTTCAGGAAAAACCTTTCGTGCGAGCGAAGCCTCGGGCAAAAGCTAGTACATTATAAAAAATCTCTCACCGGTGTAATTAACGACATGAGTGATCTGATCCGACCACATCGAGTTCTCCGCCTTGCAGGTGTACTTGCCGCTGTCTTCGGGCGTGGGATGGGATATGGCCAGCCTGCAGACACCGTCAGCGAGGTAGTATGCCTGATGACGCTCCGAGGATACTGTTCGGTCGTCCTTTAGCCAGGTTATGGTCGGGAGAGGCTGGCCCCGGATCCGACACTCCAGCACTAACTCGTCTTCGGCGAGGTGGTATGTATCTATAAGATAAATTTAACTACAAAACTATGCACACAAAATATGCGCTATCATGCTTGTAGAGTACCGCAAAATGTAATTTATTATTTTCTATACAGGATATCCTACGGGGGTTACGGGCGTAACAAATACAATAGCGCATATGTTGAAAAGTGTTACTAGTTGGAAAATAATAGTACATTTTATTCCTAAATAAAAATTAATACCACCCTTAAATATTTTCAAATAAATTCTTATTCAAGCCAGCACTCGGAACTAGCTACAGTAATAAATACCCATTCTGTACTTTTATGGTACCGAAAGTAAAGGTAAAACAAACTCCTAAGATTGTCTAGAGTAATTATGGTGTATCACGATAGAGTGTTCTACTGAAGCAGGTAGATAGAGGACGTCAATGTGCAGCGATTTAAACCCCATGTATGTTGCCCGAAACGTTTACTGAAATAAAAATATCATTTCCGTAGATCTGATAGTTTAACTTTAATTACGAAGTTGAGTTTTGGCGGGAACTTGGAAGTGTCATGAGGTGCTCTTGTTTTAATTCATTATTTTGGTGATATTTAGTGTTATATTGCATAATTATGGTGGTATATTATCCAATATAGTTCTATTAAAGAGCTCAAATGAAGTGAATTGAAATAATTGTGCTAATCAAGTGTTTTTTTTGTTGCCTCCAAAACTCCTCGATAAAGTCTTGGTAAGGTAGCCACTGCTTTACTTCGACATACTACAGATAATAAAATAGACGAATCAAACTTGACATTGGCAAAATGTGAATACAAATGCCATTATAAAAATAAAAAATAAAAAAATTACGAAGTTAATTCGCAAAGCCAACTTTCATTAAAAACAAATACATAATCTAAATAACTTTTAACCCGTCAACGCCCGCTTATATAATATATAAGCTAATTTCCTTATATAAATGGACACCGGTGTCCACCGCGGGCGTTCAGGGATTAAACTATCCAATTTCGGGCAAAGTACGTGGGGGTTGTTAAATCGATGCACATTGAGGTCCTCTATCGACCTGCTTCAGTTATACACTCTATCGTGATATACACACACACTCACGTTCTTTATCCCAGAAGGGGTAGGCAGAGGCGCAACTAATGCACCCACTTTTCGCTGTGCGTATTTCGTCCTATGACGTGATAGGGGGCGAGCCTATCGCCATATCGGGCACAAATTCAAGACTCCGCGTTGATACTAAGTAGAAAAACCCAATGTCACTGGCCGACCCGGGGATCGAACCCAAGACCTCAGCATTGCAGTCGTACAACTACCACCGAGGCAGTCGTGATACACCCTATATATTGGCTGTATTTCGTCGATATATTAAATTTACCTCGTATAGATCTGGTGAAAGTAGGCGGTATTGGTGACGCTTCGAAGCTAGGATACACTTTCAAATTGGCAGACGTGGAGATAGATCCATTCTCATTCTCCACCGTGCAGCTATATTCTGCTGAGTCACTGGGCACAGCGTTCAGTACTTCTAAAGTTATAAGTCCGTCAACAAACTTCGTCCTGTACTTCAACTTATTGTCCAGCAGGACGCCATTCCTGTACCATAATATTGTTGGCTCTGTCGAGGACAAAGCACTGCACGTTAATTTGACTCTGGAACCTTCCACAGCTGTTCTGTCAGTAAGATAAGTTGAGAACACCGGCTTTCGTTTAAGATCCCGTAATCCCGTCCGTCTTTCAGGTACGACACTTCTAGCTTCGCTCAACGCTTTAGACCTCTGCCTTTGTTCCCTTCGTTCACTTGGTTCACTACTCCTTAAATCACTGTACTGAGGAGCAGGGGCCCTCAGCTGCGAGTCCATATAAATAGTCTCGGCTTTATAAATGGTTGCATTTTTGGTGGTTGACAAATATTCCGAGGTTTCGGGTCGATCATCGAACGTTCTTTCTCTATATCCGGAGGGTCGAGCAAATTCCATGGTATAATCTCTATGATTGTGATCTACGAATTTTGGATATTCTCTGGCATCAGGTCTAGAAGAAGATTTACGTGTGAAAACATCTTCTTGGAATTCTTGCCTATCGCGGGAAATGAGGCCATTTTCCTCGGATCTAGGTGACACTTGGGGTTCATCGAATTTTCTAGTTTCTTTTTGCATAATCTCAGCAGTTCTCAGTTGATGTTTATTGGTTACTTGAGTTTCTTCTACAACATCTTGCTGCATTTGTAAACATTCATCCTCTTTCGCTAAATCATCTTCTAATTGAAAGAAATCTTTTTGAGCTTTTGTTTTAATTTTCTTGGATTCATCACTTTCTTTTGATTTCTTCTTGACTATTTTCTTTTTCTCCGGTGTTTTATTTTCGTCGGCAATATTGAAATCCTTTTTCTCTGTCGTCAGCTCCTTTTCCTTCTTTTCACTCTCAATTTTTTCTTTTTCGAACTTTTCTTTTTCTTGTTTCTCATTTTGCACCCTTGCATGTTCAAGTAGCTCTTTTTCCCACATTTCCTTTTCTTCCTTTTCTTTTTTGATATTTTCCTTTTTCTCATTTCTCAATCTTTCTTTCTCATTCTTTTCACATTCAAGTTTCTCTTGCTCTTCTTTTTCTAAACTTTCGTTTTCAAGCCTCTCCTGTTCTAATCTTTCTTTTTCAAGTTGCTCGTTTGCCAGTCTTTCTTTTTCACGTTGCTCTTTTTCTGACCTTTCTTTTGCCAGTTTTCCCTCTTCTTCCTTTTCATTCTCCAACTTCTCTTTTTCCAACCTTTCCTTTTCTTTTTTGATGTTTACTTTTTTCTCATTTTTCAATCTTTCTTTCTCATTCTTTTCACATTCAAGTTTCTTTTGCTCTTCTTTTTCTAACATTTCTTTTTCAAGTCTTTCCTGTTCTAATCTTTCTTTTTCAAGTTGCTCTCGTTCCAGTTTTTCCTTTTCTTCCTTCTCTTTCTTCAACTTTTCTCTTTCATTTTCTTCCTTTTCTTTTTTCTCATTTTTCAATCTTTCTTTCTCATTCTTTTCACATTTAAGTTTATCGTACTCCTCTTTTTCTAACCTTTCTTTTTCAAGCTTCTCCTGCTCTAATCTTTCTTTTTCAATTTGCTCTTTTTCCAGTCTCTCTTTTTCGCGTTGCTCTCTTTCTGACCTTTCTTTTTCTTCTTTTACTTTTTTGATCTTTGCTTTTTTCTCATTTCTTAATCTTTCTTTCTCATTCTTTTCACATTCAAGTTTCTCTTGATCTTCTTTTTCTAACCTTTCTTTTTCAAGTCTCTCCTGTTCTAATCTTTGTTTTTCAAGTTGCTCTTTTCTCAGTCTTTCTTTTTCTGATCTTTCTTTTTCCAGTCTCTCCTTTTCTTCCTTTTCTTTTTCCAGCTTCTCTTTTTCCAACCGTTCCTTTTCCTCCTTTTCTTTTTTGATCTTTTCTTTTTTCTCATTTTTCAATCTTTCTTTCTCATTCTTTTCACATTCAATTTTCTCTTGCTCTTCTTTTTCTAACCTTTCTTTTTGAAGTCTCTCCTGTTCTAATCTTTCTTTTTCAAGTTGCTCTTTTTCCAGTCTTTCTTTTTCACGTTGCTCTTTTTCTGACATTTCTTTTGCCAGTTTCTCCTTTTCTTCTTTTTCTTTCTCCAGCTTCTCTTTTTCCAACCGTTCCTTTTCTTTCTTTTCTTTTTCGATCTTTTCTTTTTCGATCTTTTCTTTTTCGATCTTTTCTTTTTTCTCATTTCTTAATCTTTCTTTTTCATTCTTTTCACATTCAAGTTTCTCTCGCTCTTCTTTATCTAAACTTTCTTTTTCAAGTCTCTCCTGTTCTAATCTTTCTTTTTCACGTTGCTCTTTTTCTGACCTTTCTTTTTCCAGTTTTTCCTTTTCTTTTTCCAACCTTTCCTTTTCTGCCTTTTCTCTTTTGATCTTTTCTTGTTTCTCATTTTTCGATCTTTCTTTCTCATTCCTTTCACAATCAAGTTTCTCTTGTTCTTCTTTTTCTAACCTATCTTTTTCAAGTCTCTCCTGTTCTAATCTTTCTTTTTCCAGTTTCTCCGTTTCTTCCTTTTCTTTCTCCAGCTTCTCTTTTTCCAACCTTTCCTTTTCTTCCTTTTCTTTTTTTATCTTTTCTTTTTTCTCATTTCTTTGTCTTTCTTTCTCATTCTTTTCACATTCAAGTTTCTCTTGCTCTTCTTTTTCTAACCTTTCTTTTTCAAGTCTCTCCTGTTCTAATCGTTCTTTTTCAAGTTGCTCTTTTTCCAGTCTTTCTTTTTCACGTTGCTCTTTTTCTGACCTTTCTTTTTCCAGTCTTTCCTTTTCTTCCTTTTCTTTTTTGATCCTTTCCTTTTTCTCATTTTTCAATCTTTCTTTCTCATTCTTTTCACATTCAAGTTTCTCTTGCTCTTCTTTTTCTAACCTTTCTTTTTGAAGTCTCTCCTGTTTTAATCCTTCTTTTTCAAGTTGCTCTTTTTCCAGTCTTTCTTTTTCGCGTTGCTCTTTTTCTGACCTTTCTTTTTCCAGTTTTTCCTTTTCTTCCTTCTCTTTCTCCAACTTCTCGTTTTCCAACTTTTCCTTTTCTTCCTTTTCTTTTTTGATCTTTTTTTGTTTCTCATTTCTCAATCTTTCTTTCTCATTCTTTTCACATTCAAGTTTCTCTTGCTCTTCTTTTTCTAAACTTTCTTTTTCAGGCCTCTCCTGTCCTAATCTTTCTTTTTCAAGTTGCTCTCTTTCCAGTATTTCTTTTTCGCGTTGCTCTTTCTCTGCCCTTTCTTTTTCCTTTTCTTCCTCTTCTTTCTTCAGCTTCTCTTTTTCCAACCCTTCCTTCTCCTTCTTGATCTTTTCTTTTCTCTCTTTTCTCAATCTTTCTTTTTCTTTTTTTTCACTTTCAAGTTTCCCTTGCTCTTCCTTCTCTAATCTTTCTTTTTCCAGTTTCTCCTGCATTTCTTTTTCTAATTTATCCCTCTCAAATTGCTCCTTAACTAACTTTTCTCTTTCTCCCTTTTCTTTTTTGATCTTATCTTTTTCCTCCTTTATCAGACCTTCTTTTTCTTTCTTTTCACTTTCAAGTTTCTCTTGCTCTTCTTGTTCTAACCTTTCCTTTTCACAATGCTCCTTTTCAATTTTTTTCTTTTCAAGATGCTCTTTCTCCAGTGTTTCTTTTTCATGTTGCTCTTTTTCTTTTTCTAGTTGCTCTTTTTCACTTTCCAGTTTCTCCTGCTCTTCTTTTTCTTTTCTCTCCGTTTCAAGATGCTCTTTTTCTTCATTTTCTTTCTCTAGCTGTTCTTTCTCGGACCTTCCTTTCTCTTTTTTGATCTTCTCATTTGGTTTGTTCATTGGCCTTTCTTTTTCAGTGTTTTCAATGTCAAGTTTATCCTGTTCTTCTTTTTCAGGTTGTTCTTTTTGTAATGAATCTTTTTCAAGTGACTTCTCCACTGTTTTTTCTTTTTCAGATGTTTTAGTTCTATCTTTACCCTGTTTGACATCCTTTTCTTGACCAAGGTTTTCCTGTTTATCTTCATTTTCTTTCTTTTCACCATCTAGCCTATCTTTTTCTATTATTTCCTTTTTCAGATCATCCTTTTTATACCCTTCTGCTTCATCCTCTTGATATTCTGTTTTTAGTCCTTTTATCGGGCTATGATCAGTTGATGTTTGTTCATCTTCTTTCTTTTCTACATCACGCATCTTTTCTTTTTTTAAACTGTTTCTTTCCGCTTCAACCTTTCCACTTTCAGTTTGTTCAATTTCTGTCTCGTTTTCTTTGGACTTATCTGCTGATTTTGGTTTCTTTTTTGGGGACTTTTTCTTTTTTATTTTTGTTTCACTACTTTTATCATCTAAAGTTTTACATGCTTCTTGAACATTAGAGTCTTCTAAATTTGCGTCTGTTTTAAGTTTTTCTTTTTTGACATCGTCAGGAATGGCTGCTTCTTGAGCGATTGCTTGTTTTGCCGCATTTTCTACTTTTAGTGACTCGGTTAAACTTTCTTTTCCAACGTTATTTGCTGAATATTGTTTTGACTCTTCTTCCACTAATGAATCCTCGGGTTTTTCTTGAACGATGTTTGTTTCTTTCTCTAGATTATTTTGTTTATCTTTGCTTAATTTCTGTTCTTTCTGATCGATGTTTCCTTCTAAATCAGCGTGTGACCTTTCTGTATCCAGCACAGCCTTTCCTTGCTCTTGAGATTCATCAACAACTTTAACTTTTCTTAGTCTTTCTTGTGTTTCGTCGCCCTCGGTAGACTTCTGTTCTATGTCATCCTTAGCCGTTTGTTCATTTGTGTTTTGTTTGACTATACTTTGAAGAACTTGGGCTCTTGATTCATCCATTTGAGATGAAACAGCAATTATAAGATTTTGTTCATTCTCAGATCCTACAGCGAATTCTTCTTTTCGGATGTCAGTAGTATTATGGACATCAGCAATTGTTTGAGCTACTTCAGCTTCATGTAGAATAGCTGTTTCTATAGTTTGTAGCACAGCCTCAGATTTGACATCTTCTTCTAAAATGGAAATAGCTTCTTCAGTTTCTTTAATGTCGATAGATTTTTCAGAGGCGATTAATTTTAAATTTTCATCAGATGACTCCTCAGTTTTACTTTGAATTGCTACTGCCATTAGGATATTAGCGTCTTTAACTGAAACTTCTTTAGTTTCCCTTAAGGAGTTTTCAGATGCTACAACACCTAGATCTATTTCTTCTTGATTTAATTCAGCTTTGGTTACCGGTTCTTCGCCTTTTATTTCTTTTGGTACAGCTGCAGTTATAAAATCATCTGTTTTAGTTACTTGATCAAGTTCAACTTCCATCATTGTTTCTTCAAATATATGCAAGTTTTTCTTAATAACTT
This sequence comes from Sphinx pinastri, assembly GCA_947568825.1. Lineage (NCBI taxonomy): Eukaryota > Metazoa > Arthropoda > Insecta > Lepidoptera > Sphingidae > Sphinx > Sphinx pinastri. The sequence goes on along the minus strand of OX387614.1, from coordinate 3,760,237 downwards.
CAGAAACTTCGTAAATTCTAATAGCTATATCTTTAAATATCGGTATTTTTTCTTTAACATCTAATGTAGATTTAGGCTCTATTGTAACCAAATATTTATTCACGCATTTCAACGTATCTTGAACTTTTTTACTTCCTTCTACGTTAGTCATTATTTCATGGGTAATTATAACTTCATTTATACAAGATTTTAAATCTTCCAATATTATTTTCGTGAAAGCGGCGTCGCTTGGAAGTCGTGCTGTTTTATCTAAATTTATATAAAACTTAACATCTTCAAAGTGGTTTAATACTGTTCTTAATGATTTCGAAAACTTCTTCCAATTCTGTTTTTTCTCTTCTTCATCTAATTTTGCTATATCTGATACATTCTTAATAGTCATCAGCAAAGTCTCCGATGGCTTTCCGTAGTTTTCGAACATATATCTTTTCTGAATACTTGATATTGTACTGCGCATGTTTGAAATGCTCCCAAAAACTGAATGTATTGCTGTAATTATACAATCTCTTACTTCCGGAGTAATAACTCTTTCGTTGTCTATATCTTTCTCCAAAGAATAAACTCTATCTTCAACTTGATCCAAGCTTTGCGTGACATCAACACCTCTATCAATTAACGTTTGAGCGTCGCTTAAGAAGTTAAGTCTCAGCGCTTTTATAGTTTCTTTTAGTTTGTTTAAATCAGATATAATGTTAGCCAAATTAGTATGAGTTTTAGCATCAATTTTACATGCATTGTCTAATAGTTTGGCAGTTTCTTGTGTTTCTTCAGAGCATTTGTCAAGCAAAGTCTGTGATTTTTTATCTTTTGTAACAGTTTCAGAGATTTCGATGCTCTGAGTCTCGCTCATGTTGTTAAGTAGAAATTGCAACGTCGCACAAGCTTCTTTCAGTAGCTCCGATGGGCTGTCTTCATTAATTTGAAGCTGGACGCTCCTCACACTGCACTCTAAGTCCTCAAGAGTTTCATTGAGAGCGTCGTTAACAGCCCCATCATAGTCACACTTTAGTTTTATAATCACAGTCTGTACTTCATCTAATATGTCGCGAAGACCTTCGGAGTTTTCTGCGTTACGATCAGGTGACGTCAAATTGATTTTTTCATTCACTTCTTGCAACAATACTTCTAGACGTTTCATGGAATTTTCTTCCGGAATATCGCTAATTTTTCCTGAAATGACATGAATACTGTAGTAAACTTCACGTGAATATTATATTATTAACTCATGGTCAAATTTAGTGGAAAGCAATATAAATGCTGAAAAATATCAAATAAACATGAGGTCTTGGCTACCTATCTTTATTTATCTCAATGTATTGAATTAGAAAAACTATAGATTTTATCGCTTATTAATTACCGAGTTTCATAGACTTTTTTTGCCTTGTTGGTAATGTAATGAATTTGTATCGTAAGAAAGTTTGCTGATTTGCTTCTTTTGGAAATTTCAAGTCAGTCAATTTTACCATTAAAATTATTATATTGTCCACATGCTATGTATATAGTATTCATTTTATTACTACTTATTTGAAATACATTACAATATGACTTTTGTATTTAGTCGGCTTGCATAGGGTTTTATTTAATGAAAACATGGGAAAATAGTGTTATTGACGAAATGTTGTCTCTATTTAAATTATATTTCTTTGCTATTAGCGTTTAGATACAATTTTAGCCATATGAGCGCCACGACTGGCTTGAATGAAGCGCAATCGCTCAGTCAATTTTCGACTACTTTATCGAGCATCGGAGGCCGTACTTGGCAATAATGCGGCGAAGTTTGGCTTCCAATCGATCCAACGTCTGTGATTTAGCAGCGTAGGCATATGATTACATGTATCCTCAAAGAAAATAATCCAGAAGCGTGAGATCACACGATCGTGCTATGCACGATGCCGAATCGAATCATTCGGGTCCCCGTCGACACGTCGCTCCACAGCAGCAATAATTTCTTCTGTGCGCACTATGTGACGACTTAATGGATGGTTATTATCAATCAGAGTGTGCCTAGTGCGAAAACGACCCATGCTGTTCCGAATAACTTGCTTGGATGGATGGTTATGTCGACCGTAAAATGAACTTAGCGCACGGTAAGTTTGGCGAACTGAACCATGATTTTAAAAATAAATTTGCAAACATTGTTCTGGCGTTTAAGACTCTTCATAATGATATGGCAAACGCATTCATTACAAATAATAATAAATATTTTTAATAATAATAAAATATTTATTTCGGTACAGTTACAAGAAAATTTAAAATAACAATTTATTACCGTAATAACTGCATTAGTAAAATACTGTGTCGCAGTTATTAGGCCCTCCATATAACAAATAGGTTTCTACTTTTTATGTTTCTTGTATATGAACTTAGCTAAACATAATATTTAATAGTAAAATAATGAATGGAAAAATTTAGAACAAAGTGTGTGTTATGTGCATGTAAGAGTGTTGTGTGTGTGTGTGTGTGTGTGTGTGTGTGTGTGTGCGTGAACGATTATCAAAATATAAAAACATAATAATGTATTATTATTCGCCAAACAATATAATACTTTCTGTATTGTCGTATGTGAGGGTTTTAAGCCAGTTAAATAATCGTAATTTACATTCTCGGATTGTCAGCGGGAAAATGTTCAGTTGTTTATTCAATTTATTGCAAATCAACTGTCGACTGTAAAGAAAAACAATTTCTAGCCATAGTTTTAACTGAACTGACCTAAAAATACACCTTATTTCTGTTGCCATAGATCTGTTAAGAATGAGATACCATTTAAATTAATGCTTAAAAAGTGGGTGGTTTAATTAAGTTCGTAATATTGAGTTGTTAAGCTCTGCTTTATTTCAAATAATAATAATCAAAATTTTATACAAAAAGATTATTTGCTCTCTTTGTTGTCATAGTCATTTATTTACATACTAGCAGCTCCGACAGACGTTGTCCTGTGCTAAAAAGAAAATAAAATCCTAGAACCCGAGTACAGCGCCACCGACCGGATCCAATTAGTAGAGGAGGAGTTCAGTGACATAATAATAATAATAATGCCTTCCAAGCCGATTTCGGCCACGGCGGCCAATCTCAACAGAGATCAGCCAGGTACGCAGGAGGTATTATATTGCACAAGTGTGTGCGCAATACACAAGTACACTCGCTATTCCTTCACTCTCCTGTCTTGTGAGATGGCAATCCGACATGACCGGAGAGAGATCAGGCGCAGGACCAACGGCTTTACGTGCTTTCCGAGGCACGGGGGTATCACACCGCCAACTTCCTGACTCTGCGCTGTGACTGAGTAATTTTTAAGATAGAAAAACCCAGTCACAATGTTTTTGGCCCGACCCGGGATTCGAACCCAGGACCTCAGCGCGCAAATCGTACTCGTAACGCGTACGCATTACAATTTACAACTACGCCACCGAGGCAGTCGACATACATACGCACAGATGAATTATTGTATATAAAGATAGAATGTAAACACATCGTCAGTGGAAATATCAATTGCTGTAACCGCCAAAATGAATAAATTGAGTTATCGACAGCAATTTTTTTATTCTATCGATTGCTGTCTTTAACCTTTTGATATCTCGAAAAAATGTCGATTACTTTAAACAAATTCCAGCATATTTTTTAATTTCAATATATTTTTGTGATACAAGGTACATTTTATGATTACTAGTAATTCATAGTTAATGTAACGGTAGACGGGAAATTTACCTTTTAATCTAAGCACCCAACGTGGAACCCGTGAAACAATATCATTAGAGTAATGGTCATTTTGTAGGTAAAAATCCTCTTACAGTACTTATTACTGACTCTTACATTAAACTCATCACTAAATGTGAACGTCAAGAACAGTCCTAAAATGATATATTTATAATTATTTCATTGATTTATTCATCAAACTACATAGAATTCATCAACTACTATAAAATTTTCCTCAAAATTGTTAAAATAAAAGAAAATCATGAACTAAAACCTTTTTAATTTAACTCTTTTTATTAAGTCCTACCCTAAAGTGATGTATCACTTCAATAATAAAATATGTAAACTTAATATTTATAAGGCGAAATTTGAACATCAACATTGGGGTAACTAGAGCTATTTTCCAAGAGAAACGTATCCCGGAGACTACTTCCATGCCCTTATAAAATTGCAGATTTGATAATTTTGGTGGTAAAATAATAGTAGTAGTAGGCTGCCTTAACATTCTGGTGCACGGCGCGGCGCGGCGTCAAACAACTCTGGGACGGACACGACTTAAAAACCAACGTTTACGTGGATTCATTGGGATTTTTAATACAAATAGGATTTATAGAAGTACAGACCCGTGAGAAAAATAATAATAGTAACAGCCCTGTATTATATAATGCCCACTGCTGCGCTCGGGCCTCCTCTACGAGTGAGGGGGTTTAGGCCTTAGTTCACCACGCTGGAGAACTTCTCGGGTATGCAGGTTTCCTCACGATATTTTCCTTTACCGTTAAAGCAAACGATAATTCACAAAATAAATAATAAATGATGCTAAATATATTTTACAAAATGGTGCTAAAACGATTTAATTACACCATTACTCTATGCTATGCCTAAAAATACATAACTTTTCCTAGGCGCACTGGATCCAGTTACATTATTGCGCCTGATCTACATTTATTTATTAAATTAAATTATTTAATTGGTATATGTACCTTTGTTATTGTCTCTACCTTGTCATGACTTGTCATAAGTGCTTTTTTATAAGCCTACTTGATCAATAAATGATTTTATTTTATTTATTTTATTTTACTATGAAAACCTGCCTTCATTAGAATCGACGCCAGACATTGTACAGTGTAGTTTTATTTTATGTTTATACATTAACCTAACTTTGATGTACAATAAAGTGTTAAATAAATAAAGAATTACACGGACTTAGATTACGTCACGTTGGTCACGTATCACATCAGTATATAAGCACCATTTGTACATAGAATAAATCAGACCAAATATCATCTCGTGTATCATTACATCCATGCCATAATATATATATAGCATAATGGTGACCCCGACGCTGTACAACATCGCACCATCATCAACGAGTCCAGCCGCTACTGCATCATCATCACTTCGCACAGCCAGCCAGCGTTCTCGCCATAGAGGTTACCAGACGCATGCTGTCTAAGCAAGCCTGGTACCTTCGGCACTCCTGCAAGGACTTCGGGTCCAACGTCATGGCAAAACAGTGCTATAGCCGGATCTTCTACGGACAGCTTTCGCCGGTTTTCGCAGTATAGCCACATGACGCACCGGATTCATCACAGAGACGCAACTTCGATTCCGACGTGCCTTTGAGAAATACCGCCAAAGCATTCTCGAGGCTACGACGCTTACGCACCCGATCTCGACGTACTGTTAAGTTGGCGACTCTCGCCCTACGTTTAACTTCTCAACGCGAAAACAAAGAACATGACACAGCCATCTTGCAAGTCAACCAGCAGCCCACAAGAAACTTTGGAAATAGCAGCTAGCACCACCATTTTATCCCGTATTCCAGAGTTTTGGAGGGATCAACCCAGACAATGGTTTACCCAACTAGAAGCAATAGTCGCACCACAGAAACAAGACGATGACTACAAGTACTATACTGTTGTATCTAAACTAGCAAAAGAAGAAATACTGCAGGTTAGTGACCTCATTACCTGTCCACCGTCGACAGAGAAGTATAAGGCCATCAAAGAACGTCTAATCGATTACTATGAGCAATCAGATCAGCGTCAACTTCAAAAATTATTGCCTGAAATGGACCTCGGCGATCAAATGCCGTCACATCTTCTACACGAACTTACTTGCCTTTTTTATAATATTAGTAAAGATCATAAAGATATATATTATTAACTGGTGGTAGGTCTCTCATATGTAACAGTCCGTCTGGGTGGGTACCACCGCACTGTCTATTTCTACCGCCAAGCAGCAGTGGGCATGCACTGTTGTGTTTCGGTCTGAAGGACATTGTAGCCAGCGTAACTATTGGACATAATGAGACTTGACATCTTATGTCTCAGGATGACGAGCGCATAGGAATGCCACACAGTACTTTGTAAGTCAAGGTGCTGGATGGTGTTGCTACTGTTTATGGGTGGTCGTATCGCTTACCATCAGGCGAACGGCATGCTCTTCTCGTTATTTAATGCAATAAAAAAATAGTCAGGCCAAATATCATCTCGTGTCTCCCATAAATATATGGCATATACAATATTAAGATGTTATTATAATTTTTGGGACATGTTTTTATTTGTTAAATACAGTTTCGTTTATTATTACCTCCACCAATGTTTGTTTTCGTCTAAATCTGATAAGTGATAACTATTTCGTATAAACTAAGTTTTTATTTATTGTAGCACGGGGTAGCATGTCACTTTTTCACGTTTACGTCTAACAAACTTTCACATTTATAATACTGAAGAAAATAGAATACTCACGAACATCAGCAGTACATACACCTGGTTCATAAATAACTACAGCAGTCTGCAAATCCTCCTTTAAATGTGTGATGACGCTTGCTACCCTCTCTAAGGTGTCAGTCTCCATAACCAGAATTAGGTCCTGAGCTTTGTCCAGAATTTGTGTATTCAAAACGATCAGAGAATTCAATAGTTTTTGTGCCAATTGCGCCTTCTCTTCACTAGCTGCGAGGACGATTCCTGCCTCTTCCTCAATATTTATACAGTGAGAGGCCACACATTCTCTAAACTCTTTTGCCACCACCACTGATTCCTTTAATTCTTCCTTACTAGTTACCGTGGATATATTTTCAATAGCTTCGGATACCTCGTCGGATATCAACTCATTTATGTGTTGGATAAGACTGTGTTCTGTAAAAATAAGAAATAATTATTTGTATTAGGTATCGGTAAAAATCAACACCGAAAGCGTGGCAGTTACAGCATCAGCCTCTACAGTTATGTGTGTTCGTGTGATGTGTGTATAAGATTCCGTAGATATTTATAGTATATTTACAACAATGTGATTATTAATGAATCTACGTTTAGACGCGAAGCTTTTGAGCAATTGTTACCGGTAGTGTGTTCCGATATCGTTATAGTGTCGTCTGTGTTGACCTCATATGTCATTTCTTTTATTACAGAAGTATCCAAAACTATATTTTCGATGCTAAGATTCGCAGTTTCGCTAAGATCTTCTATAATAAATGTTAGAGCTTCGTCGCAAGCCATTGACGCGTTTGTCATAATCGCTTCAGCATTGTCAAAACATAGACGAGCTTGATCTGCTATTTGCGCAACGTCTATTAACGAGTTTTGGATGTTTGTGACGGTTTCTAGAGCTAAAGATTCTGATGATTCTGTTACTGTACGTAATTCGTCGTCACCAGGTTTTTCTGTGTTTACTGTAGCTTTTTCATATGCCACGTCATTTAAGTAATAAGTTTGTTCAGGCACTAAAGGCTCTTCATGATGTGTGGCGACCGTTTTTTCAAACAGTTCATCTTTACTTCTTGTCGTTTTATCTATGGAATTTATTTCTTCGCACGCTACCAATACATTCGTAATTAGTGGTTGAGAAATATCAAGTGTAACTTCATAATTTGGCTGCGTTGACGCATTATGAGCACTTATTTGAGACTCAACGTTTGCTTCCAAAGTATCTAGTATTATAGGCTCTTTTTCTTGATACGTAGCATGTTTTACTGACAGCATGTCCACATCAACTAGATCAGCTGTCATATAAGCAAGTGTATTCTCTTCAACAGGTGTTAGTGGTTCTAAAACGATAGGCTGCGTTGTTCCATTTAATGCAAACAAAGTATCATTTAACACTGAAGTAGTATTTGTTGTGTTTTCAATTATTTCTATTTGTGAATTTTTGTCACCTTTCATGTCAATACAAAGTTGGCTGGAATCGGATGTATTAACACTATATGCGTCAATTACCTTTAATAAAATTGGTTTCGACAGTTGAGTTGCTACAACTTTTTCATCCATTATTTTTTCTATTTCCGCTAATGTAATAGAAATGGGTTTTACTTCGACTATAGATCCTAAACTATCTTGCAAATCTTGTGAAACTTTTTGAACGATTATGCTTTCTGTTCCTTCAATATCCACAGTACGGTTTGTAGCACAAACTTCTTTTGTGTCAAAATTCTCTAGCAATATTGGACGAGTTTCTTGACATACCACAGATTTTTCAGGATTATCACTAATAAGTTTCATAGAATAACCTGAAGCGCTATTAACAATTATGTCTTCAATGGGTGTCACTGGTTCTAAAATGTTTTGTACTGTGACTTCTTCTACGAAGAATTTATCATTATTTTTATCATTTATTTCAATTGTATCTTTAACTTTCGTTAATACATCAGCGCTTTCATTTATAGTGGTTGGTGATAAACCGCCGATAGTACTTCTATTTTCTAATATTGGTACAAACTTTTCGGTACAAAGTATTAAACCATCTATAATTTGTGCAATTTCAACAGGTTCTTGTTCAAGAATACAATTTAAAGGTTCAAGATGAATTGGTTTTACCTCCTTTGTAGAAACTAAATTAGTTTCAGGACCTGTAGTGGAAGTTATGTCATCTGTTGTTAGACTTTGCCCCATAGATATTAGTGTAACCTGTTCTAGAATAAGTGGTGGCAAACCTTCTGTGAATACATTCCTTTGCTTGATGACAGATTCATTCTGTTCTGTGGCTTTTTGAAGGTGTTCATCTACTTCCTCTAATACAACTAACTCTTCTTGAGTAGGCACCATTTTTTCTGAGATAATATCTTCAACACTCACTAAGTTTGTGGTTTGTGGTTTCAACTCATCGATAGGTGTCGTCGTTTCTAATAATGTTGGTTGAGATCGTATGTTAGCTACAAGTTCATTGTCTTTTACTGCGTCTACTCTTAATTCGTCCTCAACAAGTTTGGCGACAGCTATAGACAAATTAGAACACTTTTCATCTATAGAAATTATTGGTTCTATAATTACGTCCTTTATGACTTCACTTACAATAAAACTGGCGTTTGTATAATAACTGTCCACATTTTCCTCATTTTTAAGTATCTCTTCACCAGTTATCGCTTCATGAAAAACATCACTATCAATTTCATCTTGAGAGTCATCAATAAACACTGTTTGCTCTATTAAAAGAGGATGCATCACTTTAAGAGACATTGATAATTTTGGTAATAATGGGTCTAAAGAATCTGCAATTTCAAACTCTTTATTTTGATTCTTTATACCATTTTGCTCTGCAACTTCATCACCAGTGACTTCACCTATAGTTAATATTGGTTCTTCCCGTATAGATGTAACTTCGTCCAGTACAAGAGGCTGTAAGCTCTCATCAAGATTTTCTTTATTAGTCGGAGACTCAATTGTTCCGGCAGAACTTTTTGTCGTATTTGCCAATTGCTCGAAAACTAATTCAGCTGTGATATTAGGAGCTATCTTTTCCAAACCTAAAACTTCTAAAGACATCAAAGTTTGTTGTTTCACTTGTTCGATAGGTGCAACGTTTTCAAGAGCAATAGTTTGAGACATATTAGCAACTTGTAGTTGCAGTTTAAGATCTATAATATTTGACAAAATTGGAGACTCGTTGTCCTTAACTGTTTCCAATAGCTTGTTTTCTTGACTTACGACCGTACTATCCACGCCAACCTCAAAATGTTCAGTCAATACTGCGGCAGATTTACTTAAGCCCTCATCGTTTATAGAAGTAAGATGATCAAATGCTAAAGTCTGCGATATTTCACTCACGATATTTGGTTTGCTATCTGATTTTTCATATTTTATATTCTCATAATTCAACATGTCACCTACTTCTTGACTTAATAATGTATTTGATGAAACATTCTCCATATCTACAGGTTTGGATTCTTGAATAGGTGTAGAACTTTCTAATACCATTGGTGCAAAAGTCAACCCAGTGACTTTCAAATTCAAGTTTTGTTGAGTTGGGTTAACTTGTATTACTGAACCCATTTCTATGGTTTCAGCGGCAATCATTGTATCAACACCTCTTGTAGAATTCTCACATATATCTTGCTCCAATTTCAAGGGCATTGCTTGTTCTACAATGAGTGGTTGCACACGTTCAACTACCGCGTATTTGTCAAGACCAACATCAGAAGTTTCAATGGCAGTTTTAATATTTTCCTCAACTTCTAATAAAATTGGAATATGCTCTTGATTTGGAGCTAAATTGGTCATGACAAATTCATCAAATTGTACAGAATTTGCTGTTTCAAGAATTACCTCTTTAATTGGTATTTCGCAGTCTAAAACAGGATGAGAACTTTCAGTTGCAACCATAAGTTCTTTCGTTCTGACCTCAGTAGAAGAGGCTACGACATGGTTGCCATTAGTAACAGCAGCTTCTAACAAAACGGTTTCTTCACGGATGATAGCAGATTTTTCCGATGTTTTTTCAATACCTGCACTTACTTCCGTTGTGTTAATTTCAATCATTTCCATATCGTCGATAGGCAACAGTGGTTCTATAATCAAAGGTTGGGTAATTTCGCTAGCAATATTTTGAATATCCACAACTTTCTGTTTTACAGGTTGTTCCTCAATTTCTACATTATCACTTAAGCTTGAAACAGTTATATCATTAACTTCTTTTTCTCTGTTAATATTTGCAAGTTGTAATTCAGAGATAACCCGTTCTTCTTCTAGCTGCTCTAGTAAAATGGGCATTATTTCTTGACTTGGAACAAATTTATCTTGTACAATTTTTGATTCGATTTCGTTAAGAATTAATTGGTCGGCAAAAAAATTAAGTTCTTGGTCAATAGGTGAAATGTTTTCTAACACAACGTGCTGTATATTCTCATGAACTGTATTCTTATCCAAGTTGTTTAAGTCGGTTGTTGCGATCGCTATTTTAACGTTGTCTTCGATTTGTTCTAGTATAACTGGCCCAGTCTCTTGATTTGGAGCTACTTTGTATAAGCTATAATCAGTATCTAATGAACGGGCAACTGCTTGTTCTATTTCCACAATCGGAGTTACAGGTGCAATTATTGTCGATTCATGTTTATTAATAGCGATTTGTTCTTCTAGTCCTACATGAGTAGGTTTTATAGACGTCGGTTCATCATTATTAATTAAACTCTCCAAAACAATCGGCTCAGTTTTGTGGCATACTACAGTATTGTCTAATGTTACAACTGATAAAGATCCCGCCTGCATTGTTTCTTTTCCCGAATCCGCGATATTAATGACGTGTTCTAAGATCACAGGATGATCGCTTTTATTTATAGCTTCCTTTTCTAAAGAATTAATTTGTACGGATTCTACAGCACTCTTAAAGAAGTTTTCTGCTGTTTCAAGAGATATTACCTCAGTGCCTTCTTTAGGGACAATTTCTTTTATATCATGGTGAGGACAGGATTGAGTAGCGTTTATTATAGAAGGTATTTCCAACGGAGAAACGTTGTCTAAAACAATTACATCTAATACTTCTTTAGGGCTAGGGCCTTCATGAACATTAATATTACTAGCATTTTCTGATACATTATGTATATCTAAATCACTAATAGTTTCCCGTTCTATTTGATCATTTTGGAATACTTCAATTTTAACTTTTGTTATCTCAATACTCGTATCTTCTTGTTTAATTTCTTTTTCATTAATTTTAACATTTATTACGTTTTGTGTTTGATCATACAAATTTAACTTGTCCGTCTCCATATTTGTATATGTTTCTGAAAATAGGTAATGTATTAAAAATATCGTGGGAACCTATGACGAGTAAGTATTATAGTCTTGGACTTATGTAGCTGATGATGATGATTATAGTCTCTGCTTGAAGAAGAATGTGTAGCTAACTATTTATTATGGTTGAAAGTTATGTGTAGACTGTAGAGTTGTGCATTCATTGCGAAAGGTTAATATTACAGCTAGAAAATTAACTGCCATCACAAGTCAAAAAAGATAACAGATAACATGACAATACAAGAAAACATAAAAGTGGTAAGCAATATTATTGTGTATTATATAAATAGCGAAAAATATAACTTAAGACAATCTGAATAAGAGAAGAAGTTTGAAAGAACTTGGTGCATTTTAGGGTTACTGCAAGAATGATGATGATGATGAAATTTAATTGAAAACATTTTTACCATTATATAATTGAACAATATTTTGCACTGTATCCTTTTGTAAATTGTCGATAAGAATTTGATCAGCCGAAGAAGACGTATTCAAAATATTTGTGAGTTCAGCATCAAAGGCTTTTGTAGAGGCTTCTTTCGTATCTTCATATAAATTATTAGTATCATCAGCAGGTACTGGAAGTTTTTGAGTAATCGATTGATTGGTTTTAATCTCATTTTGTTCACCGAATTCAATAACAGGCGATACATCTTTTTCAGAAGATGTTATACTTCTTCTATCAGCCTTTTGCGAGTCGATTAATATATATTTTGTAAGATTACCATGTATCTCAGCCGCGTTCATTGTATCAACTTCAGTAGTAACATCAATTAATTTCTGTGTATCATCTTCTTTTATACCTTCAGAAATTAAGCGATCATCTTGAGCTAAATCTCCAGTTTCCAATATTTCAACTCTAGCCTCATCAGCAGTGCAAATCAACGATTGTTGCTCCCTTAAATTTGAACAAGAATGTAAAGCTGTTATCTCAGTTAAGATCATAACAGGTTGACGCTGTGCCAATTGCGAGTGTTCTTCGCCTGCATTATCATTATGTCCTGGGAGATTTTTTTCAATTTCAAGCGAGTTTGATGTGATTGGTAACAAATCTATGACTTCTTTTGTTTCTGTGTTTTCTTCTATTCCTGTACTAGTAATTAGATTTGCAAGAGCTATATTGAGTTGCTCAGTTGCACTTAAAGCCTGTTCTATTTTATGCTCATTAAATACTGGGCGTAAATCTTGGCCACATATCGCTAATTGTATTTCTACTCTTGTCAATGCATTTACAAGGTTTTCAATCAGCAACGTTACTTCAGGAGAAAATTGAAAATCATTCATTGACTCCTTTACTGCATTAAAATTATTTTGTAGTTCTTTTGCCATAACAATAGAATCTTTTATTGCTTCGCAGTCCACTACGTGTGAAAGACTTTTTACCACTTTAAAAACGTCACCTGTTGTATATTCTTCAATGAAGCGCATGACAGAATCTGAAAATGGGCATACTTCATGTAGTTTTTCCCCACATTCAGATGACATAATATTATTTACCTTTAAAGCATGAGCATGCTTTGATGATAAATGGAATTGAGAAGTTATTTTTAAATATTCGCTGTTGTTATAAAAAGCAAATATAAATGAAAAAAAATATATTTAATTCTAATTGGTCTGAGTACAATATTATTATCACTCTAATGAACAATAGTATTTTGATTGTTTGTTATTATAAAAACAGCGAAATAAAAATCATTACATAAATTCATCGAAAACAATATTATACCAGCAACCGAAGACTTTTCATTTTCTATTGATTCAGCAGCTCGTTTTATTTGATCTACTTCTTCACTAATGACAGCAACTTGCAGTGGCAATGACTCCGTTTCTTCACTGACAACTGCTGTTTGTATATTTTCTTCTATTTTCTCCTCATTCAAATCTTTAGTCTCTTCTGTTTGAAGAATTGGCAGACTTGTAGTTAAGACTAATTGTTCGGGAGTATTTACTTGAACTGAAGCTAGATTAACTTCCTGAGCTAACTTTGCTTCATCGCCTGCAGGTAGAACGTCTTCAACTGTCGTTTGTGCTATGATAACAAGAGCTTCATCCTTAGCAGCCACCTCAGTGGCAGCATCGATAGCGCCTGATATTTTATTTGGCATTATATTATCTACTTTTAATAGTACCATTTCATCCACAGTCGTATGGGAATAACAGACGTCAGTTGTAATATCCACAACATTATCAACAACATGCGGTTTTTCTTCTGATATAGATTCTACACTTTCACCAAGAATAATTTCTTTCTTTTTAGCAAGGAGGCTTGCGCTATCATTTATAGTCAAAATATTCTTCTCTTCCATTTTTTTTATTTCGTGCGCCAATACTATTTGTTCCGCAACTTCTTGAGGAACTATTCGATATTCAATTTCTTCTGCTGCTGTTTTAATGTCTAAACTTTCAGCTTTCAACTTAACTTCTGCTACTTCGGTGCTTTCGGAATCAGTAGTTTTTAATTGAGATGTTATGATCTCAGTAGCTTTGATTTGTTCCACTTTGTCTTGCCTTTGAAAACTTTCTCTATTTTCTATAGGTGTTATTTGTGTAGCTAAATCAGCGGGAGATTCAGTAAATTCATCTGTAGCCTTAATTGTAAGAACCTCTGGTGATTCAGGTGCAGCTTCTTCTGTAGCTACATTTACTTCTGATTCTACTGTTATTTTCTGTGGGGTTGACTCGTCATCTGTAGTTGGTTGGATGTTTTCAATTATTTCCTTTTTCGAAGCTGATTGAACTACAAATGCTTTATTTCCCATACAAACAGTTGTTTCTGTATCCTTAGTCTGATTTTCTCCTATTGAAGTAGATACCTGGACAACCACTTGGCTTAGTACTGCTGATAAATTAACAACCAAATTGACAACTATGTCTGTGACACGTTCCAACGCTTCATTACCGACGACTAGAGCTAGTTCTTCAGTTTTATCGACAACGTTCATTTGCATCGTATTCAATGCATTTTGCAGTTCTTGTGCTAATTTTGCTTTTTCTTCCGATTTTTTCTCATTTATAACTTCAACACTATCCACCTCTGTTGTTTCGGATACAACTAAACATTCCCATAATTGCTTGGCTACATTGACGGATTGTTTTATTTCATCTAAATTAAGTACTGAAGATATCTTATGAACTATTTGGATTGTGTCTTCTGATATGAAGTGGTTCATGTGTTGTATCAGTGTTTCTGAAAATGCAGACTGATTTAAAGTGTGTGTCATTAGTATTTGTCATGGTACTTATAAAGATACCTCAAAATAAATACGTAAAAATAGCAGAAAGGGCCATCTAGAACTCAATATATTCGGAGCAATTTAAAATTTATTGAATTTTAAAATAAATCGCTTATCAGACCAAACAGAATTCAATAAAAAGAAAAGTGCTGAATGGGATTGGAGGTTTTTGTTGTTTTCTAGTAAAAACATTCTAGGCTTCCATAATAAACAATAAAATTTATTTTATTCAACTAAATTTTCGACAAGAACTACTATTTATTTAAGAAAAATATATTCTTAGTCACTAAATGGGCAAAAGACGTTAAAAACTTCTTTATATATCCACCTTCCTAATAAGGTATTTAATAAAATAACGCAATTAATCTTGTGCATAATAAAAAAAAAAAGTACTTTTGACCCAGTCTACGTGCTCTTAACCGGAATACGTCATAGTACCAGTCAACCTGTATATTAATTTTCGCAACTTAAACTGTCTTACATGATTATTTTTACAAATTGTTACTTTATGTCTTTGGAGTTTTAGAAAAATATAATCAATGGAAAAAGTTCAACACCTTAGTTCAAGTGAAAGAGTTGATACTAAAAAATCCCAAACTATGACATTGGTTTTGATAATGGGCTAAAAAAGCGTTCACATGTGGTGCTTGATTAGTGCGGGCTGTTTATATTTATTAATATCCTCTCATATAAAATTATTATATTTTTTAAAGCCTTAATATTTTCTTGAACAAATGTTCATAGTATAAAAAATAAGTGTAATAATATTGTTCTCCGGAAAGTTAGCCATGTCAACCTATCTTAACATTTTTGGCAACAGTTTACCCACGCCGATCTCGAAAATCAGTCGTATGTCCTTTTCACTTGCATAGAAAAGTGCAAAAGAGAGAGTATTGACTCTTTTTCTTGTCTTGAACAAAGTATAGTTGTACCAAAATAATAACTTACCGATATTTGATCTAGCCAATGCATTTACAGAACTTTCTCTTGCTAGTGCCAGTGTTATCGCCTCAGTTTTATTAACAGATACTTCTTCAAACTTAATCGCTTCTTCACTCACAGCTATGTTTTGCAATAATTCACCTTTTTCTTCTTGTAAAACGTCCCCACTCTCTAAAGATTTTGTTTCAATGGATACTGCCGACTCCATTACTCCAGGTTTTGCTATATAAGCATCTTTTTCTTTATCTTCAGGACAAGTTTCAATGCCTTCAACTACCATAGATTCCTCTATTATACCATCTTTTTTTAAAGTTCCTTCAATGGTCTTAGTTACTTCAAGGTTGATTTCTTCTTTAGCTTCAGCAGTCTCTATGACGTTTTCTTTTAAGGTTTCAATATCACCAACCATTCCAGTTTGTGTAGTTATTAATGCCGCCGCCTCAACTTCTTGCTGCACTGTAATTTCAACTTGGCTCTCTGTCGCAACTCTTTCAACCTTTTCTTGTACGCTTTCTAGAACTTCTTCAATGTTGACAACGGCGATTAAATCAGCTATCAAATTCTCGCTGACTTCAACGATTTTTTCAAGAGTGTTTCGGTTAGCATCAGGAGATTCTTTTAGAGTTTCAAGCGTTTGCTGGTATATAACGGATAAAGCTGTTTGCAGTTGATGCGCCAACTTTATTTGTTCTTCTGTAATCGCTTTTACTTCACCAGTTACGTCTCTAACATCAGGTTGCAGTATTTCTATACTTTCTTTGAGTTGCTTCGCTGTGGCTATTGAACTCTGGAGCTCTTGAATAACGGGCACATCGGATAACTCTTGAATTGCTTCGGCCAGATTTTTTGACACAAACTCTTCAATGTGTTGCTGGAGTTTATCTAAAACATGAAAATATTTATGCTATAATATCATATTAACTCACAAATCTGTCTGCACACAACTTTAACTATTTTAATAAACTCTCATATGGAATCTCAATGGAAATCAGATTTCCCAACGGATTTTAGATTCGAATCCTATCAAATGTGCCAATTATGTCCCCACTACATCGTGTCCCTTAGTTGCAAAAAAATTCAAATTAAATTGAACTAAATTTCCATTTATCCTTTTTTGTCCTGTCTCGTCAAAGTGACCCTACAACACCTTGATGATAAGTAGAGTGACATCCAGATAGAGTGTCGACTGACGGGAGATGATTATTCCTTGTTTTTATAAGCTAGGACTCGAATGCTTCCATTATCAAAACTCTACCATGCGAAATCTAAATAAGGCCCGCATTCGCAAATAAGTACGGGGCAATGCTATGATAATAAGGCTATTTTTCAATGTTTACGCCTCGAAAGCCTCCGCAGTGCATAGTCATAGGTATGCTGTGATTGGCTAATATTTATATACAACTTTACTGCAGTTATCTATCAGATTATCAAAGCCAAAGAAAACTATGAAATTGCCGACACTGCGTTCGGGCGCACTGTGCGTCTTAATAGTTTTATTTGTGAATACGGGTGTTAGAGGAATATTTAAGTAAGGGATGAAAAATATTAGTAACGTTTAAAAAGAAATATTACCAATAGGTGATTTCATATTTTCAATAACTGGAACTGGATGTTCAGCAACTAAAGCCTCTACTTTTTCATCAGTGACAACATCAACTGTGGATTCTTGAGTTTTTGCTACTGTCTTTTCAGCTTCTGTTGTTATCTCTTCTAATAAACTTGAAGCCTCACTTGCTACTGCAACATTTAATACTTCGACTACTTCAGGCTTTGCATGTTCCTTCGAAACTTTATCTGATTTTGAAATATCTATTTCTTCGAATACTATTTCTACGTTTGTTTCAGCGGCAGCTTGTTCTGTAGAAATTACTTCAAATCTTTCCGGTTTCTCCTCTTCTGGCATTTTAATATCCTCAAGAGCGACAATTTCTTTGATTTCTAGAACAGCCTCTTCACTGACTCTAACCTCCATATTATCTTTCCGTACTTCAGTTTGTAAAGATTCTTCAAGTGGTATTGGTTCAGTTATTTCAATGGCAGGTTGTTCCATGGTTTTAAGTTTAGCTGAATCAAGTAACTCTTCAGAAACAGGCTTAGCTTCTTCTACCAGTATTGTTTCTTGAACAATAACAGCTTCTCTTTCTTGCTTTTCAGCTGTTTGATCTTTAGATATTTTCGAAACCATGTCTGCTGTTGAAGTTCCTTCTAGAATAGATGATTTTTCAGTATCTTCTAAGTTTATTGCAGATTGTGTCACGACTTCTTCGCTGACTGCGATCGCTATATTCTGAAAAGTAATAGGATCTTGCATGTCACTACTAATCTGCTGTTCAGTGATTTTAGCTAACATTGTTACTCCTTTGACTTGAGCGTCTTCAACTTCTTCCATCGTAGTGCTTTCGGTGACTTCAACACTAGTAATTTCTTCAGCCGATTTCATATCTACTTTTTCTTCACCTTTCAGTGTCATTACTTCATGAGTTTGGAGATGTTGACCATCTCCTGATTTTTCTATTTCTGCAATAGCATCAACATCTTCCGTTGGAATTCTTTCTTGGTTCAATGTTTCAGCCTTTTCAACAATAGTAGATATAGCTGGTTCTTTCGCGACTGTTGGATCTGCTGTAATATTTTCGACGACAGCCACTTTCACATCTTCAATCTGGAGTGATGTAGAATCATCCCTAGTTTCTTTCGCTGTTACTCGTTCTGCACTATCAATTGGTTTTGACTCTTTAGTTTGTTCTATTATAGCTGTTTCTGGTTGTTCTTGCATAATCGTTTCAGCAACTTCCTTTACAACAGCCATGGAAGTAGGTGCGACATCTTCTAAAAGAAGTGTGTCAGATTCAATAAAATTATTTTTAGTTTCCTGGATAGAAGCTTGTTCAGCTGGAGATATTTCAGTTGTTTTGTCAACAGCCTTATTTTCTATTTCTGGAGAAGTGCTTACGGGAGACTCTACTTTATCTGCCGTTGGCGTAGTTCTGTTTTCAGATTTGATTTCTTCTACTAAAGGCTTTGGTTCTTCAGCAGCTATAATCTGCTGCAACTGGACAGATTCCGTTTCCAATATACCGACAGTAGCTTCAGATTTACCTTCTAGTGCTTCAACTACTTCAACGTGCTCTAAAACAGTAACTACTGCTTCTTCGATAGTTGCCTCCGTGGGAACAGTCTTAATAGCTAAAGTCTCTTTTTCTACAGTTTCAACCCTTTTAATAGTTTCTATTAATTCTGAAGGTGCTTGTACTGCTATATGCACACCTGTGACTGCTACTAAATCAGCTTGCAATTGAGAAGTTACTTTAGCAATCCGTTGTATAACTTCGGTACTGAGTTCTGGGGCAAGTTCTTGAGCGCTATCAAGCACCTGCACATGCAACGCCATTAAAGCTCTTTGCAGTTTAAGAGCAAGATGTGCTTGTTCAGTAGAAATCTCGTGTGTTATCTCACCAGTTTCTTCTTCTTTCACAGCTTCAGAGGTAGATATACTTTCTCGCAGCTCTTTCGCTATGTCGACGGCTTCTTTTAAATCTTCTATTTTTATAATAGCTGATATCTCTTCTACAATTTCTATTAATTCAATGTACTGGTCTATATGCTGGACG
This sequence comes from Sphinx pinastri, assembly GCA_947568825.1. Taxonomy (NCBI): domain Eukaryota; kingdom Metazoa; phylum Arthropoda; class Insecta; order Lepidoptera; family Sphingidae; genus Sphinx; species Sphinx pinastri. The sequence goes on along the minus strand of OX387614.1, from coordinate 3,740,752 downwards.
AGCTCAGCAGTTTTTTCTGCAATACAAACGTTGTATAAAAATACACAATTAAAATATTTTTCTTCACATATAAATGATTTACTAAACATGTATTGTACACTAATTTATGAAGCGTTTAATCGGAGTTTTAACTCGTGAGGAGCACTATTTACATCATAACTTTTTAAAGAATAAATAATTATGTTTATAAGTAAGAGACGAATATGAAAGCCTTAAAAATGATCCGACAACAGTTAAAATGGCGGTTTCCTTTTTCTTTTTGTGATAAAATCGATTAAGCCGAATGATGTTTAGCACATTATTATACCTTCCTGTTTAATTTTATTGAATTTAGTCTTGGCCGATTGGTTGACATTATTGAGTTCAGTCAAAAGTTGATAAGTCGTCAAAAACACACGTTTCAATTTTTCTACTTGCAAAAGAGTCTTTCCTTCTAAATATTTATCCGTGTTTAGCCAATCGAATTTAGACAAATTTGCTTTAAGGGACGCAATTGTTTCATTTTTCATTTCGACAGCTTTTGGGTTCGCCAATTCTATAGGACTCAGAGTTAGCAAGCTTTTCAGTTCGACGGCTAACTGAATGCTTTCGTTAACGTCTATATCGACCAATAGCATTGATGCTACCAATAGATCTATTTCAATGCTTATAAAACGCTCAAGTGCGCACTCCAACGAATCAACGTTTGAATTGATATCTATAAAAAAAGAATTATATCGTAGTATGAATAAATCAAATGTGAAAATGTTTATCGAAGCAAAATACTATGTAAAGATTTGGTTATTGTACTACTATTAAAGTATATACAACTGAATACATAATACAGTACTTAAGTAGATATTTTATTGTAGTAATTAAATAATAAACTATGTTAAGGAAGCACAACTCACCTATGGAAAGTTTTTCCTTACTCTGAAGTGCTAATTTATCCGATGAAATGATCTCCTGCAGAGACTTTTCAATAACTTCAATAGGTTTAGCTACTTCCACCACAGCTTGCGTAGCTTGTACACCCTCGACAGATTTAATAGCGTTTTGAATCGAATTAATTTCTTTATTTACTTCCATTATAAGTGACAATTCTTCATTCGCGATCAGCGTTTCCTCGGATTCTATCTTTTGAATAATGTCTTTATGTATTTCTGTCATCGTCTTCACAAGAGACTCTGTAGAATCGATATCAATTGAAATTGAATCTTCTTGCACCCCAAATAAAACTTGGTCTTGAACATCGACCAATTGACTATGAAGAACTTGAAGAGGTTCAAGCATTTCAGTTAACACTTTTTTAAGCGTGCCCTCTTCGGCTGTGCATTTCGTAACTTCTGTTTGTTTATAGCCTAAAAGTCTTTCTTGTAACACACTGGCGCACATGGAGAGACATTTTAATATTATTAGTACTTTTCCTGTGGGTGTTGCATCTCTAAAATCTTGATGTTTTTGAATACATTTTAGTACTTCTTTTAGAGTGTTGCTTGTTATGATACTGGATGAGGTTTTAGTCTGTTCTTCAATATATTCCATTAACTGTTCCATTGCTTTTACTAAATGATTCTCTTCACTCATCTGAATTGCCGATGGTTGTTGTAATTCTTGAATAACACCTGCTTTTATATTCTCCATACTAGATTGTGTTACTTTTACAACATTACAAAGTTTACTGACAACTTCAACTAATTGTTTGTCTTTTTGCTCTACAACCAATTTGCTCAACATTTCAGCCGATTTATTCAGTTGTGCAGTTGGGTCTTTAAATAATAACTCTGATTGTGAATTTACGATTTTGACTAAAGAAATTTGGACATTTTTTAGGCACTCTTCTGCTTGTATCAAAAACGATACTAAACATCCATTGACATCATCAGAGAGGCTGAGCTGAAATCTTTTAGATTTAAATTCCTCAATAGTAGTCTGTAAGGTGTAGAACTCTTGCAGCAGCCTCACTACTTTTTTGTAACTAGACGCTTTAGATATAAGACAACGCAGTATAGTAAATTCATTTTTGCATGTTTTGAAGAAATCTTCAACTATCATCAAATCAGCTATTGGCATATTTTGGTTTGAATCATGGACTACATTCACCGCGTTTGCAGCTAAGTCGTCTATCTGCATAAGTGATTCGGAGTCAACCTCCATAGCTAGTTGAGGGGAAGTGCACGATGTGATATCAGACGCCCGAGATAAGTCGACAAAGTCGTATTCTTGAAGAACCGCAATACTCTTTTCAACTTCATCCATGCCGTCAATCAATCTTGCTTCTCTTGCTAGCTTTTTCGCAGACTGTGGAATAAATTGAATTAATTCCTCTTGCACTTCAAGCACTTTTTCAAACAATTCTTGAGTTATAGTTTTGACTTGGTCAATTCTAATGCCTCTCGCAGGATCCGTTGCTTCAATTAGAGTATCTACTACTTCTTCTAGAACTTTTACCTCCTTTGAAGCTGGTACATCACGAGACCGATCTTTTGTTACTACGATAATATCTTTCAAATGTTCACAAAGTTCTCTCAAAGTACCGACTTTGTTTGATATTTCGATGGATTGATCAGCCAGTTCTATAGCTGGAAAGATCGCCTGTGCACATTTCCCTAAATGCTCTTTGAAATCTGTTATCTTTTCGATTACGGAATGTAATTTTTCCGCCGGTAAGTCTAAGGCATTTTCGAAAATTGGAATGTTATTCATTTCTAATACAGATAGACTCTGCTGCAGCTCGTGTAACGGTTCTGCAATAGTAGATAGCTTTGAAATGTTAATGAAATTTAAGATTTCACTTGATCTCTCCATTACAATCGGATGAAGTATTTCTTGGATTCCTGAATGCAATTCACTTAATCCCAAAGCGACCGATTTAAGACTTGAATAATCACTTACTTCTGATAGTGTGTCTAATGCATCTAAAATTTCAGGGTTCTGCAGTACAGCGACATGTTCATTAAGAGTATGTAACGCTTTTGCTACAGCAGATTTTGGAACTTCTTCACTAAATGTCTCCAGATTCTGATCCGTGGTAGTTTCTTCAGCAGTAGGAACTACCAAGCGATCAGAAGGTATCGTTTCGGCTGTCGTTTTTATACCTGAAATGTCTTCAAGCGTTGACATCTCGTCCACTCCTTCAACACCTGCCTGTTCTTGAATTATCAATATACAGCTTTGCAAATTTTGTACAGCGCTGGCCATATTGACGCTGATTTCGTACGGTGTGAAATCTTCACCATATTGCGATATTACTTCTTGCTGTATAATTTCCAATGTTCTTTGTAACTCGTATAATGGTTCGGCCACAGCAGATATTATATCGTTATTCTCTTTAAAACTTTCAATATTTTCGACTATACTTTGATTCAGAACAATAAGATTCTGATTTAGCTCACATAGAGGAGTAGCAAGAGTTTCCGCGAACGACACCTCAGATATATCGGAAATATTTTCAGCATGTTCTGTCCCTACGGTTCCTACCGAAGCGATATATTTTCGAAGATCCTCTAACACGGGACAAATAGATTCAAGAACTGGAGCAAAGCTGCTCTTAACTTCTGTTGTTGTTTCAATTGATCTCACTGTGTTTATCGATGCTATTGTTTGCTCTATATGTTCTACAACCATGTTTGCTCTCTTTGCATCAAATACTTGAGTAGATAAGTCTTGGATATGTTCCGAATCAGCTTGAAAACCAACTTCTTCAGCCTTATTTATAGCTTCTTGGATACCAACTAATACATCTGTAATATTAGTTAGTACGGAGCAATTGAGTTCTGACTCAAAAACATTATTTACAAAGTTGTCTTTAATAATTGTTAAAGTATTACTAAGACTTGCAAGAGGTAGTACATTTTCAGTATCTATGTCTTTAATAGAGCTGTTTAATCTACTAACGGCATCGCATATTTCCATTAAGGTAAAATATTTCTTAGCCTCGTTACTTTCTATAACATTTTCTAGAACTTTTGTTAAATTCTTGTGGAATGATTCCATGTGTGTTTTAACTTCTGGCATAGTTTCTAATCTTGGTAGATTATTTTCTAACGTGATGAGAATTTGAGCCATTTTTTGGAGTACGTCCAACTTATTGTCGCTCTGTAATACATCGAATATGCCAACATTTCTCTCAATCGTACCTATTTGCGCAGAGATTTCATTCAGATTTTCTTTAATTGATTTTAATGTTTCTTTTAGTGCTTTTTGGTCGTCTACTTTTGTGTCCATAGATAATTTTTCAAATGAACTTCTCAATTTTAAAATAGAATCCACTACGGTTTCTATAACTTCAGTATTATATTTTTGCAACGTGGGCGATGTAGATTCTTTCACAGAGAGTGCCTCTATCTGTTCTAGAGAAGTTTGCAAGTCCTGGATCGAGGCAGACATATTGTTTAATACAACATCACTACTCTTTATTTTAGAAATTTCGACTATTTTGCCGCTATCTGCACTCTCTGCAATGCGAAGCAAAGAGTTTAGAGGACCCCTAAGCTCAAATACTGCTTTTTGTGTATCTCTCAAATGTTTTGTCTGAAGTGAAGGCTCTTCCACTTTAATTTCACTTGCCTCACTCAACAAATTCCTAGCTTTTATAGTATCAGCGGAAAATTTGATTACCGTTGACATATCCTTGGACAGAGATTCAATATCGGAAAGCACTTTATCGTCCGTGATCAAATAATCTGTACTTGTAACAGACTTTAATTCGGATGTTAATTTCTGAATTTCAGCACCACATTTCTCGACAACCGAAACACACGTTTTTTTCACTAATGTCCTATTGTCACTTTCAACGTCTATACATTTTTGTATAATAGTAAGTGATTGGTGAAGAGATTTTAATGATTCAGGAAGTTTGTTGAACAATGTACTGCTCACTTTTTTGGATTCCATGGCAGATTCCTTTGCAGCGTCAGCTATGCTGTGTATTTCTGAGAGAGGTGTTATTAAACTGCTAATTATCTCTAAACTTCTTGAAGCTGTAGCAGCAGACGACATTAGTTCTGACTTTAATATAATATCTCTTTCTATAAGCTGAACATCATTGATAACTTGTGTTAGAGAAGCACTGACATTAGACATTTTGGTTTTAAATTCTTCATCTGTCATTGAAGGTTTCTTAGGAACTTCTGTTTCAGTCTTTATTTCAGTTTTTATTTTCACCGGTTCTTCTTTAGATCGGCTTACTGATTTCTCGCTGCCTGAACTAGAACGTCTTGAACCGCGACTGGTACGCCGTTCGCGTTTTGGTCTCACAGCAACCGGTTCAACGTCCACTGGCTTGCGGACTTCATCTTTGAAAACTATAGTTTTGGTAGGCTCTGATGATTCCAACCCATCTTCAGCAGATGGTTTAGAGGACTTTGATTTTGGTTTGCTCGAGCTATGAGCGCTGGCGAAACTATGCAGTTCACTTTCTGATATGGCTTGAGTGTCATCATCCCGCTTTTCATCAGAAAGCGACTGCTCCCGAGATAAACTGAAGAAATCTTCCGCACTCCTCTGTGAGTCAGATTTCTTTCTTATTAATTTCAGTGGCAGGTCAGCTTTCTCCTCGGAGAGTAGAGCCATTGTCTTTTCGAGATAGTCTTCGCCAGCTACATCAATATCTTGATCCAAAGATAGTTGCGGAGGGCCATTCTCATCGGCTATAGATATGTCTTCGACATCTGCTTCTGTTCGTAAATCTTCTTCCGGCGATGTGAAATATTCAGGGGACACATCGATAATTATTGCTTCCATTAGTAAATTGCCTGATGTAGAAGTCTCCTTAACGAATCTCAAAGGAGGCAATTCCACCACATTATGTTCAGTTACATTTTCTGATAATTGGTCTGCGTACATTTCGACAATTTGCAACGCTTCTTCTTCGGTTAAATCAGGAGTTTCATAAAGGGATACAGAAACCTCTTTACCATCAAAGGAGAAAGAGATTTCACCCTTATCGTCAAGAGTAATGTCTCCGACCGGTGTGTCGTACATCTGTGAAGTCCTCTCTTCATGTATGGTACTTAAAGACAGATTTCTTTGCAGGGCTTGTTCTTCTGCTTTCTTCTTCTCTTTCGCTTTCATTGAGTCTTCGAATCCTAGTAGTGAGGCGGAACTAGCCGCCACACCCATACAATTCGACGCTTCGCAAGTATAAGTCCCGAGGCAGCAAGTGCCATCTTGTCCAGATATTATTCTATGTATATCGCCAGGTTTAAGTTCTTCTCCGTCTTTGTACCACTTGAGAACTGGTTGAGGTACACCTATAACTTTACACTCAAGGTTTACTGCGCCTTCGTCTGACAGAATGGCCTGAAGGTTTTCGAGGAATCGTGGCTTCTTGTAATGTCTTGGTATAATAAGTTTAAGGAAACACGAAGTGACGCTGTGCCCAAAGTCGTTCATAGCAACGCACTTCCACTCAGCCTGGTCAAGAAACTCGAGGTTTTCTATATCAAGAAAGAAAACTCCACGCTCCTCTTTCCCGAGGTGGCAGCGGCCTGACTCATCCACCGGCTGATCGTCCCGGTACCAGAGGACTGACGGCTCAGGTGGAATGGCAACTGAAAATATAAAACTATTTAACCCATGTTTAGGGGGCAAGCCTATAACCATATCAGGCACGAATTCCAGACTCCGGTCTGATTCTGAGTATAAAAAAACAATATCACTTAGCTCGACCTGGTCCATGGGCCAGTGACAGATATCCATGAACAAGTTCCTCTCAAACGATAATTGGTGAGACGCATCAGAGAAGTATATCATAAAGCCAGCTGACACATATATTTACTCATAGTTGCATATAAGCTATCATCAGGTAAAATTTTAGTTGAGAGACAACCACAATTATTTTTTTTTGTAAATGTTTGATCGACCAGATGACGCACAATACCCTAAGTTACAGTCAGCTGATTATTTTTTTCTTCAAGGTATTGGGTTAGCTACAATTTAAAAAAGTTTTTAGTTGGGAGGAAATTACTGAATATATATTTTTTTCTTCGTGTTTGGGAGGCTACCACCGCTCACAGAACCGAAGCTGACGTTCACGAGGCTTTATGATACACTTCTCTGATGCGTCTCACCAATTATCTTTTGAAAGGAAATAACTGACGAAATTTTGACCTGGCCCAGGATCTAACCCGGGGATCGAACCCGAGACCTTAGCACTGCTATCGTACTATAGTACTAGTAGTATTATAATACAGCTATGACACCGAGGCAGTCAAAATGCAATCATTTTTTTTCACTAAATTACTTTGTATACTCAATTCAATTGATATAAGTAATTAGGTGAAGTTCATACAGCACAATTACATTGCAGAAAGCATTACAAAACGAAATAAATGGTTTTTATAACTTTCAGATCCATAATATAAGCATTTTAATTTTTTATATCCTACCTTTAACAGTAAATCGGAATGGCTCATCGATTTTCGACTCAACACTCTTCAAGCCCTGAACGAATTTTGGTGCTTGATTCTTGGAGAACAGCTGTAATTTCTCTTCTTCATTAAGCTGGTTTTGGATGTCTTCTACAGTCAGCTCGGCAGAACTGCTGGCCTGGCCCATGCAGTTCCTGGCAATGCAACAGTAGGAGCCCAGAGAGTTGGTGCCGGTGAGCTGGTACACGTCTCCCGGCTTCAACTCCTGGCCATCTTTGAACCAGCTGAGCACTGGGGTTGGGAAGCCGACCACTTTGCACTCGAAAGAGACCAGTCCTTCTTCAGTCAGTACAGCTTGCAGATTCTCCATGAAGCGCGGTTTCCTGTAGTTTTTCGGTACTGCACAGAATTTTTCGTAAGTCTTTACAATGTAACTATCATCGAGTAATATATGGTTACTGATTTTAGAGATAATCTCACCATCCATGGAGACAATGCAGGTGGAGATGCCGACGCGCCCCCCGCTGCTGGTCGCGACGCACTTCCACTCCCCCTCGTCGGCCCACTCGGCACTCGGGATCTCCAGCATGTACCCGCCCACGCCGTCTTCCAGCACATGGTATCTACAAACAAAGAAAATAACTCAATTTGTAGTTGCGGTGATGAATTTCGTGAGGTCCTGATTCTCAAATTATCCTGTCCCCAATATCCCTTACTTTTCTTAATGGGTATCATGGGTAACTATGATTATGAAATTTAGTAAAAATTAATATGCCTTAACCTTAACTTTAACGATTGCCCAAAGATAAACTCTTTTTTTAGTCTATTCTGAAATGCGCTCATGATAAAACTTGGGTATAAAGGTCTCTATATATTTGGAAGAAGACGAAACAGCGGTTTTTGTAAAAGAATTTGGAAAATCACCCTATACTTTAAAAATATGGTAGTCAATACCTTTCGCTAGCCTCGATTTTCCCTTCCTTGTTGTACCAGACGACGGAACGCGGCCACGGCGGCACCACCACCTGGCAGCTGAGGGTAAGCGGCTCGCAGATCCTCGCGAACTGGTCTTCCAACTCCCGTGTAAAGATCGGTGGGGGTTCGCCTGTGATACCACTGGGAATAAAAAACATTAAGTTAGGAATCTCTTCACACTTACCTTATACAACACTCCAACGTCGCGTCGTTTAAATTTTATTAAGCACTAGTTTTACTGGCAAGTGCATAAAACTCTTTTGTAGCAAAATGATGTCTAAAATCTCGATGAAATTCTTTCCCTGCCAATGAAATATAGCTTAAAATCGTTTGAAAACACTAAAGACTTACTGGTGGTAGGTCTCAAATGTAAGAGTTCGTGTGGGTAGTGTAGTGTTCACTTGTAGGCACTTAATAAAACAACCGGTACAATCACAGACGCTGTTACTCGCTCGGCGGCCGGACAGAAAGTGAGCGGTGAGCTGTCGCTCCCCGCTCCCCTACCATCGTACGCCCCACCAGTACCCGCGTCAACATTTATTATCAATAGTTTGTGACTTGTGATTATGTCTACAGTCTATACGCTACATCTGCCTTTTACAAAATTGAAAACAAAATAACATTATTTTTTTCCTTTAAATATTATGGCCATTTAACAAATCAGCAATAAATGATATTTGATTAATACATTGATTTACACAGTCTACATTAATTCCTCATCCATTTCGTTGTTGTCAGCTGTATCAATCATATCTTCCGAACTCTCATCTCCACAAACCTTCCACTTTCCTTCGACACGTTTCAGGTGTACTACGTTCCTCCGCAGTCGTTTTCCGGTAATATCACTCTCCACCTCTACATCATTCCCTTCCTTATTGATTACCGTATGTGGCGCGTCGTTGAACGTAGTAGACAGCTTATTCTCCTTTGTCATATTTTTTAAGTATACTTTTTCTCCAATTTCGATGGCAGACTCAGCTGCACGTCTCTTTCTGTCCGCGTACTCTTTGCCTTTTGCTTTCCTTTCCACGTCTCGATCCCTTGTTTCTAAATCTACATCTGCATATTCAACGTCTATAACTGAAGGCAATTTATCTCTAAATTGACGCCTGTAAAAAAGTTCTGCAGGAGATTTTCCTGTAACGGAATGGGGGGTGCTATTATACATGGTTAGGTATTTTAATAAATCATCTTGCCAATTAGATTTTTGACTTTGGCTAATTTGCAATCGTTTTAAAATGCTTCGGTTCTGTCTCTCAACCTCACCGTTTTGTTGAGGCCAGTAGGGAATACTATGGAACAAACGTAAACCGAACTCATTACAAAAATTTACAAATTCTACACTTGTAAACTGTCGCCCATTATCAGCTGTGATACTCACTGGAACTCCTAAGCGTGAAAATATTTCTTTAAGTGTGTTTATCGTATATGACGAATCAGTATTTTTACTAATTTTAACTTCCATGTAACGACTAAAGTAGTCTATGATGACAAAAAGATAATGTCCGCTCGGTAATGGTCCGAGGAAATCAACGGCAACATCAATCCAGGGCTGAACTGGTAGTTGCCGTCTGCGCATAGGGTTGGGAGGATTAGGTGCGGATACCAGAGTGCAACCTTTACAAGCTCTTACATATCGTTCTGCATCCGTATCAATTTTTGGCCACCAAACTTTAGTACGCAGTCGTGTTTTCATAGCAACGACTCCGGGATGACCTTCGTGAGCGGCTGCTAGTACTTTTGGTCTTAAAATAGAAGGAATTACAATTTTATTACCCCGTAAAAGTAAATTGTCTTGGAAGCATAATTCATGTGCAAAGATCTTGTAATTGTTGACACTCTGATCCCAATTGTTATGGTAAACTCCGTTTCTAACAGATTCTAATTCACGGTCTCCCTCGCAAGCTTGCTTTAGTTCACATAAGGAAATTGCCACGGGGCGCAACTGATCGATTACTAAATTGATATAATTTTCGTCATCAAACGCCTGTGGTGGTCGAGTACTACAACTTAATCGAGATAATGAGTCGGCGATATTTTTCTTACCAGGACTATAGACGATCCTAAAATTGTATGACTGTAAGCGTAAAACCCAGCGTTCAATCCGGGCACATGGTTTTGACTTCGGGCCGAATATGACTTCCAGAGGTTTATGGTCACTAATTAACTCGAAACTATCTTTCCCAAACAAATATATATCAAAATGTTCTACCGCCCAGACTAACGCAAGAGCTTCTTTCTCAGTCTGACAATAACGTTTTTCACGGTCTGTCAGACTCTTATTGCCATATGCAATTATTCGTGGCCCACGTGTACCATGTTGCACAAGAACGGCCCCTAACCCGACTGGACTGGCGTCGGCAAAAACTTGAGTCCTATCATGTGGATCATAGTATCCTAATGATCTTATTTGAGTCATAGCTCTTTTCAAACATTTAAATGCATCCCTTTGATTACCACGCCAGTGCGGGGTAATATCCGCCCCTTTACTTAGTTTTAATTTTAACAACTCACGCAACGGTTCAGTCCATGTCGCTAGATTAGGGATCCATTTGCCTACATAATTTACTAGCCCCAAGAAGCTCTGGACCTCTTCTATCACGACGGGTTCTTTAAAATACTCAATTGTTTTCACGTATTTATCAAGGGGCTTGACCCCCTCAGATGACAATTTGTGTCCAAGAAATTCTATACTTTTTACTCCATAACAGCATTTGGCATCATTTAGTAGGACATTATTGTCCTTTAACACCCGTAGGACTTTTTTGAGTCTCGTTTCATGTTCGGCCTCGTTACTCCCAAATACAACAATATCGTCAATAAAGTTTACTACTCCTTCACAGGGCAATAACACCCTTTCTAAGTTTTTCTGAAAGCATTCGGGAGCGCACGAAATGCCAAACATGAGACGCTTGTATCTGAATAGACCTTGACTACAAATAAAAGTTGTAATGTGCCTACTATCCTCACTCAGTTCTAGTTGGTGAAATGAATTTTTCAAATCTAATTTTGAAAAAATGTTAGCATTTCGAAATTTTGGAAGTAGCTGTTCCATCGTAGGTAACGGGTGTTTTTCTCTTATAATAGCACGGTTGGATTGCCTCATGTCTACACAAATTCTAACATCTCCGTCACCCTTAAGAACAGGTACTAAAGGGGAAATCCAATCTGATGGACCATTGACCGGCTCTATGATATCTGTATCTATAAATTCACGAATTTTTTTATTTATTTTAGACTCTAGGGGAATGGGTACTCTGCGACAGGGTTGAGAGACTGGTTTAATGGATTTGTCGATAGGGATGTGAATTTGAACGTCTTTCATTTTGGGGAACGTACCTTCGACTGCATTTACACCTAGACCTACTCTTAAGACGTCGAGTTTGATTGCCGTGTCTTTCCCCAGCAAGTTCCTAGTGCCACCTTTTACTACGTAGAACGTTGCTTTGTCTAAAACAAGGCCATTTCCAACTGTTATAGTAGAATCAAAACACCCTAGGACTGTTAGGGGATGTTGACTTCCGTAAGCTATGAATTTTTTGTCTGGATTTCTCACTTGATTTGTAACAAGAACACCTTTACTCTTAAGAATTTCCCACGTAACGTCGTTGATTATATTGCATCTACTTCCAGAATCTATCAGCATTTCTATTTTCACATCTCCGAGTAGACATGTGATATAGTCATCGCCGTCAAGATGAAAAATGTAATCTACTTCTTCATGCTTTGACTTTTTGAATTTTTTTTACGGGATTGCCAGGTTGTATTTGGTGGTCAACTTTACGTTTGGCTGCCCTAGTCCTGCAACATTTGCGGAAATGTCCAACAAATCCACACTTCAGACATTTTTTGTCTATAGCCGAACAGTGCTTGCTATCGCTAGGGTAACGTCCACCACAACGGGAACATGAAGCATGATTTAACTTTTTCATCGCGGATCCTATCTGATTTATCAATACGTCTTTGTTGGTTGCGGAAGAATCAAAATTATTAAGTTGTCGGTGAACAGTCTCTAGACTATTGGCTTCAAAAATGATTTTATCTAGTGTGGCGTCATTCCCAAGGGTTAAAATCTTTTTCCGCAATTCAACCGATTCACATTTTTCGGTAATTTGGTCAATCAGCTGCTCTTCAGGCTTGGTGAACTCACATTTAGAGCACTGATGTCTAAGCCTAACGAGAAACTTGTCAAATTTTTCTCCTATCTCTTGTTTAACGAGCCTAAAGAGATGGCGTTCAAAAACGCGGCTTTGTTTAGGAGAAAAGTATTTATCTAACTTTTCGACGGTGGCTGCGTATACATCAGCGCTATCAGCTGTTGTGTCTGGTATGTTATAATAAATCTCTTGCAAGGATAAACCGCCCATATGCAACAGCGTTGCCTTTTTTGCCTCTGGCGTTGTGATACTTGTGGCCGTGAGGTATAGCTCTAAACCTCGCTTCCACTTTTCCCAGCGTAAGCCAATTGAAGCTGGATCGCCTTCACAATCTAAAGACTCCATTGGCGGTATTTGTGACATGATTTTGGAACTACCTGTAAGCAAATTATTTGGCTTTATAGGTACTATTCTAATTTTCTAGAATTACCTCTTAGAAATTTGTAGGTACCGTTCTAATTCCATAGAACTACCTCTTAAGAATATGTAGGTACCGTTCTAATGTGCATTGAACTACCACTTTGATCTTGTAGGTACCGTTCCAATTACCATCGTAATAGTTCTTGATTTTAATAGTTTCTCGAAAGTTTTTCAATTAAGCATTATTTAGGTACCGTCTGACCACTCAGACTACCTCTCAACATTCAACATTAACCGCCGTTGTTGTCAAAAGTAATAGCAATTACTGTTAGAAAAGCAATTATAGAAAACACTATTTATTTTTTTTACCATTACAACTCTTCTTATAAGTTATATTTAATATATACCTAAAAGTAATAAAAAATATAGCAACTAATGTACTTGTTTCTTTATACTTGTTGCGTGACTTACCAGTCAGATTCAACAGAACTGTGAGCACCTGCCCTTCTTTCGATTAGTGCAAAAACAATACTCAAACAGTATCATAATTGGTAAGCGAATAACAAGTAATAACTCAATTTAAATTTCCTATTTTATGCTGCTTTTTTGCCAACAACGAGGCATTGCTGTTACATTTATAAAAACTAAGTGTCGTTATAAATTTTATAGATACCAACCAATGCTACAGGACCAGTTCATATTGAAATAAACATTTCCATTATAGTCACTAATATAATAATTAGAAAACACTTTAATGCATGTATGTAGGTCGGTATAGGAGTTGAACAATCACAAACCTTAGACCATTTAATCATACCACACATCACAGTAGTTAACAATAGCGCAAGAAAAACAGATCCTGTGCATTGATTTACCTCTAATATAATTTTTTTTTAATTTTTTCGTACCTTGGTATTTTTAGATCCTGGCAGGGTCGCCACTTGTAGTGTTCACTTGTAGGCACTTAATAAAACAACCGGTACAATCACAGACGCTGTTACTCGCTCGGCGGCCGGACAGAAAGTGAGCGGTGAGCTGTCGCTCCCCGCTCCCCTACCATCGTACGCCCCACCAGTACCCGCGTCAACATTTATTATCAATAGTTTGTGACTTGTGATTATGTCTACAGTCTATACGCTACAGGTAGGTACCACCACAATATCTATTTCTACCGCCAAGCAGCAGTGTGCATGCACTGTTGTGTTTGGGTTTGAAGGACATTGTAGCCAGTGTAACTACTGGACATAATGAGACTTAACATCTTATGTCTCAGGATGACGAGCGCTGTGGGATGTACGCACACAGTACTTTATAACTCAAGGTGCTGAATGGTGTTGCTTCTGTTTATGAGTGGTCGTATAGCTTACCATCAGGCGAACGGCACGGTCGTCTCGTCATTCAATGCAATAAAAAAAATCAAACTACTAATATATCATTTTAATTTCAGCATTGACTCTATGATTAATTTCCCCTATTACCTGGTCACAGGTCTAGTTGAGCCCTCTCTGCTGGCTCGGCCCACGACGTGCACCTTGGAGGAGGAGTATGCCCGGCCCATGCAGTTCACTGCCTCGCACGTGTAGGTGCCGAGCGACGTAGGATCTTCAGCATTGGCGGTCAGCGCGAATACGTCACCAGCCTTTATCTCCCGACTGTCCTGCAATAAGATAATCCGGAATCAGAATTTACTTTAATACACTGTAGGGGTATATCAAATGAAATTCCAAAAAAAAAACAATTTAGTTTGACTCGGGTGCTCTCAATAAAATTTCATGTATTTAATAATGAAAATCATTGGGTGCCCTCCGAAAAATTGCGTTACAGTAATTATTTCTTATTTCTTTTCATTCATTAGAGTTATAGTATTTGGATTTTTATGTAATGTAATTAAAAATCAGATTCGAAAAACAAATACTGAACGGTTAAACAATCGCGGGCAAAAGCTAGTTAAATTACAATGTCGGACAAGAGACGCTGTGACCATCAAGCGTCGCCATATGCCGGCTGCAGGATTTGGTGTAACAAGCCAGTTTGTCCAGCTTGTGTACATACTGTGATATTGATAGGCTATAGTGTGTACAGTCTTCAGGGATCTTTATTTACATCGTAATCTTTGGTCTAAATTTAGATCAAACCAATCAATTACACGTCAGTCTGAAAGTTAACCATAAATCAAGCTCCAATATTATCGGCTTTTTATTATCCTACTCATCAAAATCATTTTATACTGTGTAAAAAAATACAACAATCGAGAAGAATAACCGAAATTACACTTTTACCTATTAGTGGGTTATTTTAACGCGGCAATGCCACTAGCATGATAGTAAGCACGGTGTTGCCCAAATAATGTCAACCAAGTAAAAACCCTGTAAGTAAAGTACCCTAAAAAGTACCCTGAACCGGCGGGAGTGCATGAAAAGATTGATGAAGGTAGAGGAAGCGAAAGTGGTGTGCCAGAATCGAGCAAAGTGGCAATCTATGGTCTCTGCCTACCCCTATGGGATAGAGGCGTGATACTATGTATGTATGTAAATAAAAACATTAAATACTGCTCCTCAAAGATCGCTAGAGCTATACCGATCTTTCTCACTGAAATCAATAAATGAACCAGTGACCGAATTCGTCAAACCGAGCACAGCAATACTTAGTGTTTTTCTTTAATTTGTACAACAGTTGCATACATTGGAACATAAAGTATTAGTTGAACCTGTAATGAGACTCGTGGAAACTAGCCTCTTCGCCTTTTTATAATGTAAACAATATAGACATTCAATCAAGTACGTACAACACAGCTGATACCCTATACATTTTCACGGCCATACTATAATATGCATATTAAAATCGATTTCAATTATTATGTAATATACTACGCACGTGTAAAACAATTTACGATACAAACTTTGTGCTAGGATCGTTAATTACAGCGTTAAATCAACTTTACGTAGCCCGTACTATGGGTCCGTATGCAAAAAAGGTCTCTTGATCTCGATTTATCACACAACTAGGAAGAGAAGAGTTGTTCGAGCTTAAGGACAAAAGGAGTATGGGAGTTACGAAATCTGAACTTCCTAAATAAACGTATCATCACGAGTCTTTGTTATTTCAGGGGTCGGCGGGTGTGTATATGCTTACAATTTTTGACTGCCTCACTAGCGTAGTTATATTGCGTACGGGTTACGAGTACGATTTGAGCGCTGAGGTCCCGGGTCGGACCAAAAACAATGTGGCTGGGTATTACCATCTTAAATATTACTCAACCACAGCTTGGAGTCAGAAAATTGGCGGTGTGATACCTCGTGCCTCGGAAAGCACGTAAAGCCATTGGTCCTTCGCCTGATCTCTATCCGGTCATGTCGGATTGCCCTCACCGGACGATGATAGTGAAGGAACAGCGAATGCACCTGTGTATTGCGCACACACTTGTGCAGTATAATATCTCCTGCGTATTACCTGGCTGATCTCTGTTGACATCGGCCGCCGTGGCCAAAATCATCTAGGAAGGGATTACATTTCGCCAGCTGAGGGCGAGTAATTACCATTTACGGACTATAGATCCTAACTCCCGGTTAGATTATAAAACCCTATGTCATTTAAGCAGCCCGGAATGAACCCGAGACCTCAGCACTACCTTCGTGTAACGTATTATTTTTGCCAGTTCGAACTTCGAATAATGGTATATGGAATGAGAGTTCCTAGGATCAACTCGGTTCCGCAAAATTTTTGCTCATTCACTCTGTTTTAGGAAAAATATGATTTTTGAGAATCCATATTGATGTATTTTTTTCTTCCATTCGCATTTCTTTTATTAGCGTACATTTCCTGGAATGGTAGGTATTTGTTCCAGGATTGCCTTTAGTGACATTTTTAATTTATGCTGTTTTAGTTCTTACATAAAATATTATTAGATTCTATGGATATTTACGTCGAAAATAAACTTTTAATTAACTCGATAAATTTGAGCGAGCAGGCAATAATGTGGTCTCTAGACAAAGTCTGATAATGCATTTTATTCTTAATGTTATCTTCAACAATATAATACTTCAATTATAAAGAGGTAAAGTTAGTATAATTATAGTTAGTATGAATGGAATAATCTGCGAAACTCTTCACCCGATTCCACGAATTGTTGATCTATTAGTTGTATCATCGCTGAATATCATAGTTGTAATTATCCCGGGGACAGACTTTAAAGCAAACGCATCGGTGGACAAAAGTTATATGATACTTCAAATTAACTGCAATTACTCCTCTGACTATTCTTTATATTTCTAGAGTGCTACTGCAGTGTTGGAGCGTATTTCTAGAATGCCAGTCTTTTTCTGCCTCTTACTGAGAATTGTGCAATGATTAAATTGAGCTGATTGGTTGTAAACTTGCTGTCAGGACGTCTATTCGATTCTTAGATAAGAACCTAAAGGAACTTGCAAACAGTGTTTGTTCAAAACTTTTATAATATGTATGCTATTGAAGTTTCTTTTGATATATTTAGACAGCAAACTGGCATCACTACTCCTGATGTCATGCATAGTGAAGATATAACATTCTATACCGCCATGGTCCACATAATAAATTATAATTAAATTCAGGCAACCCGCGCATTGTGTCTCTACTAATGCCATAAAAAAATGTAATAACCGTCTGGTCAGAGGGTTTAAAAATCTGAAATATATTTCATCGGTGAATTTCGAGGGTAGTTCCAAACCATTAGGAATATGCCTTGCAGCATGCACCGGGTACAGGTGTGACCTTTAACGATAACGAAGTTAGGAACCCGCCCGGCGATAGGGTTGGCGCTCTAGGTTGAACTTAATATTTTTAGTAGCAATTTTTCTTAAGTCAGATAGCGTGATTCTGGCGACGATTTTCGTTGATTTCCATTAGCTGCAGTGAACGATCAGGCTTCAGTCGATGTGTAATACTACAAATCAAACCAGTCTGCTCTTAAAAATTTTGGCTGAGGATAAAGAGGTAACAATGCAGTTTTTGCGAACTCGTTTGCAGCACTTGCAAATTAACCGTCATCTTCCGATGACGCGACATGCGCGCTCCGCCAATCAGAAAGGGTGAACCCCGCCGGTGAAAGCCCGAGCAGTGAAATTTTCCGTAGTAATGTTTGAGTGAAAAATGGCGCTGCGCGGCGCAATACGAGTGGTACGGCAACGTCATGTACATTTTAAAATTTTGTATCAATTTGAGTTATGTACAGTCAGCCACACACACACTTGTTTGTTCTTGGCAATTTTATTTTCTTATCGCTAAAACAACATAGAACAGGATTTATTTAAATAGTTTCCATCAAACTTAACGATCTGAAATTTTTTATTTGTTTAGGTGATTAGTTTATATGGCTGACTGTACCATTCAATATAATTGATTTCGACATCTCCAAAAGTTTCACTAGATACCTTATATTGTAAATCTTTGCAAGGCGCTAAACTAATCCATCTATCATATCAAAGCAATGTATTTATACTAAAATCTAGTTCTGACAGCCCTGTTTCGTCGTATCACAGTGTTACCGGGAACGTTGGCAATGACATTGAGCTAAGATGCAAGGTCACACGTGTGGGCCTTGGGCAGTGTTGCCAGCGTCGGAATAGCCCGAGATTCCCTTTGCCCTTTAAAACTTCTAGCAATCTAATAAAACGAGCGTCGCTTCCCGATCGACATTTTCCTTGGAGAATTTCATTTTCATTTTTCATTTCCATCATGACGTCACAATGCGGTGCTAATAGAAACGATTCTACTAATATTCGATATCTATACTAATATTATAAAGAGGAAAGATTTGTATGTAAGTATGTTTGTAACGAATAAACTCGAAAACTACTGAACGGATTTCGATAAAATTTGGCACACGGGTAGATCATGTCCTGGATAAACACATGGCTACTTTTTATCCCGGGAAAATATTTTTATTCCGGATAAACTTTTTCACGCGGGCGAAGCCGAGCAGAAGTCTAGTTCTTTATAAATTAATGACAAAACGAGTAAGCCATGACAGTACTGTGACCACCTATAACATGCAAGTTGCAACTACCCATTTTGAACTTAAATACACAGTACAATCATACTCGTCATCAAATGTAATCATCAATATGAATAGCCAGTAATTGTAAGCCTACAATTTCCTTCATACCGAAACTTAGTAACACACTGCTACATAGCGGCAAAGAATTACACCAATCCAGAGGGATTCTGTCATAGTTTTACCTATTTTTTTATAGAACGTACCTAAGTTCTGACATACGACAGATCATTTCTCTTTTAAAACCCGGATTTTTAAAAGAATGATCCTGGTAACACATTCGCATCTGTAACTAAGTTACTTTCAACGGAATTGACAACAACATGGGCCTCTATTCCCTACCAATACAGATTCCGCGCGAAATCTTTTAAAGGGTTAACAAGGTCAATAAGTACATATCGTGTCATTTAATAAACCATCATATACGGTGGTTACATTGATTCAGTGTCTACAAACATATCGTTAGCTACTATCGATTCCTCGTTTTGAAACTTGTACTACCACATAGAATTAGAGATTCGAGCCGAATTCAATATAATAATCATAATTTAATGCATTCTAACAGTCCACCAAAAGTGTAACACATTCGCCATTTATAGCCCGAAAATAATTCCGCGCGGAATCTAAGTTATCACATTTACACGACTCACTAATATACGTGGAGTTGCTACACACCTTGATTTTCTGTTAACGAAAGTCAAGTGCAGGCAATGCATGTTCGCCAAAGTACATTCATTTCGTTCGAGTTAATAGAATTGAAATGTATGTTACATCTAACGAATTTTCCTAAGCTTGTATGTATTCGATAATACACGTGTAACTTTTGTATGAACATTTTCTATATTATAGTCATTCTTACTATAATGTAGATACGTTTTAAAGCCCAGATATTATTCTAAGCCTATTCGTTCGTATAGTCTTGTCCCGAGATTTGGCCTGAGAGTGTGTGTGGCTTTATAGACAGGGATTGTTAGACTTCGGGACAAGATATGGCGATGCCGCATCCCGTCAGTCGCGTTATAATCAGTTCTGACTTTGAAGATTTTCCCTTTAATAGATAGATGCTTGGTATTTTCCATATCTCCGGGAAACTTCCTAGACTGTCATAGCGGTGACCCTAAATAAACGCTCAGAACTTAGGACAGGTAAAGCACTCATGAGAATAGGTAGTCGTTCTTTAAGCTAGACAATGGTAGAGCACTCGTGAATGAAGGTAGTAGCGCTTATACTGGTCAGGGGCAGAAAAGGTACCTTGAACCAGCGCAGCACAGGCGTGGGTACTCCCACCACCTTGCACTCGAGCGAGACGGTACCCAGCTCCGTCAGCAGCGCGCGGAGCTCCTCCACGAACTCTGGACGCTTGTAGGCCTTCGGTACTAGAACAAGAAATATTCACGTTATCAACTAGAGTAATAAGAATTGCCGCAACACAAGTGTTGCTAATGTAAATGCCATAAGCGTTGTACTAGCATACGTCATTGTTTAGGTACCATGACCAACCATGTGGGCATTAATTAATAAGTAATCAAATTATTGTCAAAATGTCTCCCATGTACTACTTATGATATCGATATTATAATAATGTTAAATATTTAATGTATTTGACATAATGTGTAAATTATAGTTATCCACCGTCATGAAAGGGACAGGTATCATGTACGACTACGAGTCTATATGACGATTCTACATAAACTAGTACATGATGCGACAAATGCACGCGTCTATATGAAGAATCGTACATTTGTTTTTGACGCTTGATGCTGATGCTTGCCATGCAAAGCGAATACTTTTAAAGCGTCAGGCTCGTGGCGCTCGGGTAAGGTTGGACTAACTTATTGTGAATTGTTACTTTCCAAAAAGTGTTACGCAGTTTCATGTACCTAGATGGTTATAAAATGAGCCTGAATACATTGTTAATATTGTTGTAAAGCGAGATTACCAAGCACATTAAGATGAGCGGAGCAGCTGGCGCGGCCGCCTGCGTTCTCAGCGGTGCAGGTCCAGCGGCCAGCATCATCCACGCTGACGGCAGCCACGTCTGCGCACCAGAAGTTACCATCGCGGGCCAGCGAGACCCGCTCCGCCTCCAGGAGACGCCTCTCGTTACGGTACCATGTTACCTGCAAAGATAAAAAAATTGAGCCATCGCGGGACATAAAACTATTAAACTAAACATAAAACTAATTTGTATAAAAATATGCATCAAATGATGGTTTATTCAAGGAAATAAATATGGCATAGTCAAAAGCAAATTAATATTCAGATTTATTTAAAAATAATGATTTTTACTACAAGTCACAAGATACACGTATCTTACCACCTACCACCAGCATGGTGCTTATTTGTGTTGTAAAATAGGTTAATAGTCTTGGTTGTAATATACTGTTTAATGTCTTTGGTTGTAAGGCTCTGGACAGAGGTTTGCAACTATTTGCGCCACATACGAGAGTCAATAGTGTCAACGAGGTGTCAGTATTTCGTCTTCATACAATAATTACTAAATAACAAAGAGTTCTAAGATTATATCTACACTGTTGAATGTCTTTGTTAAATAACGGGTGCTTCATTAAAATTGTCGAACTAATCAATATCAATTTTAATTTATTTAAGTACTAATAATTGTTTTATATTCGTTTCGGTTATTTCGTTTTTAATTATTTTTTTATTTTTTATTGCACTCTTGAAGTGACGAGAATGCCGTTCGCCAGATGGTAAGCGATACGACTACCCATAAACAGTAGCAACACCATCCAGCACTTTGAGTTACAAAGTACTGTGTGGCATTCCACTGCGCTCGTCATCCTGAGACATAAGATGTTAAGTCTCGTTATGTCCTGTAGTTACACTGGCTACAATGTCCTTCAAACCGAAACACAACAGTGCATACACACTGCTGCTTGGCGGTAGAAATAGACATTGCGGTGGTACCCACCCAGACGGACTCTTACATATGAGAGACCTACCACCAGTAAGACATTGCGGTGGTACCCACCCAGACGGACTATTACATATGAGAGACCTACCAATTATTTGAATTGTTTTTGATATCTGTTTACATATTTGGTCTCTTTTTTCATTTTCCTTGTTCTTTAATTGTTTTATAACCATTAAAAATAAATAATCAATTGTAACCAATATTCGAAAAAATCGCAATTCATCACGAGCTGTCAATTATATGAGGTGTCAAATTAATTAATGAATGATCGAGTAGATCAGCTCACTTTTCAAACTCTGCTCGATTTGTGCGAAAAGGAAACTTATATTGTTCAGTTAGGGTTTATTTATCTGGCCATAGTTTGCTAGAACCTAATTTTATTGATACTTGGGGGCAATTCTGAACATCGAAATAAAGTACTTTAGGACCAAATAGAGTGGAGTAGGTTAACCTATTGCATTGATTATATTTGATGTTATTTAATATAAATTATAATTATACCTCACGTTTCGATACAGTTAGGCTTCACGCTAAAGCTGTCAACTAGTTGTCCTGAATAGTTCCAGGACAACTAGTTCTGTCAACAACTGTCAATTTGACAGCAGTATTAATGTTTAACGTTTTTTTTATTATGTTTGTCTATGCCCAATTATGTACTAGTAGCATTTGCGTGCGGCCCCGCCCGCGCGGAAAAGTTTTTCCGGGATAAAAAGTAGCCTATAGCACTCAGGAGTAATGTAGCTTCCTATTAGTGAAAGAATTTTCAAAATCGGTCCAGTAGTTCCTGAGATTAGCGCGTTCAAACAAACAAACTCTTCAGCTTTATATATTAGTATAGATATATTTTTTACTAGCATTGCGCGCGGCTCCGCCCGCGTGGAAATGTTTTTTCCGGGATAAAAGTAGCCCATAGCACTCAGGAGTAATGTAGCTTCCTATTAGTGAAAGAATTTTCAAAATCGGTCCAGTAGTTCCTGAGATTAGCGCGTTCAAACAAACAAACTCTTCAGCTTTATATATTAGTATAGATATATTTTTTACTAGCATTGCGCGCGGCTCCGCCCGCGTGGAAATGTTTTTTCCGGGATAAAAGTAGCCTATAGCACTCAGGAGTAATGTAGCTTCCTATTAGTGAAAGAATTTGCAAAATCGGTCCAGTAGTTCCTGAGATTAGCGCGTTCAAACAAACAAACTCTTCAGCTTTATATATTAGTATAGATATATTTTTTACTAGCATTGCGCGCGGCTCCGCCCGCGTGGAAATGTTTTTTCCGGGATAAAAGTAGCCTATAGCACTCAGGAGTAATGTAGCTTCCTATTAGTGAAAGAATTTTTAAAATCGGTCCTGTATTTCCTGAGATTAGCGCGTTCAAACAAACATACAAACAAACTCTTCAGCTTTATATATTAGTATAGATTTATTTCGTTTCCTCTCCCTTTTATCTTTACCGTGTAATCCAGTGTATTCTCCAATTGTATTACATATAGCTATAATATTTTTGTGCTCAATAACGCATCTGAATAATGAATATTATACATTTAATTGCTGAGTAATAAGAAAAAGTGCGTGAATAAAATTGTGATTTCAATAACAAAAAACACATGCATTAATCTTATACACACGCTTTATAAAGCTTGATATTAGCAGGTTTGTATTTATAAAAAAAAATGTGTGTGTGTGTGTTAATGTACACACGTATGAAGTCAAACTCTTTCAATCAATCCGTTTTTCACTGTTCTTATAATAATTATTGTATTCTATGAATACAGTCCAATTATTATTATTATTATTCTTATATATTTAAATATTATTGTCTGCTAAATTGACAGTCATATTTTTAAATGATGGTTAATTTCAATAAATAAATATACATTTACTAATACTTACAATCAAAAGTGAGGTTAACAACAATACCAAAATCACAATCACGTGATGATTTTATAAACAATAAAAAAAGTAATCTCTCACTTTCACTATTTATTTAAATGAATTTCAATAAGTGTAGCAGACCATAATATTAAAACTGTTTACGCTTGTCGACAATAGATGGCTCTGTACAGTTTGACCTAATTACTACATCGCGATGTCAAAATTCTCTTCGAAATAATGACCCTAGAAGACGGCGTCGTGACGATCCAAAGTGTCAGAAAATGTGACGATTTTGGTATGACGATTTATTTAACATAGATTTCTCCCATTCGTGGATAAAGAAGTTCCACTTCAAAAATCTAGCGGTATTTTAAAAATAATACTGCGTTTATTCCATCCATACTGCGCTATTGCCCTTAGGCTCGCCAATTAACAAAGAAAAGGGGAAAAAGCGTGATGCTCCCGGAATCCCTGAAGTTCTGTCTTTCGCCGGAAATTATCTGCCACAGCAAACTTCGTTTTGCATTGTCTTGTAATTCAGTTTGTTCGTTTAAGGAAAATGGCGGGTTTTGTACATTTCCTCTGTCGGAGTGAAATTACCTCTCGACATGTTTAGCGCGACTAACTCGACTTTTCTAACTACATTTGATCTTGCTTTGCAAGCCATGGAAATACAGTAATTACGATCGATTTTCAAACGTAAATTTGATTTTACTTTATAACACTAAGGCCGCGTTGTTTCATCTCTGGCCAGGTACAGTTATGGCTCCTACACTCTGGCGCATCGCAAGCGAATTCACAGCGAGGTGAATGCGCTTAAGATGAGCGGAGCAGCGTAATAAGATCGTTAACTTTAGTTGACCACGGATGAAAGAACGCGGACTAAGAAACTAAAGGATCAGAGTACCTACTCTTCAAAAGCCAGAATTACCATTATTTGAACATTATTTGAACTATCAATATTGGATTCCTCTGGAAAAAAAGATCCTATATAAGCAAATTTTAAAAGGTCAACAATGCATCATCAAAATCTTTACCTTCGTCATAGGACTACCAGGCCCAGTAGACTCTCGAAAAGATCCTCGTACTCTCATATGAGACATGGTTATAGCATTGTTCGGCACCAAGCAAATTATCCTGATGGTAAGTGATCTTCATCACTAAACAGCCATATAGTACCGGAAGAATCATGGTTGTGCTAAAGGGGATTAGCGATGAGTGAAGGTGTTTGTGTCATCCAAAATCTCACTCACCGCAATAATAAGCTGTCCCTCAACGTAAAATTGTTTTAGAACGCCTTTCCCAATGTCCAACATTTAATTGAATCAACATGGCCATTTGAAACTAGCGGGTCACTGTAGAGTTATTTGGTGTTTGATGTTAATACGCGTAATTTTTTCAATAATTTATTTGATCAGATGACGTGGGCCATTTACATGTGTCCAGATTAGCTGCCTGGTGCTGAGCAGCCTGTTCCACAATGTTGCATGGGAAGCTGAATTATTTAAGCTCAAGTACAGTTCGGTTCGGCTCGTGTATTTATACCAAAGGCCGAGACTTCGCCGTATGAATAGATACATTGATTTTTTTATGTAATTGGGCTAAGTGTAACTTCAAACTTTTTTTCCAACTATGCTATCCACATCATATCTTGGGTTTAGTTTCAGCATACATAGATAGTGAATTGGAAGTCTTAGGTAAGATTCTCAGAACTCAGCTATTCAGCCAAATGCATTCGGCAACATGTGTAAAAACGGAGCAACGGATTGGCATGATTTTTGTATTAAGTTTATAATCTCACAAACTCACATGACCAGCCGAAATCGAATCATTCGAACAAAGAAATAACTCAAACTCGAAGGCAGATCCTGGAACCAGCCGGGATACCAAAAGAAAAGATGGTGGACAAATGCGAAAGCAGGAACCTTGAAATGAAGGAATGCGCCACCGGCCCATGACATAATTCCTCTATTTTTGCTCACTGCCGACCACATCCGTTGTACTATTTATAATGTGTTATTGACTCAGACACGTGCGGTGTGTAAACAATTTATGATTTACTTTTGACTTAATAGACTGATTTATAAAGTAAAAATTCTGCGTCATAGAATTGCTTTTTGTTTTGGAAGATTTTGGAGACAATTAATTTTTTTTTTTTGTTTATACGTCTTAGAAGAAAGCCCTGCGACACATTATTTATTAAATCGAAAAAGGTAGTTTGAAAAAAAGGTGACCGCCTCGGTGAAGTGGTTGTATGACGGAATGACTGCAATGCTGAGATCTCGGGTTCGATCCCCGGGTCGGGCAAAGTGATATTGGGGTTTTAAATTTAGTATCAGCCCGGAGTCTGGAATTTGTGCCCGATATGGCGATAGGCTCGCCGCCTATCACATCATGGGACGAAATACGCACGGCGAAAAGTGGGTGCACGAGTTGTGCCCCTGCCTACCCCTTCGGGGATAAAGGGCGTGAGTGTGTGTGTTAAAGGGTCTGCTCAATCGTTATACGTCGCAAAATTACAGAATTATATAACTCGAATGTCCCTACAATAACTTAATAACTTTTTAACTAAAATAAAACCGACTGCGAAAGCCACTACGAAATGAAATAAGAATACTTTAAATACATTTATGAGTTGTCATTCATTGATTTATTGAAACTGCTTATCCCCCGTTTGTAATAGCGCGATAGCCTCGTGTAAAGCGCGGATGAATGTGACCTTTATGTTGCGGTTTGAACCGTTAGTGAAACATTACCGCCACTTTACCGCGAACTGGACTGCACTGAAGGTCACGATTCCCGGGTCAGCTAAGTAATAGCTTTTCATTCTAGCATAGCTATCGCCATAGCAAGGGTAGGGGCCTTGAGTTGTGAGCCTGGAGTGTGGAAGCAAAACGGTACGTACGATATATTAGAGCAAGGGACGCTGCCAAAATTTTACAGGGCCTGCCTACGACAATATACATCATCATCATCAGTCGCATGAAGTCCACTGCTGAACATAGGTCTCTCCTAATGATTTCCAGACGCACCCATTTGAAAGCGGCCTGCATCCAACGTGTTCCTGCGATCTTTATCAAGTCGTCCGTCCACCAATATACGCCACCGTTCCAATCACTAGCTTTTGTTCGGATTTCCGCACGCGTACACGGCCCTGTATAAAAATTCGGTATAAAAACAAGCCTTAGTCCCGGACTTTGTCTTTTATCCATAATTTTTTGGGTTTACTTGAACAAATATTTATGGATATTTAAAACTGTGATGAGGCGTGGCGAGAATTCATGGCAATAAATGTCGGTAACACCGCGAATGAAACGTGTCTTACTATATGGTAGTTTCCTATGTTTGATTTTGTACATTATTTTATATGTAACAGAAAATAATACGAAAAAGAAATTCTTCTGTGAAATCAGCATCAAAAGCGATTGAAAAATAAAGCAGTTATTCAATTTTGAAATATTCTTGTGAGTGAAAGTGGGGGCGTGGCGGGGATATCGCGCATCTCTTTCGCACGCAGGCAGCGTTATGGCCAACGGCGCTTGGTGACGTCACAGCCTAGTATTGCTGTTATTTGACAACTACCCATTCCATCAAATTTCAAAGCTTTATAACTTACTTACTATTGCGCCAATTTTGAAAATTCTTTTTCCATTAGATTTTGGATAGCACACATTTTTCATAATAATATTTAAAAAAAGTAGTCAACTACCCTATTATAGGCGATGATACTATTAAATTCCTAACACGTTAATTCGCACACAATGTTGTTCGTACTTTTGTTACCAAATGCCATATACGAAATCCAAGTTTATATCTTTACTAATATTATAAAAAAGGCAAGTAAGTTCGTAAAAGCGACCATCTGGACCTACTGAAATTCGAAAATATTTAATTTATAAAAAGCTGTACTGTTCTTGAGTAATTTATATATATCTATATTAATTTAATTACTTTTATTCTCGGAAAAAAATCTGCGAGCAGAACTGCGCTAGAGGTAATTATAACAATCTTATATATTGTTTACTATTACTTCTTAATATTACATTCAAGAGGTGATTTCCTTTGTAATGTTACTAGTTTAATTTATTGTTGAAGGAAAATTTCGAAAGAAGATATTATTTTTGAAAGCGTTTGCGTAGACGCTGTCAACTCGAGATACACTATTATGAGACTGACAATCTGCGGGATTCCGAAGAAGATCTTCCTGCATTAGTCCAGCGTGGATGATAAAGAAACCGGACCCCTTGGAGTCTTTTGTAAATAGGCCAATTGTATAATTTGTGGAAATCCAGGGGTTAATCAACTTGAGGTAGTCAGAAGACGTAAAGCTGGTGTCATTTGTCAAATAAACTAAACCCTAAGGACGATAGTAATCATGCAAAGTTTTACCGCACGATAAATAAAGCAGCAACAACGAAGTTTCAGTAGCTCGATTTGATTACTATGAAACCGATAGTTACAAAACTAAATCAACAATTGTTGAAAACGAAATACTGAGAGTTCATTCTCGCCATTTGTATCGTAGTTCTTGTATAATGAGATAACATCCGTGCGATGTCTTATAACAAAATGCTTCTATACTATATATATATTTTTTTTGTTATATTTTTTATTATTTAGCTTGACGCAATTGGCTCTTAACCCGCGACTTGTACATTTCTTAACATGAATGATTGAACGTAAGTTTTGTTAATTGTAATATAAACAACCAAGTACATTCCTCATCTTTGAGTTCCTCCACTGCAATTTTATTTATAATTTCTGAAATAATAACGTCGTATATTTGCCTATTATTTCGTTTACGTTCAAGCATAAGAGATGGCACCACGAATCACGGTACACTACGCTTGCAATGAACAATGCCATTTTAAAACTGCATGTGAACTTTTTGTCGTCTTAATTCAGTTGATTATTTGTTGTTTATTTACCATATTTTTATTTAAAACAAATATATATAAGTTTACTGTAAATATCAACGTAAAGAGAATGAGTCATCTTAACTCCCTGCCCTGAATTCTGAAGGATCGGTAAAACCAATTCGGTGTTGAATTCTAGTAAGCGTTTTTGCAGCTGTATGACGTCATCTCTATAATAATTCAAAATTAACAATACAAGTCAATTATCGTTCACTTTAACGGTGAAGGAAAACGTCGTGAGGAAACCTACATACCTGAGAATTCTCGCATATGAATCTCGAGGGTATGTGAAGTCTGCCAACCCGCACTAGGCCAGCGTGGTGAACTAAGGCCTGACCCCCTCTCTGTAGTAGAGGAGGCCCGTTCTCAGCAGTGGGCAGTATATAATACAGGGCTGATTGCAATACAAGTCTATTGCATAACCAAAAACAAATAAGCACAAATAAAAGTACTTCATATTGGTATTCTCATGAAAGGAATATGCAGTATGTTCTAACTTTTTAAGAAGTTTGAAAAGGCTAGCTATAGCTAAAGGTCGGAATATTATGGGGATTGTGTATGTATTACGAGCCACACAGATTTTTTAAATAAAATACAAAAACAATTCACGCCGCGCCGTTATCCTCGAAGGCGTAGGTAGAAGCGCAACCAGGGCACGCACTTTTTGCTATGTGTGTTCCGTTCCATGATATGATAAGGGGCTATAGCCATATCAGGCACAAATCCAGACTCCGGGCTGATACTGAGCATAAAATCCCAGTATCAATTTTACCGACCTGGGATTCGAACCCGGGACTTCAAAGCGGTGTCGTACCGCCCACACAATTCAACTACGCCATGATTCATCAAGACCCACTAACCTCGCTACTAAAACATTTAATATCCAGGAGAAGGAAGAATCCTTCATAAAGCATGCCCTGTAAACATCCATAATATCTGCCGACGTGAGAATTCTATTAAACTTTAAGGTGCTCGTCCACTGCAGGCCGGAACGGAATTAAGACTATTAGGTTTTTTACGGGCACGGCCAAGAGACCCCCTGTATCTGATGGTAAGGGAAGTACAATCCAGGTAGAGCTTCGACTGACTCCTCGCTAGTCGACATAATTATGCCGGCCTGTTTGATAATTTATACTAGTTTCAACTCGAGGCTCCTCGTGTAAAAGCCTCGTCATAAAAGTCAACTACAACTTGTAGATAATAATATAGTGTCGCTTCAGTGAATTCGATAAGATCGATATGTATAAATCTTATAATTTATAATGAATCCTAGATTTCCTTTGTTTTTTAACCCGTGACGCAAAAAGAGGACTGTTATGAGTACCTACTGACTTTAAAAAGTCTGCTGAAATATTGATTAACGGTGAACTATTGGGCTAAGTGACTTCAACGGTGATTTGTGTCCATTAGCTTACATAACTAATCGAACTTCAAAACAAAAGATTCAATAGACAAATGATGACAAAAAGTAAGCCCGGAGTTTCTTTCTGCCATTCTTCTTCGGGTAGTCATCGCTGAGGTAGCTAGTGAGAGGCTGGTAGGCTAGCTAGTTTAGGGCCTCTATCGTCCTCACCGGTGAGGATCGTCGATCGACGCGTTCTTACCGTTATTCTTATTAACTTCACATATTTTTTGTTGTCTCCTCTTTCCTGCCAGCCTGAGTTGGCTTCTTTGGTTACTTTGTGCTCTTTTCATATAATTTATGCCCAATATAAAAAGGCGCTATTTATATGTATAAGTGACTTAATTGTACTAATAATTAAGTATTCTCATATACATCCTGACTTATTATAAGAATAACTATGTTCGCTTACGTAATGAATAAAGTATTTTACTTTTTTATTTTGTCACGGGTGGCGAAGGCATAGAGGGTTTCACCATGCCCTCAAGAAGCGACTTTCGAACGTATGGGCGAGCCGTCAGCTGCCCCCAACAGCGCCATGGCCGTAGCTGGCTGGTTGTAGAATATTAATTGTACTTACCCGCTATTACCGAACATCGTACACGAGCTGTAAAAGCCGCCATAGGAACCCACGTAAGTTTGTCGCGTTCCAGGATCAGCCTATATATATCCGATTTCAAACAGACCGGCATAATTTTGGCGAATAGTGCAGTATCTCTCGTTAGTCGACACTCTATCTGTGAACCTACTGCGCTTACTATCAGGGGTAGTTTTTTTTATCGGTGGTGCTTTACAACTGGCTCTTCTAGTCGTAAACGTTCCGGGACTTGAAGTTCAATGATGAAGTTCACCTCCTTTGTTCATTATTTTTTCTCCCGTTTTTCTGTGGCGAGATGTAGAAAATGAATATTTCCATCTCCTCCCTATCTTTCTATTTGATTAATTTCGTTGCGGGTTAAAGCACAGAATACCGAATAGTACTACGTAGTTTAAGACAGATTGGTGTTCCTCATATAAAATGCGTGCCACTGCTGATCCTGGCTTTCAATAGTTACGGTGGCGGGTGTGAGGGCGGGATAGTTTCTATCAGATGTGGTGAAGGTCAACAGAAAGGGAGACAGAAAGGGTTTGCACACAGGGGGGCAGAGTACACCAGACACCTCGTATTTAATACCTACGCTATAAACAAGTAACTGCTTAACAATTACTTTAAGGTCTCACAATACCAAACAAGTGGCAAGATTGCTTGCGGTTTCTACGGGAGCATATTACCGGGCTTCAAATACAGGGTCATTTTTACATTGCATTACTAAATGAAACCACATATTCGTCTTTACCTCTTCTAACATCTTGCCAAAAATCATCCATGGATAACGAATATTATTGCCAAAAATCCCGGTAGTAGTTTTCCAATTTTTTGAACATTTCGTAGTTTAGTGCGAATATGGTTTGTGCGAAAGTGTATTTCTGAATGAAAGTATAATGTTGCCGCTGCGACGAATTATCTTAGAGCAGTAGTAGTGGCATAAGGTCGTGTAAACTTAAAGTTACTTTTTATTAATATTTATTTTGTTCGAAACTTACACTTTTTTATTTTACATCTATGGTTAAAATAACTTAATGGAAAGCGTTAGTTTCGACGAGATAAGTATATGATTTCATTTATTAACGCAATGTCAAAATGACCCTGTATAGCCAATATGTCCGAAACGTGGCCTACCTATTTTCCAAATTCATTCAGATGTTTGTGTGATTTATTCAAGCATTTTTATAAACTACCACATTTATAGACTTCTTAAGAAAATTCGTCATATAAAGTATAGCCTTACTGAATTAAATATCTAGCGATTAACCTAAATCTATTCATACGTCTGAAGTTTTCAATTCGTGTAATATTTTATAGGCAACCCGGAAAGCGTAGCGTAGGGCGTCCACCCGCAAAGTGGAAAGACGACTTGATTAAGGTCGCAGGCACAGGCTGTATTCAGACCGCTTTGGCAGGTTCGTCTGGAAATCTTTAAGAAAGGCCTATGTTCACTAGTGAAGAGTAGGAGGTGGTATTTTATGCTATGAAGAACGTGATTCTACTGACTGAAGATTAGACTCAGAGATGTAGCCACGCTTTCGTTGCGACATTTGTATTGTGACAACTTTCATGGCTTTTATTTTTACTTTTACTTTTGTCAAAACAATAGCGTACTATAGTAAATGAACATCATCTAAACGGGCCTTTAGCTTTGTGCTCGTTGCAACGGGCAGTCGGTCAAGGATGCACCGTCCTCCATTCCTCCCCTCCATCCTGAGTTTATGAGGGTCATAAACTTCCCGTAATACCATCTGTCACCATAATCTAGGGTTGTTACCAACCAATTAAAAGGAGAGACATCGCTTAATTAATTGGCATACTATGAGTTGGAAGGTTCTGGGTTCAAGTTTTTTCATAGTGGTTGCTCGAATTGTACATGCCTAGCTGATGTCCGTTGTAGTAAAAAATGCTAATTAAATTTGTTGTTAGAGGTGATAATCGCCCAATACGGGGGTGATCAACAACTTATAAAACTAGAAGATAGATGACAGACCATTACGGAAAAATAGATAGTAGGAATTGAACAGGCGTTCAGCAAAACTAAAACAGCATTAGTTGAGTTTTAGTTGAGGTAAATGTCAAAACGAAATAATGAATGATGGTTACCGTCGGCGCGGTGCCTTGCCATTTTAAAACTTAATAAATAAAAATATAAGTATTACAACTTTAAACAAGTTTTATCAACAGCGTAAGAGATAAATGTTACTATTAATAAATGCCACGAAGCCAGCATTGTGGGTTAACTATTAAATACACTGCCTATTCCTAGCAGCAGAAAGAATACAGTTAAGTAAATATTAAATGAATTTAATTTGGACGTAAGGTCCCAGAATCGATTCTAAACTCTTTCACTTAGAGCTTATGTATCAGATGTCAGATAAAACTTATAACACAACATTTACAGCCTGATTCACAATATTCTAGTAAATCTTATCCACCACCAGTAAACGTAGACAGTTCATGCATATACTGTTTTGTTTACCATATGAAAGCTTGACTTTTGTATTTCGCCCTATTAATTATTTAGTTAGATCTTCTTTGCCAATATCAGTCAAAGTTGTTACTTTGTTAAAATTAGATATAACGCTTCTTCTATGGCCGCTTTTACGCCGATCGCAGATAAAAACTGATGGTCTCCTTCTACGAGTGCGTCATCTCGCTGAAGGAAAGCGCCGAGCAGAACGTGAGCAGAACGATCCCGCCCGCAGCCAGAGGAGACGAAGGAGGCGTCGGGTGGACGACTGACCGGTGCCTCGTGCCCTGTGGTCCGGGGGCACCTAAAGAATTCCGAGACGGCATTCCCTGCCTGTCGTAAGAGGAAACTAAATGGGGTAAGTGAGAGCCGCGAAGCGAGCAGTAGCGGTCTGCTCTCTCGACTACTCCGATATAAGCGACTCGGAGGAGGACGACAATGCGGGTGATCGGTCTCCTGCAGTTTTAGACGTCTAAGGCGACCTGTAGAGCTCAGGGGCATTCATTTAGAGAAGGGCCGCAATGTGGCATCGCGCAGGGGCGGTTCTGTGCAACTATCTTCGTGCAACAAGATACCCCGAGGCCGTCCCGTAGGCGCCGAAGAAGGCCACAGCGGGTTTTGGTTGGTATGCCGGTGTAGGGTGTACATAGTGTTAGGGACTCAGTCCAATGCTCGCTCGGATGATGCTATACTCCCGAGCGTCAACAATGGCCGTAAGATCGGTGAAACTAACGTAACTGAGATATTTCATACTTGTGTGCAGAGCGCAAACTATGTAAACTGAGCTATGTACTACTTATGTGTAATTTTCGTATTCGAGCTAACGTAAATAACCTAAACTTAGTTCTTGGTCTACACTCCATATTAAAGCTTTTACGTACTTTTATTTTTCTCTAACAGTTCATGTAGAAACTGGCCGTCAATAGTTCATTATTGATGTGGTGGATAATTTTTAACAAATAAAAGTGCCCATATAGGAAGATTAATTATATTATCAGAATAGAACTCAGAGCATTTGGTGGATAGGCCACCCTTAAAAAAATAGGGACTATGGAGTGAAGAGGTTTGAGCCTCCGACAAAAACACCTACCTATTAATGCTTAAAAGAGCCTGTATAATTACTGCCTACCCCACATTAGTAACTCATTAATTACCTGTATATTATAGCACTAAATTAAAATAATTTAAACAAATCTAGATTCTACCCGTCCATCGCGGTCTACCTGTACAAGTATCGGTTTCTGGAGATTTATTCGCCACACCTTTCCATTTTCAGCTTATACGTCGTTGGATATATGGATGCTTAACGCTATTATTAAACTTTAAATTTTATTTCGTGTGTGTGTGTGTATGTTTATATGTTATTGTAATGTATGTGTACGTTCTTGGCAACGTCTAAAATTTCATTGCTACGTGCTTTGTATTTTAAATTATGTTTCAATACTAACTTTAAGGGCGAAGGTCTATTCACGAAATAGGGTCTTGCTTTGGTGTAAAGAGGGGATAAAAAAGGCTATATGTAAATCTAGAACTTGGTCTATTGTATGTGAAATTTTTGTTGCTATTTATGAGATTATTTGTTACAAATATCCCACACATAATATTACGTATCTGTAGGAAATAACTGCAAAATAGGACAAAAACAGATTCCTCTTCGGTATCTATACCATTTTTTTTATTCAATTAGGCACGTACCTTGCACTCTGTGTTGCTCAGTATCTCGACGAGGAAGCGTGTCCTGGTGCCCACCTTCACGGTGAGGTCCTGCAGACGACGCAGGAAGGTGGGAGGGTCCTCGCCGGTGGGGGCCTCGTCCGCAGACACCTCGAGCCGCACTCGTGCTGTGTCACTGCCCGCGGCATTGCTCGCCTAAAACGGTCAAAATATAATCCTTGATAATAAGGTCCTAGGTTCGATTTTTAATGCAGAAAGCTAGACTATTTCTCACCTTTAATAGGCTAGTGGTTGGTCGTATAAACTAGGCCGCCTGACGATGACTATAGGGGATAGATATTAAGTATAAGTGAATCTTTCTTTAAGGGAATTCTTCTAAGCTGTGTGATTGCCATCCCTTGCTGGCCAGCTTGGTGATTAACCATCTCGGTATAGAGAAGGCAGTATATAATTCAGGGTCTGTATTACTACTAGCTCACCTGCAAGGTATAAAGGCCGGTGTCGTCGGTGCGCGCGGCTGATACGGTGAGTCGCACTGCGCCAGGCTCCTCTGATGACGCGAACCGGCCCTCCAGCGCCGCCCCGGCACGACTCCTATCGACCAAAGGCGAAAACACAACACTAAGTATAATACCACCACCATCGTACATTGCGTGCACGCGAATGAATCGTAGAGCGGCTTTTCGGAGTCAACTATTTACGAAATTAATAAATATACATACTAGCTCCAGTAGATTCCAAAGCTATATCCAGATGCACCAGAAAACAAACTTTGCCCGACTCGGGGATCGAACCCGAGACCTCAGCATTGAAGTCGTACCGTAATACAACTACGCCACCGAGGCAGTCAACAAGTCAACACCAACAACGACAAGTCAACTATGCACCAGAAAAATCAATAAAAAATACGTGAACGCTGCGATGAACTTTATTCTGGTTGGTCAATTTTCAATAGATTTGAATAGGATTAAAATCATAATTATTTCTGCCGCTAGTCTTCAGGAAAAGTTCTGGCCACAGTCGAGGGATGCGAAGTCCACCGTGCCGAGCCGACATACTTACCATCAAGTGAATGTGGTCACCTTAATTTTATGCAAAATAGAATCGGTCGTTTTGTCTTGTGTAACCAAGGCAAGACCTAAAATATAAGAAAACGTATTCGTGGAACCCTCTATTAACTAGAAAATCTTCACAGTGTGGTTGCGCACGCATTCCTTCTTGGAATCCTTTGAGGTGGTCCAGGTAGCTGGTAGGATATAATATGAGCTGTGAGCCAGATCATACTCCTAGTGCAATTAAATGTATTCTAATTTTTGCCCTGTGTAGGAATCCAGTGGGCGTCAGGTATCGTTTCTGGAGATGGATACGTGGTTTGGCTGTCTTGGGCGGCAAATGCTTTCTGCGATAAGCGAGGACTCAATTTCAAATAGCCGACTCGTACGCGATGAAGCTCATGAATGAATTTTTTGTACTTCCTCGTGCATATCCACCATTTGTTCACGATTGAACTGGACTAAAACAGAGTCTTGATCTAGCTTCAACAACGAAATCTTATGCAATATTATCCATGCAAACAGCGATACATATTTTCGCACCCCCGTGCACATCAACCATTCGTTCAAGACCGAACTAAATTAAGACAGAAGTTTTATGTTCTTTCGACCATGGAATCGTATGCGGTATATCCCATGCATTTCTACGCTAAGCTCTTTAAACATCCCCGTGCACATCCATTCGTTCATGACCGAACTAAAGAACAACTCACTCATTACAAAATACACATTCAGTAACATTATTGGACCCAAGTTTGGTGTTCCAAAACATTCTTTATATACATAGACATTCACAAGTCAACAATTGAGGTGTAAATGTTTATCAACATATTACCCAGCATGTTGAGCAACAAAGGCACTTTTGTATAGCAACATAGTCTGTCCCATAAAAACAAACAACATTCCGCTATTTTCTGCATCATTTTTAGTTCTATTGTTGACTAGTGAAATACCTTAAATCTGGTTTACAATGTCCTCGTGTTTAGTAAACCAATGCGGACTCGCAATTTACAAATACACTGGTTCTTTCGGTAAGATCTCATCGTTAATAACCAAGAATTGTTAAAGATCCCATAGTTCAGCATCATAAAAGGTAAATATTATACCCTAAAGATAAAGAACTTCAAAGTGAAACAGTTATTTAGCTAATCAGTGATGTTTTCATAGTCGCTCTTTTGAAGTAAGGCAGAAATTGATAAAAATATAATTACTTCGGCATGCGGATACTGTCAACCGTTCCACCAGAAAAACGACAGAAAATTATGGCAAGAAGCTGCCAATACTTCGTTATCATTCATTTGGTACTATAAAGTTGTCAGTCGTTCTAATGAAACTGCTTAATTATATTTTAGCATGCTCACGCCTTTTATCCCCGAAGGGGTAGGCAGAGGCGCAACTAGTGCACCCACTTTTCGCCAAGCGTATTCCGTCCCATGATGTGATAGGGGGCGAGCCTATCACCATATCGGGCACAAATTCCAGACTCCGGGCTGATACTGAATAGAAAAATCCAATATCACTTTGCCCGACCTGGGGATTGAACCCGAGACCTCAGCCTTGCAGTCGTACCGTAATACAACTACGTATATTTTAGCATTTTTCAGTAAATCTCATCTCGCTCTCCATCGACAAAATAACCAAAATAGAACCCACATTTTCCCGATAATATGATGGTAAAAAACATAATATTAATAGAATGGGCAGGTATGTGTAGACTGACGAAGGAACTACTTATAATTAATACCGATACCTTAAAAATTATCTTCTCAACAATTTTTTCATTTAGCCACTGTAAAGGCAGTCTCGTTTTTACTCTAGTCTGTAAGCGCGACATAAGCTCTATTCCATACGGGTTCCGAAATGCCCTCAGCCAGGACCTTTGTATTCTTAACTAAATAATCAGTATAATAACAGTGCTTTTAAAAATAGATTCCACAATGTGTGCTCATGGCGGGCACAAATGGGTTAAAAAACTAAGGAATGTGGGACGCTTCTAAAGGAGAGCATTTAGGAGGCCTATTTTCTGCAGAGGGCATCCTGTGGTGGACATGATGACAGTAAATATTAGCAGTAGGTAGTTGGATGCCGTAAAACCCATAGTCTATTGGCAGAATATAAGAACCAAAGATTGAATCCTGTCTCAAAAACAGCTGAACCTATTGATGAGACTTTGAACTGAAGAGTTTAGAAATAAATCTAGATTGTATCTTTTAATCATCACGAGAGGAGTCGCGATTAAAACCTAGTATAGCAAATATGTCGGATTATTTCATACCCAATCCGATGTACTGCAAATTGCGATAGTTTAAGCCAAAATCAATAACAGGTTAACGAGATGCATAGGGAGACAGATTGCGGTTCATAGTCATATTAACACAAGTTTGTTTTGAACGCGCTAATCTCTGGAATCAATATAATAATTGTTCAAAGCCATTTAATTCCGAGAAACGAATGATATACATACCTACATGGGTATAAAGTCCCGCAAGATCGGTATCTACCAGTGCAATGTCAATTACTACCAACGAGCAATATTGTGCTGTTGTTTGAAGGGAATTGTAGCCAGTGTAATTATTAAGCATCATGAGACTTGACATCTAATTCTTGGAGTGACGAGCGCAGTGCAATGCTAATACTAAATTAAAATATATTTCCATTTTGTATTATTTTTATATCATTTAGTTTGTATTAGAGGATTAAGCTATTTATTGTTTTGTTTCTTTACTCTTTACTGTAATTTGGATATAGCTGCGTATACTTGTAGTGGGCAAATATATCAGTCACTAACGGATACAATGTGGAGCTCTTGATTTTGTTAATATATATAGTTGTCGGATGGTCGGGTAATTTGAAATAATAATCTTGAAGAAAACAAGTCGAAATGTCAAACTATTGGTGGGAGTGACAGTTGAGAGTATAAATAGGGCGCCTCTGCATTTGAAGCGTCAGTCTTGGAACAGTCTTAAAACAGTCGTAGTGCAGTCTTAGTCCACTCGTTGTTGAATTCAATTGAGTGTTCAACTAGCTATAATCATAACGTTACTATGCTAGTTCAGTGTTAGTTAACTGTAAAGTCGTTACTATGTTAGTTTTGGGTTAGATCTCAACGTAGTAAGTGTCAAGTGGGTTTCTAATGCATCCTGACATAGGGATTGTCCTCTGTACATGCGAACATGTCATGAATGAGCAATAAAACAGTCTTGAGTTGAAGAGATAGTTTCAATTATGACTATTGCGAAGTATTACCTACGCATTAACGGCCGCCGTGTGACCAGCTTCCGACATCAGAAGCGGGATAGGCCGATGCCCACAAATGCGAATTACGTTTACTGTATACGCCATGTGGAATGCAAATGGTACTGGATGGACAATGGTGTGAACATTCTTCACTACCCGCAATTTACCCGAAGAAAATGTTATGGTACTGAGGAATACTGGGATAAAGACTAACTCCGAATGTAAAAGTGGACAAGTGTGAAACATGGCCATCGCATGTTCATTTCTGACGTGATGCCGTATGCACGCTTCAAATGAACAAGGATCTGCGTGTGTACCGCGATCAAACTGTTAGTGTTCAAACGTTCCTGTTGGTGCTCAAACGTTCCTGTTGGTGTGCAAACGTTCCGGTAGATGTGCGGCCGACGTACGACGTGCGACGCACCATACGTCGTAGTTGGTTTCCCAGGCAACGTGACTGCACGGTTGATGCTAACTGCTGCATCACATATCACGTGTGGCTATCTGTGACGACAGATATGATGCTTACTGCAGCGGTAGAGGAAGTCTGGTATCGTATGACCCATAACCCTTGTTTGAGGGTTCTGGTTTCTTTTATTTCTTGGTAACCTTTACACATTTTGAGATCTTGTTTAACAGGGCATGTGCAGACATGGATCAACGAGCAATTCGTTGTTATTGTTGGTACAGAGCCGTCCTTAAACTTAAGGATTTGGAGAAAATACCTGTTGTAGTAAACAATGACTGTACATGGCCTTGGTTGACAAAAGTGATCTAGGTGCACAGTGTTCGGTCTGAAGGACTGCTGGCCTTTCTTGGTCAAGGTTTCGGATCGCAACACTGTACTGTTTAAAATTTTGTATTAAGAGCGAGTCGTGCGATAATTTTGAAGTTATCCTCATGTTAAGATGACTACCGAATTCTTGCTCAAAGATTGTTTCGAGACTTGATTAAAGTCCAGGATAGGGTGAACGGTTTGATGCTGTTGTGATATTTTTGATTGCAGGAACTGAAGATCCTTGCAGAGAGTACTTAATGTATTCAGCGTTACAAGACTCCGTAAACTGTGACTACTGAAGAGCCTCTGTGAGATCCTTTGGTGGATCTGACGTTAACTGCGGTGATAGAGGAGGATTTGGTATCGTATCACTCGTAACCCTTGTTTGAGGGTCATGGTTTCCTTTATTTCTCCGTAATCTCCGCAAATGTTGGGATCTCGTTTTACCACGTGGTGGTGACTGAAGATTCTGCCCACACCACTTCTCAGGTGGATTTGCTTGTTATAGCAAATTTGGTACAGATGAAATCAAGAATAACTGAAGTAGTCATTGTCGTAGCATAAGGAGGAATCTTAATCAAAGGTCAGAATAGGCCGAACGATGTGTTTCTGTTTTGGTTTTTCTTTGCTTGCAGGAACAGAGATCTGTGTAGTGTATGCTCAGTGCAGACCAATGTACTTCAGGCTGTGCGGGGACGCGCGGTCCATGCCGTGCGGATATGCGCTCCAGGGCATGCAGATGCGCGCACTCCAATCCGCGCAGATGCGGAAAGGCGCGGAACGGCGCGCTCTAAGCTGAGCAAATGCGGAAAGGCGCAAAATGACACGGTTCAGGTTGCGCGGACATGGGACTGCGCACTCCACTATATTTGGAGTGGCGCGGATGTCGAGCGTTGGCCTGGCAGGTGCATTTTTCAATGCATATTGGGTGAAGGACATGTGTAACCTACTATGTTACAGGTACGAGTCAACCCGCCTCGAGGTACTCTTGCGGGTGCTGTACTCTTTATTCCCTGTTGCCGTCGCGAGGTCCTGAGAAGCTCTATACGGCGCGTACTGTGAGTGCTGAGCCGATCAGTGTAGCTAGTAAGCACCTACAAAGGGAAGGCCTCTATTGATCGTCAATTGACGTTTGAATGCTGTCAATCTTAGGGTGGCCCTTTATAAGTTTGCAGCTCCGCAAGGAAGATTCTTGCACTCGGGTGAGAAGTTTTCATTCTATCGTATGTGTTGAAGTTTTATTTGTTCCTGTGATGGTTTGTAAAAATGCCTGAAGGTCAAGTTGTGATTGAAACGTTCTATGGTAGAACAAAGTAGATGAGGCTGTTGATTAGAGAAATAGTCAACACATTGCTTAGTGCTCGAGGGAGAGACAAGTACGGGAAGCTCGATGTATGCGTATCCTAGTGCGGTTTGTGCTCAGACGAGGCACAAGTACGGGAAGCTCGATGTATGCGTGTCCTAGTGTGGAACGCACGATGGAGGCTGTCCTGGAAACCTTGTGCATAGTGGCACAAGTAAGTACTGGAACGCACGATGGAGTTGTCCCGGGAGGATCGTACTTGGAGGTACGATGTCTGATCATTTGGCGTCTCATGAATTCGTGTAGTAAACTGAACAAGTAATAAATCAAGATTTACGTTGTACATGGACCTTCATCCATTTTTGACAATATTTCAACTATATTGTTTTTGAAGAGTGTTGAAGAGTGTTTACGTGATCATCGATTTCGTAAAATGCGGGAAAGTCAGAGCATAATCGATGAAATTGAAGCAGAGACAAGTACTAGTGACAGTAATTAAGTTTGCATGATGATCTGCAGTGGACCGTACCAGAGGTTGTCGTGTAGCCGTAGCTCAGTAAAAATCGCTGCCTACTTTTAGTGGGGTCGAGCGTGAGTACGCGGTAAGCAGTCAACTCTGGCGGAGGTCGGGTTTCTGACGAAACCATAGAGTCCGGGAGAGGCTCGGCGTTCCCGTGGGGGTTCGCATATGAGAGTAACTGGAAGTTACTAGGCTCTGTGTAGCCAGGGGTCACATGCAAGGCTTAATTATTTGGTTTGATTAATGAGATGGCTTGATGATAATCGAGTATACGAATTAGTGCTCTGAGTTTCACGGTTGATGCATTTGATATTGAAATGTAATTTTTGGAAACTCATTTTGTAATAGATTGTCTTTGATTTAATCATTGTAGGTGAATGAAAGTTGATTTGTTCAAAGTGAGAGTAAAGATTTCTGTCAAATCTTGTAATTAATCAGGGTTTTTAATTCCTTCTGTTTACTTGAATGTTTCTGGTTTTGGCCAGGAATGGCCGAGCGATGTGATGCTGCTGCGTATATTTTCTGTTTGCAGGAATTGGAAATCGCTGTTGGTGGTGCCGTGTGTGACGTGTCTGGTCCGGTTCGAGGACTGTGTGCAGTGTAGCTACTGAGCCGCTTCCCAGAGGAAATTGCTGCTGATCGTCAGTGGCACTGATCTCCACTTAGTTAAGAATTGTTTGCATTGTATACAGTTTTAGTAACTATTTGACAGCTGTATCATGAGAGTTTGTTACCGTCACTTCTTCTCTCTGGCTATGGTACTAGGAG
The DNA here is from genome assembly GCA_947568825.1 of Sphinx pinastri. NCBI lineage: Eukaryota > Metazoa > Arthropoda > Insecta > Lepidoptera > Sphingidae > Sphinx > Sphinx pinastri. The sequence continues at coordinate 3,698,366 of OX387614.1, read as the reverse complement.
GTGATGGCGGGAGGGCGTTTTGGGGGTGCTGTCTATTTTGTAACAAACGCATGATCGAGGACGATCATATTGTCAGAATGGCCGTGTCGGATGGTCGGGTAATTTGAAATAATAATCTTGAAGAAAACAAGTCGAAATGTCAAACTATTGGTGGGAGTGACAGTTGAGAGTATAAATAGGGCGCCTCTGCATTTGAAGCGTCAGTCTTGGAACAGTCTTAAAACAGTCGTAGTGCAGTCTTAGTCCACTCGTTGTTGAATTCAATTGAGTGTTCAACTAGCTATAATCATAACGTTACTATGCTAGTTCAGTGTTAGTTAACTGTAAAGTCGTTACTATGTTAGTTTTGGGTTAGATCTCAACGTAGTAAGTGTCAAGTGGGTTTCTAATGCATCCTGACATAGGGATTGTCCTCTGTACATGCGAACATGTCATGAATGAGCAATAAAACAGTCTTGAGTTGAAGAGATAGTTTCAATTATGACTATTGCGAAGTATTACCTACGCATTAACGGCCGCCGTGTGACCAGCTTCCGACATAGTGTTGTTGTACCATCAAAAATAATTAAATAAATGTCGCAAATCGATTACCATCAGCCAATAGATGTTTCATAAAAAAGGCTTTAAAATACAAAACCTACATATTTCCTCGTTCGCACTCGTACCGAGGGAACTAGTTTCGAAGTGCATGGGAGCATACAGTGGCACAATGGCGCGGGTAGAGTTACTGCGCAGTGTGCACCCGACCGCGCTGTCGGAAAATATTCTATTGTACAAAGATCATTCTAGAAACTGTATCGAGAGATTGGAACGTAACAGAAATTTCAGATGTGTTCGAATGTATATATCGACGTTTAATGTTTGTAACACAGTATTCCGTGGTTTGTAACACTTATATTTTCATAGGGTTGTGTTCGAAATTCGAATGCGATTAATGTTTCGGAAAGAATATAGAATTTAAGCCTTAGCCAAGATGTTTTTATACAAGCGTTATCGCCAATAGAGTATTTGATAACACTTTATAATAGTGTCAACTGGCGAGAGATATGTCTTGTTAACAGATCCTCCATCTTCACTCCATCTACCATCAGTGGAGACATTTTGCCGACTGTAAAAAAGAGGTAATTTGAGTGTTTACGAACAATGGAAAGACATTCATAATTTATACTCCGCAGTGCTGCGTACGTCACTTGCCTAAAAGTTTTTCCGTATTCATGCAACCTGAATCCGCTAAAAGAAATCGTTTACATTGAAATGAGCGATAAACGATGTCGAAATAGGCACGCGTTAAATAGGCTACCGGCTGTTTGGACAAACGGACATTACGTTTTTTAAACGCATTTTGTTTGTTATGAGAACAACGAACTTTGTTTCCGTATAGGAACCATTCGAATGAAAGTTAGAATTTTACACTATTTTACACTACAACTTTGGTAAATGGTTCACGCCTGTATTAAGAAGGAAGGCATAATTGCAACTAAGTCACCCGTTCTCCCTTGAATTGATAGGTCTACTTTATACCTCGCTAAATTTCATACCTTGTCTAATACTAATATTATAAAGAGTAAAAGTTAGTGAGTTTGTAGGGGCTAATCTCTGGAACTACTAAACCGATTTTGAAAATTCCTTCACTAATATGAAGCTACATTACTCCTGAGTGCTAATATTTTTATCTCGGGAAAGTATTTACCCCGGAAAAACTTTATAACGCGAGCGGCGGCGAGGGCTAAGCTAGTTTGATATAAAGTCACTTATTCAAAAACTATTCAAAATTCGGTCTTATTTTATTTTTATTCTCCTACCAATATTATAAATGTGAAAATTTATGAATATTTTGGATGTTTGCTAAATACGAAGTAATTTTAAAGAATGCATGCATTATTGAAAATCTGTCGTCGTGCAGTCGAAGCTGGTTTGGAATTCGCGAACTTTGTCTCAGCAGTCCGTTCAAACCCCAACTAAGCTAACGTTTCATACCATAAATGATAATAACAATAAATACACATACACACAGACACTCACGCCTTTTTATCCCCAAAGGGGTAGGCAGAGGCACAATTAGCGCACCCACTTTTCGCCGTGCATATTCTGCTCCATGATGAGATAGGGGGTGAGCTATCCACAACAATAAATAAATTGTAAACAACATTTTCCAATCACTTTATTAAGAGCGTTGCTACAAACGTTAATAATATTCAATGTTATTTCGACGCTGCAAAAAATCGACAATCGTTATTTGAACTGATTCCTCGTTCATTATTATTTCGTTTTGCGCGCAGTTCGTAGAGTAGGTAGTATACCTACTATAAGTCTATTCTTAGAATTATTATCATGCATTTTCTGAGATAAAAATCTATAAGTTACGGGAATGCTTTATCTGTTGTATTCTTCTGGGTCTTATTTCTAAATAATAAGTCTTTTCACGTTTATAAACTTAGTCGAATGACAACGGATGCATTTTCCTATTATTTTATCCCACTTACTAATAATAATTTAATAAGTAATTAATCACCAGTTTGACATTTTCTTCATTATATCAGAATAATGACAATGATTTGGTAAATCACTATAATATTTTAAAGTTAACTTACTCGTAAATATCTGTACTGTGCCCTTAAAATAAACTACATAGCGACACCATCACATAAATACAGTAATTTTATTTAATTAAATATGAAATTCCTTTTTCAATTTATTTACGTGAAATTATTATTGCAGTACGCTTACGAGAAGCGAAATATTACTTGATTACTTCCAATAACAAGTGCCTTTCCGAAAACCTAGAAACCCCACCCTTTCTGTATCTCTATTCCATTAAATCCGACGGCGCATTAATTATAATATTGTTTTTTTGGAATATTTGGTTAACTTATCAACAAAGAGAGCACCATATCTACCAACGTAGTGATGTACGGAGCTGATGAGGCGAAGATCCACAGGCTCAAAACCAATATCCCACCCATCATGAGGAAGCCTACATACCTGATAAATCTTTATAAAAAATTCAATGGTATGTGAAGTCTGCCAACCCGCACTACTACTAGGCCAGCGTGATGGACTAAGGCCCTCTCAGTAGTAAAGAAGACACGTGCTCAGTAGTGAGCAGAATATAATACAGGGCTTTTTCTATCTGCTCATAACAGTTAATTGTGGAGTTGACCTAACATCATCATCTATAGCCGTTAATTAGTCATCTTTCGTTATCCACTAAAGATTTCTAGACCGACCCGTTAGAACAAGTTTCTGAAACCTTTATCAGGTAACATAATTCCTCATATTTCGGAAATGTTCGGGGGCTAGCTATATGCCATATATTGTTATTTCAATATACTACCGCGACCACCTAACGTCAACATCCTTTGAAGAATCCATTCCGGCAAAATGTCCGATAAATATTGCCCGACTTAGAATCGTATCTTAGACCACAGGTCAAGAACAAGACCGGGACCTAAGATTTACGATATTCCGGTTACAGACTGTATGAATGACAGACTATGGTTTCAGCAGAAACACGCAGCCCCTTTAAATGCTATTTGTCTTTGCAACAGTCGAAAGTGCCAAACAAAAGTGCGTAGTTTAAATATAAACGACAATAAATAAAAATGGCAGCCAACTCATTGATCGCATCATGTTTATTTAAAAACACGTTGCGTAAGTTGCGTTTTCGTAACTACCGACGCGTTAACGTGAAATGGCTACGGTTCATTCATAGATTTTGTAACCGAAACGCGATGGTTAACGTTAAGTTACAGCAATTCCAGTATGAAGTGAATGAGTATATCTCTCTTGAGTGTCCTTTAGAGATGGTATATATTTAGCGATTGGATGGCACGCAAGTGGCTACGAATAGGGCAAGGAAAATCTTATTGGATAGACCAAAATCCACGTAGTTGTTTTACACAACTGAATAACGAGACGAGAGATCGATATTAGGCGGAATATTTTCTTAATTTTATGAATGAATATAATAGTTACTTATTTTCTAAATAATTTAATTCAAATAATGTCCTAAAAGCGCGAAACTCGCATATGCGATAAATAGACCGTCAAATGGTCCAACTCAAATATTGTTTTAAACAAAGCACGATCGATGTTATTGGTACCCTGTTCGGATAGCTTTCATATTTTACAGAAATAATGCGCACAATATTGCACTAGTGAGGTGCCGATATATCCGCAAAATCAGATGTCCGCTTGATAAATTTTTATACCAAGGCACTGCGACAACGGTTCCAATGACATAAAATTATTGCAAAATGCCAACTTCTTTCGCTATAAATTATAATGAGATGGAAGAAACGCTATTGCCAAATAGTAGTATAATAAATTAAGTATTAACAATTAAAACAACTTAACAACCAACCACTATGACTATATCATTAGTCGGGGCTCTAAAATTCTAGGTTTTGTTGCTCGCGTAACTAAACCTTTCAAACATCCCCGTAGTCTTATTTACCTTTTTGAAACCTTAGTTCGAACCATATTAGAGTACGGCGCTGTGATTTGGTCTCCTTTTTATCAATTGCATATTGACCGCGTTGAGCGTGTCCAACGAAACTGCTTAAAAATATTATGCTTCCGTTACAATCTTCACCGTGAATTAAAATCCTATGAAGATAGATTAACTCACTTCAATATGTCATCATTAGAATGGAGACGGAAAATTAGCGACTTCGTTTATCTCTTTAAAATAATGCATTCGAGAATTGATTCTTCTTCTTTACTATCTTATTTAAATATTAATACTAATCTAAGATGCCGCAAGCCCAATACTTTCTCCCTTAAAGTTTATCGTAATAATACTTCATTCTATAATCCCATTATACGTATGTGTAGACAATACAAAGAGTTAAGCAAAGATAATCCTAATTTAGACTTATTTAACAATAATTTCAACTCTTACAAACGACAAATTCACCATATCCTTAAAGATTCTCCTTAAGATATCTCATAAGCATCATATAATACTGTATATTTCAATGTAACTTTTTATCCTATTTACATCTTATGTAACTACCTATTCAACTTTGCAATGTGTAACTTTACTTATTAGGTAATTACTTTCTGGAACACATGTTTTGGGTTATAATTATTGTCCAGCAATTTGTTTTATATATTATGTTTGAAGCATAGTTGATTGTAACCTGTTTTGTGTTTAATAAATAAATAAATAAATAACACAATACGTAGTTAAAATAACACTTTTGATCTGACGTTAAAATGTATAATTAATATTTATTTTTTATCTAGACATGATTGGAATTTTAGTATTCATTCCTTATTTTAACAGTTCATAATATTATACATGCGAAAGATTGGAAAAATTTGTGGATGTTTATTTATTTGTTAAAGGTAAATGCAGAAACAACTGAACGGATTGGGATGAAATTTGGCACACGCGTAAACCATGTCCTCGATTAACACTTACTGTTTTTTTTGTTCTGGTAATTTGCCTCCATGGCTAATAACGGATGTTTCTAATATGTTTTGTTTAATAGATGGCGCTGGCGTCGTACTAGGTTTTAGGGATTTTTTTAGCGGGAAAGGCTTCTCACGCGGGCGAAGCCGTGAGCAACACACAACCATACAACGAATCCTCCAAATAATTCCACTGGTTTGCATAAATGTTTAAGCAAGAAATTCGCCGGCCGCGGATATGTCCGACATTCCACTTCTCGAGTGCTATTTCATCGGAGTACCTCCCTACGAAAGCAAGCAAATACCACATTCTTTATCGATTCATCCGTATCCGAGTTCAATACCAACTGTTTAATTAAAAAATATTCCATTCGAGCTTCGTACGTAGTATTAAGCATGCTCCGATCTTTTAGCGAGTATACCTAATTATCGCGCATTAAGGACCAATTTAGATGATTTTGTTTTCGTGTTTATGAATAGAAATGTTTCAGTAAATAACACCATAAAATCATTTACGTAGAAATCATACGTTTTGAATTTCATAACATTTTAGGCATTCTGCCATGAGTTTTTTTATTTTTTCTAAATTATCCTTGAAATTAAATAAAGGACAATGGCAGGTCTCCATACATGATTTTAGTTGATGTAAATGTGTAGCGTTTAGAAGTAAAAAAAATATTTAACAATTCAGCAGCAATTCCTAAACAATTATGTATCAAGATTATTAGTGAAAAGAGTCTAAATCTAAAGATTTTTCATTTTAAAGATTTTGAGGTTATGATTTAGTTGACATTTATGAATTGATTCTTACATAATAATATGAATAATGAAACTCATAAAATGTTTGGTAATCTGTCTATTGTCACGCGAGACCCTCCCTCATCACATTCGAACCTAACATTTCACTAAACATGGAGAAGGGTGATCTGCCACACGGCATACTAGCGCGCGGCATGCACCTTCCTCAGCTATACAAGCTTATATATCAAATCATTTTTTATTTATAGATACTACTATAGTAAATAGTAAAGGTTCCTTTGTTTTTTTTTTGTAATGAACTCTGAAACTATTGGGAAAAATACGTTCAGACCCTAAGTCCTAGGCTTTGGGAAATAACAATTAAATAAAAACGAGTTCTGAAAAAAAAAAAAACACATTTGTTTTTTTTTTTAATGTTTATTCATCTTCTTCATAATAATTCTCTCTTATAAATATCTCATCTAAAAATTCTCCCGGGGCAGATACATTGCCTTGTCTGGCGGCCCAACCCAAATACCAGACAACTGTCATGGTATGAGCGCAGCAACCTACAGTACGGTTGCTCGACCAGGTACATTATTTTCAATCAAAACATATTATCACACATTTTACAAAAATACTACATGCCAGAAACGAAATGTCGGAAATAGCTTTTTCTTTTAAAATGATATAAGCAATGACCGTAACTATACAGCCAACAGGCAGCTGGTAAGAATGTATAGAATAGAATAAACATAGTAAAAAAAATGTGGTAAGAAAGCTGAAATCTTTGTTGTTATTCCTAATGAACATTTTATAGTCAGATATATTTTTTGCAATTTTTAGAGACCTGATGAAAATGATGTTTTGGTAGCCTAAATAATCTTATGTCATTCATAAAAAATGGCCGTGACACATTGCTAAAAAGTCAATTAAGTTTTTTTAATAATTTATGCAACTTATACACACTTGTACAACTAAAGTTAGTATGCTGAAAAATCATACAAAATAATTATATTGAGATTACCATGTATGGAATTTCTAAACGCATAATTTATTTATAAATACGATTTCGCCATTGTCCTTTATGAGATAGATTCTTTGTGAATTATCGCTTGCTTTAACGGTGAAGGCAAACTTCGTGAGGAAACCTGCATACCTGAGAAGTTCTCTGAATTTCGAAGGTATGTGAAGTCCGCCAACCCGCACTAGGCCAGCGTGGTGGACTAAGGCCTAAAACCCTCTCAGTTGTAGATGAGGCCCGTGCTCAACAGTGGGCAGTATATAATACAGTGCTGGTGGTATGGTATATGGTATGAGATAGATGTCTCACTCCGAGATAAACGGAGGATTGGGATGTTAGGCTCCCGTCTTCTATAGAGTCTAATTAGTTTCTATTACGAAAATTAACAGATCTACGTGTGTGCATTGTTGATACCACGGAGTTCAGTAATTTAAAAATAGAGTGTTACTTTTGTTTAGACACTCTGAAGCTTTACAGCAAGCGAGCTTACTCGCGCAGTTATATAAAATAACTAGCTTTTGACCGCGTCTTCGCCCGCATGTAACAGATTTCCTGCATAAAAGTCCCGCTATACATTTTTCCGGGATACAAAGTAGCCTAAAACTTTTCCCAGGGTCTCGAACTATCTCCATACCAAATTTCATCGAAATCCGTTCGGAATTTTTATCGCGTAAACCCCTTTTTACCCCCTTAGGGGTTGAATTTCGCAAAATCCCGTCTTAATGAGCACCTACGTCCTAAAAGGAACACCCATGCAAAATTGGAGACTCCTAGCACTTGTAGTTTCTGATATTTCGTAATGAGTGAGTGAGTGACCTTTCGCTTTTATATATATAGATAAACCATGTTTGTCGTGATTCATGTGTATAGAAACATACTTTATTCAACATCATCTACATGAAGTCCACTGCTGAACATGGGCCTACCCAAAAAAAAACCAGATGGACCTGTCAAAAACTTAGGACTTTATTACGAAGTATTAATATTGCTTTTATATTCTTTGTAAAATTCCACGCCTACGCTACCTACGCTATGAAATAATGGTTGTTTTCGTATGGAAAAAGCCACTAGGTACCTATTCCGTGTTACTGTATTTATCCATCTCGGCCAATCGTCCTCCAACGCTATTAGCTGCTAATCTAATAAACCAGAAGGAGTCAAGGACTTCGTGGAACGGGAATCGTGACGGAATTCATCAAACTACAGATAATTCATGGTGGGTCCTATAAGGGGATGTGACAAGATAGAGCAACGTCTATTTTTGCCACCAAGCAGCAATTTGATTTTAGTCACTGCGTTTTCTTTCACGCAATCCAGCGCTAGGTGGACAGACGACTTGATAAAGGTCGCAGGAACACGCTGGATGCGGGCCGCTTTTGACAGATCCGTCTGGAAATCTTTAGGGGAGGCCTATGTTCAGCAGTGGACGTCATGTGACTGATGATGATGATGATGAATCCAGCGCAAATCGATGTTAAGTGCCTTGGTGTTTAACATTCTGCGGACTTTAGTTTTCTCCCTATTCGAGAGATCTTTAATTATTTCTGGGTTAATGAAAATAAAATTGGAATATCTACGTCCGTCCCAGCAATAATATGTGGTCGTTAGTTTTGAAACTCTGAACTTTTATTTGAAATATCTGGCAACATTACGCACGGAGCTTGCATTGCGGATGTTGGATATATATTATTGTACCGAAGGACGATAATTCTAACGAGGTTACTTTAGGCGCGAATATGATGTCTGTTCCCTTATTAATATTTAGTAGGTATGTAATAATGTATGGAAGTGAGTCGTGGGTGTAGCAAAACAAGCATGTAAGTAAGGTAAATGCAGTGGAGATGAGAGCTTTGAGAAGTATTTGTGGGCTGAAAGTAAGTGATAGAGTGAGGAATAGCGTGTTAAGACAAAAATAATACAAATTCCATTTATTTCCCGTGGGAGCAAATTACTGGTATAAAAAGTAGCCTATATGTTATACCAAGACGTGCTGGATGTTGTTGCTACTGTTTATGGGTGGTCGTATCGCTTACCATCAGGCGAACGGCATACTGGTCTCCGTCATTCAATGGCATAAAAAAAAAAGATCTACCCGTGTGTCAAATTTCATCCAAATCCGTCCAGTTGTTTCTGCGTTTACTTTTAGCAAAAATACAAACATCCAAACAGAAGTAAGATTTGTTCATGGTAAAATAACGAATTGTAACAGGAAAATCTTTCATATCTATCCTTTGGTTACGCTCTATGAGTTTCTCTTCGCTGAAAATGCATTCAGAGGTTAATCTCAGACAGGAAGTCAGTCTAATCACTAGATTACATTGAATTGATGGAAACTGGGTTACCAACTTCCGCAATAGAGTAATTGCTTTCGAACGACTTTGGAAATTGCACTTTATTCTATAACAGCAAATGATATAAAATGAAATCCTTCAGAAAATAGTATTTCCACCATATACGGGGAATGGAAATATTAAGATAACACGCAGACGCTGTAAACAACAACACAACAATCATCAACATGCAACAGCACCAGACATGACATGATGGTAGCAACGATCTATAAAAAATTTGCTTTCGAAGAAATTTTACCCGAAGGGGTAGGCAGAGGCGCAACTAGTGCACCCACTTTTCGCCAAGCGTATTCCGTCCCATGATGTGATAGGGGGCGAGCCTATCGCCATACCGGGCACAAATTCCAGACTCCGGGCTGATACTGAATAGAAAAATCCAATATCACTTTGCCCGACCCGGGGATCGAACCCGAGACCTCAGCCTTGCAGTCGTACCGTAATACAACTACGCCACCGAGGCAGTCATCTCATTGCTTTCTCATCTAGGGTATAAAACTGATAGGTTAATAACCTCAATTAATGGCCAATGTTTTTTTTTATTGCATTGAAATAAAGAGACGAGACAGCATGTACGATTAACGCTTAGTGAGCGTTTCAGATTGTTTATGAAAAACAATTGTTCTTTGCTAATCAGTTAAAGCCACTTTCAACTACTTAGTCAACCGTTTGATTACACGCCTAAATGACATTGTGCTCTCTTCCCGAGTTAGGCTCTCCTTATATTTATCGGAATCAGATTAATGACTTCTTATATCAGATTAAGTCGAAAGTGCATCAATAGCCTATGTGAATTAAGCCGATCATCTACATCTGTCTGATCACAACAGCTGTCCAGTGTCCGACATTCGAATCTCCCGAACAAACGACGTGACCGGCTATAAACGCCGTACGTATTCGATCAGCAAAACAGCAAACCACAAATTAGGCATTCAGCAATAATTTCATTCACACTCTTACGTTATAGACTTAACGTTTTCATTTTCAATCGGGGCTGATTCTTTTTTGTACAGTCAGCCACATAAATAGCTGAACATATTGAAAACTTCAGAACACTTTTACACATTAACTTCAATCGAAATATGATTTTCTTCTTTATCTAAAATAATATTATACCTTTGAAGTTTATTTTAGTGGAGAAAAAATTGAGGTTTATACAGACACAAAAGTTTAAAGATTTGAAATATTGAATTTGTTCAGCTGCTTTTGTGGCTGACTGTACATGGAGACCCTTATTCATATGTCCGAAATACGAATGTGCGCTCACCCGTACCCACTTCAATATATGGTACAAATCTTGCAAACAAATCTATTGGGAAAGGCTTGCAGCAACTAATCTATAAAGTGGGGGTGAAGTCTACAATTGGGGCTCGTCAAGTAGCGAGTGAATCGGTTTCTTCTGGGCAAGCGTGCTTCACCTTAGGCCGCATCATCGCTTAGCATCAGGCGGATGGCGGACAAACGTGAGCCCATTTAGCATTTAAAAAAAGGGGAATGTATATTCAAGGTTTTATACAAATGAATACTGGAACTAGAAGCTAGGAGATACCAAGTGAAAGCCGCTCAAATGCGAGTCGGATTGAGCGGAGGGTGCCGTAAGTTAACAATTATTTAGTAACGGTAATCAATATCTGTAGATTGAAGCCGATAATAATCCAGGCAAAATAAGTAGTAAAGGGATGGATCAAAGTTGCAAACATCATTCGAATTGGTTCATATCGGATGCAAATTTAAGGGAGATCATTTGTTAATTTCAGACCGTAATAATTCATTCGAAGCCGCTTATTTGTACTTATACAAATGACTTTTATAGCGACTTTCATCTTCTAAATGACACTGATATCAACCTATGCAGTTGTTTATCTTTGTGACTTTCTTTCAATAGCTAAAACAGTTCAAAAAAAGTACTTAGAGGCTAGACAGATAGCATAGCTAATAAAAGATTCTACAGGCATCTTTAAGTACGGAACACTAAAATCAAGTCCGACCTTAGAGGTATTCATTATAAAGTGAATAAAGTTCTCTTCAAGGAAGCCGACGCGAGATATTTACTTAATTAACGTTAAACTTTGATAAGCTACCATTGGCGATATGAATATCTTCAAGGAGAATGCGATTCTTATCATTGTACTAGCTTTCGCTGGTGACTTTGAGCGCATAAAAATTCTTTACACTTACTCAGCGGTTAAACTTTGAAATGTCCTTTCTTAGGGTGCGTTCTAAAACATAATAAAGGTAACGTCATCCGCTCCCGTATCCCGCTTTTATAATATTAGTGATATCGACCGACCAGATTGTTAATTAAACTTTTTAATTATCCACTAGGTGTTGCTCGCGGCTGCACCCGCGTTAGTAGCCCTTCCCGCTACAAAAGTCCCTTTAAATAACTATACCGATCCATAGCGTCATATGTGCGACGCCAGCAACATCTATTTAAACAATAATAATCAATTATTTCCCACGGGAGCAAGTTACCGGGATAAAAAGTAATCTTTATGTTAATCCAAGACATAGTCTGTGTGTGCCAAATGTCATCCAAATCTATTCAGCTGTTTCTGAATTCTCTTCTCATAAATATCCGAACATTTTCACAAACTTTCGCATGTATATACATACACACTCGTGCCCTTTATCCCCGAAGAGGTAGCCAGAGGCGCAATTAGTGCACCGACTTTTCACCGTACGTATTCCATCCCATAATGTGCTAGGGGGCGAGCCTATCGCCATATCGGGCAAAAATCCCAGACTCCCAGGTTGATACTAAGTAAAAAAACCCAATATCACTGCCTGACCCGGGGATCGAACCCGAGACCTCAGCATTACATTCGTACCGTAATACAACTACGGCACCGAGGCAGTCTATAAGATTTTCTATAATGCATTATATTATAGATTACAAAGGAATAACTTGAGTTCATCTGTAGGTATAGTCAAAATAATCACTACTCCTCTTCACCCGGTGGGGTGAAGAACTAAACTATCTAAACAAGTTTTCAATGGTAAGCTGGTAATAACTAAGTTTTCAGTAAGACCTTAGAGACCTTGACATACGGACTCCTAGCCTGCACGCTCTTTTTATTAAGTTTGTATTTGGTATGCGATATTCCGCAAATACGATTGATTTATCTCTCCGCCGTCATGTCATATGAAAGTATTGTGTTATATGAAACATAGTATCTAATGTATGCATAACAAAATTTGCTCACTGCCATGCACAATGCAATAGTACTTCGTAATTATAAATTCTGAACGTTGCTACTAATAGACCCTTATCTCTGTATTTAGTTATATTCTATTTACAGTTGTTTATTGTCTTTCTTATATAAACGTTGCAGTAGTATACGTAGACTGTTATACGATGTTTTGTCTTGCTATGTTGAGTGATACAAAACATTGTATAACTATGACAGATGTATACCTACAACGTTTATAAGTAAAGCCCATAATGTGAAAGTGTTAGCAATAAACATAAGTCGTTCGATCGCAGACTTGACAATGGGGCTCCAGAGAATACACAGTCAGAGCTTCGTACAATACTTAGTATAAATAAAAATAAGTCAAACTCAACAATAGCAACACTTAAAGTATTATCTACTTTATGACACTTATAACATTTTTCTAGGAACGCTGTCCGCGTAGACCTTTAATCGTATTATATTTCTCTCTCCCCGTCATATGGCTTGATATTTTATAGTTCTACTTACCAGTAAATGTCGTATTTTGAGTTATCGTCGTTGTCAAACCAATGTCTGCTATGTGCAAAAAGTTAAACTTTGAGATATGGAGTAAAAACATTCTCATGTAAAATTTTGAGACACAATTTGCACATAGCATATTTTTTCTAGCGCTCATAGTTCGCCGTGTAACGATTAACATGACATAGCGGCTTTTAAATATCAAAGTTTAGGTGGCAAACTAGTCATAATAGTCAAAATGTTGAATTCTCAAAAAAGTGCACATAGCAGAATATATTGGTTTGAGAACGACGTTATACAATGTTTTGTGTTGTGTTTACAACTTACATCGGAACAAACAGAGAAAACATTAACAGCCAGTAGCAACAAACGTTAGAATCGTTAACCACGGATTAATGCAAAACAAACCAATCGAAATACAGTAGAAACTATAGCGACATCGGTTATAACGACTGAATGGCAAGGTCCCGGCCAATACAGGTATAGAAAAGAGTATCGTCTATAACAATTATCGGATATAGCGTCCACATTAGGTGATCCCTTCAATGTCTTTATAGCCGGTTTTCCGCACTACCTGGACCCCACTCCGCAGTGGGTTTACTTTACCATGTCCGTATTAAAAGAAGTCATCCGTGAGCGTCTCAAAATATGATGGTTCTTTCGAACGCAGTACAATGCCACGGAGTGTTTGTTATGCACTTTGAGTGATGTCAGTATTTGTGGGAAGTGTCCCATCACATCCTTCGATTGTGCAAAAAGAATTGGGTTGTTATACTTTCCCTGTCAATCCTTATTATAAGGATCTTCTATCGCCTGTATGACAGATGTTAGCCTTTGTTAGTAAGTAAACTGTGGCTCAGATTGACATTAAAGTTTCAGGTAAAAATTCGAAATAACTTCAACCTTTTTATAATAAGCAAATCAACAGACAGCAGACTACTATTTTATGTATTTACCGTTCGTTGAGCGGCGGGAATATTTCAAGAACACGGCGCGGCATTGAATCCATTTCCTCGAATCAATGTTACTCGAGTCTGAACGCTCCCTCGGTGCTTAGTATGAAATAGTATTCAGTGGAGTCTTGCAATTAATTCTATTGTGAATACAACCTGGGTACTAAGGGTGTGACGTGCTTGCATGGGGGATCCGTATCCCACGTATTATTTGTTACGATATCGATACGAGACATATTCTGAGAAATTCCATCCTCTATTTACCAAAAGATAATCGTTTAAATTTCGAGCAGACAGTGTAGATTTACGAATGATACCCGCCCCTCTATGGGGTGCTATCGAGCTTTTATGAGTCACAATTTGACTCAAATAACCCCTTTTTCCCCATCGAGTCCCGGATCCGTGACTGCCTCTAGCGCGTGCCAAGGTCGCGCCGGGAACTTGCGACCTTGTGTTGCGACACGCTAGCGGACCGCCCGCGGCCCTCACGAAAATAGCGGCTGTTGCAAGACACTGCACTCAGCCAAATGTGTACCCTACATTTACCGATCCTTCGTCGGGTACTACAGGGTAATTGATGACTGTCGCTGCATAGTTCTGACGAGTTTACAACTCGTAAGGAGTAGGTAAGGTATGGTTGCATAAGGACCTTACTTTATTGCCAGTAACAAATTGCTGCTACTTTTGCCTACGTTATGACGTCGTGGTAATTCGTATAGATTATACTTTAGTTGTTACTTATTTTTACATTGAAATTAGCTATCAGAGTATTAAGATCATACACTATAGGAACAATACGTTTGTCCCATAGAATTAATTCAGTATACCAATTCGGTAACGTATCGATATTTCGCAATATTCACAGTAACTTTCGGTCAATCTCAAAACAATCGGTACATGTACCGCTACAAGCCTAATTCTACTCCTTATACAAAGATACAGAATACTTGTCTAGTAGTTCTAGAAAAAATAGATTTCGCAAGTAACAGGATGTCCGTAGCTGCAAACTTCTTAACACTTAACAATTTCGTAATGTAATGAAATAATATTTACGTAAATACAAAATGGGAAGCCGTATAAACTGATTTCTATATTGAGCGCGCGTGGGCGGCGCTGCAAACGTTGTGAGCGACGGATTCCGACGGAACTTGCGTTTCAAATAACTTCATTTCCAGATATAAAATTGATTTTAAACGCTCGAGTAGGCTTTGGACTGGAAAGTTTTATAGTTAAGACTACTTAGAGAATAACAGTGATAGCGAAATTATACAATGAATTAAATATACAACTGCAACTCTCATTGCATGCAGTCACAGCATTACAAGTCGAGCAACACTTTTGTTGTGTGTAAATATTCTTAAGCTCTCAAATAGTATTTATGGTACAATACTATCTTATGTCGATTTTACTGTTTGACGTTTAAGTCAAAGTAAATTCACAGATATCGAACATGTGGGACCCCATTAGGGTGGTTCGAAGCGCCCTCTCTAGTGACTGGCGCCTCGGGCGTCCCACCAAATCGTTTATGAAACTTAACATGTTAACACGTTGGAGTGCGATATACGCATATAGTAAGGTACAACGAAATAGGTGGGGGCAGTAAATAGATTATACGAGCTTTTGCCCGCGGCTCCACCCGCATGAATGAGTTTTCCCTGAATAAAAGTCCCGCTTTATATTTTCCCGGGATAAAAAGTATCCTAAGTGTTAATCCAGAATATAACCTATCCGTGTGACAAATTTCATCGAAATTCGTTCAGTAGTTTTTGCGTGAAAGAGTAACAAACATCCATACATCCAGACATCCATACTTACAAACTTTCGCGTTTATAATATTAGTAGGATGATGGAAAACATATTATAATGGCCTGTATTTTTAACTCCCGTGCGGTAGGTGCACCGAGAAAATAACGAAATCGATTAATGGGTTATATAATGGGATATTATGATACTTTTAATAACGCAGAGTATAACTCGGCGACGTGACGTAGATGTATTGCACAGTAACATAGGCTACTATTTATCCTGGGAAAATATAAGGCGGTACTTTTATCCCGAATTTTATTTTCTCGCGGTCTTTTATCTTTTAGTTTTTAAGGATATGTCCTTACATCACTATTTATTATAAAACAAAGTCCCCTATCGCATCTGTTTGTCTCTTGAACGCGATGAACTCGAAACACTACCGAACGGATTTTCATACGTTTTTCACCAATGGACGGTGTGATTCAAGAGGAAGGTTTATGTGTATAATTCATAAATATTTTGTACGACAGAAAAATAAATCTAGGTAGGTATATAATATACCTACCAACATAAGCATAAGGTATATAATATTATGCTTTGCTACATACGGCCGCTAGTATAAAATAAAGGGCGTTCCACATCAACAAATAGTGTAACAACTGGCATCTGCGACTTCAAACGGATGCCCTCCATTTATTTGTAGACAAAATTATTTGGTCACAATTTATTAACAGACGTGGGCGATCGAATGTTTATTCTAAAATAAACAATTTGAGGGCTTCTGTCAAATGTCGAACGAGTAATATCAGACAAGTTGCTTAATATATTATACTAGACTATTTAATATTGGGATATAATACCAAACAATTTACGACTTATATAAATTAAATTATGTCCTATAGAAATAATTTTAGTTACTACATAATCGTACTAAAATTTATGATAAAGAAAACTTGCAATGCAATGCAATCAGCCCTGTATTATATACTGCCCACTGCTGAGCACGGGCCTCCTCTGCTACTGGGAGGGGTTCGACCTTAGTCCACCACGCTGGCCTAGTGCGGGTTGGCAGACTTCACATGCCCTCGAAATTCTTATGGAGAATTCTCAAGTATGTAGGTTTCCTCACGATGTTTTCCTTCACCGTTAAAGCGAACGATAATTGATAAACAATACACACGTAACTTCGAAAAGTCAGAGGTGTGTGCCTTGGGTTTTGAACCTGCGGACATTGTCTCGGCAGACCGTTCCATTCCCAATTAGGCTATCGTCCACTTAGCTTATAAGAAAACTTATTTACCTATAAAAGTAACATTTCAAATTAAACAGAAACCTTACATAATATAAGCTCTACGGCAATTAATATAAAATATACTTCATTCTTGCTATTCAATTACACTGTACGGGCATAAACAAGATAATATTTAAACTTAATTACTATTAATTTATTTATTTACTCGGAGGCGTGGGGAGGGGGGATGAGGTAGCGAGCGGTACCCAGGCGTCAAGTTGGACGGGAGACCTCGCGCGATGTCCAACTGAGGTCCTTTTTAGGTCACCACCCTGTTTGTCAATGCGTCTTACCTACGAAGTTGTAATCGGAGACCTTTTATGCGGGCACCTGCTGTCCGATGCCTCGCATTGGCTAAGGCCGCCACTGCTCGGACATGGTGAAAGAGGTGATAAATTTTAAATTAAACATTCTGAGGAAACCTAGATACCTAATAATTTCGCATAAGAATTGCGAAGGTATGTGAAGTCTGCCAACCCGCACTAGGCTAGCGTGGTGGACTAAGGCCTAAACCCTCTCAGTTGTAGAGGAGGCCCAGAAATGGGACAGTATATAATACAGGACTGAAATTGTTAACTGAGTGTGAGCCATGCACTGGCTGTTGCATTCTGCATTTTAATATGTACTATTATAAATTAACATTTAGAAGCACCCTTACGAAAATATGTATTTACAAAGAATGTAAATTAATTGATCCATTTCATGACTTACTTAGGTATACTTAAGTAGTCAAAATTTTAAATTGCAAAAAAGGTAATTTAAATACATGAAAAACCGTTTGTGGTGTGCGATGTCTTCAAACTGCAAGAATATTTTTTATAAATTCGATAAAATCACAAATTAATTCCAACTTGAACAATTCTTGCGTCTCGTTCGGCTACAATAATAAAGCTTTGATGCCTACGCCGACCGATTCTCCTATAAAAATTCTATCAAATAACACCACACTCGGCCCCAGTTATAACTAAAACAAATATATACAAAAACATTTGCTTCCAAAAGTTTTTTTAAAATATATTCTAGAATGAACGCAGTGAGCTATCAATGAAACACATAACATTTCTCAAAAATGATATAAAGTTACTTAATATGGTTATGCAACATTGCTCCAAAAAGAGCAACTGTATAAGGAAGGAATGCACTGATGAACGGTGTTGCACAACATGTTGCCAATGAATACAATGCTTTATAATTTAGCCGGGTTCGTCGACCGTCTAAAAATAGACGTAAAGTTAAATCCGCTGGTTTTGTTTACTGCCCGTTAATTTATCGGCCTCTAGTTATGAGAAAACCGTATCCTGCTATTTCGGTCGTCGACAAATACAATGCATCGAAATGTTTTAAGGCGCGCATGTTTCCAACAATATAACTTTTTCGTAAAAAGCTATTCTCTAATAAGTTTTCAGCCATCAGGTATCATTAAAATAAATAGGATAAAATGAGTCAATTAACTAAAAAAAATCATAATGTTTCCCTCTCAATGTCGTTTTTAAATTTGGGAAGCGTCTTCGTCTTTATAATTTTGTTTTTTGCGATACGAGAAAAGCAACAAAACAATATTATATATATAGATGCATTTTACTAACACGGTACGAGCATAATGGACAAAAACAATCCTATAACCATTAAGTTATCCAAGTTAAGTGTACGGGAAGTGTTGAAATGTGTTTAAAACAACCTCATCATTACAATACTCATTAAGTTCTTAATCTAAATGGGGACTTATATTGCTTGTCAGGAAAAAGACGCAGCGACGGTATTTATTTTATTTGGGCTCGGCGAAGTAACACCGCCGCGTGATTGTCCCGCGCCAGTCGGCACAATCATGCCGGCCTGTTCGAAACAGAGACAGGTCCCAAAACGCGCCACACTTGCGTTGGCCACTATGGCGCGTTTTACACCTTGCGTACTGTGATCACTAGCAGGACCATGGGCGTTTATAAGGGGGGGGCTTAGCTTTTTTAACTTTTGGTGACGGGATGGGGGGTGTAGTATACGTGACTTGTTTGTTGAAAGAAGGTTTTTGTGTCATGGGGCGGCAAGAACCCACGCTACGCCATTGATAGTTTGGTATCCTCGGACCCCCCTATTTTAAATCTATGGCTACACCCGTGAACAGGACAGATACAAATATCCTACAATCAGTACAGTACTAAACATTTAAGAACTTAGGTGCTTCGTGTAAGGGCCTACACACGTACTATCATATTTATCAATGTGACCGGACGTCTTGCAAAAAATAATAAGATGTGTTTCATTTACTCTCGTCCTAAATTGCGATTCAACTTCTGCTGCTATGACTTTTTTCTTCCTATACAATAAAATAATCCTTACATAAAACTGAGTCAATCCGGATTAAAAAAAAGTGATAAATTTCATTCATTTTTATAGACAACTCGACCTTGACAAACGCTTGACCAAAAAATTGTAAGCCATGTTTTTTACACAGAAAAAGAATTAGTGTTTCTAACACAGAATTAGTTTCTCTCTATCTCCTATGGTGTAGGTTTTCCCTATATTGTCCTAGTTAAAAAAAACACTGCGACGCGGCGGTCGATGTTTTCCATCTCTCCGGGCGGCTCAACGCCGCCGGGTCGTAAGGCACGATGAACCCAACATAGCCATCCAGTCGCCCTTCACGAAGGCTGGGCGGTAGTAGTAATGACATTCTCCGCTAAACCCAAAAAAAAATAAGCTGCCCTTGACACTTATTTTTCTGGGACTACATTACAATTCGGATAGCTACGTCAACGTCTACGTCTTCTCTGTACAGTCAGCAGCATAAATATCTGTACAAAATCAAAATTTCAAATCACTCTTATACGCGTTAAGTTAAACTGAAACATTTTTTCTTCGCTTGAAGTAAAGTAAATCTACTTTATTTTATTTTTGTGAAGAGAATAAAAAGATTAGTAAGAACACAAAAGTATGTAGGCAATTTGAAATTTTGAATTTGTTCATCTACTTATGCTTCTGACTTTACATGTGTAAGCCATCATGTGCGGTCATCTTTGCGGTGAAAAAACCTCGAGATTCGATCCCCGCCGCTAGTTACAGACAGCACAAAATAATACACTTAACCAAAATAGCTCATTGATAGAGCCAACTGGAGCAAATGTTTGATCTATATTTGCTCATAATGATAGTTATTTATGAACTTAATATAAACATACTTTTGGAATTTGTTCCAATATTAAATCAAAACGATTAGTACATATAGTTCTTAGAGTGAGTAAAACGGATAAGAAACAAAATTTTAAGAATCCATGTATAAAAGTAAATACGATAGTTTGTGTGTTTGTTTATTATGACGTATGTTAAAAGGAAGCGCATTACTTTGGATATATTTTGGCATACAGACAGATCACAGACCATGTCTTGCAAGAAGTAGAGAGAAAAGTACTTTCTATCCCGCAAAGTACATTGTGCGACTTTATTTCTAGACAAGGCGCCACGGCCGTGAGCAACACCTAGCCTTAAGTATCTTAGACCATCATCATTCTTCTTGCCTAATTCCGAACCAACGTGATAACTTCAACGATTCGGTATAATTTTTAGTTGTTTGACGTCAACCTTTGGATTGGGATTAGGGTTGCCACCCTTACTTTATATTAAATATTGTACGTTCTTTCGGGTAATCGTACTCTATAAAACAATAAACTACGCAAAAATACTTTATTTAGCTCGTTTTGTTTTCTCTGGTATTCGTTTTACATAAAGGTACAATGAAATTTTGGCCGTAAGAAATTTTGCGTAAATTGGCAACAAGTAATGGCAAAAAAATGGCAGCAAATATTTAATAAGCATGACGATAATTAAAAAAATTGTATGCTACGTAATAAAAAAAAATGTCGATTCCCGACACGTCAGCATTCTCAGTTTTTTGTGATGAATACCAATGACGAAACTAAAGAAATAAAACATTTTTTTTTTTTTGGTAGGCGATCCTGCAGTCAACACCGGGGGAAACCTGCGAATGGGATACTGGAGTCCCCCGGCTTGACGACTGCAGGGGCCTGGGAGGGGAGTGGCGGCGGAATATGGAAGGGAAGGTGGGGGGAAGGGAGGAAGGTTCCTAGGATGGGGGGAAAGAGAGGGTGCCAGGAAATGTTCGCGGGCACTTTTAGGCCTCAATGTGTTTTACAACCAAGAGGTATACACACTGACTGTGTGCCTCGGCCCGCGGCTAATGTGCCCGCGCATGGGCGTGCATTGGGTGTGAAGACCCAGCGCACAAGAATTGCCTCGAGGGGCAATAAAACATATTTGAATATCATAAAAATATTATTAATACTTATTTACGCATTCGCATACTCACGCCTTTTAGCCCCGGAAGGGTAGGCAGAGGCGCAACTAGTGCACCCACTTTTCGCCGTACGTATTACGTCCCACGATTTGATAGGGGCCGAGTCTTTCGCCATATCAGGCACAAATTTCAGACTCCGAGCTGATACTGATTAGAAAAATCTAATATCATTTTGCCCAACCCAGGAATCGAACCTGAGATCTCAGCATTTCAGTCGTACCGTAATACAACTACGCCACGGAAGCAGTCCACTTATTTACTTTTATTGAAATCAGAAATTCGTCGTTTATTTTGAAATCATTTACTTTTTTTCTACCTTTACATAATCAATATACTTTATTTGCACAAAAAAAAGGTGGCAACCCTAATTGGGATGAGGGCAAGATAATAATGTAAGTTTAAAATAAATCTTCTAGCGCTCAGAACCATCACGAAAATATTCACGCCTCGTTTAAAGTTTTAAATATCCCATATCAATAACATTTCAACAGTTGATTTATTTCCGTATAGAATTACGTAGCCTTGAAATTGGAGCTGACCGGAAAAAAATATGAACTATTGAAGTGGCACCAATACTACGACGACACTACTTCAATGATAAGTAGGCAAGAAATAAGAGATTTCAAAATACTTATCTACCTAGTTAGTAGTTACGGCGGTTTTGTACATGGTGATAGTATTTTACCCAGCGTAGTGTGGCAAACAGCACAAATTTCAAACCAGAAAAATCAAAGTCACCATCAGAAAAAACATATTTTAAGTAGTCGTCCATTGTTGCACTAGCTATAGTTATTAGTTATGTTTGTATGAATGTTTCTTGTGCATAAGAGGTATTGAAATAAAAACAACCTAAGGATCTATCCATCTATATATAAACTTGTAGGTTATTCCATTTTTAAAACTAAACAGATTATTCCACTATCGACTACTGTTACCTGCCATTCTTAAAGAAGCTTCTAAAGATCTATATACTCCCTAAGTTCTAGAAGTTCGAAGAATGATGACAGTAGCGTCACAATTTATATTCGCTAATGTAACGTACATAACAATATAGAAAACTTTCCGAATGCTTGCGATATCCATGGGTTAAACACTACAGCAAAAATAATCTAGTTAATCAGGCTCCAAAAAATCAGCAAATCTTTTAAAGGTTACTGTATATACGTGGGACGTCCTCCTACAAGGGGACGGACGACCTTGTGAAGGTCGCAGGAACCCGCTAGATGCAGGCCGCTTCTGACACGTTGGTCTGGAAATCTTTGGGGGAGGCCTATGTTCATCAGTGGACTTCTAAGGGCTGAAGAAGAAGTATACACTTTTATAACAAAGTTCCCACTGAAATTAAGTGTTTAAAAACATGGGTAAATTCCAAACAGCTAATAAGCGAAAGTCATGTAATAAAGCTTATTAGGCCCACTTGCGCGCGATACTCGGGTTAAATAAGCAAATACAGAGTTTGTAAACTCGAGGTTAGATAATTAAATTTTAACTCTCGTTGCGCCTTGCACACCTAAAACTAACACTGGGTTAACAAACCTGACATTTCTTCTTTATTAGCTGTCAACATTGAAATGTGTATTCGTTTCTATTGTAATCCGACTAAAGATGAATGAATAAACAAAAAACTAAACTTTTATTTCTATATCTTTTACACAACAGTACAATATATATTAGGCTTTCTTTTATGTGCTTCAGTTTATGACAGTTAATGACGTTTTATTTTAATCGTATTATTTCGTGTCACTTCACTTCTGTGGTTTTGTGTATGTTTAGAAAGTGTAGAAATAATTTGTTTTTAAATAAATGGATAAAAAACTGCATTTACTTGCCCCTAATTTCAAACCTAGTGATAATATGCTTCTTTGTGATATAGTAGCGAAATTAAAAAATGTGACTGATGTAACTATGCAAGTACAGTACTATACAATGGTATTCACACCACAAAACATTTTAGGAACAAGTCATTAATGACAAATAAATATATTAATCCGTATATGTGTACAGTCTATTGCTCCTAAAACAGATGGAAAGGAAGATATTTGATAAAAAATCGTTGTAGCTTGTTTCTGCTCTTTTTCAGTCCTTGGCAGAGATATAAGTACCTTATACAACCTGGCTATGGCATCAGTTACACTGTAGATTCGTGCACGCAAGTCAATAGCTGGCTTCCAGTAGGATAAAACCATAGTGCACATAATAATTCATTTGTGAGTGATAAAGCCCAAATGAAAAAAAAATATGTAACTCACATATTATTGTGTGAGTACTGCAATTTATATTTCATTTTGTTTAGTTAATTTCTTTCTTTTTTAAGTCGAAATCCTCTATGAAACTCTTTGTCCCTTTGTGAATTATAATAATCTGACCGTTCTTCGACCCTTCTGTAATAGAAGCTTGAACTAATATACTCAATACTTCTTCGTCATCATCAGAGAATAAAGAATCATTGGTAATTTCAAGATTTTAACTAAATATTTCACAAAAAAGAATATTATACAGCGGAACATAGCCCCAATGCTAGCGACTAGCCCAGTGTTAGCGACTTAACCCACCCGCATCGGTGGGTTAAATATTTAGAAATTAACCCTAGGTTTACTCCTAACTTTTGATAGCGCAAGGTAAATTATTTATTTAACCCTGAGTTAGCAGTTAACTCCGAGGTTATTAAGTTAACCCAGAAACGTGCAAGTGGCCCTTACAAGATTACTGAATACACAGAGGATAAAAAGGCCTTGGATTAAGTATTTTCATGTGATCTTCTTTGGAATAATGTCTTTAGTTTCAATAAAGTTTATTTTGTTTCCATCTGTGAGCGGCTTGGGTATGACATACTTCTTAACTGTCTGTGCCTGCGGCGGCGTCGTGTGCCGGGTCGGCCACTTCCCTGTAATAAGGTTGAGGAGGCCGATGGCTGGCACATGCGTCATACTCGTGAACGGTGCACCCGTGTGGACTGTTCTGCTCTTTTCGCTTACTATATCCTACGTATTATGGGTAATTCTTGAAGAATTTCAGATCTAATTATTATATGATTCCGGAGAGGGTTGTGCACTCGTATGGGAATTTAAAATTTATTACCTATTTTGCGAGTATACATAAATACACTGCTCAAAACAAAATAAACTTAATTGTATTTTTTCCTGTATCGTGTATTGTATTTTAAACCCTGAACTGATTTTGAAAAGAGCAATACTAGAGTTTCTTGCCCGTTCTTGTCTGGTGAGAACTTCTTTCCGAACTGGTGGTAGAGTTGATATTAACGGAATCTAAATAATGTATAACATTTTATGGGTTCGAATAAAATTATTTCATTTCACTTCAAAGACAACGAAACTGTCAAATACAGGCTCACCATCAAAGAGGCGTAATAACCGGCCTACCGGTTGATGAGCAGGGAACTCCTTTGTAACTCTATACTATAACCCTATCGATACGCAAACGGGACGAGGCAGTGCCGAGTTGGTAAAGAGGCCTCGACGTGCTGATGCAGTGTAACTGTTATTTCGAATCAGATGTTTATTTAAACCATGACTGCTGCTCGTCTGATGACGGCTGCTTATAAAGTGTAAAAAAATGCAAATAAATGCATTTACAGTTCATCAACTTCAACACATGTCCTAAATATTCCAAATACAGAGAAAAATGTATCCCCGACCGAAACACTAAGCACGGATGAACCAAACAGAAATTCACTCATGCGTAAAATGCTACAGTTTCGATATTAAAATAAAATTACAAAAGCATTTAAAGCGAATGTTGATAAAGCATTTGTCGGGTTTAATACAATTATGTTTTTATTGAGTCGAGTTTGTTCAGTCGAGAATTCCCTGACGTGAGCGCCCACGTTAGTTGAACGCGTAAACCAGGGGCAAAAATATGGATCTTGGATCCATAAAAACATTTTTTGACCTCTCCATTTATAACTCTTTTTAATAACGTTCATATTAAGTGTAGTTTTTAAGCAAAATAAAATTACATAAATCTCAAAATCGGAGGACTTTGAAATTATACGATTTATTGCACAGGCCTAGTTCTTGGGAGTACTATCCAAATTTATATAAAATATCTTGTTTAGAGTTTTAAGCCCTTTTTTGTACATGTCCTTTAACGTGCATAGGCGATTTGAAGTTCAGATTTTTCAATTCAGATACTTTTGGGGCTGACTGTACAATAATTTAATGACGTCGCAGTTTTATTAAGTCAAATATTAACATTAAACATTAAATTAGAAATCCTAGAGTAAGCACTTTTTATGACAAAGCATTCAGTTAACATGATTTTTTTCTACCAGAGACTATACCTTACTGTGCTTACACAATACAATAAGCAGCACGTCGAAATCAACCAAAATGCCGATGAACACCAGAAGTGGGCCTTTGACAATAGCCAAAATTGGCGGGCTAACTCTAAGGGCTGACTAGATAAATTACATCGGCTGGCCTTACAAGAAAAAAAAATATTTTCCCAATATACACGGTACGCTACTGAGCATGAAGCATTGAGGTACAAATTGTATCCTTCCATAAGCAAAATAAGAATTAATGTAAACAGCCGATTTCCGCGGCGGACTGCAACATTGAGATCATCAATCGATGCAACCGGCACACACCGACCCACATACTCACGTCAGGGTATTTCGGGATTAGACCGTCTTACTATCATAAAATAGTCTTACTACAACAAAACAGTAACAATTTAGATTAACTGTTTTGTACGATTAATTATAATTACAGAGGTAATTAACGGCATTGGGCTTCTGAAGACTGGTCAGCGTTTGGAGAGGCATAGAACAGTCTTCAGTAATACAAAGAAATGACAAAGAATTGCGTCCATAGCTCTTGTCGTTCTAGGCCATAATATTATAGTCATAATTTATATCACAAACAAAAACTAATAGCTTTAGGAATTATTCTGAAAATCATTTATTGGCTTAAATCCTACTAACCCGATTAATATTGTGAAAGCTTGTAATAATGTTTGTGTGTTTGTTAGAAGTAAACGTACGTATGTAGAAAAATAATTAAACTTAATATTTCTGTAATTTGTCATTTTACTTCGGTTCTTTCAATCCTACTAATATTATAAACGCGAAAGTTTGTAAGTATGGATGTTTGTTACTCTTTCACGCAAAAACTACTGAAGGGATTTCGATGAAATTTGGTACACGGGTAGATCATGTCCTGGATTAACACATAGACTTTTTATCCCGGGAATATATAAAGTGGGACTTTTATCTCGGAAAAACTTTTTAATGCGGGCGGAGCCGCGGGCAAAACCTAGTAGCTTCATAAATTACAAACCTAATGAAATTGCTACTAAAATTGTTGATTACGTGCATCTCCTCCTAAAGAAGGCATCCTTTTGATATGCAATCAAATATATTAGATACAAAAAGTAATAAGGAATATTTGGGTAAGTAGTTTTAAATTTTCTAAAAGTCCTAAAATTGATTTGTTAAGTAAATTATACGTAAATCTTTGCATTTTCCCGCCCGTAACTCGCGTGCTGCTAAGTGTGGTACGAAATGCTAAAGGCCGTTGGGTCGGGGGAGAACCTTAAGAAGCATTATAAATTACTGAGTCAGTAAAATACAGAAAGAATTACAAAAATCAGTATAATAGTTCCCAAGATGATTCCCACAATACTACACCTGCAGCAGTATCGATAAATCAATTGGTATTGTAAATATGATTGATGTTGCGTTGTCGGCACTTGTACGCGGCTCATCGAATCTTCACAGAGCAATCTGGACGTGCTTTACATACAATATTCTCCGTATTCTCGTTTGCCTCCTATATCTTAAAAAAATATCTAGGTTTTTTTATCATAGAAAGTAATTGTACGTATTTATAACGGGAAAGGTACTTTTTACGCGAGCAAAACGTGTAAAGCCATAACTAATGATTACCTTTAGCGATTAATGAAATCTCACATCATTTGTTTAATTAAGAAAAAGATCACCTAAATAGCTATTTATAACATTAATATTAAAATCTGCAAATGTTATAAAAATATATTCATTTTACGTTAAACACGTTGTTACTTTGTTACATTGTCGCAAGAAGGCTATCGGATAACGTCATTATAAAAAACAAGAATATATCTGGCAATCGTCATACATTGGCGCATCTCCAATATTGCAATGATTCGGATTGACAGGTCGCATTGATACTCGGCCTGATTGCAAGCACAAAGGAAAGTTTCATAGATAGTTCATTGAAATAATGATTTAAATGTTACATTTTTAGGCTTAGCGTGCATTTGTCAGAGGACGCAATTTTATTTTTAGATGTCAATGTGTTTGAGTGTAAAGTTAAATCCAAGTTTGTGGGGTCGCAAACCTTGTCTCGCGGCCGCCATCTTGGAAGAAGTGGTGCAGGTGGTTTTATGGTTTATCTGGTAAACTATTGGTCGCACAGAAATATGTAAAAACCTTTTTCGTTGCGAATTAAATTCTCTACAACTTTGGCCTGTAATTTTTAGTCGTAGAACCAAAAATAACAAAGTAGTAAACGAAAATCGATGAAATTTTAGAACACATAAAAGTTACAGGAGTTGTGATTCGAACTGTACAAAGGTGTAAGCGACATAACATCTAGTGTCAGAGACCACGCTCTATGGGTCATCATATTTTCGTCATATTTACTGCCAAGCTTTATAAACGGTTTCTGTCGAGTTTCGAATGTGAACCTATGACCTAAATGAATTTCGAAGAATCTTATATCCCGGCTTTCATGAAATAATCAAAACAAAATATATCAATTCAATATTCAAACAGATGACTAAACCCATAAAAACAAGATTTTTGTGGCGCTCTTAAAATTAAAATTGAACAATGTAATAGAAAGATTAAGAGACCAAAGTCTGCAGTAATAATGTACGAACTAATAATAAAGTTACTGCGCACAAAGATGTATTTCCGAAAGATATTTTTATCGAGAAATGCAACGAGTTTTAAACGAGACGACGAGCGTAACCTGCCTTAGTACTTGCGTATACGCTATGTATGTTTTTATATATGTTTACGTATTAAGTTTTTATGCATTTTTTATCTTTAATTATTTGATGTTCCTTATGCTTTATGCACTTACTGCTATTTGGTTCTGGACGATGAAAAATTAAAGTTATTTTCTTTCTTTTTTTCTATGATCTTAAAGACACTATACTACAAGATATATTACACTACTGTGAAACTTAAGGTTGCTGAAGTTGCTGAATCAACTGTCAGTATCGTAGGAGTGTAGTGGTTTCCAATCAATTTGACAATGTCTGTGCGGGGCCTTATCTTCTGTTTAGAGAGGCAACTTACGTATCCACAATTCACCGAACTTATATCTCTCTTATGATAAAGGGAAAAACCTCGCGAAGCAAATTTAATCTCGAGCCAGTCATGCGCATTTCTTTACTTTTACAAAAAAACGCCTGGTACACACCGTTATAGAGCGTAATTTTTCGCTTAAAAATACTCTTCATTAAAAAGAACTTTTTAAAAGCTCTCTAAGTATTACGTCAGAGCTTTGATGTTAGAACGCTGTGCCGAGCAGACCACTTACTACTCTGATTGACGTTCCGATCGTCAAAGAGGAGCGACGTGAAATTATTCCCATCCGTGGCATCGATGTCACAAACAAGCAAACAAACGGAGACATTAATAGAGCTTGTGAATAGGAAAATAGCGTCACAATATTCGAAACATATTTAAATATACATTTTATAGCTAGGGTAATTACTAGACATCATGAGAATTAGTCCACCACGCTAGCCTAAGAACTAAAGCCTAAACCCTGCCAGTTGTAGAGGAGGCCCGTGCTCAGCAGTGGACAGTATATAATACAGGGCTGGTATGGTATGGGAATTAGCCAGAAGTAGCATGTAATGCGTCAAGGTCAAAATGTTAGAATGTTACGGAATTGAAACTCAAAATTGGGTAGATGTGCTCACTCAGTGCAGTGCTCAAAGCAGTGCGCGTAAACCTATATTTAAACCTGCTTTTTTGGTTGTTATTTAAACTATCAGTTTACGGCTCTATTCTACAGTCTAATTTAAAGCTGAATGTAGACCAAATACTAAGCCTAGTTTAGCTTAGCTCGCATAGCCGAGGAAATTAATCGCGCACAGCTTAGTTTACAGTTTTTAGTCTTCACACAAGTATGAAAAAATATCTCATCCAAGCATGCTTAGCTAACTTAGCTTGGTTTTTGTTCTGTTACCAGCTTAATATATTTCACGTTAAAATTACATTTGGCATTAAATTAAACCCTTGCACGTCATATATCGGAATTAATTAAGCTATTCGGATTTACGACGGCCGGCCGGTGCGAGATTATGCAATTCCTCCGGAAAGTATTAAACCAAACGGAGCCAGGTTTCAGACTAATTATAGCACGGATTCACTGATTACTTCCGATCTTATGCATGTGTTTTAGAGCAAAATATATAAAGGCATATGTTTGTTTGTAGCTAATACCATCCACGACGACGCGGTCCACTAAGTTTTCTAATCGCTTACAGTCTATGATGAGCGCAAAGCAATGCCACATAGTGCTTTATAATTCAAAGTTCGGGCGATGTTCGGCATTCGTATCTTTTACTATCATTACTGATTCGTATAAAAAATATTAACCCAGTGACTGACTGACTGATTAGAGTTTATCAGTTATCCTATTTTATCCATACAAGTGCAACTTTTGAAATTTTAGTGTTGAATTTTATTTTTTGAATATGTATTTAGATTCAATTGATCAAAAGCAGTACCACCCACGATGAGAGGGAACATCGATTTATAAAATAATATTTTCAGATACGTTACTGAGGATGCAAAATATGCTGCACCTGGGACCCAGTTCTCACGACGAAGTCTTTTTCGACTTATATATACTCGTCGGATATATGAATACCGAACATACTATGAATAGATGTTAATACTAATGAACACACTGCACGAAAAATGAAAAAAAAACGGAAATGCCTCACGACGTGCTGAACATGGACATAAGCCAAAAGTGGTAGTAGACCTCTAGTATGCGAGGGGCTGCCTAGGTATGTACCATCGCATGTCTAGTTTCACAGCCAAGCAGCAGTGTGCATGCACTGTTGTTTTGGTTTGAAGGTCATTGTAGCCAGCGTAATTACTGGGTATTATGAGACTTAACATCTAATCTCTCAGGGTGACAAGCGCAGTGGGCTGCCACGCAGTAATTTGTAATTAAAAATTCCGTATGGTGTTACTACTGTTTATGGGCAGTCGTATCGCGTCACGCGCACCATTAGACGTGCGACATGCAATAAAAAAATATAAATACTCACTTTAAATCTAGCTAACACTTTAGCTCTTAACAAAATATAAGTTAATACAAATTTCAATCATACAAATCACGCTACTCTTCGACCACTGAAAATTGTTATACCTTTCTCCTTACTTTTTTATGGACTCGTTAATAAATATTATCCATATAAAGTCAACCAACCAGTTACATGAACGTTTAATCAAGTCGCCTCAATAAACAAAACACTAACACGACGTTACATCACGTCAACTGTATCTTTATTAGCGCGTAAAGCTCCCTTTATGTTAACACGCTATTTTCACCGCTATTGGATATTCTAGTTCAGTTAGTATGCAATAGATTACGACACGCTACACGTTATTAAATGAATATTCACATATACGACGCCCGTGTCATTTTTATACAAAAAAAGTGTGTGTGTGTATTAATGTACACATGTATGAAGTGAAACTTTTTCAATCAATTCATTTTTTTCACTGTTCTTATAATAATTATTGTATTTCATTAATACGGCCAAATTATTATTATTATTTATTTAAATATTATGGTCTGCTAAATTGACAGTCACGTTTTTAAATGATGGTTAATTGCAATAAATTAATATACTATTACTAATACTTACAATCAAAATTGAGGTTAACATGAAAATAAAAACTCTCTTAAATACAAGCCGTTAATCCAATTTAAATTATAAGTGACCTTTGGACTGAATCAATGACAATGCACACATTGTAATCATCATTCGTATTACAGTAGCATGAACACTACTCTCACAGTTATGCAACATTCAAATTGGCCTGGACGCATTTCGATAAGCGCCGATCTAATGAATGTGGCTTCGAAACCTACCACACGTCAATAATTAGTTCTAATTTTAAATTTCATATTATTTATAATTGCGGTAAAAATAAATATAGATGTACCATTGACATATAAATAATGACCCTAGAAGACGGCGCCGTGGCAGTCCAAAGTGACAGAAAATGTGACGATTTTCGTGTGACGATTTCTTTTAACATAGATTTTCCCGTACTTTGATAAAGAAGTTTCACTTAAAAAACAATACGAGAAGGCAAAATATTATGGCTCTAATATTATTACAGCCTTAACGATAATATTTTGTTAAGTTCAGGTATGAAGGTTGTCTCTGTAACTACTGCTCTGGTTCGAGAATTATTTCACTAATAAGAAATTATATTACTCCTAGTTTTTATCGACTAGAGAACGGACTTGTAAATGGGCGGAATTGAAGACAAAAAAAATAGAACTGCACCTCAATATTAGCGCTACTTACTCTGAGAACTGATTTATTATGTCCAGTTAAATTATTACATTGGCTGTAATATACGTAGTAGATTAGAATATTCAGTTTACATATTTTTAATTAGGTCGTATAATTAATGGCACCACTATTGTAAAAAAATGCACGGTGTAGATAGGTACTAAATAATTTACATTACAATTACGCTAAGAAGTGACGTCAGCAGCGAATTACGCAGAGAGAAATGGCGCGAATACGCCATATTATGTGTGGGTTTTGGGTAGGGTTGCCACGCACAACAAAATAAATGCCCAACGGCGAGATCGGATATTTTGACATTGACATGTTTTTAAAACTACAAATAACTTGCATTATATTTTTGTACGTAATCGACTTATTTATTATGATCAAAATAATAAAATACGGCTGTGGCCTTTGTTGTTCAAAAAACGTCATTTCCTATTACTTTGCCCGCTGTACAATAACTGTTTGAGATTACTACAAAAAGCTCGACAGGCCAAACACGTAAATATTCTGCCGGGACTGTAAGGCCCCAAGTATTCGGCTCTGTCCGCTTGGCAACCCTGTTCTAGCGGGAATCCTACACCAGCCTTATTATTTTGTCTTCATTATCATTAACTCAAGGATGTTTTAATTTTGTTTTAAAGGTACACCAACGGTATCACATATTTTTTTATATATTTTTTATGGCTTTGAATGACGAAACGAGCATGCCGTTCACCTGATGGTAAGCGATACGACCACCCATAAACAGTAGCAACATCATCCAGCACCTTGAGTTACAAAGTACTGTGTGGCATTCCACTGCGCTCGTCATCCTAAGACATAAGATGTTAGTCTCACTACGTCCTGTAGTTACACTGGCTACAATTTCCTTCAAACCAAACACAACAGTGCATGCTTGGCGGTAGAAATAGACATTGCGGTGGTACCCACCCAGACGGACTCTTACATATGAGAAACCTACCAGTGAATTAGATTAATATTTACTTAGACGTAAAGAAAACTACGAGATAGGGTCACTATTTCAAATTTTTATAGGCCAGGTTAGCGAAAGCTTCTTACAAATTTGACCAATCAGGATGTTTTTTAAATATGTTTACAAATCACTTAAAATATTGATTGGTTTATTCTCGAAATCGGATTGACGGTTTATATGGAGATGGTAATTTTAAAAAAATCTGATTAATCAACAGTGGATTAACTGACATTTGGTAGTTGCTTCGAGGAAAATGTAGAGTGCACAAAATTGATAAAAAGTTGCCGCGAGTCGCGACTTTGTATTGAATGTCAACTACATCTGAAAAAAAAGGTGAATCATATATTGATTGACATAGTAAAAAAGGCGGGCCTTTGTGTTTCGTTTTTAGTTCCCGATTGATTCCCGAAATTGGTTTGAAAATATTTCGCTTTTCAATTTCGTATTGCGATTTCAGTTTTTGAACAATTAAGTGCCGGCAGAAGTGAAAACTTGAACATTAACGTTGTGCATTTCTGAGTATTTTGGAATGGTTAGGGAATAATTTCGCACAAATTGCTTTATCTATCAGTATAAAAGTACTAGCATTTTTGTGGTTAAATACAATATTTATTTATTGCGCTATCGTACAGAAAAATAACAATTTCACTATTTCTTTATAAATCAAAATTTGAAAAAAGAATGTTACGGTCTTTTGTACTCGTGCCGTGCCAACGCTGGGGAAATAAATAAAAATGTAGTCGTTTAAGAATTATAGCTTCTACGCATTGTATTGAAGGTTCATATTAGTAAGGGATGGTAAAACCTCCTACGCATTTTCGATCGGTCACGTGATCCCGACGCGAGTTTAACATTTTATACCCATCCCAAAAGTGCTCAACGCCGCTAAAGAAGTTTTCACTTCCAAAATGTTTTGTTTCCGATATCGGTATGTTTTCATTTATATACTAATATTATATAGAGGTAAAGTTTGTAAACTACTGAACCAATTTCGATGAAATTTCGAATGGAGATAATTGGAAATCTTGGGAAGGACATGGCCCATGGCCAACTTTTTATCCCCGGAAAATATAAAGTGGGACTTTTATCCGAGAAAAACTTTTTACGCGAGCGGAGTCGCGAGCAAATGGTCGTTAATTATATTTTGCTTTAATAATTTATACATGGCTTCAAGGTTTCAGAATTTTTTGGTTATGAAATATTTTGTTTTCATTTTGTATCAGATATTTACGTGAATATATAATGATAACTTTATTGGAATATTTGTCAGTAATGTCGGCAGGTATTTAAGTATTCTGTTTTACATGCAGCTCCGCCCGTGCGAAATATGTCATTCTAAGCCCATATCATTCCAGGAAAGTGCTTCTAAAACCCCTGATTGAGATACTAGCCGAGTACAGACGAATAGTCACGAACACGAGTGTCTAAACCACTTATTCAGTTGTATCTATTCGTTGCAATGCAATGCAATCAGCCCTGTATTATATACTGCCCGCTACTGAGCACGGGCCTCCTCTACTACTGAGAGGGGTTAGGCCTTAGTCCACCACGCTGGCCTAGTGCGTGTTGGCGGACTTCACATACCTTCGAAATTCAGAGAACTTCTCAGGTCTGCAGGTTTCCTCACGATGTTTTCCTTCGCCGTTAAAGCGAACGATAATTGATAACAATACACACGTAACTTCGAAAAGTCAGAGGTGTGTGCCTTGGGTTTTGAACCTCCGGACATTGTCTCGGCAGATCGTTCCATTTCCATCTAGGCTATCGTCGCTTTTTATCTATTCGTTACTCACAATTAATTGTCATATTTGTTCGCCAAGTACTAAATGAAGTTATAAGAATTTAAAGAATCGGTTCGATTTCAAAGTTACCACAAACATTCGTGCATACAATATTAAATAATCAATATTCTTTAATATTTACTCAGTATTTCTTATGGCCTTAAGCGGTAGACAGCACATTCTGAGTATTCTATAAAGAGGACGTTTGATATCTTCACGATATTTACGACGTAAATGCGGGCATTTGTAATATTCTAAAACAACGTTACTATAATGTGGTGACGTTTATAGTGTGGTACTAACGAGGCCGGGGTATTTGAATACTACTACAATACTATACTGCAGACATATATACACGTCCGCGCAGTGTCAGAGCCGAGTCAGGCACTTTTTCGTCAAGAAGCGGTTAGAACAGTGACTAAAAATTAGACGCTCTGAAACGGGATAATATTAATTTGTCATCGAATGAATGTAGGTATGTTATGAATGATGGCGTCTGTGGTGTATCGAGTTCACCGTGACCAGTGATCGCAGATAGTAGTCGTAGTAAAGTATGGTCCGCATGTATTTTTGTGGGCTTTGACGTTTTATTTTGAAGTTCCTATTCACATAAGACTTGTACCTTTCTTAAAATTTATTATAGTTATTTAATATTTATTAATGTTTTATTGCTCCGCAACGGAACCGCATCAGTCAGACGATTTTTTCTAGCTATGTAATAACGGATAACACGAATAGACCTTTCTAAAAGTAGGTCACGTCTTGCACCTCGTACATTTTGGGGCGCCGGGCGTAGTGAATTGGCGACCCGCGACACTCTCAGACCCTGACCTTTGGGGCCCGTAATTCGTAACTGCTTAAGTAAAGTAAGTGTTTCGGCGGCTTCATATGTTCTCGGTTAGCAAAACCTTTGAAGAGCATTTCTTTCCACTATAATAGCCCCAAGATAGAAGAATGGTATTTTTGTTTTTATGTCTTAATGTTTGAGTATGAATAATTACAATCTGTGCGTAGACTTTATTTCGGTAATTTACACATATTTTACATAATTTCGTTACACTTTTTTCTGCTGATACTTAGTAATTTTACATCGACACTTATAACTTCACGGCAATACAACTTCGATCTAGAGGTAAAATACCGTTGACCCGTTACGTATATAGGCGGCGGATGACTCACCGGGTTTTTCGCCGAATAGAACAAACCAAATTGTACACAAGTATTAGGTGGGTATAACTAAAGGACAAGATGACAATCCCTCGCCCTGATAGACCCGTGACTATAAACAAACTCTCCAAGAGGTTTGTATGACTCATCCTAGAATTAGATTTAACTCTAAAGTCCTGTAACAAATTTTTTCTTCATATCTTCAGTGCTTGCATACTGGCAGAAATATACAAAACGATGGTTGCCTAGACAGACTAACATATTGTCAAATAATAACTGAAGATTACGCGTCTGTCACCAAAGGGAGAGGCAGAGCAACTACTGCATCCAGGTGCACCTGTGTGATAAAGGGCAATTGTTTTGTAAACTAGGGCATGTTTATAGATTGAGGTATGGGAATCTATAGCAAAATCAGTAGGTACATATTATGTTTATAAACTTTTCGATCTACATTCACACTTAAGGTCTGCACACATCAATCTAATGATACGTAGCATCGCAGACACTGAAATTGTCGCCTGCTTTATATCAGAGCTGAATCTAAACCGACGTCTTAAGTCCCTTGGGACGGCGCAAGAACAGCTTAAGGAAACGGTGTATCAGAGACGCCCCGCTCAAAAAGCCGATGTACATCGCACCTTTTATAAAAGCGGGTTTGAAATATGATAATCCTATACAAAATTTTGCAAGCGATTTTTCCCGTATTTAATATAATACCTACCTACAAAGTACTTACTAAGACTTTTCCCGATTTTTTTTATAATAACATACACGTAATAGAAGAGCAGAAGCCGGTGCGTCTGTACATTGAAAAGGAGCCAAACACAAATCAGCTATTTTATTAATCCTTTTCTATGTCTGGTTTTTCATTCACTATCAGCCAGGAGTCTGTGCCTGATATGGCGATAGGCTTGCCCCCTATCACATCATGGGACGCATTACGCACGGCTACAAGTGGGTGCCTTAGTTGCGCCTCGGCCTACCCCTTCGGGGATAAAAGGCGTGAGTGTCTATGTATGTATGTACTTTAAACCTTACGAGTTCTACGCGGGCGGAGCAGCGGGCAGAAAGATAGTATATTTACAGGCACGGCAAGATGTCTCTACTCCTGATTTTAAGTGGAGTGGCTTCCATATAGTTTTAGTTGACGAGAAATGATTATGCCTGGCCAGTCAGGCCAGTAGTCTTACTGTATACTTAACTCTTGCAAGCCAATCTGTGTGTGCTAAACGTCTAAATATGTTCAGGGATTTCTGCATTTAATTCTAATAAACAAATTTTACTTTTAAGTGGCTGAGAGACATCTGAGCAGTTATTGTGGCTCATAGGGTGATACATGTAAAAGTCAGCAACAAATACTCGCACTAAATCGTACGTCCATCGCCTCCTTTATAGTAATATATTTCTAAAGGCTCACACCTCAAGTGTCAAGGTTTTCTTGGAAACTATATGCTGAGTAATCAGCTAATAGTCCTTTGCAACGTTTATTTTCGGAAGTGGTTGCCAGTTGCCAGCCTTTAATATTTTACCACTCCAAAAGAACTACGGAGAATTCTGCCTCGATCTACCAACAACTTTGTAGAGAAACCGATGCACGGTGTATTTTTAACACGCTTTTCAACATTCATTAGAATTGAGTAGCGTTAGACTAAATAATGCGTATGGACTACCTATGATATAAAATCTATATACAACTTAGGTCAAATTTCACCAATTTCTTATTTAACGGGTGTTAGTTAATCGAGCATTAAAATTATCGCGAATGTTAAGGTATCATGTGTCACATGAAATAACGCCTAGTTAAGGAAGATAATCACTCGTTAGGGCATGGTGGGATACTAAAAACCTTAACAGTCCGTTAAGGCAGTTAACAGGCTGTTAAAGTAACTAACAAAGCATGGTAAAATTATGCCTTAACCTACAGCTTCGGTAAAACTCGGTGTATTTATACACAAAACAAAAAAGTTTTTATTAAATGAATTATATAAACGGACTAGCATTGCGCGCGGCTCCGCCCGCGTGGAAAAGTTTTCCGTGATAAAAAGTAGCCTATAGCACTCAGGATTAATGTAGCTTCCTATTAGTGAAAGAATCTTCAAAATCGGTCCAGTAGTTCCTGAGATTAGCGCGTTCAAACAAACAAACAAACTCTTCAGCTTTATATATTAGAAGATTAAGTATAGATTACGTTTTCACGGTTACACCTCATAAAAATCATTATCTCAAAACTGTCGCCTTGTTGGTTCCTTCTTACGTAACTACAATGTCACTCAAACAAACTTCAAATAGGCACATGAGACATGAGCGTATTCTGCAGGTGAACGGCGTGGGCGACCCACTAATTAGCTTATTATGACTAGATTAATTATGTTATTGGATTTCATGCGTAAATTGTACTGTGATAGATCGATAGAGGACGAATCAATGGGCCTAGCAGTTAACTAACTAGTATATTTATTTTCACATGTCGTACGTATATTGGCGGAGTTAGGCATTATCTACCAGCCACCTAAAGTTTAACTCAGCAATTAATGACGAAGCTTAAAGGGAGGGGGGGAGTAGGGGTGTCCGTAAGGCAGGTAAAAATGCTAGCCCGCCTTTGGTGGGTAGGTACTAGCTTCCTTCTTACGTATAAATGCAAAATATTGTGAAGATGTTTGAATGTTTGTTATAAGTAAACGTCAAAAAGGCTGAACGGATTTGGATGAAATTTAGAACTTGTAGAATTAATATGTAATATGCACTTGTTGTCCCAAGTTCAAAATAGGACTTTGATTTTAAAAAACATGCACCCGCGTGTAACACATAGTCACACTGAAGTCCGAACCGCCGGTTAGCCAGTTCGGTTGTCCGGCCTCGATCAACACAGCACGCGTGATCTATGAACTTTCAATAACCCGTGACCTTTACAAATTAATTGCTTGTATTTATTTGACAAAGCAATTAACTTTTGTGCTCAAAAATCAAATATATTCCTGGCAATTTAATTAAATTGATATTATCTTTGATATGGAATGCTCACATAACATTTTCTGTCTTTTAAAATTACCTTTTGGTCTAGAAGTAAATGGAGATCCTAGTTTGGAATCCCAGGTCAAGCATTTAATATATAAACTATGTATTAGATGGTTTACTTTTTACAAGAATTAATCATTGGTACAACGTGATAGTAACTCTAATAATAGTTTATATATTGAGGCTTTATACAGCTTGCATTAAATTATTACATACCTTAATTTCCAAATTTAGAGTTCATATTTCATTTAATTAGATCCAAGTAAACCTGAACTACGTAACTGTAATAACCTATCAGGCACGTAGTTTCCTGATACGAGAGGTTAGAGACTTAGGTTTTGCTGGCGGTTTAGACCGATAAACTCTCGCTGTGCACTTTTCCAGAGTTTTCCAGTTTCCCTACCCTAAGGTAATCGACATAATGTAGTAACTGTGTGACTTTATCAAAATCAGCTATTTGAACGTTTTCTGGATTGGTGTGCGTCAATTTTGATCATGTAACACATTTTAATATCAAGAAAGAGTTTTAGTTACAAATGCTGGAAAATTTTCCGCACCAAAATACGGACCGTAATCAGTAATCGATTTCAATTACTCAGATCGACTTCTAAAACCAGTAATGAGTAATATGTGAACGTATGGTTCAAACTTTATTCTAATTGGTCTATATTATCATCGATCCACATCGATCTAGAATCTAGATTGATAATTAATTTCGATCGTTAGAAGTATTCTTTGATTACTATAAACAGAAGTCACTAGATAACGACCGATTTCAATAAACTATCCCAATCTTAATCTTCGATCTGACCCCGATTATAAACCAATCAAAAAGAGGATGTCAAATAAGCTTTATTCTGATTGGTCCATTTTCGGGACGAATCGAAAAAGAGCGATTGCGATAGTTTATTATAATGCAAATTGATATTGAATATTCATTGATGACTAATGACTATAGACATAAGTGATTAAGTCCGGTTTTTCAACCGTAATCCTTGGTGTTATTAAACTGGACGCGCTCGCAGAACTTCGAGTACACCGGCGTGGGGCGTGAGGCGTGAGGCGCTGCGAGAACGTCCAGCTTAATAACAACCGGACAAAAGATAACCACGGTTGAAAAAACGGGCTTAGTAACACGCGTATTCACAAACAATACTATGAGGACGCACAGGACCGAACTTCATAGTTTTCTTTGGCTTTGTTTATTTAACAGCCAACTGAAGTTGTAACTAAAGTTGTATCTCAATATTAGCCAATCACAGTGCCCTTCAAAAGCGGCAATAGCCTAGTTGGGAGTGGAGCGGACTGCCGAGACGAATGTCCGCAGGTTCAAAACCCAAGGGCACGCACCTCTGACTTTTCTAAAAAGTTATGTGTGTATTTTTTGTGAATTATCGCTCGCTTTAACGGTGAAGGAAAACATCGTGAGGAAACCTGCATATCTGAGAAGTTCTTTATAGGAATTTTGAAGGTATGTGAATTCTGTCAACCCGCACTAGGCCAGCGTGGTGGACGAAGGCCTAAACCCTCTCAGTTGTAGAGGAGGCCCGTGCTCAGCAGTGGGCAATATATAATACAGGGCTGGAATGGTATGGTACAGTGCCCCTATGCCTACGCACTGCGAAAGCTCTCATGCCGTAAGTACTGAGAAATAGACTTATTATCATAGCATTACTCCACATTTAGCTACGTAACGTACTTTGTGAATACAGACCTAAGCCAGCCAAGTGAACTGTGTATAGTATCGGATTCCCATCGTACATCATGCAAGGCAAACATTCCCACCATTGTTCACGTGTTATTCAAATACGCATTCCTGATGTTATGGTTGGTTTGTGCATCTGCAGTGTTCAATGGGATTCCAGATCAAAGCCTTTAGACGCTTGCTTCCAAAATACTTTACCAATGGGAGCTGGAAGATATTTACTTTAATTCTTCCTTGCGAATTTTGAGTTTCAATACAGGCTTCAAAAGAGCATAGGCGAAACAGATAGACATAAAGAAGTTACAAAAGCTCAAAGATCACAATATTTAAATATGTAGACAAAAATATTTAAATAATGAAGTAATAAGGTATTGTAATGTTACCAGCTTTTGATATAATTATTTCTATTTTCTATCCTACAAAACCCTATATAAAACTACCACAGAGGTAATGGCAAGGAATAAGGATCTTTCAAATTAGTGCAATATCTATATTGAAACTAATAAGTGTTACATCAGCTCAATTCCCTCGCTGCCGCATGGGCAACTGACATACAAACGTACCCTACATTTTGTAATCGATACCTAAAACTAGGCCTACTGACAT
Source organism: Sphinx pinastri (assembly GCA_947568825.1). Lineage (NCBI taxonomy): Eukaryota > Metazoa > Arthropoda > Insecta > Lepidoptera > Sphingidae > Sphinx > Sphinx pinastri. The sequence continues at coordinate 3,657,025 of OX387614.1, read as the reverse complement.
TACACTTTATTTATATAATAGCAAGTCGCTTGACTGGTAAATACCTGGCCCATAAGAAACAACTCCTGAACATAAAATTGCGCTCGTGTTTCTGTTTATAGCTACTATAAATTCTTTTTTATCTCTATTATTTTTTACCTCGGATCTATCTATACTATTATTCTATCTATCGTAGAAAGTGATCGTAAATCGTAAATCGTGTGATCGTAGAAAGGTAAAAATTTAGGTTTGTATGTATTTTTGAATGCTGTATCATAAAAAAATAAAATTCTATGCGCCTTCAATAATTATTTCAAGTGACGTATTAGTCGTTACTACATTTACATATAATTACCAGGCGAAGTCATGAAAAGCTAGAAATGCTTCAGTGGAATATCGAACGAAGGTAAAATGTAAGTACCTAAATGATAATATCGCGTAAACTTTTTTATGGTGTTGGTTTGACATTTGCTATTATTGTTACGGATATAGTCCTACTAATAATATAAACGCGAAAGTTTGTAAGTATGGATGTATGGATGTTTGTTACTCTTTCACGCAAAAACTACTGAACGGATTTCGATGAAAGTTGGCGCACAGGTAGATCATGTCCTAGATTAACACATAGGCTTCTTTTTATCCTGGGAAAATATAAAGTGGGACTTTTATTCCGGAAAAACTTACATGCGGGTGGAGCCGCGGGCAAAAGCTAGTTTTTTGAATAAAGCATACGAGATGTTGTTTCAATTATTTTCCGGGATGAAAAATGGTAGTGTTTTTACAAACTCATGGGCTAAGGGTGCCAAAAATCTAATTTCATTCATCGATTTCTATATGACTGTTAACATACAAACTTCTTCACAAACTTTCACATTTATATTAGTAGGATAATCTATTACAGAAGTGAACTGTCATGTTTCCAAAGTTAGAACTAGTTAGTTTAGCGCTAGGGCTGCCAAGATTCGGAGAAACAATATAAAGTTCGAGGACAAATACAAAATTAGTTTTGTATAATTAAACATAACCGTAGATATCAGTGAGGTATATGTTTTCACAAAAACTACATGATAATTATAACAAACCGACATATGTGTCAGCTATAGTTAAAAGAATAACTAAAATTAAAAATGACGAAATACTTAATTCAATAACCAATGACGCTTGTTACAACGTACTACACAAAATAGATCGGAACGCCACATGACATTAGAAATAGACAAAGCGATTGTCTCTTCCTCACATTATTTCGCCTACGAGAGACCATGTCATCTATATTTTTTTTTTCGTAGAATTATTGTCAATTAGCAAGTCGCGTTACGCGTGATGGTAACCACAACCACCCTAAAAGTGCAATAGTGTAAAAAAGACAAAAACTTATCAAAAGGAGATTATACCCTGGTAATAACCGCGTGGCAGCCCTATTACAACGTGCCACGACCATTCAACATTGTGTAGACCTTGCGCCAGAATCCTTCATGGAGACGTCAGACGAGAACAAGAGACCTATTTCCAGGAAGGTCACGTCATGAATCCTATGACTTATGTCTATTTGTAAATTGTAATAGGTATTTTATATGTATTACTTGCTAACATCAAACCCTATTCCGTTTAATGTAACCAAGATTATTTTCTATGTTTAGAAATTTACCAATGAAAGCCTCGTCAAAATAGGTTTAGTCGTTAAGAACATTAACTCGGACAAACTTACGGACGGTTTAGGTTTTGCTAATGTGCTCAACCTACGATTAATAATGTAGCTTTGTAGAGTTATATGGATGATCCCAAAATTATGAAAAAAATATGGAAAGAAGTCATTACTGAGAGTTCTACATTAATACGAAGATGAAATCTACCCATCGCATTTGAAGCATGTGGATGAAGGGCTTAACCGCACTTCATAGGCAGCCCAGCAATGGGACAGTAAATAACAGCGCTGATATTAACATTAAGAAAAAAAAAATATTATTACTTAATAAGTTATCTGTATGAAAGCAACATCGAAAGCTTTTTTTAGACGCGCTGCGATTAATTTTTTACTCTTTTTACAATCCCTTTGATATGCTTGCATACGGGATTAATAAACAGGAGTGTTAGTACGGTCTCGGTTTCAGTTTTAGTTTGCATAAATAAAATCTTTATAATCAAGATGAAAATATGTGTTCTCGGGATCGCATCGATGTAGTCTATCAAAAAGTAGAGACATGTACCTAACATAAGATCCTGTGCGGCCCAAAGGGCTACATCACTCTAGTCTTCTAAATATTCCTGTTTACCGATATCTATGAAATGCAAATTAAAATCTGATGCAATATCTGCGTGCAGTAGACATTAAATATTGTCTCGAAGCTGTCTGTGAGATGAGGCTGCGAAATCGATCTCCACAACTAAATATTTGCTAGAGTCTAAGACATACATCCTCGCACAAAGAACTCATATTATGTCGTAATCGAAACCTGCGGCACATAAAGTTGCTAGCATATGAGTACGTATTCCAATAATTATATTCAAATATTTTCGTGAATGAAATGTAGTGTCTAAAAATACTAACGATTATAATAAATGTGTTTGTTCTCAAAATTGCTTGCTTATGTAGAAAACAAAGACAATATTGTGGAGTTAATATTTGATTGTGTGCGTACACTATGAGTTCTTTGTTTATAAAATGAGTAGTTTTATGCCTCGTAAACACCGTAATGAAATAGTTTTATGATAAAATATTCTTTCTTTATCGACTCGTTACTCAACCAAGTATTTTCTTCTGAACATTGTGGAAGACATAAAAAAATACAAAGACACTCATAAGAAACAGCTGGAACCTCTAAATCTGTGCTCGCGCAATGTTTTCCACATTCAAAATTCATAGAAGTAATAACGTCCCATTTTCAAATAACAACTTGCATATCTCTGAGACGGGAGCATTCAAAAAACTGAACTTTCGCACCAAAACAACGCAATACGTACGTACTGGGTTCACTCACATTACATAATAGCATCACAACACTACACTGGATGCACTGGGGACATCGCTACGTACGGACGGAGGGTCCACGGGACCCCGCGCAGCTCCTGGCAGATCACCACAAGCAGCCACAAATACCTGCTGTAGATGGACGAGGTGGACCGGACCGGCCTAGCGGCATCGCCCTTGCAACAGTTGCTTCCCATCCCGGGCTCATCCCGGCCGCAACGCCGCGGTGGTCGGATGCGCACTGCGCGAGCGCCCGCCGCCCGCCACTCGCAACGGATATTTTCGTATGGGCGACGCCAGCGCCGCCGCGCCGTGGACGTTACGCAGACGTCACAGGCGTCGACCACACAGCTAGTGGTGTGCGGGTCGCACTCAGGAGTTCTGCGACCTTTGCTCATTTTCAATGGTTATATGTGCTAACTGTTGTCCATGATATGCTCGTCGGAATATTTTTTCTTTGCAAAACTTCCTAGAATTTTAAAATATGCTAGCAATAGCAGACATCATAACACTTCTTGAGATTAGGGAGACTCGGCGATACATTAATAAACCTAATAATATTGTAAAGGAGAACGAATATAAAAACTGTGATGGTTGTGAGCACGACATTCATACATGGATTAACCCGCACATAATAGTATTGCCAAGCCTTAGATTATAATACAGACTGCTTTTTATTCCGAGAAAGTTCACTGTGGGACGTTTTCCGAAAAGAACACTTTTTTTGGATTTTATTTTTTATTGGATTGCCACCAAATGTTCAGAGAAATTTAAGAGATTTTCAATATGATGGAAACCTAGTTAATCTTTGCTACGCCTATAGTATTACAATAAATACAGGATCCCTGATTTCCGAATTCGAGACCGCTTGCTGTGGGACCGATGCCATCCATATTTTTGTTTTGAATTTTAATAAAGATGAATTTTTCATCACCTTGCACGCGTATTGGCGAATATTGTGACGAAAATTAGCAAACAAAAAGCACAGAAAAGTTTTTAACCTAAAGATTTTAGTGTGAAATCAGGTATTTGAAAATCAAGGTTCTATTTTCATAAATGTTTATCGCTGAACATTACAGATGGCGCCACACTATATTGATGTTTGATAGATCGATCACGGAGGTGAAGACTTCATATTTCAACCACAGATGGCGTTGTTAAGCATAATATGGAACCATTCTTGATCTCATATTTATTTTTGGTTATTATAAGGCAAATTCAAAAGAGAATTATAAAGAGTTAATTTTGATAACAAACTATAATATTTTCACATTAAAACGCTAAAGATAACGTTGATGCAAATAGTTCATCGTTACATTAATAAGTTCCCAAAATATAATTAACTTTCACTGTACCTATAACGAGAGAATAGCACACGTAAACAATTTATCCTAAAACCCTAGATTAGCAGCGCAATTCGAAATATTACAGTGAAACGATTAAATGTAAACTTCCGAATCCAGACTCTCGCCCCATATACACGGGCAGAAAACATTTCACCAGCGACATTACACGAACACAAACCTGGATATTAGATAAAGCAGATATTCGGTTTCAAATAATGCGGCGTAATAGCATTCTTTGCATACTGGGATGTAATAAAATTCAATATAAACAAATTAAAAGTAGTATGAACGCCTCGAACAATACCGGGATAAAACACTTGTATTTCCAAGAAAATCTTCAGAAAATTCATAACATATAGGTACTTATTCACTACAATTTGCGATACATTTATTCGACACATTTCTTGGAAGCTTGTATCATGGCTATAGTGAATGCATCTCTCCGTTGATGGTTGGTTGGTGATGGTGGGTGGTGAGTGGTGACCGCCACCAAGGCGTGAGGCTCCGTTCTCCCACAGTGCTCCTCATCGACCCATTTAACAGTACACATCGTAAAACAAGCGTGTCATATGTCCCGTTGTCCCGGCGACTTCCTGGTGCTGTATTTATACCGACATGCGAAAAAACAAACAACGCGGCGCTGCGCCCGTCCCGACCCTACCACCGCCGCGCCGTGCAACTCACAATATCGATCGAATTCGCCCGTTGATCTACCGCGGCCCAATAAATTACGCGAGATAACCTAGTTAAAATAGAGAAAATCTCACCATTGGTAGTGGAAGGGCGCGGTGCCCGAGGGCGCAGGCACCACGAGGTGTGCGTCGCTGCCGGGGGCCGCTCTCACGGTATGGGGGCCGCCGGCGGGGAACGAGGGGGGCTCCATAGGGCTCCAGTGTTGTCGGGCCGCGCGCGCCTCGGCGTGTGCGCGCTGACGATCCCGTCCGCCGAGTTTCTAAAAATAATACTCAAAAATGTAGGAACGAAGCCGGCCGCCGGTGAATTTCGTGCGACGCGTATATTTCGCTGCGGCGCAGCCGACGGCGCCATTCGCACATCGTCAGCTGATCGCACGCGTTTTTACTGCTTCGTGAATTATTTGCGTGAGGTAGATATCGAGGAATGTGTCCCCGCACTGCGTCACCACACCACTCACGGCTATTATGACGATACCCATCAACTTCCGGTTTCGTTATGATGACGTAGTAGTTCTTATTTTAATTAGATTACAAATTGTACTCAGTATTTGTAGGAGGAGTTTATCGCATGTTTTCAGTCTCGGTAGTTTATAACTTACCCGTAGCTCCCAGACACTTATTTTTGTATTTCTGTTATGGACACATCACACACTAATGCGCCTGTCCAGTGTCCACATCTCTGCCGGCGCCTGATGCGAGTTTAAAAGCAAGCGACGTCGATGTAACTTTGCTAATAGATTTTGTAAAGTGAAGTCTTTGCTGTGGAAAGTGTAAGCGGCTTCCTGGTAATTTAACTACAATGCAGATCACGACGTGTACGATATTAATATAATATTTGTTTTGTGTAATAGTCTTCATCGCAGAATGTTCACTGTGTCACCGTTTAGAACAGACCTCTCTTAAAAGAGACGAGCCAGTTAGAGGTGATCTGCATTATAATGTGTAATGGTTTATGATATAAAAAGCGATGTAAAATCTCTGTTTATCTAAAATACCAATTTAATGTATATAGAACTTTATTTTCGATTCATCTGTTCTTATTGTACTAAGTAGTAAGAACTAAGGACTTAATTACTTCGTAGTATTTTTTTTTATGCAAAATCATATATTGGTACAGTTATGTGGAAGTAGAAAAATATAAATTTTGTTCCATACCCGTTACTTATTAGTTATTAGAAGATCTACTCTAAAGTATGAAAGTGGAAACATTAATCAGGCATAGTAGGTACTAATAACCCAACTTGCCGATCGATTTACTACAAATAAGCATTATCTCGACACATACTATAAGGCTAGCATGATTTATTTCTGCGTTTTTTATTTTATAAAACTTGCGAATAAAAAAATATTAAAATATTGGATAAATATGACAATACTATGAATGTCGTAACTGAATACATATGAAAATTAAGCCCTCAAAATATATAATAAGTACATGTACTTCTTATTTTTAAAGCTTTGTGACTGCCATTCGCCAATTGGGTTACTAACACAAATATGGTCAATGCAGCTGTATGTTATATTATAGTGTCAACAATACTAGACGATAGTGTATAAATGTTGTGCACGGGGTTTATTCTTTATAGATGTACAAATAACAAATTAAATCCTACTAATATTATCTATATCTATACTATTATATAAAGCTGAAGAGTTTGTTTTTTTGTTTGTTTGTTTGAACGCGCTAATCTCAGGAACTACTGGACCGATTTGGCAAATTCTTTCACTAATAGGAAGCTACATTACTCCTGAGTGCTATAGGCTACTTTTTATCCCGGAAAACCTATTCCACGCGGGCGGAGCCGCGCGCTATGCTAGTAAAATATAAACGCGAAAGTTTGTAAGAATGTATGGATGTATGTATGTTTGTTACTCTTTCACGCAAAAACTATTGAACGGATTTCGATGAAATTCGGCACACGGGTAGATCATGTCCTGGATTAAAACATAGGCTACTTTTTATCCCGGGAAAAGTTATTAACGCGGCGGAGTCGCGGGCAAAAGCTAGTACTATATTTACCTACTACTCAAAACAAAATAAGAGCCACCCTGTATTTTCGACATAGCGAACTCATTATGAGGTTCTGGGGTTAAAAAAGTATAACAAAGATAAAAAAAATCATTGTTTTAATTAACTGACATAAAAAAATTGTTATTAAATATAAAATTTACAAGATTTTAATTAATTAAATGAATAATTAAATTTTAGCAGAAAAATAGTCTTACACAAAAAACGACCATTAGTAAATAAACTCAAGATGAGCAATCTTCTACGATTTTCTTTAATATCGAGCATGTCCTCCTTTATATCAAACACAAGGTTGTAACCGTGAAAGCATGCTATCAATCAGATTAGTAACTGGTTTTTTTTTGGGAATTGACTCTCAGTTTGCTTTAAGCACAATTATGAGCTGATTTACGTTATGTACGCGTTGATTCGTGTCTCGAATGTTTCTATGCAATTTGTTCCCAAATGTGTCCTATTGGATTTAAGTCTGGAATATTCGCAGGCCAAAGCAATACTTTTATAACGGCTTCGTGTAGAGCTTCCCTGGTACTTCTAGCAGCATGTGCTCGAGCATTTTCGTGCATCTGCTTAAATCTTAGTCTTACTATTGACTGCCTCGGTGGCGTAGTTGTATTACGGTACGACTGCAATGCTGAGGTCTCGGGTTCGATCCCCGGGTCGGGCAAAGTGATATTGGATTTTTCTATTCAGTATCAGCCCGGAGTCTGGAATTTGCGCCCGATATGACGATAGGCTCGCCCCCTATCACGTCATGGGACGGAGTACCCACGGCGAAAAGTGAGTGCAGTAGTTGCGCCTCTGCCTGCCCCTTCGGGGATAAAAGACGTGACTATGCGTACTTGTAAATAGCACCACAAGGAGTCTTATGACAGGCTCGATGTACCGTAGAGCTGTTATTGTGCCCTCGTTTAAAATAACAAGCTCGGTTCTGCCCGATAGGCTAATGACTCCCACACCATTGCATTAGGTCCCCTAAATCTGTCACTTTCGTGGATACATGTGATTAAAACTTGCTGATTTTGCATTTTCAGACTATTATGCGACGATCTCCACAAAAAAAAATACTTTGCACTCATCTGAAGTAGGTAAGTAATAAGCTCAAACCCCCATATCCCAATCCAGATGCTGCCTTGCAAAAGTTTATCGGTTTGCACGATGAGCACTTGTCAGTGGAGTCCTCACTAATTGTCTTCTGGAGAACTGTTGGTCTTCATGCTAATAATTTTATATGGTTTGATCGAGGCGCGAGTTAATGTCTAGGGCGTATTATAATGTAGCTGCTTACCTCGACGATAAGACGGTTTGGAGAAGTGGTCCTGCACACCATGGCCAAACCTGTTAACACTTACTAGTAATTGATTGCATAAAGTGTCTCATCTGTATCTATCTATAATATTGTCATTACAATAATTTTAAATGTTCTGTGACTATTAGGTATGTAACCTATTACATTGATATATAATATAAATTTAGGGAAGACAACCGACCGATCATTTTGTTGCGCTTGCCTTATAAGTTTAATTTTATTAACCCAAAATCCAAAACCATGGAAATTAGGAAAAGTACTCAAAAGAACAAAAAATATTTTTGTAAATGTAGGGGAATGCACATTGTACGCCGTTATTTTTGTTTTTTGTTATGTCTAGTTTTAAGTATTTGTACATGCCTGTCCAGGTATTAAATCCCTTTATTTGGATTTTATCTCATTTCAACGTGATGTGCGTAAATTAGCTTATATAACTAATCTGACTTTGTATACAGCACAAATGTATTGAAAAATAAAGAAAAGAAACAATGAACAATTGATGACAAAAAAGTAAGCTCGGAGTTTCTTTTTGCCTTTCTTCTTCGGGTCGTCATCGCTTAGATAGCTAGTAAAAGACTGTTAGGTTAGCTAGGCTAGGGCCTGTAGTGTCCTCACCGGTGAGGATCGCGACGCGTTCCTCCCATTATTTTTTAATAAAAATTATCTCTTTTTTATATTGCCTTTCCTGCCAGCCCGAGCTGGCTTTTTATTTTATTTTTCATCATTGATTTTACTCCTAATAAAAATGACAGTAGTTATATCAGTGACCTTAGCTTTAGTATTAATAATAATTATTATAATCAATTTAATGTATTTTGACTTATCATAAGTGCAACTATGTTCGCCTACGTGATGAATAAAGTTTTATTTTTGACACGAGTTTCAGTCGTCTTGCATAAACGGATTTGCAAAGACCGGGCGGTGGCTGTACGCTCTCTACGCGCAAATAAGCGTGTGTACCGGCGCTTGTGGGCAGCGGTTGCTCTATAGGTACCTGTCGGATTTCTGTCTTCTTATGACTATTCGAGTCTTTCGAAATCGATTCCACATTTTGAATCGCTCGTCTTGCAAAATACATCTGTAAAGCAACCGAATGTTTCGAATGGCCTTCTTCAGGGTATTCCACTTGAAATGTGGAATGGCCTCAATATCCTGGGTATGGATATGCGCTGCGATCTGAATCCAAGGAACCACCACATCGAGAGCGTAATATCTGCAACATCCCGTTGGGTCGGAATTCTGAACAGGGTGCGGAGGTACTTCACGCCCGGTCAGCTTTATCGTTTATATAAAACGCAAGTGCGGCCGGGTATTGAATACTGTTCGCATCTCTGGGACGGTTCCACCTAATACCGCTCGATGCTTTGGACGGACTGCAGCGACGGGCTATCCGCATTGTAAATGATGCAGACGTAACAAAAAGTTTGGAACACCTGCAGCTGCGCCGCGACATCGCCTCATTCAGTGTGTTTTACCGTCTGTATCATGGTGAGTGCTCTGAAGAATTGTTTAACCTTATCCCCTCCTCTCCTTTCCTAAACAGAACCACGCCTGCTGGCTTGCGGAACCACAGCTTAGTGGTCTCTTCCATCCCGGCACGAACCAATAGGTTCGGTAATTCATATTTCTGCCGCACCACTAAGCTGTGGAACAGTTTGCCCACGTACGCGTTCCTTCCTTCCTACAACCTAGGGTGCTTCAAGCGGAGCGTGAAGAAGCAATTATGCAGGCCGGCATAATTGTGTCGACCGACCAGAGATGTTTATCTCCGCCGGTCGACATTATTTTGGGCTTCACTTCATTTACCATCAGGTGCAGTGAAGCCACTTTGTCGAGCCATAGATAAAAAAAAGCATTGTTATGGCTCTAGACGTGGTAGCAACGTCCATATCGCGTCGCATTCTCAGCATTGTTGTTTAATAAAGCAAATTCAACCACTTTATTACTAACAAAACTGGCCGTTGCGGAATTCAAAGTTAAATAAGTTTTAAATTCACAGTAAAATAGGGCAAAATCAAGTGTTTACAAAAAAACTACACATTATACCCACTTAAACATAATTCTTTAAAGGGATAGCTAGAAATGAGTTCATAAAACTTAAGAGAACAGTCCTATAGATTTTAAGCCATACTTTTACTCAAATAGAAATTATAAATCAGCACGTAAAGCCGTTGGTCCTGCACCTGATCTCTCTCCGGTCATGTCGGATTGCCGTCTCACCGGACTATGAGAGTGAAGGAATAGCGAGTGCACCCTGTGTACTGCGCACACACTTGTACTCTATATCTCCTGCGTATCTGGCTAATCTCTGTTGCTAAAATCCCCTAATCGCTGATCTCTCAATCATCTTCCAACGACCGCCCTGAGCCGAGGCTCGTACCCCACTTAGGGGGTGCCCTCAGCGTGGTCGTTTAAATGTAAAGGGTTGGAGCGCCTAAAGCGTTCGCCCGAAAGTCCGGTGCGGTCAGGAAAGCCGACTCGCGTCAGGCTACTGACCGTAATGTCCATAACAAAAAAAAAAATAAAAAAAAATCTGTTGAGATTGGCCGCCATGGCCGAAATCGGCTAGGAAGGGATTATTATTATTATAAATCAGTTAAGTATAAAACATAACCACTAGCCTTTATTTTATTTTTAGTATATTTAAAAATGTCGATCATGTTAGGTACCTACCACGTAATTTACACATGGTAACTGCGCCAAAAAAGTGTAAAATATCATAATATTCAACTACCCACAACTGTATTTATCCCCAAAAGATTTCTCAGACCGTAAAGAAAACACAAAATTCTGTCAAGATTTTATTTAGACCAATCAACACATGCTTATTGTTAAAATATGTTTTAACTACGACTAGATACATTAATATCCGTATGGAAACAGTTACATAGGCTGAATATATAAAAAAAATATAAAAGAATAGAAGCCCCAACCGAAATAAAAATAAAAAAATCCATCTTCCCATCATCATCATCATCTTCAAACACAATATAAATATAATAAAAAGAAAACAATATAAATGGCGAAAAAAGATACTGATTACAAAATAAAGGCTGTAAAATACGAAAACATATTTAAAATAACATACCAGATCATTGGCAAAGCTTACCTAATTACAGATCTATTGTAATATAATATTTAAATATCAGCAAAACTGGTGAACATTAAAAATACCAAATCATCAAATATTGACACATATTTGTTTATATAAACCTTACTACGGGGTTATATTATATATTAAACACACAACCACTATTACAACAGCGGTCTAACAAGACAGGATTGAATAACATATATGCGTATATGGATACATAAAGTTATCTGAGGAGAAAGCAGGACGCCTGAGGGTAACGCCACTGCGCTCTGAGCTCATGCTGCCCAGTGCACTGACCTCAATAACACACAAGGTCTTTTTAAGTTTATATATTTTTAAAATCTCCTAAAATCCTTTTTAGACCCGCTGTTTATATATTACACACAATTTTAACGATTCTACTCCAGTTACATAAATTTTGTTAATATATAGCGACACAGTTCGTCGGTTTGTCACGCACATACGTCACAAACGACATTACGACATTATCTATAAAAATTCATAAGATATAAAACACTTAAGTAGACAAGTTAATAAACTTGGTAAAGTGACATAAAAAGCTCAGACTAAGTGCAGTCTATTATTTGCAACCAGGGGCGGATCCAGGGGGAGGGCGTTGGGAGTCAAGGGACCTGCACATAAATTAAATGTTACGTCTTTGCTTAAGTTATCTAACCAATGATTTCAAAAAGGGTAACATAAAATCTAGTTATTACATTTATGAGTAGTCTTTATTTATTTACTAATTGAGCCCCCCATAACCTGTAACCGCCACTGTTCTCGGCCTGGAAATAACTACAGATGTGCACACTCGTGCGCGCGTTACGGTAACTATAAATTACTATAAAACACAGAAAATACTTTACCAAAGTAATAAGTACCAAAAAACTGGGTCTAACGTAATCCAGATATGATTTTTATTTAATTTTAATAATACTTCTCCCTTATTACTACACATACATTCTGTAAAGTCGCGAGAAATATACATTTGTACAGGGCGTGTACATTTATATATCAAAATCTTATGTCTCGCATGACTAAGTGAATAAATTAATATAAGTAAAAATGTTTTGCCAAAACACTAGTATAAACAAAAAATGATATCATGCGAGGTGGCAAATAAATATAATAATATATATATATATAGAAAACTAAAATAGTCGTAAAATGCGATACGTGTTTTAGCAAAAATACTTTTCATACACTATAAAGATATATAATTTATCACAAAGACCACAACCCCGCACCGCTAGCGACGTCCTAAGCGTGTAGTAATCATTACAAAAATATACTTTCCTTCCGTAATTCAATTTACATTTCACAATATAAAACAAGTAGAAAACGAACGCGAATATCAAATGAACGACCGTAAACGTCGGCAGGCATTGCACAAAAAAAAATTAAATTCGGTTTTTGTTGACAACATTTTGGTAGATACCCTGATTTTTGGGCTTCCGCGTACGCGACGGTGGTCGATACGGCCCCGTGGGGGACTTCCGGGAACCGCAACCCTCTGGTGAATCGCATGAAATTTTGATAAATAATGATGAATAAAATGAGATTTGTCAAGTCACTTTTACACCAAGAATTAAAGAATACTGTCTAATTTCTTTATTATAGTCACATGCATTCCTCCTCACTCCGGACAAGCAATACTCCATTTACGCGGAAAAGGAATTAAGACAACAATATCTGATAAACCCCTTAACTAATATCACAAAAAGAAAAAAATATCACAGAACAATAAAATAAATAATGAGATCACATAATAATTTTGATCGTTTTATCTTTTTCTTATTTAATAATTTAAAACATTAAAAAGCCTGTTAATAATAAACTTTATCCCAATTTCTCCCCCTCGTTCAATTCTAGAGTCCGCGTAAATGGAGCAGTGGGTGTGACCAATTTTAATACTCCTATTCATTTGAGCAATGAGATTAAGTTTAGTGACTCGACGTATTTCCAGATGGAAAAAAGCCTCAAACATTCTAAGTTAAAAGCCTTGGCATACAATCAGGCTTGAAAACATATAGTTAATTTTAACGTATGCTCAGACCGGGAATGAACGAGGGACTTAATGTCTCGGAAGCACGGTAACCCCCAGACTATAAAGATAGTCGGTGTACGAATTACAATGCCCATAAAACTTTTAATTTTTTTTTTATGTCGAATTACGATGCCAATAAAACTTTTTAACATTTTTTTAAAGGATATTTGTAATTTTTACAACTATGTGAATTTATTTGTATACATAAATTATTGAGATTAACTAATTCGAAAAAATCATCAGTTCTACATTATAGAAGTATAAATCATTCAGAAACACACAAAATACTAATCCCGGACACTTGCATTGCCGCGAAATAATCCATGCAAAATCACCGCATACTAAAGTCTATACGTAATGAGCAAATCTTGAAACCAAGGCGCGTTATATTAAAAAGAATCAACGAGTTTTAAACCAGCTAAAACTAAAAATAATACAAAATGTAAGTTCATATAAACCAAAAATGGTAACCTGGAAAAAACTGAGCATCAGAGTGATGTGGCCGCTAAGTATCGCAAATACCGGGCCATGGCGGAACCAAGGAAAAAAAGGTGAATTTATTTAATATGAACGCAGTCACATTAGATCTTAGCCAACTCTTGGGAAATGGCCCTGTCCCACCACCATCCTGAACCTGCATGACCCATTGGCCATCATGTACGAGCTACGAGGACATCCTACCTCATGAAGGGTGTCATTTGATGTATAATTCAAGATTCAAAGGAATAATTATTTTCTCTATAATCGACCCTTACATCCCAACTAGCATGTAGAATGTCTGCCAACCAGTCCCCAACCAGGAAATAACTTAATCTAACATACATAACTTAATCTTACATTTACTATTTCATGACATAAGAATCAAACTTTGTATCTATTACCACAAAAAAATGGATACACAACGTAATTTCCGGGCGAAATTATTCACGAAGCATCATGTATATTTTAATATACTTATCACTTTACTCCTTAAGTTTAGTGTAAATATCTAATTCATAGGTACATTAAGTAAAGGATTTATTTAAGTGGGGTCCCTTATTGTCTCACTAAAAATTATTGGGCCTAATTATTGTAATCGGAAACAATTCTAAAGGCTAGGGCACATTAGGGCGAGCCGCATCGCATAGCATAACAAAAATCCTCCTAAATCACTTTCGTACATTTGATATGAACTATCACACACTACAGGCGGGCCGCATCGGGCCGCACCGCAACGCTCCGGCGGATCGCTTACTTGGCATATTTTTGCAGAGGAGTTTTGCGTTGCCATGCGAACCGCGTTAGTGTGGGTTGGATGAATACAAAAATTGACCTCTATTAAGGATAAAAGTAAACTCAAATTGATTTAATTTGATATCAAGAATTTTGTGCAAAACCGTGTATGGTCAGCACCCAATGGAAGGTATTCCCTATTAATTTTTTAATAAATATTATTTTGGTCTTTATCAGCATAGGCATACATTGATTTGAGGCTAAATGTAAAGTAAAATATTCGGTTGTAAGTGAATAGGCTCAAATTAGTTTTTTATTATTATATTATATTTTTCTTATCTTTATTATGATATAGTCACCTTCCATTATTCATATTATAATAAAAAGGCCTAATGTTATGATGATCGCAGCGAGAGAATAATTAAAATGCATAAAAACATCAGAATCAACGCCGAAGAAAGAAAAGTGGTCAAAATCTGTTGTTCTATCAAAATTACCACTGTATCTGAGATGACTTCATAAATTTCTTTGTCAATTTGTCCCAAATTCTGAAATATGGACCAGCTAAGTCTTACCTATGTTTATTGATACCTATAAGTTATAACTTATTATACGAAAACCGACATGCCATAAATTAGGTGACAAATGTTTATTATGACTTACTCCATAATAACTTTAAAGCTATTATAGAAGATTTAGTTAAATTTAGTTCCATTTCCTTATTATGTCCGTATTTTTGAGTAAATAAATGAACTATGTCGACCACCGGAAGCCGGGCCCGACACGACGCACCAAACTAGACTCTAGGGTCGAGTGTAACGTGCGAGACAGGCCGCAGGCGGCTGAGCGATGAGGTTTGGATTACAATTCATTTGTATTTTCTTGCTACATTGAGTGTTCTATAGATCATGGAGCCCTAATCGAGGAGGACATCTAAAAATATTGATTTCATATATCCTTAGCTTAGGACTGCTAACGGCCGACTACTTCCATTATTGCGTTGCGGCGCGCTGCGGCCCGTTGCGCCTGTAGTTATGCGCGAGCCTTAAAACGAAAAGTTGGGAATATTTCCCTCTTATTTCATTTTGTGTCAAACTTTTCACAACTGGCTCTCAGATCTGAAATTCGAATGATAAATTCGTTTTTCGTTACCTGTCCTAGTCAATTGGCCATGAAAAATAATAATTAAATGCTTAATACGGTTATATACCTACAAAAGAAAGGACATGTCTAAAAACGGGCCAAAAATTCTAACCAAGATAAATATCTATAAAGTTTGAGCCGGGTTGAATTTTGAGGCCCAGAATCCATACAAAAAGCGGACATCTCCTTTTACAGGGTATACATTTTAATTTCATGATAAAGGTTTTTATTTAGGTTAGAATAAAACGAATATTGCGTCGTATCACGTATGAGATTCAGGGAACCCGTAGAAATATAGTCGAAAACGACAAGACGAGTTAGTTACCGGGAAAGGATCGGTGTTGTAATGGAATGTGGGATTCGTCAAGATGGGGAAGTCATATAAACAATTAAGGGCTCAATCAGACGGACTGCAGTTGAGTCTGAACTGCGTGCACTCGGTTGAAGTTTGAGTTGTATGGTGCCTATTAAATACTTGGCGATTAATGTAGTTCAAACCGATTGCAGATAATCTATTTTGCCGACAACGGACATTGCGTAAAGAGTACCGACAGCACATACTGCGTGATGTTAAGTGTACCGACAGCACATACTGCGTGATGTTAAGTGTACCGACAGTACATACTGCGTGATGTTAAGTGTACCGACAGCACATACTGCGCGATGTTAAGTGTACCGACAGCACATACTGCGTGATGTTAAGTGTACCGACAGCACATACTGCGTGATGTTAAGTATACCGACAGCACATACTGCGTGATGTTAAGTGTACCGACAGCACATACTGCGTAATGTTGTGTACCGACCGCACATACTGCGTGATGTTAAGTGTACCGACAGCACATACTGCGTGATGTTAAGTGTACCGACAGCACATACTGCGTGATGTTAAGTGTACCGACAGCACATACTGCGTGATGTTAAGTGTACCGACAGCACATACTGCGTGATGTTAAGTGTACCGACAGCACATACTGCGTGATGGTAAGTGTACCAAAAGAATTTATATTTTTCATTGAGTAACGAGTCGAGCAGGTCCCTGAGATGGTCTTAAGGGCCACTCCTGCCCATAAACAGCAGCAACGCCACTCACACTTTGAAGCACAAAGTATTGCATAGCGCTACACTGCAACCGTCACCCCGAGCCATAAGATTAAGGCTTATGATGCCCAGTGATCATACTGGCTACAATGTCCTTCAACCCGTATAAACAATGACTCTCACTGCTACTTGACGGTTGAAATAGACACTGCGGTGGTACCTCCCCAGTCGGCCTCTGACATCCGAGGCCTACCACCTAGTGCACGTTAACTGCGCAGTTACCGTGTTAGCGCGTCCGTCTGAGAGCCCTACTGAAAACGAAATAAATGCTAGAATACTAGAAAGAGTAAAATTTCAAAAATTACAACTAACACATAACTACTGTGCGATTATTCGTATATACGGTGAACATATGGTACATGATTAATCATTATGTTCACAACCCTACTGTCTATTAATAATCGATAACATTTGGCTGAAGTTGTAATGTTACGTCTCTAGTAAATGTATTGAGATCAACTGTAGAGATCCTTTCCCTTGTTCGTACAGGAGCCCGCGGGCTGAGTCTTATATACACACATAACGGACGTAAAGCAGTCCAAACACATAGACTTTCAGTCAAATACTTCCTCCAGTCCATCCCTTTCTTCATCTTCCCAATCCCTACAATTTCTCTTCTAATACCCTCCCCATTAAAAGTCCATACAACCTACTCCAATCGTTCAATAACCGCGCATCCCCCTTACTATTTCATCAACACTCGCCCACTCAACCTATGCAGCCCACCCATTCATAGTATCACCCCCCCCCCCCCCCGTCCATCCTCCCATTTACACCGCCCATTAATCGCGGTGGGTCGCAACTATTAACTTAGACGTGCGCGATCTCCGGCACATAGTTGCAGTTTGCATTCTGGTTGTCGGCCTTCTCGAAGTTTCCATTGTGTTCCAGGAACGACGGCTGGATCTTGACCGTGTCCAGGTTGTTGTTCTGCAGGCTCTCGACGCTGCACACGCACTCCTCGGCGACGGTGGTCACCGTTTGGCCCTCATTGTAGCTCACGACCACCTGGGCCTGAGCCTGGGCCTACGGCGACAAATAGGTGATACAGTGGAAGCTAATTTGAAGACTACTGAAGCAAATTGACTGGATTTTACACTGCGGTATGCTCGCGGCGCGGTAATTTTTTCTTATTGAGCAATAAAATGATCGAAGTAGTACTATGAATACTGATAAATACTATGGTTACCACCGAAACTAAAGTGTCAGGAGGGGTAAACGGTAACAGTAACTTACTTCCAGCCGGTCAAAAGATTTGTTATAACTGCGCAAACGCTGCTTCTTCCTCCCCCCTCTCCTCGCCTCAAGCCCCCCCTTTTCCCCTAAACTCACGCCTCCCACCTCGCCGCTCACACACCGCAGGCGACTTATACGCGAACTAGCCTTTATTTGAATATGGCAACCCTAACCCCTTATAAGCCTTGACAGCTCACAGTGGGGCAATCCTAACCCTAACTTACCTGCGCCTCAGCCTTCTTCTTCTTCTGGCGGCGCGGCGCCTCGTTGATGACCTGCAGCGGCGCCTGCACACCGTCCGACGACGACGACGTCTGCCGCTGGAACTGCTTCAGCTTCTTCAGTCCGCAGCGGCACGCCTTCAGGGCCTTCTCGCGCCTAATGTCACATACAAGTCCGTTGATAATAGGTCTATTTAATCAACATCTTAATTGAGTAGTCAATAAACTTCATGATACCACGGGCTGGCTTAAATACGAATGGGTAAAGACCAGACTGGTAGTATTTGCAAAACTCGCCAAGACATTCGCAGAAGCAATACAAACACGTTATACTCTTAAACAATTTAGGCGCAATACCTAACCCTTTTGTTTTATATAACAAAAAAACAAGGAGAGCTGCTTAATAAAAACCGAACATTGCTCCGAAATATGCTTGGTGACTTGATCAACATGTCGCGCGTTAATCGTATGAACAAATAACAAATAAATTCGCAGATATGCAACTGAGCTTCACCTACTATCGGTTTGACTTCAGTTAGAAACTGACTGCTATGAAGAATCAATTTAGAGTTAGCTTTAACCAGCGTGAATTTCTAAAGTCTGTTGTAAAATATTCACAACGCATGACATAAGGTCGACCAACTAGTTATATATCAGCCATTTACGGTCACCACTATTAATTCAGTACACCCCACGTCAATCATATTTAGTACGGAAGAATATATACGGTAACACCTGTTTGCAGATCCAGGATTCCTATGGGGAAGAAGAGGATTTGAGAAGAAAGCGAAATTGTTATGGATAATCCACAGTTTTGTCTATGGCGCTGTTTACCCCAAAGTCCCTCCCACCTAACGCATCCCGTAAATAGTAAATACTCACTCCGCGATCGCCTTCTCGCGCTCCTCTAGCTGCAGCCGCACGGCGCAAACCTCCATGTACAGCTCGTTGGCGCGCGTCAACTGTTGCTCGTACACGTGGCGAACGTCGCGCGCGTGTCGCAGCTCCTCGCGTCGCTGTGTGGTCGCTTCCTGCCCCTGCTGCGGCTGCTGCTGGCTCTGCTCGTTCCTGAGGATCAAGGTTGCTGCTCAAATCCAAATGGTTATGAGCTCCGAAAATATGTATTGTGATTAATTCATAACTTTGCTTCTTACCTGCAGAAATTAAATATTTGGAGTTAACTTCACGTTGTTTATAAACTAAGTCATATTCAAATGGATTCTTTTATTGAAAAACATATTATCCAAAAGAAGGTTGTTAATTACCTGATGTAGAGTTTGTTCATGCCCTCCTGCACCTCCTTGCGCCACGCAGCCTGGGTCACGCTGAAGCATTCCACCTGGATCAAGCTGAGCTCCTCGCCGGCGAGTTCCAGGTGAGCGGCGATGATCTTGAAAGGAGGCCTGTTGGCAACATCCAAGTTCTAAGTCACGAACTACACCAGGTCGAGAATATGGTATACTTTTACAGTCTATTCACATACTTGTGGTAGTCGTCGGAACAACTAGAATTCCTTAGAAAAGGGTTCAATGTCCCGACATTTATGAACTGTGGTCGACAACTGATGTGATCGATATCAAAAAAGAAGTCCGCCACGAGTTAATGTAAATAGACAAAGAACTGTATCAGCGGCAGTCCCCTCACCTGTTCCTTGGGGTTCGGTTCCAGCACTGGTTGAGCAGGAGCTGCAGGCTGTCAGGGCACGTGCTGGGGATGGGCAGCATGATGGTGTCTGTGCCCACACCCCACATGATGGCGTGCGTCTCCAAGTTCCTGTACGGCACCTCCTGGGTGAGGAGCTCCCACAGCACCACGCCGTAGGACCATACGTCCACGCGCTCAGAGCACGGCTCGTGGCGGATCACCTCGGGTGCCATCCAGGCCACGGTGCCAGTGAAGCTCATGATGGCGCTGACGTCGTTCCAAACGCGGCTGGTGCCGAAGTCGCTCACTTTCACTACCAAGTTGTCCGCTATCAAGATGCTAAAAACGAAAATGCTATGAAATCCCGCACTTCCTTAAGGTAAATTGTTGTGCAGAACTTAGATAAATGTACCCGATTATTTTACGTCGAAGTAGACGAACTGGACTTCCACCTGATGCTGCATATCCATGAAACATTGGCTGCTCTCTTGTACAGAAAAAGCAGATCTGTCTCAGTAGTTGATCTTCAGTTAAAGAGTCTCACGTCACGCTCACTAGCTTATGTTAGCTACTCGCTCGAATTAAACACGAAATAAAATGTCGTCTCGATTATCTGCTGTATTTTTTGAGATATACTCTGCTTCTGAATCTAAATCTCGTCAAATCGTTTAGCTGTTTCGTACATAAGCTCGAACGAACGGGAAAAACGGAATAGAAATTCAAGTTAGGGTTTTAGTTACTTGGGGAATAAAGATATGAACTTAAGAAAAACATTTGAATGGATATAAAATCCTATTTATTTAGTGTCGCTGAAAAACGTTTTGCATCGCTTTTCCTTAACAGCTTCATGTAGTATTGACACCCGTTCCGTTCTTGATGATTATTTTATTATTACATGATATTATCATCATCATCATCAGTCCCAAGATGTCCATTGATCAAGATCTGACCGACCGGTTGGAAACTCCTGAAAATCTGTTGAAATCTTATAACTAATTAAAGTATCACTTACTTGGGACTCTTCAGATCACGGTGTATGATCTTATGCATGTGCAGATAGGCCATACCGTTCGCTATATCCTTGGCCCACTTTATTATCTGCTTGGGGGCAAAGCACGCACCACTGTGCAGGAACTCGAACAGCGGCCCGTACTGACAGTACTCCATGATGACGCTGTAGCCAGGGGACGAAGTGCAGACGCCACGGAAACGCACTACAGGGGAGAGCAGGGTTTTTTATATAATGAACGCCAAACAACAACAAAATAAATAATAGAATTAGGGACTTCATGACGCTGTAACCAGGGGAGAAGATGTAGTTTGAACTCTGAAGACGCGACGGATACGCAGTTAAGGAAGTTCAGACGCGAAGGATACTCACTTCAAGAGAAACCACGGGCCGTTGAATGAACCTAAACGAAAAAGAATCATTGAAATCCTATTTGGTTACGAGTCCCTCTTGCATCTTGAAAGTTCAGAGTCCAATTCCAATGAAATTAAAGGAATGAATCCAGATATAAGACCAAAGCTTGAGAATAAAATAAAAATATAATAATCTATGAAACTGCTATTTTATGATACGCACATGTCAACGAACCTAACTATTTAGTAAGTAATAACTCTAGTTATTTATTATTTACATCTATACGCGATGACCACGAATTCTTAAATCTGTGCAAAAGTAAAATTTCAGTTATTAGCTGTATTAACTAGTCTTCTAACCCACTGCATTGTTGCGCCGACGCGACGCAACACTTATCCTATCAAGTATACTGGTTAACCAGCTGACGTCACTCATTAGCCACACACTCCCAGTCCTCAGGATCGAACGCCGCGGCATTATAAATCCGCGCTACCGAAAGACCAAATAGACGACTAAGTGCAATAAATTAGGTACCAATTAATGTTATACAGAAATTATATAAAATACAATAAAACAACCATTTATTTGCATTAACTTTATTAATTTTGTCTTCTCGGTTTCTTCATCATCTAATAAAGACTTTAAAAAAAAATTATATCCCTAGCGTCACCAGAGACAGCCACCAAAGATGCGCCTACGACTTCAATCCTCAAGTTATATTATTTTAACATCTACCCACTTGACATTGGCAAAATCACCGATGACACGGTGGAGCCATTTTTAAAAGAAGAAGAAGAAGACTTCAGTCCTCATCTTGCTGTTAAGGTATTGAATGTTACTTCTCTTGTAGTCAGTTATCACTACTTACCATAGAAATGGTGGAAAAACCCGCCGCCGTTTCTCATGCCGACAATTCATGTTCCAGGGCATAGTGACTCGTTCCAACGAAAGGCATCCAATTAGTGTCAGTCGGTGTAAATCCCCTACCAGTATACTGGTAAAGTAATTCAATCCAATCATCAACCACACCAAACTTACCATCAGGTTTGCTATACCCACTTTACCATTTCAGTATATTAAAAAACAGAGTCAACATACCTATATTTTCGTGGTTGAGCTTCCTAAGATGTTTTATGTTGGTCTCGCTTTTGTCCCTCAGTTTCTTAACTGCTACCATCTCGCCATGCAGTATCCCGCTGAACACTACGCCCTGCGCTCCGGATCCGAGGTATGTCAGGTCTGTGATCATCTCAAATGGCACCTCCCATTCGTCATCTAATAGGAGACAACATTTCGTACTTTGTTTTGTTTATGCAAAATTTATTTGCTAATATGCTGACTTATGTTTCTTAAAAATATTTTGCTTATTGTATGTAGTCATCATGTTTATAACTCACAAGCAGTTAATTTTGAGGTCACACTATATTGCACCTCATAACTACATTTGTAAGTAGAATTGGGCTTACTATAAATATAACTATTGAAATAATTAAGGTATTGTTTTTTTTTCCTTGGTTGTTTCTTAATTATTGGTGATGAAAATTAAAAATGTTGTAAATAACAATTCCCATTGTAACTAAATTGTCTATTTCAGTTATGCCTTATTTATGTTAAAGAAAAAACCCAGAAATGTTGCAAGCATAATAATGTGTATGCACAGACATGCCTAAGGCCTTACTCCACCCACTCTCTGTCCATCAATATATCCATCCATTAAAACAGATAATTACCTCAATAACTCCTCCATATAACATTTTAATCCATTTTCTAGGCATTTTGGTGTTATTGAAAGCATATAATTTTTGAAAGTAACAGACACATTGTAAAATCATGTGCGGCTCAAATGAGGTGATCCAGGGGATCTAGAGATTTGCCCCACGGCATCCCCTGCTAGTTGTAAGAGGCGACTAAATGGGGCTCAGAGAGAGTCATTGGTGTGAGAAGTGGGGGACTGCTCACTCCAATTTAAGCAACTCTGAGGTGGATGACAATGCAGGTGGTCGGTCTCCCGCTGTTGTAGATGCCAAAGGGGTCCTTTAGAGTTCGAGTTGGTATGTTGTGTAGGGTGTTCGGGTTAGGGACACAGTTCAATGCTGGCTTGGATGATGCTAAACTCCAGAATATTGACATTAAGCCGTAAGACTGGTGAAACCAACATAACTATTCGACACCACCCAGTGGTGGTAGCGATAATGCATTATTCATCTGGGAAAAAAAGCCATAATGCAGTTGGTCCATACTACTAACTCTTAACTAACAGTGAAGGAAAACATTGTGAGGAAACCTTCATACTTGAGAATTCTTCATAAGAATTTCGAGGGTATGTGAAGTCTGCCAACCCGCACTAGGCCAGCATGGTAGACTAAGGCCTAACCCCTCTCAGTAGTAGAGGAGGCCCGTGCTCAGCAGTGGGCAGTATATAATACAGGGCTGATTGCATTGCATACTACTAACTCATAGAGAACTGAACCCCAATAAGTTTTTGTTGTATTCTATAGTCACTGATGTTACTAAACCCCAATCCTAGGTACTTCCTCTTTATTACCCATCCTTATACAAAAAGGTCAGCAGCAATGTTTTTTTTTTACTTTGTGGGTATTCAAATAAAATGTGTATTTTTGATATTGTAGCTTTATGCTTTAAAAACATGCCTTTGGGGATGTTGGAAAACAAATTGGACTATATACAGACAGTGTACCAAAAAACTATGAATTTACCATGTCTCAAAGACTGTTGGAGAGGCAGTTGTTAGTGGTGATTTAACACCAGAGCATTGTGAAGCAAAGAAAACCTTTTTATGAGACAAATATAGACCAGTTGAACCCTACACACATATAATATAAAAATATACGCAAATAAACTGATAGGAACTCAAAGTCGACAATAAAGGGAACAATTTAATAATTAGAGGGTACATGAGCAACAGGTATTGAATGTGCCGGGAATGGCCTCGGATGAATGAAGGACTGCGCGCGGAATCAGGCCAAGGTTACGGCGACAACAAGGCCAATATCAGATTTACTCTGCGAGGCCACGCTCACTGCGCCTGTCTACGCCGCTGCAGGAGTGGACATCGCGCGCCACAATCTCAATCATATTTTAATATTTAGAACATAACTGGTAATTTATTTTGTATCCTTGGAAGTTTCAAAGCGCATCGACCTTGTTTCATCGACGCCTATTTATACTGCAGCATGCATTAACTAAATATGCTTTTTTTGTCAAACTCATAAGCTTTTTTGTCAAACTCACCTTCCTCCTGTTTCAGTTCGACGTTTGTAAAGAGTGCCAGCACGGTACTGAAACACTCGATGAAATTTCCAAACAAAAACATGTTCTTTTTTTCCTTTTGGATTGTCTTATGGCGGGGGCTTCGACTCCTACCCTTGGGGCTTCTGTGCGCTGGCTCAATGTGGCGTTTGCCAGGATCCTCCATTGTGACTTCCGCTACCACCTCCCCAAACTTGAATGACACTTTTAATCAAAACTTATTGTGTATATTTACCACGGCGTATCCTTTTTTTAATAATGAAGAGAACCGTAACTTCCAAGCTTGCACCATAAACTAAAAAATTATGAAGCTCCAAGCGGCACGCCAAATGCTTTTTTCTAATAGGGACGTTGCCCCCACGAAACTTTTTCGTATTAGTCGATAATTGTTCAATATCTAATAAGAAAATAATAGTATTATAATATAAGTGACTAAAATTATTTTAGATATTGTTTAACCAACAAATATTTTAAAATTAATGCAATATTCAATACACGAGATGCTCAAGAAATAAATTAATATAGCGATGAATATTAAATATTATTAGATAAATAGCAAATTTAATGCAAGAATGCTAGTAAGAAATATAATATGTTTATGTAATATTGCTTTCTACTAAATCATTGTTAACAAAGTTTAAACTGAGATTAATTCTAACGATAAAAGTATTCGCTACAAATATATTATGAAATAATAAAATTTCGAAATATCAACACAATAACATGACGTCCATCTAATATGAAAACAAAATGAATAGACTTATATTATGTAAATGAGCTGCAAAGATAAACTTGTTCTATCATTGTAAAATAAGTGAAAAATAAGAAACTCTGTGTTCGGTAGATTACTTTTTATTACATGATTCGATTTAAGTAATAATTTGCTATTTTGGAATCGACTAACGCACATAGGCAATTTCCTTCCACGCAGAATACTATTGGTTCGTCCCTAGATTGCTGATTGTTGTCCGCAAATGGCCGACTTCACATTCATAACACGCATGCGTGGCGGTAGTTTTAAAATTTCGAGTCCAACCCTGTTCAAGGTCATTAAAATACATAATAGCCTTTGTGGCAGTTACCAGCAGTTACCATTAGATGTCCTATTTGCTCGTGTATCAGCAGACTGCCATAATAAAATGTTCATGCAGACTTAAGACATCGCAAGAGAAAGCGTGATTGCATCATACAAATTAAGTTATGGGCTTATGGCCTTGTTTAGACAGGCGTTCAAGAATCAAGACACGTGACTTTCTCTCAAGATGAACTATCATCACAGAAAACCTAATAGCAATAAATAAATACGATTTAATACTTATACACGGAATAATAAATTATTCTATCAAATGAAGCGTAGTTAATTTGGTAGGTACAGTTATGCGCCCCTGTTGAATGTAATAATTGAAGTCAGTACGTAGGGGTTATATTCTCTTTGGGAGTAGTTATATTCTCTTTGAAGCTAGTAAACATGGTTTATCATCGCCTGAACTAATAAAAGTATGAACTGAATAAAGTCGATCTGAAATAAACTATACTTAAAACCTTTTTTATTTCTTCATCCCACTCTTGAGCCGTTTATTTACCAATAAATCATGAATAGTAGTCTAGTCCACAAGTTCAAAAACGCGAAAAATAGAGATAAATGTCCTGCAAATATGAGCGATAGCTCATTGGATTCGGAATCACCTCTTGAAAAATGTTTATGAAGGATTTTGGTGCAGGTAAAAAATTGCAATTGTTATTAACAAAATAAGATGAAAAAAATATGATATTTAGTTTTTCGTTAATAACTCGAAAAATATTAATATTTAAGGAATTTTGAAAAAAACTAGTTAAAGAGGAGGAAATTTCCGATAAAAAGTACGTACTCCCGGAACTCTATCTCTATTATTTATAACTAGCATTTGCGCGCGGCTAAGTGTTTCCGGGATAAAAAGTAGCCTATAGCACTCAGGAGTAATGTAAGCTACATTATGACGTCAAAAAAAAAATTGTAATATGATGCAAATTTTAAGAATTTTCCACCTCGCTGTCTTTTGAGACTGATTATAGCCAAAGTAGCCCCATTCAGGACTACGTTTTTTTGATGATTGAAAGTTGAGGCTGGAGAATTTTTTAGACCTACCTTGGAACCACAAAATCACCTGTTTAGATTTCTAATTTAGTTGAAAATTTAAGTCATAATTCATAAAACGTAAGTTTTTCACTTTACACCAACATTTACATAATTTTCATCAAAGTTACGAAGCTGATTATTTTTACCAAAAAAGTACAACTAATGAAAATTTAGTTGCAGAAAAAAAATCTCGAAAAAGTCTTCTACTTTTTAAAATAAATAATATTCAACTGTTCAGATCGAAAATTCTGAAAAATATTCATAACTTGAAAACTATGAATAATCGCGGAACATATATGGGGGTGATTCGGATACGCCAAGGGTGCTCTATCTCTGGCCCTCCGCTTGACACTATTTTTTGGGACATAGTATACTTAAATTGAATAACGTATATAATTTACCAGGATTCCGGATTAGGAGCAAGGATTAGGAAATTCTTTATTTTTTTTAATCTTACCACTAGAGGATAGATCTGACGACCTCCTGTGCAGGGTGGTCACATTATGGAATAGTCAGACACTATCTCCACGGAAAACAGTATAATGCAGGACTATTGACAAAATAATTGCATTGGAATAAACACAATGAAATGCAATCAAATAATTTTCAAATATACATTAGTTTAATTATAATTTTACAATCGTCAGATGGATACACTACGTTTGTACCTAACATTTTAAAACATTTTTATAGTATAGCTAAACAATGTAGGAATTAAAAATAACAAAAAATATACATAACATATATTTCAACTTATTCATAAAATTAATCTACATTTACAAAAAAATATGGTTTTATTATAATAGACTTATTGAACTCTCAACTTTGTCGATTAAAGCAACATGTGATGAGGGAATGACACAAAAGGTTTAGGAATAAATGTTTAATAACTTTACAATGCGCACGACTTGCAAGGGACTGTGCCGAGTGAGACAGAGCGATTGATTATTATAGATCTTTTATGGCTCATTTACACTCTCGCCTCGTGGCTCGTATCGTGTTCGCCACAAAGGTCGCGTGATCCGAGTTTCAGTTTATACTCCTTGGTGGGTTCGTTTGTTTCAGGCGAGCGCCGCGAGGCAAGTCGCGAGCGCAGTGTTTACTCTCATCTCGTGTTGCCTCGCCGCTCGGACGAAACTGTAAATGAGCCATTCAACCTCAATCGCTCCATTTCTGACACCATATATTTCAAGATTTTTGCCAGTGTCAATTAGAAATGTATATTATTCATTACCAATCCAAAATTGATAAAGACCATTTAGAAAATAAACCAATACGGAATATAGGCCTAAGATTTAATAAAACCGCTATTGTTTTGACACTAAAAGATACTTCACATCGGTCTAGTCCAAATGCGCGCATTATGCAATTGTTTATCAATATAATATTTTTTTCTATTTGTCAACAATTATGTCTAGGATACAATCTAATCAATTTTTTTTTTAAAAGAAGTTCCAGGAACAAAAAATGCTTGAAAAATGTTCAAGGATTTTTTTTTTATTTTTCTTTCTGTTTCATTGATATGATAATTAATCCTGTCATTTCTAACAGAAATCTACTTTCGAAAATACAATGACAGTTACTAAATAGCATATGTGTCCTAGGCATCACACATATTCAATTTAAGATTTCAAAGTAAATAACTTTCTTATTTTTAAATATAAAGATTCAGATTGGGCTTAGGAAAGTATCTGTATACATTTTCATTCCATTTTCTACGAAATACAAGGAAACAAGTACTAAATGAAGCACCCAGATGTATCGGTTAAAGCTTGCCTTTTGGACATGACTTTGGTCAACGCCCACTAATATGGTTCAGGATATGTAAAGACCTGATCGTAGTTCCATGAAATTCGGATTGATTTTATAGTCAAGAACGCCAAACGCTATAAGGAAGTTTAAGGTCAGCGCTGACGGACTGGCTGGTAGCAGAGACCATTTTTGATAACAATAAACTCAATATTTTCAAGAGTGTTTTGCCATACAAAATTATGACATATAGTAAAGAATATTAGATTCACTATTTCTTACTGCCACAGTCTGTCTGTGCTAACCTTTAAATCTCGTGTTATCCATACGATAAATCGTATCAAGGAAACTCTAAATCTCACAGCATAAAAAGATAGTTCAAATAATCTTTACAGGCAATATACACACTTCAAGGCAACACAATACTTCCAGGCACTAGTGTCCGTTACTGGGGTATCGGCATAAACCTTGATTGCTGTCGTTGGGATAAAATTATATAAAAAACGTTACCATGAAAACGTAGACTTTCGAAATGTTGCTTAATATGGTGTTTTCATATTGCTGTTGATTAGTAGCGATTACCCAATAACAGACCCTGGCCTGGGCTACCGGACAAGTCACTGGCAATAAGCATTAATCCATACTTAATCCCTCCACTCCTGACGACCGCTCAAGATATGTGCCGATACCAAAAAGTTGCCTTATTTAGCAATTTTCTGTAACATTTAAAAAAATCTTAAAAGCACTTACAAAATAACCAATACAATAAATAATACAATGCACCTTTCAAAAAATGTCTATAATAGAAATTAGCTAATTTGCCCCCTTTATTTATAAACGTTTATTAATTACAATATGAATGTTATAGTGTAAGAAGATATCGTAAACAGATGAAATAAAAAGTTAAACCTAAATTCTGTACCTACAACAAAAAATATCTGTAAAAACTTAGATGTAAATTGTGATTGCATACTCATATGCTATTACCAAATAGTAATATCGAATTTCTGATGCGTAATGACGCGAATTCATATAGAGAATTAAGGCTTATTATATCAGTTTATAAATAAAAGAGTACAACAGGCGCACTGAGGCGTCTATTGTATAATGGAGTAAATGCTTATTAAATTCACCTACATAAAGTTTTTTGAGCAAAACGTGATGTTCATCAGTATAGTTTTGTTCACGAAGCATAATTGTACCCAAATTACATTTAGAGATTTCAGCATGTATAGGAATTTTGTACAACATTGCGTGAGTTGGCTTAAATTCAGATGTTATGACAGTGCCGTATCGAACACTTAGGATGGGACCCAAATTTTTAATACATAAATGTGATGCTCATATTGCATACAAATTTAGAGAAATTATTCAACTGTATGGAGATCGACAGTACTACTGTTGGATACACTCATGCCTTTTTAAAAATATTCAATTTCATTAGCTGGCTTAGAATTTTAAAATATTTCTACATTTTGATAAAATAAATAGCTCGTTACTTATTATTACGCTTGCATTAGCATCACAGAATACAGAGATTCCGTAATCTTTATACATTATTGATATAAAATGTGTAAATGTGGGTCGCTGCCTTTATATTATAAACATGGCTCATTCATATTGGCTTTTACACAATTCAGACTCCGTATCTGATAATTTTTATGGTAAAAATTCGTAAATTTAGGCTGATTTAGAAATTAGAGAAGAGGGTCGTGACCCCAACTGAAAAAGGCGTACAGTATTTCTATAAATGTTCAATAGAAAATATTAAATGTTGTTACCTTTAAATAGACGTGAAATTCGAAACTCTGACTCAAAGATGTATTGTCTACGTTAAAATTGATACATTTGCCTTAAATTATTTATTTGAGGTTACATTTTTAAAATACTGTTCAACTACAACAATAATGATCGTAGAGATGTTACGGATAGCAAAAAAAATACGAAAAACTTTATATTGTGTATGGTTGGAAAAAAACGGTGAGTCCAATTCCATCGTTGTTCGCTTACTATTAGGCTAATATTAGGCATTCTTTATAAAAAAATATGAATTGACCAATCCGTAACATCCCAAGCTATATCAAGCACTTAGTATCAAAATATAAATGATATTAACATCAATACTAACACCATAATCGCGTTACACATAGGAAAATATATTACTTCTCATTTAACACGCTATACAGCAATATACATAAGCATAGTTTATTACGGACATATTATTTTCATAATTAAAATTTATTTTTGAGAATAGGAGCAACTTGCTGATAACGTTATTTGTGTTTCATTATTCTACACTTTGTATGGTATATAAAAAAACATCATTTGTTTATTTAAAAATAATATACTATATTATTAGTATAATCAAAATAAAAAAATACTTTTTACAAAGTGTATATCAATCCAACATAAAAAATCCAATTAATCTCCCACAACACGATTTTATTTTAAACTGAGTACCTAAAGTTTGCCCCCAATTCCGAATAGATAAATGAATTGCATTCACATATCCCAAGGCCTATATCATTATCCGTCGAAATATGCTATACGGAGGTCTAAAATAGCCACCATAGCTGAACCATAGCAGTTTATCACATTTCTTTTATTTATTTAATTAAAACGCCAAACAGATTACAATCATGACAATTTTATATAACATACAGGCTTACATCAAAACTATATTTCATTCCAAAGTATGGTCTCTTATAAGTTTATTTTAAGAGAAATTTAAGACGAATTGGTCATTTGCCTAATTATAAACGCTAAGCTTGTTAGTACAGTAAAAACCCCACAGAGGATATTTAAATATGACTAATGCCTTCTTCAACCCAACACATTAAAGTTCTCATAAAATCAGCGAAATAAATCCAATTGTGTGCTATATTGAAGAGATTTTATTCATAAGAAATATAATATCTGCTGTAACTCAGATGGTGTCCTTTTTAGACCACATGCTTAAACAAAGTACCATCTCTATACAATAACAACCCCGTCGACACCGAATATTTAATAATCTCTAGACAAAATGAAGTCTGTTCTAGCTTAGCACTTCATCATTAAAGTAATTGTTCGACATTGATGTGGTTTACAACTTACACGTGCAAAAAACTTGTCGAGTTTGTATTTATAACTTTATACTAATTGAAATTAAGACAAGTCGCTAAAATATAAATGATGAGAACACTTTTATTTAAATGAACAAGGAGAAAGCCATTAAAACACACAGACCAGCATTTAGGTACAAAATACCCGTCCACAACTGTCACGAATGCAAACATGATTATATTATAAAAAATATATTTACTTTACTTTTTTTGTATTTGGTGTCGACCCCTCCCATACATAATATACAAATGCCTAGTATCCATTCTCGTTCTAACTAACAATGCCTTAATATACAATAACTCCCGACGTTTCCTACTAAACCTGATTTATAATGTAAAACTAATGGCATCGAAATATTTAAATGCCAGAGTCCATTTAAGACTCCATTGTAACGAGACCTCTACTTTTGAGAAACACTGAAATAATCTACACTATCCCAAAGGTATAATAACAGAAACTATAGATGCGTCTATGCATTAAACATAGGTATAAGCTTGAAGTAACAATACCGTAACGTCTAACTTAATTATGTTTGTTTGTGTCATTTTAATGTTAATAAACTACAAGCTTGCTTTTGCACTAAGATGGCTCTGAGAAACGTTGAGCGGAAGGTTTAAACATCTGTGTAACATTGTAATACGCAGTATTTCTCAAAAAACCGTTAATAATTATTTAAAAGACTAAACTCGTCCCTCGCGCAACTTATCATTGACAAATACAGAGGCACATTCAAACCACAATTGAACTAATTTGGACGTTAACAGCTTTGACCCCCATCAAGCCTCTACATACGCCCCTGTATTTTAAAATAAAGAAATATTATTTTGCCACAGACAATTTAATACTAATAACCTCTCCTATAGATTTTATTGTCTGAAATATAGCTGAAGTAACTAATAAGCAGAACACAGCACGTACATTGTACAACCGTTAGATGCAATTTAGATATATTCACAGTCTTTACATGGAAATAGTCTTTTCTAGATATAGTGCAGCGCGATTCACTATGTTCTGAGGGAATACCAAAGATATTTTATTTAGTTTAAAGTTAGTCATGTAGGTTGCTGCAGTACTCCAAATGATAGTAGTAGATAGCGGATAACTTCGGACCTATTGAGTTCGTATTGCAACAAAACTTCACACCTCTTTCCCCAATGGCAGTTACAGAGATATTAAAAATAATCTCACAGTATCTGCATTTTGAAGTTGTCTCAGCGTGAGAGCGACTTGCAGCCGTGATTTAATTCATATTTACTCGAAGATAGGGAGCGTGCACGAACTATAGGGGGCAGCACAAAATCAACACAAGAGCCACATGTGGATAAAAACGAAACTTTTTAGAAGAATAATTGGTTCATATTGTTTTAATATGACAAAAATGATAAAATACTTATTCCGGCCGAATATTATTGATACCCAGCGTTGCCAGAATATGCTTTTTTTAGATGGGAGCTACTTATTTCAGCAAAATTAGGAGGTTATGTTCCATTAATTACAGATTTTTTTGTATTGAATATTATCTTCAAAACATCTTTATTTTTATAAATTACGTAATGAGACATTTCTAAATGCTTTTCGAACTCATAACTATGTATGTTTCATGCAGTTTAGATTATTTTTGACGATTTTTACATAACCATGGAATGCAAGTACCTAGGTACTATTCTTGGGAACATAATATAATTTCACACAATTTGATTTGTTTATTTTTCTGTTTTGGAGCATCCAGATACACAGCAATACATTATCAACAAATTAAATGTTGTCATCCTTTTAATGAATATTTTACGTCACTGCTAAGTATGGATGGGCTGAAAAAGAGTCCGATTGCTCTACCAGATGACAGTGCTTACAACGTGGACGTTCCCTATAGTGAAACAGATTTGAATAAAACCTATAAAAAAAAATATTCCGTGGTGTTCTTAGAGAAGAGGTTAACGTCAAAAATAAAGGAAAGATCTTTGTCAGATTTGACGGAATTTAAGTCGCTGGTGACACTTTGTCGAATTTAGTACATTTGATGTCATTATTCTAATATTATGCAATGGAAAATAGACGACGTAAATAGCGCTATTGCACTTGAATTAGTCAAACAGTACCAGTGATAAAAAAATACTTCATAATTTCAGTCAAGAATAGAAATTCTACATTTACAATTCGCTGCAGCTTTTTAACATACTGACTGCCGTTTTCTAAGCCGTCGCATGAGACTTGCAAGATGTATAGTCAATTCCTATAATGGGCCAAATTGCGTATATGGTCAAGATTCGTGATTTTAGGCTCTTACGTTGTATGAACATTAAATATTATTGACCATAAATATAAAGTTTTTAATTTTTTATTGAATGGTATACGAGTTATAGTGTGGGTCAGCTGGGGGAACCACAGGATACCAACCTCAATAAGAAACAAACTTACAAAACATCAATTAAAAAGTAATTAAAAACAATACATTAATGATGTGAAATAAGGCTCAAAATTCAATTAAAAACTCTTTAAAAAATTAAATCCAGCGATTATAATTTTTTGATAGTTTAAATTTTAAAATATTTATCATCCTTTTGATACTCTCTAAAAATGTATTAATAAAAAAAAATCGCTGAGCTGTCAACATATTAAAGGTTTCCAAATAAAACGCTAAGCATTATTTACATAATACGTACAG
Source organism: Sphinx pinastri (assembly GCA_947568825.1). Classification (NCBI taxonomy): domain Eukaryota; kingdom Metazoa; phylum Arthropoda; class Insecta; order Lepidoptera; family Sphingidae; genus Sphinx; species Sphinx pinastri. The sequence goes on along the minus strand of OX387614.1, from coordinate 3,622,736 downwards.
ATGATTTCAGTAGAATTACAATACACTTATACATATAGGTGTCAAAATACAGACTACACGGCGAGACAGATTCACAAACGCCATAGCAGCATCAAAAATAGCACAGCAAAGTGGAAACGTCTTCGGGAAATGGGACATTGCTGTTCCATCTGAAACAATAACAATTATAATCATTAAATAACTATAGAAAACGTATTCAATATAATAGGTAAATTATTTTAAAAGCAAAACATATTGAGCCTTTATAGAAATCCACATATACCACCGTTTTATTCAACGATCCCAATCGCTTTATCAAATGGAGTATTTTTATTGGTTCCCTGGATGGGATCGGAGATTAAGATAGGCTTGTCCAACTTACTAAATCACGTGCTGTCACTGTGTTCGGTTCCGAGTTGACAAACGCAGCACTACGATTAAAATACATATTTAGCGTTAATCATATTTAGTGAGTCGTTGTGCAAGCCAACCTACCATCGGGATCGTTGATTGCTATAGGTCCTGCCAAATAACATGGCAAAATAAGGCATTCACGCCTCCCTACCAATACACCTGACAATGCGATAATGACACTAATTTGTTCCCGAAATTAATGAAAGTATTTACCACTAGCTTTTGCCCGCGGCTTCGGCCGCGTGAATGATTTTTCCGGGGTAAAATTCCCGCTTTGTATTTTTCCGGGATAAAAAGTAGCCAATGTGTTAATCCAGGACATGATCTACGCGTGTGCCAAATTTCGTCGAAATCCGTTCAGTAGTTTTTGGGTGAAAGAGTAACAAACCTACATACACCCATACATCCAAACATACATTCTTACAAACTTTCGCGTTTATAATATTAGTAGGATTGCTATCTCTATTGTAACGCGGTACCAGTCGGTAAGATTTTTTTTATTTCAATTCCCCTTTACCACGATACTTCGCGACGTCTCTTTGTGACAGTTTTGAATGAATTAGCGATAGGGATTCCGAATTGTGATATGAGGGTGAGAGTCAGGCAATGACCGCTTTTGCCATATTATTTGGCACGCCTTATAAGCGGCGATAGCCTACTTGGGAGTGGAACGGACTGTTGAGACGAATGTCCGCAGGTTCAAAATCCAAGGGCACGCACCTTTCTTTTCAAAAAAAAATGTTATATGTGTATTCTTTGTGAATTATCGCTCGCTTTGACGGTGAAGGAAAAACAGTCGTGAGGAAACCGGCATATCTGAGAAGTTCTCTATAAGAGTTTCGAAAGTATGTGAAGTCTGCCAACCCGCAATAGGCCAACGTGGCGGACTAAGGCCTACCTTCTCAGTTGCATGGCATACCATGGATATTCTCAGGAACCATAGTTCCTGAGCATATTTTCGTCAGTGGGCATTTCCGTCAAAGGAAGCCGTCCCTAATGCGCCGAAGATGGCCATCGCGGAGTTTTAGTTGTTATGCCGTGCGTGGGAAGGCACAGTGAACCCAACGTAACCGCTCAGTCGCCCCCCCACGAAGGCTGGGCGGTAGTAGTAATGTACTTTCCCCAGACACAAAAAAAAATATGGTATGATTACCTACCATGCCCATAATCAGCGAAAATGTATGAGAACAACTATGAATGCGAAAGAGCTGTGTCAAGAGAGTGTGGCGCTCAATAGTCTCTGCCTACCACTGCTGAGCACGGGCCTCTTCTACTACTGAGAGGGGTTAGGCCTTAGTCCACCAAGCTGGCCTAGTGCGGGTTGGCAGACTTCACATACCCTCGAAATTCTTATGGAAAATTCTCAGGTATGTAGGTTTTCTCACAATGTTTTCCTTCACCGTTAAAGCGAAGATAATTGATAAACTATACACACGTAACTTCGAAAAGTCAGAGGTGTGGGCCTTGAGTTTTGAACCTCCGGACATTGTCTCGGCAGACCGTGCCATTCCCAACAAGGCTATCGTCCACTTGCTATGGGATGTGTATGTATATATTTACATATAGTCGCTCGTCTCGTACCAGTAGATGTCTAATTATTGAGCCAGTCCCAAGAGTCTTCATCACTCTTCTTGATGTTGATGTTCTTGATGTCTGGCGGCGGGCTGGACACGCCAACCTGCGACAGGTCGCGAGAGTCCAGGTTGTTCCGCGTCGCCACCGACTCCTTCCACGGCTGCGTCTGCTCGTTCCTGGAATAGTAGTCACGTGAGTGAGTGGAGGAACATGTGAGGTTCCAAGTAATGGAGATGCTGTCAAATATATGTCAGTTGTCATGACGCCATTTTACGTTGTAGGTCGCGCTTACCACTGCGAGTAAGGCTCCGAGGTGGAGCTCTTCATGGCACCGTAGGTCTGCGACTGGTAGCTGCCGGAGTTGCTGGCACGACGCACGTCCGTGGCGCCGCCGAGCGAACTCCACCCGCCGCGGTTGTTCACCTGCCAAGACCGGGGCGTTACCGACGTGCTTGTACCAACAGTATTGAATATTTATAATGCCAAAGACCGATATTTTTTAAATATATTTTATGTGTTTTGGTGATTTACAAAAATAAACTTTAAATATCTGTATAATGTTTTGATACAAACATAAATTGATCTTAATTCCCTCAAAGTGTAGAAACGAACGAAACAAGTACACTCGAAATAATCTAACCAACAAAACTATTATTAATAAATATATTGACACAAACATAATTTTTGCAACATGAAGAAAATAGCGAAACATGTAACTTTATTCAGTAGCACGGTTCAGACCAGTAGAAAACCGTTAATATATCGCACCTTTAGGACGAAAACGACACAATTCAAAACAACCGAAAATTGAGTTATCCTCATAAAATGACTTAAAACTGGTCCCTTTTATATAAAAATATATTTAAAAAAAGGCCCGATATAATAGTTTGGTCCTTTTCCCGCTTGAATATGGCTGTGTTTGAACTATTGTTGTATTGAAAATTTTGTTTTAAATAATTTTATGACGATAACTGAATTTTCGATTTTTTTGAATTGTGTCGTTTTCGTCCTAAAGGTGCGATATGTCCGTTGTTACTTTACCTTCTCAGTGACAGTGGTGGCCATCTCGGAGACCTTCTGCGAGGCGATGCCGCCGTAACGCACCGCGTTCTCAGTAGCAGACCGCGCCGCCTTCGACACGGATGAGGCGAACATCGACCAGCCCTGAGGGTACCAAAGTTAGGCGGGGGAACAACTGGTGACGACAAACTACGTCATGCGTACCATCAGGCGCAGTACCCCGGCACAGGGTTCAGAAATTACGAGGCCAAGACCAAGCATTTGGTTTGGTTAACGCATGGTCACTATATCAATAATCACGCATAGGCTAATGAATGCTGTTCATAGGAACAGTATATAGATAGATCACTGGTGGTAGGTCTCTCATATGTGAGAGTCCGTCTGGGTGGGAACCACCGCAATGTCTATTTCTACCGCCAAGCAGCAGTGTGCATGCACTGTTGTGTTTCGGTTTGAAGGACATTGTAGCCAGTTTAACTACAGGACATAATGAGACTTAACATCTTATGTCTCAGGATGACGAGCGCAGTGGAATGCCACACAGTACTTTGTAAGTCAAGGTGCTGGATGGTGTTGCTACTGTTTATGGGTGGTCGTATATGCTTACCATCAGGCAAACGGCATGATCGTCTCATCATTCAAAGCAATAAAAAAAAAAAACAAAAAAGGTACTACATAGGTAATACATTTTGAATGAAGGTCACACCGAGCACACTGATTACTGCACTGGACGAACGGCTTGCTCGTCTCGTCATTGAAATCTATAAATCACATATAAATGAAAAACACTAGGGGAATGCGAGCAAAGATAGTTAAAACTATGATTTCATAAAGTGGAGTATGTTTACCATTCTATACCGAGGAATATATTTTTCAAGCAAATCACAGCTAATCAGTAGGCGGCGACAGGCTGATAGATAGTTATTAGTTACATCACTACACTGGCATGCAGTGGCGGCGTAGTATGTGTTGGTACCCGGACCGGTTGATAATAAATACTAAATTGAATGCTGTGATTGCTTTTCCATACTGTGCCCTTTAGATTTCTTCGGTCATCACCCTGCGGCCCTGGTACTTGGTACCCGAGGCGGATCGCCCCCGCCGACCCCCTTTACGCCGCTAGTGCTTGTATGGATACTGACCGAGGCGAGCGTGGCGAGTGTGTTGTCGACCATCTCGTTGCCGCTGTGGATGGGCGACATGGGCGTGGAGTGCGACTGCTTCGGAGTGTTACCGAAACCGGTGTAGCGGCTGCTACCGTACTCGCTACTGCAACAACATAACAAATACACGTCATATCTCTATACATGTAGACAAAAAATATGTCAAAAAGAATACACATCGAATTTACTCGGTTAAAAAGGTATCTCCCGATCCTATTTACAGTTCTACATTAAGAGGTGTGTCAATCGTAGCATGTGACGCTCTATAGTCTCTGCCTACCCCTTTGAGATAAGGGCGCGAGTGTGTATGTATGCTGCGGTCATATGATAATGCAGTTCTATAAAACAACATACTGATAGCTGATGTTGTTATCCGAGCCGCTGGAGTGGAACGCGTTGTCGCCCGAGGAGTAGAAGTCGCGCGACTGGCTCCAGTCTTGCGGCTTGTCGACCGTCTCCGGCTTGTAGTCCGACGGGCTCCACTGCTTGCCCTCGGCCAGCGCGTTGATCTGGGACCAGCATGTTGGGATCAGGCGATTGGTTTGCTCATGTTATTCAGTTGTATTAGAAATAAAGATGTTCGCATGTTGAAAGTCCAAAATATGTGATACAATGTTACTTCCCGGAATATAATTATAAGTATAAGTATAAACTGCAAATGGATCAAGTCATGAGTTCATGATTTGATCCATCTGCAGTTTATAATATAGCCAATCAGTTGATTGGCTACATTTAAACAAATGCAAGTTAGACGAGGTATTTAAGAGGCCGTCTGGGTGTACCCACCGCAATGCACTGGTGGTAGGTCTCTCATTATGTAAGAGGCCGTCTGGGTGGGTACCACCGCAATGTCTATTTCTACCGCCAAGCAACAGTGTGCATGCACTGTTGTGTTTCGGTTTGAAGGACATTGTAGCCAGTATAACTACTGGACATAATGAGACTTAACATCTTATGTCTCAGGATGACGAGCGCAGTGGAATACCACACAGTACTTTGTAAGTCAAGGTGCTGCATGGTGTTTCTACTGTTTATGGGTGGTCGTATCACTTACCATCAGGCGATCGGCATGCTCGTCTCGTCATTCAATGCAATAAAAAAAAAAAAAAAAAAAAGACGAATTAATTATTACACTAAAAAAGAACCTTAAAGCAAGCGGGTTCTATATTATAATTCTGAGGTCATTTTCATGAAGAAGTGGACCTTACCATCATAAGCCTGTCTACTATATTCCTCGTGCAGCATGTTCTCACAAATCTTATGGAAGACAGTTTTATAGCTAACGACATCCTTAAATCTGCGTATCACTTTACCTTCTGCCGGTACATGGCGGCCGCCTTGGTGTTGTACTTCTGTGGGATGCTCAGGCCGGGCAGGTAGTCCGGCTGAGACTCCAAGAACTCGCGCGCTTTTGCGTTACCGCCCGCCTAGTAGACCAACAAACATGAATTAATAAAACTATAATCTCACGCTTATTCTCGATCGTTGTTATCAGCGATGTATTAAATATCGAAGACAAAGAGTTTTATATTTCGCGCAAATTTTCGATAAGTGACTTTCAGCACATTATTCAAAAAATGTACCAGAATACACACACACACTCAGGCCTTTTATCCCCGAAGGGGTAGGCAGAGGCGCCACTAGTGCACCCACTCTTCGCCGTGCGTATTCCGTCCCATGTGATAGGGGGCGAGCCTATCGCCATATCGGGCACAAATTCCAGACTCCGGGCTGATACTGAATTAAAAAAACCAATATCAATTTGCCCGACCCGGGAATCGAACCCAGACCTCAGCATTGCAGTCATACCGTAATACAACTACGCCACCGAGGCAGTCGGAATGTACCAGAATATAAATGTAATAAAAGAACCACGCGAAAAAAAAAATTAAACTGTTATTTTGACACGGGCCGTTCATGTTGGCTTTAATTTAAAATACACGATATTTCCGCCAAACATCTTCATTGCGAGATCAACAAACATACACAACAAAGCCCTAACAATAACTTAACTTTGCGTAACAAAATTGCTTTGTGCAACTCACAATTGGCCGTGGCGTATTACGACGCATTATGGGTGAGAATTTGAAGAGACCAGTGTGATGCACCGCCAGTGGCTCACTGATCGAAGCACAACAATGGCTGGGGCCAATTGGAAAAGGAGAGAGAGGGGGGGCTGACAATAAACGCTCTAAGCACAACGAGTGTTAACTCGCGAACTCGAGTATACAGGAAATCATTGGGCTATTATGAGGAGTGGAATATTCCTTTCGTATCCTCGATCAAGGTGCATGACTGACGTGGGTCGTGATACGCAGGCGGCGAACAGTTCTAGGTTCGATTCTCAGGTGGGACAAATAAAATTTGTTTTTCGTTTCAACAGCTTTGGTCGACTTTATCAGTTATATTACTAACATACTACGAAAAAAGTAAGCCGTCGCGATCAATATCAATAACTTAAAAAAGTGTACTAAGTAGAAAGCTTAACAGTAGCTGAACCCTAATAACGAATACAAATCAAATCAATGCGATACAGAGAGATAAAAGAGAATGAAAGCGAGACAATACAACATCACGACTCGCTATCTTTTTACAAGTAGCCGTTAGGACTCGTCGCAATCAGAGCCCTTATTCACTATGACATTGTGGACGCGTAACGCGGCCGCGTTTCATAACTTCGCGTAATTTGCGTTAAATGGTATTCTGTATGCCAATTTGACACTTCATGAACGCGATGAGGTGGTGAACGTGCAGTTACCGAACTGTCAAAATAACGTGTGGCCGGCAAGCGCGTTTAAGCGCGTTTGGACAAATTATTTATTTAGATACAAAGGCTGTATAATTCGGTTGACGATTTTATCCTCTTTATATCGTGAAATCTTAAATATAATAATACAGCTTAGGAAAAACAAACGAACACAAATTGTATGTGATCAAATAAATAATCACACTTATATTTTTGTATCTAGAAAGTGAAATTTGTGTAAATCAGGGACCCAGCGGTGTAAAATAAGTTGCTTTAGTACTGGCAACCCGAATTTTGACAATTTGAGGTTAATCAATTTTTATTACTTCGATATTATCTGAAATTTAGTTAAATATTTAATAATATGTGTACCTAATTTATGTAAATTACAATGAATACTATATACTTGGTTGGTGGTAAACGATTTGTAGTACCTATGAAGTTTGGTGACGATAAAGATTATTGGAGTGAATTTTACTTACGTGTAGGTAAGTACGTTACTATTTTAATAAATAATGGGTAGAGTTCTTAATCAAGGGCGTAGCCAGCTTTAAAGCAAGGAGGCGAGGGAGTTCAAATTTCATAATATATTGATCCAGGGGGGCAAAGCAAAACGGTCATGTAGGTAAGGTAATTTGACAGCTCATATTATTTAATTTTTATCTGGCTTTTCTAGTTATATTATAAATGTGTCTATACTTGCGATTAAAAGACCCATTTAGTTGATTATTTAGACGCCGGCTTTGCTAAGGAGAGAAGTGTCCAATGAATATTTCCAACTGATCCATATCCATATTTTATTAATTTCGTTGCGGGTTAAAGACAAATTAGTGTTCCCAGAGACTCGCTGAGCTTCACCACTCGGTGTCATAAAATGCGTGCCACTGCCGATCCTGGCTTACAGGATTTGCAGTGGCGGGTATGAAGGCAGGATATTCTCTAATCCCAATAATTCAGCACAATTATGTCTTCGTGTTAAATCAGGGGGAAAGAGCGGGAGGGGGGTTTCAGCGGTTCTCCCCTGCCTATGCCCTTTGGTATTTTTGTGAGTGGGATTTTAAAGCTTAGGTTTCTAGTAAATATGTAAGATAAAAGTTGTTTGTACAAAAATTTCCTTTTTTATTTTAGGAGACTAATAGCATATTCCATTGAATAATAATGTCAACAAAACTGATAATATAAAATGTAATAATAAAATACTTTTCTGTTACAGGGTGGTGAATGTGATGCAACATATTTCAAACAAATCAAAAATAAATATACTTAGATTTAATTATGTACACCTTTTACCTTTGTTTTATTTTTTCTTTGTTGTTCGGTGACAGGAAATGTAATATTAAACATTAAAATTCAATTTATTAGTTTCAATGTTTGTTAATTAATCAGTTTCACCTTAACAACTAAATGAATATGTATGAAATATCATACTCAAGTAGGCAGTGAACTGTGGATTGAGATATAGACTTTTTATTCAGAAAAGACTAATGCAGGCTGAACCGCAAGTAGAAGTTACTGGGTAATAAAACTATTAATATATATTTAAAAATCATTTAATAGGCACATAGACACATTTTTACAATACATATTTACTAGTGGAAGGTCCCTCGTTTGTGAGAAGCCGTGTGGGTAGGTACCACCGCAATGTCTATTTCTACCACCAAGCAGCAGTGTGCACGCACTGTTGTGTTGTTTCTTCTACTTCTTCTTTGATTATAACTGGCGACGGGCTAGATTATAAAGCTATTCCGCCAATGTCACGTTGTTGCAAACTGCAGAGTTTTAAGGTGAGTGAGTGGTATGTCTTTACGTTCGAGACTTTAGTTAGTGGAAGAAGATAATCTATTCATTTCAATTAGAGACAAATAAACTAGAAATTAAATTTTATTAAACTGTGTCTCTAGTAAACAAACTAAAAATTTCCATGACATTGACATAATTGACAATCATTGTGAAGTATACATTTTCGTTTGAAAACAATCACTGTCCATAATAATTTCTTTAAAATATTTCCTTTATCTTTCGTGTTTATTACGTAAAAAATTAAACAAAAATGGTATTCGATAAGGCTTGGCAGTCATTCATTTGAGATATATCACTCGAGATCACGATTACATAATAAAATCAATATGTTATTTAAAAAACCGATACTTACCGATTCGAGTGGATGTAAGATTTCTGAACGCATAAACACATTGCAAAATAGAAAATATTGAGCATAGACAACCTAACGTGTGGCATACAGAATACCATTTTTCAATACTTTAACGTGGCGCGTATATGAATCGCGTTTGCGTTTAGAGTTGGTTATGACGTCATGCGGTTTACGGTGCGTTAACGCAAGTGGCATAGTGAATCAGCCTTCAGTTTGTATATTTCAATAACTAGCTATAGCGCGCGGCTTCGCCCGCGTGGAAAAGTTTTCCGGGATAAAAAGTATCCTATAGCACTCAGGAGTAATGTAGCTTCCTATTAGTGAAAGAATTTACAAAATCGGTCCAGTAGTTCCTGAGATTAGCGCGTTCAAATAAACAAACTCTCAGAGCCCTTATTCACTAAGACATTGTGGACGCGTAACGCGGCCGCGTTTCATAACTTCGCGTAATTTGCGTTAAATGGTATTCTGTATGCCAATTTGACATTTCATGAACGCGATGAGGTGGTTAACGTGCAGTTTCCGAACTGTCAAAATAACGTGTGGCCGGCAAGCGCGTTTAAGCGCGTTTGGACAAATTATTTATTTAGATACAAAGGCTGTATAATTCGGTTGACGATTTTATCCTCTTTATATCGTGAAATCTTAAATATGATAATATACCTTAGGAAAAACAACCGAAGACAAATTTTATGTGATCAAATAAATAATCACACTTATATTTTTGTATCTTGAAAGTGAAATTTGTGTAAATCAGGGACCCAGCGGTGTAAAATAAGTTGCTTTAGTACTGGCAACCTGAATTTTGACAATTTGAGGTTACTCAATTTTTATTACTTCGATAATATTTCAAATTTAATTAAATATTTAATAATATGTCTACCTAATTTATATAGATTACAATGAATACTATATACTTGGTTGGTGGTAAACGATTTGTAGTACCTACGAAGTTTGGTGACGATAAAGATTATTGGAGTGAATTTTACTTACGTATAGGTAAGTACGTTACTGTTTTAATAAATAATGGGTAGAGTTCTTAATCAAGGGCGTAGCCAGCTTTAAAACACGTTTCAACAGTTCTCCCCTGCCTACGTCCTTGGGTCTTTTTGTGATTGGGATTTTAATGCTTTGGTTTGTAGTAAATATGCAAGATAAAAGTTGTTTGTACAAAAAAATCCTTTTTTATTTTAGGAGACTAATAGGATGTTCCATTGAATAATAATGTCAACAAAACTGATAATATAAAATGTAATAGTTAAACACTTCTCTGTTACAGGATGGTGAATGTGATGCAAGATATTGCAAACAAATCAAAAATAAATATACTAAGATTTAATTACGTACACATTTTACCTTTGTTTTATTTTTTCTTTGTTGTTCAGTGACAGGAAATTTAATATTTAAACATTAAAATTCTATTTGTGGGTTTCAATGTTTGTTAATTAATCAATTTCACCTTAACAACAATGAATATGTAGGAAATATTGTACTCAATAAGACTGTTGATTGAGATATAGACTTTATTCCTAAAAAACTAATGCTGGCTGACCCGCAAGTAGAAGTTACTGGGTAATAAAACTATTAATATATATTTAAAAAACATTTAATAGACAAATAGACACATTTTTACAATACATATTTACTAGTGGATGGTCCCTCGTATGTGAGAAGCGGTGTGGGTAGGTACCACCGAAATGTCTATTTCTACCACCAAGCAGCAGTGTGCACGCACTGTTGTGTTGTTTCTTCTACTTCTTCTTTGATTATAACTGGCGACGAGCTTGATTATAAAGCTATTCCGCCAATGTCACGTTGTTGCAAACTGCAGAGTTCTAAGGTACTATAGTGGTAGGTATGTCTTTACGTTCGAGACTTTGGCTAGTGGAAGAAGATAATCTATTCATTTCAATCAAAACAATTTCAGAGACAAATAAACTAGAAATTTAATTTTATTAAATTGTGTCTCTAGTAAACATACAACAAAGTCTATGACATTGACATTTGACAATCATTGTGAAGTATACATTTTCGTTTGAAAACAATCACTGTATTTAATAATTTCTTAAAAACATCTCCGGTTTCTTTCGTGTTTCTTACGCGTAAAATTAAACAAAAATGGTATTAGATAAGGCTTGGCAGTAATTTATTTGAGATATATCACTTGATATCACGAGTACAAATAAAAAAAATATGTTATTTAAAAAACCGATACTTACCGATTCGAGCGGATGTAAGATTTCTGAACGCATAAACACATTGTAAAATAGAAAATGTTGAGCATAGACAACCTAACTTGTGGCATACAGAATACCATTTTTCAATACTTTAACGTGGCGCGTATATGAATCGCGTTTGCGTTTAGAGTTGGTTATGACGTCATGCGGTTTACGGTGCGTTAACGCATGTGGCATAGTGAATAAGGGCTCAGCTTTATAATATTAGTATAGATAATGAGAATTTTATACAGCTTCACCATCCTTAACAAAACTATATTACCAAAAATAAATCAATTCATAAAATTTTTACATTGTTTCTATTTGAAAAGAAATCCGCACAATTTTTCTATTATTGCAACAACACGTAGTTTCATTTGTCAATGTGATGAACGATTGCTACACAATTATACAATTTATAGCAAACCAACGTTCAAAAACAATTTTGAAATATACATCTATAAATACACTGAACATTAGAATAGTATAGACTACTTAAAACACAATATATTTTAATAAAGTTCAAAAGATGAAAATTAAATACACTTTCGTTACTTCCATTCTGGTAATCTTTAAACAGTATTCTGCATAAGCAATAAATATCATATAATATACATAATCATACTTTCGAATGATGTATACAAATTGGATCCACAGGTACTTACATCTAAGCAAAAAATATTAATACGCTTATCGGTGTTGGCTTCAATTCGCTTTTCAGTACTTTGACTAAGAACCTATACTAATTGGTAGCATAGCTATTACTAAGTTTACATTGAGGGTTAGCGCACATTGCGATTAATTTACGACATTTTTAAATATAACCCCTCTAAATAAGCAAACACAGATGGAAAGCAGGATCTATGTATACATCTGCCACATAAAAGTATGAAAATAAAGTTCATGTTGATTTACCATCGCAGTGTGCGCTGTTCCTAAAACATATGCCATAATATACACGGAATGCATATACAATATTTTATGAGAATAATAAAGTGAGATTTAGCAATACTTTTTTCTAAAATGGTTGTATAATGAGATTGACTGATCAGTGATGGATAACCATCAGATGACTGATTTGACTCGGATATAAACCCGAGTCAAATCAGTCCAGCTCCATGTGTAATGGAATCCAATTAGCATGTTATTTGCGCACCACGTTGGAGAGCTAAGAGGGCGTGAGGACGGTGTGTTACATTTTTAACCGACTTCAAAAAAGGTGGAGCTTCTCAATTCGTCGGAATCATTGTTTGGTATGTTCCCCGATTACTCGAAGACGCCTGGACAGATTCGAGAAATCCGTTTTTTTGTTTAAAAAGTTATATTTCCCAGGTGGTCCCATTGGCAACAAGTCAAGATCTGGTGATGGGATCTCAGAAAAATCTAGAGCAACCCTCAAATTTTATAGAGACGCATAATAAATTTGAGAATGTTGTTTATGAGTAAACCTCATCTTAATAGAATATCGTTACGTTTGAAAGACATCTTATGTCTCTGCCTCTCTGGATGTCTAGCGCAGGCCGCAGTGCCGTGCCACGCAGTTCTATGTAATTCAAAGTTTTGCTTGATGCTGCTATTGATTATGGACTACCGTATCGTTTATCATTTAGCGCATCGAGAGCTCGTGTGATCTTTAATTTGCCCATAACAACATATTACAACAAAAGGCAGTATCCATCTGATTTCACATCATCAACATACAAATAAATTAAAAATATCGCAAAGTAATATCAACTTAAAACGAAGAGGCATGTAAAGTGCATTTTACTTGTAGGTACTAGCACCGCAAGAGTCGGCTTGGCGGGGAGTGTAGCTTGACGCTGAGCGCGCATGATAGCGTCGCGTTGCCTACCGATAGCACAAAAACAAAATAAAAACTCTTCTAGAAAAGTCTGTATAATCCAAAGGCATTGGGGGACAAGCAATAGCAATAGTAGCTCAGCACAATACAGCAATATGACATTTATGGAACAAAAAATTCGCAGATAGCATTCCTATATAAACGTAAGCTCGCACCAGCAGCAACGAAAGAATAGGCAGATCTAATACAGACACTTTCTGAACATATTTATGTCTGTAAGGGAATTTCTCTGTTTACACTTATTTGTCACCTTAACTAGATAGCCATGGACGATGCTAATAATCTACAATTTGGCGTATGCCTTTAATGCTCCTGGAACCGAACATCTGGTCCTTTACTTTCTCTTCCATTTAACCTTAACCCACGCCATTACAGGTGGTAAGTCTCTCATATGTAAGAGTCCGTCTGGTTGGGTACCACCGCAATGTCTATTTCTACCGCCAAGCAGCAGTGTGCATGCACTGTTGTGTTTCGATTTGAAGGAAATTGTAGCCAGTGTAACTACTGGACATAATGAGACTTAATTCTATTGTCTCAAGATGATGAGCGCAGTGGAATGCCACACAGTACTTTGTAACTCAAAGTGCTAGATGGTGTTGCTACTGTTTATGGGTGGTCGTGTCGCTTACCATCAGGCGTACGGCATGCTCGTCTCGTCATACAATGCAATTTCAATCATGTTAAAGAATTTATTTGGCTTTGTTTTTACATACCGCAGCCTGTTCGATGTCAACCTCTTTTGAGGGATACCAGTCCCACGCAAAACTATACTAATATTATAAAGCTGAAGAGTTTGTTTGGTTGAACGCGCTAATCTCAGGAACTAAAGAATCGATTTTGAAAATTATTTCACTAATAGGAAGCTACATTACCCCCATTCATCCCGGAAAATATTTTCACTCGGGTGGAGCCGCGAGCAATACTAGTCCCTTATAAAAACCATCACAAAGACACCGAGACATCCTTTATCTTCTGCGATAAATGGCAGAATCGATCGTCTATCACTAAGCCCCTTGCCTCTTACGCACCAAACTCAACATCGATCTGCGATACTCTACCAGTTAACGACAATTTAAGCGCGGGTTCGTTCCCCCTGTTTTGACACTGACAATTGTGCAAATATATTGAAAGTTAACGGTTACTCGCTACGCAATAATTGGACATATCGGACGTAATATATTTTCAGAAAGTAGGCACCACAGCATTGTCTATTTATGCCATCAAGCATTACAAATAGTTGCTTTTTACTACGTATATCTATGATATCCGCTTAGTATTTTTTTGCTGCGCATTACGTTGTAATGGCTATTAAGCCATTCACAAATCCATTAGGATTTGTATAAAAGTTTAACTATTATATTAAACGTAACTCTAAAGAGCTAGGCGCATGAAGCACACATCAACTATTATGTAACACACATACACACACACTCACATCTTTTATCCCGGAGGGGTAGGCAGAGGCGCAACGAGTGCACAATTTTCACCGTGTCTATTTCGTCCCATGATATGCTAGGGGCGAGCTTATCGCCATATCGGGCACAAATTCCAGACTCAGGGCTGATACTAAGTATAATAACCCACTATTAACAAACAAAATATGTAATATTAATTAATACAAATAAAATTACACCCGTCAAGATTCACGGGTACTGCTATTTTATTGATTTAATGCTTGACCTTTGGCTTTTAACAGTTATGCCAACTAAATACAATCTGTATAGTCGTTAATGTAGGTATTAAAATAAGTTTTTAAATGACTTGTTATCTATTATAATTACATTGAAGTAGGATAAGAGGAAGTTTCAACGCTACAGTATTGAATTATTCTGTATTCAGTTTTCAATAATAAGGTTGTTCTTTTCTTGGCAAGATTTCAAGTTCCTGTCTAATGCCCATCTCCAAGTCTCCATTACTTGGAGGTCCAAGTGCCCATTACTTCCAAATCATTAATCTCTGCTTTAATACCAGCACCTCATGATTCTTTTAGCATTGTGAATATTTACGAGCACTGAAGATATCTAAAAGAATACCTATTAGATGGCCCACTTACTATTTTGCCGCCCTTGATATAAAATTAAACTTTAAAAACTCAAAATCTAAGTATATTGACTTCTACCTAAGTGCGAAGATTCAAGAGGCGCACAATGCGCAGGACTCCCGCATTATGTCCTTGTGACCCATCATTGATTTAGTAAACACTTGGCTATATAGAGGCTCGAGATGCAGTGCATGCATCGTCAGGGCAGTTGCGACAAAATACCTTCATTTTCCAACGTTCCAAAGGTCATACTATTATGATAAACACGATCTAGGAAAATGTTCATTTTAGATCTATTGAAAAAAAGAGTAGGAGCAACTGCAACTGATCCTCTGGATTTTGTATGACTGTTATATTTATTGTGTTGAATTATTAGGATATCAAAAAAATCCGGTTGCAACCCCCAAGAAGGCCAAAAGCATATGAGGTAGTAGCTATTAGGCTGATGTCATCAGCGTGGGTAATTTTGTAACGATATTGCCACAGAATACTGAATAGATTTACGTAAAATTGCTCAATTAATTTCCTATAATGCAGACACTATTTATCAGCGCTCGCCACTGACTGGACGTGTGGGCAAACCCTTACGTTGCATTTTGTGCGGTTGTCAATTACCAACTGCATGTAATTCACGGTCCAATGGCTATTTGGTGCCACGATCGCCTGCTCCCGCACTCTCGCGCCCCTGGTTCCAGGAAGCGAGTTGTGACAATTACCTTATTGCAACGCCAAACTACCTATTGTGATGGTTATATAAAGATAGTTATGGTATGGGTCTTAACATGGATACGTAACGATTTTATCCTTGTAAGAAGAGGCAGGGAGATCGGATACATAATCTTAAAAGTAATAGGAATAGGCAGAACTAGAACACCAATGGTCACCGAGCGTATTTCCGCCTTCTGATAAAATAAATAGCGCAAGAACATAGCGACATTAGACATAAACTACTACTAATAAACTGCTGAATAGCAATGCAATGCAATCAGCCCTGTATTATATACTGCCCACTGGTGAGCATGGTTCTCCTATACTACTGAGAGGAGTTAGCCCTTAGTCCACCACGATGGTCGATGGTCTAGTGCGGGTTGGCAGACTTCACATGACATTAAATTTGGTATACACATAGGCCAAGATCTGGATCACATTACTGGCCACTTACCCAGAACAGTGTGTACTGTGTAGGATAGGCCTAGAAGGAATTTTACAACTCACATACATTTACTTGTCAACTGGGGAATCAAATACAAAACTTTACGGTGCATAGTCCTGGTGCCACTAGACCAAAGAAGAATTTTAATCCTGGGTTAGGCAAAGTAGTATTGGGTTTTTCTGCTCAGTGTCAATCCGGGGTCTAGAATTTGTGCTTATCATAATATGGGATGGAACACACATGGCCAAAAGTGGCTGCCCTGGTTGCATGTCTACTTAGCCTTCAAGGCTAAAGCTGGGATGTTTGTTTTTTGTTTTTATATATTTTTACATTGTGCCAAACAAAACTAAACCTTCCTCAGTGATACTGCAGTATGGTTCTATGGCCTATCCAGGACTAAAATGCTGGTACATTTCAATAAGTGCTGTTTACATCTTTTAGTTATTTCAGTTACAAAGGTCACTCAATATGTAATGACTCATTTATCATAATCAGGAATGTTCATAATCATTATCAGGCATAGGATGTACCATAGATATTCAGAACACATCAACCAACCTGTAGGAAACAGTCTGACAGTGGGGGAGGGTGATGTGGCCGGGGGCGGTAAGAAGTAGGAAGCAGGACATCTGCTATACCCACCACCAGTACAAACAAAAAAGTTTGTACTGCTTGGTCAAACACCACTTAATTTAGTTTCCACATCTGTAATTCCATTGCGGTAAAAACATCCTATTAATATTTTTTCTTAATATGCTATTATGAAGCCGGACAAAGGCCTAGGGGAAGGCAGATCAATGGACGACATAATATACAGTGAAATTCTTAGTGACAGGTCTAAAGGTCATAGGTGCATAATATAATGAAGATAGGATAAAACCTGTTACAATTTTATTAAATAAAGTGTTCAACATAATAAGGTAGTTTTCTATGTTCTATTTTATACATTACTTTATGTAACAGAAAATAATACAAAATAGAAATTATTCTGTGAAATCAGCATTAAAATTGGTTGAAAAATAAAGCAGTTCTTCATATTTGAAATATTGTTGTCAGCAAAGGTGGGACATGGTAAGGATATCGCGCTATTTCTTTCGCACGCACGTAGCGTTATGGCAGGTGACACTCCGTGACCTCACAGTCTGATATTACTGTTATTTGACAATTACCCCTTCTACCAAATTTCAAAGCATTATAAGGGCGATTCCGCTATAGATGATTTCCGACATGATTTTTTCAATCACGCTATTAGTTGTTTTTTTTGTTATTAGTGCAAAGAAGAAAGTCTAAATATAATATACAATTAATTTTTTTTGATTTTATACCATATTTTCTTTTTTGGCGCGTTTGAAAATATTACCATCCGAAGAATTGGTATAAACTGTAAAATCATAACTAGCATCACTGGTGCGAAACAGTTGTTGTTCACAGTTCGATGTTATGTTTTACCGGCTAAACGTGAAGTGACAATATTCATTTATCTTCGTGTTCCAAAAAATGTAAGTATACATTGTTATTTATTAAGAATTATTGACTGCTAGCATACGCTGTTAACTTGTTGCACCCGCGATGCAAAAGATATAAAAGTTTACTTTTTTAACAGAAATAAAGAGCTAACGTTCTGAAACTTTGCAAAAGTAAGAAGAAATCAAAACCAAACTTAAATTATTTGTTTTTAAAAGTATAATGATTGTTAGGTTAAAATAATCGATAACTGAAGCAAGAGATCGCGGGTGTAACTTTTTTTCACGTAACCTTTTTGTGTGATTAATTATACATTTCGTTGTTTTGATATACCTTGACTAATAATATATGCTGAAGACAATTGATGATATATATTTAATATGTGTGTCCATATTATATTCTGTATTTTTTTTACAGAAATATCGGTTAAAATGACAACAGAGCAACATAAGGAGACTGCTTCGCAGAAATATATGCGGAAATTAAAAGAAAATCCTGAGCTTCATGCTGAACACCTCCAACGGGAAAAGGCTCGTGATACCAAACAGAGAGAAGTAATGAAAATGAACATGGAGACAGATGTAGATTTGTAAATATTGGCTAGAATCAGATCCAAAGAAAGAATGCAGGCTACTAGAAAGCTGTTCATTCAGTTTTAGACCAGAGCAAATCTTTATTGCCACTTAAAGAGAGATTGCGCGTTTCTGATGTTTACAGTGATTTAGACACTGATTCAGACAATGAATTTATAAATGACGAAACTCCATCATCGTCTCTTCAAGCTTCAAAATTATCACTATTATGCGTCTGCATGTCCTGAAACTGCTACTGTCCAAGCTACTGTCTTACCGAAAAATATTTGCGCTGGTGTGTATATGCTCGTACAATTGTTCTGCAGAACCGGCAAAAAAAATACTCAATATCGTTATGTGGGGTTGTATATGGATGAAGATAGAGAAGTTAGAGTACAATTTATGACGACGGTTGATGGCAAACGATTCACAGAAATCGTTAATGACATAGCAGACGTGCAATTTAATGATATTATCGCGAAGTTGGAAGCGCCAAAGAAAAATACTGATGGAAATAATATGTTCATAGAATTTTCGGCAATTATTGACGTATTACAAAAGAAATAATTAATATTAGCGACATCAAAAGTATAATTGTTAGTAATAAATATGGTTTGATCTCTTAATTTGTTCCTATATAAGTAAAATTGATGTTTATGTTCACTTAAATTAGACTGGTTGCACCCGCGATAATTTGGTGTTGCACCCGCGATCATTAAAAAAAAATATAATTTATTGTTTATTTTTGTTTTGATTATAATTTTTATTTTATGTTCTTTGTTACTTTAATACATTTCAAAATATCAAGGCATAACATATTAAATGTATTAGAATTAACAGATTTATGTGTTTTTTGTGTGTGATTTGGAAAGGTTGGGCCAAATTTGTTGCACCCGCGATGGCAATTTGAACCTTTCTCCTGGCTTTTAAAATATCATATTAAACATTTTGTTAATTAATATAAAGTAAACATATTAAAATGTAGTCTTTTAAAGACTAATTTAATTTAAAATGTTTTTTATTTAATTAGGCTAAACTAAAACAGGCGTCTAAATGTTGTACCCGCGATAATGGAATGACCCATAACTTACTTATTATTGCGCAAATTTTGAAAAATCTTTTTCCCTTGGATTTTGTATGGAATACATTTATAATAAATGTATTTTAAAACAGTGGTCAACTACCCTATTATAGATACCATGATATTATAACCATGAAAAGTTTGTTTCTTTTGTTTTATTTAATATGCTAAAATTTAAACTAATGTTCTAATTCCCAAAATCATACAAGAAGAAGCTAATGAAATATAATAGATACAAGATTAAAGCAAATACTAATCTGATCCACAAAATTCTTGATATGAAACTAGTCCTAAAGTATAAAAAGGTGTACCGTGTGTAACATATTTATTATGTTACCACAGATAATACAGAAAGGACTTGTCCAAAAACGGGCCTGAAAATTTAAACAAGAAAGTTTATATATATTTGGATAGAACTCCTAAAAACTAGCCTTTTACGATAAATAGTTTAATTTTAAACACCTCCGATTTTAAGATTTATGTAATTTTGTTTTACCTATAATCACACTTAAAATTAGTTGTAATTAACGTTTTCAAAATAAAAAACTTCGTATATTGGAACGCACACCCAAAAAAAGTAAAGGTGACAGTTGTCACTTGTCAATGGATCAACTGTCATGTCTGATGTCATGAGGTTTTTTGACATGGCGACAACTTTTTATTTCTAAGAATTTATAATTATTGTTTTGTATCTGCTATTATTACTTGACATTGGCGAAATCACCGATAGTTAATCGGTGGAAGCCATAATAAAAAGAAGAAGAAGAATGATGTCATGAGTAGCCGTAGCCCGCGTAGGATTGTTTTGTTCCAGAGACTTTTCGATAGTATTAAAAATATTTTTATCATGTAAATTACTGTGATATACCTAAAAGTGAATTCGCAGAATAAATCAAAGAAAACATTATGGATTATTTTTGCATCAGGGACTTTAACGTCTTGTGACTGCGCCTTCAAGGATGTTCATGTGTACAAAACTCTAGATACCATATATATCGATGCTAGATACTAAGATACGTCTCCAAATGCAATCACGGATGTTTCAGCATTTTGACGACTCCGATCCATGAAACGATCGATAAATTCTCAATACACAAATAAATTATGAAAATTGAGAGGTGTGTCGCGCGAGGTCTGCATTTGGAACCTGTAACTTCGTCTTTGCAGTCTGGTCTTTTCCAATAAGCGATCGTCGCCGCTCACCATATATATAAAACAATAAAAGAGTTTAAAATATCATAAAAGTGTTTAATTCAATACATAGCTATTCCATTGTTATGATTTTAATGGGTATGTATTGTATGTTCATCTGTTTTGCACCTGATAATTGGGAATATTTTTTTGGTATATTACCTAGGTACACGTAAAACAATAAACCTACACATAAAAAATGAAATGGGGCTCAACCAATACTTTATCATGAAATTATAACCCCCAAATTATTTCAATAATAAGTGAGTTAAAAAATTAAAACCTGACTACTAATAATTATGCTTTAAAAACTATGAAACAAGCAAAATATTATCATTTAAAATTGTTATGCAAGTACAAACTATTTAATGTTTATCATCTATTAAATTAAAAAAATACAAATAATATTGTTATAATGTATTTAATACACAATATTCATATTTAGTAATGTTTAGGTAATATCTGTGGTTGTATGCCACCTACAGAAACAAAACTATACATTCTAACAGTAAGAAGAAATCAATTAAGGGCAGTGGTATATTATGACCATGGCTATCATTATGAATATATATTAAATACATTTAAAACATATTATAATATGTTAGTTATTCATTTAATAGATGATACAATTCTGAAAAGTTTGTACATAACAACTCCAGATGGGAATATTTTCTTGGTTCATATGTTTCAGAGCATAATTTTTTTAATTGAAATAAAAGTCATTCTTATAGTTTATGTACAATTATCTATTCTATTTCAATGTCCTCTGGAATCATTATGCAATCTAAAACCTGCGCAGGTGGAATAATATTGCTTTGATGCCGAGCCCATCCAAGATACCAAATACCTAATGGTCATAACATGAGCGCAGCTTCCGACTGTCCTCCTGCCAATTATGCAGCTACAATAGTGGCTTATCAAATCACTAGTCTACTAGTCTAATCAAGTCAAATATCGAAATATCGCCGAGGAAATGCACGTCGAAGTCGAGATGAAAAGGCGATGCTATCGTAATTCATAGCTCGTGTGTAATATCGAAGGATCTGTTGTTTGCCAAGTCAGTTTAAACAGAAATAGGTAACAGATAAATTCAACGAGACATGAATCGAACATCGAAGCAGAATAACCGCGAATGCAAAGAGCGCGAATTTTTAGTATTATAGCCTCTTTGGCGCGAATGTTTTTTTTTTTTTTGTAATTGTGCACAGACATCAATGAAGTTATTGTAAGTTACTCTGCCACGACATTTCTTTATTATATTTCTAATAAATGGAGGGGTCTAAAAATATTTTTTTAATGGATTCTAGATCCATATTTTGCCCCTTTAATATCCCTAAAGTTTGAGCCTGTTTAAATTTTGAGGCCCAGCTCCCATACAAAAAGCGGACATCTCCTTTAGTCTGATTTAACGATTTTGAACGTCACATCTCTAGTGCGCGCGAGTGTCATTTCGGCGGGACGTCTCTAAAAACGTCACTTTCCTTCCATTTGCTCGAGAGTCAAGATCGCTATGTGAAAATCTAAAGCGATCCTCGATTTTGATAGTCTTTAACAGCCTACAATGGCTTAGTTTGATATTAGAACATACAAACCAAAGTGGTGCGGTGTTATTTTTATGTTGGTTGCTGAACTCAAGCACCATTGTTTCGGCTGAATTCGAGAATTTTTAATAAACGGCCGGTTCGTAAAACTTTGCTTTTAATAAAATATTGATTAAATTGTGAATCACGCAGCTGTAGCCATTACTAAAGTAATGATATTGTTTCAGCTCTGCGGTCGTTTCGGTTACGTTTGGTTTGGTTTTGGATAACGTTTTGGATTACGTTTACGTTTTACCTTACGGTTTACGTTAAGTTTTGGATTTATCTACGTTTTACTACGTATTTGCTTGGAAATTTATCGCATGTTCTGCAATCTGCTTGGTCGGATTATCTGCGCTTTGGCTGCAGATCCGCCATCTTGTGAAGAGGCCTGCATGGATTGTTAACTGGCTTGCTGTCTGGCTACTTCATTGCAAGAAGATAATTCTTCTGAATCTCGCTATGAGTATGTTAGAGGTAACCTTTTTGTTGCCATGAGGTATGTACCTTTTAATTGTTAGAACGCCTTCAGCGAAAGTGGACTGGATTATCCAGTGATATTTGCGTAATCACAAAGAGTGCACTAATGACAGATCTTGGTTTAGAACTAATTGTAAATTTGGGATAAATAATAACCTCAAAATTTCTATAAATAATCATAAATTTAATATATATAAATGTAACAGTGTCTACGGAAATATAGCCTAATTGATTAAACTAATTTGGTTTTAATTTTCCACTCCCCTAAGATCAAAAGCTAATGCGCCGACTGACTATTATCTGGCTTATTTTGTTTAGTAAATCGGCAATAGTAGTCTTGTGAGATTGCTCTGCCTGGCGCCCGAAACCCGGTGTTAACCTAAAACACCCAAATAATATATTTTTTTATTTTTTTATATTACAATTGGCGCTGTACGCTCAGGGACTTGAGTAGATACTGTCATATTTTAGGTCATTATTGCACTCTAATAATTGTGAGTACATAATAGCTGTAGCTTTATTGACGCTATTAGCATGTTGTATAATATAAGCAACTAGCTTAATTGTTGACTGACACTTATGCAGGGATTTATTAAGAACTCCATTTGCTGTTCATGTTCATGCTTATTTCTAGCTTTTGAGACTTTTATATAAAGTCATTGATTAATATTTAATAATTTGACCATAAATAATATTGCTTGTGATTGCAAAATGCATAATTTGCATATTATAACGTTCGGGATGTGACGGGGTTACTGTGTACTTTTCCTTTGTATTGTATAGAATCATAGCTCTAAATAAAAACAACTACTTCGAGAAAGGCGTTATCAGCACAACAGTTCATGTATGTATAATAGTTTCTGACTTTGTAGATCTTATAATGTTACTTAACATTGGTGTTTAAAATTAACCTGTAGATTCAGTTAAACATTATTCTAACCTCATAATATACTTTCTGTGTATAATGATTAAGACAGTGTCAAGTCAACTAATGTTGTTATTACTTAAATATAACACTTATATTTCTGTGTTAAAACTTTAGATCACGGTTAACATAAGTTAATTCTGTTAAGCCGGGAAACCTGTTCCCATTTATTATTGATAATATTAAAACATTGTAATTAATTTAATATTACAATTTTGTAAGTCAATACTGCACTCTTTAAACTTAAACAATATAATTTCTTAAAGTTTAATATAACAATTTTACAACATTTTTAAACATTTTCAAAAAATTATTGATATCTTACTCGTGGTTACTTAATTGCATTCTTGAGAAGTTTTAA
Source organism: Sphinx pinastri (assembly GCA_947568825.1). Classification (NCBI taxonomy): domain Eukaryota; kingdom Metazoa; phylum Arthropoda; class Insecta; order Lepidoptera; family Sphingidae; genus Sphinx; species Sphinx pinastri. Next base: position 3,598,762 of record OX387614.1, on the reverse strand, counting down.
TTCAGATTATTGTGAGTTTACTTTGAGATTTCAAATATGGATGCCGAGACTCAGACGGATGGTCTTTTCGAGACTAGGGAGAATTTGGTACCTTCTGTTGCTCCTGAAATTTCAAATGTTTTACCTGATACTAGGGATTTGATAACTTTATCTCATATTAAAGATTCTTTGCCCCCATCAAAAGAAAAACTAATTCGTTTCCATCGATCACGGATTTCTAAGAAATCGCCTAGTGTATCAATGGCTATTAAAAATTATGAACTTAAATTCCAATTTAAACTTAAAACTAAATTTTCCAATTTTGTTGCTAAATCTTCATACGCACCTGGTGACAATACTAGAAGAAAAGAATTTTCTGATTGGTTAGATTATTTAAAAGTTTTCTTTAAAATTCATAGTTCTGCTCCTATTCTCTTTTCAACTCCTAAAGATACTAGACCTTATTTGAAATTCTTTATTGATAATAATTGGTATTTTACCTAAAACTTATTCCGGTTATCGTTACATTCTTTCAATTGTAGATGTTTTCACTAAATACTGTTGGATTTTCCCCATGAAAAATGCTACTACTAGAATTATTTGTAAAATTCTTGAGAAAGAAATATTTCTTAAATTTGGAACTCCTCAGTTATTCATTCTTGATAATGCTTCTCAATTTACTAATAAAGCGTTTGTGAATTTCTTAAAAAGCTATAATATAACGAAAATATTTTACAACACTCTATACACTCCTCAAAACAATCCCGTAGAGCGTTATAACAAAGTTATAGAATTTTGTATATCCTGCTATGTTAAAGATGACCATAGGTCTTGGTCAAACTTTCTCCCACATGTACAACTTGCTCTCAATAATAACGTTAATTTAGCAACTGATTTTACGCCCAATTATCTCATGTTTGGTCGTGAACTTATTTTTGACTCATCTCTTCATCGATTCAGTGGATCGATTGACGATTTAGCGCAGCTTGAGTTAGGTAGTCGTAATTGTTATGCTTATTCATTAAATTCGTTGAGTGAAGTTTACGCTAAGGTGCAAACGAATTTATTAAAAGCCTATAAGCGTAACGCTTCTTATTATAATAAAGGAAGGAAAGTCATTTCTCTTTCGGTTGGTGATATTTGTTGGAAACGTAGTTTTGTACATTCTAATGCCCCGGCATATTTTTCGGCGAAACTTGCTCCTAAATTTATAAAATGTGAAGTTTTAGAAAAAGTTTCTGATAACGTTTATGTTTTGAAAGACTTGGCTAAAGGCTATACTGGTCGTTACCATGTCAAAGACATAATTAAATATTAAATTTAAAACTTTTGGAATTTCTTTGAATATAAGTTTTTGTGTTGTATATCTTGATAGAAGCCTCCCCTCTGTTTGTGGATGAATTAGATGAATAGTATGGTTGTAATGGGGTGATGAAAGGGATGTATGTTAGGAAACTTTTTGTCATAATATAGAATTCTGTACTTATTTTCTACTAAAGATTTTTAGGACATTTTGGAATAAATAAAACAGCTATGTTCATACAAGGAGTTATTCATTAGCTCAATTCCCAACTGAAATAGATCTTATATCTATTTTATATTTTGTTGTACAAAGATGTTGTCGTTTTGTACATAATTATTGTTTAAGGAAAATACATACATATTTCCTTTTTGTCTTCTCTGTTTTTACAAATATATATTTTGTAACACTTTAGAAGTAGTTAGATATATCTACTTATGTAAGCTCTGTATGCACCAGCATCAGACCTTTTGGTTTTGCTCTGTGTACTTTTGTCTCAGACCAAAGTTTGTGCTGTGCTCACTTGAGGCAGACAAACAATTTTTGAACTTCAGCTTATGCTTAAGTTACCTTTGTTCCCACATTATTAGGTACGAAAAGTCGGAGTGTGTCGGCCCTAATAATTGTGTTTCTTTTGTGAGATGTTTTGCTCTCAGATATTTGGACTGGTCACAATTTTATCTATTGCGTTCGGAAGGTCGGAGTAGAGTTGTGCCGATCGTAATATGATATTTTTGCAATGCTTTCGCGTTCAGAAAGTCGGAGTAGAGTTGTGCTGACCGCGGAATGTCATTTTCTATTATAGGAAACATTTTTCCTTGATGCTTCACTTTTGAGAAGTACGCTTCGCTTCACAATGTTTTTGAGTTTTAGATCAGCGGAATTTTCCCTAACTGATATTGGTGTGTGTGTTGAGTTGTATAGGTGAGACGGTGGCTAATTAGCCTAACTGTTTTCTTAGAAGAGAGTTGGAAGAGTAGAGGTATTACGAGTTAGTGACTATTTTGTCTAACTAATCTCAGAATTTACTATAACGGTTTGGAGTAGGTATTATGAGTTAGTGACAGTTTTGTCTAACTAATCTCCTAGGTTTGAATAAGTTGGTTTTCGTAATGGTTAGAGTTAGCGACAATTTTGTTTAGCTAATCTCAACTGGTGGTTATGTTAGATGTGTAATTTAGTTAAGGACTTTTAGTCAGGAAGAAGATGTCTTGATTAACTGTAGGTTAATAATTTTCCTTGATGACTTGGAAGTTGACTTGCATGATCCTCTTTTACAAGTTTATCAATTTATTTTATAAAGATAGTATAAGGTTGGCTATTTTCCTAGAATTTCAAAAAACTTAATTTAGCATTTTCTCGTTTTTAATTATTCGGATTTTATCTTAAATTTCAAGTTCATAAAAGAACTTTGTTCTTTTATTTTTTGGGAAAGTATGTGATGTAACATATTTATTATGTTACCACAGATAATACAGAAATTTAGTCTGATTTAACGATTTTGAACGTCACATCTCTAGTGCGCGCGAGTGTCATTTCGGCGGGACGTCTCTAAAAACGTCACTTTCCTTCCATTTGCTCGAGAGTCAAGATCGCTATGTGAAAATCTAAAGCGATCCTCGATTTTGATAGTCTTTAACAGCCTACAATGGCTTAGTTTGATATTAGAACATACAAACCAAAGTGGTGCGGTGTTATTTTTATGTTGGTTGCTGAACTCAAGCACCATTGTTTCGGCTGAATTCGAGAATTTTTAATAAACGGCCGGTTCGTAAAACTTTGCTTTTAATAAAATATTGATTAAATTGTGAATCACGCAGCTGTAGCCATTACTAAAGTAATGATATTGTTTCAGCTCTGCGGTCGTTTCGGTTACGTTTGGTTTGGTTTTGGATAACGTTTTGGATTACGTTTACGTTTTACCTTACGGTTTACGTTAAGTTTTGGATTTATCTACGTTTTACTACGTATTTGCTTGGAAATTTATCGCATGTTCTGCAATCTGCTTGGTCGGATTATCTGCGCTTTGGCTGCAGATCCGCCATCTTGTGAAGAGGCCTGCATGGATTGTTAACTGGCTTGCTGTCTGGCTACTTCATTGCAAGAAGATAATTCTTCTGAATCTCGCTATGAGTATGTTAGAGGTAACCTTTTTGTTGCCATGAGGTATGTACCTTTTAATTGTTAGAACGCCTTCAGCGAAAGTGGACTGGATTATCCAGTGATATTTGCGTAATCACAAAGAGTGCACTAATGACAGATCTTGGTTTAGAACTAATTGTAAATTTGGGATAAATAATAACCTCAAAATTTCTATAAATAATCATAAATTTAATATATATAAATGTAACAGTGTCTACGGAAATATAGCCTAATTGATTAAACTAATTTGGTTTTAATTTTCCACTCCCCTAAGATCAAAAGCTAATGCGCCGACTGACTATTATCTGGCTTATTTTGTTTAGTAAATCGGCAATAGTAGTCTTGTGAGATTGCTCTGCCTGGCGCCCGAAACCCGGTGTTAACCTAAAACCCCCAAATAATATTTTTTATATTTTTTTATATTACACGTGTAAGATATAAAAATATGTAAATTATTCTCTTCTAACAGTTCTACTCATGTAAAACTGTGTTCTTGGCAAAAAGTACCTAAGATTAATCAAGGATAATACAATTTCCAAAAATTTTAGAATGGCAACAATATTTCTATTCACATCCATGTTTAAAAAAAACAATCAAACAAAAAAATCTGCTTTATAATGTTAGTATAGGTTACAATCTACTTTCTAGTTTATTTATTAAAACACCTGCTCGGTAGCATAGTTGCATTACAGTACAACTGCAATGCAGAGGTCTGGAGTTTGATCTCGGGCGGGGCAAAGTGATATTAGGTTTTCTACTCAGTGACAGCCTAGAGTCTAGAATTCGAGCCTGTTATGGCAATAGGGTCGCCACTTGTCACATCATGGGATGGACTACACATAGCGAAAAGTGGGGGCACAAGTTGTGCCTCTGTCTAGCAATTCAAAGATAAAGGGTGTCAATGTGCATATGTGTGTGTATTATTAAAAAATATATATAACTTTGTACGCTACTGGCAACTAGTGGCTGTCAGCTATAGTTTTGTTCATACCATTTATTCTAATTTTATTGTAGTGTCTTATTCCTGCTTACATGTCTATTATCTACAATAACTGGTAATCCAAAATGATTTACTTAATTTGTTTTACAAATATAATATTAATTACATAACTAATTACGAATACGAATTTCATTTTATTTTAGCTATAACAAATTGCTTTATACAATACACATATCCTATGAAAATGCAATTATATTTCTGGCAGAAAGATCACAAATAAGAAGTAAAATAGACGTAATAGAAAGACAATCAATATAATGCAATGCTTACCATCATTTTCTCTAGCTCTATGTCCTTCCATTTGTCCATGGTGACGGACCGTACGAAGGATAGGTGGACTCCAAGGCTGCGGTGAACGCCGGAACATTCCAGGCAAATCCAGATGCCGTACGTCACCGACACCCACTGCGGGTTCAGAGTGCCGCACTCAAAGCATTTCTACACACAAAACAACACATTTTTACATATAAATTACTTGCCATATGATATTTTTTAAATGTCACTCATAGATATGCACACTTACATGATTGTCGTCTATCGTTCTGATTGAATTGAGTTTGCGCCTGGTGCGTGGCGAAGCCATGACTTTCTGCAGCGAAACTTTCCAAGTCCTTTTACACAATTATACTGGCCACTGGCTCTATATTGGAAAGTTCCAGTAGCCAAAATTCCTTTTCAAATAATCCCAACACCGATGAATGAATTGGAATTGCGAAATGTCAAAGTCTTCCGACGTCCACTTGGCAACCATAGATTTTTTTGGTTTATTTTTTCCTTCATATAAGGAGCAAGCAAAGGCACTTAGCCATGCAGCCTGGCCTGTTGTTTTTTTCCACATCTAAGGACTTCTTTAAAATTCAAATGCCGCGCTGGAACTGACGGCAAATGGGGCAAAATCTTTGAATATTTAACCAAGGTTAAATATTCAAAGATTTAACCAAATAAAGGTTAGAGTATTTACACTCAAAGAATATTACACAGAATAAATAACTTCAATTTATTCTGTGGAATATTATATACGCCCCCCCCCCCCCCCCCCCTTATATACGCCGATGGCTGGAGCCATGTCTATAGTTGTGTTAGTAATAAGGTGGAAGCCATGAATGCAGTTTTCTCAAACTATAAAGGCCGAAGCCACGTTTGGTTGTTTTTTTTTTGTCTTCAGTGGTATGTCGTAGTAAAGTGGGTACACATACCAAGACTTTATGGATGAGTTTAGGCGGCAACCATAGATTTTTTTGAAGTTAAGACTTCTTTAACGGCGTTGAGCAGGATGGGTTTAAAACTTTCAGTATAAAATGTTAAACTCGCGTCAGGATACGTGACCCTGATAACAAATTCGTATGACGGTTTAACCGACTTCAATAAAAGAGGATTTTAATATCCTCACTTAATTCTATGAGGAACTTTATATTATTACGAACTTTATCTTAGAAGATACGGTAGGGCCTCTAATGTGGCGGGTCTGCTGTTCTGTGCAACTGCCACCCCACACCCCCTTGACCCCCCTGACCCCGCAAACCAAATTTGACCCCCCAACCCAACTTGACCCCTAACCCATTTTGACCCCCCTTGACCCCCCAACACATTTGGACCCCCTTAACTCCCCAACCCATTTTGACCCTTCTTGACACCCTAACCCGTTTTTTGAAGTGAAAACTTCTTAGGCGGCGTTGAGCACTTTTCTTGGGATGGGTCACAGAATAAATAACTTCAGGATGGGTATAAAATTTATGTTAAACTCGCGTCAGGACACGTGACATCGAAGATTCGTAAGACGGAGGTTGTCATTTTTTTGTACGATAGCACAATAAATGAATATTGTATTTAACCACATACATGCTACTAATTTCATACTGATAAATAAAGCAATTCGTACGAAATTATTTCCTAACCATTCCAAAATATGCAAAAATGCACAACGTCAATGTTCAAGTTTTCACTTCTGCCGGCACTCCCGGAGTGCAACCCGTTGTATTTTTTAATACAAAATTACATTCCCTTTTAGGATAATATACAAATAAATAAACTAATAGAGGAAAATCTTAATATAGAGTAAATACAATAAAGTACAATAGATTAAGTTTAGGATGATGTTACTTGTAGAATAATTGGCGAAAAATAATAAAAAATATTAACTTATTTAAAAAAATATCGATTTTCGATATCTAACTCTCGATATATATCGTCCAAAAAAGTATTAGTAATAAATATCGTATATAGTTTCGATAGTATTATAATCAAATTATAATGGTCTTTGCCCTAGAGTCAACTGTCAACTGTCAAACATAGTGTAACTTTGATCAACAAATTAGATTAATTTTATTAATAATTTGCACAATGTCCATAAATTGTCGTTAATACCGTGTTCTTATTACATTTCTCGAGCGTGAAGATAAGTAGAGAAACGTTTGAACATTAATTTAACTATAAAACAGCACATTTACGTGTGTCACAATGAGTTCGAGATTAACATTTCATGAGATATTCACAGCTTACAAGAAATGGGTGATCAATAATCCGAATGTAGTGACTGACGTGGAGACTGTGGCGACGTGGTCGTCGTATTTTGTGGCCGGCAAAATAAATAAATCACCATTAGTGTCAGAATTTATTTACACTTTGTCGAAACTTTTGTCTTTATTCAACGACCGGCTCATACGCGAGGCTTACGGCTCTGAAGTGCACCACTACGGGCTCCGCGAACAGATAAAGATATTGATGACGATATTACACTATTCCGAGGTATTTGTTGAACTTTTTGTAAGAGACAGGTGGGGGAGCAAGGGTAAATGGACCGTTGCCACCATCCTGCAGCTGTTCAAGTGCTCAACAGCACTGATATTGCTGTACAGATTCAAAGAGTTGCCAATATCGCACCCTCCAATAGCAGCATTACAGAGGAAGAAGTTTATGGAAGGCAAGGAGACGGAAGAGAATTCGAATGCATTTTTTACATTGCGTAGGTCTGGGCGCGTTGTTAGGAGGGTAGACGGCGCTCCGCCTGTCGCCTTCAGGGATTGGGAGCCAGTGAGGATCAAAGATGACCGGCCTATACCTGGAGTAGAGACAAAAGACCTATTATTAGCTGAGACACTGCATATTATGAAGCCACTGCTGCATTTAGGTGCTATGAAGGTGTTTGGGACTAAGGCATGGAAACAATGGCTTATTGCACTTGGTCTAGACGTTGCAAGCATGAGGCTCTACAATCGGCATATGAAAGACCTGTCGTATGACCAAAGACTAGAAATAAGCCGGAGAAAGTTAAGTTTGGTCCTATATTTACTCAGGAGCCCAATGTATAATGGTTATTCAAAGAATATAATAGAAAATATGTTGATGAGCATGTCTCGGAAGATCCCTGTGACATCGTTCATTTGTGGGCCGATCATCCAGTACTTAAGCCACTGGCAGGACATTTATTTCTACATGTGGGCATCATAGTTAAATGTAAGCAGATACTATACTGGTGTGTGTTGATAAATTGGAATGTTATATTTAACCAGGGATTAAAAGCAATTGCATTTGCTTCTTAATCTGGTTTTGGCCATCACACATGTAAATCATATAATGTGTATTAATCTTGGCTACAATTGTGGCATATTTCTAAAATATATCACCTAAACTCGCCTTTAATGGACTCTGGACTGTATTTTACATTATGATTTTTTTATTAATTTGTTTATCTTCATGTACTCTGACCTCTTTTAACCCTTATAAACAACTAATTAGATAATTTATCAACACACACAAAAAATAATTACATTTAAAGGTGATAGTTTTTTTTATAATAATTATTATTGGAGACATTTGACAGTGAATTTTAACATTTTGAAAATTAGGATTTTATGTTTTCTGATTCTCCTGCTTGTATCCTTATATTCTATAATATATTTGTGATAGTTAAGATGTGAAAGACATATCAATATTATCTTTGAAAAAGGAAATATAAATTTCTTCCTCACATGAATTAGGATATGTAGAAGACTCAGAGAGAAGACACTAAAACTATATTTTAAAACAATTTCTGGTATGTCAATGCTTCTAACAAATAACGGAATAACTTCAGTGATATGTAATATAACAACCTTGTTCATAAACAATTTATAAGCCTTTTTTAGTTATAGAATGTCTTGTCTTCTTCCTTCAAACTCAATTCAAAATTTGTTTAATTTGTTTTTTCTTCAACCTGAACCTGAGTTCTTTGCACTAATGACTAGGCTTTCTTTGTATATTATGTGTAAAGAATATATTATGCAATGTGGACAAATCCGAATATATGTCTAATGTCAAATAGGTATTTTTGACGGTCCCACTTTTCTATGCTAGAGGTGCTCTTTTAATGGATATATTTGGATTCAACGAAATTGTGAAGTGGATGTAAAATCATGTGATATTGATATATTACATTCCTTTTAATATGTTACTAGGATTATCTTTTTAAAACTTTATTTATGGTATTATATGTAATGTATAAGATGCGATTGCACATACCCATCAATATTGCGCAAAATATTAATAAAATAGACTTTATCCAAATGCTATATTATGTATCCGGCTTAAGGACCGTAAAGGGTTTCTTTATTTTATGCATCATTTAGACTATTGGCGAATAATTCGCTGAATAACTTGGCGAATAAATATGACTGAATTATGAGTACCTAACGAATACATCCGAATATGCTGTTTAAACTCTCATATTCGATGCTATTCGTCTGTACACCGTTAGTAACTAAATCAGGGGTTAAAGACACTTTTAATGCCTAAGATGGAATCTTATTTGTTGATACATAACACAAGATAACTATTCAAAAACGCTACTTTTTGTTAAGCACTGACATAACATGACTCATGTTGTAAATGTATTTTTATAAATAAGGAGTTTTAGTACCTAATTGTTTTTAAATGGTGATGGACGTCACAAATATTATAAGACAACAGTGAAGCTTTTCAATACATTGTGTTTATTATCGATATAATGTTTTATTTTTAACCTTCAGTAATGTGGGGAAATTCAATGGAGGGATAAAATACCTTAATATTTTAGCCTATTTGTTATGCTAACGGATACAGACTGTGGCGGCGTGCAACGATGGCGCCTGGCTTGGCTCTCATAGACATGGACAATATTGGGGTACAGTATGTTTGCCTATCATACTACTTATAGCTTATAGTGGTCAGGGAACACCGATGCAAGATATTAATTTATACAAGGGTGGTAAAATGTAAGAGAGGGTAATCAACCATACCAGAATTACTTTAAAATCCTTAGACTCCTTCGGCAGTCGGGTAAAACGAAAAAACACCCAATTAAATAGATGATAAATTATTGCATAAAGGGTAGTATTTCATTATATCATCAACCACATGACGTCTACTGCTGAACATAGGCAAGTTAAAATATGGTAGTAATAGTGGCTATCATAATATTATAATAATACCGGTTCTGTTTTATATACCGTCCCACGGCTGGGCCCCCTGCTACTGAGAGGGTTTAGGGCTTAGGCCTTAGTACAACACGCTGGCCTAGTGCGGGTTGGTAGACACATACCTTCGAAATTGTTATATAGAACTTCTCATGTATGCAAGTTTCCTCACGTTGTTTCCCTTCATCAGTAAAGCGAAAGATAATTCACAAAGAATACACACATCACTTTAGAAAAGTCAGTATTTTGAGTTTGGACCCTGCGGACATTCGTCTCGGCAGTTGGTTCTTCTCCTAATTAGGCTATCGGCGCTTTTTCATTGTGGTAAGCTTATTGGTAATTAGGGATCCATGTTTAAACTTGAAATTCGTCATTGGTAATGAATATTTAATGTTCTAAGGCGGTAAAATAATACCATAACGATATAGGTGGTGGTCGTAATTGTTGAATTTATAATATGAGATTTGGTGTTGGTACCAAAGATATTTCTGTAATAACATAGCCAAGTACCTACCGGATGAACAAACCCACCAGATACAAGCTAAATTCCTAATAAATTCCAAGAAACGAAAAGAAAATTACTTGGTTTCGATAGTATAACATTATTTTACTTTATTTAAAAATGATATTAGGTAAAATACTATTTCACTCAATGCTCGGTGTTTTTGATGCCTTTTTCTTGCGACTGGTATTATGGTAGCTGCGTAATCACATTGTAGCGTTTCGGTCATCGGCAGTTTCGGTAGTAGAAGTACCACGCACACACACGCCTTTTATCCCCGAAGGGGTAGGCAGAGGCGCAACTAGTGCACCCACTTTTCGCCGCACATATTCCGTCTCACGATGTGATAGGGGGCGAGCCTATCACCATATCGGGCATAAATTCCAGACTCCGGGCTGATACTGAATTTAAAACCCAATATCACTTTACCCGACCCGGGGATCGAACCCAGACCTCAGCATTGCAGTCATACCGTAATACAACTACGCCACCGAGGCAGTCAGTAGAAGTACCAAGTAAGGGGAAAAGGTTGAGGGATGAAAAGTGCCGATGAATTAGATACTTCAGGGAGGTGGCAAATCGTTGTCCAACCTTCTAGTCTTCTCAACTCTCCTGTCCGTGACTTTGTGTGGCTACCCGCTCTCGGCGATACTGCCGTTGTGAGCTAAGGGCAGATTCTCCAACAGCACGTAGGTCGTAGAACGTCAATATCAGAGACTTCAGCCCCACCAGAAAACGTTCGTCTGTTTGGAGGAAGCAGGAAAGGGGAGCAGTGCTGCGGGGGAGATCTAGGGATTTTGGGAATTTAACCACCGCCCCCACGACGTACCTAATAGACTCGCGGCTAGACGAGCCCTACAGGTTTTGTATAAAGGAAAGATGCGCTAGTTTTTTTTTTTTTTTATTGCATTGAATGAAGAGACGAGCTTGCTGTTCTCCTGATGGAACACCATCCAGCACCTTCAGTTACAAAATACTGTGTGGCATTCCACTGCGCTCGTCATCCCGAGACATAGATGTTAAGTCTCATTATGTCCAGTAGTTGGACATAGCGGTGGTACCCACCCAGACGGACTCTTACATATGAGAGACCTACCACCAGTAAAACCACCCACCACCCAGTAACACTAGTAATAACCGCACTGCGCCTCAACTCCTTTTTCATAGGTCCGTACTCCATAGAACTCTAGCAGGAATGTTTAAGGGTCCATGGACGATTGACGTGTGCGCACGCATTCATGGAGTAGGTACTTGAAAATTATAAAAAAATACTTGAATGGGAAAATTAAGAATTCTGGCCTGCTACATATCAATTAATTGCACGTCAGTTTTATTGGGTGGTAATTTTTTTAAATGCATGCATCAGGCTCCCTTTAGATACCCACCACTTTGTTCATCTCTTCGAAGTCACTGCACAGTGCAGCTCCTGTGTGTTACTGGCAGGAAGTCCAAAAGACAAAATAATATAAAAGCAAACATCGATGACGTGTTGATCGTAAACTCAACATTTATTCCAATGAAATACACAAAGAGATGTAAATAACATCGAAATGTATACAATATGGGTGCTTGTACGCGCACTAATAGAAAATTACTTAGTGGGTAACTTTATATTCTTATGTTTTTAAGTGTTTACACATATCCCATACGTACTGTTGACTACGTGCGTGTATCTACCCGCATTTCATCAACAATACCACCATATAACCGTCACAATGTCACGAATCAGTTCAGATCAAACTAGGAGATTATTGTCTTTCAACCCCTTGACACTTCGGTACACTTTTATAAATATGTCCGTGTGTATATTACGGACGCTCGCCTGTCCTTTCACACGAACGAACTCAATATTCTATTACGATACGCGATGTTCCACTCGGCTGGTGTGTAGTTAGTCTGTGGCATAGTTCAGGCGAGACGCCCAAAGTGACTAAGTTCAGACCGGGCGAGTAAAATACCGCGTACCGTGTACACTAACGCCACATAACATTAATCGGCTGGTGTGAAGTGCGTCTAATAACTAACATCAGATTATAACAGTCGTCAATTCTGAAGGGGCCATCCGCATCGCCTTCAAAATAGATCGCTGCGAGCTAATTCAAAATATACATACCGCTACGTATATCGTATACTTACGTCACTACTATAAACTAATAGAATGTTAAAATTATCAAGTACATGTAGTATGTGATATCGAATGTCACGTGTCAAATCATTTATTAGTCATAGTCAATGCCACTCGAGTACAGTGACGTCATAGCTCACGTATCCTTCGAACCAGATCAGTTTAGTACAATGTTAGTTCTCGTATGAATGATAAATGAAACACTAAGTTCCTGAAGGTAACTGCTTCAGTTGCTTTTAGTTCCAATAGTTGGGTTAGGATGAGCGAGGACCGCCGACCAAGTTTGATTAGCGCGGTGTTACGAAATTTTGTCATCGAGATCTTGCATCAAATCTGCCCTTTCAGACTATACTGGGCGGATATGCGAACTAAGACCCTTGCACTTCAATTCTCGACCTTATGTCGTTGACAGTGAGCGCTAAAATCGGTCTACTGTATCCGCTAATTATATCGAGTGGGCAACCATTATTGTGGTTCAGCTCTCGTGTGGTACGCCAATTGTCGCGCGAATTCAATCAAAAATGGCATAGCAAATGGAATAGGACGAGCGGATAATACTTAAACAAATCAAAAGAATAATAATGTTTGGATAGCGAGTGCACAAACTCCTTTTTAGGGTCAAAATAAACTGTAAACTATGGCAACGTGTAAAGACGATCGATTTTAACCTCACAATTGCCACTTTAAAGCAACTTTATGCGGTCCCTGTCTCAGACAAAGTATAATATCTCCATATCTAGTGTTTCACATAACACTCAATCCATTTTTAATATATTTACATTACACACTGAGCTGTATTACATGCGTACAGCATATAAGATATATATGTGATGTATATATAGGTATGCCTCATACACATAATATGTTGTATTACAGTATAATAAACGATGAAAGGAAAAATAAAAGTAAATAATAATAAAATAAAAATATATTTAAATAAATACGATAAACGAACAATGTCTTTACGTTTTTCGTGTTAGGGTGGAGACACACTGATGTCTTAAATATTTTAGCTAATATAGGTTTTCCTAAGAGCTATTGCACTTTGACATTTTTGAAGTACATTCATTGTTAGTATAATATATATTTAAGTCTAAAATATTGTGATAAAGCTACTAGGGCATAATGCAGGCGCGCTCAAGTTTATTAAGTACTACAGTGACCCGACATGGCGCCTCGGCAATCTTCGAACTTCTGAAGTATCACAAAATGCCAAAGCACTGTCAATATTAGTCTAATTACCGCACAGTATTAGGTTTTGCACATTAGTATTTCCTAAGGCAGCCGAAGATTGCCGCCGCCGCACTGTTTGTACTGGGACCTCAGACTCAGCAGGTCGTCACCCCAACGTTTACATTTGTGTTACATCCATCGTTATGACAAGTTAATTATAACTAAGTGTTAACAGTCTCTCACTGCAGTGCCGGTGACGTCATATCTAACATTAATGATGAGACTAACTTTTGACGATATGTCGATGTCCGCTGTTAATATATCGACCTCTATAATCGACCTACGCCCTCAGTCTTCGCGCTTTTTTGCGACCCGCTTATTGCATTTAAACCTGAAATAACAAACCGGGATACATTAGCGATCACTCGACGTCGTCCCGCCTCGCGTTCATGCAAACGTGTATTAACATTATTTATACTAAAAATTAATCTAAAACACATGTACCAATTTTCTGTAAGTATTATGGATCGTCACAGATTTATAGTCCCGGCAGCATATCGCCTCAACGTAAAGCATTGAATTTAGCTGTATAACATATATATTTCTATCCTTTGTTTCGAGATTTGAATTTTGAATCAACATGGATCATTCCAACGCAATATATAAAATGCACAGTATACCACACGGCTTGAATTCTATTTCAAATTTTGAAGCAACTCACTCGAATGATAAATGTGCGACGACCCTCAGTATGGATACCACTACGTAAATAAGCTCGTATTCCGTTAAAACGCGCGCGGTTCTACTGCGTACCGAGTCACCATTACTGTACGCGTGTAGCCCACACGACTACGGTCGATCTATTATAAATGATTCAAAATTCCAGATAACCACGTGCCATTCTTAATTTCGTTAAGTTACATTAACTACTCCGTAGTCGAGCTATTGGATTTGTAAAGAAAATAATAAAAAATACATTGTAAAAAAAAGTTAGTTTCTCCGGGGCAGTGTTGATAGACAACCACATCGGTTGTCTATCATGATATTATAAACAATGTTACGACTTACGGCCTTATCGTCTCGTACACAAGGTTACATTGAAGTAATATGATATGCGGTTTAAATCAGAAGATAGACGCACGCCGCCATTTTGTTAGCGATATGTATGCAACTTCACGGCGCGGTGGTAGCAAGAAATTTATTAAAGTAATGTGACGTGACCGACTGTCAATGATTAATAATAATTATAATTTAAGTTTATTTGTTAATTTCCATGAACTGTTATGCAATAATAAAATAAGGACACATTTTATGGAAACTGTCAGTCATAAGTCAGATTGTCACTTGAAAATTAGTCACACTTATTTGCAAATTTATTCTTTACCCCAAATAATAATTTTGCATCCAATAATTCCATATTTAATTATATGTTAGTGTGAAGTTCTTGCGGTCGCGATTACCTTCTTATTTAAATCGCATAAAGATCGTACAGACATTTGCCCCCGATTTGTTTAAAACTTCACATGACAGTATTAATTTTCTATGACAGTATTATTATAGTTCTACGGTAAATGCATCAAAGTTCAATCAACCAAAGTTAACATCATACAAATAGAAGGCAAACAATCTACACGAAGCGGCCGACATGTCAGTTTACTATGAATTTGTGAACTGCTATATACATGGATGGCGGGAGACGGGGTCAGAAAGCTGCAATGTACTATGATACTTATGTAAATATATTTATCTTGATCGCGGTGAGTTTATCAATCGTATTATGTATTTAAGATTTTGTTCCTCGGACGACTTGAATATTGAAATTTGCTATTTGTTCCGTCATCGCAAGAATTATAAAATATATTGCTTTCGAATTTTTATGACCATTTCTCGTATTATCGACCTTTGTAGACTACATTTGCATCTCGATATTACATATAAAAATAATGTTAAACGTCTTGCAACCTACATCCATATTAAGCTATATATTTGTGACATTTTAATTAACCAATTCCAAAATTAGGTACTATTACTCAGTCATGTATTGTTCTCTTTATGGATAAGTATATGAATGGGCTCAACCTCCCCTGGTGCCCCCTCCCGCCATGCACTTGATGATATAATTTAAAACACAGCGGTCACGGTAAATGTCTTATCTCACAACACTATTGGTATCGATAAAAGAGACCAAGAGGAAATTTTAAAAAGTTTTTTTTATTCCACCTTTTTCTGGCTGTAGTGTACTTAAAAGAACACTTATTTGCCAAGTAGTAGCTAGTTCCCGAATATGAAACCTTGCTAAAAATCGATATCGATGTTCTGTACAAACTGAATTATTTAAATATTGAAGATTATTTTTGTGGTGTGAAGCTCCCATATGTTTATGTCTCGCGTTGATATTTAGCTTGTTATCTCAGCATGAGTATTTATCACGGTTGTATTTACAAAATATGTACAATAATATGTTTATATAGAAAAATAATGATTTTTAAAGAATAAGTAAACTAGACAAATAATGATCTTAATATCCAAAATATAATATTTATAACCTATGTAAAATATAATTTAAACTAAACTTAAAATTTACCACTAACGCCTATCAAAAAAACAATTACATCACGGTTCCAATTGTATGCGCAACATTTACTGTTGACTGATGGAAGACCAAGAACCGAATACAAAAACAGCCTTCTATGCTTTTCCATCCCCACTTTTCCCGTAATATTTATTTATTCACTTAACATACAAATGTATGTCGGTTGATTTAATGCCAAAGCAATATCAGTGTATAAATACCCATAACTAGTGTAGTACCTTGTGTTCATGATACATATACATACGTTTATTGTTTTCAGTCATTTGATATATCATCTATTAAAAATATAAATGGAAACTGATATATAAATGCTATTTCTTTAATTATATTTTACACCTGTCCTATTCCCATTGCACAAACGAGCTAAAGGGCGATCTAATCGTAAAAGAATATCGATCACAAACAGGCACAGCACAGAAAGAATCGTAGATTACTCGAGTGACGATTTCATATTTTTTATCGATTATATAAATAAAACTTATCGATACGAAAATGGCAATGCGTTGTTATCGATAGAAAATAATTTTTTCATCTTATTGTCATGACGGCTGTGTTTTAATACAAAAATCTACTTTAATGGGGAGCTTTACCCAGTACAAATACTCAACACCGCCCAACAACTAGTAACAAAGTGTACATTCACGTCAAATTGATTTTAAGAGTATATTCGTTGATTGTAAAAGGTAGTGCCGATTGTATATTAATCGATTTGATTTAAATACAATCGAGTCAAATATAAATAAAGTGGAAATGATCAATGTGAAAATATCGATTCATGATTCTAATTCTCGATACCGCTAGTGTTGTACTACTGGTTTGAGAAGCTACACTATCGCAATAAGAAATAAAGTAGTAAATGATTAAAAATGAATGGTATATTTGTGAATTATTTTTTATGGAGCGTTTAGTTTTACTTCCTTTTCAAGATTCCTTATTGACACCCTTTTGGCTGTTGTATGACATCTGAAGTCGTTTATTATACGAGTGGGAAGAGAGGTTAAAGTCGCTCTACTGATGATAGTAATAATAGGTATTTGAATTACAAACAGCTACATGGCATTGTGCGTCTTGAAACCTGCTATTAAGGTTTAATATGTTTAATTTATGGTAAATATACTATTTACATTTTCAATTGATTTTTTTTATAACAGGCTAAGCACGCTATAGTTATGATGTCAATAAATACTATTAACTAAGGCGATATTCCCTCCAGATGTGACGAGGTACTTCAAGTTCTATGTAAATATCGACTGGAACAAGATGGTCGCCTTTTGATTTACCCAAACCACTATTAATAAGAACCTTATTCATTAATTCATAAGATACATAATTGTGTGCCCACACACATGTATTAAAGCTATAATTACTATCATGCATTAAAAAAATAATAGATCTCTTTATATAGTTATATAAACAACATAAAGACAACAACGACGTGGTTATATTGTTATGGACATGCAACAAATTTTTTAAATTTTATTTTATATGCAGAACTTTAGGTGGGATAAATGAGGTGTCATAAATTATTGACCGCGTGATAATATTAATATGTTTGGTTATTTGATAGCAATTTTGTGTTTGCCAACAAAGAGACCATCCTGAACCTAATCGAATCTATTGAGTATTTTATTTTGGGGATATGTTCTTAAAATCGCGACGGCAAACGATTTCGTAAAATCATACAGATATAAATTCCGTATAAAATTCGATACATATTATCACGTAGTTCGAGGTACTATTACAAAAATCATCGAAAAACGCAGGCTAGCAGCTATCGAAGTTATCGATAATTGGAGGTCGTTGCGACTAAATTGTCCTTACGACACTCTGCATTGACAAAATTAATACTTCGTGTGAAAAAAGAAATATAACACTTTGAAAAGAAAAGAAAAAGAAATATAAAATAATTCTAATGTAAGTCTAAGAGATTAACTAATTTTAAAAATTAATATCGACACCGGTATCTCATCTCTCGGCTATCGACGAGGGTCGACGACCGGTGCGTTCGGAACGCGTTCATCGGGCTGGTTAAATTAATTTTAGTACTAGTAATTGTATAAACCCAGAACCAAAATTAAGCCATTGATAACTTAAACAAATTACAAAGCGTTGTATTGGCTACTGTTGCTGCCTCGATAGTCGTCGCCCGATACAACTCGGTGGAGAGGTTAATTCAAACTCCTAAAGGGTACCTAAAGGGTATGAGTGAACCCCGGCCACGCCTTGTATAGGCGCTGTCGGGTCCCAGCTGGTCGGGTCTCCATTGCAGCCCTATTAGTCTTGATAGACGTTATCATTTGGAGCATGCTACTGGCGTAGACCTAATATTAAACACGCCTACAAACTTAGATAAATCGAGCTTTTCATGAAGAACATTGTAAACGATATTTTTCATTTTTACTAGACCGTCGTTTTTCCTTATTAATTCTTAAATATTTAGGATATTTTCCGTATTTAGATACAAAGTAAAACATTCTATAAAAATACTAAATACATACCATTAATATTTCAGAACTAATAAAGTAAGCCATTTTAGCAGAAAATGCGAAACGTCGTTTTCGATGTTCTGAAACAGCTCGAAATATTCAAGTCCAAAATGTATTTAACACGATATACTCTCAATAACGTGTGCGGGCGTGTTGCGGGTGCGCCCCATTAAAGTCTAATGTCTGACGTATGAGTAGATGACGATGCCGGCCAGCAGGCAGCCGAAGGTGATGGCGACTGGTTTGTAGAGCGACCTCTTGATGGCGCGCCACCGCTCGGCGTCGCGCGCGCGTCGCTTCATGCCGGAGACGCGCTCGGCGAGCTCGCGCGTGCGCCGCCGCCGCAGCGACTCCACCGGCTCCGCGCTGCTGGAACGTTACACGCCACGTGTTACGCACAGTTACCACTGTGCCGGACCGGCAGATTTACCACCACGGTAAAACTGCCGGAAGAGCTAGTGGCTAAAGAATTTCTATGAAATTGTTCATATTACGCTGGATCCGGCAAAAATACTGAGCCCGGCATTTTAACCGAGCGTTTTGTTGACTTTTCTTGTGGGATCCGGTGTAATGTGAACACTATTGTCCAGGAGCCGTCATAGTGGGAACCCGGCCTTACACATACATACACTGGACCAGCGACGCAACTATTGCACACGCTTTTCGCCTTGTGTATCCCGTCCCATGATGTGATAGGAGGCGAGCGTATCGCCATACCAGGCACAAATTACAGACTTCGGGCTGATACAAATTATACAATATTTTTTATTCCTTTGCAAAATTACATGCCACTAAAGCCCCGGGTATACGATATGCGTTGTCGATCAGTATTAAGAGTTCTCTATTTATCCCAATTAAGATTGAATTAATTTTACAACAACTTAATTTTAGTTACGTATAGAACCCAATTGAAAAGATTCAGTTTGGTAACTAATTGTTGTGAGTGCTAAAAAAATATTAACTGGATTTACTAGCATTTTATTGAAAATGCATTCAAATATTTTTAAGCACTAAAGTCCCTTTTGTGTGCCAATTCTACCATCATGTAAACACTTGGCCAGGCAGGTGGACTATGACCTAAATCCTCTCATTAGCAGAAGCCCATGCCCAGCAGAAGGCCAGTTCATTTTCAGTTCACTCAAACTCAAGTTCTGGATCAAATTCCTATATAAGTTTTATTCCCGAGAGTACACAGCATTACTTTTACCATGTAAGCTATCTCTTCTTTGTCTAACCCTGATGCCATTATTTGGGGTCGAGTCTCCTCACTAGTTTGCACCTGGCTAATTTATCCTTGGTTGTAAATGACATCTGCTAATTGGGATTTACCATGTCAGGTATATGAAATATTAAAACGAATATTTACCTCTCAGCGGCTGCGACCGTTGGCTCTTCGTCTTCATCATCAGCGGAGGATGCAGGCGACCCGTCGTGCGCGGGCGGCGTCGGCGGGCACTCGTCAGAGCTAGACGACTCCGCGGTCGCCGCAAGATTCATATTACCTGGTGTGTGTTACGCCGATAACATCCACGTGCCAAGCAGGTGTGCGGCGGCGCAACATACCGGCCGTTATGAACTACCCACTTTTATCACGAAGCAGTCCGACATAATTAATGACATGCGTCGAGTAAAACGGCCGTATATTGCGTCGCCGTCTGCGCACTACGATTGCATAATCACAATAAATCCAGCAACAGGCACCACGTTAGATAGCCCTCTGTGGGGTAAACAGTACATGACCTCATATCTAACAAAAATTACGATGCAAAAGGAGGCCGTCATTAAAATGTGTTAATATCGCCGTGTTCCTGTTGCAGGAGGCTCGAGCCTTTCATGCATAAAAAAAATAACACTTATAGCACATTTATTGTCAAGGGTAGATTAGGAAGAAGGGGTAAGAAACACCGGGACTTGTACTTCTTTTTTTGGTCAATATAACAGGTACATGATATAGTCAAGATTATCGCATGTGACTGAAGCGATCTGCGGTGAATTGAAGAGATAAAGAAAACTGTCGCAAATTCTAAATAGATTCGGTTTCCGTTGATAATGTGGACACGTATGAATGGATCCGAAGAAAGCGTTCGACGAATTCAGTCATCCATATTTGAAATTCGAATTATTGTTGGATTAATCGAATTATTATTATCTCGTGCGTATTACCCATTCACACGCGTCCAGTTACGCACACACAGATGGAGGGTCAGTGCAAGGAAATCGAATCGATTATGAATACTGCACTCTTCGCAGAGATCTTTTGAAAAAATAAATTATTGATCGATATCATAAACCGCGCTTGAAACATGACTCAGCGGAAAAGAGAATAACACAGCTATCATCAGACTTCCAATATTTTCTCTACCTTTGGTTGTCTTCCTAATATGCATTACCACAATTATTGCAACTTTAAAATGTCTATGTATTCCACTGAAAAGCGTGGACCTATAAAATATTAGCGTGCCTTTGATATTAAATACCTAATCGAGAGACCAGTTCAGCACACGTTGGACCAAAACTATTTGGATATATTTTATATTGCTTTTGACTCGTGATTGTGAATAGATTTAATAATGTATGCAAAGAGAATATAAACACTACGTTAGAAGTGTATGTACAAAAAAATGACTGTAATAGGTCTAAATTCAGCAAGTCAGTTTTATATGAAACATACGCCCGTCTGCATGTCTGTTTACCCACTAGCATACATTACAAATATTGTGTTTAGAACGAGTACGGCACGCCGCGCCGTTGGGTTCCGAGCGGCCCTTGATCTCTCCGGACCGTGAAAATGTCGACACAACCCAACGCGACCGTGAAAATGGTTTTTTTTTATGGCATTGAATGACGAGACGAGCATGCCGTTCGCCTGATGGTAAGCGGTACGACCACCCATAAACAGTAGCAACATCATCCAGCACTTTGAGTTACAAAGTACTGTGTGGCATTCCACTGCGCTCGTCATCCTGAGACATAAGATGTTAAGTCTCACTATGTCCTGTAGTTACACTGGCTACAATGTCCTTCAAACTGAAACACAACAGTGCATGCACACTGCTGGTTGCCGGTAGAAATAGACATTGCGGTGGTACCCACCCAGACGGTCTCTTACATATGAGAGACCTACCACCAGTACGGAGTACGGGTTAAAGTATGTATTTTTTTTACACCACGCATTTGTTTTATTTATTTTATTTTAACACTTTGTACAAAAGTAAAGTACAGGTGGACTTAATGCCTAAGGGCATTTTCTCCCAGTCGACCTTGAGGTGGTGCAGAGAGACAAAGGCAGGTGTATATTATAAATAATAAAAAAAAAAAATATGAGAATACACGTGTCTTTTAAAATGAGAGTTTGTGTGTACTTTAAATGCATGGATTGTTACAACTCATCATTCAGTTCTTTTTATTAAGAATAAAAATACATTTTCAATGTGTAAACGATTGAAATGTAAATTGACTAGATTGATTGACTGGAATCGTTTTTTTTTGTTTTTATTCCCAGTTAATGTGAATAAAATAATATAACTCGAACATAAAAATAAGCAAAATAAACCATGTGTAGAATGCTGTTTTGAATGCGATGAATGTGTTACTGTTAAGAGTTATAAATCAAAATAAAAAATAATAATCGGTACATTTCGAAATTTGGAAAATGAATTTTGGATTTTCATAAATGAGCCAATTGGGTGAAGCTACATAATATGAGAAACGATTGAAAATTCAACGGCAAACACCTATCACAACCTAACTTAAGATACGAACGTTTAATATAATTATTATAGTTTAATTCTAATAAAAATAATTAATCACTAACTATTAAAGTCCTAGATATTGTCTTAATTTTTCAGCATTTGTATCGGGGAGCTAAGTCTTAATAATTATATTAAAAATGACTAGAATAACGTCGATGAATTTTCAACGAGTTTCATTGCTTGTGTTCGGTTTGAACACTTAGAACGTGAACCACGTCTTGGTTCGGAGCCGACCGTACAGGCGACGAATGACCGACCCGTCGTGCCGGGGCTCCACCGCGGGCGCCGACTTGTCTCCTAAAGAAAGCTTACCAAGGGAGATACTGGAGGGGATGGCAGGGAGCGGCCGGGCGGGGGCGCGGCTGAGGCTCTCGGAGCGCGGGGGCGGCGGCGGCGGGGCCTCCTCCTCGGCAGGCTCTGCGGGTCCGGCAACCGCGCCCTCCTCGACCTCCTCGGCCACGTTCGAGTATGTACTCTCAGCCATGCTCTTGTTTTCCTTCTGAAGGTAGGTTCGATGTTAATATTTTATTCGCATTTAATAATATAATATAGTTCCAATTATAGCACTCATGAAAGCAATATAGCAATTTCAGATTGATATCATATTGTTACTAGGTCTTACATGAGACCGCAACTCGATCCGAAATGTTATAATGTGACTGCATGAACTCATTTCTTTCCCGCATATCTATCAGACACAAAAGGACTATTCATAGATCACAGCAATTACCTCAGTGCAAGCATCGAACCTGCAGTCTCCCGTCTCACAGGTCCTCTACCTGCTGCATCCTCGAGAGTATCAAAATCAGCTCGACAAAGACAAGGTCAGTTCCATTGAAATTGATACTTATGGTCCAAAAAAATTCTCGCCACACAGACTTCATCGTACATACCCAGTCAGGGTCGAGGCGCTTGGCACCCTCGATTATGGCCTGGTACGAGAAGCGCAGCTGGTCCGGCGTCTGGATCAGGCCCATGCGGTCTTTGCGCATCTCCAGCAGGATCTCCTGGATGTTTACGCTGCCGCAGCCTTCTTTCTCAATCTGAAAACGCGTAAGTATTGTATATGACGACGCTTTTTACGCATACGCATACTCACGCCTTTTATCCCCGAAGGTGTAGGCAGAGGCGCAACTAATGCACCCACTTTTCGCCATTTTTATTCCGTCCCATGATGTGATAGGGGGCGAGCCTTTCGCCATATCGGGCACAAATTCCAGACTCCGGGCTGATACTGAATAGAAAAACCCAATATCACTTTGCCCGACCCGGGGATCGAACCCGAGACCTCAGCATTGCAGCCGTACCGTAATACAACTACGCCACCGAGGCAGTCAACGACGCTTTTTACGATGATAAATGTAGGTATGGGAGACATATTGTTATAGTCACAAATCTCCATCTGTGTTTCATTAATAACACCTTTTTTCTAATAGCCTTTTTAGTCCAAATGCATTAATATTCTTTTAAGGATTCCATCATGGGGGACATTCTCACTCTGTGTATAGACACTAATCGGCAGGGTTGTATTTAGATACAACCACGCCGACGCATACGCATAAACATGGCCAAATTCATGCGCCTGTTCAATTTACCACATGACGGTGTGTGTTTAGCATCGGGTTAAACCACGTGGTTAACTATCGACTGGTAACAATTCTTATACACTGCTGCTTGGTGGCAGAAATAGCAGCTTGAACTCTACCAGTAAGACGTTAAGTTAGTGACGAAAAATTAGTGTAAAGTGACACAAATTTGTTTGCATATGTATTTAATTTGGGCCGATAACTGAACCTGGTGGTAAGTTCAGAGTCCAATAAACATCGATCAACGAAAGACGCCGCAACCTTCGACCCACAATTATACCAGTCTTAACGGATACCGGTTGGGCGGACGTGACTCGTTGCAACGAGACGCTGCGACGGGGTTTCCACAGCGCGCACGGTCGATAGCCTGGTAAATATATACCACAAGGAAAATAACGTCTCGTTGACGTAATGTAGTACAAGCAATCGAGAAGAAAAATAAATTAAGTCATCTTCAAAACTAAATGCCCATTACACCTGGAGATTCATGGATGCTAAAGGTCCTCGAGCAAGGGATAGGGATTACGAAAATTCATGCTCAATGTGAGCATGAATTAAGGAGACTCAAGAATCCCCTGTTTCGTATATTACGAAACAGATATATAATATACTGCTGCTTTCAACAGGTCCGTCTGGAAATCTTTAGAGGAGGGCGGAGGCATATGTTCAACAGTGGCCTTCATGTGGCTGATGATGATGACGATGATACGAAACAGAAGCTGACAAATCAATTTGATTTCTCCGAACATGGTTTTCTTTATTTGAGTTCGTTCAGTCATGCTGCAGGTATAAAAAAAATGTCTGAAGCGTAAGCAAGTAAGCAGACATTATTTGTGAATATCGCATTTTTAAAAATTATCTGGTGATTTTTTTCTTACTCGCTTTCCACAAAACCAGTCTAGTAAAACAGTCTGTTTCACGGTAAAACCAATTATAGCTATTACTTTTAGTTGGCGTTCGTCGGATTTTGTTTTTATTTCCCTTACTTAACAAATACACGGAATGCAGTATGTTATTTTTTTAATTCTATGTACAGTCAGCCACAAAAGTAGCTGGACAAATTATAAACTTCAAAACGCTTCTACACATTAACTTTAGTCGGAATATTTTTTTTTCTATATTTAAAATAAATTTAACCCCGTGATGGGTACTTGAGTGAATAATAAAGGATTGTTGATACAGGCACATAAGTTTAAAGGCGATTTGATAATATTGAATTTGCTCAGCTACTTATATGGCTGACTGTACAATAGGTATTTTCCTCCAATAGGCAACCCGACAAATCGGTAAATAAACATACAAGAAAACTTCCACCTCCTCAATCATACAAAATTCAATAGAACAATAGTATTTCTACACATTAAAGACATAATTTAGACTTTAGAGAATTTCAATTTATAATTCAGCCTAGAATCTATCTCAGAACTTATACAATCCTGCCGACTTCAAAGCCTCAATTTGATTTTCATCATCGCTAATCTAAATATATAAAAGAGAGTTGTGTAAGTTGCACCATTTATAACTCGAGAATAGCCGAACCGAATACAATATTCTTTAATTTTTTGGATTTTTATCCGTTCCGAATAGCAGAATAACTAATATCAAAATAATATTAGTATAATAAATAATCAAAATGATAATTCTTCTACTCATATCTGTCAATAAAATATTTATAACTATTGACACTATGCACCCCACGCTTTTTTTTTACAATAAAATACATTTTTTTCTTATTTACACTATTCTTAATTTATATTCATTATTTTTTTACACTATTCCTAATACAATTTTATTAAAAAATATTTTCTATTTTTTACTTGGACTTTCTATAAAAGCGTGTTTTTTTTTGTTTAAAATATTGATTTGTCATCGGTCCATGATAAGTATACCAAATTTAGATTTTATTCCGACGTTTTGAAGATGGTCAAAATCATGTTCAAAGTTTCCGTTACATACATACAAACATGCGTAT
Organism: Sphinx pinastri; assembly: GCA_947568825.1. Lineage (NCBI taxonomy): Eukaryota > Metazoa > Arthropoda > Insecta > Lepidoptera > Sphingidae > Sphinx > Sphinx pinastri. The sequence continues at coordinate 3,572,723 of OX387614.1, read as the reverse complement.
GAAGTTAATAAAAGAGTGTTAAAATATAGAAAAAGTCAAGTCAAGTCACGATCAAGGAAATTAATTTTCTTATACATTTTATTTGTAATTTAAAAAAATGAACATGGCGTTGTGTTTTTTTTAACAGCTGCTCCAGTTGCGCGCAGTCGCATAGAGTACATAATTATATTATAATGTCATATTACCTCCTTTCATTGCATACCGATACGCTTAGCCGTTACGCGATTAATTAGCATTTTTTTTTGGTTCACCAATTTTTATTCAGTTTTCGACCGTATTTGTATTTGAATTCATTTTAATTAATTCTCTTCGTACGATTTTTTTAAAATTATGTTATTTATAAAGCCGCGATTTAGAAGCACAAGAAGTCTTTTCCATAAGGTACATGGTGCAGACACATTTGGCCAAATCAATGGTCTTTTGTGCCTTCGTAAACTTGGATAAGGCCTATGATCGTGTGTCGAGGAATAAGCTGTGGTCCACGTTACCATTAATGTAAGGGACTTAGAGCCGCCCGGTGAATAATATTATAAGAAGTATGCTGAGATAATTTGGGCATGTGAGAGGATGGTTGAAAGACGAGTTAAGGTTTTTATCGAGCGAATGTGGATGGTACGGATGGCGGGCATCATACATTTGGCCCATAATCGGCCAAATGTACGATGAGAACTATGAATGTGAAAGAGGTGAACGAAATATTTCATTATCGGGGCATGTCGAGCTCAATAGTCTCTGCATCTCTCTGTCTCTGTCTATGAATTTATATGACTTTTTCACTTTGATTTATGTACATTTGTTGAGCTTAATTCATTTAATCTTATAAAAAACTAAGAAGTTAACATAACATTAATTGATTCTGAAACGATACGATGTACGCCGGGTCAGCTAGTTACTATTAGTTCTGTATACTGAGAGGTATTATAAGGAAAGGATAACGGCTTATTAGTACATTTTAAGGTTTAAGAATGATTTATTTCTCATAAGATTATAAATTAATCACTTATTGAGAAAACCACTTAACACAATTATTTTTAAATACGGGCGAGCATATTATTATGAAGAATGTAAGTACATTTCAAAAGACAGAAATACATTTTGTTAAATTAACATTAACAGTTACACAAATATAAATTTGAATACATTTTGTTGAATTACCTATTACATATAAAACAATCATACAAACAGCAAAATCGTATTTCGAGTAAATATAATTAAAATGTACCTACTTTGGTGGGTAGTTTTGTATCGGGATACCCACTCGAGGCAGCGCGGCGGCATTATTATGATGACTCGGTATAACAGTCCACATCGTAAACGGGCTGGATACACGACAAGTGTTTGTCAGTTAATCACCGGTTAAACTTCTATAGGTGCCTTGAATTGTGACGATTGTATTTGTATTTTATGATAACTTAAAATGTTACATTTTATTTTTGTTGTTCATCATCATCATCCCACATGACGTCCACTGCTGAACATAGGCCTCCCCTAAAGATTTCCAGACGGACCTGTCAAAAGCGGCCTGCATCCAGCGTGTTCCTGCTACCTTTATCAAGTCGTCTTTTTGTTGTTATTTAGTTTTATTTTACTTTTTTTGTTTCGAACTTTAGTAATTTTTAATAAATAAATAATTTATGTATGGATAAAATCAGATGTTACATGTAAGATGGAGGTTACTTAATTATGATTATTTACTGCTTTCGTGTACATATACGTTTTTAATTTAAGTTTAAAACCTGGTGTTTAAGAGCTTTTTTAAAAGAAGCCATATATCTTATTTCCTTTATGTCTTTTGGCAGTTTATTATACAGTTTTACTCCCTCAAACAGGATACTACTCTCGCCATAGTGAGTCCTGGGTGTACGCAGAATAATATTGTTTGCTTGCCTTGTTTTATTTTTTTGTATATCTGTTATTTTCAGCTAAATTGTTAATTAAAATAGCTGAGAATTTAATATTATTTGTTCGTTGTAATCAATTATATTCATATATGTTCGTTCTGGTTTAAATACGGCATGTCTTTCACAGACTACTTTCACGCAACAAGTCATTGCAATGAAATGTAAGAAAATGTACACGTGTGTGTACGGAATACTTTTTTAGTTCGATTTGTTCTATAATTTGGGAATATGATTGGTTATTATCAATTCTTGTGATGTCGAAGATTACCATGGGGTTTTACCATCTACCGTCAGCGACAGCGACAGCGTAAAATCCATAGATTAAAAATGATTACATGCCTTTTTTGAGGAAAACCTTCGCTGATCATTCTGGGAAGTACAGACGTGGGCATTGTATATTCAACATATTGTATTTAGTACGGTCAGCAAAACTAATGCTTTAATTTTAGTACTAGCTTTGCACGCGCCTCCACTCTTGTAAAATACCTTATTTGTATGTAATACTTTTTTATTATTATTGCTATTGAATGACAAGACGAGCATGCCCGCTCGCCTGATGGTACGTTTTTTTTTTGTACATAAAACGCCCTTTTGTCGAGACTAAAAGACTACTGTTTTTTGCTCTCAGCAGCGAATGATGGCGCCACGCGAAACATTCTAGGAGAGTCAATCATGAAAGGAAGTTAATAGACTTGATGACAGTACCAGCTAGATAGCTTTATGGTAAGCGTTACGCCGTTTATTACCATATTACTACAAGGTGTGGCTCGCGGCTTCGCGCGGGTAAAAACCCTTTCCCGCTAAAAAAAGTCCCTAAAACGATGTAGCAATTCATAGCACCACCTGTAAGACGCCAGCGCCGTCTATTTATAATGACATTATTTCCTATCTCAGTGGCGCAGTGGTCATACGGTACGACTGCAAGCCTGAGGTCTTGAGTTCGATCCCCGGGTCGGGCAGTGCTATTGGATTTTTCTATTCGTTGCGAATCTGCCTACCCCTTCGGGGATAAAAGGCGTGAGTGTGTGTGTGTATTATTTCCCATAACAACAATTTACCCGGATAAAAAGTAGCCTATGTTTTTATGCAGGATGATCTACCCGTGTGCATTAGTCATAGTATCCAAATCCGTTCAGCTGTTTCTGCATATACTTCTTACAAACATCCAAATATGTTTACAAACTTTCTCATTTATAATATTAGTAAGAAAGTGAGATAAGATTATGAATACTGTCAGAATAATATTAAAAATAATATAATATCTTTCATTGCCTGTGTACATTTTTATTTACACAATTATGTACATTTATTTAAACAAGTAAGTGATAGAGTGAGGAATAGCGTGATAAGAGGAAAATGTGGATTAAAAGAGGATGTAGTGACTAAGATTGAGAAAGGAATGCTTCGGTGGTTTGGCCACATTGAAAGGATGGATGAAAGAAGAGGAACGAAAGAAATCTATGTTGCGAAAGTGAGTGGTAGCGTCGGACGGGGACGTCCTAGACGTACCTTCATGGACCAAATTGGCGACCTCCTAAGGAAGGGCCAAATAAGGAGTTCTCGTAACCGACGAGCATGTATGAAGAGACTGATGACTGTAGAAGAAGCGAAAGAGGTATGCTTGGATCATAGCACTTGGCGCTCCATAGTCTCTGCCTACCCCAATGGGAGAAAGGCGTGAGTTTATGTATGTATTTAAACAAAATTGCAATATACTAACTTATTTTTTTTCTGTATACAATATATGATAACAATAGACTTTCTCAGTTTTAGAATTATTATTGCACCACGCTCAAATTAGATGTAAAGTGTCATTCAACTTTATAATAGCTCTGGCTTTTGCAATTACATAGAAATTCTAAGCTTTATGCACGCGAATTCATTTAAATATTACGACGATCCGCTTTGTGCTATTTCGGTTTAATTATATTTTCCATGAAATCTATATTAATATGATTTTGAACATTTAAGAGTATTTTTCGTTTGATCTTTTCGTTAAGGGCGCATTTACAAAGAATGACGGCAAGTTTATACCTGATTGTTTCAGTTAGCGTCTAAGATTAAGATATGTAAAAACAAATATAATTTAAATAGCTAATATTTATCACAGTTTTAGTTTTACTGTTAAAGGCCACAAAGTAATGTTTATAATTAAAAGTTAATCATTTGTACTTCCGGTTACGTTATTTCTGATTTGTAGTGATATATAAAAAATGTTGCCACTTGAGAATAAAAGCGGCTGAACGCGGTAGATATATTTATGTTTTATTTTAATAGTAAAGAAGTGGTAATAATATGTAATAATTATTTTTAAATACTAATAATGTAATAAAATAAACACCAATCGCCTTTTTGCTATTAATTATCAAGTTCGCATAAAATATTGTTCCATTACCCAACCTACTAAGGTAATTATAAAAAAAGTAATAGCAACCCAGCCGATGACAGCGAGCGTAACATTATGACGTTTATACTGTTTATTACTGTTTGTATTTGCGAAACATGTTTGGAAATCGCAATGGCTGCAGTAAATCAAAATCTTCAACAAATACTAATACTCCACAAGCTGGAACAGGCCAACTAGGATATACTAATGTTTGTATTTTGTGTGGCTGTTCACTTGCACGACGGCAAAGTGATAAAGTATTGAAGGATAATCCCACTGACTTGCAGCAGACTATTATTCTGATAATTCAAAGCCAGAAAGAACCACAACAGGTGTGTAGTTCCATTTAATTTAAAAGTCTAAAATATTACTTTATGATATAATATTATGTGTAGCAGTTATTGGGCTTTTAGGATTTCCATTTTTATTTAACCTGGCATTTTTGTTCAATGGGTTACATTACATAACTGTAATTTTGTTTATTACTATGGACGTTTGTTTTAAAATATTTCCTTTATCTAGGACTGCATTTTGTATCAGAATTATACATCTTATTTCTGTCACACAGATAACATCTACAGACTAAGTATGCCATGTTGTTGGTTGCATATCAAAAGTGAAGCTGTCCGTAATATTCAGGCTACCGAATTAAGATTACGCGATGGAGCAATAGATCAACATGAAGATGTTGACAATGAGGAACATATCTCCGGGCTGAATGCAGGGAGTTCAATAAAATAGAACCAACCCAGTGAGGACTCTCATGTTGTTGATGATGCCAGGGCATAAGGATCACAGAATATGGAGTCCAGAATAATATTATTACCTAACTACAGGAGAGCCCCCCCCGAGGCAATTCTTGTGCTTTGGGTCTTCACACCCAATGCACGCCCATGCGCGGGGGAACATTAGTCGCGGGCCGAGGCACACAGTCAGTGTGTATACCTCTTGGTTGCATAACACATTGAGGCCTAAAAGGGCCCGCGAACATTTCCTGGCACCCTTTTCCTTTCCGCCCATCCTGAGAACCTTTCTCCACTCCCCACCTTTCCTCCAGTATCCCATTCGCAGGTTCCCCCCGGTGTTGACTGCAGGATCGCCTACCGAAAAAAAAAACTACAGGAGAGCGGCCAACACCGGTAACCACTGTCTTTTTCCTGACTGCCCAACTGTTGGTACTTTACAGAGTGTGACTGATAAACTATGAGCCATCAAATTATGTAATAATATGTTTTATGTGCCACAATTGGCCCGTGTCTGTGGAGTCCATTTATTTAGGAGTTCATGGGATGAATTATATTAATCAGAAAATAGCATTAATGTACTTATTGTTGATCAAGTGCAACACATTTTTTAATTTGTGAATGCATTCAACCCTACATTAGATTTCGAAAATGATGAGGAATAAATAAATTGTCAATAAATCTAAAGCTTGTTTTATTTAACCGAAAGCCTATCTATCAATGGAATTCCATTTTTTTTACCTGAGATGGACCATGACAAATAAATATAATACATACATAGATATTTATGATTTATTGTGATGTAGATCACTATTTCAGAAATTAAGGTCTGGGTGTAGTTTAACATTGTAGAACTCAGCTATTAAATATTATTAGTATTTGTATGTCAAGTAACCATGATTCAAATAATTAGTACACATGAAAACTTATTCTATTTTAGTAACAATTAAAGCTGTGTTCTAATAAACATCCAATTTCTAATTAGTAACAGAATCATAGTATGTTTGAGTGTTCAAAGTCAGTGACCTAGCAGTGGGAGTAGAGTAGCCCACCCTCAAAATAGTTTAATAAAATATACACCTACATATTGTTTTGATTAGAAAAATCATTAAGTAGTTAAGTATTCATTTTTAAGATATATTATATGGTATTAATTAAATACAGTCTATATCTGCTGTCATATCTCATTGACAGATAACCTCTAAGTATGAAAATGTTAAATAACGAATAAGATTTTTTTGTGGCCTCCTAATAGAAAAATTCTTTTTGATTTGGTTCAGGATAAGTATATTCTATGGTTCTTACATTTTTTCATTCCAAGACGCGTCAAATCGATATCAGGTAAAACGTTGTATGGAAACTTGCCATCATTCTTTCCATGGTTTTGAGGTACCATTTATTGAATCAGGAGTCACGCTTATGAGGAGATCTTGGTATATAAATAAAGATTAAACATTCCTCTTTGCTTATAGCATATAGAAATTGTATGCTCCCATACAACATTATCACGGAAATACGTTTATTCTGGAGCAATAATCGCTGAAAATGACGAAAAATAGGGTCTGAATCGGAACCATTATAGCTTAAACTAATGAATATTTTAACATAAAACCGAAATAATATGATGGCTTATATAGTCTTCTCGCTTTATAGCTAATTATTTTTAAGTCAATTTAAATACTTTTCCAGTTATGAGAAAAAATATAAACTGAATTGAATTTCTTCATACATTTTCCAATTTCGGGCTGTCATTCCGCGCTGAGACGCGGCCGAGGAAGCACGGGTGTACAACTTTTTTTCAAAAAATAAATACGCAATTTTATCGCGATGTCATTATACTACGAATAAAATAGTTGATACTATTTAAAATTATTATTTTTCAAAAAGCAAGTATGAAAATTGAATATTACAATAAGTCAATGCAAGTTTGATTTAATTAATAAAACATTCATTTATTTTAATGCGAATATTCAAATTTCATAATCAAAATGGCGGATGTATTTTTATATATTTACAAAATCGACAAGTTTTGCAGTGTATGGTATTTACTATTTATCTATTTATGATTTTTAGTATCGGTGATTATTATTTTTAAATTTTACTAGGTTTAGTTCGCGTTTTTGCCCACGTTCAAAGCTTTTCCCGCTACAAATATATCTAAACACTCACTACTACAGTTCAGCCACTATTTTTTTTTTTTTATTGCATAGAATGACGAGACGAGCATGCCGTTCGCCTGATGGTAAGCGATACGACCACCCATAAACAGTAGCAACACCATCCAGCAACTTGTCTTACAAAATACTGTGTGGCATTCCACTGCGCTCGTCATCCTGAGACATAAGATGTTAAGTCTCATTATGTCCAGTAGTTATACTGTCTACAATGTCCTTCAAACCGAAACACAACAGTGCATGCACTGTTGCTTGGCGGTAGAAATAGACATTGCGGTGGTACCCACCCAGACGGCCTCTTACATAATGAGAGACCTACCACCAGAGACTATCCCGCCCTCACACCCGCCACTGTAACTCCTGTAAGCCAGGATCAGCAGTGGCACGCATTTTATGACACCGAGCGGTGAAGCTCGGCGAGTCTCAGGGAACACTAATCTGTCTTTAACCCGCAACGAAATTAATCAAATAGAAAGATAGGGAGGAGTTGGAAATATTAATTGTCCACTTCCCTCCATAGCAAAACGGGCGACAAAAATAATGAACGAAGGAGGTATTTTAACCTCAATTTTAGAGACGCTTACAACTAGAAAAGCCAGTTGTAAAGCACCACGGATAAAAATTGAATGAAAGGGTCCTATCATATGAGCTGTCAAATAGACCTACCACCAGTAAATGGGCATGGCTGCTTCGGCGAGTAGCTGTGTCGTATCGTAGGTTTGGAGGTTTCGGCTGTGTGTGCCATTGTGACAGTTGCCCGCTGAATATGACTTAATATACGTTTGAGTTTTGCCCAGCCTCGAATGAGGAGTGAAGCGCTCTCAAAGCAGTCGTCGGAGGCGGCCTCTCGTTGCCGGCCGTGGTCGCTCCCATGGTCGGCAGTCAGGAGGTCTGGCGTGTGTGGCCCACTTCTGCGAGATAGTCCTCTCGTAGAATGAGAGTGCCGAGATGGATCTGGAACGCGAGGATTCCTCCCGCCGTCAGAGGAGACGTAGGAGGCGCCGGGTGGACGACTGACCGGCGTCTCCCACCCTGTGGATTGAAGGTGTTTGGAGATTTATTTATTTATTTATTATCCCCTGCCTGTCGTAAAAGGCAACTAATAGTTGCCACCCGGGGGTCGCGGGCGGGTGCCGTCTCTAGTTTCGTCTTTTTAGCACATTGCTGCGACCCCCCTGATGGACAGCAGTGTGGCAGGTAGGCCTCACGCTGCCGTTGACGCCGAGAGCGCCGAGATGCGCGGGAGCTCCTTAGGATAAAGCGTGGTATATTCCAGGGTCAGGCTACAGGGTACAGCCTGAGACCATTGTGGTTCTGCATCGCCCTGAATCCTCTCAGTGCTCTGTTGTTGGATTCAGGGTTAGGATACCGTCTATGGAGAGGGAGTGAGCCTATATCTCACTTGCTGTACATGGATGATCTCAAGTTGTTTACATCAAAACAAACAAAATTGATTGAGTCGTTAAAAATAACTGAAAGATTTAGCAACTCAATCAATATGAAGTTTGGTGTAGATAAATGTGCATATCCATGTGAAGCGAAGAGAGGTCGTGGTCTCTGGTGACATACAAGTCTTAGAGACTGTAAGACTTAGATCCCTTTTTGAGACGGAAACTTAAAAATATCTGGGTATGCCTGAGGCACTGGGTATTATGAGTGCCGACGTAAAACAATCGGTGAATGACCGTTTCTTCGGCCGCCTGACAAAAGTACTTAACAGTTTTTTGTCAGGTGGAAACAAGATTTGTGCTTTCAACGTTTGGGTTATGCCTGTACTCATGTACTCTTTTGGTATACTCAGAAGGACTCAGACTGAATTGGACGCCCTGGATCGAAAGGTCCGGACCCTACTGACTGCATATCGTATGCATCACCCACGGTGGTCAGTAATGAGGTTGTACATCCCGCGGAGATGCGGAGCCGAGGCTCACTTAATGGACTTGCATAGCCGCGAGGTATGCAATCTCAGGGATTATTTCCTTCACAGCGAAGTGGGCATGTATAAGATTGTAGTCATGGTGGATAAGGGATTTATCCCACTTTCCTTGGTGAATGAGAGCTGGCGAAAACCTATAGCGATGGGCATTAGGGAACGCGAGGTGATATGGAAGAGCAAAGAACTATACGGTCGGTTCTATCGGGGCCTTCAGCTTGCGTCCGTATCTTGGCTACGTTTTGGTAAACTATTTGGGGAAACTGAGGGTTTTGGCTTTGCAATTATGGACAAAGTTATGAAGACGAACAATTATAGGAAATACATCCTGAAGGACGGTACGGTCGATATCTGTTGGGCATGCCACCGTCCCGGTGAATCAATCGGGCATGTGATTTCGGGTTGTTCGTATCTTGCTAACGGCAAGTACTTGCATAGGCACAACCTAGTAGCCAAGGTCTTGTGTCTTCTGAAGTGCCATATTACCAGTATGTGCGTCAACCAGTTCTCGAAAATGATCTTGCAACGCTGTACTGGGATCAGTCTATTATCACCGACAGGACTATTGTTGCCAATAAGATATTGTATTGTAATAGTAGATCGTAATAGTAGACCCTGATATTGTTATAGTAGATCGATTGGCGCGCCGGGCAATACTTGTTGACGTCACCATTCCGCATGACGATAACCTTGTTAAGGCCGAAAAGGACAAAATGTCTAAATATTTAGATTTGGCACACGAAGTTACCGACTTGTGAGAGGAGGACTCCACAATTATTGTTCCGATTGTCGTTTCTGCTCATGGGTTGATACTAGAGTCTCGACCAACACCTGCAGAGGCTCTCAATTGGTCGTTGGGTCAAGAGCCAGATGCAGAAAGCAGTACTTCTGGACACCGCAATGTCAATGTCTTTTTCTACCGCCAAGCAGCAGTGTGCATACATTGTAGTGTTTCGGTTTGAAAGACATTGTAGCCAGTGTAACTACTGGACATAATGAGACTTAACATCTTATGTATCAGGATGACGAGCGCAGTGAAATGCCACACAGTATTTTGTAAGACAAGTTGCTGGATGGTGTTGCTACTGTTTATGGATGGTCGTATCGCTTACCATCATCATCCATGTACAGCAAGTGAGATATAGGCTCACTCCCTCTCCATAGACGGTATCCTAACCCTGAATCCAACAACAGAGCACTGAGAGGATTCAGGGCGATGCAGAACCACAATGGTCTCAGGCTGTACCCTGTAGCCTGACCCTGGAATATACCACGCTTTATCCTAAGGAGCTCCCGCGCATCTCGGCGCTCTCGGCGTCAACGGCAGCGTGAGGCCTACCTGCCACACTGCTGTCCATCAGGGGGGTCGCAGCAATGTGCTAAAAAGACGAAACTAGAGACGGCACCCGCCCGCGACCCCCGGGTGGCAACTATTAGTTGCCTTTTACGACAGGCAGGGGATAATAAATAAATAAATAAATCTCCAAACACCTTCAATCCACAGGGTGGGAGACGCCGGTCAGTCGTCCACCCGGCGCCTCCTACGTCTCCTCTGACGGCGGGAGGAATCCTCGCGTTCCAGATCCATCTCGGCACTCTCATTCTACGAGAGGACTATCTCGCAGAAGTGGGCCACACACGCCAGACCTCCTGACTGCCGACCATGGGAGCGACCACGGCCGGCAACGAGAGGCCGCCTCCGACGACTGCTTTGAGAGCGCTTCACTCCTCATTCGAGGCTGGGCAAAACTCAAACGTATATTAAGTCATATTCAGCGGGCAACTGTCACAATGGCACACACAGCCGAAACCTCCAAACCTACGATACGACACAGCTACTCGCCGAAGCAGCCATGCCCATTTACTGGTGGTAGGTCTCTCATTATGTAAGAGGCCGTCTGGGTGGGTACCACCGCAATGTCTATTTCTACCGCCAAGCAACAGTGCATGCACTGTTGTGTTTCGGTTTGAAGGACATTGTAGACAGTATAACTACTGGACATAATGAGACTTAACATCTTATGTCTCAGGATGACGAGCGCAGTGGAATGCCACACAGTATTTTGTAAGACAAGTTGCTGGATGGTGTTGCTACTGTTTATGGATGGTCGTATCGCTTACCACACGCATTGTGAGGAGATTCCTCACTTTGAATCCCTGACTACCGGTGGCTTGGGTCTTGAGCCTTGCCATCGGAAAGTGATTCAATTTTTTAATATTTTATATGTATTAATGTTTTTTTGTATATATATAAAAATGTAAAAAAGGGAACATTCAAAATAAAGAGATAAATATGTCTATTACATGATGAAATTACAATAATTTTTATTATTAAACATAATTGTAAACATTCGACAATTCCAAAAAAATAAATATGGATGAGTAAAATAATAACTTCAAGTATTAAGATTAGCTCGTTCAAATGGAAAATCTAGTTTAAATCGGTTTCGATGTGTGCGCGTGTAGCAAAGCGCGTTCTTGTCATTCAAATATCTAAAATCGAAGATGTCAAAAATGTAATAGCGTCCTTAAACAATGTTTTACATGAAACTGTTGTTAAATCGAATAAGGCACATCGATTGAAATTCAATTATAACACGGTATTTTTACTTTACACTTGCAAGAATGGAATTAATCCTCTGCATCATTTCTCCGCGCGCTATGGGCTGGCCTTCTTTAAACGAGGCTTTTTTATTGCAGTTGAATGACGAGACGAGCATTTCGATCGCCTGATGGTAAACGACACGGCTGCCCACAAACAGCGGCTTGGCTGTGCCCTTGGTATTATCCAATCCATGAGCGGGTGCCGCTTACCATCACTACTCCGTTGCTTACCAATAGCCGATTTCAATAAACAATCTATAATTCGATCCCGAGAATACTACCAAAAAAATTTATTCGTAATCATGCCAAAAAAAAAACTGGTCCAAATTAGCAATCGACAAAAACATATTGAAATCAGCGAAATGGCAATGAAAAAATGCATACAAAATAACTCACGAGCACAAGACAAGTGTCGACCAGGCAGAATGTGCCGGAGCGTCCAATGCCGGCGCTGCAGTGGACCACCGGCGGGCCCACGTCGGGGTCCAGCGCGCCCACCTCGCGCACCTTCTGCAGGAACTCCAGGAACGCCACTGGCGAGGACGGCACCCCGAAGTCAGGCCACGTGGTGTAGTGGAACTGGATAACCTCGCGCGTCTCCTGGCTGTCGATGTCTTGAATTCTGCGGGCAGTTTTGGTAAGGACCAAGGGTATTCTAAGAGAGCTATAATCAAGTTGGTCTGGCAAGTTATCATGACTCATGAACATGAATGTGAGTTACAGATCTAATAGCAAGGAATGTGGATTGTGAATTGATATGGGACTTTCGTCTCTGGGAATACCAAAGCCATATGAAAGGCAATGCTGACATATCAAGTCAGTTTGGACACCCACTGTACTATAAGGTGGAAGACGGTCGAGGGCAACATTGCATCATGATAAAGACACCCTTTTAATTATCATACTTCTTAATACCATATTATATTTGAGAAACCTCTTCCTCCACTGCATCCATAGACAATCACACTATTCACCGTTCAGCGCTGCACGTGACGTGCTCCACTCAAACAATATCGATCGCTGAAAGCTTTTTATCGTCCAATCTATATCAATGAGCCGAAGGTCGGCAGCAGCCGCGCTCGCGTCAATTGCTAGCAGTCTATTAATTGCTTCATTCAATGATGGTGTTGCCAGTTGTGGGAAAAATCTGAACGCGAACGCACTTTATACAAATTACATAAAGATATAAAAAAAAACCTTTGAATATGAATATTATAATGGCCACAGTTTTGGTTTGAACAATAAGAATAAATGCCCCAAATGTGGAAATTGGTCTCCCAAATTTTTTTATAGTAGGTAATTGACGTAACTTGTTTAAACCACTTAAATGTAATTTTTTTATTTAATATTTTCGTGGATTCCTTTGGAATATTTTGAAACTGATCCGTGAACTCGTAAAGCGGAATTATTAATTGCGGTTAGATTATCGCGTTGAATTATGGCACACCAAGTGTCGAATATCCATGAGTGTATGACGCTCTCTTCTCATAGTTCAAGGAATTTATCAAATTTTATTTTTTCACATGGTCAAGCCGATTTCCTACCACGACACCGACGACATCGGCCCCTATTCAATCGTAACCTAGTTTGTTTTGTAATTGAAGATGTTTCGAGACCTTATGGTGTCATGCTTGACTGTTCCCCTAGAATATGGTGTAAACCCGATACGTAAGTCCGTGTCTTTTTTATTGCATCTTTTGCACTAAGCCCTTCGTTTTGGAAAAAATAGATTTCATGTCACATAAATAAAAATATCCTTCCAATCAACATAAAATAACTTAGTTTATTTTAACGAAGTCTATTGATCGAGCGATGTACATCTCTTAGTAATAATAGGACATAAAATATATTAAAAGCAATAGATTCAATAAAATTTAAAGCAGCATAAACCTTCCTAGAAATAATGTAAATCTAAGCTTTATAAGTAATCTTTTTAAATCCTACATATACTTAGAAGCCGACAGATTGTGTGAATTCTGATTAAAAAAGTCGATGAACACACATTGGCGTCTTATATATATTGCCTTAACTTGATGTATACCAGTATTGTACTAATTATTACGTAAAAATATAATTACAATATTGAATCTACAGTCCGACTGCGTAGGTACCATTATTGTACCTCTTTCTGCGACATATAACAGCATAACTCTGTTGCACCCTGCAGAACCACCAAGCAACGCGCAAGTACTGATTATAATCAAAACGCTTAGTACATTCTCTATATTTATACCTCAAAAAAGTTACTGTGCTCTTCTTGCGTGTTTACCTTACCTTGAGATTCCAGAACATCCATCTAGGGCACTTTAACCCTAGAGTGAATAGGCATCTCATAGGCTGACATGTAACTTCGTAATGATTTCTTATATTTACGCGAATGCTAGAGATTGAATTAAAACTCATTCTCAATTCATGGTCACGAGGCGGACAGTCTGCCCCGTGACCATAAAGGCTGTAAAGTCTTCGAAACGTCAGAAGAAAATATATTTAAAAACCGCCATAAAATAGTTTTATTTCAATGTAACATTGTATTCATATCTCCATCAAGTGCAGTTATGGTCAAAGGCCGTGCCTATACAAAAGAAACAAAAAACTTACTTGAAAACTCTAGTGGAGTAATAGCTGCGGTCCTCCTCGCTGATCTGCTCCACTGTCAGCTTCACATCAGACAGCGACATCTTGTGCTGCTCGCCGATGCCGTGCGGCCAGTACCAGTGGCACTTGATCTCGTTCTTCTCGATAACCTTGTTCAGCATGAGGATCGCACGGCTGTTCTGCTCCCACACCATAAGCCAGAAGTGGTTGACAGTGAACGCGAGCGGACCTTGGGTGAGGATATAGCTTCGGTTGGCACGCGGCATCTGTATAGCAGATTTGGTTGTGAATGTTATGCTGGTTGTGCATGTGTGTCATATGGTCTCATTGGTCAAGATAATACAGATTAAGAGCTACTGAGTTTGATTCCCAGTTCAGGCAACATTGGCTGTTTGTGGAATCCTTAGAGGGATTTGATGTCAACGGTCGCACGACTGAGTATAGGTTTTAGATAAAATTAGGTTAAAGCGTTGATCCAGATTTAGTCAATTTATGACGCAAAAATTTAGACCAATCCCATTGATGTATTAAAAAGCCCACCAATCCCCAATTCACTTGTGTGTTGTGAATATTTGTCATCATGATTGACAAATATTCAAACCTTTCAAAATCATTAACATTTATAAACGTAGCATAATAGGATTCGACGAATATTTTCACATAAATTTACATTTATGATACAAATGGTACACGTAATAGGATTCAACAAATACTTTGAAAGCAGTAAATACGCAGCCTCAGTCGCTGTTCGAAAGCTTAATTTAATTGCAATACGTATATTCTTTTGATGATTGAATGCAAAGCGACCAGTTATCACGAAATTCTGCAGTTTCAAAACGGCTTACATATTTGTATATAATGAACGAAACATTTTCCGTAATGATCTATTACATTAATGAAATAATAATTACATGTACAAATAATGATATTAGTCATTAAAATTACAATTCCACCGTGCATATAAAATCTGTTGAGTAATTAAGGAAATCTATTTTAGTTGTTACAATGGAAATCATTTTCTTGATTATATTTGTTATTAAAATACGTGGGTCTACACGTGATGAGATCAAGTAGCCTGCTGGTAACCCCACCAGAGACCAACAACCAAGCGAAATTCATCTCGTACATTTAAATAAATTTCATACATTCATTCATTTCGTACATTTAATCCTGCACTGTTAATCCTATGAGAATTCTACACTTTAAAGAATATTTAATTTTGACCGCGTGTTATAGCACACACCACGCGGGTCAGAGCCCGGCGCGCCGGTAGCTGCGAGGCCGTCGCCCCTGACCCGCCCATGACCCATATTCACGTAAACACGACGCTTGTAAACCTTATTCGTTTTGGTCCATTCATTCGACCGCGCGGCAATGACTTTTGCTCCTAATGGGGAAGATCAACGCAAATGTTTTCTTGTTTGTAGACTAGCCATCAGTGGATATGGGATGGTGAGTACTGCTAAGTGTAAAGTGGCAACGTTGATGTTCCGTTTTGAATGTCAGTGGCATTGACGGAGGCCAAATGAGTACCCTCCCCCTCTTTCTTAATCTTTATTATCCCTCCTACTTAAAAGTCGACACACAAACGTCCTTTGAAATTTTTGTGGTTTGTGTCATTGTGGTTACGGGGTGCAATGATCTTACCATTAGGTGAGGTAACGCTAACGGCATTAAGTACGCAATAAACTACTGTACTATATGTATAATGTATAGCAACATAAAAAAATATGGAAGCAATAGTAGTAATACACAATAAAACAAATAAGATCGCTATCAATTAATTTAATTTACCCAGCAACAGTCGGTGTTTCCCTTCGTAACTGAAATAAACTCGCAGTGCGATTGCATTAATGAGTTTTCTGTGGTAAGTGTCCATCGGATGCGCCCGGAGATTGTTTGTTTGCGCTGGACAAATTCAATCACAAATGCTTTCAGCACGATACGGAGTGATCGTTTTTATGGAGAGCAAATTTGGTTTATTACGAGGTATTAGTTTATGGTACAATTTATAAAGTACCTACCTAAAACTAGCAGCAACCAGCCTACATCTCATATTAATCATTTTTTAATTTTTTTAAGGAAGAATTGATTCGTTTTATGATTTTTTATTGTAGAACTAAATGAAGGATTACTGTATGTTGTTCTTCAAAGATTAAAAAAAATATTAATTAATTTTCATATTAATTTTAGTCCGTGCTTCCCATCTATTAATGTAGTATAATTGACAAAAAAAATCCTATCACTGCTTCATATTTGTTACAAAGGAATAAAGCGCATTAATATTGGGAAAATATTGAAGATACGTCATGATTTCTTATGTTTACGCGACATTGAAAAAACATTTCGTTACGGATTTTTTCGCAACAAATTTATCGCGATAAAATCCTTAACGTAGTTTTATTAAAGATACATAATTTAAGTTTTGCTTCGTCGTCGGCGCTACGACTGGCTACGAAGCTCTTACTTAGCTACAAGATATTCACCGTAGGCGCGCCTACGAGGCGTAGCAATTTGAGACAACTAATAATAATATATTATATGAAATAAGGTAGTAAGTGATGTAGGCAATACTATTGGACATTCACATTAGTGTAATAAAAAGTTGACGAAAATTAAAAACTTAAAAGAGATTTTGGTTTGTTTTTGATAGTTTGTTGTTGGATTGGCTGGTATCGAACCTCTGGGACACCCATATTCGCGTCGCCGCGCCGGTATCTGTGGCCTAAGCGTCGACATTTGGTTGTAAGACCGGTGAAACTAACATCGCCGTTCCACTCACCCCCGGGCAGTGGAAGCGATAACACGTTTATTCCCGCGATAAAGAAAATGGCTAAATCCATTTTATAACCAATGAATGACTAGACTAGCAAGCTGCTCGCCTCTGGTAATCGTCATGACAACTTATAAACATTAGCAACGCACTACTTGCACTTTGAATTCTCAAGAACTGCGTCGCACCGCGTTGCACTTTTTGCCCGAGACTAAAGATTTAACACCGTATTTAACGGCGTATCTGATTAATGGTAAGTGTCCCAAGAACTACTAACGGCCGTTTTCAATAAACGATTCCATACTAAATCTTTTATCCGACCCTGAGAATATGACCAATCAAAATAAGTCATTTGTAAGCATGTCAAAATAACTTTGCTCTGATTGGTCTATTTTCGCGACGGATCGAGAAAAGCGATCGTTTACTGAAAACGGTGGTTAATAATTAAAGTAGCCTCACCAATACGTAGAATTGGTCAATAACTCTTGTGAACAGCTCGACCTTCATCATCATCAGCCACATGAAGTCCACTGCTGAACATAGGCCTCCCCAATGGTTTTCCAGACGGAACTGTCAAACCTGCATCCAGCGTGTTCCTGTACATTTTATGAAGTTGTCTGCCCACCATACAAGTGAACGACCAATGCTGTGCTTGCAGCTTGACTTTATGTGTTTTAAATACCGTATGTAAGAAAAGAAGGAAAGTAATTTATTTGTCACGGACAGACATGCATAGGTACCTACAATCATTTAGAAGAAAAAAAAATAACATAAACAAGTACAATTAAAAATAGAACGAACTTAAATCTATTAGACTGCACGTCAAGGCCGTGACAGGTAGGTGACCACTCAGCACAACGCTGGTTTTCAGTGTTCACCTTAAGTTACGTGCGAACGCTAGCAAGCCTCCAATAAAATTTTATTAATTACGCCCTGCACGGTGGTCGTGCTCGGACGCTTACATCATTGAGTTGAAAAATATTAAATAATTATTTTTTTATTTTATTTTATTTATTAGGTTTTCCAGCAGACTTAACACTACGATTACAATAAATTAAAAAATATTATAACTTATAGCTATAATGTAAGCCCAAGTTAGGAAAACTCAACATGTATATAATTTAAAGTTAATTTCAAGCGCAGTGAATTATGCAAACAATATCGTGATATAATTTGGAGGCGTTCACGCAATAAGTTAATATATGCCAGACTGTATTAGTCCTGTAGAAAAGTTTCAAACATTTATTGAAAGAACTTTGCTCGATCTGTAACTAAGAATAAGTATAATTTCCAACACATATATAACTAATCTTTACGTTTTATTTTTAAACTTAAACATTAAATTTTTGAAGCTAAGCAACGAGCAATTTAGCAAGTCAACCTGCACAGATTTATACAATATGTTGTGTTCTCGGCTGATTCTTGCAATTAAACTGTGAGACCCAACATTTGTTCTAGATCTCTTAGTAGTAAATGGACAAAAATTAACTATTCTAGCACCTTTCCGAGGGACAGTAAAAGAAAATCTAGAGACGAGTTCGGGACAATCTAATAAGCCAGTTAAAATTTTATACAATAGAATTTGATCCGTTATCCAACGACGATTTTCCAAACTTAACAAATAAAAATTAGATAAGCGATCCGGATACAATTTCAGCTGGTCTTTTTTCTTTTGGTGAATGGTAAGAAAGTAAACAAAGCGTTTTTGAACTTTTTCGATTCTATCGATATGAATTTGATAAAACGGATTCCAAATGCTAGACCCATAATCTAATATACTACGGACCAATGCAATGTATAATAGCTTTAATGCCAATACATTTTTGAAGTGTTTACAATTTCGCCACACAAAACCTAACATTTTAAAAGATCTAGTTATTATGCTGTTCACATGGAGAGTATATGAAAGTCTGCTATCTAATAAAACGCCAAGATCACTTATATGGTCTACTTCATCCAAAACCTTCACTCCAAGGGTATATGAGGTGGAAATAGAGTATTTCTTTTTAGAAAGAAAGAAAAGAAAGAAAGAAAAACAATTTATTTGTGGCAACTTATAACAATAAATATTTAAAAAAACCAAAAAACTTAAAATTAAGGTTGTCACAAAACGGCTCCAACTCAGCATATGCTGGCAATAAAGCCAGCGCTGATCTTCCGTTGGGCCGCTTGGTGATGTCACGGCCGCCAAGACCGACTTAAAGGAGATGTCCGCCCTTTGTATGGCTACTGGGCCCCAAAATCCAACCAGGCCCAAACTTTGGTGATATTAAAGGGGCAAAACATGGAACTTAGATCCATTAAAAATACATTTTTAGACCCCTCCATTCATAACTAACTTTTTTTAAACTTTCACATTAAGTGTAGTTTTCAAGCCAAACAAAACCACATAAATCTCAAAATCGGAGGTCCTTAAAACCAAATGATTCATTGCGATAGGCTAGTTTTCAGGAGTTCTATCCAAACATATACAAACTGTCCCGTTTAGAATTTCAGGCCCGTTTTCGGACATGTCCATGACTATAAATTATATAATTTTGACGTTGCCAGTTAAACCCAATTTTTTGTTTGCGTTCCTCTGGCAACACTTAAACTGTCAAAACTAACGTCAAAATAAAAAATTATAAGTAAAAAACAAAAAGTTCAAAAAGCCATAAATTCAAACCAAACTTCACAGTACCTATATAATAATTACAATAAAAGCGTGTTAAAAATAATGTAATATGTAGGTATTACGGAAAAACTGATACAAGAAATGCGTATTGCGTAACATGTAGTATAGAGGTCTACATACACGAGGCTTATTAACTAAGTTTAATTTAAAGGTAATACAATCTACATTAACAGCAAGCAACAGCGCAAAACAAAACACGGAACCAAGTCAGAAATACACCATAATATATTAAATTAAACCTATTGTTTCATGAAGCCGACTTTAGTTGATGTTACATAGGGCATTGAGCAAAAACACTAATATTGGAAGGACAACAGGATAACCGGTAGAGGCAACACGAGGTCACGAGCGTTCAGTGCAGGCTGCAGAATCGTGCACCAATGTACGAAGAATGTTGTGCAGTTGTGTAGACATCAAAGTAAGACATCAGACATTAAAGTCCGTTATTGCCAGGGAGTATAAATTAAAAGTAAGTAGAAGTGAAAGGTGAAATATTAAAAGCATAAATTAATGGGCAATAAAGTAAATAATTAAGTAAAATGGTTTTATAATAATAAATTAATATATATTGGAAGTACTTAAATTAAGAGAGTAGATTTTAATTTCAAAGATATTTTATATAACACTGCTATCATGCCTTAATGGTTCTTGAATTATTTGGTGACTAATAAGAAAAAGTTTAAGTTTTGATCTAAAACCATTAATGTTTTGCAGATTCCTGATAGGTGGTGGGATATTGTTCCAACATTTTGTAGCAGTGTAACGGAAGTTACCTCTAAAAGCGGCAGAGCTATGACTATGAGTGGAGAGCTGTTTAGCACACTTCCGAGGCCTATCAGAGGTGTAATTTGATGCCCCAGTCAATTTACTAAAAAGATAGCCTGGTGTTTTATGTTTCAAGACCCCGAAGAGAAGACAAGCAAGATGTAGTTTACGTCTATGTCTCATTTTTAATACTTTGTGTGCATTAAGATAAGGAGTAACATGGGCTCTTAAAGGAATATCAAAACAAAAGCGGGCACAGGCATTTTGTACTCGCTGAATGAGTCTTTGTGATCTGGCTAGTAAACGAGGACCAAAAACTGTGTCCATATAATTTAGTCTTGACAAGACAAGTGATTCCACTAGCTGTAGACGCAAACTTCCCTGTAGATAAGGCCTTATTTTGTAAAGTATTTTCAATTTATAAAAACAACTCTTTAGCAAATTTGCAACATGCTTCTCAAAACGTAACTCACTGTCCATATGCAAACCCAGATTGGACACTTCATATACACGCTCAATGGGTCTGCTCAAAAGTCTGACTTTTATTGACGTGCTTAAACTGCGAAGCTGATGATTGCTACCAAAGACAATGTACTTGGATTTTTCTGGATTAAGCAGTAGACAGTTACATGTAGACCAGTTTGCAATTCTGGAAAGGTCCTCATTGAGTTTAATAATTGCACTATCACTTTCTGCAGGCTTAAAAGAAATATATACCTGGATATCATCTGCATAAATATGGAATTTGCAATGTTTAATGTGCATAGTAACATCAGATAAATACAAAATAAATAAAATTGGCCCCAGGATAGAACCCTGAGGCACTCCCCTAGTAACAGCCACTTTGTCAGATGTTAATGAAGATCCATTGGCATGGCTGAGCTTCACAGCCTGGTAGCGGTTACTCAAGTAACTATGAAACCATTTTAAAGACTTAATGTCAAAGCCATAGTAAGACAATTTAGACAACAAAAGATTAATGTTTATTGAGTCAAAGGCCCTTGAAAAATCTAGTAATACCAGCAGTGTACACATACCTTTATCCTGAGCACACAGAATGTTATCTGTTACATCAAGCATTGCTGTCACTGTACTGCGACCTTTTCTAAATCCTGATTGTGTCTCAGGCAAAATATTATTACTTTCAATATAATCTACTAATTGATTACAAATTGCTTTCTCCATGACTTTAGATAGACATGGCAGAATACTTATAGGCCGCAAATCTTTTAGTTCTGAAGGATGTGCACGCTTTGGTAAAGGGCGCACGATCGCATATTTCCAAATATCAGGAAATGTAGATGTGGCAATGGACACATTTATTAGGTTTCTAATGATGTCAAGGGTGTGGGGAAATGTCATAATTATCATATCCAATGAAATACAATCACAGCCCTCAGCATTGGACTTCAAACTTTTAATTATTTTAATTATGCATTCCAAACTAATTTCCTTTAATTGAAAAGTGGCTTCACTAAATCTGTGGTATTCGAAGAATGTCAGTTGTGAAATACAAACATCAGAGCTACCTGGAATATTTAAAAAATGATAATTAATTATATTTGGCTCATTAAATAAGTAAGGCAACTCTGTATTATTCTTAGGAAGTAAGGTTGACTTGAGATTTTTCCATAGTACCTTAGGCTTATCTATATTACAGTTAATGTGATATTTAAAATAAGCAGCTTTTTAGTGAATTTGATATGCTTACATTTCTCAACATTTAAAGGGAGTTTATTAACGACTGTCCAGTGAAGAATACTGTCTAAATCACGTTGAAGTAGTTGCGAGTCTTTAAAATCATGTATAATTTTGTAAAGTTTTAAATCATCGGCGAAAAGTAAAAATTTAGAGTGTTTAATTGCATTCGAAATGTCGTTTATAAATGCCAAAAACAGTAATGGACCCAAATGTGATCCTTGAGGAACTCCACTACTAGCTATGTATGCGTTTGACTCATAGCCACAAACAACAACTTTTTGAGGGCGATGTGCTAAGTAAGATGAGAACCATTTGAGGAGACTGCCATGAACTCCCAATAGCTGAAGTTTATGGATCAATAGTTCATGGTCTACTCTATCAAACGCTTTGCTTATGTCAGTATAGATTGCGTCTGTTTGATGTCCATCGTCGATAGATGCAGTAAGGTCAGAGACATAACAAGCAAGATTGGATATTGTTGATTTTTTAGAACGAAATCCATGTTGTTCAGGTATCAGCAGAAATTTAAGGTGATGAGAGAGGTGAGGACAAATGAGAGACTCAAACACTTTGCCCAATATAGAAAGAAGTGATATGGGACGATAATTATTAATTGAATTGGCGTTACCACTTTTGGGTATTGGAACAATATTGGCCATTTTCCACTTGCGTGGAAACACTCCCAAGAACAAGGAACGGTTGTAAATAATGTTTAATGGTATCGACAAACTTTTGGCACAATTGATGATAAATATGGCAGGAAGGCCATCCGGACCAGCACCAAGACTTGCTTTTAGTTTCATGAGCGATTTATGGATCAAGGTTTGAGTAACACTGATACTGCTTAACGTACAACAAACCGGAACATTAGCGCCCGAGAGATGTGGATACTTCGTTAAATTAACAGGATCAGAAGAATAGTTACAATTGATTTGGCTAGGGGTATTTTGTGTGAAAACTGAAGAGAAATGGTTGGCAAAAGCATTACAAATTGCAGTCTGGGAAGTTAATTTAACGTCGTTGTAGAACATTTCACTCGGTATTGTCTCAGCAGTCTTTCGTTTATTACGAACATACGTCCAAAACGCTTTCAAATTGTTACTGCAGATGGAAGTTTCCAAAGATTCTTTATAATTTTTATAACATATGCTTATCAATTTGTGACACCTTCTCCTAGCTTCTATGTAATCCAGTTCATCCAAAGGGTT
This sequence comes from Sphinx pinastri, assembly GCA_947568825.1. Lineage (NCBI taxonomy): Eukaryota > Metazoa > Arthropoda > Insecta > Lepidoptera > Sphingidae > Sphinx > Sphinx pinastri. Next base: position 3,549,266 of record OX387614.1, on the reverse strand, counting down.
TTTATATTTTTTGTATTTGAACCGATACTTTTCTGTCTCCTTGATAATTTTAATTAGTTTAGTAGTATACCAAATAGGATAAGTGCTTCTGTTTGTATTTGAAAGTGGCACAAATTTTTCGATAACAGTATTAATTATAGAGTAAAACTGTTCAACAATGGTATCAATATTGTCAAACTGGCCCAACAAACGATTCCAATTTACGTTGTTCAACTCTGTAATAATTTTTGGATAATCAGCGCGATAAAAGTTACGTTTTGACATGGATCTCTTAGGAAGGTAATCAATTGAGGGACGTGTCAAACTCAAAACTAAAGGAGGATGATATGAATCAATTTTAGATAAATGATCAGGGGCCTCGCGAACTATAAGGTTTTTATTATTGCAGAGGGTAAGATCAAGGATTTTATTGTCTTTATTATGGATTAGATTAAATTGATTGAGATTGTGTAGGGCCATAAAATCAAAAAGCATGTTAGCCATAGCTGAATTAGATGTGCATTTAGATAAAGAAGCATGAGTATCGTTAGAGCATGACCAATATAAGTAAGGTAAATTAAAGTCACCGAGTAGGATTACATCGTTACAGCTAAAAGAAATTAGGGTGTTACTCAAACAATTAAGCTGATTTTTCAGTGTGTCAAACTTTATCGGAGGGGGAAGATAGAGACAACAAATATAAATATCCTTAGAAGGTTTTTGCTCGATATTTACAGAGATCCATAAGTCTTCATTAGAGCTTTCGAATTTATGTAAACGTATAGATTGGAACTTTTTAGAGACACCAATTAAAACTCCACCGCCGTCCAGTTTAACATTACTTGTTGAACAACGATCCCTTCGAAATACATTATAAGTGTTATTTAGAACTTCAGCATCAAGTACACTTTGGTTAAGCCAGGTTTCTGTTAACACTATAATATCATAGTTATATTTTAAACTAGATAAATACAGATCATGAAGTTTCCCACGGATACTTCTAGCATTTTGGTAATATATATTTAACTCGGCCATTTTCACAGTAGCCTTTCTTAAAACTATGCTATGTCGTAGACATAATCTAGTTTCTAAGATCTTCAAGCATATTAGTGCTTTTCACCCATATAGCAGGAGAGGAGTCATCCTTCCTCAGAAATATGCGGCCGCGGCGAATCCAACAATACTTATATTGCTTATCTCTTTTTACTGCTCTAGCTTGCGCATGGAGATTTTTGTTCCACGAAGAGAGATGTTCAGCAACAAATATCGCTTGCTTTTCGCCACCAAACCCTAAGTGATGACTGTTTAACTTATCAGTTGGATTACATTTATTGAATTTTATGCAGGCGGCTAAAAATTCATCACGGATGCGAGGAGAAGGAAGCCTGATTATTACTGATCTCGGGCGCTTCAACACAGGGCTTGACTTTGCAACCCTGATGCAGGTCAAAATATCCTTTTCGGCTAAAGGAAAAGCGACTGTATTTGCCAGCTGTAGAACAGTAGAAATTAAGTTCTCATTAGTGTGCTCTGGGACACATTGCAGCTCCACATTACACTCACGCGCATGCTGTTCCATTTGTGAAAACTGATCTCTTAGCTCAGTGACATCGGATTTCAGTTTAATATTTTCAGCACGAAGATTTTTTGCCTCTGTACGGAGATTTTCGACCTCATTTTTTAAATCAGCCATTTCTTTGCACATTTCATCAAAGGATTTTGACATAAATTCAACTGACTTCACAAGATCAGGGATTAATTTAATGTCTTTACTAATAAGATCAAAATCAGTCTTGAATTTATGATGTATGGTTGTAAGTGAATCGATCTTTTTAACCATAGAATAATAACGCCAAGAATGATAGTTTCATATCAAAAAACTGTCAAGTGTGAAGCATAAAACTCATTGATGTAGGCGTAGGCCACACGTATTGACGTTCTGCCACACGCACACAAGGGTGCAAATAATGTTGCTAGTGGTATCGGATGTTCCCCAAAACCTTAAGTCATTATTTAATTAGGATTATTTAATTATGGAATTATTATTATTGTTCACAGTAAGGGATTACTTTATCCTTAATTATAATGATAAAAATCTGAAATAAAAAATAATAAAATAAATCCCTTAGAATGACCAAAACAGTACCAAATTAAAAACAAATTACGTTGATGACGTGAATTAAACGGTTGAATGCGGTATTTACCTTTGCCTCCATTCTAGTTTTATGATGATGATATGAATGAATGCCTTTATTTATGTCAATAATATCAAATGTATCTGGTTCTATTTTATTACGGTTTTTCGCGAATCATAGTAAAAAAGGCAGCATCACCATTCACCATTCAACCGTATAATTGACGTCATTTGAAGCTTAGTGCTTACGTCTGCTGAAAAAAATAAAAAAAAAAGTTAAAATTATAAATGATAACTTCATAATTTCTAAAAAAGAAAAGATTCAGGTGTCCTTATTTTAGAACTATTTTCATTTAAAATAATAATATAAGCTTGTTAAAATTTGAAATGTCAATTAAAATCAACTCAACAGAAAAATATTTATTTTCATAATACTGGCAACACAATTCCAAAGTATGCAAAGGTACCAATTAAATAAGTTAATTTTAGAAATATTTTAATTTTAGAATATGAACATCAATATTTGGGGTATCAATTTTCTTTTTTTTTGGCAACATTTTGATATAATGGCGTCTATAAAATTTTTGTATTATTGTTTTTGCTTTAGCTATTATTTTATGTCAAAATATTAGATTAATCGTAATAATTGCATGTGAAATGTTATGTTACAATGTTTCTTAAAATTATCCGAGATACTGTGACATCAGTTTATTGCACAAACCATCATTTTAAAATAAAATATCGAGAGCTGATAGCGCTACGATTCGGCCTTGAGCACTGACGCGGGATGTTTGGTTACTAGGCTAATTTAGCCTAGTTTTACTTGCCTCACTAAGCGTGTATGTTCACGGTTTCTATGTGTTATTATTCTAAGTTTTTAACTATTGTAGATTCCATATCCGTAATACGCTTCCCAAGAGATTCCACCGTATTGGAACTCTCGTCCGAGATTTTTGACGAATCCTTAACTGGAGTGTTGCTGTTGTCACCTTTTCTACGCGGCGGTTTACATTCGGGGCACTTCCATATCTCCTTAGCTTTCAGTGACATCTTGAGATATTTGTCCTTAATAATACCAACGCAGCCAAAATGATAATCGTTACGACACATCGAGCAACATATTTTCTCAATAACACTGATGAGCTGTTGACATCCATTGCAAGTACTCATAATGCCACTAATAATAGTGAACCAAGCAACAAGTTAATTCGACAGCGGGCGTACAGATCAGTTGGCCTGGCAGCCCGAACGCTCTATGCGTAAGCCGCCGACACCCGGTTCGAAACCACAGAAAAAATAAAAATTTCTTATTAGCAAAAAGCGACTCACTCCAATAAAAATTGCAACTCTCCACAAGAATGAGACAGCAACACAGAAATCCAATATGGAGGCGGCGTTATACGGCAAAACCCGCAAGATAGTAAGAGAGGGGCCGACAATTCCACACTCGGTCACCAAAAATCAGTTAATTAAAACCAAAAAATCAAGTCACTAATTGCGTGCACACGTCCACTCTCGATGAAAGCAATCGCGCAACTCCCATTATAAACAAATTGCAAGAACAAACTGTGAAATAGGACCAGTATACTGTGAAATTACGTGGGAAGGATCGTAACTGAATCCACACACTAAATCTACCTGTATATTACATCATGCCAGTCTGTATCTGTGTATGTATTGTTATGTCTCAGTTTGCAGACAGCTCCGGCTTGTATCGACTCAGTCGCATCGAAGTGGCTACATCACGTTTCTTTAACAAAAGTTGCTCAACACTGTTATGTTATCCAACTGGTTATTATTAAGCCGGCAAAACTGTGTTAGTTGTGCATTAAATATGAATGCAGTTTCACAACTCATCGTTATGCATGTTCACATAATTAAAATGAGTAAGCAACAGGAGAAATGTCGGGAATTTGGGATATAGTGAGGACTGAGGAGAGACACGACAGTCCCAGTCATCTCTCTACCTCACTCACTCATCATGATCAGGATATTTTATCAACGACAAAAAGATACATACACACTAACGCTTTATTACCGAAAGGGGAGGCAGGTAGCTAGTGCATCCACTTTTCGTCATGAGTATTACAAAAAATAATTATATATTTTAAACCGAACCCAAAAAAGGAGGTTCTCTATTTGACCCATGTGTAAGTTTGTAAGTACCCGATTTTCTCAAAACTACTGATAAGATTTGGATAGGGTTTTGAATTTGAGATGTATATTTTTCAGACAAATAAAACCTTCCCTTATATAATATATTAGGATCTAATGAAGTTTTTCGGAGATATACAATGGAACTCTTAAATAACGAACAGCAAATGACCCGCTATTATTGCGATTGTATATCTTTGTAATGTTAACAAAGATATTAATGCGTAACAAAAAAAAACTTTAATAAGAAATAAATCCGACGTCAAAAACCACTACAAACCAGACTTCAAATATAAAGATATATACGCACCTATAAAATGGGTTTTTGAAGTCGGTTTTTATTGTCTTGCTATAAACAAAATTGCACTAGTCTTGGGGAGTAGCCAAGCCTTTTTTTTATCGCGGGTAAAAACGCGTTATCGCTACCACCACTGTGGGGTGAGTGGAATGGTTATGTTGGTACCGCTAGGATCATTCCCATATTTTTGTTGTTTTCTATTAACGTCGGCCTCTAGTTTTTCAAGTGCAATCTTATATTGTCTAGACGTCACATGCGTCGACGATAGCCATAATTATAACTTCCTCTAACACAAAGACGCGATACGTTGTACTCGTGCGCACCGTAGTGTATTGTTCGCTCTTTGAGCCTCATTTAGACGGATCAATCATTGCTAACAACAATCGTATGCAATTATTGAACTTGTTCTCAATATGCGCAATAGTGAGGCAATTCTCGCCCGTGCTTACGTATACGAGTCTTGACGGATATTAAAAAAACATATAATGCTATAAATAATTGCGAACAATAATTGCTAGCAATTATTGAGCCGTATAAATGAGACTTTAGTCTGATTCAAAATATATATATCCACGAGCCACCAGCTTATCGGTCAAATAAGCTGCAACTAGCCTGAAACAATTAAAAAAAACAAAGCAATCTTAAAATAGAATAGTTGCGTATAAGCTATCATCATGTAAATTTTTAGTTGAGAGGAAATCACTGAAATTATATTATTTTTTTCATGTTTGATCGACCAGCTGACCCATAATGCCAAGATACAGTCAGCTGATTTTTTTTCCTTAAAGGTATTGGGTTCGCTAAAATTTTAAAAAGTTTCTATAGTAGGGACAAACTAATATGGCCGGTATGACATGACACGGTTCTGAATTTTTTGGGTAGACGTTCTCACAGAACTCTGTGAGAACGTCTACCCAAAAAGTGAAGGACCTTGGTTTATTTATTAACTCTACCCTTAACTGGCGAGCGCAAGTGACTCATGTTTGTCAGAGAGTTATTGGCACTCTGCTTGCTCTTTATCGCCTTAAGAATTTTCTACCAACGCAAACTAGTGATGCTGGTGCAATCCTTAATCCTTTCGATTATCGACTTCGGTGAGGTGTGTTATCTTGACCTGAATGCAGATCTTCTCAATAAACTCGACCGTTTTCTTAATAACTGCATTCGATTCATTTTTAATCTGCGCAAATATGACTACGTTTCCTCATATCGTTCTTTTCTCAAATGGCTGCCCATTCCCTAGCGTCGCAGTCTGCCTACGCTAACTACACTCTTTTCAATGTTAACGTCTCCTACTCCACCTTCTTATTTACTGCCACACTTTCAATATCTTCACTCCACCCATGAGCGACATCTTCGCTCTAGTAATAATCCTCTACTTTTGTGTTCTTCTCATAACTCTTGTTCACTCCTATTTTCTTGTCCAATGTGTAATTCTCTGGAATTCGCTCCCTCTAGGAATCAGGATGTCTACGAATCGTAACGCGTTTAGAGTTAAAGTTCGAGAACTACTTGCGGGTGAATTACCGGAATCATCGTAAATTTCTAGTTTATAACTTCGATATTATATATGTATTTTCAATTATATTATATGTTATAAACATATTTATATAATTGAATTATTTATATTGAGTATGCTACACATGTTTATAACTTTTATAAGAATTACCAAAAATATATTAGTTTATTTATTGACGTAGTGTTTACCTAATATTAAATTTTAATTGAATCGACACTATGATCCAAATTAGTTTCGTGCACCTACTACGTTTTTGTCTCTGCACCATTCCAGGTTGACTGGTAGAGAATGCCTTCGGCATTAAGTACGCCTTTACATGTTTTGTATAAAGTGCAAATAAATAAATAACTCTCATCATGCTTTAAAACGAATATTATATTATTCTAACGAAATATTTATAATCCTAGGGGTCCAATACTCTCTCAAATATTTAGGACTAGCTTTTGCTCGCGGCCCCACCCGCGTGATATAGTTTTTCCGGGATAAAAAGCAGTCTATGTGTAAATCGAGGATATGATCTACCCGTGTGCCAAATTTCATCGCAATCCCTTCAGTAGTTTCGGCGATGTGCAGAAACAAACAAACAGAAAAACAGATTTAACAGACAGACAGAAAAGAATTATAAAAAGAGTTTATTCTTTTCCATTACTCTTCTTTAGTCACCCCCTTTCTCTTTTATCACATTTCTTTAAACGTACAGACACACCCGTTCTATTGCTGTATTATATGTATAGATATTATTAAGCGTCTCATACACGCATGGGCATGCGAGACACTTGCGAAAATAATTTAGATGGTAGCAAATAAGACTTAGCAAACGATTCTCGAGCTAACGCGCCGGGAACCTATACCCGCACCGTCGTGTAAACCATAGCGCGATTCAATTCTATCGTGGCGCCATCTATTGGCGCATTTGTGAGTCACAAAAGGGCTAGCTCGGACCCCCTACAGCAGTGTTTCTTAACCTGTGGTGCACGGACCCCTGGGGGTCCACGAGTATGTGTATGGGGGTCAGCCAACTTATCTATGGACATTTGAATTAATAAATAAATGCCAGCAAGTCTCGTAATCGCTTCGCTTACTTAAACGAACTCTGTGAAAAGGCATTCTCTGCTCTTGTATATATCAATAACAAATACAGGAACAGATTACAATTGGAATCCGATTTGAGATTACAACTGAGTAATAACATCAACCCAAATATTACTAATTTAGTTGCAAAAAAGCAGCACCAACCTTCGCATTAACATAGAATTTTGTATTTTTATAACAATTTTTTTGTAGTACCTACTAAAATAAATTGTCCTAAACTTATTCCTGTGTTTTTTTATTAAGGGGGTTCTTGAAATTTTGCTTAATTTTCTAGGTGTCCGTGGACTGAAAAAGGTTAAGAAACGCTGCTCTACAGCTCGCACTCTGAAACTTTCGTTGTGTTTGAGTGGTGTTACTAATTATATAAAATTGTAACGGATTATTTTTTTACAGTATTCCTAAAAGGTATATTTGTTAATTTTGTCACATTAGACCATCTTAGTAGCCGTAGGGTGGCCTAGATTAAGCTGCGAAGTTTTGGTAGTATTAAAAAAACTGGAACAAAAAAGATCAAGTTACATAATTATTGTATCATCTACACAAGTAAATCTCCCGACAAGCTTTCATCTCCACATAGTATTAAACGAAGTTTGATTTAATTTAAAGTTTATTTTTTTAGAGCATTTAAATAAAAGCTTGTTTTAAAAGATTTTTAAAGTGTTAACTTCTTTAGCGGCGTTGACCATTCAATGCCATTCAATGCCATATTCGTCATTCAATGCCACAAAAATAAAAAAAAACTTTCGGAAGTAACCGCGAGAAAATAAGTATGAACAGTTTGAGATCCAGGGGTGGACAAAGACTACTTCTTATCTGGGAAAAATATAAACCGGGACTTTAATCCAGGAAAATATTTTCTTGCGGGAGGAACCGCGAGAAAATATGTATGGAGATAGTTGGAGATCCAGGAAAGGACAGGCTACTTTTTATCTTTTTATTTTTAAGGATATGTCTTTACATCATTACATATTATAAAACAAAGTCCCCCCATCACATCTGATTTTCTGAACACGATAAACTCAAAAACGACTGACGGATTTTCATACGCCTTTCACCAATGGACGGGGTGATTCAAGAGGAAGGTTTATGTATATAATTCATAAATATTTTGTACGACTGAAAAATAAATATAGGCATAAAATATTATGCTCTGCTACCTGTGCGAAGCCAGGGCGGGCCGCTAGTATATTAATATACCTAAGTTGTCCAGGATTGCATAAATTGGTCCGTTATGGTCTAACTACTGCTACGATTCTTAGAGCAATTTTTCGACCAGTAAAAGACTTTAACGCGGGCGAAGAACCAGCAAAAACTAATCATACTTTAAACTAATTTCATAATAATGAATATCATGTCTATCCGATACATCAATCCAAACAGAATTTAGTACTAATATAATAAATAATTTCATATCAGAAAAAAGTAACACAAAAGCTAAATCGATATATTAAGTGGGTAAAGAATATTCAGCATACGATCGATAGAATTTAATTAGAAGTTAGGTCCAAGTGCATTATACGTAGAACCGCGATAAAGTTGATTACAGTGGCCGTATGCATAAAATAACAACGGAAAAGTCGCGGCTCACCCTGACGCTGCGTGCGGAGGCCAAGGCATAACGATTGATGTCATAATGCAATTTTTCACATTCCATGTTCATTAATCTTTTAATAGATAATGCCGGTGGGCGGGTACCGATTACTTTTTCTACCTACTACCGCGGACATGTTGTTGCTGCCATTAGGGCGAGTGGCTTTCTGAGGTCTTGTAAGGCATTATCGAATCATAGCTGTGACGACTGGCTATGGTCGCAGTCTCATTGGTTGAAATTACATTGGTACTGCGGTACATAGTAACTGTTAAAATGTTTATATTAAAAGTATGTTACACCGTTTTATTTTATAATTGTTTATTTTTCGTATAGTTATTTATTATAAGACTGCCTCGGTGGCGTAGTTGTATTACGGTACGACTGCAAGGCTGAGGTCTCGGGTTCGATTCCCGGGTCGGGCAAAGTGATATTGGATTTTTCTATTCAGTATCAGCCCGGAGTCTGGAATTTGTGTCCGATATGGCGATAGGCTCGCCCCCTATCACGTCATGGGACGGAATACGCTTGGCGAAAAGTGGGTGCACTAGTTGCGCCTCTGCCTACCCCTTCGGGAATAAAAGGCGTGAGCTTGCATGCGTTATTTATTATTATTCTATCTTTCCTTATAATACTCCACGTATGACCTACACAAGATACTTTTTCAAGAATGTCGCCGAAATATTTTAGCTAAGGTTATCATAACATTGTTTACTGATAATAATACTCAAAGGTAATCCTCCTAGCCAGTTTCGGCCACGGCGGCCAATCTCGACGGAGATCAGCCATGTAAGCAGAGTGCACAAGTGCGTGCGCAATACACAGGTGCACTCGCTATTACTTCACTCTCATATTCCGGTGAGACGGCAATCCGACATGACCGGAGAGAGATCAGGCGCAGGACCAACGGCTTTACGTGCTTTCCGAGGCACGGGGGTATCACACCGCCAACTTCCTAACTTCGAACTGCAACTGAGTAATTTTTAAGATGGAAAAACCCAGTCACAACGTTTTTGGCTCGACCCGGGATTCGAACCCAGGATCTCAGCGCGCAAATTGTACTCGTAACGCGTACGCAATAAAACTACGCCACCGAGGCAGTCAATATATATTCAAAGGTCTAACACATAGAGGCTACCAACGAGTACACTAAACAGAATCCTACATATTATGTAGATAATCAAGCAATATTAATTACATACATAATACATCCTGTCATGCATAATACAAAGCCTAAGTACAGTTAATTAGCGAAAGCAATTGGCAGTGTTTCGATTTACTATGTAATCCATTATATTGGCAAGGGAAGGGGAGGCGGGGGTAGTTATGAGCGTCCTAATTACCTCTACATTAATCACTCTCTTATTTAAACGTGCTATACTTGTATATATATACTAGCATTTGCCCGCGGCTCCGCGCGCGTGAATGAGTTTTCCCGGGATAAAAGTCCCGCTTTATAATTTACCGAGACAAAAAGTAGCCTATGTGTTAATCCAGGACATAACCTACCCGTGTGCCAAATTGCATCGAAATCCGTTCAGTACTTTTTGCGTGAAATGTTATTAAATTACTAATATCGCTATTAAAAAATAGGGGATGATGGAAGAAAGTAGAAAAATTAGGGTTGTATGTATTTTTAAATACCACATAAAAAAAATCTGTACGAAAAACAAAAAAAACGTTTTTGGTGTGGGCCACCCTTTTCACTTAGGGGGATGAAAAATAGATAACAACCTATTCTCAGACCTACCAAGTGGGAATATAAAATTTCATCAAAATCAGTTCAGCCGTTTCGGAGGAGTATGGTAACAAACACTGTGACACGAAATTTTTATATAGTTTACTAGCATTTGCCCGCGGCTCCGCGCGCGTGAATGGGTTTTCCCGGGATAAAAGTCCCGTTTTATAATTTCCCGAGATAAAAAGTAGCCTATGTGTTAATCCAGGACATAATCTAACCGTGTGCCAAATTGTATCGAAATCCGTTCAGTAGTTTTTGCGTGAAATGTTATTAAATTACTAATATCGCTATTTAAAAATAGGGGATGATGAAAGAAGTTAGAAAATTTAAGGTTGTATGTAAATATTTTTTAATGCCATATCATAAAAAAAACTGTCCGAAAAATGAAAAGCTTTTTTGGGTTGGGCCACCCTTATCACATAGGGGGATGAAAAATAGATAACAACTTATTTTCAAACCTATCAAGAGTGAACATAAAAATTCATCAAAATCGGTTCAGCCGTTTCGGAGGAGTATGGTAACAAACACTGTGACACGAAATTTTTATATATATAGATAGCTGACCCCGCAAACGCTGTTTTGCCACCCGACCAACCGACCGGTTAAAAGTTATTTAAAAAATAGGGGTTGATCGTAGAAAGGTAAAAACTTAGGGTTGTATGTATTTTTGTATGCTGTATCATAAAAAAATAAAAACAAAAATTTTGTCTAAATATAAAAGAATTTTATATATTAGAAGATAGATATGTAATTGGGCTCTCGGAAACTGATAGTCCGATTTGGATGAAATTTTGGATTTGGATAGTATGAGTTCTAAAAATGAAATTGAGGTATTGATTTTTTTTATCAACCCAAAACTTGTGGGGTTAGGGGGGGGAGATGCTAAACCGTTGAACCGATGGTAATTAAATTCGGTATTGGGATATCTTGAACGTTGAAAAGAAATATGGGATATTCATTTTTTTATTAACTCTTATTTAAGGGGGGTAAAAGAAGGGAGAAACTAAACCGCTGAACCAATTGTAAAGAAATTTGGTATGGGGATATCTTAAATCTAGAAAACAAACATAAGATATTATTTATTTTTATAACCCATAATTAAGGGGGTAAAAGGGGGAGAAATTATACCGTTGAACCGATTGTAATTGAATTTGGTATGGGAATACCTTAAGCCTGGGAAATAAATATGGGATGTTAATTCTTTTATTTTACTCCTGACTAAAGGGGATAAAAGGGGGGAGAAACTAAACTACTGAACCGATTGTAATGAAAGGACAATGGCAGGTCTCCATACATGATTTTAGTTGATGTAAATGTGTAGCGTTTAGAAGTAAAAAAAATATTTAACAATTCAGCAGCAATTCCTAAACAATTATGTATCAAGATTATTAGTGAAAAAAGTCTAAATCTAAAGATTTTTCATTTTAAAGATTTTGAGGTTATGATTTAGTTGACATTTATGAATTGATTCTTACATAATAATATGAATAATGAAACTCATAAAATGTTTGGTAATCTGTCTATTGTCACGCGAGACCCTCCCTCATCACATTCGAACCTAACATTTCACTAAACATGGAGAAGGGTGATCTGCCACACGGCATACTAGCGCGCGGCATGCACCTTCCTCAGCTATACAAGCTTATATATCAAATCATTTTTTATTTATAGATACTACTATAGTAAATAGTAAAGGTTTCTTTGTTTTTTTTTTTGTAATAAACTCTGAAACTATTGGGAAAAATACGTTCAGACCCTAAGTCCTAGCTAAGCTTTGGGAAATAACAATTAAATAAAAACGAGTTCTGAAAAAAAATAAAACACATTTGTTTTTTTAATGTTTATTCATCTTCTTCATAATAATTCTCTCTGATAAATATCTCATCTAAAAATTCTCCCGGGGCAGATACATTGCCTTGTCTGGCGGCCCAACCCAAATACCAGACAACTGTCATGGTATGAGCGCAGCAACCTACAGTACGGTTGCTCGACCAGGTACATTATTTTCAATCAAAACATATTATCACACATTTTACAAAAATACTACATGCCAGAAAGGAAATGTCGGAAATAGCTTTTTTTCTAAAATGATATAAGCAATGACCGTAACTATACAGCCAACAGGCAGCTGATAAGAATGTATAGAATAGAATATACATAGTAAAAAAAATGTGGTAAGAAAGCTGAAATCTTTGTTGTTATTCCTAATGAACATTTTATAGTCTGATATATTTTTTGCAATTTTTAGAGACCTGATGAAAATGATGTTTTGGTAGCCTAAATAATCTTATGTCATTCATAAAAATTGGCCGTGACACATTGCTAAAAAGTCAATTAAGTTTTTTAATAATTTATGCAACTTATACACACTTGTACAACTAAAGTTAGTATGCTGAAAAATCATACAAAATAATTATATTGAGATTACCATGTATAGAATTTCTAAACGCATAATTTATTTATAAATACGATTTCGCCATTGTCCTTTTGTATGGTGATATCTATAACCTTAAAGATAACTATGTGATATTATTTTTTAACCCTTAACTAAAGGGGATTCAAGAGGGGAGAAAATACTGTTGCTCCGATTGTATTGCACAGTATGGGGATATCTTGAAACTTGAAAATAAATGACATTTAGTTTTTTATTAACCACTAAATAAGAAGGTTAAGGTTGAGTGGACGATAGCCTTGTTGGGAATGGAACGGTCTGCCGAGACAATGTCCGGAGGTTCAAAAAACCCAAGGCACACACCTCTGACTTTTCGAAGTTAAGTGTGTATTGTTTATCAATTATCGTTCGCTTTAACGGTGAAGGAAAACATCGTTAAGAAACCTACATACCTGAGAAACATATTTTCCATAAGAATTTCGAGGGTATGTGCAGTCTCCCAACGCGCACTAGGCCAGCGTGGTGGACTAAGGCCTAAACCCTCTCAGTTGTAGAGGAGGCCCGTGCTCAGCAATGGGCAGTATATAATACAGGGCTAGTATGGTATGGCAAACCATGATAATACATATAGGACATACGTCTTTTATGAATTCGTAGCTAAGTGAGACAAGGGATGAGAACTGAACCATGTGTCTGCTCGTGATGTAATTCAATATGGAAAAATTATGAAACCTAAGATTTAATATAAAATCTGAACCACCAAAGAACCGACTTTTTTAAATTAGTAAGGTAACTGTAGGTATCGACTCTTTGACTTCAGTCGTGAATATTTTCTTGAAATGGAAAATATTATTAGGACCTACTTTAAAGTAATAAATACCATGTATAGTATTAAAAAATCACCAGAGCTAGGCGCGGTCACCCAGGTACTACCATATTTAACGAAGGAAAACTATGTGAAATAAATATCTACCCGAGTTTTAAAATTATATTGTTTTGTATTTTATTGATTTTAAGAGGCATTTTACATATGCATGTAAAATGGAACAATAGCGTGCATGCTAGTTAAAGGCAGGTACTAGGAACTTGTGCACTGTAGATACATTTACAAGAAAAACTTGCTTGCCTTTTGCGTCCCTACATGACTATGTGCAAGGTGTATACACAAGTCAATTCAAGAGACAGTACGTTTTTTCTATTTCCTAAGTAGGCAAACGAGCAAGCGATCTGCCTGATGGTAAGCGGCACCCACCGCCCATGGAATTTTCACCACAGCCTCAGTCTTCACCGGTTTATACATGCGGTTATGCCGGCCTGTGTGAAACCGGTTACCCACACTGATCCTGGAACGTGACACCCATACGTGGGCCACTATGGTGGGGTTAACATCTGAGATGTGGCCTCTGACTATGGGCTGCCTAAGACGGCTCATGGTCACTCAATATATGGAGAAGGCTGTGCTCGATGTTTCTCTACGCGATCAAATAAAAAATTAGGAGATCCGAAGAAGAACGAAAGTTACTGGTGGTAGGTCTCTCATATGTAAGAGTCTGTCTGGGTGGGTACCACCGCAATGTCTATTTCTACCGCCAAGCAGCAGTGTGCATGCACTGTTGTGTTTCGGTTTGATGGACATAGTGTAACTACTGGACATAATGAGACTCAACATCTTATGTCTCAGGATGACGAGCGCAGTGGAATGTCACACAGTACTTTGTAACTCAAGGTGCTGTATGGTGTTGCTACTGTTTAAGGGCGGTCGTATCGCTTGCCATAAGGTGAACGGCATGCTCGTCTCGTCATTCAATGCATTAAAAAAAAGTCACTGACATAGCCCAGCGAATTAGCAAGTTAAAGTAGCAGTGGGCAGGGCCCATAGTTCGCAGAACTAATGGTAGATGAAGCAAAAAAGTTCTCGAGGGGAGGCCACGTACCGGCAAGCGCAGCGTTGGACGTCCACCTTCAAAGTGGACAGACGACTTGGTAAAGATCGCAGGAACACGCTGGTTGCAGGCCACTTTTGACGGGTCCGTCTGGAATTTTTTAGGGGAGGCCTATGTTCAGCAGAGGTGATCATGTGGCTGATGATGATGTATGATATTCATTATCCAGGCGGGTAAAAATATCCTACCACCAGCAACAATACATTAATCAGAGGAAAATTATGGAAATAATCAATAATATTTAAAACTCCTGAAAACAGCGCGGTATCTACAGAACGTATTCGAAAGCGGATTTTAATTACCCTTGAGCCACCCACGGCTTCACTCGGATTAGAAATACAAAGCAACAGAATTATCGACTGGGGATGGTACTATTTTTTTTTTATGGCGTTGAATGACGAGACGAGCATGCCGTTCGCCTGATGGTAAGCGATACGACCACCCATAAACAGTAGCAACACCATTCAGCACCTTGTGTTACAAAGTACTGTGTGTCATTCCACTGCGCTCGTCATCCTGAGACATAAGATGTTAAGTCTCCCTATGTCCTGTAGTTACACTGGCTACAATGTCCTTCAAACCGAAACACAACAGTGAATTCACATTGCTGCTTGGCGGTAGAAATAGCCATTGCGGTGGTACCCACCCAGACGGACTCTTACATATGAGAGACCTACCACCAGTCAAACTACAAGGTACTCGGCGCATACATTCAAATTGGCTGTGCATAGTCGACGCTAGTTATTACGCGCCCTAAGATAATTGACCACTACTTGTTCATTGTTGCACTCCTGTTGGGCGGTGCGTGACACGTGAAATCGTCAATACTTGTGCACATGGGCTACGCCTAGCGCGGCTGACGCGAGAAGCAGGCTATCCTCGCTGGTCGAAAAAAAGGGTAGTCCAAATATTATAATGAACATAAAAGACATGGCTGCACCAGAATTATGTTTTGTTACTGACTCTAGACGCGTTTCCTGAGAGCCAGCTAAGGTATTTCCCGGTGTGTATGATGGCCAATCCCCAGCCGTATACAATACAAAAATGTAAATATATTCATGGCAAACTCGGCAGAGTTCACACTGATGAATTTGGCTCGCGAGGCTGCCGCCCGACCCGCCGGTGGAGCACAGTGTAGACATGGTTTAACGTTACGTCTAGAGATAACGTTAACTAACGCGTTTTGGCGTGTTGACATATTTCAACCAGAATTTGGAAGGATTATATATCAGTATATATTCGATTACAATAACTGAATTGAAGCTGAAATTGGTCTACAGCTACTTGCCTGTATATCCGATCCAGGTAACTAGATTTGACGGGAACATCAGCAGCAGAGAGGATAATATCACGTTCCTTGATGTGATACGAAACAACCGAATTGCCACGTGAGGCACAAAATGCAGTTCAGGATAACACGGACTATTTATGGAATCGAAAATCATACATTTTCAATACTTCTAGCACGACACGGTTCAAAGCCGTAGCTAATTTTTACTATACTAAATTATCTTTTTTTTTTACTCGCGGTCCCTCATATCTCAGCGTACCCACAACT
This sequence comes from Sphinx pinastri, assembly GCA_947568825.1. Lineage (NCBI taxonomy): Eukaryota > Metazoa > Arthropoda > Insecta > Lepidoptera > Sphingidae > Sphinx > Sphinx pinastri. The sequence continues at coordinate 3,532,868 of OX387614.1, read as the reverse complement.
GCGCTACGATGTAATAGCACGATTTCAACATGACTGCACGCTCAAGTGAGCATATCTCGGTATTTTTTTTCCACGTAGAACAATGGTATAACATCACGCACGGCAGCTGGCGGTCTGTAGGCCAGTGTGACGCGGCCGAGAATCAAACCGGCGCGGCATCGCGTGCGCTCCACGCGGAACCGTTGCGCAAAACATAAGACAACACTCTCCACGGTTTAACGCCGATCGGGGCATACATTTGTGCATATAATTAATAGTTATTTATATACTCTATAAAGTAAATTTCAGAATTTTCGTACAAATGAAAAACAGCGAAAGAGTTTTCACTCTTAAACATAATTTTATACATAAACGTTAACCTACTCTATATAAATACGATACGAAACGCGTAAATTTCTGCTAGTGGTTCAAATTCCACAGTATTTACCGCCACGTCATTTCCCGTCACTGCGTATACGATTAAGCAAGTGCATGCACGCCCACAGTACCTCCAGAAGTAGCCGAAACATCCGAATAACGCAAATAACTTAAGTTATATAATAGGTGTATATAATAATAATAATCCCTTCCTAGCCGATTTCGGCCACGGCGGCCAATCTCAACGGAGATCAGCCAGGTACGCAGGAGATATTATAGTGCACAAGTGTGTGCGCAATACACAGGTGCACTCACTGTTCCTTCACTCTCATAGTCCGGTGAGACGACAATCCGACATGACCGGAGAGAGATCAGGCGCAGGACCAACGGCTTTACGTGCTTTCCGAGGCACGGGGGTATCACACCGCCAACTTCCTGACTCCGAGCTGCGACTGAGTAATTTTTAAGATAGAAAAACCCAGTCACAATGTTTTTTTGGCCCGACCCAGGACCTTAGCGCGCAAATCGTACTCGTAACGCGTACGCAATACAACTACGCCACCAAGGCAGTCAGGCAGGTTTATATAATAGTTATATTATATAAATGACTGCCTCGGTAGCGTAGTTGTATTACGACTGCAATGCTGAGGTTCGATCCCCGGGTCGGGCAGTGATATTGAATTTTTCTAACCAATATCAGCTCGGGTTCTGGAATTTGTGCCCGATATGGCGATAGACTCGCCCCCTATTACATCATGGGACGGAATACGCTCAGCGAAGAGTGGGTGCACTGGTGGTTGCAACTCTGCCTACCCCTCCGGGGATAAAAGGCGTGAGTATATAAAATGGGTAGGGGAAAAGTCTTTTCGCATATAGTATGTATAAACTTGTAATAAAATCTCTTTGGCTGTACTATTTGTATCTGGCTGGTTTTGATGACTTTTTCAGCTACTATTAATTTATTTTCTTTCGGTCAAAATGAGTGAACCTAATGAAGAAATTCGATTCATTTAAAAAAAGACATAAAAAAGAAAAAAAGCCCCGCAAGCCACGAAAAAAAATTGATGATGTCAACGATGCACCTCGCTCTGGTCGCCCTGTTATGGATAAAGCGGACGCCATTTTTGAAAAAGTGGAGCAAGGTCGACATATCAGAAGTTACGACATAGCTGAAGAACTGAGAATTGACCACAAAACAGTTTTGACCCATTTGAAAAAAGCTTGGTACACAAAAAATACTCGATATTTGGTGCCAAACGAGCTCACTGACAGAAACCTAATGAACCGTGTACTCATTTGCGATTCTTTATTGAGACGTAATGACACCGAACCGTTTTTGAAGAGATTGGTAACTGGGGATGAAAAGTGGATCACGTATGAGCAAAGGTCGGTCAGGCTTCACAGACTTACGAGACTATCCCGCCCTCACACCTGCCACCGTAACTCCTGTAAGCCAGGATCGGCAGTGGCACCCATTTTATGACACCGACCGGTGAAGCTTGGCGAGTCGCTGGGAGCACTAATTAGCCTCTCTCGGCAAAAATTAAGAGAGTTTGGCTGGGAGGTGTTAATGGATCCATCATATAGCCCTGCCCCTGCACCTACAGATTTCCACCTGTATCGGTCTTTTCAGAATTCTTTAGGCAGTGTCAGGTTAACATCCAGAGACGACTGCCAAAACTACTTGTCGTGTTTTTTTTTTATAAGAAATCCCAAAATTTCTACAGCAATAGGATCATGGCACTACCTCCAAGATGGCAGAAAATCATCGAACAAAATGGCACATATATACTGTAATTAAATGTAAATAATCTTTGAAAAAAAAACTGGTATAATTAGTAAAATTGGCCACCTAATTCTGAAACAGGGCACGTACAACGTCTCTCCTTGGTCGACATTACATATGTCACACATTTTTGTTATTAACAGTCGAATACAAGAACGGTAAACCGCTTTTATAATTAATTAATTAAGCATCGATATTGATACAAATATCGCTAATATTCGATTAATTATTCAATGTTATTCTTTGGAAATTTCATTTTTCATTTCATAAACAGAGCAACGAAAACGAAATAGAACGGAGAGTCACAAACGCATGGAAAAAGTTTTGGAGCTTAAAGGAAGTGTTAAAAAGTGATATGTCGATAAGAATAAAACAAAAAGTCTTTGATTCTTGCATTCTCCCTTCACTGACATACGCCAGCCAAACTTGGAAGTTTACCTACCGAACGAAGAATAAAATAAAATCATGCCAAAGAAGTATGGAGAGGAGTATTATGAAAGTAAGAAGATTACAGAAAATACCCCACCAAAACATAAGGGAAAAGACAAAGATTATCGATGCGCTATGCCACTCAAAGAAACTAAAGTGGCGCTGGGCTGGTCATATAGCTAGGCTGTCTGACAATCGATGGACCCAAAGACTGACTTCTTGGACCGGACCATCAGGCACTAGAAAGAGAGGAAGACCGATGGCCCGGTGGGCAGACGACGTAGTGCAGGTGGCGGGTAAGCATTGGTTCAACATAGCTAAAGACAGGGATAAATGGAAAACTCTAGAGGAGGCCTTCACCTTCGAATAAAAAACGAGGGGTTCTTATTAGTTATTAATTATTATATAGGTTTAGAGTAAGAGTTAGAATAAGTTCAAAGTATCGAAATTGTAAATTAAGTAGTTAATAAGAAATAAAAGGCTTTTTTATTTTTATTTATTTATTTATTTATTCTTTGGAAATCACCTACATCACAGCTCTATAAAAATGGTAACGTAAGATGCGGCAAGCGCTGGGCGACGAAGTTACATTATTACACATAAACTGTGCCGTGTTCGATTTCCGCTCGAGGTAAACTTGTGCTACAACAATTGTACGCTGTCGTGTTTATCAGCTGTTGCGTCGTCTGCCAGACGATATTGTGTGGGTTTGGGTGGGGGGAGGCGTAGTACCGCGACTGCTTGGGCGTAAGATTATGATCGTTAAAATCTTTATAAATATAATATTTCAGCAATATATTTTCCATTACAGAGGATATTTATTTAATAATAAGTTCAAAATCACTTGAAACGAGACTGTGAATTGTACAAATATATTGCATTAAAAACAACGTCCCACCTCGTACCTGCTTTTCGATTTCAAGCACTATAGATCAGAAACTCAGATGAACAATTAATGACTTATGATCCTGCGTGATAGTAAGCTATACAAAAAGAGTCGAACGCCATCCCACATAAATACACACTTTGTACATTTTTATGCTTATAAGGTCAGTGAAAACATGATGTGAGCTGTAAATCATCAGCTGATTTACATTCTCGCTAGCCTATGGAGCTATAGCTATAGCTTGAGCTATAAAAATCGGAAAATAAAAATGAAATATTGTTGTTGTTTATATTTTAATAATGAGGGCCACATAAAAGAACTTACCATTGATTCATAGTAGAAGGTGGAATTAAAATCTTTAAGCTTTAAGGGTGTAGCTTTAGCCGATCCGAAATCCGTAGCAATCTCCGGCAATATGCAAATGGTCTGTGACATCAATAATTTTTATTTTGATGTTTCAAAATCTGCTATTTTGGTCACGTTCGTTTTCTAAAAAGCTATTCCCGATTCACTTTGACGGGTGCATTTTTTTATATCTTTTTTATCCGTGTTAAAGGTATACAGTATTTTCTGAGAATCAGAGCTATAATGTAAAGATGTACATGATTAAAGCAAAATATATTATAATTTTGGTTAAATACTCAAAGATTATAATACATATCAATAGATCTATACATAGAAATTAAATGCGACCACACATGACAGCTATAGTAATTTATACTTTTACATCTTCGTGTCTTAATAATTTTTCATTTCAATTCACCTGATTGTGAGTGATACTATAAGATAATGTAAAGCTATAAATCCAGGGTTGTAATGTACATTTAATTACGGCGGTCGGCGTTAATATCTGCGACACAGTTACTCAACTAATGCAGATGTTATCGAACATTATTTATTATGAAACAAACTGTATTACTATTCCATTTAAAGATTAGTATTATTAGCCCCTACAAGTCCTTACCATTCTAACCCGAGTACGTATAACAGCCTTATTTGATTAATAATTTCGTTGACAAATTGTAATCCTTTTACTTTCAAGTCAGTTATTGTGGAAGCGGCGATAGCCTAGTTAGTAGTGGAAGTAACGGACTGCTGATACGAAGGTTCGCAGTTTCAAATTCCAAGGGCACACACCTTACACTTATCTAAAAAGTTGTGTGTTATATAATTTAAATAATAATACCAGCCAGACTGCCTCGGTGGCGTAGTTGTATTACGGTACGACTGCAAAGCAGAGATCTCGGGTTCGACTCCCGGGTCGGGCAAAGTGATATTTGATTATCTATTCAGTATCAGCCCGGAGCCTTGAATTTGAGCTCGATATGGCGATAGGCTCGTCGCCTTTCACATCATGGGACGGAATACGCACGGCGAAAAGTGAGTGCACTAGTTGCGCCTCTGCCTACCCCTTCGGGGATAACAGGCGTGGGTTTGTGTGTGTGTGTGTGTAATAATACCAGCCCTGTATTATATACTGGGCTGGTAATAATACCAGCCCTGTATTATATACTGGGCTGGTATTGTTAGGCCCATTGTTGGGCACGGATCTCTTCTACTGCTGAGAGTGTTTCGGCCTTAGCTCACCACAGTCGCCTAGTGCGGTTTGGCAGACTTCATATACCTTCGAAATTCTTATGGGGAATTATGAGGTATGGAAAACATCAGCATACAAGGCTGCTGCCCGCACTAGGCTAGCGCAGTGAACTAAGGCCTAAAATCTTTTCAGCCTCTCAGTAGTAGAGAAGGCTTGTGCCGAGCAATGAGAGTATATAATACAGGGCTGATATAAATATAAATAATTGTAGAATTTATTCCAACATTTTGTATGCATGATTGGGTTTCATTACATCCAAACAAATAACATACATTAGCATGCATAGCATTTGATACCAAACGTTCTGCATCTCGTCGTGCATTTATATCAATTGTTTCATAATAATCGTCGACCGCCATCGCCGAAGTTCACAGTCCATTGTAATCGATATCTCTAAAACAGTTGATTTGGATTTGAAAAATATCACTTAAGCCACCACTTAATATACCTACAAGTTAATTTAATTATGATACGTACTATAAATATCATAAATAAACAATAAATAAATAAATGTCGCTGGCAGAAACTGGATGCGACAGGCCGAAGACCGGGTAAAATGGCGCGTATTGGAGGAGGCCTATGTCCAGCAGTGGACTAAAATATAGGCTGATGATGAAATAATTGTGAGAATTGACGAAATGTTTGGTTGTTAGATGTAAACGCTTTAACCGTATAATGGATTTTGATAATAGAAGGAAGACAATTCACGTACTATCCTTAGCTAAGAAACTCGCAGACGGACGCGGCAACAGCAGTACTGTGTTATTGGACATCATAGGCAGTGAACTTATTTACTCAACATTATACTTAAGTAAGAAATTCAATGCAGTACGACAGGCTACTTGTATAGTTTTATAAAAATAAAAAACTAAGGCCACAACTTTGCGTCTGCACGGGACTCGTTACACTTCGACAGAACTTCAGTTATTCAATACTTCATACATTTTTTTAAATTAGGCTAGCATTGAAGCTGCCTGTTCTATGAATCTTGCCGGTGCACTGGACGAATTTGATATAATTTTTATCTCAGTCTGATTACATTCTAAGTGATGCAGTTTTAAGAATTCCTACCGAATAGTTTTTAATTCGTCTAACATTTTGGGAAAGTTCATTTTTCGTCTAAAGCCAGCTTTCAGTGGATGAGGTATACCTCGTCTACTCAAAGCTATAGCTTACGATGGTCTAAACATTGCCATTTTAGCTACCTACAGTTAAATAAAAGCCTCCCATGAATGAAATCAACAAACGACCACGACTGAATATCCAGTGATCGATCATCATATCAGAAGCGAAATGCAAAAATTTACAAAATGGAAGCCTTAACGATTTATTTACCTTACTTAGATTCATAACAATAAAAATACTTGAATAAAATTAAATTTGGCAGAGTTCTTTTATGGACTCTGGACTGTTCCACATAGCAACTGAAGTATCTTGCATCATACGCGTCATCGCATCCGCAGTACCGGCCGCATAGGACCATGGATTAATAACACGTGTCCCTATCCCGTTTAATTAATGGCGAGTGCAGTTAGTCGAGGGCAAGGTCGCCGTCCACGCCACGTTTAACTGATACACTGCACAAGATAAAGTGTTTTTAATTTACCAGGAAACGGGTGGACTTAAATACTTTAATTAGAAAATGAAAATGGAATAGCTTACGGCGTTTCGTAGGAAAACTACGAGAAACTGCGAGTTCTCAACTAAGTAGAAATAATCCATCAAAACAATTGTACTATAGTTATTGTGTATTACAATAACTAGAAACATTTATATATTTTATTTATTGATAAATATAGTCAATACAATGTCAAAAGTATTGTGAGAATGATATCATAATTCACTTGTCAATAGATACTAAACGTATCCGAGCCGACGCGCGCTTTCGTAGCACAATTGCTACGAACAGTAAAGCTGCTACAAAGATCTACATTGCTACGCGATCTCTACATAAAAGAGGCGGCTACGAACCATTCGTACACAAATTAATACGTGAATAAAACCCAGACAAAAGAAATACCATTGACAAACTAATAGTAGCGTACTTAAGGCTGGGATATTCGATAAGTTTTTGCAAGTTATAGATTCGAAAATCAGGCAAGCTATTCCGTGATAAATTTTTTGTTTAATTTCGCTAGGTTCGCGTACAATTTGATAGGATGAAAACAAAGTCAATGAGCCGTAGATGCATGGAGCGGATGGGCCTTATATATACACACGTGTTAAATGTCAATAGCTATGCCAAACGGCGTAACATTTTAGGTATCAACGGTATCTATTTTGTAACGTTTGCAACAATTATAAATTGTGCTATGTCGTGTCCATTTTGACACTTTTAATATCTGTGACGAACACAATAAAGCGCCTAAGAGTATAGATGGGTAATGGGTAAAAACCCAATCTTCCCACCTGGGAAAAAACCCGGGAAATTGGGTTTTTTCCCGGGTTTTTTCCCATAAACACCCATTTTGTGGGAAAAAATGTCTTTTATGGATTATTTGATGGCAAAAAGTGATGTGAATTATAAGTTGTACAAATAAAAGCCTGAATTCAAAATCCAATATTTTTTTATATAATTTAGAATATATACATAGGTGTAAACTGCTTTCCTGTATAAAAATATATATTTGTCAGCCTTCTCTTGACCATCGTAGTTTTAAAACACATAAAAGTATTAACTTATATCGCTACTTTCGTCTGAAATACGTTCGCAGTCTAAAAAATCAAAATTGCGTATGCCAGCGGTGGATAGTGAAGGTTTGGGACTGGTATTAAATATTGGCCTCACGTTACATTCGATGCGATGCTTCTATTAAGTTCTATTATTAGTTCATTACTAATGAAGCAATATATTATGTCAATTTTGCTGCCCTTTCCGTCGTTAATCTATTTCTACTTTTACTGTGGACGTTACGGTGAGCACTCAAAGAACGCTCTACAGCTGCAGATGTGCATGGTGCGGTTCAATTCGAACAGCAACTTTGCTCAATGCTGTGGAAGCACATATTCCTTACCACTACGCGTATTTGAACATTATTTGTTAGGTCTGAAACATTAATATATTATTGTATCTGATTTGTTTATTTATTTATTATTTTGTTATTTTTTTTATTATTCATAATATACACCTGCTTTTGTCTCTCTGCACCACCTTAAGGTCGACTGGGAGAAAATGCCCTTAGGCATTAAGTCCGCGTGTACTTTACTTTTGTACAAAGTGTAAAATAAAAAAATAAAAATTAAAAATACATTTCAAACAAAATAGGTAATTTACATCAAATCATAAGTGGCCATTCATTTATTACGTAAGACTATTTTCGCTAGTTTTTGACCCCCTCCCCCCTATTATAAGAAAAAATAAGAATAGGCCGGCTCCCCCCCCCCCCCCCCCCCGTTTAATATTTATTAAGTAAGAATCTAAAGGAAAAACATATACCTACACGTTTGGTTTTTTTTAATGTTTTTTTCAAAGGAACAAATTTTACAAATGTTTATTTGTACTTACAAAGGTTCTAATAACAGTTCACAAGCAGATCTTTCTCAGAAAATTCAAGCCAAGGCTGTTCAGATTATAACAGGATCAAATAGCAGTGTAAAAATTCCGGGTCGTAAATAAAAACACAAACTTTCACAGAACATACACTCTAACCATCGAGATGAACCAAAGTAAACTAAGGGATGCGCGAATAATTGCGGGTGCGCTGCGCATTCCATAATGTCCTGCCTTAGGAGATGTGGCCACTACCTGCTGCATGTTTCAATTCCAGAAATCTTAAATAATTAGTTTTTTCCCAGCCAAAATTCCCAATGGGTGGGAAAAAATGGGTATAAACTGGGTTTTTTCCCAGCCCTGGGTTTTTTCCCGGGTGATTACCCATCTATACCTAAGAGTACTTAATAAGTTAATATGATTGTTGCTGCTACTGTTTATGGACAAAGTTAGCACTAACTGCCAAACGAGCGCTGTGTTCAATTCGTTTAGTAGGATTAAAAAAGCACAAAAGTAAGAAAAGCGCGAATTCCATCATTTTAACTATACTATAAAGTTTGTAAAGGAGGAGACACACTGCCTCCAAGTTCAGCATTACCTATATTGTTGCAACTTTTGACAAATATAGTATATAATCCCCCACGTGACACCCGTTTTGTAGTATCAACCAAATTGCGATTAAAAAAATGAAAACGTTTATTTTACAATTTTGTCCTTGTCTGTTAAGGCATATTGTTATGAATGAGAGATTTATTTTTCATTACGCTGTAGTGCTATTTTAATGTATCCAATTTTGATAAAATAACATTTCGCTGAAAATTACATTGGAATACATGCGCCCAAGGCTAGTTTAATGTATTATTAAATTAAATCCTCCTATGTTTGTGTGCATTTACGATTTTTGAGGTAATTATTTCACCGTTTATAGGATTTTCAATGTCTACCCAAAAATCACTTAGGCTGGCTTGCAGAAGGAATTATTAAATAGGTTTAGCGCTAAACACATTAAAAACCTCGTGCTGTCGCTGTTATCTATTTCGAGTTGATAAAGACAGCACTATGATTGAAATATATTTAACGTTAATCATATTTATGGCCTGTTTCACAATGTTCTAGTAAATGATATACGCTAGTTAACACAATATAAGACAAATTTACATAGAACAACTCTATTGTAAATTTTACCATACCATATTAAATATTACATAATGTACCTATTTTTAAATCTGTGAAAACGTAGTGGACTGTGCATTAGCTCATTTTTAAGATAATTTGACTTGTAATTTGTCTTGTTCATTTTTTAGTATAATAAAATAAAATAAAAAATAATGCTGAAAATTATACACTCTTTTGTTTACCATTTATTTGGGAGCTTGACTAGTGTATTTGGTCGCCCTATATTATATACACATACACTCACGCCTTTCATCCCCGAAGGGGTAGGCAAAGGCGCAACTAATGCACCCACTTTTCGCCGTGCGTATTCCGTCCCATGATGTGATAGGGGGCGAGCCTATCGCCATATTGGGCACAAATTCCAGACTCCGGGCTAATACTGAATAGAAAAATCCAATATCACTTTGCCCGACCCGGGGATCGAACCCGAGACCTCAGTATTGCAGTCGTACTGTAATACTCCTATGCCACCGAGGCAGTCACCACTCGTCAATATATACAAAATAATTTATACTTTAATAATACTTATATTTCGTACTCATAACGTAGATAATAAGCATATTAACAACGTTAGCCCATCACCTATGTGTTCGGTTAAATGGTTTATCAGCTAAATTATTCTTTATTTTTTATGATGTTTTTCTTGGGACAGACTTCCTAATTTACGTTACGTTAATGTATTATGAATTGTCTCAAAGAATCTAACACGTAGGTTACTCTATATTATATTTAAAAAACTGGAAGCGCGGGCACAGAAATACAAAATAACGATACCAATTCCACAAGAACGTTCATATAGGTAGTACGTATACCTAGTAAAACGTAAACATAAATGTGTACAACGTTAATAAATACAAACCTCATGCCATGCATTACCTTAATCCAGACATACAACGGGAATCCGATTAGGAAGCGCGAGCTGACCTTCCCCTTTCATAGCCCTGCCTACCCCACTTCACCACTACAGGGATTCCAATGTCACTGTCGGCACGATCCTCATGAGATGCAATGTTATTACATACCTACCGCCACCGGTCAGACCGGTACTTGACTGTAACCGCTACTCTATGGGCATTTAGGTTGATATTGCTTTGGAGGTAGTGTGCATGTTTGAGTCAGACATTATAATATGCAATAATATCTCCACTGAACTTTTTATCCTATAACCTGTATTCTAATGAAAATAAAACAGCGTAAATAAACTCTCACATAAACGATAAGCTATTTCCGCCGGTGCGGCCGGTGCACCGGAGCGGTCGGTCCATCGGTTTAGCCGGCGCATAACATTATACTCAACAATGCAGCGCAGTTCGGCCTTGACCGAGAAACTTTATGGCCGGGGTTGATTAACATTCTCTTGGATAGATATATGTGAAAAAATCACATTAATTTCCCAGAGAACAGGGCGGGGCGCATTGTTATTATGTTAGCACTAGTTATGCGAATGTTCTTTGTATGCAGTTGGAAATATACTAGCGTTTCAATGTCAGACGCGTAAGGAAGGGGGCGGAATTAAGGGAGGTTTTTGATTTAGAGTATATCTTGATCACACTAATGGCGTCAAGAACATTGGTGATCGAGTTCAATAACACTAGCTTTTGCTGACAGTTTTAGCCGCTCAAGAGTCCATTCCTAAATACGTAGTCCAAAGGACACAGGGATAATTTTACATTAATGAAAATTTTGAGGTTTATCTGCACTTCTGTTAATCCCTGCAAATTCACAAGCCCACCTCCTAACATAGATGTACCGAACAATATTATTGAATTTCTACATCCATTTCCTGGCCGAATATTGCATAGCTATGTATCCAAAGGTAAGAAGCGTGATAGGGTCTTGGTTGACGATACCAGTACCGGTACCGATTACTGGTTTTGGATAATATTAGGGCATGCTCGGCCATATTACAAGTATTTTAGCACTCAGTCCATTAACAGATTATACGGAACTGTTAAAATCCTCAACTATAATTTTATTTATGGAAATTATGTGTTACCACAATGGTTACCACAAATATTTAAATCTATAAATATTTTAGTTTCTGATCATAATAACTTTCTGAACTTCAAACTTTAAGAATTCGCATTCAAAAAACATGTTCCTGAAATTAGCTGTATTATTTTTAATTAATATATTGGCAAAACTTACATGTATTTTGATACGTTCTTTAAACAAAACTTCGCGAACATCAAAGCGGCTGTGTGTATATTTCAAACAATAGATAAATAAAATTACATTTACCTTCAACGGTAACGGTAGGTTTTTTTATTGCATTGACGAGACGATCGTGGCGTTCGCCTGGTGGTAAGCGATACGACCACCTATAAACAGTAGCAACACCATCCAGCACCTTGAGTTACAAAATACTGTGTGGCATTCTACTGCGCTCGTCATCCTGAGACATAAGATGTTAAGTCTCATTATGTCCAGTAGTTACACTGGCTACAATGTCCTTCAAACCGAAACACAACAGTGCATACACACTGCTGCTTGGCGGTATAAATAGACATTGAGGTGGTACCCACCCAGACGGACTCTTACATATGAAAGACCTACCACCAGTAAAAGCTAGGTAAGGGCCCGTAGTGTCCTCACCGGTGAGGATCGCGACGCGTTCCTCCTATTTATTTTAATCAAAATTATCTCTTTTTTTATATCCCCTTTCCTGCCAGACCAAGCTGGCTTTTTATTTTTCATAATTGATTTTACTCTCAATAAAATGTATCATGACTTTTATAGTGCAACTATGTTCGCCTACGTGATGAACTAAGTATCTTATTTATTTTTATTTATTTCAACCATACCACATAACCGTACTACATTTTAAAAATTAACGGCCCTTTTGCAACACAAAATCATTTTGATCCTAAAAATCTATGAAAAATGTTATTCGGCAATATGTAAACTAGTTCAAATATTACACTTATAAAGAAGGGGTCAAATCTATAGAGGTAATTGCGAGCAGCTCAAATCATCTAACACTCACATAGACCTGATAGCACACTAAGGGCGGTATTAATAAATCAATCTCAAGTTTGAGTTACATCTCAAGTTGGTTGTTTCCAATTTTGCACTCATATCGTTGTTTGTTGTTGTGTACTATTATGGTATATTTTTCTAAAATATATGTTTATTTCTTCAGTTAGGGAGCGGACCGACTCTAATATTGATGATACAAGACTTATAATTTAATACATTATGTCTACTTGAGATGTAACTCAAACTTGAGATTGATTTATTAATACCGCCCTAAGATAAGTCTTGTATCATCAATATTAGAGTCGGTCCGCTCCCTAACTAAAGAAAGAAACATATATTTTAGAAAAATATACCATAATAGTACACAACAACAAACAACAATATGAGTGCACAATTGGAAACAACCACATCAGGAATAAACCGGGTGCACATTGAATAAAGAATTGCGTTATATATTTTTATCAACAAAAAACAAGCATCTACCTACATACAACATTTGAGAGCATCCTGCCTTTCAAGTGGCACAACATCTTGAAATATGAACAGAAGTCCTTCAACGGGTATTAAGGCTAACCTTGTAAACAACTTTGTAAACAACCACCTCGACCCGATTTCCAATAAAGAAAAATTCCACTAGAATAACTACATAAATACCTTATTCCGAGAATTGTTGACATGTTTATTTGAATTAGAATCTATATTGTCTTCCATAAAATGATGAACCCTAAACCAAGATATATTGATATTGGACCATTTCGAGACCCTAATTTACTAAATAAGAAGGAATCAAGGAAACAGGCTCACAATTTTCAGAGAAACATACATAAAAAGAAATACAAACACGAATTGAGAAGCTCCTCTTTTTTTGGAAGTCGGTTAAAAACCGTTGCTATTATATAAATTATCTCGTATGTCTACTTGGTGTTGTAAGTAATTAGAAGTTGAGTAAAAAGTAAAAAAAAAAACCCCCGAAACAAAAAAACCGTCCTCGCGTCAGGGAACCGAACTCCGGACCAGGGAGATGAAAATACTTCTTTCGCGGTCCCCTGACGCGACGACACTTGGGTTAAAATATTACTAGGTACTTAAACGACATAGACACTTTTATTATTTTACTTTTTAGAGGTTTTTTGTGTCGACGGTTATTTTAATTTAATTTTTATTTCAAACTTTTTAAATGACTATATTCTCCATCATGGGGCCTTGATAATCAACTATCTAACACCTACTCGTTGAGACCATTCTTATGAACCCACACACTCAAAAATATTGCCGAAGTCACAGTACACCAAATTTAAAATCAATCGTACTTGTGAAAGTTAGATATAAATTGAAAATCTTCAAACGCCTGAACAGATCTTCATAAATTATATCTAGGAACCATCTCGATCACATCAGCTTTTAATCGAATAAAGATCGATCGTCAAAATCGGTCCCTTCGTTTGAGAGCTACGATGCCACAGACAGACATAAAGATACAGATATACACAGATACACACCCTAAACTGATAACACCCCTCTTTTTCTGTCGGGTATTAAAAATATTTTTTACTGACGAGTATTTATATCGAAGTGATGTAACTATGCAAGAAAACAAATAAATACCTATAAAAATGAAACAGCCACAACAAAGGTTACATTCTATAACAGACGCTATCCTACATGTCTGGCAATGATTAACGCAGTATCATGCTGTACTTTGAAATTTAAGAATATATTGGTGTTGCTACCATTTGGGGGAAGTCCGCCTAATTCAGGGCACTTCAAATTTGTTGCAGAAAGGTTACTGGTAAATACCCTGACACATTATGTATTAAATCCACACCAAAACGGTTTTTATTACGAGACGGACAGACTAGCATGTTTGATGATGCCACAAGTACCTTTATCTATATTAAATCGACAGGGAGTAAACTGACTAACAAACAAATGCAATTGTACGATGCGGGGTTAAGATAACGATATTTTTTTTGCTGTCATATCCCCGGCTCTACCGGAACATTTTATGGTTATCGGAATGTTATTCGCATATACGCAACACACTCACGCCTTTTATCCCCGAAGGTGAAGGCAGAGGCGTAAATAGTGCACCTACTTTTCGCCGTGCGTATTCTGTCCCATGATGTGATAGGAGCGAGCCTATTGCCATATCGGGCACAAATTCCAGACTCCAGGCTGATCATTTTGCCCGACCCGGGAATCGAAACCGAGACCTCAGCACTGCAGTCGTACCGTAATAAAACTATGCCACCGAGGCAGTCGCATATTAAGTCGAAAAATACTACCAATTATATTGATGCAATCGAGATTAGCATATTATTATTAGCCGAGTGTGAGCTCTCACCACCAACCATGCACTGCCAGGGGAACCGTGTGTTTTACCGGCTGGAGTTGTGGACTTAGCGATCTCAGTAACGCACAACTTAATGTTCCTTGGATTAAGCCTATGCAGACTTGCAGAATCCTGTTGTATATCTATAAGCTATGTGTTATGTTAGTGTGAGTTACTGCAATAAAAGTATTTATTTCGCTCTTTCTTTAAAAAAAATACAGTTGTCTATACGCCTTTACAATGAAGTCTAGCTCGAAATACCTACTTCGTGAAAATACTTTGAGTAGTTAAAGTTAAATGCTTTAAGTGCCAATACAAAATAATCAAGGCCAGAATAATTGCAAGGAAGTACTTTTCATTTTTTTACACCAACAGACACTACATTTCTGAGTGCCAGGCTATTCCCGGAAGCGGAAACGAGAAATAGCTAATTTAAAATACTTTATGAGACACTAAAAAACTTAACACCAAATAATATTCCCGTTAGGCACTCAAAGGGACCGATGCGGGTTCAGCAGGCCGTAATCACAATGCGCTTTAGGTAATCGATAACGAAGCAGCTATTTTCTTGGAAACATCCACGAACCCACACCAGTTTATACAAGTCTACACGGCAAGTATATTGCATACAGCGGCAGAAATTCCACACAAATCGAGTAGCTCGGTAAGTTTGTGTAACAACAATATACATCTATTATATTTTTCGGGCAATGTACAGTCAGCAGCATAAATATCTGTACAAAATCAAAATTGCAAATCGCCTACATATGCGTTAAGTTAAACTGAATCATTTTTTCATCGTTTGAAGTGAAGTAAATCTCTTTTATTTTATTTTTGTGAAGAGAGAAAAAAGATGAGTAAGAACACAATAGTATGTAGGCAATTTGAAATTTTAAATTTGTTCAGCTACTTATGTTGCTGACTGTACATAATATAGATATACTGCAGGGCGTACGATTAGATCACTGAGAGCGAGAGTTAGCGGGTAGAAAAATTATGTAAAGTAGACCTCAAATCTTTTATACTTAAGTATTATATTCTGTTCAGGTGCCGCGCACCCAATCAGTAGTAATGTTACGATTTAAACGACGTGGTAGCCATTTTTGTAATCGAGCATTTTGAGACCACCATGTCTCAGGACGAAACGCAGTGTGATCCAATGCAGTTCCAAGACTCTATGTAATGATCTAATTATATTTATGGACACGTGTTCCGATTAAATAATGAATATATATTTTTGAGTAATAAACACCGCCTGAAATAGTACACAACTTACACCATTTTTATAAATAACAACTTTCGCAAACCCGAAATCACACACTAAATTAAAAAAGTCTAGGTCAAGTATCAAATGGGGAATTTCGATATCAATACTCATACTGGATAATTGTTAAATATAGTATCAACTTACTTTATTTTGTCTATGGTTATGGATTCCACAATACTAATAATTTTTTTTAATATATATTTTTAGTCTATGCCAGGTACACGTTCGTTAATTAGGTTATGGGCCTAGTCCCTGTTTTAAATAAGTATAAAACGTTGTTTTTCGATTAATAATATTAGCGAAACTGTTTGCAATGATGGGTTAAATTCAATAACATCGCATAAATTCGCTTTGCATTAAAATCGCTTGTAGTCAAATAGATCGCACTGCTGCATAGTAATTAATCTTCATTGCAATGGAATTCATCTAACACGGAAACAAACGGACGTGTTATTTTCAAAATTAGGTTTAAATTTCGAGATGGAATAAATACAATTTATAGTACAATCACCAACATAAGTTGCTGAAAAAATTCAAATTTCTGGTTTTGATACATATTTTAAAAGTTGAAAATACAATATGTTATTTGAGGTCGCATATAATATTCCACCAGGACCGGATCGGCAAAAAGCTAGATGTCTGGTATTTAAACTTTTATTGGTAATAAAGTTATTTATTACAAACAAAACAAAACAAGACCTAACTAAACTCAATACAGAACGAATCATTGTAATCAATTGTAATCCTATTTGATTTTGAGCAGTCCTCTGCTGTATGTTCATGTTCGACTTCAAAGGTCCAACAGCAATATTAATACTCTAAATCAGAGTACAACCTTTTTCATGACACGACTCTTCTGGTATGAAAAAATATTTGGCGACATATGTCACGATTTGAGAAATCGATGTCAATGTCTATTTCTACCGCCAAGCAGCAGTGTGCATGCACTGTTGTGTTTCGGTTTGAAGGACATTGTAGCCAGTTTAACTACTGGACATAATGAGACTTAACATCTTATGTCTCAGGATGACAAGCGCGGTGTCATTCAATCCGGAAATTTTTAAGTCAAAGATGCACCTCGCTCTGGTCGCCCTGTTACGGATAAAGTGGACGCCATTTTTGAAACAGTAGAGCAAGATCGACATATCAGTAATTACGATATAGCTGAAGAACTGAGAATTGACCACATAACAGTTTTGACCCATTGTAAAAAAGCTGGGTACACAAAAAAGCTCGATATTTGGGTGCCACATGAGCTCACTGAAAGAAACCTAATGAACCGTGTACTCATTTTCGATTCTTTATTGAGACGTAATGAAACCGAGCCCTTTTTAAAGATATTGATAACTGGTGATGAAAAGTGAATCACGTACGACAAGAACGTACGAAAAAGGTCGTGGTCAAAGGTCGGTCAGGCTTCAGAGACAATGGCAAAACCTGTGTTAACTCGCAATAAAGTGTACGCTGTGTGTATGGTGGGATTGGAAGGACATTGTTCATTATGAGCTTTTACCGCCGGGCAGAACCATCGATTCAGATCTCTATTGCCAACAGTGCTATATAGGTTTAATGTAGTTTTCTTTTTTATGTCAATGACTTTCTTTGGTCAAGTATGTCATGTCACTTTACCAGAAGAAAATGCAACAATAAAATTCTTAAAGATATTTTACCAGCGACTAATGAGAATAAAGCCATTATTGATCAATAGAAAGGGTGTGGTCTTTCATCACGATAACGCTAGACCACACACATCTTTAGTGACTCAGCAAAAATTAAGAGTGTCTGGCTGGGAGCTGTTAATGCATCCATCATATAGCCCTGATCTTGGACCTTCATATTTCCACCTGTTTCGATCTCTTCAGAATTCTTTAGGTAGTGTCAGGTTAGCATCAAGAGAGCACTGCCAAAACTAGTCGCTTTCTTTGATCAGAAGTCCCAAACTTTCTACAGCAATGGGATCATGGGCCTACCTACAAGATGGCAGAAAGACATCGAAGAAAATGCCACATATATACTGTAATTAAATGTAAATCATCTTTGAAAAAAAAGTCTTGGGTTTTCAAATAAAATGCGAAGAAACTTTTTCCCAAACCTTATATTTTCCAAACTTTGACATTCAAAACCATTTCTCCAATTAAATATATGGGTTCTCACGTTTCGCAAAACAAGCATCACGTTCTTACTTTTTCGCTTCAATTTTGCTCTGTAAGAATTGTTATTTAAACAAAAATAAAAGTTTTTTAAAGAATCCTTTCAAAATTCGAATGTTGATTCTAAACTCGCAAGGAATGTGTATACTTCGAGGACGGCTTTAGTTATAGTTGAAGGACGTTTCCCAACTTCGTTTTATGATTCAAAGAAAACATCGTAAAACTTTGGATGTGATAGTAATCTGCTCGTTACCTAGAGGTACTAAGATATTAGGTTTTCGTCGCATAATGGACAATTTTATTAGGTTGAGGTTGAGAGCGTACAAGACCATAGGGACATTTCAGAATTATTTGCAAAACGATTTAAGGTGGAGCCAGAATCTGTGTCGGGGAAGTTGGATATAATATCCACAAATACGGCCGAAAATACAGAGCAAGCATGTATTTCTTTCTGTTCCATAGATGTCTTAAATGCCGTTCGCAATATGAAAAAGGGTAAGTCTCCTGGATGTGATGGGTTAAGTATAGAACACATTCAGCACTCAGGGGAATTTATAACGGAGAAACTGCGTGATTTGTTTAATTTATGTATAAAATACTCATATATACCGGACGAAATGATGCGAACTATTGTAGTTCCAATCGTTAAAAACAAGACGGGAGACATTTCAAGTTCCGCTAACTATCGGCCTATTTCCTTAGGGACAGTTGTTGGCAAGATATTCGAACGGCTTTTACAGCCTTTGCTAATGAAAAATGTAAAGATTGATGACGCACAGTTTGGTTTCCGCCCCGGTCTCTCAACGGATGCTGCAATCTTCGGTCTAAAGTATACTGTAAATTATTACACAACTCGAGACACTTCAGTCTATGCTTGTTTTCTGGACCTGAGTCGGGCATTTGATCTCGTGAACTATAATATTCTCTGGAGCAAATTGCGCGACTCAAAGGTACCGCAGAAGATTGTTGAGCTGCTGAGGTACTGGTACGGTAACCAGAGGAATGCGGTGAAATGGGGTGACACGACATCCAGCGAGTACAAGTTGGACTGCGGGGTTCGCCAAGGAGGGTTGACTTCTCCGGACCTGTTCAATATATATATAAATGGCTTAATTGAGGAGCTGAGGAGTACCAGAATCGGCTGTCACATTGGCGATGTTTGTGTCAATAACTTAAGCTACGCCGACGATATGGTGATCCTCAGTCCCTCAATCAATGGACTTAGAAAGCTCTTAGCTGTCTGTGAAAAATATGCGGTAGCGCATGGATTAAAATATAATGTTTTAAAAACGGAAGCCTTAATCTTTAGAGCAGGAAGGGGTCCGGAGAATGTCCCAGATGTATACTTAAATGGTCAAGTGGTAAGGGTTGTGAGGAAATTTAAATATCTTGGTCATATTGTCACGGAAGATCTAAGTGATGACGATGATATCGAGCGAGAAAGACAGAACCTCTCTATTAGATGTAATATGCTCGCGAGAAGATTCGCGAGATGTAGCGACGAGGTTAAAATAACTTTGTTTAAAGCATACTGTCTTTGTATGTATACCTGTCAGCTATGGTTTAAGTACAAGCAAAAGTCGTTCAGTACTATAAGGATACAATACAATGATGCTTATCGTATCCTTATGAAAAAGTTTCGTTTTTGTAGCGCATCAAGTATGTTTGCTGATGCAGGGGTTCCGGATTTCTTCGCCATCATAAGATTGCGGACGGCGTCTTTCTGGAATGGGCTGAGGAACACTAACAATTGCATTCTCCGATGTATGTCTGACAACCTGTACAGCCCCATATATAGATTCTGGCTCTCGATGCACAGGGACGGGAACAGGAAGTAGTATATTTACTAGTTCTATTATTATTGTACACCTTTATAATAATGTGACGCTATTATACAATTATGGTTGTATAATATAATGTATTATTGCATATCTTAAGGTTAATTTAAGGTTAATTATATATATTTTGTACGTACGTATTATGGGTTTATTGCCTGAAATAAAAATCATTTTATTTATTATTTATTTATTATTTATTAACCGCATTATTCTTCAAATTTATACACCATACTGCTGTTTGGCGGCAGACAGACAATGCCGTAGTAACTTCCAACAACTCGCATACGACAAATTATTGGATGAAAAGTTGAGGTTTATAACTATTAACATTAAGTATATAGTATAGTATATATATGGGTCAGTTTCACCGGTTCCAGATAAACTTCCCTGTAACTATTTGACACATGACGCTATCTTACAAATAAATCTGACATATAATTACTAATTTCTTCTGCCAGATATTTATATTCCGAGACCTGTAAAAACAATACTCATAGTTTTAATGGCGGATAAGTCCCGAATAGGTTATCACCGACTTTATCAGCATGTTGTGTAATCAGCCCTTAACCCGTTAGTGGCTTTAACAGGCTCGTCGCTTTGCACGCTGCAGCCGTACGCGGTACACAACACTCTACCAGTATGTAGCTGTGGTCCAACTGATGTGATTTTAATGTTTATACTGTTCACCGGATCAACAAAAAATTACATTGTTCACATTTGTTTTATCATGGTTTGAGCTTGACGAGATATCATTATTTATATTGAAGTCTGAGGCTATTCGATATAATTATATTGAAAAGCAAAACTCACAAGACGGGCCACAGTTGAAATAGTTATTAGAAAATATTAACATTTTAAGCAAAGTTTTTCCGTCCGAGACAGTTCAATTTACGATACGAACTTGCAAAGTTTCTTATTTCAAAACATTGATAGTATGTAAATACATCAATGTTTTAAAAGCACCTTTTCAAGTTATAGCTGCCTGTTGTATGACAGCCAGTGTTAATTTTATTAAATAAATAAATAAAACCTTTATTTATTTCCAACAACCATTTTATTAAATAAGAAGATAAAAAGATGCACTGAGCATTTAATTAACAGACTTCCGACCTGTCCGCGTATTTTACTGTAGTTTTCAAGGAATTTTCCTTTAGACACCGCCTTATCTGATTTTCTTTTCATTATCTTACTATAGAATATTAAAGTTTCTCAAGATGTATACTTCTGATATTTGAAGCTAACGTAGTGAAAGACTTGCACTTTATTCCGGTCAGGTGCACAGTTAGCCTTTTAATATGGGAGAGAAGCATAAGGCGGACTGAGTCGCGAGGAAAGCATTCACATCGGACAAGTATATTACGCTCTAAACTTCGATTAGTCTAGTAGGTTACTTTAGCTAATAAAAAACCGAAGAGCTGTTGAGTTTCTGTCAGCATGTTTTTTTTTTCATTTAGAGCATAAATCCGGAATTTGACAAAGGCTTTATGCCGGAAAAATGTTTTAATTTATTTCGGACAAAGATTTTTACACCAGCAGAGCTTCCAACAAAAGCTATTACGAAAATACCTGAGAGTCCTCTCCACTTTTAAGCTAACTTTTATATTTTATTGTCCATTGCTAACCTCACACACACACACACACACACACACACACAGACACACACACACTCACGCCTTTTATCCTCGAAGGGGTAGAGACTATCCCGCCCTCACACCCGCCACTGTAACTCCTGTAAGCCAGGATCAGCAGTGGCACGCATTTTTTGACACCGAGCGGTGAAGCTCGGCGAGTCTCAGGGAACACTAATCTGTCTTTAACCCGCAACGAAATTAATCAAATAAAAAGATAGGGAGGAGTTGGAAATATTAATTGTCCACTTTCCTCCATAGCAAAACGGGCGACAAAAATAATGAACTAAGGAGGTATTTTAACCTCAAGTTTAGAAACGCTTACAACTAGAAAAGCCAGTTGTAAAGCACCACGGATAAAATTTGAATCCTCGAAGGGGTAGGCAGAGGCGCAACTCATGCACCCACTTTTCGCCGCGCGTATCCATCCGTCCCATTATGTGATACCCCGTCGAGACTATGGCCATATCGGGCACAAATTTCAGACTCCGAGCTGATACTGAATAGAAAAATCCAATATCACTTTGCCCGACCCGGGGATCGACCCTGAGACCTCAGCATTGCAATCGTACAGTAGTACAACTACGCCACCGAGGCAGTCAGTCCATTGCTAAGCTACCATCAACATTTTCATTTCACTTCATAAAGATCCAATATTCGACGAAACAAGTGCTCGAATCCCTTAAGCGGAATAGAAAAATAGTATTGGTATTTTTATACAGAAATGTCGCAGTATACTTGTGAGAACATTTTCCGGAACGCAGGTCACCTTTTACGAAGAATATTCCCGCGTGCAAAATGATTTCCTGTTGTATCAAGAACTATTTTCCCGCCAAGATAAGTGGTGAGATATGTCCTTGCCATGATTTTAATACGATCCAATATTTCTATAAATATAAAATGCATTTACCTTTAAAGGCTATCGTTGAACGAGCCATACGACTAATGGAAAACTATGTATGGGAAAATCATAGAGATATGAATAAATTGTACTAGCTTTTGCCCGCGGCTCCGCCCGCGTTAAAAAGGTTTTCCGGGATAAAAAGTAGCCTATGTGTTAATCCAGTACATGACCTACCCGTGTGCCAAATTTCATCGAAATCTGTTCAGTAGTTTTTGCAAAAGACAAACATACATACATCCATACATTCTTACAAACTTTCGCGTTTATAATAGTTAGTAGTTAGTAGGATTTAAGTGCTTTTTTCACCACAGAGTTGTACAAAGCGATGCCGATGCGACATACAGCACAAATATATCTCATAACGAGGCGAGAACATACAATTGCTTTAAAAAAGATTTTCAGTGAATAGTTCGGGCCCAATAAGAAAATATAAAGAAAAAAATATGAACATGAAATAAATGCATGAACCAAACGCAAACTGCAGAAAGATTTATTTATTAACTAAGAAATTTCAAAAACACCAATATTGCGTAAATCTGTTTGTTTAGTGTTTCTCTATTAGATCGTAGGTGATTTTAATATAACCATTTTTTTAAAGCCGGTTTGTAAAACACCTTGGTTTGGAATAAAGAAAGGGTTAGTTTATGTATCCGTAACAAGTAAGGACGTACCAATGATGAAGCTTGCAAATTGTTAAAACCATTGCAATCCGTTATTCAGCGAGGTAATTGTACCCCAGACGAGGCGGGCCATTCATGCCGCAACCAAAACTATCTCTAGCATGGCTCTATTTATAATTATACTCAAAAAATCTTTACATTTAATTACAGTATATATGTGCCATTTTGTTTGATGGCTTTCTGCCATCATGTAGGTAGTGCCATGATCCCGTTGCTGTAGAATTTTTGGGACTGCTGATAAAAAAACGCGACAAGTAGTTTCGGCAGTTCTCTCTTGATGTTAACCTGACACCGCCTAAAGAATTCTGAAGAGACCGAAACAGGTGGAAATCTGAAGGTCCAAGGTCAGGGCTATATGGTGGATGCATTAACACCTCCCAACCAAACTCTCTTAATTTTTGCCGAGTGGCTAAAGATGTGTGTGGTCTAGCGTTATCGTGATGAAAGACCACACCCTTCCTATTGATCAATTACGGTCGCTTTCTCTCAACTTCTCGCTTTAATCATTAGTTATTGGCAGTAGAGATCTGAATAGATGGTTCTGTCCGACGGTAAAAGCTCATAATGAACAATACCCTTCCAATCCCACCATACCCACAGAATCACCTCATTGCGAGTTGACACAGGTTTTGCCACGGTCTCTGAAGCCTGACCGACCTTTGACCACGACCTTTTTCGTACGTTCTTGTCGTACGTGATCCACTTTTCATCACCAGTTATCATTTTCATCTTCAAAAACGGTTCGGTTTCATTACGTCTCAATAAAGAATCGCAAATGAGTACACGGTTCATTAGGTTTCTTTCAGTGAGCTCATGTGGCACCCAAATATCGAGCTTTTTTGTATACCCACCTTTTTTCAAATGGGTCAAAACTGTTTTGTGGTCAATTCTCAGTTTTTCAGCTATGTCGTAAGTACTGATATATCGACCTTGCTCTAATTTTTTAAAAATGGCGTCCACTTTATCCGTAACAGGGCGACCAGAGCGAGGTGCATATTTGACATCGAAATTCCCGGATTGACTTTTTTTCGCAGTATGCGGTGCATTTTTTCCTTTTTTATAATAAAATTTAAAAATGTATCGAATTTCTTCATGAGGTTCACCCATTTTGACAGATAGAAAAATAAATGGGAAAATTGCTGAATATCATCGGGCCTAGCAAATGAACACAAAGAAATACAAAATACTGATAGAATGTTACATAATAATTGCTGAAACGTAAGAACACGGAATATACAAAATGGTATCGTTCGCACGGCCCGCTGCAGCGTTCAAGTTACACTAGACGATGCTGTATGTTATATTCGATATTCTATTTCATACACACATGCGTTCTATATACTTACATTATTTTATGTGCTATTTAGCAACTTATTAATATGGCTTTAAGGTGACAGTCGAACAAACTGCGATGCGAAAAAATCTCCTCTTTAATTAATTAGTCTTCATTAAAATAAAGGAGGAGGATTACCTCAAGCGAGTGTTTTTTCTAGGAGCGAATTAAAATGAAGCCTGTAGTGTTCAGACTCAAGATTCATTATAGCCCACCTCTTGTTGTGAATTTAATTAATGTGAAATTCAATGAACACCTGTATCCAGAACGTATCAAAGAAATTCTCTAGAATAAGAAAGATTTCGGGCCACTGTGGATGGCATGCTCACGCCTTTTATCCCCGAAGGGGTAGGCAGAGGCGCAACTAGTGCACCCACTTTTCGCCAAGCGGATTCCGTCCCATGATGTGATAGGGGGCGAGCCTATCGCCATATCGGGCACAAATTCCAGACTCCGGGCTGATACTGAATAGAAAAATCCAATATCACCTTTGCCCGACCCGGGGATCGAACCCGAGACCTCAGCCTTGCAGTCGTACCGTAATACAACTACGCCACCGAGGCACTGTGGATGGAACTAATTTATTCTTAAACAATGAGCCGTAGGACAGGAAGAAATGTACAGAAGACGAGACAATATTTAGAATTATATTTTTTTAGCCCTTGGCCTTTACCAGCACACAGCCATGGGCAGTCTTTGTTGGTAAATATATTTTAATAGACTACTTTTCTAGCCACAGCTATTTATTAATAATCTTTATATTTTCGCTTAAAAAATCATGATACAGAAATCATGTAAAAAAGTATAATAGCACCGCAGCCTGGACTTAGCCCCTAGTTTGCCTGGACAATGGCCAGTCATAAGTGAGAGCTGTGTGACCATCTGCCTTTATACGACAGAATGTCAAGGCATATCTTAAAATTTAAAACGTCAGTATAACATAATGCTTCGTAATTTCAATAGTTATAATTGCTGTCAAAGAATAACACAGTAGGATCGCACTCTACTGTATATTTCCGAGTTGCACACGCGCACTATCTGACCTTAAGCATTGACACTCTTAGGGCAAGAAAGTAGACATAATTCAATACAGTATGTCTACTTGAGATGTAACTCAAACTTGAGATTGATTTATTAATACTGCCCTTAGAGGCTGGCAAATGGGGCAACCGCCCAAACCCTCGCGCTCGGAATGTGCACAAACATTACTTTCCTTCGGTAATCCGGTAAAAAGTTCTCGCAAAGTTCTGCCACCCAGATCCTTGCATTGGTTGAGGCCTTCACTACTAACAAGTCCCGTCAACGGAAGTTCGAAACGGGCACAAAAATTTATTAAATTATTCGTTTTTAATGTGTTATGTGAAATAATTTATACTTCTCTGGCGGGTACCTGGATAGTATGTTGAAGACTCCGTCGTCGCGACCTTTAAGTTCCGGGATCGTACAGTAAGAAATGCCGGGATATTTCTAACGATTGCCGACTCGCAACCTTTATCATTGATCATTGGGCTACAATCAGTATCATCAGATCCAGAATCCCTGATATGCCGCAGTAAGTCGTATCGTCAACATAGATAAAATATACCCGACATCGCCGTATCCAGTCACCCACTATCCTGGTAGATTAAATGTTTCTTACGCCCGTTTGCAGACCTAGAAGCTGTTACTCTGGCTTAGCTTGCAAAGCTAAGCAAATTACTCATAGGACATAGCTTTAGTTTACTTACATAGTTTACGGTCTGCACACAAATATGAAAACTATTATGTGTGTAACTACACTGTGAAGACCCGAGGCAAATTTATCGAATGAGGCCTCTCCTATGATGAAATCATTACCTGTATAGATTCTTTCCGGCCATAACTTTTTAAAGTCCTAATACCCCTTAGTGAGTTTTACAAAATTTTGGGGCCGCTTGTAGCCCGTATAGTAGCATTTTGCCTGCTATGACACCTTATTATAACGCTACTATATCCGAGCTTAGCTAAGTTAGAGCACTTGTTGATCGGCAGACGACGTTATACCATCACCCATATGGCTGGCTATGTATTCTCTACAGCACCACTTACCTTAACAAGGTTGGCGTTGATGTAGTCGCTCTCGCTGCGCTTCAGGATCACGCGGCTGTGGTCGTACGGGTTCACGTCCCGGTAGCGGTTCAGCGGCTTGTTCTGTGGCTTCCTCGCCTCGGTGCAAGTGTAAGGGTACTTCTGGCATGTCTGTCCAATTTTCTGTTGACAAGTTATAGTTATAAATGATGGGTTATTTATGATAGTGCGTTTGTAGAACTCATATTTCTCGGGACTTTTGGTAATAATGACTTTGGAAATGTGGTGACTTCTTTATAAATATTTTCTTAGCGAGATAAGATGTTTCGTTATGGCCGAACTAATAAGGATTCCTCACGCAGTTGTCAACAATACCACCACTAGCTTTTAATCAATTTTCCTACATCGGCACGGATTAAAAGCGGAAGCCTAGATTTCAGCAGAATTAAAACAATTAATAAATAAACAAAATAATTCCAAATCTACAAATAAATAGCAAGCGAAACATCTTAATGCTTATTATAGTTCGAACAACCAGCTCAAGTATCGTACGAAAATACAGAAAGCCTGTGCGGGGTAATAGCCTTGTTCAGGTCAATTTGCTGCAGGCTTAAATTTCTCGGCCTCATAATCCCCATTCTGTTTTCCAAAGGTCGACAGTGCGCCCACGATTCCTCTCTACGTGGGTGTTCGTGGGTGGTGGCAATCAATACCATTTGTGACCTTCAGCTACAATCAGATACTAACACCGTCCCGAACTTTGTGGATTTTTTTAATTTTATTACGCAGAACAATGACGACATAAGAAGTTAAGGAGTAATAAAGGAGTATTTTTACCCTTTGGCCAAGCCAGTAAGGGTTACGATTCTAAAAAAAATCATATTTTCGCCAGCAAAAACTAAACAAACTTAATGCAGCGGCACGTTTGAATTCGCACGGGAGCGTCGACCGCGCCGACCTACCACACGCGCGTCCGTGTTACAGCGCCGCTGTTGAATCGCACAAGTATGACGAATTATCGCATTGTATGTTGACAAACAACAATCATGTTTACAGTGTAGACAACAAACAATGGGTATTAAATGATGCACTACCATGTCGAGACCCTTGTAGTCAGGATCGATTCCCGTATCGGTCAATGTGGGTTTTTCTGTTTACTATCAGCATGGACTTTCGATTTGGGCCGTGTAAAGGTCATGACTATTTTGGATTGAATAGATTTTAAAATACTAAAACCATTTCCTGATATCAATACTGTCATCTTTTTTTTTTTCGCGGAGAAAGTAGGTATCTTATTAATCACGCCCAGCCTTCAGGGAGGGCGACTGAGCGGTTATGTTGAGTTCACCGTGCCTTACGACCCGGCGTTGAGCCGCCCGGAGAGATGTAACCATCGGGCGACCGCCGGGCCGAGTCCCTACCTATGTACAACGCACGGCATACCAACCAAAACTCCGCGGTGGCCATCTTCGGCGCATTAGGGACGGCTGCGGGCTGCCTCTGACGGATTGTTGTCTAAGTTGTCGTCATCAATACTGTCATCTGCTATTCTATGGACCTCAAGCTACTCTTCTGTAATTTTTTTACATTCTCAAGAATAGTCAGGTACCAATCAAAGTTCAACCAATATCGGTTGAGCTGTTTTGGGGTTTCGCTCGTACTAACAGACAAAATATATATACCGCGTGTTTCCGTTTCGGTAAAGTACGAAACTTACGATAAATGTCTTTATTACACGCTTTATATTAGCTTCACTTGTATGTTTGTATGTATGTTTGTATGTTTGTAACTCTCCGACTCCAACTCCTTTGGGCGCGATACTGACTCACTTTAAACGGTCAGATTTTATTCAAAGTTTGTAGGTTTGTCGAGGACCGATAACAATACACTATATTTGATAAGATTATGCCATTATTCAATTTGCAAAATGAGATTTTTGACAATTTATATATTTTTAGTGACATTTGTTGGACAATAGTAGAACAGAACTAAAAAAAATTAAATAAATAATAGTTTAAAACAACTAAAAAACACGCTTTATAGAAAATCCAACTAAAAAATAGAAAATAAATTTGAATTAAGAATAGTGTAAATAAGAAAAAAATGTATTTTATTGTAAAATAAGCGTGGGGTGCATGGTGACAATAGTTATAAATATTTTATTGACAGATAATATGAGTAGAAGTATTATATATCATTTTCATAATATCTTAAAAAGCACCCCACGCTTTTTTTACAATAAAATACATTTTTTTCTTATTTACACTATTCTTAATTCAAATTTATTTTCTATTTTTTAGCTGGATTTTCTATAAAGCGTGTTTTTAGTTGAGTTTTTAACTATTATTTTTTCAAAACAGCTAACCTTTCTTTATTAAAGACTAACAAAAAAAATGATTTTAATATAATACAGACGATAACGCATTCAGTTGAAATAGTTGCCAAGTTTTCGGTCACCGACCTATGTAAACTAATGTATTCGGTTACCGAATTCGGTCAAATCAAATGCGGTGGACGTATTCGGTCACTGACCGGACATAAACTAAACGAACGTAAGTATGCTTGTCAACTAAAGCTTATTCGATATTGATGGAGAATCACATATCTACCGTCTCATTGGTCTTGCGGCGTCCTTGGCTGGCAGTCGTAAGTTCTGGGTTTATTACCAGGTCGCGATACTACGGATTGCTCATCCATACGCATGGAACACTTACTATTGCAACCAAACTTTTTCATTACCTTACATTACAAATACGATAACTTAGTTTTGTATTTTTTCATAGCAATAGATAAGGTATTATAAATCGACGAAAACGTCTTTCAATTCCAAATACAATGGGTAGTTAGAGTTCTGTGAGAACGGAAAGAGAGTTGAAAACATGGCGCACTTATTGGCGGATGCATTAACTGCTGCAGTGTTTAGGGCTACCACGCTCTATCTATACATATAAATAAAATTGGAGTGTCTGTTTGTAATATTGAAATAACCGTTTTTTACTACATGTATATGAATATATATACGGTACATACACCGAAATAACATTTTTTACAATTTTTGTCTGTCTCTCTATCTGTCTGTTTGTTCCGGCTAATCTCTGAAATGGCTGGACCGATTTTGACGGAACTTTATTGGCAGGTAGCTGATGTAATAAGGAGCAACTTAGGCTACTTTTTATCCCGGGAAAATATAAAGCGGGACTTTTATCCCGGGAAAACTCATTCACGCGGGCGGAGCCGCGGGCAACAGCTAGTAAATAATATAAATAAAATAAACTTAAAAATCAGTTTTTTAATTTTAAGTCACTTACTTAAACAAAGAAAAAACATAATGCCGAAATATATGATATGTCATTTTTTGTATTTTTTGGTTCTCGCATGTGACAGCTGACAACCCTAACGGCATGCCTGTCGCCTGAATACGTTTCTCGTGCAGGACTGTATAAAGCGTTTGAAACGCTAGCTATTTTTACTATGTTATTTTTTGATACTTACTCACCGAGATTTAAACCTGGAGGAGTTCTTCGATACAACAATATGTACACGTTGTTTGTTGCGCGACACAGTTTTTTCAAATATATTACGTAAGGATTCAGGCGGGACTGCCTGCCTAACATCAATCTCCTCCGAAGATCCCGAGTACATTGTCTTAAAAATAGTAAATGTTGCCCGAGAATCGAATCTAATATCTGCCGATCCACCACCTCTATACACTATTACTTGACCAAGGAGTTGCCGGTACACGTTAAAGAATATTTTTATAAACCAATGGGTCTGAATCATGCGAACCGATGGTTCTTACAACCATTTAAAACTTTAAAGACTGTTTAAAGCAACCAGCAATGTGTTTTGCTCCAAAACAAATTGCAATAATGCAAAAATCACACACCTATCTCCTCGAAAAGGTAGGTAGAGTTACAGGAATACTATTAATCGCGCATACTTCAGATATGATAGGGGCGCACGCCTACCAAATATATCGGACATAAATCACAAAACCTAGAACTTAAGTGTTTTGAAAAATCCCTCAAAGGTTAACCAATCTCGGAATTAACCCAAGACCTCACCAGTCTACTCAATCGGATCAATACAACTCTAGGTATATCTTGTAGTCAAATAGCTGCTTCACTTGAACTGAGCTGCACTTGCCAGATGCAGTCACTTCGCCATGGACAAAAACTAGACCTGGCCCTTGTGTACTTTGATAGTGCAGTTGAACCATGAAACACTTGTGTGTTAAATTTTTAACCTAATCTAAAACCGTTCACTGGCTGCGGGACCCTAAAGCTCGTACAGCCGGGAGCAGGCATCCCTCCGGATACGCTCGTGCAGCGAGCCGGGATCTGCATAGCGCCAATTTTTTGACTGACGAGTAATCATAACATATTGGCGTGTTCCCGACGACACAATTGACTTGGATATAATACAGTCAATTATATAAGTTTGTAGCCTTATTGCTGTAGTGGTGTTGGGCTGTGAATCGAAGGCTCAATGTTCAACCGGGATTAAGATTAACGGAAGAAGTTGATAAAAGAGGAGAAATGTACGCAAAATTCTTTAGGTTCTCATGTGTAACGTTATTTGTTAGAGACTCCGTTTATTGTCAACAAAAAGGTATTTACCAAATAGCTATATTAAATATTATGAATCACATGCCAGCCTGCTACATTACCTGCGAACTTTCATTATATAAATTACACTCATGGTCATATCTAGAGGAACGCAATAAAAATGTTGAATAATATTAATAAACATTTTAACGTGAGGTATTTGCTACGTATTTCAGTGTATATACAAGATGTCCAGGAAATGAAGGATATCCCTGTAACTGCGGATAGGTCACATCATGTCCTACTATATGATAAAAATTTTATTCAGTAACGGTCCCACCGTTTCGGAGATATGATTTTTTTGTCGAAAAAATTTACTTTGTTCAGTTTAATTCATGCCATTTCTACAAATGATGACTTTTTAAGCCCTGCTTTTTTTACATTTACAATGATCTTTATTATTAAAATGTTGAAAAAAGCCTAGAATATTTTTTTTTCATTTTTTACACCACAGGCTATCAAAGTCAGCCTTTTGAATAAGTTTTTATATTTTTTTTACTTAAAAGTTTTATCCAGGCTTTTTTAACATTCTAATAAAAAAAGGACATTATGTTAGATTACTCATACATTCATGAGTAAATAAAAAAGCAGGACATAAAAGTCATGATTTGTAGATATGGCATGAAATAAACAGAACAAATATTTTTTTGTCGAAAAAATAATAATATCTCTAAAATGGTAGGGCTGTTACTGAATATTTTTTTAAATTCAAATAGTAGGTTATGGTGTTACCTACCCGCAGTTACATGGATATCCTTCATTTCTTGGACATCCTGTAGAGGTGGCAAAATAAGGATATTGATTGTTTTTAATGATTTTTTTAGTGGCTCAAATCTAGGTTAGATGAATTCTTAATAGACTTTTTTTCACTTTCAATTGGGTTGCTCTAATATGGCCGGTTTCCAATCCTGACGTTTTCCGTAATGGTTTGCAATAACACCTGACTAGGGAGTACACGAATCTTAGCGGGCAACCTCACAAAAAAGAAATATTGGTATGGGAAGTCACATTTTTTGTTAGAATGCTAAAAATTGTAAAACGACTTCTTCTAAAGATAATTTCAATTTTATCTGTGCAAGACCAAAATTATTAATTTTGTCTCTTATTAAGTTTTTTATTAATAAATTGTTTTAATTTGCAAAAATTACACAATTAGCGAATCATAAAACAAAATCTGCCTTTGAGCTAACTTTTCCTTATGTCTTTTGCGTTCCTCTAAATTTGTCCATGAGTGCTTAGAATAATAACACATAGAAACCGTGAACATACACGCTTAGTGAGGCAAGTAAAACTAGGCTAAATTAGCCTAGTAACCAAACATCCCGCGTCAGTCCTCAAGGCCGAATCGTAGCGCTATCAGCTCTCGATATTTTATTTTAAAATGATGGTTTGTGCAATAAACTGATGTCACAGTATCTCGGATAATTTTAAGAAACATTGTAACATAACATTTCACATGCAATTATTACGATTAATCTAATATTTTGACATAAAATAATAGCTACAGCAAAAACAATAATTCAAAAATTTTATAGACGCCATTATATCAAAATGTTGCCAAAAAAAAAAGAAAATTGATACCCCAAATGTTGATGTTCATATTCTAAAATTAATATATTTCTAAAATTAACTTATTTAATTGGTACCTTTGCATGCTCTGGAATTGTGTTGCCAGTATCATGAAAATTATATTTTTCTGTTGAGTTGATTTTAATTGACATTTCAATTTTAACAAGCTTATATTATTATTTTAAATGAAAATAGTTCTAAAATAAGGACACCTGTATCTTTTCTTTTTTAGAAATTATGAAGTTATCATTTATAATTTTAATTTTTTT
Organism: Sphinx pinastri; assembly: GCA_947568825.1. Taxonomy (NCBI): domain Eukaryota; kingdom Metazoa; phylum Arthropoda; class Insecta; order Lepidoptera; family Sphingidae; genus Sphinx; species Sphinx pinastri. Next base: position 3,499,545 of record OX387614.1, on the reverse strand, counting down.
TTTATTTTTTTCAGCAGACGTAAGCACTAAGCTTCAAATGACGTCAATTATACGGTTGAATGGTGAATGGTGATGCTGCCTTTTTTACTATGATTCGCAAAAGAACCGTAATAAAATAGAACCAGATACATTTGACATTATTGACATAAATAAAGTCATTCATTCATATCATCATCATAAAACTAGAATGGAGGCAAAGGTAAATACCGCATTCAACCGTTTAATTCACGTCATCAACGTAATTTGTTTTTAATTTGGTACTGTTTTGGTAATTCTAAGGGATTTATTTTATTATTTTTTATTTCAGATTTTTATCATTATAATTAAGGATAAAGTAATCCCTTACTGTGAACAATAATAATAATTCCATAATTAAATAATCCTAATTAAATAATGACTTAAGGTTTTGGGGAACATCCGATACCACTAGCAACATTATTTGCACCCTTGTGTGCGTGTGGCAGAACGTCAATACGTGTGGCCTACGCCTACATCAATGAGTTTTATGCTTCACACTTGACAGTTTTTTGATATGAAACTATCATTCTTGGCGTTATTATTCTATGCATGAGTGTGTAAATAACGTTATTATATTTCTGAATATTTCGCATATACTACTGATAGGCATATTATAAGCTTAAATTCATACCAAAGTATTCTCTCATGTATGATAAATATTTTACGACAAAAGATAATTGCTAATGAAGCGAAAATTACGCATTATTTATACCTATGAATAATGCGTAATTGACACCTGTCAATTGTCCATATTTCGATTTATTTTTGCACGTTGATTAACTGTGATTTGTTTTTGTATTAGTAACCAGGAGACTATTTATTTATTTTGCAATTTCCCGGAAGTCCGACAGTATTCAGAGCGAGCAATGTAAATGTATAAATAAAATTTAAATTATATTTTGCGCTTCATTGCAAACGTTAACACATGACTAGGTTTACCATCACTATGATTTGCTAGGACAGTTACTAATGTTTTTTTTTTGCATGGTTTTGCTTCAAAATGTGCCAACAGCCTGGAGGTGTTTCTTCATATACAAGTGTTTTCGACTCAGCCATCTGGCTCATTTTTTTTTACAATCATACCTTACACCATAATCTACTGGAAGCAAATTAGTGCAATTGATATATGTTTTTGTTTAACATGCCTTTAACTAAGATATATTTTCATTTAGACATAATTTAAAAAAAAATGAGACAAATTAATGAGTCAAAAACACTCATTTACACTTATATATGAAGAAAAACCCCAGGGTTGCCATTTCAACTAAGACAATTCCATTGAACCTGGTTGTGGGCATACTTTATACTGAACCAATCATCTTATGACTTTCTTTGAAAGTTCAAATAGTTTTTGCCTGTCTCCAGGAATATTCTGCTGGTACAAACTGGCAAAATCATTATCAACTGACATTCCAATCGATGTCAATAAAATGAATTATAGTTGTATGTGACCTTAACATCTTTGACAACCAAACTGATCTCATTTGCAATACACTCTTTTTACGTCAAATCAAGTAACTCGAAATATACTAGGATGGTGAATTAGATCCAAATTATAAATTAAGGTAAAATTTTACACTGCTAATAAATAAACTAGTAAAACAACATTTATAATTGGTTATCACTTATTCCATCCCAACTCATAATATGTTCCAGTTTTAGTCAGAATCAAAAACAAGATAGTAACAAACTAGTAAAGCATTATAGCCTAGTTGGGAATGGCACAGATTGCTGAGAGAAAACCTTCAGGTTCAAAACCAAAGGCACACAGCACAGACTTTTCGAAGTTACATCATACATATGTATTGTTTATTGGTTATCATTCACTTTAATGGTGAACTTAAGAACTCTTCATAAGAATTTTCGAGGGATGTGAAATCCTAGAAGGATGGTAGCCCTAGTTGTGTCTGATATTATTTTAAAATGTAGGGCCTTTTCTCATTGCTTTTAAACTGACATTTATTTGACTCATCAATTATTTATTATTTGTTATCAGGCAGGCAGTTTGTTCACTGATACGCCTGAATCCTGCAACTCTCAGTCATGCTCTCATTTGAAATATTCGTCGAGTCCGTTCTTAAATATGTTCATATCTTCCGCCGAGACCACACCTTGCGGGAGCGCGTTCCATGCTCTTACAACTCTGATTGTCAGGAAATGCATGTGTGGTTTAGTTTATAAATTATAAATAATTAATATGCATATATTTTTGTATATTTATAGATTATCAACATAAGAAGATTTTAGGACATTAAAATGAATTATAAAATATATTGTAAACAACAGTTGAGTCACAACCTCATAACATTAATTTGGATATATCTTTATTTATTGGCTTTTTTTTTATCATGCAATATAATTTATTACAATTCTATTGTTTCATAAAATAGGTATAATGTAATTTAATAAAAAAATATATTCAGACATATATGTACTTTTATAAGGAACGGTGGCAAACAAGAAGTAATTCATATATATGCATACATGGTGGTGATCATAGCCCCATAAACACACATAAACACTGGCAGAATCATCAGTGCTCTACCAGCCTTTAACATAGGAAAAGGTTCTATTGTTGAAGGTCTATCTATCTATATATATAAAAATTTCGTGTCATAGTGTTTGTTACCTTACTCCTCCGAAACGGCTGAACCGATTTTGATGAAATTATATATTCACACTTGGTAGGTCTGAAAATAGGTTGTTATCTATTTTTCATCCCTCTAAGCGATTAGGGTGGCCCAGCCCAAAAAAAAATTTTATTTTTCGTACTGTTTTTTTTATGGTGTGGCATTCAAAAATCCATACAACCCTAAATTTTCTATCTTCTTCCATCATCCCCTTCTTTTTAATAGCAATATTAATAATTTAATAACTTTTAATCCCGGTCGGAAACTGATCAATTATCTCTGATCAGTTATTCCTGCTATGCGTCTGCCGGTGTCACTTCTCATTCAGTAAACAGCTTGGTGTAGGGATGAGACCGAAGCGCCGGTCACCTGTCTTTCTTACACAATAAACCCTCTTTCACTCCCTTTACTGTTTTCGATCATTGTTATTGTTTGTGCATTGATCGTAGTAGTGACGTTTATAATAATCATTTTACTACTTCGATGTACTTTTAAAGTATATTTCTTATCGATTTGGAGGGCTGTAATTATGTCTTCCCATTTTATTAATAATTATTAAACTATAGCGCTCTATGCTGCTTCCACTCTTACACTACATCCTTACATACTTACAATAATTTATTAATTTTTTTCTACTAAAATAATCTCTAAAAAGAATTTATATGGCAAAACAATGTATGCCAGGTCAGCTAGTGCTATATAAAGAAAGAAAAAAGATAGGATTTTCTTCTTTTTATATTATGGCTTCTACTATTTAGCAGATATTTCGCCAAAGGTCCCTATTATAAAGTTCTTTAAATATTTAAATTATTCTTGTTCAGTTTCACTTTACAAAGCCATAATTTATGCCCAGGTCAGGTGAAATCATATTGGGTTTTTCAATTCAGTATCAGCCGGGAGTCTAGTATTTGTGCCCCTTAAGTTTGCCTCAATTATTAATAACTAGAGGCAATGATTAAATGTGAACACTGAAAAACACACTAATGAATGCATGTAACTGTACAAAGTTTTATTCGACTGCTCCCGTTGGTACGGAATGATTGGTTAGTCAAATTGATGTTTATGACCCAATTTAGAACTTGTTTTAACATGTGTGAATAAGGATTATAGAACATTCAGAGGTAGTCAAGGTTTCCTGCTCTGATCTCACAGTGCCGATACAACCGTTATACAGCTTCTTAGGAAAAATACAAATAAAAGAAAAATTCCACACTGCAATATGCATAGAATATAATAAAAATAAAAGTACATAGGCACAGCAGCAAGGGCGTATCTACTGCTGTATCAGCCGTATAAATGATAAGGATTAGCAAATATTATGTTAAACTTTAGCGGTCACCAACTTTTTTGCTCTTGCATAATAGACTTTCAGATACGGGACAGTTGAGGCGGCACAAACTTGGTGGCCTGTACTTTAGCATTTATCAGGCAATGAAAGGGCCCCCAACAAATTTAGATATAGGGCCCCTCTGTTGCAAGCTATGCCACTGCACAGCAGCAATACATGCACCTCACTTTTGTAAAGGTTTGTCTTGAATCTCCATAGCCAACAGATCCTAGGTATTGTAATGCTCACAATCTAGGTATTTTGATCATAGATTTCTCTGTTGAGGCAGCTAACAAAGAAATTCACACAACTGTATGCAATGTTGCTACATTAACCAGTTTCATTTATGCAGGCAGAATTGCAAGCAGACGCCAGTACATCACAAATTAATACCTAATTCTATAACAATATCCTCATATCACAGTATAAGTACATAAAACAGAGATTAAAAAGTTTCCATAAACCATAAAAACTTTTTAGAAAGTTTAAAACTACTAATTAATCTCCATAGAGATACTAGCTAACCAACAAATTATGTCACTAGACCAAATCCACTGCAGCAAGTAATTAATTATCCACCGCAAAACTTTTTGCGAGGGTAGAGCAAACTTTTTACATAGTTTATTACTTGTTATAAACTAATTCAAAGTGGTCGAAACTCGCTTTGCCGGCGTAAACAACGATCAAGCAGCATAGTTAGACGGAGGAAAATGTAAACACGCTCCCTTGAGAAGCAGTAATGCGTGGCAAACCAGTACACCGCGTCACTTGCACTTCACTCACCTGATAAACCAGCGGCCAAGCGTTTCTATTCACGATATCCATATATTCATGTTCCACAGTATTCATGATGTATGGATATAATTCACAACACAAGAAGAAACACTCAAGAATACCTTCCCCGCGCGCCCAAAACCGGACTTTACTGCACCGACAAGTTACCAGAACTTGGTAAGATTGCTCCCGAAAGTGCAAAGTGTGATTAATGTAGGATAGGTGTTGCAGGGCAGCAGCAACGAAAGTGCACGAGTACGATTCGACTTCACGGACCAAAATCCGAAAATGAAATAAATTGTTAGTGGCTAGTGCTGCTTGTTGAATGAGTACACGGCTGTCTATTTAGGTGCTGTCATACTTCATTTAAATTTCTACTGTAACCAACGATTTCTAGGATTTTGATAAAATATGTTTACCATATACGACAGAATACAGATAAGTGAATAAAAGAAAGAATAACCATAATCAAATAATATGAAATACTATATGCCCCTAAAATTTAAACTTGTTTGATTTTTTTGTGTTGTGAATATAAATTTGACAAATGATTTTTGCTTTAGATATATAATTTTGTTGTTCCATAAAAATAGCCCACCACAAATCAAAATATTATATCAGAAGAAAACAATGACGGATTGAAAGTAACACAATAATTTTTTAATACTCATTAATTAAATAAAACGATTACCTAAAGTATAAGAAAACAATATTACAATTTAGAAGTGTTGCTTTTCTACCATTATAGGATTTTTTTTACTAAAACACCATGCATTTTGGTTAACAGATGACTTCAGGTGAGTAGAGGCTTTTTGTCTATGGTTTCCATCTGACAGTTGCTAGTAGAGAAATGCCAGAATAAATGAAAAGGATATAATTTGAGTAATAAAAATAAAAGAAATGGGCAACGCGTTAGTAAATAATATCTAAATATTTATGATCACTATTCTGATTTATACTATACAGCACATTTCGGTCAGCATCAAGAAGCCACGCTGATCATGTTTATAGTTAATTCTATTTTTTTATACTTGAATAAGAAGATTTAAGTATTTACATTGCAATGTTTCATTGTCAGATAAGCGTTCGTGACACTGGACACAATATTGTATTATTGTATCAATAACATTGATTTTTAGTTATCGTAGGGCGATTTATTTATTCACTTTATATACACATGTATATCGGCGGCCTTAACGCCAAAGGCATTCTCTCCCAATCAACAAATGGTGCAGACTTTGATTAATTATATAGGTACCTAGATCGACACTGAAGCGTCGAAAAAAATATAGGCGAGCTGTTCCCCACTAAATGAGTTCGAGTGAATTAATATTTGTTTTTCATGGATATAATTTTCTCATCAAGGATACGCAGAATGATGCAGCAATAGCGTATGATACAGCTGTCACGCATACTAGCTTAAAAAAATATACTTAAAATATATACTTAAAAAAAAACTACTTTTTTATCCTAGCATGATATAGTGACTGCACCGCACCCGATGGCAAGCGCGATGCCGTCCAAATAGAGTATCGAATGGCAACAGATGGCTATCTCATGCCCTTCGATACTAAAATGCCGGCCTACTAAGCTGCTTCTTCACGCTACGACAGGAGGTCCCAGGATTATAGGAAGGAGCGAACACGTGCGCCGGCAAATTATTCCAAAGCCTAATGGTGTGGCAAAGAAAATAATTAGCGAACCTATTGGTTCGGGCCGTGATGGTTTTAACCATCAAACTGTGGCATCGCATACCAGCACGCATCGTTTTGCTGAGGAATGGAGAGGATGGGGTCAGATTACAGAATTTCTCAGAGCATTCGCCATAATACAGACGGTAGAACAGGCTTTTTTTCTGAAGTGACTCCAAGTTGCTCGTCACGTCAGCATCATTCACAACGTGGTTGGCCCGCCGCTGCAATCCATCCTCGGTATCGATCAAGTATTGGGCGGAACTGTCTCATAGGTGTGAGTAGTATTTCATAACCGGCCGTACCTGCGCTTAATACAAGCGGTAGAGTTAACTGGACGTGAAAAACCGACGCACCTTGTTCAGGATTCCAACCCTGTGTGATGTGGCAGATAAAACGCCTTCGATGGATTCAGATCATAGTGGATATTCACTCCAAGGATCCTCAGGTCATACTGCAAGGAGCAGGGGATTTTTGCACTCACATTTTTGCAGAAGCACATTCCTGCGTTTTTTTGGTATTGAACTCAATCCCATATAGAAATGAGGTCCAGAGTTCTATTGAGCTCAAATACAAGATTCTCGCACCTCCTCATAGTGTCCACCCGCGAAACAGGGGGCCCATAGCAGTATCTCCCATGGACCGTGCTGTCATCTGCATAACAATGAATATTGCCGAGCGCTAACATGTCATTGAAATGCAGAAGAAACAAGGTTGGCAGCACCGGGCCCTGTAGAACTCCGGAATTTTATGTCATGAGCTTTAAAGCGTGCCCCATGCAGAAAGCCGGATATTCACGTACAAGTTGGCGGCCAAACTGTATGTCGTATGCTTGGAAAGTAGACCACGATACCAAACCCTATCAAAAGCCTTGGCTATGTTGAGACTCACAGATAGAGTCTCGCCATGCCTATCAATCACCTCCCCCCAGCGTTGCAGGACGTACGCTAGAAGGTTGGTCGATCGGTTCTGACGAAATTCGTATCGATTGTCTGTTACCGATCAACGAGTAATCCTCCAGGTAGCGGGTCATTTGTGTGTTTATTATCCGCTCCATGACTGCACATAGCTCAGGTTATAGCGATTGAGCGGTAATTGGAGTTATTCTGGAAACTTATCTGAATTATTTTGAATAAATTTACTGGTATCATCCAAGTAGGTATGTCTGCCAACATTAAAATATTACGAAATGCAAATGTTTTGGCCAGCGCAGCATTGCCAAATTAACAGATTTCCCGTCATATCTAGCGGATTTGGATACGCTGAAAACTGGATAAAATCTTTCTAACGGCTGACCGGATATTTAACGGACAAAAACTATCTTCAGCTAACTCAAACTCAATATTTTCTTCATTCAAATAGTCTTTCTTAAGCTCTTTTGAATCGTCGTGAATCTACCACCGCTTCGGAACGTGTTACCGCTGTGAAGAAGAAGCAGCGCAAGAAACTCCCTCTGCGGGTGGAGTTATGGCGGGTACTTGGAAGTGTCATGAGGTGCTCTTGTTTTAATTCATTATTTTGGTGATATTTAGTGTTATATTGCATAATTATGGTGGTATATTATCCAATATAGTTCTATTAAAGAGCTCAAATGAAGTGAATGAAATAATTGTGCTAATCAAGTGTTTGTTTTGTTGCCGCCAAAACTCCTCGATAAAGTCTTGGTAAGGTAGCCACTGCGTTCCTTCGACATACTACAGATAATAAAATAGACGAACCAAACTTGACATTGGCAAAATGTGAACACAAATGCAATTATAAAAAAAAAAAAAAAAAAAAACCCTCAGCAACACGATCTGTCAAAATGATATATTTATTCCAACAATTTCATAGTATAGTGCGTTTCAACTTTAAGTTCCGATGGCGTGATGTTGGCAGCAAGGTATATGCAGTGTCGATACATCACACAAAATGTGCTACCTTGAAATAAAGGAATACTTTTTTTGTAATGGGAACATGTTTTATCTAGTAACAAAACACTAATATTTTCAAATCACTTTTTATAATATATAGTTAAGCGTAAACTATGTACCCACTTTTCAAATAATTTATTATTAAAATCATTGAATTCTGCCGTAAGTAGGTCCATATCCATCCATACCAGCCCCGTATTATATACTGCCCACTGCTGAGCACGGGCCTCCTCTACAACTGAGAGGGTTTAGGCCTTAGTCCACCACGCTGGCCCAGTGCGGGTTGGCAGACTTCACATACCTTCGAAATTCCTATAGAGAACTTCTCAGATATGCAGGTTTCCTTACGATGTTTTCCTTCACCGTTAAAGCGAGCGATAATTCACAAAGAATACACACATAACTTTTTTAGAAAAGTCAGAGGTGCGTGCCCTTGGGTTTTGAACCTGCGGACATTCGTCTTGGCAGTCCGTTCCACTCCCAACTAGGCTATCGCCGCTTACGCGTAAGTAGGTAATAAATAATAATTAACCAGGTTTGTAGTTTCCAATAAATACTTCTTTTTTTCTAAGATGTATGGTGCTGGATAGCAAATAGCTGTTATGTCATGAAATTACACTATGGAATTAATCTGCAACTTATGGAAGTAAATCAAACACTATAAACATAATTAATGAGTGGGTAGATATTTAGCAGCTAAATCAACTTTAATATTTTTATCTACTAAACCATTATTAACAAAATTTATAGATTTAGGATAATACAATAACAAATAAAACAACACGAATATTTCTTTACGATAATGGAATGACATTAGTTTTTTAATGAGTCATGGAGGTAAGTAATTATTAAAAAGCAATTATGACAAGTCGACACAAAAACACAAAACATATTAATTAGTATATAATACATTGTATAATTACACTGACAATTTATTTATTGTTATTTTAATCGATGTTATACAATTATTGTTTGAAGCCTGAAGTGAAGTGAAGTAAAGAGCGAGGTTCGTGATTAAATATCGAAAACAAGTGCATAAACTCGAATAACTTGAGACACTTCGGCGGTTCGTAATTGGAGAACCAACAAAGTTTATAAAAACAGTGGAGAACTTGCGACAGAGGCCAAGATTGATCCAAAAAAGTGCAGCGAATACATAGTGACATAACCTTAAAACTAGTGAAGTCCGTCGCAAATCAACCTGTCATCTATCAAGTGTACTAACCTAACAGAAAGATAGAAACGCCAGTGTTGCAAACAAAAATAATTATTATATCGACAAATAGGGTTACCATTACGAATTGCAAATTATCACAGAAAAATAGCGTTGCAAAAAATATATAAAAAAAATGAATGAACAAATTGAATTATTGTTATCAAAACTTGATGTAAAGCTAGATGATAAACTCAATCAACAAACCCATACATTAACAACAGCAGTTACTAAAAACGTTATGGAAGCAATTGATGAAAATATGAAAACATTAATGGAAGAAAACCAAAACTTAAAATCTAAAATAACAAGATTGGAACATAAAATCACTACCTTGGAAAAAGACAAGCGCAAAAGCAATCTGATATTCTTTGGTGTTGACGAAAATGGAAAAAGAGAGGCAGAACTTGTTGACTACATAAAAGGAATCATAGAAGAAGCGGAAGTACATCTAGACAGCCACGAAATAAACAACATCTACAGGATTGGAGCGCAAACCAGCAAAAATCGCCCCGTAGTTGTTACTTTCTCTACTATGTGGAAGAAACATCTCATATTAAAATCTAAATCAAATTTACCAACAGGCATCTATGTCAAAGAGGACTTTCCTAAGGATGTCCTTAAAGCTCGGAAAAAACTACAGTCAAAAGTTGAGGAAGAGTGGAAAAAGGGGAACATAGCTTTTATGAGAGAAGACCATCTTGTAATTAAAAAGCAGAACGACAATCAACGTGAAAAAAGGGAAAGAGATAAGACTGTATCCCCCAACTTACCAACACTGAAAAAACCGAACACGCATAACGAGACCGAAAACAAACCAAATAAAGCGAAGACTATTGGGCAAAAAGAAATATTGAAACCAAACATATTATATTACAGTACATGGGAAGAGACAGAACTACTTCTACTTCAACTTCAGAAAGTTAAAAAAACTAACAAACTCACATAAACAACTTATAAAAACAAAACAAATACAGAAAAAACATAATCTAAAACAACATCTACAAAAAACCTTCCCACCACGGTTGGTCACCGAGGGGAGTTCAAACCATAACCCTCCAGCAAAATATAGTAGAAAACTAAACAGAATCAATATCGCAACATTAAACACAAGAACTTTAAGAACCCAAGATACCCTAGCTGAACTGAATATTGCCATTCAAGACATAAATTGAGACATACTCGGAATCAAACAACACAGTCATAAAGATTAATCTCACCCAGTTTATCAGGCTAAATAAATAAATAATACAATTATTGTTTATGATTTGTATTTTATTCAAGGAAATACATTAATCCTCTGGTAGCCCTACTTTTTTAAACTGAAATGGCGGAAATTTTCTTCATAATGTCCACCATCTTGTCAGACAGGGGTGCCAATTCACGCCATCGGAATTTATAGTTGAAACGCACTATACCAATTTTTTTTAACATGTAGCAAGAAGTACAAGTACCCAAATATGCCTTTTACAGTTCTCAAATTAATGCGAAGAGTTTTACATTTTGTATTTTTTTGTATGATGGCAATAAGGTCGATCTAAGGCGTGTTATGTACTTTGAGTATTGTTAAATACAAAAAGGTTTTGTAGTCTATAAACTCTGGAATGTCCATGGACTTCCCTGCTAAGTAACCGGAATCCAATGTTTACATTTTATATACTCGTTATGTTACTTTTTATCAGTATTCTGTAACTTATAGTGTGTTGAGTGATTGTGTCATCTGGACTTTTTCAGATGTCAAAAATATAATTGCAATTGCTTGATACTGTAACTTATGCGGATGGATCATGGAACACTACAAGCTATGACTGCTGTCGACTTCTGCAGCTTCTACAATGGCAACAGAGCATGAAAGCAGTAAAAATGACGATATTATAGTTTTCTTTTTTAATAAACCTCTGTAATTAACCTATGAAAATATACACATAACTTTAGTAATTTCAGCTATTAATGACTAAATTATTTTTAACAGATTTTTGACGGAAATACATAACGAACTTAGCGGTTTTTTAAAAAAATTGTTGGAAACACTGTTCAAAGAGAATTATACTGGTTTTTGCGGGAACTTGGAAGTGTCATGAGGTGCTCTTGTTTTAATTCATTATTTTGGTGATACTTAGTGTTATATTGCATAATTATGGTGGTATATTATCCAATATAGTTCTATTAAAGAGCTCAAATGAAGTGAATTGAAATAATTGTGCTAATCAAGTGTTTTTTTTGTTGCCGCCAAAACTCCTCGCTAATGTTTTGGTAAGGTGGCCACTGCTTTACTACGACTGACTACATACCACTGAAGATAAAAAAAACAGCCAAACGTGGCTTCGGCCTTTATAGTTTGAGAAAATTGCAGTCATGGCTTCGGCCTAATTGTTAAGACAACTAGAGATGTGGCTCCGGGTTTTAAATTTTAAAGAAGTCCATAGGCGCCCATTAGACAGTACGTTTTGCTGTCAGTTTTACCACAGTCACGTCTGTGAGTGACGAATAACCTGTCTTCTAATGTGGTGATTGATGTTTGAATGGCGGTGATTGCCGAATATTTGGATTTTTTGATTTGCGCGTCACGCAACCTTCAATCATAACTTGCGCGATCGTCTAATGGCATTTCGTTCAGCAAACGTCAGTTAGCGCGCGGACAGCGATGGAGTCGGACATATTATATTGCGTCGACGAGGCCCCCGCGCACGTGCGCAGCCAATCACACTCTCTCCGAACTAATATTATGCTACAGTCGGAGAAACAGTTTTTTTTATTGAAGTTATACTTTTTTTGGCGCGGTAGGGAAAAATTATGAGAGTAAATTTTTACGATGCACGCGCACACCGTCACGAAAAACCGACACCCTGAAGTTAGCTAAAGTCAACATTTTAGTTTTGAATTTTGAACGTAGAATAAGGCGAAAGATATTGAAGTTATACTTCTTTTGGCGCGTTATTTAAAAAGATTTTTATCTTGTTACGCCAAAGAAGTATAACTTCTAACGCGTCTACGTAATTACACACACGCTTTTTTATAATGTTTTGGAACAATCCCTGAATTGTGGTATATACCACGAATCTTTAATAGTTAGTAAGATAAAAAGAAAATAATTTTCATAGCCCTTCTCTTTTTTTGTATCTTGTATTTCAAACTAAATTAATCTATACTAATATTATAAATGCGAAAACTTTGATGTTTTTTACTCAATCACACAAGAACGGCTGAACATCCAGTCGGATGTTTGGCTCTGAGATAGATTATAGTATAGAATTACACATAGGTTACTTTATCCCGGGAAATAATATAGCGGGACTTTTATCCCGGAAAAACTTTTTCACACGGGCGTAACCGCTATAAAAAGCTGGGTAAAACAAAAGTATGACTATAAAACTTTCTTTTATACAGTGAATATTTTACCCAACGCTTTCTTGTTACACGTTTTTTGCTCTAAATTCCATTTTATTTTATAACTATTCATACTAAGACGATTGAAAACGTGTGTTCTCCGTGAAATCTTGAGGATGAGTTATGACTGATGGTGATTTTGAGTGATTGTGTAATGCCAATTTGTTTCATTATTCACTCGTCAATCATGAGTAATGGAATTGAATGCTGGTTGTGTGAGCGTGTAATGGGCGCCTTAGATGTGGAAAAGATACAACAGACTAGGCTGCATGGCTAAGCGCCTTTGCCTTCTCTTTTTACTAAGCAACCGTAAATTTTATTGATTGATATAACTTCGAAGCTTTCGAAGTTCAGTTAAGCTCGGCGACTCTGAAGAGGTGGTTCTACTCACTAATAAGTTCGTCCAAGCGCCTCTAGGCTTGTGGGTTTGTGGAAGAATTTAGAAACATGTCTGGTCCTCCACAAGAGTGCGTCGTCGATTCCAGCGGGATACATGTAAGTAACAATTTAAACATTTCGCTATGCCCTTAGGCTGGAACGGATCAATACGTTTTACAATTTACAAATACTTAGCGCCCTCCTTGAATCGCCTGGTAGACTTAATATAGCTGCGGTTTAAAGTCTTGAACAGGAGTTGAGGTGGTGAAAAGCGGCACCAATTGGGTTAGTTTTTGTTTTCACTAATAACGAAACTATTTTCGAGCATAGAAAATAACTTTTTTTTGGAAACTGATTTTATATGGTTAAAATACGTAAATAAATTCGCGAAATACTGAAAAAGTAGTGTTTGGTTGCCAAAATTCGTTAGTTGTACTGTACAGCTATTTATTTGTTATAATTTTATGTACAGAATTGTCTGGAATGTGGCTTGGAGGATCCAATGTGGATTCTCGGGAGACCTGGCATCAAGATTTGCCCGGAATGTTCTGGCGTTCACCGCAGCCTTAGAGTCGAAGTACCCTCCTATATGCAAGAGGTAGTGACACCACTGCCAGAAACGGTAAGGATACCTAGGAATTATTTGTTTAGATTTACATAGATACATAGCATCACACCCGTTTCCCTTTTTTACAAGCTGTTATTTAACTAGCAATGTATGTAACCATAGAATGTAACTATGTTTGTTTGGGTGGGATCTTGCAAGTCAATTTTGAAGCAGTTACTCTCAACCGATTTTGTTGAAATTTGCATACCCATTTACTTTAGGTCACAATGCATTGTTAGCTAGGTGACATCATTCTGAATCCAATGGAGGGCGTAAGTTGATGATTAGTTATTTTTTGTGCACATACATAATATGGGTATCAAATGAAAGGGTTTGCTGAGAAGAATACAAAAAATAAAATGACCTCGCTAAATCCAATATGTTGGATGACCCAAGAAAGCGGACTATTTTTTTTTACACACTCCTATAATATGGGTATCAGTGAAAGGGCTTGCTGAGAATAACTCGAAAAATAACTAAAAAGTAAAAAGTGAATTAAAAGTAAAAAATCTTTAAAACAAGCTTTTATTTAATGCTTTAAAAAGAAAAAATAAGCTTTAAATTGAATCAAACTTTGTTTAATAGCAGAGATAAAAGCTTGTCGCGATATTTACTTTTGTCAAGATCAAGTTACATAATTATTGTATTATATACACAAGTCAATCTCGCAACAAGCTTTTATCTATACATAGTATTAAACAAAGTATGATTAAATTAAAAGTTATTTTTTTTCTTTTTAGAGCATTTAAATAAAAGCTTGTTTTGAAAGATTTTTTTTCCATGTTAGGTCCCATGTAATATGGAATAGTTTAGTGTTAATTAAATCACATGTTTAACCTGAGATTCTTTAGTTCTTCCTGGCCATCAAATTCGTTGTCTTCAGCCCATTTCAAATTAGTATTTGAAGCTACCACTGCTTCTATATCCACCTTTTTTGAGGGGCATTTGTTATGCCCCTGATTCCTGAAAGACTCGCTCCACAGTCCACAGGGGCAGTATAAAAGAAAATTCAACCATTTTAAATAGGGATGTGTTGGATATCCGTGTCTGTATCCGCAGAGCTCCGAAGGAAAAATGATCGGATCTTTTACATTAGTTAATTTTATGATGTATATGAAATTCTCCAAACTTGTGGCAATGAAATAGTGTCAAATGAAATTTTATTTATTATTTATTACTTCTTCACATAATTGACACAGTTATGTTACAAAAATGTTATATTTACACAACAATCAATTATTATAGTAAGTTAGCTATATAGAAAGTTATAATTTTTAACATACATAATATATATGCCTACATTTTTTTTCTCTCGTAAAGTCTCTCTTAGCGCCGTTCAACAGTGGCCGATCGTGGTCGACGTGAGTCGCTGTGAGACCGAATGAATTTATTTTGTCGCCCGCTGCTTTTCATTTTGCTATAACTCCACGAAGTTTCAGCAACCAACAAACAAAAATCACATTCTTCTACTTATTCCTCGCGTGCCCCCATTATTGTTTTGCATAGATAATAATTAATGCACGGACACAGAATATGTAGGTACGATTTTATTTTATTCAGGTGTTGTTCGTAATAATCCTTGTGCCAAATTTAATCAAAATTGATCGAAATTCCTTGTTACAAACTTGCTTAAAAAATTGACAGATTCGTATTTATAATATTAATAAGAAGTAAGATAGATAGAAGTCACCAAAACACGCATAGTAGAAATCGATACATGCAGTGTTCGTAGTTTAAAGTGTCAACTTTCGTTTCAGGGTTATGCGTTCCGACGCCGAACGAGTAAAAATGCTGAGATCCGTAAACGCGGATTTAGATACTAATTATAATCCGATCCGTATCCGTATCCCTGGATACACATTTTCGAAGATCCGGCACATCCCTAATTTTAAAATATTTATTTATTGAATATTAAGATGTATTTGCCAGTACGTGGTCTCCACTCGAGAACCTTTTTGCCCCATCTGCCGTCAGTTCTTCGAACTATGTGCCCTGCCCACTGCCACTTCACTGCAAGGTGGGCAGACGACTTGATAAGGGTAGCAGGAGCACGCTGGATGCGGGCCGCTTTTGACAGGTCCGTCTGGAAATCTTTGGGGGAGGCCTATGTTCAGCAGTGGACGTCATGTGGCTGATGATGATGATGATGAAGATGTATTTTAGAGAGATTTCTATTTGTTTAGTGAATTATTTTTATGAGTTGTCGCTATTAATGTGGATAAAGTTAACGAGGGATGGATGTCAGTGTGTGTGGTTGGTCCTATATACATATGGCCATTTCTAGCTGATTGCATCCTTCGATTCGCAGGGGCTTCTGTATTTGCCTGCAAATACTCAAAAACTTTGAGGTTGCAACAAATACAGCATAGAGGGAATTATAATATGCTTTGGCCCATCCTGGCAGACACTAACTTATTTTCTCAACTTTGGAATGAAACTGAAACACCACACTTGGAAGTCCAAGTACAATTCACTTTATGCTGTATTTGTTGCAACCTCAAATAAATAACTACATAATATACAAGTTGAAGGGCCCATTTCACCACTTGCTGATAAACTCCATTCGTAACATAAATCTATAAGAAGACCCAAAAACAAAAGTCACGCTCTAATCTAGGAGCATAGATTAGAGAGCGCCTTTTGTACTTGGTTGGCTTATACATTTATAGACAAACTAGCGGCCCCGACAGACGTGCCTTAAAAAGGAAATAAAATCCTAGAACCTGAGTACAGCGCCACCTACCGGATCGAATTGTTATTCTAAACTATTCTCGAATCCACCTGAAAACACACAAAAAAAATCATTTAAATCGGTCCAGCCGTTTACGAGGAGCTCAGTGACATACACACGCACGGAAGAATTATACATATAAAGATAGCCTTTATCAGCAAGCGGTGAAATCGGCGCTAAATGGGAAAAGTTACAAAATATGAAACATGTTTTTTTACTAGTCCTTATAGTGGAGTCAATGAAGCATTTTACTCGGAAGTCCTCAGGAATAGGTCCGATATTGATGTTTTTTTTAATGGCTGTTTTTTTTTATTTAAAATAAAAAACCTTTCGAAGCGAGGGAATAATTATATATATACAATTCATTAATAAAACTTTTTTTTGTATATATGGAATTATTTCCCCGCTTCGAAAGGTGTCTGATTTTAAATAAAATAAAAAATAGCCCTTTAAAAAAATCGACAAAATCGGAGTTGTTCCTGAGGACTTTGAAGAATGCCTATTTTATGTATTCATTGACGGGACTATTATCAAAAGCACAGATTACAGAAACATTTTTCATCGAATACGCGGTGCCTGTTGTCGTTTAAGGCATTGCTGTATTAATGACTGCCAACCGGCTAAAAAAAAGTAAATATTACATTTTTAGAACCCCGACATAGAACTTCCATCTTCGTCGGATGACGTGGTCCCGTCCGTCGATGTGCAAATGGACCCTGATTTTGATTATGAGCTTGTGGAGAGGGCTGACTTGGACGAAGAAGAGGAAGTAGAGGAGTATCCGCTTCCGTCCGGCTCGCTGGGACAGGCTACTGTCGGGTTGATCGCCAAGAACTGGAAACCCAGGGTACTGCGCGCTGATGAAGACCCGGAACGCGTCCACAAAGATTTCTACGACCAGTTCATGGCCATCCCTAGCCATGAGAGGATCTACTTCTTGAGCGAGATCGATAGCATGTGCTATGAGTATTTTAAAAATAATCTTGTGTAAACTTATTAATTTGGGTTGTTTGTCTATGTGTGTGTTTTGAACTAGAACGACAAGCAGCCACATATCGTAGCTCTTAGAACCTTTGCTATAATATAGAAAGGTTGCGGTTGGAACCGTGCTAGTAGTTAAGCTCTTTCGGAACTTTCAACGCCACACATCATTTGTACATTGTGTGAGCAATCGCAAAACATGGTACAATAAAAAATATTTTGGTGATACACCTAGTACTTAATAGTACTCATAGAGTTGAAAGTTCTTCTCAGTCTGAATATGTAGTCACCAGTCGTAAAATTAAGCATTAAATTTAAATATTCTGTGATTTCATTCCTTACCAAAGTATATTTTTTTGACTTTCGATATTTTCTCATCATTGTACTTTTATGTATAATAAATGACACTATCGAATTTCAAAAGTCGTGTAAGGGAAAATTTAACTGTGGTATTATGTTATAAGATAAATTATTTTTTTGGAATCTAAAGATTTTTTGATAATTTTTCCAATGATATATTTATATTGGAACACCATGTATTATCCAATGTGGTGGAGTGTGATTTTTTCCATTCTCATTTTTTCTACTCTGTACTTGTAATGTAATGGGAAATTACTTAAGAATATTGCTAATTTGGTATTCTTTTGATAGAAAGCAACGCATTCGTGTCATGATTTTATTTTGTATAATTCGGCGAATAAATTGAGACCTGTAGGGTAGCTGATATACAGGGTTTGGTCGGTGAAAAATCGAAATTAACGTGTATACTTTATGATTATGGAGACACTTAATGTCGAAAAACACCGTGAGCGGTGAATTAGTGTGATAAGACTATTTATGCATTTATGCCAATAAATTAATCAACCTCTCGATTGAGTTTTAATTTTCGTTTTGTCAGAATATTTCACGTTAAAATACTACGTAGTACTGTGGATATCAGGAACTATGAAGAGCGAACATTCACACCTAGAATATACTGAGCCAGAAACGTCGAGTTTATGATCTCTTCTTCACCTCTTTGTATATGTGTTATACTGTTTGCTACTGCCATTATCTGCTGCTGCTAATTGTTTCGTGCGCAGGCGAATGAATTTCATTATGTTTTCTATTGCTCTGCGAGAAAGACATATTCAAAAATAGACAAGTGTTGTCTTCTTTCTATTCAACTTACCGAAAGTGTTTTACGATTTTAAGGAAATGCCAAAATAGTAATTAGAAAAAGAAATTTAAATATAAGTACTAAATATATTCATTTCTAATGTGAACTGGTGGTGGTTTATTGAGTCGATTGTGGTGGTCTACTCAAAATAAAATAAAAAAACTGAAAATTAAGTAAAATGTAAAATAAGCGATGGAAGTCTATTTAAGGTGCAAATGTCATGCATGCGTTTTACGTATTAACTTGTTGAATGTACGTAGAAGTTGCCAGAGCGAACACGAAATGCGATATTTAGCCTATTTAATCACCACCTGGCCCCTATATAATTCTGGCCCATCTCAAGATCAGGATACCATACAAACCTCTGTGGAAACCATACGTAGACTTGAAATGTGCCATAGGCCCATACATAGCTCAAAAAATATTCATCCTTCTAGCAGCTAAGAGACAGTAACTTCCATTTATAAACTCGTCTAATCGAGACCTCTCAGTTGTAGAGGAAGCCCGTGCTCAGCAGTGCGGAGTATATTATAATACAGGGCTGGTATGGTATGGTATGCCAATCGAGACCGAAGCGATGAATACTGGTGGTAGGTCTCTTGTGGCCGAGGGTCTGTCTGGTTAGGTACCACCGCAATGTCTATTTATACCGTCAAGCAACAGCGTGCACTGTGCATGCACTGTTGTGTTCCGATTTAAAGGATATTGTAGCCAGTGTAATTACTAGGCATCATGAGATTTAACATCTTATGTCTCTCTCATTACTTGGTAATAGTCTATTTTACTCGTATATTTTTTATTACGTTTGTCAAAAATGTACTTCATTTAAAATAAGGTATAAGCAAGATACTTCTTCTTCTTTTTATTATGGCTTCCACCGATTAACTATCGGTGATTTCGCCAATGTCAAGTAATAATAGCAGATACAAAACAATAATTATAAATTCTTAGAAATAAAAACTTGTCATGTCAAAAAACAAAAGACGACCCATAAGCAAGATATAATCTTAATATATATAAATCTCGTGTCACAATGTTTGTCCTCAATGGACTCCTAAACCACTTAACCGATTATAATAAAATTCGCACACCATGTGCAGTTCGATCCAACTTGAGAGATAGGATAGTTTAAATCTCAAATTATAGTCGCAATTTTAATTTATTGCTAATTATTTGTCTGTTATTATTTGACAGTCACAATTATCTGTTAACTCCAAATGATTCTAACAGATGTCGATACCTTTCGACTGGGTTGAGTAAGTAATCAATAGATGGCGCTGCTATGGTAAAATGATTCTAACAGATGTCGATACCTTTCGACTGGGTTGAGTAAGTAATCAATAGATGGCGCTGCTATGGTAAATCTACGAACGTGTCATATAAGCTACGGGTAGATTATGTATACTTTTTATACCGGGAAAATATAAAGCGGGACTTTTATACCGGGAAAACTCATTCACGCGGGCGGAGCCGCGGGCAAAAGCTAGTAATATAATAAGCCTTTGAAACTAGATGAAATGGCTAAATGTCAAAAAACGAAAAAGACACAATGACATCTCGTTGACGTCATCAGGCATTAAGATGTGAACGAAAGAAAGAGTTCAATATATAATATAATAATCATATTTTTTGTTATTTCTTATAATATATAATTATATCTACGTATTTTTATATACACCTGCTTCTTCTCATCTCTACATCACCCAAAGGTAGACTGGTAGATAATGCCTAAGGCATTAAGTCCGCCTATGTACATGATTGTATATAAAGTTAAATAAATAAATAAAGAGTTACGTCATGCGTGCTATCCCCACTGGCCACTACGCGCACATTGCAATATTTGAAATATGAGGTGCTGCCCTATTTCTTAACCAATTTTATTGCTGATGTCACGAAAGGGCTTCTTTTTCGTATTATTTGCTGTAACTTATGGAATAATTAATAAAATCGAACATATTAAAATTCCCAATTCAAAGTTATGTACGGTGCTGCTACTGTTTATGGTCGTATCACTGACTATCAGGCGAACGTTATGTTCGTATATTCATTCAAATTTCCATTTGAAAAAAAAATCACTGGTTTTACTGGTGGTAGGTCTCTCATATGTAAGAGTTCGTCTGGGTGGGTACCACCGCAATGTCTATTTCTACCGCCAAGCAGCAGTGTGCAGGCGCTATTGTGTTTCGGTTTGAAGGACATTGTAGCCAGTGTAACTACTGGACATAATGAGACTTAACATCTTATGTCTCAGGATGATGAGCGCAGTTGAATGCCACACAGTACTTTGTAAGTCAAGGTGCTGGATGGTGTTGCTACTGTTTATGGGTGGTCCTCCTTGTGGTATCCCTTACCATCAGGCGAACGGCATGCTCGTCTTGTCATTCAATGCCATAAAAAAAAAACAAGAAAATACGGCGATATTCTCCGAGAAAAGGTGGATAGTGTCTTGCCACTTATGGCTCGTAATAAATTAGTCGGATTTTTCTTTGAATAGTTTTCAATTATTATTTGGAAATCTGTGTATTTTACGTTTGAAAAGACAAGCAATGCACTGCAGAGCGAATTTGATTGTTTTTTTTATTATGAAAAAGTAGTTGTTATAACAGATCAAGGAAGGTCGCCCAAGGTGACTATTTGCAGCGATGCTGTCGTTCGTTTCGTAAACATGCTTCTGTATCACTACTATTGTGTGTTAGTCGCGTTTGCAACTCGCGTGGGAAGCGATGCAAATGCGCCACAGCACGCTACTGTACCGACACAAACCCGCGGCAGTGTTGCGTCTGTATCTATACAAACGCGCAAATGCAACAAAAAGACAACCAGTGGGATTAGAATGTGACAAAAAAACACGTCACGACTCCGTTTCGTCTTATTGGGATTGGTTGAGAGACTAACGTATTGGTCTCTCGATCAATCACAAACATCGTTTTTTTTTTTTTTAAAGCATTGAATTACGAGACCAGCATGCCGTTCGCCTGATGGTAAGCGATACGACCACCCATAAACAGTAGCAACACCATCCAGCACCTTGACTTACAAAGTACTGTGTGGCATTCCACTGCGCTCGTCATCCTGAGACATAGACTGAAAGAAGTTGCGTTACCGGTACATAGATGGCACTGATTCTAATTTAGTGCAGAGTTCATAAAAAGTCTAGGTCTATAGTTCGGACAAACTAAGCTGGCCGGTATGACAATTCAAATTTTTTCCCGACGCGATAACTCTGTGAGAACGTCTATCCAAAAAATTCAAAACCGTGTCATGTCATACCGGCCAGATTAGTTTGTCCCTACTATAGTTGTATAATCCGCACGCGATCAGAATGGGATTCAGTTACATTAAATTTAGTAGCTGAACAAATTCAAAATTTCAAATCGTCCGTAACGCGTATGCGTTACGTCTCATTGAAATATTATTTTTTCTTTGAGTGAAGTAAAGTTAATCCCTTTTATTTTATTTTTGTGAAGAGAAAATAAAAATGGGTAAGAACACAAAAGTGTTGGCGAGTTGAAGTTTTGAATTTGTTCAGCTTCTTTTGTGCCTGGCTGTACAGTCAGCAGCATAAGTAGCTGAACAAATTCAATATTTCAAATTGCCTACATACTTTTGTGTTCTTACTAATATTTTTCGTCTCTTCACAAAAATAAAATAAAAGATTTACTTTACTTCAAACGAAAAGAAAAATGTTTCAGTTTAAGTTAACGCGTATATAGGCGAATTGAAATTTTGATTTTGTTCACATATTTATGCTGCTGACTGTACATGTGTACAAAATACGCTTATTTGTATTACGTAATGAACGATCATGTATATCAGTTAGGTAAGTATTCGGTACTCCATAACCATACTTCACTCTTAGTTATAGTTGATTTAGATAGGACAGACTTTAAAAGTTATTCTTAACATTTCCGGTACATGCTACAATGCTGTTTTCTTCACTTCTATTACAAATGGTTATATACATTCTTTTAGTTCTAAATAATTACATTGTGTAAGAATTAGATATTTATTGTATTTTCAGATGGGATACAAGCAGTCTAGCTGGTATTGGGGACGCTCAACAGGAGACGGCCCGCAGTATGGGGCACCGCGCACGGGCGGTTGCGCTTGCGGACAACAGGGTAGTTTCCTATGTCTGATTTCGTACATTATTTTATAAGTATGTAACAGAAAATAATACATAGAAGAAATTATACTGTGAAATCAGCATCGAAATTGGTTGAAAAATAAAAGTTATTCATATTTGAAATATTGTTGTGAGCAAAAGTGGGAGCGTGGCGTCCCCGCCCCGTCCCTGTCACGATATCTTTCGCAAGCTCGCTGCGTTATGGTTGGTGACACTTGGTGACGTCACAGTCTGATATTACTGTTATTTGACAACTTCCCCTTCCACAAAATTTATTATTTATTAGGGCGGGCATGGATGAAACCAAAGTCACATTGATGGCATTGGTTGATTTCTCGAACGCCTTTTATACCGTCTATCACGATATCTTATTGTCCATCCTCTCTCATCTTATGATCTCTCCCGGCGCTCTGGACTGGTTCTCGTCTTATCTTTGAGGGAGTTGGTACGCCTCGATGAATTTTGTCGAACGTGCGCAATATTGACTCTGGTGTCTCTCAAGGCGGAATTCTTTCTCCATTATTTTTTTCTATATTTATTAACCTCATAACTCAGAATGACTTGCAACTTAATTCTTAAGTGAGCGTAGATTGTGTGTCCGCTGCAATAGACAAGGTAAACCTAGACCTGACGCGCATTAAAAGTTTGTCTGAGAGTTTTGGTTTAAGCGTAAACCCGACCAAATGTCATTGTAGGTAGCAGCCCAAGGCTAATAAACAATCTTAACGCAGCAACATTACCACATGTTGTATTTGATGGCAGTATCATTCCCTGGTATTTCTCCGTAAAAGACCTTGGACTGCTCATTGATACTACTTTAAGCTAGTGACCACATATAACCTACTTTTGCCAAAAACTCACAGGCACCCTGCGTGGTCTTTATCGCCTTAAGAATTTCCTCCCGATCAAAACCAAGCCAATGCTTTTGCAGACCCTTATCTTCCCTATGCTGATGCGTGTTATTTGGATCTGAATGCAGATCTTCTCAACAAATAAGACCGGCTTCTCAATAACTGCGTTCGATTCACTATTAACCTTCGTAAATATGACCATGTTTCTTCTTGTCGCTATCATCTTAAATGTTTGCCCATTCGTGAGCGGCGTAATTTGCGCGCATTTACTACTCTTTTCTCCATTCTCATGTCATCCACTAGTCCTTCTTACTTGACTCCCTACTTACAATACTTTCAAATAATGACAGACACCTTTGGTCTTCAAATAATCTTCTTCTACTCTGTCCTTCTCACAACTCTGATTTTATACACTCATCTTTCCCAGTGCAAAGCGTTCTTCTATGGAATGCACTACCCTTGGAGATCAGAATGAGTGCAAATCGTTATGCGTTTAAAATGAGGGTTTGGAAATTGTTCTTGGACAAATTGGCAGATTTATCATCACTGCATTAGTATAAATTACTTCATTGTATTTATTTATTTTTGTATGTATATATTATACTAGCATTGCGCGCGGCTCCGCCCGCGTGGAAAAGTTTTCCGGGATAAAAAGTAGCCTATAGCACTCAGGAGTAATGTAGCTTCCTATTAGTGAAAGAATTTGCAAAATCGGTCCAGTAGTTCCTGAGATTAGCGCGTTCAAACAAACAAACAAACTCTTCAGCTTTGTATATTAGTATAGATTATGTATTTATTGTATGTATATATTTTTGTATATTATGTAGTTCATTATATATTATGTACTTACTTTCGTTCTTGTAGTTATGTAGTCTGTCACTTCTATCATTTATAATTGTTTTATTTACGCACCTACTTTCTCTGCACTACCCCGTCAGGTTGACTGGTAGAGAATGGTCCGCATATACCTACACCTTGTATAAAGTGTTAAATAAATCTATACTAATATTATAAAGCTGAAGAGTTTGTTTGTTTGTTTGAACGCGCTAATCTCAGGAACTACTGGACCAATTTTGAAAATTCTTTCACTAATGGGAAGCTACATTACTCCTGAGTGCTATAGGCTACTTTTTTTTAACCCGGAAAAACTTTTCCACGCTGACTGAGCCGCCCGCAAAAGCTACTCTATATATATAAAAAGAAAGTCATGTTAGTTACACTATTTATAACTCAAGAACGGCTTAACCGATTTGGCTGGAAATTGGTGGGGAGGTACCTTAGAACCAGGAGACGGACATAAGATACTTTTTATCCCGGGAAAATATAAACCGGGACTTTTATCCCAAGAAATCGTTTTCGGTGAGTAGAACCGCAAGGAAATAAAATGGAGATAGTTTGAGATCAAGAAGACATAGGCTATTTTATCCCGGGAAAACATAAACCGGGAATTTTATCCCGGATTTCTTTTTCTCGCGAGTGGAGCCGTCACGGCCAAACCACTGAACTGATATTTAAGACCTTGGGACCTAGGCTACTTCTTATTCCGGGAAACAATAAACCCGGGACTTTTATCCCGGAAAATATTTTCTTGCGGGTGGAACTGCGCACAAATAGGTATGGAGATAGTTTGAGTCCCAGGGAAAGACATAGACTACTGCTTATCCCGGAGAAATATAAACCGGGACTTTTATTCCGGAAAATCTTTTCTCCCCAGTACAACCGCGTGCAAATAAGTATGGACTATGGAGATAGTTTGAGACCCAAGAAAGAACATGGGCTACATTTTATTCCGAAAAAAAAATAACCTAGGACTTTTATCCTGAAAAATCGTTTATTTCTGGTGGAACTGCGAGAAACTAAGAATGAACATAGTTTGAGATCCAGGGGAGGACATATACTACTTTTTATCTCGGAACAATATAAATCGGGACTTTTATTCCGGAGAATATTTTCTTGCGGGTGGAACCGCGAGAGAATAGTATGGAGATAGTTTGAGACCCAGGGAAGGATGTAGGCTACTTTTTATCTCTTTATTTTTAAGGATATTTCCTTACATCACTACATATTATAAAATAAAGTCCCCCCATCGCATCTGTTTGTCTGAACGCGATAAACTTAAAAACTACCAAATGGAGTTTCATACGTTTTTCACCAATGGACGGAGTGATTCAAGAGTAAGGTTTATGTGTATAGTTATTAGTTCATAAATATTTTGTATGACAGAAAAATAAATGTACTTAGGCATAAAATATTATGCTTTGCTACCTGTGCGAAGCCAGGGCGGGCCGCTAGTAAATAAATAAATTTCAAAGTTCTATAACTTACTTATTATTGCACTAATTTTGAAAATGATTTTTCGTTAGATTTTGGATAGCATACATTTTTGATGAATGTATTTTAAAAATTGTCATCCACTCTATCACTTAGACGCTCCGTCAGAGGATGTCCGCAGCCGTCCCTAATGCGCCGAAGATGCTTTCCGCGGAGTCTTAGTTAGCTCGACCTTATGCCCGTATGTCATTATGATCAAAATATGCAATTTAAATTAAATTCATATCATTGGAGCAGTCCTTCAAGGTCAATGTGAAAAGTAGTACGGCATCTTTAGCTATCATATAATAATACTGCATAGAAAATTTTAAGAAATTAATTTATTAGGCACAGTAGTCCGTGTCAAAATACGGGCTAAACATGCATTTTTAATTACCTTATCTATAGTCTATATTAATATTATAAAGAGGAAAGATTTGATTGTGTGTTTGCATTGAATACCGCTTTTGACAGGTTCGTCTGGAAATCTTTAGGGGATGCCTATGTTCAGCAGTGGATGTCATGTGGTTGATGATGATAATGATGATTGAATAGGCTCCGAAACTACTGGACTGATTTGAAAAAATATTTTACCAATATAAAGCTACAGTATCAGCGAGTAACATAGGCCACTTTTTATCCGGGGAAATATAAAGCGGGACAGCTTTTATCCGGAAAGACTCATCCACGCAGGTGGAGCCGCGAGCAGAAGTCTTCTAAAGGGGCACGGTCGAGTTCAAGATAATTTTTTTTTTTTTTTTTTTTATTTATTTATTAATATATAAAAAAAGTACATAGTTGTTTAATAAGTATCTCAAAAACCTTATCCAGGTTTGTCTGGATACTGCGACAATCGTAAAGAAGTCGATAGCATATACTTACATATAACAACTTAAATACGCATACAACAAAAAACAAATAAAATTAGCAAGTACTGTTGATTTCTTATTGTAATACACGATTATAATGGCATCAAACAAGTAGGAAAATAAAACATTATTGCGTAGGTAGTTTGCTAGCAACTTATGACAAAACAATATTATAAAGGTAAGTATCAGATAAAAAACCGGTATTGCGGAGTGACCGATCGCAACAAAGAAATACATTATATAGGACGTTCCAATAAGTTGTTTGTTATTATTAAGTTTTTATAGTTGAATTCATAGGTTTAAGTTCAAAGTGTCATGAAAGTACTTTTTATATTTATATTTAAAGTTTTTATTTGTTAATTCGTTGCGCATTTTAATGGGCATCTCGTTCATGAGGGTTGGTATTATATAAGCACGAGTTCTTTTTCCGTAGTAATTATTACAACTAGGTACTATCAATTTACCGTGAGTTATTTCTCTAGTTGTGTTTTTATGTATTATTTTTATTTGTATTTTTTTGTTATAAAACTGTTCAATTAGTAACATCATTTTAACTTTAGTATGTATTGGTAATATTCTGCAAAATTTAAATAAGTACATTATGTTGTTAGTGTCGTAAATAGTTTTTTTAATTTTATCGGGTACAATTTTTTTAAGAGTTCTTACTTGTAAGTTGTAGATTTTATCCAAATAAGTATTGAATGTTCTGCCATAACTGGTGATACCATATGTAATATAAGATTCAAAAAAAGAATGATATAAATTGAGTAAAGATTTATATGGGATCTTATATTTCAAAACAGAAAACTTGGCCAGGACGGCTCTCAGTTTATTACATATTTTATTGATGTGTTCATTCCAGTTAAATCTATTGTCGACTATTAGACCTAAGTATTTGTACTGAGTGACTTGCTCTAATGACTCACATTTACAATTAATGTTTGCTAATAGTTGCATGGAGTGTAGACATTGGTGATTATGTGCAACTATGTTTAGTGGTTTGTTAGAATGTAAAAGGTAATTGGAACGGACATGCATAACTTTGGTTTTGCTAGCGTTAATTACCAAACCATTATCATGAGCCCATTTACACAAGTTCGTAAAATCGTTTTGTATGCTCAGTTCAGCTTTCGAGACATCTTTGGCTGCTGCCACGAGACAAGTATCATCCGCAAATTGAAAGACCGTACAGTCTTTTATGATCTTACCCATATCGTTAACATACGCCAGATAGTGTAATGGACCTAGAACTGACCCCTGAGCCGTGCCAGTCTCTATCGTAAATTCATTGCTAAATTCGTTTTCAACCTTCACACGGATAGTTCTGTTTTTGAGATAATCTTCACACCATTCCAGGGAGGGCCACGGACACCAGTGTTCTGTAATTTGTCTAACAATGTGTCAATGTGTCAACAATGTGTGTCAATGTGTCATTAATGTCGTATGCCCTGTGTAGAGGCCTCTCTGTCTCTGTTCTGTGGTAGAGGCTATGTTACAATACTTGAAAGTTTCAGCTTTAAGTACATCTTTATATATATAAAAAAGTTATGTCGCAAACAAAAGTCGTTCTTATAGGAATTAAAACTACATAAAATCTAAAAAGTTTAATTTAAATATTTAAAATTAAAAATTACATTTAAAATATTATTTATTACATTTAAAACCTTCAAAGTCCATGTTCTTCATATTTTGATGTAAAATATTGTCCAAAATTGTAATGAAGTAATGTTCTTTGTTACGAAGATAATTATTGATACTAACAATACCGCTCAATCAGATATAAGAAAAAATATTTTTTTATTTCGAAGTTTCTATGAAATGGAGACCCATTTTACCGTCCACTGTGCGGCGCTCGCCCGATGTTTCCATCTCGGCTCAACGCGTGGTTGTACAGCTCGGTAACTCAACAATACCGGACTGTCGCCCCTCACGAAGGCTGGGCGGTAGTACTAAGAAAGATATACCGAGAAAAAAGAAATTGTGACGCTGGGTGACACCGCTTGCTCATAATTCTTTTAAACCTGTAGGTAAATGTCAAGTGCCTCAGTGCCTGATGCCTAGTTATAACACCAACTAGTGGCTACAATGTCTTTCAAACCGGAACACAACTGTCATTGTATACCAAATACATAAATGTTGTAGTAATTCGGATCAGCAATTAAACCTGTAACTATTTTCTTATAGATCGGTCGCAAATCGCCATTGTGAAGTCTATTAAGTCTATAAGGGTGTTGAATTCGGGACTAGAGTCCGTAGCCAAGATGCTTAACGCTAATAGAAAACAATAAAATATATGCGAATGACATATCCGATCAATAAGTAAGTCTTTCAAATTCAGATATACTGTGATGTATACCTCCACGGATATGTAAAATCGCACCGGGGGACGCACGGGCCTCGGGCGGGACGCGATGGCGCGGGAAGTTACGCCCACCGCACTGGATGCGACCAATAGGGAGTAACGTCCGATGACGCTTCCTTATATGGTAATGACGCGATGCACTGGCTTGTAGCGTGGCGTCCCTCTTGCAGCAAAGCTTTCATTGCTTTGAATCATAAGCTTAATAACTAAGTTCTTAAACTAATCTAAGTATACCTACGTAATTTTGGGTCGGCGTCAAACAAGACAAGGCGCCAAAAGCGCATTTTTTGGAATTTAAATGTTTACCGCTGAAGATTTTGGTTATTTCTTTAGATTCAAGGTAATTTAGTGATCTTTGTTCATTAATTGTTTGGCGCCGACTCAAAATTACGTAGGTATTCTTATATTAGTTAAAGAACTTAGTTGTTAAGGTAATTTTGTTTTTTTAATTAATTATTGCTATTCAGTTTCTTCGGTGGCTTATTTTCTTTTGTAAAAAAGTTTTTCTTTTTTTCTTTTTTTTGGCTACAAACTACATGCTTAATTTTTAAAACACAACTCAGCATTAAAATCTGTGAGTAAACAATAAATCACCCCTTTTTCCCACCCTTAGGGTAGATTTTTTTCCAAATTTACATGGGACCAATTTTGAGATAGGTATATCCTATTCAATAAAAACGGAATTATTAAAATCGGGCTATTCTGTAAAAAGTTATGCGTGGTCATAAAAAAATATATACGTCGACTTGAGAACTCCGACTTTTTTCGTCAATTAATAATACCGATATTCAATTAAAAATTATATTCTGATAAGGAATGAACTTTCGCCTTATTGTTACTTATTTGGTGTCAAAATTAAATTATACCTGAGCAAAACAGATAGTTGTTAATTATACCTAATACTAAATGTATACAGTTTACTTATACCATTACACTACATTGAATTACTTTGGGGCAACGTCCTCCTCTACTTTTAAGAATTTAGGCCTTAAAGGATTGGAAAACTTCACATACCTTTGAAATTGTTGTGGAGAATTCTTACGATATTTTCTTTCGCCGTTGAACGTACATAGATTTACGCTTTTCATTTCAGAAAGGGTAGTGTTATGCGTTACTACGGAACTTACTTTATGCCATGCTTACTCAGTCTCAAAAGGTGATAAAGGCGAGCCTGTCAATTCTACATCAATTCCAGACACTGCACCGGGCTAATATCGATCAGCAAAACCAAACTCATGACTTTACCGAACCCGTGGATCGAATCCTTGACCTTAGCACGTAAAGCAGTTGGTCCTGCGCCTGATCTCTCTCCGGTCATGTCCGATTGCCGTCTCACAGGACTATGAGAGTGAAGGAATAGCAAGTGCACCCGTGTATAGCACACACTTGTGCATTATAATATCTCCTGCGTACTTGGCTGATCTCCGTTGAGATTGGCCGTCGTGGCCGAAACTGGCTAGTATGATTACAGTACGGCAGTGGTACAAAAAAACAACTTCGTAACCGAGAAAACCGTTAAAGCACAGGAAGCTAATGATAACCTATAATAAATACCTACCTACATAGTACATATATTGAAAAATAAAGGACTGGGTGTTAAACAAAATATATAAGACTAAGGGCCGGTTTCACCACTTGCGGATAAATGCTGCTCGTCACATAAATATATATATAAGCCGACCAAATACAAAGTCACACTCTAATAATTAGTAAATGGTAATAAAACGAGTAGGTACTAGCTTTTTTTTCAACTTGTAGGTACTATCTAAATTAGCTGTTTAATTCGATAACTGTCAAATAAAATTTAATTGAAACCTATGAAACTGGTCCTAAGAATATGTAAGTATTTCTTTTGTATTATATTTACAATGTAACTACCTAATTTATATCTTTGAACTGATTTTAAAAAGAGCAACACAATTGAGTTTTTGGCCCGTTCTTCTGGTGAAAACTGCTTTCCGAACTGGTGGTAGAGTTATTAATATTGACGGAATCTAAATAATGTTCAACATTTTATGGATTCGAATAAATTATTTCAATTAATTTAAAACTATTTAAAAAAAACTTCTAGTAAAAATTTAGAATAATTACTGTGTACCGGTATTATAAGAGCCGAAGATCTGCTGAAACAAAACAGTTTTAATGTGAGTCTGCCATTCTAATTTTTACCATACCAGCCCCGTATTATATACTGCCCACTGCTGAGCACGGGCCTCCTCTACTACTGAGAGGGTTTAGGCCTTAGTCCACCACGCTGGCCTTGTGCGGGTTGGCAGACTTCACATACCTTCGAAATTCCTATAGGGGTATATTACACAATCAATAATATTATTGACGGATCACGTTATCGTGATCCTAGAATCACGATATTATCATAAGGTCTCAAATACTGAAGTGGGCTGTTACACTTATCAATATTATCATCAATATTTCCACTTCAGTAAGCCGTTGACTTTACTGGAGTATGGTTGTGTTTCTGAAATCATGGATAATAGATGAAAGGCAGTTTTTTTTGCGTTGAAAAGTAAACGTCGTAGAAAGCGTTGGGTGAAAGACAGAAGACTGAATTTTAAAACGAAACAAATACACTAATTTGAACATCACTCAAGAAATGCTCTTGGATGATGATTTGAACGATTACGCCAATTATTTTAGAATGAGTGAAGAGTTGTTTGAGAAGCTTTTAAACTTGGTTTCACATTATATTACTAAACAAAACACACATAGGAGACAAGCTATAAGCTGTATGTTGAGGTCTTAATTTTTTTAAATTGGGTTTTAATATTTTATGTCTTTAGGGTTCCATAAACACAAGCATGTATCGTACAAAAGAAGAAACTCTTTTAAATCATTTTTAAGTTCGTCACTTTGTTGTGACTCGGCATCGTCGGGGCTCAATTCAATAGGCTGCTCACTTCCTTCCGCCATGACTGCGTGTGTGTACCTACTGACAGAAAATATCACGATGCATCGCGATACTGCGATACGCTTCAATATTGCATTAGTATTATCGTGATAATACGAGTATCGCGTGATATTATTAACTGTGTAATATACCCCATAGAGAACTTCTCAGATATGCAGGTTTCCTCACGATGTTTTCCTTCACCGTTAAAGCGAGCGATAATTCACAAAGAATACACACATAACTTTTTAGAAAAGTTAGAGGTGCGTGCCCTTGGGTTTTGAACCTGCGGACATTCGCCTTGGCAGTCCGTTCCACTCCCAACTAGGCTATCGCCGCTGTTAGCCTGTTCCAATTTTTAGCCTGTGTCCAATTGCGCGTTATTACCCAATTTCGAAAGAAGGAGGGTTATGTTTTTTAGCTTAGGTAATGAATATCTGCTACCGGCGCGGCACCGAATTATCGCAAAACTTTAACGTCACTAACAATGCCACATTCCATTAGGGCGCTAAACGTGTCTATTTAGGTATGCGTTAAATTGCAGGTGTAGCAATCGCAGTAGTCTATTTCGAAATAGTTGCACTGTAACTTATAAGTAAACGAGCGAAGGGACCGGCTCATTCAATTCGCGGCTGATAACGGCTTGGCGATATCCAATACATTCTTTGAACATCACCGACGCAGACTATATACTTGGATATCGCCAGACGGCAAACATCGCAATCAAATTGATTATATCCTGATTAGATCGCGGTGGAAAACATCTATCAAGAATGCTCATACTCTACCGGGAGCAGACTGCGGGTCAGATCATCAATTGCTGATATCGAAAGTGCAATAAAAATTAAGAGCAGTTAGGAAACTTGAGACACGACGAAAGATTGAAGTAACTGACAATGCGAAGTTTTTAAATGCACTGGAGAAAGCGATGATACCGTGGACGAACGTGGACTCCAACACAGATACTCCAGATCAGTTGTGGGATCGGGCTAAAAACGTTATGGTGTGCTCGGTCAAAGAGTCTAGTGTAAACGTAAGGAAACGGAAACGGCAGCATTGGATGAGCGATGCAACGTTAAGTCTTGTGGAGGAAAGACGAAACATGAAAGCATCTGGAGCTGATGTAAGATCCCTCAATGAAAAGTCCGCTAGAATTCAGGAAGCTTGTAGGCGGGACCAGAATGACCAACTTCGGAACATTTGTGCAGAAGTGGAAGTCCATGCAAATAAGCATGAATCTGGGGACCTACACCAAAAAATTCGCGCCATTACAAAAACCTTGAGTTGCAAGACCTGGGCCATCGAAAACTCAACTGGAGAGACGGTGACGAACATAGAGATGATAGCTGAAACGTGGAAACAATACTGCCAGTCCCTCTTTCAGGACCCGCAATCAGAGTGTTACGACCCTACGGAACCCGGAAACGAAGATCTTGAGCCCGATATTCTGAAAGATGAAATACGAGCCGCTATTAAACATCTCAAGAACGGCAAAGCCACAGGGGCAGATACCATACCGATCGAGACGATCAAGGCATCGGGTGAACATGGTGTCCAAATCTTCCACACCCTGTGCAATAAGATATGGGTCACGGGGCAATGGCCGAAAGAATGGGTTCACACTGTTTTTGTCCCCTTGCACAAGAAGGGTTCCACCAAGACGTGCAGTAATTACCGGCTTATTGCTCTTATCTCTCACGCAAGCAAGATTTTACTGCACGTACTGAACGAGCGTCTAAAGCCGTACTTAAGCAAAGAAATTGCCCCTGAACAGGCTGGTTTTGTTAAGGGAAAGGGAACCCGAGAGCAAATTTTGACAGTTCGACAAATTATAGAGAAGGCCAGAGAATTCAACAAGCCCGTCTACATATGCTTTGTGGACTTCTCTAAGGCTTTCGACTCTGTCAAGTGGCCCAAACTCTGGGAAACGCTGACGGCAATGGGTGTTCCAAAACACCTGGTACACCTCCTGCGAAGACTGTATGAGAATGGCACAGCCTCAGTACGCACAGAGGACGTTCAATCCAGTCACTTCCACCCCAGCGCCGGAGTCCGTCAGGGATGTATTGTTTCTCCACTATTGTTCAATGTGTACACAGAGCTCATAATGAGGATTATACTCGAAGACTGGACAGATGGCATCTCGATCGGTGGCTTGAAGATCTCCAACCTGCGATATGCAGACGACACCACTTTGTTCGCCACCAGTACCCAGCACATGGAAGAACTTCTCGACAAGATGGAACGCGTTAGCCTTGAGTTCGGACTTAAGATAAACCGGAACAAAACAAAAATGATGATTGTCGACCGCATGAATAACAATTCGCCAGAAACTACACAAATTGCTAATTGTGATGTGGTGCAATCATACATTTATCTGGGAGCCTTGATTACGAACAACGGTGGATGTATCGACGAAGTGAAGAGGCGTATGGCAATCTCTAGGTCTGCGATGGACAAGTTGAGAAAAATATGGAGGAATCGCAACATATATAGAGCCACAAAAATCCGGCTAGTTCAAACACTTGTATTCCCCATATTCTTCTACGCCGCAGAAACGTGGACCTTGCGAGAAGTTGAGAAGAAGAAGATAGACGCCCTAGAGATGTGGTGCTGGAGGAGAATGCTCGGAGTATCGTGGACTGAATTCCGTACCAACGAGTCTATACTTCGAGAACTCGGCATCAAGCAGCGTTTATCATCTTTGGTACAGTCTCGTATCCTCACCTTTTTTGGTCACGTATGCCGCCGAGGGGAGGTGTCTATTGAGCGACTTGTGGTCCAGGGAAGGGTTGAGGGTACCAGGCCACGAGGAAGAGCTAAGAGGCTATGAGGTGGACTGACCAGATAAAAGCGGCAGTAAATGGCTCATCATCACTACTTCAATGCACGAGGAAGGCGATCACCAGAGAAGAGTGGCGGCGTGTTGTGAAGCTTGCCACCAACACCTGAAGTGATGACCACGACCACTCTGTCAAGAGTGATACCGACAAAGAACAAGAAGAACTTATAAGTAGTTTATTGGAATCCCGTCAATCTATAAGTATTTTATACATATATTCGCTGCTAGGTAGGTACATAAGTATATAAAACAATGTCGTGTTAGTTACACCCAAGTCCCAAAGGCATTCAACAGTACCTACCTATAGTTATAGAACTCTTTGGTTACACCATTTATACGCATACTCACGCCTTTTATCCCCGAAGGGGTAGGCAGAGGCGCAACTAGTGCCACCCAATTTTCGCCGTGCGTATTCCGTCCCATGATGTGATAGGTGGCGAGCCTATCGCCATATCGGGCACTAATTCCAGACTCCGGGCTGATACTGAATAGAAAAATCCTATATTACTTTGCCCGACCTGGGGATCGAACCCGAGACCTCAGCATTGCAGTCGTACCGTAATACAACTACGCCACCGAGGCAGTTACACCATTTATAACTTGAGAAAAGCTGGACTGATTGTTATGTTCTTTGATTTTTTGGATTTGTCTTCACTCCGAATAACTGTAAAAAGATCGAGGAAGTTCACAAATAATGAAGTAAATTTATTTTCTCATACATTCTGTATACGACGCCATCTTGACCAATGACAGTGACAAAATATCTACGCAAAATACGGGCAAAAATGAACATGGCGTTCTAGATACGGATTTAACGTATTTGACTTTGATTTTTTATACAGTGTCCCATAAATGGTACGACAAACTTAAAGGGAAGATAGCTTGAATGGTGCTCTACCAAACATGAAAAAGTGACCTTTAAAAGTGTCACCATAATGTGATTTTCGAAAAATCCCTTTTTTTTACCTATGTTTTGTTGCTGTACGCGCAGATAATCAGATATTTTTTTAATTTTTCTGCAGCAAACTTGGGAGTAGTGGGTCTACCATAACCCGTAATCATTTTATTAAATATCATTCAAAAACCTTGAAAAAATTAACACTTTCCCTCGTAATTTTTTTAGGAAAATTGTTTTACCTACACACCTTTGGACCTCGGTGATGAAAAAAAATGTATTGGGCTGTTACTTGTGTTTACTGCACATTGCATTAAAAACTTCCTTGTTCAAAAAGGTACATTACCTACTCTCAATTTTCATCTAGAAAAAAAAAAAGGATATTAGCTATTTTTGTGCCAAAGACGCTGATGAAATTAAAATAACGCTTTTTAACCACCGACGGAAAAAGAGGGGTGTTATAAGTTTAAGGTGTCTAGCTGTAGGTATGTCTGTGGCATCGTAGCTCCGAAACGAATGGACCGATGTCGATGCGGTTTTGTTTTTGTTTAAAAGTTGATGTGATCGAGATCGGTTCTTATCTATAATTTGAAATGTCTATTCAGGCGTTTGAAGATAATCAGTTCATTTCCTACTTTCACAAGTCCGATTGTTTTGAAATGAGATGTCCGCCTTTTGTATGGGTGCTGGGCCTCAAAATCTAACTAGTCTCATACTTTAAGGATATTAAAGTGGCAAAATATGTACATCTTGGATCCATTAAAAAAAAATATTTTAGAACCCTCTGTTTAAAAACGTTCATATTAAGTGTAGTTTTTAAGCAAATAAAATTACATAACTAAATCTCAAAAACGGAGTTCTTAAAAATTAAACTATTTAGCTGTAGTAGCTAGTGATGGCAATTAATGCTATTTCAAATTAATTTCATTAGCATGCTCATTTTCATATCGTAGCGTGCTGAACACCATTTATAGGCACGATTCAGAATTCAAATGGATCTATAATTATAAGAATGGTATATCTCCCTTCAAAAACAATAACCACCAAATACCTTCTCACTCCCACTCTTCCTCTTCTCACGTAGTGAAGAACGGTATAAAACTTCTGTAGTCCTCCTGCCTTCGGGAGTTCTGAAGTAACTCAGTCTTCACAGGAAGCTTATTCATTTTTAAGGTATCTAAGATCTAACTTAATCGCACATTGGTCGATGTCTGACCGTTCTTCCCTGTAGTGGCGTGTTAGGGTGTCCCTTAGATTGTATTCATCACACTGGGGACAAGCAGTATGAGCATCTCACAAGCGGCCATAAAAGTCCTCGATCTCAGTTAAAATCTCCGGACTTGACAAAACGAGTTTGCCCTCGTATTTCGTTAACTTCGTTCTTCAAAGCTGCTGAGTGAATACCTTACACCCTCTTGCTCTATCGCTTCTTCAATGAGACAAATATTGGAACTCCGAAGATCTCAGTGTATTATCTTCGCTATGGACTTATTTAGGTCTGACCTCTCCGACGAAGCAACCTGAGCAGCTTCCCGTCTTTTAGCCATAATCCATAGTCTCATCTGAGAGATTGGACTTTTTGCTTCTGTGTTTGTCAAATTTGTTACCTTTGTGCCCTTAAGCAAGTCGACCAGATTAAGTAGGTTCTCATCTACATCTTCATCATCATTCCGAGCATCCTCCGAAATATTTCAGAGCACGCCACGATTTGGATTGGATTAGGTCGGAGCATGGACTTCATACAACAAGGCATCACGGCATGCTTGTCTCGTCATTCAATGCAAAAAAGCGAGTGCGAATATTAAAAAAGATACGAATATTCGCGAATGCGAATATGAATATTCGTTACACCACTACAAGGGCCTATGATATGTTTGGCGAAATATTCTACAATTCACTTCAATTCCCGTGGATTATTAAAAAAATATGAACAAGCTTTCTGTTTAAGCATGAAAAGTATTGATATGCTGCCGTACAGTTTATTTCATAAATAGGTACCTATAGTTAAACATAAACGATAATTTTATTATAATATTTAAAGCTGCCCGAGCAGTTCATTTTTACCGTTAAGACAGCCGAACCAGCCGATTTAAAATAAATGTCAACCGCATTATTACGAAGAAAGAATCGGTATAAGGAATGGGAACTTCACTCTCTATCTTAGAGCATTTAAAAGCTCTCTATACATTTACTGATCGTATGCTTCACGTCGGGTTTTTAAGATACAAAGGCACAACACCTTTGATTAGAGAAAGTAAACACCGATCAAGTCACTCATGCCGTAGACAAAAACTAATGTCTTTACCGTCAACCGTGGCGCTACAATGTTGCAATCGTCTCAATCCTTTTAATTACTTATGTTAAAATATTTCAATAAATGAACCCTATACCAAGATATATTGAAATGGGACCACTTCGCGACCCTTATTTACTTAATAAAGGAGGAATCAAGGAAATACGCTCCCAATTTTCAGAGAAATCAGTGTACATACATAAAAAAAAATACAAACACACGAATTGATAACCTCCTCCTTTTGGAAGTCGGTTAAAAATAACATTTAATTTGTTGATAATGTATCGCTGTGTCTCTGGATGCTCCAAAACATAAAAATAAACAAACCAAATGGTGTGAAATCATATAATGTTCCCAAGAATAGTATCTAAGTACTTACATTCCATGGTTAGGTATGTGAAAATCGACTAAAATAATAAAAGCTGTATAAAACATACATAATTATGAGTTCCAAAAGCATTTAGAAATGTTTCGTTACGTAATTTATAAAAATAAGTATGTTTTGAAGATAATATTCAATACAAAAAAATCTGTAATTAAGGGAACATAACCTCCTAATTTTGCTTAAATAACTAGCTCCCATCTAAAAAAAAGCATATTCTGGACACGCTGGGTCAATAAATAACATGCGGCCGGAACACATATTTTATCATTTTTGTCATATCAAAAGAACATATAAACAAATTATTGTGCTAGTTCTATTGAAATTAAACTATTATAACGGATTTTATCGCGGTTTTTTATTTAATTTTTCTCCCGACGTTTCGAAGGCTTTGCAGCACTTCGTGGTCACGGGGCGGACTGAGGTGTTGGTGGTCCGAAAAGTTAGTGTTACAAATCTACCTTCAATTTACAATTATACAATTTTAAGATGTTAGTCATTGTTTGCGGTCCGGTCTACGCAGAAAGAGCTCACAATGTCTTGAGGTCTGGCAGCAGGTCTTTTGGGGCCCGATTTAATAAGATGTATTACCGGGTCCCAGGCTTGTGCAAGTTTCCAACCATCTTCTCTATTGAAATTAGGATGTTTTTTGATTTCAATAGCCTCGCGAATCATCCTAGGCAGGAATCGGTGTTCTTTGGCAAGGATTTGTGGCTTGTCGAATCTAAGGTAATGGAGCCTTCTTCTGAGTGTACAGCTACTGCAGACTTCGTAGAGCGTCGGTGTTTAACATCAGCTATATGTTCTTTTACGCGGGTCCCTATATGTCTTTTAGTTTGTCCAATATAAGAGAGGCCACAGTCGCAATCTATTTTGTATACGCCCGGTTCTTGTAGAGGTATATGGCACTTGACAGGTGGTAAAAATGGACTAATCTTCTTAGGCGGCTTAAAATAAGTTTTTATGAAGCACGCTTCAGGATGTAGCCAATCTTTTCGGTCACTCCTCTTACATAAGGTAATACAACTGGGTCACGATCAACTGTGGCTGGTTTCACTCGGTTTCTGTGACGGCGGCGTGGAATTTGGAGCTTGTTGTCTCGCAGTACTTGCTTGGCATGTTTCAGCTCAGCAGCCAGGAGTTTCTCGTCACAGATTCCTTGTGCTCTCTGAAACAAAGATTTGCCCACGGTAGCTAACTGTTTTGGATGGTGATGGGATTCACCGTTGAGGTATTTATCAGTATGGGTCGGTTTCCTATACACAGTGTGGCTTAGGGACTGATCAGGATTACGGATGACTAAAACATCTAAGAATGCAAGAGAGTTATCCTGTTCCAACTCCATGGTAAATTGAATTTTATTATTAATGGAGTTGAGATAATTTAAAAATACAGTTACTTTGTCAGATGGTAATATTGTGAAAGTATCATCTACGTACCGTTTGTAAAACCTTGGTGAGACCGGGGCTGTGTTCAGGGCTATCTCCTCGAAGTCCTTCATGAAGATATCGGCGACTACTGGAGATACAGGTGCGCCCATCGCTACCCCCTCAACTTGTACATAGAACTGATCATTCCACAACATATAGCCAGATGTGAGGCAATGTTAGAGTAGTTCTGCATATTCAACAGGGATGTTATTTTCTGCTAACCTCTTAGAGACAATTTTAATGCAGTCTTGTAATGGTAACCTTGTGAAAAGTGACTGGACATCAAAACTGACCATTGTTTCATTGTCAGCTAACTTAAGGCGTTTAATGTTTAAAAAACCGCGATAA
Organism: Sphinx pinastri; assembly: GCA_947568825.1. Lineage (NCBI taxonomy): Eukaryota > Metazoa > Arthropoda > Insecta > Lepidoptera > Sphingidae > Sphinx > Sphinx pinastri. Next base: position 3,459,123 of record OX387614.1, on the reverse strand, counting down.
AATCCGTTATAATAGTTTAATTTTAATGTCTAACATTCGCATAAACATAAGGAATCATTGTGCTAGTTCTAGTTTCTTTTTTTATCCACCTGTGGCTCTTGTGTCGATTTTGTGCTGCCCCCTATAGTTCGTACACGCTCCCTATAGAGGTCAATTATTTCCACAGAACAAAGAAAACAGTAGAACTAGTAAGTGGGCGTAACCTTTTATCCCCTAGTTAGTACTGCATTACTAACTCACCGTTGGAGCGGTCTCAGTCGTTATTGCGCACTGTCAAAGCGTAAATAATTTGAAAAAATGTTTGATAATATTAAAATGCCCTATTGTGCAATTCTGGATCGCAAAAATCATAGCCATAGTAAGAATATGTCCCACTGATGTATTTCCTACCATCGGTAAGCAATATTTTCTGGTTTATTGCAATTTAATTGAATAATATCTATTGATTTTCTATGTCAAATATGGCACAAAAATTTCAATTTAAAGTGTTCCTTATTGTTATCGACATATGATTAATTTTCGTAAACGCAAATCAGTTGTTCTAGAATGATTTGTTACACATTTATAATGTCACCGCTACCCAATTAGTGCATACATGGTCGATAAAATATTATCGATAATTATTATTCACTGATACGCTATGTTTTAATACGAAAAATACAAAACAGTTGTCTATGCATGATCCACTTGTGATGCAAAGCTATGGTCGCTATAATTCATTTATGCAACAGTACAAGATTTTTTATTTTCATTTTCCCCAAAAGATCCATTTATAGGTAAACGATTTTTTTTTAATGTCATGAATGACGAGACGAGCATGCCGTTCGACTGATGGTAAGCGATACGAACCGCCCATAAACAGTAGTAACACCATACAGCACCTTGAGTTACAAAGTACTGTGTGGCATTCCACTGCGCTCGTCATCCTGAGACATAAGATGTCTTATTATGTCCAGTAGTTACACTGGCTACAATGTCCTTCAAACCGAAACACAACAGTGCATGCACACTGCTGCTTGGCGGTAGAAATAGACATTGCGGTGGTACCCAGACGGACTCTTACATATGAGAGACCTACCACCAGTGAATGATCAACACTACGAGAAGGCTAAATAGGTTTCCTTCAAAAATACTATATATTGTGCCATGTGTTTCCCTCAGTGGGACTCCCTGTATATTAGCTATATTAGCTGTGTAGCTGATATTGTAATCTAACATATCTACAGTATTGAAAGCTTAAATTATGAATTTGAAATCTGTACTTAAAATTTAAATAAATTAATTACTGAATTATATTTTTTTTCAAAATAGTACCAACAACTTTTCTAGCGCTTATAAAATTAATATAATTTTGGGATAAGTCCATTTCTTTTATTAATGTTATTAAAGTTTTATAGTTATAAAACAAGCACCATCGATACGTATACAAGAATATATCGTATGGGTGCAACACTATTACCGACATGCTAGCGCACTGTGTGTCATTCAATAACATCTCTTATTTCAAAGACTATAAGAGCTTTTATGATAAACGCCATCTAGCGTGGAATAGCGGTATTAAAACAAATTAAAATCAAAATTTCACACAGAAGAAAAAATGTCCTATGAACTCGTGTTGATTTTTATAATATGAATTTTATGCAATGGGAATAACGTTTAATTTAATGCAAATTATTTTGTGTTATAAGTTTTATTGCGATTGCTCATTTCGGCCAATCATAATGAAGAGATTATAGTATGTGAATAATATGCATGTGTGAGTTTGGCGACACTGGTTTTCTTAGTAAATTGATGCTATTGTCTCTCCATCTTATATCTATCCTCCATGATTATTTCCAATAATTGCTTATGAAAGAAAGGGATAGAAAAGAAATCGTTTTATTGCCATCCTGTAGTGCGTGTCGGTTATTTCAAGGATGAAATTTAAATTCCACAACAACTTTTGACATAAGCCTCTGTTGATTTGTCTCTGCCTCTGTCGTAAAGTGGTTGTACTTAGTATCGGGTATTTTCCGAGTGTTATAAAACTATTAGAAGTTAAAAAAACTTTACTAAATCCATTACAAAATGGTGCGGTGTAGTATGTACAGTCACCATCAAAAGTAGCTAAACAACTATGATGTTCATATGGTGCTACACATTTAATGTGACCTTAATATTCTATGCAACTAAAGTACTCTAAAAGTTGTAAGCATCCAAAGTTGCAAATATATCTGAGCATACATATTGTCAAATGTATCTAAGGGTCTTATCACACTGGCGATTTGCAAGCGAATCCAAAGCGAGGCGAGTGCCAAGCGAGCTTACCGCGAGTTCACAGCAAGCTCGCGGCGGGCTCGCCGCGAAAGCGCCGCGGGCGTGCGGCGAGCTCGCCGCGTATAGCGCCGACGATGCCATTTTGTACACTCAAGTTCAACATTCTGTCCCGTACCACTTCAGTTACAACTTGTATCAATGTAGGTCTTGTCATTCGCAAGTAGGTACGAAATTTTTTAGGATTATTTTTAACTCGTTTACAGAACAGCACATAATAATCACTCTCTCCCAATCGACTACTTGACTATGGATCCTCTCATATTCGTAGTATCTGCTTTCGTTTTCTGCGTCTTCGGAGTAACAATGCTAACAACAGTGTTTCCTCGGCGGAGTCCATTTTGTCCCTGAGTGTTCAAAACGCGTTCCACACGCGGCGAACTTGCTACGCGCCCGCCGCGTCTTCGTGGCGTGTACGGCGCGCGCTCGTTGCGAGTTAGTTGCGCACTCGCAGCAGTGTTGCCAGATTAGGCGACTGGTTGCCGTTTAGGCTACGCGAATGGTACTCAGGCGCCAATTTGGGCTACTTTGGAAAATTTGTGTTATAAACCTTGTTTTTGTCGGATTTGAGGATATTTTTAGCTTTGAGAGTACAAAACATGACAGAAATTGGAATTGAATAAGGTTTTTTCTTTTTTATGCCATTGAATGGCGATTCGAGCATACCGTTCGCCTGATGGTAAGCGATACGACCACTCATAATCAGTACCAACACCAACCAGCACCTTGAGTTACAAAGTACTGTGTGGCATTCCACTGCGCTCGTCATCCTGAGACATAAGATGTTAAGTCTCATTATGTCCAGTAGTTACACTGGCTACAATGTCCTTCAAACCGAAACACAACACTCACACCGAAACACACTGATGTTTGGCGGTAGAAATAGACATAGACCCAGACGGACTCTCACATATGAGAGACCTACCACCAGTAAACTAATCAGAGTTGCCAAGTTTATGCCCTGTGGTCCGGGGGCATCTAAAGAATTCTGCCACGGCATCCCCTGCCTGTCGTAAGAGGCGGTGAGCAGTGGGGGTCTGTTCGCTCAACTACTTTCTTCACTTCACTTCTTTACTTCAATGTTAGCGACTCCGAGGTGGACGACAATGCGCGTGGTCGGTCTCCCGCAGTCGTAAAGGCGTGCTTTAGAGTTTGGTGGCTTCTCAGCGTCCTCATTTAGAGAGGTGCCGCGGCATCGCGCAGGGGCGGTCCCGTGCAGCCATCTTTGTGCAACAAGATACCCCGGGGCCGTCCCGTAGGCGCCGAAGAAGGCCACCGCGGGTTTTGGTTGGTGTGTCGGTATAGGGTGTACAGTCAGCCACATAAGTAGCTGAAAAAAATCAAAATTTTAAATCACCTATTATTTTATTTTACACTTTTATTTTATTACCAAAGTGTTTATTTTCTTCACAAACATAAAATTTAAGACATTTACTTTAATTCACACCAAGAAATAAAAATGTTTCAACACAGCTTAACGTGTAAAGGCGATTTGAAGTTTTTAATTTGTTCAGCTACTTATGTGGCTGACTGTACATAGTGTTAGGGATTCGGTCCAATGCTCGCTGGGATGTTGCTATACTCCCGAGTGTCGACATTGGGCCGTAAGACTGTGTGAAACCAACATAACCGTTCCACTCACCCCCCAGTGGTGGTAAAGATAAAGCATTTTTTCCCCGCAATAAAATAAAAAAAGTGTTGCCAACTTTGTAAGTTTTCTTCTAAAGCTGTGGCTCAAACTGCCCTTTCAGTTTCAGCGGAGAAATATTAATGTTGTCATGAACAAAAACAATATTGTTTTTAGTAAATACAAATAATGTTTTTTGCTAGTGGAATAGTTTATAACGATACTAGGAAGGAAGTCGTTAAAACATGCACTAGTAAAAATTAGACGTATTGTGTCATATGATTAGCTTTTTCCAGCACAATTAGTAAGGTGAACTAATAAAAGGTATAAAAATGTAAGGTCCAGCCTAATGTTTATGTATTTTGTCTTTTAGTAGTTTCTGCTTCTTCAGCCTTTGGAAGTCCTCTACTAAGCACATTAGTAGTTTCTAGTAGTTTATAATTATTTGTTGCGGATACGGTACAAAAAAGTTGACAGCACTGCGACTAATGGCTTGTTTCGGAGTTTTGGCGGGAACTTGGAAGTGTCATGAGGTATTCTTTTTTAATTCATTATTTTGGTAATACTTAGCGTTATATTACATAATTATGGTGGTATGTTACCCAATATAGTTCTATTAAAAGGCTCAAATGAACTGAATTGAAATAACTGTGTTAATCAAGTGTTTTTTTTGTTACCGCCAAAATTCCTCGATAGTCTTGGTAAGGTAGCCACTGCTTTACTTCGACATACTACAGAGGATAAAAAAAGAAATAAGTATGCGTCTGAAGGACTTGTATCCATGGACAAGAACAAATTAATAAAAAAATGGCTTGTTTCCGCCATGGACAAGAATAAATAAAAAAAATAGCTTGTTTCCGATTCGTGATACCGAAGCATCGTCAGTCTCGTTAGAAATAATTATCCTGGATTATCTGAGTAATTAACCGCGTTTTGCATACTGTTCTGTTTTGTAATATTGTTGGTGATATTGGTAGGCGCGGCGGGTTGAGAGTCGCGAGTAGGACGGTTGCAGCACCGCGTCATAATAATGAAGAACAAACCCAAAAAGTAAGTTTTTTATTGTTTTTATTAATTAATGCAGTAGATTTTACATATTTAATAGTCTTTTATATCATCAACAGCGCTCTGCGCTAGGTTGACATTTACAGAGTGTATTTTTTTTGACAAACATATACCGGGTATCCAGAAAATATAATCAATAATTCACGTGTTTTACGTCTAAACAGCGCAATGGACATGTCCGCTTTTTGTATGGGTGCTGGTCCTCAAAAGCTTAAACTTTATGGACATGAAAGGGGCAAATTGATGGATCTTGGACCCATTAAAGAAAAATCCATTTATCTATAAGAAAAATAAAAAAGTAATTTTGTGGGTATTTATATTTGATTCATGGATGATAATACCATTGATTCATTAGAAGAAGGTGGAATTCTTACTTAAAATCCCTTTCCGCTGTAGAGATAACTTTTATTTTACTCTGAAAATCAGGGAGCAGTTGTTAAAAAGTCTCTTGCTTGGTTTGGATATTACGCTTGCGTGGATCCCCTCTCACTGTGGCATCGTAGGCAATGAGATAGTTGATGCACAGGCCAGGGATGCTATTAATCTAGGCCTTGGGTCTTATAGTGAAAGTTTTGCCCGTGACCTCCGTATCGACACTAAGCCTCGATTAATGGAAAAATGGAGAGAAGTTTGGGAAAGATCTTCCGCTTTTAAAGGTCATCGATACTTTCAAATTCAACAGTTAATCCCTGTAAAACCATGGTTTTTTAAATATCGTGAGTTTGCCAAACATGCTACCTCGACTGTAATCCGCTTGCGCCTGGGGCACATTAGTTCTCCTGTATTTTTACATAAAATCAGAGTCAGAGATCATTCTTTATGTGAATGCGGTTTAGAGGAAGGAACTGTGGATCATTTATTTTTTAATTGTCCTAACCTTTGTTATTCCTTATATGATTGTCTTCCTTTAAATATCCCGAAACCTTCTTTAGTTGATTCTCCCTTTATATTTGAACTTATTAAATTTATTGTAATTAATAATATCAGACTTTAATAATTAGTGTGGGTAGGTTCTTAAAAATATTTATGGTGTTTTTTCTTATGGTTAAATATTACTATTCGTATTTAACATATATATATTTATTATTTTTTAATAAGAACTTTAAGTCCTGAAATTATATTACTAAACATTATTTTATTTTTTTTATTTTCTTCCGGCAGACAATTTTTTTTTTTTTTAGCACTTGTGCCTTCTACTTTTCGAAAGTCAAACTTGACATTGGCGGAATTGTCGTAAAAACGATACGGCCAACCAAAACAAATTGGAATTGGAAGGTGGAATTCAAATCTGCTAGATTTAGGAATAACCAAATGAAAATTAATATACCAATATTCATATACTTGCAGACTAAGAAAGAAAACCATTTTATCAATATTTTTACTTTAAGTCTCAGTTAGTTTTTTAATGGTATCTTTTAATAGATCAAAAGTTTTTGTAGCCATATAATAACTATAATAATATAAATCTTGATATTGGATACATAATAATTGTAATAATTACATTATTTTAAGCATAATAAAATTACATTAATTTCAAAATCTGAGGACTTTAAAATTATATGATTTATTGCAAAGGCCAAGTTTTTGGGAGTACTACCTAAACATATATTATGTATACTAGCTGACCCGGCAAACATTGTTTTGCCATATAAATTGTTTTTGGAGATTATTTTAGTAGAAAAAAATTAATAAATTATTGTAAGTATGTGAGGATGTAGTGTATGAGCGGAAGAAGCATGGAGCACTGTAAACGATGGCGGAATATAATAATAATTAAACACTTAACATTTATATTTTCTCATTCATTAAAATTATTCTTTATAGATAATTATATTCACATACAGCGACTATATAACCCCTAGACTCCTAATAACAGACGATCCGCTTCGGGCAACACATCTGACAAAAAGATCCAATGTAGCTTACCGTTCAAAATCTTCAAGTCAGTTGCGCCCAGAACTGTGAGCCGTAAATACTTCCGTGTTGGCGAATGAATAAATATTGCAATGGCCCCATGCACAATACGATGGTGTGGTAAAAATAGCCATAATTCAAATTTTCAAAAAAATGGCATTACATTACACAGGTATGTCAATAATGACACATAATCATATTTTATTTAAAATTTTACGTAGTTCATCTTATACCGGCCAAGCATCGAGGCCCGCGCCATCTTATTATATTTGCATCTCTTTCCGACGAAAGTACTTTTAAATTTTCTATTTCGTTTTGTTGTTGAACATTAGAAGTAAGTGATGCACCAAAAGGATTTGTCGATAGTTATATCGATAAAATTAATGTTATTAGGATTATTTTTTATTTTATTGTTTGTTGATTTTACCGATTGTTTTTAATAACTTTATTTGTGTTATTCCTACAAGCCAGCCCAAATATTCTTGTTAATATCGATGAGGCTTACTTAGTGCCATCTGTCATTCGACAACATAAATAACTTCGTACCTTTTGAAATATGAACGACAGTTACATTATTTCGATATTGTTCATATAAAAATACTAAAATCGCGATAAAAAAATGGGAGGGTGAGGGTAGGAGGGTGAAAATTTGGGAAATAGGTATTAAAATATTTAAAAAAAAAACACTGGATAGGGATACCCTAATCACCTAGTGACCAACGACCAATTCCCATACCTACAAAATTTATATAAAAAACATCATAAATATCGATCGAGTCGGAGGCGTGCGACAAACACCGTGACACGAGATTTTTATATATTAGATTAACTTTATTATACTTGATAATGGCATACATCATAGAATAAATAAAAAATAAGAAGAAGAATGCCATCAGTATTTATTTTAATTAAATAGGTACCTTGACAGATATTTTATTTCTTTTGTGCTTTAACAGAATTATTTTTAGATTATAATATGTTACTTACTTTGAGTAAAAAGACGTTTAATAAATAATTATATTACTATAAAACCTTATTAAATAAAAGTAATATCGATAAAAACTTTCACTTCACAGCCTGATTAGGCTAATAGTTAATTATCATAGGGAAAGAAAAATAAAACAAAAATTATGAAATCAGATGTACATTTTTAGATATATTGTGACTGAAAATACAGTACACACACAAACAACAATCTATTATATACCCATCACAACAAACAATCATATAAGGTTTTACAAGATTATCTAACTTTTGCAAGCTATAGGTATCTTTTGGTAATAGGTAGTTAATGCTATTTTGTACAAATATACCTATAGGTTGCATCACACATAACAATTGCAGGTTTAACATTAGCATCTAGTAAAATGGGGTCACCGAACAATCTCTGGTACTATTTTATTCCTAATTGCTACCTGATCTACAGTTAAGTGACCAAAACCTAAATATCTAAAGAGAAAATCTGTTATCTAAACATTTTTGTGCAATATTCATTTTATAGAGTACTCCGACGCATTTTAAAAAGAGAAGAAAGACTTTCATTGAAAGAAGAAGAAGTGGGTGTTCTTAGAGTTCGTCAGTTATACATCCATAAAGCGTGTGTCTCGACACACAAATTAACATTAAACTCTACAGAATACAAATCATTATTAAAAAAGAGGATTTTAATTCTAAAACTGCCTTTAGCTAATTCTAGTTTCGCAAAAAGGTTTCAATATTATGCTTATCCATCTCTTTATAATAAGGTATCTAGATTGTGCCCTATAAAGGATTGTTCAACCAAAGATTGTTCCGTCAAAATTCTGAACTTACTTAAAAATCTAGATTACGGATGTACAGAAAATATTTTAAGCTCCACAGTCATACAAATAGGTACTAAAGGAAATAATAATTAAGAATTGAATTTAAACTTTGTCTCACTTTATAATTGTTTTCTTTTTACTTTTTTTTTTATTATTGTTTTTTTGATTTGTATACATTAAGTTCTTATATTGTTTTGGTATTCTGTTACGTGTATTTTCTTCCTTTCACCCTAACACTCAGCTGAAGCTAACTCTGTCATGGGTAGCCCAAGATACAGGCTATGCCTAGTTTGGGTACCTCTGGAAATTCTAATTTTAAGGATCTCATAGTGTCTGTTCATTTTAGGTAACATTGATTCTCTGTAAGTCTATTGTTTCAATAAACGATTATTATTATTATTATTGCTCTCTTCAGTTCTTAATTTAACAATATAAATGCAAAGGGCTATTCTGGGCATTTTTTACTTCTTGTGATAAGCTTGGTAGTCATGCCAGTAATTCTTCAAATTCTTTTGCATTCAAGCAAGCCAGTAATGACATAAATGGGGTAACATATTTGCTACATTTTCAAGGTAATAGCCGTGTGCTCTTCATAAGATTTCTAATATTGCATCAAATTGTGCACCAGTAAAATCTCATAGATTTGAAGTTAGATCACTCCAAGATCCATTATCTCAATGAAAAAGACATATTCTAGCACTTGTTGGCACATAGAACTTATGGTGTATTAGAATCAATTCTCAGATTGATTTAAGCACCAATAAACATTCTTGTTCTTGGCATCCCACAAACAAACAAGAACTTGATGTAGCAACATCTGAAATGAAGCACGCTTATATACTGCTGAAGTTATCTTTGCTGCACCTGGTCTGTAGCATTGAGCAGTCAGATGGGATGCCAACGGTGGTGGCACTGGGATTTCAAATCCAGTTTCACTTGTAGACTGAATGACTTCTTGCAGCGCTGGTTGGTACATGTCATGTTTTTGTTGCCTGTGAACCTTTCTATTAGTTGATCTCGAACAGGCAGCTCAAACTCGTTCCAGCCTTGAAACCTAAAATATAATATAGAAGTTGAGTAAACATGTTCAGATTATTAATATAGTTAAATTGTATTCTTTAAAAAAAAATGCTTTTGCAAGACTTTTCCCACGTTGTGGGTATGTTAATAATAATCTTCATAACTTACAAACTGGTTATTACAGTAAGTTCACCTCTGTTTAGATTAACCAGATGTGTAATAATATAAAAATATGATTTTTGGAATATTACCTGATGTGCTGGAGTTGTTCTAAGAATGACATTCCTTTTTGGACATTCTAAAGACACTCTGTAAGATCGTGATCTTAATATAGACTTCCCAAATCCCAAAACCGAAGCAAACTTGTCTGTGTCCAAATTCCGGTGCAGGTATGACCTCAGAAGTTTCATGAGCTTGAATCTTTGTGTAACATTCAAGACATAAAATGTCTCCATACATTATCTGCAACAATGGTTTTTAAATTGATTTAGCATCCGTCAAACTTGCTTTGTAGGAATTGAAAAAATCGAGCAAATAACAAAATACTTTTTTTTTTTTTTTTTTTTTTTTTTTTTTTTTTTAATGGCATTTGTGTTCACATTTTGCCAATGTCAAGTTTGGCTTGTCTATTTTATTATCTGTAGTATGTCGAAGTAAAGCAGTGGCTACCTTACCAAGACTTTATCGAGGAGTTTTGGCGGCAACAAAAAAAACACTTGATTAGCACAATTATTTCAATCACTTCATTTGAGCTCTTTAATAGAACTATATTGGATAATATACCACCATAATTATGCAATATAACACTAAGTATCACCAAAATAATGAATTAAAACAAGAGCACCTCATGACACTTCCAAGTTCCCGCCAAAATTCTCGTCAATTGTCAACAAAATACTTACATTCAACACAAATCTTAAAGTGAACTGTCAAAATGTCATTAATTCCGGTTGCCAGTGTAATAAAAATCTGTACCCATATATTTATTAATTATATTGTAAAATAACCCGTACCAATAAAGAAAGGCAGTAAATTCTAAACGGCGGCGCTAATCATTTCCCCTTAATTTTCATAATATCGCTGTCTATTATTATAATTGGCAGCTAAGCAAATACAAGAACAAATATACGAAAACAATGTTCCAATTTAAATTAGGCACCGACTCCAAATATACTTACATAAAGTTAAATATTCTTTTGGTTTGTAGGGTTTTGAAGTCTGTTTTATTTTTTACTTACTCCAAAACAAGGAATTTCTGCATTTTATCCATAATGATATGTGATGAATTTCTTGATAACCTCTGATTTTATGATATTCCACATAAAATAGGTAATCTGTAAAAGATGGTTTTAGTAGGCAGTCGGCACAAGTTTATTCAAAATCGAACTAGTAATTCTAAACATATTGACTATTAGGACTTGATTCAGCATAAAATATTTTTAGTCTGCAAGCAATTAAACTTGATTTTTTTATTTTAATTAAAAATAAAGTCGACAGGTTTTGTTGACTTTAATTTCTGTTAATGCAAGTACAAGTCACCACTCATTTTTTTTTTTAAACCGTTTATAATTTCCAATTTTTTTGCAGCTACTAGGAGTTCGGTCATAATTATTGAATAAAAGATATTATTTTATAACTATGTTTTTGTTTAATGATTAATATATTTAATTCATATATAATAGATTAAAGTACAAGCACATTTATTGTGCATATTTATTTTTTTATTCCATTTAAAAAGGGAAGTTGTTATAAGTTGGTATTAATTCGCCATATTGGCAGTAAATGAGCCGGTGTTGCATTTGCAACAATAAAACAACTTTTTTTTTTCATATCTTTAAAACCCCATTGTGATTATGGCTGAAATAAATACAAGGGAAATAATAATTGAAATAATGATTTTTTATGGATAATTGGTTAAGACGCATGACTGACGCAAAGATAGCCTGGTTTTGGGCATTCTCCTTTGTCGTAATTATTTATTGTTTATTGAGCGATAATTTATTTGTCATGTAGCCCAATTAAGCGATACCAAGCGGCGATGGCCTAGTTGCGCCCTAATGGAATGTGACATTGTTAGTGACGTTAAAGTTTTGCGATGATTCGGTGCTGCGCCGGTAGCAGATCTTCATTACCTAAGCTAAATAACGCGCAATTGGACACAGGCTAAAAATTGGAACAGGCTAACAGCGGCGATAGCCTAGTTGGGAGTGGAACGGACTGCCAAGGCGAATGTCCGCAGGTTCAAAATCCAAAGGCACGCACCTTAAATTTTTCTAAAAAGTTATGTGTGTATTCTTTGGGAATTATCGATCGCCTTAACGGTGAAGGAAAAACATCGTAAGGAAACCAGCATACCTGAGAAGTTGTCTATAAGAATTTTGAAGGTATGTGAAGTCTGCCAACCCGCACTAGGCCAGCGTAGTGGACTAAGGGCCTAAACCCTCTCAGTTGTAGAGGAGGCCCTTGCTCAGCAGTGGTAGTTCATAATACAGGGCTGGTATGGTGGATATATGGTGTTCTCAGAATAATATTGATGATATTGCATTTCAACACATATGTTGCTAAAATAACAAAAAATATCAAATGTCATCAAAAACTTATTAAAGCGACACAACTCATGCAAGGGCTAACAAATTATATTATGTACTCGCCTAATGGGTTGCTGCAATAGTCGATACGGTAATAATGGACTAATGCTCAATAATTCTTCATTTTACTAGTTCCTTATTCTGTATTCTTATTGATTGCACCATTTACAGTAGGCGACAGAAAGTCTGCCCGCTTAAATACTGTAAAATTCATGAGTATAGTTGGGAAAAATACATTCACTAGGCAGCGGCGAAACTAGTGACATTGCGTTTAAAAATATAACCACATACTCCTCTTTACGTCGACTAACATTGTGTAAAAAGTTTAGTACGATATTGGCGGGTGCGTGGAGTGTATTTCTGACTGAAAGTGTGATATTTCCGCTGCGATGAATTCGAGTACTAGTCTGTAAATAAATTATCGTCTGTTTTTCAAAAAGACTTGTGCAAGCAGCTTACCACCGTGTACAAAAAATATTTACGCTTTTCTGAGTTCCCCCCATGGTTCATTAATGACTAATAAATACATCGCTTTTTCGAGGGAACTATCGGTAATTTCATTCGCCTGTACCTGACAACTAGTATTGCTTACAAATTGCTATTGGACGGCGCCTGGCTGCCGCGTACCTATAATAGATCTAACGAGCATTATTTCCCTGAAGCTTATTTCATTATATAATATTTATGGAACTTACTGATTACCCCCTAGACACGACAGCTTGCTGTTCTACTCATAATTTCAATGTAAAATCTAATATTGTTGTGATTAAACTATAAGAAATTCTGGATAGTCTAGAATGGTATGTTCTAGGTAGAAATTAATTTCAGATATGTAGAGTATAGAATAGGGTAGTTTCCAATATTTTATTGTTTACATTATTTTATATGTAACAGAAAATTATATGAATAAGAAATTCTTCTGTGAAATTAGAATCAAAATTTGTTGAAAAATAAAGCAGTTATTCATATTTGAAATATTGTTGTGAGCAAAAGTGGGGACGTGGTAGGGATATCACGCTATCTCTTTCGCACGCACACAGCGTTATGGCCAGTTACACTCGGTGACGTCACAGTCTGATATTAAAATTATTTGACAACTACCCCTTCCAAAAATTTCAAAGCTTTATAACTTATTAGTGCCTAAATATTGAAAATTCTTTCTTCGCTAGATTTTGGATGGGTATATTTTTGATAAATGTATTTAAAAAAAAAATTAAACCGCCTTCTTTCGCAGTCGGGTAAAAATAATAGGCATCTACATTCTACGCATATAATTTAAAGAAGATTCTACAACTTTCTCAAAATATTGTAGATGTCTTATTAAATATTAACTTTATTAACTTATTTGATTGTTAATTATAGTAGTATATTTCGATTTGCAATTTTAATTATATATTGCGTAGATGCCTATTTATTGCTATTTTAAGATAACTTAGTATCTTAGTGACCGAGCCTTGCTCGGGTGGTTTTTAATACTATACATGGTATTTATTACTCTAAAGTAGGTCCTAATAATGTTTTCCATTTCAAGTAAATATTCACGACTGAAGTGAAATGAGTCGATATCTACAGTTACCATACAAATTTTAAAAATAATCGGTTCTACAGCGGTTGAGATTTTATAATAAATCTCAGGTTTCATAATTTTTGCATATTGAATTACATCACGAGCAGATATATAGTTCAGTACTTAGTTACGAATTGATAAAAGACAAATATCCTATATTTATCATCATGGTTTATGATAATTATATCCGCACCAAATTTGTCTTAATAATATGTTTCGCGGTTTAGTTTCTCCCCCCTTTAGCTGCCCTAAGTTAGTGGTTAATAAATATGAATATCCCATATTTATACTCAAGGTACATCTACATCAAATTTCACCATAATCGGTTCAATGGTTTATTTTCTTTCCCCTTTTAACCTTATTTAGGGGTTAATAAAAAAACTGAATATGTCATATTTACCTTTAAGTTTCAAGAGGTCCCCAAACCAAATTTAAATAGAATTGGTTCCGAGGTTTAATTTCTCTCCCCTTTTACCCCTCTCATTTTCGGGTTAGTGAATAAATAACATCTCATATTAGTGTTCAAGGTTGCAGATATCCCCAATCCCCATACTGTGCAATACAATCGGCGCAACAGTATTTTCTCCCCTCTATTAACCCCCTTAGTTAAGGGTTAAAAAATATATATTCCATAGTTACTTTTAAGGTTATAGATATCCCCATACCAAATTTCATTACAATGGGTTCAGGAGTTTAATTTCTCTCCCTTTACCCCTTTAATTGTGGGTTAATCAAAAAACAATAATCTTATGTTTGTTTTCTAGGTTTGAGATATCCCCATACCAAATTTCTTTACAATCGGTTCATCTTGCATCTCGAAATTTTATGTAAGCGCTTGTATGAAGTCTTATATGAAGCCATGAAGTCATTCACTATTAGAATTTGCAGCATTGTGATTAGAATTCTTCGAATCTTCTCTGGCTTTCTGCAGACAATATTAAGTTGATCGTTTTTCTTTAATGTGAGCTTAACCTTCTTCATATAAAATTACCTTATTGGTATAATAATTCTTTACAAAATAATTTTATTAAATTTTAAATATTTTTTTTCGGCCTTTTTATTTTTCTTTAATACAGTTTCAGGAAGAGATAAACAAGGCGCTCCCCTGATGGTAAAAATACGACTGTCCATACCATGTACATGGTATAACCAGTATTACATTGTTTACTTATGATAGGTACAGTATCTGTAGCGTAACAATAGGGTGGCATGTCGGGCAAAATGCCTAAAATTTACAAAAAAAATTGTTAATAGGACCTTGAGATGGTCACAAGATTTTTAAACGACTCCAAAGGAGAAAAGTTATTTATTCGTCGTGAAATATTTTTTTATGTTTGTTCAGTGACAATTTTTTACCCCGTGGTCCGATTTTAACTATAATTTTTGCGTTACATCTCGTATGGTTTCGGAATGGTTCCATTCTTAATTTCATTGGTATAGAACCTTTACTTCGAAGATGCAGAGGGGAACTACTCAAAACCAAATAGGATGTTGATGATTCTTTTTGTGTTCGATTCAGTGTAGCTCTAAGATACCACCATATTAAAAATATTGTTGTTTGCCTTTGAACATCGAGGATGCAGCAGGGAACTCCTTAGAATAAAATAGGATGAGAATGATAATTATTTTTGTATTGGTTTCAATAAGTTTAAAAATAGCGAAAAATGAAAACTTTTTATCGAATACAGAAACTACTCCAAAAACCTCTACAATCAAAAAAAAATGGAACTTTATATACGGTTTGAAATAAAACTATTTTACGGATTTTATCGCGGTTTTTAATTAAAAAAAAATCCGACGTTTCGAAGACTGCAGCCTTCATAGTTCATGGTCACGGGGCGATCTGCGTTGTTGGTTGTCCGAAAAGTAAAAGTTACTATACATTTAACAATTATTTGAGTTTTTCAACTCACTATCAGCCCGGAATCTGGAATTTGTGCCCGATATGGCGATAGGCTCGCCCTCTATCACACCATGGAACGGAATATGCACGGTGAAAGTGGGTGTACTAGTTGCGCCTCTGCCTACCCCTTCGGGGATAAAGGGCGTTAGTGTATATATGTATGTATTTATGAATTACAAAAGATTTTAAAATTATTAGTCGTTGACGGTCTGATCTACCCAGAATGAGCCCACAGTGTCTTGAAGTCTGGCAGCCGGTATTTTTGGTTCCGATTTAATTTAATGTATGACAGGATTCCAAGGTTGTGCAAGTTTCCAACCATCTTTTCTATTGATAATTTCATGTTTTTTAAATTTTAATAGCCTCACGAATCATCCTAGGAAGGAATCTGTATTCTTTGGCAAGGATTTGTGGCTTGTCGAATCTGAGATAATGTTTGGAGCCTTCTTCTGAATGTTCAGCAACTGCAGACTTTGTAAAGCGTCGATGTTTCACGTCAGCTATATCTTCTTTTACGCGGCTCCTATGTTTCTTTTTGTATATAAGAGAGGCCACAGTCTATCAATCTATCTTGTATACGCCCGGTTCTTGTAGAGGTAATTGGCACTTGACAGGTGGTAAAAATTTACTAATCTTCTTGGGTGGCTTGAAGTAAGTTTTGGTAGAAGCACGCTTAAGGATATAGCCAATCTTGTCGGTGATTCAACTAACATATGGTAAAGCAACTGGATCACTTTCAACTGTGGCTGGTTTCACTCGGTTTCTGTGTCGCCGCGCCGCCGTGGAATTTGGAGCTTGTTGTCTCGCAACACTTGCTCGACTTGTTGCAGCTCAGCGCCCAGGTGTTTCTTGTCACATATTCCTTGTGCTGTCTGAAACAATGATTTGCCCACGGTAGTTCACTGTTTTGGACATTTATCACTATGGATCTGTTTCCGATACATAATATAACTAGTCAAAATTATGGATGACTAAAACAAAATTTATATACGGCTTACCAAGAAATTACCATAGTAAAACACAAGCAATGTAATCTTACCAAATCGTGTTTTTATGTTTATATGCACATTAGATATTTCTTTGGAATCGGCGTCTAATTTTTATTGAACATTGCTCTTTTTTGTCTTTTTATCTTCCTCTGTGTGTGTTTTTTATCTACTTATTTAAAATCTTTTTGAATAACTATAGTGTTGTATATGGAAATGTGTTACATTTAATTTCAAAATACTATTTTACGGTATAAAACTTAAATTTATACAATCGATATTATTATAAAGCCTATATATTGGAGATAACGTATACAACATTTCATTCGTTTATTTTAGAAAACTAGAAAGTTTCAGATTTTTGAGACGATACACACGCGTTTGTCCCATAGTGCGCCGCACGACATGCTTCGGTCGCGAAGGGTCGTGTGAGCGACATGACGTGTTGTAAAAGTCAATTCCCTTCCTATAATCTGAAGAAAAGTTACCTACATTACCTGAAGCATTACATATTATAAAGCTGAAGGATTTGTTTGATTCTTGTTTTTTTTTTTAATATTTCACCAGGAAGCTACATTATTTCTGGTTTTTACTGAAATGTATTAAGTATGTATACGCGTTAACTATAATTATAGTTATATAATACGCAACTAGTGCCACTTTCAGTAACTATTATTTATTTGTTTTGATTTTGGAATCTGATAGGTCTAGTTATAGCTAAAATCAAAGTTCATGAAAATCCAATCTACTTTAAGACCAATTTTAGTATGACAAGCATTGATGTATTAAAAAAATGTAATACATCAACGATGACAAGAGCTTTCGTATTTTCAATATTAAGTAGTTAATCTACTCAATGATATGATTCGTAACTTGGGTATGAGAGTAGTCGGCTCTCAGTTACCCCCTATGTAATTTTCCGTGTAATCCTCTCTCGCGGAGCGCACCCTCCATGCGAGGGGTCTGCCAACAAACCTGCTTTCAAGGTTAAGGTCCGCAGTTTCGGAATAATATTACAGCATCACAACAGATTCATTTTTTATGTTTCAACTTAAATAATTTGCGTATGTAAGGACTATCAGTGCAGGGTCGCAGTGATGGTTTGGGCGTGTAGTAAGATATTTTCAGTTTCTTAGAGATTGTCAAATGAAGCTATGAATATTATTTAATATTATAATACCAGCCCTGTATTATACTGTCCCACTGCTGGACACGTACCTTCTCTACGTCTGAGACGGTTTAAGCCTTAGCCTACTACAACCGTCGCCGCGTGGGTACAATTAGTGAAATTTTTGACACAGATAATAATTATTATTCTTTGTGCATTTTTCAGTTCTTGAATACATAACATTTGTTTTTGTAGATTAATCAACTTTTAAATATCTATAATGTTGTATTATGTTTGTAAGCGAATTGGAGTCGCATTTCCCAAAAGAATATATACCGCAGTTTTGAGCAATTTCTGACTTTAAAAATACTCAGACCTCTAATGATCCCTGGAGTCTTTGGTCCTCATAAGCAGCAGGATCGATTGGCATGAATATTGTTTTGCTTAAATCAACCATTTTCATGTTAATGACGGGTAAATAAATCGCCCCTATTCTTTAACATGAGGGCATACAATATAAAGATTTCATGAGTAATTCACTCAATTAAAATACTCAAAGAGGGCATACAATAATTCACTCTAAATTCACACTTAAAATGAATCGACACTGCAATGCGAAAAGCATTCAAGACTGTTACAATAAATATACCATCAATATCGCTACGTTTCGGATGTTTAGATGGGGCTACTCTATGTAATGTATTTGAGCCCTGTATTGAAGGGGATCAGACCAGACACATAGGGGGACCGGGGGTCCGCGAGCCTGGAGCCTGGGGGCATGGGGACGGCGCGTGTGTGCATGACGCGATTTTCGACATAACCACCCATATAACTAGCTAAGTATGAATCTGTGACTCGATATTTACGTACAGTCAGCAGCATAAGTAGATGAACAAATTCAAAATTTCAAATTGCCTACATACTTTTATGTTCTTACTAATCTTGTTTTTCTCTTCATAAAAATAAAATAAAAGGTATTTACTTTACTTCAAAGGAAGAAAAAAATATTTCATTTTAACTTAACGCGTATATAGGCGATTTGAAATTTTGATTTTGTACAGATATTTATGCTTCTGACTGTACAGGTAAGGATTCGTTTTTTATACTAGTGAGTAAAAGTTATTTATCATATAGGTTGTTAAGTATGAATCTATGACGCCATATTAACGTATGGGTGAGGTATTGGGTATGAGATATGGGTCGATTCGTTTTTTAGTAGTTATTCGGTAATGTTGTATTGGTAATTGCAGTTAGAGATATTACTTATTACAGCTAGCCTCAGAACTGGGTAGTCGAGATTTTTTTTTATAATTTATCAAACGGCAAAACACCCAAATAGTAAAAGAAAATCAATTTTTAAAATCCACGCAATCGTGAATTAGTTACAAGCTTTGAAATTTGGTGGAAGGGTTAGCTGTCAAATAACAGTAATATCAAACTATGAAGTCTACGAGTATCACCAGCCATAGCGCTGCGTGCGTGAGAAAGATATAGCGAGATAACCCCACTTTTGATCACAATAATATGTTAAATACTAATAAGTATTAATATTACCCGCTTTATTTTTCAACCAATTTTGATGTTAATTTCACAGAAGATTTCTTTTCTATTATTTCATTACATACAAAATCAAACATATTAAACTACCCTATATTATGGACCTGGTACAATCCTATATTCTTGGTGGGATCTCTATTGTCCAAGATTCACCAGCAACCATACCTCTGTCGCGTTAAAGACTCGTCTGTATTAGAATGTGAAAAATCTGCTTTCACGTTCCTTTGTCCTTAATTATAAGTATTAGTAAATGACATGATTTGGGCTCGCAAGCCGCGCTTGGTCATTCTAATACGACCTTGGACTTAACGCATAACGTGCGTTAAAGCTATTTTGCTTTGCATCTTCGCCATAGTTTCATGTATGTTACCTTTAGATGTCCAATATATTTAAATTATGTTTTATACTATCTTTAG
This sequence comes from Sphinx pinastri, assembly GCA_947568825.1. Taxonomy (NCBI): domain Eukaryota; kingdom Metazoa; phylum Arthropoda; class Insecta; order Lepidoptera; family Sphingidae; genus Sphinx; species Sphinx pinastri. Next base: position 3,439,257 of record OX387614.1, on the reverse strand, counting down.
GTCAATAATACACGAAAATCTAAACACCAACTTCAATTTTTCTATAAGACTTTCTGTTTTTGTTTTTTTCCGAGAGAATCAGCCAGTGTTAATAATTTTAGTAATAGTTCAGATAACAATATGAGTTCAGCACCCATGAGCCATATAATTATCACTTACAAGATTTGAATACCGAATGATATTTTGTATAGTAATATATCGTTCGTATATCAGATACATGGTGTTATTGTAATAAAAATAATAACAACTGCTATATCATATTATGTTTTGTAAAACAAATGTTCATATTTAAGTTTTCCTTAATTATAATAATATAATGCATAGATAAGACCCAAATCAATGCGTTATAAGAGCGTCTTTGGAATTGAACAGTTTGGATTTTTTTTTTCCCTTGTTCCTCCATGAAATGTTCATTACGGTAAACGATTGGCGACTTGTTGCTGCCTTGGTTGCTAGGCAATGGTATTATTATTATTCATACGCTTTTAGACCGTTCTCTGATCACAAAGGACTCCACTAATCGGCAATTCCTTTAACTCATTCATATTTATTGTACCTCGGAATATTGCTGTGCAATAACACTTTAATATTGCAAATACCCTTAATTTACGGTTAAAGACATTTATTTCTCAAAAGATTACAATAATCACTTATAGAGAAACATACAATATTAATAAAAACATAATATTCTAAAACCAAATTAGCGTAGTTAGTAAAGGGTAGTTGTGAAAGGTTTGTGTCCAGTAACTGCAGGTAAGCGCGGACTCGTAACAATGGATTTGTTTTCTAAGGCTCATACCTTAGTGACGGATTCACAGTTTAATAAAAAAAATTTTTTATTATTTTTTATTTTGTTTTATTGTAGATGTATTAAGTAGTGTTAGTAGATAAATTTGGGATTACATATCTTATAATGTTTAAATTAGTTTAGTTTAATTCATGTTGTTTATATTTCCAGTGATAAATAAATGCTTGATAATATGTTGTAAATAAGACTAATGGTTAGTACTTATCGATCAAGTAGAATTAATCCAAAACCAGTCTATTTAAAATATGAAAAATCCTTTAAAATTTATGTTTTTAACATTTTTTTATATGTTATTAATGTTTTAGCCGCTTTAATATCATCAGGGAGTCTATTATAAATTTGGGCTCCTTCATATAAAATGTTACTCTTGCCGTAATTTGTCCTAGGAGGTCTCAAACTAAGATTATTGGCTTGTCTAGTAATGCGCTTTCGACAGTCGGCGTTTTTAATAAAAGATAGCTGGGAATGTATATCTTTTGTCAAAATTTTTCTGATCAATATGGAAGTATTATATTTATATGTTTGAGCTAGATTCATTAGTCCAGTTTCCTTGTAGATTCTTACGGTAGGTGTTAGGTAATCATATTGAAACAATGTTTTAATCAGTTTATTTTGTGAGGTTTGTAGTTGTTTTAGATTACTTTTAGATGCTGAATCCCAAATTTCAATTAAGTAATCAATATTAGGTTTGACTAAAGAATTATATATGGTATATTTTACACGTTTCGGCAAGCATCGGACTATCGGACGTATAGCACCTGATAAAGCTGACAATTTGCTGCGAATTTTTTCTATGTGTGGCTTCCAAGTTAGCCGATTATCCATTACTAGGCCTAAATATTTTTCGGTACTCACTCTACTAATAACTTCACCGTTTATTGTTAAAGGACTATATTTACCAACTTTTTTGTTTTTAGAAGTGAAAATAATGTAATTAGTTTTAGAGGCGTTAATTGTCAGTAAATTTGATAGAAGCCAGGTGTGTAGTAAATTCAGATCACATTGTGCCTGGTCTGCCAGTGAATCTAATGAGTGACCAGAATAAAATAAACTTGTATCATCGGCATATAAAGTTAGGTCTCCTTTTAGTCCAATCTCATCTAAGCCGTTTACATAAATAATAAAAAGCAGAGGACCCAAAATTGATCCTTGAGGTACGCCACAAGTAATCAAATTGGATGCGCTTTGATAGTTATTAATTTTAACGACTTGTGATCTATTTGTAAGATATGATTTGAAAATATCATAAGCTGTTCCTGTAACACCAATATCTCTTAGTTTTGATAACAGTATTTCATGGCTGACGGTGTCGAACGCTTTCTTTAGATCAATAAATATTCCTAAAGTTATTTTTCTTTGGTCTATATTCAGCTTTATATTTGTTACTAAATCAAGAGTTGCAGATGTGGTATTTGACTTAGGTCTAAAGCCGTATTGTTTTTTAAACACAAAATCTTTGGATGTTAGAAATTCGTTCAAACGATTATATAGGATTTTTTCATATACTTTGGACAGAGCTGGTAAAACTGATATGGGCCTATAATTACTAGGTTCCATTTTATTACCCGATTTAAATATGGGACTAACTTTTGCGATTTTAAGAGAATCAGGGAAATATCCTTCATTCAGGCATTTGTTGATACAATTTGCCAGATTTTCTGCTATTAGATCATTAGTACGTTTGATAGCCTTCGCACTGATTCCGTCTATACCAGAACTGGTGTTTATTTTTAGATTGTTTATTATTTTAGTTATTTCAAAGGTAGTAGTAGGATTTAGCTTAGCCAGTTGATCATTACCGTATTGATTATGCTTGTTTGAATTATATAACAAAGATCGGTTATGGTCATGGAAGTTTTGGGGTATTTTTTTTTAGCTAGTTCGTGACCTATATTGGAGAAAAACATGTTAAATTCTTCACAAATTTCTTTAGGGTCTGTAGTTATACCTAGGGTAGTAATAAGTTTCCTACCTAGGGTAGAATTTAGAAAAATTAATTCAATTTTACCGAGCAATGAATCGCTCTGGCATCGCTTCGCGGTATTATGTAGACGCTAGATACATAAGTGATGACGTTCGATCGGTATATTTTTAGTTTAGTTCGATAGCGTACCTAGGAGATAGGTTCTGCGCAGCACGGGCGCACCCCGGGCGGCATGCACCGAGGGCGCGGGGCTGGCGCGAGCCCGGCCGCTGCGAGCAGTGCACCTCCAGCGGCCGCGGCAGCCACACTCGATACACATCGCCTTCACTACACTACAGTATGGTCACAATGTACATACTACTTTTGGGATATAACATCATGATACATAAAAACGAATAAAATATATCAAAATTGAAACTAGATGTACATTATGGCCACCCGCACGGTACTGAAGCGCGTCGCCGCAAAATCATGTTCGACTCTGATTCGGAAGTGGCTGGCCAGCTGTAGAAAAAATCCGCGAAATGCGTTTCCTGCCTTCCCGAAGAGGGCGCGAGCAGCTGCGGCCCCTGACGGCAGCCTCCAGCGCGTACGACGGAACTTACCACGGTAAGTAGTAGTGTTCAGGATTTTTTTTCAGCCCAGCGCACACTATTATGATGGCGATTGTTTTACTTTAGCTGTGATGCGGCGTCTGCGAATTCATATTATATTTTGTGTTGTAAAATGTATGTAATGTATCAAAACAAAAAGAAATTCTGCTTAATAAAATACGTCAAAAAAAATATAGGCACCGTTCTTTATTTTTAGAATAAAAATAGCGATCAATATAAAGAAATTCATTTGATGTGTTTTTGATGATGGTTTACTGAATACTGTGAAAATTCTAATATGAAACTTGAAAGACAAAAAACAATAAAAACAAATGCAGATGAATTAAGATATTAATGTAAAAGCTGATGGCGAAATTTTTTTATATAAAAAAAATAAACTATATCAAATTAAATGAAATACTGAGTAAAACGTTCTCTTGAAACTTCCATTGAGAAAAACTTATTTATTTTATTTAAAACTTGTGCAATTATGTATAAAGGCGGATTTAATGGCAGAGGCATTCTGCTGGACAAACTAATTAGAAACAAATAAAACTTTAAGTTAGTTCTTGAGTGGATCGAAACTCAAAACACGCCAACCACCGGTTGATTATGCTTACCCGCACGCCTATTTCGCCATTGAGCTCCAAACATGCAAGAGGCATTGTGGCCTCTGTAGTGTACACAAACAATTAAATAAATCGTTGGAACGTATGTGTAAATATATTATGCCATACTATGTGTTAGGCAGTTAAGCATAGGCGCAATTAATGCACTAACTTTTCGCCATGCGTATTCCGTTCCATGATGTGATAGGGGGCTAGCCTATCGCCATATCGAGCACATATTCCAGACTCCGGGTTGATACTGAATAGAAACTCCCAATATCACTTTGCCCGACCCGGGGATCGAACCCGAGACCTCAGCATTGCAGTCGTACCGTAATACAACTACGCCACCGAATCTACTTTATATAGGTATATTTGGACAGTATTCACAAAAATTGGGCCTTTTCAATAAATCGTATCGTATATAAGCGGCGATAGCCTAGTTGGGAATGGAACGTACTGCCGAGACGTATATCCGTCCGCAGGTTCAAAACCCATGGGCACACCTCTGACTTTTCTAAGCTTATGTGTGTATTCTTTGTGAATTATCGCTTACTTTAACGGTGAAGGAAAACATCGTGAGGAAACCTGCATACTTGAAATTTCTCTATAAGTATTTCGAAGGTATGTGAAGTCTACCAAGCACTGGGCCAGCGCGGTGGACTAATGCCTTAACCCTCTCAGTTGTAGAGGTCCGTGTCCAGCAGTGGGACAGTGTGTAATACAGGGCTTTATTTTATTATTATTGTATTTATAATAAATCGTATAATTTTAAAGTCCTCCAATTTTGAGATTTACTTAATTTTATTTTGCTTATAAACAACACTTAAAATGAACGTTTTTAAAAAAGTTATAAATGGCTTAAATTATTTTTTAATGGATCCAAGATCTACATATATTTTTTCCCCTTTAATATACATTAAGTTTGAGCCTGGTTTGATTTTGAGGCCCAGCACCTATACAAAAGCGGACATCTCCTTTCACTAAGTCTTAAAATTCAAAATAACATATCTAACACAACCACGAGAAGATTCCAAGAAAACGCTAAGTACTTCTATTAGAAAATTGTATTTATCAAATCACCTTTTTAGGATAAATTTTCTACATTTTTGAGCATAATTGGTGGTGGCACTGTCTGCTACCATGGTTACTAATCCCCTCTCACTCGGCGATCCCCAACAACGACGACGGTGATCGATACTACTTTAATTGACGCATGTACTGATTCTTACCCCTGTCTGGCTCGAGTAGGTGTTACGTGTATGTTATGTACCGATGTCGCATAACTCTTTGTTTTGATCGAATTTGCTGGTGCTATTTTTATGTTATTTCATTAATTACGTAAGGATGATTTAGGTGATTTTTGATTTGATTGAATATGATCACATTTAAGATTTAAAAAATTTAATTAACAATAAAATTTGTAAAATAAGTTTTAAATCGAAGTGTACATTATAGAAAGAAGAAAACCACTTTGCATCCGAAATGCAGCTAGATTTCTAATATAAAATTTTTGACTTATACAATATTAAGTAAGAATGGGTTTCATACCCCTCCCCCAAGATAAGGGCATGTAGAGATTTTTAACCCCCCCTCTCCTCGGGACCCTTACGTAATAAATTAATGGCCCCTTACAGTCTACCCAATTTTGTCTTGGGCTGGCTTGGCTGAATGAAATGCTAGGCTTGACCGACTACGTAACTTTACTGCGTTTCTTCCGATGATTCTCAGAACAGTCGTGATTTCTTTTCATACTAGTTGCCACGCACGCACTTTTCCATTGATGGTACGTGCGGTGGCCACGCACGCACTTTTCCATTGATGGTACGTGCGATGGTAATCAATTACAGTTAGGTGACCCAGTTGTCCTGTTGGAATTTTATTTAGCAAAAAATAAAAATATGTTAGTGGACCTTAGGTCCCTATATCATTGTAAACGCATCTATAATTAGTTGTGTTTTTGTACATCAAAACAACTTCAAAACGGCAAAGTAGAATTGTAGCAAACAAATAAATTTAACCATTGAAAAAAATCCTCATACTATACATATAGGTCGTGTGTTGTTGGGAACTACAAGAGACTTGGGCTCCCATCCCAATTATAATGTAACTTTTAGATGGGGTAAATCCTGTCTTATTATAAATATCCCCTGAAGAATTCCTATTCAAACACACGCGTACCTTTTTACAGAGTTATCTGAATGAGACCACGAGGTCGTTTATTCATGCTTTTGTCGGTACAAGCCCTTTGTCTAATTATAAGGGATTCGAAGCCGCAACGGACCTTTTGAGTCTATATTATGAACTATGCAGGCGACTTCCCCCGTATGAAATCTCTTTACCGGAATAGATGTTCTACTTTTTAAGTAAAAAAATATTAAATAATTGAATATATTACGAATTGTCTTCGTCTATTGTGACATTTCATCCGAGACCACTCAGTGATATATATCTGAGTTAGCTTTTAGAAAACATCTGAATTAATTTGAACAATATACTTCGAGATATTTTATAACATTAGTAGAAAAGCAACTGCAAAGTATTAAAACTCCATTCAGGAAGTCCCGTTTGATCTTGAGGAAAAATCTAAGTAAGAAAGTAATTTAACAACGAAGCGACTTGAGTGCGAGCCGCCTCTACTCCTCCCGGCAGGTGTGCCTTGTCGGAACACCTTTGTACAATGATTATGAAGCTTAATATTTTGAAACAATTTCCTATATTTTTTACATTAGTGATTCCACACCTATATTTATGAAAACCTTAGCTGACCAGACCAGTAGGCAAAACAACGTAGCATTTTTCTTATTATTTTTCTTTATTAATGTAGTCGGGTGAAATCTGCACGCGGCTAAACTTCTGTTGTCCATTTTTGTTCAATGGATCACCTTGTTAAAAAACGGCACGTCGTCCATTGTTAGCAACAATTTGCTCTATTTTCCTTTTCATGTTACTGTGGATATTATCATAATAAAGGGTTACCATGTCCACCCAACAAACCTCTGTCCCCGATGAAAGGTTTAAATCTGGTCCAACAAAAAAGCTTAACAAATAATACAGTACATTCATTTACGTTCATTATAAGGACTAGTCTTTATACTCTTGCATGTCCATTTTGAGCTTTTAAACTAATTTGCATATAAAATGGTTTGATAATGCGGTTCGTTTCTCAATGAAATCTCGTGTAACCCATTTGTGCATCAAATCCGTCCTTTAAACCAGCATTATCATATCATCATTTGATCAAATGATTTGTCATCTCATATGTTCGTCGCATGTCGTTATGTACATCAAAATCGACCCCTTTGTGTCCAGGTATATAGACTTGTCAAAGACCATTCTGATCTTAGGGGTGTTTCACATAGGTCCAGATTCAATATGCACTAATGGATTTGCCATGTAAATTAAAGCCGTTAATTGTATCGAGAATTCGAATTGGATATAAAATAATATCTTACTTTCAAATTATTTGTGTAATAATGTCCTATCGATCGTCAAATGGTCCAGACGGAGCCCGAAGACTCAATGACCCGCAGTTTCGACTCGTCTCCATCCAGACATTCCGGTGGGCGCCCACCCAGACGGACTCTTACATATGAGAGACATATAATTTGGTACAACAATCAGTCAGTAAACTTCAAATTAGTAATCAAACTAATTTGATGACGAAATATCATGGCCGCAACCGTTTGTTATTTTTGTAAAACGGATAAAATCTTGAAGTCGAAATAAAAACAGTATTTCATAATTTTATGATCTAAAACTACCATTTTCAGATTGCTTATTGCGTAAACTATATTAGTTATGTATTTTTCGATTTTTTATCACATAGAGTAAAACACCCTATTATCCTAGTGGCGACGACATGCGTTAGCTATCAAGAACTTCGGTTATGTATCGTTTAGATCTATAATTTTAGGTATAACAGGCAAATTATGATAAAAATTGTATCGAGATGATACTTTTGGGCTTTGGCGATAAGTCTCTTTTCGAGACGCCTATTAGTCGAAGCGAAAATAGCTCGCAAACATAATATAAGCTAATTTACATGACGGCTCAGTCAATTTTAATCTTAACCACGAACAGCATAGTTATTGTTTCTAATGGCTAGGAGGTGAATAGAGGGAGGTCGGAAGTTTATAGTTTCAGTCAAGCATCTTGGATCAATCATACTGACTTTCCGGCTTAGCTCGCTCATCGCTACTCGCGGCCGTTGCGGGACGCCTTTGAAATTGTGCAAACATTGAAGCAAACTTAAGTACCGATATGGCTATAGACCCGCAATTTTCCGTCGTTTAGCTGCTAATAATCCGTACCGTAAACGCGAATGCCGTATTCTTAACTACTGTTCGTGTCAATGTAAACAAACGTTGCGATTTAATGTGGTTCCGTGTGCAGTCTTGTATACAGGTAATTGAAATATTGGCTTTGTGTGTTTGCAAGGTGTGTTCAAAATATTTTATTCACGCGAATGCATACTTTTTGATACGTATACTTTGACAGCTAGTCAATATAAATTAACCTTAGTGATAAACAAATATGTGCACAACATTACATTATGCTATTTTTGAACTTTGAATGTGTTACGTGCATTAAAAATAATTAATAAAAAAATATTCCTGTAATTATGTTTTCTTTAGGGGCCTACGTTCGGCGCCAGATGTACTCAGTCGGTTTTTTTTTGCAAGAAAATAAACGATGTCCTACAGAATGTTTTATTTTGATAAATAGTTCTATAGTTACAATACAATAATGAACACTATAGCTCGGCTAGCGGTACGTTCCGAAATTCGTTCCCGCCGATATCGTGAGGCGTTGTGACTGGTGACGCTGATGGTTTTCTCAGATGTATTTATAATTAAAAAAAACACACTATTACGGTACAAATATATACCACCTAAAGAAAATATACCCTGCGGTTACCTAATATGAGAGGTGGTGATGCTAATGAGTAAAGTTCACACCTTGTGGTTGTTTACTAGATTTTTACGCCAAGCAGTGGAATGAATAATATAGATACATTTTATAAATACGTACATATATTATGCACATGCATTTAATTTCCGCTACCTTGAGGAAAAACCTTGATAGCTGGTAATACAGTTTACATACCTGTCATGTCGGCGAGCCGTTGTCGAATATTTTCAAACGGAATTATTGGGCTTTTCCTCCTCACAAAACATACACACCGATGATACGATTTTTCTGCCACTATTTTATATCTATTTAGGCATGATATCTATAATAACCGATTCAAAAGAAAAACACACGGAGATTTAAACATGTCTAGAATTTTGACAAGTAATGCCAACGTAGATAAAAAATATATTTACAGATGTCAGAGGTAAAATAACTGTGAACAGACAATACTAGACTATCATCTTGCATTCTATTCAATGTTTTGAGTTGTTTAATGCTCTAAGATTCAATGTCGTATTCCGTTATAATTATAATGAATCTCATTAACATTTCTCTGTCCACCCTTATCTGGGAACAAAGCGTTAAACATCTGCAATGAGAGTTTAAAATGTGTTTCGTTAAAAAACATACATGGTCAACATTAAAGCTTAAAATGTATTTATTTTAAACCTACCCCTTTGTAATAGTATTTGCAGAGCCCTATTCATCAACATCCCCATAGTCTGGCAAACAGGAATCCAGACAAAAATAATTTGCAGACATCAAAGCAACCCTCTGAAATCAATCGGCGTATATTAATCCTGCTCGCGCCGGTGCAACGGGGGGCTGAGGGGGGTTTGTTCTGAGTAATTATTACTGTACTCGTCAAAGAGTGGGTCGTTTGCAGTTTCGATATCTGGTATTGACACCTTAATTAAAAGCTTTGCCCGGGCTGCAGCGAGCGGTGGGCGGTTGTGGGAGGCGTCATCGATACCTGCAGCCGGGCGACAGAGCTGTGGCCGTACCAAATGCCCCTGGCCATGGCGTTTGAATTTCGAAGCTCCTCTCCGAGGGTGGTAGGCAACCCGTTGATATGTGGGATGGACAGTTCAATTAAGAGCTATGCCCGGGCGGCGGGGTGGCGGGTGGTGGTGGGTGGAAATACTGTACAATGTTTGTGTACTCGATACCTGCCGTTTCCGACTAATGAATTACGACAGTCAATATTGCGTCGGACTTGGGGTCTATTTGTCTACATTGATATTTTCTTTCAATAGATGCGCCCAACAGCGATTTTAGTTTTGTATGCGTTGTTACATTTTTCAGATTCATTGCATCTTTACAAATACCGCGAATAATAGTTAGGATGGCGTAAATTTGTTTTTCTGTTCTCATGTAAATATTAATTCTGTGATCCTATGCCGAATGTAAAGAAACAATTAGGCACTTCTGACACAGTGAGAGCACAATTAGGTAATTCAGTTATTTTACCATTTTTATAAGTGTACGGCAAAGTGACCCCACTGTATCTGAGGGTAAGTGGAGTAGCGTCGACTTGCAGTACATGCGTACTATACATAGCTCGGGGCTTCGATCTTGAAGCCGGCTCGGAGCCTTACAAGTCTGTATTCGTCTGCCCCCCTGCTCTATCTCCCACATGGAGTCGAAGCAACATGTGTATACTTGTTGCTTCAAGTTAGGTTCGTCTCCCTTACTCGTTTAATGTAATTATAATATGCACAAAGCTTTATGTTAGTTACATATACTTTGTAGTAAGCAGATCTCTGTTTTGCGGTTACTTAAAAAGTAATTATCGGCCATCTCACCCGGTTTTATCCTATGTAATACTTTGGTTTCATGTATCGCATAAAATATGGTGGTCTTTATCCATGTTTTTATTTAATGAGTATTTCAATTTAATCACTTCCAAATTACAAGATTATTCCGCAAGTTAACAACAATATATACAATAACGTTATGTTTTAAATATACTTGATTTCGTTTATTTTAAGAGTGCGATTTCAACGCTTGCTGATAAAAGCTATTTGTCACATAAATGTATGAGTCGACCAAATACAAAATATACACTGTAATCTATGCTCCTACATTTAAAAAATCTTCCACCGACCAGTAAGGAACATACATATAATGCGACAGTTGATAAAAGTCGGCCATAACGGACACAACACGGGGTGACAACCCCGATAAATGAATAGGGCTCTTATTATAATTATAATATTATAGACCCATTGAATTATTAACTGTCGTATTCTAATTTCTAACCGGTGTATTGCATTTTCTAAACCACATCGTATTACGACGGCAATATCATATCATTGAAAATGTATCAAAGCTTCCGTTTTTAATAATATATAAAGTATTACAATTTGCAATAAACCCACAAAGATAAACGCCACGTTAAATAATATCTCTTTGATACAAAGCAAACATTGCACAATCAATATGTACGCAAATGAAAATGTCCCGCAGCACTGTATTAAAATAAAATCCGCTTTGACATGCGGACAGATTTCCCTTTGTGCGCTAGATAAATACACTGTTGACTGTACAACAAAATGATTGCATAAAGTTGGAAAATACTCGCTGTAGACTTAATTAAAACACTCATGCGCGGTAAAAACATGGATGTATTTATGATGAAACATAATATTCGTTTACCCGATACAGTTACAGACGTCTATAGTCCCGAACTTAATTAACTCAGTCCTTTATGGTGGGCGGTAGTGAGGGCATTTCCCCCACCGCGTCTAGCCTTTGATTAATTTACATGTCTGCAGTATTGTTAATATACATGGGGTTGATATTGGAATTTCGAATATGGAACTTGGACGTAATTAATTAAACTCTGCCCGGGCTAGGGCTGCAGCTAGCGGGCGGCCCGGCGGTGGGTGGTGGTGAAAGGGCCTGCGTAAACAAACGTTTCACTGCATATTAAGCCATGAGCAGCGTACATTTGCAACGGTTTTTATTAAAATCCTTTATCTTTTTTTGATTTCGTTTGCAGTGAAGGTTTAAAAATTAATATCGGTATTGCACGGGCTGCCTTTTTTGGTTATTTCAGTATTTGTATTTGCATCGTTTCTTTTAGCGTATTGTATTAATTTGTACAATGGCCATAGCCGATATTCATGGTTGCCGGTGAAATACAACTGAATATGGTAGATTGCATCACTAATTAACAACGTTTGTTCCCAAAGGTTGAATATGAGTAGCAACGCAGCACTTCCTTCCAGAAATTCGTAGCACATCATTTTTTTTTCACTGCAATATCATCCTCGGACAATAGCAGTGAAAATGCAGTAGGTGTACATCACAACTGAGTACCGTATGTTGTTTCAATTATCCGCATATTCGACGCATACCTACGTGCCACAATGCTTTACTCGCTCAATATCGCTCATTGAGGGCTTTATCCGGGCGGCGGGCTGGATTTAGTTTCATGTGTAATTTCAGGTAGAATACCAAATAGCCAGTATTTCGCGTATTACCTGTTGTGAGCCTTGCTTTGAGCTTATACGTGACATATGTTGATTGCGGCTAGTGATGCTGTGAATGAAAAATTAAAAATCGTTTATTGAAAAAATAGACTTACAGAGAATCAATGTTACCTAAAATGAACAGACACTATGAGATCCTTAAAATTAGAATTTCCAGAGGTACCCAAACTAGGCATAGCCTGTATCTTGGGCTATCCATGACAGAGTTAGCTTCAGCTGAGTGTTAGGGTGAAAGGAAGAAAATACACGTAACAGAATAATTAGATTTATCATTACATACTATGGTACTGTCAACTGTGCAATAGTATACACTCATAATATTTAATTGTGCGATTTATTTGTCTGTCGTCATCGATAGTCTCAAGTTCCGATAGTATATAAGGAATATATAATATCTATACTATACTAATATTATAAAGCTGAAGAGTTTGTTTGTTTGTTTGAACGCACTAATCTCAGAAACTATTGGACCGATTTTGAAAATTCTTTCCCTAAATGGAAGCTACATTACTCCTGAGTGCTATAGGCTACTTTTTATCCCGTAAAAACTTTTCCACGCGGGCGGAGCCGCGAGCAAATCTAGTATATAATAAACATTTAAGGAAACGTTTACACGTTTGTCGATCAATCACGCACAAATTGTTAAATTATTATTTGGAGCGGTATACTCGTAACATACGACAAAGCTCCTTAAAGAAAGATTAAAATAAATATATATATATATATACCAATGAAATTTGGCACTGTCCCAGATTTAACCAAGAAGCTACTTTTACTAAATGCACAGCTTAACTTTTGTGGGTAGAGTGTACGCGCACCGAACGCTAGCAAAAGTTAATATGTATTAAGCAAAGTTTGAGTCTGGTAAAGCTTTCGTAATGGCCCTTCGTGTACCCACAACTTCATCCTTTGAGGCTAATATGGGCTTAGGTTGCGTATAACGTACGAAGTTTGTTGCAATCGCTTGCCGGACTTGCACTTCGGATGGGGGAGGTGGCGCGCCGGTGTGATCCGCAATCAGAAATAATTAAATGAGTAATTCATCTGCAAGATAGGGTTACTGGGAGTAGTAGATATGTCTTATTTCATATTACGCATTGTCACACCTTTTATCCCCAGAGGGGTAGGCAAAGGCGCAACTAGTGCACCCACTTTTCGCCGTACGTATTACGTCCCATGATGTGATAGGGGGCGAACCTATCGCCATATCGGGCACAAATTTCAGACTCCGAGCTGATACTGATTAAAAAAATACAATATTACTTTGCCCGACCACGGGATCCAACCTGAGACCTCAGCATTGCAGTCGTACTGTAATACAACTACGCCACCGAGGCAGTCAAGTTAACTTAGTTAGCAATTTAAATTGGGCTCCGAATCCAAAAAAAAATTTAGTGTTCATGTCGTGTTCATAATATCATGTTGTAAATGACGACCGAACGATCATTATGTTGCGCTTGCCTTTAAATTTATAAATTATTTAAATTGTGCATATTGATGGAAATCACGAAAATTTAAAAAAGAATTACCAAACATTATGTTTGTAAATGTAGGCGTATGTACGCTGTACACCGTTTATTTATAATTATTTAATTGTGTTCTCTATTTTTATTAGAATTCTTAGATGTAGTGTTTAGTGTTTGTAAAATTCCTTGAAATTGGATTTATCCCTATTTAACGGTGATGTGTGTGCATAAGCTTATATAACTAATCTGACTGTATGCAAGACTTAGAAAAAATATATATATGTAAAGATTCCATGGACAAATGATGACAAAAAAGTAAACCCGGAGTTTCTTTCTGCCTTTCTTCTTCGGGTCGTCATCGCTTATATGTAGCTAGTGAAAGGCTGTTAGGTTAGCTAGGATAGGGCCTGTAGTGTCCTCACCGGTGAGGCTCGCGACGCGTTCCTCCTATTATTTTTTAATAAAAATGATCTCTTTGTTTTTGTATCCTCTTTCCTGCCAAACCGAGCTGCCTTTTTTGTTTATTTGTCATTGATTTTCTTTTTGTATCAATAATAATTATTATAATTAATTTAATGTATCTTTACTTATCATAAGTGCAACTATGTTCGCCTACGTGATGAATAAAGTATTGTTTTTTTTTCATGTAAACATAAAATCACCAATTGAAAAGAAGATTACATTTCTTGTGTTGTAATAAGTTCTTATTAATCATTCGATATTCAAGGTCAAACAACGATATTTTTGATACGGTAGTATCTTTAAACTATTTTGAACCCAACACGAAAATAATTGTCAAAATCCTATTTGATTTCAAGGAGTTCCCCTCTGCATCTTAGAGACCAACGTACTACCAATGAAATTAAAATTAAAATAGGACAATTGCAAAGCTATACGAAATCCAACGCAGAAATAACCATTTAAATCGGACCACGTGGCAAAAAATTACCACCGCACAAACTTATTTTTTTAAGACGTATAGGTAACCTCCTATGGAGTCAGTTAAATCACTATATGTTTCGGTAGTTAACAACTAAAATGGAGAATATAATTTGTATGATTTTCGACACACTTACGGATTATCATCGAAAGCTTTTCAATGCACTATGAGGTCTAGACTTTGACATCCACATCTTAAAAGGGATCTCAAAAAGGTTGCTGATTGTAAAATCTAAGCCGAATCACTATTCTACAATGGCTGAAAAAATTAAATTGCGCCGACCGTAGCGTCAGTACCTAACGGCAGGAGAATGGTCTAGTCATGGCCAGGCAGTGGCTGGCTTTGGGGGAGGGGGGCCACCGCCCAGGGCCTCGCGCCTCCAACCGAGGACCTCTTTTTTGGTCCCCACCTTGTTTACCAATGCATTTTAAGCATATGCCACTGTGTTCAGAACCTACAATAGCTTCTCAGCCTACACCAATATTCTAACGACCGTTGCCCGCAGCAAGGTGCAAGCGCAGCGCAAGTTCGCTCAGGGGGCCATCGTGCCGCCCTCGATCACCGTGCCGGACCGCAGGCGCGATGTCACGCCCAAAGAAGACCCCAGCCAACGCATGGGCCAGAACACCATCGTCAAGATGCCCGCCAGAAGCCTTCTTGACGTGGTGGCTTTTAAAAGTAAGTCATTTTGAAGCTTATATACCTACATTAAATTTGGGCGCCATAAAGGGGTGTTCAAGTATTATTTTTACTCCCAATAAAAATGTCTGTAGTTATATAAGTAACCTTTTGTATTAATAATAATTATTATAATCAATTTAATGTATCTTGACTTATCATAAGTGCAACTATGTTCGCCTACGTGATTAATAAAGTACTTTATTTTATTTTTTATTTTATTACGTATAAATTATATACGCTTGTATTGCGAGTTAGAAATCTCTTTTTATTTATAATTACCGCAGACGCGATTAAAACAATAAAACAAGAATTTTAGCGGCTTTTCGGTACTTTGCGCTACATAATTGTGACTTTAGGCACAGCTTTAGGTAAAAATGGTTTGTTCCTGAAAAGGCTCAATATAACATTTAAATGACCTTGTAATATAAATTACTAAGAGATGTTGCAACAGTATAAGAATATGCACCCGACGAGATCAAGCGAGGAGACTGCTCAATTCGCGTTTTAAAACCGGCCTAAAGGATAGGGGATTAGTTTGACAGCTGGGGTCTCTCTCGTCCTGCCAGGTATCGTTGGAAGTGCGGTCCCGGACAAATTAGTATTAACGAGGACGCCGCGCCACGCCGGCGCGAACGGACATGTTCGTTGGCGATAGTTCACATTTTATATAGAAGAGCAATTTACATGTACAGTCAGCCACATAAGTAGCTGAACAAATGCAAAACTTCAAATTGCCTCTACACTTTGGATTTTTACCAATTTTCATTTTCTCTTCACAAAAATAAAATAAAGGGGATTAACTTTACTTCACACAAAGAAAAAAAGTATTTCAATTAAATTTTACGCGTAGAGGTGATTTGAAATTTTGAATTTGTTCTGCTACTTATGTGGGTGACTGTACCTATTTCAAACATGGTTTCATTTCATCTTCCATCCGCTTTGGTATGATATTGTAACATTATATTAATCCTTAATTTTATTAAATTAACACTGACCGTCATCGTAAAAAATTATGTAAATATTTAAATTGTGTTTTTTATGTCTCATCGTTTTTTATTTGTTGGGCCTGCTATAATGTTGGTCAATCAGTTATGTTTAGGGGAACAGTCAACAATCAAAGAAAATAAAACATTAGTTCATTTATAGCATTTATTAAAAAAAAACATTCTTTGTTTCTGTAATTGTTTGTACATTCATTAAAATATAATATCCTAAATATTTTAAATTCTAAAATAGAAACTAAAATTTTACTTAGAATTTCAAGTCTCGTGGAAAAACATTAAATAGTTTTTTTTTATATTTCCACCTATATGTTGATGGAATGTAAATTGCATTCCAAGCCGGCATACGTATTGAGCTTAAGTATATGATTAATCAGGTAATTCATTTAAAAAAAAAACGGTGTCATTTTGATCTGCCATATACTAATTCATTAATAATTAATATAGGCCTTGCTAGAAGCACAGCTATCAAAATCATAACGTTTATAGTTATCGACGCATTCGTAGAGTTTTCCGAACTTACCTTAAACATGCCACTAGTGAGGGGATAACCGAAGAATTGTTTGCAGGCATGCATAGCCACTTCCAACCATTCGTACTGCTGAAGAGACTTCCCGAATCCCCTGTCGAGAACGGGCACCGGTCAGCCGTGAAAGAGAAACCTCCAGAACACAACCACGGCGGTAACGTGGCCCCCGGTTTGTTCAAACGGTTCGCGCGGTCCAAACACCTCGCCAAAATGAAGGCGAAGGCCCTGCACACTATGAAGCTGAGGTCACGTCAAGGCCAGCAGCCGAAGAAGGTGATAAAGGTCACCAAAAGGAAGCAAGAACCGCCTCCGCCGGTGAGGGCGAAGCGGCGCCGCGTCGTACAGCCTTCCATTTCGGAATTCAGCGTGGACGACTACAAGCCACTCACGTACTTCACCAAGAGACCGGTGGCGCCCGTGACCAGGTCGAAACCGAGGCCGCCCATGCCTGGACACTCAGCAACTGTCAAGACTAAGACTAAAGGTAATGTTTACATTATGTTACATTATGTCCCCCTTTGTTATGAATGCAGAATTTTACAATATTTCCAACACATAATTATGCTCATGATTTCGCGGCCGGACTCTGGTGGGCAGAGTTCTTCAGACACTCCAAGCAACGGCTGAGAACGTAGAATCGAATACTCAGATTTACTATGTCTAACCGATGAGCAATAAGTTGCTTCTGTTTGGATTTCTATATAGAATGGAGATTTTGATAGCTCATTGTTTGCAGATAACGTCAAGTTAAAGACGCCTGCTCCAGCCCCTTTGACACGTAAGTTATATAATTGTTTTTTTATTACCTGTTTTCATTAGTCTCATTATTGTACCCAATCCTGTGCTACTAGGACCAAGAAGTTAATTAAACAGGTTTTAATGATTCCGGTTCCAACTTTGATGTGAGCCTTTAGAAACTTTCAAAATTAAAAACAATTGTGAATTAAATATAATATAATGTTATATTGCGTATGTAAATACATTGACACCTGCTAGGAGATCATTGTTTCTCATATTGAGCAACTTTACAGGAGAACGCGTCAAAGTTTACAAACAATCCTGTTTTTGTTAAAACCCATGACCCAAAAACTGTGTTTATTTGAATGTATTTAGGCAAAAATCGCATATCACACAGTTATTATATCATTTTCAGCCCTATTTCATACATTTTTGTTTTACAATGACAACCCACCATATTTCGCTTGAAAATTACATCGTAACTCAGACATACAATCAAAAAATGTACTTATTATACTATTATATATTTCCACCAAATTTCAAAGCTTTGTAACTTATTTATTATTGCGTGGATTTGGACAATTCTTTTTCCGTCAGATTTTCGATGACATATTTTTGATAAATGTATAAATTTTTGATAAGTCTACAGAACTTGCCACCAAAATTATATCCCCTCTGCTGTGTCTGATTTAAACGATGATCTGAACCGTATAGCTAATTGGGCAGAAACTAATTCATTGGTACTAAATGGTAACAAATCAAAGTTCATTATACTTGGATCAAAGAAACAGATCCTTAAAATTGCCTACAAAGGAGTGCACTTGAATATTAAAGGAGTTCCATTGGAGAGGGTTCGTGAAGTGCGGAACTTGGGTTTGATTATGGATGAGGAACTTCGCTTTGAGTAACACATAACAGTCGTGAGCAATTGTTTTTATCGGCTTAAGGTTTTGTATCAAATTAGAGATGTTCTAAATACTCCTATGCGCATTAAGTTAACCGACTCGCTCATCCTGTCCAAGTTCAATTACATGGACACTGTATATGCTCCACGTCTCTTAGTTCGCACGAAAAAACTCATACAACGAGTGCAAAACGCATGCGCTAGGTTTTGTTTCAACATACCTCCACGCACACATGTAACCCCTTACTTTAATAAAGCCGATATTCTTAAAATGAAGGCGCGCCAGGATCTTCATATGGCGTGCCTTTTATTCAATTTAATTAAATACCGTACTCCTTCATATCTCGCCGACAAGCTGCACTGGCTGCAGGACGTGAGCGTGCACCACACTCGCGCAGCCAGCTGGGCGCTGGTGGTGCCTCGTTCCCGTACCAACGCATTCCGGGGTAGCTTTAAATTCGCCGCATCTCGATGCTGGAACGACTTGCCACCGCCCCTCCGTAGTCTGCAAACATTACACAAGTTTAAATCTCAATATAAAAGAATATTACTTGGGATTCAAAAAGATACCGAGTAATATCATAATATAAGAATCATATATTCTATGGTTTTTTTATCTGCTTACCCCTTCGTTTGTAGACTCATGGCGCGGCGGTGTCGTGTTGTCTCCAGCGTATGTCGAAGATGCGGGCATCGTATCTACCCTCGCATATAAAAGGCATAAAATTCCCATGGGTTTTAATTTTAATTTTCTTTCATTATTAATAATTCTTTGCAATAATTCACTTCCCAATTCATGATCACACACTTAATAATACAATTTATTTAACTCAATTTATTATTCCTAACTTCTCACTATTTGTTTAATTTTAGTTTTATAATAATTATTATTGCAACACGTCTGTGCGCTCTCAACGCGTCGGGCCCATGGAAGACCAGCGCTGTGACTCGTTCGCGGCTTGTGCTGAATGGGACCCGTTTCGCACTCACACCATGACGTTCGTGACGATACACTAGTACTGCGTTTCCTTTTTTCTGTTATTAAATGTAATTTTTATTTTCTTTATGTGTACTGGTGTGTTTAGATTTAATTTTAATGTTTTTTTTTTATTTTTTATTATTTTATATTTGCTCGCTTGTAATTTGTTTGTGCCATGGTGTTGTGCGAATAAATGTTTTGTATTTGTATTTGAAATAAAACCCGGAAAAGTGCGATCTGGACTTGTACTCGTTACTTGCGTACGGAGGGTTCCGTACAAACTTGTAGGTAAGGTATCTGAGTATATACCTAAGTTCAATAGTTCGCCAAAATTAATTAATGAAATTTAAAAAGTTGGTAATAGTAAATTCACGTTTTTTTGTTATAAATATAAATAAATAAATAAAATATTAAATATGTAAATATTTACGGCTTTCAGGTTTTTTTTCCTTAAGGGCTTAAGTTACGTAAATCTCGATTTTATGCCTCCTTTAAAAAAATTAAATAAAACAACCAGAGCATTCTTCGCAAATATATTCAGGAAATAAGTAATATTGTATTGTATTTGGTCTAGTGATTTCTCGTGCCATTTTTTTTAAATCCAATATTGTGTATAAAATCTTAATTCACATCAGCCAAAATCCTCCAAAAGCATGTTTTTTTTTATGGCATTGAATGACGAGACGATCATGCCGTTCGTCTGATGGTAAGCGATACGACCACCCATAAGCAGCAACACCATCCAGCACCTTGAGTTACAAAGTACTGTGTGGCGTACCACTGCGCTCGTCATCCTGAGACATAAGATGTTAAGTCTCACTATGTCCTTTAGTTACACTGGCTACAATGTCCTTCAAACCGAAACACAACAGTGCATGCACACTGCTGCTTGGCGGTGGAAATAGACATTGCGGTGGTACCCACCCAGACGGACTCTTACATATGAGAGACCTACCACCAGTGTATTTTATATCGTTCACATTACGATTTCTGTGTTATTTTTTTTTTATTGCACTGCTGGACAAGACGAGCATGCCGTTCGCCTGATGGTAAGCGATACGACCACCCATAACCAGTAGCAACACCATCCAGCACCTTGACTTACAAAGTACTGTGTGGCATTCCACTGCGCTCGTCATCCTGAGACATAAGATGTTAAGTCTCATTATGTCCAGTAGTTATACTGGCTACAATGTCCTTCAAACCGAAACACAACAGTGCGTGCACTGTTGCTTGGCGGTAGAAATAGACATTGCGGTGGTACCCACCCAGACGGCCTCTTACATAATGAGAGACCTACCACCAGTATTTGATTTTACTATACTATAAATTAATAATTACTCTATTTTAAAAACATTCAGTGGGCTTAGAATGTGACAAAAAAACACGTCACGTCTCCGTTTCGTCTTATTGGGATTGGTTGAGAGACTAACACTTGACTGACGTATTGGTCTCTCGATCAATCACAAACATCAAAATTAAACGACATCGTTTTACGAGTTGCGTCTTTGTGTCACATTCTAAGCCCACTGTTCTCTTTTTTTAAATATCGTTATAAATTACCAAATATTTAAGAGCGTATACACCTATCCGTGCGCTGTATGGTTTAAAAACAGTACTTTTAGAATCAGTTAATATCCATCGAAACATTATTTTAAAAACATATTAACTACTGAACCGATTTAAATGAATTTTGGTACACAGATAGTCTAGAGCCTGAGAGAGGACATAGGCTACTTTTATCCCGGAAAAACATTACCCGGGAATTTTATCCCGGATTTTATTTTCTCGCGAGTGAAGCCGTCGAAGCCAAACCACTGAACCGATTACGATGCAATTTAGTAGGGAGATAGTTTAAGGCCCTGGGAAGGACCAAGGCTACTTCCTATCCCGGAAAAAAATCAGGATTTATCCCGCAAAATATCTTGCGAGTGGATCCGCAAATAAATAAGTATGGAGATAGTTTGTGGTTGGTATTGTTATAATATATTGGCATTATGCACTGTGCATTGTCTGTATTATGCTAAACAACACAACTCCTTTTCCCTACCCTTATTCAATCAAGCTTGAAGTGTCAAGTTTGAGATATGGAACGAGCGCTGGCACCACTGACCTCTATTATACTAGTACGCTGGACTGGACATTTGAATCGTCAAAGTGTGCCTATTTGATTTTCGCCATATTGGCGGTGATAGCAGTAGCGAGCGTCCATGGAACTAACGATAGAGTTGGGACATGGAACAGCTGATATATCGATAATGATACGAAACAGTCGATGGTTTATAAATTTTAAAAAATAACTAGAAATTCGTTAATATTAATAATTGAAAATACAATTCAAGCATTTTATCGGAACAATGATTATAACGGCAATTGGATGTACGACAGACAAATCTGTCGTTACTTATTTATTGTAGGAATAATAGCGGTTTAACCCACGTTACCACGGAATAAAAGTAGTCATGTCTTATTCAAAGTTATAAGCTATAATATGAAAAAAGGAGTGTCTTATTTCAGTTTGTAAGTTACCACCACACCAAATTCAAATTCGTTCAGCAATTAGAACGGGAAGCGGTAAAAACAAATATACGTACGAACACATTGTATTAATGGAAGGGATAAGAAAAAAAAGACAGTTTGACGGTTGACCAAGTTACATTTTATTACGTCACTGACATGCCCAAATTATATTCCGCGACAAATAATTTCGTATATTACACCTGTAATATTAAGGGAGTTATTTTTTGTTGCTGCATATAGACGAATGTCTATATATTTCGTGATAATTTGTTTTAATTATATATGCAGGTGACTATTGATGTATGGAGAAAATAAAATTAAAAACCGCGATAAAAATCGTTATAATAGTTTAATTCCAATGTCTAACATTCGCGTAAACGTAAGGAATCATTATGAAACACTAATCTTCAATCTTTTCACATGTTGAGTTAAAGTTTTGACACGAGTCTGAGAACTTCTTAAAGCTTTTTGTATTCTTTGCATAACCATTTTAGATGACCTAGGAGCGGGTCGTATCGGTGATCATGATTGATATTTTCACAGATTTCGGTGTAAGACCTCTTCCTTTTCAGGGTTTCATTTAGTTTCTTGTTGTAACTTGTGTTGGGTTCTGTGAAGAATATAAGAAAATATTCAATTTGATTTCGATAAGAAACAAAATGTAGGTCCACAGTTTCACATTAAATGAAGCAACAGTCAACTGTAAGACAGAAGAAAAAAAATCTAGTTGAGACAGTAATAATAAAAAAAAACATAAAAAGAAATTACATGAAAAATAAATAAATTGAAGATGTTGATGCCTCAAAACGGTTACCAAATAAACTTTACTTGCTAAAGGTGTAAATAAAATATAATGTGGAACAATTATAAACCAGATTAATCAATAACATGTCAGTTACAAAATAATAATGAACCTTATAAATAGAATAGAGTGAAAAATGTAAAAAACGGTAATTTTATTTTTGTAAATAGGTGCATTTACTTTATGTATAAATGAAACACCTTAAACTACCTTTAAAATAATCTGAAAACCTATAAGTCTTATTTATTTATAATTTCAACTGCCTTTTTTCACAAATATATTTGTCACTTTACCTTACATTGTTTCTAAATTCATGCCGTCAACTCTGTTTTCTACGCATCCATAATTAATTAAATCAGCTTCTCCCTCTCTATTTTCCATATGGCATAATACCTAAATCTGCAATAAAAACATCACCTTTGCACAACATGTTACAATATACTATATGTACAAAATGCGCAATATAATAATATAAATTATTATACCCACCATAAAATATTGTGGGCACACTGTCCTTTTTTTACTGGGTTCATGAAACATGTCTTATAAAACAATCTTCCGTAAAATGTTTAAAACATAGATGACTATTGATATTCGGAAATCAATTTCCAAATTTCATGTTTCTAAGCCATAGTTTTTGTGTAGTTGAGTCAGTTGGAAATCTGTAACAATAAGTACAACATTTATAATGACTTTTTGATTTTAAATTGATCTTGCCTCTCCTGGAGTAGACAGACTACATTCTTTATGGAACAATACATTCCTAACCTTATTTTATTATCAATCCTAATTAATGATTTTATAAAGGCACAGTATAAAAGTATAAATGCTAATAGAGCCAAAGTCAACTCTAAAAAATTATCGATATGCATTGTCGATATGAAACTTGGACAACCCTATCAAGATATACGTGCTTTATAAATTAGCTATTTGAGAACAAATAATCGTATAAATACGTTTAATTTGAGTTATTATTTACTTTTAAATGATAATTTGATCTTTACAGTAACTAAATTTAATATAAATAGCTAAAAGATGATGTAAATGTACTTACTTGTGAAATTTTACTCCACTACCTGTTTGGTAACGGGTTTTACAATAGACACAAACTCTCATGGTGGATTACTAAAAACCACACACAAATAACACTTTAAAAACACGTTTCACTGTAATATTTCGTTAAAATGCACTGACAAAACAGAGACATTCAAAACAATACGACGGCCATATGCATTATATGTCAAATTTAGTTCCGTAGACGCTCGAGAGGGGCGTTTCAAATCGGCACAAAATTTAACTGTCATTTTGTATGGTAAATCCTGTCCAGCGTACTAGTATAATAGAGGTCAGTGGCTGGCACCAAATTTAAAAATATATCAAGGACATAAATAATGTCTATTGTCCTTCGTTAATTATCTATGTCAATTCTATTTGACACACTTGCCATCCGCCTGCCGTCGCATCACCACTACTTCTGACGACCGCAAGAACCGCTCCAACCCTTTACATTTAAACGACCACGCTGAGGGCATCCCCTAAGTGGGGTACGAGCCTCGGCTCAGGGCGGTCGTTGGAAGATGATTGAGACATCAGCGATTAGGGGATTTTAGCGGTGTAATACACCAATCTATCCATTGTTTTCAACGGCACGCGGGCCAGAACTGCTAACTGGGTCGGGACACCGGGGGACGCGGCGAGGTCGTCGACGGCGAGGACTTTTAACTTCCTATAAACAGTACTAACACAGCCCGAACTTTTAATTATAATACACTGCGTGGCTCTAATATGCGCTCATATCTCTTGAGACAAAGGACGACGTTAATCTCATAATGGCCAGTATTTACAACGACTACAATGTACTTTAAAATGAAACTCAACAACGTTTCAAAGCTGCTAAGCGAAAAAAATAGACATTGCCATAGTACCTACCCAGACGGGCTTTCGCATAATAGATACTTGTCTGTGGGTAAAAAATTACAGTCAAAATACGCATTTTTGGGTAATTTCAATCACCAGTCACATAATTGCAATAGTCGTGGCACGGGGCCATTGGAGAAAATCTGGCGTTACTATCATTGTAAATTGTAATATTGAGCATGTTTTGACCAAAAATATACGAACTAGTAAAAAGTAAATATCTAATGGTATGTCAAGTTACATTCGTTTTATTTTGTTATATTTATTATAATTGGGGGTGAGAGCTTTACGTATTTAAGGATACCCTTTCATTTACTCTGAACGGATTACTACTTACTATGATTTCTCACTTTCTAACTTCCGAAATGGTTGGAATAGACAAACAGGGATTAGATAACGAATCGGAAAAAAAATGGGGAGCTGGAATACGTTTGTAACTCAATTTGGCCAAAAAGTGAGTTACAATGTTTTTCCTAGCAGGTGTCCAGATGTAGTTGAGGGAATTATTACAATTCACCATAATAGTTAAGTGTTGTCAAAACTTAAGAATAATAATCAGTTTTCTGTATAGCTTTAAAACCCACTTCGAAAGGTAAAGAATATAATGCGAAACAAAATAACAATCAAACTTGAAATACGAATTCTCTTAATTTTTTATTTTGTACATAGTTTCCTATAATAAATATTTATGAAGTTAAATTAGTAACAAACGTGGTTAAACACGCAATATTTTGGCATTCAGTACCGTCGCACGATCCATCTCCCTCGGAGGAGCTGCTGGCCAACATATCATTAGCCATGGACCGACGTGTCATCTGCCATGCAGACCTCGTCAACTTTAGCAGCGGCTCCCCCTACGACCTCAACAAGAAGCTCACTGCCAACGGCCTGAAGCCAATAGACAGGGCACAGGTTTCCAGCCTTCTCGTGAAGATGGATGGACCGTACTACAGCAGCTCCCAGATTGCGCGCTGGGTTGACACTTGTAGCCAAACAGTGGCTCCTTCCGGCGAGGGCTCCACCGAAATTTTCAAAGTGCCACTACCCCCACCGCCAATGATGAGGCGAATCGAAGAGCCAAGCGTGGATATAATTTCTAAATTCGAAGATGACGTCATATCTATCTGCTCTACCGCCTGCAACTCCGATTCCACCACCGTAATTTTACCCATATTCGACTGCCCCTCCGTTAAGTATGTGAACGTAAGGGACGTCCTGGACGCGTCCCAGGCAGAGATAGACTCTAGATGTAACATTTGCAAGGGGTGCGGCAGAGTGGAGAAAGTGCACAAGATAGCGGCTCTCGTGTCCTCGCCGCTCGGTGGCAAGATCGACTTGATTGAAGACATTTACGAGTTCAAACCGTCTGACTATTTAGATTCATCGGAACTGAACTTGGTTCGGTATAGGGGCAGGCGATCAAACCGGGACGGCGACACGGAATCCTGTTCCCCTTCAACAATTGCTACGAATGGTGAACCTTTGTACCTTAGTATTCTCCCTCAAAACAGCACCCATGTTATTCAAATTATCTCAATTAAAAATAGTGGAACGATATTACATGCCAGACTCGTTCCAAAATCTCAAGCGAATTCCGCCAATGAGCTATCGTTGATCGAACACGAGAGCTTGCTTGACCAATTGATAGTAAATCTGACATCTACCAAGCATAATAAAGAAACGATGACAGTAGACGGTGACCAAGTGACAAAAGTTGTAGAAACTGTCAGCACGGAGCCAGTGACACTGGTGACACCGATGCCCCAGGCCGAAGCTGAACCAAACACTATTTCCGGCCGAAGAAAGCCAATATCTAGAACATTTGCTAGACAGCATCAAAGAAAAACACCGAAAGGAAGTTCAACCGATCTCGTCACCTCAACGTCCAAAGATATAGATATGGTGCAGAGGAACATACAGTCTAACCCACTTACCGAGATTGGGCCATCAACAAGCGGTATGACTACGACACAACCAAACGGAACCAATAATAATTGTCGTGCAAGTGCTATTTCTCAAGTAGCCGATACTAAAGCAGGGGACGGTATATCGACTCAGGAAGACCCTGTTATAGATATTGACACTCAATCCAGCTGCGTCTCCACCTCGGACAAACCAGACGTTATTTGTCGTATCGAAAATGTTAGCTCAGTTCAATCGGAAGTAATACGTCCTCCGGAACCGCCCACAGATCGGGAAACAAGGAGCTCTGAAGCGTCTAAGACAAACAATAAATCCTCATTCCCTAAGAGTCTGGAAAGCGCTAAGCTGGTAGACGCCCCGATCTTCCATCCGACAGAAGCTGAATTCCAAGTGAGCATTGTTTTGTAGTAATTGTTTTGTAATTAAAACGTGACCGAGTTCCTACAAACCTTTGCCTTTCACAGGATCCGATAGCGTACTTTGAGAAAATAATGCCGGCCGCTGCCAAGTTCGGGCTGTGCAAGATAGTCGCTCCGGCTGGGTTCAAACCCACATGCGTCAGCAGCGATGACATCGGGTTCACCGTGATGAATCAGTACGTGGCGCGGATGTACAGCCGCTGGGGGCCGGCGCAGCGGGAGATGTGCGCGATCAAGGCTTACCTCGCGTCACAGAGCGTCCGCTTCGTCAGGGCGCCGCTGGTAAGTATAAAGCCAATACCCTGTTTATTTATTTATTTGACTAGCCAACAATGGGTATTACACCCATTTTTGAAAAGTGTCTTAATTAGATTCTATAGTGCTATTAAACCACTAAAAAAACACAAAAAAATTATTCAATCGAAAAGTGCCATAAAAAAGCATTTAAAGGACATGTCCAAAAACGGGCCTGAAATTCTAAACAACACAATTTATATATATATTTGGATAGAACTCATGAAAACTAACCTTTTGCAATAAATCGTTTAATTTTAAAGACCTCCGATTTTGAGATTTATGTAATTTTGTTTGGCTTGAAAACTACACTTAATATGAAAGTTTTCAAAAAAGTTGGTTGTGAATGGAGGGGTCTAAAAATTATTTTTTTATGGATCTAAGTTCCATATTTTGCCCTTTTAATATCCCTAAAGTTTGAGCCTTGTTAGATTTTGAGGCCCAGCACTCATACAAAAAGCGGACATCTCCGTTTACATTATCAAATTTCGCGCGTAATTTGTCAAAAACGCTGGACGCAGTGGACGCCATATTGCTCTGTGGTACTGACATCAGTTGGCTTTGTAAACAAAAACAAATTCGCTGATAATTTGACAGTTTAGTTTACAAAGCCGTTTGAAGTAATAACATGGCGGCTGCTTAGCATTACATGACAAGTGACGCACCCAATAAAAATAGTGTTTCTATGGCTATGTAAAACCTTATGATGTTGGCAGGCCCAATCGTAATGCAGGTACCCCGCTTCCTTGACCCTGTCAACTACTTGAGGTTTGCCTCAAGTAGTTGACAGAATTAATTTGAAGGAAAATACTGGGCATTAAGGTGTCTAAGGGCTATATAGTCGCTGGATATATCACTACAACTGTTCAAGATTTTGCAGAGTCTTGGTATTGGTGAATGTGCACCTAGAACCGTCCTTCATAGAGGAAGACAGAGAGGTGTAATTTTATTTCGAGGATATCGGGAAGGCGCAAAATACCTTATTTGAGCCAATAAGTTAGGGCAATCGATTTTATTTCTGACCAGTTTATAGAGAAAGAGCGCATCAGCTAGGTTATTTCGGCAGATAAGCCTGTGCATCTTGAAATACTGCAGGCGGCTGTTGTAACCGCCCTGTGGATTGGGGGCGTTTGGAGAATTCCACCACGGTATCCCCTGCCTGTCGTAAAAGGCGACTAATAGGGGCCACCGGGGGTCGCAGGCGGGCGGTCCGTCTTTGTGTTCTTGTTAGCATATTGTTGCGAATCCTGTGATGGACGGCAGCGTGGCAGGTAGGACTCACGCTGCCGTTGACGTCAAGGGCGTCCTTCGGCGCGCGGGGGCTTCTGAGCCCCCCCACAACAGGAGACGGGCCGCACTTGGCGGCACCGCGCAGGGGCGGCTGCGGACGACAACTTAGACACTTCCGTCAGAGGAAGCCCGCAGCCGTCCCTAATGCGCCGAAGATAGCCACCGCGGAGTTTTGGTTGGTATGCCGTGCGATGTATATAGGTTAGGGACTGGGCGCGGCGGTCACCCGATGGTTCCATCTCTCCGGACGGCTCAACGCCGGGTCGTAAGGCACGGTGAACCCAACATAACCGCTCAGTCGCCCCCCCTTGAAGGCTGGGCGGTAGTAATAAGTCACTTTCTCTGCGAAACCAACAAATAAAGAAAAAAAAGGCGGCTGTTGTAAGTGGAGAGTTGCTTATTGACCACTAGAGAACGTTAGATGCCACAAAAATAGCTTCTGA
Source organism: Sphinx pinastri (assembly GCA_947568825.1). Classification (NCBI taxonomy): domain Eukaryota; kingdom Metazoa; phylum Arthropoda; class Insecta; order Lepidoptera; family Sphingidae; genus Sphinx; species Sphinx pinastri. The sequence continues at coordinate 3,410,064 of OX387614.1, read as the reverse complement.
ACTCTTTCTATTCGTAGCGTATGTGCAGCAAAATGTGGCCTCCACACAACACTGCGGTATTCCAGGATACTCCGCACTAAGCTGTTGTATAGCAATATTTTTGAACCACTCCTTTTGAAAGCCTTGGTATTTCTTATTACAAACCCTAGCATTTAATCTGCCTTTTTATTATAAATTCAAGGTGCGGAATTAATGTAATTTTTTATTAAAGGCTTTTATTATTATGACTCCTAGGGCCCTGAATGTTTCCACCTCCTGTATTTTAGTATTATTTAAAAAGTAGTAAGAATTCACACAATGAAATTTCCTTGAGAATTTTATGTGGTAACATTTTTTGAAACTCAATTCCATTTTATTAACTCTACACCATTCTACAAGTCGATTAAGATTATTTTGCAAGAGCTGTGTATCAGCATATGATTTGATTCTTCTAGCAATTTTCAAGTCGTCTGCGTACAAGTAACATTCTGAGAAGCGAAAGCAACAGGGCAGATCATTCATGAAGAAATTAAACAGTATAGGAGCCAGGTGGGAACCTTGCGGACTCCAGATGTAATGAATTTGATTTCAGATTCATAACCATTTGCCACAACATTAAACTCTCGATCTGTTACGTATGATTTTAACCACTTCAATAAGTGCCCAGTGATTCCATATGCTGAGAGTTTCTTTATTAGTATGGAAAGAGAGATTCGATCAAAGGCTTTGCTAAAATCTGTATATATCACGTCATTGAATGGGGTTAGGCCCTACGAGGGACTTTAAAAGGGCCTTCACTGGGTATTACAAAATGGGGGAAGGTACTTGCTTCCCTCGAGTCCATATTAGCGATTAATCTTGCTCGTATGTTCACTTCAACCGGTATAACACTATATCCTAAACGCTCATACCCAACAGCTGGATTGCATGGAGGTTGACCTGCCGAAGCTATACCACATGGTGCAGCACAACGGCGGGCTGAAGAAGGTAATAGAAAAAAAGCGATGGGCGCGCGTCGCTATCGACATGCGCAAAAGCAGGTGCCTCTCGCCGGGCAGGAAGTTAGACTACATCTACGTGAAGTATGTCCTGCCATATGGGACACTATCGCATTGTGAGTGCACTCAACTATTCCTGTATATTTTGATATAGATTATTGTACTGGGTAGAGAAACACGGAAAAAAGTCCTGTGAAAAGGGCATTAAATTGGTTGAAAGTTAGAACTTCATATTTCAAACATTGCAATGAAGAAAGGGCGTATAGTAGAGTCGTCTCTTGGGCATCCGTTGCTTATAGCCGTAATGTACAGTGACGTCACACCTTAGGAGTTATAGTGTGACTGCGACCCCCGTACCGCGTCTTGGGTAGCTGCGCGACGAAGGGCAGAGGTGTAATAGCCCGATGCACTCAGCCAGTTTGCCATCAACGCTGGCGGCAGCAACACGCCGTTTGTGCTTGTGGTATGTGCCCTATGTACAGTCAGCAGCATAAATATCTGTACAAAATCAACATTTCAAATCGCCTATATTCGCGTTGAGTTAAACTGAAACAATTTTTTCTTCGTTTGAAGTAAAGTAAATCTCTTTTATTTTATTATTGTGTAGAGAAAAAACAGATTGGTAAGAACACAAAAGTATGTAGCCAATTTGAAATTTTGAATTTGTTCAGCTACTTATGCTGCTGACTGTACATTCAGTAGCATAAGTAGCTAAACAAATTCAAAATTTCAATTTCTCTAGACAGTTTTGTGTTCTTACTAATCTTCTTTTTCTCTTCACAAAAATAAAATAAAAGACATTACTTTACTTTAAACTAAAAAAAATGTTTCAGTTTAACTTAACGCATATATAGGCGATTTTGAAAATATTATTTTGTACAGATACTTATGCTGCTGACTGTACATGGGATAAAATATCTTAAGATGGATGTCATGATGTGAAAACTGTTATTTATAGTAATGCCGGATACCTTTGTGAAAATAAAGCAGACACAAAGTTTTAAATATAGTACTGAATTAATGTTTTTGTTATTTAAGTACGTACTTAGTGGTCTGATTTCATGTTTCACTCTGAAAATATACCTTTTTACTTTATTATAAACATTTATTTCCTTATTTTTAAGTGTTTCATATCCTGGGCTTTCGTAACTATAAAATTAAAATAAAATTCTTTATAAAATTGAATGTTTCAATGTATATCGTATCTATTAAAATATTGTGAACCAAATTCCGCCAATATCTTAAGAACCATCCTGGCAGTCCGCAGGATTGACGTCATGTGAAATTGTTCTTTTGCTTTCTTCCATCCACACTTCAGCCCGCGCCCAAGGCAGGGTACAGCACTCGCGGTCACACTATGGTACTTGTATCTACTTGATTATAAATAATTATAGTTTATACTATAATCTATAGTGAATTTTATAATTATTTTCCGGTGTTTCCTACCATCAGCTCATATTCATTGTGTGAAGGATAACATCTTTGATGATCATATTTTTTAATCTTCTTAACAGTGGAGCGTCAAGACATGATGCGTAAAGTGGACCGTTGCTGGTTCAAGAAGAACCAAAAAATGCTCGACCGAGCACTAAACCCGCTGCACAAACAGAAGAAGATGCTCGGTGAATCGGACTCCTCAGCCGAGGAGGACGAGGATGATGAGGACGTGAACTTTGGACTGTTGGAGTCCGAGGACTGCGTAGTGCTTGGACGGCACATGAACCTCGCCATGTTCAAGAGGGTCAGTGCCTTGATACTTATTGAACTTGTGTGGGCAGTTATGAAAGGCTACATGATACCTTGTGGTACATTTAGATGTCGCTAGTGGTGTAATTTATTAAAAAATTTACTGCAATTATTCTTGTAAGCCTTCTCGATGGATACTTTTTATAGTACAAGAATTTTTAACAGTGATTACGAATATATATATGTATAACTTATATGTTTTATTGGAGTTTGGAATATGAAATGCTAATAAATCACGCATCACACTAATAATATAAATGCGAAGTTTGTGTTAGTTTGCTACTTCTTCACGGTAAAACGGCTTGACGGGTGTGGCTGAAACTTGGCACACACATAAGATACATTTTATCCCGGTATTCGCGCGGGAACGGGTAAAACAGTATTAAACCTATTTCCTAGCCGCAGTCGGAGGCATCTGCTCACTCCGAGATTTTTTTGTTCTACCTATATCACCAACCAAATTATGAGAAGTGAGCGTGTTATGCCTCCGACAGCGTTTGTGAACACTGTCAACTAAGATTATTCAAAACCAAAACAAAATATTCAAATTAAAATCTTGTTTCTATCTTTTCAGTTCTTCAATGAATTTAGTAAAGATGGCAGATATAGACGTAGTCGGGTTTTTTGTTTTTCTTAAATATATTTCTTTTGTTATTTTTTTCTAAAGTATCTGCTGTAAATTTTAAGCTAAACAAATAATATGTGTACAAGAGATTGTTGTAAGTATATTGTATATTGACAGACGGCAGCGAACGTGAAGATGGTGCAGTTCCCGCCGTCTCTGAAACCCACTGTCGAGGACATAGAGTCGGAGTACTGGAAGATTGTGCTCCTCGGCACCGACCACATGTGCGTCAACTCGGCTTCCATCGACACCGGCAACGAGGGCTACGGCTTCACCAAGAACAAGAACGACCCATACGGCAAGCACCCTTGGAATCTCAAGGTATACTGTGCGCCGGAACACCAATACGTTCCTAATTCCTTTAAATGTTGACATGACAATTCTTCTGGATGTATCCTACGCTATTATTTTTTATTTGTGTGCCATTTTTGGATTTATTGTTTTTCTGTTTGAGCTGCGACGAGCCTTTATATGCCTAAGTTTGTTTTAAGCCGTGCAATGCCCAATTGCAGGAAGCGAAATTATTACAGCGAACGCTAAGCGAATTTAATAAAAACATTGCGAGTTAGCGTTAGCTTCATTACTCGTTTGATTTGCAAATAAGCTTTTGTCTGTAACTTTGATCATATTTTTTTTTATACAGGCTCAGTAAAGTGACCCACTGCACCTGATGGTAAGCGAAGAGGTTAGAGTGTCGACTGACGAGCGATGATTATTTGATACTAGCATTGCGCGCAGCTCCGCCCGAGTGGAAAAGTTTTTTCGGGATAAAAAGTAGCCTATAGCACTCAGTAGTAATGTAACTACCTATTAGGGAAAGAATTTTCAAAATCGGTCCAGTAGTTCCTGAGATTAACGCGTTCAAACAAACAAACGAACAAACTCTTCAGCTTTATAATATTAGTATAGATTATTAATTGTGCCGGCTTGAACCGGATGTACATAGACTGATCCCGGGACACGGCACACATAGCCACTATCGCAGACTATACACCTTGTGGGCGGTGGTCACTTTCAGGGCCGATACAAATCTCTTATCACCAGCAACAATGCGTGACAACTGAGCGTTCTTTTGGTGTAGATGCTAAGCCAGAACACTGGCAACGTGTTGCGCTCGCTGGGGCCAGTGCTGGGCGTGACGGTGCCCACGCTGCACCTCGGCATGCTGTACTCCACCAGCTGCTGGCATCGAGACCCTCACGGACTGCCCTGGATCGAGTACATGCACACGGGACCCAAGAAAATATGGTGGGCATCGTGATTCCAGCTCTAAGCCAGATATGTTTTGAATATACGATTGCTTAAACATGCGTATTATTGTCCAGGTACGGCATACCGGATGAGCAGAGCGACAACTTCCGCAGCGCGGTGGAGAAGCTATGCCCAACGTCGTGCCAGAACAAGTCGATATGGCTGCCCTCTGACATAACCATGATACCGCCCAATTTACTCTGCGAACACAGCGTGTCCCTGTCCCGCGTCACTCAGGAGCCCGGCGCGTTCATCATAGTGTTCCCGAAGGCTTACTCCTGCTCGATAGCCACGGGATACACGCAATCAGAGAGCGTTTACTTCGCCACCAACTCCTGGTTGGATAGCGTGCATCACATATTCCAGGTTTGTACGATCGATTATAACTGGATATCCAGATAGAACAAATTAATAAATGTTATGAAATATTCTTTGCTTAATTTTTTTTAGTATTTTTTTCCACAAACGTTTAGAGTAGTACTCGGTAATAAGGATCGGCTATCATAACAACGGTATGTCAACATGATAACAGGAGTTGCGCCAGAGCTGCGAACCGACGATGTTCTCGCTGGAACAGCTGCTGGTGAGCGTGGCCAAAGACCCGCGGGTCTCGCTCGGGGTCCTGCAAAAGGTCCACGCGCATCTCAGCCCAATAGTGAAGGAAGAGCTCGCTAACCGCCGGGACCTTGCCTCCAGGGGGCTCAAATTCACAAACATTGAGGTAATTATACATCGGACCAAAATTTCTTGCAAATTATTTTCTTTCCCCTTTTAACCTTCTTATTTAGGGGTTAATAAAAAAACTGAATATGTCATATTTATTTTTAACTTTCAAGATATTTATTTATTTATTTATTTATTTAATCGGAAGTCCTACAGGTTACATAATAACAAAAATTAGAAGCTATATTATAATACAGTTACCCAATTAAAGGCCTTCACTTATAACAACATAATATATAACGAAGTGATGAACAAGCTATCTAAGTCTTACGCGTAAACAGCAGCTAAATTCATTGAACTACATCTCGGCAAAAGTGACACGTAATCCGTAAAATTATAGTAAATTGTTATGAGAACGCTGTATCGGAAAGCAAACATCGCACTTTAGTGACATGTGTATTAAATACGTCTATATCAGTAGTCTTAGAGATTACATTAAAGTTATTGCACGCGCGCAACAAGTATGAGTTACGTCGATAATTAGTCTTTGCTCGATTAATGTGAAACATAGAGGGTAATCTTAGAGTTCTAATGGGGACATTAAAGTTAAGTTTAGCCAAAAGATCAGGGCAGTCAACAATCTATATCTCCAAACCAAATTTAAATAGAATTGGTTCAACGGTTTATTTTCTCTCCCTTTTTACCCCCCTCATTTTGGGGATAGTGAAAAAATAATATCTCATATTAATTTTCAAGGTTCAAGATATCCCCAATCCCCATAGTGTGCAAGACAATCGGAGCAACAGTATTTTTTCACCTCTGTTTTTATTTTTTATTTCTCTTTTTTACTACAATCTGTCTTCTTTTTTGGGACATTCAGAAGTATGTAGAACTTATTGTGATTGGCTTGTTGGCGGTGTGACTCTTGTCACACACCCTTAAATTTATATATCTGGATCACAGGTTGAATAAGTCTTGGGGTATTCTGCGCTTAAGACGACGGGTTAATTCTTCATTGTTCATCAGTGTCTGAACTAGGGCATTAGGGTGATTTGTTATACGTTCTTTGTATGATATGATGTAACGTTGTATTTCCTGTCTAACCGTAGGTAATTGTAGATCCTTATGTAATAGTTCGTTTGGTACCAACCAAGGGGCAACCCCAAACTTGTGGGGGTAAAAGGAGGGAGAAACTAAACCACTGAACCAATTGTAATGAAATTTGGTATGGGGATATCTTGAACGTTTAAAACAAATATGGGATATTCATTTTTTACCCGACTGCGAAAGGAGGGTTATGTCTTTCGAGTGTATGTATGTATGTTTGTATATTTCTTTGGCACGCCCTACAGCATAAACGGCTTGTCGTACTTTTATGTGAGTGGTGTCAATAGATGCGTCTTACTCGTGAGAGTGACACTGGATACACCAAAATAAAAAAAATTAACAAATTAAAGATTTTTGGCAGCATAAAGGGATCTCAAAAAAAAATATTTCAAAATACATCGAGTGTTCTTCTTCATCTGCTCACTCCGAGATTTTGTTGTTCTACGTATATCACCAACCAAATTATGAGAAGTGAGCGTGTTATGCCTCCGACAGCGTTTGTGAACACTGTCAACTAAGATTATTCAAAACCAAAACAAAATATTCAAATTTAAATCTTGTTTCTATCTTTTTAGTTCTTCAATTAATTTAATAAAGATGGTAGATATTGACGCATTCGGGTTTTTTGTTTTTCTTATATATATTTTTTTATTTATTAACTCCTTTTTAAGGGGAGTTAAAGGAGGGAGAAACTAAAGCGCTGAACCGATTGTAAAGAAATTTGGTATAGGGATATCGCAAACGTAGAAAACAAACATAAGATATTATTTATTTTATTAACCCATAATTAAAGGGGTAAAAGGGGAAGAAATTAAACCGTTGAACCGACTGTAATTAATTTTGATATGGGAATATCTTAAGCCTGGAAAATTATGTATTTATTTACACTTTATATACAACGAGTATTAAGGCGGACATAATTTTCTACCAGTCAACCTTTAGGTGGTGCAGAGACAAAACAAGGTAGGTTACGCAACGTGAGAAGGTAGTGGACAAAACATTAATATAATAAAGAATAAATTAATATGAAGAAGTCTGCCAACCCGCACTAGGCCAGCGTGGTGCACTAAGGCCTTAACCCTCTCAGTTGTAGAGGAGGCCCGTGCTCAGCAGTGGGCAGTATATAATACAGGGCTGGTATGGTATGGTATATGTGTATTTATTTCTATATTATTGGATATTAATTGAAATTTATTTATTATTATTATTATATTTTATTTTTAAAAACCCAAATTATTATCTATTCACTAGACTGCCCTCTCCGTCTCTTTTCTTATATCCATCCCGTGGTTGACTGAAAGATATTGCCTAGAGCGATAAGACCGCCATTTGTACTCTTTTTTTTTACCCTCTTATTTATCTTTAAATTGTGATACTCATGTGCAAAAATGAGTGAATAAATAAATAATAAGTTAATATAACATTCATTAGACTTTTGGCGGGAACTTGGAAGTGTCATGAGGTGCTCTTGTTTTAATTCATTATTTTGGTGATACTTAGTGTTATATTGCATAATTATGGTGGTATATTATCCAATATAGTTCTATTAAAGAGCTCAAATGAAGTGAATTGAAATAATCGTGCTAATCAAGCTTTTTTTTTTTGTTGCCGCCAAAACTCCTCGATAAAGTCTTGGTAAGGTAGTCACTGCTTTACTTCGACATACTACAGATAATAAAAAAAGACAACCCAAACTTGACATTGGCAAAATGTGAACATAAGTGCCATTAAAAAAAAAAACATTCATTAATTGTGAAGCGATACCAAGTAAGTAAGTACGAAGTTCGCGGTGCCAGCTAATATAAATATATATACATATACAAGATTAGCGCGTTTAAATAAGGGAGTGATACAATAATTCACGATAGAAATGTGTTTGTCAACAGAGCCGCACTCGCAAGGTGAAGAGTCGCTGCCGACGCAGATCCTGGAACCCTCGAGGGCAGGACGAGTGCGAGATCTGCCGCAGCACGCTATACTTCTCAAAGGTAATGTAACTTTACTGTAATTACAAGCTTCAATGGATGACAACAATGAATAAACTCGCCAGGAAATTTATCATCATCTTCAGCCTTTAGAAGTCCACTGCTGAATAGACCCCCTCTTAAGATTTCCAGACCGTCCTGTTAGAAGCTGCCTGCATCCAGCAAGTTCCTGCGACCTTACCAGTTCATCTGTCCACCTCGTCAAAATATAACTATGTAATGTTGAAGATCAGATATCATGAGCTCAGGATTTTCTTATCCATCAATGGAGAAGGGCTATCTCATCATGGCATAGAAATCACTGCATAGTACTGGTTCATTAGTAGCGCCTTTTTGAGGGTAGAGGAGTTGACAACATGTTGTGTTATTCAAGTTTTTTTTATTGTAAAGGCCAGGAATCTAAATATTTATGAAATTGCGATACAGTCGACACAAAGTTAATGTGACTGTAGTGTTAGTAACCAAAGACGTTTTATTCCCTGCCCACACCCAGGTGACAAATGTGACCGGGAAGCGGATGTGCGTGTGCCTCCAGCACGCGCTGCAGCTGCTCGACACGCCGAAGCACGAGGGGACGGTGTACGAGGTGGTGACCGTCATCAGCGACACCGAGCTGCAGACTACCCTCGCGAACGTGCGGAAGCGACTTTCGCCATAAAACTGGCTCCGGAAGAAGTGACGTTCGTAAAGCCCCTTTTGATTCAGCCACAGGGTGGTAAAATGATCGTCAGCGCTGGCCTTAGCCGCGTATATTTGTGTTCGCGATCAATCGGGCTGTTGCCTGGTTAACCGCCATGTTCAATAAACTATTCCAATCGCGTGTTTAGATCCATTGCAAAATTGGACCAATCAGAACCAAGTTCTTTTCAAATAACTTATTTTTATTGGTTTATTCTCAGGATCGGCTCGAAGGTTAATATTTTGTATTTGTGATCGCGGTGGATCAATCGACCATTTGTCACATATGTGACACAATCGACTCGATTGTGTCACATAATATAAACTGTTCGATTTTTAAAGATTTGTATTGATTTGTGAAGTGGTCGTTGACGCTGGCTTTAGCCGCGTAACGCACTTTGTTTTGTTAGAATCGTCGTCTATTTTGACGTATTTGACGATTTTCAATAGGCATGATGACAGTAAACTCACTAAAGTTTTGTATTTGTTAAATGAAACCTAAATAAGAGATTACAAAACTCTTATTTTTTTAAATATTACGCGCGAGATTCATGATTATTTTGATAAAATATAACCGCCATGATATCATCATCATCATCATCATCATCAGCCCTGTATTATATATTGCCCACTGCTGAGCACAGGCCTCCTCTACTACTAAGAGGGGTTAGGCCTTAGTCCACCACGCTGGCCTAGTGCGGGTTGGCAGATATGCTAAACGCCAATCAGAGCGAATGACGCCACCTTTGAGTAAAAAACGAATACCACATCTTGTTTCGTTCTTAGCACTGGTTAACTCTTATTATAACTACGTTAAAGTTATATTCCATATTATCTTATATATAAAATTCTCGTGAAATAAAAAAAAAAAAAAAAAATATATATAAAAAAAAATACAAAAATACATACAACCCTAAATTTTCAACCCTCTGCGATCAACCCCTATTTTTTTATTAAAAAACTACGGAACGGATTTCGATGAAATTTGGCACACGGGTAGATTATGTATACCGGGAAAATATAAAGCGGGACTTTTATACCGGGAAAACTCATTCACGCGGGCGAAGCCGCGGGCAAAAGCTAGTATTATTATAATAATAATTATACTGCTCAAAACAATTAGGGGAACAAAATATTAAAGTAGAAAAACTTTTTGTTTAAGGATTTAATTATAACTGGGCACTAACTAATGTAGAGGCATTCTCGAAGAAATTAAAAAACTAAAGAGTATAGGGAACGTGCACGTCGTTAGCTCTGCCGTCTGGTGGCGCAATCTGTACCTTTTAGCCTATCGATACTTGGCACTAACGTTAAATATTCATAATAAAAGGATGAAAATAACATATAATTTGTTGATAATGTATTGTTGTGTATCTGTATGCTCCAAAACATAAAAATAAACAAATCAAATGGTGGAATTCTATTACGTTCCCAAGAATAGTACCTGAGTACTCACAATCCATGGTTATGTGAAAATCGTCCAAAATAATAAAAGATATATAAAGCATACATAAGTATGAGTTCCAAAAGCATTTAGAAATGTCTCATTGCGTAATTTATAAAAATAAAGAAGTTTTGAAGTTAACATTTAATACAAACAAATCTGTAATTAAGGGAACATAACCTCCTAATTTTGTTTCAATAATATCAAAATAACTATCTCCCATCTAAAAAAAAGCATATTCTGGCCACGCTGGGTATCAATAATAATCTACCGGAACCCATATTTTACAATTTTTGACATATTAAAAGAATCTATAAGTAAATTATAGGTTTGAAAAATTTCTTTTTTATCCACAAGTGGCTCTTGTGTCGATTTTGTGCTGCCACCTATAGGTCAAAGTCGAAAAAGAAAAACTAGATGCTTGCAAGATTACAATATCGTCAACTGTGCTTTACGTAACCGCACCACAACTGCTTGAGATCATCAAAATACACTAAGGACGGCTACTGGTGTAGAAATTTCCGACCAGACCAATTACATAATATATACAAGTTTAGCGCGTTAAAATAAGAGAGTGATAAGTAACCGTAAACTGTTTGAGTATTCAAGAAACACACATTAATTTATTGTTATTATTTTTTAATGAAAATTTTACCTCTATTTTTCTCCGTGTATATGTTTTAATCTACTTATTTAAAATCTTTTCGAAAAACTATAGTTATGTATATGAAAATGTGTTACTTTTAGTTTCAAAATAGTATTTTACGTCATAAAACTTAAAGTTATATCAATCAATATTATTATTATAAAGCCTATATATTGGAGATAACGTATACAAAAGTTCATTAGATTATTTTATAAAATTAAAACAGTTACAGATTTTTGAGAAGATATACACGCGTCTGTCCCATAGTGCGTCGGTGAGCTTGTATTAAATATAGCATTGCGCGCGGCTCCGCCTACGTGGAAAAGTTTCCGGGATAAAAAGTAGCCTATAGCACTCAGGAGTAATGTAGCTTCCTATTAGTGAAAGAATTTTCTAAATCGGTCCAGTAGTTCCTGAGATTAGCGCGTTCAAACAAACAAACAAACAAACTCTTCCGCTTTATAATATTATTAGTATAGATTTGCATGTGGCTCTGTGCTAGTTTGGGGCGGAGTTAGTTTGGACAAGCGCACAGATCTCGTCGTTGTTCCCGGAGGGCTGTGTGCTCAAGCTTACATAGAAAACGTGCTCGAAAATCACGTTATGCCCGCAAATTTTCAAAATCGGTTCATAGGTGACGGAGAAAATCCGTAAAAAAATAATCCGTAGTAGCGATTTCCATACAAAATTACTCAAGATTTTTTCTACTTTTTAGGTGGTTTTGCTCATAATCCTACCTTCAACTATACTGAACAAAACCCAAAAAATAATATTGAAATTGGTCCAGTCGTTTTCGAGTTTTAGTGAGACTACCGAACAGCAATTCATTTTTATACATAGAGATTTGAACATTATAAAACAGTTTTTCTGAATCTGTCACCATGCCTATGGTAAACATGTTCTACTAATAGGGTACTTTTCTATGTTTGATTTTGTACATTATTTTACATGCAAGATAAAATAATACGAAAAAGAAATTGTTCTGTGAAATCAGCATCATAATTTGTTGAAAAATAATGCAGTTATTTATAATATTTGGAATATTGATGTAAGCAAAAGTAGAGGGGTGGTGGTGATGGCGCGCTATCTCTTTCGCACGTATACAGCATTATGGCCGGTGACACTCGGTGACGTCACAGTCTGATATTACTATTATTTGACAACTACCCCTTTCACCAAATTTCAAAACGTTTTAACTTCCTTAAAATTGCGCCTGTTTTAAAAAAAAATTCCGTTAGATTATGGATGGCATACATTTTTGATAAATGTATTTATTTAAAAGTAATCTACTACACTATTGGTGACTTTCACCCATTATAAATATGCAGTCATCCTTATAAACTTAAGATCGGCAAAGTTAAATCGCTAACATAAATAATACTATGGATCATATCCATACAGTCATTATACTAGGTGGTAGGTCTTATATGCAAGAGGCCGCCTGGGTGGGTACCACCGCAGTGTCTATTTCTGCCGCCAAGCAGCAGTGTGCAAGCACTGTTGCGTTCCGGTTTGAAGGGCACTGTAGCCAGACCATTTACTGGGCATTAAGAGACTTAACGCCTAATGTCTCAGTGACGATTGTAAAGTAACTCCATGAATACCTTAAAGTATTAAATGCTATTGCTTATGAGCAGGCGTCATTACACATCAGATGACGCGCTGATCTCGTCATACACTTTTAAAAAATAAGTATGGTGTTAACAATAAATAAAAACAAACAAAATTTCATCTTTGGTATACAAAGCGACTTCTGAATGAATCCTGGTGTATGGAATAAGTTACCTTTAAGGAGTCTGTCTACGCGATATTTCCTCTTCAGCGAAGTATATGTCGGGGAGGTGCCAGGGTTTTCGTGTTCGGAATCCATCGTAATGAAAATACAAACTGAATATTGCTTAGTTTTCTTCCCAGTTGACTTTTGGGACCGCAGTCAATCGAATCTTGAACTGACTGGATTCTTTTTTAATCCAATAGACATTCAAAGTGAATATAAATGTTATAATAACTGCAACCTCCTTTGAAATTACTGTACAATAAATCTTGGGTTATAGCTGAATATGCAAAATTGATATTATAATGAATTTTTCATAACTCCAGATGATAATATTTTACATAAATAACATTTAAGTAAGCAAACTCCGTTGTTTTACATAACTTGCTAACAGATGGAGCTATTAACAAGTTGTGAATATTTTACTTATAGATTAAAATAACGACAAAGAAATCAATTAGAATTATTAACAATTCTAATTGATTTTATTTTAGACGTTTAATCATTAAATAATGAATTAAATAAATATCCAACGTTTTCCAAACACTCAAATAGTCAATACAGTTTCTAACTTATACTGAAATTTGATAAATAACAGCAATAACTATTTAAATATCAAATTTAAATATTCTAGACATTTTCATAATAATATAATCACTAAATATTAATTTGCGCCCACATATACTACACTCAGCTAAATATCATTGACACACTTCTCAATTTTCTTACCTGCCTCATAGAACCAATCTTTGACGATGCTGTTGAAATTTATTAAAGAGATAAGAAATATGAATTACTGCCCCATTTCTTAACCAATTTTATTTCAGATTTCACGAAAGGGCTTCTTTTGCGTATCATTTGTTATAATGCATGGAATAATTGTCAAAATCGAACATAGTAAAATGCAGTATTATTTAACTTGATCCTGACAAAAGTAAATCTCGCGACAAGCTTTTATCTCTACATAGTATATAAAAAGGTTGATTCAATTTAAAGTATTTTTTTTCTATTTAGCGAATTTAAATAAAAGCTTGTTTTTAAAAATGATTTCTTTAACTTTTAATTTATTTTTAGGTATTAAAATTCAGGTACAAGATTTGACCAGAACAATTCAACCCCAAAATCATAATCCGCGTCTCTAACATTATTACAAAATTTCAGAACGATTGGACCAACTAAGTTTTTGGGTACCATCTTGGATCCGCCATCTTGATTTTTTTATCGCCAACAGTTGACCCTTGTCGCTACAACAATTCGCGCACCACCAAACTATCCCTAACTTATGCCAAGTTATAACTCTTTTAAATTGGTATGGTGGCCATCTCGTTTTCCACCAATTGGATTGATAATAGTCTTAACTAATATCAATGCAATTGGTCGAAAACGAACGTGTCTTAACACGACTCCGCTAAGGCGTGCTGTTTAGCCGAGCACACATAGTACGCAGAAATCAGTTTATTCATATTTTTCTCAGCAAATCCTTTTATTTGATTGATACCCATATTATAGGAGCGCGTAAAAAATAACTAGTCCGCCATCTTGGGCCGTCCGCCATACTAGATTTAGAATAAAGTCACTTAGCTAACCATGCATTGTCATCCAAATTAAACGTGTACGCAAAACTTCATCTCAATCGGTTGAGGATAACTGCTTTAAAATCCAGTTGCAAGATTTGACCCGAACATACATACTTACATAGTACATACATTGCAAGTTAAATTAAGGTTTGAAAAAAATTAAATTTATTATCTTTTGACAATGTAACCAATATATCGTTTCTAAATATTATTTTTATAAAGTGAATAAATTCACGGCCCACCTGTCGAATAACCTTATTTTGTTTTCATTTAACCGTGTATCCTAAGTGGGTTAGCACCGTTCTTCCTCGTAACCAGTCGATACACAAATTTTAATATCAACATTCGACATATACCTGAAATATCATTTAAACGCTTTGTCATCACTTGCCGAGAAGGAAAATCGAAGACCCATGTTGGACATACGTCAGCTAAGTCCTTCCAATGATTCGCCATTCCTGGAATGAATTATAGGATTCATTTCCAGTCGGTATAACCCTTGTAGAGAGGTCGTGTGATACGAAACACTTTTGAGCATCAAAAAGATGGAGGTTATAAATATGTACCTATTAGTTTGTAATATGCCCCATTCTAAATGGCGCCTAAATATGCGATGACTGCGAATCGCATTAGTTTTCTCTCGTAACCTTTAATCCCCTCTAAGTGCGCATAATATAATTGGCGTCATATCGAGATGGTGCTACAGTAACTACCAAAGTATAGGTATATCTATTACTATGTGATATTACAAATTATGCCGTTCTCCAACTAAGTAAAACATAAAAGGCAACCATTCCGATTGTTTTATAAAAAATCTATAACAATAATGAACAGCATAATATCTTGACTCATGAATGCGTTAATTGTCACCAATCGCGATCATATTAAAATATGTATAAATCGGTTATAATTTACCTTCCTTACGGACTACAAAACAATATTTCGGCTGTTCACAAGGAGAAACGAAATTACTTTACGCAATAATAACACTAAAATACGTGTTTATGTTGTCCGTCGGTCATTGGTGAACAGAATTAATTATAAAATTAGACGCAAAATTACGACCGACCGAATTTGTTAACAAGGTATTCGAAATTATAAAAAATATGTAATCATAGTGGTAGTAAAGAATATACTCGCGGTCAAAACCTGACCCGCATCAGATTTTTCTTATTGCTTTGTCGTAATCTTTGAATTTTTTATCAATAAGTATACCATACACCAGTAATAGCCTATAGTATGTTTAAATTTTTTATATATTCCTCCTCATTTTTATAAAGAAACATCTTGTATTCGTTGATGCCACATATATTTTTCCTAAATATTATTAATATCCATTTTGGTTCAGTGCGTCCGCGGTCCAGTTTTTTATCGCGAGTATACATTAGCTTAGCTAGTGACTAGTCCTCTACAATTGGACGATTTTGATTTGCAACATTCCCTTGAGTTTTCTGCGTTCAGATTATCATTGAGTGTGTAAATATTTTACAATGGGGTAAACAGTTTATTAAAATTCTGTTTTTTTCTACTCATACTCAGCCAAGACAACAATGGGGACTCGCAAATCAAATCGGTTTTAGTTTTGTATTTAACACGAAGGCACGGAAAAAACATAACTTAGTTTAGTAATTTTAGGTTTAAGTTAGTTACTGTGAATTGAATTAATATTTAAATAAATTGACGTCGGGTCGCAGGTAGGTAGGGGTCGTTTTGGGAACAACCTAACTTAACATAGCTGACCAATTACAATAGCCTACACTGTACCGACAATGCATATCCTGAATTGGCTTCTAGCTACGGCCCTGTGTGAACTTTATTGCTTTTTTTTTGTAAAAAAGAGAAATACTCAATTTTCCTTGAGCACTTGTTTCATAGGCGTACGTAAGTTTCGAGTAGAAAAAAGCTTTATTTCATGTTGACCTCATGGAATGAGCCACCTCGAGTATTCACTAGTTCTAGGAAAATAGGTTTATATACGTATCAGGCGTATCTCAATGTATTACGATAATATTTTATATTGTGTGTAGAAGGTACCCCGCTTAGTGTAGTATGAATGTCAATTATTTGGTAACGATCAAAAATGTATCATGTGTAAATTGTGATAGATGATTTATACGCGTACTAAGAAATTGCATTTGGGGACGCGGTGTGATTGGCCTTGGTTTAAGTATTTAAAAAATACAAACATGACCATGTTGCTAAAAAGTAAGTTTAGAAATGGTTACACTATTTTCTTTAGTGTTTTGTCTAACAAAAAAAGGGTTTACCGTATTTTCTCCATAATATTTTTAAGTTCATATTCCAGTTTACTTATAGGTAGCACATGTCGTGATGGCGATCGTTTCTTTTCGGGTGAGTTTGTGCGTTTGATTTTTGTGTGTGTTTGATTATTTTTTGTTCTTTTTACGGTTTGATTATTTTTTGTTCTTTTTACGGCTTCACCCGCAAGAAGTCCCATCTCAATTGAGAAGTTGGTACCCCACTGCACCCCCTCAGGCGTATATTTGCGTATATTTTTTTACTAATTAAAAAACTATTGAGACTCAAGTGAGTGGTGTGTCATTTTCATATAGATGTGTAATCCTGAAAAGGGTTTTTATATCGAGCTTTTTCATGACGAAAATCATAACCGACGTTTCTCGTTGTTTGCTAAAATGTTTTTTTTTCTTTATTAATTCTAAAATTAAACGCTATAATATGTTTCCAGTATTTCTATGGAATGGTTATTTTACAATTAATAAGGAATAATGCTGCTCTAGTATAAAGTGCTATATGTCGCTTATGATGTTCTTCCTGAAAAGGTTTGTTATGTATACCGTCACAAAAATGTACAATATTATGTTTATTCTATTGTCACATCAACGTCCCCAATTGTACTCGAACACACTTCAAAAGGACTGTTTCGGAAACGATTACATCTTGATAAGGCATAGTTGTAAGTAACACCTCATTGACCGTTTCAGAATGTTTAGGTCAATATTTATGTCATTAATAGTTATACAATTTTTTTAAATGTATATTTAGTTTACTCCACTGTAACGTGCTCAAATGTGAAAGTTGCATTAGTTGTATTAGTTTTTTCGATACAACAAAATAAATATTTTGCCCCCAATAAGTACATATTATGCTGTAGGCAAAACAGTCCTCTACTCAACCGTGGCTGTTCAAAGATCCCGAGGGTTTTTTTTTTATATCCATTACCTTTTATTGAAAATTGACAACATTTCATACCTTTATATCTTGGGTGAGAGTGAAACGACTCACGCCCGCGACTGCCAGTCAGAAATGAACTGGTAGGCCTGGTGGTAGGGCTACAACACCTGCCCGACTGGCTAGCGACCACCCTTCTGCTGGAGTCCGTCGTCAGCATCGATGTGCTGCCGAGTTTTGACACCACCGCAGAAGAGCCAGTGTGAGAAGCTTGCGATTGCTTCTACCAGCGGCGAGGACTGGCGGTGAAACTCGTCACGTGTCAGTCCGCGCCGCTATGGATTACTCTATACTCACCGTTCGGCTTGGAGTAGCTGTTATGTCTTAAATCATGAGTTTTTTATATTTTATGTTACTAAACGGACCCCTAAGTTTTTTTTTATTATTTAAACTAAAAGGGTTGTAAACCCGCAGTGGTAGGGCCACGACAACTGCCCGCCTGGCTAGCGACCACTCTTCTGTTGAAGTCGGACTTCTGACTCATCGCAGAAGTGCCAGTGAGGGAAGCGCACTATGCTCCCAGCGACGGCGGGGACTGACGAGGCAACTCAGTTCTCGCTGCTGCGTGCTACTCTAAGCTCTTTGCATAGATCTTAGAGAAGTCTTACTTATTTATTTTCTAATTTTTGTGTTTAAAATTGAACCACATTTGGTTGTATTTTTTATTTTATTATGCGGGCTATGAGCCCGAGGTGGTAGGGCGACGAGACCTGCCCGCCTGGCTCGCGACCACACTTCCCCTGCAGCCGGACGCTAGCCGCAATTGGTTGGCTTGTCTCGACTCCATCGCGAAGGGGCCAGTGAAAGAGCGCACGCGATGCGTCTCTGCGTCGGTGTGGATTGGCGAAGCACTTGTCAATCCTCCCCGTTCGCCCTACTCTAAACTAGCGCTGAGGATAGAGTAGTCGGTGTATTTATTTTTCGTTTGTTTAATTGGTTACTTTTGAATTGTTGTCATACTAAATTGCCCGTTATGTCGTGTGTTCATTTATGCATTATTTTTTCTTTAGATTACTCTAAACTCTTCATAGGGCTTGGAGTTGTCGATTATTTTTAATTCATTTATTCGGTTTTGTAAAGTTATGTTTCAAAATTTACCGATTTTTTGTTACCGGTAATCATGTTTATTTCTTTAATTTGGAGTTATTATTAATTTGGGTTTAATTAGGTTTTTTTGGTTAAAATGACCCCGACGGCATGTTTTTTTGAATACGTCGTCACGACCGTATTGAATCTTCTGAAAGGGTCTAAAGGTATTCAATAATCTCCGCCAGAGAGAGGAAGGGAAGATTCATTTGTTTTTATTGTATTATATGCTGTTTAGTAGGTTTAGGTGTACTGTAGATAAGTTATTTAGGTAGAATTAAGATAGGTTAAGTTAGTTTGTAATTTGTAGGGACTTAGGTACCGCGACCGACCGTACCGATAAAAAATATACCATTAGTATATTGTATTGCAATTATAATGCGTTTAACGCTCAGTATGATAAATATGTGATTTAATATCAGTAGCAGTTGCCTTAAGGCATTTATTACATTACAATTTTTATGCACGACTAGTTTTGAATTACCAAATATACCTGCGATACATCATTGTAACTTTTCCAAACTAGAACTAAACTTGTGTATACATTCGTACCGGTGCGGCGGGGGGTAGACGGAAACAGTCGAGCTACGGCTGTTTTGCACAACGGCATACTAAGCATTGTATGTAGCGCTAAACACATTTAAAACATCGTGTTGTCACTGTCATTTATTAGGAGTTGACAAAGACAGCACTATGATTAAAATATATTTTGCTCTAAAAATATTTAGTGTGTCGTTGTGCAAGCCAGCCTTATCCAAAGACCACGAGCCTGACGCTCCAAGCGAATTCGCTTTATGCTTCAAGCGTGAAAAACAATTGTACGAGTCTATATGTAGAACCACGCATATGTGCTTTACGGTTGATGCTGACGCTTGAAGGGTAAAGCGAATTTGCATGGAGCGTCAGGCTTATGGCCCGGCCGTTAGACGCGAGTTCGTCGAACGATTTACAAATGAAATCATCACGGATATTACAAACAAAATTACAATAACTTAATAATTGAAAAACGATGATGCCGCGAAATATTTTATCAATTTGCGTTTTTGACCAATAATTATTACCTTATGTTTGATTTCAAATTGTTTTTATATTATTACCCAAGTGTGAGTGCAGAAAGTGCAACCAATAGGCAATTAAAAATAAATTGGTATATTAAAACTAGCCGTGTATAGGACATGATATGTTCTCTAGTTAGGTTAGGTTAGGTAAGGCTGTCAACGGCAAAAATAAGTGGACAGTGAGCGTAATCCTTTTTACTTTCAAATATAACAGGTATTGAATTTTTTATGTCTACGAGAATATTCAAAAATAACATTAAATTAAAGTGAAATGCCCGCTTATAAAGCACTGGGTATAAATAAATAGTTTTTAAGCGCAAAGTATGGGGTCTACTTTAGTAATAAGTATATTTGTATTTGATAAAATGGGCCTGAAATGGCAAAATTTTACATTGTTGCTTATCTATTGGCTAGAGAGTACCTCTGTCTAGCCTCTCTCGATAATAGGTAAGGGAAATAATTCGGGTGCAATTGTTATCCTAAATCATTTAAATTGTTAGTGTCTTCCAATTTAGTTTCGTGAAATAATTATTAGTCCAAGATTTTATCAAAATTACGAAGTAATAAAAAATGCGAAGTGTCCACTTATATGTGTTTTGACTGCATTCTATACACATATATTATAATCATTAGAAGTACAGGCAAAATTATAATCGTTCATATTGTACAGGTATGTTATAAACAGTGCATAATCAAATGCAGCAGACCCGCGGTAATCCAGCCCCTGGCTAATCCGGTGCCCCTTGTAATCCGACAAGCCCATGACAAACATCTTCGTCAATATACAATTATATAGTACACATAGGTACAATCTAACTTGTTTATAAGCACGCAAATAGTCGAATTAGAAGGTACTCCTTGTCTAAAAAGTTCCAGACTACAGGGGGTCGGTGGCAGTACCCCTTAGTCCGACAAACACGACAATCCTACAGTGTCTTGCAAACAGTTTCTCGGATTACCGCGGGTCTGCTGTAGTAAAAAAATATTAATAGTGATTTGTAAATCTGAAACGATGTCACATGTAATCAAATATTTAGCATTTGTAATCAGAGTGTAGGTACAGTCAGCCACATAAGTAGCTGAACAAATTCAAAATTTCAAATCGCATTTACGTGGTAAGTTTAACTGAAACTTTTTTTTTCTTTATCTGAAGTAAAGTAAATTGCCTTTATTTTATTTTTTTGAACAGAAAATAAAAATGGGTAAAAACACAAAAGTGTAGAGGCGTTTTGAAGTTTTTAATTTGTTCAGCTACTTATGTGGCTGACTGTACATTATATTTTTTTTAAATTTTTGTTCATTTAGTACTCTCTTTTTTATGATAATTTGGTTCAGGAGCAAAATTGTTATTTAGATTCCGAATTACCTTTTGATTATCATTGTCCTGCATACAAGCTGTACTAACTTAGCTTAACTTACTAATGCGGTTGGTCCAAAACTAAGCAAAGTTCGTTTAGTTTAGGTCGTTTAGCAGATATATTTCACATTTGTGTTTAGACTGCACACTATTTAAACTAAGCTGTGTAATATGTGTAATTATTTCAGCTATGAGAGCTAAGCTAAACGAACTAAGATTAGTTCTTGGTGTGCAACCACCATAAAATGCCAGTTAATTTTTCATTATACCATATTATTTTTAATTATTTTTATTTTTAGATATAAAACTTGTAGATACCGGTTTGGCCGGAGTTCTTAGATCCGTACGCTTTATTAAATTTAGTTCAGAATAAACTGTGGGACACAGTGTAGTAATTCATGATATACTTACTAGATATAGAGCATTAGTCGTAAGCGCCAAGTGGCATTCCATCTGGCCTTATGTGTATAAACACTCAGAAATGAGGGTATTAGAGTTATGTCATTAAGCTTACTTATAACACTTGTTCGTTTAGTCATATTTATTCATTGAAATTAAACTATTATAACGGATTTTATCGCGGTTTTTTATTTAATTTTTCCACCGACGTTTGCAGCACTTCGTGGTCACGGGGCGGACTGAGGTGTTGGTGTCTGAGTCGAAACGTCGGGAGAAAAATTAAATAAAAAACCGCGATAAAACCTGTTATAATAGTTTAATTTCAATGTCTAACATTCGCGTAAACATAAGGAATCATTATGCATATTTATTCATTTATTATGTGTATTGATATGTGCCAAATGGCATTCAGTCTGACATTTAATAAACATGTATTATGAAATTATGTTCTGGATAACTTTATTGTATAGGTGTGTATCGCATAAGTGATCTATTAATCAACATTGAAATGAGTAAATTTTGGAGAAAATATAAACTTGATTTCATTATTCCAATCATCATTATGCAGGCTGGATTTTTGTGATGGGGCAATAGACGCAGACCTTATCCGCTGAAGCTACAAGAAAACTCTCTTAAGAGACTGTCACGGCAATTTTTAAGATATTAAGATCTGCATTCACAGGTTTTGAAAAATATGTAGTCAGCAAGAAACTTGGCAATTTATGCAAAAAAAAATTGTGCCATTCGATCCTGTGGCCTACAAAGATAAAAAAGATTCTGTGGGACTATGAGACGCTTGAGTACTATTAAAGTCAGAAATGTCTTCTGACTTTACAAGTACTCAAACTTCTCATGGTCTCATAAAGTCGTGATCCTTATAAGCAACTGGATCAATTAGCGTGGTAAAAGTTTTTGCAGAAATTTACTATCTACTTGCTTCATTTTTTTTTTCAATATCTTAAAATATAGATCTTAATGTCTATAAAATTGATGGACAGTCTCCTAAGAAAGTTATCTTGTAGCTACAGTGGTAAACGTAACTGCCCTTACCGCCTCATCCCAAAAATCCACTCTGTATAAAAAGACTCAAGATACTTAAATATACTTAATTTAAAAATCCTAATAACATTTTAAAGCTTGAGGCTGTTTACAGACATGTCCACTTATTTGTTATAATCAGTAAAAAAAAGTGTTTTCCGCGTGCCTTCTAAATTTCATTTTTTTTATGTTATAATAATTTTCGGGAAAATCTGATGATCCTCGTTCGTATCAATGTTGATTAATTGAAAATCCTACATAATACAATTAGGTAAGATAGTAGTAAGATTAACATATTTTATGAAAAAGAATTAACAAGATTTGCAACAATTTATGTCTCACACTTTCAAATTCTGAAATGATGTAGTTCATTAACAAAGATTGTTTTAAGTTTCGTTAGGTAATTATTCCTTTGGGAAAATACAAACCAAATTCCAATTTAAAAAAAATTTGTTTGTAAATTTTAGTAACGTTTCTATATGATTTAAGTGGTAGAGCCATGCTGCAGATTTTATCTGCAGCACGAATGGGCCGGCTCGTCCGGGGTGGTACCACTGTCCCACAGAAAATCGGCGTGAAGTGACTTTGCCGTCGCGTTTCGTTCGGTGACTGGGATTGCCGGTGGCCCGATCCTCTTCCCCTTCCCCTATCCCTATATCCACTCCTTAAAGATCGGCAGCGCGCACACACACACACGTTGTGTGTGTTTATGAGTGATGGTGATCACTTATCACAAGGTGACCCACCTACCTGCCCAGTTGCCGATTTGTTATTTTTTTTCTTATGACTTAATTCAGATTTTGAATAGGTAATTGATGTAATTTTTTCTTTGGCCATTATTGACTTATTTAAGATTTAGATATGCAGGTATTGTGTTCTCATTCTTCTGAAAACATTTCTGATCTTAGTATTTCTTTTTCATGAAATATTGTTGATAGTTAGCATCATATTTAATCACATTAGATTCGTAAGAATATATACTGTAATTCATTTACACTATTTAGAAGCATTTAAAAATTTCTGTGTTAGTTCTATAATTGGTCCATACACGGTATCTTAGTAATGTATGAAAGTAGATTTATAGTATAAGTGAATATGCATTCAATAATTAAAACTTACACTAAGCTTTCATAAATGAGAGGCATAATAAATAATATAGGATTTTAGTACGACACTGTGTTAAAATGATGTAAAGAATGGAACATTTGAATTGTATTTCGTATTTTCGACCAAACAGTGTCCAGTATGTAAAAGATAGTTATGATTAGATTAAGGGCTATTGAAATTATTTCTAGAGGCTGTTGCAAAAAAGAGGGTTCAATGTTAGGCACCTCTATAATATGTTTGAGAATCCTAAAGCAAAATTCGAAATCAACGAGCTTATGTTACTAAATATCGTCCTTTTAAGTGGTTGTAAGTATGAGACTCCCTTTTCACAACAGACTGTATAAAACTGTGTATAATTTGCGAAAGTAAATATGTGCAATATTTTTGGGTCAAAATTCGTATTACTGATATTTTCTTACCGTAAGTCACGAGTTTACACGCACTTCCCACAATAGTTATAGGTTACTTATAGTACTCACTTTCAAACTTAGTTCCTATTTCAACGATATGTGAACAACGATTTCTAGCTAAATTTACCACCGTCTAATTAGAGTTACCTTTACATAATAGTTAACACAAAACGATATACTAGAATCACAAAAAACACGTTAGCATTATGTTTTCCCTAAGAACTTAATTTTAATAATATTGAGTCATTTAAGTTTTTTAACTTTACTAGCATCTAGTAAAGAATCCATTCTCTTCCAATCGTAGATCAAAATTAAGCGTTGTGCGAAATAGCCAATATTTCTTGCGAATGAATTGGAGAGCCCTTAGTTATAGTATTATATAGTGCACGTGTTAGCTGGCTAGGAACTAGTCTAAAATATACAGGTGTGGGAAATTCGACATGAAGGCAAGATCATTGAAGTAAATCTGCTCAAATTACCGAAACTAAATACTGTTTGGTTTAATGCCGCATAAATTGAAAGTATTCAGTCAACTTTATAATTTTACACATTCATGAAATATCTCGAGGTTCCTTTAACTTACCTCTTTGTCAATACCAAATAGATGTATTTATTATGTTAGGTTTTAGATACCGTTTTGACAGCATACCCATAGTATCGGATTTAGTTTAGGCCTTCAAGGCCATAAGAGATATTTTTTTGAAGTTTCTAGTTCTTAATTTTATTTTAAATATACATCATATTAAAATATGTTTAGAATATAAATCGTATCTGAATGCCAAGCGCATCCCCCAGTGCCACCCTCACGCCTGTATATGTCAGCACGAGCTTATAAACAAGCTTGACGAACTAGTAATAGGAATGTGTAGAATATAAGCTGGTGGGAACATACGCTCAATAATTTAGGTCTCTGTCATAATCAAATATCTATATCCAAACAAAGATTGTGGATTTAACCAGCATGTGACCATAATTGTTGAGTTTTAATATGCAATATTAAGTGAATAGTTGTGTTATTCTATCTTTAGTGCAGTCAAATTATTATTCTAAATGTCGAGCCTTAAGTTCTTCAGCGCAAAACAATTATTCACAATTTCAACAAAATTCTAAATTAATCGATGTTTGTATTTAATGATATATGTCTGTAATATCGGTTTGGTCCCAGTCTAGTATTTGGATTAATGGCTTAATAGTACTAATCCCTCCCCCTTGTACCGCGAGGGTCGTAATAGTCAACCCAGGGACCAGATCGACCAACTGTTCTGTGGCTGCAGAGGAGAACACTTCCTGGATATCAACCATTGAATGCGGTGAAAATCTCGCGTGAGTCACATAGCGGGATCAGCCTGTATATATCCAGTTTTCTTTTCGGTCAAAATTGCTGTCGTATTTTTAATAAGACCCACTTGAATTTTTGATTAGAATAGTGTTATTTATCTTTCATAATTTAACATCAATTTGAAATATATCTGTTTATTTAAATTTTAAAAGGATGAATGCAAGACGGGTTGAATCGGTAGTGTAAATAATATGTGTCTAGAATTTAATACTTATTTATAAGAAACGCACCAAATGTGTTCAGCGTACCTACATTGGTATTTTCGGCCTGAACATAGACTGTTAGGTTTACAATATCTAGAATTTTAGATTTTCACGTATCATGAGACAAAAGTGAAATGAACAGGTCCCTCTATCGATCTAAGCCTCAATTAATTAATCTAAGCACAAACATCTCAATGTGGTGGGTGTATTTGAGATGTGTTGGTCGTTTTGGACTCCTCATTTAAAGTACGGTTTGTGGAGTTTTTAATAAGTTATTTAATTCATTGATACATTAATGTGAGTAATGAGTAATTAATAATTTGATGCATATTTTCAAAATAATAAATACTATGTGATTTTTATATTACTTGGATTTAAAAAATTAATTGGATTTGTGTTTATTGCAAAAGAAGCGTCCAGAAATTACAATCTTTTTTACTTTCTCAATTCTACAGAGGACTCGTATTTTTTTTATTGATCGTGAAAATGATAGTTTCGCTTACCTTTTGTCTTGTGACTGCGGTAATATAGCATTAAATTAATGTATAAGGTAAGATAACTGGCATATTGTTTAAAACTAATAAGTCGTGTGTGATGATTACATTGACAATTGAATATACATGTGTTATATTTATCCACGCCGGGCCACACGGGACGGCGTCGTGTACCCGATGCAGTGTGCAGCACAGTGTAACAAAACACTGATTGAGTTTCTTGGTGCTTCTTCTCAGGACAGTGGGCATTCCGAAGCATCGGTAGAGTCACTTCTTACTTCACTATACAGATATGTAGGTATAAAGCCACTAGCGGCCTGTATATTCATATGTATATTCCCATAAGTCCTGTTTGTTGCCGGTACGCTGTGCAACACGCTGCCCTTGGGTGTCCGGCGGCAACACGGGGCACGTGTGGCCCGGCACTAGGAGTGACTGCCTGACTAGATGATAGTGTTGTGTTCCAGTAGCCCCGCACTGTCGCAGCCACGCCTATGTAATTGTATGTAACCGAAGGCGCCGATGCGATACTGCGGGACACGTTTAGAACCACTCCTTACAGTCGCCACCGCTCTGACGCGACGATCACCAACTTGTGGCAGACGGTACACCAGTGGTTCTAAAAGAGCCGCTATATTGTTATGATTTGTATATAATCAGCCCGTGTATAGGGCGCAGGCCACTCGTAATCAGTGTAATGTTTAAGCAGTGCCGACAGCGTACAGTAGTGTGTAAATGCTTCTTCCGTTCCTCTCTAAAACTATTTTGATAAAATAAGGCCAAAGAAACCATTGGAGACTGAAATGTAGTTTAAGGTTATTTATCTATCTTAAGTATGTAACCTTCGAGCCGGTATTAGTTATTATTAATAACTTGATTTTTTGGTAGTTTAAGATAACAATGGCAAATTCAAAACAGTACATATCTTAAATCATGTATCGTTGAGTTCATTTGCATATTTTGCTTCATAATGTTTAATTGTATTAGACGTAACTAATTTATTGTTGTCAGAGGTTTTAGACAAAATGCCTTTCTACATTCATGAAAGTTTCTAGAAAAAAAAATATAGGAATGTCATATCGTTACGCCTAAGTCCATCAGAAAGGCATCTGGTCTACAGTCCAGCTATTACAATGCTTAAATGTCCCGACAGCTAAGCAAAGGCATCCCACAAATAA
This sequence comes from Sphinx pinastri, assembly GCA_947568825.1. NCBI lineage: Eukaryota > Metazoa > Arthropoda > Insecta > Lepidoptera > Sphingidae > Sphinx > Sphinx pinastri. Next base: position 3,382,712 of record OX387614.1, on the reverse strand, counting down.
TACGATGGGGGGGCGGTTTGAGCCACGAACGACCACATAGGTGCAACGCGAGTTACTTGGACGAATGTGATTGCGGTCATTTTTCATACTTGTTACGCAGTTTGCGGTCACCACACTAAGTATAGTTCTTGATCTGCAACCGGCCTTAATAAGTTGGAAAAGATTTCTGTGTAACGCTGCCATTGTCCGAAGACTTTTTATTTGTGAACAAAAATGATTTATTATAATAATACATATACGTATCAGTAGCTTTATTCAATATTTATAAGACTTATTTACTGCACTCTCACCGTCAGCTGCGAAGTGTCACGGCTTCTCTAAGTGTTTTTTTTTTCCTAAGAATTGTAATCAAAAAGGGTACAAATTATAATTCCGGGTACAGTGTTTAGACTCTTCAAACGTTTATTTTCTAAGTGTCCGTTTGTCTGTGATTTGTAACGATATATTAGGTACTATACATGTCGTAGATGATCTCAAGGACGGCGACTAGCGCCAGTCCGTGGCAGAACGATTCTCGCGACTTCGACATTATGTATTGAAAGATTACAAAATTTTCTCGCAAATTACCTACTGAATAATACGGGTCAAGTCTAAAAGACACCGACCCATAAATAATTAGGCCATTTGTCTGCATAATAATGTCGAATGTGTTATAATCGCGAAGCTAAGTCGATTGCAAATCGGCGTTAGGTTAATTTTTCTTATAATTGTATTTAAGGTGCATTTTTTGCTAAGCGCCTTAGGCGCTCGACATTATGTCGCCGCTTGCTTGACCCGACGCGGTCCTAGGTTTTTTTTTTTTATATAGGCGATCCTGCAGTCAACACCGGGGGAATCCTGCGAATGGGATACTGGATTCCCCCGGCTTGACGACTGCAGGGGCCTGGGAAGGAAGTGGAGAGGAGTATGGATGGGAAGGTGGGGGGAGGGAGGAAGGTTCGCAGGATGGGTGGAAAGAGAGGGTGCCAGGAAATGTTCGCGGGCCCTTTTAGGCCTCAATGTGTTTTACAACCAAGAGGTATACACACTGAACTGTGTGCCTCGGCCCGCGACTAATGTCCCCCCGCGCATGGGCGTGCATTGGGTGTGAAGACCCAAAGCACAAGAATTGCCTCGGGGGGCGCGCGGTCCTAGGTTAAGTATAATATCGTGTGCTCTAAAGCCATTCGGAGGTAAGCAATGTATTGGTTTGCCACTCTCGGCGTTTTGTATTTTTGGGCGAGACCCTTCTGAAGAAATATCTTGCCGCCTAACTATGTATTACTCAGTATTTTGTGTGCATATACGAATACATATTATAATATAAAAAAGCATTTTATTTTCCTTCAATTGTTATCCTTTTGTCTGATAAATCCTAATACGAAGTACTATTACCATATTCCTTACATAATGTGCTATTGGAACGAAAATGCACTTTTTTGTATTGACATAAAAACAGAATTTACTATCTACTTTCTCAAGTAGGTAAATGTCATTCAGACATCAGGACTTAAAAAATCCTATACAAGTGATATGTTCTTTAACATAAATTTCGAGGAACTAGAACTAAAATATTTGGCGTGTACTTAAGTAGCCGCGAGCCATGTTTGCCTTGCTAACTATAATGTCTGTGCTTGTTTACACGTCGCTCGGTCGCCTCAAGGGCATGCAACAACACGGAACATGTCAGAGTTCTTACAGAATCTGTACATACACACTCACGCCTTTTATCCCCGAAGGGGTAGGCAGAGGCGCAACTAGTGCACCCACTTTTCGCCGTGCATATTCCGTCCCATGATGTGATAGGGGGAGAGCCTATCGCCATATCGGGTACAAATTCCAGACTCCGGGCAGATACTGAATTTAAAACCTAATATCACTTTGCCCGACCTGGTAATCGAACCCAAGACCTCAGCATTGCAGTCATACCGTAATACAACTACGCCACCGAGACAGAATCTGTAGTCTGATTCAATTCTGAACTCTTTATTTATTTAGTTATTTACACTTTATTGTACACCAGAGACATAAATCATAAAAACAAAAATAGAAAAAAAAGTACAAATTGCGGTCTTATCGCACAAGGCAATCTTTAAGTTGATAGTTTAGTCGGACTGCTATACAACTGCATAATGACTAGCTAAACGCTCGCTTGGTGGTAAAAGCAGTGCCAGCGAAGGCCGCGTGACACAAATGATTAATTCATAAACACTGCATGGCACTGCACTGAGCTCTTTACACGTAGATATTGGAAGTGAGTGATTACACTGGTTACAATTCTTTAAATTTGTACATAAAAATGTTTTTACACCATAGTGGCAAGGATAGACAATACAATGGTATGTGTACACTCGGACGGACTCCTGTAAAGTAGGTAGATTTATGCCCGAAATCCATAAACAATTCCATCACTATCTTCGTATTCGAAATTCTACGAATCAACTATGTCATCTATAAGCTCAATAAAATTATTATATTTGGAGTTTTCTTGTGATAATTAGCAGTTCAGCTTGCAATTTAGAAAGTCGGCCAACTCTCAGACTACACACTCGGCACTGGACAATGCATCTTATGTGCGCGCTAAAATAAACTATCAACCGACAGAAAGTTAATAGTCTGTAGGGATCCTCTTTTGCATCTCGAATAATATTTACTTAAAAACCATTTATGATAAACATTGCCTGCCACAAGATGTTTATATACATACAGTGCAGTGGCTACACAAAGGAATTATGTATACTTATGGTGCTGCCACACTGCTATTTAAAAATGTTTTCAAACATTACTAAACATTTGATCACAATGTTAGAAAACGTTTTCATGTTAATGTTAGTAAACATTACTAAACAAAATTGTTAGTTGACAAATTGTAATAAACAAAACATTTTTTATCATTTGTTTATATAAATATTATATTTAATGTTATAAATGTTATGAATGTAATGTTATAAATCTTTGTAAATATTTTCCAGCAGTGTAGAAGCACTCAAAACATCTAACAATTCCTAACAGAATGTAACAATTCCTAACATTAGTTAGTAAATGTATTACTGTTAAAAAATGTTTGTACCTGAACATTTTTAAACGGCAATGTGGCAGCACCAATAGACGTTCCCACACCCTTATAATAAGGTCGTTATTTCTGATTACCTACTACAAATTCCCTCAAGATATTTATGTGCAGAGAATTTTTCTACGCAGTGGAAATCATATGCCTTAGTATTGCAAGCGTTAAATAAGACTTGATCTTTTTGGACGAGCAACATTAGGTATACGAGAGTTGTTGCTCCGGGGACTTTTAACGGAAATTTAGAAGTGTCATGAGGTGAACTCTTGTTTTAATTCATTATTTTGGTGGTACTTATTGTTATATTGCATAATTATGGTGGTATATTATCCAATATAGTTCTATTAAAGGACTCAAATGAAGTGAATTCAAATAACTGTGCTAATCAGGTTTTTTTTGTTGCCGCCAAAACTCCTTGATAAAGTCTTGGTAAGGTAGCCACTGCTTTCCTACGATTTACCTACTACTGAAGCTAAAAAAAACAAATTATGCGTCTGAAGGACTTGTATCCATGGACAAGAAGAATTAACGCGCAGGCGGGGGCTTTTTATTGCATTGAATGACGAGGCGAGCATTCCGTTCACCTGATGGTAAGCGATACGACCACCCATAAACAGTAGCAACACCATCCAGCACCTTGACTTACAAAGTACTCTGTGGCATTCCACTGCGCTCGTCATCCTGAGATATAAGATACTAACTCTCATTAGTCCAGTAGTTACACTGGCTACAATGTCCTTCAAACCGAAACACAACAGTGCATGCACACTGCTGCTTGGCGGTAGAAAGAGACATTGCGGTGGTACCCACCCAGACGGACTCTTACATATGAGACACCTATCACCAGTTGACTAAGTTTTCTACCTAGTACCTGCAAGAAATTGGAAACTGTATGAAATTGGACTGCTTTACCGGTGTGTCAAAATTTATAAAGATAACATAACAAATACATAACGAGTGAATAGGTGACGGAAGGACGCCACTGTATTCTCTGTTTACGGACGACACGAACGAGTTATTGATTGGACGTTGCACACATGACACATGCGCGGTTTGAAATAGAGATTTGAATTTAGTTCCGAGTGTAGTTCACGAACTTGTTCTAAATCTCCTATGTTTTCAGATCGAGAGCTTCGCCAACGTTATTAGTCGCGGTATTTCTAATACTTATTTATAAATAAAATAAGTTTGTATCGTTACAGCGTTTGCTGACAATATAAGAGTTTTATTAATTAAATCATTTACAATAATGAATTTCTATGAGTCAGTTGTCGGAACGTTCTTTGATCATTCTATCTAGTTCGCTTCGGCGTACGAAATCCTGACAGTTTTACTAATACAAAACAATACTTAGTTTCTCATACGAAGTTATGCTAAAAATTATAGATAAGTACCTAGTATCTGTAAGAGAGATCCTTTGACGACTTTTCTCGTACTAATTAGATATCTATTCAGACCTACATTTAAAACTCGTGTTATAAAATTTTTGCATCCACACAAGATATTTAACTACATTGAAACTTTTTGAATATCACTATCGTCCTGAGTTTGATACCTACTCAGATCAGGCAATAAAAAGTATGTTTCAATTGTTTGAACATCTATTGAACCTGTAGCCTGTAGGTGTAACCTATATGTAGGATAAATTTTATCAACGGAACGTAACGTGTGCGTGAAACGGAGTGCATAATGTGTGAGCGAGTCGATTGATTGGGACGTTTGAATTTTAAATTGTCAGTTGAGTTATAATTAAAAGTGTCCACAGACGATCGGATTCGGTACGGCCGTACCATTTTTTTAACCATTTTTTTATGCGGTACGGTCTTTACGCCACACGAGCGTACCATACCCCGCATTGTCCAGTTTTTTTTGTGCTAGCAGCTAGGGATGGTGTGTATTTACGCGACCAGGTATTTAATTGCAAGTACGCCGACCAGGTGCTGACCCAAAATACTTGCAAGACTTGAAAGTATTTTACTTAGCTACTCTCTCGTGACACGATGGAGTCACGTGACCTCGCCTCGGCCCGCCGCGCGCGTCCGCGCTCAGGAGTCGTCGTCCGAAAATGTACTAATGGTTCTTATTTCAACAAACCCAGTGAACAATTTCCTATGCAAGTATTGAAGTGTTAAAAGTATTTTAGTTGTTAACGCGGATGTGCTCCTTATTCGTACCGAAACATGGGTCAATATCCTATGAAGTAAGAAAATACTTGAAAGTATTTCGATTTTCGACTATCCAAGTGCTATAAGTACTTTGTTTATAAACGCAATTGTGCTCTTTATGTATACTGAAACACGGATCAATTTCCTCTACAGAAAGAAAATACTTAGTATTTATAGAATCAAAGTATGAGAAGTTTTTATTTGTGAGCGCGATTGTGATCCTTATTTGTATCGAAACACGGATTAATTTCCTATGCAAAAAGAAAATACTTGGAAGTATTTCGAACCTTGGTTTTTGGCGCTGGTTTTTTTAGGCGGACGTATTTGTAAGCCCTGGTTCACGATTTTGCAAGTACGACCTATGCCTACTAGCAGCGCGTGCACACCTCTCTCAGTATGCCTCTGTTCTCTCGAAAAAGGCTACATTATAGATACCTATTGAAGAAAAACTAATATGGAGCGCTTTCATTAGAGCATAGAGATAGATTATAGTCTCAACTCTGGAATAGCACATAGGTCACTTTTTATTCCGGAAAAATATATAGCGGGAAAAACTTTACCACGCGGTAAATATAAAAAGTAGCCTATAGCGCACAGGAGTAATGTAGCTTCCTACTAGTGAAATAATTTCCTAAATCGGTTCATTAGTTCCTGAGATTAGCGCGTTCATAAATGCGCCCGTGGTACTTGATCATTATTTTGTTGCGGAGTTAATTTATAACTATGATATCTCCTAACATATTCATTGAAATCAAATGACGTTGAGGGCAATTTTGTTCAAAATAAAATACTTGTGATGAATAACGTATTTAATTGGATAAGGATCAATGTCATGTTCATAAAAATACCTTCGCAAATAATGCATTATTTAAGAACAAATTTGATTACCACAAAAAAGGTTATACTGGGTCAAACTTAAAAGATAGACATATGCTGTCGCGGACTTTTTTTAGAACTTTTAAAGGGAAATAATTCCTTCATACATAATTTTTACGTACGATCGTATTCGGTACGGCCATACCATATTTTAAACCATTTTTTTTATGTGGTACAGACTTCACGCCACACGATCGTTCACCACGCATTGTCCAGTATTTTTTGTGCTAGCAGCGCGTGAACACGTCCGCACTGCACAAAAAACTCGCAATAACGACAACAATACGTCATTAATAACTAATTACCTGGGTGACCGAGCCTAGCTCGGGTGATTTTTGAATACCTACTATACATGTTATTTATTTCTTTAGAGTAGGTGCTAATAATATTTTCCATTTTAAGAAAATATTCACGACTAAAGTCAAAGGAGTCGATACCTACAGAAACACTAATTTCAAAAAAAACGGTTCATCAGCGGTTCAGATTTTATATTAAATATCAGGTTTCATATTTTTTTCATATTGAATTACATCACGAGCACATGGTTCAGTTCTTATCTCTCGTTTCACTTATTTACGAATTGATAAAAGACGAATGTCCTATGTTTATTTATATCCGCAACAAATTTGGTCTTAAAAATATGTTTCCCAGTTTAGTTTCTCCCCTCTTTAGCTGCCCTAAGTTAGTAGTTAATAAATATGAATATCCCATATTTATACTGAAGGTACATCTATATCAAATTTCACCATAATCGTTTCAACTGTTTATTTTCTTTCCTCTTTTTTAACCTTCTTATTTAAGAGTTAATAAAAAACTGAATATATCATATTTATTTATAAGTTTCAAGAGATCCCCAAACCATATCTAAATAGAACTAGCTTTTGCCCTCGGCTCCGCCCGCGTGAATGAGTTTTCCCGGGATATAAGTCTTGCTTTACATTTTCCTGGGATGAAAAGTAGCATATGTGTTAATCCAAGCTATAATCTACCCGCGTGCCAAATTTCATCAAAATCGGTTTAGCAGTTTTTGCGTGAAAGAGTAACAAACCTCCATACATCCAGACATCCATACATCCATACTTACAAACTTTCGCGTTTATAATATTAGTTGGATTAGTTCAGTGGTTTAATTTCTTTCCTATTTTGCCCCTCTCAATTTGGGGTTAGTGAAAAATAATATCTCATATTAATTTTCAAGGTTTAAGATAGCCCCAATCCCCATACAGTGCAATACAATCGGAGCAACAGTATTTTTTGCCCTCTTTTAACCCCCTTAGTTAAGGGTAAATAATATATGCCATAGTTATCTTTAAGGTTATAGATATCCCCATACCAAATTTCATTACAATTCGTTCAGGAGTTTAGTTTCTCTTCTCTTTTATCCCCTTTAGTCAGGAGTAAAAGAAAAGAATTAACATTCCATATTTATTTTTCAATATATAGAGTTTAAGATATTCCCGTAGCAAATATAATTACAATCGGTTCAACGGCTTAATTTCTCCCTTTTACCTCCTTAATTATGGGTTAATAAAATAAATAATATACTATGTTTGTTTTTAAGGTTTGAGATATTCCCATACCAAATTTCATTACAACCGGTTCAACGGTTTAGTATCTCCCCCCTTCGAACCCCACAAGTTTGGGGTGGATAAAAAAACTAAATACAACAATTTAATTTTTAGAGCTCATACTATCCAAATCCAAAATTTCATTCAAATCAGACTAGCGGTTTCCGAGAAATAGGTGATAAACAGTAATTACTAAGTTGGCTAAATTTGTAAAACTGCGGCGTGTACTTTCTTTTGTTAATTATTTTGTTACTTTATTACCTAGCCCGTAATTGACTCTACTATTGTTATCGCACGCGCCGAAAATTCAAAGCAATTCGTTCTTTTGTTTTATTTTGAAATTACCTTACACGGGCAGACTGTTGTTAGGTAGTGATGGATTATAATCAATACGTTATCATATTATTAGTTTCTCAGACAACTATACGCAGTAAGCGTTATTTGGTTTAATATTAATGCTTGCTGTTTGTATATTTTATAGGAGATTCATAATAGTAAAATAATATTTTTTCATCTCCATTTAACGCCCCTCCGCTGTCGTTATACAGAGTTTACACTGTAATTTATAATTGTTTCATGTAAATTTATTGAAATATGACGATTATTGTCGAAGACGTCGGAAAAAATCAAGTCGACTGGGAGTTTTCATTGCTAACGCTACCTATTCCTTTGAGATATAATAAAATAATGTATGGTAGAATTGTTCATCTTTTATAGGTCTACAAAAAAGTTCGCGATGGCATATATGTCAGCAAAATGGCGCGCTAACCGTATTGGAAGCCATCTATTCGAAATTTATAATACACACAGAAAAAAAAATTAATCTCATATTTGTTACTTTACTTTGGTAGTATTTTTTTTTATAATTCATAACTACTACTAATTGCTGTACATCATTGTCAATAGCGGCGTGCAGTAAAATTTATGGAATGTAAAATTTTATGAAACAACTCGGCATTTGTTTATCTATAATATAAAAATGAATCGCTGAATGTGTTGCTAAGCGCAAATCTCGAGAGCAGCTGAACCGATTTCGCTAAATGTTTTTTTAGAATATTCCTTGAATTACGAGGATGGTTCTTATGGAGAGAAAAATTTGGATAATATATGTGGATAAATACTGCCTCGGTGGCGTAGTTGTATTACGGTACGACTGCAAGGCTGAGGTCTCGGGTTCGATCCCCGGGTCGGGCAAAGTGATATTGGATTTTTCTATTCAGTATCAGCCCGGAGTCTGGAATTTGTGCCCGATATGGCGATAGGCTCGCCCCCTATCACATCATGGGACGGAATACGCTTGGCGAAAAGTGGGTGCACTAGTTGCGCCTCTGCCTACCCCTTCGGGGATAAAAGGCGTAAGCATGCGCGCATGCGCGTGAATTTGAACTTTAATACCATACCATTAAGTTTGTGTTATTAGAGAGGTTCCGGGAAGGCAACACAATGGAGTGATGTTAGTATCGTATACATATTAATGTTAATATTTGTCAATATTTATACGATGGTAACATTACTCAAAAAAAATGGTTTAGATTAACAATTAGATCCGGTAGGTGGCGCTGTACTCGGGTTCTGGGATTTTATTTCCTTTTTAGGGCAGGGCAACATCTGTCGGGGCCGCTAGTTAAAATTAGAAATTTAGAACAATTAAATCTAATACTATCGTCACTTATAGGATCGCTGGGCGCTGGATAATCTAAAATTTATTTGTTACATAAATTATTCGTAAATCTTTGCATATTCCCGCCCGTAAATCGTGCGTTGAAATGTATGGAATTAGGGCCATTTGCTCGGGGGGGTCTTAAATATAGCTTACTATACTGATTTTAATGATAAAAAAATTAAAAATATCACATAATATATAGAAAGCTATTAAGACGGATACAGTATTAATCCATATCCGATTAAATACGTTAGCTATCTAAAGCATTTCATGCACATTATAACTGCCTTTTATACCATATAATTTTAATTAATATCTTAGGACTTATCGCAAGTCTAAAAAGTAAATTGTCTTCCTAAGGTCGTTCACCGTAGCAAGTTGATAATGTTCTTTCCATTTATCTAAAAGAATTTGCATCGCTTGATTTCGTGCGTCTTTATTGCAATGGCTGAGGGATGAATTCCATAAGCAGGTCAAATCTGTATACAATTCTAACTACTCTATTGGAACGAAGTTCCTTATGATACTGTATTCTTCCGTAACAATATCGCGCTCGGAACCTATTACGACGACAGATAAGGTGCTACGTTTGCGAAGGTTGAATAGCGACTGAACCGCCGAACGGTACGATGCGTCGGCCAGACGACCAGATTTGGTACGGAGCATACCAAATCCGATGTGCAAGCGATCGAACCAACCATACCGTCAATAATAAAAATAATGTACAGCATACCGTGCGCCACACGATCGGATATGGTACGGTGGCGTACCGTTTTCGTGGGACGGCCGTTCCGAATACAATCGTACGTAAAAATTATGTATGAAGGAATTATTTCCCTTTAAAAGTTCTAAAAAAAGTCCGCGACAGCATATGTCTATCTTTTAAGTTTGACCCAGTATAACCTTTTTTGTGGTAATCAAATTTGTTCTTAAATAATGCATTATTTGCGAAGGTATTTTTATGAACATGACATTGATCCTTATCCAATTAAATACGTTATTCATCACAAGTATTTTATTTTGAACAAAATTGCCCTCAACGTCATTTGATTTCAATGAATATGTTAGGAGATATCATAGTTATAAATTAACTCCGCAACAAAATAATGATCAAGTACCACGGGCGCATTTATGAACGCGCTAATCTCAGGAACTAATGAACCGATTTAGGAAATTATTTCACTAGTAGGAAGCTACATTACTCCTGTGCGCTATAGGCTACTTTTTATATTTACCGCGTGGTAAAGTTTTTCCCGCTATATATTTTTCCGGAATAAAAAGTGACCTATGTGCTATTCCAGAGTTGAGACTATAATCTATCTCTATGCTCTAATGAAAGCGCTCCATATTAGTTTTTCTTCAATAGGTATCTATAATGTAGCCTTTTTCGAGAGAACAGAGGCATACTGAGAGAGGTGTGCACGCGCTGCTAGTAGGCATAGGTCGTACTTGCAAAATCGTGAACCAGGGCTTACAAATACGTCCGCCTAAAAAAACCAGCGCCAAAAACCAAGGTTCGAAATACTTCCAAGTATTTTCTTTTTGCATAGGAAATTAATCCGTGTTTCGATACAAATAAGGATCACAATCGCGCTCACAAATAAAAACTTCTCATACTTTGATTCTATAAATACTAAGTATTTTCTTTCTGTAGAGGAAATTGATCCGTGTTTCAGTATACATAAAGAGCACAATTGCGTTTATAAACAAAGTACTTATAGCACTTGGATAGTCGAAAATCGAAATACTTTCAAGTATTTTCTTACTTCATAGGATATTGACCCATGTTTCGGTACGAATAAGGAGCACATCCGCGTTAACAACTAAAATACTTTTAACACTTCAATACTTGCATAGGAAATTGTTCACTGGGTTTGTTGAAATAAGAACCATTAGTACATTTTCGGACGACGACTCCTGAGCGCGGACGCGCGCGGCGGGCCGAGGCGAGGTCACGTGAGACTCCATCGTGTCACGAGAGAGTAGCTAAGTAAAATACTTTCAAGTCTTGCAAGTATTTCGGGTCAGCACCAGGTCGGCGTACTTGCAAGTAAATACCTGGTCGCGTAAATACACACCATCCCTAGCTGCTAGCACAAAAAAAACTGGACAATGCGTGATATGGTACGCTCGTGTGGCGTGAAGACCGTACCGCATAAAAAAATGGTTAAAAAAATGGTACGGCCGTACCAAATCCGATCGTCTGTGGATACTATAAGAAAGGCGTAAGGTGTAAGACGGAAAGACGAAAAATATATATATCGAGTTTAAAGGAAACTAATTATTTCATTTTGAAAATCCCACATATAATGTATAGAATAGATAGTTTATCCTCGCGAACTGCTGACGCACCTTACACCTCTGCCGTATCTCCTGACAAAATAGTAATAATCATCTAAGATCTATTTGACCCTGTTTGTCTAATACTGCAATGACGTCATTGATAACGTATAAGGGACTAACTATATTTATTCAGCTCCATTCCCGTTTCGCTGAACGATTTTGGTTACACTTATACAGTTTCGCTTCTAGCCGCGTACAGCATCGTAAGATTGTGAAAGCCGTCATATCGTGCTATCTCCGCTGAAACGCTTCTATCTTCCGCGTACAGAGCTAGATGACTGAGAAGCGATTATATGCTCCTGGTAAACTACGTTCATTTAGTATTTGGCACTCGACATGGACAGTCCCATGTTTGATATTGTTATCGTTACGCTTCTTTCGGAATAAATAGAAAAATTGGAAGGTATGATTATATATAACGAAATGATTGCGTAATAATAATAATAATAAACCCGCAGGGGCGGCTTTGTGGCGAGCCGTCGGTGAGTGGCGACACCGCGTACCCCGATTCCGTGGGGGCTAAATGAGACCCCCTGACCCTTGGCTTGCCTTAAATGGCTGGCTAGGGGTGGAAATCGCAAGAGCTAAAACCTGAAGCTCCAGGGTGGAAGTGCTCAAGCTGCGTAATAGCGAGGAAACCCGCTCCGGGACGCGTTAGCGACCCGCGATGGTGAAATCGGTGCACACCTCTCGACACCCTTTAGCCACCCACATCGATGTTGCGTCCTTGGCATGCGCCGCTTTTGGGATGCCCATCTAGTGGGGGGCAAGTCACCGTCTGCCTTGATTACAAATGATTGAGACATTTTACTTGGCAGGCGTCCCGTTGTCTCAATCAATAGCCCAACAACCAGTCCAGCTAGATCCCATCCATAGACCCGGTATAATTCCCATCTTCTCCGCAATAGTCCTTGCACCTTGCGGGCGCTGTCTTTGGCTGTATTTCCATAAGTACAGACAGAGAGAGTACCTACAAGGTGTACACACCCCAACTAGAGTAACGTATCTTAAAGGGGCCTCTACGTGTTGGATCCATATCCCCACGCAAGCCTTCCAAAAGGACCGGCCTTCGTGCCGTGATTTCCCGCAGGAAAGATACAACATAATAATAATAATAATACTTTATTGCACACTCATTTACAAAAGAAAGAAAAAATACTTACAGACTAAATAATAAAAAAAAACATGATGGTACAAGAGGCGGTCTTATCGCTTTAAGCGATTTCTGCCAGACAACCTTTGGATGGACAGAACACTAATTAATGATATATCAAATGTTAAATCAAATGTATCAACCTATGCGAGTTGCAACTTGTCGAGAACAGTTCGCGTGCAGCGCTGAACGCGGAGGAACAGTGCTGTACGCGGCGGAGAGCTGAACGGATGCGTACGCATCTCCATACCAAACTAGTATTTTCTATGGACAAAAACTGAATTGAGCTGAATAAGTGTAGTTAGTCCCTTATCTGCCTTTCACGTATCAGCAGAATAGTCCCGCGCAAGGTCGAAGCTAGGACACAATAACAATATTATGTAAACATTTGTTTATTGCGACTAAGTTTGCCATATATTTGTACAGTCAGCAGCAGACATAAGTATTATAGGAGCGCACTATGTACTTACCCAAATAATTCTACACTCCTAAGAAAACCAAAAACATTTGCACAACAAAAGTGTTAAAAAAAATTGTTGGCAGGATGTCAACAATTTTGTTTGTGTCAAAATCATCTAAACACGCGTTTGTCAAATATTTCGAAACAAATGTATCTTCGCAATTCACTGATGAACTGAGGTAATCAAATGTAACTAAGCATTGAAAATAAGTTATCGATTATACTGATAGTATTAATATTTCGTAGCTATTTTTACTTAACATACTCATACATAATAATATGGAGGATAAAATATCATTACACCGCAGACGTCTTGTGTCCGCAATGGTGTAGGCAGCGCGGTGGTAGAATTAGTGGATCCATGTCTCGCAGAGCTAATGTCCGTGGCTTTAGTGCTAAATGTCGATCCTCTCGCCATCTCATGTACAAATTCCAAACTTGGGCGACCTTGTATGATTTTCGAATTGAATGAGATTTGAATCGCAAAACCACATGATTTCCAACCTAAATACGTTGCCAAGAGTCCAATGTGGCGGTACGGCGCGGCGGTACGTTTGCTTTCGGGCGTGGTCTTTCAAATAAACACATATAGCATCTTCTTCCATGAATGAGACTTCTATAGCATCGAATATTTATAAAATCTAATTTTGGTGTAAAGATCATACAATTTTTACCACCTTCAAATTATTTTTATTTTTCTTTTGATATGGATCAATTAAAGAACGAATACTAAAACTGTTTATTTAGTTGGCTTTGATTATAATATACCTACTTGAAAAATGTGACCGCCATTTTGAATTTCTTTGTTTTAGGGCCAATTAGTTTAATGCTTTTTTTTTTTTTTTTTTTTTTGGTTTCGCGGAGAAAGTGCGTTACCACTACCGCCCGGCCTTCGTGGGGGGCGACCGAGCGGTTATGTTGGGATCACCGTGCCTTACGACCCGGCGTTGAGCCGCCCGGAGAGATGGAAAACGTCGGGCGACCGCCGGGCCGAGTCCCTAACCTATTTACAACGCACGGCATACCAACTAAAACTCCGCGGTGGCCATCTTCGGCGCATTAGGGACGGCTGCGGGCTTCCTCTGACTAATGTCTAAGTTGTCGTCCGCAACCGCCCCTGCGCGGTGCCGCCTGGTGCGGCCCGTCTCCTGTTGTGGGGGGGGCTCAGAAGCCCCCGCGCACCGAAGGACGCTCTCAGCATCAACGGCAGCGTGAGGCCTACCTTCCACGCTGCCGTCCATCACGGGGGTCGCTACAATGTGCTAAAAGAAACACAAAACTAACGACGGACGGCCCCCTGCCGCCCGCCCGCGACCCCCGATGGCCCCTATTAGTCGCCTTTTACGACAGGCAGGGGATACCGTGGTGGAATTCTCCAAACGCCCCCAATCCACAGGGCGGGAGACGCCGGTCAGTCGTCCACCCGGCGCCTCCTTCGTCTCCTCTGGCGGCGGGACGGATCCTCGCGCTCCCGATCCCTCTCGGCACTCTCCTTCTGCGAGAGGACCAATTAGTTTAATGCTAGTCTAACTATATCACTGTAGCAATCCATAGCGCAATATTTATATCGCCAGCGCATCTGTTTATAAAATCAGATATACGAGAGTAAATTACTGGGATAAACTATATTCTACACTAGGGCATGATATATTCGTATGTAAATTTCATCCAAATACGTTCAGCGAGTTTTATGTTTACTTTTAACAAAACAAACGCCTAAATAGTGCATAATTTTTCACATTTATAATATAAGAAAGAAGTAATTTAAGTAACAAGATTGAAAATTTTATCCGCACGAGTCCGCGGGATAGTTCAGTTTTGATACGAACAACGCAATTACCGTAACATTCTATTTCGGACAGTTGTCAAAGATTTTAAAACAAGACTTGTCACCAGTCACTGACGTAATGCAAGAAATGAAAGAGATAGACGAAAGGATTTTTTTAAATTAATTGAGTCTGTCAAGTTCATTATGGCCATCTTCACTGCTAAAATGCCGTTGACAGTTGACTTTTTTATATAGCAATCGCTTTCAGTTTGCTTAGATACATTTGCCAATCTGTGTGCTCAGATATATTTGCAACTTTGGATGCTCACAACTTTTAGAGAACTTTAGTTGCATAGAATATTATATTGGTCACGTTAAATGTGTAGCACCATATGAACACCATAGTTGTTTAGCTACTTTTGATGCTGACTGTACGAATAACAAAAATTGCCGTGACTTGAAATAGACTGCCTCGGTGGCGTAGTTGTATTACGATACGACTGCAATGCTGAGGTCTCGGAATCAATCCCCGGGTCGGGCAGTGATATTGGATTTTTCTATTCAGTATCAGCCCGGAGTCTGGAATTTGTGCCCGATATGGCGATAGGCTCGCCCCCATCACATCATGGGACGGAATACGCACGGCAAAAAGTGGGTGCACTATTTGCGCCTCGGCCTACCCCTTCGGGGATAAAAGGCGTGAGTATGTGTGTGTGTGTGTGTGAAATAGTCAGAGTTTGATTGTCAAAAAACTTTTGGTTGGTTGTAAGTAGTTTTGAGAAATCATTGGTGATAACTGGTAAATAACACTAATACTGAACAATGGAAACAACACCCAAAACATTGAATTTCTTAAGCCTTGCAGTCAGTTAATTGCGGCAGTGACTTATAAGCATTTCACAATTGAGTTAAGTAGGTATAATTCTCTTCAAAGGAATCAACAGGAGGAAAACAGTTAAGTACACAGACATTTATCTTTCATGATCGACATTTTTAACAATGTAATAAAATTGCAGTCTTTATGAAAACTGTTTTTCTCGTCTGACACAGAGGTCATGTTACCTGTGGTCAATATGAGCCACTTGATGTTTAGTGATCTTCGCTGCATCCATAAACAATTCTCTTCGTTTATGGGTAAACCAGAAGTATCGCTGGATGACGCTTTAAAAAAAGGAATAGGGGTTTCTTATGGAGTATATGAAGTCTATGAAGGTACAAAAACTACGCTGAAATGAAATATCAATAAACATTATCTCTCTTTATTTAAAATTACATTATCAATAGGTCCTATGATATATTTAGTAAATTTCTTACACCTATGTGTGACGGACTAGCAACTAATACGTCCATAGTACGCGTAAACATGTTTTAATTACGGAACTTGACTAGACGCTGAGACGTTTTCAGAATTGACCCGCGTTCTCGAACAACGCGGGAGCGGATCGAGAGCTCGGTGACATAAGGCATTATGCAATGCGCGTGCGCAGAGCATAGAGTGTGCCAGCGATGGCGGACGGGAGCGGGTGGACGCAAAAGCGTTGCACATTGAAACATACCAGCTAGGATCCTGCTAGCTCACTTAAGAACACAACTAATCAGGTCTTTTTTTAAAAACCGTGAGCAATGTTTTTATTGTGCATAGCCCTACGGCCAACATCCTTGGCCACGGATGGCTTCATACAAAGGTACAAATCGTGATTCGTGACCCCTACCAGCCTGCCGCTCTAGTTCCGCTTTAGTCGTAAACGTAGAATTATTTTTACCTACGAGCTAATGCAACCGTAATACAAAAACAGACAACAGTGATATAGATTGTATAAACATATATAATTTATTGACTTGCGCCACATGTGACCGGTGGCGGCTAGACGCTACAGCACGATACTCTGTTGCCGGCTCGTGTGCGTCTGCGTTAAATTCGTATATTTTCATATAATGGCGAATATCTATGGCGGCGTACGATGTATCGTGTACTACCTTATTTTATACTTTAACACTAAACTACTCTAATACTGATTAAAAGCTTCAAAAATTGATATTCTTATAAACTACTAATCTTGTTTAATATCTTCTCGTGTTAGAACATTAAATAATTGGTGATACAAATAATCCGTGTGAAATCTAAATTTATGATTACAAAGTCAAAGGTAGTTACAATGCTATCCGTATGTTATATTTATTACAATGTATATAAAATAGTATAAAATTCTACGGGTATAATCAACAAAAACAATTATAGATAATGCCACCCACGATGACGCGCCCCATATACATTTTGCTTAGTACAGTTAGCTTCTGCTTGTAACTTGCTGCTGCAGCTTGTTAGTTTCGTAAATACACACTAAATACCCTACGAGTGCACACGCACACAACGATCAATAATCAAAGTCCCCTTAACCCGCGAAAGCCCCGATCAAAAATTGGTAGCTGGAGTCATCGTGGATCAAATTATCTATACACTGTATCGAAATGAGCTACTTTTTGGTCTTAAATGGGCAGTATCGTTATCTCTCGGTCAAAATATTTGTCAGTCTTAAATTAGTTTATCATTTACACAATACAGTAAACCCGCGGTAGTCCGACAAACGTTTTGCAAGACGCTGTCGGATTATCGAATTTGTCGGACTACAGGGTCCTGCCACCGACCCCCTGTAGTCCGGATCTTTTTAAAAAGGGAGTACCTTGTAATCCGACAAATTTTGTACTTGTAAAGAAGTTAGATTGTATCTATGTGTATCATATAATTGTGCATTGAAGAAGATGCCATGACATAGGCTTGTCGGATTATAAGGGGCACCGGATTAGCCAAGGGCCGGATTACCGCGGGTCTGCTGTAGTTGGTTCTTTTAAGCCCCAATTCTGTGTCACTCCACGTTGTTTTCAAATAAGGTTTCGCCTTTTGTCAGTAAACCCTGGTTGCCAAATTGATAAGTAAGCAAAGTTCTTGGTGACAATTGACCACTAGAGACCATCTAGAATTGAAGCCTAATTTAGAGGACGTTAGATATACACAAGTTTTTGATTTGTATTTACTATAAAACGACAGTCACTACACGAGAGTTGAAACTAGGGGTCCATTCTGAGTTCAGGGGACGTAGCCAAGATGCCTTTCTACAATCGTTAACAATAGGAAACAGAAAAAAATATGGAAAGACTTGTCCTATCGATAAGTCAATGGGTAGGATATGTCAAACATAACGTGAGCGTCAACGGTCGAAAGGCATCTTGGCCACGGCCCCGGCTCTAGCAACCACGGCTTAGCACCAGAGGTAATCATTATGAAATCCAATCTAATTTCCCCGCGGAAACAAGTCTCAACTCTCGTGAGAACGTGCGCAGTCATAGACAGTCGCCTTTACCCACTTATACACAATATTCATATACAATAAAAATGGCATATTGTGCAAAAATATTTAAGCACACTAAAACATTTTTGTTTTGAAATAAATGTCTTTTGTGGTTGGTTGAAAAATAAAACAAGTCTCACATGAAAATACAGGTTGTTTTCGATTGTTTGGTATCAAAGCCTTTATTTATCCAGTCTACACGTTGAATATTTTTTTGTACAACAACTATGTATCTGCGATATCTCCATACCACTATAATGTCAATATTGGTAACAAATGAAGTTCACAATTTTATTACTACAATATAATTGCATGATATATCCATGCTAGTAGCTCGCACAATATTTACCAATTAGAAAACTGGTTTGAACTTATACCAGTGCAAGAAAACTTGCATTGTAATACACATGTAATTTTCAGACAATAGTACCTAAAAGGCTTACTAATAAATGTTGTATCGTCTGTCATAGTTATACAATGTTTTGTCTCGCTTTCTCTGGCAGTAAATGTCACTTAACATAGCAAGACAAAACATCGAATGTAAGACGACACATAGTGAGGCCAGGGCCGCGCCGTCTGTACGTGCGAAGTGTGCGGCGCACACGGGCGCCAAAGCAATAGTGGCGCCGGAATCAGGATGAAACGTCACCGTTAATTATTGGACTTATATTTGTTATACTACAACATATTCTTTATAGTTGAGTAGGTAAGAAAGTTGGTACAAGTCTCCCAGGCAAAACTCACGCCTGTAGTTTAACTTTACACCGCTTGAATTTTGACCCCAATGTTTATGAGCTTTGTGTTAAAATCAAAAGAACCGCCGCAGTCGCTACAATAGCTAACTATATATCTTATTACAAATACCTTTAGAAAAAGGTCATTTTCTAAACTAAAACTGAGCACAATGAGCGAAGAAAGGTTAACAATAAAAAATATTAATGTCGAAACAGGTCGTCAAAAATCAAAGGCGCTTTATAGATTTCGCACACAGGCGCTGTCTTGGGTCGGCGCGGCCCTGAGGCCCTCGGTAAGGCTATACCCCGCTCGTGGACATATGTCGTGGAGTTAAGATTAGCTGATTACGGCATACATGACGTAACGTAAACTATAAAGCCTTACGACATAGCAAAGGTGAAGGTGAGCTATGCACTGGGAAGGTAGAGAGTGGGATTGTAAACATCTGAGTCCATGGAACTTGGTAACAGAAGACTAGCATTCTCATACCAAACTCTGCTAAGCTGGCATCAAGAATGGTACTGTAACATTGAAGTTTACTATAATCGTGGCAACACTGAATGTAAGGTACAGTGTAAATGTATCGATTCAACGAGAGACGCCAGAACTATGCCGGCCAGAGCTATCGCACGGAACAGACGGTGCGAGCGCGGCCTTACTGCGACTTGTTTACAGCTCATTCAACGATATCTTATTTTAACCAAGTTATTATTAGATATTGTGTTTTGCCTACCAATGTTCGATAAAGATCATGGTACACGACAAGCTAAGCTCCGCGAAGATTCACGAAGCTATGAAACCTAAATAATTGTGTTTTATATAAAGGTACAGAACATAACACACTGGAGTAACAAACTCTTCAATAAAGTGCTTTTGGTGTAATTTATTTAACTGAATTTAATCACGAATCTTAACAATGTGACTTGCGTAATTTATTGTGTATGTTGCTATATATTATAGCATAGCAGGCAATGGAAGCGTAGTTTTATTTGTACGAGACGACTCTGCATTCCGTAAATATCTAATAAGATTTATATGAAAGACATATACAAATAAGTCCTTTAAATATACGTTATTTTTAAGGAATAAAACTGATGGCTCCATATGTAAATCGATTTAAATATAATAAAAGTGTTACAAAGTACCTCTATGGTATTTTTATTGATTATAAATCTATCACTTATATTTAAAATACATTTTTTTTAAATCCACGCGTCACGTGTTTTTTGAGCCCCATATGACGGGAGAATGGGTATATTAACCCATTAAATAATCACCTTATTTTTTTTCATGTCAACCATTTTGTAATACAGGAACATTTTATTGACCTTTAGATCCTTGTTAAGGGCTTTTTGATCTATCTTCAACGCATTAGATATGCCCTCATGACCAATACTTAGGGTTTGAAATTCTCGGAAAACGCCTTTCAAAATTAGCCAAACATGCTAATAAAATATAATAATACGGAAATCACAACGCATAATGTAAAAGAGAGAGCGTAATGCGCGTTTACCCCAATCTCCTTTTTAACCGACTGCGAAAGAAGGAGGGTTATTAATACTAATTATGGCGAATCTGACAATGGGGCGTGAACTCAATAACTTTTACATAAAAAAAAACATTAGAAATGTGTTGTTTTTCTGGCAATGAGCACCAAACAGGCGCAAATTAAATATATTAGCAGATCTATATCTACGAAAATATATAACAAAAACTAAACTATTTTTTTTGGTCGTACAAACAAATTGAATCCTATTAACTAGACTTACATAATGATTCTGTATCACGGAACGGATAAAGGCAAAATTAATAAATAATTACAAAAAGTACGCGATATATAATTAAACCTTTTAAAATCTACGAACAAATAAATTTTGTTGATACTTTTATATATTTTATTGACTGAATTCACCATATAATTATAATGAATTCAAAAATATTTATTAAAGTTGCCTTATTACCATTTTGTGCCATTAAGTCCTGTGTATGCGCCAAATACCAAAAGCTCTTGAAAGTAAAAAAATATTTAAAAAAGTAAGTTTGCACGCACTATACATAGACGGCAAATAAAGATTATAATATATCACATATAAGACTCAAAATCTTTTGGTACAGTGGCTTAGTTTGAGACGTTTGTGCTTCGTAACATTCGGCTCCACTAATAGTAGGCGGAGACTTATCGCTTCGGACAAATAACGTTAAAAAATTAAAAAAAGAACATGCTGTTACATTTCTTAGGCGATGTTTATTCGAAATTTGAATTTCATGGTCAGCATGACATTAGTCCTTACTATGCACTATACTTAAAATGTGTAAGCGCGGTTCGTTTCGATTACCTAATTTTGATGCGATCTCACACAGTCGACAGATTTGTGCGAACGCTTAACTCAAAAAAATATTTACTCGTAAAATATAAGTTCGGGTGACCAACAAACAGATTAACACAAAAATAATACTACATACCAAAAAATAATATTACATCCCATTACACGGGCGTAGCCAGGTTTTAGTATCGGGGGGGGTTCAAAAAAATAAAACTACTGAAAGTGCATGAAAAATAATCTTTATATTATATGAAACATGTAAAAAAAAACAGAAGGTTCATTTGGTTACATATACACTACAGAATCAATCTTCTGTTTTTCTTTTTAAATATATCCACTACTTCATTCGCATCAATTTCTATCCCATAGTGAATATTCATGAGAGCCAAACCGTTCAGTCTGTTTTCACTCGTTGTGTTCCGCAAGTAGTTTTTAAGTCTCCGTAGGTTTGAAAAAGTCCTTTCTGGTGTAGCAGTGGAAACAGGTATGGTAGCCAATATTTGTAGCAACGTGTAAATATTTGGATATAATTTTTGATCGCACTTATCTAAGCATTCCAAAGCAGATTTTGGAGTAGGGGAGGTGAAAGTCATAGCTGCTTTCCATACTTCAAGTTCTGCTTTGACGACAGATGTACTTCTTTCGGGTAGCAATGCCGAATACATAAAAATTGCGTCATCAATTTCAGAACAGGCCGCAAAATTTGAAGGTAACACACTAGATAATGCCAATACTACTTTACGGTGTTTCGCAAACCTCTCGATTAATTGTTGAATTGTGTGCTCTAGAAATGGGATGAATAAATTTATTTTGTAATACGTGCATATATCCGGCGCAGGAGTGTTAGAGCGATTCCTTTGCCTTCCAACGATACGTGGCATGTTCAGTATACCACCATTTTCTTCGAGCATCACTTTTGCTTCTTCATACAGATGAAGGTACTCTTCGTCAACTTTATTTCTCAGAAGTTGCAAAGCATTAATAACATCATCCACGTGGCTGAATGCTGCTATGAGGTCGGTGTTAACTGCTTGCAGTTGTTTTGATAGCGACAATGTATAGCTCATGACTTTTTGAAGAATCACTAGGCACATAACAAAATTGGAAGATCGAAGTGTGTTAAGCATTTGGACAGCTTGCTGCGATGTTTCTTTATTGTGACTAGATTGGAGTTCTTCGAGAGCATTCACAATCGCTGGATAAATTTCCTTAAACCTCATAACGGCTTCATGCTTGTGAACCCACCGTGTTTCACACATTGCAAGCAGGCTTTTTTGATGATCGGTCGGTAATAGCTCCCAAATTTTACCTTTCAAAACGGCAGTGCGTTGAGCAGAATGTCTAAAGTAGGAACCAACAGACTGCACGATTCCAACGCAATTTCGCACATCTGCTTGTGAACATGAGTCAGCAATAGCAAGATTAAGAGAGTGTGCACTACAATGTACATAAAGAGCTAAAGCACATTCTTGACGAATATACGCCTGGGCACCGTGCAAATACCCACTCATAGCTGCAGCCCCATCGTAGCCTTGACCAACCATATGAGAACAGTCAAGACCATGCTTTTTCAGAGCGGTAATTATGAGATTTGCAAGACCGGATCCTGTCACGTCAACAGTTGGAATGTACTCGAGGAACATCTCCTTAACTTTATGGTGTTTAACATCTTTTAAATCAATGTATCGCAAGCACAGCGAGACTTGCTCCATATGCGCAATGTCAGTCGTCTCATCAGCGAGAATAGCAAAAAAATTTGCTTCCTTTACTTCACCTATTATCTTATGTTGAATAATTTCACCGCAAATGTCTATTATTTCATTTTGGATCTGAGGGCTTGTGTAAAGGGCATTCTTCTGAGATGTTGCCAAATGCTCAGAAAGATCTTTGTCCCCAGATTCGGCTGCGTATCGCAACAGTGCTCGAAAATTACCATCATTCTGAAGTGGTTGTTCAGACTCTGGAGTAATGTGGATCCGCCCCAAATCAGTTTTACCTCTTAAGGGTATGCCTTGTTTACCGCAAAAAATTATTCCTTTTACGATAGGGATTAGTTTCTTTCGGTTTTCCTGTTGCTGTCTCTTTCTCTCGGAAGACAATTGCTCATCGATTGAAATAGCCTGAGAAGACATTACATTAAGGAAGTTATCTGCCAGTTCCGAATTTCGTTTGTGGTATCCTGATTTTGCATGAGTTTCAAATATTTCTAGTGCATTTTTCCACTTGCAAAAAGGCTCGGTTACAAGCTGACCAACCCGCTGATGGCTCCCTTTACCTTCATCAAGCGAACGTCTCATTACGACGCAAATTCTGCAGAACGCTCCACTTTTATATTCAGAATATGACAACCAGGGAAATCTGTCCATCCATTTCATTTGAAAGCGCAAATTTCGTTTTGTACAAACGGGAAACTTATAATCATTAGGTGGGGTCCAAGGCTCTTTTAAAATTTGGGCCTTTAAATATTCATCCTCGACCTTATCTTGATTCGCGTAAAAACCAACGTCCAATTTAGCTACAGAATGAAAGAATGGTGTAACAAATGAGCTGGTGCTGCTGCTAGTCGGTTCCAGGCTAAATGTAGGCTTGATTCTCGTAGGCATAAAACAGGGCGCCGCCGGCGGCACCGCCGACTCCGTCTCGACATTCGATACTGCAACTGAAGTCGAAGGCTCGCTTGTTAACACAATTTTATTGTCAGCATGAAAACAAGTTGGTCCCAAAGAAGAGTCTTTACGGGAAGCCGCTTGACCACACCACTTTTTCCAGTACTCCATACCTTTAAGCTTATCGCCTTTTCTTTTGTTTTTTTCCATTTTCTCGTAGCCTATAATAAAAAAAATTACATTACAAATAAATGAGACAAAGAGGTAACACAATTCACAATTTATTGTTATTTAATTATTTTTTTAGATATTTTTACAAAAATCCGCTTCGAAGATCCGTATCAAAGTAATGGACAATTTATTACGAATTACGATGTTTGCTCAATTACTTTAATAAAATCCGTTAAACATACCAGAGGGCCAATTCCAATAACAAATTTATATACGAATCGCAATTGAAACTCAATCGAAATATGGCTATTGGCCATTTTCTTATTCTACAATGAATAACGAATCAACCATCGAACGCCAATCCACGGAACCCCAATCGAATTTCTATTGTTATGCAACTGGTGGTGACGATAACCAAACGTACATAAGTAGAATCGGCCCCCTGTAGATCTGATAAATTGACAACCTAATTTAAAAATAACCGTCAAAATTGTATAACTTTGCACGTTTAGAATTGATTAAAATCTGATTAATATTTACTTACTCTTGTATTTATAAGGCAAGTGTTTACTCCTGTGTTAACTTGAAGTCAATTCACACAAATGACAAAATAACTTCGATCACTGCAAATTGCAATCGGCTTTACAGTAAAGCCTTTACTAATCATCGGTGATGACTGGCAGCAGACAACGCGACGAGCGAGTGCGCGGAGTGCTAGTGGAATAGTGTGGGGATACATATTACATAAAAATACTGTGCCGATACGGCACGAAAATATACGAAGGAATGCGATCGGATAATCGACGACGGCCGGCAGCGGGTGGTAGAGAAGGCGAATCCAAAATACATTATAGTGTAATAATTAGTAATAAAATAAGTTATGCCGCTAGTCTCTTCTTATTTTAATATTATTGATGCTGATATCTTAACTTTTCGGGGGGGGTTTGAACCCCCAAAACCCTCCCCCTGGCTACGCCCGTGCATCCCAAGAATGGAAGCAAACTGCTTCCCTTTTTCAGGGTCTCAAAATAAATGAATGGTTAATTTATTGCAATCCATCTATAACCAATAACGACTAAGCCGACGTAAAAGGAAACGAGTACACTTGCCAATTACATAAGCGATTAAAGGGAACGAGTCATCCAATTAAATTCTAATACTTTTGTAAAAGAATTCAATTGCGCGTAAATAAAACCGAAAGCTTTTATGGCAAAGAGGGCAAAGAAACGAGAGATTACGGATTCCACCCTGAGAGATAATTCTGGCGAAGTAGACATTATGTCGTACCTCAAGACATAGTTATGTCGGAAGTAAGTATTAGACCCATAGCATAATGGTTTTACACTGTTAACATTTTTTTTTTTTTTTATTGCATTGAATGACGAGACGAGCATGCCGTTCGCCTGATGGTAAGCGATACGACCACCCATAAACAGTAGTAACACCATGCAGCACCTTGACTTACAAAGTACTGTGTGGCATTCCACTGCGCTCGTCATCCTGAGACATAAGATGTAACATGTGTATGTCATATTATATTGTAATCAATCCTTAATCAGTGACAGGCTACTGATAACGTAAACTATTCGACCTGTCGTCAAGATAATGTAAAACGATATCTCTAGATATTAGACGGCAAGTGACTCAGGCCTTGGCTTACTTTGAAGATCTATGATTTAGGTCACATAATACAGGTTTTATCAATATAAATAAAAATAATATTAACAATACAATTATTGTAAAGGAAGACACTAGACATATGTAACTGTATTAAAACTGTATTAAACTGTATTTAACTGGTGGTAGGTCTCTCATTATGTAAGAGGCCGTCTGGGTGGGTACCACCGCAATGTCTATTTCTACCGCCAAGCAACAGTGTGCATGCACTGTTGTGTTTCGGTTTGAAGGACATTGTAGCCAGTATAACTACCGGACATAATGAGACTTAACATCTTATGTCTCAGGATGACGAGCGCAGTGGAATGCCACTCAGTACTTTGTAAGTCAAGGTGCTAGATGGTGTTGCTACTGTTTATGGGTGGTCGTATCGCTTACCATCAGGCGAACGGCATGCTCGTCTCGTCATTCAATGCAATAAAAAAAAAAAAAATGTATAAAAACTCTTAATAGTTACAAAATTTACACAATTTTCGTCTAACGTACGCTTGTCCGTACGTTCAGTACATTAGGTGGCCACTGTAAATCAGTGCTGTGTTTTGGTTTGTCATAGCACAGCTTATGCTGAGATGGCCACCTAGTTGTCGCGGTGAATATTATGTTGTACTTTGTTTGTTTGCTTTTTTATATGTATCACGTGTACCGCGACAGTAAATTATTATTACTTTCTTTCTTTCTAAATCTTGAGAAAAAAAAACACATACTTATTTTATATAAAATAAAATCTCATTTATAGTCCTTATAAATGAAATATTAAAGTTTTTACGTAAATAAAAATAAAATAAACCCCTTTATACCATCAGCACAGCCATAACAAATAGTATTTTCAATACTAATTACAGAACCTACAATTTAGACTAACATAATACTAGAGCCAATAAAGACAATACTAAACACAGTTAATTTAAAAACGAAAATTTTAAATAAAACTATTCTATTAATCGTTGTCACCCGAACGTTACCGAAGTAATTCGAACTCACCAATCGCACGCGTCGGAGATGGCCGAATAGTTACGAAGCACACTGAGTTGCATTTATTTAGTCGATGTTCTGAAATTTGAGTATGGCGCGTCCTTTGATTTCGGAATTGCACAGTTTTCTCACTACTTCTTGAGCTTCTTCAGCTGGGAATACCGAATGGGCAGGTGGTTCAATCTGGGAAAGACAAATATAGTTACAATATAAACCTGCTTGGAATGTAAGTTTTGGCATTGCAGTAATCATAACGTAATTAAAAGTCACTTGTTTCCTTCATTCAAGTACCGATGATCAAGCGGCGATAGCCTAGTTGGGGGTGGAACGGAATGCCGAGACGAATGTCCGCAGGTTCAAAACCCAAGGGCACGCACCTCTGACTTTTCTAAAGAGTTATGTAGTTCTGTGAAAGCAGCATCAAAATTGATTGAAAAATAAAGCAGTTATGCATATTTAAAATATTGTTCTAAGCAAAAGTGGGGGCGTGGTGGGAATATCGGGCTATTTCGTTCGCGCGCCCGCTGCATTATGGCCGGTGAAACTCGGTGACGTCACATTTTGATATTACTGTTATTTGGCAATTAACAGTAATATCAACCACCCAATCCACCAAATTTCTTTAAATAAGCTTTATAACTTAGTTATTATTGCATTAATTTCGAAAAATCTTCTTCCGTCATATTTTGGATGACACACATTTTTGATAAATGTATTTATTTCCTATTCTTCCAAATATGCCAATAAAACAAAATGTATTTCGATTGATCCATTTAAGCGATCGATGTGGCCAAACTATTGTATGTACTGGACCGGGGGGTCCAGGAGGGAAGTGGGCGAGGGAGGGAACTTCTCCCCCGGTTCACAAATCATACATGTTAAAAACATTACAATTATTATCAACACACGGGAACGCATTACGTCGACGGCCCAATTGTATCAATTGGTTAATTGTCGCGCGGCTCATACGCCAATTGATTGATAGCGCTTTGATTTTTATTGTTTTTATCTAGTACTGATTGCTTCCGCGCTGTTTTTTGTAATGACGTAAATGTATGTACAGTTTATAAATTATTTTTATTGGCTGGACAAATTACTTATTATCGTATGCTGGCACAGCCACCTGATGGTATGTACAGTCGGCAGCATAAATTTCTGTACAAAATCAAAATTTCAAATCGCCTATATACGCGTTAAGTGAAACTAAAATATTTTTTTCTTCGTTTGAAGTAAAGTAAATACCTCTTATTTTATTTTTGTGAAGAGAAAAAAAGATTAGTAAGAACACAAAAGTATGTAGGCAATTAGAAATTTTGAATTTGTTCAGCTACTTATGCTGCTGACTATACAATACTAATTACGAGTTTACAGTAAAAAAAAATTGTGTCCTACGTAGTCTCTACAATGATATCGGCCTGTCTTAATGGCTGTACACATCGGCTCAGCCCAGAAGTCATCAGAACGAGCTACGTCGTTTCCTACACTAGTTAATTTCTACCAGTTCACTCAGGTATAAAAATATATATATAAAATAAATTAGATACCCTCACAATCATCACTATTCAGTAGTAATAACCTGTATGTATCCCCCGTCCCCCGTTGGTCACTCACCTCTCCACGCGCCACCAGTCCCACCAGCGCTTTGAGCTGCTCGATGGAGCCATTGGGTACCACCATAACGCTCACGTTCATCTGCTCAGCCTTCTTCGAGAACTTGGGAAGGAGCTTCTCTCCAACGTTCTCTGTCACTAGAGCTACGCCACCCTGCCGGATAAAATAAATTATGGTAGATTTGAATAATGAAAATATTCAAGAAATATTTAATTTCTACTGGAATACCGTAATATTAGGGTCTGGTCTATCCATTGTATGTGCGTGTTTGCAAAAGCAATTTACTAGATTTTATTTTTTTATTGCTTTGAATTACGAGACGAGCATGCCGTTCGCCTGATGGTAAGCAATACGACCACCCATAAACAGTAGCAACACCATACTGCACCTTGAGTTACAAAGTACTGTGTGGCATTCCACTGCGCTCGTCATCCTGAGACGTAAATTGTTAAATCTCATTATATCCAGTAGTTACACTGACTACAATGTCCTTCAAACCGAAACACAACAATGCATACAAACTACTGCTTGGCGGTAGAAATAGACATTGCGGTGGTACCCACCCAGACGGACTCTTACATATGAGAGACCTACCACCAGTTTAGATGTATAAGGAGCAAAATGAATAGACTCGCAAGCTGCACGGCGCACGCGTTATATCGCGCGAACAGTTACAGTACGCTGGCGGGTCACGTGCATGCATTTGTTATTTGGACGAACAGTTTTTTTTTTATTGCCTTAGTAGGCAAACGAGCGAGCGGTCCGCCTGATGGTAAGCAGCATCCGCCGCCCATGGACTAAAGCAATGCCAGAGGCACAGCCAAGCCGTTGCCTACCGACAGTTAGAGTAAAGCTGTCCCGTCACTGGAACTGAGGCATTATTGTTAAAATTATAAGGTGATCGTTACTGACCGTGGCGAGACACTGTAGCGAACGGTGCAGCGAGCGCGAAGTGGTGCCGAAGTTGAGCACCACGTCGACGAGCCCGCCGCACGCGTCCGTCGTCCGCTCGATCAGCTGCTTCTCGTACAGGTCCTCCGTCCACTGCACCACCTTCACCCTGGACGCATCACTCAAGTTAGTACGAGACTATCCAGCCCTCACACCCACCCATACACTGCAATTCCTGTAAGCCAGGATCGGCAGTGGCACGCATTTTATGACACCGAGCGGTGGAGCTCGGCGAGTCATTTGGAACACTAATTAGTCTAAACCCGCCACGAATTTAATCAAATAGAAGAATAGGGAGAAGTTAGAAATATATTTTCCACTTCCCTCCATAGCAAAGCGGGAGACAAAATAATGAACTAGAAAAGGTATTTTAACCTTAGACTTTTACAACTGGAAAAGCCAGATGTAAAGCACAACGGATAAAATTAAAGGGTTCCCTTTATTTGAGCTGTTAGACTTGATTCCAATAGTAAGTATGGCAAAAACGCCGGAAAGTACGGAGATTCTGCCTAGTCTCCACGAGGTCCATGTAGTATACAACTCCAGATGTTATTTGCACACTATCTATGTTGCCCTCATTTTGCCAAAGACTACACTCCCAAAGTATGTGATGCGCAGATTGTTCGTAGTCAGTAGGCGAATATGGACACGCAGGCGAATCAAAAATGATCAATTTCGAGCCAAGATTTTGTAAGACGGTCCTGAACAGAAGGAAAAAAATGATACAAATGCCGCCCTCCGTAGATATATCCCACCTACACTGCCATTCTTCTAGAAAATCGTTAATAATAACTGAACTCAGCTTTAATAATCTTAATTTTTAAA
Organism: Sphinx pinastri; assembly: GCA_947568825.1. Lineage (NCBI taxonomy): Eukaryota > Metazoa > Arthropoda > Insecta > Lepidoptera > Sphingidae > Sphinx > Sphinx pinastri. Next base: position 3,352,451 of record OX387614.1, on the reverse strand, counting down.
AGTTCGCGCGAAGTTAGGGCATAATACTGACTGACTGGTGGTAGGTCTCTCATATGTAAGAGTCTGTTTGGGTGGGTACCACCGCAATGTCTTTTTCCGCCTATCAGCAGTGTACATGCACTGTTATGTTTCGGTTTGAAGGACATTATAGTCAGCGTAACTAATGGACATAATGAAACTTAACATCTTATGTCTCAGAATGACGAGCGCAGTGGAATGCCACACAGTAGGTACTTTGTAAGTCTAGGTGCTGGATGGTGTTGCTACTGTTTATGGGTGGTCGTATCGCTTACCATGAGGCGAACGACATGCTCGTCTCGTCATTCAATATAATAAAAAATAATAATAATATAGCCTAACCTAAACGCTGACGGAATGGCGACTATAATAATATTATCATAAAATCATATACTCAAATATATTATTTAAAAATATAGAATATCTACGTAAATTATTTATTTATCAATTATAATCAAGGTAACTATTATTAATCGATAATCACCTATGTTCAAACTTTTATACTGAGTCACAAGAAAACACGCTCCAATTAAAATAATATGCCTTTTAAATTCACAGATCCAAGCAGAATTAGCAGAAAATCATAAACATACTCACTCGTCGCATTCCCTGGCGAGCGCGAAGCCTTCATCCTTGAGTGTCGCCACGGATATGCTGATCCGCTCGTGGTACTTGCCGTGCTTGAAGTTGTGCGTGGCGATGCGCAGCGCCCAGAGCGCCAGTCCGCCCGTGCCTACGATCAGCACCGTCGCCTTGTCCTTATGGTCGGGGCCCTCTAGGACTCTCTTCAGGCACTCGCTGGCAGTGTACACTGTGTTCATAGCGAGCAGCGCGCCGGTCGGCAGCATGGCGGCGACACTCAGCGGCAGCTCGTCCGGTACCTTCACCAAGCATTTGAAGTCCGGCACTACGATGTACTCCGCGTAGCCGTGTGGCACGCCCTCGTACGGGTACAGAACAATCCTCGTGCCCTCCTTTATATCGTCTGTGCGTTCTGCGGCCTTGCCAATAGCGTCCACCACTCCGGCGACTTCGTATCCTGGGAACAACGCTCCGTCTCGGATGCCGATGTGTGCGGGCGTGGAGGAATGTATACCGAAGCTATCCAGCTCTCCTGTGATGCTGCCGATGCTGCTTACGGAGGACGTGCTGCACACGGAGGCGGAGCGGGTGCGGTTGGCGCGGTAGCACGCGCCTGCGTACACCACGCGGATACGTGCGCCGTACATGGGTACGTCCGGCACCGGCACATCAAAGCTGAACACGCAATCCTTCAGGGTCGGCCCGGGCGACTCGATGGACACTTGTCTGCACAGCTTGCTCATCTTGCCGGCTTCACAACTGTTTGACAAGAAAGTTTGAGTGATAATTATCAGGACAAACAGTTGCCATTAAGAAGTCGTGCATGAAAATTCACAGAAATTGGCCTCCTAAAACATCAGATAGTCAATCAATGCCCAGAAACAGCACGGCGGCATCATTGCTGCCTGCACAAAGGTTGAGGACTCACGGGTGTGGTTCTCAATTATTTTCACCAGGCTGAAAATAGTCATGAGTGACGTGAGAGCTTCAGCTTCAGGATGGCCAAAAAATGACTATTGTGTTCACGTGATCCAAGAATGTGTATGAACATAATTTTTAAATCATTCGCGTCATATTAGCGGGTGCAGGCGGTATTTTGCAGTCATTAAGAGATACACCTTCAAATCGCTCAGCAACATTTATTTCTGACATTTAGGATTACATAGGTTCGTCAATCAACGGACAGTTTAAAATAGACGAGGACAGGCGCAAGCGGTTTTGTACCGTAATAACGAGCGCGTAGCAGCTATATCTAAGGAAGGGCAAACAATCATCAAAAGCGACCTTCGTTTCTCCCCTTACATCACATACCGTCGAAGGCCGGACTCCTCTAGAATCATATCAGTTCGTGGAAAGATGTAGTCTCTACCGATCAGGTGACCTACTGATTGATTTGCGTTGTTATAAAAAGGATAAAAAAATCGCATTCACTACAATACAAAAGTAAAAAAAATATTGTATTTAAAGCCACTTAGATTCAAGGAATTTTCCTTAACAACGCACAGTAAAGAAGAAAAAATTTTAAATGCAATTTTAAGCGCAGTGACTTGAGAGTCGAGAATTTCTATTTTACAAACTTCGCAGAGCATTAATTATGGAAACTAAGAAGTAAATTTTATTGAGTCTAATTGCACATGAATGCTTAACTTAAAGACTAAAGGCCTTATTGTCAAGGCAGTATGCTGCTTTAACATTCTTTCGATTAAAATGAAGAAGAAATAAATTTAAATTGGTACCGTCATGAAAACTAGAAGTTTCTCTTTTATTTTGGTCCGAGTAGCACGAGAAATATGTTTAAATCAGGTTTAATACCGGTTACAGAATAAGAACTAAGCTAATTTAGCTTAGCTCGCTTTCCTTTTCTATCATTCTGCAACCGGCTTAAATTGATGTGGGTTCTTCGTTCTGTGTTCCTTTTGCCACGACAGCACGGTCAACCAATACTTATCTATTCCAACACTCGCATAATGTGTAAACAAACTATTTTATTTACATACAGATTTCTTTAGGTTATAACTTTTAAAGATCGGTGTGCGACTTAGAATAAAGAGAAATAAAACACAGGCACCTTGTCAAGTATTCATTGATATAGGATATGACTGCATTAATTCTATTGAAATAAAATGTTGTTTTATGGCTGTGTGTAGGTAATGCCCGTTCTCTTACCATCCCTCAATTTAATCGTAATGGCGGATACATCACAGATGTATGTCTGTTTGTGTGTATTTAGAAACAGTTAGATATGTAGTTATAACAAGCGCTGTAAACAGTAGCAGTAATTGATAAGTAGATGATAAGGTAAGTATAGTGTTGTCACTTATCAGTGTTATCACAGGCTGTTTAAATGTTAAGTAATATTCAACGAAGGTCGATCTTAGTAACGTACATTGTTATAGATGTTATTTTAGCTTTCAAATGATACATAACAGTATTAGTTTATATTTGTATGGATATGGAATTAAATACATAACATAACCTGTGCATTTAACAGTCATATATAAATACTAGCATTGCGCGCGGCTCCGCCCGCGTGGACAAGTTTTCCGGGATAAAAAGTAGCCTATAGCACTCAGGAGTAATGTAGCTTCCTATTAGTGAAAAAAAATTCAAAATCGGTCCAGTTATTCCTGAGATTAGCGCGTTCAAACAAACAAACTCTTCAGCTTTATATATTAGTATAGATTTGCAACACAAATATAGCTTAGAATAAATGTAGAGAATCCTACATTTTTGTAGGAGCGAACATCAAACTACCTTTATGTTCCCCAGCCGTTTCAACGTTTGTAGCGCCCCAGAAATCAGTTTGGAGTTTTTGACTCAACGGCTCAGACCTTTCTCATTGTTTCAAAAACACGCCATATCACTCCTTATGGCCGCGGGATGCGCAAGCGCACGAAGTTCCCGTGGAAGTGCAGAGCTAATACCGGCCTGATTGATAAATGAACAAGACTAACACGCGTGACATGCCACAGTCAATTATCACCAGTCAAAGAATGTCGGTGACTTAAATGAATATTTGCACGCAACTCGCAAGGATCCTTTTATCACACGTGCAGTTCATTGCAATTTGCAACATACACAACTTTGTGTAAAACGATTGTGTAGTTTGATGATACAAAAATGTTATTGTAAATATTTGTTTTGGGGCTTTGTGGGGTCGATACAAGTCATATGATCATGGCAAACAAGCGAATAGGTCTCCTGATTCCTGAAGATAAAACGCTCTATACGGATGACACCATAAGTATAGGAGTCATCGTCGAGTGACAGTAAGAAAACCAACAGCCAAGCTGTTATGCGGTTGGCAGCTACAATATTTAATAGATCCTATCTCCTTGAAAAAAAAACTCATGCTGATGAATTCCCCATTCGAGAAAAATCACGCCAATTATCCAAATCCTACCTAAACCTATACCATCCCAAATTTGCATATCAGGTCATTCAAAAATGGGCGAGCGCGTTCCATACGTGTCCTCAATTAATAAAGCACTACGCTCATAGCAACCATCGCTAGGATACCCGACCAAATCGCGTAGACAATACATCTCGCGCAAATTGTTTGAAGACATGATTTTTTAGATCGCACCATTCCCGACGTGCGATTTATTTCCGTCGATGATCACAATTGGTGTGCCGGTGCCACGCCGCGCGTCGCCCACTGACAAACGATTTACGATTACAAACAATTTGGGTTTTTAGAGTGACACAATTACTATAACAGCTTCTTAAATATAAAAGGGTGTGTCCCGTTTATTGGCATATATTCAAACCGGTATTCAGGCCGGCATAATTGTGTCGACTTCTTCTTCTTCTTTGCTCATTCCCACTTTATGTGGGGTCGGCTCTCCTAATATGTCTGCGTCAAGCTGTTCTGTCCTGGGTTGTAAGTTCGGGAATTTTATTTTTACTTAGGGATTTGATCATACTGGTCCACCAGATAGAGGGAGGTCGCCCTCGACCTCTTTTGTTCTCTGGAAGGCTCATCGCTTTTTTGACGACGTGATTATCGACTCTGCGCATAACGTGACCAAACCACCGCAGGCGTCTCTCTATAAGTTTCTCACACCCGTATTCTAAGACGTTTCCTCGAAAATTCCTCGACTCCACTCAACCTCATTGGAGGTAATCTGTATTCTTAGTTGAAAAAAATCTCCTCCACTCCTCAACGTCCCTCAAGATTTTTCCTTTCTCGAGGTAAGGAATCAACTGTCAAATTCAAAGTACCTCGCGACGTACCTTAAGGAAGACTCGAGGAAAGATTTTTGCTTTGTATACAGTGTTACAATAGATATTTTTTCGTGTGTTAAAAATGGATCGAAGAGTTTTCGCAAAAACTCTAATTTATCTGTACATCAATGACGTATTTAATGACGCAATTCCTTGACTCGAACTCACTCGAGGATCGTAAAGAATAGCTCTAATTTTAACTAAGAATACCATTTTCGAGGCTTTCTTGAATTAATCCTCAAGGTAACCTCGAGTGAGATAAGGTTGAGGAAGTTTCGAGGAAACGTCTTAAAATACGGGTGTCAGACACGGGTTACCTTGAAGCTACCGCAGATATAGTCATTTCGGATCCTGTCCAACTTTGTTACCCCGACCAACGTAACATCTTCATTTCTGTCGACTGGCAAGGGTTCATCGTCTCTCGTCAGTCGACACTATTTGGATTTTGGACCTACTCCACTTACTATTAGCTGCCTTGCGGTGCCCGGTGCCTGCCGGTGTGATTTTTTAGCTTGTATATAGTGTAAATAAACATTTTACTCAAAATACTCTATAACCGTTGCACATCCTCTTTATTTTCCTCTTCAGTGTTCTTCAAAAGAATAAAAAAAGAATATGTTTAAGTATTCAAAAAAATATGTTTTCAGATCAAATTGACTTCATTTGGTAAAGAGCGTAATGTCGGAAATACTCTTTTCCGAGACAAAGAGCTTCGTCATAATACTTTTATTGCTTCGGGGCTTAAAACTAAAGACGTTTAATATGGACTGTGACTTAAATAAGTAAACTCATATTTTCTAATATCACGTCGAAACAACGTGTTGACGCATAGCAACGTTCATTCGTACTGCGTCAATAACCAAACACGTTTATAAACAATTAGCCAATGCTCCTATTGAGCATTCAGAGCCGCCAAATATAATAAATTGGTTTGCAAGTTGTTAATACAAAACATTCGTAATCCGCAAACTCCAAGCGAAATGACGCGCAGCATTGCATTTCGTGCAATTCTGCTGCGCTTGGGTAGACAAACAGCCTTGGTTCCTTTTAGTTGGATTAAGGTCTAAAATGAGCGCAGGAGACCCGTTATGAATTAGCTAACAATTGATCGTAACCTGTAACCGTACGTATCAGTATTCCATTGTTATTTATTCAAATTATGCGATGGATTTACGTGCCCGCAGCTGACATGGTTTTTATGGTAACCTTGGTACTTGTACGGTTTAGTTTATGTGTTAACTAATCTGAAGTCATCTAACCTTAACCTCTGTTGGCAGGGCTCTTAGCTGTGACGGAATATCGGTAAATTTCGCCGTAGTATGGACAAGTTGTCAAGCATTTGAAGACGGCGACATGGATTTGTTTTTTATAGCTATCTCTAGCCGTATTCGCGACAATATTACTGAAATGTGCAAGTGAGACCTGTAATCGAAGCCTCTACCACCGAAAATTAAAATAGAACCTTACTTTGTGATGTCAAGAGACACAGCCCTCAGAATATCTAATCATTGTATTTTAATGGGTTTGCACATTAATAATTTTCTATACTGAGGTTGTTATCGAGGTTACGAGGTCATTGACCTCAACAATAGGGTAGTTGACTACTTTTTTTTAAATACATTTATCAAAAATGTAGGTCGCCCTCCAGCCAGGTGGAGTGACGATTTGCGCTGGCAGAAACCGGGTAAAATGGCGCTTATTGGAGGAGGCCTAAGTCCAGCAGTGGACTAAAATATAGGCTGATGATGATCAAAAATGTATGTCATCCAAAGGGTAACGGAAAAAGAATTTTCTATATTGATGGAATCTTAACATAGTATAAAACAAAGTCGCTTCCCGCTGTCTGTCCCTATGCCCCTATTATGCTTAGATCTTTAAAACTACGCAACGGATTTTGATGCGGTTTTTTTAATATAGTGATTCAAGAGGAAGGTTTATAATTTATATGTATAATACATGGCATAATATAGTAGAGAAATAATTTATATGTTATATTGTGACTACGAGTGCCTTTCTGACAAAGTGTCGCTGACCGACCATATTGCAAGATCTCTCAATCTGTATCAGTTTATTGTCGCCTGTTTTTGTTTTATACAGGAAAAACACCATAATGTGGGCGAAGCCACGGGCAAAAGCTAGTAATAAATAAGACTGAAATTTGGTGGAAGGGGAAATTGTCAAACAACAGCAATATCAGACCGTGACGTCACCGAGTGTCACCGGCCATTATGCTGTGTTCGTGCGAAAAAGATAGCACGATATCCCCACCAAGGCCCCACTTTTGCTTGCAACAATATTTTGAGGCTGATTTTACAAAATAATTTATCTTTCGTATTATATTCTGTTACATATAATGTACAAAATCAAACATAGGAAACTACCCTATTATAGTAAGTGTACTGGCTGTTTCGCGACTGTTAAATTTATTTCATATTTGGCTTACTGTTACGTGGTGGGGTTCGGGATAAACAATTAGAATGCTGATTTTACAATAAAAATAACAATTAGGACTTTATTAGCACCAAAACACAAATAACAACAGTATCACAAATGCTGCACTACATAGATACTGCAATATTCTAATACTCAAATACACTTATTATAATCCAAATTCTAACGCCACAACCTCCTCGGTGTGCACCTGTGACAGGGTTCAAAGAGCCACGTCTATCAAGCATTTGGGAGTAATCATAGATGAGAAACTCAATTTTAAAGATCACATTGCTTCTGTATCTGCAAGAGCCAGAAAATTTATTCCCGTGATAATAACTCTCCGAGAAGTTACGGATCCGACTTTACTAAAAACTATTTATTTCGCACTTTGCGAATCAATTTTAACATACTGTTTCCAAGTATGGGGATCCATCTCTAAGACCACACTCATAAAATTGGATAGAGCACAACGCTCAATTTTGAAAGTTATGTATAAAATACCTTTTAGATACCCCACAGCCTCTCTTTACCATGATGCACAAATCCTAAGCATTAGGCGATTATATATTTTAAGAACAGCCTTTGCCGGCCACAAAGCTGTTCCAAATTCTCGACATCATCCGAATATGATAAACAAGCGTAACTATAACCTACCGACTCCAACAATGATAACATCCTTTGCACAACGTTCCCCAAATTCTATGATACCTTTTATCTACAATAAAGTGAGCAGATTATGTAATATTATTTCATGCATAGTCCGCGAAACCACCCGCAAATTAAAACAACTGTTAGTAAGTTTCACATATTATGATGAAAGATGATACTGAAAATATTTTAAAAATTATTTCCTAACTGTTATGTATGTATTATTACAAAATTTATATTAAACACTTACATACGGACACACACACATAGAGAGACAGAAAGCGAGAGACATGCAGACACTCACACCACCAAACACGCACACACACACACATACACTTACACTGTCACACGTATACACGCTAATCCGTTTTTTTTCTAATTTTAAGCATTTTGAAATATTGTATAGAATTTTAGTTACTGTACGCCGTCGATTCTTGTGTTGTTTATTTTAAAACAAAACTAAATTTTACGTCAATGCTTTTCTTATGACTGCCATAGGACAGGCTCAGCCTAGTTTGGGAGTTATTTTAAAATAATGTCATTGTATAAAACATTTCTATTATCAAAATAAATTTATTTCTTTCTTTCTAATCAGTCACTACACGGTCACACACAATTCGCAATATTCGCTTCGATATCGCTTGTAATTATCGCTCGTAGTCCGCTTATCGCTTACTCTTGAGTGCGTCGTAATTTATACCCGGTCGCAAGTACCATCGTAATTTGTGGAATGTTCTCGAAAGATCCGGACTAGTCGGGAACTCTCTCGTAAATATAGGTCAGTTATCGCGTTTCCAAGACATTCTGGAGGCATCGAGATCTTTCGAAAACATTCCATCGCCGAACCGATTCGGATAGTCCCGCTTCTCGCCATTCGCCAATAGATTGCGCTATTATCGGCGAGTATCAGTGCGCGTAATATTACAAAGCTTTATATTGTTTACAAAATAAACATTGCAATTACTTGGGTGTATTAAGAACTCATTATAAGAATGCAAACAAGTAATTTAATTATAATTAAATTACCACTGTAGCCTTGTAATGCCAGTATGAAATCAATTAGTTGTTTACATATTATCAAGTAATTAATACAATATAAGGATATTTTATGGACACAGATAAAATGTTCTTCTGAACTACAAATCTCCGATACTTTTAGATAATTATGTACATACTTTAAATATTGAGCAATATAATGTAATTGAAAAATAATCTTTTATATATTTAAAAAAAGCAATAATGTTAATGTCTTACTAGTTGTTAACATTTTTATAAAAATTACATTAGATCTTTAATGAATATGGCATGATTTTTTAAAAAATAATTTTTAAAAATATAATAAATAATAATTATTATTACAGCCTCTTTTTACACTCATTTTAAAAAGCGTAAAACAAATTGAAGCAGCACATGAATCGTTTTTGTCCAGACTACAAAGGTACTGACTGTATTTGTGGAGTTACTTGTATCTAGGTCAAACATTACATTATGTAGCCTGCACAACTTTAATCTTTCCAGTCATTTATATAAAGTTGTTTTATCCTTACAAATTATAGTCAAGTTAATTTATCTTAGAAGGAAAATTTATACTTACTTTTAATCAAATTAAAAACATACTAAATACTATTAGACTACATAAACAGATTTATTACTTCATTTCACTTTTATTAAAATGCACATTATCATAATTAGTAAATTAATTAATTAATATTAAAGTATAATATATGTGCTGCAAAAGAATTTTGTATTTTCACTGAATAATATTAGATAATTATTTACAATTAAATTAACAATAATAAAATATATACTTATAAATACCCCGAAAGCTACAAAACAGTTTATATCCTTTGTATCCCCACACAACACGTAAATGAGGGCGACACCAAACACAGCCACATACAAATAAACAAAGACAGGTACCTCCAACAAAAAGAACAAAGAGTGTTCTACCCGCCAACCCACAAACTGATCCAATGTTTTGAACTGAAAATCACGCGTGTACAACATGCGCCCGCAAACGTACTAAAGTCCAGCTTCAATTTCTATACATCTATAAATAGTTCACGAGCGGAAAAAGTGTGATAACGAATAAAACATCGTATTTTCAACGTAGCCGTAAACAATTACGAGGATGCACACAGCAGCGGCTCCACCACCGTCATCCAACCACCATCTACCGCGCATATATCGCACACTGTATTATTATATAAACGACCACACTACAATGACCTTCCTTAGCCGCGAAGGTCATACAAAAAAATAAAAAACATATCCCGCAAAGGACCACCGAACGGGGACAGCCGAAGGTAAGGCGCACTAAAAATACACAAACCGCAACCGTGATGATAAATTAAAAATCTTATCGTGAACGCAATTACATAAAACACGCTCTATAACTCTTAAGAGTGTTTACATTTGCTGGCGCAATAACTTACGACACAGTTTCAAAAATAATAAAAATGTATTACCTATTTCGTAGTTTATTCTCCTGGAGATATCCCAGCGTTCGCTCTCTTCGCGATAAATTTTCAAATTCACGTTTTATTTACAAGGAAAAGACAGTCCAATGACGTCACTGACGTTTCTTATAACGTTCCGTACGCATAAAAAATCTCTTTGTTTGCGTCTTGTTCGACGCGTCCTACTTAAAAGTCCGACGGAATTATTGTTAAATGTTTACGCACAATAATGTGTATAACGGAACGTAAGCAAAATTATTTAGCCTGGCAACACTAACCTCCGAATAACAGGGGATAGTTTTTGGCGGGAACTTGGAAGCGTCATGAGGTGCTCTTGTTTTAATTCATTATTTTGGTGATACTTAGTGTTATATTGCATAATTATTGTGGCATATTAACCAATATAGTTCTATTAAAGGGCTCATATGAAGTGAATTGAAATAACTGTGCTAATCAAGTGTTTTTTTGTCGCCGCCAAAACTCGATTTAAAGTCTTGGTAAGGTAGCCACTGCTTTACTACGACGTACTACTGAGGATAAAAAAAACTACAAAGTACGCGTCTGAAGGGACTGAAGGTCGTATATCCATAGAAAAGAATATTTGACGCATTGACAGTTTGCCTTGCATTCTAGACTTTGAGTATATAGCAAATATACTATATATACTCAAAGCGTTCTAGTGGTTACATCAAAGAGAATTATAATACTACTGAAAGGTTATATTCTCTTTGGTAATTACACGACGCTCGTCGCTCACTCACAATTCACACATCGTGCGCAAAGAGAATGATAATACTACGTCTCGGCGCGATTTGTGGCACGCTGCGTTGCATGTCGTTTGTTCGCATTGTTCTGTCTATATTAGTCAAAGTGTGCAATAAACGGATGTCACAGTACCTCAGATAATCATAAAAAAACATTGTAACATAACATTTCACATGTAATTATTACGATTAATCTAATATTTTGACATAAATAAGTGCTAACGCAAAAACAAAAATTCAAAATTTCTACAAATATGTTAAAATGTTGCCAGGAAAAGGAAAATTTTAAATTGGTATCGCTTTGCTCATAATAAGAGTTTCCCCACTTAAAACCATTTGTTCCTTATGAAGGTATTTATTTTATTATTCGTTATTTCCGACATATATCATTAAAATTTAAAAAAGTAATTCCTTATTGTAGGCAATAATAATAATTCCAAAATTGAATAATCCTTATAAAATAATAAGTTAAGGTAGAAGCAATTCCAATTACCCTAATTTTGGGCAAAATCTGATACCACTAGCAACATTATTTGTACACTTGTGTGTGTGTGTTGCAGAGCGTCAATACGTGTGGCTTAAGCCGCATTCACATTTATCTGACGTGTTGTATCGTGATGCTATCTGCCGTGATGGCTACTGTTCACATCTATATGACGCATTTTGTAAACAGTTCCGTCTTGGCTCCCGGAATGTTTTTTCATGAATCATCAGAATCAGATTATAAGGAAGATCTGCAATTATTGGCACTGGCAACGCTTCTAATGAAACAAAAGAAGAAAAGGAAATATTGTATTCATCCAGTTCTCAGATTTGGATCATAAATTGTTTTGTATTGTCGTACGTATTCGATTAGCTCGTTCTCCATACTTGCGGCTCTGACACGTCACAGCACAACACTGGCCGCTGCGCGTGCACAGTGAACAGTAGTATACGTAGTATCTCTAAGTAGTCTGTGACATTAGTCTAGTCCGACCCATTGTGTCGTGTCGATCCGGTGCCCCCCGCACCTCACCCAACCTTACGCAGACGCATCTGACGCGACACAACACAAGCCGTCATAATAGAGCGCATCAGATAAATGTGCACGCAACCATATTAAATGTATGAAACCGATACCTTTCTGATGCAACACGTCACGTCACGTCATACAAATGTAAATGCGGCTTTACGTCTACCTCAATAAATTTTATGCTTCACACTCGTTTTTATATGAAACTATCGTTCTATCTATCTATCTATCTAGGCGTAATTATTCTAAGGCCACAATAAACTAAAATAAATGTGACGATTTTATTCTTAGTAGGGGCTATGATTAAAATCGATAAGTGCTGTTTTATATATTAGAACCTAGCTTTGGTCCACGTACATAGTTGTTTGCTGGAAGATGTACATTTTGAAGTTTTATATATTCGACACCAACTAATTACTAATGTTATAAATGTGAACGTTTGGATCTTTGCTATTCAATCACGCCAGAACTGCTGGACAGATCTAGATGAAATTTGGTACAGTGATAGATTGTAGTCTGGAATAGCACCACCACCACGATACCATACCAGCCCTGTATTATATACTGTCCACTGCTGAGCTCGGGCCTCCTCTTCAATTGAGAGGGTTTAGGCCTTAGTCAACCACGCTGGCCTAGTGCGGGTTGGCAGACTTCACATACCTTCGAAATTCCTATAGGGAACTTCTCAGATGTGCAGGTTTCCTCACGATGCTTTCCTTCACCGTTAAAGCGAGCGATAACTCACAAAGAATACATACATAACACTTTAAAAAAGAAGTGAGTGTATACTTATGTACACGCCTTAGAAGTTATACTTCTTTGGCGTAACAATATAAAAATCTTTTTAAATAAGGCGCCAAAAGAAGTATAACTTCAATATCTGTCGCCTTATTCTACGTTCAAAATTCAAAACTAAAATATTGACTATAGCTTACTTCAGGGTGTCGTTTTACGTTCAAAATTCAAAACTAAAATGCTGACTATAGCTAACTTCAGGCTGTCAGTTTTTCGTTCAAAATTCAAAACTAAAATGTTGACTATAGCTAACTTCAGGGTGTCGGTTTTTCGGGACGGCGTGCGCGCGCATCGTGAAAATTTACATTTCATCATTTTTCCCTAACGCGCCAAAAGAAGTATAACTTCAAAATGTCAGAGGTGCGTACCTTTGGGTTTTGAACCTGCGGACATTCGTCTCGGCAGTCCGTTCCACTCCCAACTAGGCTATGGCCACTGGAATAGCACATAGGCTTCTTTTTACCCCAGGAATATATATATATTTTCTAGAAAACCTTTTTCACATGGGCAGAGCCACGACCAAAAGCTAGTTAGTGTATAATATTGAATATTATACATTGATATAAAACTATTTTGCGGATTGTATCGCGGTTTTTTAATTAATATTTTCTCCCGACGTTTCGAAGCCTTTGCAGCACTTCGTGGTCACGGGGCGGACTGAGGTGTTGGTGGTCCGAAAAGTTAATGTTACAATATCTACCTTCATTTTTTAATTATATTTTTTTTTTAAATTTGTCGTTATTTACGGTCCGATCTACGCAGAAAGAGCTCACAGTGTCTTGAGGTCTAGCAGTTGGTCTTTTGGGGTCCGATTTAATAAGATGTATAACTGGATCCCAGGCTTGTGCAAGTTTCCAACCATCTTCTCTATTAAAATTTGGATGTTTTTTAATTTCAATAGCCTCGCGAATCATCCTAGGTAGGAATCGGTATTCTTTGACAAGGATTTGTGGTTTGTCAAATCTAAGGTAATACTTGAAAAGAAACGTAGGGACCCGCGTAAAAGAACATATAGCTGACGTGAAACACCGACGCTCTACAAAGTCTGCAGTTGCTGAACATTCAGAACAAGGCTCCAAGCATTACCTTAGGGCTCATACACATAAACACGGTTAATCTCGAAAATGGACCGCAATAGACTTATATTGCGGTCCATTTACGAGATTAACCGTCGTCGTGGATTTCCACGACAAGCGACGCGTCGTGGGACGGCGCGACGCCGTGCACAGACATATAATATAGAGTATATATGTCTGTGGACGCCGTGTCGTGTTTATGTGTATGAGCCCTTAGATTTGACAAACCACAAATCCTTGTCAAAGAACACCGATTCCTACCTAGGATGATTCGCGAGGCTACTGAAATTAAAAAACTTCCAAATTTCAATAGAGATGATGGTTGGAAGCTTGCACAAGCCTGGGATCCAGTCATAAATCTTATTAAATCGGACCCCAAAAGACCAACTGCCAGACCTCAAGACACTGTGAGCTCTTTCTGCATAGATCGGACCGTAATTAACAACAAATTAAAAAAAAAATATAATTAAAAAATGAAGGTAGATATTGTAACATTAACTTTTTGGACCACCAATACCTCAGACCGCCCCGTGACCGCGAAGTGCTGCAAAGCCTTCGAAACGTCGGGAGAAAATATTAATTAAAAAACCGCGATAAAATCCGCAAAATAGTTTTATTTCAATGTCTAACATTCGCGTAAATAAAAGAAGTCATTATGAATATTATACATTCTTGCAGGTAATTCAAATGTGTTAATTAGTATTTTTATGACATACTAGACTTCTGCTCGCGGCTCCGCCCGCGTGAATGAGTTTTTCCGGGATAAAAGTCCCGCTTTATATTTCTCCGGGATAAAGAGTATTTAATTTAATTTTACACAGCATTTATAACTTGAACAGAAAATCCATAATATATCCATAAACGTTTTGGATGCGCGATTCACGATTGCGCGAGTGTTATTTCCGCTGGCAACCCAGGTCGGCGTGGGTCTCGGTGCATAATAGTTAGCGTGGGTCGAATGTTTTATTTTAAGTATTTACATGAATCCTCATCGAAAATTATTGTAAGAGAGGTGTCACTAAATAAGTAATCGCAGTATGGGTGAGTATTTTCAGTGTTTTAAGGGTCGCGTAGCGCGTCGCGCACAAGTCTATTGTTATTGATTGATGTCATCTCGGCTGCGGGGTGGTTCCATCCGCCGTCCCTACGTATTTTTCTTTATTTGTGCATGTGATATAAAATCAAGTGTTGTGATCGCGATGCGAGGTTTTCTAGCGCTAGGAACAGATTAGTGAATTAGAATTTGTGGTTAATTGCGTACCGAGCGTCGCGCGTGTTGTGCAAGAAAATTGCAGTGGGTTGCATTGTTTGAAGCGGCGCCGGAGGGACGGCGCGACCGAATCCCCGCCCGTAATGGCTGGCCTATAGTACTGTACCCTTTTATAATATTATCAATTCACGTTGCACGATGTTAGCTTTAGATATAGCTTCCGCGGTGTTTATACGGACGCGAGTAATTCACGATCGTGCAGTTTTGCGGGTGTCGAGGGGTGCGGGGTTAATCAATAACATCAAATAGCGCACAAGATGGATGTCCGAGGTGCACCATTGATTTTTGTGCACCGGGGTGGTGAGAGGAGGGGGTGGGGGGTGGTAGAGGGCCCTCGCCCACAGTGGCGTGGGGAGGGCTGGCCAGAACTCCTCCAAGTCCACTAGAAGTTGTGGTTTAAGTGTTTGGTGTTTCATTTTGGCTCAAGTTGTAAATAATAACAAGTTTAGATGGATATTTTGGCACAAAATAACAATATTGTATGTATTTTTGGTTAGAGATTTTGTAGAAAATATGAGATTTAAAAACCAAACTTAATTTTCAATGTGATATTTCCTATTACCATTTCTATATATCTACCTGTCGCGGCCTTGACATGCAGCCTAATAGATTTAAGTTTGTTTTATTTTTAATTGTAGTTGTTTATAATGTTATTTTTTTTTCTTCTAAATGTTTGTACCTATGCATGTCTGTCTGTGACAAATAAATTACTTTTCTTTCTTTCTATATCCTTTTTTGGAAGTCTGTTAAGAAAGGCAACATAGTATTTCTTACAGTTTCCAAGGAGTTTGGAATTAATCTAAATCAGAAATTAAAAATTGTACCCAACTGTTACAACACTTATAATTAAAAGATGTACTTTTTTAGAAAAGTTATACTTTTTAACTCATTGTTTTTAAATTATAAAAAGTAATAAGCAGCCAAAATTTTCCAAAGTAACAACATTACAATTGGTGTGTGTTTTTTAACATGAACTCTTATATAAAGAAGTTTTTATATCCACTGTTGTCTTTGAATGTTATTTCTATGTAATTTAACAAAATTACATATGAACTTGACGTCAGTAGTATTTTCAAGAATACAATCCTTTATTTTTTTATTAATATTATACGGCCAATGTCTGTAGCTAACAATTTTAAACAGATTATGAGCTAGATTTTTCATCCATTGTGGTTGAAGCTGTATCTGCCAACAATGCAGTAATTTTGACGTGTCAGGCTATCAGAATATTGTAATTATTCAGGTGCTACAAATTATCTATTGATTGAAAATCAGTATTAAACAAAACAATCAAATAAATAATTTATTTTAAACAAATGAGATAAAATATATTACCTAAAATTATACTGACAACTCCACTTGCAAGTTAATTTGATGATAGAAACTACCATGTTATATTCTATCCAAGGAATTACTTTTATTTAATACCAAAATTCATCAAAGGGTACAGTAAAGTAGCCATGAAAACATCAGAAATTCATTGCAATTGAGCACAATATAGAATTACAAATATTAACTGAAAACTTTATATTCTGAATGTTAATTTATTCCTTCTATCTTGAAGTTACCGCTTGCTATTTTACATGTATGTAAAGAACCTAATGCACATGCGAATGATTTAAATAAATATCAATGCAGCTAATGTCATATCATTGTTGGTATAGTTATGAAACTATGGGATTCCTGGCATAGACAATAAAATTTAAATAAATTTGCATTTCATGGACACAGCTTCCTAGAATTGTGTTAGAGCGAATCTATGAAGTGTTTTTCATTCTCATCTTGAGGTGGAAATATGGTTTGTGAACTGTTGCTATAGTAACTGCCTACCTCAGCAATATAGATGTCACAATATACCCAAGTGTCAGGTGGATTAATACTTTACCAAATGCTGATAGTCCTGAGCTTCTTTTCCTATTGATTTGCAGCTGTATAATGGTATACTTCTGTCACGGATCTGAATCACAGGATCGAAACCTAATTTTTAGTTGGCTGTTTGTTTGGTGGGCTTGCTTATTAATTTTACTTCAGTAAAACATATTGCTAAGCGAATGATAATTTGTTGCCTGTCGCACTTCTTTGCTCTTTTTATTATAGCACCTGTTTCAAAAGGTTAATTTCAAAATTTTGGTTCAGACTTAAATGTTTACCAAAAAAAAATCATCAAACTTGGATACACTTCAAATTTCATACCTCTAAACAGTGACTACATGGTCGCTCCCTCTATAATAACCCTACACAATCCATAAACACATTCATTTGTTTTTTTATCGAATAGTAACACAGTCAAGTAATCAATTATTGTATGATAAATTAAATATGTCAATACTTTTGAAATATTCCAGAATTGTATGGTTTTATATGTCAATATCGAGAAGCCTATTACATGGATTCTGTTGGTATTTGCCATACACATCTTCCCCTCAAATCCCTCCATGTCTATTTGTATGTTGTTCAGTATCAACATACCTGTTGCATGTATTTCACACTTCACACAGGTCTACATAATATTTTTTTTGTAGACTATCAATGAAATATTTATTATATATCTATCTAAATTATATGTGCTCTATAATGTGCTCTGTGTCTGGGAAGTCATCCAGCAAATTACAAGGGCTGCAAAGTCTACTTGGAAATTTCACAGCGGAAAATAAAAGCTAGACCAATTAATGCAACAGACTCGCAAGCACCTACACCCCAAATACCATTACGTGAGATAAAACATGATAATAGAGTGGTTCCAGAATCTAAACTTCAAATAACCTCACAAGAAAACATGCACCAACAACAAATTAAAGGACAAAAAGAAGCAATCAAGAAATCAAGCACTCCGTGTCAGACAAAGGAAAGAACAGGCCAACCGATGAATCTAAATATTTCATATGCAGATAAAACTAAAATAAACCAACCCTCAACAATTAATGAAGATGAAAAAATAGCATCCTTCATACAAGAAATTATAATTAAACAAAGTGAAAAAATTGAAAACCTCCTACAACAAATAAGCACACTTATTGGGCTTATAACAATACTCGTCGGAAAACTTTCGTAATGGGATCTTTTCAGATTGGGACGTGGAACATAAACGGATTAGCTCCCAACAAACATGAGCTTCAAACTTTAATTAAACTGCATAAACTAGATATTGTACTTATCTCAGAGACTCATTTCACATCACGAAGTTTAATTACAGTTCCAGGCTTCAATATATATACTACAAATCACCCTGACGGCACAGGACATGCCGGTGCAGCCATTATTGTAAAGGAAAAAATCAAACATCACCTCTTACCTGGGTTTCACACAGAGCATATTCAAGCTGCCTCAGTTGCAATTGAAGACAGACAAGGATATTTTAATATATCTTCTGTATATTGCCCGCCGAAACACAAAATTACTGAGGCTATGTTTAATCAATTCTTCTCCACCTTGGGTGGACGCTTTATAGCGGGAGGCGATTGGAACGCTAAGCACATACACTGGGGTTCAAGAC
This sequence comes from Sphinx pinastri, assembly GCA_947568825.1. Classification (NCBI taxonomy): domain Eukaryota; kingdom Metazoa; phylum Arthropoda; class Insecta; order Lepidoptera; family Sphingidae; genus Sphinx; species Sphinx pinastri. The sequence goes on along the minus strand of OX387614.1, from coordinate 3,333,674 downwards.
TAAATACAACACGGGGAAGAGAGCTTAAGAAAAGCATTGACACTGGGAATTTATCCACACTCTCGACAAAAGAACCCACACATTGGCCAACAGACCCAAACAAAAAACCAGATATAATAGATTATTTTATTGTACGAGGTATGTCGCGTCACTATTTTCGCACTGAATCCTGTCTGGATGGCTCATCAAATCACACTCCTGTGCTGCTGACTCTTAGCACAACAATTCTAAATTATGAAAAACCATTAACACTGTATAACAATAAAACAGATTGGGATGAATTCCGGCAGTACATAGCGAATAATATCGAACTGAAAATCAGGCTAAAAACTGAGGATGACATTGAAGAGGCGACCAGATACTTCACGAACCTGATTCAAGAAGCCTGTTGGAAGTGCACACCATCATTAGATGAAAAAAAAACACACCATAACTTACCACGAGAATTGAAAGCAAAGGTCCTGGAAAAACGTAGACTTCGTAGGGTATGGCATACAAGTAGAAATCATCGCGATAGAAAGGCATATAATAAAATGATCAAGGAGCTAAAATCTGCACTCAAGGAAGCTGAAGACCTTACTCTACAAACACAGCTAGAAAGCCTTACAGCCACGCCTGCCACCAACTACTCACTCTGGAAATATACGGCTAAGTACAACCAACCACAACAAACGAAACCTCCTCTGAAAAAAGACAACAATTGTTGGGCAAGAAGTAGTGATGAAAAAGCAGAGTTATTTGCCAAACACCTCGCTACAGTGTTTGTTACAAATGAACCAAGGAACCAAAATGAAGTCTACTCTGACATAGACACAACTCTAGAAGAAGTCTTCCAAATGGATCTGCCACTTAAAAGCATAACACCTAAGGAAATATCAGGCCACATAAAAAAATTAAAGGACAAGAAAGCACCAGGCTACGACCTAATCACAAAGAAAGTTCTACTAGAATTGCCTAAAAAAGGGATCGTATTTCTGACGGTCCTTTGTAACGCCATCATAAGACTGTCTTATTTTCCTTTGCAATGGAAAATATCACAAATAGTAATGATATATAAACAAGGTAAACCGGAGAATGAAGTCACGTCTTACAGGCCGATTAGCCTGTTGCCTATTACCTCGAAACTGATGGAAAAGGTGATCTTAGACCGACTTAAGCCATTGTTAATTGAGCGGAACCTGATACCCGATCATCAGTTTGGGTTTCGTGAGGGACACTCTACGATAGAGCAGGTGCATAGAGTTTGCTACAAAATACGACGGTCGCTGGAGCTTGGAGAGTACTGTGTGTCGGCATTCCTGGACATTCAGCAAGCATTTGATCGTGTTTGGCATAAAGGCCTTCTTTACAAGATTAAAACCCAATTACCTCATGGCTACTATAGTCTCTTAAAATCATACCTCACAGGTCGCCTGTTCCAAGTTCGGGAGGCGGATAGCTACTCCGAGCTATACGAAATAAAAGCAGGAGTACCTCAAGGCTCCGTGTTGGGCCCTATATTATACACGGTATTTACGGCAGATATTCCACAAACCCCAAATGTGACTGTAGCAACATTTGCCGATGACTCAGCCATGCTGACTAGCCACAAAGACCCCATAAATGCATCCAAAAATCTACAAGCAGCACTAAAACTTATAGGCAGCTGGTTGAATAAATGGAGGATGACTGCAAGCCCATCGAAGTCTACACAAGTCACATTCACTCTTAGGCATGGCGACTGTCCTGCTGTTCAACTAGACAACAAAGACTTACCACAAGCAGATTGTGTCAGGTACTTGGGAATGCATCTTGACAGAAGGCTTACATGGAAATCACACATTAAAAACAAGAGAGACCAGGCCTGTATAACCATGAGGAGCCTGTACTGGTTGCTGGGAAGAAAGTCTAAACTGTCACTTGAGAATAAACTTCTTATATATAAAGCTGTAATAAGACCAATATGGACCTATGGAATTCAGTTATGGGCTAGTGCATCAAATTCAAATATCAATATAGTACAACGACTACAAAATTCGATACTTAAATCCATATCCAATGCCCCATGGTTTATTACAAATGCAGAACTACATGAGTATCTAAAAATAAGTACAGTTAAACAAGAAATACAGTCTGCAGAAAAAACCTACAGAACGAGACTTGCCAATCACTCAAATCAGCTAGCTATGAATCTGCTGAAACCACAAACTATCAGGCGTTTAAAAAGGCAACATATATTAGATCGGAATTCATAAATAATTGATAGTATTACTAAATGTGCTATGCTCGCAGGAGCTCTGCACATAACATGTCAGTTTTATCAACATATTTGCTTATAGCTTAGTGGCTGATCGCAAATAAAACAAAGGAAAAAAAAAAAAAAAAAAAAAAAAATCTAAATTATATTGATCAGTTGTTATAGCTTAGCGAATGCTCAGCTTTTCTATAGTTAGAAAGACATTTATTAAATCATTCATTTAAAGTTAGGTTCCTGTTAATATTTCTCAACAGGCGAAGCAGTGTTTTATGTAGAGCTGGTTATAGCGGAATGTGATAATCATGTAAACAATCAGATTTCTACATAAAAATTTTTATATTGTTTCAGTAAGCGGCTGGTCTAGACGGCTGTATTCAGTTTAAACGTACGGGTGAGTTTTATTACATTATACACAATAATTCGTCAATAATAAGATAATTTTCACGCATAGGTCGCTATCTATCGCAATAGTATAGTTTAAATTATAAGTGACCTTTGGACTGAATCAATGACAATCCACACATTGTACTCAGCATTCATATCACAGTAGCATAAACACTACTCTGACAATTTTGCATGCAAACATTAATTGTCAAATTGGCCTGGAGGCATTTCGATATGCGCTGATGTAATAAATGTGGCTTCGAAACCTACCACATGTCAATAATTTTAAATTTCATATTATTTATAATTGCTAAAAATAAATATAGATGAACCATTGATATGTAAATAGTGACCCTAGAAGACGGCGCCGTGACTGTCCAAAGTGACAGAAAATGTGAGGATTTTCGTGTGAAGATTTATTTTTAACATAGATTTCTCCCTAACGTCGATAAAGAAGTTTTACTTCAATAATGGACTATCCTACAAGAAAGTTTCCTTGTAGCTACAACAGTTAGTGTACCAACCCTTACTGCACCATCTCAAAAATCCCTGTATAAGCTCATATATATAAGCCGCCCACATTTATTCCCAGTTCAAGTTATGTGCCTATATTATGAATACTCTATGCACATACCGTCTAACAGTATTAATACATTTTAATAAACCAACTATGTTGTCTTCTTTATGTATTGCTATTTAAATTATTTAGAAAGTAAATAAATTTTGGATATTGTAACTTTACATGATTGTATTCTGCGTCATAAAAGAAACGTTATTGAAAACTTTAGACTCTGAGGGTAATGCATTATGCATCGTGGTGTATAAATATCTATGGAAATCAGTCAAAACGCGTCGCATGTTCAAAACAATTCATGCGGACAGGCCGGTAAAACGAGCGATTTTAGTAATAAAGGCTACACACGGCGGCACTAGATCCGGCCCTTGCGTCTCCGTGCGTCATTTTACATGAACTATGACTGACAACTCGCAAACACCGATGCAAAATTATTATTCGTACTCCCTATTAATTAATTTCGTTGAGGATTAAAGACTCAGCATTTTCGGAGACTCGTCGGGCTTCAAAAGTCGGTGTCATAAAATATGCCATTTTTGATCCCAGCTTACTGGAACAGTGGCGGGTTTTAGGACCTTGACTCTGTGTTACGTTAATATAAAATGTTTCCACTTTTTTAACGGTCTTACCACTGCACGTACACTCCACAACAGTACCTATCTAAAACGAGCTTTTTCTTTTTTTTATTGCATTGAATGACGAGACGAGCATGCCGTTCGCCTGATGGTAAGTGATACGAACGCCCATAAACACTAGCAACACCATACAGCACCTTGAGTTACAAAGTACTGTGTGGCATTCCACTGCGCTCGTATTATTATTATTAGCTTTAAGACTAATACAATTCCATATCCCACAGCACAAACATTTCGAAAATGTCGCAGCAGTACAGTTTGCGCTGGAACAATCACCAGCCGAACTTCATATCGATGTTCACGACTCTGCTGAACACCCAGACCCTGGTAGACGTGACCCTCGCTGCAGAGGGAAAGCATCTCCAAGCCCACAAAGTCGTCCTGTCCGCATGCAGCACATACTTTCAGGTGAGTCTAAAAAAATTTAGACTTTCGCATATCCTTTAAAAACCAAACATAAAACAGGAAATCGTATTTTTTTATAAAAAATTTGAAACATTTGGTTATCTGTGTTATGTTTGTTTTAAGAGGATGTTGTTTAGATTAAAGCAACAAAAAGTTCAACACAGTCATAAGTGTTGTGCATGTCAGGTGTAAGAAGGAACTTCAGTCCCACAATGACTTCTGAAACATATTAGAATAATATAAACATTTGGCTCGGTGTGGGATTGCACCCACTGCCTTTATTCACTGATGCTTAAAAACTATATGTCTTGAATACAACACATACTTATTTACTTTTTAAATTATTAGTTTAATAAAGGAGATTATTCATTTTGGACTATTACATGTACACTTAACAAACAATTGGAAAAATGTTATGTAGTTAAACCAAATTCTAGGGGTTATATACAAAAAATATCATTCATTTTGGTTGCCATCCTCAAAAGATTGTCTTGTTACTACAATATACAAACTTATATAGTTTTATAGAGTATTCTTCGGAAGAAACCATAAATTGTGTTACAGTTTACTTAAAAACATTCTGTTTTGTGAAAATGAATTTTATCAGAATTAGAAATTTGTTTCCCAAATTTTCTGAAACACCTGAGTCCATTATAAAAGTAACACATTCCTATTTACCTGTCATCACTGTGTTGTTCCCTTGATTAATGGTCAGTACCATTCAAGGATCAGCTGTGGTTATCCAAATATTACACACCGACACACTTATCTGTGCAAGCAGTGAAATTCGTAGACAGTACCTATCTATTATTATTTGTGTCAATTTATTTATCATCATAGTCAAATTAACTTTGTCATTTGGATTTTGGTGTGACGAATTTAGAAGGAATTCAATTCGCCTAAGAAAATTAGACTTTGTTAATGGCACTATTCTAGTATTCTGTTTGATGCGGAGGGAAGGATGGTGAAGGGGTGGGCGTGCAGCAAGGCCTGTCCGGGCCTCTGATGCATAGTCAATGTGTAATTCGCTTGCTGGCCACCGATCAGGTATAAATATTTAATATCGACTTCAACGAGGGTAAAAGGCATCATGGAACATAAAAAAATATTCTTATCGATCAACGATTGGCGAGGCAACCATTGAATTTACTAAGGACTATCGCTGTTAGTGTCTTGTTAGTTATTTATTACTTCATCATCATCATCAGCCACATGACGTCCACTGCTGAACATAGGCCTCCCCTAAAGATTTCCAGACGGATCTGTCAAAAGCGGCCCGCATCCAGCGTGTTCCTGCGACCTTTATCAAGTTACAGCATTGTGACCCCACTCACCACTTGATCTGCACAAGCGAAATGGAGTCCAGATTAGGGCTTCCAATCCCGCAATACCGAGTCCCGGTATTCCGGGATCCCGCGTCATTTTCCAGTCTCGCGTGTTGCGGGATTATCGGCGCGGGATCCCACGGGATTGCGGGACTGATTTGCCATATTGGAAATGACACATTGGGCATATTATGTTTCTTCGCAATCATTTTCTACTGAATGCTGACCCTAGTAATCAAAGTCCTAATTAGTTTTATGAACATTCAGTTAAAAATTATGATTTTTTTTCTATTGTATGTTAATTGTTTATTTTTCTGTATTCGATCTCTATATTTTTTTAATACAGACACAGCAAAGTGGCTCCACTGCACCTGGAGGTAAGTGGAGTCACGTCTAGAGTAACTTTCGACTGACAAGAGATGGAATATTCCTTAGCCAGTCGATAAAATTATACCATTCTGTTCTGAACCAGATGTACACAAGCCTATCCCATAACGCGACACATTTCCTTGGGCTACTATGTTAGGTTTTAAGGAGCAACTTGATTTTTTAGGTACATATTAGTATGTACCTATCAATCAATCCTTCTCTTTTATTTCAGTTTTACTACTAATAGTCTCTAAGGGAGAAATCCTTGCCGGTGAAAACAATCCATTGTCATGATATATATATACGTTAAAACTGAAATAAAAGAGAAGTTATGTTGATTATTTAATTGTTTTTCTCCTTATAACTTCCTTGTATGCAGGATCCCGCAAATACCGGGATCCCGCGGGATTGAACATTTTCTGTCCCGCAAATACCGAGATTGAAGATAGGCTGCAGGATTGGAAGCCCTAGTCCAGATAGAATGTCGACTGATGAGAGATTGCCCCTTGCCAGTTGACAAATTTAAAAAATTATGCCGTTTGAAACGGATATATCGCACCTTTAGAACGAAAATGACAAATTCAAAAAATTTTGAAATTGAGTTATCGTTATTTGTACTTAAAACGAAGTCCTCAATACAACAATAGTTTAAACACAGTCATATTCAAGTGGGAACAGGACAAAACTATAATATCGGTCCCTTTTAACACGCTTTATATTAGCTTCACTTGTATGTTAGTATGTTTGTAACTCCTTTGGGCGCGATTTATTTTTAGTGACATCTGTTGGACCATAGTAGAATTACAACTAAACTGGCTACTCTTATGCGTAAAAAAATCCTACTTGTCACAAGATGGCGCTTTCGTTTTAAGTGACATCTGTTAGACAATAGCAGAACAGAACTAAAAAATTAAAAATAAATAATAGTTTAAAACAACTAAAAAACACGCTTTATAGAAAATCCGACTAAAAAATAGAAAATAAATTTGAATTAAGAATAGTGTAAAAAAGAAAATAATGTATTTTATTGTACAAAAAAGCGTTTTCGTTCTAAATGTGCGATATATACCCTTACGTGGGCCACTATAGGGGGTTTTAACACCTTGTGTACGGTGGTCGTTATCCGGGCGGATACAAGATATACCCTAACACCAGTAAAAAGCTGTGTGTAGATGTGTGTTCAAGTCAGCTAATAAACCATTTCTTGACGAACCTATTGCGCCAATCGTTTAGCGATTTGAATACCTGTGCTGCAAATCAAAGCAAAACGACCAAGTTCGCAAACACTGACATAGAGTATGGTGTGTGTAGAATAGATACAATAATTATTAGAAATTACTATCACTGCGAGGAAACCACATGACTTAATCGTCTTTAATGATTCCTTAATTTTTGGGTCAGCAGTCTTGGCACTAGGCTTATTTAAATTGTGCATTAGGAAAGTTCTTTTTTCATCTGCCCCTAGGGGTGTTTAATATAAAGATACATGTTTTTTTGGAAGTTAGTAGTTAGAACTTGTTTATAAATAAAACTATCAGGGTTTTAGTAACCTCATACCTTGATAGGGTAATAGTTCTAGTTGATTTTTACACACGCTATTCCCAAGGACAGCATTCAAGAAATAGTTATTTATTAGCTACTTGATAAAAAAAAAAAAATTGTGAGACTAAGCTCAACTGAAGCGATGGCTTTAGAAACAACATGTGCACAATGAGTACATATCATTGGGTACATATTATTCCTAAAGTCATTGGCCATAAATTGAACCATATGGGAGCTAAATAAAATCGGCAACATTGTAGGTATAATTATTATTTTGTTGGCTGTTCTATACGATACTTTGCTCTATATTTCCGTACTCCGCTGCTTCGTATTGATTTTTAGCATAGCTAAAAGCTTCAATGTTCTATTTACGATGCACCGACGTTGAAACATGTGTCTTCTAATGCCAGTCACATAACGTGGAAAGAACTTGATTCCTTACCTCATTCGTCAAGTGGCGGCAGATTGAGATCAGAATAGTGTTGGCATCCTGGATTAAATTCCCGGGAAGGGTTATATAATTTGTTTTTTTTTTCATTCGATTATATGATTATAATCGAATACAGAAACTAGTGGCTATAGGGATAAATTTTCGCCAGTCTGATAAAACGCCAATAAAAAGGGTGGCCATTGGGTACTGGCGTTAGTTACATCTTTACTTACCCATGGAGACAAACTATTTGGTTCACATCTTTATCTGGTGTTATTAACGGGTTACTACATCAACATCAGGTGACCGTTCCAAATAAAAAAAAAAATTGTGTTTCCTTTGTCCCGTGTATGTATGTTAAACGATTCCTATCACAGACGGGGTCCACTTTATTTGATAGTCAAATTGGTGAGCACATCTTCGGTGCGCAGCGACCGGGGTCGCACTGCGGGACGAGGCGTCTGTCGCCTGACGTCAATCGGTTGAAATGTGGGCCACGACGTTTATGGAAGTTATTGTGTACGCTTTTTCGTATTGGTATTGTAACCGGTGTATAGGGGAGATTTTTCTGGTCGTTAGGTGCATTTTGCTTGTAAGTTTTTATGTCTAAAGTAGTTGTTTTTATTACTGAATATATTTCAGATCTGATAGTTACGAGCGTGGTTAATCGATATGCAGTTTTGAGTTGTCTGTGGGTATTGTTTACTAGGTGCTGCCCTCGGCTTCGCCCCTGTGATAAGCCTTTCCTGCTATAAAAGTCCATAAATCGCCAGCGCCATCTATTTTAAAATTCATATGACAAATATTATTTTCCATGGCGGCAAATCACCGGGATAAAAGTAGCCTACTATATGTTAATCCAAGATCTACCCGTTTGCCAATTTTCATCTAAACCCGTTCAGCGTTTTCTGCGTTTACTTCTAACACACTAGGGGTCGCAAACCGGGATCCCGGATCCAGAAAATACCGGGATACCGGGCAAAATATCTTCTTGATCTTGGTGTGCCAATTACTATGACAATGTATGAGAGACGCCACATAGAAACTGCCATGCTTACCTGGGCGTTATAGCTCCCCCCAATACGCGCGCGGCTGGGTTGAACACGCTAAGCTGTGTACATAGCTTCCTTCCGCAAGATAACGCACTCGCAGAAGGAGGCCATCGCTCGGCATGACCTCCAGCGGCCGACCATGGCAAATATCATGGCCAGCAGCAGCGTTCTAAGAGCGCTGCGTTGTAGATCCCAGACTGGGCACTCCTCGAAGTTGTGTTGGACCTCGCGACCGTTATCACAATTATAGCACACGGCGGACTCTTCCTTTCCGATCCACCACAGGAACGAGCCGTCATGCCCCGCCAGCATCTGTGTCAGACGGAATGTCGGTGTACCGTGGCTCCAGTCAAGCCAATATAAGAAAACAGGTCGCACTGTCGCGAAGGTCCATAAGCCAGCATTCGTGCTCCACAGCCTGGTATGCCACTCTTCCACGCCGACACTGCCGATGAACGCCAATTGGGCTGTCACCTCCCTCGGGGCCAGTCTTCGCCTGAGATGGGATGCCTCTTCACGCCAAAAGAATACTGACGAGAGATGTTTGGCATCCAATTCTCATAGCAGAGTATGTACCAGCAAAGACACTGACCGCCTCGTTGGAGACCGTGTGATACCCACAGATGAGTCGCTGCGCTACCAAACGCTGCGTCTTACGCAGAAGAGCGTCGCATCGAGCAGCTAGGGACTTGGCCCAGACGGGACAATCGTATAAGGGCATGGACCGCACAATTCCAGCGTATAAAGCTCGGCAAGGGTTACCTGGTACTATTGTAACCATGCATTCTCTCTTGAATAAGTTTTGAACAAGCTTGTCGCTATTTAATTACTAATTTAAATGCATAGTACCTACAAATTCTTCAAATACCGAAAATACCGGTATACCGGGATTCATCTGAGGTCAGTACCGAAAATACCGGTATTGAAAAAGTAGTCCGGTATTACGACCCCTATAACACACATCCAAACATTTTCACAAACTTTCGCATCTATAATATTAGTAAAATAGGCAATTGCCACGTTTGTGGCTTATAACATGTGGGTCTGCATAAAGAGTGATGCATATGTACTAAATAATTATCTATACTAATATTATAAAGAGGAAAGATTTGATTGTTTGCATTGAATAGGCTCCGAAACAACTGGACCGATTTAAAAAAATCTTTCACCAATATAAAGCTACATTATCAGCGAGTAACAGGCTACTTTTTATCCCGGGGAAATATAAAGCGGGACTTTTATCCCGGAAAAATTCAATCACACGGGCGGAGCCGCGAGCAGAAGTCTAGTGTGATAATATAAATATCTACTGATTTAGCGTGCATTAGATTTTTTAAATTACTAATATGGCTATTTGAACAACGTTATAACTATTCAACTGTTAGAACTCTGTCATTCATTCTGCGGCATGACTGATGATACTCTTGAGGGATAGACAAAGGCACAACAGGTGTACCTACCGTGCATTAGTCTGTTTTTTATTAAGCAGCTAATCTATCTCTATACAGACATATTTATTCTATTATACACATACCCTATAATTATAAAAGTGAGTGAATGTCGTATACCAGTTTTATATCTACACTAGTATTGCTCGCGGCTCCGCCCGCGTGAAAAAGGTTTTTCTGGGATAAAAATATTTTACCAGGATAAAAGTAGCATATAGCACTCAGGAGTCATGTAGCTTCCTATTAGTGAAAGAATTTTCAAAATCGGTCCAGTAGTTCCTGAGATTAGCGCGTTCAAACAAACAAACAAACTCTTCAGCTTTATAATATTAGTATAGATATATCTACATAACAATATGATGCCAATAACTTTGAGGTATTTACAATTAATGTTTTCCCGTCAAGGCGTTATTTTATCTTTGTTTTTCTGAGACGTCTATTATTTGGCTGCGTCGGTGGCGTAGTTGTATTTTGTACGTACTGTGATTGCCACTCTGAGAGAATCCTGGGTCAGGCAAAGTGGTATTGGGATTTTCTGCTCTGTAATGGCTAATTGCTATGGTGATAGGCTGAAACCCCCTATCAATCACATCGTGGGACTGAACACATGGCGAAGTGTGAGTACACTAGTTGCAGCCCTGCCTACCCGTTCGGGGATAAAAGACGTGAGTGTGTATGTATATTGTTTGGCGATCAACAGTTGGTCTATTTGTATGGCTGATTACCTTTCTTAACTTAGCGCGCTGATTTCTTTGTTGTATGTGTTTTTCGTAAATATCTTTACATTTACCTAACGTTAGAACAAACATAAATGGGTGCAGCTGCATTATAGGTACTCCTCTTTGAGCTATGCAACGTAGGAAATTCGTATCTCTATATAGGAACTCTAGCCGGGTACATCTCGACTGCGCAACCGTGCCATCGATCGCGGCCGACGCTTCCCCTACGCATGTGCAACGGCCCAGCAAATAGATTCATCTCAATAGCTGGCAATCGCAATAGCGCTCACTAACAGCTCGTGCATAAATTTTGCACAATTTATTGCACTGCCTCAAAGTGTTTTAATACAGTCTAATATCAAAATAGACGTGTTGTATTGTTGTCACCGATTGTCTGCGTGTGTGGAGAGTTACGGATACATTCGGGTGAGTGTTTTCCAATTATACTGTGAATAAATTGCACGGCCTCCTTTGTCCCGGTCTGGCGGTGATTGGTATGTGTATAGGTTTCATCCGCGCACATTTTTAAAGCCTATATTTTACCCTTGTTTCGACTTGAACGGAAAGTGTCAAAGCGAAAATTACAAATCAAAAAAATATTTTTATTGATTAACTAATGGTGTTTTATTTCGACCCTTAATGTGTAATATTGTATTATTGACCCTTTATTGTAATTTGTAAAGGATTGTGATTATCGAGGACAAAGCGTATTTGGTGTTTAATAAAATTGAGTTTGAGAGAGTGTATCGGCGTCGCTATAACCGATGTGATCGACTTGGTTGGTCTGGAACTAGGGCATAGCTCTCATTTATAACGTACCTGGGTTGTTAGGATGTTGTAGCTGACGTATAACTGGTGTATGTTATAGCTGGTATGCAACGTTGTGTAGCTAGTGTATAACTGTATCATAATTAGTGTATCTCGGCCTTATAGGTGTGCAACAGTATTGCAATTGATATAAAATAAGAATGTATAGCTTGGTTGGAACGACGTTATAACTGGTGTGTAGCAATATTATAGCTGTTGAATAACGAAGCTATAGCTGATGTACATCTACGTCATACCTGATGCATCACAATGATGACTGTACATAACGATGTTATAACTAGTTCATAACAAAGTTATAGGGGGTTCGTAATATTGTTATAGCTGTTTCATAACGATGTTTTAGAAGGTGCATAATAATATAACTGGTTCATAACAATGTTTTAGTTGGGGCCTAACTATGTTACAGTTGGTTCATAATAATGTTACAGCTGGTTCGTAACAATGCTATAGCTGGTTCATAACACTGTTAAAGGTGGTTCCTAAAGATGTTAGACCTGGTTCATAACAACGTTATATCTGGTTCATAACAATGTTATAGCTGATTCATAACAATGTTATAGCTGATTCATAACACTGTTAATGCTAGTTAACATAACAATATCAATGGTTTCATAACAATGTTATGGTTAGTTGATAACAATGTTACAGCTGGTGCATAACAATGTTATCCCTCGAGTATAACGTTATACCTTGCACTATAAGCCATTTATTTAATTCTTAAAGCAAAACAAACCAGATATTAGTATCCTGATATATGAAATGAATGACACCAAAAACGTACGCGCAGATATTTAAATAGTCTGTGCTGGTTTAATAGTAGTATCATTGGTTCAAGGAAAATTAATGTATCTCTAACCATAATTCCTTTTTAGTAATATCCATATTGCATTACATTATCAACCTGGTATCGGTTCAATCCGTAATTTTAGATTGATGTCAGTTTGAAAGTGTCACGTGTTGATCTATAGATTGATTGAAATATTAGAAAATAATTATTTACTTGTTAGAACGAAACTGCAGTAGTCACCTAAGACATCTACGATTACTCTATCAATACATAAGAGCGGTTATCAGATATCAACTCGATACATCAGCAATAGCATCTAATACAAGTGTAACTGACGCTTGCATTCACTTTTCCAGTCACTGTTCGTGGATAACCCGTCGCGGCATCCGATCGTGATCCTCAAAGATGTTACCTTCGCCGACCTGCGTACTATGGTAGATTTCATGTACTATGGTGAAGTCAATGTAACTGAGGAACAGTTGCCACAGGTTGGTTGAAATGTTTTATTCATCATGCCGTTTTTTTTCTCGCCAAACAAAAAGAGGTTGATTTTTTTTTATTATGACAAAAAAATATGGTTTCCAAATCCAACATTTTTTTTTTAAAGAACAATTGCACACTATAGTCTAGACAAACTAGGCTGGCCGTTATGACAATTTATTGACCACGGAATGTTATGTGTAGGGAAGAGAACAAAAAATGGGTTGCTCAAAATAACCGATTCTTGAATGCAATCTACTTTTTATTCAAGGAGTTTATTTTACGTATACGTATTTTACGTAGTTTATTGCACGTAAATAGAGTTAGATTATTATTAAATCTTACACATTACAATCAGGTTTTTTTTATTACAGTAGTTGTTCATTTTGATTTTCCGATAAAATTTCACGATTATCCTTTCATTAATATTAAATTGGTTATTAGTCATTACAAATAAATAATTACGAGTGTGTACTGAAAATAAAATATCAAATATAGTGCCACGGCTTAAATTATTTACTTTGGAGATCTCCATTTTCTTTCTTCGAGTATGATATGTACAATTAATTTTTTATATGTCTAACGCATTGTTCAAAACTGTTTGTAAAATGAACTAAACTTAATTTTTAAATTAGCAGTAGTGTTATGTATATCCAAAGTTTCGATTTGTTTCTGTAATCGATTATGTTTGGCTGCCAAACGATTTAAAACATTCCACTACACTACGCTCATAAACTGCAGTATACAAAATTGTAAAAGCATCACGTGGATATAAGAGTCAAGATACTTTATTTCAGTATATTTTTACAATAATAATTCAAACATGTTACAAAAGTATGATACTCTTTGTTATGACGTATGGAGAACATGATAAGAATTTGTAATTATGTTGTTGACTTTAAATTTTTTTGCATAGCCGTGTTCACAAAGTTATCGCGTCACGTAAAATTTGAATTGTCATACCGGCCAGCTTAGTTTGTCCCAACTATTGTTACACTTAAATATAAAAGACTTAGAAGAAATTGTTTATAATATGCACGGAGAAATAATCTTTATATTCAGATTATAATTTATATGATTAGCTGACATTATTAACTGAAATATTACTCATAATATTGTAACGTGTTTGTTCCCATTTTTTTATAGGTTTTATAGAGGCACGGATTTTGGACGCCGATTTTAAGTGCACAGAATTTTATGTCCTAGCTTGTTTACCGAAGGAAATTTAGTGCGTCGGTCTCCACACTGTCATTGGACGCGGTGCTATACCTAATACCACGCTAAACTGATTAATTAACGCCACAATCAGCTAATTACTTTGACGTCTTAACCCGTGCCATCGACACAACCAAACATCCGTGCCTCAGTTCATGCAATCCTTCCAAGAGTTTCAAAGGACTTCAACGCGCTCTACATCGTATAAGAACGTACAATAATAAAGAATATCTGCGGTGTTTTATTTACCATACCTCTTCCCCCCAAATGTAAACCATTAAAAGAGCAAGTAAGCCCGCGCAAAAGCTTCAGCTAGTCTTTTATGAAGTTGTTGTATTTTCTAGGTGCTGGACACCGCCAAGCTGCTCAAAATTAAGGGTCTGACTGAGATGCCAGATTCGACATCGCTGACAAGGTCACAGGGTACATCTGCTGATTTCCAGTCGCCAGGAGAGTCCGTTGATTCGCAGAGGCACTCCGCCTCTCCCACCACATCACCCTCTAATAAAAGGAAACGTTTCGTGTAAGGGATATCGAGAGGGAATGGTTTTTGCAATATTAATATCTGCCATTTGTATTGTATATACTGTTCCACTGCTGGGACGAGCCCTGAAAGAGAGCGAATATTTAATCATGAATAATGTATTGATTCGAATAACTAAATGTGTGCTCATAAAGTATGAACAAAAGAGTAGCTTTTAAAAAATAAGTAGGTACGTAAAATAATAGCAATCGAAAAGTAAGTAATTATCATAAATTTAAAATCGAGAAAATTGATGGTTACATAAAAACTGCTAGAAGTATCTTTATGAGATGATAAATATGAGGAAAATGTCACCATTCTAGGTGATAGTCTAATTTTGGCCCAATTTCATTTCATCAATAAGATATCGGAGCAGCTAAAATACTTCTGACAACTCAGTTCACTTAAATTGTGCTCGTACTTACTGTAATTTTTTTTTTATTATTACAATTCTAATCAAATAGGTGTTCACGCTATCTTTGATATTCGACATGCTGTTATAATTTCCCATGGTATGATTGCAGGCGCAGGAAGAGCTCCACCGGCTCGACGTCGCTCAACATGGTGATCGGCGAGGACGCGCGGCCCGAGGACGTTCACAACCTGGACATGATGCGCGCCGGCGAGAGCATCACGCTCAGCAGCGTGCCGCAGCAGCGCCGCCGCGACTTCGACGACAGGCCGCTAGATGGCGGACAACCGGTATACGCAATAAAATACACCTTATCTACACTATGACAAAGGACATGTCCAAAAACGGGCTTAAAATTCTAACCAAGATACTTTATATATATTTGGATAGTACTCCCAAAAACTAGGCCTTTGCAATAAATCGAATAATTTACGTTTTCCGATTTTGAGATTTATGTACTTAATTTTATTTTCCTTAAAAACTACACCTAAAATGAACATTCTTAAAAAAAGTAAGTTTTAAATAGAGTTCTAAAAAGATGTTTTTAATGGATCCAAGATCCATATTTTTGCTCCTTTAATATTCATAAAGTTTGATCCTGGTTAGTTTTTGAGGCCCAGCACCCATACAAAAAGCTGACATCTTTAGCTGCTAGGCAAAATACTATGATAAATTTGTAGGTGCTAGTCAAAGTGCACAATAAAGCCATGACACTTTTCGGCTTTTTTTTATCGATGGCTCGACAAAGTGGCTTCACTGCACCTGATGGTAAATGAAGTGAAGCCCAAAATAATGTTACACAGTTATGCCGGCCTGCATAATTGCTTATTCACGCTTCGCTTGAAGGACCCTAAGTTCTAGGAAGGGGGGAACACGTACGCGGGCAAACTGTTCCACAGCTTAATGGTGCGGCAGAAATATGAATTACCGAACCTTTTGGTTCGTGCCGGGATCGAAGAGACCACTAAGCTGTGGTTCCGTATAGCTTTTTTTCTTTTTTTTTTTTATTGCATTGAATGACGAGACGAGCATGCCGTTCGCCTGATGGTAAGTGATATGACCACCCATAAACAGTAGCAACACCATCCAGCACCTTGACTTACAAAGCACAAAATTTAATTTAAACATTTGCAGCTGCTAGTTTGAGGCTGATCTGCCTTCACTTGTAGCTGTAAATTACACAATGCAATAGTTGTAATTCACTTTAACTGCTAGCCAAAGCACGTAATGGCTATAGTACAGTTCAGCTGTTAGCCAATGTATAAAATTTAACAATTACACTTCATTTTGGCAAGTATGTCCCAGTTTCAGATCAATAATGAAAACTATAAATACACAAAAACAAATTGCTCCTGCTTCAAGCGGGTTAGAGAGGATGCAATTTACCTGATAACAATAATTTAGTATCTGTGCGTAAATGCAGATTGCACGAAACTGATAAAGCTCAAGGGATACCTAGGTTTAGTATTAGATTTGAAACAAAGGAACATTACATAGCTGCTAAAGGGTAATGATATACATTAAAATAAAATGAAAAATACATATTTGGTGCAA
Source organism: Sphinx pinastri (assembly GCA_947568825.1). Taxonomy (NCBI): domain Eukaryota; kingdom Metazoa; phylum Arthropoda; class Insecta; order Lepidoptera; family Sphingidae; genus Sphinx; species Sphinx pinastri. The sequence continues at coordinate 3,316,756 of OX387614.1, read as the reverse complement.
ATTGGAACAAATTATTGTATTGGGTCAGCTAATTCGGACGAAAGATTTTTCCTTTCTAACGACCTGGCCATGGAATTCGGCGATAGGCTTAAATAACTATAAGGAAATTAATAAACACATATTTATTTTATGAATTTTGCTGGACAGTGGTGGCGTCCATTGTCGAAGCCCATGGCTAAGTAAAAAAACACCAAAATAAATATTTTTAGTGTGATATGCTAATTGAATGCTGTGTAGTTTGTGATGAAGTTGGTGTGAAAGAAAGATGTGTTAGAGCGAGAAAGGAGATTGCCCATACGTCATAATTGTAACCTGTGTCTTAATTGATTTCAACATTTGAGATTATACCAGAGGCCCGGCTCAGAGATGTGTGCGCCGCCGCGTCCCGGGTTCGACTGCCGGCGGGGGCACACGGGTGTCGTAACTAGTTACTGCACTTATATAAATTAATTAATGTGAACATTATTATCAATAAAGAGTTTTAGTTTATTTTTAATTTAAAGTTTTAGAATACTGTTTATAAAAAAGGCTAAGGAAATGAGTTTGGAGTTCCGAGTAGGAAGAGCCACTGCCAGACGACCGACGGCCCTCGGGAGACGGCTGACTGCTGCATGTGTCCTCGACGCAGACTGTACCTTTACTTAGTACATAATGTCTAATCAATGTTCGATGTACAGTAGTATGTATGTAACAATAATACACATGAAAACAATCTGTTTGTGTCTCACTCCTTTAAACAATATTTGTAAGCGTACAAATAGGCCGATTTATACGTAGTTTAAATGTTGAATATGTTACTTATAAGGGTACTGAGTTACCAAGTGCCGTGGGCATTCTCCTTTGTCACAGTGTCTTGTTTTGATGATGGCAATACCCGCGTCACGCAGAAAAATATGTTTGTATCGAACCTTATTAGTGTTAACAACGAATGAGTGTGGACACACGACGGCATAAAGCAGTGTTCACACGGGTAGCACCTGTGACGGGTTTACTCACAGCGATATAGGTTTGTGTGATAATGTATGAACGTACTGCAAGACGCAACGGGATTGCATGACACGTCAAGAGTATGAAGAAATTGCACTGATATGAAAGGAAGAAAGTGATGCTATTCAATCCGTTCGAATAATGGCGAATGTATGGAACACGTGTGCGGTCTAACGTATGGTACGTTTTTCGACAGAATCCCGAAGCTCAGAACTTGAACGTGGAACCGGTGGGAATGGAACCGAATGCGTCCGGTATGCCCCAAGGTAGGCCTCGTACCACGTCTATCACCAACCTTTATTGTCCATCGTTTAGTTGTTTCAACCTCCCCCCTCCACCCACCCTCCAGGTTCACGGGCCTAGTGCTCAACTAGAGATGTTACGTCATTTGGAAACTTGTCAGACATTGCTGTTTGTATCGTAGAATCATTATAACATGCCTTTTCATTTTATGTGTGGTCTAATTATATTTTAATTGAATTAAGACACTTTTTGTATCATTAAATTAGTTTTTGTTGATTTTTAAACTAAGAGATTTAGTCGAAGCATTTATATCATCTTGCTAAGTCCAGTCAAAATAGAAATTCATAAAGAAAAACACAATAAGACGTATATGTGAACCATCCCTAAATGAACCCACTTTCCGCTACCCGTGTGTGTCGCGCCCCGCGCCACACGTCCCGCGCCACACGTCCCGCGCTTCACGTTCGTGTACATGCCGGGTCCGCCCCGCCACGCACTGCGTTCGTAACGACTAACATCGCACTAAACAACAGGGGGTGATAGATGCTTCCATTTATTATTATTTTTATTAATTTTCATTTATATTTAGTGGCGCATCCATTTTGTTTTCATTCTGTGACGTTTTATTGATCTTCCCTCCGGCGGGACTGTCCCGCCACTCCCTGGATATGCATTTAACGTAGACACCTTGATATATTCAATGTTATTTTTTTTATCGCTTCCTTTTGTTCTATGCCTAACAAATACGAATCCATAGCATGTGTTCATATCACTACGTTTATTTGTATGCATAGTACAATTTTATGTTGGACTTTGTATGATGTTTTTGTATTTTATAATAATTTTTTTTATTGTAATGGGATATTTGTTTACACACAAATATATTTTGTTGTCCGAAACGCGCACCCGCGCCGGGTAGTGTCGTCGAACGAGTTCGCGTGTCGCGTCGTCGCGTTTTCCGCTTTCCAGGGAAGGGAGATCAATGCTACTAGTTAAAGTCAATAAAAAAAAAGAAAATCTTGTTGCGTAGAGAATCTTATGACAAAACCATTTATCTCTCTTCCCAGGAGCACAGTGGAGTATGATGGAGCATGCTTATCCACGGTATACGAACGCGTGCATCGGCGGCGCGGGGTTGCAGCCTGACTCCGGCATGTACATGAACAACGTGATGGACCCAAACATGGACCATGATATGAGCGATTACGGGCAGGGTATGGGCGTCGCCGGCCCCTCGCCGGGGCCCAGCTGCCTCGCGGAGAGCCAAGCGGCCCAGGAGCCGGTGCCGCCCGCGCAGACCAAGCGCCGCCGCGCTACCAACCCGCAGTCCGAAGAGAACTTCCAGAGAGCTCTAGAGGCTGTCCGCTTTGGTGGTATCGGGTTCTGCAAGGCTGCAAGGATGTTTGGCGTCAACAACCGTACTCTGTGGCTCGAGTACAAGAAGAAGGGCTACCCCAACAACAGGCCCAGTATCAAGAGCAGGATCAAGCGGGAGCATACTACCCCCCCACCGGAACAGAAAGAGGAGACGGCGCCGCCCGAGAGACAAATGGCTTTGATCTGTCCGCCACATTCCGTACCAGTAGGATTTATCGACAGTCGGCCTATCGACTTCCCTTTGCAAGGAGTCACCCATACTTCACCACTGAACATTTTGGGTGTGAATTTCAACGCGATACAATAGAACACGGCTTGCGCACCGTCAGCAGTCAGCGACACATATTCCTTGTGACCCGACTGGTCCGGCGCGCAGATGCCAATGCCGATGGCCGTGGTGCCGGTGCCGCTGCCGGTGCCGCTGTCGCTGGCGCCCTCGGGGCCGCTGACGCCGGCGGGCTCCCGCTGCGGGTCCGCGCCGGCGCCCCACGCAAGCCAGAGTATCTATATGCACGGTTCGCTATGAACGTGGGCGGCTCCAACTGGTGCACCATGCGCTCGGCTCTGTTCGCCGTCAGGAACAACGCGCTCGTGCAGCTCAAGTAAATGGTGCGCGTGCAAGTGCGGATCGTCTCTTTGACTCTCGACTACTCCTCATGTATCGACTTGTATGGACAGTGTCGTAGTTATTGATCGTGGTAGTGGCCGCTCCCCCGCGCCTTCAGCACGGAGGCGGCGAAGTTGGATGTTTAGCCGATAAGGTGTATGAAGCAATACGCTGTTGGTGCGATTTTAATTAATTTGGTAATTATTAAGATTTACAGTACGGCAGGCGTCATTAGGCGACGTATACTCTGCTGCGAAGGGCTCCTCCACATTTCGCTCACTTTAAGGTATTGTAACCGCGGGCGATTTGTTCCGGCATGCTTGTTGAAGGTTGATTGTCGGTAATCGCGGATCTTAGGGATCCAGTGATATTTGCCGATCAGCATATCAAGTGTAGCACTAGTGTAGGCACGCTGGTTCGGTTGTGGCCGTGACACGAGCGTCGGACATTGCGCCCCAATGCCATGAGTTAATTAAAAATATTGTATTTTTGTAGATCTCAATAGAACGGTTAAGTTATGAAAGATATGTATTCGGTTATTATTCGCTTTAAAATGTGCACAATTTTGTATACCGCGTGTTGGAGAGTGTGATACTCTGGACTATTCCCCAAATACGATTCTATTTCTCAACCATTACTGTCTCTTTAATTAGTACGTTAAAAAGTTATTTTCGATTACTCACTTAATCTTCTCATGGACCTGACAGTATCAAATGTTAGTTTAATAAAAATATTTACTTTTTGTAAAAGTGAAATTGCGGCCTAAGTTTGGACAAAATCATTACAGTTAGCATGCATTCCTAATTGTTCCCAAGCGATGCATTTGGAGCAAAAGTGCATTGCATATATAAATATGTGAACATATTTTCCATCTTGCATAAGGAGTTGCGTATGGGCAGTATATACTATAACAATAACCTCGTACGATTTTCGCGTATTTAGAGAATAGTTCAGTGTTCCGACAACGCACGGTGAATCATAAGTGATACTATTGACATACAAATTGTATGTGTTACTGATTTTTTTAAAGGATTAGTTTTAAGTGCCGCGTCTCCACTGCTAAGTTTAGTAAAGCATTGATTTATATTATTTCCTTAATATTTTATACAGAAAATATTGATAGTGAGAAATAATATTATGACCTCTTGCATATTTTTTCATGTAGTTTCTTTTTTGTGTAGAATTGTTACCCTAACTTAGCCTGTCCAGTTAAGGTCTCTGAAAGTACTTTTTGCATTCTGAGTGTGAACTTATCAGTGGAAACGGTAACTGCTCTAGGGCCTCTACGCGGCCTCACGTACCAATGGCAGGTTACAAACAGCTACCTCTATTTGTAAGTATTCAACTCTACATTATTTGCTTTTATAAAATGTTTTACGCGTTTTTGCCACCAAAAATAAAGTATTATTTTTTTATATATACATATATCCAGTAGGTAGGTGTACGTTCTGAGATCTGTGTCTTGGGGGTGTATGTTATTAAATATATTTTTTTAAATGCGTCTTTACCTTTAGTTGATACACATTGGCAAACATTTTAAAAATATTATAAAAACATATTATAATTTAATTTAAAAAAAATGTATGTTTAAAGATGTCAATTTTATTGTATTAATAAAATAAAACATTCTTTCGGTTCATACGCCTCTTTGATACAAGGTTTTATTCAGGCGCGAAATATACTGGAGATTTAGTGCCGCCGTTCGTTTTTCACCGCAATAGACTAGAATACAGTGCGTGTGAACTATAGCTTAAAAACAAAACATTGAGTTTGATATTCGGTAAAAAAAAATAGTCCTACTGGCTTAATATGCTTATCTATACCAGTTAAAACAGTGTATGTGTACAGCTGTTGTTCTGTTAGTCTGTTCGGGGAAAAAAATAACGTCTTTTTTCATTGCTATTTCAAATGGCGGGGTACAGCATGGCCGTAACAATAATTTTAAAAGTGAATGAATTAATAACGTCATATATATTTTATTTATACATATGTATTTAATCTTTTGCATCATGGATTATATTAATGGTTTTTAAACATTTATATTTATGGGCGTAAAACATATCATTTTTTAATAGTGCGCTGTATAATGCGCTCAGCACGTACGCCGCCATGAGAGACACTCTTGCTTGATAATTTCTTCAGTTAACATTGATCACATTGAAATGATTGCATTTATTAATGATATACAGGAAACGCCTAATGCGATATATTTAATCCAATAGCTTTAAAATGTAAACATGCTCGTTCGCTTAAAACCGTGTACTTACCGTTCATGTTCGGTTATAATCACAATTTTCTGTCACAGCTTATTTTGTATACTTTTTTACGTTTTTTATATACTATGTTTTTTTGTATACACACATGCTGTATTGTGTTGTAAAGATTTAAATTAAGTTGGTATTAGTTACCTACGAATCACATCACAGTCCCAGTGAGTTTTGTTTGGTATATTTGGAATTGGTTGCTCTAGGTTGGTTGCGTAGGTTTGGCGGCCGGCTGCCGCCGGTCGCTCTAAGTCGGTAAAAATAATTTTCAATATATCACTATAATATAATAGATCTCGTCTATGTATAGAATGTAGTTGCTAAGGCATTAATTGGTAATTATATGACGCATTTATAGTTTAGGCGATAAGGCCGAGTGTGCACTGACGTGACTCGAGGGTCATTACGGAAAGCCCCACGCATATAATCCCGGCAAGATACTTAAATTTATTATTGATTTCGTTACTATATTATTATGTGCTTTTTGTATTTGACTTTACTCAACAAATTATAATTGGTTCCGCCCTTAAACTGAGTCATTAAGCGAGTATAATTAATATACTTATCGTATTTTTTTTGAGAGTAACTATTTATATAGTAATTTAAATTTTCCTAATTAACCATAGTTAAAACATAAACAGTTTCATTACGTAGTGAACATATGGTATTTATCGCACGGCAATGTTCTTAACATCACAATGCATTTCGTCGTTCCCGTAGTGGAGTCCCGCGACGTCCCGGCGTCAGTGTGCACGCGGCCCTGTGTAACATAACATTACGGTGCCAGTATTGGTATTCTTATCCTAGCGTAAGTGTTACTTGGTCCGTGCGCGAGCGACGATCTTCTTTAGTGCGTCATATCTTCCACTCTTGTTGAAGCCCCTTATATTCGGGCGTAAGTAGAGATATCTTTCAAAGAGACGATCGTTCATTAAATTGATGTGCCGAGGCGGCCCATTCTATTTTCTCTGTCGGGCCGCCGAGGTCCAGTGTCTATAGACATTTCATTCTTGGAAGGTTTCGTTCAGGTGTGCATCGCGTCGACTCTGTAGGGCGCCACTAGCGCCGCTGTCTCGCTCGCGCCGGACTATCTTGTGATTGATAGACCCTATCTGCAACAATTTATAAGTATTAATTTTTTTTTATTCAATCGTCTAACGTAAGGAGTATTATATTTTTCTATTCGTCTAGAGTTTTACAACGATAAGTTTTTTCGTGTACGATCTCTGTATGATTTTTGTCGACTGATTTTTTTCACATGTATACTTAAAAATTAACTGTAGTGTTAGTGGTAGACGCTGCGAAGCATGTTTTATGTAAATAAATGTATGTATATACACAGTAGGAAATCACGTTGGTCCGCCGGGGCCGCCGCGCCCGCAGGCTCCGTTCGCTGTAGTATCCGTCGTCAGTGGTTCGATGTGCCATTATTCAATATCGATGTGTTTTCTCTCGTAATGTAAACTCGATCGGAACATGTTACCATGCAAAGTATTTTTCTGTCTTGTATAATCAATTGTGAAACATAGTGATGTGTATTCGATGTCGCGTACGCCGTAATAGAACCCAATATGAGTATTTTGGTATGATCCACTCTGTATCTGGATGTAAACGTGCGTAGCACTTCAATGTTCTATACCAAAATAATTTCAATAAAAACTTCATTATTTTGTAGTTGTTTTGTTTCATTAACCTGTTTTGTTTGGAGTTGGACATCACGGCTCACAGATGGCGCTGTTTTATACCAACCGAACTATCCTCGCGTAGTTTTCACCACCATCCAAATATTTTATTTTTACAATGACCATGTGAGATGAAACGTAGTTGAATAAAATACGATACATCTATTACACTAGTCAACAAAAAAAATAAAAATTACTTGCGCATGGGATTTACTTAATATATTCTTATTCTATAAGCAAAGATATTATATAAAATTAGATTGGACAACGAAAATATTTGCTTTTAAAAAAGTTATAGCGATTTGACCATTTTTGATTTTTGCGCCCAATTAATCTCGATCATTGCGCGCTGTCGCTGGCGTATGAGAAGAGAGGGCGGGGGGTAGTGTTTCTTGAGTCGCTAATATGTGTGCAACAGTATGCGCTTGCGTATCACAGAGGGATAATGTGTTTTACATATTTCTTATATGTATCAACCTCTACAAAATGGCTTCGAGAGGTTGTAAACGAGACGCTGACTCGTTCTGATAAATTTGCGGCGAATTTCTTAAAGTAACAGATAAGAAGTATAATTTAAATACAAATTCAAAGATTTGCAAAGCTTATCAAGCTTCCTTCAATCTATCTGTTAAAAGTCAAGACAAAAAATGGGCTCCACATGTGTCATGTAACTCTTGTAGATATATACACGAAGGTATTTTTTCGAATTTTTGCATCATCGGATGTAGAATGTCTCTAAAGATGCACATGTTACATTCTCATTTAGATAAATTTAAGGAACATATGGGAGCTTATTCGGAAGAACAACGGAACGCTTCCATCAAATCATAGAATTTGAGCGACGTTACCAAGGCCAGTATAGTGAAAGCACGATGGGGGGATTAAATTTGGGGGTTGATAAGAGAAACTTCTGTTGAACGTGACAGAAAAAGCAAACATTTGAACTCTATTTTAAGACAAATAGATCATAAATTTTCGTTCGTTATCTTTAATAAATCTTATTCGAAATGGTTCGATGAACCAAATTGTATGTATTTTTAATTAGTTGGTTTTTTGCATTTTTTCCACGCATAAGCAAATATAAAACTATTTCTTGCTCTTATTCTTATTTCTAGCAATGAAAATAAGGTATACATATCCCATGCGCAAAAATGCTGTTGACCGGTGTTATCAGTAGGTAGCTTCTTACACCATCGTTAAAAAAATCGCACGTGCTTTTAAACTTCATTCATACATAAAACGTTCAAGGCAGTGGACGGCTAAATAACTCAAATGTATATTCCTAAAGTAAATGATACTTTTGTATATTGATCGATTACATTATGTATAATAATTGGGGATAGGGAAAGTAACTAACGTTTTTATGAAAGAGATTCAATTTCAAAGGATTAATATTTCATCAATTTGTCATTTTCTAATTTCAAACATATAATATTTAATACGACGAGTACACTAACCTAACGAGCAAGTCTGTCTGTTGTTTGCCTAAGCACCAGCAGCTCTGCACATCGTATTGCTACCAAACAATGTCCTATAGTCTTTTAGCTTTTATCCATCAACTTGTGTGGACACCCATCAAAATTAATTTCAAAAGAATTGGGTGTAAATATTAATACATGTAAATCAAGTTTACATTTTTCCATATATAGCTTGCCATTGTTCACGTCATTAGACGTATGTTTACTGCTCAGTTCTCGACAAAATTTATGTACACTGACCACTCACAAAACCATGAATTGTTTGCATTACACACACGTCTGTCCACGACTGCCTGTATTGATGTGGGATAGGTAATAACAATACTTCAATAACACTTACAAGCATAATGATACTCCAGCTTTTTTTTACTACCGAGAGCTTGCTGTGTAATCATGAATGTCTAAATAGCACAAAAAGGAATTAAATTAAGTATCTGTAATTAGACTTACAAAAATATTAGTCGATAGAGCGTCAGTAATAAAAATCCGTTCAAACCAGTTCATCCTCAGAAACAATTAGTTTTATGTACCTAATTCATTATAAGCTATTCTGCGAAAATGCAATTACTATTGCAAATACATGATGGTTATTTTTGAGGAAAGAAAAATATTTTGCATTCATAATAAATGCAGTACAAAAAGATAGTATTCTGCCTTGGAAAATAATGACTAATCATAAACCTATTTTACCGTACTATTAAAATACTTACATAAATAACCAATACTAAACTACATCAATCACTAATACTAGAAAACATCTGGCGGTGCTTACACATAATAAAAATGTTTATTCTATAATGCATCTCTTGGGATAATGCGAGGTAATTCAATAATTTTACAGCCTGTGTTACATAAGCCTGTTAGTGGCATACAAGATTAGCAAGTTGGCAGGCCAGTTATTGGCATTATGCATCATTAAATTCGATGTTGACTGGAATGCTTATTTGTAAATTTAAATCCATGTAATTCAACAATTTTGATATTGATCAATAAATTATTAAGCTAATAGCAGAACTGTCTTACAAAAGTTAGTAACTCGCAATTGCCAGTTGCTACCCTTGCCATAGGCATGTGTATCATGGTTTTTGCCAATCTATTATAATTTTTTATTATTTATTATTATGTGACTTAAGGTGGAAAGCGGGTGATAAAACTTTTAGAATTTTTCTTTCTCTGTTTTTATATTAATAATGTACAGTCAGAAGAGTGTACGCGACCACCTTAAGGTTTTAAATAAGTCGCTTGCGCGTCGTCTGTCAGCAACATGTAACTTACAACTAAAGTAGACAATAAGAGTTATCTGCTGTTTCGTTTGTATATCTCCGAAACGATCGCACCTGCTTGGTAAAATATTAAAAATGGGCGTTTTATATTGAAAAAGTGTTCTAGCACCAAATTAGGTGATTGTACCTATTCTTTCGATAGTTTATTTTGATTGGACAGTAATTGTTTCTTTTCCATACACACTCATTTGAATTTGCATGCTTATGTATTTGTTAGTTATGTTATTGTGGGATAGCAACACCTTTTTTATCGTATCGATAAGCCTGGTTGACTATTTAATTATTGTGCAGAGGCGACTATTTTTTGTACGCCACGTTGTTCGAATGTCTTATTTTATTTATCTACAAGTTTCATCGAAATTTTGAACAACTTCCCATTAGTTATTTTTGCTTGTACCATATGAGTGAGTAGTGTAAGTCGGGCTTGATTGCTTTATAAAACACTTGCTTTTACCAAAGAAAACATGTGAAATGTTCAACTTCTCGCTTAGTATACAATCATATCATAGTATAAATCAACGTAACACCCTAGAACAAAATTTGCAAAACGTACAACCACGTCCTTTTCGGGCACCGACCCTCCACGTCACAGCTCCCTCTGCCGCTACAGATGATCAGCAGGGTTTATCCATTGTGACAGTGTCGGCAGAGTGCGGCGCGCCGTCCGGCCTGAAGTTGCGGCGGTCGAAGCACTTCAAGCGTCAGAGCCGCGTGCCGGACGAGCGTGAAGTGCGCAAGCAGTGCTCGGAGCCCGCCGCGCCGCACGCGCCTCCGCCCCCGCTGCAGAAGCACGAGTCCTACCCGCAGTACGCCGCTACCAAGGTACTACACCTATGGAAAGTTACTGCTCGTCCACTGCAGAAACATGAGTTCTACTCACTGTACGCTATTCAATATTCTGTGCTGTACGTCGCACCTAAGGTATAACATAATATAGTTGTGCCAATGCGCCACATTGCCAAGTCTGCCAGTGTCGAGCGTCACAAGAAAGCTGATCAGACATCCTAATATTGTGATCGGCGGTTGTGGAATAAAGTCAATTTTATTCCCCTTTTTATAATTTAAACATTGCGTTTTTTATTTTACGGTCAGACTAGTTACTTATATTTGTTTCTCACACCGGCACAGTAAAATTGAGAATAAATTGTAAAATAAGTGTCATTTACCTGAAATCTACAAAGCCAGGCCCACTAGAACTACCATTTGACACTACAGAGCCGCCGGCCAAAACTGCCAGACCGGGAAGTGGGTTCGCTGCTCATCCGCGCGGTGACGGTGATCGACCGGCAGGCGTCCGGCTCGACGGCGTCGCTGGACGAGGCGACGGCGACGCAGCGCGCCAGCCACACGCCGGCCGTGCGCTCCGGCCCGCCGCTCAGCTGCAACTTCTGCTGGAACACGGTCGACGAGTGCGGCAGGATATTGCGCAGGTCATTTAATAATAAACAGTAATAATAATCCCAATATTATATAATGTCCCACTGCTGGCCATGGGCCTCTTACTACTGAGAGGGTTAAGGCCTTAGTCCACCACGCTTGCTTGGTTGGCAGATTTTACATACGTTCGAAATTCTTATAGAGAACTCCTCAGGTATGCAAGTTTCCTCACGATATTCGTTCACCATTAAAGCAAGCGATAATTTACAAATAATACACACACCTTTTAGTCAGAGGTGTATGTCTTTGAGTTCTGAACCTGCGGACATTCGTCTCGGCAGTCCAATTAAGAGCTATTACGCATTGTCGACGAGTCGCCAGCGAATTTAAATATATTCAGATTTCTAATTTCTTTTGGATTTTTATTACATAATACTGAAGCTTTACATATTACACTTTTATGCATTAGCGCAGTTTTGGCTGGGTGAATACAGAGCTTGTCCTTATCTCGTCATCATCGTCACCTTTCATATGTTTACGCGAATATTTAATAATAAGACTACTTAAGGATTTTATCGTGAAAAAGAACACCACCCATATATTTGAGAGCGTAATTTACTTTACCGCAGGAATTATTCATATTTCATTATTTTTATCAGTCACTAGCCTTTTATAGCTGCTCGGTTTTTCGTTTTATTTAAACCAACGTCAGCCGTGTACCTAATGTCTTAAGATTGAGTTTCCAATGTCATTTTCATCTTATCTTCTGCCAATAGCGCTGACCATGCATACTTCTTGCCACAGGAAGACGCAATACCACTGTCCAGAGTGCCGCACGAACCTGTGCATCGTGCCATGTTTCCACGAGTACCACGAGGGTCCGGAAGACGCCACCGCCAACGCGAGGTGAACCGCCCGCCAGAGACCATGTGTTAGTTAAATATCAGGTTAGTTGCGTTCCACTGTTCGGGCTCTGCCGTGTTGTAGACGTAATAGGACGATGGTACGGGATGTTTGGGCGAAATGATTTTATATTTGGGACTAAAATATTTTGGAAGTTTTATCTAGGAGTTTGATAGTAAGACAGTTGTGACGCCGCGATGGGTTAACTCGAGTAGCGCTTTATCGATATAATTTTGATGGGATAAAATTCTGTTAAATTGTTTTTTAAAGATTCGATTGTTATGGTCAAGTTGTTTCGAAGATAAATCATTTAATATATTTTAAAAAGTTAATAATATTGTATTTGGTAATATTTTAAATCATAAAGGCCAGGCAGGCGCAAGTTTGAAATTCAATTTACCTAACATTATAAAGTGCATTTATATCGAGACGTTATTATACGTTGCTATAAAAGTCACTGGAAGTGTAATCGGGCCGAGTAATCAAGGCGCATCTTGAATTTTATGTGAAAGCCAACATCTCCGTAATCCGTCGGCCAATATCGGGTGGGCCGAACGCAGCTAATCGTACATTTATTTATCGTGATATCAAATTTACGCTAAGATTTCCGTAGCCATGGATGTGTATTCAAACTGTAATTATCTCTCGTGTCAAAGCCTAGCGGCGTATTCTTGCATTTCATGTGGTGCGTACGACATTATGTCGAAATATCATATCGAATGACGTTAGTAGTTTGAGCAATATTGTCGAAATTTTACGTGTTTGTACACTTTTTTCTTTGTAACAATATACTATCTAGTTGTCTGTGTGTTGTAAATAATATGTAAATAGTTGGTTCGAACTTCAATGAAATTGATGTTTCGGTTGGTCCATGATTTTGTATAGAGATATATTTTTGTATATTTAAGCTATTGATCTATTGTAGTGTTGAAGCATTTCTGGTGCAATCGGTATTTCTTGACAACGTCCACTTACGTTCATGGATGGACGTGATAACTCGTCACAGGGGAGAAAAGAATCGAGAACATGTAAATATTTTAATTTGGTTTGATTGCATGAAAAAAATATAGTTAATGCTTGTGGCATTTCCAAGTTTTATTTTTAAGTGTTGACATAATAATATACTATTTAATTTATCCAAGAATAATATTTCCTTCAATGTAAGTGGACATTGTCATTATTATTTTGAAGATAATATCTGATTATGTATATATATTGTATAGCCGTGGTTGTCTATTTTCTAACAAAACATCTACAATATATATTATTACTAATATAAATATATTCTCCTACTTATTTCTAGTTTCCTGAGTGATAACATGACTTCAAAATAGGGTTGCCATTTGGGAGAAAATGTATAATATATTATGTTGATGAAAAAATGAATTTATATTGCATTATATTTTTCCTCGATAAGTTTGAAATCAACTATTGTTAATAGTATTTTAAGACCGTTCCAAATTAAGGACGTATAAGAATATAAAAAGTGCTCGATAAATATCGACGGGTAAAAAAGCTGAATGACTTCATTTTTATTTTAACATCAAATATGTTTCATACATAAAAGGTTGAACTTTTCACCACTATATATTCTTTCTTGTAGTTATACAGGGTCATTTTGACATTGCGTTAATAAATGAAATCACATACTTATCTCGTCGAAAATAACGCTTTCCATTAAGTTCTTTTAACCATAGATGCAAAATAAAAAAGTCTAAGTTTCGAATAAAATAAATATCAATAAAAAGTAACTTTAACGTTTACAAGCCGTAATGCCACTACTACTGCTCTAAGATAATTCGTCGCAGCGGCAACATTAAACTTTTATACAGAAATACACTTTCGCACACACCATATTCTCACCAAACTACGAAATGATCAAAAAAATTGAAAACTACTACCGGGATTTTTGGCAATAATATTCGTTATTCATGGATGATTTTTGGCAAGATGTTAGAAGAGGTAAAGACGAATATGTGGTTTGATTTAGTAATGCAATGTAAAAATGACCCTGTATATATATAACGCACACTTTTATAAATGCTTGTTAGTAAGAAGCAGTCCAACTGTGCCACCCACTCCCTTATATCTTTCAATCCGGCCATGCATTGACATTTCTATGGTATTTTAGTTAATTGTGAGTATGGTATATCGATTATTACTTCGCATCGGTTAGATAATTGCTCGTTCGCCTCCTCGTGGCAACCCTACAGATTCAAGCGTTACTTACAAGCCTGGAATAATCATGCTACTAGTGCAGCACTCTTACAAAAGTAGCACTTATGTACTAGTTGATAAAATACATTATCATTGTTGGCAAACCTAGCGAGACTTGTCCAATTTTGTGAAAGCTAATTAGTAATGTAACCCAACTGTAGATCATCCCTAATGTATTTTAATTTTATTATCCAGATAAACATGTAGCATGATACATGTATAATAAAAGAGGTACATGCTCTCCATAGAATCAAGTTCACTAAAAATATATTATGAGCTGGATTAAATTACGTTTAGAAAAATCGTCTTTCGTGCTTGGTAGCGTGTGTTGCCCAGGCATTATATTTTCTATGGGAATGTAATCGCAATATTTCAGACGTATATTTACCAAAATTAGTCCAGTCAGTCCAAAAATGATTTTAAGAAACTGTAAGCAATCGAATACTTTTTTTATAGAAACCTTATACTATAGCTTTTCTCCATTTTCTACTCGTTTCATTAGAATTTATCACTGGGTGAGACCCGTAAGGCACTGTATACACAGCTTTATCTAAAAGAGCAAGCCTGTGTGCCCTTCGCTCAAATTTATAGTGCTACATAAACTAGATACTGTCCATTTTTACTGGCCGTCAACGGCGTTTGTTACTAGCCGTGCCCTTTAGATCCTCTTGGTATACCTATGTTAAGCCTATACCCGTACGAAGAAGCTCTTTAATCCATAATATTATGTAAGGAATAGTATTAAAGAAAATTTTAATGTAGTCCACTGTCCGGTAAAAAAAGAATTTATCCTTCAAACTGCAAAGGACATATTAGGCTTTGAACCTTAACAGTTTCTCGTTGAAATATATTTTCGTAAAGTACTTTGTTATTGGCATAATATATATTAAAGATTCCTGATTGATATGTATATTAAGAGTTTTAAAAATATCAGTATTTGGTATTACTTCAGCAAAAGTATAGGAGAGGTTAAACCAATCAATTTGCTCTACTTAGAACAATCTTGGTTTAATAATATTGTTGATTAAAATTATACAGGGTGTAGATATTATTTCTATAAAAAAATGTATATTTTGTACATTCAATACATAAAAATCAATCGCAATAGCTTTCAAACTTACATCTACTTTAACTTCTTCGTAAAATGATCTTAAATTATACCTTTTGGAAACATAGTAGTCTAAAGTTACCTTTACTAGAATGGGAAAATTCCTATTTGTACCAGGCTGTGCTAATTCTATTCAGTCTTATGTACAGTTTGTACCTATTAAGGTTTGTCTTCGTTTTACTTGTTGACCGAGGTACAAATTTGTATATTAAAGCAATAGTTTAAACAAGTTTATTGAAATAGTCTTAACTCAATTACTAATGCAATTGCAGTTATTGTGGGAAATGAGCTTACCTTAAAATATTTATAGTTTACCCAAAGGCAATTAACAGCAAATATATTATAAAATTTATATCATTGGCTGAATACATATATTTATAATGTTGACATATCTTATACATGGTTACATTTAAATCTATTTACTTGTGGATAGAATCGTAGTTTCGGGGATTCTATTAGTCCAGTGAAATAAGGATTTACCCTCGGAATGAAGGACGTAAGAGTGAAAAGTGTTGCACTGTTGAAAAAATTATAAAGAATATTGCTCAATTTCATAGTAATTCATCTTTTGATGCATATGAATAAAGATTTTGTTAAAATCCTGAGTTTTGGGTCGTTTTAAGATATATTTATCCCGTCAAATGACTTTTGTCCCAATGCTCAGGCCAAAAAGATCGCAAAGCAGCCTATTATCTTTCATTACGAGTTTCACCTGTTTTCAATCTTATTTCACTACTACGAAATATTGGAAATTCTAGTGATACAAAGTCGCGTCTTGTCCGTCAGATGGTCGATTTATTGTGCTATCGAACTTTGTATATTATAGGCCTTTTGGACTCTTAGTCAGTGAATATTGAAGATTTTATATATACCAATAGTAAGTTGTAAAGTAAGCTTTTCGCAAGTTGGCACAACTTGCTTTTAATCATTGAGTACACATTATGGAATCGACAGAGATTCTAATCTGCGTATTCAGTTGAATACAACATGTATATTTGTGACCGAAGGGCTAGAATTCGTGACTGTACCACTTTATAGTTGCCTTAGTACGTAAGTCGAGGACAAAATATATACATAATGCCATCTTTAGAGATTACCATATAATGTACTAGTTAAGATCTCTGTATAAATAAAGTATGTAGAAACCATGGTCTGGATATAACGGACTGCGTCGAAGATTCGACAAACGAGAGATATATGTGAATGGAAATTTTATAAAATAGACTGGGTGGGGATTTTAGATGGTGATGCAACTAAACGTAAGGCGCAATGGAATGGAAAGTTTCTGTGGTACCAAACATAATTAACGCAGAAGAGCACTGGTAACAATAGAGGTTTCATCAATAACAAGTGTCATAAGGCTTTGGCGCTCATTCTGAGTTGGAACATGATTCATTTTAGTTTAAACCTTTCTAGCTTCTATATATTCATCAATTAACCTCAGGACCAACAGACAGACAGATTCAACCACAGGGCCCCTTGCGCCTTCGTTTTTTCTCTAGCCACGGTGCTGATTATTGTCGTTTTCTAGTGGGGGTTTTCAGTACACAAGCTGATATTAGTAGTTTATATCGACGTGATATTTAGTAACGTAGTATGGTTCTAGGACGTTCTATAACGTCCACATATATATGTAATTTGTGTAAACAATTCAAAGTTATTGTCGTTACTGTATTTATAATATATGAGCTCACTTAGTAGCTCAACTCTGTTTTCTATAAATAGTTTGAAAGAATAGTGACACAGTAAAATAAACTGCTTATAAAAACATCCAACAGTTGACGGCCGACGCTCAAATACGCCTTGTGTCGCGAGTAGCAACGAATACGTTGGTCCCACTACACCTAGACACCAAACTAGCGTTTCCAGGTGAAAACATCGTTTATCTCGATAAGAGGAAAGATTTCGCAGTATATTTTATATAGCTGTTTGTGTTATGTAACATGTAGGTAAGCCATGTGCCAACAAGCAATGTAGATTGATTTTTATTTTAATGTTTAGTTCATTTGTCTATCCTGTACTGCGCTAGTCACGCAATGTAATCATACTGATGCGTAAAATGTTATTTCTTCAAATTGTGTCACTAAGCTTAAGAAGCAACGGTATTCATTTATAATGTAGTAGAAATTGTAAAATAAAACACTTATAGATGTTGTAAACTTGTAATGGACGTGGCGAAATGTTTACCGTTTTAAACTGCAATATGAAGGGACGAATATGTTTACTAAAGGCCTAAATTTGTGAAAACTTAATTGTTATCGGTAGCGTATCAGAAAAAGATATTTTCTTCATTTCTAGCGACGTCCAAGGAATATGCACAATGTTATCATAGATTGATTTCGTCTCATAAATAATGTAGAAAATTTTGGGCGTAGACTTTAAATTATCTGAAGTAAAAAAAAAACTAATATCCGTCACAGATTTTGTAATTTGTAGCTTCCGGAATTTGTCAGTAATTACTAAGTACACATCGTACATGTTTGGAAAAAATACGAAACATTAAAGGGAGTAATAGTAATCTTAAGTACATTAAGAATTATGTAAAGTGCGTAAGAATTTAAAATCCGCCAGTACTTGTCACAATTTGTTCTACTCTAAAATTAACAGTTTTAATACTGGTCAAAAGTGCGTATTTAAAGTTTTCATTTCGTGGTGTATAAATTGACATGGCGTGTATAGACGTCCTCGAGGGAATACACCGTGATGAATTATACGTCATTAGTATCAGTGTATAAGGGTGCGTACAAATTAACGGATCTCTGTTTTTAAAAAATAAACAGTAGTACACGTTCATTACCTATTGCAATATTATATTGACGCCGCGATATATTACGTCTTTATTTAAACGATGGTTGCACAACAGATAGACGTTGCATCACTTAATTACATCGGCAGTCGGGCTTGTTGTATCTGTCGCGTTTACAAAAGTTCATCAATGTGGACGCACCCTTATAAAACCTAAACACACTTCGGTAGCGCTGCGTCACTGGCGATGATATAATCGTCACTGGTTGAGAGGTTACTGTCTATTGGACTTTTAAATGGTTCGTAATGTAAGGTGGGTATTACATTTGTAAGTTTTACTTATACTTAAGTCACTTACGTAAGTTGTACGTAAGCTGTAAGTCGCGAAAATAAGGACGTTTGTACTATAAACAGTACTATAATAACTTATTTGTGTAAAACTCACAAATGTAACGCCCGCCATGGTGAAGCCTAGTTCTGAATTCATTTGAGCAGCAGGCGTGACTGTCTGACACCCAAGGCAGCTAAATTATTAGACTGCTCAATCGCCCGCGAGGCAAGTAGCAACGGTCTGCCTCAAGCCGAAGTCGTGTGAAGCTTGTGCTGTGACGGTGGTGCCGAGTCTGCTCGTCTGAATGCTAGCTGGTTTAGTGTTGTGATCGCTATTTGTATTTTATACGGTGAACTTGAAGTGATAGAATTGAAAAAAAATTGACGTTTTGATCAATCAATATGAAAATATTTTTATTATCGTTTAAATAAATCTCTCATTTTATATGCAATTGTTTTATTTTTATCACGTGAATTGGATTATATAAAAGTATAAAACCCTACATTTACCGATTATAAATTTGTATTCTTATCGATTGTTTAATGTAAGAATACCAATAAGTATTGATGTCAAACTGCATTTCAATTGGAACCTCAAGCTTAAAATCCCTTATTATGGTTGACCGCTCTAAAATTTTTGAACAAGTAAAGCGAGGTCAGATTTTTCATTTCCTCAGTGTCTAGCGGCTGTCTGGTGACCTTCATCATCTCACCAGGTCTCTTCTCTCCCCAGATATCGATAATAGACCTTATCTCCTGATAGGTGTCGGCGTGTAAAACAATCAGAACCGTCTGGGAGCCAATTCCGCCATCCCTGATGGTAGCGCTGGCCCCACAGGACCTGGTCGCCAGGTTGTCCACGTGAATGTACCTGATGATGTATCCTGGGAAGTAATTCTCGTAGACGTAGACCTGGCCCTCGCTGATGGACACTGGAGTGTTCTCCACGACAGCGGAGTCCATGTGCTTGAGATTGTTTCGCCACATGCCGACTTCGAGCGGCATTTTGTTCATCTCGCAAAATATTCTGGATTCAACCACCAGTATTAATGCGAGAAGGACTACCGACTTCATGTTGCTAGTGAGACTAAATGTATAATGCGAGTGTAGATTGTGCAACAGTGCAGCTGGGCCTATTGTGCGAACACAATGCAAAGATAAGTACGCAGTTTTTAATCGTTCGGAGTTGGGACCATGGTTTTTTTTTATTTTTCTACAAGGAACTTCAATCACCATAGAGTTGAAGTCCGAGGCATTTACGTGACTTTAGTGTGTCAAGTGTGTCGACAAGCGTGTCGTCAGTGAGCGGTGTGGCGAGAGTAGCAGATAGGAATATTGATAGGGCAATGGCAAGGAAGGGTTCTTGTGAGTAATCAGGACCAAGTACCCCCATGTTGTTTTAACTTATTTTCGTATTCTAAATTCCGCGTCAAATTTGCAGACATGTTCTAACGTAAATATAATATCAAACTTCAATAGCAGCACAAGGTAAACCTGGTTATCACATCGTAAAGAAAGAAATAAAAACATAATATAATTTCATATATTTATACAATGGATATCACTAAAATTAAACCTAGTATAGGACCGCGGCGCCTCGCGAGCGTGCACACGCTAGAGTTCCGCAAGACCTTACAATGTACACAATTTAAAAACATCCTAAATCGAAACAAATTTAAACATTTTGCCGTATTTTTATAATGAAGCACCTTTTAGTTTATTTAACGCCAATTGTTAACAATTAAGTCGCACGTCACCAAAGTAAGTCAATAGACGAGTCATAAAATCGATTAGGAAAGATATGTAAATTGAGTTTCCGTTTCTTGTTGTACAAACCGACACAAGCACGTACAAATTTAAAATGCAAAAGTGCTGAAAAATATTATAAACTTGTAAAGTGTTTCGTACTTACATCGAGATTGGAAAATATCAACATTTGAGATCCGCATAGAGATTCAATATTTGACAAGTGTGATAAAACAGTGTAAAATTAGTAAGCTCGAGTAGATTGATTCAAGAGATACGTATATAATTATTAGAAGACTCATGATTTCACTCCACAATAGCAGCTCGCATAAGAATAAGATGCTATGGATCTGAACACATTACGAGGCCAAAGAGGACGCGAGGGCAACAACGGCATAACCAACAGAATTGATACAATAGGGAAGACGCAAATTTTTATTTTCCCTTTCGTTTGAAATAGATCACGAGTATATTAAAAAATTTAAATACTATAATTTATTGCTAAAAATGACAGTTTACATTTCGCGCGCAAACGGAGCTACGCGCTTAGTGACGTCACACCGCTCATATGTGTTCGCCGGTGGCGCCACAAAATATTGATAAATATTATTTTAGCATCCTCCCTATTTTATACTTGCAATATGACCGTTATTTGTTTTATAAAAAGACAACAAATACAATTAATAATTTTGCGAGGATATTTACTGAGCGATACTTATTAAATACATTTTATAGATAAGCCGTTGTTGCTGTCGCAGTGTCTACATTTAAAAAACTACAATAATTTGATCAAATTTAGCTGCAGCTCCATCTAGCAGCAATAAAATATAAAGATATAACAAAAAATACATAAAGAATAATGATGATAACAATTCGTTAATCTAACTATATCCAAAAAGTAATTTCTTAATATTCTAACTAATATTTTTATTAGACGTTATTGTAAGTCTATAGTTTGAATACAAATCTAAAATGGAGTCAAATGTAAGGGGACACCTCAACACTTCTAATACGTGGGTTACAAAATGGTACTTAGAGAAAATACAAGTTGTAGGTTAGTATAAATGATTGCAATGCTAAATCAATAACTAAACTTGAATGTGAAAAATATTGAGTTTATTTGTATATCGAAGGCTTTACTACAGCACACGCGTTCTTTAAGCCTAAGCGTTACAGTCGCACATCGAAGACTCGGACATTTGGCGCCATTTAAAAGGTGAGGTCTCGTTTACATGTGCTGTGCGGTGTACCCCCAATAACGTAACCGACTGAAATTAAAAGTGTGTCGGCGCCGCCTAAGTGTCAAAAGGAGATGACTTCAAACTTTGATTAATTATATACCTAGATAGACAATGAAAGTTTCAAACGCGTCGAAAAAATAGAGGCGAACAGTTCCCCACTAAATGAATTCGAGTTAATTATTTTTTGTTGTTTTTCATGGATATAGTTTTCTTCCCGCTTTAATAGAAAAGCTTAAGAAAAGTTGGCCTGTTTGTTTTGGTTTCATTGTAGCGCGTCACTCTATCTAGGTATATAATTAATCAGACTTCAAATTGTTTTGTCTGATCCACTCCTAGGCATGTTAGTAATAATATATATTAAACATAATGCGTGATTTTACACAATAT
Source organism: Sphinx pinastri (assembly GCA_947568825.1). Taxonomy (NCBI): domain Eukaryota; kingdom Metazoa; phylum Arthropoda; class Insecta; order Lepidoptera; family Sphingidae; genus Sphinx; species Sphinx pinastri. The sequence continues at coordinate 3,294,781 of OX387614.1, read as the reverse complement.
ATTAAATTCATCGTTCACTACGTATTTCTAATAGAACTTGCAGATTGTCAACAAACATTATTATTACATCATGATAATTCATTTTATGGTGTCAATACAAAATATCTAAGTAATTTTAAAAAGAATTAATAGAAAACTTAGATCGTTAAAATCGCAGACATTTGCAAGTGCTTTTAAAAATTACAATAAATAGTAATTAAACAAATGTATAGTTGCTTAAACACGTTTCATAGATTAAAATGACTGTAAACATCGAGATTTCGTACATTGTTTGACGCGGGAGATTGTGAAGGTTTTTATATGAAAACACATAGCTTAATATACAAATTCGTTTTTTTTAAAGCCTAGGGCGAAGACAAACCAATCGATAATATTAAAATGTAAGTTAGGGTGCTCACAAACTTCAATAACATTGTTATATAATAGGGAAAGTGCACGTCGTAAGCTCTGCCATCTGGTGGCGCATCTGAATCTTCCACCCTATCGATACTTGCCATGGACGTAAAATATTCATATTAAAAGGATGCAAAATAACATTTAATTCGTTGATAATGTATTCCTGTATATGTGGATGCTCCAAAACATAAAAATGAATAAAACATGTAAAATTCTATTACGTCCCTATATGTAGTACCTCAATACTTACATTCCATGGTAATGTGAAAATTGACTAAAATAATAAAAACTATATAAAACATACACAAGTATGAGTTTCAAAAGCATGTAGTCTCATTAAAAGAATTTAGTCTCATTATGTAATTTATAAAAATAAAGTAGTTTTGAAGATAATATTCAATACAAACAAATCTGTAATTAAAGGAACATAACCTCCTAATTTTGCTTCAAAATAACTAGCTCCCATCTAAAAAAAAAGCACGCCGCTGGGTATCAATAATAATCGGCCGGAACCCATAGTTTATCGCTTTTGTCATATTAAAAGAATATATAAATAAATTATAGGTCTGAAAAGTTTCTTATTTTATCCACATGTGGCTCTTGTGTCGATTTTGTGCTGCCACCTATAGTTCGTGCACGTCCCCTATACGATAACATTTTGACACCTAACAGACACAACTAAGTTGACGCCTGGATTTTAGTATTTAAGTCTTACTTTAAAGCCGAAGATCAACATTTTATTGTCTAATATATTTATACTAGTTATTAGGTATCATGTATAATTTTATTTAGATAATAACAATGACCGAGGTGCCAAGTCAGTTGCGTCCACCATTTTAATGTTTAGTAAACACATTTGTAAATATTATGTGTATAACATGTTACCCAGTGTGAAAGCACCTTTAGAAGCTAGGGTGGCGATTCATGGGACGGATATGAACCTTACGGAACTCTGAAGGCACTCGTTACCAGTGATATGGCCCCGACCGAGCGACTGTCTCGCACAACAGTTGTCGCTTCTCCTCTACAAATCAACTTCAATAGATGCCGTGTTACGCCATATTTTGAGACTAAACAGCCAATCATATCGCTATGATTCTATAGGCTTACTTGAAATCAAGGCCAAGGGAAAAAAACCTAATCAAAGATCTAAGATCGACCTAATCCTCGCGGCATCAATTGTGTATCTTAATATAATTGTAATACGGTATCTATTGGAGGCAACCTGTAACGCACACTGAACAATGACGCAACTTGGAAAGTGTTCCGGAATAGGCAGGATGGGATGGTGATCGGGAAGGGGGCTTAGCGGTTACATTTACTATGTATACAATAGTTACATTCAAAAAGGACCTTTCCAGCCTTTAACATGTAATAAGGAAATTATCCAAAGTCCTGTAACATGGCGAGGAAGACGCCCCGACGACTAAGTCTAAACTACAGATGTTACTCTGATGCAGTCTAGATATAATATCGACACCTCGGATGCAAAGTGTGGTAATTCTGAAACTTTCGACCTTCTGCCAACGAAATTATATTAATAAAATGCATATTTACCCTTCAATAGTATCTTAACATTATTTCTACATAACATTACTTCTACAACATCAATAGATATTGAAAATACATAGAAAATATCAAGACTTGAGTAAAGTGTAGGTGTACAGTAAATATTTCGAAAATTCGTTACATTTTTGTGTAACACTTTGCAGCGCAAGTATCGATATTTCGTATAGCCGACAACACCATCTATATACGGGGGGCCACGAGCCCCCGGTCACGCGCTGTATCGGGTGCACGTTGCACTGTCCGCTACACAGACTAACCGCTCAGCGGTGTTGCAGCGCGCGTTGTGTAGCGCGTTGCGTTGTGCGTTGCACGATGCTTTACATGTGGATGGTGGCGGCGGTGTAGCGAGCCTCGCCACGTCGCCAGTTCCATTGAGATGGTCGGTACTGTAGATAAAAATACACACATCATTTGAATTGTTTCCGTATTGGATGTTGACGTTTTGGAGATACACCGTTTTATACAAGGTGATTTTGACACTGCGTCAATAAATGAAACCACATACTTATTTCGTGGAAATAACGCGTTCCATTAAGTTATTTTAACCATAGATTTAAATTAAAAAAGTGTAAGTTACGAAAAAAAAAAAACACTTAAAAGTAACTAAGTTTACACGCCCTAGTGCCACTACTACTGCTCTAAGAAAATTCGTCCCAGCAGCAATATCACTCTTTCAGACAGAAACAATAGGGTAGTTTCCTATGTTTGATTTTGTAAATTATTTTATATGTAACAGAAAATAATACGAAAAAGAAATTCTTCTGCGAAATCAGCATCCAAATTGGTTGAAAAATAAAGCAGTTATTCATATTTAAATATTGTTGTGAGCAAAAGTGGGGACGTGGAGGGGATATTGCGCTATCTGTTTCGCACGCACGCAGCGTAATGGCCGACGACTCTAGATGACGTCACAGTGTAATATTATTTGACAACTACCCCTTCCACCAAATTTCAAAGCTTTATAACTTATTAATTATAATTGTCCCAATTTTGAAAATGATTTTTCCGTTAGATTTTGGATGACATACATTTTTGACAAATGTATTAAAAGAAAGTAGTCAACTAGCCTATTACGCACACACCATATTCGCACTAAACCACAAAATGATAAAAAAAATTAAAACTACAACCGGGATTTCTGGCGAAAATATTCGTTATTCATGGACGATTTTTGGCAAGATGTTAGCAGAGGTAAACACGAATATGTGGTTTCATTTAGTAACCGGTCAAGATTGGTCGAGAGACGAACACGTGACTGACGTTTTGGTCTTGAGATCAATCACAAACGTCAAAATTAAACGACATCGCTTTACGCGTTGCTGTTTTTTGCCACATTATAATAAGCCCACTGATCGCGTCAGCTTTAGATAATCGACCTAAACACGGAACATTTCATTATAATGTCTCCATACCACCCGCTCTATTTTCCCTAGTTAAATAAGTCCATTCAAAGCTTGTCTGAAAGCAAACTGTTTTGACTGGTGGTAGGTCTCATATATGAGTCCGTCTCGGTGGTAACCACCGCAATGTCTATTTCTACCGCCAAGTAGTAGTGAGCATGCACTGTTGTGTTTCAGTTTGAAGGACATTGTATCCAGTGTAACTACTGGACATAATGAGACTTAACACCTTATGTCTCAGGATGACGAGCGCAGTGGAATGCCACACAGTACTTTGTAAGTCATGGTGCTGGATGGTGTTGCTACTGTTTATGGGTGGTCGTATCGCTTACCATCAGACGAACGGCATGCTCCTCTCGTCATTCAATGAAATAACAAAAAATCGCCTATTGCGATAAGACCGCCATTTTTACTTATTGTTTAGCCTAGCCACTACTTCGGTGTACAATAAAGAGTTTAAAATAAATGAATACCTTAATGAGCAGCTGTCCGCTGCGCGTGTGCGGGTTCTTGAACGCGTACAGGACCCACGCGGCGACGGTGCACACGAGCGCGACGGCCACGAAGGCCGCCACAGCGCCGCCGACTGGCGACCGCTCCTGCGCCGCCGCCTCCACCGACGGGCTCGCTGTGCCGGCGCCCAGTGTTGTGTTTACATCTATACGTATAATCGTTAAGGTTGAATACTGAGTAACAGCAGTGGCCGGAGACTCCGGGACGGAGCAATAAAAAAAAAATATTAACGATTTCAACAATTTCGTAGGTAAGATGCTTCGTTGTCAAACAGGGTGCTAACAAAAAAAAACAGCTAAGGCAACGCGCAAGGCCTCTCGTGTAGGGCGATATCGGTAGGTTGTCCTTCTAGAGTTTTTTGGTTAGAGTCAGCAAAATCATAATACCCGTCATTCTTGTTCTAATGAGTCTTTTTCCAAAGACCGCTAGTAAATATCCAGCGAGCCTAGGCAAAAGTCTTGCAGAGTCTTAGGCAGCTATAGTCTGTGTGATCAGATATTCCTTGGGAGTTGAGGGCAATAAAAGTAAAGTAAGATATTGCGTATAATATTTTATTGCATAGAGTATTCAATATTCTTGGGTTTCTGATAAAAAAAATAGTAGTAATTTTAAAGTACAAACATAACCGACAAGGCCGTAAGCAGTATATGATAAGCCGTGTTCACATTGAGTTGGCGTGATACAAATGCTGTTAGCATGAACGTACCTTTAATACAACGTTATTTTACTCTCATTTCATTGACACTGGTATCGATACCAAAACAAAAAATCATACATGTACGCGATAAAGACGCGCGCTTTGTCCTTTATATAAAAAAAAATAGTTCGAGGTAGCCTGCTGGGTGTAAACACGGCTTATAGCGCTTCTGTTCGAGGGCGGCTAACGACTGTTGTAGATTATTTTTAATAATTCAGGGTCCACTGATTTTCCATCTGCAACAAAATAAAATTTAAATAAATTAAGAATATATATACAAAATGTTCTGCGTCGTCTTTATACATTTTGTTAATTACTTCTACGATCATAATATATTTTGTTCATTTTAGAAGGCTCTAAAGTATTATTTGTGGACACACTTAACCCTTCAAAGTCCGCTTATATATAAATATAGTATCGCTCGCGGCTCCGCCCGCGTTAAAAAGTTTTCCCAGGATAAAAAGTAGCCCATAGCACTCAGGAGTAATGTAGCTTCCTATTACTGAAAGAATTTTCAAAATCGGTCCAGTAGTTCCTGAGATTAGCGCGTTCAAACAAACAAACAAACAAACTCTAAGCTTTATATAGAAGTATAGAATACGTGGTTGCCCTATATAACCGGACGCCGGTGTCCGCCGCGGGCGTTGACGAGTCAATTTTTTTTATATTATATATATGTTAGGATTTGGACAATAAAAAGGTATTGTGAAAATACCAGCCAATTAAAATCGGGTATAGCCGTGGGCGGGACTTGGACGAATCTGTATCACTAACCTGAATAAAGATTACCTTGTATTATCTTTAATATTGCCTCCATTATGCTCGTTTTCAGTTGGCCTTGTCTCATTTTCATCGCATGTTCTTCGATCATATGCTGTCTCTCTAATTCAAACAGCGTTTTTGCTTCCGTATCTTTCTTTGCATCTCTTGCATCATTGGGAGAGATGGTAGATTTCCAACCATCATCAATGGAGTGAGGAGTGCTATAGTATTCATTGGGTGATGTGGCCTTAGTGGTGTATCCGTCAGTGGTTACCTTAAGATAAAAAATATCACTGCGGTTGAGTTGACATACAGTGATGCAGAAAAATATATTGCAAAAACTCAGGTTTTATTGTAGTAGTTCTATAATACACACACACACACGCCTTTTATCCCCGAAGGGGTAGGCAGAGGCGCAATTAGTGCACCCACTTTTCGCCGTTATTCCGTCACATGATATGATAGGGGGCGAACCTATCGCCATATCGGGCACAAATTCCAGACTCCGGGCTGATACTGAGTAGAAAAACTCAATATCACTTTGCCCGACCCGGGGATCGAACCCGAGACCTCAGCATTGCAGTCGTACCGTAATACAACTACGCCACCGAAGCAGTCAGTAGGCAGGCATTAGTTCTATAATCTCAGCTACAAATGGCCAAACAACTGATTAGACTCAGCAGCGGTAGATAATATTCCATAAATATTTCAACAGATACTTCAAAAAAAGACTATTGGAAAAGGGTTGTTGTATAACCATGTAGCACACAGTGTAATATAATGATGATTTGGTGACTTGAATGTGAAATTAAGTAACATTACCTATAATGTACTTCCCGCCACCTAACATAAAGCCCTTTTTTCAAAACACTATTCTATCAATAGCGTTGCCTTGTCGGCGTTTACTCAAGTTTTGAACCTGCCTTTCTGACACACCCCGTATATTGAGATGCCTGCGACACATACACACCTGTTCAGAATATTCCTCTGAACTGGCAGTCGTCACTTCGTTGACAGTCTCTGGACTGACGCTGCTGGTGGTCATGATCCGTTCCGGCACAGTATCAAGCGAGGATATCGATTCTGTAACATTACACCAGAAATTACAATATTTCATACACAATGTAAGAATCCAATAGATAATATTTAAATTGTTAACCGGATATACACATTATGAGGGTAGTTAACATTGAACAGATTGACGGATGACATTTAATAGTTTACCTCGCTCTGCCATGGTCGGGCAGAGCTCAGTTGATCGCCAGGCGCCGTAGCGAACAGTTGTTCTTATTTGTGGATCGAACCGACTTCAATTTAGTTGAGAGAATTTGAAATTATACTTTCAGCTCAGAAGTGGGATGTTTAAAACCACAACTATTTCTTAGTTTGTTATTTTCGCGCTAAGTGCATCCTGCCTAAAGATTATTGTGTGTGCTGATAATGGACAATATCAGTGATATAAATACGAGTGCTAGGCGCAGAAATCCGTCGCGTAAACGTCGACGTCAAGAAAGGACACGCGAGAAATCGCGTAGTAGCAGCAGAGATCCTGCGTCGGATCCTAGAGGGAAACGGCGTAGAACAAGATCACGGAATGGTAAGAAGTCGCTGGAAACTACGGAAGCACGACCCGGTGGCAGTCGCAGTAACCGAGATCGAGACCTATCAACGCCTGCAGGGAGACACCAGGGTGACCGCATTGAACCAAGAATGCGTTCGAGATCGAGGCGTCGTCGTGAGAGGAGCCGTTCTGGATCAGAATATCATTCGAGATCAAGACATCGATTTTCAAGAACGCGACCAAATGATAAGCATGTGAGTAGTTCTGATTTGAACAGTGATAGGACTCAATTATTGCTGACTGAATTGATAAAATCGATTGCTAATAACCGCTCAGAGGGGAATAAATTCCCTATGCTAGGCAATGTAATACCGGAGTTTAATCCCATGATAAAAGGTCAAACTATTAATACATGGATTAGTAAAGTCGAGGAGTGTGCTCGTTTATATAAATGGGACCAAGATCAGATAATTCATTATGCGTTACCTAAACTAAATGGTGTGGCTAAAACTTGGTATGAAACTCTACCATCGATGTCGTTTACATGGCCCGAATGGAAAGTCAAATTAACTGAATCATTCCCATCAAGTGACGATTACGCAGAATTGCTCACAGAAATGTTAGCTAGAAGGGCAAAATACAACGATTCATTAGAATTATACTATTATGAAAAAATCAACTTACTAAATCGATGCGAGATTAACGGTGAACGCGCGGTTGATTGTATTTTATATGGAATAGAGGATCGTAGTTTAAGATTGGGTGCTAAGGCTACCAAATGTAAAGAACCGGAACAGGTATTAAAATATTTCCAATCAATTAAACAGCAACCGCGTGAATCTGATAATAAAATTAAAAGTAATCTTGATAAAATATTGGGGTCAAACAGTAGGGGGCAAAATAACCACACAACTACTTCGAGGGTAGTCAAGACGAATGATAGTATGAAGCCCATCATTTGTTTCAATTGTAATGAATCCGGTCACTACAGTTACAGGTGCGATAAGAAAATTTTGAAATGCAACATTTGCAACAAAATCGGTCACTTAGCTAGGGACTGCCCAAAACTACTTAATAATGAGAAATCCAAATTAGACACAGATAAAGAAAAGACTGTTATGAAATGAGATTCATTTGATACAAGTAATGACAAATACCTTATTAACTTAAAACTAAATGACCAACCCATACAAGGATATGTAGACTTAGGCAGTCAGTGTACGCTATTGCGTCGTAGTGAAGCAGAAAGGTTAGGTATTCAGTGGTCAATGAGCCGACTACCTACGATGCGTGGTATAGGAAATAATATTGTGCTACCATTAGGCAGAGCTACAGTTAAGATTGAAATCCAGAACGTAATTGAGTCAGTTGACGTCTATGTAGTTGAAGATAGTATAATTAAGTATTCTGTACTAATCGGTCATAGCTTTACCGAGAAGCCGGGAATAATTATAACAAAAACCAGTGATGTCTTGATATTTGAACGAACATCTCCACCAAAGTTGAAACTTTTTCTATCCGATGACGTTTCTGTCGCGCCACGTGATACATCCGTTATCAAAATAAGAAGTGATATTGATAATTACTCAGGGAGTGTATACGTAAATGGTTCCTTGCGTGGTGTTGCTGGTAAAGAATATTACCTGATGCCTGGAGAATATAGCATAATGAACGGAACCGGTGCTTTATTAGTACAGAATGTTTCTAACGTCATTTTAAAATTTGAAAAAGAATCTTTAATAACACGTGCTTTAGTTACGGATAAATCTGTTAACGTCAATATATTAGATTTCGAAAATAAAGACACCAATGAAATGTTAAACTACGGTGATCATTTATCCAGACGTGAAGTAAAACGGCTAAAAGAACTTCTTCAGAAACACAATGAGTGTTTTTCACATAATATGATGGATTTAGGATATACCAATATAGAAACTATGGAAATTAAACTTACTGATGCTAGACCGGTTGTTTATAGACCGTATAGGTTATCTTACCCGGAAAGAGAACTTGTCAAATCAATGGTAAAGGAAATGCTCGACGCGGATATAATATGCGAATCTAGTTCTACTTATGCTAGTCCAGTTCTGCTGGTTAAGAAGAAGACTGGAGATAGGCGGCTTTGTATTGATTATCGTGCATTGAATAGTCGAACAAAGAAGCAGCATTTTCCTCTACCGTTGATTGATGACCAATTGGATCGATTAGCCGGTAACTCATTATTTATAAGTTTAGACCTGGCATCGGGATATTATCAGATACCGTTGGCGAAAGAGTCCCAAGATAAGACTGCCTTTGTAACACCAGACGGTCAATATCAATTTAAGAGGATGCCTTTCGGGTTAGCGAATGCACCGTCAGTGTTCCAAAGGATGATGAATAAGATTTTATCTAAAATTGACTACGTGCTTGTATATATGGATGATGTTTTGATACCAGCTCAAACGTTTGAAGAAGGTCTTGAAAGATTGAATGAAGTTTTAAATAGCCTCCGTGATGCGAATTTGACCCTCAAGCTAAAGAAGTGCTTTTTCTTTTATAAGGAAATTGACTTTTTGGGTTTTGAGGTTAGTGGCACTGGCATACGACCAGGTTCTCGAAAAATAGTTGCAGTATCAAATTTTCCAGTTCCAAAGAATGTTCATGAAGTTCGACGTTTCATTGGGTTAGCCAGCTATTTTAGGCGATTTGTAAAAGACTTTTCCTTGATAGCACGACCTCTGACTGATCTTTTAAGAAAGCAATTTACATGGAAGTGGACAAATGACCATAATTTAGCGTTTGAGACTTTAAAATGTAAATTAACCGAAAGACCTTTACTCGCATTGTATGACGCAAAATTAGAAACAGAGTTGCATACAGATGCTTCTAAATACGGCATTGCGGGTATTCTTATGCAACGTAGTGTTTGTGGACTTATGAGACCTGTGGCGTACTATAGTCGCAAGACTACATCTGACGAACAGAAGTTACATTCTTTTGATTTAGAAACTCTAGCAGTGGTAGCATCATTAAATCGATTTCGAGTGTATTTATTAGGCATAAGGTTCAAGATAATTACGGACTGTGGAGCGTTACGAACGACGTTGACAAAAAGGGATTTAGTCCCTAGAATAGGTCGTTGGTGGATGCAGCTTCAGGAGTACGATTGTGAAATTGAATATAGACCCGGTTCAAAGATGTCGCATGTCGACGCACTCAGTCGTGCTCCTGTTGTTGAGTTTACGAGATCAAACATTGATCATGTGATAGATGTATTGACTGTCAATATTCAGGACTGGATTGCAACAGTCCAGAGTGATGATGAAGAGATTAACAAGATCAAAGCCATTCTATTAGACACAAATACCAAAAATATTGTCGATGTTCATAAAAATTACCAGATAAAAGGTAATTATGTTTTTAAAATACTAGAAGATGGTTTGCGCTGGGTGGTACCTAAACCCGTCAGGTGGCAACTATTGAAGATGAACCACGATGACGTGGGTCATTTTGGGTATGACAAGACATTGAAAAGACTTAAGGCATCCTTTTGGTTCCCCAAGATGAGAAGGTTTACCAAAAAGTACGTATCTGCATGTTTGCAATGTGCTTACCACAAGGCTCCTGGTGGCCCTAAAGAGGGCCAATTACATCCAATCCCAAAACCAGATATACCATTTCACACTTTGCATGCGGATCATTTGGGTCCGTTTGTTCGCTCCCGTAATGGCAACATGTATCTGTTGGTGATTATAGATGCGTTTACGAAATTTATAAATTTAAAACCAGTCAAAAATACTAAAACCGCTACCGCAATTCGTATATTTGAAGAACATTTTGGTTTTTTTGGGGCACCAACTCGTCTAATTACTGATAGAGGTACTTGTTTTACAAGTTCCAAGTTTAAATCTTTTACTGAATCTACAGGCATTAAACATATTCTAAACGCTGTAGCAACCCCAAGAGCAAACGGACAAGTAGAGCGGTATAATCGCACGATTTTGGATGCTTTAAGTACTAAATGTCATGACAAAGACGATAATACATGGGATGAATGTATAAGTGAGGTTCAGTTAGGTTTAAATACAGCTATTAATAAAACTACGGGTAAAAGTCCGTCAGAGCTTTTATTTGGATTTAAAATTATGAGTACATCGGAAAATAAATTAAGTGATGTGATAAATATGACTATTGATCGTGTAAGTGACAACGAATTGATAAGTTTAAGAAACGATTCTGCTAATAAAATTGAAAAGCAGCAGACCATTGCGAAAAACCGTTTCGATAAGCATAGGAAATCACCGACAAAATATAGTGAAGGTAATCTTGTTCGAGTCGAAAGAGTGACCTTTGATAAGGACAGGGTAGGTAAATCTAAGAAACTTATGCCTAAATTTCAGGGTCCGTATAGAATTGTAAAAGTACTACCTAACGAAAGATATGTGGTGAAAGATACTCCCTTGACAAAGAAAGGAAACAAAACATATGAAAACGTTGTTTCCGGTGATAAAATACATCCATGGCTTAATTTTAGAGGACCTGAGGATGTAAATGATTCTGATTATGACAGTGACGATGAAAAAGACAAATGAATGTAATGATACTTTGCATTATGTAATTATGATATATGATATTAACATAGTTAGAAGGTTGATTTATGTTGAGATATTATTACCATTGAAAATATGTGATTGTAAAAGTTTCATTAAAGTTAGTTAAATATGTTAAGCTCATTCCATTGTAGTATGATTTAAATATAGAATAAGAGCGGACAGTGCTGAAACTGAATTATATCCGTATGGGTATCGCACAGATGTTCGCAGATTGTAGTAGAATATAGAGTACTATATTATACGTACTGACTATTATTTACTGTTAATTCTTGAACGACTGAATTATCACGAGCAGCCAGTGTTAACACACAGATGGCTGGAGATCGTGGGGAATTCATTACTTGTGATGTGTGATTATTGAACAGAATAATGATTGAGACCAAATTGGATTGTGAGCAGTCAGTGCTTACCGGCACAGATGACCGCAGATCACACCAGTTTACTGATAAATGCAATTGTTTCGCATAGGCTATGAGCGAGCAGTGCTGCAAAATGAAGTATACCATGAGGTACCGCACAGATGTTCGCAGATCATGGCAGACTATGTGAAACATTGACATCTAACATTGACCTTACACTGTTTATACCTATTCATGTATTTTTTTTATATATTTTCTTCCTACGATTGATTAGTCATAATTTACCATGCGATTAAAATTATGTTTATGTCAGACAAGTGGGAGGACCCACCATGAATTAGGATGGCCGAGCTGTAAGAATCCAATAGATAATATTTAAATTGTTAACCGGATATACACATTATGAGGGTAGTTAACATTGAACAGATTGACGGATGACATTTAATAGTTTACCTCGCTCTGCCATGGTCGGGCAGAGCTCAGTTGATCGCCAGGCGCCGTAGCGAACAGTTGTTCTTATTTGTGGATCGAACCGACTTCAATTTAGTTGAGAGAATTTGAAATTATACTTTCAACAATAACTGAACTAAGCGTTTCCTAAGAAAGCGGGACGTCAGATGACGTTTGAACGTCTATTGACGTTACTATTAACATGTTATCGAAGAAACCACGTGGTTATAGTGTCGATAATAAGTTGCTCTATGACGTCATCGCTATCTTAAGGAACTAAAGCTTTAGCAATAAAATTGCATGTTATAATGCTAGGAGCAAAGACCGCCACCAATATAGCGAGTGCTGTCCTTAGCAGTCCCATCACCGTTTAAAAATGGGTTGAAAAACTCACAACGTAATTTAATCAACTGATTATCCGCCGCACGTATGTAGACGGAATGCTGATCTTCGATCGCTCACCAAACTTTATCGGGCATTTAACATCAGCAAATATAATGGAATTTTGACAAGCGACGACTGTGGACGTAAGGCGTATCGCGGCCATTGCTCGTCGAATATTATTCTCGATAAATGTCTGTAATTTTACGAGACGAGCACGCAAGGGTGTGCGAAGAGCGTGTATGATGCAGTGAACAGAAATACAGAAAAATCCACACAAATTTATTTATACACAAACAGAACATAGAGAAAGAGTAGCAGAGAATATTATATATCAAAAGCAATTTAATGCAGCAGTATATTAATATTTTGACGGTGAAAAAAGCAAAAATTATTCACAAAATAAACAGCGAAAATATGTTATGTAATTAAAATAAGAGAGCAAATAGATGCCGTATTATTTAGTAATTTGTAAGCAAGTTCTAAATATACAGCTAGAAAAAAAACAGCGTTTTAAAAATTATCGCATCGGATAATTGATGTGTGAAAAAAATATTATGAAGTAATTTGCATTGTATGCCCACGCTCAAAATAGTACTCTGTGACATAAACAGTTTTTTTGCCAGCGGTAAAACTATGTCGGGAAAAGCATAGCTATAAGCGACAGAGTGCGTAGAGGGTAAGTGGTTTCAGCAAGCTGCGTGAAGTAGATCTTCTTCAATTTATTCATGTACCCACAAAAGTAGCTGAAGAAATTAACAATTTCTGAACGCTTCTACACATTACCTTCAATTGAATTTATTTTTTCTTTATCTTAAACAGATATACTCATTATACACAGTTATCATTAGTATCCAGAAGTGGTAGGAACTCATTAAAGAAGACACAGGCTTAACTGCCATACAATGATTTAATAAAAATGCTATAAAATAAGTCGCCATGCGTTAATGTTTCAATAGAAGGATTGGTCAAGCGTTTATCAACGGATTAACAAATTACACGTACTCACAAGTCGTTTCGACCGTCGCCATACTTTTCAACAATTAGTAAATACCAAAGGAATACCAGAATTACTACAATGCTAACGACACAAGAATACACAATTCAAAGACATTCTCGTAGTCTGTCACTTAGGTACATCGTTCCATAATTAACATTATCTGCTCAAAGAAGTTCTACATTAAAAAGAGTATGCTAATCTATATATATAAAAGAGAGTCGTGTTAGTTACACCCTTTATAACTCGAGAACGGCCGAACCAATTATAATGTTCTTTGATTTTTTAGATTTGTATCCGTTCCGAATAACATAATAACTATAAAAATATGGAAAAGTTCAGGATCAAGGAAATTTATTTTCCTATAAATTTCATTTGTAATTAAAAAGAAATGAACATGGCGTTGTTTTTTTTTCTTTGACAGCTGCTCCAGTTGCGCGAAAAGGCCTATGATCGTGTGCCGAGGAATAAGCTGTGGTCAACGTTGCCATTAATTGAGGGACTGAGGGCCGCCTGGTGATTAAAATTATGAGAAGTATGTTGAGATTATTTGGGCACGGGCAGAAGATGGTTGAAAGACGAGTTACCAAAGGTATTTATCGAGCGAATGTATGATGAGAACTATGAATATGGAAGAGGTGAAAGAGATGTGTCATTATTGTGGCTGCTCAATAGTTTCTGCATCTCTGTCTATGTGTATGAATATATGACTTTTTAATTTTGATTTTTGTACTTAATATATGTTGAGCTTAATTCATTTTGATAATTCATTTAATGTTAACAAAAATTTAATAAGTTAACACAACATCCATTGATGAAGCGATACGAAGTTCGCCGGGCCAGCTAGTAATATATATATATATATCATATCCATAAATGAAGTTTGTTTTAGTGAAGAACAAACGATTATTGATACGGACACAAAAGACACGATATGATTTTGAATTAGTTCAGCTACTTTTGTGGCTGACTGTACCTACATAGTAGATCACAGTTTTTAATGGGTATTCACTCCCAGACGACCTTAAAACGCAAATTAAAAATAAGTTAAAGCATAAAAATGTGAACCGTTTAATAAACAAAAACATTGTTACGAAATATATACATATAAATATTTGCATGTATTTTACCGCCTCACCTTGACTATAACTGCGGAATTGAAAGCGTGCTACAGTTACTTTTGCATAGTTATACACCAAGCATAAATTGTCTCAACATTTAGCGAGATATCGAATACCTTGCAACTGTCCTTAGCAACGTTCTATGGTCGTATAAGATGGCGTACGACGTATTGCGCTTCTGACAACGTTGCCGAACATGTTGAGTGTCACGTGTTGCGCGATCATTGTGTAGTAAATACAACATAATGTAAAAGTAATGAAGACTTACCTTAATATAATATGTGCACTGTTGTAACAGGTGACTTCGGCCATAATATATTTTTTCTTACAATTTTTATAATTTCCTCGTAAAATGCTTGAAGACACGCTACAAGAATTAACAATTTGAGCCACTTTTAGTATCCCTGCGCGCCTTTATAAAACTTTTATTTAATTTTTTAATTCTTTTTATTCCTCCTTCAATGTTATTTAAACACTTCATATTCAATTGATGTTATAATATTATTATTATGAAAATAATGTACTATTTAAAGAATTGCTACTAAAACATTATTGGTCTTAATGAAATATTGGAAAATTAACATCTTAATAGAACCATACAATAGAGTTTAAAACATCATATTTTGTCGTTATTCCTCAAAAAGAGAACAACCGGCAGGTCTCCGGCATCTGAGTTTACCACAGTTGTGTATTGGGGTCTTGCTTCCAGGAACTTCGGGGTCGTCTCATGCGATTATAGTCGATGTTCTCAAATAAGGACGATAATTTGATGTCTTGGCTACCCGGGACCAAGTGGGGCCTCAAAGCAATTTCCTTGGGCTAAAATATCATTAATAGTTGCCCATGAAATAACCTACAGGGATGCATGAACAGAAGAATTGTCAGCCCCTCGGCAATCATAATAAAAAAAAGTATACTGTCATTTATTCATATCTACCTTAAGGAATCTGCGGATATTCTTCACAAAAAAATATCTGTTCACCATGCAAACCCAGAATCAGCTTTTAGTATTATCTATGTGTTAAAAATATCATTATCATCATCATCAGCCACATGACATCCACTGCTGAACATAGGTCTCTCTAAAGATTAGATTCGTTAAAAATCAATTCTCGCTGTAACAAAACCATCCTCCTACCAGCCTGCTTATACGTTAGTTGTATATGAGACCCTTCGGATCACATTGTATCAATACTCGATCGTTTTGATACGATGTGATCCTGTGTACATTGTATCAATACTCGATCGTTTTGATACGATGTGATCCTGTGTCGTCCTATCATTAAAATAAAATTACAGAAAAAAAAACTGTGCGATTAATTTGTAAAATTTTTACTCCCGTATCCTAAAGTACTGAGTCAACCCCGTGACCATAACCGCTGCAGTCTTCGAAACGTTAATTAATTTTCTTTACACGGACAGGACAAAGTGACCACACTGCACCTGATGGGGGGTGTCGAGATAGTGTCCACTGACGAGCAGTGACCTGCAAGGTGGACAGTGGGCTTAGAATGTGACAAAAAAACACGTCACGTCTCCGTTTCGTCTTATTGGGATTGGTTGAGAGACTAACATTTGACTGACGTATTGGTCTCTCGATCAATCACAAACATCAAAATTAAACGACATCGTTTTACGAGTTGCGTCTTCGTGTCACATTCTAAGCCCACTGACGACTCGATAAAGGTCGCAGGAACACGCTGGATGCGGGCCGCTTTTAACAGGTCCGTCTGGAAATCTTTAGGGGCGGCCTATGTTCAGCAGTGGACGTCGTGTGGCTGATGATGATGATGATGACGAGCAGTGGATTCATTATCGTCGTATCAGTGCGCTGTACCTTTGCTGTGTCCCGTGTCGGGCTTGGCGTCGGTGGTGTAGACGGTGGTGTCGCTGAGCGTGCGCGTCCCGCCCGCGTCCACGCCCGTCACCGGCGGGCACGCGCTCGCATCCGATATCGACGTCTCCGGACACTCTGTGCGACAGACGATGTCACTTATAGTAGGTAGTTGGCATGCATGCTCACGCCTTTTATCCCCGAAGGGGTAGGCAGAGGCGCAACTAGTGCACCCACTTTTCGCCAAGCGTATTCCGTCCCATGATGTGATAGGGGGCGAGCCTATCGCCATACCGGGCACAAATTCCAGACTCCGGGCTGCTAGGTAGTTGGCAATAGCATGAATTACACGCACGCACACGTTTTTTATTCCCGAAGGCGTAGGCAGAGGTGCAATTAGTGCACTGTCGTATTCTTGATTCGCCATGACATGATAGGCGAGCCTATCGCGTATATCGGACACATTTTTCTGAGTCTAATATAAATTAGCTAAATGTCTTCACGAACTGATTCTGGATATCTGAGCAAATGTAAACTCATCAAAATTACATACACACATAGCATGACGCCTTTTTCTCGTTACAAGGGTAGACACAGATACCATCACACCCACATTTCTCCAGCTATGTTAGGTTACATGTAACGGAGGCGAGCCTATTGTCGTTTACCGAACACAATTCCAAATTCCGGTCTGATATCGAGCAGAAGAATATAATATATTTTAACCGACCCGGGGATCGAACCCGAGACAAAAGCACTTCAGTGGTACCTCAACCGCGCCACTAAGTGGGTGGTATATACCTATTATCTCGTAGTTCTATAATGTCGGCAATTATTATATTACAAACGATATTAAAGCGAAGGGTAAACAACTCACGTCTAAGTTTCCAGTTCTGTTTGTGGATGTCCGTGCCGCTGGAACACTTGTTCACTTGGGGACACCACGTGCACTGCAACAACAACATAAAACCATCATATATTTGGTTTTATTTAAACGTTTAACCCATAAAGCGCACGATGATGAGCATTTTAGTACAATGTGGTACCCCAAGCCATTCAGGCAACATGCAGCCCGTACTGATATCCAACTTGCTTCAACATAGCATTGTATCCCACTTAAGCACACAGTGTCACCCCTAACCTCAATTCCTTTCCCTAAGGTTGGTAAAAAATATTCTATTGTGATTGTTATGGGCCTTGGTAATCGGATGGCCTTTTTTTTTTAAAAAAAAACCATAGGATTCAGTTAGGTCCCACATACTAGAGCAGCTCCTAAACAATACCGTTATCACCCATGTTTTGATATTTAAACATTTATTATATTTTTATAAAAAAGGGATCAGTTTTAAGTCATTTTACGACGATAACTCAATTTTCGATATTTTTGAATTGTGTCGCTTTCGTTCTAAATGTGCGAGTAGTACTCACGTTGAATCCAGTGTTGTGGTTGAGGCACGAGTCGCACGCGTTGTACTGTATGCAGGTAGGCAGCGCGGTCAGGCGCAGGATCGTGTTGTTCGCGATGGCGTGGTTCTTGAACGACACGCGGTGGTACTCGTATATCGTCTTGCTTCGTACATCTGTAACATTATATACGGTGTAAATGGAATCAATTAAAATCTGAAGAGCGTTTGTTCAAATTCGAGACTACTATCAACGATAGGTAGTTTATTTAAAAAAAATACCATTTAGAAAAAAAAATACATGCCTAATTCGGGAGCTAAACGTCAATCTCACAGTTTAAACCTTAATAAATTCACACGAACATCTCGCAAATAATACGAACCAGGGATAATTATTAGACAAATAACGCCCTAAAAGTTTTAATAAATGTCTTACGAATATGACAAAACAGAGACGTCAGAAATTATCCAAAAAGTAATTCTAAAGCTGTATACTCACTAAACAAGTTCTTTTCGCCAACAAAAGCGTCGCTGATGCCCACCTTCACCGGGTGGTTCTGGTCGTTGATGGTCTGCACATCAATCGGAATCGACTTGTACGCGAACACTATGTCTCCGTTCTTGTATAAGGTGCTCGCAAACGTGAACTTCTTCGTCTGATCCTCGCGCAACGTCACGTTCTCCCAGAACACGGTGAATTTCTCGCCTGGTGGGTGATACATGTTATAATATTTTCACCGGCAATGGATGCGCATCCAACGTGGACTTGGCGCAGTACAGCTTTTGTACACAATGTGGTTTTGACTCGGTGTTTACCATCAGCCCACTATTTCATTCCTCCTCTGGGAGGATCAATTCAGTGCCAACCATGTAACAAAATTCCTAAATCTTGTCGGCGCTGGGGATTGAACCCACATAGCTCTAGTTTTACAACTGAACCAATGGTGTATGGATTTTTCTAACTATGTAACAATATGTAAAATAACGAGCATTTTAGACACATCCAATTTTTGATGTAAATTTGATGCATTTTTAATTTTCGTACGACACAGGGAGCTACTAGAGACAAGTGAAAGTGCCACGCCCACAATCCCTCAGACAATTGGTGATAAAACCCCATATCATCTTAAAGCGGCGCCGTCTCCAGCAAGTGCCACGTTCCCACAGACCCTAAAGCAACAACCACCACTACCATCATCATATAGCTTGACGAAGTTGTAGTTATTAACCGATTTGTTGTTCTATTTACTTACACAATGGAGTACAGAACTTCCGGTGCCCAATCTGCAGCAGGTATGACACATTTGTCGCTGATGGTAGGAATGTGGGATATTCGTATCCGCCCAGATAGCGACCAGCGCATACAAGATGTCAAACCCGCCATAGTTGTTCACGCATCGCGTTCCAAGATCAGCGCATATACGCAAACGCATACTCACACCTTTAATCCCCGGAGGGGTAGGCAGAGGCGCACCTACTGCACCCACTTTTCGCCGTGCGTATTCCGTCCCATTATGTAATAGGGGTCGAGCCTATTGCCATATCGGGCACAAATTCCAGATTCCGAGCTGATACTGACTAGAAAAACCCAATATCACTGCCCGACTCGGGGATAGAACCTGAGACCTTAGCATTACAGTCGTATCGTAATACAACTACGCCACCGAGGCAGTAATCAGCGTATACATCCGGTTTTAAACAGGCATAATAATCACCTGGTGTGGGATAATCTGTCGACAGTCGTCACTCGGACTCCACTTACCATGAGACGCAGTGGGGTATTAAAAAAATATGTTAACCCCGTACCGTCATCATAGAGCTTGACGACGCTGTCGTTGCCCAGCGAGGTGTCGAAGTTGCCCATCAGCGGCGCGATGTACTGCGTGGCCGCGATCCAGTTGTGCACGTGCTCGCCGATGAACATGAACCCGCCCGTCGCGAGCGTCACGCTGCGGATGAAGTGTCCGTAGTACGGGAACGGGAACGACAGCTGGATCGTCTGTTCATAATTACATTCAATAAATTATTTCACATCAATAGATACAGTTTTTTTAGATACAGTCAATTTTTACTCTACCAAGAGTTTGGAAAGTAGTTTTCAGAGAAGAACAGACAAAAACTGTAGTGCTGTGGCGTAGCGTGGGTTCTTGCCGCCCGGGGCGGACTCAAATGTTGCCGCCCCAAGGCAACAAATAAAGCTCATTTCAACAAATAAGAGTAACGCTTGCAATTTGTAAACGGTTTTAATTTAAGATTTCGCCGCACGGAGCGGTACGGCGCGGTACGGCCCCTCAGCCCCAATCACGCTAAACACTTGTTGGTGTTGCTCTATTTAAAAATCAGTTCAATATAATAATATAAAGTACTAATGTAGGTACAGTATTACATGCGAAATGTACAGATCAGTCCACACAAGCAGCATCCGTTCACAAGTATGACGCATGTGCCAGCCATCGGTCTCCTCAACCATGTTGCGGGGAAGTGGCCGACCCGGCACACGACGCCGCCGCAGGCACAGACAGAGAGTATGTCATACCCAAGCCGCTTACAATTGATTATATTATTACGAATAAAAAACAAAGAACATTTACTGGATCGAATGAAATGATTCTAAAGAAAAATCAAAAAGAAAGATTTTATCGTGATTTTGTTCAGTATTGTTATGTGTGACACACACTACAACACGACATGACATAAGCACGCGGCTCTGTCCGCAAGGGAGTGGGTAAATACTCAACTTTGCACAGACAGTTCGCCTTAACACCTGCCCTATGTAATATAAATTTCAACTTAGGGAGCACGAGATTTCATGTTTGGGCATATTAACAATTAGACAAGACGCAAAGTCGACTTCGACACATTATTTCGTAGTAGTTACAACACTGGAGGCTAAAGAAGCTTACATTAACTTCGTTTCTCCTCCTATCATCTCATTACATCCCAAACCTATTTCCTTCTCTTTTTTCCCCATTTCCACC
Source organism: Sphinx pinastri (assembly GCA_947568825.1). Taxonomy (NCBI): domain Eukaryota; kingdom Metazoa; phylum Arthropoda; class Insecta; order Lepidoptera; family Sphingidae; genus Sphinx; species Sphinx pinastri. The sequence continues at coordinate 3,273,765 of OX387614.1, read as the reverse complement.
TGTAGGGCAATTTACATTTACAGAACTGGGAAATACCTCACTAGCACCACTTCGTGACATCTGGATAGTTCCACCCCACAAAAAAAGTCCGAAGGTGGTCAGAGGCCGGAGTCAAGATGTCTTTGTACAATAGTTAACGCTAATAGATAACGAAAAAAAAATACTATGTTATATCGTATGGATAAGACTATAGCTAGGATATGTCGTTCTCATACATTTATTTAGCCTTAACAATTGCAGAAAGGCATCTCGGCTACGTCCCCAGAGGTACTCACGTTGGCGCGTCTGTACGAGCTGCTCAGCAGGTTGTGGATCTGCGCCTCAGGCTTGGAGATGTTGGCCCAGTACTCGTTGAAGTACGTCACGTTGCCGATGAACGAACTGTTGTAGAAGTCATGGTTGTCCTGGACAAAATATGGAAGTTCATATAAATAACTAGCTGTTGCCCGCGGCTCCGCCCGCGTGAATGAGTTTTCCCGGGATAAAACTCCCGCTTTATATTTTCCCGAGATAAAAAGTAGCCTAAGTTACTCATTATTACATCAGCTACCTGCCAATAAAAGTCCCGTCAAAATCGGTCCAGCCATTTCAGAGCTTAGCCGGAACAAACAGACTGACAAAAATTGTAAAAAATGTTATTTTGGTGTATGTACCGTATATATATTCATATATATGTAGTAAAAACCGGTTATTTCAATATTACAAACAGACACTCCAATTTTATTTATATGTATAGATTATTTTGGTGTATGTACCGTAAATATATTCATATAGATGTAGTAAAAAACGGTTATTTCAATATTACAAACAGACACTCCAATTTTATTTATATGTATAGATGTACGAGTTATTGTTTTCACGGGTGCGTAAGTCGAGGGTGCGGAAACAGCAATACATTCAGGGGTTCGCCGTAAAATAAATTCTACTTAGGTGCAGCTCTTTGTTTATCTGGCAGGTAACTGAAAAAAGGTGTATCTGCACATAAAGCAATCGCAGCGTCACTATCACTACGCACTGCGAAGTCTGTCTAGCCGAAAACACTGAGAACAGACTTATTACCATAGCATTGCTCCGTACTCAGTTAAGTAATGTTTGTGAAAACGGGTCTTATTTACGTGGCAAACATTTCATGATCTTTTGACCTTTTCATATTTTCCAAGGACTTGCTTTTAAACTCGTCCTATCTACCTATGTTTCTATTAGAAAAATGGCGTCACAGCACCTGATGGTAAGTGAAATGAAACCCAAAAAAAATCGACCAAACAAACAAGTCCTACGTCCCTGCAATCCCTCAGGCAATTGGTGATCCATATCATGCTTTACTCCAAGGTCGACGATGTACCCACAATCCGTTAAAAACAATAATACTTACATATTTCACATTGGTTAGATTGTGTTCAGCTTTGATAGTCTCAGGGGTCTCTTTGAAAATGTCGGGAATACCTGAAATCAAAACAATACCACGTCAACATTGAATCTTGTATCTTTATAACTGATTATAATTATAAGTGAAATTAAACTAGAGTTAAATAAAATAAAATCATTGATTACTCAAGTATGCTTATATAAAAAAAGCCGACTGCGTCAATATCTGCCATCTTTACTAAATTAATTGAAGAGCTGAAAAGCTTTGATTAATTATATACCTAGATAGACACTGAACGTTTCAAACGCGTCGAAAAAAATAGAGGCCAGCAGTTGTCCACTAAATGAGTTCGAGTGAATTATTTTTTGTTGTTTTTCATGGATATAATTTTCTCCCCATTTTAATAGAAACCATGTAATAACTGGTATCATTATGCGCGCACACAAGGATACGCAGAATGATGCAGCGATAGCGTATGACAAAGCTGTCACGCATACTAGCTTAAGAAAAGTTGGCCTGTTTGTTTTAGTTTCATTGCAGCGCGTCACTCTATCTAGGTATATAATTTATCAAAGCTGAAAGATAGAAACAAGATTTTAACTTGAATATTTTATTTTGGTTTTGAATAATCTTAGTAGACGGTGTTCACAAACGCTGTCGGAGGCATAACTAGGGTTGCCAGCATATTTTTGTCTGAATATAGTACTTTTTTTAAAAAGCTGTAAAAATATAGTACGCTTAAAACAATATAGTATTTTATGGGAAGAATAAAAAAGTTATATTTTTTAATTATTTATTTTTTATGAAAACTATATTTTTTTGAACTTCTTGCATTCTTTAACAATTTTTTGTCTTCAATAAAACTGGCATAAGCTTTATCGCAGTAAATTTTTAAATTAATATAAATCAAAAGTTCATTTTTTATTAAAGATATACTTGCTCTGGTTTTTTTTTGTTTTAGTCGTTGAAATGGCTTCTAATTAAGCCAAAGAAACGAGACTAGACAATTCAATTTTATTTTATTAGTTTTACTGTTGCAAAATATAAACATTGATCTATTGTACTGAAATATAGTATTTTCGCGTACTATATATTTCTTCAACAGTATATAGTACGGAGTACCGAAATACAGTACAATAAAAATATTATAGTACGGTTGGCAACCCTATGCATAACACGCGCACTTGTCATAATTTGGTTGGCGATATAGAGCAACAAACACCCGTATTCTAAGACGTTTCCTCGAAAATTGCTTGACTCCACTCAACCTCACTGGAGGAAATCTGTATTCTTAGTTGAAAAACATCTCCTCCACTCAACGTCCCTCAAGATTTTTCCTTTCTCGAGGTAAGGAATCAACTGTCAAACTCAAGGTACCTCGCGACGTACCTTAAGGAAGACTCAAGGAAAGATTTACGCTTGGTAAACAGTGTTACAATCGATATTTTTTCGTGTGTTATTTATTATTCGTATTAAATGGATTTCCAACAGTTCCTGCAATACTTGTACGATACTCCATACGAATATCCCGAACGGCGTATTTTAAGAGATGCAAAAAACCCGATAAAGTTTTACGACGACACAAAATTTCAAAGACGCTATCGTTTTGGGCTTAGGTTTTTAGGCAAAGACATTAAATAGTATAGTTATTAGGAAAATCACTATCGTAAACATTTTATTACCAATTGTTTTAAAATTTACATTTAATTTAAATTTGTATTCCAGAAATTATTACGAAAATGAAAACAAAAGGCACAATAATTAAGTAATTAACTATTTAGTAAGTAAAATATTTGCCATATTAGGTACGCTCTGGCTTCAAACAAAACAGAAATAATGACATTGTTTTGATTGACGGTCACTTTTCGAGTGACCACAGATTAAAAAATCGAAGAGTTTTCGCAAAATCTCTAATTTATCTGTACATCGATGACGTATTTAACGACGTAATTCCTTGACTCGACCTCACTCGTGGATCCTCAAGAATACCTCAAATTTTAACTAAGAATACCATTTTCGAGGATTCCTTGAATTAATCCTCAAGGTAACCTCGAGTGAGATAAGGTTGATGAAGTTTCGAGGAAACCGTTTTCACCCGTATTCTAAGGAATACGGGTGAAAATCTCGGAGTGAGCAGATGCCTCCGACTGCATTGCATTGCATACCTACATCATATCTTTAGTACTGAATCGATAGTAATAGATCGGTCGTCACTATAATTGAACAATGTCAAAATGGCGAAAGGAAAGAAAATAAATAAAAAATGACATTAAATAATTGAACTTAAATGTCACAAAAAAGTAAAAATAAAATATGGACGTAGCCATATAAATGTCATATTATTATCTTGTTTTTCATAGGCGTTCAATGTGAAAGCTTGCAAGTGCCTTGGTGCTGTGCGCAGGACATATTCCAAATATCCTCATCATTTAAATAGTCTGTCACCTTGTAGTAGCCTCTAGAAATCAGTACACGTTTAACGTAAGGCTTAAATCGGATTTCAGGCAAATTTATTACTTCAGAAGGAAGCTTATTATAGAATTTAATGCAGTTACCCATAAACGAATTATATGTTTTGCTGAACCCAAAACTTTGGATCTGCAATTATGATTTTGTTCCTTGTATTTATACTAGGGTTGTAACGGAGGCCTTCTTAGCGGAGGCGGAGGCGACGGGTTTCACCTTCGCGGATGCGGAGGTTAACGGAGGCGGAGGCGGAAGTGAAAGTGGATGTAGAAAAAATAGTAGTTTATGGTTTATTAAAACTATCAATAGTACAAAATAAAAAAAACAATCACGGTTCAATTAGAATTACATTACATCGCGTCGGTAAAACTTCGCATGTACGTCTAACGCGTCCAAGCAATTCGACAGGTTGATTCACAGAATAAATAACTTCATAGAAGTAATGCTATGACATTTGAGCGTACACTCTCATAGACATCAAGAAATTTAGTTGTGCTGTGACCCCTTGTGACAGTTTATCGATATCGATAGATACTGTTTGTTTATGGGCTATGATAAATTTACAGACGTGCTAAAATCAACACTTTTCGATTAATCAACTGCAAATACCTATCTATACAAATTTCTATTTTATATAAAGGGATAAAAAAAAAAAGATATGAAATCCTTAATTTGGTATTAAAATACCAAATGAGGTCTGGGTGCATACAAGCTCTCGTTAAGAGGCTGTTACTTTATAAGAAACTTGGGGCATACCGGATTTCTCCAAAATGAAATTACGTCCGATTTTCGCTTGCTATTTACAGCGGTTTTCATACCTTTCTAAATTTCATTCACACTAAAATGGTTTGGCATTTATATTATTATTTTTTAGAAAATTGTTAGAAATTATGGAGCGAATGGAAAGCACTGTAATTAGCAAATGAAAATCGACCGAAATTTCGTTTCGGAGAAAGCCAGTAATTCTCTGTTCTTTTCTGACTTCCTTAGCATTAAAGTAGATACCCAAGAGGTCTGGGTCTGACAGAGAGCTACTTAAAATGGGACATTAAAAATAAAACACGGCGGTATCATTCATGTTATATAAGTATGATCATTTAGCCACTATGGGGTTAATGGCAAAGCCCTTGAATTATTTAAATCATATTTAAGCAATAGGGTACAAAGTGTTGATGTGAATGGAAATCGATCTCCTGGTTCTATAGTTTTCCGTGTTAGTAAAACATTCAATATTGAAGTGTTTCGAGCAAACACGGTGCTGTTTTTTCCATTGCCAATTAGTACGAGCAAGAGCACCGATCCATTTTTGCCTCACGGTATCATCTGTGGGGAATCTGCAATATAACATATTGTATGAAACACACTATGAAAATATATACTAGTATTCCCGACTTAAGCCCTCGCGCACGTTAACTGAGTGCCTTTTACCACTACAATACCATATTTTGAAAGTACAAGCCATTTTATGCAAAACAGTATACTACGTAATACTAACATTTATGTTATCGATAAAATATGCAGCACAACACCATTGAAAATTACTATGAAAATTGGTAATAATGAAAAATACTGAAAAATTACTGAATCGAATGGCCCACAGCCGATTATAATATGACTACAGCATAATAATAAGTATAATTACTTAGGCTTTTTGCACTTCTGTATAGGTTTTTAGCAAATATTATTGGTTTGTTGTCTACTCACCGATGGAAGCTGATGGTTTCATCTTGATTTTCTTTTCGGGAAGAATGGGATTTGCATCCTACAATAGTGCAGGACATAGTTTGTTTGCTGGGCTTTAACTCACTCACAATAGCAACTCGAAATTATTAAATTAATTCACAAAGAAATTACAAAATAGGCAAACAAATTTGACAAGCCCGCAAGGAAGTATAATGTAACCTAATTGTGTGGGCGCGTTGGCAAATTGTAACATTTGACATTCATTCGCTTTTTAATTCGGCATCGTAAAGGTAGCCAAAGGTAGCCAATTTGATGTTTGTATAGTGTACGCAAACCGTCCTTAACAACATAATATTTGTCTCTGTCTCTTCCATGCTTTTGCCCTATTTAAAAAAAAAGGATCAGTATATGAGTGTAATTTACACTCTTTCTATGAAGTTATTTATTCTGTGGGTTGATTCCTGTCGCGTATCATTCATTTGACAAATGACGTTTGCACGCCCCCCGCCCCACCCCAACCGCGTTCCCGCCGCGTACGCGTCTACGCGTTGATTCTTGTTCATTTGCCGCGCGCGGCCGGACGGCTGAGTCGTCGCGAGCGTCGCTGCTTGCGTATGATTAGTAAATAAACCTCCGTTATGACTCCGTAAAAATTACACGGATGCGGAGGCGGAGGAACGATTGCTTGCGGAACTTCCGCAGTAACGGAGGCGGAAGCGAAGTTCCGTTACAACCCTAATTTATACAATGTATTTAACTGATTTTTATAAAGCTATCTAGATTTTTACAGACCTACATTATGTTTTGGAATATGTTTTCAGCTGGCAAGGTTAGTATAGTTCCGTTACAACCCTAATTTATACAATGTATGTAACTGATTTTTATAAAGCTATCTAGATTTTTACAGACCTACATTATATTTTGGAATATGTTTTCAGCTGGCAAGGTTAGTATATCAATATCTTTAAAAAGGTTACAGTCGATGTGCAGAAAACGAAAAGACTAAGAATTTCGACTATAACACGCTAAAGTCCTTTTACTTTTATGTCATGTAGACTTCTGCTCGCGGCTCCGCCCGCGTGAGAAAGTTTTTCCGGGATAAAAATCTTTTCCCGGGTTAAAAAGTAGCCTATAGCACTCAGGAGTAATGTAGCTTCCTATTAGTCAAAGAATTTTCATAATCGGTTCAGAAGTTTTTGAGTTTATCCATTACAAACAGTCAAATCTTTCCTCTTTATATTATTAGTATAGGCAACGGAGTGCCGAGACGAGTAGGCCGTCCGCCTGATGGTAAACTTCACTATTGCCAGAAAACAGTACCAACACCAGCCGAAGATTTAATTTCAAGGCACTGCATAGCGTTCGGCACCTTGAGATATTTGATTTTAAGATTCATAATGCCTGATAATTAAACTAGATACAATTTATTTCACACTGGAACACACGTGCTTGTCCCATTCTACTTGGTATCAGAATAGTCACTGCCGTGGTACCTATCTAGCCGGACTATCGTATTCAGAAGACATAACACTTATTTTCGGGTAATGACTGTTAGGAAAACCTGTTTAGTGTTTCCTGAACTTGGAATCAAACCTACAACCTGCAGTTACCATTAAATCAAGGAAGAGATTTATTTATCTAATCTCAATTAGGGACGCGATTCCAGGACCTCAAAGTCAGTCCATGCAACAAGCCAGCAATTCATATATTACTCGTAAATAAATTAAACAGATAATAAACACGAATAGACACAGCACTTGGAAAAAAGGACCTTCATATTATAGTTGATACTTGGAACTTTACAGTTTGGACTTGCCTATCATAATAAAGTCTAACTCGTTACTCACTGTCGTCGGGGCTGATGGGGTCGCTCACCACGTCCTGCCGGATGCCGGAGCCGTTCACGCCGAGGAGGTGCTGCGTCACCGTCGGCGCGCTCGAGTTCGATGCAGCTTCTGGACAAACAACCATGGATCAGTTGACTTCTTAGTTCAGTGTTACCCAGTTTTTACTAGCAACCTTTTCACAAAAATGACTTTTATGTAGAGATTGTGTAAGTTATATTTTATGATGCCAATAAAATCTAATAATATGAATAGTAATCGAAATAATAGCAAATATTTATTATAATACAAAAATATATATAAGCATGGCAATTCATATCACACATTACAGGATGACATCTTCAACGACAAAATTACAGTCAATCATGAGTACGCTTATGCAAAGTTTCTAGTATGGATTTATTTTGAACTGAATAGGGCAAGTTAGAAGTAAAACATCTCAATTGCAAAGCTGGTGCTGTATCACAGCGCTAAGCAACCTTAGGCATAATATGATAATTCAGATACTCAGTAATAATATTATCTGCAATGCCGTTCAAGTACACTGCTGCTTGCCACATAAATAGACAGTTGTATAATATAATATTAAAGACATTCGCAACGCGCTTACCTAAGTAAGCTTTGCATATATTAGAGGTTAGAGAGAGCATTAGAGGTAGACCAGCCACAATAGCATTAGCGATACGAATGATAGCAATGTTGCTATTACTTAATAGGTAATAAGTTCATAAGTGTTCTCTACATCATCCAGAAAGGTAAGGAAAGGTAGGTATGAGAAAGCAAAAATTTTGGATGGACATCGGGGGTGAAATGTGAATAATTCACACAGAACCAATCGCATAGCTTAACAATAATATACTACACGTGTTAAAAAAAAATCGCTGGCGCATAATACTTAAAACTATATTAGTAGCGACTGTAGTATATAGTATATACTATAATATAGTACACATTACAGTTAATTACTACATTAATGAATAATTTATAATATACGTATTTATTATTTACATAAATTATATACTATTTTATTATTTAAGATCAGAACACCGAAACAATTTTCGTCCTTTAATCCGACGCAGGACATAGGCGATTTTTAAGTTAAAGGTGATTAGGTAAACTAATTAATGTTTATCGGTGTTACGTTCATAAAAACGTCGACCACCACAACCCGGACTCAACTTATCGCTTCTAAAAACAAACATTAACCACATTCCATCGCAGTGCACTCAAGCAATCTGACATTGGCAAGTCGCTAGTGGCAAACAAATATAAAAACGTGATCAAATTATACATCAATATTACGTATAACCTTGTCACAAACGGACACACAATTCGCCATAGCGTTCGCAAGCGTTTATAAATACTGGAGAGCTTCGACACGCGAGTCGAATCCGCAGTGTGCAGTCTCATCATAATGGTGCTGTGACATGCGATTTTACACAAACATATTATAAAACTTTAAATTATATCGTACATCATAAGAATGGGCTAGTCTGATTAACAAGCAGTTACTTCATTAACCGTAATAGCAATAAAAAAAGTAAAAGCTATTACGCAAAAGTAACACTAACTATGACTGTTACTGCCAATTAAGGACTGGCGGTAAGATGTTTAAAAAGGACCATTTTTATTACGTAAACAATGTTCATTGTTTTATACGCTGCAGCAAATACAAGAGACCTTTCAATGAAAGCAGCAATGGAATTTTTGTATAGTATACAATTGAGTGAGACAAACGTCGCTCGCTCTAAGACTGTCCAGAAACAATGGCAGCTCCATCATTAATCCAAAGCACTTACTAGTAATTAAGAGGCATTAGATAAAGGTGGGATTGAGAGGCTTCGTTGCACGTTCTACGATTGCGTAGGGCGTTATATCCTTGTATAACTTTGGAACTAGAGTAGCTGTACTATTTATTAGGATTTATATTAATTGTGAAGTGGCTCCGGTGCCCGTAACACAAGTTCAATCTTTCCATGGGCACCGGCGCTTACTATTTTTTATTTTTTCTGTACACGGTTACGCTAAGGTGAACAATATAGTGCATAAGTAATTTGTACCCTCTGCATAAAATAAATAAATCAAAATAAAAAAAAAAAAAAACTTATAAAAATTCAAATTAAAATTAATACCAAATACCGATAAAAAATATCCAACCACTAACTACGCGTTCCTGTCTTGAGCAACCCTCCTCCATTTGGGCCCCGCAGTAAGTTTCAGCTCATCTTCCCATCGCTTTTGTTGTCGTCCTCGACATCTCTTGCCATCTCTTGGATACCAATTCGTTGTAATTTGGCTCCACTTTTCTTGTATAGATCTCAACATATGGCCGGTCCATCTCCATTTTTGGAGGTCTATTTTTTCCAGGATATCGGTTAATTTGGTTTTTGCTCTTAACTGCACATTGCTAATTCTATCTTGCCTTCTTGTTCCTGTCATGCTTCGTTCCATACCTCTCTGGCACTTTTCTAGTTTGTCTCTATGGTATTTTGTAAGGGACCAGGTTTCGCAGCCGTAGGTGATGCATGGAAGAATGCAAGCATTGAATACTTTTCTTTTCGTTGCCATATTGTGATCTTTAGATTTTACAATTTCCTTGAGAGACCAGTATCTTTTCCACCCATTAGCAATTCTCTTGTTTATTTCCTTGGTTGTTTGGTCTTTAGAGGAAATGATGGCCCAAGTAGCAATATTCGTCGACATATTCTATTTGTTGTCCTTCAATTTCAATGGGTTCCATTTCTGAGTTAGTCATCAGTTTCGTTTTTGTTATGTTCATTTTTAAACCCACTTTAGAGCTCTCAGTATTTAGAGTTTGGATCATCTTTTCGAGTGCCTTTGGATTATCTTCTAGTAGAACCAGATCATCCGCGAATCTTAAGTGGTTTAGTTTTCTTCCGTCTATGTTGAGGCCTAGATGTTCCCAGTCGAGGTTGCGAAAGACGTTCTCCAAATCTGCTGAGAACAGCTTTGGGGACATTGGGTCTCCCTGTCTTACTCCTCGCTTGATCCGAAACTCTTTGCCCAAAGCTTCCAATTGGATTTTTGCTGTACTGTTGCTCAAGACAGGAAGCAATGGAAACTACTGGAGGAGGCCTTTGCCAAAAGGCAAACTGAGTTGAGAGACATCCTATAGCCAAACAACACAGTCATAAAGATTAATCTCACCCAGTTTATCAGGCTAAATAAATAAATAACTACGCGTTACTGGTAAGAATGAACCAATAAAAATAAGAGATCTGTAATATCAATCAAACTTTATTATGATTGGTAATTTTCGCTATGGGTTCGACGATAGCAGTAAATTACTAATTGAGTATTAAGTTGTTCCAAGGCACCTTTAGAATTTAGATACGAAACCCTAATAATCTGCTGCGAGTAAACTATACTCGGTTGTTACCAAGCAGTATATTATATTTATTTAAATATTATCTCAAATATGTATTGTAACAATGATAACTGAGAAGAATCCTATATATTATCTGGTTCTGGTATATAATCTCATGCAAGGTTTCTAATGACGTATGTAGTGTTAATTTGTACAAGTACTGCTATTTCATTGGTCTATTAGCGCATTTCGAGGGCGTAAACCGTGAAGTACCAGGTTCAATGCCCAGCTCCGGCATCAAAACATCCCAGTTCATCAATATAAAAAATATACCTTGGATACCAGTAGAGGTTGGAATTTGGCCATACTATATAGATCGCGTAACAACTAACTGTAGGTGCGGTTACACCTCTGCCTAACCATTTGACGATAAAGGTGTGTTAAGTGTACAAATAAATGTATACAATTATATCTTAGTTGTAGAGAAAGGGTAATTGTCAATAGCGTGTGCTTCCGATGCAAACATGTAATGCGAGTGTGCGGTCAACAAAGCCATTAACCTTGGATGACACCTTGCTAACGCCCAGCGTACATCAGACTAGCATTCTCACCAGTGTCACTACACACTGAGTAAGTGGTCTGTGGGCTTAGAATGTGACACGAAGACGCAACTCGTAAAACGATGTCGTTTAATTTTGATGTTTGTGATTGATCGAGAGACCAATACGTCAGTCAAATGTTAGCCTCTCAACCAATCCCAATAAGACGAAACGGAGACGTGACGTGTTTTTTTGTCACATTCTAACCCCACTGGGCAGTGTCTTGCCAAGAGTGACGTGACTAAGAATCTAGTGTACCAATTTTTTTTTCTTACTTTTAGCGACTTTGATTTTGTAATGAAGCTTGAGCTCAAGGATATGTATAGTGTGTGTTTGCAGTGGATCGCAAACAAAATATATTGGCCAATCGGTACTCCACAAACAAATCCGGAATCAATAAAATGTAATATGTGGTTCAAGCCACGCCCTGCAGCGGAGAGGCAATGGTCAGGCATCACAGGTAATCTAGGTCACCTACATGCATCGATTGGTACGGAATAAATGAGATAAATATTCAATTTGAATATACGAGACATCGATGTCTCAATTTTCAACAGATTTTAATAAATGAGACAGCCTAAGCCAGTCCTAACAACAGATCAACAGTTTTTAGTTTTTACCATTCTTATGATACAATTAAATAACTTAATGTTGATGCAAACTGCCTCACTGCCTCGGTGGCGTAGTTGTATTACGGTATGACTGCAATGCTGAGATCTTGTGTTTGATTCCCGGGGTCGGGGCAAAGTGATATTGGGTTTTAAATTCAGTATCATCGCGGAGTCTGGAATTTGTGCCCGATATGGCGATAGGCTCACCCCCTATCACTTGTGTGTGTGTGTGTGTGTGTGTGTGTGTGTGTGTGTGTGTGTGTGCGTGTGTGTGTGTGTGTGTGTGTAGAAACAAACTTTATTCGGTTTGGTTTATCTCGCTGTCAATTGAAGGGTAGCGGTTAAGATCGATTATAATCATTTTCAGATTATTTAAAAAAAATCAACATACAATCACACTGGTCTAGTGCGGGTGGGCTAATCATCATTGTGCTTTCTGATGAAAAGTCATATTATGTAAATATTGTCTGCTTTCTTTACCATTATAATAGCTGAAAGCGTATAGGTACTTCAAATTAAATATATTTTTTTAACTGTAAATTAATTTGTGTAAATATAAAAAATATATATTTTATTTCATGTCCGGTTTGGCCAAAGAATGGTCTCTGTGCCTATCACATCAAGGTTCGGGATATAAACATGCTAAATATTATCATGCACATGCATGATTTTCAGGTCATAGGGTGGCGCCATCATGCAAACCATTAAAAGTGTTATTAATTTTCATAGTATGTATATGATTATCATAAAGAAATGAGTATTTGATTAAATTCGAAACAATGGCAATGATTTAAGCATATTATCCGTAAATATATTGCTGATTGGAAACCTATCAGTCGTGTGTCCATTCTAATTATGAATCCATACATTAGGTGTCGTACATTTTCGGCCCTTCGAACCTTGCAATGCAATGCAATCAGCCCTGTATTATATACTGCCCACTGCTGAGCACGGGCCTCCTCTACTACTGAGAGGGTTACTTAATACTTCGAACCTTAATCGGTCCAAAATGGTCGCCCAAATTCGAGCGGGCCCGTCACGTTCGCAGAGCTTAATATAGAGCACGTTTATAGATTTTATATAAGTTAGGTCATTGTTCAGTGCGCAGCCCGCCCCCAGGCTCCCCGTATTGATAAACTCGGGTGGTCAGACCCCCTTTCCGAGGGTGGGCTGGGGTGGTTCTGAAATGTTAATTAATAGAGTAATTGATTTCATCAGAAAATAGCGCACCAATTTGCTACTTCGATTATGCAGAAAATCCATTAATTTGTGTATTCTTTTGTTAACTATACATTTAGAGTGCCCGAGGTTCGAATGTTATTAAATTCATATGGGGAGTGATAGTTTAGCGGGTGCGAAACGGACTACATGCATTGATATGGCGGGTTCAATTCACCTGCGGTGTACGCGTCTCAGACTTCGAGTTATTTATGTATGTTGCGCTTTTACTGTGTAAACAGATTAAACATTATGTAATGAGTTCTAACAAGGCCGTCTAGTACATATTGTAGAGATGGTGGAGACATGTTTATACTTCGGTGGTTCATTTATTTACGATTAGTAGTTCGAAGAACTGACGGCAGATGGGGCAAAAAAGTTCTCGAGTGGAGACCACGTACTGGCAAGCGCAGCGTCGGCCGTCCACGAGCAAGGTGGACAGACGACTTGATAAAGGTCGCAGGAGCACGCTGTATGCGGGCCGCTCTTAACAGGTCCGTCTGGAAATCTTTATGGGAGGCCTATGTTCAGCAGTGGACGTCATGTGGCTGATGATGGTTACGATTGATTAAATAAATCTACTGAGATGTATTTATGCTACACGCGCTTTGAATAAGAATCTTTATATTAATACGTCAACATCAAAATAATAATAATTATTGTTTATATTTTATTAGGCACATGATAATAATTAAACTTAATTCAACAGTAATTATACACAAAAAGGACATGCATGTTTTTTTTAAATCCACACATGATTCTCTATTACAAAACACTTCATTCACACTAAAAAGTTTTGATCACTCGTGGCTGTACGAGATAAAGATACCTTTGCTTTATTATTCCTGTTGATTTAAAACCACTGTTGACACCGTCGGTCGCCACCTACAGATCGTATTATAAGTGTTTTAAGGCCATCATCTGTTCGTCTCTTCTCCTTATACGACTGACTGGCCGGCCAACGGGTTTTTGAATCGATTCACACAGTTATATTATTATGAGTGCCGCCTTCATAAAATCCAACTTACGCCTTTCATGTCGGCAGAGGCGAAACTAACGCGCTCAGTTTCCGCACAGCTTATTTTTGGTATATTTAGATCTACAATAATATTTTGAGTATACTAGAATTCAAATTTAGAACATTACTTTTTATGTATCTGTAAACAGAAAGAGAGATGCCTAGTGTCAGGAAGACCACATAATATAAAAATACGTTATGTGATTGTCACAGCACGAATTTCGGGATGTGGATTTTTTACAGTGACCAACTCGTTGTGAGCTAACTATTCGTTCAATGAGAGTTTTCGGCGTTTGGGCGTAACATATCCATTGCCGGTATACCCATGCGTCAATGTCTGACTGAATAGTAGGTACCTAAAACTAAGTATGTAATATTTTTTTAATATTTTGTTTATTTATTGTACATTAAAGTAGTGGTACAAATTCAAAATAGTCCATAACTTCCAAACTAGCGTAGCTGTATATCAGGAGTCAATTACTTCCCATTATGAGGTTGAATTTACTTTAGTTTAATGACAATAGTCAGAAAATCTAAAAATATACTAATAAAACATTACAGCATTATATGCATGAAGAGGTGTGTCTGTGTGTGTGTGTGTGTGTGTGTGTGTGTGTGTGTGTGTGTGTGTGTGTGTGTGTGTGTGTGTGTGTGTGATCGCGCATGTGTGTTTGTGCATGTGTGTGTAATATATTAACTATAATGAGCTAAAGTATCTTCCCATTCTCAAATAGTGCGGTTATTATTACGCGTTGTTTTAAAAGGAACTTTTTGTTTTCACATTCGCTCGCAACTGTAATGTGCCCGCCGTGTGAACGACAACACAATGGTGTGTCTAGCAAATGTTGTAATAACATTTTTATCATAACACTTTCGACGCGGCAGTGGGACAGACGAGGAGCTCAGTGCTGCCAACTTAGACGCATTTGGGGTAACAGTGATATAGTAGATAAAGTGGTACCGATATCCCAAAATACCATCTTTTTAAATAAATCAATAACACTGTATACAACAAAGATTATTGAAAGTGGCTATATATTTTTTAATATTCTTGATACAAGGTCAATATCACTTTTAAAAATACTTTCCGTATGTAAAACTAAGAGCAATTTTAATACGTATCGTGCCAAAATCTGCAGGGTCTAAGTAACCATCATCAGTGTGATAAGTTATAGTCCAATCTTCGCTCATCACAGGACCGAGAGATCAGGCGAGATTTTCGCGCTTCCCGGTCTTTTTACCACACCAAATTGGACTTAAATGTAACAGATCATAATAGGCTGCGTGTAATTTTGTTTGTCGTGCTTTACAGCTGGTCTCTCTGATTGTAAAGGTCCTCATATGGGAGGTTAACTACCTCTACTTCATTATTGTGACTCGCGCTTTAGCTTTGCTACGCAGAGGTGATTTATTTTCGATTTGTACATTTTTACGATATTGAATTTTTATGTGGCATTTTTGTATTGGCAGCGTGTATGTAGGTGGTCAGGTATATATCGAGGTCTTAGGTTATTTATTTATTTTATTTAAGGACCTCCAAAGAAGAATACACGACATATTATAAAAACAATTATGTAGCATTTTCACAATTTACAGTGTGTTGTGCTTCTTCAATTATAAGAGACCACAGCATGCAACTTTGAGTACCAGTACAATGGCTAAAAATGGATATTTGTTATAAATATTATTAAGAATTTATGAAAATATTATGAAGATTACAATAATAAATAGATTATATTTTGAAGTCATCACTTTGTGTGGGTTATTGTTTTTTTTTAACATTGGATCCTCAGGTGAATGTTGGCCTGCGGCGGGGGCGTTGAGATACTAAGTTAATGTAGTGTTGCACCGACCCCACATTGGCGAGTTAAAGAGTAGGTTTTGGAAAGAAAAGCCGTGGTCGTTTTCAAATACTCTAGAAGATTCAGTACTCGATTGATCATGGTTCGTGGCCGATAGCAGTTGCAGTCAATCTAATCATTGAAAGTATGGCGAAGAATTTGCTCTACAGCGGTAAACATACATTTAAATTTTTTTATGGCATTGAATGACGAGACGAGCATGCCGCTCGCCTGATGGTAAGCGATACGACCACCCATAAACAGTAGCAACATCATCCAGCACCTTGAGTTACAAAGTACTGTGTGGCATTCCATTGCGCTCTTCATCTCGTCATATTTAGTTATAAATACTTCAAATATTTTAGCTCAATAACATATTTACTTTTAAATATTAGGCAATATTTTACAATGTTGGGCAATTTTAATATCATTTTCCAAATAATTATACGGATGTGACAGATGCCTATAATACAAGTATAATAGATAAAAAATAATGTAGCTGTTTTATTTGTACATGATAACCGAACAACGCGTGGGAGTTTGGTATGTTTGGTACTTCTATATTATAAAGAAAAACATAGCGTGGCTTGAAAGCGTCACCTGATGGTAAGCTCAACTACTGCCTTACGAAGAACTGCACTGCATTCTTTACCCTAACCCAAAGACCTTAGAAAAGACATTAGAATGTCTAGGGATAACGTTGACTATAACAGTGCACAATGCTTGCCAGAAAGAACGGTGACATCTACCCACACTTACACCTAACACCCAATAAAATTATGCTAAATCTACCGTATGTAATAGGGTGAACAGAAAATAGTTACTGGCAACATTATCTAAGCCAACAAAGTATGCGTCTGAAGGACTCGTATCCATGGACAAGAATAAAGTACAAAAAATTACTGACGACAGATAGCGAACAATAAACACAGATAGTTTCTAGATATCTATCGTTATCATGCCAATGAGAGATGTAGCCTGTTTTGTGATCGACATGAATGGACTAGATCGAGGCGGTGCTGTCTCGCGGAATATAGACTCTATTATACTATTGCATGGTAAGGGATGTGTTGAATTAAATCGGTATTATTTACTATCCTATTGGTATTGAATTAGACTGTTATTAGTTTATTAGATGTTAATTAAGTATGTAAGTATTTACCGCATAAACTTCTGAATACAATGAGTGAACCTTGGCATATAAACTGCTGGATTAACGAAGAAGATATTTTTTATTTTAGAAACGTGCAGAATCGATTTTATCTTAGGAAAGGACTTAAAAGACGGACAAAGATGCGAGTCAAAGCTAGTATCTGATAATCCAAAATGTGACATATTGTTTTAAAGCTGTTGGCGAAAAAACCGCTATGAGTCTAAAGTGTCCGAGAGCACAGATCCAAGTGGATATTATGTACCTACCGCAATTAAGTTGACGCCTTATTTTGTGTTATCCGCGGTTGCGGTCTCAAATACATTTGTATTTGAAATGTGTAGGGATATATTATACTATGCAATAATAAGATAGTAAGAGTCTGGTTCACGACTAACTGCTTGTCCAATATAATATACGACCAAATACAAAAGTCGAAAACTATTCTAGGTGATAGGTCTCGTCACCGCTGCATCTGTTTTCACTGTTTATGAAAACTTGTGAAGATTGCCAGTCTCAAAATGCAGTTTTCTTATAGGCCGCCCTCTCTTCTTCATGTATTCTCACCCTCTTATAACTGGTGTTTTAGCTAACTGAAAAAATATATTACTCTGGTACCAAACCGGACTTACCCATACGAGACCCACTTAGTCTCCACTAATAGACTCGTACATACTGAACGCTACCCAAACTATAGCCCGTCCTTGAGGCCGAGTCATAGCGTGCGGCAGGCGTCATACATGAACTAATCATACGAAACACAATCCGCGCATACTAATGCGCAGCTCCTTTGTGCTAACTCGCGTGATACAGCGTGTGCGTGCATGACTACTTGCGCGGGGCTAATTACAATGTATTTTGGAATAAACAGAATTGGTTTCGATGATGTCTAGGTGTATGAGCTGTGGAGTGATAAGCCCTGGGTTCCTTTCAAGTTGCTGTGCGCCTCGTAGAGTGGATTGATATAGTCGGAAGTGTCAAAATACGCCATGTGTTTTCTACAATAGGCATTAAACTTATTTATATCTTGTTTTGAATGTGATAAGAACAGAAGGATGGTGACGCAAATTAACATGGTTTTATACTTATTGATAGCAACGCTTTCTACTAAGTTTTTCTCCTTCTTGACTCTAATACTAAATTATAACCGAAATAGAAAGATAGCGGAATAATAAAATTATATTCTTTATTAGATAAACCGACACAACCCGGCCTGAAAATATAACCTGGGATCATACAATCCAGACATTCTGCCATCAAACGAAGGAAACGTGTTTGTTTTGAGTTGTAAACGACTTGCCCCTAGTTAATAGGCTTTTAAGTGCTCGATAGACATTTGTGTCAATGCTAATATAACATTGTAATCTCTGTTTATACCGTGTTTACATTCGGCTTTATCCATCGTATATTATGGCTTATATGTATATTTAGTGATTCAAAACAACCACTCACGTCTCGGTGCATGCTTTAAAACCCACATGATAAAGGGATGAAAAAACAAACAAGATGATGACTGTTATGACTACGGTTCCATTCAGTATACACAATACTTGGCGAGTTACAAAGTACAGCACATTAATAATTGGGATTACGAATTGAATTTGTACTCATCACCTTGAGACATAATATATTTACTATCTGAACGCCCCGCTCGTATTTTCTCGACAAATTTACATGCCTAAGTGCGCTAAGAAAATTATAAATGAGGAGGTTTTTGACAATATTTTAATACCAAACTCCTAACGCCTTTGCACACCAAATCGACTTAACAGCGACTAATCTGCTTCCAATATCCAGCCACACTCAACTTCTCGAGCCTTTACCTTTTGTACCAGGAAACATGGCTCACAATCCAATAATTGACTGAGTTAAGTTGGTGCGACATTCGAGGAATTAACTCGCAGTTTGTAACCAAGTGAGTGTATTAACACGTTTTAACATGACCCTGAACAGATAAAGGATGTTATCGATAGTGGCTGACTACTGGAAATGGCGCGTGGGACGCGGGATAAACTAGGGTTGCCACGTGTACTATATAATATAGTATCGTAATATATTCTAGTCAATTGTACTATATATTATAGAAATATAATATAGTACGCAAAAATACTATATTTTTAACGCTAATTCAAATGTCACGATTTTTAAATTAACTGTAACAAGAACGGGAACTCTCGCGCAGTGCAATATAGAGAATATTAACAAAAAAAAATATATTTAAAAAAACTCGCTTTATAATAAATCCAACTAAAAATTAAATAATAAATTTTAAAAAAAATAGAAAATAATCTATACTATTATATAAAGCTGAAGAGTTTGTTTGTTTGAACGCGCTATCTCAGGAACTACTGGACCGATTTTGAAAATTCTTTCACTAATAGGAAGCTATATTACTCCTGAGTGCTAGGCTACTTATAGGCTACAGGCTACTTTTATCCTGGTAAAATATTTTTATCCCGGAAAACTTACCCAAGCGGGCGGAGCCGCGCGCAATTTTTAATAAAATTGATATAAGAATAGTGTAAATAAGAAAAAAAAATATTTTATTGCAAAAAGCGTGCAGTTCTCAATTCGTAGTGTATTTTTCCTGGTAGTATTACCTTAGAACTCCGTCACTTATTAAGCGATTTGGAATATTATTTTTTCATTTGAATGGATATTTTAACATATATTGCCGATCTCTCGTCACAAATATCAGATATAGACGATGCATTTCCGAATCGCAACAAACTTTTGCACCAGTATGAGAATCGCGCCTGAGACATTTATTCACAGGCTTTAATAAAAACAAATATACACAACACCCGCAACTAAAAATAAACGTCATAGACACCGCAAACCACATAATGAAATGTATTGATGGAAACAATACTTATAATATAGAATACGCAATAAAAACAGTATAAATAAAGATGAAATAAACGGAGGAAGAACACAGTGACCCCCTCACACGTGCAGGTACAACGCGCGTGAGCGTAATAATAAACCACGCGTTACTTTGTTACCGCGAACTCGGGTTCAAATGCAGATTCGCAAATGGCCATCGAAACGTTCGTAGACAGCGTACAGACTTTGTTGGTACATTTTTCACATTAATTCTTTTCTGGGATAAATTATATTCTGCCTTTACAACTTGAACTCTTGAAAAATACGCGGGCGTAATCCTTAACCACAAATATTTTACTAATGAGCAGTTTTAATCTTATTTATTAATAACTCCTACACGCGACTTAATATAATCGTTATAATCCCTCAATAATCTTCAACGCAAAAACAAAATAACAAATATTATTTTATATACAACAAATTATATCTAAAAATTCAATAAATTTGACTTTACCAGAAGCTTTTCGCGGGCGTTTCTAAAGAATTCTCGCTTCGAGTACTGCACAATATAGTGTGGAAAGATTCCGTACATCCGCGCTGCTTTAGGATATTCGCATCAATATCTAGGTCTTCGATAATACGCATTCCATACTCAATAACATACCAGAAAGAGCATATTTTTCACATGAGCTTGCACATAGTATGTTTGTTGCTCGCCTGGAGATAGGTTCTAGCTGTCAGTGTTGTCTCTGAACAGCGGCGACATTACTCAGAACCTTACATTTACATCAATGGCATTGGTCTGCGCTCTTCGCACTATACACTGTACAGAATGGGTAAAAACTGTAAATGCAGATTAAAAACACTGAAAAAACTACCCCTGTTCGCTACTTCTCTTATCTCCATCCCATGTTTGTCTGTAACAGATTGCTTTGAGCGATCAGATTGCCAAATGTACTACGTCTCTGCCTTGATCCTGTTAAATACAGTATTTTTTTGGGTACAATCTATTTATCTATATATATAAAAATTTCGTGTCACAGTGTTTGTTACCATACTACTCCGAAACGGCTGAACCGATTTTGATGGCCGATGAAATTTTATATTCCCACTTGGTAGGTCTGAGAATAGGTTGTTATCTATTTCATGCCCCTAAGTAATAAGGGCGGCCCACAAAAAAAAATCAGACAATATTTTTTTTATGCTGTGGCATTAAAAATTACATACAACCCTAAATTTTCTACCTTCTTCCATCATCCCCTATTTTTAATAACGATATAATTAATTTAATAACTTTTAACCCCGGTCGGTAACTAATCAATTGATCTTCATTTTTTTCTACTAAAACAATCTCTAAAAAGATCTTATATGGCAAAACAACGTTTGCCGGGTCAGCTAGTAAAGTTATAAAATCCAGCACACAATAGGTATGCAAATTAAAACGACACAAAGCGAAACAGCGATAACGTCGCAACTAATTAATAAAAATTAATTATTACATATAAATAATATAACAATAAACGCTAATTACTTTTGTCAAATGATGAAGCCACCATTTTCCTTGTTATTTATTGAACTGGTTATAATGACCCTGAAACACAAGTGTGCTTGGAGCTTGTTTTAAGGTTCTTTCCGAGGGAAATATTGTCAACAGCTTCTATCTGTATCCTTCCCGTAAACAGAAAAATTGAGGTTTTTCACACAGATAAACTTACTCTTGTATCCATTGAGTTTAGAAATAAAATAGCTTTCGATATCTAATCGGATGAACCATTTATGTAATACACACACGAACAATCTCCTACCTATTTACCCCGTTTAATAGTAGATTACGTATGCGGGCATAATTTTGGCAACCTTTGTAGGACGTAATGGCGCAAGTTGTTAGTCGACATGATTATAATCACTGCCGCGGTATAAAGAAAATTCAATTTCCGATCTGTGCAACTCGATTGACAGTAGGTCCAAAGTCGCAAGCTCACGTGTCTTTTGAACAAAGTTCGATTTCCTGCTAGTGACTGGTTGCGATAGCATTCACTGAGCGCGGGTAAAACCCGACGAACTGACACGTTTTATAATAAATGCAGAAACGTCATAATATAATATTTAAATATTATATGCTTACGCCTCAATGCCCTGTAAACCAGTCTAGACAAGAAGTGCATATAAGGCCGATAAAAATAAACAATGCCAATACTAACTATGCGTTGATAGTAAGAATAAACCAATCAGAACAACTCATCTGAAAGCGTGTCAAACAAACTTCATTCTAAGTGATCCATTTTCGCCATGGACCGGTCGGTAGCGGTAGACATCGTTTATAGGAATGGGCCATTAGTATCCACGGTTTACGAAGCTTATTTCCACGTTGTACTTGCGTTACAAAAATTGCTATTAGAATCTAAACAGTGACTCCGGGAATAAGCTGTGATAAATTCATTTCAGGTATATTTTTGATCATCGACTACTTATTATATAATACGTCAATATTTGGACTGCCTTGTAATTGAGTACAACTTGAAACGCGCAGCGAAACTAAACGATTATCTCTTTCCACTGC
Source organism: Sphinx pinastri (assembly GCA_947568825.1). Taxonomy (NCBI): domain Eukaryota; kingdom Metazoa; phylum Arthropoda; class Insecta; order Lepidoptera; family Sphingidae; genus Sphinx; species Sphinx pinastri. Next base: position 3,251,255 of record OX387614.1, on the reverse strand, counting down.
CGAGTACTATAGTTCCTTTCAAAACATCTTGTAGGTCAGTGCCGCTATCACTAGTAACTGTAAATAATTATAAACAAAATTAATCGCAATTATCTCTCCATCAGTGAATGTGAAACGAGCAAGGTCCCTACTTCTCAGTATTTGTACTGTGGTATTTGTACGTCGAATGTTTGTTTTGCATATTTTAACGTGTTGGTGAGGGAATGTAGTATGATTTTTTTTTGTATTGATTATATTTCAAAAACTTCTATACAATTTAGATTAAACTTACACTTACAGAAGTCTAATTACAAGTCTCGCTGTAAATTTTTAAGTAAAAGATCAATAAACATATTATGACGCAAAGACAATGTCCTCAAAATCGTTACACAAGTTCCCACGCACTGCTGAACGGCAGAAACAAAACGATTACACCTACAAAAACGAGTCTCTGAAAAGAGATCTACCTAATACATCATATACACGTGTCGTGGAATACTTCGAAGTTTATAGCAAGTCTGTGGTGTTGCTTCTGTCTCTTGCAAAAGCGTGTTGCTAAAGAAATATTGCCGCTAGTGTAAACGCATCTGGTCGTTCTTGCGCAATAAATTGCTGAGAGAACTTCCTAGTCTAAACTTAGCTTTACTGCCTCATTTCTTAACCAATGTTAATGTAGTTTTGACAGGAAGGTTTCTTTTTCGTACTATACATATACTGTTACATAAATACATATACAATAATGTACAAAAACCATAATAGGAAAATACTCTATCGGCGAATGATCATCTCTCATTAGTCGACAGTCGACACGCTATCTAGACTCTACTGCACTTTCGGTGCAGTGGGGTCACATTGCCATGACTGTATAGAAAAACATACTCAAATTGCTTGGCGATTACTAAGAACACAAGGAAAATTAAATCATAATTAGAATTCTTCACACGATGATAATAAAAATAACCGGACAAGTGCTAGTTGCGCTTTTCGCAGTTGTGAAAAAATCAAAGAGAGCGTAGACCCGCGTATTTGATATAAATTTCAGTTGGATACCTCTATGCGTTATTAAGAAAAATGGCTGTGGCAGACAGACGGACAAAAATGTGTTTATATAAGGCCTCCTTTTGAGGTACACACCCGTGTATATTTAGGTTTTTTAATATATTGTAATTGTATGGATTTTGGACGCTATATTTATGTTAATACATGACCTCATCACGTTTAATATTAACCATGAAATTTGTTAATTACTATAATAAAATTCAATATGATTCGCTCACGTGGTATTTATGTTAATATGACTTGTGAGTTGTGGCACAATGATGTTCCATATAATAAAGAGGTAGATAAGGCATTAGAATGCGCAATTTGAAGACTTGAAATTGTCCAATTGGGACAGTTACATACACTGCAGGTAAAAGACAAATACTAGCTGTATGTTTTGTTCGCTCAGGGGCCTTAACCAGAATGCCTTTCTACAATAGGTAACGCTAATAGATTAAAGAGTGGCTCTCTAGGAAACGACGCAGCTGAAGAACTGGCTAAAAGAGAGTCAGACCAGGTATTGATGGGTCCCAATCCAATAATACCGCTGCCCTTCAACCAGCTGATAACATTATTTCCTAACAGAACACAAAAACAACACGCGTATCAGTACATGTAGACAATCCCGGAAAGCCGAGCCACAGCCGGATACCACCTCTATCTTTGGACGGGGCATCCCTACGTATACGCCCATTAAACAAACGATTATATGTAGGTATGATCGACAGCCCCCTATGTTGGGGATGTCGGCCGTCGAAATAGCTTCCCACGTCATCCTGGAGTGCAAAGATGTAGCTGTACAACGAGCAGAAATCTTCAATTCGCCGGAGTCACTCCGAGAAGCCTCAGGGAAAACCAGGAAGATACTGCGCTTCTGGTCGGGGTTAGGCTGGCTTGTCCATCAGCTGGCATGCACGTCACGCACAATGTGCCGATACATTTACGGACTAAGTGCGGGACAAGCCCAATACCAATAGATTAAACAGAAAAAATGTACTGGAATGACATATCCTATCTATAAGTCTATCGCTAGTATATGTCATACTGAAACATAACGTTAGCGTTAATGATTGTAGAATGACTTCTTGGCTACGGGCGCTACGGCCCTTGTGTATGTGTGCGTGCGGAACACTTTTTTCATTTGATTTGTTAGGGTACGGTGTATATATTTTTGTAAATGATTGTAGCACCTATAATTATTTTACTTTAGCTGTTACTCCTACAGTTTATGAAGAACAGGTTACTAAATAACACAAAGTAAGAATAGGTTAAGTGATACCCGGTCGTAGCTCGTAGTTTGTACCATCAAGTGACTCGCCTGTTCGCTCTATCATACACCAGTTAATGTGTCATAACAATGTAATTAGCATTTGGAGCACACACGGTAGCAGTGGAATTAATACATCTGTGTAATCACGGTGTACAGTAACATGTGCCGTCGCGTCGTTAGACGTACAACAACGCTACGATCGGTATCGGATCCGACGTGATATCGTGTCGGTGTCGTTTAGAGCGAATCTATATTATTGTTATTGTTTGTTGACAGCAATATTTTATCAATGGTAATCCTTGTGTATTTTGTACAGGCAGAAAAAATATTGTATTTTATAAAAAAATACATAACTATAAAGTAATAGATGGAAAAGGAACGTTTTGATGCCCAGCCTGTTATCTGAACTCTACTAGTATAACGTTACTAGACCCATTGGTTAATTATATTACAGCGGGATAGTACAGCGCTGCTCTGTGTGCGCGTGCGCATGTAAAATATGACCTAGGTGAGAAATGAGAGCTTGCTCACACAGAGTCTAATTCTCACATATCGCATCGTCCGCAGAATACACAAGACAAAATCTAGATATGTCTGTATCCTGTAGCCTTCACACTTGATACATCAAGTGTTAATTTCGCTCACGTGGCGCCCTTGTTAGTGGTATCCTACTAATATTATAAACGCGAAAGTTTGTAAGAATGTATGGATGTATGGATGTTTGTTACTCTTTCACGCAAAAACTACTGAACGGATTTCGATTAAATTTGGCACACGGGTAGATCATGTCCTGGATTAACACATACGCTACTTCTTATCCCGGGAAAATATAAAGCGGGACTTTTATTCCGGGAATGCTTTTTAACGCGGGCGGAGCCGCCGGCTAATGCTAGTACTATTATATAGGGAGGGTGGCGTGCCGCGACGGGCAAAATGCCACCGGCTCCGGTTTCAGGGGGCCTCGAAATTTACATTTATTTTTATTGGGATTGAAAATATAGTCGCCGGAAAAATCTATACTATAGGTAGGAACAGATTTTTCATGTTAAGAGGTCAATTAATTTGCCAAAAAAACATGGTATCCGCCAACACCTTTGCATCACTCACTTCACTTGCCACGCGCTATAATATAATGAAGGTCACGCGTGTTTACGCGAGGTTAGCTGGCGGATGGTAACAACCCACCACCCGTGGGGTGGGGGAAGGTGGTGGGTCGCAACACATGAATGGAACTTTAATATTCACAAAATATTATCGGCATGCGATGAAAAGTCCAAGGCAGTGACGTCAAAGCTGCAATTTACGGTGACCTTATAAAAATAACCCATCGTTTTAATGGTGCATAATATAAATGCATACGTATTACTTTTTTTTACCACGAAAGGGGTTGGTAGAGGTATTATAGCTGGTGCAGGTTAGTCAAGGTCATATCCGACGCAGGCAGAATGTGATAGAGAAACTATAATCCAAAATATCTCAAACCCATTTTAGATTGTGGTTTTCGAAAAGATAATTGATAACAAACGTGGATTCCAATTGCAAAGTGCTTTTTGTTTATACATTATTTTACCACAAGACTGACAGACAAGGAAGTGGGTCATGTAGTGGTAATTAATTTAAAAATATATATTTTTAAAGCAGCATTCGACTTGGCGCATTAGGTACATTTATTTTATCATAAGTTTTACGAAGATATTTGATATTTTATAATTATATTATGCTGACTTAATTAGTTTAACGTGGTAATTAAAATTATAAAAAGTGAATACCAATTGATGATTATAAGCAAAAAAAAAAAACTCTGCTTTTGCTCACTCTGCCATATCTGTTTGCAATTGCATGTATAGTGTATTCCGTGAGCTTATTCAAAAAAATTAAACGCCAGCTTAAAACCAGGCTATTTTGATCATTTACCATAAATCTTGGTAAATTTCGATTCTAAAGGAGACGTGGCGCTCACTCGAACGACCACGTGAATGGTCAAATGTAAAAAGCCTAACAGAAGCCGGACAAGCTGGACATCGTTTAATGTGGCCGTACACGCATTCAAGAAGCCTAACTATGTCCGGCTTTACGCGGAGGCCTGGCAACGCTATCTGCAACAGTTTACAATAATGTACTCACTTTCAGTAGCATTGGCGGTGTTGTTCGCTTCAGCGTTTCCGGGCGGGCTGGCGGTGAGGGCGGGGCGCGCGGACGTGACCGCAGTAGCGGGAGCCGACGTGACAGCCGCAGAGGCGACGACGGCATCTGCGGCGACCGCGTGCGCCGGGGCAGGGGCGTCGCGACGCTCCCTCTCCAGCGTCACGATGTCGTGCCGGCGGAAGTTCAGGCTCTTGCCTTGCACCTGGTACTCTTCATTCCACGCTGCAACAAAATAAACTATAAGTTAGTCAATACTATGTAGAGTCTATGGTATTGCTGAGCTAATTGGGGTGAAGCTGTCTAAGCTCGAGTGCTGTTTATGAAAATCTTCAAATTATCTTCAATTAAAGGCAAGAAGTCTAAGCTTCTTGTGTCTTGTCACTACATATGGAAGAACAAACTCTATAAATATGACAGACCGTACCTCGGCTATTTGTAAGGCACACAACGTTACCTATAAATACAGAGTCACTATACCTTATAATTTTAACACTAAGCGCACTACCTACAAAAGAATGTGAACCAATGTTTCTTATAAACATTATTTAGAGATTACTTGAAGCAAAAGCAATGTTTCAGTTATTTTACTGTTATTAAAATACGTTGAAGTTTATTTTTAAACAGAATTATGATTGTTTAGTTAATTTATCTATCATACTTTTTAAAAGTATATAATTATATTATTTGGAAGACACACAGCTATATAATACCAATAATTTATCTATCTAATTTAAATACTATCTTTTGCTCGCGACTTCCCCCGCGTGAAAGGGTTTTTCCGGGATAAAAGTAGTCTGTGTTAATCCAGGACATGATCTACGCGTGTGCCAAAATGTCATCGAAATCCGTTTAGTAATGTTGGAGATGTGTTGTAACAAACAAACAGAAAAACAAACAGACAGAGAAATGAATTACAAAATCGCTGATTTGTGTTCCATTACTCTTCTTGAGTCGCCCTCTTTCTTTTTTATCACTTTTCTTTAAATGTACGGACAAACCGGTTCTACTGCTATATTAATATATTTATAGTTTAAACAAGTTTTGACGAATTAACCCAATGTTATTGAATTTTAAATAGTTTTATTTTGATAAAACTCGTTATAATTATAAGAATTTACATCCTTCTGAATTAGATCTAAAACGTCTCCTATTCATTATTTTAACTACAGCTCGTGGCCATAATATCCAACTTTTATCCCTTAAATCCTGTTCGCAAATATTTATCGGAACACCAGCACCCATTCAAAACATCTTAAAACCGCATTCACGAACAAAGACGTCACGGCGCTCCACGGTGTTGGTAAACAAAAACGCGTTACAATGACACATTTCCTTCACGATGATTGCACGCTGCTGTCGGGTGACAGAGAAATATCTAAACGAGTACCCCTCTCACCCGCCGTTACAACTAACTAGGATCGATGGGTTTATCAGTGAATCTCCAGGAAAACTAAGATTTTGAGATTTTTACTACACTTAGGGCCAATTTCGGCGTTTGGCGATAAATGCTTGTTGTCACTTAACAGTCTTACTTAAATAAAACTCGCAAAGCTATGCTTAGTTACGTCCTAACTAGTCAGTTCTTAATCAATGCTTAACTTTTGACACACAAATTTACTCGATCAACTGTAAGTCAAAACCCGCCATCTTGCCCTTTAAGTAGGTTTAAACTAGGCCACGGCGATGTTTAATTTTGACAGTTATTTAAGCAATGCTTAACCACCTCTTAGCACTAAAACAAGTTTATAAGTAACATTTTTGCTAATCGGTGGTAAATCAAATAATTAAAAAATAAGACAAGTTTATAAGTAAGACTGTAAATGTATAAGCCGAAAAAATACAAAAGTCACACTCAAGTCTATTCTCCCAAATAATAGGAAATAAAATGGTAACAAGCTCTCTTTGATAAATTATAAACCTAGATAGAGTGACGACGCGCTGCAATGAAACTAAAACAAACAGGCCAACTTTTCTTAAGCTAGTATGCGTGACAGCTTTGTCATACGCTATCGCTGCATCATTCTGCGTATCCTTGTGTGCGCGCATAATGATGCCAGTTATTACATGGTTTCTATTAAAATGGGGAGAAAATTATATCCATGAAAAACAACAAAAAATAATTCACTCGAACTCATTTAGTGGACAATTGTTGGCCTCAATTTTTTTTTGACGCGTTTGAAACGTTCAGTGTCTATCTAGGTATATAATTAATCAAAGCAATAGCTGTTGAATACGATGACTGTCAATTAAAATTTATTTGAAACCTGTGAAATAGACCCTAAGAAAAGTTTTTCAAGATTTTTCTCTGGAGCCGCTGCGATTACGCTTTACCTAGGATTGTCGTTTGCCAACCCTGCTGTGTAATTAAGTAATCTACTCTAGGGACCGAATTATTAACGACACGCATATAATTTATCTGGTGAGTAGATTTCAATCACTAAGGACTTTTGATCTCACAACACACACCTGAGACTAACGTCTGAGAGAAAGAATCAAACTTATGTATTTTAGTTTTATTATTTAATAGTGTCGGTTGATGTTCATTAAAACAGACGTACATTACGTAACGTGATCCTAATAGCCAGTTTCGGCCACGGCTGCCAATCTCAACGGAGATCAGCCAGGTATGCAGGAGATATTATAGTGCATAAGTGTGTGCGCAATACACAGGTGCACTCGCTATTCCTTCACTCTCATAGTCCGGTGAGACGGCAATCCGACATGACCGGAGAGAGATCAGGCGCAGGACCAACGGCTTTACGTGCTTTCCGACGCACAGGGGTATCACACCGCTAACTTCCTGACTCCGAGCTGCGACTGAGTAATTTTTTTAAGATGTAAAAACTCAGTCACTATGACTTTTGGCTCGACCCGGGATTCGAACCCAGGACCTCAGTGCGCATATCGTACTCTTAACGCGTACGCAATACAACTACGCCACCGAGGCAGTCAGACGTACATTGTGACAACATTGGACCAAGGTTCTTCGTTTTTGTTTCGTTCGCCTCTCACCAACATCGGTGACCTTCGACAGTGGTTTTCACCAATCGATTTCACTCCAGAACATTCTATTACATTAATGGATTGGTATAATTCGCTTTTCCTCGCCTACACAATATTTATTTACAAGTGATGCCACTGCATTTGATTTTAAGGGACTTCCAGGTAGAGTATCGAATAATGATAAATTGCTAATTATCTCTCGCCAGTTAACAGTCGACACCTTGTGTACGGTCGTATGGATGTTTTCAAACCCAGTAGGCAGGGTCTGAGCGGAGTGCGGGAAGTTAAAGTTGCCTGATCTACCAATTGTTCGGTCGATACGCCATCACTTCCTCGCGGACATCTACAAGCGATGGGTCAAGTTGTTTGGCGACAGCTTTACGATGGTGGGTAACCGAGCGGATACGATTATTCTACTAACAAATTACATTATACAGCGTCCTTTAAACCGTAACAAAAGAGAAAATATAGACAATATGTATTACGTACCTACTAAAGGTGCCATAATCGCACTCATAGAGTACAAGACAAACATCTAGGAGCCATCTTGGTTTTTCTATTTGAGTAAAACGACACATCCGCTTGTCCAATACATGTCGGCTGAACAATTGCAACAATTGGCAAACGGGATACGTTCTTTCCGTTTATTTATTTCTATTATACTAAATAATTCAGGTCAAGAAATTTCACCGAAACGAAGAGCGATATGAAAACGCTGGTATGGCTTAGTGGGGAGTGGAACGGACTGCCGAGATGGATGAAGATTGAAGCGGGTTAAATTAACATACTATGGGTATCCAATTTGAGCTGAATTTTCCAAGTGCAGGTTAGGGATGCAATGTCAGGAGGCAACCTTTACATTATAGAATTGCAAATAAGTGTATCCAGGCAGTAGCTTTTGAACTGGTTTGACAGACAATCAATTTCCAATACAGAATTCCCTATAACTGACGCAACAGCGTAATTCTCGTGAAATTCGTAACAACGGCGTAGATTCGTCACACCTTATTATCAGTAAAAGCGTGGTGGCATGTCGACTTGCAGTTCGCATGTCCGTGACTTTATTACCCGACGTGGATATCAGAGTTTTAGAAGCAAAATAGAGCGGAAGCCGCGGAATAAGCCATCACTTTGCAAGTATTGCAAAGTATCCACGTGTGTGAGTCTTTTGCCTTAAAAATTTGCACAATTATCAGGATATTTCCTCATGACAAGTTATGTGGATTCCTGAGTTTGGTAAATACCCTATTGTATTTATATAATATTTCATGTCTGTACATGTTTTTTGAGATATAAACGAGAAAGGGACGATAAATTCTATACCCTTTCCAGCAAATTATAGATCAAACCACGCTTTGACAGATCTGATAACGTAATAAGATTTATTTCTATATTTGCATAGCCTCTACGCAGTCTGCAAGACCCAGCTAACGATATGGCACGTAATCGTCGCAAGCAATTGCAGTCGCGCGGCGCGGCGCAAATATTATCTTCGCTGATGGACGCAGTTAACAATGCCTTTTGTCAGCTAATATAGACACGGATGAGCTGCAGTGGCGGCTGGGTCAGCTGGGCCGGCCACAATCAACCCGTTGTTCGGTGACAATAAGCGGACTCGTGGGTGGTTACACGCATCCTCTGCATGCGAGGGTCTTGTGCGTCTTACTTCGAGAACGTTCCATTGGTGTCATTATGAGAGTATTCGTAGCTATGAATCGTTGGTTTAGATGTTTTAATATGGTCCCTTTGTTAGTACGTATTTAAACTTGAACATTCTTGATTGATTTAAGCAATGTTTCTTATAAAAGTATACAAAATTGTAGAAATAATCGCATCTAAAACTCTATTTAAAATATGTATGTAATATGTACCTATGCATTTTTTCCTTATCACGAGCAGTTACAGGTCAGTGACCAGGTACAATCTTAACAATAACAAAAATAAGTAAAAAAGCAGACAAAATACACAGATTATATTACAAAGTAACTGTGAACAAAGAAATGTCGTTTTCATAATAAATAAGAGAAACACTTGTTTGCTTATATTCTACGAAAAATCATATTCGTACATCGCTAAGATAGTTCAATTCAACTTTATTTATGAATTATCAATTAGTATGTAAACAGCGATCGATTAAGTTTAGCGAGTAATGAAACGGACTGCCGTGAATGAGTTGGCGGGTTCCATCCCATGCACAGGCCACGCACATCTCTCTTCGAACTTAGGTACGTGTATTCATTAGCAATTATCGCGTTAATGATGATTGAAAACATTGAGCGCAACAGTAATTTAGGACAGTAAGACGAAGCGAATTTAAAGAGATATGATTTTTTAAATCCCCTACTTAAGTCCGGGCTAGTTTTGAAATTAAATGCAACCACATTTACTTAATTGATTATAATGGTAGGTTCAACGGCTCAATTAACAACACTTTTAAAAAAAACAGGCGAGTTAATGCGGCTTGAGCTCTTACAATTATAGAGGAATTTTCGCTGTTAAAAGGAAAAGCATGGGGCTTTCTTCGTCTTTAAGTAGCCCAAAGGTATTCATTTTAGATCGAGTCTACGCCAAGGTTTAATGGTATTTAACATCACACTAATCAATCGATACTGTAGGTACGAATGTTTATTTATTTATTTACACTTTATTGTACAATTGTACAACAAACATATAAAGCATAAAACAAAAAGAAAAATGAAAAAGTACAAATGTTGCGATAACTTGACGATATTCGTGGCATTAGGCATTGCGTCGTGGTAAATTGAGATTGATCCTTATTACACTAAACTTTAGTTTGATTATTCTAAACTTTTTTGTCATTTACGCGATATTGCTAATTACACTATCTTCGACGATTTTCATTTAATATTGGTACAGGGAAGTATTTTAACGCCTTATTAATCGCGATAATGAGTGTTGACATTGATTAAGATCAATAAGGCAGGCCCTAAGAGAGAGTAGTGAAGAAAAAATTATTCACACCACAGACAAGGCCTCGGGAGACAGTGGCAAAGGACTAGATTATTCGTCATTTACAAACAATCTACATTCTACATTGTACACAACCTTTTTATCATGTGGGCCACAGATATGCTTGCTCGCAACTGACCACGAAGCAAATTAATTAATCTACCCAAGTGTCTTAAAACGGGCTTAAAATTCTAAACAAGATACATATATTTGGATGGTAATCCCAAAAACTAGGGTCTTTGCAATAAATTGTATACTTTTAAAGTCCTCCGATTTTGAGATTTATGTCATTTTATTTTGCTTAAAAACTACTTTAAGTACGATCATTGCAAAAATGTAGTTTGTATAATATGAAGGGGGTCTAAAAATGTTGTTTTAATGGATCCAAGATCCATATTTTTGCCCCTTTAATATCCATGAAGTTTGAGCCTGGTTAGATTTTGAGGCCCAGCAGTCAACGTCCATACAAAAAGCGGACATCTTCTTTAATGTTTAATTTATTATAATAAAAAGTAGAATTAACACAATTAACAGAATCTTACTATCTCACTTCATAGTTCATACTAATATTATAAATGCGAAAGTTTGTGAAAACGTTTGGATGTTTGTTAGAAGTAACCGCAGACTACTGAACGGATTTGAATGAAATTTGGCACACGGTTAGATCACGTCCTGGATTAACACATAGGCTACTTTTTATCCCGGTAGTTTACTCGCATGGAAAGTAATGGATATTTTTTATCTGATTCTTTAAGTATATGACGCTGGGGTCGTACTATGATTTAGGGACGTTTGTAGCAGGTATGCTTACGCGGGTAAATCTGCGAGCAACATCTAGTAGTTTTAAACTTCTCAGAAAGGTCAGGGTATCTTGGGAAGTGTCTTTTGTTTTGCGGAGATTTATGAATTCATATGGGCCACTTGCAGACGCTCCGCGGGTAACATGTGTGCAGTATAGCTCCACACCGCACCTCATACACTCAAATAGGCCATTAATTGGACCTCTCGAAAGCCCGCATAATCGCTTGATCACTCTGAGCCCATATCCCGGCAAGTAGTCGTTGTGCTGACAATTCGTCGTCAAATAGAGCGCGTTAACGCATTATTGGTTTTAATTGAAACATCAGGATGGAGCAATTTACTTACAAAACAACCGTTTCACAATTAACGCGAGAGGGTGACGAACTTGGCGGCTTGTAACGTCAATACGTTTTTTTTTAATGGTAAGTCAAAGACCCTTCCTTATTCACGTTACTTAGCTAAGCACGATGCAATGCTGTGCTAATAAGGCTGTTTCTCAGTACTTCAGCATGATAGCCTTCACGGTAGCCATAGGGGCGCTGTGATTGTGTATATTGAGATACAACTTAATTTCAGTTGGTTGTCTGGTAAAAAAAGCTGAACAAAACCAAAAAATAAGTACAAAGGACATGTCCAAAAACGTGCTTAAAATTCTAACCAAGATACTTTATACATATTTGGATAGTACTCCCAAAAACTAGGCCTTTGCAATAAATCGTATAATTTTAAAGTCCTCCGATTTTGAGATTTATGTAATTACATTTTGCTTAAAAACTACACTCAGTATGAACATTTGTAAAAAAAGCTAGTTATAAATGAAGATCCAAGGTCCATATTTTTGCCCCTTTGATACGAGCAAACGGTTCACCTAATGGCAAGTGTTTGTTTATGCGGGTGTAAGTCTAACACAGTGGTAAGTAACTCCGCTGCCGATAAACCATAGCAACGTCATCTAAAACTTAGGATTACAAGACTAAATGGTATTGAACTGCGCACATTACTGGTGTATAGCTATAAACTAAAGCATATTTAAGCAAATGGTCTGAATGTTAACGACTAATGTCTTATATTCAAAGACGTGTTATGAGCTCATGACCTGTCCAATACTCCAAAACAACGTTTCCGTTGTCAACCGTAACCCTTGCCATCAGGCAAGCGAGTTCCTCATCACGTCATTCGATTGTATAAAAAAAATATTGAATATATCACTATCGCCGATGACTATAAAAACCTCGTTAATTATGTGTAAATCAATTTGCCGGTTTTTATTAGCAAGATAACTCTTCATTGTTTAGTATTTGACCAATAATTTTAACGTACATTTTAGATAAATATGACATAATATAATTAACATTTCGAATTTATAAATCGTTACCAGCTACCATATAGCCTCAGCCACTGATTGTTAGTTATCATTTTTCTGTTTTGTCATAAAATGTCGTAGAATCTGATTCAACAAATATAGAATAAGTTCTTTATTTGAAGATAATATTATAGTATGCTTGCGCACAGCGTCAAAAAAGTACATACTCTGTGTATATACAAATAAGATTTAAAATAATTTAACATAATAATAATGACGTCTTGTCACGGCTTGTATGTGAGAACATCGACGTAAGAAATAACAGGAAAAGCGAGAAAGAAACTCGATTGTATGAAATCGCAGAGTAGAAGATTGTTTTGTCTCAAAAGCATGTCATACATGTCTGTTTCTCTGTTTGTATACTAGCCCTGAACGAATTTTCATAGGAGGACAGAGTATAATTTGCAGCAGAATATCTTCATTGAAATTGGATATAGGAAAAAAGTTCGTCATTTTCGGATATTTATAATTTTTTTAAACTATTTAGGCTCAGATACCACGCAGATGAAGGATTGGACACAGCTAGTTATTAAACAAGTAAAGATCCTTTTTGTTACAATCGCATGTTTTTTATCTGATAAACATAAAGCATGACGAATCTCGACGTAGGCTGAAATTGATTCTTGATTTTATTACTTTAAAATATTATCCTCAGTATTATTAAAATATTATTTCTGATTTTACTAAAATACCCTTTAAGTCTCGCACGCCGTAAGTAATAAATAATTAAGATTCCACAGATCTATGGTTTACAGTTTACACCTTTCTTATCCATAAACTTGGGTAACACTCCCAGAATTCCTAACATTTATTAACATTTTATATACAGCTTGACTTCATTAAGGGATTCTCTACCTAACTTCCATCGGATGATAGAGAATGTCGTTAATGGGACCAAGGGTTATCCACGTGCTTGACACTTCTGCCACAAACACGTCGCAATTGACACTGATTGATATCAGATAGTTTGTTTTGTTTAACGTACACAATTGACCATATATTCCGCATTGATCGAGCACAATTCAAGTGGTAGAGCACATTGATTCAGCCTCGGACACGAGCTACATAAAGGTGATAGGTTTTACGCAGATTAATTCATCGTAATTTAGATTTTATTGAAGTGATCACCTTAGTGTTGTGAATGACACTATTTTTTTAAATCTTTATTTAAGGACTGCCTCGATGGCGTAGTTGTGTTACGGTACGACTGCAATGCTGAGGTCTCGGGTTCGATCCCCGGGTCGGGCAAAGTGATATTGGGTTTTTCTACTCAGTATCAGCCCGGAGTCTGGATTTTGTGACCGATATGGCGATAGGCTCGCCCCCTATCACATCATGGGACGGAATACGCACGGCGAAAAGTGGGCGCACTAGTTGCACCTCTGCCTACCCCTTCGGGGATAACGGGCGTGAGTGTGTGTGTGTGTATATTTAAGGAGCTCTGTACTATGTTTATGAGTGTGTCCCTCCATACGTGCGCTTTGGTTAGTGACTAGCTGACTACGCTTTTCCCCTCATACACTTAAAATATTTTTAAACAATAACCTAGCCCCCTCGGACGCAGGAGCCCACCACACACTATCAATATTAACATTAAAAGTTAGTAAATATATTTGTTAAAAATGACCGCATAAACAGCTGAATATTTATCTGAAAGTTGAAGCATTGATAAGTCTAGGTCATTACAGGGTGTCATACATTAATATCACATTGTATTTCACGCCAAACCTTTCCTGAAAGAGTATAGAATAAAATACTAAATGAATGATTAAAAACAACTTTTCTACCGCCAAGCAGCAGTGTGCATGCACTGTTGTGTTCCGGTTTGAAGGACATTGTAGCCAGTATAACTACTGGACATAATGAGACTTAACATCTTATGTCTCAGGATGACGAGCGCAGTGGAATGTCACAGTACTTTGTAACTCAAGGTACTGTATGGTGTTACTACTGTTTATGGGCGGTCGTATCACTTACCATCAGGCGAACGGCATGGTCGTCTCGTCATTCAATGCCATAAAAAAAAAACTTTATTCAAGTTAAAAATCATCATCAAACTAAAAATTACAATAACAAAGTCAAAAGTCAAAAGCTTATCACTTATTAGCCATCTAACATAATTAATGATTGTGTGTATGTAATTAGTTATTATAGAGGTCACCAGTAATCGCTCCGGGTAATGTGTCGTTATCAATTTATCTTCGTGTCCACTCGGTTGCTATAACAGTAGGCTACATTGCATGCGGCCGTAAAGGTCACTACCATTTTCCTCATACGAAGTGGTAGGCGACTAAGGTATTGCGATACCTACTGTTGAAGGAAAACTCGAAACCGAGAATAAGAGAAGACTTATGCCTTGCACTCAGTGTGATAAAATTCTTGTATAATTAAGTATTTTTATAGAACATGGGCTGATCGGGAGCTATGGTCGTAAGAAGACACTCTAAACACCCACCTCTTTCAGAATTGAGTTGCCCATTCTTGACGAATAAGGATTGGCAAGAGGGAAGGTATCAAGACACTCCTGGGAATCTGTAACTACTTTTGTTTACGATAAATAAATTCAGTAAAATGTTTGAAATAATCCAGCCTCGAATAACCATTCGATGGATCCACGACACTTACAACTCCATCCCTATTCACCCCATTTGAACGTTACTTGGTAAAGTCCTGGGTGGTTGGTGTGACTATTGTTTATACAACCAATGCGCTCGCCATCACGCGAACTTCGTCATTTATAAAAAAAAGTTTAATACCAACCGATCCGAGGCACTCAGCCGGTTTATTTTTTAACATACGTATAAATGTAAACCTCGTGATGTTTTTATATTACCAGTCGTTGATAAAACATGTTGTGCTACCGGCGCGGCGGGTCCGGACATATCACGGTTAATATGACACGGTCTGGGTGATATTGTGACGCGAATATAATCTAGGGAGCTTAGGACCAAATACGACAATAAAGTAGTAAGAGTAGCCATTGCCATTAATCACGTGATGTAATTCCCGTTTCTCTATATATAGGAGGAAAATTAGTAACAACGTAGAAAGAGCAGTACTATTTATTTATTAATTATAATAGGACCACAAACAGTTACATAATATGTATTATATCTAATAAAATATATGTTATTATAGAGTAGCCATGGTTATTATTTCCGGCCTGGGCCTTTTTAACCGCCAATGTAATTTCCGTTGCTTTTAAGGGTTGAGGACGAATAGAAACAACAAAGTAGGACGTGGGGGTAATGATGTAGAGTAGCCATCGCTATATTTCTAATACACCTAATAGTTCCTTGTTAAGACTTACCTACCTACTTTATAATGTTATATGATAATATAACAATTTAACAGTATTGACCTTATGCCATTGAAAAAACATTATTATACAATGGATGAAATGTTATTGTTATAACAAGTGGTCGAAATTGGATCGTCGAATTTAATATTTTTATTTGTAACACATATAATTAAATTTTATATTTGTCCACTCCTATGTATGAACTTTAATTATGTCAAATATCACACCTGTGCGCGAAATATGCATAAAAAGGGGTAAGCACAAAGTGTTTTCTTCACGTATTAATATGTATATAGATTTGATAAGTGGTACATGATACTTTATATGCCATATTTGTTTATTGTTAAAACCCCTACCCCTAGTTTTGAAATCTAACTCTTTGCGTGATTAAAGATCACGCATAATAAATATACGTATTGCAAAGGCTATTGCATTCCTAGTTCCTAATATACTCTTGGCATAACCGAACTTCGTTGCCCGTATCTGCCTTATACCAAACATAACTGTCATTCCTGTGGTCTGCCACATACATCCAGAGAAATATAGATTCTGGGTAAAACACGATGTTTAAATTGTGTCTCCCAATCATTGGCGTGTATAGATTAACTTATTTCACAACGGGACGTGATCTAGAGAGAGAAACAACGCTTCCATGTTGTTGCACAAACACAGATTTTATAATTTATAGATTTAGAAAATTACTAAATTACATTTCTTATTATAGAAAATATAGTTCTTACAAAGCGTTTTTTCACAAATTATTTATATGCCCCAATATAGGGTAAGCACAGCCCAATCCCTCAAGCTGCGCTCGTGCTCCCACTCATATTACTTCGATCATTTTCTTAGCTATGCACCAAAGTGATAATTATTTTCAATATTAATGCCCATATTGGCTGTATAGTCTAAAGTTAGCACATCGTAATTAGCAACCACGACATCGTGAACCTGATTGACTGCATTACAGATGGACAATTTACATGACGTAAAAACCAGTGGCTTAACTGTCATTATGGTAATGAAACAAATTAGTGCGCAAAAGCATAACTATAGGATGGCATGACGGGCAATATGCCAAGAGCCCCAGGCATCAGGAGGTCCCAAAATTTAAAATTTATTAATTTGCGTATTGGGACCAAAAAAAGGTCGTCGGAAAAAATCTATATAGGTACATATTTTGCATGTCAAAGCCCCATATGATTTAATTTGGCACGGGTCCTTAACACTGTAGTTACGCCATGTGTATGCTATTATAAGGCTGCTGTTATTTACAACAAGCTGATCTTTGGAACAATCTGGCTCTAAGAATCCTTTCTTTAATAGGAAGTATATTATGATCATACAAAGTGTGTCCTTTATATATTATCTATGGTTAGACTCGCCAAACTTTTAACCGCTATGTGGCATAAAATGCGTCCTATCGATTTAGGATTAAAGGAGTTTCGGCAGCGAGTGCAAGGCCTGTGACAATACTGTATAGCAAACTACATAAACAAACAAAAATATGATGCACACATCAAACGCGCCTTACCTAACACTTTTTTGTAAAATACTTGTACTGTGTACAATTTCCCAAATATTTTGTATTATTTATATATTATGTGCAGTGTTTATTTAACAAAATTTGAGCGGTAATTTTATGGCAAATTACACTAATATGTAGAGGTAGAGTTTGCGTGTGTGGTATGGTAGAGGATATTTTACCCTTCTGAACACATTTCAAAATATTTTTCATTGATACAAAACTACACTATCCCTTGGTATATTTCTATTTCTTGTCTTTCATTTATTTATTTTATCAACATAATTATTTTTATATTTCTTTATTTATAAAACCAACAGTTTAATAACAAAAAAAATGACTTGATGTATTCAAATAATAAGGTATTATTGGTAAGGTTTTATTTGTTTCGATACAACTGAATGACAAGTCAACGCACTCAACAGACAGTCAGACTGAGTTTTTTCAAATGTAGTTATTTTTGTCAGGGTCTTATTAAGCTGGACGCGCTCTCAGACCTTCAAGTGCTCCAGGTGCTGCGAGCGCGTTAAGCTTAATAACACACTGACAAAAAGATAACTACAGTTGAAAAAACGGGGCCTATGTGGCAGATCTGCTCAGAAATAGTTCTATAAACTTACACCCAGAACTTTCTGTAACATAGTATACCATAGTTTGCTCAAAGTGCACAGAACAATGAACACAACAATAGTCACTCTTGCATACCTGTTGCTTGGAACAGAAATAAATACCAATTTAGATAGATTTCACCCTCAGTATAATTGCAACAATGGACTTTTCCAGATAATATAAATCTCATATTAAAACCTTGATATTTCGGTAAACATTTTGGGTATGACAAAAATATACCATTATGAACTAATGGAATAAAAGACTACTACAAATTACTGGAAAAAATAAACAATCATGTGGTTTTTTTTTTAATTCATATCTGTGGTTTAGTTTTGAAATGTACAAAGGTCCTCCAGTTGACCTGTGGTCTCCAATCTTTCACTTCACACATTAAAATTAACTTAAAAGTACAAGATATGAATATTTGCTTGAGTTGTTAATGGCCAGTCATGCAAAAATTGTTGGATCATACTGGATATTTTATCACATAGACAAATTGAGTTCTGGTTTAAAATAAAGTTTACTTTCTAGTAGGATCATGGTGAGGATTATGAATATGTGAAAAGGGCTTCAAGCAAGTCAATATTACACATTTAAATGATGAGACAGGTCATGACAGTTCATTTCATGACAGTTTTAGTTATAATTTATGTAAGTAATACTACTACATAGACATATATTGATTTGTAATGCCTCATCACCCTGATGTATTTCATAATGCCTGGTGTCAACACTACCTACATCAATTTAATGATGTCTCACTGTTTACATTTTACTATCAACAACCTAAGATTTGTTGCAGAGAATGTACACTCTACTAGTGAAGTCTTTTGGTCTTTAAGGTCTGAACTGAAATGTATTTTACAAACAGGATTCAACATATTAAATTCTGAGGTGCTGTGGGGTGTTTTATTTATTTATTTACCTAATACCTATAATGGATCAATATTGCTTACACATAATACTTTGACTTTGTGAACAATGATCACCTGCTAGGTAGTTAGGTGCCTCTTTAATGATTTTGTAAAGAAAATATCTATATTTAAAACCTTTTTAAAACCTATATGGGACCCAATCTGGTAGCCTATCTGATGATAGTTGGGAGTTAATTCTTAGAATATTAGGGGAATATGATGTATTCTTTAATTTTTACATACTCTACTCAATAAAGGGAGCTTAGCTTTTAGTGCAACCATTTTATGTTAAATGTGTCTGTGAGTATCTCTGTTATAAATTAGGTAAATATATTACTCAAGAATATTATGACTGCTATGGATCTCATTGCTGTTTGTTATGAATAAACAAGTCACATTTTTGCCCTGATAAAGCAAGACATTATACACAAATTGTTTTTAAAACAATGTTTTGTAATAATTACAACCAAGACATACTGAATACTCAATGTGTTTACATTCACAATCTACAGTTATTTAACTTTGTATACTGATAGTGCCAGAAATTTTGCACTAAATGCCTTGGAACAGTAAATAATGTTATCTATACAGTACTGGCTTAATTACTTCTTTCGTGTTAAACATGTATTATAAAAGAAAACAATGGCACAAAACCAGCTGTTTTTTTAACAATACATAAGTAAACTTTTAGACTGCAGCCAAAAGTTGCGCTTATAAAGCCAGTGAAAGTGTTAACAAATACGCGTCACGAGCGCTCAACCGTGATTGAAGCTTAAACAAACAAGTAAATAACGAAATTTATATGAAGGTATTGGCGACAAATAATTCTCAAAATTACACAAAAATAAAATACAACGCATATAGAGTCGATAGGTACATTAGTCACGAGCTACCAAGTACATACGAAATAACAGTAAAAAAACACGTTCGCTAACAAACAACCATGACGTTTTTCACTTCACGTCAAGAAAATAAAGGCCTGACCTAGAAATAAGTTGTAAACCAACAGGCCGTTCGAACTGAGGAGCCTTCGAGAAACTATCCGAAGCAGCTCACGGTACAGTACGTCATCCGCTTGCACATCTTTGGCTAAACGCATAAAATTCTTGAAAAATTACTAGGACAACGGTACTCACCTTCGCTGCACTGGCTCACGAAAAGCAACACAAGGAATATATTTGATAGTGATTTAAACCTCACAACAACACGAATGCGAACCATTTTTTGTCACGATATAAAAATAATTAATGGACGATTATTTCCCAACTGCCACAAGCGAACGTCATTTAGTTAGGTGGCGGACGAAACAAGTGATAATTTTAAGTTTTCCACGCTGGTCGCTGGCTTGCGTCCGGTAAGAATATTTATTTTTATACTGGCAATCCCGCTGATGCTGTCACTGTCAACCAATGATTCCACTTTTTTTTTTTTTAGGTAGGCGATCCTGCAGTCAACACCGGGGGAAACCTGCGAATGGGATACTGGAGTCCCCCGGCTTGACGACTGCAGGGGCCTGGGAACGAAGCGGAAAAGGATGATGGAAGGAAAGGTGGGGAGTGGAGAAAGGTTCTCAGGATGGGCGGAAAGGAAAAGGGTGCCAGGACATGTTCGCGGGCCCTTTTAGGCCTCAATGTGTTATACAACTACGAGGTATACACACTGACTGTGTGCCTCGGCCCGCGACTAATGTTCCCCCGCGCATGGGCGTGCGTGCATTGGGTGGGAAGACCCAAAGCACAAGAATTGCCTCGGGGGGTTATGATTCCACTTGTGATTTGGAATTTATCTCAGAATAAATAAGCATAGGAGTCTAAATTACACTCATATACTGATCCTATTTTTTTAAATAGGGCAAAAGCATTGAAGAGACAGAGACAAATATTATGTTGTTAAGGACGGTTTGCGTACACTATACAAACATCAAATTGAATACCTCGGCTACCTTTACGATGCCGAATTAAAAAGCGAATGAATGTCAAATGTTACAATTTGCCAACGCGCCCACACAATTAGGTTACATTATACCTACTTCCGTGCGGGCTTGTCAAATTTGTTTGCCTGTTTTGTAATTTCTTTGTGAATTAATTGAATAATTTCGCGTTGCTATTGTTTGTCAGTTAAAGCCCAGCCAACAAACTATGTCCTGCGTTATTGTAGGATGAAAATCTCATTCTTCCCGAAAAGAAAATCAAGATGAAACCATCAGCTTCCATCGGAGAGTAGACAACAAACCAATAATATTTGCTTAAAACCTGCTTTAAACCTTAACAGGAGTGCAAAATGCCTGAGTAATTATACTTATTATTAAGTTTTAGTCATATTATAATCGGCTGTGGGCCATTCGATTCAGTAATTTTTAAGTATTTTTCATTATTACCAATTTGCATAGTCATTTTCAATGGTATTGTGCTGCATATTTTATCGATAACATAGATGTTAGTATTATGTAGTACCTATACTGTTTTGTATACATTGGCTTGTACTTTCAAAATATGGTACTGTAGTGGTAAAAGGCACTCAGTTAACGTGCGCGAGGGCTTAAGTCGAGAATACTAGTATATATTTTCATAGTGTGTTTCATACATTATTTTATATTGCAGATTCCCCACAGATGATACCATAAGGCAAAAAGGTTCTCGAGTGGAGGCCACGTACTAGTAAGCGCAGCGTCGGCCGTCCACCTGCAAGGTGCACAGACGACTTGATAAAGGTCGCAGGAACACGCTGGATGCGGGCCGCTTTTGACAGATCCGTCTGGAGATCTTTAGGGGAGGCCTATGTTAAGTAGTGGACGTCATGTCGCTGATGATGATGATGAATAATAAATGAAATAATTTATTCGAACCCATAAAATGTTATACATTTATTTAGATTCCGTCAATATTAACTCTACCACCAGTTTGGAGAGCAGTTCCCACTAGAGAAGAACGGGCAAGAAACTCTAGTGTTGCTCTTTTCAAAATCAGTTGATGGTATAAAATACAATGCATGATATAGAGAAAAAAAATATAATTCAGTATTTGTTTACTTTTGTTTAGAGCAGTTCATTTATATACCTACTCGCAAAATAGGTAATAAATTTTAAATTCCAACACTAGTGCATAACTGTCTCAGGAATCATGTAATAGTTTGATCTTAATTTTTTCTAGATATCGTTATTAATCTAATTTCAAGATATACCCCTATTACTTAGATATAGTAAGCAAAAAGGGCAGACCAGTCCACACAAGCAGCACCCGTTCACGAGTATGACGCATATGCCAGTCATCGGCCTCCTCCACCATATTACAGGGAAGTGGCCGACCCGGCACACGCCGCCGCCGCAGGCACAGACAGTTAAGAAGTATGTCATACCCAAGCCGTTCACAGATTGGAAACAAAAGAAACTTTATTAAAACGAAAGACATGATTCCAAAGAAAATCACATGAAAATATTTAATCCCAGGCTTTTTTATCCTCTACGTATTCTGAAATCTTATAATAAGCTTTATTACATAACTTTCGCTTAATAGATGTTTGGAATTTACCAATGTTTAAACACTAATTTCAGTGGGAACTATATTATAAAAGTGTATACAGTAACCCTTATAAGATTTGCTGATTTTTAGGAGCCTTGTTTTTTGATTAACTAGATTATTTTTGATACTACATAGTATTTAAGCCATGGATATCGCAAACATTCGCAAAGTTTTTTATATTCTTATGTACGTACATTAAATTAGCGAATATAAATTGTGATGCTACCGTTATTTTATTTGTTTCATTGCTTTTTTCTCTTAGGGAACATCTAGAGCTTAGGGAGTAGATAGATCTTATAGCTCGCTTTTGAAGAACAAATGTAGTATTAATGTCAGCAGCACCACCCCACAGCAAAATTCCAAAACTCACCAAACTATGAAATTAAGCAAAATAGACCAATCTCGCTGTTTCAATGTAAGTTAATTGGCGTATCCTGCTCACTGCAAAAACTGCGGCGCTCAGCTTTTTAGCTAGTACAGATATATGAGGACCCCACTGACGTGTAGAGTCCAATGTGATACCTAAGAATTTGGCTGTATCCACAAGGCTCAACTCTTCACTATTTATGAAAATGTAGGTGTTAACTTTTTTGGCGTTAGGTGTGACGAATTTCATACATTTAGTTTTTTCACTATTTAATAATAAAAATTGTTAATGCTGAACCAATGCATCATTTTTGAGAGAGTATTGCTTACATCGTCAAGAATTGCTTGATGTCGACTTATTTTAAATAATAAGGAAGTATCATCTGCAAACAACACTACTTCACAATTATCCCTCATGAAATAAGGTAAGTCATTTATATAAATTAGAAAAAGAAAAGGTCCAAGAATTGAGCCTTGTGGAACTCTCATTGTAACTATAGAACCAGGCACCCCCCGAGGCAATTCTTGTCCGCTGGGTCTTCACACCCAATGCACGCCCATGCGCGGGGGGACATTAGTCGCGGGCCGAGGCACACAGTCAGTGTGTATACCTCTTGGTTGTTAATCACATTGAGGCCTAAAAGGGCCCGTGAACATTTCCTGGCACCCTCTCTTTCCGCCCATCCTGGGAACCTTCCTCCCTTCCCCCACCTTCCCTTCCATATTCCTCTCCCACGTCCCCCCCAGGCCCCTGCAGTCGTTAAGCCGGGAGACTCCAGTATCCCATTCGCAGGTTCTCCCGGTGAACTTGATCGACTTTTTTTGACTGCAGGAACGCCTACAAAAAAAAAAGAAAAAAAAACTATAGAACCAGGAGATCGTTTTCCATTCACATCAACACTTTGAACCCTAT
Organism: Sphinx pinastri; assembly: GCA_947568825.1. NCBI lineage: Eukaryota > Metazoa > Arthropoda > Insecta > Lepidoptera > Sphingidae > Sphinx > Sphinx pinastri. The sequence continues at coordinate 3,227,537 of OX387614.1, read as the reverse complement.
TGCTTAAATATGATTTAAATAATTCAAGGGCTTTGCCATTAACCACATAGTGGCTAAATGATCATACTTATGTAACATGAATGATACCGCCGTGTTTTATTTTTAAATGTCCCATTTTTAGTAGCTCTCTGTCAGACCCAGACCTCTTGGGTATCTACTTTAATGCTAAGGAAGTCAGAAAAGAACAGAGAATTACTGGTTTTCTCCGAAATGAAATTTCGGTCGATTTTCATTTGCTATCTTTTTTTTGGTTCAAATGTATGTGTAAAACATATTTTAAAGGTTTTATTTTGCGCATTTTGCTGTGCAAAAAGGTCACCCATCACATAAAGCTCTGTTAATTTGTAAATGTCTAATCTTGCTAATTTTCTGCGGAGGTTTTATAGGATTCTGCTAAAAACTGCTAACATTTTTAATCTACGACTCAATCTGCTAAGCCCAAAATTGAGATTCAAGCAAAATTTTTCTAAATCTGGTCACACTGAACGTAGTTCTTTAAGGGCCTTATTCACGTTCCAGCTTGACGTACAGGCTACAGCATGCACGGCGGCGTTTCAAATTATATTACCGATGGCGTGATGTTGGCACCACTGACTGACAAGATGGTGGACATTATGAAGACAACTATGCAGATTTCTAAAATTTTATTAAGTTTTGTGTCGGAAACAATAAGAAATGGTGAAAAACGGAAGGTGTTGAAAGAGGAAAACCCGTGTGAGTGTGAAAAATGTAAGGAAATCTCACTTATTCCTTTAAAACGTATTCAGGTCTCAGGATCGTATCGCCGCCATTTCAGTTTAAACAAAACAACGGGTTGCACTACGGGAGTGCCGGCAGAAGTGAAAACTTGAACATTAACGTTGTGCATTTTTGAATATTTTGGAATAGTTATGGATATACCGGTAATTATAGAAATATAGTTAAGGATATACCGGTGGTGGGTCTCTCATATGTAAGAATCCGTCTGGGTGGGTACCACTGCAATGTCTATTTCTACCGCCAAGCAGCAGTGTGCATGCACTGTTGTGTTCCGGTTTGAAGGACATTGTAGCCAGTATAACTACTGGACATAATGAGACTTAACAGCTTATGTCTCAGAATGACGAGCGCAGTGGAATGCCACACAGTACCTACTTTGTAAGTCAAGGTGCTGGATGGTGTTGCTACTGTTCATGGGTGGTCGTATCGCTTACCATCAGGCGAACGGCAGGCTCGTCTCGTCATTCGATGCAAAAAAAAAAAAAAAGAATAATTTCGCACGAATTGCTTTATTTATCAGTATAAAAGTACTATCAGTATAAGCATTTATGTATCGTACACATAAATGACAACTTCACTATTTCTTCGCCATTTTTAAAAAAACAAACAACAAAAAAGAAATAAACGATTTCCTTTGCCCATTTGAAAAAACAAAACTGAATGTGCGGCTGTTATTGCGACATCGATACTTCATTAACCGATATTTTGATTTATTGCTTATAAATCAAAATTTGAAAAAATAATTTTACGCTCTTTTGTACTCGTGCGTTTAAGAATTATAGCTTCTATGTATTTTATTTACGGTTCATATTAGTAAGGGATGGTAAAACCTCCTACGCATTTTCGATCAGAGTCACGTGATCCCGACGCGAGTTTAACATTTTATACCCATCCCAAAAAGTGCTCAACGCCGCTAAAGAAGTTTTCACTTAAAAAAAAAAGCATTTATTGGAAACTACATAGCTAATTAACTATTACGTACTTACGGCAGAATTCAAAGATTTTAATAATAAATTATTTGAAAAGTGGGTACATAATTTATGCTTATGTATTGTAACATAAAAATTTTCAAACCCCATACCCTAATTATTTTAGTAAAACATTAACTGATTGAAGGCTGTATGTTTTTTGTACCGTGGCCTACAAATCGTGTGTTAGACGAGTGCGCGTAGTGTTGCCAGTTTTCTAACCGCTCGTTTTATTTTTATGCAATAATAAATGCTACACCCGTAATAAAATTATGTCGGCGTGTGCAGTATTTGTAATAAAAATCGTTTTATTTGATGCGTAATTTTGAGAATTGTGAGTGGTCGTATTCTAAATTCGGTTATATAAATTTTTGTTCATCTCTGACTCGGATTGCAACCCTACCGGTGCACGACCTCCCCTCGACCTCTTGCGTGGGAGCACCAAGCGTGTGAGCACGTAATTTCGTCGTCGGCTCGTATGTGCCCATAAATTACGAAGGCTTGGTCAAGGACCCCGCGGAGTGTTCGCCGTGATCAGCTGGAGCCGCTTTGCCGTCCTATACGTGTCGATGACCCGATGACGGCAAGGAGCGTTTTGTTCTAGTGCACGTGAGTAGTGGTTGCCATTTCAATTCGCCGGTTTGTGCCGTTAGACCACGTTTTTATCCATTCACGTTCTTCGTTATAGGGCGAACATATCAGGAATCCTCCGCGGAAGTTGACAGGAGAACACTCGCCGGCCTGCCGACCTTGCCGGTTCTCTATTCCTTCCCGGTATGTTTTTTATTACTAGCTTAGCGCGACCACTATAACTGTTGTTAATATTAAAGTATTGTGTACTAATCTGGAGCACTGTCCTTGTTCCAGGGGGTTTTTCCTCAGGGGTTGTTTTTCTTTTTCTTACATTTTCATTCTTCATTTCGTCTGTCGCGGGTAGACTCAAAACTGCCTGCATCACCAGAGAGGAGGCTATCTTCCCTAGTTGGTGGAAGCCTCTGTGATTCCTGACCCTGTATTGGAGGACCGAGGACACACTCTCAATGTTATTTTTGGGAAATTAGACAACTAAAGTATGTAAATTTATTATTTTGGGTCTGACACCCTATTTGTCAGTGGCGCCCTTATCTTAATTTAATTGGTGTTTTTTGAATAAATTACGAGTAACAAAGTGATAAAAGAACAGCTCTCCAGTAGGCTCACGTCCCGCTCTCCGACCTTAATTTATAAGCCGGAACCCAGTTCTTTGTGTTTTACCTCAAGTGTAGTCAGTAAGTAAGTACAATATATGAATTTAAAGTCTGTGTACCGTTTTATTCCACCCACTTCTGCTACACCATACACACCATCGGGTCATACATGTAACAGTATTATACACTTTGATTTCAAAATATTTGTGTTTTGTTACTAAAATAATAAAATTCTTTATTTCAAGGTAACACATTTTGTGTGATGTAGCAGCACTGTATATACATTGCTGCCAACATCACGCCATCGGAATTTAAAGTTGAGAGTTGAAACCTCAGAATAAAGACTGAAGGTCTTTGAATGAAATTTCGTCCGATTTTCGCTTGCTATTTACAGCGGTTTTCATACCTTTCTAAATTTCATTCACACTAAAATGGTTTGGCATTTATAATATTATAATTTTTTAGAAAATTGTTAGAAATTATGGAGCGAATGGAAACCACTGTAATTAGCAAATGAAAATCGACCGAAATTTCATTTTGGAGATATCCGGTATGCCCTAAGTTTCTTGTAAAGTAACAGCCTCTTAACGAGAGCTTGTATGCACCCAGACCTCATTTGGTATTTTAATACCAAATTAAGGATTTCATATTTTTTTTATCCCTTTATATAAAATAGCAATTTGTATAGATAGGTATTTGCAGTTGATTAATCGAAAAGTGTTGATTTTAGCACGTCTGTAAATTTACCATAGCCCATAAACAAACAGTATCTATCGATATCGATAAACTGTCACAAGGGGTCACAGCACAACTAAATGTCTTGATGTCTATGAGAGTGTACGCTCAAATGTCATAGCATTACTTCTATGCTTTATTTATTCTGAGGAATTTATAGTGCGTTTCAACCACAGAATAAAGACCTTCAGTCTTTATTCTGTGGTTTCAACTCTCAACTTTAAATTCCGATGGCGTGATGTTGGCAGCAATGTATATACAGTGCTGCTACATCACACAAAATGTGTTACCTTGAAATAAAGAATTTTATTATTTTAGTAACAAAACACAAATATTTTGAAATCAAAGTGTATAATACATAAGCATAAATTATGTACCCACTTTTCAAATAATTTATTATTAAAATCTTTGAATTCTGCCGTAAGTACGTAATAGTTAATTAGCTATGTAGTTTCCAATAAATGCTTTTTTTTTTAAGTGAAAACTTCTTTAGCGGCGTTGAGCACTTTTTGGGATGGGTATAAAATGTTAAACTCGCGTCGGGATCACGTGACTCTGATCGAAAATGCGTAGGAGGTTTTACCATCCCTTACTAATATGAACCGTAAATAAAATACATAGAAGCTATAATTCTTAAACGCACGAGTACAAAAGAGCGTAAAATTATTTTTTCAAATTTTGATTTATAAGCAATAAATCAAAATATCGGTTAATGAAGTATCGATGTCGCAATAACAGCCGCACATTCAGTTTTGTTTTTTCAAATGGGCAAAGGAAATCGTTTATTTCTTTTTTGTTGTTTGTTTTTTTAAAAATGGCGAAGAAATAGTGAAGTTGTCATTTATGTGTACGATACATAAATGCTTATACTGATAGTACTTTTATACTGATAAATAAAGCAATTCGTGCGAAATTATTCTTTTTTTTTTTTTTTGCATCGAATGACGAGACGAGCCTGCCGTTCGCCTGATGGTAAGCGATACGACCACCCATGAACAGTAGCAACACCATCCAGCACCTTGACTTACAAAGTAGGTACTGTGTGGCATTCCACTGCGCTCGTCATTCTGAGACATAAGCTGTTAAGTCTCATTATGTCCAGTAGTTATACTGGCTACAATGTCCTTCAAACCGGAACACAACAGTGCATGCACACTGCTGCTTGGCGGTAGAAATAGACATTGCAGTGGTACCCACCCAGACGGATTCTTACATATGAGAGACCCACCACCGGTATATCCTTAACTATATTTCTATAATTACCGGTATATCCATAACTATTCCAAAATATTCAAAAATGCACAACGTTAATGTTCAAGTTTTCACTTCTGCCGGCACTCCCGTAGTGCAACCCGTTGTTTTGTTTAAACTGAAATGGCGGCGATACGATCCTGAGACCTGAATACGTTTTAAAGGAATAAGTGAGATTTCCTTACATTTTTCACACTCACACGGGTTTTCCTCTTTCAACACCTTCCGTTTTTCACCATTTCTTATTGTTTCCGACACAAAACTTAATAAAATTTTAGAAATCTGCATAGTTGTCTTCATAATGTCCACCATCTTGTCAGTCAGTGGTGCCAACATCACGCCATCGGTAATATAATTTGAAACGCCGCCGTGCATGCTGTAGCCTGTACGTCAAGCTGGAACGTGAATAAGGCCCTTAAAGAACTACGTTCAGTGTGACCAGATTTAGAAAAATTTTGCTTGAATCTCAATTTTGGGCTTAGCAGATTGAGTCGTAGATTAAAAATGTTAGCAGTTTTTAGCAGAATCCTATAAAACCTCCGCAGAAAATTAGCAAGATTAGACATTTACAAATTAACAGAGCTTTATGTGATGGGTGACCTTTTTGCACAGCAAAATGCGCAAAATAAAACCTTTAAAATATGTTTTACACATACATTTGAACCAAAAAAAGATATCGCCGGAAAAATGGGCGGTAAAGTACCAAACTTGGATTAATTAATTATTAGCACAATTTTGGCACCTATAACAAAAAAAAAAAATTGCATATTTAGGAGAATTTTGACGAGCAGCTGGCATAATCTTCAATTTAAATCTGGTCACACTGACTGATTTGTACTAGTGATGCGACTTGAGTAGGAACTTGAATCACTCGCGTAATTTCAGTTCTACGTCACTCGAGTAGTATACGAGTATTCGAGTCATTCGAGTTGACTATTTACACACCCTGTAACTCGTAAAATATTTGTTTCAGTATTTTTAAATATCTTTATTTAAGTACTAATATGCCGGAATATATAATAGTATACAGTATAATAGTTATTGTAAACTTGTTAAATTGAATTTCTTTATGCTCTATCACATGAAAAATGCTGAATTAGCCATGAGAATGTTTTTTTTAGGTAGGCGATCCTGCAGTCAACACCGGGGGAAACCTGCGAATGGGATACTGGAGTCCCCGGGCTTAACGACTGCAGGGGCCTGGGAGGAGAGTGGAGGAGGAATATGAGAGGGAAGGTGGGGGGAAGGGAGGAAGGTTCCCAGGATGGAAAGAAAGAGAGGGTGCCAGGTAATGTTGTTGTTGCTCAATGTGTTTTCAACCAAGAGGTATACACACTTAACTGTGTGCCTCGACCCGCGGCTAATGTCCCCCCGCGCATGGGCGTGCATTGGATGTGACCAGCCATGAGAATGTTGAATTGGTAGTAATGACGTTCGCGACTAGTGAATTAGCGACTTCTAGTGATTTTTAGCGCTCACCGAGGCTACTCGGTGCGCTGAGTTGACTCGTCAAGTGTCAACTCGAGTGCAAATGGACACGAGATAATATTTTTTTCACTTGAGTACGAGTTCGACAAATTCTCTTGATTCGGTTGAGTAAAACAGGACTCGAGTCGCATCACTACTTTGTACCGACTCAGCGACCTGTCAGCGACTGCAGAGTGCAATCTGCAAATTGCATTTTCGTTATTTTCTTTGGGTCTAGATAAAAGAGGATCCCGAGATCTGACTGCTGAATCAGTTTTCGTGGAGGGTCCAGCATACCTAGAAGACCTTGCTGGTAATAATAACGTGCAATATGTCTGAAGACGAAGTTGAAAAGTGGACCAGAGAGGGAAGATGCAAAGGTAAGTTTGTATACAAAATACAAATATTACCAAACCTTGTTTAAATGTAGGTACGAGGATTTTAGGAGGAGCTGGTGGAGTAAAGCAATATTATAATGATGTGCTGTAGTTTCATTTTTATTTTTGTGAAAATCTGAATGTTTGTATGTAATTTGAAAATCAATCACAAACTTAGTGGGGTGGTCAGAACCATGACTATAAAAGTACCCTCATATAGATTTGGGTTATTGATTTTATGCAAACTCAAAGCGAGGCGAAGGTGCTGCATGCTTGTCCAGTGTAATAAGACCCGTAACTTTACTTGACCACAGATGAAACAAAGCAAGCTTAGACTTTGCAGTTAAACTAATTTCAACCTGGCCCTGAGCAGGGTTGGGTTTTTAGCAGATATTCCATTGCTACGTTGACGATGTGAGGCTTAGTAGCAATCCAATAAATTTACTAGAATGAAACCCTGATACCACTAGCTATTACCCAATATTTGTGTCTTCATTAACATGGTGGCATTGGTAGTACAATTAGTGACATTTAGAGTGGATATCTGTAGCTGTGAACCCATAAGTACACACACACTCACATCCTTTATCTCTGAAGGGGTAGGCAGAGGCGCAACTAGTGCACCCACATTTCGCTGTGCATATTCCGTCCCATGATGTGATAGGGGGTGAGCCTATCGCCATATGGGGCACAAATTCCAGACTCCAGGCTGATACTGCATAGAAAAACCCAATATCACTTAACCCGACCCGGGGATCGAACCCGAGACCTCAAGTTTTGCAGTCGTACCGTAATACAACTACGCTACCAAGGCAGTCATAAGTATTGTGTGATAATTTAGTGTCAGGAAAAAGGTTAACATAAACTACTACAGAACACTTCTATTTTGGTTGTTAGGTTAGTAGTGACTAGTGTTACAAGGACAAGTGTCATTTAGGATGCATATCTATCATACCTTGCCTGGCATTTATCCTGAACTGGAATCTTTTCAGCAGTATCATTGGATACATGTTGCACGAACCCCCTTTTTGTATTATTTTTTACTTTGCTATAAATGTTTGTGAGTCCCGGTATAATTTGTGAATAAATGTTTCTTTCTTTCTTGTCTTTACCATTTTATTATATTTATTTTCTCCCACAACTTTTCACTGCAATATGTGTGTTATTACCGGTTATTTATTTGACAATTCTTTCTGGAACATGATATTATGTTCTAACCATGCTAAATTAATTACTTTTTTACATGGAGAAATCCATTTACAGCTCTGCCAGACTTACCTGCCGAAACCGTTTTAGTGATTAAAACCCATACTTCACTTTATCGCTAATGTTGAAGAATCTTGTTCCTGAAATATTTTCTTTTGTCTCAGATCTACACATGTCTCCGAGCTGCTCCAGTTTTGAGGTGCTGGACCCTCACGACCCTGTGATCAGCCGGCTCGCGACGCAGCTTTTCAAGAAGACCAATGACTATCTGCAAGGCGAAATGGCTGCTGGCCAGGTAGGTGATGCTGTAGTGGGTTTCCATGGTCCATACTCTTCGTACACCATAAGTCATAGACTAACATCTTATTGCCTCAAAAACGAATGATAGTGACCCAGAAGAAAATAAAATAAAAGTCCTTATGGCTTCACCTTTCGTATACAGGGTTTAACATCTAATATTATTTATTAATATTACTTAAATAATAAAAACATAATGCCTATAGCTATACTGTTATTTAGCAATTAGAGATGTGGTATTTATTAATTTGGGTTATCAACAACACTTTCAACCGACATCAAAACAGAGATTCTGTATTCAACCTGTATACATACAGATCTCAGATTTACAAACGTACATGAATGTTAGTAAGTCCGGGATTTTCTCAAAAACTACTGATTTGGATATGGTTTTCGTTACGTAGATGTATATTTTCAGGGAAGTTTTAAATATAGAAAATATATTGGTATATTATGAAGATATTCGGATATAGACCATAGAACTTTTCAATAACTAACAGCAAATCACCTGCGATTGCTGCGATCGTATATCTATGTATTGTTTAATGTTTACACCATACCATACTGTATCATGAGGCCTGTACGGTTTTAGGAACTAAACAGATATTTACAATATACCCTCATTTTGCTAGTTATGTTAACTAACAAAACATAAAACCGACTTAAAAAACCACCGCAATCCAAAAAAATATCAACTTTATATTTGGAGTCAGTGCCTCCTTGCTTAGCCGGCAATTTAAATTACGCACTACCTAAATACTCGTACAATAATATACGAAAACAGTGTTCAATTTAAATTAGACATCGGCTCCAAGTATAAAGTTGATATAAAATTACGTATATAAAGTATAAAGTTAAATATTTTTTATTTTGGGGTGGTTTTTTAAGTCGATTTTATTTTCCCAATGATTGATATTGACAAATCGCTGATGTATAGGTACATATTAACGGCTTGAAAGCGGAATATTTTTTTAAGTCTATAAAAATATATTAATCCTTTTAGTTTTCTAATATCGATAAATGCTTATCATCGATATTTTAATGTCCTTTTATTTTGCGCTATCCATTGTTCAATAGCTGAAGTATTTTCTATTGTCTCTTATCTTAACTCCGTGGTCTTTTACATAGGTGTTTTGCTATTTCACGGTAGATTGAGTTACTGGCGCACAGGCTCAAAATTTCCCCAATGTCCGCTCTATATAATCTTAGAACTCCTTAGTCCTTGGTTATAGCACACAAATCGAGCGATTTTTTAAATTCTATCCTGATTGTTAGCGCACATCTCTTAAACTTCTGAACAGATTTTCATGTAGTTTTCACAGTTGGATAGACTGTAATTAGGAGCAGAATATAAGCTTTGTGTCAATAAAATCGGATATTGGAAAAACTTAAGGGAAGATGTTCTTCAGTGGCAACTCTGAATCTTTTATTATAGCTAAACACCTATTGCACTCACATATTATAGTGTCCAAAATGATAGCTCTAGGTCCATAAATACTCGTTTATATTTTGACAAAATAAAACCGTTTTTCTGCTCTCTTAAACAATTTTAGTTCTTCGGTCTACTACGTGTTTGCTTTTCCAGCTTCGAGGTACACGCGATGGATTCATTAATACTCTTCCTTACACGGTGCTTCCTAAATCCGAACTCTGTGTATGACAACGGGAAAAAGCGCGACGGGACATCGTTCAGAAATAAGTAAAAAAAAAAAGAAATAATACGTGCTTGTTGAAAATGTTTTGCTTTTAAGTTGTTTTGTATTTTTAGGGTTCCGTACAGCGACTATATAACCCCTAGACTCCTAATGTTCAATATTTCTCTTCAAATTAATTCTGGCAACTACCTGAGGTATGAGGAAGCGGGGTACTGCATTACGATTGGTTGGAAACATAGCTTAGGGATGGAACAAGTTAAATTAAAACACGATGTTTTTATCGATATTACTTTTATTTAATAAGGTTTTATAGTAATATAATTATTTATTAAACGTCTTTTTACTCAAAGTAAGTAACATATTATAATCTAAAAATAATTCTGTTAAAGCACAAAAGAAATAAAAAATCTGTCAAGGAACCTATTTAATTAAAATAAATACTGATGGCATTCTTCTTCTTATTTTTTATTTATTCTATGATGTATGCCATTATCAAGTATAATAAAGTTAATCTAATATATAAAAATCTCGTGTCACGGTGTTTGTCGTACGCCTCCGACTCGATCGATATTTATGATGTTTTTTATATAAATTTTGTAGGTATGGGAATTGGTCGTTGGTCGCTAGGTGATTAGGGTATCCCTATCCAGTGTTTTTTTTTTAATATTTTAATACCTATTTCCCAAATTTTCACCCTCCTACCCTCACCATCCCATTTTTTTATCGCGATTTTAGTATTTTTATATGAACAATATCCAAATAATGTAACTGTCGTTCATATTTCAAAAGGTACGAAGTTATTTATGTTGTCGAATGACAGATGGCGCTAAGTAAGCCTCATCGATATTAACAAGAATATTTGGGCTGGCTTGTAGGAATAACACAAATAAAGTTATTAAAAACAATCGGTAAAATCAACAAACAATAAAATAAAAAATAATCCTAATAACATTAATTTTATCGATATAACTATCGACAAATCCTTTTGGTGCATCACTTACTTATAATGTTCAACAACAAAACGAAATAGAAAATTTAAAAGTACTTTCGTCGGAAAGAGATGCAAATATAATAAGATGGCGCGGGCCTCAATGCTTGGCCGCTATAAGATGAACTCCGTAAAATTTTAAATAAAATATGATTATGTGTCATTATTGACATACCTGTGAAATGTAATGCCATTTTTTTGAAAATTTGAATTATGGCTATTTTTACCACACCATCGTATTGTGCATGGGGCTATTGCAATATTTATTCATTCGCCAACACGGAAGTATTTACGGCTCACAGTTCTGGGCGCAACTGACTTGAAGATTTTGAACGGTAAGCTACATTGGATCTTTTTGTCAGATGTGTTGCCCGAAGCGGATCGTCTGTTATTAGGAGTCTAGGGGTTATATAGTCGCTGGTTCCGTACCTCGAAAAGGAAACCTTGTAGGATCATTTTGTTGTCCGCCGGTCCGTCTGACCGTCTGACCCTCTGTCTGTCACATTGATGTATTACATCAATGGTCTGTCAAGACCTTTTTTCTTAGAAACGCGTAGAAGTGTCAAGTAGAAATTTATACCAAATACTCGGGTCTACGGTCTCTTTCAGCCGTGAAATAATCAAACTTGTAAGGCAACGCGATCAAAAAATATGGCCGTAAATGTCGCATATTTTAAAATTTCGTGTTTTTGTTTTTTTTTTGTATACGTACGTCACGTAAAATTAATCTTCCATCTGCTCTTATCCTACCGCAAGGGGTTGGCAAATCACACCTTTTGAAGCATTGGGCAAAGCAGCAGGGTCATATAATTTGTGATAGACACCATTTCTAAAAGAATTATGAATGCACGAGTGGCTATTAAATAAAGGAATTTAGGTAAGGAAAGATGAGCGGTATTTATGTTCCGGCTATCTCACCCTCCATATAAAATGAACAGCAAGCTGTCAATTCATGGCTTTCTGTGAGACAGCGGTAGAGACCCGATCGAGCCGGCCCATTCATTTGGACATCCAGTTAATCTTAGGACAGTCTAGAAATCGCGATAATGTTTTTAATAATATCGCAGAATACTACGTAATATTTTTTAGTCGTAATTTATTCGTGAGTTCAGTTGAGATTCACTAAGGTATCATTCTGATGAACTTTAAGTATCGGCACACCGCTCTCTTTCAGCAGCTCTGCAGTAATTCCGTCCTCGCCCGCCGCCTTGTTATTTCTGTCCGGTCCAAGAGCCATCCTAATCTCGTACATATTGATCTCCGGGACGTCTTCTCTGTAGTGCTGGATCAGCTTGGCTCTCGGGTCTTGAATCTTGAGCTAAGCTGGATTAGGTAATTGAGGTGTAAAGCTGTACGTAGAACCTCTCGACCTCTCTTAAAATCACAGGCTTCGTCGATGCTACATTACCATCTTCTGTCTTCAGCCTTGTCATCTGTCAAAGTCTTTGCCCAGTAGAGAGGTTCTTTACGAATACTTTGGAGCCCTTTTCCTGCTTAATCGTCTTATTTATCCTTAAAGTATTGTAAGTATGGACGTCGTGTCGCAAGAACTTTCATATTTGTCTATTGAGCTGCCCAAACACTTTAGCGTCATCAGAAGACTGCGCCATAGATCGACGTTTGTCCATGAGATAGAGTGTGTGAGTCGAGAGTTTCTGAGTCTCTTCGGCGAGGTCTGAAGAATTTAGAACCCACGTATGGACAGCTTTTCCGAAGTACCAATCCTCCATTAATCTCGTCCACTGTAAGGGAATTATCTAGGCAATTAAAGCGATTTGCCAAGTCGAGTTGAAAGCTTTCTGGGTTTTGGATACAAGCACAAGTAGTGCGGAGCGAAGACTTCATCAAGCGAAACCTTTCTAACTTGACATTTATGCCATATTATATATGTGATACAACATCGATATTCAATGTGCCTGTAATCATCTGGTGATCGCTACCGGTTTTCACCCTGTTGATCACGGAAACATTATCGAATATCCATTTTTCGTCGTCAAGATGAAATCTAACTCGTTCTTCGTTGAACCGTCTGGGCTTAAGCAGCTCCATTTTCTTTGAGGCGGCTTCTGAAAGAAAGAGTCCCTCTCTCTCCAGCAAATGGAAAAATGGTGTGTGTACCAGGGCCAGTCGTCGTCGGGGGTGGTAGCGAGATCTCACCCGGGGATTCTTAGCCAGGAATAGCGGGGCTGTCGGGAACTGGGGGCCTGGTCTTATTCTTTATTTCCATTAAGGGGGTTTTTGCCAATACCACGCTTGGCAGGAGAGTTGGCAAGCGCAGGGCGCAGCTTCTCGCGCCGATCTTGTTGCTGTCCATAATCAGCCTGTGGCATTTAGCTGCGCCATGGCTATAATGGTTAACCCGCCATTGGTCAATCACTAGAGGATCTTCCGTTAGCCAGCAGGGTGTACCACATTGGTTTTGGGCTCCTATAGATGATTATTGGACCCCTTTACACTCCCTAAGGTATAGAATTTATAGACGGCAAGGTGGACCTGATAGTGGTCACAGGATTTGGTTTACACCGTTTCTGCGACAAACACATAGGGCCAACTACGTAACATCCTTTTGTGAAATCGTTCAGAAAAGGCCTCAACGCTCGACAAAACAAAGTAAAATAAACTCATTCCAACTTCAAAATGGGTAAAGCTAGAAACACGAAAATACACCGAAACACAGTTAATCCACACGTCATGTCATGCAATCGTGCAGCCTTTTCACCGACAAGCTCCAGAGCTTGCCGACTGTAGAAAATAGGACTTTTTTACAATTCTAGATAGCTTATAGTATCAAATAATACATTCTAATATAGTAACATATTCTTTCTGCATTTTATAGCAACACAACTGTCACTATGAATATTATACTGTATTCCTATATGCTATACTGAATTAATGTTATCAAAATATTTCACACATCTTAGATTATGCTGTATACTCATTGGTAGATCTCCCTGATGTGAAGGTCTGTCTTGCTAGGTGAAATAGCAATGTATATTTCATCCGAAAAGCTGCAGAGTGCGTGTACTGTTCGAGTGTTCTCCTTATAGCCAGTGTATTTATTGGGCATTTTGACACATCTAATATCACTCTTTGAGAACGCACGGTTAAGCGCACTTTGTGTGTAAAAATACAGTTTCAAAGTACGCCGTCTGCATAAACTTTTAGAGTGCAAAAGGCATTTCACTACTTTCATCGCTGTTAAAAACAATATTCTTTGATGGTAAAGCTGTCACTGGTCAGTTTTTTCATAAATGGAAATTTGCTGCATAGCGCGCCGTAGGGCGTATCAGTCAACGTGCCTGGGGGAAACGGTTACCGTATTTCCATGTTTGGCTTTTGATGTTGTTTTCCTAGTTTTTTTTTAAAGCCTATAGGTCGGCAAACAAGCAAGCGATACGTTTAACCAATACTAAGCAATCTTCATATCAGAAAAATGTTGATGCGTTGCTGACAAATAAAGGGGAAGGGATTATTGAAGGGAAGTGATGGTATTTAAGTATTAAAATTTATTTCCTAAGTATAAAAGCAGCGCATAAGTATCCCCAAAGTATTGAATAAATAATTTGATGCGGTCGGTTGAGTTTTTTCATTAAACTAACAGCACTAACGCACATTCCGGAATTTACTCGTACATGAGTCCACACCGGACATGCAGCGGAAGTGGCCAACGCCGTCACAAGACAATAAGGTGTAAACGACAACTATGAGACCCGCTCGCAAACTCCCTTTTAGTTAACACATTCGTTTGAGAACATTATTTAATTAAATGCACACAGAAACGGTTTTTAATGGATTTTGGCAATATTTTAGCTGCTTAATTTGTGCAAGTGGTCGGTGATCTACACTACATTTAGATTTATTATCCTGACATCCTTTACTATATTTTTTGATGCGCTTAGCATGTAGTCTATTTCGTTATTGGTTCCACTGTTGGGTGAAGCCCACGTTAAGCGACGCTATGGTTATTTGGGGACGTAAGTATTAAAAATTTCAGATTGTGTCCAAATAAGAATTGTTGCAACGTTCGCTTTTGGTACCCAGTCCATGAGGTCCAATAATTTGGTAAATGTAAAGGTCTTGCGGTTTGCCTAATATCAATTTTTGCGTTTATATCGCCTATCACTAGGTTCTAGGTACCTCTATTTTCCTCGCACTCTTTATTTAGCTGGTCATATAATTCTATAAGATCGTTGTTTGAATGTGATGATATGTATATACCTGTATGAAGAGGTGTAAATAAATAAAGTAAATACGTAAATAGAATATGTAAAAAGAATACGTGATGGTACAGAAAATTCTATCAGCAAAAATTTTATTGTGAGGGATGATAGCTAGTTGGGAGTGGAACAGACTGCCGAGACGAATATCCGCAGGTTCAAAACCCAAAGGCATACACCTCTGACATTTTTGAAGTTATGTGTATATTGTTTGTGAATTATCATTTGCTTTAACGGTGAAGGAAAACATCGTGAGGAAACCTGCATACCTGAGAAGTTCTCTATAACAATTTCGAAGATATGTGAAGTCTGCCAACCCGCACTAGGCCAGTGTGATGGACTAAGGCCTAAACCCTCTCAGTAGAGGAGGCCTGTGCCCAACAGTGGAAGGCTGTGGGACAGTATATAATAAAGGACTAATATTAATATTATATTTAAAAACCAACTGTGTTACGTGTAAAACGTTTAAGGCAAAACTTGTAACAAAAAGAAATAGGCTTTCTTGCATCACAAAATATATTGTTAATTCAGAGCGGACAGTTTGATATTATCTATCATTTCGTAAAGTATTTATAGGACGTAGTAAATTTTTTAACGGATATAAGAGGTATAATGCGTTGACTTGAACTTTAGAATCCTATTCTTAAAGAACTTTAAGTCTTTAAATGTTAAAAATTCTTATTGATTGAGTGCTCTTCCCAAGATGACGCCATTTAATTCATCAATTTTACTCTGTGTAATGTTAGTTCAAACAGTTTCGTCTGGAACTCTTGGGGAAGTCTATGCCCAGTAGTGGACGTCCAAAGTCTGATAACGATGATGACGTTAACGTCACGACTTGAGAATTTGGGATTTATTTATTTATTTGCCAAAAAATATTTTAACATAAGGTTTTGGCACCCAATTTAGGTTTAACCTGTATTTTGGGCGACAGTGTTCCTCCGCAAGTATAATTTTGACTTAAATATATAATGATTCCTTATGTTTACGCGAATGTTAGACATTGAAATTAAACTATTATAACGGATTTTATCGCGGTTTTTTATTTTATTTTCTCCCGACGTTTCGAAGGCTTTGCAGCACTTCGTGGTCACGGGGCGGACTGAGGTGTTGGTGGTCCGAAAAGTTAGTGTTACAAATCTACCTTCAATTTACAATTATACAATATACAGATGTTAGTCATTGTTTGCGGTCCGGTCTACGCAGTAAGAGCTCACAATGTCTTGAGGTCTGGCAGCAGGTCTTTTGGGGCCCGATTTAATTAGATGTATGACCGGGTCCCAGGCTTGTGCTAGTTTCCAACCATCTTCTCTATTGAAATTAGGATGTTTTTTGATCTCAATAGCCTCGCGGATCATCCTAGGCAGGAATCGGTGTTCTTTGGCAAGGATTTGTGGCTTGTCGAATCTAAGGTAATGGTTGGAGCCTTCTTCTGAGTGTTCAGCTACTGCAGACTTCGTAGAGCGTCGGTGTTTAACGTCAGCTATATGTTCTTTTACGCGGGTCCCTATATGTCTTTTTGTTTGACCAATATAAGAGAGGCCACAGTCGCAATCTATCTTGTATACGCCCGGTTCTTGTAGAGGTATATGGCACTTGACAGGTGGTAAAAATTGACTAATCTTCTTAGGCGGCTTAAAATAAGTTTTTATGGAAGCGCGCTTCAGGATATAGCCAATCTTGTCGGTGACTCCTCTTACATAAGGTAATACAACTGGGACACGATCAACTGTGGCTGGTTTCACTCGGTCTCTGTGACGGCGGCGTGGAATTTGGAGCTTGTTGTCTCGCAGTACTTGCTTGACATGTTGCAGCTCAGCAGCCAGGTGTTTCTCGTCACAGATTCCTTGTGCTCTCTGAAACAAAGATTTGCCCACGGTAGCTAACTGTTTTGGATGGTGATGAGATTCACCGTTCAGGTATTTATCTGTATGGGTCGGTTTCCTATACACAGTGTGGCTTAGGGACTGATCAGGATTACGGATGACTAAAACATCTAAGAAAGCAAGAGAGTTATCCTGTTCCAACTCCATGGTAAATTGAATTTTATCATTAATGGAGTTGAGATGAATTAAAAATGCAGTTACTTTGTCAGATGGTAATATTGTGAAAGTATCATCTACGTACCGTTTGTAAAACCTTGGTGAGACCGGGGCTGTGTTCAGGGCTGTCTCCTCGAAGTCCTCCATGAAAATATCGGCGACTACTGGAGATACAGGTGAGCCCATCGCTACCCCCTCAACTTGTACATAGAACTGATCATTCCACAACATATAGCCAGATGTGAGGCAATGTTGGAGTAGTTCTGCATATTCGACAGGGATGTTATTTTCTGCTAACCTCTTAGAAACAATTTTAATGCAGTCTTGTACTGGCAAACTTGTGAAAAGTGACTGGACATCAAAACTGACCATTGTTTCATTGTCAGCTAATTTAAGGTGTTCAATGTCGCTGACAAATTGGTATGAATCCTTCACAGATGCTCTAGTGTTTCCTCTGAGTGGTGAAAGCACTTTAGCTACGTGCTGAGCCAGTCTGTAGGTTGGTGTGTCGATTTGACTCACAATGGGACGCAGCGGAGCATTTGCCTTGTGAATCTTAGGTAACCCATACAGTTTAGGCGGTTTTGCACACGATGGATTAAATATATAAGTGACATGATTTGGGATTTATATCTATATAAATAACAAAATTGGTAGGTAAGTATTATTTTACATGTTTCGGACTCTTAATCTGCTATGGAAATCTCAGTTCTTATATCTATAGGTAATGAATGAATTTTGTTCTGTGTCATATTGTTTAAACGGGATTTTTAAAAGTCATTCTGCACTCTGCAGTAGGTAGCGGCATGAATGCTGCAAACACAAACGATGTCCATGGCGGTCGATGACACGTGACCTCTCTTCATTGGATGGATTGAACTCTTCCTTTAGAAACAATAAAGTTATAGTTTTGATATATACGCTGACTGGATCGCGATACTTTAACCCTCATCAATCTTTATAGTGATCTCCGGGCCTTGCGTCTTACGTCATCAAAGTTAGAAAAATGTGGCTGGAGTAAGATAGACGGGGTATAAAACGATACCAATTCCTATCATAGGATTCATGGTAACAATAAATTAATCAAAATGAATCATTTGTGAGCATGTCAAACAAACTATTCTGATTGTTCTATTTTCAAGCGCATCATGGCAGCTTTCATATAATATCTATATATAAAAAAATCGTGTCACAATTTTTTTCCCGACGCGATAACTCTGTGAGAACGTCTACCCAAAAAAATCAAAACCGTGTCATGTCATACCGGCCAGATTAGTTTGTCCCTACTATAATAACCTTCAAAAGCTGCACAATCTTCGCATTGGCAGGACTGAACGAAGCCTTGCGCTTCATTTATAATGGTTGTCGCACGGTAACCTTCTTTACGTACTTTATGCTCCGGAGTAACTCGACTTTCAACTTTACGCAATTCTCCATTTGTTTTGATTTGGATATAACCAATTACATTGTCGCCATAAGGCTACCTTGTTGACCTGAAATTACTGCTATGTGTAGAATATGCTGAATAAAATAAAAGTAAGTCTCACTGTGATTCATTCATACCGTAATAGTTTAGTCCCTTTCATGTATACACTTGAACACTCTGTACTTTCAACAACAAATAATTACAACCATATCAACATTAACTTTCGGTAGATTTCTGGAGTCTTCTTTTATGAACCCAACTTCCATTTTTATTCGAAAACCAATTCATTTTCGCAATTAAAGAATGTTTACCTTTACAACTCTAACCTTAAACAAGTTGTCATAACAGATGTGATGTCACTAGAGGTTGATTCCATTAAATAGGACCAGGGTCATTTCAATGAAATGACCGTTGAGTGAAAGTTTAAAACAAATTAAATCAAAATCACACATTACTTCTTATATTTAGTCAGATAAACAACAAAAACAAATCAATATACTCTTTTACTTACCACAGGTACGATATCCCATCATTTTTTTAATGTTCTTGAGGTACAATTGTAAAAAGAACATTTTCGCATTTTTTATTTCCGAACAGTGACACGAGCGACGCAATACTAATTGAAATGAACGCACATTTTGTAAATTGTTTTTGAGAAGCTGATTGTGTATCTTGGTTTTTTTTATACATCAATGCCCACAATCAATTTGCAAATGGACGTTGTAATACGTACATCGCAGGCATGTCCAATTACAAAGTTAAGGTGGACTACTGTGTGGGGTGGGTGGCTGGCCTGGGGACGCAAAAAGCGATATAGATTTATGCCGAGTATTTTGAAATACCTACATGTACGGTGATTGCATCGTTTATGCGTTTTCGGATCAGCTCGCCCGATGCCCGGGCCGCCTGCCGCTATATATAGACGCTCTTTGACATTACAATCCCGTGACCTAACATTGCCGGTACGACCTACTCATGTAAGGTTTTTTAATATATTCACCTTGTATTGAGAGCGTGTGACGAATTAGTTGCATGAGATACCTATTAATTGGTTGCTGAGTATTGAATATACGCCGAGAACAATTGTGATTTGTTTTACGACTTACCGTTTTTAACAGATGGATCTTCTTATTTGGTTTGAGCTAAGCCGTGGGCGGTGGGCGGCAATCCGTCTGAAGTGGGACGCCGCGTGTGTATCCCACCCACAAAAAAATGTCTGGGGGATAAAAAATATTCTACAAATTACTTATATTAATTATACCCCTTACAGCGACTTGTTTCTCGAAACTCACTCTCTCTCGAAACTTTCATTGATTTGAAATATATCGCACCAAAACAGTCGGTCACGTGACACTTAATCGTGACGCCATATTTTTACAAACAAATCAAATCTTACTGAATGCATGAAATTGCTTGAGAAAATCGTCGGATAGCTACGAACGTGATTGAAATGAATCCATCCGAAAGGTAAAATAACTTCGGAAACAGAAATGTGTTTTCATTACATTTTAATGAACAGTAGTATGCACAGATATTTTTTGCCCATGCTACACCACAGTACAATTCCATTGAAACGCGTATTATTAATAATAGAAAAATATTTTCAGTGTTCACGTAATACGCTGATCTCGATACCTCCACTAGTACGTATTGAGCTAACGATGTTTACCTTTCAGGACCACTACAACCTGCTCGAGGAGATCAACCGGCTAACGATCACTAAGTATGCGGACCTGCGGAACCTTGCCGTCAACCTGAATAAGACGCTGAACGAGTACAACGAAATGTGTAAGTAATAATATAATAGCCATACACCAAATAGCCTGCGCTTTACGGTTTTGTGAACCCTTAAAATGATTATGCTGCTGTTAAGTGTTCAATTTTTTTACAAGTTTTATTCAGGAGTCATATGTTCACGGATTTTTGGAGCATATTAATAAAACATGTTATAATATAAGAATAACATTATCTTTGGGAGTTTTGGCGGGAACTTGGAAGTGTCATGAGGTGCTCTTGTTTTAATTCATTATTTTGGTGATACTTAGTGTTATATTGCATAATTATGGTGGTATATTATCCAATATAGTTCTATTAAAGAGCTCAAATGAAGTGAATTGAAATAATTGTGCTAATCAAGTGTTTTTTTTGTTGCCGCCAAAACTCCTCGGTAAAGTCTTGGTAAGGTAGCCACTGCTTTACTTCGACATACTACAGATAATAAAATATACAAACCAAACTTGACATTGGCAAAATGTGAACACAAATGCCATTATATAAGAAAAAAAAAAAACATTATCTTTACGGATGACCTAATTATTTATAATCATTTATTTCATAATTATTATAAAATAAACAGCCTTATAATTTAGCATAGTCCATTTCAATCTTCAGACACAGAATAATTTTCTTTACAACAAGCATCTCATCAATATATTACATAAATCCTTTTTTTTCGTAATTTCGTAAAATATTTAACTTTGCTATATAATTTAGCCAATAAATGAAAACTTAATATTTTAGCCAAAAATGTTATGTGATTAACCTCGTACTTACCAAAATTATTGTTCCGTATTATTAAGGCAAATGTTAAGACATACGTCACACTACATTGTAGTCATTTTTTTAAAACTATCTATCGAAACAAGCAATACCCTCACCGTATAAGCTCCACAATTGCCCACAAACAACAGTATCTCACATAACCCTGAATTATAAGCTGCACGGCACCGCGCCGCGCGGCTTAACTTGACACCTTTTGATGTCACCACACTGCATGCCCAGTAATTACACTGACCACATTGGCCAAGTCGGAACGCAATAGCTTTAGTACCTTATTGCTTTATGTACAGACGTATAGAATGGTGTAATTAACGTCAACCTTATCGTATACATATTACATAATACATGGCTGGTACGGTATGGTTATCATATACTTAGAATTTTCTCGCAGCTATTCTCTCGGTGTAAAGTCTCACTTCCCGGGACAAACTTGTATATGTTAATCCAGGACATGGCCTGTATGTTACCCTTCATCCCAATCCGATCACTCGTTGCTGCGGTTACTTCTAACAAATATCCAAACATTTTCACAATTTTTAACATTTATATTATAAGTAAGATGACATCGTAATACCGCCCCAAAAAGACTAGTTTAAGACTCAGAATAAACTACTTACCGTGACATCATAAAAGCTCAGCGCTCAACAGGTTGTCTTTAAATCCGTATGTATCAAACGCGAGAAGCGTTCCCGTCCGAGCACGAAGTCCCTTGGGATTAACTTGGCGTACACTTTGTTTCTGCGTATAAGAGGCAACCGACGCGACGGCCCGTTCCAGGATAACGGGTCGTGTTAATCATTTTATTGTCAGTTTAATTACCAACAGCGTTTAAGGCGTATTATTTTTGCTAGACTAACTAAAAATTGCTAAGTTATTTCACACTCACGCCTTTTTTTATTCCCTGAAGGCGTAACGGAGGTGCAACTAGTGCATCCACTTAACGCCGTGTGCATGCAGTGTATTATATAGTTCAGTGTATATACCTAGTGACGTATTGTGTTTATAGTGTATTCATGTGATAGTGGGCAAGCCTATCGCGATATAGGGCACAAGTTTTAGACTCTGGACTGATACTAAGCAGAATAAATCCAATATTTGAGAAACACCCTCATTCTTTTAGCTGTAACGATGTGATGTATTCGGAGGCTTTAATTTACCTAACATATATTAGCCATGCTCTAAGGAAACACATGATTCTATATCTAAATGCACATCTTATTCAGTTTTGGCTAACTTGCTTTCTGATTTCATGGCCATATGCAATCTTAATCAATTTAACCTAATCAGTAATAAATAATAGAATCCTGGTTGAAAAAACCCGGGCTAAATAGTTCAATAGAATAAATGACTACTTGAGATCCTACTCAAAGGTGATATTGATTTATGAATGCGTACCTTATTTCTAACAATGGCGCTTGCAAATGACATGTAATTCCAAGTATTGGCGGGTATTATTACTGTAAGCTTTTACGTGAGCAACTTGCTCGTACCGTCGTTTACATGTACAAATACCTCCACTTGTTAGCGTAACTTTTTTTAACTGAAGAGCTACGACGCGGCGTAGCGTCTACGGCGTAGACGCTTCTCTCGGCATGAGTGCGTTGGCTTAGACGCGTCGGTATTACTGTTTCGTAAAAAAGACGCGTGGAGGAGCGTTCCTCTTGCATTTCGTATGGTGAGAGGTTTCGGAACGTCAAACAAGGAGATTTTGAAGAGAGGGAGGCCGTTTATTCTTACAGCTTATTCATTTGCGTCTGAAGATTTTTTCTTCGAGCTCATAGTAATATTTCTACGGATGTTTTATGAGAAGTGATCATTTAAGTATCCGTATGCCGGTCTATGTTACATATAATAGCTATAAAAAACAACCCTGAACATTATGCAGGGAAACATTTGCATATTTTAGAACATAGCGTCTTCTTAAGACTTGTATTGGCTCGGTTCGAGGAGGAGCAGTGGGCTTCCCGAGACGGCGGCCAGTGAACACGCAGCTTAAGCATAATGGACTGCATATTAATAATTCTGTTTCAATTGGCATTTTATTGAAAACTAGGTGCTGCTCGCGGCTTTGCCCGCGTAAGAAGCCTATCCCGCTACAAAAGTCCCTAAAACACTGTAGGGCACCAGCGCCATCTATTTAAAAAATCAGATAAAATAGTTACATTACGTCGCATGGGAGCAAATTACCTGGATAAAAAGTATACCCATGTGTTAATCCAGGGAATGGTCTACCCGTGTGTCAAATTTAATCAAAATCCGTTCAGTTGTTTCTTTTTTTTTAATTGCATAGGTGGCAAACGAGCAAACGGTTCACCTGATGGTAAGTGATCACCGCCGCCCATGGATATCTGCAATACCAGGGGGCATAGAGATGGCATTCTGCGTTTACTTCTAACATACGGACCAACATCCAAACATTTTCATAAACTTTCGCATTTATAATATTAGTAACAGTAATATTGTTGGTAAGTACAGCGCAAGTGGATGTATCAGATCATTTTATATTACTATATTACGTTGCAGGCTGATTTCTCGTACAGTACGTGCCATGTACCTTTTTTTTATCGCGTGGAAAAACGCTTTATCGCTACCACTACTGTGGGGTGAGTGGTATGTACCCGGAGCGTAAACAGTAAGGTTGGGTTTTTGATTCCAGCTAACTTCGCGAAAGCGTTAGATTTGACGGATTTATTCCCGATAGGCATTGATGTACGATTTGTTACATCAATGCCGACAGGCTTACTTTTTTACCAGATCGTAGGACGGAAATAAGCTCAGCGAATCATGGTGGCATGAGTTGGTACGCTTCTGTCGTTTGCAGAATTTGTCTTATTTAGTATAGTTGTTTATCTTTTATAAGCACGAATAAATGTATTAGAGCTTATGCGAATACTTTTCGTGAAAATATGAATGATTTCCTTTTATTTCATGTATTATTGTACAGCGATGATTGCTTAGATTATTTCAACTGCGAAATATGTGTATAAAAATATATATTACTGCCCAATGCGCTGGTTAAGACCTAAATTAGTGCTTTGCGATTCCGTAGCGAGTGAACGACGTCATCGCCTCAACTAAATCGATGGAGACGGCCATGTAAATAAATCCAATACCACAAACTTTATTTCCGATAATGCAAAATGGCGTTCACCGAAGGCGAAATGGTTTTTAAATTTCCGGGCCCCTGTATCGGAGCTCTAGTGCCTCCAGTGGTAGCGAATGCCCGGGAAATATTCCAGCTCGGTTCTAGGAATCCTCCCCCCGTCCCTGCTCGGGCGCGCTGCACCGAGCGCTGCGCGCCCCCGCCGCCTTGGTTGTCTCGTAGTCACAGCCCGGCAGCCGTGGTGCACGGGGTTGCATCCCGCGCTGCCTCCGCGATCGATGTAGCTCGCCGAGTGCTGAGCGCGTAGTAAAACACTATGCAACAGTTTATATTATGTTTGAAGTGCGCGCGTTCATCTACGGGCCCCGGGGTCTGGAGATGTGTGAACGAGCTTCGAGCCCAATGGAATTGTAAGAATTTTTATTATTTTTAAAATATTTAACTCGTTGTTTCTTTTTTATGTAAAAAAATAAAACTATTATTTTTATGTTTTTATTTCATGTCGATAAGAAATTAATGGTCTTGCATTTTATCGTAAAAATTATTAAAAATATATAGCTTATCTGCTGGCGATTTTTAAGTTAAGGAACGTTCTAGCTTTATTTTGAACATAAATAGTTATCATGTAATTATTATATTGCTTTTAAGATTTTATAGCCGACATTTCAACGCCGCGCGTATATCAACCCGAGACCTCTCGTTTCTCAGCCGACGGAATCATGGGCCGTCCGTTATATTATCTGCTGTGAGCGGCAATGAAAGTTTGTAGCTAAAAACATTTTTAATAGTGCTTGTAGCAATTTCGTAACGTTTCCATTTTTATAACCTATAGTTTTGTATGAAAAAAGCGAAACTTTATCGTATATTTTTTTATTCTTAGTGCAAACAATAACATGATAGGATGTAATTTTTTTTTAATAGTACTGTGTTACATTTCATTTATGTTTTTAAGTATATTTTTTACTAGCGACCGCCCTGGCTTGGCACAAGTAGCGAAGCATAATATTATACACCTACATTTATTTTTCTGTCGTACAATATATTTATGAACTATCCACCTATCCTCTTGGATCACTCCGTCCATTGGTGAAAAACGTATGAAAATCCTTTGGGTAGTTTTTGAGTTTTGAGCGTTCAAACAGATGCGATGAGGACTTTGTTTTATAATATGTAGTGATGTAAGGACATTTCCTTAAAAATAAAACGATAAAAGTAGCCTGTCGTAGTTTCAAATAAATCGTTTTCTTTCTTTCTTTTTTTCCTTGTCAGAATCTCAAACTATCTCCATACTTATTCTCTCGCAGTTCCCATCTGCAAGAAAATATACTTCGGAATATAAGTCCCGATTTATATTTTTCCAAGATAGCAAGTAGCTTATGTCCGCCCCTGGATCGCAAACTATGCTCATTGCTCATACTTATTTTCTCGCAGTTCTACCCGAGAGGAACGATTTTCCAGGATAAACGTCCTGGTTTATATTTCTCCGGAATAAAAGGTAGCCCATGTTCTTCCCTGGGTCTCAAACTATTTCAATACTTATATGCTCGCGGTTGCACTGGCGAGAAAAGATATCCCGGGATAAAAGTCCTGATTTATATTTTTCCGGGATAAGCAGTTGCCTATGCCTTTCCCTAGGTCTCAAACTATCTCCATACTTATTTGTGCGCGGTTTCACCCGCAAGAAAATAGTTTTCCAGGATAAAAGACCCGGTTTTTTCCTGAGATAAGAAATAGCCTAAGTCCTTTCCAGGATCTTAAACTATCTCCCTACCAAATTTCATCGAAATCGGTTCAGTGGTTTGGACGTGAGAAAAAAAATCTGGTTTAAAAGTCCCGGTTTGAACTTTTCCGGGATATAAAGTAGCCTATGTTACTCAGAGATGATGCAGCATTCTAATGGTAAAATGGTAGAATTTTTGAAATCGGTCCAGTAGTATTTGAGTTTATTCGTTACAAACACACAAAAATACAAATCTTTCCTCTTTATAATATTAGTATAGATATCATTTTCATTGACTATTTCAATGTTACTCGCATACAACCGACGCGCAACGGCTCTATTTTGTATGACCTATTTCTATTAAAAGACAAAAGAAACTGTTTTATAAACTGAACATCCGCTTTTTATCGTATATGCGGAATATTTTTTCTTTTAAAGGAAATTTAATTAGACTCTGCAGACACAGAGAGAAATTAAATTAGCTGCAACTTTATACTTCTTTAACGAAACAGTAAACAATATGGTGAGTTTACCGAATGCAAAAATAACATTTTATGAAAACTACACAGGTACATTGTTTTACAATTAAAAATATGAATTTGGACTATACAGGCTGTCCCATAAAAGGTTCGACAAACTTAAAGGGGAGTTAGCTTGTATGGTGCTCTATCAGACATGAAAAGACGACCTCGATACAAGTGTCACCATTTACGAAATATTTAAGATTTTGTACTTTTTGAGAAAATCCCATTTTTTTACCTATGTTTTGTTGTTGTACGTGCTGTAATCAGCTATTTTCTTAATGTTTCTGCAGCAGATTTGGGAGTAGTGGGTCTGTCATAACCCATAATCATTTTATTGAATATCATTAAAATACCTTGAAAAAATTATACTTTCCCTCATAATATATTTTAGGAAAATTATTATACACAACTTTGGACATCGGTGATGAAAAAAAATGTATTGGGCTGTTACTGCACATTGCATAGTTCCTTGTTTAATATATATATTTTTTTTTATTGCATTGAATGACGAGACGAGCATGCCGTTCGCCTGATGGTAAGCGATACGACCACCCATAAACAGTAGCAACACCATCCAGCACCTAGACTTACAAAGTACCTACTGTGTGGCATTCCACTGCGCTCGTCATTCTGAGACATAAGATGTTAATTCTCATTATGTCCAGTAGTTATACTGGCTACAATGTCCTTCAAACCGAAACATAACAGTGCATGCACACTTGCTAAACTTTAATTTAATTTAACTATTTTTAATAGGCAAGAAACGAGTTGATTATCTTCAAACGCCTGAAGACATTTCAAATTATAGTTAAGAACCATCTCGATCACATAAACTGTACCGTGATGGTACATAGGGACAAAATCAAAACTTCGCGTGACGATGGAAATATGCACAAGTACTCACATCTGCCACTGCCACGCGACTTCAGGAAACCGCCTTGGTGTGCTGCTGAACTCCGTCACTATATATCCAGGGCACTACACACAATTAGTCCACACGGTGTACGGATTTTGGGTGTTCAGACAGCCCAACTTACATAGTTTATTCAATTAATTATGAAGCGCGCCGGGGATCGTGCCGCCATAGATGCACCGACCTTGGTTACTATTCCATCCGTTCGATGGCGCGGGCGCGCGGCCTCCCGTTGGCTACCGGGAATGGCCCGTTTAGTTGGCGGCAAATGTGTGCGAATTTAAATTGCCTTCGCTCTCACACACATACCATCATCACGCGAATTTAAGGATAGAGTATTGTTGTTTTATTTAACATTAAACTACGGTTACGAAACATTCCGCCCACCAAAATACATTAATGTATTTTCGATTAATATTATTGAAACAAATTAACCTAACTTACAGAAGGCATATGATACTAACTTACACTATAAATTAAAAGTTTAATTATTAAGTTAGTCGTTTTGATTTGGCAAAGGACAAAGTTTGACTAGAGGCCTCGTCAAACGAGAGCCTTCAGCCATACGTATCGTGGCGATGCGGACTACACCGTCAGGACTCGGATGTAGTTCTTCAACACGAGCTAGCGGCCAATGTAATGGAATCGAATTATCAGCTTTCACAATAACTACTGATCCTACGCTTAACGGTTTTGAATGTTTGGTCCACTTCGCCCGCTGAGTCAGAGAATGAAGATATTCATGCTTCCAACGGTTCCAGAAATCCTGCTGAAATCGTTGAATCAGTTGCCATCGACCCAAACGATTTATGTTTAATGAAGTTACGTCTTCATCGGGGACAGACGTTAAGGGCTCAAGAGTAAGAAAATGCCCGGGTGTTAAAACAGCAAAATCATTAGGATCTGAACTCAGCGGACAAAGAGGCCTCGAATTTAACATGGCTTCGATTTGTACAAAGAGTGTTGTCAACTCTTCAAAAGTTAAACATTGATCGCCAACGATACGATACAAATGCGATTTTACGGATTTTATCTGTATTTCCCACACTCCGCCGAAGTGGGGACTTGAGGGCGGATTGAAGCGAAATTCGATTTGATTGGCATGAGCAGCATTTCGCATATACTCATTTAATTGTGCATTAGCACCAACGTAATTTGTCCCGCAATCAGAATGAATTATGCTGACCCGTCCACGTCGCCCGGAAAACCGGCGCAAAGCAGCGAGGAAAGCATCCGAAGAAAGATCCGAGACTGCCTCAAGATGTAATGCGCGAGTCGCGAGACAAACAAATAAACATAAGTAAGCTTTAGTGATTTTTGCACCCCGATGTTTACCGGTTTTAATACGAAAAGGGCCGCCGTAGTCGGTCCCTACAACAGAAAACGGTTGAACCTGATTTACACGAACTGAAGGCAGGTCACTCATGAAAGGTTCAAGTGGGGATGGATGCGTTTTATAGCACGATACACATTTGGATAGACAGTTGCGAATGGCACGTTTAGGGGATAATATCCAAAATTGTTGCGACAGAAGATACTGCGTCGTGTTCACGCCGGCGTGACAATTTTCACGATGAACGGCTTCTATGATGAGATAAGTCAACCTAGAGTTACGCGGGAGTAGAGCGGGGTGCTTGTGTTCGAATTCGAGACTGGATCTCGCAAGGCGACCGCCCACCCTGAGAATTCCCTGCGTATCGAGAAATGGGTTCAACTTACGCATTTGTTTCGCTAATAATTGTCCTTTCCGCAACTGTCGAATTTCGTTTTCAAAAAAATATTGTTGACTGTGCTTGACGACGATCAACAAAGCGGCATGAAGCTCAACACGATCTAGAAAGCGATTTGAGCAACGAATTTGCTTATGCCGTAAGAATTTAATGAATCTTAACCACCAACAAATGATGCGTTGAATTTTCCGAATCGAAGAGTAACGGATGAGAAGAGTGTCGATAAATGAATTCTTCGCTACGTCGGAGGTAAAGAACGTCGTTAAGACCTTTTCTTCGGACTGAAGGAGGTCCTCGTTAGGATTAATATCAAATTGCGGCCATCCATCAGGGGGGAAGCGAAGCCAGGCGGGACCCGCCCACCATAAGCTATTGTTGACAAGATCTGATGGTAACTGACCACGAGAAGCAATATCTGCTGGATTATCTTCGGAAGCCACGTGGCGCCAATGAACATCTGGAATGACATCGTGGATGAGACTAACGCAATTTGCCACGGAAGTTTTCCAACGCGAAGAGTGAGAACGAAGCCACGAGTGTACGACGGTGGAGTCAGACCAAGCGATAATGCGAGGAAACGGAGAAAGAGGAGATGTGCTGCTCTCCGTACGAAGTACAAAATGATGAGGAATAAAATATTTTCCAGTACTCAGCTCTTCAGTCGGTACAAGGCTCATGGTACCCTGAACGAGATATTCCTTCATGAAGTCGCAGTATTTTTTATACAACTCTATGTTTTTGAGAAGGCGTTTCTCAATGGAATGGAAGCATCTCAAGGCTGTGTCACGAGATCCGGGAAATGTAGTCTCATGCTCTTCATTTCTGAAAGGCAAGGATACAACGTATCGACCGGTGGAATCTCTTGCCTGAAGGTCTTCGAAGATCTTCTCGCATCTCTTGTCTTCGACGGTGAGAGGTTTCGAAGGAAGAACGCTCAATTCCTCCAGCTGCCATAATTTCTTCAACTCGTGATGAAGTTGTGGCTCCTCATGAACGAAGAACGAATGTGAGTCAGGCTCTGCGTATCCAACATTCCCGACCAGCAGCCAACCAAATACCGACTTAAGAGCTGACGGTTGATTGGAATCGCCTTTGATTGTTCCCGGCAATAGAAGCGAAGCAAAACACTCCGCACCGATAAGAAGATCGACTGGACCCGGTTTATGACAATTTGGGTCCGCTAATTGCAACGCTTTAATATGATGCCACGAGGATTTATCAAGCCGAATTGATGGCATCTTACCACAAATACTTGGCAAAGTCAAGGCTTTGATGGTAAAGAGAGGTTTGTCATTACGTCCAACATCAAGGTGTACGATACCTGACACTGGAGCTGACGAATAACCCACTCCACTTACCGTACTTGACGTGGAAGTACTGGTGAGACCCAATCGATGAACGGCATTTTCGGTGATGAAGTGACTTTGACTACCAGAATCAATCAAAGCTCGAAACGATTGAAAATGTCCTAATGAATCACGAATTTGAACAATAGCGGTAGATAATAAGACAAAGGAATGTTCACGCATACTAGTCAACACGCGAACCTGATTATCCGGTTTTTCACTATCCGGAACATCGACTGACGAAGAAGTGGATGAAGCTTCCTCGTGAAGAAGTGTATGATGTCTTTGATGGCATTTGTAACACCTGAACAAAGATTTACAATCTTTGACGCTGTGAGACGGTTTTAAGCAATTGAAACACCAACGATGGGTTCGCGCATGTTCACTGCGTTTCGCGACCGAAAGTTGTACGAATTTATTACATTTGTTTATCGAATGATCACCCGAACAAAATGAGCACTTAACGGATATCGCTACAGGTGGATGAGAAGAAGGCGAAACGGACTTCCTCCTAGAGGCGGATTTCTCTGTACTATTGGAAAGAAATACTGTCGTTTTCTTCTGAAACTTAGAATTACTCGACGACGTGATTTTAAGCGGTTTCGGTTTATCTGATGATTTTCCTACATCAGAATTACCCTGCGTACTCGATGAAAAATGATTATCTCGAATTAAAGCATCAGCTCTATTAAACAAAAAGGTTTTCAATGTCTGGTACTGCGGTAGTTCAGTAGCCTCCTGTTTTTGTTCAAAAGAACGCCGAGTCTGGGTATCTAATTTCGACAATACCAAATAACACAGAACGAAGTCCCACTCGTGAGTAGGAAGGTCGAGACTAGACAATACGTTTAAATTTTCATTTATTAAATCTAAATTACGACGAAATTCGACAGGTGACAGGGATTTCAAATTAATATTTAAGATTTCTTTCCAACACGTAAAAGCTAACTCCCGTTTATCTCGATATCTGGCGACCAGCGCTTCATAAGCGCCGCGATAATATTTGCCTTGAATGGGATAAGATCGAATAACACCTAATGCATCCCCACTGAGACATGTCTCGAGATACTGCATACGTTTCGTGTCCGAAAGTGATTCATTATTATGAATCAACGAATTAAACAAGTCAAAGAATTTTGGCCACTCTTTTATTTCCCCGGAAAAAGATGGTAAGTTAATTTTAGGTAACTTGACGTCAGATCCCGACGACGAATTCGCCCTTTTATCGCACGGTTCAGAGTTAGATTCAGGAAATAATTTTCGATGGATTGCCAAAATCTCAAAAAGAATGTCATCGAACTCGCAACGTATTTCATCCTCATGCTCGGAATCATCATCATCGATAACACACAAAATGTCTGAATGAGCGGTCTCAAAACTATCAATGAATTTAGGTAACGCAGAGAAATGAACACTAAATAAATCTAAGGATGACTCATCATCTTTTGCTAATTTAGCAACTTCCAGAAGTTTCTTCAAACGATTTAAGGGGAGGGTGCGCTTGCGGCGAAGCACAGACAACTCCTGAGTCCTTGGGCGATCCAAGGTCGACTTAGATACACTCACTTTAGGCTTACAAACGCGTACCCCACGAGACGACATCATAAATGATTATTAAAACGATTAAACGAAATGTTAAACTTAGCAAACTTTATACTCACAGCCTACCCTGTTACGGATGGAAGCGTTATACGCGATAAACAGGCCTAAAATGCCGGATAGTAAAACGCACGAGTTCGAATAGTGGGCACAGCTAATGAGTGAACGAATGTACCTAAAGTATGTACTACC
The DNA here is from genome assembly GCA_947568825.1 of Sphinx pinastri. Lineage (NCBI taxonomy): Eukaryota > Metazoa > Arthropoda > Insecta > Lepidoptera > Sphingidae > Sphinx > Sphinx pinastri. The sequence goes on along the minus strand of OX387614.1, from coordinate 3,195,276 downwards.
TAAAGGTACACAACGAAATGGAACCTACGTATATAATATAAGAATTATTTACCTCCGAAAATTGTTTCAATCTATTTGTTTGTCGCGGGAAATAGTACTATACGAATTAGTTGCAACGATTAAAGTATATAGCACTAACGTATTTATACACGACAATAGTAAGATTGATCGAATGGCTTACGTGTATAAAGGATAGTAACGAAAGTATATAAATGTACTTATGCCGCTTATTATGATGTAGGTAAGCACCTAAATGTGTTTGTTTTAATAAATAGACGTCGCTAGAATTAAATACGGATGAACGACACCTCTTGTATTAAAACCGATACGGGATTGAATCTGCGTACAAGCCAGCTTATGTGTTAAATTAATATGACGAAGTGTAAATGTGAGAGGATCGAAACACGACGGAACACCAACGAATTTAAAAGAATAGATGTAACGAAGGTAACGAGACGATAAATCACAATAAACAAACGTAAATAATTATAACACATCGGCTAGTACGAGAACGTTTTCGAGGTTTTGTATTTACTATTAAATACATAAGCGGCTAACGTACGTCGGCGCAACTCAAACTGCAAAATGGCGGATATTATACGAATACGATTTAATTATTTGCATCGGGAGAATGATTTTACCACGATTAACTGTAATAACGAAATAGCTACTCACACCAATAATATTTTTTAATATTATTAACTGAATCGGTAACAAATTACAACAATTAGGCACTGCGAAGTAATCTCGCCGCTATATACCTAATGTTAGCACGTAACAATTTATTTTGTTGCCTATATTGAGATTGAATTTTATTACAGAAATCACGGAAATACAACGGATTAATAGTTTTATGCAAATAATCATATGCCTTCGCTAGATAATTAGATTGAACTATGTATGAAAACGTGTAATGGCGGGTTATCGTAATGTTTCGACTTTCGAGACAAGTTTGTCGAACTAACTCAGACTAAATGATTGAAATAGCGGACCAATAATGTTCGCTATTCCCGGGTTTCGGCACCAAAATATGTACCGTGATGGTACATAGGGACAAAATCAAAACTTCGCGTGACGATGGAAATATGCACAAGTACTCACATCTGCCACTGCCACGCGACTTCAGGAAACCGCCTTGGTGTGCTGCTGAACTCCGTCACTATATATCCAGGGCACTACACACAATTAGTCCACACGGTGTACGGATTTTGGGTGTTCAGACAGCCCAACTTACATAGTTTATTCAATTAATTATGAAGCGCGCCGGGGATCGTGCCGCCATAGATGCACCGACCTTGGTTACTATTCCATCCGTTCGATGGCGCGGGCGCGCGGCCTCCCGTTGGCTACCGGGAATGGCCCGTTTAGTTGGCGGCAAATGTGTGCGAATTTGAATTGCCTTCGCTCTCACACACATACCACCATCACGCGAATTTAAGGATAGAGTATTGTTGTTTTATTTAACATTAAACTACGGTTACGAAACATAAACGTTCAATCAAAAAAAAAACGCGTCGAAATCGGTCCATTCGTTTCGGACCTACGATGCCACAGACAGACATACTGATACACACCCTAAACTTATAACACCCCTTTTTTTCTTTCGGGGTTTAATGAGTAAAATTTATCAAATACTACTAGTGGTTTACTTTTATCAAATACTAGTATTGCTCGCGATCCGCCCGCGTGGAAAAGTTTTTCTGGGATAAAAACATTATCCCGGGTTAAAAAAGTAGCTTATTAGTACTCAGGAGTAATGTAGCTTCATATAAGTGAAAAAAAAATCAGCATCGGTTCTGTAGTTCCAAAGATTAACCCTACAAACCTGCAAACACAAACGTTTCCTCTATATAATATTAGTATAGATAATGCGACGGATTACGAAGCGAAGAGCAAGCTGGCTCGACTCATAGTTGGTTGCCAGATAATAATATAAAGATATACATAGTGCGGTCTGTGTGCTTAATAATGGTATTGTTGGAAACACTAATATTAAAAGGTATGCTTCGGTCAGGATTCCGCCGCGTGAATGCACTTTCGGAAAGAAAAGTTTAACTCTGTGCTTACTGCTTTTCCGGTATAAAAAGTGGTCTACGTTAATGCAAAACCCGGTTAGTTAGTGGTTAGTGTACTAAATTTTACTCAAATCTTTTCAGCGGTTTCTGCGTCCACTGTGTGATCAGAAACATCTTTACAAACTTTCACAATAAAGATAAATACATCACAGTCATTCATCTACTCGTAATACGTTTTTAATCATGTTGCCCGACTTCTACTCTAACGAAATTTGACAGGCTAATTTTCCATGAATGCAGGCAGATTTTAAATAGGTTATAGAAAAAAGATTAATTAAAATTTTATTCCAGAGCCCTTTAAAGTTCGGGGAAAATCGTGAAGTTCATTAATTTTCGTAAAAAATATTGCTTATTTCAAAATTTATAAAACACTGATTCTAACTATTATGGTTATTCGAAAGGCCAACTATTACTCTTATTTGCGTATAGATATTATGACTGTAGACCTAATTATTTAGCTTTAATTACGAAGTTAAGTTGCAAAGTCGACATTCATAAAAAAATAAAAAATCTAAATAATTTTTAAACTATCAAATTTCGGGCAACATACATGGCGTTTACATCGATGCACATTGAGGTCCTCTATCGACTTGCTTCAGTTGAACAGTATTTCGTGATACACTCTGTATATAAAGTATCTTGGTTAGAATTTTAAGCCCGTTTTTGAATATGTCCTTTAAAATCATTATGAGCACGTTCACCAATACTGATAGACATTTTTGGGAAGTTTGGGGCAATGTTCTACACAGTTAAAAACTTTTTGTAGTTATACCTGAATACAGTAATGCAGACCTTGTTGAAGGTTTGCACAACTTAACCGATCTTAATCCTCTTATGCTCGATTTCTGAAGTACTCTTACCGTCAGTTTATCTATTCGTCAGCGCTATTGGTTCGAAAACCCATGAAACTGCGTTTCTGAACCGCGCACTGCAAGATAAACTCAGATTAAACTTACTTTAACTTAACTGGCTAATTTTTGCCGTTTATCTGTTCCACAACTATTTGACGTGTCATTTTGTGATAAACTACGTCGACTTGTTAGATATTACTTACAATATAGAGGAACATAATCGATACGACTCGACAACAGTTTCAGTAGTATTATAAATTCTAAATAAAATTACTTAAAACACAAATTCGTAAACTAGTGCCAGCATGACATAAGACATGTTGAAGAACTGTTGGGATAATCTTTTAAATCCGGCAATGATGTCAATCGTCAGCCAGAGACAAATAACAAATTGCCACAAAATAAAATTAATATAATGTTTAGGCGTTGATCTACGTTAAAATAAGTTATTTCTGTATATAAAATAATTATTAGTTACGAATTTTAGTAATAAAATCCATTTTAAAGTCGACTGCTAAAAAAGTGCCATCTAGTAGCAAAATAAGGCACTGGTTGACGGTTTCATAGTTATCGAATGCTTCATTATATGTTCAGAAACACAGTGAAAGTTAACCGACGTTTATCTTGAGTTTAACTTTAATGGCTCAATAGTTATTAAAAGTTTACTGGGAGATTCAGAAACCGGGCATTAATCTTTCTTAATCCTGGCAGGGCTTAGAGTCGTAAGATGTATTGTAAGTTTAGTTCGAGTACATCTTACGACTACTTATACACTACATCATATTTTATAGTCTGACTTTAGTCTTGGCACTTGATTCTTGCCATAAGGCATAAGGTGAGTTGCTTGTTCGTGTAGTGCAGGTGCAAGAAGCAAGATAATAAACTAAAGCAAACCGTTGAATGCAATATTTAGATTCTTATCACCCCACAGCTAACCATTCATTACAAACCCGAAAAATATGAACTTGTCAATTCTACATCTTTACTGGTATTAGGTATAGATGGTAGAAAAAACATAACATTATTATTTTACAAATATAACATAAATTTAAAGGTGGACATGAAATGTGCGTATTTGAAATGGTATACTAATCTAAGGGCCGATTTGATCGCTTACTTATAAATGCTACTCGTCGTCTAAATATATAACCTGACCAAAAACAAAAGTCACACTCTATTCAGATTACTATGTTCCCAAATAAATGGTAATAAAATGAGTAGGTACGTACTATCAACATTAGCTGTTTAATACGATAACTGACAAATAAAATTTACTTGAAACCTGTGAAACTTGCTCTAAGAGTAAAGAATTATTCTTGAAAAAACCACAACAGAAGAGCTAAAATCAAACATATAAAAAATATCAAGGCGGAAGCTCGCGAATCTAAATTAGCGGTTAAAATATTTCATATAAACGATAATTGCCATCAATTAGTCTAGAAATTAACGATCAAACCAGAATCTACGCGGAATCCAGAATACTGAATACTCTACTGAGTACCAAAGGGGGCTTGTAACACAAACATAATTTAATTATCGATGCAAGCCTTCCTGCTAATAATTAGCAATAATTAACACAACTATTGTGTTTTCGCTATAACTAATTGTCAAACGAAATACTGCGCTTTGATATTCAATGCTATGCACCGTATGGTATATATATTACATTAAGATTTGATTGATCTGATAGTTGCAAGCCTGCGATTATTCCTCTAATCAATGAACGTTGTGAGTGGTTTAACTATTGCGGTTTTCGGCCCTATGTCGAAAATATGAGTCAGAAAAGTAGAGTGGTCGATTTAGGACCGATTATAATTAGATAAAAATAATCCATCGAATGATTTTTAATCTGAATAGTAAATTTTTAATAATTGAACAATTTCATTGATTCAACATATGTTTTTATTTATGTATTTTGAATTGTAATCTTATGTATAACTTTTATCACATGATAAAAAATCAGGCCTAAGTGAATGTATATCACAGCGAACATTACGAATTTACTAAGCATGGATTGAATTTTTGTAGGATTCCATGCCACTGAGTGTCATCGGAATCATTCCTAACCATCGTATGTCGATCCGACCTTTAAAGATGTACCTCCTGAATGTGGTTTGTGCTGAATGGGACCCGTTTCGCACTCACACCATGACGTTCGTGACGATACACTAGTACTGCGTTTCCTTTTTTTCCGTTATTAAATGTATTTTTTTTCTTTATGTGTACTGGAGTGTGTTTAGATTTAATTTTTAATGTTGTTTTTTTTTTTTTTATTTTTTTTTATTTTATTTTTGCTTGCTTGTAATTTGTTTGTGTCATGGTGTTGTGCGAATAAATGTTTTGTATTTGTATTTGTATTAGAATCATATACAGGCAACGAGCTAGCACTGTCTCAGAGAGTAATCTTATTGCGGATATAATGAAAAAAAAATTGTTAGGGACGGGGCTACGTGCGAGAGTGTGACACGACAAAGACATAAAATTAGGGTGTCCAGATGAGGAACTATTTATGCAAGTTTGCGACATGAACTTGATCAGTGTTTTTGTTATCACGGCGCAGGGGTCTTCTTAATCGTTACACTCTTGGCAGAGTGGTCGTGGTCGTCACGTCAGGGTGTGTGGCTCGCTTGACAATCCTGCGCCACTCCTCTCTGATTGCTGCTTTCCTGGTGCACGTATATAGTGAACCATCCAGTACTGCTTTGACCTGGTCCGTCCAACGCATCGGTGATCTCCCTCGCGCCCGTGTGCCCTCAACCTTCCCCTGCACCACAAGGCGCTCGATGGACATTTCTCGACGCCGCGACACGTGTCCGAAAAACGTGAGGATGCGAGACTACACTATAGAAGACAACCGCTGCTTGATGCAGAGTTCTTGTAGTATGGACTGGTTGGTGCGAAACTCTGTCCATGAAACTCCAAGCATTTTTCTCCAGCACCACATCCCAAGAGCGTCTATCCTCTTCTTCTCGCTTTCTCGTAGGGTCCACGTCTCCGCGGCGTATAAAAATATGGGGAATATTAGCGTTCTGACGAGCCGGGTTTTGGTGGCCTTCGTAATATTACGGTTTCCCTAGATCTTTTTTAATTTGTCCATCGCAGATCTAGATATTGCCATGCGGCGTTTGATCTCGTCCATACATCCACCATTGTTTGTGATTAGCGCCCCAAGATAGATATATGACTGGACAACGTCACAGTTCGCTATTCGTGTGACCTCTGGCGAATTATTATTGAGACGATCCACAATCATGATTTTTGTTTTGCTCCGATTGATCTTTCGTCCGAACTCGAGACTGGTGGTTTCCAGCTTACATAAAAGACCTTCCAAATGGTGTATACTGGTTGCAAACAAGGTGGTATCATCTACATAACGTAGGTTCGAGACTCTCATTCCTCCAATCGCAACACCGTCCGTCCAATTTTCGAGGGCATTCTCATTATTAATTCGGTGTATATATTGAAGAGAAGCGGTGAGATAGTGCAACCTTGACGAACTCCTGCAGTAGGTTGAAAATTACTAGAGTATACATCATCTGTTCTTACGGCAGCTGTTCCGCCTTCGTACAGGCGTCTAAGTAGGTGGACGAGGTGTTTCGGAGAGCCCATCTCCACAAGGGTCTGCCAAAGTTTTGGCCACTTGACTGAGTTAAAGGCTTTCGAGAAATCGACAAAGCAGATGAAGGTTGGCTTGTTAAATTCACGAGCCTTTTCGACTATTTGTCGGACTGTCAGGATTTGTTCTCTAGTACCTTTGCCTTTTACGAATCCTGCCTGTTCGGGACCAATCTCTTTAGACAAGAAAGACTTGAGACGCTCATTAAGGATATGGAGTAAAATCTTACTCGCATGGGATATCAACGCAATGAGACGGTAGTTACTGCACTTCTTTGTTGAACCCTTTTTATGCAGAGGAACAAAGACGGTATGAGCCCATTCTTTTGGCCATGTTCCTGTTTGCCACACTTTTTGGCGCAGGGGGGGTGCGTTAGATAAAATTATATATGAAAATAATCAAGTGTTTTTTAAATAATAAGCAAATAAAAACTATGTGATTATAAAGAAATAACTAAATCTGCTTAAATGTCCCAGGCCAGTTCCATATATCTCCTGTAATAACACAAACACACACATAATATATTTTGCTATCGCATCCACTTCCTTCACTAAGGCACAAGTTTTACTTGCTATTTTATAAAAAAAAAATAACTGTACTAAGTATTTTTAATGTTCGATTTGTAAAGTTGTTCAAACACAAGTTCAATCTTTTCATGAGCACCGACGCTTACTCGTTCTTTTTATGGTTGCGCTTAGTCCGCATAAGCGATTTTGTATTATTAAATTAAAAATATATAATAGAAACAGGGTTGTTTATGATATTATAATAACGGGAAAAATGATTGAAATAGTATAGCCAGCGAATTGTTTGTTTATTTTACATTAGGTCTATTCCCACACAGGTTCCGATCTACCTGCACAGGTAGACCTCTTTGTTGGACCGTAGCGTGTATGGCAAGCATAAGGTTTCCTTTTCCTTTTGAGGTACGAGACCCTAAAATTGTATGGAAGTCACATATTCCGACGATAAATCTATCGCTAAAATATGCTATGTCCATACATGACGTAAACGTAAACGGTTGTAGAAGGCATGTTGACTACGGCACCGGTTGCCATTTCTCACAATCGCAACTTTTCTAACTAAAGAAAGAAATCGAGGTATAACTTCGAACTGAGACATAATTTCCAGGAAAGTTTTTTATATAGTGAGAATGAACAACTCATTACCCCTTAATTCAATTAAATTTGCAACAACTGCAACAAGTTTTGCGAAAGGTAGACGAATAAGTATTTTATAGAACTCGTGTGAAAGGTTCTTTAAAGTGTGTATACTAGCAAGTTCTCGCAGAAATATTTTGCGCAAGAACTCCTAGACGCATTTACACTAGCGCCAATGGTTTAATAAGTCCATACAAAGTGACTTGTCGCAGGCCCTGCAAGCTCCAAAATTTGCCGAAAGTCAGCTTGCCGTGACCGTGTAAACAACACGGTAAAACTAGCTTGCGGAAGATAACTTCTGCAAGTTATCTTGCTAATCTAAACCCCACTTAGGATACATGCGAAAGATTATTTTGTTCCGTGTTACGCCACAGTTTACATATTCCTTTAAGCCAGGGTTACGGTCTAAGAATTTCAAAATGCACCCGCAATCTCGCTGCTCGCAATTTCAATAAAATTCGTTGTAAAGGGTTTTTGTAGATGAAAAATTGTTTCACCGAAGTAACGTAACTGAAGATCTTCCGCGAATTTTATCTATTGAAATTCTTCTTTGGACCATATTATTACTATATTTTGCATATTTTCTAAAGTGAATTCCGTCTATAATGCATATACTTTAACTGCTTATAAGTTTAAATTATAGTAATGTTGAAACTAAATGCAGGCATCTCATACCGGGATTGCGCCAGGCCTTTGTTCTGTTTTAATCTTCCTCTACTTAATAATTTACCACTGTGACAGAATATGCATCGTCTAGCTATAAAACAAAAATATTAGCGACCCACTCTCACCAAGAGTATTTATAACCGTTCTGCAAAATATTATGAAAAGCATGAATTGGAAAAGAAAAGGTATTAATGTAGGCGGTAAATTTCTAAGCAACCTTTGTTTTACTGACGACATTATACTTTTCTCAGAAACAGCATCCCAATACGAAGAAATAAGGAACTCATATGTCAAAAGTAAAGAAATCGGGTTAGAATTAAATACAATGAAAATGTGAGGAATATTAAAGTAAATAATTACACATTAGAGTATGTAAAAAATATATATACTAATCTAGGTAAATTGATAACTTTTGCAAAGACCGGACATCAAAATGAACTAAACAGGCGAATAAATAATACCTGGAATAAATTTTGGAATCTTAAAGACTTAAAATCCCATCTCGCAGTGAAACTTAAGAAAAAAAATCTAGTCTCATGTCTACTTCCCTTACCTATGCCTGCCAAAAATGGTTAAAGAAATCTAACACTAAAAAAAAATACACGTCTGCCTAAGATCGATGAACAGCAGCATTATAAATTTAAAAAGGAGACGCAAACAAAAATGTACAAACATAAGAAAAACAGCACAAGTTAGAGATGCGCTACAACATAGCATGAAACTTAAGTGGATATGGGCGGGTTATGTTGCTCAATCAATAAATTATTCTTAAAAAAATAGTTGTGATTAACGTAATAAATAATTGATTAAAATTTTTGTAACTTGCATACATTACTAGGTAATATCAGTATCAGTAATAATAATTAACATAATATAATAACACCATAAGTCACAAAATACATTACAATAACTTAAAATAATTGACAAAGAAGAAATAAAAATAAAATGTATGTAAGTGTATAACTATATTGAATATGTTGATTTAAGGAATTAATTAAATAGGCTTATATAAAAAAACAATAAAATAATCCCATGACCAAAAATGCTGTAGACCGGTGTTATCCATCGACTATTTCAACTCAACGTGGCTGTCATGTTTCAATTCGGTATTTTTAAACATAACCAAACGGCCCTCGTTTTCGGCCTCTTGCATAAAATATTTCTCGATGTCAATGCCAATTTGTTTGCAGTTATAGGTCACTTCGTTCGGTTTATTTTTGGTTTCGGTGTCTAAGACGATTTTGAATTTAGTCTTTTACAAAACGAATTATATATTTTGCTAGATATCCCCAAATACTACTACTCAAATTTAAATACCAATATAAAAAATGTGGTATATGACTGCCTCGTTGGCGTAGTTGTATTACGGTACGACTGCAATGCTGAGGTCTCTGGTTCGATCCCCGGGTCGGGCAAAGTGATATTGAGTTTTTCTATGCAGTATCAGCCTGGAGTCTGGAATTTGTGCCCGATATGGCGATAGGCTCGCCCCTTATCACATCATGGGACGGAATAACGGCGAAAAGTAGGTGCACTAGTTGCGCCTCTGCCTACCTCTTCGGGGATAAAAGGCGTGCTTGTGTGTGTTAAAAAATGTGTGTTTAGTTCACTTATTTAGTTAGGACTCGTGACAAAATATCTGTACCTACCTGTATGGATTTTTCCGACGACGTTTTTTTTTAGGTCCCTATACACATAAAAAGTTGGTAAATATGAAGCCCTCTGCATTCTGCGTGTATCTAAGTATATAAAGTCCATAGTTCGCCAAAATTAATTAATCAAATTTAAAAAGTGTGGATATTCGTTTTTTTTTTGTTATTAAAGTAAATATTTACATTTTCAGATTTTCCCTTTACATGTGTTGTAAGACCTTGCTTCTTGCCAAATTTCATGATTCTAGGTCAACGGGATGTACCCTGTAGGTTTTGATTCCCTCGCGAAATCGCAAAATATGCGAGATAAACGGTCATATCTTTTGATCGCGTTGACTTACAAGTTTGATTTTTTCACATCTGAAAGAGACCGTAAACCCGAGTATCTGATATAAATTTCAACTTAATATCTCTACACGTTCCTGAGAAAAAGGGCTATGACAGACAGACAGACAGACAGACGGACAACTTCACTCTTTTTAATCTCTGATATTATTACAACTAGAGACCGGTTTATATGCATTTGCATATTTTTACAATTTTCTCCGGTTCTTGCATATAATGGCTAAAATCATGGCATAGTCCATATTTTCGCTATATTAGGCGATATTATATTACTACTTTTCATTAGGCTTGCAAAAAATAAGTGACATGCTAATGAACGCGGAACGTTTTGTGTATTTACCTGAGGATCATTTTTTGTTTAGTTAATTTCACTCTATTAAGCAGAAAACCATGTTACGTACAAATTGGTTGCAAGTGGTGACCTATTTCTTTGCCCACGCAAATTGTATGCTAATTTGCATTAAAAAACCTAATAATTATTAGTTAATTTCATTAGGAGTAGTTGTATTACAGTGCGACTGCAGTGCTGAAGTCTCTGGTTAGATCCGTGGGTCGGCCAAGGGATATTGGGTTTTTTTACTCAGTATCAGTCCGGATTCTTGAATGTACCCGATATGACGATAGGTTCGCCCCCTATCATATCATGGATCGGAATACACACTGCGATAATTGGGTGCAGTAGTTGCGCCTCTGCCTACCCCTTCGGGATATAGGGCGTGAGTGTGTAGGTATGTAATTGTATTCATATTTTGACGTTTTCATGCATATTTCTGGTTTTTAAGTTGCATAAAAACCGGTCTCCAATAATTATACTTGGTAACATTTAAAATGCTCAAAGTTCATTTATAATTATGTTTAGGCAAACGCGAGCTTAAATAAATACATATGTGTTGTACTCAAAACTTTGAAAATGCAACTTTACCTGGTAACAAATTATAATTATTCTGTCAGGCAACAGTCGATATGTAGGTACTATAATAATTTAATGTACGTACATAAGAATATAGAAAACTTTCCAAAAGTTTGCGATATCCATGGCTTAAATACTAGAAGCAAAAATAATCTAGTTAATCACAAAACAAGGCTCCAAAAAATCAGCAAATCTTTTAAGGGTTACTGTATACACTTTTATAATAAAGTTCCCACTGAAATTAAGTGTTTAAACATTGGTAAATTCCAAACAACTATTAAGCGAAGGTTATGTAATAAAGTTTATTACAAGATTTCAGAATACATAGAGGATAAAAAAGCCTGGGATTAATTTTTTTTTCATGTGATTTTCTTTGGAATCATGTCTTTCGTTTTAATAAAATTTCTTTGTTTCCATCTGTGAGCGGCTTGGGTATGACATACTCCTTAACTATCTGTGCCTGTGGCGGCGTCGTGTGCCGGGTCGGCCACTTCCCTGTAATATGGTTGAGGAGGCCGATGGCTGGCACATGCGTCATACTCGTGAACGGGTGCTGCTTGTGTGGACTGGTCTGCCCTTTTCGCTTACTATATATATATATAAGTATTGGGGGTATATCTTAAACTTAGATTAATAACGACATCTTGAAGATTTCAGATCAAATTATTACATGATTCCTGAGATAGTTATGCATACTGAATTGTATATATTTTTTTCTCTACATAATGCAATGTATTTTATACCTTGAACTGATTTTGAAAAGAGCAACACTAGTGTTTCTTGCCCGTTCTTCTCTAGCGAGAACTGCTTTCCGAACTGGTGGTAGAGTTAATATTGACGGAATCTAAATAATGTATAACATTTTATGGGTTCGAATAAATTATTTCATTTCGTATTTCATTTCATTTCATTTCATATACCTAACAGTAAAAACCACACTAGCGAAACAACAAATTAGATAAAAATATATTTCCAGGTATTATTATTTCTAATTAATAATTATGCGCAACCCGGCGAATTCTATTCTCGAGCTGTCAGTGGCTAAAATGCACATACTTACATTAAATAAATAGAGCACAATAGTGGATTTCGCGGATTGTTGTTGAATGATTTCCATTTTGTGATACAACTTAATATTTCTAGGGCGTCTGCCATAGTTATACCATGTTAATTAGCAGGGCTGTTAGAGTATAAATCTTAGCTTAACAATAAACACCTTTGGAAAATAGCCTTTATTTTGACATGGCGGTTAGCTCAATTTTGTTTGGATATTGCATTCATCCAAGTGGATGCATTGTTAAAGAGAGCCAATACCTTGAATACGAGTTTCGCGGTTACGGTTTATTGATTTTGAGTCTATTTCATCTTTAGTCGTGAACTGACTCGAGTGATTGTTGTAATATTTTGTCTCGCTGTTTGTCTACCTTGATTTGGCCTACAGGCTTGGTTTCACAGGTTCCAAGTAAAAATTATTCCACATTTATCATATTATACAGCTAATGTAGATAGACCTCATTTATCAGCAAGCGGTCAAATCGGCCCTTAGAGGGTTAGTTGGCCATTTATTTAACTTACATAAATAAAATCATGTATATTGGACTGTGGACAGTTGTTAGGAAATCTAATATATTTTTCCCATTAAGGAGGATTTATTTTATGGTAGAGTTAAAGAAAATGTTACATCACATTGTTAAGAAGGTGACCTGATCGCCAATTAGCATGAAATCTTATAAATCAGAGGTAATCATTTGTAAATCTTCAAAAAAAGAAAGATGCTATGCAAATGTAACTTTATTATGAAATATTAGGTGGCGGTCGCGGCTTCGCCCGCGTGAGAAGCCTTTCCCGCTACAAAAGACCTTAAAACACTGTACGACGCCAGCGCCACCTATTTGAAAAATGCCATTATTTCCCATGGCAGCAAATTACTGTGATAAAAAGTTTACGTGTTTATTCAGCACATGATCTACAAGTGTGCCAAATGTCATTCAAATCCGTTCAGTACTTTCTGCGTTTACTTCTAACATACAAACATTTTCACAAACTGTCGCATTTATAATATTAGAAGATTGGTTTTTAAGGCGCTTAAGACCTAATAGTACAGGATCCCTGGTTCATTTTTGCACTTGATTACTATCAAGCCAATTTTCCGTGAGTAGCTTCATTTTGATGAGACGCCCAACAATTTCCTGCACCCAAACTCGATTGTGGTAAGTAATAGGGGTAGCAGGGATAAAATATGTTTTTTTTTGTTACATCTGATGATAATTATCTAAATTATTCGAAAAAATATTTGTCCTACAAAATGTATGGTTTGATCAAAGAGTCCCCTCCTTCCAACATGTATCGATAACGAGGTCATCAAAAATAATTACTAACCAGCTGATTTTTTATTTTTTTTACTTAGTTAATATTTATATAATTTAATAGTCACATTATCCTACAAATTGCGTGGTACGTCATCCCGCTCCTACGCTCAGATATTGTTAATACCACAATACCATTTATCTCATTACTAACTGTAGGACAAAAATATTACATTATAGGTTAGTGTGTTCTCTGCCCAAATGAAACAATGTCCTACAAGAAAACAGGTATGTATCACTAGTCCGACAAGAATTGTCATTTTTTCGTTTTCCTACTTGTAACATAAGATACAGTGATAACATCTTTCTTAAAATTTAAATAAATTATTTTTTAATAAACTCGGTACAAAAATTTGTGTATTTACATATAAAAAAAATCTTCATCAGATTCATCTGATAAATCTTCATTATCTTCGCTACTAGAGTTTGTGCAAGACAGAAGTTATTGAGAAAACTAATACTTAAGGTATGGCTCCGTGTTCAATACACGTCTGTAGGCCGATTTATATGTCAACTTATTAGCTAATAGTCCCGCACGCGTGGAACTCCTCTGCAGGGATAAAAGTTCTATTATCTTTAGCTTCTGTAATTAAGAATACGGCTTATTATGTAAATTTGGTACATTTGTCCTAACTTTGATCCAAATTCAGCTGTTTCCGTGTTTACACAACCATCTATACTCCATCGGTTTAGGTATTTAACTAAATGTAACCAAAAACTGACATATGATTCCCGGGTAGTCAACATTTTATTACGAAAGTAATTACGAAGTGTGTTGTGTCAATGCAACTACGGCGTACAACGAACACTAAAATTATTAAATTCACTTTAATAACAAAACCAATAACTAACAATAACTAATTATCAGAAAAAAGCAAAAAATATCTTAAATAAACAAATTTCTACAATGCGGAAATGTATCGATAATTGGTGTCTAGTTAACCGATTAAATTGAATGGCGGTCAGTTTTAATGTCGTGCTACATGACAATCGTACCTACTCTCCAATTTTGTAGGGTTATCTATTACAATCCATTGGAAAAATGTTTAGCGTGCCTGTCGTTAGCTCTTTTACAGTTGACAGGTTGAGGTCTTTTATAAAAGTATTGTAATTTATGATCATTAATTGTTTTCGCGCTTATTAATGAATAACTATAACTTTATACTAACCAAACAACTTTAATAAACGGGAATAACAGTGCTAAGTGGTGTGTAGGATATGAAGACATTTATTTTGGAATGAAGTATTTTGTAAAGAGAAATGGACTGGTAAAATACCTTTTTATGGTTTGTTTACATTTAGTTAAATACCTAAACCGATGGAGTATAAATAACCATTATCCAAGCATCTTCATGTCATCGCTTTAATAACATGGTTAGGATAAGTCCAGTAAGAAGAAATTAACTGGGCAGTTGCCAGTTAAGTAGGCAGTAACATAAAAACGTCGGCGGGCAAGTTATCATTAGTAGAAGTTACACTACGGAAACTACAGTTACCGTAGGGTCTCCGTAATCTACACGCGGGACAGTTAAGGCGGTGACACCAACAAAACGGCGCGCTAGCCGTATTTTTAGAAGATATCTATTCGATTTTTATAATATTATATAGAAAGAAAATTCAACGTCAATCTTCAACGAGATATCAGCTCTTTGTATGGGTGCTGGGATGCAAAATTTAACAAGGTTCAAACCTTATGCATATTAATGGGACAAAAATCTTGGAAGGAAGGGATCTTGGACCCATTAAAAAATATTTTTAAACCCCTCCATTTATAACAAAATTTTTAAAAACGTTCATATCAAGTGTAGCTTTTAAGCAAAATAAAATAACATAATTCTCGAAATCGGAGAACTTTAAAAATTATACGATTTATTGCCAAGACGTAGTTTTTGGGTGTACTAAACAAATGTATATAAAATATCTTGGTTATAATTTTAAGCCCGTTTTTAGGCATGTCCTTTGTATCATGTGGATATTATTTCATTAAGTTCATAATGAAAACGCTACTAAAATTGTTGATTCCGTGCATCTCCTCCTAAAGTACACATCATTTTAATTTGCAAGAACACTATTAGGTAGAGAAGCACAATTAGGTAAAGACCTAGAATTGATTTTTTAAAGAAGTTATTGGTAAATCTTTGCACATTCCCGCCGGTAAATCGTGCGCTGAAATGTATAGAACGAATGCTCAAGGCCGTTTGCTAGGGGGAGCGCCTTAAGTTGAGGCGCAGGAAATGTGAGAGGGCTGACTTCGCAGTTGATTCGCTGAAAAATTTGATTACGGCGTATTAACCTTAACTTAATACGATATTTTTCTATGTTAGATAATGTACACTATTCTATATGTAACAGCAAATCGTACGAAAAAAAACCCTTCTGTGAAAACTGCATTAAATTGGTAAACGAATGAGGCAGTAATAAATATTTTAAACATTTCAGTGTGCAGGAGTGGGCGCGTAGTGGGGTTATCGCTTCATCTCTTTCTTTCGCACGCATCGTTACGCGTATTGCGCCTCTTTTCTTGTTGTTTCTTGACATTTACCCCTTCTACGTAAATTCAAAGGTTTATATCTTGTGGATTTTTGACTGGATTTTAATCATTATTTCTGTGTTAGAACTTATATTTATTTATTAGGTTTTCCAGCAGACTTAACACTACGATTACAATAAATTAAAAAATATTATAACTTATAGCTATAATGTAAGCCCAAGTTAGGAAAACTCAACATGTATACAATTTAAAGTTAATTTCAAGCGCAGTGAATTATACAAACAATATCGTAATATAATTTATTATATGACGTAAACATTTGATAAAAGTAAAAGCGACTTATGACTGTTGCTTTGTAGGTACACGTACAATATAGTATTTTAATTTTAAACCTAGTCAACAATTTTGTAGAGGTAACGCCTATTATACCCCTTGCGCTAGAGTGCGTAGTGTTTCACGCTGATACGACGTAGCGCTTAATTCGTTGATTGCTACGACGCGCTCGCTACGAGTACGTAGTGTTCGATTGTGATTTTACCCAATTTAGGCGAAGCAAGAAAGATTATCTAATGATTTCGACTATTGAAAGATTTTTTAAAAATATATTAACCACGTCGATCTATAAAATCAGAAAAAGAAATATTGTAAGATTTTACCGCATTATGTCGATTATTGCTTGCGTACTCTTTCCGTGTTTATCTCTTGAAAGTTAAGCTTTCGTTTCACAAATTATAATATTGTATCCAGCACTCGGTTGCAATTAACTTTACAGTAAAAAGCTACTTAAGTATCAAATTACCAAAGGAAAACATAAAATGTAACAATGAACGAATGAACACTTCATTTCTAATACTTAATTAATGTAATCCGTGGATTTTGAATATGATGTTAAAGATTGAAGGTGTTAATAAAATATGCTTTTTTATTTGTAAAAAGCTATTTTTCTTTTTTTAAGGCATTGACTGACGAGACGGGCATGCCGTTCGCGTGATGATAAGCGATACGATCACCCATACACAGTAGCAACACCATCCAGCACCTTGAGTTACAAAGTACTGTGTGGTTTTCCACTGTGCTCGTCATCCTGAGACATAAGATGTTAAGTCTCATTATGTCCCGTAGTTACACTGGCTACAATGTCCTTCAAACCGAAACACAACAGCGCATGCACACTGCTGCTTGGCGGTAGAAATAGACATTGCGGTGGTACCCACCCAGACGGACTCTTACATATGAGAGACCTACCACTAGTCAAATTTGCCAATATTTGAATATTATAAGCGACTCTTAAGATTTGTTTGATGAAATTCCGTTTAATTTATGTAATACGTGTTTTTTTATCTCTAGACTCAATTACACTCGTCATTAAAAAGCACCCACATGTTTATTAATATTAGAGAAATAAGATTTATTTATTTTGTAAGCAATTGTATCGTATGGAGTAGGTACAGTTGTTTACAAAACAGATGGAATTTGATATTCGGCACCGCCCGCGTGAAAAAGTTTTTCCAAGATAAAAGTCCCGCTTTATATTTTCCGGGGATCAAAAGCAATCTATGTGTTAATCCAGGACATTATCTACCCGTGTGCCAATTTTCAACGAAATCTGTTTAGTAGTTTCGGAGAGGTGCAGTAACAAACAAATAGAAAAACAGACATAAAAATATATAAAAACCGCTGATTTGGGTTCCTCCATTACTCTTCTTTAGTCACCCCCTTTCTTTTTATAAAATTTCTTTAAATGAACAGACACACCGGTTCTATTGCTCTATTATATGTATAGATTGTGTAAGATAAGACTGTTATTGATAGATAGATTTTGTTTTCTTTAGGTTTTTGGGCCATAATGCGCCATAAACGCTGTATTTATAATGGCGCTAGTAGTGACGTCAAATGCAAGTAAACAGGTTAGATTTAGCCATAAACAGTGCAGTTAAAGTAATGTTAATCAGTTTCTTCAACTTTATTGTATAAAATGGTGTACCTACAAATGGTGTTTAGTGCCTCAGTGTACAAACACGTCTATAAAAAGTCCGAATTCATAGAAGTTGCCTACAGGTGTATTGAGGTCAAAAGCAATTCGCAAATAACTTTGTACAACATTGCATATCTGTAATGGTTTTGTGTATTTGAATAAATAAATACATAAATGAATAAATAAACAATTTTTTTTCCGTAATTGGAGTGTAAAAATAGTCGTTCTATTCGCGCTAAAACAACAAAACCGTAGTTTTGATATCGAAACGCTATGAGTTACAAAATAAACAAATAAAGCTGTACACTTCCGTCCGCGCTACAAATACGGCGTTTTATCGGCTTCGCCTTTGCTAATAACAGAAGAATTAATAAAACGAATACCGTCAAATGGAATATCAGGACCCGGTGGGTATTCCACGTTTATTAAATTTCATCACCAGACAGACGCTTGCAAATTTTTTTGTGTTTATGCACTCTAATGTAGTATGTTTTTTCATAATCTTTGTATCTCAAACGGTAATTAGTTTATAATTTTTTTTACACACAATGTTTTGTACAGACTTCGTCTTTTTTTCTTTCTGAAAAAGGACAGAATATATAGGCGCAGTTGCGTGTACAGATACATGTATAGTAACTACTAAACATGTATAGTAGTTACTATACATATTTTTGGCTAGCTTATTTACGTCCTATTTAGGTAGGTTGGAACAATAGTAATTATTATTCCTGTGTATGTCTTTTACGCATTAACGAAGCTATGGAAAAATACACGTTTACCGTTCGTTTTGTCTATGAACAATGAACATAAAAGTTCCTCGGACGGAGTCGCAATATCTAGTAAAGCAATAAAAAATAACCTTTCAAATGCAATACGATTTAATACGACTTACTGCATAAATATACCTCTGACATCGCGTCGCAATTTAATATCGTGTAAACTACAGAGACATCAAAAAGCGGCTTTATTTTGTTTTTGCGTTGAGTTTCATTCAATCGTCGGAATTTCGAACTTGAGCGACGAAGTATATGAAAAGCACTATTTTGTTTTTGCGTTGAATTTCATTCAATCGTCGGAATTTCGAATCTGACCGACGAAGTATATGAAAAGCAATTTTAATGTGCGTTCTAAATGATTGAATCTTCGGAGGATTCGTAATATGAATGTAGCTTTCGAGTATTAAGTATTTGTATGCAAAATGTGGTAATTTTTTGCGTCATTTTTTAGTGATTTTGTGAGGTGGTTTTTGTTGAGAGTAGGCACGTGCAATTACCGTTCTGATAAGCGTTCACCTTCTATGAAGATCGAGTGTGTTACCGACTTAAGGTAGAGTAGGGACTAGGAAGACGGCCTAGCATTCCGTCAACCCCACTGACCGTACGAAACTCTGTCAATTCACTAAGGTATCCACATGATGTATCTACTGTAATTATGAAGCATTTTGCATGCTCATGTGTGTATACTCATGTTTTGCAAATCAAAATATCTTATCTTACCTTAAGGCTATCTAAAAACATTGGTACGAGACCAACCGAGCCAGTACACTCATATTGAAGACACAACTGTCTGCCGTGGATACTGTGTATAATAATAATAATAATAATAAATCTTTATTGCCACAATTACATAAATGTGCTTTTTATTTTGAATCCCATGACTCCCGAACTAGTGTTAACTGTATAGACTATGCCTATTTATGAGAAAGCATTGTATTGAATATTCTTATACTACTATGGTGGTAAAGACCTAACCCATAGACACTTGGTCCACCAGACATCCTTCACGAGCTTCCGTGTGGAATCTTTAAGCCCGTTTGGAAACCACTGTCTTGTCCAATAACTAATTAAAAAATTCAGTCTTTCACGAGAGAAAAATATCGAACGTCAAAGATTCGTTTCGAACCACATTTTAAGGTCCATTTTGGTTTCAAAGTCCGTTGACTTACCTTAATAGAGCGTAGGGCCTTAACGGTTTCAGTGTTACTAATCAGTATTCCAATCATTGCCATACATTTACGTAAAATAATTTGTGAGAGAATAGCATAGATTGAGGTAATTATTATTTAATAAACGTCAAACAAACTAATTCTGTATCATGAACCTACAGTTACATAATACTGTAGAAACTCACGTACAAAGCGACTATGTATTCCACTGAAACAGGTAATATTGCGACAATTGAAGTTTAGCTCATACACAAGTAGTAATGTAATAGTAGTAATGCATAATTTAATGTTAATAGTTAAACATAATTCGCTATTAATCTCTATTTTGAATATTATTGTCGGTATTATAGGAAACAAATGAAAACAGTCGCTCCGTGCAGATATTCAGAACAGTCTACTTCAGTGAAAGTTTGACAAGGTTTAATTTGTACTCAGTATTGATTGATCAGTTCGTCTGTGATCAGTATTATTATAGCGTATTGTTATAATTATCTAGAATATATTTACTACATTTTGCTTCTCCCATGCGAAATTGGTTACTAGGAAAGTATTAGATAATAAGTAGCGTATGTGTTAAAATCTCAAACAAACTCAATGTGTTAAAATCAGGGGCCGTAGCGAAGATGCTTTTCTAATAGAAATATGTATGGAAATGAGGTATCCTATTGATAGACTTGGTAGAATATATCATTCTCGTACATGAGGCTATTGATAACGATCTTAGGCCCGTATTAATAGATGCAACTCAGTTTCGCTCTGAAGTGCGATATCAGCTGAGACGCTCTCAAGTCAAAGTCAGCATCTTAAGGTCATGGCTATTTCATCATCATCATCAGCCACATGACGTCCACTGCTGAACATAGGCCTCCCCCAAAGATTTCCAGACGGACCTGTCAAAAGCGGCCCGCATCCAGCGTGTTCCTGCTACCTTTATCAAGTCGTCTGTCCACCTTGCAGGTGGACGGCCGACGCTGCGCTTGCCAGTACGTGGTCTCCACTCGAGAACCTTTTTGCCCCATCTGCCGTCAGTTCTTCATGGCTATTTAATAAACCGATATCAACAGCATTTCAAATGATATCGACCTCAAGACCAGTATCTCAAATTCCATGACTAGAGAGCCTCAACCTGATAGGGGCTACGTCACATTGAACCATAGAGTGTATTTAAAATCTATGCATTGAACGAATCACTTTTTATCGTTCAATCTGCGTTGTGTTAGTGCTCAACAATAATATAACTCTAATTTATTCAAATAATGCAACAAAATTATGTTTTAAGAAAATTTAAAAACTATCAGTTGAACTATCTTATTTACGTAAACAAAATTGTATTATGCCTTATGAAATGCAGTAAAGTATTATCAAAAGGATTACTACAAATAAAACAAAACGCACGACTTAGATTTATTGGAAATGGCAGCACTGATTGACCCGTCATTCTGGAAGAGCACGAAAATCAAAGAATTGTAAAATACTAAGCAGTGAAAGGGGTTTTTTAATTCATCAATGGGTGAAAGCCATAATTTATAATAAGAAGTTTGAGTACATATAGTACCTATATGTTTAAAAAAAAACAAGTTATAAAAGACTGATAATAATAATGGACTCCAAAAAACATGTATTTACAGTAATTGAAAAGAAGTGTTTCATGGACGTTATAAAAAAATATAGTAGCATAATCGAAAATAAAGATACCGACGGAGCTACTCTGAGAAATAAAAATGAAGCGTGGGACAGAATCTCTATAGAGTACAACGCGAGTCCTATCACAAGTCACAACGAGTCCGGTAAGTAACAAATATTTGTATTTAATATAACATAAATACTTACTTTGTCAGGGCTATAAATTTAACGGGGCTTAGATTAACAAGATAACTTGAACTACTTGAAGTTATCTTTCGCAAGCGATTTTTACAGTGTAAATAGTCACAACAAGCTGACTACTGTGTAACTCGAAGTTTGCAGAACTTGCGACGAGTCGCATCACGAATGTGTATAAAATTATTGAAATATTGCCGCTAGAGTAAACGCATCTGGAAGTTCCTGCGCAACGATATATATTGTTGCGAAAACTTACTCGTCTAAACTTAGCTTTAGAATTGTATGCAGACATGGTACCTATTTAATTTATTTTATATTTTAGGTAACTCATAAACAGCTGCGTCGTTTGTGGATGAATGTAAAACAGCGACAACGTGAGGTATTGACTAAGGAGCGTCAACGTAGATTTGCCACTGGAGGAGGACCATCCACTAGTGATGCTGATATCGACCCGGATGTCTCTATAGCCGCTCCAGCTTTAAGAGTTGGAATTGATACAGTAATGGACTCAGATACAATTCTCGGTAGTTCATTTATAGAAATTGAAATGAGTACAATATACCTCATCATTCTTAATATTTTTCTTTATTTTTAGAAATAAACAATCCAGACCCAGAGCCTCATTTTGTTAAGCTCAATACCTAGAAAAATAAGACTTTCTGTTTCTATATGCTTCATGATGAAGACATCCCGGTGCATTTACAATTTTAATATGAGTACTCAATGGCTCCATCGATTCCCGACAAACCAGGCCAGTGTTTGTGATGGCTTAATTCTTTAAACAACTCTCTATTGGCGTTAGCTTGACTTCCTCGTGATATTTTAATATATTTTGTATTTAACTTTGCAAGAAGTTTTAAAACCTTTCTCACGAGATTTGAAATGGTAACAATCTGAAACATGTCACATATTTAATTATCACATTGAATAGGTATTGCAAAACATTTAATACGCATTGTATATGATTTAAAGCCTTATTCCTGGTGGGGGTTGCCTAACCTGGGAACTGGACCCAGAAGCTCATGCTTCACAGTATTGGTACGCTGCCCTTAGAAAGACGCAATGTTATTATTATGACACTAACTCTGCCCACAAAGTTGTCTGTGTGGATCTATCTGAGCCTATCTCATACCCCTCCCGATAGAGATATGTTTAATCTACGATTTTATTATTATGTACCTATACCTAGATTATAATGTTACCTATGTACCTATTTAGCTTTATTAGCTGGTACATTGATTTACCTATGCGAGTGATTAGTAGGTTTATATAAAAGGTTGAAAAGCTTACCTGAAATGAGGCTGTTGCATAAAATCTAAGTGTCAATGAGACGACGATTTCTGAGGCGATTGGGAGACCCCTATTATCATGCTTCATTATTTCTTTTTTTATTAAAAATAGAAATAATGTGAAAATAGTTTTATTGTGCGAGCGAGCAATAACTTCAACGGTATCTGTAAACAGTATGATCTAGATCCGTTTTTGACCACCGTTCCCTCAGCAAGGAGGTGTTTGAGCCTTAATTTTTTTCAAAACAAGTTCTCGTAATCGATTATAGGATTAGTAATAGTGATAGGAATTGCGCTTTTTTATTATTATTATTTTTTCATAATCTGCACTAAATTAGTACTCGGCCTGTAAAGCTGTAGCTGATTTGCAAACTTTTCTATCCTATTCTCTTTCTGCAATATCTGATCCTTTGTCTTGATCACGTTGATAAGTGTTTGGATGCATTTCCAAGCATATTTACAACCTGTTACTATAAGTGAAGACTTGTAATTGGCTTTTAGTTAACTATACCATTGTTATAAATAATTACTTATAGCTGTTAGTCTTCCAAACAAACAAATAAATTAAATCCACTATATATAACATTGACTCTAGGGTAAATCTAAAACGTTTCTTGAAATTGTCTCGTGATAATTGAAATGGATTTGTGCTATCTCTAAGATAGATTTTTGGCAAACGATATTGCACCGGCCATGAAATATCGTCATGATCTTCAAATATATCATCATAATAATTAACTTGCACAATAATATTTTCGGGCTCCATAATTCTATTTGAGGTTTGCACTTGACAATTAGCATCTTAATACATATCTTGGAGGAGCTCTTAAGAGCTGAGTTTATTTTATTAATCAGTGTCATAGTTAGTCGATAACGGTCACTCAAACACGAGCACAAGTTTTGTTTATTATATAGTACAACGTCTCAAATGTTAACTTGAAATCCTATTCAAACTTGAGGGCGGTTTATTAATACGGCCCTTAAAAAGGGATCTCAGCTACGCCTTTTTTGTCGCACTTGATTTAATTGTGCTCCAAGTTCCACCCTAATCCATTCATTGTACTTTATTGACTTTGAAAATTTAACACATGAGGCGTGTGTCGTGTTATCGTCTCACGGTATTTATGTTTAATATTGTTGTTACTTTTTAGTCTGCAAAGACTTAGCCCGTCACGAAATGATTTATTACACAAATCTGCGTTCTAAGAGCAACCTGTTCCGTGCTTAAAGCAACTTATAGTCGACATAATCGGAAAAGTTTGAATCAGTGCTATCATAGGGTATCATCAAGACGGCGCTTGTTGAAATAAGCCGGTGAACCCATGAATTTATTGCGAAAATAATTTGGTGTAAATTGTTCATTTTGATTACGGTTTTGTACGGAGTTTCGGTGTACTGGCCGCCAATATATCCATGGTCGTGACATGTCAATCCAATCTCTAGATGGATAGTCCGGGTACGATTAAAGAATGGGAGCCAACATTATCCGTGTTATATGCGAATCATTCGAAATGTTCGGACGCGTCATCAAATATCAGAACTCTAGAATGGGCCATAGTATTGCAGTTACGGTGAATATTTAAAGTACCTTTTGAAAATAAATGTAAGGTGGCTGTATCGTATGAAAATGAAAGAAAGAAAAAGAAGTTTATTGTCCCATCTGGTGCATGCAATACATGACAAACGTGGTCAAGATAATATTTTTTAATTAGCGCAGCTTTACACGCCTGCAATGTGACAATAGGTGGCTAGCTCGGCATAATGCTGTGTTACGACGTGAGCCACAACACAGCGCTCGTTTTCAGTGGCCATCTAATAAAGATACCCCGATAATATTGATTATAATCTCTTTCGTTTACTTTGCATAAAAGTGCCTTTAAATGAATCAGTTTATCTATAAAATATTTTATTTCACATAATTGTCTGCAAGTTAGCTAAAGTATTTAGAACAGCATAAAATAATATTTTTACCAGTAATTCGTAACCGTAGACAGCAATTTTATCGCGCATCGGGTAGTTAAACAAACAGGGCATTTTTTGGATTATTTGCAAGCGGAGCGTTCAGATCAGATTTTATTAAAACTTTGGTACAGTACAGGAATTCATTGCAGTATTTACTATACAATTAGTATTTATATGCTATCATACTTACTCTTTAGTTTCTGTAGAACTGGTCTCTGTTCCATTACTTTGTAAATTGAGCTGATTATATATTGTACCTATTTCTAGGAATCTTGAAATACTAATAATAGATAAAATTGTCGATTTGCAAATCATTGAAAAAGTGAGAACATTTGAACGATTTCGGAGGTGAAAGTAGTCAAACGTTAATAAGCCTCGTAGTCTTTGTTCATTATAAAAACTGGACCGATTGACTTCAAAAAAGTTTTCGTTCCAATTAACAGTTTTCTGGTTGATTACAGTATTTTTGTCTAAATCTTTCTTTTTTTCAAAAAGTTATGGACAGTCTTCTATTATGACGAAAAGTTTTCCTGCCTGGTGGCTAAGGCCCTCGTCTAAAATATCCAATGTTACTATGTATAGGTCATACTCTTACACATGCATGTTAAACTATTGCAACCTTATTTTATTTTAGTTTTGAAACAAGATATCTCTGAGTGTCTCCCTATCATAATAATAATTATTTTTGTGTTTGTTACCGTTTGGTAAGTTTCTAGAATTATACCTCTACGTTTATGATGTTAATTCGACTAATTAGCGATACGAGGGAATCACGCTGGATTAGCGTCTAGATGCATTGTCGCCAATGATTGTCAATCGACTGTGTATTATGTTGGTCGTAAGCCCATTGAACGCGAGTTAGCGAGAGAGAAAGAGACACTGAGAGCTTAACGTCTATACAGGGTTATTTTGATATTGTGTTACTAAATGATACCACATACTCGTCTTTACCTCTGCTAACATCGTGCCAAAAATCATTCACGAATAACGAATTTTCACCAAAAATCACAATTTTACTTTCCTGTTTTTTTTTTTATCATTTTGTAGTTCAGTGCGAATATAGCGTGTACGTGAGTGTTTTTCCGACTGAAAGTTTAATGTTGCCGCTGCGATGAATCCTCTTAGGCTTACTACAGTCGCATTAGGGTGTGTAAACTTAAAGTTACTTTTTATTGATATTTATTTTGTTCGAAACTTACACTTTTTTATTTTACGTTTATGGTTAAAATAACGTAATGGAGAGTGTTATTTTCAAGGAGATAAGTATGCGGTTTCATTTAGTAACGCTATGTCAAAATTACCCTGTATAATGTATAGAATGAAAGGGGAACCGATGAAATTTAATTTATTAAGGGCTAATTTCACAGGTCTGAAGTAAATTTTATTTGACAGTTATCGTATTAAACTGCTAAATGAATAGAGTGTGACTTTTGTATTTGGTTGGCTTATACATTTATGTGACCAGAAGCATTTATTAGGGAGCGGTGAAATCGTCCCTAAGTGTACGCCGCCTGAAAATCCGTCTATCCGAACTTAAAAGGGCACTTTTGAGTATTTACGAGGTAGCCGGTTGGAGTTCGCGTATGTATTATTACCGGAGATATTGAAACAAATAATATATACATAACCTGGTGCGGTACCTATCGACGGGACGCTTGACCTTACCTTACCAGCGGACCTCACCTTCAGATTGACAGCAAAAATGCACTAATCAGCAAAAAGTTCGACATGCCTACGGACTATAATTAATGATTTATTATTACTATTCATACGAATTTGGGGACTGATATCGGCCATGACATCATGGTTAACTGACGAATAACCTTTACGTACATATTGTGAAAAAGGCCCTCCGCCAAGTCGTTACATACTTTCTTCTACGTTACACGCAGTTAGTTCATAACAATATGCAGCGAACTAAAAATAATTAAATCAATAACAAATCTATATTATACGATGAAGCTTGACCTTTGCAAAGTTGTTTTTCACAGCACTAATTTGGATCGAGTGATGTTACTGATATTTTTTATATTTTCATTTTATTTTCGTTGTGAATTGTTACATCTGAAGTATTATGATTTTATTTCGCGTTTTGATATTAAACTAACGTGAGATTATCTGGCTTTAACGTATCAGGTAGTAAAAGATATTTTTGAATATTTTATGGTTATTTGCTTCTCGAATATTGAATTTTAGTTATTGGTTAAATTGGCGGTGGCGTAGTTGTATTACGGTACGACTGCAAGGCTGAGGTCTCGGGTTCGATCCCCGGGTCGGGCAAAGTGATATTGGATTTTTCTATTCAGTATCAGCCCGGAGTCTGGAATTTGTGCCCGGTATGGCGATAGGCTCGCCCCCTATCACATCATGGGACGGAATACGCTTGGCGAAAAGTGGGTGCACTAGTTGCGCCTCTGCCTACCCCTTCGGGGATGAAAGGCGTGAGCATGCGTTAAATTCGATACCGTGTGAGTGAAATTCACTTTGCTATCGAACTCTTTCTTAGTACTCTTGCATATTTCATAGCTGGCACGGTAACTGCCTCTATTAATCGTGGTGAAGAATAAAAAAATGTCGGCTAGGCAACTGTAATACATAATTATTATAATAGTTAGATACAATACATTTGTCTTATTTATACAATTTTTTGTCCAACCAACCAAGAGTATCAAACTCTTGTTGGTTTATCCCTCGAAAGGGAATTCGTCTTTAGTCCACTACTCCGGCTTAGTGCGAATTAGCAGAAAACACATTATTTCAAAGTTGTTATGTAGAATTCGATTCTTAGCTGTTGCTCACGGTTTCGCCCGCGTCAGTTCCTCCGGGATCAAAGTTCAAGCTTGCTCTACACCCAGCAGAGTCGGTTCTACGGCTTAGCCTGGACGCTTAATAGTTACTTTCGTATTATTATAATATTAGCATGGAATATAGATGTAGATTCCCTTAAGCGGGGTTAAGATTTGCAAGGAAACTTGCAGAACTTATCTTCCGCAAGCTATTTTGCTACTGTAAACAGTCACGGCACGCAAGTTGCATTTGGCAACATGTGGCAATAACTTGCAGTTTGTTCTGCCTGCGGATAATTTTTTTATCTTGCTGAGCACGAAAGATGACTGTTGATATTATCTATATTACTTTATTTTATTTTTCCATACAGAACCGGCTAAGGTCAAAGACCACGTTGCCAAATCATAAGTTGGTAGTATTACCGATATGTTCTATTTTTTTTCGCAAAGCAGCAGTATGTATGCACTATTGTGTTTATGTTTAAAGGACATTGTAATTACTGGGCATTATGAGACTTAACATCATATGTCAAGGATGATGAGCGCAGTGGAATGCTACGCAGTGCTTTAATGTTCTGGTTGATGTTTATAATTTAAAAGTGATTGTATTGATTAGAATCAGACCAAACAAATATTCTATTAGGCAAAAGGATTGCATGCCTTGTCCTATTCATTTATTATATTACATGTACCCAAATTCCACCAATATTTAGTTTCGAAAATACTTAATCTATGATAGACTCTGCGATTACTCTATGTCAAATCGATACTTTTACAAAACAGTGAATCTGGACATGGGAACGTTCCTCACTTGTCGTATTTAGATCCCCTATTTTTAGAGGCACGATAAACAGGCCGATAGTTGGAACGTTGCAATATTTATAGTATATAGCAAAAGGGTAGTATTATTGGTATTGGCGAAGTAATAACGCTTTGAGACCGTCACGTGAAGCGCATGTT
The DNA here is from genome assembly GCA_947568825.1 of Sphinx pinastri. Classification (NCBI taxonomy): domain Eukaryota; kingdom Metazoa; phylum Arthropoda; class Insecta; order Lepidoptera; family Sphingidae; genus Sphinx; species Sphinx pinastri. Next base: position 3,166,406 of record OX387614.1, on the reverse strand, counting down.
TATTTTGCGATGATAATTTAATATTGACAATCATTTTGCACGCGTTGCGTAGCTCGGCTTTTCCAATATGTTTTATTTGGGTTTAACTTTGCTTTAAAGTTTGCGGGAAATAGACTGCTCTGAAATATAATGATATGCGAAAAAACTACTTTGCACTTTGACAAGCACATTGACATTATTGTTGAAATGTCAAATCAAGAGCGGTGCGTGACAGACTGATTTATTTTTTATAATCCATAAACAAAACCTCACATTTCTCCCCTCTAGCTTAGAAAACTTAGTAGAACAAACTTAAAACATTTTTCTTTAAATTAACAAAAACTATTTTTCTATAAATTAACAAAAACTATTTTTCTTTAAATTAACAAAAACTGAACTAAAAATTTATATAACGCTTAGCTCTCTTGAAAGCACGAAGTGCTCGAGCCGATGCGCCCACTGGGGGTGGCGTTGGTTCTGCCGGCAATTGACTAGCACGCGCCTGAGGCGATGCCTCCATCTCTGATGGTTCAAGCTGTACAGAGCCTGGCACCTTAACTTCGCCACGTACACTAGACGTATCCTTACAAGATACGCCCTCGACTCCATTACCAGCCTCGGGTGCAAAAGTATCTACATTTACGCGTGCCGCATCAGATCCGTGGCTCAACCGAGATAACGCGTGTCTATTATTAATACCTGCAGATATAATTTGATCGGCATGTCTTCGCCACTCCACACCACGACCTACATCAACTTTGTAAGAGACTGGCCCGGTTATTTTGGTAATTTTTCCTTCGGACCACTTATCTCCTCCCACCGTATAGTTACGAGCCAGCACCATATCCCCTACATTAAACTGTCTATTGGAACCCGTGACTCTATTACTTTGTTGACTTTGCTTATCCCGTACCGTGGCCGCTACATCGGGTCGCAATGCGTCTAACCGAGTACGCAGTCGCCGTCCTTGCAGGGCCACAGCGGGTGAAACTCCTGTTGTCGCATGTTCACAATTTCTATATCGTAAAAGAAATTTGTTTAAAGCCGCGTTTACGTCGTCACCTTCGAAAAAAGCCCTCTTTAATGCTTTTTTAACCGATCGTACAGCGTTTTCCGCTGCACCGTTTCCCTGCGGTCTATATGGAGCCGAAGTCGTATGCTTAATGCAATTATTTACACAAAACGACCTAAACTCTTGAGAAGAGAAAGGTGGGCCATTGTCCGTTACGAGCTGCGAAGGTAAACCAAAACGCGCAAATATGTTTCTCAACACCCTAATCGTAGAAATTGCATTCGTACTACGCATAGAAATCGCCTCTATCCATTTTGAGTGTGCATCAACCAAAACCAAGTACCGTGTACCATTACAATCTGCAAAATCCGCATGCACACGTTGCCACGGGTGCAGCGGAAACTCCCAGGGATGCAGCTGCGTTCGCGGCGGCGCGTCGCGTACTGAACAACAGGCAACACACGACTTACATAAATCTTCGATATCACTATCTAAATTGGCCCAAAAAATGTAACTACGCGATAAACTCTTCATTTTATTGATGCCTAAATGACCTTTATGAACCTCATGCAAAACTCTATTTTGCAAAACTAAAGGAATAACAATCCGGTATTTATAGATAATACATCCCTGATTAACCGAAAGATCATTTTTCCTATTAAAGTAAGGTTTTTCCGCTTCGCAACTTGGAACCGATGGCCAACCGAAAAGAATATACCCTTTAATCTTACACAAGAAAGAATCGCGTTCGGTTTCTTTGGCTATATCTTTACAATTAATAGGTAAACAATCTTCCACTAAATTCATATAGTCTACAGCTTCTACGGAGCGATCCTCCTGAGGTAAAGGTAACCTCGATAAGGCATCAGCCGGACCGTTGTCTATCGAACGAACGTACTCTATAGCGAAATCATAAGCAGCCAGGCGTGCCGCCCATCTCTGTAAACGACTTGCAGCCGTTTGTGGAATTCCTCCCTTTTTCCAAAGATATGAGTAAGCGGCTGATGATCGGTCCGCAGTGTAAATCGCCGACCAAACAAGTATTGATGATGCTTAGTCACCCCAAAAATTATCGCCAGAGCCTCCTTATCGAGTTGGCTATAATTATACTCCGCTGCGCTAAGAGTACGCGAAACGCAACTAACGGGGCGTTCGCTTCCATCTGAATATCGGTGTGCTAGTACCGCGCCCAACCCATAAGCGCTGCTATCCACGGATAGTACAAGTTCGCGGCCTTCTTCGTAATGAGCCAGTACCCGCTCGCTCAGGAGAGATCGCTTCGCTTCTACAAAAGCTTGCTCACACGTGGAATTCCACTTCCAGGTGACACCTTTTTTAAGCAAACCATGCAATGGATTTAGTAAGGTGCTTAAACGCGGAATGAACCGCCCATAATAATTCAGCATACCTAGGAAACTCTTAAGTTGCGACACGTTGCTGGGTCTAGGCGCACTGGAAATGGCCTCCAATTTTTCAGGATCTGGCCGCAGACCATTCTTATCAATAATGAAACCTAGATATTTTACACGATCCTGCATAAAACAACACTTAGTTATATTAACAGTCATACCCATGTCGCGTAACCTAACAAGTACAACTCTCAGATTTTCCTCGTGTCGAACGCGATTTATCCCAGTAACACAAATATCGTCCAGAAATACGACACACCCAGGTATTCCACGTAGAGTCTCCTCCATTATTTTTTGGAACTTCTCCGGAATACATGACAAACCATATGGAGTACGGCGATAAGCAAAAGTACCTATATGTGTAGTGATGGCAGTAAATGGTTGCGATTCCTCAGACAACAAGCACTGTTCATAAGCATGTGTCAGGTCAATTTTGGAAAACTTCTCTCCCCCGCTCAAATTCGCGAACAATTCATCAATTCGGGGCAATGGGTAATAGTCCCTTTTCAATTTTGGGTTAACCGTCACCTTGTAGTCACCGCAAATACGAATATCGCCATTTTTTTTAATAACGGGAACAATAGGGGTACCGTAGTCTGAATATTCTACGCGATAAATGGAACCATCCGCTTCCAGCCGTGCCAGTTCACGCTCAACGCGTCCACGCAGTGCCAGAGGAATAAGTCTCGCACGAACATATACCGGTTCGTTATCCGAAAGTTGTAATTGAATGGTCCGCTTACAAATACCAAGTCTATCACAAAAAACTTCCGGAAATTCATTGCGCAGTCTGTTAACTAAATTGTCATCATCGATTTCATTGAGGTAAATTTTGGTTACTTTTAAAACACAAATCCAGTCACGCCCTATAAGAGGTCGCGCTCCACCTCTAATAATATAAAGTTTAAGTGCATTACAATAAACGTCACCAAGTCTGACATCCACCTCAATGTAACCGAGCGATACAATTTGCGCACCTGAGTAACTGCGCAAAATTAAATTGTCCATTACAATATTCTTATGTGAAAAATATTTACGGTACATGTCCTCACTAATTGCCGAGATACGACTACCAGTGTCTACTTCACATTCAATTGCTTTTTTTTCAATTAACAATTTAATCAAATACGGTTTGTTACCTCGAGCTACCACTTCTATGTTAAACATAATGTCTTCCACCGATCCGTCGCTCACAAAATTATGCCGACTGCCTCCATTGCAACCGCTTCCCTTGTTACACATAATTTTAAGATGTCCTCTTAGTCCACATTCATCACAGTTGTAACTCTTAAAACGACACCTGTCAGGATTATGTGCCTTACCACAGCGCCAGCAGGTACCCGCGGCCTCCGAGCCGCCTGCACCACTAGTTGCGTTCGTACGTGTTGTATATCGGGGTCGTGTTCGCGGACCAGAACGCCCGCCATGCGCATGATGCAGGCCTTCACTGCTCTCGCCTTCCACCCCTGATGAGTCTGCCTTCGCCACCGTGGAGTTACTCGCTTCGGCATGCTTCACTGCTGCTTCTAGCGCTAAAGCCAATTCCACTGCCTCTTTATATTAAATTTTTTTTTCCGCAAAGATTCGTGCCCTCATTGCGTCATCAGCCAAACCAGAAACAAACTGGTCACGCAGATTTTCCTCAAGAGATGAACACGATTGACACTTAAGGACGCTATTACATTTTTGACATCTTCGATTTTAGATATTTGAATGACAAGAACGCGCTTTGCTACACGCGCACACATCGAAACCGATTTAAACTAGATTTTCCATTTGAACGAGCTAATCTTAATACTTGAACATATTATTTTACTCATCCATATTTATTTTTTTGGAATTGTCGAATGTTTACAATTATGTTTAATAATAATAATTATTATAATTTCATCATGTAATAGACATTTTTTTTTATTGCATTGAATGACGAGACGAGCATGCCGTTCGCCTGATGGTAAGCGATACGATCACCCATAAACAGTAGCAACACCATCCAGCACCTTGACTTACAAAGTACTGTGTTGAATTCCACTGCGCTCGTCATCCTGAGACATAAGATGTTAAGTCTCATTATGTCCAGTAGTTATACTGGCTACAATGTCCTTCAAACCGAAACACAACAGTGCATGCACACTGTTGCTTGGCGGTAGAAATAGACATTGCGGTAGTACCCACCCTGACGGCCTCTTACATAATGAGAGACCTACCACCATTTTAATATATAAAAAAAAAATTAGGTTATACATATAAAAATATAAAAAAAGTGTATCACCCTCCGATGGCGAGGCTCAAGACCCAAGCTACCGATAGTCAGGGATACAAAGTGAGGAATCTCCTCACAATGCGTGTGGTATGCGATACGACCACCCATAAACAGTAGCAACACCATCCAGCACGTTGAGTTACAAAATACTGTGTGGCATTTCACTGCGCTCGTCATCCTGATACATAAGATGTTAACTCTCATTATGTCCAGTAGTTAGACTGGTTACAATGTCCTTCAAACCGAAATACTACAGTGCATGCACACTGCTGCTTGGCGATAGAAAAAGACATTGACATTGCGGTGTCCAGAAGTACTACTTTCTGCATCTGGCTCTTGACCCAACTACCAATTGAGAGCTTCAGCAGGTGTTGGTCGAGACTCTGGTATCAACCCATGAGCAGAAACGACAAGGCCCCGATAGAACCGACCGTATAGTTCTTTGATCTTCCATATCACATCGCGTTCCCTAATGCCCATCGCCATAGGTTTTCGCCAGTTCTCATTCGCCAAGGAAAGTGGGATAAATCCCTTATCCACCATGACTAAAATCTTATACATGCCTACTTCGCTGTGGAGGAAATAATTCCTGAGATTGCATACCTCGCGGTTATGCAAGTCCATTAAGTAAGCCTCAGCCCCGCATCTTCGCGGGATGTACAACCTCATCACTGACCACCGTGGGTGATGCATACGATATGCAGTCAGTAGGGTCCGGAACTTTCGATCCAGGGCGTCCAATTCAGTCTGAGTCTTTCTTTCTGAGTATACCAAAAGAGTACATGAGTACAGGCATAACCCAACCGTTGAAAGCACAAATCTTGTTACCACCTGACAAAAAACTGTTAAATACTTTTGCCAGGCGGCCGAAGAAACGGTCATTCAGCGATTGTTTTACGTCGGCACTCATAATCCCCAGTGCCTCAGGCATACCCAGATATTTGTAAGTTTCCGTCTCAGAAAGGGATCTAAGTCTTACAGTCTCTAAGACTTGTATGTCACCAGAGACCACGACCTCTCCTCGCTTCATATGGATAGCCGCACATTTATCTACACAAAACTCCATGTTGAGTTATTTGCTACATCTTTCAGTAATTTTTAACGACTCAATCAATTCTGTTTGTTTTGATGCAAACAACTTGAGATCATCCATGTAAAGCAGGTGAGATATAGGCTCAGGAGCCCCCGTGCATCTCGGCGCTCTCGGCGTCAACGGCAGCGTGAGGCCTACCTGCCACACTGCTGTCCATCAGGGGGGTCGCAACAATGTGCTAAAAAGACAAAGCTAGAGACGGCACCCGCCCGCGACGCCCGGGTGGCCACTGTTAGTTGCCTTTTACGACAGGCAGGGCATACCGTGGTGGAATTCTCCAAACACCTTCAATCCACAGGGTGGGAGACGCCGGTCAGTCGTCCACCCGGCGCCTCCTACGTCTCCTCTGACGGCGGGAGGAATCCTCGCGTTCCAGAACTCTCTCAGCACTCTCCTTCTACGAGAGGACTATCTCGCAGAAGTGAGCCAACACACGCCAGACCTCCGGACTGCCGACCATGGGAGCGACCACGGCCGGCAACGAGAGGCCGCCTCTGACGACTGCTTTGAGAGCGCTGCGCTCCTCATTCCAGGCTGGGCAAAACTCAAACGTATATTAAGCCGTATCCAGCGGGCAACTGTCACAATGGCACACACAGCCGACACCTCGGTACCTACGATACGACACAGCTACTCACCGAAGCAGCCATGCCTAGTGAGTAGTTGTGGCTGAACTGTAGTACTGTAGTATTGAGTGTTTAGATATTTTTGTACCGGGAAAGGCTTTGCACGCGGGCAAAAACGCGAACTAAACCTAGTAAAATTTCAAAATAAATAATCACCGATACTAAAAATTGTAAATAGATAAATAGTAAATACCATATACTGCAAAACTTGTCGATTTTGTAAATATAAAAATACTATGCCATTTTAATAATGAAATTTAAATATTTGCATTAAAATAAATGAATGTTTCATTAATTAAATCAAATTTGTATTGACTTATTGTAATATTAAATTTTCATACTTGCTTTTTGAAAACTAATAATTTGAAATAGTATCAACTATTTTATTCGTAGTATAATGACATCGCGATCAATTTATTACGTATTTATTTTTTGAAAAAAAGTTGTACACCCGTGCTTCCTCGGCCGCGTCTCAGCGCGGAATGACAGCCCGAAATTGGAAAATGTATGAAGAAATTCAATTCAGGTTATATTTTTTCTCTTTACTGGAAAAGTATTTAATTTGACTTGAAAATAATTAGTCATAAAGCGAGAAGACTATATAAGCCATCATATTGTTTCGGTTTTATATTAAAATATTCATTAGTTTAAGGTATAATGGTTCCGATTCAGACCCTATTTTTCGTCATTTTCAGCGATTATTGCTCCAGAATAAACGTATTTACGTGATAATGTTGTATGGAAGCATACAATTTCTATATGCTATAAGCAAAGAGGAATGTTTAATCTTTATTTATATACCAAGATCTCCTCATAAGCGTAACTCCTGATTCAATAAATGGTACCTCAAAACTACGGAAATTTGTAAATGCGCCCTTAACAAAATTGCACGTAGTCGCCAGATGTTTGAGCGCTTGCAAATACTCAGTGAGAGACTCGTTACTACGTAGTCGACGCATCCTGAAAATGTGACGTTCTGCAATCTCCGACCGTTGGGGTTCCAGATGTTGAGTCAAAATTTCAACCAAGTCAGCGTAAGAATGTTCCTCAGGAAGTTTAGGTGAACATAAATCGCACATAAGGGAATAGGTCTCCGCTCCAACTATCGTAATAAGTAATGAAACTTCCAAGTCCTTACCGATGTCATTTAACTTGATAAATTGATTAACCCGTCGAATATACGCCGGCCACCTCTTCGATGCCAAGTCAAACTTCTCTAGTTTACCGATCGGCATTTTTGATGTAATACTATTTAATTTATTTTGAGATTTTAGATGTAAAATATAAAATTTCCATCCTCGTCGCCAATGAAATGTCAAATCAAGAGCGGTGCGTGACAGACTGATTTATTTTTCATAATCCATAAACAAAACCTCACAATTGTAAACAAAGCTTTTCAGATGTTTGGTTTCGTTATGCGATCCTCGTGTGACTTCGCCCCTCTACTTTCCTTTTGCTGTATAAAACGCTAATAAAATCCGAACTAGAATATGCTGTACCCATTTGGAATCCTCTCTATGACAAGTATAATGATAGATTAGAAATAGTACAGAAAAAAAATGCGCGTTATTAATTATAAATACTGCCGTTTAAATGTCCAGCATGAGCAGCTATTAAATCAATACAAGATTCTTACTCACAATCCAGACGTTTGCTTATTACTGCAATGATGCTATATGGTATATGTAATAACAGATTTGACTGTATGGACATAACAAATAAGCTGTGTTATATAGTACCTAGGACTGTTAGGCGACGGGAGGTGCGCGTGCCCAGGTCGTTCCACACGGGCTCATGTAGGACCAATGCCAGGGTTCGTGCACCTATCCGTCGAATAGCCGAAATTTATAATACACATTTGTATAGTGTGGATATTTTGTCTCTTTCAAAACAGTAATTTAAAAACTCAATTTATGATTTATTTTCCTCGAATTTATTGTAAACTGTGTTTTGCAGGTTTGAGATTTCTATTACCTGTGACAAGTAATGGACGTTTGTTGCTTCTTTATAAAGTTAATTTGTGAACAGTGGTGTTGGTTACATGTTTATTAATGTAATAACTATGTAATTTTATTCTTTAGTTTTTAATGTGTAACTGTTTTCTGTTCCTCTTGAATAAAATAAAATAAATCATTTTGCTTATTTGAAAATCATATAACATGTGTTTAAATACTAATATTAGGTACCTACTCCGTTTTAGAGACATAGTATATCAATCTATCATGCAGAGACGTCTTGAAATGTTGCACATAAAAAAAAAAGTTTCCTTACAACAAAATATATATATATATATATATATATATATATATATATATATATACTAGCTTTTGCCCGCGGCTCCGCCCGCGTGAATGAGTTTTCCCGGTATAAAAGTCCCGCTTAAAATGTAGCTTATATGACACGTTCGTAGATTTACCATAGCAGCGCCATCTATTGATTACTTACTCAACCCAGTCGAAAGGCATCGACATATGTTAGAATCATTCATAGCAGCGCCATTGTTGTTCTTTTGGACCATTTATTTACAATAAAGTTAATCGTCTAATTTCTATATATGCATTAAATAAAACATTATGCAAAATGAAAACATTATCTTGGTTGTTAACGCTGGGATACGACGAAACAGAAGAACTTTTGACAGTTTTAAAATAATATTATTCCTATGTTTTTTCATAGGTATTTACATATAAAAATATTTATTTAATTTATTATGTTGAATACTAAGGTGATAATTATGAGTTATTGGTTTTGTTATTTACAAATTCATGCCTATCTGGGCAAGTTATAAACCATGCACACACCCTCTCTCTCACACATATACACACTCACACACACATACACACACACACACACACACACACACACACATTCAGAGAGGTTTCACTATACTTGTAGCGTCATTTTTGAGTCTCATTATAATAGTTATTAAATGAATTCGTGAGGCTATTGTAAAACTGTGGGGAACGGCGCTATGTGCTGAGATACAGGTATTTAACCTAGTTCGGCATATGGAGGCTTAACTTTGCTTAATGTCGCAAATCTTTAAAGCCTATGTTTTTAGTGTAAATTTATTGTAATTTTTGTGCCAAATAAACTTATTAAATAAACTTATCTATTGATTACTTACTCAACCCAGTCGAAAGGTATCGACATCTGTTAGAATCATTTGGAGTTAAGATAATTGTGACTGTCAAATAATAACAGACAAATAATTAGCAATAAATTAAAATTGCGACTATAATTTGAGATTTAAACTATCCTATCTCTCAAGTTGGATCGAACTCACATGGTGTGCGAATTTTATTATAATCGGTTAAGTGGTTTAGGAGTCCATTGAGGACAAACATTGTGACACGAGATTTATATATATTAAGATATATAGTTTCTTACTTTCTTTTTGCACCCTCCAGTATCAATTCTGATAAAACATTATTTATCCCATGATATAAAAGGTAATTGACAGGGTAAGAAATACTGCTATATGAAATTCCATCAAAATCAATTTAGCAGTTCAGTCCCTTTTTCAGTTTCCGATTTACGGTTCGCAGCAATATTCCACTAGCGCCGTTCTAAAGCAAAAAAATAATAATTAAAAAGGCAATAAAAAATAAATGAAATTTAAACTTTAGAAAACAGGTAAGAAAGCATAGCATAGAAGTATGTCTGCAACAATGTATATTTTATCAATTATTTTTTACCTTAAGTCAAGAGAACTTTGCAGTATCTGCGCTGCATCTAAATGATCGTACAATAATGCCTATCTTCTATAATAGATATTACATTAACGTATATACCTATACATAATATTGTGTATTTAGTGAAAGCGTTGGTGTTTTACGCTACGTTTAGGGGTGCTAGCCTGTATCCCTCGCGTAAGCTCCCTGCTCTACCCTTGATGCGTCTTGAAACATAATATAAAATTTTTGGTTAATCTTGTAAGAATGTAAAGATTCTGAGAAAAAAATTAATTATATTAAGGTCAAAATGAAGTCTTATTGATTTTTAATTTCGAAACATTTTTCTGGAAAATGTAGTCCCAATCAAATCGTGCTTAAACCCACATGACTGGCGAAACGAACATAGAACCTCACATCACTATCCACCAATATACAGGGTCATTTTAATATTGCGTTATTAAATGAAACCACATACTTATCTCTTTGAAAAGAACACTTTAAATTACGTTATTTTGTAAGTTATTATTTTTGTACCTTATGGGGAATGTTGTGTACGCCGGAATTTCATATATATCAGAATGTAGTGGCTGTACCTATTTCAAATAAATAAATAAGTGTAAGTTTCGAACAAAATAAATGTCAATAAAAAGTTTACACGTCCTAAGGCCACTACTACTACTCTAAGAGAATTCCTCGCAGCGACAACATTATACTTTCAGTCAGAAAAACACCCCACACGCCATATTCGCACTAAACTACAGAATGGTTAAACTAAGCAGAAAAGTAAAATTGAGATTTTTGGTGAAAGTATTCTTTTTTCACGGATAAATTTTGTTAACAGATTTATTATTTTTTTTCGATAATAATTGAGATTTCACCTCACTATTGTTATCTGTCAAAGCTGCCATCGTGCCTGTTCTATAGTTCAACATCATGATTGTCTCTACACACACAATGTCTCTATTCACCGCAGGTGACGTACGGACGGACGTAATCAAATAGCTAGTACTCCATGTATTAATTTCGATGCACAGATGTTTCTACGTGTACTTCAAACGGAATTCATATGCGAACTAGTGATATTCGAAATATAGACATATTGAGACAATACGTAAATTGACGTACGGACCAACAGGCATCTGTAAATGTTTACATAATATGTCGTAAACGTACATATGTGTCTGAGATGAGTTCATGTAGTCTTCCGCTTTGTTACGGAGGAAAGTGAACAATAGGTAACATAAACGCATAAGAACGCGTTTTTATCTGGGGTTAGTTCTGTCTAGGTTAGGCAGAAGCGCACACAGTCAGCGTAGAGAATTCCGTCGCGGCAAAATATAAGACAGAGTCGCGGGGCGAGCAGTGGGGGCCCGCTCGCTCTACTTTTCAAATTAAGCAACTCCAAGGTGGATGACAATACGGGTGGTCAGCCTCTCGCTATCGTATACGCTAATAGCGTCCTTTAGAGTTTAGGGGCATCATAGGAGTTAGCCTCCGAGCACAGAGAGGTACCGCTATGCGACATCGTGCAGGAACGGCCCCGCGTAGCTCTCTTACTGCAACAAAATACCCGGGGACCGTCTCGTATGCGCCGAAGGTCACCGCGGGTTTTGGTTGGTATATTCGTATAGGGTGTATATGGGGTTAGGGACTCGGTCCAGTGCTCGGATGATGTTATTTTCCCTAGTGTCGACATTGAGCCGAAAGACCGGTACAACCAACATAACCGTTCCACTCACCCCCAAGTAGTGGTAGAAAAAAGAAGCGTAACCGCTACTAACCAGTGCAACCATACCCATGAAAATAAACGGCGAAGTAAAGTATCTCTGAGTGCTCGTTACTTTTTTAAAAGTCGGGAATGGGATTATACGAGTTGTCGAGAGTATAATCCAGAATGTACCTATACATTGTAAAACCGCTAATAGTCCCCGTACATGGTTTCCGACTAATTGAATTGTACGTATGTATCCAAATTTTCGCATATTGTTTTTATTTCGTCGTCAATAATCTGGTTGGGGACGCGCGTCGGCTATTAGCTTATTACATTCCCATATTAGAGTGAATGCTCACTTACATTAAAAATATTATGTAAATTTATTGTATCCGTGAAAGGGTATTCGATGTGGTTTATTCCATTTGCTAATTATTTTTCAATTCAATCACGAGATTATGTGTGTATTTCAATTAGCGAATCAGTTATGACTGAGTTGATGATTAGTTGGAACTGTTTACGTTTATATTAAGGTTATTAAATAATAATTCATGATTTCCTTAATAATATGTGACGAGCGCAGAGTCACGCTGTGCTTTGAGACACATACTGCTTTATAAATAGTGGAAACGCTCAGACCTGCATCGATTCTTAATAATGAAATCATTTCACCAATTGTAAATAAAAATAAAATAAATATTTCATTTATCGCAATTGCGAAACTATCGCTGAAGAACATTTATTGTAGTTCATTAAATTCTTGAGTTAAGTTTGAGAATTCAATACAATTCCGCTGCCAATTAATTAAACTAAAGGAAACAATACGAATGTTTCCAACAATTAAACCTGAAACAAGAAGAGAGTAAAGTTATACAGTCCGTAGACTACATTTTTTATTGAGAAGCACACGCTCATAGGATATATCAGTAATTAAACGCTACATAATATAATGGATTTTAGCTTGTTTCCTTATATAAATGGACACCGACGTGTCCACCGCGGGAGTTCAGGGATTACGCATACATGTTTTAAAGCGTTGGCTGGCAGACTAGCACGTATGTCATCTGTGAAGCTAGCGCGAGTTTACGCACTATCGTATAGTTAACGTAATAGTTTCGTATAGTAATTTTTTGTATGGTAAGGACATTGTTCTGTGCCCATACATCATTCTCCCCAGAACCAACAGCAATGGAAAAATGCTTGTAATCATTAATAAATTCTCATAACATATCTGTACTAATGTATAAAGCTGAAGAGTTTGTTTGTTTGAACGCGCTAATCTCAGGAACTACTGGACCGATTTTGAAAATTCTTTCACTAATAGGAAGCTACATTACTCCTGAGTGCTATAGGCTACTTTTTATCCCGGACTACTTTTCCACGCGGGCGGAGCCGCGCAAAATGCTAGTAATTTATAAAACGGACAAGCTGGGATATCGCATTAATTCAAAAAAGGATCAGATTTTTAGGTTATATTCATAGTAAAAATTGAAAGCTTTTCAATGGTCAGGGTAGATTTAAAGGCTTTGAATATGTTTCTATTGGTATTACCTATATTATTATATATCGAAGCACTAAAAAGTCTAAGCACTAAAGATACAACACTAAGTAGGTATCTGATTATTTTTTACTTTAACAAGGCTATTTCAAGGACTCATTTACATAGATTTTCTAATAGTAAAAAGGTACCTAATTAAGTAGTATTTAGATCCTCTGGGGGTCGTCGTACACCACAAGAAAGGTTTGCCTGTACAGTTGTTTTTTTAATTAGCCCATTAAAATTGGGAAAGACGAACCAAGCGACGTTAGGCCCGAAAAATAAACTGTTTATTTAAATAAATAAAAAATATCCGTCTTCGGTATGAACTGAAAAGAAAAGAAAGAGAAAAATCTATTAATATTTCCTTGTCGGCTGTAGTCACAGTCTCTATGAGTAGTTCTGATTGCGTTGAAATATTAAATCCAAAATTAAAAGAAAAATTAAGAAAGCGAAAGAAGTGTTTTCATCTCCCTGGTCCGGAGTTCGGTCCCCCGACGCGAGGACGCTTAGGTTAAAATATTACTAGGTACTTAAACGACAAAGAAACTTTTATTATTTTACTATTTAGCGGTTTTTAGTGTCGGGGGTTATTTAAATTTTAATTTAGTTCTTATTTCAAACATTCTAAATTATTATATTCTCCATCATTGGTCCTTGATTATTAACCATCTAACACCTACTCGTTGAGACCATTCTTATGAGCCCACACACGCCCAAGCAACAAATAGTGGTTCTGTATCTATCCTGGAACCAAATTTTATCAGGACTATAACGGGATGGTAAGCGTTTATAACCACGGAAAAGGGCCCATTTTATAGGCTTATTTATGCTAATAGAACACACATAATAGACTTGATGACTGCCGCTTAGTTCAATAATAACCTTCTAGTTGATCCACGCAGAACTATCTGCTTCCGCCAAACCAACTATACGCGCCTTATAAAACAAACATGACTTAACATATTTCGTGCTTCTGTTACAAGCTCTTTCGAAATCTCTTGTGATTGAGAATTTCCTATAAAAAATATTTATCAAAAAGGTGTTATCTATCCAGTTTCTTTTCTTGAGTGTAATTTAATTAATAGTTTTATAAATAATAAGTTTATTACTACAAGCTTCAGCATGCCGAATGTATATTTTCGGTGAAGTATATTATGGTTTTAATCAAATTTGTCACTCGCCCCTTAAAATCAGCGTATTTAATCATTTGCATTTCTAAATAATATTGTTTACAATTAGACTTACAACTAAAACTCGCCCATTTTTTAGAGCTAGCATTTCAAAGTAAGTTATTATACCGTTACACCAGTACTTGGTTCCATAATGGTATCCATCGGAAGTACACTATATCGCCATATTGTTAGAAATTAGTTTACTTATAATGGGTCTATAAAATGAGCTTATACACCCTTATTAGTACAAGAAATAAATGCAAATGGTTTCAATTACGTTTAGTTTCATTTGTTACTTTTACTAGCATAGTTTACTTATAATAGTTTTATAATGTGCCTTGTAAGCGTTTATAAGTGAGGTTACCAGAGTAAGTATTCTCAAGCCTATTTACACCTTTGCAATACTTTTACAGAACGTCTTAGATTATATTGTGCCTTTAATTTGGACTTATAGCAGATTATAAGATAACTTATTGGAGACTTTAGATGCACTAGAAGGCCAAACAAACTCTGCGTTTGCTATTATAAGCCTGGTAGAAATCACTAGAACGATTAAGGGACTCTCCCTTATTAGCTCTGCAGACCTATAAGGTGGATAATGTTGTTGCTTGGGCGCTATATCTGCTATAAGTTGCTAAAGAGTTGGGTATCCCGCAGACTACTTGATGCTGCAGCATCAGCTTAAGGTTAAAATGTCTTAAAAATATTGCCGAAGTCACAGTATACCAAATTTAAAGTCAACCAGTCTTTTGAAAGTTGGAAATTAGCTGATATCTTCAAATGCCAGATCTTCATAAATTATAGCTAAGAACCATTAGATCACATCAGCTTTCAAACAAAACAAAAAAACGCGTGAAAATAGGTCCATTCGTTTGAGAGCTACGATGCCACAGACAGACATACAGATACACAGATACACACCCTAAACTTATAACTCCCCTCTTTTTCTGTCGGGGGGTTAAAAAGATGGGAATGGTGGGAATGACTAATTTGCAGTTTTTTGAGTATTCGTCAATTTTTTCGGAATGATGTTCGTCATCACTTCGTCTATCGAAAGGGTACAATTTTTTTTTCTTTCTTTTACAATAATAGTAACGCATATCACTATATATCTTAACATGACAGTAATGGCGATGATTTAATTCCGTGACAAAGCACAACTGCAAGGTAGTTTTCAATTGTTCACAAAATTAACTGTAAATAGGGGCATACACATAAACATCCTTTCTTGGTTCAATTATTTAATCGCTGCGGAATAAGAAGTCGCCGATGCATTTTATTTCACGAAATACATCGTTTCATTGCGAATGCAGTGACTGACGAAATTCGTGTTACAAATTTTTAAAATATTTCAATTAAAAATACAAAGGTTATTTATTTAATCTAATTTATTATTTAGCATTGTTGGAATGTTATAAGAAAATGGCTATAATTGAATTAGGGTAAATTGTTTTCATTAATTAAATAAAAATTTGTAAATGACGTCTGAGGACGTACCAACAACCACGCGGAAGTGAATGACGTGTTTTTACTTATTTCGCAATATTTAGTATTAAAAATAGTGAATACTTTTATTAGTACAATAAATCGGCCTTTCGTCGACGTACTTGTGAATATTAACTTTTGTCTATTATCTACTTAACAAACAATATAATCTTGAGACATTGTATGACGCATAGAAGTGAAATTCACCCATGAGAATTGACAGTACAAATCTGTTTTTTTTCGTCAAACAAATACGTAAACGTTAATTTACTCGATACGACTACGATTCGGTATAACATTGTACGATCATTATATTAAAATATCCAATTATAATTTATAAATACAAAAAAGTTTTATAAAATTCGAAATATACTATTAATAGAGGCTTAAGCTTTACGACTGAAAGAAGGCTATTTACCTAGCGCCGGTGAAATGTTTCAAATAAAACAAATAGGAGGACGTCTAGAGCACCGATCGCTTCGTAAGATGCTTATAAAATTGGAATTTCACATTGTATTTTCTTACAACTTTGTAATGAAATATTCACTGACGTATTTTCTACAAGCAATTATAAAAATGAAAATATTTTCGCTATTTTTATTGCTTTATGATGTAAGAGATTTAACTTCATAGCAGAAACCCAAAATATTTACATATAAACAGTGCTATATTATATGCATCTGAGAAATTAAGTCACATTAATTCCCATTAAAACTTTCTAATACCTATATATATTTTTGAGCGACATAATATCAGCAGTCGGCATAGGGTTTTGGTATTTTAAGTACTGACTACTGAGTACATTTCAGTCTATACGATATGATAGCGAAGGTTTGTACCCTTTTATCATGATAATAATAGGTAAAGATCTAATATTTTCGCAATATACTCAAATAAAAATACATTACCAAATACGAATTCATTTAATAGTAATTCGATCGCTAGGAGAATGTTGAGGTCTCCTTTTATAATTATTTTGTAAGAAATAAATATACCGATACTACGTAGAAGCCCGCTGGACTGCGAGGAAGCTTCAGAAAATAAAGTGAAAGGTTTGCTTATTTATTGGCTTCAATAAAGTTAAAATTTATGTTAAAATGCCTGGCTGCCTCGTGTGAATGTATGTGTGATGTGTTTCGTCCGTGGTCAGGTAAAGTTAAGGTTCTTATCACATTGGCGAATTGCGAGCGAATTCATAGCGAGGCGAAAGGGCTGCGCGCTCGTCCAGTATAATAGATCGTTAACTTTACTTGAACACGGATAAAGACAACACGTGCTAAGTCGTGGAATGAGCTACGGCAATTAACATCAATGTACCAATCTCATTGATCGCATTAGCCCGTATTACATTGCAATTAACTACAATTAATTAATTTCGCCCACTCAGTCCTTTGTAAGCGACGATAGCCAAGATGGGAATGGAGTGGACTATTGAGACAGGTCTGTAGGTTTACAACCAAGGCACACACCACTGACTTTTCTTTTCGAAGCGTGTGTATTGTTTGTCAATTAGCGCTTGCTTTAACTCTGAAAAGGTATACAACATTCTCCGTAAGAATTTCGAAGTTATTTGGAGTTTGCCAATGCGCGCGAGGCCAGCATGGTGGTACCAGGCCTAAAGACTCTTAGTAGAAGAGCGCTAAGCTGTCAATGTTAATGATGCACAATGCTGAATTTATTACTTCACTTACGATATTTATAGCCTTTTCTTGGTCTGGCACCGTTTGCCTATTTGTGAAGTACAAAATAAAAATAATAATTGTTGAAATCACATATTATTAATTGTATTGTGTATTTTAAGTATACGTCCAATATTTGTTGTATAGCTGTGAAATACATCTCAAGGTTTTTCAAGTGGAGCGTAAAGAAGCAATTAGGGAGGCAGGCAAAACTGCCGACTGGCGACCGTTCGGGAAAGCATTTATCTGTTGTCGATATTTTTTTGGGTTTCATTTCACTTAACATAAGGTTAAGTGAAGACATATTGCCGTGTCTGCGAAAAAAAATAATGTCCAGTTTTGTCTGATATGCAAGGTTTGAATGGTTTTGTAATCTGTGGCAGTGTGCAAGCTATCAAATCGGTCATGTCTGCGCCACATTGTACTACGTAGTACTATTCGGTATTCTGTGGCTGTACTCTAGAGGTACCGGTTCAGATTTTTATCCTAGATCGGGCAACACAAATCGATGTGAAATAAAAAAAAGTTTAATAAAATAGAAATGGTGGCAGAGATTGCGATTGGCTTATCCTCTATGTATATAAGACGGAAATTATGCTTGGCGAAAGTGGCCTACCCCGTAATAGGAACATGTTATCAACAAGGCCCAATTATGTAACATCAAGCAACTTACACCGACGCCCTGTTTTTTCAGACAATCAGCAGACCAAGCCGCTGCTCGAGCAGATAGACATGATCGAGGCTCAGGTGTCCAAGTTCGAGGTGAACGCCTACCGCCTCGACAGCTACACTAAGCAGCTGAAGGCTCGTTTCAAGGAACTGGAAGACAAGTAAGCGACATTATCTTTACTAGTTATATGGCAAAGTATCCTTTTTACATATAAGATATTGTGAACAAGTTTAGCGACTGGCAGAAATTGAACACATACACCATTTTATTGACTATCTGATATATTGAACAATTTGTCGATAGAAGTTCATGACATAATATAAAATTAATTCCATAGTGTTAATGTATTTAAAGTAAATTGTTGTCGTAGTACATTATAGTGCAATAACTGTAAGGGTTGCCAGGCTTTGTGGTACAAAAGCTGGAAATCTATAATTAATATATTATAGCTTATAAATCGCAGTTACAACCGCGACTGGCCCTCCTATAGAGGGTTGGGTTTAAGAAAGTGAGGTAATGCCTGCAACATGTATGACAGCATTGCCCCTGCCGATCGGATACTAGTATGTTATGGGTAGGTAGAAGAAGCTGAAGAATCAACTTAATTATTTCTAACAAAATTAGGCGCAGTCATCGACTAGTTCTACCTACCCTAAGATCTTTGATATTTATAATAATTGTAATATTGTTCGCGACGTGGTGACGATAGGCATAACCGAAAACCGGAGATACTAGATACGTAAATATTTCACCGGACACTAGCGTAAAAAGCCAAGGACGACCACCTGGCAACCCCAATCACAGAACGATGTTTTGCAGTAGTGATTGTAGTGGCTTTTGTGTACGCTTGGTTGTTTTGCCCACTCTCGACTCGCATATTTGTGCAAATATTTGCGTTTCTCGGCCAATCAAAATTGGCTTTTTGTAGTTTATTTACGGAATGACTGAAATATTTGTTCAAATACGCCAAGTGAAGTGAACCTACTACACACGAGGGCACTGTTCTAGCAATTTGTGTACAAGATCATTCGCGAGGGAGATGTAAGTCCAAATAAGTTTTGAAATGTTCAATTTCCATAAACGATCCCATCGGTGAGTACGGATCAATGGTAAGAATAAACCAATCGAAATAAGTATTCCGTGAGCATGTCAAACAAACTTTATTCTGATTGGTTTATTTCGCTGTCTATCCGACGGTTAAGAGGAACCTTTTTGAAAATCGGCTGTTAAAATGCTGATAGTCTGATTTCAAAGTGTGACTTTATTAATACTTACGACGTTTTGTGCATTCGTCTTTTTGACGCAGTGATTTATGACTCCAGTGTGAATGATCTTTTCACTACTATTGATGTTATTGATATTAAATAGTGGACTTTAGTTACAAATTGATGTTGTATTGTAGTTTAATAAATAAAAAAATATATTATTATTATATTCCCTGGAAAATTACGGTTGTAACGTAATACACGTATAAAGCAGGTATCTTACAAATTTAACTTTCTGTCAAATATGTGCCGAGATAAAATGGCGGGTGTCTTAAGAAGCTTGTATGTTTTACACATTAATTGTCGGTCACACAGCACAAGCGTTACTAAATGTCCGTATTATTCGTGTGTCCAACATTGATACTTGTGACATGTTTGTTTCGACATAATTTCCATATCGCCAAAGCGTGCCGGCAAATCGCTATATGAGGGACTGTAATATCCGTGTATTATGCGGGAGTAACTAAAATATATTTAGATAATGTGTGTAATGTGTATGCATTTAATCGATTCTGAGGGTTAGCTCGCACTGTAGAACAAATTCTGCACAGTATAACGCGCCCTCTTAATACAATATGAAATTTGGTTGCGTTCGCACACGTTTATCTTCGCAGTGCGCACTTACCCTTACGTAGTATATGTTTAGTTTACATTTGTAGGCTGTAACAGGATTAAGGCGGGGGTCGTATAAAATATAGGAGGCATACACTAGGCATTAACATTGAAGGAACTTCATCTCCACTTGCCATTCTTTTGCGGAGGCCATCCACTCCTGCGATGTGGGCTGTGACTCCAACAAAAACAGGCCAGCAACTTTTTTCTTGCATAGTTCTTTAAATGACCCACGACCTATGTCCTTATTATATGTCTACAATTTAGTTGTGCCCCTATAAGGATAAGTCTCGTAATCCCGCTGCAAAGTAATTTGTTTTATTTTCGCTTTCAAAAAGAATTTTATTTTTTGTAATTTTTATTTCATTTCGACTTTATTGTCGGCAATATTGTGTATTGTTATTAGACAGTGGGGGCAGTAAGGATTTATTGCAGAATAAAATGGTTGAAATTGCCATTCTTGAAGTCTTTAACTCTATTTTAATATAAATAATAACAGTCAATGGTTAATTTTTTGCCCTCGTTGCTCTAAATTGAGTTTTTTGGAAGTGTCATGCCTGTCACTGACGTTTGTCAACTGAGTGTGGTAGCATGATCCTGCAATGGGAACTCCACTTAGTTCTGAAAATGCATTATGCAATAAATGTCGCTTAAGCTTACGGTGTACTATTTCAATGTGTGCAAAGTATTGAATATATATTTATCTTTTACTCTTTTTTTTATTCGTTCCCAAAGAGGTGACGTTTCCTTTTAAAATTACTGAAGAATTGAAATGTTTCTTTATTTTGGGAGTGGAAACGTCGTTTCCATTCTGTAACTCCTACATCCTTCCTACTTCCCCCTTTTTAAAATGATTAATGTCTCAGTTTTCGTTCATTTCTGTTACGTTAATATTTTTTTCCAGTATTTTTTGTTGTATGATATTAAACATTTACTACAGGGTGATTTTTTAATTTTACGGTATAAGAAGTTTGTGGTAAGTAATTTACATCCGGGTTAAAGAACTGATCCTAATAAACAGCAGTTCCTTGATCAGAAGACATTGTACGCTGGACCCACAAGATCTACAGAATACATAACAAATAATAGAGAGACCGCATATAAAAAATGGAGATGAGCCAACCCCAGATTTGAGAGAAACAGTTGGAAATGAAAATAATGTAAATACTACATTTTTAACCATTGCAGGTGGCGGTTTTAAATTTTCTTGATAGGGAGGAGGGGTAAACACCTTGCAGCAGATTGTAAGTGATAGTACAATGGTAGAGACATTTTTCTCTATATTTAGACTGCGGGACTTTGCAGCCATGTCCCGCAGAAAAATACTTAGATTTGCGATTGCATCTATTACGGCCAGAAAATTACCGGAGGATCATGAAGTTAATTCCGTGTAAAGTCAAAAGAACACGAAAAAAGTACTACATCAAGTTGCACTGTGGGATAGCTTTTATAGTTTATTATGAGATCACATATTTATGTCTCAGATTCAAGCGCAGAACAGTGCAAAGCAGGTAGTGTTTTATAGTAAGAATTTTGGGCGGTGTTGGTTTTAGCTTTTGGCCGCCGCGTGCTTCCCATCCAGTGTCCTTATAGCCCATACCAGGTTTGGTTGGGTTGAAAACAAGTTTGTGTAATAAATAATTTTATTAATAAGCATGGATTAATTTAAGGGAAGATAATGCAATTAAGGATTCAAAATTAAGGATAATACCATGCTTTCACACGACGGTACAAAAGGTTAAAAAAAATATCTGAAACATGATGCTCCGGTTTCCATTCCTGGCAGTATTGAAAAATCGCCATCATTTCATACTAATTCCATTTTAACATACACAGAGGGTTGATAAACAGTTCTAGCGATAAAGATTATAGCAATGATTTATTTTTCTTTCATATCATTTCTGATTAACTCCATCCTTAGTAACACAATTGAATATTTTTTGTTTTGAGCATGATTTGCATGGTCCATTGTAAACTGCATTTTTGACACGTAAGCTTTTGCATCCGAGCGTATTCCGTAACCATATAACACGTACCTTATAACATTAATTTTATGAAATTAATTACATATTAATGAATAACAGAAACACCGATTCAGTTGATTATTAAGATCCGCCTGTATATGTAACCATTTATATTTCGATACTAACGTTAGCAATGACTAGTAAATTTATTTAATCCATACATGTAGATAATAGACTGTTTGTTTATATGCGGATATCTAGTAAATTTTAGTAGAAAGAGATACAGCGAACGCGCGACCAATGGTCGTCCTGTTCTAAAATAGTGCTTGTAAGGGCGTATAAACTTGATGCTTTACTCATAACTGAGATGTGGAAAAGACACATGCATCGTTCATCGTTCGCATTGTCTCATTCAATGAAGTGGTAAATTTTGTGTCGATACTGCTCTGTCCATTCTCTATGTTGGTGCTAAACAATGGTACATTAAATATCCATGAAGGAGCAATTACGCCCATTTGGAACGATCTTTTTCTTTTTTTTTTCATAATAACCATTTGAATTACGATTTTGTATATAAAGCGGTGTTTAAATTAACAAGAAAAGTTGCAGAAGTTATCTTCCGTAAGCTATTTCTACCGGCAAGATGACTTCTGAAAATTTTGGAGCTTGAAGGACTTGCGGCAAGTCGCATTTGTATAGACATAATAAAATATTGCCGCCAGTGTAAACGCGTATGGAAGTCTTGCGCAATATGTTCCTGCGAGAACTTGTTAGTATAAACACGGCTTAACACTCTGTAACATGGATTATTTCAAGCGAATCTAGCAGACAGTCAACACACATTGCTCTCAATAAGATTTCATAGAAAAAATCATTTTATGCATGTGGACTTTGATTAAACTCATGCTAGACTGCATTAACATATGAACAAATAATTCATAAAAACATTAACAAAAGTTTGTTAAGCGTCTGCAAGTTCTATTTAATATTGATAATAATCCCCATTAACATAACATCCCGCTTTAACATTAACATTTAATCATTAACATTTAAAAAAACTAAAATCACGCTTTTATAAATAGTACTAACTAGCTAAATTATTTGCGTTCAACTAAGCATTTATATTGCTTTTATGTTTTTTCAAGATGAGAGCTGTGCGTCGGAGTGGATGCTACAGGCATCGAACAACACAACATCGAACGCCAGGCGTCGCGGATGCAGTCACCTGACTGCGTGCGCCGCGCCACACTCTTATGTAATGTATAAGAAACGAGTAGGGGGAAGGGGGGAGTGTAGACATATTTCATAATACTTTTTGGCTGTTGTGCCCTTACCCCCAGGTGAGCGGGTTGTTCGTTTCGTCATTCATTTGCATTAAAACGTCATACATTTAATGTGTGGCAAGTGACCTTACTCCGCGTAAGAACACACCAGGGGCCGTAGACATTAGACAAGATGCCTTTCTTTAATGGTAAACCCTAACATAAAACAAAAAAAATGGTAATGACATATTATCCAAGTGGTAGACTTAGATGTGGGGATATATCATTCCCATACACTTTTGTTTTCTATTAGCGTTAACGATTGTAGAAAGGCATCTTGTCTAAGGCCGTAGGTCTACATTCAGTGACTGCGTGAGGTAAGGGGTGAGGATCTCCTCTTTGCTACGAACTCCTCTACATTCTCTGCTTCGCGTTCGTATAAAGAATAAGAAAAAGTCTTAAATTAATTTACTAAAACTCGTTTATACAGAGAATTTGGTTATATTGTTATATCGTCGAGTCCAATTGAACTATGATACAGCACTTGCACTGTTGGCACATCTTCAAGCCAACCAGGATTTTAATTTATTGTTCCCGAAAATTGTGCCGACACAAGAGCCACAGTGTATTGAAAAAATACTTACCCGACCTATAATTCATTTATATATGCTTTTTTATGTTAAACATTATAAAATACTGATTCTGGCCGATTTAAAATAGTTAACGTGGCCAGAATATGTCTTCTAGGTAAGAGACAGTTATTCGGATATTATTAAATCATAATTATGAGTTTAGTTTTACTTATGGGCTTAAGTTACGTAAAACTCGATTTTATGCCCACTTTGAAAATTTCAAATAAGATAACCAGAGCATTCTTCGCAAATATATTCAAGAAATAAGTAGTATACCCTTTGATCTAGTGATTTCTCGTGCGATTTTTTTGTTGAATACAATATCGTGTATAAAATCTTAATTCATATCAGCCAAAATCCTCCCAAAGCATGTATTTTATATCGCTCACATTACGATCTCTGTGTTATTTGTTTGATTTTACTATACTACGACTTAATAATGACTCTATTTTAAAAAAAGTTGTTGTTCGCTTTTTTTAAATATTGCTATATATAACAAAATATTTAATTATTTCTCAAAACACCTACTCAAACAACAGTTTATAGTAATAGACACATTTGCTCCAACGCGCAGCCAGGCGTTTTCAGCTACTAATGTCGACGTCATATTATTATCTAGAATGTGTATATGTACTAATAATTATAAAATATTCTAAAATGCTATGTACGCTTTATTATAAACAGAAAATATTCAATTAAAATGAAAAAAAAAAAAGTTACCCTGTGATTTGAACCTCGTCTAATTTATATTCAATGCGTTAGCCTTCCACACTAAAGGTTTTTGATCGCGTGCCGGGAGCGTACATACAGTTCTTCTTTCGCTATTTTTGGCTTGACGTTGTATGCAAGATCTTGACGAAGGTAATATTAGAATTGAGAAAAGTGGCCGCCATTTTGAATTTCTTTGTTTTAAGGCCAATCGACCTTAAAATTGATATCCGGGTACAACTTTGGTTGCCAAAGACTGATCCAATGTCACAATTGAAAAAAGTGGCTGCCATTTTGAATATCTTTGTTTTAAGGCCAATCGACCTCAAAATCGATATCTGGGTATAATGTTGGTTACCAAAGCCTTATCCAATGTGAGAATTGAAAAAAGTGGCCGCCATTTTGAATTTCTTTATTTTAAGGCCAATTGAAATCAAAATCGATATCTGCGTATAACTTTGGTTACCAAAGCCTGATCCAATATTAGAATTGAAAAAAGTAGTCGCCATTATCTGATGATACTGAATAGAAAAACCCAATATCTCTTTGCCCGACCCGGGATCGAACCCGAGACCTCAGCTTTGCAGTCGTACCGTAATAACTACGCCACTGAGGCAGTCAATGGCAAGAAAAAAAAATGAACCTAAAGTGAGTAATATTTGTAGAAATTGCAAGAAAAAACAACTATAGATGTCCGTTTTTATACATTTTGCAGAAAATGGCCCGACCGCATATTGTATTATAATATACGCTCCCTGTTTCGAACGTTTCGACGAACCTTCACCGTTATATAATAATTATTATAGCTATTACAAACCCAATATTAGTTTGGCCGACCCGGGGATCGAACAAGAGACCTCAACACTGCAGTCGTACTGTAATACAGTTACTAAGCCGTCGAGGCGCCGACATACCTAATATTTCGACAACCAAGAATAAACGCACAACACCGTGTAGCTACGCCTACTGCCATCTAGTGAGCGTTATAGTATAACTGTACGCCCTCAACGCTCAAGGGGATTCGCGGCACTTAAAGTCTTAATTACAGATTTGTTTGCGTTAAATATTAACTACAAAACATAGTAATTTTGACTAAAAATAAAATATTAGGCAATTCTAAATACTTTTGAAAATTATACTTATGTATATTTTTTTTACAGTGTTAATAAATTTTGAATTTTTTACATAACCACGGAATGTATTAGGGGTACATTCGTGGAAAGTTATAGAATTTTGCACCATTTGATAATTATTGATTATTTTTATGTGTTAAAGCATCTATAGTTGTGACAATCTTAGCTGGCCGGTATGACAATTTATTGACACTTCACAGAATACTATGTGTGGGGAAGAGAACAAAAAATCGATTGCCCCAAATAACCGATTCTTAAGTGATATAGTTTTCTTGTTCAGAGTTTATTATCGATAGCCAATAGGGTAATATTTTTTATTAAATCATACTTAACGAATCTTTCCATTACGGTAGTCAGTGATTTTAGTCGTAATATTTTTATCTCGGGCCAAAATTTCACGTTTATCCTTCATTTAAACTTAAATATAACTTAACTTAACTTACATCTATACTAATATTACAACACAATAAAAACAAAATACCTAAGAATCACGTAATGCATACTCAAAATCCGGTACAAACAAGCCAAAGTAAACAAAAATAGCAGAATTAGTTCAATAGTAACAGCCTAGCCGAGTCAAAAATATAAGCACAAATCAAAAAAATCTGAGAGATTATGTGACTAATATACGGAGCATTGACGAATTAATGACGATAGACGTGGATAAACATCTGAGGTTTAAATTACATTGACATAATTTATTTTTCATTGATTATATCAACCAGCCCTTTTAGGCCAATTAGTATCTAATAAATCCTAAGCAAATGCACTGCAGAAAAGCTAAAATAGCTATAATGCATTGCAATAGAGCGATGGGTAAGACTTGGGGTATGAAGCCAAATATAACTTACTGGATGTATAAGTCCATTATACTCCCAAGACTACTCTACGGAGCCTTGGTATGGTGGCACAGGGCGACCATTAAGACAAATTATAAGAAGCTAGCCCAGGTACAGAGACTTGCTGGGCTGATGACTACAGGTGCATTAAGAACTACCCCAACAGCAGCACTGGATATAATTTTAGGCTTTATACCGCTGGATTTGGAGGCAGAAAAGAGAGCATTAGAATAATGCTACAGATTAAATTCCCATGGATTATGGAAAACTACTTCCACAAACAAAGGACACACAAAAGTAATAACCATGATTCAAGAAAAAATTATGATGATCTGGGGTAACAATGATTTAATTCAGAAACAAAGGATCTTTGACAAAAAATACAGAATACATATAGGATCTAGAGAAAACTGGGAACTTCCACGTAACCATAAGTC
Source organism: Sphinx pinastri (assembly GCA_947568825.1). NCBI lineage: Eukaryota > Metazoa > Arthropoda > Insecta > Lepidoptera > Sphingidae > Sphinx > Sphinx pinastri. The sequence goes on along the minus strand of OX387614.1, from coordinate 3,139,238 downwards.
GGTGGCTTGTTTCACAGATGGCTCCAGGAAGGAATCAACAGGATTGTCGGGGGCAGGAATATTTATAACCACGCCATCCAACACAGAAGAAACCACAATAAAACTAGTCAAATATGCGAGAGTATTCCAGGCGGAAACCATGGCCATTCCGGAATGCGCTGATCGCACTAAGCAAATGACCAATAAGGAAATCAGCACAATACTGATTCACAGTGAACGTCAAGTAGCCCTAAAGGCACTTGACAAACCGGAGACAACGTCGGCGCTAGTGAAAGAATGCAAACTCAGGAAATGAGAAGGCTGATGAGTTAGCGAGAGAGGGAGCTGATGAAACATTTATAGGACCGGAGTTGTTCTTACCTATACAGGCAAAAGACACGAAGGGAGTAATCAGCAGGAAGATAGTTACAGAAACAAATGTCAGATGGAGAGACATAAAGGGCTGCCGCCAATCTAAAATCTTCATCAAGACGCTTGACCAGAAGAAAACCAAAAGCCTACTGCAATTTAGGAAGGACATAAGAACTATTATAGGAATCCTGACTGGACACGGTACGCTGAACAGGCACTTAAAAATAAGTAAGACCGAAGACGCCTCGTGCCCAGAATATGGTGAAGAAGAGACCGGCATCCACTTTCTGGCAGAGTGTTCAATGTAGTGTCTGCCAAGATGGGAGATATTAGGAACAGACAGACTGGAAGTAGCACAACTATATGAGGTACAGCTAGGAGACATGATTTTTTTTTTAGGTAGGCGATCCTACAGTCAACACAGGGGGAAACCTGCGAATGGGATACTGGAGTCCCCCGGCTTAACGACTGCAGGGGCCTGGGAGGGGAGTGGAGGAGGAATATGGAAGGGAAGGTGGGGGGAAGCGAGGAAGGTTCCCAGGATGGGCGGAAAGAGAGGGTGCTAGGAAATGTTCGCGGGCCCTTTTAGGCCTCAATGTGTTTTTCAACCAAGAGGTATACACACTGAACTGTGTGCCTCGGCCCGCGACTAATGTCTCCCCGCGCATGGACGTGCATTGGGTGTGAAGACCCAGCGCACAAGAATTGCCTCGGGGGGCAGGAGACATGATTAGGTTCAGTAGGGCAACAAAGAGGTTTGTATGATCGGAAGGGGGCATACTGCAGGAGCACCTGTAAAACCAGTGTTCTAGGGTGGAAGCTGTCACGAATACCCAAGGTAAGGCAAGCGATGCTGTATCCAACTGGGGGACGCCGCCTGGGGGGTGGTAGAGTATGTGGGCAGTTGTGCGTTTTTCAATGCACAAGCTGAGCGCGACTCCCCTGTTGGCTCCTGCCGCAATGATCAATCAAGGTCAAAGTGGCGGGACCCTCAGTGGAGGGCAGTGCTGGGCAGTGCTGGACAGAGATCGGCAACCTGAAAGGTGTACACCTGAACCATACTGAACCATGATACACCAAACTGGAGCTAAGGGTGAAATATTCACAGCAGGGCGAACTGATCACACGTCTGTGCGACTGCATACGTCCCCACAAAACATACATACATCTAATAAATCCTAGTAGAGTTCGGTGAGACAGTTTTAATGCGTATTCAGTAGCATTAGGTACTTATATTTACTAAAATTACATTAGAAATGCTATATGAATTGTGCTACGCTCAGATGCATTAAAAAAATGAAAACATTAATTATAATTATTGTCGAAATAAATTATGTATCGAATACATTGTACTAGACTGTTTTAACAATGCTCTTGAAACATTTTTTAATGAATATGTGTACATAAACCGGCTATTGACCTGCTTCAGTTGAACACTCTATCGTGATACACCCTGTATATAATTTCCAAGTTTCGATTTTTCTCAGTAATCGTTTATATTTCGTTTCCAAACGATTAAAAACTTCCCAACGCTACGCCTGTGAACTGAAGGATACAACATTGTAAAGGCGTCGCGTTGATTTAAGTCAAGATTAAATTCTTTATTTCAGTATATTTTTACAATATTAATTCAAGGTTGGTACATAAATATTATACTCATTGTTATAATTATGGAGAACATATCGATAACATGGTAACTATTTGCACTTATGTAGTTTAATTTTGTACTTTTTGGGTAGACGTTCTAACAAAGTCATCGCGTCGCGAAATCAAATAAAAAATTGTCATACCGGCCAGATAGGATTGTCAGAATTATAGGTATATAACACTACAATTAATTATCAACAAATTAAATGTTATTTTCCACTCACTTTTATATGAATATTTTATTAACGTGAAGTGTAAATCCCAAGTATTGCTAGGGTACCAGATTCAGCTCTCATTCCCTATACCGAAATATACCGCCAAGAAGGTAACAGTGTTACAAAGGAGATGTCCGCTTTTTGTATGGGTGCTGGGCCTCTCAAACTTTAGGGACATTAAAAGGACAAAATATGGAACTTGGATCCATTAAAAAAACATTTGTAGACCCCTCCATTCATAACTAACTTTTTTAAAAACGTTCAATTTAAGTGTAGTTTATAGGCAAAATAAAATTACATAAATCCCAAAATCGGAGGTCTTTTAAATTAAACGATTTATTGTAAAAGGCTAGATTTACGAGTTCTATCCACATATATATAAACTGTCTTGGTTAGAATTTTAGGCCCGTTTTTGGACATGTCCTTTTCATAAAAAGGTTGTCAAAGTATAATGTTGGTCAGTCACATATGGTTTCCACTTAGCACCTACATTCGTATTCACAAACAGTACTACGAGGACAATCATTGGCCATTACACTGCAACGCAATTTATACAGATAGAGGTACTTATTGTGAATTTAATCACAACAATACATTGAATTTTGAACACTGGAGTGATGTATGAGTATTTTTTAAATAATTACAGGAGCCTGTACACTGACTTATAACATTAACTATATTTATTTTATAGCTAACAAATAAATCTGAATAACTTAACAAATTCTAAAATAATAGGTATTCATGCTTTTCCCGTTTTATGTGCTTGTGTAATTTTTTGGATAGGCAAGTACTTAAAGATATTAAAGCAAGGATATTAAAGTGAACTTTTATATCTTCAAACTGGTTTGCTTCAGCAATGAAATGAGTGCGAATTCACCCTTTTTTACAATATATTGTGTTCAAATCGAAGTAGTGGGTGCATTAGTTGCGCCTCTACCCTTTCGGGGATAAAATGCGTGAGTGTGTGTGTTACATCGAAGTAATGTTTGTGAAACTAGTATTATATCTGTTGAACAAATAAGCTCCCTGGCGTTTGTGTAGATGTATTTATAACATTTCTACTGTATATATTATAATCATTGACATATTATATTATAAACACTTTAAACTTTTATTTAAACCTGTTTTTAATAGCATTTAGTATGGATAGTTTAGTGTCTCAAAAATAAATGATTGCAACTGAGCGATAGCGTCACAATACCGCGAAGATTTTCTACCGCTTTGCAACGGGCGATGCCGTTGGCACCATACGGGGCTTTGTTATTGGAAGTTCGTGTGGTGTTGTTACTGTTTTATCAGCGGTTGTGTCGTTCACCATTGGCTGGGTGACTGGTTACTCTTCATTACTTATATTAGAAATATATATTTAAAACTATTCAATCGGGACATTCCACGGACAATCTGTGGTCTCGGATCAAGGTTTTAATTTGAATATAATTTGTGATTTATCTATGAACTACTTGGTAGACGAACTGACTTCAATCATGCTAAAATCAGTGATTTAAACCCGTTCCTGATCAATCGTAATCGTAATCGGTTTTATATTACACCAATGAAGACACATAAATATACTTTGTATGTTGTAAAGAAATAATTCTATTAATATTTATTTACCTATTTTTTTAATTAGCTCTGTGTTCTCCGAGACTCGCTGCGGTTTTGGTGACAATTATTCTCTGCCATCCTGATAAACTGAAGTTGCAGTTGCGAAAAAGTAAAAGGACGAAAAGACTATATCCTCGTTAATATGGTGTGCGAAGTTTCTCCCATATTTTTATTTCACAAACATGATTTTTTAATACAATCTATGGGACGAAATCGAACATGGCTAGTTTTTTTAAAACAATGCTCATTACCTGTGGGTATGTAGTGAATCACTTTGAAGTAACAGTTAAGCGAAACTTAGATTAGCAAGATAACTTGCAGAAATGGACTTCCGTAAGCAATTTTAACCATGTAAGAATCACAATAAACTGATTTCTGTAAATTTTAAAGATTACAGGATTTACGGCGATTTGCATGTGTACAGAATTATTGAAGCTTTGCCGCTAGTGTAAACGCATCTGAAAGTTATTGCGCAATTTATTACTGCAAGAACTTGCTAATCTAAACATAGCTTAAGACATGATGCATCCTGTTGTCAACTTCTTTGTTGACTCAGAATTGTGTAGGTTGTGGCTCTACGTAAAAACTAGAACAGTGGGTACCACCGTGTGGTCTCATTTGGCACACCAATAGATATTTTCTTGAGCACATAGGCGGCTTATTATGCCAATAACGCACTCTGGTAGGAAAAATGTGTTACTGTATATTAAAGATTAGCGCAAATTAGTTCCCTTTTCTAAAACAGATGGCGTTGTATTTTTATTAGATTAGGTTGGATTAGGGTTAGAAATTTATAACCAAAATCATAAGAGTGACAGTGACAGTTAGCTAGGAACTAATATAATAAATAATCATATGACATTATAGTTTAAATATTTTTATCTAATCATAAAAAATAATTAGTGAATTTTAGTATATTTGATGCCTTTCTTTGTCAAAAGATGGCACTATACATAAATTTATATTACGTTTTATGTTTTTTTTGCGTGATTGTTAAGACGGCGGGAGTTCGTGATAATTCGAATTTTAAATAAATTGTTACCGGATTCAAAGCAACGTTAAGCGGGGTTTACATTAGCAAGAAAACTTGCAGAAGTTATGTTGGGCAAGCTTTTTTTACCGTGTAAAAAGGCACGGCAAGCTGACTTCTGCAACATTTTAAAGCTTGCAAGACTTCTGGCAATTCGCATGTGTAAACACCATTTGTGCAACATGCGCGAGAACTTGCTGTTTATTCTGCGTGCAGATAAAATTTTCAACTTGCTGAGCTAGTAGCTAACGTTTTTTTCTATTTGTTCCATTCTGAAGCAGCTAAGTTCTCAAAGACTATACTGCCAAGTTATAAGTTTGTAGTTTGACCGATATGTCTATTTTTGCCGCCCAGCAGTAGTAGGTATACATGTACTATTGTCTTCCTGTTTGAAGGGCATTGTAGCCAACGTAATTACTGGGCATCATAAGACTTAACATCTTATGACTCAGGATGATAAGCACAGTGGAATGCCACGCAGTGCTTTATAATTCATTATTCTGTTTCATGTTGGTATTTTTAAGACGATTATTTTATTTACAATCATCATCCAAACAACATTATATTAGATTAATAAAATTTAGGCGAAAGGATTGCGTGCCTTGTCATTCAATTTTATGAAAAAAAAAAAAATGGCAAGCAATAAATATTCCTCGAGTAATGTAAACAGTTTTGCAAGAAGTTGCGCAAGTTAACTTGGTGGACCACTTGAAAAAGCGTGTTGTAAAGAAATATTGCCGCTAGTGTAAACGCTTCTGAAAGTTATTGCGCAACATATTGCTAAGAGAACTTGCTAGTCTAAACTCAGCATTACAGTAATAAGTAATTTTCGTGGAGAACGGGTAGAACATTTTATTATTCGTAAATTATGTCGGTTTGAGTGTAATTTAAAGTTGCATTTCTTTTCACTCTGAGTCATTTGCTTAGCGTATTAATAAAAACGTCATAAGCCCAACACTAAGTGACTCTTATTGGTGACTTACGAAAAAAGTATCTTGCGACCATTTACTACTCACTGGACGTATCAGCTATCCTTAGTATGAGAGACTGGGGTATCACCATCTATTCGGCTGCCAAATACTATTTCATAATTTTATAATGTCAGTAATTAATATTTGTTTCGCTATTTTTATAGGAGAGGGCGTACCATGTCGCACGTTGCGTGGTAAGAAATGATCACCAATCACCTGTATTCGAGACTTGGATCCCTTAATGAAGTTAGTCTCCGGTATACAAGAGACTCGTGGCTCCCTTGATGTTAGTCTAGGTATATTTCTTGTTTCTTTATTTATACGTACGTGAATGTATAAACACGTGTGCTAGCGTGTGTGATATGGCCAGACGATTAGCGTATCAGATATAAATTCTATAGAAACGCGTGATTTTTACAATCGAACAACTTAAATATGTCAGTTGGATAGAAATTTTACTTGAAATCCCCGGTTTACAACCCAAATTCGCTGCCTCTGAATTAATGGATTTTTTAATCATTACTAGGTTAGTGGATCTCATATTAATATTTGAAAATAAAAGCTTGAATAAGTATTCAATGTTGGTTATTTTCTATTTGTGAGCCAACTAAAAGTTAGTTTATGGAGGTATGTGTCAAAATTTTTTTATTCATAGTCTCCTTATAAAACTAAGCTTTAATTTGTTTATTGAGCGGTAAAATTTTCGTATTCTATTTATTCTTCGTGTTTATTTCTATCACACGTATAAAACCAGTTAGTTCTACTTGGCCCTGTCTTGGATTCGAACCCGGCATCTCGTCACTGTCTTTGTACTGACCTGTCCAACCAACAAGACGGTTAACATAGGATTCGAATTAGAAAATTATTCGATCTTAGACATTTATGTATACTCCTCACCCCCATTTTCAGAGAGGACGTTTTTTTAATGGCGAACGGGTCATAAATATTTTTTGCCAGATTTCGGAATCGAATCCAGAATGTCACGGTTCGTAGCCCACATTATAGACTGTCACTTAGCTGATAATTATAATGTTTCGGAAAATGTTCCATTAGAAATAGGCGGTAATTTTGTTTACCGCCTTCTTAGCCTTTATAAACGCTGTCGTATTGAGTAATCAATACCATCATCAGAAGAAAATAATCAGAGCATAGCCCTAGGTAGCGTATTTCAATAAACCAGTTTCAATGAACAAGACATAGGATCGGGATCAGGTGAACACTTTTGAAAACACAAAAAGAAACACATCATATATGTATTTTTTACTGTTTTTATAACAATTAGTTTCAATAAAATTTTACAAGTCCTTTGTACAAGAACGGAGTATCCTCCGCGCAATGAAACATAATCATTTCGATAGTGGCTTAATATGGAGTGTGCATAGAAGGAAACAGGGCATGAGACTAGCGCTTGGGACCCGGCGGTGCCCGGTTAATCTGTCCGTCCGTGTATCGTCTGCACGTGACCGATGTGACGCGAACAGTGTGGACCCGTCGCGGCGTTGGTTCCTTCAAATACAATTTATCACGATCCCCTAATTCAGTTAGATCGTTCACTGAGCAAATGTTAGCATATCATTAGAAATATTCAAAGGAACCAAGTCTACTCAATAAAATTGCGTTTCGCCTTAATATTTTTATTTATTTCGTACACAGCACAATCCGTGACGGGCCCACGGACGCCGTCGACCTAATGCAATATATATTTCAATTTAATTTTAATGCTTATTTGTACTTTTACTATATTAATAACACAGATGTAAATATTCAATGATGTTTCAATTAAAATACACACTATTTATAGAACGTGTGAAATAACAACGAATTATAACTTTAATATAAACTTTTTATTTGACCAAAAAGCACCATTTCATTTATGTGCAGTGGACAGCGGCGCACGGCGGTTGAACACAACATATCAGCAAACGTGCGCCCCGCTCGTGTGTAGTGCGGTGGACACACTCTTAAATTATTACAAAGATGGCCGTGCGCCGCTGTGTACAACCGCCCTCATCGTCTGATATACGAGTACGGCAGCGTCTCTGCCGGTACCCACGTGAACAGCCAACAATTAACATTGCTGTTAATGGTGCACATAGCTCATTCAGTAAACTCAACCTATTCACACAATCAACAATTGGTAAGCTTTAAACGGAAACAAGAAGCTAAACATTAACATCATTAGAAATGATCACAAGCCTTAAAATTCCCTTAAACATACGTTCTGAGACTATTGCATTAGCTCGACACATTTGGACCGTATGAAATAACCTATAAATTATATTTACATTGTCCCCCGAAACAAACACACATCAAATAAACTCTTAACCGCTAAAAGTCTTACAACATTTAGTACTAATATTTAATCATCTAATTCATCCATAGATGGCAGTGATGTGCACAATTAAATTGATCAACATGTTCATATCGTTACGAGATACATTGTTTTATGAATATACGAAATTAAAATGAATTTAACCGCCATTTTCGAATATAGCGCTGCGTTCGCGTCGATTTCTAGTTCCCACAATGCGTTAATCTATTTGTTGTGCGTAGCCGTTGAGCGGTAATGTGTTCATACATGTGTATAATACGTCGGTACATGGAATGTTTCATTAAACATTTGACCTTTCAGTCTGTTGTCAAAGGTGAATTAATATTAACAAATACCCTAATTAGAACATTGATTAAAAACTACGGTTTTAGGGTGTACATTGTACAAGTCGGCTAAATAAATACTCTGCGGCGGTGTTGTCAGCATGCCCTTTACCCTTCTCTTGGGGATTTTTTTGACATTTAATTTTATATAATATTGTAATGAACTATTTTTATTTGTATTTTTGATACAATAATATTGTATTGCCAAGATACATTTCAATATGTGTTTCTATAAAATATGTCGCGAAGCATGTTGATTGTTGGTGTAGGTTTCATTGTATATTTTGCATCTTATACATATTTAATGGATTTGTGGAAGACTGTGAACATGAATGACCTTTACTAGTGATATACAATTTTATAACCGTGTATTTGTATGTGTAGTTATAATAAATTGAGAGTAGGATAATTTAGACACATTGTAATAAAAGTCGAGTGAAAAAGATTTCATGTAATATAATTTTAGTATGTAACATTGTGGCAACACCGCCGAGCGAGTTCCATTTTTAAAACTCCCTATATTTGCACAATATTTAACGTTACATCCAAGGACAAAACAATACGCACAATAATACAACGAATCGATTGTAGGCGGGAGCAGAGCGCCCGGCGCCGCTCCCTTGAGCATCCCACAGGAGTCAGTTCATGGTATATTAGGCCGTGTTCCCTGCACCAATCACGAACGCTACGAAACACTTATTGTTAACTTTGAGCAGTGTTGGAACACACGGACGAACAAATTGACTACAACCCTGTTGTAACTACTGAACCCTAATTAATATTTTTTCTCTTTCACTAGGGGCGTATAAGTTAAAAGCTTTACGTTATTAAAAGTCTCCACAAAATTGTATAACTTACCATAACGCTATGTTATTCATCAATTAAAAAGGTAATAATATGTTTATTTATTATCACTTATATGCTACAAACAATAACGTGTCTCGCTCCAAACGAACGCAAACTGAACGAAGCTGCGATGGCGCTGCCTTCCTAATCGTTTTCTCGACAACGAACGAAAGTAATTATCATTAGCGGGTAGTCGGGTAATCAATTCCGAGGAGCGACGAGGGCTAACCTAACTCGTTCATTATAACTAACATATAACATCGGTCATTCAAAGATATGACTTTAATTATCAATATGTATACAACAATAAAAAGTTAAAAAACATACGTCTTATTGTAAAATAATAAATATAATATGGTAAAAAATCAACAATACGATAAAGTCATAGCTTGTATTTACAGTTTGTGCGCGGCGCGGCGTCGCGACGCCTCGCGCTCGTGCCGTACGATAGCACATACCACGTAGTACCCATTTTATATTTATTTATATTATTTTACTTTATTTTAAATTTTCTCTACATAGAATTAGTTGGCATTCGTCCGTGATGTCGGAGCCGACGCCCCCGGCCCCGGTGCGCGGCCCAACCGTCCCTCTACAGGGTGCTCACTGCTCGACGACGCTACTCGCTCTCTCACATCGCTTAGTCATCAGAACGTAGCCCCGTCACGCGGCGGCTCTACACTGCGATCCAATAAAACCCCAACAACACATCGAAAATGGGTACATGGAAACCGACGGCACTTTACATGGTACCTATGCGTTTCGTAAATTACGTCATAAAATGACAGACTAAACGACTATGTTAACATTACGCCGTGACTTAAACACTAGTTTCGTTTTATTAACCTAATCACATCGATTTAGAACATTTGTTGTGTGGTAGTGATAGGGGCGCGGCCTCCGGCTTGACGCTTGAGTCCATGAAACAAGAAGTTGGCGGCGGCCTTGATCGGCGCGACTAGCGGCGCACGCGCAGCGGTCTCCCATTGTCAGACGTTGCCGGTGGCAGGGAACCGCGGCGGGGGAAGGGGCGGCGGTGGTCGACCCGCTTCGCCCCCACCCGACGACTGCTCGGATACTGGAAACGTTTTACAAACATTCTGTATCATTCTCGTCTCAATATACTCACTACTATATACTATACTCCATTCTTACTGGACAAATGCACGGGTTTGTTCTATAGCGGCCAAACGTCTTGAACACATTACCGCGTGGTAGGGTTTTTTTTGTACTGAACGTACATTTGGCTGGTGTGGAAAATATTGAACCTACACTTACGTAGAAAAAATCCCTCACCACGCGGCAGTGGGTTCAAGATATTTTCCAGCTATTATAACGGTCTCGGTCTCCTGTATGTGTCGCAATCTGAACCTCCACCTTAACTATGCTTCCGTAAATACAATTTAAACCAAGGTGACCTGCTTTACCTTTCTTTGGCCTATCGGAAAGCGTTAAGTTTCAGCGGCGGCTCTAAAGTAGAGCGAGATGTGTGGTTGCTTTAGGCGCCAGGTAGCAAAGGTCGCCAAAATGCCAAAATGCCAAAAGCGAAAAATATAATGCCTTTGGCGCCTCTCAAGAGGCGCGCAGCTGCCATGAATGCCATTTTTAGGAACAAATAAATAAATTTGGTATGCGTTTATTCCTATTAGGTACAGTTACTATCCATACCAATTTCTTTTATTTTCAACATTTTGTTCGTCTTTTTGGCTGTTACTGTGAGCTTAGAATGTGGCAAAAAACACGACACGACTCTGTTTTATTGGGATTGGTTGAGAGACGAACACGTGACTGACGTATTGGTCTCTCAATCAATCACAAACATCAAAATTAAACGACATCGTCTTACGAGTTGCTTCTTTTTTCCACATTGAAGTCCACTGGTTAAGCTCAAAATTATTTTTTTATGGAACTGAAAACCACGGTCTCCAGAAGATAATCTCGCTCTACCTTAAAAAAGGGCAAGGGCCGGCGTTGGTAAGCTGGTGATTAAATTGTGCGTGAAACCTTGGATATTTTAGACTATTGTTTATCTACGCCATTAGGTCTTATGTAAGACCTCAAATATTTGGATCATGATTAGTCTGGTGGCAGGGTACAAAATACAAAATGGCGGTGTAGATCTGTGTGGTCCTAAGTGCGATCTCCAGGTCGAGCAGTTAACATTTGTGTTTTCCTTTCCTTAGTAATGGTGTGTATATGACTATAGATTATACCCCTATCATTTCATGGGATGTTATATGTTTTAGTGCAGTCTTTGCTTAGGTACGTATTAGGAAATGTAGGTACTTATTTTCATTTGAAACCCACATTTTCTTGGGGTTTGGCTAGGTCAGGTTGTCTTTTATGTTATGGCGTTAGGTTTGCCCCTAAAGGCACACACCAGGCAAATTTACACATGTTTATAGTTGTCTAAACGTTCAGGTTTTTGATGGGAGGGGGTATATTATTCGGTCGTAATTGGAGATATACTGAATACGGGCTAGGTTCGCCTCATTTCACACAATCTCATGGAAATAACTAAGAGTGCGGTTTCACATCAACTTACGCCTTTGAGGATAAGGCTATTGGACTCGGTAACATCTCATTCGGTGAGTTTCCACTTGAGTCAGAGGTTCGCCCCTATCATGGTGTGGAACTGTGTACACTAGTGATGCAGCTTCGAGAATAAGAGTATGATAGATCTCATTCGCTTAAAATAATGCTCAGTAAGGGAATATTCTCACCCATAAAAAGATGGTATAGAAAATAACAGGGTTTACCAGTTACACCTTTACTATTCTGATATTACACAACCCCGGAGACTCGATTCGCACTATATTTATGCTTTAAAATTACTCAGATTATGAGATAAATTCTTGCCCCATCCTCTCAATATACTGGAAAAGTTAAAACAGATCTCATTGGCATGGTTTTGGATTTCTGCTAAATAAGGGTCTAGAGTTGCCCCCTAACACATTATGGGATAAATGTTACAAGATGTGCGTTAGTTACACTTATGCCTAGCATCTTATTCTCTTGACTTTAGAATTGTGCTCAATAAGGGAATAGGTTCGCCCCCTATTTAATTTTGTAAGGGGTAGAATTGACTTTCGCTGCACTAGTACCCTGTTTTACCTCCACCTCCGAAGTTACAAGGGAGAGGACACTAAATCAAATGCCTCTTGAAATAAATAAATTTCATGACAGCTTTTATTATACAAACATATTTAACAGTCTGAAGATGTTTACATCAATATTTATTTCCAAATATTAGTTATACAATATTAACAATAAGTAAAAACAAAATAAACGCTTGTCTACTACACTAATAATTTATAATAATAATATCAGTCGTTTATTTAATTGTCCCTTTGGTACAACCAGACATTCTTTAATGAGAAGGATAACACACTTCCTTCCCGCTAGGCTAATGAAGGTAGTACTATAATTGTCGCTTAGCCAGGTGTCAATAGGATAACAATCTTAGCCTATGGGTGTGTGTGTGTACTTTTTTACAGAATCAATAATCTCTGAGTTACCTGGTCATGCGTTGCTCTTTGAGGAATGGGGATGAGGAGTGGGAGGGTTATATTTAAGGTGCACTTTAATATTACCTATTTTAAGAAAAGTAAGTTTCGCCTTGTTTCTAGCCTCTTTACAGCTTAGCGATGCATAGATACGTACAGTTTTGTGATACTTTGAGCTCATGTTTCCCTAAATATAAAGATTAGAGAGCTCAGGCTCGAATCACAAAGCTTCACTAAGACATTTTAATGTTCCTTTATAATATATTAGATTTATCTAGAAGTGGCATACCAGTTGTATAAGGGAAGTAAGAAGAGGTGGGTGCGGCAGACTCTAGAAAAGAGTTATAGATTCGGAAGAGAGTTAAATTTCTGTTAATTGTTCCGCATGTCGATGCCTATGCTCTTCCTGTTAAGTCGCCAACAGGAGTTTACCAGCTACTCTTACCACTTTAGTCGAAGTCTCCGCCCACGAAGCGTCAACTGTAGATCTTTAGGCAGCACCAGAAACTAATTTCGTTTAGGTACTTACTAACACTTCATCCATTAAGAATGTTTATGCTGACGAGTCTACAAAAATAGTCTCGCCGTGCTTTCAGAGAATAATTGACGAAACAGTCTCCATATTTCGACATGGCGAACTAAAATGGCATAATATCCCAAGTCAGAAAGAACTTGAGAAGCGGCGGTAATCGGATGTCACTTCTCGAAAAAAATCAACGAGATATGTATGTTATACCGGGAAATTCTCGAAATGTACCCGCAGCTGGCCAGGCAAATGCAAATAAAATTATCGTCATATCGTGGAGACTTGAAAGCTGTCGGACTCGTGGAAATAGAGTCTGCGGATACAGCGTCTTAGGTATCAAAACAGTGTTTGTGGATGATCTTCCCAAGCTATAAACGCTGCATCAGAGTTATGGTCGGATGCTAAATGGTATGTTTGTAATCCATACCATCCCTCGATATGACCTGCCTAATGCTTGGTGCCTAAGGAAGATCTCTTCGGCTCTCACTTTCTTCTGGCAGACTCAGGAGAATTGTAAGAATAAAAGCCAATGCCCTAGTTTTTTTAGACAATGTATTAATGAGAAGGTATTCCTTATTTGCGTTCCATATTCCTCGCGACGCCCCATGGTTCAAAGGGCAAGACAGCAGTACCAAGTATTCCTTGTTACAATGTAAATTAAATTCGCCAAAAAATATTTCAAATTTTATATTTATGGCCTCAATACCTCTGTAGTCAAGCGTTTATTTAGGCCCAAGATAGTATCGTAACTAAAATGTCTATGTCTACATTACAGTCTAGGTATGGGAAATGTAAATAATCAAAAACTAAGACCAAATTCTACATTTTTAATTTATTTCACAACTGAATGATGACACAGCAAATCGCTGACCTGATGAAGCGGGCGCTTAAAAACAATAGCGACGCCAGTTAGAACTTGAGAGTCCACAAACGTGTCCAGAAACAATATGATGTCAACTGTACCAAGAATACAGGGTTATACGCTGGATCAGGACACTTTTGTGAACGTTATAAATAACTTAATGCATATGGTACTACTAGCAATTTAAGTCAAAAATACTTTTATATCGCGTTAAAACATAAGCATTTACCTGATATCACATATTTACAATTTTCTTCCTCTGCTTATATTCTAGCAAAAATATTAACAATGTTTTTGTTCCTAGGTTCGACGTCGGTCCGGCGAGAGAAGATACAGTTGGAGATGAGTCGTTGTCTGCTACTTCCCCAGATCAGGTATGCTAATATCGCTATTTAATAGTATATCTTATGTTTATACTTTGCCACATGCTTTGGCGAATAAAGTATACTATTTTAATAATATAGTTTCTGATTTCTTAATTGCATCTTAAATCTAGCCGTATTATACCTACAGAGATAACAATTTTTGGTTTTATAAGTACCTATTACTTACCCTGAGATCTAAACGTGCCTTACCAAAAAAATCTCTTACAACAAACTAATATGAAATGTTTTGGGTAAGGAACATTGTTTCTTCTGATGATATCTCTTAGCGTAGGCCCGCTGAGCTGTGCCTAGACTAGAATTGTAGAACAACGAGATTTTGATTGAAGGGTTTTCTATATCTATGCTTTCAGAGTTTGTGTGTATCGGATGTACAAGTTTTATTTATTTTGATGTTGAGATGAACTTACTAGTTATTGGTTTATTTAATTGGTTTCTATCTGGAATTAGGTTCTTTGTATTAGTGGTATAGATTGAAGTAAATATCATGAAGTTTTTTTCGATTCGTCAAATGATATACACTTTTTAAGCATTCTTAGGAGTCAATTCTTGATTTCTATGCGTGCATGATTTCCATAATCAACTAAGGGATCTCAAATTTTTTTCTTGCAGTCTAATTTCTCTTAACTAATTTAGAATAAATATCTATTATTGTTTTAAACAATAATGCTACAATAAATTTTTATCTAATATTACGTGTTAATAAATTTGTAAATCCGATAGTGTTTCTTCAACCATTTTTAGACTTTTGTCCATTGAGCTTAAATATATTTTACAGACTATCGGTGCAATATAGAGCAACGTGAACATAATATATAATTTAAAATTCAAATCATTGATGCCTACGATTTCTAAATTTTGATTTTATTTCACCTGTCCAATGTGTAGGCATCAGAATGCTCAACGTGTCAGAGCGGATCCACGGGAGAATGGAGAAAGCCTCGTCTTCTACATTGACGATAGTTTATTTACTATAAATTTTCTGTAACAATACGCCAGAGCATCTGATATGCACCATCGGCTCAGTGGGGCGCGCCTCATTCATTTCGTACGAATCAGAGTTGCGCCGTAAGGCCGGGATCCGCTCTCGGTCGTGGGATGAGAATGAAGGCGGTGTCTGGCAAGCTGCCGTGATTGACTTACGGGAGTCGTGCTTCTCGTCGTGGGGCGCAGGGGGCGGCGGCGGCGGGAGCTGCTGCTCCAGCGCGTTCACGCAGTTCATCATGCTGCCGTAGAGACGGCTGTCGCGGAAACTGTCCCTGCACACACTCACGCGTCATGCCCACTGACCACTTACGCGTGCTAATGATCATGATTGTCCAGTGCCTTATATTGATTGTGTACAGTGATAAAACATGGGCTATCATGGAAATGTTCACGGAATGTGCTTTATAAAAGTGTATGTAGGTACATTGTTTATGCTCACCTTCCGTTCGTATTCCGGAACAATGCCAATATCTCTTCAAAGGTTTTGTTTTTCGTTTCAGGAACTTTTTTATACGTAAATATCCAAAAAATTGCAAGGAATACACTAAAAGGCAGGAATGTATAGTTTTCCAGTAGTGCCTGAAAATAAATTAATTGTTTTAGTATACTATAATCCTAAAGAGGATTGATGTAATGGCAACAGACTCTGGGGAAAAGAGGTATGCCTACCTTCATGCTAGGAAAGCCGATGCCGACGACGAAGTTGGCCATCCAGTTGACGAGCACTGCGATCGCCATTGCGCTGGGCCGCGGCCCCTGCGAGAACAGCTCGGCCGTGATGAGCCACGGGATGGATCCAGGGCCCACCGCGAAGAACACCACGAAGCTAAGTATCGATACCACCGACAGGTAGCTCATCCAGTCAATCATCTCCTGCACATAGCCGAAAAACTCCTATCAGCGGATAGAAATGGTGTCCTTTCCCGTTACCGACCGGAGGAGAAATAAATCGCAAACAAATGCACATCACACACACATGTCTGACTGTGTGCGGCCACGGGCCGTCGCCGGTGCCGCGGCGGGTGGGGCCCGGGCCGCGTGTAGTGCTCATAGCAAGTGTGTACGTCTATCGCATGTTTTGCGTATGCTATAGTAGTGAAAAGTGCCATCTGCTTTTGAGCAGTTTTTGTGTGAACAATCTCGCTTCGTTTGTACGCGTGCGCTAGAGCTCCTCGTGATTCTGTCCCCCGCGCCCCCCTCACATGTTAGTGGTGAACAAACGTGTCCAGTGCTATGTGAGTGATGTACCTATATTTGAATTTATTCCTTTATATTTACATATATTTCCTACCGAGAGACCGGTACTGGAAACAGGAAAGTCGTCGTCAGGGAGGGCTTCTAGCGAAGCGACGGATGCGTTTGTTACCAACTGCTTTCAATTGCCAGAAATGTCCTTGCAAAGATCGAAGTCGCATTGAAAACAACAGCATCCGTAGAAGCGAATGAGATGGTGATGTGGAGGAAGTCAACGGTGCATGCATCAGCAGACATGAAGAGAAGCGGAACATGATCAGAGATAACAGAAGGGTCGAGAGGTACGGGTGATGAATGGAGCGCTCACAGGACTCTGCGAGTATCCGGACGCAGATATAAATAGTGAACAAAGCGATGTGTAGCGTGCGTAAGCAATATACATCTATGTTTCAGTCGACACGATGTTGACCGAATTAAAGATTTTTATCGAATTCATTATAATTTGTGTACACGGAATTTGTTAAAAACACTCGTTATTAAGTCACACGATGTCGACTGAGAAACTAGGGACCAGCGTTTCAACAATGTCTTAATATAACTAACGTATAAGAAGAATGTGACCAAGTATTAATCCTATGATGAAAACCTATTTATAAAAGGAATATGAAACACTGGCCCATCAACTTACACTAAATTATAATAAGAAATAACACATTTAGTTATCTTCGTAATGGCTTCTTAAACCACCGTCAGGTAACAGCAGAAAAGGAGATGTCGCCAACAACATATAAGACACACCTTTATCAGGAACGATATCGTGATGAAGATTGAGAATATGAACATCCCGCCGAGGCCGTAGAGGTGGAGCGTGCGGCGGCCGGTCCTGTCCATCAGGGGTAGCGAGACCAGTGTCATGCCCACCATGATGGCGCCGATGCCCATGGTCGCGAACTTGGCTGACTCGTCCGTGAGGCCAGATGACGTGAATAGAGATGTCGAGTAGTAGAACACCTGGAATTCATTAATTGAGGGATCAGACGAGTATATACAAATCGTTTAAATGAAACTGAATATCCGAAGCTTTACCGCATTGATCCCGCTGAGCTGCTGTGAGAGTTGCATGACGACACCTATCAGTAGGGGAGCGCGCAGAGTCGGTGAGCAAAGCAGTTCTCGCATGGAGATGGAAGCTTCTGCTTGTTGTGCTCGTTCTTCGGCTCGCATCTCCTCAATGTCTTCTTCTACCTGGAATCGTGGATTTTGAGTCTTATTGTGATGAAACAAAATACAGTTTCGTTTTATATAAATCGGGTTACCATCTCTTTCGTCTTCTTGAATGTTAAGAGAACTAGAATTTGTTCGAGTCATTTGACTTTCAATAGGTATTAAAGTTGGGTCAAATATAGCCTGGTGGATATTATAGAAAATATACTCGCTCCTATACCTGGTTGCTAGCTCGTAGTCGTCGAAGTGCGCGTCGTGCTTCTTCCTCCCACTGGCGAGTGATAAGCAGGTACCGCGGGGACTCAGGGCAGGCCGGTAATAATAGTAGTTGTAGGATAGCCGGGCATATCGCCAATCCTGAAGCGTAAACATTCCAATACAAAGCACTATACAATATTAATTTTACCTTTTGACAATCGCTATTATGTAAGATGCCTATACCTATCTTTTTTATAAACGTTCATTTTAACTATAGTTTTTAAGCCAAATAAAATAACATTTATCTCAAAATCGGACGACTTTAAAATTATACGATGTATTGCAAAGGCATAAGTTATTGGAAGTGCTATCCAAATATATAGAGTATCTTAGTTAGAATTTTAAGCTCGTTTTTGGACATGTCCTTTCTTATGACTTTTACAATTATCTTTTAAATCAAAACTGAAATCAATATTAACATCTTTTAAACTTCACGTTGATTCATAGGGGATTAACGTTATAAATACCCGATGTTTCTCCAACCTATCAACTTACCGAGTAATATCGGCCAGCCTTCATCGGTGCCGAGGATCTGCTCGATCCCCAGCACCTGCGACAGCAGGAGGCCCACCGTCACGGCCAGCTGGTTCACGGTGCCCAGCCCGCCGCGCAGGTTCAGCGGCGCTATCTCCGATATGTACATTGGCACTAACGATGTGTTCAGACCTGAAGATTGATTTAGTTATAATTGTTTGGTTAACAAGTACTTCATAAATTAGGATAGTTGTGATTTTGTCTGGTACCTATAGCAAGTCCTCGGTCCGTTCTACGCATTTGGTGAAGATTGATAATTTTTATTTGCATCTATGTATGTATCTTTCCTTTCACACACACACACACACACACACACACACACACACACACACACACACACACACACACATACACACACACACACACACTCACGCCCGTTATCCCCGAAGGGGTAGGCAGAGGTGCAACTAGTGCACCCACTTTTCGTCCCATGATGTGATAGGGCGAGCCTATCGCCATATCGGGCACAATTTCCAGATTATGGGCTGATACTGAGTAGAAAAACCCAATATCACTTTGCCCGACCCGGGGATCGAACCCGGACCTGAGCATTGCAGTCGTACCGTAATACAACTACGCCACTGAGGCAGTCTTTCTTTTCAATTACAATAATATCATTTTTCCGTAACTTTGTAAAAAATTATTGGTGTAAGTACTGTGAGCATTGCAGCTTTAGTTTATGAAACTTTTAAAGATTAATTTCCAGGATATCTTTATCAAAGACATTACATTATTTCAATATTCAATCTGAGTTAGTTGTACCGCATAAAGCGGATCGTGTCCGAAAACAATTTGTTTAACACGCGATAAAACCAAATAAATGTATTTTATGTCAAGTTCGTGTTATATATCGATGTATTAACCCAATGCCAATGACTTATGAAAGAAATATAATAGTTCTACTGGAGATTTACGCGATTTTCGACTTAAGGCCGATTGTAATGATCGAGGCGTATAGACCAGTGTCACATTTGTCACACAGTATTGTTGCCTAAGATTTCATATAAAATAGTAAGTAATATAATCATGTTGCTTGCGCAAAGACCACGCGAATGATATTTGCTGTAATAAAACTCACACTGTCTACTTTTCCGAGATAAGTAGTATATAAATTACTAATAAATATGTAATGTTCGTGACAAACTTTTCCATTAATAAATTTCATATTCTTAAACTGATCTAGGTCTACAATCACCCTGTACAAGAATTTGCAATTAGTTTTGAAAGGATGGCAAAGAATATACGTGTTGCATGACTCTTACCCCGTCTTCAAACACAAGATACGTGAATAGCTTTTGTAAGCCACACATACGGTACATTTCATCTTATTTTCTTTTTTAATAGTCATAGAAGTTATGTTTTTGTTTATCAATATTTTATCTAGTTAAATAATATGTTTATAACTATTACCATTCATATCATTACTGTTTTGATGTTTAATATATATATATATATATATATAATTATATTATAATATATATATATATATATTAATTCGCTGAGTACTGTGGCGAATGTTATGTACGCCGTACTTGTTGTACATATCAGTGACTATATTATTATATTCATTCGAATGTAATTACCTGAAATGTTATAATATGTATAACGTGGCAGCGCTAATAATAAATAATTAAAATAACATGTTTAATACATAAAGCTACTCACCACAATTCACTCCGATGATGAACCTGCCAAATATGAGGAGTTCGTAACAGTGCGATATTTTCGTGAAGCCCATGAGACTAGCGCCGCTTATTCCGAGGATGTTGTTGAGAAGCAGACCTCCTTTCCTGTAGACAAAGTTGTGCTAGCCACATATATCTACAGCATAAACTGCTCAAATTTCAGCTTCTTGTCCCTCAAACTTATCGTAAATTGGCACCCTTGTACTTTGGATAGGAAGATTTTTTGAGATCTATAATACCGTAGTCAAATTTTTTATCGCGTTTCTCAGATGATCAATTTGTTTTGTACCGGCTATCTAATCACTGCCTACTTGGTGCCGTTTTTAATAAATGATTCCAATCATAACCTTTGATCCGATCCGGTGAAAATACCAATCAAATTAAGTCATTAGTAATTAGTATGTCACCTGGGTCTCTCATCGAAAATCAGCGCTACAGTATTGGTTAGACCGTACTGTAGTAAGGAGCTAAATGAGGGTTCCTATTGTTGGTACAATATTGTGCTGTATTTTACTTTTTTATGTTTAAATTTGTATATTTTTTTTTGTTGTCCCATCAATAAAACATTTTTTCTTTCTTTCTTAGTCAAAAAAAGATTTTGCGTTTGGTTCTCAATTCAATAAACAGATAAATCTGCCTTTTAATCTCGTGCCTTAATAATCTGGCCTTCTAACGTTTGTTTCAACTCAAAGAATTCATTAGCGACTGCGAGATCTGCTTTTCTTTAATCTTTTTATGATGTATTCGTATTTTAATTAGCAGAAAATCCTTTACTAAATGCAACCGCATTTATAATATAATATTTCTCTATCCAACCGGATAGAGAAATATTTTTGCATTTCCTTTGAGCTCGCCTGTAGCGCTTTATAAAAAAAGTTTAATCTGCTTAATTATTTTTCTGCATTACTCCTGTTACTCATTTATATTATGACGAAGCAACGACAGAAAAACTAACATTTTTTATAAACGCATAAGATTCCGCAAGTTTCATAAAAGCCCTAAATACGTATTTCGGTACGAATGTCACGATCTTACTACCTTCATTTCAAAGTTTGGAATTCCAGCCCAGTATTTCAATTTTTGATGGAATATGTTCGGTACTTACCGTCCGAACCGGTTGGCAATCATTCCTCCGGAGAAGCCGCCCAGCATCCCCCCGATGGCGAAGATGCTTACAGCGATGGAATAGAGGCGGTTGACCGTGTCGTCGTGGAGGTCTAGGCCGTATCTGTTCTTATACACGTCCTTCATAAAGTTGGCGATGTTCTGTGGACAATGGTAATGCTAACACAAGTGACGAATGACGTCACAGGGATGATGTATGTCGCTAACGTCTTATTGTTCGGTAATTTGAATGATTTAAATCCAGCAATGTTAATGCGTTTTGGATTTGAGGAGTACAATTTAAGATATAATCATCATCAGCCACGAGATGCCCACTGAACATAGACCTCCTCTAGAAATGTACAACATGTCTATCTGTATGATGTACGTACTGTTTTCCCAATGTACTGTGTGTCTGCTTACCTTGCCGGGAGCGTTGATGACACCGGTGTTGTAGCCGAACTGCAGCATGCCCAACACCGCAGCTAGGATGGCGTAGGACAGGAAGAATGTTAGTCCCTGGAATATTAAACGCGACAATCAGTCTCGGTCTCATACAAATTATAGAAATCAGAAATCGGATTTTTCGAAATAAATAATGAGTGCTCGAGTATTCTTCCAGGATAAATTATACGCAAAAAATCCTGTATCACCTGCGCCGTGAAATGAGAAACTAAAACCACCACATTTATAATAGTAAAAATATTTGTCTGATCAGATTTCATTTTAATAGTTGCTTGGTTATTTACGTTTTAGCTTATTCTGGTATTAAAACGGAATCCTATAAGATCTTCGATCCTGGTGCGGTCACGTAGTCTATATTTTACGTCATCGGTCGGTGTTTGTGTTTAAGCTCGCTAGTTGCGTTTCTACTGGAAATAGGTGAAGTGTTGGCAGTGGTTTAAAAAAATAATTTAATATGGTTTTTGACCTCAATTTTCATGAACATTGAGGACAAAGTTGTGTTGGTCTGACATTTATGATATTATCTAATTCGATTTTTTTTCAGCAGGGCATTGTTAAGACATTGAAATAGATTTTCGATCACACTACTTACGATTTCCTTAGTACTACGGTGGTAATTTTCGGCGCTAACCTCTTAATATAACCATTTTGACCGTGACTTCGGATTTGAGGATTATATCCCTTCCCTTAACTTAAACCCTAACCTTAACTTGCTAAATATACACACACTATTTTTATTCCTGAATGAGTATGCAGAAGCGCAAGTAGAATTATAATTCGTCATTTCTTTTTATCTACTCTCTGATCGTAAAAATGTTGATTAAGCTCGTGTTGTTTTGTCCGTGGTCAAGTAAAGTTGACAGTCTTATTACACTGGATACGCGCCTTCGCCTCGCTGTGAATTCGCTTGCAATTCGCCATTGTGAAACTTAACTTTACCTACCTAACCACAGATGAAACAACCCGGCCTTACACTCACCACTTACCCTCCAAGTTGTAGTCAGATGCAGAACTAGCACAATATTCGCCCTTCTTCATTATCAATCCTATGCTGTTAGTTACATCGAGTACGCACCTGCTCGAGCAGCCTCAGCTTCCTCCGCTGCGAGTGCTCCTCAAGCCGGTCCACGTACTCCCGCAGCTCTTCGATTTCCTCCTTCACCTGCTGCACGGTGTCAAGCTCTTGTTTGATGGCCACCATGTCGCGTTTCACCTGGAATGGTATTTACGTGTTTTTATTGCCGACGAGCAGTCATCTAATAAGTGATATCCACTGCCCATAAAACTTTGCCGGTCTTGAAAGATTTTAATATTTTATGTTTTATATTACACACCCACGAGAATGCCTCAGGCATTATATCAAAATATATTCAGCCCCAGATCGATCCATCAAATTGTTAACAAATATTAAGACATATTTAAAAAACTATTTGCCACCTACTGTTTATTCACGCTTACAAATTATTATATTATTTGTTTTAAATATTATTCTCTTTTGATACTAATTACGCTCGGAATGGATTTTGCAATTTGTTGCGTAATATTTCGATATTTAAACAGCTGGAAATGACAAACAACTTGGCCTGTTCATAAATCTGTATTGAAAATGGCAAGTGCGCTCAGAGTATATTATATACACCAAGATGCGTTGTGACGTATATAATATGTCAACAACTGAAAAGATGAACAAGTTCTGAGAAATATTAAACATTGTCATAAACTATACAAGTTTAAATTAAAAGTAGGTACTGCATGGCATTACAGGCATCAGTCATTTGCTTTAAGCAAATTGCATGTTCCATATTATGTCTCACTGAAACGAACCATAAAATTTACAAACATGTTCTACATATTTATAACCGAGTGGCTTTTATATCGAATATCTCCAGCGTCGTTGTCGGTCTTTTTACAGGTTAATATTAGCATGTGCACCTGTACCCAGGTTATTTGCATAGTTCCATTTGTAATGCAAACACAACTTTGATATTTAGGTTCGACCCATATCGATCATGCTTTTCCATTTAATGTATACTGATTAATTGTCAGGCCTATGTTCAGCAGTGGACTTCTAAAGGCTGAAGAAGAAGAAGAAGATTAATTGTCAATTGTCCACTGACTTGAATTTGATGGAGTGAGGATATTTGTCTACTATACCGGTTGACGGACTATTATTTTTTTATTTTATATAATGTAGCATTATATTTGTGTTTTTTTTTTTAAATCGTGCCAGTAGTTTTTGAGTTTATCCATAACAAACAAAAAGTCAAATCTTTCCACATAATTAGTATATAATATAGATGTCTGGTTTTGATGTATATTCATAAGCGGCGGTAATTCCTTACTATAATATGACCCATTTGTTTGTTGACCAGTATAACATAAGGAGAGCTGGTCGACAAAAAGGTGGGCTCGTATCAGTCATTTTCGTTTGACTGCACCTACCATCAAGTTAACTTTTTTATCATAATAGCCCGTATCTTCCCCTGGTTGGACTATAATGAACATGTTATCTTGTTGGTTATAGTACATTATTTTATAAGGAAAGCAATCTTACCTCTGAGACTTCACTCTGGCATGATTCGACGCTCTTGGTCAGCTCTTGGAGCTGCGTCCTGATCTCGCAGAGAGCGACCGTCGTCTCGAGCTGTCGGTCGCCTCGTTGTAGCTCGTCCAGCTTGGCGGACAGATTCATGCTCATCACGCTCACCTGTCTCTGAAGGCTGAACCACAAAATGTTGTCATTATCAGTCCGCTCGTCAACTCATCATGTGATTTCAACTTGAATCACGCTCCTAGCACGTTCCATAACGTATACCGTAATTTTTAAATTTGGAATAATTTTGTAATTTATAAAACGTCATTTTTAAATTTGGAAAAATCGTTTCGTCCAATTGGGTTATGTTTGCGTTCACTACGTAATCTACGCGTGAATGTTCTATCAATAATTGATAAAAATCTACACACACAGCTATAAGTCAAGTGAGCCTTTTTGTAAGTGAATGCGGTGATCCATCGTCTAAGGCGTGTATGATGCTTTGCCTCAACGTTACAACGCAGCGAAGCATGTGCCCTCGTATCCACGTACACACAGTAATAACACAAAACAAACACCGAAGAACACACATACACTACGATAGTACACGCCACGAGTCACAAACATGCAGTCTCCTAACGCCCTATCGAAGGTGCTAGCGAGTGTCAAGCGAGACTGAGGGATGATATCTGATAGCATAGAGATCGTCATGGCCATTGACGCTAGGCACGTAACACATTGTGCTGTGGTCCGATGTCATGGAAGGGGACAGTGAGATGAATAGCCACCGTTACCGGTCACGCGTCGGACGCACCCTTATATCTGCAATACAAGATACTTGGGATGCCAAGCCAAGGTGAAAAATATGTAATAGACACAATAATACACAGAATCCTTAT
Source organism: Sphinx pinastri (assembly GCA_947568825.1). Lineage (NCBI taxonomy): Eukaryota > Metazoa > Arthropoda > Insecta > Lepidoptera > Sphingidae > Sphinx > Sphinx pinastri. The sequence continues at coordinate 3,113,758 of OX387614.1, read as the reverse complement.
GAATCGACAATGCAAAATGAAGCCAGTAATAAAGGCGGAAAGCTAGTCCTGTCACTAAATCACGTACCTAAGTAGAAGCTCCCTGAGAGTCGCTTCGTCCTCCTCCGTCGTCGCATATCGTGTCAGCTTGCCTCCGCCCCCCCGGGCCACATGATCAGGTACCACTGTGTGAAAACTCCGTATTTATTTTTTTCGATAACGTGCCGCCGGGACGGCCTATTTACATCGTTCTCGCCACTCGTCATGACCGTGTAAGTTTAGCAGATCGATCGGGAGCTCAGTTTGAGCCTCGCCTTGTAAATTTTGATGTGCGTGGCTCTCATTCACGGTAGGCGTACCTACACAACGCCGAACCAATGTTAAGCACCGTAAAGCCAATAAGCTTCAATGGCCACGACATAACGGTCCCTAATCAATTTTCATGTTACAGCGGTAACCATATGGGTGTTGGAACAAATTAAATGTACTCAAAAGCTTTAATCGACCGGTCGGAAAAAAATCGAGGCTAACTTCTACTGAACTTTACGATAACATATTAAGTCACATTGATTCAGAGGCATGCTCCAAGAACAGTGTGGCTTGTTGTTAAACAATTTATATATAACCTTTTGTCATTGAAACACATGAAAGCCAATTACGCGGTACAGTCGCATGCTCACGGTGACTTCATTAACTACATGCTGTTTTGCGCAAAAGAAACATATCGGCGGTGCAAAAAGTGCTAGCTTCTACTCATACAATGGCATGCGCTTCGCGGTGCGTGTGGCGTGACGTCAGTCTTTGCGCCGGGCGAAGCTTCCCCATTAATTGTTTAACGCCATCTATTATTCGGAATGGCGACTTAGTACTCGGTTCCCAATTTAAAATTCATTTAGAAACGCTGTCATTGAATGTTTCGGGTCGTGATTGGCTGATTAAGCCCGTGTTCTATTTTCATAACAGGTTTGTGTGGTGTTTTTTTAAAACATGGAGTTATATCTTCGGGAACTATAGACGCAATAAAAATACATTTTATTAATGTTATACTTAAAACTTAATTAAAATATAGAATAAATGTTTGCGACAAACATGCAATGCCAACGGGGTCCAATATTTGTCACATTAAACGGTACGCAACTTGAGCTCTATTTATCTCTTCATCATAGGTATATTACGTACGCAACGTTTTTCGCCAGTGCTTGTATCTGCCAAGGAGTCCACAACAAAGACGAGTATAACCATATATTCAGTTTCACGAAAGGGACCTTAACGTGAATAAAACTAATATGGCTCGCGGCTCCGCCCGCGTGAAAAAGTTTTTCCGCGATAAAAATATTTTCCCGTAATAAAAAGGAGCCTATAGAACTCAGGAGTAATGTAGCTTCCTATTAGTAAAAGAATATTCAAAATCGGTTCAGTAGTTCCTGAGTTTAGCGCGTTCAACCAAACAAACAGACAAACAAATAAATTCTTCTGCTTTATAATAGTATATAGATAATGAAGATACTTTGCCATGGAGCTTTGTGTAAACTTATAAAATAAACTTGTACTCATTTGAACGTACGTCTTTTCATTATGAAGCCGATGTTAATTAAAATGGCAAAACACGATGCAGTGGCAGTTCTGCACACGACGTTTATGTAATTAATACCGCCTCTTCCCGTTATATTTTTTTCAAACATTGCATTTAGACAGTTTTGAGTCGCGAATTGACTTTAGACTTAATTAAAAACATGTTTTTGTAATTATTATTCTGGAATGAATTTTAAAGTGCATTTTCGATTGTTGTTGATTTTCAACTCATGGTATTTGGTGGGATTATTAGGAAGAAATGGTATGAAAATTGGGAATTTGTGTTTATTTTATTTGTTGTAATTTCCTAATATGAGCAATGGCAACCTTATTATAATACCAATACCATAGAGTTTTGGCGGGAACTTGGAAGTGTCTTGAGGTGCTTTTGTTTCAATTCTTTATTTTGGTGATACTTAGTGTTATATTCCATAATTATGGTGGTATATTATCCAATATAGTTCTATAGGGCTCAAATGAAGTGAATTGAAATAACTGTGCTAATCAAGTGTGTTTTTGTTACCGCCAAGACTCCTCGATAAAGTCTTGTTAAGGTAGCCACTGCCTTACTTCGACATACTACTGAGGATAAAAAATGAAACAAGTATGCGTCTGAAGTACTTGTATCCATGGACAAGAATAAATTAACAAAAAAAGCCTATACCATACAGTGCTTTTACAGTAGAGTTTGTTAGAAAGGCAGAATTAATAGACACAAAAAAAATATATTTGTAAATAGTTCCGAACTGGCTGGATATTATTATAATTGGTTTGGTTGCCATTACTCATACCCCTCAATTTCTTTTATTTATAAGTTTCCTTTAAAAATATTTTGGGTAATATTCACCTGGTTTGTTACTTTATTCCTATTTCAAATGATTGCCAATTGAACAATTTTTAAAGCTGTAGCAATTTAAAATTACTTGAATAAAAATTCAACAGTATTTTTAAGTGAGGGGATCAAGACTCGCGCCGCTCCGGATTGATATTGATAATACGGCTCGTGAAATGCATCAGCATTGGCCGGATTTGATAATTCTTCGGAATAGTCAGCGAATAAATTCGTCTGTCGGCAACATTCTATTTTAGATTTTTAATTTAAAATTCTCCGAAATATTCTTTTTCGTTTATCATTTTCAACTTTAATTTGCGAGTTTATGATTAAATCTTCTAGTGTTTTTATTATTTTAAGGCTATGCGAGACGTTATTAACGCCCGTTACACGACTTAATTTAATCCTGTTATTTTGGGAACCTCGGGCTTTTTTAGACAGACTGTCTCATCGCTTCTTAAGCTGTGTATATTTTTTCACGAGCTGTGTAATACACAGTTGCTGCCGTACATATAAAATAAATGGAATAGAAACTTCATAGTATGCGTACGTCGTACGACTGTGAGCTGATCAATCGAATTTCATCCCTGGGTTGGGTAAAGTTGTATTGGATTTTTCGATTATCAAACTCTGAGTTTAAATATGCACAGTGAACAGCAATAGGTTTACTACCTACTACATGGGATATAACATAGCTAGGGTAATGAAGTTATGATATACCTCTGCCTTCCTATGACTTCTCTCTAAAATGGGGAAAAGATGCGACGTTATATATGTTTGTATAATACTAACATATGTGACATACTTCTGCCACAACAGGTGACGGCGTGATGCTATGTACCTAAAATGTCGCACATGCAATATGAGAGCACGTCGCCTTGCAGTCAGTTCGCAGAATGCACGTATTTACAAGTACTCGTAGTATTATGTATTTAATTTCCCATTTAATATTGGAATACTGCGATTGGTTGTGTCGTGAGCGAGCACCGCCTTTGTGGGCGGCTACCGATCGTAGTTCGATGCTTTTTATTTATTTTATATCTGATGCTTTACTATTAAAACCAGTTTCAATAATAAAAGATGGTATTAATATTTTATTGTTTAAGTTCGATGATTGGTTTTTAATAAATATTTATTTTTTAAAATAATTTATTAAACATAATTGTATAGAATTGCTTTGTTAGGTACATTAGGTGACCACTAAAAACCAGTGGTGTATTTTGGTTGTTAAGAAACAACTTATGATTTAGGTGGCCACCTAGTTGCCGCAGTTTGGGACATAGCATATGTTTTGATTACTTTGTTATTTTTGTACCGCGACAATAAACTATTCTTTCTTTATATTGTCTTTTATATTCAATTTAAATTTAAAGAACAAAAATATTATGGCTTTTCTAACTTAACCAACGCCTTGGTCACGGTAGCGAGATTAGAGCATGAGGTCGCAGGTTCGATCATTGGTTTGGAACAAATACAGAAATCCATTTGATTTCTACAAATCGCATTAACTGATTAGTAAGGCACTAAAGGTCATATTAAAATGTTTTTTTCTGTTATTATTCAATGTTTAATGTTATTTTATCTCACTCAACATAATAAAACGCTGTTATTATACAATAATACAACCTTTCCTATAAGTTTTTATTACAAAGAGTTCCTCATAATGCGTAATAATCTTGGTAATTGTAACAGGAATGTGTCACGTGGTGTACTAGTGTAATGTTGTGCAACAATGTTGCACATGTTGCACTTATTTCCCACGAGTGTAGGGTTCATTTAAATTCAAATATCGCGGAAAATTTGATTTGTTGCAGGAGATGCAATCTAAAATTTGCATAAAGTCACCAAGTTGGTTGGGAACCATTGTCTGCAGCGGCAGGGTTGTCAACTAGAGAGTTACAAACTAACAAATTATAAACTTTAGCAGCATTGAATGGCGTATTAACTGCGTTTTAAGTGTACATTAAAAGTCATAAAAATGATTTAAAAGACCGAATTTAAAAATAGAAATGTCCATCGAAGTTGTACCTACTCCCGTTAAGATAAAAATCATAATGATTTATAAAGTATTTTGTTTCCTTTCATGCTTCCATTGCTTGCTGCAGGACGGCGCAGTGGACTTCAGGCTTTCCGCGCCGAGCCGTTACGGATGTGGTAAGTACGCTATCTATTCATTGAACTAGAAATTTTAAATATGCATCATGTACTAAGATTTTAATGTATTATTTCGTAAACTATGGATGAAATATCAGATTAAATGTTAGTTAAATATAACGGAAAACTTTATCTTAGCATAATTTATACATTTGAATCAAACTGTACAAAGGTTGAACATTTATTACTAGAACATTAAATGAAAAATACGTCACATATAGCAACTACTTTTTTTTTTTTTTTTTTTTCGCGGGGTAAAAACGCTTTATCGCTACCACCACTGGGGGTGAGTGGAACGGTTATGTTGGTTTCGCACAGTCTTACGGCCCAATGTCGACACTCGGGAGTATAGCATCATCCGAGCGAGCATTGGACCGAGTCCCTAACACTATGTACACCCTACACCGGCATACCAACCAAAACCCGCGGTGGCCTTCTTCGGCGCATACGAGACGGCCCCGGGGTATCTTGTTGCACTAAGATAGCTGCACGGGACCGTCCCTGCGCGGTGCCGTTGCGGCTCTTCTCTATACAAGGGGGCTAAGATGGGCATCTTAGCCCCGAACTCTAAAGGACGCCTTTGGCGTCTACGACAACGGGAGACCGACCACCCCCATTGTCGTCCACCTCACATATAGCAACTACTAATTAACCAATTTCAACTAACATATTCCATAAATGATAACAAAAAATCTGATTTATAAGTGACAACCCTACGCTTTGCAAGCACTTTCCACCGCAACTAAGTGGTCGGTTCGGTTATTAATGTATTATCGAAACATCTCGCAAAGCCGATCAACTAGCACTTTGGCTTTGTCTCGCCGTGTACTGCATATTTTATCAGTCAAGCTTATGCACACTACTTTGCCTGCGCATGTCTGTTTACTGGACAAAAATTTGCCTTGGTATTATTGTTTTTTGTAGAGGGCGTAAAGGTGCACAGGTATAGGTTTCTTGATGGTATTTGATGACATACACCCATAAACATCCCTAATATCAGAGCAATAATCTATGTATTACCCGTCTTTGTCAATGCTAATGTAATTTTAATTTACCGTGGTTTCACATGAATGAATAAGTTTCTAAATCGGAGTAGTTCTAGAGATTAGTGCGTAACCAAACACAATCTATCTCTTCAGCTTTATATCATGGTATTAATCTTATTGATCAGTACTTTCTGATACTGTTAGCCGTTAGCACGTCACCTGTAGATTCTTTGTTTATTTTATAATAGCCGTTTGCTCGGTGGTGTTTGACACTCTTGAGTTATGAAATTTTTAAAAACTTATATTATGTTGTAAGGAACTCCTGTGCAAAATTTTAGGCTACCGAGGACCGTCGGTACACTGTGCGCTTTGATTTAATCATAAAATAATGTTATATAAGGCATAAATTATGATCGCCATAGAATTAACTTTTAGTTTAGAAGCCAGAGTTAGGTTTCGGTAAAAATCACGGTTCCTCCAAAATATAGTGACAAAGACACTTCAACATCAAGGAATTTAAAGAGATCATCCTGACCGCATACTTGCAATGTCAATAAAACTCAATTTTTTTCGGGATTTTATCGATATCATCGCCGTCCATGTTTAATAGTAGCTGATATGAACTGATTGCCGGGCGTCTAGTTAGCGTGAACTGCAACCTTGCATCAATGGTCCGTGGGCGATGCCCACTTGTCAGAGTAACGACATGGTTCGCGTTACCATAGCAATCTCGCTCTATAGACGTGGCATTGAGTCTTACCCCACGCGTTATGATTTTGTAGGAGAGACATGAGTTAGGTGCTAGTATGTGCCCACACAGCTAAAGAGATTGAGTCTTGTACAATTTAAGTAAGAATGTGAAACGAATTGGGATCTGGAGAGAGTTTTTGGCCATTTATTTCAATCGCAAATTGATTATAAAGATCAAAGCTGCTTTTTCGGACTTAACAACTTATAGTTCTCTCTCTGTCATCTAATTCGCTAGTAGCGTTTCGTTTATTAGCAGTATTTAAGCATGTATGCTTATTAGTTTTTATTACGAAATTTCTGGCATTGCTAATTTTCTGGAAATTAAATTGCTTGTCCTAAAACTGCAAATGCAAAGTACATGATTCACGGACCCTACCTCGGCGCCGACGTGTTTGGTTAGGTCGTATAGACCTAACAACTAGTTCTGCAACCCTCTGCCCTATATAGTATTACGTCATCCCTGTTCCGTTCACATCTGAAGGTACGTAGCTTAATATATAGTATAAACATTATATAAAAACTAAATCTTCTCTAGAGCATTTTCTCCATATCTTCTAAATGTGATTACTAAGTTGTTGTTTGTTGAGGACCAGCAGCGACTGGATGCATAAAGCAGCAGACCGGGCTCTGTGGCGCATCTTGGGAGAGGCCTATGTCCAGCAGTGGACTGCAACGGGCTGATGATGATGATGATACATTTTTCTTTGATGAATGTCTTTTCCATTCTTTGTTTTAAAAAAATATGGTAGAGTCGAACACATCTCAAGAGCGTGTAGACCACACTTTACTTAATACCTCTGATTATCCTTGAATAAAAGCGTTCATAAAACATTATGGCCAATTTGATCAAATTATATTTGTTTTGCGAGTCGTAGTTAGTCTGCCAGTGACCTAGTTATCGTAATTTTTTTAACCTTACCTGTCCAACTATTACCTCATTTGCATTAGAAATGTACGGCATCAATGTTACAAGTATAGCGAAATTACTGTTACAAATGGGGGTAACCCTTCGCGATTATTTTATTGATTTGAACTAGCTTTGCGATGACTTTTAATTTCAAAACCTTTTTCTTAATTAAAAAACCTAGCAGTACCGTGAATTTTCCAGTTAAATAACTTATTTTATACCTTTCACCGAAAAAATAATTCAAAGCAAAAAATCATATCAATATTTACTTTCGCGGAATAGTAAAGAAGAAATCTATTTTTGGCTGGTTTTTTATAATATAACTTGTTACATGATAAAATGCTTAATTAAGAAATTAAAAGTTGCATTGTATGAATAAAGTAGGGTTAACTGATTGACTTCTTTATAGTAAATTATGTGAAGAATATATTTTATTTAACGATTGAATAATCAGATTTTATTAAGTTTAATTTAAAAAACAACGCACAGCTTAAATAGGCGCCTTTAGGTACACTGAAATTCACATGATATCCATAGAATGTAACATAAGCAAGTTTTTTTTTTGGAAAATTCATCACACTGGTTAAATACCATCGCGGCTATAAGCAATAAACTTATTTGCCACTTACCATACCCGTTATGCGAACTCCAAGAGATATCATCTGACACATTAGACATCATCGTATTAAAAATTCGTACCACTGTCTATCAATAAAATTCACCAATAAAATAATGTTCTAATTAATCACATTTTAACTAAAGTCAAAAATAATCAAACATAAATTATTAATCCCTGTTTAAACTGATAAGTCCCGAATAGTTAAAAGTTAAAAGAAGTAAGCGGTAACTACGCTTTCAAAGTTTACGAGGAGACCCGTTAATATTTAAATTGTGTGGGTTGTAAAACCGTTCGAGCGCTTCCAGTAACAACGTGTGACTGAGGGAGTTTGCGGACGGGTAGCGCGCGGCGCCCTGAGAGGTGCAGGCGGGGAGGCGGGCGCCCTCCACTCTACCCTCACTTCAGCTCGATATCCATACCGAAGCTTTTACGTTCGTTTTTTCCGCGGGAGATAACCGAAACACGACATTAAAATGAAGACGAAATTTTGAATTCGTTCTATTTAGTTTTTGATGTTTATGGTGAGAGTGGCTGAAAATATAACGGTTCATATTTTTGAAATTCGAATTATGAAAGTAGTTAAAATAGCAACTCATTTTTTAAAGTATTTTCATATTATGTTTAGGACTATAAAATATATTACTAGCAAACAATTCTCATATAATATCTTTAAAAATGGAAATAATAATATTTCTCGATAATCGTAGTTATTTGTATGAGAAAAGATCAAATAGTGGGAATGAATTCCTTTGAAGTGAAAATTCAAATTTAATATTTTGATCTAGTTAATTTTAGGTAATAAGTAAAATTTTATTAGAGACATTCTTAACCTACCTACATTAATCAAAATATCAGAAGAAATATAAAAAGGAAATAGAGTGTGCCATTGCTTTCTGAAATGTTGAGACAAATAATTTATGGAAAAGTCATATCAACAAAGACAATGCCAATGTATTTATCGATTTTTATAAGATTTTTGCCACAAAATGCTTGCGGGCTTTCTCCATTATAGTTTGATACCAAAAGAGATATCTTCTATATTTATAAACATTACAAAGTGCCGCATGGCCACTGTATTTAATGTGTCGCAATCGCGAATAATTACTTTATAATAAATGTACAACTTTTAATCGATATAGTTCATGACAATAAGTCTTTTGATAACCTTTTTGTCTCCGGCAATGTTGTTCAGAAACATACACTCAGACCCTTTACACAAACAAGTTTACGTCATATTCGAGAGGTAGATAGAGATGCACTTATAGCACATGCTGCTACTCGTCTCATTCTATTTTTGGACAAGTTATAGAAGTACATTTTTAAGGTCGAAAAAATGCTTTAATGCTTTTCGCTTGACCTAATGATCAGATTCAATCTTTAATTATTATTCTAAGTACGCTGCTGCTAAACCAATTGGTATTTACTATCATAAATCATAAATTATAGCTAAAAACCATCTCGATCACATCAGCTTTTAAACAAAACAAAAAAACCGTGTCAAATTCGGTCCATTCGTTTGAGAGCTGCGACGCCACAGACAGACATACCGATACACAGATACACACCCTAAACTTATAACACCCCTCTTTTTTGTCGGGGGTTAAAAATAACACGTAAGAGTATTCTATTCTATTACTTAATTTTCTTTATTACACAACATTACTATTACGTAATAAAGAAAATAGGTAAGTAATTTTATAATGACCAAGTTACACCCGTATGTTTTAAATTACTTTGTGTCCCTTTTACACAGAAAATAAGTTCTCAGAATTATAAAAAAATACTAAAAAAATAACAATTATATTTCGTTATTTAATTGGACAGATCAATGAAGTTTCGTTGGTAGTTGTTAGGTTTTAATTTCGATATTATGATCCGTTTCATTAAGGACCCCAATCATAACAAAATCTCTCAATAAACGGGGGATTGATACGTTGTATAACCTCTGGCTAAAATAAAAGGACTGAAGTCATTTAACTGTCCTTTGTTTAGTATAAATAAGAAATGTATATTTGTAATGTATCTTATATTTTATTAAAAAGACTTGAGTCTCAAACACTAACTTCTCAATTAAAAAGTAAACATCACACACAATTTAGCCCTTTAAAGTCACACTAAACAAAAACATTGTAAGTGTTGGCCCCGTCGGGGTTTGACGCGCATCGCAAAGAGGAATAAAAACACTCCCACTCCGTCATGGTAGAGGCGACGTGTTGTCATTAACTGACACTCGTTCGATTGCGCTTCGACGTAACCGAGTCTAACCCGTGTTTGCGGGTTAAAAGTTAGCAGGTTTTTCCAACTATTTGTTTCATGTAGATTGCAGGGTTATTTTGTAAAGTTGTTTTTATGTGACGTTGAAAATGATTTTATGCTTTTAAGCGGTTTTGGTTTATTTTAGATATTTGTTGAATTTAACAAGCGCTTTTTAAGTGGTTAAAATAAACATAATGACTTGTTGCATTGTTGTAAGGGAGTGGCATTATTGCGTACACAAGGTTAAATATAGTGTTAAGAACAACGTATTAAAAGTGACCTGTTGAGTAATAAATGTGTCTATATCATCTCAATACTGTGGATTAAAAATAATACCTCAATTGTTTATCGTGATAGAAACACTTCATCTCGGGCTTTCGTTATTAAACACAGACACATAAATAACTACTAGAATTGAATCAAAGTCCATCAGGACTTTTAATACACGTCTGATATCGTTCAACCGAGGCGGGACGAGTGAGGGAAGATAATATGCATCTTTATGCGTTTTTAAACAGCTATAGACTGATTTATCAATATGCAAATTAGTTTTAAGGGATGATTAACTGTCACTTTGGTTCTCTACCTATAAAAAATGTTGTAATTACAAAGTTATTTCAAGTGCATTAGAATCTATGCTAAATTATCAAGGAGACCGCGTAATGTTAAGCGATACCCTGTACACAATAACAATGATGTCTACTATTTGGGTTCTAAATACTATTACTGCACTCCGCTTGTCAGCTTGATACGTCTCTAGTTTATAAATGATTAACATAATCATAGTTGTGTCTGGAATATTGATAATACCAAAATTACTTGAATCAAACTTAATGTAACTAATTAAAATACAGTCGATGTAATTCTTTGGGTCCGTGTCACTTGTACGAGTTTTGCGCCCCACTCGTTCAGCCACGGCGGATACCGCAAGCGTTGTATTGTGTGTAAATGATATCTGAATATATTACCTGAAATTTGATCAATGGGTGAATAGAGAGGTGGCTCGTCCACCCCCGCCTGTTGGTGTTCTAGCAGACGATGGCACGATTGTCTCATGAGCGCTCCCGACACTGCGAAACAAAACACATCTTACTCTTACCACTTATATCTATACTAATATTATAAAGAGGAAAGATTTTTATGTAAGTATATTTGTAACGAATAAACTCAAAAACTACTGAACGGATTTCGATGAAATTTGGCACACGGGTAGATCATGTCCTAGCGGGAAACCCTAATATCGCTTTCACCGACCCGGAACGTCAGACCGGTAACGTACTACTATTTGATATAGAGATATTGATATTATTGATATAGAGTTTAAGAACCAGGGAAGGACATATGCTACTTTTTATAAGAGGAAAATATTGAGCAGGAATTTAATCCCGTAAAACCTCGCTCACGCGAGCGAAGCCGGGAGAAAATGCTAGTTGTGTATAAATATGAAAACTGAACGCGCTAATCTCTGAAATTATTATTCAGATAAAATAAAAAAACTTAAACGGTCGCATTACGGGTGCAATAAGCTACTTTCTATCCCGGTGCGGAATTTATTCCAACTGTCGGTAATGACAAACAAAAGCTATCATTAGTAGGAAGCTTAATAACACTGTGTGCTGGAAACTTTAATCCGACAACAGACTTAACTGGGGATTCGCTAGCATATCTCATATTACTATTAATTATTGAGTTTTTGTTTGATTGCGTTAATACCTGGAACTACTGCTTCGATTACAAAAACAATAAAAGGGAACCATTTTTTGAGTACCGTACTTATACTATAGTCTATGAGCTTTATATTCCAAAAATGGGGCCCTAGCTAAGATGTCTTCCTGCAATCGTTAACGGTAACATTAATTATCAGAATGACATATTGTAGCGATAGACTTATCGATAGTAAATGTCATTGTCATACATTTATTAACCCTCGACAAAAAAGAGGGGTGTTATAAGTTTAGGGTGTGTATCTGTGTATGTAGACCTCAGGACCAGGCAGACGAATACTTCTTTAGCGGTCCCCAGACGCGACGACGCTTGTGTCAAAATATTACTAGGTACTTAAACGACAAAGACTCTGTTATTTTTCTACTTTTTAAAGGATTTATGTGTTGGGGATTATTTAAATTTTAATTTATTCTGTTTTCTAGTAGCGTTAAGGCTTGTGAAAAGGCATCTTAGCTATAGTCCATATATTGACGTGGCTGCAACCACAGAGCACATTATATGATGTCCTGTGGCGAAACCGCGTGCTCTTGGCTATGATTTCGCTTTAAAAGTTATACGACCAGGTACACCACTTCATAGTAAGTAATGAGAAATGTCCAGAGATACCGGTTGTAACAAAAGCAGCCGTGCCCTAACTCAAGAGAATAATAAAAATAGGGAGAAGATTTTGAAATAAAATTATTTAACAGATTTTACTTAAACGCAAACTTAGCTTATCATAATGTTATTTGAAGTTACAATTTCACTACGCGGGTCGCCGGATTATAATATATCAATTTGTGAAAACACGAACGAATAGTAAAGAATAAATATTTTTTTCGATAAAGCGATTGGCTTGTCAGTGCTCACTGCTCACGTATCTTTATTGAACGGAAAAAAGCTCAAAGCTCGGACGCACTAGTTACGCTTTCATACTGTCAGAAACATGTAAAGTCGAATAAAAATCAATAAATTTTCCACACGGACGAGTTTTCAATACTTTTACGAGATTTTCATTTCCGTTCAGATATTCTCAAAGTATTCCAAGTAACTTTTGCAGCATGATAATACTTGCAATCCCTGATGAACTTATAACTTCCCGTTCCGGTTTCAATATAGGGTTTAATTAAAGTTCTGTTTCAAATATGATGGCACAGCAATCTTCAAAGCGATATGCCAGTGACGACACACGGGACGCAAAGGCATGTCAAAGAGACTTAGGTTCTTAGTAACTTAGATGAGTTACGATGCACGACGTTGCAATTGATTGATTGAAGCTCTATCTCCTGGCAAAGTGTATGTTGATAGTATTTGCAGTACATAATAAATTATGTTATCTAGTCGCTCGTCTGGAGGCTGGTAGGGAATGCCTTTGCGAAAAGTAATTAACATACTTTGTATAAAAGAATATAAATAAACGCGCAAAACTATCTACATAAAGTAATTCAACTCAGAAATTAAAATTGCAACGTTCTGTGTGCACTTGGACTATTACAGATCCGGCCTATTCGAGAAAAATGTATATTTCTATTTGATTTCCAACTATATGTAGATATCATTTAAGTTGTGATATCCGAGTCAATTTTAAAGATATTTCCGGTTCAATTGCATGCGACAACCTAGATGAATATTCATTAGACCTTGAGGTCTGCTTGGGTATTTTAGATCAGGAAATTTTGGACTTCATATTTAGATAACGCGCATATTGATAGCTATACCAGTATTAAGGGAAGTAACTGGGTAACCAAGCCTTGCTCGCGTGATTCTTTAATATTATACATGGTATTTATTACTTTAAAGTAGGTCCTACTAATATTTTCCATTTTGAGAAAATATTCACGACTGTCAGTCAAATGCAACATATACAGTTACACTCACTATTTTAAAAAAGATCGGTTTAGCGGTTCAGATTTTACCCCCTTCACATTGTTAGAGGTTGATTAAAAAATGAATAGATTTCATAATTTTACCATAATAAATTAAATCACAAGCAGATATATGGTCACCATTGTCTCACTTAGTTACGAATTGATAAAAGACGAATGTCCTGCATTTAATATCATGGTTTAAGATAATTATATCCGCACTAAATTTCGTCTTAACGTGTTTCGTAGTTTAGTTTCTTTCCCCTTTTACTGTCCTAGGTCAGGGTTAATAAAAATTAATATCCCATATTTATTATTCAAGGTACTAGATATATCTATAATTTTTTTACCATGATCGGTTCAACGCTTTATTTTCTTTCCCCTTTTAACCTTATTTTTAGGGGTTAATGCAATGCAATGCAATCAGCCCTGTATTATATACTGCCCACTGCTGAGCACGGGCCTCCTCTACTGAGGGGTTTTAGGGGTTAATAAAAACTGGATATGTATGTCATATTTATTTACAAGATTCAAGATATCCACATACCAAATTTAAATAGAATTGGTTCAAAGGTTTAGTTTCTCTCCCCTTTTACCCCTCTCACTTTCGGGTTAGTAACAAATAATATCTCATATTTATTTTCAAGGTTCAAGATATCCCCAAACCCGATACTGTTCAATACAATCGGAACAACAGTATTTTCTTCCCTCTTTTAAAGGGTTAAAAAAGAATATGTTATAGTTATATTTAAGGTTCTAGATATGCCCATACAAAATTTCATTACAATCAGTTCAGTGGTTTAGTTTTTGCCTCCTTTTATCCCCTTTAGATAGGAGTAAAAGAAAAAAAAATACACCCATATTTATTTTCCAGGCTTAAGATATTACCAACTATATTATTACCAATACCAGATTAATATCCTATGTTTGTTCTCAAAGTTTGAGATATCTCCATACCAAATTTCATTACAATCGGTTCAGCGGTTTAGATTCTCCCCCTTTTACCCCCCCCCCCCCTTAAATAGGAGTTAACAAAAAAATGAATATCCCATATTTGTTTTCAACGTTCTAGAAATCAGTAAAAAGAAACCAAAAAAATCATAACTCATGCAGCTATAAACAAAAATGACTAAAGGGTAACATTCAGAAAAAAAACTATTTCAAATATCTTAGCATCAGTATACAATTTTTTGCGACATCTACGGCGTATTAGCTTTGGAATCGCAAAGTTTTTTTTTTATTAATTTATTATCGTCCTTCTTTTGTAATTAATAAGAAGGCGTATAATATTCGACGTTTCATTCATTATGATTTATGACTTATTAACTATTAGGTGTTGTTTGCGGCTTTGCCCGTGTGAAATCCTTTCCCGCTACAAAAGTTCATAAAACCCTGTAGCGATGTACAACGCCACCAGTACGACGCCAGCGTCATCTATTTAAGAAATCCCATAACGTCCCGTGGGCGCACATTACCGGGATAAAAAGATGCCTATGTGTCAATTCAGGACATGGTCTATGTGTGTGCCAAATTTCATCGAAATCTGTTCAGCTCTTTCTGTGTTTACTTCTAACACACATCCCAACATTTTTACTAACTTCGCATTTATAATACTAGTAAGACTAGTCAGATATTGTATTTCGCATCGTGTATTGGCCACACAAGTCGGTAAATCACACGAGGTGGGGTTAAGTCAATGATTTTCAAAAACTATTGATTGGCCATTAACATACACAATCTGAAGACTAAAAATTATCCCAATTGGTAAGTTTTCATACACTACGCATAAATGACAAATACTAGTATATTTTTAACCCCCGACAAAAAAGAGGGGTGTTATTAATTTAGGGTGTGTATCTGTGTACCTGTATGTCTGTCTGTGGCATCGTAGCTCTCAAACGAATGGACCGATTTAGACGCAGTTTTTTTTGTGTGTGAAAGCTGATGTGATCGAGATGTTTCTTAGCTATAATTTATGAAGATCTGTTCAGGTGTTTGAAGATTATCAGCTCATTTCCAACTTTCACAACTCCGATTGATTTAAAATTTGGAGTACTATGACTTCAGCAGTATTTTTAAGACATGTTAAGCTTGATCTGATGCTACAGCATCAAGTAGTCTGCGGGATACCCAACTCTTTAGCAACTTATAGTAGATATAGCGTGTGTGGGCCCATAAGAATGGTCTTAACGAGTAGGTGTTAGATAGTTGATTATCAAGGCCCCATAATGGAGAATATAGAAATATTTTTTTTATAAAAAATAATTTAAATTATATTTAAATAATCCCCGACAAAAAAAAACCTCTAAAAAGTACCTAGTAATATTTTGACCCAAGCGTCCTCGCGTCGGGGGAGCGAACTCAAGACCAGGGAGATGAAAATACTTCTTTAGAGGTTATTTGTGTCGGGGGTTATTTAAATTAAAATTTAATTTTTGTTTGTACTGGTTTGAATATGTCATGTCTTTCTAACGACATGTCAATGTGAGATGTAAAATAATATCTGTATAATGTATGTGCGCGCGGAATACTTTTTCGTTTCATTTTAACAAATCTATCCTAACGGATATGGCGTATCTATAGTTTTTGAATATCATTGGTTTAGTCCGTGTTCAATTCTATTGTTAGTTGATTAGTGAAGGCCTGTCTCTCAAGGTTCAAATAAATTTGATTTGACAGTTATCGTATTAAACAGCTAATGTAGATATACTAATTTTATTACTGTTTATTTGGGAATATACATTAGAGTGTGACTTTTCTATTTGGTCGGCTTATATGTCTATGTGACGAGTAGCATTTACACACACATTGTGAAACAGGCCTTAAATCTCTTCTAGACATTTGCTTACATATTTGGGCGTAAGTAACCTATCCCAGAATAATAATAGTCTGCCCTCAATTTTTTCTTCTATCTTATTTTTGAGGGTTGATTTACGAAATTTCTTTCTAGAATCTTTTAATATCGAAATATAAAAACTATAATTAACACTAATGAAATAAATGAAGCATGTAAATGATACGGCAAACTTGATATGTATAGCTTTTAATTATTAAGCCACAACAGGCATATTGATTTCGCGCTAGACGCAAAATGAATACTGCATTACTAAAGGATAGGATTTTAACAAAAACAAGCATATAGAACTAGTCTACGATAAGTTTGTTAATGATCGCACTTGCAACTGCGAAAATTATGAATTCTTTAATTTCGCCAAAGATACACACCACAAGCAAGGCTCCATACATTAGCAAAGTATTTATTATGCGATTATTTTAGTGCTACAGCTTAAAACACTATAAAACTCGCTAATAGCCTCTATAAAGGCTTTAAAGCTCACCTTTAGCCTATTTATTGTCATTTGGCTACGACAGGGAGCCTGATAAGTGGTGACATGTCGCCTGAAACAAATGAACAGAATATCAATTGATGTAGCGGTGAAGTGGACACATAACTATATTAATTACACACTTAATTAGATATTCAAATGTTATAAATATGGGCTCGTTTAGTAAAGTTGGTTCTCACAAGGAATTTTAATAATAAATAAGGTTAATAATATCGAATATACGTGGTTATTCAAAGGGTCCAGGACTTAATCTTAGCGACTTACCAACGCTTATTTCAAAAGTAAGACTCCGCAGTTAGATAAAATAACAAGGGTTGATTCAATATACACTGGCTTAATATATTAGTGAGAACCATGAGGACCAATATACCCATTTAATTCATTCAAGATCAGTGGAAATAGAAGCATGCAGAACGCGGTCCCGGGTACTAGACTCAGCTAGCGCCATGCATAAAAACTATTGTATCTTTTACAATAACAATGTTCATACATTGTATATGGACATACGTCACCGGTGCTCCGGTGTATAACGAAATGTCACTTTATACACACATACACACTCACGCCTTTTATCCCCGAAGGGGTAGGCAGAGGCGCAACTAATGCACCCTCTTTTCGCCTGTGTATTACGTCCCATAATGTGATAGGTGGCGAGCCTATCGCCATATCGATATTACATTGTTTGAATTCCTGGTTTAGTTGAAAGGTGGAAAACACGACCAAGGGCCAGTTTCACAGGTGTCAAGTAAATTTTATTGTAACAGTTATCGTATTAAACAGCTAATGTAGATAGTATTCATTTTATGTCAATTGATTTGGGAGAATAGATTAGAATCTTTGATTAATTATATAACTAGATGGAGTGACGCGCTGCAATGAAACTAAAACAAACATGCCAACTTTTCTTAAGCTAGTATGCGTGACAGCTGTGTCATACGCTACCGTTGCATCATTCTGCGTATCCTTGAGTGCGCGCATAATGATACCAGTTATTACATGGTTTCTAATAAAACGGGGAGAAAATTATATCCATGAAAAACAACAAAAATTAATTCAATCAAACTCATTTAGTGGACAACAGTTGGCCTCTATTTTTTTCGACGCGTTTGAAACGTTCAGTGTCTATCTAGGTATATAATTAATCAAAGATTAGAATGACTTTTGTATTTGGCTGGTTTACACATTTATGTGAAGAATAGCGGTGAAATCGGCCCTGTATTTAATATTATTTATTATTATTAAATGCGACAGTTGAATTTCGACCACTGGACCACCTAGTGCTTGTGACATTTTGATCTCTATCAGCTGTAATAAAGGCTGTTAATTATATTTAAAAAACCTTTTTTCAATTCGCATGTCCATTTTTTTTGTTAACGAACTTATAACGTGTAACGTACTCTTGTTATTTTGATTTTATATTAGTTACAAATTTGAAAATATGATTAAAAAAAAAATTGCAATGAAAATATAATGTTTATTTATTTTCGTCCTATCGTTTTATTAGTGGCAAAAGACGCAACTCGTAAGATGATGTCGTTTAATTTTAATGTTTGTGATTGATCGAGAGACAAATACGTTAGCCACGTAGAACGAAATGGAGACGTGTTTCTTTGCCACGTTCTAAGGTCACTGTATAACAGGTGTGATGCTGATGTCAGAAAATACTTTCCTAGATTATTTGAAAGTTATCAAAGGTCTAAAACACCAAAAATTGCTTTGTATTTTTGTAATTATTTTTTCATATGAGGAACTGCGTAGATTAATCAAAGTCTTAAAGAAATAAATCAAAAGAAAATAGCTGTTGGATGCTTATTGTACGCTCTATATAGTTGTGCTAGACTGCAGTATACTTTTAATCAAGCCAATCATTAACTCTCAAGATATTTATGTGAGAATTAAAGTTGTAACGCTTTTATTAGTTAAAACATTGATTAATAACATTACAATTAACAAGGGGTTAAGTAATTAAATAAATATAAAAACATCATTCAATAAAAACAAGTATGCGACGTAAAATCGAAAACACAAAAAAAAACATACAAAAATATAAACTCGTGTACCAAAATAGTCATATAAAAATATCAATAATAGCAAAGCTCTGGCATAAATTTCGCTAGCAATTCATGAAACAGAAGTTGCTAGTGAAGTTTTAAGCATTCTGCACATTTGAAAACCACATGTCATAGATAAAGTGTGAGCACGCGAGGTGCGGCGTCGCGGCGGTCGGACAACTGCGCAGCGCCGGCACTAGGGCTAAGTTTTCATTCGCACGTGGCAATTACTATCTTCACACAACACCAAAGTAACCACTGCAAACCAAGATGCAACATCTTTGATGCCTTCCTTTACCTGCCTGAAGCTATCAATAAGCTTACTAACCAAGGCAACTTTCAAAACTTTTCTAATGTAAACAAAGGTAAACAAAGCTTTTTTACGCAACCGACTGGAAACCCGTTTATATCATTGACATTCCGAAAAACAAGCGCATATAACACGATAACGTATGCGACAAAGAGTTTTTGATAACACGTTTAACTAGCGGAAGTGTTGCGTGAGCTTGCTCCGAGGTGCGGGACGGGCGCGGCGCTTGGACAGCGCGTACATTACAGATTCACCTTGGAGCGTGATTGGTGAGTTCTGGTGTTGATGCGACCGATGTATGGAGAGTATCCGTGCAGATCGCGGTGCCGACCGCAGAGGAATGTGGAGCAGCCACGAGCCACTCTTCGCGCGTGCGCTAACACCCTTTGTACAAAGTACTTCTGTGAGTGCAAAAGGTGGGCGCGGCGGCCATGCCGGGATGATCTTGTCGATAAATTTACGCTCCATTCTCATTCTATAGCGATGTCAGTAGATCGGTTAAAATGACGACAAAAATATTATTTAAATAACGGCGAAATCGATTGATGGCTTTTGTACTAAAAAGTATATTTTGTCGATATCTAACTGTATTTTGTCAAAACGTGCAATTTTTATGCTCGGCTATGTTTCAGCAATGTTTGGAAATTAACGGCATGAAAATACGGATGTGTCGCCGAAAGTTTTGTTAAAAAAATTACACGTGAATATTATTTTTTTGTATTCCCTGCCCTCCTACGTGTCAGTTCAGTGACGAAATAATATTAAACTGTGTGTTTTTGTAATTTTCATTCATATTTCAACCAGGTGACCATTGTTTAGTGGGTAACGTGCTTAGTTCGTGCCGACTGCGCGGGAATCATGCGCGATACCTTCACGCCCGGGTGAGAGCTATCGTAGCTAAAATTGACGTACTACTCTCCGCGAGCTCTGTCTTGAAATTAATACACAAAATTATTCAGTCACCACGAAAGCATGTGATTGATTTAATAAAAAAACTAAAGTAAATTCGCCAGGTCATAATATAATAAACTTAAAATTATGTTTTTCACCACCCAATCAGTGGCCAATAAATGTTTTTTTCTTTCTTTCTTCCAAACGATCGGGGAGCCAAGCTCCACCGCGCCACGTCAAGTTGCGGTCTGTAAATAACCTTATATATCTATAAATATGGTCAAGAATGTGTATTCTGCATGACCATAACAGTCGCCTTACAAACACCTTAGTACCTATTTTCGCTGAAAAACAAGACACTTGTAATGACCCTATTTAACTTTTCGCCGCACGCATAATTTTCTCACGACGCGCGCTCATTCTAGCGGTTGTGTTTGGCTTATAAATCTCTGTATATTTAAGTTATTTCCGGTTATATGTGAAATTTCTATACCAAAATTTACGAGGTGAGCGCGTTGAAATCTTTTACTACGTAAAGGAGTTATCTAGATTGTTGTTTCCGTTCACGATCAGCAATCATGTATAAATAAATAGATTAGTGATCAACAACATCGGAATTGTGCCTCAGGGACCTGGATTCAGTTCTTGAGCATATGTTTCCAGGGACAAAACGTATAAAAATATAGTTGTTTGACTTAAGAAATATTTCAAGTCCTAGCTGCAATAAGTCCTAAAAATTATAATTATCGATATCAAGACTGATCGCGAGACGTATATAAGACTACATTTAAGTAATAGGTATAGCAAGGTGTATACAATGAAGCTTTTTATTACAACGGCCAAGGTTTGCTCTCGACTTCGCTCGCGTTTAAGTTTGTTCCTGGGATAAAAAGTAACTTTAAATGTTCCCAAAAGCTAGATATAAGCCGATAGTGTCCCTTAATTACAACTGTGCTAGTCTTGTATGATAAAAAAATAAGATATCGTTAAAAACCGACTCGTTATTCTAACATAAATAACTTCTACAGTGTATTATGATCATTATGAAAATTGCCTGGGTATAAATGAGCTTGCACAAGAAATCAAACATTAATCCAACACAACTCCTCAAACTATTCCTATATCACCACGCAACTACCATTGGAGCTAGTTAAACAACTAAACCTCACGTGTTATACTCGAAAATCATGAAGCCACAAGGCAATAAAGAACGAAATATCACCGCGTTGTACTTCGGTTTCTTGATTTCCAGTTGTTGAAAGGAGAGTGACGAAAACTCAGATATCGCGTGTTTGTGACATCTTAAGGCTTCAGACCGGCTGAATGCCGCTAAACCAGAGCAATTGGCTTTTAAACGAGAATCTGGGAATATTACGATGAAGTATGTCTACATTATTGATATTTAAACGCATCAGTGTAACTAGTACGTTAATGTAGTACATTTAAAGTTCAGTGTCACTTCATTGAGCATTGATTCTAATTGACCAATGCAGTTTAAATTTTTATTGAACATCTTTTTTTTAACGAATACCTTAGTAATTTTGTTCTGTATAGGAATCAAAATTAGTACATCAGTTTTCACAATTATGATACGCAGTCACTTAAAAGAATATACATGAAATATTTTTTTTATTAATAAACAAAAAAGGAATAGTCAAGCAGACTGTTGTGCGAAGAAGCCCATACAAATATTACGGGTTCTGTCTTTTACTTCTAACATTGGCGTCAACTTGACAACATACATCATAAATATATACATATAGAATTGTTATAATAACCAAAGAATCCCGAGACTTCAAATAGTTAATTAAAAAGTTAACGCAAACCACACAATTATTTTTCAGATCTAAAAGATTCTCCGTTGTCCGTGGGTATTATAATTAACCACACACTCAATTCGCTTCATATAGTTTTAATGCTTAACATCCCACAAAGCAAAATTCAATTTTAAAATAGCACGGAACTTATTTCCGCTGGCCTCCATGTTGGTATTCATGTTTCATTCGTTTTTTCCCGGAAGGCCGCGTTTTCCATTAATCGCCAATTGTTATGAAAGCTTTTCTCGTGACCTAACGTCCAATGCCGATGGTTGGTTTTTTCTCAAGATATTGTTACGTCAGTTTTGGGATTTAGTATGTTCTATTTTCATTTTAGTCTGTGAGATAGATATGCTCTCGTCGATACTATCTTATCTCACTAATATTATAAATGCGAAAGTTTGTGAAATTTTTTGGGTGTTTGTTAGAAGTAAGCGCAGAAACAACTAAACGGATTTGAATGAAATGTGACAACACGAGTAGATCATGACTTAGATTAAACACATAGACTAATTTTTCGTGTGTAATGAATTTCCAATTTTAAGATGGAGATTATTATACGAAGGCATTCACGACATTTTCCTAAACTGGGTAGGCAGAACCGCAACTAGTGCTCTCACTTTTCTGCATTTGTCTTCCGTCCCAAGATGTAAATGGGGGCGAGCCTATAGCCATATCGGGCACAAATTGCACAGTCAGGGTTGACAGTGAGCAGAAAAACCCAATATCACTTTGTCCGACCCAGGATTCGATCGCGGGATCTCAGAGTGTTAGTCGTACCGCACACGCAATACCACTACGCACCGAGGAGCATATAATATTAGAAGGGAAAAATTCTTGATGGCGGTCTTTTACCATCAGGCCACCGACTCATCAATTTATTTAGTTGTAAAAATGTATTACATGTATTGCATCCCTTTGTATAGTCCGTATGTAGAAATATATATATTTCCTAAATTTCATCAAATAAAAATACGTGTTAATACAAGGAATATTATGATTATTCCTGTAAACATTCATACGGGATTCATTTTATAATGAAATGGATTCCAATCTGAGCAAGTCATGTATGAATTTTTAATTCGCAAACCTGATTTCCCGCCATTTGTGGTGATACATAGCGCCTAGTAATTTACAGCCCGTGTGAAACCGAATACCAATACTTAATTTAAAAAATTTATCAAATATTTGTTAACTGGTAAAGGTGATCGTTAGTCAAACATCGTTTAATGGATTTGTATGAAATTTGTAACAGTAATGTTTCACCACGGGACCTTCATTATAGAATATCTTTTACGTGTAAATTCCTGACCTTTAAAGTTTAGTTATAAGGTAACATAATATATTAACGATCTTATAATAAGCTCGATCAGTAGGAAGACGAGGTGCGCTATTTCCGGTTCATAATAGTATAAATTATCCCTTCATAGCACCACCAAATCCGGCTAAAAACCAATTAATTTTAATCCATCAGGGATTTGCAACTATGGGGCTTTATCACGTTTTCAGTTTTCAAAGCTCTTCTATAAATGTCAGATTGAAAACAATCTCCCGTAATATGAAATGGAGGGTTTTACTTGATTTTTTGAAGCCTTTATGCGAATTTAATGAAATGAAAGCATAATGATTTCCTATATTTACGCGAATGTTGGACTTTTCAATATAAATATTTTACGGATTTTATAGCGGTTTTTTTAATTTATGCTTTCTCCCGACGTTTCGTAGACTTTACAGCCTCAATGGTCACGGGGCGGACTGAGGTGTTGGTTGTCGGAAAAGTTCATGTTACAATATCTACCTTCATTTTTTAATTATACATTATATAATATCGGGAGAAAATATAAATTAAAAAAACCGCGAGAAAATCCGTAAAATACTTTTATTTCAATGAAATGAAATCATTTTATTTGAACCCATAAAATGTTGTATGTCATTATTTAGTTAGTAGTTAGTTACTGGTGGTAGGTCTCTCATATGTAAGAGTCCGTCTGGGTGGGTACCACCGCAATGTCTATTTCTACCGCCAAGCAGCAGTGTGCATGCACTGTTGTGTTTCGGTTTGAAGGACATTGTAGTCAGTGTAACTACAGGACATATTACTAATCTGCCAGAGACCAGTGGCGAGAACTTAACACACACTGTCAAACTCGTCACCGCTAAGCTTGGTATTACTCTAGAAGATCGGGACATAGTCAGCGTGGAGCGGGCTGGTGGTCGTCATCTCGACGTAACGAGCTCGTCTGGGCCCACCGAGTCTCGGCCACGACCAATAGTTGTCCGTTTAGCGCGCCGCGACTTGCGTGACGCTTTAGTTAAAGGCGCGCGAACCCGCCGAGGCGCTGACACAACTGGCTTAGGGTTATCTGGCCAACCAAGGCGCTTTTACGTTAACGAACGTCTGACAAAGATCAATAGGGTTCTTTTTCGTAAAACTCGGGACGCTGGACAAGAAAATGGCTGGAGATTTGTATGGACCAGCAAAGGACGGATATTTGCCCGTCAGAGGGATGGTGAAGCCGCTTGCCGCATCAGCTGTGAAGAGGACATTTATCGTATATTCAGTACTACAGATAAAAACGTTTAGTCGTATAATTGTTGTTGTATCTATTTTAGTTCCGTTTACACATCAAAATTGTGAGCGACGTAAGTCATATATTTTTGTTATTAAGCGGCTTATCATTGTATACCTTATTGGAATGCGGTCCCCGGTTATTGCACATTATTTTACACAACATTATTATCTTACATTACAATATAATATATTTCATTATTTATATACTCCAATGATATACATTACATTAATCATAATACATCACATATTACAATTATATTGGTGCCTAATTAATTTATTATATAAATTAATTTTGTTTTTTATCAATACTATTTTGCTCATTAAATTACCGAACACTATCTTCTTTTCTCATCGTGACATCCAATCTAATCTGAATCAACTTTTTACTTTTATTGCACAACCTAATATACACATATTATATTTTCTCTATTTTTATTTTTTACATAACCAATGTCTAAACACAAATTAATAAAGTTCGGCTTATTTAATGCAGGCTCACTTTCCACCGGTCACGATGAGTTTTTAGTTGCCATGAGCAATAACGAAGTAGATATTTTGGCGATCAATGAAACATGGTTACGGCCGGGTGAGGAGGGAAGAGCACCTTCTGTCCCAGGTTACTACTTAAGGCATACTCCTCGACCTGTGTCTGTGCGTGGCGGTCGCGGGGGGGGAGTGGGTTTCTACATCAAGTCGGGCGTTAGAGTGCGAGTTAGGTCACATCCTTTACAACCGGAGGTCGAACAACTCTGGGTTAGTCTCAACATTAACAAAAAAAACCTCCTCGTTGGTACAGCTTATCGCCCTCCATGGTTAGACCTGACTGTGTTTCTCGACTCTTTAACACAAAGTATTAGTGCACTCGCCCCCTTTGACCACGTGATTTTACTTGGGGACTTTAATGTCAACTTGCTTGATGCGGAAAGTATTCAATCAAAACGACTTACAGAGTTCCTCTATTACAGCGGGCTCAACCAAATTGTGAAAGTGCCGACTCACTTTGTGAATGATAGCTCATCACTTATAGACGTTATCTGTACCGATGCTAAATACAAGGACGCGTCTGTTCATCATATAAGTGAGTTGGGGCATCATTCACTTGTCACATGTTACCTAGTGCTAACAAAAGATAGGCCAACTGAGAGGCATATTATATGCCGGCCTCTAAAAAACATACTATATGATTTATTTTTAATGGATTTGGAATTGATTCCTTGGGAGTCAATATGCATGATGCAGAATGTTGACGTTATGGTCTCCACATTTAATAATTATATCACTTTTTTATTCGATGTTCACGCCCCTATTACCCAAAAAAAAATTAAAGGCCAGTCTACACCATGGATTACGCCCACTATTAAACTAATGTGTAGAATGCGTGATGAAGCTAGGTTTAGGTACCGGCACACCAAGTTGCAACCCCACAAAGACTACTACCTCCAACTTAAGAGTCAGGTGACGCAATCACTGCACAACGAAAAAAAAGCATATTTTACTCAACATGTTAATGAAAATGTAAATAATCCTAAAATCCTCTGGAAAAACCTTAAATCTCATGTCTATTCCACCAATACATGTAGTTTGATTCCTGACCATCTACTTGATCCTGATGGAATAAACAATGCGTTTTTGGATGTGCCGGGAAACCGCCATGTCACTGTCTCAGAACTTAATTTTTTCAACAAGAACAGGTGGGGACCAACCACTTTCTCTCTTGAACCGGTGGAAGAGAGCGCAGTTCACAGTATACTAAAAAGTATTACGACAAATGCACAAGGAATTGATGGCATATCCAGGGAAATGCTTTGGCTCACACTTCCTCAGACTTTGCCTGCAATTACGTCTATTATTAATAGATCAATTTATTCCAACGTATTTCCCGATCTTTGGCGTCGTGCAATTGTCAGGCCAATTCCTAAAAGTAATACTCCCTTGGAGTATAAAGATTTGCGTCCAATCAGTATACTTCCTTGTTTGTCCAAGATACTGGAAAGAGTTGTGCATAGGCAAGTATCTAAGTATCTTGAAGATAATTGTATTCTCCCGGATCTGCAATCAGGTTTTCGAAAGGGACTCGGAACTGCTACTGCTTTGTCGGATGTAGTTAGTAACATCCTAGAAGCGCGCGATCGGGGGGAGGGAACTATCCTTACTCTGCTCGACTACTCGCGTGCTTTTGATACAATAAATACTGATTTGTTGTTATCTAAACTTCGTTATTATGGGTTTCAGCCAGACACTGTAAATTGGTTTCACAGTTACCTACGTAACCGCTCGCAACTAGTCGAAGTTCGGGGAGAGGACGGGTCGTCTTTATCTTCTTCCCCTCGACCGGTGACCTGCGGAGTTCCACAGGGATCGATATTGGGCCCGTTACTCTATATTGTATACAGTGCCGATATTACTAGTTGTTTCCAAGATTGTTACTACCACATGTACGCGGATGATACCCAGCTATATATGTCCTTTAGAGCTGAGGAAACTTCAATAGCAGTTGACAAAATTAATGAAGAATTGTGTAGGGTAATTTCCTGGTCGGAGAGTAACTGTTTGGCCCTTAATCCTACCAAATCCAAATTCATGGTACTAGGCAGTAAAGCGCAAGTTCGCAAAATCCTTTCTGCTAAGCCGGAAATAAAGATTAAAGGGATCAATATTGAAAGGGTGGACACAACTCGTAACCTGGGCTTAGTATTCGACCCGGAACTTCGATTTGAAGCGCATATAGGCACTGTCGTCAGAAACTGCTTTTATAGATTAAAACTTTTATATCGTTTTAGAAAATATTTTAGTGTTCCTCTAAGAAAGAGACTAGTGGACAGTCTGGTTCTATCGAGACTTAATTATAGTGATACTGTTTACGGCCCTTGTTTACTTTCGCGTACAGAACATCTCATTCAGCGTGTACAAAATGCATGCGCTAGGTTTTGTTTTGCTATTCCGCGCCGTAACCATGTCACATCATATTTAAATGACGGTAACATTTTAAAAATGGCAGCCCGGCGTGAATTACACTTATCCACATTATTATTTGGTATTTTTAATACAACAAGGCCCAAATATCTTTATTATAAATTAACGTGGAGACATGATCACCTTGCATATGGCACACGTTACGCGACGAATCCCCTGTCAATTCCGCGACACAGAACCACTGCATTCAGGGGTTCCTTCAAATATGCCGCCACTCGCTGCTGGAACAACATTCCACCGCCGTTTCGATCTAAAAAAAGTAAATTTAGTTTTAAATATAATTATAAACAATATTTATTAAATATCCAGAAGCAACAGCATATTAATTAATTATATTTTTTTTTTTTTTTAATTTTTGTTTTATTTTTAAGATTTTTTTTTTTTTTTTTAATTTTTTATTTATACCCACTTACCTTTTGGGTTTAGATCAGATTCGAGACGGAATGACGTTCACTCACGGCGTAGTGGCAGTATGTCAGAATGTGGATTATTTGTTGTGTATCCCCATTGCCGTGTCTTTCACATAATTACACTTGCATTTGCTCTGTATCAGTGGTCGACCGCTATGTTCACGCCATTGTATTCCTTTGCTGTAGTGTAATATAGTTGTTATTTTCATTTTTCCACTTAAGTATTATTATTGTTTATTATATTATTGGATTATTGTTGCCGCCCGGCGCGCTGCGCATTTCGCCCGCTTATGGCCGCGAGAGTGGTGCGACTGGCGAGTGTTCTGTCCCCGTCGCCCCTCACTGCTAGCGAAATATTTGATTTTGTATTTACATCTATATATATACATATATAACCGTTATCAATAGATTTATGTTTTGAATGTGTTGCGTGTTAAATTTGTTTATGTTTTGTATTTATTTGTACTAAGGTGTAGCTAATGTTGTGTTCGCGCCGACTTAGTGTCCGTACGTCACCTGGGTCCCCCATTGAAAATCAGCGCTGCAGTATCAGTCAAGCTGATGCTGCAGCAAGAAGCTGAATGGGGGTTCCCGTTGTTGGCACAATGCATGCA
Organism: Sphinx pinastri; assembly: GCA_947568825.1. Taxonomy (NCBI): domain Eukaryota; kingdom Metazoa; phylum Arthropoda; class Insecta; order Lepidoptera; family Sphingidae; genus Sphinx; species Sphinx pinastri. Next base: position 3,085,149 of record OX387614.1, on the reverse strand, counting down.
TTTATTTTATATTTGTTTTTATTTTTTTTATCCCTTTTTTTTTTTTTATAAAATGTACTGCTTGTGTTAATAATAAATATTTTTTCTTTCTTTCTTTCTTTCATATTGAGACTTAACATCTTATGTCTCAGGATGACGAGGTCAGTGGAATGCCATACAGTACTTTGTAACAAAAGGTGCTGGATGGTGTTGCTATTGTTTATGGGTGGTCGTATCGCTTACCATCAGGCGAACGACATGCTCGTCTCGTCATTCAAAGCAAAAAAATAAAAAAAAAGTTCGGAAAGCACAGATATACCTCTCACCAGAGAAGAACGGGCAAGGAACTCTAGTGTTGCTCTTTTCAAAATCAGATCAAGGTATAAAGTAAAATTCATGACACAGTAAAATAAATATAAGTAGTTGTTTATTTTGTTTAGTGCAGTTCATTTAAATTTTAAATATCCATACGAGTGCACAACCCTCTTGGGAATCATTAAATAATTTGATCTGAAGTTCTTCAAGATATGTCCCTAATACTCAAACACTGTAAGCAAAACTAATATAGTTAATCACAAAACCAGGCTCCAAAAATCTGCAAATCTGTTAAGGGTTACTGTATACACGTTTAGCCCATATTGGTTATTGCAAACTTTCGGAAAGTTTTTTATATTCTTACGTACGTACATTAAATTAGCGAATATGAATTGTGATGCTACTGTCATTATATAAAATGGCATGTTATCTTGTATTTTGAAGCGTTTGGTAAGAAGTAGGTCACCATCGATTATGCAACACGAAGATCGTTTGTCCCGATCTATCAGGCTTAGGAATTAGGAGGGAGTTTCTTTTATGCTTACCCGGCTTACCATACTAGCCCTGTATTATATATTGCCCACTGCTGAGCACGGATCTCCTCTACAACTGAGAGGGTTTAGGCCTTAGTCCACCACGCTGGCCTAGTGCGGGTTGGTGGACTCGGCTACCCGGCTTACCGTCTAAATAAATGCTACTCGTCGAAGAAGTTATCTTTTCAAATTAGACCCACACACATTCATTTGACTCCAAAAATACTTTCACTAATGGGTAACTACATTATTCCTGTTAATCTACTTATTATACGCAAGCCAAACCACAATACCCTATAATATAATAAAATTTGCTTCATCATGTACAAACCACAGGAAAATAAAGAAAAAATACACTAGTGACATTCACCCCCTATATAGCTTGGACGTAACCTTTGCAGTGGCCTTTTGCCTTTATAAATAATCGAACACCCCCTTAGAAGTGCAGTCCAGCGCGCACCGGTACGTATTAATAACAGGGCTGACGTCACTACGTGGCCTTATTGTTTGTAAGGACTTAGGGGTGAATATTAGGAGCATATAATGATTTGTTGAAATTTTTAAAATCTGCTATTCTGACGTCTCTTCATGGCGTTATTGTTTTTAAGAACTTAGGGGTGAATATTAGGGGCGTATAATGATTTGTTGAATTTTTAAAAATCTATTAGTCTTACTTTATTGTTTTTAAGAACTTTAGTCCTAAGTTTTAGGGCTAAGCTCCGCTTACAACAGTCTCTTCATTCAGCAATAAACGTTTCTATTCTATTCTAAAAAAAATCATCTCAATTTCTGACTGAGGTCCGTTGTTGTACGCTTCGTCGTTCCATTGTATAAACTAACAGAATATACCCAAGACTTTTCTTAAGATATTTTTAAAAAAAGGGACTACACAGACAAACTGACGCACTGACAGGTATATCTCACAATGTTAAATGTTGCCTAACATGCAACAGATAATATAGACTAAAAGAGAATAAGTTAACTTTGTCCAATAAGAAAACCTCCAACCCATTACCATTAAAAATTAAACTAACCATTTCACGCGACATCGTATGCAACTTGCATTTTTAAACATCAAATGCATGTCGTGTTCACTTGTTGCTGAATTAATAGAACGTCATCGTGTGCTTTCCCTGACACGTCAGAGGGTATCGGCGGCAAAATTACCTTGATAGGCAAAGTTGAATGATTTGTTTTAATGCTGAAATTGACTATTGAATTTTCATTGTGAACAGGAAGTTTTGCGTATGTAAGAATGTTTTGTATGTAGTATGGATGTTTGGAACTAAAACAGTGTAAAAATAGATAAACGTTAGGTATTTTGTACTTTAGGGTATGTACAGTTACAGTTATCGTATGGAAGAGTTTGTCTGTCTGTTTTTTTTTATTTCTACTGTTGAGTTGTAGTATCTATGCGTCTTACGAATGTAAGCTCATTTTTATATTATGACTTGTAATATCTGCCTTTGCGCAGGTACTTAAAAATTGCTAATAACACAAGGCTACCGATAATAAGCTATTTCACATCTAAAGGTTAGCTATTTATTATAATTTCCATTCAAAATGTTTTATGCATCGATTTATGCGTATATCGCATCTTTAGGACGAAAACAACGCAATTCAAAAAATTCAAAAATTAGATTATCGGTATAAAATGACTTAAAACTGGTCCCTTTTTAATGAAAATATAATAAAAAAGGGACCAATGTAATAGTTTTGTCCTTTTCCCGCTTGAATATGGCGGTGTTTGAGTTATTGTTGTATTGAAAATTTCGTTTTAAGTAATTTTATGACGATAACTTAATTTTCGTTTTTTTTTTTAATTGTGTCGTTTTCGTCCTAAAGTTGCGATATGTAAAGGTGGCCGCTGGCCGCGCGCCATTTCTGTGATTGCGGATCTAGATCGTCCACATTCTAATTTGCGAGCAAAGCCAAATATCGTGAAATAAAACTTTAATCTTTGGCATAGTACGCGCTCGAAGGCAGTAATTTCTCTAAATTGTCGCATAGATTGCCTTCGCGGCCTATTTCCGTTGTGTTCGTGTGAACACGAATATAGCGATTTTCTTATATTGCAATTAATAAGAACTTTCGTGTCATTTTAGGGTTCCGGACCTCAAAAGGAAAAAATGAACCCTTATAGCATCACTTTGTTGTCCGTCTGTCAGTCTGTCAAGACCCTGTTTCTCAGAAACACATAGAGGTATCAAGTTAATATTTATATCAACTATTCGAGTCTACGTTCAGCTGTGAAAAAATCAAACGTGTAAGTCAACGCGATCAAAAGATACTGTATGTCGCATATTCGCTTTCACAAGGGAATGAAAACCTATAGAGTACTTCTCGTTGACCTAGAATCATGTTTGGCAAGAAACAAGGTCTTACAGCACATGTAAAAGAAAAAAAAACTGAAAACCGTAAATATGTACTTTAATAACAAAAAAGCGAATTTACTATTAAGTACATAGTTTTTAAATTTATTAATTAATTTTGGCGAACTATTGAACTTATATACTATACCTTAAAGTTTGTACGAAACCCTCGGTACGCGAGTCCAACTCGCATTTGTCCAGTTTTTTACATTTTACGCGATTGTACATTGTAAGAAAAATGCCTTGTAATCCATATCACAATTCATAATGAGACAACAATTAATAGTTAATATTGTTAAAGATAAAATTAAAATTTCAGCTGATATTTCAATTTAAACTCTAAAGTCTTACCTATTTATTAACCCTGTTTCACATTTCATCATTCAGCCTTAACATTCACTACATACAAAGCCAAACCAGACATAGATATCTAATCTCCGACGTGAATTCAAGTCTCAATTTCAGCAACGCACGAAAGATATTCTGTTACTTGTATTACCTCTCCAGCTTTGACATTCATGTTAAACCTTTGACGTGCGTGCAAATAGAAACTCGTCAAAGCCCAGCCAATTTCGCCAGGGGCAGATTAGAAACTAATCGATATATAACTCGGTATTGGTACTTCGGTCTTTGATTGCAATGTATAGAATTGACAATGAAAATTGGAATTTGTGATGGATGTAATAACGTAGGTTTATTGCAAGAAGTTTTAATTAAATAGAAACACAATATTATGGAGGTTTTGCGTAATAAAAAACTCTCTGAGACGACCTTGTTCATTGTATTAATAAAAAAATATGGCTTTTTGAAATGAGCCGACGACAGTAACTAAGAATATCAAAACCTTAAAATTTTATTTCTTTTCTTCGTATATTCAACAGTTTGCATTAATGTCATATAGGATATTTTTTACATAAATTGCGAGAGTAAAATGTATGTATATCGAATCACATTGATCGCAAATCGAGTGCGATCAGAACATAAAGTCAATGCTACCAACTTTAGAAAACTCTTCAAATGTACCAACCCTACATCGTATTTCATGTTCTTGCGACTTCTATAGACTCGAAATGTCAAACAGATCAACATTTGCAACAGAAACACGTCAAAGCCACGGCAATGTTGCGAGCACCGGTTTCGTCCTACCGCAGTTATCTGATTTTGTATTTACAGTGCTCATTTTTCTGTCCGAGATGTTTTTTATTATTTGTTGCTGTGTTCTTTGTGTATAGTCTACAGTTTTAATTAATGCCGCGAACGCTTTGGTGGCCTTTGATTATAGAACATATGTGTATCAACTTTTCTGGGAAAGGAGGTGATGGGATCTCTCTACACATATATCGCATATTTATATAGATGCGCTGCTATTTGCAATTGGTCTTAAAAAAAATGTACTAAAATATGGCGTGCCCGAATAACAACAACAGCAGCGACTGGATGCATAAAGCAGCAGACCGGGCTCTGTGGCGTATCTTGGGAGAGGCCTATGTCCAGCAGTGGACTGCAACGGGCTGATGATGATAATGAATAACAACAAACGAAAAATGACGAGCTTATCGCAACAGCAGGCACAAAGTAGAAATGTCGATCTCAAGAACCCAGTATTACCGTTTGACGAAAAAAAAGCACTAGACTCTTTCAAAAACGCGCTAAATCTTGTGATGACTAAATAGCGCTAAACAATTTTTTCGTATGTGGGGGGGGGGGGGGTGCTAGCGTGAGCAGTGCAAATCACTAGACCCATACTAAAAAAAAGCGCTAAATCCGTCGCCAGTTTCCACCAGTTTTTTTTAGCGCGTACTTATCACATACAAAGCGCTAAAGACCCTTAAAAAGCACTAGATCTAGCGCGAAAACCGCTAAAACGTCAACACTGCAAGAACCTCATGCGCTTATTTGTGTAAAATATTAATTCCTATCCAAGATATCAAATTATTTCATCGACAGTAGAAATATATGACATGTGATTTTAAGTCTGACGGCGGGAATAAAGTCAAACGTTAGTGCAAATCAAATAAAGGCTTCAAGCAAATAAATTAATTCAATTTCACCAGAGCTTCATGAAGTCACCATTTTCAGGGGTGCACACAAACGCAACCAACTTAGCCCCGGCTGTTTGCTTTGAACTTAGTTAACTAAGATCGCTGTGATATTTTTGTACTTGGATGCGTTTCAAAAGGCTTGGAATGGTTTGCCGAGTGAAATATGAATTAAATTATGTGTGTACTCTCCGAGCGTTTTCCTCGTTTGTGTAAAGACGAGTAATTGCTCTTCTGACGGCACGCAGTAGCTATTAAGTAGTGACCTTTGAATGTACACTATGACTAATTGCAACTGTCACTCTTTCAGTATCATAATATTGGTTAAGTTAAAGCTAAGTCCAGAAAAAAAATTATGGGTATGACAAATTGTAACGCCTAAGTGTATGGATAGGATATGTCCCTCCCATAATATTTATTGTTTTCTATTAGAGTTGATGATTGTAGAATGCATCGTACGGCCCCTTACACCACGCTCGACTTGTCATTCCTATGGATTTTAGACTGCGATACAAAAGTATGAAAATGCTATTATGATAATAAAAACGTCTGTACATGCCTCAAATGTATTTCTATAGTGAAGAGTAGAGGCTATAATATTTTTCATGAATTATATTTATGTTATAGTACGTAGTATGGAAACTGTCCATATAATAGGGAATTAAATACGAGTAGAGCCGCGAGTGTATTTCTATGATAGAAATGGTTTAAATTATGTTATTATTTTCCCATATCAATTTAATATTAAATGTTTTATTAAAAATAATTAATTAAATAAAGAGGATAAAATTCTAATTTGTTTTATTATGTTCCAGATAGTGTGTGGGTGTTAGTGCGTGACTCACAAGTGAACTAAAACAGGTGAACAGTGAAACAAGTGAACTTTGAAACAATCTAGTTTCGCGTGTATGGACAATTTTGTTGGATCTGTGGACATTTTTGCATCACTACGGACATCTTCTCTTCTATATTTGGGGTCTGTGTGAAGACTGGTGAGTCCGTTGGTTTCTTTATTTATACTGGTTCTATTTTTACTTATATTTTTTCAGTTTGTTCATACTTTAGCCTAAAGAAGAATGCTTAAATTTGTGCCAGAAATATTGTAGCATCCGACAGACATTTTATTATATTAAAAATTATTAATGAAGACACGAAATAATACATTTTTACAATCGAATAAATAATTTTACATAGTAATTTTATTGATTATTATTTACTACATTATATTCTCATAATGTTAAAGATATTAGCATTTAATAGTGGCCTTTAAAAAATACTTCTTAAAAACTTTAAAATAATGAATCTATCAAATTCTACAATTATTTTACTCATTTAACATAATTCATCCTAATCTGTGTTGTAGGAAAGTCAAGTATTATAGGAAACTTTTGCGTTCTCCTTACACTATTTTATTTTCTTCTTCGCTTATAATACAGTGTGGTGAATTGTAAAACCAGGGTACAGCAAAAAGTGGACTCTTATTCTTGTGAATCATAGTCGTGGTGAACTGTGGAAATAGAGAGCTGCAAAACCAGTGAACTGTAGCATGTGTGAACAGTGTAATAAGTGAACTTTGAAACTCGGTGTCGGTTTTGTGTGAACACTTCAGCTACCATCACTTCACTACAGAACGGTGAGTCCATAGATATATTTATTGATACCGATTCTAATTTATTAATATTTCTGACTCTATTGCGTAAAGCTGGCGGATACCATTGATTTCTCTTATAAGATTTTTTTGTATTCACAATGTGATATGTCATCAAAAAATTAACCATTTTTGAAGTTGTTTATTCAACTTCTAATTAAAAACAAACTTCTAAGCCTATTACAGTATAATTACGAATGTCGGCTTTTTAAACATGCTTTTATAGCTGACTTAGTGTTAGCAGTAACTTAATTAAAATTTCGATGTCTACACTATAAATTACCACCCTTTATTGATTGAGATGGGAGGACGACCTAAAACTCTCGGCTGGACACCATTGGAGAAGGGCAGCGTATGATAGAGCCCAGTGGAAAGCGTTAGAGGAGGGGCCTATGCCAAGAGGCACGCTGAACTGCGGGACATTTTATAGTATAGTATAATTCTATAAGTGTAACCAAATAGTTGAGAATAAATGGGTTTATTATTATTATTATTGATTGAACATATTCGGAAGGGCTTCCTTTGCTTTTCCGGTAAAGCTTTTCGCAGCAGTCTATGTTGTAACGTATACCAGTGACAGATATTAGCAGGAGATGACGTAAAATTCATACGTCAAAACGTACCTGCTTTCGGTACCTAATTATATTCTTTGTCCAAAGTGGTTTTCGAAATAAGAATGATAATGACTATTAAACATTCCCACTGTCATTGAGATCTTAAATAAACTAAATGGATTCAAAATTGAGATATCCGATTATAAAGCGCTCTATTTCTATATTTAAAATAATAATCTCTTTAAAAATCCCGTCCATGTATAAAAAATATTTTTTTATGAATGTAGAATTAATATTTGGATGACCCGGTACGTTGGAATATTGAAAATATTTTTATAACTCTATAAAATGTTGCACAAATGCGTTTTTATTTGTTTTATTATAAGCCGTGTTGTACATTAGTCCATTTTACATAGAGATTAACACAATTTAGCGTTAGATATATACAATGGCATACATAGCATTCAACAAACTACTTGGTAGGCAGAAGGTATTCTATTTATTTAATAATAATAAATGTTTCTTTGGATGCATTTCTAAGAAATTCATCTGTTGGTGGTCTGTATGTCTTCAAATTTTATAGAAAATATTCAAGTACTCACTAGGTTACAATTGACTACTCATCCGAATCTCCTTATTATTTTATACCGGAAGACGAAATGGGCTGCGCGTTATATCGTTAGCGATTAATAGGAAAAATGAACCTTTCTTCAAAAGTAGCATCACATTATGTTGGAAAATCATTTACTAATAATTGACATCTCAAATGTATTTCTGCTATGATGAAGAGTAGGCACGAAAAAGAGTTATCTCGCTATCTCCCTCTTACGCCTGCACCTTAATGCCTGTGACGTCACAGCTAAGAACACGCATCTTTCATATGTCATTGGACACATTCCATTTTCAAATATCAAAGGTTACAATTTATTTATTACATAGTATTTTTAAAAATCACTTTGGTATTATGTTTAATTTTATGGAAGTGAAAAATAATTATAAAGAAAGAAGAGGGAGAAGATAAACGAAATTAAGCCTGAAATTCTTCGGAAATGATCACTCGTATACACCGCGTGACAATTAAATGGGTTAAGATAATATCTCAACGAGAATAACTGAAACAGAATACTGCACTAATAACATGTAGGCTACATATTCTCGTGAATGCGTGCTCGCATTCAAAGCTATGTATTGTATTAATTTGCAATATTCGCATAATAGACCGGGCCGGACAAAGCTTTCAATGGCACACAGGCCTTAGAAGTAATGGATACTACAGCATTGTTCCTAGGAACGTTACAACCTAGTTTGCCATAGGCTTTGCGTGTAACGTGTACTAATCAACGTAGCCGTCCTTGCTAATTGGATGAGATCGAACCGTACTAGATACGGCTGAATCCAGTTAGTCCTTTGAAATCATTGATCTATTTAGAAACCCTAGATGCACAGTTCCTTGCAAATAAGACATCAATAAGTGTCGTCGATTAGTCAAACTAAAAAAAAAACAATAAACATTTTTGATTGACTAAACACAAATTCCATCTTAAGCCATTAAGTAGATTTTTAAAAGCGAGCAACGCACGTTTAGTCTGGTTTTTGATAAATGTCAAAAATGAAATGGTCATCACAACCAAAGTAGAACAAGAGTTTCACGGAGTCGAATCGTTTTTCTATTTATTTTATGTAATAAAATAAGGTAATAATATTGCCGTAAGGTTTGTGTTTTTTTAATTTGTTCTGTCAATATTGAGAATATGGATTACTGATAATTGTGTAATTGTGGTAGTTACAAAACCAAATTAAGGACTTAAATAAAACTCATAAGTGCAAAGAACAATGCGCATCTGTGTATGGGAGCCCACATAATTTAATTTTGTATAATAAAATATTCTATTTTGTTGAGGGGTTTTCGTACAATAAATGTTTTCATGTTTATTTTAAAGCTTCGTACAGAAGCAGGCCTAGACTATCTAGGCGTGATGTGCCATTTTTCTTAATGCCGCGAAATCAAAATTGACAATTTCAATGTAACTACTACATATGAAGTGCAACACACATTATACTGTACTATTTAATACATTCAATACCATTTCGTTATGAATGCACATATAAATAAATCTTAAACACTTGTCTGTTTCACAACATGAGCATTTGTTTTGGCAGAAAGAAAGATCATACAACCCTTTCTGCTCCGATCATATAATCTCTAGAGATTGGCAATATTATAAAGGATATCTAATTGTATATTGATGATCAAATATTATTAGAATTAAAAATAAAAACATCGCTATTATATGTCGTTATAACATAATATTGTGTTATATACGGTATCATAATGATAGCAAAATATATTTCATCACAATATTTATAATATTATACAAACAAGTTCATACAACATTGCTTTTTTATTTATATTATTATAAGCGAGGGACGCAAAAAAAAAGAAAACAAACATGAATTTCGGTATTTTGCAATAATCATTGAATACCGACGATTTACCCTTATGCCTATGCTAAACTATTGACAGGAATTTCGCAGTCAATAACAATATTTACCTAGTGCGGGTTGGCAAACTTCACATACCTTCGAAATTCTTATGGAGAACTTCTCAGGTATACAGGTTTCCTCACGATGTTTTTTTTTTCAATGTTAAAGCAAATCTACAATTAAGAGAAATAAGAATCAAGCGAGTTGCGCCTACCGCCTATCTGACATGAGCGGGTTGAGCGAAATTAAACGAAATATGCAAATTAGACAAATAACTACGCCCACGGGTTTCTCGGCATCGGCTGTGAATCTAGTATCCAGAGCCGCTAGGTATCCTAGGCCTACGAGCAACCGTGGGTTATAAGTATTTATTGACTGGGTAGCAGGTACCGCCGAACCACAGCACGGAGCACGAAGCTATTCTTGCTCGCCCTAACTGTGACTACACGCTTTGCACCGTTCTTTAGATACCAGTACCTTAAGTCAACAGGGGAAAACACATTAATTTCCTGGAAATAAGTTTAGCTTATTGTATAGCTGTCCGTTTGATTGTGATTTTAGTTTCTCCGTTTCTTTTTTCGCGATATAATGTAAACGAACATCTATAAACTTTTCTATAATAGCTTTAATTAAACTAATTTTGTGATCGAATAGAGCAGGTTGTTGAAGGGAATGTGTATCAATACTAGATAATTTATTTAAATTTAACGTGCATTTCAAAACGAAGCAACGCAAATAAGCCTTGCTTATGTTTTTTTGATCATCTATGCGCTGTTCTCGTTTGGTTATATCCTCAGTTTTATGACATACAGAGTAAGCATCGGCACTAGCGTAACAAAGACCACAAAAATCTTTTATATCAATTAAACTGTGAAACCACAGTTTGTTACGAGCTAGTATAGAATCTTTGCAGATGTCACATTTTTTTTATCAGATGTCTAACCACTAAGCCTATTATATATCCAACAATTTGACTGACATATTCAGAGCTGGAATTATTTAATAAATCTGATAGGATATCACAATTATTCTGATATGTCACATGACTGCTATCTTCGGCTAAAATATATTTATTTTCTATATTAAAACGATATCCAACGCTGGTGTGATTAATATTTGACACAGTTGTTCTACAATTCAAAATAGGTACATTTTCTAAAGGAACAGAATTGCCTGTAAATTTGGTACCAAGTTCCAGATGCATTAAAAGTTTTATATGCTGATTTTAACTGCCGGGAATTAGGATTATTATTAAAGCCTCCTTAACTTCTAATGTTGCCAAAGAAGAGCTCAATATGATCCTCACTAAATTTGTAGGCAAGTATATATGACAAATAATCAGATTCAACATAACTAACATATAAACCTTGTACACTGTTAATACAAACAAGCAACCCGACAACTCCGGTATTAGTTTGGCAATTTTTTTTTATTGTGAATCTCTATGCCCCTCTCTCGTACCCCTAACTAACGCTAGAGACGTTTCTTGCTTATCTTGTTCAAACCTACCTCCTATCTATTCTATTTCCATTAATGGAAAAGCCTAGTCTCCTTCGATGTGAGACCCTGCGAGGACTATTTTGCTTCTTATACTATGGGGATTTCTTTATTTATTTTAAATTAGAATTTTCTTACAGTGATTTTAATCTACCTTATAATTATTATATTTAAGTTTATCTTGTTTTCTTACATTATGTTTTGTGTGACTAAATACATACATACAATCTATTATTATATTGTTTAGTCTACTTATTTCTGTTTATTACACTTATTGCTATTTTCTTACAATATTCGATAAACGCTTTTCTGGTTTCCTTAATTTCTATTAATTTTTTTAATGTGCTAATGCATAGTTTTTGTCCCATTTTTGTTTCCGTATCATTTCGCCATCTTAGATAAACTGGTCACTCTGTCAGCGCGTGCACTATGCTTTCACTGGACGCAGGGTCACAGATACATGCGGGACTCTCCTTGCACTTAAACCTGTGTAAGTACTCTGAGAATCCCCCATCACCCGTGAACACCTGCGTCATGATATGATCTATTCCTATCTTTTTAACAAGTCGGTGAGCCTCCACGGCGTCGGGGAAGAGCAGCTTGGTGGTAGAGGCCGTGCGTTTTCTTTGGACCATAATATAAAGCGATAGTAAAGATGATTTTGCAGTTTCGAAAAAAAAAACTTCTTTTGAATTCATGCTACTCAGGGATCTTTTGAAGCCACCGCTGTTGAAATTCCTTGAATTTAAAATATCTAACAAATTATTTAACACTGGTATGAACTCAGTTGTTGAACCCGAATTTAAGAAATTTGGAATTTTTAAATTGTTATCACAAAAAGTAATTGCCTTCGCCACACTGCAACTTAAAATGTGTGTTGCTACCTTAACTTTCATAATGGAATTTTTTAACCAAATGTGTTTATGGGTTAATTTATTAGCTAATTGTAAATCATGTTTATCTTGTACATTATGAAGATCTTCGACTAATTTCCATTTTATTTGTTTGTCTTCGCCATTATAAATTTTTTTTTGATTCATATAAATTTCTTGTTAGGTTTATCATATGACATGCATCAAGAAATACAATAACATCGTAATCAGCTGTAGGATGTTTCAAATATGGCTTCAAATTGTGAGCATCATCCATTTTGCAGTCTAAAAGTTTCATGGCGGATATATTCGTTTTACAACCGTCAAATGTTAATGATACAACTTTTATCCCCACGGTGTGGCATTTTGCGAGTGCAATTTTTAATAAATTTGTCTAGTTTTCGTCGGTCAAACTACTGATAAAAAAGTAAGCTATAGGAATTTTCCACGATTCATTAACAGAAACCAATAAAAACACATATACTTGAGTAGCTATTTGGTTTGAGTCGTTATTTTCTATCCCTATGTCCACTAAACCTTCATTCTGCTTTCCAGTCCAGTATTTTGCTGTTGAATTGAAATTTCATCCACCACTAAAGAACATAATAAAATTTTGTTTGAGTTTTTAACTTTTTCGAAAATTCTTTCAAATGCTTCTTGTGTGAAACCTCTTCAACACTTTTATACCAATCATGTAATGTGTTTGTATGAGGTAAGCAGGTATTATACATATTCCGAATATGTTTATGTGCTGCTGGCGAATAAAAATGTACTGTCAGCGCAAATTTTCTGACCTGCGGAGGATACTTTGCGCATATTTTATTTTTTGTTACACTGTTTAAAACTTTAAAATTAAACAATTCATTTGTGTTTATATGAGTCGATAGGTGTTGTCATAAATTTGAGTCTAATTTAACTCTTTTCTTTTAAACTTTTAACGCATTCTTTATTGAAATGTTCTTTTTAAGAAGCCTAGAATATTTTTCCTTAAATTGCCGATGATTATTTACTGCCGATCAACTTTGGCGGCACTTGTGAAGTTCCCTTTTTATTATAACTTTTCGTGGTGAATCCCAAATTGATCCTATGCTCAAAGAAGTTGTGAGACATTTGAATCCCTTATTATCTAAATTAATCATTGAACTCGTGCCAGACTTTTCGGTATTACCACCATCACCCGGTATTTCAACCTGTAAACAACACCAAAATGATAAGTAAATATCAGCATATTAAATGCAATGTTGATAAATCAATCCCACGTTTGAGTAAAATCTCAAGTAGAAATTAAATGTATTAAACTATTTAATAAACCAAGCTTAAGTTGTTATTTAAGCTGTTGTTCTCAGCTGAGTAAGCGCTGTTAGATGTACAAAACTTACCCCGGTTTCTGAAAGGCTGATCAAAGTTTTATTCAAATAACACCTCTGTCAATTTAACAACAATGTCAAATAAATTTAGGTTTCTGAAACATTATTCAGAGAAAAATTTACTAATCTATGATCAATTTGATTTGACATTTTGAACATTCTATTTCGTTGGGGCCGCGTTCAGTACTTTGTTGAGTTTATCATTGATTAGTTAAAAATACTTCGACGAACGCTCAGGGGAGAGACGGTGTCACCAAAGATATGATACGTCTGACGCTTCCCGAAACTTTGGCAGCCATAACATCTATTGTCAACACCTCAATCAGAACTCACACATTTCCGGATCTGTGGCGTTGCGCAATCGTTAGGCCAATACACAAAAACAGCAACCCACAAAATTTCAAGGATTTGCTTCCTATAAGCATTCTTCCCTGTCTTTCAAAAATACTGGAGCGGGCCGTGTATTCGCAAGTTACAGAGTATCTTGAAATCCATAATATACTCCCGGATTTTCAGTCACGTTTTAGACAGGGTCGTGGTACTACTACCGCCCTATTGGATGTAGTAGGTAACATCCTTGAGGCACGGGATCGGGGCGAGGGGACCATTCTGACACTGCTAGATTTCTCTCTCTTTTCTGTATTTTCCTCTTCCAGACCAGTGACTCGAGGTGTCCCGCAGGGATCTATTCTTGGCCCACTATTGTATATTATTAATAGTGCCGACATAACACATTACTTTATTAAATGTAGATACCATATGTACGCAGATGATATTCAGCTCTATATATCGTTTAAATACGAGGAACTAGCATCAGCCGTCAACAATATCCAGCGAGGAGCTAGATAGGGTAGTGTCGTGGTCAAACTCCAACACACTTGTACTGAACCCCGCTAAGTCCAAATATATAGTCCTGGGAAGCAGTGCGCAAATCAATCGTATATTGTCGACTGTGCCACGGATACAAATTATGAAAGAGAATATTGAGAGGGTTTAAACTGTATGTAACCTGGGACTAATAATGGACCCGGAACTTCGCTTTGAGGCTCACATAAATAATGTGATTAGGAATTGTTTTTACAGACTCAAGGTGCTGTACCCCTTTAGAAAGTATCTCCATATTAAATTAAGGAAGTTACTCGTAGATAGTTTGTTTTTTTTCAAGATTAAATTACTGTGATACGGTGTACGGCCCTTGTTTACTGTCTCGAACGGCTTGTTTGAGTCAGCGCGTGCAGAATGCCTGCGCCAGATTCTGCTTCGATATTCCCAGTCGTAACCATGTCACGCCGTTTTTAAATGACGCTAACATGATTAAAATGGCAGCACGTAGGGAATTGCATATGGCTACCCTATTATTTGGCATCATAAAAGTAAAAAAACCAAAGTACTTGTACGACAAACTGCTTTGGAGACAGGATAGCTTCTCATATGGCACTCGTTCAGCAACAAATCCCCTTGCGATTCCTCATCATCGAAGTATAGAATTCAGAGGATCTTTTAAATATGCCTCCACTCGGTGTTGGAATAACATTTTTCCGCCATGTCGACCTAAAAATAGTATAACCACATTCAAAATTAATTTCAAGATACACTTATTACTGGTACAAAAGGGCACATGTTAAAAAATTTTTGTTAGGAAGACACTTACCTTCTGATTTAAGATAGAATGATATTTGGAATGTTACTTCTATCTAAGTTCACTGGCGGCATGCCTAATATCCAGTCTATTGTATTCGTTCGCATAAAATGTGTTCAATGATGTGATAAGATGCGTACCGGGTATATTGACTTTATACTCTAGGTCTATACCTGTTATCTTTTTTAGTAATTTTTTTATTTATCATAAATTAATTTAATATCATGCGTTGGGTAGACTCAACGTATGTGCGGCTAATCGTCACGGGTGCGGATGTTTTGTGATGAAATTCACCCACAGCTACGGAGTACCCACTGACACAATTAAAATAAAAAAATGTAAACTTTGTTTTTGTCTGTTCTTATTTTCGGTTTGTGTTAATTATTATTTATTTTATTTGTTTTATTTATGCTTCCAGTTTGTTTACCGACTGGACATCCGTGCGACAATTGGCCTTCTCATTGAAAACCAGCGCTGCAGCTGTATTGCAGTAGCATTAAGCTGAATGAGTAGCCCATTGTTGGCACATCAATTGCTTGTAAAAAATTACTTTGTTCTTATTACAGTATTTTGTGCTAATAATAAAACTCTTTTTCTTTCTTCTTTCGAGTTCATTATCAACTGTCAAAAGGTGTTGCAGTGTTGCTAACTGGTACCGCCATTAAGTAACTAGATGAATAGTAAAAAGTTGCTAGATTGCCCAATTTTTCCGCAAAAAAAAAGTTGCTAGAAGTAGCTAAATGTTTTAAGGAAGAAAAGTACTGAAATAATAATAATTAATTGACATGTTAGGCTTGCTTTGGCTTTGTATAGTTTAATACCTTTATAAATTGTTATTACCTTTTCTATTCTGTCTTGACCCGTCACAATTAAAGCGTTTCATAATATACCTACAATTTTATTACACTAGCGTCATATCATTCGACTAAAAATAACTTTAAAAAAGTTAGATAGTGTACTTATTGTAGCTCAGCGCAACCCTTAATTTATTCAATTTCCATTTATTATAATTAGTTTATTGTCTACATCAAATAATTTATGGCAGCATAGCATTTAACCTTAGCTGGTTCCTTATGGAATGAATAAACAAATGTGTAGAGCTTTAGTCTGAATAAATCTAGTCACAAATTCATTTGGTAATATCTTCAAAAACCTAACTTAAAAAAAATGCTAGAAAATATAGCTAAAGAGTTTATAAGAATTCAAAAATGCAGCTGACAGACATCGAAAAGCTGCTAGTTTTACCTACAAAATAGCTGAGTTGAGATCACTGCTACTATGATTATATCACGACATTAAAATATTTAGGTAGCTGTTTTAGCTGATATGAAATTTCGATTTGTTTATCAAATCTCAGAATATTTTAATAATAAGTTTATTAAATAAAATAGGTACTTGAGCCGGTGCCGTAGTCGTATTGCGTGCGTGGTACCTACGAGTGTGTATGTCCCGAGTTCGAATCCCAGGCCGAGCAAAGTGATATTGGGTTTTTCTGCTGATATGGCGTTAGGCTACCCTCTATCACATCATGGTACACACATGAGATAAGTGGTGCCTGGTTGCACCTCTGCCTACCCCTTCGGGGATATAAAGGCTTGATATGTTTTTGTTTAATACTAGAAATTTTGATTTTTGTCATCACTGCTAGATATCCGAAAGATAGTTGATTAATGATAATATCTAAGTATGATCTAGTACAAAAAAAAAACAAAATTTCTAGCACTTATTACATTTTATCACCACCAAACACTTTTAAAAAATATATTGTATTACAAACATTTAAATTTCATCAATTTACCTTTTTTAACAGTTAATTCGCCTTTGAGCACCAATTAGTGGACAAAGCATTTGACATCAGTTTAATCTAAGATCATGGCGTAACAAGTGTTCTAGAAACTCAATATAACGTTTGAAATGCGATTCTGTGATCAACTTTAACAGCTCTGTCAACTGACACGGTGTACAAATCAAATTAGTTAATTTTGCTTTTAGCAACTCAAACGGCACTTGACAAGAGATTTGACCGGGTGTTAGTAAATTTTTTCGTTGATCAGTTTTTCAGAAACTAGGCGTTAGTTTTTAAAATCCATCACATATGGAAAAGGATTTCACGCGGGCGAGGACGCGAGTAACACCTAGCACGGGCCTCCTCCACTACTGAGAGGGGTTAGGTCTTAGTCCACCACGCTGGCCTAGTGCGGGTTGGCAGACTTCAAATACTCTCGAGATTCTCATGGAGAATTCTCAGGTATGTAAGTTTCCTCACAATGTTTTCCTTCACCGTTAAAGCGAACGATAATTGATAAACAATACACACGTAATTTCGAAAAGTCAGAGGTGTGTGCCTTGGGTTTTGAACCTCCGGATATTGTCTCGGTAGACCGTTCCATTCCCAACTAGGATATCCTCCAAAATATATATGAACTAGGTGATGCTTGCAGCTTCACCCGAGCGAAAACGTTTTCCCGGGATAAAAAGCCTATAGCACTCAGGAGTAATGTAGCTTCCTATTAGTGAAAAAAATTAAAAAATCGGTCCAGTAGTTCCTGAGATTAGCGCGTTCAAACAAACAAACTCTTCAGCTTTATAATATTAGTATAGATAGTATAGCGAAGTCACAATTATGTCTGCAAATAAAACAAATCATACATTTCGATAGTCACCCAAGATTTATACAAGACGAGATGATACCTACCTACAGTAGAAAGCAATTGTGTTCCGGTTTGAAAGACACTGTAGCTAGCGTAATTATTGGGCATTATGAGACTTAACATCTAAAGTCTCAGGGCGACGAGCGCAATGGAGTGCCACGGAGTACTTTGTAATTTATAGTCTGTATGGAAGGTGTTGCTACTGTTTATGGGCGGTAGTATCACTTACCATCAGGCGGTTAAACGAGTTTTATCCAAATCGAAGTTTATCGTAAGATCATGATTTGATATAGGCACTATTTGTATTATTAATAAAAAAAGAATACTCAAATGGACCCATAAATTACGAAGTAAGTGGTGTACAAACAAAAAAAACATAGAAATGATAACCTCTTCCTTTTGGGAGCTGTTTAAAAACTATTCATAATTATAAATAATAGAAATAAAAAACGAACGAGTACTATTGAACTAGTAGAACTTATGAATTGAAAAAATAAACATATTAAGAAAAAAATTCAACTCCATTAAAAATAGGAACAGGGTCAACTGTATTATTAGACTAAAATAAGATGTTTTTGTAATGCATTGTTCTTATTATGAATCGACCATTACATTTTGCCGTATAGGTATAATACGTCCGCTGAGTCAATTTTTTAAACAAATTAAATCAAAATAACACATTTCTCCTTACATTTTGCCATATAAACAACGAAAACAAATCAATAATCCCTTTTACTTACCGGAAGTACGATATCCCATCCTTTTTTGGTTCTAGAGGTGATATTTTCACAATTATTGAAGAACATTTGTAAATTGTACACTCTTTGTTTAGCGTGCATTTTTTGTCAGAGAATGCATTTTTATTTGTCAAGGGGTGGTTAGTGGAAAGTAAAATCCTAGTTTGTGGGTTCGGAACCCTTGTCCCGCGGCCGCCATCTTGGACAAAGTGGTGCAGATGGTTTATCTCGCAAACGATATTGGTCGCACAGAAAATGTTAAAATCATTTTTCGTTGCAAATTAAATTCTGTAGTTGGTCCTGTAAATTTTAATCTTAGAACTAAAAATAGCCAAGTAATAAACTAAATTCAGCAATTTTTGCTATCCAAAAAAAAAAACATTTCCTCTGCCAAATTGTAACCTTTTAATGGACTAAATGTGATTTGATGCGTATGGTCAAAGCATTAATCGATTTTAGTTTGATTCGTGAGGTTTTAGGGTTGATGTTGGTTCAGCAAATATATGTCGTACCGGTGTGCTGGAAAACAGGGAAAGATGTCCTGCCGAATATAGAGGGCCGACCTACAGAGTCGCCGTCACCATACCATATCCATATCCCTATCCCTATCTATGCCGGCAGACAAAAATTAATATTATATAAATAGACAATATGTTACGCGTAGAGGAGGCCCGTGCTCAGCAGTGAGCAGTATATAATACAGGGCTAGTTGCATTGCATTGCATTGCGTGTTACGCGTACAACATATCGCGTTTGACAATAAAACCAGTCTAAGATAAATGCAAACGTAATGTCTATAACGTATAAAACAACTCCTCATGGCTCCCCTGAGTTCGCCCGTCGCATAGTTATGCAAAGCCCCGGCTGGTATCCGGCGACACAACAAACGTACGACTTAAAGTTTGTTCCGATAACGCCGCATCCCCAGTGTCAACAATGCATGCGTCATTGCGAACCGGGGAGGGATTTAGAGGGAGGCAAAGTGGGCGAATGTGATTGCATAAGGTTTAAATTGTTTTTCGGACAGTTTAACGAAATTGCTATTATGTTTTGAATGCGGGTTAAATATTGTGATTTGGTGTATTTGTTAGGTCAAAATATGAGTTGGAATTTAAATAATGTATTAAATATTATCGATTCACTAGTCGTGTGTGGGATGGGATTTTACTCCCTTGCGGGGTAAGTTTCCGAGTACTTAATAGCATTACGTAATATAGGATTAGTGCATAAGTTCGACGTCACTTGCGTCCTTTATATAATATGTTCCGACGGAATGCTTATAAGAATAGGTAAACTACAAAGGCAACTCCGGTAGCAATCTGGGATCTCACACCTCGCACCTTTACTGGTAGTAGGCCTCTTGTATGCGAGAGGCCGCCTGGGAAGGTACCACCGCAATGTCTACTTCTACCGTCAAGCAACAGTGTATGCTGCACTGGTGTGTTTTAATTACTGGGCATTATGAGACTTAACATCTTATGTCTCAGGGTGACGAGCGCAGTGGAGTACCACGCATTATTTTGTAATAGGGTAGTTTCCTATGTTTGATTTTGTACATTATTTTAGATATAACAGAAAATAATACGAAAAAGAAATTCTTCTGTGAAAGCAGCATCAAAATCGATTGAAAAATAAAGCAGTTAATCAATTATGAAATATTCTTGTGAGCAAAAGTGGGGGCATGGCGGGGATATCGTGCTATCTCTTACGCACGCAGGCAACATTATGGCCGACGGCGCTTGGTGACGTCACAGCCTAGTATTGCTGTTATTTGACAGTTACCCCTTCCACCAATTTTCAAAGCTTTATAACTTACTATTGCGCCAATTTTAAAAATTCTTTTTCCATTAGATTTTGGAGAGCGTACATTTTTCATAATTGTATTTAATAAAAACTAACTACTAGTCAACTACCCTATTCGAAGTTCTGTGCCTCGTTGCTATTGTTTATGGGCGGTCGTATCGTATCGAACGGCATCCTCGTAGCGTAATGAAAAAACCTTACATAGCTGGTTGCAGCACACCTCTGTCATTCTCCGAAACATCCAAAAACTATGATTCAATACATGTAACAGCACAAAAGCACTTGCATTTCACAAAATAAACACACAAATTTCACATTCAGGCGGCTTTGTGCACTTTGGCGGTGGTATTGTATGGAATATCACGCCCAATAACAATACGCTCTCGAACAATAAACGTGTTTTCCGTCTACGGATTTAATATTTGAATAGAGAACCAGCCTCTGTAAGCCCGCATCCGAAATAACATGCGTTGCATGCGAAAGAATTTCGGAATTCATACAAAGCTTGACGCGTATTTTATTCTGTTTTGCAATGAAATATGCTTTGATGTGGATTTTTCTCTTTTGTCTATTTTTATTATATGAGCTATCAACCATTGGGTAGTAGTTATGAAATAAAAGAAAAGCTCAAAGTCGAGAGAATCTGCTCCAGCGTGTTTTCTTGATGCGTTCGGTATTACCAACCAGGTAGAAAATGTATTATGCTCAGCCACCACTAGGAACCTTCTTACTTATAGAGGGGGCTAGTTCTCAAGAATAGTAAAAATATTCAGGGTCTGTATTTATTTATTTGCAGCTAGCAAAATTGAAAAAAGTGAAGTTTCACGGAAAGCATACTTTGTCCGGAGTTTTACGCCACTAGTTTTTAATTATCGACAATAAAAAATAGCGCTATCTGCTGCCGTGTCTGAACAGATATTAGAAATATAAAAAATAAAAATTCTATGTCATAAAATTATCCCTAAAAAGCATTGATGTAGTTTTTTAATACATCAATGCTAAAAAGGTAATTTTTGGTCAAAATATAATATAATCCTCTTCATTGATGAAAGTCAATCTGACGTGCGGTCTACATAGTATTCGTTACTTTCTACGTGTTGTATCCATAATTGTATGCAGTATTTATGAAAATTTTCACTCGTCATAGCTTTGTCATTTACATATAAAAAAAAAAACAAAAACTGCACATTTATAATATCTTGTCTCTTCTACATACTCCATTTCTTTTTGTTTATTAAAAACTATTGGTGAACAGTTTTATTTCAATGTCTAACATTCGCGTAAATATAGGAAATCATTATGTATTGTGTTAATTTAATATGAGGTACTATAAAGGCAATGTATACTGGGTGTTTACCAGATTTGAACCACTAATGCCCGGTTTCTGAAGTACTATTGACGGCAGTTTATCTATCCGTTAGCGCTATTGGTTCGATAACCCATGAAATTGCGTTTCTGACCCACGCACTGCAAGATAAACTCAGTTTAAACTTACTTTAACTTAACTGGCCAATTTTTGACGTTTATCTGCTCCATAACTATTTGTTACGATGGTAACTTGTTAGATATTATTTACAATATAGAGGAACATAATTGATACGGCCCATCACAACAGTTTCAGTAGTGTTATAAATTCTCAAATTCTAAATAAAAACGACATAAAACACAAATTAGCAAACCAGTGCTAGCATACCATAAGACATTTTGTTGAACTGTTTGACTTTTTTTTAAATTCGGTAATGATGTCATTCATCAGCCAGAGACAAATAACAAATTACCACAAAATAAAATCAAAATAATGTTTAGGCGTTGATCTATGTTAAATAAGTTATTTTTGTATATAAAATAATTATTAGTTCCGAATTTTAGTAATAAAATCCGTTTTAAAGTTGACTGCTAAAAATGAGCCATCTAGTAGCAAAACAAGGAACTGGTTGTCGGCTTCATAGTTTTCGAATGCTTCATTATATGTTCAGAAACACAGTGAAAGTCAACCGACGTTTATCTTAAGTTTAACTTTAATGGATCAATAGTTATTATAAGTTTAACTGGGAGATTCAAAAATCGGGCATCAGTGTTTTAACGGGTCCTTTATTAAGCGATGCTAATTCATTTCTGGTAATAGGTTGTAACGGCCATATTGCTATGTAAGCACAATGCATCCGGAGTGCAGTCACTCGAGAGTGTCAGTAGTGTAACATAGAGTCCGGCACTGTGTACACGCATATAACCATGTAACAATGTAATAATGTTTTCACCTACCAATAATAAACTTTTATAAATAATTACCAACTATATTATTGTGGGACACTCACATGCCCTAACATTGGCATCCCCTAACATTGGTGACCCCGACGTGCGAAGTGATGTGCCGAAAGTAGTGAAAAACAATTTACAGTATCCAGTTTCGAAGTGTGTGCATAATATGTCCTATATAAAATGGCGGAAAGTGAAGAAAAGGAATTAAAGGGTGAAGTTGACCAAATTACTATTACTTCAAGGATTGCAGAATTTTGGGAGGATCAACCCCGAACATGGTTCATCCACGTGGAATCTGTCCTGTTCAGCCGTAAGTTATCGGACGAGGCGAAATATCACCTAGTAATCGCAAAATTAGGCAAAAATGTGGTCCAGGCAGCAACAGACATTTTACTCAATCCGCCGGCAGAGAATAAGTATAATGCCCTGAAGGCTAGACTTTTAGCCGTATACGAAGAGTCGGAGAGTCGCCAGCTGCAAAAGTTAATCGGCGAAATGGAGCTCGGCGATCAGAAACCGTCGCAACTTCTTCGACGCATGAAAGACCTAGCCAGAGACAAAATCAAGGACGACACGCTATTTCTTTTGTGGCAAAACCATTTGCCGACAGCAGTACGAGCTGTGCTTATAGTTACGGACAGCAAGGATTTGAATACTTTGGCGTCAGTAGCCGACAAAGTGATGGAGACCGTCAAACCCATCAACGTCGGAGAAGTCAGCACATCGGATACGACCTCATTAGCAGCGCAAATAGCCAGAATCAATGTCCGGCTCGATGAGATGCAGTCAAGGCCACCGGGACAACGCGGCAGGTTTTCAACACGCAAGTCTCGAGAGCGCTACGGTAGGGATGCACGATCCATTTCCCGCGGGCGTCGAAATTCTACACCTCGTGGCACACCAGGTCGTGCCGATTGGATGTGTTTTTATCACTACCGGTTCAAGGAACGGGCGCGTAAGTGCGTGCCGCCGTGTTCTTGGCCCGCTAAGCAGCAGAAGCAGCCGGAAAACTGAGCGCCGTGCAGTCAGCGGCGGGTGACAGCTGCATCGGAACACGTAATTACCGTCTTAGTATAAGAGATAGATATAGCAACCTAAATTTTTTAGTGGATACTGGCGCGAACATTTCTGTAATACCGCGTAATGTAGTTAGTAAGAGTAGCCTAAGTAAAAGTAAATCGGACTATACGTTGTATGCCGCTAACGGCACAACTATAGAAACCTATGGCACTAAAACTTTGAGTCTAGATTTAGGGTTAAGATGATCCTTACGTTGGACTTTTGTTATAGCCGAGGTAAGCCAACCCATTTTAGGTGCCGATTTTTTAAAATATTACCATTTATTAGTCGATTTAAGTTCTCGTAAGCTTATCGACCAATTAACTCAATTTAAGGTTCTAGCTTCAATTGTAAGTTCGCCCAATAGCCAGACCATTAAAACTGTAGATATAAGTCATCCATTTTATGATTTGTTAGCGAAATATCCGGATATCACCAAACCCGTATCATTTAAAGAAACACCTAAACATTCAGTGTATCACCATATTGAGACAGTCGGACCACCCGTACATTGCCGAGCGAGACCGTTGCCACCGCATCGATACGCTAAAGTTAAAGAAGAATTTAGAATCATGCAGGAGATGGGAATTTGTAGACCGTCGAAAAGTGCGTGGGCAAGCCCATTACATGTCGTGGAGAAAAAAGATGGTAATCTACGTCCTTGTGGTGATTACAGAGCGCTTAACGCAATCACCAAACCGGATAGATACCCTATACCGAGATTATACGATTTTACCTATATACTTGCAGATAAAAAAGTTTTTTCCCGTATTGACATTAATAGAGCGTATCATTTTATAATGGTCGCTCCTGATGACGTAGAAAAGACCGCTATAATCACACCGTTCGGGCTTTTCGAATTCCCACGCATGAGTTTTGGTTTGTGTAACGCAGCGCAATCTTTTCAACGCTTTATGAATCACTCTGTTTTGCATGGTTTAGATTTTTTGTATACATTTATAGACGACATAGTAATAGCTAGTGAGAATTTGGAACAACACAAAAAACATTTAGCAGAAGTTTTTGAAAGACTTAGCAAATTCGGTATTACTATCAATTTAAAGAAATGCTCATTTGGTAAATCTAAAATTGATTTTCTTGGTTACGAAGTTTCCACTGATGGTATTCGGCCACTTAAAGAAAAAGTAGATGCAATTAATTCTTTTCCCAAACCAGAAACCGTAGACCAATTAAGACGATTTTTGGGAATGATTAACTTTTATCGGTTACATTTACCTCACGCAGTAGAATATCAATCAGAATTAAATAAATATTTAAAAGATTCCAAAAAGAAGGATAAAAGAAAAATTATTTGGGACGATAAATCGAACGAAGCCTTTATACAATGTAAGTTAAGTTTGCAACGTGCACCTGGTTTATCGTATCCGAAACCCGATACGCCACTTGCACTAATGACGGACGCATCGAGTAGCTGTGTGGGTGCAGTTTTGCAGCATCGCGAAAGCAATGTATGGAAGCCGTTAGGATATTTTTCTAAGAAAATGACACCTGCACAAGAAAAATATAGTACTTATGACAGAGAGCTTTTAGCTATTTATCTCGCTATTAAATATTTCCGGAATATGATTGAGGGACAAAAATTAGTTATTTATACCGACCACAAACCTTTGATTTTTGCTTTTAAAAAAATAGGTAGTGACAACGAGCTACCACGTAGAGTTAGGCAATTATTATTTATCAGTGAGTTTTCTACTGAAATTGAACATATTCAAGGTGACGATAATGTCGTAGCGGATGCATTATCACGGGTCGAGTCCATTTCTGTTCCCATAGCATTAGATTACGCTGACATTGCTCGTGCTCAAAGAAATGACGAGCAACTGGCCAACCTGCGTAAGCAAACCGGTAAGTGGAATTTATTAGAGATAGTATTACCGGGACATGACACTAGCATTGTTTGTGATATGTCTACACTAAAGCCTAGACCATACTTACCAGAACAGTTTAGGAGATTAGCTTTTCAGTCTGTGCATAACCTTAGCCATCCAGGAATTCGTACTACAGGTAAATTAATAAAGCAAAGATTTTTTTGGGTCAACATGAACAGAGATATAAGTATTTGGGCACGTTCTTGTAATGCATGCCAGCGTGCGAAAATACATAGACATGTTAAATCGGAATACGGTAAATTTCCATTGGCAGAACGTTTCACGCACATACATGTTGACATAGTAGGGCCATTGCCGATTTCTTTGCATGACTACAGGTTCTTAGTTACAATCGTGGACCGAGCTACAGGCTGGCCGGAGGCTTTTCCCGTAAAAGATATTACCGCGGAGACCGTATCAAAAGTCATTTATGAGGGTTGGATTTCACGTTTTGGCTGTCCTTTTCAACTTACTAGCGACCAGGGCAGACAATTTGAAAGTTCGCTTTTCAAGGAACTTATGAAGTATTTAGGTATATGTAAAAAGCGTACCACACCTTACCACCCTCAAAGCAATGGTATGGTAGAGAGGTGGCATAGATCGCTTAAAGCAGCTTTGATGGCCAGATTAGATTCAAAGACTTGGGTAGAAGAATTACCTACAGTGTTGTTAGGACTCCGAGCGGCACCGCGCACCGATACTAGTGTAAGTGCTGCCGAGTTGACTTATGGACAAACCCTAAGGCTACCTGGCGATTTCTATGACAACAACACAGATATATCTAATTATTGTCAGTATGTAAACAACTTACGTTCGTTAATTTGTAAATTAAAACCGAAACCGAATACACATAAGGATAGTCGCACAGTATTTGTGTATCCGGAATTAAGCAATTGTAGTCATGTATACATTCGTAATGATGGTGTTAAGAAATCATTGCAACCACCTTACGATGGACCATTTAGAGTACTAGAGAGAAAAGATAAAGTTTTTGTAGTTCAACTTCCGAATCGCATAACTAACGTATCAATAGATAGGTTAAAACCAGCTTTTGAGGTTGATATTAAAAATAAAAATGGCATAGATACTAATAATAAAAGTAATGTGAACAATAAAGAGAATAATACTACTAGTAGTAGCGATAGTCAACAGCATAACGCGTTTAGAGTAGCGGAGAGCGATAATAAAACGCTCAGCTACACTACGCGTAGCGGTCGAATAAGTAAAAAGCCCGTACGTTTCGATTTGTGAGTTTGGGTAAGTATAAAATTGTCATCAGCAAGTCGTACATTCTTGTATTATCATTACAAATAAACAGTTCTCGTGCAATTATATTACGCATCGATTAATTATTTAATTATGGGGAAAGCAGTATCAAAGGAAGAGATTGTTATCGCCCAAAACGGGGCTACTGCCAACTTACAGGATACAACTTGGAACAATTATTTTAGTTGGTCTATCGTTGGATTCTTAGTTTTGAGCATAATCATGTATTTCGTGATCAAGCGCTGTATGTCGAGAGCTAGGAGCTGGTTAAATGATCATGTACGAAGTATACAAGTACAAGTTTTGGAAACTGTAGAGGCAACAAGGGCCAGTTTTCGAAAAGGGAGAGACCCCAATTCAAGCAAGATTTCTACTAAACTCGATATCGTGTAAAAGTGTCAGTGTGTTTTCTCACAGTGGTGATACCGAGATAGCGTGTTAACAATTGTAAATTTTCAATTTTAAGATAATGAATATATTTTACAACCTTTATATTTTTTTATATACACCAATATTTTGATATTTTGTGATTATTATTTTTTGCAACTATTTTAATTTGTTTTGCTGTATTCAGTATGTGATTGTATTGTACTTTTGAATTGTGTATTGTATAATATTGTACTTTTGAATTATGTTTTGTAGATTTGTATTAAAATTTTTCCTACGTTTACACCCAAAATAAATAAATTTATTTAAAAAGGGGGAGAGTGGTGTAACGGCCATATTGCTATGTAAGCACAATGCATCCGGAGTGCAGTCACTCGAGAGTGTCAGTAGTGTAACATAGAGTCCGGCACTGTGTACACGCATATAACCATGTAACAATGTAATAATGTTTTCACCTACCAATAATAAACTTTTATAAATAATTACCAACTATATTATTGTGGGACACTCACATGCCCTAACATTGGCATCCCCTAACAAGGTTATGAAAATTACCGAAAAGCGTGTCAATTCTAAGACCCATTCTGACTTGTCGAAGTAACGTGTTTTTGTCGATAATCACATGTTTTTACAGTCATGCAAATCATCGTAAGGTTCATACTTCATACCGAAGAATTCTCAGTACGTGATTTCTGCCAAGTTGCACTAGGCCTGCGTAGTGAACCAAGGCATAACTCTCTCAGTAGTAGAGGAGGTTTTGGTCATATAAAATACAAGGTTCTTAATACACGCACAGACACACATTACGCCTTTATCCCCGACGGGGTAGGCTAAGGTGAAACCAGGGGACCCACTTTTCGCCATGTGTGCTCCGTCTCATGATGTGCATCTTCAGATCGGTAGTCATACCGCGCACGCTCTACAACTACGTCACCGAGGCAGTTGGTATTAATACGGATGGCAAATTTTATGCAATGCAATGCAATAAGCCCTGTATTATATACTGCCCACTGCTGAGCACAGGCCTCCTCTATTACTGAGAGGGGTTAGGCCTTAGTCCACCACGGTGGCCTAGTGCGGGTTGGTAGACTTCACATACCCTCGAAATTCTCATGGAGAATTCTCAGGTATGTAGGTTTCCTCACGATGTTTTCCTTCACCGTTAAAGCGAACGATAATTGGTAAACAATACACACGTAACTTCGAAAAGTCAGAGGTGTGTGCCTTGGGTTTTGAACATGCGGACATTGTCTCGGCAGACCGTTCCATTCCCAACTAGGCTATCGTCCACAATATCGTCAATTTTATAGAATTACATAAACTTCACCTTGTACTCGTCTTTCCCACAATAGTGACCTTGTATATAAAGATAATTATATAATTTAACTGTTCCTTACATCGATAGATAGCAATTGATTTATAATATATTCAATACGGTATACCTACGTGAAAGCTTCGCAGAAATTGTATGGTCATTCGATCTGAAATTAGTCGTTATTCATTATTAATTTATTAATTATTCCCTTGAATGTATTGCATTGCTAGAAGGTCAGCATGGATTTAATTATTAAATTATTGTATCACGTGTAGAAAATAAAATGATCAAACTGTGTATCGAGGTATAATGTAGTTTAGACGGTCCGGTACCATCAGGTCGATCAGTTTCTTGGGATACTAGAAGTCAGATCAATCGTTACTTCTTACTACAACAAACATTCAAACATGTTCACATAATGTCGTATATAATATTAGTAAGATTATCAAGAGCTCTTGATGTATCGAGCCATTTTTCCTTTCGAGAATATCTCCTTCAGTGATTCAAGAGGCGAAGAGAAAAGTTTCCATTGCAATGCAATGCAATGCAACCAGCCCTGTATTATATACTGCCCACTGCTGAGCACGGGCCTCCTCTACTACTGAGAGGGGTTTCTATTACCGAACTATAAGTAGCATCTTGGTTCTAGCGTGCACATGTCCACTCGAAACCATCTCAACGGCACTCGAAATAAAGCTATGTGTTTACAACACAATATCTTTATAGGGAACGTGCACGAACTATAGGGGGCAGCACAAAATCGACACAAGAGCCACATGTGGATAAAAAAGGAACTTTTCAAAGCTATAATTTATTTTTATTATTTTTTTATTATGTCAATAATGATAAAATATGGGTTCCGGCTGAATATTATTGATACCCAGCGTGGCCAGAATTAGGTTTTTTTTTAGATGGAGCTAGTTATTTAACCCCCGACAAAAAAGAGGGGTGTTATAAGTTTAGGGTGTGTATCTATATTTGTATGTCTGTCTGTGGCATCGTAGCTCTCAAACGAATGGGCCGATTTTGATGGGGCTTTTTTATTTGAAAGCTAATGTGATCGAGGTGGTTCTTAGCTATAATTTATGAAGATCTGTTCAGGCGCTTGAAGATTATCAGCTCATTTCTAACTTTCACAACTCCGATTGATTTAAAAGTTGGTGTACTGTGACTTCAGCAATGTTTTAAACACATGTTAACCTTAAGTTGATTCTGCAGCATCAAGCTGTCTGCTGGATACCCAACTCTTTAACAACTTATAGCAGATATAGCGTGTGTGGGCTCATAAGAATGGTCTCATTGAATAGGTGGTAGATAGTTGATTACCAAGGCCCCATGATGGAGAACATAGTAATTTAAAAAGTTTGAAATAAAAATTATAATAACCCCCGACACAAATAGCCTCTAAAAAGATAAAAAATAAAAGTCTGTTTGTCGTTTAAGTACCTAGTAATATTTTGACCTCGCGTCGGGGAACCGAACTCCGGACCAGGGAGATGAAAATACTTCTTTGGCGGTGTTATTATAATTTTTTTGATGTTATTGAAGCAAAATTAGGTGTTTATGTTCCCCTGATTACAGATTTGTTTGTATTGAATATTATCTCCAAAACATCATTGTTTTTATAAATTACGTAATGAGACATTTCTAAATACATTTGGAACTCATGATTATGTATGTTTTATACAGCTTTTATAATTTTTTGTCGATTTTGACATAACCATGGAATGTAAAAATTTCACACCATCTTATTTGTTTATTTTTTGGAGCATCCAAATGCACAGCAATACATTATCAACAATTTAAAATTTTATGTTTCATCTTTTTAATATTAATATTTTACGTAAATGACACGCATCGATAGGGGGAAATAATAATTAATGGATAATGTCAAATCTGCCGCTAAGCAACCCAGTGTGTGTAAGTGTAAAAGCACTGGGTTGCTTGGCGGCAGATTTGACTCGCTTTCTCTGCCTGTAATATCAGTTAATATAGACAAATAATTATTGCAATTCCATTCAACATTTACAAGTAACGCGGTTTGTAACACAAATTGAATTATATTAATTCGAAGCCGCAATTCCAGTTACCTACTCTATTATTGTTCGTCGAAATTGTCCAAAACATTTATCGATGACGCGGTTATCGGTAATTAGAACGGACTAACAGTTCGATTGTTATCGTGTTATATTGTAGTCACAAAAGCGAGAGAATATTTGATTTAAGTTATTATTGGTAAGTACGAATTTGACATTACATAGTTTATTTACATAGTTTACCAATTTTGTTATGGAGGTTTATTCAGACTCCAACCATTTATGTCCACATTGCCCCACGGACAGTCTGCGTCGTTTTACAAAGCGTGGTTTATCGGTACATATTACCCGCAAACATAAATCGGCAGTCGTATCCGCTTTACCACAACCCCCGTCATCCTCGCCATCGTCACAAGGGTCAGTGGCTGTGGACGTGCCACTTGTGGTTTTGCCAAATCCCAGTCTTTTAGAGCGATTGGGAAGCTATAGGGCCAATGTGCGCATTTTAAAGCATATTCCAAAAGGGGCCAGGAATCTGGCTGCCGGGAAATTATCTACTATCATCGAAAAGTGCCTTCAAAGTAACAGTCCCGATGATTGGTATGCACTACTTTCTTTTGCATATTTCGCTCTCAAAGTTCCTGAGGATAACGGGGTTACGGAATCACTTACCAGTAAAGTGAAGAAAAACATTGAGGGCACTTTCGACAATAAGTTACCCGGCGTAAGGTCACATAGATCCCCGTCTATATACAAAATGATCGAAACCAAAGTTTTCGACGGGGACTTAAGAGGGGCAGTAAGGCTTCTAACTTCAGATTGTACACTGGCGCCCTCAAACTCTAGCACGCTCGATAGTATGCGGGCCAAGCATCCGGATCCTCTTCGCCCCATCTCCTTTACACCTGCCACGTGTAGAGACATAGCGGTGTTAAAATTCACTTCTAAAGACGTGATGAATGCTGTTACTTCTTTTCACTGTGGCTCGGCGGCGGGATTGGATGGTTTGCGACCGCTGCATTTAAAGGAGCTGTTGGGAATCTCTGCGGGAGACAATGGACCAAGACTGTTGGATTCTCTGACGAATCTGTGCAATTTTCTCCTAGAGGGTAAATTAAGTAGTATTGTATGCCCCTTTTTATACGGGGCATCGCTCTGTGCACTCATTAAAAAAGACGGTGGGATACGGCCTATTGCTGTAGGCAGCGTAATTCGCCGTCTTGTGGCAAAGCTGGGTTGTCATGCAGCCCGCGACAAGGTGGCTAAGTTACTGCAGCCGCATCAGTTAGGGTTTGGCACGCCGCTGGGGTGCGAAGCGGCCATACACGCTACTCGTATTTTCGCTATGGATCCGCAGCGGGATGGTAACATTATTTTAAAGCTTGACATTAAAAATGCCTTTAACACTGTTGAGAGGGACGCGATGTTGATTGAGGCAAGGGATAAAATTCCCTTTTTAAGCCCATTCCTAGACCAGTGCTACGCTTCTCCCAGCAACTTATACTACAACGGAGACAGGATTATTTCGCAAGTAGGTGCACAACAGGGTGATCCGCTTGGTCCTTTACTTTTCAGCCTGGCAATCAACACAATAATAGGCGCTTTGGGGGCTCCACTTAATGTCTGGTACCTCGACGATGGGACAATTGGCGGAGACCCTAACGTTGTTATCAAAGATTTGGAGGTCTTGATTCCTAGGTTGAGAGATATCGGACTCTTAATAAATAGCGCGAAATGTGAGTTATATCCTTGTGGTGCCGTTGATAGTGGACGCATTGAAGACATTAAGAAAATACTACCCGATATAAGAGTCCTGGACAGGCAGACTTTTGAGCTTTTAGGCGCCCCAATCTTTCAGGAAGGCGTGTCCGTTTCCCTACGCACTAAAAGAGAAATGCTCGCTTCAGCCCGACAGCTTCTCCCGCATTTATCCGCTCACGTGGCTTTTGCCCTCTATCGTAGCTGCCTCTCTGTCCCAAAATTGGTGTACTTAATGAGAACAAGTCCCACTTGGTTTTTTCCCGAAGAGGTTGATCTTCTGGATAGTGAAATCAGGGAAGCTCTAGAAAATATTTTGAATATACGCCTCGATGATAAGCATTGGCTACAAGCATCTTTACCTGTTAGGCATGGGGGATTAGGTGTTAGGCGTGTGAGAGATACCGGGGTATCGGCCTTTTTGGCATCCGTGCACGGGGTTTTGGGACTGATCACTAACATATTCCATGTACAGGGTGACAGTATCCTCATCCCTTTTGCTGCGGAGGCTTTAAGCGCCTGGTCGTCGATGTGTCCTACTGCCAATCAGCCTCGAAACCCAAGTATGCAGCGTCAGTGGGACGAGCAGGTGTGCAATGCAAGAGTCGCTGAGTTACTTGAAACAGCGATGGGAGCCGACGTTGCTCGACTCAAGTCGGTTTCTAGTTTGGAGTCGGGAGCCTGGCTTCATGCAGTTCCCTCACCTCATTTGGGGACTCTCCTGGATGATGGTTCGCTGAGAGTGGCCGTCGCGCTTAGGCTTGGCTGTAACATTTGCGATCCGCACGAGTGTGCATGTGGGGCGCAGGTTGACGCCATTGGCCATCACGGTTTGAGCTGCAGTAGATCAGCTGGTCGATTTCCTCGGCACCACATGCTCAATGACATCATTCGTCGTGCCTTGGTGTCTGCCGGCTTACCTTGCATTTTGGAACCGCCTGGTTTGAGCCGCTCCGACGGGAAACGGCCGGATGGGCTGACTCTAATTCCATGGCGTAAAGGTCGTTGTCTTTTGTGGGACGCGACGTGTGTTAGTACATACGCCGCTTCTCACTTGGCACGCACTACGCATAAAGCCGGTTCGGCTGCCGAATGGGCGGCAGGTCAAAAACACTCGAAATATTCCACACTCGAACGGACATATTTTTTCATTCCATTCGCGGTAGAGGTTAGTGGGGTGTGGTGTGCGGAGGCTAAGGAGTTTGTACGGGAACTGGGGCAACGCTTAAGAAAAAACGGCGAGGATTGTCGTTCTGAATCTTATCTGGTGCAACACATATCCCTCGCTATACAGCGTGGTACTGTTGCAAGCGTCATGGGCACTTTTGCACCAGGTATGGTCCGGGGCGGCCTCTTTGATTAGGTTTAAAAAGGGAAAAAAAAAAATAATAATAATAATAATAATATTGTAAACTTGTTTATTCAATATTGTTTGCTAATTGAATTATTGGTATTATATAGCTGTGTGGAATTACTTATTTTTAATGCGTAAAAAGTTTTATTTTAATACGCTTTTATTAGCTTCATACGTATGTTAGTATGTACCGAAACTTTGAACATGAGTTTGACCCCCTTCAAAACGTCGGATTAAATCTAAATTTGGCATACTTATCAAGGACCGATGACAATTGAATATTTTAAACTGTATGTAGTTATCTTATGGAAAAGGGTTCATCTTCTTTTTCTCAAATAGATAGAAGTAAATCAAACACACATTCGAAAACACTTTTAGCAAAAAATAGCACCGACTTCATTTGACATTTATTTTTAGAACCAAAACTGAAAGCAATTTTATACTTTTTTTTTATGATTTGATACCACATACGTTTATGCGAATTGAATGTTGACGGCATGTTTATTGAAGTAGAGCTCTCAAGAACCTACAAAGAAATATAAATTTAATCAGAATTTCTTATTATTCTAGCAAAATAGCCGAGAAGGTCGTGGGGTTATAGTGTTGTGTAGACGTTTAAACAGGCCCGACCCAGGCTTCGCGCGCGAGGTCGACTACCTCTGAAACAAAGAGGTGGAGAGTCTGTTGTAATTATATCTTATATGATCGGCTTGTTAGATACGAGATTTCTTAAAAAAAACCGTTAAATATTACGTCGGTACGCCAACTATTTGCTGAAAATAAAAATTACAAATTATGTTTTCAACATTGACTGCAATATACTTCAAAACGATATTGTTTGCATACTACTTGATAGCAGAAATAGTAGTACCTACAGTTGTGCCTGCTACATTATATATTCATGGTACATAGAAATCTACTTCTTAATTAACTACTATTCAGAATTGTAAACCTTATATCAGATTATTACAATTCTTCACTAATTAGAGCAAATGACACAAATACGACCGCTGAATACACAGCTAATGAAATAAATTACGTAACAGCATAAAGTTCTTAACCTATACGATGAATCAAATTTATTAATTGAAACGGCTTTTTGATTTCATGTAAATATGTAGAATGTAATTTGATTAATATTACTATTATAGCAACGATTTTCGTGTGGTTATTTAAATATCAAATCACAAATGTGTATGATTTATACATGGAATTGCTAAATATATTCATTAGACTGATAATTATTTTGTGGTATTTCCGGATACTAAGGAATTTTTATGGAAGGCATAGTTATGAATTGATGATCTGGTGATTTTTTAGCAAAGCGAAGTGACTTCAATGCAATTGATGTTGAGAAAGATCAAGTTTTTTCTGATTCCGTGCTAAAGACGATGTAACTATCGAATGCTGGGTTGCTCTTGTGTGGCGAAAGTATATACTTAAACACTCGCATAATGGGGGCAAGTGGCGCGTCCTTAACATGACTATCCATTTATGTGACTAGCATTACCTGGTCAATGGTCATACAATACATTAACTTAAAATTAAATCATAAAGACAAAAGTAAATCTTGTAACATCATATATTGTCCCTTCCTCGCAAGTACATTGCATCTTTCGCCACGGTATCCCCTGCCTGTCGTAAGAGGCGACTAAATGGGGCTTCTAGAGAGTCGTGGGGCGAGCAGCGGGGGATAAAAGTCCGGCTTTATATTTTCCCAGGATAGCCTATATGTTAATCCAGGACATAATATACCCGTGTGCCGAATGTCATCGAAATCCGTCCAGTAGTTTTTGCGTGAAAGAGTAACAAACATCCATACATCCAGACAACAAAACTTAGAAACTTTCGCGTTTATAATATTAGTAGGATTATATAAGCAATGAAATAACAATTAGCTATTAAATTTAGCACCCAGCCGCAGGCTAACCGAGATAGATAGTTTGCATTTCCCTCCCAAAAACTGTCTAATAAATATGGGTATTCCTGTATTTGTGGATGTGGTTAATTACCAGGAAATGACTGCACTTAATTATTACGAATACATATTTGTTTAAAGCTATTGTGCCAAAATATTCGTATTCCGAGAACGGCATAACATGATAATTATGACAATAGTTTGATGTGAGTGGCGGTATTTAACCTTTGTTTCGGATAATATTATTATATTCGAGTGTATTTTGGGAATTTCTGTATTGTAAATTCAATGCACGTTGTTCAGTTGACCTCGGGCACCTGTTTGTCGTTCTATTTATAAGTTTGGTATTTTACCGGGAAATGGCCTTTGCAATATTGCTTTTTGTATATTAAAATGGCATATTCATATATTTACCTATAAATATTTAGGCATTTTTATATGAATATAATGCATTTCTGTATCAGCTTTTGTCCCACACTAATGTGTACTTGCCACACATTGTTTTACACACAGTTGCAGAAATTTGATTTGGTTTTTACAACTGGTGGACGACAGAGTTCAAGATCCACCAACTCACATAAATGTTTTAACCCACACTGAGTAATTCTAAACCTGAGAAACTGATTTACAATTACTGTCTCGCAATGTTGTTGTGTTTTTTATGCACTATAACTACATAGTATCTACACACGCTTTTAATACCCGAAAGGGTAGGCAGAGGCGCATCAATTGCTCCCACACTTAGAGGTAGCGAGGGTAGGTAATACCTTGATACAGTACCCACGGTTATTGTTCACTTACTACAAAGTTTCACTATTGCTATACATTTAGGTGATTAAAAATATGATAATTATTCGCAATTTTTTTACTGACTTTAAAAAAGGAGGAGGTTCTCAATACGACAGATTGTTTTCGAAAAAAACGCACAGTGTGCTAAGAATGTGGCAAAAACTCGACAGGATTCCGTTTCGGTATATTGGGATTGGTTGTGAGACTAACACGTTACTGACGTATTGGTCTCTCAATCAATTACAAACATCAAAATTAAACGACATCGTCTTACGAGTTGCGTTTTTGCTACACTCTAAGTCCACCGTGTAACTTTTAATAAGAAAGAAAGAAGAAAGAAAAGCAGTTTATTAATTAATAACTACAGGAAAATGCTTTGACACGATGGGGCTGCGAGCGATGTCTAGTCTCAGAATGATTTGATATTTGTTTACATCAAGCACATTATATAAAATTAATTTGAAGTGAAATAAACATATTCCCATTAACAAATATATGCTTAATATTTCGGGGATTGTCGGGTGTTTCGTAATTAGGTGGCTATGCTGAAAATCGACACGTTACGTTAATTTTGGTTGTGGAACACTACCAGTATATTATTACGATTGGATCGTTCTATACGGGCAAGGCAGAGATGCCCGGGTTATAAGAAAAGTCCATAGTGGATCGATTGTTTAGAGATGATTATCCCTCGTCAGTTGACATAATTATGTCGGCCTGTTCATATACACAGGCTGATGAACGCGACACATTTACGTGGACCACTTTGGCGTTTTTTATAATAAACTAGCGCCCCGGCTTCCCACAGGTAGCAAAGCATAATATTATATATAATATAATAACAATACCAGCCCTATATTATATACTGCCCACTGCTGAGTGCGGGCCTCCTCTACTACTGAGAGGGTTTAGGCCTTAGTCCACCACGCTGGCCTAGTGCGGATTGCCTCACGATGTTATCCTTCACCGTTAAAGCAAGCGATAATTCTCAAAGAATACACACATAACTTTAGAAAAATCAGAGGTGCGTGCGTTTAGGTTTATAACACACACACTTCCAACAACGCTATCGCTTATATCCTTATATCAGAATCGCCTACGTTTTGTACTAATATACTAATAATACTCGGTCCTCGAACATCGCTATCGTTTCGATAAGTTATATTATATCGCTTGTCGAATATCGTCCCGATTCGGCATACCCTACCTGTAGTTAGCCCGCAGTCGTGTTAATTAATTAAACTTTTAATGATGTGCGGTATAGGTTTACAGTGCAATCAATCTCGTGGTTTGTTCATCTGCACTAATAATTATTGGTATCCGTCATTAATTTAATTGAGTATTAGTGATTAGTGCGGTGTATCGGGCGGGTATCCAATGAGTATCATCTATAATAATTATTTGTATGGACGTACCGCATGTGTAGTAATTTAATTATTCTAATATTACTAGTATTCATATAAATAAAATTTTATGTTTGAATTACGTTACGTGTTCCATATATCTGATTCCTTGAATTGTGGATTGTTCACTGGATTGCTATGTCCACTTAATAAGTAGATGACTTGTGTACTTTGATAGTATTAATTAATAACTGCGTGTATTAATTAGTGAAGATATGACCCATCGGCATATCGGTTATAACTAACCTAACAGGTTAATTTTGGTCCGACGATAAGGACTCACGGGATGACTTCCGACTCAATACTAAAACTGATAAGGTTCAAATAAATAAAAAAAGAACGGGTTGCACTCCAGGAGTGCCGGCAGAAGTGAAAACATGAACATTAACGTTGTGCATTTTTTGAATATTTTGGAATGGTTAGGGAATAATTTCGCACGAATTGCTTTATTTATCAGTATAAAAGTACTAGCATTTATGTGGTTAAATACAATATTTATTTATTGCGCTATCGTCATTGATGTATTAAAAAACCCAAGATCAGAGATGTTCAAGATACCTCATAAAAGTATCTCAAATACAAGTTACAAGATACTTGTAAATAAAGGATTTGAGATACCAGATACAAGATACTTTTGAAAAAGGTATCTAAATACTAGATACAAAATACGTATTTTCTAAATACTTTTTTCAAATAAGATACTTTTTAAAATGAAACATATTTTTATTAATTTTGACAACTTTTAAATTTCAAACGGTTTTAAAATTGCGGCAATGAATACGTACAACGGTCAGTTTTTTATTAGTTTACGTGCAATGTTCATACTACCATATTTTAGTTCCAAATACGGTCACCGGGGTGCTGTTCCATACAAAATGTTACTTAAACTGCAGTGCTGAGGTCTCGGGTTCGTTCCGCGGGTCGGGCAAAATGATATTGGATTTTTCTATTCAGTATCAGCCTGGAGTTTGGAATGTGTGTCGAAAATGGCGATAGACTCATCCCCTATCACATCATGGGACAGAAGACGCACGGCGAATAATGGGTGCACTAGTTCTGTCTGACGCCTCTGCCTACCCGTTTTCGAGATAAAAGGCGTGAGTGTCTGTGTGTGTGTAAGTTACTTTAACGAAATCATTTCGTTAACTATAATATAACGCGTAAATTTGTGCTCGGTGTACTGGTGTTGATACCAGGTACACTTTAAAAATATTTCGTATACTAGATAATGCTCGCGGCTCCGCCCGCGTGAAAAATTTTTCCGGGATAAAAATATTTTTCCGGGAAAAAAGTGGATATCAACTTTGAAGCAAATCAATGCAATAATAACTTTCTACCCCTTCTTAACCCTGTTTGGGGATGAATTTCAATGAAGTACGAAACAAGTCTTACATGAATTCTGTTAAAAAATGTTTATGCAAAATTTTAAGTAGATTGGACCAAGGAATCACGTTGTCCCATACAAACTTTGTCCCCCCTTTTCACCCCCTTAGGGATACAATTTCGGAAAATCCTTTCTTAACGGATGGCTACGTAATACGAAGAAAATACCCTCCAAATTTCACATCTCTACGATCAGTGGTTTAGGCTGTGCATTGATCCGTCAGTCAGGACAAAGCATTTTATATGTATGGGTTAGTCCTTTGAATATAGATGTTAATAATTTTTTTTTTAAGGGTACGTTCAGATTTGTATGTAGGCATGCATAGCCTTAAGCCTTATTCAGACGTATCAATTATTGCATGCAATATTCGTACGCTATTATTGCTTATCAAGACATCCCGTCGGAATATGCGCAATGGTTAGGCAATTTCATACGCGTTGCCGTATGTATGCGAGTCTATTGACAGATATTCAAAAAACTAATGTTGCTAGCAATTTTTGCGTACCCTTATTGCTAGCAACATCTGACCTGTTTAATGGCCCATTCACATGATGCCATTTTCTAGTACATACAAGAGCCATAATTGAATGCAATACCTTACGCGCAATAATTGACCTTCAAAAATTGTAAGCAACTATTTACACGTGGATATAAGTAAAAAAATGGAATGCAATTATTGAATGAAAGTCTTGACAGTAAATAATTGCAAATGTCTTTTGTTTACATCGATACAATTATGTTTAGGTGATTAATGCTAAGAACTGACAACCGCTGGGGTAAACGAGTTCTTGAATGGAGACTGCGAGTCGGCAAGTGTAGTGTAGGACGCTAGTACGGTCGTATCGCTTACCATCAGGCAAACGGCTTGCTCGTCTCGTCATTCAATGCCATAAAAAAAATCAAATGTTGAACGTTTTAGATTTTAGAAGCTACCGTGTTTATTAAAAAATATGAGTAAAAGGTATTAAAATTAGGTTCTGCTGAATTAATAAAGTTCATTGAGATTTATCGCAATCAGGAGAATCACTGATAATCAAAATTAAGAGACTCACTGCCCTCATGTTTTCAAAAGAAGAGAAAAACCAGTTGAACACAATGTTTGGTTAACCAATTATAGCATGTGCTTTTTACACAAACAAATCAAGAATGTTACGTGTTGGTTATTTAAACCATGCAAGTCATATATTGCTTCAATTTAATTGTATGCGACAGGCAAGAAACTTGCAACGTGTATATGGGCCTTAAATGAGACGTTAATGTAAAAAATGCATAGGTAATTAGTAAAAGTATTTTAGCAAATTAAGTATTTATAAAACACTAAGATACTAAAAAATTGTATCTAAATACAAGATACAAAATAAAAATTAAAAAAGTATCTTAAATACAAGATACTAAATACGTATTTTGTATCTTGTATCTGTATTTCAGATACTTGTATCTAGATAAATCACATCTCTGCCCAAGATGCACAGTTTCTTGCAAATAACACATCAATAAGTGTCGTCGAGTGGTCGTCAGAGGAGGCCTACACCGAAAAGGTTGAAAAGGCTAATGAAGAAGAAGTGCCGTCGATAAGTTAAACTAAAATAACCTCCTCCTTTTGGAAGTCGGGTAAAAGAAACAAACAATTACAAATTTTGATTGACTAAACACAAATTCGATCTTACGCCTACCACATAAAGTAGATTTTTAAACGCGAGCAACGGACGTTTAGTTTGGTTTTTGATAAATGTCAGAAATGCAATGGTCATCACAACCAAAGTAGAATAAATAAAAATTTGAATAAATAATTTAACGTTCTATTCTTTTGTACTCGTGCTGTGCCCACGCTGGGGAGATAGCTTCTACGCAATGTATTTAAGGTTCATATTAGATTAGTAAGGGATGGTTTTAATGACGTTAATAAATAAAAATGCACTCGTTTCAAGAATTATAGCTTCTACGCATTGTATTTAAGGTTCATATTAGTAAGGGATGGTAAAACCTCCGCATCAGTTTTTCATCAGGATCGCGAGTTTAACATTTTATACCCATCCCAAAAGTGCTTAACGCCGCTAAAGAAGTTTTCACTTCAGAAAAAGACCAATCACAGACAAGCGGCATTAAAATGCAAGTAAAAATGTAGTCGAGACTCGTTCGCTGAAGCGGCGAAATTGTATCATTTGTGCAACAATAAATGCAACAGATTAGAAGGCGCGCCGCAACGAGGCCTGCAATAATACGGAATGCTTCAACGTCTTTTTTTTCTTTAGAACTTTTCTCGTCAGTTGCTCCTGACCCGGCGTCGACTTGACTTTTTTCCCCGTCGTGCAGTTTAGAAATAATAACTATAATATATTCCTCGGAAGTTTTACTTCATTTATTTATTTTATTTCGGAACACTATTAAGTTATACACAGCACAACTATCTTATATAAAGTCTTAGGTTAGGTATAGAGCCTTGAGGTATTTACAACTTATTCCAAAGAAAAATTATGAGGTACTTGATTGGATATATTTTAATAACTTAATTCTAATATTTAAATTTTTACTACTTTAAATAGGTAAAGACAGTAATTTAAATCTAAATTTTAGTGAATAAGACAATAATAACAAGGCTTAGTTAAAAGAACAGAAGTATAACAGCTTGAATTAGAATTATTTAGGTAACAGTGATGTTGACTGATTTTGTAAATCTTTTACACTACATTTTGGAAAACTCTCCGTTTTATTTTGTTTTTATAAATGATTGATTTGTCACAAACGATGTCAATGTCTAAGAACTTAAAATTGTATAATTGTAAATTGAAGGTAGATTTGTAACACTAACTTTTCGGACCACCAACACCTCAGTCCGCCCCGTGACTACGAAGTGCTGCAAAGCCTTCGAAACGTCGGGAGAAAAATTAAATAAAAAACCGCGATAAAATCCGTTATAATAGTTTAATTTCGATGTCAATGTCATTACAATTAGGCAAATAATTGTAAGTTGGAGTTTTGGCGGGAACTTGGAAGTTTCATGAGGTGCTCTTGTTTTAATTCATTATTTTGGTGATACTTAGTGGAATATTGCATAATTATGGTGCTATATTATCCAATATAGTTCTAATAAAGAGCTCAAATGAAGTGAATTGAAATAATCGCGTTAATCAAGTGTTTTTTTTGTAGCCGCCAAAACTCCTCGATAAAGTCTTGGTAAGGTAGCCACTGCTTTACTTCGACATACTACAGATAATAAAAAAGACAACCCAAACTTGACATTGGCAAAATGTGAACACAAGTGCCATTAAAAATAAATATATAAGTTCTCACCATTCTGGTTAGTGGCGAACTGTAACTCAAGTTAGTTCTAAAGAATGTTTCTTTAAATAATTTATAGGCTGAGAACCTTGGTAGCCGACTCGGAGTCGATATGTTTATTCTATTGAAGAGCTGTGGACAATCAATACCAGAGTTTAAAAGCTTGTTAAGGAAGACTAAGTCTAAATATCTTCTGCGTACTGTTAATGACTGCATTTTATAAAACACGAGACGCTTACGGTAGGATGTCACAAGACGAGCACTGTAATTATTGTAACGTAAATAATTTAAAAAAAATCTTTGTATCTTTTCTATTCTGTTTTTGTTGACATCATAGTGAGGAGACCAAACTTGGGAGCAGTACTCAAGAGTACTCCTCACCAGTGAATTATATAAAGTAATCTATGTGGAAGGGCGCTTGAAATGGCCGCCATTTCTCATGATGAATCCTAACTGTATGACTTAGCAGTGATAAAAAGCGGCGGTAGCCTAGTTGGGACGGACTGCCGAAACGAATGTCCGCAGGTTCAAAACCCAAGGGCACGCACCTCTGACTTTTCTAAAAAGTTATGTGTGTATTGTTTGTGAATTATCGCTCGCTTTAACGGTGAAGG
Source organism: Sphinx pinastri (assembly GCA_947568825.1). Taxonomy (NCBI): domain Eukaryota; kingdom Metazoa; phylum Arthropoda; class Insecta; order Lepidoptera; family Sphingidae; genus Sphinx; species Sphinx pinastri. Next base: position 3,041,949 of record OX387614.1, on the reverse strand, counting down.
AAACCATCGTGAGCAAACCTGCATATCTCAGAAGTTCTCTATAGGAATTTTGAAGGTATGTGAAGTCTGCCAACCCGCACTAGGCCAGCGTGGTGGACTAAGGCCTAAACCCTCTCAGTTGTAGAGGAGGCCCGTGCTCAGCAGTGGGCAGTATATAATATAGGGCTGGTATGGTGGTATGGTAGCAGTGATATATTAGTCATGTGAATATTCAAATTAAGCTTACTATGTATGTAGACCCCAAGGTCACGGATGTCTCTTACAGTATTAAGCAGAGTGTTATCTATATAATATCTATGGTTAACTATATTTTTAGTGTTCCTAGTGAATGATATGTGATAACTGTTATCTACATTAAGATACAATCCGTTTTCACTACACCAACCGAATATGTTGTCTATGTCTTTTTGAAGTAAGTCGCAATCGTAATTTCCTGAGAATGTTTTTACAATTTTTAGTCATCAGCAAACAGAAAATCTTTTGATTCAGATAAGCAGTTGACTAGGTCATTTATAAATATTATAAATTTATTTATTTATTTATTTATTTATTTATTCAACACACACAGTCATTACAGGATATACCCAATTCGAACTGGCGGGACTATTATAAAATAACATAAACATACTGTACAAACTATAACTATTTATAAAAACAATTATACAACATAACTTAAACTAAGTATAACAAATAACATATAACAACAATTTTGCGAGCTCACTCCAGTTACATGACAAAACATCTGTTTTTACATGCACCTCATTTAATGTTTTAATGGCTAGGGTGAGAGGCGTCTTGGCCAAGAGGTTGGTCCTGGCAGTCGGCACCGCCAGTAGCGGCGGGCGGCGCCGCCTCCACACGTACCGGTCCGGCACGCTCAGGCACAGGCGGCGCAGAACCCCCGGGTTATGCTCGACACCCCGCAACAGCTTCACCAGGTACGACGCGAGGGTGAACTCGCGCCGCACCCTCAACTCGTTGTACCCGACCATACCTAGTACGAACAAAGTGGGGTACATCAGCGGATATAGCGGATATACCCCATAAAGTTTCAAGTACAGGTACCTCGTGAACTTGTTCTGGACCCGTTCTAGCATGGCCGCGTACTTTGCTTCGTGCGGAGACCATATGACTCCGCTATGCTCCAAGTGGCTCCGGACCAGAGCGTCATATAGCATCCTAACGGTAAATATTAGCCCCCCGAGGCAATTCTTGTGCTTTGGGTCTTCACACCCAATGCACGCCCATGCGCGGGGGAACATTAGTCGCGGGCCGAGGCACACAGTCAGTGTGTATACCTCTTGGTTGCATAACACATTGAGGCCTAAAAGGGCCCGCGAACATTTCCTGGCACCCTTTTCTTTTCCACCCATCCTGAGAACCTTTCTCCATTCCCCACCTTTCCTTCCATCATCCTATTCCACTTCCTTCCCAGGCCCCCTGCAGTCGTCAAGCCGGGGGACTCCAGTATCCCATTCGCAGGTTTCCCCCGGTGTTGACTGCAGGATCGCCTATCCAAAAAAAAAAAAACGGTAAATATTAAAGGTCCAAAGTGTGATCCCTGAGGAACGCCGGATTTTGTCTGTTTTTGATTGACAATTATTCACAACTACGTAAGATTTTCGATTTCTCAAGTAAGAATCGAACCAGCATAACCTTAGATCTCCCAAACCACACTCGGATAGTTTAGTTAACAGTAAGTGGTATTGACTTTGTCAAAAGCTTATATCGGTGTAAATGACATCCGTTTGTATTCGACGATCCATGCAGTCGTATAAAGTTTCAACATGGTCGATCAAATTCGTGTTTGTAGAATGACGGGTTGATGACTTACATGCTTATACGGGTATGGATATAAAACACTTTCAAATACTTTCGAGAAAATTGACAGAAGAGATATTGGCCTTTATTCCTAATGTCAGATTTAGAACCGTTTTTAAAGACTTTATTTTAGCATTTTTCGTATAAGTTGGAAAAACACCAGTTTGAAGTGACCTGTTGAATATTAATGACAGAAATAAGCCGGTATTCCATCAGGGCCGATACCTTTATACTGATTAAGGACTTTTAACTTATTTAGTACAACATTATTATTCAGAACTATTGAGTTAAGACATATATTAAAAACTGATTTATTCAAAGGTTTGGACTATTGATGCAGAATGTCGTTATCCTCACATGTAATGTTTTTTTAGCAAATAGAGAACACACTTGAGCATTATTTGTTGCGATTGTTGAGCTTAGGGACATTGATGCCGGTATGTGAGATTTATTCATCCTTTTGCGTTTAATGTAACTCCAGAAAAACTTTGGATTACAAGCAATGTTAGACTCTATAATATTTATGTATTCATTGTAACTCTGTAAGATCAGTTTGTCACATCATTTGTTGAGAATATCTAACTCAATTTTATCTCTGCCGTTTTTATATTTTTTATGTCGTTTCCATATTTTTTTCTTTTCATTAATAACTCTCCGAACGTCATAAAATATGTTGAACTCTTTTTCGATTTAACTGACTCGATGGAATTTCCACCTTTCTGACTGTATTTCCTTTGATGGTTAATTCACACTATCATTACGCCTTTTATATTTGATCGTCCATCATATTATGATGTATCATCATGCGGTTCAGGATTACGCATAATTGAAACAAAAATGTAACCGTTAAACCTACGTTAACGTAATTAGTGTTTGGCATTAACCTACAATCGATTGCAACTAAGAAAGTGATAAAACGGCAAGTAGTTAAACACAGATTAATAACATTTATCGGCTGCTGCTTTAAAATAATCCGCAATTAGTTCCTTACAATAAAAGAGCGCGATTTGAAATCCCGATAAACTTGCCAATTGGCAAGATAGAAGATCCCCGCATTGTCGTGTGACGTTACAATGCCGTTCCGTCGGCGTTGCAGGCGACGGCATTCCATGCCATCTGCGGTATCCGGAATGCTTTCCCGTGATTTATCTCGGCAATACAAATTGAGAAACCAATTGTAAATTGCATTTTCTGAGCCGATAAGATTAATAAATTGTCTAGCTTTGAATTGTGCTGGTTTTAGTGATTTTTATAACGAATGGAGCGATTAACGTGGTGAGAACATCTTGCCGATAACACCACTCAGATTTTAGGCCACATAACACTGCATGGTACTGCGTTGGGCTTTTTTATTTTATTTTTATTACATCGAGTGACGAGACGAGCATGCCGTTCGCCTGATTGTAAGCGATACGACCACCCATAAACAGTAGCAACACCATCCAGCAATTATAGTTACGAAGTACTGTGTGGCATTCCACTGCGCTCGTTATCCTGAGACATAAGATGTTAAGTCTCAGTATGTCCAGTAGTTACACTGGCTACAATGTCCTTCAAACTGAAATACAACAGTGCATGCACACTGTTGCTTGGCGGTAGAAATAGACATTGCTGTGGTACCCACCCAGACGGACTCTTACATATGAGAGACCTACCACCAGTAAAAGTCGGCTTGTGAAGCTGAGGCACGTTCTTAGAACGCCCCATATGAACAAACTAGTTTTTGCTCGCGGATTCGCCCGCGTGATAGGGTTTTTCCGCTTTTTATTTTCCCGGGTTAAAAAGTAGCATATGTGTAAATCCAGGATATGATCTATCCGTGTACTAAATTTCATGGAAATCCGTTCAGTAATTTTTGAGACGCGTAGTAACAAACAAACAGAAAAACAGACAGACAGAAAAGAATTACAAAAATCGCTGATTTGTGTTCCATTACTCTTCTTTAGTCACCTCCTTTCTTTTTTATCACATTTATTTAAATGTACAGACTATAGACACGTCGGTTCTACGGCTTTATTACATGTATAGATAGGTAACATTTTCCTTCAACCCGTCTTTTAATGCGACATGATAATCTTTTGCTGTCAATCCAGACGGCCTTAAAAGATTAAGGTGAATGTCTTGACATTTGCCTTAAATGTTGCGAAACATGCCGCGCGTCAATATTAAAAGACATAAAATTTACATCGTTGAAATTTAGAGTGACGTCACGCGACTCTCCCAAAAATTGGCGACTTTAGCTTCACCGAACCGTTTATACAATCCTTGAAATCGATCCAGTAGGCAATGCGAGCCCTAGTTTCGGCAGGCGCGCACCCCCCCCCCCCCCCCCCCTCCCGCCTCGCCCAGAGGACACGGATATCTACCCTCTCGCTCCCTCACCCTACTCCATGAATGATCGAGTGACCTACTCCCTTATCAAACTTATAACACAGTAGGGGTTCGATTCGAATGCTTGTCGGATTTCAAATGCTTAAATTCAAGGAGTTAGTCTCACTTGTTGTGCCCGTACTAGGTTGCGGTTCGATTCTCAGTAAGGGAAGGACTTCTGTGACTATGCACTTGAGTTGCCCGGGATTAACGGTTCCCGATAGTCCTGACTACTATCTTATGGATATCAGTACGGCAAAGCGTAGGCTAATTGACAGGTTACGGAAAACTCGTGCAAGATTTTCCATTTTGAGCTGCCCGGAATTGGCGACGGAGTGTTCTTACGAGTATCAGCAGTCTTATGTCACAAAATACCGAGAACTAAGCATTACATACATTAAAAATCGATATTTTAATGTTTTGCGCGTATCAGAACCCAGACCGTAAGTCGCTCTGTCATTAAAAAAATCATATGACAAAACCGTACATTTGTTCCATTACAAGCCTGTAATTTGTTAAACTAACGTTCGCGCTACAAATTACCATTCAAAGTGGTCATGAATAAATAACTGTATGCGGTCTAATGTCGTTTGCCCTTCGGCGGGGATATAGCGACGTGTCGCGGGCAACGGGCGATGCACACTAGTCCCCGTGCCTGTGGGCATTAGATGACAATAATTGTAAACCAGTCTGGGTGTATCATAACCATAGATTTACATTATCTTTGATTTCACTGGTCAGTATTATTACATTGCTTCTTCTTAAGATATGTGTAGTGTCAAATTTTTTATCACATGATTTCCCTATTACATACTTTCCACACTTGAGTCCACTTGCCAGTAAATCCTTCATGTTATAAAACAGTCCTCCAGCGGCGTGTGTTGGTCTGTCTCTCTAAAGGCGATACATTCAAAAATTACTGAACGGATTTTGATGACATTTGACATGAAGATAATTTGAGACCCTGCAAAGGACATATGCTATGCAAACTTTATCCCGGGAATAGATATCGCGACTTTTATCCCGGGAAAACTCGTTCACTCGGGCGAAACTACGAGCATAAAACAGATTAAAAATAATAAAAATTGACTAAATTTCTGCACTCCTAGTAAACTTACGTATTATTACAAAGATCAATACGATCAATAATAAAATTAAATATAAAATAAAGTTGTCTTTATTAACCGAGCATAATAAAAAAAATATTTACAACAAATCATTAAGCTTTAGAACTATTTTTCAATTATAGATAAGCAACATATAACTTTGTGTATCATGGTGCCACGTAGCTCAGTTTGGCAATGCTAAAGTCTTCCTCCAATAATCCAATCAACAATGAAGAGTTAAATAAACCTCTGCCTCATGTAACACAAGCTTAATTTTGAAGTCCACTGTGGATGTGAGAATGAATATTTAACGTGGCCAACTGTAACCCTCCGATTACCGCAGCGACTGCTTGGCACAAATCGATAGGCCGTGGATTGATTACTGTTGGTTTTGCTTTGAAGTTTGTTTTGTTACAGAACAGTATACTTTTTTGTAAGTCATTGGGATTTATAAATCAATGTGGAAGTACGACATATTTTTAATATAAGGCTATTAACACTGTTTTAATAGCGTAGAATCACGGATTGAGTGGCCTTAAATAGATGTATGACATTGAGTGTGTCATTGATATAGCAATGGCAGATTAGTAAATTCAATTCAAAATAGCTGACTCTAAAACGTCTTATATAAGTGATGGCTAGTTGAGTACTTATATTGTCTACCTCTATTTCGCAACGCGTTAGCCCCTTGCGTTTCTATTCATCGGATTACAGCTCTAATCCTCACTTAAGAGAATGCTGCGCTGTGCATAATAAACAATTCAAAGTGCTTAGTATGGTACAGCACTTAGTAATTCAAGGTGTGTTACTATTTACTTGCAAGCATGGCTCTATGACGCCTTACTTTCATGTACAATTGCATATAAGACACGATCCCATACCTAATGTATGGGTAAAATACTTTTTTATGTAATACTAATACCAGCCCGGTATTATATACTGCCCACTGTCCCGGGCCGCTTCTAGTACTAAGAAGGTTTTAGATCTTAGTACACCACGCTGGAATAGTGCAGATTGGCAGACTCCACAATCCACATGTCCTCGATGTTCGAAATTCTTATAAAGAATTCTCAGGTATGTAGATTTCCTCATGATGTTTTCCGTCATGGTTACCATATCACTATGCCTGCCCTGTGATATATACTGCCCACTGCTGAGCACGGGCCTCCCCTACAACTGATAGTTTTTATTGCACTGAATGACGAGACGAGCTTGCCGTTCGCCTGATGGTAAGCGATACGACCACCCATAAACAGTAGCAACACCATCCAGCACCTTGATTTACAAAGTACTGTGTGGCATTCCACTGCGCTCGTCATCCTGAGACATAAGATGTTAAGTCTCAATATGTCCAGTAGTTATACTGGCTACAATGTCCTTCAAACCGAAACACAACAGTGCATGCACACTGTTGCTTGGCGGTAGAAATAGACATTGCGGTGGTACCCACCCAGACGGCCTCTTACATAATGAGAGACCTACCACCAGTATGGTGGTAGGTCGGTATGCAACTGTCCTCACGATGTTTTCCTTCACCGTTAAAGCGAGCGATAATACATACATAACTTTTCAAAACAGTCAGATGTGTGTGCCTTGGGTTTTGAACATGTGGAACATCCTTCTCTGCAGAACGTTCCATTCCCAATTAACCTATCGTGCACTTTTACTATTATGTTATTGTTTTTAAGTACTAACATTTATAACAAAAGTATAATACGTTAATTAAATTTTACACCTCGTTGCAGCGCAAGAATTACAAAACGAAATAAGTTAAAGCATTTTCACAAAAGCAAAGTTGTTGATATTTTTCTAGTATCATATTATGAGGTATTCCGTTTGTTGTTCGATTTATTAGTTAACTTAATATGTTAAAACATTTTCATATAATTGCGAACTGTGTTTAATTTATCAATAACCGCAAACGTGTTGTATGGCTTCATAATTATTTAATTAGTATTTATTAACATTTGAATGAAAATGAAAAATGAAAATGAAAAAATCTTTATTGAAATAAAAGAAAGGAAAAAAAAATCATTGCCAGTGGTTCTCAAATTAGGCTGAGCTTGTGTCTTGAGAAACCAGTTAATATAATGTGCTATAATTTGTTAAGCGCGAGTTAGAGATGAGGAGTCCAAGTGTGTGCTTGTGGTAACGGTTAATATACATAATATTGAGTTATCTCACGGAGTTATCTAATTCTTCATTTGCGATGAACACGAGATTTTACAGCATAGCAGTGAGAGCCGATAATATTTTCAGTCTCTTCATAGTCGAGATTAAGGAACACATTCCTAATTTTATTCTTTGCTTCTTTAAGGGTACACTCTTTAATATCGCAGATTTTAACCATAGAGTTGTAAATTGTGTAGTGACTAATTCGGGGGAATCTTTTCGCAAAGTTCGATTTAGTGGTGAGAATAGGCAGCCGGAATACGCGCTTTTCCCGTAAATCGGAGAGAAATTCAGATTTTAGAGTATTTTTATGTGCTTCTAAAGATGCAGATAAAATGTAGAGCTGGCGAACCCGTAATACGTTAGCTTCCTTGTACAAAGTGTCTGTGGGGAATCTGAATGGTTTATTAAGCATTCTCTTCAGAAAAGCACGTTGAGCTCTTTCTAGATTAAGAAAAATGCTTTTTGTCGAGCAACCCCAAACGTTGATGCAGTATGTTATGATAGACTGACAAATGGCAAAATATACTTGTTTTAGAGTATCCGAATGTTCATTTATTTATTTATACACCCCGTATACATATCGCCAGTCAAATATAACAATCCCACATATCTCACACATACTTTCTATGGAATATCCACCATCATACCAGCCCTGTATTATATACTGCCCACTGCTGAGCACGGGCCTCCTCTACAACTTAGAGGGTTTAGGCCTTAGTCCACCACGCTGCCCTAGTGCGGGTTGGCAGACTGCACATACCTTCGAAATTCAGAGAACTTCTCAGGTATGCAGGTTTCCTCACGATGTTTTCCTTCACCGTTAAAGCGAACAATAATTCACAATATATTTCGTAATAAAAACCTCCTGTTTTGAAGTCGGTGAAAGGAAATAGAATCGCAAACAAGGCCAACCAATCAACACCATAGTACTATTGTATAGTAAATGCAAATATCAAAGCATCAAACTCAAAAACTGGCACTCGCAGCCAAAACTCACATTAATGCCGTATTATTTAAGTTGTACAAATAACATAAAGCGCCTGGAAGTCCAGGTAATCGGATTACGTTCCCGGCGGACGCTCCTGACACTGCACTTTGTTAACTTTGTTGGCAAGCTTTAGTTAAGTACATTTACCCGACTCGACATCGGAGTAATGTATTTTGGACGTATATTAAAGGATACATAGATGCTTTCTGCAGAAATGGGCTAATGGTTAAGTCAAGTAGAATAGCTGTTTGGTTTTGTTATAGCGAGTGCGGAAAGTCAAAAAATGTAAGTCACCACAACCAAACTGGTTATGGTTGCGTTAGGAACTTTACCTGTTATTAGTTTCCTAGTCTAAAGTGTTTCTTGGTAGTATGGTGAGCAAGCACGGCACCTAATTGATTTAAAAATAAAATAAAAAATAAAATAAAATACTTTATTCATCACGTAGGCGAACATAGTTGCACTTATGATAAGTCAAGATACATTAAATTGATTATATTAATAATTATTATAAATACCAATGGTCACTTATATAACTACCGACATTTTTATTGGGAGTAAATCTATGATAAGAAATAAACAAAAACAAAAAAACAGCTCGGGCTGGCAGGAGGGGATATAAAAAGGACATCATTTTATTAAAATAATGGGAGGAACGCGTCGCGATCCTCACCGGTGAGGACACTACAGGCCCTAGCCTAGCTAACCTACCAGCCTTTCACTAGCTACCTAAGCGATGACGACCCGAAGAAGAAAGGCAGAAAGAAACTCCGGGCTTACTTTTTTTGTCATCAATTGTTCATTGTTTCTTTCTCTTTTTTTTTTTCAATTCTTTTGTGCTGTGTACAAAGTCAGATTAGTTATATAAGCTAATGCACGCACACATCACCGTTGAAATAAGATAAAATCCAAATGAACGGATTTAGGGAATACCTGGACAGGCATGTACAAATACGTAAAACTGGACATAACACAAAAAAATAATAAAATAACGGTGTACAATGTGCATTCGCCTACATTTACAAAATTATTTTTGTTGTATTGCTCTTCCTACTTTCTTAATAAAATGAAACTTATAAAGGCAAGCGCAACAAAATGATCGGTCGGTCGTCTTCCCTAAATTTAAATTATATGAATGAGGGAATATTTATAATTGTAGTAATTAGGTTATATACCTAATAGTCACAGTAGATTTAAAAGTTAAAATTATTGTAATGTCAATATTAAAGATAGATACAGATGAGACACTTTATGCAGTCAATCACTAGTAAGTGTTAACAGGGTTGGCCCTGGTGTGCAGGACCACTTCTCCAAACCGTCTTATCATCGAGGTAATCCGCTACATTATAATACGCTCTAGACATTAACTCGCGCCTAACATAACACTTGAACTGGTGTCCGGGCAAATCGGCTACTTCGGAGGGAAGTTTATTGTAAAATTTAATGCTATTCGCTAAGTATGATTTACTCGTTTTACAGAGCCTAAAATTTGGAACAACTAGTTTATTCTTATTTCTAGTGTTCAGACAGTGCAAGTCACTGTTTTTAATAAAAGTACTAAGGTTTTTGCGGACATACATAATATTCCGGAAAATGTATTCGGCCGGCAAAGTCAGTATATTAGCCTCCTTAAACAGTTCCCTAAGGGAATCACGAGATCGAAGGTTGTAAATAGCACGAATCGCTCGTTTCTGTAAGACAAAAATGGTCTGCAGATCTGCGGCAGAACCCCACAGAAGAATGCAATATGACATAATGCTGTGGAAGTAAGCAAAATATACTAACCTTGCCGTAGCCACGTCAGTTAAATGTCTGATCTTTCTAATAGCGAAGATGGCAGAACTCAATTTACTCGAAATTTTCTGTATGTGGGGTCCCCATTGCAATTTATTATCTACTGAAACCCCGAGGAAAACCGTTGACGGAACTAATGCTAGTTTATTTCCATCTAAATCAATATTTGGTTCATTTTTATTACTCAGTAGCGAGAATCGGACACATTTAGTTTTTGCCGCATTTAATAGTAAATTGTTAGCTGAAAACCAGTTAGAAATCAAACTAAGTACTTTATTGGGCTCCACATAATTTAAATAAATACAAAGCCAATTATAGACAGGAAAAACACTCTTTATTTGGTAAAACCCACCAACGATACAATTTACCTTGTACCAGCTTTTGCCCGCGACTTCGTCCGCGTAACACTGAAAATATTCTAATGAAATAGTGAAAATGAACTTCCAAACAAATTATACAACAATCGCAAATATTTGCTTAGTAGGTAATTTAAGAGATTTCGAAGGAATTTTGAAGGAAAATTAAGGTAAGTTTTTCATTCAAATATCCAACAACAAATAAAATTGAAATTTCGAATTCTAATCCGATTTCAATATTCTTTTATATTTGTACTAGCTCACGGCTCTGTCCGCGTTTAAAGTTTTTCCGGGATAAAAGTTCCGCTTTATATATTCCCGGGATAAAAAGTTGCCTATGTGTTAACTCAGGACTTGATCTACCCGTGTGCCAAATTTCATCGAAATCCGTTCCGTAGTTTTTCCGTATTCTTACAAACTTTCGCGTTTATGATATTAGTAGAATAGATTCTACATTTTCCTTTTAAATTTTTGAACGAGCAATATCTCCCAGAAATCAACAAGAAAAAGAGAGTTTCTGCTTCTGAGTATTGTGTATAAACAGACTAGATTTTAGGAAAAGTATAGTATCGCAATTAATAATTATTAACGAGAGACGTTTTGTTTGTCTATGGTAACCAGAATTATGCCGCCCTGTCTCTGGATATACTCTAGCTAATCCTGGAATGTAATCAAATGGACGCTATTGTTTTGAACGATAATAAATAAGCAATAATGATTTTTTTTTATAGCATAGAACGGAAATTGAGCTGTCTGTCGCTTTTGAACACAACCATAGAAGAAACATACAGCCAGTACTAAATGTAAGGAAAAAGGGTTTGACTATTTCTGGACTATTCTGACATTGAGTTGAAGATACGTACATTGCTTTTATAAGCCGCCTCACACACGGTACATTTCATCTTATTTTCTTTTTTAATAGTCATAGAAGTTATGTTTTTGTTTATCAATATTTTATCTAGTTAAATAATATGTTTATAACTATTAACATTAAGTATATCATTACTGTTTTGATGTTCCATTTTTATATAATAATTCGCTGAGTACTGTGGCGAGTGTTATGTACGCCGTACTTGTTGTACATATCAGTGACTATATTATTATATTCATTCCAATGTAATTACCTGTAATGTTATAATATGCACGTGACAGTGCTTATAAATAAATAAATAAATAAGACGGTAAAGAGGATTTAACATCCAGAGCTTTAATTGCTCGATTCCTGCTCCATGCTGTAATAAAACAATTAGCGAATTATAACAATTAGCATTATATCTTTGCTAAAGAAAAACCTTTCTCGACTTGTTTCTAATATCCAAAATGATTAAATCTACAACATTGCCCCTTTTACACCAGAATACCAGGTTCGCAAAATGCCGTGCACTACGACATTATCCGTCCGTCTGGAACAGTTGGAATTTCCTTTACATTGTAAACCAATTGTGATATGGAACACTCCACCTTTGTGAACGAGGTCTGCAATCGGCTTATGGCGTTGTTGTGGATTTTATTCCCGTCACCGTTCAAACAAGCGAGTGATCTAATGCTAGAGGAATTCTTTGTTGCTGTAAAGGATTTTTGAGTATTCGGGGACTGATAACAGCTGTTTCTGCAGGTTGTCTGTCAGACTATACTATTAATACAATCTTATTGGCCTAACGTTCATAAAGAATACCATCTAACTCAAAAAATGAATTTTACACCAAAAATCGACATTTCACTGTCAAGAAAAGAAATTGTAATAATAACATAATATAAAAATACCAGCCCTGTATTATATACTGTCCGACTGCTGTGCACGGGCTTCCTCTACTGCTGAGAGGGTTTGGGCCTTAGTTCACCACACTGGCCTAGTGCGGGTTGGCAGACTTCACATACCTTCAAAGTTATTAAGGAGAACTTCTCAGGTATGCAGGTTTTCTCACGATGTTTTTCTTCACCGTTAAAGCGAGCGATAATTCACAAACAATACACACATAACTTTGTTAGAAAAGTCAAAGGTGCCCTTGGGTTTTGAACCTGCGGACATTGGTCTCAGCAGTCCGTTCCACTCCAACTAGGCTATCGCCGCTTAGATATATATAATAGAAAATGTTGCGTAAAATATAAATAACCTTAATAAATATACGTAAACATTAAAACCTAAAATTCTCCAAATATTGATATAGATGGTATGGGTTCTTAACCCACGACATGACACAGACGAAAAAGAGAAGCCTTTAACGAGTTTACGAGGCGGATACATATCTATCTGTATGTACAGGCAGCCACATAAGTAACTGAACAAATTCAAAACTTCAAATCGCCCCTACATTTTTCTGTACTTACCAATTTTCATTTTCTCTTCACAAAAATAATTAAAAAATATTTACTATACTTCACACAAAGAAAAAAAGGGTTTTAATTTAACTAAATGCGTAAAATTTCAAACCGCCTTTGGTTTGAAATTTTGAATTTGTTCAGCTACTTATGTGGTTGACTGTACATATATATCTAACTGTACCCGCCTGTAATAATACCATAAACGTGATCATCATGGTATTGTTTTATGACATAGGATGTCTATTAATCAAGTACCTCATGATATTTGATTACTCTGAAATGGCATAAGTGCCATTGATAATACTGACGACCACTTGCCGATCTTTCCCAATCTTCCCCAAGTTTTAATACTGCATTTGTATCCAAAATTCAAGTATATTTACGCTAACACCCTTCAACACATTATCATGCCATCTTTACAGGGTGTATAAATATCACCGCATTAGTCCACGCTCGGCTGACGTCACATCCACTGGCCACGTATCCGCGTCCCTAGCGACAATGCAGGGCATTAACATCCCCGTCCCAGTTATATTGCAGCATATTGGGGCTAGTGTCTACTGTGCTAACAATCTTATCAATAACTGTATGGTGAGAATTGAGACCTTTTTTATCGATGGCTCGACAAAGTGGCTTCACTGCACCTGATGGTAAGTGAAGTGAAGCCAAAAGTATGTCGACCGGCAAGAGATAAACATACCTGTTGGTCGGTATAATTATGCCGGACAACGTCAATACTTAGATTAGATTAAATTAGATTAATTTGCTTTAAATGTAACTAAAAAAAAATCTTAGACATTTCAAGAGATGGCGTAGAAAAATATATTTAGTTGAGCAAGTCTGTATAAAAAAAAACTGTTGTGTCGATACACCCAATTTATTCAATTTTATATCTGAAGCATAACAAAAAACATAATAACCACTATCCGTATATTTTTAGTAATGTCCGTGGGAGTAGCTCGGGCAATAACATTTAACAAAGCAACGTGTGCAGTGTGGCGTTAACACTATAGATTTAAACCCCAGCTGCAAAAATAGATAAACGTCACCTGTATCTACATAACATTTTAATGTCACATTGTTTTTTAATAAAATAAAGTAAAAAACGTTTATGTTAGTGAAAATAAATATTGGTAAGGAAAAATATGTAAGCTCTCTGAAATTTGAAATTTCAGCTATTTTTGGAGCTTGTACACTGTAAAAGCGAGCCGCTAACGCTCTCCATTGATTTAACCACTGGAATTCGACATAAAAACGTGTTAACGGAATTTATTATCTAACTTTGATATTCGGCGTGTGGTTTCGACACAACCGTGTACTAACGTATCCCAGCTATTATCCGTACATTCTACACTGGCATTTAGTGAATATTGTAGAAAGGTTTTAAATATAAAAAGTGTGACGCCGTCCTTCAGTTTGTCAGTTTTGTTTACGTAAAATAGGTAGAATTACAATTTTACTGGTATTTCGGAGGGTCCGTCTGTGTAGGTACCACTGCAATGTTATTATTATTTCTACCACAAAGCAGCAGTATGTAACCAACCTTCCTTCAAATTGTAGCCAGCGTAATTACTGGGCCATATATATGCCTTTTTTATGTCCATAAATACATGGGACATAAGGTAAGTTTTCACCAAAGTTCGTGAAAAAAACAATTTTATTGTAAAAGATAAAAATAAAAAACCAAAAAATTGGTTATTTGAATTTTTCACATAAATTTTGAGGTTATGTGAAAAAAGTATTAGTACAAAAGTTTTAGATCTTTTTATTATCTACAACTTTGCCATTTAACTTTTTTCCATAGGACTTGTAGTTTTGCCGGAAATCGAGATAAATCGTTTTTTTTCCTTAAGACTCACACCCTTCCACTTCCCGACCTCAGTTCGCCCGAAAAATTATTTACCTTTCATTTTTGTTATATTCTTTTCCTTTTTCAATGGATTTCATCCTATTATTTTTTTCGGTTTAAAAATTATCGAACCTGGTCTGTCACGAAGCGGTGGCAGATTCATGACAATTTAAGTGCTTTGAAAAACTAGGTAAATTAAAATTAACTGGTTTAAATTCAATCGATCCATTTGTGTAATAATTACAAAACCAATTTTATACTCGTTCTTCGCATTATGCTACCGATTTTTTAAGATTGGCAGACGGTAATTCATCCACCGTTACTTTCGAATAGCAGTGTCTATTTACTTGCACATTAATATGGAATATATACTTTTGTCTTTATGTTATAACTGGGTTTCTGTCCTTTAAAACGCTTTGAATATATAAAGTAATTGTATTGTTTATTTCATCGTCCATTTACATTCTCGCGCGAACGGCGAGAAAAGCCACGAGAACCACGAGACAAGAGTGTAAACACTGCGCTCGTGACTCGTCTCGCCTCGCCGCTCGCGGCGCTTGCCCGACACAAATGAACCCACCGCGAGAGTATACCTAAACAGAAACTCGAATCAAGCAAGTTGCGAGGCGAACACGATACGAGGTACGAGGCGAGAGTGTAAATGAGCCATCACTCTAACTTATAAATATGTATGTGATGTTATCCGTGAAAACGTAGTGGAGTGTTTATTAACTTTTCTATAAGATAATTCTACTTGTCATTTTTATTCTGCATTTGTTCATTTTCCCAATAAAATAAAACTATAAAATAAACTCTACTGTAAATAATTATACGCTTTAAAGATGATTTAAAGTGCTATAAACCGCTGCAGAAATTAATATAAAGGTGTGGTTTCATAATTTATACATTCGTTATAATTATGGGATCGTGGCCGGTCGCGTTAAGGTGCGGTTAGTGGTAGAGTCGCGCTGTAAATATGTATTTCTATACAGGAATCGACGGCTCGACCGTGGTAGTACCTAACACAGTTTAAAAACAATGAAAATGTTAAGCCCAGGGTTCATTTTCTCTGCCTTTCTTCTTCGGGTCTTCATCGCTTAGGTAGCTAGTGAAACTAGTATGATAGCTAAGCTAAGATCTTAATTATCCTCGCCGGCGTGGATTGTAGCGAGTTTCCCTCTCATTATATATCAAAGAGAATTCCTTCTTTTAATATTAGTCACACTTTTTCCCCAGTCCTAAACCCGTCCTCGCAGTCCATACCTGAAGCCCGCGCTGGTCCCCTAAATTTTATGAACAAAAATTAATTGAATTTTCATAAGAGCCTTTTATATGCTACGTGATGAAAAAAGTTTTTTATTTTAATTATTTTTTATAACTTGAAGTGACAATTAATCGTTCCATTTCACACAGTAATTAATAAAAAAAATCTTTTCGTGTTTCTAAGAATACCTACACGTAATTGAAGAAATTATTAGGTTTGTTATTTATTCGAAATCATTATTGAGAATGCTTGTCGTGTGAGTCAGGTGTTAACTAATTATTCACTGTAGCTGTCGGTTGCTAAAATTGCTCGTGAAGAGTTGCACAATACTATAATACCACGTATTGTCTTTACGTTAAGGCATTTCACATTTTTTAAATTATATAAATTAGATTTCTGAGTATAAAAACACAACCTCTATTTTTTTTAAGGTCGACAGCGCTCTCATGTTTCTTCCGGAATTATAGATTTATTAGGTGCTGTGCAGTTCACTGAACATTAAGCGCACACTTCCCGTTTGACGTCCAATGATATTGAAAAAAATATATACATTATGATATAGATAGCGATATCTATATACCCAGTAAGAAATAAATATTACGTGAGACCTAACATAACTGCCGAAATGTGGGTGTGTTACATTTCTGCCTACCACTGGAAGGCAAGGACAAGGCACGATGCTATGTACAAAAAAAAAATCACCCTCAGAAATTAAATTTTTAGTGAGATTTAATCAAGTCTCAATATAGGTCGCTCTATTATTAATTGTGAGCCACGTAATACCTCTGGATCGAGTTCTAAGTACCCAGTAACACACACAATGAGCAAACCGTATCGAATATTCACATCGTTAATGCGAAATCTCCGATATTTTGAGCACCATTGATACTGGTAGATGTCTCACAGGCCGCTGCATCTCAATCACAACTACTCATTTCTCCGTATAATTACGAAAGGGTTGTGGTAATTGCACTCGGAAGGGTCGACGAGTGATTTAAGAGAAAAAAATATAATTACAGGACTCTGAGATAGAAACTTTTTAGGAGGCTAATGGTGGTATTAATAAATCAATCTCAAGTTTGAGTTACATCTCAAGTAGACGTAATGTATGAATAGTTCAATACATTATATATTATTATATGCTGGTGGTAGGTCTCTCATATGTAAGAGACCGTCTGGGTGGGTACCACCGCAATGTCTATTTCTACCACCAAGCAGCAATGTGCATGCACTGTTGTGTTTCGGTTTGAAGGACATTGTAGCCAGTGTAACTACTGGACATAATGAGACTTAACATCTTATGTCTCAGGATGACGAGCGCAGTGGAATGCCACACAGTACTTTGTAATTCAAGGTGCTGTATGGTGCTACTACTGTTTATGGGCGGTCGTATCGCTTACCATCAGGCGAACGGCATGCTCGTCTCGTCATTCTATGCAATAAAAAAAAAAAAAAAAAAAAAGATAATCTTTGAGGACTCATAGAATCTCTAACCAGATAATCTTTAAGGAAATAGAGAGTGTGGTACGATCAGGGTGTCAAAATTAATAGCAGATTTTTTGGATCCTTGGAAATTTCATTTTCAGTACGATTCGAGACTAACGGTACCATCTCGCTAGTTTTTTGTAACAAATTCTTCGCTCTTTGTTCCCAGATCCGACGGCGTATACGGTTATGTACCTAATAAAGCCTAAGTACCTGGATGACCGAGTTTTGCTCGGCACATTTTTTTTGGTAAATTGTGTTTTTTAGAAATTATATTTAAATACGAAATACATACTCTAACCTCAAACCAAACACTCATTGGCTTAGTGTTGCTTAACAACGCCATCTACCTGACATTGGCTAAATGCAACTGAAATGCGAAGCCACAAAGAAAAAAAAAACAACGCCATCTACTGTTGTGTCGTTAAAGCAGTTAGTTGCTCCCAATTAGATATCAGAAAGAGTTTTCAGTTTATGTGCTTAACAACGCCATCTAGTATCATATTTTTCACTTAAGACTGAACTGCGGAGCCACAAAGAAAAAAAAACAACGCTATCTACTCTTGTGTTGTTAAAGTAGTTAGTTGCTCCCAACTAGATGTCAGGAAGAGTTTTCAGTTTATGTGCTTAACAACGC
Source organism: Sphinx pinastri (assembly GCA_947568825.1). NCBI lineage: Eukaryota > Metazoa > Arthropoda > Insecta > Lepidoptera > Sphingidae > Sphinx > Sphinx pinastri. The sequence continues at coordinate 3,023,782 of OX387614.1, read as the reverse complement.
CATCTAGTATCATATTTTTCACTTAAGTTGAATAACTGAAAACACGGCTAAAACGACATTTTCTAAAAATGAATCTTAGCTAGATCAATTTATCGCCCCCGAAAACGCCTACATACAAAATTTCACGAAAATCGTTGGAGCCGTTTCCGAGATTCAGATTATAAATATATATATTTATTGCTCGTTTAAATGTATTAGATATAGATTTTGGATGGATTACAGCGGCGGGCCATCCGCATTGTAAATGATGCAGACGTGACGGGCAACTTGGAGTCGCTACAGTTGCGGAGAGATGTCGCTTCTCTAAGCGTGTTCTACCGTCTGTATCATGGTGAATGCTCTGAGGAGTTGTTTAATTTGATCCCCCCCTCTCCTTTCCTTAGCAGAACCACGCGTGCTGGCGTGCGAAGCCACAGCTTGATGGTGAAAACCATTACGACCCGAACCATTAGGTTCCATAATTCATTCTTCTGTCGCACCATCAGGCTGTGGAATAGTTTGCCGGCACACGTGTTCCCTCCTTCCTACAATCCTGGGTCCTTCCGCCGTAGCGTGAAGAAGCAGCTGGTCAGGCCGGCATGATTGTGTCGAATGGCACGGGATAGTCGTCCAATGCCATTCGATTCTCTGTTTGGACTGCCCCGTGCTTACCATCAGGTGCGGTGCAGTCACTATGCCGAGCTTTTATAAAAAAAAAAAAAAAATAATTAACCAAACCTTTCAACAATAAAAGCAAATGACAAATATATTTTTTGCAGCAAAAATAACAGCTACCGCACCAAAAATACTTTCCAGAAATAACGGATTACATTTCATAGTTTTTATCTACAATAAAATACGGTTTGAAATATCACGAAAGCTTTTTATACTAAAAGGCAGAATAAAACCTATTTAACATGGATTATTCTGCAAGGTGGACAGACGACTTGATAAAGGTTGCGGGAACACGCTGGCTGCAGGCCGCTTCTGACAGGTCTGTCTGGAAATCTTTAGGGGAGACCTATGTTCAGCAGTGGACGTCATGTGGCTGATAATGATGATCGTGATGATGATTCTCTCAAAACATCCTACATGTTAAACTCTTGTCAAAATTACTTCATAATAAAAACATTAGGTGTTATAACCGATTCATTTTTAGACTTTCCGAATGGCCAATGGCCAATGGCGTTGTGTTCTTTTTCCTTTGACAGCTGCTCCAGTGGCGCGCAGTCCCTGTGGCGGTCGCAAAGAGTACCTATTTTATAATATCATATTACCTCCTTCCATTGCGTACCGATGCGCTTAGCCGTTACGCGACTAATTAGCATCTTTTTTGAGTTTTTACCAATTTTTTTTCAGTTTTCTACCGTAGTTGTATTTGAATTCGTTTTAATTAATTCTCTGCATACGATTTCTTCTAAATTTTTTGTTATTTACAATGCCGCGATTTAGAAGAACAAGAAGATCAAGTCTTTTCCATAAGGTACAGTGTGGAGAAACATTTGGCCAAATGAAAAAGTATTTTGTGCCTTTGTAAATTTGGAACAGGCCTATGATCGTGTGCCGAGGAATAAGCAATGGTCAACGTTGTCATTAATATATGGGACTGAGGGCCGCCCGGTGACTAAAATTAAAAGAAATATGCTGAGATAATTTGGACACGTGGAGAGGATGGTTGAAAGACTAGTTACGAAAGGTTATCGAGCGAATGTGGATGGTACGGATGGAGGAGATGCTCATGATCGGCTAAATGTATAATGAGAACTATGAATGTGAAAGAGGTCAAAGAGATTTGTGATTGATTGATTGATTTGGCATGTCGTCCTCAATAGTCTCTGCATTTCTCTATATGACTTTTTAATTTTGACTTTTGTACATAACATGTTGAGCTTAATTCATTTTGTTAATTAATTTAATGGTTATAAAAATCTAATAAGTTTACACAGCATTCATTGGATTCTGAAGAGATACGAAGTTGGCGGGGCCAGCTTGTAATTTAATATATTAAACGTTCAAAAGAATGTTTCATTTTCCTATATAACCGTTCGGAGTAAAGAATTTTAAATGAGCGCTGCATGTAGCCGGCTTTAAAAATGTTATTATTCGATCAGATATTAGGCTCAATGTTTATTGAAAATTTGTAGATGTTATAATCTGGAATTTTACGCGCATTGTAGGAGTTCTGTTCATTTTAAATACAGTTTTATGATTAATAAACTGCTCAAAACAATTATTGGAACAAGATTTTTAGTTCTTTCTATTGTTTAAACTACAATTAGGTTTAACATAAATGTTACGCAAATTTTTTCCTTGTTATTTTTTTAATTACTTCCTACGATTAAAAAATCAAACCAATTTTGTTTCTTTTTTAAATACATAATAAATAAAAATATACATTGTTAGCAAAACCACTTAAAATATGTTTTCTGTGATTAGAAAGTAAAGAAAATTCAAGGGCGTCACTTTGTTATTAAGTGTTTATAGACTCCACACACACACACACACACACACAGACACACACACACACCCACGGGCCACTTTATTGACGACTACTAACAAAAACGCCGATGCTCTTTTGTTTTTTAATTTCTTCGACAATGCCTCTACATTATTAGGTGGCCAGTTATAATTAAAAACTCGTGCAAAAACTTTAGTTCTGCTTTAAAGATTAGCGCCCCTAATTATTGTTTTAAGTGGTATAATTTTCAAATGATTTAATTATAGAACGGAATGAAGATTATTTCTGCCGCTAAACTATGTATAAGCGCATTCGTGGTGTCTTTTCAGGTAGGTAGTAATTATAATGCTTCGTCTAATAATTATTAGCATTGCAAGGGATTAAGTTTCTTAATGCCCAGTATTTTTACTAGTTACCTACAATTTCCTTATCAACGGAACACAATCCACACACAATGTTATTTGACAGCAGAACGACATTGTCATAGACTTACTCAGCCGGGTATTCTCATACGACAGACCCAGTAAAATTGTGTTTAAAATAACAACAGAAAAAACGTCCGATAAATCCGCACACAGCGCGATGTCACTCACACACCGGCGCTTAATCGGATTGCACACACGCGTGTCTGTTTACCCATTCAGCTGTGCCGGCCATTGATTTTTCTTGTTTGTGATGTTTTGTAAACGGTTTTCAATGGCGCGGTGTTGTGAAGGAGGGTTAGTTTCAACCGAGAGTGGCTCTAGCCAGGCACGGATTTTGACAATTATTTTTATAGCATTGATTTTAAACATTAGATAACATATTAATTGGATAAAATATAATAACTACAAACTAAAGCTGTGAATACAAAATGGGTTAATCATTTGACATTTATATAGGTTAATTAATTCAATAGCTAACTTGGCTGCGAACGGCATGCTTGTCTCGTTATTCAATGCAATAAAAAAATAATCAGCCAGTGTAAAATCAGCCTTATGATAAATAATATAAAATTTGTAAATTTTTTAGCACTAATCATCTCTATGAGGAGGGTTAAAGTGAGTTTAGTATTTGTTTTCGCTGCAAAGGACTGACAAAACTTTGCAGAGAAATAGTTTGTGAGCCGCGCAAATGACTACTTTGCACATTCAAATATGCTTTTTATACCGAAAACATAATAATTACCGTTGGAATTTTAATGTACGAAAAGTTTTCGGCGAACTCATTGTGAGTAAAATAATTCTAGCAATTTTAGTAGACAGGCTTTAAAGTGGCCGGCGTAATTGTGTAGACTTACTACAGACCGATACTAGAGTATCGGAGATGGATCTCCATTCACTTAATCTCAGGTGAATTCAAGTGCAGACAAATCTAAATCCACTTTTTATCTGTTGATGGCAGAAATACGATAATTACCGACACTGATGAAGTGACGCGTGTGATTGCATGTCAGTGATAGTCTCAAAGTCAATTAGTCGACGGGCTTTCAGCGTGATTGACTCGCTTTTGAACCGACATAAGAAATCATGATGTTACAACTAAAGGTATATTTTGTTTTTTGGAATATAGTTTTGTTTGATTACATATTTGTTTCGTGTAACATTTAAAATCTGGTGCCTTGGCATATTTCACATATCTATAAAATTCTGATGAACCATATTTTGGCCTTCTTGACGATTTACTTCACTTTCATTATTCTATTAACTATAATTTTCGAATCACGACCTATGAGCTGGCTTTTCAATAAACCGTGGGTTGCGCTTGAGCCTTATTAACCGGTGAAAAGAACTAGGCTCACACCACGCTCTTCAATAGCATACATATCAAGACACGTAACATACACAATCCTTGCCATACTACCCTCTCATAGCCCTTTAATTGAAATACGCCGACGCGGCGCCTTTGATCGATAAACTCTCGCTTTCGTTGTGACGTTGCATCTGCAGGTGGTCGGTCTTTCTATGCATCGTAGCTTGCGTAGCTACGGTTGCTACGCGACTGGCGCGTCGAGATAAACTTCGTAGCGTCGTAGCGTTTATAGTAGCTTATACTTTATTCCTTTAAAGGTTAGTGTTCTTATTACATCCGAAGAATAGTTTTGACGTCAGCTGTGATTGGTTCACATTTTTAAGCATGCAAGCATTGATTTATAGGGTTTTTTTTAAATAAATCAATGCATGCAATACTTCATTTTACATATTATTATAGCGTGTAACTACAACTTTCGAATGTCAGATATCTGACATTCTAAGTAAGGGCCAGGTCAAAAGTACCCTGAACCGGCGGGAGTGCATGAAACGATTGATGAAGGTAGAGGAAGCGAAAGTGCTGTGCCAGAATAGAGCAAAGTGGCAATCCATGGTCTCTGCCTACCACTATGGGATAGAGGCGTGATACTGTGTATGTAAGTATGTAACTGCAACGACTGGGGAATCTAGCGCCGAGAAAAATATTGAAAAATTGACACAAAGTAACTCCCGTTCTGGGAATCTAATACAAGATCTGGTCCACGGTTAAGATATCAGGTCTTTACCAAAGTATGTAGAGACGAAACGATTGCGTAATTTTAATAAAATTGTGTTCTTGTGCTGTGGCGATCACATATGTGGTGAGTTGCTTGCTCGTTTGCCGGCCTATACTTTATTATCATCAGGAATAAAGGGCTCTCACAAAAAATTACAGTCCGATCTATACTGTAAAAAATGTTATTTCTATTATCCATGAAGCATCTACGACCCCAAGCCTTGTAACGCAAAAGTAGTGTTTAATGGATTTGTGAAAACAGGCAAAAAGCGCAGGGAACAACACCATTATGTAAATTTGTAATTTTTTACCTTCACACATAAACTGTGAATTGCTTTGCGACACAAATAAAACTTTAAAATTATTTAGTTAACATAATACCACTTTTTATCGATTCCTCGTAATTCTGGATTTGATATTTCATTATAAGCTTCTATCATTTGAAACGCTCAATGTTTTTTTTGTGTTTCTACTAATGGGACGAAAATTTGCAGTCTGTCTTGCACTGTTTAGCTATTATTCATCATGACTTTATGGGAATAGCTGTGAATACCCCACGTGCTATTTGTTCAAGTCACCGTGACGTGCCCATTGTTATTAGATAGCATTTCTGTAATATTCATGGTAGGTAAATAAAATGTACAGAAAATTTATATTTATATCTATTAACTGCTAGTGCTAGTATGTTTGTATCCGCTGATGTTTGTGCATAAGGTCAAAAACCTGCCATAGTGACCCACGTGGGTCGCATCCTGGGATCAGCGTGTGTCAAACAGTTCGGCGTAATCGAGTAGACTGGCGAAGGGTTATTATGATCATTTCTCGTTATTCGACACTATATATAGAGTCTTTTTATCCACTCCGCTTACGACCAGGTGCTGTGGGGTAGTTTTGCCATGTCCGTAAAAAATACTGTCTCACGGCTCCTGGCCTTTCAGTCATTCTACGAGATAAAGTATAGCCTAAATTACTGTTTGAGAAGTCTTTTATGGCTGGTCATAATATAATGACAAAATGGACAGAAAATAATTTACATTGTTTCTTGGGAGAAATCTGTTCTTTTAAATCATATATATACACAGCCAATTTAAAAAGTAGCCAATGTATTAATCTAGGACATAATCTACCCGTGTACTAAATTTCATCCAAATCCGTTTGGTAGTTTCTGCTTTTTCTCTAACAAACATCCAAACATTTTCACAAACTCTCGCATTTATAATATTAGTAAGATCTCAATTTGTATTTTTTCGCCACTTACGTGGTAAATTTACTAGTGGGAGTTCTGCGGTATTGTACTATTCCCGAGGTCGTATACGAATGATATTGTCTACAACTTAATTCTATTTATTGCTAATATATAGTGTAATTTTTTTTATTTATTTTTTACAATTACTGGTAATTACATTAAATGAGTAAAAAAATTACAAAACATTAACAATATTTTAAATGATTTACCTGCAGTTGCCACAGCATGCATTAAGATTAAGGAAAAAACAATTACAATGTTTAAAAATAACAATTAACAATCTTAAAATTATTATATAAAAATTCATATATATTATATTTTGAGGAAATAATTTTAACTGTACTTAATATTAAATGCTTATTTTAATAAGGAACATTTTGGGCTTTACCTTATATTATATAAATTATAAATAATTATTAAATATTAGCATCCAAAGCCTTCAAGAGCTCAGTTTCAAAATCTCTCAGTGAATTGTTGAATACGTCTATAGACTGACTAAGAGAATTGTACGTCCTGGATATCCTGGATAACACAGAGTTGTATTTAAGTTTGGTTCTTGCTTGTTGTGGATATAACAAACCCATAGGCTGTCGCGGCAAGCGGCTAGGAACGCGTAGTTTTATAGACTCTAGCAATGGTGGGCAATCAATATGATTTCTCAAAATTTTGAATAAGAATTTCATGTCTAGAATTTTCCTCCTGTCATTTAAGCTTATCATATTGAAATATTTGAGTTTTTCTGTATAGGAGTTGAGATTTTTCTTAACCTTGCTATGATAGGCAAGATGTCTCGTGAACCTTTTTTGGATACGTTCAATCCGTAACTGATGTACATTATAATGGGGTGACCAGACTACACTGCAATATTCCAATATAGACCTGACATATGTGTCGTAGATTACTATTTTAGTGTGCGGATTCTTGAATATCTTGCCGTTTCTCAACACAAATCCAAGCATTTTGGATGCCTTACTTATGATTTTGTCTATGTGGGGGAGAAAAGTTAGTTTTGTATCGAAGACTACCCCAAGGTCGCGTATTGTGTGGCTGTCTTGCAACGACATGCCATTTATTTTGTATACTGTGGAAAGATTGTTATGCTTACGTGTGAATTTTATATGGTGACATTTGGTACTATTTAATGTTAACTTATTGTTAGAACACCACACTGCCAAATTGTTTAGATCAGTTTGAAGCAATAAGCTATCTTCTGGAACTTTTATGGCCTTGCATATTTTAAGGTCGTCTGCGAAAAGAAAGGCTTGACTATGTTTAATTGAAGATGTTATGTCATTGATAAGTACATTAAATAGCCAAGGACCTAAGTGGGACCCTTGTGGAACTCCTGAATTTGCAATGTATGTGTCCGACATGTAACCTTTAATAACTACATATTGTTGCCGACTTTCTAAATAAGATTTAAACCAATTTAATAGCCTCCCATAGATACCGTAATTTTCTATTTTTTAATAAGAATGTCGTGGCAGGCTCTGTCAAACGCTTTTGAAAAGTCTGTATAGATAGAATCTACTTGGTAACCAGCGTCAACAGAGTCCACGAAATAATCTGAATAAGTTACTAAATTCGTGCTAGTAGATCTGCATTGGACAAAGCCATGTTGGGCGTTACTAAGATGTTGTTTGAAGTGGTTTTTCAAGTGGGGATATAAGACTGACTCAAATACTTTGGCGAACACGGGTAATATAGAGATGGGTCTGTAGTTGGTAATGTTTTCGGGGTCTCCAGATTTGTATATTGGCACCACCTTCGCCCTTTTCCAGACTCCTGGAAACAGTCCCGTGGCTAGATATTTATCAGCGATCATCTAAATATAAATCTGTCTAATTAAACTCCAGGCGACTACGGGTATAAAGTCGACGTGTCTTGTCAGTTCGATGAATAAGCTCCTTAAGTTTACATAAGCTTGCATAGTTGCATCTATTTAATTTGCACTGGAAGCTCTTCCGTTGGAGTCTAAGCTGCTTTGTTACTGCCAGAAGTTCTGTTTGATGTGTTCGGGGAGTTCGATATTGAAGTTAATTAATTTCCGAAGTTATAGACTCGTAGTAGCGGCTTATTTAATCTGGTGGAAGTGTTTGCTGTGGACCAAAAAAAGTGTAAGGATCATTCAAAATTACTTAAATGTAAATGTAGACACCGAGAAATAAATTTGAGTAATCAAGACTACTAAAATGCGCACTTATTTTAGAGATATCTTCTTTTAATATAGAAAAACTAATTATAGCAAGGCCAAGAGGCTTGGCCAGTCACTGTCAACTATATAATAATTAAAATAGAATATGCCATTTAATTTTCGCGGTGACTAAATAAAAGGAAATTAATAACGGCTACGAACATCCAGTTTGCATAAAACAAACATGGCGGTTGATCGGCTTTGGAAAATGCGTCATAACCATTGTAATATGAAATTGAATTGTGATTGCAGCGTGTTGGAACGCGATGGATGAAATTTTTTACTGAAAATGTTTCGCGGTAGCACACGTCGCGTCGGGTTAAAATTTAGCGGCAAAAAGTGTGGGCCGTGTCTGCGCCACCTCTCTTAATTGCTTTCGGTTGAAGTATTTTTTGACGCTTGACGTTAATTTAGGCTAAACTGGTAACGCTGCTTTGTCTAGTTTATTGCCAACTGTACGCAAACAATTGACATTCTTCGATTAAGGACCTTGCAGCTAATGCAATTACTGCGATTTTACTAATCAATATCTAATGTCTAATGAGAGCAATATAGTTACATACTGTTTTTTCAATGCAAGTTTCAATGACTCCTGCCGAAGCGAGCGTTAGATGAGCGACTTTGCCGTCTCGTTATTTAGTTGCATATTTCAATGCAAATAATTTGAATTCGTGACATGATGGGGCAAGTTTTCTGGTGGTATGGTATATCTTGTCTCAGATCGGATAGCGTATGCCGTACACAAGGTGTTAAAACCCGATAGTGACCCACGTAAAGGTGTCTCGTTCCGGGATCAGCCTGTGTATATCCGGTTCAAACAGGCCGGCATAATTGTGTCGACTGACGAGGAATAATCATCGCTCGTCAGTCGACTCTATCTGCACCTCGCTCTGAGTACCATCAAAGTCAGTGGGGTCACTTTGCCGTAAACGCATAAAAAAAGCTCTAACAAATACTCATAAATCATTCACATTGATAAACGAAATAAAACGTCCAATAGCGATCTCTGGATCTGTCAGTGAGCTGTCCGACATGGTTTCAGACCGAATAACGTTAATTGAAAGCGCTCGAAATTGTTTCTGGCCGCACCCTTTAAAATTCGATGTCGATACGTGTCGAAAAGTGATTGCCACATATGAGCCGCACCTCCCCTATTCAACATTCGATTCAATTTTTTATTGATGCAAAACCAATTTGATTTAAGGGTTTTGTTAAAAATATCAGTTTGCATAAAACGAAAATGGCGGCTGGTCGAATTCTAATAATGCGTCAGAACCATTGTAAAATAAAATTGAATTCACATTATTTGAAGGTGTTCAGATACATTCAGAGTAACAATGAGTGTTATTTTATTAGAATGCACTAGCGGAATAAATAAACATTGAATTTTTAAATTTAGTTGAAATCGCATCGTACCTCTGGCGGTCGTAACACAATGGTCTTTGATACGAGTGGAGCAGCGGATAGAGACTAGTAAATAAATAAAAAAGTTCATTATTCACGTTGGTGTATGACAAAATAAAAAATGAACTGCGTTAAATTTTGAAATAAATGTTCCATGTTAGAAAATAGATATGGTTTAAATTATCAAATTATTCGTTTTAATTAAATAGTTAACGGAACTACGTATCATTCTTACCAACATGTTTTAATCAAGGGCTAACCTAAACTACGTGTTGTTCACTTTGTATTAAACGTACATTTACAATAATATATATATAAAGTCAAAACACTCAATAATAGCATCAAAGTTATCACTTACTATTAAGTTATAAGAACAATAAAACATCCAACAGAAAAGGAGCAGCCTTACGCCCCGGCGAATCAAAGAAATATAATAGAATTCCGTAAAACCCTCGCGACTATACAGAAAAACCGAACGGGCAAAGGCTCCCACAAACAGCTTACCGTTTTACTAGGTACATTTTCCAACGCGACCGCGCGGCACAAACTAAAGTAATACTTAAGTCCAGGAGTCAAGATTCAATTCAGCGGAGCTGTTTGCCGATGGCACGGAATGGAAAAATCAACATTTACCTTTTTTATTGATAAACTCAGCTTTGAGTTTGATCTATGAGCTTAGACAGGAAATTGGTTTGGTGTTTTCACGTTGCCAGGGTGACCGCGTACATACCGTTTAAGCTAGATTTCTTTTAAGTTTCCTTCGACTATTTCCATATCGAATATAAGGTGACCTAGCATTTTTAGCTTGTAGATTTTGCACTCCGCTGTTTAGTTAGCATGTAAGTTTTAATGATGTGAAAAGTCTGCATTTTTTTGTTTCCTCGTGTTCCCAACCAAACACCAAGCACATTTAATTAAAAAGTTTATACACTACACATGTATAAGCAAAAATATTAGTTTTCAGTCATGAAATCCTATGATCTAACGTCTCATCCGACCGAGCTTTCACACCAAAAAGCTTTGGTACTGATAGAGACAAAGTAGACAGTTTTTGGTTGACGTGACTCCTTCATTATTGCTTTTCATAAGGATGTAAGTTAGCTGTAACTTTAATTATAATTACTATCCCCCATTGTCTATAAGAGGGCCGGCAGCGACTGGATGCATAAAGCAGCAGACCGGGCTCTGTGGCATATCTTGGAAGAGGCCTATGTCCAGCAGTGGACTGCAACGGGCTGATGATGATGATTGTCTATAAAGATAGGCGATATAATAATTACCCACATTTTATTTATGGGCGGTCGTATCGCTTAGCATCAGGCGAGCGGCACACTCGTCTCGTCATTCAGTTCGCAAAATATGCAACAGAAACAGTCATATCTTTTGATCGCGTTGGCTTTCTAGTTTTATTTTTTCACAGCTAAAAGAGACCGTAGACCCGAGTATTTGATATAAATATTAACTTGATATCTCTACGTTTCCTGGGAAAAAGGGTCTTGACAGACAGACAGACAGACGGGCAGACAGAAGGACAACAAAGTGATACTATAAGTGTTACTTTTTTCCATTTGAGATACTACCTTACCATACCCTGTATTATATACCACCTACTGCTGAGTACGGACCTCCTCTACAACTGAGAGGGTTTAGGCCTTAGTCCACCACGCTGGCCTAGTGCGGGTTCGAAATTCAGAGAACTTCTCAGGCATGCAGGTTTCCTCACGATGTTTTCCTTCACCGTTAAAGCAAGCGATAATTCACAAAGAATACACACATAACTTTTTTTAGAAAAGTCACAATTTTGAGAAACAGAGCCCTAAAAATAAAATAGAAAATAAAAATAATTATAAAAACAACGATATCAGTACGAACGAAATTACAAAACGCGTTCCGAGTAACAAGCTACAATATCCGTTTAAACAAAATTGCAGATAAATTTTTGACAAATATTTTCCAATCAACGCCCTGTTATTTATCACAAACGCAGCAACCGAAAAACACGGCACACATGGAACTTTTATACCGAGAAGGGGGTTTTAGTTCAAATACTTCAATTAATATCGTTCAGTGAAACCTATTGTTTTGTGCGTTCGCTACCATGGTATAAATGGAATGCAATACATTTTTATGTTTCTTGGAACATTACTGTAAAGCGGGTGGGACTTGGAGTGTGAAAGACACCAAATTTATATTGAAAATGAATTCCAGGTACAGAAAGTTAACTGTTCTCTTTTGACCCTTGAATGTAAGCTTGTTGTCACGACAAAAACTATAATTTATTTGCAAACACGAATTATAGCAAGGCGAATGCATTTTCATGTGTGACAAATCAACTTAACCAATTTTTTTGCCAACAGAATCAAAATTTAATTCAGAAACTAGAAATTCTACTACTAGGATATCATGAATTACTAGCAAAGTCTAGCTGTGTACGTCATATTGATGTTGTGTTTGTTCTAATCACATGGTTTTTTATTATACTTAAAAAGAATATTGGCATTAGCCTCGATGTGTCGTGGTTAAAGTTGAGCTCAGATCCGTAACTTGGTGCGAATTCCAGACAAACGAGGATAAAGTGGTAGATAGATGAGGTGAATGTAGGAACTAAGTTGATTCTCTAGTAGCAAAAGCCGTTTAGAAGAAGAAACATCTAAAAGAGATTGGTTAATGAATATAGAGATCTAAAAGCTGGAATTAAATTTAAAGGTGGGATTAAATATAAACCATTTAGGACCGATTTTACCACTTGCTGATAAACACCATTTGTCACATAAAATTTAATGTTTACTCCCAATCTAGGAGCATAGATTGGAGTATGACGTTTGTATTCGGTCGGCTTATACATTTATTTTATTTATTTATTTTTGTGACTAATAACATAACAGCAAGCGGTGAAATGGGCCCGAAATTTTTCACAAATTCAGACAAAATATAATCTTGGAGATAAAAGATAAATGACGAGCAACTCGATCGAGCGCGCGGAACTAACATTGTTGGTCCACCTGTAAAAGCGACAATGGAGTTAGTAACTTCTTCACAATACACTCGAGTCATTATGTTGAGCATGCTGTGCCATCGTAACATAACATATAAATACATACATACTGTACTCACGCCTTTTATTACCGAGCGGGTAAGCAGAGGCGCAGTTAGTGCACCAACTTTTTGCCGTGCGTAATCCATCCCATGATGTGATAGGGGGCGAGCTTATCGCCATATCGACAAATTCCACACTCCGGCCTGATCTTGAATAGAATAACCCAATAACACTTTACCCGACCCTGGGATCGAACCCGACGCCTCAGCATTGCAGTCGTTCCGTAATACAACTACGCCACTGAGGCAGTCAGGCGGCATATTATAAAGAATGAAAAGATAATAATACCTAGTAATTTATACTATAATATTATTAATATTATAAAGCTGAAGAGTTTTTTGTTTGTTTGTTTGAACGCGTTAATCTCAGGAACTACTGGACCGATTTTGAAAATTCTTTCACTAATAGGAAGCTACATTACTCCTGAGTGCTATAGGCTACTTTTTATCCCGGAAAAACTTTTCCACGCGGGCGGAGCCGCGCGCAAAAGCTAGTTGTTAATAATAGTTGCGGATGGTAGGATTTGTATCCGCCCGAAGCGACCACGGTACACAATGTGTAAAATCCGCCTTTGGAGCACACGAGTGTCGCAGGATCAGCCTGCTTATATCCGGTTTCTAACAAGCCAGCATAATTGTATCGACTGGCGAGAGAATAGTGATAATTATGTCTCATGAGCCGGCACTAACTAGATCCCACTCCGATTACCATCGTTGGTTTACTCATATAAAAAACCGTGGCTCTTATTTTGCATACGCGTGCAAAATAATTAATCGCGGGCTACTTTGCTATTATATTAGTACTTGTCACTTTAATCTCGGTATAAATGAAGAAGAAGCTCCACGACATAAACTAACACCGCATCGATTGGAAATAATGTATTGTATGTATTTACAATGACGAAATAGCGATGTGTTTTATTTCATTCAAGCTTAAGGCGATTTTTAAATGCACTGTGCACTGCAGTCATTTGTTACCACGTAAAAAGGCGAAACGTATAGATGCAGTTAGGTTTTAGTAAATTAGATTACAAAGCAAGATATTTTAGGGGAATAAATAATTTCAACGAAACTATGTCATCTACACGCTAGTATTGTGAAATATAAATCAGGTTAAAAATAAATTTGTTTACAAAATTGTAGATTTATTTTCATCTCGACACCTTTTTATTAAAATATCATTGCATCTCGAAGGTATAGATGCGTTATAAACAGTCTGCAAGTGGCACTCTAAAATTCAGCTAATTAGTACAATCGGCCTTAGTTTCGTGTCAGAATCTGTTGAAGATTGTCGTCTAAAGAATGTTCAATAAAATGTGCTATATGATAATAATGAGAATTATGATATCGTCTGGGATAGTTCAAAATCGCGAAACTAGCACTGGTAAATACCGCGTAAATGACGAAAAAAATTTAATCGAAATTGATACTTATGAGACTAAACTTATAATTGATAATACTATACTTTTTTCTTTCACTTACGCGGTATTTACCAATGCTAGTTACACGGTATTGCACTATCTCCGATGTTATGCTGTAATACTGTCTCATATTATAGTCTGTTATAATATTAAGTTGACTATGCGATAAGACGCCACTTTTGAAAGCCGAGTGCAGTATAAGTGCCGTATCTACACCTTTTTCATCTCGACATAAAAATGACTCGGTACACGGCAAAATTTAATATCACTTTGAAACGTTGCAAAGCTTTGTGTTCGGTTCTTAGAAAAAGTTCAAGTTAAGCGCGAACACGCTCCGAACTTGTGACTTGAGTTCCTTAGAGCTTTAGATAAAGAAAATGCATTTCGCATTGCAGGCATTTCTTTTGTTCCATTAAGCATGTTTAACAGTGTTACAGTGTTACTATTCACAAAGATTTTTCTCTGAAGCGGTTTTATGTTTTAGATCCAATGGTAACTTAATTTCCTGTGAGGTCGTTATATCACCGAGGTCGAACCATTCTTGGTGTATAAATTGCTCTACCACATTAGAAAATTGCTATGTGTATATTAAGCTCTTACCCGTTGTCTTAGGTGATCGACAAACGCGACAACGCGACGTGATGCGAAAATATATCAAATAGTCATTGTATGTACTTGTGGTGTACGGTGTCGCCCGGCTTTGATTGGTTAAATACTCAAATGTGTGCAGTGAAGTATTGGTCGCATTACTAGGACAACGGGTTACACAGAGCCATTATTATGTTTTCCACCATACAGTTGCTGTCCAGTTCGGTACAAAATGTATCTAATACCCTATAATATTACCGGCTCTATATTATCCTATTGCTGAAGACGGGTCTACTCACTGAAAGAGATTAGACGTTAGTCCACCACGCTGGCCTAACGCGGGTTGGTAGACTTCACAAACTTCAAAAATTCTTATGGAGAATATTTAGTTGTGTAGGTTTGCTCACAATGTTTCCCTTCACCGTAAAGCGAACGATAATTGATACACAATACACACATAACTTCGAATAGATAGAAAAGTGTGCCTTGGGTGTTGAACTTTGTCTCGAAAGTCCGTTCCGTTCTAGACTATAGTGCTGTCGAATACCGCACGTATAATATCTAGTTAATATTGCATGCAGAACTCAGTTCTCATACAAAGCGTATTTCTTTCTTCATTCTTGATTCGAAAAAAGACGCCAATAAATCACTTATTCAAAAAATACATTTTTCACATTTCCGAGGTTCATTCTTGTTCTATTTAACACTACCGGCTATTGATAAAATCTGCTCTGAAAATTGCGCGCTTGAAAAATTCAATCGCGTTGTCCGCCGTCGCAAAGGAGCGGCTAATGGAGCTATCTGCGATCGCGGGCGCGAGTTGCGGAGGGTCGGGTGGCAATTGCATTCTCTCTATGTCTTATAAAATATCATTTTCTTCATAACGCGGTGGTTCATGCTGCCTTGTGTCGTGGCTGCTTAAAAAATTCAGTTTGTGTAAGTAAATATCGTAGGTTTTTTTTACGTTAGTTTCTTACAGAAAAGGTACTAATGTTAACAAATTTTCGTAAGCTAGTAAATTATTGGTAAATTACATAATAGTCATTCGGGGCAACAGCACGCAGTGGGTAAAAGTTCGCATGGTCAATATCTCGGAACCTATTGAGGGGGCTCAGACACTTTTTCGGCTAGATCAGGGGCGCGTCAGGGACGATGTCAGAGCCACAAGCTATTTTACCAAGCGTCACTTGTTTAGCGAAAAACGGTGATCAACGTGATTTTGTTGATTAGTTACCAATATTTTGTGCTGGGAAAAAGTATATGGCTAGACGGTGCATTAATTTACAAAAGTCCGTTAATTATGTTAAGGTTACATGATTATTATAGTATTTATTTTAGTTATTATTCTATCCTAGAAAATAAATGCGTCTCAACGAACGTGTGATTGTTTAAAATATTCCCTGTTTGAGTAAGAGTACGAGGTTAATAGTACGCACCCTGTTATAACTCCATTACAATGACCGCACGGTTTTTTCTTCTTTAAGCTGCAATTAAGTCGAATATTACTTGTAAAGATTTTTAGACCTTATACAGAAAAAAAATATTCTCATTAAACACTCTGCGTAGTTTTACCCACATAACGGGTCAATAGTACGAAGTATTGCAAAAAAATCAATGAAGCAATGTACCAAAACTCATTAAATAATGAAAGTAGAATAAATTTACTTTATATAGAGTGTTAAAACGTTTTTCAAGACACTATATTTCTGACTGTGTAGACGATAGAAAAAAAGTGCATACTTTTAGGCCGAATGACCTAAGCTAGTAACTGCAATGTGGACAGACGACTGGATAAAGGTCGCAGGAACACGCTGGATGCAGGCCGCTTTTGACAGGTCCGTCTGGAAATCTTTGAGTGAGGCCTATGTTCAGCAGTGGACGTCATGTGGCTGATGATGATGATGGTGATGATGATGAAGCTAGTAACTTGAGTAAATGACTTATAAATAAAACTTAGAATCGTAAAAATCATCTAAAATCTACATAATATAAATACATTATGTATTTTTAGTCGAGGGACCTATTTTTAAAACATTGCATTTCATGTTCGCATGTAACTAATATAAATTACCGCAAAAGAAACAAAATCTGAAAAAGAAGAAAAAACCTAAAAAGGCGAGAGCCTTTGTAGTGAATTTGATCTGTCTTATCGGTCATTACGTGTTCAAAATACATAACTTTTAGGTATGATCCGTTTTCCCTCCACATGTTAATCTAGCTTAGAAAGGCAAAAATACTATGGAGCTAAAATTCCCAAAAATAAATAAAATCATATTTTTTTATATATATATTTACGTCGAGAATCGAACACTGAATACCCTTAAAAACGAACCTCGACTAACTTTACACACTGTATATCAATGTTACTATCGCAACTGATCACTTTCATTAACTATTCAACTTGACCAAGCTGCCCTCGTCACAGAAATAGAACCAAAAGTTTCAATCATGCGATTGACCGCCGCGCTGCAGTTTTGTTTACGATATGAAATTTTGATGCGGCTATTTTCTGCTATGAGTTCTGCATGAATGGCTTCCCTTGGTCATCGACCTTGGTATTAATACCATTTGATTGCGATAAAGTTGGATATCAATCTGTCATTTTTTGGGTAGATATTCTGGGTTACGTTCAAATAAAAAAATATTTCTTTCTTTTATTCTTTCATAGGTTCTTGCTTCTTTTAGATAACATTGCTAATATATTGATGGAGATTTTTTCAAAATATGGTGATTATTCAGAATAGAAATGTAGAAATTAAAATGAGTTGAATCTTCCCTTGATTCATTTATAATAAAATATAGATAACTCTTCAATTAAGTTTCTTCTAGGGCCTTCATTTTTATTTGTCTTTCACTGCCACTTTCAAAATTGGTCTTATATGAAGCAAATCTGCACTGTCGCTTTTGTTCAAACCAGATGAGTAGGTGCGTTCGGAATCTTTAAAACATATCTAGATTTGGGACGTTTGAAACTAAAAAAAACGACACGAAATATAATTCTTATAAAACTTACATAATGGTTGATATACGTCATACCTGCGTTTTACTGCCTGCTTTGTTTATTTTAGTACATGACGTTGCCCTGCATTCGCGGCCGAGATCTTGTAGACAGAGACTCTTGTAACCTCATAGTGCCAGAAGTTATCCTGACTTCAAACATTTAAAAATTTAAAATATAGTAACTCGAGTAACCGTTAAGTTTATGTTACCCAAATGATTCTTCAGCAAGTCTTTTGCAGTTAAACTAAACGCTGAGGCGGTAAAGTTTACCCTCAGTTGAGATGGATTGCACACGTTTAAAACTTAGTATAACTTAGTAATATTCTGTGTAACATTTTATAATTAATATAAAAGCAGCTGATGAAAGACATCGTGAGTATGGTTTCCGGAACCGACACAAATTTTAAGAACCGGGATTTCCGGTACTTTTCTCGCACAGAATCGGGACTTCCCGGTAATTTTGGTTTTCTAATGTGTACAAGCCAGTTTTAGTTTACTTTTGCTTCATAAATCGTTTTATTGTATAGTATAGACCGGCAAACCGTCAAGGTATGTCTATGTTAGCATTGTTGAGTGATGTCCATAGCTCACATACACAAAAAATACTAAAATAATAAGTCTGTGACGGTCATAATAGAATTTCATAAAGATGTGGAAAGGGTGAATGTGTTTTGGTTTCCAGAAACCTCATAAAAGTAGAAAAACAGTAATATTTTAATAAGATCAAAAGTTTCAGTCGTTTTGGGGGTTTAGATGTTTATTGGAAGTTAACACCGAAACCGATGAAAAGATTGGGATAAAAGTTATCACATAATATTAATCCATTAAGTTCTATTAATCCAGGACATGTTCTTTCGTGGTGCCAAATTATATCCCAATACGTTCAGCGTCTTCAACAAAGGGTCGATGGGGGCAGAGATATTGAGGGAAACTAAGAGGTTCTACGAGCAATTTTATACCTTAGTTACCAAACTCGCCAACAGCTCGCCCAGAGACCCGAGAATCAAGCTGGTCCGATACTACGTGTAGACATCCCAAACATTATCTTCTACGAGATTAGGATGGCACTTAGACAAATCAAAAACATAGTGGCCGGCGAGAACGAGATCACTACAGAGCTTCTAAAAGCGAGTGGAGCGTCGATACTTAAAGCATGTAACATAACTATTCCACTACATAAAGGCATTAAACAGGGACATGTTATTTCTCCGTAACGGTTCACTGCGGCGTTAAAAGATACCTTCAAGCTCTTGAATTTAATAGGATTCGGCATCACCATTAGTGGTGAACATTTCGCCTTTGATATGACGGAAACATTGTCTTAACAGAATAGCTGGAGGGCCTTGGCACTGTGCTTAAAGACCTCAAGCCTACACCGAGTTGCCTAACCATTTAAATGAAAAAGAACAAGACTAAAATTTTATCAAAAATGTTGTACCTATGCCAATTACTATTGGACACTCAACTTTCAATGTTGTCCACGAATACGTTTATCTAGGACGAGTGGTCCAGCTTGGCAGGTCAAACTTTGAAAGAGAAGTCAATCGTTGAGACGCGGTCTCTGACTGTGGGCGCCACAGACGGCTCACAATTTTTCAGCGAGCTATAGAGAGCGAAGAGTCTAGTCTTACACACACTTTATCACCGAAGGGGTAGGTATAAGTGCAACCAGTGCACCAAGTTTTCGCCATGTATGTTCCGTCCCATGATGTAATAGGGGACGAACTTATTACTATACCAGGCACAAATTCCTTTCACTGAACAGAATAACCCAATAAAATGTATTATTATATTATAAAAATATTCCTTAAGGACCTCAAGAATCCTCGATTATTGAAATATTTGAAGTAGTCACTTACCTCAATGCACTTCAAAGCAAAGTATATTAACCGAAGAACGCGAGGCGCGTGTAGCTAAGTAGACGGCCTGGAGCCGCGGCGGATCGATCCAGGCGTGACGTCACGGCGGTGACGCTGCGCTCATCCCCGTACGACCTCGCTCGCGGGTCGGACCTCCCTTCCCCCCTCTGCTCCTCCCCAAGCCCGCCCGACTTCGCAAAGCATCGCTGCCGCTTGCATCGAGTAAAGTGGTTTAATTTTTCTTTTAAAACGTTTTTAAATGTATCTCTCGGTATGAGATTGTGGAGAAATGAAATGCTCGGGTTTATTGAGTTTGTTAGCATTATTGTGTAATGGGAGTTATGGGTCTCGAATCGTGGTTCACGGTCGTGTTTTCACGGGCGCATTGAGCCAAAGCATGAAATGAAATGAAATAATTTATTCAAAGCCATAAAATGTTATAATAGGCAAGGGAAAAAGTCTTTTCGCATATAGTATGTATAAACTTGTAATAAAATATCTTTGGCTGTACTATTTATATCTGGCTGGTTTTGATGCCATTAAAAGGTTACATTAAAAAAAGAAATAAATTAGTAAAATGTTGTTTTCAGCTATTTTTTTTTATTTATTTTTGTATCTGTCAAAGTGAATCTAATTAAGAAATTCGATACATTTTAAAATGTTATTATCAAAAAGAAAAAAAAAGCACTGCAAACCGCGAAAAGGAATTGTGACGTTTATGGACCTAATGCAGCGTCAGTAAAAGTAGCACAAATTGGGTTTAAGCGTTTTCAATCCGGAAATTTTGATGTCAAATGTGCACCTCGCTCTGGTCGCCCTGTTACGGATAAAGCGGACGCAATTTTTGAAAAAGTGGAGCAAGATCGACATATCAGTAGTTACGACATAGCTGAAGAACTGAGAATTGACCCCAAGACAGTTTTGACCCTTTTGAAAAAAGCTGGGTACACAAACAAGCTCGATATCTGAGTGCTACACGAGCTCACTAAAAGATACCTTGTGAACCGTGTACTCATTGCGATTCTTTATTGAGACGTAATAAAACCGAATCGTTTTTGAAGAGATTGATAACTGGTGATGAAAAGTGGATTACATACGACAAGAACGCAAAAAAAGGCTCGTGTTCAAAGGTCGGTCAGGCTTCACAGACTGTGGCAAACCCAGGTTAAATCGCAATAAGGTGATGCTGTGTGTATGGTAGGATTGGAAGGGCATTGTTCATTATGAGCTTTTACCGTCGGACAGAACCATCGATTCGGATCTCTACTGCTAAAAACTAATAAGATTAAAGCAAGAAGTTGAGAGAAAGTGGCCGGAATTGATCAATAGAAAGGCTGTGGTCTTTCATCACGATAACGCTAGACTACACATATATTTAGCCACTCAGCAAAAATTAAGGGTGTTTGGCTGGGAGGTGTTAATGCATCCACCATATAGCACTGGCCTTGTACGTTCAGATTTCCACCTGTTTCGGTCTCTTCAGAATTCTTTAGGCTATTTGAAAAAATAAATCTTGACTTTTCATATAAAATGCGAAGAAAATTTTTCCCCAAACTAATACATTATTTAGATTCCGTCAGTATTAACTCTACCACCAGTTCGGGAAGCAGTTGTCACCATAGAAGAACGGGCAAGAAACTCTAGTGTTGCTCTTTTTAATATCAGTTCAAGGTATAAAATACAATGCATGATGTAACAGGAAAAAGAATACAACTAAGTATTCCTTTTTTTTTTATGATATAGGGGGCAAAGGAGCATATGTTTTTTTGTTTAAAGCAGTGTGCTTAGTGCGAGTTCTTTAAAAACTATCGAGTAACTTTACCATCGCGTAAATCAAGCATACGTTAGTCACGGCGTAACGTGACTATGTGTGAGTGTGAGTGACAAACATAGTTGTCGAATCGTATTATGTTTATTCACCGTGAGGCGCGTTAGATTTGGTTCTTATACTGTTAGCACCAGGAGTATATGTGATAAACCGACAAAATTAAATAGGTATGTTGTTTGGCTATGTTATTTAAATAGTTTTGTACTTCCAAAGAGCTCGGTTTATACGTTGTGTCGTGTCATTTATCAAAAGTTAAACAATGTTTCTGTTTTTATTGTAAGTTTTGCTCGCCTAGCTGCAATTCCGTCCTGCGAAATCGCAGCAAGAAACCGAATGTGTTCATGTAATTCATAACATATTTTCGGGCCAGGGCCTTGGTTGCCTCTTCAATATAGGCACTGCACATTTTTGTGAATCATTATAATTAGCCATTGAGCCGCTGGTAAAATCCCGTTGCAAATAAAAATAGTTCTGTGAGGACCTACAATAATCTGACAATAATAGATAAAGTGTATCCTAGGATATGGACAATACAAAATATACAAGTGTATATGAATTTAAAATGTGATATTTCATATTATACCCATACCTTTACTTCCAAGGTAACTCCTTGTGATTTTTTTTAAACTAGTTGTTGTTCGTGGCTTCGCTCGCGTGAAGAGCCTTTCCCGCTACAGAGTCCCTAAAACACACTGATGCCAGCACCATCTACTTAAAGAATCAGATAAATAATATCCATTATTTCCCATGGGAGCAAATTACCGGGATACAAAGTACTCTAAGTGTTAATCCAGGACATGATCTACCCGTGTGCCAAATTTCATTCAAATCCGTTCAGTAGTCTCTGCGGTTACTTCTAACAAACATCCAAACATACAAACATCCGAACATTTTCACAAACTTTATACAAATACAAATACAAACAAACAAATACAACTTTCGCATTTATAATATTATAAGAGTAGTTAAGCGTCAAATCATCACACAAAAATCTAAACAGTCTCTTAGAAAGCAAATATCTTTTTCTAAATTCAGTGTTCGTAAGATTATATACTGGATTATAGGTAATGCGGCCCTTGCTAGAAGATAAGAAGTGTTTTATCTTGGGACCCAGCTTTTACAAACATTCTCCAAGCAGAAAAAAAGCGTGGTGCCTTTTTTAGCTACATAAATCCTAAAACACAACACTTCTAATAAAATACAAGACTGTAAAATCCACTCTCACTGTTAAAACCTAGGTGTATAACTTCACCACCGCGTAAGTGAATAAGTTAACCGTTCGAACTGTCAAAACCGAAAAATATGCAACTCGAACTCGCGAAAACACCGTTTACGCGCGTTAACTTGCTTCTTTATTCGATGGTCGCTATCGACAGAGTCACATAAACAAATCTCCCACTCACAAATTATGTTTCTCATTGTTGACACTAGGCGGCGCTGATCAAATGCACGATTAAGGCGTTAGAAAAAGTCAGCACACAACGCACTAAGCACTCAGTTCATTTATATACTCGCAGGAACACGCTGGATGCAGAGCGCTTTTGACAGGTCCGTCTGGATATCTTTAGGGGAGGCCTATGTTCAGCAGTGGACGTCATGTGGCTGATGATGACGATGGTGATGATTGAGCCAAAAACTTATCTCTACTCAGACGCAGTGTAGCTTTCTAACTTGTAATTTATTTGAGGAATTTGCATATCTGATAGTTCACAATAATCATTTTGAAGGTTATGCCAACATACCTTAGTATGATAGAACAAGTCCTAACCCATATTAAGAGTCTAGCAATACATCAAGCACAATCATATTTAAAACTGAACGCTAAGTCCTTCGACTTAAGCCTCACGAGTCCTATGCTGAAAGGCTTTAAAATAGAATTGCTAGCGCAAGTAAAAAAAGTTGAAACCGATCGGGCTGCGGTCTTATTGTCACCAGATTATTACAAAATGAAATCGTAAAACGTTCGTTCAAATGACGCAGATTTGAAATGCATTTTAAATCGACCTGAAGTACGCAATTCAAGGAAAGATATAATCTTATCTTACTAATATTATAAATGCTAAAGTTTGTGATAATGTTTGGATGTTTGTGAGAATTAAACGTAGAAACAACTGAATGGATTTGGATGAAATTTGACGTACTTTTTATCCCGGTATTTTTAACACTGATGTGAAATAATGGATATTTATTTATTTATTTTTGTTTATTCATATTTAATAATCATATTTTTTGTTATTTCTTATAATATATAATTATATCTACGTATTTTTATATACACCTGCTTCTTCTCATCTCTACATCACCCAAAGGTAGACTGGTAGATAATGCCTAAGGCATTAAGTTCGCCTATGTACATGATTGTATATAAAGTTAAATAAACAAATAAATATTTTGTATCTGATTCTTTAACTACCTGACGCGCTGTACTGTGTTTTAGGGACTTTTTCGCGAGAAAGGCTTTTTACGCGGGGGAAGCCGCTAGAAACAAATAGATTCAAATAATCAAGTTAAACACAAGTAGTAAACAAGCACATGTAGATTGCAAGGAGCACTAACCAACCCGCGTCACCCTACGCGTAAAAAAATAATTTGATAACGTCGCGCCCCGTTCCGACTGAGTTATTGAAATATAAATACGTTGAAATCATTGTTGCATTTCCATTGATGAATGGCCTTTTAATATTGTAATCTTGAACTGTATTCCAGGTTAATACATCATTGTTTTTTTTTTATGGTATTGAATGACGAGACGAGTTTGCCGTTCGCCTGATGGTAAGCGATACGACCACTCATAAACAGTAGCAACACCATTCAGCACCTTGAGTTACAAAGTACTGTGTGGCATTCCACTGCGCTCGTCATCCTGAGACATAAGATGTTAAGTCTCACTATGTCCTGTAGTTACATTGGCTACAATGTCCTTCAAACCGAAACAACAGTGCATGCACACTACTGTTTGGCGGTAGAAATAGACATTGCGGTGGTACCCACCCAGAAGGTCTCTTACATATGAGAGACCTACCACCAGTTTGTTGAAAGGGGGATGTTGTATCGATAATCCTGATATAATTATGTATTTCATTGTACTTCTTAATAAGAGCCATGTTGTTTACATTCGTCTGCGCTATCAGTAGACTTGACCGTGGTATTAGCACTCTTTTACAAAATGACATGAGTTGGATAGTTTACGTATGATAAAATTACCAGAGGTCTAAATAGCCACTTTCTTAATGATTAATCACATAAGATTTCTATGATTTTAATGAAATTGTAGCAGTTTATACGTATAATAATAACATTACATACTGTCCCACTGCAGGGCACGGGCCTCATCCATTACTGAGAGAGTTAAGGTCTTAGTCCACCACGACCTCACATACCTTCTAAATTATTACGGAGAATTCTTAGATATGTAGGTTTCCTACCCATGTTTCCTTTACCGGTAAAGCGACCATTTATTGATAGACATTGTATATATAAATACAAACTTTCTTATTTAACTAAAATATCCCTCCAGTTCCCAACAATATCGGGCAAACAGTCGTCGCGAGAATAGTCGTTCTATTGTCACGATTTTAAGCCTCGACGTAGCTTAAGCGCGTCTTAATATACCGTTGACAACTGCCTGATGCGGCTTAAAATGCTTAGCGTCGCTCGCAAGTTGCTCTTTATTGAATGAAACTGGCGGCGGTTATAAAATGAAAGTGCATTTGCTCGGAAAATGTAGATTACTAATAATGTTAGAAATTGTGAAGTTATTTTTATATTTCGTAGAAACTGCTTCATGGGAAGGCACACTGACTAGTCCTGGGTTATATGTTGCAAATTTTTGATTATATGAAATTGAAAATTAGAGCTGTTCTTCGGAGAAAGCTTTATGCGAGTGGAACTTCATTAAAGATTATTGGTTATAAAATTCAGAGAAAACAAGAAATAAAAAGTAACCTTTTGAATAACGGTTATGAATAGAAAAGTTAAAGTTAAATTTAACAGGTTAATTTGTTAACAAAATTTGATATCCTAGCATTCCTAATATAAATCAATGCAATGCAATCAATGAGGAGAGACCGTGAGGAAACCTACATACCAAAAAAATCTCAAAAAAAATTTCGAGGGTATGTGAAGTCTACCAACCCGCACTACGCCACCGTGGTGGACTAAGGCCTGAGCCCTCTCAGTAGTAAAGGAGGCCCGTGCTCAGCAGTGGGCAATATATAATACAGGGCTGATTGCATTGCAATATAAACCAATATTTAAACAAAATACAAGCCTCGTCAAAATATTATAATGCTTTAGTGCCGCGGTCATTACCCCGGTCTAGTCTAGTGCCGACTCTATTATCACTAATATTAACTAACTGTTAGTGAATTAGTCGAAATAATTGGATATCGGAGGAGTAGATTTAGTAATCTACTCCTCCGATATCCAATTATTTTAGTAATTATAGTTAATTAACTGATAATTTAGCTGGTGTGCAATATGTTAACCAGGTGTGGTACGATTGTTTAATTATTCTTATTAAAAAATATTGAATAAGAAGATTGGATTTAATGAAATGATTCTATTGTTACCTTTATTATTCCATTATACCTTGAAATGAAATGAAATTTTATTTGCATGATTGTGGTTGTATATACAGATAGCATAATATAATTACAGATTACCTTCGAAATTCCTATAGAGAAGTTTTCTCACGATGTTTTCCTTCACCGTTAAAGCGAGCGATAATTCACAAAGAATACACACATAACTTTTTTAGAAAAGTCAGAGGTGTGCCTTTGGGTTTTGAACCTGCGGACATTCGTCTCGGCAGTCCGTTCCACTCCTAACTAGGCTATCGCCGCTTCTATTGTGCTTACTGCATATAAAATACATATTTAACAATTATAAAGAGAATAATCTATATTTATCCGGTTTCGAACTAACCAATATCACTAGGTGGACTGGCAAGTAATAATCATCTCTCGATCTCAATCGATTTACTTTGCTATGCTTAAGTATCTGTAACGAGCGAGAACCCAGTCGGAGTGAAGAACTTAAATACAAAAAAATATTCTTAGTGAAGTTAACTGAAATGGAGGATGACGGAGAGAGTAAAAACATATTGGTGTCCTCCTTGCACGTTGGCGGCCGACGCTGCGCTACAAAAGCGTATATGTAACTTCAAATTTGGTTTAAGTCCTGCATACCCATTCAGTGGTTTGTGCGACTACTTCCAACAATCATCATCTTCGGAAACTAACACATTTATAATATAAAGTTACTAGCTATTGCCCGCGGTTCCGTCCGCGTTAAAAAGTTTTTCCGGGATAAAAGTCCCGCTTTATATTTTCCCGGGATAAAAAGTACATGATATACCCGTGTGCCAAATTTCATCAAAATCCGTTCAGAAGTTTTTGCGTGAAAGAGTAACAAACATACATCCATACATTCTTACAAACTTTCGCGTTTATAATATTATAATATAATTATACCATTATAAGCCAACAATGCTACAAAATATTGACAACCAATCAATGATAGACGTTGGAAAGTTGAAGACCTTTGAGTATGACAACATCTAATACCTCAGATTGATGAGTGCCGTTCAATGCCACGCTGTGCTTTATATATCAAAACCATGTATGCCGTTAAAACAGATATAAATACAATAAATCTAACAGTAAATTTCTCGCGTAATATGATTTATTTCCAACTATATTTAGTTGGTCCACATCTCGAGACTCTTGGGTGCCCAGTCCACAGACTGATTGATGCCACTTTTAACCTTATTTTTAGATCTGAAACCACAGTCTCAACAAGGTTTAGATCTGGCGCGATGTTTCTTATGTAATTTTAAACAGTATTCTTCGATGCTCCACTTCTTAATGTCAGGCAAGAAATATGTCTGCATTAGTTTCGGGTAAATTTATTTTGACTTGAATCTAGTTATCTTTAGCTTGATTTTGTGGAGTCTTACCTCTGGTCTTACCTAAATATTCATTCTTCTCATTAAGTGAAATCTATTTTAAAAAATCTGGAGTAGCAAGGGGTTCTGTATCTCTATAGTTGCTACTATTATCTTGCATAATTGTTTGTTCCCTTTCAACTAAGTGATCCAATATAATGTGACCGTCAGTCAATTTAAGCTTTGGTTATTTTGGTATCAGAAGTCGCTTGTTGATACTAATGACACAAGGCGTAAGTGCACGAGGATATGTGATGGGTTTATTTTTAGCTGCTGTCTGGTGTTGAAATTAATGCCCTCGGAATCTAACATAGCGCTGCTTTTAGCTTGATCTGTGAAGTTTTATTAAGTTTGTTTCGAGATATATTTTTAGAATTTTAAGTGCAGTCTAGTTAGTTCTGACATTCTGTCTAACTTGTGACAGTTAATTCAATTTGGCTTTCTAAATATTTCATAGAGTTGAGTTTGAAATAAGATGATACGCGGTGACGTGAACCGCATTTATTGCAGTGGAAAATCTTTTATAAACGAGAAGCGAGGCAACTTTAACAAAAAGGATATTTCAGCGCTTGTTTTAGCCGAGAGTATTTTAAGCGAGCGAATAGTTGGCTACGAAAAAGGTCGTGTTTCTATTTCTGCGAATTATGCCTCCAAATGAAGTGTATAGGCGTGAAGAGCAAAACAAACTAAAAATCGCAATCTCGATCAACATAAGTGTCACGAGATAGTACGAAATTAACTTGAGCTAGATTATAGCCAATTAAAACAAAGTAAAGTCAATTTAGCTTAACTTCGGATCGCGGAGCTTAGCTCAACTTGCTCTAACTTACGTAATGAACTTGCCAACTTGCGCTGTTCGCTTAACGGGATAAGCGATGCTTTTTACTAGTTATATATTTTTAAACTATCTATGGCAGCTCTATTGCGGCGACATTTTATTTGCATTATTTACGCCCTGTCTGTTATATTCCTGGTATTTATAGCTTTTTCTAGAGCCTCCGTCCATGTAAAAATCGTTTCATGAGTCGAAATATAGTAACATAAAGCACTCAGAGATAATGTAGTTTCTTTTAGTGAAAGAAGTTACAGAATCGGATTTGTTGTTTCGGAGAATACCTACAGAGGAACTTACAACTTACCTCATTTTTGAAGTGGCGCTTGTAATAGTGCATCCAAATCAGTTCAGCCGTTTTTACGCGTTGCGCAACTAAAACATTCCACTATGGTGTCTATTATAACTGTCATTTTTAATTATTATCAAATTAATTTTTGTTTTATCCATTGCCTTCGATAGTTGCCCCAAGAAGCGTCATTCGACGTTATGCTGACCTTTTATTATACTTTCTTGGAGAAAATACTACATAGGAACACTTTAATAGTAATGGAGTGCAATGCCTAATACAACTCTTCGGTCTTTCATCACTTTTTTCACCAGCGCTACTGATTTTTCGAACCCACAGCTGCACGTACACCGGGATACGAACAAATGTTATTTTCCGATAAACAAAAGACATCTCTGACACTCGTATTCGCAAACAATACTATGAGGACGCACAGTACACTCGAACGCATCATCATCATCATCATCAGCCACATGACGTCCACTGCTGAACATAGGCCTCCCCTAAAGATTTCCAGACGGGCCTGTCAAAAGCGGCCCGCATCCAGCGTGTGTAACGCAATTTCATAGTTTTCTTTGGCTTTGTACAGTTTTGTTTATCTGATAGCCAACTGAAGTAAAATTACATATACATATGCACTCACGCTTTTTATCCCCGAAGGGGTAGGCAGAGGCACAACTAGTGCACCCACATTTCGCCATGCATATTCCGTCCCATAATGTGATAGTTGGCGAGCCTATCGCCATATCGGGCACGAATTCCAGACTCCGGCCTGATACAGAGTAGAAAAACCCAATATCACTTCGCCCGACCCGGGCATCGAACCCGAGACCTTGACATTGCAGTCGTACCGTAATACAACTACGCCACCAAGACAGTCAGTGAAGTGTAATTGTACCTCAATATTAACCAAATACAGCGCGCCAATGCCTATGTACTGTGAAGGCTGTCATGCCAAAAGAACTGTAAAACAGATGTATCATCATACCATTACTCCTTAGTTAGCTAACGTTTGTGAAAACGGACCTAAGATTTCGGAAGCTATACTAATAGTCGATGATACTTAGGCTTAAGTATTGCCTGAACGCCTCCATATTACGATATTGTTTGTTTAATTAGCTGCGCTTGAAATATATTTTAATTTATATACACGTTAAGTTTTCCATACGGACTTACATTATATTTATAAGTTATAACATTGTTTAGTTTATTCTAATCGTAGTGTTAAGTCTGCTGGAAACCCTAATAAATAAGTAAATAAACTTGACGTGTGTTAATTTACGTTTATTAAACACAAATTGAAAGCCATGCAACGTCAAGCACGTTCTGCTAATATAACCTAATTAACACATACAATATGATCCAATCACTACTAACGATTATTGAATTGGAACTGAATACACCACTCAGGTGCGCTAGGTCATGTTCATTAGACCGCTTGTGGTTGTGGTTGCTTGTGCGTATAGACTAAAGGGAGACACACTGAGCGATTGAGGATCTATATACAAAGTTAGTGACTCACTGAGGTGCAACGGATTTCGAAGATAGTAATTTTAAGATCATAATAATAATAATTATTTTTTAAGTTCATTTCAATATAATTTGTGCATTGTGTTAACCTAACTTAAATTTGTCTTATATTAAATTTCAATAAGTGATTCAGTAACGTTGGTAATAAAAATTATAATGTATGTGGCTTTTTTTATTTTTTTTTTATTGCCTTAGTAGGCAAACGAGCATGCAGCCCGCCTGATGGTAAGCAGATCCGCCGCCCATGGACTAAAGCAATGCCAGAGTCACAGCCAAGCCGTTGCCTACCGGGAGGAGAGCACTTTTTTAAGCCTCGTTTAAAGAAGGACAAGTCATAGCGCTCGGAAAACACCGATGCAGGGAGTTCATTCCAAAGTTTGCACGTGCGCGGCAGAAAAGACCGCTGAAAACGCACCGTGCTACTACGAACGGAGTCCACGTAGTACGGATGAACTCCACTGCGATGGCGAGTGGTGCGATGGTAGAAAGGTGGTAGAAAGGCTCATTACTTAAGTTGTAATTTGTATAATGGCTATTGTATACACCAGAAAATTAAAAATACCAGATGTTTCTGATCAAGATCGGGATGGTTGGCGCCAACTTGGAGGCGTATGTTCAGCAGTGGACGGCGACAGGTTGATTGATTGATAAATATCTCTGGGTATGCGTTATGTGACTCCAATGGTGACTATTGAAATTAATTAATTCTTTGTGAATAATCGCTCGCTTTAACGGTGAAGGAAAACATCGTGAGGAAACCTGCATACCTGAGAAGTTCTCTGAATTTCGAAGGTATGTGAATTCTGCCAACCCGCACTAGGCCAGCGTGATGGACTAAGGCCTGAACCCTCTCAGTTGTAGAGGAGGCCCGTGCTCAGCACTGGGCAGTATATAATACAGGGCTGGTATAGTATGGTATTGAAATTAAATGTAGAGTGTGAATTTCTCCCGCTATAACGTAGCGTTGACCTCAAGCCGATGATCATCATTGGACGCATATTATAATTATTATTAATTTTATTATTAATTCCAGCAAATAATTGCATACTTAAAGCAATTATTTCGCGTAAATTTTTCAATATGCAGTGCGGAATTTAGTTTTTTTTCCTTTTGGTTTCATTATTTATCAAGAAGATGTATGAACCGGCTGAGGTTCCGCTAGTTAATACGTAGTTCGCCTCTGGAATTTTGGTTACGTTAAATTTAGAACTGTGTACAACCTACAGCGTATTGTTGTAGGTAAATGCTCAAAAAACAATGCTCATCTCCTACCCATCCATAAGTTAAGTTATTCCCCGTAAATATGTCACTAATGGCTAATGAGACTACTGAATTTAGTTCATTACGCTATCAATGTGTTGAAATGTCATTAATAAACACTGATTGCATTAACGCTGCGTTGGCAATGTGCTTAATTTGTCATGTTATTTGAAATGTATTGAGTATTTTCATTTCATTTATATGTTAATCATACTCTCATTTGTTTATACTGTTATTAAGCTAATTAGGAAATTGTTTCGAGACCTTACCAGATTTACCGGGTATATTTGGGACACGATATTAATAAAATTGCGAAAACTAGTAAATTTCGTTCTCTACCTAATCTATTCTATCCTACCATTCTATGACACGACGTTACTTGTACATGGCGGTGATTGGGCAGAAGCATATATGCATGCTGAAACCGCTCTCAAATCAGTGATGTCTTGGCTCTCTGCTAATCTCCTGACATTAAACCTGAGTAAAACTTTATATATGCCTTTTTGTCTAAAACCTACCACACTTCACGGCTTAGATGTTCTTGGTCTTAAAGCACACAAAAGCGACTGTACTACGAACTCACATTCCTCTCCATGCCACTGCCCGCAGCTTACAAAGACTACGATAGTTAAATATCTTGGCGTTCAGATTGATAACTCTCTTAACTGGAAGCCTCACGTTGAGAATCTCACCACACGAGTACCTACGTAAGCTTATTTTTATATTCTATAAATTAAGACACTCTGCAGACCTTAGCATTCTAAAATCTGTCTATTACGCCTTATGTCAATCAGTACTCTCGTACTGCATTACTGTGTGGGGGGGGAGCGCCTAAAACATATCTTTTACAATTGGAACGAGCACAAAGGGCTATACTCAAAGTCATGACCTTCAAGCATTTCAAATATTCATCCACATGGCTCTATACAGATTGCAATGTTTTGCCAGTGAGACAACTTTTTGTCCTCCAAACCATTCTGCGAAAGCATAAATCGCTTTGTTTTGATACGAATGCTGTTTCACGTCGACGGTCGTACAAAGTTTGCCCCACCTACAAGTGTAATACTGCTACTGCTCAGCGACATTATATTGCAATCGGAAGTCATCTTTACAATAAAATAAATAAAATCTGCAACATTTTTCCACTCCCTAAGTCCATATGTAAACTTAAAGTCTATAAATGGCTACAAACACAAAATTATGACGAAACAGAAAACTTATTGAAACTCTCAATCCTATAAAGTGAGAAAGATCTTTACACTTATTAATGTACACCTCCACCCATAAATTCACACACAAAATCTCACAAATATAATATGTAATGAGGCTTTATAATTTATACGGTTAGATCCTTGATTTACCTTGTTGTGTTTTGTTTATATCCTGAGTCCTATGTAGATAGCCAACCACAAATCACGTTCTATCTGTATGCAATATAACCTAGTCCCAAACTTGTAAGGGCGTTGGTACCCATAACACAAGTTAAATTTTACTTTGGGTACCAGTGTTCAATATACTTACTACTTATATATTTTGTTATAATGCATTGTACAACGGAACTTATTATTTGTAAGTGGTATCTGTAACATAGCATGTTTTTGTTGAAAAATAAATAAAAATATTGAATGAATAGAAACAATTAAAACGAATATTTTTGTAACACTAACTGGCAATGTAAATCTTAAACCGATGCTTTAAAAGCATGACACACATTTTACACACGAATTCCATAACCAACGTAGTTGAGCCGTAAAGATTTTGAAAAAAAAAAAACACAAAAAAATAAGCTCGAGTTCACACTATGCCATTAATCCGTTACTAGCAAAGAGCCTGTTTCATCAGCATCGAAACAAATAAAAGGCCGCGTTCCAATTTCAATCGCTTCCAACACAAAGCGGGAGCGAAAATTAGCAAATTTCATATCGTGTGACCCTGTTCAGTTTACACAATTAGTGTTTGTTTGTGATGATAGGCTTTGTGTCAAAATTAAATGAATTCATAGTTGGATGCGTCACATTATGTTTAATACCATATTTTGAGATTGAATCGTAATGAATTATGTATTTATAGAATGGGTAATACGAGATGTGTTAGAGCGCTGCGCTGCAGTTTTAGCTTCACTGACTCTATTGCTTTTTCACAAAAAAAACCAGCAAGTAATAGGTTTTCGTCTCACAAGTAATTTTTTGAATGCCAAAAGAATCATTCATTCTTTTTTTATACGGGCCTGTTCCCGTATGCTGTCATCATGACCCCACTGTACTTGATCGTAAGTGGAATTGAGTTCAGATAGAGTGTCGACTGAAGAGAGACGATTGCCTTACCTTATTTTATTTTATGATGATGATCTTCTTATTAAAGGTGCCTATAGTAATTCTTCTGTATGTTTTGATAACCATAACCCATTTTTGTAGCGTATTTTACCTTGTTTATCGCTGGTACCTCGTCCGCCATCACCTAAACACTACGAAGAAAAAAACATTAATTAATTATTCCAGTGACTCATAAATTTTCACATATAATACCACAAGAGCTTCAAAATTATCGGGTATTTTCCGATAGGTTCGTTGCAAACAAATGAAGGAGTTTTCAGGTTAAAAAATCACGAGCGCGAAGCGCGAGTGATTTTTCCTGAAAAACTTGACGACTTCATTTGTTTGCAGGGAACCTTGAGGGAAATGCCAGATAATTTTGAAGCTCGTGTGGTATTCGGGGGATTATTTTTCCGTCCCAAATGTCGGCCAATAGAATTGCACCATGAGATGAAATGAACAGTCAACAAATAAGAATTTCATAATATATAGTAACGACCAGAGAAAATATTCAAAAAAAATTGTTTCTTATTATATAGTAACGACCAGAGAAAATATTCAAAAAAAATTGTCAGTATAATACCATGTAGGTTGTACCACGTGACGTCGAATGGTGCAATTCTATTGGTCGATATTTGGCTCGGAAAAATAATCACACAAAACACACGTCAGAAGACACGTTACGAAATGTATACACTGAAAATTTTAAAAATGGATTTCCGTCGGCGTCCGCAGTCCGCACCGTTGTGGGAAGGCACTCAGAGTTTAAATTTCATTGCACGCGAGTTGAAATACGCTGATTTATTCGAGTGTGATTTTTCTTTTTTGCTTTGTCTCTCGTTATATTTTCCACTGGCTAAATTTTAATTTTGTTTTTAAATGTACACTCTGTAGTCACACAAGTACTCATAATCCTTACTAATATTATAAATGCGAAAGTAACTCTGTCTGTCTGTCTGTCTGTCGCGCTTTCACGCCAAAACTACAGAACCGATTTAAATGAAATTTGGTACACAGATAGTCTAGAGCCTGAGAAAGGACATAGACTACTTTTTATCCCGAGAAAATATAAAGCGGGACTTTTATCCATTTCACGCGGGCGGAGCCGCGAGCAAAAGCAAGTTAGGAATGAGTCGACATTGACTTCTGCTTAATAATGGTTCAGGTTTCGTTCTAAACAGACTTGAAGGAAAAAGTTTTCATTTCAAAAAGTAATAAAAAATCTTACTGATATTGGAAACACGAAAGATTGTAAAAGCGTTTGTATGTTTAGATATTTTAGCAGTAACCGCCGAAACAGCTCAGCAGTTTGGATTTGATACAGACAGATATTACCCCGGAAAAGGATTTTTCTCCCATATAAGGGCAATCAAGCGATGACACCAATACTTATTAGAATATAAATTGTTAATTAAGACCACATGATATCGAAAATTAATTTTCCATCTACCGTTTAATTTACAGCGGCTGCCTACCCCGCTTCACTGGCCATCTCGATTAGGCTGGCAGCACTGATTATCAGGGCCTAGCTATTACACGCCCAACGGTTATTTGCTCATGTATATATAATTGGAGCAAGGTTGTGTTGGCTAACAGCGTGTTATAACCTCGATGGTTATTTAATGAAGCCGACTTTGTAATGCCAAGGTACGGACGAGGTTTGGCCGAATGACATGGAAATCTATTTATAATATATGTGAACGATTTCGGTGTTTAAAAGTAACTGTAGGTAGATAGACAATGATGTACAACCTACAGCTTGAGTACGGATCCTAGCATATAAGCTAACAATCCGTTGAAACGAAACTTTACAATTCAAGGATAAAAAACAATTCTCATTCGTCCCATGACAGTCGAAATCGAATTCGAAACGAATCAAAAACTATGTTTTTATTCGTGTTGATACACTCGTACGGCTCCCGCAGCTTGCAGCGACAATGCTTTTTCAAAAAACCGAAACATGTTCAACTTTGTTCCGAGTTCCACTAAATGTCGCTATGGTCACGTTGACTTCCTCTTTTTGCGCGGTCAAATGTGTTCTTTATTGGGAATGTTTTACTTGATTCGCATTTTAAGGACGGTTTTAAAAAATGTATCTTCTCACAATTCGTTATCTCTATTGTACTGGGTGTAATAAAGTTCTGAAAATATTACTCCTACTAATATTATAACTGTGAAAGGTTATGGAAATATTTTGATGTTTATTTGAAGTAAACTCAGGAAGAGCTGAACGGATTTGGATGAAACAAAAAAGCACTTATTTATTAATCTCCATTCGCGTTTCACCTCTCCTATTTTAAGTTTGGATTAGTAACTCGTTAGTGTGTTATATTATTACATCGATATTAATTATTACATGGATATGTTAGAATACTAAAATAACGTGTAGTGTCAATGACCCATAAATATGATATCAGCTTTGATTAATTATATACCTAGATAGACACTGAACGATTCAAACGCGTCTAAAAAATAGAGGCGAATTGTACCCCAGTAAATGAGTTCGAGTGAATTATTTTTTGTTGTTTTTCATGGATATAATTTTCTCCCCGTTTTAATAGCAACCATTTAATAATTGGTATCATTATGCGCGCACACAAGGATACGCAGAATGATGCAGCGATAGCGTATGACACAGCTGTCACGTATACTAGCTTAACAAAAGTTGACCTGTTTGTTTTAGTTTCATTGCAGCGCGTCACTCTATCTAGGTATATAATTAATCAAAGAATATCAGAATAATGAGAATAAAAATTAAGATCTGTATGTAGTACATTACCAGGTAACTCTTTTGCTCATTGCCTTCCAGCGAGTTCGAACATTGAATGATACTAATACTTTGGGCGGACTGACCAGCCTTTGGCAAACATGGAGTACCCTTAGGCCTCATTTCACCATGCTCTGTTAGTTGCTTTAACAGCCTGTTAACTGTCTTAACGGACTGTTAAGGTTTTTGAGTGTCCCACCATGCCCTAACGGTCGATTATCTCTCTTAACTGACGTTCTTTCATAGAACGCACGATACTCTAACATTCGCGTTAACTTTAATGCCAGTTAAAAAAATCTGACAAAACTAACGCCCGTTAAATAAGAAATTGGTGAAATCAGACGTATAATCGTAGCTAACTGATTAATTGTCATGTCGTGGATACACTGTTCAAGTACGTCACGTCACCATATCTACCCACATTTCGTTGTATGCAAGCATATTATCATACATTCGAATTTTAATTTGTTGATAAAAGTGATGGCGACAAAAACTTAAAGGGTGGGTCTTACTTATTTACAGTTGCGAAAGGCTAAACAAGTAAGTATTTACTGTTAGAATCAAATGTATAAGCTCAAATGACAGCAGTTAGGGCTCTTATAATTAAACGCATAATACTTTACATGTGGCTTTTCCAACTGTAAATGTATTTTTGCTTAAGGTTAAGAATACCTCGTTTTCTTGTGTCCCGCTTTGCTATGGGGGGAAGGACAAAATTATTTTCCAATTGCTTCCTGTCTATTTGTTTAATTTAGTAACGGGTTAAAGACCGATAAGTGCTCCCAGAGACTATGAGCGTCTCTACTCAGTTTCATAAAATGCGTACCGTTGACAGTACTGGCTGACAGGAGTTGCAGTGGGAGGATAGTTTTTGCTCTCACACTCGCATACATGCTATTTTAAAAATATATCGCAATTTCCATTCCTAAAAAAATGAACAACTGTACAATTCATCTAGTTTTATGGGCGATCATAGCCTCACAATGAACAAAGCTTCCGTCTATCTTCCATAAAAGCATGGTCGTTTCCAATTCCGGATATTCATCCCGGCATCTATTAAGCGAGTGAATCTAGATCAATCTAGATTAACGGCCCAGCTCTCGCGATTCATTAAGGAGTCTCATAGGTATTCGCTGGTCCTTTCCAAGCATACATTGTAAAATTGGCCTGCCAGAGGCGGAATTTGCCGCAATAATTTGAAATATACGACATTCGCGTATTTCACTAAATGGAATAGTTTAATACTTTTATAGGAGTATTGGTCACACAATTTTATATTTGGTTACGTGAATTATGCAATGAGATATGAGACTCGACTTTAAACACCACTTTTATCACTTGCCACCACCATCATAATTGATAAACGAGTAAATAGCCCTCACAATTACGACCTAAACTGAACAATTGATCGTATTGATAAACGAGACATTGTTAAGTGATCCGAGCAAACTATGTAGAAATACACTTAGTGTAACTCGAACTGTTTTAACTGAGTTAGTCCACTGGCCACTGTCTAACTCTATTACTAACTTTGTCGGCAGTTTGGAGTGCACCGCTTTGTGGAGCCGTTTTGGCCATTCCAAGCGGAAATGTCAGCTTTGAATGCACACGGTATTTCTTTAGAGGAATTGTGTCAGCTTGGCAATGCGTACGGTGTTTTAGGTTGTTATTTAGTACAACGTTAGATTTTTTTGTATTGTACTTTGTGTATTGAATAAATAACTTACTCGCCTGATGGTAAACGATCATAATCAGTAGACAAAAATACACTGCACTACACTGTTTTTATCACTGAGATTATTAAACTCACAATCACTAGTAATCCGCATAAAGCACTTCAAATCATAACAAATTTGCTTAGTGTCCTTAATAGAGAAAGCACTACAACCTACCCAGATAGAAGCTACCGCGTTACTTAACATCAATATTCGTGCAGCTCTGACCAAACTGTATTACAAGCACAGTTCCCGGGGAGAAAATCTTCCCAGCGGCACGCAAGTTAACCGCAAATACACCCGTCCCTTTCTCTCTTAGTGTAATGACATCTCCCGTCTCGCTTGCACTTATCGACTTTCGTGCAGTACTGCCAACATACGCAGCGTACGCAACTGCGTGATTTCGATTTTTTGCGTCCTTTGCATTGGGGATTAAGTTTGTTGCCATTTTGCGTAATAACGCCTTCAATAAACGTGTGTTTGTGGTATACTGGGTGTTGTTTATGATAGAAGCAAGACGAAACACTATGTTCGGTAGGTACAGACAAACGCTTATTCTTTAATGTTTTATGCCGGCGGGGTACACAATAAAGTAATATCGAAGTGGGGTGTTAAGCTGAGAAATTATATCATCTTCCTGGTGTACCGTCCACTTATTGATCACAGCATTCATATATTATGTAGAATAGAAACTGTGTTTTATACTACAAATATCGTCACTGAAAGAAATATTTGCACTCCCGGAGTGCCGGCAGAAGTGAAAACTTGGACATTAACGTTGTGCATTTTTGAATATTTTGCAATGGTTAGGGAATAATTCCTCACGAATTGCTTTATTTATCAGTATGAAAGTACTAGCATTTATGTGGTTAAATACAATATTTATTTATTGCGCTATCGTACACAAAAATGACAATTTATATTACATAAATTACTTCCTCTCCTACGCCACGCCGGCGGTCTACTCTCCCTCCGTCTTACGAATTTTAGATCAGGTCACGTGTCCTGACGCGAGTTGTAACATTTTATACTCATCCCAAGAAAAGTGCTCAACGCCGCTAAAGAAGTTTTGATTTCAAAAAATATACGTTAGCCTCGAAAAGTCAGTTGAAATGCACTCTTATTTGCATACGCCACTATTTATTGCATTGATTATTTAAAAGTGATTTAGATCCCGAAGACTTCATCAATAGTTTCAAGTGACGATTTTCAGTTGTTTAAGACTTACAATTATCAAAAATGATTAAGGTCGATTTTTTTTTATATCATTGAATCACGAGACGAGAATGCCGTTCGCCTGATGATAAGCGATATGACCACTCATAAACAGTAGCAACACCATCCAGCACCTTGACTTACAAAGTACTGTGTGGCATTCCACTGCGCTCGTCATCCTGAGACATAAGATATTAAGTCTCAATATGTCCAGTAAATACACTGGCTACAATGTCCTTCAAACCGAAACAACAGTGCATGTACACTGTTGCTTGGCGGTAGAAATAGAATGATTAAATAGTAAACGATACTTGTACCTGCTGGAAATATGTCCGGTAAAAGTTAGTTCAAATTAAGTCCTTGAACAGACTATCCGTAAATTTGCTAGTTAATAGTAATCGTTGCATTAATTTCTATTACGTTATTCTTTTTTTTTTAATTACAACCATACAAATAATATAAAATATGTAACTTTTTAAATTACTATGACACCAACAAGGAAATTAATCGTTGAAAAAAGAAAAATAGTTATTTTTGAGTAGGAAAACCGTAAAAACTATTAATGCTGTTTGGATATTAATTAAAATTAGAGCTGACGGACTTTAAAAATGTTTTGAAAAGTAGAGAAGCTTCGACTTTTTCAGATAAGCCTCGCTCGGGCCACCCGAACCACACTAATTCTCATGGTGATGGCCTTAAAAGTTATAGTACGTCTGTGCACACAGAATCCGAAAATAGTTGTAAGAAAAATTCAATAACAGCTTACGGAAGCAGGAACTTCAGTCTTCTATAAAAAACGTCTTCATATGACCAAATTAAAGAGCCATGTAGCCAGGAAAAAAACATTATTAATAGCAGCTCACAAAAAAGCGACTGGATGTTGCTAAAATATATGAGAATAAACTATTAGATTTTTGGAAACGGATAATAATCGATGATGAATCTAAATTTGAAACCTTTGAAAATCGGCGAATACTAACAATTTGGCGTCTTGTAACCGAAAACTCTTATGATGACAAATAACTGCAATCTACCGTGAAGAATAGTGGTGGTGGTATCTAGGGGTGCTTTTTTGTCTGATATAGGACGACTGCATGTAATTGTGAACAAGATGACAGCACAAGTGAATTATGATACTTGACATACAAATTTACAGTAATCTGCTGATATGATGGGACTAGGTCGGGGCACTGTTTTTCAACAGGACAACGACCTGAAGCTCACAGATAAAATATCAAAAGAATATTTCAAAAATAATAATATAGATTAATTAGATTGGCTATTCATAGCACCAGACCTCAACCTAATTAAACATTTTTAGAAGGCAATAGACCGTAAGATTCCCAGAACCCTGCGACTCAACAAAGTATATATATAAGTATTGGGTGTATATCTTAAACTTAGATTAATAACGACATCTTGAAGATTTCAGATCAAATTATTACATGATTCCTGAGATAGTTATGCACTCGTGTTGGAATTTAAATTTTTATTACCTATTTTGCGAGTATATAAATGAACTGCTCTAAACATAAGTAAACAAATACTGAATTGTATATTTTTTTTTCGCTACATAATGCATTGTATTTTATACCTTGAACTGATTTTGAAAACAGCAACACTAGAGTTTCTTGCCCGTTCTTCTCTAGTGCGAACTGCTTTCCGAACTGGTGGTAGAGTTAATATTGACGGAATCTAAATAATGTATAACATTTTATGGGTTCGAATAAATTATTTCATTTCATTTCAAAAAAAGCTATGTTTAAACACGAGATTTCTAAAAAATGGTCTAATATACCACTCAGGGTTACAAACACTTGTGGAATCAATGCCACGAAGACTCAAGACTGTGCTGTAGAATAAGAGTGGACACACAAAATATTAAACATTAAGAAGAATCTTTCATAATTAACCCGCTTTTATTAGCTTTATACGTATGTATGTATGTATGTAACGGAAACTTTGAACATGATTTCGACCCCCTTCAAAACGTTGGATTAAATCGAAATTTGGCATAGTTATCAAGGACCGATGTCAATTCAATATTTTAAACTAAAAAATACTCTTTTATAGAAAATACAACTAAAAAATGAATAAATAATAGTTTATTTATTTTTAGTAACATTTGTTGGACTATGGTAGAACAGAACTAAAAAATAAATAATAGTTTAAAATAACTAAAAAACACGCCTTATAGAAAATCCATCTAATAAATAGAAAATAAATTTTAATTAAGAATAGTGTAAATAAGAAAAAAAGTATTTTATTGTAAAAAAAAGCGTGGGGTGCTTATTAAGATATTATCAAAATTATAATCCTTCTACTCATATTATCTGTTAGTAAATAATACAGACATGAGAATGGGGCAGTGACTATATAATAATGTGATAACATTATATTTAATGTGATATTTCGCAAAATGGCGGTTGGTGGACTTCGGCCATGTTCATTAAGATCCTTTTCGACGTACAGTAGCCTCCAAAAGTCAGTTGAAGTTGTATATTACTGCATTTTACCTTAAAACCATTTTGTCAAATAAATTAATCTATATATTGTTTTTATATAGACTTTGAAGACTTACATTTTTACAAAGAAATTGATAGGCTAACCCAAAGCATATAATATCCTACCCTACCCTACCAGCCCTGTATTATATGCTGCCCACTGCTGAGCACGGGCCTCTATCCTCTACAACTGAGAGAGTTTAGGCCTTAGTCCACCACGCTGGCGTAGTGCGGGTCGGCAGACTTCACATACCTTCGAAATCCAGAGAACTTCTCAGATATGCAGGTTTCCTCACGATGTTTTCCTTCACCGTTAAAACCAGCGATAATTCACAAAGAATAAACACATAACTTTTTAAAAAAGACAGACGTGCGTGCCCTTCGGTTTTGATCCTTAGACATTTGTCTCGGCTGTCCGTTCTACTCCCAACTAGGCTATCGCCTAAACAAATAATGATTAATTAATAATTTCTTATACGCGAAGTGCCACAAGTTAGTTGAAAACACAATAAAAGAAAATATATTTTATTGTAAAAAAAAGCGTGGGGTGCATGGTGTCAATAGTTATTAATGTTTTATTGATATTCTAATACCTATTTTCTAAGTACGAGTTCTAACAGATTTACCCAAGAAATGAAGCATTAAAATCTAATCATAACAATGAATACTTTTTCATATCTAAGACACGTACAACTACACCTTTTTATTTGTAAACTATTTTCTTTAGGGTTATTAATCATACCGAGTTTTAGGAACTTTGATAAATATTAACTATCTGCTTTTTAATTGTTGTTGAATATATAAGTTCTTTTAAAACTGGGTTCAGCAGTGAGTAGCTTCCTCTGTCAACTGTCACTCACGTTCACTAAAAGCCTTGTCGACCTATACCAAGAGGTATGTTAGTACACTCACATCGGGCCGTCGTCGCATGTAATTCTATTTTCATAGTACATTATAAACTTCCTCGTGTAACTAATATGCGACATAATCGAATGAGGTCCCGAGGGTTGCGTCACGAACGAAGTAAACGTAATAATTGTTCTAGAATATTCTCCATAACATGGACTAACGACGTATATAAAGCTTGCATCGAAAGTCATTTGGTGCTGATCATTTGTGTGGTTATGAACCTTAACGTTATATATCCAGGACCAGGATTTAGATCTTTTTTCCACAAGTATTCCAAGACTCAAAAGAATTATGATTGATGCATTCTTCTTCTGTGTTCGGTTCTATGCGTTGTTTAACTTAGTTAAATAATTTTTTAACCTTTGAATTTTATATAATATATAACAATTTCATAATATCTTGCTTCTAGAGTGTACCTAGCCTATCAGTGAAAACTTTTAATTGGCTTTTTGTCGCTATAATAATCTTATATAAGTTATCATTTGTATTAGCTGTAAGTTTTCTACAACGTTGTGTCCCTTGGTGATTAGAAACATTATTTCGGCTTGGTTAATTGCTTCTTTACCTTCCGCTTAAAGGACCCATTATAATAAATAATTATTGCGAAAATGACAAACAATTTATAAACTAGAAAGGCACTACACTTTCTATTTTTACGTCCTCAGCATATATGTTATTTTTACATTTTATAAAACAAAGTACGCCGCCGCGTCACGGTCTGTCTGATCGCGATAAACTTTAAAACTACCGAACGGATTTTCCTACGGTACCTACTCACAAATGGACGATGTGATTAACGAGGAACATTTATGTCGATATTTGATTGAAATTTTGTGTACATTGTTGGAAATATGACGATTATTGTTGAAGATGTCGGAAAATATCAAGCCGACTGGGAGCGTTCATTGTAAACGTTGCGTTATCCCTTTGAGATATAACGAAACAATGTTTAGTGGAATTGTTCCTCTTTTATAGGTCTACAGAAAAGTCAATCAATCAATGGCATATTATGTCGATCTTAAAAT
The DNA here is from genome assembly GCA_947568825.1 of Sphinx pinastri. Taxonomy (NCBI): domain Eukaryota; kingdom Metazoa; phylum Arthropoda; class Insecta; order Lepidoptera; family Sphingidae; genus Sphinx; species Sphinx pinastri. The sequence continues at coordinate 2,979,899 of OX387614.1, read as the reverse complement.
GTTTAGAAAAATGAGCACATACAATGCGGTAATTGAAAAGCTATTTAGACGGATACGATATTGTCCTACTAATATTATAAACGCGAAAGTGTGTAAGTATGGTTGTATGGATGTTTGTTACTCTTTCACACAAAAACTACTGAACGGATTTCGATGAAATTTGGCACACGGGTAGATTGTGTCCTGGATTAACATATAGGCTACTTTTTATCCCGGGAAAAATATAAAGTGGGACTTTTATCCCGGGAAAACTCATTCACGCGGGAGGAGCCGCGGGCAAAAGCTCGTATAAAATATAGTAGTTCCCTTAAAAATATCATGCATATTATAATTACTCTTTACACCATACTATTTAAACTAATGTGTAAGGAGTTATCGCAAAATTAAAACTAAGGCGCGACAAAATAAATTCAAGCGATCTCAAACCGACGCGGCACACGTCGCGTTCACCCACTATTATATAATGGTCGCTGGTTATATAAGACGAGGGATGAAGCGCGCTGAGAGAAACACTACGGCAGAAAAAATTAACAGAAAAAATCAGAGGGACAGATGCGGGTATCGGTTTTGTTTAGCGATCCTTGGTGCACCTTTCGAAACGATACTTCTAATCATCAAAGCAGCAGACTCTAAACGATCGAATAGTGCTTTTTATAAATTGACACCGCATCATGCAAATTACACCCATGCGAAGCAGGGGTGGGCCGCTAGCTTTTCATAAACTAATTGTAAACAAATATTATTTATTTAATTAATGTCCAGATCCGTTATCTACAGCAAAAACAATAAAGATAATTGGAAAGCGAAAGACGCTTCTAATATTTAGTTTCAGTGGTTATTTCCGCTTAGCAACCAAGCAATTACGCTGGCATAATTATGAACAGTAAGATACAACTCCCCAGTCGACATTTTACCTGCATTTGCCATTAGACTCTGCCGTGCTAAGATAAAAGCAACTTTAATATTAGCTTCTTAAAGTACAAACTAAAGATCTACCAACATTTTCCTTCGACTTTACACTAAGTATAAAATCAACATTTCCTCATGAATATGGAAGTTGGAATGGCGTTGGGAATACGAGGGATGAGAATACGATAACGTTGCGCGCAGACGACCGATTTTTGTAAATTTGTATGTTATAGACGTATGTCACCCACGGGTACAAGTTAGGTGCAAATAATATGAGAAATGTTTTCGTTCTCAATATCGGGCAAAGATTCAATAATACGAGTACGAGATCGCTAAAACTTTACTTACCATGAACTTGCTTCACTGCATGGTGTCAAAACATGCCATCGGTACTGACAGCAGGAGATGCACTGGGAAGAGCAGGGAGGGATACTGAGAGAGAGATTTTCTGTCTCACAACAATAAAAAAAAATGTGTTTGTATTAATTTGAAGTGAAACTTTTTCAATCAATTCATTTTTTTCACTGCTCTTATAATATTTATTGTATTCCATTAATACGGGTAAATTATTACTATTATTTAAATCTATCTGCTAAATTGACAGTCATATTATTAAATGATGGTTAATTTCAATAAATTAATATACATTTACTAAAACTTGGAATCAAAAGTGAGGTTAACATAAAAATAATACCAAAATCACAATCACGTGATGATTTTTCAAAACAATAAAAAATAATCTCTCACTTTCACTATTTATTTAAATGAATTTCAATAAGTGTAGCAAACCTTAATATTATTTAAACTACTTACGCTTGTCGAGAATAGATGGCTCTGTACCGTTTCGCCTAATTACTACATCGCGATGTCAAGATTCTCTTCGAAATAATGACCCTAGAAGACGGCGCCGTGACGGTCCAAAGTGACAGCAAATGTGACTATTTACGTGTAACAATTTATTTTTAACATAGATTTCTTCCGGACGTCGATAAAGAAGTTTCACTTCAAAAATTTGGAGGAATGTATAGTGAAATTTCGGTGTTATTTTTGTGGCCCCTCTACCCTTGAAATGACAAAAAAGGCGTGATGTATGTATTTATAGTTAGTTTGCTATCCGATAACATTTAGCCAAAAAATTGCATGGATAAATTATAAAACTGCATATATGCCACGCATGCGCTCCTCCTTATGTTACTTTGGATACATTTTGCCCTTTTTACGAGTCAGTTTATCGAGCACTTAAGGCTGACTGGCTGCAAAGGTACTCCGCGGTAAATACCGGCTGGCTTGAAGATGCAACTTAAGAATTCAAAAGATGCAAAACTGTTTTGTTTTACATTATTAATTTTTTAGATTATGTAACGTGTTTGCTAGTTTTTTAAATTATGTAAAAGAATAAATGGCTTAGCTAATAGTAAATGTATGACTCTTGGCTATTTCCCTTGAATAAAAGAACCATACAAAGTGGGATATTTTTAACCCCCGACAAAAAAAAGATGGGTGTTATAAGTTTAGGGTGTGTATGTGAGTGTCTGTGTATTTGTGTATCTGTGTATCTGTCTGTGGCATCGTAGCTCTCAAACGAATGAGCCGATTTTGACGCGACTTTTTTTGTTTGAAAGCTGATGTGTTCGAGATGGTTCTTAGCTGTAATTTATGAAGATCTGTTCAGGCGTTTGAAGATTATCAACTCATTTCTAACTTTCACAACTCCGATTGATTTAAAAGTTGGTGTACTGTGTGACTTCAGCAATGCTTTAAACACATGTTAACCTTGAGCTGATGTTGCAGCATCAAGTTGTCCGCTGGATACCCAACTCTTTAAAAAGTTATAGCAGATATAGCGTGTGTGTTAAAGTAATATAGTATACTTTATAATATAACATATAAAGTAATGTGTTATTAAAAGATTTTATGGATTTTTATCCATACTTATATTATAAAGAGGAAAGATTTGATTGTTTGTATTGAATAGGCTCCAAAAATACTAGACCGATTTAAAAAAATCTTTCACCAATATAAAGATACATTATCAGCGAGTAACATAGGCTACTTTTTATCCCGGTAAAATGACTTTTATCCCGGAAAAACTTGATCACGCGGGTGGAGCCGCGAGCAAAAGTCTAGTATAAATACGAATTACAAGTATACTTATTTTGTACATAAGTCTATAGTATAGGAAGAGAAAATCTGCTGATATCACCACCTTCTTTTGATTTTATAAAACAACTGGTATTGCGCGCGGCTCCGCCCGCGTGAAAAAGATTTTCCGGGATGAATACATATTCCCGGGATAAAAAGTAGCCTATAGCACTCAGGCGTAATGTAGCGTCCTATTAGTGAAAAAAATTTCAAAATCGGTTCAGCAGTTCCTGAGATTAGCGCGTTCACCCAAACAAACAAACTCCTTAGGTTTATAATATTAGTATAGATAATAATTTTGTTTTACAGAACAATAAAATATAGTTCATGAATTTAAATTAAAAAATCTACGAACGCTACTTCGCTCAGAAATTGTCATTTTTGATTTAGTTCCACAAGGTTCTATCCCATCGCTGATCGCCCGCGGATTATAACAAGATGTTATATTGGTTCCCAGCGAGGTGGTGGTACTGCGGTCAAGTCAGCATATTCAAGCCAAATATCTACAGCGCTCTACCATTTGCCATAATAACAAATCTCCAACTTCTTCACGAACTATTTGTTGGGACACACACTTGCGCGGCAATATAGTAAGGGCACTTGTAGTCGTGTGAGAACGCTGTGTCACAACTCACAATATGCCTCCCATATAAAACCGATGTACGCCTTTATTAATTTAGTACGTTTAATAATTTGTTACTGTTACCATCCAAATATTCAGCTTGATATTATGTAATCGTTAAGCTTCCCAATATATACTTACTGTCATCTTCGGAGTTAAGAATCCTTAAGCTAGAGCTCTGACTAACAACAAACTCTATATATTTTATACATACATATTCTGCCGTGCTCAGCGCAAAAGCGGTATGTCAAGGAACGAGATAATTGAAATTTTGTAAATATAGATTTTTTTCACTCTGTGATTTGAGATAAAACTGAGATAGGGACATTTTTCTTAACAATTTTTAACATGTTTTATAAACCAACTGCCAAAACTACTTGTTGCGTTTTTACGTTTCGTTTTTTTTTTTAAATCAGAGGTCCCAACATTTCTACAGCAACGGGATCATGGCACTACCTACAAGATGGCAGAAAGTCATCGAACAAAATGGCAAATAATATATACTGTAATTAAATGTAAACTGACTGGACTGCCTCGGTGACGTAGTTGTATTATGGTACGACTGCAATCCTGAGGTCTCGGGTTCGATCCCTGGATCGGGCATAGTCATATTGGATTTTTCTAGAATTCAGTATCCGCCCGGAGTCTGGAATTTGTACCCGATATGGCGATAGGCTCGCATCCTATCACATCATGGGACGGAATACGCACGGCGAAAAGTGGGTGCACTAAGTTGCGCCTCTGCCTACCCCGTCGGTGATAAAAAGGCTTGAGTGTGTGTGTAAATGTAAATAAACTTTGAAAAAGTATTGAGTTTTCATATAAAATGCGATGAAACTTTTTCCCCAACCTAATATAAGGGCGACTAATACAAATAAGTGGTAAACAAAAGGGCCGATTTCACTACAAGCTAATAAAGTCCCTAATAGCCTAATAGCGAATTAATAGCTATAGACCTAAACGCCCTTACATCCTGGTGCCATAGGAACGATATGTCACTCAATGTCAGTAAGTGTTTCCATATCAGTTACACCCGAAAAAAAAAACCACGTGATACTAGGTATAAGTTAAGCGGGGACCATCTCCAGCATGTAAATGAGATCCGTGACCTCAGTATATATATGGACAGTAAACTTAATTTTATCGGGCATATTAACAAAATAGTCGCTAAGGCGGCCCAGATGTTAGGATTCATAAGAAGGAACAGCAAGGGCTTCAAACCACAAACCCAAATTATATTGTATAACGCACTAGTTCGCAGTCACCTGGAATACGCTGCCGTAGTTTGGAGCCCCTTCTACAGCGTACACTCGCAACGTGTAGAGAGTATACAGAGAGTGTTCACTAGACATCTGGCTTTTCTCACCCCTGGTTTTTCCCATAGATGTCCATATAATCTTCGGTTAACTAAATTTAAAATGATTTCTCTCATTAATCGTCGCAAGCTCCAGAACATGTGCCAGCTTCATAAGATTTTAAACGGCAAAGCGAAGTGTAACCATTTACTCGAACGTTTTCGCCTTTCAGTTCCACGAAATCATCCACGAACGCCAAACCGTAACATTCTGCATACTCCATTTTCTAGAACTAACCTAGGTAACCTAATCACCCTGTACAAGAATTTGCAATCAGTATAATCAGTTGTTAAATGATTGTAAAGAGATTAGACGTTTTCCATGACTCTTACCCCGTCTTCAAACACAAGATACGTAAATTGCTTTTATAAGCCTCACCACACACGGTACATTTAATCTTATTTTCTTTTTAATAGTCATAGAAGTTATGTTTTTGTTTATCAATATTTTATCTAGTTAAATAATATGTTTATAACTATTAACATTAAGTATAGCATTACTGTTTTGATGTTTAATTTTTATATATTAATGCGCTGAGTACTGTGGCGAAAGTTATGTACGCCGTACTTGTTGTACATATCAGTGACTATATTATTATATTCATTCCAATGTAATTACCTGTAATGTAATAATATGTACAACGTGGCAGTGCTTATAAATAAATAAATAAATAAATAAATAGCCTATTTTTTATCATAACCGGTGAAACTGGCCCTAAACGTTTGGTGTCACAGGTCCGGAATAGAAATGTCTAACAGAAAAAGTCGTTAAGTCACGTTTATTTTTTAGATAGCGTTATATATCAGATAGTTATTTGGAACTTCATCAGAAACCGGTGAAACCGGCTTTTACTGTCTTATTACGTAAACGTGGATAACATTTGCTTGAGCATTGAGAAACAGGTCCTTTATAAAAAAAACTAGACCATTTTCATGTTATCATCATCATCATCATCGGCCATATGAAGTCCACAGCAGTGGACTGTCTATGTCCAGCAGGACATAGATCTCGCCTAAAGATTTCTAGACCGACTTGTTGAAAACGGCCTGCATCCAGCGTGTCCCTGCGACCCATATATTGGTATTTATTTATATTTCGACCCATATTTCATGTTATAGGGATAGCGTAATGCAATATATCTCGCGCCGGTAATCCGCTAATGACTGCAGGTATTGTTGCATTATCACAGTAACCCAGCTAGAGGTAATCTAGTTAATTGACTTCGCCGGCTCGAGATGACTATAATATTGTATCTGGGTATCGTAAATAGGAAATTATCGATACCGGGTATGTGTGGGATTCTATAATGCGAAAGGTTGCGAAGAAGTTATAAATATAGAAACCGTTGGATGATTCTGGATTTTTGCAACTTGGGTAAAAAAAATGCTGGATGAAAAAATATATTTCAAAGTGAACAAGATCGAACATAGAATTACAAAGCACTGACATTTCTCTGAGCTCGGCTCTTAAAACAAAGTGTCAAAGTTACTATACATTTCTATGGCTTTAATGTCCTTAAAACCGATACAAAACTGTGCTGGTATAATTTTGGCTAGCAGCACAAACCTAATATGATTGAGCGTACGTGCACATATAAGAGCTTACAATCAGTAATGCAACAAAAAGTTATAGTTGTAGGATTAAGAAAAGCCCGCCCTGTGGATTGGGGGCGTTTGGAGAATTCCACCACGGTATCCCCTGCCTGTCGTAAAAGGCGACTAATAGGGGCCACCGGGGGTCGCGGGCGGGCGGCAGGGGGCCGACCGTCTTTAGTTTTGTGTTTCTTTTAGCACATTGTTGCGACCCCCGTGATGGACGGCAGCGTGGCAGGTAGGCCTCACGCTGCCGTTGACGCTGAGAGCGTCCTTCGGTGCGCGGGGGCTTCTGAGCCCCCCCACAACAGGAGACGGGCCGCACCAGGCGGCACCGCGCAGGGGCGGTTGCGGACGAAAACTTAGACATTATTCCGAGGAAGCCCGCAGCCGTCCCTAATGCGCCGAAGATGGCCACCGCGGAGTTTTAGTTGGTATGCCGTGCGGTGTACATAGGTTAGGGACTCGGCCCGGCGGTCGCCCGACGTTTTCCATCTCTCCGGGCGGCTCAACGCCGGGTCGTAAGGCACGGTGAACCCAACATAACCGCTCGGTCGCCCCCCACGAAGGCCGGGCGGTAGTGGTAACGCACTTTCTCCGCGAAACCAAAAAAAAAAAAAAAAAAGGATTAAGAAAAGCACACTTGATTTGCCATAGGAAATTATGTCTAATAGTGATAGGTTCGCCTCCAAGTCATTAGAAAGAAAGAAAGAAAGAAGAAGTTTATTATCGGTACAATATTGCACACATGTATAATATAATAATAATATAATATTATTCATGTGTAATATAAGCTCGGCGAAGTGTGTTGCACTAGTTGTGCCTCTGTCTACTCCTGCGGGAATAGTTGCCTTTATATCAGCTACAGTCAGGGGATATTGTATGCAAACTTGTCCAACAATATTTGCATAGCACAGGGATTTGTGACTTCTATGTGGCGATATTTACCAACATGTGACCCAACTTCTGATCACCTACACTTTGTATAAATCCCCCACCCCTGTCACGCCTCAAACCCATCTTCCCATACAATGCGATGCTGCATCGATCCCTATATGACATAGTTAATATTTCATAACATTATTAGACGAGGTTGCAAAGTTTATGAATGGCATCGTCGTCTAGACCCCCGCCCGTCTCCTCCACCCCCGATTCTCAAGGTGCATTCCCGCCGGAAGCGCAGAGCCGACCTTGAACGTATAAATTCTCTTCTTGAAATAAACTAGTCCTTGCGCAGTCTCAATATCTCCGGAAACCGTATTGAACTTGAATTATCAACTTTTAACGAGTTACCGTAAGTTACTTGAAGCATTTTTTGAACTATTGATCTGAGAAGATTTGATTTAACTTCGACTTCATTTTAAGATTAGCTTTCCTAATTCCCAGTACTGCAAAGTATATGTTATTTTATTTCTTTTGGGGAGATGATGACACCAATTGGGAATAAGGGTTGCTTGCTTAAACATCAGGCCGTCTTTTTATAGCGAAAGTTTAACCGAATGACGATACATGTCACTCATCTTGTAGTATGATAACATTGATGGCAAAAAATTACATAGTATGATACAGTATTCGCCATCTTGAGATTTCAAGGGTAGCAGATAATATACCTGTCTACAATCGTACACATAGGCTACGTAGACTGTGGGCAGAAAGGCATCTTGTACATTGATGTTATATCCCAAATGTTCTTCTCATAATGTCCAGTAAATATAATAACAGTAACATTAGCTTGGCGTGGGTTGTAATCTTAATTATTGCATTGACCACAAAATTTCTTTTAGTCGTGTTCTCCACACTGTTAATCGACAACAAAAATAAATATTGTTGTGGTAACGACCTAAACTCTTGCACAGGGCTTGGCGTGACTCGGGTAATATGAACCACCATTTCTCAAATTAATGGAAGTTCATAAAGCTAAAGTGGTACGTTAATATCATGTATGCTAGAAATTCATAGTCTCTGAATTATATTATCGGTGTGATAATATATCCATAGATGCTTTTCATCCCATATTTATGGTTAACTTAAGTTTTGCAGCTATAGCAACGATAAGTCCAATAAAGGGCCGCCTTTGTAAGTATTACTCTATTGTTATTGTATTTTAGGCCATAAATAGATAAATACAAAGGAGATGTCCGCTTTTTGTATGAGTGCTGGGCCACAAAATCTAACCAGGCTCAAACTTTAGGGATATTAAAGGGGCAAAATATGGATCTTGGATCCTTTAAGCTATATAAAGCTATCGTCTTGAGCTAAATATTGGTAAATGTTTTCATGTTCGGTTTACCAGACAAAAAACTGTAATTGGGCGGGGGTACAAACTTGACAATCATGATATAAGTACTGTTGGTAGTATTAGAGATCTAGGGGTAATCCAAGATAGTAAACTTCTTTTCAATGAGCACATCGAGAACATAGTAAATAAAGCTACAAAGGCATTAGGATTTATAATAAGATCATCAGCCTGCTTTCGTTCACTTAAACCTATAAAAATTCTTTATTGTTCTTACGTACGAAGTCACCTTGAATATGCATCGCAGGTCTGGAACCCGCAATATGGAATTTATAAAACACGACTAGAAAATATACAAAGAATATTTTTGAGATACTTAGATTATAAAGCGCAGCAAAGGTCAGTAGATTATTTTCATCGTTGTAAAAAATTCCCTTTCCTACCACTAGAACATAGACGCCATGTAAATTATATATGTCTTTTAGTAAATTTAGCTAACGGTTCGATTGATTGTCCTGAACTTCTGCAGAAGCTATCCTTACGCACCAATCAAATTGGCCTAAGGCAAAGAGCCTTATTGCAAACACCGATAACCAGCACAAATTATAGGCGTAATTCATTTATGTTACGGAGCGCCACGAGCTTTAATGAATTACCACCTGAATTAAATATTGACCTGTTCTGCACCAACGCTAGCACAGTGAGAAGGAGGCTCAACAAAAAATATTACCTTAAGGACATTGATTTGCATCGGACATAGCATTGTAGTATTGTTGTTCACGTAGTTTTTTAGTTTTTTATTTTGTTAGTAATATTTTGTTAGCAATATTTTGTTAGTATTATATACATCTTTTTTTTTCTGTAATTTATTTTAAATTAGTGCGCATTTGGTTTATATCCAAATATGGAGGCTTGTTATTAGCTATATTTATTATGATTGATATTGTATATTTACTTTGTTTATTAGTCTGTAAGCCTTCTTAAAATAAAATAAAATAAAAAATAAAAATTTAAAAAAATATTTTTAGGCCCCTCCATTTATAACTAACTTTTTTTAAAACGTTAATATTAAGTATAGTTTTAAAGCAAAATAAAATAACACATATCTTAAAATCAGAGGTCTTTAAAATTAAACGATTTATTGTAAAAGGCTAGCTTTTAGGAGTTATTTCCAAAATTATATTAACAATACATATATCGTATGTTTGCGGAAGCGCGGACGGATGGCTTTCAAGCCATAATTCGCAAAAAATCGTCTTCCATGGTGCAGCGCCTAAGAAACAGTAGTAACGCCATGCTAAACGTGATTGCTGAGCGGTTTGACTGTCCTTTCCAAAATTATTGGATGAAAGTAGTTCTGGGAAATGTGACATAACAATTAATTAATGTAGTAGCTAATAAGTTGTTGATATCTTGTTAATTTGATTTTTAATATATATGTATTACGTGATCTGAATTAAATATATAAAATAAAATAAATAAATAAATATAGTCTTCGTTAGAATTCTAGGCCCATTTTTTGACATGTTCTTTGTCAAAAATGTAAGCACTATAGATTCATTTTCATTAATACTTCTCGCAGGCGCTTAGCGTTGCACTACTATGAAACCACTAGTTGCTGAAGTTGCGAGAACAACTGTTAGTTTACAGTAATGTGTCATCTTCGTGATGCCTAATTAATATAGGATGTATCGGCTTCCCTTTGTTACTCTCCGTCACTGATAGGCGGATGGGCCAAACGGAACCTTCCCACCCTACGAAAGTGCACGCCCATCTCAAAATCCCACCTCCCAAATGTCTTAATCTACCTACATCCCAATCTGGTAGCATTCACTTATAGTCTACCTCAGACATAAAAACCTCTTCTAGGCTGTCAGAAATATATACCATGCATTATACACAGTCCAGCATAACAAGTTTCTGCTATGTGGTAATTATGGTCCTGAAATTCCCAAAAAAGGCTTTGTAGTGATAAATTTCTCGCTGCAGGATTGACTTAATAAGTAATGGTCGATTCACGGGTTGTCAAAATGTGTTAAACATAATTGCAGACGACATATAGAATTCCAAGTCAAAATTTAAAGAGAATCGCGGTCAATGTATCAATAAATATCAAAACACTCTTCTTAAAAACTGCTAATAATTTTCTTCTCCATTTCTTCCCAAAGATATGATTATTGCCGAGTTCTATCTGTAAGATGTTCAACGTCATGAAGATCATCAGATTGTCCAATGCTGATGCCACTCAACACCGGCGCTCTGATGACATATTTTCATATTATAATGTTTTTTATCATCAGCCTGACAGACAGTAAGTTCCTGGTTTATTTTTTGAGCGTAAACCATTGCACCCTGAAACTTGTCGGAACGAGCCCCTTATGGCTTCTTCGCCATTTTCCGCCCAAAAATTGGGTTCAAAATATATCCGATACCCGCGGGGATCGGCTATTACTCAACAAAACTCAGTCTGTACCCGATAAGACTTTACTCCTAGTATAGACAAACCTTTATTCCCACATCCCAACAAATCAATCATTAACTTACAAGTCCGTACAGTTATTATATAACCAATTAAAAAAGCCATATCCATACAGCCGTCAATATCGACGTCCGCGTCGTAAACCACGTGACATTGTGATTAAAATAAACCAGGTACACTGACCGCAAGCCAAACAATATCTATAAATAGCCTTATATTCATATAAATAAACTGCAGCTGTTCTCCCGATACGATAGACAAGCGTTAAGCGAATTCGTGGAACTGCACGGCCCTGCCGCTCCCCGCCGGCTACGCCCCGCCCCTCTACCGTCCATTTCTAGTATATACTGCATATAGTAAATCTGAACGACCTGCATATCGTCGTCTCGCTCCCGCCGTATGTAGTGTGTTGTGTACGAGCGGGAGAGGTAAGATGGAGGTGGTTTAGGCGTCACTGACCGTCTGCGCTTGTGACCTTGTGTTATCAACTCCAATTAAGCCCGATGTGCATTGATTACGCGTTTGTGTCAGTGGGTTGAAACGGTATGTGCGTGTATGAAATTGAATATTATATATAAAGAATTTTAATGCCAATCGAAAATCAATGACTGCTTGCCATTGACTACATTCAGGAATAGTTTAAAAAACAAAATAAAAAGTACCAAAATGGTTTTCTATTAAAGAAAAAGTTGCCAGAAACAATTAAAGACAGAAATCATTCAGGATATATTTTATTATAGAGACAACATAAAAAAACATTTTTATATTCAGTGTGATTAATAAAACATTTGAATAAAAAGCTGTTAATATTCCATAGTCTTTATTTATCATATAATTATAAAACAAGACTTTCATAAAAAGATTCAAATTAAATTATATTAGAATAATTATTATACTTATTTAATTTCACATTAATATATTGGTATTGCTCTTTAAATGACTAATCCAAATATTAAGTCATTATTATTCTCAATAAACAACATCTTCTTTCAAACGGTCTTGATGACGTTTTTCTTTTTTCATATAGAATATCATCTCATGTTGTTGACATTTTATTTTCAAAATATTAGGCTAAGGCGCAGCAAATTTAGCCTAAACACTTCGAAAAACGAGCCTATCGCACTTCCTTACATAAATCACACTCATGTAGCTCACATGTATTTTTAAATCGAATACATAATTGCACGACGCGGGAATCGAATCCATAGCTGGTAAACCGAAGTAAGGACATCAATAAAGTGATGGGTAGAGGCTACTGTAAAAGTTTAGTTAAAGGTGTTCCATTTACTGCCAGTATTGGAGCGGCTCCGTTTTGCCATATCAAAAACATCAACGCATGGCTGTGGGGAGGTTTCTTGAAATTTTATTAAATAATAATAAAATTTTGCAAGTTTGCCTTCATTTCCTAGGAAAGTTTATTGATACGATGCCCTTAAAGTCCTCTATTAAGGGATGAATGGTGTCTTCAACCAGAAATTATAGTTATCTTCTGAATGGAGAGCAAAAAGTTCGTATTTATTAGACTTTGCTGTGTAAAGTAAATGGTTTTAATGTGTCGGAATGTGAATAGAGCCTTTTTCGGAATATATTGTGTTTTTTGCAATACAAATAAATTAAAAAAGTTTTTTTTTTAACTTTTGGTATTTAATGGTATGCGCGAGTATTGTCTTAAAGGCGATGGCGACGTGTCTTTCGCTTATTTATGTTTATTTATAAAGGCGATATTAGCTACTATAGTTTATTCTAAATCTTGTATTCTCGCAACGCAGTCTGTCTTAAGGCTAAATGTAAATCATACAAACAAACAGAAAAAACGCTTTACTAAATGGTATTTTTCACTATCCATGATCTCAGTGAACGTTGTATACGTCTGGACACGTCTCTATAAGTTTTTATTGAAGTAAATAACTGCTATTTATCCATGTAAATATTTATTATTTTCGTTTATTTATTATAATCATTTTCGATTGTTTATTGCTAAACACATTTCTGTTTACTTTGTTGTTTATTATGAGATTTAAATAAGCACGTTATTTCGGAATCAATGATTTTAATAATATTTATATGTAAATAATGGATTATGTATGTTAATTCACGCGAGCATTTGAATTTACTATAACCTACCATAGACTGCGAGACTTGATAATGCTTATACAATCCTTATTGTTGTCCAGCAATACAATAATGTACCTCAAAACAATTTAAAATTACAATAAGTATAATATTAATTTACATAGTTGTTAATATCCAATAATATTTCCGTTGTAACGATCTACGTTTGTAGCAGTGAATTACGAATTCGCTACGTAACGCTAAGACGTCTACGAAACTCTCCGCGACGCTACGCGCATAGTTGGAGTTTTTGGGGCGATTTCTGTATTGATTTTGGTTGGACTCGTGTGAAGTTGCGTAGTGTGGTAACTGTTATGATATACAGAATAATCGCCCTAATGATATTTGTTTGACGTTAAATAGCTAAACGTAAACAGTCATGCCTTAGTTAATTACTAAAAGTACTATGGTTAAAAAAAAATAAAGTACTGTGATACATTTCCGCACCTCAATGAACTGTAAATAAAACTCGTAAATTCACGACATGCGGTGGGCGTAGCGTAGTGGATTCGAGTATCTGAACATTCATTCAACAAATATTCAGACAGGAATGCGCCGATTCTTGGAATCGGTCAGACGCGTTTGTATCCTTGCACAGGGATACGGCGTGCGTGACACATTAAACTACTTTCGCTTGGCATATGACGTACGTGTTGAAGGCCGCGCCGCCGCTCCTCGCCGTCTCCTCGTTTACCTGTATAGGACAAGTTATCTGTTCGCGTGAGCGATAAACATTCGCCAGGAATCGCCAGCGTGAGTGATGCAATGCGGAGCATGCTTGGTTACCGGGTAGGTGCCGTCACCGCACTTACATAAAAGTACGCGGCAACGGCAGTACTGCATAGTGATGCACCCGTGACGTCATATGTGTAGTGTATGCGGCATGGCGTACCTGGTATGCTATCGCGCGCTGGGGGAAGTGTCGGGGCGGTGCGCGGCGGACGGCGCCCTCCCAGCCGATCGTGCGCGCGATTAATCGTACCAAGATGTCGGCTCGCGGCGCCCGTGTCCGATCGATCGCAGCGAACCCAACTCGCACGTGGCCGAGCGAGTCGAGCGAGCAGCTCGCGAGCGGTACGAGCGCGGCGCGTCACTCGCGCGTCTAGACTAGCTCCGGGGGTGCCGGTCGATGCGACTTCGAAGGAGTCTCGCGCATGACTACGTCGCTCGCAACTCCTGGCGAGCGGGAGGGTGCGGTGGCGGGGGCCCGCGCACAGAGCGCTCTCGATCAATAGCTCGGGGCCTGCGCGGGTAGGGGCCGAGACTCGAGGCCGCGCAGACCCCGAGCACACCCTCAGCTCCCTTTATTTATGTGATGACGCTCGCCATCGACGTCACTGGATAGCGCGGGAAACGGCGCGCGCGTCGCGGCGCGAGAGCCACCATGCTCGCCACGGCCGAGCGAGCCCGCCGCGCGCATGCGCCGAGCGCGCGCCGCGGTGCAATGCGTGCAGCGGGCCGAGCCAGTGGCACGTGATGCAAGCTCCGTGCACCTCGTGCCGCCGCACGTCGCTCTCCTTTGAATGAAAGGGAAATCGAGGAAAGCTCGTCGTTCTCGGAATATAAATACTCGCATTTGCTACTCAACTTTTTTTTTTAATTTAAATTTGTCTAATAAATAAATTTACATTAACTTCAATTATAATTAACTTGTTCATTAGCTGTGTGATTTTTCTTCGATCAATTGCTTTGAATCGTATTTAATTTGACGTTCAAGTAATTACTTTCTACCAATTGAATAAATTAGAAAGTAATTTTTGTTAAATTGAGAGATGATGATGGGAAAAGTATTAAATATTATATTACATTTGTCACCTACAAATAAAAACAAATGAGATATAAAATATACTTAATTATTACAAGAATTAGTATTATATATAAAAAATTTACAAATTATGAAAGCATAATATAGGTAGGTAATAAATAAAATTATGTAAATTATAAAATATACTTAATTATTACAAGAACTAGTATAATATAAAAAAAATTAAAAAATTATAAAAATTATGAAAGCATAATATAGGCAATAAATAAAATTATGTACTTACCAATATATAAAAAAAAACAAAAACCAGACTGTGTGTAATATTAATAACAGTAAGTTTAAAATCCTGGTGTGTAATTTATAAATTAATTGCTGTTACTTATAAGGTTTGAAAGTAGGGACTAACGAGACATAATTATACAAAACATTTATTAGCACAACACCATGACAGAAACAAAAAAAAAAAAAACTACAAGCACAATAAAATTAAATAGAACATACGCGTATTTGAAAATAATATTATTACGTCGTCTGTCGACACAATTATGCCGGGCTGTTCGAAACCGCAGTGAAGCCTCACATCCTCGAAGGAGTAGACAAAGGCGCAACTAGTGCACCCAATTTTCACCGCTTGCATTCCGTCTCATGATGTGATAGGAGGCGAGAGAGATAAACCCAAGACCACTATGCCCGACCCGAGATTCGAACCTGAGACCTCAGAGTGTTTTTCGTACCTGACACCAACAACTATACCACCAAAGCAGGTTATTTAATTATTATTTAATAAAAAAACATTGACTATCAGTTATTAACAAATTAAAATTTGGCAAAAATGTGAATCTGCCTAATTTAGTTTCGTTTTATTTTTAATCGAGTATTATTTTACATAACTGCTTCACTAATCTTTAAACTTGTAGAATTATAATGTTCTACTTATGTTTTCTTATTTGTAATAAAATATTAACGTTCAATGTAAACACGTCACGTATTTGTTTTTTTATGTAATAATTACTGTAATATTATTTTTTTGTGTGATATGCGACTATATATTTCTTAATATAATATACTAGCATTGCGCGCGGCTCCGCCCGCGTGGAAAAGTTTTTCCGGGATAAAAAGTCTATAGCACTCAGGAATAATGTAGCTTCCTATTAGTGCTAGAATTTTCAAAATCGGTCCAGTAGTTCCTGAGATTAGCGCGTTCAAACAAACAAACAAACTCTTCAGCTTTATAATATTAGTATAGATTAGACAAACAAATTTCTGTCTTCTCGCGGTGTAGTAAAATTGACGTACTTAACAAATATTGTATCTTACCTTGTTCGCAAATCACTGGCTCACTATTACATGGTCCTATGTTAATTTTAGTAATGGCAGGAAAATGAAATTTAAAATTGTTCATGTTGTAAAAATTTGAAGAAAATATTATGGTTCCCCATTTATTTATCTTTCGGGATTATTGGAACTATTTACTGAAAAGGCACAGAATTATGTGATATATATAATTCAATTTGTGTAAAAAATATAACATAGAACCTTGTAATAGAGAGCCAGCGAGATGTCTTGTTCCTCCTCAATCTCCTTTCCTATTTCATAATAATCAGAAATAAGAATTCACCCACATTTCCTCTTATTGCATTCCTGTTTTACGACAATTAAAATTGAATCCAAAAAGAAAAAGGACACGCGGTATTAACTTCACTCGTTACGCCAAGTTATTAGAATGTTTAGTTTTTGATCCATTGTAACTAAACTACTTATTTATTATATACGAAATCTTAAAACATTTAAAACAATGAGAATGGAATAAATTAAAATACATCTCCACCAATTTTATTTAAAATCGACTGTCTCTTAAAATATTTGTCATAATATATTTTGATTTGGATTGTTCCATTTCTGAATGAACGGGAGAAAAATAAAATAAAAAAACCGCGATAAAATCCTTTATAGTAGTTTATTTTCCATGTACCTTTTCTTTTTCTTGAATTTTTCCCTCGCTATTGGGATGCATTGTGTACATTATTAATTCATTGCCTTACAATGGCAACTTTACTCCAAAAGACTTATGCAATATTGAGGTAGAACTATTAATTCTAATTGATCCTACAGTATCTCGAATCCTCTGTCTTGGCTTTGAAACGCATCAAGCAATTTGCCTTCACTCTAATTACCGTGATGGATATATTGCACTATCTATGGGAATATGACATATAGTGACGGTATCAGTGAACAAAGGATATTGTGATCAGACTAAACTGTCGTTATTGTATAACGCCAATTACCGCGTATAAGGTTTAATATTAATGCATAAATAGACAGATTCAATGTTTGCCTCCTAGTCCCCTTACTAGCCCCTACTGAGCTTGTTTTTTTTACGATCAGTGACATAATTACAGTATCGGACCATATACTCGGCAGAGATCGAAATGTTTGAGGTTTCTTCAGTGCCATAATTTTTTTAACGTGTCTGTCGTTTTGTACCTACTTTTGGCCGCCCCGATATGTGAATAGCCAGCCTAGGCCCGGGCCTGGCCGGCCTTAGACCTTAGAGAAAATCTCTCACAGACCACAGTAAACAAATTAAGAAAAAAATAAGTCTGATTTTTCTTGTAAGTCCATTACTAAATAATTTTATACTATGTTTAAATTGTAAAATATTTTAAGATTCAATTGAAAAACGAAACATTTGTATTTTTAATTTGTATTGTAAGTATAAAAGTTAATTTTATATTTTTTTCGTATTTATGATATTAGTAGGATAATATTATAAATGCGAAAGTTTGTAAGTATGGATGTATGGATGTTTGTTACTCTTTCACGCAAAAACTACCTAACGGATTTCGATGCAATTTAGCACACGGATAGATTATGTCCTGGATTAACACATAGGCTACTTTTTATCCCGGGAAAATATAAAGCGGGACTTTTATCCCGGGAAAACTCATTCAAGTGGGCGGAGCCGCGGACAAAAGCTCGTTTTTATATGTTTCCAAAAACCTCTCTACTTGTTTAGACCTCTTCCAAAGATCGAATAGATTAGTCTCTTGAGTAAGTCCTGTTCTCCCCGCTTCACCCGATACAGCGTCCAGTTACTGTACTATAGTTCTGACAATCCTATCTGGCCGGTATGACAATTCAATTTATTCGCGACGCGATAACTTTGTGAGAACGTCTACCCAAAAAGTACAAAATTCAACTATATAATTGCAAATATTTACCAAGTTCTCCATAAATTATAACAATGAGTATAATATTTATGTACCAACCTAGAATTAATATTGTAAAAATATACTGAAATAAATAATTTAATGTTGACTTTTAAATGAACGCGACGCCTTTATAATGTTGCAACCTTCAGTTCACGCACGTAGCGTTAGGAAAGTTTTTAATCGTTTGGAAAAGAAATATAAACGATTACTGACAAAAATCGAAACTTGGAAATTATATACAGGGTGTATCACGATAGAGTGTTCAACTGAAGCAGGTCAATAGACCCTGTTTATGTACATATTATATTTATTAAAAATGTTTCAAGAGCATTTTTAAAACAGTCTAGTACAATGTATTGGATATATAATTTATTTCGACAGTAATTATAATTAATGTTTTCATTTTTTTGTAATGCATCTAAGTAATTTTACTAAATATAAGTACCTAATGCTACTGAATACGCATTAAGACTGTCGCACCGAACTCTACTAGGATTTATTAGATATTAATTGGCCTAAAGGGGCTGGTTGATAAAATCAATGAAAAATAAATTACGTCAATGTAATTTAAACTTGAGATGTATCGTCATTGATTCGTCAATGCTCCGTGTATTAGTCACATAATCTCTCAGAAATTTTTGGTTTGTGCTTATATTTTTGACTCGGTTAGGCTGTTACTTTTGAACTGATCCTGTTATTTTTGTTTACTTTGGCTTGTTTGTACTGTACTTTGAGTACGCATTACGTGATTTTTAGGTATCTTGTTTTTATTGTGTTGTAATTGTGTAATTTTAGTGATGTAATTTTAAATAGATGTAAGTTTAAATGAAGGATAAAGATGAAATTTTAGCCCGAGATAAAAAATTTACGACTAAAATCACTGACTACCGTAACAGAAAGATTCATTATGTATGATTTAATAAAAAAAATACTTTAGAATCGGTTATTTTGGGCAACCGATTTTTTGTTCTCTTCCCTACACATGTATTCTGTGAAGTGTCAATAAATTGTCATACCGGCCAGATGAGATTGTCACAACTATAGTTACGTTACATTCAAATTAAAATGAATTATTAAATGGGGCACCGCGATATCTTTTACGTTCCTATTTAACCTCTATATCCTCGCCATAAGAGCTATAATTGACTCTGTACATAGGATATTGTAATTCTGAGATTATTGTATCGTTATGTGCTTAGAATGTGGCAAAACAAGACACGACTACGTTTCGTTTTATTGGGATTGGTTAAGAGACAAACACGTGATTGACGTATTAGTCTCTCGATCAATCACAAACATCAAAGTTAAACGACATCTTAGGACTTGCGTTTTATGGAAGCATTGTAAGCCCACTGTGTCGCTTATTTGAGGCTTTTTAAAAAAAAATATATACTTCTGCTCGTGGCTCCGCCCGCGCGAAAAAGTTTTTCCGGGATACAAATATTTTATACATATTATAATAATGTAGCTTCCTATTAGTGAAAGAATTTTTAAAGTCGGTCCAGTAATTTTGAGTTTATCAATAATAAACAAACAATCAAATCTTTCCTCTTTATATTATTAGTATAGATAAGATCTTGTGGCCGTGGCCTCTCTTATATAGGCCAAACAAAAAGAAACATAAGGACCCGCGTAAAAGAACACATAGCTGACGTGAAAAATCGACGCTCTACGCAGCACGGCAAATCTGTATTACCTTGTGGCGAGTCTTCTTACGTCGTCCAAGCTGTTTTTTTAAATTCTGGATTACCTAATAGCCTATCTGATCGTCTGCTGCTAAGCCACAAGACCATCCATAAAACACCAGCCGAAGTTGAACAAAAAAGCTGTTACCCGCCAACGAAGTCACATTTCGTTGATAGGCATAATATTTAAACATTCACGAGTTACGATATCTACCATCATATATTTTCTCTTTAGGTTTAGCCTAATGGTAGTATAATATAGGCTGTGCAACAGGTCCTGGCTTCGAATTTAACACTGCGTGGGTTATTCTGACGAAGAAGGTGGACAACAGGCAAGATCGTTAAAAATACGCCAAATCTTTCTTGCAACATGCTTTTAAAACGTGGCGTGAACCCCATAATAACGTAGGATGGGGTGGGGAAAAGACTCATTGTAAAGTGCAGAAGTTACTATGCCGCGATAAAAAAAAACAAACATTTTTTTTCATTGGCTTGAGAATCTTCAGCAAAAATATTCCAAGTAAAATATGAGCGTTCTCAGTAAGGCAATTGCGATAGAAGGTAGATGCTGTGTTATAAAATGAACGTGTGCCTTGCACAGGGCCGGAGTGCACGGACTTAGGGGCCCCAGAGAAAAATAAATAGAACGTACACACTTAAAATGTTAACAGTAAAATTAATGTTTGTTTAGTGACATTATTATCAAGAATAAAATATAGGTGAGAGTTTAGGGTTTCAGTATTTCATAAAAATATTCATAATAATAATATTCAATATTTTATAAAAATCGTCTTACAATTGCCGGTTGTCTAAATCTTTATATACATAATTCTTTGTGCGTGTGTATGTCACTGAACTCCTAAACGGCTGGACCGATTTTAATGAAATTTTATTTATTTATTTATTTTATTTTACACTTTGTACAGATGTATAGTACAGGCGGACTTAATGCCTAAGGGCATTTTCACCCAGTCGACCTTAAGGAGGTGCAGAGAGACGGAGGCAGGTGTAAATTATAAATAATGAAAAAAAAAATATGAGAATAAATATACAATGATAATTATTTAACAAAATATATTTTTTTTGTGTGTCTTCAGGTGGATTCAAGAATGGTTTAGAATCTAAACCATTCTTGAAACATCTAAACTTTAGATTAACAATTGGATCCGGTAGGTGGCGCTGTACTCGGGTTCTAGGATTTTCAGCCTTTTATACAAAACTTAAATATCCTTTAACTTAAACATACATTTCAATGGGCGGTGTTATCAATAGCGTCGAGTGTTCTAAACTCAAAAAAGTAAATAACTTCAGAATAATTGCAGATTTGATAGTGGTGCTAGTTTTAAGCTACCCCCCCCCCCTTCCCTCTCTTCTATTACCCAATTCATATTCAAAATTGTTTCGATTTGTATTGGAAGTACGTTACACTGGATGCATTTGCATGAAATTGGCATATAAACCAAGGCCTGCATTACATAAACTGCATTTTATCAGAAATCTGTACAGTAAGATATTATTTAGGGAAAGACGAAGCTGCAAAACTTAATATTGAATAAAACTTCAAGAATTTAAAAGAGCAGTTACGCCCCCACGTGCAATACTAAATCCGGCCCTGCCTCCGAGCACGAGGAAAACACACAAGTGAGGTGAACGTAAGTATTTAACTTTGTTGTTGATGGTGCTTTATTGCAAAAACCTGCCACAAAAAAAGGTCCATACCTATGAATTTTGTTAATTCGTTTTCACAAATTACTCTTTCGTCGTCTTGTATGCATTATGATGGGAGTAAGATATAAAACAAAGGATTAATCTCTGATAAAATATGGATATCAAGTCAACGCCTCGTTCGTCTGATGACAGGAAGTAACGTTCCACTGAGGCACCGGTTTGATAGCTAGTTTGTGACCTGCAGCTTTTCTTGGACTTGTACCTTTACACGGGTAGTCGCGAGGAAAAGGTCGTAAATGAATAAGACTATCAGCAACCAGTTTAATCATCAGTAGCCTAGCAGACCAACTAATGCTAAATATCTGTCCAACTGCTTTCATCATTCATTATGCATTAAAGCCATAATATCACATGCGTGGATAAACTGTTGCCATTAATTAGGGTATTATGTAGTCCGTTCAAGCACGGTGAGCGCTTTAAGCGATGCGCGAATTAAGCGGATAGGTTATATTACAGAATTAAGGAGCGTCAAGACGAAATGCTTCAAAATATGTACTTTTTCCAAATTTAAAATAATACACATAATAATACATTCCCCACTGAACCTAGGTATAACTATCTAAAAGTACGCTGACTCGGCCGTGTCCTTGAAATAATTACCTACAGCCGTGCGGTACGTAAGCACGTGATAGGGCTGCCCGTCTACAGTATTTTAATGTAATCTAAGACACTTGAATTTCTTTATAGTTTTGAGATGAAATAAGAAGTGTTCAATTAAAATACATGTCTTGTTTTTTGATTAGTAGATTTAATAAATAAAACACCTTTATCAATTTGGGACTGCAAAATATTTGCGCCTCGACTGAGGCATACGAAAAGCTTTATTTTTAAATTTAATAGTATAAAAATCCGCATTAGGGTACAAAGTTTAATTAAATATACTTTTGAGAAACATGGACAAGAATTCAAGCAACCAAAAACAGCACAATATCGTCTATGATTCCTCTTGTAATTGTACTTATTTAATTCAATTATTCACAAAGCGGCGATAGCCTAGTTGGGAGTGGAACGGACTGCCGAGACGAATGTCCGCAGGTTCAAAAACCCAAGGGCACGCACCTCTGACTTTTCTAAAAAGTTATGTGTGTATTCTTTGTTAATTATCGCTCACTTTAACGGTGAACGAAAACATCGTGAGGAAACCTGCATATCTGAGAAGTTCTCTATAGGAATTTCGAAGGTATGTGAATTCTGCCAACCCGCACTAGGCCAGCGTGGTGGACTAAGGCCTAAACCCTCTCAGTTGTAGAGGAGGCCCGTGCTCAGCAGTGGGCAATATATAATACAGGCCTGGTATGGTAAGGTATTCACAAAATGCACGCTTACTGCTTACAAAACCATCACATCGTTCGTTCGTCACTGCGGCGCACTCGCGTCTGTTTGTGTACTTAATGTGTACCAAACTCGAGGCGCGTAAGTATTATGACACCGAGTGGTGAATCATGGCGAGTCTCTTGGAAGCGGTTTCGTTTTCGTTTTGCTGTTGATAATATATTTTTTTGGGTTAGTAGAGCAGCTTAGTCATTTCGACTAATAAAATAACTACAGAGGTGGATGGAGTATGTTTTGAGACAACTCCGGCGCAAGCGTTGGTTGAGTAGCTGGTAAGACAGCAAACTCTAGCCCATCAACAGTGCCGATGCACTGTTTGCAGCGTTGGCACCTACGGCCCTTACTACAATAGGCGTTGCTACCAAGCATCAAGAATATTATCACTTTACCCGACCCGGGAATCGAATCCGATAGCTTAGCGTGGCTTTCGTACCGTAAAACAACTATGCCACCGAGGTAGTAATCCTTCAAACTTCAAACAGCGTAGTAAAAATACTAAACAGTTTGTATAATTTCATTGGTTCAATGTATCACCATTTATCCATTCCGCTCCGTATTTTCACCGAAAACACACCTTTACAGGCGAATATTTCATTATTCGCTTAGGTGCAGCTGTATCGGATGACGTCACTCAACCCGTGCGGTTTTCGGACAGTTATACGAACGACAATGGGTTTCAACCTTTAACTCCAATGTTAACTGACTGTAATTGGAGAAGTTTAGAGAGCGTTACGATTTTTAAATACGCATACGAAATTAAAATACGTGGTCCAGAGAGAGACTTTAATATACAATATACAAGAGATTTTATTATAAATGACATTAATTCATGACTTGTAGGTATACTGCACTTCGAGAAGGCATAATGCCTTCTCGAAGTGCAAGAGAAACAAAAAAATGATTAAACAACAATTAATTATTACATAGAATCATCAATCATTCAATCCTTTTTTTACTTATATCTACTCGCGGCTCTTAAAAATCCGTTCGCAGGATAAAAAATGTCTTGTACCACTAAGGGATAATGTAGCTTCATATTAGTAAAAAATTATCAGATATAGAACAGGAGTTTCGGCGATAAAGTGTACTGACCAACATATCTTTCCTATGTATTCATAAATAGTATAAATTTTTGCAACTGGCAACTATAAACGTTTTATTTAATGGACGAATATTTCAATCCTTTTGATTTTTCTTTTCACAACTGGGAACTAAAAATGGAACTAAATTTCTTTTCGAGCCGCAAAGCGGATTGAAATTCAAAGTTTATAACTACAGTCGGAGCGGAGAGTTTCACCTCTCTTTGAATATTTTATCGTTCAGAGCATCTTCACAAATTGATAGTGGATTTATTTAATATGCTTGGGGTAGGAAAGTTTAAAAGGTCGTTTTCTCTCTTCTTTAATACATGGCGCTTTGTTGAAATCATTGATATTTTTTGTATAGGCGTCGAACGTATTGTATTATTTTTATTATTATTGAGTATAGAGTATAGTTATTCAGTAATTTAAGTCAATTCACTATAATACATTCACAACCCGCGAGGAGGCGGAGTGCTGCTCTTTTTCATTAACTTTATATCCAACCCTGTATGTAAATAAGTAAGTTAATTAAATAACATTTTAATTACTAACTTATAACACCAAATATTTCAAAATACAATATTAATATGTATATTATATAGGTCAACTCAATAACATTAATATTAATTGGATGTAAACAGGGCTCCGGTTACTGGGGGTAGGTCTCTCATATGTGAGAGTCCGTCTGGGTGAGTACCACCGCAATGTCTATTTCTACCGCCAAGCAGCAGTGTGCATGCACTGTTTTGTTTCGGTTTGAAGGAAATTGTAGCCAGTGTAACTACTGGACATGAGACTTAACATCTTATGTCTCAGGATGACGACCGCAGTGGAATGCCAAACAGTACTTTGTAATTCAAGGTGCTGGATGGTATTGCTACTATTTATAGGTGGTCCTATCGCTTACCATCAGGCGAACGGCATGCTTGTCTCGTCATTCAAAGCAATAAAAAAAAAAGATTCGAAACTTGAGCTGAGATGGCCCTAACAGTGCCGTTGTTAGGGGTTACACCGGGGACGAACGAATCCAGTGACCCCCAGTCCCACTGTACACGTACAGTGGGACTTATTTGAAGGACATTGGTGCCAGTGCAATTAACTGGGAATTATGAGACTGATTTTAAATTAGCAATAAATGAAATGAATAGTCTGTACTATAAAATAAACAAATCACGGTAAAGATTCCGGTTACTTTTTCTTTCTGTATCGTGTACGGTATAGTTAGAATATAATAACACTTATTGACCGACACCAGACATAAGACAAAATAACGTTACCTACTTAAATAACGTTATTTTCATTAAAATAAAGCAAATAAGCAGACAGAGCGGCCAACGACGTTTACATCTTATATGAGCATGCACTTCATATTGTATTGCATTTCTTACATGAATCATCGCTAGAATTCTGCGCGAGCGTGAATTTCCCGCGCGCGGACCGGTTCAAATTCTTTGTGCGGGCCAGCGCGAATAACGGACATCTTCGGAATAGCCGGTCCATACCCGTACTTCGGATCTAAGGAAATAAATAGCATTGTGGAAGATTTCCGAGATTACGCTTAAAATGAAATTGATTTTTATTAAAGTTATAGGGTTTTTTCTAATCACTATATTATGATTATAATATATGCTTCTATTAGAAACTGCAACGGTTTTGATTTAAATAAAAATATGTACCACTGAACACAAGTACTTTCACAAAAAATACCACCAAGCGATCGACCGGCACGAAAGTCAATGATCAACTGACCCGAATTGTTTTTTTTTTTTTTTTTTTCCCTGACTATTCTGCCAGTAGCCTGACAAGGGTCGGCTTTTCTGGCCACACCGGACTTTAGGGTGAACGCTGGCGCGCTCGCAACCCTGAATTTAAGCAACCATGCTGAGGGCAACCCACTAACGGGTTACGAACCTCGGCTCAGGACGGTCGCTGAGGGGAGAATGAGACATTCAACGATTAGTGGGGGGGAAGGATTTTTACCTAATCCTATCAGTTCGGGTTGTTTACATCGGCACCCGGGCCGGAACTGTCATGGGGGTCGGGAGGGCGACGGGGAACGCGGCGAGGTCCTCGACGGCGAGGACGGAACTGCGGTCTTGTGGAGTGTATGAGTTTTAAAAACTCGTTCTTTTCTCGGATTGCCAGAGTGATGTCGTCCTCTGGATCGGTTAATACGGAACGCGGCCGTCTCCATTTGGCGCGGTCGAATGGAGTGTAGATCGACGCTTTGCGAATTAGCGTGTTCGGATGTTTTTCCGCCCGATCGAAGTAGCGTTTGCTGGCGTTTTGCATGAAATGCCTGATGGTCGGCATGTTGGTGTCCACGTGGAGGTTGCGATTGCGAACGTACCACGGGGCACCAAGAGCGTATCTGAGAAATTTGTTCTGCAACACCTGCATACGCTTAAGTCGAGCGGGCGGCATGTGAGCGAATACGGGTGACGCGTACGTCATTATGGGCCTAATGCACGCGGTATATATCCTAATCTTGTTGCGGATGGACATTTTACTTTTTTTGTTTGTGAGCCAATGCAATTGACTCATCGCGAATGCGGCTCGCGCGCGTACCGCGTTTACGTGTGGCAAGAAGGTCAACTTCTGATCAAGGATCACTCCTAAGTATTTGGCTTTGTCCTTCCAGGGTATGACCTGGTCGGACATGCGGACTGAGGTGCGAGCCACTTGGACCCTCGTTTTCCGAGTGAAAAGGATGGCCTGGCTCTTGGTGGGGTTGACGGTGATTCGCCATTTGCGGAACCACTCACCGAGCTGGTCGGCGGCGGTCTGCAAAATGCGCACCACTTGGTCAGGGTCTCTACGTGAAGCGTAGATTGCTGTATCGTCAGCGAAGAGCGCCAGATGGGCGTTCTTCGGTTTCGGGATGTCGCTTGTGTACAGCGAGAAAAGAAAGGGGGAGAGGGCGGAGCCTTGCGGGACTCCGGCCGTGATGGAGTGTCGGGAAGAAAGAGTTCCCTCCACGCGATATTTGAATCCACGATTCGACAGGAATTCTCGTATGATGTGCACGAGATGTGTGGGCACGTTGAGAGTGTACAGCTTGAAGAGCAAGCCGTTGTGCCACACCCTGTCGAATGCTTTTTCAATATCGAAAAAGATAGCGCCGGTTGGCATGCCGACGCGGAACCTATCATGAACGTGCTCCGTGATGCGGAGCACCTGGTTGACACAGCTGTGCCTGGTGCGAAAACCGAACTGTTCAGGAGGGATCAAATTATTATTGTGGGCTACGATTTTGAGGCGGTCGAGGACGATCCGCTCGTAAATTTTGCCCAAGGTGCTAAGCAGGCTGATAGGCCTGTAAGAAGATGGCTCGAATGCGGGTTTTCCCGGCTTATGGATGCCTATCACAACTGCCTCCTTCCAGTCCTCTGGGAAGAGGCAGTTAAGAAACGCGGCGTTATAAATCGCGGTAAGGATCTTGACCAGATGCTCCGGGAGCATCTTGATCATGCGAGTGGGTATCCTATCGCCCCCGGGGGCCTTACGACGTTTGAGTGCCTTGATCAGATCGATGACTTCTTCGATTGTCACCGGTGCAAGGGGATCGGGCGGCGGCGGGTCGACGTCCGGGTCGACGTCGATGTAAATTATTTCGTTTGCGTTAGAGATCGGCGGTGGCCGGACCGCGTTCCTACTTTCGACGAGTGAATTAACCGCAACAAGATGGTCGTGGTCTACGGGTATCGTTGAGAGAGAACATTGAGACTCCAGACTGCAGGCCAGAAGTTCCGCTTTCTCGTCGTCATCGAACGCCGGCCGTTGATTCGGACGATTGAGCGGAGGCATGGAGGTCACATCGTTTCTCCTGAAGGAGCGACACAGTTGCCAAAAGGCCTGATGTGTCGGGTCGAGTTCTGCTAGGCGAGATTCCCATCTCGAATCGACGACCTCTTTTATGCGACGTCTAACCTCACGTTGGAGGTAGCGCGCAAGATGTCGTCGTTCCGGGGTGGGGCTCGTCGCGCAGGCTCTGAGCGTGGAGTTACGCAACCTCACCACCTCTCGCACGTCGTCGGGAAGTTGCCATTGACTGTGGACAGTCTCAGGCACCTTCTCGGAGCTTTCGCTCAGGACGTTTTGCAGGTGGTTGGTGAAGGAGCGTATCGCGCTGGTCGTTTCCTCAGGAGTCACGATGTTGGTCGGAATCGCGGAAAGATCTGTGGATGAGGTGTCCGCGAGTTTGGTGCCTAGGAGGCGCCAATTCGTTTTCACCTTCATCGGTACGTTGACCCGAATTGTCAAACGTTCTGTGCTTTTATAGCAAAAATGGTAGGACACGTCACAAATACCCTCACAAAAAATATTTTTGTTCTAACACTTCATTAAAATCTAAGAAGCGTATTTGTTTGTGTAACATTGTCTTCAATATAAACAAAAGGATTTTACGGGATTTGCATTGACTCTAGAAGCTTACTGTATTGAGTGTCTCGGTGGCGTAGTTGTATTACGGTACGACTGCAATGCTGAGGTCTCAGGTTCTTTCCCCGGGTCGGGCAAAGTTATATTGGATTTTTCTATTCAGTATCAGCCCGGAGCCTGGAATTTATGCCCGATATGGTGATAGGCTCGCGATATTACGCCGCAGTAGCGAGTATTTAAATTAAACTGACGTATCAATAAGAAAACTTTGCATAAAATCACTGGAAGTGTGTTATTAACACATCTTGCATGTAAATAGGCAAGTAATATTGAAGCAGACGACCGTTTTTCTTTCGGAGGCTAATGATCATTGGTCGGTAAGAATGAGTACTTTAATTTTCACTGACTGATTGTACCTAATCTGTGTTATCACGGATACAAGCTCTCTCGTATTATGTTTATAATTTATATTGAGTCCTTTGTGACTTGCTTCTATTATGCATAAACCATAAAACATGATTAGCATCGCCATCTCTGGGTGACTATTGATACTTCAAATGGTGACACTTTATGATACTTTACTACGTTTGTCATCCTAATACATTTGGTGTGACAGCCAAATGATACACTAGCTGCAAGATCCTTCAAAACACACTAAAATGCTCGAACACAGACTTAAAAAAAAAGAGCGTATTGCGGATGTTCATGGGCGGCGGTGATCACTTACCATCAGGTGAACCGTATGCTCGTTTGCCCCCTATATAATAAAAAAAAAAAACAAAATAAATTTTATCACTTAACATGACGCGAAGAGCAAGTACGGCACACTTACGCGGGCGGTGCGGCGAGCACTCAGCCAGGGGCGGACTCAGGTTTAGGAATATGGGGGCATATTTTAAATTTTAAAAAGGTTGAAAAGACTACCATAATTGGACAGAACGGAAGGAATGTAGGGAAATATAGATTACATTACCTGCCGCGTGTGATACCTTAATCCTTGGACGCCCGCGGTGGACACCGGTGTCCATTTATATAAGGAAATTAGCTTATAGCTATATATAAGCGGGCGTTGACGGGTAATTTAACGCTTTGCATTCCGGGATGTCATTTACATTAATATACATTATAGCGGCTGTGTGATGTGTCTTATGTACGAAGTAATTAATTATTCACTAAATCAACTAAAAAGACGAACTCTAAATGTGAAGGCCCCGACATTGGCGACATTACGCCGCACATAGGGATCACAAAGTGTGACGAAATATTATAATAAAACGAATATGGCATTATTGTGGTCTCTGTGATGTTGATGTAAAATCTCTAGCAGAGTTAACAGGAAGAAGAAAAGAATCAAGAAGTTATCACATTATATTTGAAACACCTTTTAATGATAGGTACACTATGAAATCTTTGAAACCAACTGGATCAAAAGAACGTAATGATAACTCATATTTTCAATATGACCAACTAATATCCTGTGTTATTATAGCGCAATCCGGTAAGCGACGGTTTTTTTTTTGTATTGAATGTCTCGACCAGCTTGCCGTTCACCTGATGGTAAGCGATACGACCACCCATAAACAGTAGCAACACCATGCAGCACCTTGAGTTACAAAGTACTGTGTAGCATTCCACTGCGCTTGTCATCCTGAGACATAAGATGTTAAGTCTCATTATGTCTAGTAGTTACACTGGCTACAATGTCCTTCAAACCGAAACACAACAGTGCATGCACACTGCTGCTTGCCGCTAGAAATAGACATTGCGGTGGTACCCACCCAGACGGACTCTTACATATGAGATACCTACCACCAGTAGTCTCTCACGAGTGCTAGCTACTTAAATAAGAAATATTTGTTTAGAGACCCGAACCTAGTGGTTGATATCTGGGTCGGAAGATCGGTGAGTTTCACATAACCTTCCAATCTTGTCCCAGGCTGAGTTATCATAAAAACAACTTCCGCTAATAGTCATACAACTTAGTCGACCATAAAAACTCATTCACTTATTTTGCAGATAAAATTATTGTTGCTCCATGAGGTAAGAATGCCAACAAGAATATGCAAATTTTGAGATGACGTGTTTTTGATTCCTGTGTAAATGTTTTAAAAATAATATAATACTGGCTACTAACTCGCACTTCTGTCGTGGCACTTCAGAAGTTACAA
The DNA here is from genome assembly GCA_947568825.1 of Sphinx pinastri. Taxonomy (NCBI): domain Eukaryota; kingdom Metazoa; phylum Arthropoda; class Insecta; order Lepidoptera; family Sphingidae; genus Sphinx; species Sphinx pinastri. Next base: position 2,949,100 of record OX387614.1, on the reverse strand, counting down.
GTTTCTCGATTTATAGTTTGTTAAAGGCTATTGTCGTTCGATCTATTTATTAAAAAAATTATGTTAAAATTTAGTTGCGGAAATTGTCACATTAATTACTGTCTATAGCGCTTGAAGATGCACGGCTGATGAACCTAGAAGATGCTGGCAGCTGTAAAGAAGCGCGGCGTCTCTCACGAGTGCTAGGACGAGTTGTAGCCGTTGTTCCCGAGGTGCAGTTACTACGCACCTCTGAGACGAACTTGTCTCGTCTAAGCTCGTTTCTATTACTAATGAGAGGCTGCCGAAAGTTTTTCCTCCACCAATATATTACATGGAAAATTAATCATATTCGAAGGTGAGTACTACTTAAACACCAGGCGAGCGAGACAGTGTTTCACCACTACAGAGTGCAACTTCCAAGTCTTTCCAGCTGAATATTTCACCTGTTTATAAAACTTTAAACCGATATGAAATCTGTCTCACTCAATGAGTAAATAATATTATTATTAAAATAAAACTACTTAACGGTTTTTTTCGCGAAAACGTTAAGAAGTTTTATTTCAATGTCGAATATACTTATAGCGTAAAAATGTTTTATATTAAAATTTAAAAAATATTTTGATTGACTTGATATAAGATAGAGTAAACGTCAAAATGTTTTTTGTAAAACGGCTCCTATCGTTAGGTACCCTTGTGCTAGTAGTCTATGGGTCAGTGACAGCTTTCCATGACGAAGTGCCTGTCAAGCGATAATTGATGAGACGCATCAGAGAATAGTATTGTAGGGAAAATGCGAGTATCGATCGGAGTCCGTTATGAATTTTGCCGGGTCGTTAAAATAAAATAAGGTCCAATCACGATCACAAGAAGAGTTTATTTCCCACAACAAGGAAGAGAAGAAGAAGGAGAAGAGAGCGATAGTTCTAGCACGAGCAGGAAACGAGGCGACACATAAAATCAAGCTACGATATAGCGGTATATTGGCAAGCGTCAAGCGTCTCGCGTCCGGGCCGGTTGAGTGCTGACCAGGCTATGCAATCTTAGTACATTGGTGAAGGTAACTTCAGATAGATTATTGCACTAATTTTAGTTGTACGGGAGTGCAATGGAACGTATACCTAATCTTGATTACTTTCAATTTAGCAGCCTTATAATTTACTGTTTCCATAAAAAGTTTAGAGATGTCGCTACGGTTATGTTATCGCAAGTGTAAATATACTAAATGAGATATACATGCTTACAACAGTATTTTGGGTGCGTTGATGGTCTCTTTAAAATAGCCAAATAATTTTCACGACCGTACTTTGAATTTCTGCTCTTTGGTAGAATTATTTTAAATGAAAACTAAATTTGTAAATAATAAACTCGAGCGATTATAATGACATTTTATAGGTATGCTAATTAATTTTGATTTATATAATTTTATAGTCAAACATGAGCCAAATCGGTTGCAATGTAATAAAAATCGCGAGTTTTAAGTTTACTGTAGAAGCTAAACGTAAGATTTTTTTTTACTATCCTGGCAACATTAAAAATGTCATTCTGGTTAACCCGGTCCAAAGTAAAAACTTAAAACGAATTTGCTGTTTATCAGAATTCTCGTTTTGTTGCAGATTGCCACTTCTATATTATCATAATAATCCGTTGAGTTGAGATTTTGTCCTCCGGTTGCTGTGATAACTGCTTCGTATGAGTGTTCTGTGTAGTGAGATATAGACTCGAAGTGTTGTGGCGAGACAGTGACTCTTTTTCTTTTTTCTGTTGATTTATTTGTGAGATAGGACTTTGATTATGTCGATGTAGTGTTTATATTCAATTTATTATTATATTATACTTTTAAATCTATCTTCATCTTTTTAGTTCAATATTTATGATCCAAATCTATAATATTATGTGAATGTATCTAGGTCTTGTCAAATAGATGTTTTAATTCACTTCTTTCGTTTTATTTACATTTGCCCTAAATTCAAATTTGAATAATCGGATTTTTATACATTGATACTAGAGTACCCACCTATATATTATAATATCACTATGTAGTGTGATATAATAGGTCTATAAAACGAGTACAGATGGCGCTGTAAATTTGTTACCAATAAAAAGGCCGGAGAGATATCTCTATTTCAGTATATTATAAAGTACTCTGTGGTGCTGACTGATTTGCACACTCCGACAACCTGCGCGTGCGCCGCGCCGACCGTCGCTATAAAATAAAAATATCTCATATAAAAATTGCGTCAACTTGTTGGAGTGTTCGTTGACGCAAATTAATTTATATTATTTACACAATGCAGATTTATTTTACATTGATTAATTATTGTTTTTAATAAATATATTTGTACATACAGTTTTAATTATACATTTAGGTATAAGTATAGATGTAAGTTAACTTATAAGTTTGGATATAAATTTAGATATAAGTCTAGACGATAGGCTCGCCCCTTATCACATCATGGGACTGAATAACGGCGAAAAGTGGGTGCACTAGTTGCGCCTCTACCTACCCCTTCGGGGATAAAAAGCTTGTGTGTGTGTGTATATAAGTCTAGATATAAATTTAGAAATAAGTTTAGACATAATTATAATGGTGACTTATATAGAATATAAAAAGTAGCTCCGCTACAGTATCATGAAGCCCCTTGAACGTCAGCTGCGGTTCCGTGGGGGCGATGAGCAGCGGTAACCTCCCACGCACGAAGAAAAAATAATATTTTCAGTAATTTCCTCCCAACTAAAAACTTGTTCAATTGTAGCTAACCCAATATCTCAAAGGAAAAAAATAATAATCAGCTGACTATAACTTGGTGCATTATACGTCAGCTGGTCGCTCAAACATGAAAAAATATACTTTCAATAATTAGCTCTCAACAAAAATTTACCTGATGATAGCTTGTATGCGTATAAATAAATATATATGTCAGCTGACTGTATGTCGGTGCGAAAACTGTCAGCTGATGCATTAAAAGTTATAAAAGAGTATTACCTTAACTTATTACAGTAAATACTCGATGATCCAGGCCCCACTACAGCCCTGCGATTATCCATATTGCCAACCGCGGATGAAACTTTGTATCAAACTAAAATAAAACTTAATATTTTTTTTCACCACACACCCTTACTAAGCTACATTGTTCCAGAGTGCTTTTTATCTGGAAATGGTAATTGACACAGGCGGAGCCGCCCGCAAAAGCTTGTTAATAATCATATGCACTAAAATCGTTTCTCTTCATACATTCAACTATTATAATGCCTTACGACAACACTTAGTAGGTCAATCGAGTCTCCACTGTCCATATAAGTATATGTATTATTTCTTGTACAAATAAAAGGCTACTTAAAATACATGTAAACCAAACACAAAATAAAATAATAAATAACTATTATAAATTTTATGCTATGTTCCGTCATCACATTTAGTCGCAAACATGCCAATCTTTTGACCAAATATAAACTCAATCATCAACTGTTACCTAGGTGTAATGCAGTGCGAGATTTGGGGGTATTACATGACTCTAAACTTATCTTCGATGAGCAATGAGCATATTGATAAAATTGTGGCTAAAGCTTCTAAAGCGCTTGGATTTATTATGCGGTGTTCTACAGGTTTTACAAAAGCCAAAACTCTAAAGATTTTATACTGTACATTTGTTAGAAGTCACCTTGAATATGCTTCACAGATTTGGAATCCCTTCTATGGAAGATATATTGAACGAATTGAGAATATACAAAAGAAATTCATAAAATACCTATGCTATAAATTAAATTTTCCTTACCACTCTGCAAACTATTTAAACATTGAAATGAAATGAAATGAAATTTTATTTGCATGATTGTGGTTGTATATACAGATAGCATAATATAATTACAGAATTCAATAATCAGTGTCTCACAATCTGTCATTTCTGACGTGCAAATATTTATGATAGTTTTTATAGTTATTATTATTTATTATGATAGTAATAATTTCAAGGAGAAAAAAAAAGGATAGTTATATCAATAGTGATTTTAGATTTATCTTTGTAGTATTTATGTATCTATAGGTAATAATCCAAATGTTAGTCATTAGTATAGATTATAATTAAAATTTACAATATTAGGTATGTCATTTAAAAAGTCATTTATATTGTAATATAGTTTGTTTATAAGCAGTTGAGTTAATTTATTTTTAAATTCATTTAATGTACTTTGTTTTAATTTCTCGGGCAAATTATTGTAAATTTTTGTTAAAAGCTACATATTCTACCACTAATTAACCGCCGCAGAATTGCAGATGCTACACTTTTAATAAAGATTATGCGTAACGAAATTGATTGTACTGATCTACTGAAAAAACTCAAATTAATGTCTCCATTAAAAGTATTAGATACAATCCCCCATTATATACTCTTAATGCATCTTCTAATTATAGGCAGAATTCATACATAGTGCGATCAATTAGAGATTTCAATTATATTTGTAGAGAATACTCACTGGACCCATACTGTGCAAGTGTGTCGTCAGTCAGGAAGCAACTTAGTCATAATTTTTTTTTTCAAACATGATTTAATTAGTCATTTTCAAATGTATTATTGTAGTGCATACCATTAAGTAATTCAAATATTACGTATTTGATGTTAGCGTAAAGTGCTCTCAAACTCTGTTTCTAAACTAATAACTAGCCGTGATAACCTATAATTGGATTTATATATCTATACTATTACTTATATTTTTTTGTATACCATTGGTTGTCCTTGTAAGAAATAAATAAACAAATAAATAAATATAATAAGTCGAATCACAAATAACAAACATGGAAAAAAAAACAGGAAAACATAAGTCTTACAGTAAATAACAATATTATACAATGTCCTACATTAATAGTTAACACATTTAATAACTTTTTTGCTACTGTTGGTAGTGCATCTAGCAACATGATGGCAGGGCATATAGCCTTGGGCCGTCCAGTACTGGAACAATTAATTAATTCCATGTTTCTACAACCAGTAACTGAATGCGAGATTAGTTCCCTCATCAAAAAACTCCCTTGTAAACACAGTTCCGGCGTAGATGAAATACCAACAGTTTTAATAAAACACTGCTGGGAAGAACTAGCCTACATTTTTTTTATGGCATTGAATGACGAGACGAGCATGTCGTTCGCCTGATGGTAAGCGATACGACCGCGCATAAACAGTAGTAACACCATCCAGCACCTTGACTTACAAAGTACTGTGTGGCATTCCACTGCGCTCGTCATCCTGAGACATAAGATGTTAAGTCTCATTATGTCCAGTAGTTACACTGGCTACAATGTCCTTCAAACCGAAACACAACAGTGCATGCACACAGCTGCTTGGCGGTAGAAATAGACATTGCGGTGGTACCCACCCAGACGGCCACTTACATATGAGAGACCTACCACCAGTAAAAGCCATATTAGTTCATATAATAAATAAATCATTTCATGAATGTACTTTCCCAGACGCATTGAAAATAGCTAAGATAAGACCAATTCTAAAAAAAGGTGGAAGAGCAGATGATCCAAACCAATACAGACCAATTGCCGTACTTCCTGTAATATCTAAACTATTTGAAAAACCGATAGCAAACCGAATTTACAAATTTCTAGAAAAGTTTTCATTATTATTTGCAAATCAACATGGATTTCGCGAAAAACATTTAACCACCCAGGCAGTCTGCAACTACCACAAGAAATTCTAAAATATATCCGCGACAAAAATTACGCAGTAGGAGTACTACTAGATATGACTAAAGCATATGATAAAGTATCTCATACCATTCTACTTGACAAACTAAACGGCATTGGCATCCGCGGTACAATATTAAAATTGATGAATTCTTACCTATACAATAGGTAGCAGTACGTCCAAATGAATGTATTTGACAATAATACGGAAAAAATGCAATCCATCGAATCACAAACAATAACAACAAACCATTCCATCCCAAAAGGTAGTGTACTATGGTGTATATTGTTCCTTATATATATAAATGAGTTTCCCAAGACAACACAAGTACAATGTGTTCTCTTTGCAGACGATAGGTATATCACTCCCGTTCAAATGCCCTAATTATACAGACTGTTCTGAATTAATTAAAAGTACTTAAATATCTATAAAAAACTGTCTCGAAGACCATAATCTTGAAACTAATAACAAGAAAACAAACCTAATTACTTTTAAACCATATCAGAAACAAGCGTTAAATTTGGATACCGTTACAAAATACCTAAATATTAAAGAGGTAACAACTGTTAAACTACTAGACCTGACAATAGATACGCATTTAAATTGGAAATACCACGTAGCCAACGTTAAAACCAAATTATCTAAATTCACGTACGCCTTGTGTGTGTTTAAATGCAACACGCACACTGAGTGCGCGCTTACGGCTTATTACGCCCATGCATACGCTTGGCTTCGATACGGAGTGATCCTGTGGGGAAAAATCATAACATACTTACTCTGACATGCTTCTACATCTACGAAATAGCTCTGTTTGTAAGAAAACACCCCTCATATTTTGAATTTAATAAAAATGAATGACAAGAATATAAGTTAAAATCTCCAATTACAATAACCTCACTATATTTATCACACAATTGTTTTATTAATCTAAATAAAGTCATATAATCATTCTCAAAACTACTTGGCGGAATATAAATAACACAACATAAAAAAACAAATCTATTGTTCAAATGCACCGTCGCGCAAATCTTTTCGAACACGCAGGCGTCTATGGATGCGCTTGAGACGTGTACTTGTCGGAGCTCCCACCGGTGTGTGGCCACGAGAAGTGCGCCGCCTTGCTTCCGACCGTCTGTTCGATCGCATCGTAATATTTTACAACCCAGAGGCACAATTTCCGCATCCCGTATGGATTCGTTGGTTCCAGATTCAGTGATAGCAAAAAGATCAGCATTAGACGAGACAATGTTATTTCTGAATTGGTCTAGTTTTGTTCGTAGACCTCGGACGTTTTGGTAATATATTTCTACTGTATTATTGTTCGCTAAATACTTTTTTGGTTTGCCGATGAAACCAAATCCACTCGTTGAATTCAGCATTCAAGGAATTCAGCATTCAATTCAGCATGAAAGGCGAACCATAATTTAATTTTACCAGAGCCAAAAAATACTATGTACAAAAATAGTCCATACTACAGAGCGGCACACATTTATAAAAAATTAGAACTGAAAATAAAATTATTATATTTAAAAACAAATTAAACATATTTTTACTTCAACATACTTACTACAACATTCAGGAATATTTAAACAGTTAAAGTAATGTAATATTTTTTAGTTCTTTTTAATTCTAGTAGCAGTAAGACATTAATAGTTTTATACTTAAATTTAATTTTAATTCATGTTATCAATAGCAATTAATTTTTATTTTTTTACACTTAGAATTAGAATATTACTTATATAATAATGATACTTTTATACTTAGGCTTAATTAATTATACTTAGGGTATATTGTTGAATAAATAAATAAATAAAGTATATGGACCGTCATTATTTTCTAAACGACATCGCTTAAAACTTTTTTCTGATCCATCTAGTCAGGGGATGTTTATGACAAATCACCTGTCCGGTGGTGTTTGCGTAGCATACGGGTGCGCGCCCCCGGCTCCCCGAGCTGCTATTGACTCCAAACACATGGTATTCCGAGTCAGTAGTATCCCAGTATACCATTTCCTACCTTAAGGCCTAAATAGCCCATCCAAATTCTCCATTTGCTTATGCTTATAAAAGGCCAACTCTCCAGGCGTATTATAAAAAATCTCCACCATATGCGGGATCTCACTACGCGTATTAAAATGAGCGCTATATCAGTGCCTCAAAATATATGCTCATGTTCTGCATTTTGTGTATCTGATAGAAAAATACAAATTATTATATTGGCGGCATGCTCGTAGCGCTCATATTAACATGCGTAGCGTGTGCAGCACTGGCGTTCGGGTTTGCTACGCGAGTGACGAGCATCGATGAAATAATGATTGCTTAGAGCTGGCCGCGGAAGCTATTAATTACAATACAGTTGCAATAAAAAAACTTGCGAGCTCTTAACACAATTTGGACAATTAATAATTAACAATATGTTGCTCGTGGCTTCGCCCGCGTGATAGTCCTTTCGCAATATTGAAGTCTCACTATGTACATTTCCGGAATATTTTTGGGAAGATTTCTACTAGCCAAATCTCTGTAGCGATTCGTAGCGCCATCTGTACAAATTTAGCGCTATGTACCGAAAATTACGTTCTAAAATGCAGCCTATATGTTAATTTAGGACATGTTTTATCAGTGTGACTAATTTCATTCTAATCCGTTAAACGGTTTCGGCGCTTGCTTATAACAAACATCCCAACATTTTCCCAAACTTTCGCATTTATAATACTAGTAAGATTAATTTATTAATTTATCATTCACTAAAGAAGCAAATGTAACGTCACACGCGCCTCTAAAGATATTGCTTATAATGAAATACAATATTAACATTTTTTAAATATAATAATGTAAGTATGTAATGATAGAGGATTTTTAGCTAATTATGAATGTAGGAGTGCAGCGGAGAAGAGCTGCGCGTTGCATTTGGTACGTAATAGTAGTTATGTGCTTACATAATCATAGCTGGCATTGCGTACCATACGCAAAGCGATGCCGTTTAATGGAGTTTATATGGTTCATCACATGCGGCACCCAAGAGGGCACCAGCGTGGTCGTATGGCGTCATGTTGCTGCCAGTTGCCACGGCTGATTAAGGAAGCCTACGAAAATTTAGAAGCAGCTAAAACGGCGTCCAAGACCTAAATCCAACATATTGATGCATTGTCAGTTATTAAAGTCGCTGTTCAATGTCTGTTTATAAGTTTAAAATTATTTCCATCCAGCTGGTGATAAAACGCTTACAGAAATGTCTCCTTTAGTGCTGCTTTATTATAAAGTAGTGTCGCGTTTTGTGGATAGTATTCAATTTATGTTATGTGTTTCTCTCTGCTGCTGATATAAAATAGCCAGCAGAGTTAACAAGAAGAAGAAAAGAAGCAAGAAGTAGAACACGGAAGTTAGCTCATTATATTTTAAACACTGTTTAATGATACACAGTGAAATCTCTAAAACCAAATCAAATATTAATTTGAAATATGTACGACTAATATCCTATGTTATTATACCGCAATCCGGTTAAGGGCTCTGTCTTGCAGTAGTGCTGTGCTGTGCCTCGTGTGGAGGGCAGAGTACGGAGAACGTCGAGCGTTATGTGTCTTATACTCTACTAGCATTTGCGCGCGGCTTCGCCCGCGTGGAAAAGATTTTCCGGGATAAAAAGTAGCCTATAGTACTCAGAAGTAATGTAGCTTCCTATTAGTGAAATATTTTTCAAAATCAGTCCAGTAGTTCCTGAGATTAGCGCGTTCAAACAAACAAACAAACAAACTCTTCAGCTTTCTAATATTATAGTATAGATTTGTGATTTTGTGTGTTCATGTTCACATCACCGATTGAGTATAAGACACATGGCGCGGGAGATGCTGCCGACTCAGAAGCGTCCGCGACGCAGGAGGGACCGCGAAAGCGTCTCGCACGATATCGCTGTTAATGTGTCCGCGAAATGCAGTTATTATTATTTATTATTCTATGCAATTATTCTATATCCGCCTCTATTTGTCCGTATGTCGGTCGAGCACCGCCTGGTCGCAGATTCAATAGACAACGACACCAAGATGCCTTGCTGTGTGCAAAAGCGCGGCGTCTCTCACGAGTGCTAGCTACTTAAATAAGAAATATTTGTTTAGAGACCCGAACCCAGTGGTTGACATCTGGGTCGGAAGATTGGTGAGTTTGACATAACTTTCCAATCTTGTCCCAGGCTGAGTTATCATAAAAACAACTTCCGCTAATAGTCATACAACTTAGTCGACCATTAAAACTCATTCACTTATTTTGCAGATAAAATTATTGTTGCTCCATGAGGTAAGAATGCCAACAAGAATATGCAAATTTTGATATGACGTGTTTTTGATTCCTGTGTAAATGTTTTAAAAATAATATAATACTGGCTACTAACTCGCACTTCTGTCGTGGCACTTCAGAAGTTACAAGTTTCTCGGTGTATAGTTTGTTAAAGGCTATTGTCGTTCGATCTATTTATTAAAAAAAATATGTTAAAATTTAGTTGCGGAAATTGTCACATTAATTACTGTCACCATAGCGCTTGAAGATGCACGGCTGATGAACCCATAAGATGCCGGCAGCTGTAAAGAAGCGCGGCGTCTCTCACGAGTGCTAGGACGAGTTGTAGCCGTTGTTCACGAGGTGCAGTTACTACGCACCTCTGAGACGAACTTGTCTCGTCTAAGCTCGTTTCTATTACTAATGAGAGGCTGCCGAAAGTTTTTCCTCCACCAATATATTACAAGGAAAATTAATCATATTCGAAGGTGAGTACTACTTAAACACCAGGCGAGCGAGACAGTGTTTCACCACTACAGAGTGCAACTTCCAAGTCTTTCCAGCTGAATATTTCACCTGTTTATAAAACTTTAAACCGATATGAAATCTGTCTCACTCAATGAGTAAATAATATTATTATTAAAATAAAACTACTTAACGGTTTTTTTCGCGAATACGTTAAGAAGTTTTATTTCAATGTCGAATATACTTATAGCGTAAAAATGTTTTATATTAAAATTTTAAAAATATTTTGATTGACTTGATATAAGATAGAGTAAACGTCAAAATGTTTTTTGTAAAACGGCTCCTATCGTTAGGTACCCTTGTGCTAGTAGTCTATGGGCCAGTGACAGCTTTCCATGACGAAGTGCCTGTCAAGCGATAATTGATGAGACGCATCAGAGAATAGTATTGTAAGGAAAATGCGAGTATCGATCGGAGTCCGTTATGAATTTTGCCGGGTCGTTAAAATAAAATAAGGTCCAATCACGATCACAAGAAGTGTTTATTTCCCACAACAAGGAAGAGAGGAAGAAGGAGAAGAGAGCGATAGTTCTAGCACGAGTAGGAAACGAGGCGACACATAAAATCAAGCTACGATATAGCGGTATATTGGCAAGCGTCAAGCGTCTCGCGTCCGGGCCGGTTGAGTGCTGACTGATTTGCACACTTCGACTACCTGCGCGTGCGCCGCGCTGACCGTCGCTCGGCGCCCGCTCAACCGGTCAGGCAACTACGTCACCCGCTGGCCATCTAATATAAAAATTGCGTCAACTTTGTTGGAGTGTTTGTTGACGCAAATTAATTTATATTATTTACACAGTGCAGATTTATTTTACATTGATTAATTATTGTTTGTAATAAATATATTTGTACATACAGTTTTAATTATACATTTAGGTATAAGTATAGATGTTAGTTAATTTATAAGTTTAGATATAAGTCTAGACGATAGGCTCGCCCCTTATCACATCATGGGACTGAATAACGGCGAAAAGTGGGTGCACTAGTTGCGCCTCTGCCTACTCCTTCGGGGATAAAAGGTGTGTGTGTGTGTATACAAGTCTAGGTATAAATTTAGAAATAAGTTTAGACATAATTATAATGATGACTTATATAGAATATAAAAAGTAGCTCCGCTACAGTATCATGAAGCCTCTTGAACGTCAGCTGCGGTTCCGTGGGGGCGATGAGCAGCGGTAACCTCCCACGCACGAAGAAAAAATAATATTTTCAGTAATTTCCTCTCGACTAAAAACTTGTTCGGTTGTAGCTAACCCAATTTCTCGAAGGAAAAAGTAATCAGCTGACTATAACTTGGTGCATTATACGTCACCTGGTCGCTCAAACATGAAAAAAATATCCTTACAATGAATTGCTCTCAACTAAACATTTATTTGATGATAGCTTGTATGCGTATAAATAAATATATATGTCAGCTGGCTGTATGTCGGTGCGAAAACTGTCAGCTGATGCATTAAAAGTTATAAAAGAGTATTACCTTTACTTATTACCGTAAATACTCGATGATCCAGGCCCGACTACAGCTTCACGATTATCCATATTGCCAACCGCGGATGAAACTTTGCATCAAACTAAAAAAGAACTCAATATTTTTTTTCACCACACACCGATAGTAAGCTACATTGCCCCAGAGTGTTTTTTATCTGGAAATGGTAATTGACACAGGCGGAGCCGCCAGCAAAAGCTTGTTAATAATCATATGCACTAAAATCGCTTCTCTTCATACATTCAACTATCAGAATGCCTTACGACAACACTTAGTAGGTCAATCGAGTCTCCACTGTCCATATAAGTATATCAATTAATTAATGTAGTAGCTAATAAGTTGTTGATATCTTATTAATTTGATTTTTAATATATATGGATTATGTAATCTGAATCGAATATATAAAATAAAATAAATAAAATATCGACCGTCGTTATTTTCGAAGCGTCACCGGCTTAAACCCCTTTCTGATCCACCTAGTCAGGGGATGTTTATGACAAATCACCTGTCCGGTGGTGTTTGCGTAGCATACGGGTGCGCGCCCCCGGCTCCCCGAGCTGCTATTGACTCCAAACACAAGGTATTCCGAGTCAGTAGTATCCCAGTATACCATTTCCTACCTTAAGGCCTAAGTAGCCCATCTAAATTCTCCATTTCCTAATTTTAAAAGTCCTACTCTCTATGCGTATTATAAAAAATATATGCTCTTGTTCTGCATTTTGTGTATCTGATGGAAAAATACAAATTATTATATTGGCGGCATGCTCGTAGCGCTTATAATATTAACACGCGTAGCGTGTGCCGCACTGGCGTTCGGGTTTGCTACGCGAGTAACAAGCATCGATGGAATAATCATTGCTTTGAGCTGGCCGCGGAAGCTAAGTATTAAAATACAGTTGCAATAAAAAACTTGCGAGCTCTTAACACAAATTGGACTTTTAGTAATTAACAAGATGTTGCACGTGGCTTCGCCCGCGTGATAGACCTTTCGCAATATAGAAGTCTCACTATGTACATTTTCGGAATATTTTTTTGGAAAGATATCAACTAACCAAATCTCTGTAGCGATTCGTAGCGCCATCTGCACAGCTTTAGCGCTATGTACCCAAAAATTACGTTCTATAATGCAGCCTATACGTCAATTTAGGACATGTTTTATCAGTGTGACGGATTACATCCTAATCCGTTAAATGGTTTCTGCGCTTGCTTATAACAATCATCCAAACATTTTTACAAACTTTCGCATTTATAATAGTAGTAAGATTAATTTATTAATTTATCATTCACTAAAGCAATAAGCTCATTCATTTATTGTTGAAAATAATTATAATAATTGTTATATGTCGATGTAATTGGCACAAGACCTATTTAACTTTCAAGAGTCTTCTACTCTTGAGCTAGTATTTCAAGGCTTGTTTGATCATCAAAATATCGAATCAAGGCAACTTTGGGAATTTCCCCTATTATACAATATAAATTACAAAATAATAATGTTATATAGCGTGTAAGAGACAGCGTACCGATTTTTTTTTGATAAATGTAGTATATTATGCCCATACTAGCTGGCACGGCGAACTTCGTACCGCCTTAGAATCGATAAAGTTTGTAGTAGCTTGTTAGCTAAACTGAATTGAGTTTTTTATTAAGATAAAATGAATACTCATAATGAATTAGGCTAAATTAATGTACAAAAATCATACATATCATGTCATACATCATTCATGCACATTCACGCCCTTATCCCATAGGGGTGGGTAGAGACTATTGAGCGTCACATGCTACGAATGTGACACACCTCTTTCGCCTCTTCTGCATTGACAGTTCTCCTACACCGACTCGTTTATTTTAGAAAATTAAAAAGTACAGATTTTTGAGGGTTATAGTCTAGTCGCCCCACTTGAAGCTAGGCGGTAGTGGCAAAGAATGCACTTTCTCCGCGAAAAAAATAATATTAATACTATGTATTAATAAAAAGTTCAATTCCAATATGGCGCCTCTGTAGTCAGTGTGTTACAGGCGTCTGTTCGATTCCTAGAGGAATCACTACAAAGATGCGCCTCCGGAATGCTCTAGCTGCTATTGTCCGTTTTGCGTCATTCGTGACTATAGTATCCTTAGCCCCAGCTCTCTACTTCATCCTACCTCTTGAGTTCAGTGGACAAATTGTTTGAAAAAAAAATCATTACATTTTCACAAGCAAAAGTTTATTTTCTGCAAACACGGCACAGTTGTGTCTTTCCGTTCATACCTTACATGCCTTTCTTGAGATCCGAACACAGCTAACATGGGTATTGGGGCGTTGTCAGCCATTGACGCCGCTGTTCATTTTCTGTTTGTCAGTTTTAAATTGTTTGCCTTCAGCTGGTGACGACGCCCAAACAGCGAGTCCTCCAGTAGTGCTGACTGCTGCGATGGTGTTTATACAGAGTGTCGTGCATTGCGAACAGTATTCCTATGATATATTTTCATACAATGGGTTGAGTTCTATACACAAGGCAAGGCAGATGCCGCCGAGTGTCGAGCAAAGGCGACGTCACACGCGCCTCTAAATATATTGCTTATTATGAAATACAATATTAACATTTTTATAATATAATAATGAAAGTAAGTAATGATATAGAATTTTTAGCTAATTATAAATGCAGGAGTGCAGCGGAGTGCTGAGCGTTGTATATGGCACGTAATGTCAGTTATGTGGGTACATAATCATAAGTGGCATCGTGTACCATAAGCAAAGCGATGCCGTTTAATGAAGTTTACATAGTTCATCACATGCGGCATCCAAGAGGGCACCAGCGTGGTCGTATGGCGTCATGTTGCTGCCAGTTGTCACGACTGTTATTAATTAACATGAAGAAGAAAAGAAGCAAGAAGTAGAACACGGAAATTATCTCATTATATTTTAAACTGACTGCCTCGGTGGCGTAGTTGTATTACAGTATGACTGCAATGCTTTAGGTCTTGGGTTCGATTCCCAGATCGGGCAGTGATATTGGGATTTTTAAATTCAGTATCAGCCCGGAGTCTGAAATTTGTGCCCGATATAGCGATAGGCTCGCCCCCTATCACATCATGAGTCGGAATACGCACGGCGAAAAGTAAGTGCACTAGTTGTGCCTCTGCCTACCCCTTCAAAAAAAGCCGACTCGCAGCCGACAGCCGAATAATACGCATATTCAAAAAACGCATAAACCGATAAGATTTCTTACGTTTACGCGAATGTTAGACATTGAAATGAAACTACTATTACGGGTTTAAGCGCGGTTCTTAAACCGATATGAAATCTAACTCACTCAATGAGTAAAACATTATTGAAATAAAACTGCTAATAAAACAGCGGATTTTTCGCGATAAAATTAAGAAACTTTATTTCAATGTCCAATATTGTCATGAAAAAACATGAAAAAAACTAAATTAAAGTTTAAATAACCCCCGACACAAAAATCCTCCTAAAAGTAAAAAATTAAAAGTGTCTTTGTCGTTTAAGTACCTAGTAATATTTTGACCCAAGCGTCGTCCCGTAGGCAGACCGCTAAAGAAGTATCTTCATCTCCCTGGTCCTGAGTTTTATTTCAGCCTTTTTTAATTACTATATTCTCCATCATGGGGTCTTCATAATCAACTATCTAACACCTACTCGTTGAGACCATTCTTATGAACCCACACACGCTATAGCTGCTAAAGCTTGCTAAAGAGTTCGGTATCCCGCAGACTACTTGATGCTGTAGCATCAGATCAAGGTTAACATATCTTAAAAATATTGCCGAAGTCACAGTACACCAAATTTTAAATCAATCGGAGTTGTGAAAGTTGGAAATGAGCTGATAATCTTCAAACGTCTTGACAGATCTTCATTAATTATAGTTAAGAACCATCTCGATCACATCAGCTTTCAAACAAAAAAACCGCATCAAAATCGGTCCATTTGTTTGAGAGCTACGATGCCACAGACAGACATACAGATACGCAGATACACACCCTAAACTTATAACACCCCTCTTTTTTTGTCGGAGTTAAAAAAATATTTTGATTGACTTGATGATAGAGTAAACCTCAAAATGTTTTTCGTAAAATGGCTCCTAACGGTGGGTACCCTTGTGCTAGCTACTTGACCTATCTTACACGATAACGGTGTTCATTTACACCCTTAACTTATAACACCCTTCTTTTTTTGTCGGGGGTTAAAAATGGTTTTGATTGACTTGATGATATATTATACTCGTCATCCTGAGACATAAGATGTTAAGTCTCATAATGTCCAGTGGTTACACTGGCTACAATACCCTTCAAACCGAAATACAACAGTGCAGGCACACTGCTGCTTGGCGGTAGAAATAAACATTGCGGTGGTACGCGCCCAGACGGACTCTTACATATGAGAGACCTACCACCAGTAAAATACATATTCCAAAACATAATGATGTCCGCAAAAATGTATATAGCTTTATAAAAATCAGTGACATTCATTGTTTAAATACAAGGAACAAAAACAAACTTGCAGTTCCAAAGTTTAGACTCAGCAAAACAAGTAATTCGTTTATGGGAAACTGCATTGAATTCTATAATAAGCTTCCTTCTGAAATAATAAATCTGCCTGAAAGCCAATTTAAGCCATACGTTAAACGTGTATTGATTTCTAGAGGCTACTGCAAAGTAACAGACTACTTAAATGATAAGGATATGTGGAATCAGTCCTGTGCACAGCACCAAGGCACTGAGCTTTCAAATTGAACGCCAATAAAAAAAAAATGTTATAATATGACATTTATTAGGCTATGTCCATATTATATTTTTACTTTTTTTTGTGACACTGTAGTTAAATTTATTTAATATGTCATTTTTTATTTATTTATGTGTTTTTTTTTAGACATTTCACATTGTTTAATTATAGTGATCAATATATAGTGTTCAATTATAGTTATAGTGACGACCGATCTATATTTGTTACTATCAATTACTAAAGATATGATGTATGTGTATTAGTGTAAATTGCATTTGTAAACGTGAGTTAATGCATCATGAACGCCAATATAATATTTTTATTTGGTTGCTTTATTAGTAGTATTTTAGTCACACTATCTTAGGGCTACACCCATGCATACATTAACCTGTGTAATAATGAAACTGTAAAATATTATTAAAAAGAAAATGGAAGCAAAATCATGACAATTTATGACGAAAAAATTAAGCCACGAGTTTCTTTCTGCCTTTCTTCTTCGGTTAGTCATCGCTTAGGTAGCTAATGAAAAGCTGGTAGGTTAGCTAGGCTAGGACCTTTTGATCCTCGCCGGTGAGGACCGTGGCGTTTCCTTTCCTCGTAATGTTAAGATATTCCTTTCCTTTCTTTTATATCAGCCCCACTTCTCCTTCCCTAGCCCTATTCCCGTCCCCAATGTCCGCGTTCTCTGTACCTATCAGCCCGTGCTGGTTGTTCGTTATTTAATGTAGGTACTTTAAATTAGTAAATTGGTATATGTACCTTTGTAAATGTATTATTGTTTCTACCTTGTCATAAGTGTTTTTATAAGCCTACTTGATTAATAAATGATTCTATTTATTTATTTATTTAAATCTATAATATACAGTAATCAGTAAAGTCTGGAATTTGCGCACGATATAGCGACAGCATCGCCCCTTATCACATCATAGGAAGGACACATAATGCGAAAAGTGGATGCCGTAGTTGCACCTCTGCCTACCCCTTTTGTGGATAAAGAGTGAGGTAGTTTTAGCACACAAACAAGTAATTGTGACAAAAAGAGATAGGTACACACATCCGAAAATAAATTTTGGGAAATCACAGTAGATGGTGATGCAATATTGTCTCTATAACCGATCATTATGAATGACCTATTGTTATTTAAAGATGTATAATTCAAAGTGAATGTGGCGGAGGAATATCAAACGTTGTGATCAATACTTACTCCAAAATATGTCTCCATATACAAAAGTTGGCTCGAGTATTGTAATCAAGGTGCAGGCGATGACCTACAATACACTCTAGATGCATCTTGAACAATGAGCGTGCGCGAGGAATCCAAAAATAATGTTTTTTTCTGCATATCTACGGAACACTCCGTTTCGATTCATACAAGATTTCTTTCCACTTCTAGCATAATTAATCAATAGATAAAAGGTCTGTAATTTTTTATTATTATTATGTTGTATCTTTCCTGCGGGAAATCACGGCACGAAGGACGGTCCTTTTGGAAGGCTTGCGTGGGGATATGGATCCAACACGTAGAGGCCCATTTAAGATACATTACTCTAGTTGGGGTTGGGGTGTGTACACCATGTAGGTACTCTCTCTGTCTGTACTTATAGAAATACAGCCAAAGACCGCGCCCGCAAGGTGCAGGGACTATTGCGGAGAAGATGGGAATTATACCGGGTCTATGGATGGGATCTAGCTGGACTGGTTGCTGGGCTATTGATTGAGACAACGGGACGCCTGCCAAGTAAAATGTCTCAATCATTTGTAATCAAGGCAGACGGTGACTTGCCCCCGCACTAGATGGGCATCCCAAAAAGTGGCGCATGCCAAGGACGCAACATCGGTGTGGGTGGCTAAAGGGTGTCGAGAGGTGTGCACCGATTTCACCATCGCGGGTCCCTGACGCGTCCCGGAGCGGGTTTCCTCGCTATTACGCAGCTTGAGCACTTCCACCCTGGAGCTCAAGTTCTTAGCTCTTGCGATTTCCACCCTTAGCAGGCCAGTTAAGGCAAGCCAAGGGTCAGGGGTCTCATTTAGCCCCCACGGAATCGGGGTACGCGGTGTCGCCACTCACCGTCGGCTCGCCACAAAGCCGCCCCTGCGGGTTTATTATTATTATTATTATGATTTAAATAATTTATTTTAAGGAAAAGAAGAAGACGTACCGAATTTTGAAGAAGAAAAATCAAGTAAAGCTCATTGAAGACGCTTTGATTTGTTGTGGCTATCGCATATTTCTACAGCGTTACCCACCTCAAATTGAGCATCTTCCTTGACGCTTCCTCTCCAGAACTACACAGAAGATGAACTGGACTATACTCTAGAGTCTAGAGCATAATGTACGCACCTATCAGCGGTGAAAGATGAAATCAAGAACAGAGGTGACAATTATTAGTTTCCTCTGCCTACACCTTTTGGACATAAGGCGTGAACTATATTTAATACACAAACAAGTAGTTAATATAATAATTGTGATGTAAAGAGATAGGTACACACATCCGAATACAAATTTTGGGTTAATTAATAACCGCAGATGGAGACGGAATATCGGCTCTAAAACTATTACTCTACTCTACTCCATTTCTTAAAGATGTTTAATGCGTAATTAGTGTGGCGGAGGTGTGTTGCGCGTTGTGAACAGTACTCAGGCCAAAATATGTTTCCGCATCCATACTTTGGCTCGAGTATTATTTGCAAGGTGCAGGCGATGACCTTTTAAAGTGAGCCTAGTGAAGCCTGACTCCCTAGGAGTTGATACGGGTTGGAGCCCCAAAGAAAGGCGTGTTCGACATTTTAAAACTAAGCACATAGAAGTATGATACGAGTGAAATGGTCCCGCGGACAAGACGCGCCGAGTAGGAATGCTGTGTGCGCATGTTTGCACGTTGTGCAATGCGCGTACAACCTATAATAAATATTGTTTACATCCATTTTGACAAATGAGCGTGCGCGAGGAATCCATTCATAGATATTTTTTTCTGCTTATCTACGGAACACTCAATTTCGATTCATATAAGTTTGCTTTCCACTCCTTGCATAATCAAGACATAAGAAGTCTGTATTTTTAATTGTTTTTGTATTATTATAGGTTGATGTTTTTGCTGACAATTTGAATGTTATCAGATCTTACATTTTAGCCTATTGTGAAAATCACTGTATTTTGTAGTAGTTTTGTGTTCTTAATGTTATATTGATTTCCTTTTTTTATTTATTTGACACATTTAAAATGATGATTGTATTTGCATGTAATTAATAAATATCAATATTGGCTGTGAACTACTACATTAAGTAGTCAACTAGATGACCCGACACTCATCCATCGGACATCGAAGTGCAGAAGTATCGACGATTAGCAGATGATGCCCAATAATACTACTAGATGGCGACACTCAATCCTGGACGATAGCGCAATAAATAAATATTGTATTTAACCACATAAATGCTAGTACTTTTATACTGATACATAAAGCAATTCGTGCGAAATTATTCCCTAATCATACCAAAATATTCAAAAATGCACAACGTTAATGTTCAAGCTTTCACTTCTGCCGGCACTCCCGGAGTGCAACCTGTTCTTTTTTTTCACCACACACCATTAGTAAGCTACATTACCCCGGAGTGTTTTATGCACTAAAATCGCTTTTCTTCATACATTCAACTATCAGAATGCCTTACGACAACACTTAGTAGGTCAATCGAGTCTCCACTGTCCATATGAGTATATCAATTAATTAATGTAGTGGCTAATAAGTTGTTGATATCTTATTAATTTGATTTTTAATATATATGGATTATGTAATCTGAATTGAATATATAAAATAAAATAAATAAAATATCGACCGTCGTTATTTTCGAAGCGTCACCGGCTTAAACCCGTTTCTGATCCACCTAGTCAGGGGATGTTTATGACAAATCACCTGTCCGGTGGTGTTTGCGTAGCATACGGGTGCGCGCCCCCGGCTCCCCGAGCTGCTATTGACTCCAAACACAAGGTATTCCGAGTCAGTAGTATCCCAGTATACCATTTCCTACCTTAAGGCCTAAGTAGCCCATCTAAATTCTCCATTTCCTATTCCTTTTAAAAGTCCTACTCTCTATGCGTATTATAAAAAATATATGCTCTTGTTCTGCATTTTGTGTATCTGATGGAAAAATACAAATTATTATATTGGCGGCATGCTCGTAGCGCTCATAATATTAACACGCGTAGCGTGTGCCGCACTGGCGTTCGGGTTTGCTACGCGAGTAACAAGCATCGATGGAATAATCATTGCTTTGAGCTGGCCGCGGAAGCTAAGTATTACAATACAGTTGCAATAAAAAACTTGCGAGCTCTTAACACAAATTGGACTTTTAGTAATTAACAAGATGTTGCACGTGGCTTCGCCCGCGTGATAGTCCTTTCGCAATATAGAAGTCTCACTATGTACATTTTCGGAATATTTTTTTGGAAAGATATCAACTAACCAAATCTCTGTAGCGATCCGTAGCGCCATCTGCACAGCTTTAGCGCTATGTACCGAAAATTACGTTCTATAATGCAGCCTATACGTCAATTTAGGACATGTTTTATCAGTGTGACGGATTACATCCTAATCCGTTAAATGGTTTCTGCGCTTGCTTATAACAAACATCCAAACATTTTTACAAACATTCGCATTTATAATAGTAGTAAGATTAATTTATCATTCACTAAAGCAATAAGCTCATTAATTTATTGCTGAAAATAATTATAATAATTGTTATATGTCGATGTAATTGGCACAAGACCTATTTAACTTTCAAGAGTCTTCTACTCTTGAGCTAGTATTTCAAGGCTTATTTGATCATCAAAATATCGAATCAAGGCAACTTTGGGAATTCCCCCTATTATACAATATAAATTACAAAATAATAATGTTATATAGCGTGTAAGAGACAGCGTACCGATTTTTTTTTTGATAAATGTTGTATTTTATTCCCATACTAGCTGGCACGGCGAACTTCGTACCGCCTTAGAATCGATAAAGTTTGTAGTAGGTTGTTAGCTAATAAACTGAATTGAGTTTTTTATTAAGATAAAATGAATACTCATAATGAATTAGGCTAAATTAATGTACAAAAATCATACATATCATGTCATACATCATTCATGCACACTCACGCCCTTATCCCATAGGGGTGGGTAGAGACTATTGAGCGTCACATGCTACGAATGTGACACACCTCTTTCGCCTCTTCTGCATTGACAGTTCTCCTACACCGACTCGTTTATTTTAGAAAATTAAAAAGTACAGATTTTTGAGGGTTATACACACGTGTCTGTCTCATAATGCGCCAGGTCGTAAGGCCAACGATTCCAATATCATAGTCTAGTCGCCCCACTTAAAGCTAGGCGGTAGTCGGTAGTGGCAAAGAATGCACTTTCTCCGCGAAAAAAATAATATTAATACTATGTATTAATAACAAGTTCAATTCCAATATGGCGCCTCTGTAGTCAGTGTGTTACAGGCGTCTGTTCGATTCCTAGAGGAATCACTACAAATATGCGCCTCCGGAATGCTCTAGCTGCTATTGTCCGTTTCGCGTCATTCGTGACTATAGTATAGCTGGGGCTAACCCCAGCTCTCTACTTCATCCTACCTCTTGAGTTCAGTGGAAATATAGCGATTGTTTGAAAAAAAAATCATTAACATTTTCACAAGCAAAAGTTTATTTTCTGCAAACACGGCACAGTTGTGTCTTTCCGTTCATACCTTACATGCCTTTCTTGAGATCCGAACACAGCTAACATAGGTATTGGTGCGTTGTCGGCCATTGACGCTGCTGTTCATTTTCTGTTTGTCAGTTTTAAATTGTTTGCCTTCAGCTGGTGATGAAGCGCAAACAGCGAGTCCTCCAGTAGTGCTGACTGCTGCGATGGTGTTTATACAGAGTGTCGTGCATTGCGAACAGTATTCCCATGATATATGTTCATACCATGGGTTGAGTTCTATACACAAGGCAAGGCAGATGCCGCCGAGTGTCGAGCAAACGCGACGTCACTCGCGCCTCTAAAGATATTGCTTATAATGAAATACAATATTAACATATTTGAAATATAATAATGTACCTAAGTATGTAATGATATAGAATTTTCAGCTAATTATGAACGGAGGAGTGCAGCGGAGTGCTGAGCGTTGTATATGGCACGTAATGTCAGTTATGTGGGTACATAATCATAACTGGCATCGTGTACCATAAGCAAAGCGATGCCGTTTAATGAAGTTTACATAGTTCATCACATGCGGCACCCAAGAGGGCACCAGCGTGGTCGTATGGCGTCATGTTGCTGCCAGTTGCCACGACTGATTAAGGAAGCCTACGAAAATTTAGAAAGAGCTAAAAAGGCGTCGAATACCTAAATCCAACATATTGATGCATTCATCATCATTATCATCATCATCAGCCCGTTGCAATCCTGTACTGGACATAGGCCTCGCCCAAGGTACGCCACAGAGCCCGGTCTGCTGCTTTATATAATAATACCTCCGCTCTTCTAGCAATCTTCTCCTCAAATGCCCCCCTCATAGCTCTAACTTCACTCACTCGTCCTTTGCTATCCAATCTATTCTTCTATGGAATTCACTCCCCCTCGAAATCAGATCGGCCACCTCTCGGTTTGCCTTTAAAATAAGAGTACGAGAGCTACTGTTGAACGAAGCAGAAGAGTCATCACATTAATAATAATATTATATTATTTACCTACATATGTATTTATGTAAGTGTAATCTGTATGTTACGTATTTACAATTTTACTTATATTATGTATATATTCAAGAAGAAGACCGTACCGAATTGTTGAAGCAGAAAAAACAAATAAAGCTCATTGAAGACGCTTTGATTTGTTGTGGCTATCGCATATTTCTGCAACGTTAGAAACTTCAAATTGAGCATCTTCCTTGACGCTTTCTCTCCAGAAAAATACAGAAGATGAGCTGGACTGTGCTCTAGAGTTTAGAGCATAAGGTACACACTTATCAGTGGTGAAAGATGAAATCAAGAACAGATACGTCTTATCATATCATGTCACATATTTCTCATCGGTTTACACCCCTGATGATGGAAAGGCTTCCATAGAGAGTTTTAATGATTAATTCAATTTTATTGCCGCTAACAGCCAATCCTTGACAAGTCCTATGATAGACTACAATATTGTGTTAAAATTGTTGAAACATCTTAACACTTCCAAAGGAGCTGGTCCTGACGGTATTCCACCAATTTTCATACAGTCTTGTGCATCAGTTTTGGTCTCACCTCATTTAATTATTTTCAACAAATCCTAAACTACAGTGGTTTTCCCATCGAAATGGAAAATTGCTAAGGTAGTACCGATTCATTAAACCGATAGCAAGGAAATTCCTATCTGCTTTCGCCAAGGTTTTTTTTTTATTGCCTTACTAGGCAAACGAGCGAGCGGTCCGCCTGATGGAAATCAGCATCCGCCGCCCATAGACTAAAGCAATGCCAGAGGCACAGCCAAGCCGTTGCCTACCGGGAGGTGAGCACTCTTTTTAAACCTCGTTTGAAGAAGGACAAGTCATAGCGCTCGGGAAACACCGATGCAGGGAGTTCATTCCAAAGTTTGCACGTGCGCGGCAGAAAAGACCGTTGAAAACGCACCGTGCTACTACGGATGCATTCAACGTAGTATGGACGAACTCCACTGCGATGGCGAGTGATGCGATGGTAAAAAGGCGAGGCGGGCACCATATTAAACAGTTCCTCAGAGCACTCCCCACGGAAGATGCGGTAGAATACACATGTCCCTCCGCATACCCAGCGCCTCAACTCTGTCCGTGAGGTTGCGATCATCGACGATGCGAAGTGCCCGTCGTTGTAAGGAGTCAAGTGGGTTAAGCATGTGTTTGGGTGCCCCTGCCCAGAGGTGTGAGCAGTACTCCACGTGCGGCCGGACTTGCGCTTTATAAAGCGCCAGTCTGTGGCTGCACCTGAAGTACCGCTTGGCTCTGTTCAGGATCCCCAACTTTTTGCTGGCCAATTTGGCTTTGTGCTCCAAATGACTCCTAAACTGGACGTCACTCGCAGTTTCGACGCCGAGGATCCCAATGCTATTCGACATATGGAGAGTAACTCCTTGGAACTGTGGCGCCATGACGAATAGGTCCTTCTTGGCAGTGAACGCGCAAACTTGTGTCTTCGACGGGTTAAATTGGACGAGATTCCTTTCACCCCATTTAGAATCCCGTCCCAGAGAACTTCCGACTTTAGGCACAAGTTGTGACCGTCTTTCTTCGACTGTGCGCCGAGGGATATTCTGTTGGCCGATGTATCGCGCATGACACGTACTATCATCTGCATAGCAATGCATGTTGTCAATGGAATCCAACAAGTCATTGATATGCAGAATGAATGTCATAGAGCTGCAGCCGTCGACGACGACTGTAATACTCCGACCATCCAGGAAGCTGGCAATCCACTTACAGAGTCCCTCGGGGATTCCATAAGATGGTAACTTCGCTAGAAGAGCTCTGTGCCATACCCTATCGAACGCCTTCGCTATATCCAGACCGACAGCTATAGCCTCGCCCTTGCTCTCCACGGCCTCCGCCCAGCGGTGCGTGAGGTACACAAGGAGACTACCAGCCGAACGACCACTGCGGAAACTGTATTGACGATCGGTAATCAGCTGGTAATCCTCAATTCATGATATCATGTATGTATATTAGTGTAAATTATATTTGTAAACGTGGGTTAATGCATCATGAACGCCAACATATTTTTATTTGGTTGCTTAAACCAAAGGTTACTAGATAAAATGAATACTCAAAATGAACAAGGCTTAATGAATGTACAAAAAGCATACATTCATGCACACTCACGCCCTTATCCCATAGGGGTGGGTATAGAGTATTGAGCGTCACATGTTACGATTGTGACACACCTCTTTCGCCTCTTCTACATTGATAGTTCTCCTACACCGACTCGTTTATTTTAGAAAATTAAAAAGTACAGATATTTGAGGGGATACACACGTGTCTGTCCCATAATGCGCCAGGTCGTAAGGCCACCGATTCCAACATCATGGTCTAATCGCCCCCCTTGAAGCTAGGCGGTAGTGGTAAAGAATACACTTTCTCCGCGAAAAAATGTTATTAATAATATGTAATAACAATAAAAAGTAAGTAAAAAAACTAAAACCCGATTACGGAAAGAATAACCGAAAAACGTACATTATCATATCCAATAAACTATATACTTGACTGCAACTGTCGAATACAGCGGCATGCGACTACCGTTTACTTAAACCTTAGGCATCACCATACTTATTTCAGACTATCATTTTAAATAGGAATATTTTCTTGTTTTTGTTATTCTTTGCGTAGTCGGGTTTTAGTTTTATTTACTTATTTTTAATTTCACACTTTTTAGTATTTCGTGAACAATAAAACATTTGTTATGTTAAGTGTTGTTTTATAAAATACTTTGATACTTGAATTACTAAATTGAGGATATTGTCTTAAATATTAGTATGTACGCATTTCAAACAGGGTTTTTTGGAAGTGAATACAGCCAATTTCTGTCTCTAAAATCCAGACATAAGATTCCAAATCGTGGCCCTTATGTAACCTACTTTTGTTTCGTTTGTTATTACAAATACTCACTATCATATTAATACGCATATTATTGTACTAATGTTGAAATTTATTTGTCTAAAAAAAATGAAACATGTTGAGTCGTAAAGCATTTATTTCTCATTTAAGTGTTATGTATTTCATTAAGATTTCATGTCGCTGAATTGACTAAAACTTCTGCGAGAAATTGATCAGCTGTCGTAATACGTAAGTGATACCGAGCATGTATACAATGCGCATTACATCTGAGTAACAACCATCGTGCAATGCAGCTGCAACAAACTCCTATGATAGCATTTCTATCTTTTTTTCCGTTTTATTACAATAAAGCCAAAATTGAACTTTCGGGGTACACGCCACGACGTCAGCTTTGTTCGAATTTAGTAAAAACCTTTTCTCTCTAAGGTGGGCTTAGTTCTGTTCAGATTGATTATCTCGTAACACTCCATTCTATAAACCATGCCTATGTAGCTGGGTGCGTATAAGCCAGTTCTGGCTTGATAAATAATCAATATTAATAAATATGTAAATGTAAATACCGAGATAACGGGTACAACTGTAACTCTAACAGTCGTGATAGATGACCTCAAAATTTTTCGTTTGCATTTTGCTATGTATGTTTCACATTTAGCAAACCATTATGTTATTATGAATTTCTTTATAAAATTAAATAATAAAGAAATGTTTGGCTAAGGAAAAAATTGTAGATAAGAATATATACTACTTTATTTGTTCTATAAAAGGTATATAATTCCATTGAATCACATTTTCAATATGTAACTTAAATGCAAATACCATTCTTCTTTGACGTGTAATTGGAAAACAAATAAAAATGTTCGACAAGTTGAAAGACAATGAATGAAAGACACCTCGTTTGTCAAAATCGGTACAATAGGAGCGACGCTAGAGTGGAACATAAATGGATGCATACATAGGATGTGAACCTCATTACCCTTCCTGGCTTCGCCGTAGTCGGGTAAAAAGATCAATTCTAATATGGCGCCTCTGTAGTCAGTGTGTTACAGGCGTCTGTCCGATTCCTAGAGGAATCACTACAAAGATGCGCCTCCGGAATGCTCTAGCCGCTATTGTCCGTTTCGTGTCATTCGTGACCTATATTATCCTTAGCCCCAGCTCTCTAGTTCATCATACCTCGTGAGTTCAATGGACAAATGGCGATTGTTTGAAAAAATGGAAAGAACATACTTTTCACAAAAAAATTCGCAAGCAGAAGCTTATTTTCTGCAAACACGGCACAGTTGTGTCTTTCCATTCATATCTAAGATGCCATTCTTGAGATCCGAACACAGCTAACATAGGTATTGGTGCGTTGGTGGCCGTTGACGTCGCTGTTCATTTTCTGTTTGTCAGTTTTAAATTATTTGCCTTCAGCTGGTGATGAAGCGCAAACAGCGAGTTCTCCAGTAGTGCTGACTGCTGCGATGGTGTTTATACAGAGTGACGTGCATTGCGAACAGTATTCCCATGATATATGTTCATACCTCGGGTTGAGTTCTATACACAAGGCAAGGCAGATGCCGCCGAGTGTCGAGCAAAGGCGACGTCACACGCGCCTCTAAAGATATTGCTTATAATGAAATACAATATTAACATTTTGTAATATAATAATGTAAGTATGTAATGATATAGAATTTTTAGCTAAATGTGAATGGAAGAGTGCAGCGGAGGAGTGCTGCTGAGGAGTGCAGCGGAAGAATGCTGCGCGTTGCATATGGCACGTAATAGTAGTTATGTGGTTACATAATCATAGATGCCATTGCGTACCATACGCAAAGCGATGCGTTTAATGAAGTTTACATGGTTCATCACATGCGGCACCTAAGAGGGCAGCAGGTACGTCACAGAGCCCGGTCTGCTGCTTTATGCATCCAGTCGCTGCCGGCCCTCTTGTGCCAGTAATTACTAAAGATATGATGTATGTATATTAGTGTAAATTGCATTTGTAAACGTGGGTTAATGCATCATGAACGCCAATATAATATTTTTATTTGGTTGCTTTATTAGTAGTATTTTAGTCACACTATCTTAGGGCTACACCCATGCATACATTAACCTGTGTAATAATGAAACTGTAAAATATTTTAAAAAAGAAAATAGAAGCAAAATCATGACAATTTATGACGAAAAAATTAAGCCCCGAGTTTCTTTCTGCCTTTCTTCTTCGGTTCGTCATCGCTTAGGTAGCTAATGAAAGGCTGGTAGGTTAGCTAGGCTAGGACCTTTTGATCCTCGCCGGTGAGGACCGTGGCGTTTCCTTTCCTCGTAATGTTAAGATATTCCTTCCCTTTCTTTTATATCAGCCCCACTTCTCCTTCCCTAGCCCTTTTCCCGTCCCCAATGTCCGTGTCCTCTGTACCTATCAGCCTGTGCTGGTTGTTCGTTATTTAATGTAGGTACTTTAAATTAGTAAATTGGTATATGTACCTTTGTAAATGTATTATTGTTTCTACCTTGTCATGACTTGTCATAAGTGTTTTTTATAACGCACGCTCACGCCTTTTATCCCCGAAGGGGTAGGCAGAGGCGTAACTAGTGCACCCACTTTTCGCCAAGCGTATTCCGTCCCATGATGTGATAGGGGGCGAGCCTATCGCCATATCGTGTACAAATTCCAGACTCCGGGCTGATACTTAATAGAAAAATCAAATATCACTTTGCCCGACCCGGGGATCGAACCCGAGACCTCAGCCTTACAGTCGTACCATAATACAACTACGCCACCAAGGCAGTCTTGATATTCTATTTATTATTATATGATAAATGATTCTATTTATTTATTTAAATCTATAATATACAGTAATCAGTAAAGTCTGGATTTGCGCACGATATAGCGACAGCATCGCCTCTTATCACATCATAGGACGGAACACATATGCGAAAAGTGGATGCCGTAGTTGCACCTCTGCCTACCCCTTTTGTGGATAAAGAGTGAGGTAGTTTTAGTACACAAACAAGTAATTGTGACAAAAAGAGATAGGTACACACATCCGAATATAAATTTTGGGAAATCACAGTAGATGCAGATGGAATATTGTCTCTATAACCAATCATTATCAATGACCTATTGTTATTATTAAAAGATGTTTAATGCAAAGTGAATGTGGCGGAGGAATATCAAAAGTTGTGATCAATGCTTAGGCCAAAATATGTCTCCATATACAAAAGTTGCCTCGAGTATTGTAATCAAGGTGCAGGCGATGACCTACAATATAGTCTAGATGCATCTTGAACAATGAGCGTGCGCGAGGAATCCAAAAATAATGTTTTTTTTCTGCATATCTACGGAACACTCCGTTTCGATTCATACAAGATCTCTTTCCACTTCTAGCATAATTAATCAATAGATAAAAGCTGTAATTGTTTATTATTATAATTATAATGATTTAAATAATTTATTTTAAGGAAAAGAAGAAGACCGTACCGAATTTTTGAAGAAGAAAAATCAAGTAAAGCTCATTGAAGACGCTTTGATTTGTTGTGGCTATCGCATATTTCTGCAACGCTAGACACCTCAAATTGAGCATCTTCCTTGACGCTTCCTCCCCAGTACAATACAGAAGATGAACTGGACTATACTCGAGAGTCTAGACTCTAGAGCATAACGTAGGCACCTATCAGTGGTGAAAGATGAAATCAAGAACAGAGGTGACAATTATTAGTTTCCCCTGCCTACACCTTTTGGGCATAAGGCGTGAAGTATATCTAATACACAAACAAGTAGTTAATATAATAATTGTGATGAAAAGAGATAGGTACACACATCCGAATACAAATTTTGGGTTAATTAATCACCGCAGATGGAGACGGAATATCGGCTCTAAAACTATTACTCTACTCTACTCCATTTCTTAAAGATGTTTAATGCGTAATTAGTGTGGCGGAGGTTTGTTGCGCGTTGTGAACAGTACTCAGGCCAAAATATGTTTCCGCATCCATACTTTGGCTCGAGTATTGTTTGCAAGGTGCAGGCGATGACCTTTTAAAGTGAGCCAAGTGAAGCCTGACTCCCTAGGAGATGATACGGGTTGGAGCCCCAAAGAAAGGCGTGTTCGACATTTTAAAACTAAGCACATAGAAGTATGATACAAGTGAAATGGTCCCGCGGACAAGACGCGCCGAGTAGGAATGCTGTGTGCGCATATTGTATTTTAAGTAATAGTAGAAGACTGTACCGAATTGTTGAAGCAGATAAAACAAATAAAACTCATTGAAGACGCTTTGATTTGTTGTGGCTATCGCATATTTCTGCAGCGTTAGAAACTTAAAATTGAGCATCTTCCTTTACGCTTCCTCTCCAGAACAACACAGAAGATGAACTGGACTATGATCTAGGGTCTAGAGCATAATGTACGCACTTATGAAACACTTATGCAGTGGTGAAAGATGAAATCAAGAACAGAGGTAACAATTATTAGTTTCCAATTTTACTAACCGGAAAAAATTGTTTCCGCAACATCAAAAAACCGGACAAGTGCGAGTTAGACTCGCATACCGAGGGCTCCGACAAATTTGTAGGCAAGGCATCTAAGTATAATATAAGGGCAAAAGTTAGCCAAAATTTATTCATAAATTAATCAATTTTAAAAAGTTAGTAAAATTCACTTTTTATTTGTTATTTAGTTACGAATTTCAGATTTTTTCCTTGACATGTGCTGTAAGACCTTCAATAAATCAATTAGCCTGTCGCCGTCAACTGCTGAACGTAGGCCTCCCCAAGTGAGCGCCAACCATCCCGGTCTTGAGCAGCCCGCATCCATCCGCTACCCGCCGCCTTTTCCATGTCGTCGGTCCATCGTGCAGCAGGGCGTCCTACACCTTGTAAGACCTTGCTTAGTGCCAAATTTCATTATTCTATGATAACGGGAAGTACCCTATAGGTTAGGAAATCGCAAAATATGCGACATAAACGGTTATATCTTTTGGTTGCGTTGGCATACAAGTTTGATTTTTTCACAGCCGAAACAGACCGTAGACCCGAGTATTTGATATAAATTTCAACTTGATATGTCTGCGCGTTCCTGAGAAAAGGGGGTTGGACAGACAGACAAACCGACACACAGACTGACTAACGGGGTGGCATTCGGCATCGCGCGACCGAAACAAAATATTTTGCTTTAGTCGCGCGACCGCGGTGAATTCATAATGGATATTAAACATTTTATAAGTGAAATACTTACCAGACCTGCTAAACATACGCAAATTAAATTATAAAAAATATATGGGACGAAATAAAACAAGTTTTTCCTGGTAGTAGTCTGTCGTTTTTGGTTGACTAGAATTAATCTTGACTCAATTAAATCTTGAACAAAGAGCACTTGTTTCAAGGCAATAGTTTGCCACTTTTGATAGCGGCCTTTATTAAAATTCTGAATACGTCCGCCGCTTACGCCGCCGCGGTCGCAGCTAATCGAGCTGAAGCATACCATCGCTCATAGCGTCGCCCGTCGCGTCGCCATTCGCGTCGCAATTCGCATCGCGCGTGGCTGTGGCCAGGCCTTAAAAGTGATCTTATAAGGGTGCCTTTTTACTTTTGAGGTACGGAACCCTAAAAACAGAACGAGACAGATAATAAGCAAAGATAGATCTTGGCTTCACCGTACTTATAGAAAATTGAAAATAGAAATAATGGAAAATTTATTAAATTATAGGAACTTCTTCGACGCCAGCTCTCCTGGTGTCCACAACATACAAAAAAGCAGTTCTAATATCGAGTATCGGTTCCGGCACCCGCTTTAGTATTTATGTGTATTGCCTTCATATATGTATCAAAGCCAGTGCAAGAACCTGTATTTTCCGCTCGCGGCGCCTGGATTCATTCACTTCGGGGGCAGAGTTCAGCGATCAGAGATATCAAGTGTATCGGCGGGAATGTGCTGCATCAAAACTTGAAGCTGAACATGGACGCAGTTTACCGAAAATGAACCACAAGCACATCCTTCACTACTTGAGTAAGACGTGACGAAATTAGTACCTACGTAGCAATAATTACGAATCAAAGATAAACGACGCGACTAGTTGACCAAATAAATACTATCTTTTAAATACTAGTACTATTGCTCGAGGCTCCGTCCGCGTGAAAACGTTTTTCCGGGATAAAAAAGTAGCCTATAGCATTTGGGAGTAATGTAGCTTCCTATTAGTGAAAGAAATTTCAAAATCGGTTTAGTAGTTCCTGAGATTTTTGCGTTCAACCAAACAAACAAACGCTTCAGCTTTATAATATTAGTATAGATTACTTTGGTAAACTATTTCTGTTACTGGAACCATTTCGTTAAGCATCCAATACTTCATTATATTTTATCTTATTTCAAACTGTAACAATGATAATATTAAGTATTGGATAAATTGAACGTAGTTGACTCCTAAGTGATGATACTCAAGTAAATATTTTTTAAGACGCGAACAAACTGTACTGCTTCGATGGCGTAGTTATGTCCAATTTTGCGTGCGCGGTACGACACCATTGGAAGATTCCGGATTGGAATCCCGGGTTAGGTAAACATATATCTAACATTTCGGCTCAATATCATGGAGTGCCTCGAGAGAGACTGCCTCGGTGGCGTAGTTGTATTACGGTACGACTGCAATGCTGAGGTCTCGGGTTCGATCCCCGGGTCGGGCAAAGTGATATTGGATTTTTCTATTCAGTATCAGCCCGGAGTCTGGAATTTGTGCCCGATATGGCGATAGGCTCGCCCCCTATCACATCATGAGACGGAATACGCACGGCGAAAAGTGATTGTAGTGAACTTGTTGATATCCATTTTGACAAAAAAGGTTCGTACTACAAAACCATTTACTTACATTTTGCTAATAAAGTCGTCTTAGCCAGAATATAATAAAATAAGACCTATTTTATATTAATCTAAGTTTTCCTTTTAATTAATTAGTATTAAACTTTTGTATTAACTAAAACAAATTGAAATTACACGTTAATTAACATATCTTAAAAATATTGCCGAAGTCACAGTATCTACACCACATTTTAAATCAATTGGAGTTGTGAAAGTTGGAAATGAGCTGATAATCTTCAAACACCTGAACATATCTTCATAAATTATAGCTAAGAACCATATCATTCACATCAGCATTCAAACAAAAAAAAACCGCGTCAAAATCTGTCCATTCGTTTGAGAGCTACGATGCCACAGACAGACATACAGCTACACAGATACACACCCTAAACTTATAACACCTCTTTTTTTGTTGGAGTTATAAAATTATTTTGATTGACTTGATGATAGAGTAAACCTCAAAATGTTTTTCGTAAAATGGCTCCTAACGGTGGGTACCCTTGTGCTAGCTACTTGACCCGTCTTACACTATAACGGTGTTCATTTAAAATCTTCTCAATTAATCCAACAAACAGTACTTAAGTATTTTACGAATTAGCATTTAAATTATATTATTACTAGCTTTTGCTCGCGGCTTCGCCTGCGTGAAAGAGATATAAGTCCCGCTATATATTTTCCTGTGTTGAAAAATAGCTTATGGAACGGATCCCGGGTCTCAAACTATCTCCATATCAAATTTCTATGAAATCCGTTCTGTAGTTCTTAAGTTTAACGCGTACAGACAGACAGACAGACGTGGCGGAGGTCTTTGTTTTTGATGGATGGATGGATTATTACTTTATATTCATTATTTTCTTATTCAAAAAAATGCATACATAATACTATATTACCTTAAATTATTACAGTAAAGTCTCGCTTATCCAGATCTCTCTACGGCTTCGCGATTATCCAGATTGCCAATCGCGGATGAAACTTGGCATCAAACTAAAAAAAACATATATATTTTTTTTCACCACACACCATTAGTAAGCTACATTACCCTGGAGTGCTTTTTATCCGGAAATGGTAATTGAGACATTCGGAGCCGCCAGCAAAAGCTTCAACTATCCGAGTGCCTTACGGCAACACTTAGTAGGTCAATCGAGTCTCCACTGTCTATATAAATATATGGACCGGCGTTATTTTCGAAACGTCACCGGCTTAAACTCCTTTCTGATCCAACTAGTCAGGGGATGTTTATGACAAATCACCTGTCCGGTGGTGTTTGCGTAGCATACGGGTGCGCGCCCCCGGCTCCCCGAGCTTCTATTGACTCCAAACACAAAGTATTCCGAGTCAATAGTATCCCAGTATACCATTTCCTACCTTAAGGCCTAAGTAGCCCATCCAAATTATTAATTTGCTAATCCTTTTAAAAGTCCTACTCTCCAGGCGTATTATAAAAAAGCTCTACCGTATGCGGGATCTCACTACGCGTATTAGAATGAGCGCCATATCAGTGCCCCAAAATATATGCTCATGTTCTGCGTTTTGTGTATCTAATGCAAAATCACAAATTATTATATTGGCGGCATGCTCGTAGCGCTCATATTAACACGCGTAGCGTGTGCCGCACTGGCGTTCGGGTTTGCTACGCGAGTGACGAACATCGATGGAATAATCATTGCTTTGAGCTGGCCGCGGAAGCTAC
Organism: Sphinx pinastri; assembly: GCA_947568825.1. Lineage (NCBI taxonomy): Eukaryota > Metazoa > Arthropoda > Insecta > Lepidoptera > Sphingidae > Sphinx > Sphinx pinastri. The sequence goes on along the minus strand of OX387614.1, from coordinate 2,914,322 downwards.
GCATTACAATACAGTTGCAACAAAAAAACTTGCGAGCTCTTAACACAAATTGTACTTTTAGTTGGTCGAATAGTTGCACGATGCTCTTGGCGTCTTCTGCGACTTGTCTAAGACATTTGACTGTGTACATTCAGCAGCATAAGGCTCCGTTTTTTCAACGATTGTCAAATCAATGTTACATTTCTTCAATTTAACATTTGTTAGGTGAGGATTTGTCAAATACGTTTTTTCAACTAATGTTATCACTATAGTCAAAAGTAAACATTTGTTAATTTATTGCCAGTTTAATAAAGCGGGGAATAAATATTTTCTTTGGGGATGTTTCATATGTGTCAATGTTTGACTCAAAGAACTTGTATCCGAAGCCGTATAATGTGATTTAAAAAATATCTTTGACAATTTTATGATTATATAAAATTGTAATTATTATATTATGAAATATGAAAAATATTTTATCGTTTGTGCGTAATATTCAAATATTATAATGCGTTCGTGTTACATGGTGGGATGCGGCGGCCTAAACAAACTCCGCCAAGCTGCCGCTGGACTTTAGAATCGCGACTCACAGTAGCGGCATGCGCCAGCATTCACCCGGGCTCGTGCGCGTTCATATTATGATAGTAGGTAATAATACGACAATCACAATTTAATTTCGATGTGCGCAGTATTAATATGAGAACTTTAAATAGTACTTTTTTTGGGTATATCGAATTATTTTTATTGTCTTAATCACCTCGCTTAGAATTGCCAAAGTTGTTACACAAGAATCGGAAGAAACAAGTGTGTGGACTGTTACGTGATTGTGAAAATCCAATTTATTATGTAGTAGATATTCACTACAGGGAACACATGACTTCAAACCGTAGTCATTGACATGGGTCATAAAGGAATGTTTACGCCACAAGCTTCAGGGCGGCATACTATGGGCTCTTGCGTGCTACCGTACATAATAATTGTAGTGCCGTGTATTATGTACATTTTTTAAATTTTTTAAGTGTAGATATATTATGATGTATTTGATCTTTTATTAAATCATTATCAAGCATGTTGTACTGTGTTTCTTTTCACCACATAATTCAGAACCTTAGACTGTTATCAAATAAAATTATATAGATATTAACAATGATGTGTTGATTACTTTCACTGTAATTGAACACAAAATAAGTGCGAGTTATTTATATTCTCACTATGTTATTACAAATACAGAGTAATTAAAATGATGCTATTCTTCAGACAAAACATTTTAGTTCAATGACCTTGAAATCTAACCTAAAACTTTGTATTTATGTCGATAAATAATATTTTCTCGATTCACAAATTGATATACGGATTATTAGATGAGATATCTTAAATAAGCAGGAGAACAGGCGAGTAAAATAATAATTGTATATATTTACTATATTTTGAAAAGTGTTTGCTTACTCCTAGTTTTTGTAATATTATTATAAAAATAATATGTAGGCTATAATAATTATTATTTTATTCCATCGCCCTGTTTAAAAAAAAGTCATACCGTGGCTCAAATGTACAGAAATAATTTACTTATGACTTGGCAGCATGGTCTTTCACCTTAGCCGGTTCCTTGTACAACAAATAAAAAAAAAATACAGAAATTTAAAACTTACCGAAAACAGCTGTTCGCACGGGAGTTAATCAGCGACCATCTTGCTAATTGCTCATTCTTGGGTGATCAAATATTTGACAAGCTGTTACAACAATTGTAAGCTAACAAGGGCTGAAAATACGCGGAAACGTCAAAATCGGTGATTACATTAGATTTAACAAATTGTTAGATTTGAAAAAACGGGACCTAAGTAGCTGAAAAAATTCAAAATTTTAAATTGCCTACATACTTTTATGTTCATAGTAATCTTTTTTTTCTCTTCAAAAAAAAATATATCAAAGAGATTTACTTTACTCCAAACGAAGAAAAAATGTTTTAGTTTAACTTAACGCGTATATAGGCGAACTGTAATTTTGATTTTGTCTAGCTACTTATGCTGCTGACTGTACATCATCATACTCTGCTCAGGAAACTACACCATTACGGCATTAGAAACACGGCTTTCAATTTTCTGACATCCTATTTGAGTTACAGGGTTCAGAGGGTGTTCCACAGGGTTCTATTCTGGGACCATTTCTATTTCTTGTATATATTAATGACTTACCTTACTACGTAAGGAATCATCATGAGATTGTATTGTTCGCGGATGATACATCATTAATATTTAAAATTAAGAGAATGTCACAAAATTATGACGAAGTGAACGATGTTCTCTTTAAAATTGTGCATTGGTTTAATTTAAACAACTTGTTACTAAATGCTAAAAAATCTAAATGCATTAAATTTACTATGCTCAATGTAAGACAAGTAAAAATCACTGTACAAATAAATGGGGAAGAGTTGAATTCTGCTGCGTTTACAACTTTTCTGAACATCACATTAGACGCGAGACTCCAGTGGGGACCGCATATAGCAAAGTTAGCAGGTAGACTAAGTTCCACGGCTTATGCAGTCAGAAAAATAAGGCATCTGACTGATGTAGACACGGCGAGAATAGTATATGCAATAGTTCATAGTATGCTGTCGTATGGTATTCTTCTTTGGGGTAATGCTGCGGATATTAATACAGTGTTCGTCTTGCAAAAGAGAGCTATTATAACGTCGCAATAAATATTTGAAAGTCTTAGGTATGTTCGAAAAAATATTGCAAATTTTAAGCGAATATAATGCGATATTCATAATAAAAACACTAGGAATAAAAATAAACTTGTAGTACATGCTACTCGTCTCCATAAAATAAGCAGTGGACTTAGAATGTGACACGAAGACGCAACTCGTAAAACGATGTCGTTTAATTTTGATGTTTGTGATTGATCGAGAGACCAATACGTCAGTCTCTCAACCAATCCCAATAAGACGAAACGGAGACGTGACGTGTTTTTTTGTCACATTCTAAGCCCACAGTTCTTTTGTTGGTCTATGCGTACGCCGCTTCTTCAATAAACTTCCTATGCATATTGTTAATCTTCCGATAAAAAAATTTAAAACTACTGTCAAAGAACGTCTTTGCAAAAAAGGTTATTACAGTATAAGAGACTATCTTGAGGATACAAATGCTTGGGATTAGGTTGCTCAGATTGACACATGTTCTATAATTCAATTGTGTCTATTATATTGTTTCTTGTAATTTGTAAAAAAATATATAACAATAAAAGACCTACGTTGAGTTTCTTGGTGCTTCTTCTCAGGTCAGTGGGCTTTTCCGAAGCACTGGTAGAATCTTTAAATGATAAAAAATATTGTAAAAATGACGTGTAAAAGTGCAGGGGCCTAATTACTTAATAAATGATTTGAATTTGAATTTAACAGGCGTCTGTCCGATTCCTAGAGTAATCACTACAAAGATGCGCCTCCGGAATGCTCTAGCCGCTATTGTCCGTTTCGTGTCATTCGTGACCTATAGTATCCTTAGTCCCAGCTCTCTACTTCATCATACCTCGTGAGTTCAATGGACAAATGGCGATTGTTTGAAAAAATGGTAACAACATACTTTTCACTAAAATTTTCACAAGTAAAAGTTTATTTTCTGCAAACACGGCACAGTTGTGTCTTTCCATTCATATCTAAGATGCCATTCTTGAGATCCGAACACAGCTAACATATTGGTGCGTTGTCGGCCATTGACGCCGGTGTTCACTTTCTGTTTATCAGTTTTAAATTGTTTGCCTTCAGCTGGTGATGAAGCGCAAACAGCGAGTTCTCCAGTAGTACTGACTGCTGCGATGGTGTTTATACAGAGTGTCGTGCATTGCGAACAGTATTCCCATGATATATGTTCATACCATGGCTTGAGTTCTATACACAAGGCAAGATAGATGCCGCCGAGTGTCGAGCAAAGGCGATGTCACACGCGCCTTTAAAGATATTGCTTATAATGAAATACAATATTAACATTTTTGAAATATAATAATATAAGTATGTAATGATATAGAATTTTTAGCTAATTATGAATGGAGGAGTGCAGCGCAGGAGTGCTGCGGAGGAGTGCAGCGGAGGAGTGCAGCGCAGGAGTGCTGCGGAGGAGTGCTGCGCGTTGCACATGGCGCGTGATGCTAGTTATGTGCTTACATAATCATAGCTGGCATTGCGTACCATACGCAAAGCGATGCCGTTTAATGAAGTTTACATGGTTCAGCATATATTGTATTTTTACTTTTTTTTGTGACACTGTAGTAAAATTTATTTAATATGTCATTTTTTATTTATTTATGTTTTCCTTTTAGACATTTTGACATTGTTTAATTATAGTGATCAATATATAGTGTTCACTTATAGTTCTAGTGACGACCGATCTATATTTGTTACTATCAATTACTAAAGATATGATGTATGTATATTAGTGCAAATTATATTGTAAACGTGGGTTAATGCATCATGAACGCCAACATATTTTTATTTGGTTGCTTAAACCAAAGGTTACTAGATAAAATGAATACTCAAAATGAACAAGGCTTAATTAATGTACAAAAATCATACATTCATGCACACTCACGCCCTTATCCCATAGGGGTGGGTAGAGACTATTGAGCGTGACATATTACGATTGTGACACACCTCTTTCGCCTCTTCTACATTGATAGTTCTCCGACACCGACTCGTTTATTTTAGAAAATTAAAAAGTACAGATATTTGAGGGGATACACACGTGTCTGTCCCATAATGCGCCAGGTCGAAAGGCCACCGATTCCAACATCATGGTCTAATCGCCCCCCCTTGAAGCTAGGCGGTAGTGGTAAAGAATACACTTTCTCCGCGAAAAAAATGTTATTAATAATATGTAATAACAATAAAAAGTAAGTAAAAAAACTAAAACCCGATTACGGAAAGAATAACCGAAAAACGTACATAATCATATCCAATAAACTATATACTTGACTGCAACTGTCGAATACAGCGGCATGCGACTACGGTTTACTTAAACCTTAGGCATCACCATACTTATTTCAGACTATCATTTTAAATAGGAATATTTTCTTGTTTGTGTTATTCTTTCCGAAGTCGGGTTTTAGTTTTTTTTACTTATTTTTTATTTCACATTTGTAGTATTTCGTGAACAATAAAACATTTGTTATGTTAAGTGTTGTTTTATAAAATACTTTGATACTTGAATTACTAAATTGAGGATATTGTCTTAAATATTAGTATGTACGCACTTCAAACAGGGTTTTTTGGAAGTGAATACAGCCAATTTCTGTCTCTAAAATCCAGACATAAGATTCCAAATCGTGGCCCTTATGTAACCTACTTTTGTTTCGTTTGTTATTACCAATACTGACTATCATATTAATACGTATATTATTGTACTAATGTTGAAATTTATTTGTCTAATAAAAATGAAACATGTTGAGTCGTAAAGCATTTATTTCTCATTTAAGTGTTATGTATTTCATTAAGATTTCATGTCGCTGAATTGACTAAAACTTCTGCGAGAAACTGTTCAGCTGTCGTAATACGTACTTGATACCGAGCATGTATACAATGCGCATTACATCTGAGTAACAACCATCGTGCAATGCAGCTGCAACAAACTCCTGTGATAGCATTTCTATCTTGTTTTCCGTTTTATTACAATAAAGCCAAAATGGAACTTTCAGGGTACACGCCACGACGTCAGCTTTGTTCGAATTTAGTAAAAACCTTTTCTCTCTAAGGTGGTCTTAGTTCTGTTCAGATTGATTATCTCGTAACACTCCATTCTATAAACCATGGCTATGTAGCTGGGTGCGTATAAGCCAGTTCTAGCTTGATAAATAATCAATATTAATAAATATGTAAATGTAAATACCGAGATAACAGGTACAACTGTAACTCTAACAGTCGTGACAGATGACCTTAACATTTTTCGTTTGTATTTTCCTATGTATGTTTCACATTTAGCAAACCATTATGTTATTATGAATACATACATACATACATACACACTCACGCCCTTATCCCATAGGGGTAGGCAGAGACTATTGAGCGCCACATGCTACGATCTTGACACACCTCTTTCGCTTCTTCCAATTCTTCTTTCAATGTTTTTTATTATGAATTTCTTTGTAAATTAAATAATAAAGAAATGTTTGGCTGAGGAAAAATTTGTAGATAAGAATATATAGCGTGTAAAAGACAGCCTACCGAAAATTTTAAAGTAAAATAGCATTATATGCCTATATTAAAATAAAGATGTCCGCGGGTACCGGACATGTGTGCATAACAATTTCGTAATTCTTGGGCCAGAAATGTATGTGATCCATTGCGTAGTTATCGAAATCTACCTACACTCTACAGTAGCCGGCGCGAGGCACCGCGCGAATACGTTCTTAGGTTAAAGCACCGCGGCGTGATACGAGGATTAACACAACTCAACTCGACAAAATAATATCGACGGCACTGTCCACTCTACGATTAAAATAGCACAATTTCATTGGGCTTACCTACATCAAGTCCTCTCGCTTCTAATGAGATGAGGTTCGAAGTGCCCGCCACCAACTCGTTCGCAGAGACGAGCCCGTCGTAGTGTCTCGGCATGAAGCCGAGACATAAAGCTAGGGTCACGAACACACTCTGTATGCAGTTTACTCAAAAACTCTAAAATACGTTCTCGCATTTCTTCTGCGGTATTGCACTCACTAGTAAATACACTTTCTTTTATGTAAATACTGGCCCACACATTTACACTCCACCGAGTCTGAAATCCTCTTTCTTGGATGGCAAAATGATTTTCGTGTGCCCATATGTGGGAATTACGTCTCTTCCACATCCCATATCTTGTGAATGTGGACTCATCAGTCCATATCACGTTCGCAGCGAAGTTGGGAATTGCGCGCCGCTGGACTTGGAACCAACGGCAGTACGACACACCGCACACGTAGACTTCTGTCAGCGAAGAGCAGTGCTTGTACCTTGCGAATGTAATACGCTCGCTACTGGTCTTTCCGTAACACTTTATGCATATTCGTATGCGACAATCTACATTCATAACGGATACGTATCACACGAGCAGCCGTGCGTGTTCCCAACCGTGGGGTTGCGCGTATTACAGCCAGAATGTGGTTTTCCGTACGACTTCACATAGGTCTTCCAGACCCTTCTTGTCTGGATACTACCGGCTGGTTATCCAAAGTACGTTGATACGCCCGAGTTATTACACGCTTATAAATTGGGTGCCGATTATAAAGATACTTTACTTCATAAAGTCGAAGAGCTTGTTGCTCTTTGCCTCGAGCTTCATCGTAACACATTATCATTTGTCCATATTCACATGCACTGAAACTGTTAAGGGATTTCACTATTCCGCTCGCGAGACATTAAAAAAACACTTGTTCTTCCTGGAAATCCTGAGAAAAGAACAAAATCAAAAACCACAAATCCTCATTAATAAGAACGTCACGAAAAAATACGATCCGCACAAAACGAAAGGTGCGTCGGAACTAACAAACAAACCGCCGCGCCACCCGCCGGGGGCCAAAAGTAGGCACTTGCAAATCGCACGCGTCGCTCAAAGAAATTACCTAGACCTATAACATTTGGATCGGTCATTTTCATTAAATTTATTTGCGTCTTGAAGTACCTAATGACGAATAATTTACTGGATCCATATTTGGGCATTTACATAATAAGATTCCCTGTTTCGTCACAAATGAAAAGATTTTATTGCTTAGTGCACCCAAGTTTTGTAATGATGTGGTAAGTATGGTAGTTGATCACATTTACGAGATTTCGAAAATTGTGATATTCCTTCACAGTTAATACTAGCTAACAAGGCTATTTTTTAAACTCCTACAACTGATATTGTAAATACTTTTTAATGTTAAATAAAAAAAAAATTAAAAGAAGGCATACTTTAGTAATAATAAAAATAGTTATTTCATTATTATTTCGTAAAAAACACAACTTCGCGTTCATAGCTACTGAATTGACGAGTGGAATTAAATAAGTCCAATCCACATTTTCTATAATCCGAAATTCGCAACGCTCGTCGCTCGTAGCCAAAGGACGCCGCGCGTGTCGGCGCGCCTTTGGGCCGGCGGCCGGCCGCCTGGCGCGGCGCAGCGAGGCCATTGCACGCGGCGCGCGTGGCGCTGTATACCTATTTCAAAACAGCTGATTGGGGGCGCGTGCGTACTTTTTATCTTTTCTACATACATTTCTGATATTATGAAAATAATTTACTTCTTGTTATTTTAATGAAAGTGGGGTTGTGTTAGTGAATAGTATCGACTTTATTGCGTTATCATTGAAAAAAAAAATCAAAAATTCATGAAAAGACCGACGAAAAATTCAAACGCAGGGGGTTTCAGGTTAGGCTGTCTTTTACACCCTTTATACTACTTTATTTGTTCTATAAAAGGTATATAATTCCATTGAATCACACTTTCAATATGTAACTTAAATGCAAATACCATTCTTCTTTTACGTGTAATTGGAAAACAAACAAAAATGTTGAAAAAATATATAGCCTATAACCATCGCATAATAAATACGAATCGAAAGACACCTCTTTGTCAAAATCGGTTCAATAGGAGCGACGCTAGAGTGGAACATAAAATGGATACATACATAGGGTGTTAAAATCATTACCCTTCCTGGCTTCGCCGTAGTCGGGTAAAAAGATCAATCCTAATATAGCGCCTCTTTAGTCAGTGTGTAACAGGCGTCTGTCCGATTCCTAGAGGAATCACTACAAAGATGCGCCTCCGGAGTGCTCTAGCCGCTATTGTCCGTTTCGTGTCATTCTTGACCTATAGTATCCTTAGCCCCAGCTTTCTACTTCATCATACCTCGTGAGTTCAATGGACAAATGGCGATTCTTTGAAAAAATGGAAACAACATACTTTTCACAAAAAAATTCACAAGCAGAAGCTTATTTTCTGCAAACACGGCACAGTTGTGTCTTTCCATTCATATCTAAGATGCCATTCTTGAGATCCGAACACAGCTAACATAGGTATTGGTGCGTTGTTGGCCGTTGACGCCGCTGTTCATTTTCTGTTTATCAGTTTTAAATTGTTTGCCTTCAGCTGGTGATGAAGCGCAAACAGCGAGTTCTCCAGTAGTGCTGACTGCTGCGATGGTGTTTATACAGAGTGACGTGCATTGCGAACAGTATTCTCATGATATATGTTCATACCTCGGGTTGAGTTCTATACACAAGGCAAGGCAGATGCCGCCGAGAGTCGAGCAAACGCGACGTCACTCGCGCCTGTAAAGATATTACTTATAATGAAATACAATATTAACATTTTTGTAATATAATAATGTAAGTATGTAATGATATATAATTTTTAGCTAATTGTGAATGGAGGAGTGCAGCGGAGGAGTGTTGCTGAGGAGTGCAGCGGAGTGCTGGGCGTTGTATATGGCACGTAATGTCAGTTATGTGGGTACATAATCATAAGTGGCATTGTGTACCATAAGCAAAGCGATGCCGTTTAGTGAAGTTTGCATAGTTCATCACATGCGACACCCAAAAGGGCACCAGCGTGGTCGTATGGCGTGATGTTGCTGCAAGTTGCCACGACTGATTAAGGAAGCCTACGAACATTTAGAAAGAGCTAAAAAGGCGTCGAATACCTAAATCCAACATATTGATGCATTCATCATCATCATCATCATCATCAGCCCGTTGCAATCCACTGCTGGACATAGGCCTCGCCCAAGGTACGTCATAGAGCCCGGTCTGCTGCTTTATGCATCCAGTCGCTGCCGGCCCTCTTGTGCCAGTCGTCCCGCCATCTCGCCAGAGGGCGTCCCACGCTACGTTTGCCAAGATGATGCATTGTCAATTATTAATTAACATGAAGAAGTAAAGAAGCAAGAAGTAGAACACGGAAATTATCTTATTGTATTTTAAACTGACTGCCTCGGTGGCGTAGTTGTATTACAGTATGACTGCAATGCTTTAGGTCTTGGGTTCGATTCCCAGATCGGGCAGTGATATTGGGATTTTTAAATTCAGTATCAGCCCGGAGTCTGAAATGTGTGCCCGATATAGCGATAGGCTCGCCCCCTATCACATCATGAGTTGGAATACGCACGGCGAAAAGTAAGTGCACTAGTTGCGCCTCTGCCTACCCCTTCAAAAAAAGCCGACTCGCAGCCGACAGCCGAATAATACGCATATTCATAAAACGCATAAACCGATAAGATTTCTTACGTTTACGCGAATGTTAGACATTGAAATTAAACTACTATTACGGGTTTAAGCGCGGTTCTTAAACCGATATGAAGTCTAACTCACTCAATGAGTAAAACATTATTGAAATAAAACTGCTAATAAAACAGCGGATTTTTCGCGATAAAATTAAGAAACTTTATTTCAATGTCTAATATTGTCATAACGTAAAAAGTAATGCATTAAAATTAAAAACTAAATTAAAGTTTAAATAATCCCCGACACAAAAATCCTCCAAAAAGAAAAAAATTAAAAGTGTCTTTGTCGTTTAAGTACCTAGTAATATTTTGACCCAAGCGTCGTCCCGTCGGGAGACCGCTAAAGAAGTATCTTCATCTCCCTGGTCCTGAGTTTTATTTCAGCCTTTTTAAATTACTATATTCTCCATCATGGGGTCTTCATAATCAACTATCTAACACCTACTCGTTGAGACCATTCTTATGAACCCACACACGCTATATCTGCTAAAGCTTGCTAAAGAGTTGGGTATCCCGCAGACTACTTGATGCTGTAGCATCAGATCAAGCTTAACATATCTTAAAAATATTGCCGAAGTCACAGCACACCAAATTTTAAATGAATCGGAGTTGTGAAAGATGGAACTGAGCTGATAATCTTCAAACGTCTGGATAGAGCTTCATTAATTATAGCTAAGAACCATCTCGATTACATCAACTTTCAAACAAAAAAAACCGCGTCAAAGTCGGTCCATTTGTTTGAGAGCCACGATGCCACAGACAGACATACAGATACGCAGATACACACCCTAAACTTATAACACCCCTCTTAATTGTCGGAGTTAAAAAAATATTTTGATTGACTTGATGATAGAGTAAACCTCAAAATGTTTTTCGTAAAATGGCTCCTAACGGTGGGTACCCTTGTGCTAGCTACTTGACCTATCTTACACGATAACGGTGTTCATTTACACCCTTAACTTATAACACCCCTCTTTTTTTGTCGGGGGTTAAAAATGGTTTTGATTGACTTGATGATATATTATACTCGTCATCCTGACACATAAGATGTTAAGTCTCATAATGTCCAGTGGTTACACTGGCTACAATGCCCCTCAAACCGAAACACAACAGTGCAGGCACACTGCTGCTTGGCGGTAGAAATAGACATTGCGGTGGTACCCGCCCAGACGGACTCTTACATATGAGAGACCTACCACCAGTAAAATACATATTCCAAAACATAATGATGTCCGCAAAAATGTATATAGCTTTATAAAAACAGTGACATACATTGTATAAATACAAGGAACAAAAACAAACTTGCAGTTCCAAAGTTTAGACTCAGCAAAACTAGTAATTCGTTTATGGGAAACTGCATTAAATTCTATAATAAGCTTTCTCTGATGTAATAAATCTGCCTGAAAGCCAATTTAAGCCATACGTTAAACGTGTATTGATTTCTAGAGGCTACTACAAAGTGACAGACTACTTAAATGATAAGGATATGTGGAATCAGTCCTGCGCACAGCACCAAGGCACTGAGCTTTCACATTGAACGCCTATGAAAAAAAATATGTAGCAATATGACATTTATATAATAATATGACATTTATTAGGCTATGTCCATATTACATTTTTACTTTTTTTTGTGACACTGTAGTTAAATTTATTTAATATGTCATTTTTTATTTATTTATGTTTTCCTTTTAGACATTTTGACATTGTTTAATTATAGTGATCAATATATAGTGTTCAATTATAGTTATAGTGACGACCGATCTATATTTGTTACTATCAATTACTAAAGATATGATGTATGTATATTAGTGTAAATTGCATTTGTAAACGTGGGTTAATGCGTCATGAACGCCAATATAATATTTTTATTTGGTTGCTTTATTAGTAGTATTTTAGTCATACTATCTTAGGGCTACATCCATGCATACATTAACCTGTGTAATAATGAAACTGTAAAATATTTTAAAAAGAAAATGGAAGCAAAATCATGACAATTTATGACGAAAAATTAAGCCCCGAGTTTCTTTCTGCCTTCCTTCTTCGGTTCGTCATCGCTTAGGTAGCTAATGAAAGGCTGGTAGGTTAGCTAGGCTAGGACCTTTTGATCCTCGCCGGTGAGGACCGTGGCGTTTCCTTTCCTCGTAATGTTAAGATATTCCTTCCCTTTCTTTTATATCAGCCCCACTTCTCCTTCCCTAGCCCTATTCCCGTCTCCAATGTCCGTGTCCTCTGTGCCTATCAGCCCGTGCTGGTTGTTCGTTATTTAATGTAGGTACTTTAAATTAGTAAATTGGTATATGTACCTTTGTAAATGTATTATTGTTTCTACCTTGTCATGACTTGTTATAAGTGTTTTTAAGGGCCTACTTGATTAATACATGATTCTATTTATTTATTTAAACCTATAATATACAGTAATCAGTAAAGTCTGGAATTTGCGCACGATATAGCGACAGTATCGCCCCTTATCACATCATAGGACGGAACACATAATGCGAAAAGTGGATGCGGTAGTTGCACCTCTGCCTACCCCTTTTGAGGATAAAGCGTGAGGTAGTTTTAGTACACAAACAAGTAATTGTGACAAAAAGAGAAAGGTACACACATCCGAAAATAAATTTTGGGAAATCACAGTAGATGGAGATGCAATATTGTCTCTATAACCAATCATTATGAATGACCTATTGTTATTTAAAGATGTATAATTCAAAGTGAATGTGGCGGAGGAATATCAAACGTTGTGATCAATACTTAGGCCAAAATATGTCTCCATATACAAAAATTGGCTCGAGTGTTGTAATCAAGGTGCAAGCGATGACCTACAATACAGTCTAGATGCATCTTGAACAATGAGCGTGCGCGAGGAGTCCAAAAATAATGTTTTTTTCTGCATATCTACGGAACACTCCGTTTCGATTCATACAAGATTTCTTTCCACTTCTAGCATGATTAATCAATAGATAAAAGGTCTGTAATTTTTTATTATTATTATTATAATGATTTAAATAATTTATTTTAAGGAAAAGAAGAAGACCGTACCGAATTTTTGAAGAAGAAAAACCAAGTAAAGCTCATTGAAGACGCTTTGATTTGTTGTGGCTGTCGCATATTTCTACAGCGTTACCCACCTCAAATTGAGCATCTTCCTTGACGCTTCCTCTCCAGAACTACACAGAAGATGAACTGGACTATACTCTAGAGTCTAGAGCATAATGTACGCACCTATCAGTGGTGAAAGATGAAATCAAGAACAGAGGTGACAATTATTAGTTTCCTGTGCCTACACCTTTTGGACATAAGGCGTGAACTATATTTAATACACAAACAAGTAGTTAATATAATAATTGTGATGAAAAGAGATAGGTACACACATCCGAATACAAATTTTGGGTTAATTAATCACCGCAGATGGAGACGGAATATCGGCTCTAAAACTATTACTCTACTCTACTCCATTTCTTAAAGATGTTTAATGCGTAATTAGTGTGGCGGAGGTGTGTTGCGCGTTGTGAACAGTACTCAGGCCAAAATATGTTTCCGCATCCATACTTTGGCTCGAGTATGGTTTGCAAGGTGCAGGCGATGACCTTTTAAAGTGAGCCAAGTGAAGCCTGACTCCCTAGGAGTTGATACGGGTTGGAGCCCTAAAGAAAGGCGTGTTCGACATTTTAAAACTAAGCACATAGAAGTATGATACGAGTGAAATGGTCCCGCGGACAAGACGCGCCGAGTAGGAATGCTGTGTGCGCATGTTTGCACGTTGTGCAATGCGCGTACAACCTATAATATAGTTTACATCCATTTTGACAAATGAGCGTGCGCGAGGAATCCATTCATAGATATTTTTTTCTGCTTATCTACGGAACACTCAATTTCGATTCATATAAGTTTGCTTTCCACTCCTTGCATAATCAAGACATAAGAAATCTGTAATTTTAATTGTTTTCGTCTTATTATAGGTTGATGTTTTTGCTGACAATTTGAATGTTATCAGATCTTACATTTTAGCCTATTGTGAAAATCACTGTATTTTGTAGTAGTTTTGTGTTCTTAATGTTATATTGATTTCCTTTTTTTATTTATTTGACACATTTAAAATGATGATTATATTTGCATGTAATTAATAAATATCAATATTGGCTGTGAACTACTCCATTAAGTAGTCAACTAGATGACCCGACACTCATCCATCGGACATCGAAGTGCAGAAGTATCGACGATTAGCAGATGATGCCCAATAATACTACTAGATGGCGACACTCAATCCTGGACGATAGCGCAATAAAAAAAAATTGTATTTAACCACATAAATGCTAGTACTTTTATACTGATACATAAAGCAATTCGTGCGAAATTATTCCCTAATCATACCAAAATATTCAAAAATGCACAACGTTAATGTTCAAGCTTTCACTTCTGCCGGCACTCCCGGAGTGCAACCTGTTCTTTTTTTTCACCACACACCATTAGTAAGCTACATTACCCCGGAGTGTTTTATGCACTAAAATCGCTCTTCTTCATACATTCAACTATCAGAATGCCTTACGATAACACTTAGTAGGTCAATCGAGTCTCCACTGTCCATATAAGTATATCAATTAATTAATGTAGTAGCTAATAAGTTGTTGATATCTTATTAATTTGATTTTTAATATATATGGATTATGTAATCTGAACTGAATATATAAAATAAAATAAATAAAATATCGACCGTCGTTATTTTCGAAGCGTCACCGGCTTAAACCCCTTTCTAATCCACCTAGTCAGGGGATGTTTATGACAAATCACCTGTCCGGTGGTGTTTGCGTAGCATACGGGTGCGCGCCCCCGGCTCCCCGAGCTGTTATTGACTCCAAACACAAGGTATTCCGAGTCAGTAGTATCCCAGTATACCATTTCCTACCTTAAGGCCTAAGTAGCCCATCTAAATTCTCCATTTCCTAATCCTTTTAAAAGTCCTACTCTCTATGCGTATTATAAAAAATATATGCTCTTGTTCTGCATTTTGTGTATCTGATGGAAAAATACAAATTATTATATTGGCGGCATGCTCGTAGCGCTCATAATATTAACACGCGTAGCGTGTGCCGCACTGGCGTTCGGGTTTGCTACGCGAGTAACAAGCATCGATGGAATAATCATTGCTTTGAGCTGGCCGCGGAAGCTAAATATTACAATACAGTTGCAATAAAAAACATGCGTTTTTTTGAAATATACTAACATTTTTGAAATATAATAATATAAGTATGTTATGTATATAGAATTTTTAGCTAATTATGAATGGAGGAGTGCAGCGGAGGAATGCTGTGGTGGAGTGCAGCGCAGGAGTGCTGCGGAGGAGTGCTGCGCGTTGCATATGGCACGTAATGCTAGTTATGTGCTTACATAACCATAGCTGGCATTGCGTACCATACGCAAAGCGATGCCGTTTAATGAAGTTTACATGGTTCAGCATATATTATATTTTTACTTTTTTTTGTGACACTGTAGTTAAATTTAGCCATTTTGACATTGTTCAATATATAGTGTTCACTTATAGTTCTAGTGACGACCGATCTATATTTGTTACTATCAATTACTAAAGATATGATGTATGTATATTAGTGCAAATTATATTGTAAACGTGGGTTAATGCATCATGAACGCCAACATATTTTTATTTGGTTGCTTAAACCAAAGGTTACTAGATAAAATGAATACTCAAAATGAACAAGGCTTAATTAATGTACAAAAATCATACATTCATGCACACTCACGCCCTTATCCCATAGGGGTGGGTAGAGACTATTGAGCGTGACATGTTACGATTGTGACACACCTCTTTCGCCTCTTCTACATTGATAGTTCTCCGACACCGACTCGTTTATTTTATAGTCTAAACTAAGTATGGTTACGTCTAGGGTATAACTTAACCCTAGTCGCATGCCGCTGTATTCGACAGTTGCAGTTAAGTACATAATTTATTCGATAAAGCCTACAGAATTTTCTAATTATTTATTAATATTTATTTTAGTTATACCCTAGACATCACCATACTTATTTCAGACTATCATTTTAAATAGGAATATTTTCTTGTTTGTGTTATTCTTTCCGTAGTCGGTTTTTAGTTTTTTTTACTTATTTTTTATTTCACATTTGTAGTATTTCGTGAACAATAAAACATTTGTTATGTTAAGTGTAGTTTTATAAAATACTTTGATACTTGAATTACTAAATAGAGAATATTGTCTTAATTATTACTTTGTACGCACTTCTAACTGGTTTTTTGGAAGTGAATACAGCCAATTTCTGTCTCTAAAATCCAGACATAAGATTCCAAATCGTGGCCCTTATGTAACCTACTTTTGTTTCGTTTGTTATTACCAATACTCACTATCATATGAATACGTATATTATTGTACTAATGTTGAAATTTATTTGTCTAATAAAAATGAAACACGTTGAGTCGTAAAGCATTTATTTCTCATTTAAGTGTTATGTATTTCATTAAGATTTCATGTCGCTGAATTGACTAAAACTTCTGCGAGAAATTGATCAGCTGGCTTAATACTTAAGTGATAACGAGCATATACAATGCGCATTACATCTGAGTAACAACCATCGTGCAATGCAGCTGCAACAAACTCCTGTGATAGCATTTCTATCTTTTTTTCCGTTTTATTACAATAAATGCAAAATGGAACTTTCGGAGTACACGCCAGAACACCAGCTTTGTTCGAATTTAGTAAAAACCTTTTCTCTCTAAGGTGGTCTTAGTTCTGTTCAGATTGATTATCTCGTAACACTCCATTCTATAAACCATGGCTATGTAGAAGTCGGGTGCGTATAAGCCAGTTCTAGCTTGAAAAATAAGCAATAATAATTGAATATGTAAATGTAAATACCGAGATAATACAACTGTAGCTCTAACAGTCGTGACAGATGAAACTTAATGTGTTTTGAAAAAGGTAGAGTTTTTATCCATTCTGTCAATACTCTTGTTTTACCGAATAAAGAATTTATTACAATGGAATATGGTAAATTACTGTAAATGGTAAAAACTGGAAAATTACTGTGAGCTTGTACTCAAACTTGATGGTAAAATTGAAAAATATGAAAGTCAACGCTTACAAACTTCAATGGAATCTTTCTCTACCTCACACAACCCAACAGCTGAGAAACGCGCAAATAAAACGAAAGAACTAACCAACAAACACGAGCCCCAACTAGTGCAAACTAAAGTAATAACCCATAGCACAATTGAGTTTGCGGGCGAAAATAAATCTGAAGAGGCGACGAATGACAATAGTTGTTTAACGCCTAAACGTAGCAATGAAATAAATGTGAATAACAAGGGATTTGCTGCAGATGACCGCCAATAGACTGAGGTGAAGAAACGTAGGAGCCGTATTCCTACTTCTATGTGCGGAGCGGCTGGTCCATCAGTGACTACCTTAAAGGCGGTTGACCCTGTAAAATATTTGCACTTGTGGAATATGGTATCCGATGGTAAAGAAGTTCTCGAGTATTTGCAACAATTATGCCCAGCTGGTTCTTGTACAGTGGAAGAGTTAAAACCTAAAGGAAACTACAAGTCTTACAAGATTGGAGTACCTACAGCCTACTACGAGTTATGTTTCTCCGCTGACGTCTGGCCTATGCACGCGAAGATAAAACGGTGGATAAATTATAACAAAAAGTTTACAAATACATCCGAGATCGCCCATAAAACTATATCGACATCTAACCATCAGCCCTTTCGTGCCGAAAGCGTTATGCAACAAAAGCGCTCAAATTCAGGCTCTGTACCAGAATGTGCGAGGACTTAAAACCAAGCTTCGTGTATGGCGTAATAACCTCTTATCTTCGGAACATGACCTTATTGCTGCTACTGAGACTTTTCTTGATAGTTCTGTGGAAGATTCTGAACTTGTGTGCTCAGATTGGACCATAGTACGTCGGGATAGAGAAACAGCTTGCGGAGGCGTACTCCTAGCTTCGCGTGCTCCCACCGTCCTTCAGACGCTCAGGAACTTTGAAACAGACTGTGGTGAAGACTTATGGGCGAGTTATATATTACACGGGGGTACTATTAATGTGTGCATAGTTTATATCAAGCCAAGTGCCAGCGACAGCGATTATATGAGATGGTTTTGCAAGGTGGAAAGTTTCATCAATAACTTAAAAGGCACAGTCCTAATTAGTGGTGACATTAATCTAAATAGTGCATCACTGAACATAAACAACTACTTTAATTACTTCTTGTCATATTGTAACTTGTCAGAGAATAATCATGTGACAAATGATTATGGTGGAATGTTGGATATTGTGCTGACGCGGGACAGCACAGACCTACGAGAAGTAATTGTTGGAGCTACAGAGGGGATTGTACCTCCTGATGCTTATCACTCTCCTCTTGATATTTATATCAACATTTCCGCTTATCGTTTCTCAGATCATTTTGAGCCTGCTACTTTAGATGTTCGTAAAGACTGGAATTTTATAAAAGGTGACTATACGGCTTTACAAGATATGGTTTCTAAATTATCATGGAATGACCTCTATGAAATGAATGACGTTCATAAAAGCGTAAATTATTTTTATGATGTCCTATATAATATTTTCGACACTTGTATTCCTAAAAAAATACGTAAAACTTCTCCAAGTAGAAGATACCCGGTTTGGTTTACCCGTGACATTATTGAGGATACGAAACTCAAGTTGAAGCTTCACCGCCAATGGAAACACACCTATTCCCAAGACACTTATTATTTATTTTCTGATTTAAGATCTAAGTTAAAGGAACGCATTGCTATTGCTTATGATACTTATCTGGCTAGTATAGAGCAAAATATTAAGTCTAATCCTCGCGACTTTTGGCGCCACGTATCGAGTCTACGATCAATGGGTGGTTTCGAGTCAAGGGTGGAATATAAAGGCAACTCAGTCAGCGGAGTTAAGGCTGCTGAAGCATTTGCTGACTTTTTTTTCCAGTGTTTTCCTTTCTGAAATACCCAAACTCGACGCATCTCACGTAAGAAACCAAAGTCCAATACTCTCAAGTAGATATGTTATCGTGCAAGAAGTTACTCCAAATGACGTTGAAATAGGGATTCGGAGTTTGAAGTCCAGCAGCTCCATTGGTCCTGACGGTATTCCTCTGTGGCTTCTTAAACAAGCCCACGATTTCTTTGTTAATCCTCTTTGTCACTTGTTTAACCTTGCGCTCAAAGCTGGCCAGTATCCTCCGCAATGGAAACTCTCTAGAGTGACTCCCATACCTAAAAGCTCCAACAAGACATGTGTTGAAGAATATCGCCCTATAGCTATACCTTCCACTCTGGCTAAAATATTTGAACATATTCTTCACACAAAAATATATAAACAGATCGAACCGTTTCTATGTAATGAGCAGCACGGTTTTAGAAGAAAGAGGTCTATCAACACTAACTTGTTAACTATGGTAGATTATATTTCAGGCCAGCTCGATCGCGGCAGGTGGATGTCCTATACTTCGACTTCCGGAAGGCCTTTGATAGGGTTAACAACGACATACTGCTGGAAAAACTTTCTGTTTTGTGTGTAGCTCCAGGTTTTCTCCAGTTTATCGCCGACTATCTTCGAGATCGCCAGCAGTATGTTCGGCTTGGGCTGTACGAATCCCAGCCCTATCACACGCGCTCTGGAGTAAGTCAAGGATCAATACTTGGTCCTCTTTTATTTATAAAGATGATTAATGATCTCCCCGCAGTCATCAAATACTCAAAATGTCTTCTCTATGCGGATGACGTCAAAATTTTCCGTGAAATTAGAACAGAAAGGGATTGTGTATTACTTCAGTGTGACATTGATGCTGTATTTCAATGGAGCGTTGAAAATAAAATGGCGTTTAATCTCTCGAAATGTTCGGGGATGACTTTTGGTCGAATGCAACGGCCAATTAACTACAGCTATAGACTCGGCTCAGAAATAACGACAAAAACACACACAATTAAAGATCTTGGAGTTACTTTTGACCGAAAACTAACATTCCACGACCATATCGTAACTTTGGCACAAGAATGTTATTGACGCTTGGGTTTCGTCCTTCGTAATTCGCGTGATTATCACAACATTAGTGTGATTAAAATCATCTTTTCTGCATTGGTTCGCAGCAAAATTGAGGCAAGCGCGTGCGTCTGGCATCCCTACGAGAGTACTTATGCACTCTTGCTGGAAAAGGTTCAAAAAGCCTTTTTAAGATATCTATATAAGCGGATCTATACAAACTATCCATACATGTACCCAACGAAATTTCTATTGGGATGTCTTGGATACAATTCCCTGGAGGTCAGGAGATGGTATGACCAATTAATAACCATGTGCAAAATACTGAGAGGGTTAATAGACGCTCCCGATCTGAATAATGAGCTGTGTAAGCTCTTTGTACCCAACAATTACTGTCGTAGTAGGACGCACAAATTGTTTGCTGTCCCACAGTGCCGTACTGTAGCACGTTCTAGATCACCTATTCCGCGGACTCTGCACGCTCTAAATTCCCTTCTTGACAGTGCACCACATTTTGACGTTTTTTCGGCTGATTGGAACGTGATCCAGTACGAATGTCTGAACTATTGTGAAATAAACTTGCGATAGCTTATATTTGCTGTAGTTATTAGTACATTATTGATTTGTTTACTTTTTTTTTTTTTTTTGACCGTAGTTATATATTTTTTGTTAACCTAATTAGTGTAATTGGTTTATCCGTTCTAATTAATTAAATAAATAATTAATTAAATAATGGTACATATTACTGGAGCCCCAACATTTTCCGTTTGCATTTTGCTATGTATGTTTCAGATTTAGCAAACCATTGTGTTATTATGAATTTCTTTATAAAATTAAATAATAAAGAAATGTTTGGCTGAGGAAAAATTTGTAGATAAGAATATATACTACTTTATTTGTTCTATAAAAGGTATATAATTCCATTGAATCACACTTTCAATATGTAACTTAAATGCAAATACCATCCTTCTTTTACGTGTAATTGGAAAACAAATAAAAAACTTGAAAAAATATATAGCCTATAACCATCGCATAATAAATACGAATCGAAAGACACCTCGTTTGTCAAAATCGATTCAATAGGAGCGACGCTAGAGTGGAACATAAAATGGATACATACATAGGGTGTTAAAATCATTACCCTTCCTGGCTTCGCCGTAGTCGGGTAAAAAGATCAATCCTAATATGGCGCCTCTGTTATCAGTGTGTAACAGGCGTCTGTCCGATTCCTAGAGGAATCACTACAAAGATGCGCCTCCGGAATGCTCTAGCCTCTATTGTCCGTTTCGTGTCATTCGTGACCTATAGTATCCTTAGCCCCAGCTCTCTACTTCATCATACTTCGTGAGTTCAATGGACAAATGGCGATTGTTTGAAAAAATGGAAACAACATACTTATCACAAAAAAATTCACAAGCAGAAGCTTATTTTCTGCAAACACGGCACAGTTGTGTTTTTCCATTCATATCTAAGATGCCATTCTTGAGATCCGAACACAGCTAACATAGGTATTGGTGCGTTGTCGGCCATTGACGCCGCTGTTCATTTTTTGTTTATCAGTTTTAAATTGTTTGCCTTCACCTGGTGATGAAGCGCAAACAGCGAGTTCTCCAGTAGTACTGACTGCTGCGATGGTGTTTATACAGAGTGTGGTGCATTGCGAACAGTATTCCCATGATATATGTTCATACCATGGGTTGAGTTCTATACACAAGGCAAGGCAGATGCCGCCGAGTGTCGAGCAAAGGCGACGTCACACGCGCCTCTAAAGATATTGTTTATAATGAAATACAATATTAACATTTTTGAAATATAATAATGTAAGTATGTAATGATATAGAATTTTTAGCTAATTGTGAATGGAGGAGTGCAGCGGAGGAGTGTTGCTGAGGAGTGCAGCGGAGTGCTGCGCGTTGCATATGGCACGTAATAGTAGTTATGTGGTTACATAATCATAGATGCCATTGCGTACCATACGCAAAGCGATGCCGTTTAATGAAGTTTACATAGTTCATCACATGCGGCACCCAAGAGGGCACCAGCGTGGTCGTATGGCGTGATGTTGCTGTCAGTTGCCACGACTGATTAAGGCAGCCTACGAAAATTTAGAAACAGCCAAAAAGGCGTCCAAGACCTAAATCCAACATGTTGATGCATTGTCAGTTATTAAAGTCACTGTTCAATGTATGTTTATAAGTTTAAAATTATTTCCCTCCAGCTGGTGATGAAGCGCTAACAGAAATTTCTCCTTTAGTGCTGGTGTTATTATGAAGTAGTGTCGCGTTTTGTGGATAGTATTCAATTTATGGTATGTGTTTCTGTATGCTACTGATGTAAAATAGCTAGCAGAGTTAAGAAGAAGAAGAAAAGAAGCAAGAAGTAGAACACGGAAATTAGCTCATTATATTTTAAACATTGTTTAATGATACACCATGAAATCTTTGAAACCAAATGAAATATTAATTTGGTATATGTACGACTAATATCCTATGTTATTATACCGCAATCCGGTAAAGGGCTCTGTCTTACAGTAGTGCTGTGCTGTGCCTCGTGTGGAGGGCAGAGTACGGAGACCGTCTAGCGTTATGTGTCTTATACTCTATTTGTGATGTTGTGTGTTCATGTTCACTTCGCCGATTGAGTACAAGACACATGGCGCGGGAGATGCCGCCGAGTCAGAAGCGTCCGCGACGCAGGAGGGACCGCGAAAGCGTCTCGCACGATATTGATGTTAATGTGTCCGCGAATTGCAGTTGTTATTTTATATTATTCTATGCAATTATTCTATTTCCGCCTCTATTTGTCCGTATGTCGGTCGAGCACCGCCTGGTCGCAGATTCAATAGACAACGACACCCAGATGCCTTGCTGTGTACAGAAGCGCAGCGTCTTTCTCGTACAGAAGTGCTAGCTACTTAAATAAGAAATATTTGTTTAGAGACCCGAACCCAGTGGTTGACATCTGGGTCGGAAGATCGGTGAGTTTCACATAACCTTCCAATCTTGTCCCAGGCTGAGTTATCATAAAAACAACTTACACTAAAAGTCATACAACTTAGTCGACCATATAAACTCATTCACTTTATATAATAAGCTTCCTTCTGAAGTAATAAATCTACCTGAAAGCCAATTTAAGTCATACGTTAAACGTGTATTGATTTCTAAAGGCTACTACAAAGTGACAGACTACTTAAATAATAAGGATATGTGGAATCAGTCCTGCGCACAGCACCAAGGCACTGAGCTTTCACATTGAACGCCTATGAAAAAAAAATGTAATAATATGACATTTATTAGGCTATGTCCATACATTACTTATGTCTATGGCTATGTCCATATATTACTATGAACATACATTCCTTTCTCCATAGTACATATTTCGCCCCAACCACCACCGTCAACTGCTGGTGAGCATTTATTTATTGAAGTTAAATTACAACACACTAATATTCTCCTTGGCGTTTATTACTGTCCTTCATTACGTATTGACTTTTTTTCTTCTCTTGAAACTATTCTTAATAATCTCACTCCTTCGTACAGTCATTCTATAATCATGGGAGATTTCAACCTATAATATAGTTTACATCCATTTTGACAAATGAGCGTGCGCGAGGAATCCATAAGTAGATATTTTTTCTGCTTATCTACGGAACACTCAATTTCGATTCATATAAGTTTGCTTTCCACTCCTTGCATAACCAATACTAATAAGAAGTCTGTAATTTTAATTGTTTTCGTATTATTATAGGTTGATGTTTTTGCTGACAATTTGAATGTTATCAGATCTTACATTTTAGCCTATTGTGAAAATCACTGTATTTTGTAGTAGTTTTGTGTTCTTAATGTTATATTGATTTGCTTTTTTTATTTATTTGACACATTTAAAATTATTATTATATTTGCATGTGGCTGTGAACTACTACATTAAGTAGTCAACTAGATGACCCGACACTCATCCATCGGACATCGAAGTGCAGAGGTATCGACGATTAGCAGATGATGCCCAATAATACTACTAGATGGCGACACTCAATCCTGGACGATAGCGCAATAAATACATATTGTATTTAACCACATAAATACTTATATACTGATACATAAAGCAATTCGTGCGAAATTATTCCCTAATCATACCAACATATTCAAAAATGCACAACGTTAATGTTCAAGCTTTCACTTCTGCCGGCACTCCCGGAGTGCAACCCGTTCTTTTTTTTCACCACACACCATTAGTAAGCTACATTACCCCGGAGTGCTTTTTATCCGGAAATGGTAGTTGAGACATGCGGAGCCGCCAGCAAAAGCTTGTTAATAATGATATGCACTAAAATCGCTTTTCTTCATACATTCAACTTTCAGAATGCCTTACGACAACACTTATTAGGTCAATCGAGTCTCCACTGTCCATATAAGTATATCAATTAATTAATGCAGTAGCTAATAAGTTGTTGATATCTTGTTAATTTGATTTTTAATATATATGGATAATGTAATCGGAATTAAATATATAAAACAAAATAAATAAAATATCGACCGTCGTTATTCTCGAAGCGTCACCGGCTTAAAACTCCTTTCTGATCCAGCTAGTCAGGGGGTGTTTATGACAAATCACCTGTCCGGTGGTGTTTGCGTAGCATACGGGTGCGCGCCCCCGGCTCCCCGAGCTGCTATTGACTCCAAACACAAGGTATTCCGAGTCAGTAGTATCCCAGTATACCATTTCCTACCTTAAGGCCTAAGTAGCCCATCTAAATTCTCCATTTCCTAATCCTTTTAAAAGTCCTACTCTCTAGGCGTATTATAAAAAATCTCTACCATATGCGGGATCTCACTACGCGTATTAGTATGAGCGCTTTGCCTAGTGCCCTAAAATATATCGTTCTCTGCGTTTCGTGTATCTGATGCAAAAACGCAAATTATTATATTGGCGGCATGCTCGTAGCGCTCATATTAACACGCGTAGCGTGTGCCGCACTGGCGTTTGGGTTTGCTACGCGAGTGACGAGCATCGATGGAATAATAATTGCTTTGAGCTGGCCGCGGAAGCTAAGCATTACAATACAGTTGCAATAAAAAACTTGCGAGCTCTTAACACGAATTGTACTTTTAGTAGGTCGAAGAGTCGCACGATGCTCCTGGCGTCTTCTGCGACTTGTCTAAGGCATATGACTGTATACATCAGGATACTCTGCTCAGAAAACTATCTGACGTCCTATTTGAGTAACAGAATTCAGAGCGTGTTCCACAGGGTTCAATTCTGGGACCATTTCTATTTCTTGTATATATTAATGACTTACCTTTCTATTATAAAATTTAGAGAATGTTACAAAATTATGACGAAGTGAACGATGCTCTCTCTAAAATTGTGCATTGGATTAATTTAAACAACTTGTTACTAAATGCAAAAAAATCTAAATGCATTAAGTTTCTTCTTCTTCTTCAGCTTTTAGAAGTCCACTGCTGAACATAGGCCTCCGCCAAAGATTTCCAGACCAACCTGTCAGAAGCGGCCTGCATCCAGCGGGTTCCTGCGACCTTCACAAGGTCGTCCGTCCACCTTGTATGATGCCCATTTTAAGACAAGTAAAAACCAATGTACAAATAAATGGGGGAAGATTTGAATCCGGCTGCGTCAACAAATTTTCTGGGCATCACATTAGACGCGAGCCTCCAGTGGGCACCGCATATAGCAAAGTCAGCAGGTAGACTAAGTTCAGCGGCTTATGCAGTCTGAAAAATAAGGCATCTGACTGATGTAGAAACGGCAAGAATTGTTTATTTCAGTTATTTTCATAGTATTCTGTCGAATGGTAGGTATTCTTCTCTGGGGTAATGCTGCGGAGGAGTGCAGCGCAGGAGTGCTGCGGAGGAGTGCTGCGCGTTGCACATGGCACGTGATGCTAGTTATGTGCTTACATAATCATAGCTGGCATTGCGTACCATACGCAAAGCGATGCCGTTTAATGAAGTTATATGGTTCAGCATATATTGTATTTTTACTTTTTTTGTGACACTGTAGTTAAATTTATTTAATATGTAATTTTTTATTTATTTACGTTTTCCTTTTAGACATTTTGACATTGTTTAATTTTAGTGATCAATATATAGGGTTCACTTATAGTTATAGTGACGACCGATCTATATTTGTTACTATCAATTACTAAAGATATGATGTATGTATATTAGTGTAAATTGCATTTGTAAACGTGGGTTAATGCATCATGAACGCCAATATAATATTTTTATTTGGTTGTTTAAACCAAAGGTTACTAGATAAAATTAATACTCAAAATGAACAAGGCTTAATTAATGTACAAAAAGCATACTTTCATGCACACTCACGCCCTTATCCCATAGGGGTAGGTAGAGTCTATTGAGCGTCACATGCTACGATTGTGACACACCTCTTTCGCCTCTTCTACATTGATAGTTCTCCTACACCGATTCGTTTATTTTAGAAAATGAATAAGTACAGATATTTGAGGGGATACACACGTGTCTGTCCCATAATGCGCCAGGTCGTAAGGCCACCGATTCCAACATAATGGTCTAATCGCCCCCCTTGAAGCTAGGCGGTAGTGGTAAAGAATACACTTTCTCCGCGAAAAAAATGTTATTAATAATATGTAATAACAATAAAAAGTAAGTAAAAAAACTAAAACCCGATTACGGAAAGAATAACCAAAAAACGTACATAATCATATCCAATAAACTATACACTTGACTGCAACTGTTGATTACAGCGGCATGCGACTACGGTTGACTTAAACCTTAAGCATCACCATACTTATTTCAGACTATCATTTTAAATAGGAATTGTAACACTCAGAAGGATATTAAATGAAAAACTCCCAACCACATAGAATAATAACGCCAAGAATGATAGTTTCATATAAAAAAACTGTCAAGTGTGAAGCATAAAACTCATTGATGTAGGCGTAGGCCACACGTATTGACGTTCTGCCACACGCACACAAGGGTGCAAATAATGTTGCTAGTGGTATCGGATTTTCCCAAAAACCTTAGTTATTATTTAATTAGGATTATTTAATTATGGAATTATTATTATTGTTCACAGTAAGGGATTACTTTATCCTTAATTATAATGATAAAAATCTGAAATAATAAATAAATCCCTTAGAATGACCAAAACAGTACCAAATTAAAAACAAATTACGTTGATGACGTGAATTAAACGGTTGAATGCGGTATTTACCTTTGCCTCCATTCTAGTTTTATGATGATGATATGAATGAATGCCTTTATTTATGTCAATAATGTCAAATGTATCTGGTTCTATTTTATTACGGTTCTTTTGCGAATCATAGTAAAAAAGGCAGCATCACCATTCACCATTCAACCGTATAATTGACGTCATTTGAAGCTTAGTGATTACGTCTGCTGAAAAAAAGACGAAATTAAAAGTTATAATTATAAATGATAACTTCATAATTTCTAAAAAAGAAAAGATACAGGTGTCCTTATTTTAGAACTATTTTCATTTAAAATAATAATATAAGCTTGTTAAAATTTGAAATGTCAATTAAAATCAACTCAACAGAAAAATATTATTTTCATAATACTGGCAACACAATTCCAAAGCATGCAAAGGTACCAATTAAATAAGTTAATTTTAGAAATATATTAATTTTAGAATATGAACATCAACATTTGGGGTATCAATTTTCTTTTTTTTGGCAACATTTTGATATAATGGCGTCTATAAAATTTTTGAATTATTGTTTTTGCTTTAGCTATTATTTTATGTCAAAATATTAGATTAATCGTAATAATTGCATGTGAAATGTTATGTTACAATGTTTCTTAAAATTATCCGAGATACTGTGACATCAGTTTATTGCACAAACCATCATTTTAAAATAAAATATCGTGAGCTGCTAGCGCTACGATTCGGCCTTGAGCACTGACGCGGATGTTTGGTTACTAGGCTAAATAGCCTAGTTTTACTTGCCTCACTAAGCGTGTATGTTCACGATTTCTATGTGTTATTATTCTAAGCCCAACCATATATATATTCAATGTTTTATTCATAATGACTGTTTCTCAACATAATGATACTAGAATGACCGACCGAGCCATTGTTTTATATGTTGCTAAGGTTGATTGTTATATTAACGGTTCAATCAATCAGCCTGTCGCCGTCCACTGCTGAACGTAGGCCTCCCCAAGTGAACGCCAACCATCCCGGTCTTGAGCAGCCCGCATCCATCCGCTACCCGCCGCCTTTTTCAAGTCGTCTGTCGGTAACGGTTAACGGTTGCTAAGGTAAAAATACCGAACCTGGTAATTTTGCTACACTGCAATTCCAACATGTCAGTGTTGCTACAGAATATTTTCTTGTTTGTGTTATTCTCTCCGTAGTCGGGTTTTAGTTTTTTTTACTTATTTTTTATTTCACACTTTTTAGTATTTCGTGAACAATAAAACATTTGTTACGTTAAGTTTTGTTTTATAAAATACTTTGATACTTGAATTACTAAATTGAGGATATTGTCATAAATATTAGTATGTACGCACTTCAAACATGTTTTTTTTTTAAGTGAATACAGCCAATTGCTGTCTATAAAATCCAGACATAAGATTCCAAATCGTGGCCCTTATGTATGTGCCCTTTTGTTTTGTTTGTTATTACCAATACTCACTACCGTATTAATACGTATATTATTATAATAATGTTGAAATTTATTTGTCTAATAAAAATGAAACATGTTGAGTCGTAAAGCATTTATTTCTCATTTAAGTGTTATGTATTTCATTATGATTTCTTGTCGCTGAATTGACTAAAACTTCTGCGAGAAATTGATCAGCGAACACGGCACAGTTGCGTCTTTCCGTTCATACCTTACATGCCTTTCTTGGGATCCGAACACAGCTAAAATAGGTATTGGTGCGTTGTCAGCCATTGACGCCGCTGTTCATTTTCTGTTTATCAGTTTTAAATTGTTTGCCTTCAGCTGGTGATGAAGCGCAAACAGCGAGTTCTGCAGTAGTGCTGACTGCTGCGATGGTGTTTATACAGAGTGTCGTGCATTGCGAACAGTATTCCCATGATATATGTTCATACCATGGGTTGAGTTCTATACACAAGGCAAGGCAGATGCCGCCGAGTGTCGAGCAAACGTGACATCACACGCGCCTCTAAAGATATTGCTTATAATGAAATACAATATTAACATTTTTGAAATATAATAATGTAATGATATAGAATTTTTAGCTAATTATGAATGGAGGAGTGCAGCGGAGTGCTGGGCGTTGTATATGGCACGTAATGTCAGTTATGTGGGTACATAATCATAAGTGGCATCGTGTACCATACGCAAAACGATGCCGTTTAGGGAAGTTTACATAGTTCATCACATGCGGCACCCAAGAGGGCACCAGCGTGGTCGTATGGCGTGATCTTGCTGCCAGTTGCCACGACTGATTAAGGAAGCCTACGAACATTTAGAAAGAGCTAAAAAGGCGTCGAATACTTAAATCCAACATATTGATGCATTCATCATCATCATCATACAAATACAAATACAAATACTCTTTACTGTAACCATTTTTAAGCATAAAATAAAAAATAAATAAAAAAGTAAAATTCATACAATTTCCTTAAGTCTATGGTGTACAATGGGCGGCCTTATCGCCACAAGCGATCTCTTCCAGGCAACCTTTGTATGGAAAGAAACTATAATCACATGTAGACAGCGGAGTAAACAAGAGGAAAAAAAAAATACAATCAGAAATAAAGTATTAAATAAATCCTAATACATGTACAAAAAAGATATACTAATATATATAATTATTAACTAATAAATACGGTGATATTTTGCACTATGTCCTACAGAGATAGTGATTTTTTACTAATTTATACATCATCATCATCATCAGCCCGTTGCAATCCACAGCTGGACATAGGCCTCGCCCAAGGTACGTCATAGAGCCCGGTCTGCTGCTTTATGCATCCAGTCGCTGCCGGCCCTCTTGTGCCAGTCGTCCCATCTTGAACAATGAGCGTGCGCGAGGAATCCAAAAATAATGTTTTTGTCTGCATATCTACGGAACACTATTTCTATTTATATAATTTTTCTTTTCACTTATAGCATAATTAATCAATACATAAGAGGTCTCTAAGTTTTTATTTTTTGTATTATTATAATGATTTAAATACTATATTTTCAGGAAAATAAGAAGGCCGTACCGAATTTTTGAAGAAGAAAACAGAAGTAAAGGTCATTGAAGACGCTTTGATTTGTTGTGGCTGTCGCATATTTCTGCAGCGCTAGGTACCTCAAATTGAGCATCTTCCTTGACGCTTCCTCTCCAGAACAACACAGAAGATGAACTGGACTATACTCTAGAGTCTAGAGCATAATGTACGCACCTATCAGTGGTGAAAGATTAAATCAAGAACAGAGGTGACAATTATTAGTTTCCTCTGCCTACACCTTTTGGGTATAAGACGTGAAGTATATTTAATACACAACCAAGTAGATAATATAATAATTGTGATAATAAGAGACAGCTACACACATCCGAATACAAATTTTGGGTATCACCGCAGATGGAGACGGAATATCGGCTCTAAAACTAACTTATTATTTCTTAAAGATGTTTAATGCGTAATTAGTGTGGCGGAGGTGTGTTGCGCGTTGTGAACAGTACTCAGGCCAAAATATGTTTCCGCATCCATACTTTGGCTCGAGTATTGTTTGCAAGGTGCAGGCGATGACCTTTTAAGGTGAGCCAAGTGAAGCCTGACTCCCTAGGAGTTGATACGGGTTGGAGCCCCAAAGAAAGGCGTGTTCGACATTTTAAAACTAAGCACATAGAAGTATGATACGAGTGAAATGGTCCCGCGGACAAGACGCGCCGAGTAGGAATGCTGTGTGCGCATGTTTGCACGTTGTGCAATGCGCGTACAACCTATAATATAGTTTACATCCATTTTGGCAAATGAGCGTGCGCGAGGAATCCATAAATAGATATTTTTTTCTGCTTATCTACGGAACACTCCATTTCGATTCATATAAGTTTTCTTTCCACTCCTTGCATAATCAATACATAAGAAGTCTGTAATTTTAATTGATTTTGTATTATTATAATGATTTACATATTGTATTTTAAGGAATAGTAGAAGACTGTACCGAATTGTTGAAGCAGAAAAAACAAATAAAGCTCATTGAAGACGCTTTGATTTGTTGTGGCTATCGCATATTTCTGCAGCGTTAGAAGCTTCAAATTGAGCATCTTCCTTGACGCTTCTTTTCCAGAACTACACAGAAGATGAACTGGACTATGCTCTAGAGTCTAGAGCATAATGTACGTATTTATAAAACACTTATGCAGTGGTGACAGATGAAATCAAGAACAGAGGTGACAATTATTAGTTTCCAATTTTACTAACCGAAACAAATTGTTTCCGCAACATCAAAAAACCGGACAAGTGCGAGTTAGACTCGCATACCGAGGGTTCCGACAAATTTGTAGGTAAGGTGGTGGTTAAAACCCCACAATTTGAATTTTTAACGGTTAAAGTGGACTGTATAAATAGGCGGTTTTTTGTGCACTGGCAGTGTTACTGTATATGCGGTGACAACAAACAAGGGACACGGGATTAAAATTAAAGGACTTACTGCGGCGCGGTGACCTGCCTGTTCTGGAGCTTCCCCGGGATCCTGGTTCTTGCGGTCTTCAGAAGTAGTGGTGATGCGACGGCAGGCGGATGGCAAGTGTGTCAAATATAATTGACAGATAATAAACCAAGGACCACAGCCAAGGACAATAGAAATTGTTTATGTCCTTGGTATATTTTTAAATTTGGTGCCAGGGCCCGTTCCATATCCAAACTTGATACTTCAAGCTTGAGTGAATAAGGAAGGATTGGGAAAAGGAGTTGTGTTGTTTAGCGTAATAGTCAATGCACAGTGCATTATGCCAATACATTATAACAATACCAACCATAAGGTATCTAAGTATAATATAAGATCAATAGTTCGCCAAAATTTATTAACAAATTAATAAATTTTAAAATGTTAGTGAAATTAACTTTTTTTGTTATTTAGTTAAGAATTTCAGTTTTTTCCTTTACAGGTGCTGTAAGACCTTATTTCAATCAATAAGCCTGTCGCCGTCCACTGCTGAACGTAGGCCTCCCCAAGTGAGCGCCAACCATCCGCTACCCGCCGCCTTTTTCAAGTCGTCGGTCCATCATGCAGCACGGCGTCCTACACCTTGTAAGACCTTGCTTCGTGCCAAATTTCATTACTCTATGATAACGGGAAGTACCCTATAGGTTTTGATTCCCTTGCGAAATCGCAAAATATGCAACATAAACGGTTATATCTTTTGGTTGCGTTGGCATACAAGTTTGTTTTTTTTTCACAGCCGAAACAGACCGTAGACCCGAGTATTTGATATAAATTTCATCTTGATATGTCTGCGCGTTCCTGAGAAAAAGGGGTTGGACAGACAGAAAAACCGACAAACAGACTGACTTACGGGGTGGCATTCGGCATCCCGCGACCCAAACAAAATATTTTGCTTTAGTCGCGCGACCGCGGTGAATTCATAATGGATATTAATCATTTTATAAGTGAAATACTCACCAGACCTGCTAAACATACGCAAATTAAATTATAAAAAATATATGGGACGAAATAAAACAAGTATTTCCTGGCAGTAGTATCTCGTTTTTGGTTGACTAGATGGACAACTAATCTTGACTCAATTAAATCTTGAACAAAGAGCACTTGTTTCAAGGCAATACTTTGCCACTTTTGATAGCGGCCTTTCTTAAAATTCTGAATACGTCCGCCGCTTACGCCGCCGCGGTCGCAGCTAATCGAGCTGAGGCATACCATCACTCAAAGCGTCGCCTGTCGCGTCGCCATTCGCGTCGCAATTCGCATCGCGCGTAGCTGTGGCCAGGCCGTAAAAGTGATCTTATAAGGGTGCCTTTTTTACTTTTGAGGTACGGAACCCTAAAAACAGAACGAGACAGATAATAACCTAGGATAGATCTTGGCTTCACCGTACTTCTAGATTTCCTTCATAGAAGTATAGCGCAGGCCTTAACCTATACTTATTATCACCGGCACTTTTTATAATAAGCAGGTTAATTCTAATGAACGGAGCTTTAATTTGGTTTATATTCATTCATTCCATTGAAATAATGGTATGAGTTTTGATGTTTGCGTATTAATATAAATACATGATGATTTTGAATCACTAACGAGTTAACAGAGAAGATAGAAACATGAAATCTCATGGAAGTCCATTTTATTTGTGACGAGCAACACAGGGTCCATCCGTGAGCTTAGCCACAAATAAAGCGATTTTCCTGAAGCTTCCTCTCCGAGGCTAATCATGAGATGAAATGGATCATCAGACTTTGAGTTACTGTAAGAATTCGTTTATCTATATATACGAGTAATGCAACTGCCACCGGCCGCCCTGTTAACTCGTGCACAGAAATTAATGTTATTATGATGGTTCACGCGATTGTTTCATTTTAAGAAATACTCACTTTAACCGACAGGAACTGAAATAATGGAAAATTTATTAAATTATAGGAACATCTTCGACGCCAGCTCTCCTGGTGTCCACAACATACAAGAAAGCAGTTCTAATATCGAGTATCGGTTCCGGCACCCGCTTTAGTATTTATGTGTATTGCCTTCATATATGTATCAAAGCCAGTGCAAGAACCTGTATTTTCCGCTCGCGGCGCCTGGATTCATTCACTTCGGGGGCAGAGTTCAGCGATCAGAGATATCAAGTGTATCGGCGGGAATGTGCTGCATCAAAACTTGAATCTGAACATGGACGCAGTTTACCGAAAATGAACCACAAGCACATCCTTAACTACTTGAGTAAGACGTGACGTAATTAGTACCTACTTAGCAATAATTACGAATCAAAGATAAACGACGCGACTAGTTGACCAAAGAAATACTAACTTTTTAATACTAGTAATATTGCTCGAGGCTCCGTCCGCGTGAAATAGTTTTTCGGGATAAAAAAAAGTATCCTATAGCATTCAGGAGTAATGTAGTTTCCTATTAGTGAAAGAAATTTCAAAATGGGTTTCGTAGTTCCTGAGATTTTCGCGTTCAACCAAACAAACATACGCTTCAGCTTTATAATATTAGTATAGATTACTTTGGTAAACCATTTCTGTTACTGGAATCATTTCGTTAAGCATCCAATACTTACGCATACGCATACTCACGCCTTTTATCCCCGAAGGGGTAGGCAGGGGCGCAACTAGTGCACCCACTTTTGGCGGTGCATATTCCGTCCCTTGATGTGATAGGGGGCGAGCCTATCGCCATATCGGGCACAAATTCCAGGCTTCGGGCAGATATTGAATAGAAAAATCCAATATCACTTTGCCCGACCCGGGGATCGAACCCGAGACCTCAGCATTGCAGTCGTACCGTAATACAACTACGCCACCGAGGCAGACCTATGCGGTATTCATAATAAAAACACTAGGAATAAAAATAAACTTGTAGTACATGCTACTCGTCTCCATAAAATAAGCAGTTCTTTTGTTGCTCTATGCATACGCTTCTTGAATAAACTACATAACTATGCATATTGATAATCTTCCAATAAAAAAAATTAAAACTACTGTCAAAGAACGTTTTTTTTTTTTTTTTTTTTATTGCTTTGAATGACGAGACGAGCATGCCGTTCGCCTGATGGTAAGCGATACGACCACCCATAAACAGTAGCAACACCATCCAGCACCTTGACTGACAAAATACTGAGTGGCATTCTACTGCGCTCGTCATCCTGAGACATAAGATGTTAAGTCTCATTATGTCCAGTAGTTATACTGGCTACAATATCCTTCAAACCGAAACACAACAGTGCATGCACACTGTTGCTTGGCGGTAGAAATAGACATTGCGGTGGTACCCACCCAGACGGCCTCTTACATAATGAGAGACCTACCACCAGTACGTCTTTGCAAAAAAAGGTTATTACAGTATAAGAAACTATCTTGAAGATACAAATGCTTGGGATTAGGATTAACTTAATAACTGTAGCGATCCGTAGCGCCATCTGTACAACTTTAGCGCTATGTACCGAAAATTACGTTCTATAATGCAGCCTATATGTTAATTTAGGACATGATTTATCAGTGTGAGTAATTTCGTCCTAATCCGTTAAACGGTTTCTGCGCTTGCTTATAACAAACATTTTCACAAACTTTCGCATTTATAATAGTAGTAAGATTAATTTATTAATTTATCATTCACTAAGGAAATAAGCTCATTCATTTATTGTTGCAAATAATTGTAATATGTCGATGTAATTGACACAGACCTATTTAACTTTCAAGAGCCTTTTACTCTTGAGCTAGTATTTCAAGCCTTGTATCTATTGTTTGATCATCAAAATATCGAATCAAGGTAGCTTTGGGAATTCCAACTATTATACAAAATAAATTACAAGATAATAATAATATTATATAGCGTGTAAGAGACAGCGTGCCGATTTTTTTTTTGAGAAATGTAGTATTTTATGCCCATGCTCGCTGGCTCGGCTAACTTCGTACCGCCTTAGAATCAATAATGTTTGTACTGTAACTTATTAGCTAAATTGAATTGAGTTTTTTATTAAGATAAAATGAATACTCAAAATGAATTAAGGCTTAATTAATGTACAAAAATCATACATTCATGCACACTCACGCCGTTATCCCATAGGGGTGGGTACAGACTATTGAGCGTCACATGCTATGATGGTCGTTCTACATTGATAGTTCGCCTACGCCGACTCGTTTATTTTATAGTCTAAACTAAGTATGGTTACGTCTAGGGTATAACATAACCCTAGTCGCATGCCGCTGTATTCGACAGTTGCAGTTAAGTACATAATTTATTAGATAAAGCCTACAGAATTTTCTAATTATTTATTAATATTTATTTTAGTTATACCCTAGACATCCCTATACTTATTTCAGACTATCATTTTAAATAGGAATATTTTCTTGTTTGTGTTATTCTTTCCGTAGTCGGTTTTTAGTTTTTTTTACTTATTTTTTATTTCACATTTGTAGTATTTCGTGAACAATAAAACATTTGTTATGTTAAGTGTAGTTTTATAAAATACTTTGATACTTGAATTACTAAATAGAGGATATTGTCTTAATTATTACTTTGTACGCACTTCAAACAGGTTTTTTGGAAGTGAATACAGCCAATTTCTGTCTCTAAAATCCAGACATAAGATTCCAAATCGTGGCCCTTATGTAACCTACTTTTGTTTTGTTTGTTATTACCAATACTCACTAGCATATTAATACGTATATTATTGTACTAATGTTGAAATTTATTTGTCTAATAAAAATGAAACATGTTGAGTCGTAAAGCATTTATTTCTCATTTAAGTGTTATGTATTTCATTAAGATTTCATGTCGCTGAATTGACTAAAACTTCTGCTAGAAATTGATCAGCTGGCTTAATACTTAAGTGATAACGAGCATATACAATGCGCATTACATCTGAGTAACAACCATCGTGCAATGCAGCTGCAACAAACTCCTGTGATAGCATTTCTATCTTTTTTTCCGTTTTATTACAGTAAAGCCAAAATGGAACATTCGGGGTACACGCTTCGACGTCGGCTTTGTTCGAATTTAGTAAAAACCTTTTCTCTCTAAGGTGGTCTTAGTTCTGTTCAGATTGATTATCTCGTAACACTCCATTCTATAAACCATGGCTATGTAGCTGGGTGCGTATAAGCCAGTTCTAGCTTGAAAAATAATCAATATTAATAAATATGTAAATGTAAATACCGAGATAACAGGTACAACTGTAACTCTAACAGTCGTGACAGATGGCCTCAACATTTTTCGTTTGTATTTTGCTATGTATGTTTCACATTTAGCAAACTATTATGTTATTATTAATTTCTTTATAAAATTAAATAATTAAGAAATGTTTGGCTAAGGAAAAATTTGTAGATAAGAATATATACTACTTTTTTTGTTCTATAAAAGGGATATAATTCCATTGAATCACACTTTCAATATGTAACTTAAATGCAAATACCATTATTCTTTTACGTGTAATTGGAAATAAACAAAAATGTTGAAAAAATATATAGCCTTTAACCATCGCATAATAAATACGAATCGAAAGACACCTCGTTTGTCAAAATCGGTACAATAGGAGCGACGCTAGAGTGGAACATAAAATGGATACATACATAGGGTGTTAGAATCATTACCCTTCCTGGCTTCGCCGTAGTCGGGTAAAAAGATCAATCCTAATATGGCGCCTCTGTTATCAGTATGTAACAGGCGTCTGTCCGATTCCTAGAGGAACCACTACAAAGATGCGCCTCCGGAATGCTCTAGCCGCTATTGTCCGTTTCGTGTCATTCTTGACCTATAGTATCCTTAGTCCCAGCTCTCTACTTCATCATACTTCGTGAGTTCAATGGACAAATGGCGATTGTTTGAAAAAATGGAAACAACATACTTTTCACAAAAAAATACACAAGCAGAAGCTTATTTTCTGCAAACACGGTACAGTTGTGTCTTTCCATTCATATCTAAGATGCCTTTCTTGAGATCCGAACACAGCTAACATAGGTATCGGTGCGTCGTCGGCCATTGACGCCGCTGTTCATTGTTTGTTTATCAGTTTTAAATTGTTTGCCTTCAGCTGGTGATGAAGCGCAAACAGCGAGTTCTCCAGTAGTGCTGACTGCTGCGATGGTGTTTATACAGAGTGTCGTGCATTGCAAACAGTATTCCCATGATATATGTTCATACCATGGGTTGAGTTCTATACACAAGGCAAGGCAGATGCCGCCGAGTGTCGAGCAAAGGCGACGTCACACGCGCCTCTAAAGATATTGCTTATAATGAAATACAATATTAACATTTTTGTAATATAATAATGTAAGTATGTAATGATATAGAATTTTTAGCTAATTTTGAATGGAAGAGTGCAGCGGAGGAGTGCTGCTGAGGAGTGCTGCTGAGGAGTGCAGCGGAGGAATGCTGCGCGTTGCATATGGCACGTAATAGTAGTTATGTGGTTACATAATCATAGATGCCATTGCGTACCATACGCAAAGCGATGCCGTTTAATAAAGTTTACATGGTTCATCACATGCGGCACCCAAGAGGGCAGCAGCGTGGTCGTATGGCGTGATGTTGCTGCCAGTTGCCACGACTGATTAAGGAAGCCTACGAACATTAAGAAAGAGCTAAAAAGGCGTCGAATACCTATATAAGAAGCAAGAAGTAGAACACGGAAATTATCTTATTATATTTTAAACTGACTGCCTCGGTGGCGTAGTTGTATTACAGTATGACTGCAATGCTTTAGGTCTTGGGTTCGATTCCCAGATCGGGCAGTGATATTGGGATTTTTAAATTCAGTATCAGCCCGGAGTCTGAAATTTGTGCCCGATATAGCGATAGGATCGCCCCCTATCACATCATGAGTCGGAATACGCACGGCGAAAAGTGATTGTAGTGAACTTGTTGATATCCACTTTGACAAAAAAGGCTCGTACTACAAAACCATTTACTTACATTTTGCTAATAAAGTCGTCTTAGCCAGAATATAATAAAATAAGACCTATTTTATATTAATCTAAGTTTTCCTTTTAATTAATTAGTATTAAACTTTTGTATTAACTAAAACAAATTGAAATTACACGTTAATTAACATATCTTAAAAATACTGCCGAAGTCACAGTATCTACACCATATTTTAAATCAATTGGAGTTGTGAAAGTTGGAAATGAGCTGATAATCTTCAAACACCTGAACATATCTACATAAATTATAGCTAAGAACCATATCATTCACATCAGCATTCAAACAAAAAAACCGCGTCAAAATCGGTCCATTGGTTTGAGAGCTACGATGCCACAGACAGACATACAGCTACACAGATACACACCCTAAACTTATAACACCTCTTTTTTTGTCGGAGTTATAAAATTATTTTGATTGCCTTGATGATAGAGTAAACCTCAAAATGTTTTTCGTAAAATGGCTCCTAACGGTGGGTACCCTTGTGCTAGCTACTTGACCTGTCTTACACTATAACGGTGTTCATTTAAAATCTTCTCAATTAATCCAACAAACAGTACTTAAGTATTTTACGAATTAGCATTTAAATTATATTATTACTAGCTTTTGCTCGCGGCTTCGCCTGCGTGAAAGAGATATAAGTCCCGCTATATATTTTCCTGTGTTGAAAAATAGCTTATGGAACGGATCCCGGGTCTCAAACTATCTCCATATCAAATTTTTATGAAATCCGTTCTGTAGTTCTTAAGTTTAACGCGTACAGACAGACAGACGTGGCGGAGGTCTTTGTTTTTGAATAATATTTATGGATTTGGATTATTACTTTATATTCATTATTTTCTTATTCAAAAAAATGCATACATAATACTATATTACCTTAAATTATTACAGTAAAGTCTCGCTTATCCAGATCTCTCTACGGCTTCGCGATTATCCAGATTGCCAATCGCGGATGAAACTTGGCATCAAACTAAAAAAAACATATATTTTTTTTTTCACCACACACCATTAGTAAGCTACATTACCCTGGAGTGCTTTTTATCCGGAAATGGTAATTGAGATATTCGGAGCCGCCAGCAAAAGCTTCAACTATCCGAGTGCCTTACGACAACACTTAGTAGGTCAATCGAGTCTCCACTGTCTATATAAGTATATTATGGACCGGCGTTATTTTCGAAACGTCACCGGCTTAAAACTCCTTTCTGATCCAGCTAGTCAGGGGATGTTTATGACAAATCACCTGTCCGGTGGTGTTTGCGTAGCATACGGGTGCGCGCCCCCGGCTCCCCGAGCTGCTATTGACTCCAAACACAAAGTATTCCGAGTCAATAGTATCCCAATATACCATTTCCTACCTTAAGGCCTAAGTAGCCCATCCAAATTATTAATTTGCTAATCCTTTTAAAAGTCCTACTCTCCAGGCGTATTATAAAAAAGCTCTACCGTATGCGGGATCTCACTACGCGTATTAGAATGAGCGCCATATCAGTGCCCCAAAATATATGCTCATGTTCTGCGTTTTGTGTATCTAATGCAAAATCACAAATTATTATATTGGCGGAATGCTCGTAGCGCTCATATTAACACGCGTAGCGTGTGCCGCACTGGCGTTCGGGTTTGCTACGCGAGTGACGAGCATCGATGGAATAATCATTGCTTTGAGCTGGCCGCGGAAGCTACGCATTACAATACAGTTACAATAAAAAAACTTGCGAGCTCTTAACACAAATTGTACTTTTAGTTGGTCGAATAGTTGCACGATGCTCTTGGCGTCTTCTGCGATTTGTCTAAGACATTTGACTGTGTACATTCAGCAGCATAAGGCTCCGTTTTTTCAACGATTGTCAAATCAATGTTACATTTCTTCAATTTAACATTTGTTAGGTGAGGATTTGTCAAATACGTTTTTTCAACTAATGTTATCACTATAGTCAAAAGTAAACATTTGTTAATTTATTGCCAGTTTAATAAAGCGGGGAAAAAATATTTTCTTTGGGGATGTTTCATATGTGTCAATGTTTGACTCAAAGAACTTGTATCCGAAGCCGAATAATGTGATTTAAAAAAATATCTTTGACAATTTTATGATTATATAAAATTGTAATTATTATATTATGAAATATGAAAAATATTTTATCGCATGCTCGCATGCTCACGCCTTTTATCCCCGAAGAGGTAGGCAGAGGCGCAACTAGTGCACCCACTTTTCGCCAAGCGTATTCCGTCCCATGATGTGATAGGGGGCGAGCCTATCGCCATACCGGACACAAATTCCAGACTCCGGGCTGATATTGAATAGAAAAATCCAATATCACTTAGCCCGACCCGGGGATCGAACCCGAGACCTCAGCCTTGCAGTCGTACCGTAATACAACTACGCCACCGACGCAGTCAGTCAGTATTTTATCGTTTGTGCGTAATATTCAAATATTATAATGCGTTCGTGTTACATGGTGGGATGCGGCGGCCTAAACAAACTCCGCCAAGCTGCCGCTGGACTTTAGAATCGCGACTCACAGTAGCGGCATGCGCCAGCATTCACCCGGGTTCGTGCGCGTTCATATTATGATAGTAGGTAATAATACGACAATCACAATTTAATTTCGATGTGCGCAGTATTAATATGAGAACTTTAAATAGTACTTTTTTTGGGTATATCGAATTATTTTTATTGTCTTAATCACCTCGCTTAGAATTGCCAAAGTTGTTACACAAGAATCGGAAGAAACAAGTGTGTGGACTGTTACGTGATTGTGAAAATCCAATGTATTATGTAGTAGATATTCACTACAGGGAACACATGACTTCAAACCGTAGTCATTGACATGGGTCATAAAGGAATGTTTACGCCACAAGCTTCAGGGCGGCATACTACGGGCTCTTGCGTGCTACCGTACATAATAATTGTAGTGCCGTGTATTATGTACATTTCTTAAATTTTTAAAGTGTAGATATATTATGATGTATTTGATCTTTTATTAAATCATTATCAAGCATGTTGTACTGTGTTTCTTTTCACCACATAATTCAGAACCTTAGACTGTTATCAAATAAAATTATATAGATATTAACAATGATGTGTTGATTACTTTCACTGTAACTGAACACAAAATAAGTGCGAGTTATTTATATTCTCACTATGTTATTACAAATACAGAGTAATTAAAATGATGCTATTCTTCAGACAAAACATTTTAGTTCAATGACCTTGAAATCTAACCTAAAACTTTGTATTTATGTCGATAAATAATATTTTCGCGATTCACAAATTGATATACGGATTATTAGATGAGATATCTTAAATAAGCAGGAGAACAGGCGAGTAAAATAATAATTGTATATATTTACTATATTTTGAAAAGTGTTTGCTTACTCCTAGTTTTTGTAATATTATTATAAAAATAATATGTAGGCTATAATAATTTTTATTTTATTCCATCGCCCTGTTTAAAAAAAAGTCATACCGTGGCTCAAATGTACAGAAATAATTTACTTATGACTTGGCAGCATGGTCTTTCACCTTAGCCGGTTCCTTGTACAACAAATAAAAAAAATACAGAAATTTAAAACTTACCGAAAACAGCTGTTCGCACGGGAGTTAATCAGCGACCATCTTGCTAATTGCTCATTCTTGGGTGATCAAATATTTGACAAGCTGTTACAACAATTGTAAGCTAACAAGGGCTGAAAATACGCGGAAACGTCAAAATCGGTGATTACATTAGATTTAACAAATTGTTAGATTTGAAAAAACGGGACCTAAGTAGCTGAAAAAATTCAAAATTTTAAATTGCCTACATACTTTTATGTTCATAGTAATCTTTTTTTTCTCTTCAAAAAAAATATATCAAAGAGATTTACTTTACTTCAAACGAAGAAAAAATGTTTTAGTTTAACTTAACGCGTATATAGGCGAACTGTAATTTTGATTTTGTCTAGCTACTTATGCTGCTGACTGTACATCATCATACTCTGCTCAGGAAACTACACCATTACGGCATTAGAAACACGGCTTTCAATTTTCTGACATCCTATTTGAGTTACAGGGTTCAGAGGGTGTTCCACAGGGTTCTATTCTGGGACCATTTCTATTTCTTGTATATATTAATGACTTACCTTACTACGTAAGGTATCATCATGAGATTGTATTGTTCGCGGATGATACATCATTAATATTTAAAATTAAGAGAATGTCACAAAATTATGACGAAGTGAACGATGTTCTCTTTAAAATTGTGCATTGGTTTAATTTAAACAACTTGTTACTAAATGCTAAAAAATCTAAATGCATTAAATTTACTATGCTCAATGTAAGACAAGTAAAAATCACTGTACAAATAAATGGGGAAGAGTTGAATTCTGCTGCGTTTACAACTTT
The DNA here is from genome assembly GCA_947568825.1 of Sphinx pinastri. NCBI lineage: Eukaryota > Metazoa > Arthropoda > Insecta > Lepidoptera > Sphingidae > Sphinx > Sphinx pinastri. The sequence continues at coordinate 2,871,134 of OX387614.1, read as the reverse complement.
TCTGAACATCACATTAGACGCGAGACTCCAGTGGGGACCGCATATAGCAAAGTTAGCAGGTAGACTAAGTTCCACGGCTTATGCAGTCAGAAAAATAAGGCATCTGACTGATGTAGACACGGCGAGAATAGTATATGCAATAGTTCATAGTATGCTGTCGTATGGTATTCTTCTTTGGGGTAATGCTGCGGATATTAATACAGTGTTCGTCTTGCAAAAGAGAGCTATTATAACGTCGCAATAAATATTTGAAAGTCTTATGTATGTTCGAAAAAATATTGCAAATTTTAAGCGAATATAATGCGATATTCATAATAAAAACACTAGGAATAAAAATAAACTTGTAGTACATGCTACTCGTCTCCATAAAATAAGCAGTTCTTTTGTTGGTCTATGCGTATGCCGCTTCTTCAATAAACTTCCTATGCATATTGTTAATCTTCCGATAAAAAAATTTAAAACTACTGTCAAAGAACGTCTTTGCAAAAAAGGTTATTACAGTATAAGAGACTATCTTGAGGATACAAATGCTTGGGATTAGGTTGCTCAGATTGATACGTGTTCTATAATTCAATTGTGTCTATTATATTGTTCCTTGTAATTTGTAAAAAATATATATAAAAAAAATATAACAATAAAAGACCTACGTTGAGTTTCTTGGTGCTTCTTCTCAGGTCAGTGGGCTTTTCCGAAGCACTGGTAGAATCTTTAAATGATAAAAAATGTTGTAAAAATGACGTGTAAAAGTGCCCTCAGGGGCCTAATTACTTAATAAATGATTTGAATTTGAATTTAACAGGCGTCTGTCCGATTCCTAGAGTAATCACTACAAAGATGCGCCTCCGGAATGCTCTAGCCGCTATTGTCCGTTTCGTGTCATTCGTGACCTATAGTATCCTTAGCCCCAGCTCTCTACATCATCATACCTCGTGAGTTCAATGGACAAATGGCGATTGTTTGAAAAAATGGTAACAACATACTTTTCACTAAAATTTTCACAAGCAAAAGTTTATTTTCTGCAAACACGGCACAGTTGTGTCTTTCCATTCATATCTAAGATGCCATTCTTGAGATCCGAACACAGCTAACATATTGGTGCGTTGTCGGCCATTGACGCCGGTGTTCACTTTCTGTTTATCAGTTTTAAATTGTTTGCCTTCACCTGGTGATGAAGCGCAAACAGCGAGTTCTCCAGTAGTGCTGACTGCTGCGATGGTGTTTATACAGAGTGTCGTGCATTGCGAACAGTATTCCCATGATATATGTTCATACCATGGGTTGAGTTCTATACACAAGGCAAGGCAGATGCCGCCGAGTGTCGAGATAAGGCGACGTCACACGCGCCTCTAAAGATATTGCTTATAATGAAATACAATATTAACATTTTTGAAATATAATAATATAAGTATGTAATGATATAGAATTTTTAGCTAATTATGAATGGAGGAGTGCAGCGGAGGAGTGCAGCGCAGGAGTGCTGCGGAGGAGTGCAGCGGAGGAGTGCAGCGGAGGAGTGCTGCGAAGGAGTGCAGCGGAGGAGTGCTGCGCGTTGCACATGGCGCGTGATGCTAGTTATGTGCTTACATAATCATAGCTGGCATTGCGTACCATACGCAAAGCGATGCCGTTTAATGAAGTTTACATGGTTCAGCATATATTGTATTTTTACTTTTTTTTGTGACACTGTAGTAAAATTTATTTAATATGTCATTTTTTATTTATTTATGTTTTCCTTTTAGACATTTTGACATTGTTTAATTATAGTGATCAATATATAGTGTTCACTTATAGTTCTAGTGACGACCGATCTATATTTGTTACTATCAATTACTAAAGATATGATGTATGTATATTAGTGTAAATTATATTTGTAAACGTGGGTTAATGCATCATGAACGCAACATATTTTTATTTGGTTGCTTAAACCAAAGGTTACTAGATAAAATGAATACTCAAAATGAACAAGGCTTAATTAATGTACAAAAATCATACATTCATGCACACTCACGCCCTTATCCCATAGGGGTGGGTAGAGACTATTGAGCGTGACATGTTACGATTGTGACACACCTCTTTCGCCTCTTCTACATTGATAGTTCTCCGACACCGACCCATAATGCGCCAGGTCGAAAGGCCACCGATTCCAACATCATGGTCTAATCGCCCCCCCTTGAAGCTAGGCGGTAGTGGTAAAGAATACACTTTCTCCGCGAAAAAAATGTTATTAATAATATGTAATAACAATAAAAAGTAAGTAAAAAAACTAAAACCCGATTACGGAAAGAATAACCGAAAAACGTACATAATCATATCCAATAAACTATATACTTGACTGCAACTGTCGAATACAGCGGCATGCGACTACGGTTTACTTAAACCTTAGGCATCACCATACTTATTTCAGACTATCATTTTAAATAGGAATATTTTCTTGTTTGTGTTATTCTTTCCGAAGTCGGGTTTTAGTTTTTTTTTTACTTATTTTTTATTTCACATTTGTAGTATTTCGTGAACAATAAAACATTTGTTATGTTAAGTGTTGTTTTATAAAATACTTTGATACTTGAATTACTAAATTGAGGATATTGTCTTAAATATTAGTATGTACGCACTTCAAACAGGGTTTTTTGGAAGTGAATACAGCCAATTTCTGTCTCTAAAATCCAGACATAAGATTCCAAATCGTGGCCCTTATGTAACCTACTTTTGTTTCGTTTGTTATTACCAATACTGACTATCATATTAATACGTATATTATTGTACTAATGTTGAAATTTATTTGTCTAATAAAAATGAAACATGTTGAGTCGTAAAGCATTTATTTCTCATTTAAGTGTTATGTATTTCATTAAGATTTCATGTCGCTGAATTGACTAAAACTTCTGCGAGAAACTGTTCAGCTGTCGTAATACGTACTTGATACCGAGCATGTATACAATGCGCATTACATCTGAGTAACAACCATCGTGCAATGCAGCTGCAACAAACTCCTGTGATAGCATTTCTATCTTGTTTTCCGTTTTATTACAATAAAGCCAAAATGGAACTTTCAGGGTACACGCCACGACGTCAGCTTTGTTCGATTTTAGTAAAAACCTTTTCTCTCTAAGGTGGTCTTAGTTCTGTTCAGATTGATTATCTCGTAACACTCCATTCTATAAACCATGGCTATGTAGCTGGGTGCGTATAAGCCAGTTCTAGCTTGATAAATAATCAATATTAATAAATATGTAAATGTAAATACCGAGATAACAGGTACAACTGTAACTCTAACAGTCGTGACAGATGACCTCAACATTTTTCGTTTGTATTTTGCTATGTATGTTTCACATTTAGCAAACCATTATGTTATTATGAATACATACATACATACATACATACACACTCACGCCCTTATCCCATAGGGGTAGGCAGAGACTATTGAGCGCCACATGCTACGATCTTGACACACCTCTTTCGCTTCTTCCAATTCTTCTTTCAATGTTTTTTATTATGAATTTCTTTGTAAATTAAATAATAAAGAAATGTTTGGCGGAGGAAAAATTTGTAGATAAGAATATATAGCGTGTAAAAGACAGCCTACCGAAAATTTTAAAGTAAAATAGCATTATATGCCTATATTAAAATAAAGATGTCCGCGGGTACCGGACATGTGTGCATAACAATTTCGTAATTCTTTGGCCAGAAATGTATGTGATCCATTGCGTAGTTATCGAAATCTACCTACACTCTACAGTAGCCGGCGCGAGGCACCGCGCGAATACGTTCTTAGGTTAAAGCACCGCGACGTGATACGAGGATTAACACAACTCAACTCGACAAAATAATATCGACGGCACTGTCCACTCTACGATTAAAATAGCACAATTTCATTGGGCTTACCTACATCAAGTCCTCTCGCTTCTAATGAGATGAGGTTCGAAGTGCCCGCCACCAACTCGTTCGCAGAGACGAGCCCGTCGTAGTGTCTCGGCATGAAGCCGAGACATAAAGCTAGGGTCACGAACATACTCCGTATGCAGTTTACTCAAAAACTCTAAAATACGTTCTCGCATTTCTTCTGCGGTATTGCACTCACTAGTAAATACACTTTCTTTTATGTAAATACTGGCCCACACATTTACACTCCACCGAGTCTGAAATCCTCTTTCTTGGATGGCAAAATGATTTTCGTGTGCCCATATGTGGGAATTACGTCTCTTCCACATCCCATATCTTGTGAATGTGGACTCATCAGTCCATATCACGTTCGCAGCGAAGTTGGGAATTGCGCGCCGCTGGACTTGGAACCAACGGCAGTACGACACACCGCACACGTAGACTTCTGTCAGCGAAGAGCAGTGCTTGTACCTTGCGAATGTAATACGCTCGCTACTGGTCTTTCCGTAACACTTTATGCATATTCGTATGCGACAATCTACATTCATAACGGATACGTATCACACGAGCAGCCGTGCGTGTTCCCAACCGTGGGGTTGCGCGTATTACAGCCAGAATGTGGTTTTCCGTACGACTTCACATGGGTCTTCCAGACCCTTCTTGTCTGGATACTACGGGCTGGTTATCCAAAGTACGTTGATACGCCCGAGTTATTACACGCTTATAAATTGGGTGCCGATTATAAAGATACTTTACTTCATAAAGTCGAAGAGCTTGTTGCTCTTTGCCTCGAGCTTCATCGTAACACATTATCATTTATCCATATTCACATGCACTGAAACTGTTAAGGGATTTCACTATTCCGCTCGCGAGACATTAAAAAAACACTTGTTCTTCCTGGAAATCCTGAGAAAAGAACAAAATCAAAAACCACAAATCCTCATTAATAAGAACGTCACGAAAAAATACGATCCGCACAAAACGAAAGGTGCGTCGGAACTAACAAACAAACCGCCGCGCCACCCGCCAGGGGCCAAAAGTGGGCACTTGCAAGTCGCACGCGTCGCTCAAAGAAATTACCTAGACTTATAACATTTGGATCGGTCATTTTCATTAAATTTATTTGCGTCTTGAAGTACCTAATGACGAATAATTTACTGGATCCATATTTGGGCATTTACATAATAAGATTCCCTGTTTCGTCACAAATGAAAAGATTTTATTGCTTAGTGCACCCAACTTTTGTAATGATGTGGTAAGTATGGTAGTTGATCACATTTACGAGATTTCGAAAATTGTGATATTCCTTCACAGTTAATACTAGCTAACAAGGCTATTTTTTTAAACTCCTACAACTGATATTGTAAATACTTTTTAATGTTAAATAAAAAAAAATTAAAAGAAGGCATACTTTAGTAATAATAAAAATAGTTATTTCATTATTATTTCGTAAAAAACACAACTTCGCGTTCATAGCTACTGAATTGACGAGTGGAATTAAATAAGTCCAATCCACATTTTCTATAATCCGAAATTCGCAACGCTCATCGCTCGTAGTCAAAGGACGCCGCGCGTGTCGGCGCGCCTTTGGGCGGGCGGCCGGCCGCCTGGCGCGGCGCAGCGAGGCCATTGCACGCGGCGCGCGTGGCGCTGTATACCTATTTCAAAACAGCTGATTGGGGGCGCGTGCGTACTTTTTATCTTTTCTACATACATTTCTGATATTATGAAAATAATTTACTTCTTGTTATTTTAATGAAAGTGGGGTTGTGTTAGTGAATAGTATCGACTTTATTGCGTTATCATTGAAAAAAAAATATCAAAAATTCATGAAAAGACCGACGAAAAATTCAAACGCAGGGGGTTTCAGAATCATGTACTGAACACCTGGTATCAGTTTTCGGTAGGCTGTCTTTTACACCCTTTATACTACTTTATTTGTTCTATAAAAGGTATATAATTCCATTGAATCACACTTTCAATATGTAACTTAAATGCAAATACCATTCTTCTTTTACGTGTAATTGGAAAACAAACAAAAATGTTGACAAAATATATAGCCTATAACCATCGCATAATAAATACGAATCGAAAGACACCTCGTTTGTCAAAATCGGTTCAATAGGAGCGACGCTAGAGTGGAACATAAAATGGATACATACATAGGGTGTTAAAATCATTACCCTTCCTGGCTTCGCCGTAGTCGGGTAAAAAGATCAATCCTAATATAGCGCCTCTTTAGTCAGTGTGTAACAGGCGTCTGTCCGATTCCTAGAGGAATCACTACAAAGATGCGCCTCCGGAGTGCTCTAGCCGCTATTGTCCGTTTCGTGTCATTCTTGACCTATAGTATCCTTAGCCCCAGCTTTCTACTTCATCATACCTCGTGAGTTCAATGGACAAATGGCGATTGTTTGAAAAAATGGAAACAACATACTTTTCACAAAAAAATTCACAAGCAGAAGCTTATTTTCTGCAAACACGGCACAGTTGTGTCTTTCCATTCATATCTAAGATGCCATTCTTGAGATCCGAACACAGCTAACATAGGTATTGGTGCGTTGTTGGCCGTTGACGCCGCTGTTCATTTTCTGTTTATCAGTTTTAAATTGTTTGCCTTCAGCTGGTGATGAAGCGCAAACAGCGAGTTCTCCAGTAGTGCTGACTGCTGCGATGGTGTTTATACAGAGTGTCGTGCATTGCGAACAGTATTCTCATGATATATGTTCATACCTCGGGTTGAGTTCTATACACAAGGCAAGGCAGATGCCGCCGAGAGTCGAGCAAACGCGACGTCACTCGCGCCTCTAAAGATATTACTTATAATGAAATACAATATTAACATTTTTGTAATATAATAATGTAAATATGTAATGATATATAATTTTTAGCTAATTGTGAATGGAGGAGTGCAGCGGAGGAGTGTTGCTGAGGAGTGCAGCGGAGTGCTGGGCGTTGTATATGGCACGTAATGTCAGTTATGTGGGTACATAATCATAAGTGGCATTGTGTACCATAAGCAAAGCGATGCCGTTTAGTGAAGTTTGCATAGTTCATCACATGCGACACCCAAAAGGGCACCAGCGTGGTCGTATGGCGTGATGTTGCTGCAAGTTGCCACGACTGATTAAGGAAGCCTACGAACATTTAGAAAGAGCTAAAAAGGCGTCGAATACCTAAATCCAACATATTGATGCATTCATCATCATCATCATCATCATCAGCCCGTTGCAATCCACAGCTGGACATAGGCCTCGCCCAAGGTACGTCATAGAGCCCGGTCTGCTGCTTTATGCATCCAGTCGTCCCGCCATCTCGCCAGAGGGCGTCCCACGCTACGTTTGCCAAGATGATGCATTGTCAATTATTAATTAACATGAAGAAGTAAAGAAGCAAGAAGTAGAACACGGAAATTATCTTATTGTATTTTAAACTGACTGCCTCGGTGGCGTAGTTGTATTACAGTATGACTGCAATGCTTTAGGTCTTGGGTTCGATTCCCAGATCGGGCAGTGATATTGGGATTTTTAAATTCAGTATCAGCCCGGAGTCTGAAATGTGTGCCCGATATAGCGATAGGCTCGCCCCCTATCACATCATGAGTTGGAATACGCACGGCGAAAAGTAAGTGCACTAGTTGCGCCTCTGCCTACCCCTTCAAAAAAAGCCGACTCGCAGCCGACAGCCGAATAATACGCATATTCATAAAACGCATAAACCGATAAGATTTCTTACGTTTACGCGAATGTTAGACATTGAAATTAAACTACTATGACGGGTTTTATCGCGGTTCTTAAACCGATATGAAATCTAACTCACTCAATGAGTAAAACATTATTGAAATAAAACTGCTAATAAAACAGCGGATTTTTCGCGATAAAATTAAGAAACTTTATTTCAATGTCCAATATTGTCATAACGTAAAAAGTAATGCATTCAAATTAAAAACTAAATTAAAGTTTAAATAATCCCCGACACAAAAATCCTCCAAAAAGAAAAAAAATAAAAGTGTCTTTGTCGTTTAAGTACCTAGTAATATTTTGACCCAAGCGTCGTCCCGTCGGGAGACCGCTAAAGAAGTATCTTCATCTCCCTGGTCCTGAGTTTTATTTCAGCCTTTTTAAATTACTATATTCTCCATCATGGGGTCTTCATAATCAACTATCTAACACCTACTCGTTGAGACCATTCTTATGAACCCACACACGCTATATCTGCTAAAGCTTGCTAAAGAGTTGGGTATCCCGCAGACTACTTGATGCTGTAGCATCAGATCAAGCTTAACATATCTTAAAAATATTGCCGAAGTCACAGCACACCAAATTTTAAATGAATCGGAGTTGTGAAAGATGGAACTGAGCTGATAATCTTCAAACGTCTGGATAGAGCTTCATTAATTATAGCTAAGAACCATCTCGATTACATCAACTTTCAAACAAAAAAAACCGCGTCAAAGTCGGTCCATTTGTTTGAGAGCCACGATGCCACAGACAGACATACAGATACGCAGATACACACCCTAAACTTATAACACCCCTCTTAATTGTCGGAGTTAAAAAAATATTTTGATTGACTTGATGATAGAGTAAACCTCAAAATGTTTTTCGTAAAATGGCTCCTAACGGTGGGTACCCTTGTGCTAGCTACTTGACCTATCTTACACGATAACGGTGTTCATTTACACCCTTAACTTATAACACCCCTCTTTTTTTGTCGGGGGTTAAAAATGGTTTTGATTGACTTGATGATATATTATACTCGTCATCCTGACACATAAGATGTTAAGTCTCATAATGTCCAGTGGTTACACTGGCTACAATGCCCCTCAAACCGAAACACAACAGTGCAGGCACACTGCTGCTTGGCGGTAGAAATAGACATTGCGGTGGTACCCGCCCAGACGGACTCTTACATATGAGAGACCTACCACCAGTAAAATACATATTCCAAAACATAATGATGTCCGCAAAAATGTATATAGCTTTATAAAAATCAGTGACATACATTGTATAAATACAAGGAACAAAAACAAACTTGCAGTTCCAAAGTTTAGACTCAGCAAAACAAGTAATTCGTTTATGGGAAACTGCATTAAATTCTATAATAAGCTTTCTCTGATGTAATAAATCTGCCTGAAAGCCAATTTAAGCCATACGTTAAACGTGTATTGATTTCTAGAGGCTACTACAAAGTGACAGACTACTTAAATGATAAGGATATGTGGAATCAGTCCTGCGCACAGCACCAAGGCACTGAGCTTTCACATTGAACGCCTATGAAAAAAAATATGTAGCAATATGACATTTATATAATAATATGACATTTATTAGGCTATGTCCATATTACATTTTTACTTTTTTTTGTGACACTGTAGTTAAATTTATTTAATATGTCATTTTTTATTTATTTATGTTTTCCTTTTAGACATTTTGACATTGTTTAATTATAGTGATCAATATATAGTGTTCAATTATAGTTATAGTGACGACCGATCTATATTTGTTACTATCAATTACTAAAGATATGATGTATGTATATTAGTGTAAATTGCATTTGTAAACGTGGGTTAATGCGTCATGAACGCCAATATAATATTTTTATTTGGTTGCTTTATTAGTAGTATTTTAGTCATACTATCTTAGGGCTACATCCATGCATACATTAACCTGTGTAATAATGAAACTGTAAAATATTTTAAAAAGAAAATGGAAGCAAAATCATGACAATTTATGACGAAAAATTAAGCCCCGAGTTTCTTTCTGCCTTCCTTCTTCGGTTCGTCATCGCCTAGGTAGCTAATGAAAGGCTGGTAGGTTAGCTAGGCTAGGACCTTTTGATCCTCGCCGGTGAGGACCGTGGCGTTTCCTTTCCTCGTAATGTTAAGATATTCCTTCCCTTTCTTTTATATCAGCCCCACTTCTCCTTCCCTAGCCCTATTCCCGTCTCCAATGTCCGTGTCCTCTGTACCTATCAGCCCGTGCTGGTTGTTCGTTATTTAATGTAGGTACTTTAAATTAGTAAATTGGTATATGTACCTTTGTAAATGTATTATTGTTTCTACCTTGTCATGACTTGTTATAAGTGTTTTTATAAGCCTACTTGATTAATAAATGATTCTATTTATTTATTTAAATCTATAATATACAGTAATCAGTAAAGTCTGTGAATTTGCGCACGATATAGCGACAGTATCGCCCCTTATCACATCATAGGACGGAACACATAATGCGAAAAGTGGATGCGGTAGTTGCACCTCTGCCTACCCCTTTTGAGGATAAAGCGTGAGGTAGTTTTAGTACACAAACAAGTAATTGTGACAAAAAGAGAAAGGTACACACATCCGAAAATAAATTTTGGGAAATCACAGTAGATGGAGATGCAATATTGTCTCTATAACCAATCATTATGAATGACCTATTGTTATTTAAAGATGTATAATTCAAAGTGAATGTGGCGGAGGAATATCAAACGTTGTGATCAATACTTAGGCCAAAATATGTCTCCATATACAAAAATTGGCTCGAGTGTTGTAATCAAGGTGCAAGCGATGACCTACAATACAGTCTAGATGCATCTTGAACAATGAGCGTGCGCGAGGAGTCCAAAAATAATGTTTTTTTCTGCATATCTACGGAACACTCCGTTTCGATTCATACAAGATTTCTTTCCACTTCTAGCATAATTAATCAATAGATAAAAGGTCTGTAATTTTTTATTATTATTATTATAATGATTTAAATAATTTATTTTAAGGAAAAGAAGAAGACCGTACCGAATTTTTGAAGAAGAAAAACCAAGTAAAGCTCATTGAAGACGCTTTGATTTGTTGTGGCTATCGCATATTTCTACAGCGTTACCCACCTCAAATTGAGCATCTTCCTTGACGCTTCCTCTCCAGAACTACACAGAAGATGAACTGGACTATACTCTAGAGTCTAGAGCATAATGTACGCACCTATCAGTGGTGAAAGATGAAATCAAGAACAGAGGTGACAATTATTAGTTTCCTCTGCCTACACCTTTTGGACATAAGGCGTGAAGTATATTTAATACACAAACAAGTAGTTAATATAATAATTGTGATGAAAAGAGATAGGGACACACATCCGAATACAAATTTTGGGTTAATTAATCACCGCAGATGGAGACGGAATATCGGCTCTAAAACTATTACTCTACTCTACTCCATTTCTTAAAGATGTTTAATGCGTAATTAGTGTGGCGGAGGTGTGTTGCGCGTTGTGAACAGTACTCAGGCCAAAATATGTTTCCGCATCCATACTTTGGCTCGAGTATGGTTTGCAAGGTGCAGGCGATGACCTTTTAAAGTGAGCCAAGTGAAGCCTGACTCCCTAGGAGTTGATACGGGTTGGAGCCCTAAAGAAAGGCGTGTTCGACATTTTAAAACTAAGCACATAGAAGTATGATACGAGTGAAATGGTCCCGCGGACAAGACGCGCCGAGTAGGAATGCTGTGTGCGCATGTTTGCACGTTGTGCAATGCGCGTACAGCCTTTAATATAGTTTACATCCATTGTGACAAAAGAGCGTGCGCGAGGAATCCATAAATATATTTTTTTTCTGCTTATCTACGGAACACTCAATTTCGATTCATATAAGTTTGCTTTCCACTCCTTGCATAATCAAGACATAAGAAGTCTGTAATTTTAATTGTTTTTGTATTATTATAGGTTGATGTTTTTGCTGACAATTTGAATGTTATCAGATCTTACATTTTAGCCTATTGTGAAAATCACTGTATTTTGTAGTAGTTTTGTGTTCTTAATGTTATATTGATTTCCTTTTTTTATTTATTTGACACATTTAAAATGATGATTATATTTGCATGTAATTAATAAATATCAATATTGGCTGTGAACTACTCCATTAAGTAGTCAACTAGATGACCCGACACTCATCCATCGGACATCGAAGTGCAGAAGTATCGACGATTAGCAGATGATGCCCAATAATACTACTAGATGGCGACACTCAATCCTGGACGATAGCGCAATAAATAAATATTGTATTTAACCACATAAATGCTAGTACTTTTATACTGATACATAAAGCAATTCGTGCGAAATTATTCCCTAATCATACCAAAATATTCAAAAATGCACAACGTTAATGTTCAAGCTTTCACTTCTGCCGGCACTCCCGGAGTGCAACCTGTTCTTTTTTTTCACCACACACCATTAGTAAGCTACATTACCCCGGAGTGTTTTATGCACTAAAATCGCTCTTCTTCATACATTCAACTATCAGAATGCCTTACGATAACACTTAGTAGGTCAATCGAGTCTCCACTGTCCATATAAGTATATCAATTAATTAATGTAGTAGCTAATAAGTTGTTGATATCTTATTAATTTGATTTTTAATATATATGGATTATGTAATCTGAATTGAATATATAAAATAAAATAAATAAAATATCGACCGTCGTTATTTTCGAAGCGTCACCGGCTTAAACCCCTTTCTAATCCACCAGTGGCGAAGGGTGAAATTTTTCAAAAGGGAACCCGAGGCAACCTATTTTTGCCTCAGTTAACATATCGCACGGTATTCACGGTATAGGTCAATTTAACGGAAAACTAAAACTTCGACAGTGGATTAGTCTAAATTGTTACAAGAACAACATAAGTATTAGAAATATAATCACGATATCTAATACCTACATTTGTTTATTAATTTGTTATAACTTTCTTAGTAAATGTAATTTCTACTAACAAAATATATGTTATTCGTCAAACAGACCAGCAATTAACGTGTTCATAAATACCTCATATTATCGATATAAATAATCAACGTTATTCGTAAAGTTTTACTTGGTATCGACGTGCCCTTTAAATTCAGAAAATATCATAATTATTTACTTCTAACAAACATTTTATGTCTGAAATTAAAAACTAATCAGATTTACAAACAAATAATATACTTACGTGAAAGGAGACGCTACACTAATCACAAACAGTAATTTCCATAACAATGCACTACATTAATTTGTATTTACTAATTAAAAAACAACTTCTAAACAAAAAACAACACATAACTGTCAATAAATAAATTGAATTTGACAATTCACAGACATCGTAAATCGGTATCATAATAAATTATGACGTAAAAAGTGACAACAATACATAGTCGGTTAACGTGAAGCCGAGCAGGCTCGGGTTCCCTTTGCCCATATCTTTGGCGCGATTCCGACGCACAGAGAGAGATAGCAAGTCATAGAAAGTCTTAGAAAGTGCTGCCACCTATGTCCAATAACATACTACGATATGAACCCGGTGGCCAGCGGGTTACCTCGCGCCCGTGGCTCCACAATTTCATATTGGTAACGGAATTTCTATGAAAAAAAATACTAGGCGCGCCATCTAACGTTACTTAAACATTGTTTATTAATATAACACATCGATATTGATTATGTTAACAAACAACAGGCAGATGGCCGATAGATGTCATTATTAAGTGATCATTAATGTTAGTTATAACGATTATTATTGTTCCTAGCTTAGTATTTTCTAAATTTATAATTTACTTATCAAATATATTGTGAAGTTCCCAAAACCTAAAAGGGAAGCCGGTAGGAATCGGGTTATATGGACGCTTCGCCACTGTAATCCACCTAGTCAGGGGATGTTTATGACAAATCACCTGTCCGGTGGTGTTTGCGTAGCATACGGGTGCGCGCCCCCGGCTCCCCGAGCTGCTATTGACTCCAAACACAAGGTATTCCGAGTCAGTAGTATCCCAGTATACCATTTCCTACCTTAAGGCCTAAGTAGCCCATCTAAATTCTCCATTTCCTAATCCTTTTAAAAGTCCTACTCTCTATGCGTATTATAAAAAATATATGCTATAGTCGGGGTGGGTCCGTTCAGTAATGAGTCCTTTTAAATGCAGCATAAACTTTAATAATTCTTTAAAACTAAACTTAGTCTAAGAACAATAGCCGCCATAGTGTCTACGTGACTCCCACGGTACGCGCGCAGGCGTACCCGATTGGTCGGCGACATGTGACGTGAGGCGCCTGCACGCTCCGCGTTTCGGATATTCGTCGTTACGAGGTGTATCGTGCAGGCACCTTACCGCGACCTAAGCGGACGGGGAGTTTGCGATCAGATACTGCTATACACTCCCCCTCGGGTTCATGAATGCGTCCTCGCTCAGGAACACGCTCAAGAACAACAGAAACAGGCTGTGTATGACGAGGCCGGCCTCTACTACGCTTTGGCATAATCGGAGGAGGGGGCGCGTCATCTCTATTAACGAATGGCGTAAGCTGGGACGCGTGAAACCTGCCTAAAACATCGTCAGGGGCATTAAGTCTTGATACCAGGTAAGTAGTAGGGCTAGTTCTTCTAATAATCATATAAGGACCGTCTCTTTTAGGTACAAATTTAGCCGATAACCCTTTTGCAGCATTACTCAATACATGCGACTTAACCAAAACTTGATCTCCAACATTAAATTGTTCAGATTTACGACCCTTATCAGCATATTCTTTACGCCTATCCTGTTCCTTTTCTACTCTATCCCTAACCGTAACTAAAGAATCTAAGAATCTCTTTATATAGGGCGTGATCTGAGGCACAAAATTATCCTTTTTTAAAACAGCTCTTATATCGAAGTGAGCGTCAACAGGTGATCGCAGTTCTCTAGCCAATGTAAGAAAAGCTGGTGAAGCGCCTGTTGTTTGGCACATAGCCGAATTCATAGCAAAACGAACTGATGGTAAGTGGTTAGGCCATGAAGAATGCTCAGTGTCTACCAACTGAGCCAACTGTGCTTTTAGATCTCTATTTTTCCTTTCGGCCGGGTTTGCTTCTGGGTGATACAAGGGTAACAAATCCTGTTGTATCCCCAGAATGTACATGCACTGTTGCATAACGGCAGATACAAACTGTACGCCATTGTCTGAGACAATGCGACGCGGAAGGCCATACCTGAGGAAATATTCCTCGATTAGAGTTCGAGCACAAGCTTCTGAAGTGGCGTTAGTGAGAGCAAAAAGCTCGACCCACCGAGTAGCTGTGTCCTCTACTAACAAAATGTATTTCTCCCCCTTCTCTCCAGGAGGGAGCGGGCCAAACAAATCTATCGCCAAAACCTCTCCCCTTTGATTTAAGACCGGGGTCTGTAAAAGGCCTGAGGGCTTTAAATTTGATGATTTGTACCGCTGGCAGGTTGCACATGACTTGACAAAGTCAGCAACGCAACGTCTCATACCAGGGAAGAAAAATCGCTGTGAAAGCTTGTGTAAGGTCCTGTCAATACCTTGATGGCCAGCAAGTGGAGTATCATGACATTCCTTCAAGATATTGAGTCGCAAACTTGTAGGAAGAACAAGCTGCGGTTCCTCAACATCGACATCAGGATTGTATCTATAAAGGACTCCTTGCTGCATAAAATAACCTCGCTCGGACCAGCGTTTGTCTTCCACTGCATCATTACTTTCAAGACCATTAATAATTATTTTTTTTAGCTCCGGATCATCTAACTGAGCAGACCGCAGATCAGCAGGACTTCGCGTAGGCAAGTCAACGACAACCGTACATATACCACACTGACCTTTACTGTTTTCTTCGCAGGTAGGACGACTCAAAGTGTCGGCGACTACATTGGCCCTGCCAGGAGTGTACTCGAACTGGATGTTAAACTCCTGTAACTTCAGAGCCCACCGGACTAATCTACCTGATGGTGACTTCAAACTCAACAACCACTTTAGAGGCTGATGATCGCTACCTATAATAATTTGCTGACCCTCGATATATCCTCTAAAACGATCGACTGACCACACTACCGCAAGTGCTTCCCTTTCGGTAGTACTATAATTACGCTCGGCAGGGTTTAAAAGACGGCTGGCGTACGCTATCGGGCGTTCGTCTTTCCCTTGTCCCTGCAGCAACACTGCGCCGAGAGCATAATTGCTGGCGTCAGTGCGCAAGACAAACGGTTTACCGTAATCAGCTTGGGCAAGAATGGGTGCAGACGTTAAAAGCCTTTTAAGCTCCTGAAACGACTGATTTTGCTCAGAGCCCCATACCCATGGTTGATTCTTCTTTAGGAGACGTGTTAGAGGTTCAGCAACTTTCGAAAAATTTAAAATAAATTTTCTGAACCACGAACATGTCTGAAGAAATGTTTTGAGGTGACGTAGCGAATTGGGTGCTTTCATATCTGCCACAGCGCGAACTTTGTCATGATCAGGCGAAACCCCGTCCTGAGTGATGACATGTCCCAAATATTTAATTTCTTCGCGCGCGAAAACACACTTTTCGCGATTGGCGCGAAGATTAAATAAGCGCAACCTCTCAAAAACTGCTTGTAAATCAGCGATATGCTGGTCAAATCCTTCTGAAATGACGAGCAAATCGTCTTGGTAGGCTAATAGAGTCACATTCTTAAGTGAGGCGCCAGAGCGCAACCTATCTATAAGCCGTTGGAATGTCGATGGAGCGTTTTTTAACCCAAACGGCATTCTTTTAAAACGATATGTTCCGAATGGCGTCAAAAATGCAGTTTTGTCCCTGTCACATTCTCGAACCGAAACATTCCAAAATCCACTTCGCATATCTAATGTACTCATTATGCAATTACGCTTGGTAGATTGTATTAACTCATCTATAAGCGGCATCGGGTACACGTCGGTTTTCGTTATCGCGTTAAGTTTTCGGTAGTCTACGCAGAAACGAACTTGACCGTTTTTTTTAGGCACTAATAACGCAGGAGAACCCCATGCCGATTCGCACTCTTCTATTATATCATCAGCTAACATCGTTTCTATTTCAGATTGCATAACAGCTCTTTTCGCGGGAGTTAACCGATAAGGAGGAACCGCTATAGGACTATGTTCGCCGGTGTCTATTGTGTGTTCCGCGAATGTAGTCGGTTCGCCTTTTAACTCAAAGACATCTTTATTATTAATTAGGAACTGAGAAAGTACCTCGCGCTGCTCGTCGCTGAGCTGTGACGCTTCCTCATCCCTAAGAATACTACTAACAGGCAAAGTATTCAGTTGATGTGGCTGTGATGCTTTTTCAGATAGAAGAAGGAAGTGCTCATTTGCGTTATCAGCAAAGTGCCACTTAGAGTTTCCAAAATCAACACTAATATTAAAATTTATGAGAAAATCTATACCTAAAAGAGTCTCATTCTTATCCGCATCTGGGAAAATTAAAAAATTTACTAGCCTGGTTCTGCCTTCTAGAGTAACGTTAACTTTTGTTTTAAGAACACTCATTGTTCTGCTAATGCCATCTGCCAATTTTATATTTTCCACACTGGAGGACATTGGGTGATGATGATCCTTCAAAAGAGCGTATAGCGTATGGCCAGCCACACAGCTTTTTGCAGCCGAATCTACTAAAGCTATACCATTTTTACCCAAAATGCTAATTTTTAATATAGGGCGCAGAAAAGGTCTACTCCCATAAAAAGATTTACAATTACTGGCAATTTCGTACGAAAGTTGAGAATCATTTTTAATTTCGGAAAAAATTTGAGAACCACTTTTATTCTCGGAAAAATATTGAGAACCACTTTTAACTTTGGAATAATGTTGAGAACCATTATCAATTTCGGAATAGCGTTGATAACCATTTTCAGTTTCTGAGGAGTCGGAATTATCAGTAAAATATTGAAACCCTAATATTGACTGTAACACATTATTGTTAGTTTGTGATGGCAACGCAAACTCCCCCTCGTCACAAGTAGAATATACAGGTGTTTTAACGCAATTACACATTTTCATATTCTTATAAATACGCATTTTAAAATTACGACAATAATCACACATTTCAGTTTGAGAAACAGAACTTTGTAAAATATTACTGTTATTATTAATATTACAAGAATCGTCGGCAAACCTTACGCTACTTTTCGGTGACGGGGTACTTGCTTGTGGCGGCGGCGGCGGCGGCGATGGCAGCGGCCGGGGCGGCAGCGGCGTCAACGGCGGCTGGGACGGCAGCGGCGGCCGGGGCGGCAGCGGCGGCCGGGGCGGCAGCGGCGGCCGGGGCGGCAACGATGCGTCGGTCGCGCAGCGCCTATCGCTACGCACGGAACGCGCGCGAAGCGACTTGATGCAGTGAGGCACCTGGGACTCAGATAATAAAGAATAGAACGCTGAACGTTCCTTATTAACCGCGTTATTACATTTTGTACACTTTGCGCGTATTACGTTCGCGGCACCACAACCGTAACATTTAACGTCTTTGGTGTCCTCACTTGTTGCATTATTTTTTAATTTTTCACATGTGTCTTTACTGTGACCGGCGCGTTTACAGTAAACACAAAACTTCGTTTTTCCTGCTCTTGTCGTAGCGTCTCTAATTTTTGTAGTACTCGACGGAGCGGCGGAGGCACGCGAGGACTCGGCGGCGGCGGCAACGGCGCGTGCTGGTTCTGTGGGGGCAGCGCGGGCAGCAGCGGCGCGTTCTTCGCGACTGGACGATGTCGACGTTTTGGTACCATCATGCCGAACTTCACTAAGCGAGTCTTCAATGGCTCTCGCTTTT
The DNA here is from genome assembly GCA_947568825.1 of Sphinx pinastri. Classification (NCBI taxonomy): domain Eukaryota; kingdom Metazoa; phylum Arthropoda; class Insecta; order Lepidoptera; family Sphingidae; genus Sphinx; species Sphinx pinastri. The sequence goes on along the minus strand of OX387614.1, from coordinate 2,852,730 downwards.
TTAAGTAATTCGTCAAACGTGGAAACTGAATCTCTGTCTATACGTTTACGAATGCGGCGGTCCAATAATCCAAACGTCATATCTAACTCGACGCGTTCAGCTAGGTCACCTTGGGGCAGTTTTGCTAACAAGGCACGAACTTTTGAAATAAAACGATCAGTGTTTTCTTTACCTTGGACCAAGGAAAACAGCTCAACGTATATTCGGAAAGGCGGCCGGCGTTCACCATACGCACTTCGGAGCTTCGAAATGGCCTCCTCCCATGTTCTAGTAGTACCTTTTACGCCTTGCCACCATGTTCCTGCTGAAGAATGGAGTAACATCGACATACCTAATAATGCGTTCTCGTCGCATATATTTAAACATGTTTTATACACTTCTATGGCATCAATGAAATTGTCCACGGATTCTTCCGGGCTACCACTAAATCTTGATGCGCACTTTGAAAAATTATTTTTCGCAATGGCGGCAACACATGTAGCATTTGGATAAATTGACATCGTTTGCGGTGTGGAAGAGCGAACTTCATGTACAATTTGCCTGCAAAACTCTGCTTGCGACTGCTGTAGCGTAGTCAGTAGTGTAGCTAACGCTTCTTGAGTCATTGTGACATTTTTCTCGGGTTCTTCCTGAACAGAGTCGTCGGCACTCAGCGACTTGCGTCTTCGCGGCATTTTGGGGCGAAAATCACAAAACAACGGCAAATGAGTTTTACAAACTTCTATAAGCTGCACTGGAGCTGCACAGTTGTCGGTCGCGACGCTAAGTTCAAAACTTTTTGTGTGAACTAGGTAGGTACACTAACGAACTCATAAAAAAAAGTTTGATCTGCACTCAAAATTGACTCCAACCCCTTGTTTAATACTAAACACACGTTGGGACGCCAAGATATAGTCGGGGTGGGTCAGTTCAGTAATGAGTCCTTTTAAATGCAGCATAAACTTTAATAATTCTTTAAAACTAAACTTAGTCTAAGAACAATAGCCGCCATAGTGTCTACGTGACTCCCACGGTACGCGCGCAGGCGTACCCGATTGGTCGGCGACATGTGACGTGAGGCGCCTGCACGCTCCGCGTTTCGGATATTCGTCGTTACGAGGTGTATCGTGCAGGCACCTTACCGCGACCTAAGCGGACGGGGAGTTTGCGATCAGATACTGCTATAATGCTCTTGTTCTGCATTTTGTGTATCTGATGGAAAAATACAAATTATTATATTGGCGGCATGCTCGTAGCGCTCATAATATTAACACGCGTAGCGTGTGCCGCACTGGCGTTCGGGTTTGCTACGCGAGTAACAAGCATCGATGGAATAATCATTGCTTTGAGCTGGCCGCGGAAGCTAAATATTACAATACAGTTGCAATAAAAAACATGCGTTTTTTTGAAATATACTAACATTTTTGAAATATAATAATATAAGTATGTTATGTATATAGAATTTTTAGCTAATTATGAATGGAGGAGTGCAGCGGAGGAACGCTGTGGTGGAGTGCAGCGCAGGAGTGCTGCGGAGGAGTGCTGCGCGTTGCATATGGCACGTAATGCTAGTTATGTGCTTACATAATCATAGCTGGCATTGCGTACCATACGCAAAGCGATGCCGTTTAATGAAGTTTACATGGTTCAGCATATATTATATTTTTACTTTTTTTTGTGACACTGTAGTTAAATTTAGCCATTTTGACATTGTTCAATATATAGTGTTCAAGTTCCAACTCGCGCGCGGTTGAACACGCAGCGCTCACGCGACGCTCCGTCTTCTAAAAATCCGAAAAATAGATTAAATCACACCAAAATACCCGTGTCATACACCAAAAGTTGCGCGCTACGAAAAGGAACCTGCTCGCGTTTGATCCATCTAAATCAGACGCGATTTGAATAATATATCTATAAATAAGTGTTACGTCATAAGTTCCACCGACGGAAAAGTGCGTGCGGCTTACGATTCATCGCCTGCAATACGACTTTTCGGACTGCAGTTTGGTGGGCAACCCCTCAGCCCACCCTCCAGTGCAAACTCAGATTTTTGTGACGCGAAACCAGTAGCAACCAAACAGAGATTCACCCGCACGTCTGGGATTACTTTTCTACCTGCAGTCCGGACGGCATACCTCGGCCGGGGTACCGTTACGATGTCGGTCTGAGGATGCCTTTGGCTCGTCAGGATCCCATGCATGCCTTGGCACAGTCCCATTAACGTACTACTCCTTTAAGTGGAAGAAATCTGAACTTTAGTGAATGAGTGACTAAGTTTTGATTTTCAAAGTGACCTCCTATTTCACCTGGATTTGCTACCTTCAAGCTCGAAGTGCCTCCAGGTCCGACCTATTTTCGTCCAACTTCCCACCAAAAATCAACGTGATCGGGCTAGTGGTTTGGCCAGGACCTTGGTTTTATCAACTGACCAATCAGAAGAAAGTGCTTAGTTGCTCGTTTGTGGTGGGTCTCTCGCTATAAATGGCGGTGCCTCCAGCTTCTCAGGATTCCCCCCCAACCTCGTACACTAAAATCAACACGATAACGCTTCACCCTGAACCACAAAAGTGATTTATGTGTTCTACAAAACTGTGCCTTTAGACTTCGATAACCAAAAACTAGTCATAAACATGGCCCCAACTAATACCGACCTCCCTAAGTTACCGGCCACCACCGAGGAGGCCACTACCCTGGAAAACTTCGTGGAAGTCATTACTAAGCTGGCGAACTCAATCTCCCGGGCAGTTGCAGAGGGAAAAATCATAACTGCCGCTAATAAGCGCCTAATCTCCCTGGCCTCAGAGGAGATTCGAAGAACTACGCGAAATCTGAATAAACTTGTGGGGACCGGGGGCGATAGAAACCAATGCCCCGCCACCACTACCACCACTTGCGACAACAACAAAGGTGAACTTATTTCCTGCATACGCGACGAGCTCGAAAAACACCTCGCCGCAGTAAGCGCACACACAAAAGATGCCTTGCAGCAACAGCAGCAACAACTGAAGCGACTGCAGCAGCAACAGCAGAAACAACAACACCAACAGCAGACTCAAAACACCTATGCCACCGCCGTGGTCGCTGGCACCGGGGCCACCTCCAACTTTGTGAAGCCGCCCCAAACTCGCCCAGCTATAATAGTCACACCCAAGACCGCACCGAACAACAAGCAAGAGGCAATTACTGCCTTTAAGAGAAGCATAACTTTTCGTAACTCCAACTACGCTCCGGCTAGAGTGCAGGCCATTTCAAACGGTAAGCTCAGGGTGGAGTTCGACCGTGCCGAACAGAGGGACGATGCCCTGAAACGGCTGCAGGGAGCACAGGAGGTATGCGCGGAACCCGCTCGACGCCTTAGGCCCATGTTCATTCTTAAGGGCATCTCTGGAGAGATTCCTGCTGAGGACCTCGTGGACCTCATCGCGCGCCAAAACCCGGAGGTTGGCCCTTTGGTGGCTGCCGGCGGGAGTCTCGTGTTTAGATTCAAGCGGTCAAATCGTAACCAGAACCTTTATAACGCTGTATTTCTTGCGAGCCCGGGTGTTTGGCAGAAAATTACGGAGGCGGGAAGGGTTTGCGTGGACCACCAGCGGGTTCACGCAGAAAACTTTTCTCCCTTTCTCCAGTGCTTCAGATGCCTTCAATTTGGGCACACACGCGCTAAATGCTCGTCCAAATCCACCCCTTGCGCATACTGTGCGAGCAGCGCACACAACATCGACCAATGTCCCTCTCGCGAAAAGAAGGCTACACCCAAGTGCCTTAACTGCCACGACCACAACTCCCGCTACAACACCGGGTTAGACCTCGGACACAAGGCCACCTCCCTCACATGCCCACGGCTGCTAGTCATGAAGAACAAGATAAACAACAAAGTCGATTATGGATTATAAGACCGATCTCCAGATAGTTCAGTGCAACTTAGATAAGTCTAAAAACTGTCAGCAAGAATTCGTCGTATCCTTCATGGCTGGTCCTTATAAAATTGCCCTGCTCTCGGAGCCCTATGTGGGCGCCGGTAGCGAGGTCCGTCCGATTCCCGGCATTAATATCTACCAGTTTCTCACCGGGGATCGTGTCAAGGCATGCGTATTCATTAAAGCCGACATAAACATGGCATTAGGCCTGTCTCAGTACTCCACCTCTAACCTTAGCGTGGTTCGGCTGGACGTGGGCTGCCGGCGAATGTATTTCGCCTCGGCCTACGTCGAGCCCAGGCACGACCCCCATAACACTCTTGACAAAATTCACCATTTCCTGAGGTCGGTCCAGGGCAGCTCTGTGGTTTTGGGCGGGGATTTCAACGGATGGCACCCCATTTGGGGCAGCACCGTATCTAATCCCCGCGGCAACGACATCGTGGAGCTGTCTTGCAGCACCGACCTCTACGTTTGCAATATTGGGTCGACCCCCACTTTCGAATCTGTTGCCCACGGACGCGTCCGCTCGTCTATCATAGACTTAACACTTGCATCTGGCAACATTTTTGACTGCATTCGGGGGTGGAGTGTCGACCTCTCTATTTGTCCTTCATCACAACATAACGCCGTTGTGTTCGAGGTCGATCCCGACATACACACTTCACTCACCACAGAATACACCACACACTCCACTTTCCGGTACAAAAGCTCCAACGCCCACTGGGGACGCTTTTCAAATTCTCTCCATACCACCTTCACGAGATCTGATGTGCTGGAAAGGGAAATTCACACGCTCGGCATTGAGGAGCTTGACACCCTCATTGCCGAAATCACACAACACTTACACACGGCTTGCCTGGACTCCATGCCGGTCAAACGGGGAGGTGCCAAATACCGACCCCCCTGGTGGACCGAGGCATTGGAGACTAGAAAGACCACCGTCATTCACCTACACCGTCAGTTACACAACTCATCAAGACACGGGGAGCCGACCGAATCTCTTGCCGAGGAACTCCAAAACGCAAAATGCCTGTACGCGCAGGAGATCCGCGCAGCATCATGCGAAAACTTCAGGAGATTCTGCGAGCTCCAGACCGGGGAGAACGTCTGGTCCCTTACAAATCGCTTACTTAAGGACTCAGCTCCCAGACGCCCCCCTATCACCCTCAGGCTCGGTGACCGGTTTACCGACGGAGGGAAGGAAACCGCTGAGGCCTTGCTTCGGCATTTTTACCCCGACGACGGGCCGGATACCGAACCCCACCACCACCTTCTCCGATCCTCATCATCGTTGCCCCTACCTGACTCCCCTAACGACCCTCCGTTCGTGGTCGGTGAGGTACTGGAGCATCTCGAGCATATGAACCCTAAGAAGGCTCCAGGGCTTGACGGCCTCACTGCTGACATATGTTTTCAATTCGCAAAAGTTTATCCAACCTTAATCACCGACGTAATGAACAGATGTCTTACTTTACAGTACTTCCCCCGGCAGTGGAAGGCGGCGTACGTCAAGAAAAAAAAAAAAAAAAAAAAAAAATAGTTTATTCATCACGTAGGCGAACATAATTGCACTTATGATAAGTCAAGATACATTCAATTAATAATAATAATTATTACAAAAAGTCACTTATATAACTACAGACATTTTTATAGGGAGTAAAATCAATGAAAAATAAATAATGAAGCCAAGCTCGGGCTGGCAGGAAAGAGAAGATAAAAATAAAATAAAAAAAAGAAAATCATTTTTATAATAATAAAATAATGGAAGGAACGCGTCGCGATCCTCACCGGTGAGGACACTACAGGCCCTAACCTAGCTAACCTACCAGCCTTTCACTAGCTACCTAAGCGATGACTACCCGAAGAAGAAAGGCAGAAAGAAACTCCGGGCTTACTTTTTTGTCATCATTTGTCCATTGAATCTTTATAATATTCTTTTTTTTTCAAGTCTTTTGCATACAAAGTCAGATTAGTTATATAAGCTAATGCACACACATCACCGTTAAATTGAGATAAAATCCAATTGAAGGAATTTAAAAAACACTAAACTCTACACCTAAAAAAAAAAAAAAAAACATAATTAGAGCAGAGAACACAAATAAATAATTATAATTAAACGGTGTACAGAGTGCATACGCCTACATTTACAAACATAATTTTTGAATTTTATTTGGTTTTCGAGCAATACGCACAATTTAAATAATTTATAATTTTAAAGGCAAGCGCAACACAATGATCGGTCGGTCGTCATTAACATTAAATGATTATATATTAACGCGAGGATAATTATAATTGAGGTATATATATGAATGTCAAATAAAGATTTAATATTAATTATAATGTCAATATTGTAGATGAGTACACATGACATTTTATGCAATTATCTTCTAATATTATGTGTTAACATGGTTGGCCATAGTGTGCAGGACCAATTTTCCAAACTGTCTGATCATCAAGGTAATCCGATACATTATAATACCCCTTAGACATTAACTCGCGCTTAACGTAACACTTGAATTTGTGTCCGGGTAGATTAGTTATTTCGGAGGGAAGTTTATTATAAAATTTTATTCCATTTGCTAAATATGATTTACTTGTTTTACAGAGCCTAAAATTTGGAACAACTAGTTTATTCTTATTTCTAGTGTTCAGACAGTGCAAGTCACTGTTTTTCATAAAAGTACTAAGGTTTTTGCGAACATACATAATATTCTGAAAAATGTATTCGGCCGGCAAAGTCAGTATATTGACCTCTTTAAACAGTTGTCTAAGAGAATCGCGAGAGCGAAGGTTATAAATAGCACGAATCGCTCGCTTCTGTAAGATAAAAATGGTCTGCAGATCTGCAGCAGAACCCCACAGAAGACTGCAATATGACATAATGCTGTGGAAGTAAGCAAAATATACCAACCTCGCCGTAGCCACATCAGTTAGATGTCTAATTTTCCTAATAGCAAAGACGGCAGAACTCAATTTGCTTGCAATTCTTTGAATATGGGGTCCCCATTGCAATTTATTATCGACTGAAACCCCCAGGAAGACCGTTGAGGGTACTAATTCTAGTTTATTCCCGTCTAAATCAATGTTTACTTCATTTTTATTGTTAAGTAACGAGAAACGGACACACTTAGTTTTTGCCGCATTTAGAAGTAAATTATTAGCAGAAAACCAGTCGGAAATCAATCTAAGTACTTTATTTGGCTCTGTAAGATTCTCTTCCCTTCTATTTATCTTAAATATTATCGAAGTGTCGTCAGCGAATAACACAACTTCAGCCATATTGTTAACCATGTAGGGAAGGTCATTTATATAGACTAAAAATAAAAAAGGACCCAAAATGGATCCTTGGGGAACCCCAATCCTAACTAAGGAGCCTGCGGAGAAGACGTTGTCGAGATAATCCCCAAACCTGGGAAGCCTGACTATTCCGATATCGGGTCTTTCCGGCCGATTGGTCTGCTGCCCGTTTTTGGCAAATTGTTAGAGCGGCTCTTCATTAAAAGGGTCACCTATAAGGCGTCCAGGAGCGGAAAAGCCAACGAACGTCAGTTCGGATTTCGAGAGCAAACTAACACCACCGCTGCTCTCCACACCGCCCTGGAACTCGTCAGGAGGGCAAAGGAAGAAAAGCACCTGGTCGCTGCGGTGTCTCTGGACATCAAGGCGGCCTTTGACAATGCCTGGTGGCCTGCGCTACTGCATAGGCTTAGGGTGACCGAATGCCCGAGCAACATATTCGGGCTTATACTAAGCTACATTTCTGACCGTAGCCTCACCCTAGACCATGCCGGGGTGCGGGTCTCTAAAGGCATGTCCAAAGGGTGCGTACAAGGTTCCACTTGTGGGCCCGTCCTTTGGAACCTCATCCTCGATGAGCTCCTGGACAGGCCGCTCCCTCCTGGGTGCCACTTGCAGGCTTACGCGGACGACGTGCTTCTCATTGTTTCTGCCAGAGACGTGAGCGCACTCGAAAGCGCCACTAATTCGGCCCTCGACAACATCGCCGCATGGGGGAGGAGCGTCAAACTGCAGTTTGGCGCTGCCAAAACCCAGGCTGTCGCTTTTTCACCTCGGGCCAGGTCTGCGGAATTTGCCATGGACGGGCATCGGATCGCTTTCACACCGGAAATTAAACTCTTGGGCGTGGTGGTCGATCAAAAACTCACTTTCCGGAGCCACGTGCGCCACGTCACCAGCAAGGCTATCAAAATATTCCATAAACTATGTCTGTATGTTAAACCCACATGGGGTGCGCACCCGGAAAACGTGCGCACCATTTATAAACACGTAATCGAACCAATTGTCACCTACGCTGCTGGTGTCTGGGGGCACGTGACCCATAAAAAATACATACGCGCCATGCTGGCCAGCGTGCAACGCGGTTTCGCACTCAAGGCCATCCGTGCCTTCCGAACGGTATCGACCACCGCGGCCATAGCTTTGGCCCAGTTCACCCCTCTGGACCTCAAAGTCCTGGAGGTCCACAAATTGGAGCAGGCCAGGCTTTCTGGGTACTCTGATCTCCTCCCTGGGAACATCCCGCTTGAGTCCCCAACACCAATACATCAACTCCTACATCCTGCTGATCGTGTTAGCATTACGTTTGTAACCTCCTCCAACCAAGAGGAAGTCGACGACATGATCAGCCACACTACAATACAACACAACATCTACACCGACGGCAGTAAGCAAGATGATGGAAGGGTGGGCGCTGCTTTCGTGTGTTTCGACCCTGGCGGAAATACCACTATTCACAAGTATAAGTTGCACGACTGCTGTACCGTGTTCCAGGCGGAGCTACTCGCTATATTGCACGCGTGCCAGTGGGCTCTTGACCACAGGTATACCGAAGCCAACATCTTCTCGGACTCTCTATCGTCTCTTATGGCGTTACAAAACCGCAGCAACACCCACCCTCTGGTGTCCCGGATTCACAAGCTGATCTGGGACTACCGGTCCGTGGGGTCGCTGCGGTTCGGCTGGGTCAGGAGCCACGTCGGTATCGTGGGTAACGAACTCGCGGACGAGGCGGCCAATTTGGCTTGCTCCCTTCACCGAGCCCCTGATTATGCCAGATTCACCCTAGCGTACATCAAAGGGCTCCTCCGCGGCTCCTCCCTGGACGCCTGGCAGTCACGTTATAGCGACGCTGTGCAGGGCCGGCACACCTGGGCACTCCTACCGGACCTTCGCCTTATCCGAGAGTTGTGGAAACGCACCACTCCCACTTTTTTTTTAACACAGGCTCTCACCGGGCATGGCTTCCACAGAGCCTACCTCCATCGGTTTAAAATATCACCTACTGACAAGTGCCCTTGTGACGACACCACTATCCAAAGTGTGAACCACATTCTGGAACACTGCCCCAGATTCCTCACGGCACGCCACAAACATGAGGCCACGTGTAATCGCTATGGGGTGCGCCCCTACGTCCTAGCCGACTTGGTGAAATACAACGCCACCATCGCCTCCTATCAGGAATTAGCTAACTCCACCCTGGGCAAACTCAAACAGTTCAATAATAATAGCAGCAACAATTCATAACTGCTCGTCGCTGTACTTTTCCTTGCCTGTGATTAACACATTTTTTTTTACATTACATAATAATGTATACTCCTGTTGTGTGTTAGTTTAAGTAATGTTAATATTTCATTATTTATATATATATGTATATATATTTTTTATTAAGATTATTTTTCTTCTAATTTAGAATAATTGTTATGTGTCCTTTCTAATTGCTTTATTGGAGGGGGGTGAACTACGTATCAAATAGCGGAACTTCGCCCCCCTCTGACACCTTTCTGTGAAAACATATCGATAATATTGTATATAATTATAAACAATTGTTAAACCAGAATAAAAAAAAAAAAAAAATAAAAAAAAAAAAAATATATAGTGTTCAATTATAGTTATAGTGACGACCGATCTATATTTGTTACTATCAATTACTAAAGATATGATGTATGTATATTAGTGCAAATTATATTGTAAACGTGGGTTAATGCATCATGAACGCCAACATATTTTTATTTGGTTGCTTAAACCAAAGGTTACTAGATAAAATGAATACTCAAAATGAACAAGGCTTAATTAATGTACAAAAATCATACATTCATGCACACTCACGCCCTTATCCCATAGGGTTGGGTACAGACTATTGAGCGTCACATGCTATGATGGTGACACACTTCTTTCGCCTGTTCTACATTGATAGTTCGCCTACGCCGACTCGTTTATTTTATAGTCTAAACTAAGTATGGTTACGTCTAGGGTATAACTTAACCCTAGTCGCATGCCGCTGTATTCGACAGTTGCAGTTAAGTACATAATTTATTAGATAAAGCCTACAGAATTTTCTAATTATTTATTAATATTTATTTTAGTTATACCCTAGACCATACTTATTTCAGACTATCAATAGGAATATTTTCTTGTTTGTGTTATTCTTTCCGTAGTCGGTTTTTAGTTTTTTTTACTTATTTTTTATTTCACATTTGTAGTATTTCGTGAACAATAAAACATTTGTTATGTTAAGTGTAGTTTTATAAAATACTTTGATACTTGAATTACTAAATAGAGAATATTGTCTTAATTATTACTTTGTACGCACTTCAAACAGGGTTTTTTGGAAGTGAATACAGCCAATTTCTGTCTCTAAAATCCAGACATAAGATTCCAAATCGTGGCCCTTATGTAACCTACTTTTGTTTCGTTTGTTATTACCAATACTCACTATCATATTAATACGTATATTATTGTACTAATGTTGAAATTTATTTGTCTAATAAAAATGAAACACGTTGAGTCGTAAAGCATTTATTTCTCATTTACGTGTTATGTATTTCATTAAGATTTCATGTCGCTGAATTGACTAAAACTTCTGCGAGAAATTGATCAGCTGGCTTAATACTTAAGTGATAACGAGCATATACAATGCGCATTACATCTGAGTAACAACCATCGTGCAATGCAGCTGCAACAAACTCCTGTGATAGCATTTCTATCTTTTTTTCCGTTTTATTACAATAAATCCAAAATGGAACTTTCGGAGTACACGCCAGAACACCAGCTTTGTTCGAATTTAGTAAAAACCTTTTCTCTCTAAGGTGGTCTTAGTTCTGTTCAGATTGATTATCTCGTAACACTCCATTCTATAAACCATGGCTATGTAGAAGTCGGGTGCGTATAAGCCAGTTCTAGCTTGAAAAATAAGCAATAATAATTGAATATGTAAATGTAAATACCGAGATAATACAACTGTAACTCTAACAGTCGTGACAGATGAAACTTAATGTGTTTTGAAAAAGGTAGAGTTTTTATCCATTCTGTCAATACTCTTGTTTTACCGAATAAAGAATTTATTACAATGGAATATGGTAAATTACTGTAAATGGTAAAAACTGGAAAATTACTGTGAGCTTGTACTCAAACTTGATGGTAAAATTGAAAAATATGAAAGTCAACGCTTACAAACTTCAATGGAATCTTTCTCTACCTCACACAACCCAACAGCTGAGAAACGCGCAAATAAAACGAAAGAACTAACCAACAAACACGAGCCCCAACTAGTGCAAACTAAAGTAATAACCCATAGCACAATTGAGTTTGCGGGCGAAAATAAATCTGAAGAGGCGACGAATGACAATAGTTGTTTAACGCCTAAACGTAGCAATGAAATAAATGTGAATAACAAGGGATTTGCTGCAGATGACCGCCAATAGACTGAGGTGAAGAAACGTAGGAGCCGTATTCCTACTTCTATGTGCGGAGCGGCTGGTCCATCAGTGACTACCTTAAAGGCGGTTGACCCTGTAAAATATTTGCACTTGTGGAATATGGTATCCGATGGTAAAGAAGTTCTCGAGTATTTGCAACAATTATGCCCAGCTGGTTCTTGTACAGTGGAAGAGTTAAAACCTAAAGGAAACTACAAGTCTTACAAGATTGGAGTACCTACAGCCTACTACGAGTTATGTTTCTCCGCTGACGTCTGGCCTATGCACGCGAAGATAAAACGGTGGATAAATTATAACAAAAAGTTTACAAATACATCCGAGATCGCCCATAAAACTATATCGACATCTAACCATCAGCCCTTTCGTGCCGAAAGCGTTATGCAACAAAAGCGCTCAAATTCAGGCTCTGTACCAGAATGTGCGAGGACTTAAAACCAAGCTTCGTGTATGGCGTAATAACCTCTTATCTTCGGAACATGACCTTATTGCTGCTACTGAGACTTTTCTTGATAGTTCTGTGGAAGATTCTGAACTTGTGTGCTCAGATTGGACCATAGTACGTCGGGATAGAGAAACAGCTTGCGGAGGCGTACTCCTAGCTTCGCGTGCTCCCACCGTCCTTCAGACGCTCAGGAACTTTGAAACAGACTGTGGTGAAGACTTATGGGCGAGTTATATATTACACGGGGGTACTATTAATGTGTGCATAGTTTATATCAAGCCAAGTGCCAGCGACAGCGATTATATGAGATGGTTTTGCAAGGTGGAAAGTTTCATCAATAACTTAAAAGGCACAGTCCTAATTAGTGGTGACATTAATCTAAATAGTGCATCACTGAACATAAACAACTACTTTAATTACTTCTTGTCATATTGTAACTTGTCAGAGAATAATCATGTGACAAATGATTATGGTGGAATGTTGGATATTGTGCTGACGCGGGACAGCACAGACCTACGAGAAGTAATTGTTGGAGCTACAGAGGGGATTGTACCTCCTGATGCTTATCACTCTCCTCTTGATATTTATATCAACATTTCCGCTTATCGTTTCTCAGATCATTTTGAGCCTGCTACTTTAGATGTTCGTAAAGACTGGAATTTTATAAAAGGTGACTATACGGCTTTACAAGATATGGTTTCTAAATTATCATGGAATGACCTCTATGAAATGAATGACGTTCATAAAAGCGTAAATTATTTTTATGATGTCCTATATAATATTTTCGACACTTGTATTCCTAAAAAAATACGTAAAACTTCTCCAAGTAGAAGATACCCGGTTTGGTTTACCCGTGACATTATTGAGGATACGAAACTCAAGTTGAAGCTTCACCGCCAATGGAAACACACCTATTCCCAAGACACTTATTATTTATTTTCTGATTTAAGATCTAAGTTAAAGGAACGCATTGCTATTGCTTATGATACTTATCTGGCTAGTATAGAGCAAAATATTAAGTCTAATCCTCGCGACTTTTGGCGCCACGTATCGAGTCTACGATCAATGGGTGGTTTCGAGTCAAGGGTGGAATATAAAGGCAACTCAGTCAGCGGAGTTAAGGCTGCTGAAGCATTTGCTGACTTTTTTTTCCAGTGTTTTCCTTTCTGAAATACCCAAACTCGACGCATCTCACGTAAGAAACCAAAGTCCAATACTCTCAAGTAGATATGTTATCGTGCAAGAAGTTACTCCAAATGACGTTGAAATAGGGATTCGGAGTTTGAAGTCCAGCAGCTCCATTGGTCCTGACGGTATTCCTCTGTGGCTTCTTAAACAAGCCCACGATTTCTTTGTTAATCCTCTTTGTCACTTGTTTAACCTTGCGCTCAAAGCTGGCCAGTATCCTCCGCAATGGAAACTCTCTAGAGTGACTCCCATACCTAAAAGCTCCAACAAGACATGTGTTGAAGAATATCGCCCTATAGCTATACCTTCCACTCTGGCTAAAATATTTGAACATATTCTTCACACAAAAATATATAAACAGATCGAACCGTTTCTATGTAATGAGCAGCACGGTTTTAGAAGAAAGAGGTCTATCAACACTAACTTGTTAACTATGGTAGATTATATTTCAGGCCAGCTCGATCGCGGCAGGTGGATGTCCTATACTTCGACTTCCGGAAGGCCTTTGATAGGGTTAACAACGACATACTGCTGGAAAAACTTTCTGTTTTGTGTGTAGCTCCAGGTTTTCTCCAGTTTATCGCCGACTATCTTCGAGATCGCCAGCAGTATGTTCGGCTTGGGCTGTACGAATCCCAGCCCTATCACACGCGCTCTGGAGTAAGTCAAGGATCAATACTTGGTCCTCTTTTATTTATAAAGATGATTAATGATCTCCCCGCAGTCATCAAATACTCAAAATGTCTTCTCTATGCGGATGACGTCAAAATTTTCCGTGAAATTAGAACAGAAAGGGATTGTGTATTACTTCAGTGTGACATTGATGCTGTATTTCAATGGAGCGTTGAAAATAAAATGGCGTTTAATCTCTCGAAATGTTCGGGGATGACTTTTGGTCGAATGCAACGGCCAATTAACTACAGCTATAGACTCGGCTCAGAAATAACGACAAAAACACACACAATTAAAGATCTTGGAGTTACTTTTGACCGAAAACTAACATTCCACGACCATATCGTAACTTTGGCACAAGAATGTTATTGACGCTTGGGTTTCGTCCTTCGTAATTCGCGTGATTATCACAACATTAGTGTGATTAAAATCATCTTTTCTGCATTGGTTCGCAGCAAAATTGAGGCAAGCGCGTGCGTCTGGCATCCCTACGAGAGTACTTATGCACTCTTGCTGGAAAAGGTTCAAAAAGCCTTTTTAAGATATCTATATAAGCGGATCTATACAAACTATCCATACATGTACCCAACGAAATTTCTATTGGGATGTCTTGGATACAATTCCCTGGAGGTCAGGAGATGGTATGACCAATTAATAACCATGTGCAAAATACTGAGAGGGTTAATAGACGCTCCCGATCTGAATAATGAGCTGTGTAAGCTCTTTGTACCCAACAATTACTGTCGTAGTAGGACGCACAAATTGTTTGCTGTCCCACAGTGCCGTACTGTAGCACGTTCTAGATCACCTATTCCGCGGACTCTGCACGCTCTAAATTCCCTTCTTGACAGTGCACCACATTTTGACGTTTTTTCGGCTGATTGGAACGTGATCCAGTACGAATGTCTGAACTATTGTGAAATAAACTTGCGATAGCTTATATTTGCTGTAGTTATTAGTACATTATTGATTTGTTTACTTTTTTTTTTTTTTTTGACCGTAGTTATATATTTTTTGTTAACCTAATTAGTGTAATTGGTTTATCCGTTCTAATTAATTAAATAAATAATTAATTAAATAATGGTACATATTACTGGAGCCCCAACATTTTCCGTTTGCATTTTGCTATGTATGTTTCAGATTTAGCAAACCATTGTGTTATTATGAATTTCTTTATAAAATTAAATAATAAAGAAATGTTTGGCTGAGGAAAAATTTGTAGATAAGAATATATACTACTTTATTTGTTCTATAAAAGGTATATAATTCCATTGAATCACACTTTCAATATGTAACTTAAATGCAAATACCATCCTTCTTTTACGTGTAATTGGAAAACAAATAAAAAACTTGAAAAAATATATAGCCTATAACCATCGCATAATAAATACGAATCGAAAGACACCTCGTTTGTCAAAATCGATTCAATAGGAGCGACGCTAGAGTGGAACATAAAATGGATACATACATAGGGTGTTAAAATCATTACCCTTCCTGGCTTCGCCGTAGTCGGGTAAAAAGATCAATCCTAATATGGCGCCTCTGTTATCAGTGTGTAACAGGCGTCTGTCCGATTCCTAGAGGAATCACTACAAAGATGCGCCTCCGGAATGCTCTAGCCTCTATTGTCCGTTTCGTGTCATTCGTGACCTATAGTATCCTTAGCCCCAGCTCTCTACTTCATCATACTTCGTGAGTTCAATGGACAAATGGCGATTGTTTGAAAAAATGGAAACAACATACTTATCACAAAAAAATTCACAAGCAGAAGCTTATTTTCTGCAAACACGGCACAGTTGTGTTTTTCCATTCATATCTAAGATGCCATTCTTGAGATCCGAACACAGCTAACATAGGTATTGGTGCGTTGTCGGCCATTGACGCCGCTGTTCATTTTTTGTTTATCAGTTTTAAATTGTTTGCCTTCACCTGGTGATGAAGCGCAAACAGCGAGTTCTCCAGTAGTACTGACTGCTGCGATGGTGTTTATACAGAGTGTGGTGCATTGCGAACAGTATTCCCATGATATATGTTCATACCATGGGTTGAGTTCTATACACAAGGCAAGGCAGATGCCGCCGAGTGTCGAGCAAAGGCGACGTCACACGCGCCTCTAAAGATATTGTTTATAATGAAATACAATATTAACATTTTTGAAATATAATAATGTAAGTATGTAATGATATAGAATTTTTAGCTAATTGTGAATGGAGGAGTGCAGCGGAGGAGTGTTGCTGAGGAGTGCAGCGGAGTGCTGCGCGTTGCATATGGCACGTAATAGTAGTTATGTGGTTACATAATCATAGATGCCATTGCGTACCATACGCAAAGCGATGCCGTTTAATGAAGTTTACATAGTTCATCACATGCGGCACCCAAGAGGGCACCAGCGTGGTCGTATGGCGTGATGTTGCTGTCAGTTGCCACGACTGATTAAGGCAGCCTACGAAAATTTAGAAACAGCCAAAAAGGCGTCCAAGACCTAAATCCAACATGTTGATGCATTGTCAGTTATTAAAGTCACTGTTCAATGTATGTTTATAAGTTTAAAATTATTTCCCTCCAGCTGGTGATGAAGCGCTAACAGAAATTTCTCCTTTAGTGCTGGTGTTATTATGAAGTAGTGTCGCGTTTTGTGGATAGTATTCAATTTATGGTATGTGTTTCTGTATGCTACTGATGTAAAATAGCTAGCAGAGTTAAGAAGAAGAAGAAAAGAAGCAAGAAGTAGAACACGGAAATTAGCTCATTATATTTTAAACATTGTTTAATGATACACCATGAAATCTTTGAAACCAAATGAAATATTAATTTGGTATATGTACGACTAATATCCTATGTTATTATACCGCAATCCGGTAAAGGGCTCTGTCTTACAGTAGTGCTGTGCTGTGCCTCGTGTGGAGGGCAGAGTACGGAGACCGTCTAGCGTTATGTGTCTTATACTCTATTTGTGATGTTGTGTGTTCATGTTCACTTCGCCGATTGAGTACAAGACACATGGCGCGGGAGATGCCGCCGAGTCAGAAGCGTCCGCGACGCAGGAGGGACCGCGAAAGCGTCTCGCACGATATTGATGTTAATGTGTCCGCGAATTGCAGTTGTTATTTTATATTATTCTATGCAATTATTCTATTTCCGCCTCTATTTGTCCGTATGTCGGTCGAGCACCGCCTGGTCGCAGATTCAATAGACAACGACACCCAGATGCCTTGCTGTGTACAGAAGCGCAGCGTCTTTCTCGTACAGAAGTGCTAGCTACTTAAATAAGAAATATTTGTTTAGAGACCCGAACCCAGTGGTTGACATCTGGGTCGGAAGATCGGTGAGTTTCACATAACCTTCCAATCTTGTCCCAGGCTGAGTTATCATAAAAACAACTTACACTAAAAGTCATACAACTTAGTCGACCATATAAACTCATTCACTTTATATAATAAGCTTCCTTCTGAAGTAATAAATCTACCTGAAAGCCAATTTAAGTCATACGTTAAACGTGTATTGATTTCTAAAGGCTACTACAAAGTGACAGACTACTTAAATAATAAGGATATGTGGAATCAGTCCTGCGCACAGCACCAAGGCACTGAGCTTTCACATTGAACGCCTATGAAAAAAAAATGTAATAATATGACATTTATTAGGCTATGTCCATACATTACTTATGTCTATGGCTATGTCCATATATTACTATGAACATACATTCCTTTCTCCATAGTACATATTTCGCCCCAACCACCACCGTCAACTGCTGGTGAGCATTTATTTATTGAAGTTAAATTACAACACACTAATATTCTCCTTGGCGTTTATTACTGTCCTTCATTACGTATTGACTTTTTTTCTTCTCTTGAAACTATTCTTAATAATCTCACTCCTTCGTACAGTCATTCTATAATCATGGGAGATTTCAACCTATAATCTAGTTTACATCCATTTTGACAAATGAGCGTGCGCGAGGAATCCATAAGTAGATATTTTTTCTGCTTATCTACGGAACACTCAATTTCGATTCATATAAGTTTGCTTTCCACTCCTTGCATAACCAATACTAATAAGAAGTCTGTAATTTTAATTGTTTTCGTATTATTATAGGTTGATGTTTTTGCTGACAATTTGAATGTTATCAGATCTTACATTTTAGCCTATTGTGAAAATCACTGTATTTTGTAGTAGTTTTGTGTTCTTAATGTTATATTGATTTGCTTTTTTTATTTATTTGACACATTTAAAATTATTATTATATTTGCATGTGGCTGTGAACTACTACATTAAGTAGTCAACTAGATGACCCGACACTCATCCATCGGACATCGAAGTGCAGAGGTATCGACGATTAGCAGATGATGCCCAATAATACTACTAGATGGCGACACTCAATCCTGGACGATAGCGCAATAAATACATATTGTATTTAACCACATAAATACTTATATACTGATACATAAAGCAATTCGTGCGAAATTATTCCCTAATCATACCAACATATTCAAAAATGCACAACGTTAATGTTCAAGCTTTCACTTCTGCCGGCACTCCCGGAGTGCAACCCGTTCTTTTTTTTCACCACACACCATTAGTAAGCTACATTACCCCGGAGTGCTTTTTATCCGGAAATGGTAGTTGAGACATGCGGAGCCGCCAGCAAAAGCTTGTTAATAATGATATGCACTAAAATCGCTTTTCTTCATACATTCAACTTTCAGAATGCCTTACGACAACACTTATTAGGTCAATCGAGTCTCCACTGTCCATATAAGTATATCAATTAATTAATGCAGTAGCTAATAAGTTGTTGATATCTTGTTAATTTGATTTTTAATATATATGGATAATGTAATCGGAATTAAATATATAAAACAAAATAAATAAAATATCGACCGTCGTTATTCTCGAAGCGTCACCGGCTTAAAACTCCTTTCTGATCCAGCTAGTCAGGGGGTGTTTATGACAAATCACCTGTCCGGTGGTGTTTGCGTAGCATACGGGTGCGCGCCCCCGGCTCCCCGAGCTGCTATTGACTCCAAACACAAGGTATTCCGAGTCAGTAGTATCCCAGTATACCATTTCCTACCTTAAGGCCTAAGTAGCCCATCTAAATTCTCCATTTCCTAATCCTTTTAAAAGTCCTACTCTCTAGGCGTATTATAAAAAATCTCTACCATATGCGGGATCTCACTACGCGTATTAGTATGAGCGCTTTGCCTAGTGCCCTAAAATATATCGTTCTCTGCGTTTCGTGTATCTGATGCAAAAACGCAAATTATTATATTGGCGGCATGCTCGTAGCGCTCATATTAACACGCGTAGCGTGTGCCGCACTGGCGTTTGGGTTTGCTACGCGAGTGACGAGCATCGATGGAATAATAATTGCTTTGAGCTGGCCGCGGAAGCTAAGCATTACAATACAGTTGCAATAAAAAACTTGCGAGCTCTTAACACGAATTGTACTTTTAGTAGGTCGAAGAGTCGCACGATGCTCCTGGCGTCTTCTGCGACTTGTCTAAGGCATATGACTGTATACATCAGGATACTCTGCTCAGAAAACTATCTGACGTCCTATTTGAGTAACAGAATTCAGAGCGTGTTCCACAGGGTTCAATTCTGGGACCATTTCTATTTCTTGTATATATTAATGACTTACCTTTCTATTATAAAATTTAGAGAATGTTACAAAATTATGACGAAGTGAACGATGCTCTCTCTAAAATTGTGCATTGGATTAATTTAAACAACTTGTTACTAAATGCAAAAAAATCTAAATGCATTAAGTTTCTTCTTCTTCTTCAGCTTTTAGAAGTCCACTGCTGAACATAGGCCTCCGCCAAAGATTTCCAGACCAACCTGTCAGAAGCGGCCTGCATCCAGCGGGTTCCTGCGACCTTCACAAGGTCGTCCGTCCACCTTGTATGATGCCCATTTTAAGACAAGTAAAAACCAATGTACAAATAAATGGGGGAAGATTTGAATCCGGCTGCGTCAACAAATTTTCTGGGCATCACATTAGACGCGAGCCTCCAGTGGGCACCGCATATAGCAAAGTCAGCAGGTAGACTAAGTTCAGCGGCTTATGCAGTCTGAAAAATAAGGCATCTGACTGATGTAGAAACGGCAAGAATTGTTTATTTCAGTTATTTTCATAGTATTCTGTCGAATGGTAGGTATTCTTCTCTGGGGTAATGCTGCGGAGGAGTGCAGCGCAGGAGTGCTGCGGAGGAGTGCTGCGCGTTGCACATGGCACGTGATGCTAGTTATGTGCTTACATAATCATAGCTGGCATTGCGTACCATACGCAAAGCGATGCCGTTTAATGAAGTTATATGGTTCAGCATATATTGTATTTTTACTTTTTTTGTGACACTGTAGTTAAATTTATTTAATATGTAATTTTTTATTTATTTACGTTTTCCTTTTAGACATTTTGACATTGTTTAATTTTAGTGATCAATATATAGGGTTCACTTATAGTTATAGTGACGACCGATCTATATTTGTTACTATCAATTACTAAAGATATGATGTATGTATATTAGTGTAAATTGCATTTGTAAACGTGGGTTAATGCATCATGAACGCCAATATAATATTTTTATTTGGTTGTTTAAACCAAAGGTTACTAGATAAAATTAATACTCAAAATGAACAAGGCTTAATTAATGTACAAAAAGCATACTTTCATGCACACTCACGCCCTTATCCCATAGGGGTAGGTAGAGTCTATTGAGCGTCACATGCTACGATTGTGACACACCTCTTTCGCCTCTTCTACATTGATAGTTCTCCTACACCGATTCGTTTATTTTAGAAAATGAATAAGTACAGATATTTGAGGGGATACACACGTGTCTGTCCCATAATGCGCCAGGTCGTAAGGCCACCGATTCCAACATAATGGTCTAATCGCCCCCCTTGAAGCTAGGCGGTAGTGGTAAAGAATACACTTTCTCCGCGAAAAAAATGTTATTAATAATATGTAATAACAATAAAAAGTAAGTAAAAAAACTAAAACCCGATTACGGAAAGAATAACCAAAAAACGTACATAATCATATCCAATAAACTATACACTTGACTGCAACTGTTGATTACAGCGGCATGCGACTACGGTTGACTTAAACCTTAAGCATCACCATACTTATTTCAGACTATCATTTTAAATAGGAATTGTAACACTCAGAAGGATATTAAATGAAAAACTCCCAACCACATAGAATAATAACGCCAAGAATGATAGTTTCATATAAAAAAACTGTCAAGTGTGAAGCATAAAACTCATTGATGTAGGCGTAGGCCACACGTATTGACGTTCTGCCACACGCACACAAGGGTGCAAATAATGTTGCTAGTGGTATCGGATTTTCCCAAAAACCTTAGTTATTATTTAATTAGGATTATTTAATTATGGAATTATTATTATTGTTCACAGTAAGGGATTACTTTATCCTTAATTATAATGATAAAAATCTGAAATAATAAATAAATCCCTTAGAATGACCAAAACAGTACCAAATTAAAAACAAATTACGTTGATGACGTGAATTAAACGGTTGAATGCGGTATTTACCTTTGCCTCCATTCTAGTTTTATGATGATGATATGAATGAATGCCTTTATTTATGTCAATAATGTCAAATGTATCTGGTTCTATTTTATTACGGTTCTTTTGCGAATCATAGTAAAAAAGGCAGCATCACCATTCACCATTCAACCGTATAATTGACGTCATTTGAAGCTTAGTGATTACGTCTGCTGAAAAAAAGACGAAATTAAAAGTTATAATTATAAATGATAACTTCATAATTTCTAAAAAAGAAAAGATACAGGTGTCCTTATTTTAGAACTATTTTCATTTAAAATAATAATATAAGCTTGTTAAAATTTGAAATCTCAATTAAAATCAACTCAACAGAAAAATATTATTTTCATAATACTGGCAACACAATTCCAAAGCATGCAAAGGTACCAATTAAATAAGTTAATTTTAGAAATATATTAATTTTAGAATATGAACATCAACATTTGGGGTATCAATTTTCTTTTTTTTGGCAACATTTTGATATAATGGCGTCTATAAAATTTTTGAATTATTGTTTTTGCTTTAGCTATTATTTTATGTCAAAATATTAGATTAATCGTAATAATTGCATGTGAAATGTTATGTTACAATGTTTCTTAAAATTATCCGAGATACTGTGACATCAGTTTATTGCACAAACCATCATTTTAAAATAAAATATCGTGAGCTGCTAGCGCTACGATTCGGCCTTGAGCACTGACGCGGATGTTTGGTTACTAGGCTAAATAGCCTAGTTTTACTTGCCTCACTAAGCGTGTATGTTCACGGTTTCTATGTGTTATTATTCTAAGCCCAACCATATATATATTCAATGTTTTATTCATAATGACTGTTTCTCAACATAATGATACTAGAATGACCGACCGAGCCATTGTTTTATATGTTGCTAAGGTTGATTGTTATATTAACGGTTGCTAAGGTAAAAATACCGAACCTGGTAATTTTGCTACACTGCAATTCCAACATGTCAGTGTTGCTACAGAATATTTTCTTGTTTGTGTTATTCTCTCCGTAGTCGGGTTTTAGTTTTTTTTACTTATTTTTTATTTCACACTTTTTAGTATTTCGTGAACAATAAAACATTTGTTACGTTAAGTTTTGTTTTATAAAATACTTTGATACTTGAATTACTAAATTGAGGATATTGTCATAAATATTAGTATGTACGCACTTCAAACATGTTTTTTTTTTAAGTGAATACAGCCAATTGCTGTCTATAAAATCCAGACATAAGATTCCAAATCGTGGCCCTTATGTATGTGCCCTTTTGTTTTGTTTGTTATTACCAATACTCACTACCGTATTAATACGTATATTATTATAATAATGTTGAAATTTATTTGTCTAATAAAAATGAAACATGTTGAGTCGTAAAGCATTTATTTCTCATTTAAGTGTTATGTATTTCATTATGATTTCTTGTCGCTGAATTGACTAAAACTTCTGCGAGAAATTGATCAGCGAACACGGCACAGTTGCGTCTTTCCGTTCATACCTTACATGCCTTTCTTGGGATCCGAACACAGCTAAAATAGGTATTGGTGCGTTGTCAGCCATTGACGCCGCTGTTCATTTTCTGTTTATCAGTTTTAAATTGTTTGCCTTCAGCTGGTGATGAAGCGCAAACAGCGAGTTCTGCAGTAGTGCTGACTGCTGCGATGGTGTTTATACAGAGTGTCGTGCATTGCGAACAGTATTCCCATGATATATGTTCATACCATGGGTTGAGTTCTATACACAAGGCAAGGCAGATGCCGCCGAGTGTCGAGCAAACGTGACATCACACGCGCCTCTAAAGATATTGCTTATAATGAAATACAATATTAACATTTTTGAAATATAATAATGTAATGATATAGAATTTTTAGCTAATTATGAATGGAGGAGTGCAGCGGAGTGCTGGGCGTTGTATATGGCACGTAATGTCAGTTATGTGGGTACATAATCATAAGTGGCATCGTGTACCATACGCAAAACGATGCCGTTTAGGGAAGTTTACATAGTTCATCACATGCGGCACCCAAGAGGGCACCAGCGTGGTCGTATGGCGTGATCTTGCTGCCAGTTGCCACGACTGATTAAGGAAGCCTACGAACATTTAGAAAGAGCTAAAAAGGCGTCGAATACTTAAATCCAACATATTGATGCATTCATCATCATCATCATACAAATACAAATACAAATACTCTTTACTGTAACCATTTTTAAGCATAAAATAAAAAATAAATAAAAAAGTAAAATTCATACAATTTCCTTAAGTCTATGGTGTACAATGGGCGGCCTTATCGCCACAAGCGATCTCTTCCAGGCAACCTTTGTATGGAAAGAAACTATAATCACATGTAGACAGCGGAGTAAACAAGAGGAAAAAAAAAATACAATCAGAAATAAAGTATTAAATAAATCCTAATACATGTACAAAAAAGATATACTAATATATATAATTATTAACTAATAAATACGGTGATATTTTGCACTATGTCCTACAGAGATAGTGATTTTTTACTAATTTATACATCATCATCATCATCAGCCCGTTGCAATCCACAGCTGGACATAGGCCTCGCCCAAGGTACGTCATAGAGCCCGGTCTGCTGCTTTATGCATCCAGTCGCTGCCGGCCCTCTTGTGCCAGTCGTCCCATCTTGAACAATGAGCGTGCGCGAGGAATCCAAAAATAATGTTTTTGTCTGCATATCTACGGAACACTATTTCTATTTATATAATTTTTCTTTTCACTTATAGCATAATTAATCAATACATAAGAGGTCTCTAAGTTTTTATTTTTTGTATTATTATAATGATTTAAATACTATATTTTCAGGAAAATAAGAAGGCCGTACCGAATTTTTGAAGAAGAAAACAGAAGTAAAGGTCATTGAAGACGCTTTGATTTGTTGTGGCTGTCGCATATTTCTGCAGCGCTAGGTACCTCAAATTGAGCATCTTCCTTGACGCTTCCTCTCCAGAACAACACAGAAGATGAACTGGACTATACTCTAGAGTCTAGAGCATAATGTACGCACCTATCAGTGGTGAAAGATTAAATCAAGAACAGAGGTGACAATTATTAGTTTCCTCTGCCTACACCTTTTGGGTATAAGACGTGAAGTATATTTAATACACAACCAAGTAGATAATATAATAATTGTGATAATAAGAGACAGCTACACACATCCGAATACAAATTTTGGGTATCACCGCAGATGGAGACGGAATATCGGCTCTAAAACTAACTTATTATTTCTTAAAGATGTTTAATGCGTAATTAGTGTGGCGGAGGTGTGTTGCGCGTTGTGAACAGTACTCAGGCCAAAATATGTTTCCGCATCCATACTTTGGCTCGAGTATTGTTTGCAAGGTGCAGGCGATGACCTTTTAAGGTGAGCCAAGTGAAGCCTGACTCCCTAGGAGTTGATACGGGTTGGAGCCCCAAAGAAAGGCGTGTTCGACATTTTAAAACTAAGCACATAGAAGTATGATACGAGTGAAATGGTCCCGCGGACAAGACGCGCCGAGTAGGAATGCTGTGTGCGCATGTTTGCACGTTGTGCAATGCGCGTACAACCTATAATATAGTTTACATCCATTTTGGCAAATGAGCGTGCGCGAGGAATCCATAAATAGATATTTTTTTCTGCTTATCTACGGAACACTCCATTTCGATTCATATAAGTTTTCTTTCCACTCCTTGCATAATCAATACATAAGAAGTCTGTAATTTTAATTGATTTTGTATTATTATAATGATTTACATATTGTATTTTAAGGAATAGTAGAAGACTGTACCGAATTGTTGAAGCAGAAAAAACAAATAAAGCTCATTGAAGACGCTTTGATTTGTTGTGGCTATCGCATATTTCTGCAGCGTTAGAAGCTTCAAATTGAGCATCTTCCTTGACGCTTCTTTTCCAGAACTACACAGAAGATGAACTGGACTATGCTCTAGAGTCTAGAGCATAATGTACGTATTTATAAAACACTTATGCAGTGGTGACAGATGAAATCAAGAACAGAGGTGACAATTATTAGTTTCCAATTTTACTAACCGAAACAAATTGTTTCCGCAACATCAAAAAACCGGACAAGTGCGAGTTAGACTCGCATACCGAGGGTTCCGACAAATTTGTAGGTAAGGTGGTGGTTAAAACCCCACAATTTGAATTTTTAACGGTTAAAGTGGACTGTATAAATAGGCGGTTTTTTGTGCACTGGCAGTGTTACTGTATATGCGGTGACAACAAACAAGGGACACGGGATTAAAATTAAAGGACTTACTGCGGCGCGGTGACCTGCCTGTTCTGGAGCTTCCCCGGGATCCTGGTTCTTGCGGTCTTCAGAAGTAGTGGTGATGCGACGGCAGGCGGATGGCAAGTGTGTCAAATATAATTGACAGATAATAAACCAAGGACCACAGCCAAGGACAATAGAAATTGTTTATGTCCTTGGTATATTTTTAAATTTGGTGCCAGGGCCCGTTCCATATCCAAACTTGATACTTCAAGCTTGAGTGAATAAGGAAGGATTGGGAAAAGGAGTTGTGTTGTTTAGCGTAATAGTCAATGCACAGTGCATTATGCCAATACATTATAACAATACCAACCATAAGGTATCTAAGTATAATATAAGATCAATAGTTCGCCAAAATTTATTAACAAATTAATAAATTTTAAAATGTTAGTGAAATTAACTTTTTTTGTTATTTAGTTAAGAATTTCAGTTTTTTCCTTTACAGGTGCTGTAAGACCTTATTTCAATCAATAAGCCTGTCGCCGTCCACTGCTGAACGTAGGCCTCCCCAAGTGAGCGCCAACCATCCGCTACCCGCCGCCTTTTTCAAGTCGTCGGTCCATCATGCAGCACGGCGTCCTACACCTTGTAAGACCTTGCTTCGTGCCAAATTTCATTACTCTATGATAACGGGAAGTACCCTATAGGTTTTGATTCCCTTGCGAAATCGCAAAATATGCAACATAAACGGTTATATCTTTTGGTTGCGTTGGCATACAAGTTTGTTTTTTTTTCACAGCCGAAACAGACCGTAGACCCGAGTATTTGATATAAATTTCATCTTGATATGTCTGCGCGTTCCTGAGAAAAAGGGGTTGGACAGACAGAAAAACCGACAAACAGACTGACTTACGGGGTGGCATTCGGCATCCCGCGACCCAAACAAAATATTTTGCTTTAGTCGCGCGACCGCGGTGAATTCATAATGGATATTAATCATTTTATAAGTGAAATACTCACCAGACCTGCTAAACATACGCAAATTAAATTATAAAAAATATATGGGACGAAATAAAACAAGTATTTCCTGGCAGTAGTATCTCGTTTTTGGTTGACTAGATGGACAACTAATCTTGACTCAATTAAATCTTGAACAAAGAGCACTTGTTTCAAGGCAATACTTTGCCACTTTTGATAGCGGCCTTTCTTAAAATTCTGAATACGTCCGCCGCTTACGCCGCCGCGGTCGCAGCTAATCGAGCTGAGGCATACCATCACTCAAAGCGTCGCCTGTCGCGTCGCCATTCGCGTCGCAATTCGCATCGCGCGTAGCTGTGGCCAGGCCGTAAAAGTGATCTTATAAGGGTGCCTTTTTTACTTTTGAGGTACGGAACCCTAAAAACAGAACGAGACAGATAATAACCTAGGATAGATCTTGGCTTCACCGTACTTCTAGATTTCCTTCATAGAAGTATAGCGCAGGCCTTAACCTATACTTATTATCACCGGCACTTTTTATAATAAGCAGGTTAATTCTAATGAACGGAGCTTTAATTTGGTTTATATTCATTCATTCCATTGAAATAATGGTATGAGTTTTGATGTTTGCGTATTAATATAAATACATGATGATTTTGAATCACTAACGAGTTAACAGAGAAGATAGAAACATGAAATCTCATGGAAGTCCATTTTATTTGTGACGAGCAACACAGGGTCCATCCGTGAGCTTAGCCACAAATAAAGCGATTTTCCTGAAGCTTCCTCTCCGAGGCTAATCATGAGATGAAATGGATCATCAGACTTTGAGTTACTGTAAGAATTCGTTTATCTATATATACCGAGTAATGCAACTGCCACCGGCCGCCCTGTTAACTCGTGCACAGAAATTAATGTTATTATGATGGTTCACGCGATTGTTTCATTTTAAGAAATACTCACTTTAACCGACAGGAACTGAAATAATGGAAAATTTATTAAATTATAGGAACATCTTCGACGCCAGCTCTCCTGGTGTCCACAACATACAAGAAAGCAGTTCTAATATCGAGTATCGGTTCCGGCACCCGCTTTAGTATTTATGTGTATTGCCTTCATATATGTATCAAAGCCAGTGCAAGAACCTGTATTTTCCGCTCGCGGCGCCTGGATTCATTCACTTCGGGGGCAGAGTTCAGCGATCAGAGATATCAAGTGTATCGGCGGGAATGTGCTGCATCAAAACTTGAATCTGAACATGGACGCAGTTTACCGAAAATGAACCACAAGCACATCCTTAACTACTTGAGTAAGACGTGACGTAATTAGTACCTACTTAGCAATAATTACGAATCAAAGATAAACGACGCGACTAGTTGACCAAAGAAATACTAACTTTTTAATACTAGTAATATTGCTCGAGGCTCCGTCCGCGTGAAATAGTTTTTCGGGATAAAAAAAAGTATCCTATAGCATTCAGGAGTAATGTAGTTTCCTATTAGTGAAAGAAATTTCAAAATGGGTTTCGTAGTTCCTGAGATTTTCGCGTTCAACCAAACAAACATACGCTTCAGCTTTATAATATTAGTATAGATTACTTTGGTAAACCATTTCTGTTACTGGAATCATTTCGTTAAGCATCCAATACTTACGCATACGCATACTCACGCCTTTTATCCCCGAAGGGGTAGGCAGGGGCGCAACTAGTGCACCCACTTTTGGCGGTGCATATTCCGTCCCTTGATGTGATAGGGGGCGAGCCTATCGCCATATCGGGCACAAATTCCAGGCTTCGGGCAGATATTGAATAGAAAAATCCAATATCACTTTGCCCGACCCGGGGATCGAACCCGAGACCTCAGCATTGCAGTCGTACCGTAATACAACTACGCCACCGAGGCAGACCTATGCGGTATTCATAATAAAAACACTAGGAATAAAAATAAACTTGTAGTACATGCTACTCGTCTCCATAAAATAAGCAGTTCTTTTGTTGCTCTATGCATACGCTTCTTGAATAAACTACATAACTATGCATATTGATAATCTTCCAATAAAAAAAATTAAAACTACTGTCAAAGAACGTTTTTTTTTTTTTTTTTTTTATTGCTTTGAATGACGAGACGAGCATGCCGTTCGCCTGATGGTAAGCGATACGACCACCCATAAACAGTAGCAACACCATCCAGCACCTTGACTGACAAAATACTGAGTGGCATTCTACTGCGCTCGTCATCCTGAGACATAAGATGTTAAGTCTCATTATGTCCAGTAGTTATACTGGCTACAATATCCTTCAAACCGAAACACAACAGTGCATGCACACTGTTGCTTGGCGGTAGAAATAGACATTGCGGTGGTACCCACCCAGACGGCCTCTTACATAATGAGAGACCTACCACCAGTACGTCTTTGCAAAAAAAGGTTATTACAGTATAAGAAACTATCTTGAAGATACAAATGCTTGGGATTAGGATTAACTTAATAACTGTAGCGATCCGTAGCGCCATCTGTACAACTTTAGCGCTATGTACCGAAAATTACGTTCTATAATGCAGCCTATATGTTAATTTAGGACATGATTTATCAGTGTGAGTAATTTCGTCCTAATCCGTTAAACGGTTTCTGCGCTTGCTTATAACAAACATTTTCACAAACTTTCGCATTTATAATAGTAGTAAGATTAATTTATTAATTTATCATTCACTAAGGAAATAAGCTCATTCATTTATTGTTGCAAATAATTGTAATATGTCGATGTAATTGACACAGACCTATTTAACTTTCAAGAGCCTTTTACTCTTGAGCTAGTATTTCAAGCCTTGTATCTATTGTTTGATCATCAAAATATCGAATCAAGGTAGCTTTGGGAATTCCAACTATTATACAAAATAAATTACAAGATAATAATAATATTATATAGCGTGTAAGAGACAGCGTGCCGATTTTTTTTTTGAGAAATGTAGTATTTTATGCCCATGCTCGCTGGCTCGGCTAACTTCGTACCGCCTTAGAATCAATAATGTTTGTACTGTAACTTATTAGCTAAATTGAATTGAGTTTTTTATTAAGATAAAATGAATACTCAAAATGAATTAAGGCTTAATTAATGTACAAAAATCATACATTCATGCACACTCACGCCGTTATCCCATAGGGGTGGGTACAGACTATTGAGCGTCACATGCTATGATGGTCGTTCTACATTGATAGTTCGCCTACGCCGACTCGTTTATTTTATAGTCTAAACTAAGTATGGTTACGTCTAGGGTATAACATAACCCTAGTCGCATGCCGCTGTATTCGACAGTTGCAGTTAAGTACATAATTTATTAGATAAAGCCTACAGAATTTTCTAATTATTTATTAATATTTATTTTAGTTATACCCTAGACATCCCTATACTTATTTCAGACTATCATTTTAAATAGGAATATTTTCTTGTTTGTGTTATTCTTTCCGTAGTCGGTTTTTAGTTTTTTTTACTTATTTTTTATTTCACATTTGTAGTATTTCGTGAACAATAAAACATTTGTTATGTTAAGTGTAGTTTTATAAAATACTTTGATACTTGAATTACTAAATAGAGGATATTGTCTTAATTATTACTTTGTACGCACTTCAAACAGGTTTTTTGGAAGTGAATACAGCCAATTTCTGTCTCTAAAATCCAGTCATAAGATTCCAAATCGTGGCCCTTATGTAACCTACTTTTGTTTTGTTTGTTATTACCAATACTCACTAGCATATTAATACGTATATTATTGTACTAATGTTGAAATTTATTTGTCTAATAAAAATGAAACATGTTGAGTCGTAAAGCATTTATTTCTCATTTAAGTGTTATGTATTTCATTAAGATTTCATGTCGCTGAATTGACTAAAACTTCTGCTAGAAATTGATCAGCTGGCTTAATACTTAAGTGATAACGAGCATATACAATGCGCATTACATCTGAGTAACAACCATCGTGCAATGCAGCTGCAACAAACTCCTGTGATAGCATTTCTATCTTTTTTTCCGTTTTATTACAGTAAAGCCAAAATGGAACATTCGGGGTACACGCTTCGACGTCGGCTTTGTTCGAATTTAGTAAAAACCTTTTCTCTCTAAGGTGGTCTTAGTTCTGTTCAGATTGATTATCTCGTAACACTCCATTCTATAAACCATGGCTATGTAGCTGGGTGCGTATAAGCCAGTTCTAGCTTGAAAAATAATCAATATTAATAAATATGTAAATGTAAATACCGAGATAACAGGTACAACTGTAACTCTAACAGTCGTGACAGATGGCCTCAACATTTTTCGTTTGTATTTTGCTATGTATGTTTCACATTTAGCAAACTATTATGTTATTATTAATTTCTTTATAAAATTAAATAATTAAGAAATGTTTGGCTAAGGAAAAATTTGTAGATAAGAATATATACTACTTTTTTTGTTCTATAAAAGGGATATAATTCCATTGAATCACACTTTCAATATGTAACTTAAATGCAAATACCATTATTCTTTTACGTGTAATTGGAAATAAACAAAAATGTTGAAAAAATATATAGCCTTTAACCATCGCATAATAAATACGAATCGAAAGACACCTCGTTTGTCAAAATCGGTACAATAGGAGCGACGCTAGAGTGGAACATAAAATGGATACATACATAGGGTGTTAGAATCATTACCCTTCCTGGCTTCGCCGTAGTCGGGTAAAAAGATCAATCCTAATATGGCGCCTCTGTTATCAGTATGTAACAGGCGTCTGTCCGATTCCTAGAGGAACCACTACAAAGATGCGCCTCCGGAATGCTCTAGCCGCTATTGTCCGTTTCGTATCATTCTTGACCTATAGTATCCTTAGTCCCAGCTCTCTACTTCATCATACTTCGTGAGTTCAATGGACAAATGGCGATTGTTTGAAAAAATGGAAACAACATACTTTTCACAAAAAAATACACAAGCAGAAGCTTATTTTCTGCAAACACGGTACAGTTGTGTCTTTCCATTCATATCTAAGATGCCTTTCTTGAGATCCGAACACAGCTAACATAGGTATCGGTGCGTCGTCGGCCATTGACGCCGCTGTTCATTGTTTGTTTATCAGTTTTAAATTGTTTGCCTTCAGCTGGTGATGAAGCGCAAACAGCGAGTTCTCCAGTAGTGCTGACTGCTGCGATGGTGTTTATACAGAGTGTCGTGCATTGCAAACAGTATTCCCATGATATATGTTCATACCATGGGTTGAGTTCTATACACAAGGCAAGGCAGATGCCGCCGAGTGTCGAGCAAAGGCGACGTCACACGCGCCTCTAAAGATATTGCTTATAATGAAATACAATATTAACATTTTTGTAATATAATAATGTAAGTATGTAATGATATAGAATTTTTAGCTAATTTTGAATGGAAGAGTGCAGCGGAGGAGTGCTGCTGAGGAGTGCTGCTGAGGAGTGCAGCGGAGGAATGCTGCGCGTTGCATATGGCACGTAATAGTAGTTATGTGGTTACATAATCATAGATGCCATTGCGTACCATACGCAAAGCGATGCCGTTTAATAAAGTTTACATGGTTCATCACATGCGGCACCCAAGAGGGCAGCAGCGTGGTCGTATGGCGTGATGTTGCTGCCAGTTGCCACGACTGATTAAGGAAGCCTACGAACATTAAGAAAGAGCTAAAAAGGCGTCGAATACCTATATAAGAAGCAAGAAGTAGAACACGGAAATTATCTTATTATATTTTAAACTGACTGCCTCGGTGGCGTAGTTGTATTACAGTATGACTGCAATGCTTTAGGTCTTGGGTTCGATTCCCAGATCGGGCAGTGATATTGGGATTTTTAAATTCAGTATCAGCCCGGAGTCTGAAATTTGTGCCCGATATAGCGATAGGATCGCCCCCTATCACATCATGAGTCGGAATACGCACGGCGAAAAGTGATTGTAGTGAACTTGTTGATATCCACTTTGACAAAAAAGGCTCGTACTACAAAACCATTTACTTACATTTTGCTAATAAAGTCGTCTTAGCCAGAATATAATAAAATAAGACCTATTTTATATTAATCTAAGTTTTCCTTTTAATTAATTAGTATTAAACTTTTGTATTAACTAAAACAAATTGAAATTACACGTTAATTAACATATCTTAAAAATACTGCCGAAGTCACAGTATCTACACCATATTTTAAATCAATTGGAGTTGTGAAAGTTGGAAATGAGCTGATAATCTTCAAACACCTGAACATATCTACATAAATTATAGCTAAGAACCATATCATTC
Source organism: Sphinx pinastri (assembly GCA_947568825.1). NCBI lineage: Eukaryota > Metazoa > Arthropoda > Insecta > Lepidoptera > Sphingidae > Sphinx > Sphinx pinastri. The sequence goes on along the minus strand of OX387614.1, from coordinate 2,819,729 downwards.
ACATCAGCATTCAAACAAAAAAACCGCGTCAAAATCGGTCCATTGGTTTGAGAGCTACGATGCCACAGACAGACATACAGCTACACAGATACACACCCTAAACTTATAACACCTCTTTTTTTGTCGGAGTTATAAAATTATTTTGATTGCCTTGATGATAGAGTAAACCTCAAAATGTTTTTCGTAAAATGGCTCCTAACGGTGGGTACCCTTGTGCTAGCTACTTGACCTGTCTTACACTATAACGGTGTTCATTTAAAATCTTCTCAATTAATCCAACAAACAGTACTTAAGTATTTTACGAATTAGCATTTAAATTATATTATTACTAGCTTTTGCTCGCGGCTTCGCCTGCGTGAAAGAGATATAAGTCCCGCTATATATTTTCCTGTGTTGAAAAATAGCTTATGGAACGGATCCCGGGTCTCAAACTATCTCCATATCAAATTTTTATGAAATCCGTTCTGTAGTTCTTAAGTTTAACGCGTACAGACAGACAGACGTGGCGGAGGTCTTTGTTTTTGAATAATATTTATGGATTTGGATTATTACTTTATATTCATTATTTTCTTATTCAAAAAAATGCATACATAATACTATATTACCTTAAATTATTACAGTAAAGTCTCGCTTATCCAGATCTCTCTACGGCTTCGCGATTATCCAGATTGCCAATCGCGGATGAAACTTGGCATCAAACTAAAAAAAACATATATTTTTTTTTTCACCACACACCATTAGTAAGCTACATTACCCTGGAGTGCTTTTTATCCGGAAATGGTAATTGAGATATTCGGAGCCGCCAGCAAAAGCTTCAACTATCCGAGTGCCTTACGACAACACTTAGTAGGTCAATCGAGTCTCCACTGTCTATATAAGTATATTATGGACCGGCGTTATTTTCGAAACGTCACCGGCTTAAAACTCCTTTCTGATCCAGCTAGTCAGGGGATGTTTATGACAAATCACCTGTCCGGTGGTGTTTGCGTAGCATACGGGTGCGCGCCCCCGGCTCCCCGAGCTGCTATTGACTCCAAACACAAAGTATTCCGAGTCAATAGTATCCCAATATACCATTTCCTACCTTAAGGCCTAAGTAGCCCATCCAAATTATTAATTTGCTAATCCTTTTAAAAGTCCTACTCTCCAGGCGTATTATAAAAAAGCTCTACCGTATGCGGGATCTCACTACGCGTATTAGAATGAGCGCCATATCAGTGCCCCAAAATATATGCTCATGTTCTGCGTTTTGTGTATCTAATGCAAAATCACAAATTATTATATTGGCGGAATGCTCGTAGCGCTCATATTAACACGCGTAGCGTGTGCCGCACTGGCGTTCGGGTTTGCTACGCGAGTGACGAGCATCGATGGAATAATCATTGCTTTGAGCTGGCCGCGGAAGCTACGCATTACAATACAGTTACAATAAAAAAACTTGCGAGCTCTTAACACAAATTGTACTTTTAGTTGGTCGAATAGTTGCACGATGCTCTTGGCGTCTTCTGCGATTTGTCTAAGACATTTGACTGTGTACATTCAGCAGCATAAGGCTCCGTTTTTTCAACGATTGTCAAATCAATGTTACATTTCTTCAATTTAACATTTGTTAGGTGAGGATTTGTCAAATACGTTTTTTCAACTAATGTTATCACTATAGTCAAAAGTAAACATTTGTTAATTTATTGCCAGTTTAATAAAGCGGGGAAAAAATATTTTCTTTGGGGATGTTTCATATGTGTCAATGTTTGACTCAAAGAACTTGTATCCGAAGCCGAATAATGTGATTTAAAAAAATATCTTTGACAATTTTATGATTATATAAAATTGTAATTATTATATTATGAAATATGAAAAATATTTTATCGCATGCTCGCATGCTCACGCCTTTTATCCCCGAAGGGGTAGGCAGAGGCGCAACTAGTGCACCCACTTTTCGCCAAGCGTATTCCGTCCCATGATGTGATAGGGGGCGAGCCTATCGCCATACCGGACACAAATTCCAGACTCCGGGCTGATATTGAATAGAAAAATCCAATATCACTTAGCCCGACCCGGGGATCGAACCCGAGACCTCAGCCTTGCAGTCGTACCGTAATACAACTACGCCACCGACGCAGTCAGTCAGTATTTTATCGTTTGTGCGTAATATTCAAATATTATAATGCGTTCGTGTTACATGGTGGGATGCGGCGGCCTAAACAAACTCCGCCAAGCTGCCGCTGGACTTTAGAATCGCGACTCACAGTAGCGGCATGCGCCAGCATTCACCCGGGTTCGTGCGCGTTCATATTATGATAGTAGGTAATAATACGACAATCACAATTTAATTTCGATGTGCGCAGTATTAATATGAGAACTTTAAATAGTACTTTTTTTGGGTATATCGAATTATTTTTATTGTCTTAATCACCTCGCTTAGAATTGCCAAAGTTGTTACACAAGAATCGGAAGAAACAAGTGTGTGGACTGTTACGTGATTGTGAAAATCCAATGTATTATGTAGTAGATATTCACTACAGGGAACACATGACTTCAAACCGTAGTCATTGACATGGGTCATAAAGGAATGTTTACGCCACAAGCTTCAGGGCGGCATACTACGGGCTCTTGCGTGCTACCGTACATAATAATTGTAGTGCCGTGTATTATGTACATTTCTTAAATTTTTAAAGTGTAGATATATTATGATGTATTTGATCTTTTATTAAATCATTATCAAGCATGTTGTACTGTGTTTCTTTTCACCACATAATTCAGAACCTTAGACTGTTATCAAATAAAATTATATAGATATTAACAATGATGTGTTGATTACTTTCACTGTAATTGAACACAAAATAAGCGCGAGTTATTTATATTCTCACTATGTTATTACAAATACAGAGTAATTAAAATGATGCTATTCTTCAGACAAAAAATATTAGTTCAATGACCTTGAAATCTAACCTAAAACTTTGTATTTATGTCGATAAATAATATTTTCGCGATTCCCAAATTGATATACGGATTATTAGATGAGATATCTTAAATAAGCAGGAGAAGAGGCGAGTAAAATAATAATTGTATATATTTACTATATTTTGAAAAGTGTTTGCTTACTCCTAGTTTTTGTAATATTATTATAAAAATAATATGTAGGCTATAATAATTATTATTTTATTCCATCGCCCTGTTTAAAAAAAAGTCATACCGTGGCTCAAATGTACAGAAATAATTTACTTATGACTTGGCAGCATGGTCTTTCACCTTAGCTGGTTCCTTGTACAACAAATAAAAAAAATGTACAGAAATTTAAAACTTACCGAAAACAGCTGTTCGCACAGGAGTTAATCAGCGACCATCTTGCTAATTGCTCATTCTTGGGTGATCAAATATTTGAGAAGCTGTTACAACAATTGTAAGCTAACAAGGGCTGAAAATACGCGGAAACGTCAAAATCGGTGATTACATTAGATTTAACAAATTGTTAGATTTGAAAAAACGGGACCTAAGTAGCTGAAAAAATTCAAAATTTCAAATTGCCTACATACTTTTGTGTACATAGTAATCTTTTTTTTCTCTTCAAAAAAAAATATATCAAAGAGATTTACTTTACTTCAAACGAAGATAAAATGTTTTAGTTTAACTTAACGCGTATATAGGCGAACTGTAATTTTGATTTTGTCTAGCTACTTATGCTGCTGACTGTACATCATCATACTCTGCTCAGGAAACTACACCATTACGGCATTAGAAACACGGCTTTCAATTTTCTGACATCCTATTTGAGTTACAGGGTTCAGAGGGTGTTCCACAGGGTTCTATTCTGGGACTATTTCTATTTCTTGTTTATATTAATGACTTACCTTACTACGTAAGGAATAATCATGAGATTGTATTGTTCGCGGATGATACATCATTAATATTTAAAATTAAGAGAATGTCACAAAATTATGACGAAGTGAACGATGTTCTCTTTAAAATTGTGCATTGGTTTAATTTAAACAACTTGTTACTAAATGCTAAAAATCTAAATGCATTAAATTTACTATGCTCAATGTAAGACAAGTAAAAACCACTGTACAAATAAATGGGGAAGAGTTGAATTCTGCTGCGTTTACAACTTTTCTGAACATCACATTAGACGCGAGACTCCAGTGGGGACCGCATATAGCAAAGTTAGCAGGTAGACTAAGTTCCACGGCTTATGCAGTCAGAAAAATAAGGCATCTGACTGATGTAGACACGGCGAGAATAGTATATGCAATAGTTCATAGTATGCTGTCGTATGGTATTCTTCTTTGGGGTAATGCTGCGGATATTAATACAGTGTTCGTCTTGCAAAAGAGAGCTATTATAACGTCGCAATAAATATTTGAAAGTCTTATGTATGTTCGAAAAAATATTGCAAATTTTAAGCGAATATAATGCGATATTCATAATAAAAACACTAGGAATAAAAATAAACTTGTAGTACATGCTACTCGTCTCCATAAAATAAGCAGTTCTTTTGTTGGTCTATGCGTATGCCGCTTCTTCAATAAACTTCCTATGCATATTGTTAATCTTCCGATAAAAAAATTTAAAACTACTGTCAAAGAACGTCTTTGCAAAAAAGGTTATTACAGTATAAGAGACTATCTTGAGGATACAAATGCTTGGGATTAGGTTGCTCAGATTGATACGTGTTCTATAATTCAATTGTGTCTATTATATTGTTCCTTGTAATTTGTAAAAAATATATATAAAAAAAATATAACAATAAAAGACCTACGTTGAGTTTCTTGGTGCTTCTTCTCAGGTCAGTGGGCTTTTCCGAAGCACTGGTAGAATCTTTAAATGATAAAAAATGTTGTAAAAATGACGTGTAAAAGTGCCCTCAGGGGCCTAATTACTTAATAAATGATTTGAATTTGAATTTAACAGGCGTCTGTCCGATTCCTAGAGTAATCACTACAAAGATGCGCCTCCGGAATGCTCTAGCCGCTATTGTCCGTTTCGTGTCATTCGTGACCTATAGTATCCTTAGCCCCAGCTCTCTACATCATCATACCTCGTGAGTTCAATGGACAAATGGCGATTGTTTGAAAAAATGGTAACAACATACTTTTCACTAAAATTTTCACAAGCAAAAGTTTATTTTCTGCAAACACGGCACAGTTGTGTCTTTCCATTCATATCTAAGATGCCATTCTTGAGATCCGAACACAGCTAACATATTGGTGCGTTGTCGGCCATTGACGCCGGTGTTCACTTTCTGTTTATCAGTTTTAAATTGTTTGCCTTCACCTGGTGATGAAGCGCAAACAGCGAGTTCTCCAGTAGTGCTGACTGCTGCGATGGTGTTTATACAGAGTGTCGTGCATTGCGAACAGTATTCCCATGATATATGTTCATACCATGGGTTGAGTTCTATACACAAGGCAAGGCAGATGCCGCCGAGTGTCGAGATAAGGCGACGTCACACGCGCCTCTAAAGATATTGCTTATAATGAAATACAATATTAACATTTTTGAAATATAATAATATAAGTATGTAATGATATAGAATTTTTAGCTAATTATGAATGGAGGAGTGCAGCGGAGGAGTGCAGCGCAGGAGTGCTGCGGAGGAGTGCAGCGGAGGAGTGCAGCGGAGGAGTGCAGCGCAGGAGTGCTGCGAAGGAGTGCAGCGGAGGAGTGCTGCGCGTTGCACATGGCGCGTGATGCTAGTTATGTGCTTACATAATCATAGCTGGCATTGCGTACCATACGCAAAGCGATGCCGTTTAATGAAGTTTACATGGTTCAGCATATATTGTATTTTTACTTTTTTTTGTGACACTGTAGTAAAATTTATTTAATATGTCATTTTTTATTTATTTATGTTTTCCTTTTAGACATTTTGACATTGTTTAATTATAGTGATCAATATATAGTGTTCACTTATAGTTCTAGTGACGACCGATCTATATTTGTTACTATCAATTACTAAAGATATGATGTATGTATATTAGTGTAAATTATATTTGTAAACGTGGGTTAATGCATCATGAACGCAACATATTTTTATTTGGTTGCTTAAACCAAAGGTTACTAGATAAAATGAATACTCAAAATGAACAAGGCTTAATTAATGTACAAAAATCATACATTCATGCACACTCACGCCCTTATCCCATAGGGGTGGGTAGAGACTATTGAGCGTGACATGTTACGATTGTGACACACCTCTTTCGCCTCTTCTACATTGATAGTTCTCCGACACCGACCCATAATGCGCCAGGTCGAAAGGCCACCGATTCCAACATCATGGTCTAATCGCCCCCCCTTGAAGCTAGGCGGTAGTGGTAAAGAATACACTTTCTCCGCGAAAAAAATGTTATTAATAATATGTAATAACAATAAAAAGTAAGTAAAAAAACTAAAACCCGATTACGGAAAGAATAACCGAAAAACGTACATAATCATATCCAATAAACTATATACTTGACTGCAACTGTCGAATACAGCGGCATGCGACTACGGTTTACTTAAACCTTAGGCATCACCATACTTATTTCAGACTATCATTTTAAATAGGAATATTTTCTTGTTTGTGTTATTCTTTCCGAAGTCGGGTTTTAGTTTTTTTTTACTTATTTTTTATTTCACATTTGTAGTATTTCGTGAACAATAAAACATTTGTTATGTTAAGTGTTGTTTTATAAAATACTTTGATACTTGAATTACTAAATTGAGGATATTGTCTTAAATATTAGTATGTACGCACTTCAAACAGGGTTTTTTGGAAGTGAATACAGCCAATTTCTGTCTCTAAAATCCAGACATAAGATTCCAAATCGTGGCCCTTATGTAACCTACTTTTGTTTCGTTTGTTATTACCAATACTGACTATCATATTAATACGTATATTATTGTACTAATGTTGAAATTTATTTGTCTAATAAAAATGAAACATGTTGAGTCGTAAAGCATTTATTTCTCATTTAAGTGTTATGTATTTCATTAAGATTTCATGTCGCTGAATTGACTAAAACTTCTGCGAGAAACTGTTCAGCTGTCGTAATACGTACTTGATACCGAGCATGTATACAATGCGCATTACATCTGAGTAACAACCATCGTGCAATGCAGCTGCAACAAACTCCTGTGATAGCATTTCTATCTTGTTTTCCGTTTTATTACAATAAAGCCAAAATGGAACTTTCAGGGTACACGCCACGACGTCAGCTTTGTTCGATTTTAGTAAAAACCTTTTCTCTCTAAGGTGGTCTTAGTTCTGTTCAGATTGATTATCTCGTAACACTCCATTCTATAAACCATGGCTATGTAGCTGGGTGCGTATAAGCCAGTTCTAGCTTGATAAATAATCAATATTAATAAATATGTAAATGTAAATACCGAGATAACAGGTACAACTGTAACTCTAACAGTCGTGACAGATGACCTCAACATTTTTCGTTTGTATTTTGCTATGTATGTTTCACATTTAGCAAACCATTATGTTATTATGAATACATACATACATACATACATACACACTCACGCCCTTATCCCATAGGGGTAGGCAGAGACTATTGAGCGCCACATGCTACGATCTTGACACACCTCTTTCGCTTCTTCCAATTCTTCTTTCAATGTTTTTTATTATGAATTTCTTTGTAAATTAAATAATAAAGAAATGTTTGGCGGAGGAAAAATTTGTAGATAAGAATATATAGCGTGTAAAAGACAGCCTACCGAAAATTTTAAAGTAAAATAGCATTATATGCCTATATTAAAATAAAGATGTCCGCGGGTACCGGACATGTGTGCATAACAATTTCGTAATTCTTTGGCCAGAAATGTATGTGATCCATTGCGTAGTTATCGAAATCTACCTACACTCTACAGTAGCCGGCGCGAGGCACCGCGCGAATACGTTCTTAGGTTAAAGCACCGCGACGTGATACGAGGATTAACACAACTCAACTCGACAAAATAATATCGACGGCACTGTCCACTCTACGATTAAAATAGCACAATTTCATTGGGCTTACCTACATCAAGTCCTCTCGCTTCTAATGAGATGAGGTTCGAAGTGCCCGCCACCAACTCGTTCGCAGAGACGAGCCCGTCGTAGTGTCTCGGCATGAAGCCGAGACATAAAGCTAGGGTCACGAACATACTCCGTATGCAGTTTACTCAAAAACTCTAAAATACGTTCTCGCATTTCTTCTGCGGTATTGCACTCACTAGTAAATACACTTTCTTTTATGTAAATACTGGCCCACACATTTACACTCCACCGAGTCTGAAATCCTCTTTCTTGGATGGCAAAATGATTTTCGTGTGCCCATATGTGGGAATTACGTCTCTTCCACATCCCATATCTTGTGAATGTGGACTCATCAGTCCATATCACGTTCGCAGCGAAGTTGGGAATTGCGCGCCGCTGGACTTGGAACCAACGGCAGTACGACACACCGCACACGTAGACTTCTGTCAGCGAAGAGCAGTGCTTGTACCTTGCGAATGTAATACGCTCGCTACTGGTCTTTCCGTAACACTTTATGCATATTCGTATGCGACAATCTACATTCATAACGGATACGTATCACACGAGCAGCCGTGCGTGTTCCCAACCGTGGGGTTGCGCGTATTACAGCCAGAATGTGGTTTTCCGTACGACTTCACATGGGTCTTCCAGACCCTTCTTGTCTGGATACTACGGGCTGGTTATCCAAAGTACGTTGATACGCCCGAGTTATTACACGCTTATAAATTGGGTGCCGATTATAAAGATACTTTACTTCATAAAGTCGAAGAGCTTGTTGCTCTTTGCCTCGAGCTTCATCGTAACACATTATCATTTGTCCATATTCACATGCACTGAAACTGTTAAGGGATTTCACTATTCCGCTCGCGAGACATTAAAAAAACACTTGTTCTTCCTGGAAATCCTGAGAAAAGAACAAAATCAAAAACCACAAATCCTCATTAATAAGAACGTCACGAAAAAATACGATCCGCACAAAACGAAAGGTGCGTCGGAACTAACAAACAAACCGCCGCGCCACCCGCCAGGGGCCAAAAGTGGGCACTTGCAAGTCGCACGCGTCGCTCAAAGAAATTACCTAGACTTATAACATTTGGATCGGTCATTTTCATTAAATTTATTTGCGTCTTGAAGTACCTAATGACGAATAATTTACTGGATCCATATTTGGGCATTTACATAATAAGATTCCCTGTTTCGTCACAAATGAAAAGATTTTATTGCTTAGTGCACCCAACTTTTGTAATGATGTGGTAAGTATGGTAGTTGATCACATTTACGAGATTTCGAAAATTGTGATATTCCTTCACAGTTAATACTAGCTAACAAGGCTATTTTTTTAAACTCCTACAACTGATATTGTAAATACTTTTTAATGTTAAATAAAAAAAAATTAAAAGAAGGCATACTTTAGTAATAATAAAAATAGTTATTTCATTATTATTTCGTAAAAAACACAACTTCGCGTTCATAGCTACTGAATTGACGAGTGGAATTAAATAAGTCCAATCCACATTTTCTATAATCCGAAATTCGCAACGCTCATCGCTCGTAGTCAAAGGACGCCGCGCGTGTCGGCGCGCCTTTGGGCGGGCGGCCGGCCGCCTGGCGCGGCGCAGCGAGGCCATTGCACGCGGCGCGCGTGGCGCTGTATACCTATTTCAAAACAGCTGATTGGGGGCGCGTGCGTACTTTTTATCTTTTCTACATACATTTCTGATATTATGAAAATAATTTACTTCTTGTTATTTTAATGAAAGTGGGGTTGTGTTAGTGAATAGTATCGACTTTATTGCGTTATCATTGAAAAAAAAATATCAAAAATTCATGAAAAGACCGACGAAAAATTCAAACGCAGGGGGTTTCAGAATCATGTACTGAACACCTGGTATCAGTTTTCGGTAGGCTGTCTTTTACACCCTTTATACTACTTTATTTGTTCTATAAAAGGTATATAATTCCATTGAATCACACTTTCAATATGTAACTTAAATGCAAATACCATTCTTCTTTTACGTGTAATTGGAAAACAAACAAAAATGTTGACAAAATATATAGCCTATAACCATCGCATAATAAATACGAATCGAAAGACACCTCGTTTGTCAAAATCGGTTCAATAGGAGCGACGCTAGAGTGGAACATAAAATGGATACATACATAGGGTGTTAAAATCATTACCCTTCCTGGCTTCGCCGTAGTCGGGTAAAAAGATCAATCCTAATATAGCGCCTCTTTAGTCAGTGTGTAACAGGCGTCTGTCCGATTCCTAGAGGAATCACTACAAAGATGCGCCTCCGGAGTGCTCTAGCCGCTATTGTCCGTTTCGTGTCATTCTTGACCTATAGTATCCTTAGCCCCAGCTTTCTACTTCATCATACCTCGTGAGTTCAATGGACAAATGGCGATTGTTTGAAAAAATGGAAACAACATACTTTTCACAAAAAAATTCACAAGCAGAAGCTTATTTTCTGCAAACACGGCACAGTTGTGTCTTTCCATTCATATCTAAGATGCCATTCTTGAGATCCGAACACAGCTAACATAGGTATTGGTGCGTTGTTGGCCGTTGACGCCGCTGTTCATTTTCTGTTTATCAGTTTTAAATTGTTTGCCTTCAGCTGGTGATGAAGCGCAAACAGCGAGTTCTCCAGTAGTGCTGACTGCTGCGATGGTGTTTATACAGAGTGTCGTGCATTGCGAACAGTATTCTCATGATATATGTTCATACCTCGGGTTGAGTTCTATACACAAGGCAAGGCAGATGCCGCCGAGAGTCGAGCAAACGCGACGTCACTCGCGCCTCTAAAGATATTACTTATAATGAAATACAATATTAACATTTTTGTAATATAATAATGTAAATATGTAATGATATATAATTTTTAGCTAATTGTGAATGGAGGAGTGCAGCGGAGGAGTGTTGCTGAGGAGTGCAGCGGAGTGCTGGGCGTTGTATATGGCACGTAATGTCAGTTATGTGGGTACATAATCATAAGTGGCATTGTGTACCATAAGCAAAGCGATGCCGTTTAGTGAAGTTTGCATAGTTCATCACATGCGACACCCAAAAGGGCACCAGCGTGGTCGTATGGCGTGATGTTGCTGCAAGTTGCCACGACTGATTAAGGAAGCCTACGAACATTTAGAAAGAGCTAAAAAGGCGTCGAATACCTAAATCCAACATATTGATGCATTCATCATCATCATCATCATCATCAGCCCGTTGCAATCCACAGCTGGACATAGGCCTCGCCCAAGGTACGTCATAGAGCCCGGTCTGCTGCTTTATGCATCCAGTCGTCCCGCCATCTCGCCAGAGGGCGTCCCACGCTACGTTTGCCAAGATGATGCATTGTCAATTATTAATTAACATGAAGAAGTAAAGAAGCAAGAAGTAGAACACGGAAATTATCTTATTGTATTTTAAACTGACTGCCTCGGTGGCGTAGTTGTATTACAGTATGACTGCAATGCTTTAGGTCTTGGGTTCGATTCCCAGATCGGGCAGTGATATTGGGATTTTTAAATTCAGTATCAGCCCGGAGTCTGAAATGTGTGCCCGATATAGCGATAGGCTCGCCCCCTATCACATCATGAGTTGGAATACGCACGGCGAAAAGTAAGTGCACTAGTTGCGCCTCTGCCTACCCCTTCAAAAAAAGCCGACTCGCAGCCGACAGCCGAATAATACGCATATTCATAAAACGCATAAACCGATAAGATTTCTTACGTTTACGCGAATGTTAGACATTGAAATTAAACTACTATGACGGGTTTTATCGCGGTTCTTAAACCGATATGAAATCTAACTCACTCAATGAGTAAAACATTATTGAAATAAAACTGCTAATAAAACAGCGGATTTTTCGCGATAAAATTAAGAAACTTTATTTCAATGTCCAATATTGTCATAACGTAAAAAGTAATGCATTCAAATTAAAAACTAAATTAAAGTTTAAATAATCCCCGACACAAAAATCCTCCAAAAAGAAAAAAAATAAAAGTGTCTTTGTCGTTTAAGTACCTAGTAATATTTTGACCCAAGCGTCGTCCCGTCGGGAGACCGCTAAAGAAGTATCTTCATCTCCCTGGTCCTGAGTTTTATTTCAGCCTTTTTAAATTACTATATTCTCCATCATGGGGTCTTCATAATCAACTATCTAACACCTACTCGTTGAGACCATTCTTATGAACCCACACACGCTATATCTGCTAAAGCTTGCTAAAGAGTTGGGTATCCCGCAGACTACTTGATGCTGTAGCATCAGATCAAGCTTAACATATCTTAAAAATATTGCCGAAGTCACAGCACACCAAATTTTAAATGAATCGGAGTTGTGAAAGATGGAACTGAGCTGATAATCTTCAAACGTCTGGATAGAGCTTCATTAATTATAGCTAAGAACCATCTCGATTACATCAACTTTCAAACAAAAAAAACCGCGTCAAAGTCGGTCCATTTGTTTGAGAGCCACGATGCCACAGACAGACATACAGATACGCAGATACACACCCTAAACTTATAACACCCCTCTTAATTGTCGGAGTTAAAAAAATATTTTGATTGACTTGATGATAGAGTAAACCTCAAAATGTTTTTCGTAAAATGGCTCCTAACGGTGGGTACCCTTGTGCTAGCTACTTGACCTATCTTACACGATAACGGTGTTCATTTACACCCTTAACTTATAACACCCCTCTTTTTTTGTCGGGGGTTAAAAATGGTTTTGATTGACTTGATGATATATTATACTCGTCATCCTGACACATAAGATGTTAAGTCTCATAATGTCCAGTGGTTACACTGGCTACAATGCCCCTCAAACCGAAACACAACAGTGCAGGCACACTGCTGCTTGGCGGTAGAAATAGACATTGCGGTGGTACCCGCCCAGACGGACTCTTACATATGAGAGACCTACCACCAGTAAAATACATATTCCAAAACATAATGATGTCCGCAAAAATGTATATAGCTTTATAAAAATCAGTGACATACATTGTATAAATACAAGGAACAAAAACAAACTTGCAGTTCCAAAGTTTAGACTCAGCAAAACAAGTAATTCGTTTATGGGAAACTGCATTAAATTCTATAATAAGCTTTCTCTGATGTAATAAATCTGCCTGAAAGCCAATTTAAGCCATACGTTAAACGTGTATTGATTTCTAGAGGCTACTACAAAGTGACAGACTACTTAAATGATAAGGATATGTGGAATCAGTCCTGCGCACAGCACCAAGGCACTGAGCTTTCACATTGAACGCCTATGAAAAAAAATATGTAGCAATATGACATTTATATAATAATATGACATTTATTAGGCTATGTCCATATTACATTTTTACTTTTTTTTGTGACACTGTAGTTAAATTTATTTAATATGTCATTTTTTATTTATTTATGTTTTCCTTTTAGACATTTTGACATTGTTTAATTATAGTGATCAATATATAGTGTTCAATTATAGTTATAGTGACGACCGATCTATATTTGTTACTATCAATTACTAAAGATATGATGTATGTATATTAGTGTAAATTGCATTTGTAAACGTGGGTTAATGCGTCATGAACGCCAATATAATATTTTTATTTGGTTGCTTTATTAGTAGTATTTTAGTCATACTATCTTAGGGCTACATCCATGCATACATTAACCTGTGTAATAATGAAACTGTAAAATATTTTAAAAAGAAAATGGAAGCAAAATCATGACAATTTATGACGAAAAATTAAGCCCCGAGTTTCTTTCTGCCTTCCTTCTTCGGTTCGTCATCGCCTAGGTAGCTAATGAAAGGCTGGTAGGTTAGCTAGGCTAGGACCTTTTGATCCTCGCCGGTGAGGACCGTGGCGTTTCCTTTCCTCGTAATGTTAAGATATTCCTTCCCTTTCTTTTATATCAGCCCCACTTCTCCTTCCCTAGCCCTATTCCCGTCTCCAATGTCCGTGTCCTCTGTACCTATCAGCCCGTGCTGGTTGTTCGTTATTTAATGTAGGTACTTTAAATTAGTAAATTGGTATATGTACCTTTGTAAATGTATTATTGTTTCTACCTTGTCATGACTTGTTATAAGTGTTTTTATAAGCCTACTTGATTAATAAATGATTCTATTTATTTATTTAAATCTATAATATACAGTAATCAGTAAAGTCTGTGAATTTGCGCACGATATAGCGACAGTATCGCCCCTTATCACATCATAGGACGGAACACATAATGCGAAAAGTGGATGCGGTAGTTGCACCTCTGCCTACCCCTTTTGAGGATAAAGCGTGAGGTAGTTTTAGTACACAAACAAGTAATTGTGACAAAAAGAGAAAGGTACACACATCCGAAAATAAATTTTGGGAAATCACAGTAGATGGAGATGCAATATTGTCTCTATAACCAATCATTATGAATGACCTATTGTTATTTAAAGATGTATAATTCAAAGTGAATGTGGCGGAGGAATATCAAACGTTGTGATCAATACTTAGGCCAAAATATGTCTCCATATACAAAAATTGGCTCGAGTGTTGTAATCAAGGTGCAAGCGATGACCTACAATACAGTCTAGATGCATCTTGAACAATGAGCGTGCGCGAGGAGTCCAAAAATAATGTTTTTTTCTGCATATCTACGGAACACTCCGTTTCGATTCATACAAGATTTCTTTCCACTTCTAGCATAATTAATCAATAGATAAAAGGTCTGTAATTTTTTATTATTATTATTATAATGATTTAAATAATTTATTTTAAGGAAAAGAAGAAGACCGTACCGAATTTTTGAAGAAGAAAAACCAAGTAAAGCTCATTGAAGACGCTTTGATTTGTTGTGGCTATCGCATATTTCTACAGCGTTACCCACCTCAAATTGAGCATCTTCCTTGACGCTTCCTCTCCAGAACTACACAGAAGATGAACTGGACTATACTCTAGAGTCTAGAGCATAATGTACGCACCTATCAGTGGTGAAAGATGAAATCAAGAACAGAGGTGACAATTATTAGTTTCCTCTGCCTACACCTTTTGGACATAAGGCGTGAAGTATATTTAATACACAAACAAGTAGTTAATATAATAATTGTGATGAAAAGAGATAGGGACACACATCCGAATACAAATTTTGGGTTAATTAATCACCGCAGATGGAGACGGAATATCGGCTCTAAAACTATTACTCTACTCTACTCCATTTCTTAAAGATGTTTAATGCGTAATTAGTGTGGCGGAGGTGTGTTGCGCGTTGTGAACAGTACTCAGGCCAAAATATGTTTCCGCATCCATACTTTGGCTCGAGTATGGTTTGCAAGGTGCAGGCGATGACCTTTTAAAGTGAGCCAAGTGAAGCCTGACTCCCTAGGAGTTGATACGGGTTGGAGCCCTAAAGAAAGGCGTGTTCGACATTTTAAAACTAAGCACATAGAAGTATGATACGAGTGAAATGGTCCCGCGGACAAGACGCGCCGAGTAGGAATGCTGTGTGCGCATGTTTGCACGTTGTGCAATGCGCGTACAGCCTTTAATATAGTTTACATCCATTGTGACAAAAGAGCGTGCGCGAGGAATCCATAAATATATTTTTTTTCTGCTTATCTACGGAACACTCAATTTCGATTCATATAAGTTTGCTTTCCACTCCTTGCATAATCAAGACATAAGAAGTCTGTAATTTTAATTGTTTTTGTATTATTATAGGTTGATGTTTTTGCTGACAATTTGAATGTTATCAGATCTTACATTTTAGCCTATTGTGAAAATCACTGTATTTTGTAGTAGTTTTGTGTTCTTAATGTTATATTGATTTCCTTTTTTTATTTATTTGACACATTTAAAATGATGATTATATTTGCATGTAATTAATAAATATCAATATTGGCTGTGAACTACTCCATTAAGTAGTCAACTAGATGACCCGACACTCATCCATCGGACATCGAAGTGCAGAAGTATCGACGATTAGCAGATGATGCCCAATAATACTACTAGATGGCGACACTCAATCCTGGACGATAGCGCAATAAATAAATATTGTATTTAACCACATAAATGCTAGTACTTTTATACTGATACATAAAGCAATTCGTGCGAAATTATTCCCTAATCATACCAAAATATTCAAAAATGCACAACGTTAATGTTCAAGCTTTCACTTCTGCCGGCACTCCCGGAGTGCAACCTGTTCTTTTTTTTCACCACACACCATTAGTAAGCTACATTACCCCGGAGTGTTTTATGCACTAAAATCGCTCTTCTTCATACATTCAACTATCAGAATGCCTTACGATAACACTTAGTAGGTCAATCGAGTCTCCACTGTCCATATAAGTATATCAATTAATTAATGTAGTAGCTAATAAGTTGTTGATATCTTATTAATTTGATTTTTAATATATATGGATTATGTAATCTGAATTGAATATATAAAATAAAATAAATAAAATATCGACCGTCGTTATTTTCGAAGCGTCACCGGCTTAAACCCCTTTCTAATCCACCAGTGGCGAAGGGTGAAATTTTTCAAAAGGGAACCCGAGGCAACCTATTTTTGCCTCAGTTAACATATCGCACGGTATTCACGGTATAGGTCAATTTAACGGAAAACTAAAACTTCGACAGTGGATTAGTCTAAATTGTTACAAGAACAACATAAGTATTAGAAATATAATCACGATATCTAATACCTACATTTGTTTATTAATTTGTTATAACTTTCTTAGTAAATGTAATTTCTACTAACAAAATATATGTTATTCGTCAAACAGACCAGCAATTAACGTGTTCATAAATACCTCATATTATCGATATAAATAATCAACGTTATTCGTAAAGTTTTACTTGGTATCGACGTGCCCTTTAAATTCAGAAAATATCATAATTATTTACTTCTAACAAACATTTTATGTCTGAAATTAAAAACTAATCAGATTTACAAACAAATAATATACTTACGTGAAAGGAGACGCTACACTAATCACAAACAGTAATTTCCATAACAATGCACTACATTAATTTGTATTTACTAATTAAAAAACAACTTCTAAACAAAAAACAACACATAACTGTCAATAAATAAATTGAATTTGACAATTCACAGACATCGTAAATCGGTATCATAATAAATTATGACGTAAAAAGTGACAACAATACATAGTCGGTTAACGTGAAGCCGAGCAGGCTCGGGTTCCCTTTGCCCATATCTTTGGCGCGATTCCGACGCACAGAGAGAGATAGCAAGTCATAGAAAGTCTTAGAAAGTGCTGCCACCTATGTCCAATAACATACTACGATATGAACCCGGTGGCCAGCGGGTTACCTCGCGCCCGTGGCTCCACAATTTCATATTGGTAACGGAATTTCTATGAAAAAAAATACTAGGCGCGCCATCTAACGTTACTTAAACATTGTTTATTAATATAACACATCGATATTGATTATGTTAACAAACAACAGGCAGATGGCCGATAGATGTCATTATTAAGTGATCATTAATGTTAGTTATAACGATTATTATTGTTCCTAGCTTAGTATTTTCTAAATTTATAATTTACTTATCAAATATATTGTGAAGTTCCCAAAACCTAAAAGGGAAGCCGGTAGGAATCGGGTTATATGGACGCTTCGCCACTGTAATCCACCTAGTCAGGGGATGTTTATGACAAATCACCTGTCCGGTGGTGTTTGCGTAGCATACGGGTGCGCGCCCCCGGCTCCCCGAGCTGCTATTGACTCCAAACACAAGGTATTCCGAGTCAGTAGTATCCCAGTATACCATTTCCTACCTTAAGGCCTAAGTAGCCCATCTAAATTCTCCATTTCCTAATCCTTTTAAAAGTCCTACTCTCTATGCGTATTATAAAAAATATATGCTATAGTCGGGGTGGGTCCGTTCAGTAATGAGTCCTTTTAAATGCAGCATAAACTTTAATAATTCTTTAAAACTAAACTTAGTCTAAGAACAATAGCCGCCATAGTGTCTACGTGACTCCCACGGTACGCGCGCAGGCGTACCCGATTGGTCGGCGACATGTGACGTGAGGCGCCTGCACGCTCCGCGTTTCGGATATTCGTCGTTACGAGGTGTATCGTGCAGGCACCTTACCGCGACCTAAGCGGACGGGGAGTTTGCGATCAGATACTGCTATACACTCCCCCTCGGGTTCATGAATGCGTCCTCGCTCAGGAACACGCTCAAGAACAACAGAAACAGGCTGTGTATGACGAGGCCGGCCTCTACTACGCTTTGGCATAATCGGAGGAGGGGGCGCGTCATCTCTATTAACGAATGGCGTAAGCTGGGACGCGTGAAACCTGCCTAAAACATCGTCAGGGGCATTAAGTCTTGATACCAGGTAAGTAGTAGGGCTAGTTCTTCTAATAATCATATAAGGACCGTCTCTTTTAGGTACAAATTTAGCCGATAACCCTTTTGCAGCATTACTCAATACATGCGACTTAACCAAAACTTGATCTCCAACATTAAATTGTTCAGATTTACGACCCTTATCAGCATATTCTTTACGCCTATCCTGTTCCTTTTCTACTCTATCCCTAACCGTAACTAAAGAATCTAAGAATCTCTTTATATAGGGCGTGATCTGAGGCACAAAATTATCCTTTTTTAAAACAGCTCTTATATCGAAGTGAGCGTCAACAGGTGATCGCAGTTCTCTAGCCAATGTAAGAAAAGCTGGTGAAGCGCCTGTTGTTTGGCACATAGCCGAATTCATAGCAAAACGAACTGATGGTAAGTGGTTAGGCCATGAAGAATGCTCAGTGTCTACCAACTGAGCCAACTGTGCTTTTAGATCTCTATTTTTCCTTTCGGCCGGGTTTGCTTCTGGGTGATACAAGGGTAACAAATCCTGTTGTATCCCCAGAATGTACATGCACTGTTGCATAACGGCAGATACAAACTGTACGCCATTGTCTGAGACAATGCGACGCGGAAGGCCATACCTGAGGAAATATTCCTCGATTAGAGTTCGAGCACAAGCTTCTGAAGTGGCGTTAGTGAGAGCAAAAAGCTCGACCCACCGAGTAGCTGTGTCCTCTACTAACAAAATGTATTTCTCCCCCTTCTCTCCAGGAGGGAGCGGGCCAAACAAATCTATCGCCAAAACCTCTCCCCTTTGATTTAAGACCGGGGTCTGTAAAAGGCCTGAGGGCTTTAAATTTGATGATTTGTACCGCTGGCAGGTTGCACATGACTTGACAAAGTCAGCAACGCAACGTCTCATACCAGGGAAGAAAAATCGCTGTGAAAGCTTGTGTAAGGTCCTGTCAATACCTTGATGGCCAGCAAGTGGAGTATCATGACATTCCTTCAAGATATTGAGTCGCAAACTTGTAGGAAGAACAAGCTGCGGTTCCTCAACATCGACATCAGGATTGTATCTATAAAGGACTCCTTGCTGCATAAAATAACCTCGCTCGGACCAGCGTTTGTCTTCCACTGCATCATTACTTTCAAGACCATTAATAATTATTTTTTTTAGCTCCGGATCATCTAACTGAGCAGACCGCAGATCAGCAGGACTTCGCGTAGGCAAGTCAACGACAACCGTACATATACCACACTGACCTTTACTGTTTTCTTCGCAGGTAGGACGACTCAAAGTGTCGGCGACTACATTGGCCCTGCCAGGAGTGTACTCGAACTGGATGTTAAACTCCTGTAACTTCAGAGCCCACCGGACTAATCTACCTGATGGTGACTTCAAACTCAACAACCACTTTAGAGGCTGATGATCGCTACCTATAATAATTTGCTGACCCTCGATATATCCTCTAAAACGATCGACTGACCACACTACCGCAAGTGCTTCCCTTTCGGTAGTACTATAATTACGCTCGGCAGGGTTTAAAAGACGGCTGGCGTACGCTATCGGGCGTTCGTCTTTCCCTTGTCCCTGCAGCAACACTGCGCCGAGAGCATAATTGCTGGCGTCAGTGCGCAAGACAAACGGTTTACCGTAATCAGCTTGGGCAAGAATGGGTGCAGACGTTAAAAGCCTTTTAAGCTCCTGAAACGACTGATTTTGCTCAGAGCCCCATACCCATGGTTGATTCTTCTTTAGGAGACGTGTTAGAGGTTCAGCAACTTTCGAAAAATTTAAAATAAATTTTCTGAACCACGAACATGTCTGAAGAAATGTTTTGAGGTGACGTAGCGAATTGGGTGCTTTCATATCTGCCACAGCGCGAACTTTGTCATGATCAGGCGAAACCCCGTCCTGAGTGATGACATGTCCCAAATATTTAATTTCTTCGCGCGCGAAAACACACTTTTCGCGATTGGCGCGAAGATTAAATAAGCGCAACCTCTCAAAAACTGCTTGTAAATCAGCGATATGCTGGTCAAATCCTTCTGAAATGACGAGCAAATCGTCTTGGTAGGCTAATAGAGTCACATTCTTAAGTGAGGCGCCAGAGCGCAACCTATCTATAAGCCGTTGGAATGTCGATGGAGCGTTTTTTAACCCAAACGGCATTCTTTTAAAACGATATGTTCCGAATGGCGTCAAAAATGCAGTTTTGTCCCTGTCACATTCTCGAACCGAAACATTCCAAAATCCACTTCGCATATCTAATGTACTCATTATGCAATTACGCTTGGTAGATTGTATTAACTCATCTATAAGCGGCATCGGGTACACGTCGGTTTTCGTTATCGCGTTAAGTTTTCGGTAGTCTACGCAGAAACGAACTTGACCGTTTTTTTTAGGCACTAATAACGCAGGAGAACCCCATGCCGATTCGCACTCTTCTATTATATCATCAGCTAACATCGTTTCTATTTCAGATTGCATAACAGCTCTTTTCGCGGGAGTTAACCGATAAGGAGGAACCGCTATAGGACTATGTTCGCCGGTGTCTATTGTGTGTTCCGCGAATGTAGTCGGTTCGCCTTTTAACTCAAAGACATCTTTATTATTAATTAGGAACTGAGAAAGTACCTCGCGCTGCTCGTCGCTGAGCTGTGACGCTTCCTCATCCCTAAGAATACTACTAACAGGCAAAGTATTCAGTTGATGTGGCTGTGATGCTTTTTCAGATAGAAGAAGGAAGTGCTCATTTGCGTTATCAGCAAAGTGCCACTTAGAGTTTCCAAAATCAACACTAATATTAAAATTTATGAGAAAATCTATACCTAAAAGAGTCTCATTCTTATCCGCATCTGGGAAAATTAAAAAATTTACTAGCCTGGTTCTGCCTTCTAGAGTAACGTTAACTTTTGTTTTAAGAACACTCATTGTTCTGCTAATGCCATCTGCCAATTTTATATTTTCCACACTGGAGGACATTGGGTGATGATGATCCTTCAAAAGAGCGTATAGCGTATGGCCAGCCACACAGCTTTTTGCAGCCGAATCTACTAAAGCTATACCATTTTTACCCAAAATGCTAATTTTTAATATAGGGCGCAGAAAAGGTCTACTCCCATAAAAAGATTTACAATTACTGGCAATTTCGTACGAAAGTTGAGAATCATTTTTAATTTCGGAAAAAATTTGAGAACCACTTTTATTCTCGGAAAAATATTGAGAACCACTTTTAACTTTGGAATAATGTTGAGAACCATTATCAATTTCGGAATAGCGTTGATAACCATTTTCAGTTTCTGAGGAGTCGGAATTATCAGTAAAATATTGAAACCCTAATATTGACTGTAACACATTATTGTTAGTTTGTGATGGCAACGCAAACTCCCCCTCGTCACAAGTAGAATATACAGGTGTTTTAACGCAATTACACATTTTCATATTCTTATAAATACGCATTTTAAAATTACGACAATAATCACACATTTCAGTTTGAGAAACAGAACTTTGTAAAATATTACTGTTATTATTAATATTACAAGAATCGTCGGCAAACCTTACGCTACTTTTCGGTGACGGGGTACTTGCTTGTGGCGGCGGCGGCGGCGGCGATGGCAGCGGCCGGGGCGGCAGCGGCGTCAACGGCGGCTGGGACGGCAGCGGCGGCCGGGGCGGCAGCGGCGGCCGGGGCGGCAGCGGCGGCCGGGGCGGCAACGATGCGTCGGTCGCGCAGCGCCTATCGCTACGCACGGAACGCGCGCGAAGCGACTTGATGCAGTGAGGCACCTGGGACTCAGATAATAAAGAATAGAACGCTGAACGTTCCTTATTAACCGCGTTATTACATTTTGTACACTTTGCGCGTATTACGTTCGCGGCACCACAACCGTAACATTTAACGTCTTTGGTGTCCTCACTTGTTGCATTATTTTTTAATTTTTCACATGTGTCTTTACTGTGACCGGCGCGTTTACAGTAAACACAAAACTTCGTTTTTCCTGCTCTTGTCGTAGCGTCTCTAATTTTTGTAGTACTCGACGGAGCGGCGGAGGCACGCGAGGACTCGGCGGCGGCGGCAACGGCGCGTGCTGGTTCTGTGGGGGCAGCGCGGGCAGCAGCGGCGCGTTCTTCGCGACTGGACGATGTCGACGTTTTGGTACCATCATGCCGAACTTCACTAAGCGAGTCTTCAATGGCTCTCGCTTTTTTAAGTAATTCGTCAAACGTGGAAACTGAATCTCTGTCTATACGTTTACGAATGCGGCGGTCCAATAATCCAAACGTCATATCTAACTCGACGCGTTCAGCTAGGTCACCTTGGGGCAGTTTTGCTAACAAGGCACGAACTTTTGAAATAAAACGATCAGTGTTTTCTTTACCTTGGACCAAGGAAAACAGCTCAACGTATATTCGGAAAGGCGGCCGGCGTTCACCATACGCACTTCGGAGCTTCGAAATGGCCTCCTCCCATGTTCTAGTAGTACCTTTTACGCCTTGCCACCATGTTCCTGCTGAAGAATGGAGTAACATCGACATACCTAATAATGCGTTCTCGTCGCATATATTTAAACATGTTTTATACACTTCTATGGCATCAATGAAATTGTCCACGGATTCTTCCGGGCTACCACTAAATCTTGATGCGCACTTTGAAAAATTATTTTTCGCAATGGCGGCAACACATGTAGCATTTGGATAAATTGACATCGTTTGCGGTGTGGAAGAGCGAACTTCATGTACAATTTGCCTGCAAAACTCTGCTTGCGACTGCTGTAGCGTAGTCAGTAGTGTAGCTAACGCTTCTTGAGTCATTGTGACATTTTTCTCGGGTTCTTCCTGAACAGAGTCGTCGGCACTCAGCGACTTGCGTCTTCGCGGCATTTTGGGGCGAAAATCACAAAACAACGGCAAATGAGTTTTACAAACTTCTATAAGCTGCACTGGAGCTGCACAGTTGTCGGTCGCGACGCTAAGTTCAAAACTTTTTGTGTGGTACACTAACGAACTCATAAAAAAAAGTTTGATCTGCACTCAAAATTGACTCCAACCCCTTGTTTAATACTAAACACACGTTGGGACGCCAAGATATAGTCGGGGTGGGTCAGTTCAGTAATGAGTCCTTTTAAATGCAGCATAAACTTTAATAATTCTTTAAAACTAAACTTAGTCTAAGAACAATAGCCGCCATAGTGTCTACGTGACTCCCACGGTACGCGCGCAGGCGTACCCGATTGGTCGGCGACATGTGACGTGAGGCGCCTGCACGCTCCGCGTTTCGGATATTCGTCGTTACGAGGTGTATCGTGCAGGCACCTTACCGCGACCTAAGCGGACGGGGAGTTTGCGATCAGATACTGCTATAATGCTCTTGTTCTGCATTTTGTGTATCTGATGGAAAAATACAAATTATTATATTGGCGGCATGCTCGTAGCGCTCATAATATTAACACGCGTAGCGTGTGCCGCACTGGCGTTCGGGTTTGCTACGCGAGTAACAAGCATCGATGGAATAATCATTGCTTTGAGCTGGCCGCGGAAGCTAAATATTACAATACAGTTGCAATAAAAAACATGCGTTTTTTTTGAAATATACTAACATTTTTGAAATATAATAATATAAGTATGTTATGTATATAGAATTTTTAGCTAATTATGAATGGAGGAGTGCAGCGGAGGAACGCTGTGGTGGAGTGCAGCGCAGGAGTGCTGCGGAGGAGTGCTGCGCGTTGCATATGGCACGTAATGCTAGTTATGTGCTTACATAATCATAGCTGGCATTGCGTACCATACGCAAAGCGATGCCGTTTAATGAAGTTTACATGGTTCAGCATATATTATATTTTTACTTTTTTTTGTGACACTGTAGTTAAATTTAGCCATTTTGACATTGTTCAATATATAGTGTTCAAGTTCCAACTCGCGCGCGGTTGAACACGCAGCGCTCACGCGACGCTCCGTCTTCTAAAAATCCGAAAAATAGATTAAATCACACCAAAATACCCGTGTCATACACCAAAAGTTGCGCGCTACGAAAAGGAACCTGCTCGCGTTTGATCCATCTAAATCAGACGCGATTTGAATAATATATCTATAAATAAGTGTTACGTCATAAGTTCCACCGACGGAAAAGTGCGTGCGGCTTACGATTCATCGCCTGCAATACGACTTTTCGGACTGCAGTTTGGTGGGCAACCCCTCAGCCCACCCTCCAGTGCAAACTCAGATTTTTGTGACGCGAAACCAGTAGCAACCAAACAGAGATTCACCCGCACGTCTGGGATTACTTTTCTACCTGCAGTCCGGACGGCATACCTCGGCCGGGGTACCGTTACGATGTCGGTCTGAGGATGCCTTTGGCTCGTCAGGATCCCATGCATGCCTTGGCACAGTCCCATTAACGTACTACTCCTTTAAGTGGAAGAAATCTGAACTTTAGTGAATGAGTGACTAAGTTTTGATTTTCAAAGTGACCTCCTATTTCACCTGGATTTGCTACCTTCAAGCTCGAAGTGCCTCCAGGTCCGACCTATTTTCGTCCAACTTCCCACCAAAAATCAACGTGATCGGGCTAGTGGTTTGGCCAGGACCTTGGTTTTATCAACTGACCAATCAGAAGAAAGTGCTTAGTTGCTCGTTTGTGGTGGGTCTCTCGCTATAAATGGCGGTGCCTCCAGCTTCTCAGGATTCCCCCCCAACCTCGTACACTAAAATCAACACGATAACGCTTCACCCTGAACCACAAAAGTGATTTATGTGTTCTACAAAACTGTGCCTTTAGACTTCGATAACCAAAAACTAGTCATAAACATGGCCCCAACTAATACCGACCTCCCTAAGTTACCGGCCACCACCGAGGAGGCCACTACCCTGGAAAACTTCGTGGAAGTCATTACTAAGCTGGCGAACTCAATCTCCCGGGCAGTTGCAGAGGGAAAAATCATAACTGCCGCTAATAAGCGCCTAATCTCCCTGGCCTCAGAGGAGATTCGAAGAACTACGCGAAATCTGAATAAACTTGTGGGGACCGGGGGCGATAGAAACCAATGCCCCGCCACCACTACCACCACTTGCGACAACAACAAAGGTGAACTTATTTCCTGCATACGCGACGAGCTCGAAAAACACCTCGCCGCAGTAAGCGCACACACAAAAGATGCCTTGCAGCAACAGCAGCAACAACTGAAGCGACTGCAGCAGCAACAGCAGAAACAACAACACCAACAGCAGACTCAAAACACCTATGCCACCGCCGTGGTCGCTGGCACCGGGGCCACCTCCAACTTTGTGAAGCCGCCCCAAACTCGCCCAGCTATAATAGTCACACCCAAGACCGCACCGAACAACAAGCAAGAGGCAATTACTGCCTTTAAGAGAAGCATAACTTTTCGTAACTCCAACTACGCTCCGGCTAGAGTGCAGGCCATTTCAAACGGTAAGCTCAGGGTGGAGTTCGACCGTGCCGAACAGAGGGACGATGCCCTGAAACGGCTGCAGGGAGCACAGGAGGTATGCGCGGAACCCGCTCGACGCCTTAGGCCCATGTTCATTCTTAAGGGCATCTCTGGAGAGATTCCTGCTGAGGACCTCGTGGACCTCATCGCGCGCCAAAACCCGGAGGTTGGCCCTTTGGTGGCTGCCGGCGGGAGTCTCGTGTTTAGATTCAAGCGGTCAAATCGTAACCAGAACCTTTATAACGCTGTATTTCTTGCGAGCCCGGGTGTTTGGCAGAAAATTACGGAGGCGGGAAGGGTTTGCGTGGACCACCAGCGGGTTCACGCAGAAAACTTTTCTCCCTTTCTCCAGTGCTTCAGATGCCTTCAATTTGGGCACACACGCGCTATATGCTCGTCCAAATCCACCCCTTGCGCATACTGTGCGAGCAGCGCACACAACATCGACCAATGTCCCTCTCGCGAAAAGAAGGCTACACCCAAGTGCCTTAACTGCCACGACCACAACTCCCGCTACAACACCGGGTTAGACCTCGGACACAAGGCCACCTCCCTCACATGCCCACGGCTGCTAGTCATGAAGAACAAGATAAACAACAAAGTCGATTATGGATTATAAGACCGATCTCCAGATAGTTCAGTGCAACTTAGATAAGTCTAAAAACTGTCAGCAAGAATTCGTCGTATCCTTCATGGCTGGTCCTTATAAAATTGCCCTGCTCTCGGAGCCCTATGTGGGCGCCGGTAGCGAGGTCCGTCCGATTCCCGGCATTAATATCTACCAGTTTCTCACCGGGGATCGTGTCAAGGCATGCGTATTCATTAAAGCCGACATAAACATGGCATTAGGCCTGTCTCAGTACTCCACCTCTAACCTTAGCGTGGTTCGGCTGGACGTGGGCTGCCGGCGAATGTATTTCGCCTCGGCCTACGTCGAGCCCAGGCACGACCCCCATAACACTCTTGACAAAATTCACCATTTCCTGAGGTCGGTCCAGGGCAGCTCTGTGGTTTTGGGCGGGGATTTCAACGGATGGCACCCCATTTGGGGCAGCACCGTATCTAATCCCCGCGGCAACGACATCGTGGAGCTGTCTTGCAGCACCGACCTCTACGTTTGCAATATTGGGTCGACCCCCACTTTCGAATCTGTTGCCCACGGACGCGTCCGCTCGTCTATCATAGACTTAACACTTGCATCTGGCAACATTTTTGACTGCATTCGGGGGTGGAGTGTCGACCTCTCTATTTGTCCTTCATCACAACATAACGCCGTTGTGTTCGAGGTCGATCCCGACATACACACTTCACTCACCACAGAATACACCACACACTCCACTTTCCGGTACAAAAGCTCCAACGCCCACTGGGGACGCTTTTCAAATTCTCTCCATACCACCTTCACGAGATCTGATGTGCTGGAAAGGGAAATTCACACGCTCGGCATTGAGGAGCTTGACACCCTCATTGCCGAAATCACACAACACTTACACACGGCTTGCCTGGACTCCATGCCGGTCAAACGGGGAGGTGCCAAATACCGACCCCCCTGGTGGACCGAGGCATTGGAGACTAGAAAGACCACCGTCATTCACCTACACCGTCAGTTACACAACTCATCAAGACACGGGGAGCCGACCGAATCTCTTGCCGAGGAACTCCAAAACGCAAAATGCCTGTACGCGCAGGAGATCCGCGCAGCATCATGCGAAAACTTCAGGAGATTCTGCGAGCTCCAGACCGGGGAGAACGTCTGGTCCCTTACAAATCGCTTACTTAAGGACTCAGCTCCCAGACGCCCCCCTATCACCCTCAGGCTCGGTGACCGGTTTACCGACGGAGGGAAGGAAACCGCTGAGGCCTTGCTTCGGCATTTTTACCCCGACGACGGGCCGGATACCGAACCCCACCACCACCTTCTCCGATCCTCATCATCGTTGCCCCTACCTGACTCCCCTAACGACCCTCCGTTCGTGGTCGGTGAGGTACTGGAGCATCTCGAGCATATGAACCCTAAGAAGGCTCCAGGGCTTGACGGCCTCACTGCTGACATATGTTTTCAATTCGCAAAAGTTTATCCAACCTTAATCACCGACGTAATGAACAGATGTCTTACTTTACAGTACTTCCCCCGGCAGTGGAAGGCGGCGTACGTCAAGATAATCCCCAAACCTGGGAAGCCTGACTATTCCGATATCGGGTCTTTCCGGCCGATTGGTCTGCTGCCCGTTTTTGGCAAATTGTTAGAGCGGCTCTTCATTAAAAGGGTCACCTATAAGGCGTCCAGGAGCGGAAAAGCCAACGAACGTCAGTTCGGATTTCGAGAGCAAACTAACACCACCGCTGCTCTCCACACCGCCCTGGAACTCGTCAGGAGGGCAAAGGAAGAAAAGCACCTGGTCGCTGCGGTGTCTCTGGACATCAAGGCGGCCTTTGACAATGCCTGGTGGCCTGCGCTACTGCATAGGCTTAGGGTGACCGAATGCCCGAGCAACATATTCGGGCTTATACTAAGCTACATTTCTGACCGTAGCCTCACCCTAGACCATGCCGGGGTGCGGGTCTCTAAAGGCATGTCCAAAGGGTGCGTACAAGGTTCCACTTGTGGGCCCGTCCTTTGGAACCTCATCCTCGATGAGCTCCTGGACAGGCCGCTCCCTCCTGGGTGCCACTTGCAGGCTTACGCGGACGACGTGCTTCTCATTGTTTCTGCCAGAGACGTGAGCGCACTCGAAAGCGCCACTAATTCGGCCCTCGACAACATCGCCGCATGGGGGAGGAGCGTCAAACTGCAGTTTGGCGCTGCCAAAACCCAGGCTGTCGCTTTTTCACCTCGGGCCAGGTCTGCGGAATTTGCCATGGACGGGCATCGGATCGCTTTCACACCGGAAATTAAACTCTTGGGCGTGGTGGTCGATCAAAAACTCACTTTCCGGAGCCACGTGCGCCACGTCACCAGCAAGGCTATCAAAATATTCCATAAACTATGTCTGTATGTTAAACCCACATGGGGTGCGCACCCGGAAAACGTGCGCACCATTTATAAACACGTAATCGAACCAATTGTCACCTACGCTGCTGGTGTCTGGGGGCACGTGACCCATAAAAAATACATACGCGCCATGCTGGCCAGCGTGCAACGCGGTTTCGCACTCAAGGCCATCCGTGCCTTCCGAACGGTATCGACCACCGCGGCCATAGCTTTGGCCCAGTTCACCCCTCTGGACCTCAAAGTCCTGGAGGTCCACAAATTGGAGCAGGCCAGGCTTTCTGGGTACTCTGATCTCCTCCCTGGGAACATCCCGCTTGAGTCCCCAACACCAATACATCAACTCCTACATCCTGCTGATCGTGTTAGCATTACGTTTGTAACCTCCTCCAACCAAGAGGAAGTCGACGACATGATCAGCCACACTACAATACAACACAACATCTACACCGACGGCAGTAAGCAAGATGATGGAAGGGTGGGCGCTGCTTTCGTGTGTTTCGACCCTGGCGGAAATACCACTATTCACAAGTATAAGTTGCACGACTGCTGTACCGTGTTCCAGGCGGAGCTACTCGCTATATTGCACGCGTGCCAGTGGGCTCTTGACCACAGGTATACCGAAGCCAACATCTTCTCGGACTCTCTATCGTCTCTTATGGCGTTACAAAACCGCAGCAACACCCACCCTCTGGTGTCCCGGATTCACAAGCTGATCTGGGACTACCGGTCCGTGGGGTCGCTGCGGTTCGGCTGGGTCAGGAGCCACGTCGGTATCGTGGGTAACGAACTCGCGGACGAGGCGGCCAATTTGGCTTGCTCCCTTCACCGAGCCCCTGATTATGCCAGATTCACCCTAGCGTACATCAAAGGGCTCCTCCGCGGCTCCTCCCTGGACGCCTGGCAGTCACGTTATAGCGACGCTGTGCAGGGCCGGCACACCTGGGCACTCCTACCGGACCTTCGCCTTATCCGAGAGTTGTGGAAACGCACCACTCCCACTTTTTTTTTAACACAGGCTCTCACCGGGCATGGCTTCCACAGAGCCTACCTCCATCGGTTTAAAATATCACCTACTGACAAGTGCCCTTGTGACGACACCACTATCCAAAGTGTGAACCACATTCTGGAACACTGCCCCAGATTCCTCACGGCACGCCACAAACATGAGGCCACGTGTAATCGCTATGGGGTGCGCCCCTACGTCCTAGCCGACTTGGTGAAATACAACGCCACCATCGCCTCCTATCAGGAATTAGCTAACTCCACCCTGGGCAAACTCAAACAGTTCAATAATAATAGCAGCAACAATTCATAACTGCTCGTCGCTGTACTTTTCCTTGCCTGTGATTAACACATTTTTTTTTACATTACATAATAATGTATACTCCTGTTGTGTGTTAGTTTAAGTAATGTTAATATTTCATTATTTATATATATATGTATATATATTTTTTATTAAGATTATTTTTCTTCTAATTTAGAATAATTGTTATGTGTCCTTTCTAATTGCTTTATTGGAGGGGGGTGAACTACGTATCAAATAGCGGAACTTCGCCCCCCTCTGACACCTTTCTGTGAAAACATATCGATAATATTGTATATAATTATAAACAATTGTTAAACCAGAATAAAAAAAAAAAAAAAATAAAAAAAAAAAAAATATATAGTGTTCAATTATAGTTATAGTGACGACCGATCTATATTTGTTACTATCAATTACTAAAGATATGATGTATGTATATTAGTGCAAATTATATTGTAAACGTGGGTTAATGCATCATGAACGCCAACATATTTTTATTTGGTTGCTTAAACCAAAGGTTACTAGATAAAATGAATACTCAAAATGAACAAGGCTTAATTAATGTACAAAAATCATACATTCATGCACACTCACGCCCTTATCCCATAGGGTTGGGTACAGACTATTGAGCGTCACATGCTATGATGGTGACACACTTCTTTCGCCTGTTCTACATTGATAGTTCGCCTACGCCGACTCGTTTATTTTATAGTCTAAACTAAGTATGGTTACGTCTAGGGTATAACTTAACCCTAGTCGCATGCCGCTGTATTCGACAGTTGCAGTTAAGTACATAATTTATTAGATAAAGCCTACAGAATTTTCTAATTATTTATTAATATTTATTTTAGTTATACCCTAGACCATACTTATTTCAGACTATCAATAGGAATATTTTCTTGTTTGTGTTATTCTTTCCGTAGTCGGTTTTTAGTTTTTTTTACTTATTTTTTATTTCACATTTGTAGTATTTCGTGAACAATAAAACATTTGTTATGTTAAGTGTAGTTTTATAAAATACTTTGATACTTGAATTACTAAATAGAGAATATTGTCTTAATTATTACTTTGTACGCACTTCAAACAGGGTTTTTTGGAAGTGAATACAGCCAATTTCTGTCTCTAAAATCCAGACATAAGATTCCAAATCGTGGCCCTTATGTAACCTACTTTTGTTTCGTTTGTTATTACCAATACTCACTATCATATTAATACGTATATTATTGTACTAATGTTGAAATTTATTTGTCTAATAAAAATGAAACACGTTGAGTCGTAAAGCATTTATTTCTCATTTACGTGTTATGTATTTCATTAAGATTTCATGTCGCTGAATTGACTAAAACTTCTGCGAGAAATTGATCAGCTGGCTTAATACTTAAGTGATAACGAGCATATACAATGCGCATTACATCTGAGTAACAACCATCGTGCAATGCAGCTGCAACAAACTCCTGTGATAGCATTTCTATCTTTTTTTCCGTTTTATTACAATAAATCCAAAATGGAACTTTCGGAGTACACGCCAGAACACCAGCTTTGTTCGAATTTAGTAAAAACCTTTTCTCTCTAAGGTGGTCTTAGTTCTGTTCAGATTGATTATCTCGTAACACTCCATTCTATAAACCATGGCTATGTAGAAGTCGGGTGCGTATAAGCCAGTTCTAGCTTGAAAAATAAGCAATAATAATTGAATATGTAAATGTAAATACCGAGATAATACAACTGTAACTCTAACAGTCGTGACAGATGAAACTTAATGTGTTTTGAAAAAGGTAGAGTTTTTATCCATTCTGTCAATACTCTTGTTTTACCGAATAAAGAATTTATTACAATGGAATATGGTAAATTACTGTAAATGGTAAAAACTGGAAAATTACTGTGAGCTTGTACTCAAACTTGATGGTAAAATTGAAAAATATGAAAGTCAACGCTTACAAACTTCAATGGAATCTTTCTCTACCTCACACAACCCAACAGCTGAGAAACGCGCAAATAAAACGAAAGAACTAACCAACAAACACGAGCCCCAACTAGTGCAAACTAAAGTAATAACCCATAGCACAATTGAGTTTGCGGGCGAAAATAAATCTGAAGAGGCGACGAATGACAATAGTTGTTTAACGCCTAAACGTAGCAATGAAATAAATGTGAATAACAAGGGATTTGCTGCAGATGACCGCCAATGGACTGAGGTGAAGAAACGTAGGAGCCGTATTCCTACTTCTATGTGCGGAGCGGCTGGTCCATCAGTGACTACCTTAAAGGCGGTTGACCCTGTAAAATATTTGCACTTGTGGAATATGGTATCCGATGGTAAAGAAGTTCTCGAGTATTTGCAACAATTATGCCCAGCTGGTTCTTGTACAGTGGAAGAGTTAAAACCTAAAGGAAACTACAAGTCTTACAAGATTGGAGTACCTACAGCCTACTACGAGTTATGTTTCTCCGCTGACGTCTGGCCTATGCACGCGAAGATAAAACGGTGGATAAATTATAACAAAAAGTTTACAAATACATCCGAGATCGCCCATAAAACTATATCGACATCTAACCATCAGCCCTTTCGTGCCGAAAGCGTTATGCAACAAAAGCGCTCAAATTCAGGCTCTGTACCAGAATGTGCGAGGACTTAAAACCAAGCTTCGTGTATGGCGTAATAACCTCTTATCTTCGGAACATGACCTTATTGCTGCTACTGAGACTTTTCTTGATAGTTCTGTGGAAGATTCTGAACTTGTGTGCTCAGATTGGACCATAGTACGTCGGGATAGAGAAACAGCTTGCGGAGGCGTACTCCTAGCTTCGCGTGCTCCCACCGTCCTTCAGACGCTCAGGAACTTTGAAACAGACTGTGGTGAAGACTTATGGGCGAGTTATATATTACACGGGGGTACTATTAATGTGTGCATAGTTTATATCAAGCCAAGTGCCAGCGACAGCGATTATATGAGATGGTTTTGCAAGGTGGAAAGTTTCATCAATAACTTAAAAGGCACAGTCCTAATTTGTGGTGACATTAATCTAAATAGTGCATCACTGAACATAAACAACTACTTTAATTACTTCTTGTCATATTGTAACTTGTCAGAAAATAATCATGTGACAAATGATTATGGTGGAATGTTGGATATTGTGCTGACGCGGGACAGCACAGACCTACGAGAAGTAATTGTTGGAGCTACAGAGGGGATTGTACCTCCTGATGCTTATCACCCTCCTCTTGATATTTATATCAACATTTCCGCTTATCGTTTCTCAGATCATTTTGAGCCTGCTACTTTAGATGTTCGTAAAGACTGGAATTTTATAAAAGGTGACTATACGGCTTTACAAGATATGGTTTCTAAATTATCATGGAATGACCTCTATGAAATGAATGACGTTCATAAAAGCGTAAATTATTTTTATGATGTCCTATATAATATTTTCGACACTTGTATTCCTAAAAAAATACGTAAAACTTCTCCAAGTAGAAGATACCCGGTTTGGTTTACCCGTGACATTATTGAGGATACGAAACTCAAGTTGAAGCTTCACCGCCAATGGAAACACACCTATTCCCAAGACACTTATTATTTATTTTCTGATTTAAGATCTAAGTTAAAGGAACGCATTGCTATTGCTTATGATACTTATCTGGCTAGTATAGAGCAAAATATTAAGTCTAATCCTCGCGACTTTTGGCGCCACGTATCGAGTCTACGATCAATGGGTGGTTTCGAGTCAAGGGTGGAATATAAAGGCAACTCAGTCAGCGGAGTTAAGGCTGCTGAAGCATTTGCTGACTTTTTTTTCCAGTGTTTTCCTTTCTGAAATACCCAAACTCGACGCATCTCACGTAAGAAACCAAAGTCCAATACTCTCAAGTAGATATGTTATCGTGCAAGAAGTTACTCCAAATGACGTTGAAATAGGGATTCGGAGTTTGAAGTCCAGCAGCTCCATTGGTCCTGACGGTATTCCTCTGTGGCTTCTTAAACAAGCCCACGATTTCTTTGTTAATCCTCTTTGTCACTTGTTTAACCTTGCGCTCAAAGCTGGCCAGTATCTTCCGCAATGGAAACTCTCTAGAGTGACTCCCATACCTAAAAGCTCCAACAAGACATGTGTTGAAGAATATCGCCCTATAGCTATACCTTCCACTCTGGCTAAAATATTTGAACATATTCTTCACACAAAAATATATAAACAGATCGAACCGTTTCTATGTAATGAGCAGCACGGTTTTAGAAGAAAGAGGTCTATCAACACTAACTTGTTAACTATGGTAGATTATATTTCAGGCCAGCTCGATCGCGGCAGGTGGATGTCCTATACTTCGACTTCCGGAAGGCCTTTGATAGGGTTAACAACGACATACTGCTGGAAAAACTTTCTGTTTTGTGTGTAGCTCCAGGTTTTCTCCAGTTTATCGCCGACTATCTTCGAGATCGCCAGCAGTATGTTCGGCTTGGGCTGTACGAATCCCAGCCCTATCACACGCGCTCTGGAGTAAGTCAAGGATCAATACTTGGTCCTCTTTTATTTATAAAGATGATTAATGATCTCCCCGCAGTCATCAAATACTCAAAATGTCTTCTCTATGCGGATGACGTCAAAATTTTCCGTGAAATTAGAACAGAAAGGGATTGTGTATTACTTCAGTGTGACATTGATGCTGTATTTCAATGGAGCGTTGAAAATAAAATGGCGTTTAATCTCTCGAAATGTTCGGGGATGACTTTTGGTCGAATGCAACGGCCAATTAACTACAGCTATAGACTCGGCTCAGAAATAACGACAAAAACACACACAATTAAAGATCTTGGAGTTACTTTTGACCGAAAACTAACATTCCACGACCATATCGTAACTTTGGCACAAGAATGTTATTGACGCTTGGGTTTCGTCCTTCGTAATTCGCGTGATTATCACAACATTAGTGTGATTAAAATCATCTTTTCTGCATTGGTTCGCAGCAAAATTGAGGCAAGCGCGTGCGTCTGGCATCCCTACGAGAGTACTTATGCACTCTTGCTGGAAAAGGTTCAAAAAGCCTTTTTAAGATATCTATATAAGCGGATCTATACAAACTATCCATACATGTACCCAACGAAATTTCTATTGGGATGTCTTGGATACAATTCCCTGGAGGTCAGGAGATGGTATGACCAATTAATAACCATGTGCAAAATACTGAGAGGGTTAATAGACGCTCCCGATCTGAATAATGAGCTGTGTAAGCTCTTTGTACCCAACAATTACTGTCGTAGTAGGACGCACAAATTGTTTGCTGTCCCACAGTGCCGTACTGTAGCACGTTCTAGATCACCTATTCCGCGGACTCTGCACGCTCTAAATTCCCTTCTTGACAGTGCACCACATTTTGACGTTTTTTCGGCTGATTGGAACGTGATCCAGTACGAATGTCTGAACTATTGTGAAATAAACTTGCGATAGCTTATATTTGCTGTAGTTATTAGTACATTATTGATTTGTTTACTTTTTTTTTTTTTTTTGACCGTAGTTATATATTTTTTGTTAACCTAATTAGTGTAATTGGTTTATCCGTTCTAATTAATTAAATAAATAATTAATTAAATAATGGTACATATTACTGGAGCCCCAACATTTTCCGTTTGCATTTTGCTATGTATGTTTCAGATTTAGCAAACCATTGTGTTATTATGAATTTCTTTATAAAATTAAATAATAAAGAAATGTTTGGCTGAGGAAAAATTTGTAGATAAGAATATATACTACTTTATTTGTTCTATAAAAGGTATATAATTCCATTGAATCACACTTTCAATATGTAACTTAAATGCAAATACCATCCTTCTTTTACGTGTAATTGGAAAACAAATAAAAAACTTGAAAAAATATATAGCCTATAACCATCGCATAATAAATACGAATCGAAAGACACCTCGTTTGTCAAAATCGATTCAATAGGAGCGACGCTAGAGTGGAACATAAAATGGATACATACATAGGGTGTTAAAATCATTACCCTTCCTGGCTTCGCCGTAGTCGGGTAAAAAGATCAATCCTAATATGGCGCCTCTGTTATCAGTGTGTAACAGGCGTCTGTCCGATTCCTAGAGGAATCACTACAAAGATGCGCCTCCGGAATGCTCTAGCCTCTATTGTCCGTTTCGTGTCATTCGTGACCTATAGTATCCTTAGCCCCAGCTCTCTACTTCATCATACTTCGTGAGTTCAATGGACAAATGGCGATTGTTTGAAAAAATGGAAACAACATACTTATCACAAAAAAATTCACAAGCAGAAGCTTATTTTCTGCAAACACGGCACAGTTGTGTTTTTCCATTCATATCTAAGATGCCATTCTTGAGATCCGAACACAGCTAACATAGGTATTGGTGCGTTGTCGGCCATTGACGCCGCTGTTCATTTTTTGTTTATCAGTTTTAAATTGTTTGCCTTCACCTGGTGATGAAGCGCAAACAGCGAGTTCTCCAGTAGTACTGACTGCTGCGATGGTGTTTATACAGAGTGTGGTGCATTGCGAACAGTATTCCCATGATATATGTTCATACCATGGGTTGAGTTCTATACACAAGGCAAGGCAGATGCCGCCGAGTGTCGAGCAAAGGCGACGTCACACGCGCCTCTAAAGATATTGTTTATAATGAAATACAATATTAACATTTTTGAAATATAATAATGTAAGTATGTAATGATATAGAATTTTTAGCTAATTGTGAATGGAGGAGTGCAGCGGAGGAGTGTTGCTGAGGAGTGCAGCGGAGTGCTGCGCGTTGCATATGGCACGTAATAGTAGTTATGTGGTTACATAATCATAGATGCCATTGCGTACCATACGCAAAGCGATGCCGTTTAATGAAGTTTACATAGTTCATCACATGCGGCACCCAAGAGGGCACCAGCGTGGTCGTATGGCGTGATGTTGCTGTCAGTTGCCACGACTGATTAAGGCAGCCTACGAAAATTTAGAAACAGCCAAAAAGGCGTCCAAGACCTAAATCCAACATGTTGATGCATTGTCAGTTATTAAAGTCACTGTTCAATGTATGTTTATAAGTTTAAAATTATTTCCCTCCAGCTGGTGATGAAGCGCTAACAGAAATTTCTCCTTTAGTGCTGGTGTTATTATGAAGTAGTGTCGCGTTTTGTGGATAGTATTCAATTTATGGTATGTGTTTCTGTATGCTACTGATGTAAAATAGCTAGCAGAGTTAAGAAGAAGAAGAAAAGAAGCAAGAAGTAGAACACGGAAATTAGCTCATTATATTTTAAACATTGTTTAATGATACACCATGAAATCTTTGAAACCAAATGAAATATTAATTTGGTATATGTACGACTAATATCCTATGTTATTATACCGCAATCCGGTAAAGGGCTCTGTCTTACAGTAGTGCTGTGCTGTGCCTCGTGTGGAGGGCAGAGTACGGAGACCGTCTAGCGTTATGTGTCTTATACTCTATTTGTGATGTTGTGTGTTCATGTTCACTTCGCCGATTGAGTACAAGACACATGGCGCGGGAGATGCCGCCGAGTCAGAAGCGTCCGCGACGCAGGAGGGACCGCGAAAGCGTCTCGCACGATATTGATGTTAATGTGTCCGCGAATTGCAGTTGTTATTTTATATTATTCTATGCAATTATTCTATTTCCGCCTCTATTTGTCCGTATGTCGGTCGAGCACCGCCTGGTCGCAGATTCAATAGACAACGACACCCAGATGCCTTGCTGTGTACAGAAGCGCAGCGTCTTTCTCGTACAGAAGTGCTAGCTACTTAAATAAGAAATATTTGTTTAGAGACCCGAACCCAGTGGTTGACATCTGGGTCGGAAGATCGGTGAGTTTCACATAACCTTCCAATCTTGTCCCAGGCTGAGTTATCATAAAAACAACTTACACTAAAAGTCATACAACTTAGTCGACCATATAAACTCATTCACTTTATATAATAAGCTTCCTTCTGAAGTAATAAATCTACCTGAAAGCCAATTTAAGTCATACGTTAAACGTGTATTGATTTCTAAAGGCTACTACAA
The DNA here is from genome assembly GCA_947568825.1 of Sphinx pinastri. NCBI lineage: Eukaryota > Metazoa > Arthropoda > Insecta > Lepidoptera > Sphingidae > Sphinx > Sphinx pinastri. The sequence goes on along the minus strand of OX387614.1, from coordinate 2,781,635 downwards.
AGTGACAGACTACTTAAATAATAAGGATATGTGGAATCAGTCCTGCGCACAGCACCAAGGCACTGAGCTTTCACATTGAACGCCTATGAAAAAAAAATGTAATAATATGACATTTATTAGGCTATGTCCATACATTACTTATGTCTATGGCTATGTCCATATATTACTATGAACATACATTCCTTTCTCCATAGTACATATTTCGCCCCAACCACCACCGTCAACTGCTGGTGAGCATTTATTTATTGAAGTTAAATTACAACACACTAATATTCTCCTTGGCGTTTATTACTGTCCTTCATTACGTATTGACTTTTTTTCTTCTCTTGAAACTATTCTTAATAATCTCACTCCTTCGTACAGTCATTCTATAATCATGGGAGATTTCAACCTATAATCTAGTTTACATCCATTTTGACAAATGAGCGTGCGCGAGGAATCCATAAGTAGATATTTTTTCTGCTTATCTACGGAACACTCAATTTCGATTCATATAAGTTTGCTTTCCACTCCTTGCATAACCAATACTAATAAGAAGTCTGTAATTTTAATTGTTTTCGTATTATTATAGGTTGATGTTTTTGCTGACAATTTGAATGTTATCAGATCTTACATTTTAGCCTATTGTGAAAATCACTGTATTTTGTAGTAGTTTTGTGTTCTTAATGTTATATTGATTTGCTTTTTTTATTTATTTGACACATTTAAAATTATTATTATATTTGCATGTGGCTGTGAACTACTACATTAAGTAGTCAACTAGATGACCCGACACTCATCCATCGGACATCGAAGTGCAGAGGTATCGACGATTAGCAGATGATGCCCAATAATACTACTAGATGGCGACACTCAATCCTGGACGATAGCGCAATAAATACATATTGTATTTAACCACATAAATACTTATATACTGATACATAAAGCAATTCGTGCGAAATTATTCCCTAATCATACCAACATATTCAAAAATGCACAACGTTAATGTTCAAGCTTTCACTTCTGCCGGCACTCCCGGAGTGCAACCCGTTCTTTTTTTTCACCACACACCATTAGTAAGCTACATTACCCCGGAGTGCTTTTTATCCGGAAATGGTAGTTGAGACATGCGGAGCCGCCAGCAAAAGCTTGTTAATAATGATATGCACTAAAATCGCTTTTCTTCATACATTCAACTTTCAGAATGCCTTACGACAACACTTATTAGGTCAATCGAGTCTCCACTGTCCATATAAGTATATCAATTAATTAATGCAGTAGCTAATAAGTTGTTGATATCTTGTTAATTTGATTTTTAATATATATGGATAATGTAATCGGAATTAAATATATAAAACAAAATAAATAAAATATCGACCGTCGTTATTCTCGAAGCGTCACCGGCTTAAAACTCCTTTCTGATCCAGCTAGTCAGGGGGTGTTTATGACAAATCACCTGTCCGGTGGTGTTTGCGTAGCATACGGGTGCGCGCCCCCGGCTCCCCGAGCTGCTATTGACTCCAAACACAAGGTATTCCGAGTCAGTAGTATCCCAGTATACCATTTCCTACCTTAAGGCCTAAGTAGCCCATCTAAATTCTCCATTTCCTAATCCTTTTAAAAGTCCTACTCTCTAGGCGTATTATAAAAAATCTCTACCATATGCGGGATCTCACTACGCGTATTAGTATGAGCGCTTTGCCTAGTGCCCTAAAATATATCGTTCTCTGCGTTTCGTGTATCTGATGCAAAAACGCAAATTATTATATTGGCGGCATGCTCGTAGCGCTCATATTAACACGCGTAGCGTGTGCCGCACTGGCGTTTGGGTTTGCTACGCGAGTGACGAGCATCGATGGAATAATAATTGCTTTGAGCTGGCCGCGGAAGCTAAGCATTACAATACAGTTGCAATAAAAAACTTGCGAGCTCTTAACACGAATTGTACTTTTAGTAGGTCGAAGAGTCGCACGATGCTCCTGGCGTCTTCTGCGACTTGTCTAAGGCATATGACTGTATACATCAGGATACTCTGCTCAGAAAACTATCTGACGTCCTATTTGAGTAACAGAATTCAGAGCGTGTTCCACAGGGTTCAATTCTGGGACCATTTCTATTTCTTGTATATATTAATGACTTACCTTTCTATTATAAAATTTAGAGAATGTTACAAAATTATGACGAAGTGAACGATGCTCTCTCTAAAATTGTGCATTGGATTAATTTAAACAACTTGTTACTAAATGCAAAAAAATCTAAATGCATTAAGTTTCTTCTTCTTCTTCAGCTTTTAGAAGTCCACTGCTGAACATAGGCCTCCGCCAAAGATTTCCAGACCAACCTGTCAGAAGCGGCCTGCATCCAGCGGGTTCCTGCGACCTTCACAAGGTCGTCCGTCCACCTTGTATGATGCCCATTTTAAGACAAGTAAAAACCAATGTACAAATAAATGGGGGAAGATTTGAATCCGGCTGCGTCAACAAATTTTCTGGGCATCACATTAGACGCGAGCCTCCAGTGGGCACCGCATATAGCAAAGTCAGCAGGTAGACTAAGTTCAGCGGCTTATGCAGTCTGAAAAATAAGGCATCTGACTGATGTAGAAACGGCAAGAATTGTTTATTTCAGTTATTTTCATAGTATTCTGTCGAATGGTAGGTATTCTTCTCTGGGGTAATGCTGCGGAGGAGTGCAGCGCAGGAGTGCTGCGGAGGAGTGCTGCGCGTTGCACATGGCACGTGATGCTAGTTATGTGCTTACATAATCATAGCTGGCATTGCGTACCATACGCAAAGCGATGCCGTTTAATGAAGTTATATGGTTCAGCATATATTGTATTTTTACTTTTTTTGTGACACTGTAGTTAAATTTATTTAATATGTAATTTTTTATTTATTTACGTTTTCCTTTTAGACATTTTGACATTGTTTAATTTTAGTGATCAATATATAGGGTTCACTTATAGTTATAGTGACGACCGATCTATATTTGTTACTATCAATTACTAAAGATATGATGTATGTATATTAGTGTAAATTGCATTTGTAAACGTGGGTTAATGCATCATGAACGCCAATATAATATTTTTATTTGGTTGTTTAAACCAAAGGTTACTAGATAAAATTAATACTCAAAATGAACAAGGCTTAATTAATGTACAAAAAGCATACTTTCATGCACACTCACGCCCTTATCCCATAGGGGTAGGTAGAGTCTATTGAGCGTCACATGCTACGATTGTGACACACCTCTTTCGCCTCTTCTACATTGATAGTTCTCCTACACCGATTCGTTTATTTTAGAAAATGAATAAGTACAGATATTTGAGGGGATACACACGTGTCTGTCCCATAATGCGCCAGGTCGTAAGGCCACCGATTCCAACATAATGGTCTAATCGCCCCCCTTGAAGCTAGGCGGTAGTGGTAAAGAATACACTTTCTCCGCGAAAAAAATGTTATTAATAATATGTAATAACAATAAAAAGTAAGTAAAAAAACTAAAACCCGATTACGGAAAGAATAACCAAAAAACGTACATAATCATATCCAATAAACTATACACTTGACTGCAACTGTTGATTACAGCGGCATGCGACTACGGTTGACTTAAACCTTAAGCATCACCATACTTATTTCAGACTATCATTTTAAATAGGAATTGTAACACTCAGAAGGATATTAAATGAAAAACTCCCAACCACATAGAATAATAACGCCAAGAATGATAGTTTCATATAAAAAAACTGTCAAGTGTGAAGCATAAAACTCATTGATGTAGGCGTAGGCCACACGTATTGACGTTCTGCCACACGCACACAAGGGTGCAAATAATGTTGCTAGTGGTATCGGATTTTCCCAAAAACCTTAGTTATTATTTAATTAGGATTATTTAATTATGGAATTATTATTATTGTTCACAGTAAGGGATTACTTTATCCTTAATTATAATGATAAAAATCTGAAATAATAAATAAATCCCTTAGAATGACCAAAACAGTACCAAATTAAAAACAAATTACGTTGATGACGTGAATTAAACGGTTGAATGCGGTATTTACCTTTGCCTCCATTCTAGTTTTATGATGATGATATGAATGAATGCCTTTATTTATGTCAATAATGTCAAATGTATCTGGTTCTATTTTATTACGGTTCTTTTGCGAATCATAGTAAAAAAGGCAGCATCACCATTCACCATTCAACCGTATAATTGACGTCATTTGAAGCTTAGTGATTACGTCTGCTGAAAAAAAGACGAAATTAAAAGTTATAATTATAAATGATAACTTCATAATTTCTAAAAAAGAAAAGATACAGGTGTCCTTATTTTAGAACTATTTTCATTTAAAATAATAATATAAGCTTGTTAAAATTTGAAATCTCAATTAAAATCAACTCAACAGAAAAATATTATTTTCATAATACTGGCAACACAATTCCAAAGCATGCAAAGGTACCAATTAAATAAGTTAATTTTAGAAATATATTAATTTTAGAATATGAACATCAACATTTGGGGTATCAATTTTCTTTTTTTTGGCAACATTTTGATATAATGGCGTCTATAAAATTTTTGAATTATTGTTTTTGCTTTAGCTATTATTTTATGTCAAAATATTAGATTAATCGTAATAATTGCATGTGAAATGTTATGTTACAATGTTTCTTAAAATTATCCGAGATACTGTGACATCAGTTTATTGCACAAACCATCATTTTAAAATAAAATATCGTGAGCTGCTAGCGCTACGATTCGGCCTTGAGCACTGACGCGGATGTTTGGTTACTAGGCTAAATAGCCTAGTTTTACTTGCCTCACTAAGCGTGTATGTTCACGGTTTCTATGTGTTATTATTCTAAGCCCAACCATATATATATTCAATGTTTTATTCATAATGACTGTTTCTCAACATAATGATACTAGAATGACCGACCGAGCCATTGTTTTATATGTTGCTAAGGTTGATTGTTATATTAACGGTTGCTAAGGTAAAAATACCGAACCTGGTAATTTTGCTACACTGCAATTCCAACATGTCAGTGTTGCTACAGAATATTTTCTTGTTTGTGTTATTCTCTCCGTAGTCGGGTTTTAGTTTTTTTTACTTATTTTTTATTTCACACTTTTTAGTATTTCGTGAACAATAAAACATTTGTTACGTTAAGTTTTGTTTTATAAAATACTTTGATACTTGAATTACTAAATTGAGGATATTGTCATAAATATTAGTATGTACGCACTTCAAACATGTTTTTTTTTTAAGTGAATACAGCCAATTGCTGTCTATAAAATCCAGACATAAGATTCCAAATCGTGGCCCTTATGTATGTGCCCTTTTGTTTTGTTTGTTATTACCAATACTCACTACCGTATTAATACGTATATTATTATAATAATGTTGAAATTTATTTGTCTAATAAAAATGAAACATGTTGAGTCGTAAAGCATTTATTTCTCATTTAAGTGTTATGTATTTCATTATGATTTCTTGTCGCTGAATTGACTAAAACTTCTGCGAGAAATTGATCAGCGAACACGGCACAGTTGCGTCTTTCCGTTCATACCTTACATGCCTTTCTTGGGATCCGAACACAGCTAAAATAGGTATTGGTGCGTTGTCAGCCATTGACGCCGCTGTTCATTTTCTGTTTATCAGTTTTAAATTGTTTGCCTTCAGCTGGTGATGAAGCGCAAACAGCGAGTTCTGCAGTAGTGCTGACTGCTGCGATGGTGTTTATACAGAGTGTCGTGCATTGCGAACAGTATTCCCATGATATATGTTCATACCATGGGTTGAGTTCTATACACAAGGCAAGGTAGATGCCGCCGAGTGTCGAGCAAACGTGACATCACACGCGCCTCTAAAGATATTGCTTATAATGAAATACAATATTAACATTTTTGAAATATAATAATGTAATGATATAGAATTTTTAGCTAATTATGAATGGAGGAGTGCAGCGGAGTGCTGGGCGTTGTATATGGCACGTAATGTCAGTTATGTGGGTACATAATCATAAGTGGCATCGTGTACCATACGCAAAACGATGCCGTTTAGGGAAGTTTACATAGTTCATCACATGCGGCACCCAAGAGGGCACCAGCGTGGTCGTATGGCGTGATCTTGCTGCCAGTTGCCACGACTGATTAAGGAAGCCTACGAACATTTAGAAAGAGCTAAAAAGGCGTCGAATACTTAAATCCAACATATTGATGCATTCATCATCATCATCATACAAATACAAATACAAATACTCTTTACTGTAACCATTTTTAAGCATAAAATAAAAAATAAATAAAAAAGTAAAATTCATACAATTTCCTTAAGTCTATGGTGTACAATGGGCGGCCTTATCGCCACAAGCGATCTCTTCCAGGCAACCTTTGTATGGAAAGAAACTATAATCACATGTAGACAGCGGAGTAAACAAGAGGAAAAAAAAATACAATCAGAAATAAAGTATTAAATAAATCCTAATACATATACAAAAAAGATATACTAATATATATAATTATTAACTAATAAATACGGTGATATTTTGCACTATGTCCTACAGAGATAGTGATTTTTTACTAATTTATACATCATCATCATCATCAGCCCGTTGCAATCCACAGCTGGACATAGGCCTCGCCCAAGGTACGTCATAGAGCCCGGTCTGCTGCTTTATGCATCCAGTCGCTGCCGGCCCTCTTGTGCCAGTCGTCCCATCTTGAACAATGAGCGTGCGCGAGGAATCCAAAAATAATGTTTTTGTCTGCATATCTACGGAACACTATTTCTATTTATATAATTTTTCTTTTCACTTAGGGTCATTCGGGGCAACAGCACGCAGTGGGTAAAAGTTCGCATGGTCAATATCTCGGAACCTATTGAGGGGGCTCAGACACTTTTTCGGCTAGATCAGGGGCGCGTCAGGGACGATGTCAGAGCCACAAGCTATTTTGCCAAGCCTCACTTGTTTAGCGGAAAACGGTGATCAACGTGATTTTGTTGATTAGTTACCAACATTTTGTGCTGGGAAAAAAGTGTCTGGCTAGACGGTGCATCAGTTTACAAAAGTCCGTTAATTATGTTAAGTTTACATGATTATTATAGTATTTATTTTAGTTACTAATTCTGTCCTAGAAAATAAATGCGTCTCAACTAACGTGTGAATGTTTAAAATATTCCCTGTTTGGGCAAGAGTACGAGGTTAAAAGTACGCACCCTGTTATAACTTCATTACAATGATCGCACGGTTTTTTCTTCTTTAAGCTGCAATTAAGGCGAATATTATTTGTAAAGATTTTTAGACCTTATACAGAAAAAAAATATTCTCCATAAACACTCTGCGTAGTTTTACCCACATAACGGGTCAATAGTACGAATTTCCCCCGATGCACTTAAACATGTATTCCAAAAAAAACAATGAAGTAATGTACAAAAACTCATTAAATAATAAAAGTAGAATAAATTTACTTTACATAGAGTGTTAAAACGTTTTCCTAGACACTATATTTTTGACTGTGTAGACGATAGAAAAAAAAGTGCGTACTTTTAGGCCGAATGACCTATAGCATAATTAATCAATACATAAGAGGTCTCTAAGTTTTTATTTTTTGTATTATTATAATGATTTAAATACTATATTTTCAGGAAAATAAGAAGGCCGTACCGAATTTTTGAAGAAGAAAACAGAAGTAAAGGTCATTGAAGACGCTTTGATTTGTTGTGGCTGTCGCATATTTCTGCAGCGCTAGGTACCTCAAATTGAGCATCTTCCTTGACGCTTCCTCTCCAGAACAACACAGAAGATGAACTGGACTATACTCTAGAGTCTAGAGCATAATGTAGGCACCTATCAGTGGTGAAAGATTAAATCAAGAACAGAGGTGACAATTATTAGTTTCCTCTGCCTACACCTTTTGGGTATAAGACGTGAAGTATATTTAATACACAACCAAGTAGATAATATAATAATTGTGATAATAAGAGACAGCTACACACATCCGAATACAAATTTTGGGTATCACCGCAGATGGAGACGGAATATCGGCTCTAAAACTAACTTATTATTTCTTAAAGATGTTTAATGCGTAATTAGTGTGGCGGAGGTGTGTTGCGCGTTGTGAACAGTACTCAGGCCAAAATATGTTTCCGCATCCATACTTTGGCTCGAGTATTGTTTGCAAGGTGCAGGCGATGACCTTTTAAGGTGAGCCAAGTGAAGCCTGACTCCCTAGGAGTTGATACGGGTTGGAGCCCCAAAGAAAGGCGTGTTCGACATTTTAAAACTAAGCACATAGAAGTATGATACGAGTGAAATGGTCCCGCGGACAAGACGCGCCGAGTAGGAATGCTGTGTGCGCATGTTTGCACGTTGTGCAATGCGCGTACAACCTATAATATAGTTTACATCCATTTTGGCAAATGAGCGTGCGCGAGGAATCCATAAATAGATATTTTTTTCTGCTTATCTACGGAACACTCCATTTCGATTCATATAAGTTTTCTTTCCACTCCTTGCATAATCAATACATAAGAAGTCTGTAATTTTAATTGATTTTGTATTATTATAATGATTTACATATTGTATTTTAAGGAATAGTAGAAGACTGTACCGAATTGTTGAAGCAGAAAAAACAAATAAAGCTCATTGAAGACGCTTTGATTTGTTGTGGCTATCGCATATTTCTGCAGCGTTAGAAGCTTCAAATTGAGCATCTTCCTTGACGCTTCTTTTCCAGAACTACACAGAAGATGAACTGGACTATGCTCTAGAGTCTAGAGCATAATGTACGTATTTATAAAACACTTATGCAGTGGTGACAGATGAAATCAAGAACAGAGGTGACAATTATTAGTTTCCAATTTTACTAACCGAAACAAATTGTTTCCGCAACATCAAAAAACCGGACAAGTGCGAGTTAGACTCGCATACCGAGGGTTCCGACAAATTTGTAGGTAAGGTGGTGGTTAAAACCCCACAATTTGAATTTTTAACGGTTAAAGTGGACTGTATAAATAGGCGGTTTTTTGTGCACTGGCAGTGTTACTGTATATGCGGTGACAACAAACAAGGGACACGGGATTAAAATTAAAGGACTTACTGCGGCGCGGTGACCTGCCTGTTCTGGAGCTTCCCCGGGATCCTGGTTCTTGCGGTCTTCAGAAGTAGTGGTGATGCGACGGCAGGCGGATGGCAAGTGTGTCAAATATAATTGACAGATAATTAACCAAGGACCACAGCCAAGGACAATAGAAATTGTTTATGTCCTTGGTATATTTTTAAATTTGGTGCCAGGGCCCGTTCCATATCCAAACTTGATACTTCAAGCTTGAGTGAATAAGGAAGGATTGGGAAAAGGAGTTGTGTTGTTTAGCGTAATAGTCAATGCACAGTGCATTATGCCAATACATTATAACAATACCAACCATAAGGTATCTAAGTATAATATAAGATCAATAGTTCGCCAAAATTTATTAACAAATTAATAAATTTTAAAATGTTAGTGAAATTAACTTTTTTTGTTATTTAGTTAAGAATTTCAGTTTTTTCCTTTACAGGTGCTGTAAGACCTTATTTCAATCAATAAGCCTGTCGCCGTCCACTGCTGAACGTAGGCCTCCCCAAGTGAGCGCCAACCATCCGCTACCCGCCGCCTTTTTCAAGTCGTCGGTCCATCATGCAGCACGGCGTCCTACACCTTGTAAGACCTTGCTTCGTGCCAAATTTCATTACTCTATGATAACGGGAAGTACCCTATAGGTTTTGATTCCCTTGCGAAATCGCAAAATATGCAACATAAACGGTTATATCTTTTGGTTGCGTTGGCATACAAGTTTGTTTTTTTTTCACAGCCGAAACAGACCGTAGACCCGAGTATTTGATATAAATTTCATCTTGATATGTCTGCGCGTTCCTGAGAAAAAGGGGTTGGACAGACAGAAAAACCGACAAACAGACTGACTTACGGGGTGGCATTCGGCATCCCGCGACCCAAACAAAATATTTTGCTTTAGTCGCGCGACCGCGGTGAATTCATAATGGATATTAATCATTTTATAAGTGAAATACTCACCAGACCTGCTAAACATACGCAAATTAAATTATAAAAAATATATGGGACGAAATAAAACAAGTATTTCCTGGCAGTAGTATCTCGTTTTTGGTTGACTAGATGGACAACTAATCTTGACTCAATTGAATCTTGAACAAAGAGCACTTGTTTCAAGGCAATACTTTGCCACTTTTGATAGCGGCCTTTCTTAAAATTCTGAATACGTCCGCCGCTTACGCCGCCGCGGTCGCAGCTAATCGAGCTGAGGCATACCATCACTCAAAGCGTCGCCTGTCGCGTCGCCATTCGCGTCGCAATTCGCATCGCGCGTAGCTGTGGCCAGGCCGTAAAAGTGATCTTATAAGGGTGCCTTTTTTACTTTTGAGGTACGGAACCCTAAAAACAGAACGAGACAGATAATAACCTAGGATAGATCTTGGCTTCACCGTACTTCTAGATTTCCTTCATAGAAGTATAGCGCAGGCCTTAACCTATACTTATTATCACCGGCACTTTTTATAATAAGCAGGTTAATTCTAATGAACGGAGCTTTAATTTGGTTTATATTCATTCATTCCATTGAAATAATGGTATGAGTTTTGATGTTTGCGTATTAATATAAATACATGATGATTTTGAATCACTAACGAGTTAACAGAGAAGATAGAAACATGAAATCTCATGGAAGTCCATTTTATTTGTGACGAGCAACACAGGGTCCATCCGTGAGCTTAGCCACAAATAAAGCGATTTTCCTGAAGCTTCCTCTCCGAGGCTAATCATGAGATGAAATGGATCATCAGACTTTGAGTTACTGTAAGAATTCGTTTATCTATATATACCGAGTAATGCAACTGCCACCGGCCGCCCTGTTAACTCGTGCACAGAAATTAATGTTATTATGATGGTTCACGCGATTGTTTCATTTTAAGAAATACTCACTTTAACCGACAGGAACTGAAATAATGGAAAATTTATTAAATTATAGGAACATCTTCGACGCCAGCTCTCCTGGTGTCCACAACATACAAGAAAGCAGTTCTAATATCGAGTATCGGTTCCGGCACCCGCTTTAGTATTTATGTGTATTGCCTTCATATATGTATCAAAGCCAGCGCAAGAACCTGTATTTTCCGCTCGCGGCGCCTGGATTCATTCACTTCGGGGGCAGAGTTCAGCGATCAGAGATATCAAGTGTATCGGCGGGAATGTGCTGCATCAAAACTTGAATCTGAACATGGACGCAGTTTACCGAAAATGAGTCCAGTCGGGACCTTGTTGATACACATTCGTTTCTTTACTGTGCGGCCGTCGCAGCATGTCGATTGGCTAATGTAAAATTCCCAAATGCAAATAGAATCACTCGAGATGTTGCGACCATGCCTGCATGGCAATATAGGATCGAGAAACGTATCAACTGGGCCCGAACTCTCATCGGCAAGCTCATCTCCTTCAAAGGAGGAAATTTCAGACCGAAGATTATGCGTTTTGTGGCGCAGGCCTTTTCTGGGACCAATATAAGACCCCAGGACTATAGGCTATGGGTCACAGAACGCATAGACTTCTATAAACAAAAAGTTTATGCGTGGGCAAGCCGTATTCGCCGTTATAGGAGGCGATGGGAACGATTCCAGCAGAATCGCACTTTTCAAAGCGATCAAAAGAGAGTTTATAGGTGTTGGGAGGATTCTCCTCATGGTGTGGTGGATGGGCGGCTGCCTGATGCTCACGATATGCGTGATTATTGGAAAAATATCTGGTCGTCGCCTGTCCCCCATACTGAAGACCCCTGGTTTAGTGTTGTAGAACGAGCTTGCGACGCAATACCGGCTATGGAAACCATTTCAATTAGCTCAGAGGATGTTCTGGCAGCCATCCGTCCGACACATAATTGGAAGTCTCCTGGTCCGGATGGTCTGCGCAATTTCTGGTTGAAATGGTTTCTCAGTTCGCATGCTCGTTTAGCAGCACAGTTCCAGGATGCGCTAGATAGAGGATCGCTTCCAACATTTATGACGACAGGTGTCACTCACCTGCTCTTTAAATCCGGCTGTACCACGGACCCGAAAAACTATAGACCCATAACATGCCTTCCAACCATTTATAAACTTTTTACATCTATATTAAGATTGAAAATTGCAAATCATTTCACAATCAATAATATCCTTTTTCCCGGACAAACAGGATGCAAGATTGGGTCACGTGGTACAAAGGAGCTCCTTCTCATTGACATGACCATTTGCCAACAGACTCGTCACAACCGAAGGAATTTATCGGCTGCCTGGATTGATTATAAGAAAGCCTATGATTCGGTGCCCCATACTTGGCTCAAGAGGGTGTTGAATTTGTATAAGATTGATACAAATTTATGCACCTTTCTTGGGTCATGTATGGGACAATGGACCACTTTCCTAAAATATCCAGGTGGTACGAGTCCCCCTGATTGTGATGAGCCGATTAGAATCAAGCGGGGTATATTCCAGGGTGACAGTCTGAGTCCATTGTGGTTCTGCATGGCCCTGAATCCTCTCAGTACTCTGTTGTTGGATTCAGGGTTAGGATACCGTCTACGGAGAGGGAGTGAGCCTATATCTCACTTGCTTTACATGGATGATCTCAAGTTGTTTGCATCAAAACAAACAGAATTGATTGAGTTGTTAAAAATAACTGAAAGATTTAGCAACTCAATCAACATGGAGTTTGGTGTAGATAAATGTGCGGTTATCCATGTGAAGCGAGGAGAGGTGGTGATCTCTGATGACATACAAGTCTCAGAGACTATAAGACTTAGATCCCTTTCCGAGACGGAAACCTACAAATATCTGGGTATGCCTGAGGCACTGGGTATTATGGGTGCCGACGTAAAACAATCGGTCAGGGAACGTTTCTTCGGCCGTCTGACAAAAGTACTTAACAGTTTTTTGTCAGGTGGAAACAAGATTCGCGCTTTCAACGGTTGGGTTATGCCTGTACTCATGTACTCTTTTGGCATACTCAGATGGACTCAGACCGAACTGGACGCCCTGGATCGAAAGGTCCGGACCCTACTGACTGCACATCGTATGCATCACCCACGATCGTCAGTGATGAGATTGTACATCCCGCGGAGATGTGGGGGCCGAGGCTTACTTAATGCTAAGGACTTACATAACCGCGAGGTATGCAATCTCAGGGATTATTTCCTCCACAGCGAAGTGGGCATGCATAAGGTTGTAGTCATGGTGGATAAGGGATTTACCCCGCTTTCCTTGGCGAATGAGAACTGGCGAAAACCTAAGGTGATGGGCATTCGGGAACGTGAGGAGATATGGAAGAGCAAGGAACTACATGGTCGGTTTTATCGGGCCCTTCACGGGCCTGATGTAGACCAGCTTGCATCCGTATCTTGGCTACGTTTTGGTAACCTATTTGGGGAAACTGAGGGTTTTGTCTTTGCAATTATGGACGAAGTTATGAAAACGAACAATTATAGGAAATACATCATGAAGGACGGTACGGTCGATATCTGTCGGGCATGCCACCGTCCCGGTGAATCAATCAGGCATGTGATTTCCGGTTGTTCGTATCTTGCTAACGGCGAGTACTTGCATAGACACAACCTAGTAGCCAAGATCATACACCAGCAAGTTGCTCTTCGGTATGGCCTTGTGACTCTTGAAGTGCCATATTACCAGTATGTGCCTCAACCAGTTCTCGAAAATGATCATGCAACGCTGTACTGGGATCGATCTATTATCACGGACAGGACTATTGTTGCCAATAAGCCTGATATTGTAATAGTAGATCGATTGGCGCGCCGGGCAATACTTGTTGACGTCACTATTCCGCATGACGATAACCTTGTTAAGGCCGAAAAGGACAAAATGTCTAAATATTTAGATTTGGCTCACGAGGTTACCGACATGTGGGACGTAGACTCCACAATTATTGTTCCGATTGTCGTTTCTGCTCATGGGTTGATACCAAAGAGTCTCGACCAACACCTCCAGAGGCTCTCAATTGGTCGTTGGGCCAAGAGCCAGATGCAGAAAGCAGTACTTCTGGACACGGCACGCATTGTGAGGAGATTCCTCACTTTGAATCCCTGACCACCGGTGGCTTGGGTCTTGAGCCTCGCCATCGGAGGGTGATTCACTTTTTTATATTTTTATAATATGTATTAATGTTTTTTTTTTTTAGTATGTATATAAAAATGTAAAAAAAGGAAAATTGAAAATAAATATGAAAATATATTACGAATCAAAGATAAACGACGCGACTAGTTGACCAAAGAAATACTAACTTTTTAATACTAGTAATATTGCTCGAGGCTCCGTCCGCGTGAAATAGTTTTTCCGGGATAAAAAAAGTATCCTATAGCATTCAGGAGTAATGTAGTTTCCTATTAGTGAAAGAAATTTCAAAATGGGTTTCGTAGTTCCTGAGATTTTCGCGTTCAACCAAACAAACATACGCTTCAGCTTTATAATATTAGTATAGATTACTTTGGTAAACCATTTCTGTTACTGGAATCATTTCGTTAAGCATCCAATACTTACGCATACGCATACTCACGCCTTTTATCCCCGAAGGGGTAGGCAGGGGCGCAACTAGTGCACCCACTTTTGGCGGTGCATATTCCGTCCCTTGATGTGATAGGGGGCGAGCCTATCGCCATATCGGGCACAAATTCCAGGCTTCGGGCAGATATTGAATAGAAAAATCCAATATCACTTTGCCCGACCCGGGGATCGAACCCGAGACCTCAGCATTGCAGTCGTACCGTAATACAACTACGCCACCGAGGCAGACCTATGCGGTATTCATAATAAAAACACTAGGAATAAAAATAAACTTGTAGTACATGCTACTCGTCTCCATAAAATAAGCAGTTCTTTTGTTGCTCTATGCATACGCTTCTTGAATAAACTACATAACTATGCATATTGATAATCTTCCAATAAAAAAAATTAAAACTACTGTCAAAGAACGTTTTTTTTTTTTTTTTTTTTTATTGTTTTGAATGACGAGACGAGCATGCCGTTCGCCTGATGGTAAGCGATACGACCACCCATAAACAGTAGCAACACCATCCAGCACCTTGACTGACAAAATACTGAGTGGCATTCTACTGCGCTCGTCATCCTGAGACATAAGATGTTAAGTCTCATTATGTCCAGTAGTTATACTGGCTACAATATCCTTCAAACCGAAACACAACAGTGCATGCACACTGTTGCTTGGCGGTAGAAATAGACATTGCGGTGGTACCCACCCAGACGGCCTCTTACATAATGAGAGACCTACCACCAGTACGTCTTTGCAAAAAAAGGTTATTACAGTATAAGAGACTATCTTGAAGATACAAATGCTTGGGATTAGGATTAACTAAATAACTGTAGCGATCCGTAGCGCCATCTGTACAACTTTAGCGCTATGTACCGAAAATTACGTTCTAAAATGCAGCCTATTTGTTAATTTAGGACATGATTTATCAGTGTGACTAATTTCGTCCTAATCCGTTAAACGGTTTCTGCGCTTGCTTATAACAAACATTTTCACAAACTTTCGCATTTATAATAGTAGTAAGATTAATTTATTAATTTATCATTCACTAAGGAAATAAGCTCATTCGTTTATTGTTGCAAATAATTGTAATATGTCGATGTAATTGACACAGACCTATTTAACTTTCAAGAGTCTTTTACTCTTGAGCTAGTATTTCAAGCCTTGTATCTATTGTTTGATCATCAAAATATCGAATCAAGGTAGCTTTGGGAATTCCAACTATTATACAAAATAAATTACAAGATAATAATAATATTATATAGCGTGTAAGAGACAGCGTGCCGATTTTTTTTTTGAGAAATGTAGTATTTTATGCCCATGCTCGCTGGCTCGGCTAACTTCGTACCGCCTTAGAATCAATAATGTTTGTAATGTAACTTATTAGCTAAATTGAATTGAGTTTTTTATTAAGATAAAATGAATACTCAAAATGAATTAAGGCTTAATTAATGTACAAAAATCATACATTCATGCACACTCACGCCGTTATCCCATAGGGGTGGGTACAGACTATTGAGCGTCACATGCTATGATGGTGGTTCTACATTGATGGTTCGCCTACGCCGACTCGTTTATTTTATAGTCTAAACTAAGTATGGTTACGTCTAGGGTATAACATAACCCTAGTCGCATGCCGCTGTATTCGACAGTTGCAGTTAAGTACATAATTTATTAGATAAAGCCTACAGAATTTTCTAATTATTTATTAATATTTATTTTAGTTATACCCTAGACATCCCTATACTTATTTCAGACTATCATTTTAAATAGGAATATTTTCTTGTTTGTGTTATTCTTTCCGTAGTCGGTTTTTAGTTTTTTTTACTTATTTTTTATTTCACATTTGTAGTATTTCGTGAACAATAAAACATTTGTTATGTTAAGTGTAGTTTTATAAAATACTTTGATACTTGAATTACTAAATAGAGGATATTGTCTTAATTATTACTTTGTACGCACTTCAAACAGGTTTTTTGGAAGTGAATACAGCCAATTTCTGTCTCTAAAATCCAGACATAAGATTCCAAATCGTGGCCCTTATGTAACCTACTTTTGTTTTGTTTGTTATTACCAATACTCACTATCATATTAATACGTATATTATTGTACTAATGTTGAAATTTATTTGTCTAATAAAAATGAAACATGTTGAGTCGTAAAGCATTTATTTCTCATTTAAGTGTTATGTATTTCATTAAGATTTCATGTCGCTGAATTGACTAAAACTTCTGCTAGAAATTGATCAGCTGGCTTAATACTTAAGTGATAACGAGCATATACAATGCGCATTACATCTGAGTAACAACCATCGTGCAATGCAGCTGCAACAAACTCCTGTGATAGCATTTCTATCTTTTTTTCCGTTTTATTACAGTAAAGCCAAAATGGAACTTTCGGGGTACACGCTTCGACGTCGGCTTTGTTCGAATTTAGTAAAAACCTTTTCTCTCTAAGGTGGTCTTAGTTCTGTTCAGATTGATTATCTCGTAACACTCCATTCTATAAACCATGGCTATGTAGCTGGGTGCGTATAAGCCAGTTCTAGCTTGAAAAATAATCAATATTAATAAATATGTAAATGTAAATACCGAGATAACAGGTACAACTGTAACTCTAACAGTCGTGACAGATGGCCTCAACATTTTTCGTTTGTATTTTGCTATGTATGTTTCACATTTAGCAAACTATTATGTTATTATTAATTTCTTTATAAAATTAAATAATTAAGAAATGTTTGGCTAAGGAAAAATTTGTAGATAAGAATATATACTACTTTTTTTGTTCTATAAAAGGGATATAATTCCATTGAATCACACTTTCAATATGTAACTTAAATGCAAATACCATTATTCTTTTACGTGTAATTGGAAAACAAACAAAAATGTTGAAAAAATATATAGCCTTTAACCATCGCATAATAAATACGAATCGAAAGACACCTCGTTTGTCAAAATCGGTACAATAGGAGCGACGCTAGAGTGGAACATAAAATGGATACATACATAGGGTGTTAGAATCATTACCCTTCCTGGCTTCGCCGTAGTCGGGTAAAAAGATCAATCCTAATATGGCGCCTCTGTTATCAGTATGTAACAGGCGTCTGTCCGATTCCTAGAGGAACCACTACAAAGATGCGCCTCCGGAATGCTCTAGCCGCTATTGTCCGTTTCGTGTCATTCTTGACCTATAGTATCCTTAGTCCCAGCTCTCTACTTCATCATACTTCGTGAGTTCAATGGACAAATGGCGATTGTTTGAAAAAATGGAAACAACATACTTTTCACAAAAAAATACACAAGCAGAAGCTTATTTTCTGCAAACACGGTACAGTTGTGTCTTTCCATTCATATCTAAGATGCCTTTCTTGAGATCCGAACACAGCTAACATAGGTATCGGTGCGTCGTCGGCCATTGACGCCGCTGTTCATTGTTTGTTTATCAGTTTTAAATTGTTTGCCTTCAGCTGGTGATGAAGCGCAAACAGCGAGTTCTCCAGTAGTGCTGACTGCTGCGATGGTGTTTATACAGAGTGTCGTGCATTGCGAACAGTATTCCCATGATATATGTTCATACCATGGGTTGAGTTCTATACACAAGGCAAGGCAGATGCCGCCGAGTGTCGAGCAAAGGCGACGTCACACGCGCCTCTAAAGATATTGCTTATAATGAAATACAATATTAACATTTTTGTAATATAATAATGTAAGTATGTAATGATATAGAATTTTTAGCTAATTTTGAATGGAAGAGTGCAGCGGAGGAGTGCTGCTGAGGAGTGCAGCGGAGGAATGCTGCGCGTTGCATATGGCACGTAATAGTAGTTATGTGGTTACATAATCATAGATGCCATTGCGTACCATACGCAAAGCGATGCCGTTTAATGAAGTTTACATGGTTCATCACATGCGGCACCCAAGAGGGCAGCAGCGTGGTCGTATGGCGTGATGTTGCTGCCAGTTGCCACGACTGATTAAGGAAGCCTACGAACATTAAGAAAGAGCTAAAAAGGCGTCGAATACCTATATAAGAAGCAAGAAGTAGAACACGGAAATTATCTTATTATATTTTAAACTGACTGCCTCGGTGGCGTAGTTGTATTACAGTATGACTGCAATGCTTTAGGTCTTGGGTTCGATTCCCAGATCGGGCAGTGATATTGGGATTTTTAAATTCAGTATCAGCCCGGAGTCTGAAATTTGTGCCCGATATAGCGATAGGATCGCCCCCTATCACATCATGAGTCGGAATACGCACGGCGAAAAGTGATTGTAGTGAACTTGTTGATATCCACTTTGACAAAAAAGGCTCGTACTACAAAACCATTTACTTACATTTTGCTAATAAAATCGTCTTAGCCAGAATATAATAAAATAAGACCTATTTTATATTAATCTAAGTTTTCCTTTTAATTAATTAGTATTAAACTTTTGTATTAACTAAAACAAATTGAAATTACACGTTAATTAACATATTGTAACGGTTACTATATACACCGTTCTGTAATTTTTATTGCGCTATAATTAAAACCTTAAATTCTATTATATATTTACTGTACACAATTAATTTATAAAATCCTATATTATTAATAATTATTAATTAACACATTAATGTTAATAGATACTAATCGATCAGCTGTCTTTGCAAACACAGCGGTAATGTCTGGTGTACCGGTCAATGACCGCGCGTCGGCGGTGCGGGGGGAATCGACTAACGGTAGTGACTTGTGTTTTTTAAAACGGCCAACGGCAGCTGCCGCCGGACTCTGATCGAACGCGCACGCACGTCTCTGCATTTTAAGCATCGATTGTAACGAACGCAATATAAAGGACGTTGAATCTTAACTCTTCGATAGTGCCTTGTGTTACCCCGATTTGGGGTTCATCCGCACGGCTTATCTCCTGCCTGCCATTTCTCGCTTGGCCTCAGTCGACCCACCTTGCTGCCTACCATCCCGAAGCGGCATCTGGAGCCTGACTACTCCGGCTGCGGTTCTACCACAACACTCTGCGGACCTTACGCGCGGGGATTACAAGGCCAGTGTCCTATGCGGTCGGGCAAGGTCTTTCGGCTCCTGGATGCAACCGTACCCCGACCTTGTTTTACTTATACTTCTATAAAATAAACTTTATAACACGCTCCTGTATTTCACTTACCGTCCTATCTATAGGGTAAGGTGTAAAGGAAACAGGGGACGTGACAATATCTTAAAAATACTGCCGAAGTCACAGTATCTACACCATATTTTAAATCAATTGGAGTTGTGAAAGTTGGAAATGAGCTGATAATCTTCAAACACCTGAACATATCTACATAAATTATAGCTAAGAACCATATCATTCACATCAGCATTCAAACAAAAAAACCGCGTCAAAATCGGTCCATTGGTTTGAGAGCTACGATGCCACAGACAGACATACAGCTACACAGATACACACCCTAAACTTATAACACCTCTTTTTTTGTCGGAGTTATAAAATTATTTTGATTGCCTTGATGATAGAGTAAACCTCAAAATGTTTTTCGTAAAATGGCTCCTAACGGTGGGTACCCTTGTGCTAGCTACTTGACCTGTCTTACACTATAACGGTGTTCATTTAAAATCTTCTCAATTAATCCAACAAACAGTACTTAAGTATTTTACGAATTAGCATTTAAATTATATTATTACTAGCTTTTGCTCGCGGCTTCGCCTGCGTGAAAGAGATTTAAGTCCCGCTATATATTTTCCTGTGTTGAAAAATAGCTTATGGAACGGATCCCGGGTCTCAAACTATCTCCATATCAAATTTCTATGAAATCCGTTCTGTAGTTCTTAAGTTTAACGCGTACAGACAGACAGACAGACGTGGCGGAGGTCTTTGTTTTTGAATAATATTTATGGATTTGGATTATTACTTCATATTCATTATTTTCTTATTCAAAAAAATGCATACATAATACTATATTACCTTAAATTATTACAGTAAAGTCTCGCTTATCCAGATCTCTCTACGGCTTCGCGATTATCCAGATTGCCAACCGCGGATGAAACTTGGCATCAAACTAAAAAAAACTTATATATTTTTTTTCACCACACACCATTAGTAAGCTACATTACCCTGGAGTGCTTTTTATCCGGAAATGGTAATTGAGACATTCGGAGCCGCCAGCAAAAGCTTCAACTATCCGAGTGCCTTACGACAACACTTAGTAGGTCAATCGAGTCTCCACTGTCTATATAAGTATATGGACCGGCGTTATTTTCGAAACGTCACCGGCTTAAAACTCCTTTCTGATCCACCTAGTCAGGGGATGTTTATGACAAATCACCTGTCCGGTGGTGTTTGCGTAGCATACGGGTGCGCGCCCCCGGCTCCCCGAGCTGCTATTGACTCCAAACACAAAGTATTCCGAGTCAATAGTATCCCAGTATACCATTTCCTACCTTAAGGCCTAAGTAGCCCATCCAAATTATTCATTTGCTAATCCTTTTAAAAGTCCTACTCTCCAGGCGTATTATAAAAAAGCTCTACCGTATGCGGGATCTCACTACGCGTATTAGAATGAGCGCCATATCAGTGCCCCAAAATATATGCTCATGTTCTGCGTTTTGTGTATCTAATGCAAAATCACAAATTATTATATTGGCGGCATGCTCGTAGCGCCCATATTAACACGCGTAGCGTGTGCCGCACTGGCGTTCGGGTTTGCTACGCGAGTGACGAACATCGATGGAATAATCATTGCTTTGAGCTGGCCGCGGAAGCTACGCATTACAATACAGTTGCAATAAAAAAACTTGCGAGCTCTTAATACAAATTGTACTTTTAGTTGGTCGAATAGTTGCACGATGCTCTTGGCGTCTTCTGCGACTTGTCTAAGACATTTGACTGTGTACATTCAGCAGCATAAGGCTCCGTTTTTTCAACGATTGTCAAATCAATGTTACATTTCTTCAATTTAACATTTGTTAGGTGAGGATTTGTCAAATACGTTTTTTCAACTAATGTTATCACTATAGTCAAAAGTAAACATTTGTTAATTTATTGCCAGTTTAATAAAGCGGGGAAAAAATATTTTCTTTGGGGATGTTTCATATGTGTCAATGTTTGACTCAAAGAACTTGTATCCGAAGCCGTATAATGTGATTTAAAAAATATCTTTGACAATTTTATGATTATATAAAATTGTAATTATTATATTATGAAATATGAAAAATATTTTATCGTTTGTGCGTAATATTCAAATATTATAATGCGTTCGTGTTACATGGTGGGATGCGGCGGCCTAAACAAACTCCGCCAAGCTGCCGCTGGACTTTAGAATCGCGACTCACAGTAGCGGCATGCGCCAGCATTCACCCGGGCTCGTGCGCGTTCATATTATGATAGTAGGTAATAATACGACAATCACAATTTAATTTCGATGTGCGCAGTATTAATATGAGAACTTTAAATAGTACTTTTTTTGGGTATATCGAATTATTTTTATTGTCTTAATCACCTCGCTTAGAATTGCCAAAGTTGTTACACAAGAATCGGAAGAAACAAGTGTGTGGACTGTTACGTGATTGTGAAAATCCAATTTATTATGTAGTAGATATTCACTACAGGGAACACATGACTTCAAACCGTAGTCATTGACATGGGTCATAAAGGAATGTTTACGCCACAAGCTTCAGGGCGGCATACTATGGGCTCTTGCGTGCTACCGTACATAATAATTGTAGTGCCGTGTATTATGTACATTTTTTAAATTTTTTAAGTGTAGATATATTATGATGTATTTGATCTTTTATTAAATCATTATCAAGCATGTTGTACTGTGTTTCTTTTCACCACATAATTCAGAACCTTAGACTGTTATCAAATAAAATTATATAGATATTAACAATGATGTGTTGATTACTTTCACTGTAACTGAACACAAAATAAGTGCGAGTTATTTATATTCTCACTATGTTATTACAAATACAGAGTAATTAAAATGATGCTATTCTTCAGACAAAACATTTTAGTTCAATGACCTTGAAATCTAACCTAAAACTTTGTATTTATGTCGATAAATAATATTTTCGCGATTCACAAATTGATATACGGATTATTAGATGAGATATCTTAAATAAGCAGGAGAACAGGCGAGTAAAATAATAATTGTATATATTTACTATATTTTGAAAAGTGTTTGCTTACTCCTAGTTTTTGTAATATTATTATAAAAATAATATGTAGGCTATAATAATTTTTATTTTATTCCATCGCCCTGTTTAAAAAAAAGTCATACCGTGGCTCAAATGTACAGAAATAATTTACTTATGACTTGGCAGCATGGTCTTTCACCTTAGCCGGTTCCTTGTACAACAAATAAAAAAAATACAGAAATTTAAAACTTACCGAAAACAGCTGTTCGCACGGGAGTTAATCAGCGACCATCTTGCTAATTGCTCATTCTTGGGTGATCAAATATTTGACAAGCTGTTACAACAATTGTAAGCTAACAAGGGCTGAAAATACGCGGAAACGTCAAAATCGGTGATTACATTAGATTTAACAAATTGTTAGATTTGAAAAAACGGGACCTAAGTAGCTGAAAAAATTCAAAATTTTAAATTGCCTACATACTTTTATGTTCATAGTAATCTTTTTTTTCTCTTCAAAAAAAATATATCAAAGAGATTTACTTTACTTCAAACGAAGAAAAAATGTTTTAGTTTAACTTAACGCGTATATAGGCGAACTGTAATTTTGATTTTGTCTAGCTACTTATGCTGCTGACTGTACATCATCATACTCTGCTCAGGAAACTACACCATTACGGCATTAGAAACACGGCTTTCAATTTTCTGACATCCTATTTGAGTTACAGGGTTCAGAGGGTGTTCCACAGGGTTCTATTCTGGGACCATTTCTATTTCTTGTATATATTAATGACTTACCTTACTACGTAAGGTATCATCATGAGATTGTATTGTTCGCGGATGATACATCATTAATATTTAAAATTAAGAGAATGTCACAAAATTATGACGAAGTGAACGATGTTCTCTTTAAAATTGTGCATTGGTTTAATTTAAACAACTTGTTACTAAATGCTAAAAAATCTAAATGCATTAAATTTACTATGCTCAATGTAAGACAAGTAAAAATCACTGTACAAATAAATGGGGAAGAGTTGAATTCTGCTGCGTTTACAACTTTTCTGAACATCACATTAGACGCGAGACTCCAGTGGGGACCGCATATAGCAAAGTTAGCAGGTAGACTAAGTTCCACGGCTTATGCAGTCAGAAAAATAAGGCATCTGACTGATGTAGACACGGCGAGAATAGTATATGCAATAGTTCATAGTATGCTGTCGTATGGTATTCTTCTTTGGGGTAATGCTGCGGATATTAATACAGTGTTCGTCTTGCAAAAGAGAGCTATTATAACGTCGCAATAAATATTTGAAAGTCTTATGTATGTTCGAAAAAATATTGCAAATTTTAAGCGAATATAATGCGATATTCATAATAAAAACACTAGGAATAAAAATAAACTTGTAGTACATGCTACTCGTCTCCATAAAATAAGCAGTGGACTTAGAATGTGACACGAAGACGCAACTCGTAAAACGATGTCGTTTAATTTTGATGTTTGTGATTGATCGAGAGACCAATACGTCAGTCTCTCAACCAATCCCAATAAGACGAAACGGAGACGTGACGTGTTTTTTTGTCACATTCTAAGCCCACAGTTCTTTTGTTGGTCTATGCGTACGCCGCTTCTTCAATAAACTTCCTATGCATATTGTTAATCTTCCGATAAAAAAATTTAAAACTACTGTCAAAGAACGTCTTTGCAAAAAAGGTTATTACAGTATAAGAGACTATCTTGAGGATACAAATGCTTGGGATTAGGTTGCTCAGATTGACACATGTTCTATAATTCAATTGTGTCTATTATATTGTTACTTGTAATTTGTAAAAAAATATATAAAAAAAAATATAACAATAAAAGACCTACGTTGAGTTTCTTGGTGCTTCTTCTCAGGTCAGTGGGCTTTTCCGAAGCACTGGTAGAATCTTTAAATGATAAAAAATATTGTAAAAATGACGTGTAAAAGTGCCCTCAGGGGCCTAATTACTTAATAAATGATTTGAATTTGAATTTAACAGGCGTCTGTCCAATTCCTAGAGTAATCACTACAAAGATGCGCCTCCGGAATGCTCTAGCCGCTATTGTCCGTTTCGTGTCATTCGTGACCTATAGTATCCTTAGTCCCAGCTCTCTACTTCATCATACCTCGTGAGTTCAATGGACAAATGGCGATTGTTTGAAAAAATGGTAACAACATACTTTTCACTAAAATTTTCACAAGTAAAAGTTTATTTTCTGCAAACACGGCACAGTTGTGTCTTTCCATTCATATCTAAGATGCCATTCTTGAGATCCGAACATAGCTAACATATTGGTGCGTTGTCGGCCATTGACGCCGGTGTTCACTTTCTGTTTATCAGTTTTAAATTGTTTGCCTTCAGCTGGTGATGAAGCGCAAACAGCGAGTTCTCCAGTAGTGCTGACTGCTGCGATGGTGTTTATACAGAGTGTCGTGCATTGCGAACAGTATTCCCATGATATATGTTCATACCATGGCTTGAGTTCTATACACAAGGCAAGGCAGATGCCGCCGAGTGTCGAGCAAAGGCGATGTCACACGCGCCTTTAAAGATATTGCTTATAATGAAATACAATATTAACATTTTTGAAATATAATAATATAAGTATGTAATGATATAGAATTTTTAGCTAATTATGAATGGAGGAGTGCAGCGGAGGAGTGCAGCGCAGGAGTGCTGCGGAGGAGTGCAGCGGAGGAGTGCAGCGCAGGAGTGCTGCAGAGGAGTGCTGCGCGTTGCACATGGCGCGTGATGCTAGTTATGTGCTTACATAATCATAGCTGGCATTGCGTACCATACGCAAAGCGATGCCGTTTAATGAAGTTTACATGGTTCAGCATATATTGTATTTTTACTTTTTTTTGTGACACTGTAGTAAAATTTATTTAATATGTCATTTTTTATTTATTTATGTTTTCCTTTTAGACATTTTGACATTGTTTAATTATAGTGATCAATATATAGTGTTCACTTATAGTTCTAGTGACGACCGATCTATATTTGTTACTATCAATTACTAAAGATATGATGTATGTATATTAGTGTAAATTATATTTGTAAACGTGGGTTAATGCATCATGAACGCCAACATATTTTTATTTGGTTGCTTAAACCAAAGGTTACTAGATAAAATGAATACTCAAAATGAACAAGGCTTAATTAATGTACAAAAATCATACATTCATGCACACTCACGCCCTTATCCCATAGAGGTGGGTAGAGACTATTGAGCGTGACATGTTACGATTGTGACACACCTCTTTCGCCTCTTCTACATTGATAGTTCTCCGACACCGACTCGTTTATTTTAGAAAATTAAAAAGTACAGATATTTGAGGGGATACACACGTGTCTGTCCCATAATGCGCCAGGTCGAAAGGCCACCGATTCCAACATCATGGTCCAATCGCCCCCCCTTGAAGCTAGGCGGTAGTGGTAAAGAATACACTTTCTCCGCGAAAAAAATGTTATTAATAATATGTAATAACAATAAAAAGTAAGTAAAAAAACTAAAACCCGATTACGGAAAGAATAACCGAAAAACGTATATAATCATATCCAATAAACTATATACTTGACTGCAACTGTCGAATACAGCGGCATGCGACTACGGTTTACTTAAACCTTAGGCATCACCATACTTATTTCAGACTATCATTTTAAATAGGAATATTTTCTTGTTTGTGTTAGTCTTTCCGAAGTCGGGTTTTAGTTTTTTTTACTTATTTTTTATTTCACATTTGTAGTATTTCGTGAACAATAAAACATTTGTTATGTTAAGTGTTGTTTTATAAAATACTTTGATACTTGAATTACTAAATTGAGGATATTGTCTTAAATATTAGTATGTACGCACTTCAAACAGGGTTTTTTGGAAGTGAATACAGCCAATTTCTGTCTCTAAAATCCAGACATAAGATTCCAAATCGTGGCCCTTATGTAACCTACTTTTGTTTCGTTTGTTATTACCAATACTGACTATCATATTAATACGTATATTATTGTACTAATGTTGAAATTTATTTGTCTAATAAAAATGAAACATGTTGAGTCGTAAAGCATTTATTTCTCATTTAAGTGTTATGTATTTCATTAAGATTTCATGTCGCTGAATTGACTAAAACTTCTGCGAGAAACTGTTCAGCTGTCGTAATACGTACTTGATACCGAGCATGTATACAATGCGCATTACATCTGAGTAACAACCATCGTGCAATGCAGCTGCAACAAACTCCTGTGATAGCATTTCTATCTTGTTTTCCGTTTTATTACAATAAAGCCAAAATGGAACTTTCAGGGTACACGCCACGACGTCAGCTTTGTTCGAATTTAGTAAAAACCTTTTCTCTCTAAGGTGGTCTTAGTTCTGTTCAGATTGATTATCTCGTAACACTCCATTCTATAAACCATGGCTATGTAGCTGGGTGCGTATAAGCCAGTTCTAGCTTGATAAATAATCAATATTAATAAATATGTAAATGTAAATACCGAGATAACAGGTACAACTGTAACTCTAACAGTCGTGACAGATGACCTCAACATTTTTCGTTTGTATTTTGCTATGTATGTTTCACATTTAGCAAACCATTATGTTATTATGAATACATACATACATACATACACACTCACGCCCTTATCCCATAGGGGTAGGCAGAGACTATTGAGCGCCACATGCTACGATCTTGACACACCTCTTTCGCTTCTTCCAATTCTTCTTTCAATGTTTTTTATTATGAATTTCTTTGTAAATTAAATAATAAAGAAATGTTTGGCTGAGGAAAAATTTGTAGATAAGAATATATAGCGTGTAAAAGACAGCCTACCGAAAATTTTAAAGTAAAATAGCATTATATGCCTATATTAAAATAAAGATGTCCGCGGGTACCGGACATGTGTGCATAACAATTTCGTAATTCTTGGGCCAGAAATGTATGTGATCCATTGCGTAGTTATCGAAATCTACCTACACTCTACAGTAGCCGGCGCGAGGCACCGCGCGAATACGTTCTTAGGTTAAAGCACCGCGGCGTGATACGAGGATTAACACAACTCAACTCGACAAAATAATATCGACGGCACTGTCCACTCTACGATTAAAATAGCACAATTTCATTGGGCTTACCTACATCAAGTCCTCTCGCTTCTAATGAGATGAGGTTCGAAGTGCCCGCCACAAACTCGTTCGCAGAGACGAGCCCGTCGTAGTGTCTCGGCATGAAGCCGAGACATAAAGCTAGGGTCACGAACACACTCTGTATGCAGTTTACTCAAAAACTCTAAAATACGTTCTCGCATTTCTTCTGCGGTATTGCACTCACTAGTAAATACACTTTCTTTTATGTAAATACTGGCCCACACATTTACACTCCACCGAGTCTGAAATCCTCTTTCTTGGATGGCAAAATGATCTTCGTGTGCCCATATGTGGGAATTACGTCTCTTCCACATCCCATATCTTGTGAATGTGGACTCATCAGTCCATATCACGTTCGCAGCGAAGTTGGGAATTGCGCGCCGCTGGACTTGGAACCAACGGCAGTACGACACACCGCACACGTAGACTTCTGTCAGCGAAGAGCAGTGCTTGTACCTTGCGAATGTAATACGCTCGCTACTGGTCTTTCCGTAACACATTATGCATATTCGTATGCGACAATCTACATTCATAACGGATACGTATCACACGAGCAGCCGTGCGTGTTCCCAACCGTGGGGTTGCGCGTATTACAGCCAGAATGTGGTTTTCCGTACGACTTCACATGGGTCTTCCAGACCCTTCTTGTCTGGATACTACCGGCTGGTTATCCAAAGTACGTTGATACGCCCGAGTTATTACACGCTTATAAATTGGGTGCCGATTATAAAGATACTTTACTTCATAAAGTCGAAGAGCTTGTTGCTCTTTGCCTCGAGCTTCATCGTAACACATTATCATTTGTCCATATTCACATGCACTGAAACTGTTAAGGGATTTCACTATTCCGCTCGCGAGACATTAAAAAAACACTTGTTCTTCCTGGAAATCCTGAGAAAAGAACAAAATCAAAAACCACAAATTCTCATTAATAAGAACGTCACGAAAAAATACGATCCGCACAAAACGAAAGGTGCGTCGGAACTAACAAACAAACCGCCGCGCCACCCGCCAGGGGCCAAAAGTAGGCACTTGCAAGTCGCACGCGTCGCTCAAAGAAATTACCTAGACCTATAACATTTGGATCGGTCATTTTCATTAAATTTATTTGCGTCTTGAAGTACCTACTGACGAATAATTTACTGGATCCATATTTGGGCATTTACATAATAAGATTCCCTGTTTCGTCACAAATGAAAAGATTTTATTGCTTAGTGCACCCAAGTTTTGTAATGATGTGGTAAGTATGGTAGTTGATCACATTTACGAGATTTCGAAAATTGTGATATTCCTTCACAGTTAATACTAGCTAAGAAAGCTATATTTTTTTAAACTCCTACAACTGATATTGTAAATACTTTAAATGTTTAATAAAAAATGATTAAAAGAAGGCTTACTTTAGTACTCATAAAAATCGTTATTTCATTATTCTTTCGTAAAAAACACAACTTCGCGTTCATAGTTAATGAATTGACGAGTGGAATTAAATAAGTCCAATCCACATTTTCTATAATCCGAAATTCGCAACGCTCGTCGCTCGTAGTCAAAGGACGCCGCGCGCGTCGGCGCGCCTTTGGGCCGTCGCGGCGGCCGGCCGCCCGGCGCGGCGCAGCGAGGCCATTGCACGCGGCGCGCGTGGCGCTGTATACCTATTTCAAAACAGCTGATTGGGGGCGCGTGCGTACATTTTATCTTTTCTACATACATTTCTGTTATTATGAAAATAATTTACTTCTTGTTATTTTAATGAAAGTGGGGTTGTGTTAGTGAATAGTATCGATTTTATTGCGTTATCATTGAAAAAAAATATCAAAAATTCATGAAAAGACCGACGAAAAATTCAAACGCAGGGGGTTTCAGAATCATGTACTGAACACCTGGTATCAGTTTTCGGTAGGCTGTCTTTTACACCCTTTATACTACTTTATTTGTTCTATAAAAGGTATATAATTCCATTGAATCACACTTTCAATATGTAACTTAAATGCAAATACCATTCTTCTTTTACGTGTAATTGGAAAACAAACAAAAATGTTGAAAAAATATATAGCCTATAACCATCGCATAATAAATACGAATCGAAAGACACCTCTTTGTCAAAATCGGTTCAATAGGAGCGACGCTAGAGTGGAACATAAAATGGATACATACATAGGGTGTTAAAATCATTACCCTTCCTGGCTTCGCCGTAGTCGGGTAAAAAGATCAATCCTAATATAGCGCCTCTTTAGTCAGTGTGTAACAGGCGTCTGTCCGATTCCTAGAGGAATCACTACAAAGATGCG
Organism: Sphinx pinastri; assembly: GCA_947568825.1. NCBI lineage: Eukaryota > Metazoa > Arthropoda > Insecta > Lepidoptera > Sphingidae > Sphinx > Sphinx pinastri. The sequence goes on along the minus strand of OX387614.1, from coordinate 2,751,505 downwards.
CCTCCGGAGTGCTCTAGCCGCTATTGTCCGTTTCGTGTCATTCTTGACCTATAGTATCCTTAGCCCCAGCTTTCTACTTCATCATACCTCGTGAGTTCAATGGACAAATGGCGATTCTTTGAAAAAATGGAAACAACATACTTTTCACAAAAAAATTCACAAGCAGAAGCTTATTTTCTGCAAACACGGCACAGTTGTGTCTTTCCATTCATATCTAAGATGCCATTCTTGAGATCCGAACACAGCTAACATAGGTATTGGTGCGTTGTCGGCCATTGACGCCGCTGTTCATTTTCTGTTTATCAGTTTTAAATTGTTTGCCTTCAGCTGGTGATGAAGCGCAAACAGCGAGTCCTCCAGTTGTGCTGACTGCTGCGATGGTGTTTATACAGAGTGTCGTGCATTGCGAACAGTATTCTCATGATATATGTTCATACCTCGGGTTGAGTTCTATACACAAGGCAAGGCAGATGCCGCCGAGAGTCGAGCAAACGCGACGTCACTCGCGCCTCTAAAGATATTACTTATAATGAAATACAATATTAACATTTTTGTAATATAATAATGTAAGTATGTAATGATATATAATTTTTAGCTAATTGTGAATGGAGGAGTGCAGCGGAGGAGTGTTGCTGAGGAGTGCAGCGGAGTGCTGGGCGTTGTATATGGCACGTAATGTCAGTTATGTGGGTACATAATCATAAGTGGCATTGTGTACCATAAGCAAAGCGATGCCGTTTAGTGAAGTTTCCATAGTTCATCAAATGCGACACCCAAAAGGGCACCAGCGTGGTCGTATGGCGTGATGTTGCTGCAAGTTGCCACGACTGATTAAGGAAGCCTACGAACATTTAGAAAGAGCTAAAAAGGCGTCGAATACCTAAATCCAACATATTGATGCATTCATCATCATCATCATCATCATCAGCCCGTTGCAATCCACAGCTGGACATAGGCCTCGCCCAAGGTACGTCATAGAGCCCGGTCTGCTGCTTTATGCATCCAGTCGCTGCCGGCCCTCTTGTGCCAGTCGTCCCGCCATCTCGCCAGAGGGCGTCCCACGCTACGTTTGCCAAGATGATGCATTGTCAATTATTAATTAACATGAAGAAGTAAAGAAGCGAGAAGTAGAACACGGAAATTATCTTATTGTATTTTAAACTGACTGCCTCGGTGGCGTAGTTGGATTACAGTATGACTGCAATGCTTTAGGTCTTGGGTTCGATTCCCAGATCGGGCAGTGATATTGGGATTTTTAAATTCAGTATCAGCCCGGAGTCTGAAATGTGTGCCCGATATAGCGATAGGCTCGCCCCCTATCACATCATGAGTTGGAATACGCACGGCGAAAAGTAAGTGCACTAGTTGCGCCTCTGCCTACCCCTTCAAAAAAAGCCGACTTGCAGCCGACAGCCGAATAATACGCATATTCATAAAACGCATAAACCGATAAGATTTCTTACGTTTACGCGAATGTTAGACATTGAAATTAAACTACTATGACGGGTTTTATCGCGGTTCTTAAACCGATATGAAATCTAACTCACTCAATGAGTAAAACATTATTGAAATAAAACTGCTAATAAAACAGCGGATTTTTCGCGATAAAATTAAGAAACTTTATTTCAATGTCCAACATTGTCATGAAAAAACATGAAAAAAACTAAATTAAAGTTTAAATAACCCCCGACACAAAAATCCTCCAAAAAGTAAAAAATTAAAAGTGTCTGTCGTTTAAGTACCTAGTAATATTTTGACCCAAGCGTCGTCCCGTCGGGAGACCGCTAAAGAAGTATCTTCATCTCCCTGGTCCTGAGTTTTATTTCAGCCTTTTTAAATTACTATATTCTCCATCATGGGGTCTTCATAATCAACTATCTAACACCTACTCGTTGAGACCATTCTTATGAACCCACACACGCTATATCTGCTAAAGCTTGCTAAAGAGTTGGGTATCCCGAAGACTACTTGATGCTGTAGCATCAGATCAAGCTTAACATATCTTAAAAATATTGCCGAAGTCACAGCACACCAAATTTTAAATGAATCGGAGTTGTGAAAGATGGAACTGAGCTGATAATCTTCAAACGTCTGGATAGAGCTTCATTAATTATAGCTAAGAACCATCTCGATCACATCAACTTTCAAACAAAAAAAACCGCGTCAAAGTCGGTCCATTTGTTTGAGAGCTACGATGCCACAGACAGACATACAGATACGCAGATACACACCCTAAACTTATAACACCCCTCTTTTTTTGTCGGAGTTAAAAAAATATTTTGATTGACTTGATGATAGAGTAAACCTCAAAATGTTTTTCGTAAAATGGCTCCTAACGGCGAATACCCTTGTGCTAGCTACTTGACCTATCTTACACGATAACGGTGTTCATTTACACCCTTAACTTATAACACCCCTCTTTTTTTGTCGGGGGTTAAAAATGGTTTTGATTGACTTGATGATACATTATACTCGTCATCCTGACACATAAGATGTTAAGTCTCATAATGTCCAGTAGTTACACTGGCTACAATGCCCTTCAAACCGAAACACAACAGTGCAGGCACACTGCTGCTTGGCGGTAGAAATAGACATTGCGGTGGTACCCGCCCAGACGGACTCTTACATATGAGAGACCTACCACCAGTAAAATACATATTCCAAAACATAATGATGTCCGCAAAAATGTATATAGCTTTATAAAAATCGGTGACATACATTGTATAAATACAAGGAACAAAAACAAACTTGCAATTCCAAAGTTTAGACTCAGCAAAACAAGTAATTCGTTTATGGGAAACTACATTGATTTCTATAATAAGCTTCCTTCTGAAATAATAAATCTGCCTGAAAGCCAATTTAAGCCATACGTTAAACGTGTATTGATTTCTAGAGGCTACTGCAAAGTGACAGACTACTTAAATGATAAGGATATGTGGAATCAGTCCTGCGCACAGCACCAAGGCACTGAGCTTTCAAATTGAACGCCTATGAAAAAAAATGTTATAATATGACATTTATATAATAATATGACATTTATTAGGCTATGTCCATATTATATTTTTACTTTTTTTTGTGACACTGTAGTTAAATTTATTTATTTATTTATTTATTTTATTTATTTATTTATGTTTTCCTTTTAGACATTTTGACATTGTTTATTTATAGTGATCAATATATAGTGTTCAATTATAGTTATAGTGACGACCGATCTATATTTGTTACTATCAATTACTAAAGATATGATGTATGTATATTAGTGTAAATTGCATTTGTAAACGTGGGTTAATGCATCATGAACGCCAATATAATATTTTTATTTGGTTGCTTTATTAGTAGTATTTTAGTCACACTATCTTAGGGCTACACCCATGCATACATTAACCTGTGTAATAATGAAACTGTAAAATATTTTAAAAAAGAAAATAGAAGCAAAATCATGACAATTTATGACGAAAAAATTAAGCCCCGAGTTTCTTTCTACCTTTCTTCTTCGGTTCGTCATCGCTTAGGTAGCTAATGAAAGGCTGGTAGGTTAGCTAGGCTAGGACCTTTTGATCCTCGCCGGTGAGGACCGTGGCGTTTCCTTTCCTCGTAATGTTAAGATATTCCTTCCCTTTCTTTTATATCAGCCCCACTTCTCCTTCCCTAGCCCTATTCCCGTCCCCAATGTCCGTGTCCTCTGTGCCTATCAGCCCGTGCTGGTTGTTCGTTATTTAATGTAGGTACTTTAAATTAGTAAATTGGTATATGTACCTTTGTAAATGTATTATTGTTTCTACCTTGTCATGACTTGTTATAAGTGTTTTTAAGGGCCTACTTGATTAATACATGATTCTATTTATTTATTTAAATCTATAATATACAGTAATCAGTAAAGTCTGGAATTTGCGCACGATATAGCGACAGTATCGCCCCTTATCACATCATAGGACGGAACACATAATGCGAAAAGTGGATGCCGTAGTTGCACCTCTGCCTACCCCTTTTGAGGATAAAGCGTGAGGTAGTTTTAGTACACAAACAAGTAATTGTGACAAAAAGAGAAAGGTACACACATCCGAAAATAAATTTTGGGAAATCACAGTAGATGGAGATGCAATATTGTCTCTATAACCAATCATTATGAATGACCTATTGTTATTTAAAGATGTATAATTCAAAGTGAATGTGGCGGAGGAATATCAAACGTTGTGATCAATACTTAGGCCAAAATATGTCTCCATATACAAAAATTGGCTCGAGTGTTGTAATCAAGGTGCAAGCGATGACCTACAATACAGTCTAGATGCATCTTGAACAATGAGCGTGCGCGAGGAGTCCAAAAATAATGTTTTTTTCTGCATATCTACGGAACACTCCGTTTCGATTCATACAAGATTTCTTTCCACTTCTAGCATGATTAATCAATAGATAAAAGGTCTGTAATTTTTTATTATTATTATTATAATGATTTAAATAATTTATTTTAAGGAAAAGAAGAAGACCGTACCGAATTTTTGAAGAAGAAAAACCAAGTAAAGCTCATTGAAGACGCTTTGATTTGTTGTGGCTGTCGCATATTTCTACAGCGTTACCCACCTCAAATTGAGCATCTTCCTTGACGCTTCCTCTCCAGAACTACACAGAAGATGAACTGGACTATACTCTAGAGTCTAGAGCATAATGTACGCACCTATCAGTGGTGAAAGATGAAATCAAGAACAGAGGTGACAATTATTAGTTTCCTGTGCCTACACATTTTGGACATAAGGCGTGAAGTATATTTAATACACAAACAAGTAGTTAATATAATAAGTGTGATGAAAAGAGATAGGTACACACATCCGAATACAAATTTTGGGTTAATTAATCACCGCAGATGGAGACGGAATATCGGCTCCAAAACTATTACTCTACTCTACTCCATTTCTTAAAGATGTTTAACTTGCAACATATAGCTCGTTGTGCCTCTGGTTACAGAAGCGCATCGATCGCTTATACCATTTTGGATAAAATTTATCAGCTGGTGATTCGGAAGGTGAGCCTGGCTATGCAATGGATTCCATCGCATGTTGACATACGCGGGAACGAGGTGGTAGATAACCTGGCTCGGGAAGCAATATCAAATGGTGTCGAAGTTTATATCAAGGCTGAATATTCAGAGTTGCTCCCTAAATATAGGCGTCGCATTTCGTCTGATTGGAAAGAATATTTTGATATTGTTTCTCGAGAGAAAGGTATATGGTATCGAACCTTAGTGAGTGAACCTCCCCATATTCCATGGTTTTTTAACATTGGTTTAAGACGGAAATTAATTGTGGTTGCTCATAGGTTGCGCTCCGGACACATTCCTTTAAATAAATTTAAATTTTTGATGAGGCAAACAGATTCACCAAATTGTCCACTGTGCAATAATGTTGCGGAGGATATTCAGCATTTTTTGACAGAGTGTGTACGGAGTGTAGCCATGAGACAAGAAGTATTTGAATCTTTGAATGTAAATTCTTATGATGTGGGTATTTTTCAAACTATTTTATCTTCGCCAAGATCGGAAGCAGCTAGATTGATCTATGTACATAGACTTCTTAGAAGTTAAGAATATTATGTTTTAAATACAATTTGTAATTACTATGAGACTGACATAGTCAGAATTGACTCAAAGTCTCTTAAATAAAAAAGAATAAAAAAAAAAAAAAAAAAGATGTTTAATGCGTAATTAGTGTGGCGGAGGTGTGTTGCGCGTTGTGAACAGTACTCAGGCCAAAATATGTTTCCGCATCCATACTTTGGCTCGAGTATTGTTTGCAAGGTGCAGGCGATGACCTTTTAAAGTGAGCCAAGTGAAGCCTGACTCCCTAGGAGTTGATACGGGTTGGAGCCCCAAAGAAAGGCGTGTTCGATATTTTAAAACTAAGCACATAGAAGTATGATACGAGTGAAATGGTCCCGCGGACAAGACGCGCCGAGTAGGAATGCTGTGTGCGCATGTTTGCACGTTGTGCAATGCGCGTACTACCTATAATATTGTTTACATCCATTTTGACAAATGAGCGTGCGCGAGGAATCCATAAATAGATATTTTTTTCTGCTTATCTACGGAACACTCAATTTCGATTCATATAAGTTTGCTTTCCACTCCTTGCATAATCAAGACATAAGAAGTCTGTAATTTTAATTGATTTTGTATTATTATAATGATTTACATATTGTATTTTAAGGAATAGTAGAAGACTGTACCGAATTGTTGAAGCAGAAAAAACAAATAAAGCTCATTGAAGACGCTTTGATTTGTTGTGGCTATCGCATATTTCTGCAGCGTTAGAAGCTTCAAATTGAGCATCTTCCTTGACGCTTCTTTTCCAGAACTACACAGAAGATGAACTGGACTATGCTCTAGAGTCTAGAGCATAATGTACGTATTTATAAAACACTTATGCAGTGGTGACGGATGAAATCAAGAACAGAGGTGACAATTATTAGTTTCCAATTTTACTAACCGAAACAAATTGTTTCCGCAACATCAAAAAACCGGACAAGTGCGAGTTAGACTCGCATACCGAGGGTTCCGACAAATTTGTAGGTAAGGTGGTGGTTAAAACCCCACAATTTGAATTTTTAACGGTTAAAGTGGACTGTATAAATAGGCGGTTTTTTGTGCACTGGCAGTGTTACTGTATATGCGGTGACAACAAACAAGGGACACGGGATTAAAATTAAAGGACTTACTGCGGCGCGGTGACCTGCCTGTTCTGGAGCTTCCCCGGGATCCCGGTTCTTGCGGTCTTCAGAAGTAGTGGTGATGCGACGGCAGGCGGATGGCAAGTGTGTCAAATATAATTGACAGATAATTAACCAAGGACCACAGCCAAGGACAATAGAAATTGTTTATGTCCTTGGTATATTTTTAAATTTGGTGCCAGGGCCCATTCCATATCCAAACTTGATACTTCAAGCTTGAGTGAATAAGGAAGGATTGGGAAAAGGAGTTGTGTTGTTTAGCATAATAGTCAATGCACAGTGCATTATGCCAATACATTATAACAATACCAACCATAAGGTATCTAAGTATAATATAAGGTCAATAGTTCGCCAAAATTTATTAACAAATTAATAAATTTTAAAAAGTTAGTGCAATTCACTTTTTTTTGGTATTTAGTTACGAATTTCAGTTTTTTTCCTTTACAGGTGCTGTAAGACCTTATTTCAATCAATAAGCCTGTCGCCGTCCACTGCTGAACGTAGGCCTCCCCAAGTGAGCGCCAACCATCCGCTACCCGCCGCCTTTTTCAAGTCGTCGGTCCATCGTGCAGCAGGGCGTCCTACACCTTGTAAGACCTTGCTTCGTGCATTTCATTATTCTATGATAACGGGAAGAACCCTATAGGTTTTGATTCCCTTGCGAAATCGCAAAATATGCGACATAAACGGTTATATCTTTTGGTTGCGTTGGCATACAAGTTTTTTTTTTTTTCACAGCCGAAACAGACCGTAGACCCGAGTATTTGATATAAATTTCATCTTGATATGTCTGCGCGTTCCTGAGAAAAAGGGGTTGGACAGACATAAAAACCGACCAACAGACTGACTTACGGGGTGGCATTCGGCATCCCGCGACCCAAACAAAATATTTTGCTTTAGTCGCGCGACCGCGGTGAATTCATAATGGATATTAAACATTTTATAAGTGAAATACTCACCAGACCTGCTAAACATACGCAAATTAAATTATAAAAAATATATGGTACGAAATAAAACAAGTATTTCCTGGTAGTAGTCTCTCGTTTTTGGTTGACTACATGGACACCTAATCTTGACTCAATTAAATCTTGAACAAAGAGCACTTGTTTCAAGGCAATACTTTGCCACTTTTGATAGCGGCCTTTCTTAAAATTCTGAATACGTCCGCCACTTACGCCGCCGCGGTCGCAGCTAATCGAGCTGAAGCATACCATCGCTCATAGCGTCGCCCGTCGCGTCGCCATTCGCGTCGCAATTCGCATCGCGCGTGGCTGTGGCCAGGCCGTAAAAGTGATCTTATAAGGGTGCCTTTTTACTTTTGGGGTATGGAACCCTAAAAACAGAACGAGACAGATAATAAGCAAGGATAGATCTTGGCTTCACCGTACTTCTAGATTTCCTTCATAGAAGTATAGCGCAGGCCTTAACCTATACTTATTATCACCGGCACTTTTTATAATAAGCAGGTTATTCTAATGGACGCTGCTTTAATTTGCTGGTACATGGTTTAAATCCATTCATTCTATTGAAATAATTGTATAAGTTTTGATGTTTGCGTATTAATATAAATACATGATGATTTTGAATCACTAACGAGTTAACAGAGAAGATAGAAACATGAAATCTCATGGAAGTCCATTTTATTTGTGACGAGCAACACAGGGTCCATCCGTGAGCTTAGCCACAAATAAAGAGATTTTCCTGAAGCTTCCTCTCCGAGGCTAAGCATGAGATGAAATGGATCATCAGACTTTGAGTTACTGTAAGAATTCGTTTATCTATGTATACGAGTAATGAAACTGCCACCAGGCGCCCTGTTAACTCGTGCACAGAAATTAATGTTATGATGATGGTTCACGCGATTGTTTCATTTTAAGAAATACTTACCTACTTTAACCGACAAGAACTGAAATAATGGAAAATTTATTAATTTATAGGAACTTCTTCGACGTCAGCTGTCCTGGGGTCCACAACATACAAGAAAGCAGTTCTAATATCGAGTATCGGTTCCGGCACCTGCTTTAGCATTTATGTGTATTGTCTTCATATATGTGTCAAAGCAAGTGCAAGAACCTGTATTTTCCGCTCGCGGCGCCTGGATTCATTCACTTCGGGGGCAGAGTTCAGCGATCAGAGATATCAAGTGTATCGGCGGGAATGTGCTGCATCGAACTTTAATATATAATTAATATGTTTTTAAAATAATGTTTCGATGGATATTAACACGTTCGAGGACACAACGTGATTATACGTCATAATTTGAGATTTTGATATGGCACAACGTACGATGACGTTCAAATGAAAAATATTTTTTACAACAGAACGTTCATTTCCGATGAACTTTCAAGTTAAAATCCTATTGGATGTGCCTTGTGTCACAACATGTAAAATTCCCGACACTTTGCTGTCACGTAAGCAAATTTTAAACCATTTCAAATAAGTGCCATTGATAGTGTGCGGTAATGGTACGCACAGCCGCACAACGTGTTTATACGTCCCCCGCGCCTTCCACGCTCCTACATTCAGCGCGACTGTGTCACTGTAGGGTGCGTTCGCGTTCCTGTGATAATTTCGTAGCGTATCGTAATTTTTGCCCACATAAAACATCCATCGTAAGTATTTAGTTTATGTTATTATGTATTTTATTGTAACGTGGATGTAAACTATATTATTATTACTGTGAATTAATAATTTTATTGTTTGAAATTGATGTCTTATGCGTTATTTTACTCGTTTTAAATGGATAAGCGCAAAACAAGACTTATGAGAATTTCTGATGATTCCCACAACTTTACCGAGGCGGATTCTTACCAGGATGATGATGGAGTCTTTGGTTTGGATAAAGTTTGTGCCACAAGGAAATACATCAGTTCTTATTCTTTTAATTGCCGACAGAAATCGACAAAAACTACTACTAAGTTTTAATCAAATTCGGTTGGCACTTCGACTCAGAAACCCGAAACCAATGTTAGTTTTGAATCTAGTAGCGATGAAGACCATACGCAATCGGCTAGGAGTGATCGCTCACGAAGCACTGTGAACACACCATCACGTTTTCAAAAGGAGGGTGCAGGCTATGACTCGAATTCCTCGGAAGATATATTTCCCCTAGGCAAACGTTTGAAGTTGGTTAAATCTCCAATTATGACCGTACCTACTGTGATTCAAATTCCAATGAGATAATTCAAGAAAGACGTAGGTCCTCGGAACCTGATATTATTGAATTATCCTCTCAATATGTGGCATTAAATTCGACAAATCTGGTACAAATATCATCTCATGAGATGACTCAGGATAGACTACCTTCATACAACGTCTCCCAAAACGGGACATTGGGTTCGTCAACTTTATCAATAACTGCGCTCGGCTTCGCCCGCGTGGAACAGTTTTTCCGGATAAAAAGTAGCCTATAGCACTCAGGAGTAATGTAGCTTCCTATTAGTGAAAGAATTTTCAAAATCGGTCAAGTAGTTCCTGAGATTAGCGCGTTCAAACAAACAAACAAACAACCTCTTCAGCTTTATATATTAGTAAAGATTTAGAAATTAAAAAATTAGAAAATTACGATAATGCAGGTGAATTTAGATCCCTTGACAAACTACCGCCTTTATTCAAAAAGTCTCAAAATTAGACATTGACTTTAGCAAATTTAACACCAATTACACAATTACAAAATTACGCACAATGACGTTGTGATGCTACTACTTGACATCAACATATTATGATGTGCCAGAACGTATGTACACGTTGGACGTTATTATACGTTGTGTCCGTACACGTCTCGTCAATTTTACTAATAATGACAGAACGTATGCAAACGACGACGTGATAAAACGATTCTGTCATGATGTCTTTAAAATATATAATATCATGGGACTCTACGTACTCATACGTCATATAACTTTGTATGGACATTTACTGTGTCAATCTAGAACACCGACTCAAGTGGTAGTGTCCGCGAACGTGTTAACAGCTATTATCGTCCACTTTTGATTATGTATGTTTAAAAATGTGGTTCAAATAAAGATTTTATTTATTTATTGAAGTTATACTTCTATGGCGCGTTAGGGAAAAATTATGAGAGTAAATTTTTACGATGCGCGCGCACACCGTATCGAAAAACCGACACCCTGTAGTTAGCTATAGTCAACATTTTAGTTTTGAATTTTGAACATAGAATCAGGCGAAAGAAAACCAACACCTTGAAGTTAGCTATAGTATACATTTTAGTTTTGAAATTTGAACGTAGAATAAGGCCAAAGATAAAAAAATTTAAAAGATTTTTATCTTGTTACGCCAAAGAAGTGTAACTTCTAACGCGTCTACATAAGTACACACACACTTTTTTTTTATAATTACAGGTGTAGCGCGCTCGAGGATATTCGGCACGGAGACGAGCCGAATATACTTGCAGTGCGCCGTCGCGCGCTCGCGAACGGTCCCGACTCCCCGCGAACCCTCGCTCGGCGGCCTCCCGTAACCCGCGCCGCTTATGTCGCGCGCGCGGCCGCGCCGGCGTCGCGACTCGGCGCCCGCCAGGCCCGCAGCTACGCAACGCGTGACCCGCATCCGCACTCGTTCTGTACACACCACTACGTATTAATATATACCACCAAAGTATATTATACAGGTACTTTATCGACGCCAGCTCCCCTGCCGTCCACAGCACAGAAGAAACAAAACTATTATCGAATATACATCTGTTCCAGCACTGCCTTTAGTATTTATGGGCGGTATTAATAAATCAATCTCAAATAGATATTGATAGTTCAATACATTATGTCTACTTGAGATGTAACTCAAACTTGAGATTGATTTATTAATACCACCCTATATGTATTTCCTTCATAGATATTAAAGCTATTGCAAGAATCTATATTTACGATTTTTTAAAGAAGAAAAGAAGACGGTTGTTAAGAAGAAATCATTGAAAGCTCATTGAAGTCGCTTTGATTTGTGGTGTAATAAAAGAAATAATCGAATAGAGCATTTTACTGCACGTTTCCTCTCCAAAACTACATAGATGATAAAAGGGACTGTACTCAAGAGCATAAAGTACGTATCAACTATCAGTAGGAAAATATGGATTCAAGAAGGAAGCCGACAATTTTAATATTCCAATTTTGTTAACAGAGCCAAATTGCTTATGTTAATTAAGAACACTAGCTTTAAAATATTTAAAATAAATGTCTGTTTCCAGTATTAAAGGTAGTTTCTGGTATAGAAAGTAGAATACAACATTCTGGGTTACTGCGGCTTATCAATTTAAGAGAACGAGATGGATAAAAATCTATATATAAAAGAAAGTCGTGTTAGTTACACTATAATTATAACTCAAGAACGGCTGAACCGATTTGTCTGAAAATTGGTGGGGAGATTGTTTAAGACCTTGGGAAGGAGAATATTTCCCTTTTATCCTGGAGAATGTTTTCTTGCGGGTGGAACTGCGCACAAATAAGTATGGAGATAGTTTGAGACCCAAGAAAGAAATGGGCTACCTTTTATTCCGAAAAAAATAACCTAGGACTATTATCCTGAAAAATCGTTTCGTTCCGGTGGAACTGCGAGAAACTAAGAATGATCATAGTTTGAGATCCAAGGGAGGACATAGACTAGTTTTTATCTCGGAATAATATAAACCGGATCTTTTATTCCGGAGAATATTTGCTTGCGGGCTACTTTTATCTTTTTATTTTTATGGATATGTCCTTATATCACTACATATTATAAAATAAAGTCCCCTCATCGCTTCTGTTTGTCTGAACGCGATAAACTCAAAACTACCAAAAGGATTTTCATACGTTTTTCACCAATGGACGGAGTGATTCAAGAGGAAGGTTTATTTGTATAGTTCATAAATATTTTGTATGACAGAAAAAGAAATGTAGGCATAAAATATTATACTTTGCTACCTGTGCGAAGCCAGGGCGGGCCGCTAGTTAAGTATAGAACGTAAATGAAAGAGCAATATTGTATGGACTTATCTGTATGATATGAATTATATTATGACAAAATTTATTTTGCTATTATTATGATATCGTGTTCACGGCCGATATTTGCCATTATATATAATATATTAGAACGAGGTATTATAATATCGATGTTATTTTTTAATTTTACATCGATATACATATATAATTATTATATCGCACATCCCTAGAGATAACCTACATCCTTAGACAATGTATGAAGGAATCATCCTTTTCTACAAAAGTATAAAAGCAATTTAAATCCTCAAGCGTAAAACAGACAAATTCATAACGACACAAAGCGGTATATTGTGAATATGTGTTGCACTACCTTACACTGAAAGAAACAGAATACATGGCGCGTCCTTTCTAGATAGTCTAAGTCTGTTCTGTTCGAAAGTAACCTGAATACTTTGATAAAACATGAATACTTTGATTAATAATATACCTATTAATCAAAGCATGAAAATATGTATTGCACGAAAACCCCACAATAAAAAAATGATTGTTGTTTTATTTAGAAGTACGTTATTCCTTCTCATTTGCGTGTAATTTTCACTATCATACAAAATTAAATTATACGGGACGGACTTCCACACAGAGGTGATATAATTACGGGAACTTCTTCGATGTCAGTTATCCTGATGTCCACAACATGGAAGAAAGAAATAAAACACTTTACTGGTGGTAGGTCTCTCATTATGTAAGAGGCCGTCTGGGTGGGTACCACCGCAATGTCTATTTCTACCGCCAAGCAACAGTGCATGCACTGTTGTGTTTCGGTTTGAAGGACATTGTAGCCAGTATAACTACTGGACATAATGAGACTTAACATCTTATGTCTCAGGATGACGAGCGCAGTGGAATGCCATACAGTACTTTGTAAGTCAAGGTGCTGGATGGTGTTGCTACTGTTTATGGGTGGTCGTATCGCTTACCATCAGGCGAACGGCATGCTCGTCTCGTCATTCTATGCTATAAAAAAAAAACAAAAAAAAAAAAACAATAGCATCGAGTATCGGTTCTAGCACCACCTTTACAATATAATATGTATTCCTTTATCGAAAGTAAAGTTAGACTTAAATCTATATTCACCGACCGCCTGACTTCACTCCCTTTGGGCGAAGACTTGGATCAGCAACATCAAGTTTATCGGCGGGAATGTGGTGTTAACTGTTAGTAGCGATTATTCCTCTTGATATTCGAGAATACTCGCATAATATTCGTATTGCCATGCTGCGAATATTTATGAAATAGAAAAGAATATAATGCAAAATTGGAAGTCACGTAATTGGAAAAATTACTATTCTTTTTTTATTTTATTTTTTTATTAGGTCTACCAACGGTTTCCACAGTATTACATCATATTGGATTTCTTAATACATAGTTAATCTAAAAGTGACAAACCAACTTATAGGTAAACACAGCTTGCATTAATAATAAGGTTGTAACTTAAAACTAATTGACGATTACAAAGGTTGTGCAAAAACATAAATTAAAAGTAAATTAAAACAGTAAACTAAATTAAAAAGTAGAAACAACAAGGAAGCGTACAGTCTAGAGTTAAACGAATGATTTTCATGAGTTGAACTATTATTATAGTCCATCTAATCTAAGAGGTGCCGTTTGACGTTTCGTACTTTTCAAGTCGAAACAACTGAATGATTAAGCTATTTTTATTTTATCACATAATGTACAATTCTTAATACTAAATTTAAATTCGAAACCTTTAAATTAAGCAAAATAACCATTATATACAAGAAATAGTTTCTTTCTAGATGTCATTACAAAGTCACCTAGTTAGGTCCTTTGCCGTAGTGTTGCGACTATTCAAACTCACTTGTATAGGAATAATCGGTAAAAATGTGTGAATAATCGAGCCTTTTTCAATCTAGTTGTCCTTTCGATTTTAATAATACTCAACTTTCAGCTAATAATATACCTACTATCAACGAAAACAGAATATCATTAAAATTAAAAATAATGTTAATTAATGTAGTAATTTTAAATAAATCTGTTTAGGCAAAATCTCTTGTATCTCCTTTGAAAATAGGTAATATATATATATATATATATATATATATATATATATATATATTTGCATTATTTGTAATACTAAACTTACCTTTGCAATAGTGGGTGGTATCTCAGTGGGATAAAAATATTCGTGAAAAAAATCCGTAGACTGTAATCAATTAGGAAATACGAAGAAATGGTATTGATATCTCTTAATAATCGGATATAATAGTAACCGATTTATTTGACACATCCCTATTTTTCAATCTGTCTAAACTGTCAAACGGTACTTCTTAGATTAGATGGACTATAGTGGTTTTGAACCTGCGGACCTTCGTCTCATTGGCATACAATTTTCTCTATTCGCATCAAGCAATGATAGAGTTTAATATCGATTATATTCAATTACCTTCTCTTTACGGTAATTATGTACTATCGACACAGACGATAAAGTTAAAAACATATGCAAAAGACATGTCCAATGTTTTTAATGGATCCAAGATTCATATTTTGGCCCCTTTAATATCCATAAAGTTTGAGCCTGGTTAACTTTTTGAGGCCCAGCAGCCATACAAAAAGCGGACATCTCCTATGAATTTACATTTTTTTTCGATGAGAGTTTTTTAAACTTCAGCTACATATATACATACATAAACTCACGCCTTTCTCCCATTGGGGTAGGCAGAGACTTTGGAGCGCCAAGTGCTACGATCCAAGCATACCTCTTTCGCTTCTTCTACAGTCATTAGTCTCTTCATACATGCTCGTCGGTTACGAGAACTCCTTATTTGGCCCTTCCTTAGGAGGTCGCCAATTTGGTCCATGAAGGTACGTCTAGGACGTCCCCGTCCGACGCTACCACTCACTTTCGCGACATAGATTTCTTTCGTTCCTCTTCTTTCATCCATCCTTTCAATGTGGCCAAACCACCGAAGCATTCCTTTCTCAATCCTAGTCACTACATTCTTTCAATCCACATTTTTCTCTTATCACGCTATTCCTTACTCTATCACTTACTTTCAGCCCACACATACTTCTCAGTTGACTGCCTCGGTGGCGTAGTTGTATTGCGTACGCGTTACGAGTACAATTTGCGCGCTGAGGTCCTGGGTTCGAATCCTGGGTCGGGCCAAAAAAAAACATTGTGACTGGGTTTTTCCATCTTAAAAATTACTCAGTCGCAGCTCGGAGTCAGGAAGTTGGCGGTTTGATACCCCCGTGCCTCGGAAAGCACGTAAAGCCGGTGGTCCTGCGCCTGATCTCTCTCCGGTCATGTCGGATTGCCGTCTCACCGGACTATGAGAGTAAAGGAATAGCGATTGCACCTGTGTATTGCGCACACACTTGTGCACTTAATATAAATCGGCTAGAAAGGGTATTTTATATACTTCTCAAAGCTCTCATCTCCACTGCATTTACCTTACTTACATGCTTGTTTGGCCACACCCACGACTCACTTCCATACATCAGTATTGGCGCCAAGACTCCTTGGTGAATAGCTAACCGAGCGTTATTCGAAATATTTTTGTTATTCATAATCGAGTACAAGGCGCCATTAACACTATTTCCCATTTTTACTCTTCTTTCAATATCTCCGTCACACTTTCCGTCTCGAGTGAACATGCATCCTAAATATACAAATTCGTTCACTTGTTCCACTCTTTCATCTCCTATCATAATCTTGCACTCGGTTCTCGATTCATCCCTCTCCATAACCATTACTTTTGTCTTTTTTACATTCACTTTCATACCTTTTCTCTCAAATGCCTCATTCATAATATTAACCATTTGTTGTAACTCGCACACCGACGATGCAAGGAGTACTTGATCGTCGGCGTACAAGAGTCTACACTTAAACACTGATCCTCCCATTCTTAATCCACAAACAGACTCTTTAACTTAAACTTTAACTTTACAAAGTAATTGGACTAGAGAAATCTTTGTCGTTTTTTTTTTTTTTTTTTTTTTTTTTTATTGCATTGAATGACGAGACGAGCATGCCGTTCGCCTGATGGTAAGCGATACGACCACCCATAAACAGTAGAAACACCATCCAGTACCTTGACTTACAAAGTACTGTATGGCATTCTACTGCGCTCGTCATCCTGAGACATAAGATGTTAAGTCTCATTATGTCCAGTAGTTATACTGGCTACAATGTCCTTCAAACCGAAACACAACAGTGCATACACACTGTTGCTTGGCGGTAGAAATAGACATTGCGGTGGTACCCACCCAGACGGCCTCTTACATAATGAGAGACCTACCACCAGTAAGTCGTCAGTGTCGTCTTGAAGTTCAATAATTTTGTGACCACTACAAAGCAGAATTGTGGACTGTGGGCTGTGGTTTACTAGCCCGGCGCCCTCTGATATTTAATTGACATTTGTCAAGTGATTAATGAAATTCCTTGCAAACTTGGCATATTGTTGAGTCCGTATATACTAAATGCTAAATGCTCTAAGTATATACTGCCACTAGCACAAGTAGGCGATATTTTAATTAAGTCATGCAGTAATTACTCGGGTTACAAAGTCCTCGCTTGCACTGTCTGACTTAGTTTTTTAAATAAAATAATAAATTAATAATTAAACTCAGCAGTTCTGCAAACATAACTCAATTTTAAGGACCAATTAGTCAGTGTACGCAAGGATACAGGTTCCCGCCACAACTTTTTAACGGACTTCAAAAAAGAAGGAAGTTCTCAATTGGACGTGTAGGTATTATTTTTATGTTTATTACCTCAGAACTCCGTTATTTATTGATCGATTTGGAATTTTTTTATTTCATTACAAAGAATATACTTCCAGATTGGTCCATACAATTTTTATCAAAATCGGTTGATCAGTTTGATTTTAAAACCAAAATAACTTGAAAAAGTATGTTGTCCAAGTATACCAAATTGCGAATTTTGCTTTCCTGAGACTTTTCAGTGTTGCTTTAGCGTTGGGTTTTGTTCAGTCTATTTCTTACATATTTATATAAGAAATAGAACACTTCAAAATCCAGAAATAGACTCCAAAATTGGTAACCAGTATATAAGTAATGTTATCATATAAGTATGAAATAAGTCACGGAATATAGATAATGTTATATAATTATTTTTTGGATTTTAGTGTTTGACTTTTTAGTTGTTTTTGAAGGCGGTAATTTTTTTTTTGCTCAGCGAACCACGTCCATTCCAGCGTAAAGTCTGAAGTGCACAGTAGAATCAAGACAGCTTTGTGTTTATTAGTTTTTTACTTTATATAGTCCCAAAGCGGACTTGGTTAATGCCAAAGGCGTTCTGTTAGCCCAGGATGAGCCAAAGACTTATTGACTGTTACTTTTTCCCTACAAAAAGAAATAAAAAAACCGGAAAAACTTTCGCGCAGGCAAAACCACGAGCAAAAGCTAGTTAAAAATAAATAATATTCTTAATTCTATGCTTCAGGAGTTGCTAACTAAATGCCTTTATTATATTTGGTTACTCTGTAATTTACGGATATCCATACATCCTAGTTATGGTGCCCACGCAGACAACATGATGTTTAAAATAATGTTGGCATGTCTTTGATACTCATACTCGAATATTGCCGAGGCCGCTCAGTGTCTGCTCTGTACACCGGCTATGCAAATAAGCATCCCAAACAAGCGTATAGCCCGCATGAATTCGGTATACACAAATGCTTTAAAGTTTGCCAAATTCCAATTGCACGTTTTGCTTCAATGTCACGCACCGGGTGCCCGAGAGCCGTACAATACACCCACACGAATACATGATACGCTTCTTTATCAGTATAGGTGTTTATAAAATACACCAGATATTGTTCGCTCATTTGCGCAATTGAACGTTAATTGAACCTACAATTCTCATCAAATATTCCCCCACATAGGCTCGTTAATATTAAAATCGCCTCTTTGCAAAGCACGCCCAATAGTTCACAACTTAAAAATAAAACGAAACTATAAATTTCGAATTGAACCGTAGAACGCGCTGCGCATTTGTTTCATCCAGTTCAAAGTTTGGAATCGATTCAGGTGCTACGGCGGTGTCTGTTACGAGAATATTTTTATTATTTAAGCAAACAGAGATAATTTAGTAGAAAATGCGTGAGTGCATATCCATACACGGTGGGCAGGCGGGCGTGCAGATCGGCAACGCGTGCTGGGAGCTGTATTGCCTCGAGCATGGCATCCAGCCTGACGGGCAGATGCCCTCGGACAAGACCGTAGGCGGCGGCGACGACTCGTTCAACACGTTCTTCAGCGAGACGGGCGCCGGCAAGCACGTGCCGCGCGCCGTGTTCATCGACCTGGAGCCTACGGTGGTGGACGAGGTGCGCACAGGCACGTACCGCCAGCTGTTCCACCCGGAGCAACTGATTACGGGTAAGGAGGACGCGGCCAACAACTACGCCCGGGGGCACTATACGATCGGCAAGGAAATAGTAGACCTCGTACTGGATAGGGTGAGGAAACTGGCGGACCAGTGCACAGGTCTGCAGGGTTTTCTCATCTTCCACTCGTTTGGTGGCGGCACGGGCTCAGGGTTTGCTTCGCTGCTCATGGAGCGGTTGTCGGTAGACTACGGGAAAAAATCTAAGCTGGAGTTCGCAATCTACCCTGCGCCGCAGATCTCGACAGCGGTGGTGGAGCCGTACAACTCGATCCTGACGACGCACACGACGCTGGAGCACTCTGACGCCGCCTTCATGGTGGACAACGAGGCCATCTACGACATCTGCCGTAGGAACCTCGACATCGAGCGGCCGACGTACACAAACTTGAACAGGTTGATTGGTCAGATCGTATCGTCCATTACAGCGTCTTTGAGATTCGATGGAGCTTTGAACGTGGATCTGACTGAGTTCCAGACCAACCTGGTGCCATACCCTCGCATCCACTTCCCACTGGTGACGTACGCGCCAGTGATATCCGCCGAGAAGGCGTACCACGAGCAGCTGTCTGTGGCGGAGATTACTAACGCGTGCTTCGAGCCTGCCAACCAGATGGTGAAGTGTGACCCGCGCCACGGCAAGTACATGGCGTGCTGCATGCTGTACCGCGGCGACGTGGTGCCCAAAGACGTAAACGCAGCCATAGGCACTATTAAGACGAAGCGGACCATACAGTTCGTGGACTGGTGCCCGACAGGTTTCAAGGTAGTACCTATTATTCATTACCTAGAAAAAATCGCACAAGCCTATGTATTTTATCCCCGAAGTCCAAGCGGATAGGCTGAAGCGCAACTAGTGTTAACATTTTTCGCAAATGTATTGTGTCCCATGATCTAATAAGAGGCGAGCCTATCGCCCAATGGGACACAAAGTGAAAACAACATCATTTCACTTTACCTGACCCGGGATCAAGCCGGAAAACTCGTCACTACAGTCTAGCATAACACAATTATCCATTATAACCAATGCAGTCAATTTACAATTATTTGGTTTATTTATTATTTATTTTTCGGATTTTAGCAATTACAAGTTGACAAACATAAAAATACTTAGCTCTGTTAATTATGAGAGTAGGAGTGAGTAAGGGTGTGACAAACATTACTTAGCTAACTACGAAGCAATGTTATAATAATAACGTCTGTTTCACATTTCTTACGGCATAACAACCTTCAGTGCATAAGCATAGGGGCGTTGTGATTGGCTTATAGGTATTGAGATCAACTTTAAGTTGGCTGCCAGATAACCAAAGCTGAACAAGGCCAAAGAAAACTACGAAATTGCCGACACTATGCATTGGGCGCATTGTCCGACCTCATAGTATTGCTTGTTAAGTGAAGTACGTATGGTCATGGCTCGATTGTCGCACATTGGCCAACGTCGCACAATGCGCGACACAAATACCTTACATCTGACAAGTAGTAATGTTAGCCACCCAACAGCACATAATATATTCCGCAACGTATACTTACTGCAGTCGTTTGTGATTCCAGGTGGGCATCAACTACCAGCCGCCGACGGTGGTGCCGGGTGGGGACCTGGCGAAGGTGCAGCGCGCGGTGTGCATGCTATCAAATACCACCGCCATCGCAGAGGCGTGGTCGCGGCTCAACCACAAGTTCGACCTGATGTATGCCAAGCGCGCCTTCGTGCACTGGTACGTCGGCGAGGGCATGGAAGAGGGAGAGTTCTCCGAAGCCCGCGAGGACCTCGCCGCCCTCGAGAAGGACTATGAGGAAGTCGGCATGGACTCCGGCGAGGGGGAAGGCGAGGGTGGCGAAGAATACTAGTTGTTTTTTTAGTCTTGCATTCCTTAGTTAGTTTGGTTTAGTAAATAAATGGTCAAGTGTTAGTGGATTATTATCCATTTTGTTTATCAATTCGCGGATAGTGGCTTTTAACAAATTACTGGGAATTTGTACGTTTTTTTTAGGTGAGCTGACCTCGCGTGCAGCCGATTTAATTTCTTAATAGCTTGGGCAAATGTACGTTTATCGAATTCGAATGTAACATAATACAATTTACAACTGCAATATTGCGCAAATCTTGTGCGCATCAGGATGGCAGATATGGTCATTGTTTTGCAAACCTAAAATTAAAGCCTCATTTAGATGGTGCAGTATTATTGTCACGCACGAGGGATTCTTGAAAGGACAAGTTGCTCCGTACATATCCGGACATAAAATATGTGCAAATTGCAATGGAGGAGCAATATTCCTAATGGAATGCCTTAAAAATAGATTCCCGGTATGTTGGGATATTATATGGGACGATTCCTGGAATCCATTATCCAACGTGTCCTGTTATTTAGGACACGTATAATAAGTGCAGGCGACAGTAATATTGTATAAGTCTTTGGCGCCCGCCCGATGTTTAAGGATTTACCGGAAACATTTTTCTATATCAAATGGATTATACACAGAAATAAATAATTTCACGCATTTATCTTTTCAGGAGTAGGCACTAGGCAGGTGTAACACACCCACAATTCACCGCTTATGTTCGATCCCATGTAATGGGCTGCCAAATTATTTCATTTTTTTTTATATAGTCACCACTTACCTCATAATAACTCGGCTACACCTGATATTAAATGGAATTAATACATGAATCGAGAGGTACATTGGCACAAGTTACGATCAGTATAATTTTGATGTATTCCGAGCGTAATACAACCGCGGGCCCCGCTGGATGGATGAGGCGATTTATTGTAATTTCTATCAAAATAGTTGAGGTACGTTGGACCTTGTTAATAAATTCGTGAGGTATGTACATACAACACACTATACCACACCACACTACACTACAACACACTACACTACAACACACTACACCACACTACAACACACCACACCACACTACAACAATACATTGAACAAACAAAGCATTGCCACTAGTTTTTTCGATCTAGCTCGAGTGGCCCCGCTAGATCGAACCACATGAGATGATCGGCACCAGTCGATGCAACTATGCTGATCGAATCCCGGCAACCGCAAGTCTTAGAGCCGGAATGGAAATGGATAGACTAGAGCAGGATTTACTATAATTCTTCGACTCGACGAAACTAAACCGCAAAACTCTTTATCGTTTTGTGTCCGGAGCCCCCCCCCCCCCCCCCTAAGCTTACAATAAACCACGCTACGCCACTGACCGCTGACATTTTGGGGGTCCGGACCCCCCTTAGAAAGGCAAGAACCCACGCCACTAAAATGTTTACATCGTAGGACAAAGATAGTGATAGTGCAACAAGACCACCGCGGGTGTTGGTATGCCAGTGTAGGGTGTACATAGTGTTAGGGACTCGGTCCTGTGCTCGCTCGGATGATGCTATACTCCCGAGTGTCGACATTGGGCTGTAAGACTGTGTGAAACCAACATAACCGTTCCACTCACCCCCAGTGGTGGTAGCGATAAGGCGTTTTTTCCCCGCGAAAACAAAAAAAAAAAACAAAAAGGACCCATGTGAAAGCTATAGCTACGCCCGTGAGGTAATTTCAAACATTCTAAACTAATTGAGTTTGTACGTGAGCAAGCCACATCGAGGTTGCTCTCCGTCATTTCCACAACACAAACTGCCTCTCCCATTCCTTTCAATAAAAACTGCAATTGAACAAAACGAAACGACGCAAAATGAACGCCAATACGTTCTTGATAGAAATAAAACTGCGAGGCATGTTCGATAGATTAGAAGTTTTCACCGGAGCTTCACAATGACCCGCTATCGTACGGGACTTGTTTACAAGCTAAACTAAATTGAGAATTTTCAATAGATCTCACGGAGTTTAAACTTGGACTTATCGGCAGGCGATGGTGTTATTTCTTGGCATTTATTCCAGTAGAGAGGGCGGCCACAACACAGTCTCATGCATGTTAAAAACTTTTAACTGGTGGTAGGTCTCTCATTATGTAAGAGGCCGTCTGGGTGGGTACCACCGCAATGTCTATTTCTACCGCCAAGCAACAGTGTGCATGCACTGTTGTGTTTCGGTTTGAAGGACATTGTAGCCAGTATAACTACCGGACATAATTAACATCTTATGTCTCAGGATGACGAGTGCAGTGGAATGCCACTCAGTACTTTGTAAGTCAAGGTGCTGGATGGTGTTGCTACTGTTTATGGGTGGTCGTACCGCTTACCATCAGGCGAACGGCATGCTCGGCTCGTCATTCAATGCAATAAAAAAAAATAAATGTTACCAAAATAATTTAGCTTTCTTTTTACAACCGACTAAACTGCACAGCGATAATATGTTCTGAAGCGGTGGTACATTCATGACGCTTTAAAAGAGCTTTGAAAAAAGATTATGTAATAATTGTTCGAATTTTTATTTGAATTAAGCAGTCTTGACCAAGCGGGGTCAGTTCGTCTCGTCATGGAATTTGAATAAAATAAACGAATCTATTAACAATAACATTTAGCTGAGCTGTATGCCCTTAGAAGACCCAGTACCTATGATATCATTATGTATGCCGCAACGTATCTTCCGATTCCAATGAACTATTCCAACCATTATTAAGCTTTAATGATAACAATACTGACTGCCTCGGTGGCGTAGTTGTATTAAGGTACGACTGCAATCCTGAGGTCTCGGGTTCGATCCTCGGGTCCGGCATAGTGATATAGGATTTTTCTGGAATTCAGTATCCGCCCGGAGTCTGGAATTTGTGCCCGATATGGCGATATGCTTGCCCTCTATCACATCATGGGACAGAATAGGCACGGCGAAAAGTGCGTGCACTTAGTAGCGCCTCTGCCTACCCCTTCGGGGATAAAAAGGTGTGAGTGTGTGTGTGTGTGTGATAACAATGCCTGAACCAATTAAATAACTCATAAACATGAAAAACAAATTTTATTCTAAGTGGTCCATTTTCGCCGTGGTGTCAACGGCATCGGTTAATACCGTCTATAAGCAGGCCTATGTCACTCGCCCGAAAAAGCGTTTGCCACGCCGTGAATACGTAGTACTATTCAGTATTCTGTGCTATAGCCAGCGACTATATGAGACTATAATATGGTCGCTGGCTATAGCACAGACGCGAGACGTTAGTCGTGAGTTGTGACAGAAGTGACGGCCATAAGTCCGTAAAATGCTATGCCGATATCCAGAGTTCTAAGATTATATAGAGCGGACATTAGGAAAATTGTCATACAAAAATTTTGAGCCTGTTCATCAGTAACTCAATCTACCGTGAAATAACAATATACCTATCTAAAATTCATTACAACATACTTTGACATGGTCGTAATGCGTAAATTGGCATATTTCCTCCCAAAATATTGTTTTATTCACAAAATTTAAGCATACCGGGACGTCTTGTTATAAGGATGTCAGATAAGACTGCGACTTATTACCAATTGGTAATAACTTTTGGACGATAATTTAGTCCTGATGTCCGGTCTATAATTATACTGTTTAATGTCTTTGCCGATATGCAAGCTGAACGGCGATAAGTCTGCGTGTACCCTGTCCCGGGCGGGGGTTGCCCCCCATGCACCCACTAAATGAATTCCATGAACAATTTATATACATTTAAAATTGATAGTAAAATATTGTTTTTATTGTTCGTATCAGTTACACGGCAACTTTATCTGACATGTTTTAATACTTTCAAATGATTGTTTCCTGACAGCCGAACTTCATCTTGGTTTAAAGTCTAATTTACGCTCATTCTAATAGACAACGAAGGGCCGTTTGTATCAGGTACCGCCAAGATTCTTGGGTACCACCGCAATCAAAGAGAATATAACACACTACGTTAGAACCGCAATGTCTATTTCAATTTTGTAGTTCAAAGTTCTGTATGGTGATGCTACTGTTTATGTACATGATGGTAATCAAGCGAGCGGCATGCTCGTCTCATCATTTGACTTCCCCTTATAATGCTAATCTGCATTATATTTATGATAATGAGTCACATTGTATCTGACTAGGGCGCTAGGCTGAACGTGTAAGTCCCATGCAAATAACCTAATATCACAACAAATCTACAATAAAACATCCATACCAATATTTTCATCAATCATTTATTGTATAACTTATATACTTGTAAAAACATACAAAATCAATGCAAAATCAGAGGAAGACTCCCGCATTCGGCGGTGAGTAGTCGTGTCTGCCGGACAAAACGGTCCGGTCTTCTGCCATCTTCGGATCTCTATACCTGGAGAAAACGTTCGGTAAGGAAACGATGAAACATTATTTATGAATATTAATACAGGGTCCATTGACAAGATGCTTTTCTTTTCAAAAAACGGCATGGGAATAAATACATGACAATAACTACAATACATACAAAGGCATCTCGCCTACGGGCCTAGGATTGACATAGTTTTTGGCCCAGCCGGTGGAAAACCCAAGTTTTGTTCCAAACAGGGGCAAATCGAATCTTTCTTATATTATGTAATTTCAGTAAAGCAACAAAAGTACGATGTCAAACATGACGCAATGCATTTGTGCTAATTCATTTCAGTAAGTATATAGGCAGTGGGAATTATGAAGCTATTATAAGAATTTACTGGTGGTAGGTCTCTCATTATGTAAGAGGCCGTCTGGGTGGGTACCACCGCAATGTCTATTTCTACCGCCAAGCAACAGTGTGCATGCACTGTTGTGTTTCGGTTTGAAGGATATTGTAGCCAGTATAACTACTGGACATAATGAGACTTAACATCTTATGTCTCAGGATGACGAGCGCAGTAGAATGGCACTCAGTATTTTGTCAGTCAAGGTGCTGGATGGTGTTGCTACTGTTTATGGGTGGTCGTATCGCTTACCATCAGGCGAACGGCATGCTCGTCTCGTCATTCAACGCAATAAAAAAAATAAAAAAAAAAAGCTCAATATCTAATCACACTATGAGTACACAGTACATACAGTGTACTCATCCTGAGACAATACAAGTGTTGTATTTCAAAGTCATTGTTATACGGGATACAAGACAAACAACAACTAAGGACAGCAACAGTCGAACAAACATTACATTCAGCTAAACACAAACGCAACGTGGTGTTATACAAAACTTTTTTATTATCCTGCATTGTCAGTTACTTGCTGAAATTGATCCCTGGTCGGGAAATCAAAATGATCCTTGGTGATTGGAATGCCAAAGTCGGTAGTACTCTGGCTGATGATCATATCAGAAGCACGGTTGGAAAATTTGGACTGGGCATTAGGAATGAACGGGGTGAAAAACTGATCGAGTTCTGTATAGACAGAAATTTCAGTATCATGAACACGTACTTCCAACATCATTCTAGACGATTATACACATGGAGATCTCCAGGCGATAGGTACAGAAATCAAATCGACTACATCATTCTAGATACCCGCTGGAAATCCTCAGTTTCTAACGTGAAGACCTTTCCCGGCGCAGAATGCGGCTCCGACCATAACCTGCTCGTAGCTAATTTTTCACTGCGTTTAAAGGCACCTAGACGTCAACCACCAAAGCCCAGAACCTTGGATCCTTCTGATCAATTAATCTTCCGAGAGGCGTTAGAAGCGAAACTGAAGGATAGCCCAATACAAGAACACGCTAACGCTGATACACAGTGGAAACACTTAAAAGGCCATATCAACGATGCGCTGGATCAGGTCTCTAAAAAGAAGAAGCCGGAGCGGAAGAAAAAATGTTGGATCTCCGACTATTCGTGGGAGCTCATTCAGCGCAGGAAAGCTTTAAAAACCAGGAGTCTACAAGATCGTGCAATAATGGTTGAGTACTCCGAGCTTAGCAGAGTTATCCAGGCCAGTTGCCGCCGTGACAGGATCGGTTTCATTGAGAGCATCTGCAGCGACATTGAGAGACATTCGAACAAGTTACAAACTGCAGACCTTTTCAAGAAAGTTAGAGTCCTTTCCAGGCAGTTCAAGGCTAAATCGTGGGTCATAGAAGATGCCGATGGCACTGTGCTACACGAGCTCGACCGCATTGCCGAGAGGTGGCGCGCCTACTGTGAGCAGTTGTACACAGATCCCCATTCAACGCCCGGAGCTAGCCTGGACTGGAAGGACCTAGAACTGGAACCCATGATTCTTCGTGCCGAAATATCTAATGCGGTACAGTCCCTCAAGAAGAAGAAGGCGCCAGGAAGCGACCAAATAACAGCAGAGGTGCTGAAAGCTATGGGCAACCTGGGTGTTGAGATACTTTTCAGGATCTGCTCACACATCTGGATTAACGGCGATTGGCCGCAAGACTGGTCGGAATCTGTAATCCTTCCGCTGCATAAGAAAGGGTCAACCAAGAGCTGCGGAAATTATCGAACCTTGTCCCTCATCTCACATGCCAGCAAAATCTTGCTCCATATCCTAAACAATCGCATCCGCTACTACCTGGACTGGCAAATTCCGCAAGAGCAAGCAGGTTTTGTGAAGGGAAAGGGCTCTCGAGAGCAGATTCTCTGTGTCAGGCAACTCGTTGAGAAGGCGTACGAGTTTGACACGCCAGTGATAATGTGTTTCGTAGACTATAGTAAAGCTTTTGACTGTGTCAACTGGAGTTGTTTATGGAAAGTCCTACAAGAACTTGGAGTACCCAATCATCTCATCGCCCTACTTCGCACCCTGTATGGCTCAAGCCGCGGAGTCGTAAGAGTCGATAAAACAACCTCAAAACCCTTTATATTTCACCAAGGAGTACGACAGGGATGCATTTTATCGCCCATTCTATTCAACGCCTATGGAGAGTACATAATGAGACGTACCTGTGAAAATTGGCAGGGAGGCATCACAGTTGGTGGCGTGAAAATCACTAATCTGCGCTACGCCGATGACACTACTCTTCTTGCGGCAAATGAGTCAGAAATGACTGCACTTCTAGACCGAATGGAGCGGTTTAGCGTGGAGATGGGGCTCTCCGTAAACAGATCCAAAACCAAGATCCTGGTGGTGGATAGATCTGGGAAGTTGGAACTTACTGGCGCACTGGACCTGGAAGCAGTGGACAACTTTGTCTACCTGGGTTCCAATATCAGCAATAATGGTTCGTGTGAGAAGGAAGTGCGAAGACGAATTGGAATGGCTAAGAACGCCATGTCTCAGCTTGAAAAAATCTGGAGAGATCGCAACATTTCCGTAAAAACCAAAACCAAATTGGTACGGACCTTAGTCTTTTCGATCTTCTTGTATGGAGCTGAAACTTGGACATTGAAAGCAGCAGACCGCAAACGCATTGACGCATTTGAGATGTGGTGTTGGAGAAAGATGCTCTGTATTCCTTGGACAGCATTTCGAACTAACATCTCCATACGGCGCGAACTCAAAATCTCCTCGTGTCTGTCATCAGAGTGTGTACGCACAATATTAAAATATTTCGGTCACATTGCAAGAAAAGACGGTGACAACCTCGTGAAAATCATCGTGACCGGCAAAGTAGATGGGAGAAGGCCACGTGGACGCAGACCAATACGTTGGTCTGACCAGATCCGCACCGCTCTTGACTCAACAGTGCACAGCGCTCTCTGCACCGCATGTGACAGATACGAATGGAGAAAGCTCGTTCGAGAGAAAATGATACAGAAGGGGGGTCGCGACCCTCAGTACTGAGGAACACGACACAAGAAGAAGTCAGTTACTTTCCGCTCGTTCGTTTAACAATGAAGGAACATTGTTAAAAAAGATATTTTCGCCCGCTGGGACAAGGGTTACCATTTATAAATGGAGGAATGCCTGCCTAGCGTGCCTAAAATGCCAAATTTTCTATAAAAATGCCCGTCTAAAGGAATAAGCTGTGGGTAATAAGTAAAAGACCCTATAACTATAATAATGATGTCAAGTATTTACTTTTAATCAAAAGTTTTTTTATTCGGGATGGAGTTAAAGACATACATACACACCCACGCCCTTTATCCCCTAAGGGGTAGGCAAAAACTCAACTAATGCACCCACTTTTCGCCGTGCGTATTCCGTCCCATAATGTGATAGGGAGCGAGCCTATCGCCATATCGGGCACAAATTCCAGACTCCGGGCTGATACTGAATAGAAAAATCCAATACTTATCACATTGCCTGACCCGGGTTCGAACTCGAGACTTCGGCATTGCACTCCTGTCGTAATACAAATACGCCACCGAGACATGGAGATTGATATTTTTCAGAAAACAAAATTTTAAAAAAAAGTGTCAGACCAATGCCGGCTGCACACCAGCCTAAACCTTAATCCCTGATTTAGAATTTTGCCAAGTATCGAATAAAAGTCATAAATACCAGTGTGTAAACAGCCTATTGTGAGTAAGTTACTCGGCGAATTATTTGCCACTAGTCTTAATGAGGGCTAACATGCCTGTCAAATGCTACAAATGCCTATCATATGGTAACCCTAGCCGGGACGTAGTCCCACAGTAACAGTGAATTCATTAGTTTTTAAATGTTTTTACATTATAGTCACATTTTACTTACGATTACTAGTATCGCGTTAAAATTAAATATCTTGATGCGTTTCAATAAAAAAAAAATTGAAATAAAAGAAAGGAATCTTTGTTATTGCGCTACAAATGAAACAACGAAGAGTGAGAAATAATGGAAGTAAATTAAATTAAACCTTTAAACTCCGACTACGTTTCTGTAAAGTGAATAACAAGGATACAAACTGAAAGTTGTAAGGTATTGCGGGTAGGGGAGGGAGTGCCAAATAAATAAAATGTATGTATAAATGAATGAGGAATTTTAATTATTCCACACTCTAATATGGAACAATTAAAATTCCTCATTCATGCTGAAGAAAATTGATTTTTTATTGCTGGCAAACAAATATGTGTGCTAACTAACGTTAAGTGATCTCCACTGTCTAATAACACGTACAATGCTATAAGCATTATAATTTACTGCAGGCCTTAAAGGTAAGAAATACTGATTATGGAAAGTAGTTGAGTTTATTTTGGACCTGAATATCTCACGTTATGAAACAAGCCCTCTGATATTTTACTTCAGTTTTATTTTAGGCAATGACTCTACTCCACTCAACCAGCTAATCCATAAAGAAATATGCCTTCAGCATACTTCGGCTATTATTTTCGCATAGGCTAATCCAGGCGAGTAAGGGAGAGCAGCTGACCCTCCCCCTAGATTTTGTTTGAATCATACACTTTTACGTACTCACTTGTCTTATTGATTACCTACGAGACCTTCTCGATTTGTCCCTCTTGAAACAAAAACCTGTCTATCGGCCAAAAGCTGGCTCATGGGCGTTCGATTGCTTTTTACAATATTTTTTTTATAACAACCTCCTCAGCCAAGAGGCGGTGTGTTTGACGCCAAAATACACGTGGATTATGATCTTGAAGACGATCGTGAGGAACACTACGAAGTTGGCTACGATGAAGCACGCCAACACCAGCAAGTCTTTTAGCGTGTTACCGAGCTGACTGCCTGGCCTGATGAACCCTCGCAGCGGGCAATATCTGAGGAAAGGGATGTTAGCTTTAGTTTTTTTTATGAATGATGAAACGAGCAAGGTAGGTATGGTCAGCGACACGGCCACCCATTAACAGTAGCAATACCAGCGGAACTTTCAATTACAAATACACATATTTATGTGGCATCGCGCACGTCATCCTGAGGCATGACACCTTTGTCTTGCTTTGCCTGGGCTATAGCACTCAGGAATATAGAGAACGTGCACGTCGTAAGCTCTGCCATCTGGTGGCGCAATCTAAATCTTTCCCCCCTATCGATACTTGGCATTTACGTAAAATATTCATAAAACAATAATTATTAATTTGTTGATAATGTATTGCTGTATGTCCTGGACGCTGCAAAAGATCAGAATAAAATTCTATTACGTTCCCAAAAACAGTGACATAAGTAATTACATTCCATGGTTATGTGAAAAGCGACAAAAATTAATAAAAGCTACAAAATTATACATAAGTATGTGTTCTAAAAGCATTAAGAAATGTCTAATTACGTAATTTTTAAAAATCAACAATTTTTGAAGTCAATATTCTATACTACTGGACTGCCTCGGTGGCGTAGTTGTATTACGGTACGACTGCAAGGCTGAGGTCTCGGGTTCGATCCCCGGGTCGGGCAAAGTGATATTGGATTTTTCTATTCAGTATCAGCCCGGAGTCTGGAATTTGTGCCCGATATGGCGATAGGCTCGCCCCCTATCACATCATGGGACGGAATACGCTTGGCGAAAAGTGGGTGCACTAGTTGCGCCTCTGCCTACCCCTTCGGGGATAAAAGGCGTGAGCATGTGTGCGTAATATTCTATACAAAAAAATCTGTAATTAAGGGAACTTCCCCTCATAATTTTGCTTCAATAACATGCAAATAACTGGATCCAATCTAAAAAAAAAGGATATGCTGACCACGCTGCGCATCAACAATAATCGGCTGGAACGCATATTTTATATTTTTTTTCATATTAAAAAGTATGTAAATAAATTATAGGTCGGCAAAATTTTTTTTTATCCACATGTGGCTCTTCTGTCGGTTTTGTTCTGCCACCTATTATAGTTCATGCACGTTCCCTATAGTGATGTTCTGTTAGTGAATTTAAAGAATCAACATTTTTAAACAGGCATAGCAATCCCTCAATTTTATTTTTTGGATCATTTTGTGTTATTGGAAATTACACGCCCATTTAGGCGAAGCTTGGGGTTCCGCTCGTGCGAAGAACTTACCCGAAACAATACCCCTACTATCCAAAATATTGCGTTAATCTAGGGCACAACCAATGTACCAAATTTTAACCAAATTCGTTCAAAAACTATTTCATTTATGATAGTAAAATCTGTGCCTGTAGATTATAATTATATTTATTTTATTAACCTTTTTTTTAACATTGTCCGGTCAGTAGCCAGTATACATATCAGAGGCTATATGGTCGCTGTATCAGGTATATCGACGTCTAATAGATTGAATAGCCCACACCTAATACAATTACGGCGGGGTATAGACATCTAATTGGGCGTTGAAAGCACTATTGTCCGCTTCGTTACCCATAGTAACTGAAGTGCATCTACAGTGCGTATTACATTTGTGGTCAACAAGGATATTGTAAAGCCGTGGACACATCCGTGGCCGTGCGGTTATTTGAAATTGCTAATGAAGTAAGGTATAATCCGTACTTCTATACTTATATTATAAAGAGGATGGATGTGATTTTTTGTTTGTTTGTAATGTAAAAACTTAAAAACTACCGGACCTCTTTAAAAAATCTTTCACCAATATAAACCTTCATTATAAGCGAGTAACATTGGCTATTTTTTATCACGGGAAAATAAAAAGCAGGACTTTTATCCCGAAAAATCTTCATAACGCGGGCGGAGCCGCGTGCAAAGGCTAGTGTTGTATTAAAACGTGGAAAGTACCCACTACGACTGCCCATACACTAGCATCCTAAACTCGCGGCAGTGTATTTCACTTATTGTTATTACACTCCACATAATATGAATATAACATATTGTATTAAAACTCAGTAATTACTATGGGTAGTGTAGTCTTATCGATTAGCATAAAATAAGCTTAGACTCCCGAAGATAAGATGAATAACTTTCTCAATCTTGGTATATAGGTCCAAGATTGAACTTGCTTCACCTGGGAGTAATTTCCTCCACCCTTTGAGTTCTATTTATTCTACATACCGTAGATTATACTCCGCGCATTTCCCATATATGCACTCGAGCAGTCTGAAGAGTATGCCGCGCCTCGCCAGCCGGTGCTGGAGGCAGTCGCTCTCGTTCCTCACGAGGACCAGGTTGGACCCCTCGCGCCTGAGGGGGTACACCGTGTCCAACACGCACTTGCACTTGTTCAGCTTAACACCTGTACAGCGGCACGGCATCTTGGCGCGAAGTTGGCATTTCTTGTTTATTGATATTTTTAATGAATTTTTGGTGTGCTTCTGTTTGTCAGTTTTGATGTTTTCTGTCTTTGGTATGACCAGAAACTAGCACAAGTTTGACACCATCCTCTCTTTTCATATCGTTACTTATATTATAAAGAGGAAAAGTTTGTGAGTTTATAGCCTTATAGGGCCCTTAGGCGTTGATCTCTGGAACTACTGAGCCGATTTGGGTATTATTTTACTAATAGGCTACATTAGTCCTGATTGCTATAGGCTGCTTTTTATTCCGGTAAAATATATAGTGGGTCTTTAGTCCCGGAGAAGCCTTTTCACGCGGGTGGAGCTGCGGGCAAAAGCTAGTCTATTATAATTGTCTTAAGTCCTCACTCCTCACCTTGCTCCTCACAGTCAACTGTATTGTATGTAAAAGATGACATGTAAAAGTGCCTTAGAGGTCTAATTATTTAATAAATGAATTTGAATTTATCTTTGGCCCGTAAATTCGTTTGTTAACTCTAGTTTGTTCTGTTTAACAGTAATAAAGAGTTTGATGTATAAATATCAGTTCAAAAATCGTCCTAAATGGCGCTGGCGTAGCTGCACAGCACTTTGAGTTTGGTAGATACTCAAAGGCACAGCAGTATGAATGTAGCAGTTGTAGACTCTTACGTAGTATTACTTACTCTATGTTGTAGACGTATTGAAGTGTGCCGAGGATACAACAGAACAAAGAGTTCTAAGATTATATAGAGCGGACATTGGAAAAATTGTCATACAAAAATTTAGAGCCTGTTCATCAGTAACTCAATCTACCGTGAAATAGCAAAAAACCTATATAACATGCATTAAAACACACTTCCGCATGATCGTAATGTGCAAATTGGTATATTTGCTTCCAAAATATTGTTTTCTTTACAAAATATAAGCATGCCGAGACATCTTGTCACATAGACTTGTCAGATAAGCCAGCGACTTATTACCAATGGGTAATATTAACTTTGGACGAAAAATTTGGGCCTGATGTCCGGTCTATAATTATACTGTTTAATGTCTTTGCAACAGAACAATTATGGGCAATTATTGTATTGTGAAAAGTTGTCCAAGTGGACGTAAATTGGAAAATAGAAAAAAATTATCGCCTCAGTCTCCTTACTTACAACCAACAGTAGGTATCGTACTACACTGCGCTCGTCATTTTAAGATATTATGAGATTTAAAGTCAGATATTTTTCATTACTCTATCTATACATATAATAAAGCAGTAGAGCCAGTGTGTATAGTTTTATAATTCTCTTTGGTAGGTATATAAAATATTTTTAAATGCGGATTTTTATACTATTAAATCTATACATATAATAAAGCAGTAGAACCGGTGTGTCTGTACATTCAAAGAAATGTGATAAAAAAGAAAGGGGGTGACTAAAGAAGAGTAATGGAACACCAATCAACGATTTTTGTAATTCTTTTCTACCTATCTGTCTGTTTTTCTGTTTGTTTGTTACTGCACATCTCCAAAATTACTGAACGGAATTTGGCACACGGGTAGATCATGTCCTAGATTAACACATAGGCCACTTTTTATCCCGGGAAAATATAAAGCGGGACTTCTATCCCGGAAAATATCTTTCACACGGGCGGAGCCGCGAGCATAAGCTAGTTTAACAATAAAGCTTTTCGTACGTCTCAGTCGAGGTGCAAATATTTTTAGTCTCAAAGTCTTTATAAAAAAGATGTTTTTTTTTTTATTAAGTTTAAAATAATCTATCTATAATTAGTCTATAATCTGACCAAGACAGCAGTGTACGGCGCCTTGAGTAGGTACTGAGGTGAGGGGGGAAAGAAAGCAAAAGCCACAGAACTATAACAAGCAATAGAACCAACGCTAAAATAGCTACTTTATATATATTTTGATACTATTTTATCTTATGGCTTGGATAAGGTGACAGAAAGAGATGCATACTCATTCATGCATTCGAAATTTGCAAGGTTGTCACTAGTTTTCACATTACCTTTTTTATGCTAGAGATGAGATAGAGTCGATTAAAGTAATATCAAAAAATGTCGATGATGTTCAGAAACAACTCATAGTTTATTAAATGACGATTTGCAACAATAATCTCTTATTTAAAGGCGCTAAACTTGTATATATATATATATAATTGGTTTCTCGGAAACGGCTCGTCCGATTTGGATGATATTTTGGATTTGGATAGTAAGAGCTCTAAAAATGAGATTAGGGTATTCAGTTTTTTAACAACCCCAAACTTGTGGGGTTAGAAGGGGGGAGATGTTCAACCGTTGAAGCGACTATAATGAAATTCGGTATTGGGATATCTTGAACGTTGAAAACAAATATGGTATCTTCATTTTTTTATTAACTCCTATTTAAGGAGGTAAAAGGAGGGAGAAACTAAACCCCTAAACCGATTGTAATGAAATTTGGTATGGGGATATCTTGAACTTTGGAAACACATATAGGATGCTAATTTTTTTATTCACTCCTATTTAAGGGGGGTAAAAGGAGGGAGAAACTAAATCGCTAAACCGATTGTAATGAAATTCGGTATGGGATATCTTGAACGTTAAAAACAAATATAGAATGTTAAATTTTTATTCTCTCCTTTTTAAGTGGGGTAAAAGGAGGGAGAAACTAAACCGCTGAACTGATTGTAATGAAATTCGGTATGGGAATATCTTGAACGTTTAAAACAAATATGGGATATTAATTTTTTTTGTAACTCCTGTTTAAGGGGGTAAAAGGAGGGAGAAACTAAGTAACTGAACAGATTATAAAGAAATTTGGTATGGGGATATCTCAAACCTAGAAAACAATCATAAGATATTATTTATTTCATTAACCCATAATTAAGGGGATGAAAGGGGGAGAAATTAAACCGTTTAACCGATTGTAAAATTTGGTATGCGAATATATTACGCCTGGAAAATAAATATGGGATGTTAATTCTTTCCTTTTACTCCTGACTAAAGGGGATAAAAAGGGGGAGAAACGAAACTTCTGAACCGATTGTAATGAAATTTGGTATGGGGATATCTATAGCCTTAAAGATAACTATGGGATATTATTTTGTTACCTCTTAATTAAGGGGGTTAATAGAGGGGAGGAAATACTGTTGCTCCGATTGTATTGCACAGTATGGGGATTGGGGATATCTTGAACCTTGAAAATTAATATGAGATATTATTTTTTCACTAACCCCAAAATAAGGGATAAAAGGGGAGAGAAATTAAACCGCTGAACCAATTCTATTTAAATTTGGTTTGGGTACCTCTTGTAACTTGACAGTAAATAATATGACATATTCAGTTTATTATTAACCCCTAAACAGAAGGTTAAAAGGGGAAAGAAAATAAACCGTTGAACCGATTATGGTGAAATTTGATATAGATGTACCTCGAGTATAAATATGGGATATTTATATTTTTAACCTCTAACTTAGGCCTTAACCTCTAACAGCTGAAGGGAAGGGGGGGGAACTAAACCGCGAAACATATTATTAAGACCAAATTTGGTGCGGATATAATTATCTTAAACCATGATAATAAGTACAGGACATTCGTCTTTTATTAATTCGTAACTAAGTGACATAAGGGGTGAGAATTGAACCATGTATATGCTCGTGATGTAATTCAATATGGAAAAATTATGAAACCTGAGATTTAATATAAAATCTGAACCACAGAAGAACCGTTTTTTTTTAAATTAGTAAGGTAACGACTCATTTGACTTCAGTCGTCAATATTTTCTTGAAATGGGAAACATTATTAGGACCTACTTTAAAGTAATAAATACCATGTATAGTATTTAAAACCACCCGAGCAAGGCTCGGTCACCCAGGTACTTAAGAATTAAACAACAACAATTAACTCCAGCTGGGTAGGTACCACCGCTATGTCTATTTTTGCCGCCAAGCAGTATTGTGCAATCATTGTTGTGTTTAGCTTTAAATATAGTAGCCAGTTTAATTGACATTAAGGGCCAGTTTCACCGGTTCCTGATAAACGCTATTTTTCACATGAATATAAATCAGCTATGCTCCTAGATTAGAATGTGACATTTGTGTTTGGTTTGCTTATACATTTATGAGACGAATAGCATTTATCAGCATACGGTGAAATCGGCCCTTAACATCTAATATCACAGGGTGACCGAGTGGAGTGCAATATTCTTGAAATTAAACTATTATAACGGATTTTATCGCGGTTTTTTATTTTATTTTCTCCCGAAGTTTCGAAGGCTTTGCAGCACTTCGTGGTCACGGGGCGGACTGAGGTGTTGGTGGTCCGAAAAGTTAGTGTTACAAATCTACCTTCAATTTACAATTATACAATTTAAAGATGTTAGTCATTGTTTGCGGTCCGGTCTACGCAGTAAGAGCTCACAATGTCTTGAGGTCTGGCAGCAGGTCTTTTGGGGCCCGATTTAATTAGATGTATGACCGGGTCCCAGGCTTGTGCAAGTTTCCAACCATCTTCTCTATTGAAATTAGGATGTTTTTTGATCTCAATAGCCTCGCGGATCATCCTAGGCAGGAATCGGTGTTCTTTGGCAAGGATTTGTGCAGAAGTCTGCAATAGCTGAACACTCAGAAGAAGGCTCCAACCATTACCTTAGATTCGACAAGCCACAAATGCTAGCCAAAGAACACCGATTCCTGCCTAGGATGATCCGCGAGGCTATTGAGATCAAAAAACATCCTAATTTCAATAGAGAAGATGGTTGGAAACTTGCACAAGCCTGGGACCCGGTCATACATCTAATTAAATCGGGCCCCAAAAGACCTGCTGCCAGACCTCAAGACATTGTGAGCTCTTACTGCGTAGACCGGACCGCAAACAATGACTAACATCTTTAAATTGTATAATTGTAAATTGAAGGTAGATTTGTAACACTAACTTTTCGGACCACCAACACCTCAGTCCGCCCCGTGACCACGAAGTGCTGCAAAGCCTTCGAAACGTCGGGAGAAAATAAAATAAAAAACCGCGATAAAATCCGTTATAATAGTTTAATTTCAATGTCTAACATTCGCGTAAACATAACCGGAATCATTATGCAATATTGTTGTTATTGTTTATGGATAGGCGAACAACTTGCTGGTCTTGTCATTCATTTTTAACCCTCGGTGGAAAAAGACGGTCGAAATAAGTTTAAGGTGTGTATCTGTGTATCTGTATGTCTGTGGTATCGTAGCTCCGAAACGAATGGACCGATTTTAATGCGGTTTTTTTGTTTGAAATTTGATGGGATCGAGATAGTTCTTAACTATAATTTGGAAAAATCTATTCAGGCGTTTGAAGATAATCAGCTCATTTCCTACTTTCACAAGGCCGATTTTTTGTATGTTTGGTGTACTGTTACTTCAGTGGTATTTTCAAGACCAAGACGCGAGGACGCTTGGGTTAAATTATTACTAGGTACTTATAATTAAAGGTCAAACAAACACATTTTATTTTTAACTTCTCAGGAGATTTTTTGGGTCGGGTTATTCAATTTTTTGTTTAATTTTTGTTTACACGAAAAATAAATAGAAATTGCTTAAAGTAGGTCCAATGATAAAGGGTACAAATAATACGACACTTTTAAGGACAAAAGATTTTTATTACCTAAGACAACGGAACTATTCACAGCTTACTGAAAGGAATGCTGAGAAAAATCACTGTTTAAATTGTAATATAATATTTAATAATAAAATAAGTAACATAAAATCGTCGTATTATATACACTGCAACACAAAAAAATTGAATACATTTATATTCTTTATTGCGGTTAAATGACGAGACGAGCATGCCGCTCGCCTGATAGTGAATCATACGATTGCCCATAAACAGTACCAACACCATACAGAACTTTGACTCACAAAGTACTACGTGGCACTCCACTACGCTCTGTATCCTATTATCTAATATGTTAAGGGCCTGTTTCACAAATTTCTAAGTAAATTTTATTTGGCAGTTATCGTCTTAAACAGTTAATGTAGATAGTACTTATTTGATTACCGTTTATTTGGGCATAATAATATATAGAGTGTGACTGTTGTATTTGGTTAGCTTATACATTTATATAACGAGTAGCATTTACTCAGAAGTAGTGAAACAGGCCTTTAGTCTCATAATGCCCAGTAACTACGCTGGCTACAATGTTCTTCAAACCGAAACACTGCTGCTTGGCGGGAGAAATAGACATTGCGATGGTACCTACTCAGATGGCCCCTCGCATTCGAGAGATCTACCACCAGTAAACACCACATGGACACTATCCATGTTACGCGAGTGGGTGCTCAATATAACATAAGTATCTATGCCATTCACAGTTAAGAATTATTTAAAAAATTATTGTCCTTTAAATATTATAGCTTTTGTTAAATGACTCCTAATTCTATTACTAGGTTCGCATACCTCTTTTGTTAAATGATGAATGCGAATGGTTAAATACAATCGGCAAATTAGTTTAATCAACAAGTTTCTGTGATTGTCACCAAAATCCTGTTCAAATGAGTGTTCAATTAAACTTTCAAAAATATTTGAAAACATAAATGATCTACAAACTTTGTTGGTAATAATCATATTTTTTTTTACTGGTGCCTAGAAATGAAATATCACTGTTGGATTTTTGTTCCCTAATGAATTTCTCCGTAATTTCACATATTTTTTTAACATCCGTAGATGGCGTGACCAAACCTCCTCTATCTTTAACTGATATTAGTGACACTCTGCTCAAATCTTTGTGATTACTATATAAACTTTCCAGACAGGTTTCGCATTTTAGGTTCCTTCGTAGTTTTTTTACGACAAAGCCAGCTATGTAGTGTACGACATCTACAGAATATTCACTTAAGAATTGCGAGGACCAGACGAACTCTTACTTATGAGAGACCTACCACCAGTGATAGTCGATCGGATGTCATGTTGTTCATTCACGATCTAATGTTGGGCCGTAAGACCTGGTGAGCGCTGAGCTCAATATAACCGTCCGCCTTTCCCCGCTGGACTGGACGGTATCGATACTGTCGTTTTCCCTACGAAAAAGAAGATAGGAAGTAGGATAGTTTCATTCCCACTAAACAGTGTCACAGTTTTAAAATTTCTTACCTTACAGTATACTCTTAATTCTTTGACGTCGTAATTTGTGACACTTGGTCCCGCTTCGTTTGTTTCCATTTGGTTAGTTGATTCAGGTAAAAATAATGTAGGAGTAGCGTTTATTTTCAATCGTCCGTATTTAATGATATCATGGAGAACAAATGATTCTTTGGTGAAATGCTTAGAGCAGATAAGACTGTGCGTTTTTGGTGCCCAATTGCACCTTGCGATGCGGTGTGTCCATATATTTTTTGTAATTTCATCTTTCGGGAATCTAAAATAAAACGTATAAAGTCCTCAACATTATCGATAACTCCTTTGTCACATCTCTATGATAACTATAATTATTTGTAAATATTTAATAAAAATACAATAAAAGAAACCGAATTGTATGCGGAAACTGTAGATGATACAATTTAAAAGCATATTCTGAACATCTACTTATTTTATAATTAAGGAAAAATGCATTTTCTGCAAGAAAACTCACCTATGAAAAGTCACCAGCTCATTCGTATTTTCTTTTCGCCCCTTATGTGATTTACAACCAACTACCACACACGCCATGCTTAAAACTAATTTCGACACAGTATCGACACATAAATTATATAATATTTTAGTTAAATTATTAATGTAAATGAATATTTAAATCAATTTTACGTTTACCGTCCACAATACATCAGACACATTAGCAATCCAACTAAATTTATGTGACATGACATTTCGAAAAATGACATATAAAGCACGCTTATTTTAATTTAGACCAAGAAGCTTATATATAAGCTATAATCTTCTTGATTTAGACGCATAATTATAACAATGTACCCAAATTGACATTTCTTCTCTGACTCTTTAGAAATAAATAAAAACCATGTAGTATTCACTGGCTCACTCACTCTCGTGTAAAAGCTGTTTTATTCGAGATGCATAAGATTGATGTTTCGCAACTGTTATTTTAGTGTTGGTTCTATTGCTTGTTATAGTTCTGTGGCAAAAGCACAATTTCACATGATCGATAAGATCGATGCTGCCCGGATAGTTCTAAAAATATTGCTTGAATTTGGTTCACAAAATTTTAATATATGCGATATCTATTTAAATATTTAATTTTATAAAGAAAGTAGGTTGAATTATACGTAAGATTAGTATATTTTTTTATTTTCATTTTATTGTTACGAGAGACCAATGAATTACTCAAAAATACGGAAATAAATGTTTACATTAAAGTAACAAAAAAATATTTTCTCAGTTAAACGAGAAATTCAGAAAAATTAGTTCCTACGTACTTAATTTAAAAAAAAGATAAATGTAGTGGATCGGACTATGTAGTCCATATTATTATAATACGA
This sequence comes from Sphinx pinastri, assembly GCA_947568825.1. Lineage (NCBI taxonomy): Eukaryota > Metazoa > Arthropoda > Insecta > Lepidoptera > Sphingidae > Sphinx > Sphinx pinastri. Next base: position 2,710,120 of record OX387614.1, on the reverse strand, counting down.
CACCCTTTTAATACACCCAACTGTTACTACTAATATCAGTTTGATATCTCGACTGGTTTTTAAAATTGTACACTAATACCTAGTTTAATAATAGTCACAACACATATCACAAATACGTAAGTACCTTCACAAAAATATTTTTTATCCTTATATTAGTATCATGTTACTAGATCGAGAAGTAAAGGCATACACCTCTCATTTGGCATACAAATATGATAAACAAGGAATTAAAATCATATTTTACACTACCTTATTTCTATTTTATTGTTTCGCAGGGAAAAACGGTTATTTATGCTACCTACCTGTTTTTTTTTTGTATATAGACTTTTCGCTAAAGCCCTTTCACGCGGCCAGAATCGCAAAAAGTTGGTTAGTAAGTACCAAGTAGTGTTAGCTTCTTGGTACTTAAAACGCGTTATCGCTTCCACCACTGGGGGGTGAGTGGAACGGTTATGTTGGTTTCACACAGTCTTACGGCCCAATGTCGATACTCGGGAGTATAGCTTCATCCGAGCGGGCATTGGACCGAGTCCCTGACACTATAATATACACCCTACACTGGCATACCAACCAAAACCCGCGGTGGCCTTCTTCGGCGCCTACGGGACGATCCCGGGGTATCTTGTTGCACGAAGATAGCTGCACGGAACCGCCCCTGCGCGATGCCGCATTGCGGCCCCTCTCTAAATGAGGAGGCTGAGAAGCCTCCGAACCCTAAAGCACGCCTTTTGCGTCTACGACTGCAGGAGACCGACCACACGCATTGTCGTCCACCTCGTAGTCGCTTACATTGGAGTAGTTGAGCGAGCAGACCCCCACTGCTCACCCCGCGACTCTCGCCAACCCCATTTATTCGCCTCTTACGACAGGCAGGGGATGCCGTGGCGGAATTCTCTAGATGCCCCCGGTCCACAGGGCCCTTGTCTTTCCTTAAACTTCATGGTTGGTAGGTAGTTTCAGTAGTATTATAAATTCTCTTTGGTAGATAGTTACTTAAATACTCAGAATAATAACTTGTTTTCAGTTATTATTCTGAGCTTAAATACTATAATAATTAATCGACTTGTATACATAGGTATTCTTCAGGTACACTCAGCTACAAAAATAGCTGAACAAATTCAAAACTTCAAAACACTTCTACACATTAACTTCAATAGAAATATTATTTTTTATTTATCTCAAATAAAGGAAACCCTTTAAAGTTTATGTTAGTGAAGAGAAAACGATTGTTGATAAAAACAAAAAAGTTTAAAGGCGATTTGAAATTTTGATTTTGTTCAGCTACTTTTGTGGGTGACTGTACAATAATGTCAATTACTTCTTGGTCAGCTATGAACGTAGACAGAAAAAGCTACAGACGTCTGTATAGCTCCTATTCAGTCCCACAGAAAGGGATGGTACTATAGAGGTATTAAATATGAGAGAAAGGAATAGAATGGTACTATTGCCGTTCTGTTCTGGGCTCTGTGGCGTACCTTGGGAGAAGCCTATGTCCAGCAGTGTACTGCAACGGGCTGATGATGATGATGAATAGTTTTTTCGTCGCGTATGTTGAATGAAATATCATTATATTTATTACAGTTTCCCGTCTTTTTTTTTTATAGCATTGTATGACGAGACGGGCATGCCGTATGCCTGATGGTAAGCGATACGACCACCCATAAACAGTAGCAACACCATCCAGCACCTTGATTGACAAAGTACTGAGTGGCATTCTACTGCGCTCGTCATCCTGAGACATAAGATGTTAAGTCTCATTATGTCCAGTAGTTATACTGGCTACAATGTCCTTCAAACCGAAACACAACAGTGCATGCACACTGTTGCTTGGCGGTAGAAATAGACATTACGGTGGTACCCACCCAGACGGCCTCTTACATAATGAGAGACCTACCACCAGTAAGAAGAATTTGCGTGTAATTTGGATAAATGCTACCGGTCGTAATGGATGGGAACACAAACAGAACTCTCAAATATGTAGCAGATATTTTGGCACTGCTTTTTTAATAAAGAAGACTACTAAGACTTATCTAAGCTTTGATGCTGTTCCGTCTAAAGTATGAAAAAATGAATAACAATATTTTAGATAAATTTTCCTAATACAGACAGTTTAGGGATACAAAAGGATGTTAGTTAATGAATTTGATATGAAATGTTGAGATGAAAATACTTCTTTGCGGTCCCCCAACGCGACGACAGTTTTATCCAAACATTAATTACTAGTATTGCTCACGGCTCCGCGCGAGTTAAAAAGTTTTTCCGGGATAAAAAAAAAACCGGAATAAAAAGTAAAGCCTATAGCACTCAGGAGTAATGTGCTTGAAGCTTCATATTAATGAAAGAATTTTCAAAATCGGTTCAGTGGTTCCTGAGATTAGCGCGTTCAAACAAACAAACAAACAAACAAACAAACTTTTCAGCTTTATAATATTAAAGTATAGAGAGTATAGATGTATTCAAAGAATAAAAAAGAATTCGCAGTATTCTATAACCTAATGCATATAATAGTTTTCTTCAAAATGCATGGTGCAATGAATGGTCTGATTGCGACCGCTAAGCGAACATTAGTCTGTATTAAAGCCCGAAGTTTTACCTAGTAATAGTTACTAATTGCATTGTGCAATCCAATTACTTTGTAATAGTCCGTACATAAAGGGTTCATTGCGTGTAAACTATAAACCATGAAACAGACATTTAATCGTATTATTTTTTAATTTGATTTGATTATTTACTTTGAGACTGAATTAAAAATGTGTTTATATGATATATGATATGATCTTCACACTAGGAAAGCCTGTAGGTATCGTGATATAACCCAAGTATACTCTTAACCTAGATACTTATAGTAAATACCCAGATCCTCGCTAAAATGGGGAATGGGTTTTTGGTATTGCAATACCAGATGCTAGTATTACTGCTGAGGTCTCATGTGGCCACGGCAAGTATTTCTCTATACTATACTTCCTTTATGGTTAAAATAAAATTATTTTCATTCTAAAAATAAAATCACGTCTTCATGAGCACGTCATAATGCGTCATAATTTGTGACAAATAAAAATCATTCGAAATTTTATGTCTATTTTTATAATTATATTTGAAAAATCTAATCATAAATAAAATGTGAAACGCGTGTGAGCGATAGGAGGATCTTTTCTGGAGCCGTTGAGAATTACACGAAAAGGAAATGAAAGGTATTTATTTATTAGGTATTCGTTTTTATTATTTTAGCTTCTGCTCTCCGCCCGCGTAATAGTCCAGTCCAGGAATAAAAAGGAGTCCTAGCACTCTAAGATGATCTTGCTTCCTATGAATAGTTACAGAGAACTGGTGCGTTATTTCGTATACTATATTCTTAAATGAAGAAACAGTAACTTCAGTTTTATGTGCATACCTATACATGTATATGAAAATCTGGGTATGAATTTTTAGGCGTGTATTAGATATCATCATCATCATCAGCCACATGACGTCCGCTGCTGAAAATAGGCCTCCCCTAAAGATTTCCAGACGGACCTCTCAAAAGATATCATACAAGCCTAAAAATTCATACCCTGATTTTTATGGTACTCAAGCAGAGCAGGATTATACTTATACTAAATATTTAATATTTTTGTGTTCCAGTGTATCGACATAAAAATAAACACTGCATGGTAGCAGTGCAGGAGTGTGGTGTGGCTCCTGACTTATCCATAACTTCTTAATGAAAGAACCAACAAACACCAAGGAACACATATCGTAACAAAGGTTTACTGTATTTGTGAAATACCAATATAAATTAAAAATGAGGGAAATTTATCCAGTATTTAACAAAAGTTCTTACACGGCTCAAGAAGGGAGTCCTTGTAATGGCGTCGAAAACATAACAATCATTGTACATAAGAAAAAGTATAACAGTCACAAAAAACGAAAAAAAAATAAACTATTCCAAGAGCCGGCACAACTCATCGCCGTTCTCTCGAGGTCCACGGTACCGCCTAAAAGTATCAAAATGCAAAAACATACTAGTTTGCCGACGGTGGGCCTCGAAAAGAAAATAAAATTAAAAGTCAAGAGCTCAGACATATTTCTCACCAAAGATAATCAGCCTTATCGCTCTGACTTTATAGTAAATGTAATGTCAGAACGACGCACATCAGATTGTAAGAATGCGTTTAAAAATCCACTAACACAACCCCAGTGGCGGATCTACAGATGCCAACTGAACGTAAAGGAGGAGTCTTGTTGCTGCTCATGCAACTCAGATGCCATGTTTGAAGTCATGAAAAGCCTTTACGACTGTTACAAAAAGAAAAACTGCGACAATTGCAATTGCATCCTGTGCGGCCATCTTCCCAGAGAAGAGCGGCGACTTGGTGAATTGCGTAAGGTGTCCGGCCGGCCATCTTCCATCGCAGTGGCGACGGTCGCAGAAAAAGAAAGGAGAAAAGCCGAAATTAAAAGAATAGAAAAAGAAATTGAAGGGAAACCGCCCGAAGAAAAGCAGAAAATTCTTGAACAAGCTGCGATGTCTGGCGCTCCTTTGCCTGAGGGCAAATCACCATCGGAGAAAGAAATGATAAAAACCATCAGGACTAAACTTGGCTTACCACAAGAACCGAAATCTTCGGCTGATCGGGAAAGAATGCGCCAGGCTGAAGCCGCCGGCTTAATCGTACCGCTTGAAGGTAAAACCCCAGCTGAAAAAGAAAAAATACTTCGAACCCAAGCGGAATTAGGAATCCCACTTCCAGAAGGTCGTACGGCATCAGAAAAAGTGCTTATTGACAAGATCAAAACATCGTTACCATCAGTAACTGCAGTGCATCCATCAAAACTAAAGAAAGCCAAAGAAGCTGGTTTTTTAACGCCGTTGGACGGTAAATCTCCTGACCAGAAAGAAAAAATACTTAAAGGCTTAGCTCAACATGGAATACCTCTACCTGAAGGAAAAACTGCATCCGAGAAAAAACTTATCGAAAAAGTGCGAAAAGACGTGGGACTACCGCCTGAGCCTAAAACTCCTTCAATAAAAGAAAAGCACAGAAAAGCTGCAGCAGCAGGTCTGTTGGAGCCTTTGGAAGGGAAAACGGCTGCACAAAAGGAAAAGATTTTGACTGGCCAAGCTCAGCTTGGGTTACCTTTACCTGAAGGAAGAACACCTTCTGAAAAAGCTTTGATAGAGAAAATTAAAGCCACTGTTAAACCTGCTCCATCAATTCCATCGGTCGGCGTACCATCAGAAAAACTTCGCAAAGCCAAGGCTGCAGGGTTTTTAACACCACTGGAAGGTAAAACACCAGCACAGAAGGAAAAAATAATTAAAGGTTTAGCCAAACATGGGATACCTCTTCCTGAAGGTAAAACTGACTCGGAAAAGAAACTTATTGATAAAGTCCGAAAAGACGTGGGACTGCCGCCTGAGCCTAAAACTCCTTCAATGAAAGAAAAGCACAAAAAAGCTGCAGCAGCAGGTCTGTTGGAGCCTTTGGAAGGGAAAACGACTGCACAAAAGGAAAAGATTTTGACTGGCCAAGCTCAGCTTGGGTTACCTTTACCTGAAGGAAGAACACCTTCTGAAAAAGCTTTGATAGAGAAAATTAAAGCCACTGTTAAACCTGCTCCATCAATTCCATCGGTCGGCGTACCATCAGAAAAACTTCGCAAAGCCAAGGCTGCAGGCTTTTTAACACCTTTCGAGGGTAAAACACCAGCACAGAAAGAAAAAATACTTAAAGGTTTAGCCAAACATGGGATACCTCTTCCTGAAGGTAAAACTGCCTCGGAAAAGAAACTTATTGATAAGGTCCGAAAAGATATGGGAGTACCACCTGAACCTAAAACACCGTCAATGAAAGAAAAGCACAGAATGGCGGCAGCAGCAGGACTGCTTACGCCCTTAGAAGGAAAAACTGCAACACAAAAGGAAAAAATATTAACTGCTCAAGCTGAACTTGGCCTACCTCTACCTGAAGGCAGAACTCCATCTGAAAAAGCTATGATAGACAAAATTAAAGCCTCAGTCAAACCTCAACCATCTTTCATTGTTCCGTCAGAGAAACTTCGAAAAGCTAAGGCTGCTGGCTTCTTAACTCCTTTAACTGGTAAGTCGCCGGAACAGAAGGAAAAAATACTTAAAGGCTTAGCACAACATGGCATACCTCTCCCTGAAGGTAAAACTCCATCAGATAAGAAAATTATTGACAAAGTTCGTAAGGATATGGGGTTACCACCTGAACCTAAAACCCGTTCTATGAAAGAAAAACAGAGAATGGCTGCAGCAGCAGGTATTCTGACGCCCTTGGAAGGGAAATCGGCAGCACAAAAAGAAAAAATATTGACTGCTCAAGCTGAACTTGGCTTACCTCTACCTGAAGGAAGAACACCATCTGAAAAAGCTATGATAGACAAAATTAAAGCAATAGTCAAACCACAACCATCTGTTGTGGTTCCATCAGAAAAAATCCGCAAAGCTAGAGCTGCTGGACTATTAACACCCCTATCAGGTAAATCACCAGAGCAAAAAGAAAGAATACTCAAAGGTCTGGCAGGGCACGGAATTCCTCTTCCAGAGGGCATGACAGCATCTGAAAAAAAACTGATTGAAAAAGTGCGTGCTGATATGGGTCTGCCACCTGAGCCTAAAACTTCAACAGCGAAAGAAAACTACAAAAAAGCAATAGCCGCAGGATTCATCACTCCCCTTGAAGGAAAAACACAAGCACAAAAGGAAAAGATTCTTAGAGGGCAAGCTGACATGGGTTTGCCTTTACCAGAAGGGCGAACACCGTCCGAAAAGGCTCTCATAGCCAAAGTAAAAGCGACTGCAAAACCTCCATTAGAAGTATTGCCTGTTGCTGAAAGAATGCGGAAAGCTAAAGCTGCTGGTCTTCTTACACCTTTAACAGGCAAAACACCGCAGCAAAAAGAAAACATCATAAAAGGCCTTGCAATGCAAGGTCTCTCAATGCCTGAGGCAAAAACGCCATCGGAAAAGAAAATAGTAGAAAAATTACGCGCTGATCTTGGTTTACCGCCAGAACCAAAAACACTTGCGGAAAAAGACCGGTATGATAAAGCTCAAGCTGCAGGTCTTATAGTTCCATTAGAAGGAAAGTCACCAACACAAAAGGAAAAAATCCTTACTGATATAGCAAATATGGGCCTTCCTCTTCCAGAGGGACGAACGCCATCTGAGAAAGCACTTGTTGCTAAGGTAAAAGCTGCACGTAGGGGACCACCGTTAGCTGGAGTCCCATCAGAAAGGTTTAAGAAAGCAAAAGCCGCTGGATTGATAACCCCACTTGAAGGCAAAACTCCAGAGCAAAGAGAAGATATAATTAAAGGATTAGCGATGCATGGGATTCCACTTCCTGAGGCGCAAACAGCATCTGAAAAGAAATTGGTCGATAAAGTGCGTGGTGAATTAGGACTTCCCCCTGAACCTAAAACAGCGTCAGAAAAAGAAAAGTATGCCAGGGGTATGGCTGCGGGTGTCATATTACCCCTAGAAGGAAAGACACCAGCAGAAAAAGAGAAAATCTTAAATGACATGGCTGACATGGGCATACCCCTTCCCGAAGGACGCACTCCCTCAGAGAAAGCAATCGTTGCAAAAGTAAAAGCTGCTCCTAGACATCCTATGGTACACTCAGAGAAGCTACGAAAAGCTAGAGCAGCTGGGCTTATGACTCCACTGGAAGGAAAATCTCCGGCACAAAAAGAAAAAATATTAAAAGGTTTAGCAGTGCATGGCATTCCGTTACCAGAAGGAAAAACACCATCAGAAAAAAAGCTAGTCGACCAAGTACGGAAAGAACTTGGCCTTCCACCGGAACCTAAAACAGCTGCTGAGAAGGAAAAGTATGCGAAAGGTGTGGCGGCAGGAATTATTGTGCCGCTAGAAGGGAAAACACCAGCGCAAAAAGAAAAGATTTTAAGTGACATGGCTGATGCCGGCATACCTCTTCCAGAAGGTCGTACGCCGTCTGAAAAATTGCTCGTTGCAAAAGTAAAAGCAGCACCCACAGCACCTCCTATACCATCGGAAAGACTTCGAAAAGCTAAAGCTGCTGGATTTTTAACTCCCCTAGATGGCAAATCTCCAGCTCAAAAAGAAAATATTCTTAAAGGTCTAGCAATACATGGTGTACCGTTACCCGAAGGGCATACTCCTTCAGAGAAAAAACTTGTAGAAAAAGTTCGTGGTGAACTAGGTCTCCCACCAGAACCCAAAACTTTAGAAGAAAGAGCAAATTTTGCCAAAGCCATGGCAGCAGGGGTTATTGTACCATTGGAAGGTAAAACTCCCGCAGAAAAGGAAAAAATCCTAAGTGACATGGCAGATATGGGCGTTCCGTTACCAGAAGGACGAACACCTTCTGAGAAAGCACTCGTTGCTAAAGTTAAAGCAGCTCCCAGAGCTCCTCGAATACCTTCAGAAAGGCTAAAAAAAGCTAAAGCTGCCGGTCTGTTAACTCCACTCGAAGGTAAATCTCCTGCACAGAAAGAAAAAATTATAAAAGGTTTAGCCATGCATGGTATACCTCTGCCTGAAGGAAAAACAGCATCAGAAAAAAAACTGATCAACAAAATCCGTGGCCAACTTGGTCTTCCGCCTGAACCCAAGACACCGTCAGAAAAAGAAAAATTCACAAAAGCGCAAGCTGCTGGCCTTATACTACCTTTAGAAGGAAAGTCGACTGCAGAGAAAGAGAAAATCTTGCGAGGTATGGCAGATATGGGTATCTCTCTTCCTGAAGGAAGAACACCATCTGAAAAAGCACTCGTCGCTAAAGTAAAAGCCGCCCCCAGAGCTTTATCCATTTTAGGACCACCTTCAGAAAGGCTGAGAAAAGCCAAAGCGGCAGGATTGGTAACTCCACTAGAAGGTAAAACACCTGAACAAAAAGAAAAAATTGTCAAGGGCTTAGCGATGCACGGAGTTCCGCTACCTGAAGCTAAAACGCCGTCTGAAAAGAAAATATTTGAAAAATTGCGCACTGACCTTGGTCTTCCACCAGAACCAAAGACACCAGAAGATAAAGAAAATTATGCGCGTGCCCAAGCTGCAGGACTGATTGTGCCCTTAGAAGGTAAAACTCCAGCTCAAAAAGAGAAAATTCTAAAAGGAATGGTTCATATGGGCGTCCCACTTCCTACAGGACGTACGCCATCAGAGAAATCGCTTATCGCGAGAGTCAAGGCTGCAGCAAGAGCACCTTCCTTAGCTGGAGTTCCTTCGGAAAAACTTCGGAAAGCAAGGGCAGCTGGCTTACTAACACCACTGGAAGGCAAAACGACAGACCAAAAGGAAAAAATACTTAAAGGGCTAGCAATGCACGGGGTTCCTCTTCCTACAGCTAAAACACCGGCTGAAAAAAAAATTATGGATAAGGTGCGCGCTGATCTTGGTCTACCACCAACACCCAAAACAGCGGCAGATAAGGAAAGATATGGTAAAGCGGCGGCTGCAGGTATTTTGGTACCTCTAGAGGGCAAAACTCCACAGGAAAAAGAAAAGATTCTTAGAGCCCAAGCTGAAATGGGAATACCACTTCCAGGAGGGCGGACGCCATCTGAGAAAGCTATGATCCAAACAATAAAAGCAACTGTGCCTAAAAGAAAATCCATTAGGCCAATGTTGCCACCTGACGAAGCAAAAAAATTAGAGGAAAAAACTGCAAAAGTAATAACAGAAGGTGAAGGACCCAGTGACGAATGTATTTGTGATATTTTAACACCAGAATCTCAAAAACGAGTGTCAAGAGCACCAGTGAGAATTACATCTGAAAAACTCAGAGCTGCTAAAGCAGCGGGTCTACTGACTCCCATGGAAGGTAAAACGCCGGAACAAAAAGAAAAAATACTGAAAGGATTAGCTAAGCATGGATTACCAATACCTGAAGGTAAAACGGCATCAGAAAAGAAATTAGTTGAAAAAGTTCGAGCAAATTTAGGACTTCCACCAGAACCAAAAACAGCAACCCTTAAAGACAGATATGCGAAAGCACAAGCTACTGGTCTTATTACGCCATTGGAAGGTAAATCGCATGCACAAAAAGAAAAAATATTAAGAGGTCAAGCCGAACTAGGTTTGCCCCTGCCCGAAGGAAGAACTCCATCGGAAAAAGCACTAATAAATAAAGTAAGAGCTACAGTTGGTATTCCACCGTCAGCTATAACAATTCCTTCCGAAAAGTTGCGAAAAGCGAGAGCAGCTGGGTTATTAACGCCGCTTGAAGGGAAAACACCACAACAAAAAGAAAGGATTCTAAAAGGCAGGGTTGCGGCTGGGCTGCCGTTGCCTGAAGGCATAACTGCATCAGATAAGAAACTGATAAAAAAAGTTAAAGCTGAAACCGGTTACATAACACCAATTGGCAGAACACCATCTGAGAAGGAAATTTTAAAAAAAGCACAAGCAGCTGGTTTACTCACTCCTCTAGAAGGAAAATCAAAATCACAGAAAAAGAAAATAATTCAGGAAAGAATTGCTGCTGGTTTACGAATTCCCGAAGGAACTACACCATCTGATAAAGATATGATAAAAAAATTGGTTGCAGCTGCACCGCCGCCAAGTCTCGAAGGCAAAAGTCCGGCAGAAAAAGAGAAAATTTTAAAAAGCCTAGCGAGACAAGGCCGCCCGTTACCGGAAGGAAAGACGCCGTCAGAGAAAGCAATAATTCAGAAAGTTCGTGCTGATGTAGGCTTACGTCCACCGTATGGTGGCTTGCCGTCAGAAAAAATCAGGAAAGCTAAAGCAGCTGGTCTATTGACGCCACTAGAAGGTAAAACACCTGCACAAAAAGAGAAAATTCTAAAAGGTCTTGCGAAAGCTGGTATACCTCTTCCGGATGGAAAAACAGACTCAGAAAAAAAATTGATACACAAAGTCCGAGATGAAGTTGGTCTACCGCCAGAACCTAAAACTCCGTCTATGCGCGAAAAGCACAGACAAGCTTATGTAGACGGAATTATGACACCATTGGAAGGCAAGCCCCCAGCTGAGAAGGAAAAGATATTAAAACGGATGCATGATGCTGGCTTAACTTTGCCTGACGGAAAAACACCATCCGAAAAGGAACTGGTACGAAAGGTACGCGCTATGCCGCGAGCACCCTCCATGAGAATACCGTCGGCAAAACTTAAAGCTGCTAAAGCTGCCGGTTTGCTAACTCCAATTGAAGGAAAACCACCCGCCGAAAAGGAAAGAATAATTAGGGGACTAGCAGAATCAGGATTGCCCATACCAGAAGGCAAAACAAAATCTGAAAAGTCTATGATCAAAAAAATAAAAACTGAATACGGCATACCGGCTGCACCTGCGACTCCATCAGAGCAAGAAGTTTTGCGTAAAGCAAAAGCTGCAGGGTTTTTGACACCGCTTTCTGGGAAAACACCAGCTGAGAAAGAAAAAATACTTAAAGGCTTAGCTGATGCTGGTCTACCTCTGCCTATGGGAAAAACTCAGTCTGAAAAGGCGCTTGTCAAAAAAGTTCGAGAGGCGTCAGGACTACCGCCAGAGCCCACACCGTCGGAAAAAGCTGGAAAAATAAGGAAAATTAAAAAAGTTAGGCCTGCGGGAATCACCGAAGAACTAGAAGAGATAACGAAAACTACTGTATGTGAAAAAGCTTGTGGATGCGACAAAAAGAAAATTAGATTCAAACACAGCTACGTTAAAATTAGAGTTACATCTCCAGATATTTCCTCCTTATGCCCGTGTCCCGATGAATGCGTTCCAGGAGTTAAACACGGAGTATTTACTGATAATGAAGGCATAAAAGTTACTGTTGGGAGTGCCCTTGGCGTACCTTCATATCTCAGAGATACACCCAGTAAGATTCCAAACTCTCTATACTTCAACCAACGTTATACGTCTTCGAACTCGATTGACAGCTTAATATCCTCATCTAACGAAGACCAGAATAATCCTGCAAAATCACAAAAAGAAATTGAAAGTATTTTCTATAGTCCAGTGTACTTGAATAACTCGATGGAGAGCATTCAACATAAACCAAAAAATCTTTATAATGACAAAAGTAAATCCTGCATTTATGATTACACATACCAGTTGAAATCTAAACTATTGACTGAATATGCTAAAAGCAATTGCAATAGTTCCGAACCCATAAGTAGCGGTAGGTCCTTGGCAGCAGAGTCCTCCGATACGAACAATTTTTTAGAAACAACCGAGTCTAGTTTTGACTCGATATTAATTATCAAGACTGAGTCATCGTTGAGTCTTTCGTCGGGTAATGATGATATTGCCACTATTAGTTTAATATCTATAGACGAAACCAGCAATCCCTCCCGATGCAGTCATTACTTGTGCTACTCTCAATCTAACTACAGCAGCGATAGTTTTGAAGAGAGTGAATACCTGCGAAAACTGGTTGACTACAGCAGGGAACTAAACACCAGGTACGCGTATCAATACCATAATATTTTTCTCTGCCATTTAATGAACCCCAAACTGAGTCAATAGATAATGGACATTATGTACCTTCAGTAGAAACCGATTATAACGATTAAATGGCAAGGTGCAGGCAAATACAACGACGATATAACGACTATCGGATACAGCGTCCAGATTCGTTGGTCCCTTGAATGTCGTAATAACTGGTTTTCCTTTGTATTTTTAATTTAAAATTTATTACCTCTGTGGCACAGTTGTATTGCGTGCATGTTTCGATACCGTACTGAGGTTCCGGGCTCGAATCTCGGGTCGGTAAAGTAATATATGCTCATTACTCTGTAATTACTGCCATACATTAACTGGCGTATAACATTTACTTGAACATTGTAAAACAGGCCTCATTTCAGTATATGTCAATGTTACTCATAAAGTGATGAATTGCAAAATGGCATCTTAAAATAACGGTATAGATAAATCGAAATAATAATTTTCAATAACAGGAACACATACGAACACATTGGAAGAACTGGCCACCGTAAACTAAGCGACGTGGTTATATTCCGAATGTCTCATACAAAGTTGAAAGCAAATAATAAAGATAAAAAGACGGATTCTCGCAAGGATCCAATAGTTGTTATAAGCTATCTGAACAGCGACCAGGACGTCACGGGGTTGGTAGACAAGATCATCTCGCAGAAGCTCGTGTCGGATGCCTCTTCGATCTTCGTGGTTGTACCGACGACTGAGAAGGACCCAGCTGAGTCTCGATTCAGCTCTACGATATGCATCGAGATGTCTGAATATACACATAAATGGAACAATGGAGTGGTTATACGCGATGTCTGTAAGTTACTTTTAGTTGAAAATAGGATATGATAATGATCACAAATTGGTTCCTAACTGTTAGGGATATGGCTCCACCATATCTGGCTCAAACAGGCCGGTATAATTGTGTCAACTGGCGAGGGCTAATCATCTCTCGTTAGTCGGCAGTTTATCTGGATCCCTCTTAACTTACCATCAGCTGCAGTGGGGCTGAGAGGGGTTAATTTGTCGTGTCCATATAAAAAAATCTATTGTTTTTTTTATTACGTCATCAAAAATCCCTTCCCATTTGACAGAGGTGGACGGCTAATTTTGCTGGCACTCAACAGATCAACCAAGTAACAGAATAACAACACGGGGATTTAAAATATCATCGAAAGGGAAAAGACATACCACCAGGGAAAACTCTCAAGATAAGGTATGTCAAGCCAAACTGAAGAGGAAGGTGAATTGTCGCGTTGCGAGCATGGATACCACGTCGGACCGGCCTTGCTGTTGTCCTGTGAGGGGCGAAGAGCCATCGAGACCTCACACAGAGTTGCACTGCGTGGCAAGTGTTGTCTCCGAAGTCATCACTCCTCTTATTGCGAAACAGGGTGTAGCTCAAGGTAACCGTGTTCAACACGCGTTGTAAATTTATAACATAAGCGCGTATTACAAATACTTTTACATTACCTTCATGACAGGTCTTAGCCACGAAGCCTACGCTAATGTTCCTGGAATGAACCTAAGTTTTAAACCACCACGACGTGTTCCAAAGGATGCCACGCCGGTCAGACACTGCGTAGTACCGAGTTGTTCAGGGCATAACACCTGTCACGACGCGTCCAGATTTGGCCGGAAAGCAGCTCCGCCCACGCATCACAACCAAGCGTGCGGCCCTGAAGAGCTAAATGTGCCTCACGATAAGAGAGGCTTTTGTCTTGGTGTTTCCCCTGCAACACCCAAAAGTGAGTTTTGCGTTTGTAAAAGAAGGTAACTTTTTTCATGACAGTTGTTGGTTGAAATAACACTATTGTATTAATATTACTTACATGGTCTCAAAACGTAACCCAATAACACTTCAACATTGCTAATAAGCACAAAAAAGGCACGGCGTCTAAGAAGACGGAATCTCACTTGCTAGAGAATTGCCACATATATAGTCACTCAGTCTATCAAATAAGTCCTTTAAATCAAATTTTCAAAGGCCCTTGAAGTTATCTCCCGTAGTGTCACATAACATAAGCAAGATATTAGATAAGATAATAATTTAAAGTCCCTAGTAATATCGAATAACAACCTAACGGCAAACATGACTCTTCAGTTTAAATTTTCCAGTAAGGACGCAACCCACGGCCTGTGGACTGGACAGCTTGCCAGCCATCACGCCGAGAAGTAAGTTAAACTACACAGGATACTATATAAAGAAAAGTTGGTAATGCTTTTATAACTCAGGGTCAAGAAGGGGGAATTTGTTCAGCCTTCGATAACGTTACTGACTAGACTGGTACTGAGTGACTGTAAAATCTCTGTATGATCTTACTTTCAATGAAAGAGCTGGTAGACATTTTTGGGAAGGTATTTGAGGCAGGGTAAATATAACATATATATAACCTACCAAGAGAAAATATATCTCTGATCTATAGGAATTATTGATAAAAACTAGACTTACAACGAATATTCGGCTATTACTCGGTGTTCCGCCGAATAGTAGCCGAATACTGGTACGACGTAGGTACACTGTATTCAGCGTATGGCCGAATATACTATTTGTTGAAAATCTAATTAAAACCCCTAGAAAACTTTTATCCCCTATTAATGTTGCTTAGCGGGTAAATCTTTTAAGCCCACTTTTTACGATCGACATTATTTTCTCTTATCACGCAGCTGCCTCAGGCGGGTGTGTCGGGGTAAGTATCGGTCCACATTAAGTTTAACTCAAAACCTCACGGTAATCTTTGCGTTATTATGATTGGTCTGAATGCTACGGAATCTATCCCTACTTCATAATTACCTTATAACCAGCCCTTAATTACCATCACATATTAGTACCAAACATGAAGGAGACTTCTGGCATCCACATGTGCCAAGGCCCTAATAACTCATTCAACATAGGATCACTTTTGGCAAGCATAAAGCCCTGGATGTATGCTCAGAAATTCCTGATAGACCCCATTAGTCACCTTGTATGATAGATGGGGTTAGCTATAATGGTATTCTTCTACGCTCCACTTCCCTTTGAGTATATAGCATGATTCCAAACTCTTATAAGGTTCTTATTCGTAAACAGAAGCCTAAATACTAATACTTCATTCAAAGTAATACATAGACAAACGTTCATAGGGGCAGAATGTTCGTTAAATAGTGGTGAAATGAATGGTAAAAACATATGTACAAGATTTCGTGTTTCTAGTCCAATACAAATTGGACTAGAAACACGAAGTCCGTAATATTCGAAATAAGGCAAATATTCGAATACCAAGCCCTTGGGCCACTTTAATATCCTATCATAGCGTCTACCAGACATTCTACGTGATGGTGTCTCGATCCCACTCGGGGCATAGCACCGGTTCTCTATCAAAATAATAAACAACATGTCGCGTTACAAAGGTAGACTCGGCCCCTGACGCTTCACGCATAGTATCACTAGAAAAAAAAATTAACAATGGTTCACATTGCCTTAAATACCCTCCTAAACATTTATTAGTAGTGGGTATCTACCCCTGTGCTCGAGCTGATTCATTCATGCTGCAAATGTAATAGGTACCCTACAGCTTAGCTTTACCACTTCTTTTTATGAAAATCCTCCCCTTATAGGAGGAGGTAGGGTGAACAACACTCGCTGAAGAGACCATCCTAAGTACACGGTGTTCGAAAAATCTATCAAAACGTTGCCCCGCTCTGGCTAACAAACCCTGGTTCTTCCAATACAAAATGTATATACGCTGCCAATATACCAATTACCAAGACAATAATTAATTAATGGAATGAAATAACACACAAACCTACTAATGCTTTATTATAGTTCGCTCGTCATGTGGCACCTGTGGGACATGCGGTTCGTGCGGCCAGCCCACCATGGTCAAGGGCAAACTGGTGAGCTGCCCGTGTAAAGGGAAAGAGAAGAAAACGATGATTCTTCTCCCACGTGACTGTGGTGAGCCAACGCCTCCCTGCGTTGCGGATACTATCGAAGACACCAGATCCGTGAGCTGCCAGTGCTGCTTCTGTGACGAAGAACCAGTTACCTGCCCACCATCGCTATGTGAAGCGCCCAAACCGATCATCAAATGCCAAATGCCAATGTCCTGTGAAGAACCAAAGCCAATTGTTATAACATGCTCACCACCGCCACCTCCGTGTGTAGAGCCAAAACCAATTGTAATTTGCCCACCACCGGTCCCCTGTGGACAAACAAAATCCACTATCACCTGCCCGCCTCTAATCCCCTGTGAACAATCCATACCGTGCCCGCTTGCGATCCCATGTGTAGAACCAAAATCAATTATCAAATGTAAAAAAATTATACCCTGTGGAGAAAAGAAACAAACCATCAAGTTCCAACCACCAATCCCACTGCAAGAGTCTCCTAGGAAACCATGTCTGTGCAACGATAAAAAGAAAAGAAAAAAAGTTATATGCGAATGCCCACAAGTTGAAGAGTTGCCACCGGAAGAAGAAGAAATACCGGAGCCGGAACCCCCGAGCGAGAGAGAGATATTAAAAATGAAATCAAACTTGACACAAACCACATCGGGTTTCAAATTGCATAAAAAGGGAAAGCCTCCACCTGAGGAGCAATTGAGTTTTGAAGAAGCGTTAAATTATTATAAAGCTTTCGCTGAACTGGAAACCCTGGAGAAGGAGAGCTGCACTTGCGATGACCCTCCTCCACCAAAAAAGGAGGTTGAATGTGAATGTCCGGAACAGAATGAATATGAACCCTCGCTATCGCTGCAAGCAACTGTAGGAGAACAACAGTTCAGAGGGCTAAAATTCGCCATTGGAGGTAAAGGTTCAGGCTCCAAAGGCCTTGACGGTATTTGTTGTTTTGATATGATTCAACAGGGTTCAACAATCCAACATTTTAGTAAATTATTCGTCTCCACGCCATCTATTGAACTTACACAGAACTAATTGATACATTATTTTGTTTGTCATATGTTATTCTAGTGTTCACGATTGTCTGTTTATTTTGTTATAGTGATTTTTATACAAATAACAATTATTTCAATATATTATCGATAAATTTTGTTAATGAAAGTTTTATATAAATAAATATCTGTTTATGAAATTGTGTTTTGTATCATAGTTCGATAAATATTATGTACCTAAGTTAAATGTACCTAATTAATCGAGTTTATTAAATGTTTACGGTATACCTACTTGATAATATTGAAATAATATTTCCAATGAGAGTCCACAATATTTTTTCATAATCATTGATTTTTATCTGCGCATAGACGTTACAATATAATATCTATCTTTCTCATTTTTTCACACACGCGCACCGTCATTTAAGAAAAGGATGGCAATTCATAACTTATTTTATTGGCAACATTATAATGTTTTTATGAGATACGCAAGTGAAAAAAGATCGCATAACAAATTTTTTCGCGGCATCCCCGCACACTTGTCAATCGTGTAGCTAGCGAGACATTTTTGAATTTTTATTTTCAACTTGTTTTCAGTGTTTTACTAGGGTAAGTAAGTTTTATAGTCGAAAATAGCCTTTTTAAATGTTTATTCGCGGTTTGACATAATATTTGTAAATAAACAGTGAAATATTGTAATGCACGTGTAAGGTAATCCGCGTAGGTCACTGGTATGTGGTAGCGTTAGTTTCACAAAAATGTTTATATTTATTGCTAATGATGCGGTGAATTGGTACGATAATTGTCACATCGAGTTGCCGGTGTCGTTTGGCGCCGTTATTCGGAGAAATTTTGTGATTTTTTGTCATAACGGTTTTTCTCTATTGTTATGCCCGTGCCTACCTACGTTATTGTTCTGCTTGACCTATCAGAAATTAAGAATAATAATTTCTGTCCAACATAACATATTCAAGTTATTAAGGCGCGTAATATAATTTTACAAGTTTAATTTATAAAATTTTGTTTGTGTGCCCACCTTCAATGATTTTTGTTTAAAAACTGCTTGGCGTGATTTAGTTATTTTAGCAAGTGATATAGCTTATATTATGCTTTATAAAATAATTGAAACTAATTGTAAATGCCTGGTAGGAATGTATGATTTAGTAATATTCTTTTGATGGCTTTATTTTTGTCCAAAGAGGCCATCCATTTTAGTTCCCCTAGCTTGACCCACGTGGTAATTAAATTTTCCAGAGAAAACTACATACATTGATAAACCATAAACATTCCACTTCAGGGCAAAGGTCTAGCGTCGGATGGGCCATATTGTCGAGGTGGCTTGCCAGTCCGGCCCCAGCCTGCACGTGGCCCCTATAGGCCTTTGAAGGATAGGATATGATTGCCACCTAAATGTAAACCAGATCAGATAGTTAGTTCATACAATCAGGGAGAAATGAAATAGAAAATTTAAAAAATTTGTACCTGAGCAGGCCGTCCCTGAAGCTAGTGTTGAAAACTTCTGAACAGTGTTAACTTTTGAATAATCAACTTATTTAGACATGTACCAATGCCTTGAAAGGCTGAAAGGAGACATCAGTTTATTTGTTTCAGGCCATCTGGCCCAGTCTGATCCTAATGGTCTTCACACCAGCCTTACGGACATTTCAGTTTTAAGCTTTGCGCAGCTAACCTTTCCAATATGTGTGCAGCTCCTTTTTACGCGCTTTATAGTAGTTTGTATGTATGTTTGTAACTTTCCGACTCCTACCCCTTTGGGCGCGATTTTGACCCACTTAAAATGGTCAGATTTTATTCAAACTTTGTAGGTTTGTCGAGGACCGATAACAATACACTAATTTGATAAGATTATGCCATTATTCAATTTGCAAAATGAGATTTTTGTCAATTTATATATTTTTTTGTGGCATTTGTTGGACAATAGTAGAACAGAACTAAAAAATTAAAAATAATTAATAGTTTAAAAAACACGCTTTATAGAAAATCCAACTAAAAAATAGAAAATAAATTTGAATGAAGAATAGTGTAAATAAGAAAAAAATGTATTTTATTGTAAAAAAAAGCGTGGGGTGCATGGTGACAATAGTTATAAATATTTTATTGACAGATAATATGAGTAGATATATTATATATCATTTTGATAATATCTTAAAAAGCACCCCACGGTTTTTTTACAATAAAATACATTTTTTTCTTATTTACACTATTCTTAATTCAAATTTATTTTCTATTTTTTAGTTGGATTTTTCGACATATTGTTTAAATATTGATTATATTAAATTAAAAATAATCTGTAACTAATATTCCTACATTCATGTAAATTATATTGTCTTTTCATATGTGCATAACTGCTATTGTTCATTGTTGCAATCAGTTACATCTTAGTTAAAAAACAAGAATATTAATTGATTGAATTTAACTCATGACTAATATCTATACTGATATTATAAAGAGGAAAGATTTGTATGTTAGTATGTTAGTAACAAATAAACTCAAAAACTACTTAACGGATTTCGATGAAATTTGGCACATAGGTAGATCATGTCCGGGATTAACACATAGGCTACTTTTTACTGCGGGAAAATATTTTTATGCCGGAAAAACTTATTCACATGGGCGAAGCCACAAGCAGAAGTCTAGTATTAGAATAATTTAACAATCTTATTTAATGCAATAATCACACACTGCTCTAATCTACTTGTAACTTTTCTCCTGATGAATGCAGTATGTAGTTTTAGTAAGGACGCAAATATACATTTAATAATATTACTCTTCTGTTGTCTATGCATTTGCTATGATTTGTGTACTGTAACTGTGTCTATTTAAATGAATATTCATTAAAAAACCCATTTTTAATTTGGTAAAAAATGTATTCAAAGAAAACAGTCGGATTTTAATCAGGGCTCCAGGCTTCTGTGTGCCATGAGTAATTTTGGATGATAAGTTTGTATGTTACATATTTTTAATTGAGTTTCATAATAATTCAAACTATTAATTAAGTCCTTGGGTTCTAGTATAATACAAATGTGCTTTTCCATTTGAACAATATTTTTCCTCTCGTTGCACCCATATTACCATCCAATCTGGGATATAAAGTGGCCAAAAGCACACTGGGAGATTATAGCTTTCTCTTAGTGAAAGAAATTCCTAAATCAGATTACTAGTTCCAGAGATAATATCATATATACATTCTTTAGTTTATACTTTTGGCAGTCGGTTAAAAAGAAAAAGTTTGTAGGGGCTAATCTCTGGAACTACCGAACTGATATCTCTGGAAAATATTTCTTCTAGAAAACCTTTTTCATGCGGGCAGAGCTGCAGGCAAAAGCTAGTTCTTTGTAATAATAGTAATTAATATAATATTACAATTGACAATTCGGCCTATAGAACAGGCAATCAAGTTTTGGAAATACCTCTGACTAATAGATCAAGCGTTTAGTGTTCATTATTTCCAAGTAACATTCAACCATCTGATGTGAGCCGTAAATACTTACACATTAGCGTTTTAATAAATATTATAAGGGCCCCTTGCCCTAAATAGTGGTGTGGTAAAAACAGGCAGTTATCGAGTTTTCTGAATATATACATTAAATTTCATAGTTGTCAATAATTAGACATTATCATATTACATTTTAAAATTATAATTAGAATTAATCTTTTACTGGCCTTTATGTGTGTTTGCAATTTTAGCCTTCAGCCTATAATTTTTTTTATATTTGCAATACTTTCTGACAGAAGTATATTTTATGCTATCTCTGTTGCTTAGTTGTTTAGCTTGTTGGAAGGGCCAATCATTGTGTACTTCCCTGCTTCTTCTTATCAAAGGTAGTTGCCAGAATTTACTTGAAGAGAAATATAGGATATAAGTTGTCCAGAGGCTGTATTGTGGATAAATATTACTTAAATAAAAATAGCATCATTGGCAACTACTGATTTATTAGGAAGTATATTATTTACCTGTTGGGTTTCCATGCAAAGGACATAGTTGTTATGTACCTATAATGTGCTTAATGAGGTTCGGCATGATTGTCTCAAAATATACACAATGCAGTGCTACTTAATTTCTTCTTCTTTTAAAAATGGCTCCACCGTGTCATCGGTGATTTTGCCAATGTCAAGTGGGTAGATGTTAAAATAATATAACTTTTTTAAGAATAACTTTCGACCCGAGGTAAACCAAGAAACGATGGCAGCAAAGAGCAATACAACTAAAATATTTGACATTAGTTATGCCAATGAGAATGTAAACAGTATGTTAATTTAGAACCCATTTAGAACCAAGCACACTTGACAGGAGCGTTAATTTGAAGTACTGGAGAGTGTTTATGTTATTACTGGCTAAATGTTCCTAATGGAAGTGATTTCCTTGTCTTGTCAGTGATATTAAGGGCATTTAAGCCTTTACCCCTAATTTACGATTCTAGCTAAATGGGAAATGTAAAAGAAATTTGTAAAAAACATATATTTGTTAAGGATGATTCTTAAAAATAAATGTTTTGAAAGGATATCAATGAAACTAGTCATACAGATATACTACTGACCACACCTTGTAATTATATATTATTAAAAGCTACTTGTTACATATGACAAGAACATAACGGGTGATAATTGAAGGCGTTCATGCTGATGGAGCAGCAAGAACACCAAGTATTCTATATTTGGTGATTCTCAGAAAACCTCGAAATATCATGTTGATTTTATGATGATACTTTGTTGTGCTGAAACATTGACTCGTCAACCCCGCGGCGGACGCCGGCATCCGGGTATATACGGCAACCACATATCTATACTTCTATACTATTATATAAAGCTGAAGAGTTTGTTTGTTTGTTTGAACGCGCTAATCTCAGGAACTACTGAACCGATTTTGAAAATTCTTTCACTAATAGGAAGCTACATTACTCCTGAGTGCTATAGGCTACTTTTTATCCCGGAAAAACTTTTCCACGCGGGCGGAGCCGCGCGCAATGCTAGTTTATCTATATATAAGCGGGCGTTGACGGGTTAATTTTGTAAAATAGAAGTTTTTACCACAGGAAGCTTATTTTAAATACATTGGTCTCCTAATTTTCTGTTAAAACTTATTTATTAAAGTAATATTGTATGTTTAGTGTATGAAGTTATGTGATTATCATCATACAAAATTCCAGAGCCACTTATAATTAGTTTAATTATATTCTAGAAATCCACTTAAACAAAAAAAACTCAAATAGCACTTAAAACATAGAAAATGGCATATTGTCCCAATTTTTTCTGTAGGGCTCATTATTTTAATAAATATTTTTTCTCCTGATTTCTGTTATGCTATTTTGTTAGCTGCCTAAAAGATTAAAAGGTTAATTCAGCATACAAGTTGAATAAAAACGATACAGCAATTCAAAATATATTATTCTCTTAAAATTTATTAGTGAATGTCGATTTTTTTAAAAAGCTACAAAAACACTGGCACGTAAGATAGCTCAAGCATTTCGAGTATGCATATTACCCCCCAAAACGTAATAAAAATATTATTTTTTTCACTAAAGCACTTGTATCTAATATGCTAACTTTTCTTTATAATATGCATACTGAGGTAATGAACGTAAGAATTGTAATTTTGAAATAATTTTAAATAAATACTGTTTTGCGTGGGCTGACTTTAGTGTTAAAAAAACCTCCCGTATTAACATATTACATGTTCCCAAGTTTTTAAAACTACTTATCTATACATACAATAAAGCAGTAGAACCGGTGTGTCAGTGCATTCAAAGAAATGTGATAAAAACGAAAGGGGGTCACTAAAGAAGAGTAATGGAAAACAAATCAGCTATTTTTATAATTCTTTTTTGTCTGTCTGTCTGTTAGTTTGTTACTGCACATCTCCGAAACTACTGAATGGATTTCGTTGAAATTTGGCGCACGGGTAGATCATGTCCTGGGTTAACAAATAACACATAGGCTACTTTTATCCCGAGAAAATATAAAGCGGGACTTTTATCCTGGAAAACCTTTTTCACGCGGGCGAAGCCGCGAACAAAAGCTAGTATATAATAATGATTCCTTACGTTTACGCGAATGTTAGACATTGAAATTAAACTATTATAACGGATTTTATCGCGGTTTTTTATTTTATTTTCTCTCGACGTTTCGAAGGCTTTGCAGCACTTCGTGGTCACGGGGCGGACTGAGGTGTAGGTGGTTAGGTTAGGCATTGGGAAAGGCTTATGAACGTGTGCCGGGAATTTAGCTGTCGTCATCGTCATTAACTCATGGGACTGAGGGCCGCCTGGTGAGGGCATTGAAGTCTCTGTAATGAGAACTCCAAAGCCTGTATCAGGGTAAAGGGAGCAAGAATGACAATTCACAATGCTGTGCTGTTGCCGACGCTTATATATGAAAGTGAATACTAGTATGGCAGAAGAAGCACGAAAATCGAGTAACTGCGGTGGAAATGCACTCCTTACGGAATATATGTGTAGTCACTATAGCTGATTGCATGGGGGATACTAGGATAAGAGATCATTATTAATTTAAGTATGATGTGATGACTAAGATTAAAAGAAGTATGCTGAGATAGTTTGGGCACGTGGAGAGGATGGTTGAAAGACGAGTCAGGAAAGGATTTTTTGAAGTGAAAACTTCTTTAGCGGCGTTGAGCACTTTTCTTGGGATGGGTATAAAATGTTAAACTCGCGTCAGGACACGTGACCTGATCGAAAATTCGTAGGAGGTTGTCATTTTTGTGTACGATAGCGCAATAAATAAATATTGTATTTAACCACATAAATGCTAGTACTTTATACTGATACATAAAGCAATTCGTGCGAAATTATTCCCTAACCATTCCAAAATATTCAAAAATGCACAACGTTAATGTTCAAGTTTTCACTTCTGCCGTCACTCCCGGAGTGCAACCCGTTCTTTTTTTTATATGGGCACGGCAATTTGCCCCCACTGCACCTGATGGTAAGTGGACTGGAGTCCAGATAGAGTATCGA
Source organism: Sphinx pinastri (assembly GCA_947568825.1). Lineage (NCBI taxonomy): Eukaryota > Metazoa > Arthropoda > Insecta > Lepidoptera > Sphingidae > Sphinx > Sphinx pinastri. The sequence continues at coordinate 2,685,827 of OX387614.1, read as the reverse complement.
CACAATTATGCCGGCCTGTTTGTATTTATCGAGCGTATGTGGATGTAAGGGATGCCGACGAAAATGTATTTTATTTTATTTTCTTATTTTCGGAAAACTTACAGCTAGACTAAATAATATTAGAGGCACATACATTTGAGGCCATTTATGTATGAAGGGAACTTTCAAAAGTCAAAATAATCTACTTCAATAGCTTTTTTCAAAGCTCTTATATCGTAACGAACATTCGACATTGAATGTGGAAGAGGCGAAAGAGGTATGTCAAGATCGTGGCATGTCACGCTCAATAGTTTCTGCCTGTCTCTGTCTCTATGTATGAATTTATGACTTTTAATTTGTATTTTGTACATTTATTGAGCTTAATTCATTTTGAGTATTCATTTAATCTTAATAACATACTGAATGACTTCAGCTAATAAGATTTTATTGATTTTTAAGCGATACGAAGTTCGGCGGGTCAGCTAGTTGATAATAAATACATATGACTGGGGACTGACATACCAATAACTTAAGACACAAATTTGGACATTTTGTGAGAATAATACCATTTACGTAAAAGCTTGTTTCAGAATTTTGTGACAAACAAACAATTATTGTAATAAAAACTTCGCAGAACTTGGCCGTTCTCTTCAATAGTTAAACAAACCCATAGAAAGTACAACACAACTTGCTTCTGAAAAATAATAATTTGAGAGAGAAAATAAGAATATATATATATAAGAGGTGACAACATTTGAATACTTGTGTTTTTTTATATTCATGTTTATTTATTTAATAGCACTGCCACATTGTACATAATATAACATTTCAGGTAATTGCATTGTAATTAATATAATAATATAGTCACGGACAATGGATCTGTACAGTCAGCCACAAAAGTAGCTGAACAAATTAAAAACTTCAAAACGCTTTTGCTCGTGAACTCCAGTCGAAATATTCTTTTTTCTTTATCTAAAATTAAGTTAACCCCGTGAAGTTTATTTTAGCGAAGAAAAAACAATTGTTGATACGGACGCCAAAGTTTAAACGCGATTTAAAATTTTAAATTTGTTCAGTTAATTATGTGGCTGACTGTACAAGTATCGCACATAACATTCGCCACAGTACTCAGCTAGTTAATATATATATTTGGAACATCAAAACAGTAATGCTGTACTTAATGTTAATAATTATAAACGTACTAGCTTTGGCCCGCGGCTCCGCCCGCGTATTCACGCGGAGTTTTCCCGGGATAAAAGTCCTGCTTTATATTTTCCCGGGATAAGAAGTAGCCTATGTGTTAATCAAGGACATAATCTACCCGTGTGCCAAATTTCATCGAAATCCGTTCAGTAGTTTTGCGTGAAAGAGTAACAAACATCCGTACATCCATACTTACAAACTTTTGCGTTTATAATATTAGTAGGATTATTTACCTAGAGATAAAATGTTGATAAAAAACACAACTTCTATGACTGTTAAAAAAAACTAGACAAGTGCGAGTTGGACTCGTGTACCGAGGGTTCCGTGCAAACTTGTAGGTAAGGTATCGAAGTATATAAGTTCAATAGTTCGCTAAAATTAATTAATAATTAATTAATCAAATTTAAAAGTTTGTAAAATTAACTTTTTTTTGCTATTAATGAAATGCAATCAGCCCTGTATTATATACTGCCCAGTGTTGAGCACGGGCCTCCTCTACTACTGAGAGGGATAAGTCCTTAGTCCACCACGCTGGTCTAGTGCGTGTTGGGTTTTGGTATTAAAGTACAAATATATTTACGGTTTTCAGTTATATTTCCTTTACATAAATTCATGCCAAATTTCAGGATTTACCCTGTAAGAGGATTTGATTTCCTAGCGAAATCGCAAAATATGCGACACAAACGGTCACAACTTTTGATCGCGTTTACCTAGAAGTTTTATTTTTTCACAGCTGAAAAAGACCGTAGACCCGATTATTTGATATAAATTTCAACTTATATCTCTATGCGTTCATGAGAAAAAGGGTCTTGACAGACAGACAGACGGATTAGAAAGTGATCCTATAAGGGCTCCTTTTTTTCTTTTGAGGTACGGAACCATAAAAATGAGATGAGATGTACCATGTGAGGCATATTACTTTTTTTGTTAAAAAAATGATTTTCTCTTTTTTGTATTAGTAAAAAATGCACGAGTCCCTATAAAAATACCCAACTCGCTTCAATTGTGCCGATAAAGGGAGATGTCCGCTTTTTGTATGGGTGCTGGGCCTCAAAATCTAACCAGGCTCAAACTTTTGGGATATTAAAGAGGCAAAATATGGATCTTGGATCCATTAAAACAATATTTTTAGACCCCTCCATTTATAACTAACTTTTTAAAAAACTTAGTGTAGTTTTTAAGCAAAATAAAATGACGTAAATCTCAAAATCGGAGATCTTTAAAATTAAATGATTTGGCCAGTTTTAAGGAGTTATATCCAAATATATATTAACTGTCTTGGTTAGAATTCTTAAACCATTTTTGGACATGTCCTTTGAAGAGCTCCCTCGATTTCTCCAGGATCCCATCATCAGATCCTGACTTGACCAGTGGTGATGCGGACCACATGTCGCTCATACTATCTATAGCATCTACGGCCACATACTCGACGAGTGGCGAGGGAAGTGGGCAGGACTTAGTGTGGCTGGAATATATTCTATATTCCTCGAGTAATGTAAACAGCTTTACAAGAACTCGCGCAAGTTAACGTGGTGGTCACTTGCAAAAGCGTGTTGCTAAAGAAATATTGCCGCTAATGTAAACGCATCTGAAAGTTCTTGCGCAATATATTGCTGAGAGAACTTGCTAGTGTAAAATAAGCTATACATACATACATACATTGCAAGTTAAATAAAAGCTTGTAAAAATAGCCCACTTTGGCGTCAAATTCCTTGATTTCTCACTTTAAAAAAGCCTTAATTAATGTATGAAAATTAAATATCAATTTTCTAGGTCAGACTATGTAAAACGTTTACACGATCAAATATAATGCCTAATCGTATTTCATAATTCATAATAATAAAATACTATGTCATCAATTTCAAACAGTATTTTCCAGTTTTGCGCTGACTCTTATAAACTTTAACAACTACATATAATCTGGTGTTTACTACTATTTACCAAAATAACTTTTTTTTCTTCGGAGCTCCGCGGATACGGATAAGGATATCCGACACATCCCTAATCTATACTAATATTATAAAAAGGAAAAGTTTTTGAGTTTGTTTGTAGGTTTGTAGGAGCTAATGTCTGGACCTACTGAACACGTTGTAAATTTTTTTTCGCTGATAGGCTACTTGTAATGCCGGGAAAATATAATGCAGGACTTTTATCCGGAAAAACTTTTTCACGCAGACGGAACCGCTGGAGGTTCCTTATTTCAGGACTACGCCAGCCCCATGTCAATACATTTAAATCATTCTAAGCACTTATAACATTGCATACAGGTGATCAACGTTTCTGTTGTTTGGCAATTGTCAGAGTGAAAAATGTCGAGTGCGGGTCGCAAGCGCGCGGCGCCGGCGTCCAGCCGCGGCGGGAAGGCCTCTCGGCGCAAGAGGCCCGTGGTCTCCGAGGATGAGGACAGCAACGACTCCACGCACTCCAACCCCGCGCCCGAGGAGCCCAGGACCCCATCGCCAGAGCCAGAGGAGCCCACCACTAAGCTACCTGAGGTATAGTGTTAATGAACTCTTCAAGGTAGTTGCCGCTTTGCAGTGAGGGGGTGATCAACTACCTGAAGCCAGATATGTGGCTTGCTTGAGGAGGCTACAAAACCACTGCATTTTTGCATGAAAGCTACTAGTATAATGCCTAATTATAATTATACCAACCATACAAGGTCATGGATACATAACCTACCAACGAAGACCACCCTTTTTGCTGCAATACTGACACCATTTCTTTACCACAATCAGCTGGTATTACAGATGAACATGCACCTTATCATCAGCCTCTGGTTAAAATAATGATTTGTGCATTCAGGAGTTGCTGCAGACGTTCTACAAGCCCCCTGGGTCGCTGCTGATCGCCGGCCTGGTCTCCTGGGACATGGTGGCGCGGCGCGACAACAATCCCACCAAACGGACTCACCCCAACCTCTACACATTCCATAAGTTCACCGACAGACGGGTCAGTTTAATATTTGCTTTATTTTGGTATAAATTTATATGAACTGCATTATTTACTTTTGCTCTAGGTTCGACCATTAATTTCTCTAACAAAAAAATTCTTGCAAGGGTCTTCTGTGTCAAATTTCATTGAAATATTTATAACGGTTTATGCCTGACTGACCAACAAAGATAGTTGTCAATAGACAAGAAGGTTCTTGAAATAGACGAGAAGGATTTCTATATTCACAGTAATAACACACTGCATGGGGTTACTTGAAATTTACAAGCTTTAAAACGACTGGAATAAACAGAGATTCAAATAACTTATCTATGTATGCGGTTTTATGTATTAGCATGGAACCCTTATGTTAATGTAACTCATTTATAATAGGTATCAGTAGAATTAATGAAAAATTACATATTATGTTTCTGGATTGGTAGAACGTTTCAAAAGGGAAGCTATTAAAATTAATTTTGATTCTACAGTACCGCCTAATCGTGAGCGGCTGCACCGCAGGTCATTCGGTTGTGGTGTCTGAAGATGGCGAAGCCTACACTTTCGGTAAGTCAATTTATCATATTACTATCAGAATCACTATATTCACCAAATACTTACAGGATACACCATTTCTTATTAATTGTGTTACCTTTCAGTATATATGCACTGTTGTTCAGACTTCAGATTTGTAGGAGATTGTTTCACTGGTGGTAGGTCTCTCGTGTGCGAGGGGTCGCGCCCTCTGGGTAGGTACAACCGCAATGTCTATTTCTACCGCCAAGCAGCAGTGTGCATGCACTTTGTTCCAACTTCCAGTTTGAAGGACATTGTAGCCAGCGTAATTACAGGGCATTATAAGACATGCTATCTAATGTCTACTTTTAATAACAATTCTGTATGGTGTTACTTATGTTTATGGTCGTATCGCTTACCATCAGACGAGCGGCATGCTCGTCTCGTTATTCAGAAGCAATAAAATAAACCGGACAAGTACGAGTTGGACTCGCGTACCGAGGGTTCCGAACAAATTTGTAGGTAAGGTATCTTAAAATATAATATAAAGTTCAATAGTTCGCCAAAATTAATTAATAAAATAATGAAATTTAAAAAGAATGTGAATTTGCTTTTTTGTTATTAAAGTACATATTTACAGTATTTAGATCTTTTTCCTTTACAAGTGCTATAAGACCGTGCTTCTTGCCAAATTTCATGATTCTAGGTCAACGGGAAGTACCCTATAGGTTTTGGTTCCCTTGCGAAATCCTAAAATATTTTTCACAGCTGAAAGAAATATTAACTTGGTATGTCCACGCGCTCCTGAGCAAAAGGGTCTAGCTTGACAGGCAGACAGGCAACAAAGTGATCCTATAAGGGTTCCTTTTTTCCTTTTTAAGTACGGAACCCTAAAAACTGTGATTATTGGACATTATAACTGTAACTACTAAAAGCAACATCAATAAACTTACTCCTTGCATAACAATATGAAATTTGATTAGTGCACAATGCAAAACTACCAAACTAAAAAATAATCGAAAAGATCAATACGATATTAATATTTTCTTAATAATGTGGGCAAATTTGTTTTGGCCATGATTACCGTAAAACATAAAGGCACCATTCAAGGCACCAACAATAAAGGGATGTGTATAATGGTAATGTATGATGCGCAGGTCGCAACACGTGCGGACAGCTCGGGTTCGGCGACACGACGACGCGCAGCGTGCCCGAGCCGGTGCCTCTGTTGCGCGGCAAGAACATCATACACGCCGCCGTCGGCAGGCACCACACGCTCTTTGTCACCGGTACATACAACTTCTGCCCATACTATTCTAGAATTGGGTTTACATGTCCTTATTCCCCCCTTATATCACCCCAAATGGATTAGCCAGAGACCAGTGACGTAGCGCGGGGGCGGTCCGCCGCGGGTGGCAAAATGTGTAAAATAAAACCTTTTTAACTGACCGGGAAAGGAGGGAGGGTGCACAGGTGACTCTTATAGTTTGTTGAAATGACCTGTTTTTGGTGCCTTGGGGCAGCAAAATTTGGGTCAGCCTTGGGCGGCAAGAACCCACGCTACGCCACTGTGATTAGCATAATTTCATATTATGCTGTATAAAGGTATGTTAGTCTGTCTGGATAATTATTGACGCTTTGTCTATCTGCCTTTAATCGGTTCCTTCCTATTCCTACAACCTACATTCCTATAATACTTGGATAACTATTAACCAGTATAAAAAATCTTCCGATATGTAAAATATCGCTGCGCATGTTTTCATATTGTATATCAGGTAATTTGTGCCTGATATGGCAATACGCTCGCCCCCTATCGCGTCATGGGACGGAATACGCACGGCGAAAAGTGGGTGCACTAGTTGCGCCTCTGCCTAAATGCTTGAGTGTGTGTGTATATCAGGTATGAGCGAAATATTTGGTCTCATTTCAAAGTTCTATTCTATGAAACTAACAATATGTTTGCGTAGATACCGGCACGGTGTACGCGTGTGGTGACAACAAGAGCGGCCAGTGCGGCATCGGGAACACCTCGCCGCAGGTCCTCAAGCCGACGCGCATCAAGTACACGTGAGTATAATTGAATGCAAATGGCATTTTTGGATGCATTCCACTTCTAACAGATTTGTCTGGAAATCAGGGGAGGACTATGTTCAGCTAGACATGCTGTGGCTGATGATTATGAAGATTTAAAACTTTGTACCAAATAACGGTTTTTGATTAAGTAAGCAACTCTTGTCAAAGAAACATAGCTCTCCCTATTGCCCCGAAGAAGGCAACAAATCTACAAAAAAATGATACTATTTTCTTATAACGAATGCTTACCATCTAGGTAAACTTTAGCTCGCCTCAATAATTAATATTTTGGAAAATTGGGCCAATAAATCGTAAATACCACCCAACACATAAATATATGTGTCACCCAACAAGAATAAAGCAAATGGAAATGTATGAATTTGTATCGGTGACTGCAATTCATAATAATGTTTCAAATATTGCTATGAGCAAGAGTGAGTGCAGGAACAGGCATAAAATAATAGTAAAAAAACGATTGTAGTCAATATTCTGCCTTTGTATATGGTAGTATAGTTGTAATTGGTATAGCAGCACGATTATCATGAGGTCTCAGGTTCGACTCCTTGGTTGGAAGCAATATTGGTGGTTTCTTCTCAGTATCAGCCCGAAGTCTGGAATTAGGTCTGGCAAATGGGAAAATTCGCATTACATAGGACCTTACATAGTTTGTGAAACATGAGGCTGAAAATATCTCTACCTACTAAAAAGAGAAAAGATTTGATGCTGTGTATTTAATCAACATATATTTACAGCGGTGCTCCGATCGTGAAGGTGGGCTGTGGTGCTGAGTTCTCCATGATCCTGGACTGCAACGGCATCCTGCACTCGTTCGGCATGCCGGAGTATGGACAGCTAGGTAAGATGTTGTTTCAACTATCACATAAATTAGCTATCAAGCTTAATTGAGCTATGGCAACACATTGAGACTGTGAAGTGTGGACAATGAGTTTAACTCTCTGGTCGGGCACAAATTTTTTTTTTCAACATATCTTTTTATTCTATGGCGTCGGTGACAATGTATTTGACTGTGAACCTTGTGCTCCCAAATTGGGTAACTAGAATTTGCTCCCAATTCGAAAAACATAATTCAGTTACCGGGATTTAAATTGTGCCCATAATGGGTGTAGATGTGTTTCCCTATCCTATCATGGTGCTGAATATAGGCTTAGCGAAGCAAAGTAGTTGCATCTCTGCCTGCTCCTTCAGTGGTATGAGCGTGAGCTTGTGCTATAACAAATATCGTAATATCATATTTCTGGGCTATACAGACTTGTGTCTACGGTAGGGCATAGATTCGACAGTGCTTTGGTGTGGCACTGGATGACCACTCACCGTGCGTCTTTCAGATACCGGAAATAGTGTCGAATTCTGTCCCTGGTCTTTAATATTATTAGTTTTTGTAGTTTTTTAATTATAAATGTATGGATGTAAAAATCTGAAATAAAGTTTATATTATTATATTATATAGTCAGCTTTAAGCAGTGCCGATATGGGTATTATGTTATGCTGAAATCCTAACGCAGGCAGAGCTGGGAAAATACCTAATGTATTATTATTGAAAGTAATTTCAATATTTGCAAATGTTATTTGCTGACATTAAATTGTAATTATTGCTGTGTCATGATAAATATGGCGAATTAATGTTTTGGTTTTATTTTATGTGTAGCATTGCAATGTTTCGAATGCGAATTTCATCATACGCGTAATTGCAAACGCACAGCGCAGCATTTGCTATAAATTGTTTTAAATTAATAATTATAATATGTTCATATTTAAATATAATGTTCTATTTGGTTTTTATAGTGAATCTTTAGTCTGATTAGTAATGTATTTATGAATTTTAGTGCTTTTGTTTATTATTAGATTCCATGTATATCCAATGGGACTAATATACGAATTCTAACAATTATTTCACTAACACAAAGCCTTGCCTTATATTAATGTGAATACTTTTATTTAGAGAAAAACTAATGCAAGCGAAATCAATATTTAATCGATTAGCAACAGCTGATTCCAACACAACACATAAATAAACTATAACAATAAATAAACTATACATCCAATCGCAAATGATTCCAGGGCACAACACTGACGGCAAGTACTTCGTCACTTCTACCAAGCTGTCGTTCCACTTCGAGACGGTGCCGAAGCAGATCGCGCTGTTCGTGCAGAAGTCCAAGGACGGGTACGTGGCGCCGGTGAAGGACGTCGCCATTGTCGACATCTCCTGCGGGAATAATCATACGGTAAACGTTATATTAGTAGCAGAGGTCACTGGTGGTAGGTCGCTCATATGTAAGAGTCCGTCTGGGTGGGTCCCGCCGCAATGTCTATTTCTACCGTCAAGCAGCAGTGTGCATGCACTGTTGTGTGTCAGTTTAAAGGACATTGTAGCCAGTGTAACCACTGGACATAATGAGACTTAACATCATATGTCTCAGGATGACGAGCGCAGTGGAATCCACAGTACTTTGTAACTCAAGATGCTGGATGGTGTTGGTACTGTTTATGGGTGGTCCTATCGCTTAACATCAGGCGAACGGCATGCTCGTCTCGTCATTCAATGCAATAAAAACAAAAAGATAACATTTGTATCCTCTCGAATAGCGATCAGCGTACACAAGGTGCAAAAGCCATAATGACCCACTCAAGTATGTTGCGTGTTGGCATACACAACCGGTTTCAAACAGGGATATTCGTTTAATTAAGTTTATTTATAATCTTTCGAGTGGAGACCACGTACTGGCAAGCGCAGCGTCGGCCGTCCACCTGCAAGGTGGACAGACGACTTGATAAAGGTAACAGGAACACGCTGGATGCAGGCCGCTTTTGACAGGTCCGTCTGGAAATCTTTAGGGGCGGCCTATGTTCAGCAGTGGACGTCATGTGGCTGATGATGATGATGATAATCTTTCATCAGTTGACGCTCTATCTGGACTTCACTAAACATCAAGAGCGGTGTTACTGCCGTGCCGGTAGAACAATACTACACACACATACATACAAACACGCCTTTTATCCCCGGAAGGGTAGGCAGAGGCGTAACTATTCCGTCCCATGATGTGATAGGGGCGAGCCTATAACCATATCGGGCACAATTTCCAGACTCTGGGCTGATACTGGATTTATAATTCGATATCACTTGGCCTGACCCGGGAATCGAACCTGAGACCTCAGCATTGCAGTCATACCGTAATACAGTTACGCCACCGAGGCAAAAAAAAAACTATTTAGGATTACTGTAACTGAAGCAGCGACCATACAGCCTCTAGACGTCGAATAACAGGCGATCGGTTTCAGGAAACACATCTGACTAATAGATCAGATGTAGCTTGTCGTTCAATATCTTCAAGACAGTTGCGACCACAACTGTGAGCCGTAAACACTGCCATACTATTGATTTAATAAATAGTACCTGGGTTACCGAGCCTTGCTCAGGTGATTTTTTAATACCAGTAGGTATTAAAAAATATACATGGTATTTATTACTTTAAAGTTGGTCCTAATAATATTTTCCATCTTAAGAAAATATTCACGACTGAAGTCAAATCAGTCTATACCTACAGTTACCTTACTAATTTAAAAAATATTGGTTCTCTAGCGGTTCAGATTTCGAATTAAATCTCAGGTTTCATAATTTTTCCATGTTGAATTACATCACGAGCAGATACATGGTTCAGTTCTGATCCGTTGTCTCAGTTATGAATTGATAAAAGACGAATATCCTATTGTTAAGATAAAAGTTTTGTGAGGGTATTTGTAGCGTACTGACAAGTTATGAAAACCAGTCGAATACAATCGGTTCAGCGGTTTAGTTTCTCCCTCCTTTACCCCCTTAAATAGGAGTTAACAAAAAAAAGGAATATCCCATATTTGTTTTCAACATTCAAGATATCTCCATACCAAATTTAATTACAATCGGTTCAGTGGTTTAGTCTCTCCCTCCTTTACCCCCTTAAATAGGAGGTAACAAAAAAAAGTAATATCCCATATTTGTTTTTAACATTCCAGATATCTCCATACTAAATTAAATTACAATCGGTTCAGCGATTTAGCATCTGCCCCCTTCTAACCCCACAAGTTTGGGGTTGATGAAAAAACTGAATACCAAAATTTCATGAAAATCGTTGGAGCCGTTTCCGAGATTCAGATTATATATATACAAGAATTGCTAATCTTTGGGCCTATGTTCAGCAGTGGACTTCTAAAGGCTGAAGAAGAAGAAGAAGAATTGCTAGTTTAAATATATAAGATTATAATCGCCCCTTGCACAAAACCGTGCTGTTATAAAAACAATCAGACTTCGGGTTTTCATAAAAATAGCATTACATAATATCATATTTATGTCAATAATTAGACTGAATCAATTCATTTTTAAAAATTATCGAAATTCGTCTTATATCGGCCATTATACATTTTAGATTTTAGCATTGAGGCCTGTTACTATCAAATTATATTTGCATTTCATTTTGACTTAAGTCCATTTTACGCTATCTCTACTGCTTAGTTAATAAAAATAGTGTTTCTATGGCTACGTAAAACGTAATGATGTTGGCTGGCCCAATTATAATGCAGTACCTCACTTCCGCAAACCTCAGGTAGTTGACAGAATTCATTTGAAGAAAAACATTGGGTATTAGCTGTCTAGGGGCTATGTAGTCGCTGATATGAAGCAGTGTGTGTTATGTGTAAACTGTTGATGTTCCTTTTTTTTTGTTTTTTTTTTCTCCTTTTTATAAAAGGAGAAGGCAAAGGCGCTCAGCCATGCAGCCTAGACTGCTGTGTTGATGTTCCTATGAATGATAAATAAATAAATTATCCGGCAGGTGGCGATAGACTCGAAGAAGCGCGCGTTCAGCTGGGGCTTCGGCGGGTTTGGGCGGCTCGGGCACGCGGAGCAGCGCGACGAGAGCGTGCCGCGGCTCATCAAGTACTTCGACACGGTGGCGCGCGGCGTGCGCTCCGTCCACTGCGGCGGCACCTACAGCCTCGCCGTCAACGACTACGGTCTCTATACTCTATACATTACAAATATTTTCTTCGGATACAGATTTTAAATTAGTTGTGATTTTTGTTGCCAATTTTAAATTATTCATAAACGGTTAGTAGTGACGCTGACTATATTATCAATATATGCTTATCCACAGGCGCCCTCTTCATGTTCGGCCAGACAAAGAGGACTGGCGAGGCCAACATGTATCCCAAGCCAGTCCACGATCTTACAGGTGAGCCTTCTGTTTACTCTCGTAAAGTCCCACAGCCTGCTCATTTGTACTGTGAATCACATAACAAATATGCAGGTTATAAAAATGTGATTTTCAAGAAAATCAATAGCTGAAATTTGACACATTGTATGGATATATACATATTATTCATTACGTGGTTGAAAATTTTAAATCTCCTACATTATGTAGAAGGTTTTAAACTTGCAGCGATTTTTCTTATATTAGGGGAATCGATCGAAAGAATTGGAAGAAAAAAGGGGAGGCCTTTGCTCAGGAGTGGGACACATACGAGGCTAAAAAAAAAGAAAAGGGTATCGAGCTGTAACTAATCACAAGCATTCTCGAGTATATAACCTGTTGTATGAGGAAGATTTTGTCCATCAGGTTGGAACATCAAGAGCGTCGGCACGAGTAACACGTCGATAGTGATCGCGGCGGACGACTCGCTCATCTCGTGGGGGGTCTCGCCCACATACGGGGAACTGGTAAGATATTGTAATGTACATTTAACTGGTGGTAGCTCCCGTATGCGAGGGACTGTCTATTCCTACCGCCAAGCAGCAGTGTGCATGCACTGTGTGTTCCGGTTTGAAGGACATTGTAGCTAGCGTATTTACTGGGCATTATGAGGCTTAACATCTTGTGTCTCGGGGTGACGAGTTCAGTGGAGTACCACGCACAGCGACTACATAGCCCCTAGACACCTAATGCCCAATGTTTTTCTTCAAATGAATTCTGTCAATTACCTGCGGTTTGCGGAAGCGGGGTACTGCATTACGATTGGGCCAGCCAACATCATTATGTTTTACGTAGCCATAGAAACACTATTTTTAAAGGGTGCGTTACTTATTATGTAATGCTAAACAACTAAGCAATAGAGATAGCGTATAATGCACTGAAGTCAGCGATACGACCACCCATAAACACTAGCAACACCATCCAGCACCTTGAGTTACAAAGCACTGTGTGACATTCCACTGCGCTCGTCATCCTGAGACATAAGATGTTAAGTCTCACTATGGTTTCTCAAAACCGATCGCCTGTTATTCGACGTCTAGAGGCTGTATGTTCGCTGACCACGCAGTATTTTGTAATTCAAAGTTCTGTATAGTGTGGCTACTGTTTATGGGCGTTCGTATGAATTACCATCAGGTGAGCGCAATGCTCCTCGCGTCAATTATAGGCAAAAAAAATAAATAAAAAAAATATGTATCACCACAGTATTTAGAAATCTTTTGATAGATAGTGAATGAGTCATTAAAGTATTTTTTGTCTAAAAGCTTAGTTCCTTCTCTATTTTTTTTTACTGGAATGTGACTCCATTTCACCTGATGGTAAGCGATGCGGGGCCAGACAGATTCGACTCAAGAGTGACGATTACCGCTTGCCAATCTACACAATAATGCCGGCCTGTTTGAAATCATATATACACATTATAATTGTTACATGAAGCTTACAGAAAAAAGCAGTAATATCTGTGATTTCAGGGTATGGGGGAGATAAACAAGTCGTCCGCAAAGCCCAAGGAAGTGAGCCGCATGGACGGCCTTAACATATCGCAAGTGACCATGGGCTACTCCCACACGCTGCTGCTCTGCGACGACTCCCCCGACGAGGTGAAGCAGAAGCTCGCCAACTTGCCCGCCTTCGATCCTTAAACGGACTCGACACAAGCCTCTAGGCTCAACCAAGTGGCCAGCCACATTGCCATGTGAGTCTGTGACCCTTTCATGTCATTTAATGTTGTATTATGCGGTCCAGGGGTGGGTTTTATACAGGAGGGAACCAATTTGTGTGTTTTTATCAGTATTTTTATTGAAGTTTGCCAATACTATTATCATGAATTATTTAGCTCTTTTTTAAACATTTTACAATCTATACAATATCGGCATTGCGTAAATATGTTGTAATAATCAAGAACTTTTCGTTTTATCTTTTAAGACCTTATAATCAATGGGGACACTTTGAAAATGATTGAGAAAATAATTTAAAACCTGTAATTTTAAACAATTCCTGCAAAAACTGACATTATAAAACTATGTCCCTAATAATTATCCACAAAAGAGAACAAAAATACTGGCCAATTATATTGCACTAAAAAGCATTGCTCATTGTGTCCGTACCGCTGGGCCATATAAACAAGCATCCCAAACGACCCCTCCTAATACAGCCTACCCCTAGCGGACACGCTTTGGTGTATGTATAGATGTTTTTAAAACTCCTTTAATGTAAACGCACTGCCACTGACTGTTGTTCCATAGACTAAATAAAATGCATCAATTTTTTTCCATAGATAATTGCTGTTAACGTAAGACTGTAATATGTGTTTTTGAACGTATTATTTTTAGTCAATCACATGACTATATTAATGTGAATGTTTACAGGTGTTTTTGGTTTTTGGACGTACCTTGTTAATATTTTAATGATTGTGAGAGTAGACCGCAGACGGGTCTTTAGCGTCGTACTTTTCCTTATTGCATCAACATAAGTGTCCTCTATATTGAATATATTTAGACAGCGCGATGACGTTAACGGCTGAAGATACGCCATCCCGATAGCTATCCCTAGATCGATTCTGAAAATAAACGTCCGAAAATATAATGTATGCGTTTCGAAAGATTATTTACCCCCATCTCAATTCTATTCATAAAAGTTATGGTGCTTGTCCATTATACGATCGCGAAATACCCGTCTAAGTCAACTTGCGAATTATATGCCGTTAACGCATACTGCCACGTTAATAACGCTACTTTGTGTGACCTTTGGTATATTGACCTTAGACCTCGGACTGTGTCCCAGTATACTTGTAATGCTTAGTTAGTTAATTAGGTGTAAAATATTACGTACGTTATGAAAATTTTAGCGGAACGAGTTATAGAATTCATAATCAAATGATGCATCTAAATGAGGTGTGAGATATACCATACTATAATGTGGATTTAAGTTAGGCAGGGAGAATGTAATGCAGGGCACTGTAAGACATTTAACAAAATACCAAACAATAGCTCAATATTAATTATGTTTATGATACCAGCCCTGTATTATACACTGTCTCACTGCTGAGCACAAGCCTTCTCTACTACAGAGAGGGTTTAGGCTTTAGTCACCTACGCTGGCCTAGTGTAGGCTGGCAGACTTCACATACCTTGGAAGTTCTTAGGCAGAATTCTCAGGTATGTAGGTTTCCTCGCGATATGTATTCTTAATTTGTATTTATTTGACTAGTTAACCAACAAAAACAGTGAACTGTACTTAGTATAAGACGACTCGTTTCGCTAATTTGCACATGTTTTTTAATTAATTTATCCTCAACTTGACTGTCCATTTAGTAGGAGATGAACTTTTTTTCATTACTAGAACATGGGTCGTGTATTTGCGCTGAATATCGCACTTAGTGCCTGATGAGCCGAGAATTGTTGACCAATAGGAGCGCTTGAAATACACATGACGTCATCTGATCACTTTTATTGGTTAAAGATAAGCTCAGCTTTATGGTCAGGCACCTTTACAGGCGGTAGGCTCGGTAGAGTGCAAGGGCGTCGTTTTACGGCCGTGTTCTATAATATTCTACTTTTAATTTTCGATCCCATCCCGAGAATAAACCAATCATAAATATCTATCATAAATACAGCACTTGGTAAACGAAATGGACAACCAACGCCCCTTGAACTGTGCGCCGACGCTGCCTATGTGGGTACTTCGATGTGCCTTCAAAAATGTCAGGCGTACCTCTCATAAAAATATGTAGCCGTTTGTAATATGGAGATATTTTTTAAAGTAATATAAACATAATAAGTAGTAAGTACTAAATGCAGTTTTGTGTAACAAAATCTGATCACTACAGTGCAGCGTCTGAGAAATACAGGATAGTATCGGTTCTTAAAAAAATCCTGCGAACTCGCTGAGAGTAAGCCCTAATTTTACCATGCCATGTTATTAATTTGTCATCATCATCAGCCACGTGACGTCCACTAAAGATTTCCAAACCAACATGTCAATTTATTTAATTTAGCAACATATTAAATCTCTTGACAGTTCATCAAGGTTTCTGAGTGTCCAACCATGCCATAACAGGTGGTTATCTTCCTTAACGAGGCGTCCTTGGAGTCAATAACAAATAATTATAAACGGCGTGAAGATGTGTTGCAAAATTTTCATAATTAAGTTGTATAATAAAATGATATAGAATAATTATTATGTCGTCCTAGGATTTTTTAAACACGCCGAAAATATATTGAGGATTACTATATCGTCGATTTTAGCACAAGAATTAAATTAAAACAAATCATTTAATGAATTATAAAACAACACAACTTTAAATATTTGTCATTTTTTTACTTGATGACATTTCAATCAGCCGGCAAAAGAAGTTGACGTCTAGTTAACGTCTCTGTAATTTAGGACATGGACATTTATTATGCATCAATGGAATGTTGAACACATACTCCGAAGTAATAATACTAGCAATAGAACATTTTATTTTGGTTGTTTTCAATTATGTGTGAGTGGTGTCTGAAACATTCCTTTAATGATTGGTATAGTATTGTACTGTTACATTACTTTCATTGGACGCGCGATAATTTAACATGCGTGTGAATTTTGACGCTCGATTAACTAATTCTTTTCATTTCATTCATTCGTTCGATAATAAAGGCATTGGTGAAATTTGACCTAAAGTACATAAAAAGTTGAGTCAGTGAGTTACTGTGAGTGATGATAATGCAAGGATGATTGTTACTGACAACGCAAGGGCCTGCCACTGTACTGAAAGCTTCTGAAACTGAATACTAAGATATAATTACGACCTTATTCATAAACAGTTTATAAACCTGTTTTAGTTATAAAATGTTTTGTCTTCCTTCAAACTCTATTCAAAATTCATTCGAAGTCAAAACCAAAGACATTAAAGAGTATATTTATAGACCAGACATCGGGACCAAAAGTTATTATCAATTGGTAATAAGTCGCTGTCTTATCTGACATGTCCGTGTAACAAAACGGTATGCTTACATTTTGTAAAGTAACAATATTTTGGAAGGAAATATGCTAATATACGCATTACGACCATGTCAAAGTATGTTCTAATGAATTTTACATAGGTATTTTGTTATTTCACGGTAGATAGAGTTACTGACGAACAGGCTCAACATTTTTGTATGTAAATTTTCCCAATGTCCGCTCTATATAATCTTGGAACTCTGGTCAAAACATTCGATAACTAAAATAGGTTTATAACCTGTTTATGAATAAGGCTGTTAGTGTTACCCACAAGCATTTTCCTAATAGTTTTAAATTGACCAAATTGTACTAGATTAAGGATGAAGAATGTTACTGAACTAACCGTCGAAAGTCTATGTTTTATCATCCACGACGAACTTGGTCCAACACCGATTCCCTTTACAAATATTTGGGAATTACACAAATATTCATATGAGCTCTCGGATCAAGTACCTTTTGTCTAATAGACAATATAAATAAGAAAATAGGATTTGTGCTGTTACTGTGGTTTTTTCGTCCGTCATCTAGTACAAAGTAATAATCTATTCTATATAAATTATTTTTCAAAGTACATCGAAGAGGTTGTGTGAAATTGTATGAACTCGTGATACGCTCAATTATAACAGAAATTATTTTCTAATTTCTACAAGCGGTTATTATTCGACGTCTCAAGGATAATTTTATAAACGCACGCTGAGATTCCGTCTCGTTCCGAGTTTGAGCTGAGATCTATAAAATTAACTATCTATTGTAGGTACTAATCAAAATACTAATTATGATTGTACGTCGCACGCTGGTCTTTTTTTAAAAAGCAATAATATTTTTTTAAATATTTTAAAAATGTCTCTTTTGAAAAAGTATTGCGTGTTTTTTTTTATTTACTTGAGGAATTAGTTACTATTTATACATTTAAATTATAATGGACCGTTTCGTTTAATAACAATTGGGATAGGGATTATGTATTCAAAAATAATTATTAGGAATTATTAGAATAAATTTTTACTAATCTAAAATCTATTAGTATAAATAGTTACTTGTTATTATATATTTCACTCTAAAATATTAGTAAAGGCTTTCTCACATTAAGGTCGGGTTACATCGCATCGCAACAAAAAAATACTTAAATATAATTTAAAGTTCCACGCGCTATATTTTTGAAATGATAACTTGACTTTGGTGTAATAAGAATACCGATTCCCTGAAATCTCCGTTGTAGAAAAGTAGTTCCACAGTTCCTGACATTACGAGAGATATAAATCATTTACCATAAGCTTGTTTACTGGCTTAATTCGATTATAAAGCACTTTGGAATTCTTTTTATTATTATAATTAAAAAAAAATGCAATGCGATGCTACTGCCCAAGTGTTTGCAAGACATTATACGATTGCATTTTCTTTAATATACCTTCTAAATAATACTTCACTACGACATGACAATTTCACTTGAATATATGAAAATCGAATCTCTGAGGAATTCGGTTCATAATAACATCCCAATAAGAAGTATTCCCACCATTGAACACATTACCACAGTCTAGAGCTTCATGCAGTCTGTAAAGTCAATGTCAATTTTAGGGCGGTATTAATAAATCAATCTCAAGTTTGATTTACATCTCAAGTAGACATAATTCAATACATTATGTCTACTTGAGATGTAACTCATACTTGAGATTGATTTATTAATACCGCCCTTAGAGCTATTGAGGAATGATTCGAGTGGTACTCGGTATCATAGCCTGATCTCTGATTAGACTTCTCATACAGGCTGCATGAAACAGACTGCGACATTAGTATACGAGTTAATATTAAACTATTGTAATTAAAACATGTTTATAAACTATAAGTTCTGCAGGAAATCTGAATGATTCTGAAAGCATTTTGGTTCGTTGAATTTAACTGAAGCTTTGACAGCTAATTTCAATAATGACCTTTCTTCGCCCTACGTTCGGTGAATTTTCCGGTGATTTCCCACTAACAAAAAGACGTACCGCAGGCGAGAAGCCATTAATCACAGAATAAAACACAACATGCTTTCAGAATAATCCTTAACTTTATTTGGGTGACGAGCGTTTGCTGGTTATAAGTGCTCGATCAGTACGGCGAGTGAACTTTATCATTTTAATTAATATAAACCAACTTTCTAATGAATTCTACACATATATGATAGTTATTGTGTTTTTGGTTTGTTGACTGGTATTGACACTACGGCCAATACTTTTTTAAACGAGGGTAATACGCGCCTAACATGCAACGCGCAGTTAACTGTCAACTTTTACACTATAAATGTTGATGTCTGCTACGACTATACACGACGAATTGATTACCTACTCCTTTTATGGAAGTCTGTTAAAAAGCAGTGTTTTAAACGCGGTTTGCGCATCTGCCAGTGTCAAAGTTTTTGGAAGTTACATATATAATATTGTTTCTTTTTTATCCTCAGTAGTAGTAGTACTATGTCGAAGTAAAGCAGTGGCTACCTTACCAAGACTTTATCGAGGAGTTTTGGCGGCAACAAAACAAACACTTGACTAGCACAGTTATTTCAATTCACTTCCTTTGAGCCCTTTAATAGAACTATATTGGATAATATACCACCATAATTATGCAATGTATGTCATCAATAGTTCTTAGGTTTTTATTTCTTTTCTCCGAAATTAAGTAAAAGAAAAATATTTAAAAACGCAATCGTATTCAGAATTGAAAAATTAAGAAACGGTATGTTTGTTTTAGGCACTTTTAGATTTTGAAATGTTAATTGGATTGTTTATTGAAAACGACGGTAAATAGAATATTGTACAATCAGCCACATAAGTAGCAGAACACATTAAAAACTACAAAACGCTTCTACACATTAACTTCAGTCGAAATATTCTTTTTTCTTTATCTTAAATGAAGTTAAAGCCGTGAAGATTATATTAGTGAAAAAAAAAACGATTTTTGATACACCTGCAGACAGTTTAAAGGAGATTTGAAATTTTGAATTTGTTCAGCTACTTATGTGGCTGACTGTACTATTATGACAGACGTATAAAACATTGTTATTAGTAATTTATCTATACTAAGTGATTTGTACTTATTTTTCTAAATCCACTGCCACATGTGTAAAACGTCTTTATACTCTTATGCACGCATTGTTCTCGAATTATTAAAATACATGTTTATTATCGCTATGAATGCTCGTTGTCCTCCAGCCTTCAACGATCTTTCCAATTAAGTTTAAGATTATAGTTAAGGCATAGGTGTAAATTTAATTCTAGATTAACCGAAAGGTAAAAACAATATTATGCTTTATAATTTATAATAAAATCAGGTTTTTTAATATACAGGGTTATTTTGACATTGCGTTATTAAATGAAACCAGATACTCGTCTTTGCCTCTGCTAACATTATGCCAATATGAATATGGATGATTTTATCTATGAAAAACGAATATATTCATCAAAAATTTCAATTTTACTTTCTTGGTTTTTTTATAATTAGTAGTTTAGTGTGCATATTGCGTGTGCGTGAGTGTTTTTCCGAATGAAAGTGTAGTGATGCCGCTGCGACAAATCCTCTTAGAGTAGTAGTAGTGGCATTAGGGCATTGTAAACTTAGTTACTTTTCATTATTAATTTTACATCTATAGTTAAAATAACTTAATGGAAATTGCTATTTTCAAAGAGAATCAGTATGTGGTTTCGTTTAGTAACGCAATGTCAAATAATTTGTTTGATAAGCATAATTTTTTAAATCCATATTTAAGATCAATTGTTTTCAATTTGCGAATGAGCTTGACATTAAAGTACAGTGCGACAACAAATAAATATTGAAACAATATGTGCAGTCATCCTTCATGTTGATAAAAATTAAATACACATATTTATTATTTAAAAAATATTTTCAGAGACTGACACATGAGGTGATGAAGAATGAATCCAACAGTTCAAATTAGTCTTATTTAAAGTTTTTTTATGATATACGATAAAAAAAAATAGCGTAAATTAAAATACTAAAATGTTGATAGAGTCCAAATATCTAGTTGTATTTAATTTTTATTAACAGCACATTTTCTTAGGTTCTTTTGGTTGTTGTTTTCCTTCGGTTTAAATAGTGTAATTTGCTAAGGTACTTATTTACTTAAGGTTTAATGTTAAGTATCATTGTCGTGTCAATGTAAAACATTCCCACTACCGTGTGACTAAATAGACTGTTTATGAAATCTTTATAATTATGATAGAACAAAATGTGTACTCGATGTCAATCTGCCCATCCTGGCAGACAATGATCCGCCATATTGGATTAAATGGCGCGGTAACGATCCTCATCTTGTCAAGATGGCGTCTAATGGATTTGATTTAGCATTCAGCCAGGATGGTATCTCACTAGTTATGTAAATTGTACGATCTATAATATGTGGAGTAAATAATATAGTGTTGTTTCTACTTCCGTGTCACGTATTAATTTCTTACGTCTCTCGCTCTTGGCGTGTACTAATGTAAAGTCTATCACTAAGTAACCCATATATACAGGTTTTTTAAAGAATTTATTGTTAGAGGGGATAATCTCAGTGACTGGATGTTATGTGTGAACTAACGGGTACAAAATAATGTAAAAACCTTGCCAACGAGTTTGAAACTTGATTTGATAATAAACTTTTTCTTTTTCTTTATTGGTGTGTTTTATTGTAGATGTATAACTTCCTAGTGCTGTCGTGACTACAGTAGGCCTGATGGTAAATCTGAACAGTCCAATGAGAGATGCTGTATCTCTACACCAGGGACTCCCAAACTTATTTTTACTGTGACACTATTGAGAATTTGCCATTTTTATACGACTCTCCCTCAATTCAGCAATCCAAGGAAACCGCACGGCAGTACCGAAAGCTGTGGGCCATGCAGGCGACCACGGCCAGCAGCGAGAGGTCTCGCCGACCATTGCTCAGGGAGCGCGCTGCTCGTCCCCAGGCTTGGCAAAACTCCGACGTGTGCTGGGTCGTATCCAACGGGCAGTTGTCACAATGGTGACAGTCATCACCTCCGTGCCTACAAACCGACAAAAATAGTAGCCACCATGCTCGATGAACGCCTGTCTTAGACAAAACGTTACCGCGTCCTGGCGCCTGTCCAGCCATTCGGCAAAGACAGGGCGCATTGCCGCGACGACCTTGAGCCCCACTGACGGGACTTCCAGCTTTAGACGTTACTCATCTGTCTAATCTCCACTTCTCTCGGGGCCTGACGTTGCCCGTGTCTGAACGATTCCTCCTGCCACTGGACGGCAACGGAAAGAGATTTCGCGTCCAGATCCCTGTGTAAAAAGCCAGCTAATAAGCAAGCTGCCCCGAAAGAGACCGTGCTGTACGGGCTGATCGCCCTCTGCGCTACTACTCGCTGTGGTTGCAAGTCTGCCTACTTCTTTAGGAAAAAAGGCGTATTATGTGGGCATTTTCTTAAAATGCACAATGTTTTTACGACATGTATTAATATTATGGCACCGGCCCGAAAAATATATATAAAACAGTTTTTATATTTTACTCTTCTTTTATTATACAAAATTGTATAGGTGATTTGATGTTATGAATATGTTCAGCTAAGAACTTAAGTGGCTGACTGTACAACGTATAGAAAAAAAATTAACCACCATATTTCTGTAATATGTTATCTTTACTTTAGGTGTTTCAAATTTAAATTGTTGGTTTTTTTTTTTATGGCATTGAATGACGAGCCTAGCATGCCGTGCGCCAGATGGTAAGCGATACGACCACCCATAAACAGTAGCAACACCATCCAGCACCTTGACTTACAAAGTACTGTGTGGCATTCCACTGCGCTCGTCATCCTGAGACATAAGATGTTAAGTCTCACTATGTCCTGTAGTTCCACTGGCTACAATGTCCTTCAAACCGAAACACAACAATGCATGCACACTGCTGCTTGGCGGTAGGAATAGACATTGCGGTGGTACCCACCCAGACGGTCTCTTACATATGAGAGACCTACCACCAGTTCCGTTCAGTGCTTCTCCTCCCAAAGTACCTACGCTCATTTTGCAACCAACACTATTAGAAAAAATTACACTATTAAAAAGGATCATTTTTAAAATTAATTCGTAAATCTTTGCTATTAGTCTAAGATCTTTGCACATACCCGGCCATAAATCGTGCGCCGAAATGTATGGAGCCTTTGATTTATAATATAACAATAATATTATGATTTTAATGTATGGAACTTTTGATTATTAAGCTCAAAACAATTTGCTTATATTATACAAGCCCTCCCTTAGACTTATATTAGCAACGACTCCAAAATTTGTTATCAGTATGTTAAAATATAATTTATCAGTTTTTAGTAGTTTTTGAAGGCAGTTTAATTTTATTTGATATTCCGAGTAAAGTGAGTTACTAATTCCCAAAGTAATCAAAAGATGTCGTTGTTACAAAGTATTTAATGTTATTGTTCCGAAATTAGGCTGTATAAGATTGTTATCTTTACGTAGCCGTTTACGAAGAAAATAAATGAACAGTGTTGCCAGTTGTTTAATAGTTACAAAATTAGTACAATTGAGTGTCTGTTTGTACTCTTTTTGGCTATTTTTACGCCGGCCTTAGACCTTAATGAAGGTAGAACGAGATTGTCTTTTGACATTATTTTCTCCAGTTTCTGTTAAAAGATAAGCTAAAAGGGGTACACAAACAAACTGTATTTATTGTTATTTATTTATTACATACTCATCATCACATCACTTAAATTGTTACTAAAATATTAAGAAATTCGTAAAATTTTAAAATAAAAAACATACATACAAGTGAAACTAATATAAAGCGTGTAAAAAGGAAAAAAAATGCACCGCAAACAGCTATAAAATTTGTGACGTTTATGGACCTCATGCAGTATCAGTAAGACTAGCACAAAGTTTGTTTAAGCGTTTTCAATCCGTGAATTTTGATGTCAAAAATGCACCTCGCTCTGGTCCCCTTGTTACGGATAAAGTAGACGCGATTTTTGAAAAAGTGGAGCAAGATCGACGTGTCAGTAGTTACGACATAGGTGAAGAACTGAGAATTAACCACAAAATAGTTTTGACCCATTTGAAAAAAGGTGGGTACACAAAAATGCTCGATATTTAGGTGCCACACGAGCTGACTGAAAGAAAACCGTGTACTCATTTGCGATTCTTTATTGAGACGTAATGAAACCGAAACGGTTTTGAAGAGATTGATAACTGGTGATGAAAAGTGAATCACGTACGACAAGAACGTACGAAAAAAGTCGTGGTCAAAGGTCGGTCAGGCTTCATAGACTGTGGTAAAACCTGGGTTAACACGTTATAAGGTGACGCTGTGTGTATGGTGGGATTGGAAGGGCATTGTTCATTATGAGCTTTTAGCGCCGGGCAGAACCATCGATTCGGATTTCTACTGCCAACAACTAATGAGATTAAAGCAAGAAGTTGAGAGAAAGCGGCTGGAATTGACCAATAGAAAGGGCATGGTCTTTCATCACAATAACGCTAGACCACACACATTTTTAGCCACTCAGCAAAAATTAAGACAGTTTGGCTGGAAGGTGTTAATGCATCCACCATATAGCCCCGACCTTGCACCTTCAGATTTCCACCTGTTTCGGTTCTTTAGAATTCTTTAGACAGTGTTAGATTAACATAAAGAGAGGACTGCCAAAACTACTTTGCGTTTTTTTAATCAGAAGTATACCGCCAAGCAACAGTGTGCATGCACTGTTGTGTTTCGGTTTGAAGGACATTGTAGCCAGTATAACTACTGGACATAATGAGACTTGACATCTTATGTCTCAGGGTGACGAGCGCAGTGGAATGCCACACAGTACTTTGTTAGTCAAGGTGCTGGATGGTGTTGCTACTGTTTATGGGTGGTCGTATCGCTTACCATCAGGCGAACGGCATGCTCGTCTCGTCATTAAATGCAATAAAAAAAAAAAAAAAAAAAAAAAAAAAAAAAAAAGTACCAAAATTTCTACAGCAACGGCATCATGTCACTACGTAAAGGTGGCAGAATGTCATCGAACAAAATGGCACATATATAATGTAATTAAATATAAATAAACTTTAAAAAAAGAAGTCTCGAGTTTTCATATAAAATGCGAAGAAACTTTTCTCTAAGCTGTGGATGCTTCAAAACATAAAAATAAACAATTCAAATGTAAAATTCTATTACGTTCCTAAGAATAGTACCTAAGTACTTACATTCCATGGTAATGTGAAAAGCGACAAAAATATGGAACTATGGAACCAATTGCTGCCAGCAGCATTTCCGGATAGATGAGACCTGGCGACCTTCAAAAAAAGAACGTATTCCCACCTAAAAGGCCGGGAACGCGTCTCTATGCCCCCTGGTATTACAGATTTTCATGGATGTCAATGATTACTTACCATCAGGTGAACCGTATGCTCGCTTGCCCCCTATATCATAAAAAAAACTATGGAAACATCCATAGTATGACTTCCAAAAGCATTTACAAATATCTCATTGTGGAATTTATAAAAATAAAGAAATTTTGAACTTCATATTTAATACAAACAAATCTGTAATTAAGCGAATTTAACCTTATAATTTGCTTCAATAAAATCAAAATAACTGGCTCCCATCTAAAAAAAAGCATAATCGGTCCACGCGGCGTATCAATAATCATCGACAGGAAACCAGATTTTAAAATTGTTGTCATATTAAAAAAATATACATTATTATAGGTCTGAAAAGTGTCTTTTTTAGACCACATCTGGCTCTTGTATCGATTTTGGGCTGCCACATATAGTTCGTGCAGTTTACCTATAGGGTGGAGCAAAAACATACAGCGTCACTGCCTATGCGGCTAAAACTAAAAAATAACCATACCTTCGCCGTATTTTTGAGTTAAACTATCTTACTCCTGATCCGAACTTATCCGAATGCACTCTAGATAATAATAAAAAAAACTCTTTAAAAACCACTACACACTAAATAACAAAAAACTGAACCGCCTTCAAAAACGACTAAAAAAAACACTAAAAACTAAAAAATAATGAAGAATTTTCCAAATCGGCTATTAAATAACGGAGTACTGAGGTCACAATCATAAAATTACGCCTCTGCGTGTCCCTGAAAAGGTAAAAAAGCGTGATGTTATTTTTATATGTATACAAGAAATGGACCAAATAAATTTCAACGCAAAAACACCAAAAGACAAAGTCATCGAAAAGCAAAATTCGAAATTTCGTATACTTGGACGTCAAATTATTTCAAGTTATTTTGGTTTTAAAACCAAACTATTCAACCGATTTTTATAAAAATTCTATAAGGCTAATCTGAAAGTACATTCTACAAAGAAATAAAGAATTTTCCAAATCGGTCAATAAATGACGGAGTTCTGAGGTAACAGACATACAAAAAAAGTGTGTGTACTTATGTACACGCGTTAGAGAAGTTATACTTCTTTGGCGTAACAAGATAAAAATCTTTTTAAATGACGCGCCAAAAGAAGTATAATTTCAATATCTTTCGCCTTATTCTACGTTCAAAATTCAAAACTAAAATGTTGACTATAGCTAACTTCAGGTTGTCGGGTTTTCATGACGGTGTGCGCGCGCATCGTAAAAATTTACTCTCATCATTTTTCCCTAACGCGCCAAAAGAAGTATAACTTCAAAAATACACGTTGAATTGAGAACCTCCTCCTTTTTTAAACTCGTTATAAAAAATGTATCTTCATATACGGCTTATTAACCAATTATTGAAGCAAATCATTTTTACAATCGTGTTTTTATGTTTATATACCGATACCTTAAATATTTTTTTAGCTTGATGTCTAATTTAAGTTTAACATTGTTATATCTTATAAGGCTAAATTATCATTTTGGTTTGTAATATTTTTTGTCATTATTTATAGTTTCGTTTATGTGTAAGGCAATTGCAATAGTTTAAATAAATCTACTAATTTGGTTTATTACAATATAATTTACTTGCTTTTTTTTCATTTGAAATCATAATTACATTTTTTATGTTTACTTATGTCACTGTATAATTCTAAAAGCAATTGCTGGTAGCCCCGGTACCAAATACCAATTTATATTCTATAGTCTATGTTCAGTCAGTCCGCCAGTCCGCTGTTCGCTGTCTAAAAAAAACGCTATGGTTACGTTAAACGGGGAGTGTTTTTAATTTCTAATATATTTCAGGTCAGTACTTATATATTTTATTTTTCTCAATGTTTAGACATAATCGTGAATAATAATGCGATAAGTTTACTCGTACGTGGCGTAATTATTGTTCAACAGAATATTTAGTGTTGTGCGGTAGTTTGTACTGGAGAGCTTTGCGAAAGGATTAGCGATGCTCCTTATGATTTGTCTTGGCGGGTGAGGTGCCTGGTCTATCCTTCGTGTGGGTGGGTGATTGTCAAAATTGTTCGTCCGACCCGAGCTCTAAGTAGGTACCGATGGACCTTTTTCTTCTAAATTTATACCAGAGTCCGTTCACCTACCTATGTGTAACACTTTCGGTACCGTCGCTCTGAATACGAATTTAGCTATTTAATTTTGATAAAATTCTACGTACGTAGTGGATAGTGGTGCTTCGGTGCATTTCACCGGCGGATGCACAGGTAAGTGGGTTGTAGTATTGTTTTAACTTTATATCCGCTTGTCACGTTATTAATTCGGTATTGTGACAATCTTGGTGGTCTGCCAACCCCTGGCGCAGGCTGCTGATTAATGCACGCTTTTTGATACACATTATAGGCTTGTAAGATTTGTCAAGTATTATTTGTCAGTCTTAAATTATTGTTGAAAGTTCAGGTTTTTATAAACAAAGAGAAAATGTTTTAGATACTGTTATGTACTCACATAAATCACGTAATTATTGCAGATGCACACTCGCTTCTTGTCATGGGCACATCCAGACTAACGGTTTTTTATCTACCCCCATTTCATACATAACATGCCTTCCCCTTTAGATAGTTCTGCCCCTCAAAGTCCACTTTTATCACTCCCAACTGTGTAACACTAAATAAAGTCTTTTTGTTTTATTTTTTACTGTCTATATTATTAATTATTAAACTATGGGTATTTATTAATTATTTTGTAGTATGAAAATGACAACTTGGCTATGGCTATTCTGTATAAATTTCATCATCTTCGTCTTCTAAGCTATCTTCAAGGCTATAATGCCTCCCGGATTTAATCTTCTTCGATACATCTGATAGTGGTGAGGTTGAAAGTGCCCTTTTATTCCGTGTCAGTTCTCCTGTATTGTTAGGTAGAACTAAGTCTTGTGGCCCTGATACTCCAATAATGTCAGCCCATTTTCTTGGTGACGGTATATCCACCTCACCATCTTCATCGCTATTGTCTATAGTTTGGTCTGTGTCTAGCATTTTTTCTGAGTTCTGTCCATCATTAATTTCTCTGACATGCATCTGATTAATATGTCGTAACAACATTTTCCCATTCCACCGCACCAAGGATCTGCAAACTCCTACTTTCTTTTCTACTATTCCTGGCAACCATTTAGGCCCTTTACCATAATTCCGGACATATACTGATTGTCCAATACTGAAAGATCGTATCTTCAACCTCTCATTTTTCTCCTCAGCACTGAATGTTTTCTTGCTTTTAAAAGATAAGGGGTTAAGATAATCAAATTTAGTTCTAAACCGGCGGCTGTTCAATAGTTCAGCCGGAGTTTTTTCATTCACGGTATTAGGGGTAGCCCGTAGCCCATATAGTATTTTAGGCAGCCGTATATGCCAAGGTGCAGATGTTATCTTCTTCAGCTTATTCTTTATTGTTTGAACTGTATGTTCAGCCTGTCCATTTGATGCTGGATGGTAGGGAGCAATCAAAATTTGTCTAATGCCATAACTCTTCAGGTATTTTTTAAACTCGTCAGATGTAAAACTTCTGCCATTATCACTCACAATAGTGTCAGGTAGCCCTTGCTCTGTGAAAATATCTCTCAATGTGCTGATCAAAGTAGTACTACTCAGGTCCTTGGCTATATTTACTTCTGGCCATTTAGAATAAGCGTCTACCAGTATCAAAAAGTATTTTCCTTGAAATGGTCCAGCATAATCAATATGCAACCTAGACCAAGGTTTATGGGTTTGTACCCAATGATGTGTGATTTGGGTTGGCATATTTCTATTCTCTGCGCATATATTACAATTTTTTTCAATTTTTTCTATTTGTTTATCCATTGCAGGCCACCAAAAATAGCTCCTGGCTAAGGCCTTTGTGATGACTATACCATCATGGTTTCTATGTAATTCTTCCAGAATTTGTTTCCGCATGTTTTCAGGTATGACCACCCTATTACCCCATAATATACAATTATTATACTCCGATAACTCATTTCTCCGCAGCCAAAATAATTTATAATCTTCCTCTACCTTGGTGGGCCATCCATTTCTTATCCAATATATACTAATATAATACTTTACTTAATATTTTATCTTTCCCTGTAAATCTGGTCACTTCTCTTGCTGTAAATTCTAATTCTAGTGGGGTCTCTTCTATCAAAAGTACTCCTGCACACTTATCTTTGGTAGTCGCCTCCACTGCTGGCCAACGACTTAAGGCATCTGCATTACCCAAACTCTTACCCTGCACATATTGAATCTCATAATCATATGAATTCAATAATAATGCCCATCTCAACATCCTGGGTGAAATTATGTTGGGAATTGGCTTTCCTGGTCCAAAAATACCCAATAATGGCTTATGATCTGTTTTTATAATTACTTTTCGACCACTTATATATTGGTGGAATTTCTTTAACCCAAAAACTATGGATGCAGCTTCTTTGTCTATTTGAGCATAATTTCGCTCATGCACGTTCATTGTCCTTGATGCAAACATGACTGGTCTCAATGTTCCATCATCCATCTCATGTTCCAGAACCGCTCCAAGTCCAAATTGCGATGCATCACACGACATTATTAGCTTTCTCTTGCTATCATAGTGAACTAAAGTATCATCACTAGACAGCATTGACTTTAAGGTTTCAAAAGCAGTGTGATGTTCCTTGTTCCATCTCCATTTAGACTCTCTTTCTAATAACCGGTATAAAGGCTCAGCTATTGTGGCTTTATGTGGTAAAAATCTATCATAAAAATTAAGTAACCCTAAGAATGCCTGTAATTCTTTAATATTCCTAGGTGCTTCTGTCTTTTCAATGCAATTAATCTTCTCTTTACTAGGATGTATACCAGACTCATCTACAACATATCCCAGGAATGTAACTTTTGGCACTGTAAACATACATTTTTCTCGGTTAACTTTAAGGCCAGCTTTTTTTAATCTCTGCAATACCTGTTCTAGCCTTTCATTATGTTGATTTATGTTGTTGCCACATATAAGTATATCATCTAATAGAATTGCGATCCCCTTGATGTCCGCTAGTAATGAGGTCATCAGCCTTTGAAATATTCCTGGGCATGCTTTAACACCGAAAGCCAAGCGTTTCATTTTGTAAAGACCTTTAGGGGTATTCAAGGTTAATAGAGTTGCAGTTTGATCATCCACAGCCACCTGTGTATATGCTTGTTCCAAATCAATCTTAGAGAATATTACCCCCCCCTTGCAGTTCCGCAAATGCTTCATTAAATGTAGGCAATGGATATGTGTCAGTGTTTGTAACTGCATTAACTGTGGATCGATAGTCCATTACAATCCATTACATTCAGCGATCTGTTTATTTGTTCCTTTTGATTTCACTAAACAAGCCGCTTCTATATGTCCTATTTTCCCACAATGAAAACATTTACTCCAGCGAAATTTACATTGCCCATTATGTGACTTACCACAACGAAAACAATTCGATTTATGTACCATATACGAATTTTGTTTACTTGCCACCTTATTTACTTCCATAGGCTCCCCCATGTCCTGTTCTGGAATGCAGGAGGTTGGGGTAGTTTGTACAATTATATTTGAATCTATGTTTGCCGTTTCATAAGACAGGGCAATTTCACAAGCTTGTTCAAATGATAACTGACTTTGTTGTAACATTTTTTTTTGAATATCCTTATCCAATATTCCACACACCAATCTATCTCTTAAAGTGCGATTTAGATCCACAAAATTGCAATATATACTTAATTTCCATAACTGAGCTATATAATCCCTCATTTTTTCATCTTCCTTTTGATTCCTAGTGTGAAACCTATAAGATTCGACTATTTCATTAGGCGTTGGATGGAAATGGTTGTTCAAAGTTTCGACAATACTATCGAAAGTAACCTCACTTAATTTCGTTGGTGAACTCAACGAAACAATCAAATCATATAACTCAGGGCCACAAACTGCGAGTAAATTTGCTTTTTTCTTTGCGTCTTCTTCAATTGAACTAGCCTGAAGACAATACGAAAATCTTTCGATATAATTTTGCCAACACCCATGTGCCAAGTCAAACTCGTTAAATTTTATACCCATATTTATTTATGCGTTTATAACACTTATTGCACTTAATTTTCACTTTTTTACCGATTACCTCGTCGCCACTGTTATGTACTCACATAAATCACGTAATTATTGCAGATGCACACTCGCTTCTTGTCATGGGCACATCCAGACTAACGGTTTTTTATCTACCCCCCATTTCATACATAACAGATACAATAAAATAATCACAATTTAACGTTACAATCAAACTGTGACTGATGGCATGCTAAAAAAATTCATGGTCAAATATTTAAGTAACATAACATGTTATGTATGAAATGGGGGGTAGATAAAAAACAGTTAGTCTGGATGTGCCCATGACAAGAAGCGAGTGTGCATCTGCAATAATTACGTGATTTATGTGAGTACATAACAGTGGCGACGAGGTAATCGGTAAAAAAAGTGAAAATTAAGTGCAATAAGTGTTATAAACGCATAAATAAATATGGGTATAAAATTTAACGAGTTTGACTTGGCACATGGGTGTTGGCAAAATTATATCGAAAGATTTTCGTATTGTCTTCAGGCTAGTTCAATTGAAGAAGACGCAAAGAAAAAAGCAAATTTACTCGCAGTTTGTGGCCCTGAGTTATATGATTTGATTGTTTCGTTGAGTTCACCAACGAAATTAAGTGAGGTTACTTTCGATAGTATTGTCGAAACTTTGAACAACCATTTCCATCCAACGCCTAATGAAATAGTCGAATCTTATAGGTTTCACACTAGGAATCAAAAGGAAGATGAAAAAATGAGGGATTATATAGCTCAGTTATGGAAATTAAGTATATATTGCAATTTTGTGGATCTAAATCGCACTTTAAGAGATAGATTGGTGTGTGGAATATTGGATAAGGATATTCAAAAAAAAATGTTACAACAAAGTCAGTTATCATTTGAACAAGCTTGTGAAATTGCCCTGTCTTATGAAACGGCAAACATAGATTCAAATATAATTGTACAAACTACCCCAACCTCCTGCATTCCAGAACAGGACATGGGGGAGCCTATGGAAGTAAATAAGGTGGCAAGTAAACAAAATTCGTATATGGTACATAAATCGAATTGTTTTCGTTGTGGTAAGTCACATAATGGGCAATGTAAATTTCGCTGGAGTAAATGTTTTCATTGTGGGAAAATAGGACATATAGAAGCGGCTTGTTTAGTGAAATCAAAAGGAACAAATAAACAGATCGCTGAATGTAATGGATTGTAATGGACTATCGATCCACAGTTAATGCAGTTACAAACACTGACACATATCCATTGCCTACATTTAATGAAGCATTTGCGGAACTGCAAGGGGGGGGTAATATTCTCTAAGATTGATTTGGAACAAGCATATACACAGGTGGCTGTGGATGATCAAACTGCAACTCTATTAACCTTGAATACCCCTAAAGGTCTTTACAAAATGAAACGCTTGGCTTTCGGTGTTAAAGCATGCCCAGGAATATTTCAAAGGCTGATGACCTCATTACTAGCGGACATCAAGGGGATCGCAATTCTATTAGATGATATACTTATATGTGGCAACAACATAAATCAACATAATGAAAGGCTAGAACAGGTATTGCAGAGATTAAAAAAAGCTGGCCTTAAAGTTAACCGAGAAAAATGTATGTTTACAGTGCCAAAAGTTACATTCCTGGGATATGTTGTAGATGAGTCTGGTATACATCCTAGTAAAGAGAAGATTAATTGCATTGAAAAGACAGAAGCACCTAGGAATATTAAAGAATTACAGGCATTCTTAGGGTTACTTAATTTTTATGATAGATTTTTACCACATAAAGCCACAATAGCTGAGCCTTTATACCGGTTATTAGAAAGAGAGTCTAAATGGAGATGGAACAAGGAACATCACACTGCTTTTGAAACCTTAAAGTCAATGCTGTCTAGTGATGATACTTTAGTTCACTATGATAGCAAGAGAAAGCTAATAATGTCGTGTGATGCATCGCAATTTGGACTTGGAGCGGTTCTGGAACATGAGATGGATGATGGAACATTGAGACCAGTCATGTTTGCATCAAGGACAATGAACGTGCATGAGCGAAATTATGCTCAAATAGACAAAGAAGCTGCATCCATAGTTTTTGGGTTAAAGAAATTCCACCAATATATAAGTGGTCGAAAAGTAATTATAAAAACAGATCATAAGCCATTATTGGGTATTTTTGGACCAGGAAAGCCAATTCCCAACATAATTTCACCCAGGATGTTGAGATGGGCATTATTATTGAATTCATATGATTATGAGATTCAATATGTGCAGGGTAAGAGTTTGGGTAATGCAGATGCCTTAAGTCGTTGGCCAGCAGTGGAGGCGACTACCAAAGATAAGTGTGCAGGAGTACTTTTGATAGAAGAGACCCCACTAGAATTAGAATTTACAGCAAGAGAAGTGACCAGATTTACAGGGAAAGATAAAATATTAAGTAAAGTATTATATTAGTATATATTGGATAAGAAATGGATGGCCCACCAAGGTAGAGGAAGATTATAAATTATTTTGGCTGCGGAGAAATGAGTTATCGGAGTATAATAATTGTATATTATGGGGTAATAGGGTGGTCATACCTGAAAACATGCGGAAACAAATTCTGGAAGAATTACATAGAAACCATGATGGTATAGTCATCACAAAGGCCTTAGCCAGGAGCTATTTTTGGTGGCCTGCAATGGATAAACAAATAGAAAAAATTGAAAAAAATTGTAATATATGCGCAGAGAATAGAAATATGCCAACCCAAATCACACATCATTGGGTACAAACCCATAAACCTTGGTCTAGGTTGCATATTGATTATGCTGGACCATTTCAAGGAAAATACTTTTTGATACTGGTAGACGCTTATTCTAAATGGCCAGAAGTAAATATAGCCAAGGACCTGAGTAGTACTACTTTGATCAGCACATTGAGAGATATTTTCACAGAGCAAGGGCTACCTGACACTATTGTGAGTGATAATGGCAGAAGTTTTACATCTGACGAGTTTAAAAAATACCTGAAGAGTTATGGCATTAGACAAATTTTGATTGCTCCCTACCATCCAGCATCAAATGGACAGGCTGAACGTACAGTTCAAACAATAAAGAATAAGCTGAAGAAGATAACATCTGCACCTTGGCATATACGGCTGCCTAAAATACTATATGGGCTACGGGCTACCCCTAATACCGTGAATGAAAAAACTCCGGCTGAACTATTGAACAGCCGCCGGTTTAGAACTAAATTTGATTATCTTAACCCCTTATCTTTTAAAAGCAAGAAAACATTCAGTGCTGAGGAGAAAAATGAGAGGTTGAAGATACGATCTTTCAGTATTGGACAATCAGTATATGTCCGGAATTATGGTAAAGGGCCTAAATGGTTGCCAGGAATAGTAGAAAAGAAAGTAGGAGTTTGCAGATCCTTGGTGCGGTGGAATGGGAAAATGTTGTTACGACATATTAATCAGATGCATGTCAGAGAAATTAATGATGGACAGAACTCAGAAAAAATGCTAGACACAGACCAAACTATAGACAATAGCGATGAAGATGGTGAGGTGGATATACCGTCACCAAGAAAATGGGCTGACATTATTGGAGTATCAGGGCCACAAGACTTAGTTCTACCTAACAATACAGGAGAACTGACACGGAATAAAAGGGCACTTTCAACCTCACCACTATCAGATGTATCGAAGAAGATTAAATCCGGGAGGCATTATAGCCTTGAAGATAGCTTAGAAGACGAAGATGATGAAATTTATACAGAATAGCCATAGCCAAGTTGTCATTTTCATACTACAAAATAATTAATAAATACCCATAGTTTAATAATTAATAATATAGACAGTAAAAAATAAAACAAAAAGACTTTATTTAGTGTTACACAGTTGGGAGTGATAAAAGTGGACTTTGAGGGGCAGAACTATCTAAAGGGGAAGGCATGTTATGTATGAAATGGGGGTAGATAAAAAACCGTTAGTCTGGATGTGCCCATGACAAGAAGCGAGTGTGCATCTGCAATAATTACGTGATTTATGTGAGTACATAACATAACAGATTACTCACTTTTTAAAACATTATGAAAAGCATATAATTTAACTCATATTTACATGGTAATTATCAGATATGACTTATCTCCTTATCTTGCACATTGTTGGAAATCAATTATAATTGGTATGTTGTTTCTTTATAATATTAACAAGGGATTAACTGAAGTGGTGTTGTAACTACACTATTCATTCTTCTTGAAAAATAGTCTCAGTTTTAATATGGACTACCTGTTCTTTGCATGTGGAAAGAAAAAGGATCACCCAAAAATAAGTTTTCAAATACACAATATCCTGTAGGAATAATGCTTTAACATGTAATCTATCAAAAGACCTTGCGGTTTTATATTTTCTTTATTTAACATTATATAATAACAAAATTTGAAATTAGGTCATTATAAAACAATAAGATAAAGACTTCAGATTTTTAAAGATTCTTTGATAAAAAAGAAAGACTACTGTTGGACAAGACAGGACAAAATCCAAATGTTTTTTTGCTACAAATCTATTTAATGAAGTATTAACAAGAAAATATTAATTGAGTTTCCATCGACCCTCCCTTTACATTTATCTTGTATTGGTTAAACATGTGAGATATTTCATAAATTACTATCAATATATGTTATTGTAATCAACAATTGCATTTATTGTAGATCTTGGAGCGACCCTCCATAAATGTTCAATCTAACGCAATGACCAAATAACAAGGCACATAATGTAATGTCCCTAAACTACAGCACTGCATAAGTCAACATATTTTTTTTTTTTTTTATATATAGGCGATCCTGCAGTCAACACCAGGGGAATCCTGCGAATGGGATACTGGATTCCCCCGGCTTGACGACTGCAGGGGCCTGGGAAGGAAGTGGAGAGGAGTATGGATGGGAAGGTGGGGGGAGGGAGGAAGGTTCGCAGGATGGGTGGAAAGAGAGGGTGCCAGGAAATGTTCGCGGGCCCTTTTAGGCCTCAATGTGTTTTACAACCAAGAGGTATACACACTGAACTGTGTGCCTCGGCCCGCGACTAATGTCCCCCCGCGCATGGGCGTGCATTGGGTGTGAAGACCCAAAGCACAAGAATTGCCTCGGGGGGCTAAGTCAACATATTAGATTGCTTAAACATTAAAACAAAATTTTATCTCTGTTCGAATTTCCATAGTAATTACTTCCATTTTGATGAAATGACATTAATACCTATCAAGTGACTCAATACCTTAGATGGTAGTAATTTAGAGCACATATAGGGCTATCGGTGCGCTCACCATCAAGTGGAGTTTACTATGACGGGACAAATTAATGTTCACATACATTCAAAAAACCAGTTCAGTTACAAATGTATACAATTTATGCAATAGATCAAAGTGAAACAATGGCACACATTGATTGTGTCATGCATCTCTTAACAGGTTTTATTAAGGCTAATTCATATTAATTAGACAATGAAATTTAACTGCGTTGATGTCTGTACCATTTGTGTCAACATCTTATATGTGGGTATTATATTTTGGTGACCCATATTTGGAAGTTGGTGCATGAATAAACTGTTCTTCACTGTTTGCTATCTATAATTTAATTTAACAATATTTAGAGATTAAATTATGATAAATTGTAAACCTGTTTATTTTTTGTAGTCATTTAAATACCAATTAGAAAGGTATATTATTCTCTGAAAATTATTTAAATTGACAATGTTGTTAATGTAGAACATATTAGGCCTATTGCTCATAAATTTTGTATTAATAAATTTTTGATTGAACAAGACTGAGTGCTATGGAGTCTTTGGGTGTGTTTATTCCAACTTAATATGGTGACTAGTAGTTCATTTTCATAAATCATCATGTTGACATAAAGAACAATAATATTTTTTATTTGTGGAAGACTTATTAAAATACAATTTGTCACATAAGTTTACAAATCTCCGAACAGGTGACCTTGGCTCTGCAGTCTTACCGTAATGCTTATGTTGAGCACAAATATTTGTAAATGGAAATTCATTCATGAATACATTCCCAAAACTACTTATGTATTGAACTTTTAGTTGACATGACAAAGAGGTGCATAGCATGCATACTTCACTATGGTATTGATTTCCCATTGTGTGATAGGGATGACTAATGCTATATTAAACTTAGATAGAATTCATTTTTGCATGAACCAGTTCCTTTCGAAATAGATATTATTTGCGATCAGTATTTTTAGTTACATGCACTATTTTAACATCATATTTGTCTTACCTTACTTCTTACGTAATATTACAAATGCGAAAGTTTGTGAAAATGTTTGGATGTTTGGTAGAAGTTGCTGGTTAGAAGTAAACACAGAAACAACTAAACAGATTTTGATGAAATTTGGTACACGGGTAGATCATGTCCTGGATTATCTCATTCTTTTTATCCTGGTAATTTGCTCCCTTGGGAAATAATGGATATTGTTAGTCTGATTCTTTTTTAGATGGCGCTGGCGCCCTATAGTGTTTTAGGGACTGTAGTGGAAAAGGCATTTCACGCAGGAGAATCCGACACCTAATGTTAAATATTATTCAAGATTAAAGGACACATATATAATTCCATATTTAGTAAGTTGCCAAGAATATAATATAATTCAGACATTGAAATAAAACTATATTGCGGATTTTATCGCGGTTTTTTAATTAATATTTTCTCGCGAAGTTTCGAAGGCTTTGCAGCACTTCGTGGTCACGGGGCGGACTGAGGTGTTGGTGGTCCGAAAAGTTAATGTTATAATATCTACCTTCATTTTTTAATTATACATTTTTAAAAATTAGTTGTTAATGACGGTCCGATTCTTCTAAAGTTCTAAGATTATATAGAGCGCACATTGGGAAATTATCATACAAAAATTTTGAGACTGTTCATCTCAATCTACCGTGAAATAACAAAATACCTATGTAAAATTCATTAGAACCTACTGTGATATGGTCGCAATGCGTAAATTGGCATATTTCCTTCCGAAATATTGTTGTCTTTACGAAATTTAAGCATACCGAGACGTCTTGTTACACGGACGTGTCAGATAAGACAGCGACTTATTACCAATTGGTAATAACTTTTGTACGAAAAATTTGGTCCTGATGTCCGGGTCTATAACTAACTGTTTAATGTCTTTGGTATAAATATAAATATGAACGTAATTGCAGCCTTGTCATGATTTACGTGACCCAGAGTTAGGTCTAGGTCGTCTACTCCAGTTTCCGCATATTTGTCTTAATATGCAAATTATGTAGAAATAAGTAGTATAGCGTTCAAAAAAAACTTCGACTATTTAAAAAAAAAACTGAGTGCCTCGGTGAAGTAGCTGTATTACGGTGTGACTGCAATGCTGAGGTCTCGGGCTCGAGCCCTGGCTCTGGTAAAGTGTTGTTGAGTTTTTCTGCTCAGTAACAGCCCGGA
This sequence comes from Sphinx pinastri, assembly GCA_947568825.1. Classification (NCBI taxonomy): domain Eukaryota; kingdom Metazoa; phylum Arthropoda; class Insecta; order Lepidoptera; family Sphingidae; genus Sphinx; species Sphinx pinastri. Next base: position 2,647,020 of record OX387614.1, on the reverse strand, counting down.
GTAAGGAAATTTGATTTCCATATAGCAATAGGTTAACCCCTATCATATTATCATTGAACGGAATACACAGTGCGAAAATGGGTGCACTAGTGCGCCTTAGCTTGACCCTTTGGCGACTAAAGGAGTGTGTGATTTCAAATTGTCCCAAACATTTCACTCAAACTGGGGCGTTGACCGTATCTAGCTTCAGTACAAGATAGGTCCGCACAGCCCGCCTGGCAAGCGGCGCGTTTGTACCGCACAATTGGATAATTGGCACGGCTCCTGTTACTTCTCACTCAACACAACACAATTTCTTCATAGAGTGAATGAACTGTGGTGATCTAGTTCTAGTCCGCTAGGACTGGCGATAGGGACCCAAACATTAGAGATATAGCAAGAGAAATGATTGGAATCGTAATACTGAACATTTGATTCATATTCCAATTGTAATTTCTTAACTTTGATCGACTCGTGTAATTTATTAATTTTATTATAATTATTCCGGCAATTTTCTTACATACATACACAGTCGCGCCCTTATCCCATAGGGGTAGGCAGAGACTATTGAGCGCCACATGCTACGATCTTGACACCGCCTCTTCCACATTCATAGTTCTTTTCATAAATTTTCGTCGGTTAAGGGTACTCCTGACCTGCTCTTTTCGGAGAAGATCATTTATTTGGTTAGAGAACGTTCTCCTCGGGCGTCCCCTTCCAGCCGTACCATCCACATTCGCTCGATAAATACCTTTTGTGTTCCATCTTTCATCCATCCTCTCCACGTGCCCAAACCATTTCAGCATACTTCTTTCAATCTTAATCACTACATCATCCTTCAACTTACATCGATCTCTTCTTATCATACTATTCCTCAATTTTCTTAAGATGGCAAATTAAAAAATATGCGTATTCAACCTTGATATTACTCTGCAAACAAGTACGAAATAGTACGCGGAATAATCTATGTGCAAACCTACGGAGTTTGGAAGAGTTGCATCCCAGCAGTGAGTAGTACAACTGGTGTAGAGTAGCACATTCTAGCGAGCGTCGGGGGTCGTAACTCGGTAATGTCTTATTGATCGACAGTAATCAGTCATAGTTAGAACTAAGAACAGAGTTCATCAATCAGAATTAAATTATAATGATGCAGGCCATTTTTGATAAGTCCGTGTGGAAATGTTTAGGGGAGGCCTATGTTCAGCAGCGGCCTTCATGTGGCTGATGACGAGGATGATGTACAAAATAAAAAAAAAATATGCACTAGGGCTTCGACAGTTATAACCGCACAGCACCGTGCGGCATTGTTAGCGCTCCACATGACTTGCTGTAAATTACACGGTATTGTGGATAATTTCCGTAAATTAAATCACACAAAGTCCTTACATATTATAAAATAAATTCCCCCGGCGCGTCTGTCTGTATGACACGATAAACTCAACAACTCCCCAACGTATTACATGACATTTGCTATGACTGCCTGCCTCGGTGGCGTAGTTCTCGGATGCGATCCCCGGGTCGGGCAAAGTGATATTTGATTTTTGGAGTCTGGAATTTGTGCCGGATATGGCGATAGGCTCGCCCCCTATCACATCATCGGAATACGCACGGCAAAAATTGTATTAGTTGCACGTCTGCCCACCCCTTCGGGGATAAAAGGCGTGAGTGTATGTGTGTTATCCCGGGAAAGTATACAGCGGGACTTTAATCCCGGAAAAAATATTTCACGTGAGCAAGAGCTAGTATATGATAAAGAAATTAAATTTGCAAGTTTCAATGTAATCTTCGGAAGTATCCGTTAGATTTAAAAAAAACTTTCACTGGTAGAGGTAGTTACATTTTCTAATCCGTATGTGCATTATCAAGCGGGGAGAGCCGCAAGAAAATCTAGTAAACGCTAGAAAAATCTTACTACTAATTTGCTAATAAATGCGAAAGTATGGACGGGTGTTTGTAATTGAATCACGTCAGAACGGCTGAACTTAGATTATAATTAATAGACTGGAATAGCACATATGGTGGTAGGTATGTCATATGCGAGGGGCCGCGCCGTCTGGGTAGGTACCACCGCAAATCGCAATCTCTATTTCTACCGCCAAGCAGCGGTGTGCATGCACTGTTGCGTTCCGGTTTGAAGGACATTGTAGCCAGCGTAATTACTGGGCATTATGAGACTTAACATCTAATGTCTCAGGATGACGAGTGCAGTGGAGTGCCACGCAGTATTTAGTACTTAAAAGTTTTTTATGGTGTTGCTACTGTTTATGGGCAGTCGTATCGCTTATCATCAGACGAGCGGCGTGCTCGTCACGTCATTCAGTAGCAATAAAAAAAATGGAATTTTTATTCTGGGAAAATTATAGCTAGTCTTTATTATTATCCCTGAAAAACATTCTCACGCGGGTGGAGCCGCGAGCTAAACCTAGTTTACTAAAAGAATGAAGCCTTTCACCGAATTTCTTTCCGTCGAATTGATAACCGAACCCTTTTTGAACCGTATGCCATAATATTATGCGTCATATCGCATCCGGCAATAGTGTTCAAATTGAGTCGCAGGTCTAACCCAGGGACAATAGACGTGCAATATCGATAGCCATTTTCATCAAACTTCAAAGCATATTTGAATGTTGGACATCGCTCCCAGCTTTGTCTTACTTTTAAGACGTCTTAAAGGTTTTAACTATTGCTCAAGTACAATTTAATACTCCACAAAAATAGTTCTCAACGTATAAACATAAAATATATGTTTGTTAAAAAAATATTCTAATAATGACTATAGTGTGAAAGTGAACACGGAAAACTATTTACTTGCTTTTTTTTTTTATTTACCTTTTTGGGCCCTTCATTAATGACTATTCCCCGCTAAACAATTTAACTCTTGATGGACCAAATGAGCCTCTTAGGTACTCTCAAATTATTTCTTGCTTGTTGCTTGCAAATCATTTTTTTATTTAAGGCCTTGTTCAAATCCTTTTAATCTAAATCAGCTAATAGTAATCTATTGACTCATTATTATCGATAGTTTTGGTCAGACACTCAGTTTTTTTCGTTTCATTATGAACTCTCGGAGAATCAACGAAATTGAGGTTCCATATTCGATATTTTTTTTAATTTACCAATGTACGTTCTTATCGATACTTTAAAACCAGTATTTAAATATCGATTCTCCGTGTTCCAATATCAAATGCATACGGTAAACACTTTAACAGCAAACGTTTTATAAATAACGCCGCCATGTGTAGTTATTTCAATTGAGTGTTATATTTAGACGATTTATGTAACAATATGTTCCCGTCGTATTCGCGCTGGTACGATGCGGATTGCGGATGTGTACGAGACTTTACATTGAATGCAGCTTGTCACGAACAAATGAATAAAGTTATGGAGCATTGATTGGTTAAATCTGCATTTTACGTCTTTAAAACTGAGGAGTCTAGTTGTTAATCCGAAATTTCAATCTAAAATTTCGATCCCCATCGTTTTAGATCGATCTCAATAAACAAAAAAATATAGATTTTCCGATTGGCCTAATTTCGCGTTCGATACAAAGATTGTGATTGAGAACGTTTATTTAAATCAGCCGTTAGTGTAGTAAGACACCCTGCAGTCATATGACATGTCTCCAGCATGAATAGTCCGGCTCGACAAGGGAAGTGCAATTTCCTCATAGCAAACTAACTCGAGTGTGATTTCTCAAGAGTCAAGATCCAAATCCCCTTCTCTCATTAATTCTCTTCTTTCCTTAAGGCCGGTAGGATTTCGGAGGTGTTCAAGGGCGATAGAGATCACCTTACATCAGATAAACAACTTATTTACCGGTCTGAGGTACTTATATTATATTACAAAATCTGCTTCGGATCTAAATCTAGCGAATTGAGATTGAGATTAATACGAAAAGAATCTTTGATGATCATGCGGCAACCGGTGCTACGGTGTATTGCAATATGTCTATCCAGAGGCTTACCATATAATGTGTCATACCAGCGTGTAGTGTACTCCATATCCAGTTTTCAGAACTAGTGCCACATTAATAATCTCGCAATCGCGTCGCATTCGCATTAGAGCCGTGCCGCATTCGCGCATCGCATTCGCATCGCGAGTATTTCCCGTCGGTGCTCGTCAGGTGGTGCGACTCCGGGCGGAGTGCCAGCTACTCTCCCCCCGCACCCCGCATTTCACCACCACCTCCACACGTTCGCCTTCATTGTGCGGTGACTAACATATATATTTCGACATTATTCCATTTGTGTTTACATTCTATTCATAAAACTAGATTTATAGATTTTATTTTAAGTTGCAATGATGATGGGATAATTTGGGTGTTCCGTGTTGTGACGTCATCGTGCTACATTTTGCGCGTTGTTTGCGGAGTGCCGCAGAGCATTCACCAGTGCAATGTAGTCCGTAGAACGGCTATTTATTTATGTAAAACTATTATACATCTTATTTTATTAGCCTTAAAGTTCGTATTTTGTTGATGCTGGACGGTAGCAACAGTTTAAAATTTGGTTTCACGTGTGCGTTGCCACCGTTGCGACCATAGCTAACAATAAAATACGAACGTTAATATTGTTGTTACAAGATTTTAACTTCAGTAAAAGCCTGCTGGGCTCTTCCGACCAGTGCTCTGCGTTAACTTATTCAAAATTTCATGTTTAAGTTTTGTCCAAAGACGTATTGATGAGATAGTTTTATTCACATCGTAACTTCTCTTTGTTTATCAGATTTTTTAATAAATCACTTTGTTAATGTTTTTTCCATCCAAAATGTAATGTGCCAATGTTATTGTGTTCAGGTTTAAATGACATCAAAGCTAGTGAAATAGGGTAGTTTCCTATGTATGTTTTATTAAATCATTTTATAGTAGACTTCTGCTCGCGGCTCCGCCCGCGTGAATAAGTTTTCGGGGATATAAATATTTTCCCGGGATAAAAAGTAGCCTATGTGTTATTTGTTAATCCAGGACATGATGTACCCGTGCGCCAAATTTCGCCGTGCACTCAGGAGCAATGTAGCTTCCTATTAGTGAAAGAATTTTCAAAATCAGTCCAGTAGTTTTTGAGTTTATCCATTATTAAAATAAAGTATAGATGTAACAGAAAATTATACGAAAAAGAAATTCTTCTGTGATCAGAATCAGCATCAAAATTGGTTGCAAATAAAGCAGTTATTCATATTTGAAATATTGTTGTGAGCAAAAGTGGGGACGTGGAGGGGATATCGCGCTATCTCTTTCGTACGTACGCAGCGTTATGGCCGGCGACTCTCGGTGACGTCATAGTGTAATATTACTCTTATTTGACAACTACCCCTTCCACCAAATTTCAAAGCTTTATAACTTACTAATGATTGCCCCAATTTTAAAAATACTTTTTCCGTTAGATTTTGGATGGCATACATTTTTGATAAATTATTAAAAAAAAAGTAGTCAACTACCCTATTACTGGCCAAATGAGAGTTATATCTAATGTCTCGAGGGGACGAGGGTGAAGTTCTGGTGTAATTGCCGAGGAGATCTCGGTGGTTGCAAACTCATAACTTACGCAATTTTTCAAATCATCCCGATTTATTTAACATCGTGTAAAATTGTGTTTTTTTTTTTTTGCTATGCACTACCAATATTGTAATGAAGGCCAGCTCTGTATGTTCTCTCATTCCACTGCACCCTCGCAGTCCCTAGCCCTCCCTAACGAACGTCCACTCTTCGAAGCACGCGCCCTGCGCCACTCAAAACTGTGATGAATTGTGCAATCAAATAGAATTCAATCGTGCGAAATTAATTTGTACAACACATTTAAAATATGGAAAAAATAATGGAATTTTCTCTGAAGTAAAATCTTTTTCGTAAGCCTATTTAGTTATTTACAGGGAAAGGACATGTCCAAAAACGGGCCTGAAATTCTATACAAGACAATTTATACAGAGTCATTTTGACATTGTGTTAATAAATGAAACCATATACTCGTCTTTGCCTCTGCTAACATTATGTCAAAAATCATCCATGAGAAACGAATATTTTCACAAAAAATCTCAATTTTACTTTCCTGATTTTTTCATCATCTTTTAGTTTAATGCGAATATTGCGTGTGCGTGAGTAAATTTCTGACTGAAAGTGTAATGTTGCCGCTGCGACGAATCCTCTTAAAGTAGTAGTAGTGGCATTAGGGCGTGTAAACTTAAAGTTACTTTTTATTGATATTTATTTTGTTCGAAACTTACACTTTTTTATTTTACATGTATGGTTAAAATAACTTAATGGAAAAAGTTATTTTCAATGAGATAAGTATGTGGTTTCATTTAGTAACGCAATGTCAAAATGACCCTGTATATATTTGGATAGAACTCCTAAAAAATAGCCTTATGCAATAAATCATTTAATTTTAAAGACCTCCAATTTTGATATTTATGTAAATTTGTTTGGCTTGAAAACTATACTTAATATGAACGTTTTTAAAAAAGGTGGTTTTGAATGGAGGGGTCTAAAAATATTTTTTTAATGGATCTAAGTTCCATATTTTGCCTCTTTAATATGCCTAAAGTTTGAGCCTGGTTAGATTTTGAGGCCCAGCATCCATACAAAAAGCGGACATCTCCTTTAACATTTGTGTTTTTGATTGTCTTTTTCCGTACAAACTGGACTAATGTTGAAAGAATTTCCACCTAAAACTAGTACGTTTTAATTTGTGGCTTTAAAGCTATAGTGTAGAATGTACGACACGTTTTATTCCAGAAAAAGATTTTCACACGGGAGGAGCCTTGAGCAAAAGTTATTTATATGAACGGTATCGCACTCCACTCCTGTATAACTTTAAAAACGCGTACTCAAGTTCGTGTCATTGCCGATGCCGACCCTGGACGCCTGGTCAGGGCTTATCAGACACTATTCATGATGACGCTGAGCCGAGCTAAGCTGCACTAAGAAGTGCATACATATAAATAGAACTAAATACTAAGAACACTAAATACGTATTTGTAGATAATTATTTAGTCATAACTTGATAAGGGGATAGACCGGGTGCAGTGTCGTAAAGTGTCATCAATGAACTTAGATGATTCACTGACTTAATCATTGTAGCGCAGTCTGATAGCACTTGTAATAGCTTGATAGCGAGTTCGGTTTTTGGTGAGGAAGTTAGACGCGTGTTTGACTTATTTGATAACAGCATCCAAAGCCTGTATCTAGAGTGGGGGTTATCAGATAAATTGTTTTTTTTTTGGTGACAGCATGAAGAAATCTAGAGCCATACGAAATAACTATGTTAGGAACTATTAGGCATTTTGCCTAGGCCAGTTTCTCTATACTTCCTGTGACTTCTGCTTCCCCGATACTGTCTGTTAGAAAACACTTTGTATACTTGATCTATAGAAGTCGAGACAGCTACGAAAGCTTGGTGTAAATTGTCATACTACTTTACTAAACGGTACTCATTTCGCTACCCATGGCGAGAGAAACTGTACATACATTCGAGCAGCCCTTAACAGGATGTATGTGAATAACTAAACTAATATAGACGTGAATACAACGTTGTGGAATTCTTAAATGGTTGTAATAAACACGTGCACCTCGGTGTAGTGAAACTGGTGATTACGGTGATGCGAAACAGACTTGGCGCGGCGGGTGCGTAAGCGCAGCGCTGCGTGGTACGAGCGTCGAGTTATAGGCGATCGACCCCGTATACAGTTTCGAATTTTTGACTGTTCTATACTGGTAGACAAGCAGCTGGTGTTAGGCGTGGGCAAATATAGACGCATTGGGGTGAAAAATACGATGATGTTGGCACACTGCACGGTTTTGAGTGTAGTAACTACGGTCGATCAAAGATGGCTAGCTAGCAATTAGGCACGATATCTATCATATTTTGTTCACCTCCTATATATTACTAGGGTGGAAGCACCCTTACTTATCGGGGATCTCTTGGGACTCTCTTCTACGCGAAATTTACCTAATGCCGACTTACAAACTTATAACACGGACTTCTTTGTTGCATTCTTGTTTACCCTCTAGGAACATTTAGAAGCTTTTATATTTGTTATGTCAATGTGATAGAAATGTACAGTCAGCTACAGAAGTAGCTGTACAAATTTGAAATTTCAAATCGCCTTCAAACTTTTGTCTCCTTATCAACAATATTTTTTTTCTTCACTAAAATAAACTTCAAAGGTTTTCTTTTATTTTATATAAAGAAAAATAATATTTCGATTGAAGTTATTGTGTAGAAGCGTTTTGAAGTTTTGAATTTGTTAATCTACTTTTGTGGCTGACTGTACAAGAATGGCCTGTTTCATTTACCATCTCTTTTCTAAATTTTAATAGTTGTACATGAAAATTTACTGGTGGTAAGTCTCTCATATGTAAGAGTCCGTCTGGGTGGGTACCGCAATGTCTATTTCTACCGCCAAGCAGCAGTGTGCATGCACTGTTGTGTTTCAGTTTGAAGGACATCGTAGCTAGAGTAACTACTGGACATGATGAGACTTAACATCTTATGTCTCAGGATGACGAGCGCAGTGGAATGCCACACAGTACTTTGTAACTCAAGGTGCTGGATGGTGTTGCTACTGTTTATGGGTGGTCGTATCGCTTACCATCAGGCGAACGGCATGCTCGTCTCGTCATCCAATGCCATAAATAAATAATAAATACGTGAAAATATAAGTTTTAGAACCTTGTCTATATAAATACAGGATGACAGAGACAGAACCTGTTGTAGTTAGTGCTGGCTCGGCGTTTATTAATAAGGGGATGCTCAAGTCTGCCTTAATTTGACGCCCATTGTAACGCAAACAAAGAATTTTTCTATTGAAAGTTTTTTAGTATTGGGGAATGACAAAGGAGTAGGGGGTGAATAATGATGAAAGATGTAGGGAATGCGATAGTATATACTTATACTATGTAGCATAGAACAGATATTTTAAACATCGTGGTAGAATAAATGATCGTGGATTTTTTATTTACACTAATTATATAATTAGAATTCGGTTATAAAAAGAGGTAGGAAGTATGCAAGTTTTGTATGAAGAGGGTAATTTCCGGAATAACTTTATTGTAAAATTCATTAACTAATAGGAAGCTATTCTAGCGGATTAAAGTACAGTCCAATTTACTGTAATTATACATTCTGTCTTTATTTCGATAGAAAGCTCGTCTGAAGCCGCGAACGACATCAGTAGTCGCTGAATTATGATCAGAATATAAAAGAAACTAACTGAAACGTCAAGAAAATTGTAATAATCAATTTAATATAATAATTATATTAGCTCTGTGGTATATACTGGCCACTGCTGAGCGCGGGACTCCTCGACGGAAAGGGTTTAGGCCTTAGTTCCCACGCTGGCCTAATGCGCGTTGGCACTTGAAAATTCTTATGGAGAATTATCAGGTATATGAGTACAATAAACAGGACGTATTTAAAATTTTAAAAGTCAACAGCCCATTCGTCAAAGTTATAACAATGGAACCCAAACATTTATAGTTTCTAAGCGGAACATAGGACCCGAAAATAAACGGATATATAGCCAGTTACATTTGGCTCGTACTGGAACAATCCGAGTTTTATGTGCAGACGCCTAACTCCGGAGTCGAATCCTATATCCCAATCTGAGTGGATTCAGGTTGTCGCGCACCTATCGCCTCAAAAGATCGCTTAGAAATATAACGTTAACAAAAGGCATTGGTGTCATATTTGCCTACAGTACAATCTTTCCGGAAAACTGATGTCTAATCAGTTTAAAAACTACTTTAAAAAATGAGAAATGTGTCGATGTACCTACTTTAAATGTGTTTTTCGACTCGAAAAATGTAGCCTGTTGGTTACTAATTGATTTTATGAACGATATTATGTCTTTAGACTCGTTCTATCCACGAAAGACTGATATATGTTGACGTATATACTGAAACTGTGCGACTCTGTCAACTCCTTTATGGGTTTAGGAGTCTACTTAGTCTGTCCTGATGCGATCTTCAGCTGCGACTGTGCGACAATCTTCATCCGAAATTCATTTATCTTTCAATTCTGTTCCAACTGCATTTGGCAGTGTGTTTTGAATCGATAGTCTGGTGTCTGAGGTCCGTCCTTGCATCGTCGCGTATCGATCCAGCCGCTTTTAGACTTTATATTGTTGAGCACTCAATTCACTTTATGGCTATCTATAAAATGATTTATAGGTTTGCGTTTCGATGGCCTTCGTGGTAAATTATGACTTTACGTGTGCTTCTGTTGCGTGTTGAGGTTTTTATAGAAAAGAAAAACGATGTGCATCACCTGCCAATACTGAGTTGGATGACGAAGGGTGGAAATTCAGCAGCGAAGACTATATACAATTTGTTTAATAGCTATTGTTTCCGGCTCTCCCCGCATTAATGACTGCTTCGAAGGCAGACTGTGTGAATCTCTTATAATATATCGAATACTGGGATACAATAAAACAAAAAAATTGGCACGATGCGGTTTGATATCTTTATCAAAAATACACGCGAGTTATTTTTTATGTGCCAAGTAATGCTTTTAAAAATAACTTTTTGATGATTGATCTGTGGAGTATTTATTGAATAATTTCTTTGTTATACAAATATAATGATATTAGTACTTTATGTTGCCTTATTTCTTACTACAGACCAGTGTTGCCAAATTTTTTAAACTGTCTGAGTACTATATTTTTTTTATGTAATACCATACCAGTGCGCCGGCGCCAACTTTCTCGAGAAAAAAAATTTCGCCTACTCTAAATTCCGTTGTCAGTAAGGACTCTATTAAAACATTTTCATACACATTTAAATATTGTCTCGAAAGTATAGATTATCAAAAATAAACCACGTGAACCTGATTCCTTTCTTCTTACTTTTGTGAATCAGGCCTTATACTTAGTCTACACTCTGCATGGAAGTTGTACTCTAGACATAGTTATCGATCTACGGGACCTAAAAGTGCAAGTCTTATGCGTCAATATATGTGAGACTCGAAATTCGAGCTATGCCACGCCTGCGTGCGTCTCGAAACTTAACCCAGCCTTCATTATTTTGCAACTGAATGAGGAAATTTAAAAACTGCTGGACTGGATGTTAGCGTCTGCCCTATGACCATAAACAGTAGCAACGATGTCCTGGTACTGCGCTCACGATCCCGAGATATTACGTATTTCTAACGCCTAATATTTAACTGGTGAAAATGCGTTTCAAACCGGAATGAACACCGATAATAACTGAAAGTACAGACGGTCTTAAAGAAAAGAATTAAAGGGCGACGAGTTGTTTTGTTATACGGGAAGCGCAAAGATACTCTGTTGCACTTGATGGCAAGTGGACTAGGGTCCAGATAGATTATCGACTGACGAGAGATAAACATCATTGCTAGTCAGTCGACTCTCTCTGGACTTCTCCCCGCTTACCACCAGGTGCATTGGGTCACTCTGCCGAGCCGGTATAAAAAAAAAGTCTAAGGCCTTCGGAAATCTCATTTACCATACGAAATGCAGCAAGCTGTCACATCACACCAGTTTTCTGTGCTACTTTTTTCTGCCGCAATACCACTTTAATCTTATCACTTAGGTCATGCTAATTAATACTGAATGCTACGTTCAGTCTAATGCATTACCTAATGCATCTATAACGGTATTTTCCTGCTTACCATAAACGCGATACAACCTGCTTAATTAATCCGAAGGTGCAATTCATCTAAAACAGTAGTCGTTGTGTGTCTGTTCATTCTTTACATTTTATTTTTATCATGTTAAACAAAATTTTACTAATCAGAATGGTTCTTAAAATGTAATTTAATCATAGGGATAATTTCAGTTGGAATCGCTCTAATGCTAAATTCAGACTAGCAAGTTCTCTCAGCAATATGTTGCGCAAGAACTTCCAGATGCGTTTACACTAGCGGCAATATTTCTTTAGCAACACACTCTTGCAATTGACCACCAAGATAACTTGCGCAACTTCTTGCAAAACTGTTTACTTTACTCGAGGAATATTTATTGCTTGCCATGTTTTTTTTTTCCTAGAACTGAATGACAAGGTACGCAATGCTTTTGCCTGAATTTTATGAATCTAATATCTATATATTAGATTCATAAACTTGATAACTTCTGCAAGTTTTCTTGCTAGTCTAAACCCCGCTAAACAGTTAAGAGAGAGGAACTAATTTGATATAGCCGTTCTGCCACTTTTCCTAATCGCGTTACATCGTCGTGCCATTCAATAGCTTGTGACGTCTGCTGTCTACCCACCTGCTCGATAGATAGTTGTGCGGATCATTTAAAGGTGTGGGATACGTCATAGAGGACAAATATAGATCATGTTATGCATAATCCACTGCTCTGGCTCTGTGGGTGTCAAATAGTCATACCGATGACTGCAAGCTTGCATCATTCACTGGATATCTAGAAAGTTCTACGAGGGCTATCAATATATTAAGAAGTTTTTGCTCGTGGCTTCAGCCCCGTTAATGTCCTTTGCTAGTGTAATAGTCTTGTGCATTTTCGTAGATTAAAATTGTCTATGAATTTCCAGCGGGCACAATTATATGTAAAAGTAGAGTTCTTAACTACACAGAGTGGACTGCGCGTTTAGTTATGCGCGTCGTCAGCTCCCTTAAAAACACCGTACTTTCAAATAAATTCCCCAAACAACCTTATAAAGGAAAAATATTAATTTCGGCGAAGTGGTCACCAGACACTTATGCGAGATTTAATCCGCATGTAACAATCTCGGGATAATTATTTGCGGGTCAAAAACCTCTGCGGGCGTCGAACCAGCGTCCTTTCGTTTCTGGACCGGCTTCTCGACCTTCGCTACGGAGGTCGTCAAGTTATATTTTGTTTCTTGCCTCGGCGCAGAGGACGAGTGACATGCCGTGGGTTCGATCATCGTGCAGCGGTAAATACCTTATTAGGGGATAGTTTGATAGCTACGGAAATCACGTCTTACAGCCAATTTATAATCTATACTAATATATAAAGCTGAAGAGTTTGTTTGTTTGTTTGTTTGTTTGAACGCGCTAATCTCAGGAACTACAGGACCGATTTTGAAAATTCTTTCACTAATAGGAAGCTACATTACTCCTGAGTGCTATAGGTTTTTATCCCGGAAAACTTTTGAACTATATAAGTGGAAGTGGGTACTCAATATTTTCAACTCAATCTATCTTTCTATTTGATTAATAACGTTGTGGGTTAAAGACTTATTAGTCTTTGAGACTCGCCGAAATTCACCGCTCGGTGTGAAATGCGCGCCACTGCTGATCCTGGCTCACAGGAGTTGCAGTGGTGGTTGTGAGGGCGGGATAATCTCATGCACTGTAGGAGTAACAGCTACAGTATAAACAAAAAATACCAATAGTAACGATGTAAATTGGTATTATATGATGTATAGTTGGAGCCTAAGATAGCTTTGACCTGTCGGCTAAGCTGCCCCAATGCGAGCAAAAAGATTTCACTTATCCTATCAATTATTAAGTACTTGTGTTCAGTTTTCCTCGTCACACTGATTAAGTCACACCACTTTCGCTTCCTCTACCTTCATCAATCTTTTCATGCACTCCCGCCGGTTCAGGGTACTTTTGACCTGGCCCTTATTTAGAATGTCAGATATCTGACATTCGAAAGTTCGGTGCGGTCGACCCCTGCCGGCCCTTCCATCCACACTCGCCTTATATATCCTCTTTGTCATTGTCCTATCATCCATCCTTTCCAAACGCCCAAACCACCTTAGTATACCCTTCTCAATTTTGGTCACTACATCCTTTGTCACTCCACACATGTCCATCACCATAGTATTCCGCACTCTATCACACACAGTCACCCCACACATGCTTCTTAACGCTCTCATTTCCACTGCTTTAATCTTACTTTCGTGCTTTTTCTGCCAAACCCAGCTTTCACTACCATACATCAGAGTTGGTAATAACACTTCTCTATAGACAGCCCGTCGTGCCTTTTTGGACACCTTCTGGCTACCCATAAAGGCGTGCAACGCTCCATTCACCCGATTACCTGCACTCGTCTCTCAATATCACTGTCATACCTACCATCACTTGTGAAAACATCCCAAATACACACATTCCCGCTTACATATAGATATAAGCGTATTTTCCTATATACTCGGACACCGGTGTCCACCGCGGGCGTTGACGGGTTAATAACTGTGAAGGTATGTGAAGACGTTTCCGAGGTTCGTTTTTACTAGCTTTTGCCCGCGGCTCCGCCCGCGATAAAAAGTTTTCCCGGGAAGTCCCGCTTTATATGTTCCCGGGATAAAAAGTAGCCTATATGTTAATCCAGGACATGATCTCCCGTGTGCCAAATTTCATCGAAATCCGTTTAGTAGTTTTTGCGTGAAAGAGTACCAAACATCCATACTTACAAACTTTCGCGTTTATAATATTAGTACTTTACTTGATCGCGGATGACATAACAAACCTTGAATGATGCTAGCGATAATAGTGAATCCTGCTTCGATATTTCCTCACTGCACAGCCTTTTAGGTGATAGGCGGACAAATTTAGCTTAACTAGTCTGTTTTTATTAATTGACAAGCTTTTCCGCGCGGTTCGGGCCGCAGGAGTTCGGGAGTCTTCCCGGATTTTTCCAGGATAAAGGTAGCTGATATGTCAATCCAAGATCTTGATTGCCTTATATTCCATACATCAACTTTCGTATTATAATAATATAAGGATGTGTTATTTTCCGGATTGTCACTCATCTGTCTCTTCGTTCTTCAACCGTATTTGCTACCGTCAACAAACTACGCTAAATTAGGAGTAACGTCCGCAGTAGTTCCATGTAAACAGGCCTTTGTTACGTTAGGGCTGCCATTTGCAAATTTTATTTACAGATATGTTTTTACAATTTGCTTTGTAAACAAAATGACGTTTCTCGTTATATACTGGAATATTTGAACTGCATTCTCATTAAAGACGATTAGGTGGAGTTTCTGTTATGACTCGAGAAAATGAAAGTTATTTGTATGATTTGATATTCGAACATTAGTGACAAATATTGTACAACTACAGAACCAAAGGAATAATTTAAATAAACACTCACGCCTATTATCCCCGAAGGGGTATGCAGAGGCGCAACTAGTGCACCCACTTTTCGCCGTGCGTATTCCGTCCCATGATGTGATAGGGGGCTAGCCTATCGCCATATCAGGCACAAATTCCAGACTCCGGGCTGATTCTGATTAGAAAAAACCCTATATCACTTTGCCCGACTCTGGGTTCGGAACTCGAGACCTCAGCATTGCAGTCGTACCGTAATACAACTTCGCGGCAAAGGCAGTTCATTATTCTAATGAACTGGCACGTTATATTATTATTTTATAATGATTGAAATATTTATAAAATAATATAACGTGCCAGTTCATTAGAATAATTATACATAATTATTTATTTCCTTAATTTGCATTGAATAACAATAAGCGCGTGCACACAAACGATGATAGTATTGTTTTATGAATTATCCGAATAATAGTGTTTCCGTCCACACAATAAACAATAATATTGAAAATAGTACGTACTATCTCATTAGTCATTACCTAGCTTCCCGTCCCGACTTTGTACGGGACAAACAACAATGTTAACTTTTATTAGTCTAATATATTTAAGTATTTATTTATTTAGCAGTTTCTAGATTCCGAATTAACTTGTGTCGCGCATCCTTATAAATAATTAAAATTAACAGTCTTTTAACAGACTCTAGTAATTCGATATGTAATTTATTATTTATTTTTCATATAGACCGCATTGTCATTTTTGTGCAGAAGTTAAATTTTGTGTTATATTATATGTATCGATTTTTAATTCTGAATTCGAGCCGATAGTTGGCAGCCCTACGCCCGGTAAGGGCACGACACACGCCCTTCCTCGACACGCGGCATTGGAACGCACAAAGAACCTTTGTTCAATTCGAACTTGTACCGCACTGATATCTGTATGTGCGTTCGTCACGTGTCTGCATGGACCTTATTGGTCGAATTAAAGACCTGTTCAATTATATAAGGATTTGTTTTAGTGTTAAAATTAATAGATAGCACTCATTTATTATAGAGTATAGTAGAGTATTTATCAATAATTATTATCGTTCGCCTTAACGGTGATTCAAAGCTTCGCGAAGGAACCTACATACACGAGAATTCTCCTTACGAATTTCGAGGTTATGTGAAGTCTGCCAACCGCACTAGGCCACCGTGTTTAACTAAGGCCTAAACCCCTGTCAGTAGTAGAAGAGGTCTGTGTTCAGCGGTAGACAGTATTTAATACAGGGCTGATATTATTATAGTAAACAGTCTAGTTTTTGTATTTGCTTGCTTTAATAATATATGCAAAGTAGCATTAGCTGAGATGTCAAACAGGCCCTGAAGTCTAATTATGTTTGTCTTCGGGCTGAAGATAGGAAACAGCAGCGTGGCAGCTATTGTTTTTAGAGTATATTGCGACAGGGGACGTAGATGGCTAATTTAACTGTGCAAACTGCAAAGCTTCAAAGCTCTGTCCGATTTTTTCACTTCATGTTATCGTTCATGGTCAATTGCTACTTCGATTCGCTGAATGCCTGTACCGATTGCTTTTCTTTAATTTATTGTGGTTTGTTAATTTAAAAATCAATATTTCTTTAAATTTCGATCTGCACTTGTCAAGTCTTGAATTCAGCGACGGCGACGGCCGGTGCAGTGCGGTCAGACGAGCCCGCACAGATCGCCGGCGGCCTTGCAAAGTGATTGGTTCTCTTATCTCTGAATATGTCATTACATTAATAATTTAATCCGCCTTAAATGTGTGCGATCTCGAAATGCAATTTGCAATTCTAAAGAAACTCTGGTTATGCGGCCTTATGGAATGTTCTTTGTGTTACTCCAAATATTCAGTTTGAGGGTAATAATAAAGTAGGTTTATTGGCACTGTAGGACGCAGACATACATTGGAGGGTTATGGCTTTCATTCGGCTGGCTTAAAGCCGTCTGACTTTATATTAGGTCTGTACCTATGAAGTTGCCTTTTAGTATACAGAAAGTTAGTAATCTTATTATAAATATTTTTTTGGATTTATTTACACTTATCAATGTCCTTTATGACGGAAAACGACATTGCACAACGTTTAGCTGCGTAAACAGATGATACGATGCTACCTAGATACCATTTCGAATATAAAGACCTACAACATAGTATTAGACAATGATCCAGAGCGTGCAGAGGTTAGGCTATACATGCGCGTGCGCATACTAGGAAGTGTATAACGCGCGTGTTCCGCACACGGCACGTAACACGATCGGTGTTACGTAACATAGCGCGCTGAAACGAAACGCTGTAAATCTATAATAATTTCACTTGCATTTTGTAATATAAATAAAAAAGGAAAGTTGCAACCTGCAGCGTGATGTAACGTGTCTTCGGTTCGGTGATGAAGAGTCAGTGCATGTTATATAGAAGTGAGCTGAGAGCTTGGACTACTGTTCACTAATACGTTTTTGAAATATACGCCACCGCGCTTAAGTTAGGCTACTCAAGTTCTATTGTGTCTGTCTGTGAAGGCAGAAGTGCAACTTGTGTAATACCTTCTTCCATCTTTTTTCCGATGTGATACAAAGCAGTTCTTTAGACATTTCGCTTAAATTTTCTAATTATCTAACCTGGAGATCGAACCTCAAGTCTAATAGGTCGTAAGCTTGCAACCGCTACTCTAATGACGCGATTAAGTGATTAAATTTAGACAACGGCCCATTATTTTCATTTCAAATAGGGAAGTGTGCGCGCAGGGTTAAGTTCACGGTCGTGAAACCCTCTATTTTTAATGCATCGTAGACAGATTACCATACGTCCCTCTTATCCTGTCGGTGTATGTTATGTGTTAGAAGGAGACGGATGATGTGTTTAGTATCGAATCATGGACTTGAAATGTTTATTACAAGTCGTGTCTGTTAGCATGTTAGTGTGTTTAACTCGAAAGATGGCTCGATTTATAATGAAATACAACGATGGCTGTGTGTTCCGAGAGTTTCATAATTAGACATTACAGCGGCAAGGAAGGTTGTACCCCGGATATCTTTGCCTATGTTGTACTTATTTTGGGCTACGATTATAGGCCTTGTTGCAGTGTTTTACAGTTTACAATTTTTTAAATCTAGATTTGATGTTATTTTTCTTGTTATCATAATACTGTTGAGTTGTGATCACTTCCTGAAAGGCACATATTTTTTTTATTCTCAGCTTTTTTAAATTTAAATCTTTTATTAAACATTATAATGTTTAATGTTTAAAGAAATTTATTCTCAAAAAAGACTACAGTCACTTACATGAGAATACAATTTACATAAAAGTGCGACACGATATTGAGCATTGTTCGCATGTATGATGCTGTTCCAACACATTCGTCATATTATTGGGACTAATTTAATGAAGACATCAGTATTTTTCTAAAACATATTGAGCAAGTTTTACTTTGAATGTGTTGAAAGAGTTTACATTTTTTATATTTGACGGTATTTGGTTATAAGTTTGTGCACCTTCATAAGTAAACATTTTTTTTCCATAATTTGTTCTTGTTTTGGGTAGAACTAAAAAACTTGCACGGCGCGAACTTCGCTGGGATATTTGGTTTAGACGTGTAAAGGATAAGTTAGTATGGAGAGAGTCATTTAATATTTTTCTAACAAGAATACAAATATTGTAAATATATAATTGTTTTATGTTCATTAATTTTGTTTCGCTGTAAATTTTGGTAGTAGGTGTTAAGTAGTGGTAACGGAATAATAGTTTTATAATTTTATTTTGGACAATCTGAAGATCAGCTAATTTTGTTTTGGCGGCGTTGCCCCAGATTTCGATTAAATACAGTAGATGTGGTTTTACAAGGGAATTGTATAATGTGTAGCGTAATTTATGTGGAACACACCGAACGACGTGCCGAAGTGATCCCATAAGAGATAAAAGTTTGGATCTGATGTGTTCGATCTGTGTGTTCCAAGTCAACCTACTATCAATTTGCAGGCCTAGGTATTTCTCGCTGGTTTTTTCTTGCAGTGGTAGGTTGTTTATATTATAAATTGCAATACTCATTTCTATTATTGCCTGTTATTTGTTAAGACGTGATCATTTTTAGCGTTTGTCACCCCCCTGCCTCTCTAAAATGTAATCCTGGTGTAATGTGTGCCGAAACGGTCTATCGCAAATAAAGCGTACAAGTACCAAACGTTATCAACATTTCAGTGCGGTGTAAAGTAGGAAACTATTGGCTAAAAGCAACTGCCTTTAGGTGTTACCTGACACGCTATTTTGATACATGCGGTAAACGTTATAAGGTCGCTTTTGTGCTCTAATTGATCAGGAGTTATTAATGGCGTTTGTATGGAGTGTCTGAGCAATACCCTCATGTAATGGACCATACTGTAGACCGAAACAAAGCGACTGTTTGGCCAATACCTGTGTCTTATCTGCAGGTTTATAGTGTAGACATTGTTAATGTGTGTGAGCCGCACGATAATTTTATCTCTCGCACTTTTGTGCCCATATTCACTTGACAGCAGGGACCGAAAACCGCTATGAATTACGGTACCGGTATCGAGGAATTTCGGTTATTTCTAAGATTTCGGTAACCGCTATCTGAGGTAACCGAAATAAATTAAAAGGTTACCTCTAATTTAGGTTACCGTTTTAATACCGGTAACCTAAAAATGACCTTCGTCACAAGAAAGAAACCGAATGTCGTAATACAAAATGCACTCATGGACAAATTTAGGGGAACGCAATAAATATGCTGAAATTATTTTTACGTGAGTTGCTTTGATTGCTAAAATTATTTAGTGTGTCGAATTGGAAAAACGTAATGAATGAAGAATTTCCTGAGTTTAATCTTATGTTTTAATTTATTAATAACAAAAATTATGTGATGCACATTTAATGATGCACATTTAATACCAGTCTTGCTTAATGTGTAAGATATATGAATAAAATTACATATTACGAAAACGGATAACGATAATTTTGAAATAAACTATTTAAAGATTTGTATAATAATTTAAATCTTTGATAATCGTGAAAAGAGATAGCCGCTTTTTATATGGGTGCTGGGCCTCAAAATCTGACCAGGCTCAAGTTTTATGGATATTAAAAGTTCAAAAACATGGATCTTGGATCCATTAAAAAAAGTGTGTCATGTGTGTGTTACACACGTATGAAGTGAAACTTTTTCAATCAATTCATTTTTTTCACTGTTCTTATAATAATTATTGTATTCCATTAATACGGTGAAATTATTATTATTATTATTTATTTAAATAATATTATTATCTGCTAAATTGACAGTCATATTTTGATATGATGGTTAATTTCAATAAATTAATATACATATACTAATACTAACGGTACGACTAGTGCACCAGTTCAAAGTTGCTCAGCGAGCTATGGAACGTGCTATGCTCGGAGTTTCTCTGAAGGATAAGTTTCGTAACGAGGTTATCCGACAGAGAACCAAAGTCACCGACATAGCACACAGAATTAGTAAGCTGAAGTGGCAATGGGCTGGTCATATCTGTCGAAGAACCGATAACCGCTGGGGTAAACGAGTTCTTGAGTGGAGACCGCGAGTCGGCAAGCTTAGTGTGGGAAGCCCTCCAGCCAGGTGGAGTGACGATTTGCGAAAGGTCGCTGGCAGAAACTGGATGCGACAGGACGAAGACTGGGTAAAATGGCGCGTATTGGAGGAGGCCAATGTCCAGCAGTGGACCAAAATATAGGCTGATGATGATGATGATATACTAATACCTACTTACAGTCTGCTGAAGTGTGTGAGTGAAGCTTCGTCAACGCTCCCGAATTATGTATCCATTCGGAGCGTCCACGGAACTTCACATCCTGAAAAATTGGTCACTAAATGCAACGCAACATGTAACAAACATCGTAGAACAGAATTTAGTACCGTTTACCCGTATATTGGAGGGATTTTTTTAACACATGCTAATGCTCAGACCTACACTAGAGCGACAGTTTTAGAATAACTTTAACATTAATCATCATCATTTCAGATTTTTTCATTTATCCTGTCCTCTGCAAGTATCATCCACGTTCTGCCTTGGACTTTGATGATCTCGTCATGCCCTCTAGTTGGTGGATTGCCTACTTTTCTCTTAGCATCTCTGGGGCACCACTTTGAAACCGTTTTCGTCCATCCGAGATCTTTTCGTCTCGCCAAATACCTTGTCCACTTCCACTTTAGTTCCGCAATTCTCCTCTTGGCATCGAAAACTCGTGTTTAATTTCGGATTTTATCATAGTTGACTGCGTCTCTGAGATGAATGCCTTTTATGCTCTGCCTGACCTTTAAATTGTGCATAAGTTCTTGGGTGAGCATCCATTTTTCAACACCAGTGGGGTGGGTAGCACACATTCAGGTCCTGGGATCGTGGCCAAATAAATGCATTGTCTTTCTTTGTCTTTTTTACATTGGGTTAAAAACTCGGAACCTTAGAACGTTTTCTAAAAGCAGTCCAGCCTATTATGTACGTCGGGAAAGTTCTATTTTTTTAGACTCAAGACAAAATGATAAATAATAGTCTAGGTGTATGTATTCATCCACTACGTTTATTTTGGATTTTTCCACGTCTACCTAAGATTCCCGCAATGCATAATTCGCTATGAGTTTCGTTTTTGAGTTCTTCATCCTTAGGCCGATCGTCAGAAGAGAAGTCTGCAGATCTTGGAGCATTATTTAAAAATTGCTACACGCATTCAGCTTTTTAAATAAAGTATGTGTAACAAGTATCTGACGTCAATTATTATGCCTATTTCATCTCAAAACAGGGTTTTCACAACATCTTCTAAGACATAAATTAAGAGTTTTATTGAAACGGTGCTGCCCTTCTTTTAATCCTTGTTTTATAGGAATAAAATTAGTCAACTCGTGTATACTCATCTGTATCGTAGCTGACTCATAGAGCTTTCGAATCTAGCAAAGCCTATACTCCTGAGGCGGTCCCATTGTCACCAAGTAAGAATCTGATCATGGGATCTCAGAGAAATAGAGGGCAGCCCTCAAATTTTATAGGCACATACAATGTTTTTCATATACCTACTTTCTAATTATCTAAGCGTAGGGTCCAGGTTAAAGTCATTCCGATTTTATATAATGTTTCTTGCTTTATCTGTAAATTTAATAACAATATGATCTTTTTTATACATACTCAATTACGTTGACATACTTTAGGTCCTCTACATTTGGTGTTAGTAAGATTTTTGCGAGTGACTCTAATGTCGCAATGCTACGTATGATATATGGAATAGACCCAACAAAACCCAGCGCTAAAACATTGGATACTAAAAAACTTTGTAAAAAAAAAGAATTTTCAAAATCGATTAATAAATAACTGAGTTTTAAATAATAAACAAAAAACACATCGAATTGAGAACTTCCTTCTTTTTTTTGAATTCGGTTAAAAATCTGGCTTAGAGTTAATATTTTATTTTTCCCTTGCGTTCCGAGCGAAAGTTGACCTTGAATGTAGTTTCAATCCTTTGACAATATGCCGACGGCACATGCCAAATAGAGGTAATGTTTATTAGGGGTAACCGGTATCATACCGGTTAATTTGGAGAAATTTCATAATATCGGTTACCTAAAAAAATACCGGTAAAAAAAATAAAGGTTGTAACCAAAAATTACCGGTATTTTTCATACCGGTTTCGGTCCCTGCTTGACAGTAGAAGGAATAAGATCAAACTATAATTATCTGTCAGAGTCCAAGCTATTTGAGTCGTTATGACCGTTTACTAAATCGTGTGCCTACTTGACCGGTGTTCATCCTTATCTCAAAATAATGTAAACTACACAAAGAACATATTCAAGGAAAGTTCAACCTGACAAATTAGATGTAGCAGGATGCGTTATTCGCTTAATTCTTTAAATTGATGCATGCGGTGTCAGTACTCCTCGATTCTTAACGAACATAAATTATAATGAACGGGCGGTAGGTACGTGTTCACCTTTTAAAACGGTTAGTCACATCTAGCCCCGGTGGTAAAGGGGTAAACATTTTCATATTTGGTATCAATTTTATACGTTGCAGTTATGTACCGAATATTGGGTACTTGATATTCACGAATACGAATACTCATCTCGAGTATTAGTTACATCGCTAATTAATAGCTATTTGGTTAGCAGGTAGGAATAGTGTTTTGAGTGACCTTTAGTGCTCCGGATTAAAGAATAAATCTCCAGGACTTTTCTATGTATTATAGTTGTCTAATTCGAATAACAAATAGTAGACGGTATGAGGTCGCCTTTGTGCTGTAAATAGCTCACAGCTCCCTTTGCGGTTATCTTCATCCAGGGCCGTCTGCAGGGCTGCGGCTTTGTGTAACACTCCACTGCACTTATACATTAACAACTCAGTTTTGCCCGCGGCTCCACGTGATGCTCGTAGTGCCAGTTGTCGTACGGATGGCTCTTTGTAGGTTTGTCCGATTTTTACACGTTATGCACGGTATCGGAGTTTTTGGTTTTGCATCGGCTTTGATGGCTTTTGTTGCTGTGTATAAAAATGTATAGTCAGTTTTTTTTATCTCATAGATCAAACTTTATACAATATCCTTAAATCTTTACCTGATAAATATATTAGTGGAAAATTTTAATTTTAATTGAAAATTTAGTTGCTGTAATTGGTAGCTAATATCGCCTACGTGGTCCAATGGCAAAGCATATACAACGACCTCGGTTCACAGCGAGATTGATGACCGTTTCCTTTGGCTCGACTAGTCGAGATCACTACCGTATCTTCAGATTTCATTATTTCAGAAGTTTTATCAAACCTCATTATATTTGCGTCCAAACAGATTCAATTAGAAATTTGAGAAAGTCGCCATAAAAATAATATTATGATACAAAACAGCATTAAAACTTCGAAAAATGCTTCTTAGAAGAAAGTGTTGTTAAAATGGATCACCAAAGCGGAACGTAGTCCGCTTATTAAGTTTGCGAAAATAAGTAAGGCATTATATTAACTAGCTTTTGCCCGTGTGTTTGTCCACGTGAAAAGTGTACCTTGGTTTCTAATTAACTTTCATGCAACAAATATATTGGAATAGCTGGTATGGAAATAACCTTGAATTTAGAGCATTGTCGGTATTATCTTCAGTATGTTGTGTGCAAAACGTCTAATCAATTGAGGTTATCATTTTCTTTAGTATTTATGTGCGTAGTTTTACATTGTCTCTGTAAAAGAAGTTGTCAAATGCTGTAGCCCCGATGTATTTTTGTCTGCACTGTAACTGTAAAGGTTGTGTGGATTTGTGTTGTACTCTCACAAGATGATATTCCGACTGCTATTGGCGGATCGGCACGGCAAGACATCCTTCCTTGCCGTGCCGATTGCCGATGGGCCTTAGTTTGTCGAAGGCTTAACTAAATAAAATTTAATTTACTGTTTCCGGTTATCATTCATACGTGTAAGTCAACAAACAAATTGTGTTCCGACTGGTAATTATGAGGCTATAACGTTTCAAAGTGATGAGAGCAGTGTGGGGACATGCTTTGTAACTCAGTGCTAGGTTCTGTGGACACTGTTTAGTCGCGACGCTTATCATGAAACGAGCAGCATGCTCGTCCATAAAAACCTCTGCTCCTCTGGCAGTCGTACTGGTGGTGATATCTTACCATCGGGTGACTCACGTGCTCGTTCGCCTTGCGCTATTAAAACATCATTGAATACATTCGCCGTGAAATTACGTAATTGCGTAATGGTGGATAATGGTTGTGACCTCAGGAGTTAATGTATTAACCTATAGCATATATAATATGTATTTATGGGTCGCAGGGTGGCCGATTTTCCTAAAAGAATACTTTCGTCCATCGTAAATCAGCAGGTCTTAATTTATTTTGACATCAACGTCTAAGTAAATCTTCAATGGCGTTGTCTTCATTTTCAGAATGGGAAGCCCCGGAATTAGGTTATCGGGTAATAATATAAGCCTTATAAATCATTGTCCTATAGCCAGGCGCGGACTTCTGCTGAGGAAATGGTTAGGCCTTCATCCACCACATTAGCCTAACGCGAGTTGGTAGACTTAACCGTCGATTTTCTTACGGAGAAGTTTCTTAGTTTTCTCATATCTTCTTTTACAGGTTAGAGCAATAATTAACATATACACTACTTTGAATGAACATTATCTTTGATGTTCGCCGCGCCCTGTCGCCTGTTGATAGAGTACGCTAACTGCAGTAAAATTAACTCACGCTTAATTATAGCCGACGTGTTACGATCCCTAAACGATCTTAATGGGTGCCCGGCCCAACCCAATTTGTTTACGGCCGACTGAATTAGCACCCTGCAAAACGGATGAGACGGCGGTTAGACGTTTTAAACGGTGTTGTGAGCGTTTTTATGACCGCCCGAATGTACTAGTCGCATTTCATTTTGGCATTTTGTTGAATAAATCCTTTCCCTAACTTGTGTTGAGTGATTGTAGACTATCTGGTGCGTATTACTTTAATTATATTCATATCGAAAATAAATATCGTTTCGCTGTTATACATGTCCATAAAAGTTTGTCAAGTGGCAATCGAACCTAGCATATTTGATATTGCTGTTGTGATAGGACCAATCGTTCTTATCCGATTTTCAAACTTAGGTAGTAATTTCGCCGGATTACCGAGCGTTTATTCTGACGCAGTTATGCGCCGTTCCACTCGGCGTTTCTAAAACACTAGTAAATACGGTAACATGATGCTGGCCCAGTTGAATGCTCTAAGTACTTTCTCACGTACCTACGAGTTCGTAAAGTCGGGTGGTGAAACATGCTTCCCGGTACAACAAAAGTAAATTAACACCGCAATTTTTTATACAATCTAATCGGTTTATTTTGAGTCAGTCGTAAACAACATTTCTTGGGTGAAATTACACACGGTCTACGCGAGCAGAGTCTGGGGCGTCCTGTTTTTCCAAAACATGTCCTGATTTTTATAGTGTCCTGGGATGGCCTGGAAATTTTTTAAGCAGCGTCCTGGGTTTTTCTTCGGAGGAGACCTCTCGCTGCCGGCCGTGGTGTCTACCACGGTTGGCGGCTGGAGGTCTTGGCGAGCGATGGTCTCATTCTGCGAAGGTGCGTCATATCACGGAAGGAGAGCTCCGGGCGGGATTGTGAGCAGAACAATCCCGCCCGCAGCCAGAGGAGACGTAGGACGCGCCGGGTGAGTGACTGACCGGCGCCTCGTGCCCTGTGGTCCGGGGGCATTTAGAGAGTTCCGCCATGGCATCCCCTGTCTGTCGTAAGAGGCGACTAAATGGGGCTTCGAGAGAGTCGCGGGGCGAGCAGCGGGGGGCTGCTCAGTCCAATTTAAGCGACTCCGAGATGGATGACAATGCGGGTGGTCGGTCTCCCGTTGTCTTAGACGCCAAAAGCGTCCTTTAGAGTTCGGGGGCATCTTAGCCCCCTTGTATAGAGAGGGGCCGCAACGGCATCGCGCAGGGACGGTCCCGTGCAGCTATCTTAGTGCAACAAGATACCCCGGGGCCGTTTCGTATGCGCCTCTAGAAGGCCTCCGCGGGTTTTGGTTGGTATGCCGGTGTAGGGTGTACAAAGTGTTAAGGTCTCGGTCCAATGCTCGCTCGTATGATGCTATAGGTACTCCCGAGTGTCGACATTGAGCATTTGTAAGACTGTGTGAATCAAACATTACCGTTCCACTCGCCCCCCAGTGGTGGTAGCGATAAAGCGTTTTTCCCCGCGAAAAAAAGAAAAAAAAAGCGTCCTGGGTTTTGAAAGAGCTATGGTAAGGCCGGGTATTTTAAAATTTAACTTCATTTAACCTTTTTTCACAACATATTCATTGAACTATTGTTACGCTATAACTGCGTCATGTTTTAAACTGAATTACACTGTGCTTTTCAACTTCAATTTTTTTTTGAAATTGGTAACCCTAGCTTATGTTATGTTTACCTATTAAAATATCGACTAACGAGACTCCTTCATAGGTCACTGGCGTTATGAACCGACTTGTTGGTTCTTAATTCGCCCTCCTACGTGATAAAGGACTTGTCGAAAATAATAAGCTGATCGACGCGGTTACTATTTAAAATATTCAAATACCCTCTTCGTTGTTTTATTGGCAGACGATTCATAAACATTTTGTCTCTTCACTTTGGATTATTATTAGAATGTTTGTTTACGAATACAACGAAAGGTCAGTGAATTACGGGGCTGGCTTCTATGACGAATCGTGTGGATTCCCCGAAATTATGAAACAAGAAATAGCTAATAGGCGTTGAAGGTATTGGGCGTTAGTTGCGTGTACGTCTTAAGTTCACATAATATTATATTTACGCTTCATGTAGGCAGAATCGTAACTAGTGCATTCTATTTTCCTTAGCTTTTATTTGTTCCAATATGTGATCCATCATCATATTGGGAATGAAATTCAATACCTACTGGGGAAAAGTAAAAAGAAATATATTATTTAGCATTAAAAAACAAAAAATGTTTTAATTGCCCGCCCTTAGTATTGAATTAAAATCTCATATCCTACTAATATTATGAACGCGAAAGTTTGTAAGTATGGATGTATCTAATGTATGGATGTTTGTAACTCTGACGCAAAAACAAACGGATTTCGATGAAATTTGGCAAACGATCTACCATCATGTCCTGGATTAACACATAGGCTACTTTTTATACCGGGAAAATATAAAGCGGGACTTTTATCCCGGAAAAACTTTTTAACGCCGTCGGAGCCGCGGGCAAAAGCTATTTAAATATAAATTAAATACCTTAATTGTGTACTAGCTTTTGCTCGCGGCCCCGCCCGCGCAAACAAGGTTTTTCCGGTATAAAAGTCCCGCTATTTACTTTCCAGAGATAAAAAGTAGCCTATATCATTCTCGGGGTTTCGGATTATCTTCATGCCAAATTTCATCGAAATCGGTTTATTTGTTCAGCCTTGAAAGTGTAACAGACGACAGAGTTACCTTCTCGTTTATCATAATTCATAATGCGATTCAAATCATTCTTTCTTTGGGGGAGGCCTATGTTCAGCAGTGGACGTCATGTGGCTGATGATGATGAATGCGATTCAAATAAGAATAGGAACGTTAATGATCTCTTTGTGTCCAATGTCACTTGAAAAGTACAAAATTTGCATAGACAACTTATTATATAGCATGGTTCATGCAGTCATATGGTTTATTTTATTTTGTCTAATTGACTCTTACAAATTTAAATAGAAACGTTATTGCTAAATTAGCTTAATATAATATTTAATTATTTAGACGTCACAATATGGCGCAAAGTCGATACTATTCTTATTTTAGATTACATTGTACAAACGTATCACTACGTCAAGTGAAGTATCTCTGCTATAAAACGACCGTATTTACTATGTGTTATGAACATCCGATACAAGTACACAATTTAATACGTGAAAACGTGCCATCTACAAGTTTGAGAGGAGACCTTATAAACCGGAAAGAACGGAAATTGCGCCCGCGTCGTGGAAGCGGACGTCGCGAATCAACACATTATTGAAACCGATATCTATTATATTGAGGATATTGAGAGGTATATAACGCTTATATTACGCTGACACATACACAACTCGCATAATGTAGAAATTTATCTATAATTTTTGTAGGGTTTAGAATTTTTTTGCATGTATAGTGGCTGCGTAGTTTGTTATGACTTGAACCAACGCATCTTGTGTTTGATTCCTAAGACCCGCATAAAAAATATTAGATTCGAAAAACACTAATGACTTTATTTTATTTTATTTATTTTATTTACTGGAATTGGCCTGCTTTGGAATTATTATCCATACCTACACAACTTTACAATAATTAAACTATGATTTATATCCACGGAATATAGGTAATGTAAAATTATGTTTTGTATTTTAGTGTTTTTTATAGTTTTATTTGAAGGCGATTAAATTTTTTGTTGAAATGGGTATTTATTTTTACTTACTACGTGTTGTATCCATAATTAAATGCGGTAGTAAGAATAGTTTAACTTACATAGCTTTATCATTTACATATAAATACATACATATTGACTGCCTCGGCGGCGTACTTGTATTACGGTACGACTGCAATGCTGAGGTCTCTGGTCCGATCCCCGGGTCGGGCAAAGTGATATTGGACTTTTCTATTCAGTATTGTGCCCGATATGGCGATAGGCGCGCCACCTATCACATCATGGGACGGAATACGCACGGCGAAATGTGGGTGCATTAGTTGCGCCTCTGCCTACCCCTTCGGGGATAAAAAGGCGTGAGTACCTTACCTCTTCTGCATACCGCATTCCATTTTCTGGTAGTTAAAAACTGGAGTATATTTCGTCTTCTTTGTTGTGTGTTCACCTTCGTGGCAGGATGCACTCAACGTTATACTAAAGCTTTTACCGGTGTATCAGTTTACTAGTTTACCGGATATGATAGGTTTGATTTGAAACTAGGTTTAGCGCGAGCTCGCGGGTTCTATGGGGCTTTAAATTCAATCATAGTCACGTCCTGTTAAGGAAACACGCTGAAGTGATATAATTTCTCTGTATGTAACTATTAACTTAACTATTCTGTCAACACAAAGATCATATTATATTAAAATTTATAAAGAAAGTAAATAAATTAAACCTCCAAATAAGTTACCTAAAATTTTTAACTTTAAGCAACATTTATATTCTTTTTAATTAAACTTATAAAGCCGCCTAGCTTTCTAATCATTACTTCCGAATTTGACAGTATTTGAGAATTTCAGGACAGTGAATTCACTTGTTGGACACGGCACCAGATCATTTTTGCTGCTTATTTTTCGTAGTCTAAGGATTTAATTTTTTTTTGCGGAGTATGTTCTATAGCTAGCTTCTTCTCACGTCACCGCCCATTTGAAAGAAGACACCCATAGGTATGGTAATCCAAGATCGGTCTATTTGTGTTTAATGTGTATCTTTCAGCAAAGTCCGTTCAAAAGTTAATCGTTTACATTCAAACATGTCTAGTCACTTATATTATTAACTAGGATGCGCACTGAACCCGCGCCCAGTGTGTGGTCCAACGTTAATGCTGGAGATGTCTCCGGCGTCATCCGGTAGCAGTAATTCGAAACAATGGACGCCCCTGTCCCCTTAATGGTCGTTTACCCCATTAAGTGGGCTCTTAGCTCTTTGTTCTCTAAGGGTTTGGAAAACATCCTTATAATATGCATATGTGAGGTGCAAACTTAATCATCGATGCGTATAAAGGTATATTTTCTTTAAAACGATTACTGTTTCTTCGATTCTCGACGAAAGTAATCAAATAGAAATATTGGAGTTGGAAATATAAACTATCAACTTAGTCCGAGTGGTCGAACGGGGGATTTATAGTGCGGAATTCCAAAGTTAATTTCAGATTTGTTTTTCTCCGAAGCACGGAGTAACGTAATATTTTATCCGCTGATTGTGTTTGATTTTGCTCGGCGCGTCACGTTGGTCTGTTGCCATTTTCAGCCCTAATATTTTATGGAAGAAAGGTGTAACAGTAAACGGTCCAGCTGGTAGTAACATCCACATATAACCATCACAGCTATCCTATAATATTTGATACTCCTATTGTAAGTGACACTTCGTCAAAATTATATGCATGGTCAAAACAAAAGTTGTTTGGCAGCGGAAGCTGTTTCCACACTGATTTCGATACAAAATCAAAGTAGTTCATGAAGTGAAGCTGCGACCACCGTAGTACCAAATCCCTAACATCGATCTATTATTTCCCCCATCATAGATTCCATTATAATCAGTTGGCGTTCGGAGTGACTACCGTGCGATCTGATTAACACTCACCTGTAGAGATAAGAAGATAAGAAGATAAGCGGGCTGCTCAAGACCGGGATGGTTGGCGTTCACTTGGGGAGGCCTACGTTCAGCAGTGGACGGCGACAGGCTGATTGATTGATTGATTGATTGTAGAGATAACAGCCTTCTGTGTATCGATTGCGCTGAAATTACTGGGAACACTTGCTAATTTCTGTTTATAGAAAGTAGGAAATCAGAAGGTACGTGTGACCGTATATTAAAAGCTCTGAAGTACAATCAGCAGGGTCTGTACCCAAGACGCCTTTCTACAATATTCAACGACAATAGAAAACAAACAAAATATATATGGGAATGTCATATCCGATGTTTAAGTCTGTCGCTAGGATATGTCATTCTCATATATTTTGTTTGTTTTGTATTGGCGTTGACGATTGGGTATCGCTTTTTCATTGCACCAGATTTACACATACTGTACTTTATGAAGTCTATTAACAAATATCAAATCTATTTTTTCCTAACGTAATTCACCCAAATCATTTTACTGCAATTTGTACCTCGCAATAGTGTGTCCATTGTAATTTGATGAAGGTTACCGAAGTATTTAATTAACTAAAAACGTTTGACTTGTCCCATGAGTCTCGTATTTATTACAAAGGTCTTCTGTGACAATACGTCGACGTCCTTTCACGTATTTGGTTGTGCTCTTAAAGTGATTAAAACGTGTCCCGAGAGACGGCGTTGTTTGGCAGCACTTTTGTAAACAAAGTGACTTCTATTAGGTACTTACGAATCGCGATCTTTTTGATGCTAACTATGTGAATTGCATGTCATTTCTTGGGTCGGCAAAGTACTAAGTCCTTTTGTACTTTGCCCACGCTTTTTTTACAATATAATTTTTTTTTTCTTATTTACACTATTCTTAATTCAAATTTATTAAAGTTAATTTTCTATTTTTTATTTAGATTTTCTATAAGGCGTGTTTTTTAGTTTTTTAAAACTATTATTTATTTTTCTTTTTTTAGTTCTGTTCTACTATAATCCAACAGATGTCACTAAAAAATAAACGAAAGCGCCATCATCTGACAAGTAGGATTTCTTTTTACACAAGAGCAGCCAGTTTAGTTTTAATAATACTACTATAGTCCAACAGATGTCACTAAAAATAAATGAACTATTATTGATTCATTTTATAGTTGGATTTTCTATAAAAGCGTGTTTTTTTAGTTTAAAATATTGAATTGTCATCGGTCCTTGATAAGTATGCCAAATTTTGATTTAATCCGACGTTTTGAAGGGGGTCCAAATCATGAAGTTTCCGTTACATACATACGTATGAAGCTAATAAATGCGTGTTAAAAAGAGGCAAATTGTAAAGAAATCTAACACAATTATATACGCATTGTGCCAACAATGGGAGTCCTTATTCAGCTCCGTGCTGTGGTACCAGCCTGACTGATATTGCAGTGCTCATTTTCTACGAGGAACTCGGGTGACGGACGGACACAAATAGGGATAAATTAAAGGTATACCAAAATTTACTTTTTCTATACTTGGACTTTCTCCAATCGCTACCTTATGTTGAGCAAGGCTCTCGTGCTTCCTAGTTCCTACTGTACTATATACATGTCTGGTAGCAATGCTAATTTCTTAGTTGCATTGCTTAAGTCAAAGACCTCTTATCAATCCAGGAGTTCAAGTACCGAACATTGCATCCTGTCCGGTTGATTTATTCGAAGCTGTATTTTATGCAATGACAGCCGTGATACCGGAGGCAAGACGTCTCATAATGATTTATAAAGTCCAATAAAGTCTATAGGGTTGTATTATTTTGGTATTATTGAAACATTTACCTCGAACGATAATTTAATATTCCGGCTTGATTGCATTATTACGAGTTTAACGCCGACGATACTTCGATGTGTAACTCCGGCGAAATTATTTCGGAAACGTATTCTGTTACGTCGATATTATTTCTTAAATGCTGGGTTTCATTGGGGTCGGTACGAACTACCATTGCATTACAAATTTCTTTTGTATGCCTCTAAAGTTTTGGGTAGTGCTGCTACTATTAATGATGAGTCGTAACGTTAACAATAATCAGGCAAAACGACTTTTTAATTTTAATAAAAAATATACAAACATTTGAAAATGGAATTTCGGCCGAGTCATTTCGGCAATGCTTTGGGATCATACCTGCTTCTTTGCTCAACTTAAAAACGTATAAAAATGCTTCGGACGTAGCGTCTGAGCTGGTAATCTCGGCCGGTGTCGCGCGCCGGTATCTGACGCGTAAATCTCTCGTAGCGCATTATCACTCCACTCACGCGTCAAGAATTTTATCGAGACGGAGATGCCGATGTCGCGGAAATGATAAATATGTTTATTTACATAGGGGTGAAATTAAATTGTTGTTTAAATAAGTGAGAATACGGGCAATTGGTCAAGCAGTAACTGTGGATGTAGTCTGAGGTTTAGTCAGAGATAATACTAAGTTGAGATTGTAGACATTTTTATAACGCCTCTGATCAATTCTCCAGGCGTTCTAGGCAGCGGCTAAACTATGCCCCTGGCTTTGGTGACGTTCAAGGTCCATCTCTGTCAGCAATAAAAAGTTTATATTTGAATATCGTTATGACTGAGTAGTAATCGTTTGTTACATTTGTTTACAGCAATAAAGATGAACCGCGGTGGTCGCGCGGAGCCGACGCCGCCAGAGTGCGCACTGGCGGCAGAGATGTTCGACCACTTCTGCTCCGCTGGCACAATGAAGCAGATCCTCGCGCTGCACAGGGAGATATGCAACACGCTCACACTCAAACCGAACAGGCTGCCGGACTTCTACCCTAAACTTAAGGTACATATGAGTTGTTTTGCGTTGTACAGTAATACGGAATATGCTTAACCTAAGAGTACTACACAGCCAATGAAGATTAAAACGGGTTTATGTTTGCTGTTTATTAACTACTTAAGTTAGGCAGACGATGGAGTAGGGAAATATAACAGCTTAATAAACTATTTTCTAAATTATGTATTACATGTAACATATTTTTAAAATTTACATTGCATCGCTTTGGCGAATTTTGTTAGCGATTTTTTTTATCTAAGCAGTGGCGCGACGAGCGTATAACTCGCCTGATCGTATTAGCCTACACCTGCACCCCAAATTATAAAAAAAGCGTTGCATGGCATTTAAATGCAAAGTTTTTGTACTCGCGGGGAAAATACAATTATTCTCAAACCGAAACACTTTCTCACTGTTTGGTAGCAGAATGGCGGTCCTGTCTACTCAAACTCGTATATAGACGCGTATCTAGTACGCAATACGCATGCGCGAACATAAAATGCGCACGCGCACGCTCTAGAACACCACACATCCCAACTAGCGATTGCGAATGTTTAAACGGTCAATGTTTACACGATCTGTCGATTTATTGTTTAGAATAAAATTGTTCGTGTTTTGAATAGATAAAAATACAAGTAATTGTGACGCCGAGCGAGCTGCGCGCAACGTTTCCCCTCGTGTTTACTTTCTATTTAAATTGTTTAGTAACTGATAACATTCTGCCTGTAAAGTCACATTGATGAAGATGAAGGGTGGTAGATTGAAAATTAGCCCATTATCTACCACATAAAAAACGATTTATTATTTTAATACTAAAACATAGTGATTGACAATGTACACTTCCTGAAAGATGATAAACTCCTCCACGTTAGACTCGACGAGCAAGCAACTCGTCACATGGTAAGCGCCACGACTAGCCAAACAGAAGCAACACTACACAGAACTTCATATTACATAACGCTGTATGACATACACTACAGGGCCGTCCCTGTAGTGTAGTGGTAGCCACGGGGCTACCCACCCCTTCAATGTTAATTGTCTGCCGTGTAATTACACTGTCTATAAGGCCCTTCAAAGCGGATTACTGGCGGAAAGTAATAGCGCTTTCTATTGCTAGGTTCAACAAATGTAAATGTAGGCGTATGCACTCTGTACACCGTTTAATTATAATTATTTATTTGTGTTCTCTGCTCTAATTATGTTTTTTTTTTTTTTTTTTTAGGTGTAGAGTTTAGTGTTTTTTAAATTCCTTCAATTGGATTTTATCTCAATTTAACGGTGATGTGTGTGCATTAGCTTATATAACTAATCTGACTTTGTATGCAAAAGACTTGAAAAAAAAGAATATTATAAAGATTCAATGGACAAATGATGACAAAAAAGTAAGCCCGGAGTTTCTTTCTGCCTTTCTTCTTCGGGTAGTCATCGCTTAGGTAGCTAGTGAAAGGCTGGTAGGTTAGCTAGGTTAGGGCCTGTAGTGTCCTCACCGGTGAGGATCGCGACGCGTTCCTTCCATTATTTTATTATTATAAAAATGATTTTCTTTTTTTTATTTTATTTTTATCTTCTCTTTCCTGCCAGCCCGAGCTTGGCTTCATTATTTATTTTTCATTGATTTTACTCCCTATAAAAATGTCTGTAGTTATATAAGTGACTTTTTGTAATAATTATTATTATTAATTGAATGTATCTTGACTTATCATAAGTGCAATTATGTTCGCCTACGTGATGAATAAACTATTTTATTTTTTTTATTTTTTTTAAAAATAGATAAAGCATATAAAATCGGACAAATATCACGCTATGAAAATATGCATGCACCACACGAAAGCGTGAAGTGAACTGTCCACACAAATCATTCTAAATGGCGCATAATTTAGTCTCTGTCCGTTGCCATAATAAGATGAGTGATATATCGACCAGTAGAAAACTTAATACCGTTCTGCAAATTCTAAATGAATTAACCTTGATGTTGAGTACATCTGATCTCTGTTTATAAATGTTTGTTATATATATTATGTAGGTACTTTATTGGATAAAACTAGATAATGTATTATGTACTGGTAGAAAACTATAGCGGTTGGTACGTGCGTTTCGTTCAGCCAGTTTAAATCCAGTGTACCTGGTAAATGTATTTAATGGAAGTTAGTATAATGGGTACGAGCCGGAAAGCATAGCCTTGCATTTTGCAAAGTTCTGGGTGACGTAGGTGTTGCATATATCAATGCATATCTCTTGTGTAGGTTGTTTTCTTCTTTCGTTCCTTGAGTATATGCTCATAAGTCATAATGATCATTCCTATAAAAGATCATTAATGTAAAATAGATTTGTAGAAATAAAGAAAAGTAATTTATTTGCAACGAACAACGAAAATGAATTACCTACAATAAAAAACAGACAAAATCAAATAATAACGTAGACGTACTTCATGTTGTATCTCTGGTATACCCACTTGGTACATACATTTTTGAGTTTCCCACTCGTGGGCAGGTAAACGACCGGCTGTTTCGCGCAAGTCGCCACCTCGCCGAATGAAATAGACCATCCGCATATTTTCAGTGGCAATATGCCAAAAACATTGCAACTGACGCTAGATCGATTTAAAGCTATACGCACAGTGGGGAAAGCGACGCTATTGAGATGTTTTTGGTCGTTCTTTTGTGTACTTGGGTTTGTTTGTAAAGATGCGTCGTGCTGCACATTGCTTGAGATCCTGTTGACACATTTTTTGGTCATAATTTTGTTAAGGTCTCGTTTATAGAGATGTGACTTGCTGCCAGTTGCGTGGTGGGTTAATTTGTTCGATGTGACGCGATGCGGTAGGCGGGCGGTGACTGAGTAAAACGTGGCGATACGTGATCTTGTTTTAAGAAGACGCGGCGCGATGCGTGTTCGTGCTAAAATACTGTGATTCTTTCTGCTATTTTATACCTTCGGCTATGCGAAGCTATTATAGCATAGCTATTCAATATACTAACAAGCGTTACAACGGTGTCGCGCAACATTCGAATCTGGGACGTCGTTACAAAGACACATTCTGTGAACCTCACGTCATTCGACCACGTTTGACTTCATGAGATTGTAAACGGTCCCATGTAATCGGATAGGAGATGTTTCAATTGCGTGGTGTTATTGTCTTATTTTCGTACCTACCTGATTTCGGTTTTAACTGACTGGATTGTGCGTGCCTTACACACGAAGTAAAAATTCAACGAATCCGTTCTCCCGGAGTTAGTTGATGTAGATTTCGTTTAATGGAACTGCCTTTTGGATTACACTTGACTCAAAATTTAATCCGGTGTTATAAACCCATGCCCGGCTGCAATCGAAAAAACAGATTCCATTAAGACCTTGAAAATAGACACATCGCATCGCATTTTCATTTTTCTAGTTAATAAAAATATTTCATGTCCAACACTAGGCTGTGTGGCTTTGTCCTTTGCCGTTTCGTAAGGACGAACAAAACATCATAAGTCAGATCGAAGTAAAGAGATGGCCTCGAGCCAGTGCCTTTTATGCGAACTACCCTCAACGCTCGCTCGATATGCGACGCGGTATTTCTGTAAATGTCGTGCTTATTGGAATGAGACATATTTGTTGTAGGTTTTTATGTTACGTCTATTTCAGTATTCTTGTAATGTAGTCTTTTTCTCGATAACCTTTGCGGTATTGCGGTCGACAAATCGTGTACTCCTCTAAGATTTCGTTTCTCGTCTGGTATTGGAGGACGAAATTTTTTAGTAGTTCCTGATTTGAAAATTGTATATAAGTCTTGGTACAGTATTATAGAATTTATTTAATTTGCCCAAGCGAAATAAGCCATTTATCGTTTTAAATATTTGCTCATTAATATAGACCGCAAGTACATATCGAATTGATACAAGATCCTTACAAGTGCGGTGCCCAAATTTCATCTGACGCCGGTCACGGTCCGTGTGTGTTCCGCTCCAGTTCGCGCGGATAATTACATACACATGTGCATACTTTTTAATTTACATTCGTATTATATACGAAGGCTGAGAGAGAGCTGTTTGGAGATAAACTAAAGGTATCATTACTGCAGGTGACTTTTAGACTTTAGAATACAGGGTAGTTTAGGCCAAGATTTGTGTATAATTTTTATCTCTACTCTAATGGTGACTACTCTAGACCATAGAGTACATATAGGCCAAATATAATGTCGATGAGTGACGGATGGTCGGGAAAATTACACATATATGTCGGTTTTTATGCTCTTCTCGTCTGTATACTAAGTTATTAAAACTATGACTGACCGGATTTAGGGCGGTATTCATAAATGCAACTCAATTTCGCTTTGAAGTGCGATATCAACTGGGACGCTGTCAAATTAAGGTCAGCATCTTAAGATGTATTTAATAAACCCACATTAACATAAATACAAATGACATCTTACAATTTTTTTAAACAAAAGCACTTAAATCACAGCTTATTCAATAGTTCAATACATTAAATGTCTACTTGAGATTTTACTCAAACGTTACATTGATTTATGAATACCGCCCTTAGATGCGAGATTCACTATTATGGTAAGGACTCGACCTATAGCCTCGGAACTGTGTAAAGAACTAGATAAATTAATATTGATTTTGGAGTGCGGCGAATGTAAAGGTTCGTATGTCAATGGCCATACGAAATTCAATAGAATGGGTACTTACATACTTTTTTTTTTTTATATGGCGCTTGTGTTCACATGTTGCCAATGTCAAGTTTGGGTTGTCTTTTTTTATTATCTGTAGTATGTCGAAGTAAAGCAGTGGCTACCTTACCAAGACTTTATCGAGGAGTTTTGGCGGCAACAAAAAAACACTTGATTAGCACAATTATTTCAATTCACTTCATTTCAGCTCTTTAATAGAACTATATTGTATAATATACCACCATAATTATGCAATATAACACTAAGTATCACCAAAATAATGAATTAAAACAAGAGCACTTCATGACACTTCCAAGTTCCCGCCAAAACTCTACTTACATACTTTTCGGTGGCATAGTGGTACAAAGGTGACATCTTGACTGCCACAGATAGGGTTGCCACCTTTTTGTACACGTAGAGTAAATTGGATATTTAAAGGTAGAAAAACAAGTACACGGTGTCAGAATAAAGTACGATTTTCATACTTTATTATTTTATTAAAAACGTATTTTATTACTTTTATCAACTTTTAACAAATAAATTGATTTTCGCTAAATGTACAGTCTATACTCAAGTAAAAGTAAATAAGTACTTAATTTTTATCAGATTCTCAGATGCTTCATTGTTTTCCTATCGCTATTTGCAATTCATATAAAAACTTAAACGCTAACGTGGCGGGAATCGACAGTAAATATTTAATGATTGAATATACAATTTAAAAAGAAATGATAAGTCTGATTATTACTTGCTGCCATTTTTTTGCTATTTCTTGTTGTTAATTTACGCTAAATTTCTTACGCCCGATATTGAATTCTATGTTATATGTATAAAGAATACCAGAGAAATCAAATCGAGCTACATAAAAGCTTTTTTGCGTACATTATTGTTCTCATAAAGTATAGAGTACAATTACCTGAAATAACGTACAATACTTTATAATAAAGTACGGGTGGCAACCCTAGCCACAGACCACTTACTCTGGAGTTTTGGCGGGAACTTGGAAGTGTCATGATGTGCTCTTGTATTCATTATTTTGGTGATACTTAGTGTTATTTTGCATAATTATGGTGGTATATTATCCAATATAGTTCTATTGAAGGACTCAAATGAAGTTAGTTGAAATAACTGTGCTAATCAAGTGTTTGTTTTGTTGTCGCCAAAACTCCTCGATAAACTCTTGGTAAGGTAGCCACTGCTTTACTGCGACGTAGTACTAAGGATAAAAATCAACAAAGTATGCGTCTGAAAGACTTGTGTCCATGGACAAGAATAAATTACTAAAAAAT
The DNA here is from genome assembly GCA_947568825.1 of Sphinx pinastri. Classification (NCBI taxonomy): domain Eukaryota; kingdom Metazoa; phylum Arthropoda; class Insecta; order Lepidoptera; family Sphingidae; genus Sphinx; species Sphinx pinastri. Next base: position 2,607,498 of record OX387614.1, on the reverse strand, counting down.
ACCACTTACCTACTCTCGTGATTTAAGTCAAATAACACTTAAGCTTACGCTCCAAACAACGAGGCAATAAAAAACATATTTTCTTATAATTTCTTATGTCACCAATTTATAACCCAGCATTTTTTGAGCACCACACGCAGCCAACATCGAAAATTATAAGACTAAGCGCACGGCGACGATAAACTCGCTGCGACACTATTTACACGCGCTGTAAAGTTGCATGTAACGGGATTAACCGTCCGTAGTGTAAAATCGTCATACGCGACCTTTGTGACGTGACCTTCAGACTTTGTAATGTGTAATAATATTACATTGTTTTTGATTATCTATACTCTATAGTAATATTATGAATGCGAAAAATTATACGTTTGTTAGTAAATCACAGTCAGAACGGCTGAACAGATCTGGATGAAAATTGCCACAGAGATAGATTATATGCTAATTTAAATCCCGGGAACATATATAGCAGGGTTTTTATCTCAAAAAAGCTGCACCACGCGGGCGGAGCCGCTAGCAAAGGCTAGTATTAATATGTTAAATTTTTGTAATAAAACATAAACTGATTATAATTCGAGTTATAGAAATCTACAATCTTTGATATTATTACGGGAACCACGAAGTGAGCGATCGCACATAATATTTCTAGGAGAGGTGAAACCGCCGCGATTTTTTACGTTTGCTCTAAACGTGAGGTTAGTGTACAACGTAAATTAAACTTTCACCTATATTTTTACGTAATTTTACGGACTTGCAAATATATATTGTCTTAATTTAAACCATACGATAAAATTACCTTGTTTTATTTGAATCATAATGAACGAATTTCTAGAAACATGTCTATACATATCGTTAAGGTTGGCAACGCACCGATTAGCATAAAAAGTAGCTATCAATCCTGAGTCGCTGTCGTACAAATAAAAAATAATTATCTGAATCGCACCTTAACTACAACTCTCTCTTCACTTTCATATATGCTAATTGAGACCTTAGGAAGGCTGGTAGACCATATCATCCGCATTCCGCCAGCGCTTCCCTGAGGGACTATAATTTATGGCAACGTACCTTTTTACACCGAGATATCCGCTTACATTTCCGCCGGAGTTAGTTCTGTTTTGTCTATAACCCTTCGTAATGCTTCAGTCTTACCATACTTTTATGTCGGAGGTGCGAATACGCATGCTACCGCTGTTCCCGCAGCAATCGGTCTTTATGCAGAGCCAGCCACTCGCGGGTGGCAATGTGTCCGACTGGCTGATGGACTTTAAAACTTTCAAATAGCATATAAAATATTTTAGAGGACTTTATATTCGTAATGATCATGACAAAGGGTGTAGGGACTAGATGAATTGTCACAGTTTAGTTGCCTCATGCAATATATTTGACATCAAAAGGGGTGGGATTTAAAAATTAGTAGGTATACAAGGTTCGTAGGTTGTTTGACATTGCATTACTAAATGAAACCACAAACTTATCTCGTTGAAAATAACACTTCCCATTAAGTTATTTTAACCATTTTTTTTTTTTTTTTTTCGCGGGGAAAAAACGCGTTATCGCTACCACCACTGGGGGGTCAGTGGAACGGTTATGTTGGTTTCACCGGTCTTACAGTCCAATGTCGACACTTGGGAGTATAGCATCATCCAGGCGAGCATTGGACCGAGTCCCTAGCCCTATGTACACCCTACACCGGCATACCAACCAAAACCCGCGGTGGCCTTCTTCAGCGCATACGGGACGGCCCCGGGGTATCTTGTTGCACGAAGATATCTGCACGGGACCGCCCTTGCGCGCTGCCGCATTGCGGCCCTTCTCTATATAAGAGGACTCTGATGCCCCCAAACTCTAAAGGACGCTTATGGCGTCTACGACAGCGGGAGACCGACCACCCGCATCGTCGTCCACCTCGAAGTCACTTGAATTGGACTGAGCAGACCCTCACTGCTCACCCCGCGACTTTCTCTAAGCCCCATTCAGTCGCCTCTTACGACAGGCAGGGGATGCCGTGGCGAAATTCTCTAGATGCCCCCAGACCACAGGGCATGAGGCACCGGTCAGTCGTCCACCCGGCGCCTCCGTCGTCTCCTCTGGCTACGGGCGGGATCGTTCTGCTCACGATCCCGCTCGGCGCTCTCCTTCCGCGAGATGACGCACTCGCAGAAGGAGTTCATCGCTCGCCATGACCTCCAGCCACCGATCATGGCGGACACCACGGCCGGCAGCGAGAGGTCTCCTCCGACGACTGCTCTAAGAGCGCTGCGTTGTAGGTCCCAGGCTGGGCACTCCTCGAGAGTGTGATTGACTGTGTCCTCGCGGCCGTTGCCACAATGGTGGCACACGGCGGACTCCTCCTTTCCGATCCGACACAGAAACGAGCCAAAACATCCGTGGCCCGTCAGCATCTGTGTCAGACGGAATGTCGGCGCACCATGGCGCCTGTCAAGCCAGCTTGAGAAGACAGGTCGCACTGCCGCGACAGTCCTCAAGCCCGCACTCGGGCTCTCCAGCCTGGTATGCCACTCCTCCACGGCGGCGCTGCGGATGGAGGCCAATTGGGCCGTGACCTCCCTCGGAGCCAGTCTTCGCCCGAGACGGGACGCCTCCTCACGCCAGAAAAATACTGACGAGAGGTATTTGGCATCCAATTCCCATGGCAGAGTGCCGGCCAAGACGCAGGCCGCCTCGTGTGAGATCGTGCGGTAGCCCCTAATAAGTCGCTGCGCCACTAAAGAAAGAAAGAAAGAAAGAAAAAATCTTTATTTGGCCATTGTCTCTGGACCAGATGGCAGTAAGTGATAGGTACACACGGGAATACAGTAATCCATGACATAAAATGAATTAAAAAAATATAAATTAAAATAGGAAAGTACTAACACTAAACAAAATAAAAATAAATTAAAAAACGAAATAGTCCCCCGGCATACCCACTTGTACACCCCAGCCATCCGTGTCCGTAGTAAGACCAAAAAGGCCACAGGCTCAGCGACCGCCAGGTGGGTTGGTCCACCTGACACTGATTTTCAGCCAGGGCCATAGGAGTGTCACACGGATGCCAGCAAAAGGCAAGGATAATATATGATATTTAGGTACTTAAATAAATAAAAGAAAAAAATAAATAAATAAAATAAATATAATACTCCATAATAGTCATACAATATGATTAAATAATTCTAGAAGCAACGTGGACATGCAGGCGAATGCAGCTGGAGTACATCTAGAATGTATCCGTACAGAGGCGGTACAGTGAGAACTATATAAAGGATATGTTAACTTGAGTATTACCTAAAGCTACCTGGGCATTAATTAGAAACACTTTAAGTTTCCGCCGAAAGGTATATAAAGTTTTAGAGTCTCGAATAGGTGGAGGAATATTATTCCAGCACTTTGTCGCTGCATATCTAAAGCTACCTCTAAAAGCTTCGGTTCTATGAGGAAGTATAGACAATTGAGGTGCACATTGTCTAGTCGAACGCTCCGTGCTCGAACCTACCCAACGTAGTTTATTAGATAAGTATGATGGCGTTTTGAAATTGACGATACCAAACATCATACATGCCAAGTGAAACTTACGACGTGACTTCATTTTAAGTTTGGAGCGAACGTTTACATATGGTGTGACGTGGCCTCTCGGTGGTACATCAAAGCAAAATCTGACACAGGCATTCTGCACCCTCTGGATTAAATTATTTGTTCGTGCAAGTAATCGTGGGCCGTACACAGCATCAGCATAGTTAAGTCCAGACAGCACTAAGGATTCCACAAGTTGAACTCTGAGCTCCTCTGTAAGGAATGGGCGTATTTTGTACAGTGTTTTTAACCGGTAGAAAGAATTCCTTACAGAGTTAGCCACCTGCGTCTCAAATCTTAAATCTGCATCCATGACTAGGCCCAGATTTCTAGCTTCAAGAACCTGCTCCACAGGTATCCCCATCAGACTTATGTTTAATGTCGCTGGAAGTGAACTTAACTGATGTTTTGAACCAAAACGCATGTATTTCGTTTTGGAAGGATTCAGTACTAGACAATTAGAATCCGACCAAGTTGATACCCTATTTAAATCCTCGTTTAGCTTTTTTATTGCTATATCATAGTGCCTTGGTTTGAATGTGATGTAGATTTGGACATCATCAGCATATATATGATAATGAGAATTACGTATACAACTTGTTAAATCTGCGCAATACAAAATAAAAAGGATAGGCCCCAGTATCGAACCCTGCGGGACTCCTCTCTGTACAGGTATAAGTTGTGACAAGAGAGAATTCCCTGAGTCCACGCTGTCAATTTCTACCATTTGTGTCCTTCCGCTCAAATAACTATAAAACCATTGCCTGGTACGATGGTCAAAGCCGTAATACGCAAGTTTGGATATTAGCAAGGGAACGCTTATACAGTCAAATGCCCTAGAAAAGTCCAGTAGAACCATTACAGTGCACATACCCTCATCACGCGCTGCGAGTATATTATCAGTTACATCGAGCAAGGCTGTCGTGGTGCTGCGATGCTTTCTAAAACCCGACTGCAACTCAGGTAATAGCTTGTTTTTCTCAAGATAGTCTAAACGCTGCGGCTTACGCAGTAGAGCGGCGCAACGAGCATTCAGGGACTCAGCCCAAACGGGACAACCGTATAAGGCCATGGACCGCACAACTCCAGCGTATAAACTTCGGCAAGGGATACCGGGACCTTCCAAGTTTGGCAGGAGGCGTCCAAGCGCGCCTGCTGCCCGCAGTAATTTCGGCGACAACATCTCAAAGTGGGCACGGAAGTCCCACCGGCTGTGCAACACCAAGCCCAGATATTTCATTGTGGAGCCGATGGGAATCCGCACCCCCTCCACTACGATATGGGTCTCCGAAGGTGCCCTCTTACGAGGCCCGTGAAAATAAAGGGCCTCGGTTTTGTTAAGGGCCACTTTGAGGCCCAGTCGCCGAATTCTGCCCACCATCTGCTCGGTACCAGAGGAAGCGAGCAGAGCAGCCTCCTGGAAGGTCCTAGCCGTCGCTGTCACCAGTGTGTCGTCCGCGTAGCAGACAACAGCGACGCCTTGGGGGTTGGCACCACGGAGCACCCAGTTGTAGCCGATATTCCACAAGAGTGGGCCCAGTACAGAGCCCTGTGGAACACCACAGGCCATTGCTCTTCGGTGCCACCCATCAGCGCCCGGATACACAATATACCTATCAGATAGGTACGATTGCACCAGACGCTGAAGATATGGTGGCACCTCGTGGTACCGCAGTGCTTCATGTATGCACGCCCAAGGTAGGGTGTTAAATGCGTTGGCGATGTCAAGAGACACCGCCACGACCACCTCACCCCGGGCGATTGCGTCCTCCGCTTGTGCCTTGACCCGCAAAATCGCATGGATCGTGGATCGGCCATGCCGGAAACCGTATTGGCAATCTGCCAAATCCGGCCCGACCTTCTCGAGATGCTCGACGAGGCGAGCGTGAATAATCCGCTCGAAAAGTTTGCAGACCTCGTCGAGCAGCACGATAGGCCGGTAGGCCGATGGCGACTCTGCGGGTCGACCCTCCTTTTTGAGCAGGACCAATTTCCCAGTTTTCCACCGAGATGGAAAAAGACCCTGCTCAATGCACGCGGAGAAGAGGCCGCGGAGCCTCGCACCCAGGTGCTCGACGGCTAAAACCCACGCACGACCGGGTATGCCGTCCAGACCCGGAGCCGAGTTTTTACTCCGCAGCCGAAGCACTACCGCCCTAAATTCTGCGGGCGAAACCTCCGAAATATCCCCTGCCGAACCTTGCGACGATGGCGACGACAAAGGTGACGCCATCGGTGGAGGAGTGACATTTTCGGTGGCGGGAAACAAAGCCGCGACAACCTCTTCAACCAGCTCGCCCCGAAGACTCTGCGTCAGCGGGGGCGCCCATGGGCGGTACCTCTTCATTGCCACACGATACGGGCGCCCCCACGGGTCGCTGTCGAGAGTACTTTGGAACGCTTTTTGTGCCGCAGACTTTGCTCTCATTATTGCCACATGCAGCGCTCTCTTGGCCTCTTTGTAGAGGCCATGAAGCAGCCGCTCCTGGTCCTCGTCGCCGGGTACACGAATCCGGCGACGACGGTGCCTACCTACTCGGCGGAGGGCAGCTACGCACGATGCGCGCAGCTGCGTGAGATCCGCCGACCACCAGAACACCTGGCGTTTCTCGGGGAGGCGTCGGATTCGGGGCATAGCCGCATCACAAACACGCGACATCGTCGCCTCGAACCACTCCGCCTCCTCTTGAACCCGGACCGGCCCGTCCGGTACGGGGATCCACGCCTGGGCCAGAGCAGCCTCCTTCAGGGCCTCAACATTAAGGCGCTTTAGTGCCCAACGCGGGCCGTCCGATCGCGGGACGATCAAGCCACCACGGGACCGGTGAGAAGAGGACAAGGAGACGTCGAACCGAATGTATCGGTGATCCGACAACGTCTCCTCGCCCACCAGGACCCTCCAGTCCCGGACACGGTGGGCAAGTGCTAGGGTGGCGAACGTAATGTCCACCACCGAGCCACCATTATGCCGAATGCATGTGTCCACCGACCCGCGATTCACAACGGCCAACCTGGACGCGATCGCCCATTCCTCCAGGGCCACGCCACGCGTGTTCGTCACCGACGAGCCCCAAGCCAAGGACTTGGCGTTGAAGTCACCGGCAACGAGAACGGGGCGTGGCTGACTGCCTTGCACCACCAGGGCCCCTAGCCGAGTGAGGAAATGCTCAAACTCGGCCAGAGATCTGTTAGGGGAGAAATATACTCCCACAATCCATACCCCCCCTAACAAAACTGCCACGCATCCCGAGCCCTTCGCTACTTTTTCGAAAGGTGGGGAGCCGGCAGCGCCCCGGGTGATGACGGCCACTGAACCGTCCAAGTCCCCTGCCCAGTCTTCCCTGGGAGGGACGTAGTACGGCTCAGACACCACAGCCACATGAATCGACCACTGCGCCAGGCTCTGAACTAATAAGTCCTGTGCTCTAGCGCAGTGGTTAATATTCGCCTGGAGGAATCGTTGCGCCATATTAATGGGCGATCTCCATGATAGTCTCGCGGTGGGACGGGTCCGGCTGCGTCACAACCCCGACGCCCCCTCCGCGATTAACGCGACGAGGACGGGAGGAGGCGACACATGCCTTGGCGCCCACGTGGTGCCCCGCGGGTTTACCCGCCGCAGCGCAGATTGCGCAATGCGGGTCTGCGGAGCACCCTTTGGCCTTATGGCCCTCTTGACCGCAGCGGTAGCAGATCCCGCTACGGTCATACTCTGCGGTGCAGCGCATTCGCACATGTCCCTTCAGGAGACAGCGGAAGCACCGCATTGGCCGGGGCTCAAGGAGCCGGACTTGTGCAGACACCCAACCAATCAGGACTCGTCGGGTCCTAATAATTATTTCCGCTGCCTTAGCTGGGCATCGTACCCAAACCGAGCCAAGGCGTGAATGGTCGGAGCGGATCTCCCCAACCTTAAAATTGTCCGCCGCGCAGTCTCCAGCCTTTGCGAGGGCAGCTGCAACCATTTCCGGGTCGGCGGACGGATCCAACCCGGATACTCGCAGATCCGCGGTCTTGAACGGACGGGAGACACGTACGTCTTCCGCCAATTCTGTTCCGCGGAACACCTCCCTCATCTTTTCCGCGAGGGAGTTGGCCTTCGCTTCAGATTCTGGGCCAGGTACCTCGTAAAGGTACCCACCCGTGGCCATCAGCCTCGCTCGGGTCTCAGTAATACCAAGACCGGCCAGATCCACCCGCTGCTGTAATTCCTTTAAGACCGTGGCGTACGTTACACCACGGCCTAAAGCATCAGGCATTATTGTCAGGGTGACCGCAGCCTTACGGGGCAGATGAATCTTAGGCTCAGGCCTACGATTCTGTCGTGGTTGCGGCTGAGGCTGCGCCTGCGCGGCCGGCATTGCAACGTTTTGCCCGTTCCGGACATTTCTCTTGCCCCTCTTTGCCACGACCGTCCACCCCTCGTCCATAGACGTAGGGGGCGGAGGCAGCGGACGAGACTCCATCCGGGGCTGGACTGGAGGTCCAACCCGATTCTCCTTATTTTTCCCCTTGAGGGTAGTTGGCTGGGGAAGGTGTTTGCTTACGGCATGCGTAGCTACCAGAGCAACACTAATGGCAGCCGCGGGCGGTTTGTTAACAGCCCGTGCGACCTGGGACGTCTCCTTGCCTTTGCCCTTCCCCTTGCCCTTGCCTTTCGACGTCACCGAAAACCCTGTCGGAGGCTCAGCAGTGGCGAGCGACGGTTGCCCGGCCCCCTCCATTCTAGCCCTGTCAGCGGCCAGGGATGGACGAGCAACTGGCTCCGGAGGTAGCCGCATATTAATCGCCTCGAAGCGCGCGTCTATCATATTGATAAGACGGCGCTCAAATTGCTCTTGGCGATCCCCTGTTTCAGGGGCAGCCCCTGTTTCAACCGCCAGCCGCGATTGCTCCGAGGAACGGACAGACGCTAGAACCTCCTCCAGTATCTTCCCTTGGGCCGCAAGAGAAGCCTCGAGTGCAGTAATACGCCTGGCCATTGCGGCCTTTTCCGACTCAAGACGGGTCACCTCAGCGGAAGGTGTATCTTCGGCCCGTTCAAGGAGTTCCTTGACGGCTAAATTCAGCTTCCGCTGCTCCGTCCCTTTAAGATTCCGAGACCTTTGGCGCACGCCCCGAACCATCTCTGCTAGCCGTACACGCCAGTCTAGCTGGGTGGCTGGCACTGCTTCCGTCTCCATCTTGTCTTCTTCTGCATCCGTTGTCGGTGCAGAAGCGGCGACCACTTTAACAGCCGGCTCGGAGTCACTGTCGCTAAAAATATATTTATCCGAGCGGACTGGACGTCCTCGCTTGGACCGCAAGCAAACGCCACTCGGTCCTGGCTCGGATACGACCGGATCGGAGGCTGCCATCTCGACTAGCCCCTTCTTGGGCATGTGCCCATCATCATTGAACTCCCTGTGTTCTGTATCGTCCCCCAGAACAGATGACCTCTCCTTCAGAACATCATTATTTTTATTTTTATTTTTTAATAGAACCATTGTGTTCCCACGAGTATGGGGGAATGGAAGAGTCCACCCAGGCAGAGCCCCCTGTACCTAGGTAAGCCTACAAGTATCCCGCCTAGAGTGTCGGCCGGTACTCCGGCGGGGGTCGCACTAGAGACCGAACTACCCATCGGCCATGCATCCCCTCGCGGTGCGCCGCCGCTTGAGATTCGGGGTAACTTTTTATAGAGGTTTTCTCCCTCGCGGCCCGGGCGGTAAAGCCAAGGCCCTCGGCCCCAAGAGACACCGCGAGACATGACCACAATGCAACTTGGGATTCCGAGACCGGCGGTGGCCAGGGAGGTTCTACCCCAGCCTGTTCCGCGGCAGTGTGAGTACACACGGAACCCGTCTGTATTCCTCCACTGCGCCCTCTGCTATTCAGAGGGAACGCGGAAGAATCCTCTGCTGGTTTTGGTCCACGCCGTTTCCGGTACCCCCCAAATTTGGGGGGCGTTCCCCTATCCGCCACCCAGGGAGACGCGCCCGATGGGAGACCAGCAACTCCACACGGGAAGTTATTTTAACCATAGATGTAAAATAAAAAAGTGTACGTTTCGAACAAAATAAATATCAATAAGAAGCACGGCAACATTACAATTTCAGTCAGAAAAACACTCACGCACACGCAATAGGGAACGTGCACATCATAAGCTCTGCCATCTGGTGGCGCAATCTGACTTTTTATTTCAGCCCATTGATACTTGGCATTGCCGTAAAATATTCATATTAAAAGAATGAAAAATAATATTTAATTTGTTGATAGTGTATTGCTGTGTATCTGTATGCTCCAAAACATAAAAATAAACAAATTAAATGGTGTGAAATTCTATTATATTCCCAAGAATAGTACCTAAGTTTTAGTTGCGTGAAAATCGGAAAAATAATATATAAGCTGTATAAAACATACATAATCATGAGTTACAAAAGCATTTAGGAATGTCTCATTGCGTATTTTATAAAAATAAAGATGTTTTGAAGATAATATTCGATACAAACAAATCTGTAATTAAGGGAACATAACCTCCTAAATTTACTTCAATAACATCAAAATAACTAGCTCCCACCCAAAAAAAAATCACATTCTGGCCTCGCTAGGTATCAATAATATTCAGCCGGAACCCATAATATTTTATCACTTGACATAATAAAAATAAATAACAGCTTGTGAAAAGTTTTCTTAACCACATGTGGCTCTTGTGTCGATTTTGTGCTGCCCCCTATAGTTCGTGTATGTTCCCAATATGCGCACTAAACTTCAAAATTATAAAAAGAAAATAGGTTTATGGTTAAAGTTTATTAAAGCAATGTCAAAATAGCCCTGTATTTAATATAGTACTCATACTACTACCAATTATTTGAGAGCATAGATTAGAGTGTGTCTTTTGTATTTAGTCGACTTAAACATATGTGTGACGAGTAGCATTTACTCAGAAGGTGGTAAACAAGCCCTTAGACTAATTGGAACACTGATTTGTAAATTATTTTAAAATTTATACTTAAGTTGACAAAGTCTATACTAACTAATAAAGAGGTGGTTGCCAGCGCCTTTTTCATATGCTAATACCTCTTTGTGCTGAGCTGGATGCGTGCGTTAATTTGCAAGTATTTCGTGACGAAGCATTGTACACAATGTTTGCATGGATTATGTATACAAAATGTATATAGGTACCAATCTAATATTGCAAAGAGAAAGGATTTTTTGTATGTTTGTGTGTAATACATATACTCAAAAACCACTTAGCCGATTTAAAAAAAAAACATTGGTAGATAACTACATTACCTTATGCTCCGGGCTATTTTTTAACCCGAGGATAGGCGTGAACGCGGGCAGAAGTTCAAGCAAAAGATAGTCGTTGATAAAGGTCTCAGGAACTTGCTGGATACAGGTCGCTTCTCACCGGACGGTCTAGAAATCTTTAGGGAAGGCCTATGATCAGCTGTAAACTTCCAAAACCTGATGACGATGTATCGTATATACTTGCGGTATACGCGTAGCATGAGCCAGAGGGCCTTACTATGCGTGAATTAAGCCCCATGGATCTGCCCGATTTAGATGATCTGGTTAAGGGTTATGGGTATTATGAATATGCGTTGATTAAATCTTATTTATAACCGATTCCGTGTGAAAATTTATGTTTAAAATTTATACTTGGTAACTGCTTACATATATACAATCGTGAGTTTTCTCTAATGAGATTATTTTATAATATTATAATGCTAAAAGGCAGTCCTTTTATGACATTATTTTTTAATTTACTTTTCAATACACGTTTAATTGGAATATTAAACTAGCGGATGTCTACAGTTATAATCTTACACAGGAACATATTAGATTGTTTTATTTTACATACAAACCCACCACCACACACAAGTCACTCTCAAGTCACAACACAATCGGCTTAAATTAATCGCAGCATAACAGCGAAATGATTTTTAATTTCACCTCGCTGCATCTCATCACATTAGACGACCTTCGCGGCGCGCACGCTACAATGCGTACGAAACGCAAGAACAGATAAGCGAATGTGCTAATGGACTTTATAATACGCTAATAATTAAGTGGTAGTGATTATAGCTTGAGATGTACAGTCAGCAGCATAAGTAGCTGAACAAATTAAAAATTTCAAATTGCCTACATACTTTTGTGTTCTTACTAATCTTCTTTTTCTCTTCACAAAAATAAAATGAAAGAGATTTACTTTACTTCAAACGAAGAAAAAAATGTTTCAGTTTAACTGAACGCGTATATAGGCGATTTGAAAATTTGATTTTGTTCAGCTACTTATGCTGCTGACTGTACATCTTTGAAGAACGTTCAGTTGTCGTAAGGTATAATCTATACGAGGCCTATTGATTGTAATTGGCGCGGTCAAACACTTGTTATATCAGGCAGATTTTTGTCATATTTTCATGAATTATTACATATTTTCAGAATATTGTAAAAGTGTGGTTGATATGTTTTCTTTTTACTTTTTATTGCGGTTGAATGATCAGACAATCATCCCACTCGGCTAATGGTAAGCGATACGACCGCCTATAAACTACCAATACCATACAGAGTTTTGAATTACAAAGCACTGCGTGGCACCATAGCCCTCGTCACTGAGACATAAGATGTTAAGACCGGGTTTTTTCAAATGTAGTTCTTTTTGTCAGGGTCTTATTAAGCTGGACGCGCTCACAGAGCTTCGAGTGCTCCAGGTGCTGCGAGCGCGTCCAGCTTAAGGGGCTATGTCGAAAAAATATCGGACGGTGATGGGCGTGGCTTAGCGTATTTCCAGTGCGAGGCGCCCCGCCGACCCGCTGCGACAGATCGCGCGCGTCGCACCGCCATCGCATCAGGTCGTTGCGCTCAAGCCCGCGAAAAGATCGTCATTCCAAATGCAAATACACAGCTGCGTTATAAATATTATAGTTAAAATTTCCAATAAATTCTATGTTTTATAACTTATAAAACATGTAATTTATTTTAATTCGCCTATAGAATCATTATTATGTCACTATACTACCTAATTACTTGAACATTATGTAAAATGACATTGTAAGTTATTTAAACTCAACGAAAGTATTATTCACTTTCTCGGTAAAATTTGGTATGGTGGTAAATAGGTCTCGGACGTACGTAGGTACTAGGTATATAAAAAACAGAGCAGTATGAAAATTCTGTAATACATTTTAAATTCTATTTTGCATCGTTTTGATTTATTTTTGTAGGCTTTCCTAGCTTTGATTGACACAAAGTAAATAATAATACAAAAAATGCAGTCACTATTTTACGGCCCGACTCTGGATTCAAACCCGGGACCTCAGCGTGGAGGCCGTACCGAGCACGCAATACAGCTACGAGTTACGACATCGAGGTAGTCTTGACTCTCGACAAGTCAGTCACTATGCTACCTCTTCCCTGGAATTCCGGGTCTATTTTACCGGGTTTTGCCGGGTCTAAATGATGCTTCACTCTTCAGTGCCGCCATACAAAATCGAATTTTGGGTGTAAAGGTGTTCGTAATTTTTACACCATAAAATTAGTTTGATATGAAGTTTGAAAACATTATAATGGTTCAATGGTCACTAGATAGGGTATAAATGTTTGTAATGGTGAAGGTGGCTGTTACCAATCTAGAACATTTTTATTTAAGAACCAATTAGCTTCAAAATCCATACCTGGCCAAATTTTGGACAATAAAACATGTGTCTAATGTACAAGGTGGAATAAGTGGCTGCCATGTTGTTTTAATTTTTAAGGCCAATTCGCTTTGAAATCGATACTTTTGCGTCTTTGGTTACAAAGGTCAGATCCGATTTTATACCTATTGACCTCAAAATTGTTATCTAGGCATACTTTGGCCCCAGAGGGTGAGCCTAATGCCAAAAAAGTGACTGCCATCTTGAATTTGAGAGCGTACATGTCCGCTCGGGCCGATTTCTGCAAAATATATATCAAACTGAACATCTACATGTTGTTTCTTCTTTCGCTATTTTTGGCTTGCCGTTGAAAGCAAGATCTTGACTTAGGTAATGTTAGAATTGAGAAAAGTGGCCGACATAGTGAGACTGATTCAATGTCAGAATTGAAAAAGTTACCGCCATTTTTAATTTCTTTGTTTTAAGGCTAACCGACCTCAAAATCGATATCTGTGTATAACTTTAGTTACTAAAGACTGATCTAATGTCACAATAGAAAAAGTAGCCGCCATTTTGAATTTCTATGTTTTAAGGCCAATCGACCTCAAAATCGATATCTGGGCATTGTTTTGTGTACAAGAGGCAGATCTAATGTTAGAATTAAAAAAAGTGGCCGCCATTTAGATATTTCTTGTTTTAAGGGCTATTTATTGGCTTTAAAATCTATGTGACCTTGCAGGTGGACGGCCGACGCTGCGCCGTGGCCTGGCCTTAAAAACAAATAAATTCAAAATGGCGGCCACTTTTTTCAATTCTGACATCGGATTAGTCTTAGGCAAGTAAAGTTATAGCCAGATATCGATTTTGTGGCCAATTGGCCTTAAAATGAAGAAATTCAAAATGGCGGCCACTTTTTTCAATTCTGACATTGAATTAGTCTTAGGCAACTAAAGTTATAGCCAGATATCGATTTTGTGGCCGATTGGCCTTAAAATGAAGAAATTCAAAATGGCGGCCACTTTTTTCAATTGCTACATTGGATCAGTCTTTGGTAACTAAAGTTATAACCAGATATCGATTATGAGGTCAATTGGACTTCAAACAAGGAAATTCAAAATGGCGGCCACTTTTTTCAATTCTGACATTGGATTAGTCTTTTGTAACCAAAGTTATAGCCAGATATCGATTTTGAGGTCGATTGGCCTTAAAACAAAGAAATTCAAAATGGCGGCCACTTAATTCAATTCTGACATTGGATCAGTCTTTTGTAACCAAAGTTATACCCAGAAATCGATTTTGAGGTCGATTGGCCTTAAAACAAAGAAATTCAAAATGGCGGCCGTGTATACCAATTCTAACATTGGCTCTGAATATTTTAGTGACTATTGATCCATAATAAATAAATAAATAAGTAATATAAAAATTCATACTAAAATAATTTTAAGGTGTAAAAATTTGAACAGCCTTTACACCCAAAATCCGAATTTTTCAAATGTATGACCGGCACGCAAGCGTCATTTACGCAAAATTGGCCCAGCATGGCATTCCAGGTATTACGCGTCCCTAGCTCTGGATTACGAAATATAAATAATAATACAAAAAAACCCAATGTCAATTTTTTTTTCGTTCAGGGATTCGAACCCGGGACCGGGAGCGCGGTAGTCGTACCGATCACGCATTATAACTAAAGTAGGTCTCCGAAAAGAAATAATTTACAAAGGTGAAAGGATGTAATAATTACGCTGGCTACCTATCTCATAGATCTAATAGAGCCTATAATTTTATATTGACACACGGACGTGAGCTGGATATACTGTAAAATAGAATTTGAAGGGCACTTTCAAATTTGCCGCGCGGGTCACGGCGGCAGCGCGGCCGCATCCCTATACCAAACGGGTAATTTGAACTTTGAAGGCGCCCAAAAATGTCGAGCGCACGTCCGTCGTCAGTAAAGATTCCGGGCGACTGAAGTCGGCACGGGCCACTCCCATGACAGTGATGGCGTATTTAGCCGTCGCGGATGAGAGGAAGAGACGGGAAGCGCACTCGTATGCCGAAATGAAATGGCGTAAGCGCCAAACCAATTTTCTTTTAATTGTAATTATACTATTCAATTTAGTTTGATTGCGACCTTAGAAAATATTGAGTTCTTGTATTTAAATCAAGTTACGAATGTATATATTACACCATTTAGAGATAAAGCGTGTTTAAAGAAAATATCAGAGGTAACTTTGGATTTTTTTTCTATCGAGAAAATTAGTAGTAATTGTGTTTTGGCTTTCGAAAATCATTGAGTTATATGTTCAATTTACACATACCCAAAAATCAAACTTCCGATCTTAGTACTTTACGAGAAATTGGAATTTAAATAACCTTAAATTTTTCGACATAGCCTCTTAATAACACCCTGACAAAAAGATAACTACAGTTGAAAAAACGGGGCCTTAGTCTTATAATGTCCAGTAATTACGTTGGCTACAGTTTTCTTCAAACCGGAAAACAACAATACATGTACATTGGACAATGCTGCTTGGCAGTAGAAAAAGACATTGAGGTGGTACCTACCCAGACGTCCCCTCGCACTGGATACCTACCAACATGTTGCTGCTGTTCCAGAAGTTATCATGGCGCATGTTATAATCAGACGCGTTGCTCGTTCGTCTCGTTTGTCTCGTTTGTTGATCTATATCAAAGCCCCAGTTGGATTCGCTAATATTTCTTTGGGTGGGAATAGTGAGAAAAAAAAGTAATGTCTATAGCCATGCTCAACACTATAGTATACATCGCCATAGGCTTTGAACTTGTTGATAATATTATATAGCTTGGGATATATTATATTATCAATACGAAGATATCTTCCCAAACAAGGCCTTATAAATGGCATAGCTTACACTTTATACATAGATAATAATATTCGTTATATTTGAGACACATAATTGCAACGATATCATGATTAGAGAAGGTCAGATGTACCAGTTATCAGTGGCGTCGTGATAATGGGATTGACCGGTTCACAAATCGGTCGAATCGAAATGTGAACCAGCCTGGAGCCCGCGCTTAACACGGATGCCTCCAAACCTTCCTTGATATTTAAATTATATATCAACTTAAAAACCCCTAAATACACATTAAGATATACATGAGAAAATGCTTAAAATATGCATGAACACCAATAAATGAAAAGAAACATGACCAAAAAAAGTTCCCAACTGCAATAAAATCTTACATAACATGCTTTTTTAATAGTAAAAAGAAATCCGAACGTAAGTCTTATTTGTATCACTTATTGTTGGTTATCCTAATGAAAAAAAGTAATATAATATCGCCGAATGTAGCGAAAATATACAACATTCCATGATTTTAGGCATTGAATGCAAAATCGGAGAAAATGGGCAAAATGTACAAACGTAGGTATATCATCCGATATCTATTTATTAACGTACAATATGGCGTAGATGTTCCCCTTGTGCTATCCCAATGTTGCCAATGGCAAGATATCCACGATTGACCGGCCATTGGTTTTGAAGTACCATGACACTTACCACTAGATTATCCATTTCTTGGCCATAATAAAATTATTTCGTTTGTAATAATTATGATTATTTTTTTATATATGATTTTCACCTAGTTTCTTTATTGAAAGTATAACGTTTGTGTTGTGGCAACCCTTATGGCTCTTACTTTTGCAGTTCATGCAAATACTGGCTGTTTCTAAAAGTGATTCGAAGTTTGACGAACCTTATAAATATGCAAAGATAAATATAAACCAGGCACAGCGAATTAAATTTTGTATTTTTATGCAATTTGTAAAAGTAACATGCAGCTTCGTGGTTGCTGCATGCAATCATCTGTATCCCAGCTAGTAGAAATTACTCTCTCCGCAAGCATTTCTGCGAATTTGGATTGAATGCAAATTGCGAATTTTGATGATTTTGTTATCAAAGTAAAATTCGCGAAATATTGTAATCATCGAAAACTTGTTACAACAAATATGTCTATAATTAAAATTATTATGTTCTCTTTATTTTTAATGTTCCTTTTTTACATCTTAACATAGTATAAAACAAAGTCGCTTCCCGCTGTCTGTCCCTATGTCCCTCCCTATGTATGCTTAGATCTTTAAAACTACGCAGCGGATTTTGATGTGGTTTTTCTTAATAGATAGAGTGATTCAAGAGGAAGGTTTCTATGTATAATACATGCATAATATAGTAGAGAAATAATTTATATGTTCTATTGTAAGTGCGAGTGCCTTTCTGACAAAAGTCGAGGATCTACTTTGGACGGAAAGGCGTTTTGTACCAAAGTGTCGCTGACCGACCATATTGCAAGATCTCTCGATCTGTATCAGTTTATTGTCGCCTGGTACTTGCAATTATAACGGATACTGTTAAAAATGTATAATTTGTATATATAAAGTGACTTTTATACAGGAACAACTCTTTAATGTGGACGAAGCCGCGGGCAAAAGCTATTTTTTATATAAACTAAAAATATAGCATCAATACATATAAATATATAAAAAAGTAAATCACCCTCCCATGGCTAGGCTCAAATTAATATTATTAAATTTCTATAGGCTGGATAATACATATCGTCATTATCTAAATAATACATACAGCGTGTAAAAGACAGCCTACCGATTTATTTAAAGTAAAATAGCATTATATGCCTATATTAAAATAAAGATGTCCGCGGGTACCGGACATGTGTGCATAACAATTTCGTAATTCTTGGGCCAGAAATGTATGTGATCCAATGCGTAGTTATCGAAATCTACCTACACTCTACAGTAGCCGGCGCGGGGTACCGCGCGAATACGTTCTTAGGTTAAAGCACCGCGGCGTGATACGATGACTAACACAACTCAACTCGACAAAATAATATCACATGGGTCTTCCAGACCCTTCTTGTCTGGGTACTACCGGCTGGTTATCCAAAGTACGTTGATACGCCCGAGTTATTACACGCTTATCAATTGGGTGCCGATTATAAGGATACTTTGCTTCATAAAGTCGAAGAGCTTGTTGCTCTTTGCCTCGAGCTTCACCGTAACACATTATCATTTGTCCATATTCACGTGCACTGAAACTGTTAAGGTATTTCACTATTCCGCTCCCGAGACATTAAAAAAACACTTGTTCTTCCTGGAAATCCTGAGAAAAGAACAAACCCATAAACCACAAATCCTCATTAATAAGAACGTCACGAAAAAATATGATCCGCACAAGACGAAAGGTGCGTCGGAACTAACAAACAAACCGCCGCGCCACCCGCCAGGGGCCAAAAGTAGACCTACTTGCGAGTCGCACGCGTCGCTCAAAGAAATTACCTAGACTTATAACATTTGGATCGGTCATTTTCATTAAATTTATTTGCGTCTTGAAGTACCTAATAACGAATAATTTGCCGGATCCATAGTTGGGCATTTACTAATAAAGATTCCCTGTTTCGTCACAAATGAAAAGATTTTATTGCTTAGTGCACCCAAGTTTTGTAATGATGTGGTAAGTATGGTAGTTGATCACATTTACGAGTTTTGGAAAATTGTGATATTCCTTCACCATTAATACTAGCTACTACTAGCTAACAAAGATTTTTTTTTTAAACTCCTACAACTGATATTGTAAATACTTTTTAATGTTAAATAAAAAAATAATTAAAAGAAGGCTTACTTTAGCACTAATAAAAAACGTTATTTCATTATTATTTCATAAAAAACACAACTTCGCGTTCATAGTTAATGAATTGAGGAGTGAAATTAAATAAGTCCAATCCACATTTTCTATAATCCGAAATTCGCAACGCTCGTCGCTCGTAGTCAAAAGACGCCGCGCGCGTCGGCGCGCCTTTGGGCCGGCGCGGCGGCCGGCCGCCCGGCGCGGCGCAGCGAGGCCATTGCACGCGGCGCGCGTGGCGCTGTATACCTATTTCAAAACAGCTGACTGGGGGCGCGTGCGTACATTTTATCTTTTCTACATACATTTCTGTTATTATGAAAATAATGTACTTCTTGTTATTTTAATGAAAGTGGGATTGTGTTAGTGAATAGTATCGATTTTATTGCGTTATCATTGAAAAAAAATTACAAAAATTCATGAAAAGACCGACGAAAAATTCAAACGCAGGGGGTATCAGAATCATGTACTGAACACCTGGTATCAGTTTTCGGTAGGCTGTCTTTTACACCCTTTATATGAGAACTGACTATGTGCTGGCGTTGAGTAATTGTGTTATTTTCAATTTTCATTAGAGCTGCGGTTACAATCCGCACGGGTATTAAATGGAAAGCTTTCAATCCATTTAGAAATTATACTTCACTATTATTTATATTGTTATATTAGTAACGCTTTTAGACGATTAGAAATATTTGCTCGTAAAGAATTTATCTTTAAGTTTCATACACACGTGCGTTTATTCATCAGAGCTGTGATGAGATGATCTCGTGTTCGATACTCATCCCAATGGTACTATAATTTAAGTATTTTTAAATTTTGGTTTCACGATGGCAGGTGTTTAGCTTTACAACAAAGCTAAATAACATTTATTCAATGTCTAAGATACGGAGCAGTACCTTCTCTGTCTACATTCATAATACCTGTCGTGATTATGTTGTCAGGCGAAACTAGCGAGCTCATGGAAGGCGCAGGCGTTGTTCAAGAAGTTCGACGCGCGCGCGAACCACAAGGTGTACGGGAAGGGGCGCGTGTGCTCCACCAGCAAGGTGCTCATCATCGGAGCCGGCCCGTGCGGCTTGCGAGCCGCCATCGAGTGCCAGCTGCTCGGGGCGAAAGTGGTGAGTACCTTACGCGATTCCTACCAGCTTTCCACTGCCAGGGGACAATGTGAGGACAGAGGTATCTCAAGGTCCATACAATCCTACTAGCTTACCTTTGTGAACTTGTCATACAGATATTATGAATGTATGTGAAAGTCCAACCGGAACTGAACCGGCGGGAATGCATGGAGATTGATGAAGGTGGAGGAAGCGAAAGCAATGTCCCAGAATCTAGCAAAGTGGCAATCGATAGTCTCTGCCTACCCCTATGTGATAGAGGCGTGATACTATATATGTACGTTTGTAATTGGGCATGGGTCTTCGTGTACTTTTGAAAGGATTCAGTGCTGTCTGCTCGATGTTTTAGGTCTTTTTTTCTCTTTTGTCAGTTGAAAGTGGTGAATAGTGAACGGTGACTTGTGTGTTGTGTTCGTTTGTAATGATGACCTGAATATTTTGCGCCACCACGATGCCATGTGATCTTAGGATAAGTTGGTTTATCACACTCATTTATATACACCGATGAAATCAAAGATAATAAGGTCAACAGTCATCACACTCTAATCCAAGCTAAATTCGAGGCGATTAAAATGTTTGCCAAATATTTGGCCCAACCACAGGCAAAGTTAGTGCATTGTGCCTGATATTAAGTAGGTACAGTATAGTCCATCTATAATGACAACCAGCGAGTCGCTGCGATTCTCTGTGACCGCACGCATGGCTTTGTGTGTAAATAATGGGTGTCCATTTACAATCGCATTCTATTTGTAATTTGACGTTATCTATTTTACTATACGGAGATCTGATGCAATTGTATCTTTATAAACTCTAAAACACATTGGAAATGTGATTATAATCTTATAGGAGGGAAAGTTTGGATGTAACAAACATGAAGATGTCAACGTGTAAACCACTGTGTGGATTTAACTGTAATTGGACACCTAGATAATCCAAAGTATAGATTAGTTTTTACCCCGCAGAAATGTCCAACGGGACTCTGGAAAAAATCTAAGTTAAACATGAAGTATAATATGTTGATGATTCCAGGTGGTGTTGGAAAAGCGTGACCGCATGTCACGCAACAATGTGCTGCACCTGTGGCCGTTCGTGATCCAGGACCTGCGCGCGCTCGGCGCCAAGAAATTCTTCGGCAAGTTCTGCGCCGGCTCTATCGACCACATCAGCATACGGCAGCTGCAGTGCATACTCATGAAGGTACCGAACGGAAAATCATTAACAAACACATGACGAGACGAGCAACTCGCTCGCCTGCTGGTAAACGAATACCTATAGACAGTAGCAACACTACCCAAACTTTGAAATACAATTGCGTGGCGTTGCACTGGAACTTATATGTTAAATTGGCTACAATGTTCTTCAAACCTGAAAAGTGCTGGCACAATGTTGCCCGGCGTCAGAAATAAACATTACGGTGGTATCTACTAGTGATGTAACAGACCTCTGTTTTTGTTTCCACAACTGTGGAAGTTCCGCACTTTTTTTCACATCCGTTGTTGTTTCTGTTTCTGCATCTTTGTAACGGAAACTTAAACGGAATACTTAGACGGCGTGGTGGGAATTCGCCGGAGAGCGGCGTGTGGGTTAGCTATGGTTTGCTTGGCGGTGGCGGTATTACACCTACTTTTTTTTCAAAATCTTTTTTTGACTTTTCATCTGTTTCATATCATTTCTGTTGCATCACTGGTGTCTACCCAGTCGAACTGTCACATGCGATAAAACTACCCACTACGTGTTACTTCTTTAATCGTATAAAGCATGTCGTATAAAGAAACTTAGTACATTTTAAATCTTGTGATTGTTTTATCTATGGTCTCACTTTGATTAATTATATACATAGATAGACTCTCAAACGCGTCAAAAAAAAAATAGAGGCGAACTGTTTGCCACTAAATGAGTTCGAGTGAATTATTTTTGTTGTTTTTCACGGATATAATTTTCTCCCCGTTTTAATAGACACCGTGTAATAACTGGTATCATTATCCGCGCACACAAGGATACGCAGAATGATGCATCGATAACGTATGACACAGCTGTCACGCATACTAGCTTAAGAAAAGTTGGCCTGTTTGTTTTAGTTTCATTGCAGCGCGTCACTCTATCTAGGTATATAATTAATCAAAGTGTGGTCTATGGATTTTAGGGGCCGAACTTTGTTTCACGGTATATATTAGGTTGGTAGGCTAGCTAGGCTACGGCCTGTAGTGTCCTCATCGGTGAGGATCGTGACGCGTTCCTCCCATTATTTTTAATAAAAATTATTCATCTTTTTTTATCTCCTCTTTCCTGCCAGCCCAAGCTTGGCTTCTTTATATATTTACCATTGATTTTACTCCCTATAAAAATGTCTGTAGTTATATAAATTAATCTTTGTTATAATAATAATTATTAATTTAATGTATGTCGACTTATCATAAGTGCAACTATGTTCGCCTACGTGATGAATAAAGTATTTTATTTTATTCATTTTATTTATATTTGCAGTTTTTAGATGGATGAATCATTACATAATGGAAATGAGCAACTATCGAACTATCGAAATAACCATAACTCGTATTTGATGAATAAAATTTATAAATATGTTGTTATATCCAGGTGGCCCTGTTACTCGGCGTGGAAATCCACGAAGGAGTCGGCTTCGAGGAGTTGTTAGAGCCAACCGTCACGGATAACTCTGAAAGTAAGTAGCAGTAGTACATAAACACTCCCGCCTAGGTACCGGTAAGGTACCGGTTTCGATCACCGGGTTGGGTAAAGTGATATTGAGTTTTCCGCTCAGCAGCCTGATTGACATTGGGTCCAATAAATGACTATAGGCCCGCCTAATGCCATTAACATACATAAAATTTGCATAAGTCATCTTGCCTTGAAATTTGAATACACGGCATCAATCGCTTGCGGAAGAAAATTGCAAATGTTCTTGGCAACCTAATTCCCGCTATGATCTCTCAGCTTTAGGTTGGCGCGCGCGCGTGTCCCCCATGGAGCACCCGGTGTCGCAGTACGAGTTCGACGTGTTGCTCGGCGCGGACGGCAAGCGGAACACGCTGCAGGGGTTCAAGCGCAAGGAGTTCCGCGGCAAGCTCGCCATGGCCATCACCGCCAACTTCATCAACAGGCACACCGAGCAGGAGGCGTCGGTCCGTATCAAATAATATTTAGTATGGTAAAACAATATATATAAGAAAACATTTGAGCCTTGTAGATCAATATAATGTATACTGTGTATAGATTTTCTAACTATAGCTGGTATATTCACATTACTCAAGACAAAACATTACACAGTATGTTAAAAAGCATATTATTATAAATGAAAGGACAGATACATAGTGCAAACAAAACACCACATTATATCTTTTGAGTGTGTGATGCGTGAGCATTGCGTTGTCGTGATGACTGTTTATAAGTATTTATATAAATAATAGTGGTTCTTACACTATAATACTGTTATTATTGGAGCTAGGCTCTTTTTCGATACAACCGTTATGTCTATGTATTTCGAGTAAGTTTTTCATAATGGTATCATTTCAGATTGGTACCAATTCTCACTCATGTATTCATACCACACAGGTTCCGGAAATAAGCGGCGTCGCGTTCATATTCAACCAGAAGTTCTTTAAGGAGCTGTATGAGGTGACCGGCATCGACCTGGAGAATATCGTATACTATAAGGATGATACGCATTACTTCGTCATGACCGCCAAGAAACACAGCCTGCTTGATAAGGGCGTGCTTCTCAATGTAAGTAGATATTGGCTGTTTAGTATGTTAGCCATAGCTAAATCAAGTATTTATATCCCACGCGAGCACGTTAACCCGAATAAGAAGCCTATATATATTTTTTTTTATTTTTTTATCGATGGCTCCACAAAGTGGCTCCATATTATTATGTTAATCCAGAACATCTATCAGAAGGTCTATGCGTATGCCAAATTTCATCCAAATCTGTCCAGCATTTACATCAAAGACTTTCGCATTTATATAAAAGAAAGAAGACATGATGTAAATTTCCCCAAGGACTTCGCGGAGGTGTCCCGCCTGCTGAGCGTGGAGAACGTGGACCGCGGCGCGCTGATGCGGTACGCGCAAGAGGCGGCGCGGTTCTCCACGGACGGGCGGCTGCCGCTGCGGGACTTCGCGCTCAACCACTACGGCGAGCCTGACGTCGCGCTCTTCGACTTCACCTCCATGTACGCGGCGGAGAACGCTAGCATGGTGAGTGAAATGAAATGAAATAATTTATTCGAACCCATAAAATGTTATACATTATTTATATTCCGTCAATATTAACTCTACCACCAGTTCGGAAAGCAGTTCTCACTAGAGAAGTTGCTCTTTTCAAAATCAGTTCAAGGTATAAAATACAATGCATTATGTAGAGAAAAAAATATACAATTCAGTATTTGTTTACTTATGTTTAGAGCAGTTCATTTATATCATGGAGGATAGATATAAGATGGAGAGACAATAGCATCAATTTACTAAGAAAACCAGTGTCGCCAAACTCACACATGCATATTATTCACACACTATCATCTCTTCATTATGATTGGCCGAAATGAGCAATCGCAATAAAACTTATATCACAAAATAATTTGCATTAAATTAAACGTTATTCCCATTGCATAAAATTCATATTATAAAAATCAACACGAGTCCATAGGACATTTTTTCTTCTGTGTGAAATTTTGATTTTAATTCGTTTTAATACCGCTATTCCACGCTAGATGGCGTTTATCATAAAAGCTCTTATAGTCTTTGAAATAAGAGATGTTATTGAATGACACACAGTGCGCTAGCATGTCGGTAATAGTGTTGCACCCATACGATACCTTCTTGTATACGTATCGATGGTGCTTGTTTTATAACTATAAAACTTTAATAACATTAATAAAAGAAATGGACTTATCCCAAAATTATATTAATTTTATAAGCGCTAGAAAAGTTGTTGGTACTATTTATAAAAAAATATAATTCAGTAATTAATTTATTTAAATTTTAAGTACAGATTTCAAATTCATAGTTTAAGCTTTTAATACTGTAGATATGTTAGATTACAATATAAGCTACACAGCTAATATAGCTAATATACAGGGAGTCCCACTGAGGGAAACACATGGCACAATATATAGTATTTTTGATTGAAACCTATTTAGCCTTCTCGTAGTGTTGATCATTCACTGGTGGTAGGTCTCTCATATGTAAGAGTCCGTCTGGGTGGGTACCACCGCAATGTCTATTTCTACCGCCAAGCAGCAGTGTGCATGCACTGTTGTGTTTCGGTTTGAAGGACATTGTAGCCAGTGTAACTACTGGACATAATGAGACATCTTATGTCTCAGGATGACGAGCGCAGTGGAATGCCACACAGTACTTTGTAACTCAAGGTGCTGTATGGTGTTACTACTGTTTATGGGCGGTTCGTATCGCTTACCATCACCGAACGGCATGCTCGTCTCGTCATTCAATGACATTAAAAAAAAATCGTTTACCTATAAATGGATCTTTTGGGGAAAATGAAAATAAAAAATCTTGTACTGTTGCAAAAATGAATTATAGCGACCATAGCTTTGCATCACAAGTGGATCATGCGTAGACAACTGTTTTGTATTTTTCGTATTAAAACATAGCGTATCAGTGAATAATAATTATCGATAATATTTTATCGACCATGTATGCACTAATTGAGTAGCGGTGACATAATAAATGTGTAACAAATCATTCTAGAACAACTGATTTGCGTTTACGAAAATTAATCATATGTCTATAACAATAAGGAACATTTTAAATTGAAATTTTTGTGCCATATTTGACGTAGAAAATCAATAGATATTATTCAATTAAATTGCAATAAACCAGAAAATATTGGTTACCGATGGTAGGAAATACATCAGTGGGACATATTCTTACTATGACTATGATTTTTGCGATCCAGAATTGCACAATAGGGCATTTTAATATTATTAAATATTTTTTCAAATTATTTACGCTTTGACAGTGCGCAATAACGACTGAGACCGCTCCAACGGTGAGTTAGTAATGCAGTACTAACTAGAGGATAAAAGGTTACGCCCACTTACTAGTTCTACTGTTTTCTTTGTTCTGTGATTTATATACTCGCAAAATAGGTAATAAATTTTAAATTCCAACACTAGTGCATAACTATCTCAGGAATCATGTAATGTATCATGTAATCATGTATGAGTTGTAGGGAACGTAGGGTTGGTTAGTGCCTGTACTAGAATCTTCCAGAAATAGGAGTTCTGTGTTACCGGTTGAGTGTACAGTCAGCCACATAAGTAGCTGAAAAAATTCAAAATGTCAAAATGCCCTTAAAGCTATGCGTCTGAATCAACAATCGTGTTTTCTTCACTAAAATAAACTTCACGGAGTTAACTTTATTTTAGATAAAGAAAAAAGTATATTTTGACTGGAGTTAACGTGTAGAAGCGTTTTGAAGTTTTTAAATTGTTCAGCTACTTTTGTGGCTGACTGTACGTGCTCGTCACTGAGGCTAATACCTATGAGACTTCATATTATTATTGAAAACGGTGGTAATTTCCAGGTGTACGAGCGGCACGGTCGCCGCCTGCTCTGCCAGCTGGTGGGCGACAGTCTCCTGGAGCCGTTCTGGCCGACTGGGTCAGGGTGTGCGCGCGGGTTTCTATCGGCGCTGGACGCTGCGTGGGCGGTGCGAGCCTGGGGTCAGACCCCGCCGCCGCATCCGCTCGATGTTATAGCTGAACGGGAGTCGATATACAGGCTGCTTGGTGAGTGGCGCCACGATTGTAATTTTTGAAGTGAAAACTTCTTTAGCGGCGTTGAGCATTTTTCTTGAAATGGGTATAAAATGTTAAACTCGCGTCAGGACACGTGACCTGATCGAAAATTCCTAAGACTGAGGGAGAGTAGACCACCGGCGTGGAGAAATAGTGAAATATAAATTGTCCTTTATGTGTATGATAGCGCAATAAATAAATATAGTATTTAACCACATAAATGCTAGTACTTTTATACTGATAAATAAAAAAAATCGTGAGAAATTATTCCCTAACCATTCCAAAATATTAAATAATGCACAACGTTAATGTTCAAGTTTTCACTTCTGCCGGCACTCCCGGAGTGCTACCCGTTGTTTTTTTTAATGATTTCATCAGACACGACAGGATTTTCTTTTGCCGATAGACATAATTATGCTGCCCTGTTTAAAACAAGATATATACAGGCTAATTCCGAAATACAACAAATTTATGTGGGCTACTATTACGGGTTTAACACCTTGGTTAATTGGGCGGGTACATATATCTTACCATCAGCATAAATATAATCAGTATGAAATCGACCGTTGATTCAGGAAAGAACAAATTAAAGAAACGTGATAATATCGCTTTACATTAGTGCATTATCACGTAATATTACCATTACTGCCAATGTAAAATAAAATTTATATATCTATCTCATTCTATCAAAGTCTCACCTCATCCCCAGCGCAAACAACGCCAGAGAACCTGCACCGAGACTTCGGCGCGTACACGCTGGACCCTGGCACCAGGTATCCGAACCTGAACCGCGTCGCCGTCACGCCGCACCGGGTGACGGGCTTCTACGACTCCGACGACCCGCTGCCGCTCGACGCCGCCTCCACCGCCAGGAAGAGGCGTAGAGGTATGGGGTTCGATTGTTGATCACACAGGATACATACAGCAACGATAGAACCTCCTTTTTTTAAGTCGGTTAAGAATATTAAAAATATTGCATTGTATTCTTAAGAATTGTGATTGTGTGGTTTATATCTAAAATATATTTTAGGTATAATATGCGTTATTGAAATGGTTTATGAACACTTTATAATATCTTGACTTGTCTGAAGGTATTTGAAGGCGAAACACTTATTAAATAAGTTTTGAATATTAACTGAAAAAAAAAGAAACACCCTTACGCGGTATTGCCCAATGTCAGCTACTCGTCATTGTATGTCGATATGGTTACCAGAAGCGGAGGTGTCTGAGGAGGCGCTGGTGTCGTGGGTGGGCGAGGCTGCGGGCGAGGCGGCGGGCGAGGGTGCGGGCGGGGGTGCGGGCGGGCTGCGCGCGGCGGCGGGCGCGGCGGCGCTGGCGGCGCTGCTGCGGCGGTACCGGCCCGACCTGCTGCCGCCCGCCGCGCCGCCCCGCGCCGTCTACCACGTGCTGCACCATGAGTTCGGTGAGACACCGGCCTGGCCTACGATACTGTTCAGTCTTGTAGACAGACCTGCTTTTTAGTATACTTACATACATAATATGTATGTAAGTATACTAAAAAGACGTGAGTGTATATTATACACTCACGCCTTTTATCCTCGAAGGGGTAGGCAGAGGCACAACTAGTGCACCCACTTTTCGCCATGCACATTCCGTCCCATGATGTGATAGGGGGCGAGCCTATCGCCATATCGGACACAAATTCCAGACTCCGGGCTGATACAGAATAGAAAAACCTAATATCACTTTGCCCGACCCGGGAATCGAACCCGAGACCTTGACATTGCAGCCGTACCCTAATACAACTACGCCACCAAGGCAGTCAATTCAAAGTCAAATTGAATATACTTGTTACTTAATAATTGAGTTAATACCTGAAAAAGGTCTATTAACGATATCTATAATTTTATTTGTTGCCTTCATGCTTTAACAAAAAACGTATTCATAATTTTCTTATAGTAAACACAACTTTTACTCCATATGTGGAATGATAAGACTATAGTAATTTCCTAATAAACTTCATTGTAATTCCGTCTAAACGGAATTGAAATCACATTATTAATACATTAAAAGTCACGTTTAAATAATAAAAATATTGTAAAAGTTATACTCGGGTAAATAAGCGAACTGTTTATTAAGAGGCCGTATCTACAATTTCAACTATTTCAGTCAACATTTCATCGTGATTTTTCTTTTGTGTTTCTGTTTGAAGGACATTGTAGCCAGTGTAACTACTGGACATAATGAGTCTTAACATCTTGTATCTCAGGATGACGAGCGCAGTGGAATGCCACACAGTACTTTGTAACTCAAAATGCTGGATGATGTTGATACAGTTTATTGGCGGTCGTATCGCTTACCATCAGGCAAACGGAATGCTCGTCTCGTAATTCAATGCAATAAAGAAAATCTTGTGTACAGGTATAGCGCCGTTCTCGTCGAGCGGTACTTTACGCGACGTGCCCGACGCTAAGGTGCGCTCGTACCTGACGCGCGTGTACCTCGCGTTCAAGGGCGAGGTGCCGCACGTGCACCACGCCACTGACGTGTTTGACCAGGTGTGTAACAATAAAGGTAAAGGACATGTCCAAAAACGGGCCTTAAATTCTAACCAATACAGTTATATATTTGGATAGAACTTAAAAGTAGCCTTTTACAATAAATCGTTTAATTTTAAAGACCTCCGATTTTGAGATATATGTAATTTTATTTTGCTTAAAAACTACACTTAATATGAACGTTTTCAAAAAAGTTAGTTATTAATGGAAGGGTCTAAAAATATTTTTTTAATGGATCAAAGTTCGATATTTTGTCCCTTTAATATCCCTAAAGTTTGGGCCTACAGTAGGGACAAACTAATATGGCCGGTATGACATGACACGGTTTTGAATTTTTTGGGTAGACGTTCTAACAGAGTTATCGCGTCGGGAAAACAATTTAATTGTCATACCGGCCAGCTTAGTTTGTCCAAACTATAGTTAGATTTTGAGGCCCAGCATCCATACAAAAAGCGAAGATCTCCTTTACACTAGCAAAGTTTTTGCAGCAATACAAGGCGAAATAACTTGCATATCGTTAATACTACCAACAATATTTCAGTGATCTTTCCATGCAGATGATATAGACAACAACATACTGATTGATGAAGTAGAGATGAGGCCATTTACCTAGACAAATCCTTAAATGATTATTCTTATTTTAATTTGAGAGCCAAAGCCAATATCTTTGCCCTTGTATCTTTTTCTGTTTCTATGAACCTACTCCTCAAGGTCCATCTTATGGAACGGAAATCAATCTGGTAACTGTCTTGCCTTACTGTGACATATTTGAAGTGCGGGGCATACGATAGACGCAATGGTCGGAATAGAATCTTAATTGATTTGGAATCCTATTTAAATAGAGGTCAGAATAAATCAACACTCCATTTGTTTACAGATTAAACAGAGCCAACAGAAAGAGAAGCATATCCGGAACACGTCAGAGCACTCTCCGTCAGTATATTCGAGTAAGTATTATTTCCTTGAAGAAAATATATATATCTTGTTGTTATAAAAATACAAAATGTTACCAATCAGTTCTTTATTTTGATACAATTACTTTTATTGAAAGGTAAAGTCACATGAAAAGTAATTTTGTTCACAGACGCAGCGGATACGGACAAATCGCAATCGAGCTGTAGGAAGAAACGACGCGCCCTGCGCACGCCTCAAGTAAGTATCGATTCAGCCGAGTACATCAGGAAAAAAATCGGCAAACTCGACCTTAACGACATCACGCACCTCGCCAAGCTCATAGAGGGACACGACGCTGCCACCGCCGACCAACTCACGGACAAACAAAACAACCTGCAAGAACAGATCATCGCCTTACTGGACCCCGAGGAGTCGCCTGACCCGCAGGTACTTAGGCAATCGCTGGCGCAACTGCTCTCAGGCCAGACCAAAACGCACGTCAAGCAAGATCAGTCGAAACTAGCGCAGTTTTTCCAGCACAAACCCGAGAAGCCGGTTAAGCCGCCGCGCAGACTGAAAGGCCTCGACGCGAGCACTATAAAAATACCCGACTTTTCGGAGTTTGACGATTCAAACGATACTGATGCGACGCTTGTCGGTGTTGATGTAAAGAAAAGCAGAGCTTCGTCTATAGAGAGTAAGTTGACAAGGTCTTCGGAAAGTCCGGTACACGTACCTAAAGGAAGACGGCTCTCCGAAGTCCTTGAAAAACGAAGACATTCACAAAGTCCAGATATCATATACAAGCGCTCGAATTCTATCGGGTCTTCGGAGATGGCGAACACGAGACGTATAGCCCAGTTATTCGAAGGTAACAAACGACGTCACACTCCGAGTCCGGAGTCGAGATCTGCCCGATCAGGATCCGCGAGTAACCCTGAAATGGCGCTCAGATTACAAAGAATGACAGAGATAATCGAGGGCAAAAGAAGAGACACGCCTAGCCCGGAGAGAGCGAAGCTGGAGACGATAGGTAATCCAGAACTAGCATTGCGACGGCAAAAAGTGGTCGACCTCATCAAAGGTACGAAGTTACGTCCACTTGAACCTCCTCAGCGGAAGAACAGTGGGGAAATGTCGTTCCGCATGCAAAGAATGTCAGATATGATGGAGAAGAAAAGCGTGGAGGCGAAACGGCCGAAAAACGTCGGCAGGAGGAAAGCGGCGCGGGAGATCATGAGACAGCGGTTCGAGAAGAGTCTGCAGATGTTGGCGACGGAGCCGCGCATGGACTTCGCGCCGTCAGCCGACTTGGAGAATGACTACGGGCTGCAGCAGTACAGGGCGAGCGCGCCCGTGTTCGAGGAACGGGTGAAGAAACTGGAGAAGAAGTTGCAGCACTATGTGAGCCGATCGGCGTTGTGTGTTGCATGCGAATGACGCGGTTGTGCCGGGACAGTGCGGCTTGCTTGGTGGCTGAATGAGATCACTCTTCAAAAGTAGTTTATTAAGTAATCATAAAATATATGTCACTCAGGAGTAATGTGGCTTCCTATTAGTGTAAGATTTTTCTAAATCTATTCAGTAATTCCAGAGTTTAGCCCCTACAAACCCACAAACAAACTCGCAAACTTTTTCTCTTTATAATATTAGTATAGATTTAAGAATTCTTTTTTAAATATACTCTTTCACCCATCAAGCGAACACACAACCATACAAGAAGTATAATAATCCGCACGGTGTGTCTTAAAACAGCGAATCTTCGAGATCGATTACGATTATCAGAATCGATGTGTGTGCATGAAACTCATCGATACTGTATCGATATCTACTATATTAACGTTCACGTTTCGATATTTTTTTCGATTTACACTGTGTTCCCACTAACATGTTATATTTCGATAATAATTGTGTGATAATTATTAATTTACATCTTATAAGTGTAATAATAATGATAAAATAGAATATAATTAAATAATTGTAAATATTATTGCGATAATAGTTTATTAAAGACAAACATGATCATTGATCATGTCTTATGATTGAGTCGGTTGCCTGCCGGTTATCCGGCGTCGTCTGATGAACAGTACCAAAACCATATTTAACTTTGAGTTACAAAGCTATTTGCACTGTGCGACACCGATCCCTATACATTAATTGATATTGTGTACTATAAAGCCCAGTAGTTATATTGGATACTTCAAAACAGAAGTACCATTATGCACATATAGCCGTAGTACCTATACGGCTCATACATACATATAAAAGGCTGGGGCATTGCAAGACTAAAATAAAAGCAATATTGTAAATAAGTGTCTTATATATTAAATATGTGTAGGAGGAGGGCAGGCTCGTTGGCGGGGGCACGCGAACGGCGGGAGGGGGCGCGCGTGTAGCTCGCCTGGCTGCTGAGCTGTCAGGGTCTACCACCAACTTCTCGACACCGCGACCTTCCAAGCCTAAGGACCTCATGCGCTCCGTCGGGAAGATCGAGCGCGACGACTGGAACATGAAGGAGATTGAGAGGAAGATACTGGAGAACAGAATGGGCCGGCCGGAGCCGAAGACTGCTGAGAAGGTGCCCAAGTGGGATCGGGAGCAGGTTAGTGGAACAACTGACCACTGTAGTATAGAAAATATCCACCCGTCATCCGTTATAATAGTGTAATTTCAATAGAAAATATTTTCTCTTAACTTTCACTATTGTAAATGCTTAGTTTTTGCACGGCAACACGTATTTATAATACACTAGCAGTTGCGCGCGGCTCCGCCCGCGTGGAATAGTTTTTCCGGCATAAAAAGTAGCCTATAGTACTCGGGAGTAATGTAGCTTCCTATTAGTGAAAGAATTTTCAAAATCGGTTCAGTAGTTCCTGAGATTAGCGCGTTCAAACAAACAAACAAACTCTTCAGCTTTATAATATTAGTATAGATATGATTAGTTGTTGAAACAGTAAACAATCTTTGGACCTGCAAAGGATTTAGTTACATAGATATTGGATACTGGCAGTAGATTTAGTCCTAGTTGTTGTGCGGGGCTTCGCCGGCGTGCTAAGCCTATCCCGCTACAATAATCCCTTCATTACTATAGCGATCCATAGCGCCATCGACTTCCCAATTCCACTCAGCGGTTAGCGCGTTTACTTGTAACAAACGTCCAAACACTCGCATTTATAATTTTAGTAAGTTTTATGAATAGTCAATGAAGAGATAGGTAGGTCGTTGGATGGATGGTAACTGCCACGCTAGCCGATATACAGTTTCACACCTCTCCGTACTATAAATGACACTGTACTGCATAACACCGCTCTCGTCGTGCAATTAGACTGTCTAGGCCCCGTAATCTTTAATGAAATGCGTGTTAGATTAATTTAATGCTTTCTAAACAGTTCTTAGGACGTCAACGAAGGCTAAAGGAAGGTGAGGGGAGCGAGAAATGGATGGAAATCGACGAGACCCTGCACAAGCTGGACCAGAAACTGCGCGACTCTGGCCGACCCGACCACGGGACGAAAAAGGTACTCACTTGCGACTAAATAAACAACCACAATAGTTAGCTATTCCCCGATCATCGCTAAAATGGATCAGTCCGCATACAGTTTTGCAACGTAAATTGCGTTACATTATGATGGGGGTTACACTAAGTGTATGGTAAGTAAATAATGACTAAAGCGTTTTATTCAGAATATGTTTTAAAAACCTGTTTAATTTGAACTTCGGCACACTGATGTCAAAAGGATGCGAAACCAATCAATTCGCATATGCCTTGCGTTTGGCAAGTAAGCCCTAAACTTTCAATAGTAGACGAGATTCATGTCAGTGGGACAGTATGAAATACAGTGTTCTAAATGTATACAAAAGTCTCAAACTTGTCAGCTATAATAATCATATTTCATGATTTAATTACGAAATTGTGTTTCCAGGTAGCTACTTTAGCAACGAAATTTGTTAAGAAAGACGAACCAGAAGCGGCGAAGAGTCAACCGAAAGAAGAGGTATTTTAAATAGATCAATTAATAAACAAATTTAAATAGTTTTGTTTTAATACGAAAAATGTGAAACGATATATATCGCACCTTTAGAACGAAAAAGACAAAATTAAAAAAAAATGTCAGAAATTGAGTTATCGTCATAAAATGACTTAGAACTTGTCTATTTTTTAAAAAAAATATAATAATAAAGGCCCGATATAACAGTTTGGTCCTTTTCCCGACGGAATATAGCTGTGTGAGCTATTGTTGTATTGAGAACTTCGTTTTAAGTCATTTTATAATACTAACTCAATTTTCAATGTATTTTTTAATTGTGTCGTTTTCGTTTTAAAGGTGCGATATATTCCGTACTACAGTAAAGTGACTTTACAAAACTGCTTTACTTAATGTCACATATTTGTTTCTAGAATAAACATTTGAAATCAGTGGTATGGGTATATAATCAGATCGGAAAGTGATAAAACAGCTCAGTTAAACCACGTGTTTAATATTGTCTACGGTGTAGTGGTAGACTATACTGTAGGTATTTTTATATTTATGTTTTGTAATTTAATTTAATTTTCTCATATGTAAGAGTCCATCTGGGTGGGTACCACCGCAATGTCTATTTCTACCGCCAAGCAGCAGTGTACAGTCATAAGCATAAATATATATACGTTGACAGCACGGAAATAACATCTACACCATCGATAGTTCAAAATATTTGTACCAACCAAATGTTATAATTATCTGGTTACACGACAGAGTCATAATTATCCAAACATCAATACATTTGCTGAAAAAGGGATGAACAATTACTCAATGAGTCTTCCAACTATCATAACAGAATACCCATACCTTAGAGATTAAAATAGGTGTATATATCATCAAGTTTTTATACGAGGGGGTGAATAGTAATCATTTTTGTGCCACTAGTATATATAAAGGCGACCGATTTCAGTCATATATTCCATATTTACCCACCGGTTTTGATAATTATTTTAAAAATTGTAAATAAAGTATGTTATGCGAGGTCGCGTATAATATTCCACCAGGACCTGTTTGCTAAAAAGCTAGATTTCTGGAACTCTATCTTTTATTGGTAATATCTATTTATTACTAACAAAAAATAACAAGACCCAACTAATCCCAATACATAACGAAAAATAGTGATACTATTTGATTTCAAGAACTTCCCTTCTGCAACTTCAAAGTCTTAAGGTCCCATACCAATGAAATTAAAATTGTACCATTTCGTAGCTATACGGAATCTAACGCATAAAACATAATTAAATTCAAACAAGGTGATAATAAATTATCAGGAACTAAGAATAAGCCACAAGATGGACTTTCAGTCTCGCAATTATTAAATTACAATTAAATTAATATTCATCAATCATAAATCACACAAATATTAATTCTTAGTGCGGGAATCGAATCTACGGTATCTTGTTTCAGCCGGCTAATCGCCCACTGCATCACGGATGCTGTCAAAATTTCTAATGGCTGCTCCTGAATATAAAGCTGGTTCCCCAGTCACGACACAAAACCGAACAAAAATCGCGAAGTGCGGGTATTAATAGTTTCGCGGGTTGGTGACAGCACTTCGCAACATTCCTCGAACTTCGTTTTTCTTTTTTGCCAAATCGAATGCGAACATGTTACACGTTCCCTTTTATTGTGTACTATGTGGTATTTAGGCCTTAGCGTGCAATTATAATCATTTACATTAAAATTTATATAATATGTATCTTATTCATATTACTTAACTTAAACTTAGTAAAAGTTGAAAATGTATTAAATTGATTTTCGTAGAGAGATTGTAAACATTATTTTGTGAGTGTATAGCAGGCCTTATTAAAATTCATGATGCCTTCGATAATAACTAGCTATTCGCCGCCGGCTACACCCGTGTATTTTTTTCGCTGATGTGTGGCAGCTTAAAATACTATGATAAAGGAAAAGCCGTTTGGTTCAATATTAATATAATATGTTTTTGATTTATGAGCCCTTTTAACTTCTTTGATAGTTTATATTTCATCTAGAAAAGAATGCTACGTGCTCACAAAAGTCCCGTCATGTCTAAACCATTTTACAAAATTAACGTTGACAGCTACTAAAATTGAAGATGCAAAAAAAACATAAAATTTAAATTTTTTCCAAATTACAGACAGATATTCTAACCTGTCTTATATGTATGGCTTTCTCTAGTACCAATTAATAAAAAAATATATGCGAATTGAAATACAACTGTCATAGATACACAATCTTAAAAACAAATGACACGTCTCTGACGTCATGCACGAAATGACAAAGACGAAGTAATATTGCTGCTATTCTATTTCACGAATATAGGAACGTCTCAGTCGTGATGTTGCCGGAAATATACGAGTAGTTTTATCAAGTCAAAATTTATCTTTATATAACATTGGTATTATGCACAGATGTATATTTTTTTACTGCTCGGTGGCGTAGTTGTATTACGGTAGGACTGCAAGGCTGAGGTCTCGGGTTCGATTTATTGGATTTTTCTATTCAGTATCAGCCCGGAGTCTGGAATTTGTGCTCGATATGGCGACAGGCTCACCTCCTATCACATCATGGAACGGAATACACATGGCGAAAAGTGGGTGCACTAGTTGCACCTCTGCCTACCCCTTCGAGGATAAAAGGCGTGAGCATGCGTGCGAGCATGCGCGTATAATTTTTTTATACACCTGTAGTATTGCGCTTATTTGCTTAACAGTCTTTTTGCTGGTTCGTATCGGTTATTTCTGTAGGTACTTCTTACAGCAACTTGGGCATCTTCAGGTCCCCATCAATTTCAATTGATCGATTAGGTACTCGATATATATAAATCAGTACATAAATCCGAGTCAAAACTAAAATCAATCTTCCTTATGTCGACTAGTAGCATAAGAATGGTTTCTGCTCACGCCCTGGTATAAAAACTTGACAATATACGTACCTATTCCCATCTCTAAGGTATTAGCATTCTATTGCGGTCATTGAGTAAGTTTTCATCCCTTTTTCGGCAAATGTATTGATGTTTGGATAATTATGACTCCGTCGTCTAACCAGATAATTATAACATTTGGTTGGTACAAATAAATTTGACTTTTACTTTGGCCCCGATGTTACTGCCGCCTTGGTGGGTACCGATACTTTTGCTTATGACTGTACATGCACTGTTGTGTTTCGGTTTAAAGGACATTGCAGCCAGTGTAACTACTGGACATAATGAGACTTAACATCTTATGTCTCAGGATGACGAGCGCAGTGGAATGCCACACAGTACTTTGTAACTCAAGGTGCTGGATGGTGTTGTACTGCTTATGGGTGGTCGTATCGCTTACCATCAGGCGAACGGCATGCTCGTCGCGTCATTCAATGCAATAAAAAAAAATTTATGACAGAGCGTATCTAATATTAAACAAAATGATGGTGTACGATATACGTGTATGGTGCAGATGAAGAAGAGTTGGCGCGGCCCGTCGTCGACCGGCGTGCAGTGCGCGGCGTGCGGCACGCGCGTGTTCGCCGCGGAGGGCGTGACGGCCGACGGGCTGCACCTGCACCGCGCCTGCTTCCGCTGC
Source organism: Sphinx pinastri (assembly GCA_947568825.1). Lineage (NCBI taxonomy): Eukaryota > Metazoa > Arthropoda > Insecta > Lepidoptera > Sphingidae > Sphinx > Sphinx pinastri. The sequence goes on along the minus strand of OX387614.1, from coordinate 2,569,759 downwards.
GCCATCTGCAAGACCGTGCTGCGACCAGGGTGCGTTGCATGATACATCACTCAAATAAAATGAAATCATTTATTCGAACCCATAAAATGTTATACATTATTTAGATTCCGTCAATATTAACTCTACCACCAGTTTGGAAAGCAGTTCTCACTAGAGAAGAACGGGCAACAAACTCTAGTGTTGCTCTTTTCAAAATCAGTTCGGTGTAAAATACAATACATTAATGTAGAGAAAAAAATATACAATTCAGTATTTGTTTACTTATGTTTAGAGCAGTTCATTTATAAACTCGCAAAATAGGTAATAAATTTTAAATTCCAACACGAGTGCATAACTATCTCAGGAATCATGTAATAATTTGATCTGAAATCTTCTAGATGTCGTTGTACAGTACGCGTAAGCACTTTACATGCGTCGCGCGGCCAAGACACGATCAATAAATCAGTTCGCATCAAATCATCAACACACACGGACTCATTAATCAATTAATTATATATCACTTATCAATTATCAATAAAAGTTATATGAAACATAACTGCATATCAATCAAATTCTAAGTGTACGAAAACACACCGTACAGTCGTTATTAATCTAAGTTTAAGATATACACTAACGGACGTTTCAAATATCTCACAACCTCACGCCTAATTTCACCATGCTCTGCCAGTTACTTTAACAGCCTGTTAACTCTCTTAACAGTCTGTTCAAAAATTATGAGTGTTCCACTATACCCAGTCAGGTGATTATCTCCATAAATTAAGTGTTCTTTCATTGGACGCCGGATAATTTTACATTCGTGTTAATTTGAATGCCCGATTAACTAACGTTCTTTAATTAAGAAAATGGTGAAGTTGGACCTTAACCTTCGATCCGATCTCGAGAATATACCAATCAAAATAAATATGTAAAAAACTGTTATGGTTAGTTAATTTTCGCGATGGATCGAAGCTATTAAGATCATTAACAGCGTGGCGGTAAGACGCCGTACACACGAATTTAATGTGATATTATTATGCTATGAACTATCTAGTAACTTAGTCTGTGAAGTTAGTCCTTTTTAATGGTGGAATCATTGCATTCGATTGCTGTACTTTATGGTTTCATGAGAACTGTGGCTCTCTTTGAGAATTTCTAACTATTTTACCCTTTTAAAATGAATTGTCAGAATCTTATGCATACACATTTGCCACATAACAATTTTTTGTGCAAAATGTCACGCTTCTATTTACACTGGTCGAGCTTTCAATCTCAGTGTTCATTTGATTAAACATTACTATCATCCCAGGAACTACACAATGGAGCGTTACGGTAGCCGACTGGTCTGCCTGCGCCACTCGAGGGTTAGCGTGCCGGACGCGGTGGCGGCGACGCTGACCACGCCCCGACCTGCGCGCGCGCACGTGCCCACCTCCACGCCGGAGCGCATCAGCCTCGAGCTGTCCGACAGTGGGGCTAGAGAGATCGACGAGGACGAATGGACGGACAGGAACTTCCTGGCGTCTGAGACGTCTTGCGCTGGCGGGCTGAGGTGAGAATGCCGGTGTTGCATATTGTACTGTAAACGAAAATAGTTTTAATCTACTAATAGCTGAGGCTGCGTGGAGAACATATTTATGAAATCTATTGTCTCGCTCCGGTGCTTGTCAGTACTCGTGTCATTGTTTATAAAAATATATATTACGGTAGTCCGAATTCAGGAATTCAGGAATTCAGGATTCCGAAGCGACGATAGCCTAGTTGGGAATGGAACGGTCTGCCGAGACAATGTCCGCAGGTTCAAAACCAAGGCACACACCTCTGAATTTTCGAAGTTACGTGTGTATTATTTATCAATTATCGTTCGCTTTAACGGTGAAGGAAAACATCGTGAGGAAACCTACATACCTGAGAATTCTCCATAAGAATCTCGAGGGTATGTGAAGTCTGCCAACCCGCACTAGGCCAGCGTGGTGGACTAAGGCCTAACCCCTCTCAGTAGTAGAGGAGGCCTGTGCTCAGCAGTGGGCAATATATAATACAGGGCTGATGATGATGATGATGATGATGATGAATTCAGGAGTTTCGGATAGTTTAGGAATCAGTTACGGACTGGACAGTTTTCACTAATGTATAAAAAAATCATTCATGGGCTATCGGATATAAAAACAATAATTAAAATAACGACTGCCTCGGTGGCGTAGTTGTATTACAGTACGACTGCAATGCTGAGGTCTCGGGTTCGATCCCCGGGTCGGGCAAAATGATATTGGGTTTTTCTATTCAGTATCAGCCCGGAGTCTGGAATTTGTGCCCGATATGGCGACAGGCTCGCCCCCTATCACATCATGGGACGGAATAAAAATGGCGAAAAGTGGGTGCATTAGTTGCACCTCTGCCTACCCCTTCGGGGATAAAAGGCGTGAGTATGCGTTAAAACAATTGTCTTTCGTGTCATCAGTGGTGTATGCGTAGTGTCTTACTTGCTTCATCAGGAACTCAGAAAGCGTAACGCCAGACTTTATCCAGACCTTGTCTCGAGTGCTGATGTCCTGCAGCTGAAGAAGGAGCGGCCCAGACTTCATAGAGGATAGTCATACAGTGACACCTTTAAATGTCATCAATGCTGATATCTACTATCTGTAAGCGGTGTTTCACCGTATCCGTGACAAGCTGTTTAGTGTTTTCATCATGTGTTTCAGCAACACCATCTCCACACTGGCCAATGTTGTAAGCCAGTGATGGTATTTGCTTTTGAAGCAGGTAGAGAGAGGGCTCGGGTGACAAAGGCTCGGAATGAACCAAATATGTCGCCAAACTAGAAGTGCCAGATGATGTATCTGCGTACTTTTGAAACTGCTTTAGAAATTCTGTTGAAGGCCTCCTTTTCTTCTTTTTAGTGAGGGATCCATAGCGAAGCAATTTGAAGTTTAGTTTGAAATTATGATACTAGGAGAGAAAAGAACTGAAGAGAGAAAAACAGTAGTCCCGGCAGACTCGTTATTTGTTATTAGGAGTCTTCCAATGGAACAGTAGTAGTGCGATGCAGTTGTATTTGGCGTCAATAAATGGCACTTTTTAAGCAGGATATTTTAAACAACCAATTATACATAACGCGTCCACAGTGACGAGGAGGAGTCCAGCTCCGAGGAGTACACGGACGCGGGAGACTCTGAGGGCGAGGTGGAGCGCTCGCCGGAGCCGCAGTGCGTTGTGGCGCCGCGCCCGCACCACGCGGACCTCTACTTCAGCGACGACTCCTTCGGATACGACGATTACTCGGACGACGGTCAGTGATGGATATTATTATGCACATAGTGGACTGGGCAACTATTTACAAAGAAGAAGTGATTTTGTGTCCCATATCTATTATTTTTTATAGTTTTTTTACGTTTTCCGTTTGTACGATCGATTTATATTTCTAAGTTCTTTCAATGCATATAAATTTCGCAATTGGATTGGAATATAAAACTGATAGTTTCTTATTTGTCTTTTTGTTTTATCAGTATTATTATTTAGTTTATTTATACCGATAAACATTGATCCGTAAAGATCTTACTGGTCATAGACAACTATCAACTAAAATTCCGCGTTGGCCATCCTCGGCGCATTAGGGACGGCTGCGGGCTTCCTCTGACAGAAGTATTTTAAGTTGTCGTCCGCAACTACCCCTGCACATTGACAACGTATCAACAAAGCGAACTTATATATAAACGAGCTAAACCCATTCACGCTGGCAACTGGTCAGGATCAGCCACATAACAATAAAGCATCACTAACAGGCGCGGAGTCGTCCGGCAACGAGTCGTGTTCGCGCATGCGCGCGGCTCGCGAGGCGCGTCGGCTGGAGGTGCCCGCGGACAGCTGCGTGCCGGCGGACGGGCGCGCACCCACTGACAGCAGCGAGGTACCGCGCTGCGCCGTCGCCTAGCGCCATCTACCGTCGGGGGAGGTGCGCCGCGGAACGCGCCCGCCCCGCCCCGCCTGTCATGTCACCACCGCATACCGACTACAATGATCTCATACCAGTGCCTAATTGACACTGGCATTATGTATCACAGTTAATTTAGATTTTTCAGTCAGTTTTTTATAAAGTATAATGGTTATCGATTTCTAGGTCGGACACCTATTTGTTTATTAAGTTGATTAATTCGAGGGTAGATTTCCTAAAATGGTAGGGGACAAACAAGTCGTAAATATCGTCGTAAAGGTCAGCATACGATTCTCTGCATATTATAATGTCGACATATTTATATATGACCAACAAAAAATGTAGCGTCCTTCGACGGTCGCCACGATTATGCCAGTCTGTTGTATCTTAAACTTCAGTAAATATAGTAATGTCTCATTCAAGAACCAATGATGTAAATTCCAAAGACTTGAAATTGCTGATAGATGTATATAAAAAAGAAAAACTATTCTATTCCAAGCATCCTTTTTTACAATTTGCTATTGTACTATTCACTTATTTACCTTATAATAGGGTTATAGGCTGGGGTGTCATTCTGCATGCGTTACCATCACGCTAGATAACCAGGGGCGGCGGCAGGAGGCGTGGTAAGAGTGTAGTTTGCCCACACTAACTTCCGTCTTCCGAGGCTTATTGTTTTATTACATAAAGGTAACGTTAAAATATTATAGTTGTCGATAATCTTATTTATTAATTTTGATCTACACATTTTTAACGAATAATGATATAAGTACGTTTACGATTAAATTAAGTTAGTCACCTCTTGTGGCATGTGACCGGCGGCGAACGCGCGAGGTCTCGTATTGGAGTGTCATTGATAAAAATTGCCTACCTCCCTCTGCCTTCCTCCCGCCAAATACACAAGAGGTGCCTAACAGTTGTGTGCAAACTCATATGACATTGATATGCATTCGATATACGTTTCGATAAGACAGTAAGCTGAATTATTTCGATGGCGCTTTTTGTTTGTTTATATCACATATCACTTATATTATATATAATACACACATGGACGCCGTGGCCACATACTGTTTCATATGTAATTGATCTGAAACGCCAGTTATCACCAAATTTATCATTGAAACATGAATCATCTGTGGGGTAGGATACTTTAGATACTGTATGTGGAAAGACATAAAAGGAAGCTGGGGATCGTCCGTCCGGCTGTTGCCCCCGTTGATGTATTTACCTATTTTTAGTCCCCACCCAACATTCCCTCGCGCCCCACCAGTTTGGGAAAAGCTGGGTTAGAGCATTTTGATCACTTAATTTTAGGTAGTTTATGAAAACAGTAAAAGTGAATTGTCATATGTCTTTTATTATCGAATAGTATTGGGCTGCGGCAGATATATCACATTTAAAACATAGCTTATAACATGTATCTATATGTATATATACGCACATTGTTAAGTATATGTAATGTATGTATATAATACGTCAGTGTTGTTTTGTGACAGTTTTCGTATGATCATAAACCATGCATGATTTGATATTTATCGACCAAATGCTGAAACTTCACCCGTTAAAGTCAAGCCGCAGACAAAATAATGTAAAAAGCAGATATTATTTAAACTGTGATGTAGATCTTTTTATATTTCTTTATTTTTTGAAGATAAAGTAAATAAAAATTAAGGAAAAGTTTTTGCCTCACTAAAAAATAAATAAAAACAATACAGTACACCCAAAAACTAATGGGATAGAAAGAAACGAAAAAGTTAATACAAACTGTTTACATGCACCACCTCAATTGGCATGCTGATTACAATCTCATATCTACAAATAATACCAGTACAAATTAATGTATTTTATTTATGCAACATAGATAAGTTCTATTGGAATAAAAAATAAACGATATAAATAAAAGCGGACAATATAAGTCTACATCAATTTTATACGAATTATAAAATAAAATCGATACACAATTAGTTGATTATTCGTTGACCTAATCGCGCACCGCCGTCTCTTCAGCGCTAGTCCTAGTTTCACTGTCGTGATATATGTCTATAAAAATATATAATTTTTTAAAATCTATATGTGCCGTCCCGTAGCGAGCCATCTAGTGTCCAAGGCGGTAAGTTAGTGTGGCAAGTTGTGGCGCACCCACCTTTAGACATAATATTTTTCAATGTAGCTAATATATGCTAATAATTGTTTGAGTGATTTATTTGCTTAAATACGCGACAACGTTATACTAATGCGACTTTTTTGAACGAGAGAATTTACGAATTAAATAGTAAACACTCAAACGCATAACGTAAAGACGTTGTCGCTTTTGAATTTCATTGTAGTCGCCGCGGAGTGTTGCATTAACGTTGTGGTTTGTCTTACATTACTACCACTAACACAGGTGGAGTCCGAAGAGGAAAGCGAGTCAAGTGACGAGGAAGTGTCTTCAGCCACGGAGGTCTCCACCGACAGCGAGTTCGCCCGCGAGGAGTGTGCCCCCGCGCCCGCGCCCTCTCCCCCAGCCATCCTGGTCACGGAGGCGCCGCCCCCCGCGCCCCCGCCCCCGCACGACTACCCCCTCTCCCGCACGCGCTCCGCCGGCGGCCTCGCCACCAAACGAGCGTTGGAACTCAAACGAAAATATCTATTAGGTGAACCCTCGCCTCCCGCCGTCCGAAAGTCGGATTCAACGTCGCAGATAGATAACAAGTTCGAAGCATTCCGCTCCACTATCACCGAATTCCAAAAGCTGCTGCATCCGGCGCCAGCACCCGCGGCGCAGCAGCCTCAGAAGCCGGTGGTGACCTTCCAAGTTGCCGAGGAGAAGAAACCGCAGCCGATGCCGGACATCATCAAGAACTTGTGCAACGACGCGCCGGTGGATCTCCTCACTAAAGGTGATTCACCACTCTGCAAGGATTGGAGAGCGGACCCCGTGAAGCAGGAACAAAAGGACCCTGACTTGGAGTCTGATTCTTTATCAGATGATTCCTCACACACGGAGACCGGGCCCAACCAGCCGGTGCCGCGCGTCGAGGTGCACGACGAAGGCGGCGAACTGATTCAACTGGACAGTCTGATGATAGTGAACAGCTCAGAGGACAACGAAAAAGCTTCTGGCACAGCGACGGCGACGAGCCCCACGGTCATCGCCGCCGTAGACTCTGAGTCCTCGGAATCGTGCCGCGACGCCACCACTCTAGCTCTGACAGAGACGGAGCTGTCGGACTGGGCGGCCGAGGGAGCCGTGCTGGACGACTGCGGCTTCGACGACAAGGAGGAGCGGAAAAGGAGTAAAAACCCTCGGTCGCTAAGCGGACCGAAGTTGATACACGACGCGAAGAATTTGTCCACGATATGTTCGCACGTGTGCGGCCGCACCAGCCTGACGGAGCCCGTGCTCTACTCCAACGCACTCGAACACTTCGAATTCGCCGACGAAGGTGACCCAGACCCCTCGCTAGAAAACCCTGTTACGCCAAAGAACCAGGGCTACATGGAATTAGTTGAAGACGAGTATTATTCCCCGAACAACGACCGTTCGATGAACTTTATAGAAAAGAGTTATTCAGAAACAGTTTTGAAGCCCGCTAGCCAAGACGTTAGCGTTTATCAAGAGGACACGGATGACACCGAACAGAAGTCAGAAACGCAGTGCGATTTAAAATTACCGCAGCTTTTGATGTCGATTGACAACGAACCAAGTGAGTCGACGAGTGAGAAGCGCTGCACCGACAGCACCAATAACGCAGCGAACGTCGACATTGGCCACCTGAGCTTGTCGGAAATGTCCCCGCCGCTCGTTAAAACTGAAAAAGTATTTATTGAAGAATTGTCCCCGCCGCTAGTGACCAAGACGCCGAAACCGGCCCAAGCGCCCCTGTCGATACCGTTCACAAGTTCGTTGCGGCTGTACGCGCCGGCGATCTGTCGGTCGGCGAGCGAGACCTTCCACCGGTCCAACTCGTGCAGCACCGACTCGCCGACGCGCAGTGGCGACGCGTCCACGACGCTGCACTTAAGCTCCGGCTCCGTGTCGCCCGTCAACCCGGTGCTCGTCAAGGACACTGTCGACAAAGTGCAGGAGATCAAGAGGGAAAGGGAGGAGCAGACGGAGTTGGTGAGGAGGCTTGTGCTGGAGCGGCTGGGCAGCGGGCCACGGCAAGGGCGGAAGTCGACGCGGCGGACTCGCGCCTCGCCCTGCATCCGCGCGCCGCCGCCGGTGCCGCCGCCGCCGGTGCTGAGCGCGTCGCCGCCGCCTCGCCCCGCGCTCCCCGCCATGCCCCTGCAGGTCACGCCATCGTTCTCGGACCCGGAGCTGGCGCGGGAGAGGCGGCGCAAGAGCATCTTGAAGAGCATAACAAATTACCTGAACAGGCGGCTCGGACCGCGGCATAAGGTAAGCACAATACTTTGAAATGTATAGGAACACCGTGGTATATTGAGCTAGTAATAGTATGTGGTATAGTAGACCTCAATGATGAATATTTGGGAGAGGTAATATTAAACCAAAAGATATACACTAACAAAGTTTAGCACAGTTTTTAATGAAGAAATCTATAGAAAATTTCAATTAAGTCTAATATCCAGTAAAAAAAAAACATGTTTCACGTGATTTTATTAAAAGACATAGTACAAACGTAAATACGTTAAAAAAATTTATGGAATTTGACTTTTTTCAAAACGAAAAACGCGCAAGAAACAGGTAGTTTTTAATTCGGATTTAGACCTAAAAATAAATGTGTTTATTATTATGTAGGACTTGTATTTCAAACAATATCGCACAATTTATAAATGCTTAATAACGAGCAGGTTTCGCAACTATGTTCTACACAAACAAATCTGAAAATCTTTTCATGAACATACATAGAATGACAGTGAGCATGGATCAACACTCACAACTATGTTTTACTAAATGCAAGTTTCACAAAAATGTTCTTGTCGTGTCTACATCAGTCGCGCCGTCTCGCGTGGATTCCTTGCGAACCTTTTATCAGCGTTAAAGTATCCAGACGTATGAGGCAATGTACGCCTTAAAGTCGCCTAGTCTTGTTTACTTGGCATGGATTTTTTTTAGTTACTAAAGATATATTGCCATGTAAGGAATATATCTAAAATGGCATTGGATTGGTCCCCTGTCAGGGCAGGGTAAATAGTCAATAGCTTTACCATAGACTGTATTTTAAGATATACTGAAGAAGCTTACGAATGCATAAACATAGATCGGTTATTGAAATAAGACTATATCGCGGTTTTTTAACAATTTCAATGTTAAAATTCGCGTAAATATTAGAAGTCATTACAGATCGGTTAATTAGTTCGCAAAGCTGCCGCGCGACCCTGCGTCTAGTGTGGACACGGCTTTAACTGCTAAAACCTTCATAAGAACCATTTAGATATCAGACATGCATATCTTGCACATTCATTTCATATGCAAGATGTTACACTTGCCAACCTACATTGAAGATAAATAAATTATTAAATTGCAAAAGAGTTAATTTCAGGTGTCAGAAAGACTAAACGACTAATGCCCGATTTCTGAAGTACTATTGACGGCAGTTTATCTATCCGTTAGCGCTATTGGTCCGATAACCCATGAAATTGCGTTTCTGAACCACGCACTGCAAGATAAACTCAGTTTAAACTTACTTTAACTTAACTGGCCAATTTTTGCCGTTTATCTGTTCCATAACTATTTGACGTGTCATTTTGTGACAAACGACGGAAACTTGTTAGATATTATTTACAATATAGAGGAACATAATTGATACGGCCAATCGCAACAGTTTCAGTAGTGTTATAAATTCTCAAATTCTAAATAAATCGACATAAAACACAAATTAGCAAACTAGTGCTAGCATGACATAAAACATTTTGTTGAACTGTTTGACTTTTTTTTAATTCGGCAATGATGTCATTCATCAGCCAGAGACAAATAACTATTTACCACAAAATAAAATTAAAATAAGGTTTAGGCGTTGATCTATGTTAAAATAAGTTATTTTTGTATATAAAATAATTATTAGTTACGAATTTTAGTAATAAATTCCATTTTAAAGTCGACTGCTAAAAAGAGCCATCTAGTAGCAAAATAGGAACTGGTTGTCGGCTTCATAGTTATCGAATGCTTCATTATATGTTCAGAAACACAGTGAAAGTCAACCGACGTTTATTTTAAGTTTAACTTTAATGGATCAATAGTTATTAAAAGTTTAACTGGGAGATTCAGAAATCGGGCATAACATACTGTAGGTTGGCACCAGCATATAACTTTACATCTTGTATATAATTAAACGAGTACGTGAGTCCGAAATGTGTGTATATTATTGTAAAAAAAATAGTAGATATTTTGGGATTGGTGACATTAACAACAAGGTGTCCGTGAATTGGCAACAAAGACAAATTATAGTTGAAATTTTATATAAATGACGAACAATTTGAACTCCCAAAAAATTCAAAGTTTCTCGATTATTTACCATTCCAAATTTTTGCGATGCAAATTTATTTGCGTTTTGTTTTATTCATAGTCTGTCCTTTAGCCAGAAATACATAATTTAAAAGTCATTGGCAATTTTTCCTGTGTTTTCTTTTTTCTATCAATGTCGAGTCGCATACAATGCGCCGCCAATTCGCAACAGCACAAAATTTCGTAGACGAGGACACCGGTAGCATTAACCCTGGTTGAATTTTCAGTGGTATTCGGAGCCGGAGCTGTCGTGGCAAGTAAGCGAAACATTACTAAATGTATTGTGAGTGGCATGCTACATATAACGCGGCACTACCTCGCATGACACCATCATTCTGTACTGTTCTTTACTGTTTGTCTTTAGGGGCATCGTTTATGTTTTTTTTTCTCGCTTTCCATGTTTTTATTAGGGTTTTGATTGTCAATGTGTTATTTCATTGTGGCTGTTAGATACGCAAGGAATTATCAGCAGTGAGTGTTAGTAACGATGTTGAGGTTCAAATAGCGTACAGATTTTAGAATTCAGTTGAGCGTAAAGTCCATAAAATAAATTAAGTTCCAAGCTGGCTGTAATAACGAATGTAAATGGCAATTTATGAGCCTATTGTTATGTTTTAATATGTGTTTAATAAGAAGAACTTAAAAACATTGTCTACTTCAACTAAATTGGCGTAACACAGTATTATGTCTAAACTTCCTGTAATAAGAGTTTCACACAATAAAACTCATAACTCAAACACAATATACTCATAAAATATAAAATACCGAATACATTTCGTATTTTAGTGATGTTTAAGAATATTGCGGCAAGCATAAATTGCCCAAACGCGAATATAGTTGCCGTAGGCTACATTTTCCCCCTACTAGGCTTTGTTTCTGCGTGTTTGAATCGCCTTTGCATCTTTATTTTTGTAATCGCTATAAATGTCTTGTGACTCGCTTTTACTTGTCAATATTATCGCCTGTCAGCGAGCATGTGGTCTGTGCTTTTGTAAGCCTTTTATTCTTTAATTATTTTTATGACTGTAGGTAGTTGCGCACAAACATTTATTCGATAAAAAAAGGAAATACGAATAGTTAAACCTAAACCTAACCTATTCTGTCATAAGGAAAATGTTTTAGTTCGTAATAGAGTGCATTATAGCTGCCTGTACCAAAAGTTGAGATGTGAACAAACATTATTCTCTATATTTCACTGTTATTTTTTGTGGAAACGACGATCACAATCGCTGAGGTTTAATTTTTTTAAATTCTTTATTTCATTTATCGTATGAACTCGTTAATATTTTAAAATGTTTATAAAATATAACTCAATAAAAAATGATTGTAAACTACCTCTTCCTCTAGCAATACAGAGCGTTCAGTTGATCTTAATATCGTGCGTAACTACCTACACGCGATCAGTACTTCGTCAGAATTCTCAATACGCATGACTTTCCATTCAGATACTCGAGAGTGAAAAGTAGATCGAAAAAATAGCGATTTTATTTTTACAAGTCTTTGGCATTTTGACATTGTTGGTCGATATTTGGTGCAGTTGTTTATGGTCCCGTTGGGTATTTAGGCGCCGCAGCGGATCTCCAACGCGCACAAGTCGACGGGGGCGTTACAGACGGAGCCGCCCCCTGTCCCGCCGCCCCCGGCAGGGTACTGCCCGCCCAGGGAACAACGGTCGTCGCCGCCCCGGTTACCTGGTCAGTCAAATTTAATAAACCTTTACCCCTGGATAAAAAAGATTTAGGCCCTCCTTGTGAATAAAAAATGAATTTAGGCCCCCCTACAAACCTATATCTTGTAAATAAAAATGAATTTAGGTCCAACAAATAAAGGTGTTGTTCCAATGCATAAAATCCGAATAGGTATGCGGTATTTTCACTGCACAAATGTTCGCAGATTTGCTGTTATTTTTCTTCATAATTTCAAAGGAATTTAATGTCTTGGTAACAAGAGAGGAATAAAGATGCCAGGGGAGGGATATTTAGACCTCTCTTATACTGGGTAAATAAGTTGACATGTAAACTATACTAAATATATAAAAAAAGTTGTTATTAAAAGACTGGTCATTGCTGAAGATGTTTTACGCACGCTCTGCATCTAAAATCCCGTGTAAAACGAACGGTGATCGCTTATCAAACGACTCATCTGCACGACAGTCATATTTCTACCATCATCACTGAGCTCGTGACATTTTATATTTCACGTAATAATTGCACGGTTATACGTTCTAAAATCTAAAGGATAATTTAACCTTCAAAACGAGTAGCAAAGGAATTCACACGTAAAACGCAATAAAATAATATTACTGATTTCCTTTGCTGAAAATAAAATATTTATTAAAAACTACATCTACAAAGGAGATGTCCGCTTTTAGTATGGGTGATGGGCCTCTAAATCGAACCACGCTCAAACTTTATGGATATGAAAGAGGCAAAAATATGGATCTTGGATACATCAAAAAATATTTTTATACGCATACTCACGCCTTTTATCCCCGAAGGGTTAGGCAGAGGCGAAACTAGTTCACCCACTTTTCGCCGTGCGTATTCCGTCCCATGATGTGATAGGGCACATAGCCTATCGCCATATCGGGCACAAATTCTAGACTCCGGGCTGATACTGACTAGAAAGATTCAATGTCACTTTGCCCAATATTTTTATACCCCTCCATTTATAACTGACTTTTTTTATAAACATTCATATTAAGTGTAGTTTTTAAACAAAATAAAATTACGTAAATCTCAAAATCGGAGGACTTTATACGATTTATTGCAGAGGCCTAGTTTTTGGGAGTACTATCCAAATATACATAAAGTATATTGGTTAAAATATTAAGCCCGTTTCCGACATGTTTTGATAATGGATATAAGCAAAATAATAATGAAACGTTTAATTAGAGGCAATAGTTTCAAAGTAATTAAACATGAAATGAATAGGTTCTGCGTTTGCCAGACTGACGATCTTAATACCATCATGCGTTCGTCGTGGCTCTGCCATTGAGTGACGTAGAGTGAGGCATTACGTGTATGCCTGCTTCCATCAACATGATCACATGCTTCTCTCAGATTATGAGCTCTGCAAAACATTAATGAAATGCATGTAAATATGGGTAGATGTATCATTGTTATTCGCACGCAAGTGCTTGACACCTCTTGGCAAACGAAGTCTAAATTTGGTATCCCATGCAATTTAACTTTCTCCGATGACCAACTAGCAGGTGACTAGCCTTTGCGCATGGGCCAAACATCAAATTAACGATTTGCCTATTACGTTTTATATTTAATGATTCATTTATCAAATCGATGATGAACGGTGACGGTGTCCATACCTCCCATCTGTTTACCACTTGCGTTTATGAATTTAAAACCTCCAGGGCCTTACTAATAAATGTTTATGTCTAACATAGTTTTTCTCGCTTCCTCTGACAGTAAATGTCATTCAATATAGTAAGACGAAATTCTGTATAACTATTACATGCGTATACAACGTTTAATTTAAGTTGATGCGGTTGATGCTTAAAACCTCATTTAGAACGAACAAATATTATAATTGCTCGAAATAATAGTATCAAATGATTGCTAGCAATATTAGTTTTTTGAATACCCGTCAAAGGACGTATGAGCTTCAACGCGGACGACGATTGACTCACCATTAGGCATGTTTAGGCGAGGTAATGTTATTAATTATTTAATAAACAATAATTGCTTAAGATTATTTCTTGCAATAATTGATCGGTCTAAATGAGGGTTGAGTTGATAGGAGTTCGAAGGTATTGCCACTCGATATTGATGTACGTTGGTAATCGTGCGCGTTAGCGTCGTCGAGCGCGTGCGACGTGGACGAGCGCGACGCGATGCAGCTGTGGTTCGAGGCGCGGTGGGCGCGGCTGGTGGCGCAGCGACGCGCGCGGGACATGTCGCGCGACGTGTCGCGGGACGAACCGGTCGCGCGCCGCCTCGCCCGCCTCGAGCGCAGGCTCACCAGACCGCTCTCTGGTAATACTTTCACTTAGGTCTCTGTCTGGTTTCAGCGTCAGCTGCTCTTCACCTTGGGTCTTAGACGAGATCCCTTTCTACAATCACTAACGTTGGTAGAAAATCAAACAATATATGGGGAACATATTCTAACGATAAGTCTATCGCATGTCTATTCTATTCCCATATATTTTTTGGTTTCTTTTAGTATTAACGATTCTAGGAAGGCGTCTTAAGGCCCACCATAATGAACTTACTGCCGTTTCCAATAAACGACCCCAATCGCTTTTTTCGATCCATCGCGAAAATGGACCAATCAGAACAAAGCTTTTTGACATCCTTACAAATTACTTATTTTGATTGGCTTATTCTCGGGATCGGGTCAAAAATTAAGATTGTGATCGTTTATTGAAAACGGCGGTTAGTCTGTTCGGTATTGGTTTCAGCGACAGTTTCTCTTTACCTGTATATAATAAATACCTTTAGTATTGTGGGTGTTTATGGGCGGCGGTTAGCACTTATCATCAGATGCTCCAATTCTGTTTCCTACTCTAGTATAAAAATCAATTTTCTAGCATGGTCGGTGAAAGTGCTTTGGGTAAATTTCTCTGGTCGATCTGGTGTGAAGACTAAGTAGGAGTAAAGGCAATTGGGTATAGTGTATACTAAGGGTGCCTCAATTGCTTGCTGGTTGAAAATTTGCAATATATTCCGATAGTACACTCTGATACATTTAAAAATTTCGATCCAAGGTGAAGGTAAACTGTGCTTTTTCTATCCAAATTGGGATGTAGGAACCACGCTCTCCTAAGTCCCAACTTCTTATTTCACACGAGCGTTATTCTCGCTTATGACTGGCTGTGTAAGTGGTGGAGGTGTTACAAACCTTGTATTGTTGTTTCTAGCACAATAAATCCAAATACACATAAATTTATTTTTATGTGTCTACAGTTTTCTGGGTTGGAATTGGTATTCTACTTGGTCTTCTTGGGTTTCTCAATTTCAGCTTCCTTGTCTGAAGTATCTACTCAGAATAAACCGTCTATATTACTATTTCTTTATTTCTCCAACTTTTGTAACTTGCCTTGTTGGTCGTGTTCTATGCTCTTATACTCGGGGTTGGTTTGTTATTTCGTCTGCTCTACAAAAATGTATTTTATATAAATTATTTACAGCTTTAAGTTCATTTAGGTTAATTTAAACTTAAATATATTTTACGTTTAATTTCTCCGTTATATTATGGGATTCTACAATTGTTTTATTGTTGGTTTAAAGATATTGTAATAATTTTGTATTGCGATCAATGTTGGTATAAATTTAATGACATACAGACACGGCCATGTGTCCAAGTTCCCCTTCACCGATAATTCCATCACCATGCACGTAATGTAAAAGCATGCAAACAGTACATCCAAGCTTATGCAATCATGCCATCCCTCCATATGACAGGCGTTGAACATAGTTTTGTCTATATTAATACTAAAGAACATTAGAATGTGAACTCTAGCGCGTTTACTTAGAGAATAAATTAGTACTGTACTGGGGTAAATAAGGATCAAGGGGTATATAATTAATAAAATAATAAAATATTTAACTATATTTTTTTGCATATACAGCTTTAAAAAATCAATGCAGACCATATGTGTAACATTTCTTTCAAGTATATTCTGCATTCTTATACACGTATACTTCAGTATTGTCCAATTTTACCTATTCATTCCTGCTTACCTCGACTGTGAAGTGCGTTGAACGGCTGTCATCTGAATGAAACTCAAGCTTAATATCGTAGCATGCGGTCACTGCGCAGGGACACAAATTACTTGGTCAATCATTTGTAATTTCAGATAAAATTAAAACCTAGCATGAATTATGGCCATTTATTGTCACTGTGTCTTGATTTATAGCATTTATTATCACTCTCTTATTTATTAAACGAGCCAAACTTGTATTATTAATTGTACCTACATACACTTCACGCGTGCAACTAGGGCATCCAGTTTGCGCCATGTGTTCCGTCCTATGATGTGATAGGATGAGAGCCAATACTTCTTATACTGAACAGCAGAACCCAATATTACTTATTATATTATTAAATTGTGTATTGGTTGTGCATTACAGCGGAGCAGCAAGCGGCAACCGTCGCGGAACTAGTCCAAGTTTCCGCGCAACGTGAAGCGCACCAAGCCCTCATGGCAGCTGACAGGTACAAAATACACTCTGTCTGGCTCTGTTCTTTATGACAATTTCAAGTGAGGATGAATCCTTAGTATTACGTCGTAGTAAAGCAGTGGCTACCTTACCAAGAGTTTATCGAGGAGTTTTGGCGGCAACAAAAAAACACTTGATTAGCACAGTTATTTCAATTCACCTCATTTGAGCCCTTCAATAGAACTATATTGGTTAATATACCATCATAATTCTGCAATATAACACTAAGTATCACCAAAATAATGAATTAAAACAAGAGCACCTCATGACACTTCCAAGTACCCGCCAAAACTCAAAATACACCTTAGCACTTTGTGATAGAAGTTTCTGACAGCTGTCAAACCAGTTGTCGATTGAAAAATATGAACATCCTTCTGGCGCAGTCGGTTCTAAACCGCAATCACGGTGGTAAACAGCGTCAAATGTACATTTATTACCAGCCCTGTAGACTGTATTATATACTGTCCCACTGCTGGGCACAGGGCTCCTCTACTACTGAGGGTTTAGGCCTTAGTTCACCATGCTGGTGTAATGCAGGTTGGCCGACTTGAAATATTATTTTGGTTGTGGTTGCTAAAACATCATTTAGACTAAAATTTTGCGTAGAATTTTTATTAAAACTTCGAAATTTTTACATTTTTTAAATATTCTATTATTTTTTATTACATGGTTGCCAAAACATCATTTTGACAAAAAATTATCGCGGACTTTTAATTAAAACACCATGATTTATAACTGAAAGATTGAAATTTGTATATTTGTTCAGCAGGCGACGCAGTGCCGCGGGCGGCGGCGTCGGGGACTAACTCCTCCTTAAGGCCTAACACGCAGTCGCGGTGCAACCCGGCGACGCGTCACACGGAACCACCATTTGATGTCATCCATGTACAGTAAATGGGTTAGTTTATAATGGGTATTCTCGTACTTAATTTTGAATCCTTTATTGGTGTTGTTAAGTAAAGTTGATAATGGATTTAATGCGAGACAAAACCACAGTGGGCTCAACGCATCACCTTGGTATATGCCTCGTCTAATGTTAATGGGGTCAGTCTCTATGGTTTCATTGTGGATACGGAGTTTTAAAATAGTTTTCCAGGATAACATGACAGTTTCTAAGAATTGTACTATTATGGGATGAATGCGATAATGTCTTAATATGTATATTAACCAACTCTGCGGGATAGAATCATAGGCTTTTTTATAGTCAATATACATGGTGTAGATGTTTCTCTTTTTGAAGTAAGCTTGTTTGCTAGCAACCGCATCAATAGTCAGCTGTTCTTTACATCCTTGGCTGTTTCTACAGCATCCCTTCTGTTCTTCTGCCAATAAGTTATTTTCTTTAATGTGTTTGTACACAACCTCGGTAATGCAGGATGTGATAATTTTGTAGATACTTTGTAAACAAGTTATCGGACGATATTTGGAAGGGTTTGCTGTATCAGATGAATCTTTAGGGATCATATAGGTGATGCCTTCGGCTACATACTGTGGGAGTGTGTGTGGAGATTGAATGAAATTATTTATGTGTGTAAGTAAAAGTTCGTGTGTGCTCGTAAATTTCTTATACCAAAAGTTATGTATTTTATCTGAACCTGTCGCCTTCCAGTTGTGTGTCCTATTTATAACATGTTTTAACATATCCAGCCCAATCTTTTCAAATTCCATATGTGTTAAATCTTTAACCCTATCCTGTTAAATCTTTAACCCTATCCTGTTAAATCTTTAACCCTATCCTGTTAAATCTTTATTATTATTATTATCATTTTTGCGATAATCGTAAAAGCTATTCGGATTTATATTGAATACGGAGTGCTATTATGGGATCGTTATTGAACGGCGGCGTGTACTACGTTTCGGATGTTTCCCCCAGGCTCCCTCGTGTTCAATGGCTTTTAACGGTAGCAATAACATGTTGAGTGTATTTGCACTGCGGTTGTGAGACGTTGAAATGACTCGTAAACATGTGCGAAAGGCAAAGTGGTTCAAGATTATTATTGGTTTAGTTAATTAGGTGTTTTTATATATTTATATTTTAACAAAATCGGTGATAATGTTTAGACAAAAATGGCTACAAATAAGTTTTAACAAAACGTAATCGTAACATATTTTTATTTTTTGATTTGATTTTTATATGATTGAATTTTAAATGACCCATAGTAATTTTAAGTTTTATCATGTGACTAAATTGTCAAATTGTTATGTTTTGACTGCATGTTTTATATTGGGGTCAAAGGTTTTTTATTTTACTTTTTTAACGTAAGTTTTAAGACTACTAATATATTTTTACTTATAATTTTGTTGAACAATTTACTTTTAATATGTGACCAATTGTTTTTACCTTTTGATCTGATTTAGTTTTATTAACGAAAACAGAAGATAAATGCATAATAAAATCATGTATTTACCGAGAAACATAGTTAAAATATTCATCGTTGCGAACTTCATCCAAATATTGTTAAAATGACGGCAGCATTACTAACTAAATAGAAAAACACCTTTGTTCATCCCACATGTTTACGATACATATATTTCAAGAACGGTGACGTCACGCAATTCTTCAAGCAATCGTGAGCTGTGTAAAAGGATTGGGTCACACATATTTATAATGCTATTTTTATTATGGATGTTATTTCCTTAGTGTATAGAGATGTAGCTTTACGCGAATCGAATGCAGTCGGGGCATTGATTATCATAGATTTATATAAAAAATAAAAAAAATATTGCACGCCTATCCTTCGTTGAGTGTAGTTTGTTTGGAAAGTGTGTTTTGTCTGGCGGAGTAATGCGTTTACGTTGACCGTTTTGTACTTGTTTTAGAGTAGTGTTAAGAAACCATAATGGCCTTTCGAATTGTAAATGACACTTATAAGTGATACAAGAACAGACACGTTCAAGTTTAATTATATCTGAGAATGAATCTATACTTATATTGTAAAGAGGAAAAGTTTAAATCGATCGAAAATTCTTTCACTAATAGGAAGCTACGTTACTCCTGAGTGCTATAGACTATTTATCCCGGGAAATTGTAAAGCGGGACTTTTATCCCGAAAAACACTTCTCACACGGACGGTGCCGCGGGCAGAAGCTAGTATTTGATAAAATCATAATATGTAGTTGCAAAATCATGTAGAAAACATATTGTCCCCTTTATTCGTAAATGCTTACTGGCGTTATAACTATGTTTGTCCCTGTCTTTTTATGACGACAAGAAATAAACAATAGTACGTTGTCAATAAGTATTTATACATAAGGTAGCTTCGTTTGGTCTATTTTAGGGAACTGACGTAACACGTCGACTTGAAGTGTGTTCGTAATACAAGATCCTACAACCCAAGGGTGCATAAAAGGGGGGATAATTGTTCCTTATAAGTGACATTGCCTTCCAAGCTTTAATATAAGTCCAAAATACATTTATATATACAGCAAATTATGAAAGAAGCTTCGTTATATTTGGACGTGAAACGCATTACGATCCGTCACAAATAGGTAGCGACCTGAAAGCTTTACAAGATTAATTTTAGTCGAGAAAATACATATTTATATTTAAAATCGAGGTCTGGTACCTAAGGACGTCGGGTGGTGGGGTTTCGCGGGGACGTTACGGACGTTTCATTTTGAATAGAATTTCCGTAGATTGCAAGCACATAGACGTAGAATTCTATACTTAAAATGACATAATTCCAACTCTTAGCCCAGTGCCAATTCCGATTCTGCATCCGTAGCGTGCCTGTAACGTTGTCACAAAACTTTGGACCCGTCGCCGGTGACTGTGCTAGGTATGCCAAATGTCTAACCTAATTATATATTTTTAATATAAGTATATATGTGTAAATGTATAAATGTAGTAATATTGTTGTTTATATTGGTCGGTAAACTAAAGCTGGATTTTTCTAATCAGTATCAGCTCGGAGTCTGCAATTTATGCCAGATATGGCGATAGGCTCGCCACCTATCACATCATGGGACGGAATACGCACGGCAAAAGTGTATTAGTTGCGCGTCAGCCTACCCCTCCGGGGATATAATGGCGTGAGTATGCGTATGCGTACAATGTTACAAAGTATGTTGAAAAATCTTATTAATATAATTGAACGGAGAGATACATATATGCAAATAGCACATCAAGCTACATTTTTGCCATTTTGTTGATGCGTGAGGATTACCTTGTCATGACCGTGACGACTGATTATTCACACACGCGCATTATGTGAACGTGTTGTACGCGCCAGCTTTAGGTTATCTACCTATATGTATGCCGGCGGGCTGCCGTGTTAGTCGTGCATATGTCCGAGTATTGTTTACATATGCTTGGCGTGTAAATGAGTGTGATTTTAGGACAATCTACACTAAAACAGACAGTCTAATATCAGGCGTATGTGTAAGGGAATATGTCTCTATTTTAAACGAATTACTTTATATTTCCTGAACAAATTAAAATAGTATATGGCCTATAAATAACTACTGTATCGAACACGGCGCCCCGCCAGTGTCGCTTATACATACGCGATTAATATAGAATAAATACGCTGCCTCACTCATACTAAGAATTTTAAACTACCACATTCTCAAAACAGTGTCGTGGTGTAGGCAGGGAATATTATTGATTGAATTGCTAGTACAAAATAGTTTGATTGCACATCTGATAAAACAGTGATTTATCCGTGGAACACCTACATCTAAACGGACTTAGATAGTCACTAGTAGCTAGTGTGTATTTTACTTCTTACTCATATTATATATGCGAAAGTTTGTGAAATGTTTTACATACAAACATCCAAACATTTTCACCAACTTTCGCAATTATAATATTAGTAATATGAGTAACGAATACACCCGAATAAGCTGTTTACACACTCGTATTGGTGACTATTTGTCTGCACTCAGCAAGTATTTCAATCAAGGGTTACTTTTTATTAGGTGTGCAATAACACAGTTTATGACTAGTAATTCCTTCAATAAAAAAATTACAAGTTATTTTCTCATACCAGAATCGCTTGCGAGCCGTGCTTTCTGTCCAGTGTATAAATTGTTAGGTTGTAAGATGTGCGAGTGTATACTTACTAACGGGCCGTGTTTGGCGTACTTTACGTCGCTGATTTTCCGTCGCGTACATTGAGCGTAATTTTTATCAATAATTTTAGATCATTGTGAACAGGTGAGTTGTTTGCATAGTGTCAGTTTTTTTTCTCTAGAGCTTGCAGAATAACCGAACTAAATTTGGAATTTATGGGTATATACTTAAAATTTTACGATAATGCGCCACTAAAAATTAAGGGAATTGAAATACAAGTGCACTTTAACAAGTATTTTTGTACTATGGAATCATGGTGGAGATATCGACTGAAATGTTAACGTTGCCTGCAAGCACTATTGCAAAATACTGTACAGTGTTACGCGAAAGTTCAGCGACGCAAATTACGTCAGGTGTGGCTCGGACGTTACATGCTAAAGCGGATGACAGTTTTGATAGCCCAGAAATAAATAGGAAATGAATTTGAGATACGGAATATTTCTCGCTACCGATCGATACTTAACGGGTATTTTAATGAAGAATAACAACTAGAGTTTTATTAGTTACAATTTTATAGAATTTTATACAATTTGAATGATTACGTTTTTAAACGAAGCATGTAATTTTAATATAATTTCAAACATCTTAAATAACTGTGATTGAATTTTTTTTACATTTTAAATATGTGTTCAGAATACTTTGTTAATCATTTTGTACTGTATTATATAGATTTTTATGCAATAACGTTTTACACGAGCTGTCAAAATTGTCTGGCTTCAGCGTCGGTGCAATATATTTTTGTAACGGAACGTTGTTGAAGTTATTGTCTGGGTAATGGATGCAAATGTGATACACTGCGCAATAAAAATGTATCTTTCTTCTCATAAAATATTTTAGTATCATCACACTTAATACCGTCTGTGTTTAACAGAGTCCTACCTGCGGCACCCAAGCCGTTTCGAATGGTTCTCTATGGTCAGCATCACACGACGTACGTGACATTCTTATTATGCAGTGTTCCTTATAGCGATAACTTGCGGGAGTGAGTGAGTTTAAATTTAAATGTGTCTGCGCGTAACTTGGCCGCGGTATTGTGGAGATGATAGCCTAGTTTGCGTGCTCAAAATAACCTATTACACGGAACAGCGGTATGTCGGGTGGATTGAGACAAAAATCAACCAATAGTACAGCTTCATCAACGCCGATCGACTCCTGCGCATCCCACGCCAGCGGTCAACTCACGCGCCGGCACCAACGCCAATGCGTGGCCGACCACTTGTAAAATAAACAAACGGCCTGCTTCTGCTGCTAGTAATTTTAAAATACATAAATACAAGCGAAGTGTCAAGTAACTTGGTGCAAATATTACGATGTACACATTTGTTTCTATTTTTATTTAATGAAAATTTTATCCGTGTCCGATTAATCGATATTATTTCAATCAATGGTCAGTAATGGTTTAGTTAAATTTTCAATTTGTATTATTTAGTTTAATTTTACATGTGCATTTAATGTCCATTATTCTTACAGTGGGAGGGGGCGAAATGGAATTACGGCGTAAAAAAATTCACATTGCGACTGTTTCTTGGATAAAACGACTGTACTGTAATGTTCACAATTGTTTTATACATCTCTAAATAATTTACTTTATCAGTCAAGTTGGTTTATCGTATGAGAAATGTAACCTTGAACCTTGTTACCCGTTAGGTCACATTCGCCCCATTTCGCGGTGCTGACACGTGTGATGTCGGCTGATCGGGCGCGGGCACTTATTTCAATGTACTTGGACTCATTATTGTCACATTATCAGTGATGTAGACTGTAGACTGCTTCCCTTGTCAAACAATTCGATGCGAGGAACGGAGAGAGATATTTTTTGATGTTAGACATTTTTTAAACACTAGTGTAACTAAAAGCATAAAGTTATTTATTTGTGAGATTAGAACTGACCATGCGACAATACTGAGTCGGTTCGAGTCGGACGGTAGTGTAAGGGGAATGCTTTTTACAATAGATCATAATTGTTGATAATAGAATATAATTTTCGTCGTTTCGACTGATTTTAATTTATAAATCTTATTACGAGAAATAATTGATCGTGGACATGTTTTATAGGTTACTTTTTTTCATAGTAAAAGCGCAATTTAAAACCTGTTAATGTATATTTAAGGATTATTACGTAACGTGCGACCTCGTCAAAGCAATAATGTGGAGGGACGCGGTACGGACCTTCATCAATATCTTTACATCACACACAGTATGGCAGTGGCGAAGGGTGAAATTTTTCAAAAGGGAACCCGAGGCAACCTATTTATAAGTATTAGAAATATAATCACAATATCTAATACCTACATTTGTTTATTAATTTGTTATAACTTTCTAAGTAAATGTAATTTCTACTAACAAAATATATGTTATTCGTCAAACAGACCAGCAGTTAATGTGTTCATAAATACCTCATATTATCTATATAAATAATCAACGTTATTCGTAAAGTTTTACTTGGTATCGGCGTGCCCTTTAAATTCATTAAATTATCATAATTATTTACTTCTAACAAACATTTCATGTCTGAAATTAAAAACTAATCAGATTTACAAACAAATAATATACTTACGTGAAAGGAGACGCTACACTAATCACTAACAGTAATTTCCATAACAATGCACTACATTAATTTGTATTTACTAATTAAAAAACAACTTCTAAACAACACATAACTGTCAATAAATAAATTGAATTTGACAATTCACAGACATGGTAAATCGGTATCATAATAAATTATGACGTAAAAAGTGACAACAATACATAGTCGGTTAACGTGAAGCCGAGCAGGCTCGGGTTCCCTTTGCCCATATCTTTGGCGCGATTCCGACGAACAGAGAGAGATACCAAGTCATAGAAAGTCTTAGAAAGTGCTGCCACCTATGTCCAATAACATACTACGACATGAACCCGGTGGCCAACGGGTTACCTCGCGCCCGTGGCTCCACAATTTCATATTGGTAACGGAATTTCTAGGAAAAAAAATACAAGGCGCGCCATCTAACGTTAATTAAACATTGTTTATTAATATAACACATCGATATCGATTATGTTAACAAACAACAGGCAGATGGCCGATAGATGTCATTATTAAGTGATCATTAATGTTAGTTGTAACTATTATTATTGTTCCTAGCTTAGTATTTCCTAAATTTATAATTTACTAACTAATATATTGTGAAGTGCCCAAAACTTAAAAGGGAAGCCGGTAGGAATCGGGTTATATGGACGCTTCGCCACTGCAGTATGGGCAAAATGTTAACACCTTTCATACCTTTGTTGGACGTCCAATTATATACAATAGAGATATTTGAAAGTGTGGGGCTTTTTCTTTCTTGAATATGGCATAAACCTTTATATGCGGTTACATTTTCACGGCAATGTGCTTTGTCGGCAAGTATTGCATGGCAAAATTGTAAAATTACGTGAATTACTACAACTACTTCAATGTCAATTTACAGACAATAATTAGGACATTAACTACTGAACAACATTTTGAGCATGTGTATCGATATCTTTGGCCTTTGCCGACTGCATATTGCCGTGAAAATTTGTTCGTTTAAGCCAATAGCTATTGTGAAAGTCAGATGTTTTTAATTTAATGTCATTCAAATTGTACCTGGTCACTCTGGTCAGTATAGGGGGAAAATGGGCACAATACGTGATTGGTCTTTACCGCCAACAACGCCCAAGCACAATGCCCTTTTCACCGACTTTACACCCAACACAACAACGACACAACATACATTTAAATGTAGAGTGTTTTTTAAGAGATTGGTGAAAATGGACATTAAATAATGAAGTAGGAACATATGCACCTAAAATTAGTTGCAATATACACAGTTTATTGTTTAACATATAGATAATGTGTCAACGTTTGAGATTATACCCTGAGCAAGGTTCCACACAAAGCAATGTACCTCCTTTTGTATGCGTAATTTGAAGAAACTAATAAAAAAGTATAATATCATAAAATGGTTTTTATTACAGTCGATTATATAAGAACAAGTGGTCCCGAAAGACGTTGTCCTGCCCTAAAATGCAAATAAAATCCTTGAACCCGAGTACAGCGCCACCTACCTGATCCAATTGTTAATCTAAACCATTTTCGAATCCAACTGAAGACACACAACTTTTTTTATTAAAATCGGTCCAGCCGTTTAGGAGGAGTTCAGTGACATACACACGCACAGAAGAATTATATATATAAAGATATGTTATCAATATAATATCGGCTGAATTTAATGGAAAGTACTAATCGTTCCTTACTTATGCTTACCATACGGCATACACGCTACGGTCCACCGGAGAGGTCTACCTGTGCAGGTATGCAGGTCGACCGGAACGTGTGTGGGAATGGACCTCTGCAGTTTTTTTAACCTGCACAGGCGGCCAGCGCAAGATCAAAAATCAATTCTTTCAAGTGACCGTACGGTGTACCCAAAGAGAATTATAATACTACTGAAAGGTGTACCTGTGCGTGAGTGCATGTACTGCGGTCGTCTGCGCAGGTCGCGTCAGTTGTTTTCATAGATTAATTACTATACTGGAGACTTCTAGCGCCTGTCTAGGTCACTCCTGATTCTAATGCTCCGACTACGATTGGTAATGTCAGAACAAAAAAAATCTTCAACAAGAAATGACAGTGCAAGAATGTATATTGACATTTCGCGCCCCTCTTTCTTTCTTTCTTTTTTGTGTCTTTTTTCTTTAAAAGGCCTAACAATGCCAGTGCGTTATCGTCCTCAATCGATGGTATAATTGTGAAAAATAAATATAGGTGTACCATTGATATGTATGTATATGGACGATAGCCTAGTTGGGAATGGAACGGTCTGCCGAGACAATGTCCGGAGGTTCGAAACCCAAGGCACACACCTCTGACTTTTCGAAGTTATGTGTGTATTGTGTATCAATTATCGTTCGCTTTAACGGTGAAGGTAAACATCGTGAGGAAACCTACATACCTGAGAATTCTCGATAGGAATTTCGAGGGTATGTGAAGTCTGCCAATCCGCACTAGGCCAGCGTGGTGGACTAAGGCCTAACCCCTCTCGGTAGTAGAGGAGGCCCGTGCTCAGCAGTGGGCAGTATATAATACAGGGCTGGTATTATTATTTATTATTTATTGATATGTAAATAATGACCCTAGAAGACGGTGCCGTGACGGTCCAAAGTGACAGAAAATGTGACGATTTTTTAACATACATTTTTCCCGTACGTCCATAAAGAAGTTTCACTTCAAAAAAGTCACCCGACCCGGCCTCTGTACGCGATAAACTCAAAAACTAATGGAGTTAGATTAAATTTGGTATGGAGATAGTTAAGGAACTTGGCAAGGTTTTTATCCCGGAAAATGTATAGCGGGACTTTTATCCCGGAAACCTTAGATACGCGGGTGGAGCCGCGAGCTAAAGCTAGTACGTAATAATTCTATGATTCATCTATTTTATAACAGAAGCGTACTGTCAGTTTTGCTGGATCAGTTCCGTCCAGAGCAGTGTACATTGTGATCGATACATTTCGTACTACACCCTTCATTTCTAACTAATATTTTCATTTATATAGTTCTTGTTACAACTTACAATACTCAAATCAAAGCTGAGTGTCAGTATTAGCGGATACAATAACCTTATATATTTATACGGTACTTTTATTTATCGTAGCCCAATTTGTTTTGTCACCAGCTACGGCTATATGGAACGTGCACGAACTAGGTAGCAGCACAAAATCGACACAAGTGCCACATGTGGAGAAAAAAAGGAAACTTTTTAAAACAATTATTTATTTATATATTCTTTTAATACGACAAAAATTATAAAATATGGGTTCCAGCCGAATATCATTGATACTTACCCAGTGTGGCCAAAATATCTTTTTTTTAGATGGGAGCTAGTTATTTTGATGTTATTGAAGCAAAATCAGGATGTTATGTTCCCTTAATTACAAATTTGTTTGTATTGAATATTATCTTCAAAACTTCTTTATTTTTATACATTACGTAATGAGACATTTCTAAATGCTTTTGGAACTCATACTTATGTATGTTTTATACAGCTTTTATTATTTTTGTCGACTTTAACATATGGTTATCCATGGAATGTAAGTACCTACTTAGGTACTATTCTTGGGAACGTATTTAAATTATAAAATTTTACGCCATTTGATGTGTTAATTTTTACGTTTTGAAGCATCCAGATACACAGCAATACATTATTAACAAATAAAATGTTATTTTTCATCCTTTTAATATGAATAATTTACGTCAATGCGAGTGGCGTAGCGTAGTAGGGGCGGCAGGGGCAGCCCGCCCCGGGCGGCACTTTTTAGGGGGCGGCAAATTTAACACTAAATAATAAAAATATTTTGTAAATGTTTGAACCATTTTATATTATTATCGCAACTATAAATTCGGACCGATTGAAAGGAGCACGGAATTTTCCATTACTTATTTTATGGCGAAGTCGAGGAATCCCTTTTCTTTGAATGATATTTTGCGACTGCGATTCGTCTATAACGAATAATTAGCGCGAATGACTTCTATTACATATACAGTACCTGGATGACCGGTTTTTTTGTCCGCGGCAATAAGCTTATAGCCCGGACCCAAAATCACTTATTGGGGCAAAATTCTATAAAATTTTATAAACGATTAAAAAATATAACCTAGTCTATTTTTTAATCTTCCTATAAAATACTATATTTTTTTAAGCGCACTATATTTTTATAGCTTTTTAAAAAACATACTATATTCAGACAAAAAAAAATGTTGGCAACCCTACTGCCACCACCTGGAGTCCGGACCCTGTACGGCATTGTTATCACACTATCGCGTTGAACGAATGAGTGAATGAATTTCTTTACTGTTTTTATATTTCTTAAGCGGGGTTAAAGCTAACTTTAGACTAGCAAGTTCTCGCAGCAATATATTCCGCACGAACAATACAATAACCTTGTCATTTAATTTTATTTAAAAAAAACATGGCATTCAATAAATATACCACGAGTAATGTAAACAGCTTTGCAAGAACTTGCACAAGTTAAATTGGGAGACACTTGCAAAAGTTTATTGCTAAAGCTATATTGCCGGTATTGTAAACGCATCTGGAAATTATTGCGCAATATACTGCTGAGAGAACATGCAAGTCTAAACTTAGCTTTATAAATGCCGTTAGCGTCGACACTTTTTCGCATAGAACGAACGATTTAGGGTATACTTTCGTTCAATTCTACCCCACCCTCTCGCTAGACCGAAGTCGCCTCCGGGCGACAAAGGTATTGTGAGTAGTGTCTCCAACATGGCGAGGGAGAAATTGTCAAAGCGCCGTCTTGATCTAAGGTAAGTGTATAATGTGAGTATGCAGAAGTGACAGATTTTTGGCCCATAGATAATTACATGAATTTATCATTCTTATGCCCGGCCCCAGGTGTGAAATTAATAGTTTTGCATGTGATTTTCTGGTTTTTTATTGTTTAAATCTGAATAAAATAAAGCCATTGATGTATGTAATAAGCTTTTGTGTTAAGGTCCGGTGGTTCGATCAATACTTACTGACTGCATTCGAAATTGCCGACGGCGCAACTGCGCAGGCCGCGCATGTGCAATGTGCAATGACGCAGTGCCCGACCTGGGTATATAACACCACGCCCTGCAGCTCTGCAGGCCAGTCTTTGTTCATATTCAGCAGGGGAAGCACGCACTACGTGTCAAAAATATCCGGGGACCCGAGCCATCTCAGCGGGTCCCTGGGTATTTTCGCACAGAGCCGTGCGCCTCCTGAAATTATATCGTAGGTGGGTTACCCTTGTGTTTCTTCTGATTAACGTAACAAAACCCGTATTTATATTCATTTATTTAAATCTATCGCGCTCTTTTTGGAATCTCTTTACATTCACGCCCACGATCTACGTCACTGATATTGCCGTTGTACCTAATCTGAAAATATTTTTCTTATACAGATCATTCACGGAGAGTTGAAGTAATAGCCGTCGAAATGTTCGGGAGGAAGAAACGGTTCTGCCTGCGAACCTGTAGTCCGGATATGAAGATGTGAGGGGTGGAATGAAGAGACTTCGGAATGATTCAGCGGGAAGTGAAGCGTTCGTCGCCGGGCATCGCCGCCTCTCCAGCATGCAGCAGGCGGGGGCGGCTCATCTGCAGTGATAAGTATTCACCGCCGTAATCAGGCCCATAATGGGTTGACTGCAATTGTAGTGCAGTGGTGTTTGCCACTGCGCTCTTTTTACCGCTAAACGACACCAGCGACACTGTTCTGCAGCCCCATCACGCACTCCCATGAAGATTGAACAGTAAAGCTTGGGTTCCCCCCGGACAGCAGGGAATATTGCGCGGGTAACACAAGTCCTGGGGGCCGGCATTCAGGAACGATATACTTAAGGGATTCCTTTTTCTGCCTGGTCATAGCGTCCAGGTTTTTATTCATAGTGACATATTTTGAATTCTCGGTGTTAGTTTAAGATTGTATGTTTGTTCTTATATTAGCCGTTTAAGCCTATATTTAACCAGTGTCAACAGTCGGCCACGTTATTCTAGAATATGTGTGTATGGAATTTTAACATAAGATTTTTCTTAGTATCAATAATCCAATTTTTGTCTTGATGTTAGTTATTGATGTATTGTTAGTATTTAACCAAGTTAGTTAAGGTTCCCCCCGGACAGCAGGGAGTATTGCGTGGGTACCACCGGTCCTGGGGGCGGCTTGTAGGAATGAGCGGCTTGATGGAAGGAAGGCTACAATGAGCCATTTTTTGTCTTGATGTTAGTTATCGATGTAACAGTAGTGGTCGTGTTTAAGTGTCTACATTTATGAATGTCGTAAAAAAATGAATCATAACGTTTAATTAATATTCGCAACCTGTTCGCAAGTTAAGCTATGTCTTGGTGTGTGACGGAGCTACTCATATACCACCCGCGCAACCAACGTGTTAGTTCTAAGTTTATTAAATGTATCGTTTAATTATGTATTCATGTCGGCGCCCCCTATGTGGTCTCAAAAAACTTGTCGATGTGTGTGTGAAAGCTATAACAACTTACGGGACAAATATAGTCGGTGTCGCTGATATTGTGTGTTTTATTTACAAACCTCCCTTTAACGGTAAATAGATGGTAGGTAAATGTCTCGTATGCCAGAAGCTGCCTTTAAGTATCTTTTTCTATATTTTCTGCTGAGCAACGCGATATTATGTGAGTATTTAAAGTTTTGGGTGGTTTTACTGTGGGTAGGCGTGGCGCTCTTCATAAACCATTCATTAGATAAAGGTTTAAATTGAGAAGATTTTAATAACAGACTTCAAAAAAATTAAAGAACATTTATCCCAGTAATATACTTTTATCATTAACTTTCAAGATCGTTCTCATTTATAACCTGCTATTGGTCGTACTAAGGTACCTGTGATCCTTTATCGAGATAATAATGACCCTTTACAAGTACTTAACATAGATCGATTTGAGTTATATTTTTCATATTCGTTTATATTCATCATAAAGAAGATGATAAAGATACCTACATCTTCTTCTTTTAATTTATGGCTTTCACTGATTATTTATCCGTGATTTCGCCAATGCCAAGTAATTATAGCAGGTAGGTATATAACAATAAATATAAATTTGTACAGATCACTTAGATTAGGTATCGACAAGGCAAAACGGGTGTCTTCGGATCGATAACGAAACCAAGATCTTGTATCTCTCTCCCCCGCCCCATCGTCCAATGGTTTACAGGTGAAGTTATCTGTCTATTGGCCACTTAATGTTTAAAATATCTGAGCAACAAAATACTTTACATAGATAGATTGGCAGTAAAATAAGTGTTTTTTTTTTTAATTTAGATTATGCTTTTAATTGTGCTATATAATTAATATTTTCAGTAAGAAACTATCTTTTCATGTATCGTCGGCGTAGAGGGAAACCAATATAGGTACTTAACTAATTTTTAGTTTTGAGAAATTCGTGATTTAATTTCTACTGTATTTTTGCGCATCTTATCTTACTAATATTATAAATGCGAAAGTTTTTGATTTTTATTTGAAGTTTAGATGTTTGTATGTTTGTTAGTAGTAAACGCAGAAACAACTAAATGGATTTGGATGAAATTTGGCGCAATCATGAAATAGGTAAATCATGTCTTGGATTAACACATAGGCTACTTTTTATCCCGGTAATTTGATTCCATGGGAAATCTAACTAAATGCGAAAGTTTGTGAAAATGTATGGATGTTTGTTGGAAGTAAACGCATAAACAAATTTGGATGAAATTCGGCACACAGGTAGTTCATGTCCTTTTTTTTTTTTTTTGTTTTGCGGAGAAAGTGCGTTACCACTACCGCCCGGCCTTCGTGGGGGGCGACCGAGCGGTTATGTTGGGTTCACCGTGCCTTACGACCCGGCGTTGAGCCGCCCGGAGAGATGGAAAACGTCGGGCGACCGCCGGGCCGAGACCCTAACCTATGTACAACGCACGGCATACCAACTAAAACTCCGCGGTGGCTATCTTCGGCGCATTAGGGACGGCTGCGGGCTTCTTCGGACGAAAAGTATCTAAGTTGTCGTCCGCAACCGCCCCTGCGCGGTGCCGCCTGGTGCGGCCCGTCTCCTGTTGTGGGGGGGCTCAGAAGCCCCCGCGCTCCGAAGGACGCTCCCAGCGCCAGCTGCAGCGTGAGGCCTACTTGCCACACTGCCGTCCATCACGGGGGTCACAACAATGTGCTAAACACGCACAAAACTAAAGATGGACAGCCCCCTGCCGCCCGCCCGTGACCCCTTGTGGCCCCTATTAGTCGCCTTTTACGACAGGCAGGGGATACCGTGGTGGAATTCTCCATACCCCGCCAATCCACAGGGTGGATGTAGTTCATGTCCTGGATTAACATATAGGGTACCTACGTTTTGTGCCGGTAATTTGCTCCAATGGGAAATAATTGATATTTCTAATCTGATTTATTATATATTTAAGTATATATTAAGTAGATGGCGTTGGCTTCGTACTGTTTTTGGGACTTTTGTAGCGGGAATGGCTTTTTACGCGGGCGTAGCCGCGAGCAACAGACATTTATTAATAAATGAAAAATCAATTTATACGTGATAAATAGGCTCGCCCCCTATCATGGGGCGGAATAAGCACGTTGAAAAGTGGGTGCACTAGTTGCGCCTCTGCCTACCTCTTTGGGGATAAAAGGCGTGAGTGTGTTTGTATGTATGTACATTTTTTATTTTTATTTATTTTGGAGCATAGATTAGAATGTGATTTTTGTGTTTGGTCGGCTTAGGTATACATTTATGTGACGAGTACCATTTATCAGCAAATGGTGAAATCGGCCCTATTGTAACTTAATCATGACATTCCAGTTTCTAGCATACGTGGAGATCAGTCCATTCGTCGCGTTTATTGACACTAAGTGCGAAATACCTGGCAACCTTAGTCGTGCAACTCCATTTTTTTACTAAATGACAACTTGCCAACGGAAATGTTTACTGCTCGCGCATTTTCCCGAAGGGGTTCACTCGCTCTGATAGGCGGCACGTACATGTCGCGTCAACCCCGAGATTCGAACCGAGGGTGACTGCGCCCGTTACATATGCTTTCTTTGTTTATTTTTTTCTATCTTACTCAGATATATACTTACCAATAGCTCAATAGCTTCGACCAAGCAGATATAGGAATGGTGTGGCCCGCGCGACAAGGCGTAGCACATGATTTCGTATTGACATGAATAGTTTCTATGAATGACGTATGATCATTGATCACGTCCATGTAAGGTACAGACCATGCCTATCTCTTTTTATCGTGACAACTGTTATAAGAGACAAGAGGAGATAGGAGTCGTACAGGGCGGATAAGATATTAGGGTGGGATTTTAGGCGGCCCCAAATATTGTGGACTTATTGTTTTTTTTCGTAGTAACGGAATTTTTCAGATAAGCGATAAGTCGAGTTTCAAACGTTGTGAATAAAAGACACAGCGTAATATATTTTATTGCGTTCCATTTTCAGAATTGATGACCGTTGCTGTCTGCTGATCGAAGTCACATCTAACTTTACGTAGGTCCTACTCCGTTGCGACCGGAGAACCACAAATATACCAACTCAATCTCTCAAGGTATTTACCCCCATAATGAGGACGTCACAAACAACTCTCAGAAGTCAAGTTAACATCCTAATTCATGTTGTTTGTTAATCACGTTCTTCTGTACTAGACACTCTACTTCAAAATATATCTACTCGTTACTATATAATTTTATTACGTAAAAACATGACTAATTTCAGCCTATAAACATAAATATTTTTTCTAAGTAATTATCAAAATTCCTAGGTTTTGCAAATAATAAGAAAATATTTACCACCTACCATATAATGCATATTACAATATACGCATACCACGGATGATCGCCGATGTACCTACATTCCGTCAGATATAGATACTCGTTTTTCTGTAGGTATGTCTGATGGAATTTACTTCGTAGAAGAGTTCGGACGATGTCCGGATGTCTTGTTTGTGTGACATCGCGTTGGTAGATGTTATTTGCTTCTACCTAGATAAATATGTACAAGTTATTTCAAAGAGCCTGTTGAGAGCACGGGCGTAGGTATAGCGTTCACTTAGGGGGGGTTCTAGGGTACAGAAATGTCAGTGGCGTAGCGTGGGTTCTTGCCCTCCCATAACACCAAAAAAAATTCCTTTCAGCAAATAAGTCACGTACCCCCTCACCAAAAGTGAATTTTATTTTTGAAGTTTCATTTTACTCATATTCAGTTTCAGTTGTTTTGTTGGGTCTCTTTCATCTTATTATAAATGCGAAAGTTTGTGAAAATGTTTGTATGTTTGTTAGAAGTGCACATCGGTATTATAATGTACATGTTTTGTGGCCCGGATTATTTTTGTTATAAGCTAAAAGCTAAGGGGAGGTCCGAAGTTCGGACCCCCAAAACCCCCCTTATATACGCCCATGGTTGAGAGATACAGTCAATTCAGTCGCCATTTGCAAATTGAGGTATATTACCTAATCGGTGAAGGAAATTCACATTAATTAATAGATAATAGATAGGATACATGTCATATCTCAGGGTGATAACTAACAAGCGTAGGCCACGCAGTATAAATAAGAGGCGACTTCCTAGGCTGGTCATTAAGTATCACTCCATTTTCTTTTAATACAATGTTACAAAAGCAAAAATTGATAATTGTCTTTGTATAAAACTTCGCAATTGCAAGTAAATATTAACCTTATTAGTGTTGTATTCCTCTGAAATAGTAATCAAGTGTTTTTTCTTGCTATGTTCAGTGACATTTAGCTTTAGAGGAAGCGAGGTAAAACATTGCAAAACAATGAGTTATGACACACGTACCTAAACAACGTTTATTAGGCTCGTCTACAGTTATAAGTGTGTTAATTCAAAGTAGAACATTTCTTTAGTTATTAGAATAACATTTTCACCGATTCTGTTTCTATAGGTACCTGTTTATAACTAATATCCTCGCAAACTGTAATAAGCTAGTCATACTTCTAGGGCACATAGTTCGAAGAACTGACGGCAGATGGGGCAAAAAAGTTGTCGAGTGGAGACCACGTACTGGCAAGCGCAGCGTCGGGCGTCCACCTGCAAGGTGGACAGACGACTTGATAAAGGTCGCAGGAACACGCTGGATGCAGGCCGCTTTTGACAGGTCCGTCTGGATATCTTTGGGGGAGGATTATGTTCAGCAGTGGACGTCATGTGGCTGATGATGATGATGACTGCTAGCTTATTGCATTATTCTAAAAATACTCTATTAACTACTTATTACAAAAAAATTGTTGCCGCCCAACATCAAAATTATGAATTATATATAATTATATCAAATATGTAATTATGGGTAATATTTATTGTGTTGTATCTGTAGACTTTTAAAGTACCTACACATTTTATGCTGATAAAACTCGAGTTTCGAATCGGTGAGTTGCGTTACATTTTTATTGTTATAAAATTATATGAGAGGTAATTAATTACGAGAGATAATTTTTTGATTCTCCTGACTCCCTCACTTGACATATATGATATCCCCCCCTTAACCTCGCCTCGAAACGCCTTAGGTACCTAATTAATGAAAGCCAGAGGGCGAGCAATGTATCAAATAGCGGAACCTCGCCTCGCAAGTCCCACAACACCTCATACATTACAATCATAGTATCAATGTGACAAAAACACGATCGTGAAACCATAGAAAAAAAAATGAACGTCCCATTATTTTGTTATAAAATGTTATCTATGTGACGAGCTCAATGTATCAATTAAAACAACCGATCGCTTGTGATTCATTTGTGATATATTGAGACTACAATAAGTCTATTACATTTCATATTAATTCTAATATCATCAAATCAGTGCATGATATGAAGCTATGGACAATTCAAACACTTATAATAACCATAGACGAAATTACATTCAGATTTTTTTATAATACGTACATTACACTTGAAAAGGGAAGTGCCAATGTGTTTAAAATCTGGGCTAGTTGTTATGAGCATCGAGTACAATGATGCTTTAACAACAAAAGACAATGATGAGACCCGGGCTTATTTAGGCGGATTTTAAATTAATATAGTCTAGTAGAAGCAACTACGCGCAATACTTATAATGCGCGCCCATTTTGCTGGGATGTTACTTACAAGAGGCTCGATTAATTATATTTTAAAGCAAATTAGTTGGAACTGGCCGGGAGTATCATGATCAGTTGGCATCAACATCAATGGTGAATACATCACATACCTTCGTTTTGCCGATGATATCGTTGTATTGGCAGAATCGCTGGAAGATCTCAGCATAATGCTCAGTGATCTCAACCGAGTTTCTCAACTGGTGGGCCTCAGGATGAACATGGACAGGACCAAGATCCTGTCGAATGTTCATGTTGTGCCTACCCCGATTACTGTTGGGAGCTCAACTCTCGAAGTTGTGGACGAATACGTCTATTTAGGTCAAGTAGTCCAACTAGGCAAGTCCAACTTTGAGAAAGAGGTCAACCATCGAATCAAGCTTGGTTGGGCAGCATTCGGGAAACTAAGAAAGGTCTTCTCTCAAGGAAGGACAAAAGTCTTCAATCAATGTGTGTTACCAGTGATGACATACGGCACTGAGACGTGGCCTCTGACTATAGGCTGCCTAAGACGGCTCACGGTCACTCAGCGAGCTATGGAGAGGGTGTTTCTCCACGCGGTCGAATCAGAAATGAGGAGATCTGTAGTAGAACGAAAGTCACTAACATAGCCCAGCGAATTAGCAAGCTGAAGTGGCAGTGGGCAGGGCACATAGTTCGAAGAACTGACGGCAGATGGGGCAAAAAAGTTCTCGAGTGGAGACCACGTACTGGCGAGCGCAGCGTCGGCCGTCCACCTGCAAGGTGGACAGACGACTTGATAAAGGTAGCAGGAACACGCTGGATGCGGGCCGCTTTCGACAGGTCCGTCTGGAAATCTTTGGGGGAAGCCTATGTTCAGCAGTGGACGTCATGTGGCTGATGATGATGATGATGGAAGGGAGAAGCACAGACGGATCAAAGTTAAGAACAACCTGTTAAACTAAAATGAGGTAACGTTTCAAGTCTGAATGAATTGGACGAATTATGAGAAGTAGATTAATATGTTAAAGGTGAACAAATAGAAATAGTGGGGTGATATATTGAATAAGTGCAACTTATAAAACAAATGGTAATCACGCAGGCCAGCAGCAGTAAAATTTTTGATTTTGCATCTACATTTAAAGTAGCATTATAATAATCAAAATTAAATAATTATGTTCGCTATGCAAATATTTTTTTAGGAACCTATAATACTCGCAAGCAATTAAAAGACGCAAAGCAACGCTTGGGTATCCTCAGTCTTCATAATGACCTAGGGTCTTTAATTTAGAAAAGTTTATCAAAAATATTTTTGGTTCTTTAAAAACACATTTCAGAAAAATTACCAAATTGCCCTTTAGGACACAAATTAACATATAATTTAAATCGCTCTTAAATACATTGGCATTCTAGGACACAGAGGGGGTTTTGCTCAAGTTATTCAACATACACCTAGAGAAGGATCTTATGCCATGCTTATAGGCATCTATTTGACTAGAGATGAGGAGTTCTAGTCTGTTCCAAGTGGAGGCTCATGTACCTAATTATATATGGGGTACATATGGCTCACCACAATCATCTTCAAATTGGTTTGAGTTTAGTTTGCCGCCTCCATGATTTCAGCCTCGTTGTTGACAACCGCCTCAGGTTCGCGTTCGTCGGCGGACTCAGAAGCCTCCATATCGGCAAGAGCAGCAGCCACGGCTTCACGGTTACCGGCAGTTACAATTTCGCGCAAGACCCAAGATTCAAACTCATCACCTTCAGCTGCAGTTCCGGGCACAGCCCATGCTTCATAATCCCCGACAGCTGCAGGTGAAACCTTGACAGCACGCGCAACCCAAGCTTGGAAGCCGGGATCAGCTGCAAGCACCGCCTCAATGCCGCGCATAAACCAAGGCGCTTGCTGTGCGCGTGCATCCCCAGGCTCAGGGTCTTCATCGTCATCCGACGGTTCCATTTCATCAGCATCATCGTCATTGCCCTCTCTGCGCGCGAGCACTCTACACAGTTCCTCCAGCGGAACGTCATACTCCGTCGATGTCTGTACAAGTTGATCAACTTCAGCAGCGTTTAGAATCAGATATTCGAAAGGGTTCTGA
The DNA here is from genome assembly GCA_947568825.1 of Sphinx pinastri. Taxonomy (NCBI): domain Eukaryota; kingdom Metazoa; phylum Arthropoda; class Insecta; order Lepidoptera; family Sphingidae; genus Sphinx; species Sphinx pinastri. The sequence goes on along the minus strand of OX387614.1, from coordinate 2,531,449 downwards.
CGCACGCACTCCATGTAGAATGGGGTGGCGGGTTCATTGGTGAGCCTTTCGCGCAGGTGAGCGAGCGGTCTCTTGTGTTTCCTCACATCAAGCTTGTAATCCTTCACGAGAGCATGGGAGACCTCTTGCAACGACAGCACTGCAACAGATATAATATTACAAATTCATTAAAATACGTGGAGGTAACATCGGGTACTTAGTCTTACTTATTATGATAAAGATTATTAGAACTTGGTAAAACAAAAAATCTCGTAAATCGAGCCATATATAAGCAGCCAGCGCGTCCCAGGCACTGCACATGCGCAGTAGTGCATCGGTTCATCGGGTTTTACCACAAATATCACTAATTCCAACAGGGAGTTTTATATTAAAACAGACTTTTTAATTACATCACTCCGAACTATTTATTCCAAGAGAAATGTTCTAGATAAAAAATGTCACAAATATAATTTTACGCGGGTAAAGAAGGATCGTGGACTCAACACACTTTTGTCTATTCGGTGTACGTTTATTGTATAATTATGTATAATTGCCACCACATTGACCTGTGCATTTGGAGTAGGCAATGTAGCTAATACATTCGATATCAGTTTCTTTTCGTGCCTTCGTTTGTAAAGTTATAATTTATTAAAAAGTCTGTTTTAATTAATGGGTGGCACAACTGCAGTGAATTTCACCCCCCAAAAAAATTAAGAGGTCACAAAACTCATCGCCTTAATATCACAATTTGAGTCGAAAACATTCAGCAATTTTTCTGTCTTAAAATTTCAAATCCGAGGATGACATTAGTTTTCCTTCCCTGTCACTTACACTAACACTACCGCATTTATGATTAAATATCACTTACTTCGAATACTGCGGATGACGTAGCCCATAGTTGTTATTCACTTGTTCACTAGTACTGCAGCTGGCACTGGACACGTGTATTCGCAGCGACTCTTCGTGGCTCAGTGCCGGACGCGCCCGACGCCCGGCCGCCCGGCCCGCTCCATCGATCCAGGTGTGGTGCACACGCGGCCTCTGTGCCTGACCTATGCGACACACCTACTTTATTTATGGCTGTACCCGTGTCTGCTTGGGATGTTAGTACAATTCACGGTTCCTTATTACTGTTTTGCAATGCAAGATATTACAATACATAACAAATAGAATAAAAATAAGGAATCAATTACCCGTTAGAAGTTCGGCCCCCAGGCAGTTAGCATGTTACCTGTATTCAGTATTAGTCCCTAGCCCTGAGGAAAATTGAAATTACGTTTTCGTATCAAAAGTAATATAATCATTGCGGTTTTTTATTATAAATGCATTGATATTAAAATTTCTACAAAATGTATTATTGATTACATATTAATTACCCGTAAATTGGTGTTTTCCGTTTGTACCTTCTTGTAGTATTAATATTAAGTACTTAACGTTATTCATTGTTCGACATTATAGTGCTGTTGGATTATTTTATGGTATCATTTTGTGTAATGATTTATGATACCATATACTTATGTGTACGTGCGATGTGTGGTTATTTAAGGCGCTATGCCTAGTCAAAATAGGCTTAATTAAACAGTTTTTTAGCCAAATCTGTACATTTTAGAGCAGCCAAAAAAATATACGTTAATCTTGGTCATATTTATGAGGGAACCTCTGAATTTAAAACACGATTTCGTTGAATTTTCTCGATAGAAAAAAATCATAAAGTTACCATTAATATTGAAATTCTAGCAATTATAACTCTATTATGTATAAACAAATCTTGATAAAATTAATAACAGTGGTGTATTTTATAATAATAAAGGGAACTGCTGTTTTTATTTTTCGATTAAAATACAATATTTGTAAAGATTCATAAATTATTAAATAAGTCGAACGAGTTGAATCAAACAAAGCGTCATGGCGGCGTTCGTTAGCTTCTCTTTCATTATTTTCTACGTGGAGTGACAGTGACCGCTGAGGCGCGCTGCTTGATGGACCTATGTCATTTTGTTCCGCATGCCGCTGAAACATCATTTTCGTATTTCGCATTTCTATTTGTTGTTGAAAGCCGTTTATATTTTATATTGTTATTAGTTTTTTCCTAGGTTAAATTATTTTTGTTCGGTTGCGGTCCTAGAGATAAGTTGTGTAAATAAATATTTCGTTTTTCTAAATTGTGCTGTAAGGTGACATTATAAAAATATGGGCAACAAAAAAAATAAACGGAGGGCAATAAAGAGATCTTATTCTATGAAACAAAAACACTTGATGGAAGTTGTAAAGTAAGTACCTATCTTGTTGTGCAAACCTAATTTAGTTTGTATAAATTATTTACAGATAGATAACTTTAACACATTAGCGTATAGTACAATTGGTCTAGAGGTCTTGTGCAAAAGTATAGACTTCGCATGAGTGATATACCCCGAGTTCAAAACCGCAACACATTTTTATACTTTGTGTTGATTTTCTTATTTGATTTTTAAAAAATAATTAATTATGTTGTTTTTTATTTTTTGTTATAGTAAAAAGAAACGGTTGGCGTGCAATCCAGATGAACCATCGGATAAAATTTTTCATGAGTAAGCTTATACATGGTGTTACGGAATATTATGATAATTATTATTGAGAAAGAAGGTCATTGAACTCATTATTATGACCAAGTTTTACTATGGCTCCAACTCTGAAATGGCGATACGAAATCGGCGTCTCCTTTCTTTTTCACGAAGAAAGTGATCTACGATTACGGCGTCCTGGAACGTTCTGGCACTAGTTGTGACCAGCGTGTCATCGGCGTATCTAATAGATTCTAGAAATGGCATAATTGCAATTGCGAAAAAATGCGTTGCAATGCTGCAGTCGTTTCTTTTAATAACCCCCACCCGAGACATATGCTTCATAAAAAAATTTTAGGGTCAAGTCCAAAAAGCATCCTGAAAAAGTTTGAAGAACGAAGACTGATGACAAGAAAATTAAACAAAGCAAAACCTCATAAAAAAAATCGGATGCTAAACAAAGAAAATATTGTTCAACACGATTATGGGGCTCAGAGTACTACTCCTGATTTGACACCGGATGAATTAACAATTGCTAAAGAGTCATTCCTTCAAAATCTAAAGGAACTAACTTCAGACAAAAATAAAATACAAGAATCTACCGTAAATCAAAGAGATAGCGATGAATGGGTAGAATTAAGAAAAAATATGCTAACAGCATCAAATTTTGGATTAGTAGTGAAAAGAAGAGAAAATACCAGCAAGGCCAAATTAGTGGAAAATATTTTATATAAAGGTAATCTGAGTAATATAGCGGCAATCACACATGGCGTCGAAAATGAACATCTCGCTTTACAACAACTTGCCATCCAAGAAAGTGTCGTCATTGATCCGTGTGGGTTGTTTGTGGACCACGAATTTCCCTTTATTGGAGCAACGCCCGATGGTTTGGTAGGCGAAAACACAGTAGTGGAAGTGAAATGTCCTTTAGTGTTAATCAAAAAGGGTCTAGAAGAATGTATAAAAGAAAATAAGATACAGATATGGAAATACAGTAAAAAAAGTGAACTGATTGAAGTGAATAAAAATAGTAATTGGTACCATCAGATTCAAGGGCAGCTCCATGTAACACGTAGAGAAAAATGCTTATTTGCCGTGTGGAGTGGTGAAAACAAGCCACTAAAAACAGAAATAATAAAAAGAGATGACGAATTTTGGGAAAAAAAAATGAAGGAAAAGCTGGTGAAATTTTTCATGGACTGGCTTTTGCCAGAAATAGTCGATTCTCGGCGAGCGCGGGGGATGCCATTGCGAGAGAAAGAATTATCGTTAGTAGTCACAACAAGTCACAACAAAGAAAACGTTCCTTGTTGTAGTAGAAGCTTAAATTTTCAAGAATTGTGACAAGTAATTTTTTTTCCACAATTTATATTATACTTACTAGCGGCCTGCCCTGGTAGCAAAGCATCATCACTACATAGTATAAAACAAAGTCACTTCCCGAATCCCGTCTGTCTGTCCCTATGTATGCTTAGATCTTTAAAGTTTAAAGCTACGCAACGGATTTTGATGCAGTTTTTTTTAATAAATAGATTGATTCAAGAGGAAGGTTTATATGTATAATACATACATAACATAGTAGAAAATTATAAGTAACTTTTTAAAAATGTTATTTGCTCGCGGTTTTACTCGATTTTCCGGGATAAAAGTACCGGTTTATATTTTTCCGGGACAAGAAGTAGCCTAGTACCTTCCTAGGACCTCATCGACATCGGTTCAGTGCTTTGTCCATGACCGCTCCGGTCGTGAGAAAAAAAAACGGAATAAAAGTCCCGATTGATATTTTGCCGGTATAAGCAATAGCCTGTGTCCTTCTCTGGGTCACAAACTATCTCCATACTCATTTGATTGCGGTTCCACCCGCAAGAAAATATTTTCCGGCATAAAAGGCCCGGTTTATATTTTCCCGGGATAAAAAGAACCCTAGGTCCTTCCAGATTCTATTTCCCTACCAAATTTCATCGAAATCGGTCTAGTAGTTTTTGAGTTTATTCGTTACAAACTTACAAAAATACAAATCTTTCCTCTTTATAATACTAGTATAGATTTAGATTTCGCTCAGTATGCGTAAATACATCAGTCCTTTCTGTTCATACATCTATCTATCACTTTTTTATTGGTCACTACAATGACCCTCTTTGGTAGTATTAATACACTCTTTTGAAACACACTGTATATTATTTTTATCCGGAATCAACCGTCAAGCTTGGTTGACATTTTTATTATTTTGGTTTTTATTCTGAAGAAAAATATAAATTTTCACAATTATGACAATTTGCCGTTTTGAGAATAGGCCATTTCTAGAATTGAGAATTTTTACATCTAAGCGAGTTGAATAATTTCTCGATAACCTTTTCTAGAAAATAAAAATTAAAATATAAATATAGGTAAATAAATAAATAAATATAGGTAATTATCGGTATAATAAAATAAATAAGATTAACAAATAAATAAAAAAAAAATCGTGTGGGTCTCGATCCCAGTGGCTATCGCGAGATCACGATTATGGGACGATCAGCAGCGCACTGCGCCAAGCGTACATTAAATTAGCTATGCGAAATTATGTTTCTATACTAAAATGCCCGTCGCGTGTCTGTCAAATGCGCGCGCTGTACCCGCAATAGACGGTCCCCGCAATCTCCCACTTCATCTGCTTCACCCCCTCAAATACATCAAAGTCGTCTATTCACAGCGCCTTAATAAATTGCCGAAATTGCTACTCGTCATCTATAGGTACTAATATTATATAGAGGATTTTTGTTTATTTTTGTATGTTTGACAAGAATAAACTCAAAAACTACTGAACCGATTTCAAAAAATCTTTCACCATTAGAATGCTACATTATCCCTGAGTAACATACTTTATATTCCGGAAAAGTTCAAACCGGGAATTTTATCCCGGATTTTCTTTTCTCGTGAGTGGAGCCGTCACGACTCACGGCCAAACCACTGAACCGATTTTGATGAAATTTGGTAGGGAGATAGTTTAAGACCCTGGGAAGGACCTAGGCTACTTCTTATCCCGGGAAAATATAAACCTGGACTTTTATCCCGAAAACTTGTTTTCTGTGATAAGAACCGCAAGAAAATAAGTATGGCGATGGTTTGAGATCAAGAGGAGGACATAGGCTATTTCATCCCGGAAAAACATAATCCGGGAATTTTATCCCGGCTTTTTTTTTTTTTAATGCATTGAATGACGAGACGTGTATGCCGTTCGCCTGATGGTAAGCGACACGACCACCCATAAACAGTAGGTATGTGTGATGAGAACTATGAATGTGGAAGAGGTGAAAGAGGTATGTCATTATCGTAGCATGTCGCGCTCAATAGTCACTGCTTCTCTCTGTCTCTGTGTATGAATAGCTATATGATTTTTTCATTTTGATTTTTGTACATTTGTTGAGCTTAATTCACTTAATCTTAATAAAAAACTTATAAGTTAACACAACATTCATTTATTCTGAAGCGATACGAAGTTCGCCAGGCCAGCTAGTTTTTAATATAATTAAACACTCTTTCTGAGCTAATATGGTAACAAAAATAATTAGAAACGCTCATTATTATGTTATGATACTACTCTCTCTCTCTCTGTAGTCGGTCCCTCATGACTGAGGATCGTGGTCATTATTGGATGTACCGCATTTTGAGCGGATTAGTTGTCTCCACCGATTTCTGTTCATCGCATCTTCAACTAATTTATGGAACTTGGTGGCAGACGAGTCCTTAATCTGGTCTGTCCATCGGGTTGGTGCTCAGCCTCGAGAACGTCTGCCTTCGGTGTTACCAACGATGATAAGTCTCTCCAGATTCTCGTCGCCTTTCCGTATAACGTGTCCGAAGTATGCAAGGATGCGTTGGCGACATATCACCATATGTCGCCAACGCTAAACGTGTCTTCACTTTAAGCTGTGAGAGAATCGACTCGTTTGTGCGTTTGGCGGTCCACGGTATCCTCAGCATTCGCCTCCAGCACCACATTTCGAACGCATCGATCCTCTCTATTTCTCGAGCTAGAATTGATCACGTTTCGACTCCGTAAAGGAAGATAGGGATGTTAATGTTCTGATGAGGCGCATTTTGGTGTTGATAGTAATTCCCCTCTTCCCCCATATGCCTTTAAGTCGAGCCATAGCGTCTTTGGCCATGCCGATTCTCCTTTTTATTTCGGGAACACAACTACCATCATTGCAAATTTGCACAGGTGGGGGCGTTCGATCGTCGACTATTTTGCCGTGCCTTCTTGAATGCGGGTTATTATGAAAGAATTTTTAACTAAGATTTAATTCAGTTTATGGCTGATCGATAAAAAAAAATGGATTTCCCCTGACAACAAAAGTGTTTCTGAGAACCACTTTAACAAAACTTTTTAAAAACCACTGCCGGCCGGCTCCCGAACGCCCTTCAAACTAGGACAAATCCGGAGAATTCTGGACGGATGGCAGCCCTAGTTGAGGGTAACTGCTTCAAAATTGACTTGCAAGATTCCACTCGAACAAACATAGTTACATACATACATACATACATTGCAAGTTAAATAAAAGCGATGTGGCGGCACAATTATCATACACCGCCACCTATCAACATTGCTGGGAACTACTACATTAAGTAGTCAACTAGATGACCCGACGCTCATTCATCGGACATCGAAGTGCAGAGGTATCGACAATTAGCAGATGACGCCCAATAATACTGCTAGATGGCGATACTCAATCCTGGATTGCGATTTGCGATTGCGACATTCGCGCGAAGCGAAGTATATATACAACCTCCGGTTAGGAACCATCGGAAGGGCCGCGGCCGGTCAGGCGCAACATCTGCCTGACTGGAAATCTTCCCCTTCCATAGAGGAACGCAACCATCTTTTCCAGTACAGCGGCGACGACCTTTCGCCGCCAAAGCTTATAAAAAAATATTATTAACGCAATATGGAAAACCCAAAGTGTCGTAAAGCCTAGTGCAGTAGATTACTGATTACTATCACATAAGGTACAAGTCCGAGACGAGCCGCAGACTGCATTGTTGCCTGCAGTCGCAGACGTTTCTATTTCGAGATAAACTGCAAGCCGCACATGCCGCGCCTACACGTTAGTTGTTTCCATAAATTTCCAAATAAAAACTATGAAGAATTTATTGTTTCACTCGCTCTCTGTTTTGCTGTACTATTCGATATGAATAAGATTGATATTTCGCTACTTTTAGGGCTGTTTCAACTTTCACCACATGCTGATTAAGTCCCTGATAGCCTGTTCGGACCTTATCCCCCATGTAATATCAAACTTTTGGTTTCATAGGTCTCGAATACTTAGAAAAAGCCACTAGTAATGTGTAATATTTATTTACTAGATCGCGTTATATGTCAGATAGTTAACTGGAACTTTATCAGAAACCGATGAAACTAGCCCTTATTTTAGTACGGATTTTATGGATAGTATGACCGCCTTGCGGTCCACGTCACCACTGGTGCTGCGGTCGACCGCTACAAGGTCCCGTTGCTCGGAATCATTTTCATAGAAATTCATAGCAACCAGTACTGTCGCTTGCAGCGGCTTGTCTCGGACTTGTATCTAGGCGCCAATAAATCTTCAAATCTCAAATCTAAAAGCGCTCTGCCGGTCGGCAAAAATGTTCTACTCACAATTTTAGATGACTTCTAAGTATTCCTATTAAATAGGTTGATGCCCATGCTATGACTTCAATTTCACCGTGTATAATTAATAAATTGCCGTAAATTTCGACTACAAAATATAAAAAGAAAACTAGCTTTTGCCCGCGGCTCTGCCCACCTTAAAAAGATTTGCCGGGATAAAAGTCCCGCTTTACATTTCCCGGGATAAAAAGTAGCCTATGTGTTAATCCAGGCCATGAATTACCCGTGTGCCAAATTTAATCGAAATCCGTTCAGTAGTTTTTGCGTCCATCCATCACATACATCCATTGTAACAAACTTTCGTGTTTATAATACTAGTAGGATACATAAAAATTGGCTGGATAGGTCGGGGCTCTCGTTACGGTATAGCCGCGACTTGCATAAGGTTATACAGTAATAACATAACACAACGTAAGTTACAACAACTCACCAATTAAATTGAATATTCTTAGCAAGTCAAACGAAATATAATTAATTATAAATTATTAAATTTAACTCAGAACTGTGACTACAAACGCAAAACAATGAAATTAAGTTAGTGTTGACTCTTGAATGACAAATTAATAATGATTATAATTTGGAAGTGATCGAAGCAACGTAACGAAAAAATATACGTATGTAATTGATTAATGTTAATGAGGGTATGTACTTCTATTTTTTCCCGCCCTCTTTGGTTCATATAGATTATAGACTACAGTTACTTATAAATAGTTTGTAATAAAGACTCAAATATATACCAACTAATAAGTATTTTCAAAGAGCATGTCCAAAAACGGGGCTAAAATTCTAACCAAGATACTTTACATTTGGATACTATATATTTGGATGGTACTCCAAAAAACTAGGCCTTAGCAATACATCGTATAATTTAAAAGTACTCAGATTTTGATATTTATGTAATTTTATTTTGCTTAATAAATATCCTTAAAATTAACGTTTTTAAAAATAAGTTACTTATAAATGGAGGGGTCTAAAACTTTTTTAATTGATCCACGATCCATATTTATGCCCCTTTAATATCCATGAACTATGAGCCTAGCTAGATTTTGAGGCCCAGCACCCATACAAAAAGCGGACATTTCCTTTACACGCGCACAATGTTCTTGCCACACCGTATTTTAGTTCAAAACACGTTCATCGGGGCGCTGTTTAAATACGAAACCATTACGTTTACTACACTATCGCCCGAATACTGAAACGCTACTCAACCAATCAAGTTATCTGAGGCCTACTTAATTTTAACAGGCTTCTTATTTTAAATGGCATTCTCAAACGTACTTTAAAAGATTTGACGGAAACATCAGTTGAGGAGCTGTTATTTTTCTATAGATAATAAAAAGTTTGTTTTCGATTACATCATTAATAAATTGATATTAATGTGTGGTTTCACGCAGTATAATTTTCAAACCTTTAAAAATAAATAAATCAAATAACATAATGCGCAGTTTAAAAATGATTTTCGATGTTATATGATTACTATATTATTTAATTTTCGTGTGTATTTTATGTACTATGTGCAGATGCTACATAATAAAAATGGTATGTAGATTGTTTTTTTTTAATAAAAATTAATTTATTATTCCTATGGCATATACACATTATTATAAATGGTTTATTAATTATTATATTATTCCATTGATGTGATGATTACATTCTAACTTATTTATATTTGCCACTTGGCAGTATGGGCAGTGTTGACATTAACCACTTTGGATTTTGGGAAAAAACTTCTGCCAAATTGGCGGCAAGTGCAACAAATATTTTTAGGTAGTTTCGTAATTCGTTTCACTGTGTTTCGTTTCTATCAAAGTTAGGGGAATAAAGAGGTTTCTATCCAAAGATCATTATAATTGTTTGTATCTATTTTAATCAATGGAGTCTTCCGATAAAACTAGTATTGCTCAAAAAAAAAGAGGATGCAATTATACTTACATCGAAAAACAAGAGCTGCTCGACATAGTGAAAAGGTAAGAATTTGAATTTATTTTGTATGCACATCCACCATACCATACCATACCAGCCCTGTATTATATACTGCCCACTGCTGAGCACGGGCCTCCTCTACTACTGAGAGGGGTCAGGCCTTAGTCCACCACGCTGGCCTAGTGCGGGTTGGCAGACTTCACATACCTTCGAAATTCCTATAGAGAACTTCTCAGGTATGCAGGTTTCCTCACGATGTTTTCCTTCACCGTTATGTATGCACATCGGCTTAGGAAAAAGGCAATAGGTAGTATATTTTATCATAATAAACTCAACTAATCGTTTTTTTACGATTTTAGATACATACATATCATAGAAAATAAAGCGACGAACGGCGCGATATTAAAAGAAAAGCAAGCGGCCTGGGTCGCTATTGCCGAAGATTATAATTCTAGGGCCACAAGTGGTCGCAGAACATGGGTCCAATTAAGACATCTATATGACAATATGAAACAAAGAACAAAAAAAAATGTGGCAAAAGAAAATGTAAGTTGTGTACTATATAAATATTATTACTTACCTGCAGTGAAAGAATAGGTACTTACTAATAATTACTGGGTAGGGATGTGTGGGTGAATCAGGGCGAAACTTAAGTTGATGATGTTATGAAGTACACAAGTAGATTGATTAAATCTATATTTAAAAGTGAAATCAATTACTTCACTCTACAATGTTCCTATTCAAACAATTTTACAGTAACCTACCCATAAAATTCACCATAAAACCCCACTCACAGTCACTGTTCAGATGTAATTCACTCACTACTAGGTTTACATAGTATACTTATTATTATTACAGAGACAACAGTTCTATGAAAAAGAAAATCTCATAAAAGATGCAAAAGAAAGAGCATCTTATGACAAAGTAAGTAATTATATAGGTACTTATTAATATTATTTATCATACCTTTGTCCTCCAGAAAAATGTATAAATTTTTAATTAGATGACCACTCTCTCATAATTTCTTTGTTAGGAAATGCAAGATAGATCTTTAGATCATGTGTTTACTTTTTTTGCATTATAGAAACAAATGATTCAAACAGGTGGTGGATCATATAAAACTGTTTTAACAGAAACTGATGCCAAAATGTTAGCTTTAGTAGCTCCCCAAATAAGACCTATATGCAATCCATATGATGATGCGGCCCAATACTTTGGTTTGAATTGTTTTTTTTTAATAAATTGGTAGTTAGGTGTAGGTATCTGTATAGATTTAGAATTATTTAACAGTATTTAGAAAGTGTATTAATAGTGATTAGTACTTACTTTGTATGTAAAGCTAAGGTATGTTCAGCAAATACAAATTATAATTTTGTTTCAGGCGATGAAGTGGAATTAAATGAAGAGCCAGAAATTTCACAAGGTTTACTATCTAAAGTATAACATATGAAAATTAATTATTTGATATTGCAGGAGCAACCCACAATTACTATATTACATTAAACTCATTAGATGAAAATTATAATATTTCCAGTAAAGATGTAACATTCTTATTATTTTAACAATACCTTTGTTTCAGAACTATCGGAGTTACCAAATTCAGTGGAAATAGAAATTTTAAATATTGATCAAAGCTCACAAGGTAATTTCCTGGAATAGAGCCCACAATCATTATGTATTTTATTCATAATTTCATGTAATATGACTATTAATAATTTACTATTTTTATTTGAATACTTATATATTTGTTAATATATATTTATACTATTCAACCAATCAATAAAATGAAACTTGTTTTCCAGGATATGAAGCAGAAACAAATATACCTGTGGATGAGCCAAGTACCTCACACAGTGATCAGATAGGTGATAATTATTGGTATTTTAATAAAATAGGACCAATACCATACCCGCCATAGCAGAATAAAGAGGAAATGGGGTAGAACTATGTTATAGACAGTAAAGAGTATAGCATGAATGGGCTGGCAGGCTTTAATAAATTGCTTCCATTAATTATGTATCACTCTTTTCAGGAAACAAAACACTAAACACTAAAGTAATTATTCAAAAAAAGAAATTAAAACCAAAAAGAAGCAATGATATCAAAACTGAATATTTTAAAACAAAATTATGTAACGCCAGACTAGAAAGAAAATTCATGCGAGAAAAGCATGCCATGGAGATGGAATTATTAAAATTAAAGCTGAGAAAATTTAAATAAATTGGTGTTTTTTTATGTTTGTAACTGTGTTTCATTTACCTTAATTGTTACTTACACATATAATCACGCTGCTCACCCTCCAAGGGGTAGGCAGAGGCACAACTATGTCCATATGATAGGGGCAATCCTATCACCACTTCTGGTTCATATTTTTGACAGGCTTCTAAAGGATATTTTTTTGTGGTACAAGGTGTAACTAATAAATTCAGCCAGGGGGGTCATGGCCCGCATGACCCTCCCCCTGGATTTGATATTGTGTATCACGATCACTGGTGACCGTTTAGAATTTAGATGATTTTTTAACATCATATTTTATATTTTGTTTCGTTGAAACAATACATCTTAGCTATAAAATATCTTATGATTCAGGGAATGGGACAGCTATTAAGGTTTATAATAAACTATAAAGATAATTTAAGTAGTGAAAAATGTATTTACAATATTATCTCTCATAACAAAATTTTCATTTGTCCCTCCTGGGGCTGGTGGTGATGCAGAGTAGCTAATTACTTCATATTCATCCTCATCTACCCAGTCTTGCCTTGTCAAGGCAATATTGTGCAAAACTGAGCATGCTACAATAATAGCTGGCACATTTTGAAGCTTAACTTGCAAACCAATGTGTAGGCATGGAAATCTTCGTTTAAGTATACCGAAAAGTCTTTCTATTACATTTCTGGTTTTAATGTGTGCCCTATTATACGCTTCTTGACTTGGAGTAGAAGGATTTAGTAGCGGTGTCAACAAATATCGTCGGCATGGGTAACCACTGTCCCCCAATAAGACTTTATTACTGTAGTTACCCTGCTCCATCTGTGCACATAATGGGGAGTCGTTGAAAATTGTACTGTCGTGGACAGAGCCCGGCCATCTTGCAATAATATTTCTGATATTTAGTTGCGCATCACAAACCACTTGAACATTTAGTGAAAAAAAGCCTTTACGGTTCCTGTATGTTTCAGCCTGTGATCCACCTGGAAACAATAAGTAACTCTAGTAAGGATACCTACTGGATAATTTTGATAAAATGCTCCAATATTAAGTAGGTTTAATTATAACAAGCTTACCAGGTGATTTAATCTTCACGTGAGTACAATCGATAGCACCGACGACGTTAGGGAAACCCGCGATAGAATAAAATTCCCTAGTTATTTGTCGTTGCTCACCAGAATTAGGCATATTTATAAAACTGCTTTTTAGTTTTGCCAACTCAATCGCCACACGATGCACAATACGATGTACCGTTGGCTGTTCCACGTGGAAAATATCCCCGATAACCCTTTGATAGGTGCCTGTGGCGAAGAAACGAAGGGCAATCAAAATCTGGTCTATCGGTTGGATTGCTTTGTTTCTTTTTGTGACCGGCTGGATATTGTCCTGAATTAGGGAACATAAATGGAGAACTGTTTCCTTGCTGAGCCGGAATCTTCTCTTAAATTCATTATCATCGTATTCTTCTAAGGCGTTCAATTTCTCTCGATTTCTTCGATTGAGACTATATTCCTCCTCAGACAATGACGATAGCGAAGAAAAAGACATTTTATTACTTAAATAAAAAAAAATACACAAATTATTAAAGATTTGAGACTAGTTTGAAGCACTCTCAAATTAATCTTGATTAACAGCCATATGAGGAGGCCTTACATACCTGTCAAACTTTAAGCAGCTTTTGTGAATACCGTTTGAATCAATAAGCGGGCCTTAAACTGAGTCGCCTTAAATTTAAGGTTAGGAGATAAGTAACGTTTCAGTATACCAATTTCAAGCATAACGAATGCTTAAATCCGTAAGGCCATCTCAAATATTTAAGAAGCGTTTGAGTATTCTGGCGTATAGCGCGTAAATTCCTGCTCGGGGTACAGTGGGCTTAGAATGTGACGAAAAAACACGTCACGTCTCCGTTTCGTCTTATTGGGATTGGTTGAGAGACTGACGTATTGGTCTCTCGATCAATCACAAACATCAAAATTAAACGACATCGTTTTACGAGTTGCGTCTTCGTGTCACATTCTAAGCCCACTGATCTTTTACAAAGATAATCATAAAAAAATAAAATATACAGATATCTAGGCCAGACTATTATGGAATTATTATATACTCATGCTGCATAGTCACAGGCAACTGCATAACACCAAGTATTGCACCGGCCAATTGATTCAATGATGTGTCACTCTAAATAAAACTCCTTGGATACAGTGCGAAGACTTGTTACGTCTAAAGAGGTTTTGATTGGTGTTTAGTTTTAAATTGATGATGTTTTGTTCTGTCAGTATATTTTTGCTCGATCTGTCAATCGTTGGTTTATATAAAAATAATATCTAAAGAAGTTAATTTTAATAAATACGTCGTTGAATAGTCCCAGATAGATTTAATAACTAAAATTATAATGGAAATCACGGGGTCGAAACCGTTTCCTAAACTTTAAGTTCTTAGTCGTCAAAGAGTTCTAAGATATATACCTAATGTTCAATGTCTTTGTTGGTCGTCCAGTGGTCGTAATATTTTGTTTTCGGGGGTTGAACGTAGGTATTCAATGTTGTTGGTCAAAACTGTTCCGTTTGATATTTTTTGCCGTCCATGATAACTTTGGACTGTGTATTATTTTGTTGTTCTTTTTCTACTTCTCATCGAGGAGGAATAATCAGGTTTTTTATATTTAGTGGTTTGTTCATTGGACGTTTTTTTATGAACTTGACAATTAATATGAATAATACTATTTACAGTAAACTGCATACGGAAAATTAATCTTCATAGATTAAAGTAGTTTTGATGCAGATCAAAGTTATAAATTGTCCTGTATTTACGTAACTAGCTAGATTATACATTCCCATATCATTTACAAATATTTGTATAGGTTCGTTTATTTATGATCTGAAGCCGTAGCTAAGATGCCTTTCTACAATCATTAACTCTTATAGAAAACAAATAAATGTATGGGAATGAAATATCCTAACGATAAGTCTATCGCCAGGGTATGTCATTCCCGTACGTAGCATTAGTGAAATAGAGAGCGAGATGCCCAGAAAGACTGCTGGATATTGTTGATGAAGAAAACTAATAGGCACAGCATTTACAATATTTATTGTATTCTATCAATACATCAAGAGTGTTCCCTTTAAAACATTATACCTCGCCACGTCACATTAAGATTCAAAAACATTCTATATCAAATACAGCCAGTATTAATTAAATATAAGATTATAAATATTGTATAATGAGGTAGGAATTATTTATAAAACGTGCTGGTAACAGAAGACAGAGCCTTGTAGCTTGTAATTCTAAATCAATTATTATATAATTAAATAAACAGATCTTATTTATATGAAGTGTTGGAAGCGGAAAACGAACGTTGTAACATTCGGCCATCCTGCAATGGTCGTGTCCCACGGCGATCTTGTAGAATATCAGGATTTGTCTGCGCCTGGAAAAGACAAGTAAAAACAACAGTAATGTCCTTTGTATAACGGTTTACAATCTATAAAATCAAATCTAGTTTTGATTTACTAGATATCTTATATTGAAAGTAAATAAGCAATACTCCAGGCACACAGATGTAGCTTAATCTGCAAGATGGTATATATTAGGCACATAGATGTAACTTAATCTGCTAGATGTTATATATTAGGATTATTAGGCACACAGATCTACCTTAATCTGCTAGATGTTGTATATTAGGCACATAGATCTAACTTAACCTGCTAGATGTTCTATATTAGGCACACAGATCTAGCTTAATCTGCTAGATGTTATATATTAGGCACACAGATCTTACTTAATCTGCTAGATGTTGACACACAGATCTAACTTAATCTGCTAGATGTTATTTATTACTCACACAGATCTAGCTTAATCTGCTAGATATTATACATTAGGCACATAGATCTAACTTAATCTGCTAGATGTTATTTATTAGGCACACAGATCTAGCTTAATCTGCTAGATATTATACATTAGGCACACAGATCTAACTTAATCTGCTAGATGTTATTTCGGCGTCACTGTTAATAGATAAGCCATCTATACATAGAAGAAACTGTATTATGCCTAGTGAAGTGATTTGCGCGCCACCAAAACCTTTCATCAATATTATGTTTAAATGTAACTTTTTAACTTCAGTTTCTAAGATAATAATATTAGCTTTGCTTCCTGTGTCGATAGGTATAAGCGAGTACTACTGTTCCGTTAATAGTAATGTGCTTTTTATACACATCAGATAATATGTCAAAAGTAGCATATATGTAACTTGTACCTGAGTGACATTGCGTTGCGGTTGCGATGAGTATCCCTCTCGGGAGCCCGACCTGTCTGTAGTACCCATAGCATACCAGCAGGCAGCAGAAGCGTGACCCAAGCGCTGACAGAATTGGCAACGTGTGAGACGACAAAAAAGTTCTCGAGTGGAGACCACGTACAGGCAAGCGCAGCGTCGGCCGTCCACGTGTTAAATTTTCTTTCCACTGGCTCCATGTTTCTGCATAATTTGCATGACAAATATGCGGTCTCTCTCAGCCCATGTGTACATAATATCACCGAGTTGGTCAATTTTGTTAAGCCAACCCTTCACATTTGTCGTTTTCTTTCCCGGATCAAATTTTGGTATAATTTCAGCCTCCAAGTGGTTGACTCTTCGTTTCTTTGGAAGGTTCATGTCTTCACGTCGTGAGAAAAATCATCACATTTACTGGTATATCCTCTTCGGTTGACGTATTATCTAGAATTTTCCTTCTTTTTCCGAGTCCGTGAAAATATATTCCGAGCGTTTTGTCCATAATCCCACTTCTGAGATGAAATAGAGAGCGGGATGCCCAGAAAGACTGCTGGATATTGTTGATGAAGAAAACTAATAGGCACAGCATTTACAATATTTATTGTATTCTCTCAATACATCAAGAGTGTTCCCTTTAAAACATTATACCTCGCCACGTCACATTAAGATTCAAAAACATTCTATATCAAATACAGCCAGTATTAATTAAATATAAGATTATAAATATTGTATAATGAGGTAGGAATTATTTATAAAACGTGCTGGTAACAGAAGACAGAGCCTTGTAGCTTGTAATTCTAAATCAATTATTATATAATTAAATAAACAGATCTTATTTATATGAAGTGTTGGAAGCGGAAAACGAACGTTGTAACATTAGCGTTAACGATTGCAGAAAGGCATCTTAGCTACGGTCCCAGGTTTGAAATTGTTGTTGGTTGTGTTGTGTGTTTATTCGTCATTGTGGCTCATCCACAACAATCTATAGCTTTAGTTATAGTCTGGTAGCTTAGCATCAAGAGCTCACTGCTCAATGCACAGTCATGTCAATGTCTGGCTCTATTGCAATTAATCATCAAATTATAATCAGTAACTTCTCATATTGCCTGAATGTTGCCAAGACACTGACAATCGTGCCAAAATCTGCTGAGTTTTAAGATCATAAATAACTAAAAACTTTCGCCATACATTTTGTAACAAACACGACTCTAATTCTCTTTTAAACATAACAAAACTTTGTATTCAGGGTAGATTCATCTACATCTTGCATTCTGTGGTCTCCCAAGAGGTGTCATTAAATAAACTTTTTCGATTAGAAAAAATATGTTAGGTCTCTAACCTAATTTAAGTGTTGGGTAGTAAGGTAGGAAAGTAGTTTGTTGTAAATATAACATTTAGGGTTCCTTTGTAATGGTAATTTTTTACGGGCGAGGATAATCACTTACCATTAGATAAACCTAAAGTTTACCTGTATAAAATTCTCTAATTTTTGCTGACTTTCTGGGTGTGAGGAGTCTCTCTTTTGTCGATAAGGTCATTTTATGGTTGGTTATGTAATAGTTTTATGGTGGTGCAGTAGGCTGAAATGCAAGGCGCAATAAGTTTTGCGCATCGAAGTCATTGCGTGATCCAAAATGGGAAAAGGGATATCCTACACATAGGGCTGTCACTTTTGTAAATACATTTTTCATGCGCATATCATTTCAAATTTATTTGTGGAACTATAGTTTTTCATGGTACTATATTGAAGAACGCTTTTACTTATCGAAAGGAAACGATACTATTGATACAGCATGTGACAACCCTACACTGACGTCATTCTTGACGCAAATGATAGAAAGAGACATATTAATATATATTATAGGATGCCACTTTTTGTTTATGTTTGCCTTAATCCTAACTGGGTGTTTCTTTCCTTGTTGAAATTCTGTTTCGGAATAAAAAGCATGTCCTGCCTAGTGATTTAAGCTTTCCGTACCAAATTATATCAAAATCCGCTCAGTTATTGAGCCGTGAGAGCGTAACAGACAGACAAATATAGTTACTGTCGTATTAATAATAGTGTAAGATACATTATAATTTATACCCAATAAACTATGTAAGAAGACTATAATAAAAAGTTAATGATAATATTTTAAGAAAATTTCCAAAGGACAATGGCGAAATCGTATTTATAAATAAATTATGCGTTTAGAAATTCCATACATGGTAATCTCAATATAATTATTTTGTATGATTTTTCAGCATACTAACTTTAGTTGTACAAGTGTGTATAAGTTGCATAAATTATTAAAAAAACTTAATTGACTTTTTAGCAATGTGTCACGGCCATTTTTTATGAATGACATAAGATTATTTAGGCTACCAAAACATCATTTTCATCAGGTCTCTAAAAATTGCAAAAAATATATCTGACTATAAAATGTTCATTAGGAATAACAACAAAGATTTCAGCTTTCTTACCACATATTTTTTACAATGTATATTCTATTCTATACATTCTTACCAGCTGCCTGTTGGCTGTATAGTTACGGTCATTGCTTATATCATTTTAGAAAAAAAGCTATTTCCGACATTTCGTTTCTGGCATGTAGTATTTTTGTAAAATGTGTGATAATATGTTTTGATTGAAAATAATGTACCTGGTCGAGCAACCGTACTGTAGGTTGCTGCGCTCATACCATGACAGTTGTCTGGTATTTGGGTTGGGCCGCCAGACAAGGCAATGTATCTGCCCCGGGAGAAGTTTTAGATGAGATATTTATCAGAGAGAATTATTATGAAGAAGATGAATAAACATTAAAAAAAAAACAAATGTGTTTTATTTTTTTTCAGAACTCGTTTTTATTTAATTGTTATTCCCCAAAGTCTAGGACTTAGGGTCTGAACGTATTATTCCCAATAGTTTCAGAGTTTATTACAAAAAAAAAACAAAGAAACCTTTACTATTTACTATAGTAGTATCTATAAATAAAAAATGATTTGATATATAAGCTTGTATAGCTGAGGAAGGTGCATGCCGCGCGCTAGTATGCCGTGTGGCAGATCACCCTTCTCCATGTTTAGTGAAATGTTAGGTTCGAATGTGATGAGGGAGGGTCTCGCTTGACAATAGACAGATTACCAAACATTTTATGAGTTTCATTATTCATATTATTATGTAAGAATCAATTCATAAATGTCAACTAAATCATAACCTCAAAATCTTTAAAATGAAAAATCTTTAGATTTAGACTTTTTTCACTAATAATCTTGATACATAATTGTTTAGGAATTGCTGCTGAATTGTTAAATATTTTTTTTACTTCTAAACGCTACACATTTACATCAACTAAAATCATGTATGGAGACCTGCCATTGTCCTTTATGTTTATAAATGTCAAATCACTTCGATTTTAACAAAGTTTTTATGATCATTACACATGCATGTGGCTGGATGTTCTAAACCATGCATTTCGTATGGTGGATTTATTGTCATGATTCTCTACCATAGAAAATTACATGATTAAACCGAATGTAAACCACTGCGATAAATTTTTTGTTGTAGTACCTTTTATCTAAGACGTCAACTCAAGTTATAAAGATAACTTTATAACTAAATCTCAAATAAAAACAATATTATATCTTCACGGTCACATTTATCAAAACTGCCATAGCATACCATACCAGCCCTGTTTTATATACTGCCCACTGCCGAGCACGGGCCTCCTCTACGACTGAGAGGGTTAAGGCCTTAGTCCACCACGCTGGCCTAGTGCGGGTTGGCAGAATTCACATACCTACAAAATTCAGAGAACGATGTTTTCCTTCGCCGTTAAAGCGAGCGATAATTCACAGATAGGCTGAATATGAACGAATTTCAGAACCACACATTTATTTTTGTGTCCGCTTCACGTGAAATGCATCATTAGATTTTTAATTGTAAATTGATTAATATGAGGACGGGGGCGGGAAATTGGGCCTGGTAATTGTAAATGGCAAAGGGCTCTGTCACTATTAAATAGGAGCTTTTTTGCCCCGCAGGAAAAAATCATCTTATAGATACGTTCCTAGAACCGTGGGAGCGGAAGAATGGTTATGTCAGACTCACCGGCATTCCGACCTAGATGTCGCCTAAATGACCTCTCATTCGGGTACCAATTTAGTCCAGCGTACCGACGAAAACCCGCGGTAGCCTGCTTTTGTGCATGTGAGACGGTTCCCGGGCGTTGTAAATGCATCTAAATTCGCCGGACCCGTCCCCGCACAATGCCGGTCGCGGCTTATCTCTTTCGAGCTCGAAGTTCTCCTTCCTCCTTTTAATATATATAGCTGCACGATGATTCCGTGCAGATTACGACAGGCAGGTGATTCTATGGGGGAATTTAGAATTTATGGCATCTTCAGCCCGGCGTCTCCTCGTTTAGCGGCGAGCGCAAGCGGTTCGTTCCCTGTCTCGATCGGCGCTTTCCTTCTGTGACATGACACGCTCGCAGAATGATTTTACCGCGCACCACGCCCTCCGTCTACTGAATATAGCAGCTGCTACGGTCGACATAGATAGGTCTCGTAGCGTTCTCAAAACAGTAATTAGTCAGCACCTATTTACTGTTTTGAAAACGCTGCGTTCTTCTGCCTAGGCTGGACACTCCTCGAGCAGTGTTCTCTACACAGTTACCACAGTGGTGCACACGGTGGACTCCTTTTTCCTGATCAGACACAAAAACGATGGTCCAGGATCGCAAAGTAGGCGCAATGCCTACGAGCCACTGCCCTAACAGATTGAACTGCCGGAATGGTTCTTAAGCCCGTGTTCGGGCTCGCTAGCCTGGACAGCCAATCTTCCAGGACAGCCCTGCGGAGAGAAGCCAGTTAAGTTCTCTCTGGAGCACTATTACATAAGACCTAATATAGCTGGTAAAATATGAGTGTGATAACCTCTGCCTACCGTTTAAGGTTGAAAAGGGTGATGTAGGGTATGTATGCATTTGTTTTAAATGGGGTTCAAATGTAACGTAATGTAAATAAAAACTGGTCTAAAATTAGAGTTTTTTTTTCCGAACTAAATATTCTTAAAATTGTGATTTCAAAACGTGTTTAAATCGCGTCCTGGGAGGCTGCAGATTCGCATTAATCAATAAACCCTCACCCCTCCGCTCCCCGCCACCGTGATATGCGCATATTGATAAGGGCACGAACACGTTGGTTCGGAGAGACATAAATTTTAGTTAATTACCAAAAAAATATTACGTACATCTTGGGCAAATCAATAAATGAGCCTCCTTCAAAAATGCACCAACCATCGTCGTCGCTTCAATTTCTTTGGCATACGTAGGCGAACCGCGAAACAAAGTGGGTTATTGTTTTATTTGGGTAAATCATACATTTTACCGCGATGTCGATCTTGCAACTGTTCGTTTCTGGTATACCAATGCTATGTATACCAATTTTGTATACCAAACTACAAAGGTCGGATGGATAAAATTCTACGCAGACCACACCCCCGTCCGTAGCTCACGTTGAGTTGACACCAAGCGGCTCACCCAAATATGATAAGAGGTTGCACACTAAAAGTCATACGTCGTCCGTTACCAACATGTACAACAAGTATTTGCCGTGCCAGGATTAATAAAAATAAAATTATCTTTATTTTGCCTACGAGCGGATAATAGACTAGTTGGGAAATGGAACGGACTGCTGAGAGGTCCGTAGGTTCAAACTTTAAAACCTCTGACACATAGTGCACACACACCTCTAACTTTCCGAAGTTACGTGTGTATTGTTTATCAATTATAAATTATCGTTCGGTTTAAAGGTAAAGGAAAAGTTGAAAATGTCGTGAGGAAACCTACATACTTACTTGAGAAATATCCATAAGAATTTCGAAGGTCAAAATTATGGTGGTTTTTAAAATCCCACAATTTGATTTGAGTTTAGCGGACTCCATAAATTATAGGAGATTTTTGTGTACTGGCAGTGTTATCATATAAACGGAAATAACAGACAAGGGAGGGATAAAAGTAAGGGACCTACTGCGGCGCGGCGAGCTGCCTCTAGAAGCTTCCCCGGCATCCCGGTCTTCAGATGCTGTGTTGATGCGATTGCAGGCGGAAGGTAAGTGTTTAGGCTTAGTCTACCACCCTGGCTTATAGCCGGTTGCAGTATATAAAACAGAGTTGGTATTATTATATTACATATTAAAACTATCGTTCTAATTTAATGTAGTCATAGTCTTATATGCGCGCTCTCTGTCGCTCGTATTGGTAGCTAATTTTCTATCTTCCTTCCCCCACTACTAACGCGATGGCGGAACACGCGTACACACATCAAATTATTTATTATAGAATACACTGATGTTATTGCGAATGTTGCTCTGTTTGTCTGTTGCGTTTGTAAATTATGAAAATATAATTTTGGAATTGTACATTTCGCCGTCTCAGTGCATTTTTAAATGTATATTTTTTTTTATAAGCGCGCGGCAAACTGACCCTACTGCACTTGGGGGTAAGCGGAGAGGGATCCAGATCTAGTGTCGACTGACAAGCGATGATTATCCCTTGTCAGACGTCAGTCGACACAATGCTGCCGGCCTGTTTGTACGGGATGTACACAGGCCGATCCCGAAACGCGGCACACTTTCGGGGGCCACTATGGCGGGTTTAAACATCTTATGTACGGTAGCCCTTATATTTGGAAATTTTATTGATGTGGAAAATATAAAGTATAGGCAATAATGCCCAATGCAAATATTTCATTCGGTTTTTTTTGCATGTCATGCTAACGGCCGGAATGATTATGAACGCCTTTCTTATTGCTTTATGTTCGACTTCATGCTATCGATACTTCCGAACGTCTGGGTCTAAATATCGTTTTTTAACAACAGTGAGCCTTTCTGAATTTAATTGAAGTCTGGGCTAAATTTGGGTGATTTTAATTCCATTTAGTTTCGATACGTTTTTTTTATCAATAGCTCGGCAAAGTGACTTCATTGCAAGTGATGTTAGCGAAGTGAAGCCCAAAAAAAATGACAACCGGCAAGGGAAAAGATTATCCCTTAACGGTCGGCAAAATTATTCCGGCCTGCTAATTGCTTCTTCACGCCCCGCTTGAAGGACCCCATGTCGTAAGATGGAGGGTACACGCGTGCCGGCAAACTGTTCCACAGCTTAATGGTACGGCAAAAGTACGAATTTCCGAAACTTTTGGTACGGGCCGGGATGCAGGAGACCACGAAGCTATGGTTCCGTAAGCCAGCACGCGTGGTTCTGCTGAGGACAGGTGAGGATGGGATAAGGTTAAAAAAATCTTCAGAGCACTCCCCATGATACAGACGATAGAATACACTGAGTGAGGCTATATCCCTACGCAACTGCAGTGGTTCGAGGTTTTTGGTCTCGTCTGTATCATTTACAATAGGGATAGCCCTTCGAAGCAATCCATCCAAAGCGTTGAGTAGATATTTGGCGGAACCGTCCCAGAGGTGCGAACAGTATTCCATACCCGGCCGCGCTTGCGCTTTGTGTAAACGGCTAAGCTTATAGGACGTGAAATACCTCCGCACCCTGTTCAGGATTCCGACCCTACGAGAAGTGGCAGATATTACGCTCTCGATGTGGTTCCCTGGATTTAGATCGCAAGGAATATTCATGCCCAGGATATTGAGGCCATTCCGCATTGCAAGCGGAGTACCCTGAAGATTGGGGAGCGGCGAGAACGGGCATTTTTTGCGCGTGAACGCGTACACCTGAGTTTTTTTGGCATTGAACTCAACCAGATTGCGTGTACCCCAATCAGAAATACGATCCAAGGTCTGATTGAGCTCAATGACAAGATTCTCACGCTGCCTATCAGTGACTCCCCGGCTACCTGGTGGCCCAGTGCAATATCGCCCGTGCACCGTGCTGTCCTCTGCATAGCAATGAATGTTACCGAGAGATAATATGTCATGGATATGCAGAGTAAACAGGGTGGGCGAAAGAACGGAGCCTTGTGGAACCCCAGCATTTACAGACATGAGCTGCGAAGCGTGTCCGTCCATGAGGACACGTATTCTACGCTCATGCAGAAAACTAGAGATCCATTTATTTACACAGGTTGTCGGGGAGCCCATATGACCGAAGCTTGGAGAGAAGTCCACGGTGCAAGACCCTATCAAATGCCCTAGCAATGTCGAGACTCACGGCTAAAGCCTCGCCATCGCCTCACCCCAGCGATGTAGCACATACGCCAGAAGATCACCCGTTGACCGTTTTGACCGAAAGCCGTATTGTCGGTCGTTGATTAAGGAGTGATCGATCCTCCAGGTAGCGGACCAGCTGTCTATTTATGATCCGCTCCATAACCTTGCACATCACTGAAGTTACGACGATTGGGCGGTAAGCGGCGTAATTGATAAGAATAACATTTGGTAAGCTAACGGGATTCCTTGAGAAAACTTGCTGTTGATTTGCTTGTTTCATTTTTCACACGAAGAAAATTAGTGGATAAATTCTTTTCTTTTTATTTAATATAGTTGCACACTACATGCGAGGACGCGGGCGATAGATAGTATTTTATATCATTTTACCTGGAAACTGCGCCTCCCGTCAGATGCATAGAGATGACAAGGATGGGTGCATCCAAAATGTCCGGTGTTCCATATTGATTTATGGCCACGCTCGCGGTTGCTAGGGAACTCGGCCAGACGGGGGGCGAAAACCACCCTACTCTATAAATAGAATCCAATGAAGTACTTGCGTTTGTTATGATTCGTGAATTATTTTACCTACTTATTCCTAGACTATATGTTCCAATGAGTAAATGATGGTGGCAGTGAGTAAGTACTAGAGCTGCATTGAAGCCATATTTCGGTTCGATTAGGATAGTTAACATAGGTTAAGATGTTGTAATCGTGTCTCGATCTCTAAGATTTGTTAGGGGATGTCCGTAAATGATAAATAGCAAACAGCGATTCTCCAATGACGCTCCGATCTGCTTGGTACTAGACACCAGACTCAACACAAAGAAAGCTTGCTGCTTTTCATAAGGTTTTTAAAATGGTATAAATTTTGGACCTAAACCTTAGTCACAAAGATATTCCTAGAAATCTGTGCAATGAGCTAGTTTATCGAGAATTAATTTTGAATGAATTGATGAGATGTTACTTAATTTTTGTGTTGTAATAATTGATGGGACTTATTTGGTATAATATTGATTATTAGAGAAAATAAAAGCAGTGATATCCGAAAATAACATTTATAAAAATTATAACCATTAACAAAATGCATCTTCTAATACCGTTAAGTTTTTACAACATATGCTCGAAATGGCGTCCTCAAATTTATATTCTCGTCTGATATTTTTGATAAATTTATTTTAAAAAGGAGTTGACTCTATTATTTTTTGTTATTTATATTATTTGTTTAAAACATAAGTTTAAAAGTTTGGTTATTAACCCCATAGTTTTTAATTATTTAGCCATTTCATGGTAACATAAGACATTCGCTTTTTGCTATTAATTAGTTTTAGATACTGATCCTTCAGTCAAACTATTTGTATAGTTTTGAAGGACATTTGTCAATATTGTAAGTTCTTATTCTTTTGAAAAAGTTCAAATAAAATAAATAATATAAATAAAAAAAAAGGTTTGTTTTGTATTGAAGTTTTGAGACCTAAAGGTTGTCATTTTATTATTTATACTTATCTTTTTATTTTATTTTAATTCTAATAAATTATTAAATGGCACTGAACATTTGTCGCACTAATAATTTATTTTTAACCGACTTCAAAAAAAGGAGGAGGTTCTCAAATTGCGTGTTTGTAATATTTTTTTATGTATGTACACCGATTCTCTGTAAATTGTGAGCCTATTTCCTCGATTCCTTTTTTATTTAGTAGATTAGGGTCTCGAATTGGCCCCATTTCAATATGTCATGGTTTAGGGGTGGGGTTATGGGTTTGGGGTCCAAGGGCGAAGCCCCTGCGGGGGTTGGGGGGCGGAGCTCCCCACTTTCAAAATAAAATTATAAAATCTAAATAATTTATAAATAATTGTTAAACTACATTTGGCACAAATATTAGCACATATTATAAATAAATTAACATTTTCAGGGAATTAATCATTTTTCTGTTGTTCTCTCCAAGACATAAATTGACTGTATCGCTTTTCATATAGGTAACCGTCTGGATTTTACAGGAAGTAGTTCACTGGTAATAGCTGCCCCTTCTTCTTCTAAATTTCTTATTATCTCGCCTCCGTCTAATTCACTTTCATCAGAGTTAATCAAATCCATTTTTTATTATATTTGTAGGTATTCACTGAAAAAATTTATCTTTTTTTGACTCAGCTGCCATCAACTTGAGATATAAACACGCAGTTGCTAGGTTACCGGGAGATAAAGTAAAGTACGCGCATGCGCACATTTGCCATCTCACCGGGAGAGAATCGGGTACTTTTGTCCCGCGTGACAGGGACTAAAAGTGAACTTTTCATCCCGGAGGAGAAAAAAAGTAATTTTCAAAACTGGCACAAAAATAAGTAAGTTATAAAGATTTGAAATTTGGTGGAAGGGGTAATTGTCAAATAACAGTAATATCGGTATCTGTGACGTCATCGGGTGTCACCAGCCATAAAGCTGAATGTGTGTGAAAGAGATAGCGTGATATCCCCCGCCACGCCCCCACTTTTGCTAACAACAATATTTCAAATTTGAATAACTCCGTTATTTTTCAACCTATTTTGATGCTGATTTCACAGAAGGATTTCTTTTTTGTTACATATAAAATAATGTACTAAATCAAACATAGGAAATTACCCTATTGTTTTAACGGTTCATTATGACGTGCCACTCTCTTTTTTTATGGCCATTCATATCTGGAAGTGATCTCAATGACTTTTATATTTTTCCTTGATTGCACCACAGTATCTTCAAAATCTTGAAAGTCATATATATTCTTTTGCCTCCTCATTTTCACCTTGATATTACCATGTACTGCATCCGCCGACATGTGAGTATGACCTTTTCTCAGGACATTAATTGTTACCGAGTTAAGATTATTTTGGGAGTTATTTATTATCATAATCATTGATTATTTGGTCCTTAGGTTTTTAAATGGTCACGGGGCAGTGAATGGTGCACTTACTAGGTATCGATGATTAAATATTTCTGGTTATTTGTGAGTTTTCAACGCTAGAGTTTTTGTATTTGGTAGGGACTTACTAGGGTAGCAAGATTTTGCAATAAAAGATTTTTGTAAAAAGTGTCCCTTGCTAGGTTTTGAAATGGGACAGCCGAGATGGTAAGGGACAAATGGGAATACAAAACCATTTATTTATAAAAAGTCATAAATAGCGAAACGTAGATGTGTCATATTGCTATCATAAAATGAGTAGGCGCTTTTCGATAGATTTGATAGAATGTGGTTAGTATCTAACTTTAATATCTATCTATAGACTTCTAATGGACCACAAAATATGATAAATATAAGTTGTTTCGTCTTGAGAATGAATACATTATTATGACTTGCAGGATGCTTTTAATAGGTACGTATATTAGTGTAATATGTGTGTGACGCAAAACGCTCATGCAAGTTTGCGATTCTACTAAAGGAAAGGAATGTTTAACTCCTGATTTAATAAATCATTCATCAGCTACATAACGGAGCATTCAGATTTCCACATAATTTCAGGATCTACTAGAAACTCGGGGAATCTATACCGTTTGACTTTGTTTTGCAAAGTCTAATCTAATTGCGTATGATGTTCTAGAGATAAGATTAACCACACAACAGTGAGCATCAGGTTGTTCTACCCAAAAGAGGAGTCTTTTATATTATAATATAGACATGAGCTGTTGTCCTAGCGCGACATTACCCCGACGATTGTCCTAGCGTAACACTTCCCCGATGATCCTATAAGTTTACGTTCAGAGTCATAAGACCATTCTAAGCCTAATATGACCGCTTCGCTCATTCTCGCGGTATGCGGTAAGAATAAATAAAACACTTCTATCAAAAAATGTTTAATTTTTCAATACAAATTCAAATAGTTTACCTAGACTGACTTGGATTACACAGATACCTACAAACCATACAGCCAGCCTCAAATGAATGTAGACCTATGCAGATAAAGACTAAAATAATATTTATTCAAAGATTACCTAATAGGGAATGTCTTCCATTGGATGCTGACCATGCACGTTTTTACATAAAATGCTGGATATCAACGTAAGTTAAATTAATTCATATATACTGTTATCCTTAGACGAGATCAGTTTTTGTATTCATCAACGCATACTGACGGGTCGCATCGCAACGCATAACATCGCCGCAAAAATACGCCTAGCAAGCGATCCACCACTCCAGTGTGTTGCGGTGCGGCCCGCCTGTAGTGTGCGATAGTTCATATAAAATGTATGAGTGGTTTATGAGGATTTTTGTAATGCAATGCGTTGTGGTGCGATCCGCCCTAATGTGAGCTAGCTTTAAGTGTGACGATACAGTAATGGATGATGCAGTGGCACCTACTTAGGTCTATTCTTGCTTTCTTGCTTCTAACACCAGCGGCTTAGACTGTGGCTTTTCTGTGAGTCACAACTCAATAGTTTCTATGACTCTCAGTATAATAGATCACTTGTATGATATTAACCGTTCGGGGATGAACGTTGTTAGTGTTTGTTTATGAATGTACAGGGCTTATCACGATACGAGTGTTCAACTGAAGCAGATCGATAGAGAACCTCAATGTGCATCAATTTAACCCCCAAGTATGTTGCCCGAAATTGGATGGTTTAAAAGTGATGTAATTTTTTTTATGAAAGTCGATTTTGCCACTTAACTTTGTAATAAAGCTAAACTATTAGGTCTACATTCATGAATTTTTATTTATTTATAAGACACTGATTTTAACTATTGTGGTTATTCGAAAAGCCAACTATTTCTCTTATTTGAGTAAAAATATTATGACTAGACATGATAGTTTAGCCATGACTGTAGACCTAATAGTTTAGCTTTAATAACGAATTTAGGTAGTAAAGTTATAAAAATAAAGAGACAAATGAAACAACACTTATAGTACCGTCTCAATTTATTCATCTCACAAGTTGCCTATTGTCACCGCGAAAACTTTAGTTTACGCACAGCCATTCCTGTTAAATACATTAATACATAGAATACATTTAGATATGTCTAAGGTACGTCTACAGCTCAATACTACTGGCATAACATCACGCCGAAAAGATACAGTGTGGACAGAGCATACCAAATTAACCATACAAATACACATTTGAATGACTCAGTACAAGGTCGAAATAGAAAAGAATTTCCTTCGGTGTAAGTGCCAATGTGTGAGAGGACTAATGTGTTTTATATACCAACAACTTGAAAAGACTGCGATGAGACCCACGCTTAGCTTCATAATAAAAAGTATACGCACGTAGCTCAGGTGTTAGGCGGCGCTCAGGTGGGGATAGAAGGGGAGTGAATCGAGAAATGGAAAGTTGAAACGCAAATTCTAACAAGGGTGGGACGAAATCAAAGAGGATTGAAAGAGAACAAGAATAAAAAGAGAACTTATACGTCAAGTACTTACAGCTTAATTAAGATTTTAAAATGCATATTTCAAAATCTTTTTCGAAAAGTAATGGAGAGTGCGTACCGCCGTGATATCGTTAAGAGAATTAAACAAAATAATACATCGAACAGCCGTAATGCAATCGCTTGTAATACAACAAAGTGCAATTAAACTTTGAATTTCGCTGCGCATAATTTTGATAATTTAAAAAAGTACTTACGATTTCAAAAATAAAAAGAACAGTGCAAAGCTTGGGTGACATCGAATTTAATACTAAAATAACTGACCTTAGGCCCAACTTAATTCCTTTAGTCATTTATCAAAAATATTTTAGACCTCTCAAATCGAAACAAGTAAACAAGGTCCGCAGATATCATTTTTACAATTAATTCTTACAAAAATATTATACTAAAATTAATACAGTAGAAAAAAATCTTATAAAAATACATTGGCATTAAGTTATAATGAATGGACTCCAAAACTAATATTAAACAAAATATAAAAGTTTATTCGGCCCTGGGGCGCAGGCGCACGGCGTCCTCGCGAGCTGCCTCGCGCACGCCCTCACGCGCACCCTCGCGCGACCCTTTGATAGTGATGCCCTGCTTGAAGACATGCAGCTTGTCGTTGCGGTGCACGTCTTTCTTAATGAAGTACGTCTCGTACAGTTTGCGCCAGATCACTTGAAGATACGACTGGTGGCCCAAATATTCGCCCCTGCTCTGCATCTGCTTCTCAAACAGTTTCATTAGCGTCTCCACATCGAGGATCTCCAGGTCCTCGCGGTCAACCTCACGCAGGATATTGAGCATTTTTTGCGCCGACAAATCTGAAACAAATGTGTAAATTAGTACCTGAACAAAGTTAAAATATACGACAAAATATAAAGTAATTAAAAATTAACCGGAAAGTAGGTATCTATCCTTCATCAAATATTCCATATAATTTTTGATGATGTGTTGTTCGTATTTTAATAGAAGAATGTTATTCCTTTGTCCCACTGGTCGGCCGGTGCGGGTCGTCCAGTGCAGGTAGCGGGTTCCTGCACATTGCACATGCGCACATTAACAACGGGAACCATTTCGAGTGCATCGAGTATTGATTGGCGCAGTCCTAGCCCTTACATTCTACATAATATAACTGAGCATATTAGTGAGTGCTATTGGATTTTTGTTTCCTATTTTTTCCCGTTCTGTCGACTCAACATATACGATGTATTCATTATAACACAAAATGCATGGAGATTTACTGGACAAACAATAATTATCATCCTACATTATTTACCACCAATTTCACGAAAGTCAATAATTTTGATGTTTACAGTGACTTTTGGGAACAATAATTTTGTCACCCAGGAGTTAAAATTAAGATGATGCCAATTAGAAGTTATATAATTATTTTTTTAAATACACATAATTATGGCAATTTATTGATTGTATCAATACTTGTAACAAAATGTGTAAAAATCTTTGTCACTTAGTAGTATATACACAACAATATACAACTACACTAGATCACTACGCTGCAAGATAAATTGATATTCATTGTATTCGGCTAGCTCTTCAAAATAATCAGGCTCCCAGAGTCTCGTTGCGGCACGGTTTTCACAACACGGTTTTTTTCACTGCTCTACAGGCGCGTTATCTTTCGTGTCCAGTCTTAAAAAACACAAACTAACCTTCGTCGGCGGCGATTATGAAATACATAGTCCGGTGTACAAAGTGGAGACGTCCGGACTCGCGCGCGTCCACAGAGCAATACCGAGGGCGGAATACCTGCTCAGTGACGGGTCGGGAGGCCTTCCCGAACGGGAGCATTTTCCCGAATCCGGGGTATTTTCCCAATGTTTCATAATGTCCTATTAGGTAAACGGATTTCATTATGCCTTGTTCGGGAAACGAAACGTAAATATCTGAGCACTTTTATGTTTATTGTGATCGTAATTTACTTGTCCTATCAGAGGCATTAGTCAACACGCGTACAAATTATACAGGTTGTATCACGCAAGAGCATTCAATTGAAGCAAGTCGATAAAGGACCTCAATGTGCGTCGAGTTAATCCCCATGTATGTTCCCCAAAATTGGATAGTTTAAGAGTTATTTTATAATAATAATAATAATAATAATAAAATCAGTTTATTGCCTTATAACACTAATAATAACAAAGATACTCTTAAGCTTAAACTAAAATAAAGGCAAAAGGAGGCGGCTCAGCTCGTGCTGACCGGGACAGTAGTTCCGAGCAGCGCTGGTTTTCAGCCTCTCCTAATTATTTCCTAAGATGTTATGCGGAAAGTTTATAGCGTTGGCCTACTGAGCGACAAGTAACGTTTTATGTTACAGTAAATTAATCTAATGTAAAAAAAATATATATGAAATAACTATATAATAAAAAGGAACAGTCATTTTAACAATATTGGAACTCTAGTGTGTGTGCGTGAGCGTGTGTGTGTATGTATGTATGTGTGTGTATGTATGTATGTGTGTGTATGTATGTATTTGTGTGTGTTGGTGTTTGTGTGACCTTGTTGTACAGCGTGGGTTATTAGTTAAAAAAGTCACATAGGCTCAAAAATTGCCAGTGGGGTTGAAACAAGTTTTCTGCTGCAAGCTGTCTTTTAAGTAAAGCATGTTTGTACTTAATTTTAAATATCGGTGAACTCATCTTTTTCCTTAAAGGAGGGGGGAGGTCGTTCCAAATTTTTGCTGCAGTAAACTTGAAACACGTTCTGTACCGTGTGGAGCTATGCACTGGAGTAACAAGAGAGTTACAAGTAGCTGACCGTAGATTTCTGTGGGTTACATCTTTTACCCAGGAGAGTTTTTCAAACAAATATTCTGGATTTTTATTCCATATTACTCTTTGTACTGTGCATGCGTAATGTAATTCCCTTCTTGCAGACATATTGAGAATTTTTTTCCTGTTCAAATATGGTGTGATAAATTCTCTCCGGGGTATGTTGAAACAAAATCGT
Source organism: Sphinx pinastri (assembly GCA_947568825.1). Lineage (NCBI taxonomy): Eukaryota > Metazoa > Arthropoda > Insecta > Lepidoptera > Sphingidae > Sphinx > Sphinx pinastri. The sequence goes on along the minus strand of OX387614.1, from coordinate 2,498,367 downwards.
ATGGAGGCATTTTGTACTCTTTGAATATTTTTTTCTGCTTTCAAATTTAACCTCGGCCCGAACACCGTGCTGCAATAATTAAATTGAGACAGGACTAGTGACTCAGTTAGAAGAATCCGGGTGTTTTCATTGATATACGGTCTAATTTTGTATAGGGTTTTTAATTTGAAAAAGGCGTTTCTAACTTTACTGTTTATATGTTCAATATATTTTTGTTCCCCATCTATAATAAGACCCAGATTTCGTGCAGAGTTTACATGTTCAAGTACTGTGTCGTTAATTTTCACCTGCTCTCCACAACTCAGCGTACTTTTTATTTGAGATTTTGTTCCTAGCACTAGCATTTGAGATTTTGTCGGATTTAATAAAAGGGAGTTTTTTTTGGACCAGTTGTAGATATTTGATAGATCACTATTGATTTTCTTAATAGCTGCTTCAGTGTCTTTACTAGGGAACGAGTAGTATAATTGTGTGTCGTCAGCGTATAAATGATATTTACAAAACTCTATACATTTTGGCATGTCGGCTGTGAAAATACTAAACAGAATTGGACTTAATAATGAACCTTGAGGTACCCCTCTTTGCAATGGTTTAACTGCAGAATACTTTTTATCTCCGCATTTGCTATCTGTGACAACGAATTGTTCCCGCCCCGTAAGAAAAGTTTGAAACCATCGGCAGGTATTAGCTGAGAACCCATAGCTTGCCAGTTTGGCTAACAGAAGTTCGGGATGTAGACAGTCAAAAGCGCGCGAGTAGTCGAGTAACACCATAATACTGCTCAGCCCCTTATCTGAGGCCTCCGTTAGGTCGTCTGTAACATGTAACAGTGCTGTTTCTGTGCCATGACCTCTGCGAAAGCCTGATTGAAATTTTGGTATAATGTTTTTACTGTCGAGGAATTTAAGGATCTGGTCTAGAACAACTTTTTCAATTACTTTAGATAGAACCGGTAAAATTGAAATGGGACGAAGATCTTTTAGTTGGCTAGCTGGATTTTTTTTGGGTAGGGGTCTAACTAATGCTCTTTTCCAATATGAGGGAAATGTGTGTGTTTCAATAGACTTATTTACTATATTTGTTATAACTGGCAGGGTTACTTTTAATGTTGTTTTTATCATGTCTATATTTATACTATCATATCCAGCTGCTTTTGTTTGTATATTATCTATAATTTTTTGAACTTCAGTTTCAGTGGTTGGTTTTAGATCAAAAAACAAATCATATGTGATGTTTTTATTTTCGTATTTTGGTATCTCTTTCGTATTTACATTATGGTTAAACGGTAGATTAAGAAAGTGGTCATTAATAGCATCCGGGTTATTAAGGTGGTCTGGAATTAAATTTATGCATGGGTTATCAAATACTGTTGTGTTTTTCAAACTTTTCCACAATAAAACCGGGTATTTTAGATTACTATTTATAAAGGTATTGAAATACGCTTTTTTTTCGCGTTCTATGGTTGCTGTTACAAGATTCCTGAAACTGCGATAGTAATTTTTTGAACTTTCCATATTATTTGTTTGTGCTTTTATTAGCGCTTCGTCTCGTAAGTCAATCATGAATTTTACCATGTCAGTCATCCATGGTTTCGGTTTATGCCTTACCGTTATTTTTTTAATGGGTGCATGTATATCATATAATGTTAATATGTATTGATTAAAGATAGCGACCATTTGTTCTACATTTTCTAGAGCAGTAATGTTTTTCCACGGCATCGAGATTAGATCTTCATTGAAAGTGTCTAGGTCAATATTACGTAGACATCGCTTAATTACTACTTGTTGTGCTAATTTAGGTTTTTTTATATCAAAGTCAACTAAAACCATTGCATGGTCACTAAGGCATCGATTATGGACAACCTCAACTCCTTGGTTTTTGAGCTTACTATCCACCATAACAATATCTAAAAGTGTTTCCGTATGATCAGTCACTCTTGTCGGTTCTTGAACCAATTGTTCTAAATTATGCTGATAACAGAAGGACATAAGTTCTTTTGCTTGGGGCGATTCCATACGGGACAAGTCAATGTTAAAATCACCTGTGACACATGTATAATCGCACCGTGCCATAGAATGTATTGAATCACTCAAGGCATCAAGCGCATCGAAGACACCTATACTCTCGGGTCTATAAGCAGTACCAAGAGCCAGGGTGGTCCTTGGGAGTTGCACTTCCAACCATAGTTGTTCCAGGGATGAAAGCGGGTGCTGTCGCACTCGCGCTTCTATACCCTGCCTAATATAAAAACCTACACCCCCACCCCTTTTGCCTTGTCGCGCTTTATGTATAAAGTTATAGTTCGGTATCGCGGGTGCGAGTGTATCTTCTCCAGTCTTTAACCAAGTCTCGTTAACGGCTAAAATATCAGGTCTAAATTTTTGGACACTTATAACAAGTTCGTCTTCCCCTGTATTTAGTGATCTAGCATTTAATAACCCTAGTCGCAAACACTTTTTATTTTTATTAGCCATCTTTAGGAATTAGGACAATGTAAATCTTAGTATATTTGGTATTTATAATTCTTTTGTGTGTGTGTGAAAAAGTGTAAAAGTGTTTTGTATGTGTAAAAAGTATTAATTGTTTTGCTAGAGAACCGCATGTTAACTGGTACAGGTACATTAAAATATTAAAGCTTAATAATGTGAGATCATAGTAAAAAAAGTGAAAAATCATGAGATCAAATATCAAGTTTGCCAAAAACACTTATCAAATCTGCCTCTGTCCGCAGCTGATGACGTTTTTGTCCTTGTTCCTGTCGTACAAAAATCCTTCCATCGCGAGTCCAAATAAATTTAAATTTTAAATCTCGAGCCAAGCGGCGCGCTCTTTGGAATAGCACTCGATTGTGTTTCGTGAGTCGTTCATTAAGATACAAGGAGCATGCGGGTCCGGGTAACTGCATCCCTACGGTGTCAAGTCCTCTTCGTACTCGCGCTGCTCGTATAATAGAGTCCCTGGATGCCCGTCGGACAAGGCGTACGATGAGCGGCCGTGGGCGCGGCGAAGAGGTAGCCTCAGTCTCCGAGTTATGCACTCGCCCTACTCGCTCCGCACTCGCCACATCTCTTTCGTCGAGGTCAACCCCTAGCTTCTTAGCTATAGTAAGAGCAAGATGGGTGCAATTTTCGTTCGCTGTTTCGGGACAACCAGATATCTCAACATCATTGGCCAGTAACAGTTGGTCCCTGTCACAAATATCAGCTTGCAGGTCCAGTATAGCATTCTCAAGACTTGGGATGATATTGGGGTCTGGAGCCTGCGCCCGATTCTCCAGTGTCGTAATCCGTTCTTCCAACTGTTCTATGCGCACGTTTTGAGCGGTAATAAGGCTGGTTAAATTGCTAATGGCTTCACGGATACTGTTCATTTCACTGTGGATCAGTTCGCGCATATAGTTCTTAATATCCAATGCAAGAGTATTTTCTGGTGTTTGCGTACATGGTTTTTGTAAAGTTGGGATATTTTGGTCGTTTTCTGGTACGGGTCGTATGGGCTTAGACCGATGGGTTACGTTCAAATCTGATGCAGTTTCACGCGACGTCTTGGTGGGCTGTTTCCGTGGCGCACTCATTGTCGTTAAAAAAGTATTAAATTGATTTAACGACCTCTAGATTGTTTAGCGGAAACTAATTATTGTGTTGTTGTTTAAGAATTATTAAATGGATTTGGCGACCTCTAGATTCTTTAGCGGGAACTAATTGTCATTTAATTTACTATAGTGCTGAGCGCATGTAATTCTTTGCTTAATTCACATCTACTTCACTAGGTGACTCTATATCCTTTTTTCCTAGTTTAGGTGATGATTTGCACTTTTTATAGGTTATAAAAAGATAATTATCTGGTGAGATGCAAAATCAACACTGTAGAGATTTTCAGATGAACGCCTGCATATAATACAATCCCGGGGATATTGTTCTTTCACATACAGAATATCATTGCTTCACTATGTAACTGTTTATATCATTGTCACTCACTAAAATTGTTTCAATTTATTTAACAATTCACACTTATCCATACGTAATGTCTTCAATATATATTGTTTATTGCACTATTATCGAAGTTTTAGGCACCTTTTTTATACGAAAACTGGAGAGTTTCCACTATTTATTTATATTACTACGGAAGTTAAATGTACACTAGTCGGCCATTTTTTTTTTTTTAATTTATCATCATCATCAGCCTATATTTTGGTCCACTGCAGGACATAGGCCTCCTCCAATACAAGAGTTATTTAGATTTTTGAATTTTTTTATGAAAGTCTACTTTGCCACTTCGTAATTGAAGCTATGTCAGTGACTTTCGTTCTTCTACTGATCTCATTTCTGATTCGGGAGGACTATGTTCAGCAGTGAATGTCATGTGGCTGATGATGACAATGATGATGAATTAAAGCTATAGTAAATTCTACAATCATGATAATTTTACTCAAATAAGAGTAATATTAAGCCTTTCGAATAAGTATAATAGTTAAAACCAGTATTTTATAAATTTAGAAATAAACAATAATCTTTAAGAAAGTTAATGAACTTTATTATTTTCCCCAAACTTTAAAGGGTTCTGGAATGAAAATTCCACTGCTTTTTTTTCTACATCCTATTTTTAAATCTGCATGCATTTATAGAGAACTAGCTTTTCAAAATTCGCTAGAGTTGTAGCCAGAAAACTTGTCTAAAATGTATACGAATCTACGAAGACAGAAAATCGAAATTTGTTGTTTTTGCCTCAAATGGTTTAAATCCATAAAGAATATGATTATAATAAGTCTACATTATTTTAGGTGACCGATTATAATATTTACTAAAAGTAATTCACGAAATATAACAAAAAATATACAGACAGTTGCAGATAACTGGTAGTTAACCGTGTGCCAAATTTCATCCGAATCCGTTAAGCTGTTTCTGTGTTTACATGTAACAAACTTATAAATATCGAAACATTTTCACAAACTTGCTCATTTATGATATTAGTAAGAAGTAAGATAACGCAATTAACAGATAGATCTTTCAATTCTCACCTTTCTGCCTTGTCTATTTCTAAGCAGCACACTACTGTCGTGTTGCGGTTGGATAATATTTTTGCGTAATTACGAGAAGCAGTGCAACGCCATGCAGCACTTGATTGGGATTTGTAGGTGTGTGTGTGTGTGTGTGTTATTGAATTGTTTGGGTATTCACCGAATTGCTTGTCTCATTCAATTACGCAATGATACAATTTCTCGATAACAGATTCATATTAATGTCTTAGTTACATACTCCAAAAAAGCGGGTTTTTCCGGAATCGAGGAGATGTCCCGAAAACTCGGGACTCTCGGGAACACTGCCCTTTGATCGCTCCGTCTCTCTCATTTATTGATCTAGGTCCCAGCAGCGGCATCTGCGTCTAGATTGGACCCATCCATTCCGCGTAATATAATTTTCATGATTAGATTGGTTGACTTTAACTTCAATTGCCACTTTCTTGGCGCAGCGGGTGGAAAGATGCTTGAAACAATATGCCGCGGTTTGGATTTAGGAGTTTTCTTTTATAAGTATTTGGTAATATTGTGTGTTGAGATTAGACACTCGTAGTTTTGGATACAAGATGGGTCTTTGTGTGGAGTTAAGACTTGGGAGTTATAATGTTATGTTATTTTTTATTTTATTTTATTTATTCGGGATAAAAAACAATTGTACAATAAGTTTTATACAAGTAAGTTTACATATAGGTACATAGGAGATAATTGTACAACTAACTACATTATCCACAGTTTATAACGATGAAGCACGAGAATCTATCAATCGTTACGCGAGTCACGTCGAGTATGCCACCAACATGGATCCCTCGTTTGTCACAACATTCGAATCACTGATAACATTCGATAAAATGCTATGACTTAGAATAGCTCTTGATACGAATAATGCCTAAAGGTATATAGCATGACAGGAAAGGACAATGGCGAAAACGTATTTATAAAAAAACTATGCGTTTAGAAATTCCGTACTTGGTAATCTCAATATAATTATTTTGTATGATTTTACAGCATACCAACTTTAGTCGTATAAGTTGCATAAATTAATAAAAAAACTTAATTGACTTTTTTTGTAATGTGTCACGGCCATTTTTTATGAATGGCATAGGACCTTTTAGGCTACCAAAACATCATTATCATCAGATCTCTAAAAATTGCAAAAATATATCTGACTAAAAAATGTTCATTAGGAATAACAAAGATCTCAGCTTTCTTGCTACATGTTTATTACTATGTATATTCTATTCTATACATTCTTACCAGCTGCCTTTTGGCTGTATAGTTACGGTCATTGCTTATCTCATTTTAGAAAAAAACGCTATTTCCGTCATTTCGTTTCTAGCATGTATGATGAGAGAATGATTATGAAGAAGATGAATAAACAAAAAAAAACAAGTGTTTTATTTTTCTCCAGAACTCGCTTTTATTTAAAAAGAAATCCCGAAATATAGGACTTGGGGTCTGAACGTATTTTCTCCCAATAGTTCCAATAGTTTCAGAGTTTATTAAAATAAACAAATCTGCTATTTCCTATAGTAGTAAAGATAAAAAATGTTTTGATATATACCTAAGCTTGTATAGCTGAGGTAGGTGCATGCCGCGCGCTCGTATGCCGTGTGGCGGATCACCTTCTCCATGTTTAGTGAAATGTTAGGTTCGAATGTGGTAAGGGAGGGCCTCACTTGAGAATAAACAGATTACCAAACATTTTGAGTTTCATTATTTATATTATGGTGTAAAAATCAATTCATAAATGTCAACTAAATCATAACCTCAAAATCTTTAAAATGAAAAATCTTTAGTTCTAGACTTTTTTCACTAATAATCTTGATACATAATTGTTTGGGAATTGCTGTTGAATTGTTATATATTTTTTTTACTTCTAAACGCTACACATTTACATCAACTAAAATCATGTATGGAGACCTGCCATTGTCCTTTAATAAAGCGACCGTCGCGCTGCTCTTAGGTGTGGCCCTACTTATGTCGGACTACTAGTGCCCGTATATTCAACAATAGTAGCTACTGTGTTTTTTCCTATTTGGAATCATCATCATCATTTAAATCGCATATGGAAAGTTCGTCATTTTAAGATATTTATAATTTAAAACGTTTTAGGCTGCGATAGATCTAAGTCGACGCAGATAATTTTATGGGCACAGATATTCCATACTTCCTTAATTCTTACATAATATCATAAGTCGCTCGCCGCCTCTGTACGCGATAATTCAAAAACTACCGAACGGGTTTTTATGAAATTTGGTATGGAGATAGTTTGAGACCCTTTGGAAGGTTTTAGACTACTTTTTGAACCCGGGAAAATATATAAGTCTTATTATTAATATGATAGTTAGTGAACTTTGTTCTTTTTTGATACGCAATAAAGTCAGTGATCGATCGTATTAGCAACCTGTGGGCCCTAGCCTAACTGGATTTAAAATATTCATTCCCTATCTAAACAGTGAAACTATTCCTGTTTTGTAGCCATATGCTTTATGAACTGTAAAAGTAAAAGTTATAGGAGTTGCCATATACTTTGCAATTTAGGCATAGACTAGCTTTTTCCCGCGGCTCCGCCCGCGTTAATAAGTTTTTCCGGGATAAAAGTACATATAAACCTTCTTCTTGAATCACTCTATCTATTAAAAAAAAACGCATCAAAATCCGTTGCGTAGTTTTAAAGATCTAAGCAATACATAGGGACAGACAGACAGCAGGAAGCGACTTTGTTTTATAGTATGTAGTGATAAGTAACTTGTGCACGATGGTCGCCTAGTTGGGAATGGAATGGACTGCCAAGACGAAGGACCGCAGGTGCAAAACACACACTTTTCGACGTTATGTGTGTATTGTTTATCAATAATTATAATCGTTCGCTATAACGTTGAAGCAAATATCGTGAGGAAACCTACATATCCTCTGCAGTAGAATTTCGAAGGTAACCGTGATTGCGGTACGCCAAACGTCATCTTGCTTACCATCCTTCATTAAAAACCTGCACCAGTCGTTAATGCGGTTCCTACCGAGCTCCTTTTCGTAAATATTCGCAGCAGCTTCTAGGGGTGACATGTTCATTTGGCGATCGATGCGATCTTCGCCAGCTTTATTTCGCGCATTAACACACCATTCACTTTTTGCACCATCAATATTTTTTTTTCATATTCTATAAATCAAGGGTAATTGAATTGAAACACAATATAATCGGTACCGTTTCTATTTTATTTATTTTAATTGATACAGATTCATAAAACGAACAATTGTTTATTGTTACAACCATTTTAAGTTAAATATGTACACTGATAACGAGACACTCAAAGCTAATACATCAAGATGTGTTAAAAAGCTTTAGTTAGCTAGTTTTCAGCTAGATAATATTCAGGGCCTGTGGGTAGCTGAATGGTTACGCGATAGCTGCCGGAAAAGAAATACCAATATTTAACTTTATGAAGCGAATACCGCGTATGTTCAGACTTAGTAATGGACTATGTTAATATAATTTACGCTTAACGCTGACCACATTGTCGGTGACCGATTCTGGCGGTCGATTTTAATTGTGTCGGATTTTATACTGTGTCTTTCAATTAAACTAGCGAGTAACGTTATGCATGCTTTGGATATACAATGTAACACAAAACTTCAATGATGTTTATAAAATATATGAGGCGCGCTACCTTTTTGTTAGTTACTCTTCCAGTACTACCAAGTTATATTCTTTGAACCTGGATGTACCAACAATCGGAACATTCCAAAAACCTCTCGCACCTTCTCGATCTATAGTCCACTAGCTGATTACCGATAAATTATAACACCTATATTTTAGGGCCGTCTGCGTTCAGCGCTACAAATTCACAGATCTAACACACACAATGTAGTTCAAAACTTATATAATATTATGAGATTGTTATTTATTATTGAGAAGTACTTGTCTAGAAACTTGTCTTTGTCTTGTCTAATATGGCGGATTACCGCCATTTCCCGGGACTATAATAATTCCTGATGTCCGGGTACATAAGGGGTTAAGTAATATAATTCTAAATCTAAAATGCCCCGCTTTGCGCGGCCGTGGCATGATGTAAAGTATGCCACAATATAAAAAATTCATACATGATATACGTGTTAGGGGAAAGTGCGGCGACATGGACAGTTTCGACTTTCTTAAAATAAGTACAAGTTCGTTTACGTAATGCTAAACAGTCAGTACACTTAGTAAATAATACTGTAACGATAAATATTTTGACACATTACAACGTAACAATAATAAAATTTAATAAATGGGGCGCCCTCGGGAGCCATTCATTAAGGGTATAAACATACTTCCTGGGCTACATTCGTACGTAATTGCAAACACACATTTAATAAAATATTTGTGTTAATAAAATTTTGGTAACATTTTCTAAATTCTAAAATTTAAAAAACACTAAAACTAATTCAACATTTAAAAATTATAGTTTTACTTTAGCCAAATTGTAAACGGAAATATAAATACAATATATTTCTTTGTTTCTTATTATAATTTTACATATCTGCCTCATAATATTTGTAGTTTCTAAAAATATTTACTTTGAAAGTAGTAAAATGATTAATTTTTCCAATATAAATTAGTCTTACGATTGTTCATATAAACCAGTCAATATGCGCCTTATTAGACATTGTGAATTTGTCACGAATTTCCAATAATAAATAAGATCAATTGTAACTCTTTTAATATTAGGTAGTAACAGCATTAAAACATTGCCTACTCACTAAAACAGCAAGGAAGCGGAATAGAACACATCTCCGCTTAAGTTTGTCCACTAAGCGAATCAGTGCGATGACACTTTGTTCATGCTATTCTGTTTGTTGATAATTTTCTTTGCTCCGATAGCGGAGCAAAGATATATTTTTACCCTGTTTCGGTTCACAGGCCCATTATAAACTGACCTAAATGCATATTTTAGTTGGTTAGTATTCATTGGCATATGTATTTCGATGCTTGTTTCCGCACCAAGTTTATCTTGTCTCTCGTCTGGTATTGTTTTCATAGCGACGGAAAAACAGATGCTGTGATGTTGAATGTTAGGAGTATTTTAAAATATGCAATGGTCGGTGATAATGGGCTATGCACTTACTACCAGAATTACACCGCTCCCGCGTAATCACGATTACAGAGTACTTCGTATAAACATGACATCGTGCTCCTAGGCGGACAAACGGATAAATATTTATCATCTATTACTTCTTTGAAGCACAATGCACAACCTCCTTATAGTCGTTGTGGTTTTTCTGACATTCTAATATTCTTTTTTACATTTCTGTCCAAAGCACTGAACCATGAAGTTCATTTAGCTAAATAAATACAGTTTAAATAAGCATTTGGGATACACTTGTACAGAAATACCCCGACTTGTACGAATATACCATAGATACCGCAAAACTCTTTGTAATAAAAATCTACATGCAAAAGCTGGAGAATAGGAAATATATTGAATATATCAAAAAAATTACAGCGCGTGGTTTAAGCAAAGTATAGTAAAAAATTAACGAGCTGTCAAAAATATACTTACATGACGCTAATAAATGTTGTAATATCCCACGAAAACGCCACGGTGCAAAGACACACCAATAAATTCGTAAGAGACTAAACATAGCTACTACGTGCCCCACCTTCCCCTATCTATAAGTTCACAGATACGAGTTACAAGTTACAGTCAAATCAGGATATGTACACAAACACAAGGAATCCTTTAAACACTAACCTTAAATTTGAGTTACATAAGAATTCTTTTGATCACATATAAAAATAATACTGATAAATTCGGAACGCGATATAAATGCACTAAAATATTAAATTTAATCACTTTTTATGATTCGTTATGTTTGCATACATATATGCTATCAGCCCTGTATTATATACTGCCCACTGTTGAGCACGGGCCTTCTCTACTATTGAGAGGGTTTAGGCCTTAGTCCTACATACATACATACATATATATATTATGGACTATTGTATCCGTTTACAATAAAATCACCACAAAGGATAGTTCAGCTTATACAGTTAAAAGTCAATCAGAAAAGGTAAAATTTGTTAAAAATAGATTCGTAGGCATAATTTGCCATTTAAATTGGAACACCTTAAGAAAAAAAAATTTATGAATTGACATTCCTTAAGAAACGTAGATAGGTCTTCTGAGACTATAATTACAAAATAAATTATTCAGTAATCTCCACCACCTCCTTCTTATCCAGATCTAACCAGGCCTTCTTATCAAAATTCGCCGAAGAATCCTTCACCACCAATTTGAAATTGGTTACTGGCAACACTTCTTTGGCTGTCTCTTTCTGCTCATTTGCAGAGCTGATAGCAGTGTAGGAGCAGCTCGGTTTGCTGAATGCCGACATTCCGCTGGTCGAAGGCTTGTTCATGTCCTCTTGATGCGTTGGCTTTACATTTTTTTTCTTATCCTTATCTTCAATCGGGTTCACATCAAATAAGTTTGCGATGATGAGATCGTTCTTTTCACTCTGATCCAGCGTCGGTGAGGGCAAAGCGAGTTTCTTTTGCAGTTGCAAAGCTTTGTATTGGTTGGAAATATCCAATATCTCCTGTCTGATTTCGCGTAAGCATCCCCTCCTGATGCCGACACAGCTTGTGAACTCGCTGTACTGTCCGAAGGTGATCCTCCTGAGGTCTGCCATACACACCATTGGTATGTCGCTGGTGACGCACCGCTCAACAATGGGCAGCAAAATGGTGCGCGGAGAAACCAAGGCCTCGACGATGGCTGCCCAGCACATGCCCTTGTTTACAGCGTTGCAGCATTCAGACATGCCGAAGATAAAGAGATCGGCATAACTGCATAAATAGAGAATATTTTGATAATTTTGTAAAATGGATCAAGAAGAAATAGATTTTCTATTACTTCTTTTGAAAAATATTTAAAAATATTTAAAAATAGAATAAAATTATGGTATTTATTTTATTTTATTTGCATTTCATACAAAACATGTAAAGGCGGACTTACTGCCGAAGGCATTCTCTACCTGTCAACTTGGAATGTTGCAGAGATAAAACATAGTAGGTGCACGCAATTAATTTAGATCATAGTGTCGATACAATTAAAATAGTTATATTAGGTAAGCAATACGTCAATAAATACAGTTCATATATTTTCGGTTATACCTATAAAAGTAATAAATATAAATACCATACTTAATAATGGATGTCATTGAGTACTTACATAACAACCATGCATAATTATGTATACTACTCAAAACAAAATAAGGGCCACCCAGTATTTTCGACATTGCAAACTTTTTATGAGGTTCTGGGGTTGAAAAAGTATAACAATAATTTAAAACGCATTGTTTTAATTGAATGAAATAAAGAATTAAAATTAAATATAAAATTTAGAAGTGCTTAATTAATTTAACGACAAGTTTTATTTCGACTGACAAATACTCTTACACAAAAATCGACCATAAGTAAATAAACTTATCATGAGCATTCTCCAATGATATTCTCTAATATCAATTATATCCTTCTCTATTTTAAACTAAAGGTTGTAACCGTGAAAGCATGCTTTCAATCAGATAACGAACTGATTTTATAGGAATCGACTCGCATTTTGCTTTAAGCACAATAATGAGCTGACTTTCATTATGTACTGGTTGATTCGTCTGTCGATGGTTTCTATTCAGTAGTTCTTAAATGTGTCCCATTGGATTTACTTATAAATGGTATAACATCTTGGTGAAGAGTTTCTCTGGTACCTCTCACGGTATGTGATCGAGCATTTGCATTAGCTTTAATCCTACACCTACTTGCTTTGCAAATGACTCCATATCGGGTCTTATGACCGCCTCGATGTACCATAGAGTTGCTATTGTGTCCTCGTTTAAAATTACAAGCCCGGTTCTGTCCGATAGGCTAATACCTCCCACACCATTACATTAGGTCCTCCAATACTGTCACTTTCGTGGATTAATGCGTTTGGAAATCACTCACTATACCGCTGTAATGCGAAGATCATCATAAAAAGCTCATTGGAACTGTTGGTCTTAATGCTAACGATTTTATATAGTTTGATTAATAACACGAGTTTCTGTCGTCTGACGTAAACGGATTTGCAAACAGCGGATGGTGACAGTGCGCTCTCTACATGCACTTATAGTTGTGACAATCCTAGCTGGCCAGTATGACAATTTATTGACACTGCACAGAATACTATGTGTAGGGAAGAGAACAAACAATCGGTTGCCCCAATTAACCGATTCTTAAGTGATATCGATTTCTTGTTCAGAGGGTTTACAATCGATAGTCAACAGGGTATTTTTTTTATTAAATCATACATAATGCATCTTTCTATTACAGTAGTCAGTGATTTTAGTCGTAATTTTTTTTATCTCGGGCCAAAATTTCACTTTTATCCTTCATTTAAACTTACATCTATACTAATATTGTAATATTTTGATTTGATTGTGTTGTAAGACTACCTAAAAATCACGTAATGCGTACTCAAAGTCCGGTATAAACAAGCCAAAGTAAACAAAAATAACAGAATCGGTTCAAAAGTAACAGCCTAGCCGAGTCAAAAATATAAGCACATCCCAAAAAAATCTGAGAGATTATGTGACTAATACACGGAGCATTGACGAATCAATGACGATGGACGTGGTTAAACGTCTGAAGTTTAAATTACATTGACAATTTATTTTTCATTGATTTTATCAACCAGCCCTTTAGGCCATTTAGTATATAATAAATCCTAGTAGAGTTCGGTGCGACAGTCTTAATGCGTATTCAGTAGCATTAGGTACATACATTTACTAACATTACATTAGAAATGCTATATGAAAATGAAAACATTAATTATAATTATTGTCGAAAATTATATATCGAATACATTGTCCTAGACTGTTGTAAAAATGCTCTAGAAACATATTTTTTTAAATATATGTACATATACACTATACTATTGACTTGCTTCAGTTGAACACTCGTATCGTGATACACCCTGTATATAATTTGCAAGTTTCGATTTTTGTCAGTAATCGTTTATATTTCGTTTCCAAACGATAAAAATCTTTTCCAACGCTACGCCCATGAACTGAAGGATACAACATTGTAAAGGCGTCGCGTTGATTTAAAAGTCAACATTAAATTCTTTATTTCAATATATTTTTACAATATTAATTCAAGGTTGGTACATAAATATTATACTTATTGTTATAATTTATGGAGAACATGGTAAATATTTGCAATTATATAGTTGAATTTTGTACTTTTTGGGTAGACGTTCTCACAAAGTTATCGCAGCGAGAAAAAATTTGAATTGTCATACCGGCCAGATAGGATTGTCAGAACTATAAGCGTTTTGACCGGCGGTCGTGGTAAATGGTTGCGCTATTTCTGCCGGATTTCTGTCTTCTAATGACTCTTCGAGTCTTTCGAAATCGATTCCACAGATTTTGAATCGCTCTACTTGAAAAATAAAACATCAGCTGTAAAGCAACTGAGTGTTTTGAATGCCCTTCTTGAAGCAATGAGCAATGGCTCTAGCCGTGGTAGCTACGTCAATATGGCGTCAAATTTTCTGCAATTTTGTTTGATAATGCAAATTCAACCTCTTTATTATTCAAAATAAACTGCCAGGTGCGGAGATCAAAAGTTAAATGAAAGTTTAAAGTTAATAGCAAAATAAGGCAAAATCAAGTGTTTACAAATTAGACCCACTTTAACATAATTGTTTAATGAGCTGGAAGTGAATTCATAAATACTTAAGAGAACACAACCCTATAGATTTTAACCCCTTCTTTTACTTAATTAGCTATAAATCAGTCAAAATACAAAAAATAACCACTGGCCGTTATTTTCTTTTGAATGGAATAGTTGTTTATTCCTAAAAGTTACTTTTTGTGTCATTAAAAACTTTATTGATTTTAATTTTAATTATTGTTTATCGATTTTTTTTGGTGTCCAATATTATTTTTGAAATAGTCTCAAGATATACTAACGTGGTGATCTCATTGGGTTGGTACATTTGGTCGAACATTCTAAACTCCAACCAGCTGGCGCTCTTTTGGTTGTTGATATTCGCTTTGTGCTTCTGGAACATCAACTCCAATTTCTTTGCCTGCGGCTCCGACATTATTGGCCTGTAACATAATATGAATATGTATTTCTAATGAAATAATTATATTGTGTAGTAGTACATTAAATCCAATGAATCGTGTATAAACCAACCAAATTCTCATGTATAAACTAAATACCACAGTACTTTTTAAATGACTATAGAACACAATGGATTCGTGGTTTACTAAAGCATTTACGGCAGAAGGATTGTATAATATACACATACATGAACCGTTTAAAGGTTGGCGTCGACTAAACTAGCAACGCAACGAATAGAGTCGCATTATTTCGTATGAGTTTATTATAAATGAATCGAACGAAATCAGTCTTTTATTGAAGTCGTTCCACCAAGTAGGTCTATTCTTCCTATATATTTAACCATTGTCGGTAATCGTGATATCGGGGAACTTTGTGAAAGGAATTATATAATTCTGAATATACTACTAATGAAATTCTTTATTATTAGGTTCTAATGTCCGTCGATTTTGTTTCATTGTAAGAATGATGCTAGATAATTATAACTTGTTGGTTGTGTTTGTATCATATCGGTCTAGCGTAGCAATTTAAAGTAGTAATGACGATGACTAACCAGGCCAAAAAATCGTTCAAATACAATTTAAATTGTACATTTGGTAGCTTTGATTCAGCCGCACATAAGGAAATTCATGCGCATGCGTTCATGCCGCCCACGAGTGCGCCCGAGTTGCACGTCCCACCCCTCTCCGGCCCGTGTCTCATTTCGAGTGGATCGGGCGTCCCTCGGTCCCATCACAAGCCAGCATCGAATAGACTAGCTGAATCGGATACAAGTCAAATTAATTTTGCGCGCTATACATTTATTATATTATGAATGCGTTTCGATTCGCCCCGCTTAAATTTTGCTTTAGTCGACGTCAACCTTTAGATATTTCGCGCTCGCCGATGCATACCACCGCACTAGCGGCTTACTCTGAATAAGCTCTAAATAATATGACCCAAACTTAATCTCGCAATTGGTCAATATAGGCAGATGAAATAAGAAATGTCATCATTATTTAAGTAAAATAATGTTTTGTTTATTTAATTATTGTCGACGTGAAATGGTAGTCTACATTTAGTTGGACTAAACAGCAGTAAGAGGATTTCCACAATTTTTCAGCGGGACTTAAGAATCTTGCTAGGTATTGTTCAAAGAGATTTATGTTCGAAGTCGAGAACCAAAAGAATGTTCAACAGTGGAAGTAACTTACTGCACAGTACACACACATATGCGATGAACGCGGCGCTTAGTAATGCGCCATGGAAAAAGTAATTCCTTTTTTTGCAATAGCTATTGTTTATTGATTTGCTCAGTTTTTGGGTCACAAATGAGATGTGCAGTGTATTGCATTGCGCAGGGCGGTGCATTCGGGAGCTCTGCCCGGGATACCCGAGACTGACATGCGCAGATGAGGTCTTTTGGGTTCTTATGCTGACATAAATTTGGTTTAGATACATAATAATAATAATAAATGATTTTATTTTTACAATAACAAAATATAACAAGAAGTAGGAACATACGTACATATAAGTAGTTGCATTATTAATTATAATAAGTAATGTTAGTGCTTAGAATATATATTATTTCAAACTGCCTCGGTGGCGTAGTGGCGTACCACTGCAATACTGAGGTCTCGGGTTCGATCCCCGGGTTGGACAGTGAAATTGGGTTTTTCTATTCAGTATCAGCTCGGAGACTGGAATTTGTGTCCGATATGGCTATAGGCTCGCCTTCTATCACATCATGGGACGGAATACGCACGGCGAAAAGTGGGTGCACTAGTTGTGCCTCTGCCTACCCCTTCGGGGATAAAGGGCGTGAGTGTGTGTATGTATGTATGTATTGACTTAAAACAATACAACAATTGACATGTACCAAGACTCAGGGATAACTAGGTCAAAAGGTTTTCGAGTCCAGTATGAATATCTCTTCTCTGCTGATGTTGAAGAGTTATGTGCGTGCATCTCTAGGCTAAGTAAGCAGGATTGTATCCCCAAGAAGATGATAAAATATTTTGTACCTTATAAACAAAGAACAGTCAAATAGGTAGAAGCCCGATTACAATGAAACTACGTGTTTACGAGTCTATCTCAGAATGTTCAAGTAAATGTATAAGATAGTTTATGCTTATTGCACGCTTTTATTTACTATTTATTTGAGAGCTTGACTTTTGTGTTTGGCCGCCTTATATTTATTATACTCGACGATTAGAGTTTACTCAAACATTTTGAAACAGGCCCTTAACGACACAATACATTTATTTTCAATCCACGACAGCCACACTGCTAAGCAATTAGGAGATCCCATTCGCTTCTTTATGCGTAAATCTAAAAAATAAAATGAATGTGTAGCATTCATCGCAGTTCGCATCAAAGTCGCCATTTTAAATTAAAATACGTTTGTTATATCAAATTGCCTTGCCACATCGCTCTAATAGAACTAAGAACGTGATCAATGAAAACAATTTATTATTAAAGAACTCACCAGTGGAAAGGGTCCGGCCGGCGGGAGAGGTTCAGAACCGAGGAGACACCTTGTTTGGATGTGGACTGGCTGCGCGGCGAATGCTTCGGCTCCCATGTCTCACGGTTTTTGTTTTTCAACTTCTTTTGCCTCTTCTGGTCTGGTCCGAGATCCATTTTTTTGTTTTTAACGTGGAGCACGTTCGACCTCAACAGTTCTTCAGATTTGTCTGTTGAGATGCGCGCGCCTCGGCCCACGCCGGCGCTGCGCTATCAGTCGATAAATGCAGTGTTGCATGCATAGAACAAAATTCGAAGTGCATGTAAAAATATTTTGCGTAGGAATACTGTAAATTGTAATGATAAATATAAAATGTTATTTTCCTAATGTGTTGGCAGAGTGCATGGACTGTGGAGCGCAGCCACAAACGAACAGACATACATACACATAAACACTGTCTTGTAAGCAAACGGGGGTAGCTTTCTTGTTTAGTTTTGTAGAAACTTCTCTATTTTCTCTTTATTATTTATGGACGTGGAAATTGTAACCGCAAAGGTTACAATTTCCACGTGTCCATAATTGTAGGTCAGTTTGCACGAACTGGACTTATTTGCATTGTCCTCGGTACTGTTTGCTGCGTTATTCAAGATATCGCCAATTTTATTAGTGTGACATAAAAGGTGCCATCTTCGTTACACTCGGATACGGTATTTTTTCATATGGTTGATTTTATTGAACAGTGACTGTATTTACGCGCGTTACGGCGTTCGCACATGAGTTTTATTAAAAAGTTATCGATAGCGTCGCATATTTTGAAGGCGACGATGACTTCATGTTCGCATTAAGCAGCTTCCTTTCAGAATCTTCGTTTCTCGTATAAATATCATTGCGCCACGTGTGTGATGGTATTTGTTTTGTTCAAGTTACATTGAAAGAGACGGAATTTTGTGTTCGCGAAATAAGCACATGACGCGTCCATTCTAGATAATCATAAATCTACAGCTGTTTATAATAACCTCAAAATATTTAGTATATGAATACTCCACTGTTGGCGACGCGCAGGCACCCATTAGCCGCGTGCCGACCGTCTCAGATCAACGGTAGTGTCGTGATTATATTAAGAACAAAGAGATTAAGTGATGTGCCGACCCCTTAGTAGTGTAAGGAACATTATACAAACGATGTAGACATTACAAACATGTGAATAGGGAAAGTGACATTAGTTAGAAATTAAGGTTTAATGTGAATTTTTGTTGTATTTGTCTATTAATTTTTATGGTATTAATGTATAATGGTGATAGTTATTTAAATAGTGCATATTAAGAGCTATGATTTTATACCCTACTTGTATATGTGAGTTTTATTGTTAATAAATAAATCGCCTAAATTGCCGATTGCCATAATGAAAATTCGATTCGAAATTGGTCAATAGGTCGAGGCTCTCTTTACGGTATAGCCTCGAGGTACTTTAGGTAGCGCGCAAGTTGCAACGGCGTGTTGATTAGGCGTGAGTCATAACAGGCAAAATTAGATACTTGTTACATCTGTTCCATTTACATTGAAATAGCAGTTCCAAAATCCTGTTACAAAAATAACAGGTTGTTACATATTACTATATAGTGACTATTAGAACTTGTTACCGTTTGTGTTGTGATTGTACCAAAAAAGTAGTTAACAGGTTATTAATGGAAACTGGTTATCTCTTTCTTACTCATAGGAATATCGCATGTCAAACTAGACAGAAGCTTCAAAACTGTAAATCAAAATCCGTCTGCCGAGCCGCGGTCGCAGCTCAACTCGAAAATTAAACAAAATGAACGCAGCACCAGTAGTTTCACCTTGTCATTTGGAGTTTACCCTAGATATTAGTAGAGATATCCTGAAATTCCTCAGATTAAAAAAAAACCTATATGAGCGAACATTATTATAAAAATGGCGTTTCACGAATTTAATAACGGAAAATAGGTACTTAAGTACGAATAAAACTTGTTCTATAGGGTCTCTTAACCTGGATCAACTTTTATATCGTCTAAAAACGATCCTTGCAACTGGCAATAGAAAAATTAACATGATAAATTTGATTTAATAGATAACATTTACAACAAATCGATTGAATTTCCTTCAAAACATATAAATAGGGTGGTGTCTATAAGTAATTTTTTTTTAAACCTTTAGCTTGATTTTCCCCCAAATTTCCCTAAATCCCTTACTATGGCAAAAAAACCCTTACAAAATTAGGCCATTTCCCCTCAAAAAGGGATAAATCCCTCAAAGTTGGAAACACTGACAACTACGCAAAAATGCTCGCCACACTGTTGCGCTCCAATCCGCCTATATCGATGCTGAGCATAACTGGCTGTCACTTTAACATATGTTATCTCTTTCTTACTAAGACGAATGTCGCAAGTAAGACTAGAGAGAAGCTTGTGACAAAAGGTATAGAACGTTTTCTTATCATAACAAACTGGAACATATGGAACTGTCTATAACAGATTGTCACTAGTAACAGGTGTTATCCCTTTCTTATTAATGAAAATATCATAAGCAAGAATAAAGAGAAGCTTGTTATTTTGTGTAAAGGAACTTTTGGACCGAAAGTTTTGGTCACTTTGCTAGGTGTGGAACTGGAACTGCTTTTTTCAATTTGTTCAAAACAGTTATCGATTGCTATTTGTTTATACCTGTTATAAATAACTGTTACGATAAATATGCCTCACTCCTAGTGTTGATATGGGTTAGTGTTGGGTAGGACAAGGCATAAAAAAGAGTTTGTAAGAGTAGCCTCTTTCTTGCACTTGGCCAGTACAATGTCCCACTTCAAATGAGGCGAGGCATACTGAAGCTCGGCTAATGCTATACGTTTGAAGTTACGAGTACAAATACAGTAGAATCCATTTAGTATGACTCTCCATATATTGACCAACCGCTTAATATGAAGAAACTGTACAATTAGTTTGGTTTCGCACAAACTTAAAATCGGGTACAATGACTTTTTATTCTGCTATATTTTTATAGTGCTTACAATACCTATATTTAAGGAAATATGTCCGGTTATAGTGACAAAAATATGACATGGAAAAATTTTTGGTCACACAAAGAAATCCTCAAAGGAAACTACAATATTAAAATAAAAAAGATAATAATGGATACATGCCTTTTACCATGCCTGACTTATGGCTGCCAGACCTGGATTTACACAAAGAAAATCAAAGCCAGGCTGATATCTGCACAGAGAGGGATGGAAAGAAGTCTGTTAAATATAAGAAAGTCATACAAAATAAACAGTGGGAAAATCAGAAAAATTACCAAGGTAACTGACATACTAAACCATGCACTAAAAATGGGCAGGACATGTTGCACGCCTCACGGATAAAAGATGGACAATAAAAGCTACAACATGGAAGGGACCAGCTGGAAAAAGAAAAGCTGGAAGACCAAGCAAGCGGTGGTCAGACGATATAACGGAAGTAGCAGGCATTGCTTGGATAAAAGTGGGAAGACAAAGATCAAAATGGAAAGAGTTGGAGGAGGCCTTTACCCAAGAGAAGGGATCCATACGCAAATAAATACTAACACTACTAACGTAATTTAAGTTACAACCTACTAATAAAAATCTAACAAAATAAACTTATATGTAAACAGCCATAAACTATCTTCTTATATGTATGGAAACAATAAAAGGCTTAAATAAAAATAAATAATATAGTGACAAATAAAATACTGTTACTTTTTTACCCATCGTTTGCGATTTGCCAGTCGTGTATTGACTCGCTTCGTTGAAATCTTCGTGTCGCCTTAATAACATTGATTATAAGTGATTTCGGCATCAAAAGATATTACAAAAAAATGTTGAAATGAAACGATTAGCATAGTAAGTATTGGTTGTAATTAGGTAAATAAAAAATGAAACAAATATGTTTTAAAGTATTTAAAAAAAGCTAATGAATAATATTACAAATTACAATGTAAAAATAATATTTGCGAGACTTTGTTGCCACTAAGCCGGTTCCTTCTTTCCGTAAGGACCTGGCCTGCTTTGCTAAAAGCGCGCTCGGAAGGCACAGAAGTGGCAACAATACAAAGCCGTTTTAAAAATAATTTATAAAGCCTAGGCTTTATAAATCAATTATCCTAGGATAGGCGTCCTTTTTTAACAAACCACCACTTGGCAGGATCTTGGGACCTTGGCAGTAGGGGTTCCTCGAGGTATTTATCGACTTCGATAATACCCCCTGCAGTCGGATTAGTATTTTTCATTACCACATCCACTCGCTTGTCAAACTTGTCCCATATGCTATGTTTACGCTCATGGGGTGACGACGAAGATGGCGGTTCTGTTATACATGTGCTTTGTATTTGAATTCGCCCAGCCATGATTTTTAAATTTGTACAGGCTCTATTATAAGCGTACTCATTCTCAAACCCATATTTTTTGAATCTTGGATCTAATATAGTGCTTTCAGCAAAAATATTATTCTCTTCAATGCCCGAAAACCTTCTGCTAATTTCGTTTAAAAGCACTTGGGTCATTCGTAAAATACAGTCCGGATGTGGCGTAGACAAAAAATTTAGGCATTTCTTTTTGAGGGCGTTTGATATAAGTATAACCTGAAAAAATAAAAAAAAAACTGATACACGAAAAAAGTATGTTAAAATTAAAAATACAAAAATATCTACGTTATCACAATACATCTGATATTGTAACATTCTTTTCTGCACTCATCTCCTCAGTTACGTCTTTGAAAAAAGAAAGAATTTCTACTGTCGAATCCAAAACTTCAATGTCTTCAGAAGTAATATTTATAGTGTCTGGATAATCTATTGCAATTGTGGACATAACACTGTTTTTAATTTTTAAGACCCTTTCGAACATATCACACGTGGAGTTCCAGCGTGTGGAAACGTCTTGCTTTAGCTTTAATAGGGGTTCATCTAGCTTTTTTTGCATATTTTTTAATATTTCTGATGCTAGTGGACTTCGACGAAATACTTGCAACAATGTGTTTAATTTTCGTGGTAATATCTTTTATTTCTTTCAATGCAGATTGCACTATAAGGTTGAGAGTATGAGCGAAACAAGGTATTTGCTTCCAATTATTTAGTTTTATAGCAGCTTTTTCATATTATAAGCGTTATCACTCGTTGCTGCTACAATCTTGTCGGTAATTTCCCAATTATCTGTTATTCTTTTTAGCTTTTGTGCGAGGTTTTCTGAAGTATGTCTATCTGAAAACTGGATACATTCTAACAAAAAAGATTTCAATTTCGCCTGCTGATTGAAAAAATGAACTGTCACGACTAAATAATTATCATTGGGGGCCGATGTCCACCCATCAGTTGTAATGCACACATACTCTGCTTGACAGTTCTGATTTGACCTTTTCTTTTGTTTGATTATAGACATTTGTCATCAATACATTAGATGACGTCTTACGACTAGGTAACTGGTAGGCTGGATTTAATTCTTTAATAAAATCTTTGAGCTCAGGCGATTCAATGAGATGGAAGGCTAAGTAATTTTTTGTGAATACTTGTACTAGCATTTTGTTTAGATATTCAGATTTTTTAGCAGAAAGCGGCTTATAAAAGTACTGTGTTAGTTTGAGGTTAGTGGCTGAAGGTTTTTTATATCGATCGGTGCTTGCAGGGGAGGCTGGTTAAGGAATCAGATGTTTCAGGCATGGCAACACTTGAAGCAGTAGATGTGGAAGCTGTAGGAATCTCAAGTTCTTGTGCTGTCGAATCAATGAAAGATGTTGTCAAATGATTGATTATTGTTCCAGAAGAAGCTATATTTTCAATCGGACTTTCACGTATAGCGACAAATACATGTGGATGCTTGCTTTTTGTGTGTCTGATAAGGTTGTAAGCACCACCGCCTTTGTATGAAAATTCTTTCCGGCAAAAATTGCATTTGGCTTTATTATTTTTGATGTCGGTAAAAAACTGCCAAGCGTTTGAGGATTTTCTATCACCATCACCAGGCATACTACGCATGCAAAAAAAAAACAAACAGAAAATATGTCAAACAAAGTAAACATCTAAAAACCATGAGTAATTATATTCATGTTGGATATTTGATTTTTAGGGATCTAACCCCTAAAAAATCTGCGGGAACTAGACGCAAGCAGACAGGAAATTAGGCTATTTCGCCCCGAAAAAGGATAAATCTCTCAAAGTGGAAACACTGGTTCGAGCCATGCTGCCGTGGCGGGCGTGACCCGCTCTGCTTGCGTCTAGTTCCCGCAGATTTTTTAGGGGTTAGATCCCTAAAAATCAAATATCCAACATGAATATAATTACTCATGGTTTTTAGATGTTTACTTTGTTTGACATATTTTCTGTTTGTTTTTTTTTTGCATGCGTAGTATGCCTGGTGATGGTGATAGAAAATCCTCAAACGCTTGGCAGTTTTTTACCGACATCAAAAATAATAAAGCCAAATGCAATTTTTGCCGGAAAGAATTTTCATACAAAGGCGGTGGTGCTTACAACCTTATCAGACACACAAAAAGCAAGCATCCACATGTATTTGTCGCTATACGTGAAAGTCCGATTGAAAATATAGCTTCTTCTGGAACAATAATCAATCATTTGACAACATCTTTCATTGATTCGACAGCACAAGAACTTGAGATTCCTACAGCTTCCACATCTACTGCTTCAAGTGTTGCCATGCCTGAAACATCTGATTCCTTAACCAGCCTCCCCTGCAAGCACCGATCGATATAAAAAACCTTCAGCCACTAACCTCAAACTAACACAGTACTTTTATAAGCCGCTTTCTGCTAAAAAATCTGAATATCTAAACAAAATGCTAGTACAAGTATTCACAAAAAATTACTTAGCCTTCCATCTCATTGAATCGCCTGAGCTCAAAGATTTTATTAAAGAATTAAATCCAGCCTACCAGTTACCTAGTCGTAAGACGTCATCTAATGTATTGATGACAAATGTCTATAATCAAACAAAAGAAAAGGTCAAATCAGAACTGTCAAGCAGAGTATGTGTGCATTACAACTGATGGGTGGACATCGGCCCCCAATGATAATTATTTAGTCGTGACAGTTCATTTTTTCAATCAGCAGGCGAAATTGAAATCTTTTTTGTTAGAATGTATCCAGATTTCAGATAGACATACTTCAGAAAACCTCGCACAAAAGCTAAAAAGAATAACAGATAATTGGGAAATTACCGACAAGATTGTAGCAGCAACGAGTGATAACGCTTATAATATGAAAGCTGCTATAAAACTAAATAATTGGAAGCAAATACCTTGTTTCGCTCATACTCTCAACCTTATAGTGCAATCTGCATTGAAAGAAATAAAAGATATTACCACGAAAATTAAACACATTGTTGCAAGTATTTCGTCGAAGTCCACTAGCATCAGAAAGATTAAAAAATATGCAAAAAAGCTAGATGAACCCCTATTAAAGCTAAAGCAAGACGTTTCCACACGCTGGAACTCCACGTGTGATATGTTCGAAAGGGTCTTAAAAATTAAAAACAGTGTTATGTCCACAATTGCAATAGATTATCCAGACACTATAAATATTACTTCTGAAGACATTGAAGTTTTGGATTCGACAGTAGAAATTCTTTCTTTTTTCAAAGACGTAACTGAGGAGATGAGTGCAGAAAAGAATGTTACAATATCAGAGGTATTGTGATAACGCAGATATTTTTGTATTTTTAATTTTAACATACTTTTTTCGTGTATCAGTTTTTTTTTTATTTTTTCAGGTTATACTTATATCAAACGCCCTCAAAAAGAAATGCCTAAATTTTTTGTCTACGCCACATCCGGACTGTATTTTACGAATGACCCAAGTGCTTTTAAACGAAATTAGCAGAAGGTTTTCGGGCATTGAAGAGAATAATATTTTTGCTGAAAGCACTATATTAGATCCAAGATTCAAAAAATATGGGTTTGAGAATGAGTACGCTTATAATAGAGCCTGTACAAATTTAAAAACCATGGCTGGGCGAATTCAAATACAAAGCACATGTATAACAGAACCGCCATCTTCGTCGTCACCCCATGAGCGTAAACATAGCATATGGGACAAGTTTGACAAGCGAGTGGATGTGGTAATGAAAAATACTAATCCGACTGCAGGGGGTATTATCGAAGTCGATAAATACCTCGAGGAACCCCTACTGCCAAGGTCCCAAGATCCTGCCAAGTGGTGGTTTGTTAAAAAAGGACGCCTATCCTAGGATAATTGATTTATAAAGCCTAGGCTTTATAAATTATTTTTAAAACGGCTTTGTATTGTTGCCACTTTTGTGCCTTCCGAGCGCGCTTTTAGCAAAGCAGGCCAGGTCCTTACGGAAAGAAGGAACCGGCTTAGTGGCAACAAAGTCTCGCAAATATTATTTTTACATTGTAATTTGTAATTTTATTCATTAGCTTTTTTTAAATACTTTAAAACATATTTGTTTCATTTTTTATTTACCTAATTACAACCAATACTTACTATGCTAATCGTTTCATTTCAACATTTTTTTGTAATATCTTTTGATGCCGAAATCACTTATAATCAATGTTATTAAGGTGACACGAAGATTTCAACGAAGCGAGTCAATACAAAAACTCTTGTATGTCCTACCCAACACTAATATGGGTTCTATCAGTGTTGTTAACTTTACCGTTTTAACAGTAGATTATCGTTTTTGTTATGACATCCGGTTTTTTATGTAGAGTCGGAATTTTACAGTTTTATGTTTTATTGATTTTTACATCCGTTTTCACGGATTTTGTGCAGAGGTTAGTAAATTACTACATACTAAAATGCTGCCGGTCCTTTTTTTAGGTCACCTCCCTATCTACCTTCCCTTACTTAGATGCTACCGAGGAAAACATCGAAATCGAGAACCTTTTTTTTTTGCTCCTCGCTTAATAGCTGTTTTCTCCTGTTTCGTTTATTAGTGAACTGTTGTGTTTTATTTTCTTGGGGGGTTGGCAACACTGAGCAAGACAAAAGACTCGCAAACAATCGAAGGCCCGCGACATACGGTGGCTTCGATTCGGTACCCGGGGGTGCGTAGGGACATAGGGCGTAGGTAGTTGGCAAAATCGGCACGTCAAAAGTATATCGTTTTCTTATTTGCCTTCCCCTACACACTACTACCTCACACACTTCGTACCTGCCGCTGTTCAGGTACGTCTTAAACACCTCACGGATACATATAACGCACATTATATTCGCCTCTCACGGGGCATCTTGGTAACGTGGGAAGAACGGGCTGGGTACCGGCGCCTGAGTTTCTCAACTCTGATTCACGCCCAGCAAGCTTGTAAGTGCCAGTCGGTCTCACAGGCACCCCAACATCCACAATAAAGAATAATGGTTGTTTTTTTTAGCAGTAAGTTATGTCTTCTCTGTGGTGTGTATTTTTCACTATCATACAAAATTTATTGAAATAAAACTATTTTGCGGATTTTATCGCGTTTTTTAAATATTAATTAAAATACCGCGATAAAATTCGCAAAATAGTTTTATTTCAATGTCTAACATTCGCGTAAATATAAGAAGTCATTATACAAAATTTAATTATGCGGGACGGACTTCAATATACAGATGGGCTTCTCATTTCTATATTGGTGTCAACAAGGACTTTAAGGATTACTGCATACATATATAAAGGTGAAGCAGGTTTTTTGAAGATACCTGTATGCGTAACTAAAGATTCAAATAATAGACAAATTTAAATTTCACTTTTTTTATATCTATTAAAGTAGTAGACCCGTATCCAAAAGTGGGACAGTATACAATACAGTACAGGGCTGGTATTGTTATTATATCCATGACATAGTTGAATAGTTTCGTGTAACTGAAATATACAAGGCTGAGACACCGGAGGGGCATTAATTTAAACCACGTACACTATACACAATATTTATGCCACATACAAAAAATGAGAATTCGGGGTTGCAATTCTAGACACAAATTCAGTTTTTAGTTATTGCGAATTTAAAACACTTTTGACCGGAATATTCAAACACTACGTATTAATTAATAGTCCCGCGTGTTACGGGATTATCGGCGCGGGAACCCACGGGATTTGCGGGGCTGACCCTAGTAATCAGTCTTGATTAGTTTTGTAAACGATCCCGCAAATACCGGGTCCCGCGGGATTGAAAATTTTCGGTCCCGCAAATAACGAGATTGAAGGTAGGCTGCGGGATTGGAAACCCTTGACCCAACCAAGTTATCTGAGGCCTATACTTAATTTTCATAGGCTACTCATTTTAAATGGCATTCTCAAACATACTTTTAAAGATTTTACGAGAATATCAGTTGATGAAGAGCAGTTATTTTGCTATAGAAAGTTTATTTTTGTCGTGTGTCGTATCACGCAGTATAATTTTTGAAACTATAAAAATCATCTGCCTTGGTGGCGTAGTTGTATTACGGTACGACTGCAAGGCTGAGGTCTCGGGTTCGATCCCCGGATCGGGCAAAGTGATATTGGATTTTTCTATTCAGTGTCAGCCCGGAGTCTGGAATTTGTGCCCGATATGGCGATAGGCTCGCCCCCTATCACATCATGGGACGGAATACGCTTGGCGAAAAGTGGGTGCACTAGTTGCGCCTCTGCCTACCCCTTCGGGGATAAAAGGCGTGAGCGTATGCGTATAAAAATCAATAAATCAAATGGCATAAAACAGTTTAAAAATGATTTTTAACATTATGTAATACTATAACTATTATATTTAATTATCGTGTGTATTTTATGTATCATGTGCAGATGCTTACATTGTAAAAATGTTCGTAGAATGATTTTAATACTTATGGGCGTATTCATTATAACAAATAGTTAATTAATTATTATATTCTCAACATTGATGTGACCAGTAGTACATTTTAACTTATTTATATTTGCCACTTGGCAGCATGGTCAGTGCTGATATTAGCCACTTTGGAAAAAAACTTATCAACTCAACACCAATATTCTTAATTGTTATTTCGTATCTATCACCAGAAGTAGGCATATTTATAAATCTGGTTTTTAGTTATGCCAACTCAATCGCCACACGCGATGCATAATAAGATGTACTGTTGGTTGTTCCACGTGAAAAATATCCCCGATGACCCTTTGATAGGCGCTGGGCGAAGAAACGAAGAGCAATAAATATCTGGTCCATCAGTTGGGATTGCTTGGTTTCTTTTGTGACCGCTTGGATATTGTCCTGAATTAGGGAATATAAACGAAGAATTGTTTCCTTGCTGAGACGGAACCTTCTTTGTATTCTTCGAAAGCGTTTAATTTATATCGATTTCTTCGATTGACCCTATATTCCTCCTTAGACAATGATGAAAGTGAAGACAAAGACATTTTGTTAAATCCAAAGAGAATATAATAACTACTGCACAATAAAGTTATTAAAGATATGAACGTACAGATTTGAGACTAGTCTCAACCACTCTTAAATTAATCTCTTAACAGCCATATGAGGAGGCCTTACATAGCTGTCAAACTATGTTGTGAATACTGGTTGAATCAATAAGCGGACCTTAAACATCGTCGCCTTAAATTTAAGGTTAGGAGATAAGTAACGTTTCAGTATACCAATTTCAAGCATAAAAAATGCTTAAATCCGTAAGGCCATATTAAATATTTAAGTAACGTTTGAGTATTCGGGCGTTAGTGTCATTTCCTATGCTAATTACGTAACTTCATGAAAGGTTACCCTTACGTACGTCGCGTGAGACGTAGCCAATCAAAATTATCGGTATTTTGCAAGCATACATTTTATTTCGATGAACGCGGCATTTAATTTGTTTAAATTGTATTTCTTATTTTTTACGTATGGAATCTTTTTTTACTGTTTCGAATTTACATTGCGCACTAGTATTAACTGCCACGTTATTTAATGCCACTCAGTTGACCCAACCCTGTATAAAATATATATTTTTTACAAATATTTTATGAAACAATGCATTTATTACAATTTATAATTTCCGCAACGGAAGTCCCACTTTCTAGGGAAATATAATAATTAATTACCTGACAACACAGGCTTCCTGGCGGCGATGGGTTTGTTATGGATGTGTACATAAGTGTGTGCGTGGCGCACGTATGTCCAGCCAAGCAGTCAGGGTTGTCGGATTTGCTTTTTATTTTAAGGGGTATTGGCATTGTAATTTCAAGCTTACTATAAGCTACAAAGGACAGTTACTGTATGAAAAACACAAGTTGTACTATTTTTTCCTATACCGAGTAATTTTAAGGTTTCCGAATTATCGCGTATTAATTCAACAAACTTAGCGGCAACCACATATCTTTGGTTGAATAACGGGAATTCCCGTAAAATACGGGACATCTGGTCACCCTATTGTGAGATCCCTCTGGGTCTATCTTTTATGTAGGTCATACGGAATCCTTTTAAGTATATTGTAATCGTTTAATTTATAATCGAGGATGTTAAATATGAACGATCTCTCTAATAAACTTTTAAGCACTTCGTATACAGATGTTATAACGCTAGACTTAGTTACCTCTATATTATTTAATGAGTTCTTGATAGATCTCTGATATGTACAGTCAGCAGCAGATATATAGGAGCGCACTATGTACCTAAAGGGAGAGTATGTGGGCAGACTGGGGCTGGCGGCTTGTGTGGTTCTCACCGCACAGGCTAAGCGCTGACCCCCTGTTGGCTCCTGCCGCAATGATATATCAAGGTCAAAGTGGCGGGACCCTCAGTGGAGGGCGGTGCTGGGCAGAGATCGGCAACCTGGAAGGTTCACACCTGGAAGGAAGCCACGATGCCTCCAAGGTCCAGCTGAGCCGCAGCCGAAACTCCCTACGGTGAAGGCGGCCCCTGGGCATGATACCTGCGAAGCGAACCGAACCAAAGCGAAAGTGGAAGCGCCACCCAAACTGGGATAAAGGGTGAAATAGTTCCGAGAAAGTGAACTGATCACCCGTCTGTGCGTCACTGCATACGTCCCCAATAGACATACATACATGTACCTAAATAATTCTACAAAATATACGCATAATTTATTGCGAATGCAAGTGCGAATGTTTGCGAATGCGAATACGTATATTCGTTACACCACTAGTACAGATATAGTGATATTAGGTCTTTGGTTCATTTAGAGTAAGGTAAGTATAACCCTTGCCTTCATCTTTGCTGCTAAAATATTATCTGTCACATCAAGCAAAGCAGTCGTGGTTCCCCTACCTCGCCTAAAACCAGATTGAAGTTCAGGTAAAATAAAATTTCTCTCGAAGAATTTTATCAATTGTAAAAATACAATTTTCTCGAGTACCTTTGAGAGAAAAGGCAAAATACTAATAGGCCTAAGTTCATTTACTTCTACAGGATTGTCTATTTTCGGTATTGGATTTACTAGTGCAAGTTTCCACATGTCAGGAAATACAGAGGTCTTGATAGATTTATTGATTATAGACGTAATAGTTCCAAGTGAATGCGTCAGCGTTAAAATAATCAAATCCCTTGGCATGCCATCCGAACCCTGAGCATTCGTTTTAATAGAAAGTATTACCTTAGCAACGTCAGTTTCGGATACAGTTTTAAGAGAGAATGTCTCATCACTGAACCTATTATTATTGAAATAAGCCAATTCTGAGTTATTCACAGAGTTCTCACCTGGAATTATTAGTTATTAAAACTACAGGGCAAAGTGCGATTCTTATTCGGATTCTGAGATATATTATTGTGAATATTTCTCCAGAGAGTTTTAGAATCAACCTTATTTGGGTTGAGATAATTATTAAAATAGGCCTTTTTCTCATTAAATATTGCTTGCTTAACCAAATCCTTCAGTTCCTTATAGTAAGCACCATCGTACTCTAACTTAGATTTCTTAAATGTCTCATGCGCTGTATTACGATAACTTATCATTTGTTTTACAGTGTCAGTTATCCAGGGAAAAGATCTACGCTTAATCACTGTAGTTTTTAATGGGGCGTGTACATCGAATAAACCCAGAACAATATAATTAAATTGTTGTACCATTTCATCCACCGAACTCATGGAGTTAATAATATTCCAATCAATAGCATCGAGAACCATGGTTAAAATTAGGTAGTACGATGTCTTAAAGGGGTCTATGAGTAACAGTAGTAGGCTTAGGTCGGTCTTTTTTAATGTTGAGGGTAACATTTATAAACGCGTGCCCAAAATCACCATCTACATCATGCACATTGACGTCAAGAACACGGGCATTGGTGCAGACGACGTCAATAAGCGTTTCACTGCTAGACGAGAAATGAGTTGGCTTATCTACTACTGCAGGAGCTTCATGTTATTTAAAAAGTATAGAATTTTGATACATTACTATTGCGGACATCCAAAATATTTATATTAAAACACACGAATTGATAACCTCCTCCTTTTGGAAGTCGGTTAAAAATCGCCAAGTAAAATTATATTATAATCATGTGTAGAGAATGACAGGACTGTTTCACTTAAAACATCAATAAAGTCATCGACATTAAACCATGGCGGGCGATAGGCCGTACCTACTGCAATACGAACAGATTTAACGTTGACGGAGAACCACATCTGTTTAATCTGTGCCTGAGCAGATGTATTGAGCAAGCGCACCTTAATTCCGTTCCGTATATAAAAACCTACACCCCCACCACGACCACCACGAACACTAAGCGGACGAGGCACATGTCGTAATTTGTAACCAGGTACATGTGGTGCTCTATCCTCTTGTCCAGTTTGAATCCAAGTTTCGTTAATTGCAACCATGTCCAGATTTAATTGCTCCATTAGAATTATAAAATTATTGCGGCCTGTGCTCAATGATCCAGCATTTAACAACCCAAATCTGGCAAATTTATGTATTTCCGTTTTAGTAGTCATTAAAACAATATTTTATATAAAGCACGACATTATAAGGCGATAACATAAACAATAAGAATAGTAATTCATGAGACATAATACACACTCTATGGTTAGTATTGTTATAATGTATTGGCATTATGCACTGTGCATTGTATATTATGCTAAACAACACAACTCCTTTTCTCAATCCTTCCCTATTCACTCAAGCTTGAAGTATCAAGTTTGGATATGGAACGGGCGCTGGCACCAAATTTAAAAATATACCAAGGACATAAACAATTTCTATTGTCCTTGGTTAATTATCTGTCAATTATATTTGACACACTTGCCATCCGCCTGCCGTCGCATCACCACTACTTCTGAAGACAGCAAGAACCGGGATCCCGGGGAAGCATCCAGAACAGGCAGGTCACCGCGCCGCAGTAAGTCCTTTAATTTTATTCCCGTGTCCCTTGTTTGTTGTCACCGCATATACAGTAACACTGCCAGTGCACAAAAAATCGCCTATTTATACAGTCCACTATAACCGTCAAAATTGAAATTGTGGGGTTTTAACCACCACTCTATAATACACGGGTACCAACAGAAAATTTCCGAATAAAAAATGGGATCCTGGGAGTGACACTACACGTGCTTACTACACTGACAACGTCATTACTCCCCAGTTCAATGCCTATTTTTTTCGCTGCTAACTTTACAGTATGCATTAGGTTTTCACCAGCAGTTTCCGTTAATCCCGAGATTTCAATGTCATTAAGCAGAACCTCTTGGTTTCTATCATTAAGCTCCACGGTTAACTGTTCAATCCTAGATTCCTCCCTAAAGCGTGCAAGATCAGACGAAAGCTCTCCCTCCGATGATTTTATGGTATTTCCCGAAGAAGAACAGCTTTCCGTTTCTGGGTTGTTTCCCAAACGCTGCGTAGGTAGGCAATGTAGGTTTGCTTGTTTTACTAATAATTGGCGTGTTGAAGTTGTCTCCTTTCGGTCGACCAGCAATGCAGGCAGGGCAGACCCACCTTCCACGGGAACCAGGCGTGTCTTCGATCAAATTGACGCAATCCGAATGATATATACGATTGCATTTGGCATTAGTACATTTTATTCGTTTTTGTGATACTAAAACAGTGCAGTAACAAATATCACATTTACTTGATGGCGCCATTATAAGGATTGAAGCAAACAAAGTTTGATTACATCTTTTGCTCACAAAAAAAGTACAGGCGTTGGTAAAATCAGCAGGTAGAGGGTACCACTGCAAGTCAACGGTGATCAAAGTTCAGGAAAGAAATTTAATATGAAATCATAGGTATCTTCCAACACAAACACTAGTTCAGGTTCAATACCACAATCCACTAAAAAAGGCGCACAGTCAGGAACGAACAGATCACTTTAACTATATTTAAAACGACAAATTATACAGAAACAGTGTTAACTAAATAGCGCCACCTGGCGCAAATAAAGACAATCGTCACACAATCGACAATCGACAGTTGTCTGATATTTTTAATGTCCGATATTTTAGACATTCTTACATTACGAGGCGATAAGCCTGGGGAGGCCTCTGTTCAGCAGTTGACTTCATGTGCCTGATGATGATTGCTCATTTAAAGAAATTGCCAAGCTCCGCATTGCACAGAACTGCGCTCGTCATCTAGAGGATGTGAAATCAAGTCTCATTATGTCTAGTAGTAACACAGGCGCATTAATTTTAGAGATGACGAGAAGTGCATGCCGCTCGCCTTATGGTAAGCGATACGCCCGCCCATCAACAGTAGTACCATAGTAAACTTATCTTAAAAGTACTCTCACTCGGCCGTGTCCTTGAAATAATTACCTAGAGCCGCGTGGTACATAAACACGTCATAGGGCTGCCCGTCTACAGTATTTTAATTACTTGAGTTGCTTTCTAGTTTTGAGATTGTACATACATACTACATATACTCACTCTTTTTATGTCCGAAAGAGTAGACAGAGGCGCAACTAGTGCTCCCACTTTTCGCCGTGCGTATTCCGTC
This sequence comes from Sphinx pinastri, assembly GCA_947568825.1. Classification (NCBI taxonomy): domain Eukaryota; kingdom Metazoa; phylum Arthropoda; class Insecta; order Lepidoptera; family Sphingidae; genus Sphinx; species Sphinx pinastri. The sequence continues at coordinate 2,463,907 of OX387614.1, read as the reverse complement.
CCATAATGTGATAGGGGGCGATCCTATCGCCATACCATAGCATACCAGCCCTGTATTATATACTGCCCACTGCTGAGCACGGGCCTCCTCTACTGCTGAGAGGGGTAAGGCCTTAGTCCACCACGCTGGCCTAGTGCGGGTTGGCAGACTTCACATGCACTCGAAATTCTTATGGAGAATTCTCAGGTATGTAGGTTTCCTCATGATGTTTTCCTTCACCGTTAAAGCGAACGATAATATAATTGATAAACAATAACTAGATAGATAACTATCGCCATATCGGGCACAAATTCCAGACGCCGGGCTGATACTGAAGAGAAAAATCCAATATCATTTTGCCCGACCCGGCCATCGAACCTGAGATCTCAGCATTGTAGTCGTACCGTAATACAACTACGCCACCGAGGCAGTCAAGTTTTGAGATTGTAAAAGATATGATTAAAAAAAATTAAATTGTTTGTGAATTAAATAAGAAGTGTTCCATTAAACTACATGTATTTTTTGAGTAGTAGATTGAATAAAAAAATAACACCTTTATAAATTTGAGACTGAAAAATATTTGCGCCTCGACTGAGACGTACGAAAAGCTTTATTGTTAAATTGAATAGTATAAGAAATCCGCATTCGGATAAAAAGTTTAATTAAATATACTTTTGGGAAAGATGGAAAAAGAATTCAAGCAACCAAAAACAGCACAATATAGTCTATAATTGCTCTTTGCCATATTAAGTAAGTACTTGCACTTATTTAATTCAAATATTCACAAAATGCACGCTTACTGCTAACAAAACCATCACACCGTTCGTTCGTCACTGCGGCGCACTCGTGACTGTTTGTGTACTTAATGTGTACCAAAATCGAGGCGCGTAGGCATCACTCGCGTTCCGACCGTTTGTATGAAGATATTCTACTGTATATATCTGTACTGCGGTAATTCCATACAGAATACATTACAAAGTACTGCGTGGCAGTCCACTGCGCTCTTTCCTCTGAGACATAAGCTGTTAAGTCTCACAAAGGCCAGTGATTACGCTGGCTACAGTATCCTTGAAACCGGAACACAACAGTGCTTGCACATCGCTGCTTGGCTGTAGAAATAGACATTGCGTGGGTACCTACCCAGACGGCCTCTCGGAGACCTACTGCCAATAGTAAATTACAATTAATGAACATTTATGATGTGTGATAAAAAAATATTGATGTGATTAACGTCTCATCATTAACATCTAACATCTTGATTAATTCTCACATGTATACTATTTGCGCCATCTATGTAAGTCAACCGTGTGCGAATTCAATACCTAGCTACCAAACTTTGATGTGAACAAGTATGAATTGATGGAGATAGGTGTCGCTTTTCTCTGAGTAAAACAACAACAATACAATATGTTCGGCGGAGGAGGGTAACTTGCGTATCAAATAGCGGATCCTCGCCCCTCTCAGATACTCAGATGTGAAACACAAAATCACTTGTGAAAAAATGAACCAGCTGTGAAATAATAGAGAAAAAAATGGTCGGCTAGCATTCGGAAACGACAGATAACCGTTCGTAATAATGTGCGTTCTTATCAAGTTTTTAGGCAAATCAGTTGGTAGTTCGCTGATGATCAGTGATCGGCGTGTGAGGACGCAATGTCATAGAATGTACTTTAGTTACAAATCCTCGGAGAACTTGGAGATGGCTTGTGTAAAACCCGATAAATACCTGTAAATGCACCCGTATATTCACTCAGCTCTTTGTGGGTATTTATCAGGTTTCTTAGCACCGGGCTTAATCCCGATGGATTGCCCATACAGTTACTATAGACAGGATATGTTATATTACAAAAATTATAGTTATATACATATATTATAAACATAAATAAAAACAACACTGTGCTTATGATATCTTTAATGAATAATAAAAGAGTGCGTAATACACTTGTTAAAATACTTATCGGTATACGATTATAGACACTTAACTACGTATAAATATGTAATCCTGTTATAATTATAATTATTAATATGTATGGTGATGATTCAAAATGTGACTTATGAGAAAATATGACGAAGAGTGAAATTAAAGAAAAGAAAAAAGTGTCACGAGAGGAATGTGGAAGGAAAGTAGGAAAATGGAAACATCTTAAAGTAATAGGAAAGGAGTCTGATGAAATGATAGATGATAATGATCCCTCAGATTATAATTTGAGGTTCGAAATCGTCGGAGTAACATTATAATGAATACAATATGTAATGCCAAATGTCGTCCTTAATTATCTAAAGATTTATATAGAAGTTGATTGGCAACTTCCAGCCCAGATTAATATAATTGATTAAATATTTCTTATTCCCCAAAAGAGAGAGTAAAATGTGTAATATAAATGCAATAAGTATTTTTTTTTAATATGACATATTAATTATATGTCAGTTCAAAACAAAAAAAAAACTGATTTGGAGTTACTAAGCCAAAAATACTTTTAAATAATATTTTACAGAAAAATGGAACTATTCCAAATTAGGTGATAGTTAGGTGTATTTGATGTCTCAAAATAATTTCAAGACGTTATGCAAATGAACATTAACTGACCGATTATTCATGAGTAATCATATTAATCTCAAAACATTCGCGTTCGCCTCGAGTGTAAGTAGAAAAAGGACGTGAATTCGCACTGGCAAATAATTTTGACATTCCAAAATGCAAAGCACAAATACGATCAGTCTTAGATGTTTGTTAGCCTTACTTGAATGACCTATACCAAAAAGTTACCTCAAATGATCTAAATAAATGTGTCCCCTTCAAAAACATATCAACTTATTTACAATAACGTAGGCAGTGACAAGGTGACCATCGAACCTTAATTTTGAATAAAAAGACAATTTGGGACTCGAGACGACTCGTATGTCCACACTATTGTGTGTCGTCTGAAGGACTTGTATGCATGAACAAGAATAAATTAAAAAAAAATGTGGGCGATACGATAATCGTATCTGCGACTAAGGCGGCGAGCTACAGCTTCGGCGGCTTAGTCGCGTTCGCAATGCTATCCACCACGAAGCATCTTACAGAGAGCAGCGCGGGTGCACTTGTAGTTGGAGGTGAATCTCAGCACCAGTCGAAGCTCATCCATGGTTAGGATCAGGTATTCATACAGCTTGTGCATCTTGAGACGCTGCACGTAGAACTCCTCTTCCAGGTCCCAGCCGTTTGCTTTCATCAGATGATCGAGAGGTACGTTCTCATTCTCAGGATCCAGTATGTTGGCATCCCACAGGACATTCACCAGGTCCTGCTCCGAGAGCACTGAAATAGAAATAAGAGTCTAATTGTAATACCATATTCTTATAGCTGTCAAGAAAAATCTAAAATAGGAAAGTGAGCTTCACTAAGTGTGAAAACGAAATTTAGTGGGTACGAACATAAAATAAAAACCTATTCTATACCTATACCTTATCTTACAAAATCTGATTTAAAGTAACCTTATAAAAGACTGAAAGATAAAACGGAAAAAGGGCATAGGTCACATGAACCATTCACAAAAATTTAGCTGTCTTGTATGTATCTAGTGCAGGATGTAGCTGGCAATAGTCGTTGATAGTTGCATACATCAGCTGTTCTTAAGCTTATAGTGAACCGTTTGAAATTTATTAACATAGGAAGGAACCAAAGCTATCGATATTCACGATAGGGTATAGGTAATACAGGACATTGCCCTAAGTGCCACCGCCCCGCCCCCCTGACCCCTATAGCCGCGGCTGCAGCCCGCTCGGGCCCCCAGATGCTGCATACTGCACATGCGCGCAGACCGCGTCGCCCGCCATTTTGAATTGCAATATTGATTGATTGCACCGGACATGATTTAATTTTACCACCTAACATAATTTAGACACGTGTTTGGTGAAAAGTAATTTTAAATCAAGAATAATATGAAATATTTAAATACTATGCAATTTTAGAAATTATAAATCGAAATTCAAACGTAGACGAAGTATTTAAATTGGAAAGGAAGTTAAAATTAAGTGCGCATTGCTATGTAATTAATAATAAAACTGCATTCATAATATATGGCGTTAATTTAAATTTAACTACACAATTACACAATCACTTTTGAAACTATATCTTATAGATTTAATATAATAACAGCAGTTTAAATAACCATAATAATAGCAGTTTAATTAAAACCTATAATAAGTTGATCAATTACATTACTTACATTACACACACGCACGCACACATCCACAACATAATGAACACACACATTCAACCGTATTAAAATACAAATTGCACACACAATCTCAAATATAAACCTTACCTGTATCGCTGACTACGAAGTACCCCATAGTAGGGGCCAGGAGCCTTGGATCAACAAACGGATGTACTGTGGCCACGGAGCGGTGCAGATGAGCGTCACTCGAGCGTCCCACGGGCGAGTGTTGAGCCAGTCTGGACCTCTCCCCCGACCCGCAGAGTATTGATCTCAGGTTTTTCAGGAGAGCTAACGCCATCTAGATCAAGTTTTAGGATCATACTAATAACGGGGCTAATTCAAATTATACCTTAACTTTAATGAAGTTAAAAAGTAGTTTTTCGTTTTAATGTTAATGACTAACTGTTTTTGCACTATATGTTGTTATATGTAAACCTTTGAGGTTTTTTATAAATATATTTTCACTCAACGATTTGCCACTGTTTTTGTAGGAAAAAATCAGAATCATCAAAACCACCTAAGAACGGTTTAAACTTTCGATATTCGTGTAAAGAAGGATGCCAGATTCCCGTAGAGGCTTTGGCTTGATGTAAAACATTCGGTGACAAAACTAAAAAGTAATTCGATTTGCAAAACATAGTATCAAAAACTGTTGTGTGTTACATTTTTTTTATTGGGAACTACTTTTTAAATAGTCATCTTAAAATTTGTGTAAACTTTTGAGGTTATGTCATTTTCCTTACCCTGAGTAGATACTCACATAATATTATGGTAGCTTAATTGTACTGTATCAACCCATATTCGGGTACTGCTGAGCGCGGGTCTCCTCTCGATTGATAGGTGTTAGGCCGGTAATTGAATTATTTTGATGGCATTCGTTTTCTTTGTGATGATTTTATTTTTAGGAATGACTTATCAGAGATATAGTGATTAGACTCAGGTTCAGGGATTTTTAGTTTTACAGTTCAATTGTTATCGGCACACTGCCACTTTCCACTGATAGTCCTATTGCATAAGATATGGTTTTATACGGAGACGCGTGAAATATATTATGCATATCCAGCTCGAAGGACCATTTTGGTTGCATTCGTTTAAGGTGATATCAGACGGGTAATTTTTCGTTCATTTTCGTCTTACATTCGGCACCTGGTGGTAGGTCTCTCATTATGTAAGAGGCCGTCTGGGTGGGTACCACCGCAATGTCTATTTCTACCGCCAAGCAACAGTGTGCATGCACTGTTGTGTTTCGGTTTGAAGGATATTGTAGCCAGTATAACTACTGGACATAATGAGACTTAACATCTTATGTCTCAGGATGACGAGCGCAGTAGAATGCCACTCAGTATTTTGTCAGTCAAGGTGCTGGATGATGTTGCTACTGTTTATGGGTGGTCGTATCGCTTACCATCAGGCGAACGGCATGCTCGTCTCGTCATTCATAGCAATAAAAAAAAAAAAGAAAAACCTTTCACTCGAAATGAAACGTTTGAACACAAAATGAAACAATAGTGCCGAATGAATTCATTAATGAACCGATCCAACGATGTTGGATATTTTTATGCGCATCTTTCACTCCCATTCCGAATAAGCGAAAAATGAAAAACCTGAACACAGAGTGAATGTTCACTCGCAATGTTCAATGTTCTTACTTGATTAAATGATCACATGTTAAACTAATTCCAAGACGCACGACTTCATTTGAAGAAATCTTGAATGAAAAGAGGAGGTGTGAATGTTCTTTTCTAAGCCACTCCAGCTAAGCCGTGTGAACATGGAATGAAAGAAATGAAGCAATCAATCGATTGAACATTCATTCGAGTGCCCCGTCTGATATCACCTTTAATACTTCTTTTATTCCTCGTAATACATCTTCTTCTTCTTCTTCTTCGGCGTTTCCTTCATGACTGAAGGTCGTGCCCGCTTTGGTAAGCCTTGGTGGTGGCGCTGACAAGCTGCTTCCACTCCACCCTGTCTTGTCGTAATACATAGGTATATATTATATTATGAAAACCGTGCAGATACTTTTCCTACTAAGAAACCGATTATTATAAGCTTCTTACATAACTACGTCAGCTACCTTTAATACAGGAAGTAGTTTACTATTATTATTATGTTGGTCATAATCATGTCTAATCTTTATTTGATTATATCTAATAGAATCTTATGGTGCAGTTAGACATATTCATTATTTATTTGCTGTAGTAAATCAGTATGAAATGTGGGCCATCAATTCAAATGGCGTCCTATCTTATGCTGTGCAGATGAATGCAAATTATCTCACGGTGTATTTCTGTCTAATGCCTAATGAGTTCTTTAAATATTTTTTTGTGTTTCGATTTTTGTTTTGCCATTGTCCCTGTTGCCAATGAAAATCTTTTGCCCTCAATATTACTGAACTTGAAAAGTAGCCTCAGTGTTGCCACACGTACAGTCACTTATCTTGTAGGAGGTCTAGTATATTTAATAACTCAAGATAGTTGTTTTGTATATAAGGTGTTAGTACAATTTGGAATCCGCCTGTTACAACGCTGTTACCGCAGTGGCGATTTCTTGTTTTTGTCTGCCATAAAACAATAAGCCTTTCGGATTGTAACCTTTCTCCGCAAATTGCTCCAGTTAGCCCTTTTTGGTCGTAGACAACAGATTTTTCTTATCTTTGCCCCGAGCACATCAACGAAAGAGAATATTTAAAAATCTATTACATGTTCGTACATGTAAGTATGTACGTGTAAATGAAAACATCAATTATATAGTCTAATGAGCGCTTGCAATAAAAAATACTAAACAGCAGCTCACGTACTTACACTTTTTTTGTTATGTAGATGTTCATGAGATTCACCGCCACCGCGGTCACTCAACTGTTGATTCATCTACTAGTCTGCTTTTACTGCTAAATTATAATTCTACTTAATACTTATTTTTGGTGCATGTAAAGCTCCATTTTGGTGCAATCTGTTTTGAATTCATAACTATAATATCTTTAGTCTCCACACTAAATTAACAAACATGTAAATTCTTTCAAAAACTAACACTAAACTAATTAGTCACATTATCAAAATAGTCTCAGGGGGTGCTGACGTACCAGCAAGAGTGTCGGTCGAGGTCGAACCCGCAACAGTTAACGTTCCCATTGCAAGGTCGTTAATTTTTATATCTGCGCCTCCAGTCTCTCTTTACGTCTCCACTATCACAACGGGGATCAAGTGCTCGAACCGAACACCTTGCCCCGAAGGACCTATACCCAACAAGAGTAACAAGCTTGAATTCCTCCACTATCTGCGATCTTTGATTTGCGTATGACATTAATTTTGCAACCTTTATAATATGTGGTTTAAAAGTTCTTAATTTTCTGCCCTATAATATTTGGGCAGAAGTCTCACCAGTTGAGATTTTCCGTGTATAAGGCTTATAGACCACGACTTTGGATGGTAACCTAGGACTAGCCGCAGCGTGGGCAGCCAACAGGATTTGTTTAGAAACTGTCTTGTCGAAGAGATCGCGTTTAAGTAATGTCTTGGTATATAAAATAACTTTTATCAAATTAAAATCTAATCAAATCATTTTATTTGCTGTATACAGGTTACATGCAGTTACAGATGGTATGTAGTGATAGAAAGTCTGACCGTATTCAACCCTTACTGGGCATGCAAATGAGTGAGCCAGAGATATGTAATACATTCATTAGGTATAATCTATTAAGAAAGTGATACATACTATTCCATTATAATCTTTTTTATGCATTACGCAGTCCGTCAAACCGGAACACAACAGTGCATGCACACTGCTGCTTGGCGGTAGAAATAGACATTGCGGTGGTACCCACCCAGACAGACTCACATATGAGTGACCTACCAACAGTGTTCCTGTTTTTAGACTACATAACAGTTTTATGTCAAGTGCTTTTTAGAGTTTTATAGTTTTTAATGTCAGCTCTAACGAAAAGAGACTCTACATACACATATATTGAAGCATTAAAATTTTCAGGTTTTGGAAGTATGACTTACATGAATCAGTCTGATGAAGCCCACAGATTGATCTAATGCACTTTTTCTTTGGCTTAAAAGCAGTATTTATCTAAGAAGAGTTTGTACAATATAATACGCCATATCTTAATGTAGACTTCACATAAGCATGGTAAGCAGTCAATAAAGTTTGTTGGTTCGCTACCTTTCTAAGTATGTAGGGTGCGTATGAATACTGACTCAGTTTAGTACAAATGTGTCCAATATGGGTTCTCCATGCAGTATTGCCGTTTGACGAAAAAAAAGCACTAGACTCTTATCAAAAATGCGCTAAATCTTGTGAAAATCTGGCGAAATAGCGCTAAACAATTTAAACTTTATTTTCTCGTGAGGGGGGGGGGGGGGGGGGTGCTAGCGTGAGGTTTTACTGCCACATGACAATCCAAAAATTGTAACAGCGCCAGTTTCAGCGCGTACTTATCAAATAAAAAGCGTCTAGGACCTGTAATAATTTGATTATTGTGTTTTATCATAGTTATTTCTTCATGGGGAGTATTATTTTTGTACTTTTTGTTTAAAGTAATTTTATCTAACACAGAGAGCCTATATTTCCATAGAAGACTCCTTTTACGAACGGAGCATGTTTTTAATACCTTAGGTGAGCCATTTTGGACTCTTACAAATGTTAATTTTAATTTCGATTAGTGGAACGCAAAGTGCATAAAATAATTTAAAATAGTTTGTAAAATTCATTAAATGCATCATCAGGGTCATTGTTATTGTATATTTCATTGAAGTTTAATCTTTGCAAGCAATCTATAAATTTTATTATGTTTGTTTCTTCATTGTAGTCTCTGATAAATTTTAACCAATGTTTAATTTTGTAAGTTCTCTTTACTAGGCATTATAGTATCTGAAAAGTATGCTCAGATAGTGCTAGCTCTAAAATTTTTGATTTTGATCCTTTCATATTATTTGCATAGTTGTCAAGGCATGTTTTGCTATTTAACCTTGTGGTTCGCATAAGGAGAGTTTTAAATTAAAAGTAGCTACTAATTGTTCAAACGGTCTGGACGCATAAGAGTTTCTTACTCTATCTATTCTAAAGTCTCCACAAATTACACATTTTTTTACCTTTGTGACACTGTTTGGTGATTAGCTCATTCAAATGATTTAGAAATAGCTTAATATACGGTTTTTTTTATGTTTTGGCGGTCTACATATACATTTTACAATAATTTCATGTTCTAATAATTCCGCAGCAGAGCGTCAATATAATTACTGAGACTAACAAGTTTGGCTTAATGTATCAGTAATGCATAACACATCTAATTTCATGTTGTCATTGTTAGTACATATTAGAAGATCTTTTGATTTTGCCATTAGTCCATCTATATTTTGATGTAATATATGTATTTCATTATATACGAAGTAAGGTATTTTTCGTTACTTCTTTAGATTCACTACTATTATTATTTTCTCCAGTAACGTTTAGTTCAACTTCATTTTCCTTTACATTACTATCGGTTTGCCTGCCCTTATTAGACATTTTAGTTTTCAAGTTGGTTGTCCTTACCATTTCCTTAGTATATCTAATATATTTATGAGAGTGATCTAGTTTTAATATGTCTTTCAAAATAGATCTGCATTTATAAAAAAAAGTAATGTATTTTCCCTTAAGTCTGTGTATACTATAGTTCATGTCTAAGTGACAGAGATTGCTGTATATAAATTTCAATTCATAGTTTAGCTTTTATTCATTAAGAGTTCGATTGTGTGGAACTTCACATACAATTATGTTTGTATTCTTTATTTTTGTTAACCAGCTTTGCAGAGATCATTGAATATCATATTATGGGCTTTGTGATTTTTTCCGGCTAATAATATAATGTAGTCTTCATATCCAAGTTTTTTAATTTCATCTTCTGATACCGAAACTAGGACATTTTGAAGATTCGCACTTGATTTTCATAAGAATGTTACGTTATGATGTTTACCAACTAGGTTCTATAGTGTATTTTGCATGATTCTGCCTTGTTTGCTCGCTAAAAGGATTATTATATGTAAGTTCTCGTAGTCTTTTTTATTTTTACTATGTTCGTTTTTTTCATTTGCAATCGCCTGACTAGTACTAGTGTCACCGTCCGTGATGATTTGATAATTGAGTTCAATGATCTATCTAAGGTTTTTGCTGGTGTGCTTGTGATTTTTGTCACTAGTGTCAATATTATTGTTACCAACAATAGATTCTTTTCTTTTAATTTTTGTTTCCAGATTTAGGTGTACTATATTTGCAATTCGATGACAATCGAAGCTAAGTTTTTTATATAGTTGCAGCGTGTTATTGTTCTCTAATTCACGTTTTAGCTCGGTATTTTGTGTATTAATAATTTCAATCTCCAGGTAACAAGTTTCTAATTCTTTATGTAATATGTTTTTTTTTCTAAAATTTCTTTTGTGTATTGACTGTCGTACAATCAGTTGTTCGGTAGGCTCAAAATTGTATGTTATTAAATTGACTAGTTGTTTGATGATAAATAATTTAAAGAGTAAGTACTTTGTTGTAGTTTTCTATGAGTAACGTTTCAAGTATCACTTTTATCCATATTATTTGAAGAAAAAATAATAATAGTAATAATGTGTATTTCAATTATTTTCAATACACCAGTTGTGACTGGGTTTTGGAGCATAGGGCGTGGCGCAGGAGGCGACTTCTCGTAACGTTAGTCCATCGTGCCGTTGTTACTGATATCGAATTTAGTTCTCAATTTATAGTTGTCAATAAACTTATTATTTCATAAGAAGGGTCTTCCTTTTTTGTGTGGGTATGTTGTGTTTTACCGGTACCGTTTTTGTTACGATCTAATTATAAGTATTATTATCATTATATCATTGATAAGCTTTTGCTCGCGACTCCGCTGGCGTGAGTTGAAGCAATCAAAAAATATATAATCTATGCCAGGCAACGACAAAGCAGTTTTCTTTAAGTGAAAAGAGTGTTAGTAACGTTTCAGTGGCTTCACAGATTGTCTACTACTCATCTTTTATCAGGGACCATATTAAATTCCTACAGGGCATAATTTTTCGAACCGTCAACTTTCATCTCTTACCAGCCGACATTGATATCTTTGGTCGATGAAGTTACTATGCCGTGATTTCGATAAAATATAAGTGCAGTGTTTGTGTAGACTGAATTTAATTATTTTTCTAACTCCTTACTAAGTATCTTTTTTTTTATTAATTTCATCGCGGATGTCCTCATTTTAACGCTCATTAAATATAGTAGCAGTCACAATAACTTTCACGTCGTCGATATTGTTTCAATACTTACATACTAAAAACTGACAGCGCAGGACATAAGGGCTGCAGCTCTATTAAACTCGTCTGCATGGTTTTTAGCAATCTTGCTGAACGTCTAGACGGAAGCATTTGCCTTGTAGCAATTTGCCTACGTTCGCGTTGGCATAAGGTTGACCAACATGTATTGCTAGCTGGTTAATGTGTATATTGCAATTCTGCCCCCAAGTGAAATGTTGTTGATGCGTTTCAATGTGAAGGGCACTGTCAATGTAATTACTTAGCCCTATGAGACGTTAATTTTTTTAGGATGACGAGAGTTTTATAGTTTCTCGCACCAACGTTCTAAAGTTCGAATAGTCTTGCTACTTGTTTTTTTATATGGGCTAGGCCTTTCCCTAGCCCGTATAAAAAATTACCCCGCTACACTGACGGAAGATGATTATCCGTCGTCAGTCGACGCAATTATGCCGGCCTGTTTGAAACTGGTATACACAGGGTGATGATCCCGGGACGCGACATACTTACGTGGCGAGCTTAATACCTTGTGTACAATGATTGTTTTCCGGGCGGATACAGATATCCTGCCACCAGAAAACTACTAATAGCCATTTTTATAAACCCTTGTGCATTTTAACGGAAGACCACCTTGCTCGATTCGTCATTAAGCTTATAAATATATTGGCGAATGTGTATTGCGTATAATCTTTATCGAAAGTTAATGTTCTTGAAAAGTATTTTCTTTAGATTATCTTCCACATTTGACCTATAGGGAACGTGCACGTCGTAAGCACTGCCATCTAGTGGCGCAATCGATACTTGGCATTGACGTACAATATTCATTAAAAGGATGAAAAATAACATTTAATTTGTTGATAATGTATCGCTGTGTATCTCGATGCGCCAAAACATAAAAATAAACAAATCAAATGGTGTGAAATTATATAATGTTCCCAAGAATAGTACCTAAGTACTTACATTCTATGGTTATGTGAAAATCGACAAAAATAATAAAAGCTGTATAAAATATACATACTTATGAGTTCCAAAAGCATTTAGAAATGTTTCGTTACGTAATTTATAAAAATAAATATGTTTTGAAGGTAATATTCAATACAAAAAAATCTGTAATTAAGGGAACATAACCTCCTAATTTTGCTTAAATAACTAGCTCCCATCTAAAAAAAGCATATTCTGGACACGTTGGGTGTAAATAACATTCGGCCGGAACACATATTTTATCATTTTTGTCATATTAAAAGAATATATCAACAAATTATTGTGCTAGTTCTAGTTTCTTTTTTTATCCACCTGTGGCTCTTGTGTCGATTTTGTGCTGCCCCCTATAGTTCGGTGCACGCTCCCTATAGATATTATATTAGGGAGACATGGTATATGTGGTTAGAGTTTTATGGTTACGTGATTTTAGAGGTGAAAATAATGAAAAATATAAACACATTTCGATTATTTTATTCCATTAAATACAGATGAATCATTTCGTTTTGGTTAAACAATATTGAGATACGACATCCAGATTATTTCTACCACCCTTGCTAGTAGTGGAAGGGAGTAAAGCTGGGGTACACTTATACTAGTATACTGAGTGAGACGTCACAACCTAAACATAAAACATGTTACATGGTTATTTATCCTAGGGATTAGTATGCTTACAATCTACAAACCATTGCGGTAATAAAAATGGTTTAGCATAAGAGAAATATACATTGTAAAATCAAAAAATAATAAAGCGCATCAATAAATCACAGAATATTAAATTAACACTACAATATAAAATAATTTTGAAGAATGTTGTGTTGTTTTAATACTTAGTAAAGTAGTTAATTGACGTTTAAAATACATTTGATATCATTTTTATACATAGCACCTTTTTTATCACAGGAATAGCCTGGATAATATTTAAGTACTATAATACCCTGACTAAGTTAATTAGTCTCTCATTCTAAATCCACTTTAAAAATAAATAAAATGTACTTTACTTAAATGGAAAATTTGTGTGTACCTAAATATTAAAATATAAAAGCAATAAATAATCTAAAAAGGATTCTATAAAAAACTGCTATTTCGGACTGGATTTTAAAAAAGAGGTTTTATTACATTATACATTATGTAATGAAAACTTTGAGTATTTACCAATGGAGATGGTATGGCAATAATGTGCACACAATTTATTCTGTCAATCCTGAGGGAATAATCCACATGAATATAGTGCATACGAACGCACACTCTGACATTCTCGGCAACACCAACTCATAACACGCATACATGTATTATATTTTGCGTAACTATAAATTTTTTAGACGTAAGTACACTAAAGCAAAATTTCTAGTGATGACCATTTGTGACGAATCCTCCTTACTAGTTATCTGAACTATAGTTCATGTCATTATAATTCATATTTTATCAGAAAGTTCGTTCAATTAGTTCTTCATTTACGTGTCCCTGCACTGTAAGTTCGTTGCTATGATACCGAGTATCCGTTTGGCGGAATAAAATTATTGCTCTTGACACCTGTCTGTCGAAATCGGTCGGACATTAATATTAGGATTATATAAAGTTACGATCACAATTCACAAAAATAATGCTTATATATGATAGGAAAGACCATGTTCTTGGAAATTTTAAGCTTCACTGGTCGCCTTTTACACAATAAAATAGCAAAAATCACAATTTCTGCGGAGTACCGTTTAATGTCATTATAGCATAATGTAATGACAGCAATCGCACGCCACATAGGTTTTAATAAAAGTTTATGACCAACTGGCGCATGCATGACCAACGAAGGGTTCGCCTGGTCATGCCATCTCCTTTGGTAAATACTCAAAGAATGAAAATATCAGATACATTTTTATGCCTATTTTTATAAGTAAAAGGAAATGACACTGAAGGTTTGTAACTGTATGACTATAAATAATATCTTCAATGACACTACAGATTTTCGATTTTGATGAGTTTACTGTAAGTATGCTAAAGTGATAATTTTAAAACGTTAATGTACTAACAGGCGTCACATGAGAAAGTATTGTTTAAGAAAAAATATGCAAATTGTACTATTGACATGTATTAGGAGTTATAAAATTTTTAATTGAATTGTGTAAATACTATTACAAAGAAACCCAGTATATTTATTATAAATTAAACAATAAGTTAACATCCAGCCGAATGGGATTATCACCGGAATTTTTTAAAAATTAATTTGAATTCAACTCGCAAATCATTAAAATTGTAGATTTTACCAAAAATATTCATGAAGGAGACGTATAGCCAGGCGCGTGGTGAGTCTGGGCATCGCGACCCCTTTAGATGTTCAAAGCCCTTAGGTATACACGTGAATGTAGTAAATTTTGCTATCACGATCCATAATCGACCATTTGACTGTTGAAATACCTTCCACAAACCCCATTAATACTAATTTATAATTGAAATGTAATAACAAAACTTTCTTTTGAGACGCCATTAAATGTTTAGCTCAATCCAAATATTTATTGATCAACAAGGGATTATAGAAAATCAGTCTCCAACGTTACGAATTTCAAGTCCAACCGTTACCTATTCGAATTATGACTCAATAAAATCTGTAAACTTAAAACAAATTATAAAACTAGGTTTCACATACACACATTAAGTTATTGATATTATTTTTTTATCATTCACTCGTTACATTTAGGGCCTCTATTACAGTGTTTAAGTAAACTTTAATCGACAATTAACATTAAGTTAGTGTAGGAAGTACACATTTGAGTATAAAATTTCAAGGGCATGTATGTAAATTTGACGACTACGACTTACTCAGACGTGGAGAAATAGATGCTTGGCAAAACATTAGAGAAAGCGTTAAATCGATAAAATATTAGTAAACAATAAGTATCTATATTTTACTTGCCACTCAAAATGGCTAAAGGGTAACTTACACCAAGTTTTTACTACAGAATACAGATACGTGATAAATGAAAGAATGAAGTAGTACGGCCTTTCATTGAATGTACCTTGAAGACCTATACTGCCTACCAAAACTTGCAGCATTGTGTAAATTGGTCTTCATATTGTACATGCTAACACCTCAGGTGTCTGAAGTATGAAACTTAAAATATAAGTATATCGTAAATTGGTTAAATATTACTGGCATTTTAATCATAGTTTCATTATTTTATAAAATATTATTGCCAAAAAAGCATAGATCTTATATATTCTATGCAGTGAGTTCGGCATTAAATTTTAGTAAACACAAAATAATTAAAAATACTGCGCGCCTTACCTAAATATAATTAATTTGTGAAGTAATTTACCGATCTGGATATCCAGATGAAATTGACTGAAATTTCTGGGAGCGTTTAAATCCCATGAGTTTTGACGGCAATCAAACTAGATTTAATTCGGAAAACCCAGTTTGGGTAAAAGCAATAGCTTTGAGGAGTCGGAACTTTAACTCTAGAGGGAATGACGACATTTACTTAAGCGATTTTTTTGGTGGTCATTAAAGGAAGCCGGGAAAGGCCCCGGGTGACAGCCTTGTAAGCCATGGTGAAAAGCTATGATGTAAGATTGTAGTCAGTAAGGTTGTTGAAGACAACAAATCCCGCAGTGGCTTCCTCATGTCTCATTAATAAAAAAAGCCTGACAGACTGTAAGGCATCTGAGATTCTGAATTGAAGCCTTCCCTACGCCATTAATGACCGTTTTTTACTATCCTATGCCATTTCGGCTGACAACAATAGAGTAAAACCTTATCTTATTAATTATCTCTACTCTCTAGTATAGTCAAGGCTA
Organism: Sphinx pinastri; assembly: GCA_947568825.1. NCBI lineage: Eukaryota > Metazoa > Arthropoda > Insecta > Lepidoptera > Sphingidae > Sphinx > Sphinx pinastri. The sequence goes on along the minus strand of OX387614.1, from coordinate 2,447,679 downwards.
TCAAACTTCAGATAGATTCTGAAACTCTCCGGCTGCATTCTCAATGCATTGCGATGATAGGCGCAGAGGGTTCAGCAAATATAGCTATAATTATGCTGGATCTCTGGACGGGGTATTGACGGAATATGACTCGTATGAAGGAACCGCTATGCCGATTATAATCTACATAATAATTACAGTGGCTCTTCCCGTATTCATATAAAGTATCACACACTCTGGCGATAATTTTGTAACCAGAGAATGTTCTAAAATTCATGTAAGTTTGATCTTATTGCCATTTATCTCGATCTATTGGAAGTTTGCTAGCCAAGACTTTATGTATTATATCTAAAACATCATACAATAAAATTACGTGTAACTTACCTCCTATTTAAACACATAATACATGTAAGATTTTTATCTCTAACGTTTGAATAACAAGTGTTGTAAAAATAATTATAATAACAAGTGAAGTTGTAAAATTTAAAAAATAAATGACATAGACGCCGTTCAAAAATAGAGTATAATTTAGCCGAATATATTGGTTAAGAAAACAAAAATCTTATCGTCTAGTTACATATTATATAGTAAGTACATTTATTTACTTTACTACACACTTGATGTATTAATATGAATAACAGTTGGCGTTTAAAGCCCTAGTCCTTGTTCGACTAAACTGTCTAAAATATATAAACTGTATTATAACCATCGGTGTGTGCGACTGATAAGTTCTTATTATCGTATTTGGCATTTTTATATCATGCGTGCGGCCGATCTTGTCGTACGACGACTTGCACAAGGCGTTCGTTAACATATATTCTGCCCTGGCTTTAATTTTTTTCCTAACATACTTCCTTCCGTAAATTTTATTGTCTTTTAAGATAGATTACATCTAAGGAATACCATAGTTTCACTGGCACCATTCGAATCTTAGTATACTAATGAAAAAAGAAACTAGTTTTACTTTAATGAAATGATAAAAATATTGTTTGTGCGTCACTAAAGCAGGGAATAAACGACAGAGTAAAATTGTAATAGGAACCAAGTTTTCAATAGGATAAAATATTATATTTGTGCCTCCTTGAATTCTATCGTATTCAGTAATGTTATTCCTTGCCGAAAGTCATGTAATAAATATCGACCTCTAACATTCGAACAAATGTAAGTAGAGGTCGGTCGACTTGAGGTACAGCAGCGGTTGGTCAAAACAACCGTAAGTGAACATCAGTCGGCTAAAACTAGGCTAAGCCGACATATTGCACTGAGACACTATTTGTAAGTCTGAAGCAACCCGCGGGCAATCAGTAACTGTGGATTGTTAACTTCAATCATCTATTCAGATTAAATTGTATGTTCAGTACCAATAATTTAATTTTAATTTTTAAATTGTAAACGTCGAGAAAGTGTGGTATACCACAAGACACATTATACATATATTAACCGTGTAAAAAATCAGGTCGTCTAAAGCAGCTCATAATCACGCACTATTGATGTTGCTTTCAGAGGTGACTAGCAATAGCACTGTTCCTATTTTCTCGTGTCTAAAACTACCTATTTAAGCGGTTGAATAGTTTCATGATGTTAAGTAGGTTATCATAATTATAGCATGTTTTATAACAATTCTCAATATAAAAAAATTAAAAAGTTTTTTTACTAATAGAAAAAATATAAAAATACCTGCGGTCGAATTATTATGTCATATTCAGCGTATACCATTTAGTGTTAAGTGCAATAATTAACAACTAAAGTTTTATTTTTCCAAAACATTTTTTCATTTTGATTATTTTTACAACAGTTTTTTTTTTTTAATATTGGTCAATATTTATAAGCGACAGCTAATTTGACATCTCGGAAAACAACTTTCACTATCAAAGATTGTGCACCGACTTCAATAACAATGGAAATGGCCAGCAAGTCATGATAAAAATCAACCATATCTTCTGTGTAGTAGGCGGACAGGGCAGACGTCCGTGGGCGCAGTAGTCCACCACAACACTGGACTAGGACAGGACACACGGAAGGCATTGGATGAATCAGGTATAATAATATGCCCACGGACAAAGGAAGGTAAGGGTCAATAAGAGACCACGACGTTGGGTAGTAAATTAAAGTTCAAAATATGAGGTGACACTTGATAATAAATCGGTGACGGATGATTGAATTTTGAAATGAAAATCATAAATTACCTAGGTGTGAAGTTAGCTGTGGCTTACACCGTGATATGATACTGATAAAATATTGTCTATAAAATTATTTATATGCCTAAAAGATATTTGAAATTCATTAGGACTTGTAGTTGACTATTTTGTTTGGTACATAATGTAGAAGGAATGTTGACAACTGTTGTTAAAATTTACTTAGAATTAATTTTAATCGTCTGATAAATTTGGGAGTTATGTATGTGTTTCGAGCATATTTTATTTTCTATCTTCATTTAGCATACATAGAAATTTGACGTCTGTTTAATATTATTTTTCTGTTGTAAGATGCTCCCCTGAGCAAACGGCATTGAGCATTCGTTCCATACATTTCGGGTCACGATTTACGGGCGTCAATATGCTAAGATGTACGAATAATAATATACTTAACAAATAAATTGTAGGTCTCTTTGAAAATTTTAAACTACCATAATGATTCTTATAAAATTGATAATTTAGTATTGTTAGTTGCAAATTAAAATGATGTGCACTTTAGAAGAAGATGCAAGGAATTCAGCGGCAATTTCAGTACAATTTCAGCCGCAATTTTACGCAAAATCAACATTATAAAACATTTGAAACTGAGTAAAGATAACATATTGTCCAAATATTATATGATGTATAATTTTTTTTGTCTGTATTACAAATTTCGAATTAGATAGCTTCTGGTAAGCGCGCCTTTTTGCTGGGGGGAGCCCCTTAATATTGAACTATAAAAGTTAGTCATATTTGAACAGATTATTGTGTTTTTTTTTGCATTCCTTATAATTTTTTGTAATTTATATTTGTTTAATAATTTAAATATTGTCAGGACCTCAGTTGCAAGTTAGTGAAAAACCAAATTTGCTGATATGGACTCATGAAATATGCGACATTCAATTTTTCCCATGATCCGATATCGTCCTCAAGTCGGACCGTTGTTATCGGTTAAAGGGAATGCGTCCACGTTAAGACTCCTATTGTGGTCATAATCTTTTGTACAATTTGTCTCCTTAAAGGTAAGGACCTTTAACCTTGCTTTAACCCTTTAACAAGGGTTAAAGCAAGTAACAAAAGCACGTCAGATACAAATAATTAATTATTAACCCGGATCTTCATGATGTTCTAACATAATCTTTAATTGAAGAAGTATTCGGGTTACAATTGATGTCACTGCGAGCATACTTTAAGAAAATTAATGACTTCATGACGATAACACCTGCGGGATTTATCAATTAAATTATTTACACGTGCACACTTGGCGGCTGCAAGTGTTGCAGGGTAGACACATGAGAATTTATTTGGGTCGTACACATGTTTGTAAAATGTGCCGTTGGTTGATTAATGCATCATGATTCCAGGACATGTTCAAGTCCGTTGTGGTTGGTCTGCTCGGTCTGTTTATTCTGTTAACATTGTTCAGATTTCCTACTCGGCTTGCTTGACTTAGACTTTTCGGCGCGTTCGGCCTGCTCAGCGCGTTCGTTCTGTTCAGCGCACTTGGCCTACTTAATGCGCTCGCTCTGTTCAGTGCACTTGGCTCGTTCAGGGCACTCTCTTTGTTCAGCGCATTCGGCCTGCTCAGTGCGCTCACTCTGTTCAACGCACTCGGCCTGCTCAGTGCGCTCACTCTGTTCAGCGCACTCGGGCTTCTCAGTGCGCTCACTCTGTTCAGCGCACTCGGCCTTCTCAGTGCGCTCGCTCTGTTCAGCGCACTCGGCCTTCTCAGTGCGCTCGCTCTGTTCAGCGCACTCGGCCTTCTCAGTGCGCTCGCTCTGTTCAGAGCACTCGGCTTGCTCAATGCGCTCGCTCAGTTCAGGGCACTCGGCTTGCTCAATGCGCTCGCTCAGTTCAGCGCACTCGGCTTGCTCAATGCGCTCGCTCTGTTCAGCGCACTCGCCTTGTTCAATGCGCTCGCTCTGTTTAGCCCACTCGGTCTGCTCAGTGTGTTTACTCTGTACAGAACACTGGGCCAGCTCAGTGCACTCGCTCTGTCCAGCGAACTTAGCGAGCTCATTGCACACGTTCTGTTCAGCACACTTGGCCTGCTCAGTCCGCTTGCCCTGTTCAGCGCACTTGGCCTGCTTAGTGCGTTCGACCTGTTCAGCGCACTTGGCCTGCTTAGTGCGTTCGACCTGTTCAGCGCACTTGGCCTGCTTAGTGCGTTCGATCTGTTCAGCGTACTTAGCCTGCTTAGTGCGTTCGATTTGTTCAGCGCACTTAGCCTTCTCGGCGTGCTCAGTCTCCTCGGTTCGCTCCACCTCCGCCGATGGGGTCATCTGCTTGACTAGCTTCATCTGTTCGATAAACTCGGCCTCCTCAGGCGCCTTGTGGTTTTCACCAGCACCTTGGCGTACATTACAATTGCAATGTAAGTTTTTGGGCCCGAAATCTATCAGTCTTAAGTCGTGAGGATTCGTAATGGAATTAACAGAATGGTCCCTCATAGCTTGATGATATTTGCTACACCATCGGTTATGTACGTGGCACACGTGGTCGAGATGATCAGATTTAACATCCTTTCTATCCTGGTTCAAATGGCTGGACTCTTGGCATATAGTAGAGAATTCCCAATAACAGTTGTTTGGAAATGATTCAAATCCGTTCGCATGCTGATTAGATCCCTGTATTTGGTCGTCACCGGCTGCGGCGGCGTCGTGTTGGGCTGGTGGTGACGGACAGTTTGAGTCATCATTATAACAACACACGTATACCAACTTTCCCGTGGTATGGTTGTATGGTTGGTATGTGGTATGGTTTGGTCCAGGTATCGCCTCGTGGTATTCAGGTAAATAGAAGTCCACGGGGCTTGCAACCCGCACAACTACGTCGGACTCTTCAAGCGGCACCTCAATTTCCATGTCGTTTAGACTAGTCTCTCGTTGCGTCTGGCAGCACCAACACTCAGGTAAATTGCACGCACAATAAGTCTCTCTGCCCAATTTATCGAGCTTAGGATTTTCATAAACAGCCGTGTTGGCCGCTAGGGGGAATTGGTGCGATACTTCATTTGGTTCAATGATCTGGTAGCCATTTAGCGAAGGTGTCTCAGTTGACGTACATGGCCACTCCGACGGCTCAGGCAACGTAGGCGGCTCAGAGGATCCAGCCGCTAGGTGCAGGGACTCAAGTCTGTTGGTCGCCTGGTTATCGCTGGTAGGCTCAGGGGTTTCCGCCCAAATAATCGAACTTAAATCGCTGTCATAGGCTTCGTTTTTAACGTGAAGTGTGTTAGTGGCGTTTTCAGGGTAGTTATCCGAGGGCACCTGGTAAATATAATTAGTAGCCAGATAAGGCCATATGGATGGGTTATAATAGAAACTTGACATAAAATAACCATAATAATAAGGACATATGTTCCCTGCATTCAGATTTTTGTACGGATTACAAAAATAATGATACCAGATACCACGACGGCAGTGGCTGACTCTAACGCCAAATTGATTGGACGGGGCATATTTGTATGTCGTCTTGCATAAAGGGGTGCACTGGAAATTGCTCTTATTAGTTAAAGTAGTAGACGGTTGATTCACAATAGTGTTGGTGGAGTAGTCGTATGTACTGTAGATGCAAGGGAAATCTATGGTCGTATTTGTAGTATTGCAAGATACGTCGTAACGCGATCTAGGCATGCGCTGGCGACAAGAGGGCGGTACACCGATCACTTCATGGTATTGGCTAAACTGGCCAGAGTAAAAGTTATCGTATATGAGTAGATTCTGCCCGTCGATGTAATATCGGTTGGGGTTGTGGTCGGGTGCGTGAGCCGGGCGATAATATTGATGATACCATTGGTAACCATATTCAGTCATATGTCTTGTATACTCCGCATTATAATTGCAATTATAATTACTCGCATAATTATTTGGCGGAGGAACAAACACGGTTACCACACACCTGTCAGGGTTAGGTTCTTTTTGCTTGGGTCTAGCACCATACCGTTGGTATGAGTCTCGATGTCCTGGGTCACTCCTGCGGTTGGGTTGATATGTTGTTTTGTTGTTAGACTGATCCCGGTCGCGGTCGCTCCATATGTTGTGCGTAACGTGGGATCCTGAGGGCTGCAGATTCGTTGGACGACGTTCCCTGCTGCTCCCGCCCCGATAGACGCCGCTGCCCCCGCTTTGTTGGTTGCTGGATCTGTCATTTTTCGTAGTTAATTGATTGTATAAGTTTTGTTGCTGTCGTATGGATGATTGATGATGTTTATTATCACTGCGATAAATGTTAGGGTGCATTACACTATTATTATTGTAGGGGTACATTACATTGGTATGCCTTGGCTCCTGATTAGTTGTATTAAGATGTTGATTGAATCTGGCCTCGTTGGTTTTGATTTCCTCTACCTGTTGGTTTAATATTTCAAGCGTTTTGGCGGGATACTTTCGATTTTTTGGTTCTTCGTCGCTGGAAGAGGATGCGTCTTTATGGCGCTGGTGATAACTCTGACGTGTCCAGGGGGAGCGCTGGTTGGCTGGGCGTTGTGTATTTTCGGTGCCATGTGTTCGTTGACGGTCCAGCGCTGGGGCAAACTGCTAGGTGTCGGTAAGGTGATAGTGATTCAGAACTTTGTGGTGGTTTCCTGTGCGGCCCGCCAAGTCATAGTTAAGTTGACGTCTGCTGGCCTCCGCGTTGTAGTCGAGCTGCCTGCTGCCGGCCGCCGTACGGTAATCTGGAATTAGCATATTATTTTTTTATTTAGAACTTTGAATAATTAATTATTATGAAACAATATACATGACACGCGAGGAGGCCGACAAGGATCTTAATGAACGTGGTCAAAATCGACACTAACGTCCGCCATCTTGTGAAATGTTACCACATAAAAAAATGTTGCCTACATCAGTAGATAGTCATCGTAAGATGTATTGTAAATCAGTTTTTCTTATAGAACAGTTTAAATTTACAAGCTAGCCGAGATGCTTCTTATGCCATCTGTTCAGCCTTCCTCTTGGCCTCTCGCCCTCTTCTCCCTCAGACTCTGATTCTTCTCGAATCCTTGTACGTGAGACTAGATAACCCAACTGAATCAGTTTTGCCTTGGTCTCCTCAGACAGAGCTCTACCAGCTTTGCTTCCTTCATCTTGCGTACATACTGTCGATAAGCACTGCATGGGAAGAGGTGTCAGGGACACTTAGAAGTTTTTACCTACCATCTTTTGGAATTTAGCATACGCTATTGGTGCATAGTATTGATCAGGAAAATGGGCGTCATTCAGCTTAGGGTATGAGTTTGCGTCTCTCATTCTGCTAGAGAGCATTGAAATGTTGAAGATTAAAGAAAAGAATGTAAAATTTATAAATTTATCTAATAAAATAGGTATTCAATTGGAAATAATATTTTTAGAAAGAAAGAAGACTAAAAATTTTACGATCGAAGTATGAAAAAACTATTATAAATATATTTTTTTTATTAATTATTGAATAAAAGAAATAAGAAGAATGTTTAATGGAGATTTAAGAAAATAAATTATGGAGGAAATATAGAAAAATATTTAAGAGGAAATAAAAAACCTTAAGCGAGAAGAAAGATGACAAACAAGTATATAACAAAAAAATTAAGAAATACCATGAGTATCACAACGGTAAATAAAGTTGGAAGACAGATAAGAAGGAGGGGTAGGAGAGGCAAGAATAGAAAGACAGTAGTGAGCGCACGAACGGCGCTGACGGATGGGAAGCCATTTTAACTGCGATCGATAAGAAGAGATGTGGTCAAACTTGCGAAGATTATAAACGAATCGAATGTAGTTATTAAGAAGACGATCGAGTTTGTTGAGTAAATCTGCATTCAGACCAAAGTAGCCACACATCACCATGGTCAATAACCGGGAGGATTAAGGTTTGCACAAGCAGTCTTGGGTTTTGGGCGGAAGGTAATTCTTCAGGTGATACAGAGAGCGAAGTGTACCGATGACATTCTGGCTAACAGAGGTCACCTGGGGTCGCCAGCTCAGTGAGTTTATGAGATTAATAAGAAAATATAATGTAGGTAAGATGTTCAAAAATAAGAATAAACAATGAATATATAGATTTTGTAAAAGTAAATGAAGTTACATTTTCGTGTGTTTATATTGAATACTAGACTTTTTCTCGCGGCTTCGCCCGCGTAAATGAGTTACTCCGGGATAAAAGTCCCGATCATATTTTCCCGGTATAAAAAGTAGGCTATGTTACTCACTGATAATGTAGATATTAGGGAAAAAAAATTTAAAATCGGTCCCGTATATTTTGAATTTATTCGATACAAACATACAATAATACAAATCCTTCTCTCTTTATATATTAGTATAGACTAGCCTTTGTTCGCGGCTCCGCCCGCGTGAAAAAGTTTTTCCGGGATAAAAGTCCCGCTTTATATTTTCCCGGAATAAAGCCTATGTGTAAATCCAGGACATCATCTACCCGTGTGCCAAATTTCATCGAAATCCGTTCAGTAATTTTGGAGATGTGCAGTAACAAACAAACAGAAACACAGACAGACAGAAAAAAAAGAATTACAAAATTCGCTGATTTGTTTTCCATTACTCTTCTTTAGTCACCCCCTTTCTTTTTTATCCCATTTCTTTAAATGTACAGACGCACCGGTTCTACTATTTTATTACATGTATAGATTAGTATAGATTCCAATTATAGTTGTTTTACTTTCTTAATACGAGTTCTAATAGAATTAATCAAGAAGATGAAGCATTCAAAACCAAGCTTTTTATATCTGATAACATAATATGTAAAACTACGCTTTTTACTTTTAAACTACTTTGTCTAGGATTATAAATTATATCCAGGTTTTTTAGGAACTTGCATAGTTATTACCGATCAGATATTTCACGAATTATGTAAGTTCAATAAAAACCGGGATCTGTTTAATTGTTGTGAAATTGAGCATTAAGTAACCCCCTCCTGTCACTATCACACGTTCGTTAAGATCCTTGTCGGCCTATTTTATTTATTGTTTTTTTTTGTTGCATTACATTCAGAGAGCCTAATCGGATGTCGAAAAATGTAATAAGGATGGTCGATGAGACTTGTGAGGACCTGTGATTTGAAAATCCTTTGATAAAAGCCTGGTCAATACTTCTATGTTAATGCTTATAAATGCTGACTTGTTTCACTGGATATAATCTGTTTGCATTGTTATTAAATCGTCGCATGACATGTAAATTTGTATCTCCTTTAGCGATTACCTACCACTTGTGATTCCTGATACTGGTGCTACCGCGTGATTGTCGCGTTTGCTACTTCCAGCCGCCGCGTAATAGTCGCTTTGGCTTCTCCCTGCTCCCGCATGATAATCGTGATCTACCGCACGATAGCCGTGCTGGTTACGCATAGCTTCCGCTTGGTAGTTGATATGTCCTGTACTTGTACCCGCCTGGTAGTTGAGTCCAGCACTGCTGCCCGCCGCGTAGTATTCGTGGTCGGTACTCTTGGCTCCCGCAAGATAATTGGGTTGGTTATTACCAATGCTAGCTTTAGTATGTAAATGGTCGCGTTGGCTGCTGCTGGCTCCAAGGTCAAAGTTTTCTTGGTGTCTCGCTACTGATTCAAAGTAGCGCTGGGTGTTTTTGGCCGCTGCCTGATTGTCGCTTATGCTGATTTTGATAACTGTGTCTTCATTACATTGGCCGGTGGGGGCCCTCGCCTGGTCGAAGCCGATCCGCTCCTGGTCGTCCCTGCCACCTGAAGCAAACCAACCAACCTTAGATTACTAAAATATTTCACTTACCTAGATAGCAACAATGACATACAGTTGAACGGTTACGGTACGCTTGTTAATTTGTTGCTTGTTTTGCATTTGGACAACAATATGTGTGGCCTTAGTACAATGTTAAGTCAGCAGGTTATCATTATATGATTAACATTACAAATAAGTGTGTTTTCCCACGACTATGTGTGTATTCAAAGAATTGTTTGGTCGCACGGTTTTGTTGCCCTGGCCGCTGACGGTTACAATATCAGAACTTCGGTTCTGCTTTTGTGAGTCAAGTGGGTGGGCCCATTACTCCATTCAACATTATCATACCAGTTTAAACAACCTTAAAGAGTTGACTAGACAAAATGAAACTAAAATACCTGAGACAGCCACCGAACCACCCAGTGACGAGCACGTAAGTTCACTTCACTAAGAACTCAGGGCAGGTTACCTTTTAAAGATTTCGGGCATATCAGGAAAACCTAGGAAGGATACTTTTTGAGGATTTTTTTACTTTTTAGACACACACTTACGCCTTTTATTCACGAAGGGATCAGCAAAGGCGCAACTACTTTTCCACCCACTTTTCGCCGTGCGTATTCCGTCCCATGACGTGACAGGGGGCGAGCCTATCGCCATATCAAATCAATTAAAATCATTTATTTGTAATCTCGGGTACAATTCCAGACTCCGGGCTGATAGTGAGTAGAAAAACCCAATATCATTTTGCCCGACACGGGGATCGAACCAGAGACCTCGACATTGCAGTCGTAACATAATACAACTACGCCACCGAAGCAGTTGTATTACCACAGATATAAAATAAACGATTATAGGGACTATTCTGATCTTTTAAATTACGTTTTTTTTACATATTTTGTTTTTATCTATACATACCTCGTAACAAACAAATAAATATTTATTTATTTATTTACAATAAAGCCCTAAATACCCTGTCAGGGTGTCGGCTATTCTAATAACTAAGTATAAAAAAAATATAAATCTATTGCTATTAATAAGATAATTTATAGCTAGATACCCGAGTATCTGTCGTAGAAAATTATTCTGGACAACCTGCAGGCGCTCAATCCGACCGGGTGGTATGTGAGAGAACGCGGGTACTGCGTATGTCATGATCGGCCTAATACATGTCGTAAAGATACGTATCTTGTTGCGGATAGAGAGCTTACTCTTTTTGTTGACGAGCCAGTAGAGCTGACTTTTTGCGCATGCGGCTCACGCGCGTACCGCATTAACATGTGGGATGAAGGACAGATTTCGATCAAGGATCACTCCTAAATATTTTACTGTATTGGTCCATGGGCTGGACTGTGAGAACATTGTGACAGTAGCGTTAGGCACTGAGGGTGCGATACTATTCCTAGTGAAAAGGATTGCCTGGTTTTTGGTGGGATTAATTGTGATTCGCCATTTGCTTAACCACTCGCAGAGTTTGTCGGCAGCGTTCTGCAAAAGGCGAATCAACTGTGTTTTATCTCTACGTGAAGCGTAGATGGCAGTATCGTTAGCGAAGAGTGCCAGATTGGTATTATTCGGCTTTGGAATATCGCTAGTGTAATGCGAGAAAAGAAACGGGGATAATGCGGAGCCTTGCGGGACTCCGGCTGTGATGGAGTGTCGGGAGGATAGGGTTCACTCCACTAGATAACGAAAGCCGCAATTAGATTTGTGTTGTGATTATTTTTAATACAATCATTTTTATTAATTTCTTTAGATTTATTTTCTCTTAAATGATTTTTTTTTTCTATTTATTAGGTTCACAAAACTGGTTACAAACAATTGAAATTCATAAAATATAGCCATACTAATATACTGTTATTACACATATTTGCAACCTTCTAGATGTGAACACGACATGCATGAATTAGAAACGGTTGGTAAAACAGGTAATTGACTATCTGATAAGTACCCTTAAGTGTCAAGTGACTGGTACATAAAAAAAATATTTATTCTACTTTGGTTGTGATGACCATTGCATTTCTGACATTTATCAATAACGAGACTAAACGTGCGTTGCTCGCGTTTTAAAATTTACTTTATGTGGTAAGCGTAAGATCGAATTTGTGTTTAGTCAATCAAAATTTGTGATAAAAAATGCTATGCAATAGCTTTACCGCGGCAGTCTCCGAATGCCACACGTATGTTTTTTTTTAAAAAAGCTATCAATCGATAATTTGTCGTAAAACTAATTTGAGGATAACGTTGTGGGTTACACATTTATTATTTGTGGCATTTGCATGTATTTTATCGACTTAATTCATAATTGACTTAATTCATGTTGTCCCATTATAATAAATAAATAAATATCAAGCACACACATCCGCCGGTGATCGGGGGGAGAGGTAGGCAGAGAGCTCCTTGCAAACGTCAGCTGTCACACTTGACAGCTAACACACGTCAACCTGACATTTGCCAGACTGTTTGATACACTCATAAGTATACACTTTAACTTATTTAAAATTATTAGTGTTTTCTACCAGGTTTTCTTTTGTTTAACATCAGTTTAAGTTGTAATTTTTTTAATAAAGTAATTTACTAGATACGCTTAGCTATTTGATCCTGTTGATAACACGTTAAGGACCAGTTTTACCAGTTCCTGATAAAGTTCCAGATAACTATCTGGCATATAACGGTATCAAAGAAATAAATTTGACAGATTACTAGTGTTTTTTTCTGCCAGATATTTCTATTCTAGACCTGTGAAACCGAAAGTTGTAGGTTATATGGCGGATAAGTTCCGAATATGCTATCAGGGACTTAATCTGCAAGTGGAAATCGGCCCTTAATATAAAATAAATTTAACGTTAACTTCGCGTGTCAGTTCATAAATATTTTCGCTTAAGCTTATGTTGGTTAAGTTTGAATTCGCATAATATTGGCATGCAAAGCCAGCTGTGGGCTTCATAAATATTCTTTTCTTAAAAACTTTTTTAACAAATTTTTAATACTGTACAAAAATAATGCCCATTTTAAAACACACTAGCAAATAAGCAATACATAGTATTGTGATTGATACGTATTAGTAGGCAGCAGCTCTTATAGGAAGTGATACTTAGAATCTAAACGAGCGCAGCTATGCCATATTTGGATATACCAACCATTTTCTTTTAATATTGCGGCCCTCTTGTATGGACCAGTTGGGGAAATTAAAGTTTATAAATGAAACAACCAACATATTTTATTAAAATACATACAGTCTCTAACATAGCATCACCATGATTTTAAAGTCATAAGAAATAGGATAATAAAAACGCCTCACTAATAAATAGTTTAAAGTTCATTTATTAGTATTCAAGTAACAATTGACAATAGCCTTGCTTTATATAGATATCTCGTATAAATACATCAATTCAGCTCGTTGACGCAGTTCACGCAGTAGTGGTAGTGATGCGAAACAAGTGTTTTTTTTTAAGTATGTCATTAAACTTAATAATTCATCATCATCTGATGACGTCCACTGCTGAACATAGGCCTTCCCCAAAGATTTCCAGACGGACCTGTCAAAAGCGGCCCGCATCCAGCGCGTTAATAATAACAATATGACAATATAGTACATTAGCATGTCACATAAACTACTTACGGTGTTATTCATAACAAATTATCATTTTCTTTATGAAATATTGTGAACTGTCTTAAATGATGTTGTTGGGAGTTCTTTGTTCATCAGCTCGGCCCGAGCGAGGTACTTGCGCATGTGCGTCATTTCAAACTGCTCATGCGCGGTGACCCGACCTGCAACCCAAGCCGCAGCCCGGGTAACCGACGGAAGTACGACCCGGCCGCAGCTCAACTAGCCCGGACATTGGTCCTGCGTCTTGCACATGCGCAAACGACCCGGGTTTACGACCTCCTACGATGCATACAGGCAGGCTACCGAGCCCACGCCTGGGTAGCATCCTTGTACTAAAATCCGAGCTTCCGAAGTAGTATCGTCGGCCATTTTGTTAGGTTCCCATTTGCCACATGTAGCCCGCCATTTTGTTATCCAAGCATTTCACTTAGATGCGTCTTTGTTACATTTTCCGCCATTTTGTCGCCGTCTTTTGCCATTCTGTTATGCATCTATTTACCGAACATTCTTGCACTTTGTATCGTCCGCCATTTTGTGATGTAATATTTGCAAGTGTCATCCGCCATTTTGTTATCTGTTTCAGAGTTAAATTCTTTGCACATGCGTGAGCTTTACAGGGCCGGGCGGTTCGAACGCCATTTTGTTATATAAAAGTTGAACAGGGTGGCGATTTCCGCCTTTTGTAAATATTGTACACGATACCGTCGCCATTTTGTGATGCAACGACTTAAATGATTTTTAGCGATATTTGACACCGACGGATTTAATACAAAATTGTTTGTTGGTTTAAAATAAGCGATATATAGAATTATTTAAGCATTAGATTACGCCATAAGATTTTAAATATTTAAATTAAGTCCTTTAAATTAGAAAAGTTAACTCATTCACACTTGTATTGTTTCAACCTTTCATGAACATACGCATACTCACGCCTTTTGTCCCCGAAGGGGTAGACAGACGCAACTAGTGCACCCACTTTTCGCCGTGCGTATTCCGTCCCATTATATGATAGGGGGCGAGCCTATCGCCATATCGGGCACAAATATCAGACTCCGGTCTGATACTGAGTAAAAAAACCCAATATCACTTTGCCCGACCGATATTTCATGAACAATCTTTGATATATTAGTTTAAGACTGTAATCCGAAAGTTCACCGTTAAATTTAAACACTTGTTATTCAATCACCTCATCCATCAATAGTTCACGAAAATGTTATCCAAAATCCACTTACTTGGCTCAGGTCGACCTGATTTGCTTCTGCGCATCTTCAAACTGTGCTCAAACCATCAGCTGATACTACTATCTTTAAACTGTGTTCAAACTATCGGCTGATACCGCTTGGTGATACTATCTGATGATATAAATTAAATTTCTGCGGAGATGTCCAGGACACGTCCGGTCTGCGTGAGATCACTGTCGATATAAAGCAGGGGTGCAGCTCGGCCCGGGCCCAGTGCTACCCCGCGATCCCCTGATATTGATCTAGTGTTCAAAGCGAGCAAGCGCCGTCTGGCCCTAGGTAAGCGGGCCACGCCCAGGCTGGGACGCATTTGGACTCGAGAAAAAATGTACATCGGTGATTGATGGATTTTATTTATACAGGATGTCCAGGAAATGAAGGATATAACTGCGAATAATTCACTTCATATCCTACTATGTATATGACAAAATTTTACCTCAGTAAAAGTACCACTATTTCAGAGATATTATTATTGTTAATATTTTTTCGAAAACTTTGACTTTGTTCATTTTAATTCATGCCATTTCTACAAATGATAACTTTTTAAGCCCTGTTTTTTTTTATTTACACATGGATGTATGACTAATTTAAAACAATCAGCGTTTTTTGTTAAAGTTTTCAAAGGCCTGGAAAAGTCATGACAGCAAAGTTATATAAATTTCTTCAAACGGCTGACTGATAATTACCTGTGATGTAAAAAAAATTACTAAGCGAATGATGCCGATTACTTTTTTTTATTTGCATATAAAAGGCATAACACAGAATTCAATCGAACCCAAACAATACATAGACATTTTACTAATTATAATCTAGATTGACTTCCGTAATTTTATGCACTAATAGAGTTTACTGCGGAAAA
This sequence comes from Sphinx pinastri, assembly GCA_947568825.1. Lineage (NCBI taxonomy): Eukaryota > Metazoa > Arthropoda > Insecta > Lepidoptera > Sphingidae > Sphinx > Sphinx pinastri. The sequence goes on along the minus strand of OX387614.1, from coordinate 2,432,138 downwards.
TAAAAAAGTTGCTTATAAAACAATTTGAAAATGTCATCTTAATTACAAAATTGGTTTGCCATAAAGACGACACGCCTCGCTTTAATGCATTTCTTTGGATAAGAATAATCTATGAGTCTATATCCTTTGCTATCATCACAGTACCCTACAAAAATATACTTTTTGCTTCTAGCATTTTCATTTATGGCACATGCTATACAACCAAAAACTCCTAAAATGTTCTACATTAACCTTTTTATTGGTCCATTTTCCCTCTGGTGTTACTCCCATAACTGCCTTTGTAGGAGAACGGTTCTTCAAGTATACGGCCGTGTTAGCAGTCATGTCCATAGTAGTCCTGTTTGCCCTCTCTGCGACACAGTGTGGAATTGTAGTTTGATGTTTAATCCTATTGTCCTTTAAATAGGCCTGAAAATTTAATGGTATAAATTCTCCCCCATCTAAAAAAAGCGTATTATGGCCACACTAGGTATCAATAATATTAAAATCAAAATCAAATCATTTATTAAGTAATTAGGCCCCTAAGGGCACTTTTACACGTCATTTTTTACAATGTTTTTATCATCTAAAAGATTCTACCAGTGCTTCGGAAAAGCCCACTGACCTGAGAAGAAGCACCAAGAAACTCAGCGTAGGTCTTTTAATGTTCATATTTTTTTTATATATGTATTTTACAAATTGCTAGTAACAATAAATATTCAATTTCAAAGATGGATATGAAATGCGAAAATTAACGGAGAGTACCTAAGTCAAATAACCAGCTACATGTTTATTAAGTAAACAATAGAGTCAACCATCAAACAGAGCAGACTAGTCCACGCAAGCAGCACCCGTTCACGAATATGACGCATGTGCCAGCCATCGGCCTCCTCAACCATGTTGCAGGGAAGTGACCGACCCGGCACACGACGCCGCCGCAAGCACAGACGTTAAAGCGAGCAAGACTACTCAGATTGTGGCTAACCAAGAAAAATTAGATGCAACAAAGGAGTATATCAAATGACTAACGTAGTATGTAAAAAATATACTCTTAGGACTATCCGGGAAAGTCGCACATATCCATCTCTCACAAATCACTTATCCTAAATACAAGAGATCTTATCCTTGCGTAGCGAGCAACTATTCCCATGGATTTTTGTCATCAAAATACGCGTCAACAGTATAGTAACTTTTTTTAATAACTTGTTTTTTATAAATTGCTTAAATTTGTTCAAAGGTAAATTTAAGACAGTTGGTGGTATTATATTATAAATTTGTATACCCAATCCCACAAACGAACAGCGTACCCTGTGCAATCGATGACCTGGCACTGTTAATTTATCTTTATTTCTAGTGTTAATATTATGATGATCACTATTTTTACTAAAATATTCAATATTTTGTTTTACATACATAATATTAGCTAAAATGTATTGTGATGCAACTGTCAAGATGCCTATTTCTTTAAAGCGTTCCCTAAGAGAAACTCGTGCCCCTAAGTTATAAATAGCTCTTATGGCTCTTTTTTGTAGGATAAAAATTGTTTCAATGTCAGCGGCTCTGCCCCAAAGCAAAATTCCATAGGACATAACACTATGAAAATAACTAAAATAGACAAGCCTAGCAGTGTTGACATTGGTCAATTGTCTCACTTTGCGTATTGCAAACGCGGCTGAGCTGAGTTTCCCCGCCAAGCAAGAAATTTGAGTGTTCCATTGAAGTTTGGGGTCCTTATTATTATGTATTTATGTATGTATAGTATATGTTTTGTCTTATTTATGTTTTATATACACCTACTTTGTCTCATCTCTGCATCACCCAAAGGTTGACTATTAGAGAATGCCTCAGGCATTAAGTCCACCTGTATATATTTACTGTATATAAAGTTTAAAATAAATAAATAATATTCATTCGGAACCCATATTTTATCATTTTAACATAATAAAAATAAATTATAGCTGTGAAAAGTTCCTTTTTTATCCACATGTGTCTCTTGTGTCGATTTTGTGCTGCGCTCTATATTTCGTGCATGGTCCATATACTTCGTGTATTTATGTGTCCCAGTCGCTTATGCCACAGCTCCTCCACAGCTATTACCGCAGATTTCCGTTTTTCACTTGACATCGCGCTAACCCTGCTCTTGGCATTAACTGAATTCATAGCTTTCCCTGACACTTGCTTACTGAATTTATTAAGTATATTGACAATTCTAATCATATACAATACATAAACACCATCCTTACAAGTGCCAGTTGCTATTGTCTTACCGCCGTCTATGATTTTACAACCTAAATCAGTGAATGTTACACTATATAATTAATTCACTTACTGATAACAAATTAACTATGTATGAATATAGTATACATCATTTATAGTCCTTATACCATTTAACAATTTTACCTTGAGTTTGCCATGTCCCCCTATTGTCAGTTTGTCACCATTAGCTACTTTTACCTCAAGCAGTTTTACACACTGGAAATCATACATTTGTTCTTTGTTATTGCACGTATGATCAGTGGCTCCCGAATCAATACGCTAAATATTCTTCTGTAGATTTACACACATTCTAGTCAACAACGAATTTTCTGGAGCTTTCTCAGCAGTTTAAATTTAATATTCGTTTTGTATACGCTAGGATGACAGGTACAGTCCTTCTTATGTCCAGGCTTTTTACACTTGAAATTTACAACTTTTAAGATTTTCTAGTAGATAATTAATGCATTGACTCCTTCATGACTCTTGTCATCTGGACGCTGTTGCTTTTGAAGTAATTTTGATTTGACTACTTCACTGGTCAGTTGGTATTTGAGCTTTCTAATGCCATAACCGTAGGGTCGAAGTCGTCAGTTAGACCACTTATAATAAGCATTATAATAACAGCTAAGAATTCGTCGTCAACTGCCGATCCAATGACTGACAACTGTTGTCCAAGCTCTATAATTTTTGATAAGTAGCTTTGCATATTCGATGCCTCATTCAGCTTTGCGCTAAACAGCGTTCTGAGCAAACCCAGCCGCCTGCATAGGCGCTTGTCTTCGTATGCATTCCGAGAGTTTTCAAGCCTGATATGGTGTTCTCGCATTTCGAACATGTGACAACGCCGAAGGGCTAACTGACAGGGAAATACAATCATATAGAACTTCATGTATGAGAATATTGTAATCGCCAATCCCTTTTAATTTTTCAAAGGCAATTCCGATAAGTACCGCCGTGCTGTAGACATATTGTGTGCCCCAACACAAAATCCTTTGAAAAGTCAAATAATTTTATGTTTTTGTTGTTTAACTTAATTATAAGTACCTAGTAATATTTTAATCCAAACGTCTTCGTTGGGGGACCACTAAAGAAGTAGGTATTTTTATCTCCCTGGTCTAGGGTCTGGTTCCCTCTTATAACAAATGCTTTCATAACATCACTAAATTATTAGGTGCACGACTTTATTACTAATATTTAAACAAAAATGCTATTATTATTGAATTTGTTATTATTTTACTGTCATTTATTTCTTATTAATACGTTTACGAAATTTATTTTTTAGGTTAACACGTTTGTTTTGAATTTTCGTCATTTTGAAAGTCACACGATCCTTTAAATTCATCAATAAATACATAAAATAACAATTAGTTCTGGCAGACTTTTAATGATACTATTAATATAAAAAGCTCTATTGAATCTGATGTTAAGTGAAATAGCGTGTAGATAGTCGATAGAGTATTGATAAGAGATGATTATCCTTCGCCAGTCGATACAATTATGCCGGCTTGTTTGCATTTTTTGCAGAGGATACTCCAAGCCTTTGTCACACGTTACAAAATTAATTAATTATTTTATTATGGTATACCACACTTAATCATAAATAAAAACATTGTTGTATCTATCACAGGCCGATATATTATATGCCCACTATAACAGGCATATGCATCTGTCGTATAAATTTACAACGGAGACTAGAACCTGTAGATAGTCTATCGCTGATAATATAGTTATTTTGGCCGCATTGTTTCATCAATCTCTGACACACGCAAACCCGCAAGCAAAACTATTGACTAGGGCGTGGTCAGCAAACTTTAAAGTCCGTCCCTGCGCTTTCACCCCATACAGATGTACGTATAACAATTACTACATATGCCATATGCATGTCTCAGGAACTTGATTTGTAATTTTTGCCCTTGCAAAGCTATCCCTAGCGAATTACTGGGGCGGATGCTCTTCATTGCATCACGTTTGCTGAAGGTCACGTTGCCCTATAAGAGTTTCCAGAACAGCACCTGGTGCATGGGTGCGCAAATATATCCGTTTCATGATGTATAGCGTCTGTCGCAATGTCGCGCTAAATTCAGTTAGGGTAAATCGTTTTTCAAATTTAAAACGTATATAATATCGTGGCTATCTCGGTGGCGTAATTGTATAGCGTGCGTTGTACGATACCGCTCTGAGGTCCTGGGTTCGAATCGCAGGTCGGACAAAGTGCTATTGAGTTTTTCTGCTCGGTATCAGCCCGGAGTCTGAAATTTGTGGCCGATGTGGCGATAGACTGGCCCCATTACATTATGGGATGGAATACGAATACACATGGCGAAAAGCGGTCGCACCAGTTGTGCCTCTGCCTACCGCTTTGGGGATAAAGGCGTGAGACTGTGTGTGTGTGTGTAATTTATCCTGTCACATCAAAACTAGAACTTGTTAACAAACAATAAAAACTGTTATGAGCCAGGTGTAAAAGTAACAGCTAATACAGCTCTAAGCTTTGTCACAATAGAAAATCATAACCTGCCAAGACTAAGAACAACAAGGTATTCCATGATGCTACAAATTTTAATCGGACCACGCCCTTTGTTGCTATGACGCTGCAGTTGTACCGAATCGAGACAAAGAAATTAGCACAATGCAATATTCCTGCACTGCATCGTAATTTTACAGTATCCTACTAATGCTAGGTATACTGCCGTGCTAGGCTAAAAGGAAGGATTAACATTTTAACTTTTAGCGATTCCCAGAAAAACAGTCTTTAGTGTTTCTTGAAATCGATTAAAGGTTCCATTGGAAGTAGTGTTAAAACACAACACCTGCTTTAGTGGTAAGTCTACTTTTACTGTTGCAACGTAAGATTATAATGCAACATGTCTTCATTTTTGTAGGTTAGTTTTAATGGTACTACTTCTTCGTCATCAATGTTCTCAGATGAACTGCATTCTCGTTACAACGTTTTAATTCTTTTTCGAAGTATATTTTTCGGTGGAATATGAAATGTGTCATCATGCCATGATGCATTGTATCTACGAGGGTTTTGAAAATTAATCAGAACTGAAGTCAAATTTGTACGCCTTTGTCAAATATGTTGGCGCAAAGAAAAACCTAGTTCTTAAGCTAACGCTGTATTATTATCATCCAGTGTCTTGATCATAAATTAGAGCGTAGTTTTAGGTATAAGGAGATGGGAATCTTGACGACAAAGAAATTCTTATTCACCGATTTTTAGATATTTTCTGGATTATCAATTCCTCAAATTCATGCTCTGAAAACCCATATTCAATGTTTCTACTAAGACCCAGGTCAATTAAGGGTTTAGCAATGTACAATTATAGTTTGCTTTATGTTTTAATCATAGTAACCAAACAACATCACCTTGTCCTCCAAAGTCTAACTTTCATATTTCTTCTGAATTCTTCCTTGACGTATTCTCAAAGCATGCAATTTTTGTTTAGCCTTAAAATAAATTTACAATTAGTCAATAACTAGATCATTAAAATCAGATATCACGACTCATTCTGTCTCGGACGACGAAGACGATTCAACTATAAATCTGTCATTGTCAGTTACATTTGATATGTCCTTTGATTAATTATATACCTAGATAGACACTGAACGTTTCAAAAGCGTCGAAAAAAATAGAGGCCAACTGTTGCCTACTAAATGAGTTCGAGTGAATTAATATTTGTTGTTTTTCATGGATATAATTTTCTCCCCGTTTTAATAGAAACCATGTAATAACTGGTATCATTATGCGCGCACACAAGGATACGCAGAATGATGCAGCGATAGCGTATGACACAGCTGTCACGCGTACTAGCTTAAGAAAAGTTGGCCTGTTTGTTTTAGTTTCATTGTAGCGCGTCACTCACTTATCAAAGGATATGTCATTATTTGTTTCAGGATCAGGTTTTTTTATAAAACACCTCCAATATGCCAAGATGCAAACCAGGTGCATAAACGAGTTGTTATGTTGCAGGAATCAAATTGCAGGTTATTCCCTAAACCGACGCTGTTTCGGTTGCAATTGCAGCAATATCTACGCCTAAATATTTTTTTTTCAAATTTATCCTCCTAGCCAGTTTCGGCTACGGCGGCCAATCTCAACGGAGATCAGCCAGGTATCATCATCATCATCAGCCACATGACGTCCACTGCTGAACATAAGCCTCCCCTAAAGATTTCCAGACATCCAGATATGTAGGGAGATATCATAGTGCACAAGTGTGTGCGCAATACACAGGTGCTCTCGCCATTCCTTCACTCTCATAGTCCGGTGAGACGGCTATCCGACATGACCGGAGAGAAATCAGGCGCAGGACCAACGGCTTTACATGCTTTCCGAGGCACAGAGGTATCACACCGCCAACTTCCAGACTCCGAGCTGCGACTAAGTATTTTTTTTAAGATGGAAAAACCCAGTCAATGATTTTGGCTCAACCCGGGATTCGAACCCAGTGAGTGACGGTGTCGCTCAGTGTCAGTGTCGCTGCCGTGGAGACAAGACGCGCGCGCTGTCCGCAACGAGTGTCGGTAATTTCGAACCTGCGCGAAATTTTAAGCTAGACCAATGACGTCACGAGCGTGGTCAACCGAGGAAATAAAATCATTGATTTTATATTTTGAATCGCTGCCAGAGCTATGGCAAATATCAAATCCCGATTATAAAAATCGAGTAAAGAAAGCAGCAGCGGTAGAAAGTTTGGCCGAACAATTTAATACTTCTGCATTAGAAATAAATAGAAAACTGCACAATTTACGAACGCAGTTTAATAACGAACTGAGAAAACTTAAAAAAAAAGAAGAGTGGCCAAGGCACAGATGAAAATTACGCAAGCACTTGGGATTACTTAACAAGTTTACAATTTTTAATGCCGAGTACCTTACCAGCAAATGAAACACAACAAAATTTGGTAAGTTGTCTTTATTATTTATTGGTTTATTGTTAATTTCAACTTATGTATCTGTACTGCCAGCTAACTTCGCCTTCTGGAGATACAAAATATTCTTTATATTCTTCACGGATTTCTTTACTTTCATTAGACATGTTGGATGCCAGTGGTCTGTTTGAGAACAATACATTATCCGGAGGGGGGTCTTGTCTCCAACTGCCAGGAGTTACTACACCATTAGAGCAGTCGTCGGAGGAGACCTCTCGCTGCCGGCCGTGGTGTCCGCCATGGTCAGCGGCTGGAGGTCATGGCGAGCAATGGCCTCCTTCTGCGAGTGCGTCATCTCGCGGAAGGAGAGCGCCGAGCGGGATCGTGAGCAGATCGATCCCGCCCGCAGCCAGAGGAGACGACGGAGGCGTCGGGTGGACGACTGACCGGCGCCTCATGCCCTGTGGTCCGGGGGCATCTAGAGAATTCCGCCACGGCATCCCCTGCCTGTCGTAAGAGGCGACTAAATGGGGCTTGGAAAAAGTCGCGGGGCGAGCAGTGGGGGTCTGCTCACTCCAATTTAAGTGACTCCGAGGTGGACGACAATGCGGGTGGTCGGTCTCCCGCTGTCGTAGACGCCAAACAGGCGTTCTTTAGAGTTCGGGGGCATCTTAGCCCCCTTGTTTAGAGAGGGGCCGCAATGCGGCATCGCGCAGGAACGGCTCTGAGCAGCTATCTTAGTGCATCAAGATACCCCGGGGCCGTTCCGCATGCGCCGAAGAAGGCCACCGCGGGTTTTGGTTGGTATGCCGGTGTAGGGTGTACATAGGGCTAGGGACTCGGTCCAATGCTCGCTTGGATGATGCTATACTCCCAAGTGTCGACATTGGACTGTAAGACCGGTGAAACCAACATAACCGTTCCACTGACCCCCCAGTGGTGGTAGCGATAACGCGTTTTTATCCCGCGAAAAAAAAAAAAAAAGGAGTTACTACACCATCAATTTCCTCGTCGAAGGAGCCTTGTGGTGCATACACATGCCGTAAACTCCGTTCCAAGAGAAAGTTATGCAACACGCAGATTGCAGTTACAAGTTTTATAACTTTTTCAGGACATAGTTCTATAGGTTTCCTTAATATTCTAAATCTGTTTGCAAGTAAACCAAAGGCATTTTCTACCACTCGTCGAGCTCTCGACAGTCTGTAGTTATAAACACGATTAGGTCCAAGTTGGTTACGAAAAGGAAAAGGTTTCATTAGATAAGGCTTCAATGGAAAAGCATCATCAGCTATAATGACATAGGGTACATATTTGGCCCTACCAGGAAGAGGCCTTGGTGGCGGTATATTAAGGCTGCCGTTGCTTAAAGCATTTGAAAGTGAACAATTTGCAAACACGCCTCCGTCGGAGATCCTCCCATTGCATCCTACGTCTACATAAATAAATTTGTAATTAGCGTCAACTAATGCCATTAACCAATACTGAATGTACCTTTATAATTATAGTACAGACTCCCACTATGTTGGGGTGCTTTTATGACCACGTGTTTTCCATCTAGTGCTCCAAAAGCATTTGGAAAATTCCATTTGTATTTAAAATCTTCTGAATTTTTTTTCCAGCAATCTTCTGATGAAGGTACCTGTAATAATAACAATAATTAATAAAAGTTATCACTTAATATTAAATAAATAATAGCTTACCCAGTTTATGAGCATTAATATAGTTTTTAAAATAAACATTTATTATTATTATTTTCAGAATTCTCCTACTAATGGCGAAAATTTGGAATCAACAGTTTCACAAAACTCCGACAACCTCTCTCGATCTCAACGAACCTCTAAAAAACGAAAGAAGGAAGACGAAGCTTTAGAGCGAGCGTTAAGCGTGTTAGACAAATCTGATGATGCTGCCATTTTTGGTGATTTCGTGGCTGCTGCGATACGGAATATGAGGTCAGAAGCCCGTAAAAGAGAATTGAAACGTAAAATTCAACGTATCATTCTGGACATGGAAGAATTGGATGAAGCCGATCAATATTCACGTCCATCTACCCTTACTCCACTGCCAAATGCGACTTGGGAAAGTTCGGAAGACACTAATGTAACGTACGAAAGTCTTTAATATTAATAACTAAATTAAAATATTACTTAAACATAAAAAAATTTTATTTACTTACCTCCATGTAATTTGGTTTTAAAAATCTATAAATAGCATCGCAACATTCTGGTATTATTTTGGAGATAGTCTGTTGTGGTACCCGAAATAGGTATGAGAGCGATCGATACGAATCTCCTGAAACAAATAAAGTTTATCATTAAAAATGTGGTAATAGATATTTTATGGTGTAAAAACATGATAGTAAATATTTACCTGATGCCAAAAATCTTAATGTTATCGCCAAACGTTCTTCTACACTAATAGCTAGTCTCATATTCGTATCTTGCTTCTTAATCGCAGGTGAAATCTTGTCACATAAATATTGAAAATCATCGTGTTTCATCCGAAGAAAGTTTTTGTAACATTCTGGATCTTCGTTTTTCAATTCAGACAACAATTGGTTATATGCCCCTAGCTGCGCTCTTCTTTTAATCCAATCTTTAACCCATACAGATCTCTTTTTACGCCGACGCATTTTAATAGAAACACATATCGCGACAATCGCGGCAGCAGCACGTCTATTCATGGCGATGAAATGTCCCAAACTGAATCGTGTAGACGGCTAATATGCGGCCTCCAGACTCCCGCGAGATTCACGGCGTGAAGTCGCGCCGTGAATCGTGCGCGAAATCTCGCGCGTACGACGTCGGCGACACATTCACGCTAGGTTCACAGTATAGTTCGCGCACTCGACCACGATGGACCCCGAAATTGCTGCTGCGGGACTTCTTTGCGCATTAGCGATTTATAACTACGCTTCTGTCAAGCACAAGCTAGTTAAAAAGAAGCGCAGAAGAAGAAGATGGTGGATGTTTCCCTTATTGTTATAATGTCTTCTGTATGTATGTAGCTAAGCTACACATCAACATTTCTGTCTACATTATTACTATTATTTTTCCACGCACACAGTTACCCCTTGTTATTAAATAAGTCCATTCCATGCAACGGTTGTCTGGTAGAGATCGCTGCTTAGCGATAAGACCGCCTATTGTACTTACAAATAGTTTTAAGCCTTATGATGTATACCTGTTTTTATAAGTTTTTTGTGTGCAATAAAGTATTTTCTATCTATCTACTTCATCATTTAATTTAGTATGAACTGTAACTATCGATACCTTATTCCTGTAGCTCCTGTAACTTGACATCAATGAATCTTTTTTCTTCTTTAATTCCTCCACCTCCACCTCCATCATTTCACTTATTCTCCTCCACGCATCGTTAGTTTTAAATTTGTTTTTATATTCTTTCAGTTTTACGTTCCAAAGGACAGGCTCTGCTTGATAATATTCTATAAACTGCAGTTCTTTTACGTTGTTCCAAACAGTCATTTTTCTCTTATAGCCTCGAAACACAACTTCACCAACACTACCGCTCTCGACACTCGACGACGCACGACTGAGCGGCCTGCGAATGTGTAGCCAAGACAAGTTCGCGGCAAGTTCGCGGCCCGCGAGCCCTTTGTCGCGGGACAAAATACCGACAATTTTCGGGGAACGAGCCGCGAAGCCGCGAAGAATATGCGAATCGGATCCACACTCATGCTTCGCGAAAGTTTCGCGCCTTCGCGCGCGATCCGCGCGCGAGTGTGGATAGGGCAATACACTTCAACCGGTACACTACAGTCCGGTACAGGACGTCAGCGCGCAAATCGTAGTCGTAACGCGTACGCAATACAGTTGTATAGTTGTTGCGTAGTTACGCCACCAAGGCAGTCAAACAGTTTATATATATTTGGATAGAGCTCCTAAATCTAGCTTTTTACAATAAATCGTTTAATTTTAAAGACCTCCGATTTTGAGATTTATGTATTTTCATTTTGCTTAAATCTACAGTTAATATGAACGTTTTTAAAAAAGTTAGTTATAAATGGAAGGTCTAAAAATTTTTTTTTTTAAATATCCAAGATCCATATTTGCCCCTTTAATATGCCTAAAGTTTGAGTCTGATTAGTTTTTGAGGCCCAGCACCCATACAAAAAGCGGATATCTCCTTTGGTTGATATTTTTGTGAATACCTTCTGTAGTTATAATGTGTATAGTTATTTCTTGTGTTATTGAATAGTGCTCACTACGAGCTTTAAATTTGGTACACTATACGTGTATGTGTGTTGAATAGTTTATTAAATAATTGGCGAAATTGTCAATTGCCAAAGTGAAAAATGACCACGAAATTGGGTCAATAGGTCGCGGCTTTCCTTACGGTATAGCCTCGATCTAGTTAAACTAACGTGCGCGGTGACTGTGCATCCTTAGTAGGCGTGAGTCATAGCAGGCAAAATTAGATACTTATTACATCTGTTCCAGTTACATTGACATCCAAAATCCTGTTACAAAATAATAGGTTATTTATTGTTACTTATTACTATATAGTGACCATTAGAACTTGTTACCGTTTGTGTTTTGATGGTACCAAAAAAGTAGTTAACAGGTTATTATTGGAAACTGGTCTCTTTCTTACTCATAGGAATGTCGCATGTAAGACTAGAGAGAAGCTTCAAAACTGTAAATCAAAATCCCGCAAATACGGGGACGCCATATTTAAAAAAAAATATAAGTAAAATTACCGCTTTTTTCTTAACAGCAAAAGGGTCTTTCGTGTGTTTTGATGTGTATTTAGAGGTTTCGTTATAATTTCATTATATTATTATAATATCGTGCTATTGTAAACGGAAGATGTTGTCTCATTTTTTTGTTAAATTCATTTAATTTGACGGGTTTATCACTTTCGATACATCAAACGTGTCAATATATGGAATTATTCATAGTCAAACTGATTTGAATTTATCGGAAGTGCTACATTTCCTTAGTCCCCACGACTGGAAAAAAAATGGCGGTACGAAGTTACTGACTAGAGCTTCACTTCACACTTGCCGTTGTGGGAATGTCGGGCCATAGACAAATGACAAATGCTTTTTTGTTTGTTTAACCGGCTGGTAACTCAGTCGTTTTGGCCATATTCCATACAAGATTTCTTTAAGCAGACAAATGCAAACCGATAGTATTGCCAGCTAAACTAAAATCCACGCTTTTACCCCGTTCAGTGAAAATACCCGTCAAAATTAACCGCCATCAAAAAATTGCTTAAAATTACCAAATTACACGCCAATTGGCATCGCTGGAATTTTTACAATTAATCTATCTAATGGATTTTATTGAAACCATTTTAATTTATTTATTGGCTTTCTATTTGAAGAAATCTTATTAAGTTAAATGCTGTCCATCTTCTGCGTATTATATCGTGATGACTTACGTCAGTGACTAGTTTGTGCCCCAAATTATAAAAACAATCATTCAGCTATGGTTGTCTTATAAAAAACGTAATTATTAATCTATGTAAAAACCAGGTATTTTAAATTTTTCCGTATTAATTCGCTTAGCCCCTTCCTTTTATATTCGTTTAGTTTTATTTTGTTTCTGTATGCTTTTGAGATTGAGACATTTTCAATGCTAGGCAATCGTTTCCCTTTATCTCTCATGTTAACCCGCTTAAAATTTTCATGCGCGTAAGGTGTTTTGAAGAAAAATACCTAAGGTTCGGCTTTCACGAATTTTAATACGTTTATATCCTTTCAAGACACTCAGACGTCAAATGAGATGTCCGCTTTTTGTATGGGTGCTGGGCTGCAAAGGCTGACCTGGCTCTGATATTAAACGGGCAAAAATATAGATCTTGGAATCATTAAAAAAATATTTTTAGCCCCTCCATTTATTACTTTTTTTTATAAACGTTAATTTTAAGTGTAGTTTTTAAGCAAAATAAAGTTACATAAATTTCAAAATCGGAGGAGTTTAAAGCAATACGATTTATTGTCAAGGCCTAGTTTTTGGGAGTACTATGTAAATATGACTGGGTTTCTCCATCTTAAAAATAACTCAGTCGCAGCTCGGAGTCAGGAAGTTGGCGGTGTGATACCCCCGTGCCTAGGAAAGCACGTAAAGCCGTTGGTTCTGCACCTGATCTCTCTCCGGTCGTATCGGATTGCCGTCTCACCGGACTATGAGAGTGAAGGAATAGCGAGTGTACCTGTGTATTGCGCACACACTTGTGCACTATAATATCTCCTGCGTACCTGGCTGATCTCCGTTGAGATTGGCCGCCGTGGCAGAAACTGGCTAGGAAGATTTATTTATTTCCGCATACGCATACTCACGCCTTTTATCCCCGAAGGGGTAGGCAGAGGCGCAACCAGTGCACCCACCCAGCTGACCCTTCGCCGTGCGCATTCCGTCCCATGATGTAATAGGGGGCGAGCCCATCGCCATATCGGGCACAAATTCCAGACTCCGGGCTGATACTGAATAGAAAAATCCAATATCACTTTGCCCGACCCGGGGATCGAACCAGAGACCCTCAGCATTGCAGTCGTTCCGTAATACAACTACGCCACCGAGGCAGATTTATTTATTTATTATGTAAATATATATTATACAAGTATCGGTTAGAATTTTATGCCCGTTTTTAGACATACCTTTTTATCTCAAAACATTTATCGTAATTTATTATATAATAACATGTTACATGACACAAAGTTGGTTGGTCCGTCATTGGAATTGTGTGTGATTTAAATATTAAAACCCTTTCATTAAAAATTTATCCGTGGTGCTTGCTTAATGGCTTTCTAGTTGTAAACATCTCTATACTTGAGGTTAAAATACTGCCAAAGTTCTTTATTTTGTCTTTCTTTTTGCTGTGGAGGGAAGTGAACAATTAATATTTCTAACTCCGCCCTATCTTTCTATTTGATTATTTTATTTTATTAATTTTGTTGCGGGCTTAAAACCGATTAGTATTCCCTGAGACTCTGAGCTTTACCGTTCAGTGTCATAAAATGTGTACCACTGCTGATCCTGGTTTACAGATTTTTCAGTTGCGGGTGTGAGGATGGGGTCTAATCACAATAATTTAACAAGTACATACTAAAGTATGTACTTGTTTTGAATCTAGGGCTGGGGGGCAGCGATTATTCCCTCCCTACGCCCTTGGGTCTTGTTGTGATTGAGATTTTAATGCTTTGGTTTTTAGTAAAAATGCAAGTTAAATATAGTTTACCTACGGCTCGAGCATCTGGTCTTTGACGTCCACCCCACCTATAGACCGGTTCGTTTGTATGTGGGACAAAGTTGTGGCACCAGTGGGTCCATCGTCTTACTTTAGATTTTTAAACTATTTTAGGGGATTTTAGCAGTGGCGTAGCGTAGTAATTTTTTTGCCCTCGCCCGGTGCGTCTAGGGACGGTAAGAACTACTTCTACGATAAGCCATTGTACGAATTGATTTTGAATTTTTTTTTTTATTCGGGCACGACAAAGTGACTTCACCTCGCCTGATGGTAAGCGCGATGGCGTCCAGATAGAGTATCGAATGGCAGTAAATGGTTATCTAATGCCATTCGACATAATCATGCCGGCCTACTTCTTCACGCTACGGCGGAAGAACCCAGGATTATAGGAAGGCGGGAACACGTGCGCCGGCAAACTATTCAAAAGCCTGATGGTGCGGCAAAGAAAAGATTTAGCGAACCAATTGGTTCGGGCCGAGATGGTTTTAACCATCAAGCTGTGGCTTCGCATGCCAGCACGCGTGGTTCTGCTGAGGAAAGGAGAGGAGGAGATCAGATTAAACAATTCCTCAGAGCATTCGCCATGACAGTAGAACACGCTTAGATAAGCGACATCCCTCCGCAACTGTAGCGACTCGTAAGTTGCTCGTCACGTCTGCATCATTCACAATGCGGTTGGCCCGCTGCTGCAATCCATCCAAGGCATCGAGCAAGTATTGGGCGGAACCGTCCCAGAGGTGCGAACAGTATTCCATACCCGGCCGTACCTGTGCTTTATACAAGCGGTAGATTTGACCGGGCGTGAAAAATAATTTATAATATTTATAAAATATTACTTCTTTCTTCTATTTTTGTGAAATTTCCGGACACCGAAACTGAGAATGTTTTGGTCTCTCTCCCCACATCCTAATAATTCCATTATGGCCGGCAGCATACCCATTATTTTAGTATTTTGTGAGTTTTATGTTTATCAACGCCTTTATCGGTTTTGTTTTTATTCTACAACAGTATACAGTCAGTGGCACCATACAATGAAGTAAATTGCGCTATTGGGTAAGTATTGCGGTAGTAGTTTCATAATTTTGTTACGCTTAAACTAGATGTAATAGCATTACCTGACATTTAGCGGCATAATATTGCTATTACTTATTACCAGTTGGTCATCCTACTTACATCCTTCCTGTAACCGAATAAATTCTATATTTCGTTTAATTGGTTTCATTTTAATATTATCAGCAAACAGATGGTTTTCTAATTGTGACTTCTGAGAAACTCAAATGTATCCAGGAAAGAATTTGTGTTATGATCGTTAATACAAGGCATCTACAGGAACTCCCGTTTTTACAAAACTTTACTAAATATTACTAGAATCGAAAAAGGTCGATAGTGGGAAAATATTTTCTTAATACAAGCCTTACTACAAGAGATTTCTTCCAAGCATCGGGGAAGATTTTTTCAGCTAGATATATTAAACATTATTCACAAAGGGAATGCATATGTCTGGACATACGCATACAATTGCCTGAGCCTGGGCTCACCACCCTTCAATCACCCCGTCTCCCTTATAAATCAATATGTCTGGTACAGAGATGGAAGCAGGAGGCATCGGAAAATTATTTCCGGTTAAGATGAGCTTTTGCTCGCAGAATAGCAAAATCCTTTTTGTTTTGCCGGATTGTAAATACCCACTGTCGGGTCGGGTTAAATCTGAGCTTTTTGATGGAAAAATAATTAATATCAAATCTTTATTTTGTTGTCTGAACTACATATATATCGGTGCTACGTCGTGATACACTACGCGCACTTAGTAATTCAACAATTTATGTAATTTTGTTTGGCTTGAAAACTACACTTAATATGAACGTTTTTAAAAAAGTTGGTTACGAATGGAGGGGTCTAAAAATATTTTTTTAGTGGATCTAAGTTCCATATTTAGCCCTTTTAATATCCTTAAAGTTTGAGCCTTGTTAAATTTTGAGGCCCAGCGCTCATACAATAAGCGGACATCTCCTTTGGCACACGGGTAGATCATTTTCTGGATTAACACATCGGCTACTTTTTATCCCGGTACTTCGTTCCCATGAGAAATAATGTATATTTTTAAACTTTCATGACCTGCCGACCCTCGAGCTGTCAAACTCTTATCATACGGAATTCGACCTTATGCAGTGGGCATAAAATGCTGAAAAATTTATTACTGATGTACACGTTATAGACATTAATAATAATAATTTATTTATTTATTATTTATTTATTTTAGGAAGATTTACAGACAAATATCATCAGTAGTGGTTACATACAGTAATATAGTCCTAGGCTAATTACAAATCTTCACCAATAAAGTACCAAATAGTAGTATTTGAGGGCTTATAATGTGAACATTTGCATTACATTGAATTTGTATTTTTGTTCTTAATTTGCTTTTTAATAAACATTTGAATTATTTGTTAGTTTGATACGCATGTGAAAAAAAAAACGTTAAAAAAAAACTATTATGTTTGAAAAAAGAAATTATTTGCTAATATCTTTTTAGTACGTGCTGTGGTGGTGCAAAACAGGTCAATATCCTGCGATATTTTATTGAATGAATGGGATGCTCTTAGTACAAACGTGTTTGCCCTATATTTAGTTATTGATAGAGGAATATTTAAGATAGATCTTTGTCTAAGCCTTAAGGTGTTCGTTTTAAGGTAAACCATAGATAGTAGTTCAGGACAGTCAACTTTTCCATTCGCGATGTTCATAAGATAGCAGATATCGCCAATACTACGCCTTGTTTCGAGTGGTAAGAAGTGGTACCTTCTGCATCTGTGGTGATAGTCTGTTGAGTGTTGGTGACATTTGATATCAAGAAATTTTAAAAATTTCATTTGTATGCGTTCGATTCGTTGTTTATAGACTTCGTATTGGGGGTTCCATATTTGTGACGCATACTTAAGGTGACTGCGAAAATAGGCACAATATAATATTTTTAGTGTTTCGATGCTGTGAAAATTTGACGATCTTCGTAAAACAAAACCCAACATCTTCGATGCTTTATTAACTATAAAACTTATGTGTTTATCAAATAGGAGCTTTGAATCATGGACCACTCCAAGATCTCTGACCTCATGTACCCTTGTTAATTTCTGGTTTTTTAGGACATACCCCTTGCTCAAAGTTTCCTTGCGTCGTGTAAATGACATATAAAAGCATTTAGACACATTCAGATCTAGTTTGTTACATGAGCAGTAGGTCTGAAATCTGTGCAGATCGGATTGGAGATCATCAATATCTGAAGCATTTATTATCACTTTGAGTATTTTCATATCATCGGCGAACAATAATATTTTCGAATGACGAAAGCAGTGTTTAATATCAGCAATGAATATGTTAAATAACAATGGCCCTAGTATAGAGCCTTGGGGTACGCCAGATGGAATTGGAGCCCAAGCTGAGGTATAACCGCTTAGTTTAACTGCCTGACAGCGATTATCATTATAAGATGCGAACCACCTAAATAAATTACCGTGAATGCCTGCTGAGGCTAGCTTATTTAGCAGCTAAGTATGGTCGATACGGTCGAAGCATTTACTGTAGTCCGTGTATATTACATCAACCTGGGCACGTCGGTCCATTGCAGCAGTTATGAAGTTATTAGCCACCGATAGGTTAGATATTGTGGAGCGATTTCTAAGAAATCCATGTTGTTCCTCTCCAAAAAAAATATTCAATGCACCATAAACTTATTCGTAGACAATTTTTTCGAGTATTTTCGCACATAAACACAGCTTGGAAATGGGTCTGTAATTCTCGATTTGACTTTTATCTCCTTTTTTGAAAATTGGCGTTATGAGTGCTGACTTCCAAATGGATGGAACTAGACCTTCAGTGAACGACCGCTTGTATAAAATATAGAGTGGTTTTGATAGACTTTGGGCATAGTTAATTATGAGACTGGGAGGAATTTGGTCAGCGCCACCAGATTTTGAGGGATCTAAAGTTTTAAGCAAGTTCAATATTCGGTCCGGGTTTATAATGACAGAGTCAGCACAAGTACTGTTGAAGTCAAGAGTTGAGGATTTGTCCATTGGTGATCCCATGCCACTGTCTGCACTGACATAACTCTATAGCACGATGACGGAAAAGTTTGAAGGAGTGATAGTCAGAGGAGTTTCTGTAGATACGATATTTTGTGTGAAATTTGAACTTTCCTTTAACATTTTCTTCAACGCACTGTTATACCACGGCGGATAGGATTTTGATGAGACAGTTTTCTTAGGTACGAATTCGTCGCGTAGTGTGTAAAGATTACTGTAAAATATATCTACGGCTTTATCCAAGGTATTATTGTAAAGTAAAAGGTCTCAGTTGATGTTATCAAGTGCAGATGATAATTCAATGTAGTTAGCTTTATTATACAAATACTTGGTTCTGTGTTCCTGTGTGAGCATATGTAGTTGGACAAAGTTGGCTTGTATGCATAATGATTTATGATGGGGGTCTTTGTTGACGAGTGGAGAGCTACTCGCATTAACATTCACAACATCGTTTGATAGTACGAGATCCAATATACGTTGGTTGCAGTTGTAATGGCTGTTGTATTGACTAAGGTTGCATATGTTCAGAGCATCAATAAAGTTTGTTAGGTGGCTATTGTTTGAAGAGAGGACGGGTTTTAAGTCCAATTCCTCTTTGCTATATACCCAGCTTAATGTATTTCCAAAATTAAAATCACCTAAGATAATAAATTTGTCCGTAGGGTGGGAGACCACCAATTCAGTAAACCTGTCTGTAAAATTTTCTAGTTGTGCCTTGTGAGTGTTGCCGCCTGCCTCTGCTATTAAATATAATGTACAAATATGAATATTGTAAGAAATTGGTAGGCGTTTGTTACGCAGCGAAATTGTGACCCAAATATCTTCTGCTGTGGTAGCCAGCAGGACTCCCCCGCCTAAACTTTGTCTAGTCCGTGCATAATCTCGGTCCCTTCTCCAGACCAGATAGCGATCGTCAAAAAGTTCAGCGTTAGTAATACTGTCCACTAACCATGTTTCAGTTAGTGCAATGACGTCATAATCATTTAGGCTTACCATTCTATAAAGGTCGTCAGTTTTAGTACGGAGACCCCGTACATTCTGGTAATAAATATTAAGAGTTGCTGTTTTTCAGGTTCAATTAAGTAACATGGCCGTAGCAAATAATTGCAAACATTGTTTAAGCAGGATGACTGTGTAGTAAACTGTAAAATAAATATAAATATAATGTGATATTGACTTTTACAAGTTAATTTAATAAATAGGTTAATACTTTGCGTTTGCAATAATACTAAAAATAGAGAAAAAAGTCTAAATACAGCGCTGTTGTAAACATTTAAAATTATAGTTTTAATAGTAATCATGTTTAAGTTGCAGATTATAAAATTAAGTGCAACAGGTATATGGTCCAAGTTTGCCCACCAATTACAGTAAAAGTAAAGGTAAAGGTAACTGACAGTGTATAATATTATTCTATGAAGTATATTAACATTAACACATTTATAACTATATAGCGTGATATACATTTTGAGAAAAAGAAAAATTAATGAAATTAAATACATAGAGATACTCCAAACAAGATGCATTGGGATACCGTTGTTAGCTATACAATTTTCGATAGGTCTTTTTCGGAGATTATTTGTATTACGGGTGTGGTTGTGCTTTTGCGAACATAGATCTTGCAATGTTTCACCCATACAAATTGAAAACCCCGCTCGTTAGCCACTTTCTTTGCAGATGATAAAAGAGTCTTATTGGCATTTGTAAGGTGATCATTTATGAAGATCCTGTTCGTTCCCGGAAGACCCAATGCTGTAGGTGTGATCGCAGTTGTTTTCATGATAGATTTGGCGGCTGACATAAACTCTTCTTTTGTATGTTTATGAGTAAAGCATGCGATAATAGGTTTTGGTTGATTTTGATCTCTTGACTGCACTCTGGTTACAAAATCTATTGGATTTTTTTGAAATAGGGTAGTTTATCCGTTGACCAATGTCGCATACGATATCCAGAAGGTTTTCCGTTTTTGTTTGGGGGATAGATTTAAACTCTAAATTCTTGGCGCGATTCCATTGCTCCTTAGAGTTTGCATCATTTTTAATGACTGTAATCTGTAATCATGTTTAAGACTCCGATGTCACTTTGATGGATCGAGTCGTACTCTAACGTGAAGAGATTTCCAATTGTGAAGTCTGGAGATGCCCTAGAGTCAAGGGATGGTGTGCCTTTTATACGGTTTTGCATGCATGCATGCTCACGCCTTTTATCCCCGAAGGGGTAGGCATAGGCGCAACTAGTGCACCCACTTTTCGCCAAGCTTATTCCGTCCCATGATGTGATAAGGGGCGAGCCTATCGCCATATCGGGCACAAATTCCAGAGTCCGGGCTGATACTGAATAGAAAAATCCAATATCACTATATAATAATAATAATATTATACGGTTTTGTGGGCTATATTTAAATTAGCAGTAGTGAGGGTTTTCTTATCCACCTCACTGATGTAGGCGGTCATACTTGGTGCTACTGACTTCCAAAATTGAGATATATCGTCAAGAGATCTTGTGTAGTAAGTGTGCTGCTCCATGACCTGATTTGCGATTGTTGCTAAGTCCATCGAAGATGTGGCGATGTCTGACAGAGTAGCTCTTGCATTCCTAGTTATGGCGGCAGAGTAGGCCGTGATAGATACTTGGAACATGCAGTTTAGTGTCCCTGGGCCAAGCGTGGCAGCATCGATGAAATTGTTTATCAGTTGTCCGGCATCGTCAGCGGACATTTTGATGAGGTGTTTGTATCTGTTGACAATGGTTTTTCTTCTATCTGATGTGATAACAGATGGTTGCTCCAGGCATGCTATGATCTTGGGATCTAAGGGATCTTCTAGTTGCATCCAGTAGTTCTTTAGTTCCCCTAAGAGTGTGTGAGGTGGTGGGTGAGGATTGGGTTTGGATGGTGGGCCTTCTGGTTGAATAGGTTGAAGAGGAGGATCTTGTCCTACAAAATAGTCGGACGTGGCATCCAGATCTTCCACCGAAAAGCCCATCTCAGCCAAAAGAGAAGGGTTTGATTTGATAGCATTCATAATGTACGGTTGATGCTCTTGATAAGATATTAGGAATGAGTGAAGTTTTGATGAAATAAGAGGGAAATGAGATGAAAGGGATTTCCAAAATGATATTAAGATGTTTGTGGTAATCTCTTGCATTTTTTTTATTCCAATATTTTATGTAGCGCCAAAGGTATGGCACGCAGTCCTACACACACACACACACACGTACATACATACACACACACACACACGTACATACATACATACAGACTATTTATGACACGAGGTACAATTCAGCCTGATGGCCAGTCGTAAAAACTAAGTTTCATCCTCTCTGCAACGCTGAAACGCTGGTATTGCGGATGTTCATGGGCGGCGGTGATCACTTACCATCAGGCGAAGTTTGCCACCTATTATATCATAAAAAAAAACAGGACAACAAGGTAACAACGGATGGGATAATAAGGAACGAGAAGAGATTAACGTGTGTGGTAAGCCTTGAAACAACCTTCTGCACATAAAGGTATATTGCAAGCTTCACATTTGAAAGGAGTTTTTTGCTCTTTGCGGTTCGCCTGACATACAACGCATCTAGCCCTGCCTTGACGATTGCTTGGTCTCCCGTCTCGACTCTGGATATGAATCGGCCAGTGGTGGTGACTTGCCGGCAGCGGAGCCAAATACGTCACTCGATCCGCAGAGTGCAAACGTGGTACAGGAACATGAGGCAAGTGGCGGGAAAGAATTTCATCCACTAACTGTAGACAAGAGTTGAGATGGTCCAAACGAGAATTCTTGGAAGATTCCACCAGGATGCTTGAATTGATGATAGAGACATTCAGCAGTCGTTTAAACAATTTCATGTACCACCATTTCATGTCACCACTTGATACCGCGCTTCCGCTCAATTAAGTACGGCTTCAGAATCTGGTCTTTGAGGTCTACCCCAACTACAACAGGTCGATGGGTGGGGTGGTCTTAACCACTTGAGGCTTGAATGGGATGGGCCGCACTGGATTTGTGTATATGGTGGACAAGGCAATATCACTACCGTGACAAGTCGACAGCATCTTAATTCTTTTCTTGTCTTGCCAAGACAACACACACACGTCCCTAGAGTGTCGAGCTATGAGCTGTCCTCTCATGAGCGGAGCTTTGGATACCAAGAGTGGTACATCTTTGCCAATAGAACGCAACGGTCAGTACCTTGCGTTTTAAATAACGTGCCAATAATGGTGATTTGTACCAATTATCCATGAAGAGTTGATATCCCCTGTTTAGTAAGGGGCCAATAAGCTTTTTGACTACTGCAGTGCTTTTCAAGGTCCCCGAAGCTTGATCAAGATCTACAGTAGACTGCTTATTTATTTATTTATTTATTATAAGTTCTCCAAAAAAGATAACAAAGGAATTAATTACTGGCTAACATAAAAAATATGGTAAAGAACAATGTGCATCTTAAATCAAGGAGACACAGCATGCAACAAGAAAATCCAAAAACGAAGTTGGCGGGTAAAGCAGCGCCTTTCGCCCTTCCCTTAAAGTGAGTGAGCTGTGCCTGGCTTATCTATACCGCAAGAAGTTCGGCAATAATCACAATTTTACAGAGTATGTCAACAAAGCAATGTCTATAATCGCTATTCAACAAGGAGATAGTGAGATTATCACATACTGGGAACATAGCTTCTCGACACGTTATGACAGTCGGGGAGGCACTCTCTACAATATGTAACCACTTTGCTACAGTGTCAGCGTTAGGCAGCGGATTTATATGTCTCTGTTCACCGGTGCGGATGACGTTCGTGTCGCTGAATGAATACCGCGCAGCAGCCCAGCGAGCAGTCGCAAAAGTTATACTATCTCCACCTTTTAGAGCTATAGTGTTACCCTCCGGCACATTAGTATCGCCAACATTAATGACGGGAACATCATTCATTAATTTCAATTCGGTGACACCACCTTCCAAGTACTACGAATGCGTAGTTAGTGAGCCGATCCCAGGTAAAGGTAGTGGTATTAACATAATTTGGAATATTGAACAAAATATCCGCGTTATTGGTTAATAGATACTCGGAAGTGCCTAACTTGTAAACAGTGGAAGCAGGAACCAAAGCGCCTTCCCTGTTAACACAGTTGGTTATGTAATTATTTGAGCAATATTCCAACCCAGGTATACGGAAGGTACCGGGCATATATTGTTGGAACTGGTTACGAACGCTTTTTAATTGATAGTCCTCAAATATACGCGCATTCCTCAAATATACGCGCATCTGTGTAATAGCGAATGAGCTGCAAAGCAGCAGACTGAACCTTCCTCATCATGGCGCCATCTTGTAATCTAGTCCGTATGCTAGTAGACTGAGAAAAGGAAAAGGAAAGCACAGAGCAAGCAAAACGAATAAAACCAACAGAATGTTCTGGTGTCGCGTTCATTGGATTAGGCATTTCCGTCGACAGTGTGGCCAAATACGACAACATCATTGAATATCTTTCACCCTGATACCCATTTATAGGGCGCACGAGGGACATGGTCACATCGCTTAATAAGGTACTAAACGCGGCAATCTGCTCAACAAACATCTTGGATTTTTAAAAACCTGCTTACCTGTGTATACTATGAAAGACCACAGATAACCTGTGGCACTTTCACAGAGTTCAAAGGTTTTGATCCCAAACTTTGACCGAATATACTGTTTGAAATTCAGCCTTCCCTTCGCCTATACAAATGTCCTTACAAGGAAAGTAATTCGTCTGTAATTTGGCATTGAGATGTTCTAAAAAAACCTCAAACAGTATATTCGATCAAAGCTTGCATTAGAGTGACTAGTGGTCCGCCGCTTGGACGAAAAGGTCCCCGACCACAAAATGTAATGCTCTTGTCAGATTTTCATAGCGTGCCCAGGCGAAAATCCGCCGGAACACACTTGTCTTCAAAAGCGGATTTATGGCGAAGCAGCTACGGATGGTGGGCAACTTTATGATGCCCAGCATCATCCAAAAGCCAAGGAGGCGGCATAGCACCTCGTGGACGTTTGTTGGGTGCCAATTTGTTTGAAATTCACGGGAAGATACTTCAGACGCGTAACGGTTCGTGTCGTCGGCTATGAGTTGCATGATAGAATCGGCCCAAAAGGAACGAAACGCATCATCATTGTAGAAAAATATAATGTTGATATTTTGTGTTTTACGGAGACATGGTTGAAACCAGATAGAATGGCATTTAGTGTTAATGGTTACAGAGTTGCCAGCTCGTTCATTAGGATTTCAGCAGAAGGTGGAGGCACCATGATCCTCATCAAGGATGGTGTCCTATACAAGGAAAGACATGATATAACAAAACTTTCTGTTGAACGAGTATGTGAGATTGCCTGTGCAGAGACCGGAGATTATATCATATTATGCGTATATAGGCCTCCTACAGCAAACATATTAACTTTCATTTCTAAAATGGAGGATATTCTTAAAAAACTTAAAATGAATAGGAAGATTTTAGTCTGTGGTGACTTTAATATAGATTTACTGATAGATTCCACAGACAAAAGTTTATTTTTGACTTTGCTTCAATCTTTTAATCTTAACTGTCACTTTTTAGAGCCAACTAGACTAACTTCAACTTCGGCTACTTGTATTGATAATATTATTACAAATTTTAAACTTAATTATAAAGAATTATTAGCCGGGGTTCGCTCAGACCACACCTGTCAAATGGTCAAACTTAATTGTGAAGAAAATAAAAATAAAAAAAACATTATTAAATTTAGACCCCTATCTCAACATCATTTGCAGAAATTTAGCACTAGACTTAACTCTGTGTTACCTATGCTGACTTGCGACTCAGACCACCCAAACAATATGTTTGAAACATTATTAAACAGTATTACACATGTGTTTAATAAAACATGTGGTGTAAAATCAGTACCACTAAAAAATAAAATATCATTCAGTGCTTGGGCAACAAAAGGTATAAGGCGTAGTAGAGATGTTCTTTACGAATTATATGACAGAAGGTCCTTTACACCTGATGTCAAATTTACTAATTACGTAAGATCATACTCTAATATTTTTAAAAGTGTATGTAAGTATGCTAAGGCTGCTTATATTAGTAGTAATATTAAAAACTCTGACAATAAAATTAAAACAACTTGGAAAATTATTAATACTGAAACTGGCAAAACTAAGTCTTATGACAAGATTGTATTGAACATTAATGACGAACTAGTTTCAGATAAAAATATTACAGCTAATTACTTTGAACATTTTTTTACTAACATACCGTTTGAAACGACAAAATGTCTGCCATCCTCACCAGGAGCAGCTGAGTCATTTTTAAAACACAATGTAGATTTATCAATACCGAATTTCAGATTTGATTTTGTTACACAATATGATATAATAAAAGTGTTTAAGAGCCTACACATGAAAAGCACTGAAGATCTTTGGGGTTTGTCTGTTAAAGCGTTGCAGTCAGTAATAGTTAGCATCGCCCCAATCCTTGCTAATATCTTTAATTCCTGCATTAGGGACGGCATATTTCCTGATCTTATGAAGATAAGTAAAGTAGTGCCAATTTTTAAAGCAGGTTGCTCAAACACTCCTTCAAATTATAGGCCTATTTCTATTTTACCAGCTTTAAGTAAAGTATTCGAGAAAATATTGCTTAATCAAATGCTGGTATTCTTTAATAAAAATAGAATATTACACGATAGGCAATTTGGATTTACAAAAGGCAGGTCTACACAAGATGCTGGACGTGCTTTAGTTAAAGCAGTGTTGGATGCCTGGGAGGGATCACAGGATGCTCTAGGGGTGTTTTGTGATCTTTCCAAGGCATTCGATTGCGTCGATCACAGCACCCTAATTTTAAAACTTCGTTATTATGGTATTAGGGGAAACGCGCTAAACCTAATATCTTCATATTTATCAGATCGGAAACAACAAGTATTTATCGACAACGTCTTCTCCGCAGGCTCCTTAGTTAGGATTGGGGTTCCCCAAGGATCCATTTTGGGTCCTTTTTTATTTTTAGTCTATATAAATGACCTTCCCTACATGGTTAACAATATGGCTGAAGTTGTGTTATTCGCTGACGACACTTCGATAATATTTAAGATAAATAGAAGGGAAGAGAATCTTACAGAGCCAAATAAAGTACTTAGATTGATTTCCGACTGGTTTTCTGCTAATAATTTACTTCTAAATGCGGCAAAAACTAAGTGTGTCCGTTTCTCGTTACTTAACAATAAAAATGAAGTAAACATTGATTTAGACGGGAATAAACTAGAATTAGTACCCTCAACGGTCTTCCTGGGGGTTTCAGTCGATAATAAATTGCAATGGGGACCCCATATTCAAAGAATTGCAAGCAAATTGAGTTCTGCCGTCTTTGCTATTAGGAAAATTAGACATCTAACTGATGTGGCTACGGCGAGGTTGGTATATTTTGCTTACTTCCACAGCATTATGTCATATTGCAGTCTTCTGTGGGGTTCTGCTGCAGATCTGCAGACCATTTTTATCTTACAGAAGCGAGCGATTCGTGCTATTTATAACCTTCGCTCTCGCGATTCTCTTAGACAACTGTTTAAAGAGGTCAATATACTGACTTTGCCGGCCGAATACATTTTTCAGAATATTATGTATGTTCGCAAAAACCTTAGTACTTTTATGAAAAACAGTGACTTGCACTGTCTGAACACTAGAAATAAGAATAAACTAGTTGTTCCAAATTTTAGGCTCTGTAAAACAAGTAAATCATATTTAGCAAATGGAATAAAATTTTATAATAAACTTCCCTCCGAAATAACTAATCTACCCGGACACAAATTCAAGTGTTACGTTAAGCGCGAGTTAATGTCTAAGGGGTATTATAATGTATCGGATTACCTTGATGATCAGACAGTTTGGAAAATTGGTCCTGCACACTATGGCCAACCATGTTAACACATAATATTAGAAGATAATTGCATAAAATGTCATGTGTACTCATCTACAATATTGACATTATAATTAATATTAAATCTTTATTTGACATTCATATATATACCTCAATTATAATTATCCTCGCGTTAATATATAATCATTTAATGTTAATGACGACCGACCGATCATTGTGTTGCGCTTGCCTTTAAAATTATAAATTATTTAAATTGTGCGTATTGCTCGAAAACCAAATAAAATTCAAAAATTATGTTTGTAAATGTAGGCGTATGCACTCTGTACACCGTTTAATTATAATTATTTATTTGTGTTCTCTGCTCTAATTATGTTTTTTTTTTTTTTTTTTAGGTGTAGAGTTTAGTGTTTTTTAAATTCCTTCAATTGGATTTTATCTCAATTTAACGGTGATGTGTGTGCATTAGCTTATATAACTAATCTGACTTTGTATGCAAAAGACTTGAAAAAAAAAGAATATTATAAAGATTCAATGGACAAATGATGACAAAAAAGTAAGCCCGGAGTTTCTTTCTGCCTTTCTTCTTCGGGTAGTCATCGCTTAGGTAGCTAGTGAAAGGCTGGTAGGTTAGCTAGGTTAGGGCCTGTAGTGTCCTCACCGGTGAGGATCGCGACCCGTTCCTTCCATTATTTTATTATTATAAAAATGATTTTCTTTTTTTTATTTTATTTTTATCTTCTCTTTCCTGCCAGCCCGAGCTTGGCTTCATTATTTATTTTTCATTGATTTTACTCCCTATAAAAATGTCTGTAGTTATATAAGTGACTTTTTGTAATAATTATTATTATTAATTGAATGTATCTTGACTTATCATAAGTGCAATTATGTTCGCCTACGTGATGAATAAACTATTTTATTTATTTATTTATTTATTTATTTATGCCGTCGCGTATGACTCGACAGCCCCGGTACACGTAGGCCGAAACACTCTTTCTTCATTTCGAAAGGTCTCCATAGGAGACCACTCGAAGTAACGGTCTTCACCCTGCAACGGAATATATGTTCCGTCGGTGACGTCCTCGAGCTCATCATCATTCATCCTCTCGTTCATCCGTCTTCTCATTATAAGGTCGCGTGGCTATTTCAGCAATTCGGATGGGACGGCGTGGTCGGATAGCCATATTTCCTCTCGTGGATGACCAGCTTCTCACGGGAGGCGTTTGTCAGCAACCCGACGACGACGGCCCATCCCATGTCCTCGAGCTGGACGTGAACATCCACGCCCACGCCCACGACCACGACTGCGACCAAGAGCACGCCCCCACTCAGACACTTAAGGGCCACTCACATCCAAAACGGGAGCTGACATGTCCGTCGTCCCGAACGTGACGTGGGCATCCGGGTCGAAAAAGTCCACGTCAGCATCGTCCATCGGTGTCCCGTCGAAGTCAAAAACCTCAACAATGGTGCTGTCGACAGACGATTCTTGAGGTCTAACAATGAAAAACAATTAAAATAAGGAGCATATTAATAAAAAAAAATGGTGGACCTTTTGGGTGAGTTTGTATTGTCTAGTAATACGTGGTCCAGGTAGAACATTATTGGAATTGGCAAATTATAAGATTCAAGGATGAGCCTTCTAGACTTTTTGGACAAAATAATAATAATATTATTGACTTTCAGATTTGAGTATCGTCCCTAGGGCGATCGGGATCTTTCGCGTCTTCTGTAGTCTTTGTATATTGGAGGGTCGTCCGGCAGCTCGTCCGCTCGACGCTCCGGGGACGTAAGGGGGAATACGGCGGTGAAACCGGCTTGTCATACTCCGATTGTAAAAATATACATAATATGTCGGACCGTAGGGTAATTTGAAATGATAATCTTGAAAAAAACTAGGTCGGGATGTCAAACTATTGGTGGGAGTAATAGTTGAGAGTATAAATAGGGCGCCTCGCCATTTGAAGCGGCAGTCTTAGTTCAGTCGTCGATGAATTAAGTTGAGTGTTCAACTAGTTATAATCAAAGCGTTACTATGCTAATCTAGTGTTACTTAACTGTTAAGGTCGTCACTATGTTAGTTCTGGGTTAGCTCTCAACGTAGTAAGTGTCAAGTGGGTTTTTAATGCATCCTGACATAGGGATTGTCCTCTGAAAATTCGACCATGTAACGAACGAGCAATTAAAACAGTCGTGAGTTGAAGAGATAGCGTTTCAATTATGACTATTGCGAAGTATTTGCTACGCATTATCGGCCACCGTGTGCCCAGCTTCCGACACATATATAAGTAACAACAGTTATGTGTGTAGCATATGTAAGTATACATATATTTTGTTAAATAATTGTGATTGTATATTTGTGGCGTCACCACTCCACTTGGAAACGAAACAGCAGACCATTCAGCAATACATATAAATCACAAACAGTTTACATTCCACATACCAGACGCCGGCCGTGGGTAACTTAAGAGCTCGCTAACAATGCTGCACTCAACGTACAAGTGACCAAAGAGGTTCACACGCAGCCCCACCACAATCAACAATCTACTTGTGTATTTATATATAAGCATCAAGTATTTTATTTTACTCGTACACAAACTGTCTTCGTATACACTCGCATACTCTGTACTCGGTCTAATACATCACCTTGAATCCGTCACTGATTTTTATTTACAAGTAGGACGCATTACCCTACAATTGGTGACCCCGACGTGATTCTTTATAGCAGATAGAATGATGTTCTCTGACTCGAGTTTAGTGACCTCGTAGACTACTCGGCGGATGGACGGTCTCTCGACAATGGTTTCATTAACCTGAGTCCCTCCCGCCTGGAGAGCTAAGTTTATGTTGCTCTCGGGAGCATACTGTATGGATGCTAGGAAAGACGAGTAGCGTTTTCCAATCCAATCTCTAAAGCTTCGCTTAGTTGCTACAGGCCTACACATAACGTACGCCCCATAGACAGCATGAAAGGCGACTAGCTCCTTTGGTATCTCACGTTTGATCATTTTTAGTCCTAGATAGGCATGCCTCTGTTTCCCGCTTACTAATTGGGTGTCGTCCAACATTGCCTCACACTTTAAATCTTCGGAGAGCATCTCAACCATGTTAATGTTGGTCAAATACTTGATACAACAAAGATAATAGGTCGTAAGGATTCTCGTCAACAACTTGATTGATTTTCTCGAGGTCTTGATACGCATTGAAAAATGCAAGTGTATTTATATATAAGCATCAAGCATTTTATTTTACTCGTACACAAACTGTCTTCGTATACACTCGCATACTCTGTACTCGGTCTAATACATCACCTTGAATCCGTCACTGATTTTTATTTACAAGTAGGACGCATTACCCTACATATTTATTCTCATATTTATAATTTTTTTCATTATTTATAATATACACCTGCCTCCGTCTCTCTGCACCACCTTAAGGTCGACTGGGAGAAAATGCCCTTAGGCATTAAGTCCGTCCGCCTGTACTTTACATTTGTACAAAGTGTTAATAATAAATAATAAAATGAAAATATGTGCATTTATAATCAATGAACAAACATGCGAAAACTCTCCCTCGTGCTTGGGTAACCACAGTAGAGCCAGCTGATGACACGCTAAAAAGCCATACAGCCATACACAGACGAAAAAGCACCATCACCTCGATAATACCAAATTTACTCACAAAAAGGTTGTGATTTGTTGCAGGTTGAAGTCTATGGAACTGTGTGCTTAGTGCGAGTTTTTCTAACGCCTCGATCGCGTTAAAGTGAACGTGATTTTGTATGGCATTTGATCAGCGCCGCCTATAGTCAACAAAGAGACACATAATTTGTGAGTGCGAGATTTGTTTATGGTGACTCTGTCGATAGCGACGACCGAATAAATACACGAGCGAGCAAGTTAACGCGAGTGCGAGCTACCAATTTTCCACTTTTGACAGCTAACTTATTCACTTACGCGGTGGTAAAGTTATTCACCTAGGTTTTAACAGTGAGAGTGGATTGTAAAACCATGTATTTTATTAGAAGTGTTGTGTTTGTGGATGCAACGGCCCGCAGTAAGAATAATTCAGTAAATGATCTCGCGAACATTGAATTTAGATAAAGATATCGGCTTTCGAAGTTACTATTTAGATTTTTGTGTAAAGAGTTAGACGCTTAACTGATTTAAAATAATCTCAGGGAGTTACCTTAGAAGTACCTAAAGGCATGGGCATAATATGTAATATCACATTTAAAATTCATAGCCACTTGTATTGCCCATATCCTAGCATAAACTTAATTATTGTAGGGCCTCACAGCACTATTTTTATTTGCATAGGGATCTTACCAGCGCGCAGCGGCCCAATGGCTAATAATGATTCCCAAAAAATGTGCAGTGTCTATATTGAAGATGTAACCAAGGCTCTGGCATGGAAATATAATATAAATTAATTAATAAATACATTCGATTTCTAAACACTGCGGCTGCTAGGCGACCAAAATGTACAATAACATAAACATTCAAACATTGTTTACTTGAGATTTGATGAGTGAGACGATGTATAAACCGGCCTCTTTGGAAGTACGAAACTGTACGAATAACATAGCCAAACAACGCACCTATTTAATTTTGTCGGTTTATCACATTCACTCTCGGTGCTGCCAATATAAGAACAAAATCGAACGCGCTTCATGGTGAGTAAACGTAATACGGTTCGACAACTATGTTTGTCACTCACACTCACACATAGTCACGTTACGGCGTGACTAACGTATGCTCGATTAACGCGATGGTAAAATTACTCGATAGTTTTTAAGGAACTCGCACTAAGCACTCTAACCTATAAATAAAATAGAAATTATAGTAATCGTCTATAATAAGTTGCGTAATTCAAATACTTGATCCCTATATGGAGTTTCTGTATATATTCTCGCGGTGGGTTCATTTATTTCAAGCAAGCCACGAGGCGAGTGTTAGCGCACTATTTACACTCTCGTCTCGTGATTCGCCTCGCGACTCGTCTCACCGCTTGCGCGAGAGTGTAAATGAGCCATTATATACTTACTTATATCAGTCCTCGTCGATCCCATGTGATGAAGTTAAATTCTGGTTATTATCTAAGCCAGCTGCTCACTATTCAGTACGGCAATCGAATGGAAATGATTAGGTGCTATGAACATCTTGTGTTATTAGGTAAATAAAAAGTTATTCAAAGAAAAATGTTTTTGCCGCTATACTTTATAGCGATTATTTCTTTACTCCCATTGCACAGACATTGTAACTATAAAATAATGCATAAATTATCTCTGTAACACTAAGCCCAAGGTTCTATGAAGTTTCGCCCGTCTCCTTTAAAACTATGGCGCGACAAAATAAGTTGAAGCGGTCTTAGACCGACGCGACGCACGCCGACCGCGGTCGTTCACAGTTGCTTATAAGCCAAACGATGAAGCGCTGTGGGTTTCTTTTTTTTTTTTTCATTGTCATTCTTTACTGATGTTGAGTGATCTTATGGAAATTTATAGTTTCGCTATTCTCTTGTAATGACCTGATTGGATGAGGCTGTACTTGATAATGTCCCCCAAAGATGCGTCAGGATTTGCCTTTGGATGGATGCCACTCCAGGACCAGTTATCCCATGTTCTCCATACTTGATTGTGCATTTTGGAAGTCCCTTGAATTTAGGAATTAATTGGACCCCCTCTTGAAGCTTCTTTATCATAGCTGACCCTGATTGGCCCCTTTTCTGAGGAGGCTTTCCGGGGTTGACTGGATGGCGGTTTCCAGATTCAGGCGAGTCAGAGTCAGGAGATAGATACTGATTGGTGACGTTAAAAGTGTATATCCCCATCTCTAAAATCCTGACGGTCTCCACCTGACCCAGTATAGAGGTGTATGTCTTAATTAATGCCTCCAATATGACCTTGGTCCGTTCTGCAAGGATGGGGTTAGATTGATAAGAGAGATCTACTTGGCCCTTTCTGTCTCCCAACATTTTAAAGTCAGGTTTGCTAGTAATGAGGATGTTTTTGACTGCTTTTTGGAGGTATCCACTTTGCTGCATATCTTGAACTTCCCCCTCTCTCAAATAACTGAGCTCTGTGTCATCCTCATCATCATGCGTATCTGACTCCATTATATCATCAGTGGTCAGATCTGTCCCTGGAGAGCAATTATATTATACACTCTGCTACTGATGCGAAGCTGGGGCGGGTCATTAGTAAAATATAAATACACTTACATTTTCATAACTGAAGTTTAGATATCGATTGGCAAATTCCAAAGACAGTAGACAGTATATTTTTCGTCCAAAAGTTATTACCAATTGGTAATAAGTCGCTGTCTTATCTGACATATCCGTATAAAAGACGTCTCGGTATGCTCAAATTTTGTAAAGAAAACAATATTTTGATAGGAAATATGCCAATTTACGCATTACGACCATGTCAAAGTATTGTGTAATGAATTTTAGATAGGTATTCTGTTATTTCACGATAGATTGAGTTACTGACGAACAGGCTCAAAATTTTTGTATGACAATTTTCCCAATGTCCGCTCTTATAATCTTAGAACTCTTTGGCAAATTCCAATCGTAGTTGTTTATGTCGAGACGTAAGCAATGGCTTTCGTGCCGGTACTCTGTGTCTCAATCCAGCTGCTTTAAGTCGGTGTCGTATCGTACTGGTGGACACCCAGTTTTTGACTGCCATATCAATCGAAGGTTTTACATGGATTTGACCGGAATGCTGCAACTATTGCTTCGTTTTGGCTGGTGTTAGGTTAGGTTTTAGGACGTCCGTTGCTTTTTATGGGTTAAAATTTCCTTCGTCGCCCCGTCTTTTTACCCACAAATAAGTCATAGACGTCTAAAATATCCATATGTTATATAAATATGTTATATGGGCAGGTGCGTTCTCAGAAAGTTATAAACTGGATTGTGGCGTGAGGCAGGGTGGTTTGAGCTCTCCAACGCTTTTCAATCTTTATATGAACAGACTGATTGATGGTCTCAGCAGGACGGGTGTCGGTTGTCATATCGACGGAGTTTGCGTCAATAATATTAGTTATGCAGATGACATGGTACTGCTGAGCCCATCAAGTGGTGCACTGAAACATCTCATTGAGATCTGTGAATCCTATGCGGTGTCCCACGGGCTCAAATACAATGCGCTGAAAAGCGAATTTATGATATTTTGGCCAGATCGCAAGCGTTATACTAACGTGCCG
Organism: Sphinx pinastri; assembly: GCA_947568825.1. NCBI lineage: Eukaryota > Metazoa > Arthropoda > Insecta > Lepidoptera > Sphingidae > Sphinx > Sphinx pinastri. Next base: position 2,397,650 of record OX387614.1, on the reverse strand, counting down.
CATATTTCGCTTTGTGGAACCACTTTAAAAAAGGTTGACAGGTTTAAGTATTTGGGTCACTGGATCACTGAGGATATGAAAGACAACCTGGATATAGAAAAAGAGCGTAGGTCGCTGTCTGTTCGCTGTAATATGTTGGCCCGCAGATTCGCTAAATGTACCAAACAAGTTAAATTGACTCTGTTTAAAGCATATTGCCAATCTTTTTATGCGTGCGGTATGTGGGTTAACTATACGCAGAGGGCATACAGTGACCTGCGCGTGCAATACAATAACGCATTCAGGGTGTTGATGAGGTTACCACGTTGCTGCAGCGCCTCCGCCATGTTTGCGGAAGCCCATACCGATGGATTCGCTGCCATCATGCGTAAGCGTTGCGCCTCCTTACTTCGGCGAGTGCGTGATAGCCCTAACATCATCCTGCGTGCATTGGTGGATAGATGGGATTCGGCAATGCTAGCTCGTTGGATTAAATTACATGCAGTCAAGTAGACTTTGTTACTAACACTATTCTTAAGCAATAAATGTTACTAACCCGTTTATGGATCTTTGATGTCCGAAATAAAATGATTTATTATTATTATTATTATAAACATATTATATAGTACTTTAAATAGAAATAGAGTAACTAAATGTGGGTTTGGCATTTCTTTACTGGTGCTAGGGATTGTAACCATCATAATTACTGGGCATTTTGATTTTTGAAACCTAACATCTTATGTCTCAGGGTGACGAATGCAGCGAAGTGCCACCCAGTACTTTTTAATTCCAAATTCTGTATGAGTTTGGTGCTGTTTATGGGTTTAGCAGTAGTATCGCTTACTATCAGGCGAGCGGCATGCTCGTCTCGTAATTCAACTGCAATAAAATAAACATATTTCATTAGCTTTTGCTCGCGGCTTCGCCTGCGTAAAAGTCCCGCTATATATTATTTTCGCGGGATAAAACTAGCCTATGTCCTTCCCAGAGTCTCAAACTATCTATGGAGATAGATCCATGCCAAATATCATAAAAATCCGTTTGGAAGTTTATGAGTTTATCGCGTTCAGACAGACAGACGCGGCGGGGGACTTTGTTTTTTAATAAGTACTAGGGCCCGTCCCGGTTTCGTACGGGTGGACTTTTATATAAACTTAGAGGAAAATCTTAATTTTCAGAAGATCCTCCAATACGACGTATTTTTGCCAATTTCACTTGGAAACTATGTTTAGATAGTTGCGACCTTTTTATACTAGGCATATTGCATGTTTTTTTTTCAAATCAGAAAATAAGAATAAACAGTGTATATATGTATAGCAGTATACGAGCGTCCAAAAACCGACAACACTACACGCACTTGTCGAACTCACGATTTGTAGGCAAAGGTAGTAACTAACATACAGCCTTCAATCGATTAATGTTTTAATAAAATAATTAGGGTGTAGGGTTTTTTTTATATATATCAATGGTATAGAGTTTGAAATTTTTTATGTTACCGGCCGCTTTTTTTTGTTATTTTTTTAATCAGAAATATGTTCTACTAGCTTTTGCTCGCGGCTCCACCTGCGTGAAAAATGTTTTCCGGGATAAAAGCCCTTTCTTTTTATCACATTTCTTTCAATGTACAGACACACTGAGGTCTAGTGTTTTTTTTTTTTTTTTATGGTATAGGGGGCAAACGAGCATACGGTTCACCTGATGGTAAGTGATCACCGCCGCCCATGAACATCTGCAATACCAGGGGGCACAAAGATGCGTTGTTGTTTTATTATTATAGTATAAATTACCTACCTAGCCGTGCATTGTTACGTAGAGCGGTTTGCAATATCGCGACAATTTTCATCTTGTTATACTTATCATTACTTCTAAACGAATCGACCGATTTGAACAATTCAAGAACTGATTTCCTACTAAGTTTATTTGGATAAGGATTAATATCGATGATACGGATAGTCTCTTTTTTTCCAATCCATGTTTTAATTGAGTAATTTCAACGAAAAACAATTATAACTAAACTATAATATTTAGATATAATACCTCCTCGCGCACTTTCTTGTGCGCATTGCTGAGGACATTCAATATGTATCCTATTTTTTATGTTTTTTTTTTTATAATGGCATTTGTGTTCACATTTTGCCAATGTCAAGTGTAGTTTGTCTTTTGTAGTATGTCGAAGTAAAACAGTGGCTACCTTACCAAGACTTTATCGAGGAGTTTTGGCGGCAACAAAAAAACACTTGATTAGCATAATTATTTCAATTCACTTCATTTTAGCTCTTTAATAGAACTATATTGGATAATATACCACCATAATTATGCAATGTAACACTAAATATCACCAAAATAATGAATTAAAACAAGAGCACCTCATGACACTTCCAAGTTCCCGCCAAAACTCTTTATGAATTATCAATAGTTAATGCAGCGCATGCTAAGAAACCAACATTTTTGTAATTTTTTTATACCTTGCTTCAAACTATTGTTATTTTTTTAAGGATTTTTTTTTCAAAATAGAGAGTAGCCTATTGTAAGCCTATTTATTTAATTATATGTTAAACTGATTGGTTAGGTATTGTTATTTTGCCTGCTAGTATAATTTATAATTAAATACGTTATTAATTTACGTCCGATAAACCTCAAAAGTCGTTTTAATTTCTCGGTAAACTTTACACATTTCATAAATTACTTTACCATAATGAAATTTTCGAAATACGGACCCTACAAGCTGTCCACAGATATATGAAGGGAGATTTTATAATAAACATACGACTACCTATCTACCCCCACACAGCCGATCGATATGTCTGGTACAGGGGCGGATGCAAGGGAATTTCCGGATTTCTTATTTCGAATTCATTCAAAGTATTCTTCCTGATACAATGAAGGACTAGGCCAATTAGATGCTTTTCACCCATAACTTTGCACACTTTTCATAAAAATATATATTTTGAGGGTTTAACGTCTCTTGCATTGGCGTTAACAAAATAATGCGTTATTAAAATATTGATTCGTTAAATCAAAAGACAATAAAAATTGTGTATTAAGTGGACGATAGCCTAGTTGGGAATGGAACGGTCTGCCGAGACAATGTCCGGAGGTTCAACCCAAGGCACACACCTCTGACTTTTCGAAGTTACGTGTGTATTGTTTATCAATTATCGTTCACTTTAACGGTGAAGGAAAACATCCTGAGGAAACCTATATACCTGAGAAATCTCCATAAGAATCTCGAGGGTATGTGAAGTCTGCCAACCCGTACTAGGCCAGCGTGGTGGACTAAGGCCTAACCCCTCTCAGTAGTAGAGGAGGCCTGTGCTCAGCAGTGGGCAGTATATAACAGGGCTGATTGCATTAATTGAATAGAACCCAAATATTCGTTTTCTATCCTTCGGGGGGAAAACGGTTCTATTTAGGTGTTCGAGCCTACGCTCGACCCACTGTGAGATGTGTATATATTCTGCAGGCGATGGCTAGACGTACTGTGTATGACTGTGTGTTATAGGAATAGTATATATTATTTAACCTAAGACAAACAAAGTCAAATAAAATACGAATTTATTGAAGTTAAAACAGAAACAAACTTAAGTTTCACACTTAATCATGTAATATATTAAATTGTATTAAACAATTGACTCAAATTATTTGTTGAAGAAATCTTTGGCTGAACAGCGATTTCTTTAAAATAATGCTTTAAAATGTGTCGTGGGATTGCCAGTTTCCTCGTTTAATTACCTCATCCAGATTAACGTTTCTATTGATCCAATTATCTGAACTAACTGCCGCTCTACAGCTTCCAGGAGAAGCATTTAAATGTGCACTTTTAAACAGAGTTCGGATCCAACCGCCTATTACACCTCGAGTGGCTTCTTTAACTTTACCTCGGGTGGATATGAATAGACTTGTCAAGTTGCCACGCCTCGGTCCAGATAGGGAGATCAGTTTGTCAATCCATAAAACTAAATTCAACCTTTCGACACGTCGTGTCTATGATTTGAACTATCAGTTTTTGAGCCAAATTTTGGCCAGAATATAACATATTTATCATGAACTTCAAAAGATTCCGATCCTATGTCTAAAAGTGTTAGGTCATGAATCCTTCTCCCTGACGCTAATAAAAGTAACACAGCGACATGACGCGATATTTGAAAATTACTGCTCTCATTGATGTCGTATGATTTCAAATAATTAGCCGAGACACGTCCCAAGTTTTTGGTTTAAATGGAGGAGGCCGTGTTACGTGTAATGAAAACAGCTTTCATCATTACTAGTGGATGACTGCTAAGCTTGTCGCCCATTTCTGGATTAGCAAACGTAGTATCAACAGATTTATGAACTGCAATAGTTTTTGGTGATAGCTGGTCCCAATTACACCATGTCCACCTTCGTAAACTATATAAAAATCCGTTTAATAGTTTCGGACATGTGCGCTATCTAACAAACAGTAAAATAGACATACGGGCAATAATTCTAAAAATATCTATTGTTGGGACAAACTAAGCTGGCCGGTATGACAGTTCAATTATTTCGCGACGCGATAACTTTGTGAGAACGTCTACCCAAAAAATTCAAAGTCAACTACATAATTACAAATACTTATGATGTTCTCCATACATTATAACGAACATAATCATACCTATCTAACATGTTTGAATTAATATTGTAAAAATATACTGAAATAAAGAATAATTATAATCTTGACTCTTATATCGACACGACGCTTTTTCAATGTTGTGTACTGTAGTTTATGAGCGTAGTGTTGGGAAAGTTTTAAATCGCTTGGCAAACAAACGTAACCTATTACTGAAAAATACGAACGACACATCACAATGACAGCATCGCGACCATATCGCGGCCCTTTTGTGATTGAATCGTCACTGCATCATTGAAAATGTCGCCGTGGACCTCGTTTACTCTTCTTTTGTCAATCCCTTTCTTTTTTACACGCTTTATATTAGCTTCCCTTGTATGTATGTATGTTTGTAACTAGTCGGTTTCCTTTGGGCGCGATTTTGACCCACTTTAAACTGTCAGATTTTATTCAAACTTTGTAGATATGTCGAGGACCGATAACAATACACAAATTTGATAAGATTATGCCATTATTCAATTTGCAAAATGAGATTTTTGTCAATTTAAATATTTTTTATTTTAGGTTCATTTTTGGCAAATAAATAATAGTTTAAAACAACTAAAAAACACGCTTTATAGAAAATCTCAACTAAAAATAGAAAATAAATTTGAATTAAGAATAGTGTAAATAAGAAAAAGAATATTTTATTGTACAAAAAAGCGTTTTAAGCTATTATTTTTTCGCTTTTCTTTCAATGTGTAGACACACAGGGCTCTGTTGTTTCATTATATGTAGGTATAGATTAGCAAGATAGGATATTCAAGGTCTACCGATGAAATAAACAATGTAAACGCGATCGCGCTATATTTATTTGATGAGTAATGATAAACTGCCGTCACATACAAGACATTGGGTTACACAGATTATATTTCTTATTACTTCTATTACAGAGAGTACTTCCAAGAAATAGACATTAGATAAACAGACTGTGACTGTATTTGTTTAATTGAAATATTATAATAGACACTGAAACACGACTACTATTCTTACGGTACATCAATAACTGACACCAAAACAAAAAATGGCTCATTATAGCCTACCTTCCTTCGAGCCGCTCATTCCTACAAGCCGCCCCCAGGACCGGTGGTACCCACGCAATACTCCCTGCTGTCCGGGGGGAACCTTAACTATTGTGGTTAAACACTGACAATACTTGAGTAACTAACATCAAGACAAAAGTTGGATTATTGATATTAAGCAAAAAACCTTATATTATATTTAATTCTATTAATGTTAAAATCCCATTCACACATTATACTAGGTTAGTGATAGATTAACCGACTGTTGACATTGGAGAAATATATGTTTTAACGGCTAGTGTAAGAAGAAATAATCTTAAACTAACACCGAGAATTCCAAATATGTCGCTATGAATAAAAACCTGGTCGTTACGACCAGACAAATAAAATGAATCCCTTGAGTTGATCGTTCCTGAATGCCGGCCCCCAGGACTTGTATTACTCGCGCAATATTCCCTGCTGTCCGGGGGGAAGAAGTATAAGTTGATACTAATACTGAACCATAGGAAAAATACGGAATATGTAGCTATAGACATGATACAAATGTGACCATTGAGTACTCGAAAGAAGATTACAGTAAATATAGAAACATCATTGAACAAACATAACATAATAACAATGAGTAACAGGAAGAATTAATATAAAAATACATTTAAATTGACAAATGCATTGAGTAGTCCACAGCGATAAACTTGGATTTGGAAATCTGCGACTTGTATCTAAAAGATGAGTTGAGCATCAAGTATACCTAATATTGAACAATATAAATAGAGTTTGAATAGACGGCAATGACATGTTAAATGTGCCAGCTTTTGTCAATTTTCAAGATACAAAAGATAGTTTCGTATATGAGTAATATAAAGGGTAACAATAATGCATATGTAAGAATAGAGGAAGACGAAGAAGATTGTTTGTTTAAACTTATAAAAATATATATCGAAGAGTATAAAGAAGGAATGGATGATAAAAAGATTGCGCAGACTCAGAGAAAAACATATAGAAGGATCTACGTAGATTTTATAAAGAAATAACCGTTACATGTACTTCACCCCATAGTCCCAATGCGTTACCAAAAAATCAGTATTTTGATCGTATTAGAGACTCAAATGGGACAATTCCACAACACTCAACCAAAACAAATATTCGAGGAGCAGGCAAATATTTGTTCCGGTACGAGCATCGAACCCAGCTTTGTGACAGCTCGTGCTGATACTGCCTACTACTAAAATACATTTACGCGCCGAACATTAAATTAAATTAAATTCACTAAAAGGTGAAGGGTAGCAGATCAGACAGTGTTCCAAGGAGTGAGCCATTCGGTATCCATTTTGTAATCCGGACGTTGAGTACTATTTACGGGGATTGGGTAGTGGTGGTAGTACCCATGTTGATGGTCACAGCCTCTGCGAAAGTGACAGGCTTGTTCGCTGGCATGCTTCTAACTGTATTAGCTGGCTGCAGGTTTTGGAAGGAGACGCTGAAGTCTTCTGTAAATGGCCGTCTTGGGAGCCTGATGAAGTAGCCCGTGCCCTTCTCGTGCTTCATCCCAGGCAGCATTTTTAGCAGGTCCGTAGTCTTAATGACATCCAGCTCAGTTCCACAGTCGCGGCAATACTCGGCGGAGAAGTCGCGTCTGAAACAATGTACACGTATACTTTAACTTTCAGTTCTTCCATATTATACTAAAGAGCATTGCGTTTTAACGAATAATGTCAACTAACACTCTCAGGTGTAGAAGACGTCCATACTCAGCATTGGGGCAGTATGTAATACAAGACTAGTATTATAATTATTAAAATGCACTAACGAGACGTGTTGCTTATTAATGTATTGACATCAGAATGTGAATGTTTTTTTAACGTATAATCGCTTAATAGTTTTCGATATCAGTCACTCAGGTATTAAGTCCTAAATTTACATTTATTATAGGCTAATTTTGATTTCGACGTTGCATAGCGAGAGTTATCCGAGAAAGGTCATTCAAGCAGATCCACCAGCAAAAAGTAGTATACGTTCTTTGTTCTCGTCCGGGCCGGGTCGAGCGTTGCACGACCCAGGTCATGCAGGCAACGCCTTGCACCCTGCACATGCGCAGAGCTCCCTGCACCTTGCAGATGCGCGCAGCTCCTTGCACCTTGCACATGCGCGCAGCGCTGCGGCAACCGCCATTTTGTGATGCAGCAAGTATCGAACTATTTCATAATCATTTCGCATGGTGTCATTATTTTTATGGGAAGATTATGATTGCTTTAGGTATAATTTTCACATTAAAACAGAACAAAACATATCCGCGGGTAGCGCGAGCAATAGCTTAATATTAACAAAGAAAGAAAGAGTATTACAAGTAACATCGTATAAAACGTTATTGTAGGAATCAAAGAAATCATTTCAAATAACCAATAAAACAGTTAGCCCGATTGTATCGTTTAATTAATTATTATAACTATCAAGTGATATTCCATAGTTTAATAAAGTCTTTGTCCTCAATGCACCTGAGCTAGACTCTTATTCCAGGCCACACCCTGCACCGTGCAAATGCAAATGTCGTCCGCCATTTTGTGCACCAGCTATCGATCCACGCACCGGTTATGCAATCGTGTGTTAAATAATGTGATACAGTACTTCTTAGTTAATTATGAAATACAATGTTGCTTTAAGCGATAAAAGAAAGACAAAGAAAAATATGTCGGAAAATTGTATGTACTTTATGTAATTAACGAGTTGTCACAAGTTTTATGATCCAAGTAACGCTGAACAGCAACAACAAATATCAGTTAAACATTTGCAACACAATAAAAGACAAACTCGCCGCAAGGAAATAAAAAAAAAACAGAAACCGCAGTAGCTTACAATTTACATATATATTTTTTTTATCTGGAAATATTACACATCAAAGAAACTATTGCTAATTAATAAGCTGAACTTACGGTAATATGCGGCGCTTGGGAATTGCGTTGATCATCTTGGCACGTCTGGTCTCAACAGGAAACGTCTGTAGCCGCCGCTCAATCGCTCAGAACTGACGCAGGCTCTAAGTACAGTAGTGCTATCTGGGACCGCCATTGCTGTTATAGTGTAAAATTGTATAATACACGACGTATATGTATAGTAGAGTTCAGTACAAGGTCCTAAATAACATACACTGTATGTTGCTTGCGAATCTGCCTGCGTAAAAAACCATTCTGCAATATAAGTCCCAATGTGTTTGAGATGAAAAGTTGCCTATATGCTAATCCAGGACATGGTCTATATGACTATATGGTCATGGTCTGGTTTCTGCCTCTACTTCTAACAAAACTGGCTACAAATAAATTTAGGTTTGTCAAGAAGTAAAAAATGTTTATACATGTTTCTCAATGTGAAAATATCGGTAATTTCTCGATGTGTAATATATTGTCTTAAATTTTTTTGATTTCGATTTCGATGCTTGGTACTAACTAGTCTAGTAGTAATACATCCAATGTTACAGTGTTTTTGTCGTTAGATTACGGTGCCCTAAAAGCAGCGAATCTGCGCTCTAAAAGTTCAGTGTATTGATTAACAGTGTTTCTGAGTCTAGAGCCATCTAGGTCCAGACTTTGTGACTAAATAAAGACAGCTTTCGGTATCTATTCTAGATAAAACCTAGATGATTACATTTTAGGTTCCCAGTTAAGCCCTAACTACCAAATTCATCATTGATATAGTCAGTCGAGTTCGCACATAGGTGGCTCTAGCTTTTATAAAAGCCTTAACCGATACACTAAGCTTTAAGCTAACGGATGCACAGCTTTTAGAAGTGTTATTTTCCAATATTCGTTAAAGTTCATAATCAAATAATTGTCAATGTAATACAACTTAAATAAGTACTTAGACTATGTTATTAACAGTATTTAGTTAGCTTCCTAATAATGAGCTTTTAGAATAACTCTCTACGGAGTTTTAATATAATTTTAAAAATATACATATCATTAAAAGTTTAACGTTTTAAATACAATAATAAGACCAAAAATGCATCGACCGGGAATCGAACCCGGGTCACCCGCGTGGCAGGCGAGCATTCTACCACTGAACCATCGATGCTTAAGGTGTATTAACTAAATAAGGCATAAAATGTACTGAAACTAGTCAGAAATAAGTATTGTTCTATATTGTTATAATATTCTACTCAGATGGATGATCAGCAAAGCTACAATGAAACTCCATCTGAAATTTTAGACCCGAACAATATATTAGGATGAGGAAAAAGTTTCTTCGCATTTTAAATGAAAACTCAAGACTTTTTCAAAGTTTATTTACATTTAATTACAATATGGGCATTTAAATTTAATTACAGTATTACCTATATGTGCCATTTTGTTCGATGACGCCATCTTGTAGGTAGTGCCATGATCCCGTCGCTATAGACATTTTGTAACTTCTGATCAAAACAACGTGATAAGTAGTTTTGGCAGTGCTCTCTTGATGTTAATCTGACACTGCCTAAAGAATTCTGAAGAGACCGAAACAGGTGGAAATCTGAACGTGCAAGGTCAGGGCTATATGGTGGATGCATTAACACCTCCCAGCCAAACTGTCTAAATTTTTGCTGAGTGGCTAAAGATGTTTGTGGTCTAGTGTTATCGTGATGAAAGACCGTTTCTATTGATCAATTCCGGCCGCTTTCTCTCAACTTCTTGCTTCAATCTCATTATTTGTTGTCAGTAGAGATCTGAATCGATGGTTCTGCCCGACGGTAAAAGCTCATAATGAACAATGCCCTTCCAATCCCACGATACACACAGCATCACCTTATTGCGAGTTAACCCAGGTTTCGCCACAGTCTGTGAAGCCTGAGCGACCTTTGACTACGACCTTCTTCGTACGTTCTTGTCGTACATGATCCACTTTTCATCACCAGTTACCAATCTCTTTAAAAACGGCTCGGTTTCATTACGTCTCAATAAAGAATCGCGAATGAGTAAATGGTTATTTAGGTTTCTTTCAGTGAGCTCGTGTGGCACCTAAATATCGAGCTTTTTTATGTACCCAGCTTTGAAATCAAAATTCCCGGATTGATAAAGCTTATACCAACTTTGTGCTACTCTTACTGACACTGCATTGGGTCCATAAACGTCACAATTTTTTTTGTGGTTTGCGGGGGTGCACATTTTCCTTTTTTATAAAAAAAATTTAAAATGTATCGAATTTCGTGATTAGGTTCACTCATTTTGATAGAAAGAAAAATAAATGAAAAATTGCTGATTTTTTTTTTTTAAATGTAACGTTTTTAATGTCATCATCTACATATTGAAAGGGTGATTTAATTGAATCATACACGATTTATAGAACAATTAAAGTAGTGTTAGAAACTGAAGCGATTTTGATTTAAATAAAAATATCAACAACTGATTATGCAGAAATATTTTCACAAAGATATAGGAAGGACACTACGACTGAGCCACAAGACTCAGACCGAAGTCCAGCGCGAATGAGCCTGCACATCGATACGGCACCCTTTTTATACACCCAACTGTCACTTCCACTATTAGTTTGATATCACAAATACCCTCACAAACCGTTTTATCCTAACAGTAGTATATATTCTTATCTAGAGATTTTTCCGTAGCAACCGATATATATATATATATTTTATTTAAACTAGTTGCGCAGATTCTCATCAAGAGACGAACATGACTGACACTTGACAAAATTGCACGTAGTCGCCAGAGTTTTGAGCGCTTGCAAATACTAAGAAAGAGACACGTTCATATGTTGTCTCAATATGTGACGTTAGGCTATCTCTGACCGTTGGGATTCAAGAGGTTGAGTCACAATCTCTAACAGTTCATCGTAAGAATGTTCCTCGGGATGTTGAGGTAAACATAAATCGCACATAAGAGAAAGTTTCCGCTCCAACTACCGTAATAAGTAATAAAATTTAAAAGTCCTTACTGATGTCATTAAATTTGATATATTGATTTACCCGTCGAACATACGCTGGCCACTTCCGCGATGCCAAGTCAAACTCCTCTAGTATGCCGATCGGCATTTTTGAAGAAATGACAATTTTTTTAGATTTTGCGATTTACAATATAAAATTTACGTCCTCTTCGCCAATGTGATTTAATTCTTCATAAACCATAAACAAAGCCTAATAATTAAAAAAATGTTTATATCAAATATTCTTGTTTTTATCATGGTGTTCTACATCTGAGGCAAAAACCGAACACTTGAAATTTTATGCTTTTATTGTGATTGAATATAAATAAGTATATAATTCATAATGTTGCTTTAATACGCATACATACTCGCGCCTTTGGATTTCGCCGTATTAATTCTATCAGAATTATCGTCCTCGCCTTCAAGTTCGGCGAGAACACGCGGCTCTGCTAAAAAATCTTCTTCGTCGTGGAAATCCTCTATATCTGACGCGCTCCCATCGCCAAGGAGTTCCAAGATGCCGTCATCAGATAAAGGAAGCGCTAAAATAAGAAAATAAACAATTACTTAGCGATAACAAAGTCTTGTAATCAATAAACATTAACGGTCTTATTCATAATAAAACGCTAATCGAAGGTAAAAACCTCCATTAGATATAACGTCCTAGAAGCCTATCGAACGTTCGATAAAATTTCTTATTCATAATGGTTTTTTGTAGCTACTATAAGTGAATTGCCGTTATAGTACATGATGTTGCCAATACGTAGAAAACAAATATTTCAGTTGATTTCTACCAATTTATACCAAGCTTTGTCTCTGGAAACAACAACAACAAAAAACTACTTGTCAATGTCAGTTGTCAAAATATAAATGGAGGGAAACTACCAATGTATGTATTATAGTGTTTATTTTCTCATTGAGTTTGTTGATTGTTCTGGAAAGTAATTAAAAACAGAAAAAAATAATAAATTGGAAGTATGCAGCAATTAAAAAAAGAAAAACGGCAGAGGGGTGAAAATTGTCTGGAAGAAGACAAGGTTGGTGCAGCTATTTTACGTACTTATTTGAAAGTTCCAGTTTGCGCGATTCATGCATGCATTACTAACAGTATTGTTTTCGCTTTCAAGATTATATTAAAGGAACTGGTGAGGAAGTGGGTCAGTGTCCTCGAAAATAAAACTACGGACAAGAACTCCAATTCCATGAAGGTGGCGGCGTGGAATGACTTGAGAAAGAGGTGCTAACTTAAATCTAATATTGCTACTTTTGCATTGTTTTCATGTTAAACAATATACACAATTAAGACATTCCTTAAACAAACTTATTTTTTCATTTCAGTTTTAACTGTATGTGTAATGGTATCCACGCTCAGTAGTGCACATGAAATCACAGTGGGGCCTCTTAAAAATGAAGGCTAAAAAGCAAAGGCGGAAGAGAGGAAGGAGCTGCTGAAGACTGGTGGTGGCCCACCACCAGTAATAAAAGGAGTCAGTAGTGAAGACATTAGCAGCTGGCTGCCTAATGAATTTGTTACCGACACAAATGAATTTGACTCTGACAGTATAAATCAGGTAATATTCATTTATGGCATGTTTTTTTTTGTAACCACTGAGTCATAGTTTTTGTAACTATTTGAATATTTTAGATGATAATATTATAGCATATTGAAGATTCATCTTTACAGGACAAATATTCAAAACCCTCTGCTTTCACACATACTACAACTACTGTAAATAATATTATTGAAGAGGTATGTTATACCAAAAGTCAAATTAAAATCAATGTTAAGATCATAGTTCAACACACACATGATAGTGTGCCCTGGTGGCCCTGTGTAGGATACCATACCATAACAGCCCTGTATTAAATACTGCCCACCATTGTACATATATAAATAAAACGTATGTTTTTCAGGTGATAGTTGTGCATCCTCCAAATTCACCTTCCGGTGAAATAATGAAGGAGGTATTTACAAATCAATATTAAGTAATTCCAGTTCCATGCTATAAACCTGAACGATGCTGTTATATATTTAAATAAATACAACATATTTATTAGATGCCAGTTGTGGAGCCACATCCTCCAGAGGCTTCAGGTCCACGGCCAAAAAATAAATAAAAAAAGGTTCTTGCAGTAAGTAAACTTTAAATTAATTTCCATATTTAAGTAATTCTTTTATTTTGTTTATACCATACCAGCCCCGTATTATACAACTGCCCACAGCTGAGAAAGGGCCCTATATTACTACTGAGAGGGTTTAGTCCACCACGCTAGCCTAGTGTAGGTTGGTAGACTTCACATACCTTCAAAATTATTTTTGGGGAATTCTCAGGTATGTAGCTTTTCTCACAATGTTTTCCTTCACTGCTAAAGTGAACAATAATTGATAAACAATACACACATAACTTTTGAACCTGCAGACAACTGTCTCACCAGGCCGTTGCATTCCTAACTAGGCTATTGTCAACTATGAATGTTTATACATTGCATTATTTCAGGTTTGTCGCGCACCTGCAGAACAAATAGCTGAATTCGAAATCCAGTGCCGAAAAGTGCTGCATGCCATGCAGATGAAGAATGAGCAGTAGAAAAATAAAATTTTTAAATTAAAAGAAACTCTAGTAAAAAAAACCTTAATAATTATAAACCAAAAAGTATCTAAACTATATGATGTTTAATTATTACCTTTGGGTGTGCCTTCATTCAATATTGGACACACTATCCCCGGATACTTAAGTCTCTTTGAGCGATTGTAATTTTGTGCAAAATTGCAATGGCCACAATACCTAGTCATATTTACTAGGTCAAATTTTACAGACATGGCATAGAGCAGGCATTGGAATCACTGTTTCCATACATCAAAGCAACAATACTTGCCTCATTGTATTTCTCTGTACCACATAGTCTCATTACAGGTGTATATAAATATGGCTCCACATGTATACCTTACTGCTATAGCCACTTTTTTATATATTCATATAAATAGAATATTGGGATAATCTCATATTACTAATATTAGAAATACGAAAGTTTGTGAAAATGTTTGAATATTTGTTAAGTAAACTCAGAAAAAGCTAAATGGAATTGGCATACAGGTAAACCATATTCTGGATTAACACATAGGCTTCTTTTTATCCTGATAACTTGCTCTCATGGAAAATAATGTGGTTTTTATAAATAAAAGGCGCTGGCGTCTTACTGGTTTCGCTATAAATTGCTACAGTGTTTCGGGACTTGTAGTGGGAAGCCGCGAGCAACAACTAGTAAATCATAATTTTATTTTTCAGAATATGATAGTTGTACTTCATCAGACTCCACTTCCAGCAGGAAATATAAATGAGATATTTATGTATCAGTATTATGCTATATTCATGTAAGATACTATTGTTTCATGTGGAGATGTAAAACATATTTTTCAGGTATTAGTTAAAAAAAAATACAATACTTAATAAAATAAAAACTTTATTCATTACGTAGGCATATAAAAGGCTCTTATGACAAGTCAATACATAATATTCATTTTTCAATTACTTAAATTATTTAGGGAACCAACACGGCCTAGCAGGTACAGAAGAAATGGGCAGGGTGGAAAGGATTAGTTCCACTTTCCTTCCTTCCCTCCCTTCAATACTATTAACAATTTGTTCAATACACAGAATAATGCATGCATATATGTATAAGAAATAAAAAAAGTCCAAATCCGCCACCTGAATACAAAAAGTATTTTACAAATCATTATTAAATCATTCTAGTTTGATGCTATAATCCTGTAGGATACTAAAATCCACCTGCATGGTGCACCTGGAAATATAAAGGAGGTATTAACAAATCATCATTAAGTATTTCCAATCTTGTGCTATAATCCTGTAGGGTACTGATGTATATTTAAATAAATAAAGCTTATTTTCAGTATTACATTAAAATAATGTTTATGCATTGCAGGAAAAAGTAGCATGCTATTCAAATGGACAATAACCTCCAGTGAAATATTTTTTTTAATCTTTATGATGTAATAATAAAAGAAAAATATAAATTTTATAAAATGATGACAATGACCAACTACAATTAGGCTGTTTAATTATAATTTAATTATTTGAGTGTAAAAAACTTCATTAATTGAAGTGCCTAGCTATAAAAGCCTGCTAAATGGCAGAATTTCTACCCTGTCTAGGGTGTGGTTCAAAATTAATTGATTCAGACCTATTCAATATCAGACACTTTCTTCTGTGGCATATGTCTCTCTTTGAGCAATTACAATGTTGTGCAACACTGCAAGAGCCACAATAGTATTCTTCACATTGCCTAATTTACAGACATGCCATGGAGCAAGCATTGGAAGCGCTGTTTCCACACACCAAAGCAACCCTCCACAACATTTCTTGTTGACATATGTGCCTCATTATATTTCTCTTCAGCATGACTAAGTGGTCTCTCCCTGAATCTCCTAGAAGTATACCCCTTAACTCACCTGCTTCAAAACATTCTTTGAGGGTCGATTCATTAAATATCTGGGAGTCATGAGTGCTGCCTCGCCACCTAAAAACAATATCCCTGATCCGAAGACTAGTATCACAGGTAACCTACAACAATTATTATCTTGTTTATGCAATAAAGTAAAGCCTATCGTAGTTTACTTTATATATTCCTGAAAATCTTACCTGAACATTGAGGGAACATCCTTTTCTATTTATGTAATATTGGGCTGCATCACCACCATGTTTTTTTATTTATATATGCATGCAATCAATACAACCAATTACATATGGGAAGCCTCTTACTTGGTGGAATTCTGTCATTAGCTGTTGTTCCTCTGCAACAGAAATGGGCATCATTATATAATCTGCAGCACGTCGTGCGAGCGCACGCGCTACTCTGCTAAATATGCGGCTGATAGTGGCTTGAGATAATCCATAGAGGTCTCCAGCATCTTCTTGAATCTGTAAAGAAAACGAGTCTTAAAAGTAACGCATCATTAGGTATACCCAAGTTTGTATGAATATCGAAAAGGATTAACTTACCTCTTACCTTTACGGTGCAGCTGTAACTCTTCGCAGACTAATTCAATTATAAAAGCAGCCGTTCGTTTGGAAAAACGATACCGTTTACGGAATTCCTCGTCATCCAGAGAAAACGGATCAAACTCTGACGATAAACTTTTCTACGTGAAATATTTTCAATTACTGCAATGCTATGCAGGGTTTGTAAGGCTTCCATTATTTATACACAAGTAAATAAAAATACTTCTTGAAACGAAAATTATGCGCTACGAGATCGATGTGTTGTTTACATTAAATCGACTGACAATTGACATCGGAAATCGGTGCCAAACACGAAACAGCTGACCGACGGCGGCCATTTTTTTGTTACGGAACGCTTAAAGAAGGGGTCTAGCTCCTATAAATCAAAGCAACTTCACCGTAGGCTTATAGGCCGTTTTAGCGCTTTTGAACCATTATGAATAACAATTTTTTACAAGCCTCTACTAAAGGCCCTATAAAGTGCCGAAGAGTCATTATGAATAAGACCGTAAAACTATATTGCATTTAATTTGAAGAAGCACGGCCGAAGGGCCACGATCGTGTTACTTGATGTTTAGTCGCTATTTATTTCTAATTTACAAAAGATAATAACAAAAGTAGTTTGTGTTTTATTTAATTAATGTATAAAGAGTATGGTACAATAAAAACAATGCTTAAAATATAACAATAAGCAATAAAAAACAATACTTACACGTGCGGCCGGTCGGTGCAAAATACGCCGCCATCTTGTACCGCCGACTGACACAAACTAACAATCCCTTCCATGACTCAGGCACCACCACGCGTAAATACACTTCTCCCACGATCGATCGTCGCCGCTTGCGTTTGCAAAAATAAATGCGCGCGGCTTTGAGAATTTTTAAAAGTTACCCGTACTACCGTGTATCGTCGTCGAGTGGAAAGGGTTATGGGAAGACCCAGCGTGAGATGCGTCTACATTTAAAATCTTTTAATTACTGTCACCAATCTGAAAAATGGCTCACTTTTAATATTATATTAACACTGTTTAATTAGCAATTATTGGAATTACTACTTACAATTTGGACAATTAAGCAATGGTAATGCTTCCTATTAAAATAACGTTCCTCATATAATTGATAATTGCACCGAGGGTGCAGTCATTACACCCTGTAACGCTTTGGATTCCGTACTTGTTAGTAAAACTGTAAATAATGACAAGATCCTAATGTTTTCTGATTTCTAAAATCTTAATATTTTAAAACATTTAATATTTTATATGTATTGAGGTCCAAAAATAACGCACTTTCTCTTAAGGACATTTCTATTTTCTCTGCTCCGGGGAATGCTTATATATTTCCTCAATATATACGGTGTATTTATAACATCAGTTTCCTCGCGTATGCAATTTGACATCGATTAGTGTGCCATAGATGTGTCAAAATTTTGACCTATTGCGACTTGGTAACTGCCTCTCGCGTAAAAAATCAATGCAGTTGTAATCTAAACAAATGTATTAATAATGGTAAGTACGTAATTCTTATTTTGTTTCAATATTTAAGTATGAGGAAATATAAGCACCTTTGGGACTGGATTAATAGTTGTGACTGTTTTTTGGTTTAAGCAGTACCTAGTGGCATCACCAAAATCCTGACACAACTTCTCAAGGACCTCCCAGTTCAATTTATATGTAGGTCATTTCATAATCCGGGATTGATCTATCGTGGAGTTAACTGCGCATTGGCTGAAGATATGTGTGGTCTAGCGTTATCGTTATAAAAGACCACACCCTTTCTATTGACCAATCCCGGCAGCTTTCAATCAATTTCTAATCTCATTAGTTGTTGGCAGAAGAGATCCGAATCGATGGTTCTGCCCGCCGGTAAAAGCTCATAATGAACAATGCCCTTCCAATCCACCATACACACAGCATCACCTTATTGCGCATTAACCCAGAATTTGCCACAGTCTAAGAAGCCTGACCGACCTTTGACAACGACCTTTTTCGTTCGTTCTTGTACGTGATCCACCTTTCATCACCAGTTATCAATCTCTTCAAAAACGGTTCTGTTTCATTAAGTCTCAATAAAGAATCGCAAATGAGTACACGGTTCTTTCAGTGAGCTCGTGCGGCATCCAAATATAGAGCTTTTTTTTAAATGGGTCAAAACTATTTTGTGGTCAATTTTGATTTATCAGCTATGTCGTAACTACTGATGTTATGTATTTAAGATGTTCATACATGATTCATAGGTGATCTGGCTGGTGGCAACTGAGACCTCGGCCGCCGTGTAGAACTTCTCGTCCTTGTGTGCGATATCAATACTTATTAATACATAAAATCACTCACATGTGCTATTGGATGTGGCTTCTCTGGGTTGCAACCCCCTTGCTTTTCCGTAGTATTCAAATGTTCTTTGCCTTTGCTCCCGCGAGCTGACGATCCGACTCGTACCGATAATTTTCACACACTTATTGACAAACTGCACTTGTTCTTTTTTATTTTTATTTTTGGCCCACAAAAGAGGATAATACATGATAAACTAATAAACTACTACTACTGTATGTATGTATGCCTAAATTCATTTGGTCTTATATGCTTCCGAAATAATGCTCATAAATATTAAACAACTGATATGTCGATCCTGCTCCACTTTTTCAAAAATGGCGTTCAATGTATCCGTAACAGGGCGACCAGAGCGAGTTGGATCTTTGACATCAAAATTCCCGGATTTAAAACGCTTAAACCAACTTTGAGCTACTCTTACTGACACTGCATTAGGTCTGTAAATTTCTTCATTAGGTTCATTCATTTTGAAAGAAAGAATAATAAATGAAAAATAACTGAAAACAACATTTTACTAATTTGTTTATTTTCTTGAAATGTAACCTTTTGATGTCATCAAAAGTCAAAACAAGCCAGATGCAAATAATACAGCGAAAAAGATTTTATTACAAGTTTATACATACTATATGCGAAAAGACTTTTTTCCC
The DNA here is from genome assembly GCA_947568825.1 of Sphinx pinastri. Taxonomy (NCBI): domain Eukaryota; kingdom Metazoa; phylum Arthropoda; class Insecta; order Lepidoptera; family Sphingidae; genus Sphinx; species Sphinx pinastri. The sequence goes on along the minus strand of OX387614.1, from coordinate 2,378,130 downwards.
GACCTATTATTATGTTAATTTTAGGAAATATCGCGTCTGCAATACGCTATTCACCAGATGATTATTCATCCAGATATTAGTCACTGAATTTCAAATTGTAATTTCACAGTCAATAATATACAGTTATTGATGTGGATTCGTTGTATTTTTACGTCCTATAATTCCTACTATTATGTCCTTTTGATAATACTGCGTGGTTTTTGGTGTAAAACAATAATTTTCTCTTATTATCATTCAACCAAATTTACGAAAATGTCGGCAGATAGAGGTCATAATATTAGCGATAATAGCATATCCCTTAAAAATTACTTATTTTGCCCAGTGGCATTTCCAATAAGTTTACGTGTTATTATTTTTCCCGCTATTCACCGCCGCCGTCTGCGCTGGTCATTGTGGCCGGGCGGTGAGTATCAATCCAAGATCTCAACGTCAACAGCTTAATTTCTTGTTACTAGGGGCGGAGTGTATAAATCAATCTCAAGTTTGAGTTACATCTCAAGTAGACATAATGTATTGAGCTATTCATACATTATGTTTACTTGAGATTGATCTATTAATTCCCGCCCTAAGAGATGAGATGAGTCATGTCTTTTAGAAAAACTTTTATTTGTTTATAGTTCAGATAAACGTAAATTCAAAACTGCCAATATCCGTGTGGGATTTAATTCTAACACTACTCTATCTGTGACACAAATTTGGGTTGGATTTCTGTGCTGCGCATGTGGAGTGGATCAGGTGTACGATTTCTGCTCCCTGGTTGACTGTGAAAAATAAATTATAAAATAAAATAACAAAACATTAACAAACGTTCCTAAAAGTTGCGTAGTTGTCCAAAACTCAAGGGGTTGATTAAAGCCTTCATTCAATCTAGAGCCATCTAGGTGCAGACTTAGTGACTATTTGAAGTATGCTGCATAGCTTTAAGGTAAATTGTGAACACACAACTGAAAATACTATTAAACTTATAATTTAAATCTATTTTGCATATATAAAATGCGTGTATCTTTTTTGGAATAATAGTAATAAACTAATACAGCCCTTACTTCAGGCATATTACAAATTTTTATATCTACTAAAAGTATTCTTAGGATCGGTGCAGTAGTTTAATAAATAACAAATTTCATAAAATACCAAAAACCAGACCACTAACTGTGCCACTGCATTTTGTATTTAAAATTTCCATAAAAAAGCAAAACATGCATCGACCGGGAATCGAACCCGGGTCACCCGCGTGGCAGGCGAGCATTCTACCACTGAACCATCGATGCTTATGATAAATTAACTAAGGAAGCCACAAAAGGTGCCAAATCATGCTGAAACTGTGTTTTTTTAAAAGATTTGTTGAATTTTTCACAGCAATATCAATATCATAAAGGATAAGAAATGATTAAGATACAATTTTATTCAATAACGTCGTGGCACCGCGTTGGGCGCCAATATAATAACATGTATCATATTCGATAAAATATTTTTTAACTCTAGCTGTCACTTGTAAGGCGACTCTTTTAAGTACTATACGTTTACGGAAGGCTCCCGTGAATACATGTACTTAAATTAACAAAGAAATAAAGCGAATAGGTATCCAATGGCCTGTTCAACAATGTTCAAGTAAATTTTATTCGACAGTTATCACATTAAACAGCTAATGTAAATATTACTCATTTGATTACTATTTATTTGGGAGAATAGATTACAGTGTTACTTTTGTATTTGGTCGGTTTTAACATTTATGTAACGAATAGCATTTAGTACGAAGTCGTAAAACTGGCCCTAAAACATGATACGCCTAAAAACAGTAAGTATTTTTTTGTCAGTGAAGGCGGATAAGTCAATTTTAGTTTATTATGATTTAGATTTAAAATTTCTAAAAAAGTGTAGTCTGTATATAATATAGTCAAAGTGATATTGGGTTTTAAATTCAGTATCAGCCCGGAGTCTGGAATTCATGCCCGATAGGCTCGCCCCCGATCACATAGGAGGGAATACGCACGGCGAAAAGTGGGTGCACTAGTTGCGCCTCTGCCTACCCCTTCGGTGATAAAAGGCGTGAGTGTGTGTGTGTATGTAATCTGTATAAATAGAGAACTGTGTTTGCTGTCATTCGTATTCAACAATTCATATAAGAACATATTTTCTACAGTAAATTGCATATTCTCCGCTCCTTCCGAATTAATTTACGAAGTGGTAGCGGTGGAGATTTTGCTAGTTGCCTACCTGACTTAAAAAAAATCTTTAGAACTAAAGAAACTTTTCCTTAGATCACTAGAGCTGTGTGATAATCTTAAAATAATGTAATAATTCAGTTAATTATGAATACTTTATTTTATTTTAATTACATTTTTAGTCACTTAGGCAGGTTAATAAATTTATGTTGCGCCGCGCGGCACCTTCACTAAGATGTCTTTGTGGCTCGGATAAAAAAATGGTTGAGTATACCACTTTTCTAGAGCCACCTAGGTCCAGACTTTGTAACTGATTGAAGGGCGCTTTAGATAATAAGAGCGTTACTCGGAACCTAGAGTGTATTGATCTAGGTTAAGTTCCAAACAGTGCCATCTAGGATCTTCGTAGTGATTTAAATCTTACTAACTTACTTCTTATACCAATATTATAAATGCGAATGTTTGTGTAAATGTTTGGATGTTTGTATGATTGGATTTAGTTAGAACTAAACGCAGAAATAGCTAAACGGATTTAGATGTAGTGTAGCACAAGGACAGACCATGGCCTGGACTAAACTTCGTATTATAGCAAGTATTTATTGCAAGTTTAGTTCTTTATTAAATATGTAAATTTTCTAAAGGGATGGCGCTATTGACTTTTCTAGGGAGGCAAGGCTTTTCACGCAGACGAAGTTGCGAGCAACTCTTCGTGATATTTACACCGGTAAACAATGGCTTTTGTCGCTGATGTGAGAGTGGCTTCGAATAAATGTATGCCAAAAATTCATGAAACCATGAAAGGTTTTGGAATATTGGCTCTGGTTTTTTAATCTTCATGTTTCTGTTGTGTTTATACAAAAAACATTTTGCAAATATGAGAAAGAAATAAAAATCTTCAATTTGCCATTATTTTATTGAAAATTACTAATTGTTTTATTTTAATGGTTAAATAATATACTACATAGAATTACAAACAGAGAAATATTATTATTGTATACTTCAGAGTAACACCTTTTATAAGTTTTTCTATATATTTATATTTGTGCCAACAATCTCAGTTTAAAGACCACTTTTAACCTGCCCTCGTGTGAGGTCCTATCTACCCTGATACCTTTCTGCCTTCAGTTTTAGATACTCGTGAAAGCGCTCTCGCTATTCATCACTATAGCTTTTCAGTTTTTCAGGGCCATTGTGACTTTGGAATTGTAACTTTATTCTCATAATATATTTTGCGCTAAAAATCATAAAGCTTTTCAAGTTCTACCATATATATTTCGCACAATTTCTTTATACCTACGTGCTTTATAGTAAATAGTTGGCTATAGAAAATTCTATAACCAATACATAATCATAGACTTTTTTGATATCTAGGGCAAGATTTTTTTTTGTAAGCTGTGGTAAGTATATCCATATTATCAGTATTGCCATAACGATTTCGTTGCGTTAGAAGAGAATGATGGCAGTTTCTAGGCAGTAGTACATAATATTTAGATGTCGTTAGCCGAAGAGTTGAAGTGAAAAAGCTTGTTAGCTACAATGCTACGTATAACATCTGCTACGAGCTACGGCGCGCCGTAGTAAGCTCTACGCGCTATATGTCACGCTGATTGCTTAATATTTTAGTTTTGCTTCGTCCTCGAGATAAGCATAAATGTTGTGTTCTTTCATCTATCCATGTTAATATTATGATAAACAATTATGATAGAACTTCACGTACTAGTAAGTTCGTTTATTTATTAATTATATTACTTAAATGATTTGAATAGGCTAATTTTCGGTATCGATCTGGGGATAACTTCCTGGGGTTGATTAATATGACCCGTAGATGACAATTGTTTCAACTCCAGTGTTATATTTGCTAAGAAAATCAATAAATTACATAATCAAGTTCATCAGGGGGCATGGTAGTGCCTCCGCCAAGTCGAGCACAGCCGTACCATCCTTTTTCGAAGCGACTCACGGCACTTTTGATCCCCCTGTAACTTCTTTGTGGATAAAGCTCGAAGTTTGAATTTTTAGAGATCAAGAGGACATACTAAATCTGGCTAGCTTCATTGCTAACATACATAATAATTATACCTTAAATTTTACGACTTATCGTTATTCATAGTTCATTAATTTTGTCACTGACACACTTACCAATCATCAAAATTCTAAAGTACTTTTAGCAGTTTTAGTCAGCAGCGTTTAGTCTATAAAGAAAAGAAAAAACCCGTAATTTCAATAAATGAAAAATAACGATTATTAAAAATTACATTCACCTAACGCACGGTTAGTACGGTTGGAGGGGGCAGCGTTTGCCGGTGGGCTTTAAAAAAAATCAGTAGCTGACGGACAAGATATTTTACTCGAGAATGACCTACAAAAAGAAACGAGATCCCATAAAAAACATAAAACGTTAAAAAATGCATAGTCTCGCAACGCAGTACTTTCCCTACAAAAAGTTGTGAGATCTCATGTAAAACGCAGTTAGTTATTTTAGTTAGTGTCCAAGGAAGCACTTATTCAACAACTGTGCTATAAATTGTAATCTAATCAATTACCAATCAACATTTATCGTTTCAATATAAGACACATTTATATATGTAATACTAGCTTTTGCCCGCGGCTCCGCCCACGTGATTGAGTTTTCCCGGGATTAAAGTCCCGCTTTATATTTTCCTTGGATAAAAAGTAGCCTATGTGTTAATCCAGGACATAATCTACCCGTGTGCCAAATTTCATCGAAATCCGTTCATTAGTTTTTGCGCGAAAGAGTAATAAACATCCATACATCCATATTTACAAACTTTCGCGTTTATATTATTAATAGGATAGTAGGACTAATTGTTACTCGCTGCTTCGCCGTAAAACCGCTTCGGCGCATATAAAACCTTTCCCGCTACAAAATTTGCTAAAAACATTACGACACTAGCGCCATCTACTTAAAGAATCAGATTAAAAATACATTAAATATTATTTGTCGCATTTTGTTTTGCATTGTTCGCATTTACAATATTAGTAATATTATCATTTAATTTAAAATACTTTATTCTTAGGTGCACTGTTTAGATTTACTTAGTAGTAGCAGTAATAACAGGTGGAAGACTTCAACAGACATTAACTGAAATAAATGACTTGGTTTTACATGTGATCTCACACCTCATCATAGATGAAAGGCTTTTTGGGGATGTTCATCGCGGTGGTTGATGTCGTAATGGTTTTTAGTATTTTTTTAATTTTAAAACCTGATTTCAATTACAGTTTTTTTTCATGTACTAAACTATATTAATTTTACCCTAAAAGTTTCCAAACGTGACCTTTAATAGCTTAGGAAATAGTATTTATTTACATACGTGTCACATTGAGCGTTCTGCCGTCGCTTGGTTTGCCCGGCTAGTGGGAAGAAAGTCCTTAAAACTTAAATTGTTACATTGTCTACATGGGCAATACCAAAAGTGATTTTGTAAAATGACTAGATGTTGTCCGCGACTCCACCCGCGTGATCGATCTTTCCCGGGTATAAAGTGCCACTATGTCATGTATGTACTTTATAAACATTTTCAGAGATATTTATTTAAATTACGTCAAGTAAAAACTTTAAATGCCCAAGTTACCGATTATATTGTTTGTGGCTAAATATTAATACTTAAAAAAGTGTCTTCATAATTGAACATTTTTATTTAATATTCTAAAAATAATAAACGGTCATATCTTTTGTTCGCGTTAAATACAGGTAAATTTGTTTTATAGCTGAAAGAGACCGTAGACCCGAATATTTGATATAAATGTCAACTTGTTATCTCTACGCGTTCCTGAGAAAAAGGGTCTTTACGGACAGACGGCCGGACAACAGTGATCCTATAATGGATCCTTTTTCCTTTTGAGGTCCGGAACCCTAAAAATGGTTAGGTACTGAGAGTTCAGTTTAATTTCAAACACAGGTATAGATTTTTGTATAAAATGTTATGGAGAATTTTTTGGAAAGCATTTAAAAGTTCATGTTTTAAATCATCCGAAACCATAACAATACCGTTATGTTTTATTTCAATTCCATCTCTGTAATCAAAAAACCGTAAGAAGTGTTGCCTGTTCATTATTCCAATGAAAAGATAAAGCTGCATCTTGGACAATAGATCTAAGATTTTCTGCAAAATCACATTGTACGAGGATTTCACCTTTATTAATAGTCTCTTTGAGAGATCTAAAATAAAGCGCTTGTTATTCTGCAATGTAGGCGTGAGGTTTCAAAATATCCAAAACATCACATAAGCTGTGTACAAAGTCATTAGAAGAAAGCAACTGAGTAGATATCCTAAATTTGTCTGTGGCATCCCATCATCCCATTAGCTTGATATTTTGATGGTAAACACACATACCATATTATGTGTTCCAGGGACACCAGCGAGCGATACATTGTTTGGGTCTTAAAGTAAAAACCTTTGTTAAACCTACCCGAACGTTCGAATATTCAGCTTTAAACTTTTGATAAAGTTCATCAATGTTGCACATAAGACGTTGTTTTTGTATGTGTGTTCTTTTTTCCATCATCTAATTTAATTGATATACTAAAAACTTTTTGACCAGGCATTATTCGACTAATATCTTCCCGAAGATAAAACAATTTCACAAGGTTTTCTACTCGATGGGTAGTTTACGGCCATCGCGTGAATTTGGAGATGTTAAAATACCGAATTGGTCTACAAGTTGTATGTTGAGCCGATGTATTCGCATGAATGCACAGAGGGTGTTAGTGGCATTTGACATTCATAGTTGCCGTATAGGAATTTTCGCCAATTTGTGGGAACATAACGTTTGGGAGTTTGGTAGACAAAAATAAATCTTTCCAAAGCGAAAAACACTAATTACTTGTCACAAGAGCTGTTTTAGGTGAATAACCGGATAGCTTTTTATTCCCGCACTAAAATAGTATTTTTCTCGAAACACCACTTTTTGGGAGTTTTTTCATTCAGTTTGAGAGTTTACTAGACAGATATCTGGCATCACTGCTAGCACCTGGATCAATAATATTGCGTCGTGCGCTGCGGCCGGCTGCTCGCTCCTTTGATCACGGACCGCGTCGGGGCCTGACGCGTCCACGATGGCCGGCGAACATCTATACTTCACACCGGTTTCACTCAAATGTAAGCATAGAAAATATTTGTTATTTATTTTTGTTAAATTTATTATTGTTATGTGTGTTCTTAATTCTTATTGGGTATACTATGTATTCAATGATCATTATTTTGTAAAAGCGACTCATGAAGGGCCAGCGAAGGAAATGAGATAAAACATTGGTGAAGCAAATATACGCCTGGTCTGAGTCAGCAGTGCATATAGTGATGTTTTGTACATGTTACACGTCGTGTGTTTACTAGTTAGAAGGGGGTAAACACTAAACAAGTCATGGGAGATGAGCGAGTGTTCGTCGACTTAGCTATCATTCCCTTTACCAAATCGTTTTCAAACCCTTTGAGGATATTGGAGTAGCGCCATATTTTGTGAATCGATCAATATATTGTGTAGGTACTTCACAAGGGTGCGGCATCTTTTGCGCATGTGTGAGACGTATTCGATGGTGTTATAAGTGGTGCTAAGAATGTTTGTATCCGACCTGTACCCTCCGTCCACTATGGCTTAAGAACAAATCTTTCTTAACCCGGCGCCACACATAGCAACAATATTTGAACACTTGTTTGAAAACATGGGTGGCAAGGGTATTTGCGTATTTGTGCAAAGTTTGTTTACATATGTGCATATTTGCCATTCGGTATCGGTTTTTCGACCACACATCAAAGTGTTCAAAGTCAAAATGCGTACGTAGCCTGCCACACTTGCGCAAAGGTCAGTTGTCAATCATCGAGCGGGATAGATGCTTTGTTTATTCGCAAAATGTACTGAAGCAACGAAAGTCGAAAAGGCACGTGAATTTATTGAGTTGCTTGAAGGAGAAGCATGTATATGGAACCCTAAAAGTAAAAGCCATAAGAATAGAAATGACATAAATAATTGTATAGGTATACTTAAATAATACAAGTATACCATGCCCACAAAATCGTGGTCCATCGTGTTTATGTCTATTTGAGTACTGTGATCAAATATGTTTACAAAACATGTGTGGCAGGTGCAGGAAAAATTTTGTTCAAATATTTGTCTTGTGTATGGCGCCGGCATTAGACCAACTCTTGAAGATTGGTAACGTATCAGATTCCTCTGGCAGCGGTCGTGAACACTAACCACCGGAAAAAGCATTTGGCCGTTTTCATGTCAGGGAATATGTAATACTCGCGTTCTGGGTATCAACAATACTAATATTGTTTTTACTTCTTTTCCAGAGTAACCATGGATAGCAGAGCTCACATACCAGCGTCCAGCAGGGATGTGGGATGAAACCAGCGTTATGTACCTTCGGCAGCCGGCAGACATCACACCAGCTCCGAGCAGATCCAACGAGTCTCACTTTACACAGTTCCATGGAAGTGGCGCATGATGAAAGCTGCAGGCCCACCAAGAAGCAGCAGGCGCGGCTACAATAATTACTACAAGCCGCCGTGATACTCAGCTAGGATGGAATGATATTATCATCTCTGGTGTATGAGGACTACAGGCTCGTTCTGCAGACTTGAGTGAAGATATGAGGTGCGCCACCGTCGACACTGACTTTACTGCTGCACCGCCATGTGACTACACAGCGTCACCCACACTCGCGGCGGCTGATTCTTTTTTGTAACTTTTATGTGTAATGAAACTTCGCATTATTAATATTTTAATTATCCTTATTTATTGTATGATCATGTTCATTAATATGTGTATTTACTTTGACCTAAGGTATCCTTGTGAATATAATAAGATCAATATGTAATATTACTACTGGATATAGTTAGGCGTCCCCCCGGACAGCAGGGAATATTGTGCGAGTACCACTGGTCCTGGGGGCTGGCTGTAAGGAACGAACGAATTAACTGAAAGATATAGTGACGTCACGGATGTCAAAAGTATAACAACAACACGTATACTCTTTCTTCAAATAAAATAACAAGTGAAATAACAAGTGCTTTGTTTGTAAAGTTTTTATTGAACAAAGATAAGGACAATTGTGAGAAATACGATAAAGTGTTATACAGTTATTTGGTGAACAATTACATCAGAATTTCAACAAATTATCAGTTTAACACCAGTGTGCATATCGATATCTACCCTTCGTTATAATATAAAACATTTTGACTTTTATAATAAACTGTGAAGTGAATTGTCCACACTATCTGAGCTGCTCTGTCCAGTGCATGGTTGCCATCGCGTCGGTTTAGCTTATATACTTATCATCTTTTTTTTTTTTTTATATATATAACACTATCAGAAACAATCAGTTAACAGCGCCACCTGTTGGGATCTATAGGCACTATTTATATTCAGGCAGGTGTGCTGCGTATACTCGTACATAGCCCTATCCGGTAGATGGTGCTACTGCCTACTTTGGCCTGAATCGAAACTATTTTAATCAAGCAAATTAACAAGGCTAAATTAAGCAAATTTGTAAACATGGCCAAGTGTGGTGGATGCGGAAAATTCATTTCGGCCAATGACTGTGTGCGCTGTACAAGATGCGCATCTACCTTTCACCGTCCTTGTGTGGCTGTTCCCGAGAAGGCAGTTCTGAAAAGCTCCTGGCTATGTCCAGGTTGCAAGGCGAGTCTGCCAAAACATGACAACTCTTCTACGCCAGTCAAGCCCCTGGCTGAGTTTTTAAGCGCTGGCACGACTATTGTCACCGAGCAGCCCGTCGACATGCCACTCGACTCATCCCAAAAAAATGACGGGAAGGTCGAAATTGGGCTTCAGGAGCTGCGTGCAATTCGTGCTGAGTTGACCCGGCTGAGGGAGCTTTATGATAAATTAAGTGAGCTGAAAGCTGAGGTACAGGAGTGTCGTCAAGAGGTAACCGAGCTCAGATCAGCCGTCAGCTCCTGCAATTTGCAGGTTTCATCGCTTGAAACCAGACTCGACGCAATGGAAAAAAGGATTGAGGATGGCCCGCCTCCATCAACAAATGCAGGGCATCTAGAAGAAACCATCGCGGAACTCCGGAATCAAGTCAACGAGCGGGACCAGGACCTCCTTTCCAATGACTTGGAGATTTCTGGGGTGCCGGAGAGCAGTGGTGAGAGTTTGGTCCATATAGTAAATTTGTTAGCTGGCAAACTTGGCGTTGAAATCCAAGACCAAGACCTCGTGCATGCCGAACGTGTCGGATCAACACTACGTAATAGGGTTGAGAATTCCGTTGGTATGGACCCCGCATTGCATCGACCGCGACCCATCGCTGTACGTGTAAGCCGCCGAGCGATACGAGACCAGTTTTTGCAGGCGGCGCGGGTACGCCGAGTGTTAAACAGCACCGATCTCAACATGCAGGGCCCACCAAGACGCATCTATACCAATGAACGATTAACGCGGATTAACAAACAGTTATTTTACCGCGCTCGGGAGTTGGGTCGGCGACTTTCGTGGAGATACGTCTGGACCAAAGGTGGTAAGATATTTGCACGCAAAGAGGATGGAAAACCGGTGGAAAGAATACGCTGCGAAAATGATGTAACAAAAATTTTTGTATAAACAGTAATTTGATCAAATTTATGATAGTAAGTGGTTTTGTAATTTTTTACATGGTGTCTGCGCCGTGCATTTTTGTATTCTCTCAGCATATTTCCACACGTCCTAGCCATTTGTGTTTGTTTATTAATAGAATTTCACAATACCAGCAAAAGTGTTATATTAATACCGAATATCATATGTTCCTATTATTATATATATGTTTAATCCTATTATGTATTATAATAAATATAAAATATGATAGTGCTATATACTTATACCTAATGAACCCATATTTACATTGTTTCAAAATTTGTCAATTTTATTGCTCGAAACTTAATGACCGTACTATAGGTATATTATACTATTATAATCAATGAACAACATTCCTTTTAGAGTTGGCTTATTAAACGCGGGATCCTTGGGTGCTAATCATGACGATCTCATAGCAACAATAGAAGGGGAACAGTTGGATATTGTGGCTATAAATGAGACTTGGTTACGGCCGGGGGAGGATGATCGAGCGCCCAAAATACCAAAATATCGCCTATGTCACACCCCTAGACCGGCACACATTCGCGGTGGTAGGGGCGGAGGAGTTGGTTTTTATGTTAAGCAGGGACTAGGTGTGCGCACATGGACGATACCGTCAAACCCATCTTATGAGTCGGTGGAACAAATGTGGCTTATCTTGAAACTCAATGGTAAAACAGTTGCAATGGGAACAGCTTACCGCCCACCGTGGCTTGGTTTAGACCTTTTCTTAGACGGTGTTACTGACGTAATGAGCAGTATGGCTAACTGCGACTACTACATATTAATGGGTGATTTCAATGTCAATTTATTTAATGTTAATGACAACAAAGTAAAAAAGATACAAACTTTTCTGAACAGCTTTTCATTAAAACAGCTAGTTAATGTGCCTACACACTTTACAGAAAATAGTCAGACATTAATTGACCTAGTCTGCACGGACATAACCAACAGTCACACAACAACTATTCCTTTTGGATCAAGGCAATATGGCCACTCTTTTATCAGTTGCAAATTCGAGATCTTACTCGATAAATATACCCCCCGAAATATTAAGTACCGACAGTTAAAACATATTAATATGCAGCAGTGGAATGTTGACGTATCTAATGTCTTATGGGGCGATATCAATAACATAGATAACGTGGACGACCGAGTAAATACCTTAACACAGGGCATAACATATTTGTTTGACGTGCATGCACCAGTTAAAACTTACAGAGTAACTGAGCCATCGTACCCCTGGATTACAGATACAATTAAGATCATGATGAGAATTCGCAATCAGGCTTTGAGTTCTTATCATAAAACCAAAACACCAGCTAAAAAAGAATACTATAAACAATTAAAGGGCCTGGTGATTTCGTCCTTGTTCAGAGAAAAAGCTTCTTATTTTAAATTTAATATAAACAATAATATTCGTAATCCAAGAATACTGTGGAAAAATTTAAAGTCTACTATCATTCCTACAAAAGTACATTATGATATCCCCCCGCATCTTAGAAATCCGGATCGTTTGAACGATCATTTCTCAGACGTACCTGGTCGCCCTAACACTAGCATCTCTCTTCTCACCTACTTTGAATTCCACAAATGCACCGACTCTGTATTCACCATCAGACCTGTCGCTCAGAGTGACGTGGCTCGTATAATAAATAACTTAACGTCTAATGCTAAGGGTTGTGACGGTATCACACTTTCTATGATAACTATGACACTTCCCCATACACTTCAAGTAATAGCTGATACGATAAATAGCTCCATATTGCAGTCCACGTTTCCCTGCCTCTGGAAAACCTCAATAGTAAAGCCGCTGCCAAAAAACCCTAACCCAAGTAGCATGAAAGATCTTCGGCCGATAAGCATATTACCCTGTTTGTCCAAAATTATTGAAAAGGTTGTGTCTCTGCAACTGGCTGACTATCTTGAGAAAAACAAGCTATTACCTGAGTTGCAGTCGGGTTTTAGAAAGCATCGCAGCACCACGACAGCCTTGCTCGATGTAACTGATAATATACTCGCAGCGCGTGATGAGGGTATGTGCACTGTAATGGTTCTACTGGACTTTTCTAGGGCATTTGACTGTATAAGCGTTCCCTTGCTAATATCCAAACTTGCGTATTACGGCTTTGACCATCGTACCAGGCAATGGTTTTATAGTTATTTGAGCGGAAGGACACAAATGGTAGAAATTGACAGCGTGGACTCAGGGAATTCTCTCTTGTCACAACTTATACCTGTACAGAGAGGAGTCCCGCAGGGTTCGATACTGGGGCCTATCCTTTTTATTTTGTATTGCGCAGATTTAACAAGTTGTATACGTAATTCTCATTATCATATATATGCTGATGATGTCCAAATCTACATCACATTCAAACCAAGGGACTATGATATAGCAATAAAAAAGCTAAACGAGGATTTAAATAGGGTATCAACTTGGTCGGATTCTAATTGTCTAGTACTGAATCCTTCCAAAACGAAATACATGCGTTTTGGTTCAAAACATCAGTTAAGTTCACTTCCAGCGACATTAAACATAAGTCTGATGGGGATACCTGTGGAGCAGGTTCTTGAAGCTAGAAATCTGGGCCTAGTCATGGATGCAGATTTAAGATTTGAGACGCAGGTGGCTAACTCTGTAAGGAATTCTTTCTACCGGTTAAAAACACTGTACAAAATACGCCCATTCCTTACAGAGGAGCTCAGAGTTCAACTTGTGGAATCCTTAGTGCTGTCTGGACTTAACTATGCTGATGCTGTGTACGGCCCACGATTACTTGCACGAACAAATAATTTAATCCAGAGGGTGCAGAATGCCTGTGTCAGATTTTGCTTTGATGTACCACCGAGAGGCCACGTCACACCATATGTAAACGTTCGCTCCAAACTTAAAATGAAGTCACGTCGTAAGTTTCACTTGGCATGTATGATGTTTGGTATCGTCAATTTCAAAACGCCATCATACTTATCTAATAAACTACGTTGGGTAGGTTCGAGCACGGAGCGTTCGACTAGACAATGTGCACCTCAATTGTCTATACTTCCTCATAGAACCGAAGCTTTTAGAGGTAGCTTTAGATATGCAGCGACAAAGTGCTGGAATAATATTCCTCCACCTATTCGAGACTCTAAAACTTTATATACCTTTCGGCGGAAACTTAAAGTGTTTCTAATTAATGCCCAGGTAGCTTTAGGTAATACTCAAGTTAACATATCCTTTATATAGTTCTCACTGTACCGCCTCTGTACGGGTACATTCTAGATGTACTCCAGCTGCATTCGCCTGCATGTCCACGTTGCTTCTAGAATTATTTAATCATATTGTATGACTATTATGGAGTATTATATTTATTTATTTTTTTTCTTTTATTTATTTAAGTACCTAAATATCATATATTATCCTTGCTTTTTGCTGGCATCCGTGTGACACTCCTATGGCCCTGGCTGAAAATCAGTGTCAGGTGGACCAACCCACCTGGCGGTCGCTGAGCCTGTGGCCTTTTTGGTCTTACTACGGACACGGATGGCTGGGGTGTACAAGTGGGTATGCCGGGGGACTATTTCGTTTTTTAATTTATTTTTATTTTGTTTAGTGTAAGTACTTTCCTATTTTAATTTATATTTTTTTAATTCATTTTATGTCATGGATTACTGTATTCCCGTGTGTACCTATCACTTACTGCCATCTGGTCCAGAGACAATGGCCAAATAAAGATTTTTTCTTTCTTTCTTTCTTTCTTTCTATATATCCCGCCTATGAGCGGGCTTTTTAATATTTAATCATATTCTTGGTGTTAGTGTAGTTTAATGTTTATGAGATGCCGTAATTACATAACTCGTTTTAACTTCTTGTATTACAATTTCAGTAGTACGCCTGTCACTGTGCTACTAAGTTACAAGCCGCATACAACTAATCTGTATTAAATAATTATAATCATGGTATTATTATATTATAATCATTGTAGTCAATAATAAATATAACAGACGCGGTATTTGTGTTTTATTTTACGTTTGTGTTCGTCTTATTTGATACAAGTAGTTTTGTGTACTAATGAATCAATTTTTAACTAAATAATGAAAACAATAAAAAAAAAACGAAATCACTCCACGGGTACAAGTGATTTAAAGTTTTTCATTTGTTCAACTATTTGTTTATTTTTGAGGTTTTAAATATCCAACAGAACCGATTTCACTGCTTGATGATAAATGCTACGCGTTACTTAAATTTATAAGCCGACCAAATAGAAAAGTTACTCTAATCTATGCTCCCAAATAAATGGTTATAAAATCTAGTAGGGGAGACCAAGGTGAGTTGTGGCATAGTCGATTTTTAAAAATCTATGGCTGTAAGCGAACTGGCAACGTCGCATTTTTTGAACCGACGTTAAAAAAGGAGGTTCTGTATTCGATCCGTATGTATGTATGTAAGTTTATGGCCGCGAGTTTCTCAAAAACTGCTGATCCGATTTGGATGAGGTTTTCGTTATTCAAATGTATATTTTTCAGGGCAGGTTTTAGTATGTAATTTATTAAGATCTTTGGAGATAGACAATACTCCTACGCAGATGATACTGCCGTTGCATTCTCGGGTAGAACTTGGGATAATGTCCGGGTAAAAGCGGAACAAGGACTTACTAAAATTGCTCTTTGGATTAAAATGAACCTTCTGGCACTAAATTCTGAAAAAACAAAGTTTATGTGTTATTCTCTGTTATCTTTGTGCTGGACGAATCGCTCCCAAAACGCCCTCTGGGCTGATTGAAATGGCTCCCATAGCCGGTATTGCCTCACAAACCCGATCTACAACACCGAACCAGGAAGCTTCAGTGTGGGAGACTGGCGACGACCAAATATTTGTCCAATACTCGCACATATCGCGAGCACTGGACAGCCGCCCAACTACTACATCTCGTGGAGGATTCTCCCAACACCTATAAACCCTCTTTTGATCACTTTGGAAAGTACGATTAAGTTGGAATCGATCCCCCCGCTTCCTGTAGCGACGAATGCGGTTTGCCCACGCATAGACTTTCTGTTTAAAAAAGTCTATTGCGTTCCGTAACCCAAAGCCTATAATCCTGGGGATTGATATCGGTCCCAGAAAAGGCCTGAGCCACGAAACGCATAATCCTCGGCCTACAATTTCCTCCTTGGAAAGCTATTAATTTGCCAATGAGAGTTCGGGCCCATTTGATACTGTACTCGACCCTACGTTGCCACGCAGGCATAATTGCAACATCTCGAGTGGTTTTGTTTTCAATTGGAAACCTTACATTAGCCACTCGACATGCTGCAACGGCTGCGCAGTAAAGGATCGAATACGTATCAACTAGGTCCCGACTGAACTCCATGTATGTAGACAACATGGAGTCCAATTCTCCCATCAGCGCAAAATTATTTTTATGTGTGGGCAAACGCGGCACCCTCGGTCTACAGGACGGTGATATCATTTTAAATTCCAAAATCGCACCCTCCAAAGATCCTCTCAAACGCTGTTCATCGTGGGGACTTACAATATTGTCCAAGTTTTCTTCCAGCTCCATGTCAGCAGCAGCAGGTGCAGATGGTGCGTCTACTGTTCGCTGGGTTATGATGGGCGTGACGGTATCTTGGACAATATGTAAGCCTGCACGCAGCCGCTCAAGTGCTTCAACGTTGAAAACTTTGCGTCGTTGGATGTATCTATCGCACCTGATCCGACAATCGTTGAGATGATACATTGATCGTCGGTTTCGACGCCTGAAACAGAGAGAGCATCTGAGCACGATACGCTGTAAGATTGGTTCCTCCCTTTGTGGCCCCAGAGTAGGCCCGCATGACATTTTCATTAATATTTTTAGTCCATCGCGGCGCACTATTCCACCGGTAGCGGGGACCGTAGGCGAGGCACACGGCCTCACAGGTCCCAAGGCCACCACTGGAGGGGGTTGTCGTCTTTGTCGTGCAGGTCTTGGTGGCGGCGGGGACGACTGCAGCTCATCGCTCCGGCTCGACACGTTGATATCCGGCGCCACTTCGAATACATCCGAAGCTGACGCCCACGACGCGGAGCTCGATGAGCTGAATGATCTTGGTCGTGCGCATTTGAACCATCCACATGATAGTAAACCTTTGACCGAAATGTAGAGATTACTATGAGGTAGATGAAGAAGTCGGTTAATTATTATAAATCATCCTGGTCTCTTACCAAGTCTTTTCTATTATTTGAAATTGTTTTTATTACTTTTCTATTGTACGTTTTTTTTCGGTGATGTACACAATATGAACCTACGATTACACAAAAATTTTATATGGTCATACGGAATTTTAACATAAAACTGGCAAAAGAATTGAAGTCGGTTAATGTGGGTTCTACTGTGTACATCTGTTTCGCCCCTTAAACTGTACAGGCATGATATTATATTATGGAATGGTGTAAACAATACATCAAGACTAGTACTATTGTCTGCGGCTCCGCCCGCGTGAAAAAGGTTTTCCGGGATAAAAATAGCCGATAGCATTTAGGAGAAATGTAATATCCTATTAGTAAAATAATTTTTAAAATCGGTTCAGTAGTTCCTGACATTAGCGCGTTCAACCAAGCACACAAACTCTTCAGCTTTATAATAGTTTTTTCATTGTTTTTTGTTAGTTAATTATGGAATGGTACACGATTGCAGCATTCGCGGGTCATCTGCTGTTAGTTATTATAATAATAATAAGAAAATAAAATTTACGCGTTATTGTTTCAGATTGCCAAATATATATGCGAGGAGGACTGATAGAGGCATGGCAAGTAAGGAAATTTATGAACTGGCATATGAGGAGGTAACATTAAGAGGACAGAGTCTTAGAAATGCTGCATCGTCTTATAATCTAAATTATATGTCTGTATCTCGTTACATCAAAAAGAAAAGAAAAAATTAAGCTTAGTAAACACACCTGTTACTGTTGGTTATTCCAGTCCCACAGTTTTTACGACTAAAGAAGAAGAGAAGGAAAAATATCCTTTATCAGTACATATTAACTTGTGGGGCCACTAATTATGGGCTTAAAACTAAAGAGGTAAGACAATTCATAAATAGGCCACGTACCACTAGCTTTAATAAGATAAATGTGAACATATTTTTTGATAATAATAGTATTGAATAAGTATGCTCTTAGATCGAAAGATATTTGGAATGTTCACGAGACAGGGATTACTACTGATCAAAAGCCCGATAGGGTCATCGCTCGATGTTAGCGCCATGACGTCGGCAGAGCGGGGTACTCGTGTGGCGATAGCTTTAGTTGGGAACGCAATAGGAAATTATATACCGCCAATATTTATATTTCCTCAGAAAAAAATCCAAGAACATTTTATTCACGATGGCCTTATTGGATCACTAGGGACTGCAAACGGATCGGGGTGGATGCAAGAGGATTATTTCCACTTTTTTCTTGAGCACTTTAAAATCATGTTAGACCGTCTAATGAACATAAAACATTACTGCTTTTGGACAACCACTCGCCGCACATGGCTTTAAAAAATATGGAATCCTGCAGGGAAAATGGCATCATTTTACTTACGTTTTCTCCACACTGCACTCACAAATTGCAACCCATGGATCGAACAGTTTCGATAACTGGATACGATCAAATGCCGGAAAAGTCATGTCTATTTACAACATCCCATCTATAACAGAATATGCATTTAATGTGGCGGTCACACCTAAGAACATGGGTGCTGGTTTTGTTGCAACAGGAACATGGCCACTCAATACAAATATTTTTCGAGAAGACGATTTCTTGCCTAGTCAAGTTACTGATCGCGTATTGACTAATCCAGTGCCAGAGCTATCTGAAAATTTTGCAGCAGCTACCGTCAATTCAGGCGCAATGACCCGTACTCCAAATATAGAATCTATAATATATACCCAAGAACCCAGACTCTACAATTGGAGAACGTTTAGAAGTCAGGACCACTACTCCAAATATATTTACAGAACGTGGTCATCACTTGACACCTGCTAGTAGTTCATCTATTTTAACTAATATCATCAATGAATCCTCAACCACTGAAGAATTAAAAATGCTATTGAACCTATTGTCTCTAGCTCGAAAGCCCGTAGTCCAATTGACATAACCTCCCATGTTTTTTCACCAGAAGCATTTAGACCACTACCAAAAGCTCCACCTAGAAAGGGAACGGAAACAAACAGACGTAAAATTAAATCAGCTGTGTTAACTGATACTCCTATCAAAGACGAAATTGCTGCTCTAGAAGCCAATAGAAAACTCAATAACGTAAGAAAACGTGTTTTTAAAGAAGATAAAGAGAAACCTGGTAAGAAAAAACTAACACAAAAGACAAAAAAGTGAAGGAATATTGTCAAACTGATGATGATGAAAAAAATAAATGTTACCTCGAACCATTTGTCAAAAGAGGTGTGGGTCCAACGCATAGACTGTGCGGGATGGTCACATGAGGCTTGTACTGGAGGAGAACCACAATATATGTGTCATAATAGGGTATTTGACATAATTTACAAATAAATGTTGTATTGAACATTATAGAATTTAAGGTCTTATTTAAGAATATTTGACTTAAATTACAAATAAAAATGATTAAATATTTTATTTTCCTAAATAAAACTAAGAGTTTTTGAATCTGTGCATCATTTACACCAAACGTTTCGGCGACCAAGACCAAAGTACGTGACGTCACGATGTAATATATAAAATGTCATTCCGGCAAAGATATTTGCACGGTTCATTGTACCCTCAGGTTTCAGGTTTATTTATTTGATTATTTCGTGTCCATAGTGCAGTTTACCTAAGTAAACATGGAAATTGGTTTTATTAAAGCTGACAGTGAAAATTTTACGAAAATGGATTCTTTTATGATCACAAATTTCTTTGCCTCAATCCGAACTTTTGTTCTGCAGAATTCAGGAACGTGAAAACTTCATTGTAAGTACAAAACTATCGTTTTCTGATAGTTTGTTCAATTCATAATATATTAGTTTGATTTATGTACTTACACTTATCGTTTCTACGATGAGTTTCTCGTATTGTGCCTATTTATGAAGCCTTATTTCTATTTTTACAGATCATCAATACAGTCCATATTATGACCATCGGTACCATCGGTACGTCCAATTAAAAGGTGACACGACTTTGTGCACTGTTAAATGTAAGATATGCCCTGAGCACAAAGTCCGTTGTCCGCCATATTCCGTCAGCTTGATAGTGGAAGAAAAAGAGGGCATAGTTATAAGTGTCCAGTGCCATGACTGCCCTGCTTCACAAGAAAGATGTAAACACGTGGTAGCTTTCCTTATGTGGGCACATGGGAGAAACCAGGAGCCATCATGTACATCTATTGAATGCTATTCCATCCCATTCTCTACTAGGCTATCCCGCACTGCATTCGTACTTTAAACTATTCACCTTCAAATAATATCAACTGATAAATATTTTTGTTTTAAACACCATTACCTAACAACCAAGCTGTTTCGCCAGACTGTTGTAGAGCTTGCATTTGTTGCAGTAACGAACTATTAGCCCAAATATGGCTGTCATGGGATGACCCCCAAACTTCGCATTCACATTTGTGAATTTAAGGTCACTGTCACACACCTGTAATATTTTTTTTTAACAAAGCAGATTTCATACATATATATTTTATGGATCACCAACATGACATGCATTATATACAATATTAGTTTACAGTAGTTATGCTCAATATAATTTATTAAACAAAAATAACGATCAACATAAAAAAAAATTACTGATAACTTCCTTATAATTTGCTGGTGGCAGGATATATTTTGTTTTGTACAATGTCCGGAGGTTCAAACCCAAGGCACACACCTCTGACTTTTCGTAGTTACGTGTGTATTGTTTATTAATTATCGTTCGCTTTAACGGTGAAGGAAAACATCGTGAGGAAACCTGCATACCTGGGAAGTTCTCTGAATTTGGAAGGTATGTGAAGTCCGCCAACCCGCATTAGGCCAGCGTGGTGGACTAAGGCCTAAAACCCTCTCAGTAGTAGAGGAGGCCCGTGCTCAGCAGTGGGCAGTATATAATACAGGGCTGATTGCATTGCATTGCATTGCAGGATATATTTTGAATCCGCCCGGATAGCGACCACCGTACACAAGGTGTTAAAACCCGCCATAGTAGCCCACGTAAGTGAGCCGCGTTCCGGGATCAGCCTGTGTATATCCAGCTCAATAAGGTCGGCCTAATTATGTAGACTGGTGAAGGATAGTCATCTATTGTCGGTAGACACACTATCTTCGCTTGCCATCATTTGTAGTGGGGTCACTTTGCCATGCCCGTATTAAAGAGAAAATATATCTATTATGTATTGTAAATTTAATTCCATTCCACTACGCTCGTCATCCTGAGACATAAGATGTTAAGTCTCATTATGTCCAGTAGTTCAACTGACTACAATGTCCTTCAAACCGAAACACAACAGTGCATGCACACTGCTGCTTGGCGGTAGAAATAGACATTGGGGTGGTACCCACCCAGTCGGACTCTCACATATGAGAGAGAGACCTACCACCATATGTGAAGTCTGCCAATCCGCACTAGGCCAGCGTGTATAATACAGGACTGATTGCATTGCATTTCACAGTTCAAAAATACAAACATTCTTCTCTTTTGGAGGGGTTTGAAAATTTCCTAATGTGAAATGCTTTGAAGAAATTATGTTGATTGTTGTTTATTCTCATGTATCCATTTTGTTAGAGCATTCCAAACACAATTTTTTCACATAATATGAATTTCTCGGAAACCTGTTAAAATTTGTAAAATACCTGAAGAATTGTTCGGACTTATCCTTGCTGTTGAGTTCCATCACCGTACTTCGCGACAGAACTCCGAATTCTATCCACATCACCTCGGAGGTTGGCAATCCACCACTGTACGTTTTAGCCGTAATTTTTTGCCACGTACTACTAAACTATGGAACCAATTGCCGCCAGCAGCATTTCCGGACAGATACGACCTGGCGACCTTCAAAAAAAGAGCGTATTCCCACCTAAAAGGCCGGCAACGCATCTGTGTGCCCCCTGGTATTGCAGATGTTCATGGGCGGCGGTGATCACTTACCATCAGGTGAACCGTATGCTCGTTTGCCCCCTATATCATAAAAAAAACCTTGAAATATTTGTTTTGAATAATATTTACACATTCACCTAATTTTATTTATTACGAAAGTTCGTTCGACTAGTTCTTCATGTACGTGTCCCTGCACTACAAGCCTGTTGCTGTGATACGAATATCCGTTTGGCGAAACAAAATTATTGCTCTTAACACCTGTCTGTCAAAATCGGTCGGTCATTAATATTAAGATTATATAAAGTTACGATCACAATTCACAAAAATAATGCTTATGCATGATAAAAAAAACCACGTTCTTATAAATTTAAAGCTTTATTTAAAGCCAAAATCACAATTATTGTGGAGCACCGCTTAATGTCATTATCGTATAATGTAATGACAGCGATCTCAAGTCACATAGGTTTTTATAAAAGTTTATGACTAGCTGCGTATTCATGACCAACGAAGGGTTCGCCTGGTCATGCCTTCTCCTTAGGTTTTGATTATTTAACCAAATACTTAACTATTATAACATATAGGTACTGCTTCGTCAACACTACATGAACCTAGCTGTGTGTGATTAGTAAGGTTGCTCATGGCAACTTTTTGTCGTAATACAGTCGCAGAAAGTCAGTTTGAAGCCGCAGTGTCGTCACTCACGTCCAGTCACGTAACCATTATAATAAAGTCTCAATGCAGAATCGATACGGACGCGATCACAGCGTGGCATCCAACATTCTTACCAAATGTAGTTTGCCGTCAATATAGTTGCGCGTGTGCATCGATAGCGCTGTTAATTTGGATCGCATTTATACAGGAATCACAGATTTACCTTGGCCACGGATTACCGATACCTGAATTATAAAATTACATACATACATACCTCTAAAGCCTTTACCTCCAATCTAATACAGGTGTACCTATTACGTTCAGTATTAACTTTTGTTTTACCGATACGTAGGTGATTAAAAACCCGCTGACATACATGCATACGGAGCTATTAGCCTAGGCAAAAGGGGAGAGGAGTATTCCATTTTTGGTTGTGAGTGGGTGGGGTGGTACTCATTTTTGACGGAGGGGGTAGGGTTCACATGGAGAATAAGTTATAGATGGACCGGAAAGGAGAGTGGGAGGTCGGCTACCCCCTTCGGGCATGCCTACGGTCTACATACGTCAATAACATTTCCTTAAGCTCCAATTCAATAGTCTTATTATTTTACTCGTTTTTATATTACGCATATCTAAATAAATAAAAACCACTTGCATACCCATGTATGTAGGCCCATGCCTATGCAGCTTTTAGCCAAGAAAAATGGAGAACGGGAGAATCTAATTTATTGTTGGGGGGGGACACAAAAAATAAGTAGCTCCTGGGGAGGAGGAGGGGTTACCTTACCCCTCTGGCTCCGATTAGGCACGCCCATGCATACATACCTTAATTCCGTTACTTTTACCTCGGTTTCAATACAGTCATATTACCGTACCTTTACATTACCGATACTGCATTAAATAAATAACACTTACAATACATACTTATATCATCCAAATTTACTCTACCTTCGACTCAATAGTAGTGCCTCAATTTAGTTACCTTTACATTACCGGTTGATAAATAATAAAATACCTGCCGTATACCTCTTACATGTTAATAACATTACCTTTACCTCCAAATCAATACAATCGTATGTCTTACCTTTACATTAAGAATACCTTCATTCAATACCTTTACCTCCAAATCAATACAGTCGTATGTCTTACCTTTACATTAAGAATACCTTCATTCAACCAATAAACCAGGACTGGGGAATTATTTAATACGAAATAAAACGCACTCAGTGTTATTGAATTATCAAAAAATATGAATGCCACTAGTTAAGCAAGTGAGGCATGAAAACGCCATCAAAAGCAAAACTGGGGACGTTCTGGATAAATGACCATTTTACATTTGGTATTTACACGTTATAGAAACAAAATTCAATTTTATCAACGTTTTCGGAACGTTGACGGAAACAGGTAATTTTTATACAAAAGATTTTCCGAAAATGCTGATATCTACAAGAATGTAGCACGTAATATACTATAACTATACTGAAAAAAAATAACATTAGTTATTAATTAATTGGCAAGAACATTCGTTTCAGTAATTGTTGTGTGGTTTGGACTAGACTAAAAGTGCAAGACGTTGCAATGTTTTCCCTCCACTGCGCATCAAGAGATAATATGCAGTTAATACACACGTAACTCCGAAATAGCAGAGGCGCGTGCCTAGTTAAAATTTTAATTATGCAAGTATGTACCCTTATGAATATTCCTCTTATTCATGGTTTTCCTCTCCTCGGTCATTTTGAATGTCTAATTTATCAATCTGCTCGTAGTCTAATGCAATTGACTCTAAGACTTCAAGTGATTCAGGCACGAATTATTTTTCTTCAACAAGTTTTTTATAGTCAGATGACGAATTGAGGGTTTTCCTAATGATTCTTTATAGTTAAGCGAATATTCGACAATGAAATAAAACTACTTTACGGTTTTTTTCGCAATAAACTTGTTTGATTTTTGTTTTACTCCCGACGTTTCGAAGGTTTTGCAATTGCAGCTATCAGAGTCACAGGCGGACCATGTAAAAAAATTAAACAAATTTATCGCGTACAATTCCGTAAAGTTGTTTTATTTAAATGAGGCTATTCCGATGGACCACGAACGTTACTATCTCAATTCACACATTAAATACAGTCTCAGATGAAATGTGAAGACAACTCGCGAGCCGTGTGCCCGTCTGCGCGGCGAGGCGACGGACGCTACTGAAGACGCGCCCCGACGACTGACTGATCGATAGTTTCTCCATGACGCGCGCAGGCGCGGTTCATTCTAACGGTAGCATTCACTTCTTAGGGTTTGCGACTGCGATTTATTGCTTTGTATGATGTGACACACTGTAGAGTGCAGGCGCCTCAATCGCGCGATGATTGGACGCGTTCAGACGCGATGACACCGGAACTTGGAAGCAGTGCCGCTGCGCGGTGAATCTTAAATTGATCTTCATGCTTTATATCTAAGGCATGGTAAACGAATCATCACTTTGTTTGGATGAAAAAGATAAGATAACTTTATCGGGAGAATTATCGGCAATTATGAACAATTTTATATTCGTTAATTAAAGTCCCTCATAATGTTTAGAATACAACGGTCTATGTTGACACAGACTTACACAACTGGCCGGTATGACAATTTATTGACACTTCACGGAATACTCTGTGAAGGGAAGCGAACAAAAATCGGTTGCTCCAAATAACTGATTCTTGAATGCTATCGATGTTTATTATCACATGTAAATAGAGTTACATTATAATTATTAAATCTTACACATTACAATCTGGAGTTTATTTTATTACTGTAGTAAGTCGTTCATTTTGATTTTCTGATAAAATTTCACGATTATCCTTTAATAACTTTTAAATTGGTTATTAACCATTACAAAGAAATAATTACGAGTGAGTATTGAAAAAAACAACATATAGTGCTACAGTTCAAATTATTTACTTTGGAAATATTTGTCTTCGTTTGCTTTCTTCGAGTATGAAACGTGTACTTTTTTTAAATTTTTAACGCATTGTTCAAAACTGTTTGTAAAATATACTTTAAACATAATTTTTAATAAACAGCAGTGTTTTTACATGTAAAGTTACCACTTTTTTCAGTAATCGTAATTTGGTTGCCAAGCGATTTAACACTTGTCCAACACTACGCTCATGAACTGCATTATACAACATTGTAAAACCGTCGAGTAGATATAAGGGTCAAGATTGTATTCTTTATTTCAGCATATTTTTACAATATTCATTCAAAAATGTTACACACGTACTTACTGTACTGTTGTTGATACTCTTTGTGATAATGTATGGAGATGATAAGTATTTATAATTATGTAGTTGACTTTTGAATTATTTGGGTAGACGCTCTCACAAAGATATCGCGTCGCAAAAAAATTGAATTGTCATACCGGCCAGCTTTGATTGTTAATAAGTGCATCACTACAGAGTTAATTTAGGCAGCAAGATTTGGTCGCATAGTTTCACCCCGCGACAGGATACATTTGTCGCTCAGTCGCACAGTAGCTGTCGCTAAATACTGACTGCCAGCTTAACGCGGCGAAGAACAGACAGCGCGCCATACGACAAGCTACTTAGGTATATTACAATATACGACTAGACAACTATTAGTATATTGTGTGTCTGCTGTCTAGCCTAATCAAAATAGTATTTGATATGAATTATTGTGCACATAAAATGTATCAATTTCGATCTAATAAAAAATAATATTCATAAGCGCAGCTGAAGTCTATTGAGCTTTAAAGATATTAGTTTTACTTCAAGGAGGAAAATCGGTTGACACAGCAGAAGTGAAGCAAGATCTCCATCAATATTGTCTAGTCTAAACCACTCATACTGTTTTAAAAGCAGCTCTGCATCATTAATTATAGCTTGCCGAAGAGCTCGAAACAAAACTAAAAGTGATAGTGCACACTGAGATGCCTGTAAGTTATTTGAAAAATTAAGCAGATTTCCTTGCTTGAAACCACAAATGCCATAAACCATAAATTTATCTTAGTAATTTATTTTTGTATGTTTAGACTGCACAGCAAGCTCATTGTTAGTAAAAAAGTATCTTCAGAAATTACAAACACTATACCTATTATTTTCCATTTCCAGATCATCATCACTTTTACGAAAAGGCATTAAGTAGTGTTTCCTACGTTTACCATCGATAATCTCCTGTTTTTAACTAACAGCGCCAATTAATTTGTACAATCAGTCACTTACAATTAATGGAAACTTTGCTTACTCCTCGTCGCATCCTGTGCCTATTGTATCTGAAGCCTCACTGGTGTAGTAAATCTACCTTCATGTCCACGCGATTACAATAGGGTCAATTTACCTGTCTCCAAATCGATCTCTTTAAATCCGGTTTCCTAAAGTCATGATAAAAAAATCACTTTAGCAGTAAGTAAGTGGCCAATAAACTATTATCGTCGCCAATATAATATTTTAAGGAATTCCGATTACAATAACGGTTGAACACCGGTAAAAGGGGTATTTTTGGCATGAGACTATAAGGGCAGCTACCTTAAACGCTCTACCTTCAGGAAAACTTTTTTTGGACTGTGTTTTTAATGTTTGATGACATTTAAAGAAATATAATTGGCAAAATTGTACTCGGAAAGGAAGTTGTATATCTATTATAAACTCGCGTATAGCTTTTATTTCAAGACTAAGTTGTAGATACAATTGCACTTAAGGTTGAGCAATAAATGCGTTATTACTAAGGAAAGTTTGGGTGACCATTTTCGCCCCTAGAGGCTAGCGGCCATAGTGGCCATACGGAAACCCTCTCACTTCTCAGCGGACTTTTTTTACGCCCAAGAAAACTCTTGCGTTGACTACCAGATGTCAGTACATCTGGTAGTCAACGCAAGAGTTTTCTTTAAACATGGCACACCGTGGTTTGGTTCGTAAAAGCTCTTGGAACTTCGATAGGGTGCGTCAGGCGTTAGATGGCGCACGGACGGCATGTGAGTAGGTAGAATTCAGGTTTGGTTCCCAGGACTAGCAATCCGTGTTAGCAAGACTTCTGATAGTCTATACTATTATTATAAAACATAATAGTTATTTTTAACCAAGGTGTCGTCAGTTGAATATATGTGTAGAGGGCGCTAGTAGCTTCTGACACCTCAGGTAAATACATGCGCATCGCGGGCGGTGTCTGGTCTGCAGTGTGACCAGATGAAGCAGGATCCTGCTACTTTAGTAAATATTCTCTGTTTTTCAAGTCATACACACCCAACATTAAGTTCTAGTTCTAAATATAAATAAAAAAAACTAAAAAACACGCTTTATAGAAAACCCAACTAAAAAATAGAAAATACATTTGAATTAAGAAAATGCTTGCTGATTTTTGTTGGTCGATTCGCCGAGAAACTTCAATGGAAACGATGAAAAAAAAAAGCTACAAAATAACTTGAATTATATTACCATAATAAGATAAACATACTGATATTTCTATCACTTGTGACTGTAAAATTTGCGTTTTTCGTTGTAAAACTTAGACCATAGTCTTTTTTGTAATTGTTGTTACTTTGATAATATCGTTATTTAATTAAATGGACATTAAATTTAATTTCTATGTGCTGCACTTATTTGCATGTTAAATTCCGTGTTTAGAGCACCAAATATAATGTTATCATGCGTGAAAATAATGAGAAAAAAATTTTTTTTGCAGACCAGTAATTATAATTACAAATAAATCATGGATCAGCCGTGTCACAGTCCAGTGCAACCGGTGAAGCGCCTCACATCTTCACTCACACCTGCAGGACGGGCTTGTAGTCCTCACTCATCAGAGATGATAATGTCATTCCATCCTGGCCGAGTATTACGGCGGCTTGTAGTAACTATTGTAGCCGCACCTACTGCTACTGGGTGGGCAGCCTGCTTTCATCCTGCGTTAAGTTCTATGAAACAGTGTGAAAGGCCAGACTCGTGGGGGTGTTCTCGTCACGCTGGTTTCATTAGTTGATCTCTTCTGTTTGTGTTACACTGTAAAATAAGCAAAACCAATAATACTTATTGTTACTATTACTAATTATTCTTGATGATGAATATAATTTTGTGGAAATTGCAAGTTTTTTTTACAGCTAGACATGTAAACACCCTAATGTGTCGCCTGGTGACGAGTGACCATACCTTCCCATAACACCCGCTGCCATAGGAGTACCGGATATGTTTCTAGTCCTTAAGGCTTGGGCTGGCCTTGGGGCTTGTTTTTTTTGGGCCTTTAGTAATTTAAAATGATTTGTTTGACGTATGCTAGAGGACAATACTGGGATTCAACAGTACAGCGACATTCTTATAATGGGTGCATAGTTGTAAAGTTTCTCGTTCATCGACATAAAAATTGTATAGCTACATAAAATACTACATTGTGCTTTATATCAGTCGCTAAGTAGTCCCTATACTTACTGTAGCAGTATGAAAAATTATTTCGATGTCCTGGGGCACAAATATACTATAGTATAACTATATAAAGTTGCAGCTACGTGCACGTTCTGTCTTGTATTGTATGTTGCGTAATATGCGCTGAAGGTGCCGCGCCATTTTGTTTAATTCGTCAAATAATATGGTGGTACGTCCTTATACTCAAAGGGATCGGAAGAAAACTTTAAAAACGAAATTCTAAACAGTAATGCATGCTGCTGCTTGGAGGGATTTTCGCTTATCCCCATTTCCTGCTTACCCCATCGTAACCACATACACAACATTTATAGTATAGGCATTCATTAAGCGCTATAATAAGCACTCTCGACTTCAACATAGTAATATTAATAAATTCCCAAGACAGGGTTACCAACTCCTAAAAAAAAATAGCCCTAAAGTCAAGATGAAATATCCCCAAATAACCCTAAATACAAAAATAAAAAATCCCAAAAAAAGCTTTGTACTGTCAATGATAATTTGTACGGTGTAGTGTATACCCAATGTGTATAACTATCGAAGAATATTATTTAAATAAGTTCCCTGTTTTATTAAGGTAAATAAAACACAACTTAGTTTAATTTTAAAACGTGTATTAAGATTTACATTATCAATGAATGTAAACAAATCGTGTTGTGTTTGCCGCCGTAGGATGGCGTATCTTTGATGGCGTGCCCACTGCCCATAGTGTTATGATTTATGCCAGATTAACATTCTCGGATTTGAGATGACTCGTGCAGGTTCGGCAGCAGTGTGCGTTTGGCATTATAGCATTATACTTTGTGTAAGAACTTGAACGATTTGCCTTTTTTTATTTTTTTTGGTCAGTCAAACATTAATACAAGAAAACATTTTTATGGCCCTAAAAATAGCCCTAAATTTTTTTGGGCCCTGAAAAAAGCCCAATGCACATGTTTCAGCTCTAAATTTAGGGCTAAAAGCCCTAAGTTGGGAAGCCTGTCCCAAGATAAATAAATCGCTTGTAATGAAATTGTGAACTTACAGTATGAGTGTTCGTTCGACGGCCACCGTGAACGCGTCCAGTACCGGCGCGGTCTTAGGGCCAAGAGCTAGCAGCCTTTCCAGTGTTGCTAGATGCCTGCTTTGTAATACCCCCAAAGTGACTTAAGAAACCCCCAAAATAAAGGAATTTAGAGAAAAAACCCTCCGAAATGAAATAACGCGCACCAAAAGAAGTCGACATTTAAAAAGACTATTTCATACAAATAGCACAGTGTATTTGCGCTCGGAGCTCTTAATTTTTTTAACCCCCTAACATTTATCGCTACAAATTTCCTTCAATGGCGTTAAAATTCCCCCAAATTTAGGGAAAAACCCCTACATCTTGTAACTATGAGCCCGGCCGCAGCGCGCAACGAGCGAATTTTATTGATCAGGGTGTCAGCGTTGCTAGCGCCCTCTACGCATACATTCAAATAGCCCAGCCACACAAGCTTCTCTACACCATTGTCTATGATGGACGAATATTATAAACGATTACAAACTGTGGAGGCATAATCGAATGTTATTACCTATTATGAGGCGATTATGACTAATTGGACATAATCTGAAATAATCGAAGGCATGAAAATTATTTAATATATTATTTATTTAGGACAATAAATTTTAAATGTTATGATATTGCAATAACGTAGTAATTGCTGATTCGTTGGTGTAGCTGTTTTGCGTGCGACACCGCTCTGATGTCTGCGTTCCTCTTCGGAAAAAAAACGCGTGATGTTTGATTTGTTCTACTTTTGTATAAAATGCACAAAATTTTGAAAAACGCTCGCATTATCTTGCCATAAATAAATTTGACAATGGTATAGGCATGGACACAATCATGACTATGATCCCTTTATTGTCGCGGATATTTGTAAGCGCAAACTTAACATTATTATAATATTAGCTATACAGCTATTTTGTTTATAGTTTGTTGGATCACACAATCCAATTGCGTAAAATAATAATGCAAATATAAGCAATTGCAATTTGCAAGCAAGCACCAAGTCATGTTACTTTTGACTTATCTCATTTCTCCCATATCATTTATAAAGGAAATAGCTATAACACTACGTATTCTGAATAGGATCAGTTTAATACCACAATAACTATATTCGAATGATTCTATACATTCCAAACTCTTTCGTGAAATGAACAACGCAATGTACAGAAAATATTTTGGCGTGTAGTGAGAACGACGTTCAATAGATGGCGCCACAGCAGAATTACATTGCGCTATGGTTTAGTAACAAGGCCGGGCATAAATAAGGCCCTTTATCAGCTTTATATTGATTGTATGACCGGTGAACTCTAACTTTTCAGATCTACCAGTGCATTCTGTGCATAAGAGTACGCGATAAATGGTTAAAATAGACTTTCCATTGCAGGCTGAAAATACAGTCTTAGAATCTCGTTGAAGAATAAGATGTGGTGAGGGATTTTTAAAAAGCTTCTTACTAGGATCAAAGATGATATAGCTAAAATTTAAACAAAGCACCAAAATCAATGCCTGTGAATTCTGATAGTTGATTAATGGAAATATTCGCTCAAATAATAGGGCAAACTAACCACGCATGTAAAATAAAACGCAAATTCCGCGTCTGTTATATTTATTATTGATTACATTGATTATAACATTATAATAATACTATGATTATAATAATTTTATTCCATTAAATACAGATAAGTTGTATGCGGCTTGTAACTTAGTAGCACAGTGACAGGCGTACTACTGAAATTGTAATACAAGAAGTTAAAACGAGTTATGTAATTACGGCATCTCATTAACATTAAACTACACTAACACCAAAAATATGATTAAATATTAAAAAGCCCGCTCATGGGCGGGAGATATCTTTCAGTTGAGTCTATCGTTCCTTACAGCCAGCCCCCAGGACCAGTGGTACCCGCACAATATTCCCTGCTGTCCGGGGGGACGTTTAACTTTGTTTAGTAGCAGATAATATTACAGTTTCATCTTATAAATTCAAAATGATACCTAAGATCGGAGTAAACCAACATAATTGTGAACAATTTCACACAATAAATAATGATTATTCAAATATTATTAATGCGAAGTTCCATTGAATATAAAAGTTACAATAATAAATTAGCCGCTGCGTGTGTGAGTGACGCTGTGTTGTCGCATGGTGTTGCCGCAGTCCAGTGTCGCTGGTAGCGCGAGTTACATCTTCAGTCAGGTCTGCAGGACGAGCTTGTAATCCTCATAGACCAAAGATTATAATGTCATCCCATCCTGGCTGAGTATCACGGCGGCTTGTAATTATTGTAGCCGCACCTACTGCTTCTGGGTGGGCCTCCTTTCATCCTACGCCACGTTCCATAGAACTGTGAACATAGAAAGTCGGACTCGTTGGGTGTGCTCGAAGTTCACGTGATGACTGCTGGCTGCCGAAGGAACATCACGCTGTTTCATTCTTGATGGATGCCTGAATAATTTACTTAGGTTGGTTGGGGTGAGCTTTGCTGTCCATGGTTACTCTGTAAATAATCAATTATTACGATATAAGTATTTTATTAATCTCGTTAATAACTTGGGACATTTGTACAATATAATATAGAAAAGTCACGCTAGCAACAAAATGTGTAATCTGGTGATTAGAGATCATGACCCGCCATAAATACCCCCTGCCAAATAACCATGTATATGTTGCATGGTTTGCTGGACGCAGCGTACAGAATAATACAATGTGCACCCAACTGTACAGAGACCAGCTCATGTTGGGATCAGAAGTAGCCTATTTGTTAATCAAGAAGGGTCTATCGTTGTGCTAAGCTTGTCAATTAACTCAACAGTGACGGGTACTCTAAGTTTTAAGACACCTCAAAACATTTGCAAAGCCCCTCACAGCGCCATTTGTAATACCATCAGATCCACTACTTGCACATGCGCAGAAGGTACGGCGCCATTATTTAGTGTTTAGTATTGGCTCACAAAATATGTCGATGCCTCTGTATCCTTAAAGTAGTCGGGAAAGAATATGGTTCACGGTTCAAATCACAGTGCACGCAGTTGCTTGGTTTTACAAATAAACAAAGCAGTAGTAACTACGCCGACGGATATTGGTATATCATACACCCAGTTGCACACCTCATGTAATAGGTTCACCGAGCGCTATATGCATACTCCAGTTCAGCAAAACGCGAATATTTACACATTTTGACGCAAATTCAATTTGTCTGATTTGTTGACTAAACGTAGGGCTTCACTAAGTTATTTGTCTAATTGTAACTTTCGTTGCACCTACACCAATAATGTAATGAACCGCTATATTACAAACATGAATCACTTAAAACTTCCTACTCTTGTCGTATTTGACCGAATTTTGCGTTACTTGGCAATGCAGCATGAACTTTAAATACACGAATCACTCAAAATAGATAAAGAGATTTAAACATATAACTAAATCACTAGTAATTATTAATTTCTAAACTTACATTTCAGTGAAACAGGTTACAGGTATGATGTTCGTCGGCCATCGTGGACGCGTCCGGCCCCGGCGCGGTCTCAGCACAAAGGAGCGAGCAGGTCGGCCGCAGCGCACGCCGCCCGATTATTGATCGAGTTCACAGACTATTTATGAGAACTGACATCCAAGACTCCCACTCCAGCGCCCTCTACGCATATAGACTGCCCTCGTCTAAAGCAGCCCATCAACAGTACTGCCGGCTGGACACTGCGACGGCCGGAGAAATTGCTCCATACATGGTTCCATAAAGCAATTGACAGTGCACCGTTTTTTCACTTTTCGCATTCCAGCTCCACGGTGTAGTAGTTTATACCTTATGTGAAAAATGGCATCGACTGATTAAAAGAAAAGGAAGAAATTGACTATGCTTTGTTTACTTTGGTTGTTGCTTCAAAACTATGCGAAATCCTCTTTTGCTAAAAACCTATTAATTTGACCTACAAGGTATAGTACCACCAGGTTTTAATTGAAACTGTTGAAAACATGATTACAAAAACTATCTAATACTGAATGAAAATCTATTTCTGTAGTTCCACTTTAGAGAATAAAACGCAACACACGCACGCACGCACGCGCGCACACATACACACACACGCAAGCACACAACGTTCAACAAACATAACGAAGGGAAAGGCAGAGGTGCCATCAGGGCACCCACTTTTGCTATGACGTGTGTTTCGACTCAAGATGTGATAGGGACCGAGCTTATTACCATATCGAGGACCAATTCCAGACACAGGACTGTTACTGAGTATAACCTAGTATAAGTGTGCCCGACCCGGCATTCGAACCCGGGACATCAAAAAACAAGCAATCTGTTCCATCATATTCAAAACTATATTCATTAAATAAAATTGTAATTGAATGCACTAGTGAATTAATGTAAATAGCTATTACCGGCATAAAATAAAACACAAATTCCGCGTCTGTTTTATTTATTACTGATTAGTTACAATTATTGAATTCCATTAAATACAGATTAGTTGTATGCGGCTTGTAACTTAGTAGCATAGTGACAGGCGTACTACTGAAATTGTAATACACGAAGTTAAAACGAGTTAGGTAATTACGGCATCTCATTAACATTAAACTACGCTAACACCAAGAATATGATTAAATATTAAAAAGCCCGCTCATAGGCGGGAGATATCTTTCAGTTGAGTCTATCGTTCCTTACAGCCAGCCCCCAGGACGAGTGGTACCCGCACAATATTCCCTGCTGTCCGGGGGGACCCCTAACTATGTCAAGTAGTAATATTACATATTGATCTTATTTATTCACAAGAATACCTTAAATTAGAGTTAAAAAAAACATGATTGTGGAGACCATGGAGACATACAATACAATGGTCGACATATTTCTTGGACCACACTGGAAGTTTACCATTAGGTGATAACAAATAAAATTTTATACATCCTTGAATGATCGATACATATATCCCTATCACCGTATGATTGTTGCCGAGACTGTCACTAAAATGTGCACAGTTCCAATTTAGGACAAACCAAATGTGTTTGAATCGAAAACAATAATTATGACGTATGTGAGAAATTTTAACTAATACTGTATTCAACATATTGTTCAAAATTCCGTTAAACATAAAAGTTACAATAATTAATGAATCAGTGACGCGTCTATGAATGCGCTGTGTTGTCACATTGTGGTGCCGCAGTCCAGTGTCGCGACTCACATCTACACTTGGGCTGCAGGGCGATCCTCACACATCAGAGACGAATAATATCATCCCATCCTAGCCGAGTATTACGGCGACTTGTAGTAACTATTGCTCCTAGGTGAGCCTACTTTCATCCTGTGCTGCGCTCCACGGAACAACGAGTAAGGTCGGACTCGTCGGGTGTGCTCGAAGCTGGTATAATGTCTGCTGCCTGCCGAAGGTACGTCACGCTGGTTTCATCGTACACCCCACCCCTGCTTGCTAGACTGTTGGACTTGTGAGCTTCGCTGCCCATGTTCAATCTGTAAAGAAAATAATTATGAAATTAGTATTTCATCATCTTCTAATAAAAAAGACGTGGGTTTTGGACTTTGCTACATTATTTTTATAATAAAGGCCATGTCCACCAAATCTCTAATTTAGTGATAGGTGATCACGACCATAAGCACCCTAAGTAAGCTTGGATAAATGGCCATTATTAAAGGATAGGAATATGGATTAAGTTTTATGGGCCTCTGATAGTAAAATGAAGTGATCCTACGTAATTTACTGGATGAAGGTCAGGAGAAAAGTTAGTTTGTACTAAAACGTTACGACGCTACGTTCCTTGTGGGTCGAGATTTGGACTTCACTGGTGGTGGCTCATGCATTACTGATTCGCTCCAAAAAGTCGCATTCCCCAGTATGATTAATCATTTTTTGAACTGCACTGCACTCACCGTCAAGTGGTATGTAGTCACTTGTGTCCGAATCAAAGAAATTACACACAGTGATGCAATACATTCGCTTATAATTATTCCTGTCATAGTGCGATAAGAGCCGAGCTTGTTGTGTATGTCCCTAAGTAATAATTGCTGAAGGAGGAATACTACGTGTAATTTGTATGCAACTGTAGCGACATTTGGAATGTTCTATCAAACATCTTTTATCTGCATAAACCCTCACAGCCCTATTTGTAATAACCATCAGATACATATACAAATACGCAGAAGGTGCCACGCTATAGTGAAGTGCACGTTATGGATCCATTTACATGATATGAGTGATGAGGCTTCACAATACGCATGAATTCCTAAAGGCGTTGGCCCAGGATTTTATATACGATTTAAAACTGAGTGCTGCACAATGCTGCTTGGCGGCAGGAACAGACAAAGAAAAATTAGCTACGCCGAGAGATTCTCGCCATTCTCCCATCGTTTATCACCTTGTAACTAGTATATATATAATTTATTTGCCTGACATATGAATTGAAGACAGGTCTAGTCTTACTACTGTCGCACCGCTAAGACGACGAGTCTCTTGCAAATAAGTCATCTCCATAATAAATCACACATATTTAAAGAACTGATTTACTAATGGATAAGTAAATTGCACATAATTATATTGTAAACTTACATTTCAGCGAAACTCGTCTAAAGTATTATAATGTTTATCGGCTATGGTGGACGCTTTTAATCCGGCACCTCTGCATAAAGACGCGAGTAGACCAGCCACAACGGGCGATGCGCGAGTATTGATCGAGGTCTCTGCAGTGTTGCCAACTCATTTGTGTCGTAAATATAATAATAATACCAGCCCTGTATTATATACTATCCCGCTGCTAACAACCTGCCTTCCTGTCGTAGAGAGACGTCAAGCGTCAGTCTACGCTGGCCGAGTGCGTGACGACAGAGTTTACGTATCTTTGAAATTCTTATGTAAAGTTCTTAATTAAATAAACTTCCTCATAATGTTTCCTTATCTGCTAAAGCACTTATATTTGACAATCAATACAAACGTAACTTCGAATAGGCAGAAGTATGTCCCTTGGGTTCTGAATCTGCATTATTCGTCTCTGCAGTCCATTCCATTCTTAACTAGGCTGGCGCTACTACCGCCTATACTGTACACGCCATCAATGGCTGTTCAAACCACTAAAAGTCAAAATTCAAACAGGGCCGAGGTAAAAAAGATTAAAAAAAGAATCGAATCACCGCGCATGAAAATTTAATACTATTCGATTTAGCGTGCTTTCTATTCTGCTCAAGTTGACGCCGCATTTTACTTTACTTCCGATTGCCCTAACGCACAAATAAGTGAGGCTAAGGGTGGAAACATACTGTTAACACGTGACGGGACCCGAGGAAACGCGAAGCGTGTTGACTTGAATCAAATCTATATTCTGTTTTCTATGCCCAGAATCACTCTGTTAACATCCCACGCGATGCGGTGCGCGCCCATGCCACCTGATCCAATCGATCCAGATCGGTGTTTGACGTAAACAAACCACCCGACGTGACGCACGCAGTGTGCTTCTAGACAACACCCGACTCCACACGTCAGTCATCCCAGATCGGAAATACGTGGAGTTTATTTTTATTTATTTATTGGAAAACCAACAGCTAAAATACATCATAATACATAAACAATGAATAGATGAAACAAATGGTCATTTACAGGTTTTCACGAGTATGTGACAGAATAATATTATACTTCATTTAGGTATGTCGTCACCGGCTCAAGTCATTCTACATTTTTAAAGAAAGAAAGGTTTAGCAACCGTCGCACCGTAGTAATACTTGTATTAAAAGGGTCCACGTCGAATTTTTCGCAAATTGTGTTAAAGTTCCTGCTTGCTCGCACCATGTAAGTATTTTGTCTGTAATTAGAAGAAACTTGTGGGACTTGTCTGGGAGGATTAACCCTAATTACTTTACGTGGGATTCTAAAAGAAATTTTGCTCAATAGGGCTGGACAATCAATTTCACTGGACATTAATTTTAAAAACAGAGTACAATCAGCTATTTCGCGGCGTTTTGTAAGTGGCAAAATATGAAACTTCTTGCAGAGTAACTACTAGAGGTGTATGGTATTTTTAGGCGAAAACATATATATTTTATGAAACGTTTTTGGACGTTTTCAATACGAGCCGTATATTTATTATAATAGGGGTTCCAAATTTGCGACGCGTACTCTAAGTGGCTTCGAACATAGGTACAGTATAAAATCTTAAATGGTTTAGCTTTAGAGGATTTTTATAATTTATTGCATTATTATGTCATAAATTACAGACGAACAATTAATTGAGATGGTTAAACGATATCGTATTCTACATAATATGAGTTTACCTCGATATAAGGATAATAATGTATAAATCCATACTAAATGACCATACACTTCCACTGTTGTCAGCTGTGTTCAGAAATAGCTAGATTGTCGTGGCATCGCGTGTTGGTAGTGTGCACGGTGCACGTCACGTCGGGTTTCAATAGTATGTTTCCTCTAATCCTCCCTAAAGCTTATAATGAATTTAGCTTACATTCATTATAAGCCTAATTCATTATAGTTGACGGAGGACTACTAAATGCTTAGTGTTTTAACAATAGAACCCATTCTTAAGGAACTTATATCATTCGACAGAGGAATATTAAAACAGATAGGTAATATCTACACAAGCTCCTGAAACTAGATATGATTTACAGCCCATACGAAACTAGTTGACAAATAAAAAAAACGTACTTTTATATGTCATCAAATATTATGAAAAAGTAGTCATTACAACAAACGTTATGACTAGGTTTTTAATGTTTAATCTTGTTTAATTTTATTAGAACTCGTATTGAGAAAACAAAACATGTACCTATTTGAATATTAAACATGACAACACTACAAAAAGTATTGCCTGTAATATGCTAATGTAGACAACATTTTTTATCAAATGCCACCGCAAGATGGCGGACGATTCTTCAATTTTTGGCCACTTTCATTTAAGATCCTTCTCTATGATCCTTGTCGACCTATACGTCCAAGACACTGTCAAATTTTGACATAACTTTTCAATCATATGTGAACTTTACAGTTCACAATAATACCACCACAATAATCACCATAGATAATCGAAGAATATTCATGACGCGTAAAATACAATCCAGAGACAATTAATATACTATGGAAAATATTATCAGACAATTATTACTTGTTATCGTTTATTTATTGTATAATAAAGTAATAGATTTTATTAAATCAGACATTATTAATTACCCCAAAATAGTTGCAAGCATATAAAATGACTTATATTTAATAGGTAAAAAAAAAATACATCAACGAGAAAGCATTATTATATAACCAATCCTTATGGACCATGCGCGGTGACCTATGACCTAAATGGCGCTAGCAGTGCCTGGAACCTGGATTAGAGTTGCCATCCCTTAAGAAAATACCATCGAAGCTGCAAGTACCAAAATTTCAGTTTATAAATACAACGATATGCACTCAATTAAGGGGCCAATATATCTCCACCGAAATTAATTCTAATTATGTCAGTGACTTAAGATTGCAATGCTATCTAACACATTTTCTCCAAAAACATAACAAGAAGCCATAAAAAACTGGGCACTACTAGGTAAATTACTCTTACCACCCCAAGACATCAAGTACAGTAGGTCATATTGGGAAATATGGGTGCGTGGCAATCCTAGATCAATACAGGGTTGGCGAGGGTTTCACAAGCGCCCTCCGTAATACGTGTCGGACCATCGAGGGTGGCAGAAGTGTTTGCCAGTGGTTTGTTGTGTGAAGGAAGTGGAAGGAAGCAAGATGAATTACCGGATTCGCAGTAGTAGAGGTATGTTTGTTATTCTTTTGTTACGGGATTAGAAAATAATTTGATGGGATACCTTGCCTGACCTTGGTAAACATAGAGCTGGGGTTTGTTTCGCTAGTGCTTTGATTAGCTGTGGTTTTAGCATGACACTCTTCACCTGAGACAGTATAAAATTAAGTCACTTATTTTAAGACTTCTAATAAACAAATTAAGGAGAGGCGAAAATGTATCGGTGAGTCTGGATTGTGAGGACAAGGGAGCTTAATATATTGTCAACTACTGTGGGGATGAATGGAAGACGTTGAAAATAGTCGTTTATTACGCTTTTCGCGTTTGTTATGGATCATCAACAAGGTTGTTTGATTTGTTGCTAACCTTATACTCACACAATCACGCCTTTTATTCCCCGAAAGAGGGGGCAGAAGTGCAACCATGGCGCTCACTTTTCGCCATGTATGTTCCGTCCCAGAAAGAAAGAAAGAAAAGAAAAAAAAACATTTATTGGCCACTAGTTGGGTGGTGAGTGGTGAATACATAATAATATATACATTACTAATGCTAGTACTAGATAGGTACTCACTCTAATGTGGATGGTATATGTCCCACCGCAACAGTGTCAATAGGATCTAGATCAGCATATGCCAACCAGCAATGCTTGGCGCTGATTTTCATCTAGACCCTAGACATTATTAGGTAGGCTCGATAGGCTCGCCCACGATGTGATAGTGGGCGAGCCTATCGTCATATCTTGCACAAATTCCAGACTCTTGGCTGATACTGAGCAGCAAACCCCAATATCACTTTACCCGACCCAGGTTCCAAACCCGGAACCTCAGAGCGATGGTCATACCACGCACGCAATACAATTACGCCCCAAGGCAGTGATAATAAATTATTATCTTTAATTAATAAGTCATTTTCAATTATGTATCATCCGAACTACGTAGAATAAAATCACGTACATGGGGAGCGCGGGGTGCAGTGATCAATAACAGATGCTCATGTACAGTCAGGAGAACGGCGGACAGGGGAAGCGGGAGGACCGCTGGCCAGCGGAATCTAACGAGCAGCACCCTAATTCTATTTATTTCAACAACGAAGTCAACTCTTCGTTTACCTCCGGCTGATAACATAATACTTTCGAACTTCAGCCTCCAATATTTATGTTACAGATCTCAAACCAGCAGAGCTGATCAAAGTCATCGAGGAGCTGGACTTGGACAAGCTTGGACTGATGGAGCTCAAAACGCTTGAGCCCAAGGAAGGTGAACAGCAGCCCAGCCACTTTTATCTGGAGGCGATTCGTCGCAAGTTATACGACTTCTACGTTGTCAAGAGAGAGGTGCCAACCCTGAAAGCGCTGCTGCGGGCCCTGAAGGAGGAGATCAAATTCAAGGGATCTACAAGGAGCCTCCGGAAAATGCTTCGAAAGGACGGCTTCCATATTACGCACCGGGATAAGAAGTCAAAGAAGCATCACTCAAAAAACAGCAAGCACTGCCGCTGCCGTTCGAAGAAACACCGGAAAAATGACGAAAAGGACAAGAAAAATGACGAGCAACAGCAGTAGGGGATGATGAATATGAAGTAAATGGGCTTTTGTCTAAATGTTAAGCGTAAGATTCGATCTATAGTACTGATGTCAAGGTATTTTCCTAAAACTTTTGTAAATTTCTATTTTTCTTTATTGATGTTGCTATTTTTATAAAATATAATTTTTGTAACATTGTTGATGTATGCTTTAGTTGAACTCCGTTTAAGATTTTGAGATCTACAATATTTTTGATAACTGGTTCTAAAACATTTTGTTCAGACCCAAGGTCAATGTGTGATGACACCCATGCTTTGTTTGAACAGTATTGTAATAATATTGTCTATATCGGCAAGCGATCTATATTTTATATTTGTAATTCGGAAGATGCTCAGCGAAATTATATATATTTTTTTATTTATTAGCTATAACTATGCGATTTTTAAAATAAGCGCAATTGCCTAAATTTTATCTCCAGTACATTAAAAGATGTAAAATTCTAATATTGTTTCCATGTTTCTCATTACATATTTTTTATATTTTCATGCGTTGTACATACTTTATACTTCGATTTTTTTATTTTCTGTAAGTTGGTCAAGTGTTCTGGGCTATTTTTTATAGAACGGAGCTGAGCATGGGTTTTATCACGACACAACTAGCTGTACTATTTGATAAACCTCAACGAAAAATCAAATATTTTCTCCCCTCTGACTTCTAAACATTAACACGCATATTAAAAATGATTATTATATTTGGAGTCATTTAGTATTTTTGTTTATGTATACTACAAAATGTAGAACTTTAACTACGTATTTAGATATATTTCATGTCACTATAATTGTTTTAGGCTCACAGCAGCGACTATACTCAAAGCTACAGGGTGGCCATTGACTAAGAAATCTCCATTCCTCCCTTTTCTAAACCCGAAACTTTCGAATCAATAGATCGGCATAATATTACATGGTTTTCTGTTTTTTTACTACTTATTATATAACTATAATATAACAACAAATCTATAAAGTGACCACCATGTATAAGAAGCACAGAGTTTGTAGTAGATTTTAGAACATACGATTTTAATGGATGTTACGCACTATAGGTAATAGTAGTTAAATGTCAATAGTCCTGGGTATGATTAATTTGGTTGTATAGTATGAGCTGGATGGTCTCTACTGGCAATAGAGTTGCCTAGGCCAGTAACAATAACTAAAGTATAAAGCTTTATTATTTTCCAGTCTTCTTCCAACTGGCATTTAAAGGGCATCTCCAAAAACGGGCCTGAAATTCTAACCAAGACAGTTTATATATATTTGGATAGAAAATCTAAAAACTAGCCTTTTACAATAAACCATTTAATTTTAAAGACCTCTGATTTTGAGATTTATGTAATTACATTTTGCTTAAAAACTACACTTACGTTTTTCAAAAAGTTAGTTATGAATGGAGGGGTCTAAAATTTTTGAATGGATCCAAGTTCCATATTTTGCCCATTTAATATCCCTTAAGTTTGAGGCTGGTTAGGTTTTGATG
Organism: Sphinx pinastri; assembly: GCA_947568825.1. Lineage (NCBI taxonomy): Eukaryota > Metazoa > Arthropoda > Insecta > Lepidoptera > Sphingidae > Sphinx > Sphinx pinastri. Next base: position 2,335,448 of record OX387614.1, on the reverse strand, counting down.
CCCAGCACCCATACAAATAGTTGACATCTCTTTTCGGCAGTTAGGTTTGCATTTGCATTACCTATTCCCATTGATATATAAAAAAAACCTATTCCTATATTTATTTTGACATCAGTCATTTATAACTTGTTAACCTTTGGACCTGGGACAGAAATGTATACATTAGACAGTTTTAGAATGTTGTTTAAACAAGTAAAATCTAACATAGCTTTAGTTATGAAAACATTGTATTTTCATTCTAGTTAATAAAAATATCTTAAAGACTGGCGCTTCGATGACCTAAGCGAGATGCAAATTAAAGCTAAATAACAACTGAATGCCAGTAACTGACCTCACTCCGATATCTAGATACAGAAAGAATGTTAACGCTATAGCTGCAATTTAATAATCAGTCCAGTATAACAAACTGGTCGCGAAAATCTCTTATACCGTGCAAATTGTACTGTACCATCTCGCTAGCTTGTACTGTGTAACCAAACATAAAAGATAGCTAATCGATTATGTCATGGGGGGTTTTAATTCTTGATGTTAGCTTGTAACAGTTTCAATTGTCAGGCCTGTTCAAATGTATGCAATCGCTGATAATAATATTTTACAAAAAAATATCGTAATATTGGATAATAAAATTATTTCTGGTCTAACAGAAGTGAAAATTCATATAGAACAGTTAAAAATAAAAATAGCACAGTAACTTGTGGGAATATCGCTTCTCAAACAATTTAAGGCAGTGATTATCATACATCTGAATATACCTTATACATTTCTGTATTAGAAAACGAAAATTTATTGATGAATTAAATAAAATCAAATAACGCGTTTCCTTACTTACCTCCAGGGATCAAATTCACATATAATGGCGTGAATTGTCACGTTGTATTAAAGTTAATACAGGGATCATATATCTATGATAAATGGCTTTAAGGCTATCTCTTGGATAATACAGTGTTCAAAATTATTTCAACCCTATTAAAAAATACTATGGACAAATAGACAGCAAAAATAATTTCCAACGTATTCAGTTTTGTTAACGTGCAAATGAGCATAATCATAGAAAAAATGTTTTCAAATCACAGACATACAGTACAATTTCATTTGTATGGCCGTTCTCATTCAGAAATTTCAACAGGGGCACTTGCCAGGTGCGCCGACATCTGTGACCACGACCAGTCTCCAGACAAAGACCAGACCCTTTAATTTTGCATCATAATTGCAATTAAGAGCGTATTGTAATTTTTCCAGAGTAGAGCGCGCAACTGGGTTGCCCAATAAAATATATAAAAATAAACTGAATGTTGAAAGAGATGAAGAAATCTATTCGCTGCTAATAACTTATTACATCCCGGATTATAAGAACAGAAGCAGTGATATCTTCCAGTTTTAAAATAGCCTCTGGCTCCATGCAGTCTTTAAACTATTTCGTCGCAAACAAAAATATTATTTAGACACAATTTTTTATGAAGATGGGAACAAACACACAAGCAATAACATAGTAAGGTGGTTACCGAACATAGTCTGGTTCCCAACATAGCCTAGTTTTCAAAAATCAATAATAAATTTCAATCCATCCTTTTCATATAATGTGGTAATTTTTTCCGTCTTGACAGTGGCCAAGTTAATATTTCCATTAAGTTTATTATTTTTTAAATAAAGATATTTAATGTTTATTACATTGTTCACTATTACAAACACCAACCTGATGTGTTCCAAATTATATTGTAGGTAAGTTTATTGATTTTTTGACTTTTGAATATTTGCATATTTAACTGAACTCAGATGATATGTTCTAATATCCAATCATAGCCCATCTCTTATTTCTCAGCAACGAAAACTCTAAAATAATAACGGAATATTAATCCGTTTTATTGTCATATTGTTGCCTAATATTATGTTAGAAAAAAAAATTAACACATGATATTTTTTAATTCAGAGAGTTATTTTTGTTTCTATACTATTTTTTAGTCTAGGCCACGGCCAATTTATAAGTAATATAAAAGTAATTGTATTTTTTTTTACTTTATTATTTTTTTAGTAATAAATTGTCTTTCAATCTAAACTTATATTATAAAGAGGATAGATTTGTATTTATGTAACGAATAAACTTACAAGACTACTGGACCGATTTCAATAATTCTTTCACCATTAGAATGCTACATTATACCTAAGTAACAATGGCTACTTTATATCCAGGAAAAGTTCAAACCGGAACTTTAGTGTCCCAGATTTTTTTTCTCGCGAGTGGAGCCTTCACGGCGCAACCACCGAACCGATTTCGATGAAATTTGGTAGGGAGATAGTTTCAGAACTCTGGGAAGGACTAAGGCTACTTCTTATCCCGGAAAAATATAAACCGGGACTTTTATCCCCGAAAATATTTCTTGCGGGTGAAACCGCAAACAAATATGTATGGAGACAGTTTGAGACCCAGGGAAGGACATAGGCTATTGCTTATCCCGGTAAAATATAAATCGGGACTTTTAACCCGGATTTATTTTCTCGCGAGTGGAGTCGTCTCGGCCAAACCAAAGAACCGATTTCAATAATATTTTCTTGCAGGTGGAACCGCGAGAGAACAGGTATGAAGATAGTTAGAGATTCAGGGAAGGACAGGCTACTTTTGTCTTTTTACTTTTAAGGATATGTCCTTACATCGCTATCTTAATATATATAAATCTCATGTCACAATGTTTGTCCTCAATGGACTCCTAAACCACTTAACCGATTATAATAAAATTCGCACACCATGTGCAGTTCGATCCAACTTGAGAGATAGGATAGTTTAAATCTCAAATTATACTCGCAATTTTAATTTATTGCTAATTATTTGTCTGTTATTATTTGACAGTCACAATTATCTGTTAACTCCAAATGATTCTAACAGATGTCGATACCTTTCGACTGGGTTGAGTAAGTAATCAATAGATGGCGCTGCTATGGTAAATCTACGAACGTGTCATATAAGCTACGGGTAGATTATGTATACTTTTTATACCGGGAAAATATAAAGCGGGACTTTTATACCGGGAAAACTCATTCACGCGGGCGGAGCCGCGGGCAAAAGCTAGTATATTATAAAACAAAGTTCCCGCATCGCATCTGTTTGTATGAACGTGATAAACTCAAATAATACCGAACGGATTTTAATATGTTTTTCACCCATCGACGGAGTAATTCAAGAGGAAGGTTTATGTGTATAATTCATAAATATGTTGTTCGACAGAAAAATAAATGTAGACATACAATATTATGCTTTGCTATGCGAAGCCGGGGCGGACCGCTAGTACTTTATACAGATACAGTAATACTTTAATGTCGATAGCATACATACATATTTTAATATAATATATATTATGGGCCATTTTGAGCGCCCACGTTCCAACACGGCCATATTCTCGAAAAAATGTTTTTAATGCATGACACACAACGATTTTTTGTTAGTAGTTTTATTAATTAATATGCTGCTATTAAATTAAAGGTATTTCGTTTTATTCCTTCATAGGACGATTTTAATATATAGGTTTGTAAAGTCCGTTCATGGGTTCCGTTATCTTACAAATTATATAATCTATAATAATATTATAAAGCTGAAGAGTTTGTTTGTTTGAACGCGCTAATCTCAGGAACTACTGGACCGATTTTGAAAATTCTTTTTTGTCCCGGAAAAACGTTACCACGCGGGCGGAGCCGCGCGCAAAAGCTAGTTAATTATATTTTTAAAAATATTAGTTTTTTCACTTCTAGTATTTACTGATCACTTCGCCTGCAAAGTTTTGGTTACTTTAATATTATTATTCTGAACACGATAAAATTTGTGTTAAAATTAATTCGACACGAACGCCATCTAGTATTGGTAATCGAAACAGTAATTAAAACGAGAGGCGACATTCTCGCATTGATAGGAAAGTTTTAGTTTTAAAAATAATTACTGCTGGAGACTAGGAAACAAACTTTATACGTGTTTGCACTTACTAGTGGTAGGTCTCTCATATGTAAGGGTCCGTCTGGGTGGGTACGACCGCAATGTCCATTTCTATCGACAAGCATTAGTGGTGTGCATGCACTGTTGTTTCGGTTTGAAGGACATTGTAGCCTGCGTAACTACTGGATATAATGAGACTCAATATCTTATGTCTCAGGATGACGAGCGCAGTGGAATGCCAAACAGTAGGGGAGACCGGGGATGGTTAGCGATAGGGGTAAATAACGGTCAGAAACTCGAGCTATTTGAAACTGTTGCGTCGTCCTGATATACACGAAAAACCGTTATCTGCTTCCGGATCTTCACTGCAAACGCGGCATCGCCACGCGTAATCCGAGAGAAAAAGCGGTTTATCGAAAAATGATATCTATGAGTGTTTGTATTGAAGCCTTTATGCTCGATGTTATTTATTTTCAAGCAGTTTAACGTATGAGTTTGGTTACTGATGATTATCTTAGTGTATTTTTTAATATTTTGCCACAGTTTTGAGGTACTCACATGTTTTTGAAAATTAAAAATGTGTTTTGGGGCTGGTAGACAAACTTTATATTGGGGCTAGTTGACTACCTAGGAAATGTATTACGTAGTAATCTAAATATTGTTCACATGGAATAAAGTGAGTTATTGGCAATTTTATCAAAAGTTTATTATTTCAAACCTATGTGGATTTCCAAAAGAATAACTAATCGAAATAGTTAACCCTCTGCTGGTGGTAGAATTTTTGTTTCCACACCAATAACGAATATCGTACAAAAAGTGACAAATTATTTGTTAATTATTTAAATGTTAATGATATTTTGTTTCAATAAGGCACATTGATAATACTAAATAAGTACTTGTGGTGTTTCCTTTTATTTTATTCCCGTACTTTATACCAATTATTTCGTAGGTCAATTTACCCCTAGTGAACAGTACACCAACCCCAGGCATGGGGGTAGGTTCGGCTGGAGGTCATGGCGTGCGATGGCTTCCTTCTGCGAGTGCGTCATCTCGCGGAAGGAGAGCGCCGAGCGGGATCGTGAGCAGAACGATCCCGACCGCAGCCAGAGGAGACGAAGGAGGCGCCGGGTGGACGACTGACCGGCGCCTCGTGCCCTGTGGTCTGGGGGCATCTAGAGAATTCCGCCACGGCATCCCCTGCCTGTCGTAAGAGGCGACTAAATGGGGATTGAGAGAGTCGTGGGGCGAGCAGTGGGGGGCTGTTACTCCAGTTTGCGCGACTCCGAGTTGGACGACATTGCGGGTGGTCGGTCTCCTGCAGTCGTAGACGCCAAAGGTGTGCTATAGAATTCGGGGGCTTCTTAGCCCCCTCATTTAGAGAGGGGCCGCAATGCGGCATTGCGCAGGGGCGGTTCCGTGCAGCTATCTTAGTGCAACAAGATACCCCGGGGCCGTCCCGTATGCGCCGAAGGAGGCCACCGCGGGTTTTGGTTGGTATGCCGGTGTAGGGTGTACATAGTGTTAGGGACTCGGTCCAATGCTCGTTCGGATGATGCTATACTCCCGAGCGTCGACATTGGGCCGTAAGATTGGTGAAACCAACATAACCATTCCACTCACCCCATAGTGGTGGTAGCGATAACGCGTTTTTTCCCCGCGATAAAAAAAAAAAAAAGGCATGGGGGTAGGTTGACTTGATTTTCTCGTTCCACAATGGCTTTTTTACAATATGTTATAAATAATTGCGAGGTTTTTAGTATTCCTTTCGAAAGCTTATTAGTGCACCTAACGAACCTATAGGTTGTTTTGACATTATATAAAAAAAATATAATATAGGCGTCGAAGTTGAAATTTGGTCAACTATCCCCGGTCTCCCCTACTTTGTAAGTCAAGGTGCTGGATGGTGTTGTGAAAATAGAAGCGAGAGGTCGCCGAAATGCCGCAGAAGATATAATACTACTGCGACTTAAAAAAGGTTGGCAGAAAAGGCCGAAATAAAATATATCTTTAACCTTAAGCCCTTCCTCCCAATTATCGTAGTGCAACAGGATATCCCAGAGCCTTCTCGTAAACAATGCGCCGAAGACCACCGTGGGTTTTGGTCCGTATGTCAGTGTAGGTTGTACAGTGTTGGCTGTGTTAGGTATGCTATACCCCCAATTTAAGTGACCATGCTGAGGGCAACCCACTAACGGGTTACGGACCTCGGCTCAAGACGGTCACTGGGAGAGGTTGAGACATCAGCGATTAGTAGGGAAGTTTGGTGTTTAACCTAATCCTATCCATTTATCTCGTCGTGTTGAAGCTTGCGCTACGACAACAATAGGTCCGTCCGAGTCGACTGCTCAGAGCGGAAACGCGTCGACATTAGATCGTAAGACCAGTGAAATATTATAACCATACCACCCCTCCCAGTGACGCCAGCGGTAACGTGTTTCGACACCCGGACTGCGCTCTGATTGGCGGAGCGTGCATGCGCGTTATCGGGAACCAATGGCAGTATATGCAAGGAAATCAGCCTATTGAGTACCTATTCTCGTTGTTCCTAAATCCTGATACCGAAGTCACAAGACTTGCATTTACACTAATTATAAAGGAAAGACGCTGAAGAGGTTACTTTTGTTAAACTCTCGCTAATCTCTAGAACAACTACTAATACGCTACTTCTTTACTATATTTTACTAATAGAAAGGTAGTTATGTAAGTCTGTTACTATTATCAATGTAGTAAAATGTAAAAGAATGTGTATGTGTGCGTGCGGAACCTTTTCTTTGTTGTATTTGTTAGGGTATGGCATAGATTAGCCAAGCAGCAGTGTGCATGCACTGCTGTGTTTCGGTTTGAAGGACATTGTAGCCAGTGTAACTACTGGACATTATGAGACTTAACATCTTATGTCTCAGGATGACGAGCGCAGTGGAATGCCACACAATATTTTGTAACTCAAGGTGCTGGATGGTGTTGCTACTGTTTATGGGTGGTCGTATGTATCGCTTACCATCAGGCGAACGGCATGCAAGTCTCATCATTCAATGCAATAAAAAAAATAGATTAATTTTTTTTGAATCACTATGCGTACAGTAAGTACATAATAGGTACGCATAAATAAATATATACTTACCTAATATAACGACATATTAAAGTGTTAAATGTAACATGAAATAAAACACAAATTCCGTGTCTGTTTTATTTGCTATATTTTAAGATTATAATTATATTTATTTTATACGATTAAAAGACAGATTGAATAAATGCGAGTAACTAGAACAGTGACAGTTACTACTGATTTTTTATGATCTACGTTAAAATTAGTTATGTAATTACGGTGTCTTATTATTATTAAAGTTACGCTATCACCAAGAATTAGAAATTACATATTAAAGGACCAACAGCGCTTGATTCATTATTAAAATTACGCTAATACAAAGAATTAAAAATCACATAGGCGGCGGTTGGTTTATTATTAAAATTACGCTTACACGAAGAATTCAAAACTACTTCATAATGAAGTACCATTTGCGGCGGATGGTACCTTTCCATTGAGTCGCTCGTTCCTTACAGCCAGCGCCCAGGACCAGTGGTACCCTCACAATATTCTCTGCTGTCCGGGGGAACTAACCTTATACCAATATTATTTTAAAATTACAATATAAATATTAAACTGCTACATATGAGATATAATATGAATACTTAATTATCTTAAATGTAATTAATGTTGCAAATAAAAAACCAAGCAAAATCCCTCATAATGCGCAACATACGCTCAACACATGTTGCACATTTGCCTCAAAGCTGACAATGAGGCATCAGCGGTTAGTGAGTGCGCTGTATAAGACAGCGTCGCCGCTGTGCGACACGTCGCAGATGGGGTGTTCCTCACTGTGCATGATATTGAGATCTCACCTTGGCCTATGTCTACGGTGCCATAGCACCGAATAGACATATTACGGCCACCTACGAACTTAGTCTAGTTTTGCGACGGTTTAGGACCGTATTCGCGTACGTTGCGCGTGTAAGTGTGGATGAACGGGTAGTCCGGCACGCTGGGGATGATGGGACCCGCGTTCAGGTCCGGCAGACGGCGGACTATGATCCCTCCGGCTCCGTCCCACCCGCCCTTGCCCGCGGGTGCCTTGGATGGCTGCTTGTCGGGGTCCGGCTGGTACAGATGAGACTTATTCTCGCTGATCACGCTGAAATAACGTCAAAAAATGATATCTCTATTTCGGAATTCTCTCGTGCTGGTTAGCCTATATAAAAATAAAAACCAATAGTCTGTATGTTATGTTATCCATTGGGCTAAAAATAAGTTAATTTTTACACAATATTTCAAAACTAAAACGAAATCTTTTTTACCCGACTACAGTATCCAGAGTAATTGAGATTTGTGACTCGTAAGATATGTCAAGTAATACATTCACTCATTGCTCGACCTGGCAATCGAATCCAGAATGTCAGTCTAAGTACCGTACAACAAGACCAAAGGGACAGAAATAGATAGTTGAAAGTTTTGCGAGCGAGTTGTGTCGTTGTTGCATCCGCGTTGTTTGTTGCACATGCGCGGTGCATCGCGTCGCTGTCGGGCGTAGTTCTTGATATTGACCGGTGCCGACACCTATGTCCTACACGAATATTTTAAAGGGGCAGTTAAAACCTTAAAACTGAACCATCTTCTTCAATAATAAAAGATACGCATGACAATGTCAAAGGAATTTATTGATTTTACTTCCGTAAATGACTCTTAATATGTTATTTTTATTTACGTTCTGCTACCTATTCCTTACAAGTTCCAGGTAATTTTTTCCAACAATAGATATTAAATGTACTGACAGACACATAATCTACGATTTTGTTATATCTATACTTATGTAATTTAATATTATAAAGCTAAAGAGTTTCTTTGTTTGTTTGGTTGAACGCGCTAATCTCAGGAACTACTGAACTGATTTTAAAATTTATTTCACTAATAGGAAGCTACATTACTCTACTTTTATACATAGGCTACTATATATATATATATATATATATATATATATATATATATATATATATATATATAGCTATAGGCTACTTTTTAACCCTGGAAGAACTTAATAACACGGGCGGAGCCGCGAGCAATAGGTACTAGTGTATTGATATAATGGAATCTAACCAAGAGATTTATGAAGTAGTAACATTACGTGGCTTATTTCTCTCGGAAAATTACTATCTATACTTACTAATATTGTAAATGCGAACGTAATACTGTCAGTCTGTTACGCTACACATCTGAACCACAGAAACGATTTTGATTCTGCTGAAATTTTGTGCGGAATATGCTTGAACATAAGAAAGGCGATAGGGGGCAGGGGGCTACTTTTTCCCAGAAAAGTACACACTTAGACTATTGATTTTGACAAATCAGCCAGACCGTAATGGCGACGTTCTATGAGCCTAAAACCAACACGGTTTTGGAATTCAGGTCGAACAATGAAACGTGAATTATGATTACGTTAAAATGAATTTTAAGCACTTTTGTCACTATGTTTATTAATCTAATTAAAATGCTAATGCATACAATTGTCCTAACAGACTTACCTTCTAAACGAAGCCCAGGGTCTCGATCTGCAGTTACTGAAGCTCAGCGTCTCGCAACAGGCTCATATCTTTTGTGAGATATTAACAAAGTGACTTACGTTTCAGCAAAGCGGATGTCTAGCACGTTCCCGGTGGACATGTTGGAGACGTCCTGCACGCACGGCGTCTCGGAGCAAAGGGAACGAGGCAGCCCGGGCACATCCCGGGACGCTAGGTATTGATCCAGGCTCCAGACTTGCGCCCTCAGTGTCTAGGTTTGCATGCGCTGACCCCGCCCACTCCACGTCGCATCATACCTCTTTTTTTTTTTCAGGTGTAGGTAAAGATGTCAATGATTATGCTTTGTTAAGCAGGAATTGATAATTTTACTAATAGACAGTAAAAGTATTATATAGTAACGGAATTTTCGTAAATATCACTGACTATATATCGATACGATGTGATAGCGTTATTTAAATAACGTATTATTATTATACCGTTATACATAACGATAACGTACTGGTATTTTTCGTTATTTCAAGTGACGTTGCCGTTTATGCCGATGCGGTCCAACATCGCCCTACGCGATACACGCGCTGTTGCCTTCTCGTTTCTCTGTGTCTATTGACTGCAGAGTCGTTTTATTAGTTGCATCAATGAATACGTATAACAGCTCCGATTTTGATTTTAAACGTTTTGAAATTGGGACATAACTGTTTATATTGTATACAGTGTGGATTTTTGAGAAGTGACAGCAAATGCAGCTACCATAACCCCTGTAGCTACAAGAAATCTTTCTTAGGACTGTCCACCTGTATTGAAGACATCAGACACTATCAGATTTTACAGATTTTGAAAAATATGTACTGTTAGCAAGATTATGGGCAATATATGCGCATGGGTGGAGTGTACATAGGCCTAGAAAGAAATATAAAAATACTCGGCCTCACCATCGACGATAAGCTTACATTCAATAAGCACGTGGCGGAAGTCTGTAGAAAAGCCCCAGATTTCTACAGACGGCTCTCAAGGGCTGCAAAGACGCAGTGGGGACCCGAAATTATCAAAACGCTTTATACAGCAGTGGTCCAGCCCACAGTCTTATATGCGGCAAGTGTGTGGGCGCCAGAGTCAAATAAAATGTGTATCAGAAGACAGCTCGATACGGTGCAACAGAGATTCGCCCAAAAGCTCACGAAGGCGTACAGGACTGTCTCTTTGCACTCGGCCCTGCTGCTCGCCGGTATATTGCCCCTAGACATTCGTGTGAGAGAGAACGCCTCCCTCTACGAGGTAAAAAGGGGCTTCTCTCGGCGGGTAGTAAGGCAGGTAGTAAGAGACCGAGGGGTGGAGCGGCCTGTCGCATTCGGGAGAATGTAGCTACCGGCTCAGCAGAGCACAATGCCCTATTGGTGCCTGGTCGACTATGCAGAAATGAACCAAGTTATCAATCAAGGGCTGGCCATCTTTACAGATGGCAGCAAGATTGTGGGTAAAGTTGGAGCGGCGTTCTCCGTTTGGAAGGGCGCGGTGGAGATCAAGAAGAAGAAACTGAAACTAGAATCTTTCTGCACGGTTTACCAGGCAGAGTTGCTGGCACTCCGCGGGGCCGTGGAGGAGGCAGCGAAGAGTGGTGCAGAACAGTGCAGCATCCTAAGCGACTCCAGAGCAGCCTTAGAAACCGTCGCGGATGGGGCTTCTCTCCATGCCCTGGCGTTCGACATAAGAAAACACCTTAAAATAATCAAGGAACGCGACAGAATGTTAAATCTATTCTGGATTAAACTACACTCAGGGATTAAGGGGAACGAGCGTGCGGATGAGCTCTCGAAGGAAGCTGCTCTGTGGCTGAAAACAAAGCCAAATTATGATAGATGTCCCGTTTCGTTCGTCAAACGACAAATCCGACAGGAGTCGATTGACGAATGGAACGGGTGCTACACAGAAGGCAACACGGCCTCTACCACCAAGGTCTTCTTCCCCGACGCCGTGGAGGCTCACCGACTTGTTAAAAAGATAGGAATAGATCATATCATGACGCAGGTGTTCACGGGTCATGGGGGATACTCCGAGTACTTACACAGGTTTAAGTGCAAGGAGAGTCCCGCATGTATCTGTGACCCTGCGTCCAGTGAAAGTATAGTGCACGCGCTGACAGAGTGCTCAGTTTATCTAAGATGGCGAAATGACACCGAAACAAAAATGGGACAAAAATATGTATTAGCACATTAAACAAATTAATATAAAACAAAAAAAAACGAAAAGAGTTTATCGAATATTGTAAGAAAATAGCAATAAGTGTAATAAACAGAAATAAGTAGCAAACAAGTAGACTAAACAATGACGACAACCTGACGACCTTCAAAAAAGAGCGTATTCCCACCTAAAAGGCCGGCAACGCATCTCCGTGCCCCCTGGTATTGCAGATATTCATGGGCGGCGGTGATCACTTACCATCAGGTGAACCGTATGCTCATTTGCCACCTATATCATAAAAAAATAGATTATATGTATGTATTTAGTCACATAAAACATAATGTAAGAAAACAAGATAAACTTAAATATAATAATTATAAGGTAGATTAAGATCACTGTAAGAAAATTCTAATTTAAAATAAATAAAAAAATCCCCATAGTATAAGAAGCAAAATAGTCCTCGCAAGGTCTCGCAACGAAGGAGACTAGGCTTTTCCTTTAATGGAAATAGAGTAGATAGGAGGTAGGTTCGAACAATATAAGTAAGAAACGTCTCTAGCGTTAGTTAGGGGTACGAGTAAAAAAAAAAAAAACCACCCACACAATGCCTGCTGTTCCAAGGTTGCACATAAGGTGTGTACTAACGGCGTTCAGTCCCCAGTTCCATGCGCAATACATAAGTACACATATTTAACATTTCATTAAGTACCTACATGACGCATTTAAATCATCATGACAATAAATGTAGCTATTATTTATTATTTACGCGTATCTGCTACAAGCAAACGTGCATTGCAATCGGTTCAACCGATCGATTCACCCCATCTGCCTCACCCTTCACAAAAATAACAATATAGTAATATGTTAATAACAGTTATTAGGGTCCAAAATACATTCATTCCAAAGGAGAAAGCCGCCATGTATTGAAATTTCGTAAGTATTATTTAATTTTGTATAATAGTCAAAATTAAGCACAACAGATAACGTATATACTTCCAGATAAAAAAGTAATCGTTTCTTTTTTCATGTGGCGTTATCGTGTTATGCCTGTAAATATCTGACATAGCATGATACCGTTATAATAAAATAGCAGAATAATTTATTTCTTATTCTTCTTTTCGCAACTTTGTCATAACGTAGTATGGTACTGACAGGCTCAGCTGCGATATAACTGCTAGCTGTAGTTACACATTTTTGTCGGTCCATTTGACGACACATAGTTTATTTTTGTTACAGACAACTTGCGAATGAGAGCCTCTAGGTCTTTTTTTCAGGGCTTTGTCAGTAAGTAAACTTATTTCCACTCCTCGCAGTCTGTTACACCTAATGGTACCTAAAGAAAATATGCCCATTTCTGCTCGTAAATAGTTTATCAACTCTAAACTTGTAAAAAAATTATCGAAATATACAACAAGCACGGTCTGGTATACTTTTACATAGAGCCAGAACTACCTTAACACCAAGACCAAAGCTGGACTCCTGAGTCCTGAATGACTCATCTGATTTTTACGTGGTTTTGGTATTAGAGTACAAATTCTTTTTGCTCTGGAAAAAGATGGTTGCGTCCCTCTCTGAAAAAAGCAGACTCTCATACTCATGCAAAGCATACAATGCCCTTTCCCCAAAACACAGATAAAAAAATAATACTTATAAAATCGTAGTGCACTTGGCAATGTATCCCATAAGATACATTAACCTAGTACAAAGAATCTTAGTACACCTAGCAACGTATCCTGTAGGATACATTCACTTTATTTGTTAGTTTGCAAAGCCAAGCGTAATTATTTCTACTGTTTTATTACTTTCCAGCATAAGTATAAACATTATGTAATATTATAACAGCAATTCCTCATGCAATTTTAAAAGAAAACCAATTAAAAATAATAAGTTTTCACCTTCTTCCGCGGAATTGCATTCAACCGGTCCGCTATTTTGACAAGTTTTGAAAAAACAGTTGACGTAAACTGTCATTGTTTCACTAATGTGCGTTCAGAAACGTATACTTTAAAGAAAAATAAGTGAATGTTCCGTTTTACATGCATTTTAAAAGACATGGATTTTTTTAAAAAATGATGTGTCTTACAACATACAATGTCAAGAAAAGGGTTAAAGGTTTTCGTTAGGCCCATGGACTTATGTAAAATCTTAGTGTAAAATACATTAACTTATTCATTTATCCTGGCGTTGGGTTTTCCGCTGTATCACCCTGCGGTCTGGAATTTGTTCCAAATATGGCGCTAGGATCGCCTGCTATCATATTTACATCATGGTATTAGAATACTCAAGACGAAAAACGCTCTAGCTGCGCATCTGCCCAACTCTTCGGGCATAAAAGTTGCGAGTGTGCGTATTTTTACTTTTTATGTAATGGACAGCGCGTGACCGCCCACTACATGTTCTATTGCTGGATTGCGTGAGGGGAATGGCTATGCCGACTTACAACTAAAACACACAGTTAGGAATCAAACGTATACACACAGTATAGTATATTATTTACAGTTTATACGACCGGTACAATTTTCGGACGAGTTTCTATGTGCGGTGACTCGTAGCAACCCGCAGTACTGCGTAGTAGCTTCGTAGCGGCGCACCGTAGCACGTAGCGTTGAAATGGCCTGAGCGAGCGGTGCAACTGCATACGCTCCTTTCACTCACCCAGAGCTTCATTCTTGCTGACTGTTTCTTTCTTGCTGGTTTTCACTGGTTCGAACTGATTTTATCGAAAACCGGGCTCACTTAAGTACCCCAGGGCTATACCTTAAGGAGAGCCCTGAACTGAAATCCAGGCCCTTTTCGGAGGACGATTTTCATTACGCAACGCGCACTTATTTGTGTGTCACGATAAAGTCTGGCGGTTGTCCTTGACTATTAATACCTTGGCACATTGGTATTGAAAGGCTCTATATACAATGCCCGTAATGCGTAAAGGGCAACTATTAAGTAATTTTAAACGGCTTTGACGTAGAAACACGATTTAATAGAAATACGCGACAAAGACCTTTGCATCCTTCAAATAAAAAAAGGATCGCCGATAGAAAGTAGAAAGCACAACGAGCAGGGAAAAGGTACAAGCTTAAGGGAACCGTAGACCATGAACAAATTCGTGGTTCATACCTACTATTGCTAGCAATAGGTAATAGTTCCGTGTAAATCAGGCTCTAGTCTCTCTAGTCTCTCGGGATGAATAGGTTTTTATCTTGCTGCGCTCACTTCTAACAAAATCCAAACATCTATACAAACTTTCGCCTTTATAATATCAATAAGAATAAAGAAAGTGAGATAAGTCAACAACAAATACATTGAACATTGAGTGAGTGTGTGAGTGAACGTGAACCTCTATATTACTTACTACAAAATTATTGTGAAGCATGGCGTGTTTTATAGGGATAAGTTTACTTCCAGAGTTTGGTAAAATTGGCAGGTATCTTTCTCTAGGATCGATGGCATTTAACAATACCCTTATTTGCCTTACCAGACCTATTTTGTCCTCCATGCAAATATTAAATGTTTCTTTTATACTCTCTACTTCCTGAGTTCCCACCCTAGAGTCCGGCAGTGTCAGTTCAGGAAAAAGAACTTCTTTCAACGCTGCAGTTCTCAGGTTTGGAGAAAGGTCAACAATTGGTTGTTTAGTCCTTACCATCTGTCTTTGTATAATAGGAGGACCCCATTTAATGTTTGCTTTGCTCCAGTTTATAGAGTAGTAAGTCTGTACCTCTTGATCTTGTTGCTTTAAAAGCAAATTTATTACTTTTCTTGAACCTTCACTTGGGACAGGGCTTTGTTCAATCCACCAGTCGATTGACTCCAATCTAGCTAACATTTTCCCATGCCTATGACTGTCCCCCCTCATGTTGCTTGACTCATGTGGGAACAGATGCTTAGGCATTCTATAGTGTAATGCTTTTTTCTCGTCTACTACAATAGGATATTTTTTATTCAGAAGACACATGGCTGTTGCAAGTGGATTAGGATCTTTAGTGCATTTTGATGAATAATAATAATTGAATAATAAAAAAAGAAAATATATAAAAACCGACATTCGCCTTAGCCGTCCCATTACTAAATAAAAATGTTGCATATAAATTCGAGTGCATGAATATGATACAATTTCGCTTGTTGGCAAACAATGAACGCCTTGCTCAGTATTTAATTACAGGTGTCGATGATATAGCTGCGGCTGTATGTCCTACAAGTACAACCCTTGCTAGTAGTTTTGAAGACGATCGATGCATGGCCTCCCGTCGACCACCATTATATTGTGAAATCACAGATAATATCAGTGTATGGTCATTACAAAGAATTGCCGCTAAAATAAATATTATGGAAGTCATCCCACTACTCCCAGCAACATCACGTGACTTTACAATTATTTACACTCATTTGATAAAACTTCGTATTTCAAGATCATAAGAATTTTTTATTGGAATAACTTCATTGAAATAAATAAAACGTTTGGTAAAGATCTGAGCGGACGTAGTTGCTCTGAATTGAGATGGCGCTTTTTGCAATACAAGCCCTAATCAATAATTTGCTCAGATTTGGGCATACGAAAGTGCACCGCGACGCTCAGGGCTACCAACTTAGGGGATTTCCCGCTAAGTTTTGGGGGAAAATTAGTGCATAGGGACTTTTATTTGGGGTATGTATAGGGGTGTTTTTGATGTTTTATATTCATTGTTTTGCAATCATATTTATTTTATGATATAGTCATTGAGTGACCTCTAGTACAACACATTACTTAAGAGTTAAATAAAGCAACAAATGTCACCAATTTTAGTTTAAAGTTTAAACATAAGACTTTATAAATGTAAAAATATTGTCAATTACTCTGTTCTATTTTACTTTGTCTATTCTAAGATTGGTAATTGAAAGTTCGTTAGTTCTTGTGTAATTGTTTTGAAGTGGTGGAACGTCTTGCTTTTTTAATCTTTAGTCCAGACACTAGAATAAAAAAAAATATGTCCAAATATACATATTGTGTTTGTAAAGCATTGGATCTTACACTAAGCAGACTGAATTTGGCGATTCTACCACTCTTTGTCGAGGGGGTTCATCTTAAGCCTTCCAATTCAATTTTGGTTAGGTACCAGAGCGCCAACAATATATTTATAAAATATAAATGCATACATAACACACTCACGCCCTTTATCCGCGAAGGGGTAGACAGAGGCACAACTAGTGCACCCACTTTTTGCCGTGCGTATTCCGTCCCAGGATGTGATAAGGGACGAGCCTATCGCCACATCGGGCACAAAGTAAGTAATTTTGTACTTTTCATCTTTTTTTTATTGTTGCATCTGTCCAAGGAGTAAAGCAAAAAAATTTAGAATAACAGAAGGTTAGGGTTATTGTTTTAACCACCCTAAAACACTGTCTTCAAAACTGCAGCAGGGAATTCCTTAAAATAAAATAGCATGTAAATGATTATTTGTATATTGGGTTCAATTAGATATGTTTTGTAACTAGGTAGTAGGTACAAGACAAGCAAAAATAAACACTTTTCTACAAAAGAAAAACCCGACTCCAAAACCACTACAATCCAAAAAGTTATTGAACTTTATATACGAGTTAATAAGAAGTTATTAAAACACAACCAATGGCACCAAATTTAAAAAAAATATTTAATGTGGAAGTATATAAACATAAAAACGCGAATTGGAAAGAAGATTAGATTGCCTGTGCTGTAATAGTGTCTTACTAGCCCGTATATAAACTTAAATATTTTTTGAATTGTAGTGGTGGTTGTTTTTATAATCACCCAGCAATTATGTCGAGAATCGGAAACTTCGGTGCCATCTGCATCAGTGGGAACTGGTAGGAGGGTACTTACCTCCCCAGGTACCTTTCCACACCCCAATCGGCAATTTTATTATATTTATAAAAATGTACATCATTTAAAATCTAGCACAAAAAGCACGATAAAATTCCGATAAAAATGAACAAGATATCTCTGCAAAAGGCTAATCCCTGAAGAGCTAAATATCAATAAACGAAAAAGAGACGCAATGATATCTATAGCACCGGCACGCTATGATGGCCGTTTTGCCAGATTACAATAGTGATGGGAAATCTCAATTCATAATAACAAAAAATATAATCAAATGCTAGTTGCCCTAAGTAAAAGTTGTGCAGATTTCATGTTTTAAATATTTCGAAAAACAAATGCCGAGTTGTGTCGTAAAATTAAAAATCCCCTTTCTAGCCGATTTCGGCCACGGCGGCCAATCTCAACGGAGATCAGCCAGGTACGCAGGAGCAGTGGCGGTCCTTTCATAGAAGCCGAAAAGCCTGGCTTGCCCTAAAATTAATTACCTAAGTACTCAAAATCGAATATGAAACAATGACCAACATTTTACGGTAACAAAACGCTTCGAAATAATTTTCTTTAAAATTTTAAAATTCCCGCGCTAAGGTTCGCTGAACCGGTTCGCCTCGAGCGCACCTAAAGACACACCACTACACCTACACACACACAACCACATCCGCGCCGTACACTCATTTCATATTTAATACAAAACAGCTAGATGCGCACAAAATATACTCATCACTCTCTCTCTCGTTGGGTTTTACCTGGCTTTTCGCCGACATATTTTTCTCATTCGCACTAATGGATAAACTGATACCACATACGTATAGCTATAGTAAGTTTCTATAGCAATCAGTACTAGAAAATAATCCAGGCTTAATGCATCCATAGATACTGTATAAAATACAGGGTTGCCAATTAAAAGAATTACCTCTAATATGGTTGCATTATTTTGCTTATTTTAATGTGTATTTTTTATTTATCATGAATATGTAAAGATTTTAGTAATAATATAATTAAAATTACACATCTGATTATAATTATTTCAGGTATTGTACTATAATTTTATTTATCAATATGTTTTTCTCACAATTTTAGCATTCATTTTGTGGAGTAATTTTGATTCCAACTAGGCAACATCAGTTATTTGTTTTGATTGAGCCGGCGATCTACATTGTGAAGTATTTGTGTTTATTAAGTGGTTTTTGAGTTATTTTAAACTTTTAAGCGCAATAAAGATGAGTGAATATATTTCTTGTAATAGTTTAAAGTGTGTGAAAGTTTTTATCGGCGAGAATAAGTTAAATTTGTTAGGTTATCATGGAAAAAACAACTTTTAACGAGCTGGCGAATGGCGCGAAATGTGTCTGAAGAATCATAAAAGGTATTTAGATCAGTATACAACAAAACTTATTGTCTTATTGGATGCTCTAATACGTTATACGACTACGTATTAAGTTGTATTGTTGGTGTTTCATATTATTCTCGGACAAAACAAGTGTTTGGAATAGGTAGGTACATACATCTGGCTAGTAAAATGATTTAATTAATCAGTGTTATCAAAAGTAATTCCAATTCACAAAAACATATGTTAAATGCATTCATTTCATTTCATAATTTCGGTAAACTGCGAATTGTAACCTGATTATCTCGTCCAATTAAATAAGTACAGTAGCTGTGACGAAATTTGAAAATTTCTAAACAAAACTTGTGCGTCAACAGTAATAATGATGAGAGTAGTGTTTTTACATTTTTAAAATTACTTGATACAGGTAAAATCTATGTAAATAGTTTATCTTTACAAGAACTTCGTTTAGAAGTCGCGATGGGTCAAAATTGTTTTTAAATAAAGGTACCTAATTTCGAAAAGGTAACTAATCGACTCGATGGCGTTCTTCTTCTTCTTCTTCTTCTTTTAAAAATGGCTCCACCGTGTCATCGGTGAAACTCGATGGCGTTGTTGTATTGCGTACACGGTTCGAACATTGTTTTGAGGCCCTGGTTCGAATCCCGGTACGGGTAGTCATTTTTATTTTTAGATATTGCTTTTCTTTCTTATAGTTGCACATTTTATATGTATCGGAGGTGCGATTTTTTTTAGGTCTGCTTTGGCTTGCCCTCATCCAAAACACTAGGCACGCCACTGCGCAGGAGATATTTTAGTGCACAAGTGTGTGCGCAATACACAGGTGCACTCGCTATTCCTTCACTCTCATAGTCCGGTGAGACGGCAATCCGACATGACCGGAGAGAGATCAGGCGCAGGACCAACGGCTTTTACGTGCTTTCCGAGGCACGGGGGTATCACACCGCCAACTTCCTGACTCGGAGCTGCGACTGAGTAATTTTTAAGATGGAAAAACCCAGTCACAATGTTTTTGGCTCGACCCAGTATTCGAACCCAGGACCTCAGCGCGCAAATTGTACTCGTAACGCGTACGCAATACAACTACGCCACCGAGGCAGTCAATTTATAGATTCAAATTATACATTCCATAAAAGACATGTTCAAAAACAGGCTTAAAATTTTAACCCAAATACTTTATACATATTTGGATAGTACTCCCAAAAACTAGGCCTTTGTTATAAATCATATAATTTTAAAGTACTTCGATTTTGAGATTTATGTAATTTTATTTTGCTTATAAACTACACTTAAAATGAACGTTTTTAAAAAAGGCTTTAATGAAATAGGGATTCCACACTTGAAAAGTATATACCAAGATTGGCCTTATATAAGTTTTATGAATTTGTAGCATCATTTTTGGAGTTAATATTCCAAAAGCTTTTCTGATAAGATAATAAACTCTTTCCTTTTTTTGTGATTCTCACTATATTTCATGTAAATTTAGCGATTTTAGGGGCTTTTTGACTTGGCGTTAGGGGCAAATATTTTTGGGAGTTGGTAGCACTGGCCTCGCTCGGCCTTTGGATTCTGCCCGCCGGCCCGAGCGGACGTGTGCTGTCTCCGGGTGTCTCTGTCTCCAGAAATGGTACTATATAGTAGGCAGCTACTATATAGTACCATTTCTGGCTGTGCCATGTATTCACAAGTGAAGATATAAAGTTAGCAGGCATACGATTGATAGGATATGGGGCGATTTGCAGCAGATCTCAGCTGGTGCAAATTTGAGAACAGGTAAGACACTTGAGTATATTATTTAGCTAGTAATTATATTCGTTGTAGTTAAGTAGTTTTCTTTATAGTATAGTTGACTGCCTCGGTGGCGTAGTTGTATTACGGTACTCGGGTTCGATCCCCGGGTCGGGCAAAGTGATATTGGATTTTTCTACTTAGTACCAGCCCGGAGTCTGAAATTTGTGCCCGATATGGCGATAGGCTCGTCATCTATCACACATTATGGGACGGAATACGCACGGTGAAAAGTAGGTGCATTCGTTGCCCCTCTGCCTACCCCTACGGGAATAAAAGGCGTGAGTGTGTGTATGTATGTAGTTTTTTTGATTTAATTGCATGTCTTCTATTTCTTATTTAATTTCTTGGTTTTAACAGTTAGGGAATTTTTTATTCACTTATGCTCTGAAACAGTATGAAAGTATAAAGTATAAAACAGTATAAATAATAAAGTTATGCTTTGATCTTTTGTTCAATAAAATATCGAGTCGAGCTAGATATATCTATCATCTCAGACCTACCACTTTGTGAAAGTACCTACTATCATGCGATATATTTGTTTATATTATGTATTCTATCAGTATCTATATAATCTACCATAGCATCTTTTGTTGTAATAATTTCGTATAGTTTTTGGTGCATCGATCAATTTTCGCGGCATACAAAATGGCGGGTCACGCCTTGCACAATGCGCATGTGCAAGGTGCAACGACGCACCCTTTGTTCCAGGTATCCTAACCATGCCCAGGTGACCTGGATGTGTTGGATATAACTGGCTTTTGTTATATCCTTAGATTTCAAACTTGAAAAATGGGGAATACGGTACTACTGATTGGATTATTCCAAATTTGAAAGTAAACAACTAAGAAAATGAGTCTTATGTCCAAAATCTAATAATGCCAATTAAGATAAACTTTTATATTCAAGCGGCATATAACGGCAGAAGGATATAAACAAGATTACCATACACCAACTACAGTATTCTTGTGTCTTTCAGCTTCACTAACGAACCTCTCCGAGCTCCCAACTTGCATCCTAATGATGCGCGTTCTGCGACGCCTCGAGGCTGGGGTGGGGTGAAGATATCAACGCCAAGCGGAAGCCAAGCCACCGTCAACCACGTGTTGAAATTACCATCATCGCCTCACACTGGCATGGAGCACTTCACCCAAGATGTTATTCAAGGGTAAAAATAAATTTTATTAATAACTTACAAAATTATCCAAGCACTCCACCATATCACATTTCCATTACAATGGCTATACTTTATTCTTATAGCCTTTATTTAACAATCTTAAAGAGCCATATTATTTTAATAATCAAACTTTATAATAAAGTACTAAAAAAAAAATCATACTGACACCAGTAAAAAGCATATTGTTTAAAGATTGTCTTGGTTTTCAGCATAGGCCTCCCCAAAAGCTTTCCACATCATTCGGTCTTACGCTTTCCTTTTCCAAGTCAAAAATGGCTAAACATTCAAAGTTTGTTTGTCAATTCCAGGTGCGGCCTTCAGTCAACTGACGGGGTCCACTTCAACCAAGATCAAGTCAAAGGCGGTCTGCTTTTTTCGAAATTTGATGTTGCCACGCCGCTAAACGCAAATAATAAAGGGAATGTCATTGCGTTCGACCTAATTTGCGATAAGTCTCGTTATGGGTTGTAATTTTATCGCGAAACTAAATTGTTTTTCTAGATTTATATTTTTCTTTATTCGTTTGTCAGATTTTAGTGTACCATTAATTTTCCTTATTAGTTCAAATTTTAAAACCGCCTCCTTGGTCTAATAACAATCGGTTCTGGGTTCGCGTAAAAAGTCGGACAAATTTGGAATAGGATTTTCTAAAACAATTTGAATTGGATATTTCAGAGAGGTTGGCTCGTTTTTTTTTTGTCGTTTTAGTCCATAAACATCGGATACCGACAAAAATCGGTGTTATAAACCGATGTTTTAAGGTTTTGGTTATGTAGGATGCTCTAATCTTCTAGAACACCTAAAACGTCCCCCCGGACAGCAGGGAATATTGCGAGGGTAACACAAGTCCTGGGGCTGGCTTTCAGGAACGATCAACTTAAGGGATTTGATTTTTTTTTCATAGTGACGTGCAAGTTTTATTTTTTGTGACGTTTTTTCTTCGTGATGTATAAGTATTGCATTCGGCACTAGTTTTAAGATATATTGTACTCTATTCGTACACTAGTTCTATAAGCATAATATATTTCTCCGATATCAACAGTCGAACTATCACTAACCTAGGATAATGTGTGAATGGGATTTAGTATTAAGAGAATTAGATGTAAGTTTTTGCTTAATTAGTAAGCCGATGTTTCTCTTGATGTTAGTTTAATAAGTATTGTTAGTACTTGATAAAGTTAGGTAGGGTTCCCCCCGGACAGCAGGGAGTATTGCGAGAGTACCACCGGTCCTGGGGGTGGCTTGTAGGAACGGAATCGATTGAACGAAGGCTACAAGTGAGCCATTTTTGTTTTGGTGTCAGTAGTCGTGTTTCAGTGTCTATTATAATATCTTTAAACGAATAAGTATAGCCATAATGAGTCATTAATAATTATTGTTAAAGTTATTTAATACTGTCATTAATACTGTAAAGGAAATAATCAATATAATCTGTATAATCATTAATAATAATTGTTAGTCATCTAATACTGTTGGTAATAAAAATAATCAATACAAGCTGTATAATCGAACATGTCTTGTTGTTGTGACAGTTATCATTACTCACGGAATAAATATTATGAGACCCCACGTGGACGAGTGTTTTATTTGTTCTAGAATATTTTACACCAAAGTAACTGCAGTTTTGTAGTTTCAAAGTAATTATGTATTTCTGGCCATGATAACATAGTGACTTATTAATAATATGCTACTAGTTCCATTTATTGATCATGTAGGTAATTGAATTGATATTCATTATAATTGATATTTATTAACTATAACACAGGTTCTAGCTGTCAATTACTTTTATCTCAATTCATTGACGTATCACAAGGACTAACACACACAAATTCAAATTAATTTAATTATAATTTTGTTTTATTCACTATGTAAATTTCTTTATTATTTGTGTTTTATAAATTATTGTAACTTTTATGTTGTTGCTTCACTTTTTGTTCTGTATGTATGTCCTATGATATTTTTCTTAATTGAAGTTTTCCATTGCAATTACGCCATTAATTACACTAACTCCAGCACAAGACCATAGGGGGATAGGGGTGACTGAAAACCAGCGCTGATCTAAACTCTAGTTTCGGTCAGCTCATGCTGAGTCATTTCCTTTTGTCCTTCACTAATTTTGTTTGCTTAATTTTTTTGTAGTGTTTGTTAATTTGAAGGCAATAAATTACTTTTATTTTATTTATTTTATTTTTAGTACCTTATAAAGGTACTTAACTTAACTTTGTTCATAATTTTGTCTCAACTCTCTTTTTTTGCTATAAAGGGAAGCGAAAGAAAAACCAAATACTAACACTGCATAGTATGGTACTGCATTTATAATAAAATTACATATTTTGATTTCTTTTAATTAAATTTGAGTTTCTTTTGAATTTTAATAACCGTGCGGAAACCTACATACCTAAGAATACCTTATAAGAATTTCGAACGTATCTGCCAACCCGCACAAGGCTAACGTGCTAGACTAAGGCCTAAACCTTAGTAATTGAGGTGACCAGTGCCCAGCAATGAGACAGTGGGATGGTATTATTACTATAATATAAATTCAGTTTATTCAAAGAAATGCATATTCAAACTAGCAATAAAAAATGCTTTATGAAATTATAGTGTTCACGCTCTATCTTGACGTACAGCCAAACAAGGTCATACACCATGCACGATGCAAAACGACTGTGAATAGTCTCGACGTGCGTCAATAATTATTATTTGCTTCCCGGATTCCCGCCCTCCCACGACAGGGGTAACGGCTCATACACATAAACACGACACGCCGCTTCACGACGCGACGCCGTGTCGTGGAAATCTACGACGTAAAAATTCACGGCACGACGTCCCAACGCGCCACGATGCACGGCTTGGCGACGTCTGTTGGATGGCGTACGTGTTGGATCTGTATCCCCACGCAAGCCTTCCAAAAGGACCGGCCTTCATGCCGTGATTTTCCACAGGAAAGATACAATAATAATAATATTTATTTAATACAAAATAGAAACAGAAATTCACAAAACATTGTTACAATAGGTAGAAGAATATGATATTTCTCGGTTGACATCATTAATTAACCCTGCCTCTCAAACTAGGGAAACCTGTATCTTGAGAGACAGTGTTCAGCTCGGGTGGCAAACAGTTCAGCAATTACAGTTGGATTGAGTCAGTCTACCATTACATAAACTTACTGAGATAAGCTAGAGCGTGTACGCGCGCGCTCGTTTGTGTGTGTATGTGTGTGTGTGTGTGTGTGTGTGTGTGTGTCTATGTGTGTGTGTGTGTGTGTGTGTGTGTGTGTCTATGTGTGTGTGTGTGTGCCTATGTGTGTGTGTGTGTGTAGCATATTATCCTATATAGGGTTGTGGCTTGTGACTTTTAGTTAAGTGAGCATGTTAGGCTAAAAAGGTGAGTAGATTTTCTGTAGAGTTATGATCTAGCTGTAATAGCCACTCAATAACTCTTCGTTTAACTGTATATTTGTTAGCGTCTAATATATTTAATTGTTTGTGGACTTTTTTATATATATAAGTGCCTAGTGTAAAGTATTGGTGCCTGGCAAACGTGGTCTTATGAGAAATGTTTGAAAGAATGGTGGGTCTGCGCTTATTATAGTTAGAAGGTGGGGTGACAGAATTTGTTCTAAGAACAGATTGTAGTATGTACAGTTGTTGTACTGTTCACCCCACATTCAGAGTACAGTTGTGAGGATGGGTAACGATAATGTTTTCTGTACATAACTTTAAGCAGAGCCCGCTGCGCACGTTTTACTTTCATGAAACTTGTTTTTGCTGCGCCCCCCAAACACATATACAATACCCTAAAACCGATTGACTCAAGGCGTAATAGACCATTTTGAGGGTTTCGAAACATGCCGCCTCTCTTAGGGACTTAAATATATGTATAAACCGCATGGTTTTGGTGCTCAGGTTATCAAGATGTACATCCCAATTTAGTCCTTTGTCTATATGAACACCTAGGTACTTAACGCTGTCAGATCTCGTTAATTTTGGGCAAATGCAAGTCGCTGTAGTGGTAGGACACGCGTGCGCAGTTATTTCATATGTGGGGGTGGTGCAGTGTTATATCGGATATTAAAAAGGGACGTAAACAGTCATGTTTAAGTTTAGGGTGAGCAGGTTCGAATTTAGCCACGCCATTACTTGAGTTAGTGCCTTCTCCGCATTAAATTTAACAATGTCCCATGAGGGCACATAAACAAGGATCGCTGTGTCATCTGCATAAGTGAATATTTTACAATTTGCCAGGTTTAGCTTACATAGGTCGTTTATATAAATTTGGAATAACGTTGGACCCAGTATGCTTCCTTGCGACACTCTAAAAGTTAGTAGTTGTTCATCACTCAAATACGTGTAAATTTTTACTTGTTGCTTCCGGTTAGTGAGATATTCTTTAAAGATTTCCAATGATAAACCTCTCACTCCTATGTGTTCAAGTTTTGAGATTAATAGGGGAACAGACTGCGTCAAAAGCTTTTGAAAGGTCTAGGAATATTCCCAGACATTTCTTCCTACCGTCTAAATTCCTAGCGACAGTTTGTGCAAAATCAATAACTGCATCCTCTGTCGAGACACCTGTGCGAAAGCCGTACTTATTATCAGCTATGAGGTGAAAACGCTCTAGGTAATTTTGAAGACGTTTATTAAGGATTTTCTCCAGGATTTTGGAGATAGCGGGCAGGACCGATATAGGTCTATAGTTGCTGACACAATCCTTGCTCCCTCCCTTAAATATAGGGTGTATTGCCTTTTTTAGAGGCTCCAGAAACACACCTGAACAGAGGCACATATTACAAAGGTAAGTAATGGGCGGGACCAGAATTTTACGACAATAACTTCATTGAAATAAGTATAACGTTTGGTAAAGATTTGAGCGGACGTAGTTGCTCTGAATTGAGATGGCGCTTTTTTCAACACAAGCCTTAATCAATAAATTGCTCAGATTTGGGCATGTGAAAGTGCACCGCGACGCTCAGGGTTACCAACTTAGGGGTTTTCCCTCTAAGTTTGGGGGGGGAAAATAATGCATAGGGACTTTAATTTAGGGCATGTTTAGGGGTGTTTTTGATGTTTTATGTTCATTGTTTTGCAATCATATTTATTATATGATATAATCATTGAGTGACCTCTAGTACAATAACACGTTACTTACACCCGTATTCACAAACAATACTTAGAGGACGCATAGTGCTCCCGAACGCATAGTGTCGGTTGTTTTATCGTTTTCTTTGCCTTATTCAGCTTTGTTTTTCTGACAGCCAACTGATGTAAAGTTGTATCTCAATATTAGCCAATCACAGCGCCCCTTGGCCTACGCAGTGCGTAGGCTGTCATGCCCAAACACTCAACCCGAGGACGCATAGTATTCTCGAACGCACAGGGCCCGTCAAACTTATTCTTAAACAACACTTAAGAGACGAATGACAGTATGCATTTAGGAAAATGAACGCACAGCAAAAGGAGCTCGCGAGCTATTTTACGCAACGCATAGCAAATCAACACAAACGTCAATCTAGCACCGGGTTTAGAGACCACGTAAGTTAGGTTTGTAAATTCGTGTGATTTTCTTGATTTGATCCGTTAACTTGCGATGGACTGCAGTAGCGAAAAAGAATTTGATGATTATATCCTTGAAAGAGACCTACAGAGAACGAATAACACTAGAAAAGTGATCGAGATTTTCAAATCTCACAGTATCACAACCAGGCAATATTTCCAAAGAAAATTAAATAAATAAATAATAACGTTGGCTACGAGTCTCATGACAACGTGCCATGTGATTGTAGCAACTTCGATTTTATACAATACTAGTATTGCTCGAGGCTTCACCCGCATGAATAAGTTGTTCCGGGATAAAAATATTTTCCCGGGATAAAAATTAGCCTATAGCACCCAGGAGTAATGTAGCTTCCTATTAGTGAAAGATAGTTTAGATTAGTACATCCAATGGCATCATTATCGAGGATATTAATGATAATAATATAAATTATATAATACCTACATACCGAGGCGCTCCGATACAGGAGATTCTTTATAACACAGCATTTTTAGTTAATTTGGTCGGATAAAATAAAACAAATATATTTAAATTTTCAAGATGTATTTTTTATAGTTCTATTTCTAATTTTTTTTTATTGTAAAGCATGGAGCTGTTTTTATAATCTAATATTTTTTCTATACGCATCATACTCATGACTCTTGAGAGAGCTCCTTCTTTCTATAAGTTTTATATTTTCCCAACATCTTTTCAACTGTACATTGTCCCTGGGTGTAACATACGACTGTGCATTATAAGCTATTGTCAGTTTATCCCAAGCCTTCTTCTTTGGCTCTATATTTCGAGCATGCGTACGGTGTCTTCAATAATAGGCCGTTCCCGCATCAAAGCCACGATTAATTCCCTCTCTGAAGAAGTAAAATATGGTAACTTCTTTGAACTAAAAGAAATCAACTTCAGTTATTCGTCTTATCATTTTATATTATTGTAATATATATAACCAGGAAACAAACTGGAAAACATCATACTTACCACATTTTAGGAGATTTTTACTCAATAAAGGCGCGAAACTTGTGTCCATAATGCAAATGCGAACATAATATTATTTTAACTAAAAATTTTACAAGTTGTCTCCTTCTTTCGTGTTGTGGCTTCTACCAAGAATTTATCGGTGATGTCGCATGTATGTAATGTATTTTTACTATTTGAAATCCGTGTCATTTTTAATACCTATTGATAATTTCCATCAAAATTGAAATTTCAAAGTCAATGTTTGATGTTTTCTGTCAATCTACTCGAGGAAGTTTCATTACAATATAAACCAATCACAATGCTATGGGAACGCACAGCAAAGAGTCCCTTGAGTATCGTTTATGAAATAAATGGCTTGCCAGTGTTACTTCTATACTTATGCAAGTAATGTTAACGAAAACAGACTTATTATCATAGCATTGAGCTGTCCTTAGCTAAGTATCGTTTGTGAATACGGGCCTTAGAATAAGGAGTTAAATAAAGCAACAAATGTCCACCAGTCTTAGTTTAAAGTTTAAACATAGGACTTTATAAATGTAAAAGTATTGTCAATTACTCTGTTCTGTTTAACTTTGTCTATTCTAAGATTGGTAATTGGAAGGTCATTAGTTCTTGTGTAATTGTTTTAAAGTAGTGGAACTTCTTGCGTCTTTAACCTTTAGTCTAGATACTAGAATTAAAAAAAAACATGTCCAAATATACATGTTGTGTTTGAAAAGGATTGAATCTTACACTAAGCAGACTGAATTTGGCGATTCTACCACTCTTTGTCGAGGGGGTTCATCTTAAGCCTTCCAATTCAATTTTGGTTAGGTACCAGAGCGCCAACAATATATTTATAAAATATAAATGCATACATAACACACTCACGCCTTTTATCCGCGAATGGGTAGGCAGAGGCGCAACTAGTGCATCCACTTTTTGCCGTACGTATTCCGGCCCATGATGTGATAGGGGACGAGCCTATCGCCACATCAGGCACAAAGTAAGTAATTTTGTACTTTTGATCTTTTTTTATTGTTGCATCGGTCTAAGTGCGTAAAGCAAAAAACTTTCGAATAACAGAAGGTTAGGGTTATTTTTGTAACCACCCAAAAACACTGTCTTCGAAGCTGCAGCAGGGAATTCCTCAAAATAAAATAGCATGTAAATGATTATTTGTGTATTGGGTTCAATTAGATATGTTCCGTAACTAGGTAGTAGGTACAAGACAAGCAAAAATAAACACTTTTCAACAAAAGAAAACCCGACTCCAAAACCACTACAATCCAAAAAGTTATTGAACTTTATATACGTGTTAATAAGAAGTTATTAAAACACAACCAATGGCACCGAATTTAAAAAAAATATTTAATGTGGAAGTATATAAACATAAAAACGCGACTTAGAAAGAAAATTAGATTGCCTGTGCTTTAATAGTTTCTTACTAAGCCGTATATAAACTTAAATATTTTTTGGATTGTAGTGGTTGTTGTTTTTATAATCACCCAGCAATTATGTCGAGAATCGGAAACTTCGGTGCCATCTGCATCAGTGGGAACTGGTAGGAGGGCACTTCCCTCCCCAGCTACCTTTTCACACCCCAATCGGCGATTTTATTATATTTATAAAAATGTACATCATTTAAAATCTAGCACCAAAAGCACGATAAAATTCCGATAAAAATGAACAAAATATCTCTGCAAAAGACTAATCCCTGAAGAGCTAAATATCAATAAACGAAAAAGAGACGCAATGATATCTATAGCACCGGCACGCTATGATGGCCGTTTTGCCAGATTACAATAGTGAGGTGAAATCTCAATTCATAATAACAAAAAATATAATCAAATGCTAGTTGCCCTAAGTAAAAGTTGTGCAGACATGGCTGCAGAATTCATGTTTTAAAATTTCGAATTTCGAAAAACAAATGCTGAGTTTTGTCGTAAAATTATACATTCCATAAAAGACATGTTCAAAAACAGGCTTAAAATTTTAACCAAAATACTTTATACATATTTGGATAGTACTCCCAAAAACCAGGCCTTTGTAATAAATCATATAATTTTAAAGTACTTCGATTTTGAGATTTATGTAATTTTATTTTGCTTATAAACTACACTTAAAATGAACGTTTTTAACATACATACATAGTATCACGCCTCTATCCCATAGGGGTAGGCGACCATGGATTGCCACTTTGCTCGATTCTGGCACACCACTTTCGCTTCCTCTACCTTCATCAATCTTTTCATGCACTCCCGCCGGTTCAGGGTACTTTTGACCTGGCCCTTACTTAGAATGTCAGATATCTGACATTCGAAAGTTCGGTGCGGTCGACCCCTGCCGGCCCTTCCATCCACACTCGCCTTATATATCCTCTTTGTCATTCTCCTATCATCCATCCTTTCCAAATGCCCAAACCACCTTAGCATACCCTTCTCAATTTTGTTCACTACATCCTCTGTCACTCCACACATGTCCATCACCATAGTATTCCGCACTCTATCACACAATCACCCCACACATGCTTCTTAACGCTCTCATTTCCACTGCTTTAATCTTACTTTCCTGCTTTTTCTGCCATACACAGCTTTCACTACCATACATCAGAGTTGGTAATAACACTTCTCTATAGACAGCCAGTCGTGCCTTTTTGGACACCTTCCGGCTACCCATAAAGGCGTGCAACGCTCCATTCAGCCGATTACCTGCACTCGAACGTTTTTAAAAAAGTCTTTAATGAAATAGGGATTCCACACTTGAAAAGTATATACCAAGATTGGCCTTATATAAGTTTTATGAATTTGTAGCATCATTTTTGGAGTTAATATTCCAAAAGCATTTCTGATAAGATAAATTAAACTCTTTCCTTTTTTTGTGATTCTCACTATATTTCATGTAAATTTAGCGATTTTAGGGGCTTTTTGACTTGGCGTTAGGGGCAAATATTTTTGGAGTCGGTAGCACTGGCCTCGCTCGGCCTTTGGATTCTGCCCGCCGGCCCGAGCGGACGTGTGCTGTCTCCGGGTGTCTGCCTACTATATAGTACCATTTCTGGCTGTGCCATGTATATTCACAAGTGAAGATATAAAGTTAGCAGGCATACGATTGATAGGATATGGGGCGATTTGCAGCAGATCTCAGCTGGTGCAAATTTGAGAACAGGTAAGATACTTGAGTATATTATTTAGCTAGTAATTATATTCGTTGTAGTTAAGTAGTTTTCTTTATAGTATAGTTGACTGCCTCGGTGGCGTAGTTGTATTACGGTACGACTGCAATGTTGAGGTCTCGGGTTCGATCCCCGGGTCGGGCAAAGTGATATTGGATTTTTCTATTCAGTATCAGCCCGGAGTCTGAAATTAGTGCCTGATATGGCGATAGGCTCGTCACCTATCACACATCATAGGACGGAATACGCACGGTGAAAAGTAGGTGCATTAGTTGCCCCTCTGCCTACCCCTACGGGAATAAAAGGCGTGAGTGTATGTATGTAGTTTTTTCGATTTAATTGCATGTCTTCTATTTCTAATTTAATTTCTTGGTTTTAACAGTTAGGGAATTTTTTATTCACTTATGCTCTGAAACAGTATGAAAGTAGTAATAAATAATAAAGTTATGCTTTGCTCTTTTATTCAAGAAAATATCGAGTCGAGCTAGATATAGCTATCATCTCAGACCTACCACTTTGTGAAAGTACCTACTATCATGCGATATATTTGTTTATATGTATTTTATCAGTATCTATATAATCTACCATAGCATCTTTTGTTGTAATAATTTCGTATAGCTTTTGGTGCATCGATCAATTTTCGCGGCATACAAAATGGCGGGTCACGCCTTGCGCAATGCGCATGTGCAAGGTGCAACGACGCACCCTTTGTTCCAGGTATCCTAACCACGCCCAGGTGACCTGGATGTGTTGGATATAAGTGGCTTTTGTTATATCCTTAGATTTCAAACTTGAAAAATGGGTAATAGTATACAGCTAATCTGGATTATTTCAAATTTGAAAATAAACAAATTAGAAAATGAGTTCTTTGTCCAAAATCTGTTAATGCCAATTAAGATAAACTTTTATATTCAAGCGGCATATAACGGCAGAAGGATATAACAAGATTACCATACATCAACTGCAGTATTCTTGTGTCTTTCAGCTTCACTAACGAACCTCTCCGAGCTCCCAACTTGCATCCTAATGATGCGCGTTCTGCGACGCCTCGAGGCTGGGGTGGGGTGAAGATATCAACGCCAAACGGAAGCCAAGCCACCGTCAACTACGTGTTGAAATTACCACCATCGCCTCACACTGGCATGGAGCACTTCACCCAAGATGTTATTCAAGGGTAAAAATAAATCTTATTAACAACTAACAAAATTATCCAAGCACTCCATTAAAATGGCTATACTTTATTCTTATAGCCTTTATTTAACAATCGTCAAGAGTTATATTATATTGTGTTAATAATCAAACTTTATAATAAGGTACTAAAAAAATAATAGTTTATATTGACATCAGTAAAGAGCATATTGTTTAAAGATTGTTTTGCTTTTCAGCATAGGCCTCCCCAAAAGCTTTCCACATCATTCGGTCTTACGCTTTCCTTTTCCAAGTAAAAAATGGCTAAACATCCAAAGTTCGTTTGTCAATTCCAGGTGCGGCCTTCAGTCAACTGACGGGGTCCACTTCAACCAAGACAAAGTCAAAGGCGGTCTGCTTTTTTCGAAATTTGATGTTGCCGCACCACTAAACGCAAATAATAAAAGGGATGTCATTGCGTTCGACCTAATTTGCGATAAGTCTCGTTATGGGTTGTAATTTTATTGCGAAACTAAATTGTTTTTCTAGATTTTTCTTTTTCTTTATTCGTTTGTCAGATTTTAATGTACCATTAATTTTCTTTATTAGTTCAGATATTAAAAATCGCCTCCTTGGTCTAATAACAATAGGTTCTGGGTTCGCGTAAAAAGTCGGACAAATTTGGAATAGGATTTTCTAAAACAATTTGAATTGGATATTTCAGGGTGGTTGGTTCGATTATTTTATCGATTTTGTCGATTTAGTCCATAAACATCGGATACTGACAAAAATCGGTGTTATAAACCGATGTCTTGAAGTTTTGTGTATGTAGGATGCTCTAATTTTCTAGAACACCTAAAACGTCCCCCCGGACAGCAGGGAATATTGCGAGGGTAACACAAGTCCTGGGGGCTGGCTTTCAGGAACGATCAACTTAAGGTATTTGTTTTTTTTTTTCATAGTGACGTGCAAGTTTTATTTGTTGTGACGTTTTTTCTTCGTGATGTATAAGTATTGCATTCGGCACTAGTTTTAAAATATATTATACTCTATCCGTACACTAGTTCTATAAGCATAATATATTTCTCCGATATCAACAGTCGAACTATCACTAACCTAGAATAATGTGTGAATGGGATTTAGTATTAAGAGAATTAGATGTAAGTTTTTGCTTAATTAGTAAGCCGATGTTTCTCTTGATGTTAGTTTAATAAGTATTGTTAGTACTAGATAAAGTTAGGTAGGGTTCACCCCGGACAGCAGGGAGTATTGCGAGAGTACCACCGGTCCTGGGGGCGGCTTGTAGGAACGGAATCGATTGAACGAAGGCTACAAGTGAGCCATTTTTGTTTTGGTGTCAGTAGTCGTGTTTCAGTGTCTATTATAATTAATAATATTATCTTTAAACGAATACGTATAGCCATAATGAGTCATTAATAATTATTGTTAAGGTTATTTAATACTGTCATTAATACTGTAATGGAAATTATCAATATAATCTGTATAATCATTAATAATATTTGTTAAAGTTATTTGATATTGTCGGTAATAGAAATAATCAATACAATCTGTATAATCGAACATGTCTTGTTGTTGTGACAGTTATCATTACTCACGGAATAAATATTATGAGACCCCACGTGGACGAGTGTTTTATTTGTTCTAGAACATTTTACACCAAAATAACTGCAGTTTTGTAGTTTCAAAGTAATTATGTATTTCTGGCCATGATATCACAGGGACTTATTAATAATAGACTTCTGCTCGCGGCTTCGCCCGCGTGAAATGTTTTGCCGGGATAAAAAGGAGCCTATGTTAATCCAGGACATGATCTACCCGCGTGCCAAATTTGATCGAAATCCGTTCAGTAGTTTTTGAGTTTATTCGTTACAAACATACTTACATACAAATCTTTCCTCTTTATAATATTAGTATGCTAATAATTTCATTTATTGATCATGTAGATAATTGAACTGATATTCATTATAATTGATATTTGTTAACTAGAACACAGGTTCTAGCTGTCAATTAGTTTTGTCTAAATTTATTGACTTATCACAAGGACTAACACACTTTTAAGGTGTAGGACCTTTATACCTTTTTTCATAATTATGTCTCTACTCTCTATTTTTGCTGTAAAGGGTAGCGAAAGAAAAATCAAATACTAATACTGCATTTATAATAAAATTACATATGTTGATTTCTTTTAGTTAAATTTGAGTTTCTTTTGAATTTTATTAACCGTGAGGAAACCTTCATACCTAAGAATTCCTCATAAGAATGTCGAACGTATGTGCCAACACGCACAAGGCTAACGTTGTAGACTAGGGCCTAAACCTTAGTAATTGAGGTGACCAGTGCCCCGCAATGAGACAGTGAGCTGGTATTATTACTATTATATAAATTCAGTTTATTCAAAGATATGCATATGAACCAGCAATAAAAAATGCGTTATTAAATTATAGTGTTCACACTCTATCTTGACGTACAGCCAACCAAGGTCAAACACCATGCACGATGCAAAACGACTGTGAATAGTCTCGACGTGCGTCAATAATTATTATTTGCTTCCTGGATTTGCACGATCCAGTGAGTGCCCCATCACCAGTGTTGGCAACTGGTTCGTCTACTATTATCTAAATGTATCATAAAAAGTTGCTAGATTCTCTGTTTTATAATAAATTATAACTACAGAAAGTACTGAAATAAATAATAAGAAACTTTGTTAGGCCAATGTTTTCAATTGGCTAAACATTAGTTTTGTCCTGGGTTTTAGCCGATATGTCGATAATCACGTATTAAAATGAATAAAACCTGCAAACTGAATAGATGCAGTATTTGCATACACTATTAAGTGAACTCGTGACTATTCTCAGATGCTTACCGACAGATATTAACACTACGAAGACTTGAGGCGTCAGTTCAGGAGCCAAAGGACTGTACTGGTACTTTCCAACTTCCTATATTTATACAGTTCACTTTAAACTAAAATCAACATGTGGGGTTTGAATAACCACCGATCAATAACATTTATAAATGAACGGCCCTTTATATGCACAATCGAAATACTATTTATTACAATATTTTACGTTTATGTTCACAATAACCAATTGTAATCCTTATAACATTATACAATTATATATTATAGAAAGTGGCTGAATATGAGCTCTGTATATCAACTGACCGGATAGGGCTTGAAAGTTGGCGCCATTTCTGCAGAACAGAATATCGTCGGTGCCCTTCATGAATGAGTTAACACATTTATTCTTTTGAGACCCGGTTTTTCATATAGAATGACATTTAATTTGCCACGGATTTTTTCAGATAGTGAACTCTGAAGGGCGTCACCCTGCTTAATCATATTTTTTACTATATGACCAACACATTTAAATACTTAAGTAAGCACTATTAATAAAACATTAATAATTTGTAATAACGCTATAAAAATATGGTTTATGTGCAAACATGCAAATAATGCATACTATCGGATGTTTACTTATTATATTATAGTATATGTATATAAAAATCAATTGCCGTACTTTAGTCTTGCAAAAACTCAGAAATGGCTCGACGAATTATTTAAATATTATATTTGCTTTGTTCGTCTGAACACAGGGATAGTGAAAACACCAAAGGACAATCGAAAATTTAAAGAAAGTCAAAATTAGTAGATTTTTCTTTTAGGGCTGTCATTTCGGATTTTTTTCAATAGGGGGCGTTCGCGGTCGGCCTAAAGTTTGACAGGACCGTTATGTCAATTAGTTTTTCGTCCGCGTGCGGGGTCGTGTGTGTTAGGAGCATACATTTAACTTCCGTGTTTATCGATCTTGTGAATTAGGGTCGGCAGGTTCAGGTACGCTAAAACCAATTTTACGTTATACAAAGTTGTACGGGTCGTTAAGTATTGGGATATTAAGAAAAGTAATAAGAAAAAAGTAGTAATAAGAAAATACTTGATTTTCAGATTTCGGACGCCGATAAAAAAAAACGTTTTAAATATGGCTGAACAACAACAACAATTCAATATAAATAGAAATTCAAAAGATTATTTTGGACATAAAAAAAAGATTAACGATTTTACAAAAAATAAAAAAGATGATTGTGGGAGTTTAGACAGTCCCGCAGTACCTGATACTGTAAGTGGGAGCGACGTAGCCCTCACCGGCACGGAAAACGATCAAACAACCGTGCTAATACAAGCATACCTTATTATAATGAACGTAATTATATTACAAAGCCAGGCCTTTGCGTGAGTATAATTTTCATATACTTCCAAAGACTGCAGTATCGCTTTACTACTTTTTAATCCACTTTGAAAAAATAAAGTACGGCAGCTAACTAGACTTAATTCTTCGTAAAAAACCTAAAATGTCTAATGTGCCAGCATAACATACGAAAAGCAATTCAGATGACATTTTTCATAGTTTTATTTACTACTAGGTGTTGCTCGCGGCTTCGCCCGCGCTTCGTAAAAAGCCTATGTATTAATAGAGGACATGGTCTATCTGTGTGCCAAATTTCATCCAAATCCGTTCAACTGTTTCTGCGTTTACTTTTAACAAACATCCAAACATTTTCACAAACTTTCGCATTTATAATATTACAATAATACAATACAATACAAAACTCTTTATTGTATAACCTAGTTACATGAAAAGTAAATATAAGTTAACAACTACGGTTCGGTTTTATTTTTTATTTTATTTTATTTTATTTTATTTTATTTTCTTTGGGATAACAAACAACTGTACAACACTCTTAGTAATGTAAAACTTAATCTAATCTTAATTTAACATATGTACAGTCCACCTCGCTATCCACATATTACCAAAAGGTTTACAAAATATTGTCGTAGGTTGACGCATCAATTAAATCCAAATTAATTTTTAAATAAAATATTAACAAAATATAAGTATGGTACCTACAAGTTGTACATACACTATACTTCCATCTTCCACCACTTATTACATTTATCACCCTATCAAAAGGGAACCTCAGAGAGAAAGAGTATCCGTATCACTTGATATTAATGTGTGAATCGCAGCTTTTTTGAATTGTTTAGATGACAGTGAGAATAAATCCAAATGCAAAAAGTGTGTGTTGTATAATGTGAGGAGTCGTTTGAAAGGAATTCTTTCCCCAGCATGAGTATAGCAGTGGTTCGTCGAGAACAACGGGTAAGCTCTAGCACCCCGTGGGTGACTAAGCCTGGGCACTGACAAAGTTAGTTGGTTATTCAGCTCAATACAGTCTAAATTAAAATTAGTGATACTATGCAACATCATGGCCTGGAGAAGTACGCGTCTCGATTGTAGTGAGAGTTGTTTGTATTTAATAAGAAGGTGGCTATATGGGAGTCGACCACGTCTGTATATTTTATAATGCATGCTTTTGAGATATCTGCCTTGGACTTTTTCAATCATATTAATATATTTTTTATATAAAGGGTCCCAAATAGTACATGCATATTCTAGCTGAGAACGAACTAAAGTGTTAAATAAATAGAGATATGTAGATGGTTGTTTAAAGTCAACAGCCGACCTAATAATAAATTTGTACATCCTATAAGCTTTGCTGACCATGTTGTCGACATGAGTATCCAAATTCAATTTACAGTCCAGAGTAATTCCGAGATCGCGCAAAATATTAACTTTACAAATAATTTCATTACACAGGGAATAATCAAATTTGATAATATTTTTCTTTTTTGTGAAGGTAATTGCATGACATTTTGGAATGCTAAGTAAGAGTTTGTTTTTATTACAATAGTCACTCAGACGATCAAGATCTTTTTGTAAGAGAGTAGCGTCATCTGGACAACGAATGGTTTTATAAATTTTAAGATCATCGGCGTATAGTAAAAATTTTGTATTATGAAAGCATTGATTGATGTCATTTATAAATAAAATGTATAATAAGGGACCAAGTATTGAACCTTGGGGAACTCCAGAAGTCACACTGACTGCCCCAGACTGAAAACCGTTGAGAACCACACACTGGCTTCTATTGGAGATATATGACGCAAACCACCGGAGAAGATTACCACGGATGCCATTGAAGGCTATTTTATAGAGCAGTAGTTCGTGGTCAACCCTATCAAAGGCCTTGCGAAAATCTGTATAAATTGCATCCACTTGAAGACGCTTATCCATATTTTCAAATAGGTCACCAGTGAATAACATTAAATTTGTGACAGTGGATCTATTTTTCACGAAGCCGTGTTGTTCAGATAATATAACACTTTTTAATATCGGATATACTTTGCTATGGACAAGTCCTTCGAAGACCTTTGACAGGGCAGACAAAATAGATATAGGGCGATAATTTTCTATTTCGTGTCTGGATCCGTTCTTGTGGATTGGTGTAATATTAGCAGTCTTCCAAGCATTTGGAAAAACTCCCTCTCTCATACATTTATTGAAAATAATATATAAAGGCTCGCAAATATGTTCCGCAGTGGATTTCAGAAAAACAGAAGGCAGACAGTCCGGACCAGGACCCTTGGAAGGGTCTAAGGATTTTAGTTGTCTTTTGATATCGGCATGACTGAAGTATAAATCGCATAGGAGGGTGCTGTTAGGAGCATATTCACTCGGGGGTGACCATAAATTTAGGTTAAGAGTGCTTGGCTCATAAACTGATTTAAAGAAATCCGAAAATAAGTTACAGATGCCCATAGGACAACCAGCATGCTGATTTTGATAGGACATATTGGCGGGAATACCTATTTTACTTTTACGGTTCTTAATGTATGACCAGAAATATTTAACGTTTGTCCTAATGCTTTGCTCTACAGACTTCTTATAATTGTTATAACATCTGTCGCATTCAATTTTAAAACGACTCCGATACAAAGAAAAAATCTCATAATCCGAGTCATTTCCGTACTTTTTCCACTTTACCCAAGCTCGTTTTTTAATGTTAAATATTTGAACAAGATAAGGAGTAAACCAGTGAGGGTATTGACAATTCTTTAGTCTTGTGAGTGGCACAAAGTCACGAGTGACTCGGTATATATTTTCATAAAAAGTGCTAACTGCTTGCTCAGCAGATAGGTGCGATAATAGTAATTTCCAGTTAATTTTTTCAAGTTCCTGACATATTTCAACATAATTGCCTTTGTGAAAATTTGGTTTCTCCTTTAAGCGTGGCTTCATGAGCCTAATGTTATTTAGATCTAGCAATACAACAGTGAAAAAAGGGGGATGATGGTTGTCAACCGGTAATAGATAAGTACTAGGCCGGCGTACTGAACATTTTGTGTTAGAAATAAGTAAATCTAGAACACGGTTATTCGAATTTTTTATAATATTAAATTGAGACCCTCCTATAAGCTCCATGAAATTGTTTAGTCCAGTACAGACTATTGAAGTCCCCGAACAGAACAAGTCAGGACTTTGAGTATTAGTGGAAATCCAGTTCGCGTCAGGTATATTGTAGTCACCGAGTAAAATAAAGTTATCAATCTCAGGGTTACTTAACACTTCAGTATATGCATCATAATATAATTTATAAGCTTCGAAAGGGGATTTATCCCGTATGTAAACTGCGCTAATAATATGATGCTTACTGCGGTCGGCACTCCGCAATCCCACTAAAACTGTTTCCGAATATTTATAAAATTCGTTTGTAAAATCGAAAGAGATACTCAGGGGGTGCAGATTACGAAGCACCGCAATTAACACTCCTCCCCCATCCTGTTTGTTACAAAGTTGTCTGTCTCTGTCGCATCTGAAAACTGCGTATCTCACATCAATAAATTCGTTATCACTTATATCTGGAATGAGCCACGTTTCTGTAAGGACGATAACATCATAGCAGTTGCCAATAATGTTCATGTATAGGGTATGAAGTTTTGAACGGATTCCTCTGCAGTTCTGATAATATATGCTTAAGTTATGAGCCATCTTCAAAAATAAATCTGACATGGATCAATTCAAAGTTTTTTAGGAGGCGACCGCAAGGTGTACCACACATTATGTTATCGTTTAAGTAAAAATGTAATGTATTATAATATAGAGGGCTAGAAAAATGAATGTGTATATTTGAGTTATAAGTGAAGCAAGTGGAAAGCAGATTACTCTCTCTGGCTCTTAAGGTTACCATATTGGTAAAGTAAATAAAACCATATACGTATTTAATATTTAAGTAACAAAATATCGGGAGGTTTGATTGCATAAAAATTTGGACATGAGAAATAATATAAAGAAAGATTTTTTTGACGTAGGCTAAAGCTGAGAACACGACAATACTTAAGCAATCTATTACAGAAGTTTCAATTTTAAGTTCTAGGGCTAAAATCGCGCCCAGCAATAATTTTATGGATGTCATTTTCGGAGCGAATTGCGATAGCCGGAGAGCTGTCAGATTCACGGACAAACACAGTGGAATGCTTGACCCAAATGTACTTGAACTTCTTTTGCTTGGCGACGTCCCGCGCTGTGCGAAAAAGCTGCTTATTGCGGAGAGTAAGATGCTCATTTATATATATAGTATGAGGTGTTCCGGATATATTTAACTCAGTGGATGTTAACCCCTTTTTTAAACGGCGGGCAGCTAAAATGTTATCTCGCAACATACGTGTTGTTAGTTTCACTATGATATTTTTGGGCTTATCGTTCTTTACAGCGTGCGGAACACGATGGACAGAAACAATGTCGCGGCGGCTGATTGTACAGCCGATTTTTGTTCCCACTAATTCCAGGATGCTTGGAAGGTTTTCATCGCGTCTTTCTGGAACGTTGGAAATTTCCAGGTTGCACTGACGGGCTTGCTGTTCAAGAGAGTTAATTTTCGCTTCCAGTAATACAACAGATTGCTCGTTATGCAGGATCTTCTTGGTATTCCCCATGACGTCATTAACTGATTTTTTTAACTCATCGTGCTGATTCGAGATAAATTGGGCAGAATCGCGAATCGTTGCTACTTCTTGTGTTAGGTTTTCGAAACGCAGGACGATAGCAGATTGTTCCGATCGCAAATAAGCAATCTCAGTCTTTATTTCAGAGCGATAGGCTTCTAAATCTGATTTCATATCTACAACGGTGTTATTTAAACTTTCAATTTGTGTCTTGATATCTATTCGAAAATCATTAAGCTTCTTGGTAATGTTTTCCTGAAGAATTGTAAATTCACTTAATAGATCATGCACTGGTTTCTCAATTTGAATTTTCCTTCTAGTTGAGACGTTTGAACCTGCTGTAGTCGTAGCCATTATTCGGGTATTACAATTTGCAGAATGTAATTTGTTACGTCGCGTCGCAAAAACTCGTCGCAGCCGCTTGTTACGCCACACTGAGGTTCACGGCAAAAACGGCGTAAGCGCCGTGGAGAACGTGTGACTTACGCGTTCTGTTCGGCAGGTCCCATATAAAAGTTCGTGGGTACACAAACAAAGTCACTTGAGAAGCACTTGAGTTTTAACTATAGAAATAGTGTAAAATATAGAAATAACTTCACCACACTCAGTTGTACCTTAGTATATTTATAACTTGAAAGCGAATCAAAAGTAAAAATCCTCTTTTATCTAATTTTGTACGGAATAATTCGGTGGGATAAACAATAACACGTCGTACATCAACCCGGCGACAATGGGCGGTCTTATCTTATATTAGTAATATAAGATGAGATTAAACCTTTTCCAAGCAATAGCTTATTTTTGGTTTTGCTGTGGTTTTTGAAGACTGTTTTTATTTAACTAGTATTTGCTCGTGATTCCGCCCGTAGGTACTCTCGTCTCTCGCTCATGCCCGGGATCCAAAATAGGGGTTTATGTTTCAAAATCAGTTAAGTAGTTTTTAAATTCATTCTTTACAAACGACCATAAACAATAATATTCGTTTATATAAGATTTTTTGTGCATAAAAGTTTTATTCCTTGCAGAACTGAAGCCCTGAGTCAATTACGCGTGGGAAATATGTCGGACGCATTTAAGGCGAAATTACACATGAGATTAGGAAAATCTCGAAAGGTTATATGGAGCATTGTCCGTGAGCTAAAAAGGTTAGCAAATATAATATTCTCTTTATTGCATACTTTTACCCAGCTACGGCGAAGCAGGAGAGGGTTATGATTTTATTATTTCAACCGGACACATTTATTGCAGCAGCGACAGAACGAGAGATGCAAAAGTGGTAACTTTTTTTCTTTAACCGCCTCTGCTGATTGGTTTATAGGCAGCGTTACTGAGGCTTCGGATCGTGTAGGGTTTGAGTCCCACGACAGTTCAGGATTGGCAAAGACATTTCCATCCTAGATATCTGATCTATGAGTGAATGATCCACCCCACATACATATTTTAAACGTAGAAAGAATCACAGGGTCAGATCTGCCACTATTATGTATATACATCACCTTCGCCTTTACCCTTCTTAGGGCTAAGCAGAGATGTTACCACATTTCACCAACTATGTTAATCTCACGGAATTCGCCATCATATTGACATTAAACTAAAGTAATTTAAAGTATAGTGATATTCCATACTGAAGTTACTATTTCTCTTTCAGTATTGATAAAAGGGAATCTAATGAAGCTACCGCTGAGTGGAGTTTTCTGTTCAAAACAAAAGGTGCAGCCAAGGAAAAACGTTGTAATGATTACAGGTAATGTTTCTTTTGTTGTATTGGAGTGACGAGACGAGCATGTGGCTCGCCTGACGGTACGCGATACGAACGCCCATAAACAGTAACACCATTCAGAACTTGAATTACAAAATACTGCCTGGCACTCCACTGCGCTCATCATCCTGAGGCATAAGATGTTAAGTCTAATAATGCCCAGCGATTACGCTGGCTACAATGTCCTTCAAACAGGAACAGAGCAGTGCACGCACTCTGCTGCTTGGCGGTAGGAATAGACATTGCGGTGATAGCTACCCAGACAGCCGTTTGTATACAAGAGACCTGCCTGTTAAAAGTTATTATTTACACGTTAAGCCTAAGATTTTAATTTAACACCCACTTTTCGTGGTGCGTATTCCGTCCCATGACGTGATAGGGGGCGAGCCTATCGCCGTATCGGGCATAAATTCCAGACTCCGGGCTGATACTGAGTAGAAAAACCCAATATCCCTTTGCCCGACCCGGGGATCGAACCCGAGACCTCAGCATTGCAGTCGTACTGTAATACAACTACGTCACCGAGGCAGTTAAAAATGATATATGTATAGATGTATCAAGTGTTGGTCGCGCTGTCGCTGTCGGTCGCCTGTGTGGAAAACATTTTCCTATGTATTTTATATTACAAGCATACTCCTAACAAAATTTCATCAAAGTCGGTTCAGTGGTTTAGCCGTAAAAGCATAAATCCTACTTCTTACGAAGATAGTAGTGTAATCTGCGCGCAATGATAATAGGATGGAAACTTGTCAATGTAAATCAAAAATTACAATTCCCGAGCGAAAAAGTGTCCATAAATTTCTGAATTTGAATATATGAATTAGTCTTGTTCTTTTTAATTATAATTTGGGCTGAGCAGAAAAATCCAATATTATTTTACTCGACCCGGGATTCGAACCTGAGACCTCAGCTCAGTCGTACCGTTATAAAAATGCCTCTGAGGCAGTTACTTTCCAAATTTATCATAATTACCTATTTATACAGTCATTTTGACATTGCGTTGCTTAATGAAACCACATACTTGTTTTTCAAAATAACACTTTACAATAAGTTATACGAACCATAGTGGTAAAATAAAATAATTTTCGAGCAAAATAAATAACAACGAAAAGTAATTTAAATTTTACAGTCTAGTGCCACTATTATTGCTCTGAGAGAATTCGTCAGAGTGGCAACATCATACTTTCATTCAGAAATACACCCATGCACACCCCATAATCGCACTAAACTAAAAAGTGATCAAAAATTAAGAAAACTAATACCGGGATTTTGGCAAAAATATTCGTTATTCATGGATGATTTTTGGCAGGATGTTAGCAGTGATAGGAACGAATCTGTGGTTTCATTTAGTAACGCAATATAAACATGACCCTGTATATTCTTTAAACAATATAAATAATCTTTGTTACAGATCAGTCGTGGTAAACCTCCTGAAGCAAGGCATACACT
This sequence comes from Sphinx pinastri, assembly GCA_947568825.1. Taxonomy (NCBI): domain Eukaryota; kingdom Metazoa; phylum Arthropoda; class Insecta; order Lepidoptera; family Sphingidae; genus Sphinx; species Sphinx pinastri. The sequence continues at coordinate 2,290,762 of OX387614.1, read as the reverse complement.
TGCAAAGAACTATGGAGGTCATTTTTGTGTTAACCGCTGTGAAAAAGCGACCAGCAAATTAAATTGGTTATTTTTTAAAGTCTGTGAATGCAGAACTTAATATGTTTTTTTTAAATTGATAATATCGTAAGAAAGTTTTCTTGTAGCTACAGCGGGTAAGAAAGCTGATCTCACTGTCTCCTCTCAAAATCCACCCAGAATAAACAATATGTAAAATGTAGTTTATAAACTACTTAAATTATTTAATGCAAGATTTAAATGGATTTATTTGGCTTTTTGAACTTATACGTTTCTTTGGTGATTTAGTATACTTTTCAATTCTCGTTGGATATTTCGACGGGTGCAAAGTAAATAAAGTCATCTAGAAATTCACGATTTTATTTTTATTGCATTATCGTATTCATTAAGCAATGTGGCATTTCTATTTTTACAATATTCGCTTTATTCCTCTTAATTTTAGTACGTAAATAAAGCTAATTAAACATGTTTTTACAAATTGCACACTAGTTGCGCCTCTACCTACCCCTTCGGGCATAAAAGGCGTGTGTGTATGTATATTTTCAAGTCTATTTAGTAGCTTATCTCTTCCTTCAGCAATTTCGGCAATGTATGGTACTTAGGTTAAGGATAATAAATCTGATGCATATTTTCAAGTTATTTAAATGTTGTCTTCGTGTTGGTAATTTTACATTATTGAGGAGCTTCCATTATTCGGGAATCTTGTTAGATTCCCGAATAATGGTACTCATGATCATGTACTATGGTGTTCCATAGTATATGAGTTGGCTGACAACTCCTGGCGCGTCAAGATGTAACCAGCTTGGTTTTGGTACTATGAAAAGGTGTGAAATGTCTTGTGTTATATATTTTTTTAACATAATAATAATATTAAGAGCCAGATGCAGAAAGCAGTACTTCTGGACACGGCACGCATTGTGAAGAGATTCCTCACTTTGAATTCCTGACCACCGGTGGCTTGGGTCTTGAGGCTCGCCATCGGAGGTGATTCACATTTTTATATTTTTATAATATGTATTAATGTTTTTTTGGTATATGTATAAAAATGTAAAAAAAGGAAAATTGAAAATAAAGAGAAGTATAATATTATTTTAATAAACATGATTTTGTTTCTTCAAAAGGTTGCTTATGTTGTTTGTTCGTTCTGATAATTGAATTTTCCCTTTAAGTTTATCGAAATACGGCAAAATAACTCTTAAATTGTTACTGTTCGTTTTTGTAAACTTTTAGGAATTATTATAATATATTTAATCTAATATTATAAGTATCATAATCCTATATTAATATTATTGGTGAAATAAATAATAAATCAATACTAAGTGTTTTTTTTTATGTCTTCAGAACTAATGTGGATGATCAGGCTTTCAAATTATATTATACCAAATATCATCGCGATTGGTTCAGCCGTTTAGCTTCTAATCTATTTCAACCCCTAAGTTAGGGTTTGAAAATTAATTTCGCATGTTAATTTTCGAGATTCACTAGAGGTCAAAGAGGTATGTCATTATCGTGGCAAATCGCGCTCAATAGTCTCTGTTTCTCTCTGTCTCTGTGTATGAATATATGACTTTTAGATTTGGATTTCTGTACATTTGTTGAGCTTTATTAATTCATTTTGATAATTATTTTAATCTTAATAAAAAAACTAATAAGCTAACACAAAATTCATTGATTCTGAAGCGATACGAAGTTCGCCGGGCGAGCTAGTAAGAATATGAACGCAAAAATGATTTATATTATTTTTCTTTCTTAGCCTCATTAATACGCCGCGTCAAAAGTTTAGTTGCAAAATCCATGTATGCAAAACGAGAAAATCTATACTAATATTATAAAGCTGAAGAATTTGTTTGTTGGTTTGTTTTTAAATTTTTTACCGATTTAGAAACCGATTTTAAAAATTCTTTCACTAATAGGAAGCTACATTACTCCTAAGTGCTAAAGGCTACATTTTATCCCGGGAAAATATTTTTATCCTGGACAACCGTTTTCACGCGGGCAGATCCGCGAGTATCACCTAGTATTTTATAAAAATAATTAGGTTATGAATTTAATTGTGATGCAATTGAATATTTACCCATGGATGCACGATTATAATTTTCTTCAGTTACTTTAAATTCATACAAAGTATTGGTTTCACACTGCAATAAACACAATTTCTTAAAATATTCCATGTTCGTTTTAACGGCCGGTACCTTTGAATACCAATATTCAATAATAATTTATTATCAATATGCAAGCTGTTAAATTTCTGGACGCTGTTGACCACGTGATCAAAGCACTGAGAGCACCTTACCTCGAAAGCTCCAGTGCTCACAGTACAAAAGTGGCAACGATTATGACGTCATATAATTCCCTAGGATACTGTGGCAGTAACTGTCAGTTCACAACGGAACCAATTTCTCCCCAGTAAGAGTACCTACTGAACAGTGCTCGCAGTGTGTATCAGAAAAAACCCCAAAACGTCGTCAAAGGCGATTCTGTCACAAGAATCGCTCGAGACACTTTATTACCCACTATGACTGTTTCCACAGTGAAATTTTTTCTCGAGCGTGGGAAACTGGGAATATCCCATAACATATTTTTTTCATACCTATCTGTCAATAGTAAACGATCATTCTTTATGCCAGGCGATTATTTCCTGTCAACGTTTGCGAGAATTGCCTCAGCATTGCCATTGCTAGTAATTAATTGCATACGAGTATTGCTAGCAATAGGTCATAGTTCCGTGTAAATGAGGCTCTAGTCTCTCGGGATGAATAGGTTTTTATCTTGCTGCGCTCACTTCTAACAAAATCCAAACATCTATACAAACTTTCGCCTTTATAATATCAATAAGAATAAAGAAAGTGAGATAAGTCAACAACAAATAAGAAAATATATAAAAACCGACATTCGCCTTAGCCGTCCCATTACTAAATAAAAATGTTGCATATAAATTCGAGTGCATGAATATTATACAATTTCGCTTGTTGGCAAACAATGAACGCCTTCCTCAGTATTAATTAAAGGTGTCGATGTTATAGCTGCCGCTGTATGTCCTACAAGTACAACCCTTGCTAGTAGTTCTGAAGACGATCGATGCATCGGCTCCCGTCGACCGCCATTATATTGTGAAATCACAGATAATATCAGTGTATGGTCATCACAAAGAATTGCCGCTATAATAAATATTATGGAAGTCATCCCACTACTCCCAGCAACATCACGTGACTTTACAATTATTTACACTCATTTGATAAAACTTCGTATTTCAAGATCATAAGATATTTTTATTGGAATAACTTCATTGAAATAAATAAAACGTTTGGTAAAGATCTGAGCGGACGTAGTTGCTCTGAATTGAGATGGCGCTTTTTGCAACACAAGCTCTAATCAATAATTTGCTCAGATTTGGGCATACGAAAGTGCACCGCGACGCTCAGGGCTACCAACTAAGGGGATTTCCCGCTAAGTTTTGGGGGAAAATTAGTGCATCGGGACTTTTATTTGGGGTATGTATAGGGGTGTTTTTGATGTTTTATATTCATTGTTTTGCAATCATGTTTATTTTATGATCTAGTAATTGAGTGACCTCTAGTACAATAACACGTTACTTAGAATAAGTTGTTAAATGAAGCAACAAATTTTAGTTTAAAGTTTAAACATAAGACTTTATAAATGTAAAAATATTGTCAATTACTCTGTTCTATTTTACTTTGTCTATTCTAAGATTGGTAATTGGAAGTTCGTTAGTTCTTGTGTAATTGTTTTGAAGTGGTGGAACGTCTTGCTTTTTTAATCTTTAGTCCAGACACTAGAATAAAAAAAAATATGTCCAAATATACATATTGTGTTTGTAAAGCATTGGATCTTACACTAAGCAGACTGAATTTGGCGATTCTACCACTCTTTGTCGAGGGGGTTCATCTTAAGCCTTCCAATTCAATTTTGGTTAGGTACCAGAGCGCCAACAAAATATTTATAAAATATACATGCATACATAACACACTCACGCCCTTTATCCGCGTAGGGGTAGGCAGAGGCACAACTAGTGCACCCACTTTTTGCCGTGCGTATTCCGTCCCAGGATGTGATAAGGGACGAGCCTATCGCCACATCGGGCACAAAGTAAGTAATTTTGTACTTTTGATCTTTTTTTATTGTTGTATTTGTCCAAGGAGTAAAGCAAAGAACTTTAGAATAACAGAAGGTTAGGGTTATTGTTTTAACCACCCTAAAACACTGTCTTCAAAACTGCAGCAGGGAATTCCTTAAAATAAAATAGCATGTAAATGATTATTTGTGTATTGGGTTCAATTAGATATGTTTCGTAACTAGGTAGTAGGTACAAGACAAGCAAAAATAAACACTTTTCAACAAAAGAATACCCGACTCCAAAACCACTACAATCCAAAAAGTTATTGAACTTTATATACGTGTTAATAAGAAGTTATTAAAACACAACCGATGGCACAAAATTTAAAAAAAATATTTAATGTGGAAGTATATAAACATAAAAACGCGAATTGGAAAGAAGATTAGATTGCCTGTGCTTTAATAGTATCTTACTAACCCGTATATAAACTTAAATATTTTTTGAATTGTAGTGGTTGTTGTTTTTATAATCACCCAGCAATTATGTCGAGAATCGGAAACTTCGGTGCCATCTGCATCAGTGGGAACTGGTAGGAGGGTACTTCCCTCCCCAGGTACCTTTCCACACCCCAATCGGCGATTTTATTATATTTATAAAAATTTACATCATTTAAAATCTAGCACAAAAAGCACGATTAAATTCCGATAAAAATGAACAAGATATCTCTGCAAAAGACTAATCCCTGAAGAGCTAAATATCAATAAACGAAAAAGAGACGCAATGATATCTATAGCACCGGCACGCTATGATGGCCATTTTGCCAGATTACAATAGTGAGGTGAAATCTCAATTCATAATAACAAAAAATATAATCAAATGCTAGTTGCCCTAAGTAAAAGTTGTGCACATTTCATGTTTTAAATATTTCGAATTTCGAAAAACACATGCTAAGTTGTGTCGTACAATTATACATTCCATAAAAGACATGTTCAAAAACAGGCTTAAAATTTTAACCAAAATACTTTATACATATTTGGATAGTACTCCCAAAAACTAGGCCTTTGTAATAAATCATATAATTTTAAAGTACTTCGATTTTGAGATTAATGTCAATTTATTTTGCTTATAAACTACACTAAAAATGAACGTTTTTAAAAAAGTTTTTAATGAAATAGGGATTCGACACTTGAAAAGCATATTCCAAGATTGGCCTTATATAAGTTTTATGAATTTGTAGCATCATTTTTGGAGTTAATATTCCAAAAGCTTTTCTGATAAGATAAATTAAACTCTTTCCTTTTTTTGTGATTCTCACTATATTTCATGTAAATTTAGGGATTTTAGGGGCTTTTTGACTTGGCGTTAGGGGCAAATATTTTTGGGAGTTGGTAACACTGGCCTCGCTCGGCCTTTGGATTCTGCCCGCCGGCCCGAGCGGACGTGTGCTGTCTCCGGGTGTCTGCCTACTATATAGTACCATTTCTGGCTGTGCCATGTATATTCACAAGTGAAGATATAAAGTTAGCAGGCATACGATTGATAGGATATGGGGCGATTTGCAGCAGATCTCAGCTGGTGCAAATTTGAGAACAGGTAAGATACTTGAGTATATTATTTAGCTAGTAATTATATTCGTTGTAGTTAAGTAGTTTTCTTTATAGTATAGTTGACTGCCTCGGTGGCGTAGTTGTATTACGGTACGACTGCAATGTTGAGGTCTTGGGTTCAATCCCCGGGTCGGGCAAAGTGATATTGGATTTTTCTATTCAGTATCAGCCCGGAGTCTGAAATTTGTGCTCGATATGGCGATAGGCTCGTCACCTATCACACATCATGGAACGAAATACACACGGTGAAAAGTAGGTGCATTAGTTGCCCCTCTGCCTACCCCTACGGGAATAAAAGGCGTGAGTGTGTGTATGTATGTAGTTTTTTTGATTTAATTGCATGTCTTCTATTTCTTATTTAATTTGTTGGTTTTAACAGTTAGGGCATTTTTTATTCACTTATGCTCTGAAACAGTATGAAAGTATAAAGTATAAAACAGTATAAATAATAAAGTTATGCTTTGATCTTTTATTCAAGAAAATATCGAGTCGAGCTAGATATAGCTATCATCTCAGACCTACCACTTTGTGAAAGTACCTACTATCATGCGATATATTTGTTTATATGTATTTTATCAGTATCTATATAATCTACATAGCATCTTTTGTTGTAATAATTTCGTATAGTTTTTGGTGCATCGATCAATTTTCGCGGCATACAAAATGGCGGGTCACGCCTTGCACAATGCGCATGTGCAAGGTGCAACGACGCACCCTTTGTTCCAGGTATCCTAACCATGCCCAGGTGACCTGGCTGTGTTGGATATAACTGGCTTTTGTTATATCCTTAGATTTCAAACTTGAAAAATGGGGAATACGGTACTACTGATTGGATTATTCCAAATTTGAAAGTAAACAACTAAGAAAATGAGTCTTATGTCCAAAATCTGTTAATGCCAATTAAGATAAACTTTTATATTCAAGCGGCATATAACGGCAGAAGGATATAAACAAGATTACCATACATCAACTGCAGTATTCTTGTATCCTTCAGCTTCACCAACGAATCTCTCCGAGCTCCCAACTTGCATCCTAATGATGCGCGTTCTGCGACGCCTCGAGGCTGGGGTGGGGTGAAGATATCAACGCCAAACGGAAGCCAAGCCACCGTAAACCACGTGTTGAAATTACCATCATCGCCTCATACTGGCATGGAGCACTTCACCCAAGATGTTATTCAAGGGTAAAAATAAATCTTATTAACAACTTACAAAATTATCCAAGCACTCCAGCATATCACATTTCCATTACAATGGCTATACTTTATTCTTATAGCCTTTATTTAACAATCGTAAAGAGTTATACTATATTGTGTTAATAATCAAACGTTATAATAAGGTACTAAAAACAAAAACATATTGACACCAGTAAAAAGTATATTGTTTAAAGATTGTCTTGGTTTTCAGCATAGGCCTCACTAAAAGCTTTCCACATCATTCGGTCTTACGCTTTCCTTTTCCAAGTCAAAAATGGCAAAACATCCAAAGTTTGTTTGTCAATTCCAGGTGCGGCCTTCAGTCAACTGACGGGGTCCACTTCAACCAAGATCAAGTCAAAGGCGGTCTGCTTTTTTCGAAATTTGATGTTGCCGCACTGCTAAACGTAAATAACAAAGGGAATGTCATTGCGTTCGACCTAATTTGCGATAAGTCTCGTTACGCGTTGTAATTTTATCGCGAAACTAAATTGTTTTTCTAGTTTTTTCTTTTTCTTTATTCGTTTGTCAGATTTTAGTGTACCATTAATGTTCCTTATTAGTTCAAATTTTAAAACCGCCTCCTTGGTCTAATAACAATAGGTCCTGGGTTCGCGTAAAAAGTCGGGCAAATTTGGAATAGGATTTTCTAAAACAATTTGAATTGGATATTTCAGGGTGGTTGGTTCGATTCTTTTTTGTCGATTTAGTCCATAAACATCGGATACTGACAAAAATCAGTGTTATAAACCGATGTCTTGAAGTTTTGTGTATGTAGGATGCTCTAATTTTCTAGAACACCTAAAACGTCCCCCCGGACAGCAGGGAATATTGCGAGGGTAACACAAGTCCTGGGGGCTGGCTTTCAGGAACGATCAACTTAAGGGATTTTTTTTTTCATAGTGACGTGCAAGTTTTATTATTTGTGACGTTTTTTCTTCGTGATGTATAAGTATTGCATTCAGCACTAGTTTTAAGATATATTATACTCTATCCGTACACTAGTTCTATAAGCATAATATATTTCTCCGATATCAACAGTCGAACTATCACTAACCTAGAATAATGTGTGAATGGGATTTAGTATTAAGAGAATTAGATGTAAGTTTTTGCTTAATTAGTAAGCCGATGTTTCTCTTGATGTTAGTTTAATAAGTATTGTTAGTACTAGATAAAGTTAGGTAGGGTTCCCCCCGGACAGCAGGGAGTATTGCGAGAGTACCACCGGTCCTGGTGGCGGCTTGTAGGAATGTAATCGATTGAAGGAAGGCTACAAGTGAGCCATTTTTGTTTTGGTGTCAGTAGTCGTGTTTCAGTGTCTATTATAATATTATCTTTAAACGAATAAGTATAGCCATAATGAGTCATTAATAATTATTGTTAAGGTTATTTAATACTGTCATTAATACTGTAATGGAAATTATCAATATAATCTGTATAATCATTAATAATATTTGTTAAAGTTATTTGATATTGTCGGTAATAAAAATAATCAATACAATCTGTATAATCGAACATGTCTTGTTGTTGTGACAGTTATCATTACTCACGGAATAAATATTATGAGACCCCACGTGGACGACTGTTTTATTTGTTCTAGAACATTTTACACCAAAATAACTGCAGTTTTGTAGTTTCAAAGTAATTATGTATTTCTGGCCATGATATCACAGGGACTTACATTTGAACTGATATTCATTATAATTGATATTTGTTAACTAGAACACAGGTTCTAGCTGTCAATTAGTTTTGTCTAAATTTATTGACTTATCACAAGGACTAACACACTATTAAGGTGTAGGACCTTTATACCTTTTTTCATAATTATGTCTCTACTCTCTATTTTTGCTGTAAAGGGTAGCGAAAGAAAAATGAAATACTAATACTGCATTTATAATAAAATTACATATTTTGATTTCTTTTAGTTAAATTTGAGTTTCTTTTGAATTTTATTAACCGTGAGGAAACCTTCATACCTAAGAATTCCTCATAAGAACCTCGAACGTATGTGCCAACACGCACAAGGCTAACTTGGTAGACTAGGGCCTAAACCTTAGTAATTGAGGTGACCAGTGCCCAGCAATGAGACAGTGAGCTGGTATTATTACTATTATATAAATTCAGTTTATTCAAAGATATGCATATGAACCAGCAATAAAAAATGCGTTATTAAATTATAGTGTTCACACTCTATCTTGACGTACAGCCAACCAAGGTCATACACCATGCACGATGCAAAACGACTGTGAATAGTCTCGACGTGCGTCAATAATTATTATTTGCTTCCTGGATTTGCACGATCCAGTGAGTGCCCCATCACCAGTGTTGGCAACTGGTTCGTCTACTATGTATCTAAATGTATCATAAAAAGTTGCTAGATTCTCTGTTTTATAATAAATTATAACTACAGAAAGTACTGAAATAAATAATAAGAAACTTTGTTAGGCCAATGTTTTCAATTCGCTAAACATTAGTTTTGTCCTGGGTTTTAGCCGATATGTCGATAATCACGTATGAAAATGAATAAAACCTGCAAACTGAGTAGATGCAGTATTTGCATACACTATTAAGTGAACTGGTGATTATTCTGACCGGATAGGGCTTGAAAGTTGGCGCCATTTCTGCAGAACAGAATATCGTCGGTGCCCTTCATGAATGAGTTAACACATTTATTCTTTTGAGACCCGGTTTTTCATATAGAATGGCATTTAATTTGCCACGGATTTTTTCAGATAGTGAACTCTGAAGGGCGTCACCCTGTTTAATCATATTTTTTTACGATATGGCCAACACATTTGAATACTAAAGTAAGCACTATAATAAAACAGTATTAAAATTTTCAATAACGCTATAAAAATATGCAAATAATGCATATTATCCGATGTTTACTTATTATATTATAGTATATGTATATAAATCTCAATTGCCGTACTTTAGTCTTGCAAAAGCTCAAAAATGGCTCGACCAATTATTTAAATATTATTTTTGCTTTGTTCGTCTGAACACAGGGATAGCGAAAACACAAAAGAACAAACGAAAACTTTAAATACGTCGAAATTAGTAGATTTCTCTTTTAGGGTGATTGTCATGTCGGATAAAGCGGCGATAGCCTAGTTGGGAGTGGAACGGACTGACGAGACGAATGTCCGTAGGTTCAAAACCCAAGGGCACGCACCTCTGACTTTTCTAAAAAGTTATGTGTGTATTCTTTGTGAATTATCGCTTGCTTTAACGGTGAAGGAAAACATCGTGAAGAAACCTGCATATCTGAGAAGTTCTCTATAGGAATTTCGAAGGTATGTGAAGTCTGCCAACCCGCACTAGGCTAGCGTGATGGACTAAGGCCTAAACCCTCTCAGTTGTAGAGGAGGCCCGTGCTCAGCAGTGGGCACTATATAATACAGGGCTGATATGGTATGGTATGGTAAATAAACAACACATTATCCACAACAGTTTCCAAAGAACAATATCATGTAAACAAAAACAAAGGTGGCGCGATATAAGGACGCACCTACACCCAGAAACTAACAATTAAAATTCTTATAATTGATCAAATACTATTTCATTTCGATATAATATTTTTTTTTTACTGGGATAGAGAAAGGTGAAAGATATCGATGCAGTCAGTGTGGACACGTGTAATATTATTGTACAATCGACAAGCTCTTGTAACAAATACGTTCAAGCCATAGTTTGTCTTCGCAGTACCAATATGACATAAAAACTTCTTACGTGTACTTAGACGAGGGTAACCGAAACATATTTTACCAAGAAGGTATGGGGACTCAACTTGATTCCTAATGATTTTAAATAAGAACATAAGGTCGCGCTCTGAGCGCTTGGACTTTACACTTAATAAGCCATGTTCCAACTGAGCGTCATGAAGATTACGCCATTGGAGATGCTTGATAATTTTTTCTCGGATACGCTCCACTTTCCCTATATATATTTCATATCGAGGATTCCACACCACTGATGCATATGCGAGTAACGGCCGTACAAGAGATTTATACAATAGCATTAAAGTTGTTAATTTTTTAAATTCTCTACCAACTCTTAGTACAAATCCTAACATACGATAAGCTTTCCGAGTCATATAATTAATGTGAGAATCAAAAATGAGTTTACTATCGAGAGAATAAAGTTTTGTACTTTTGTAACAAATAAATTCAATAACTATTGATAATATAAAATGATAATTCAGAACGCTCTGGATCCCATTTAAAACGGCTTAACCTCACACACATGCAGAATTTTTCCGTGAGTGAATGAAATGAATGAATGTTATCTTTTCAGATTGATCTTGAAATTCCGTTTCACTCAGTTTATATTAAAAACGATAATGAGCATAGGAAGGTAGTGGATGTATATTTCACACATCAAAAATTTTACGTATGTTTTGTTCAACATTTTGTTACAGAATTTACTCGGTAAGTATTTTGATTTCGACGTATTTTATTGATACGGGCGTGCAGTATAGTCGCCCTTCCATATCTTAATTATTTTCAAATACAGAATGGAAATTTCTTTAGGGAAAATATACTTATCTAATTGCTTCTGGATTCAAAATGCGATTTCGGATGTAGAAGCCCAGCCTTTGATGAGAATACCAACCAAAGGAACCAACTAGAGTGAAATTGCATTTATTTATAATGTTGGCGACATTGGCCGTTTCATTTTGTCTATGCCCTTTCTTAACCCATCGAGTAACTCGTCTATATCTTGTTGGCTATACTCACTCCGTTTTGAATTTATATGATGATTTTATAAGGATGCTGAAGTATTGTCAACCATTAAAATATTATGTACCATTTTTCCAGCATTCTTTGTCATTTTATTCTGGCTCATAGGTTGTAACTTGCCTTTACATTAGTATTCAGGTGAACATGCACGAGACACTTTATCATCCACTATGACTGTTCACACAATGACATTTTTTCTCGAGCGCGCGAATATAATTTTTTTTTTTATATGAAACCTATTTTATGAACTTACCTCATCTTGTGAACCTATTTAATGTATTGTATCCCTCCGACAATTTATTATGTATTAATATCTTAGTGAAACCTATAATTGGCTCCTGTTAAGTTAAGTTAGTCTATAATTTAGTTATTTATAGTAAAGCTGTTGGTTTTGTGAATAAAATAATAAAAAAAAAAAAATTGTCAATAGTAAACAATTATTATTTAGGCAAGCAGATTATTTCCTGTCAACGTTGGCGAGAATTGCCTCACCATTGCCATTGCTAGTAATTGCTAGCAATAATCGTTCCGTCTGAATGAGGCTCTAATCTCTCAGAATAAACTGTGTTATGGTGCTACGCTTACTTCTAACAAAATCCAAATATATATATAAACTTTCGCATTTATAATATCAATAAGAATAAAGAAAGTAAGATAAGTCAACAACAAATATGATAATAGGTATATAAAAATCGACATTCGCCTTAGCCGTCCCATTACTAAATAAAAATGTTGCATATTCGAGTGCATGAATATGATACAATTTCGCTTGTTGGCAAACAATGAACGCCTTGCTCAGTATTTAATTACAGATGTCGATGTTATAGCTGCGGCTGTATGTCCTACAAGTACAACCCATGTTAGTAGTTATAAAGACGATCGATGCATCGGCTCCCGTCGACCGCCATTATATTGTGAAATCACAGATAATATCAGTGTATGGTCATCACAAAGAATTGCCGCTATAATAAATATTATGGAAGTCATCTCACTAGTCCCAGCAACATCACGTGACTTTACAATTATTTACACTCATTTGATAAAACTTCGTATTTTGTTATGAGGCTTAATATCATTTCAAATCATAACAATTTCTTATTCGATAACTTCATTGAAATAAATAAAAACGTTTGGTAAAAATCTGAGCGCACGTAGTTTCTCTGAATTGAGATAGCGCTTTTGTCAACACAAGCCCTGATCAATAAATTGCTCAGATTTGGGCATACGAAAGTGCACCGCCTCGCTCGGCCTTTGGATTCTGCCCGCCGGCCCGAGCGGACGTGTGCTGTCTCCGGGTGTCTGCCTACTATATAGTACCATTTCTGGCTGTGCCATGTATTCACAAGTGAAGATATAAAGTTAGCAGGCAAACGATTGATAGGATATGGGGCGATTTGCAGCAGATCTCAGCTGGTACAAATTTGAGAAGAGGTAAGATACTTGAGTATATTTTGCTAGTAATTTTCTTCGTTGTATTTAAATAGTTTTCTTTATTTAATTCCATATCTTCTATTTATTATGTAATTTATTGGTTTTAATAGTTCATGAAATTTTAAATATGGAACATAATACATAATTTGAAACAGTGTAGAAGTTATTATGTTTTGCTCTCTTATTCAAGAACATATCGAGACGAGCTAGATATAGCTATCATCTCAGACCTACCACTTTGTGAAAGTACCTACTAGCATGCGATATATTTGGTTATATGTTTTTCATCAGTATCTATAAGATCTACGATAGCATCCTTTGTTGTAATAATTTCATATAGTTTTTGGTGCATCGATCAATTTTCGCGGCATACAAAATGGAGGGTCACGCCTTGCCCAATGCGCATGTGCAAGGTGCAACGACGCACCCTTTGTTCCAAGTATGCTAACCACGCCCAAGTGACCTGGATGTGTTGGATATAACTGACTTTTGTTATATCCTTAGATTTTAAATTTGAAACATGGGCAATAGTGTACAGCTAATCTGGATTATTTCAAATTTGAAAATAAACAAATTAGAAAATGAGTCCTTTGTCCAAAATTTGTCAATAGCAGTTAAGATAAACCTTTATATTCAAGCGGCATATAACGGCAGAAGGATATAACAAGATTATCATACATCAACTGCAGTATTCTTGTGTCTTTCAGCTTCACCAACGAATCTGTCCGAGCACCCAACTTGCATCCTAATGATGCACGTTCTGCGACGCCTCGAGGCTGGGGTGGGGTGAAGATATCAACGCCAAACGGAAGCCAAGCCACCGTCAACCACGTGTTGAAATTACCACTATCGCCTCACACTGGCATGGAGCACTTCACCCAAGATGTTATTCAAGGGTAAAAATAAATCTCATTAACAACTTACAAAATTATCCAAGCACTCCAGAATGTCACATTTCCATTCAAATGGCTATACTTTATTCTTATAGCCTTTATTTAACAATCATAAAGAGTTATATTATATTGTGTTAATAATCAAACGTTATAATAAGGTACTAAAAACAAAAACATATTGACACCAGTAAAAAGTATATTGTTTAAAGATTGTCTTGGTTTTCAGCATAGGCCTCACTAAAAGCTTTCCACATCATTCGGTCTTACGCTTTCCTTTTCCAAGTCAAAAATGGCAAAACATCCAAAGTTTGTTTGTCAATTCCAGGTGCGGCCTTCAGTCAACTGACTGACTGAAGTCAAAGGCGGTCTGCTTTTTTCGAAATTTGATGTTGCCGCACTGCTAAACGTAAATAATAAAGGGAATGTCATTGCGTTCGACCTAATTTGCGATAAGTCTCGTTACGCGTTGTAATTTTATCGCGAAACTAAATTGTTTTTCTAGTTTTTTCTTTTTCTTTATTCGTTTGTCAGATTTTAGTGTACCATTAATGTTCCTTATTAGTTCAAATTTTAAAACCGCCTCCTTGGTCTAATAACAATAGGTCCTGGGTTCGCGTAAAAAGTCGGGCAAATTTGGAATAGGATTTTCTAAAACAATTTGAATTGGATATTTCAGGGTGGTTGGTTCGATTCTTTTTTGTCGATTTAGTCCATAAACATCGGATACTGACAAAAATCGGTGTTATAAACCGATGTCTTGAAGTTTTGTGTATGTAGGATGCTCTAATTTTCTAGAACACCTAAAACGTCCCCCCGGACAGCAGGGAATATTGCGAGGGTAACACAAGTCCTGGGGGCTGGCTTTCAGGAACGATCAACTTAAGGGATTTGTTTTTTTTTTCATAGTGACGTGCAAGTTTTATTATTTGTGACGTTTTTTCTTCGTGATGTATAAGTATTGCATTCAGCACTAGTTTTAAGATATATTATACTCTATCCGTACACTAGTTCTATAAGCATAATATATTTCTCCGATATCAACAGTCGAACTATCACTAACCTAGAATAATGTGTGAATGGGATTTAGTATTAAGAGAATTAGATGTAAGTTTTTGCTTAATTAGTAAGCCAATGTTTCTC
This sequence comes from Sphinx pinastri, assembly GCA_947568825.1. Lineage (NCBI taxonomy): Eukaryota > Metazoa > Arthropoda > Insecta > Lepidoptera > Sphingidae > Sphinx > Sphinx pinastri. The sequence goes on along the minus strand of OX387614.1, from coordinate 2,275,661 downwards.
TTGATGTTAGTTTAATAAGTATTGTTAGTACTAGATAAAGTTAGGTAGGGTTCCCCCCGGACAGCAGGGAGTATTGCGAGAGTACCACCGGTCCTGGTGGCGGCTTGTAGGAATGGAATCGATTGAAGGAAGGCTACAAGTGAGCCATTTTTGTTTTGGTGTCAGTAGTCGTGTTTCAGTGTCTATTATAATATTATCTTTAAACGAATAAGTATAGCCATAATGAGTCATTAATAATTATTGTTAAGGTTATTTAATACTGTCATTAATACTGTAATGGAAATTATCAATATAATCTGTATAATCATTAATAATATTTGTTAAAGTTATTTGATATTGTCGGTAATAGAAATAATCAATACAATCTGTATAATCGAACATGTCTTGTTGTTGTGACAGTTATCATTACTCACGGAATAAATATTATGAGACCCCACGTGGACGAGTGTTTTATTTGTTCTAGAACATTTTACACCAAAGTAACTGCAGTTTTGTAGTTTCAAAGTAATTATGTATTTCTGACCATGATAACATAGTGACTTATTAATAATATGCTACTAGTTTCATTTATTGATCATGTAGGTAATTGAATTGTTATTCATTATAATTGATATTTGTTAACTAGAACACAGGTTCGAGCTATCAGTTAGTTTTATCTCAATTTATTGACTTATCACAAGGACTAACACACTGTTAAGGTGCACCTTTATACCTTTTTTCATCATTTTGTCTCTACTCTCTTTTTTTGCAATAAAGGGAAGCGAAAAAAAAACAAACTCCTTCCTAATCTTCTATTTGATTAATTTAATTGTGGGTTAAGACTAATTAGTGTTCCCAGATCTCGTCGAGCTTCCCCGCTTGGTGACAATAAATGTGAGGCACTACCGACTGTGGCGTACAGGAGTTGCTGTGGTGGGCGTGAGGGCGGGATAGTCTTAAATACGAACACCGTATAGTACTGCATTTATAATAAAACTAGCTTTTGCCCTCGGCTCCGCCCGCGTGAATGAGTTTTCCCGGAGTCCCGCTTTATATTTTTCCGGGATAAAAAGTAGCCTTTGTGTTAATCCAGGACATAATCTACCCGTGTGCCAAATTTCATCGAATTCCGTTAAGTAGTTTTTTGCGTGAAAGAGTAACAAACATCCATACATCCAGATATCCATACTTACAAACTTTCGCGTTTATAATATTAGTAGGATGTCATATTTTGATTTCTTTTAATTAAATTTGAGTTTCTTTTGAATTTTAATAACCGAGAGGTAACCTACGTACCTAAGAATTTCGAACGTATATGCCAACTCGCACTAGGCTAGCATGGTTGACTAAGGCCTAAACCCTCAGAAATAGAGGTGGCCAGTGCCCAGCAATGATACAGTATATAATACAGGGCTGGTATTACTAATATTTTATAAAATAAATTCATATGAACCACCAATAAAAATGCGTTATTAAATTATAGTGTTACCGAACACGGACCCACAGATACAGATTGACAACCATTGCCTCTGTAAATTGTAGAAGTACAAAGTATAAAGCAAAAGATTTGCTATAATTTAAACGTTATTTCGCTAAAAGTAACACTAACTTTGTAGAACGCCACTGCACCTAAGTGTTATGGCGTCCAACAAAATTATCAGTTGACGAAGCAGGAATAAGCAAAATTCCTCGAAGGTCTCTAAAATTACTTACTTTACAGAGAACGAAGATAGCTTGATTGGTGTGCTGGTGTACCTATAACAGAAAAAAAACAATGTTACGAGTGTTAAACAAGAACAAGACGATTATAGGAATCGACTATGATTGCCAAGATTTTTTTATTTAACCAACAAATGGTTAAATAAAAAAATCTCATTTAAATTACCAACTATTAAACACTTGACCGTTATTTGAAGCTTACTAGATTGAGATAGGCACTTCCTGTTTTCCGTTTCCTCTACCTTCCTTTTCATTTTATCTATCTGTCTCGCTCGCACATCCGTTCTCCCACCAGGCCACCGCCCCACCAAAGGGGTGCTCAGTGGTGGTCGGTGTTCTAGGAATCATTGGCGTCAAGTTTTCCGTTGAGTGCAGTCGTCTACTAAAACACGGTGCAGTTTCAATAAGTATACAAAGTGAAATAAGTAATAAAAGTGTTTACTGCAGTGTTTTAGTGACTTCTTTCGGTCTAAACCGTAAGTAAGAAAACTTGCATAAATTATACCTATCCTTATACTTTTTCATATATTACTATTTTAAAAAAAGAAATAATTATAACGGTGTTACCGTTCGTTTTCAGTTCCAACAATATATTATTTTGTTGTTTAGAAAAAGTGCTGTACTAGTAAGTACTAGTACTCACTAGTCTTTGATTAAGATGGATCTTTGGTAGTATAGTGGTCAGTATCCCTGCGCGGGAAACCGGGGTTCGATTCCCGCCGGAGAACCACATTGCGTCGTCATTAAACAAAGAGTAGGTCGTCCTCTCCTAGTGACGATAGTAGTTATAATACTGATTCCAACGATCCAAGATCCTCGTCAGCACCGCTATAGTAGAGAACGGCGGGGTAAAACTAATGCAATCGCTTTTATGTCTGTAGTACAGGCTGCCCTAGCAGCAGCCAGAAATTACCTACTTGTTGTAGCCCAACAGGAGTTGAATAACACTGATGAGGACATATTATTGGATCAGGATTGTAGATTATTATATTATGATTATGAGCCGGACGGCGTAAAATCTAGCGACCTTAATTAATTTAAGTTTGAAATTCAGGTTAAATTAAAGGATCCTTCTAGCTTCTGAAGAATCCTGAATGTTACTTTAAGCTGCTAAAATTTTAGCATTCCGACAAATGTGAGTGGTCTGAGGTTAAGTACGTAGAGGCGCAAATCATATAATACACAACGGTATTTAGCTTATGCTGATAAAGCTTACGGTGCTCTGACAATTTGCATACTTAAGCAACAAGAAGTTTTACAGATTAAGAATTTAGAATTTGACTGATCTCATCACATGGTCTCGTCACTCCGACAATATAGTACCAGAGCAGTTACATAACAAGATGGTTGAGCTATTTTCGGAAGGGGAATATCAAAAGGTTCCTTCCGACTTCCTACAACTGATCTTTGACCACCATGCACATTATTCTTAGAAAGGGTAAATAAAGACAATCACTACCCCTCGCAGGGGTCGGTAAATTGTTTCAGTGCCCTCGCAGGGTGCGTTTCATGCATGTTGTACAACGCCATGCACACAACTCTCGCAGAGTTGTGGTCGTAGAAATGGAGGTTTTATAAAGACTGTTTTTACCTCCAAATAAAGGCAGTGGCTATAAACCTGTTTCACAAACACTGGGTCAATATTACCAATCACTACCCCTCGCAGGGGTCGGTAAATTGTTTCAGTGCCCTCGCAGGGTGCGTTTCATGCATGTTGTACAACGCCATGCACACAACTCTCGCAGAGTTGTGGTCTTAGAAATGGAGGTTTTATAAAGACTGTTTTTTACCTCCAAATAAAGGCAGTGGCTATAAACCTGTTTCGCAAACAGTGGGTTAATATTACCAATCACAACCCCTCTCAGGAGTCAGCAAAATTTTTTTCGTACCTTCGTAGGGTGCACATCATGCATGTTATACTGCGCCATGCACACACTCCTGCAGAGTTGTAGTCATAACCACTCCACTTTTATCTGTAAACATTACCGACGCCCACAAGGTAACGGTAATAACAATAGTGGTCAATGTGGTGATAGACATAATACACATGGATTCAATTGTCCACGTGGTGGTAAACAGTGACAAGAGCCGGTCAAGAATACTAAGAAGCCCAACACGGCCCACGACTACCAAGCGGTAAAAGAGAGGGGTTTCTGCCTACTTCAAAGCGGGCCAGTTGAAGTGTTTTGTCGATCGATGGAAGTAGCTGGGAGCGTCAGACACCTTGCTGCGCATAATAACAGGCTATCGCATACCTTTTCTGAGAAAAAAAACCCCCTTTTGCTCTACCTAATTTACGGAAGCCATTTGTAACAGTGGAATCTCTAGAAATGTGTGCATTTATTACGGAGATGTTATTTAAAAGTGTTCTGATGGTTGTCACTGGTCTCCAACCTTTACATCGACAATGCCTCTGATTCCCAAGAACGAGGGCAGTAATCGACAAATTGTCAATGTTAAACAATTGTGTTTACACGGAACCCTTCAGGTTGATAAACATATGTAGTGTCTCAGACTTCCTATAACCAGGCGACTGGCTTTGTAAAGTAGATCTTTCCCAGGCCTATTTCTACCAGCCTATCTCCCTATCACGTTGGGGTTTCTGCGATTTATTTACCGCGGAAATGACTGAAAATGACCTGTCTGCCGTTTGGACTCTGCAGCCAAAGGTTTTGCGTCTTTAATCAATGGGTGGCACACACCTTAAGACTTGAACGTGTTCGAATACTTGTTTCTTTTCAAAGTATGCTATTCAATTAAGATTTGCAAATTCTTCGAGTCCACACCCAAAAGTGTTAGACCGTTTACATTTATTAGGTTGGCGAACGAATTCACAAAAGTTAGTCACGTCCACCTGCATAAGTCTTATATTTCTATGAGTTTTGTGGTATCCATGGTTGAACAAGCAATCATTGCCACCGGAAAAGATCTTCCTCGTAACACAAAAAATACTGGATTTACTGCGAAAGGCCACGATATCAGTAAAGCAACTACATAGTCTGGTTGGGCTTCTAAAATTTGCCAGTGTTAACTGTCCCTCAGAGCAGGCTTAATTTTCGAAACATTCGTATCTTTTTGAACAAACTCTTTAAATAAGCTCCTGGCTGTACCTATGTTCTAACCATGGAGGTGCGCGAGTTATTAAAATGGTGGCATTCGAATTGCCATGTGTCTTCTCGGTTCCATTATCAACCACCGTTGACCACATAATTTTCCGCCAGAGGCGCCTCAGGTATAGCGTGGGGAGCTCAGCTCGACAGCCGCCCAATGTCGGGCTTATGGATAAAACAAGAACGACATCTCCATTGCAATCAATGCGCTGCTCACAATACTGAAGGGCATAAGTTAACAAGACCAATATCTGAGCGTACCCAAGGTTCTAGTACAATGCGACAACAAGACGTAGCATTATTGTGAAACGAGGGGGGGGGGGACCAAGTCTTACCCTTAGACCCTCAATTCAGTTAATCAAAGAACTGTTTCATATTCTGGACAACTTCCAGATCATTCTCGAAATTTAATACATTCCAGGAATGTACAACAGTCACGCAGACCAATTGTCGCCTTGTCGACGTGCCCCAGGCTGGCATCTATTTCAGTGTACAGAAAATATCGAAAAGTTTGGGCTTCCCGTGATAGATCCATTTGCGCCAGAACGAGCGAAGGTGGTAAGCAACTATGTATCTTTGCACCTGAACGACGTTCGCGCGATTTACCACGATGAATTCTCCAGAAACTGGATTTACCCACGAGTCTGACTATTTCCATCCCTAGTGTTACAGCACCTCAATTCAGAATCTGATATTGTCCTCCTGGTTATACCGAGGTGGGACAGAGTATTCTAGAGATAAGACCCAAGAACCCGAACGCTGGCGCCCCGGATCACGATCAAGGAACCTTAGTTACACCTGATAGACAGTGACCGACTTCCCACCCCCCCAAAATTCAAGCGATGACATTGAAAGTATGGAAATGTGGGGGTGGTCATGGAATTTAATCCTTCAACGCCTGCGATGGACACCGGTGTCCATTAATATAAGGAAATTAGCTTATAGCTATATATAAGCGGGCGTTGACGGGTAGATTAAAGTTCAAATAGAACTTTTATAATCTTCTGGCGTCCTTCTACCAAAAAGATAATATGAAGTTGTATGGTCTCGAGGGCTGAACTGAACTAAAAAACATAAAGTAGAGCCTTTAGAACCCACGGGTCGAAGTTTAGCACGTTTTGTTGTAAATGGATTAGCTTACAACATTATTTTGTTACACAAGTCTGCATTCTGCACGCTGAATTATTATAACAATGGTGGTAGTCTAAGTTCGCACGCCTTCGTCCAACATATCCTGAACTCTAATCTATGATATGGAACGTAGATAAGTTAGTTACGCTTTTGAATAGTCTTGACAATGAAAATGCTGTATTTGCGACACGCAGACAACTACAACGCTATTACTTCTTTGCTCCGGCAGAAGAGTTCACGATTTGACATTGCTTGCAGTCTAATCCAAACAATTGTCTGTAGATTGTAAAAATTTGATCCTATGGCCCATGTATGGCTCAATAACAGATACTGCTACTTATAGACAATCAGGCGCGAAATTGTCTCCTAACCTAACTAAGAACAAGAATATGGACCCAGTATTCTGGGTAAAACGTAGGTACTATATTTATTTTGGAAGAAAAGCGTAGATTGGGAAACTGTACTAATTTATTTATTAATATTAGAGGTTCACCAAAGCCTGTCTCCCGTACAGTTATAGCCGGCTAGGTAAAATCCGTATTGTTAGAAACGGAGTAGTGGATTCTTTAGGGAGCATACGATCGGCTTCCAAAAACTGGATTCATAATTTGTCCTTCAGATGAGATTCTTGCAAAGGTCTCTACTGGAGACCACAAAATACATTCACCCGTTTCTAACGTAAGGAAGTAATATCTAAAAATAATAGTAGCTGTGAAATCGTTAATTTGTTTAAAGCAGCTGATTAAATTCGAGTATATGTCTGTATAGGTACTCGTAACATTTTATACATACGAATATCATAGTCCATACAATACCATTTTGGATGCGTATTTACATTTGTAAGTAATCCTTTTTCTCGCACATATGGATTATTAAACTAATCTAATGTATACTTGGCATAACATATTTTCTTTCAAAATAGGATCATCATCAATATTTCATCACATTGGCGTCATGCCCCACCAGGCGATAACAGACACGTCTCAATCTAGTAAGCTTCAAATAACGGTCAAGTGTTTAATAGAGGTGTTTTACCTGAAAATAAAACACATATTAAATACTTACCTTATTTGAAGCTTACATTTCAATTTCTGCCTGGTAGATTATCGACTCAATGATTCCTAGAACACCGACCACCACTGAGCACCCCTTTGGTGGGGCGGTGGCCTGGTGGGAGAACGGATGTGCGAGCGAGACAGATAGATAAAATGAAAAGGAAGGTAGAGGAAACGGAAAACAGGAAGTGCCTATCTCAATCTAGTAAGCTTCAAATAAGGTAAGTATTTAATATGTGTTTTATTTTCAGGTAAAACACCTCTAATAATTTTTTTTATTTTTTTTGTTTACTGGCATTTGTTTTCACATTTTGCCAATGTCAAGTTTGGGTTGTCTTTTTTATTATCTGTAGTATGTCGAAGTAAAGCAGTGGCTACCTTACCAAGACTTTATCGAGGAGTTTTGGCGGCAACAAAAAAAAACACTTGATTAGCACGATTATTTCAATTCACTTCATTTGAGCTCTTTAATAGAACTATATTGGATAATATACCACCATAATTAAGCAATATAACACTAAGTATCACCAAAATAATGAATTAAAACAAGAGCACCTCATGACACTTCCAAATTCCCGCCAAAACTCCCAACTAATATTTATTTAAGTTTTTAGATTTTATACAGATAAATAAAGCCAGTATTACAATTAATAAATATTGTCCTATCGTAATGGCTCCTCCACACGTTGGCCACAAGGGGGATTCGTGATTACGTGGTCGTGAGATCCGTTTGGTGGCGATGTTCCAACATAGATCTAAGTCCACACGTTAGCTATGCGTTGGCATATTATTAATTATTCACTGAAATATTGGCCAACGTGAAGAGAAGCCATTAATAAAAAGCGTTTCGCATGCACGTGTATGGACGCTTTTGACTTTACAGTTAACGTGTGTGGCCTTAATATATGCGCAGTGGAAAGGAACGGGTAAAGGGCGCAGCTTTTATTGATTTCTTATTAACTCTACTATTTAGGGCGATTCCCAACTACTTAAAATGACCCAACGACATTTTAAATAACTTTCACACATAATGAAGAATATGAAAGTTACAGGAATGATAATTAAACAATATTTATTTTGTGATTTCTTAGGAAATAAAGCTTATAAAATTGGCCAAAGGACCAAAAAGGGGCTTAAAATTCAAACCGAGATACTTTATATATATTTGGATAGTATTCGTATAAACTAGGCCTTTGCAATAAATCGTATAATTTTAAAGTATTTTTAAGTATTTTCGATTTTGAGATTTACGTAATTTTACATTGCTTAAAAATTACACAGAAAATGAACGTTTTAAAAAAAGTTAATTATAAATGGAGGGGTCTAAAGATATTTTTTAATGGATCCAAGATGCATATTATGGCCCCTTTAATATCCATGAAGTTTGAGCCTGGTTAGATTTTGAGGCCAAGCACCCATATAAAAAGCGGACATCTCTTCTACTATTAATATTCAGATGAGCCCTTGCATTGAGAGTAAAATTATCATTAGATACCCGTAGATACGTTTCTGGGTTCCTCGGTAAGTTATCCCGATTGGACGAAAGCGAGGAGTAGACTGCTGATGAGGACAGATACAATTTAAAAATAGGAAGCTATTTAGCTCCCATCTTACAAGGTTATTAAGATGTATTTACATGATGTAGCATTAAATAAACACACGGAACAAGTATTTGGGTACTAAAAGATCTTATATTAAGGAGATCTTACACCTCGCGTATGCGAGGGACCGTCTAGATAGTTACTACTACATTGTTTACTATCACTACAAAGCTGCACCACCACTTAGTGTGCACGAACTGTTTGAAGTTTAAAGGACAATGTAGCAAGCGTAATTACTGGGCACTATGAGACTGAACATCTTAGGCCTCAGGATGACGAGTGCAGTGGATTGTAACTGATTGTTTTGTAATTCATAATATTGTTGCTTTAGAATAATAACACCTAGAAACCGAGAACATGCACGCTTATTGAGGCAAGTAAAACTAAGCCATTTGGCTTAGTCTCCTAATAGCCCGCGTCAGTGCTCAAGGTCGAATTGTAGCGCTAGTAGCTCTCGATATTTTACTTTAAAATTAGGGTTTGTGCAATAAACCTGATGTCACAGTATCTCGGATAATCATAAGAAACATTGTAAAATAACATTTCACATGTAATTATTACTATTAATCTAATATTTTGACATAAAGTATTAGCTAAAGCCAAACAATAATACAAAATTTTTATAGACGACATTATTCCCAAATTTTTCCAAAAAAAGTACTGTGTTATTTAACTGGTACTTTTGCATGCTCTGACATTGTATTGCCAGTATTAGGAAAATATTATTTTTCTGTTTATTTGATTTTAACTGATATTTCATATTTTTGACATGCTTATATTATTATTTTAAATGAAAATAGATCTAAAATAAGGAGACCTGTCTCTTTTCTTTTTTTTAAATTATGTGGGTTTCAGTTATAATTTTAACTATTAATTTCGTCTTATTTTCAACAGACATAAGCACTAAGCGTCAAATGACGTCAGTTATGCGGTTGAATATTGATGCTGCCTTTGTTTTACTATAATTCGCAAAAAACTGTAATAAAATAGGAGCAGTGACATTATATATAAATAAAGGCATTCATTCATATCATCATCATAAAAGAAGAATGGACGCAAAGGTAAATACCGCATTCAACCGTTTAAGTCACGTCATCAACGTTATTTGTTTTTAATTTGGTATTGCTTTGGTTATTCTGAGGGTTTCCCCGCTTAAAACCATTAGTTTCTTAAGGAGGGGTATAATTTTTTATGTGTTACTTCAGATTTTTACAATTAAAATAAAAAAAGAAATTCCTTACTGTGGGCAATAGTAATAATTCAAAAATTAAATAATGACTTAAGGTAGAAGCAATTCCAATTAACCGAATTTTGAGAAAAAGTTGATACCACTAGCTACATTATTTGCATACTTGTGTGCGTGTGGCAGAACGTCAATAAGTGTGGCTTACACCTATATCGATGAGTTTTATGCTTCACACTCGACGGTTTTTTGATGTGAAACTGTCGTTCTAGGCGTTATAATTCTAATGGTCCATGGGCCAGTAGCAGATGTCCATGACCAAGTTCCTCTTAAACGATAATTGGTGAGAAGCATGAGAGAAGTGTATCATAAAGCCTCGTGAAAGTCAGCTGCGGTTCCGTGGGGGCGATGAGCGGTGGTAGCCTCCCAAACAGGAAGAAAAAAATTTTTTTCAATCGTTTCCTCCCAACTAAGAACTTTTTTAAATTGCAAGGTGCAAGGTTCGGGCTATGTGGTGGATGCATTAACACTTTCTAGCCAAACACGCCCCCACTTTTGCTCACAATCATATTTCATGTATGAATTACTGCTTTATTTTTCAACCAATTTTGATGCGGTATTCACAGAAGAATTTATTTTTCGTATTATTTTCTGTTACATATAAAATGATGTACAAAATCAAATATCGGAAACTACCCTATTATTATAAATGCGAATAATAAAAATCTTCTTAAAAGTAAGGCCAGAAACCAATTTAGATACTCTAAAGATTATCTCTCACCCCTTACAAAGCAGATAAAAGATTATATCTCTTTGAAATAGTCTTGTTTTCATAACAATGAAAGTTCGGACAAGTTTATTGCGTTGCAAAACGCCAGAACGGCATTGTAGAAACACCCATCAAACTTTGATTACATAATGTTGGGTGGAACTACGGGTACACGCGACCCCAAAAAATTAGGTCATATAAAATTTCAAATTCTGATAAGTTTTTCTGTCATCATCGTATAGAATCGACCGATTGTGAAACGAGACGTCTCGGATTCAACACCCGCGTCGAAGATACCCTGAAATATAGTTTAGGAACAATTCCACTAATGTAATTAGCTCTCGCATGGGTCAAATACTTCGTGGAAATCGCCCCGAAGCGGTTCCGTCTGGCAATCGATTACTCTCGAAGGGCGCATGCGTCATCACGAAATAAATTTTCATATGGCAGACAGCGCAAGATAGCTTCCGAGTCCGGTCGGCTCGTACGTTTGAAATAAAAAAATCATTGGTTTTTGGTGTTTTATCATCTCATCGAGCATCTAAGATGGAGTGCCGGAGTCGGGCGGGCCAACGCCAGCTCAATAGCCTGCTGGAGTACATGGAAAGGTAATTTTTACTCTAGCCTTATTAGCAGCGCATGATCTTCTGCTATGGGATATACCTTGTGGAATATCGAGGTGGATCGTTACAGCATCAAGGCGAAATGATACCTTTATATTACGTATTATTTATTACCCTTCGCTTTTACCTAATAGTAAAACTGCATTAGATATTTTTAGAATTGAAAGGTAAGTACGTCTGTTAACTCTTACGCAAGGCTCTGACTTCTCAAACTGAGGGCCCAGGAATCACTACGGGGCTCATGTTCGTAATATAGGTAAACATGAAAATTAATTTTGACTTTAGGGCGGTGCCCCTAGTGAAAACGCAGACGGGCTCGGTAATTTTCAAAATGGCGTCGACGATCTTTTCAAATGTTATTTAACATACTAAGACTAAACAGTGATGTATGTACTTGAATTGAATTGTAATAAATTTCAGCTAGTGATAAAAGAATAAAAATAAATAGAGGAATATTACACATACCTATTGTATTGCTGACCCCAATATATTTCACCAGTTCCATAGTGAAAATGGAGGCGTAGTGGAAGTGAGAATCACATTCTCCTTCTAAATTTATTAATTTGGTAATTCTTAGTTCTTTTGTTTGAGAAATTTGATTGTGTATTTTAGTTTTGCTCGCTCGCTCGTTAAATCTTAATGCAATGAGTCAAATATCAATATTTGACTCATTGCATTAAGGTTTACCTTGGAATTAGTAACCCCTTGATGACACGCCCTTTGCCACATTTTTCTTTTTATTGTCATTTAGGAGTCCAAGACTGATAGATTAATCACAATCAAAATTTTTTTTACAACAATTTAATTCGTTTCCGTGTTTTATTTTACAGACACGGCGACATAAGCAAGATGATGCGTGGTCGGTCGGGTCGGTGGGGTCGCTGGGGTCGCGTGAAGAACCAGAAAATGTGGAAGGAACTTGCCGACTCCTTGAATTCTGTCGTTGGCGGCGTCTATCGCACGCCTGGGTCATGGAAAAAGGTACGTAGCGTTAAATGGTATGAAGAGTTCAAAAGGAACTATAATTATTCTGTATGGATTATTAGTTGCTTGTTTATTAATCATTTCGTACTCTCATTGAGTACTTCTGCCCTATTTAACTTATCAGTTTTTATATCTGGATGCTAAGTAAGGGACATAGTCGACACGTAAAGAACCAGTTCTTTTACTGTATCCTAGCTGACGCTTACATCTCGGGATGAGCCCCCTGTGACGTGGTTGTCTGCGGCTATCATGTTGCATTCAAACTTATTGGTAAAGGCTAAAACTGGTAAGAACATTGACGTGCCTACATCTATAGGAGGAGGTAGGGGATAGCAGAAAGGTGATAAAATGAACATAAACAATGCTTTATTTGTTGGTGAGCTACACGACTCTTCCGTGAAAATAACCGTAATGCCTTAGTAATTTATATAATTATTATTTCAATAAAAAGTGCCTTTGTACATTAATTCTTCCCTGTGCGTTTCTAAACCATTGATCAAATTGTGATGAAATATTGGTGTACAACAACGTGAAAAACTTTTGATCGGATTGGATATTTGGAACAAAGATGTCATGCTCCGTTGAAATTTAGAAGCTCTTAACCCTGATAATACGCTCGTGTGGATTTTCACTCTAGAAAAAAGAAGAAGCAAATAGTCGGGCTGACATAACTGTGCCGGTCGTCGAGTGATACATCGCTTGCTTTTTGATAATTTCGTGGATTTCATGCTCATCAAGTGTAGTGACGTCACTTTGCATTGCTAGATGTAATAAATTAATACAAAATACTGTTGTGTTATTGTGTTTTACTGCTATACTATAAATCAGATGGGGATAGGCTCGCCCCCTATCACATTCTAGGACGGAATATACACGGCAAAAAGTGAGTATACTTATAGTTGCGCCTCTGCCTACCTAGTGTTAGTAAGCGTGTGTGCGTGTATGCGTGCTTGTGTGTGGGTATAAAATTTTTAAATAAAAATTTAAGTCTAATAAAAAGAAAATCGACGAAAAGTAAATTTTTAAAACCAATCATATTAAATGTAAAAAATAAAATTCAGAATATTATTTGTATTAAATTTCGTTGTCTGTGAAATAATCATTATAGTTTATTAGTCTTGTAAAGAATCTTTGTATGAGTAGAATATCTAGTAAGTTATAAACACACAATTCACAATTTTTTTTATGATTATGAAGTTTAATCTTTGTTCTCTTCTTTTAAAGATCAATTATGATGAATTTATATTTGGCATATATATTTTTTAATGATTAATTATTAATGTATTTATATTTATTATAATCTGTAAATTTTTCCCATACCTACCAATCTACTGTACCTACTGATTATTTTTTATTAGTTTGCTATAAGTGGAAACTATATTTATAATATCTTGAAAAAAAAATTGCACATAAGAAGGAAAATATTGTATGTTTTCCAAAAAAATAAAAAAAAGTATAGTTGGGATAGGCGGTCGCCTGTAGCAAAAACTATTTCATAAAAATCATGGTGTACATAATAAACTAAATAATATACAGTGGTAGAGACTCCGTGTAGACTGTTAGGTGTAATTACTGGTGGTAGGTCTCTCATATGTAAGAGTCCGTCTGGGTGGGTACCACCGCAATGTCTATTTCTACCGCCAAGCAGCAGTGTGCATGCACTGTTGTGTTTCGGTTTGAACGACATTGTAGCCAGTGTAACTACAGGACATAATGAGACTTAACATCTTATGTCTCAGGATGACGAGCGCAGTGGAATGCCATACAGTACATTGTAACTCAAGGTGCTGTATGATGTTGCTACTGTTTATGCCCATAAATGATGGTAAGCGATACGACCGCCCGTCGTATCGCTTACCATTATATACATTTACTAACAAATGTTAGGAATTGTTACATTCTGCTAGGAATTGGCAGATGTTTTGAGTACTCCTACACTGGTGGAAATATTTACAAAGATTTATAACATTACGTATAACATTTATACAAACAAATGATAAAAAATATTTTATTTATTACAATTTGTCAACTAACAATTTTGTTTAGAAATCTTGGTTGCAATATATTTGTTTATATATAGTGGAAAAGTTTGGTGAATTAAATTTATAAGCATTTGTGCTTGCTACTCGCTATCAAAGAGTTAGCGGAAGATCGAAGGAATTGGAAGAAAAAAGGGTAGGCCTTTGCTCAGCAGTGGGACACATAATATGAGGAACTTGCTGCTTGTTCAATAAGTATAAACTAGAAAATCCTAACCGTTTTCATGTTTAGCCGTGTTTTGAATACGCGGGTGAATGAGACTATAAACTAGGTGAAGTAGGTGATTAAAGACTTTTTACGTTTTTCTGTTATTCATAACCATAAATTTGAACCATAGGAAGTCCATTGCTGAACATAAGCCTCCCCTTCCAATTTCCAACCAACCTGTTATAAGCGATTTGCATTCAGAAAATTTCTGAGATCTTTATCAGGTCGACAGCCCGCCTTGTCGGTGGGCGTCAAAAGCTGCGTTTGGCGCTATGTGGTCTCCATTTCAGAACTATTTTTCTTGATAACGTTCTACGACCTATAAGACATGCCCACTGCCACTCTAGTTTGCTTATCCGCTGTGCCATGTCGGCGGCTTTCGTTGTTCTATACATATTCTCCTTTTTTTTATAATCGCTGAGAAAACACCGTGAATATCCATAGCTCGCTGTGTGACTGTGGGCCATCTTAGGCGGACGAATGCCGATAGTCAGAGGCCACGTCTCAGAGCCCTATATGTCGTTATTTGAAACACACCTTAATCGAAGATTTTTGTCTTCATGCGCTGAGGTACTTTGGATCAGAAAACCTTGCTTGGATTCACGAACGCCACCACGTTTGAACTCTCTTTGAAAGTTAAATCTGCCTAACAGGATTACTTGTCCTAGGTAGACTAGTTCGTCGACAACTTCGAGAGTTGAGTTCCTAACAGTAATTGGAGTAGCCATAACATGAAAACTTTACAAGATTTTCGTCTTGTTATATTCACTTTAAGCCCTACCAGTTGGAGAAACGCGATTGAGGTATGAGCATAATATGTCTAGAATGTCTCCTAGCGATTCTTCGAAGACAATGTCGCCGGCAAATCGAAGCTGAGTGTTGTATTCGCCATCGATGATGGTGCCGTATCCTTGTCAATCCAAGAACCTTAACCTATCTACCACCGCGGCTGTTAACAGTTTTGGAGAAATAACACCCCCCCGGTCTCAGGCCTCTATGTAATGAAATAGCCTTCACGTTGTTCTTATAATCGAACCTGAATGGTGACTTTGTTATACAAGCACTTCAGCACTTTGATGTACCGATAAATCAATGTTACACTGCTGGAGAGATTACAACACCGCACAGGTCTCAAATCAATCAATTAGAAAGAGCATAACACTCAATTCTAAACGTTATGTGTAAAAACCTTTTAAATACCCTACTGCATTAAGCGATCTCTCGCGGGTCTTTGGTCCACTCAATATTCTCCTTTATGCTTACAAGCTTCAGCATTGTAAGTACGGAAGTCCTGTCGTAAGAACCATTAGGCGATGATGAGCCACATCACTATCCGTAAACATTTCAAATTGTAAACGCTTAGTCCATTACGGACCTATATTAAAAAAAAAACAGGAGATGATAAGCATTGGGTGGCTGCCGAGCCGAGTCCCTGGGCGGACACTGATCATTCACTCTTCTGAGGGCCGTAAAGACCATCATCATTGTAAACTCTCACTAATTTATAAGCTGATTAACCTGTATGTACAGTATCTGTTTAACCCTTAGAGCATTTAGCATTTAACGTTTAACCTGTAGTACAAATTTTTTGATGGGCTAAAGTTTCCATATTTATGTTTGAATATTCACTTCCCTTAAAATGCTTAGATATCAAGTAAATAAGATAAAATATAGATTACTAGCTTTTGTCCGCGGCTCCGCCCGCGTGAATGAGTTTTCCCGGGATAAAAGTGCCACTTTATATTTCCCGAGATAAAAAGTAGCCATGTGTTAATCCTGGACGTGATCTGCCCGTGCGCCAAATTTCATCGAAATCCATTCTGTAGTTTTTGCGTGAAAGTGTAACAAAAATCCATACATCCATACTTACAAACTTTCGCGTTTATAAAATTAGTAGGATTGTTTAAAAAAACGACGAGTCCATGTTCAGCAGTGGACGCCGTATGGCTGATGATGATGATGATTGTTTAATAATTTTAACATTTCGTAATTTTTTTCAAAGTGACAAATTTGATCGAGCTGCGCCTCTTTTTTGTGAATGATCTAACTATAAATATTCGCCTACGGGTTTTTAATACATCATTGCCTACGTGATAAATAAAGTATTTTATATTTATTTATAAATGCTTTTACCCACTATTTAATCATTTTTGTATCAAAAAGCTGCGTTTAAAGTAGCTAATATTATTTTCAATATTGTTTTTAATGAAACAACTCATTTTAACGCATCTTACGGATTCTTTATTATGTAACGTTAACCGACGAATTCAAGTAATCCGCCATTATATTTTATAGGTATGGGTAAACTTTAAAAATAATACAAAGAAAAAAGCTGCGTTGATGAAACGCCAAGCAAGACGCGGGAAGTCGACGATAACCCTCACTGATCTGGAGGAAAGGCTTCTGTTCCTCATATATATGCCAACTGTTAGCAACGAGCGCCCTGATGTGAGTAAAGATATCGATTTACAGTACTGAGTTAAAATTTTAAGTCTCCTTTTGAGGGAATTTAAAACGCTTTCAGAAGATAAGAAATAAGTCTTTTAGTAAATTCTAAACGAATTTTAATGCTTTGAAGGCCCAGTTGTACGCAAATATATCCGATTCTTGTTATGATATATTTAATGTGAACTAATTAGTTTACCTGCAAGGAAAAAAAATGTTTAAGTCGACAATTTTTTTAATAATAAGAAATATTAAGATCCTCAGTCAGTCACTTGGTACGATAGCCTGGGCCGTTTTCAGTTTTCATGATAATAATTTTCGTAGTTAATCACTGATTTGTTTCTATTTAATTAATTTGTATGTAATATATTTATTAGCCATTGTTTTGTTTGCATAATTGATGAAAGTATTTGAATTTGTTGCAAATATTATTAAGCTAGTAGAAGATTAAAAGCACGGTTCGATATTTTCCAGGTGTCGCCGAATGTAGTTCCTACTACTACATCTGCTACTGCGGCGCCACGTTCGCTTTCACGAGCGTCGATATCTTCATCGTCTACTGATAATTCAATAGTATCGGCGGTCCCAGTTACTCCATCTGGCTCGCCTCCAGCGACTCCCAATGGATCTCCTCCGGGTTCCCGCCCGGGATCCCCCGCTGTATCTAACTCGGCATCGGAAAGTTCGACAACATCTACACTCTCACTTTTAAAAACTCTTAAGCCTATTAACCTCAAGTTCCTCATGGATTCTATGAATGGTATGGCTATTATGTATTTTCCGTAAAAAAATACTCCATTCGAATAACCTTATTGGTGTTATGACTGGGTGGATATATGGGCTACGAACCGAGTGATTCTCAAATTGTTTACCACGATTAGAAATCATCAATGTTACTTTATTAAATACATGGGTTGCCCGGGATTGGACTCATCTATACTAATATTATATAAAGAGAAAAGATTTGTATATAAGTATGTTTGTAACGAATAAACTCAAAAACTACTGAACGGATTTTGATGAAATTTGGCACACGGGTAGATCATGTCCTGGATTAACACATAGGCTACTTTTTATCCCGGGAAAATATTTATATCCCGGAAAAACTTTTCACGCGGGCGAAGCCGCGAGCAGAAGTCTATGCCCGATATGGCAGGGGGTGCGTGGCGAACTTGACACTTGCTCAACCGAACAGGGTAAACGCCGATGTATAATTTCACTCATTACCTTAAGTGTGACATGTATATTCTACTCTTTAATTTACAGATCTTGTATGCCCACTTGCTAAACAAGGGGATTTGCCTAGAATCCTTGATGTTCGCAAAGTATGCACTCGTGAAAGTGATTGCCGGCACACGTCTCCTCGCTTGGAGTCTCAGACACCCACGGTGCACCTGCATCTCCCGGATGAAGCAACTGAAATGATCAACGTCAGTGCAGACGACTACAGGATCTTTCAAAATCGTCGCCTTCGCCTGTACCTGATGAGGGAGAGGAACGAGAGCCGCAGGCTGGAAATTGAACGGGAGCGTATCGCCGCTTGCAATAATTTAATCATGCTAGCACGAGAATACAGCGAAAAAAAACAGTAATCGGCTAAAACTGCGTTTATCTTTTTGCTCATTTACGACCCACGTATGTCTTGTCTCACGAGTACTTTTGCCCCTACATAATATTTATACTTTTCAGGACAGGAACCGATTTCGCGGCCCTTTCTTTACAGCCGATTCAAACTGCACGGCGCGGGTCTAAGTGTTAAATTATATTTTGTCAACGTACCTTCAGAAGTGTTTAATATTTAAGAAATCGTAGTTACACACGAATACTATTTCGATAGCGATGTTTAGATAAATAAAGAAATATGTATTCTATTTCTATATGTCTGGAATTTGTGCCCGATATGCCGATAGATAGGCTCGCCCCGTATCCCATCATGGGGCGGAATACGCACGTCGAAAAGTGGGTGCCATAGTTGCGCCTCTGCCTACCCCTTCGGGAATAAAAGGCGTGAGTGTGTGTATGTGTACGTATTCTATTTAAAATATGTATGTATTATGCTTCGAATATGTATCTGCGAACGGTGGCAATCCGTTATGGCGAGGGGGGGGGAGTCCAATGTGAAGGCCCGGGTAGGCATGTAAGGCTAATGGGAGGCAATATGTTTCATTTATATTTAAAATATGCATAATCAATATTTTACTAGTACTTAAAATTGTAAGCACAAAATTTAATGATTTGGTTGTACGAATTACTTGGCATTTGTCGGAATTTTATTGAATGTGATTGTATTGTACTTTTTAAAATAATTACGATTATATGTGTATGTGTTATGGAAATAAGTCTTAATAAAGTTGAAACCCAAAAATTGTCTTTAACTACTTGAGTTTAGCGCCTAGCTCGTGTCTCATTGTTAGGAGATTAGTAAGTGGCTCGGCTGATACCGCTGCTACCCAACGCAACACCACCCACAACCAAGTACTACAAAGATCTGTACCCCAAACACGAATAATAAAGAAATGCGCCAAGTATTCGTATTGAGTAAGTTAACGTTTAAGCGTTCCTTTATAGTCGTTTGATAATACTATACGTCAAAAAGAGATTCGTATTGCCGATTCCCATACATTTTGAGTTTACTGTTTCCATGGTTACACGACTGATGATTTACATGCGTCCTATATCCATGCTGCCGTATTTTATTTACAAATACGCTCACGGGGCGCTGTTCAAATTTCCATACAAAATGGACTTAAACGAAACCAAAACTTAGCGTATACTATAATGCAAAAAATCGTGCTAAGGGTACAGTATAGTAACTACATTCGCACTGCTTTCGTTATTAAGGCAATAGATTTCAGGCCTTATATGGTTAGAAGGGTTATTGCCGGCATGACAATTATTGATACTTCACAGAATACTATGTGTGAGAAGGGAACAAAAATCGGTTGCTCCAATTACCGATTCTTGAATGATATCGATTTTTTCTTTAAGGAGTTTATTATCGTTTAGCAATAGAGTTAGATTATTATAAAATCTTACAAATTACAGTCAGGAGAGTTTTTTAATACAGTAGTTAGTTATTGTTGGTCGTTTATTTTTAAATTTCCGATTAAATTTCATGATTATCCTTTAATAAATTTTAAATTGGTTATTAGTCATTACAAAGAAATATTTACGAGTGTGTCCTGTAAATAAAATTTTAAAATCTAGTGCTACGGTTTAAATTATTTACTTGGAAATCCTCGGTTTCTCTCTTCGAGGTAGTTTTTTTTGTAAATATCTAACGCCTTGTTCAAAACTGTTGGTAAAACGGACTTTAAACATAATTTTTAAATTAATAGGTGCGTTTTTATTTCAATTCAATGCTTTGATTTTTTCAGTAATCGATTACGTTTGCCAAGTTATTTAAAAACTTTCCCAACACTACGCTCATGAACTGCAGTAGGTATACAACATTGTAAAAGCGTTGCGTTGATTCAAGAGCCAGTATTAAATTCTTTATTTCAGTATATTTTAACAATATTAATTCAAAAATAGTACGTAAGTATGATACTCATTGTCATAATGTATGGAGAACATGATAAATATTTGTAAATATGTAGTTGACTTGATTTTTTTGGGTAGATGTTGTGACAATTGTCCAGACCATAGTCCCGGCAATAATAAATAATTAATGTCCGTAAAAAAAACTCATATCTATACTAATATTATAAGGCTGAAGAGTTTGTTTGTTTGGTTGAACACGCTAATTTTAGAAACTACTGAACCGATTTTGAAAATTCTTTCACTAATAGGAAGCTACATTCCTCCTGAGTGCTTTAGGCTTTTTATCCCGGAAAAACTCTTTTACGCGGGCGGAGCCGCGCGCACTACTGGTTCAACAATAATTGTGCATGTAATTGTTTTTTTTTATTTGTTAGTGAGGTTATGAAGTCATTTTTGCAAATGGCTTATAAGCCTGAGCCTCTGTGAATATCGAGTATTGTTCTCTTATAATAAAACAATTTTATTACTATAACTTTAATAAAACATAGATTATATAGAGCTGTTAGTTTAACATTTGGTGAAGACTGTAAGTCGCATTCGCGTTATTCGCTTTTTCTTCTATTTTTTAATTTATTTAGAAAACTTACAGCTAACGTAATAAAGCGTAAAGTAACATAGGATAGACTTATGAAGGCCAATTACAAGTTTTCACAAGTAGGTTAATAAGGTATAGGTTCAGTTTAAATAGGTGATAGGTCGGTTAAAGTTTTATAAAATACAATACCAAATGATATGGATAATTAATTTGGGTAACTACTGGACATAATGAGACTTAACATCTTATGTCTCAGGATGACGAGCGCAGTGGAATGCCACACAGTACTTTGTAAGTCAAGGTGCTGGATGGTGTTGCTACTGTTTATGGGTGGTCGTATCGCTTACCATCAGGCGAACGGCATGCTCGTCTCGTCATTCAATGCAATAATAAAAAAATATGCATAAGCTAGAAAATACAAGAACGAATTATAATTTTAGGTACAGAAAAATTCTTTTGTTAAAATATTTTTGAGTTGAGGTAGCAATGAGGTCCAAATCAAACTTAATGGAAAGGTCATTAAATGTTCTACACACACCGCACACGCATAGTGCAAAAATTCTGCCTATATGTGGTACGAACTGGGGGTGTGTGGAGAAGTCTATGCTTAAGTAGTTGTATTTGTCGCGTCACGAAACCTATGTTGCCAAGCAGCTCTGGGCAGTCGATACTATTATTTGCTATTTAAAAAGATAAATTAAGTCTGCTATGCGCCTGCGTTCATGTAACAGTAATATGTGAAACTTTTTACAACGAATTTCATAATAAGTTATACAGTGCTTAGTTTTGAATTGGATAAACCGCAGAAAACGTTTTTAAATGCGTTCTATCTTATCGATATAAATGTTATAAATCGGGTTCCACACTTGTGAGCAGGGCCGCGCCGTCCCTATGTGCGAAGTGTCCGGCGCACACAGGCGCCAAGCCAAAAGGGGCGGCGGAATCAAGATGAAATGCCAACGTTAATTATTGAAGTTATATTTGTTATATTACAACACATTCTTTATAGTTGAGTAGGTAAGAAAGTAGGTACAAATCTCCCAAGACAATACACCTGTGGTTTACATTTTAAACTACTTGAATTTTGACCCCAATGTTTTTGAGCTATGTGTTAAAATCAAAAGAACCGCCGCAGTCGCTACAATAGCCAACTACATATCTTATTACAAACGTTTCACAAAAGGTCATTTTCTTAATTAAAACTTATAAAAAAAATATCTGCGCTTCACAGTGACCCAAGAAAGGTTAACCTTTTGAATAATAAAAAATATGAATGTCGAAACAAGACGACAAAAATCAGAGGCGCTTCATAGATTTCGCACACAGGCGCTGTCTAGGGTCGGCGCGGCCCTGCTTGTGAGGCATACTCTAAGTGGCTGCGAACAAAAGCGCAATACAGTATTTTAAAAGCCGAGCTACGGGCTTCAATATCTTTTTAAGTGCGATATCAGCTGAAACTTAGTCAAATTAAGCTCAGTATCTAAAGATAGTCGTTATTTAATAAACCCATACTGAAATGACATGTTAAGTTACAGTATTTGACGGATTTTAACAGCTAAGTTATGTTTGTGTAATAGCGCTTACTCAGCTGAGAACAAGCTTTTAAATGACGGCTTAAGCTTGGTTTGTTAAATAGTTCAATACGTTAAACGTCTACTTGAGATGGTACTCAAACGTGAGACTGATTTAATAGTACCGCCCTACGTGTGTCGCAGTTTCTGTGTGGTGTATCCCATACATTGCCATAGTAATTCGCCAAGAACGCGACGTGAATATCACACCCATCTACGGAGTTTGTGGGGCGAAGCCTTTAGCGAGATTACCGCATCCATTTCGTCTCAGAACTGATGCGGCAATACTGTTCCTATGTATGATGAAGGCATGCATATCATTCGCTCTTGCAATTCTGCGCAGGTTAATTAAAGTTATAGAATAAAACAACTAATGGCCGCCCGTTCGGTACATCTCTCTCTTTTTTCTGAGATATTTACTCGAATACTGTATCGCACAGCACATCACAAGAGGTTATAAAATCGCTTGCCAAAATACATAAATACACACGAGAATCACACTCTTAGTGCGGCATTAATAAATGCTCAATTTTGCTCTGAAGTGATATATCAGATGAAACGGTATCAAATTAAGGTCAGCATATTAAGATAGTCGCTACTTAATAAACCCACATTAACATCAGGCAAATGACATCTTAAGTTACAATATGTGATGGATTTTGGTAGCTTAGTTTTGTATGTGTAACAGCGCTTACTCAGCTGAGAACAAGGTTTTAAATGGCTGCTTAAGCTTGGTTTATTAAATAGTTAAATGTTGGTAGGTCTCTCATTATGTAAGAGGCCGTCTGGGTGGGCACCACCGCAATGTCTATTTCTACCGCCAAGCAACAGTGTGCATGCACTGTTGTGTTTCGGTTTGAAGGACATTGTAGCCAGTATAACTACTGGACATAATGAGACTTAACATCTTATGTCCAGGATGACGAGCGCAGTGGAATGCCACACAGTACTTTGTAAGTCAAGGTGCTGGATGGTGTTGCTAGTGTTTATGGGTGGTCGTATTGCTTACCATCAGGCGAACGGCATGCTCGTCTCGTCATTCAATGCAATAAAAAAAAAAAAAAAAAAAGTTAAATACATGAAATGTCTGTTTGTTGTTGCTATATTTTCGTACCTACCTTCTTGTATCTCTGCGGCTGCATACACCTTCGCGGCATGTTGTCTTGTATCCACAGAAAAGATCGAGGACTAAAAAGGCAAGTACACCGAAAGCCATTCTCGGTGTCCTTTACAGAGTGTATTAATTAAAATAAATATACAAATCGTCCTTTTTCGCTCGCCTAGCGTCCACGTTATGACCCCAGTTAGTCGCCTCTTACGATAGGCGAAAGCTTATATGAAAAAGCATATTATTTTTACTAATTGATGACATATCGCCCAAGCCACTCGGATGATGGTAATCGCCTGAGGAGTCGACTCTGCGACCTCTCGTTTGGCTTTGAATATGCAATATGAATTCTGTTTTTTTTTTTGATTCCAAATAGAGTTTCAACTAAAGAGTTATGACAACCCCTCACCAGACAATTCAATTATGCGGCCTGTCTGAACCGAATATACACGGGTTGAATTTGGAACGCAAAACACTTGCGTAGGCCACTATAGCGGGTTTGTGTGGTATTCAATTAATAAAATAGCTTTTTCCGCGATTCCGCTTTTAATTCTTTAGGTGTTTTGTGATTTTACGGTCGGTGGAGCCCACCTAATATCAGAAGATCCATTTTTAGTTTATAACATCCATAGTTGTTGGCCAGTCAATAGAGTTATAAAAGGGCAAATATTTTACGGAATAAAAGTAAGGCAAATTAAGATACTTAAAATATTTCTAATATTATTTGGAGAAAAATTCAGCTTAATATTGGTAAAAAAAGGCTTTAATTGATCAAGTAGTCTGTTGGTAATGGCTAGGCTGTCACTCGTCCTTATCCCACTCAGGACGCAATAAGATTGCAGAAAGACTTTGTTTTGTCATTATAATCCCTTCCTAGCCGATTTCGGCCACGGCGGCCAATCTCAACGGAGATCAGCCAGGTGCGCAGGAGATATTATAGTGCACAAGTGTGTGCACAATACACAAGTGCACTCACTGTTCCTTCACTCTCATAGTCCGGTGAGACGGCAATCCGACATGACTGGAGAGAGATCAGGCGCAGGACCAACGGCTTTACGTGCTTTCCGAGGCACGGGGGTATCACACTGCCAACTTCCTGACTCCGAACTGCGACTGAGTAATTTTTAAGATGGAAAAACCCAGTCACAATGTTTTTGGCCCGACCCAGGATTCGAACCCAGGACCTCAGCGCGCAAATCGTACTCGTAACACATACGCAATACAACTACGCCACCGAGGCAGTCAGTTTTGTCATTACGACTTGTTTGGCTGACGTTGTATACTCCTGATCCAATCCATATTATGCTAGACGATGCATATAAATGACTAAGTATACTTCTTTATAGAGTGGTGTTGTGTTCAGCACAACTACTGTCAAACGGAACGTGACTCATAAATCGCAGTGGCAATGTTACACACAGTTATGTACATTGTACAAGTTCCGAACATCAATCATTGAAGTCCGAGATTCTTTTTTCTATAGGGACACTATCTATAGGATCCTTTTGCATTAATATAATAACTATTAATTATTATTATTCATTAGGTTTCCTAACATAGTGTTATGTCGTCTTCAAACTAAAACTGTCGTAACTGAAATAATTCTGTAATTATTTCAGTTACGACTGTTTTAACTTAAAATTGAAATGCATTAGTGATTAGATTACTAAGTTAGTATTTTAAAATTAGTTATTAATATAAAATATATGTTATCAGGAAAAAACTACTAGTATTTTCTCGATAGAAACATAATTATTTTACGAGAATAGTACCTTTTTGTTCATCAATGGTATCATAATATCATTGCATTCGTTGCCACATCACTGCCTTTGTACTATTGACTTGCTAAAATAATTAACACTGAAGAACAGACAACACACAGCTTTAATCAGTAGCTATTGTAATTATCCATGAAATTTTCATACAGCTTCCTTATGTGAACACCAAGGAGTTTTGGAAATTAATCCCAAAATAGTGTTAATCCCACACGAATCACAATCGAGAAATAAATGTCATTATTAATCTATAGGTACTCTGTGTTTTTCGCCGTTTAACCTGATTAGCTGAAATATTTCACTTTTAGTAATTACATAAATAAAATATGACGCAAAAAGATACCGACATCTCTTGTCCTCAATTTTGCACCATTTTTATAGGATAATTTTAAAATGTGAATCAACCTTGTCTTGTTCAGGTAAAAATGCTTGAATAGAACTAATAAAAAAATCCTATTCAATTTCGATTGATACCAAATCTACGTATTAGCACAATCAGATCTATATGATTCTCTCACAAGTGACGATACACGACTAATATAGGGGTGACCATCAACTTCAAGCGGCGCCACTGTCGGTAGAGCGCTGATCAATACGCATGTCTGGCAGGGGGAATCGCATGCCACTAGTCTTTGCTACCAGTTCGTGCAGTTTAGTAGACGTGAACGCCATTCTTTTTAAAAAAAAATTATTAATGCCAAAAGGTCACAATTATTTGAAAATATTTGAAAATAAACTGACAGTTAACGTGAGTGAACTTGTGTATTTAGTGCATCAATCAATACAGTTTCAGGACGTCCGATGACACCGCGCATGCCCGTCTCTGCATGCTCACAAGATATATCCAATGTCGGTCAGTCATGGCTACAAAACCGTTACTAAAATTTAATTTAGTTTTCGTGCTTTTTCCAGACTCGTCAGTGCCGGATATTTTGTCTGTAATATTATATTCTGAGAAAGACCAATGAGCCAAAAATATCCCACGCAATGATTGCATGAAAATAAAAAATGACACTCTGAAAAACGTTACGATAACAAAAAATCAACAATGTCTGTAGATCTCATCTTGACAATCAAGATATTCAAGGACATTTCATGAAGAAAGCGCGCTTCGACGTGACGATGGCAGCTGATGTGTTGGACAAAACCGGATTTTGGCGGCCGCCATCTTGCCGCTGCAGGACACCTGGCTAACATCAATATTTATCGTGATTGGATAGGTCGGTACCTTAGCGTAGTCTCACGATCGCATCACCCTTGAAATCTGCATTGCTTTTAAAAATAATTATAGATCATGCGAATATGCGGTTGGAATTTCTTTATTTTGAAGTGTTTTCCTATGTACTACTTATATGTTGATATATCTGATTTTATTTTACTACCTTTTAATGCTACATCGCCGCATTAAAGTCATTGCTCCACAATCGCGCTAACGAGTCGACTTACAACCTTCAGCGAATGACTGCTCAGCAAATAAAAGCCCGCAAAATTACAAAACTGTACTTTTAATAGCTCCGATGATCACGTAATTAATCGTTATGTATTTAATATAGATAGTAATCATTCCTAAATTATCCGCCCTTCACCAATGTAATTGCGCTTTGCTTTTGTTAACATTACTGTGTATTACCAATGCGAAATGCAATATATTATCATAACATTTCCTCGACATTACGAATGTAATGATTGTACAAGTTGGCAAAGATGGCGTTTTATAAGAATTACAAAGCAATACGAATGCATGTGGCAAAGTTGGATTGAGTTGTCTAAAGCTTCGATGAACAAGAGTTTCGCGTGAATTGCGAATTTTAGTAAAATAGTTTTTTATTGCACGCTTTTTTATCTTTCTACCCAGTCGTGAGTTTAAGACATTTGCTCGCTGCGATTTTTAAATATAAGTTTAAGTTATGCTTCTGTCTACCAACTTATACAGTGTTTGTAACATTGTGTACGTATGTTATTTTCTAAAGTGTCTCTTTTATCTCTGTTATTGAATAAGTAACAACTAATTTCATTTACTGATTTACTAAAATTTAATCGTTATTTTACATCTTTATTCCTGACGGTATACTCAGGTTTTAGCGACGATACAGCCATATGAGACATAAAAAGTACGTCTGAAATGAAACCTAGAATCCCACCGGTTTCACAGTCAAGTACCCAGAATACTATATAAAATATATAAAAAGCAAAGCGACCGCGGCTCGAAATCAGATCTTCAGACTTTGTATCCATACCTTTATACTGACCAGCATACGTGCAAATTAGCGAAATAAGGGTTGCTTTTATCAGAAACAAGCGAAGTACAAAGGAAAACGCACTTTAAATTGTCAGGTGTTTATTCGATTTCACAAGATGTGCCAAGATAACCTAGATTGATCTCTCTATAATACTGTACATACCTATCTCATGGAGTTTTTCCACTTGTACTTGCTAACTGCTGCCTAGCGAAAGAAATAGACAACGCGATGGCGAGCAGACGGACTCCACGAATATTTTCCTATTTGAATGAGTATAGAAAGCATGATTCAGTAGAGATTATGATTTGATGTTAACTGGATTTTAATTTGCATTCCAGTTTTGGAGATGCAGCATGATCACAGCACCAAGTCGTGTACCGTGTGGCAGCCTCAAGTCTACTGGGAAGAGGAAGTATTACTCCAGAAAATGGTAAAATTAAGGGAAGCGTGGGCAAAAAAAAATCGTGTCTTAGATGGATAAATCAATAACCAGGCGATAAGAGATCTCCATGATAAATAGAGCCGTGTGTAGACTAAAAGCTTAGCTTACTTAATTTAGTACTTATAGCCGAGAAAATACCCATATATACAGCTTATAGTTGGGACAACATAAGCTGGCCGGTATGACAATTTATTGACATTTCACGAAATACTTTGTGTAGGGAAGAGAACAAAAAATCGGTTGCTCCAAATAAACGAATCTTGAATACTGTGATTTATTCATCGAGGAATTTATTGTCGTTTGTCAACAGAGTAAGATTATTATCTTACACATTATAATCAGGAGAGGTTTTTGTTATAGTAGTTTTAGTTATTGTTAGTCGTTATTTTTTTATTTTCCGATAAAATTTCATGATTACTTTTAAACTGGTTATTAATCATTACAAAGAAAACATTTCCAGTGTGCACCGAAAATAAGATTACAAATATAGTGCTACGGTTTAAATTGTTTTCTTTGAAAATCTTCGTTTTCTTTCTTCGGGTATGAAAACGGTATTTTTTTTAATATCTACCGCATTGTTTAAACCTGTTTATAAAATGTACTTCGAACATAATTTTTAAATTAACATCACTGTTTTTATTTCAAAGTTTCGATTTTATTCAGTAATCCGTTATGTTTGGTTTCTAAGTGATTTAAAACTTTTCCAACACTACGCTCATGAACTGCAGTATACAACATTGTCAAAACGTCGCGTTGATATAAGAGTCAGGATTAAATTCTTTATTTCAGTATACCACCTCCACCACCATGCCAGCCCTGTATTATATACTGCCCACTGCTGAGCACAGGCATCGTTTACAACAGAGAGGGTTTAGGCCTTAGTCCATCACGCTGGCATAGTGCGGGTTGGCTATTTCAGTATTTTTTTCAAATATTAATTAAAGTATGGTACATAAGTATGATATTCTTTGTTATAATGTATGGATAACATAATTATTTGTACTTATGTAGTTGACTTTTGGATTTTTTGAATAGACGTTCTATCAATGTTATCGCATCGCAAAAAATGTGAATTGTCATACCGGCCAGCTTATATTGTCCCAAGTAAGTTTATATGGTTTGCGGTCTGCACACAGATATGACAAACACATCTCAGCTAGCGACCTCAGCTAAACTCACTTAGCTTAGCTTTCGATCTGCAACAAATACCCATAAAGCGCATCATACACAAAAGCTATTTTATTTTATTTTATTTTATTTGAAATAGGTACAGCCACATCATATACATTAAATAATACAATAATCAATCTTAATCTAAAACAATTCTGATATATATGAATTTCCGGCGTACACAACATTCCCCATAAGGTACAAAAAAATTAATAATAGATTAAACAAAACTATATGGTATTAATAGAGATTTAGAAAATTGAGAAAATTAAATCAGCATGTCAACAAAATTATAAAAATAAAAGTAACATTAATAATAATAAAAAATGTCATAAAAAGATTCACAATGGTTTAGACCTTAGAAAACTCAACACTGAGAAACTTACAATTTTTTTCCTTGTATTGAAAAAAGGAATAATTGTGGAATAGGTCGAGATCGACGATTCAGCTACAACGTAAAGATGTATTTTAATATATCTCAATATATCTTTCCATAGAAATCGTCAGGTGAGGTCACACATGATAGCTTTTATGTATTTATTTTTACATGTTCATATGTAAAGATACAGAACGATACAAATACATAAATTTACATTTCGATACAAATGCGTCAATCGAGACCTTTACCAAGGGAATGCACGGAAAGATATATTACATTACCTGCTGTGATACTGTAAGATAATGTAGAGCTACACATCCCGGAAAGTAATGTATATTAATATATTATATCATATCTGCAGTGTAGCATGCGCTTTAGAGAAGCCATGTGCGTTGCCTTTAGGAACCAGGGAATTTATTATGAAACTTCAGCAATCATAACTCTTACCACACATTGCAGTTATCGTTATCGTTTATTCATGCTATACAAAGACATTAAAAAGTATAGTTAGTTATTGACCAGACATCAGGACCTAACTTTTCATCCAAAAGTTATTACTAATTGGTAATTAGTCGCTGTCTTATCTGACACATCCGTGTGACAAGACGTCTCGGTATGCTTTTTGGTAAAGAAAACAATATTTTAGAATGAAATATGCCAATTTGCGCATTACGATCATGTCAAAGTATATCTTAATGCATTTTACATAGGTGTTTTGCTATATCATGGTAGATTCAGTTACTGACGAACAGGCTCAAAATTGTTGAATGAAAATTTTCCCAATGTCCGCTCTATATAATCTTAGAACTCTTTGATGCAATATGATATTATATGTATAGTAGGGACCTATCACTTTTTTATGGCCGTCTAGTGTAGAGAGTGTTAGCGGCAGGAGTAAAATTAAATATTGGCTGCTAAAATCATGTATCGTTGTTGTCTTTTTCTAAACCACAAGACTGCATTACACAAAAGTGTATTTACTTAATTCCTGACAATCTATACTAACATTATAAAGCTGAAGAGTTTCTTTGTTTGAACGCGCTAATCTCAGGAACTACTGGACCGATTTTGAAAATTCTTTCACTAATAGGAAGCTACATTACTCATGAGTGCTACTTTTTATCCCGGAAAAACTTTTCCACGCGGGCAGAGCCGCGCGCGAATCTAGTATAATATATTGACAAAAATCATTAAATAATTAAACAACTATAATGATTTTAAAAATAACTATTTGTTATGATTTAAATGCTTATCTTATGACTAAAATCTTAAATTTTTATCTGCCATTATCGCAGGTCATTCTTTTACTGCAATTTATGTTGATCACCATAATTGAACTTGTTTACCATAGTAATACTATTGGAATTTGATAATAAAATATTTTTCTTTTTGGACTTACGAATTCTGATGTAAATAATATTTATTGTATGTAGGTATAAGATTCTGGTTGCCAATATACTCTTTAAAAAGTACAGTTGTGATAGCCTGTGGCACTTGAGGGTAATTTTATTGAAGCTATTAGTGTTTTTTGTAGAATTCCAGTAGTAGTTCCAAAATAGAACGCATTTAAAGAAATATACAAGCTTTACAATAATATTAATATAGATTATAATACTATATACAGGGTCATATTGACATAGCGTTAATAAATGAAACCACATATTCGTCTTTACTTCTGTTAAAATTTTCCCAAAAAATCATTTCTGAATGACAAATATTTTTAACAAAAATCCCGGGCTTACTTTCAAATTTTTTGGTAATTTTATAGTTTATAGTACCGGCACACTCTAATGACCGTTTTGACAGATTACAATAGTGAGGTGAAATCTCAATTCACTATCGAAAAAAATATAATTAAAAACGATACCCATCTATAAGTTGTGTTAGCCAGCGATCCTATAAGTCACGATCGTATCAGATTAAACTTAATTAAATTTCGAAAAACAAATGCCGAGTGTGTCGTGAAATTATACATTCCATAAATGTTACTGCACGACACTATTGACAATAATGTACAGCAATGAGCTCCTTCAACGTAGTTATGACTTAATACGAAACTTGATAAGCGGACAAACGTCAAAACGACCATTATACCGTGCCGGTACTATGCACGTGAACGTGCACGACGTAAGCTCTTCCATCTGATGGCGCCATCTGAATCTTTCACCCTATCAGTACTTGTCATTGACGTAAAATATTCATATTAAAAGAGTGGAAATATAACATTTTATTTATTGATAATGTATTGCTGCTGTATATTATACTTACATTCCATGATTATGTATAATACGATACAAATAATAAAGCTGTAAAAACACACATAAGTATGAGTTCCGAAAGCATTAGGAATGTCTCATTATGTAATTTATAAATTAGGAATAAAGAAGTTAGGAATTTAACATTCAATACAAACAAATCTGTAATTAAGGGATTATAGTCTCATAATTTTTCTTCAATAACATCAAAATAATTTAGATGGGAGCCAGCCCATCTAAAAAAGCATATTCTGGCCACGCTGCGTATTAATAATAATCGCCTGGAAACCATACCTTATAATTTTCGTCATACAAAACAAAAATGGTGTGAAAGGTTACCTTTTTTATCCACACTAGCTCTTGTGTCGGTTTTGTGCTGCCACCTATAGTTCGTGCACGTTCCGTATAATGTGAATAGGGTGTGCGCGTGAGTGTATTTCTGACTAACGGTATAATGTTGCTGATGTGGCGAATCCTCTTACAATAGTAATAGTAAAATCATAAATACTATTAATTAATATTTATTTTATTCGATACTTGCAGTTTTTTACTTTACATTATCGGTTCGAATGATTTATTGTAAATTGTTATTTTCATGAAGATAAGTATTTGGTTTCATTTAGTAACGCAATGTCCAAATGACCCTATATTTGGATACAATGGATCGCTCACCTGATTAGATAAAACCAGCCTGGACTGGTTTAGGTTTATTTCCCAAAACCGCTATCTATTTAGTCAGCACCTTTTTCTTTTAAATTTATGTATTTTCCTTCATATTTTTTTCAGGGTCAACCGGACCTCGTAGCACCTGGCACCATCATCAACATTTTGCATTGCACTTTAAAACATTATTTTCTGTACAATATCGCCAAAATTGCCTTAAAAGCGCTTAAGCTTAGCAATACATCACTTACCTCTAATAAACAATTTTATACACTACTTTTTATTGATTTTATCTCAATCTAGATTGTTATACCAAACAAATCCATCCATTCATCCAAAGTAAAAATATCAAATCAATGCCATTAAATCAATAATAAAGTCATGCTGTATATACCGATTTTAACTTGATATTATTTTAATTAAATAATTTTAACAGATGATATTATGTCGAATAAATGCATTTTTTCATCCATGCTAAACACTATATATAAATGATGTTAACATTGCAAGCTGCTCTCAGATACTCAATTATACTTATTTAATTATTATGGTAATCTTTATAGACAGTCATAGTACCTAAGGCCGATGCCTATTTTGCCTGCTAGCCTGCTCCATGGAGAAAATGGGTCAATCGTTTACGACATGCTTACCTACTAATGTTTTATTTTGATTGCTTTATTTTTACTATTTACGAGTAGTCAACGGTTGGGATAGTTTATTAAAATGTAGCAAAATGTCGCAGGCCAGTCCCAGATATGTAAATCATGTATATTATTATATGACCACTATTTAAATAATAATATGAGATGTTCATTATATTCTAACATACTTGTAACTATGCCGTACCCGCCCCCCGAGGCAATTCTTGTGCGCTGGGTCTTCACACCCAATGCACGCCCATGCGCGGGGGGACATTAGTCGCGGGCCGAGGCACACAGTCAGTATGTATACCTCTTGGTTGGATAACACATTGAGGCCTAAAAGGGCCCGCGAACATTTCCTGGCACCTTCTCTTTCCGCCCATCCTGGGAACCTACCTCCCTTCCGTATCCCTCCTCCACTTCCCTCCCAGGCCCCTGCAGTCGTCAAGCCGGGGGACACCAGTATCCCATTCGCAGGTTTCCCCCGGTGTTGACTGCAGGATCGCCTACAAAAAAAAAAAAAAAAAAACTATGCCGTACCCGCCCCCCGAGGCAATTCTTGTGCGCTGGGTCTTCACACCCAATGCACGCCTATGTGCGGGGGGACATTAGTCGCGGGCCGAGGCACACAGTCAGTGTGTATACCTCTTGGTTGCAAATCACATTGAGGCCTAAAATGGCCCGCGAACATTTCCTGGCACCCTCTCTTTCCACCCATCCTGGGAACCTTCCTCCCTTCCCCCCACCTTCCCTTCCATATTCCTCCTCCACTCCCCTCCGAGGCCCCTGCAGTCGCCAAGCCGGGGGACTCCAGTATCCCATTCGCAGGTTTCCCCCGGTGGTGACTGCAGGATCACCTATCTAAAAAAAAAACTATGCCGTACCTATGGTAAATATTATGAGGGTTGCACACCGAAAACTAAGCCAAATTAGTTTCTTAGCTCGCATAGCTTAGAAAATTGCACATAGAACAAATAGCTTAGTTTAAATAGTTTGCGTTCTGCACACAACCATGAAAATAACTCAGCTATGCGAGCTCAACTAGCTTAGCTTACTTCTTCTGCAATCGGCATTCCCGTTGTTACAGATTTACGTAAGAAAATTACACTAAAACACAATAAAAATATAAAAAAAATATCGACACAGGTATTAATAAAATACCTGTGTAGGTATATGCTTATATTTCTGGCACTGGCCGATGGATACACTACGATGATAATATTGATAATGCTTACTTATAGCAAAATCTAAGCTAGTGTTACGAAGTAAGAACTTTATGATGGAAATGTAGTTTTGGTTTTTGTTTAACGTAGTTAAATATGGAATCGCGGAATAGAATACCTATTCTATTCCGCGATTCCATCCTACTAATATTATAAACGCGAAAGTTTGTAAGTATGGATGTATGGATGTCTGGATGTATGGATGTTTGTTACTCTTTCCCGCAAAAACTACTGAACGGATTTCGATGAAATTTGGCAGACGGGTAGATTATGTCCTGGATTAACACATTGGCAACTTTTTAGCCCGAGAAAATATAAAGCGGGACTTTTATCCCGGGAAAACTCATTCACGCGGGCGGAGCCGCGGACAAAAGCTCGTATTCAATATTCCCTATTCAATAGGGAATAATTTGTTTTTAGATTTCCCATCAGTTATATCGCGTATGTCATCATATCATGTTTTAATAAATATTTTTGGAGATTTTAATTTATTTCACGAACTGGGAATCGAGACAGCGGTAACAAAATGAGAAAGTTATCCTTCTCTGAGTTTTCATTTCTGCATTTTTAACAATTTATGCGCAGCCCGAGGCACAATAATCAAATAGGCTGTTGAATACAAAATCGACTGCTCACACTGGAATCAATGCAAACTTATAATTTTGATCTGCTACGTTTATTTATATTTTTGTATGTTTGTAACGATTAAAATAAAAAACTACTGGACTGATTTTAAAAATTCTTTCACGAGTATAAAGCTACATTATCACCGAGTAACATGGGTAATTTTTTTCCCGGGGAAGAATAAAGCGGGACTTTCATCCCGGAAAAACTGATACACGCGGGCGGAGCCGCGGGCAAAACTAGTGAACAATATAAACCAAATTTAAGAGCAACTACAAAAAGGGGGTTTAATGTCAGTTAAGTTTTTTGGTAATAATCTATTGGATAATAATTTCTTATATTTACGCGAATGTTAGACATTGAATTAAAACTATTTTGCGGATTATATCGTGGTTTTTTAATTAATATTTTCTCCCGACGTTTCGAAGACTTTACAGCCTTCATTGTCATGGGTGGACCATGAAGAAATATAAATTAAAAAACCGCGATAAAATCCGCAAAATAGTTTTACTTCAATAATCTATTGGTTCTAAATATACCAAACCTTTTACACAATATTATGACATACGTTGGATAAGATTGATAACTGACGCCCGAGATGGAATTAGATCAAGCTAAAATTTAATTTTGTAATAAGTATTTAAAATCCACCTGCAAGGTGGACAGACGACTTGATAAAGGTCGCAGGAACACGCTGGATGCGGGCCGCTTTTGACAGATCCGTCTGGAAATCTTTAGGGGAGGCCTATGTTCAGCAGTGGACGTCATGTGGCTGATGATGATGATGATTCAAAATACTGAATGACTGCCTCAGTGGTGTAGTTGTAATGCGTGCGCGGTATGACACCGCTCTGAAGTCCTGGGTTCGAAGCTCGGGTCAAGCAAAGTGATATTAGGTTTCTCTGCTGAGTATCAGCCCGGAGTATGGAATTCACATCATGGGACGAAATACACAGGCGAAGTGTGTGCCCTGGATGCACCGCTACATACCCTTTCGGGGATAAAGGCGTGGTGTGTGTTTGTTTTTTTTTTAAATACCTAATTTCAACCCTATCACATCATGGGACGAATCGCCGTCATATAATATTATTCTTTATATTTCTAGCTGGCCTTTGAGAAAACATAATAATAATATGTTTCATCTAAACCGGAAAGAGTTATTTTATGAAAACATAAATGTCATGATCTCCATGCGTCGTTATCTATCTTATATATAAAAGTCTCGTGTCACAATGTTCGTTCCCGTACTCCTCCGAAACGGCTGAACCGATTTTGGTGAAATTTTATATCCACACTTGGTAGGTCTGAGAATAGGTTGTTATCTATTTTTCATCCCCCTAAGTGATAAAGGTTGTTCACCCTTAACATTTTTTTTTAAATTTTTGGATAACATTTTTTGTTTTTATTTTTCTATAATAGGGCATTAAAAAATACATACAACCCTAAATTTTCAACCCTCTGCGATCAACCCCTATTTTTTAATAGCCATTTTAGTAATTTAATAACTTTTCGATTTCGATGAAATTTGGCACACGGGTAGATTATGTCCTGGATTAACATAAAGCGGGACTTTTATACCGGGAAAACTCATTCACGCGGGCGTAGCCACGGGCAACAGCTAGTACTAATATATAAAGCTGAAGAGTTTGTTTGTTTGAACGCGCTAATCTCAGGAACTACTGGACCGATTTTGAAAATTCTTTCATTAATAGGAAGCTACATTACTCCTGAGTGCTATAGGCTTTTTATCCCGGAAAAACTTTTCCCCGCGGGCGGAGCCGCGCGCCATTGCGCTAGCATTCTAGTAACTGATATAGGGTTGAACGTCATAAAAGGTATCGGATCAGAAAAAAATAAAACGGACTTCTAGAATGTTCCATCGTAAAACACGCATGCGCGATATTTGCCACATCCCCACAGTGACCTTTAGGGATGGGAAATTCTCATGCGGTACGATATGAAAGTTGTACTAGTTCATCTATGAACGAAGTTCATTTATGTCACCATGAATCATTTTCTGCCACCCGCAACTAATAATATACCACAGCACTCTAGGTCAGTCAGTGGCTTACATAATATGTAATACATATACAGTGAGCGAGCATATCTTGGCTTTGAGTCCCCGACAGCAATTTTTTTTCTGTGGCTCGACAAAGTGGCTTCACTGCACCAGATGGTAAGGGGAGTGAAGCCCAAAAAAATGTTGACCGGCAAGAGATAAACATCCCTGGTCTGTATAATTGCATCTTCACGCTCCGCTTGAAGGACCCTAAGACAACTTTGGAATAAATGCTAATTCATTGTTATTTTGTCTATTTATTTGGAGATGCGTAATCGTTTGCTGATCTCAAAGAGAGTTTGTTAACATTAAGCATGATAACTTAATCTTATAATTATTCTTATCAAGGTAAATTTTAAGTGTCAATGTCTGACGAATAAATTATCCTTTTACAAATCAGTACTACAAACAGATTCAATTCCTATATTTAAATAACCTGCTGAAAGAACTTTGATTTGCAAATCAGTACCACAAAAATACTTGATTCACAAACGAACTATCTCATTACACCCCATGACCGCACCTATGGTGTTAGGAAACAGGGGTGAAAATACACAGCTACCTAGGTGTATAGGAAGCCTGGATCAATACTCTAAAATGACAAGATTGAGCCCTGCGGGATCTCAAAGTTCGCGGGCAGCTCACTGCGATCGGTCGTGGCTTGCGTGTTCGGAGTAATTTTGTATGACTGTGTGGTTTGTATTAAACTTCGCGAGTGACTGAAGCTAAGCATTCGTCAGACACGGTAAGATTGTTTTAGATATTTAGACGAGACTATTTCGGTTTCAGTTTTAATTAGATATTGCGGTGTGAAGGTTCAGTGGTTAGAGTAATGCGGGGTCGTGGGCTCAATCACATTGTTTGATACGGGAATATACATATTTTCTCATTTGGGTTTTGTAACAGATTGTAATGATTGACTGCATAAGTTCATATCGAGTCTATTTATAAAACGTTAATATTTTTTATCATGTGGACGGATCATTATAATAATCTTTATAAATGTCATTTTCTGTGCTAATTACAATTAAACCTTTAAAAATACTTTTTATTTTTTTCGCCGGTATCATTTTCAGAATAATCATCTATTTCATCCTAATAGGATCATTCCCTGTCTCCCCAACTTCATTATGTAACCTCAATACATGTAAAGGATATAAGGCGAGGGTGGGTCGATCAATAGCGCATCCAGAATGGCGTACGTCGATGCGAGGAAATGCGCATGTGCATTGTGCAGGGACGTAGTCCGCCCTAAATGACCCGGGCAGGTCGGACACAGAGTAATAAAGCCATAGACCTACCCGGGAAATCTGAGAATCATAGAGACATGTAAACATTTTGAAGTTTATAGATTAGGATTAGGATAAGTTTGTACGGAGTGTTTGAAGCGGTTTCAAAATTCAAATGAAAGTAAGGCTTGATTAATAGTAATAAAAAATATTACACAATCTTTTGTATTAGGCTACCGTGCAAAAGAAAAAGTGCCCAACTAAGTAGAACTCAACTAAAAAAAGGCGAACCCGCCATACTAAGGCGAACAAAACCAACCAAAGGCATACATACCGAACAAAGGTGCACACAACGCAAAGATAAAGTTAGTGAACAAAGGCCAATATAACCGAGCAAAAAGGAACATAGCTGAGCAAAAGTAAATATGCCGAAGGAGGGTGAACACAACCGAGCAAAGGCAAATATACCGAACGAATGTGAACATAACCGAGAATAGGCAAGCGTGCCAAATAAGAGCGAACACAGCTGACCAAAGGCAATTATGCCAAACGAAAGTGAACATAACCGAATGAAGACAAACGTGCTCTAAACAAAGGTGAACACAACCGAGCAAAGGCAAATATGCCGAACAAAGGCGAACACAACCGACCAATGGCAAATATGCCGAACGAAGGGGAACACAACCGAGCAAAAATCAAACGTGCCAAACAAAGGCGAATAAAACCGAGCAAAGGCAAACGAGCCAAACAAAGGCGAACATAACCCAGCAAAGGCAAATATGCTAAACGAAGGTGAACACAACCGTGTAAAAGCAAACGTGACGAACTAAGTAGAACACAACTAAACAAAGGCGAACCCGTCATACTAAGGCGAACACAACCAAGGAAAGGCATACATACCGAACAAAGATGCACACAAAGCAAAGATGAAGTTAGTGAACAACGACCAATATTACCGAGCAAAAGCAAATATGCCGAAGGAGGGTGAACACAACCGTACAAAGGCAAATATGCCGAACGAAGGTAAACACAACCGAGCAAAGGCAAACGTGCCAAATAAAGGGGAACAAAACCAACCAAAAGCAAATATGCCAAACGAAGGTAAACACAACCGAGCAAAAGCAAACGTGCCAAATAAAGGCGAACATAATAAGGGAAAGGTAAATATGCCGAACGAAAGCGAACATAACCAAGTAAAAACGAACTTAGTAGTGAAAAAAGACGACTACAACTGAGCTAAAGGGAACATAATCGACCAAGGCAAGCACAACCGAGAAAAGGAATACGTACCGAATAAAGGCCTATACAACCGAGCAAAAGGGAACAGCCGAGCAAAAACGAACACAAACGAGCCAACGCAAATATACCGAATGAAGGCGAATACAACCGAGCAAAGGCAAATATGCCAAACGAAGGTGAACATAACCGAGCAAAGGCAAACGTGCCAAACAAAGGTGAACACAATAAATAAATATCGAGTAAAGACGAACGTAGTAGTGAAAAAAGACGAATACAACCGAGCAAAAGGGAACATAACAGAGAAAGGGCGAACATGCCGAATAAAGGTTAACGCAAGCAAGTAAAGATGATCACAACCAAGCAAAAATGACTACAACTAGCTAAGCGAACACACCGAACAAAGATGAACACATTACATAACCGAGCTAAACGTAAATGCAAGCAAACCGAGCAAAGACTATGGAAACGAAAAATGCTGAAAGAAACCAAAATGAATGAACTTAAACGATTCAATAAAATACATTCACACATAAAGGTTATAAAGTGACTAAATACAAATCAAATGACAAAATCAATGAAGGTAGTATAATTAAATAGTATTTTTGTTTTTTGTACTTTAATATATTCCGTATTGGTAAATAGTTACATAAAATTCTTTAACATTCTATAGAAATAACCTACAACTCTCTAGTGGACAAGCCTTTCAATATACTACGTTATAGTAAACGATGGGCGTGTATTAATCCAAGTAGAATTACATGCAGTTATATTTTAAATTATAATAATCTTTACAATTATTCTTGTTCCAGACACGAGAATTTTCATGTTTCAACGTTGCAAATTCTAGAATGAAACGTAATAATTTGTACAAGCACGTGACATACAGAAAAACAAGAATTGAAAAGTGTTATGCATAAGAAGAGAAATTTATTATAATAATATTAAAATATACTATGCTATGAATTGATGTAGTGGAATTTTTTCATAATTTATTAATTACAAGAGCTACAGAATTTTGTGATGTATTTATATCTTGTTTTAAGTTACTTTTCATTTTATAGTTTATTTAATTAGTCTGGGTATTGCAGATGATACCCGCGCTTTGCTTTGCGCCTTGTGAATATAGCCATATTTTGGTTAGCGGATGTTTATTACTTTGTGTTGCATTAATTTTAATTTGTTAACCGACTTCCAAAAAAAGAAGACATTCTCAATTTGTGCGTTCTTTCTTCGATATAATCCCTTCCTAGCCGATTTCGGCCACGGCGGCCAATCTCAACGGAGATCAGCCAGGTGCGCAGGAGATATTATAGTGCACAAGTGTGTGCGCAATACATAAGTGCACTCACTGTTCCTTCACTCTCATAGTCTGGTGAGACGGCAATCCGACATGACCGGAGAGAGATCAGGCGCAGGACCAGCGGCTTTACGTGCTTTCCGAGGCACGGGGGTATCACACCGCCAACTTCCTGACTCCGAGCTGCGACTGAGTAATTTTTAAGATGAAAAAACCCAGTCACAATGTTTTTGGCCCGACCCAGAATTCGAACCCAGGACCTCAGCGCGCAAATCGTACTCGTAACGCGTACGCAATACAACTACGCCACCGAGGCAGTCAGTCAGTCTTTCTTCGATATACTTCTTATACAATATATTTGACTGCCTTGGTGGCGTAGTTGTATTACGGTACGACTGCAAGGCTGAGGTCTCGGGTTCGATCCCCGGGTCGGGCAAAGTGATATTGGATTTTTCTATTCAGTATCAGCCCGGAGTCTGGAATTTGTGCCCGATATGGCGATAGGCTCGCCCCCTATCACATCATGGGACGGAATACGCTTGGCGAAAAGTGGGTGCACTAGTTGCGCCTCTGCCTACCCCTTCGGGGATAAAAGGCGTGAGCGTATGCGTATGCGTACAATATATTTAAACCATTTTAAACCATTTTTTTTTTCTTACAATATATAATAATATATTTATATTTTACCTCCACATACTTTTATAATATGTTTGTACATTTTTGTTATTACTTACGGTTTTTCTAGTCTAAGGGCGGTATCAATAAGTCAACCTCAAGTTTGAGTTACATCTCAAGTAGATATAATGTATGGAACTATTAATACATTATGCCCACTTGAGATGTAACTCAAACTTGAGATTGATTTATTAATACCGCCCTATGACTTTTCCTAAGTAGCGAGCGAATAAGCTAAGCGTGGTTTTCATCGCCTGCTCATTTATTTACTTAAGTGTTTCTAAAAGTTATAATAAGTTAAAACAATAATGCTTAAATTTATAACTATTTAGTAAATTACTTATTCATCAATAAATAATTATATTTGCTTGCAATTGTTTTTCTTTCATATAAATTTCTTTTGCCACAGATAATTTTAATAACATGTTTATATTACTTTACTTATTTACCAAATGAATAAAATTGAAATATGATTGCTCTATGTACAAGTGGTTTTATTTAAAAGTGTATTTAAACTACCATACCTAACCAAGCCTAAGCGTATATTAAACCAAAAAGACGTTTAAATAGGTTCAATTAAATATATTTCATTACATTTTAAAATAAATTTTGATAAGCGGGTTCTTGTGGTATTCCTTTTCTAAAATATATGATAGGGTCGTCCCTATTATATTTTTTTTTAAATTAATGTTTCCTCTCAATATTGTAATATTTTTTCAATCTAGAATAAGAAAAGTACATTGACAATATTTTTCAGAAACTAGTTTCATTAAAATCTAAGGTTTTTTTTATGTTTAGCCGTAGAGCTTTTACGGAAGAATGTGTGGAAGGTTAAAGAGGGTATAATGAAACAATTTTTTTTTTCAGTTGACGCACCGGCCTGGCTAGCAAGCCCGCATTGCTGCGGATCCATACGCTGTGTGAAAATTGCCTATTACTTAAAAATATCAATCAGCTGGCTTTAAAACACAATGTCACAGCTGCCAGAAAATAAACATAATAATATGTATGACACAGCCAATAAAATTATACGAGCTGGTACCGTCATTGCCTGCTCAGCCACGGGATATGCGTGCCTGGTGGAGGATATCGAGCAAACTTGCAGTGACATAGAAGAAGCGGCCAACATTAACGCCCCACCATCTGGACCGTCAGTAGGCGCGTCAAATGAAGTTGTGGAATCTGCCGGCGTTATTGCATTGTCGGCTACCCGCTTCCAACCCCTGGCTGGCAGCATGACACGCTCACGTAAGCTGTTGGAGAATGCAACCGCTGTTGGCCAACCAAGCCCGGATGAAACGCGCCCGCCACGTGCCCCCTCCCGATCAGGAGCTATATTTATGAATTTTGCAGTCAACTCTGATGTCCATGATATACCTGGCAGAGACGTGAGTGATCTCCGTACTACACCGCCAGAACCAATGCAAATCGATGGTGATTCTACGGTTGCTCCAATATCCAACAGTGACTCAAACAACCATTCCTCTGCTGACAAAGTCGAGGTTTCACCTCGCAGCAACATTTCCACACGCGCATCTGACATAATTGGAATATCAGTCAATGCTAACGCAAATACACCTGGATACGCAATACGCAAAGAACGCGAGAGTCGTGAAAGACGAGAAGGGCGAACAAGACGGTCTATGAGAAACGCGTTGTCCATTTCTGATCGCGTATATCTGAGTCAAATGCACGCCAATACCCGCGGGAACTTACGTTCTAATCCACGCAATATTGCTGATGGTAACGTATCCTCCCTTGTATGTACACCAAAGGCCTTTCGTGGCAAGACTTATCGCTCCCGACGAGATGCTCAGAAAATTAAAAACGATGCCTTGCGAGCTAAGAGCATCGCTCCGAGGAACGTCCCTTCTGATAATGACACATCTGAG
The DNA here is from genome assembly GCA_947568825.1 of Sphinx pinastri. Taxonomy (NCBI): domain Eukaryota; kingdom Metazoa; phylum Arthropoda; class Insecta; order Lepidoptera; family Sphingidae; genus Sphinx; species Sphinx pinastri. The sequence continues at coordinate 2,232,255 of OX387614.1, read as the reverse complement.
TCTAATACTAGTGCCGCTAGCGACGCGTCTCACTGCACCACGCGTTCAACTGGTCATGTGACGCGTTCTACTAGTAGCGCCTCTATTTCATACCCATGCCCAACTACAAAGACACCCACGACATCAACACGAACCCAGTCGTCATGCGCTACTTTTACATTCACTTTCGGTGCAGACAGCGAAACATCTATGCTGGTCGCCACGACTACCGGAACCAGCTCACCCGGTGCTTTACCACGCTCGACTAATGGAAAATCACATTCGATTGCCGCCGCGTTAACAGTCCCATCCTCGGCTAATGAAGCAGTTGAGATGCTCACGTTTCCAGCAGAAATCACATATGAAGACGAAGTAATTGGTGAAGCCACAGCAGAGATCCGAGGAACCGTGTTGATGCCGGTTTCGCCATCGTTTACCGACCACGAGTCAGACAAAGAAACATCCGGAGATTCTAACGTCGCCAATGTTACGTTCCTATCCAGCGACAACACTGGTTCGAACAATGGCGACTCAGCGTCGGATTCTGCTGTTTCGACGAACACAAATAACCTTGTAATGGACTTAGACAACATTACTGTGCGCCCATTAAGCCCAGCCATCAATCTGCCGTCCATGCCGTCACTTGGGACCGCGCCGTTGCTGTCCGTTGATTCGGGTTCTACAATTGAGACGACACCTAGCAGCGATGAACTCGCGTTGAATGTTTCCGCAGGTATATTAATCGGCGTAGAGTGCTCATTTATGTATGCAGGACATTGTTATAGTCACCATTGATAGCGCGTACAAAATAGTGTAAGTTCAACCGGCAGGCACACGTGCTTCGGCATCGTACCCGCACGGTAGCTTTGGAGTATTGTGTTAGTATACTTCGTCCAACCGTTAATTTTACTTTTGTGATAAGCACGCCTACTAATTTCTATAATTTTTGATAAGCAGCTTAATTTAAAGAGTGAGGTCTATTTCATAAACGCTATTTTTCTTTACAATAGTGAAGCGACTTGCTCTTTACCTCCGATATTAATTAAAATCGATTGATATTTGTTTACAGGGTATTAACACTGTTTAGTGCTTTAAACAAATGGTTTATTTTAATACATAAAATATATATTAAAACTCCTGTGTTTGTTTATAAAATATTACGAAATGTTGAGGAAAAATAATATATCAATGTATTTAATCGATCAAAACTTCTCGATCAATTAAATTGATTCTTATAATAAATCGAATTGGAAAGGCATTAGGACATCCCCAATTTATTAGTACCCGAGCTGTCAAACGTGAAAAAGTTGGACGGAGTATAGGAAACATATATCGTTGGTGCTTCCGCCTTTAAAGTGTCGTAAATCATGCTGCAGAAATTATTTCATAATGAATAACATCGCATGCTTTGCTCACGTCACTGCATCTGCACGAATAGCCATCTCTGTAGATTAGCATTCTAACCAGCGCGCTTACATCGGACGTATGCTCAATCCTTCTTCTATGAGTTTGACCATACTCGTAATTAATATTATCACCTTCACCGAGTTATTCATTGCTAAACATCGAATGTAATGCCCGATATTCAGCGTCATTCTCATGTCACGTATCACTTAATCCTACTGTATATTATTCGAATATCGCAAATCATAATAATTTTTAATAATTTCACGATTTTTTGCCACAATAATGTGAACGTGCCGTGTTTTTTTTTTATTTACACATAGATGTATGAATCTGGAACAATCTTATTTTAACACGCTTTTATTAGCTTCATACGTATGTATGTATATAGGTATGTATGTAACGGAAACTATGAACATGATTTTGACCTCCTTCAAAACGTCGGATTAAATCGAAATTTGGCATATACTTTGAGTATGACCGATACATTTCAATATTTTAAACTAAAAACACGCTTTTATAGAAAATCCAACTAAAATACGTATGAAGCTAATAAAAGCGTGTTAAAAAATGAATAATTAATAGTTCATTTATTTTTAGTGACATCTGTTGGACCATAGTAGAATTTATAACTGGCTACTCTTATGTGTATAAAAATCCTAGTTTTCACAACATGGCGCTTTGGTTTATTTTTTTGTGATATTTGTTGGCTAATAGTAGAACAGATCAAAAAATGAAAAATAAATAATAGTTTAAAAAAAACTAGAAAACACGCTTTATAGAAAATCCAACTAAAAATAGAAAATAAACTTTAATAAATTTGAATTAAGAATAGTGTAAATAAGAAAAAAAGGTTTTTTGTTGTAAAAAAAAAGTGGGGTACATGGTGCCAATAGTTATAAATATTTTATTGACAGATAGTATGAGTAGAAGGATTATCATTTTGATAATATCTTAAAAAGCACCCCACGCTTTTTTTTTTACAATAAAATGTTTTTTTTTTCTTATTTACACTATTCCTAATTCTAAATTTATTTTCTATTTTTTAGTTGGATTTTCTATAAAGCGTGTTTTTTAGTTTCTTTAAACTATTATTTTTGTTAAAATTTAAAATATATACTGGAACGTAAAAAAAATATACAAATTTATTTAAACGGCTGACGATGACAACCTTTGTTGAAAAAAATGTACTAAGCGGATCGTGCTAATTACTTTAAAAAGTTGCTTAGTTACTGCCAATTTCAAAATGGTACAATGGTTGAGGATTCCCTTTAAAATTACTTTTTATGGTAATTTTAATGCACGAAGGTCTGTTTTTTGGACTTCAATAAAATTAAAGTTAATCGAATTGAAGTTACTATGAAATTCATTTTCATTATTTGTAATATTTTAACAATAAATTCGTAGAATTCTATTCCATTGCTCGTAAAATTACTAGCTGGTGGTTATGATAATATACAGACGATATTCAAGTGGACTCGAATGGCGATATCTGAAACTATAAAGAATAGTGAAAAAATGCTCAAAGGAGTCTCGGGGCCGATTTTAATGAAAACTAAAACTGTATCATTAGGTAGGCTCATTAAATCACAATTTTTGTGGACTTGAGAATTTGAGGCAAAAAAGCAAATTACTATTTTCAGTCTAATACGTTTTTAGGCATGTTGCCCCACTACTACTCTAGCGAAATTTGAAAGAGTTATTCTCCATGAATGCAGGCAGTTTTTAAAATAGGTTGTTGAAAAAAAAACATGTGTGTAATTTTTATTCGAGAGCACTTTAAACTTTGGGAAAAATTATGAAGTTCATACATTTTCGTAAAGATTATTTTCTATTTCTAAATTTATAAAACACTGATTCTAACTGTTAGAATTTTTCGAAAGGCCAACTATTTCTCTTATTTGAGTAAAAATATCATAACTGTAGACCTAATAGCTTAGCTTTAATTACGAAGTTAAGTGGCGAAGTACAATTTCATAAAAAAATTACAAGAATCTAAATAACTTTTAAAATATCTAATTTCGGTCAAGATACATGGGGTTTAAATCGATGCCAATTAACGTCCTCTATCGACCTGTATCAGTTGAATGCTCTATCGTGATACAACTTGTATGTAGGGCATCCCCTCTTACATAATAATATGAAAAAATATTTTATTTTATCTTGTTGCTATCAAAATGTTAGAGGTTTAAGGCTAAGTACTGCAGAGGTTCAACAACAAATATTGCTCAATGTCTAACATTCGCGTAAACATAAGGAATCATTATATAATTATGATGTTATAATCTTAACTGAAACTTGGCTCAATAATACTTTCTATGATTTTGAATTGTTTGATAGTAGCTATGAAGTGTAGTGCGAGATAGAGAGAATTCTTTATTTCAGGTTCTTATTCCAGTAAAAAAGAGATAAGCATCAAAACGTATGAGTAAGTGGGAGATTGACTGTGAAGACGTCTGGGTAAGAATTAATTGGAATAGTAATGACACAGCATTACATTTGTGTGCTGTCACTTTAACAGTACTTGAGAATGACAAGGACAAATCTAGTCACGCCTATCTTGACAAAGATTATCTTATGATAACAGGTGGTTGCAAATTGGTGAATGTTATTTGGTACTAAACCATTATAATAATTGTGTTCTAAAAAGTAGTTAAATCGCCTTTATGCCCTTAAATGACTTGGTTCAGTTCAATCATATTAGAAATAACAAGAACAAAATACGTAATCTTGTATTGGGTGATAAATTAACCAAGACTGAGGTTAGGTACTGAATCTCTAAACCGACGGTTAGCGGTCAAAGTGAGAGTTCGGCAACTACTTTTGAATGAAGCGTAAATCTTTTTGGAATTTTTATATATTCAAACGCTTAATTTCAGTAGGATATTTATTATAGAAGTGTATACAGTAACCCTAAAAAATCTTGCTGATTTTTTGGAGCCTGGTTTTGTAATTAACTAGATTATTTTTGCTTCTAGTGTTTAAGCTATGGATTTCGCAAAGTTTGGAGAAGTTTTCTATATTCTTATTATGTACGTAAATTAAATTAGCCAATATAAATTGTGATGTTCCTGTCATTATATTTGTTTCTTTGAATTTTTCTCTTAGAGAACATCTAGAACTTAGCGAGTAGATGGATCGCTTTTGTTTTATTTTTAATTTAGTTGTATCCACTGGTCACTATTTATAAAAATGCTAGCGGTAACTCTTTTACATTAGGTGTGACGAATTTTATACATTTAGTTTTTTCACTATTTAATAATAAATTATTAACGCTGAAGCAATGCACTATTTTTGAGAGAGTGTTGCTTACGTTGTCATTAATTGATTGATGTCGACTTATTTTAAATAATAAGGAAGTATCATCTGCAAACAACACTACCTCACAATTGTCCCTTATGAAATAAGGTGTCATTTATATAAATTAGAAAAAGAAAAGGGCCAAGAATTGAGCCTTGTGGAACTGACTAGAACCAGGAGATCGTTTTCCATTGACATCAACACTTTGTACCCTATTGCTTAAATATGATTTAAATAATTTAAGGGAATTGCCATTAAACCCATAGTGGCTCAATTTCCTGATAAGAATATGTGAACAAGTAGATATACTTTATAAAACGATCAGAAGAGTTATAACATCTCTCGTTCCGCTTTCCCCTTTTCCGTAAATCTAACTAGTGTTCAGTTTGGTACACAGTCCACACCTAATCTTATTAAAATGCTCAAGCGTAAGTTTAATTACCAAAATCCAACTGACAAAATTGAATTTGAGTATTTACGTTCTGACTGTGACCGGTTAATATGTATATGTTATTCAAACTACATAACATCAATCGAAAATTTGATAACTAAGTGTCCGAAATACTTTTGGTCACATATTAATAATATACGAAGAATACTTCAAACAGGGAGGGCTATATAGTCACTGACTTCAAACTATCCATCTAGTATGATCTTGCACGACACCATAGGTAACAATACTTCCGAGGTCATTAATATACATACATACATAAACTCACGCCTTTCTCCCATTGGGGTAGGCAGAGACTATGGAGCGCCAAGTGCTACGAGCCAAGCATACCTCTTTCGCTTCTTCTACAGTCATCAGTCTCTTCATACATGCTCGTCGGTTACGAGAACTCCTTATTTGGCCCTTCCTTAGGAGGCCGTCAATTTGGTCCATGAAGGTACGTCTAGGACGTCCCCGTCCGACGCTACCACTCACTTTCGCGACATAGATTTCTTTCTATCCTCTTTTTTCATCCATCCTTTCAATGTGGCCAAACCACCGAAGCATTCCTTTCTCAATCCTAGTCACTACATTCTCTTTCAATCCACATTTTTTTCTTATCACGCTATTCCTTACTCTATCACTCTCATTAATATGTTCGCAACACATTTCTTTTCGGTTTTTGAAAAGGATGAACTATGCAATATAAAGGTTAACAAGCTTTCCACAGTGTCGAAATTAGAAATTACATGATAAAAATATTGAAATTAGTAGTATAAAAAATAAATTTAGACATTCGCCTGTTCCTCGACTTTTCTGTGTATATAACCGAATCAAAAAATCTTATAGTATCGAAAAATTTAATGACTCGGTCCCTATTTCCAAAAATAAAATACTGAATTCACTTGCTGAAACCTAAATCTAGTTTTATATTCCGTGTTATTTATTGGTACGTATTGCCCTTATGTTATAGACATTTGTTTGTTATTGTTTAATATGTTCATGCGGTAGCAGCCTGTAAGTAAAGCAGCACTGCGGCAATTACTTATTGTTTAATGAAAGAAATATATATACACAGTGTATGTTCCGTTGGTTGTCCAAATAAATAAATATGTCGGAAGCTGGACACACGGTGGCCGGTAATGCGTAGCGAATACTTCGAAATAGTCATTTAAACGCTATCTCTTCAACTCACGTCTGTTTTATTACTCGTCCATTACAATGTCACATGTTTAGAGGACAATCCCTGTCAGGATACATTAGAAACCCACTTGACACATGTTGAGAGCTAACCCAGAACTAACATAGTAACGACCTATATATAACAGTTAACTAACACTGAACGAGCATAGTAACGCTTTAATTATAGCTAGTTGAACACTCAACTGAATTCAATGACGACGGAACTAAGACTGTTCCTTCAAAAGGCAAGGCATATTTATACTCTCAACTGTCACTCCCACCAATAGTTTAACATCTCGACTTGTTTTTTTAAAGATTATTATTTCAAATTACCCGACCGTCCGACAAATATATATTTATCTGTCTCGCAAATTAATATTAATTATTGTATCTATCGATTCCAGATGGTGGTGAAAATGAAAAAGCTTAAACAAGAACGGAAAGATTAGACGGAGGCTCTCGTACCTACCTCTTTCCGGTTTGGATTTGAAGAACTGCTGAAATCATCGAAATATAGATGACTAATAATATACCTTATTTTTTAACATTTAATATTATTATATCCGAAAACTTCATAGAATACACCAAAAATTTGTCGTGTACCAACACGTATACTGATTTCTTGCCGTATAGTAATCTCTCTGAATACACCGCAGTCGTATGTCCCCTCGCTTGAAAACAGCCCAACAGCCGTTATCCCTTACCGTATAGTACTTTCTGTGTCCATATTGATAATTAAGGCTTCAATACCATTATATTTTAAAATGTAGTTAATGACTTGACTAGTTGAAACTTAATTACTAAATTTATTTCTGCATTTGACAGTAGATGGTAATGTTTTGTAATCTGGTAATTCGAACTAATTGATGTTCCCTTAATTAATGAAATGAGCTTAACATCTACTCTAGTTTTTCTAAGGACGCTATGTCCATTATAATTTTTAAAAATCATTGATATTATTTGAATTATATTTTTCTCTGAGTAAACAAATTATAATTGCTCATGAATTTTGGAATAAATGTTGTATTGATTACGCACTGTGATGCTCCTTGTTGTGAATGTAGTAAAAATGTGTTTCTTAAGTATTCCCCATATCTGTGCTGTACCCACGCAAAGCGGGGATATTATAAATGTGATTATAACTTCGATGTGATTTTAATATTAAAATATGAAATAAGGAGTATTCGTTTAATTATTTAGTCTCTACCCAGGCAATAAATTACATTATTTGTAATTAAAATAGACATGTAAAAAAATTAACTACATCTAATTATTACGGGCAGTTTCACTCGCACACTCAAACAGACACACACACACAAATTGTATGTGTATGAAAAATGTATTGTGCAAGTAAACATACAAATAGCCAGGCATCACACAAACGGGCAGAGAAACTTACACTAAAAAGCTCAAGATCGCTGGATAATGAACTGACAGTTTAACGGATATAGACAATCTAATAAATAATAATAAAATGCTTTATTCATCACGTAGGCGAACATAGTTGCACTTATGATAAGTCAAGATACATTAAATTGATTATATTAATAACTAGCATTGCGGCTCCGCCCGCGTGGAAAAGTTTTTCCGGAAAAAAAAGTAGCCTATAGCACTCAGAAGTAATGTAGCTTCCAATAAGTGAAAGAATTTTCAAAATCGGTCCAGTAGTTCCTGAGATTAGCGCGTTCAAACAAACAAACAAACTCTTCAGCTTTATATATTAGTATAGATATAGATTATTGTTAATACTAAATGTCACTTATATAACTAACGACATTTCTATTGGGAGTAAAATAAACAAAAACAAAAAAGCCAGCTCGGGCTGGCAGGAAAGGGGATATAAAAAAGAGATTATTTTATTAAAAATAATGGGAGAAACGCGTCGCGATCCTCACCGGTGAGGACACTACAGGCTCTAACCTAGCTAACCTACCAGCCTTTCACTAGCTACCTAAGCGATGACGACCCGAAGAAGAAAGGCAGAAAGAAACTCCGGGCTTACTTTTTTGTCATCAATTGTTCATTGTTTCTTTTCTTTTTTTCAATACGTTTGTGCTGTGTTCGAAGTCAGATTAGTTATATAAGCTAATAATAATAATAATAATAATAATCCATTTATTTCAGAATTTCACACATTCCATAGTACAACATTAACATTATGTATAGTTAGTAAAAATGACACTTATTACCTATGTTAGTACCTAAGTGATGCAATCTGCCTAGAGACTGAACTAGAGGACAATCTAATTTTTCCGCAATGACAAATAGGAGACTGTTGGAACTGCCCCGTAGTCTATGCAGTAATGATGCTGCACGCTTACGCCTAATCGCTGCAAATCCATCAGTATTTAAGTCTGCAAACATCTGGGAAGCACTACAGAAGCGAGGCAGGCCCAACAGCATCCTAAATGCGTTGTTATATTGGATCCGAAGAGCGTTGATGGCTTTCTGTGTGTAGTTTGTCCAAAGGCTACAAGTATAAAACACCTGACAATAAGCTTTAAAAAGAGTCAGTTTGACTTCAGATGTGCAGCGACAAAACCTTCTGACAAGCATGTTACACCGTACCGCCAACGCTCTTCGCTCCCTTTGTATATCCAGATCATCCTCCAGGTTTTCGGAAATAATATGACCAAGATATTTAAACTGACTGACACGATTTAAGATACTACCGCACAAGGTAATGACTGGAAAACTGTCAGAGCTCTTGTTACCCGCTCCAAAAATAATAACCTCACTTTTATTTGCATTGTATCTCAAACCATGCCCTTCAGCATAATTCTCACAAATCTTTATCAGTTTTCTAATACTTGCGATTGATGGGGTAAGCAGCGCCATGTCATCTGCATAGCTAATATTATTAAAAGCTACCCCATCTATGTAACAACCTGCCTGGGTACTGCTGAGCTCACAAATTAGATCATTTATATAAATATTGAACAGTGTAGGAGAGGTCAAACCCCCCTGTCTAACACCACACTCCAATACATATTCGTCCGAGTAACCGTTCGCCCACTTTACAAAATTTGACTGATGTTTGTACCAGTATCTAAGGACATTAATCAGTATTGATGGGATTCCAGCCCTGTGAAGTTTCGACCACAATATATCATAACACACCATATCAAAAGCCTTCGAAAGATCTAAAAAGCCAGCAAATACAGGAGTGCGGTTATCTGTGTAGTATCTCACAGTCTTCTTTAGGGCAAATATGGCAGTTTCAGTAGACAGACCCTCTCTAAAACCGTGCTGGGCATCATGCAGCTTGACATTTGTTTTTAGATAAGCGTTAAGCAAACTATCAAAAACCTTGGCTACAATAGTTGCCAGAGAGATAGGCCTATAATTGTTTTTGCTTGATATATCACCGGTCTTGTTTTTGACAATTGGTGTAACAATTGTCTTCATCATATCCCTTGGCAAGTAAGAATGCGATATACAACAATTATAAAACAGAGCCAGAACTCTGGGCAAATGATTACCAGCGTATCGCAAATGTTCAACACTGAGCCCATCGTGTCCTGGAGATTTACCACGCTTCATATTTGATATTACATTTTTTACATCTTTAGCAGTGTACCTAACATGCAAATTCTTCAACTGTGGTGACTCATTCACAGCAGCAGAAGACGATGGGCCCAAGGGTGATTTTACAGTGAAAAAATCCCTGAACATGTTGGCTATCCCAGTTATATCAGTCAATCCCTCAACACTCACAGGAAGGCCCGACCGAGCATTCAGATTGTTGGTGCTTTTCCAAAATTCTCGAAAATTCTTATTATGATGATGGCATGCAATTTTGTCCATAATTATTTGTTCTTGATTATCTTGACACCATTTTAATTTTGATTTAAAGACCTTTCTTGTTTGTAACATATTATAATATAATTCACAACCAAGAGGCTTACCTGCTGTTAACCATACCTGAAAACAAAGCCTGGCCTCCCTGTGAGCACCTGCAACGTGCCTATTCCAACCTCTTATGTAGCCACCCTTTCGATTACATAATGGCTTCTCATAGCTAGATACAGCTGCATCACTTAATATTGATGTTATACTATGATACATATTATCTATTATTGATCGATGTTCAGGTATATTACAACAACTACAATTATTACAAATATTAAATTCATGTGGTAAGTCAATACATGATAAGTTATTGTTACATATATCATAATATACATTTAATTGTTCCTTCTGTCTATTACCCCATAAAACATTATTCCGTTGAATTTTATCATTTTTTAAAGTTAATTTTGAATTAATAATGTCTAGATTAATATTAATAAATAGGGGATAGTGGTCAGACCACAAGACATCATATTTTATATTGACACTAACAACTGATTTCCATGCTGATTTTGTTACCACGCAGTGGTCAAGCCACCTCCTACATTCATGTGCTTCACTAGTGTATGTAAATGTGTCCGATTCCTCTCCTAACAATTCTAAATCTGCGCATATAAAGTTTTGGTCCATACAAAATTGTTGCAATACATTACAAAACAATTCATTTGGGTGAGCATTAAAATCACCTAATATAATTGAAGATTCTACCTGCTGTTCCTCAATAATGGCATTAATCCGACATAGACACTCTGTAAACTCATTTAAATTGTCAGTACAACAGGTGGGCATATAGACACAAAACACTAAAATTGTCCTGTCCCTTAACACTATTTTAATAGCGACCAGACGCACACAATTACAATCTATAACCGATACTGATTGAAATACACTTTTCCTCCAAAGTAAAGCGACACCGCCATATGGCCTACCATGTAGCATACCACCAGAAATATCTACTGCCGATACCCCAGCATAAGCAAACTCAGGGTCAATTTTTCCCAACATTGGTATGCACGCACATCACCGTTGAAATGAGATAAAATCCAAATGAAGGGATTTAATACCAGGACAGGCATGTACAAATACGTAAAACTGGACATAACACAAAAAATAATAATAAAATAACGGTGTACAACGTGCATTCGCCTACATTTACAAAAATATTTTTGTTGTTTTGCTTTTCCTACTATCCATCGTTTTGGGTTCATAAAATTAAACTTATAAAGGCAAGCGCAACAAAATAATCGGTCCGTCGTCTTCCCTAAATTTATATTATTATAATGTTTATAATTGTAGTAGGTTACATATCTAATAGTCACAAAGATTTTAAATTATTGTCATGTCAATATTATAGATAGGTACAGATGAGACACTTTATGCAATCAATTACTAGTAAGTGTTAACAGGGTTGGCCCTGGTGTGCAGGACCACTTCTCCAAACCGTCTTATCATCGAGGTTATCCGTTACACTATAATACGCCCTAGACATTAACTCGCGCCTAACATAACACTTGAAATTATGTCCGGGCAAATCGGCTACTTCGGAGGAAAAAACAAATAAATACGTGTGGCACTCGGAGACTACCGCGGTAAAGGTATTGCATAGCATTTTTATCACAAATTTTGATTGACTAAACACAAATTCGATCTTACGCTTACCACATAAAGTAGATTTTTAAACGCGAGCAAAACACGTTTAGTCTTGTTATTGATAAATGACAGTAGTAGTAAAGTAGAATAAATCAACAAAATTTGAAAAAAGAATCTTACGTTCAATTATTTTGTACTCGTGCCGTGCCAACGCTGGGGAAATAGCTTCTACGCAATGTATTTAAGGTTTATATTAGATTAGTAAGAAATGGTTTTAATGACTTTAATAAATAAAATAAATAAAAATATACTCGTTTGAAGAATTATAGCTTCTACGCATTGTATTTAAGGTTCATATTAGTAAGATAATAGAAAAAAGTGTCGTGACAACTTTCCGTCCAGCCCCCTTTCACAACGCGCAATAAGGAACTTCGTTCCAAAAAAAATCAAAAGTATGATTTAATCGTTTTACAGAGCCTAAAATTTGGAACAACTAGTTTATTTTTATTTCTAGTGTTCAGACAGTGCAAGTCACTGTTTTTCATGAAAGTACTAAGGTTTTTGCGGACATACATAATATTGCGGAAAATATGTTCGGCCGGCAGTCAGTATATTACAGTTCCCTAAGGGAATCACGAGATCGAAGGTTGGAAATAGCACGAATCGCTCGCTTCTGTAAGACAAAAATGGTCTGCAGATCTGCAGCAGAACCCCACAGAAGAATGCAATATGACATAATGCTGTGGAAGTAAGCAAAATATACTAACCTTGCCGTAGCCACGTCAGTTAAATGTCTGATATTTCTAATAGCGAAGATGGCAGAACTCAATTTACTCGAAATTCTCTGAATATGGGGTCCCCATTGCAATTTATTATCTACTGAAACCCCGAGGAAAACCGTTGAGGGGACTAATTCTAGTTTATTTCCCTCTAAATCAATATTTGGTTCATTTTTATTACTCAGTAGCGAGAATCGGACACATTTAGTTTTTGCCGCATTTAATAGTTAATTTTTAGCTGAAACCAGTTAGAAATCAAACTAAGTACTTTATTGGGCTCCACAAAATTTTGTTCCCTTCTATTTATCTTAAAAATTATCGAGGTGTCATCAGCGAATAATACTACATCTGCCATATTGTTAATCATGTAAGGTAGGTCATTAATGTAGATTAAAAATTAGAATGGACCTAAAATTGATCCGTGAGGAACCCCAATCCTAACTGCAGAACCTACAGAGGAGACATTATCAATAAATACTTTTTGTTTGCGGCCTGATAAATATGAAGATATTAATTTAAGCCCTACTCCCCTAATACCATAATGGTGTAGCTTTAGGATGAGGGTACTGTGATCGACGCAATCGAACTCCTTGGAAAGATCACAAAATACCCCTAAAGCATCCTGTGATCCCTCCCAGGCAATAATAATCTAAAATCTAAAAATAATAATAATCTAACAATTAGATCGATAGACTCATAAATGTACAGGTAAACACACAAATGGACAGACAGATTCATGGTAGGTCTCTCATATGTAAGAGTCCGTCTGGGTGGGTACCACCGCAATGTCTATTTCTACCGCCAAGCAGTAGTTTACATGCACTTTTGTGTTTCGGTTTAAAGGAAATTGTAGTCAGTGTAACTGCTGGACATAATGAGACTTAACATCTTATGTCTCAGGATGACGAGCGCAGTGGAATGCCACACAGTACTTTGTAACTCAAGGTGCTGGATGGTGTTGCTACTGTTTATGGGTGGTCGTATCGCTTACCATCAGGCGAACGGCATGCTCGTCTCGTCATTCAATGCCATAAAAAAAAAAAAAAAAAAAAAAACCTTCATCAATTAAAAATGTAAATTCATTTTATACTTTTAAGACTCACTTGGCTAAATATCTTATTGCAGACAAGATCTTACTTTAGCAAAATGCGAATGTATTAGATGCATAACCCGACGACTACTGTGGTTGGCAACTTTGTTAAAGCTAAAATAGTACATATAAGTTAAATATTGTTCTCAAGTAAGTGACATTTGTCTTATTGGAAATAAATATCTTTAAACCTTAAAATCCAAATCGCCAAGTTGGATTGAGCAAACTCGGTGCAGTGGAGGTAAAGAATGACTGCACTGCTACGCTGAATGGATGGACTTATGGATATTGATCAAGGGAATTTGAGTAAGCCTGATAAACCAGTGCTGAGTGGTGGCGATGGAGATACCTCCTCCTGCTATTGGCTACCTATAACAAGGATCTAGGAGAGTGTCTAAAGTTGGTCAGTATTGTTCTTTTATTGATTACGAACAATATCATTAATGAAGTACTAGACAAGCTAATTAGGTTCGCAAATCCAAAAGATGTCTGGGATGAACTGCATAGACTGTACGACGGCGCGAACGATGATCGCTTGTATAATTTGTCTAATGCATGTATGGAATTATTTCAATTCAAAATAGACATCTCAGATGGCGACTCACATCTTGAAAGTAAAAACTTTGTGGCACAAAGTAAATCAAAACCTGATAAAAGCAGACGAAGGGAAGGAATTACCTGAGTTACTTTTGATCTGCAGAATTTTAGATACGTTGCCGGAAGAATATTTTTCTTTCAAGTTGAGTTGGATAATGATGTCAACGAAGGACAGAACTGTGGAAGATTTGACCAGTCAGCTGTGTGCTCATGAAAGACCCTTGATGAAAACCTCCAATTAAGATAATGGATGCATGTAAAAATCTTCTAGTGAAGCACTGGTGGTTAACAGCAAGCAAAGAAAACCCAAGAAAAGAACAAAGATTCTCAAATGCCTATTGTTGCGATGAAGTCGGACATTTCAAGAGGGACCGTCCTAAGAAACGTGGTGGAAAACCTGGCATGACTAACATGATGACAGTGTTAGTAAATGTCACAGATTGCAGTACTGATCGAGACGAGTGGTATGTTGATAATGGGGCTACATCTCACGATACGAGGTGATCTGTATCAGGATTTCGAGCATTTCCAACAACCACACACAGTGACCACTGCAGATGGAGAGGCAATTGATGGACTAGGAAAGGTTCGATTCTGATAAAGACGAAGAAAGGATCATTCGTGATGAACGATGTGTGGCTCGTTCCGAAGATCACGAAAAATCTTTTTTCGGTACTTTCAGCACTTGATGTCAATTCAAACATGTTTGTATAAGCTGAGTAGACTGATTCAATCTAAGGAACGTGTGATGATAAAAGCGGTCGACACTTTACAGCTTTACCATGAATGCATGGATCACTGAGACAAACTCCATGTGGAGCGAGTAATAGAGCGAGAACTTGACGTGAAGTCTAAGGACAGCGGAAGGTTATGCGAAGGGTGTATCTTTGGAAAGACACATAGACGGAAATTTGGTCTTCGGGAAAAAGCTGTCAGTCCAGGAGAACGCATATATTCAGACGTTTGTGGCTCATTCCCACTTAGTTGCACTTAGTCTCTGTACTTTGTTTTATTCAAGGACGAATTCGATATTATTATTTTTTTTTTTTTTTTCGCTGAGAAAGTGACTTATTACTACCGCCCAGCCTTCAAGGGGGGCGACTGAGCGGTTATGTTGGGTTCACCGTGCCTGACGACCCGGCGTTGAGCCGCCCGGAGAGATGTAACCATCGGGCGACCGCCGAGCCGAGTCCCTAACCTATGTACAACGCACGGCATACCAACCAAAACTCCGCGGTGGCCATCTTCGGCGCATTAGGGACGGCTGTGGGCTTCCTCTGACGGAAGTGTCTAAGTTGTCGTCCGCAGCCGTCCGGTGCCGCCTAGTGCGGCCCGTCTCCTGTTGTGGGGAGGGGGGGGGGCTCAGAAGCCCCCGCACACCGAAGGACGCTCTCAGCGTCAACGGCAACGTGAGGCCTACCAGCCACGCTGTCGTCCATCACAGGGATCGCAACATCGTGCCAATAAGAACACAAAATTAAAAACGGACAGCCCCCTGCCGCCCGCCTGCGACCCCCGGTGGCCCCTATTAGTCGCCTTTTACGACAGGCAGGGGATACCGTGGTGGAATTCTCCAAACGCCCCCAATCCACAGGGCGGAAGACGCCGGTCAGTCGTCCACCCGGCGCCTCCTACGTCTTGTCTGGCGGCGGGAGGGATCTCCGCGCCTCCGATCCCTCTCGGCACTCTCCTTCCGCGAGAGGACCACCTCACAGAAGTGTGCCACCGCACGCCAGGACCTCCGGCTGGCGACCATGGAAGCGACCACGGCCGGCAGCGAGAGGTCTCCTCCGACGACTGCTCTGAGAGCGCTGCGCTCCTCATTCCAGGCTGGGCAAAACTCTAACGTATGCTGGGCCGTATCCAGCGGGCAGTTGTCACAGTGGTGACACACGGCCGACACCTCCTTCCGCACTACCCGCCACAAGAACTCACCGAAGCAACCATGCCCGGTGAGCACCTGCGTCAGGCGAAACGATGCCGCACCGTGGCGCCTGTCCAGCCATTCGGCAAAGACAGGACGCACTGCCGCGACGACCCTGAGCCCCGCTGACGGGGCCTCCAGCCTGAGACGCCACTCCTCCACGGCGGCTCGCCGTAGGGAGGCCCTCATGGCCTCCACCTCCTTCAGGGCCGGATGTTGCCCGCGACTGGACGCCTCCTCCCGCCAATGAAAGACATCGGAGAGGGATTTGGCGTCCAGATCCCAGGGCAGAAATCCGGCCAACAAACAAGCCGCCTCGAAAGAGACCGTGCGGTACGCCCTGATCGCCCGCTGCGCCAAAGCTCTCTGCGGAGTGCGCAGGAGGGCGACGCAGGGGCGGTTCAGGGAGTCAGCCCAAACGGGGCTGCCATAGAGGGCCATGGACCGCACGACTCCGTGATATAACCTCCGGCAAGGGATGCCAGGACCTTCCAGGTTGGGCAGCAGGCTGGACAGAGCGCCCGCTGCCCGAGACAGTTTCGTCCCCAATTTCTTGAAATGGGCGCGGAATTTCCATCGGCTATCTAAGACTAAACCTAGATATTTCATGTCTTTGCCGATGGGAATCCGCACCCCCTCAACCACGATGTGGGCACCGGCCGGTGGCCCTCTCCGAGGCCCGTGGAAACAAATGGCCTCAGTTTTCTCGAGGGCCACCTTTAAACCCAACCGTCGGATCCGGCTTATTACTTTGCCGGTGCCCACCGCCGCCAAGGTAGCGGCGTCCCGGAACGTCCTGGCGGTCGCTGTGACCAATGTGTCGTCGGCGTAGCACGTCACGCCGACGTCCCAGAGATTTGCACCACGGAGCACCCAGTCGTACCCGATGTTCCACAGGAGAGGGCCCAAAACCGAGCCCTGTGGAACACCGCGCGAACGAATTCGATATCGTTACGTGTACATAATGAAAAATAAGTCGGAATTATCTGAGTGCTTACTTCTGATGTTGGCAAAAGCGAAGGCAGCAGGTCACCGAATTACGGAATTTCTAAGCGACAACGGCAGTGAATTTGATGACAATAAAGTACGCAAGGAATTAGACAAACATGAAATACACCAACGCTTAGTTATGCCATATACGCCAGGGTAAAATGGTTTAAGCGAAAGGGAAAACCGAACGATCGTCGAGATGGTTAGAGTAATGATACATGCACATGAGGAGATTCCTCAAGTTTTGTGGGCAGAGTTAGTGCAGACTGCTGTTTATATTAAAAAGAGCGGGGCCAACTTCTGTGGAAGAAAGTCTCCGTTCGATTTGTGGTTTGGAAAGAAAGCACAAATAAAACATTTGAGGATCGTCGGCTCAAATTGCAAAGCGCATATTCATAAACAGACTAGGAAGAAGATGCAGAAGAAGACTCAGAAGTGCATTCTAATTGGCTATGACAACGTCTACGGCCATCGAATTTGGTAAAAAGAATCGAACTATTTAATAAGATCTAGGGACTTTCAATGAAAGACATTTAAAGTCAAAAATAGGCATTGAAAATTCTGAAGTCATGAATTAAGTAACTTTGATGGAGGTTCCTCTATAAGTCAGAACGGAATACCAGGAAATATCTACGTCTGTTGCTATGGAAGTGAACGTAGACGCACTTATTGAAAGGTGCAGCGAGCTTGAATTTGAAGGAAACCAAAGCGTTGTTGAGGCTCCTGTAACTAGCAACGATGAGGCAGAGTTCCAAGATGCATTGTCAGAGATGCCAGAACAAGACGAATCCCCTTTGTGAAAGTAAAAAGTGACGCAAAGGTAATTTTGACAACCAAACACTACTTTTTCGCATAATTTAATAACATTTTATAGAGTCATCAATAAAATTATCGATACCTTTGTTCCAACGAAAACTGTACACAAACGCTCCAACTATCCTTTCTGGTTTGATAAATCACTAGTAAAAATAGTCAAGGAGAAGCTAAAATATCATCGTAAATGGAAGGTTTATGGTCGTAATAATGATTATAATACTTTCAAACTCTTGCGTGAAAGACAAAAAATGGTACAAGAGCAATGCTATAATAAGTTTTTAGTCAATGCAGAGAACAGTATTGCCGTTAACAGTAAATTCTTCTGGGCCTACGTTAAATCCAAAAGGCAATGTAGTAATGAGTTACCTAATACTATGTTCCTCGGAGAGTCCATCTCTTCCGATGGGCGAGTAATTTGTGACTTGTTTAATCATCATTTTAACTCTGCATTTGAAGCAAATCAAATCGATACTGAAACTTCGGCTGTTCAACAACAAACTATAAGTTTGCATTCTGTTGATCTTTCTGTAGGCAAAGTTAAAGCACTTCTTTATAAGATTGATATTAATAAAGGCTATGGACCCGATGGAATTCCACCGTTATTTTTGTATAATTGTCGCCAAAACCTCGCGGAGCCTTTGTTTAAAATATTCTCACTCTCTATCAATGAAGGTGTTATGCCGACATTTTGGAAACAATCTTATATTATGCCAATCCTCAAATCTGGGGATAAACGTGATATCGGCAATTATAGACCTATATCTAAGTTAAGTATAATACCAAAATTATTTGAAAAAATTGTGTACAACTCTATTATCCCTATTATTAGACCAATATTGATATCTCAGCAACATGGGTTTGTCACCAAGAGATCGACAGAAAGTAACCTTTGTGAATATCTAGACTTTGTCTATCGTGGTCTTGATGCTGGCCAGCAGGTGGATGCAGTGTATACTGATTATTCCAAGGCATTTGACAAAATTTCGCACACTATTCTCATAAGGAAATTGAATAAAATCGGTATACACGGCGATCTCTTGCGTTGGCTGATTTCTTACTTACGAGATCGTAGTCAAGCGGTAGCAGTAAAAGGTTATTGTTCATCTTTCTTACCTGTCACCTCTGGTGTGCCCCAGGGCTCGCACCTTGGCCCACTCTTATTCAACATTTATATCAATGATATTAATTTTGAATTCCTTCACTCAAATATTCTTTTATTTGCAGATGACACAAAGATTTTTAAAATTATAAAAAATGTAGATGACTGTGAATTGCTTCAAGAGGACTTAAATAGACTTAATTCTTATTGTTTAACCAATCACTTACAACTTAATATTAAAAAGTGTAATGTTATTACATTTGGTAGAAAAAAGGAACTCATTCATTTCAATTATAAGTTTAATGGTGTGCCAATTCGTAGAGTGACCGAACTGCGTGATCTGGGAGTGCACTTAGATTACAAACTTATGTTTAGGACTCACATAGAAATAATTACGGATAAGGCTTATAAAATGCTTGGTTTCATATTAAGAATCTCCAAAGATTTCAAACAACCCTTGACATTGATACTATTGTATAATTCATTAGTTATCTCAATTCTGGAATATTGCTCAACGGTTTGGAATCCGGTTTATAAAGTTTTTATAGACTTAATTGAACGTATTCATAATAAATTCCTACAGCACATGCGGAACAGATTCAATGAGAATAATTGTGTAATGTCAAAATTAAACTTCACACTTCATAATCGACGCGCCATTAAGGATCAGATGCTCTTATATAAAATTATTAATAGTTTAACAGATTCAATACCTTTATTAAATAAAATTAATTTTAAGTGTCCGAGACTTGGAGCAAGGAATAAATGTCTTTTCTATAATCCTTATATGAGGACTAAGTACTGCAACAACAATTTTATTTCTCGTGCTTGCAAATCTTATAATGATACATTTTCCGATCTGGATATATTTAATTTAACCTTTAATCAGTTTAGAAAACGGGTAATGGAAACAGTTTGCAAACAACGAGACTATTGATAAATTATGATGGCATTATATTATTTTTTGTTTGTTTTTAATTTTAATGTGTAGATTGTGAGGTGACTGCCTTCTGTGGCTGATTTGTTCAGACCGGCCAGGAGTAGGCATTCATTTCGATATTACAGGATTACAGGACGCTCCCTTGCCTCCTCTGAATTGTTGCTGTACCTATTTGCCTATCTAAATCTAAATTATAATGATTGTCTGTTTAGCAATAAGAGCGAATTTAATTGTGGAAACTTAATTGAGCCATGTACTACCTAATTTGTTTTATGTTATATTTTTCTTTATTTGCTTGTATGTTTCCCTTAAAAACCAATAAATAAATAAATAAATAAATAAATAATATTTACGTATTTTATTAATATAACATGAAATAATTTTACCTCTTTTTTCCAATAATTCGGTATGTTCGTAGCTTGGAAATTATTTTGTTATAAGTGACGACAAAAACTAAACCAGTTATTGCTATTTTTGACCCTGAAATCTTGTTATATGATTCTAAATCGCAGCCTTATTAGGTGCCAATACACTTACGACACACACACACAACTTTTTACTTGGTACATGGTACAAGACCCTAAAAAATGGTACGCATATTAGGAAATTGGTACTAGTGGCATCAATGACCTGACTCATGACAGTTGACCCATTGAGTCATTATTGACACTGTCAACTTTACTTTCTTTGGCTGTGCGTTATAATTTACGAATATGTTTATTTTGAAAGCAATAATTTTGAGTGTAAATATAGGCAAAACAAAATTACATATATCTTAAAATCGGAGGTCTTTAAAATTAAACTATTGATTTCAAAAGGCCAGGTTTAGGAGTGCTATCCAAATTTATATAAGTTATCTTGGTTGGAATTTTAGGGCCGTTTTTGGACATGGCCACATGACATGGTTTTTGATAGAATTTACCAGAATTAAGGGTCCGTTTCACAGATTTCAAGTTTGACCGTGTTCATTTTAATGCTCAATTAATTAATCCCGTTAAATAAAAAAAATATGAAATTGGTCCTGATGCTAATATTAATGTGAGATTTTGTGAAATGTTTGGATGTTTGTAATAAACGCACCAACCGCTGGACAGATTTGGATAAAATTTGGCACTAGGATAGACCGTGTTCTGGATTACTATATAGGCTACTTTTAATCCCGGTAATTTGTTCCGGTAAAAATAATTAATATTTTTGGGTTGGTTTCACTGGTTGCTGATAAATGCTACTCGTCACATAAATTTATAAGCCGACCAAACACAAAAGTCACACTCTAATCTATGCTCCCAAATAAATGGTATTAAAATGAGTACTACGCAAGATGTTTAATACGATAAATGTTAAATAAAATTTGCTGAAAACCTGCGTAATAAATAACTTTCATAACATCTATAAATATAATTTATTTATTTATTTACACTTTATATATAACGAGTAATAAGGCGGACATAATTTTCTACCAGTCAACCTTTAAGTGGTGCAGAGACAAAACAAGGTAGGTTACGCAACGTGAGAAGGCAGTGGACAAAACATATATAATAAAGACTAATAATATTTATCAAGCGGCGATAGGCTAGTTGGGCGTGGAACGGACTGCCGAGACGAATGTCCGCAGGTTCAAAATCCAAGGGCACGCACCTCTGACTTTTCTAAAAAGTTATTCTTTGTGAGCTATCGCTCGCTTTAACGGTGAAGGAAAACATCGTGAGGAAACCTGCATATCTGAGAAGTTCTCTATAGAAATTTCGAAGATATGTGAAGTCTGCCAACCCGCACTAGGTTAGAGTGGTGGCCTGAGGCCTAAACCCTCTCAGTAGTAGAGGAGGCCCGTGCTCAGCAGTGGGCAGTATATAATACAGGGCTGGTATGGTGGTGGCATGGTAATAATATTTATATATATAAGACTTACATAATGCTATAAAATAACACAGTTACATACTGATGTAATAGAAAAAAAGAAACGTAGGATAGTCCCAGTCCTTATGCTACACCAATGTGGGGTGCAAAATTTGTTCAGGTATGTTGTGGAAAGGATTTGGTTTATTTTTTACGACCTGACGCCTGCCCGACGTCAGTTCCTGAGGGATTAAGACCTAGACAAATCATTAAAAAAACCGGACAAGTGCGAGTTGGACTCGCGTACCGAGGGTTCCGACAAACTTGTAGATAAGGTATCTGAATAGGTATATACCTATTATTGAACTTATATAAGTTCAATATTTCGCCAAAAATAATTAATAAATTAATCAAATTTATAAAGATTGATAATTCGCTTTTTTGTTATTAAAGTAAGTATATATTTATACGGTCTTATTCATAATAAAACGCTAATCGAAGGTAAAAACCTCCATTAGATATAACGTCCTAGAAGCCTATCGAACGTTCGATAAAATTTCTTATTCATAATGGTTTTTTGTAGCTACTATAAGTGAATTGCCGTTATAGTACATGATGTTGCCAATACGTAGAAAACAAATATTTCAGTTGATTTCTACCAATTTATACCAAGCTTTGTCTCTGGAAACAACAACAAAAAAAACTACTTGTCAATGTCAGTTGTCAAAATATAAATGGAGGGAAACTACCAATGTATGTATTATAGTGTTTATTTTCTCATTCAGTTTGTTGATTGTTCTGGACAGTAATTAAAAACAGAAAAAAATAATAAATTGGAAGTATGCAGCAATTAAAAAAAGAAAAACGGCAGAGGGGTGAAAATTGTCTGGAAGAAGACAAGGTTGTTGCAGCTATTTTACGTACTTATTTGAAAGTTCCAGTTTGCGCGATTCATGCATGCATTACTAACAGTATTGTTTTCGCTTTCAAGATTATATTAAAGGAACTGGTGAGGGAGTGGGTCAGTGTCCTCGAAAATAAAACTACGGACAAGAACTCCAATTCCATGAAGGTGGCGGCGTGGAATGACTTGAGAAAGAGGTGCTAACTTAAATCTAATATTGCTACTTTTGCATTGTTTTCATGTTAAACAATATACACAATTAAGACATTCCTTAAACAAACTTATTTTTTCATTTCAGTTTTAACTGTATGTGTAATGGTATCCACGCTCAGTAGTGCACCTGAAATCACAGTGGGGCCTCTTAAAAATGAAGGCTAAAAAGCAAAGGCGGAAGAGAGGAAGGAGCTGCTGAAGACTGGTGGTGGCCCACCACCAGTAATAAAAGGAGTCAGTAGTGAAGACATTAGCAGCTGGCTGCCTAATGAATTTGTTACCGACACAAATGAATTTGACTCTGACAGTATAAATCAGGTAATATTCATTTATGGCATGTTTTTTTTTGTAACCACTGAGTCATAGTTTTTGTAACTATTTGAATATTTTAGATGAGAATATTATAGCATATTGAAGATTCACCTTTACAGGACAAATATTCAAAACCCTCTGCTTTCACACATACTACAACTACTGTAAATAATATTATTGAAGAGGTATGTTATACCAAAAGTCAAATTAAAATCAATGTAAAGATCATAGTTCAACACACACATGATGGTGTGCCCTGGTGGCCCTGTGTAGGATACCATACCATAACAGCCCTGTATTAAATACTGCCCACCATTGTACATATATAAATAAAACGTATGTTTTTCAGGTGATAGTTGTGAATCCTCCAAATTCACCTTCCGGTGAAATAATGAAGGAGGTATTTACAAATCAATATTAAGTAATTCCAGTTCCATGCTATAAACCTGAACGATGCTGTTATATATTTAAATAAATACAACATATTAGATGCCAGTTGTGGAGCCACATCCTCCAGAGGCTTCAGGTCCACGGCCAAAAAATAAATAAAAAAAGGTTCTTGCAGTAAGTAAACTTTAAATTAATTTCCATATTTAAGTAATTCTTTTATTTTGTTTATACCATACCAGCCCCGTATTATATACTGCCCACAGCTGAGAAAGGGCCCTATATTACTACTGAGAGGGTTTAGTCCACCACGCTAGCCTAGTGTAGGTTGGTAGACTTCACATACCTTCAAAATTATTTTTGGGGAATTCTCAGGTATGTAGCTTTTCTCACAATGTTTTCCTTCACTGCTAAAGTGAACAATAATTGATAAACAATACACACATAACTTTTGAACCTGCAGACAACTGTCTCACCAGGCCGTTGCATTCCTAACTAGGCTATTGTCAACTATGAATGTTTATACATTGCATTATTTCAGGTTTGTCGCGCACCTGCAGAACAAATAGCTGAATTCGAAATCCAGTGCCGAAAAGTGCTGCATGCCATGCAGATGAAGAATGAGCAGTAGAAAAATATTTTTTTTAAATTAAAAGAAACTAGTAAAAAAAAACTTAATAATTATAAACCAAAAAGTATCTAAACTATATGATGTTTAATTATTACCTTTGGGTGTGCACTTCATTCAATATTGGACACACTATCCCCGGATACTTAAGTCTCTTTGAGCGATTGTAATGTTGTTCAAAATTGCAATGGCCACAATACCTAGTCATATTTAATAGGTCAAATTTTACAGACATGGCATAGAGCAGGCATTGGAAGCACTGTTTCCATACATCAAAGCAACAATACTTGCCTCATTGTATTTCTCTGTACCACATAGTCTCATTACAGGTGTATATAAATATGACTCCACATGTATACCTTACTGCTATAGCCACTTTTTTATATATTCATATAAATAGAATATTGGGATAATCTTATATTACTAATATTAGAAATACGAAAGTTTGTGAAAATGTTTGAATATTTGTTAAGTAAACTCAGAAAAAGCTAAATGGATTAGGCATACAGGTAAACCATATCCTGGATTAACACATAGGCTTCTTTTTATCCTGATAACTTGCTCTCATGGAAAATAATGTGGTTTTTATAAATAAAAGGCGCTGGCGTCTTACTGGTTGCGCTATAAATCGCTACAGTGTTTCGGGACTTGTAGTGGGAAGCCGCGAGGAACAACTAGTAAATCATAATTTTATTTTTCAGAATATGATAGTTGTACCTCATCAGACTCCACTTCCAGCAGGAAATATAAATGAGATATTTATGTATCGGTATTATGCTATATTCATGTAAGATACTATTGTTTCATGTGGAGATGTAAAACATATTTTTCAGGTATTAGTTAAAAAAAAAATACAATACTTAATAAAATAAAAACTTTATTCATTACGTAGGCATATAAAAGGCTCTTATGACAAGTCAATACATAATATTCATTTTTCAATTACTTAAATTATTTAGGGAACCAACACGGCCTAGCAGGTACAGAAGACATGGGCAGGGTGGAAAGGATTAGTTCCACTTTCCTTCCTTTCCTCCCTTCAATACTATTAACAATTTGTTCAATACACAGAATAATGCATGCATATATGTATAAGAAATAAAAAAAGTCCAAATCCGCCACCTGAAAACAAAAAGTATTTTACAAATCATTATTAAATCATTCTAGTTTGATGCTATAATCCTGTAGGATACTAAAATCCACCTGCATGGTGCACCTGGAAATATAAAGGAGGTATTAACAAATCATCATTAAGTATTTCCAATCTTGTGCTATAATCCTGTAGGGTACTGATGTATATTTAAATAAATAAAGCTTATTTTCAGTATTACATTCAAAATAATGTTTATGCATTGCAGGAAAAAGTAGCATGCTATTCAAATGGACAATAACCTCCAGTGAAATATTTTTTTTAATCTTTATAATGTAATAATAAAAGAAAAATATTAATTTTATAAAATGATGACAATGACTAACTACAATTAGGATGTTTAATTATAATTTAATTATTTGAGTGTAAAAAACTTCATTAATTGAAGTGCCTAGCTATAAAATCCTGCAAAATGGCAGAATTTCTACCCTGTCTAGGGTGTGGTTCAAAATTAATTGATTCAGATACCTATTCAATATCAGACACACTTTCTTCTGTGGCATATGTCTCTCTTTGAGCAATTACAATGATGTGCAACACTGCAAGAGCCACAATAGTATTCTTCACATTGCCTAATTTACAGACATGCCTTGGAGCAAGCATTGGAAGCGCTGTTTCCACATACCAAAGCAACCCTCCACAACATTTCTTATTGAAATATGTGCCTCATTATATTTCTCTTCAGCATGACTAAGTGGTCTCTCCCTGAATCTCCTAGAAGTATACCCCTTAACTCACCTGCTACAAAACATTCTTTGAGGGTCGATTCATTAAATATCTGGGAGTCATGAGTGCTGCCTCGCCACCTAAAAACAATATCCCTGATCCGAAGACTAGTATCACAGGTAACCTACAACAATTATTATCTTGTTTATGCAATAAAGTAAAGCCTATCGTAGTTTACTTTATATATTCCTGAAAATCTTACCTGAACATTGAGGGAATATCCTTTTCTATTTATGTAATATTGGGCTGCATCACCACCATGTTTTTTTATTTATATATGCATGCAATCAATACAACCAATTACAGATGGGAAGCCTCTTACATGGTGGAATTCTGTCATTAGCTGTTGTTCCTCTGCAACAGAAATGGGCATCATTATATAATCTGCAGCACGTCGTGCGAGCGCACGCGCTACTCTGCTAAATATGCGGCTGATAGTGGCTTGAGATAATCCATAGAGGTCTCCAGCATCTTCTTGAATCTGTAAAGAAAACGAGTCTTAAAAGTAACGCATCATTAGGTATACCCAAGTTTGTATGAATATCGAAAAGGATTAACTTACCTCTTACCTTTACGGTGCAGCTGTAACTCTTCGCAGACTAATTCAATTATAAAAGCAGCCGTTCGTTTGGAAAAAAGATACCGTTCACGGAATTCCTCGTCATCCAGAGAAAACGGATCAAACTCTGACGATAAACTTTTCTACGTGAAATATTTTCAATTACTGCAATGCTATGCAGGGTTTGTAAGGCTTCCATTATTTATACACAAGTAAATAAAAATACTTCTTGAAACGAAAATTATGCGCTACGAGATCGATGTGTTGTTTACTTTAAATCGACTGACAATTGACATCGGAAATCGGTGCCAAACACGAAACAGCTGACCGACGGCGGCCATTTTTTTGTTACGGAACGCTTAAAGAAGGGGTCTAGCTCCTATAAATCAAAGCAACTTCACCGTAGGCTTATAGGCCGTTTTAGCGCTTTTGAACCATTATGAATAACATTTTTTTACAAGCCTCTACTAACGGTCCTATAAAGTTCCGAAGAGTCATTATGAATAAGACCGATAGTTTGCAGAGGTTTTCCTTTACGTGTGCTATAATACTTTGCTTCTTGCCAAATTTCATGATTTTATATCAACGGAAGCCTGTAGGTTTTGATTCGCTTGTGAAAATTTACTGGTGGTAGGTCTCTCATATGTAAGAGTCCGCCTGGGTGGGTACCACCGCAATGTCTATTTCTACCGCCCATATTATATATAATATAATATAAAAAAAACGCAAAATATCCTAATAAACGATCATATATTTTGATCGCGTTGACTTATGAGTTTGATTTTGTACAGCTGAAAGAGACCGTAGACCTGAGTATTTGATATAAATTTCAACTTGATATATCTACGCGTTCGTGAGAAAAAGGGTCTTGATATTAAGACAGACGAACAACAAAGTGTTCCTATAAGGGTTCCTTTTATCCTTTTGAGGTCCGGAACCCTAAAAATGGTTTTGAGTCACCTAGGAATGAAACCTTTCGACCCACACCCCGTATATGCTCCAACTAGACTAAGAAGGTACATAAAATCGTCTATGTATCAGATAGCCATGTACAGTATTATCGATCGATGAATATAGGTTTTGTTGTGAAATCACATCTATATTTTATAGTTTAAAGTGCATTTTTGTTTGTACTTAGCTTGATTTTGATTCAATCAACCCTTATTTCGTCAATTTGCATGTAGGCTGGGTGGTGTAAAGGTCGCCACTGGACACAAAGTCTGGAGATCCGAGTTCGAGCCTCGGCCACGGCCGCCGTGTTCTTTTTATTTTTGTTATTTTTTACTTTAGTAACCTACTTGGCTATGAAACTAGTGGGATTCTAGGAACGATTTTTGAAATAGGCATTATTTTTAATTAACAAAACGTTTAATTTGATAATCGTAGTTTATAGCCTTTTTGACTATAAGCTCGACCAACAACGAAAATAAGTTTGAAAAAAAGTTATCGTTGAAGTAATATCTGCCTTGTATGATCTATTTACACCACTGAATGTAAGAGTGTAAAAAAACTATTATGATTTTATTTTTATAAAATAAATTGTTAACTTTCAACGGTACAAATTTGGAAAATAATTATAATAAAATTCAACAAACATTTGAAAACATACTTCACATCTTGATAAAATTTTAATTATAATATTTAAATTGCGATAAATCGAAATGATTTATTATTAGTAATAATCATTCAACGCAAGAATCATTGAAAACCATCATTATTTTATTTTATCTGAATAACAATTTTCTTAAACCGTGTTTTCATAATGATGAAAATAAGTACTGAAAACGATTGCTCCGGTCGTCTTCCCCAAAGGCCGTCACTACCTGTCGTCATATCGGGCACAAATTCTACACTTAAAAAAGCAATATCACTTTGCCTGAGCCGTGGATCGAATGGGAGACCTCAGCACTGCAGTTGTATTGCAACATAATTAAGCAACCGAGGCAAACCGGTTAAATATATATTTTATTTATTTCTTCCTTTATTACATTTACAGACATTATCATTACAAGATGACACCAAAGCAACAATATCCAAGTTAAAAAAATCTTAACATAGAAAGAAAAAACACCACTTAAATATTAAGAACATCAAACTAATAACAATAACTAAGTTAATACAATTTGAACATTGCGAACTTACTCTATGGTTTCAAATATGAGTTTGTGTGGTTACTTGGAATTCTGTCTCCTTAAACTATGAGCGATAGTCCCAACTATATCAGAAGGAGTTTAGTCATGATCCTCCACTTAAAACAGTTTCCCAAGACTTTGCCGATTGGAAATCTATCCCTTTCTAGCCGGTTTCGGCCACGGCGGCCAATCTCAACGGAGATCAGCCAGATACGCAGGAGATATTATAGTGCACAATTGTGTGCGCAATACACAGGTGCACTCGCTATTCCTTTACTCTCATAGTCCGGTGAGACGGCAATCCAACATGACCGGAGAGAGATCAGGCGCAGGACCAACGGCTTTACGTGCTTTCCGAGGCACGGGGGTATCACACCGCCAACTTCCTGACTCCGAGCTGCGACTGAGTAATTTTTAAGATGGAAAAACCCAGTCACAATGTTTTTGATGCCGATGGGAAAAGCCCTCCAACATCTAGAAACAATATCACAAAGTATTCAAAAACTTTATTGATTTTAAGAGTTCACGGCTCTATTATTGGCCAGGCTACTGCTACTTGAATACTAAATCTGGCCACCTCCAATCGCCGCTTAATCACTACCTATTTTCCACCTGCATAAAATATTATGGAAGATTTTTGTAATTTGCTGATTGGAAAAACATATGAATATTTAATTGCCTTTCGAGTAGGATGGGGTATTTTTTATGACCGACGAGATGCCTGATGGTAAGCGTTACGAGTTGCCATTACGAGTAGCAAAACCAACCATGAATAATAAAGCGCTGCTTAGCATCGTATGGCGCTCGAAACCCTGAGACGTTAGATGTCGCTTCTTATTATACCTACCCAATAAGTACACTGGTTAAAATTTCCTACAAACCGGAAAACAACAGATCCCCGAGACTCGCCAAGCTTCAGCGCTCTGTCATTATTTCGTGCCACTGCTGATCCTAGCTTAGAGGACTTGCAGTGGCGGGTGTGAGGATGGGTTAGTCTCTGGAATCTGTACCTTAGGTATTGTTAATGGGCAGCTGTGACGCTTCCCGTTAGCCGAGCTGCTTGCTCGTCTCGTCTTTCATATGTGAAAAATACTAATTTCCCTATTAGGGTTCGTAGCATGAATAATACACATTTCGTAAAGATTATTTTTATTGAGTAAAATTGCCAGATATATCATGAATACTTAATTTTAGACAGTTACACTACTTTTAACTGCGACTACAATATTACGTAAACGAAATGAAGTTGAGATAAAGACGGAAACATTTTATAGTGAGGAATGACTTACGAAAAGGATAAATTCAGGAAAGGGAAAAGAGAAAGGATGATTAATTTGGAAAGAGAACGCAAGGAAGATAAAGTTTGGCAACGAATCATAATACATATTGCCGATTCCTCAAATTTTAATACTAGAATGTGAAATGGATTGCTTATCCTCTAAAAGCAGCATCAAGTGTAGACGAATAATGTTGAGGTCGCTACCAAGGAATCCAGAATTTTGAATTTCCTGGAAGAGCGAAGACTTGAACGATATGCCGCGGCGCTGTCGAGGACTAGGGACGGGGATGGTACCAGAATATCAATGGACTGAATGGAATTTTGTGTTTCAGACTTTTGTTTAAACTTTAATAAATATAAGTAAAATATCATAAGTGCAGTATGCAGTAACAAAATATTCGCCATGCAAACAGTTCAGGACGTATAAATTTTCGCAATAGCATAAGTAAAAAAATATTTAACAGACGCAAAGCGCGGATGCCATCAGTCTTCATAGGTGGCCTTGGGCCAAACAAATTTTAGAGGTTTACCAAAAGTTCTTTAGATTGCCTCAAAATAAATTCGAAAAACACAAATCTCAGCATTACTGATCTCGACAATGACCTAATTAGTCATCATCATCATCGTCGTCGCCGTCCTCCTCATCATCAGCGAAGGGCACCCTCGCGTAGCTAAGGATGTCGCAGAGAGCAGTGCGGGTCCCTTCGAAATCCATCTTGGTCCTGAGGATATTCAGCACCTCGTCGACGGTGAACACCAGGTACCCGAAGGGATTCTCCTCAATCAGCCGCACGTAGTATTGGTTACTTTGGTCGTCCTCATCAGGCGCGATATAGTTAGCTGGGCGCAGGTTCACCAGCTCCGGGTTCCTAAAGAGATCGGCATCGGCTGCGAAGATAGCTCTCAGCAGTTGCTCCTTGGTGAGCACTGAAATTCATAAAATTTTATCTGATTATTAATTTATGTAACTCTTGTAAATATATACTCGAAGGTATTTTTTCGGATTTTTGCATCATCGGATGTACAATGTCAAAGATGCACATGTTACGTTCTCATTTAGATAAATATAAGGAAAATATGGGTGCTTATCGGAAGAACAACGGAACGCTAGCATCAAGTCATAATGGAATTTGAGAGACGTTACCAAGCCCAGTATACTGAAAGGGAGATGGGCGATTAAATTTGGGGGTTGATAAGATAAACTTCTGTTGAACATGACAGGAAAAGCAAAACTGTTCATTTTAAACATTTGGACTCTATTTTAAGACAAATAAATCATAAATTGTCGTTCGTTGTCTTTAATAAATCTTATTCGAAATGGTTCGATGAACCAAATTGTATGTATTTTTAATTAGTTGGTTATTTGCATTTTTGCCACACATAAGCAAATATAAAACTATTTCTTGCTCTTATTCTTATTTCTAGTCATAAAAGCAATGAAAATAAGGTATACATATCCCATGCGCAAAAATGCTGTCGACCGGTGTTATCTATTAACTATTGACTGGAGCACTGCAATTAAAATAGAAGAACTAATAAAAATAAGCCATTTTTAGTTGATAATTAGGTTGTAATTGTTTAATTTCAAAATCAGGACGTTTGCTCCAGGCCGGCCGGCCGGGGTCCTGCACGATGCACATGCGCACCGTGCTGGGAGCGTCGCCCGCCATTCTATTGCACTCATTATTGATCTATGCACCCGACACGGAACTAATATAAAACATAATATTGTTTGTACGGAATACGCACGGCGAAAACTGGGTACACTAGTTGCGCCTCTGCCTACCCCTTCGGGGATAAAAGGCTTGAGAATGCGTTAAATATTGTTTGTAAGGGAAGTCTTTGGATTTAATTACCAATATGAAGGAGTTATATACCATATATCATACAATATACCATAGTCATTTGATTGCAACATATTATAAAATAAACACCACAAATAAATCAGAATATTAAAAATAACTCAACAAAGCAACTTATAAACAACAAAAAAACAACAAAATAAACAAACATTACCTCGCTCAAGCTCATAAAGACATCAACAATACTTACAAACATCGCTGACGATCTTGAAGCCCATGATTGACAACCGTCAGGTACCGAGATGATTTATCGCGCGCGGGATGCGGCCTTCACGATCGCGTTCAGCGAGCAAATGCCGCGGGAGCCTGACTTCCCCGCGCTGTTAGTGTATTGATCTAAGTTTCTAGTGCACCTAGCGCTACCTGAAAGTACCTCTTCCTATCCCTACCCAATCTTTGGGTTAATAAAGCAACAGGCAAAGAAGTAAAGAGCAACAGGCTCCGAAGTTGCCTAGTGTGATAAGAAATGCCTGGATAAGATTGTTTTTGTTGAGTGTTTTGGCACTTTGCTTGTCGCATACTGAGCGGCCGAGCCATTGCGATGCGTGAGCGATAATAGCGAGACCCTATTCGTCGTTGAAGTTTATGATTATTTGAATAAGTTTGAAATGACGTTGTTATTTGTTTTCGTAGCCATTTATGCATTATTACTAATACGTGTCAAAAAAAACCTATTTCTTGTCTAGATTCGTATTTTACGGAATTGAATTAGTTTTTATAAGGTATATTTTACCGCCCAACCACTTGCTCCTTAGATGGAGTCAAAAAGGCAACGTGGGCCGTTAAACCTTATCAATAGTATGAATTGGAATGTGAACATAATTCTTAAGGATCAAAATTATGGGATTAGTTTGGTCCATTCGAATTATTATTACTCATTCGTTAAAATATAATATATATAATCACGTAAAAGATTGAGTAGATAGAGAGTGACATTAGAATAGATAGTACGAGTATCAGGCGCACATCATTCTGACATTAAAATTAGTCATACATGTAACAATTAATGTAACATGCGATTTTTTTCATAATGAGGCTTGACATCTTACGACATAAGATGGCAAAATATGAACTCCCTTATCAATAGATCAATAATTTCTAGATTTTACTGACCTATTCAAGTGGAGGTCGTTTCCAGAATTATAAGACGTACCGGAGCGCTGTTACGGGATAACCGATACCGATCAACCGAATACATACCGAATCAACTAGATAGCGGCCTGGATAATAAAGAGTGATAATATGGTAAATCATTATGTTGGCCATCTATCTTTTTTGGCAAAAAAAATACCGACTGAGTTACATCTGGTGCCGAACGTGGGCCCCTAAATGAAATAGAGCTAAAGGAATCATTTTTATTTAATGCACTTAACACATTCAAAATTCTAAAATAGTATATTGTAATGTTGTGCACATTACACGTTACATGGTTTTGTGAAATATTAATAAAATATTTCGTATAGGAGGGTTAGACAAAATTTTACCTGGCAACATAGAGCTCAGGTTGGCCAACTTAACAGCTAGAGGTAAACTAACTCTGAACGCTCTATAATATTTGCGGCTGAGTTTTTCATAATGAATGAGATTTCCGTAGTCCCGAACAATTCCTTCTTCTTACTAATTACGTTATACCCTTAACTCTCAAGACAGGCAGTGCTTCCGTGAATCTTCAGGTATTGTTGGTGTATATAGGCGGTAATTATCACTTAGCACGTGTGACCCACTTGCTTATGGACTAACTTACAAAAAACAGAATGGCGTCATAATACCAAAATAGCATTAAGCATAAATATTATAAAAACCGGACAAGCGCGAGTTGGAGTCGCGTAGCGAGGGTTCCGGTAAACTTGTAGGTAAGGTATCTAATTATATAAGTTCATTAGTTCGCCAAAATTAATTAATGAAATTTACATTTACACATTAAATTTAAATTAAATTAAAAAAAAATTGAAAATTCGATTTTTTTTAGTATTGAAATGCAATGAAATGAAATAATTTATTCGAACCCATAAGATGTTATACATTATTTAGATTCCGTCAATATTAACTCTACCACCAGTTCGGAAAGCAGTTCTCACTAGAGAAGAACGGGCAAGAAACTCTAGTGTTGGTCTTTTCAAAATCAGTTCAAGGTATAAAATACAATGCATTATGTAGAGAAAAAAAATACAATTCAGTATTTGTTTACTTTTGTTTAGAGCAGTTCATTTATTAAAGTACATATTTATGGTTTTCAGATTTTTCCCATTACAGGTACTGTAAGACCTTACTTTTTACCAAATTTCATGATTCTAGGTCAACGGGAAGTACCCTATAGGTTTTGATTCCCTTAAGAAATGGCAAAATTTGCGAAAATATGCGACATAAACGCTCATATATTTTGATCGCGTTGGCTTACAAGTTTGATATTTTTTCACAGTTGAAAGAGACCGTAGACCCGAGTATTTGATATAAATATCAACTTTATATCTCTACGTATTCCTGAAAAAAGGGTCTTGCTAGACAGACGGACAGCAAAGTGATCCTATAAGGGTTCCTTTTTTCCTTTTGAGGTCCGGAACTCTAAAAAGAGCGAATGTGCGATAATATATTATTTTTATGGAAACGCTTGTATATCGCATTAATGTTATATTAGCTACCGTGCTAGATGTGGCACAAGCTTCGCGGCGCTACAGGTGAGCGCTTCAAGCTCTTTATACCCACTAAAATGATCTCATCTTTATTGACTATTACAAACGCGTGACTATGAGTGGGAGGGTAGGAGTGGAGGGGGTGAGAAGTGAAGGAATAGTTTATTTTTCGTGGGCAGTTCATAAAAAACTACCTAATATTGTAATAATAATATATAATCAAATCCTTTTGGTTCACGCAGTTTTTTTTTTTTTATTGCCAGTATAGGCAGACGAGCTAGCGGCCCGCCTGATGGTAAGCGGCTACTGCTGCTCATAGACTCGGCGATGTCAGGGATAGACAAGCCGCTGCCTACCGTGGGCAAAATTGCTGTCATTATCATATACATATTTTATCAGTAACATTGGAAAAAAAATATTTAGTAGTTTATTCCACACAGCATTTAATCTATAAATCCAATGATAGATGAAATTTAATAGAAACTTAAAAATAAACCTTAAAAATCTTTTACCAATAATCAGATTGAGGTTTTGATTTTAGACACTATTTATTTAACTATACTGTTGAATGTCTTTGTGTATTTCACAGGTAGAAAACTAAAACCTTATCCAGCTCTCGTTATGGAACTTCTTGACTTTTAGGTTTATATTTAGTGCCATTTATCGGTGGAAATTATATGTTATAAAATAAATACTATACACCATTTATAACTAAATTATTGTCTTGGGCCGATATTCGAACAGTCAGATGAAAGTTATAAAAACACTTTTGATAGGGAACGTGCACGACGTAAGCTCTGCCATCTGGTGGCGCAATCTGAAAGTTTCATCCTATCAGTACTTGGCATTGACGTAAAATATTCATAATATTAAAAGGAGCGAGAAATTACATTTAATTTGTTAATAATGTATTTTTTTATGTATATATGGATGCTCCAAAACATAAAAATAAACAAATCTAATGGCGGAAAATTCTATTACGTTCTTAAGAATTGTACCCAAGTATCATTTAAAGTACGTACATGTAAAGTACCTTAAAAGCTTCATAAATTAATAAAAGCTATGAAATATAAGGATGAGTATGAGTTCCAAAAGCATTTAGAAATGTCTCGTTATGTAATTTGTAAAAATAAATAAGTTTTGTTTTTAATATTCATTACAAACAAATCTGTAATTAAGAGAATATAACCTCATAATTTTGCTTAATAACATTTAAATAACTGGCTGCCATATAAAAAAAGCATAATCTGGCCAAGCTGCCTACCAATAATAATCGGCTGGAGTACATATTCTATAATTTTTGTAATATTAAAAATATGATATTTGCCTTTTTTACGCCGATTTCGTGTCTAATTACCTTTTTATTCTGCTATAAACTTTCGCTTTTCTGTAAAATTATTACGCTGTATCGATATTCAAATGTGTGTTTTATGATAATTTCTGATTAAAATAACGTTATCTTGCAGGAATTCAATCACTTGAAATTTTTCATCATCTGGCCCAATACAACGGAGTTTGAAAATTTTACGATATCTTTTGAAATATCCCTGTGAATATAACGACGCCTAATAAGCCGCACTGGACAGTACTAGACAACTATATAAAACACATGCGGGGGCACGTATTTTGGCGAAGAAGAGCGACGCAAACGTGTGATCTGGCGATTGTAAAGAAAACAGCGAATTAATGTGTTCTTCTATGGGTATTCTGCGTATTGGTACCTTTCGTAACCGAAATATAATCGATAAAAAGGCTATTAACTATTATTAATTATCCCCACAATTTTGAAACTCAATAAACAAACAACCAAGTTTGTATTATTTTCAAATTTCTCATTTGTACGACCCTAATTAATCTGGATTTATCTACCTTTTAAGGCCAGATGAATTTGAACTCGTCAGATGAATTAGATTTCAACTAAAAGAAGGAAGCTCTTCGGCACATTAGGGTTGTCTATGTGCTACCTTAGATGAAAAATACCCTCATATCAACCCCAACCATTCCAGCGTAGAGCCTCTGCAGCCAGTCTCCTTAAATGGAGGGTTCTAAAGTCCTCGTGAATCGTAAGACGCCTTCAGAGTCTACAACAATGATAGACCAATCTCTAGCACTGCCGTTTATCTTGAGATTGCATGATGTAAAGGATGTAGAATAAAGAGCGCAACCACATTCTTCTACTGCGTGCCCACAACTCTTAATGGCCTCATTAGTTACCTCGTACAGGGGATATCGCCGTGGAATTTATCAATCACCCCCAATCCACACATGGAGAGTAGCTGGCCAGTCGTCACACTGGCGCATCTTACATCACATCTGGTGAGGGAAGCATATTCCTTCCTTGAAAAGATCTGAACGCAGATGTTTCTCACCGTAAATTAGGATCTCCAGCTGACAATCATAGCTGTACTTAAGGTCGGCGGAAATTTGGAAGAAGAAAATCAGATATGTAACCTTTAACACATACGGCTTGACTTCAATTTCTTATGTAGGACTCGATCCAACGTAAGAGGCTGTCATGTATATCGCCCTTCCAAAGCTTCTCCATTAATGAGTCATGATTGATTTTGTCGAGTGCCTTGGGGAAATCCTTATACACTGACTCTACCTGAACATTTTTATCCATGGCATTTAACAAAATCTCTGTAAATGTAACTCTTATCCGCAAATCTAAGAGGTAAGCGGATGTGCAACTAGCGCACTCACTTTTCACCATGTGTAATCCGTCCTGTGATGTGATAGGGGCAAGCCTATCTCCATATATCATATATCTGAGTCCGGGCTGACTGAGCAGAAAAACCCAATATCACTGTCCAAACCGGGACTCGAAACCAAGACCACAGCGTTAGTCATTGCAACTACGCCTCCGAGGCAGTCGATACAAATGTATAAATAGTACCTAACGTCGCAAAGCTTCTAGATTTTTCGATGCTTACGGCGCATGTGCGATTCCGCAACAATAAAAATGTATAACTTGCAATATATCACCCAAAATTATATAACGCTTGAGCCAGGATCCGGGAACAAAAAAGCGGAGCTTCCCCAGAAAGCTTCTCGAACGTTCCATTCGTGATGCGCATGCGCGCTCCTTAAGCAATCACAGAAAAGCCGACACATCACGCCACCCTACATTTTATTGATTGACCCGAAACCTTTTCGGAAACCACGCCCTGTCCTAGATTTAAATGCCAGGTTATGTAACAGGCTCAGGCTCGAATAAACAAAGGATGCGAAGCTTACTTGTAACAAAGAGAAATGGCTGGAAATATTAAACGGTTTGGGCATAGGCGTAGATTTTGGGCTAAACGTAAAAAGAAAACAAGGTAGGTAACATCTTTGCATTCAGAGAAGTCAGAAGTAGTGTCTATTACTTTTTAGGGGTATAGTTGCCACAGTTATTAAGAAAAAGCCAATCATTGTTTTGATATATTTTATTTATCTAATATTGTCGACGTGAAGTTATAAACATAAAACATACGCTGTATCTACCCGGAGCATTATATCTTTAAAGAAAGCAAATTACCCTCAACTTTTAACCGAACTATACAATCAAACGTATATGTTTTAAGAACCTGTAGTCCTTAGTAGAAAACATATACCGTAAAATGGAGTGGATCAGGGCAGAAGGGTGTATCGGAATAAAAATAAAAACATAATAACTCAATGCAGTACATACTACATATCTTCTTCAATAAATACTTTAAGATTTGAATTTAAACCTTTGATTTAGGTTATAATTTTATGAACCAATATTTCAGCTATTCTCAAAGTTACATACACTCTCGTACTAATTTACCCCATATAAACTGTACTGGTGGTAGGTCTCTCATATGTGAGAATCCGTCTAGGTGGGTACCACCGCAATGTCTATTTCTATCGCCAAGCAGTAGTGTGCATGCACTGTTGTGTTTCGGTTTGAAGGACATTGTAGCCAGTGTAACTACAGGACATAGTGAGACTTAACACCTTATGTCTCAGGATGACGAGCGCAGTGGAATGCCACACAGTACTTTGTAACTTAAGGTGCTGGATGGTGTTGCTACTGTTTATGGGTGGTCGTATCGCTTACCATCAGGCGAACGGCAGGCTCGTCTCGTCATTCAATGCAATAAAGAAAAACACGTTAAAGAAAACAAAAATCATTACATAAATTACTTTTCTAACCTACTTTACTCAAAGGATTTTTGCGAGAGCGAGTACGGGTTGAGAAGCCCGACCTTGACTTGCTCCGCGACACCCTCCAATAATATTTTACGTACGCTAAGTCATATAGGAATAGACTCGAATGTTATGGTAATAAGAACTATATTTGCAGCTAAAAATTTATTTCTTAAAAATTTATAACAACCACATTTATTGTGTGACATTGAACATCAAAGTTTCAGTAACTCTATAGGATATCAGAAATAGGGGTTTCTTAACGATATACATTTAAGCACATTTGATTTGTTAATAGAATATCATAAAAATAGCCGAATACATCACAAGAGTCCTGTAGTCGTACAGAAATACTCAATATTATAAAATAATGTATAAGTACTCAATATAATAAAATTTACATTCGATACGAACCTGTGAAACTAGGTTTTAATAATAACAAAATTTTCATTGAAAATTCTGCAAAGCCGAGTTGATAAAATTATTGTGTTCATTAAAGTAAGTTTTTAACCAATTGCGAGAAACAGTATTATAAAACAGTATTCTTAAACTTTCTCTTTTTAAATTCGTAATGTTCCGTTTTTTTCTAACTAAATTTGTTTATCTCATTGTATTTAATTAAATAAAATATACAATGCAGTAAGTATTGAAAAAGAAAAACAGAGATAGAAAAACCCAGTGAAGTGTTAAATTATTCGTACAATAGAAGGTGAAAATGAGGAGTTTGTATGTGACATCTACAAAAACACATTCAATTCTACAAAATGTAAAAATCGCTGCACACAAAAATATACACATTAAGGCGTAATATAAATGAATTAGCTCACAGATCGCGAAAGATGCCAATGCAACAATACAAATAAATGAAAGTCCTCTTGGACAGGGAGGGATTAACACATTGACAGAATCACATTCACAGAACATTATGCATAAATCCTTCCATGAAGTGTATCTAGCTCATACACGATAGACGGCTTACAACAGTTTCTCAGTTGGTTCCTCTTCGCTGGCTGGCGCGGATAGCACGGTCGGTGCAAGGGGCTTGGGCGGCTCGGGGAAATGTCGCCTCTCGCCCTGAGGCATCCTGATCAGCTCCTGGCGGCCGGCGAGCCGGAAGCCGTCGTTGCGCAGCACCTTCAGCAGCGCCTTGCGCGACACCGTGATGTTGTACTCCCTCTTTACCACACGTGTCAGCTTGTCGATGGTGGGTATCTCTTTCTTGAAAACGTAAAACTCATATAACTTGCGTCGAATCATCCGCAGTTGATATTCAGTGACGATATCATCGTCTGGCTTCGTCGGGGAGCATGGGGCCGGCGTGACCAGCGGGGTCGGTGTGTCTGACTCCAGCGCCATGACGGGTGCTGTAGGCCGCCCGCTTGCCGCCTCCGCTTGCGCCTGTTGTTGCATGCAGGCTATGAACCGCTCCACCTCCTGGTCCGCCAGTTCTTCCTCCGCGAGCAGCTCGGCGAGTTCGCGCTCCTCGGGATCTGCAATGTATACAAACAACACACGTCGGTTACGTACACAAACATTATGAATATTAAACGCACAATAACAACTAAACCATAAGCACCCATATTGTCACACGTCAACTGTTCCGGAATATAAGAGAAGTTGTGTTTGGCGTGGCTAGTGCTTTAAACTTTAAACTTTAGCTCGCGCAGTCCCGGCGGCAAGTCCGCCCTCAGGTCCCCGCCGTAGGTCCCCGCCGCGAGCTAACGCGGCCCGAGCGCTGCACAGGCGCGGGTTGCTCGTTCCAACTGCACCATATTGATCGCTGCACTCGGCACTCGGCCATTACATCCACTCCGGACAGGTATCAGAGAGCACCAGATGTGCTGTTACTGAGACTTGATAAAAAGATTCCTATGTTCAACATAAAATTAATCATAAAAGAATTTGAATACGTTGTGGTGAACCGATTAGTGCAGTTTGTCTTATTTCGGAAGTGAGTTTAACCAATTTAGTTAAAATTTCATATACTCAGTGACGTTCAACAGGTGGTGTTTTGTGTTTGAAGTATTTCATACATGATACAATGATACGAAACTAGTGAATTTGTTACCTAACTTAAAGTAGAATTTGTTAATTTGCATAATCATAATATTAAACAAGTTAGTGTAATGTGTTGGTGTCTTACCTGATTGTGCTTGCTCCGTCACTCCGACCACTTTAAACACACTTTGAGTGAATATAGGACAAAATGTCTAATTTCCTCGTTTTCGAATACGTAGTTTATCGATTTAATAAGAATAGTGTAAATAAGAAAAAAAATTATATTATTGTAAAAAAAGCGTGGGTTGCTTTTTAAGATATTATCAAAGTGATATATAATACTTCTACTCATATTATATGTCAATAAAATATTTATAACTATTATCACCATGCACCCCACGCTTTTTTTTACAATAAAATAAATTTTTTTCTTATTTACACTATTCTTAATTCAAATTTATTTTCTATTTTTTAGTTCGGTTTTCTATAGAGCGTGTTTTTTAGTTTTTTTAAACTATTATTTATTTTTAATTTTTTAGTTCTGTTCTACTATTGTCCAACAAATGTCACTAAAAATATATATAAATTGTCAAAAATCTCATTTTGCAAATTAAATAATGTAATAATCTTATCAAATTAGTGTATTGTTATCGGTCCTCGACAAACCTACAAAGTTTGAATAAAATCTGACCGTTTAAAGTGGGTCAAAATCGCGCCCAAAGGAGTCGGAGTCGGAGAGTTACAAACATACAAACATACAAGTGAAGCTAATATAAAGCGTGTAAAAAAATACCTTTATTGCAAAACATGAAAAGCCGTTTCTCCTTTCTTTTAATAAAAATAAAATGTCCCTAATTAGCCCAGGAACCGCGGGTTTTTATTGCGAAGGTCTAAAAGACTCATTAATTTTCTTAGGCCGACCTCGGAGTATTGATTTGATTAGCCCTAGACCCGCTGACGCCCTCTGGGCGTTGACGCAGGCCGCAATCCTGCCATTAATATTTTATAATTAAAGGAGTACTAGGCTTAATAGGTAGTATAACCGTATCTATCCAATGATGAATAAAGTGCCGCTGTTTTAATCCCCCCCAACACTATCCCTTAATTTTTAAAGTTTCATTGTTGAAAACTAATTACCAAAAGCACTTAAATTAATTTTATGGTAGTATTTGTTAACACAAAGAAAAAGTGCCGAACAAATTATTCAAGTACCTATATACTTAGATCACGATTCTAGTACAATAATATTATGCTCAGTTCATAATTTCTTACAATATTGCAAACATTTCCACCGTCATCAGGTGAATCTTCTGTCATTTCACCAGCCTAATAATATGTTTTTCTACTTTTCAGAGAATTCTGGAATAAGAAGTTACCGAAGAACCCTCGGACACGTAGAAGAGTGATTGCTGACGTGAACATAAAATAAGCAGCGCGGCGTCTCCGGGTCTCTCGTCCCTTCGGTGGCATCTGCATTGGATTTTCTTCGGTGTTGTATTGTTAAGACACAACTCTTATCTTACTTCTCTCTGTACTTGTTAACACAACCGAGACAAAATGTCTAGTGAAGAGACGTCGGCTGACCGCAACGTCGAGATTTGGAAAGTGAAAAAGCTGATTAAGAGCCTGCAGCAGGCGCGAGGTAACGGCACCTCGATGATTTCTCTCATCATCCCGCCGAAGGAACAGATCTCCCGCGTGTCCAAGATGCTGGTGGACGAGTTCGGTACTGCGTCTAACATCAAGTCGCGTGTCAACCGTGTGTCCGTGTTGGGTGCCATCACCTCCGTGCAGCATCGCATCAAGCTGTACCCGAAGGTGCCCCCCAACGGCCTAGTCATCTATTGCGGCACCATCGTCACCGACGAGGGTAAGGAAAAAAAGGTGAACATCGATTTCGAGCCCTTCAAGCCGATCAATACGTCGCTGTACCTGTGCGACAATAAATTTCATATCGAAGCTCTCTTGGCTCTGCTCTCGGATGACGTCAAGTTCGCGTTCATCGTGATAGACGGCAATGGCGCGCTCTTGGGCACCCTGCAAGGTAACTGCCGCGAGATACTCCACAAATTCAATGTGGACCTCCCAAAGAAACATGGGCGTGGTGGTCAGTCCGCTTTGCGTTTTTCTCGTCTTCGTATGGAGAAGCGTCACAACTATGTCCGGAAGGTTGCCGAAGTGGCCGCCAATCTATTCATTACGTTCGATCGTCCTAATGTCACTGGCATCATTCTTGCCGGTTCTGCTGATTTCAAGTCCGAACTGTCTCAGTCGGACTTACTCGATCCACGTCTGCAGTCAAAAATTGTAAAGGTGGTAGACGTGTCGTATGGCGGAGAAAACGGATTTAACCAGGCC
Source organism: Sphinx pinastri (assembly GCA_947568825.1). NCBI lineage: Eukaryota > Metazoa > Arthropoda > Insecta > Lepidoptera > Sphingidae > Sphinx > Sphinx pinastri. Next base: position 2,189,154 of record OX387614.1, on the reverse strand, counting down.
ATCGAGCTGGCCTCCGAGTCGCTGCAGCATGTCAAGTTCATTCAGGAGAAAAAGCTCATTAAAAAGTATTTTGAAGAGATTTCCCAGGACACCGGCAAGTACTGCTTCGGCGTGGTTGATACTCTGCATGCTCTAGAGCTTGGCGCAGTCGAAATAGTCATCTGCTGGGAGAATCTCGGTGTGCGACGCCACACGCTGAAGTCTCACGCTACTGGCGAAGACATTATATTGCATCTGACTCCAGAACAGGAGAAGGATAAGTCGCACTTCAATGATAAGGAAAACGGCCAGGAGATGGAGTTAGTGGAGAGCCAGCCGCTGCTTGAGTGGCTCGCTAACAACTACAAGTCTTTCGGAGCAACGCTCGAGATCATCACTGACAAGAGCCAGGAAGGCAGCCAGTTCTTGCGCGGCTTTGGAGGTATAGGTGGACTTTTACGGTATCAAATTGATTTCCAGTCCTTGCAGCTGGAGGAAGAGGAGATTGACTCGCTGTACGACCTGGACGACTATTAAGCGTGTCGCTGATGCTCTGCGACCGCTGTGCACAACGCCGCGCCCAGCTCATACGCCACACGTACATATTAAGCTATTTTCAAAATATTTTGTGTCTCTATTGCATGCTATATAAGACATACGAAATTTAAAATTAAGCTGTTTGGAAGAATAATATTGTCATGTGGATACATAAGTTAGGTTTACAACTTTAAGATTCTATTCCATGTTATCTTGTTTTATAACCATAATAAAAATGTTATTATTATTCAATAATTACAAATTCCATAGTAGAAAGTAGGTAGAGTTCTGTAGAGACTCATAATAATGTTATTTAAATTTAAATAGTTGAATCTGTTTAGTAGAATAGGAGTTCTTAAAAAGTTAATAAAGCGTAATGAAATATTAAAGCAACCGAGAGTCTTTTTTCACATTAACCTAAATATGGAATAATTATATAAATAAGAAGTGGACGATAGCCTAGTTGGGAATGGAACGGTCTGCCGAGACAATGTCCGGAGGTTCAAAACCCAAGGCATACATACACCTCTGACTTTTCGAAGTTACGTGTGTATTGTTTATCAATTATCGTTCGCTTTAACGGTGAAGGAAAACATCGTGAGGAAACCTGTGTGCTTAGTGCGAGTTCCTTAAAAACTATCGAGTAACTTTACCATCGCGTTAATCGAGCATACGTTAGTCACGCCGTAAAGTGACTACGTGTGAGTGTGAGTGACAAACATAGTTCTCGAATCGTATTGCGTTTACTCACCGTGAGCGCGTTAGTTTTTGTTCTTATATTGGCAGCACCGAGAGCGAATGTGATAAACCGACAAAATTAAATAGGTGTGTTGTTTGCCTATGTTATTCGTATAGTTTCGTACTTCCAAAGAGGCCGGCTTATACGTCGTCTCACTTATCAAATGTCAAGTAAACATAGTTTGAATGTTTATGTTATTGTAAATTTTGGTCGCCTAGCAACCGCAGTGTTTAGAAATCGAATGTATTTATTAATTATAATTTATATTATATTTTCGTACCAGAGCCTAGGTTACCTCTTCAATATAGATAATGCGCATCTTTTGGGAATCATTATTATCCATTGGGCCGCTGGTAAGATCCCGATGCAAAATAAAAATAGTGCTGTGAGGACCTACAATAACAAAGTTTATGCTAGGATATGGACAATACAAGTGGCTATGAATTTTAAATGCGATATTACATATTATACCCATACCTTTAGGTATGGTAAATCCCGTGGACTGCGCACCGTACCAACGTTTCAATCCTGGAAGAACTGAACATCAAAGAGAGGTTATCGTCGACTGTGCAATTACGAATCCTCAAGTTCTTCGGACACATAAGCCGAAACGAGGACTCCATGGAACGATTGGTGGTTCAAGGAAAAGTAGATGGCAAAAGAACTCGTGGACGCGCTCCTAAACGTTGGACAGACCTTATTAAAACTATGACGTACTCCTCTATACACAAATGCTTCCACTCCGCCAAACATCGAGACATATGGCGACGCATCGTGAAAACGGCAGTTCATCAATCGGCCTTAACATGACCACGACCACTCTGTCAAGAGTGCACGACTAAGAAGAAGAAGAAGAAGACCTTTAGGTACTTCCAAGGTAACTCCCTGAGAATATTTTTAATTATTAAGCGTCTAACTCTTTAAACAAAAATCTAAATAGTTTCTTTGAAAGCCGATATCTTTTGCTAAATTCAGTGTTCGCGAGATCATTTACTAAATTTTAATTATACTTACTGCGGGCCTTTGCAAGAAAATTAGAAGTGTTATATCTTGGGACCCAGCATTTGCAAACATCCTCCAAGCAGAAAAAAAGCGTGGTGACTATTTGTAACTCCATAAATCCACAAACACAACACTTCTAATAAAATACAATGATTTACAATCCACTCTTACTGTTAAAACCTAGGTGAATAACTTCACCACCGCGTAAGTGAATAAGTTAACCGTTCGAACTGTCAAAAGTGGAAAATTGGCAACTCGCACTCGCAAAAGCACGGTTTACGCGCGTTAACTTGCTCGCTCGTGTATTTATTCGGTCGCCGCTATCGACAGAGTCACATAAACAAATCTCGCACTCACAAATTATGTTTCTCTTGGTTGACACTAGGCGGCGCTGATCAAATGCCATACAAAATCACGTTAACTTTAACGCGATCGAGGCGTTAGAAAAACTCGCACTAAGCACACTGCATACTTGAGAATTCTCCATAAGAATTTCGAGGGTATGTGAAGTCTGCCAACCTGCACTAGGCCAGCGTGGTGGACTAAGGGCCTTAACCCCTCTCAGTTGTAGAGGAGGCTCGTGCTCAGCAGTGGGCAGTATATAATACAGGGCTGATTGCATTGCATTGCATTGCAAATATGGAATATGAATAGGTATACTCCTAATATTCACTTATTTGGATCCAGTTTCCTTATACCCCTGAAAATATTTTTATGACACCGAAATTACGGTTGGGTTGTAGCCTCGAGCATGTCTTTCTATTGCTTTTTTAATCTACATTTATAAATAACCTTTACCATGCGAAATAATTAATAATTTAAATTTTCGTTTTTGATAATTTCCATGTTCTACGACGTAGTCCTTCTACGATACTAGGTCATCTTTTATAGCGACAATAATAATGAAATCAGCCTTTATACTATTTCGCTTTGCACTTGCCTATGCTACTAATGAAGTTATGATAACCATCAAGCTACCACAGTTTGTAAGACCAATATAAGATTATTGACTGCCTCGGTGGCGTAGTTGTATTGCGTACGCGTTAAGAGTACCATTTGCGCGCTGAGGTCCTCGGTTCGAATCCTGGGTCGAGCCTAAAACATTTTGACTGGGTTTTTCCATCTTAAAAAAATGACCCAGTTGCAGCTCGGAGTCAGGAAGTTGGCGGTGTGATACTCCCGTGCCTCGGAAAGCACGTAAAGCCGTTGGTCCTGCGCCTGCTCTCTCCGGTCATGTCGGATTGCCGTCTCACCGGACTATGAGAGTGAAGAAATAGCGAGTACACCTGTGTATTGCTCACACACTTGTGCATTTTAATATCTCCTGCGTACATGGCTGATCTCTGTTGAGATTGCCCACCGTGGCCGAAACTGGCTAGGAGGATTATGTATGTATGTTATTATGTATAAGATTATAAAAGCAACTCTCAGATTTGCAGTTTTATTGATGAGAGTAAGATAAAATAAAGCCCAAGAACAAATCTACGAAGAAATACGGCAATAAGCAGAAAATACCAATAGTTCATAAATGGATAGGAAGAAATCGCCGATAGCGATAACTGTCATTTTATTAATATTATGTTTTATTTGTGTATAAGAAAGTCCTAAGTAAATAAATACATTTTCTCTATGGCCTATGCTAACCTCCCCTACGCCTGTTACTAGTTTATGCTGAGTCCTGGCTTACTTAGAGCCCGCAGTACACAACTACTCATACAAAATGGATGCTATCGATTGAAGCAGAACTAACGACCAAATGACAATAAAACAATTGCTATTGCAAAATATTTAACTACTATTATTTATTATATATACTATTTTATTTTGTCTATGATTGTTTTATTCTTAATATAAATTACACATTTCTGTGTAGCAATCTACATTGTATGAAGAATGAGTCAGCAATAACTTAATCATATTTGTTATTATGTGGAATCTCTGTTGTGGCATATTTTTCTATCTCCCTCACACACTTCTATACAATAGTGTGGACGTCATTATTGCGAAGTGAAAATATATTGTTACTTTTTATACCTACATCGCATTTACACTCAATTGCTTCTGCTGCTAGATTAAATATTTCTGTTTTATAGTCAGGTTAATAAAATGAAATTTTATTTTGTTGGCAAGTAAGTTACTGTTTAATATAAAAAAAACAAAAAAGTATAACTGACTGATGTGCTGTCTACAATATTTTTTAATCTAAACTATTACCCAATAAATAAGCCGCCTATAATGTTCTTCATAATGAAATACGACAATAATCGTTTATTATTGCTCAATGGTAGAAATATGTCGTGATGATATTCTACCTTGCTGAGGATGTTATTTGCATCCCTAGACCTCGTTCCAAAGCAAACTATTTAGACAATGAAATGCTAAATGTGTGAACAGGAAGGACATGGAACGCAATAAATAAAGGAGGCGCTACGTTAATTGTAAGGGTGAGGCAACACAATCTATAAAGGCAAAGGATACAATGCTTAAGAAACTGCTGAACTGATTTTGAAAAGAGCAACCCTATAGTTTTTGCCCGTTCTTCTCTGGTGGAAACTGCTTTCCGAACTGGCGGTAGAGTAAAAATTGACTGAATCTAACACCCGTATTCTAAGACGTTTCCTCGAAAATTCCTCGACTCCACTCAACCTCATTGGAGGAAATCTGTATTCTTAGTTGAAAAAAATCTCCTCCACTCAACGTCCCTCAAGATTTTTCCTTTCTCGAGGTGAGGAATAAACTGTCAAACTCAAGGTACCTCACGACGTACCTTAAGGAAGACTCAAGGAAAGATTTACGCTTGGTAAACAGTGTTACAATCGATATTTTTTCGTGTGTTATTTATTATTCGTATTAAATAGATTTCCAACAGTTCCTGCAATACTTGTACGATACTCCATACGAATGTCCCGAGCGGCGTTATTTAAGAGATGCAAAAAACCCGATAGAGTTTTACGACGACACAAAATTCCAAAGACGCTATCGTTTTAGGCTTAGGTTTTTAGGCAAAGACATTAAATAGTATAGTTATTAGGAAAGTCACTATCGTAAACATTTTATTACCAATTGTTTTAAAATTCACCATGGATGTATAAAAAACTTTTTTTACACGTCCATGAAATTTACATTTAATTTAAATTTGTCTTCCAGAAATTATTACGAAAATGAAAACAAAAGGCACAATAATTTAAGTAATTAACTATTTAGTAAGTAAAATATTTTCCATATTAGGTACGCTCTGACTTCAAATAAAACAGAAATAATGACATTAGTTTGATTGAAGGTCACTTTTCGAGTGACCACAGATTAAAAACTCTAATTTATCTGTACATCGATGACGTATTTAATGACGTAATTCCTTGACTCGACCTCACTCGAGGATCCTCAAGAATACCTCTTTTAACTAAGAATACCATTTTCGAGGATTCCTTGAATTAATCCTCAAGGTAACCTCGAGTGAGATAAGGTTGAGGAAGTTTCGAGGAATCGTCTTAGAATACGGGTGTAAGTAATGTGTAACATTTTAAGGATTCGAATAAATGATTTCATTTCATTTCATTTAAGGTAACGTAATGCGACTTTATCAGTCACTACGCATTATTTACTGATGGTACGCCTCTCAGGAAGGTCCTGCGCTTCTAGAAGGAGTTTTGCTGGCTAGACTTCTAGTTGGCACATCACGCACAAAAGCCCGACTTTCTACGGGCTAAGTGCAGAAAAAGGAGCCCCACAACATGAACATGAATATGAACATGGTACGCCTCTCAGATGCAAGGGCTTAACTGAGAAGGTGGACGCAATGTCTATTTTTGCTGCCAAGCAAAATATTGCTTGTCTTTCAAATGGAAACACAACAGTGCACAATAGTAGCACTGTTGTATTTCTATTTGAAGGACATTGTACTCAGTATAATTATGACTTAATATCTAATGGTCTCAGGATGACGCGCTGCAATGCTACGCTGTGATTAGTGATTTAAAGTTTTGTGACAACTACTCTCAGGCGAGCAGCTTCCTCGTTTTTTTTAATAAAAAAACAGCCTAGGTTTCATTTTGTGAAAAATATACTATAAAGTTATTCTTTCTGTGCTACATTTTGTGAGACATCATTTTTTGATTAAAGGAATAGAAAATATAATTATCATTCTTATTATAAATTGAATAGAGGCTAACAAGACTTAACTTTTAATATCGAGGACAGTAAACAATAAAAATTTAATTAGAGACCTTTTTTACCACCAGGGCGGCGTCACGGTAATATCATGGATAAGTAGATATTATGAAACAAATTGTAGCCTCATTTATTATGAATTATAATTTAAAAAAAACTAAGTTAGTATGGCCAAAAACAATAAATGCGGTGTTGTTATGCCTAAAACAAGAAAAGAATTATTTCCCAAAGACAACAAAAACTGTATCGTCTGCTATGCTATATTATGCTGTTATAATTTGATAATGATTGATAATGTCCTGTACGAAGTGTTAGTCGACGATGATACCTGGTTATACTCTGGACTCTGGAGTGCGCCCGAATGTAGTATCAACAGAAGGGCACTGAGCCATAAAATAACCTAAACGACACGTCTTGTATATAACAGAAATTGCCTTCTTGTTTTTCGTCTGATTTTTGTGGATAAAAGTATACTTAATTATTTCTTTCAAGATGTATATTAGTGTCTGCATTATTTTATTAATATAAATGCGAAAGATCGTGAAGTGGTTCGGATGTTTGTTCGAAGTTAACGCAGAAACTTCTGAACGAATTTTGGCCACCAGATAGGTCATATTAACCTGAATTAGGCATTTTATCTCGGAAAACTATTGACGTACATTCTACGATAGACACGACCGTCCATGAAGTTATCTAGTATAAATCCATGACATCTGACGCGAATAAAGAACTATCTTGATTTTAGATTAGATTTATTATTTATTAGATTTCTATATGTGACAAATAAATACACTGAGGAAATATCATCGTAGTCATACAGAAAGGCTTCTCATAATATAGTTTTTTCTCCTCGGACATATGTTCCACGCAGCCAGAATTTTTAGCTCAATGTACTTCATGATTAATTGAAGATGAAACATCATCATTAGCCACATGGCGTCCACTGCTGAACATAGGCCCCTAAAGATCCCCAGATAAAGATTTTCAGACAGATTTCAGATGAATAACCATAGATAATCATTACAACTTTAGATCGTGGAAAGCAAGCACAAGTTCACATATTACTTCGGTGGCTCCCTCTAGAGTTTTACAAACTAGCTAAGTGGTTTTATAATGTATTTGAGAGTTTTAGTCTTTAATCGATATTTATACGAGAACAAAACGTGCAAGCCGCTTAGTGGCACGGTTACCAAATGGGGGGATTTTCCCCAAATTTAGGATATTTAACGCCATGGGGGAAATTTAGGGGGACTAAATATTTTTGCTTTGCTCTATGCAGTCAAGTATCAAAGTCCCTAAATTTTCTATAATCGTGAATTAATTTTATTATATTAAACCACACCCACCTACTTTATTCCTTGTTTTACCCCCATGTACTTCAATAGCAATTATTATCCTTTTGTTAATCAATATTTCAGTAGTATAATGAATTCTTTGAACCAAACATTGAAAACCGTTTGTAGAGACTGCGCAACTCACAAGAACTATGTTTTGACAGCGTCCATTGAAATGGAGACCCTTGCCAAAGTGGCGCCAACTGGTGGCGTAAATTTTCGTGAAAAAACTCATTATAAAGCGCTGCGTGGCATTGCCCTGCACTCGTCAACCTGCGACATAGTTGTTAAGTCTCCTAATGCCCAATAACTATACTGGCTAAAATGTCCTTCAGACTGAATTGTGTATGTCCGTGGCTTCAATCGGAGTGCGTTCAAAATGTTGCTTGGCGGCAATATAGATCATTGCGATGGTACTTACCTATACGGATCGTCGCATACGAGAAACTTACCAGTAGATGATACTGACCTCGACTCTGCTAGGAACTTCTTCACCTTTGTCTGGTCCTATAATTCTAAGGTATGCTGTCGCTAGCTATAGTGTATGTTATGAGTTCTATGAACTAATCTTCGCAAGGCGTTGATAATTACTAATGCTTTCAACAAAATGCAGTTGCAGGGCGTTGCATATTTCAAGTGAGAGTTTTCTACCAGATCAGGTGAAGTTTAGCTATCCTGTATGAACCAAGGGTTTAATGACTTACCTCCTATATTATTTAATACTATTTCAGGTGTAATATTTTATACATTTTATAAGCAATATAGTTTTGTTGCGTACAAAATGTTTGTTTCTTTTTTTTATCTATGATGTTAAAATACTTAAACCTTACTTGGTCCTTATAGTTTTTTGATCCCTATAAACAACAGGATGGAATTGCAACATTTTTTTTGTGTAATTTGACTATTTACTTGTTGCCTGTTATTTCCAGTCTGTTAATGCAAAGATTAATATCTTAAAAATAAATATCTGTTTCCACATACAGTTTTTTTTTGTATTTATAGCGTTTAAGGCGGCCTTCAGTACCCCGTCTTAAAAAGTATTGTATACTGTCCCACTGGTGGGCTTGGCCCTCTTCTAATAAGAATGCATATCCTTCTCAGTGTATAATATTCTTACCAGTGATTCATTAATAATTAGTGTGATTCCTCTTTTACTGCATTTGATTTACATAATAAAGTTACATATTGATTTGAAAAACTTTATTGTACTGAAAGATGGGTTATCAGCAAGAGGGGTTGTTTATAATGATTATAAAATATTATAACAATGTAGTATACTACAATTATTTTTGACGCCAATCTGTTTAGAACTGCAATCTGATGGAATGATTTAGCTTTGTATTATCTAGTGTTTGAACAGTTTGTTGTACTTTGTACCTACTATGCAAATTCTTTTAACTACTAAGCTACTACTTCGGGAGGAAATGAAAGAAGAATACATATGTTTTTATTTGTCACATCAAGAAGATTAAAAATATGAGTCGCAATAAAACGGGCTATAACAAAAACATAGGTATTCGCTAAGCCATTTTGACCTTAATACTAAACGCTTAGCGTATATGAAGCACAGCCGGACAGAGCTTATTTTTATCTGAAATGCCAACATTTTATAAAGGTTAGGGCGAAAAGGATTTTACAGTTCCTGAAATTTGGTTAAAAATAATAGGACAGAGTGCACATTTAGATATAGGGACACAACAGTTTCAAGTGAGCGCTTAAATAGTGGCCACGGGCTCATCCTTGTTTTCCTCGGATTCCTGCGGTTTCGGCGGTTCCTGTTCCTGATAGGATCCTGGTGTATGACGCGAAGGATGTTGTTCCACTTGCCAGGCAACTCCGCAGAGGTACTGTAGGAGCGCCATAAAGTCTTGCACACAATTCAACATTTCCTTCCTAAAGACAAACAATGCGTACATCTTGTGTCTTATCACTTTAACGTTGAACTCATTGATGCCGGTCGGGTGCAGGGCTTCGTACTCTACCATTTCTCGTTCTGCAATGTCCACCTTGTCGAGAATTCTGATTACTTCCTCGGAAGGGATATCTGGAATGTTAAAGTGTGTTTAAAGTGCGTGTAATACTGTACCGTCGGGAGAAACAGAATGAGAGAAAGAGCACATAGAAAAGTAAAAAAGGCAATCCATAAAATATTTGGTCATAAATTCAAGACTTAAAAGCAACAGTACCCCTAGCAGGAATATGTGCGAGATATATAGTGAGTATACGTGAGTATACGTTTTTATTGGCTATGTGCACGACAGCAGTGCCTCCTACTACCCGCTACTATGACCGTTATGTCAAATAATAACATATAAATGTTTTACTAATATCTAATGGATAAAATAATTGTATGAGAAAAAAGAAGATCACAAATATGGCGATAGGCTCGCCCCCTATCACATCATGGGACGGAATACACACGGCGAAAAGAATGTTATGAATACTAAATAATAAAATATGAATACTAAAATATGTATGAATACTTTATTTTGGTTTTGAATAATCTTAATTGATAGCGTTCACAAACGCAGTCGTAGGCATCTGCTCACTCCGAGATTTTGTTGCTCTACCTATATCACCAACCAAATTATGAGAAGTGAGCGTGTTATGCCTCCGACAGCGTTTGTGAACGCTATCAATTAAGATTATTTAAAACCAAAATAAAATATTCAAATTAAAATCTTGTTTCTATCTTTTCAGTTCTTCAATGAATTTAATAAAGATGGCAGATATTGACGCAGTCGGGTTTTTTGTTTTTCGTAAATATTTTTTTTTTATCTCCATCTTTTTAGTTCTCAAGCACCTTTATTAGCATTTGCTATTCCAAACTCCAATAAAACATATAAGTTATATATATATTAGTAATCATCGTTAAAAATTCTTTATTTCGATACCACACTCGATGTATTTAAAAAATAATAATTAGAGATTCCCTTTTGCCGCCAAAAATCCTTAATTTTGTTTTTATTTCTTTTGATGTACCCAGTGTCACTCTCACGACTAAGACGAATCTATTGACACCACTCACATAAAAATACGCCAAGCCGTTTAGGCTGTAGGGCGTGCCAAAGAAATATACAAACATACATACACTCGAAAAACATGACCCTCCTTCTTTCGCAGTCGGGTAAAATGTATAGGAATCGGCAGCACAAATGTCCTATTTGACGTATATAGTATACTAGATGTTGCACGCGGCTTCAACCGCGTGAAAAGTCTTCCCGTAAATAAAGTCACTCAAACACAATACGACGCCAGCGCAATGTACTTAAAGAATCAGATTAAAAATACTTATACATTACTTCCCATGGGAGTAAATTACCGGGACAAAAAGTACCCTATTTGTTAATCTAAGACATGATCTACCCGTGTGCCAAATTTCATCCAAATCCGTTCAGTAGTTTCTGCGTGTACTTCTAATAAACATCCAAACATTTTCACAAACTTTCGCATTTATAATATTAGTGAGAGTAAGATTCTAACGACTAAAGGGAACGTGCACGACGTAAGATCTGCCATCTGGTGGAGCAATCTGAACCTTTCACGCTGTCAAAAGTTGGCATTGATGTAAAATATTTATATTATAAAAAAGGAGTGAATAATAATATTTAATTTGTTGATAACAAGAAGCTTATAAATTTTGATAATATATTGTATTGCTGTATATCTGGATGCTTCAGAACATAAAAATAAACAAATCAAACGGTATAAAATTCTATTACTTTCCCAAGAATAGTACCTAAGTACTTACATTCCATAGTTATGTTAAAAGCAATAAAAAACAATAAAAACATACATAATTATTTGCCAAAGGCATTTAAAAATATCCTATATAATATTTAATACGAACAAATCGGTAATTAAATTAATATAACGTCATAATTTTGCTTCAATAACATCTAAATAACTGGCTCCCATTTAAAAAAGCATAATTATTTTGGACACGCTGCGTATCAATCATAATCAGCTGGAACCCATATATTATTATATAATTTATGTTATATTAAAAAATATATAAATAAATTATAGGTCTCAAAAGTTTCTTTTCCACATGTGGCTTTTCTGTCGGTTATGTGCTGCCACCTATAGTTCGTGCACGTTCCCTATAAAGAAATGCTTGAACGCTAACTTACTTGATACAGATACTCGGCGCAGGGGATAATACTGCAATGTTCTGACGCCAGAGTGCAGCACTAGCGTATACAATAAACAGTTTTATGACAAGTCGTTCAACCGTCAAAGCGTGATGAAAATTGATCAAATTCTACCTTTAATTAAGTTTAAATTGAGAAAAGTGTTTTATTATACAATAATGCATCAATGCTGTGTATTTAGATGTAGGAATGAAGGGAACCATTCATTTTCAAAAGAAAAAAAATGTTTTAAAACTGTGGGAAGCAGCAACATGTTGTAAAGACTGTCGAGCTAAAAAAGACTCTAAAATGTGTTCAGCACATTTAAAAAAACCGAAGATTTCATTAAAATTGGAATGTTTTCAGGTGAGATAGTCGCATTTATACAGTAACGTTCACTTTTATCACGCCAGACAAACTATGATTATATTTTGACCATAACATAAAGATATATTTAAAGCTAAAAAGAAAATGGTTAATTTACTCTTTTAAATAGTAATGGCCAAATACAAGGAGCATTATGATACTACGGACATACCTAATGGCGGTTTGTTTACTGTATGTGCTAGTGGCGCCCTCTGCGTCGAGTTTAGCGTAATGTTCCCTTATTACTCGTGCTTTGGGTACAGTTGTTAAAACCTGAATATCAATGTCTTAAAACGTTGTGAATAAATGGATATGAATTGTATTATTATAAATATGGCTTTTGTAAAGATGTTTGGATGCTTGATAAAAATAAACACAGAAACTTCTGCACGGATTTCGAGCAAATTTTGTTTAGATGTGCCATGTCCTGGATAAACACGGACTATTTTCCCACCGAAGAGTACACACTGGGAGTCTTATCTAATATTTATAATCACTTTGAAGGGTGACAGAACCGGCCTTATTAATAAATGTATGTTATGATACTTTTCCCGGGGGAAAAGCGGAGGCAGTTGGGTCCGGTAGGCCCCGCTGTACTGCACATGCGCACTGTGCACCATTTATTGATTTTTGCACCGAACTAACTAGAGAACCAGGTACCACTCTTAAACTTTCATTTATTGATATGATAGCACTGCACAAAAAATATTTACAAGAAACTAGAACGTTTTAACAATAACATTTTCAACCTCACCTATCATATAAAATACACACACAACAACAATGGTTCAGCATTACAACTGTTGCACATCCCAACATGTTACACATTTGTCACTCCACTACCGAACTAAACTATCAATTAAACATAATAAAACATCACTTACTTTCCCTCGATATCATAAGAGTGATCATATTGGTTGACGATTCCATCACAAAACAAATTGCAAACTGTTGCCGAAAATCGGTGCAACCGCGCGCTGCCCCGCAGATTGAATTGAGCTATGCACTTTCCTTCCCATTCTTACTGTTGATCTAGAAGTCTAATAAATTTGTCACAGCGCCATCTGTACCTAGAGCCATAAACTTGGAACTGTGTGATGGATGACCTAATGTTCAAATAGTGGGCTAGAGGTCGCATTATTATATTTCCATGGGACTGAATGAACCCTAAATTATTGTAGGATCAGATTTAAATACTGTATAATATTATATCTAGATTACTATCCGCAAGTACTACTATTTAATACTTATTTTAATTCAGAATTTGAGGAAAATGATACTGTGCCTTCAACTAATGTTACTAAAACTGCAGACTATAGCAATCTTTTAAACCTTGGTACCTACTGTGTACATTCCAGCAGATATTATAGCTAAATATTTAAAATCATTAGATATTAAGAAGGGTGCTGGCCCAGATTGAATCCCACCCCTGTTCCTTAAAACATGTTATATAAGTTTGTCGGTGCCCCTACATAAATTATTTAATTTATCTTTACAATTAGGAGTTATGCCAGTTACGTGGGAGTGTTCATATATTGTTCCTGTTTTTAAAAGTGGCAATAATCATGACGTTAAAATGTATCTTCCCATATTACTTAGTGTTATCCCTAAACTCTTTGAAAAAATTATCTATGATATAATTTCCCCTATCATTAAGCTGATAATCGTGCCTCAGCATGTTTATGTTTATTAAAAGTTTTAATTCTTTCTCTATGCCGATGATAAAAAGATTTATAAAATAATTAAAAACATTGATGACTCTCGCGATCTAAAATTTGACCTTGATAGATTTTGTGATTATTGCAAGGGAAATCTTTAATTTCTAAATTTAAATAAATGTAATATCATTTCTTGTACTAGAAAAAGAAAAGATAAGTAAGAGTTTCCGGGGTGCGAGACCTGGGGGTTCTCCAAGAAAGTATACTCATTTTTGATTCTCATATTAATTATGTGATTTTTAAAGCTTATCGTATGTTAGGATTTGTACTAAGAGTTGGTAGAGAATTAAAAAAAATTACAACTTTAACGTTATTGTATAAATCTCATCAGGGGTTTGGAATCCTCGATATGACATATATATAACGAAAGTGACTATTCCGCCCTCACACCCGCCACTGCAAATCCTGGAAGCCAGGATCAGCAGTGGCACGCATTTTATGACACCGAGCGGTGAAGCTCGGCGAGTCTCAGGGAACACTAATCTGTCTGTAATCCGCAACGAAATTAATCAAATAGAAAGATAGGGAAATATTAATTGTGCACTTCCCTCCATAGCAAAGCGGGAGACAAAAATAATGAACTAATGAGGTATTTTAACCTCAAGTTTAGAGACGTTTACAACTAGAAAAGCCAGTTGTAAATCACCACGGAAAAAAATATATGAAAGGATCCAATCATATGAGCTATCAAATTTGATTCCAATAATTATAGGCATGGCAAAAACGCCGCTAAGCACAGAAATTCCGTCTAGTCTCTACAAGGTCCATGTATAATACAACCCCAGATGTTATTTGCATACTATCCAACATGATGTTGCGCTCATCGTGCCAAATAGATAGATAGATAGATAACTCTTTATTGAACACCACACAAGTAAGAGAAAAAACAAACAAACATACTTAATATCTATAGATAGTGTAACAATAGGCGGTCTTATCGCTAAAAGCGATCTAGAAAGAAAGAAAGAAAGAAAGAAAGAAAAACATTTATTGGCAACGAAATTGGGTGGTGACAGTAACAATAATAATACAATTATAAAAAAATAAAAAAAACAATATACAAGAGAAAATTTAAAAAAAAAATCAAATATAAACAACAACAAATGTGGATGATATATGTCCCACCACAACAGTGCCAAAAGGTTCTAGATCAGCATAATGCCAAACAATAAATTGTTTGGCGCTGATTTTCATCTAGAACCTGGCCCAGAGGAACGTCACCCAAAAAGAAAAAACAGTACAATTTATGTGTATATAATGTGTGTGCGTGTGCCAAAATTAAAAAAGTAAAAAATAATAAATAAATAAAAATAACATTCAAATGGATAGCACATAAAATAAAGGTCATAAAAAAGAAGAAAAAAAATACATAATAATTAGATACATGCCTTCCGTTTCCGGGCTTCGAAACGTTAACATCACTGTGATTCATTCCAAGACAAAAAGGCTATTTAAAAATAAATAGAAGTTACACTTTGTGAACAACACTACATCAAACTATTGCATCAGAGTTCAGGAAGACCTAGAAGAAATAACTCTTGGACATTTTTCAAATTTACACAATTAAGTGAAGCTAAACTTCTATAACTGCAATTGAGGTTAGAATATTATTCTTATTTCAACTCTGTCAGTTTGATAGACGGACAAATAGACAACAATCTGGCTGTCAGTCTGTTAGGTTGGCACTAAATTCGGTGTTGCCAGTAGAAGAAAATATTTTCTACCAATTATACTTCTACGCTCCGTTCCACACAAACTGACTCGATAATATGGAAGGACAATTCCAAATATTATTTGAGAAGATGAAGATAGAAATGCAGAAACAAACGGCTGAACTAAAAGAGTCTCTTACGGAAAGTATAATGGATACGATGGACGGAAAACTAACTCCCATTATTGAAGAAAATGAAAAATTAAAACAAAAAATCTGCAATCTAGAGAAAGAGATAGAATATTTAAAAAGAGAAAAGAAAAGTAATAATATAATTATTTTTGGATTGGAAGAGAACGAAAAATCAACACCGGAGCTATTTCAAAGCGTTAAAGAGAACTTCAAAAAAGAACTCAATATGGCTATAGAAGAAAATGAAGTGAACAAACTATACCGCATAGGGAAAAATAAGGGCGAGAAAAAACCAAGACCCGTGCTATGCTCTTTTTTAAACGGTTGGAAAAAGAGCGAAATTATGAAGAACAGAAAGAGTTTTAAGACAATTCACGTATCAGAAGACTATTCAAAGGAAGTTCTAGAGAAAAGGAAAGCTCTACAAGCACAACTATTAGAAGAGAGAAAAAAGGGAAACACAGCTTTTCTGAAACACGACAAACTAATAGTTAAAGAACCTACTACAGACAAAAGGAAAAGGGAACCATCTACTTCACCCCCGTCTCCCACAAAAACTCAGCCAAAAAAACAACAAGCACTAAGTTCTATTAAAACCAACAGGACAAACGCATTCGATGCAATGAGATCCCGATCAAACTCTCTAACTAACCATTTTACACACAAAGGCCAATAGCAACTAACATCCGGTAAACGGGAAAATCAATTAAACTACGGAAACTGGCAAATAGATAAAACACAATCTCCCCCAAGCCGACTGGTCCTCGTGGGGGATAGAGACCACAACCCTCCAACAATACAGGAAAATAAACATCGAAAAGCAATCATTTACGTAGCAGCTCTCAATGTACTTACACTGAAAAACGAAGAAAACCTTTTAGAACTAACTTATGCGCTAGAACAAATTAAATGGGACATTGTGGGCCTAAGTGAAGTAAGACGAACAGGAGAAAGTATTTTTTCACATCCTGACTTCATACTATACCACATAGGAACAACCCCAGGCCATCATGGGGTTGGCTTTATTATAAAAAAGCACCTCGAAAATTATATTGAAGGATTTATAGGAATCTCCGAACGCATAGCTATAATGAACTTGAAGATACCTTTTTTTTTTTTTTTTTTTTTTTTTTTTTTTTTTTTTTTTTTTTTGGTTTCGCGGAGAAAGTGCGTTACCACTACCACCCGGCCTTCGTGGGGGGCGACCGAGCGGCTATGTTGGGTTCACCGTGCCTTACGACCCGGCGTTGAGTCGCCCGGAGAGATGGAAAACGTCGGGCGACCGCCGGGCCGAGTCCCTAACCTATGTACAACGCACGGCATACCAACTAAAACTCCGCGGTGGCCATCTTCGGCGCATTAGGGACGGCTGCGGGCTTCCTCTGACTAATGTCTAAGTTGTCGTCCGCAACTGCCCCTGCGCGGTGCCGCCTGGTGCGGCCCGTCTCCTGTTGTGGGGGGGGGGGGGGGGCTCAGAAGCCCCCGCGCACCGAAGGACGCTCTCAGCGTCAACGGCAGCGTGAGGCCTACCTGCCACACTGCCGTCCATCACGGGGGTCACAACAATGTGCTAAAACACACAAAACTAAAGACGGACAGCCCCCTGCCGCCCGCCCGCGACCCCCGGTGGCCCCTATTAGTCGCCTTTTACGACAGGCAGGGGATACCGTGGTGGAATTCTCCAAACGCCCCCAATCCACAGGGCGGAAGACGCCGGTCAGTCGTCCACCCGGCGCCTCCTACGTCTCGTCTGGCGGCGGGAGGGATCTCCGCGCCTCCGATCCCTCTCGGCACTCTCCTTCCGCGAGAGGACCACCTCACAAAAGTGCGCCACCGCACGCCAGGACCTCCGGCTGTCGACCATGGAAGCGACCACGGCCGGCAGCGAGAGGTCTCCTCCGACGACTGCTCTGAGAGCGCTGCGCTCCTCATCCCAGGCTGGGCAAAACTCCAACGTATGCTGGGCCGTATCCAGCGGACAGTTGTCACAGTGGTGACACACGGCCGACACCTCCTTCCGCACTACCCGCCACAAGAACTCACCGAAGCAGCCATGCCCGGTGAGCACCTGCGACAGGCGAAACGTTGCCGCACCGTGGCGCCTGTCCAGCCATTCGGCAAAGACAGGACGCACTGCCGCGACGACCCTGAGCCCCGCTGTCGGGGCCTCCAGCCTGAGACGCCACTCCTCCACGGCGGCTCGCCGTAGGGAGGCCCTCATGGCCTCCACCTCCTTCAGGGCCGGATGTTGCCCGTGACTGGACGCCTCCTCCCGCCAATGAAAGACATCGGAGAGGGATTTGGCGTCCAGATCCCAGGGCAGAAATCCGGCCAACAAACAAGCCGCCTCGAAAGAGACCGTGCGGTACGCCCTGATCGCTCGCTGCGCCAACGCTCTCTGCGGGGTGCGCAGGAGGGCGACGCAGGGGCGGTTCAGGGAGTCAGCCCAAACGGGGCTACCATAGAGGGCCATGGACCGCACGACTCCGTGATATAATCTCCGGCAAGGGATGCCAGGACCTTCCAGGTTGGGCAGCAGGCTGGACAGAGCGCCCGCTGCCCGAGACAGTTTCGTCCCCAATTTCTTGAAATGGGCGCGGAATTTCCATCGGCTATCCAAGACTAAACCTAGATATTTTATATCTTTGCCGATGGAAATCCGCACCCCTTCAACCACGATGTGGGCACCGGCCGGTGGCCCTCTCCGAGGCCCGTGGAAACAAATGGCCTCGGTTTTCTCGAGGGCCACCTTCAACCCTAACTGTCGAATCCGACTTACTACTTGGCCGGTGCCCACCGCCGCCAAGGTAGCGGCGTCCTGGAACGTCCTGGCGGCCGCTGTGACCAGTGTGTCGTCGGCGTAGCACGTCACGCCGACGTCCCAGAGATTTGTACCACGGAGCACCCAGTCGTACCCGATGTTCCACAGGAGAGGGCCTAAAACCGAGCCCTGTGGAACACCGCACGACATCGCTCTTCGGTGCCACCCGTCAGCGCCCGGATACACCACGTCCCTGTCAGACAGGTACGCGTGCACCAGACGCCGGAGATAGGGCGGAACTTGAAGATACCTGGATACAAAGATCCATGGTCTATTGTACAAATATACTCGCCAACAGAAAAATCAGACCTGGAAACAATAGATACATTCTACTTCAATCTGAACACAGCTATTCAAGATCACGCTCATAAAAACCTAATAGTAATGGGAGACTGCAATGGCCAAATTGGGGAAAGGCGTCCAGGGGAAAATCCAGTGCTAGGACCATTCACTTATAGTAAGAAAACCAGAACTAGGAATGGAGAAAAAGTCATGAGCTTTGCACTAGAAAACAATTTAACTATTTTAAACACAGTATACAAGAAAAGTAAAAAGACCATGTGGACCTGGATTTCGCCAGACGGAAAATCAAAAAACGAAATTGATTTCATAATGACTAATAAAAACAGCTGCTTCACTAACTTCAACGTCATCAACAAATTTAACTTCAACACCAACCACAGAATGATCAGAGCCGAACTTAAAACAATACAACCAAGGAAACCTAGACCAAGGCAAAAACTAGGAAACTCTAAACTCGGTAAACATCAAATGGAACAATTAGCAATCGCTCTGAGAGCTAAATTTAAGGACTTCAAAGAAACCACAAAAAATTCAGGAACACAGGAAAAATACAGCTGGATAGAGGATAACATCAAAAGTCAGGCACAACACATTTTAAATATCACGACCGAACCAAAAAAGTGGCTTACAACCAATACCATAAAACTGCTAGAACATAGAAACCACCTGATCACCGCAAAAGATGAAAAAGACAGAAGAAGAAATATAGCAGAAACTAGTAAAGAAATTAAAGAAAACATAAGAGCAGATAGGAAAAGAAATAGAATGGAAACAATCGAAAAGTACATAACGAAAACGGGTGGGATCAAAAAAGCTTATAAAGAATTAACGAATTCAAAGGAATGGATTACAAAGATGAAAGACAATAGCGGGAAATGGAGTCATCACAGAAAGGACATATTAGGAATTGCCACATCTTATTACAAAAAAATATATGAAGACAGCCATACTCACGATGAAATCGATTTGGTGGAGGTCTCAAATATTCCCAACATCCTTCATGCTGAAGTCGAGAAAGCCATAGATAGTCAAGGGAAAGACAAAACACCAGGTCCTGATGGCATAGACAATGAAATCATAAGACAAAACAAAGAAGTTATGACGCCTGTCCTCACAGAAATGTTTAACGATATCATAAATACCGAAATAATTCCAAAACAATGGACAGAGTCCAACATTATCCTTCTGTATAAGAAGGGAGACAAACATGAAATTGGAAACTACCGCCCGATTAGCCTCATGTCCAATTTATATAAGATATTTGCAAAGATCTTATTAACAAGAATTGAAAGACCACTTGACGAACAACAACCTATTGAGCAAGCAGGTTTCCGCAAAGGCTACTCGGTAATCGACCATATCCATGTAGTACGCCAAGTTTTAGAAAAGTGTAACGAATACCAACGAACATACTACATTGCATTCGTTGATTATACAAAAGCATTTGATTCCTTATTTCACGGGAAAATATGGGAGGCACTAAAACAACAAGGAATTGAAGACAAATATATTCGCGTAATAAGAAATATATACAGTCATAGTACAGCAAGAATTCAATTAGAAACAAAAAGCGACCCATTCAAAATTCGGAAAGGCGTTAGACAAGGAGATCCTCTATCTCCAAAACTTTTCTCAGCAGTACTGGAATCTATTTTCAGAAGACTCAACTGGGAAAATTTTGGGATCAATGTGAACGGTGTTTTACTAACGCACTTAAGATTCGCCGATGACATAGTATTATTTGCTGAGTCATCGGAAGACTTAATAACAATGTTAAGCGATCTAGCAAAAGAAAGTATGAATGCGGGATTAAAAATGAATCCGGAGAAAACAAGAGTGATGACAAACGGAAAAAACAACACTATAGCTGTAGGAAACACCCAAATTGACTACACCAATGAATACATTTACTTGGGACAGGTAATGACAAAAGAAGATGCTGTACGTAAAGAAGTAGAGAGAAGAATAACCAATGCTTGGAAGAGATATTGGGGCCTGAAAGAGGCTATGAAGGACCGAAAGCTTAACATAGGTATAAAAAGTAAATTATTTAACTCGTGCATCCTACCTGTCCTTATGTATGGCAGCCAAACATGGGCCTTAACACAAAACACGATAAGCAAACTCGCAACATGCCAATACGCAATGGAGAGGAGTATGCTGAGCGTAAAGAAGTCCGACAGACTGGAAAACCGGGTCATCAGAAATAGGACAAAGGTCCTAGACATAACATGCAAAATCAGAAGACTCAAATGGCGATGGGCAGGTCATATGATCAGAGGACAGGACAAATGGAGTAAAATTGTGACGGAATGGTATCCAAGGGAAGGTAAAAGGAAAAGAGGTAGACCACACAAAAGATGGGACGACGACATAAGACAAGTGGCAGGTGTGATGTGGAATAGAGTGGCTCAAGAAAGAAACGAATGGAAAAGGTTGGAGGAGGCCTTTGCCGACTGGCAAACAGATCTGCAGAAGATAAGCAAGAAGCAAATACTTTATTAGACTAAGTTTTTTTTTTTTTTTAAATTATTTCTATTTACTTGTAAGTTGATCTGAATAAAGGCTATTATTATTATTATTATTAGATACATACTCTTTGGTTAACTAGTCTATGAAGTATGATTACAGCTGTCAAATAAAACAAAGGTTATATTGCCATTTGCCACGTATATGGCCACGTAGGCGAAAGTTAACAATTTACTATTTTCTTAATTAATCCTACAATATAATGGATAAATCAACGTTAACATCACCCAGTTCTTGTTGAGATTCCAGTAGATACCTACGAAGGCGTGTCCTAAATGTGTAAAGGCTACAAGATTGTCTAATTGGTGGTGGTATATTGTTCCAAATTTTGGCCGCGGCGTAGCGAAAAGTACCTTTGAAAGCTGCAGTTTTGTGCTGCGGCATACTAATCTGTAGTGAACATTGCCTACGTGAGCCATGTCTGTCACCCGATATCCACTGAAGCTTGTTGTACAAGTATGAAGGTTCCTTGTATTTGATAACCCCAAAAAGAACACATGCAAGATGCAATTTGCGACGCAACTTCATTTTTAGCAATGAGTGCTGGTTGATGTAATGTGATCTCTTCCAGACAACCATAGGATGGAATCTTTCTGCGGAGAAGTTGGAGTGTGGGTGTGTTTATATTTATATAAATAAAACGCATAATAATATAAAATCATAAAAATAACAAATACATCATTCGTAAAGTACATGATGTGCAGACTGTTCATATACGTAACCAGGCGTAGAACATGGGCACACAGTAGAGTCAACCAGCCTAAATGAAAATAGTTTGCCCTTAAAATTACCGTGGCCGGTAAAATATTGCGATACACAATGATCTATTTCTAGTCAAGTTTTATTTAGACGATAGCGAACGCATGCAAAGTATTTATATAAATGACGCCCTTTCGAAGATCGTCCCACCTTTATTGCCATTCGTTTAACAGCTCATTGTGTGCATCAGTGTGCGGTTTAAATAATATATTGGTTCTTAAGAGCTCACGTGACGTGAGAAACCGTTTGTCCATATCCTCTCTGGTGGAGTAATACATAGCGGCACGACGCTGTACTTCCAAATCCACTGGGAGTACGCCCGCAAAGACAGGCAAAGCTTCCGTACTAACGTATATATAACTTCCGTATATATATGTATAAGGAAAGTGGATACACCAAGATAAAAATATCAAGCATCTCCAGTGGCGTAATCTTCATGACGCTCAGTTGGAACATGGGTTCGTAGGTTCTTCTTTAGTAGAGATGATTTATTATGATCTGCTCGGTCCACTACCATCATTTTTGTCTGATTAAGGCCAAATTGTAGGCAGATTGTTTGTACGCGGGTTAGGAGATATACCATGCCTTCTTCTCAGTCTGGGCAAGAAGAGTAGTATCGTCAGCTTAACGGAGATTATTGATCAGCCGGCCACCCACTGAGATGCCTTTGTTCCATTCTAGGACAATCAGCATTATGTTACTCCCTATATGTTTTGAATACCTAGCCGGTCAGTCGTCCGCCCGGCGCCTCCTTTGTCTCCTCTGGCGACGGGAGGGATCGACTCGCTTTCGATCCCTCTCAGCACTCTCCTTCTGCGAGAAGACCACCTCGCAGAAGTGGGCCAACGCACGCCAGGCCCCTTGACTGCCGACCTTGGAAGCGACTACGGCCGGCTGCGAGAGGTCTCCTCCGACGACTGCTCTGAGAGCGTTGCTCTCCTCATCCCAGGCTGGGCAACTCCAACGTATGCTGGGCTTTATCCAGCGGGCAGTTGTCACAATGGTGACACACGGCCGACACCTCTGTGCCTACAATACGACACAGATACCCACCGAAGCAACCATGCCCAGCGAGTACCTGTGTCAATCGAAACGTAGTCGAGCCGTGGCACCTGTCCAGCCACTCGGCAAAGACTGGGCGCACAGCCGCTATGGCCTTGAGCCCCGCTGACGGGGTCTCCAGTCTGAGAAGCCACTCCTCCACGGCGGATCGCCGTAAGGAGGCCCTCATGACCTCCACCTCCTTCGGGGCCGGACGCTGCCCGCGACTGAACTATTCGCTGCGCGTTGCGCAGGAGAGCGATGCAGCGTTTGGTCAGGGAGTTGGCCCAAACGGGACTACCGTAAAGGGCCATGGACCGCACGACTCCATGATAAAGTGTTCGGCAAGGGATGCCAGGACTTTCCAGGTTGGGCAGCGGAATAGAAAGAGCACCCGCTGCCCGGGACAGTTTTGTCCTCATTGCCTCAAAATGGGCGCGGACTTCCCATCGGCTATTTAAGACCAGACCCAAATACACCCGTAAACCTGGGCTTAGGTTCTATGTTATACCCTATAGAGCTGGGTCCTCATTCGAACTTAGTCATCGTCTCCCTCCGGTCTACTGAAGAAAGCTGTGTCCAGTCCCGCGACTTGGACGCGCCGAAAGAGAATTATCCCAGTGTAAGACGGAGAAGGTCACTCTGTCTCGTCTAGAGTCGGGTTGACGGTCTCGAATGGGCCCGAGACCGAAGCCGGAACATGGGTTATTTATTAAGTTTAAAGTCCAAGCGCTCAGAGCGCTCAGTGCACGTAAGAAGTTTTTGTTTCATATTGGTACTGCGAAGACAAACTATGGCTTGAACATATTTGTTAAATGAGCTTGTTGGTTGTACAATAATATTATACATGTGTCCACACTGACTGCATCGACATCTTTCACCTTTCTCTACATGGTTACTTTACCTCAAACCCTAGACACTACTACGGCTATTATAAATAAATCGCTTACTATGGGTCAATACCCAACTATGTGAAAAACGGTTATAGTAAAAGCAATTTATAAATTCGTTAACCCCCTCGCTATAAAAGATCTTAGACCGATTAGTCTTTTGCCCTGCCTCTCCAAGGTGTTGGAAAAAGCTGTTTCGTTCCATATTACGGTGTACATTGAAAAACACAATATTTTGCCGGACAGACAATCGGGATTCTGCAAAAATAGAGGCACTAATATAGCACTGCTATACTAGATGTTACCGATAATATTATTGCTGCATAATATCAGGGAATGGGCACAATTCTTATTTTATTGGATTTTTCTCGTGCATTTGATTCCGTTAACATCTCGCTACTGCTGTCTAAGCTAAGCTATTATGGCTTCGATCACAAATCTATTCAGTGGTTCGAATCGTATTTAATGGGACGTACACAGTATGTACAAATCAAGAGAGATAATGGCGATGTTTTAGTGTCTGAGTGGGGTACCACAAGGCTCCATCCTTGGCCCTTTATTATTTGGTATATACTGTGCTGATGTTGTCAATAGTTTTCAGCATTGTAAATATCATATATACGCCGATGATATTCAGATGTATATATCTTTCAAACCAGAGGACATGCATTCAGCTCTAGGCCAACTAAATCATGATCTAGACAGGGTATACTTGGGCAAAATCTAACTCTCTAATTTTAAATGCTAAAATGACTAAGTTTATGATATTGGGTACGAAAAGTCAAATTTATAAAATAGCAGCTTTAAATCTAATGCCTATAATTGGTGGGGAAAAAATTGCGAGTTTCAGAAGCACGTAATCTTGGTCTTACTATGGATGAGCAGTTAAGGTTTGAAAAGCATATAGCGTATGTAGTTAGGAATTGCTTCTATCGTTTAAAAGTAATTTGCAAAATACGAATTTACTTAAGTACTGATTTGAGAATTAAACTGGCAGAATCATTAATACTCTCTAAATTTTATTATGCAGACTCGGTATACGGGCCCCGTTTGCTCGCAAAAATATCTCGCCTCATACAAAGGGTGCAAAATGCTTGTGTGCGATTTTGTTTTGACGTCTTCTCAGCCGCAGCCGCTTAACCCCGGTCTAGAATCGACACAATACACTGAATATGAAGCACAGGAGGGACTTACATCTTGCATCCTTGATGTTTGGTGTGATAAAATTTCATGTCCTTCTATATTTATACTCCAAACTGGTGTGGGCACGAGACGTTAACAAATATGCTTCTCGCTCCTGCGCTCGTCTACTGCGATCTAAAAAATAAATTTAGTTTTAAAATTAATTACAAAAAAACTTTTATGGCAAATCCAAATTGAATCGTTATAATGAATCTGAGAGTTATTTATCATTTTTTTTAAATTACTTATAAATCATACAACATAAATAATTATTATTGTTACCTATATATACACAGTCAGGATTTAATGTTGCTTACATAATATGTTTACTGTATAAAATATTATGTACATACCTTCTCAATGCAGACCATAGGTTTTAGCGGTATTTCTTGCAGTTGCTAGCGCGGGGCTACACTAGTTATAGTAATTTTTGTGGTTATTACAAGTATTGAATAAGTTTTGACCGCAATATACGTCTATTGCGGTCTATTTTCGAGATTAACCGTCGTCATGGATTACCACGACACGGCGTCGCGTCGTGGGACGGCGCGACGTCGTGTCGTGTTTATGTATATGAGCCCTATCGCGGCATCGCTGTCAGCTGTGGACGCGCGTCACGCAGTGCGTGGGCTATTGTTTATGTTTTTGTAATATGTAATTGAATATTTTATTTTTTTTACTGTATTCTGTATTTAGTTGTAAGCGTATGTACCGTTTAGTTGTAGGCTTATGTACTGTTTCTGGTGTCTGTGCGGTGCTCTAGATGGCCACTGAAAACCACTGCTGTGTATAAATGGCTATCGTCATAATACAGCGTATGCTGAGATGGCCTCCTGGTTGCCACGGTGTGGGTGTGCAAGTGCAACTCACTTATACATGTACAGCCAGCAGCATAAATATCTGTACAAAATCAAAATTACAAATCGCCTATATACGCGTTAAGTTAAACTTAAATATTTTTTTCTTCGTTTGAAGTAAAGTAAATACCTTTTATTTTATTTTTGTGAAGAGAAAAAAAAGATTAGTAAGAACACAAAAGTAAGTAGGCAATTTGAAATTTTGAATTTGTTCATCTACTTATGCTGCTGACTGTACACTCACATTTTCTTTCTTATATATATTATTTTTTTGTATACTATGTTGTTGCATATTTATAATTCTGTGGCAATTAACGTTCCTTTCTTTTTTTTCTGTAGTTTTCCAAATAAAGTAAAATAAAAATAAAATAAGTCACATCCACTGAAAGAATAGAATCTATATTGACTCTACAAACACTCATAAGTCATAAACCCCTTAGGGGAAATATCTACCCGAGGCGCTCACCTTGACATTTATGAATTAAAACCCAGCCCCGCCTTGGTGAAATTCATTTTATCACTCAGAATAATTGCTTTACCATGATCACCAATTCAGACGTGTTTAATTTCAGTACTCGTACAGTAAAACGTAGTCTAGAATCTAGTCTTCTTTTTAGAAATTTATAAAATTAGGTACATGATAAGGAAATTAAAGATTACTGCAATTTGGAAACTCATATCCCATTGATGGGCAAACATATGTTTGTATATGCTTTTTTATGAACCAACTCGACTAGTTTAGAAGCCTTCGGTGGCGTGCAAACGGTCAAGTTATAATTATATAAGTTAAAACTTACCTTCAGGAGTTACAAGAAATTTCAGTTGTTCAGAGAATATTAAACGTCGAAAACTTACTTTCAAATATTGTTATCGGAATGGTACTTAGAACAAACAGGCCGGTATAATTGAGTCGACTGGTGAGGGATTATCATCGCTAGTCAGTCGACACTCTACCTGGACCCCACGCCGCTCACCATCAGGTGCAGTGGGGCCAAAAAAAAGTAAATAATGTGAGTCAGTACTTACCTTGAGAGATTATTAATGCAGTCCGAGACATCCCTCGAGATTGCCTCGGTCACGTAGTTGTAATGCGTACGTGTTACGAGTACGATTTGCGCGCTGAGGTCCTGGGTTCGAATCCCTGGTCGAGCCAAAAACATTGTGACTGGGATTTTCCATGTTAAAAATTACTCAGTCGCAGCTCGGAGTCAGGAAGATGGCGGTGTGATACCCCCGTGCCGCAGAAAGCACATAAAGCCGTTGGTCCTGCGCCTGATCTCTCTCCGGTCATGTCGGATTGCCGTCTCACCGGACTATGAGAGTGAAGGAATAGCGAGTGCATCTGTGTATTGCGCACACACTTGTACACTATTATACCTCCTGCGTACCTGGCTCATCTCCGTTGAGATTGACCGCCGTGGCCGAAACTGGCTAGGAGGATTACGTACGAGACATCCCGAAGAGCAAACACGCCTCAATCTTCAGTAATCCCAATTTTTTTTATTGCAGGCATATGACGAGAACTTTACATAATAAAGTACGGCATGGAGATTTTAAGTCTCATAATGCCCATTAATCACGCTGGTTACAAAACGAAACATAACAGCGCGTGTACATACTGGCTTGGCGGCTTAAATAGACATTGCTGTAGTACCTACCCAGACGGCCTTTCACATATGAGATACCTACCACCAGTATCAGTACTTTGGGTTTATTTTATTGCTACCTACTGCCTCGGTAGCGTATTGTGTGATATTTATTTTTCTGATAAATATCAACTTGATCTACGAGTTTGGAATTTGTATCCGATATGGCGATAGGTTCACCATGAAAATACACATGGCGAAAAGTGAATGCACTATTTTAGCATCTGACTATCCTTTCGAGATGAAGGCGTGGGTGTGTGTGACATTTAACACGAAGTGACCTGTTACGCCTGCCAGCCCAGCAATAATTTGAACGGAATGAAAAATAGAGGTGAGATTATAGATACATGTAAGTACAGTATAAGAAATAAACATAGAGGTATAATACTTTTTATTCAAAATGTGTAAGCTTTTATTGATGCTGCTGTTGAGAATTCCCCAAAAAGAATTACGAAAGTATGTGAAGTCTGCCAACCCGCATTAGGCCAGCGTGATGGGCTTAGGCCTTTTTTTTTTTTTTTTTTTTTGTTTTCGCGGAGAAAGTGACTTATTACTACCGCCCAGCCTTCAAGGGGGGCGACTGAGCGGTTATGTTGGGTTCACCGTGCCTTACGTCCCGGCGTTGAGCCGCCCGGAGAGATGTAACCATCGGGCGACCGCCGGGCCGAGTCCCTAACCTATGTATAACGCACGGCATACCAACCAAAACTCCGCGGTGGCCATCTTCGGCGCATTAGGGACGGCTGCGGGCTTCCTCTGACGGGAGTGTCTAAGTTGTCGTCCGCAGCCGCCTCTGCGCGTTGCCGCCTAGTGCGGCCCGTCTCCTGTTGTGGGGGGGCTCAGGAGCCCCCACGCACCAAAGGACGCCCTCGGCGTCAATGGCAGCGTGAGGCCTACCAGCCACGCTGCCGTCCATCACAGGGATCGCTACAATGTGTTAATAGAACATAAAAGTGAAAGACGGACAGCCCCCTGCCGCCCGCCTGCGACCCCCGGTGGCCCCTATTAGTCGCCTTTTACGACAGGCAGGGGATACCGTGGTAGAATTCTCCAAACGCCCCCAATCCACAGGGCGGAAGACGCCGGTCAGTCGTCCACCCGGCGCCTCCTACGTCTCGTCTGGCGGCGGGAGGGATCTCCGCGCCTCCGATCCCTCTCGGCACTCTCCTTCCGCGAGAGGACCACCTCACAGAAGTGTGCCACCGCACGCCAGGACCTTCGGCTGTCGACCATGGAAGCGACCACGGCCGGCAGCGAGAGGTCTCCTCCGACGACTGCTCTGAGAGCGCTGCGCTCCTCATCCCAGGCTGGGCAAAACTCTAACGTATGCTGGGCCGTATCCAGCGGGCAGTTGTCACAGTGGTGACACACGGCCGACACCTCCTTCCGCACTACCCGCCACAAGAACTCACCGAAGCAGCCATGCCCGGTGAGCACCTGCGACAGGCGAAACGTTGCCGCACCGTGGCGCCTGTCCGGCCATTCGGCAAAGACA
This sequence comes from Sphinx pinastri, assembly GCA_947568825.1. Taxonomy (NCBI): domain Eukaryota; kingdom Metazoa; phylum Arthropoda; class Insecta; order Lepidoptera; family Sphingidae; genus Sphinx; species Sphinx pinastri. Next base: position 2,159,813 of record OX387614.1, on the reverse strand, counting down.
GGACGCACTGCCGCGACGACCCTGAGCCCCGCTGTCGGGGCCTCCAGCCTGAGACGCCACTCCTCCACGGCGGCTCGCCGTAGGGAGGCCCTCATGGCCTCCACCTCCTTCAGGGCCGGATGTTGCCCGCGACTGGACGCCTCCTCCCGCCAATGAAAGACATCGGAGAGGGATTTGGCGTCCAGATCCCAGGGCAGGAATCCGGCCAACAAACAAGCCGCCTCGAAAGAGACCGTGCGGTACGCCCTGATCGCCCGCTGCGCCAAAGCTCTCTGCGGAGTGCGCAGGAGGGCGATGCAGGGGCGGTTCAGGGAGTCAGCCCAAACGGGGCTGCCATAGAGGGCCATGGACCGCACGACTCCGTGATATAATCTCCGGCAAGGGATGCCAGGACCTTCCAGGTTGGGCAGCAGGCTGGAAAGAGCGCCCGCTGCCCGAGACAGTTTCGTCCCCAGTTTCTTGAAATGGGCGCGGAATTTCCATCGGCTATCTAAGACTAAGCCTAGATATTTCATATCTTTGCCGATGGGAATCCGCACCCCCTCAACCACGATGTGGGCACCGGCCGGTGGCCCTCTCCGAGGCCCGTGGAAACAAATGGCCTCGGTTTTCTCGAGGGCCACCTTTAAACCCAATCGTCGATGGGCTTAGGCCTAACCCCTCTCAGTAGTAGAGGCGGCCCGTGCTTCGCAGTAGGTATATAATAAAACAAGGCGACTATAATGGTATGGTAAGTTTTATTTTATATATTGCTAAACAAATCATGCCCGTAAATGTCAATCGACAAGTGGCAGTTTATATATATTTGGGTAAAACTCTTAAAAACTAGCCTTCTACAATAAATCGTTTAATTTTAAAGACCTCCGATTTTGAGACTTGCGTAATTTTAATTTTGCTTAAAAACTACACTTAATGTGAACGTTTTTAAAAAAAGTTAATTATGAATGGAGGAGACTAAAAATATTTTTTAATGGATCCAAGTTCCAGATTTTGCCCCTTTATATCCTAAAGCTTGAGCCTGGTTAGATTTTGAGGCCCAGCGCCCATAAAAAAGCGGACATCTCCTTTACTGTCGTGTTTTTTTGTTGAGTAAGATTTCCGTAAGTCCGACCACTGTTTCTTCCTAATCCTAATTTATATCCAAGAAGCTGGCTATAATCCAATCTGAATATTTTGATGAAAATGGCGATGGTGTTCCCTTAATACTAGGCGACTTACTCCTTTGCTAATCGCATTAAAATCATCTAAAGGTTCGATTCTTTTTAATCTTGCCATAGTTTCATTGCATCTGTTAGTAAAATATAAAGCCAGACCATAATCTATTCAATGACGGATAGCATGCAACGGTCCTGGTGTAAGGGACGGGGAAGGGTGGACGTAAATACTTTATTCTGTCGAGTATTCGAGCGGTCGCACTCACGCGACGCATTTTAATTGGATTGTTGTTTTATACCACTGTATACATAACCTCTCCTGGGGCTGAAGTCGAGATACCTTTCTATATTCGTTAACGTTTACGCTATTTATGAGAATGGTATATCTTAGCGACGGACTTATCGTTAGTCGTTATCATTCTCATACATTTTTTCTGTTTTATATTAGAGTTAGCGATTGTACAAAGGCTTCTTCACTACGGTCCCTGGTGTTGTATTTCGTGCGCATTGTAACTACCAGGCTGAGGTTTTTGGTTCGAATTTGGGGTTGGGCAGTGATATCTTATCTGCAGGATCAGACCGCAGTCTGGAATTGTGTCCGATATATAGCAATAGGCTTGTTCTTATTACATAGCATCTACAGCCGCTGTCGAATGTGGGTGTGTTACATCTCTGCTTACGCCTAAAAATTGAAAGGCGTGATGCTATAAGCTGGCACGTTTACAGTACTCACACCGATACAATTTATACAGTATGTTAAAAAATGTTTCAAATTATTAAAATTGGAGAACAGAATACAGATGCATAGATCCAATAAAACATTATGCTATATTTTTTGACTTGCTACGTAAACAATGCGTTGTTAATACAAGTGTCGTTTGTATAATCACAGGAGGCTATGGTCGCTGATTCACAGAGACACTCGTAACTTTTGAATATGTAGTAATGTATAAATTGACTTTGCTCGTCTTAATAACGATTAGCATCACTGAAGATGAATTTAATATAGTTTTGCGACGGTTAGTTTAATGTTGTACGATTTGGCGTATTTGATATTTAGGCTTTTTAAGCAAAACAAAATCGACTTGGTGTTCTTTATGTACAAAGTCGACGTTTGATTGTCACCAGGAGCTATTAAGTTATTATAGCGTTTACATGGCTGCTCTCAATTTGTCACTTTGAAGTTATTAACAAGATGCGTCCGTTGTTTCTAGGGACGTTAGGGAATATCGGGTGTTACCCAGTTTCAGAGCAGCCGTTATGTAAGTCATAATTAAATTACATTTATAAGTGTAAAATGTAGTAGTAATTCCTACTCACACGAACTGTTGTCTAAACTACTCATAAGATTCCTTAACGATATTAGTAAATATTTTTATGATGTTTTAAAACACTTTCATTACACATTATGTGACATCTCCTCTTCACTGTGGCCAATATGTACCAATGGTAGTACGTAGCCAATATATGACAACATGTAGAAAAAGGATTTGTGGTCATGGTAGGCATTTGAGTGGGAGTGAGTGTTCACTTCGCCGTGCTCGTATAAAAAATAATAATAATAAAACTTTAAAAAAAGTAAGCGGTGTAATCATTTACGCTTTTAATTTTTTACATAATAAGATTAATACACACATTATTTTAACAACATAACATTTCGTATTCATTAATACTAAAATAAACATTAAATTCGCTATCAAAGCACAACACATGGTTTTATTTCAATATTAAAATATATATGTATCGTTCAATATTATAGATAGAAATAAAAAAAAGTGTGTGTGAACTTATGTACACGCGTTAGAAGTTATACTTCTTTGGCGTACAAGATAAAAATCTTTTTAAATAACGCGCCAAAAGAAGTATAACTTCAATATCTTTCGCCTTATTCTACGTTCAAAATTCAAAACTAAAATGTTGACTATAGCTAACTTCAGGTTGTCGGGTTTTCATGACGGTGTGCGCGCGCATCGTAAAAATTTACTCCCATCATTTTTCCTTAACGCGCCAAAAGAAGTATAACTTCAAAAAACTTATTCACCATTCAGGTTGCCTACAAGAACCTTTGGATTCACTACTTGAAAGCTTGAAACAAAAAATGTGTAGGGAAAAGTCAGTGAATGCTTTTTGCATATTTTCATCTGGAGCTCATGTGTCGTTTAAAAATAAATGTTGTGATGTTTTGTATAAGTACATTCAATATTTTAATCTTTCCGTATACCTTAAAATTATATTTCATTTGGCCGCATTACTCACACGTGTTTCTTAAATTTCTAGTTTCTAATTCTATTTGTCTGACATGAAATTTCTAAAGTCTAATACTAAACTAATCTAGTTTAATTTTTAAAAAGGATATGATTTGTTTGATGTTGCAGTCTTGGCTTAATAATCTTCTGAAACATTCAAGAGACGAATTGAATCGATGTCGCAACATACCTATGTCAATGATAAAATTGAAAACTGAATACAATTGAATCTGTAAATGATAAAATATCATTGACATAGGTACAGAAGCCGTGAATACAATATTTCAGAGACTTTCCACATCAAAGGTTGACAAATTTTGGCGAATATAATATACACAAGAAAACTATAATCACATTGTTTATTTCACACGTTGAGAAATACCATGCAGGCGAAGTCATTCAGTACATATGATATCAATATGGGCACCATGATTATATTATAATTCTTACCTTCTTGCTGTTGCAGTAGAAGATACCTATAAAGAAAAACAACGATTAAATTAAATGTTTTATTTTATTTTATTGGTTATATAAAACTTACAGCTAATACAAATAATAATATATAAGATTATAATAGTGACAAAAGGCCAATTAAAAGTTCTCCCTGATAGGTGTGGTACACTCTAGAAGCAAGATATTATGAAATTGTTATATATTATATGAAATTTAAACGTTGAAAATATATTTATCTAAGTTAAACAACGCATAGAACCGAACTCAGAGGTTGAATGCATCGCTCATAATTCTTTTAAGTCTTGGAATACTTGTGCAAAAAATATCTAAATCTATATTATACATTATATTGTTAAACTGATTGCTGGCTCTTTTGAGGAAGAAAGAAGAGCAATAGTTTTTTGCAGTAATTTGTGTTTGCGCGGGGGATATTTAGCAATCCCGGACACCTCACAAAATTGGGGTGCGTTCGAATCCCCAATTCACCTATAATTATGTAACTTTATAATAAGATCATTATAATTTAAAGTAATAAATCAATTGTATGTTATATCGAGTGGAATGCAATTAACCATAAACCGCATTGGTTTTAGAGGGGCACCTAGAAAAATTTAAAAAGCAAGCGACAAAGGCTGGTTCGAAGACATTAACATATTGCTTCCAGGTCATGATTTCAGAAAGCAATTTCAATTTCAATAATAGGTCGGGGAAAACGTCTTATCGCATTTAGTATGTATATGTAATAAAATCTCTTTTGTTGTCATGGACGTATAAAAAAAGGCGGACGGACTCTCGCTAAACAAAAACTGAAGCACAGCAATGGCGGCGGCGTAACTATGTGTGCGTAAATGAATGATTGCCATAAAAAACAAAATTTCCCCAATTTTTAACACTAGTTTACACTACACTATTTTTCCAATTTTAGGTTAGTTTTATTGAAAGTCGTTTCAATAATTTTATTGTTTGCAAGATGTAATTATAATTAATTAATTTATATATTATTTAGCTTTATTTGAAATGACCGTGATAAATAATAGCCAAACATATGTGATTAGTAGGTGTGTAGAAATGAATGAGTCTTACCGAAACAATAAAATTATGTTTCCTAACTAATGCTAAATCATACGCACACACTCACTCACACCTTTTATTCCCGAAGGGGTAGGCAGAGGCGCAACTAGTGCCCCCAGTTTTCGCCGGGCGTATTCCGTCCCGTGATATGATAGGGGGCGAGCCTATCGCCATATCGGACACGAATTCCACACTCCGGGCTGGTACTGAATTTAAAACCCAATATCACTTTGGCCGACCCGGAAATCGAACCCAAGACCTCAGCATCGCAGTCATACCGTAATACAACTACGCCATCGAGGCAGTCAAAAGGCTAAATCAAAGAACGTAAATAATTAAACTTTCTTTAATTTGCATTTCTTTTTTTTTAATTCTCTATCTTGCTCCTCTCTACCTCTTACTTGTGTAGGTCTTTGAAATGCCCTCTTCTTTCGATATGTGATGAAATCTAATTGTTAAATGTTTTTCTGCAATATATTTAATAAGATTTATTTTATGATCTACACTCTCGTATTATATTAATTAAATCACTCCTCCATACTTCATTTCCTGTAGGAAACCTAAAAAAAACATATACCTAATAACAACCTATACCTATTTAGTTTAAAAAACAAAATCGTATTTGAAACAAAAAAAAATCACGGCTCCTATACTTCGGGGTCATTTACCCGTCAAATAGTTGACAACACTGGAATTGTAGGCTGAGGTTTTGTGTTACAAAAATAAATAATTTTAAATATCAATGAATGTTGATCAAATAAGTGATACATTACTAATTTACCTATGAAATGTGATCCCGTGACATTTGTTCTTGGAACCACTGTGATTTTGACAGCATTTAACCACATAAGACGGCATATTTTAATTATTTATTTTTATTCTTACAACGACTTCATTCAATTGAGGTTTGTTGCGTAATGGCGGCCGATCGACATACTTTGGTGTGAATGTGTGCGCGATACTCGTGCGTACAGGCAAGCTGACATACTTTGGGTGCTTCAGTTTTTTGTGTAGCGAAATTCCGTCCGCCTTTTTTTATAGGTCCATGTTTGTTGTACTGTTTTTATCTGGCTGGTTTAGATTCCATTAAAAAGTTACATTTCAAAAAAAGAAACAAATTAGTAAAATGTTGTTTTCAGCTATTTTTAACCGACTTCCAAAAGGAGAAGGTTATCAATTCGTGTGTTTGTATTGTTTTTCACTTATTTTTGTTTCTGTCAAAATTAGTGAACCTAATAAAGAAATTTTATATACTTTAAAATTGTATTATATAAAAAAAAGGAAAAAATGCACCGCACACGGCAAAAAAAAAATTTGACGTATATAGACCCAATGCAGTGTCAGTAAGAGTAGCACAAAGTTGGTTTAAGCGTTTTCAATCTGGGAATTTTAATGTCAAAGATGCACCTCGCTCTCGTCGCCTTTTTACGGATAAAGTGGACCCCATTTTTGATTAACAAAAAAATTTTACCGCTGAAAAAAATGAAAAGCAAAAAAAATAAATATTTTTTATTTAACCTTAATAACTAAGTTCTTAAACTATTGTAAGTATACCTACGTAATTTTGGGTCGGCGCCAAACAAGACAAGGCGCCAAAAGTGTATTTTTTGGAACGTAAATGTTCATCGCTGAAGATTTTGGTTATTTATTTAAATTCAAGGTAATTTAGTGATCTTTGTTCATTGGATCCCCCTGGCGTACTCCCTTTTTTACTTTGAACGTCAACCCTTTTCTTTCAGTCTGTATTTTTGCTGTTGATTCCTTGTATATATTTTTTATTATTCTCGTATATTTTGGATGTACTCCTTCGGGTTGTTGAGCATTCCAAACATGTGTGTGTTTCAGAGAGTCAAATGCCTTGTTGTAGTCTACAAATGCCAAATAGTATATTTTTCCGTACTCTGTGCTTTTTTGAATAATTTATTATACTACATGAATATGATCCATTGTTGAGAAGTCACTTTGACATCCGGCCTGTTCTCTCGGCTGATTTTCGTCCAATAAGAAGCTAATTCTGTTTAAAATTACCTTTGAAAATACCTTGTATAGATTAGAGATTAATAAGCTTATCGGTCTATAGTTACTTATTTCTGTCTTATTGGCTTTCTTATGGAGCAATATAATGATGATGTTGATGATGTCCATTATTGTGGGGTTTTATCTCTGTTGTTAGGATGTTATTGAACAAATTTGTAATAGCCTTTATAGTGTAATCTAGGCATCCTTTTAAAATTTCGTTTGTTATTCCATCATCTCCGGGAGCTTTATAGTTTTTTTGGGATAGTATTGCATTTCTTATTTCGGTTTCTAGTATTGGGAAGATAGTTTCTCCGTTGTCCTCCAGTAGGTATTGGGTGCTTGTGTTGTTCTCGTCCTCATAATATAGATTACTGTAGAATATTGTTGCGATTTCCATGATTTCAGGTAGCTTTGTTCCTATCTTTCCGGATATTTTACTTTTAATGCATGTAATCCAGGAGGTATTTTCCTTCAACTCTCTTAAGGCTTTCTTTATTTCTCCCTATTTTTCAATATGGTATCGGATAGTGTTATTCCTTATTTGTTTCTTATGTGTTCTAATTTTTTCATTGATTTGTTTACTTAAGAGCGTTACTTGTTTTTTATTTACTTTCTATCTTTTAAAAGAGTTTTTCTGGTTTCAATAAGGTGTCTTTTCCGATTTTAACTTTCTTATTTTTTAAAGTGTTGTTGTACAGGTTTCTAGATACTTCTTGATGTGTTTCTTCCAGAAGATTATAACTTTCTTGTACTTTTCACTCGCATTATTAGTCCATAATTTATCCTTCAGTGATACCAACAAGTTTTCTGGGGTGGAAAGAGGGATCTGATTTGGTTGAATGACTTTCTTAGTGTACTGTCTCCTTCTCTTTGGCTCATTTTGATAGATTGCTCCGCTTAACAGTCTATGGTTTGTATTAAAGTTAAATTTATTAATTACATTTATATCTTTAAAGAATTGGGGTTTTTTTAGAGAGTATGAAATCTATCTCATTCTTTATATTTGCGTCGGGAGATATCCAAGTCCATTTTTTATTTTTGTTTTTCCTGTAAAAGGTATTCAAAATTTTGAGGTTATGGGCATGTGCCAGGTTCAGTAACCTTTGTCCGTAATCGTTTCTTTTACCAGTACTAAATTGACCTAGCATACAGTCTTCGTTTGGTAGCCTTTCACCAATTTGGCCGTTGGTATCTCCCATTAGGAAAACTGTTTTGTATGCACTTGCAAAAGTATTTTCCAGGTCCTCATAAAACTTTTCCTTGATATCCTTAGATGCAATCTCTGTAGGCGCATATATTTGAATCATTTGAATCATAGTTACATAACCAGGTAAGTTGATATTTAGTTGAGCAATTCGTTTTGAAACTCCAATGAAAGACTGTATATATTTTCTGTAGAATTTTTGATAATGAAGCCCACGCCGTATAGGCCTGGTGTGTGTCCGATATGATAGGAAATATAGTTATCATGCTGTTCAATTTTTTCGCCCATTCTCTTCACTTCACTTAGGCCAATAATGTCCCAGTTTATAGCATCCAAGGCATATTCCAGTTCTTGTAAAGATTCGTCTGTTCTTATGGTTCTGGTGTTGAGTGTTGATATGTAAATATTGTTTCTGTTATTTATTGTTATTCTCATTCCTTTTTTATTTATTTTGTATATCATGTCTTGTTCTTGTTGATTTGTATTTTGTTTTAAGGGTGGTAAAACTAGGGGGTTTTGGTCTCTTGCCCCGCGGTGACCAACCGAGTTGGGGTGATTTTGCTTTTCGAAATTTCTTTTCTTATTGTTACTGTTTCTGTCCGGTTACCGATGCCTCTAGGTTCCTATGCTTTTTGTATAGATGTTTCTGTCAAAGAGTGGGATCTAGACCTCATGTATGCAAATGGGTCCGTTCTATGTAATTTTGCTGGGGTTAATATATTTTTATCGCCTGATGCATGTTGGTTTTGATTTTGTGGTGCAGGGGGTATTGAGTGCTCTCTTTTTCGTTTTTCGTTCCCTTTAGGTTTCTTTATAACTTTATTGTTCTGAATGTACACATTGTTTCCCTTTTTCCTCTTTCGGTATAGTTCGTGTTGGGGGTCAGAAGCCCACGCGCACCGAAGAACGCCTTCGGCGTCAACGGCAGCGTGAAGCCTACCTGCTACGCTGCCATACATCACAGGGATCGCAACAATATATGCTAAAAACACAAAGCTAAAGACGGACAGCCTCCTACCGCCCGCTTGCGACCCCTGGTGGCCCCTATTAGTCACTTTTACGACAGGTAGGGGATACCGTGGTGGAATTCTCCAAACGCTCCCAATCCACAGGGCCGATGACGCCGGTCAGTCGTCCACCCGGCGCGTCCTACGTCTCGTCTGGTGGCGGAAGGGATCTCCGTGTCTCCGATCCCTCTCGGCACTCTCCTTCCGCGATAAGATCACCTCGCAGAAGTGCGCCACCGCACACCACGACCTCCGGCTGTCGACCATGGAAGTGACCACGGCCGGCAATGAGAGGTCTCCTCCGACGACTGCTCTGAGAGCGCTGCGCTCCTCGTCCTAGGCTGGGCAAAACTCCAACGTATGCTGGGCCGTATCCAGCGGGAAGTTGTCACAGTGGTGACACACGGCCGATAGCTCCGTCTTCACTACCCGCCACAAGTACTCACCGAAGCAGCCGTGCCCGGTGAGCACCTGCGTCGGGCGAAACGTTGCCGCACCGTGGCGCCTGTCCAGCCATTCGGCAAAGAAAGGATGCACTGCCGCGACGACCCTGAGCCCCGCTGACGGGGCCTCCAGCCTGAGACACCACTCCTCCACGGCGGCTCGCCGTAGGGAGGCCCTCATGGCCTCCACCTCCTTCAGGGCGGGATGTTGCCCGCGACTGGACGCCTCCTCCCAAGAGAGTTTGGCGGGGAGGTGTTAATGCATGCATTTTTAGTCGCTGCTTAATCTGATAAATTATTATGGATAATTTGAAAAGGTACTACGAAGTTACGTGCTAACTTATAAACCTTTGTTCCATGTTTGGAGGTCATCCAATATTAGTGTATGACATCACCATATGCACGATATTGATTTAATACTTCTCTGGTGAGTGCTCGCGGATCCGGCTACATAAAGGTTCTTCGCTACAATAAAACGCTGCACTATGCACTTTTCCGAAGTATTATTAGTTAATAGCAGATATGGAGCTTCTAATTTGTAAAATTCACGTCACCAATTCTATAATACGTTCAGACGAGTAATTACTTCAGTTTTATATCTATTCCATATTACATTTATTACATCAGCCACGATGCCAAACAACTTTAAAACTTGTAATACTGGACTTTTATTTCTGGAAACGAAGTTGGCAACTGTTTCACTTTGAAGTTTTCCTTTGTCTTTCTTTTGTTCTTTGCCGATTCGTAATCTTGTCGTTTCAAAGAGTTCTTAACTGTCTTCATTTCTAAATGTAGGTTAAGCCTGTAATCAAATTGACATAGATTCTGCGCCTACTGGCTCTTTTACGTAACTTTTTTCAGTGAAATGACTTCAATAGACCGCCCTTTGTATGGAAATAGGAACGTGGGTTTCAGCGACCGTTCATTTCTGTTCTTTCTATAACCGTTCAGTTCAATCGATTTATATAGTATATATAAACAGCTTTACGGCTTATCCTTTTTAGGATTAAGCCGGGGTACAACATAGCCACATTTCGTCGGCTATTTTTGGTTCCATGTGATACACCAGCTTATTTTCATTTAGTTCACAGTTCCAGACTCCTGGCTGATACTGAGCAGAAGAACCCAGTATCAGTTTGCGATACACGGGAATTCAACCTAGGATCGTAAGTACAATGACGGCACCGATGCAGCTAGATATAGATTATTTCGTAAAGATTATTGTTTATTTCTAAATTTATAAAACACTGATCACAACTATAATGGTCATTCGAAAGGCCAACTATTACTCTTATTTGAGTATAAATATCATGACTGTAGACTTAATAGTTTAGCTTTAATTAAGAAGTAAGCTCGTTTGCCCCCTACATCATAAAAAAAAGTTAAGTGGCCAAGTCGACTTTCATAAACATGCTTTGCTCGGTGTTTTTTTTTGTAAATTTGTGTTTTTTAGAAGTTATATTTAAATACGAATTACATACTAATGATTTTTAACCTCAAACCAAACACTCATTGGCTTAGTGTTACTTAACAACGCCATCTTCTGGAGTAGTTTTAGTGTTGTTGTGTCGTTAAAGCAGTTAGATGATCCAAATTTAAAAAAAAAAAATTACTTGCCAATAGATGTCAGGAAGAGTCATATTTTTCCGTTAAGGTTTAGTTGAATTACTGAAACCACGGATAAAACGACATTTTCTAAAAATGAATCTTAGCTAAATCGATCTATCGCCCCCGAAACCCCTGCATACTAAACTTCATGAAAATCGTTGGAGTCGTTTCCCATATTCAGATTATATATCACTCTCTTATTTAAACGTGCTAAACTTGTATATCTATATATATATGTGTAATTGGTTTCTCGGAAACGGCTTATCCGATTTGGATGAAATTTTGGATTTGGATAGTATGAGCTCTAAAAATGAGATTGGGGTATTCTGTTTTTTATCAACCCCAAACTTGTGGGGTTAGAAGGGGGCAGATGCTCAACCGTCGAAGCGATTGTAATGAAATTCGGTATTGGGATATCTTGAACGTTGAAAACAAATATGTTATCTTCATTTTTTTATTAACTCCTATTTAAGGGGGGTAAAAGGAGGCAGAAACTAAGTCACTGATTCGATTGTAAAGAAATTTGGTATGGGGATATCTCAAAACTAGAAATAATCATAAGATATTATTTATTTTATTAACCCATAATTAAGGGGGTAAAAGGTGTAGAAATTAAACCGTTGAACCGACATTAATTAAATTTGGTGTGCGAATATATTAAGCCTGGAAAATGAATATGGGATGTTAATTCTTTTCTTTTACTCCTGACTAAAGGGGATAAAAGGGGGGAGAAACTAAACGCCTGAACCGATTGTAATGAAATTTGGTATGGGATATCTATAACCTTAAAGATAACTATGCGATATTATTTTTTTAACTCTTAACTAAGAGGGTTAGTAGAGGGGAGAAAATAATGTTGCTCCGATTGTATTGCACAGTAATTGGGGATATTTTGAACCTTGAGAATTAATATAAGATATAAATTTTTCACTAACCCCAAAATGAGAGGGGTAAAAGAGGATAGAAATGAAACCACTGAACCAATTCTATTTAAATTTGGTTTGGGTACCTCTTGAGACTTGAAAGTAAATATGACATATTCAGTTTTTATTAACCCCTAAAAAGAAGATTAAAAGGGAAACGAAAATAAGCCGTTGAACCGATTATGGTGAAATTTGATATAGATGTACCTCGAGTATAAATATGGGATATTTGTATTTTTTAACCACTAACTTAGGGCAGCTGAAGGGGGGAGAAACTAAACCGCGAAACATATTATTAAGACCAAATTTGGTGCGGATATAATTATCTTAAACCATGATAATAAATATAGGACATTCGTCTTTTATCAATTCGTAACTAAGTGACACAAGGAGTGAGAACTGAACCATGTATCTGCTCGTAATGTAATCCAATATGGAAAAATTATGAAACCTGAGATTTAATATAAAATATGAACCGCTGAAGAACCGATTTTTTTAAAGTTAGTAGGTAAGGTAACGACTTATTTGACTTCAGTCGTCAATATTATCTTGAAATGGAAAACATTATTAGGACCTACTTTAAAGTAATAAATACCATGTATAGTATTAAAAACCACCCGAGCAAGGCTCGGTCGCCCAGGTACTATATATATATACAAGAATTGCTCTTTTAAAGATATACTAATACTGATATACCGGAAATACAAATTATCAATCAAATGTTTAGTGTGGTATCAATTACAACTTGGGTATTGCACTATCTTCGACAATGTCGCACTGCAGTTCACTCGTCACTGCAAGATTTCCATTTTCTTATTGCGGCCAATAGTGCGCGATTGCCTAGATGAGAATGAAACGGACAGCTATAACGAATGTCCGGTTCACAACCCAAGGCACACACCTAAAAAATCTGCCTTTACAAACGTATACGTAACGTACCACGTAGTATAATCCCAGTTCTGTATGGCTGAAACCTCATTACATTATTAAAACTGTTTGACTACGGCCCCATAATAATGGATTATTCACAGTCACTCGCTCTGGTCATGTTTCGCAAACTCGTGTAGCGAACAGGGACTGCGTCATTGCGTGCTTCAAATAGCTATATAGATATACGTTTGTATTCCATGGCATATATATCTGTGTACTGTGGTATTATTCAAGCATTTGCATAGTAGTATTATAGCTCTATATAAAATTTCATACATAGCTCGCAGAAAATTTTAATTAATTATGACATATAATATTTCCAATATCAAATAATCTCAATCATACAGTGAAAACCAGTACCAATCTAATGTCCGTCGAGAATAGACGCATATTTGCGTACGCGCGCTCTATAGTCCGGTTACTATACGAAGAGCTCTGACAGCTGCGAAACAATCCATTCTTCGCATAAACTGTTTTATTCATCAATATGAAATAAATTACATTTTATGAGGCAACCAACTTAAAGAAAACAATAGTAATCGTCTTTGTTAATTAGAATACTATACACTTAAAATTAAAAAGTCCATTTTGGTTTAGAGTAATGGAATAATATTCTTAAATATATTGAAAAACTATGGGTGATATGAGAACGGAATGTAAATGTCTTAGAGCTGGATCATTATTAAGGAAATACTTACGATTAATCGTTTTGATTATGAAGATACCATATTAATATAGTGTGTTCATTTTAAATTATGTTATTTGAAATATAAAATAAATTATGGATAAATGTAACATGGTTAAATCAATATATTGAGCGTATATCACCCACTCTTAAAACATCAAATCGATTTAATTATAGTCATATTTTCTATCGATTCTGCATAAAAATCGGTTTAATTTGAGATTGATTATAATTTCCCATGTCTATTAATATTTGAATTGTCACCTGTCAGAGCTCTTCGTATAGTAACCGGACTATAGTTGAGTAAACTGCAGACGCATCATAATACCACGGTAAAATTATCTATGCAGTATAATGACTCAGCCCTGTCCTTTAAATAATTACCTACAGCCGCGCGTTACGTAAACACACGATATCCAGGACATGGTCTATCCGTGTGCCAAATTTCATCCATAGCCGTTCAGCCGTTACAGTTGCTTTGTTTACTTCTAACAAACATCCAAACTGTCAAATATTTTCAAAAACTATCTGAATTTATAAGCGGCGATAGCCTAGTTGGGAGGGGAACGGACTGCCGAGACGAATGTCCGCAGGTTCAAAACCCAAGGGCACGCACCTCTGACTTCTCTAAAAAGTTATGTGTGTATTCTTTGTGAATTATCGCTCGCTTTAACGGTGAAGGAAAACATCGTGAGGAAACCTGCATATCTGAGAAGTTCTCTATAAGAATTTCGAAGGTATGTGAAGTCTGCCAACCCACACTAGGCCAGCGTGTTGGACTAAGGCCTAAACCCTCTCAGTTGTAGAGGAGGCCCGTGCTCAGCTGTGGGCAGTATATAATACAGGGCTGGTATGGTATGGTATCTGAAGTAGAAGTTTAGTTAGTAAGATTAGTATGATACCATATTATGTTCTGACTACAATCGTGCAGCGATTTCATGTGCTGGCTTCTTTTGTCACCAAACACGAAGTTTACTCTCCAACCAAACGTGAGACAAACAGCTCTTAAAAATGTATAATGTTAAGAGTTGATAAATTGATCCGAGTTAATTTCCAATTAGCAATTATTTTGTTGTTTAATACGTTATTTTACATCTGTATAATCTATATAAGGCAATGTAAGTATATTGACAAAATGATGAATTTTTCGGTTAGTATTTCTATATTATACGTAAAATATATGAATATCGGAATTCCGATATTACGTCGTTTAAATCCGAAATTGAAATCTGGCTAAATTCGGTCCGAAATTCCGGAATTTCGGGTTGCATGTCCTAGTAGCAACGTGTATAAAAGAAAAGGTGATTCCAATTATTATTCGAAATGACGCCATAAAAACGAATAATAAACCAGCTAACGCTTGAGGATAGCGGTCATGCGCGACTTTAAATGCAGGAGGGACTGTTGGCCCCATAATTTGTGACCTCCCATGATACGCGTTACAAAACGAAAAAAAAGGTTTGTTCCCAAATTTACCTTAACCCTTAATTTAATAATGTTCACTGAGATAAACATTCATTAAAAATAATTATCGCGCAACTGTTTTCTATATTTATCCCATTTTTATTTTACGTATAGTAAGTTTTAAGCTTCTTTATTTGTATAAAAAATAATTCTATTAGTGGCAGCACCGTTTACTTGTAGAAGTTTTTTTTTTTAAGGAATTGAATCACGAGACGAGCATGCCGTTCGCCTGATGGTAAGCGATACGACCACCCATAAACAGTAGCAACACCATCCAGCTTTTTGAGTTACAAAGTACTGTGTGGCATTCCACTGCGCTCGTCATCCTGAGGCATAAGATGTTAAGTCTCACTACGTCCTGTAGTTACAGTAGCTACAATGTCCTTCAAACCGAAACACAACAGTGTATGCACACTACTGCTTGGCGGTAGAAATAGACATTGCGGTGGTACCCACCCAGACGGACTCTTACATATGAGAGACCTACCACCAGTTGGCAAGACTCGGCCACTCAATACTTCGTAAGGTAAATATTTATATTTTAAATGCTTTACATAGCTATCCTAACTCTTCCATGCTTTTGATTTGCTAAACAATGTTTGTACTTCGATTTGGTCTGTGTTTCCCGTAGTGTTTAAGTTTTCAGTAACATTTTTTCACCTGCAAACTTGTTTGTTCATCACAGTGAACACTACCAAATACTTGAACAAATGTTTTCAATTTGACACGTTCACTGAGATGAACATTGCCAAATTAGGGATAAGTTTTTTAATAAATACTTTGCTTTCATGTGGTGGTTTTTCTTTGGCATATATGTTTTTTTCTGCTTTTTAACAGCATAAAATACAAGGTGGCATTAGGATAGAATATTTGTACATGATCCTGTTGAGCATGCATCTTCCGACACTAGTGATAAATCCTATACTAACAGTGATAATGAACTGCTATCACCTTCTCCAAGCCCTGCTTCATCTCCTGCGCCTTCCACAAATTCCTCTTTAGAGCGCTTAAACATAAACACTAGCCCTTAAACTGTTTATACTAGTCTAAAGCTGTCCCACTAACTTCAGTTATAAAAAAAATATACCCTAATATACCATCTAGAGAACCGAACTATGATAATATTCCTTCACTATCTTCTATAATATCGCTTTATTTAGAGGTAGTGATACTAATACCCAGTACATCTTTCAATAGAAAAACTATAGCCAAAAGACAGGATGCTCCAGCTGCCAAAAGATCGAAGAAAAATCCTAAATTTAATCTTACGTATAAATGGAAAATAAGCAGTATTTCGTCACCGTGCCATAATCGAGGAAAGTAACTAATCTTATGCTGATTTGCCTAATGATGACCCCCTGATCCTGTGAGGACAGTACAGGAATGTAGATTATAAAAGCAAGATCAGCCAGACCTATAAACCCCATACGATATGACAATACAGGACACTTTCCGAGTACAAAAGAAGACATGGGACGATATAAGTTTTGTCAAAAAAATACAACTGATTATTGCTTTAAATGCAATTTAAGACTGGTTTTGTAACGGGAGAGGTTCGATACCCTAGTTGGGAATGGGACGGTCTGCCGAGACACTGTCCGCAGGTTCAAAACCTAAGGCACAGACCTCTGACTTTTTGAAGTTATGTGTGTATTGTTTATCAATTATAATCTTTCGCTTTAACGGTGAAGGAAAACATTGTGAGGAAACCTACATACCTGAGAATTTTGCATAAGAATTTCGAGGGTATGTGAAGTCTACCAATCCGCACAAGGCCAGCGTGGTGGAGTAAGGCCTAACCATTCAGTAGTAGAGGAAGCTCGTGCTCAGCAGTAGGCAGTATATAATACAGGGTTGATTGCATTGCATTGTAACGGGAAACCTTTTCGTAACGGTTTTTTATATTGTATTTTTTTATTGCATTGAATGACGAGACGAGCATGCCGTTCGCCTGATGGTAAGCGATATGACCACCCATAAACAGTAGCAACACCATCCAGCACCTAGACTTACAAAGTATTGTGTGGCATTCCACTGCGCTCGTCATCCTGAGACATAGATGTTAAGTCTCATTATGTCCAGTAATTATACTGGCTACAATGTCCTTCAAACCAAAACACAACAGTGCATGCACACTGTTGCTTGGCGGTAGAAATAGACATTGCGGTGGTACCCACCCAGACGGCCTTTTACATAATGAGAGACCTACCACCAGTGTATGTATAGTTTCATAATACATAATTATAATGATTGATTAAGATTGTTTTTTTTATTTCACCTTTAAAAACAACACTAATTCGGCAATGTTTACTACAGTGAACATTAAAAACCAGTATTGTTCTCTAACGATTTGGCAATGTTCATTGTGATGAACATTGATTTCCTGAAAGTCTGTAAACGTAATAAAAAAAAATGTTTTCTGCAAACTCGTTAATACTACAGGAGTTCAGATTTATATGTTATTTCATAAAATACGATAAATTGAATCTCTGCTAAATTAAGGGTTAAATATTTTTTTACAAATAATATTTATTAATACCCTGATAAATAAAATAAAATAACACCAAAATATAAGTTACTACATCACGCATTACCTCGAAAACTGTTACTAACTTTTAAATGTAATAAAAAGCATTATATTCGTTATTGCTTACATGTAATGCATATTTTTAATACAGATTTGATTTCCTTAATTTTCGTATAAGTATTTAAAATACGTATTTATATAATACAAAAATAACTAATAAACAAATTGCTGTTTTAATTCGATTCATATTAAATTATCTAACGTAGACTGAAACAAGTTGACGCAATGCGGATACTTTACGGCTTACGATTCATTTTAAATCGCTCGTGCAAATACTTTCAGATTTGAATGGAATTAGGACAATGATGAGAAGGACGTCGCCAGCCGATGGCCCAGGGGAGGGGGCAAGTTGATATCGAGAACGAGAAAAGTATGAATTGTAGGTAAAGCCGAGAGCACATGAAGCTTTTCACTTGTAGTACGAGCTTTACATCTACAGCGATTGTTATAATAACGGTACAGAGTCCAACGTGTAAAGCGTCACAAGTTCTTGACTGTACAATAAATAAATAATTGGCATTTGGCAACTTTTTTAGAATCTGTAGGGGGGGGGGAGCAGCTGCCCTTCCCTGCCCCCCCTTGGCGACGCCCTTGGTTAGCTACGTATTGTGACGTAACAATTGACGCCTCATGTAGCCGCAGTGCGGTGGCTCGTACTTGGTACTATGTTATCCAAAGTTCTGGCTGGCGCGACGTACCTCGCAGGCGTGGCACTTGTGAGCCACGTGCTCATTTCAATGTGCAGTTTAAAATAACTTGACTATAATTTTATATTAAATAACGGTATAATAAGTATATATATAAGCTTATACTTATAAGCTGATAATATTATTTTCACTATAAAAGTTATTTAAAACTTTTGGTAGAATGAAAAATTAAATCAACTTATATTTCTTTTCCCTCAGTTCATATTTGTAGTTTAACTTTAATTGTTTTATAAGTTTTCAGTTGAAGTTATTACTTTTGTAACTATAATTTTTATAACGTTATTAAAAAAATTATCTAAATAAATAAATTAACCGAAACATAAAATTATGTTTTAAATTTTTGAACAAAGATTCAAATCCAGTATCGGTAGTGCTGTAAATAAAGTTACTTTAAGTAGTTACGGTAGTACTAAAAAAAACTTACTTTCTCCAAAAACCCCAAATAAGCGCTTCTTACACAGAATATATATTTTTTTAATTTTATCACTTTACTATTAATTATGGAATAATTCACAAAAAAACGCATTTCCACTCTTGGCGAACCGACTGTGCACGACGACTGGCGAACAGCGAATACGAAAGAAAAACGACGTAGCTCGAATATATACGAAGACCGCAGGCGAACAACGAAGGCCGATCTGGCCCGCAGGGCGCTTTTTGTATAATACTGGCATTAGTAGCGCGGGTGCAGTATTGTGTGTTACCACCTTTTTGAGTCGATTGCGCATAGGGATACTACAATATCGATATTTTATTTTTTGATCAAATAAAAATATCGATAACTACACTGGTATGACATTCATTGATGTCATCGTTACCAATTATTTTTTCCAGGTTGCCAATGTCGATAGTCGATAAGGTTGAAAATGTACATACGACTATTCTAGCTATATTGTAGGCCGACGGTGATGCTTCGCAATGAGGTTCCCCTGCTCGTCCGCTTTTGCTGTAACACACATACTAGCTAGCTTCGAAAATCGATACGTGATTTCCACTTAGGTACTTACTTTGTGTTACTAGTTAAACCTTATATTATTTAAATATCCAGTATCTACTGTTATTGCAGTAAGGCTCTTATTAAAATAAGCCACGTCCGTTTAATTTCCAGAATTTTTCTAAAACTATAATATTACAAATTTTATTCGACATTTATTTCTCTATCGACATCGCCGCACCAACACGAAGTACTTGATGGAATCTCGTGACGCTATAATCCGCTCGGTGTGTCGTTATTGGAATATCAGCCGTATGCATCTGGTATAAAATTGTATTTCAAATGTTGAATTTCTTATATTTTTGACGGATGCCATTGCACGTTATATCGATGTGTTTGCAACCTTAATTTCGTTTTACGGATGACACAGTATGGAGAGGGCAATAAAAATTAATGCTTTTGAATTTTTTGATTTTCGGAATTTAATAATGGTTGACATATTAAGTAATGCATTTTTATACTTAAAAAACATAATAGTATTTCATGTAGTGACATTAACATATTATATAAACATATATTTTATATATGATAATGTCACTACATATATTGCTGCAAAAAAAAATTACGAAGTGTTACCTACGAATTGTATTATTTAAAACCCGAGTATTATAAGCTAGTATTGGGTTTTCTGTCAGCGTGGAGTATGAAAGTACTAAAAAGTCACCCCTACGGATGACATCATTTTCGGGCGGCACGCTGGATCGAAGGGTCAGTGACCCCTAGCACCCCTTACTGCTACGCTGGGGTGGGATCTTCAAGTGGATTGTCCGCAAAAAAATACCAGAATATTTTGCGTTAGTTTTAGCGCAATATTCTGCTCTTGCGCTTTCACACTGTTCAAGTAATATAGTCAGCCAATATTAGTACTGGCTTATTTGACTTAAATCTTATAAAGGCAGGCGATGGTAAGTGGCCACATGCCCTTGGACATCGGCTACGACAGGGACACAGCCACGCCGCTGCCTACAGCATTACAATTTATTTGGAGCATAAATGATGTCAACTTATGTTTTGAAAATTGTGATTTTCTCCTTTACGCCGATGACATGAAAATATTCAAGAAAATTGGTAGCCCGTAGGACTCTGCTTTTACAGTGTGCGTTTTGTGCGTTTTGAATGATATCTTATCTTTATATTATATAATAAAAGAAAGTCGTGTTAGTTACACTATCTATAACGCAAGAACGGCTGTACCGATTTGGCTGAAAATTGGTGGGCAGGTAGCTTAGAACCAGGAGACGGACATAGGACTTTTTATCCCGGGAAAATATAAATCGGGACTTTTATCCCGAAAAATCGTTTACTGTGAGTAGAACCGCAAGAAAATAAGTATGGAGATAGTTTGAGATCCAGAGGAGGACACAGGCTATTTTATCCCGGAAAAACATAAACCGGGAATTTTATCCCGGATTTTTTTTTCTCGCGAGTGGAGCCGTCACGGTCAAACCCCTGAACCGATTTTGATGAAATTTGGTAAGGGGATTGTTTAAGACCTTGGGAAGGTCCTGGGCTACTTCTTATTCCGGGATAAAGTCCTGGTTTACTTTTCCCTTTTTACTTATTTTTTCTTGCGGGTGGAGCCGTTACGGCCAAACCATTCAGCCGATTTCGATGGAATTTGGTAGAGAGATAGTTTAAGACCCTGGGAAGGACCTAGGCTACTTCTTATCCCGAGAAAAAATAAACCAGGTCTTTTATCCTGGAGAATATTTTCTTGCGGGTGGAACTGAACACAAAAAAGTATGGAGATAGTTTGAGTCCCAGGGAAATACATATTGAAATAGAGAGCGGGATGCACAGAAAGACTGCTGGATATTATTGTTGGTGAAGAAAACTAATAGGCACGGTATTTACAATATTTATTGTATTCTCCCGATACATCAAAAGTGTTCTGTTTAAAACATTATACCTCGCCAAGTCACATTAAGATTCAAAAAGAGAGTTTTGGCGGGAACTTGGAAGTGTCATGAGGTGCTCTTGTTTTAATTCATTATTTTGGTGATATTTAGTGTTATGTTGCATAATTATGGTGGTATATTATCCAATATAGTTCTATTAAAGAGCTCAAATGAAGTGAATTGAAATAATTGTGCTAATCAAGTGTTTTTTTTTGTTGCCGCCAAAACTCCTCGATAAAGTCTTGGTAAGGTAGCCACTGCTTTACTTCGACATACTACAGATAATAAAATATACAAACCAAACTTGACATTGGCAAAATGTGAACACAAATGCCATTATAAAAAAAAATCTATATCATAAAATATCAAATACAGCCAGTATTAATTAAATATAAGATTATAAATATATGTATAATGTGGTAGGAATTATTTATAAGACGTGCTGGTAACAGAAGACAGAGCCTTGTAGCTTGTTATTCTAAATCAATTATTATATAATTAAATAAACAGATCTTATTTATATGACGTGTTGCGGAAACCGAACGTTGTAACAATAGGCTACTGCTTATCCAGCAAAAATATAAACCGGGACTTTTATCCCGGGAAATCTTTTCTCTTCAGTACAACCGCGAACAAATAAGTATGGAGATAGTTTGAGACCCAAGAAAGAACATGGGCTACCTTTGGTTCTGAAAAAAAAATAACCTAGGCCTTTTGTCCTGAAAAATCATCTCTTTGCGGTGAAACTGCGAGAAACTAAGCAAGAACATAGTTTGAGATCCAGGGGAGGACATAGACTACTTTTTATCTCGGAATAATATAAACCGGGACTTTTATTCCGGAGAATATGTTTTTGCGGGTGGAACTGCGAGAGAATAGTATGGAGATAATTTGAGACCCAAGGAAGGATGAAGGCTACTTTTTATCTTTAAGGATATGTCCTTACATCACTACATATTATAATATAAAGTCCTCCCATCGCATCTGTTTGTCTGAACGCGATAAACTCAAAAACTACCAAATGGATTTTCATACGTTTTTCACCAAAGGACGGAGTGATTCAAGAGGAAGGTTTATGTGTATAGTTCATAAATATTTCGTATGACAGAAAAATAAATGTAGGCATAAAATATTATGCTTTGCTACCAGTGCGAAGCCAGGGCGGGCCGTTAGTTGTAAACAACTAACAAACAAACAAAGAAACTAGAATTGAATGTAAAATATGTTGTTATATCTCTTTTACGCGTAAATTCAAGCCAATCAAAAATAAATATTATATGAAAGGTCAGGAGTTACAGCAAGTTGATGTGGTACGGGATCTCAGCGTTTTACATGATTCTAAGTTAACGTATGAGAAACACGTCGACTACATTGTCAATAAGGCCAGGAAAGCTTTGGGCTTCCTAATTAAAACAAGTTCTGAATTAACGAGCGTGAAAGTTATCAAAATCCTTTATTTCTGTTTGGTGCGAAGCATCCTCGAGTATAGTTCCCAAGTTTGGAATCCACATTATAATATTTACATAAATAGGCTTGTCTATAATTTTTTTTTTTAAGGTTTTTGCAATTTAAAAGCAACTGTTATGACCCAGCCTATGATATAAGGTGCCGCAGGAATCACATTTTGCCATTGTATGAGCGAAGAAGCATTGCTGATATTGCTTTTCTAGTTAAAATAGTCCAAAATCAAATAGATACTCCGTATCTTTTCTCAAAAATATTTCTGAAAATACCGCATAGAACATCCAGATCGCTAACACTTTGGCTGTTCCACATAGTACGTCAATCTATGGACGGAATTTTATCAGATCGGCAAAGGAATCTTATCAATTAATTAATGTCTCCTCGGATCTTGACTTATTTCTTTCTAAGCCTTACATGTTTAAAGATAATATGACGATAAATTGGTTTAATGGTTCTCTTACTGACAGACGTAAAGACGAATTGTTAAAATAATTACTTTATGCGTTTTCTTGTGCTCAACTCAGTTTTGTGTTTTAGTATGTAAAATTCATAATATTATATATAGGTAAGCCGTATAGTAGCGAACTTGTGGAGACATGTAAATTGTTTTAATTATGTATATTTTAAATATGTATTGTGTGTTAGTTGCTTTAACTTTATATTAACGCTTTGTTTCCATAATAAAATAAAAATAAAATAATAGATAATTTTCGATATTAACTGTCGTCGTAGATTTCCACGATACGACGGCGCATCGTGAAACGGCGTCGCGTCGTAGGACGACGCGACGGCGTATCGTGTTTAAGTGTATGAGCCCTAAGTCATGTTTCGCTTGCTTAGAACTGGCCGCCGGCTTTCATATCGTAGTGACGTCCAGGGAACAACAATATTCAACGGTCCCAACAATATTTATGCATTGTGCCCCAAGTTACAGTCAGCTGATTATTTTTTTCTTCAAGGTAGGTATCGGAATATCTACAATTTAAAAAAAACATTGGGTAGAAATTACTAAATATATTTTTTTTCTTCGTGTTTGGGAGGCTACCACCGCTCATCGGAACGCAGGTGACGTTCACGAGGCTTTATGATACACTTCTCTGATGCGTCTCACCAATTATCGTTTGAGAGGAACTTTGTCATGGAAATCTGTCACTGGCCCATGGACCACAAGGTGTGTATCTTTGTAAAGGGGTAAAAAAAAGTCTTTTCAACTTAAGGTCGATGGTTTTGATGTCCATTTATCTCAGTACCTTAAATATTTGGGAGTATGGTTGCATTGTTCTTTGAGATGGTCCAAACACATTTATGAAATTTCTGAAAAAGCGTCTAAGTACTAAAAATCTATTAAAAAATTTAGCAGGTGCAGGTTGGGGAGTTCATCCCAAGCATCTTAGATATATCTACAAGGCTATAGTTTGGAGTCGGTTAGATTATGCAAGTTTTTTATTTGATGATAGTGCACAATGGTATACTCGTTAATTTTATAAAATTCAAACTGCAGCCATGCGACTCATTGGAAGCTTTTTGAAAACTACGCCAATACATAGATGGAGAGTGAGATATGCCTTCAGCGGCTCAGCCCCTCACTATTAGAAGACGTTATTTGGATGGAAAATATTTGTTTCAATGCAGATCTTTACAATTTAATAATAATATCTTATCTTCAGTAGAAGACGGATATCGTGAGGGTTATGCTTGGAATACGAGAAAAGAACCATTATTATGGGTATTACAAAAGCTATTTAGAAATGTTCGTATTAACTGCATTGTTTTATTAGATATGTTCGCGTTAAAATATTGGGTTAGTTACATTGATATCTCTGACTGTATCATATCTCATGTAGACGGAATTGAACTAGCTAAAAATCAGTATAGTACTAAGTATTTAAATCAAACCTGCGTTCAGTTAAGATTTTTACGGATGGATCGATATTTGAAACGGATATAAGAGCGTCTTTCTTTGACCCGCAAACATATACTAGGGTAAGTTGTCAGAAATTTCTATAATGTCAGCCGAGCTAGTTGCTATTTTCGAAGCCTGTCGTTACGCTGATTCAATTTTAGATAATATTGTGATCTTCACAGACTCAAAGAGCTCTTTACAAAATTTGGCTCGGTGTACAACTACCATTCGTGTCGCTTCTTTGGCCTATAAAATTTAAGGCCTAATTATTTCGATGAGACTTAAATATGAGTAAATTCCAGACAACTATTAAGCGAAAGTTGTGCATAAAGCTTATTACAAGATTTCGGAATACCTATCTAGGCATTTTTACCATCTGGTAAAAATGCCTGGGGATAAGTTTTTGTTTTTTGTATGATTTTCTTTGGAATCTTTGTCATTCGATCCAGTAAATTATAATAAAAAATATACATACACATAGTATATATATTTTTCCGAAGTTATATAATATAAATAATTGTAAACGGCTTGGGAGTTGGGTATAACATACACTAACTGTCTGTGCCTGCGGCGGCGTCATGTGCCGGGTCGGCCACTTCCCTGCAACATGGTTGAGGAGGCTGATGGCTGGCACATGCGTCATACTCGTAAACGGGTGCTGCTTGTGTAGACTGGTCTGCCTATTTCGCTTACTATGCCTAAGAACTAATGATTAATAATACCTGTATTGGACAAGTGTGGATTATCTAATTATTTCGTGATTCCTGAGATGGTTGTACACTCGGACGGGAATTGAGAATTTATTATTATGCAAGTAAATATATGAACTGCTCTAAACAAAATAAAAATCTGTATATATTTCTTTTTGTTTTATATACTGTACCTAATTTATACCTTTGAACTGATTTTGAAAAGAACAACTCTAGAGTTTCTTGCCCGTTCTTCTCTGGTGGAAACTATTTTCCGAACTGGTGGTAAAGTAAAAAATTACTGAATCTAAGTAATGTGTAACATTTTATGGATTCGAATAAATGATTTCATTTCATTTCACTGTAGCCAGGTGCGGTAGAAGATCTTTGATAAACATTCTCAAGAAAAAGGCATTTGGTACCGCACGATTCAACCTGAACCGTTACAATCTCCAAGGATTACTGATTATGTTTTAAGTAGACGGGAGATAGTGGCAGTGATGAGACTTCGCTTCGGGCACATTTCGACAAATATGTTTATACATCTTATGGGGCGTCAGACTCACCAAACTACTCTGACTGTGGAGTGAAGGAAGATGTACACCATATTTTGTCGGAGTGTGAGCGGAGTGAACCTCATATTTTAGTTAGTAATATAGGGGATTTTAATAGTATGTTGTCGGATCCTATGTCAGAAGGGGCTAGAGTTTTGGTAAAAAAATATTTTATGTGTATAGGGCAAATGTTTAGTCTGTAGACAATAGACATATTATATTTGTCAGGTATATGATCTTTATCAATCTCAATGTCGGTATCTGGGCGTATAAACGTCGGGTGACTTCGGCAATTTTTTAAGGCATTTTAACCTTGAGCTGATGCTGCAACATCAAGTAGTCTGCGGGTTACCCAACTCTTTAGCAACTTCTAGCAAACAGCGTGTGTGGGCTCATAAGAATGGTCTCAAAAAATAGGTGTTAGATAGTTAATTATCAGGGACCCACGATGGAGAATATAGTAATTTAAAAAGTTTGAAAAAAATAAATTTAAATTTAAATAACCCCCGACACAAAAGACCTCTAAAAAGTAAAACAATAAAAGTGTCTTGGTGTTTAAGTACCTAGTAATATTTTGAACCAAGCGTCGTCTCGTCGGGGACCGCGAAAGAAGTATTTCATCTCCCTGGTCCGGAGTTTGGTGTGTAGGCACCATTACGTTGATGGCCACCAGCCGGTGCCTTTATAGTGGTATCTGCACCCATCTAGGCGCAGTGATTCTTGATGGCTGGTGGGATTTCCGCGCCCATTTCGAATCCTCAGGTCCGAAATTGTCACGGACTGCAGGTGTACTAGGAAACCTACTGCCTAATCTGGTAGGTCCTGGCATCCCTTACCGAATATTATATGCTGGAGTCGTGCAATCCATGGCCCTTTACGGTTGTTCCTTTTGGGCCGGGCCGGGTCCCTGAACAATCGGTGTATTGCTCTTCTGCACAAGCCGCAGCGCACGGTAGCACAGCGAGCAATCAGAGACTATCGCATGATATCACCTGTGATATCATGCGATATCCGGCCAGCACGCTTGCTGCCTCATGAGGCATTTCATTTCATCACGGATTTCTACCTGGGGAATTGGAGGCCAAGGTGCTCTCCGCCACTTTTCACTGGCGGGAAGAAGTGTTCAGTCGCGAGCAGTGACCGGCCCCGAAAGAGATGAGGGACAAGCGTGCCTCCTTTCGCTGTGGAGGAGTAGCGTCACAGGCTGGAGAGCCCCAATGCGGATTTACGGGTCATCGCGGCAGTGCGTCCTGTTTTCAACCAATGACTAGACCAATGGTTGACATAGGTGCTCACGGATTATGGTTGTTTTGGTGAGTACCTATATCGTGTAACCGGCAAGGAAAAGACGGCCGTGTGTCAACACTGTACCAACTGTCCGCGAAACATGGCTCATCATACGTTGGAGGAGTGCCCAGCTTGGGGCAAAGAGCGCAGCGCTCTTGTAGCAGTTTGACTTTTATGAGCAGGTCATCTCACAGAAGGAATGAGCTCAACGGGATCGGGAGCACCATGATCATGCCCGCCGCCAGACATAGGAGGCGCAGGGTCTGTAGATGGGGGCGTTTGAAGAATTCCATCACGGTAACCTCTGTGTCTTGTAAAAGGCGACTAACAGGGGGCCATCAGTGGTTGCGGGCACGGAGTGGGGGACTGCGACTACGTCCTATGTACTTTTATACATCGTGCGACCCTGAGGTGGGCGCCGGTGTCACTCCATTCAGTATGATGGCATAGCACTGCCGTAGACGGTTAGGTCGCCTTTCGGTGTGTGGAGGCTTCGGAGCCCCTGCTACTCATAGAGATGGGCCGCAAGGCGGCATTGCGTGATAACGGGTGCGGGCGTTTTGAGGGCGCTCTTCGCCTAAGGTGACCGCCCGCAGCCACCCCTTAAGCGCTAGAGAGTGCCAACGCGGGGTTTTGGTTGGTATGCCGGTGTAGGATGTATATAGTTTTAGGGCCTCGGTCCAGCGTGATGGTCGATCGGATGTCATTATTCCCGGATGATCTAATGTGGGGCCGTAAGATCGGTGAGCCCAACATAACCGTTCGCTTTTTCCCACAGACTAGACGAAAACGATAATACCGTTTTCCCCGCGAAAAAAAAAACGTGGTAAACGGAGTGGATTCCAGATTTCCATAAAGTGTCGACTGACCAGAGCTGATTAGCTCGCTTGTCGACACAAATATGCCGGCTTGTTTGAATATAGGCTGATACTGAAACGCGTCACACTAAGTATTTAAACATAATAATGTATACAGTATACAGATTTCCGGGAGAAATAGTAGCCCATAATAGGTATATCAACCCAGGAGATGGTGAACCTGCATACCAATTTCATCCAAATCAATTCAGGAGTTTCTGCGTTTACTTATACCAAACGTATAGACATTAAAACATCTCCACAAATTTTCCCATTTATATTATTATTTGTAAGAAGTAAAATGTTAGATTAACATACTGTCACGGTCTATCTTCTCGCATAGGTATGCAGATGCTTAAGTCTCTCAGATTACCAATGTTTTTTCTATTCTGTGGCAAAAAGCTATGAGCTGCTTTTGCGATACCCATAATATAGATTGATTTAGACCACCGAGACATGTCAAAACTTACACTGATAAAATTCAATACTTTAAAATGCAGACCTTGAAAGATAGACGGGATCAACTTGGCTTGATGTGTTTACATAAAATAGTTAACGGTAATATAGATTGTCCACCTCTTCTCAATAAATTCTCTCTCAATGTACCTTCTAAAATCCCTAGATACCCACGTCCTATATTTCATTGTCGATTCAGCAGAACTAACCTTGGTAAAAATTCGCCTGTTCCTCGACTTTCCAGTTTATATAACCGAATTGTAAAAAAATCTGACAGTACTGACATATTTAACGACTCGCTCCCTATCTTCAAAAAGAAAATACAGAATGCGTTTGTTTCAACCTAAATTTTGTTTTATATTCAGTTTTATTTTTAGTATATATTGCACATATGTGCAGAAGTTTGTTGTTGATGCTATGATCATGCGGTGGCAGCCTATAAGTAAAGCAACACTGCAACAATTACTTATTGTTTAATGTAACGAATAGATATATATATATATATAGTGTATGTTTTGTTGGTTGTCCAATTAAATAAATAAATAAATAAATAAATA
The DNA here is from genome assembly GCA_947568825.1 of Sphinx pinastri. Taxonomy (NCBI): domain Eukaryota; kingdom Metazoa; phylum Arthropoda; class Insecta; order Lepidoptera; family Sphingidae; genus Sphinx; species Sphinx pinastri. Next base: position 2,130,653 of record OX387614.1, on the reverse strand, counting down.
TAGAAAATATTTTTATATCCGAAAACGGACCTATAGGTCACTATATTATTTTTGGTTTTGCTTAAAATAAGCGTTGATTCAATGAATTTATCTCTAATTTGTTACTTTTTATTGTTGAGCGTTGCTCATAAGTCGAGGCGAGGTGGCGAATTGCGACGTAGGGGCGCGGCGTCTCGGCGGCAACGTATTATACTTTTATACCAGGCGCAGGAAGCTGTGCTTCGCTATTTCCATTCCATCCATAATAGAATGGAAATAGCGTAGCGATCCATGTAAATAGTGGTGGAGGGCCGTGAGCAGCATGTGTTGTCTTCGCATAGCCGCGCCTGCGCGACGAGCCCACGCCTTCGTTTGTACCGCAGCTATACTATAGGAACGGAATTCGAGGTATTTATGAAAAAAATAAGGCCTCGTCTAGAGTGAGCGTTTACTGGTGGTAGGTCACTCATATGTAAGAGACCGTCTGGGGGGTACCACCGCAATGTCTATTTCTACCGCCAAGCAGCAGTGTGCATGCATTGTTGTGTTTCGGTTTGTACATAGGATGTAGCCAGTGGAACTATAGGACATAGTGAGACTTAACATCTTATGTCTCAGGATGACGAGCGCAGTGGAATGCCACACAGTACTTTGTAACTCAAGGTGCTGGATGGTATTGCTACTGTTTATGGGTGGTCGTATCGCTTACCATCAGGCGAACGGCATACTCGTCTCGTCATTGAATGCCATAAAAAAGACAGGGAGCGCCGAGAAACGTTTGAAATATACTTATATTTCAACGAGATCACGTACTTACGTGATCTCGTTCCGTGTCGTCGCTCTAGGCGCCCGGCTACAATCAGTTCAGTGAAGACGCACAATGTGGCCGCTTTTAAGTTTGATTTACCTTCTGATACCACTGCGCTAGCTGATCACTCCAGAGTGAAGCCCTACGGTGCGACGCACATAACACATGTCGTAACCTATGTGGGGTGAGAAGTTAAAGCGACATCATTGCGTCTGCACTGCGGGGTTGTGGCGCCGTCGCGGCGTCGGATGAAATTAATTTACACACATACACAGACTCACGCCCTTTATCCCCGAAGGTGTAGGCAGAGGCGCAACTCGTGCACCCACTTTTCACCGTGCGTATTCCGTCCCATGATGTGATGGGGGCGAGCCCTTTGCCATATCAGGCACAAATTTCAGACTCCGGGCTGATACTCAATAGAAAAACCCAATAACACTGCCCGACGCCGGGATCAAACCCGAGAACTCGGCATTGCAGGCGTACCGTACTACAACTACGCCACCGAGGCAGTTGCAATTAATGTAAATGAGACAATTTTTTTTTAGAACACCATTATGTATGGAACATTGTGTATGGAACGGTCAGACGAGACGCATATACGCAGTTTCAAAACCCAAGGCACATACCACTGATTTTTCGAAGTTATGCGTATTGTTTATCAATTATATTCGTTCGGTTTAACGGTGAAGGAAAACATCGTGAAGAAACCTACATGCCTGAGAATTCCCCGAAAAAAGAATTTCGAAGGTATGTGAAGTCTGCCAACCTGCACTAGGTCAGCGTGGTGGACTAAGGCCTAACCCCTCAGTACCAGGCTGAAGAAAGAAGCCACCACCAAGAAGCGAAGAGTCCGCTGCGCAGCACCCTTTCAGAAGGCAGAAGGTCGTCGAAGCATACCTAGAAGCAAAGGAAAAGTATGAGTCAGAGGCTAAAAAAGCGCAGAGCCAAAGCTGGAAAAAAAATTGTGGGAAGCAGGACAGGGAGGGAATGTGGGACGGAATTTATAGGGCTTTGGGTAGGGTAGCAAAAAGACAAGCCGATCAACCGCTCATTAAAGAAAATAAGGTTTTGACAGAAAAGGAGGCGGCAATATTACTCGCGGAAACCTTTTACCCTGAAGACTTAATAGTGAAAGACGACACAGAACACCGGCATATTAGAGAACGTTCCGAGCGGGTGAACGACTGGGTCCATGCTGAGCAACATGACCCACCGTTCACCATGCACGAACTCCAAACAACGCTGAGGAGCTTAACCCAAAGAAGCCCCCTGGGTCAGACGGCCTGACATCGGACGTCTGCGTGCAGGCGATCATCCAAGATTCGATGTCTTTCCTGTCACTGGTAAATAAATGTCTTGAACTAGCCTACTTCCCGAAGACCTGGAAGGAAGCTACTGTCATTATACTAAGAAAACTTGGAAAAGACAATTATAACCAGGCAAAATCCTATAGACCCATCGGATTACTACCAGTGATGGGGAAGATATTTGAAAAAATGGTGGTGGGAAGATTAAAATGGCACATTCTTCCCAACATAAGTACGCGCCAATACGGGTTCATGCCACAGAGGGGCACCGAAGACTCCCTCTATGCCCTGGTAAAACACAACAAAGAAAAGTTATCACAAAAGAAGATCACCATAATGATATCTCTGGACATAGAGGGAGCCTTCGACAGCGCCTGGTGGCCCGCGATTAAGAACCGTTTGGCGGAAGAACAGTGCCCACCTAATTTGAGAAGGGTGGTCGCCAGCTACTTGGACGACCGACTCGTCAGGGTCAGGTACGCCGGTACGGAGATAACGAGGAGAACCAGCAAAGGTTGCGTGCAAGGGTCTGTCGGAGGACCAATCCTGTGGAACCTTCTCCTTGACCCCTTATTAAAGGGACTCGAGCGCCGGGGCGACTTTTGTCAGGCATTTGCCGACGACGTCGTCCTGGTGTTCGATGGAGACTCCACAGGAGAAGTCCAAAGACAGGCCAATGCCGTACTCGCCTACGTGCAGGATTGGGGAGTTCGTAATAAGTTGAAATTTGCACCACACAAAACAAAAGCGATGGTTGTAACGAGGAAACTGAAGTACGACTCACCAATCCTGCACATGGGTGGGGTCGATGTTGGTCTCTCCAAAGAAATCAAAATACTCGGCGTTACCATTGACGAGGGGCTCACATTCAAGGCCCACATTATGGCCGCGTGTAGGAAGGCGATGGCTTTCTACAAAAAGCTGGCGACGGCAGCAAGGGTGCAGTGGGGCTTGGGGCCTCATATTATTAAAACACTATATACCGCGGTTGTCGAGCCCACTATATTATACGCATCCAGCGTGTGGGCTTGTGCATCGCACAAGGTATATGTGAGGAAACAGCTCGACAACCTACAGCGAAGCTTCGCGCAGAAGCTGACGAAGGCCTACAGGACCGTGTCATTGAACTCTGCCCTGTTGCTCGCGGGACTCCTCCCCTTGGATATAAGGGTGCGGGAAACTGCACTCTTATATGAAACCAAGAAGGGATATTCTTCGCGGGTGACAGGAGACAGAGAGGTGGAGGCTCCTGTGGCCTTCGCCAACTTAAACCATCTAGCGCGAAGAAGGACCATGCCGCTCCGATTCCTGGTGGACGGTGCAGAGGTGGCCCAGCATACTGCCAACAGTTATAATATATATACTGATGGCAGCAAGATAGAGGGAAAGGTTGGAGCCTCACTTTCCATTTGGGAAGATGGGGCCGAAATAAAAACTAGGAAGTTCAAGCTGGAGCCATACTGCACCGTCTATCAGGCGGAGCTGCTGGCCCTTAAGCACGCGATAGATGAAGCCCTGAGTACCAAGGCACCGCGATGCAACGTCTTTTGCGACTCCAGGTCGGCTCTTGAAACAGTCACCAGAGGTGACTCCCTCTATCCCCTGGCGTTCCAAATAAATAAAAGCCTAACATCCACAGAAGAACGCAACAAAATAATAAACCTATTTTGGATCAAAGCACACGTAGGGATGGAGGGAAATGAGAGGGCCGATCAGCTCGCGAAGGACGCTGCTCTAAAACTAAAGACGCGGCCACACTACGATCGGTGCCCGATCTCATTCGCCAAGCGACAAATTAGACAGGAGTCGATTGGCGAATGGAACCGGAGATACACGTCGGGGGAAACCGTTTCGTTGACGAAGATATTTTTCCCCGACGCTGTAAAAGCGCACCGAATCGTAGTAAAGATTGTCCCAGACCCAGTTACAACGCAGGTGTTCACGGGGCACGGCGGGTTCTCCGAATACTTGAATCGCTTCAAGTGCAAGGAGAGCGCGGCGTGTCCTTGTGACCCAAGCCAGCAAGAGACTGTCCCGCATATCTTACTTGACTGTCCTATATACATGAAAGAGAGACACGAAATAGAGCACGGAATAGATATAAAAATAGAACGAGACAATATACATATAATTATGAAAGATAGCACAAAAATACATAAATTTATAACATATTGTAATAAAATAGCCATTAAGGTAATAAATAAAAACAGTACCAAATAATTACTAATAATATAATTTAAGATAATATGTATGTAGCATAAGAAACTAGAACAAGAAAATTAAAAAAAAATTACATATAATAGATAAGATAGGATAGAGGATAAGACAGTATAAAGTAAAAAGGAGATAAGACGATAGAATTGTATAAATATAAATACATATTAAGACACACATTGTTAAATTGAGAACAGAAATATAACATTCAGTTGTAGCTTTACAAGATAGGAATAGCAAAGTAAATAAAAATACAAAAATATAAAGAACTCTGGTGCTGCCAGAGGGAACGAAATTATAAAAAAAAAAAAAAAAACCCCTCTCAGTAGTAGAGGAGGTCTTTGCTCAGCAGTTGGCAGTATATAGTGTAGGGCTGGTAAGGTATGGTATGGAAACAATTTTGAGTCCACCCATGTTTTAGATATTGTAAAATGGACGAACCAAACCAAAAACTCACCAATTCAAGCGACTATAGTGAACTATCTATCAGTTATAAAGAAAATCGCCGCATTTGGACCCACGCCTCGGCTCTACGCCGCGCCGTCATTTTTTTTTTTTATATTATTGCAAGCGACGTGCCATGTCTTTATTAATTTAAAAGATAATTTCCCTCTCGTTCATGCAGTGACCAAGTCTTAATGTTAGTTAGATACGTATTGTAGACTAGCATTGCGCGCGGCTCCGCCAGCGTGGAAAAGTTTTTCCGGGATAAAAAGTAGCCCATAGCACTCAGGAGTAATGTAGCTTCCTGTTAGTGAAAGAATTTTCATAATCGGTCCAGTAGTTCCTGAGATTAGCGCGTTCAAACAAACAAACAAACTCTATGTTTGTAACGAATAAACTCAAAAACTACAGAACCGATTTCCTGGATTAACATATAGGCTACTTTTTATCCCGGTAAAACTTTTTCACACGGGCGAAGCCGCGAGCAGAAGTCTAGTTTATTATAAATACGAAACTCATACTTCCATATAAAAAGTAGACAAAAGAAATCACGCAATAGAGTTTTAGTTAGCATTGACGTGCATAGGATATTATAAGATATTGTAAGTGCGCAGAGTATTATTGATTCTATGCATACAAACTTAAGTATAGGTATAAACAGTAGATACACAATTGTTATCGCCGGTATTTTTATAATATATCAGTTAGCTTCCGACCGCTGTTTTGCTGACGCCTCAGATGTATAATATATAAAATGTTAGGGACTCGGCCCAGCGAACGCCAGAGCGGTTGGTCTATCTCTGCGGGCGGTTCAAGGTCGGTTTGTAAGGCCAGTTAAACAAAATTAGTCCAGTTGCCCCCCTTTAAGGCTGGTAGTGGTAAATCAATTTCCCTGAGAAACTAAAAAAAAAGGAATAAGTTGTGTCTATAGCACTCCCAGATGAAGTGGCAGCTTGCTGTTGCATTTAGTGATAACCGGAACCACAAATAGTGCTCTGAACCCTAATGTTGTCCTTAAGTCGACAGCATATCCTTGGTGCTTGTGCCACTATGGGTTACGAGCATCAAAATGCTTCTAAATCTAAATCTTTACACCAGGTGATCAAGTATCTCGCTTGCACACACATAGTCACACATAGAAATACACTATGATGCTTTTAAGCCCCGAAGGGTTAGGCAAAGGAGTATCTGAGCGTGTACCCTATTATATGGGGCCGAATATAGCTGCGGGCATGAGAGGCCTATTCTCAGCAGTGGGTCCCTATTAAAAAAGATAAACAAAATTGTGAAGTACTCGCCGGGTCATTGAAAAAATTAAAATGTCGGTTGCTTATATAAACCAACATCAGTGAAAAAGACAAATGAATATGGCATCTTATTCTCTATACCAAAATAAATGCTACTAATTGATACCAACATATAGACAAATGTTTGGTGAAGTCGATTGCTTATGACATCCAGCCGTTCAGCATAGTACAAGATCTAGGTTGTCAAGCGTGCACACACGCATTTAATGCTAGTTAAAAATTGCCTGATCGGGAAACAATTTCAAATGTATTGCTACCGATGTACTATGCCAAAAGGCACCAATTTAAAAAAAATCGGAAGCAATACCATAATTTTCTTACCGACGCTATCGAATACAAATCCTTACTTTTAAAATGCACTTTTGTAGAAGGTAAGCATACAGGATACTGAAATTCCGAAGAAATAAAAAGTAGTGTCGAAGAATGGAATGTTCAACAGTCAGTGAATTTTTTCGTCAAAGATAACGCCTCGAATATGAAAGTAGCTGCAGATTTGTGTAAAATGGAACTACTTCGGGTTCTATGCACATAAATTAAATTAATTTATATATGCATATAATCAACACTAGAAAAAATAAGACGAATTTTCGCGCATTTAAAAAAGACATAATTGCGAAAGAGCGTTTACAGAAACTCCAAATCCTCAACCAAACTTTACCAAAAACGCTACTAAAATCAGTACCACCTCGACGTCTAACGTGAGACGTTACGCAGAGGTTCATGATTTATACCTTAGACACGATGATCGACGGTTTTGCAAGAGACGACGGACGAGGAAGGGTTGGAGGTCACAACAAAACTCAGAGGATGTAAGTCTAAAAGCAAAAAAAAATATACTCGATCTACCTCTTCTACCATCGCATTACTACCGCAGAGATTTTGCAAAGTTATATCTTCCCGAAGAATTCAAAAATATGTCTAATTTGTATCGTATTTATCAAGACCATACCGCGGGAAAGAAAATCATATTATTATTTAAAGTATGTTCATGTTGATTTAGGAAAACATTTAACATCGGATTCCATACCTATCGCTAAAAAGGACAAATTTGCTTTGTGTGTTTCAAGCAAATGTTTCAATGTTAAAACTCAAGAAGAAATAGGAAAGTTACAGAAGCATGAAAGTTAGATTGTCGATGTCGATTAGTAAACTGTCGCCCAAATATAAAATAAATCCAAAACAGAACATTTTGGTAAAAAGTACTTTTTAATTGTATTAAATAAATGTTTCAAAAGAAGACTAAACTTTTGCCTTTACAGCAGTTTAATTAGATTTATACATAAAACAATAATTTTTTTACAATACGAAAAGTAATGCTAGTTACTGCATACTGATGACAAAGTCGATACCTCCCACGTAAGTTGTTGTATCCCCAAAATCACAATTTTACAGTAGAGCATTTTAAAGATTCAAATTGGACTAAAAACTTCATTTATAATAGTATCTTTGTGAAATTTGGTATATGTATGTAACTTATAGTATTCTTGAATATGTTAAAAGATAATTTAAAAAAATATGTATATTTTCTGAGATATCGTTCATACAACATTTTACTGTGGAGTACAGGCTACACTAGATGTTGTATCTCATAATTACAACACTATACCGCGGAATTTAGGTGTCATCAATTGTTGTATATGATATTTACAACAATATTCGTTGAAAAATATACGCCTTATTCCACTGTATGTGGTAATAATAATATAAATTGGTTCATAATTATGTGTATATTATTATATGTTAACAAGTGTAGGTTAAGAAATAAGAAAGAAATATTGTAAAAGATAAATTCCTTTAATTTTTTAATAGAAATAACACTTATTAGAAATTAAACATCATTGAAAAAATAGAATAATTAAAATTTAGGTATACATAACATACATTTAGGTAACAGATAATGTCTTCCATTAGTAGGTTATAAAAAAAAACGAAAATAAACAATCATAGCAAGGTTACTTAGAAACATAATAAAAAAAACATAACTCACTCTGCACGATATTTTAAAAACATTACAAATTCATATTAAATTCTACATATAATAGAATAATAAAAACATTATAGAATTTAAAATAAAAACAATAACCTACTTATTTCGAAGAGATCAACTTAAAATCAGGATAACAAGAAATTAGGTAATCTTTTATAATTATTATTGTCATTGTAACTATATTTGATTTTATTCGAAGTTAAAAAAAACTATTTTCACACTCACACATACTCACGACTTTTACGCCCAAACGGGTAGACAGATGCGCAACTAATGTACCCACTTTTCACCGTGCGTATTCCGTCCCATGATGTGCGATGTGCGCATGATGCGCCCCTATGGACGAGCCTATCGCCATATTGGGCACAAATACCAGACTCCGGGCTGATACTTAGAGACTATCCCGCCCTCACACCCGCCACTGCAACTCCTGTAAGCCACGATCAGCAGTGGCACGCATTTTATGACACCGAGCGATGAAGCTCGGCGAGTCTCTGGGAATGCTAATTAGTCTTAACCCGCAACGAAGTTAATCAAATAGAAGAATAGGGAGGAGTTAGAAATATATTTTCCACTTCCCTCCATAGCAAAGCGGGAGACAAAATAATGAACTAAAAAGGTATTTAACCTTAATTATTGAGACTTTTACAACTGGAAAAGCCAGATGTAAAGCACCACGGATAATATTTTAAAGGGTCCTATCATTTGAGCTGTTAGATTTGATTCCAATAGTAGGTATGGCAAAAACGCCGGAAAGCATGGAAATTCTGCCTAGCTTCCACAAGGCCCATGTAGTATACAACTCCAGATGTTATTTGCATACTATCCAACATAATCCGGGCTGATACTTATTAGAAAAACCCAATATACTGCACAACCCGGGGATTGAACCCGAAACCTCAGCATTGCGGCCGTACCTTAATAAAACTACGCCACCGAAGCAGTCGAATACACCAGAGCAGTCGAGAATTTTCAAATTCATAATTAAAAACAGTTGAGTTATTTTTAATCAGATAAACCTAATTTGAGCCTTAAATCAATCAATCAATTAGCTTGTCGCCGTCCACTGCTAAACGTAAGCCTCCCCAAGTGAGCGCTAACCACCCCGGTCTTGAGCAAACAACTTAAATCAATAAAAAAACTAATGTTATTTTTATGAGAATCTACAATAAAAACGAAGATACATAATTACAAGATATTTAATTATGTTAAAAAAGAAAAGACTAATTTATGTACTATTCTTAACAAAATCAACATCATTATTAGAGCCAGCAACAAAAGATAGACTCTTGAAAAGTCGTGATATGTGGCTGGAATGATTCCACTGTGACAGAGACTCATTAAGTCATCATATTTTGCCTTTGTTAAGTGGAGATGGTTGGAATAGAGAGGGCATAGCTCAGCCATACTATTTATTTGGCGCCTTCGGGTATTGATATTAATGGCAATCGTCATAGCGTTAGTGTAGGCCAAATCGGACTGCCTCGGTGGCGTAGTTGTATTGCGTACGCGTTAAGAGTATGATTTGCGTGCTGAGGTCCTGGTTTCGAATTCCGGGTCAGGCCAAAAACATTGTGCCTAGGATTTTCCATCTTAAAAATTACTGTCACAGTTTGGAGTCAGGAAGTTAGCGGTGTGATACCCCCGTGCCTCGGGAAGCGCGTAAAGCCGTGGGCTCTGCGCCTGATCTCTCTCCGGTCATGTTGGATTGCCGTCTCACCGGACTATGAAAGTGAAGGAATAGCGAGTGCACCTGTGTATTGCGTACACACTTTGCACTATAATATCTCTTGCTTAATTGGCTGATCTCTGTTGAGATTGGCCGCCGAGGCCGAAATTGGCTAGGAAGGGATTATTAATATGCCAAATCGTACCGATATTAAATTGTAAAAGAATCTTTTGCACATACCTACACTTCTTTTATTTTGTCCTATTTAACGAATATACACATAAAACGAAAACACTATGCGATTGTAGTTCAGACTACTTCAGACCAGCACAATTATCAACAAGATTTGCTGTATCAGAATCTATTGCTAGTTCGAAGCTATTGTCAAAGACATCTTCATCTATTATATTTGCTAACTATTAATTTTCGATTAATTGAAACTTATTTGGTAATGGAGACTCTGAAACAGTAATTTTAAATAATTTATTTTCGGGAAATCCTTTTTTTATCGAATATTTAAAGAGTATAAGGACAAATCCACCAAATTTCACGTCTCAAGGACCAGCGGCTTAGGCTCTGCGTTCATAGATCGCTCACTAAGTCAGTCAGGCAGAACAAATCATTTTATATATTACTTTTAAGACCCAATTTGAGAATAGATTTTTAACATACAACATTGAATTTGAGTAAAAAAAAAAGTAATAGCAACGTATAATATAGCATTTTACTATACAACAAAGTTTAGAGTAACCATTCCCAAAGTAAAATGTTTTATTTATAACATACAACAATATTTGAATTTGAATGTAAACGTAAAATGTTGTATGTATTACGTATAATATTTTTAATGAATGCTCAACGACGTATAATATTGTAACTAATCCATACAACATTTTAGATTGGTATCACCATCATATAGTAACATTAACCTTATAAATGTCAATAAAATATTACAAATAAAAACATATCTGTGATATTTCGGAGGCTTGAATCACGAAAACTATTTAGTTCTATTTCATCTAAGGAAACATTATTATTTCAAAGGAGTGTCTCGGAGTTGCTATTTTGTGTACTCGTATTATTGAAAAAATCACATAGTCTACGCCCTCTTGTTACACTTGTACGTTTCATTGTTATAATATATTTTAACTAATTAAATTACGTGAGCTAATTTTAAGAGAACTTAACCGCTTCCTTCCTTCGCGTGCGGCCGGTTGAAAGTCCGGCGTTTTCTGTTGTATGTGACCATTACGAGACGCGAGCGCGTGATTCTCCCCGTCCCACATCCCACGTAAACTATTGCAAAGGTCTATACACTATTGTAGTCCGTTCTCGTTCGAAAGTTACAACAAAATACGTCTGGAAAATCCTTGAAAAAATCGTGTTTTCGTAATTTTTTTACTTTGAATGCATTAAATAATGCAATTTAGGATAGTTTTCAGTAAAAACGCTAAACGGCATTTTTGTGGCATACAACAACTTACGTGGGAGGTATCGAAGTATTCACAGATTTTTTATTATTATGAAGTTTTTCTAGTTAATGTTGTTTAAAGTGACTTAGGTTACTACATTTTTGCTCTCCCTAAAAAATGCGGTTTGCAGTGTTCCATGTATTTACTCTTTTCACATACTACGTTTTAATGGATTGAAAAAAATAATTTCATATTATGTCGTATCACGCAAAATATTCCTTTTAACAAACTTTAGGTTAATGCCGTTCAAGAAAACTTATTCAGCAAAAAAATATATATATATTGTGCCCAGAAACTACAACTCTAGGTCCATAAATACGCAAGTTATTATTTAAAAATTATTAGTTGTTGACGGTCCGATCTAAAGAAGCAGAATGAGCTCACAGTGTCTTAAAGTCTGGCAGCCAGTCTTTTGGGTTCTGATTTAATTAAATGTATGACAGGATCCCAAGCTTGTGCAAGCTTTTTTTTTTTATTTTGAACTTTTACAAAAGAATAGGAACATACAATATTGACAAATGTCCTTCAAAACTATACAAATAGTTTGACTGAAGGATCAGTATTTAAAACTAATTAATAACAAAAGCAAATGTATTATGTTACAATGAAATGGCTAAATAATTAAAAACTATGGGGTTAATAACTAAGGCAAGCTTTCTAACAGGTATTTTTTAACCTTGGATTTAAACAAAAACTTGTTGGATTCACGTCTAATGTCCTCAGGTAAGAGGTTAAGTATAAAAGGAATACGTTTACTTATGGTTCTATCACCATAAATATTATTGACTTTAGGCACCAAAAATTTACCTGATGACATAGACCTTGTGTTATAAATATTATTTACCAATGATAATGGGGTATGCTCGAATTTCCCATGGTTGTTAACGAGAAGAAGATATTTATGCTTCATATTTATTGGAAATATTTTACAAATTTTGAAAAGTTTATTGTAATCATTTTTGTTTTTATTTTTCACCTTTTTATCTACTAAATGCTTTAAGAATCTAATTTGGATATTTTCAATTTTATTAACATGTGATTTGTGCGCTAGTCCATAGCAATCAAGAGCATAATCCATTATTGGTTCCACTAAGCAAGAATATATAATTTTCAGAGTTCCTTTAGGGACCCTATAACTAAGTTGATTAAATTTAAGTAGTATTAACCTAAGTTTAGTGCATAAAAAATTTACATGATCCGCCCAAGAGAAATGCTCGTCAACTTTTACCCCTAGGTAAGTTACGCACCTAACTCTTTCTATCGGCTTGCAACTACAATTAGCAAGGTCATTATGAATACAATCATAAATGTGTGCATATATTTTAGGGTACGACATATCTGTTATGGGTAAGTATGGTGAATGTATGATTAACAGTTTAGTTTTGTCAAGATTTAATACTATCCCATTGTCATGAGACCACTTAACAATAGAGTCGACGTCACATTGAACGAGGCGAGAGATCTCAGTTAGATCAGTGCCGGCGAGCAGCACACAGAGGTCGTCTGCGAACATATGGGCTGAGCAATGTTTTATCACTCCACATATACTATTGACATGCATAAGATAGCATACTGGGCAGCATACGGAGCCTTGCGGAACACCGCACCTGACCTTTTTCTCCTCGCTTAGCACGTCTCCTAACTTCACCCGGTAAGATCGCGAAGTGAGGTAGTCTCTAAACCATAGGTTCAGAGGCCTCATCACTCCACAAGCCTCTATTGCATTTAAAAGTGTGTGGGTGTCAAGAGTGTCAAAGGCTTTTTTAAAGTCAAAAAATATAGCAATTACAGTTTTTTTATCACCTAAATGGGTATTTATTTCATCAGTAAAGTTTGATAGTAAAGTGTTAGTGCTTTTCCCTTTTTGAAAGCCATGTTGTGATTTAATTATAATTTCGTTAGTTTGTAAATAGTTCCCAAGTTGGTTTACTATACATTTTTCAATAATCTTGTCTATACTAGATAATATTGCTATAGGACGGTAGTTATTACAAAACTTACGGTCACCTTTTTTATATATGGGCCGAACTAAAGCTCCTTTTAACTTATCTGGGTACTTGCCTTGTTCAACTGACATATTAATTAACTTAGATAACACAGGGCTTATTCTATCACTAATTAATTTTAAATCTGACATTCTAATTTCATCCCTACCAGGTGCCTTTTTAGCATTCATATTTTTAATTACTTTATTTACATCGCTTCCATTTACTCGCTGCCACCTCATACACTTATCTATTTTATGCACATAATTGTCCCTTATGAGCCATTTTTCATAACAGGTATGCTTAACTGAATTAACTTCTTCGTCAAAAGTAGTTGCAAACTGATCAGCTATGCTCTGAGCATTTCCCTGTATATTATTATTATCGTTATTAAAGATCAAATTGTAATCGAAAGATTTGTTTCCCACCCCCAGCATATCATGTATTCTATCCCATATTTTCTTTATATTCTTATTACAGTTAATAATACTTTGCTTGTCATATTCGTTACTACATTTAGCTATTATTTTATGACATTTATTTCTATATTTAGTATAAACTAGCCTTTTCCCCATGTTTTTTCTATAATTATACCAAATTAGAAAGAGCCTATCTCTTTCTATTATCATGTTTTTTAGGTTATTTGATACCCAGGATTTATTATTTCTGGTGCAACATTTAACATTTTTGTATATATAGCAATCTTTGTAGATATTAGTAAATAACAAATTAAGGGCATTATACAACTCTATAGGACACTCAATGGACATCAATACATCAAAATCAGTACATAATAATCGTTCTCTGACCATGCGGTTGTCAAGGACACGACGTTGCACGGCCGGTGTCGTTTTTTTAATTATATTGGCATGCATGTCGCACGAAGTGTGCGCTCGCTGGCCGTTCGCGTCACGACACAAAGTACTATCCCACTGCACCGCAGCTGATACGATAAAGTGATCAGATATTTTATGTTGAATTACTGCAGAGTTAATTTTCAATAATGATGATGATGAACGAACAAATATGTGGTCTAAGCAAGATTCTACTGTTTTATCACTAAGAATTTCTTTCCGTGTAATTTTATTAATACATTTAATAAGTCCAAACTCAGCTAGTAAATTTTCATAATCAATCACGTGAGGGTCATTCGTATTTAATAGATTTATATTAATGTCTCCACAGAATATAAGTTTAACATTACTGGGAATACTTTCAAGTACATTACGCAGCTCTAACAGAAATTGAAACAATTTATCCTTCTTATTAATTCTTGGAGGTCTATACATGGAAAGTAAATATGTCGGATCACCACCGTCTTCATCCAATACGATGGAAATACACTCACTAGCTCGTATGGTGCGCGTATGCACTGTATCATTAAGCCTAGCCAACCGTTCAGTACGTGTGTATACTAACACACCACCTCCGGTTCGTTCTACACGAGTAAAACTATTCCGTATAAAACCCTTAATTTGAAATAAATTTAACATTGAGTAATTAATATTAGGCTCGGTAATCACGATAACGTCGATATGATCTATATGGTCATACAAAGATACCATTAACTCCTTATAGTTCTTTTTTCCACTACGTGTTTGTGTTCGACCTCGACATCTTGAAATTGTTTTTATATTATCGCTTTACTTTACTTACGTAATCGATTTTACATCATATTTTTGTAACCTATTGTTTTACTTACAACTTTGCCTGGTTGATGTCAATGCTTTCTAGAAAATCTAATCCTTGACAAACGGTGTTAGAGAAGCGATCCGGAATTTAAATCCTGGACGTCCCAACCCTCATTCTTTTTCTTTGGTTAAAATCAGTCCTAAAGAATATCGATTATAATTTATATCACGTCATGTACGTTTACACTAGATACATGGTGACATTTTAGGAAATAAGGAATGTACACGAACTATAGGTGGCAGCACAAAGTAGAGCCACATGTGGATAATAAAAGAAACTTTTTGAACAATAATTTATTTATATAATATTCTTTTAATATGACAAGAATTATAAAATATGGCTTCCGGCCGAATATTATTGATAACCATCGTGGCCAGAATATGATTTTTTTTAGATGGGAGATAGTTATTTAGATTTTATTAAAGTAAAATTAGGAGGTTATGATCCCTTCATTACAGATTTGTTTGTAGTGAATATTATCTTCTTAACTTCTTTATTTTTATAAATTACGCAATGAGACATTTTTAAATGCTTTTGGAACTCATACTTATATATTTTATATACAGCTTTTATTATTTTTGTACGTTTTAACATAACCATGGAATGTAAGTACTTAGGTACTATTCTTAGGAACGCAATAGAATTTTACACCATTTGATGTGTTTATTTTTATGTTTTGGAGCATCCAGATACATAGCAATACATTATCAACCAATTAAATGTTAGTTTTCGTCCTTTTAATATGAATATTTTACGTCAATGCCAAGTATCGATTAGCTGAAAGTATCACATTGCGCCACCAGATGGCATACGACGTGCACGTTCCCTATACCTCCGACATTTCTGCAGCCTGCACTGGTGCTAGCGTCGGCTATTGTGCTGCCAGCTAGCGATTCCGGCATTACTTATATCTGGATAACTGTAGTTTTCAAATAAATTACTCCCACTATAGCTAGATGGCGTTAATACATACGAATATACGTATGTTGGAACCATAGACTTTTATACTTTTATAATCTATGGTTGGAACATAGAACGAACGTATCGGTACTCTAAGTCTTTCGCACGGATACGTCATTCCCATACATATTTTTTTTCTATTGGCGTTGACGATTGTAGAAAGGCGTCTTGGCTACAGCCCTGTCGTCCATTTCTCTTTAAATTAATCTTGTCAATACTAAGACTTTTCAGAGTAACACAACCTACTGCAGGTACAACAACAGAATTCTAACCCTTCATATTTCCATACATTTATAACATCGTTAAATTGTGTAACATACGCTTCAGCTCAGAGACAAAGGCTATAAAAATTAAATTAAAATTTAAATAACCTCCGACAAAAAATCTCTAAAAAGTTAAAAAATAAAAGTCTTTGTTTGTCGTTTAAGTACCTAGTAATATTTATATGTATGGAAATATGAAGGGTTAGAAGCGTGTTGCAAAAGTTTCTCAGATTTCGTGATGAGTGAGAGAGTGACCTTTCGCTTTTATATATATAGATTAGGGGATGAATTTCAATAAAATACGAAACACGTCTTCCATCAATTCTGTTAAAAAGAGTTTATGTAAAATTTGAAGTAGATTGGACAAAGGAATCACGTTGTCCCATAAAAACTTTGCCCCCCTTTTTCACCCCCTTAGGGGTAGAATTTCTGAAAATCCTTTCTTATCGGATGCCTACGTCATACAAAGAACACACCCTCCAATTTTCAGGTCTCTACGATCAGAGGTTTAGGCTGTGCGTTTTACCGTCAGTCAGTCATTCAGGGCAAAGCATTGTATATATTATTGTTAATATGATGCTGTAATTAATAAAAATAATCTGCTATCAGTAAGTCGAGGGAAACATTGTCAGCTGATGCATTTAAATATGTAATAGAAGCTCTCGCCTAACACCTGCATTATGACTTTCAAGGCATCAGCTGACGATTTTTGCCCCGGCATACAGCCAGCTGACATATATATTTATTTTAGTTGCATATAAGCTATCATCAGGTAAATTTTTAGTTGAGAGGAAATCACTGAAATTATATATTTTTTATATGTTTGATCGACCAGCTCACGCATAATGCCCCGAGTTACAGTCAGCTGATTATTTTTTTTCTTCACGGTATCGGGTTAGCTACAATTTAAAATAGTTTTTAGTTGGGAGGAAATGACTGTATATATATTTTTTTCTACGTGTTTGGGAGTCTACAACCGCTCCTCGCCCCCACGGAACCGCAGCTGACGTTCACGAGGCTTTATGATACACTTCTCTGATGCGTCTCACCAATTATCGTTTGAGAGGAAATGACTGACGACATTTTGACCTGGCCCAGGGTCTATTAATTGCTGTATCGTTTTCTATTTAATTTCTCTCTTGTATATTTTAGGTTTCTATCTTTTACCTTTCCCACTAAAGAATTTATTAGTAGGATTTTACTTTTTTGTTTTATCTTTACATTTTTTAGGACTGAACTAGAGGCAGACGTGTACCTATTGTGGTTCAGACTCAACATACTTTTCATCATTCGAACATAATACAAAGTGTATTATGTTCGAATGTCCTGCCTAAACATTAAATATTTTAACTTTTTCGGTTTAATTATGTTGATAACTGATAATGAACAATTACGAGAATAGTACTCTCAAACTGCTTGCTCAGAGTTCTTTAGAGTATTTTTTTTTCCACAGGAGCTTGGCCTAGGTATATATAGGTATCTGCGGCATGATCTGCACAGCGCGACGTAAGTTATCTGTTTAAAATATTATGTTAAATCTAATCCACCAACCATCATATTATATAGAACCTACATAACATTTGCATAAATTTATTCGAGCACACTATGTTCGGTTTTAATAGAAAACAAACTTGCATAGGAAAAAATAAGAAAACGATTTATTTACGATAACGATTCAAATATTATGGTATTATATAGCTGTTAATATGCAATGCAATGCAATGAGCCCTGTATTATATACTGCCCACTGCTGAGCACGGGCCTCCTCTACTACTGAGAGGGGTTAGGCCTTAAGTCCACCACGCTGGCCTAGTGTGGGTTGGCAGACTTCACATACCCTCGTAATTCTTATGGAGAATTCTCAGGTATGTAGGTTTCCTCACGATGTTTTCCTTCACCGTTAAAGCGAACGATAATTGATAAAAAAGCTGTTAATATAAAAAAAAAAGAAAATCTTCGCCTTTTTTGGAAGTCGGTTTATAACTATTGTGTCACTAATCGACACACACCGTTTTAGACCCTAAAAATCATGTTTCTATTGAACCTTTTGTCGTTTCAACTTTTTTCGTGTCTGTTATCCCGAATAGCCGTTTCTATACAACCCCCATTTATATCTATTCACCTCGAATTAGAGAAAAGTATCGGTATCCTAATTTTACTTTAAATAAGAATAATGTAATTAAAAATTACATTATTCAGAAAGCGGCGATAGCCTAGTTGGGAGTGGAACGGACTGCCGAGACGAATTTCCGTAAGTTCAAAACCCAACGGCACCTCTGAATTTGCTAAAAAGTTATGTGTGTATTCTTCGTAAATTAGCGCTCGTTTTAACGGTGAAGGAAAACATCGTGAGGAAACCTGCATACCTGAGAAGTTCTCTATAAGAACTTCGAAGGTATTTGAAGTCTGCCAACCCGCAATAGGCCAGGGTGATGGACTAATGCCTAAACCCTCTCAGTTGTAGAAGAGGCCCGTGCTCAGCAGTGGGCACTATATAATACAGGGCTGGTATGGTAATTAAAAATTGATTATCACCTTGGTATCAAAAATAAAAATTAAACTGTCTAATTATATAAATTTTCGACATAAAGTTTGATAAAAAGTTTAACACGCCCCAAGTACTCTTGTACTTTCGCAGTTCACTTTATTTGAACAATTTTAACGTTCATTCAAGTGTTGCCAAAATGAAGATACAATGTTGTTGTGTATAAAATGTAGAATTTAATACATGTTATGCGAGTCTGGTCACTTAAGACAATATTGTACAAAACTACGGAAAATGTTTCTAGTCACCCCATTTCACAGTAGTAAAAATGAATAGGAAGCGTTTAAATTAAGTTAGTATCTATTTCTTGGTATTGTTAGGATAAAACGTTTTGTGAGGGTATTTGTGATATCAAACTAGCTGTGGTAGTGACAGTTGGGTGTATAAAAAGGGTGCCGTATCGATGTGCAGGCTCATTCGCGTTGAACTTCGGTCTCAGTCTTTGCTCAGTCGTAGTGTCCTATATCTTTGTGAAAGTATTGCTGTAAAATCAGTGGTAGATATTTTTATTGAAATCTATACTTCTTCAGTTTCTGACAGTATTTTATACTATGTTAAAGAATTCTTCTTTCTGCATTTACTTTCATAAAATATCTTCGAAGAGATCTGTCTTAAGCGCAGTAACTACCAGTTGAACTATATTAAAAATTACTGTAATCGGCTTCCTTAATATGTGATTGAATTATATAATAGAAAGCAAACAGTTTATTGTAATTTGTGAAGTCCAAATTTGTATAAGAGTTACTAGAAATCGTTGATGGGTGGATTTAATTAGTGTAACTATAAGGTGATAAAACAAACAAAATTTATTTTTGTAAGCACATTTATTATAATGAAATACACAGTTTAACATCGCAATAAAATACATACATACACAAAGAAGAAGCTAGAATACCGTACTTAATAATAAAGATATAATATGAACGCGATTAAATAATTCCATTGACATAAACAAGCGAAGAACAACTCGAAGACATACGGAGGAAGATATAAATAATACCTTTACTTAAAATAACATCAGTTACACCTAATTAAGTATTATCATACAATGTTCCGGGACAGATGGTACCCACGCTATATTCCTTGCAGTCCAGGGTCTATGTCAGCCCTGCTGCGTCGAGCTGACGCAACTGCGCACATCTGAGAATATGCACGGCCCACTCTTTCGCAAGAGCAAAGCTGCCAAGACCGATGGCGGTCTTCTCATCGCACCATTAAATAGACAACAAATATAGACTAATTAATAGACACTAACATCGATATTACAATACAAATAGACACTGAAACCGACACACACATATATGTATGCTAACATCAATAAAGGCAAGCAATTGCCAAAACGTATCCTCGTTTAAGTCACTCAAGCATTAACGAAATGTTTGCCCTTGCCCAGAACTATAGTGGCCCTCTCAATAATCCCTGCTCTTCGGGGCAGCCATGTAAGATGTTATTAATGACTAATGGAACTTTTAATAAGTGAGCATTTGCCATAACAAGATTATTTACCGTTACCCAGAACTATTGTAACTTACGCAATAATCCCTGCTGTTCGGGGTAGCCACGTGAGGTGTTCATTCATGGCCGAAGTGAAATCCATTAAACCAGAATTTCACCCAGTAAGATAATTGCCCAGGACTATCGTTGTATTCGCAAGAATCTCTGCCGTCCGGGGGGCCATGTAAGGTGTTGATCATGACTTATGGAACCTTTAATTAGTGTCAATTTGCCATAATAAGATGTTAATCGTTGCCCAGAACTATTGTTACCTTCGCAATAATCCCTGCTGTTCGGGACAGCCACTTGAGGTGTTTATCGTGGCTAAAGCCATAATAGATGTTAATTATGGTTTATTTTTTTTAACTTTTCGTTAGTACCTATGCCTTTTGCTAAAAAGAATTACACGCTCCCTCTTCCAGGACAGGTTTTACTAACGCAATATTCCCTGCTGTCCGAGGCCCATGCCAGTACTGTCACCGGTAGAATATACCCATGGTAGTACTAACATGGAGACTAATCTTGATTATCCCATGTACTCTGAGAAACGGTTTTTGGAGAAAATCTCTTAAACCTAAGAGGGTAATGCTTTATGCATTGGTTATAGACACCGAGTGATTTATTTTTGGGTTATTCATTTTATTATAAAATCTACACACAACACATACATTTTTACTTATTCATTTTATTAAAAAATCTACAAACACCATCATTTAATTAAAAATCCTACACACAACACCAATATTTTTTTTAGATTATTCATTTTACTATAAATCTACACATTTTAGTTTTTTTGGATTATTCATTATATTAAAAAAATCTAAACACAACACCGATATTTTTTTTGTTTTTTATTTTTATTGGAAAAGCTACCTAACCTAATCTAATTGCCATGACAAATTGCCACGGCGTTGTTATCTTTCTTTCAGTAATTTCATTCCTAATACCAACATCCCAGGACCAATGTTCTGCATGCGCAAATTTCCCAGCAGTCCGGGGGACCCCTATACTAAATTATTTAAATGCAACATAATTTTATTGTAAACGGACGTGGACTGATGATGACCAGCATTGCTAATAATACAGCAGGACTATTCTAGTAGTAGTACTTTAGAAGTCATGTGTCTTCAAAGATACATAAATAAATACTACATATTATAATCGGTATAAGTTATAACCCCAACTACCCAAGTTCACGTGTGAAATGAAATGTGAACACTGACAGGTCCGTCTGGAATTTTTTACGGGAGGCATATGTTTAGCAATGGAAATCATGTGGCTGTGATGTGTACCCCCTGAAGGGGGGAGGCACAAAATATGAATGCCACGAGTTCCCTCGATTGGTATCCCTGCCATATTAGTAACATTAACAGTCCTAATTAGATAAAGTTGTGTGAATGACAACAAGTTCTCTCAACCAGGAACACTAATGAACGTGGTTAAAGTAATTCGATTCACTTAATTACCTTTACGTCTCACATCACTGCTTAACCGGCACTGTGACATACATCTTATTTTGGTTTTTATTAATTCAATTACGTTTCATTTTGTCAACTTTTCCCTTTACTTGTTTCTGTATGTTTCATTCCAACATTTATTAGCAAAAAATATTAACGACGAGCACACCTTAGTCAGAATATTTTAATCAACTTTAGATACAGAAAATATTAGGCTTGCTTAAAACTCACTGGTAGTAGTATTATTAGGAACCAGCCTACATAATCAATAATTAATTACATCATAATTACATCAGCTGTTTAAACTCTACGGGCCTATTATTAAAATAAAATGGATTTACATATATTAATTTGGAATAATAGTTTTAATGCGGTGAATATGCATAGATGTACCGCTGAAAGTACGCTGCTTGTAACAGTTTAGTCTGGAATTCTATAGAAGAGGCCTATGTTTAGGAGTGGACGTCGAAAACCTGAATTCATATTTATGATGATAATAGGGTGAATATATTAGGAAACGAACTTAAAAAAGAAGTTAGTGGCCCGCTTGCATGCATTAGGGACGTCTACCTTGAGCGAGAAGCATCCCCATAACGAACGCAACCGTCCCTGCGTCAATACGCAGGGCAGCCGGATGGCTGGATCCACCCTGCGGCGCATTTGGGAAGGGATCCCAACCCCTATGCATCGGAAGGACACTAAGCGTATAGGGCAGTACTGCGCCAAGCACTTTCATTGCCGGCCATCTCGGAGTCCCACAATGTAAAGGATGTATTTGGATATTTTTTTTAATACCTTTGAACCAATATAAACCGAAAATTAAGGTATTTTTCCTTTCCCATATTTAAAGTCAAAGGTCGCTTAAAGCATTTTGCTTGCACCAAATTTATTGTAAAATGTACCTATGTCGGATGTGGCTTAACATATTTTACTTCAGGAAAATAGAATGAGAGTATGTGTTAAACCTTTTTTCCCGGATCTGCTTTATTTTCGCTTTGATAATTGAACCACATTATAATTCGACGTACTAATTACTAAATATATGGTGCAATATAAGCGCGATACACGTCCGCTTAACTCCAAAAGAGTAAAATGGTATGTTGCTTTGTTTTGTGTGTTTAAATTATTTGACACCAATTTATTGAGAAAACAGAAAATGCTGCAGAAATGGACATCAGTGGTAGAGTATAATCAGGTATCTGCATCTCATATCGGAGTGAGTACAGGAACACAACTTCATGGTGCAAGAAATCCATTATTTTTATGCATAAATATTTCAAACTAGGATATTTTGACTGCGTCTAACACAGACTGATGGATTCTGATGGCCAGCGGTTGAGTATAATCAAGGATCTGCATCTTCTTCCACGGAGGTTACATTACCAGCTTCACTTAGAGAAAGAAAGCCATTCGTGTTCTATAAGAATATTTAAATCTAGGATATTTTGACCGCGTCTACCTCAAAGACTGAAAGATTCTGAAGGCCAGCGGTTGAGTATCATCAAGTTTCTATATCTTCTGTCACGGAGGTTACATTCACAGCTTCACTTGTAGTAAGAAATCCATTCGTGTTCTTTAAGAATATTTAAATCTAGGACATTTTAACCGCGTCTACCTCAAAGACTGATAGATTCTGAAGGCCAGCAGTTGAATATGATCAAATATCTGTATCTTCTGCCATGGAGGTTACATTCACAGCTTCACTTGTAGCAAGAAATCCACTCTTGTCCTGCATGACAAGTGGAAATAAGAAGCGTTTCAAACCGCCTACTACACAAATTGCTAGATTCTGGGGATCACAGGTAATGTACAATCAAGAATCTGCATCTTCTTTTGCAGCGGGTATAGTGACACTATCTCTGGTAACAAATCTGTTATTTTTCTGAATAGAAAATTACAATAAAGATCGTTTCACCGCGCCTCACAGATTGTAAGTTTCTTGTGAACATCGGAAAAGTATAATCAAGTATCATCGACTTTTTCTGCAGGGGGTAAACGATCACCTGTTGTAAAAAATCCATTCGTGTTCCGTAAGAATATTTAAATCAAGGATATTTTGACCGCGTCTACCTCAGAGACTGATAGATTCTGAAAGCCAGCGGTTGAATATGATCCAAGTGTCTACATCTCCTGTCACGGTGGTTACATTCACAGCTTCACTTGTAGTAAGAAATCCATTCGTGTTCCAAAAGCATATTAAAATCTAGGATATTTAAACCGCGTCTACCTCAAAGACTGATAGATTCTGAAAGCCAGCGGTTGAGTATCATTAAGTTTCTATATCTTCTGCCACGGAGGTTACATTCACAGCTTCACTTGTAATAAGAAATCCATTCGTGTTCCATAAGAATATTAAAATCTAGGATATTTAAACCGCGTCTACCTCAAAGACTGATAGATTCTGAAAATCAGCGGTTGAGTATCATTAAGTTTCTATATCTTCTGCCACGGAGGGTACATTCACAGCTTCACTTGTAGTAAGAAATCCATTCGTGTTCTATACGAATATTTAAATCAAGGATATTTTGACCGCGTCTACCTCAAAGACTGATAGATTCTGAAAGCCAGCGGTTGACCATGATCCAAGTTTCTATATCCTCTGCCACGGAGGGTACATTCACAGCTTCACTTGTAGTAAGAAATCCATTCGTGTTCTATACGAATATTTAAATCTAGGATATTTTGACCGCGTCTACCTCAAAGACTGATAGATTCTGAAAGCCAGCGGTTGAGTATCATTAAGTTTCTATATCTTCTGTCACGGAGGTTACATTCACAGCTTCACTTGTAGTAAGAAATCCATTCGTGTTCCATAAGAGTATTTAAATCTAAGATATTTTTACCGCGTCTACCTCAAAGACTGATAGATTCTGAAAATCAGCGGTTGAGTATCATAAATTTTCTATATCTTCTGTCACGGAGGTAACATTCATAGCTTCACTTGTAGTAAGAAATCCATTCGTGTTCCATAAGAATATTTAAATCTAGGATATTTTGACCGCGTCTACCTCAAAGACTGAGAGATTCTGAAGGCCAGCGGTTGAGAATCATTAAGTTTCTGTATCTTCTGTCACGGAGGTTACATTCACAGCTTCACTTGTAGTAAGAAATCCATTCGTGTTCCATAAGAATATTTAAATCAAGGATATTTTGACCCCGTCTACCTCAAAGACTGATAGATTCTAATGGCCAGCGGTTGAGTATCATCAAGTTTCTATATCTTCTGTCACGGAGGTTACATTCACAGCTTCACTTGTAGTAAGAAATCCATTCGTGTTCCATAAGAATATTTAAATCAAGGATATTTTGACCGCGTCTACCTCAAAGACTGATAGATTCTGAAGGCCAGCGGTTGATAATCATTAAGTTTCTGTATCTTGTCACGGAGGTTACATTCACAGCTTCACTTGTGATAAGAAATCCATTCGTGTTCCATAAGAATATTTAAATCAAGGATATTTTGACCGCGTCTACCTCAAAGACTGATAGATTCTGAAAGCCAGCGGTTGAGTATCATTAAGTTTCTATATCTTCTGCCACGGAGGGTACATTCACAGCTTCACTTGTAGTAAGAAATCCATTCGTGTTCTATACGAATATTTAAATCTAGGATATTTTGACCCCGTCTACCTCAAAGACTGATAGATTCTAATGGCCAGTGGTTGAGTATCATCAAGTTACTATACCTTCTGCCATGGAGGTTACATTCACAGCTTCACTTGTAATAAGAAATCCATTCGTGTTCCATAAGAATATTAAAATCTAGGATATTTAAACCGCGTCTACCTCAAAGACTGATAGATTCTGAAAATCAGCGGTTGAGTATCATTAAGTTTCTATATCTTCTGCCACGGAGGGTACATTCACAGCTTCACTTGTAGTAAGAAATCCATTCGTGCTCTATACGAATATTTAAATCAAGGATATTTTGACCGCGTCTACCTCAAAGACTGATAGATTCTGAAGGCCAGCGGTTGAGAATCATTAAGTTTCTGTATCTTCTGTCACGGAGGTTACATTCACAGCTTCACTTGTAGTAAGAAATCCATTCATGTTCCATAAGAATATTTAAATCTAGGATATTTTGACCGCGTCTACCTCAAAGACTGAAAGATTCTGAAGGCCAGCGGTTGAGTATCATCAAGTTTCTATATCTTCTGTCACGGAGGTTACATTCACAGCTTCACTTGTAGTAAGAAATCCATTCGTGTTCTTTAAGAATATTTAAATCTAGGACATTTTAACCGCGTCTACCTCAAAGACTGATAGATTCTGAAGGCCAGCAGTTGAATATGATCAAATATCTGTATCTTCTGCCATGGAGGTTACATTCACAGCTTCACTTGTAGCAAGAAATCCACTCTTGTCCTGCATGACAATTGGAAATAAGAAGCGTTTCAAACCGCCTACTACACAAATTGCTAGATTCTGGGGATCACAGGTAATGTACAATCAAGAATCTGCATCTTCTTTTGCAGCGGGTATAGTGACACTATCTCTGGTAACAAATCTGTTATTTTTCTGAATAGAAAATTACAATTAAGATCGTTTCACCGCGCCTCACAGATTGTAAGTTTCTTGTGAACATCGGAAAAGTATAATCAAGTATCATCGACTTTTTCTGCAGGGGGTAAACGATCACCTGTTGTAAAAAATCCATTCGTGTTCCGTAAGAATATTTAAATCAAGGATATTTTGACCGCGTCTACCTCAGAGACTGATAGATTCTGAAAGCCAGCGGTTGAATATGATCCAAGTGTCTACATCTCCTGTCACGGTGGTTACATTCACAGCTTCACTTGTAGTAAGAAATCCATTCGTGTTCCAAAAGCATATTAAAATCTAGGATATTTAAACCGCGTCTACCTCAAAGACTGATAGATTCTGAAAGCCAGCGGTTGAGTATCATTAAGTTTCTATATCTTCTGCCACGGAGGTTACATTCACAGCTTCACTTGTAATAAGAAATCCATTCGTGTTCCATAAGAATATTAAAATCTAGGATATTTAAACCGCGTCTACCTCAAAGACTGATAGATTCTGAAAATCAGCGGTTGAGTATCATTAAGTTTCTATATCTTCTGCCACGGAGGGTACATTCACAGCTTCACTTGTAGTAAGAAATCCATTCGTGTTCTATACGAATATTTAAATCAAGGATATTTTGACCGCGTCTACCTCAAAGACTGATAGATTCTGAAAGCCAGCGGTTGACCATGATCCAAGTTTCTATATCCTCTGCCACGGAGGGTACATTCACAGCTTCACTTGTAGTAAGAAATCCATTCGTGTTCTATACGAATATTTAAATCTAGGATATTTTGACCGCGTCTACCTCAAAGACTGATAGATTCTGAAAGCCAGCGGTTGAGTATCATTAAGTTTCTATATCTTCTGTCACGGAGTTTACATTCACAGCTTCACTTGTAGTAAGAAATCCATTCGTGTTCCATAAGAGTATTTAAATCTAAGATATTTTTACCGCGTCTACCTCAAAGACTGATAGATTCTGAAAATCAGCGGTTGAGTATCATAAATTTTCTATATCTTCTGTCACGGAGGTTACATTCATAGCTTCACTTGTAGTAAGAAATCCATTCGTGTTCCATAAGAATATTTAAATCTAGGATATTTTGACCGCGTCTACCTCAAAGACTGAGAGATTCTGAAGGCCAGCGGTTGAGAATCATTAAGTTTCTGTATCTTCTGTCACGGAGGTTACATTCACAGCTTCACTTGTAGTAAGAAATCCATTCGTGTTCCATAAGAATATTTAAATCAAGGATATTTTGACCCCGTCTACCTCAAAGACTGATAGATTCTAATGGCCAGCGGTTGAGTATCATCAAGTTTCTATATCTTCTGTCACGGAGGTTACATTCACAGCTTCACTTGTAGTAAGAAATCCATTCGTGTTCCATAAGAATATTTAAATCAAGGATATTTTGACCGCGTCTACCTCAAAGACTGATAGATTCTGAAGGCCAGCGGTTGATAATCATTAAGTTTCTGTATCTTGTCACGGAGGTTACATTCACAGCTTCACTTGTGATAAGAAATCCATTCGTGTTCCATAAGAATATTTAAATCAAGGATATTTTGACCGCGTCTACCTCAAAGACTGATAGATTCTGAAAGCCAGCGGTTGAGTATCATTAAGTTTCTATATCTTCTGCCACGGAGGGTACATTCACAGCTTCACTTGTAGTAAGAAATCCATTCGTGTTCTATACGAATATTTAAATCTAGGATATTTTGACCCCGTCTACCTCAAAGACTGATAGATTCTAATGGCCAGTGGTTGAGTATCATCAAGTTACTATACCTTCTGCCATGGAGGTTACATTCACAGAAAGAAAGAAAGAAAGAAAGAAAGAAATGTTTTATTGTTGGTAACAAACTTACATGTGTATAAAATAAAATGCAACAAAAAATAATAATATTTAATATTGTGCCAACAATGGGAACCCTCATTCAGCTCCATGCTGCAGAACTGCCTAACCAATACTGCAGCGCTGATTTTCAATGAGGGACCCAGGAGACATACAGGCACTAAGTCGGTGGAGTGCCAATTAGAAAAATTGACGACCTAATATAATAATAAAAATATAATAATCGGTATTTTTATGTAAATAACATGATTATATTAAAATTAACAAAACATACAACTCAAACAATTACAACTAAACAAGATAAAACTAAATGACGCACCTCAGCTCCGTAAGCAATAGAGGTGGGGCGTCTGAGAGTGGAGACAAAACAAACCGACACTACAGTCAACATGAATAGGTGCTTAGTATCGCATCCATAAGCGGACTAAGTGCATGTCGCACCGGTATTAACAAGGTTAATTTTTTTTTTTTTTTACAAATATATACGCAGTATTTAACTGTAATAGACGGGTAAAACTATAATACGCTGCAGATAAATAATAAATTAAAAAAATAATAAAATGACGTAAGAATAGTAGTCACCGGCCAAGCTCGCGACACAAGTGGCATTTTAAAATGAAATATATGGCCATGGGGATGTCACAAACAATGGGTCCAACCAGAATCAAATCAAATGTGCCGCCACTACACCGTGAGTGACCATTC
Organism: Sphinx pinastri; assembly: GCA_947568825.1. NCBI lineage: Eukaryota > Metazoa > Arthropoda > Insecta > Lepidoptera > Sphingidae > Sphinx > Sphinx pinastri. Next base: position 2,101,970 of record OX387614.1, on the reverse strand, counting down.
AATCCACCTCACCATGTGATCAAAAACTTGAAGGTATGTAGGTTAATATTTAATGCACTATTGTTTTTGAACTTGTAATAAGTAATGTTTGTAAAAATATTTAAAACTTAGTTTATTGTTTTTAGATCGACACGGCGGCGGAATGTTGTTCCAGCAGTGAGTGGCGGCATACTTGAAGGATCCCCTAAATGCGGTGGTCCTGTGACGCTGGATCGACAATGGATTCGTCGTGGAGCGTGTGTCATATGTGAGGTGATCCTGTCTCCAAGTTAACCTATTATAGAGGTACTTGGGCCTACTTGATTTAATTATACCAAATAGCAGAGTGGCTAAATGTAATTCCCGCCGGGCTGCCATTTTTAGTATATTAGCGTCATTCAAATACGATGTGACATGGTTACGGCGCGGAATATCGAAGCAAAACCTAATACATGCATTCTGTACCCGCTGAATCAGACGATCTGTACGCGATAGTAAGCACGGGCCGTAAACTGTATCACAATAGTTTAGTCTAGACAAAACCAGACTGTCCACAAGTCTCTTTCTAAGTGGAACACTGAAATATTTCCTAAAACGATATAAAAGTTTTAATCGATAAAAGCAGTTCCTGACTACATTACCTATGTGTGCTTCAAATCTAAGTTCAGGATCAAATGCTAGGCCCAGGTTACGAGCCGTGTCCACTCTTTCAATCTCAGTCCCCTCAATCTTTATTTTCGGCCGAGCAGAAATGATTGAGCGAACTTGCGCTTTACTGCCTAGGACTATGAATTTGGATTTTTTAGGGTTAAGGACTAAACAGTTACTTTCCGACCAGGAAATTACCCTAGATAATTCGTTGTTAATTTTATCGACTGCTATCGATGTGTCCTTAGCCCTAAAAGAGATATATAGCTGGGTGTCATCCGCGTAGATGTGGTAATTACAATCTCGAAAGCATTTAACGATGTCTGCACTATATATAATATAGAGTAACGGACCCAGTATCGATCCTTGTGGAACCCCGCAGGTCACCGGTCGGGGGCAAGAATATAACGATGAGCCGTCCTCTCCCTGAATTTCAACAAACTGCGAGCGGTCAGTTAGGTAGCTATGAAACCACTTTATCGTATCTTGATCGAACCCATAATATCGAAGCTTCGATAAAAGCAATTTAATATTAATAGTGTCAAACGCTCGCGAGTAGTCTAGCAGAGTAAGGATGGTCCCCTCCCCCCGATCCCGCGCCTCCACGATGTTGTTAACTACGTCCGATAAGGCGGTAGCAGTGCCAAGCCCCTTTCGAAAACCGGACTGCTGATCAGGAAGAATACCATTATTTTCAAGGTACTTGGTTACTTGAAGATACACAACTCTTTCCAGTATCTTAGATATACAAGGAAGTATACTAATCGGACGTAAGTCTTTAAAATCTAAGGGATTATTATTCTTTGGGATTGGCCTTACAATCGCACAACGCCAAAGATTGGGAAAAGTGTTGGAACATATTGACCTATTAATAATAGACGTTATTACTGGCAAAGTTTGAGGAAGTGTGAGCCAAATCATTTCTCTGGATATGCCGTCAATCCCTAGTGCGTTCGTCGTAATACTTTTTATTATATTGTGAACGGCACTCTCCCCTACGGGTTCCAGAGAAAAACTTGTTGATCCCCACCTATTATTATTGAAAAAAGTCAATTGTGTGATAGATACATTACGATTACCCGGTACATCCAAAAAAGCGTTGTTTATTCCGTCAGGGATATTTAAATGGATTTGAATGGATTTCTTATTACAGCTTCACTTGTAATAAGAAATCCATTCGTGTTCCATAAGAATATTAAAATCTAGGATATTTAAACCGCGTCTACCTCAAAGACTGATAGATTCTGAAAATCAGCGGTTGAGTATCATTAAGTTTCTATATCTTCTGCCACGGAGGGTACATTCACAGCTTCACTTGTAGTAAGAAATCCATTCGTGCTCTATACGAATATTTAAATCAAGGATATTTTGACCGCGTCTACCTCAAAGACTGATAGATTCTGAAGGCCAGCGGTTGAGAATCATTAAGTTTCTGTATCTTCTGTCACGGAGGTTACATTCACAGCTTCACTTGTAGTAAGAAATCCATTCATGTTCCATAAGAATATTTAAATCTAGGATATTTTGACCGCGTCTACCTCAAAGACTGAAAGATTCTGAAGGCCAGCGGTTGAGTATCATCAAGTTTCTATATCTTCTGTCACGGAGGTTACATTCACAGCTTCACTTGTAGTAAGAAATCCATTCGTGTTCTTTAAGAATATTTAAATCTAGGACATTTTAACCGCGTCTACCTCAAAGACTGATAGATTCTGAAGGCCAGCAGTTGAATATGATCAAATATCTGTATCTTCTGCCATGGAGGTTACATTCACAGCTTCACTTGTAGCAAGAAATCCACTCTTGTCCTGCATGACAATTGGAAATAAGAAGCGTTTCAAACCGCCTACTACACAAATTGCTAGATTCTGGGGATCACAGGTAATGTACAATCAAGAATCTGCATCTTCTTTTGCAGCGGGTATAGTGACACTATCTCTGGTAACAAATCTGTTATTTTTCTGAATAGAAAATTACAATTAAGATCGTTTCACCGCGCCTCACAGATTGTAAGTTTCTTGTGAACATCGGAAAAGTATAATCAAGTATCATCGACTTTTTCTGCAGGGGGTAAACGATCACCTGTTGTAAAAAATCCATTCGTGTTCCGTAAGAATATTTAAATCAAGGATATTTTGACCGCGTCTACCTCAGAGACTGATAGATTCTGAAAGCCAGCGGTTGAATATGATCCAAGTGTCTACATCTCCTGTCACGGTGGTTACATTCACAGCTTCACTTGTAGTAAGAAATCCATTCGTGTTCCAAAAGCATATTAAAATCTAGGATATTTAAACCGCGTCTACCTCAAAGACTGATAGATTCTGAAAGCCAGCGGTTGAGTATCATTAAGTTTCTATATCTTCTGCCACGGAGGTTACATTCACAGCTTCACTTGTAATAAGAAATCCATTCGTGTTCCATAAGAATATTAAAATCTAGGATATTTAAACCGCGTCTACCTCAAAGACTGATAGATTCTGAAAATCAGCGGTTGAGTATCATTAAGTTTCTATATCTTCTGCCACGGAGGGTACATTCACAGCTTCACTTGTAGTAAGAAATCCATTCGTGTTCTATACGAATATTTAAATCAAGGATATTTTGACCGCGTCTACCTCAAAGACTGATAGATTCTGAAAGCCAGCGGTTGACCATGATCCAAGTTTCTATATCCTCTGCCACGGAGGGTACATTCACAGCTTCACTTGTAGTAAGAAATCCATTCGTGTTCTATACGAATATTTAAATCTAGGATATTTTGACCGCGTCTACCTCAAAGACTGATAGATTCTGAAAGCCAGCGGTTGAGTATCATTAAGTTTCTATATCTTCTGTCACGGAGTTTACATTCACAGCTTCACTTGTAGTAAGAAATCCATTCGTGTTCCATAAGAGTATTTAAATCTAAGATATTTTTACCGCGTCTACCTCAAAGACTGATAGATTCTGAAAATCAGCGGTTGAGTATCATAAATTTTCTATATCTTCTGTCACGGAGGTTACATTCATAGCTTCACTTGTAGTAAGAAATCCATTCGTGTTCCATAAGAATATTTAAATCTAGGATATTTTGACCGCGTCTACCTCAAAGACTGAGAGATTCTGAAGGCCAGCGGTTGAGAATCATTAAGTTTCTGTATCTTCTGTCACGGAGGTTACATTCACAGCTTCACTTGTAGTAAGAAATCCATTCGTGTTCCATAAGAATATTTAAATCAAGGATATTTTGACCCCGTCTACCTCAAAGACTGATAGATTCTAATGGCCAGCGGTTGAGTATCATCAAGTTTCTATATCTTCTGTCACGGAGGTTACATTCACAGCTTCACTTGTAGTAAGAAATCCATTCGTGTTCCATAAGAATATTTAAATCAAGGATATTTTGACCGCGTCTACCTCAAAGACTGATAGATTCTGAAGGCCAGCGGTTGATAATCATTAAGTTTCTGTATCTTGTCACGGAGGTTACATTCACAGCTTCACTTGTGATAAGAAATCCATTCGTGTTCCATAAGAATATTTAAATCAAGGATATTTTGACCGCGTCTACCTCAAAGACTGATAGATTCTGAAAGCCAGCGGTTGAGTATCATTAAGTTTCTATATCTTCTGCCACGGAGGGTACATTCACAGCTTCACTTGTAGTAAGAAATCCATTCGTGTTCTATACGAATATTTAAATCTAGGATATTTTGACCCCGTCTACCTCAAAGACTGATAGATTCTAATGGCCAGTGGTTGAGTATCATCAAGTTACTATACCTTCTGCCATGGAGGTTACATTCACAGCTTCACTTGTAATAAGAAATCCATTCGTGTTCCATAAGAATATTAAAATCTAGGATATTTAAACCGCGTCTACCTCAAAGACTGATAGATTCTGAAAATCAGCGGTTGAGTATCATTAAGTTTCTATATCTTCTGCCACGGAGGGTACATTCACAGCTTCACTTGTAGTAAGAAATCCATTCGTGCTCTATACGAATATTTAAATCAAGGATATTTTGACCGCGTCTACCTCAAAGACTGATAGATTCTGAAGGCCAGCGGTTGAGAATCATTAAGTTTCTGTATCTTCTGTCACGGAGGTTACATTCACAGCTTCACTTGTAGTAAGAAATCCATTCATGTTCCATAAGAATATTTAAATCTAGGATATTTTGACCGCGTCTACCTCAAAGACTGAAAGATTCTGAAGGCCAGCGGTTGAGTATCATCAAGTTTCTATATCTTCTGTCACGGAGGTTACATTCACAGCTTCACTTGTAGTAAGAAATCCATTCGTGTTCTTTAAGAATATTTAAATCTAGGACATTTTAACCGCGTCTACCTCAAAGACTGATAGATTCTGAAGGCCAGCAGTTGAATATGATCAAATATCTGTATCTTCTGCCATGGAGGTTACATTCACAGCTTCACTTGTAGCAAGAAATCCACTCTTGTCCTGCATGACAATTGGAAATAAGAAGCGTTTCAAACCGCCTACTACACAAATTGCTAGATTCTGGGGATCACAGGTAATGTACAATCAAGAATCTGCATCTTCTTTTGCAGCGGGTATAGTGACACTATCTCTGGTAACAAATCTGTTATTTTTCTGAATAGAAAATTACAATAAAGATCGTTTCACCGCGCCTCACAGATTGTAAGTTTCTTGTGAACATCGGAAAAGTATAATCAAGTATCATCGACTTTTTCTGCAGGGGGTAAACGATCACCTGTTGTAAAAAATCCATTCGTGTTCCGTAAGAATATTTAAATCAAGGATATTTTGACCGCGTCTACCTCAGAGACTGATAGATTCTGAAAGCCAGCGGTTGAATATGATCCAAGTGTCTACATCTCCTGTCACGGTGGTTACATTCACAGCTTCACTTGTAGTAAGAAATCCATTCGTGTTCCAAAAGCATATTAAAATCTAGGATATTTAAACCGCGTCTACCTTAAAGACTGATAGATTCTGAAAGCCAGCGGTTGAGTATCATTAAGTTTCTATATCTTCTGCCACGGAGGTTACATTCACAGCTTCACTTGTAATAAGAAATCCATTCGTGTTCCATAAGAATATTAAAATCTAGGATATTTAAACCGCGTCTACCTCAAAGACTGATAGATTCTGAAAATCAGCGGTTGAGTATCATTAAGTTTCTATATCTTCTGCCACGGAGGGTACATTCACAGCTTCACTTGTAGTAAGAAATCCATTCGTGTTCTATACGAATATTTAAATCAAGGATATTTTGACCGCGTCTACCTCAAAGACTGATAGATTCTGAAAGCCAGCGGTTGACCATGATCCAAGTTTCTATATCCTCTGCCACGGAGGGTACATTCACAGCTTCACTTGTAGTAAGAAATCCATTCGTGTTCTATACGAATATTTAAATCTAGGATATTTTGACCGCGTCTACCTCAAAGACTGATAGATTCTGAAAGCCAGCGGTTGAGTATCATTAAGTTTCTATATCTTCTGTCACGGAGGTTACATTCACAGCTTCACTTGTAGTAAGAAATCCATTCGTGTTCCATAAGAGTATTTAAATCTAAGATATTTTTACCGCGTCTACCTCAAAGACTGATAGATTCTGAAAATCAGCGGTTGAGTATCATAAATTTTCTATATCTTCTGTCACGGAGGTTACATTCATAGCTTCACTTGTAGTAAGAAATCCATTCGTGTTCCATAAGAATATTTAAATCTAGGATATTTTGACCGCGTCTACCTCAAAGACTGAGAGATTCTGAAGGCCAGCGGTTGAGAATCATTAAGTTTCTGTATCTTCTGTCACGGAGGTTACATTCACAGCTTCACTTGTAGTAAGAAATCCATTCGTGTTCCATAAGAATATTTAAATCAAGGATATTTTGACCCCGTCTACCTCAAAGACTGATAGATTCTAATGGCCAGCGGTTGAGTATCATCAAGTTTCTATATCTTCTGTCACGGAGGTTACATTCACAGCTTCACTTGTAGTAAGAAATCCATTCGTGTTCCATAAGAATATTTAAATCAAGGATATTTTGACCGCGTCTACCTCAAAGACTGATAGATTCTGAAGGCCAGCGGTTGATAATCATTAAGTTTCTGTATCTTGTCACGGAGGTTACATTCACAGCTTCACTTGTGATAAGAAATCCATTCGTGTTCCATAAGAATATTTAAATCAAGGATATTTTGACCGCGTCTACCTCAAAGACTGATAGATTCTGAAAGCCAGCGGTTGAGTATCATTAAGTTTCTATATCTTCTGCCACGGAGGGTACATTCACAGCTTCACTTGTAGTAAGAAATCCATTCGTGTTCTATACGAATATTTAAATCTAGGATATTTTGACCCCGTCTACCTCAAAGACTGATAGATTCTAATGGCCAGTGGTTGAGTATCATCAAGTTACTATACCTTCTGCCATGGAGGTTACATTCACAGCTTCACTTGTAATAAGAAATCCATTCGTGTTCCATAAGAATATTAAAATCTAGGATATTTAAACCGCGTCTACCTCAAAGACTGATAGATTCTGAAAATCAGCGGTTGAGTATCATTAAGTTTCTATATCTTCTGCCACGGAGGGTACATTCACAGCTTCACTTGTAGTAAGAAATCCATTCGTGCTCTATACGAATATTTAAATCAAGGATATTTTGACCGCGTCTACCTCAAAGACTGATAGATTCTGAAGGCCAGCGGTTGAGAATCATTAAGTTTCTGTATCTTCTGTCACGGAGGTTACATTCACAGCTTCACTTGTAGTAAGAAATCCATTCATGTTCCATAAGAATATTTAAATCTAGGATATTTAAACCGCGTCTACCTCAAAGACTGATAGATTCTGAAGGCCAGCGGTTGATAATCATTAAGTTTCTGTATCTTGTCACGGAGGTTACATTCACAGCTTCACTTGTGATAAGAAATCCATTCGTGTTCCATAAGAATATTTAAATCAAGGATATTTTGACCGCGTCTACCTCAAAGACTGATAGATTCTGAAGGCCGGCGGTTGAGTATCATCAAGTTTCTATATCTTCTGCCACGGAGGTTACATTCACAGCTTCACTTGTAATAAGAAATCCATTCGTGTTCTATAAGAATATTTAAATCTAGGATATTTTGACCGCGTCTACCTCAAAGACTGATAGATTCTGAAGGCCAGCGGTTGAGAATCATTAAGTTTCTGTATCTTCTGTCACGGAGGTTACATTCACAGCTTCACTTGTAGTAAGAAATCCATTCGGGTTCCATAAGAATATTAAAATCTAGGATATTTAAACCGCGTCTACCTCAAAGACTGATAGATTCTGAAAATCAGCGGTTGAGTATCATTAAGTTTCGATATCTTCTGCCACGGAGGGTACATTCACAGCTTCACTTGTAGTAAGAAATCCATTCGTGTTCTATACGAATATTTAAATCAAGGATATTTTGACCGCGTCTACCTCAAAGACTGATAGATTCTGAAGGCCAGCGGTTGAGAATCATTAAGTTTCTGTATCTTCTGTCACGGAGGTTACATTCACAGCTTCACTTGTAGTAAGAAATCCATTCGTGTTCCATAAGAATATTTAAATCTAGGATATTTTGACCGCGTCTACCTCAAAGACTGATAGATTCTGAAAATCAGCGGTTGAGTATCATTAAGTTTCTATATCTTCTGTCACGGAGGTTACATTCACAGCTTCACTTGTGATAAGAAATCCATTCGTGTTCCATAAGAATATTTAAATCAAGGATATTTTGACCGCGTCTACCTCAAAGACTGATAGATTCTAATGGCCAGCGGTTGAGTATCATCAAGTTTCTGTATCTTCTGCCACGGAGGGTACATTTACAGCTTCACTTGTAGTAAGAAATCCATTCGTGTTCTATACGAATATTAAAATCTAGGATATTTAAACCGCGTCTACCTCAAAGACTGATAGATTCTGAAGGCCGGCGGTTGAGTATCATCAAGTTTCTATATCTTCTGCCACGGAGGTTACATTCACAGCTTCACTTGTAATAAGAAATCCATTCGTGTTCTATAAGAATATTTAAATCTAGGATATTTTGACCGCGTCTACCTCAAAGACTGATAGATTCTGAAGGCCAGCGGTTGAGAATCATTAAGTTTCTGTATCTTCTGTCACGGAGGTTACATTCACAGCTTCACTTGTAGTAAGAAATCCATTCGGGTTCCATAAGAATATTAAAATCTAGGATATTTAAACCGCGTCTACCTCAAAGACTGATAGATTCTGAAAATCAGCGGTTGAGTATCATTAAGTTTCGATATCTTCTGCCACGGAGGGTACATTCACAGCTTCACTTGTAGTAAGAAATCCATTCGTGTTCTATACGAATATTTAAATCAAGGATATTTTGACCGCGTCTACCTCAAAGACTGATAGATTCTGAAGGCCAGCGGTTGAGAATCATTAAGTTTCTGTATCTTCTGTCACGGAGGTTACATTCACAGCTTCACTTGTAGTAAGAAATCCATTCGTGTTCCATAAGAATATTTAAATCTAGGATATTTTGACCGCGTCTACCTCAAAGACTGATAGATTCTGAAAATCAGCGGTTGAGTATCATTAAGTTTCTATATCTTCTGTCACGGAGGTTACATTCACAGCTTCACTTGTGATAAGAAATCCATTCGTGTTCCATAAGAATATTTAAATCAAGGATATTTTGACCGCGTCTACCTCAAAGACTGATAGATTCTAATGGCCAGCGGTTGAGTATCATCAAGTTTCTGTATCTTCTGCCACGGAGGGTACATTTACAGCTTCACTTGTAGTAAGAAATCCATTCGTGTTCTATACGAATATTAAAATCTAGGATATTTAAACCGCGTCTACCTCAAAGACTGATAGATTCTGAAAATCAGCGGTTGAGTATCATTAAGTTTCTATATCTTCTGTCACGGAGGTTACATTCACAGCTTCACTTGTAGTAAGAAATCCATTCGTGTTCCATAAGAATATTTAAATCTAGGATATTTTGACCGCGTCTACCTCAAAGACTGATAGATTCTGAAAATCAGCGGTTGAGTATCATTAAGTTTCTATATCTTCTGCCACGGAGGGTACATTCACAGCTTCACTTGTAGTAAGAAATCCATTCGTGTTCCATAAGAATATTTAAATCAAGGATATTTTGACCGCGTCTACCTCAAAGACTGATAGATTCTGAAGGCCAGCGGTTGAGAATCATTAAGTTTCTGTATCTTCTGTCACGGAGGTTACATTCACAGCTTCACTTGTAGTAAGAAATCCATTCGTGTTCCATAAGAATATTTAAATCTAGGATATTTAAACCGCGTCTACCTCAAAGACTGATAGATTCTGAAGGCCAGCGGTTGATAATCATTAAGTTTCTGTATCTTGTCACGGAGGTTACATTCACAGCTTCACTTGTGATAAGAAATCCATTCGTGTTCCATAAGAATATTTAAATCAAGGATATTTTGACCCCGTCTACCTCAAAGACTGATAGATTCTAATGGCCAGCGGTTGAGTATCATCAAGTTTCTATATCTTCTGTCACGGAGGTTACATTCACAGCTTCACTTGTAGTAAGAAATCCATTCGTGTTCCATAAGAATATTTAAATCTAGGATATTTAAACCGCGTCTACCTCAAAGACTGATAGATTCTGAAGGCCAGCGGTTGATAATCATTAAGTTTCTGTATCTTGTCACGGAGGTTACATTCACAGCTTCACTTGTGATAAGAAATCCATTCGTGTTCCATAAGAATATTTAAATCAAGGATATTTTGACCGCGTCTACCTCAAAGACTGATAGATTCTGAAGGCCGGCGGTTGAGTATCATCAAGTTTTTATATCTTCTGCCACGGAGGTTACATTCACAGCTTCACTTGTAATAAGAAATCCATTCGTGTTCTATAAGAATATTTAAATCTAGGATATTTTGACCGCGTCTACCTCAAAGACTGATAGATTCTGAAGGCCAGCGGTTGAGAATCATTAAGTTTCTGTATCTTCTGTCACGGAGGTTACATTCACAGCTTCACTTGTAGTAAGAAATCCATTCGGGTTCCATAAGAATATTAAAATCTAGGATATTTAAACCGCGTCTACCTCAAAGACTGATAGATTCTGAAAATCAGCGGTTGAGTATCATTAAGTTTCGATATCTTCTGCCACGGAGGGTACATTCACAGCTTCACTTGTAGTAAGAAATCCATTCGTGTTCTATACGAATATTTAAATCAAGGATGTTTTGACCGCGTCTACCTCAAAGACTGATAGATTCTGAAGGCCAGCGGTTGAGAATCATTAAGTTTCTGTATCTTCTGTCACGGAGGTTACATTCACAGCTTCACTTGTAGTAAGAAATCCATTCGTGTTCCATAAGAATATTTAAATCTAGGATATTTTGACCGCGTCTACCTCAAAGACTGATAGATTCTGAAAATCAGCGGTTGAGTATCATTAAGTTTCTATATCTTCTGTCACGGAGGTTACATTCACAGCTTCACTTGTGATAAGAAATCCATTCGTGTTCCATAAGAATATTTAAATCAAGGATATTTTGACCGCGTCTACCTCAAAGACTGATAGATTCTAATGGCCAGCGGTTGAGTATCATCAAGTTTCTGTATCTTCTGCCACGGAGGGTACATTTACAGCTTCACTTGTAGTAAGAAATCCATTCGTGTTCTATACGAATATTAAAATCTAGGATATTTAAACCGCGTCTACCTCAAAGACTGATAGAATCTGAAAATCAGCGGTTGAGTATCATTAAGTTTCTATATCTTCTGTCACGGAGGTTACATTCACAGCTTCACTTGTGATAAGAAATCCATTCGTGTTCCATAAGAATATTTAAATCAAGGATATTTTGACCGCGTCTACCTCAAAGACTGATAGATTCTAATGGCCAGCGGTTGAGTATCATCAAGTTTCTGTATCTTCTGCCACGGAGGGTACATTTACAGCTTCACTTGTAGTAAGAAATCCATTCGTGTTCTATACGAATATTAAAATCTAGGATATTTAAACCGCGTCTACCTCAAAGACTGATAGATTCTGAAGGCCGGCGGTTGAGTATCATCAAGTTTCTATATCTTCTGCCACGGAGGTTACATTCACAGCTTCACTTGTAATAAGAAATCCATTCGTGTTCTATAAGAATATTTAAATCTAGGATATTTTGACCGCGTCTACCTCAAAGACTGATAGATTCTGAAGGCCAGCGGTTGAGAATCATTAAGTTTCTGTATCTTCTGTCACGGAGGTTACATTCACAGCTTCACTTGTAGTAAGAAATCCATTCGGGTTCCATAAGAATATTAAAATCTAGGATATTTAAACCGCGTCTACCTCAAAGACTGATAGATTCTGAAAATCAGCGGTTGAGTATCATTAAGTTTCGATATCTTCTGCCACGGAGGGTACATTCACAGCTTCACTTGTAGTAAGAAATCCATTCGTGTTCTATACGAATATTTAAATCAAGGATATTTTGACCGCGTCTACCTCAAAGACTGATAGATTCTGAAGGCCAGCGGTTGAGAATCATTAAGTTTCTGTATCTTCTGTCACGGAGGTTACATTCACAGCTTCACTTGTAGTAAGAAATCCATTCGTGTTCCATAAGAATATTTAAATCTAGGATATTTTGACCGCGTCTACCTCAAAGACTGATAGATTCTGAAAATCAGCGGTTGAGTATCATTAAGTTTCTATATCTTCTGTCACGGAGGTTACATTCACAGCTTCACTTGTGATAAGAAATCCATTCGTGTTCCATAAGAATATTTAAATCAAGGATATTTTGACCGCGTCTACCTCAAAGACTGATAGATTCTAATGGCCAGCGGTTGAGTATCATCAAGTTTCTGTATCTTCTGCCACGGAGGGTACATTTACAGCTTCACTTGTAGTAAGAAATCCATTCGTGTTCTATACGAATATTAAAATCTAGGATATTTAAACCGCGTCTACCTCAAAGACTGATAGATTCTGAAAATCAGCGGTTGAGTATCATTAAGTTTCTATATCTTCTGTCACGGAGGTTACATTCACAGCTTCACTTGTAGTAAGAAATCCATTCGTGTTCCATAAGAATATTTAAATCTAGGATATTTTGACCGCGTCTACCTCAAAGACTGATAGATTCTGAAAATCAGCGGTTGAGTATCATTAAGTTTCTATATCTTCTGCCACGGAGGGTACATTCACAGCTTCACTTGTAGTAAGAAATCCATTCGTGTTCCATAAGAATATTTAAATCAAGGATATTTTGACCGCGTCTACCTCAAAGACTGATAGATTCTGAAGGCCAGCGGTTGAGAATCATTAAGTTTCTGTATCTTCTGTCACGGAGGTTACATTCACAGCTTCACTTGTAGTAAGAAATCCATTCGTGTTCCATAAGAATATTTAAATCTAGGATATTTAAACCGCGTCTACCTCAAAGACTGATAGATTCTGAAGGCCAGCGGTTGATAATCATTAAGTTTCTGTATCTTGTCACGGAGGTTACATTCACAGCTTCACTTGTGATAAGAAATCCATTCGTGTTCCATAAGAATATTTAAATCAAGGATATTTTGACCCCGTCTACCTCAAAGACTGATAGATTCTAATGGCCAGCGGTTGAGTATCATCAAGTTTCTATATCTTCTGTCACGGAGGTTACATTCACAGCTTCACTTGTAGTAAGAAATCCATTCGTGTTCCATAAGAATATTTAAATCTAGGATATTTAAACCGCGTCTACCTCAAAGACTGATAGATTCTGAAGGCCAGCGGTTGATAATCATTAAGTTTCTGTATCTTGTCACGGAGGTTACATTCACAGCTTCACTTGTGATAAGAAATCCATTCGTGTTCCATAAGAATATTTAAATCAAGGATATTTTGACCGCGTCTACCTCAAAGACTGATAGATTCTGAAAGCCAGCGGTTGAGTATCATTAAGTTTCTATATCTTCTGCCACGGAGGGTACATTCACAGCTTCACTTGTAGTAAGAAATCCATTCGTGTTCTATACGAATATTTAAATCTAGGATATTTTGACCCCGTCTACCTCAAAGACTGATAGATTCTAATGGCCAGTGGTTGAGTATCATCAAGTTACTATACCTTCTGCCATGGAGGTTACATTCACAGCTTCACTTGTAATAAGAAATCCATTCGTGTTCCATAAGAATATTAAAATCTAGGATATTTAAACCACGTCTACCTCAAAGACTGATAGATTCTGAAAATCAGCGGTTGAGTATCATTAAGTTTCGATATCTTCTGCCACGGAGGGTACATTCACAGCTTCACTTGTAGTAAGAAATCCATTCGTGTTCTATACGAATATTTAAATCAAGGATATTTTGACCGCGTCTACCTCAAAGACTGATAGATTCTGAAGGCCAGCGGTTGAGAATCATTAAGTTTCTGTATCTTCTGTCACGGAGGTTACATTCACAGCTTCACTTGTAGTAAGAAATCCATTCGTGTTCCATAAGAATATTTAAATCTAGGATATTTAAACCGCGTCTACCTCAAAGACTGATAGATTCTGAAGGCCAGCGGTTGATAATCATTAAGTTTCTGTATCTTGTCACGGAGGTTACATTCACAGCTTCACTTATAGTAAAAAATCCATTCGTGTTCCATAAGAATATTTAAATCAAGGATATTTTGACCGCGTCTACCTCAAAGACTGATAGATTCTGAAGGCCAGCGGTTGAGAATCATTAAGTTTCTGTATCTTCTGTCACGGAGGTTACATTCACAGCTTCACTTGTAGTAAGAAATCCATTCGTGTTCCATAAGAATATTTAAATCTAGGATATTTAAACCGCGTCTACCTCAAAGACTGATAGATTCTGAAGGCCAGCGGTTGATAATCATTAAGTTTCTGTATCTTGTCACGGAGGTTACATTCACAGCTTCACTTGTGATAAGAAATCCATTCGTGTTCCATAAGAATATTTAAATCAAGGATATTTTGACCGCGTCTACCTCAAAGACTGATAGATTCTGAAAGCCAGCGGTTGAGTATCATTAAGTTTCTATATCCTCTGCCACGGAGGGTACATTCACAGCTTCACTTGTAGTAAGAAATCCATTCGTGTTCTATACGAATATTTAAATCTAGGATATTTTGACCGCGTCTACCTCAAAGACTGATAGATTCTGAAAATCGGCGGTTGAGTATCATTAAGTTTCTATATCTTCTGCCACGGAGGGTACATTCACAGCTTCACTTGTAGTAAGAAATCCATTCGTGTTCTATACGAATATTTAAATCTAGGATATTTTGACCGCGTCTACCTCAAAGACTGATAGATTCTGAAGGCCAGCGGTTGAGAATCATTAAGTTTCTGTATCTTCTGTCACGGAGGTTACATTCACAGCTTCACTTGTAGTAAGAAATCCATTCGTGTTCTTTAAGAATATTTAAATCTAGGACATTTTAACCGCGTCTACCTCAAAGACTGATAGATTCTGAAGGCCAGCAGTTGAATATGATCAAATATCTGTATCTTCTGCCATGGAGGTTACATTCACAGCTTCACTTGTAGCAAGAAATCCACTCTTGTCCTGCATGACAATTGGAAATAAGAAGCGTTTCAAACCGCCTACTACACAAATTGCTAGATTCTGGGGATCACAGGTAATGTACAATCAAGAATCTGCATCTTCTTTTGCAGCGGGTATAGTGACACTATCTCTGGTAACAAATCTGTTATTTTTCTGAATAGAAAATTACAATTAAGATCGTTTCACCGCGCCTCACAGATTGTAAGTTTCTTGTGAACATCGGAAAAGTATAATCAAGTATCATCGACTTTTTCTGCAGGGGGTAAACGATCACCTGTTGTAAAAAATCCATTCGTGTTCCGTAAGAATATTTAAATCAAGGATATTTTGACCGCGTCTACCTCAGAGACTGATAGATTCTGAAAGCCAGCGGTTGAATATGATCCAAGTGTCTACATCTCCTGTCACGGTGGTTACATTCACAGCTTCACTTGTAGTAAGAAATCCATTCGTGTTCCAAAAGCATATTAAAATCTAGGATATTTAAACCGCGTCTACCTCAAAGACTGATAGATTCTGAAAGCCAGCGGTTGAGTATCATTAAGTTTCTATATCTTCTGCCACGGAGGTTACATTCACAGCTTCACTTGTAATAAGAAATCCATTCGTGTTCCATAAGAATATTAAAATCTAGGATATTTAAACCGCGTCTACCTCAAAGACTGATAGATTCTGAAAATCAGCGGTTGAGTATCATTAAGTTTCTATATCTTCTGCCACGGAGGGTACATTCACAGCTTCACTTGTAGTAAGAAATCCATTCGTGTTCTATACGAATATTTAAATCAAGGATATTTTGACCGCGTCTACCTCAAAGACTGATAGATTCTGAAAGCCAGCGGTTGACCATGATCCAAGTTTCTATATCCTCTGCCACGGAGGGTACATTCACAGCTTCACTTGTAGTAAGAAATCCATTCGTGTTCTATACGAATATTTAAATCTAGGATATTTTGACCGCGTCTACCTCAAAGACTGATAGATTCTGAAAGCCAGCGGTTGAGTATCATTAAGTTTCTATATCTTCTGTCACGGAGTTTACATTCACAGCTTCACTTGTAGTAAGAAATCCATTCGTGTTCCATAAGAGTATTTAAATCTAAGATATTTTTACCGCGTCTACCTCAAAGACTGATAGATTCTGAAAATCAGCGGTTGAGTATCATAAATTTTCTATATCTTCTGTCACGGAGGTTACATTCATAGCTTCACTTGTAGTAAGAAATCCATTCGTGTTCCATAAGAATATTTAAATCTAGGATATTTTGACCGCGTCTACCTCAAAGACTGAGAGATTCTGAAGGCCAGCGGTTGAGAATCATTAAGTTTCTGTATCTTCTGTCACGGAGGTTACATTCACAGCTTCACTTGTAGTAAGAAATCCATTCGTGTTCCATAAGAATATTTAAATCAAGGATATTTTGACCCCGTCTACCTCAAAGACTGATAGATTCTAATGGCCAGCGGTTGAGTATCATCAAGTTTCTATATCTTCTGTCACGGAGGTTACATTCACAGCTTCACTTGTAGTAAGAAATCCATTCGTGTTCCATAAGAATATTTAAATCAAGGATATTTTGACCGCGTCTACCTCAAAGACTGATAGATTCTGAAGGCCAGCGGTTGATAATCATTAAGTTTCTGTATCTTGTCACGGAGGTTACATTCACAGCTTCACTTGTGATAAGAAATCCATTCGTGTTCCATAAGAATATTTAAATCAAGGATATTTTGACCGCGTCTACCTCAAAGACTGATAGATTCTGAAAGCCAGCGGTTGAGTATCATTAAGTTTCTATATCTTCTGCCACGGAGGGTACATTCACAGCTTCACTTGTAGTAAGAAATCCATTCGTGTTCTATACGAATATTTAAATCTAGGATATTTTGACCCCGTCTACCTCAAAGACTGATAGATTCTAATGGCCAGTGGTTGAGTATCATCAAGTTACTATACCTTCTGCCATGGAGGTTACATTCACAGCTTCACTTGTAATAAGAAATCCATTCGTGTTCCATAAGAATATTAAAATCTAGGATATTTAAACCGCGTCTACCTCAAAGACTGATAGATTCTGAAAATCAGCGGTTGAGTATCATTAAGTTTCTATATCTTCTGCCACGGAGGGTACATTCACAGCTTCACTTGTAGTAAGAAATCCATTCGTGCTCTATACGAATATTTAAATCAAGGATATTTTGACCGCGTCTACCTCAAAGACTGATAGATTCTGAAGGCCAGCGGTTGAGAATCATTAAGTTTCTGTATCTTCTGTCACGGAGGTTACATTCACAGCTTCACTTGTAGTAAGAAATCCATTCATGTTCCATAAGAATATTTAAATCTAGGATATTTTGACCGCGTCTACCTCAAAGACTGAAAGATTCTGAAGGCCAGCGGTTGAGTATCATCAAGTTTCTATATCTTCTGTCACGGAGGTTACATTCACAGCTTCACTTGTAGTAAGAAATCCATTCGTGTTCTTTAAGAATATTTAAATCTAGGACATTTTAACCGCGTCTACCTCAAAGACTGATAGATTCTGAAGGCCAGCAGTTGAATATGATCAAATATCTGTATCTTCTGCCATGGAGGTTACATTCACAGCTTCACTTGTAGCAAGAAATCCACTCTTGTCCTGCATGACAATTGGAAATAAGAAGCGTTTCAAACCGCCTACTACACAAATTGCTAGATTCTGGGGATCACAGGTAATGTACAATCAAGAATCTGCATCTTCTTTTGCAGCGGGTATAGTGACACTATCTCTGGTAACAAATCTGTTATTTTTCTGAATAGAAAATTACAATAAAGATCGTTTCACCGCGCCTCACAGATTGTAAGTTTCTTGTGAACATCGGAAAAGTATAATCAAGTATCATCGACTTTTTCTGCAGGGGGTAAACGATCACCTGTTGTAAAAAATCCATTCGTGTTCCGTAAGAATATTTAAATCAAGGATATTTTGACCGCGTCTACCTCAGAGACTGATAGATTCTGAAAGCCAGCGGTTGAATATGATCCAAGTGTCTACATCTCCTGTCACGGTGGTTACATTCACAGCTTCACTTGTAGTAAGAAATCCATTCGTGTTCCAAAAGCATATTAAAATCTAGGATATTTAAACCGCGTCTACCTTAAAGACTGATAGATTCTGAAAGCCAGCGGTTGAGTATCATTAAGTTTCTATATCTTCTGCCACGGAGGTTACATTCACAGCTTCACTTGTAATAAGAAATCCATTCGTGTTCCATAAGAATATTAAAATCTAGGATATTTAAACCGCGTCTACCTCAAAGACTGATAGATTCTGAAAATCAGCGGTTGAGTATCATTAAGTTTCTATATCTTCTGCCACGGAGGGTACATTCACAGCTTCACTTGTAGTAAGAAATCCATTCGTGTTCTATACGAATATTTAAATCAAGGATATTTTGACCGCGTCTACCTCAAAGACTGATAGATTCTGAAAGCCAGCGGTTGACCATGATCCAAGTTTCTATATCCTCTGCCACGGAGGGTACATTCACAGCTTCACTTGTAGTAAGAAATCCATTCGTGTTCTATACGAATATTTAAATCTAGGATATTTTGACCGCGTCTACCTCAAAGACTGATAGATTCTGAAAGCCAGCGGTTGAGTATCATTAAGTTTCTATATCTTCTGTCACGGAGGTTACATTCACAGCTTCACTTGTAGTAAGAAATCCATTCGTGTTCCATAAGAGTATTTAAATCTAAGATATTTTTACCGCGTCTACCTCAAAGACTGATAGATTCTGAAAATCAGCGGTTGAGTATCATAAATTTTCTATATCTTCTGTCACGGAGGTTACATTCATAGCTTCACTTGTAGTAAGAAATCCATTCGTGTTCCATAAGAATATTTAAATCTAGGATATTTTGACCGCGTCTACCTCAAAGACTGAGAGATTCTGAAGGCCAGCGGTTGAGAATCATTAAGTTTCTGTATCTTCTGTCACGGAGGTTACATTCACAGCTTCACTTGTAGTAAGAAATCCATTCGTGTTCCATAAGAATATTTAAATCAAGGATATTTTGACCCCGTCTACCTCAAAGACTGATAGATTCTAATGGCCAGCGGTTGAGTATCATCAAGTTTCTATATCTTCTGTCACGGAGGTTACATTCACAGCTTCACTTGTAGTAAGAAATCCATTCGTGTTCCATAAGAATATTTAAATCAAGGATATTTTGACCGCGTCTACCTCAAAGACTGATAGATTCTGAAGGCCAGCGGTTGATAATCATTAAGTTTCTGTATCTTGTCACGGAGGTTACATTCACAGCTTCACTTGTGATAAGAAATCCATTCGTGTTCCATAAGAATATTTAAATCAAGGATATTTTGACCGCGTCTACCTCAAAGACTGATAGATTCTGAAAGCCAGCGGTTGAGTATCATTAAGTTTCTATATCTTCTGCCACGGAGGGTACATTCACAGCTTCACTTGTAGTAAGAAATCCATTCGTGTTCTATACGAATATTTAAATCTAGGATATTTTGACCCCGTCTACCTCAAAGACTGATAGATTCTAATGGCCAGTGGTTGAGTATCATCAAGTTACTATACCTTCTGCCATGGAGGTTACATTCACAGCTTCACTTGTAATAAGAAATCCATTCGTGTTCCATAAGAATATTAAAATCTAGGATATTTAAACCGCGTCTACCTCAAAGACTGATAGATTCTGAAAATCAGCGGTTGAGTATCATTAAGTTTCTATATCTTCTGCCACGGAGGGTACATTCACAGCTTCACTTGTAGTAAGAAATCCATTCGTGCTCTATACGAATATTTAAATCAAGGATATTTTGACCGCGTCTACCTCAAAGACTGATAGATTCTGAAGGCCAGCGGTTGAGAATCATTAAGTTTCTGTATCTTCTGTCACGGAGGTTACATTCACAGCTTCACTTGTAGTAAGAAATCCATTCATGTTCCATAAGAATATTTAAATCTAGGATATTTAAACCGCGTCTACCTCAAAGACTGATAGATTCTGAAGGCCAGCGGTTGATAATCATTAAGTTTCTGTATCTTGTCACGGAGGTTACATTCACAGCTTCACTTGTGATAAGAAATCCATTCGTGTTCCATAAGAATATTTAAATCAAGGATATTTTGACCGCGTCTACCTCAAAGACTGATAGATTCTGAAGGCCGGCGGTTGAGTATCATCAAGTTTCTATATCTTCTGCCACGGAGGTTACATTCACAGCTTCACTTGTAATAAGAAATCCATTCGTGTTCTATAAGAATATTTAAATCTAGGATATTTTGACCGCGTCTACCTCAAAGACTGATAGATTCTGAAGGCCAGCGGTTGAGAATCATTAAGTTTCTGTATCTTCTGTCACGGAGGTTACATTCACAGCTTCACTTGTAGTAAGAAATCCATTCGGGTTCCATAAGAATATTAAAATCTAGGATATTTAAACCGCGTCTACCTCAAAGACTGATAGATTCTGAAAATCAGCGGTTGAGTATCATTAAGTTTCGATATCTTCTGCCACGGAGGGTACATTCACAGCTTCACTTGTAGTAAGAAATCCATTCGTGTTCTATACGAATATTTAAATCAAGGATATTTTGACCGCGTCTACCTCAAAGACTGATAGATTCTGAAGGCCAGCGGTTGAGAATCATTAAGTTTCTGTATCTTCTGTCACGGAGGTTACATTCACAGCTTCACTTGTAGTAAGAAATCCATTCGTGTTCCATAAGAATATTTAAATCTAGGATATTTTGACCGCGTCTACCTCAAAGACTGATAGATTCTGAAAATCAGCGGTTGAGTATCATTAAGTTTCTATATCTTCTGTCACGGAGGTTACATTCACAGCTTCACTTGTGATAAGAAATCCATTCGTGTTCCATAAGAATATTTAAATCAAGGATATTTTGACCGCGTCTACCTCAAAGACTGATAGATTCTAATGGCCAGCGGTTGAGTATCATCAAGTTTCTGTATCTTCTGCCACGGAGGGTACATTTACAGCTTCACTTGTAGTAAGAAATCCATTCGTGTTCTATACGAATATTAAAATCTAGGATATTTAAACCGCGTCTACCTCAAAGACTGATAGATTCTGAAGGCCGGCGGTTGAGTATCATCAAGTTTCTATATCTTCTGCCACGGAGGTTACATTCACAGCTTCACTTGTAATAAGAAATCCATTCGTGTTCTATAAGAATATTTAAATCTAGGATATTTTGACCGCGTCTACCTCAAAGACTGATAGATTCTGAAGGCCAGCGGTTGAGAATCATTAAGTTTCTGTATCTTCTGTCACGGAGGTTACATTCACAGCTTCACTTGTAGTAAGAAATCCATTCGGGTTCCATAAGAATATTAAAATCTAGGATATTTAAACCGCGTCTACCTCAAAGACTGATAGATTCTGAAAATCAGCGGTTGAGTATCATTAAGTTTCGATATCTTCTGCCACGGAGGGTACATTCACAGCTTCACTTGTAGTAAGAAATCCATTCGTGTTCTATACGAATATTTAAATCAAGGATATTTTGACCGCGTCTACCTCAAAGACTGATAGATTCTGAAAATCAGCGGTTGAGTATCATTAAGTTTCTATATCTTCTGTCACGGAGGTTACATTCACAGCTTCACTTGTGATAAGAAATCCATTCGTGTTCCATAAGAATATTTAAATCAAGGATATTTTGACCGCGTCTACCTCAAAGACTGATAGATTCTAATGGCCAGCGGTTGAGTATCATCAAGTTTCTGTATCTTCTGCCACGGAGGGTACATTTACAGCTTCACTTGTAGTAAGAAATCCATTCGTGTTCTATACGAATATTAAAATCTAGGATATTTAAACCGCGTCTACCTCAAAGACTGATAGATTCTGAAAATCAGCGGTTGAGTATCATTAAGTTTCTATATCTTCTGTCACGGAGGTTACATTCACAGCTTCACTTGTAGTAAGAAATCCATTCGTGTTCCATAAGAATATTTAAATCTAGGATATTTTGACCGCGTCTACCTCAAAGACTGATAGATTCTGAAAATCAGCGGTTGAGTATCATTAAGTTTCTATATCTTCTGCCACGGAGGGTACATTCACAGCTTCACTTGTAGTAAGAAATCCATTCGTGTTCCATAAGAATATTTAAATCAAGGATATTTTGACCGCGTCTACCTCAAAGACTGATAGATTCTGAAGGCCAGCGGTTGAGAATCATTAAGTTTCTGTATCTTCTGTCACGGAGGTTACATTCACAGCTTCACTTGTAGTAAGAAATCCATTCGTGTTCCATAAGAATATTTAAATCTAGGATATTTAAACCGCGTCTACCTCAAAGACTGATAGATTCTGAAGGCCAGCGGTTGATAATCATTAAGTTTCTGTATCTTGTCACGGAGGTTACATTCACAGCTTCACTTGTGATAAGAAATCCATTCGTGTTCCATAAGAATATTTAAATCAAGGATATTTTGACCCCGTCTACCTCAAAGACTGATAGATTCTAATGGCCAGCGGTTGAGTATCATCAAGTTTCTATATCTTCTGTCACGGAGGTTACATTCACAGCTTCACTTGTAGTAAGAAATCCATTCGTGTTCCATAAGAATATTTAAATCTAGGATATTTAAACCGCGTCTACCTCAAAGACTGATAGATTCTGAAGGCCAGCGGTTGATAATCATTAAGTTTCTGTATCTTGTCACGGAGGTTACATTCACAGCTTCACTTGTGATAAGAAATCCATTCGTGTTCCATAAGAATATTTAAATCAAGGATATTTTGACCGCGTCTACCTCAAAGACTGATAGATTCTGAAGGCCGGCGGTTGAGTATCATCAAGTTTTTATATCTTCTGCCACGGAGGTTACATTCACAGCTTCACTTGTAATAAGAAATCCATTCGTGTTCTATAAGAATATTTAAATCTAGGATATTTTGACCGCGTCTACCTCAAAGACTGATAGATTCTGAAGGCCAGCGGTTGAGAATCATTAAGTTTCTGTATCTTCTGTCACGGAGGTTACATTCACAGCTTCACTTGTAGTAAGAAATCCATTCGGGTTCCATAAGAATATTAAAATCTAGGATATTTAAACCGCGTCTACCTCAAAGACTGATAGATTCTGAAAATCAGCGGTTGAGTATCATTAAGTTTCGATATCTTCTGCCACGGAGGGTACATTCACAGCTTCACTTGTAGTAAGAAATCCATTCGTGTTCTATACGAATATTTAAATCAAGGATGTTTTGACCGCGTCTACCTCAAAGACTGATAGATTCTGAAGGCCAGCGGTTGAGAATCATTAAGTTTCTGTATCTTCTGTCACGGAGGTTACATTCACAGCTTCACTTGTAGTAAGAAATCCATTCGTGTTCCATAAGAATATTTAAATCTAGGATATTTTGACCGCGTCTACCTCAAAGACTGATAGATTCTGAAAATCAGCGGTTGAGTATCATTAAGTTTCTATATCTTCTGTCACGGAGGTTACATTCACAGCTTCACTTGTGATAAGAAATCCATTCGTGTTCCATAAGAATATTTAAATCAAGGATATTTTGACCGCGTCTACCTCAAAGACTGATAGATTCTAATGGCCAGCGGTTGAGTATCATCAAGTTTCTGTATCTTCTGCCACGGAGGGTACATTTACAGCTTCACTTGTAGTAAGAAATCCATTCGTGTTCTATACGAATATTAAAATCTAGGATATTTAAACCGCGTCTACCTCAAAGACTGATAGAATCTGAAAATCAGCGGTTGAGTATCATTAAGTTTCTATATCTTCTGTCACGGAGGTTACATTCACAGCTTCACTTGTGATAAGAAATCCATTCGTGTTCCATAAGAATATTTAAATCAAGGATATTTTGACCGCGTCTACCTCAAAGACTGATAGATTCTAATGGCCAGCGGTTGAGTATCATCAAGTTTCTGTATCTTCTGCCACGGAGGGTACATTTACAGCTTCACTTGTAGTAAGAAATCCATTCGTGTTCTATACGAATATTAAAATCTAGGATATTTAAACCGCGTCTACCTCAAAGACTGATAGATTCTGAAGGCCGGCGGTTGAGTATCATCAAGTTTCTATATCTTCTGCCACGGAGGTTACATTCACAGCTTCACTTGTAATAAGAAATCCATTCGTGTTCTATAAGAATATTTAAATCTAGGATATTTTGACCGCGTCTACCTCAAAGACTGATAGATTCTGAAGGCCAGCGGTTGAGAATCATTAAGTTTCTGTATCTTCTGTCACGGAGGTTACATTCACAGCTTCACTTGTAGTAAGAAATCCATTCGGGTTCCATAAGAATATTAAAATCTAGGATATTTAAACCGCGTCTACCTCAAAGACTGATAGATTCTGAAAATCAGCGGTTGAGTATCATTAAGTTTCGATATCTTCTGCCACGGAGGGTACATTCACAGCTTCACTTGTAGTAAGAAATCCATTCGTGTTCTATACGAATATTTAAATCAAGGATATTTTGACCGCGTCTACCTCAAAGACTGATAGATTCTGAAGGCCAGCGGTTGAGAATCATTAAGTTTCTGTATCTTCTGTCACGGAGGTTACATTCACAGCTTCACTTGTAGTAAGAAATCCATTCGTGTTCCATAAGAATATTTAAATCTAGGATATTTTGACCGCGTCTACCTCAAAGACTGATAGATTCTGAAAATCAGCGGTTGAGTATCATTAAGTTTCTATATCTTCTGTCACGGAGGTTACATTCACAGCTTCACTTGTGATAAGAAATCCATTCGTGTTCCATAAGAATATTTAAATCAAGGATATTTTGACCGCGTCTACCTCAAAGACTGATAGATTCTAATGGCCAGCGGTTGAGTATCATCAAGTTTCTGTATCTTCTGCCACGGAGGGTACATTTACAGCTTCACTTGTAGTAAGAAATCCATTCGTGTTCTATACGAATATTAAAATCTAGGATATTTAAACCGCGTCTACCTCAAAGACTGATAGATTCTGAAAATCAGCGGTTGAGTATCATTAAGTTTCTATATCTTCTGTCACGGAGGTTACATTCACAGCTTCACTTGTAGTAAGAAATCCATTCGTGTTCCATAAGAATATTTAAATCTAGGATATTTTGACCGCGTCTACCTCAAAGACTGATAGATTCTGAAAATCAGCGGTTGAGTATCATTAAGTTTCTATATCTTCTGCCACGGAGGGTACATTCACAGCTTCACTTGTAGTAAGAAATCCATTCGTGTTCCATAAGAATATTTAAATCAAGGATATTTTGACCGCGTCTACCTCAAAGACTGATAGATTCTGAAGGCCAGCGGTTGAGAATCATTAAGTTTCTGTATCTTCTGTCACGGAGGTTACATTCACAGCTTCACTTGTAGTAAGAAATCCATTCGTGTTCCATAAGAATATTTAAATCTAGGATATTTAAACCGCGTCTACCTCAAAGACTGATAGATTCTGAAGGCCAGCGGTTGATAATCATTAAGTTTCTGTATCTTGTCACGGAGGTTACATTCACAGCTTCACTTGTGATAAGAAATCCATTCGTGTTCCATAAGAATATTTAAATCAAGGATATTTTGACCCCGTCTACCTCAAAGACTGATAGATTCTAATGGCCAGCGGTTGAGTATCATCAAGTTTCTATATCTTCTGTCACGGAGGTTACATTCACAGCTTCACTTGTAGTAAGAAATCCATTCGTGTTCCATAAGAATATTTAAATCTAGGATATTTAAACCGCGTCTACCTCAAAGACTGATAGATTCTGAAGGCCAGCGGTTGATAATCATTAAGTTTCTGTATCTTGTCACGGAGGTTACATTCACAGCTTCACTTGTGATAAGAAATCCATTCGTGTTCCATAAGAATATTTAAATCAAGGATATTTTGACCGCGTCTACCTCAAAGACTGATAGATTCTGAAAGCCAGCGGTTGA
This sequence comes from Sphinx pinastri, assembly GCA_947568825.1. Lineage (NCBI taxonomy): Eukaryota > Metazoa > Arthropoda > Insecta > Lepidoptera > Sphingidae > Sphinx > Sphinx pinastri. The sequence continues at coordinate 2,075,821 of OX387614.1, read as the reverse complement.
GTATCATTAAGTTTCTATATCTTCTGCCACGGAGGGTACATTCACAGCTTCACTTGTAGTAAGAAATCCATTCGTGTTCTATACGAATATTTAAATCTAGGATATTTTGACCCCGTCTACCTCAAAGACTGATAGATTCTAATGGCCAGTGGTTGAGTATCATCAAGTTACTATACCTTCTGCCATGGAGGTTACATTCACAGCTTCACTTGTAATAAGAAATCCATTCGTGTTCCATAAGAATATTAAAATCTAGGATATTTAAACCACGTCTACCTCAAAGACTGATAGATTCTGAAAATCAGCGGTTGAGTATCATTAAGTTTCGATATCTTCTGCCACGGAGGGTACATTCACAGCTTCACTTGTAGTAAGAAATCCATTCGTGTTCTATACGAATATTTAAATCAAGGATATTTTGACCGCGTCTACCTCAAAGACTGATAGATTCTGAAGGCCAGCGGTTGAGAATCATTAAGTTTCTGTATCTTCTGTCACGGAGGTTACATTCACAGCTTCACTTGTAGTAAGAAATCCATTCGTGTTCCATAAGAATATTTAAATCTAGGATATTTAAACCGCGTCTACCTCAAAGACTGATAGATTCTGAAGGCCAGCGGTTGATAATCATTAAGTTTCTGTATCTTGTCACGGAGGTTACATTCACAGCTTCACTTATAGTAAAAAATCCATTCGTGTTCCATAAGAATATTTAAATCAAGGATATTTTGACCGCGTCTACCTCAAAGACTGATAGATTCTGAAGGCCAGCGGTTGAGAATCATTAAGTTTCTGTATCTTCTGTCACGGAGGTTACATTCACAGCTTCACTTGTAGTAAGAAATCCATTCGTGTTCCATAAGAATATTTAAATCTAGGATATTTAAACCGCGTCTACCTCAAAGACTGATAGATTCTGAAGGCCAGCGGTTGATAATCATTAAGTTTCTGTATCTTGTCACGGAGGTTACATTCACAGCTTCACTTGTGATAAGAAATCCATTCGTGTTCCATAAGAATATTTAAATCAAGGATATTTTGACCGCGTCTACCTCAAAGACTGATAGATTCTGAAAGCCAGCGGTTGAGTATCATTAAGTTTCTATATCCTCTGCCACGGAGGGTACATTCACAGCTTCACTTGTAGTAAGAAATCCATTCGTGTTCTATACGAATATTTAAATCTAGGATATTTTGACCGCGTCTACCTCAAAGACTGATAGATTCTGAAAATCGGCGGTTGAGTATCATTAAGTTTCTATATCTTCTGCCACGGAGGGTACATTCACAGCTTCACTTGTAGTAAGAAATCCATTCGTGTTCTATACGAATATTTAAATCTAGGATATTTTGACCGCGTCTACCTCAAAGACTGATAGATTCTGAAGGCCAGCGGTTGATAATCATTAAGTTTCTGTATCTTGTCACGGAGGTTACATTCACAGCTTCACTTGTGATAAGAAATCCATTCGTGTTCCATAAGAATATTTAAATCAAGGATATTTTGACCGCGTCTACCTCAAAGACTGATAGATTCTGAAAGCCAGCGGTTGAGTATCATTAAGTTTCTATATCTTCTGCCACGGAGGTTACATTCACAGCTTCACTTGTAATAAGAAATCCATTCGTGTTCCATAAGAATATTAAAATCTAGGATATTTAAACCGCGTCTACCTCAAAGACTGATAGATTCTGAAAATCAGCGGTTGAGTATCATTAAGTTTCTATATCTTCTGCCACGGAGGGTACATTCACAGCTTCACTTGTAGTAAGAAATCCATTCGTGTTCTATACGAATATTTAAATCAAGGATATTTTGACCGCGTCTACCTCAAAGACTGATAGATTCTGAAAGCCAGCGGTTGACCATGATCCAAGTTTCTATATCCTCTGCCACGGAGGGTACATTCACAGCTTCACTTGTAGTAAGAAATCCATTCGTGTTCTGTACGAATATTTAAATCTAGGATATTTTGACCGCGTCTACCTCAAAGACTGATAGATTCTGAAAATCAGCGGTTGAGTATCATTAAGTTTCTATATCTTCTGCCACGGAGGGTACATTCACAGCTTCACTTGTAGTAAGAAATCCATTCGTGTTCTATACGAATATTTAAATCAAGGATATTTTGACCGCGTCTACCTCAAAGACTGATAGATTCTGAAGGCCAGCGGTTGAGAATCATTAAGTTTCTGTATCTTCTGTCACGGAGGTTACATTCACAGCTTCACTTGTAGTAAGAAATCCATTTGTGTTCCATAAGAATATTTAAATCTAGGATATTTAAACCGCGTCTACCTCAAAGACTGATAGATTCTGAAGGCCAGCGGTTGATAATCATTAAGTTTCTGTATCTTGTCACGGAGGTTACATTCACAGCTTCACTTGTGATAAGAAATCCATTCGTGTTCCATAAGAATATTTAAATCAAGGATATTTTGACCGCGTCTACCTCAAAGACTGATAGATTCTGAAAGCCAGCGGTTGAGTATCATTAAGTTTCTATATCTTCTGCCACGGAGGTTACATTCACAGCTTCACTTGTAATAAGAAATCCATTCGTGTTCTATACGAATATTTAAATCTAGGATATTTAAACCGCGTCTACCTCAAAGACTGATAGATTCTGAAAATCAGCGGTTGAGTATCATTAAGTTTCTATATCTTCTGCCACGGAGGGTACATTCACAGCTTCACTTGTAGTAAGAAATCCATTCGTGTTCTATACGAATATTTAAATCAAGGATATTTTGACCGCGTCTACCTCAAAGACTGATAGATTCTGAAAGCCAGCGGTTGACCATGATCCAAGTTTCTATATCCTCTGCCACGGAGGGTACATTCACAGCTTCACTTGTAGTAAGAAATCCATTCGTGTTCTGTACGAATATTTAAATCTAGGATATTTTGACCGCGTCTACCTCAAAGACTGATAGATTCTGAAAATCAGCGGTTGAGTATCATTAAGTTTCTATATCTTCTGCCACGGAGGGTACATTCACAGCTTCACTTGTAGTAAGAAATCCATTCGTGTTCTATACGAATATTTAAATCAAGGATATTTTGACCGCGTCTACCTCAAAGACTGATAGATTCTGAAGGCCAGCGGTTGAGAATCATTAAGTTTCTGTATCTTCTGTCACGGAGGTTACATTCACAGCTTCACTTGTAGTAAGAAATCCATTTGTGTTCCATAAGAATATTTAAATCTAGGATATTTAAACCGCGTCTACCTCAAAGACTGATAGATTCTGAAGGCCAGCGGTTGATAATCATTAAGTTTCTGTATCTTGTCACGGAGGTTACATTCACAGCTTCACTTGTGATAAGAAATCCATTCGTGTTCCATAAGAATATTTAAATCAAGGATATTTTGACCGCGTCTACCTCAAAGACTGATAGATTCTGAAAGCCAGCGGTTGAGTATCATTAAGTTTCTATATCTTCTGCCACGGAGGGTACATTCACAGCTTCACTTGTAGTAAGAAATCCATTCGTGTTCTATACGAATATTTAAATCTAGGATATTTTGACCCCGTCTACCCCAAAGACTGATTGATTCTAATGGCCAGTGGTTGAGTATCATCAAGTTACTATACCTTCTGCCATGGAGGTTACATTCACAGCTTCACTTGTAATAAGAAATCCATTCGTGTTCCATAAGAATATTAAAATCTAGGATATTTAAACCGCGTCTACCTCAAAGACTGATAGATTCTGAAAATCAGCGGTTGAGTATCATTAAGTTTCTATATCTTCTGTCACGGAGGTTACATTCACAGCTTCACTTATAGTAAAAAATCCATTCGTGTTCCATAAGAATATTTAAATCAAGGATATTTTGACCGCGTCTACCTCAAAGACTGATAGATTCTGAAGGCCAGCGGTTGAGAATCATTAAGTTTCTGTATCTTCTGTCACGGAGGTTACATTCACAGCTTCACTTGTAGTAAGAAATCCATTCGTGTTCCATAAGAATATTTAAATCTAGGATATTTAAACCGCGTCTACCTCAAAGACTGATAGATTCTGAAGGCCAGCGGTTGATAATCATTAAGTTTCTGTATCTTGTCACGGAGGTTACATTCACAGCTTCACTTGTGATAAGAAATCCATTCGTGTTCTATACGAATATTTAAATCAAGGATATTTTGACCGCGTCTACCTCAAAGACTGATAGATTCTGAAGGCCAGCGGTTGAGAATCATTAAGTTTCTGTATCTTCTGTCACGGAGGTTACATTCACAGCTTCACTTGTAGTAAGAAATCCATTCGTGTTCCATAAGAATATTTAAATCAAGGATATTTTGACCCCGTCTACCTCAAACTGATAGATTCTAATGGCCAGCGGTTGAGTATCATCAAGTTTCTGTATCTTCTGTCACGGAGGTTACATTCACAGCTTCACTTATAGTAAGAAATCCATTCGTGTTCCATAAGAATATTTAAATCAAGGATATTTTGACCGCGTCTACCTCAAAGACTGATAGATTCTGAAGGCCAGCGGTTGAGAATCATTAAGTTTCTGTATCTTCTGTCACGGAGGTTACATTCACAGCTTCACTTGTAATAAGAAATCCATTCGTGTTCCATAAGAATATTAAAATCTAGGATATTTAAACCGCGTCTACCTCAAAGACTGATAGATTCTGAAAATCAGCGGTTGAGTATCATTAAGTTTCTATATCTTCTGCCACGGAGGGTACATTCACAGCTTCACTTGTAGTAAGAAATCCATTCGTGTTCTATACGAATATTTAAATCTAGGATATTTTGACCGCGTCTACCTCAAAGACTGATAGATTCTGAAAATCAGCGGTTGAGTATCATTAAGTTTCTATATCTTCTGCCACGGAGGGTACATTCACAGCTTCACTTGTAGTAAGAAATCCATTCGTGTTCCATAAGAATATTTAAATCAAGGATATTTTGACCGCGTCTACCTCAAAGACTGATAGATTCTGAAGGCCAGCGGTTGAGAATCATTAAGTTTCTGTATCTTCTGTCACGGAGGTTACATTCACAGCTTCACTTGTAGTAAGAAATCCATTCGTGTTCCATAAGAATATTTAAATCTAGGATATTTTGACCGCGTCTACCTCAAAGACTGATAGATTCTGAAGGCCAGCGGTTGATAATCATTAAGTTTCTGTATCTTGTCACGGAGGTTACATTCACAGCTTCACTTCTGATAAGAAATCCATTCGTGTTCCATAAGAATATTTAAATCAAGGATATTTTGACCGCGTCTACCTCAAAGACTGATAGATTCTGAAAGCCAGCGGTTGAGTATCATTAAGTTTCTATATCTTCTGCCACGGAGGGTACATTCACAGCTTCACTTGTAGTAAGAAATCCATTCGTGTTCTATACGAATATTTAAATCTAGGATATTTTGACCCCGTCTACCTCAAAGACTGATAGATTCTAATGGCCAGTGGTTGAGTATCATCAAGTTACTATACCTTCTGCCATGGAGGTTACATTCACAGCTTCACTTGTAATAAGAAATCCATTCGTGTTCCATAAGAATATTAAAATCTAGGATATTTAAACCGCGTCTACCTCAAAGACTGATAGATTCTGAAAATCAGCGGTTGAGTATCATTAAGTTTCTATATCTTCTGCCACGGAGGGTACATTCACAGCTTCACTTGTAGTAAGAAATCCATTCGTGTTCTATACGAATATTTAAATCAAGGATATTTTGACCGCGTCTACCTCAAAGACTGATAGATTCTGAAGGCCAGCGGTTGAGAATCATTAAGTTTCTGTATCTTCTGTCACGGAGGTTACATTCACAGCTTCACTTGTAGTAAGAAATCCATTCGTGTTCCATAAGAATATTTAAATCAAGGATATTTTGACCCCGTCTACCTCAAAGACTGATAGATTCTAATGGCCAGCGGTTGAATATCATCAAGTTTCTGTATCTTCTGTCACGGAGGTTACATTCACAGCTTCACTTATAGTAAGAAATCCATTCGTGTTCCATAAGAATATTTAAATCAAGGATATTTTGACCGCGTCTACCTCAAAGACTGATAGATTCTGAAGGCCAGCGGTTGAGAATCATTAAGTTTCTGTATCTTCTGTCACGGAGGTTACATTCACAGCTTCACTTGTAGTAAGAAATCCATTCGTGTTCCATAAGAATATTTAAATCTAGGATATTTAAACCGCGTCTACCTCAAAGACTGATAGATTCTGAAGGCCAGCGGTTGATAATCATTAAGTTTCTGTATCTTGTCACGGAGGTTACATTCACAGCTTCACTTGTGATAAGAAATCCATTCGTGTTCCATAAGAATATTTAAATCAAGGATATTTTGACCGCGTCTACCTCAAAGACTGATAGATTCTGAAAGCCAGCGGTTGAGTATCATTAAGTTTCTATATCTTCTGCCACGGAGGGTACATTCACAGCTTCACTTGTAGTAAGAAATCCATTCGTGTTCTATACGAATATTTAAATCTAGGATATTTTGACCCCGTCTACCCCAAAGACTGATAGATTCTAATGGCCAGTGGTTGAGTATCATCAAGTTACTATACCTTCTGCCATGGAGGTTACATTCACAGCTTCACTTGTAATAAGAAATCCATTCGTGTTCCATAAGAATATTAAAATCTAGGATATTTAAACCGCGTCTACCTCAAAGACTGATAGATTCTGAAAATCAGCGGTTGAGTATCATTAAGTTTCTATATCTTCTGTCACGGAGGTTACATTCACAGCTTCACTTGTAGTAAGAAATCCATTCGTGTTCCATAAGAATATTTAAATCTAGGATATTTTGACCGCGTCTACCTCAAAGACTGATAGATTCTGAAAATCAGCGGTTGAGTATCATTAAGTTTCTATATCTTCTGCCACGGAGGGTACATTCACAGCTTCACTTGTAGTAAGAAATCCATTCGTGTTCCATAAGAATATTTAAATCAAGGATATTTTGACCGCGTCTACCTCAAAGACTGATAGATTCTGAAGGCCAGCGGTTGAGAATCATTAAGTTTCTGTATCTTCTGTCACGGAGGTTACATTCACAGCTTCACTTGTAGTAAGAAATCCATTCGTGTTCCATAAGAATATTTAAATCTAGGATATTTAAACCGCGTCTACCTCAAAGACTGATAGATTCTGAAGGCCAGCGGTTGATAATCATTAAGTTTCTGTATCTTGTCACGGAGGTTACATTCACAGCTTCACTTGTGATAAGAAATCCATTCGTGTTCCATAAGAATATTTAAATCAAGGATATTTTGACCCCGTCTACCTCAAAGACTGATAGATTCTAATGGCCAGCGGTTGAGTATCATCAAGTTTCTATATCTTCTGTCACGGAGGTTACATTCACAGCTTCACTTGTAGTAAGAAATCCATTCGTGTTCCATAAGAATATTTAAATCTAGGATATTTAAACCGCGTCTACCTCAAAGACTGATAGATTCTGAAGGCCAGCGGTTGATAATCATTAAGTTTCTGTATCTTGTCACGGAGGTTACATTCACAGCTTCACTTGTGATAAGAAATCCATTCGTGTTCCATAAGAATATTTAAATCAAGGATATTTTGACCGCGTCTACCTCAAAGACTGATAGATTCTGAAGGCCGGCGGTTAAGTATCATCAAGTTTTTATATCTTCTGCCACGGAGGTTACATTCACAGCTTCACTTGTAATAAGAAATCCATTCGTGTTCTATAAGAATATTTAAATCTAGGATATTTTGACCGCGTCTACCTCAAAGACTGATAGATTCTGAAGGCCAGCGGTTGAGAATCATTAAGTTTCTGTATCTTCTGTCACGGAGGTTACATTCACAGCTTCACTTGTAGTAAGAAATCCATTCGGGTTCCATAAGAATATTAAAATCTAGGATATTTAAACCGCGTCTACCTCAAAGACTGATAGATTCTGAAAATCAGCGGTTGAGTATCATTAAGTTTCGATATCTTCTGCCACGGAGGGTACATTCACAGCTTCACTTGTAGTAAGAAATCCATTCGTGTTCTATACGAATATTTAAATCAAGGATGTTTTGACCGCGTCTACCTCAAAGACTGATAGATTCTGAAGGCCAGCGGTTGAGAATCATTAAGTTTCTGTATCTTCTGTCACGGAGGTTACATTCACAGCTTCACTTGTAGTAAGAAATCCATTCGTGTTCCATAAGAATATTTAAATCTAGGATATTTTGACCGCGTCTACCTCAAAGACTGATAGATTCTGAAAATCAGCGGTTGAGTATCATTAAGTTTCTATATCTTCTGTCACGGAGGTTACATTCACAGCTTCACTTGTGATAAGAAATCCATTCGTGTTCCATAAGAATATTTAAATCAAGGATATTTTGACCGCGTCTACCTCAAAGACTGATAGATTCTAATGGCCAGCGGTTGAGTATCATCAAGTTTCTGTATCTTCTGCCACGGAGGGTACATTTACAGCTTCACTTGTAGTAAGAAATCCATTCGTGTTCTATACGAATATTAAAATCTAGGATATTTAAACCGCGTCTACCTCAAAGACTGATAGAATCTGAAAATCAGCGGTTGAGTATCATTAAGTTTCTATATCTTCTGTCACGGAGGTTACATTCACAGCTTCACTTGTGATAAGAAATCCATTCGTGTTCCATAAGAATATTTAAATCAAGGATATTTTGACCGCGTCTACCTCAAAGACTGATAGATTCTAATGGCCAGCGGTTGAGTATCATCAAGTTTCTGTATCTTCTGCCACGGAGGGTACATTTACAGCTTCACTTGTAGTAAGAAATCCATTCGTGTTCTATACGAATATTAAAATCTAGGATATTTAAACCGCGTCTACCTCAAAGACTGATAGATTCTGAAGGCCGGCGGTTGAGTATCATCAAGTTTCTATATCTTCTGCCACGGAGGTTACATTCACAGCTTCACTTGTAATAAGAAATCCATTCGTGTTCTATAAGAATATTTAAATCTAGGATATTTTGACCGCGTCTACCTCAAAGACTGATAGATTCTGAAGGCCAGCGGTTGAGAATCATTAAGTTTCTGTATCTTCTGTCACGGAGGTTACATTCACAGCTTCACTTGTAGTAAGAAATCCATTCGGGTTCCATAAGAATATTAAAATCTAGGATATTTAAACCGCGTCTACCTCAAAGACTGATAGATTCTGAAAATCAGCGGTTGAGTATCATTAAGTTTCGATATCTTCTGCCACGGAGGGTACATTCACAGCTTCACTTGTAGTAAGAAATCCATTCGTGTTCTATACGAATATTTAAATCAAGGATATTTTGACCGCGTCTACCTCAAAGACTGATAGATTCTGAAGGCCAGCGGTTGAGAATCATTAAGTTTCTGTATCTTCTGTCACGGAGGTTACATTCACAGCTTCACTTGTAGTAAGAAATCCATTCGTGTTCCATAAGAATATTTAAATCTAGGATATTTTGACCGCGTCTACCTCAAAGACTGATAGATTCTGAAAATCAGCGGTTGAGTATCATTAAGTTTCTATATCTTCTGTCACGGAGGTTACATTCACAGCTTCACTTGTGATAAGAAATCCATTCGTGTTCCATAAGAATATTTAAATCAAGGATATTTTGACCGCGTCTACCTCAAAGACTGATAGATTCTAATGGCCAGCGGTTGAGTATCATCAAGTTTCTGTATCTTCTGCCACGGAGGGTACATTTACAGCTTCACTTGTAGTAAGAAATCCATTCGTGTTCTATACGAATATTAAAATCTAGGATATTTAAACCGCGTCTACCTCAAAGACTGATAGATTCTGAAAATCAGCGGTTGAGTATCATTAAGTTTCTATATCTTCTGTCACGGAGGTTACATTCACAGCTTCACTTGTAGTAAGAAATCCATTCGTGTTCCATAAGAATATTTAAATCTAGGATATTTTGACCGCGTCTACCTCAAAGACTGATAGATTCTGAAAATCAGCGGTTGAGTATCATTAAGTTTCTATATCTTCTGCCACGGAGGGTACATTCACAGCTTCACTTGTAGTAAGAAATCCATTCGTGTTCCATAAGAATATTTAAATCAAGGATATTTTGACCGCGTCTACCTCAAAGACTGATAGATTCTGAAGGCCAGCGGTTGAGAATCATTAAGTTTCTGTATCTTCTGTCACGGAGGTTACATTCACAGCTTCACTTGTAGTAAGAAATCCATTCGTGTTCTATAAGAATATTTAAATCTAGGATATTTTGACCGCGTCTACCTCAAAGACTGATAGATTCTGAAGGCCAGCGGTTGAGAATCATTAAGTTTCTGTATCTTCTGTCACGGAGGTTACATTCACAGCTTCACTTGTAGTAAGAAATCCATTCGGGTTCCATAAGAATATTAAAATCTAGGATATTTAAACCGCGTCTACCTCAAAGACTGATAGATTCTGAAAATCAGCGGTTGAGTATCATTAAGTTTCGATATCTTCTGCCACGGAGGGTACATTCACAGCTTCACTTGTAGTAAGAAATCCATTCGTGTTCTATACGAATATTTAAATCAAGGATATTTTGACCGCGTCTACCTCAAAGACTGATAGATTCTGAAGGCCAGCGGTTGAGAATCATTAAGTTTCTGTATCTTCTGTCACGGAGGTTACATTCACAGCTTCACTTGTAGTAAGAAATCCATTCGTGTTCCATAAGAATATTTAAATCTAGGATATTTTGACCGCGTCTACCTCAAAGACTGATAGATTCTGAAAATCAGCGGTTGAGTATCATTAAGTTTCTATATCTTCTGTCACGGAGGTTACATTCACAGCTTCACTTGTGATAAGAAATCCATTCGTGTTCCATAAGAATATTTAAATCAAGGATATTTTGACCGCGTCTACCTCAAAGACTGATAGATTCTAATGGCCAGCGGTTGAGTATCATCAAGTTTCTGTATCTTCTGCCACGGAGGGTACATTTACAGCTTCACTTGTAGTAAGAAATCCATTCGTGTTCTATACGAATATTAAAATCTAGGATATTTAAACCGCGTCTACCTCAAAGACTGATAGATTCTGAAAATCAGCGGTTGAGTATCATTAAGTTTCTATATCTTCTGTCACGGAGGTTACATTCACAGCTTCACTTGTAGTAAGAAATCCATTCGTGTTCCATAAGAATATTTAAATCTAGGATATTTTGACCGCGTCTACCTCAAAGACTGATAGATTCTGAAAATCAGCGGTTGAGTATCATTAAGTTTCTATATCTTCTGCCACGGAGGGTACATTCACAGCTTCACTTGTAGTAAGAAATCCATTCGTGTTCCATAAGAATATTTAAATCAAGGATATTTTGACCGCGTCTACCTCAAAGACTGATAGATTCTGAAGGCCAGCGGTTGAGAATCATTAAGTTTCTGTATCTTCTGTCACGGAGGTTACATTCACAGCTTCACTTGTAGTAAGAAATCCATTCGTGTTCTATAAGAATATTTAAATCTAGGATATTTTGACCGCGTCTACCTCAAAGACTGATAGATTCTGAAGGCCAGCGGTTGAGAATCATTAAGTTTCTGTATCTTCTGTCACGGAGGTTACATTCACAGCTTCACTTGTAGTAAGAAATCCATTCGGGTTCCATAAGAATATTAAAATCTAGGATATTTAAACCGCGTCTACCTCAAAGACTGATAGATTCTGAAAATCAGCGGTTGAGTATCATTAAGTTTCGATATCTTCTGCCACGGAGGGTACATTCACAGCTTCACTTGTAGTAAGAAATCCATTCGTGTTCTATACGAATATTTAAATCAAGGATATTTTGACCGCGTCTACCTCAAAGACTGATAGATTCTGAAGGCCAGCGGTTGAGAATCATTAAGTTTCTGTATCTTCTGTCACGGAGGTTACATTCACAGCTTCACTTGTAGTAAGAAATCCATTCGTGTTCCATAAGAATATTTAAATCTAGGATATTTTGACCGCGTCTACCTCAAAGACTGATAGATTCTGAAAATCAGCGGTTGAGTATCATTAAGTTTCTATATCTTCTGTCACGGAGGTTACATTCACAGCTTCACTTGTGATAAGAAATCCATTCGTGTTCCATAAGAATATTTAAATCAAGGATATTTTGACCGCGTCTACCTCAAAGACTGATAGATTCTAATGGCCAGCGGTTGAGTATCATCAAGTTTCTGTATCTTCTGCCACGGAGGGTACATTTACAGCTTCACTTGTAGTAAGAAATCCATTCGTGTTCTATACGAATATTAAAATCTAGGATATTTAAACCGCGTCTACCTCAAAGACTGATAGATTCTGAAAATCAGCGGTTGAGTATCATTAAGTTTCTATATCTTCTGTCACGGAGGTTACATTCACAGCTTCACTTGTAGTAAGAAATCCATTCGTGTTCCATAAGAATATTTAAATCTAGGATATTTTGACCGCGTCTACCTCAAAGACTGATAGATTCTGAAAATCAGCGGTTGAGTATCATTAAGTTTCTATATCTTCTGCCACGGAGGGTACATTCACAGCTTCACTTGTAGTAAGAAATCCATTCGTGTTCCATAAGAATATTTAAATCAAGGATATTTTGACCGCGTCTACCTCAAAGACTGATAGATTCTGAAGGCCAGCGGTTGAGAATCATTAAGTTTCTGTATCTTCTGTCACGGAGGTTACATTCACAGCTTCACTTGTAGTAAGAAATCCATTCGTGTTCCATAAGAATATTTAAATCTAGGATATTTAAACCGCGTCTACCTCAAAGACTGATAGATTCTGAAGGCCAGCGGTTGATAATCATTAAGTTTCTGTATCTTGTCACGGAGGTTACATTCACAGCTTCACTTGTGATAAGAAATCCATTCGTGTTCCATAAGAATATTTAAATCAAGGATATTTTGACCCCGTCTACCTCAAAGACTGATAGATTCTAATGGCCAGCGGTTGAGTATCATCAAGTTTCTATATCTTCTGTCACGGAGGTTACATTCACAGCTTCACTTGTAGTAAGAAATCCATTCGTGTTCCATAAGAATATTTAAATCTAGGATATTTAAACCGCGTCTACCTCAAAGACTGATAGATTCTGAAGGCCAGCGGTTGATAATCATTAAGTTTCTGTATCTTGTCACGGAGGTTACATTCACAGCTTCACTTGTGATAAGAAATCCATTCGTGTTCCATAAGAATATTTAAATCAAGGATATTTTGACCGCGTCTACCTCAAAGACTGATAGATTCTGAAAGCCAGCGGTTGAGTATCATTAAGTTTCTATATCTTCTGCCACGGAGGGTACATTCACAGCTTCACTTGTAGTAAGAAATCCATTCGTGTTCTATACGAATATTTAAATCTAGGATATTTTGACCCCGTCTACCTCAAAGACTGATAGATTCTAATGGCCAGTGGTTGAGTATCATCAAGTTACTATACCTTCTGCCATGGAGGTTACATTCACAGCTTCACTTGTAATAAGAAATCCATTCGTGTTCCATAAGAATATTAAAATCTAGGATATTTAAACCACGTCTACCTCAAAGACTGATAGATTCTGAAAATCAGCGGTTGAGTATCATTAAGTTTCGATATCTTCTGCCACGGAGGGTACATTCACAGCTTCACTTGTAGTAAGAAATCCATTCGTGTTCTATACGAATATTTAAATCAAGGATATTTTGACCGCGTCTACCTCAAAGACTGATAGATTCTGAAGGCCAGCGGTTGAGAATCATTAAGTTTCTGTATCTTCTGTCACGGAGGTTACATTCACAGCTTCACTTGTAGTAAGAAATCCATTCGTGTTCCATAAGAATATTTAAATCTAGGATATTTAAACCGCGTCTACCTCAAAGACTGATAGATTCTGAAGGCCAGCGGTTGATAATCATTAAGTTTCTGTATCTTGTCACGGAGGTTACATTCACAGCTTCACTTATAGTAAAAAATCCATTCGTGTTCCATAAGAATATTTAAATCAAGGATATTTTGACCGCGTCTACCTCAAAGACTGATAGATTCTGAAGGCCAGCGGTTGAGAATCATTAAGTTTCTGTATCTTCTGTCACGGAGGTTACATTCACAGCTTCACTTGTAGTAAGAAATCCATTCGTGTTCCATAAGAATATTTAAATCTAGGATATTTAAACCGCGTCTACCTCAAAGACTGATAGATTCTGAAGGCCAGCGGTTGATAATCATTAAGTTTCTGTATCTTGTCACGGAGGTTACATTCACAGCTTCACTTGTGATAAGAAATCCATTCGTGTTCCATAAGAATATTTAAATCAAGGATATTTTGACCGCGTCTACCTCAAAGACTGATAGATTCTGAAAGCCAGCGGTTGAGTATCATTAAGTTTCTATATCCTCTGCCACGGAGGGTACATTCACAGCTTCACTTGTAGTAAGAAATCCATTCGTGTTCTATACGAATATTTAAATCTAGGATATTTTGACCGCGTCTACCTCAAAGACTGATAGATTCTGAAAATCGGCGGTTGAGTATCATTAAGTTTCTATATCTTCTGCCACGGAGGGTACATTCACAGCTTCACTTGTAGTAAGAAATCCATTCGTGTTCTATACGAATATTTAAATCTAGGATATTTTGACCGCGTCTACCTCAAAGACTGATAGATTCTGAAGGCCAGCGGTTGATAATCATTAAGTTTCTGTATCTTGTCACGGAGGTTACATTCACAGCTTCACTTGTGATAAGAAATCCATTCGTGTTCCATAAGAATATTTAAATCAAGGATATTTTGACCGCGTCTACCTCAAAGACTGATAGATTCTGAAAGCCAGCGGTTGAGTATCATTAAGTTTCTATATCTTCTGCCACGGAGGTTACATTCACAGCTTCACTTGTAATAAGAAATCCATTCGTGTTCCATAAGAATATTAAAATCTAGGATATTTAAACCGCGTCTACCTCAAAGACTGATAGATTCTGAAAATCAGCGGTTGAGTATCATTAAGTTTCTATATCTTCTGCCACGGAGGGTACATTCACAGCTTCACTTGTAGTAAGAAATCCATTCGTGTTCTATACGAATATTTAAATCAAGGATATTTTGACCGCGTCTACCTCAAAGACTGATAGATTCTGAAAGCCAGCGGTTGACCATGATCCAAGTTTCTATATCCTCTGCCACGGAGGGTACATTCACAGCTTCACTTGTAGTAAGAAATCCATTCGTGTTCTGTACGAATATTTAAATCTAGGATATTTTGACCGCGTCTACCTCAAAGACTGATAGATTCTGAAAATCAGCGGTTGAGTATCATTAAGTTTCTATATCTTCTGCCACGGAGGGTACATTCACAGCTTCACTTGTAGTAAGAAATCCATTCGTGTTCTATACGAATATTTAAATCAAGGATATTTTGACCGCGTCTACCTCAAAGACTGATAGATTCTGAAGGCCAGCGGTTGAGAATCATTAAGTTTCTGTATCTTCTGTCACGGAGGTTACATTCACAGCTTCACTTGTAGTAAGAAATCCATTTGTGTTCCATAAGAATATTTAAATCTAGGATATTTAAACCGCGTCTACCTCAAAGACTGATAGATTCTGAAGGCCAGCGGTTGATAATCATTAAGTTTCTGTATCTTGTCACGGAGGTTACATTCACAGCTTCACTTGTGATAAGAAATCCATTCGTGTTCCATAAGAATATTTAAATCAAGGATATTTTGACCGCGTCTACCTCAAAGACTGATAGATTCTGAAAGCCAGCGGTTGAGTATCATTAAGTTTCTATATCTTCTGCCACGGAGGTTACATTCACAGCTTCACTTGTAATAAGAAATCCATTCGTGTTCTATACGAATATTTAAATCTAGGATATTTAAACCGCGTCTACCTCAAAGACTGATAGATTCTGAAAATCAGCGGTTGAGTATCATTAAGTTTCTATATCTTCTGCCACGGAGGGTACATTCACAGCTTCACTTGTAGTAAGAAATCCATTCGTGTTCTGTACGAATATTTAAATCAAGGATATTTTGACCGCGTCTACCTCAAAGACTGATAGATTCTGAAAGCCAGCGGTTGACCATGATCCAAGTTTCTATATCCTCTGCCACGGAGGGTACATTCACAGCTTCACTTGTAGTAAGAAATCCATTCGTGTTCTGTACGAATATTTAAATCTAGGATATTTTGACCGCGTCTACCTCAAAGACTGATAGATTCTGAAAATCAGCGGTTGAGTATCATTAAGTTTCTATATCTTCTGCCACGGAGGGTACATTCACAGCTTCACTTGTAGTAAGAAATCCATTCGTGTTCTATACGAATATTTAAATCAAGGATATTTTGACCGCGTCTACCTCAAAGACTGATAGATTCTGAAGGCCAGCGGTTGAGAATCATTAAGTTTCTGTATCTTCTGTCACGGAGGTTACATTCACAGCTTCACTTGTAGTAAGAAATCCATTTGTGTTCCATAAGAATATTTAAATCTAGGATATTTAAACCGCGTCTACCTCAAAGACTGATAGATTCTGAAGGCCAGCGGTTGATAATCATTAAGTTTCTGTATCTTGTCACGGAGGTTACATTCACAGCTTCACTTGTGATAAGAAATCCATTCGTGTTCCATAAGAATATTTAAATCAAGGATATTTTGACCGCGTCTACCTCAAAGACTGATAGATTCTGAAAGCCAGCGGTTGAGTATCATTAAGTTTCTATATCTTCTGCCACGGAGGGTACATTCACAGCTTCACTTGTAGTAAGAAATCCATTCGTGTTCTATACGAATATTTAAATCTAGGATATTTTGACCCCGTCTACCCCAAAGACTGATTGATTCTAATGGCCAGTGGTTGAGTATCATCAAGTTACTATACCTTCTGCCATGGAGGTTACATTCACAGCTTCACTTGTAATAAGAAATCCATTCGTGTTCCATAAGAATATTAAAATCTAGGATATTTAAACCGCGTCTACCTCAAAGACTGATAGATTCTGAAAATCAGCGGTTGAGTATCATTAAGTTTCTATATCTTCTGTCACGGAGGTTACATTCACAGCTTCACTTATAGTAAAAAATCCATTCGTGTTCCATAAGAATATTTAAATCAAGGATATTTTGACCGCGTCTACCTCAAAGACTGATAGATTCTGAAGGCCAGCGGTTGAGAATCATTAAGTTTCTGTATCTTCTGTCACGGAGGTTACATTCACAGCTTCACTTGTAGTAAGAAATCCATTCGTGTTCCATAAGAATATTTAAATCTAGGATATTTAAACCGCGTCTACCTCAAAGACTGATAGATTCTGAAGGCCAGCGGTTGATAATCATTAAGTTTCTGTATCTTGTCACGGAGGTTACATTCACAGCTTCACTTGTGATAAGAAATCCATTCGTGTTCTATACGAATATTTAAATCAAGGATATTTTGACCGCGTCTACCTCAAAGACTGATAGATTCTGAAGGCCAGCGGTTGAGAATCATTAAGTTTCTGTATCTTCTGTCACGGAGGTTACATTCACAGCTTCACTTGTAGTAAGAAATCCATTCGTGTTCCATAAGAATATTTAAATCAAGGATATTTTGACCCCGTCTACCTCAAACTGATAGATTCTAATGGCCAGCGGTTGAGTATCATCAAGTTTCTGTATCTTCTGTCACGGAGGTTACATTCACAGCTTCACTTATAGTAAGAAATCCATTCGTGTTCCATAAGAATATTTAAATCAAGGATATTTTGACCGCGTCTACCTCAAAGACTGATAGATTCTGAAGGCCAGCGGTTGAGAATCATTAAGTTTCTGTATCTTCTGTCACGGAGGTTACATTCACAGCTTCACTTGTAATAAGAAATCCATTCGTGTTCCATAAGAATATTAAAATCTAGGATATTTAAACCGCGTCTACCTCAAAGACTGATAGATTCTGAAAATCAGCGGTTGAGTATCATTAAGTTTCTATATCTTCTGCCACGGAGGGTACATTCACAGCTTCACTTGTAGTAAGAAATCCATTCGTGTTCTATACGAATATTTAAATCTAGGATATTTTGACCGCGTCTACCTCAAAGACTGATAGATTCTGAAAATCAGCGGTTGAGTATCATTAAGTTTCTATATCTTCTGCCACGGAGGGTACATTCACAGCTTCACTTGTAGTAAGAAATCCATTCGTGTTCCATAAGAATATTTAAATCAAGGATATTTTGACCGCGTCTACCTCAAAGACTGATAGATTCTGAAGGCCAGCGGTTGAGAATCATTAAGTTTCTGTATCTTCTGTCACGGAGGTTACATTCACAGCTTCACTTGTAGTAAGAAATCCATTCGTGTTCCATAAGAATATTTAAATCTAGGATATTTTGACCGCGTCTACCTCAAAGACTGATAGATTCTGAAGGCCAGCGGTTGATAATCATTAAGTTTCTGTATCTTGTCACGGAGGTTACATTCACAGCTTCACTTCTGATAAGAAATCCATTCGTGTTCCATAAGAATA
The DNA here is from genome assembly GCA_947568825.1 of Sphinx pinastri. Taxonomy (NCBI): domain Eukaryota; kingdom Metazoa; phylum Arthropoda; class Insecta; order Lepidoptera; family Sphingidae; genus Sphinx; species Sphinx pinastri. The sequence goes on along the minus strand of OX387614.1, from coordinate 2,057,362 downwards.
TTTAAATCAAGGATATTTTGACCGCGTCTACCTCAAAGACTGATAGATTCTGAAAGCCAGCGGTTGAGTATCATTAAGTTTCTATATCTTCTGCCACGGAGGGTACATTCACAGCTTCACTTGTAGTAAGAAATCCATTCGTGTTCTATACGAATATTTAAATCTAGGATATTTTGACCCCGTCTACCTCAAAGACTGATAGATTCTAATGGCCAGTGGTTGAGTATCATCAAGTTACTATACCTTCTGCCATGGAGGTTACATTCACAGCTTCACTTGTAATAAGAAATCCATTCGTGTTCCATAAGAATATTAAAATCTAGGATATTTAAACCGCGTCTACCTCAAAGACTGATAGATTCTGAAAATCAGCGGTTGAGTATCATTAAGTTTCTATATCTTCTGCCACGGAGGGTACATTCACAGCTTCACTTGTAGTAAGAAATCCATTCGTGTTCTATACGAATATTTAAATCAAGGATATTTTGACCGCGTCTACCTCAAAGACTGATAGATTCTGAAGGCCAGCGGTTGAGAATCATTAAGTTTCTGTATCTTCTGTCACGGAGGTTACATTCACAGCTTCACTTGTAGTAAGAAATCCATTCGTGTTCCATAAGAATATTTAAATCAAGGATATTTTGACCCCGTCTACCTCAAAGACTGATAGATTCTAATGGCCAGCGGTTGAATATCATCAAGTTTCTGTATCTTCTGTCACGGAGGTTACATTCACAGCTTCACTTATAGTAAGAAATCCATTCGTGTTCCATAAGAATATTTAAATCAAGGATATTTTGACCGCGTCTACCTCAAAGACTGATAGATTCTGAAGGCCAGCGGTTGAGAATCATTAAGTTTCTGTATCTTCTGTCACGGAGGTTACATTCACAGCTTCACTTGTAGTAAGAAATCCATTCGTGTTCCATAAGAATATTTAAATCTAGGATATTTAAACCGCGTCTACCTCAAAGACTGATAGATTCTGAAGGCCAGCGGTTGATAATCATTAAGTTTCTGTATCTTGTCACGGAGGTTACATTCACAGCTTCACTTGTGATAAGAAATCCATTCGTGTTCCATAAGAATATTTAAATCAAGGATATTTTGACCGCGTCTACCTCAAAGACTGATAGATTCTGAAAGCCAGCGGTTGAGTATCATTAAGTTTCTATATCTTCTGCCACGGAGGGTACATTCACAGCTTCACTTGTAGTAAGAAATCCATTCGTGTTCTATACGAATATTTAAATCTAGGATATTTTGACCCCGTCTACCCCAAAGACTGATAGATTCTAATGGCCAGTGGTTGAGTATCATCAAGTTACTATACCTTCTGCCATGGAGGTTACATTCACAGCTTCACTTGTAATAAGAAATCCATTCGTGTTCCATAAGAATATTAAAATCTAGGATATTTAAACCGCGTCTACCTCAAAGACTGATAGATTCTGAAAATCAGCGGTTGAGTATCATTAAGTTTCTATATCTTCTGTCACGGAGGTTACATTCACAGCTTCACTTATAGTAAAAAATCCATTCGTGTTCCATAAGAATATTTAAATCAAGGATATTTTGACCGCGTCTACCTCAAAGACTGATAGATTCTGAAGGCCAGCGGTTGAGAATCATTAAGTTTCTGTATCTTCTGTCACGGAGGTTACATTCACAGCTTCACTTGTAGTAAGAAATCCATTCGTGTTCCATAAGAATATTTAAATCTAGGATATTTAAACCGCGTCTACCTCAAAGACTGATAGATTCTGAAGGCCAGCGGTTGATAATCATTAAGTTTCTGTATCTTGTCACGGAGGTTACATTCACAGCTTCACTTGTGATAAGAAATCCATTCGTGTTCCATAAGAATATTTAAATCAAGGATATTTTGACCGCGTCTACCTCAAAGACTGATAGATTCTGAAAGCCAGCGGTTGAGTATCATTAAGTTTCTATATCTTCTGCCACGGAGGGTACATTCACAGCTTCACTTGTAGTAAGAAATCCATTCGTGTTCTATACGAATATTTAAATCTAGGATTTTTGACCCCGTCTACCTCAAAGACTGATAGATTCTAATGGCCAGTGGTTGAGTATCATCAAGTTACTATACCTTCTGCCACGGAGGGTACATTTACAGCTTCACTTGTAGTAAGAAATCCATTCGTGTTCCATAAGAATATTTAAATCTAGGATATTTTGACCCCGTCTACCTCAAAGACTGATAGATTCTGAAAGCCAGCGGTTGAGTATCATCAAGTTTCTGTATCTTCTGTCACGGAGGTTACATTCATAGCTTCACTTGTAGTAAGAAATCCATTCGTGTTCCATAAGAATATTTAAATCAAGGATATTTTGACCCCGTCTACCTCAAAGACTGATAGATTCTGAAGGCCGGCGGTTGAGTATCATCAAGTTTCTATATCTTCTGCCACGGAGGGTACATTTACAGCTTCACTTGTAGTAAGAAATCCATTCGTGTTCCATAAGAATATTTAAATCTAGGATATTTTGACCCCGTCTACCTCAAAGACTGATAGATTCTAATGGCCAGTGGTTGAGTATCATCAAGTTACTATACCTTCTGCCACGGAGGTTACATTCACAGCTTCACTTGTAATAAGAAATCCATTCGTGTTCCATAAGAATATTAAAATCTAGGATATTTTGACCCCGTCTACCTCAAAGACTGATAGATTCTGAAAGCCAGCGGTTAAATATGATCGAAGTGTCTATATCTTCTGCCACGGGGGTTACATTTACAGCTTCAATTGTAGTAAGAAATCCATTCGTGTTCCATAAGAATATTAAAATCTAGGATATTTTGACCCCGTCTACCTCAAAGACTGATAGATTTTGAAGGCCAGCGGTTGAGAATCATCAAGTTTCTGTATCTTCTGTCACGGAGGTTACATTCACAGCTTCACTTGTAGTAAGAAATCCATTCGTGTTCCATAAGAATATTTAAATCTAGGATATTTTGACCCCGTCTACCTCAAAGACTGATAGATTCTGAAAGCCAGCGGTTGAGTATCATCAAGTTTCTGTATCTTCTGTCACGGAGGTTACATTCATAGCTTCACTTGTAGTAAGAAATCCATTCGTGTTCCATAAGAATATTTAAATCTAGGATATTTTGACCCCGTCTACCGCAAAGACTGATAGATTCTGAAGGCCAGCGGTTGAGTATCATCAAGTTTCTATATCTTCTGTCACGGAGGTTACATTCACAGCGTCACTTGTGATAAGAAATCCATTCGTGTTCCATAAGAATATTTAAATCTAGGATATTTTGACCTCGTCTACCTCAAAAACTGATAGATTCTGGTAGTCAACGGTTGAATTTAATCTAAGATTTATGTTTTCTACCACAGCTCTGCTGTTGTCTTGTTCCGTAAGGAAACTGGAAATGAGGAACGTTTCATCACGCCTACATCACAGATATTAAGATACTGGTGGCCACTAGTCAAGTAAAATCAAGGATATGCATCTCCTTCCGCAGTGGGTACAGGAACATCTTCACTTGTACTAAGAATCCATTTTGGCATGAAAATCAAAACTAGCAAATAGTGACCGCGTCCGCTTCCTTGAGGATTGCAAAGTTCTGGTAACCGTCGGATGAGTTCATTTAAAGATCTGTATCTAATAAATTTATTACTAATGTATTTTGTAGAAGAATATCTAGATATAACTGTAGCACAAATAAGAGTAAATATTCGACAGCCATATAGAATGCAGGATTTTTCTGACTTGCAGTGAAAGATGGTACGTAAAACGTCTCTTACATACGTACTCTTTTTCTATTTTTAGTAAGAATATCACAATATTCACAGAACATATATTACCATCATGTAAATTGTCAATCAAATTTTTTCAAAAATAATAAAAATCCACATAGAACCTTGTTAGCTTTTTGTCATAATAATATATTCATAGTTCTTCCCTATGAAAATTTGAGACAGCGATATCACATCACGTCTACCTCACAGATTGCAAGATTTTGGTGAGCGTCAGCAACAGATGCTGAATATAATCAAAGGTCTGTATCTTCTACCGCAGTGGGTATAGGCACATCTCCATATGAAATGAGGAATCTATTTTTTCCGCATGAGAATTGAAAGCTACAAACACTAGACGTCCAGCTCACTTAAATTAATTTAATATAAAATCATTTCCAAGACTGCAAGATTCCGCTGCTTGGCAGCGAGAAGGCGCTAAGAATAATCCAGAGAATTGATTTTTTTAAGAATGTATAGAGCAGCTTCCTTCCCTTTATTATTCTTCTGCATGAATTAATAATATTTATCTATTTAAGTTGCGTTTCGTCATCTGGCTCACATTCTTCCCATCATTATATGATTTACTATGTTAAGATGTATGTCGATTCGAACAGTCAGTAAATGCTTAACTCAAGAAATCGAGTGTTTAGGTCTTCAGAATCTTAAAATTTCCATAATTATTCCTTTTTCTTCAATCTTTTGTGATCTTAATAGGGGGCTGTTGCCGATTGCATATGACATTAGAACCGACTACTGGTGTTCATAATTTGCGTGACTAACATCTGCTTTGCGGTAAATTCCTCAGACAAGTTGCGAGAAATTTGGAGTGTAATTAAGGTATTTCATATATGTAGAGCAACCTCTTCGTTATTTTAATAAATCATTACCTCTTTCCCTTGAAAATTCAATACTTTAAAATTTGTACCACTTCTGGCTCACTTAAAGACTTTGATATAAAATCATTTCCAAGACTGCAAGATTCTACTTACCTTTTTAGTAGTAAAAATGGTTTAGGTTCATAGAGGACCATTTTGACATTTGCAGCATATACATTTTGTTGTTTTAAAGGTGGACCTTTAAATATGAGCAAATGTGTATGTCAAGTCTCCTTCACAATATAAAATCATTTACATGACTGTAATATTCCAATGACCAGCAGTACCTATGTGTATAGTAACTGAATAATTCTCGATTCCAAGTATTCGGTAATCGTCATAAACTTCCCACTATTAGTTAGTTACGCGATTCACCAGGTAGGTTATATTCATTGAATTGTTCCAGTAGGCGAGCTGTATATCATACCCGGTGTTAAATATAACATCAAGCAACTTATGTCAATCAGTTGGTTACTACCAATAAGAGTTTAGTCAAATAATTTTAAAGTTAAATTATTAGATAAACGCCATAATTTCATCACGTTTAGGATGCGATTTATCACATAGATAGAGATAACTAACTGGCTGCAGAGGGCTCGGGAGATTTTCGTTAAGCCAAATGTTTATTTTTGTCATCGCGGAACCCTCTTGATTACACTGGTTGGCTGATGAAGGCACGGATTTTTATTAGTGAAGCGGACAGTATGTGGCTGTCAGCGTGGTATTCTCTCGACTACACTTGCTGGCTAATGAAGGCGCGGAATGTTTTTGTTAAGCCGATTCTTTGCTGTTGTCATCTCGGAATTCTCTTGATTACTATTATGTATTAATTGTAAATGAAATCAGTTGTACATTTCTCGTAAGTATAAAATTTTATTACGATCACAAGAAAACCGTCAACCCGATATAAATTACTTTTTCATTGGTCATAGAGTGGCCATGAAAACAACAGTGTCCTCGCTCTTAAATGAACATTATTTGTACTTTTTCTGTAGAATGTAAGTCGAGGGTCTGGCCCACGTGTCGTTTGTGAACTTCTCTATTCTCGGTTCTAATTAAATAGTACAGGCGGCCCAGGACTTTCTCGATTCTGCCGAATGCCAAGTTATGACGGCCTGTGTAGTCCCTAACCTGCACCTCACGTCCCATCACGAATTTTATGGTTACAACGGAATGTAATCTCGCCGTCTGTCTCGCTACTTTCCCTCTGAATGAAACATGTAGAGCGGTGCGTACTTCTCTACCGAACATTAACTCGTATGGGCTCTTGCCACTGCTGACGCTAGGGGTCCTTAGCAGATGTTCCTTGATGTCTCGTAGCTGCTTATGTATCGTAACAGGCCCAGCACTGGCAGCACGCAGTGCCTTTTTAATCGTCTGCACGAATCTCACTGCCTGTCCGTTAGTGGCTGAATGGTAAGGTGCTGACGTTTTATGCGTAACTCCTGTATTCTTCAGGAATGCCTCAAATTCATTTGTCACAAACTGTCGACCATTATTCGATTACAAAGTGAATGATACCTACTCCGAATGTTGTAAAAAAAACCTTCAGTTTATTTATACACCATGAGCTAGTAGGTACCTTCGTCGGTATAGTCTCCACCCACTTACTGTATGCATCAACTATAATAAACAAATAATTTCCTTTAATTAGGCCCGCAAAATCTATATGAATCTTCTGCCACTGACCAGGTGCGATTGGTCTATCGGAGCCGTCAGGCATTCTATGTGACAGAATGGCGCCAAGTCCTGTCGGAGATGCACCTGAAGCGAGTACTAGTGGTTTATTGGGATCGAAGTGCATTAGTACCCTTTCACTAGTAATTTCTTTTTTGATCTTGTTGAAACTGTCCTGGCATCTCATGGTCCAATTGAATTCTGTTACTTTCTTTAGCAAATAATTCAAGAGATTCGATATTGAAGCTAAGTTTGGTATGAATTTATTATGATAATTTGCCACGCCTAGAAATGTTCTGAGTTCGTTAATGTTTTTAGGGCATTCGGCGTCCAGAATTGCTTTAACTTTGTCTCTGTTCTTATGAAAACCATTTTTATCAATCGTGTGTCCCAAATAGTTGATGCTCTTTTTTAAAAAAATAAATTCCTGCTAATTTTATTTTAAATTATATTCTTGTAATTTTCTTTCTGGACTTGGCGTAGTCTTGCCAAGAATTGATCTTCTGAAGATCCTTGAATTATGATATCATAAAAAAAATATTTTACTCTTGCTAATCCTTGCAGCAATCATTAGGTGCTACCTTAAATCCAAACATCAAACGGTTCACTTTGAATGTACCCTTATGTGTACTTATTGTCTGATTCATGGCGCTCTCGTCTTCCATCATCATATGTAGATACGCCCGGCTGACGTCGAATGTGCAAAATATCTCACCACCGTTAATTTCCACGAGTATGTCTTCAATTATCGGTATTGCATATTGGTCGTCGTTGATGACCTTATTTAATGTAACTTTGTAGTCGGCGCATAGACGTATAGTTCCACTTGGTTTAACTATTGGGAACACAGGTGTTCCTCATTCAGAGTTGTCAATTTTCGTGATAACTCCTTGTTGATACAAGCGATCTATCTCCGTATCAACCTTTTCCTTTAATGCGTACGGTATGCGTCTTGGTTTAATAAAAAATGGTGTAGCTCCTTCTTGTAAAGAAAAATGAGCCATGTAGTTAGGTATACAGCCAAGCGTCCAATCGAAAACCTTTGAATGTTCAGCCAATAGTGAGTCAAGTTTGGTATTAATATTAGAGCGTAAATTAATGATAATACTAGATTGAGATTAATAAGTCTAATCCATGATCGACCAAATATAGGTTCAACGTTTTGTTTGATATTGTATAACTTTCCGTTGAAGAATTGCTGTTTATATTTGCATGTCACATATACTACTCCGACCGGTTTGATTAATTCTCCTGTAAGTTTTCATGATGATGTCAGTTTTGAATATTTTCGTATCAACGTTTAATGTCTTAAAATGTTTATATGATATGTTGATGAGAGAGCTGCTCCTGTGTCTACCTCCATGTCAATAATTCTGTCATTAACGTGGGATCTTGATCACGTATTTATCGTTGATGATTGACCTTATGACGTTCATATGCCACAGTGTATTAACATCGACAATCGACTCTTCGTTCATGTCTTGGACTTAATCCCCAGCATGCACCTCTACGTGGTCGGATTAGACCCAATGGTTGGCCCTGAACGGTTGTAAACATACACGAGCTAAATGGCCTTTTCTTTTACATTTATTACATGTATCGTTAATGTACCACCTGCAATTATTAGCTCGCTGGTCTTCATTCCCGCAACGGAAACATTTCCCTTTTTAAGTCTTTTACTGTTATAACTTGTCTTTTGTATGTGAGTTTCTTATTTATTTGGTGAATCTGTTGACTTATACGAGGGGCTTGTGAAATGAATGACCTGTCATACTTTGCTGTTTCTATAGCTGATGCTGTACGTATGAGATTTGGTAGGTCAGTTACATCGGTGTTCTGAAGAATTCTGGCGCATGCGTCATTGTCTTTAAGACCTCGCCCTAATTGAAGTGTAATAAAATTATCAGCAATTGATTTATTGCAGTGTTTGCACTTGATGTCACAATCTTGTGCTAAACGTTTTAATTGTGCTGTATATTCTGTAACTGCTTCATTCTCGTCTTGAGTCCTTGTAATGAATTTGTGTTGAGTTGCTTATATACTTGTTTTTGGTCTAAATAATCATCTAAGATTGTAATATGATCGGCGTAACCGACATCAGAAGGTTCATGTGGTGCGCACAAATCGTATGCTCTTTGATGTTGTTCTGGAGAGATAGAGCTTAAAAGCGTGTATATTTTGGTTTGGTTGTCATGACAATTATTTAAAAACAGAAACATTTCTAACCGTTTTGTAAAATGTATAAAACTTTATTTTTCTTGTAATGGTTGAAAATTTATCTTCAGTACTATCGTTTCATTGCTTCGAGGGTATGTGTATGCAGGTGTTGCGTAATATGGTGTAGAAACAGATGTTGTAGGGCGTAAATTCTGTAACTTAACTTGTAGCTGTAGTATCAATTCTTCAGTTGTATATCGTTCTTCTATTTCTATTTCCACCTGATCATCACTCCCTATTATTGATTCAATTTCTGTTCGAATTTCTTTTGGTGTGTTGTCTAATTTTCTAGTCTATATTTATTTATTTCTTAGTCTGGAATTACTTGTTCATTTTGAAGTAAATAGTTTTGTAACTTTTTAAGCTGCCCCATTATGGAGGCTCGTGTTCTTCGAAGTTTCTCTAGTTCCATACTTGTCCTCGTCGCCAATATAATGTATTCATTGTAAATGAAATCAGTTGTACATTTCTCGTAAGTATAATATTTTATTACAATGACAAGAGAACCGTTAACCCGATATAAATTACTTTTCCAGTGGCCATAGAGTGGCCATGAACACAACAATTACACTTGCTGGCTGATGAAGCAGCGGAATGTTTTTGATAAGCCGATTCTTTGCTGTTGTCATCGTGGAATTTCCTTGATTACACTTGCTGGCTGATGAAGCTGCGGAATGTTTTTGTTTAGCCGATTGTATACTGCTGTCATCGCGGAATTCTCCTGATTACATTTGCTGACTGATGAAGTCCCAGAATGATGTTTGTCAAGCGGACAGTATGTGGCTGTCATCGTGGTATTCTCTTGATTACACTTGCTGGCTGATGAAGGCGAGGAATGATATGTCAAGTGGACTGTATGTTGCATCTTAAGATTCTGTTCGTGGATAGCTTCAGGCATTATTAGCACGAGATGCAAATTTCAGCTCGTTGCTTGTTGTCTAATACTGATAAAACGGTTGAATTGTTCGTGCGTCCTTTTTTATTGAGCGCCGTCTGGTTCTGTTCATGCGCTTATTACCAAAGGCGACAGTTGTTTTTGGTTGAATTGATGCTGTTGGTTTAGTGCGCTGTTTAATGCTGTCAACTAGTATGTAGTTGGTTCTACGCCGTGATTGATGATAGCGAGGTGTGTATTCCCAGTTTAATGGTGTTAACGGAAGTGGTGTTGCGCTTTGGTTAGAGCTGTCAATGCAGAATGTTGCCGATTGAGATGCATTTGATCTGGTAATGGATTGAGATGCATTAGATTTGGCGCGCTATTTGATATTGTCACAACGCAATTCAGTTGGTTCATCGAATTGTGACGTTCCTTGCATGAGCGCGGTCAGTTGTTGTTATTGTTGTTAGAGCAAAATACAATTGGCTCTGCACCATGATTACAGGTTTTTGCGGTTTGTTTATGGTTTTTTTGATATTTTTGGTTAAAGAAACTGTTTGATGATGATAGCGCGGGATGCATTTGGTTTAGCGCGTTATTTGATGCCATTGGTTAAGCATGCTGGTTTATGCTGCCATCACTGGATAACGCGATATGTAGTTTGAATGGACGCGTTGACTGATGAGTGTGCAGGGTTTTTTATACCGCACTTGTCCTGTTAGTGTGGGTGTTGGTTGGTCGAAGGAGCTAATTGATGCTGCAAGCTCTAGATGTTGCCCATTGAACTCGCTGATTAATTATAGCTTAAGATTTTATTGGTGGAGCCTTCTTATCTGGTGCTGTTCCACACATATTTAGTCACAGGATCTGAAATAGAGAGCACCACCAGTCAGAAAAGTACGTCAACATACAGGGTAAGCAAAGCCTATCTTCAAAAATACTGTAGTATTGATATAAATGCAAAATTATCATACCAGCCCTGTGTTATAATACTGCCCACTGCCGAGCACGGGCCTCCCTTACTACTGAGATGGGTTAGGCCTTAGTCCACCACGCTGGCCTAGTGCGGGTTGGCAGACTTCACATACCCTCGAAATTCTTATGGAGAATTCTCAGGTATGTAGGTTTCCTCACGATGTTTTCCTTCACCGTTAAAGCGAACAATTATAATTGATAAACAATACACACGTAACTTCGAAAACTCAGAGGTGTGTGCCTTGGGTTTGAACCTCCGGACATTGTTTCGGCAGACCGTTCCATTCCCAACTAGGCTATAGTCCACTTGCAAAAATACTTGGTAGAAATTTGAATATTTTACCTGTTGGTATCATATGGCCGATTTTGATAGCTGGGCGCGTTATCTTCGATAATGGAGAACGCTGCTTGATACTGTTAGTGCTAAATGATGCTCGGTGATGGCACTATATTTTTTTTTGCGTTAAGTGCTACTGCTTGGCATGCTTTAAGCACGGGACTACTTGATGATTGCTTTTTTTGTTTTTTGTTTTTTAAACGCGTTGTAGTGCTCGATGAATGCATGTTAGTGTCGACGATATTGCGATATCGCTGGCCGTTGATACTAGGGCGTGCCGTATTCCGTGAAAGCAAGCATCTTAAATGACCTGGGCGTTCACATGTAGAGACGCACACCGGCTTCATTGGCCAGATTTTAAAAACCGTGCGAGTTCAGCAACTTACAAACTTAGATAGCTTCGGGACCTGAAACAAAAGCATTGGTTAAAACTCATCTCAAAGTAGACAATAAACCTGAATATGATCTCATGACGAACAAAATAAAAGTAGACTAATCTAATACCAAATTTTATAGATTATCAATAAAATCAATCATCTGATGGTAAATGAGCGTTATTTCGGGACACTAAATCAAGTTGATGATGTATGTGCCTGAGAACTGCATTGCGTAAGGCTATCTTGAGTAGCTAGATATTGATGATTATATAGGTCGATCGGGCTCCTTCTGGACAGCGCGTCAAAAACGATGACAACGAAAGACACGCTGCGACTTTTTTGACCGAGCTCTGTATGGGTAGGTAGTTCATAAGTGTTTCATCCCTTATCAGCCACGAACCACGGGATCTGAAAAACATAGGCGTTAGTACTAGGCAAAAGGTAAATAACATATATGGAAAACCGTTACGTACCTGAGACGGAAGAATTACCATTAGCTACTAGGAGAATCGTGAGTTTTATGATTTATCGGCGGAATGAGGTGATGATATTTTTATCAGGCGGCCTATGTAGGTACCTACCATTATCAGAACTAATTTCGTTTTAGAAGAATACTATACCCAACCTCTTTCCAGAGGCTTCTTGTAATGTCAAGAAATTTTGCACTTATATGAAAAGAAAAAATATAAAAGAACCCTCAATATCTAAGCCTGATAAATTGAAAAAATATTCTAAAAACAGATTATTCTTAAAAACAATAAAATCGAAAATAAAATGATAGTCATTTTTCACGAACATTACTGTCTCAATTTATTTTGATATATTAAGATTCCAAATGATACATTCGAGTGATCATTATCGACACTCGGTATAGACGTTATAGCTACACACTTATACACTTATATATGTCGGCTGATTATTGAAAATCCAAATGCAGACAATTCTACCGTCATGCATGTTACAGAATGATTGGAATCAGCTACAATCCCTCTGATGTCTAAGGGGAATAATTATTCCCCAGGGTTTAAAGATTACCCTCAAAAAATACATAAATGAGATACAACTAAATATTCCGATCGATTCTGTGAGCTACGGAGCGGCGTTGCGGCGCTACTGAGTTGTAGTTAGCATTGTGACGTTTATCTCGGGCTACGGCTGTTGAGTGGCCGGTTAGATTCGCCCGGGTCACCGGTCTCCGCTCAGTACCCAGATTCGAATTGATTCACTCATACTGTTGCCTCGCACTCCAACTTTTTGTTCAACACTCAAAAATACAGCCTAAACATAAACGTCGAAAATAGAAAAACTTACAACTTAATTAAAATACTCGATAGAAATTAATGCAGGACATTAAATTATACCTAAAACTAAGTAGTCCTTTGTTAATGACATAAATGTTACTTTTGCTTCCTAAAATTATTACAATATAAACAATATGAAAGCATTAAAAATCTAAGTCATACAATTACTAATTTAGAGATTATTTACAAATTAAGAGGTCAACAGTATTATTGAACAGAATCGGTACAAAGAAACAAACTGTGCCAATATTTGTTTACAGTCGGAGGGCTAGTTCTTCCGAGCATTTTATTCATATGCTTCTGCCAATGTTTCACCAACTCGATGAGACAGTGATGAAACCCAGGCTCACCCGTGTGCGTTCACAAATTATATTGTAAAAAAACTTATTATTAATTGTTTAAGTACGCAGGGCGAAAAGTTTAGGACGAGGGACTGGAGGAACGACCACCAAACGTATGGCACGTGAAAATAATAACCTGAACAAAATATGAACCTAGAATGTCTTAATGAGAAAAGGGCATATGTAACTGAGAAGAGAAAAGATAATTTTCATTAAATAATGTGGAAGAAACTAAAAAAAAACAAGATAACAAGATTTAAATTTAAAATGGCCCAGAATTTAAAGATGCTTAACGAAGATTGACGGATAGGAGACTATGTGAATTTGAAGGAAGGAATTTGGCAGCCAAATGTTTACTCGATGACATAGATGATTCAATGTTAGCCGGAATAAGTTGAGAACTGAAAGTAAATTCTAATCTGGAATTGCTTTTAGGAAATTTGACTGAAGGAGATAATTGCGGTCGTGTTTATAGTAAGTGTCCACTTGTAAAATCGAAGACAGGTATTCGTGTAAAGTTTAAAAATCGCATCGTGTAATAAAATATAGAATTTATAAAATGTATTTTTTTTTATTTTAAGGAATGTATAATTTTCTCAAAGAAATTGATGTAAGGGAGTAAAGAATGGACGTACAGCGTGGGTGTCATCAGTCTTCACAGATGTTTGACCTCGGGTCAAACCTGAAAGTTTTTAACGTGTTTTAGAAACATGTTTATAACAATGTCCGCGACATTATCAAATTTACGAACTAAAAGCCTTTTCATTTTAAGAAATAAAAAAATCATTGGCAGGAAGCACGTATACAGGGAGTCCAACAAGTCCGTATCCAAATAGAGCCTGGTTTTAGATCACGTTCCAGACACTCGAACCACCTCACGCATAGTCCGAGCGATTTCTGGCCGTTTACTAATATTTTTAGAGTATTCTATGAAACAATGATTCTTAAAATGATGTTGGTTGTAACGACGTCAATAATTAAATAAAAGCGTGTTTTTTCCTTCGTATAACCTAATTAGTTAACCTTGTATACGCACAACTGCTTCCACAGAACTTAATGCATAGAGTTTAATTATTGATTATAATTTTAAAATCGCAGATCACTTTCGATCGATTGTCACTTTCGGTTAATTTTGTCGTGTTTTTGGAGTCACGCGTAAGTTTAGTTCAAATTCAAAGCACACTAAAAAACATACGGATAATAGGTGAATAAAACTCATTAAATGCTGTTAATCCTTACGTTTTTGTCAGAAATAGGAAAAACATATAAAGTTCTCGCGACATTGCTTTATTGATAGTTTACTTTGATCATGTAAGGTTCTATTATTAAAAATTATCAACGTAACCTAGCGCTAGCTCTTGAATCAACGTAACCGATATCGATAAGCACCAAATCGACAACATTGAAATCTACATTATCGAATCCGACAACGACAATGCCTACATTGTCGATATTAACCTCTAAATTATTTATATGGATAAAGACATAAATAATGTAGATGTCGATAGTATCGATATCGATAACCTCGATAGTAGAGTCGGTATGGTTAGGTAAATTTAAAAAAAAAAGAATTTCACGATTAACCACGGTACACTGCTCGCAAAACAGTGAAGCGAGTACAAGGATTCATAACGTTTTTTGAATTTTAGTCACCCATAATGCGCGTTTTTTTTGGTATTGTATACTTTGTATTAAATTGTACGTATAATACCTTAGAGATAAAGATATTTACAGCGCTGGCAGCCGATAGAATTATTTTTTTAAAGAAAATACTATCACCGAGAATCATTTAAAAGTTCAATGAAACATAAAATCAACGAAAATCCCGAACAGTAGTTTTATTTCAATTACTTAGGTTTTTTTTATTTTTATTTTCTTTAAACATCACTTTGTAAACTATAACCATTCAGTTGATATTAGAAAAAAATCACGCTTCTATTTCTATTAGGTACTTACGCCGATACAGCCAACAATATCATTCGAATTAAAGTTTCATAAAGAACGCTAAAACACACAGCGCTGTTTCGAGTGCCCATTGAGATGCTCTATAACCCAATTCTATTTGGACTATGACTTCTAAGACATATACGAAATATGGTTTCTCGAAAATAATACCAAATGATAAGAGGAGATTTGGTTCAGCCCTCGGACGTAGACGTCGTATCGTAGACTTGTGACGTAGCACTTAGGTTCTTTAAAGATTCTAAGGCCTGCAAATAAACTAAAACACTACCGCCAGAATTCTACGACTCTATATTTTTATGACTGAACATGGTGTGGATGTAGGGCGGCACCATAGCTGGCACGGACGACGTCGGTTCCTGTGTTGGTTCCTTCTCTTTGTTGTTTTTCGTCTTCCTGAATTGAAATCCATTCTTCCGCAAAATCTTACGCAGGGTCTCCCGGGAGCCTTTGAAGTTAATCTCGTCTTTAAGAATTTGGAGCAATTTGTTGATGGTTGGCACTTCTTTTTTGAAAGCATAGAACTCATGAATTTTTCGTCTGATAACTTGCAAATCAAATTCATCAACCTCGATCTTTCCCTTAGTTCGAACGCGTTTTTTGGGTGTTTTCTTCAGCGTTTCCGGATCGAGAAGGCCCTGTTCGACTAGTCGCGCTTCCCTGACGATGTTTAGCACTGTCCGTTCTGATACACCTGTAACAATACAACACATTGATTATTCACTTGTAATGGCATTCACTCAGGGATAATCCGCACAGCTGTATGAAGTAAGTCATGATTTAGTCCTAGTTATAGCAAAGATGTCCTCAAAGAGTAAGACTGCTATGGTACACTACAATCCTGCCATACTAGTTTAATACGGGTTGTTCGTTGTCTCAGGCAGAGTGTTCCATAGAACACTTTTGAAAATATTACGGACTACAGTACAGAGTCCCTAAGGAACCATAACAAAGTTCAATCGTCTAAAAGGCTATGTATTAGTACAAAGGAAGGTCTACGATCAATGTTCATTCTACTGTAAGATATTTAAATTATTACTTAAATATACAGATATCTAAATAAAATTTACAATTTGCAAACATAAATGTGTAGTTATTTTGACTGGTTGATTGAACTTAAAGCTAAGCCACAAAGATATTTAAGCTTCATCCATTTCGTCAAAAAATCAGCATCCGTAAATTACATATAAAAAGGAACAAATTTTCTACCGCCAAGCAACAGTGTGCATGCACTGTTGTGTTTCGGTTTGAAGGACATTGTAGCCAGTATAACTACTGGACATAATGAGACTTAACATCTTATGTCTCAGGGTGACGAGCGCAGTGGAATGCCACACAGTACTTTGTTAGTCAAGGTGCTGGATGGTGTTGCTACTGTTTATGGGTGGTCGTATCGCTTACCATCAGGCGAACGGCATGCTCGTCTCGTCATTAAATGCAATAAAAAAAAAAAAAAAAAAAAAAAAAAATGAAAATCGTATTCTGTTCACGATACACATAGGTTAATACCTATATACATATTATATAAATACCTATATATATACCTATATGCATACTATACATAAATATTACCGAAGGAGGTTTAAAAAGACGCCTGTATATTGCACATGCGCGCTACTGCAATGGCATCGCGTATTGATTGATGAGTCCGTACAATTAGGGACCTCTTATAGAGCATATTTTTACAGTTTTTTTTTATAAATGAATATTGCTACAAATACATAATTGCTATAAATTTAATATGCTATAGTAATAATATTTATGATATGACAAAAAGTCAACACTAAAATTATAATCGTATACCTTACCGCTAAGTGCCGGAAATCTCGTAACACTCACTTTTGTTAACTACTAGTATCAACTATACAAATTCAAATCTTTCAAAAAAAAAAAAACCTTCTCAGTAGTAGAGGTGGCCCGTGCTCAACAGTGGGCAGTATATAGTACAGGGCTGATTGCATTTGCATTGCATTGCAAATCTTTATATCTATACTAATATTATAAAGCTGAAGAGTTTGTTTGTTTGGTTGAACGCGCTAATCTCAGGAACTGAAACGATTTTGAAAATTCTTTCACTACATTACTCCCGAGTATATATAGGCTTTTTATCCCGGGAAAATATTTTTATCACGGAAAACCTTTTTCACGCGGGCGGAGCCGCGAGCATCACCTAGTATGAATATAAAAAAAAAACAATTCTTATCATTATATCATAAACGCAGCACATAGTTACCTGTATGCGTACAAGTGTGCTGACTCGAAAACGCGACGGACGACTGAGCTAATTTCGCCCAGGTACCCACCCTATGAATCCGTGCGCCGTCCCACCCCGCTGTCGTATTGATCTATTCCTAGGCACTCACGCAGACGCATCTAGATTTTCCACGACCGGTCACACCCTGTTTCTAGAACAATCTATTGCCGACCTAGATTAAGCCAATATCCAGAAATTTTCCGACCTAATACATGAAATATAAACATTAAAATTGTTATGAAATTTATTGCGTTACCGAATGCGTACGTGTAGCCGCTGCATTATATTTGAGTATTATTTATTCATTAATTTTTGAACAATCGACAACTTAATATGACTATTATCGCGAGTCCATAACATTCTTCGTAACATCAGTGCAACGAGCGCAGGCTCCAATGAGCCAGGTGGTGAGTTTAAAAGAGAAGTCGTACACGCGGCACATCATGTGTGGTATATGAATTGCACCTTTAAGCTTGGCAATGCAAGTTACACGTGCGCTGGCTCAGAATCGCGGCGGACGACTGAGCTAATTCCTCCGTCATCCGTGCACCGCCCCACCCCGCTGTAGTATTGATCTAGTTTGAGGTACGCAGACGCACCTAGATCGCCCACGCTCGGCCACACCCACTTTCTAGAACAATCTATCGTCACCCTAGATTAATAAAATCTAGAATTGTAGTGACCCAATACATTAAATGTAAAAATTAAAACTGTTACGAAATTTATTGCGTTACCAAAAGCCCGCGGGTAACGCTTACGTCAATTTTTAGGTCTTTGAGTATTGATTCAGAAAATGAACAATCGACAACCTAATATGACTATTATCGCGAGTCCATAACTTTCTTCAACGCGCACAGCATCCTAAGAGCCTATTCGTGAGTTTTAATACAAAGGCTAGAAAACAGCACAATATAATCATTAACCTAGTATTGGACCCTTAGCCCTTGGACTTAAGATTCGAAATGCAAGTTACAAGTGCGCTGGCTCGAAAACGTGGCAGACGACTGAGCTAATTCCGCCCAGGTACCCTATGCATCCGAGCGCTGTCCCACCCCGTAGTCGTATTGATCCATTCCCAGGCACCCACGTAGACGCATCTAGATTTTCCACGACCGGCCACATCCTGTTTCTATAACAATCTATGGTAGACGTAAATATTTAGAATGTAATATGATGATTTATAAAGACTGATATATTGGCGGGTCCATATTTTGTAAAAATAATTTCCTGTGATCTAGTGCGCATAAATTCAAATATAGACATACGCCATTGCCCCAGGCTTTTCCTTTAAGATGCGCAATGCACATTCGCGAGGGTAGCGCCGGCACCCCTAAACATAGGCCATTGCATTTTAATTAACGAGTATTCTATCGACGCGAAGTTGCTCAAATTACCGAAAAATAATACATGAATAATATTTTTGGATTAATTTTATTATATGACCGAATTGGTTGATTTTATATGTACCTGTAATTATGTTTAACAAATTATACTAATCACGGCGTAAGGGTAACCATCGCTGTCCAATGCTCATGCGCACATCTACCACGATCAGCCTTTTAGAGCGTTTTGATCAACGACTCAAATAATTAATTGCCTTAAACAAATACGACTAAATACAAAAAAATAATTAAGAAATATTCGGAAAGCTTTTTATCACTGATGTAGTAACAATATTTATGTAAGAGATAAATTCAAAGACACGTGTAACATTTTAGGTGTAAGTAAGTCTTACCACAATGCGACGGACAACGACACCGCTAGCACTCACTTCTATGTATTTAGTAATAAATAAAAAAACGGAAAATATAAATGAAAGTTTTTTAATTCATCCTAGAATAATCGTAAACGTATGACGATGGCCGTAAAATCACAACTTCTGTAACAGGATCAGTGCAATGCACACAACAGCCAAAGAGCCTAGCCGTGAGTTTAAATAAGAAATCATACACGCAGCACATAATTGTCTGTATGACCCAGTACATTAGGTTCAAAGTGCCGAGTTGCAAGTGCGCCGGCTTGGTAACGCGGCGGACGACTGAGCTAATAACGCCCAGGGACCCTATGCATCCGTGCACCGCCCCACCCCACTGCTGTATTGATCTAGTTTCAAGCACCAGCGTCCAAATATCTAGACCTCCCAGGCCCGGTTACACTTAGTATCCAGAACTATATAATACTGACTTAGATATTGTAACCAGAAGTTTCATAGTTATGATTTAAAAATAAGTTAATAATTAAATCAATGCACCGAGGTTTTCAGAATATACACACGAGAGCAATGAAATCGCACATCCGTTAATACTTTTCTTGCTATTGTGTTTTTTCCTCCTGTCGAGACACAAAACACTAATTAACCTAATACTGTTGTAAAGAACACAATCATTGGCTTCCATGTAACCAAAGATATTAAACAGTATAGTTAGTTAACTCTTTGCATGTAACTCATAAACAAGTAATCTCCTAACACCTTGTAAGCTCGAATTTAAGATATTATTAGTTATTTCGCATTTTTCATCAAGCCGAGACCGTGTTTAAAAATCTTTGGACATAGTTCATAACGTACTTAAAGACATACACAGGCATTCAATAATTTCATATTAAATCTATGGTTTTCGACATCCCTTATCCTGTACCACAATGCCTAGGTAGCAGACTTTTTAAACCGGCTTTTTTACTCTATCTAGATGTGAAAGACAAGGAACAACAAAATTCCCTGCACATTAAACACACACAGGCTAAGCGCTACCGCTGAACACTACAATAAGTGGTTGTTAACGAAACAAGTAATCAGAAAATAGTCATATTGATGGATTATAATTTTATTATAGTGACTGCCTTGGTGGCGTAGTTGTATTACAGTACGGCTGCAATGTCAAGGTCTCGGGCCCGATCCCCGGGTCGGGCAGTGATATTGGGTTTTTCTACTCTGTATCAGCCCGGAGTCTGGTTTTTTTTTTTTTTTCTCTTTGGCAAGGCGCGGTTTGCGCATCTGCCAGTGTCAAAGTTTTTGGAAGTTACATATATAATATTGTTTCTTTGTTACCCTCAGTAGTAGTAGTACTATGTCGAAGTAAAGCAGTGGCTACCTTACCAAGACTTTATCGAGGAGTTTTGGCGGCAACAAAACAAACACTTGATTAGCACAGTTATTTCAATTCACTTCATTTGAGCCCTTTAATAGAACTATATTGGATAATATACCACCATAATTATGCAATATAACACTAAGTATCACCAAAATAATGAATTAAAACAAGAGCACCTCATGACACTACCAAGTTCCCGCCAAAACTCGAGTCTGGAATTTGTGCCTGATATGGCGATTGGCTCGCCCTCTATCACATCATGGGACGGAATATGCATGGTGAAAAGAGGGTGCTCGAGTTGTGCCTCTGCCTACCCCTTCGGGAATAAAAGTCGTGAGTGTATATGTATAATAATAGTGATTTAAAAAAAATATCTTATGTGAGAACGTTAATAACAAGAAAATTTCGACTATAAACAAATTGATTTCAACACCAGCAACACATGGTGCATTAATTTGCAATGTTTTGTTTATAGTTAGCTCCAATAAATACTTAAATCTTGACTAAGCCTCAAATATTTCTTACACCACGATGTAACGCTGTTTAAGTTTTTAAACTTTATAAATATAAATGTAAAATAATAAGATTCAGTAGTAGAGGGCCCGTGCTCAGCAGTGGGCAGTATATAATACATTGCTGATTGCATAAGGAGAAAATATAAATAATAATTAACAAATTAATTATAATATGAGCTACAGAAATGAGATTAGTTAAGGGGTAATGATGGAAGCCCTTTCAGTATGCGTGCAGCATTTCATCTTGCCCGCCATTTTTACGTATGCGATATATTGATTGGTCTTTAAAATTACTACGCATAAATATAAATAGCCTTACAAAACATAATTAGCATAAAATTTAGTATGTTTAGAATATGTCAGGAGTTAATTATCAAATTGAGAAAAGAGAACGTTTCTATGCCGTCACGATTTATCATGAAAGTAAGGTTAGTATTTTTTATTATTTTTAATTTGGATTTGACTACTATTGAAAATTACCGCCTGATGTCATTATAATTATATAATTCAAGATTTATAAAGCCAACTCTCAAGTCTAAGCCCGAAGAAGATATTTTTTATTTTTGAAGAGATTTAAAAGGCTACAACATTTTAACAGTTTTTTTCCCGATGTCACTACCCTACTTCGGTATGAAATCAGTGTAACACCATTTATAATCATGTTGCAAAAAGGATCCTAAAAACATTTATAATCATGTTGCAAAAAGGATCCTAAAAATCATAATATTATGTTATAAATTAATGTGAATATGATTGCTTACTTAAGAATACAGTAATAGAACCAATATTCTATCAGCAATTAATGCCATCACAAAAATTAGGCAACGATTGGCAGTAACGAGAATCATTATTACGCATTGTGTGGCATCAAGAGGGCAACAGGTATGGGGTAAGAGGTAGGGGCTGCAAATGCAAGCACCGTGCACATGCGCGCAACAGTTGGCTCACCCCGCTACCTTGTAAAGCAGGATGTATTGATTGGCACTAAAATGTTATTAATGAGGAAACAAAATGGTTCAAGAAGAAAAACAAACAATGTATGCCGGCAATAACAAACATACCAAAATGTCATCTACTTTTGAGAAGATAAAACGGAGCTTCGAAGGGCTTAGATGTACGCAAACTTTATGGAGTTAAACTATGCTGAGATACTAGGGCAAAATAGATAAACAATCTTACCCCATCAGGAACTGCAAGTGCCACATAACATATAACTAATTAACTTAAAGAACTAGATATCACACCCGAAGAAGATCACAGGGTACACAATTTTAACCCGCACATAAATATGGTGGATAGTTCTTAAAACTTCTAATATTAGTCTTATTATTTGAGCATTTGGTTTATGTGACCATTGTTATATCCTACAATATATTTACGGAATAGTCATGACCCGCAGTTTACTTCTTGCTTTCGTTTTTTTTTTGTTTATTTTT
Source organism: Sphinx pinastri (assembly GCA_947568825.1). NCBI lineage: Eukaryota > Metazoa > Arthropoda > Insecta > Lepidoptera > Sphingidae > Sphinx > Sphinx pinastri. The sequence continues at coordinate 2,035,353 of OX387614.1, read as the reverse complement.
CGCTTCTAATTCTTGGTCTTTTTTCCTTTGCTTTTCCCTCATTACTTCAGCATCTCTAAGTTTCCTCTCAGAGTAAGTCATGCCGGACTTATCGTTTGCGTTTTTCTTCTTTTGCAATTCTTGTTGCTTCTTAATATTTTTGGCGCGGGCCAGGTCCCTCTGATTTCCGCGGGTCATTTTCACACTTTTCTACCGGAAAATTGTCCAGTAATCCCTAAATCTCTAACATTACGCCTATACTTCGCGCCAACGTATAAAAAACAAAATTATAAATATTTAGGTCGCGCTGACGGTGCAATATCCAGGTATTGCACGGGTTGACTGAACAAGGCTCGCCTGGGGAGCCTGTATCAATGCACCCCCCCACTCTCCTCTGCCGTATTGATCTAGACATCAAATGTAACTAGAACGCCGGAGCTGTTAGTTCCCGGGCCGAGCGCCGCCTAGCTTTTGATGCAGTGCAAATTATATCGTAAATATTCAGATTGAAGACTCAGAATTGCAGTAATGATTGTTTTTGTATCCTTATAAAAGTAGCAAGCAAGGAGCGTATCCCTGTATACTGCACATGCGCGTCGTTACCGTCGTCACAAATTCTAATAATAGCGTACTCGTATTGATTACCATTTGCAAATGGAATTCGGTATTACCTGCCTAACAGACTATTGGGCGGAATTCTAAGCTTAATCTTAAGGAGTATTTTGGTAAAAGTTCCCAGGATAACGATAGCCAAGGATTACTGAATGACCAAAGTCCAAAGACATTCCGACAAATCTTTGTTTAAATATCAGAGTCACCAAACTGCTCTAACATTGGATTTAAGGGAGGAGATATGCCACGGCTTTTCACAGTGTGTGCGGAGTGGCAAGCATGCTTTAGGTATGATTTTGATGGTGCCTGAGCTAGTACATTACAAAAAATAATGGGAATTAATGGGACTACGGACCTTCATAGTCGTGTTTTACGACAAAGCTCATAAGGATTAAAAAAAAACTTATTCTTAATGATATTTTAATATTGTAATCAATGCGGAATTTTGAAATCTTATTTGATGTTTTTGAAAAGACAGCATAGTCCTCAATAAACATATTAAAGAAAGTATAGATATAGGATAACCTAACAAATTAAACAAAATAAGTGTTCCATCCGCATATATAAATTTTGTTGGTTTTTGAAATATTCAAATATAACAAAAATAAATACCGTCAAAATGAAATTTAAATATGTAAATTTAATCAAAGTATAATTTCGACATGAGCTTATGTTTTTGTGTGTAAAAATTAGAAGAAAAGAAAACTGTGTGATAAAATGGATTCCCTGCGAGCATATATTTAATCTTAACAGTTTTTCGTATTACTGTGTTCTCTCAATAATACGTGCATTAGGTACTTGATTGATAGATATACGAGTTGCATTACCACCGAGGCAAATATTTGTTTCGATTCTGGGTGTGTGGGACAAGAATTCTCTCGTAGTTGATACCGACTATAATGAACTCCTACTATGTATTATGTCCGGACTTCAATTGTTTTAATTATTTAAATTTTGAGCGCAGCAGAAAATACTTTTTATCGCTAGTCTTGGAATGATATAAAATATATGATGTTAGGAGAATATTTATAAATTATAACAAGGTATTACACTGAGCAATGTAAAATATTCGCAACATAGCAACATGTAAAACAATCGCAACATAGTAATTTCGCGAGCAATAAATAGTAGTCACAGAAAATATAGTGCCAAAAGTAATATCCAACTGAATACGAACATACCTGAAATGTACAAATAAATATTAATAATTCCTAATTGATAAACATATTTTTATATGCTAGAGACGTGAATTCTACGATTAATTATAATAAATCGTTCTTTTTTTATTCTAACATTTAATTTTATATAACTTCTATTGGTTTCTATTGGTGCCATTAATGGGGTAATAAGAAGTTGTACCAAATAGGCAGCCCTAACTTGAGGCAAGGTGTGGCTACCACCGAGAACGCATTGCGCATGTGCATGTGCAAGGGCCTACGCACATGCGCGCAATAAGCAACAGTCGCCATTTTGAATGACACCACGAACACATTAACGCACCCCAAATACACATGCTATTCACTTTTTAACTTCATTTCAACAAACTTGATTTTTTTCTGAGTGTTGCCAGAATGAAGATAAATGTTGTTCTGCATAAAATTATAGAATTTCATATATGTTTTGTGCGTCTCTAATCACTTAGAAACAACCGAAAATATGCATGTGCAAAGTCTACGCATATGCGCGCAACAAGCAACAACCGCCATATCTAATGAGGCAAATATGTAGTATTTAGGTTTATGCTATTATTGTATTGTTTGTAGATTATATGGAATATTAATGTTTTAATTTACTTAAAAAAAAAGAAAAGATGTAGTATTTAGTTTATTGTTATTAGTATTTATTGTTTTTAGACGCATGCTCACGCCTTTTATCCCCGAAGGGGTAGGCAGAGGCGCAACTAGTGCACCCACTTTTCGCCAAGCGTATTCCGTCCCATGATGTGATAGGGGGCGAGCCTATCGCCATACCGGGCACAAATTCCAGACTCCGGGCTGATACTGAATAGAAAAATCCAATATCACTTTGCCCGACCCGGGGATCGAACCCGAGACCTCAGCCTTGCAGTCGTACCGTAATACAACTACGCCACCGAGGCAGTCTTGTTTTTAGAGTTATTTATAATTACATTGTCAACTGAACCTGAATGTCTGTGTTACGGATACATTTAAGGTGAGGCATACACCCATAGGTGATTTATTCGAAGACGTATAACATCTTCTTTTGAGGTACGAAGTTAAGAAAAATATTTATGATTGTAATATAATACAATTATGAGTACATACATCCCGCAAATTGTATAAAATTAAATGGTCTTTTTGTCTGAAAAAGACTAAAGCAATAAATAAACCCGCAGTCCATGCATATAGAATAGTAATTGCGCATAAAACAATATAGGCACTAGTATTGTACTCGTAACTCGTAAACTTTAATGGAACGATAAAGATTACGCATTGTCACTCATTATGCATTAACATTAGAAGCACAGATTCTATTAATGTCTGTTAAAAGTTATTTACTACAGCAATATTGTTACAGCTAAATTTTAAGCCTTACCGTAAAAATTTGGAAAACCTCACTCACGACACTTCAGACTAATTAAAACGACAATAAGTTACAAAAGTCCAGAATGTCCGAAGGCAAAATACGACTGAGTTGGAACGATTCCATTGGGGGGTGGGTCGGGGATACGGTTGCGGCGACCTAACAACCTAGCCGTTAATCTCATACAAAAATCTATTACGACACACATCACGAACCAGTTGTAAAGGCCTTCTAAAAGAATCGTCAGCGTCAGTCTGTTGGTCGGTTAGCCCGCGCGGTGACTGAATCTAGATTGAGCTGCATCCAGGCCGGTGGAACCCCGCCTCCTCTCTGTATTGATCTGGGTAGCATTTAACCAGGTCAAACGGATCAAACATGCGTGAGCCCTGCCTACATTGTGACCTAATTTAGTCTAAATGACGATTGGTGAAATTTCCAGTCGCCGAATAAGACATTTATTTCAGAAGTGTTCTTGCATGCGCATAAGAACACGGTGATCTCAAGAAGCGTGCACAACAAAACCGCCAATTTTAAGTTCAAATTCTAGGCCGCTATACATTAGGCCTATGGTTATTTAAGAGGCCGAATTATTCAAACTTAATACAAATATCAATTAAATGCAGAAAACGTAATGAATATCTTGTGGGGAATAAATAAGAGATTTATTGGTTATCAGTTTACACATTATATTGCTAACGTTATTTTGCGTGTTTGCTAGCGTGGTGGATACAAGAGCTAACGCACATGAGGAAAATGCCTGCAACGAGTCGGTATATAACGCTAGTAAATAGTTGAATATAATTATGAAATTAGAAACTGACGATCAAGTCGCGGTCAATTATTCTAGAAATTGTTCCATAAAGTCTTGTGAGCCTACAATATACGACTGATTTACATTATTTTGAAACAAAATAATAAAATATAAAGAAATGTGCTTTGAAGTTTGTGACATTAGGTACACTATTTTACAAATAATAGAAAAAAGAATTAAAAACAATATTTAAGCTCCTTAAATGAAAAGGTAAAATTGCAACAAGTGCACTCACCGAGAAACCTCTACCTCTATAAAAGAGTAATCGAAAACACGAAATCTTTCGAGCTTATTTCTCAATACTAATTTGCAGCATCACCCACATATCCAATCAAACCTTTTTTTATAACATTCGGGAAGCCAAGGTACAGCGAAGTATGTATATGATTCATGTGTATAAGGTATTTAATCGTTCCTTTAATTAGTTACTTGTAGGCTAATTTGGAAAGGTTCAGGACCGATTTGACTGCTTGCTGATAAATTCTACTCGACACATAAATGTATAAGCAGACCAATTACAACAGTCCAACTCTAATCTAGTTGGAAAATTAAATTTAAATAATCCCCGACACAAAAAATCTCTAAAAAGTAAAAAAACAATGTTTGCCATTTAAGTACCTATTAATATTTTGACCCAAGCGTCGTCGCGTCGGGGATCCGGTAAAGAAGTATTTTCATCTCCCTGGTCCGGAGTTCGGTCCCCCGACGCGAGGACGCATAGGTCAAAATATTACTAGGTACAATTTAGTGAGATGGAAGATGGTACCAATGCCTGCTGACTGCACATGCGCTTCGAATGCCTGCCGCCATTTTGAAAACCAGGACGTATTGATCAATGAGGACATTTAAACGCAACTATAAATATGGCTTTGCCGATTTAATAATTCACATTTATACGAATGGCGTTTGAAAAGAAATTTATTTATTTTTTCATTTAGCATTTAAATTACAATTTCAACTTCTTTGAATACAATTTTATCAAAATGATCAGACTTTTGCAACTACACAACACATTCGCATAAAAAAAATAAGATTCCAAATTCTAAAGATTTTATTTCGTAAAACTGTAAACAGATCTAATACGCCTTGTATTCGTAGTTAAAGAAGTTAGCCGAACAATAAAACCACACAAATTGCAAGATGCAGACCTCTAATTCTAAAATGGTGCGAAACAAAGAGGACAAACAAGACATAGGTATGTAAAATAACAAACATTTATGGCAATGATATTTGACACATAGTAAAGTTATATAGTTTTACTCTTTATTGCAATGCCTTGGTGGTTTGCACCTAATACCAATAACTAAGAAAATCTCAAGTAGGTTTCTTCCATTCAATCTTCATATGGCATAAATTAAAAAATGCTAGCATAATTGGAATCATACCTGGACATCATGTAAGAAGTGCAATTCTTGATTAAGTCGCACATAATTGTTCTTTAACTCAAAATGTAAGTTTTGTTTGCAAAGAAACCAAACAAACTAAAAACAATGCACAAAAAAGTACTTCAACATTTTAATTATGAGAATTTGTTTGCAACGATTGGCTGGAAGGGCTGGTGATGACGATTTCCGGAATAGTGTCCCAAATACCAGGCCGGCGTCCGAGCAGGGTGTTCACCACCCGCCTGACGAAGTCGTAAGAACAGCACATGACGACTACTGATATATATGACCCCACCGTTGCGTATTACAATTAAAAGTGCGATGCGCTAGAAACCTGAACGGCGACTGAACTAGGAAACCGCTCATAAAATCTAGGAACCTATGCGTCGGTGCATCCACCCCCGCCTGCCCTTCAATGTATTGATTAGGTATGAAATGTTGCTACCTGACCCTAGGGAAGGTTATCACATACAATCACAACAAAACAATGGTAAAACACCTATTTTCACAAGTCTGAGGCATAAAATCGCATACAGTTGCAATAGATTTGCCTTAAAAGATACATTTGACATTTGAGTTTGTTTAAATGTACTCGTTAGAGGGCTGACGATGTCCTGACACGTTGCACATGCGCAGAAATTACTTCGGGAACATTCTGGATTTCAAAGGTCAGTTTAGCGTAGGCATCCACTTCAACGATAGGATTTAATGTTATTGAAAACAATAATATTGTTTAAGGCGAATATAACACGCTTACAACATATCACACATAATAAGACAGTAAGAAATATGAATATTATAATAGATCGGTGAAAAAGTCTATTCGCATTTTGTATATAAAAACTTGTAATAAAATCTCTTTGGCCGTACTATTTATACCTGGCTGGTTTTCAACATTACAAACATTACAGACATTAAAAAAGTTACATTTCAAAAAAAGAAAGAGATTAGTAAAATGTTGCTTTCAGCTATTTTCTTTTCGGTCAAAATGAGTGAATCTAATGAAGAAATTCGATACATTATATACAAGGAAAAAATGCTCAGCAAGCCGCGAAATATGACGTTTATGGACCTAATGCAGTGACAGTAAGGGTGGGTTGCACAAAATCTGACGTTAGTGTTACCGTTAAAGTTAACTTTAGCAGTGACAATAACAATGACTACTGAAATTGACATTTCCTCTGTTGCAACATTGCTGTAATTGTTAAAGTTAAAGGTAAACGAGTGACTAGTGAAATGATGCTATATTACCCCAAAAACTTGCACGGGTAATATTTTGGCATTGGCAATGATTTAATATAACTATCAAATCTTGATGAAATATCGATTCATTATTCAAATTTCTATTATTACGTAGGTATCTAGTATGTACATCCTCTTTGTTTCTATCATAGAATTTCAGCGGAATTTTTTGCTCCACCAAACAATTTGGATAGACCCACTATCAAAATCGCTATCATTGCTAGAGCTTGCTTCCCACAATATTTCGCGTACTAAACATTTTACGCAGGTATTTAACAGAGTATTTGTATTAAAATAGCGCATGGGACGTTATTATTGCAAATCGTTTGATAAATGACAATTAATTATACAGAGTATACACACAGATTACGAAAACTAACCATAACTTTAACATTAACCGTCCGAAACTGAGCGGTTAATGTTACTGTTATTCGCGACGTCATTTTGACAATTGTTAATTTTATGCAACCCAAAAATTGCTTAACCGAAGATTTGACAGTTGGTTAGACCTATGTTATTGTTAAAGTTATTTTCTGCAGAGTAGCACAAAGTAGGTTTCTGCGTTTTCAATCCGATTTTTTTTATGTCAAGGATGCACCTCGCTCTGGTCGCCCTGTTACGGATAAAGTAGACGCCATTTTTTAAAAAGTGGAGTAAAATCGACATATTAGTAGTTACGACATAGCTGAAGAACTGAGAATTGACCACAAAACGGTTTGACTCATTTGAAAAAATCTGAGTACAGTAAAAAGGCTCGATATTTCGATGCCACACGAGCTCACTGAAAGAAACCTAATGAACCGTGTACTTATTTGCGATTGCGGTTAAAGAAATTTATTTCCCAAAAGAAATTTACAAATTTCACTTAATGAGAAATACATATACCTAAATATGGGCCGCTTTTGGCAGATCCGTCTGGAAATCTTTAGGGGAGGTCTATGTTTAGCAGTGGACGTCATGTGGCTGATGATGATGATGATGATGATGAGAATATTAAAATTTTTTTTTAATGGTAATTTTTGAAGAGCGTAACTAATTTATGTTTCATGTGTGATGTACATACCTATTAATATTATATAAATCAAAGTAAATTCAGTAATCATAAAATTATGGGGGTAGTAATAAAAAGGTTGGTCTCGAGAACGACGATTAACAAATATTATGAAGCAAAGATGTGCGGTATATTTTTGTTCAATAGATAACGTAACCAGAGATGCACTCAGATATTTTCAAGTGTGTACATTTTTAGTTTTTTTTTTAAACACTAAAAACTTTTGATCATTTTGATTTCTTTCGGCAATTTATTGTATATTTGTGCACCTTCATATCTTAAATTGTTTTTCCCATAATTTGTTCGGGGTTTGGTAAGACATATATTATTTGCGCTTCGGAGGAGTCGCAAACCCTCTTCTATGTTAGATTTAAAATTTAATTCTGAATGTATTTCTTTGTCTAAAATTTTCCTTATTAGTATACAAGTATTAAAGAAGAATATTTGTTTAACGTTCATTAGTTTTGTTTCTGAATAGATTTTGCGTGTAGGTGTAAAAAAGTCATAATGAAATATTTTTTTTATAATTTTGATTCTTAATTGATACGTAATGAAACCGAACCGTTTTTGAAGAGATTGATAACTGGTGATGAAAAGTGGATCACGTATGACAAGAACGTACGAAAAAGGTCGGTCAGGCTTCACAGACTGTGGCAAAACCTGGGTTAACTCGCAATAAAGTGATGCTGTGTGTATGGTGGGATTGGAAGGGCATTGTTCATTATGAGCTTTTTTCGCCGGGCAGAACCATCGATTCGTGGATGTCTATTACAAACAACTAATGAGATTAAAGCAAGAAGTTGAAAGAAAGCGGCCGGAATTGATCAATAAAAAGGGTGTGGTCTTTCATCACGATAGCGCCAGACCACAGACATATTTAGCCACTCGGCAAAAATTAAGAGAGTTTAGCTGGGACGTGTTAGTGCATCCACCATATAGCCCTGAGCTTGCACCTTCAGATTTCCACCTGTTTTGGTCTCTTCAGAATTCTTTACGCAGTGTCGGGTTAACATCAAGAGAGGACTGCCCCAAAGTAATACCTTTTTGTTTTTGTTTCGCGGAGAAAGTGCTTTACCACTACCGCCCGGCCATCGTGGGGGGTGACCGAGCGGTTATGTTGGGCGCACCGTGCCTTACGACCCGGCGTTGAGCCGCCCGGAGAGATGGAAAACGTCGGGCGACCGCCGGGCCGAGTCCCTAACCTCTGTACAACGCACGGCATACCAACGAAAACTCCGCGGTGGCCATCTTCGGCGCATTAGGGACGGCTGCGGGATTCCTCGGACGAAAAGTATCTAAGTTGTCGTCCACAACCGCCCCTGCGCGGTGCCGCCTGGTGCGGCCCGTCTCCTGTTGTGGGGGGCTCAGGATCCTCCGCGCACCAAAGGACGCTCTCAGCGTCCACGGCAGCGTGAGGCCTACCCGCCACGCTGCCGTCCATCACGGGGGTCACAATAATGTGCTAATAAATAAAAACACAAAACTAAAGACGGACAGCCACCTGCCGCCCGCCCGCGACTCCCGGTGGCACCTATTAGTCGCCTTTTACGACAGGCAGGGGATACCGTGGTGGAATTTTCCAAACGCCCCCAATCTACAGGGCGGACCCCAAAGTAATACCTACCCTAACCTAATATATAAAACACCTAACATATAAACCAACCTAATATATAAAACAACTATATTTTATTCGCGGCTCCAAGCACGTGAAAAAGTTTTTCCGGGATAAAAGTTTGTAGTGTTCGTGTTCATCGAATCAGTTCAGTGGTTCCAGCGTGAAAGCTTAACACACAGAAAGAGTTACTTTCGCATGTATAAGTATGGATTAACTGCATAAGATGATAACAGGCTAGTAAAACATGACACAAATAGTATAATGCTATACTCCATCGGTTTAGGTATTTAACTAAATGTAAACAAACCATAAAAAGGTATTTTACTTGTCCATTTCTCTTTACAAAATACTTCATTCCAAAATAAACGTCTTCATAACGTACACAACACTTAGCACTGTTATTCGTGTTTATTAGTTTTTTTGTTATTATAAAGTTATAGTTATTCATTAATAAGCGCGAACACAATGAATTATCATAAATTACAATACTTTTAAAGATCTCTGTACCTGTCAACTGTAAAAGAGCTAATACGACAGGCACGCTAAACATTTTTCCAGTGGATAGTAATAGATAACCCTACAAAATTTAGGAGTACGATTGTCACGTAGCACGCCTCTAAAGCTGACCGCCATTGAATTTAATCGGTTAACTAGACACCAATTATGGATACACATACATACATACACTCCGAATTGTAGAAATTTGTTTATTTATCATATTTTTTGCTTTATTTCTAATAAGTAGTTGTTAGTTATTTGTTTTGTTTCTAAAATGAATTTAATAATTTTAAGTGTTTGTTGTACGCCGTAGTTTCATTGACACAACAGTCTTCGTAAATACTTTCGTAAGAAAATGTTGACTACCCGGGAATCATATGTCATGTCTTATTTACATTTAGTTAAATACCTAAACCGATGGAGTATAGAACAGAACAATTCCAAAAATGGACAGATGGTGTTAAGATATTAAGTGGCGCTGAAAGATTTAATACGTGTCAATATGGATTTAGCAAACAGAATATCGATATTAATAAAACAAGTACGGTCTTCGGTGGAAATGAGGAATGCAAGAAATAATACTTCCGTTTATAGGTATTCGGACTAGATTATATGTAGTATCCCGTGTGAGGTTATTGCCGGGATAAAAAATATATAGATTTTGTTGGTACGACGCGGAAATTTAGTTTTTCATAAAATTTAAATAGTTTGGGCCTTATTTTTCAAAGAAGGCATAATCCGGAGTTTTTATATAGTAATTATTCCAAATTAAAACGACACGTAACTACATACATTTTTGTTCATGAAAAACAACACTTCAATTTCTATCAAGTGATTTTTTTATGTCAACAAATGTTATAAATATGATTCATTTTTTTATTTACATTTAACGCAAATTTCTTATTATAATTATGAAGAATTATCTTCAAACTGCAATAATATTATGTCAACTACAATAGATACTGACTTGTTATTTTTTTTATCTGTTAACACATTTTTTTACCAAATAAGTGCGTTACTGTTCAAATTTAATTAGTATACACATTAAGTCATAAGACCCTACATTATCTTAAATCTAAAACTACGACTTTGGGTCTATAACTCCCTCAATATTCCCTCAATAATCAGAAATAGCATTGCTATTTCATCAATAATAAATAAATGTTGTTTAAAATGTAAGTTTTTTAGTTCTTCTCCCATTCTCTTTAGTATAGATAGGCAAAAAATATTATTACTTTTCAATGTTTAAGAAGTAAAAGCTACAGGTTCTTGCACACTGTCCCCGCAAAGTTCACATGACTGTTGGATAATAGATGTCTCGACATTAGCCGCAATTTTAAAATTTACTAATTAAACACCCCGAAAACAAATAATGCATACGAAATTAAATAAATATGTTCATTATAAAAAAAATACATCTTACCAAAATTTGGGGCAAATCTGTACTGGACCACGCACTTCCAACATAAATTTAACAAAGGCAAAGGAAATAAACCGCCTTCAGCTTAAATTAGAATAACGGGGTCGAAATAAAAAATTGAATAATGTTTGGGCCTCGCCACGACAGGTTGTGGTAGCTCCTCGCGTCCGCCAAACAGGTGGCGTACACACCGAAATATAAACTTAAAACAGGCGACTATAAACATATTAGTTGTACGCTACAACTATTTGGTTAAGATTCAACGAATTCACCGATATGTGGCCCGGCTATTACACTCGGAGACTGAGTGAAGGCCGTTCGGTGGAAGCTGTGCACCTGCGCGCGTCCCATCATACCCTGTATTGATCTAGGTCACTGATGTAACTAGCCTTCGGGACGAACGCCGCACTAGACCACTCCCATTACACAAAACCTGATGGTGAGCTATAAATGCATTCCGTTAGGATTTGAAATACTTCTTAATTTTCAAATTTAAAATTACCTTATACCCCAATAGAGTAAAATGCAGAATAGTTGTAAATTTAAACCGAGCTATTCATGGGGTCAATGACCCGGCTTCATGCACATGCGCACGGGTAGCGCAACGGTCATAAGTGCTGGGTATTGATCAATTCACTTTGTCCAAAAAGTTATATAAAATGTACATACATACATATATTTTGAAGTAATCATTCCCGTGTAAGTATTATAATGCAATGCAATCAGCCCTGTATTATATACTGCCCACTGCTGAGCACGGGCCTCCTCTACTACAGAGAGGGGTCAGGCTTTAGTCCACCACGCTGGCCTAGTGCGGGTTGGCAGACTTTACATACCCTCGAGATTCATATGGAGAATTTGCAGGGATGTAGGTTTCCTCACAATGTTTTCCTTCACCCTTAAAGTGAACGATAATTATTGATAAAGAATACACAAGTAACTTCGAAACGTCAGAGGTGTGTGCCTTGGGTTTTGAACCTCCGGACATTGTCTCGGCAGACCGTTCCATTCCCAACTAGGCTATCTTCTATTAGTATTATAATGCGTGCCAAATAACATGGCAAAAGCTGTCTTTGCTTGACTCTCATCCAGATATGACAATTCGGAATAGCTTTTGGAACGAAGTTCCTTATCGCGCGTTGTGAAAGGGGGCTAGACGGATAAAATTCTCACGAAAAGTTGTCACGACACTTTTTGCTATTATCTTACTAATATGAACCTTAAATACAATGCGTAGAAGCTATAATTCTTGAAACGAGTATATTTTTATTTATTTTATTTATTAGTCATTAAAACCATTTCTTACTAATCTAATATGAACCTTAAATACATTGCGTAGAAGCTATTTCCCCAGCGTTGGCACGGCACGAGTACAAAAGAATCGAACGTAACATTCTTTTTTCAAATTTTGATTTATTCTACTTTGGTTGCATTTCTGACATTTATCAATAACAAGACTAAACGTGCGTTGCTCGCGTTTAAAAATCTACTTTATGTGGTAAGCATAAGATCGAATTTGTGTTTAGTCAATCAAAATTTGTGATAAAAATGCTATGCAATAACTTTACCGCGGCAGTCTCCGAGTGCCACACGTATTTATTTGTTTTTTTCTCTAGAAACTTATGTATTGGAACGGAAATAGGAAAATATTTATATATATACACACTCTGTTATATATTTTTTATTTTTATTGCATTGAATGACGAGACGAGCATGCCGTTCGCCTGATGGTAAGCGATACGACCACCCATATACAGTAGCAACACCATCCAGCACCTTGAGTTACAAAGTACTGTATGGCATTCCAATGCGCTCGTCATCCTGAGACATAAGATGTTAAGTCTCATTATGTCCAGTAGTTACACTGGCTACAATGTCCTTCAAAACCGAAACACAACAGTGCATGCACACTGCTGCTTGCGGTAGAAATAGACATTTCGGTGGTACCCACCCAGACGGACTCTTACATATGACAGACCTACCACCTAGCTATCGCTAATTCATTCAAACCTGTCGCAAAATGACATCGCTGTGCTTTGTGGTAAAGGGGAATTTAAATAAAATATGTAGCCGACCGGTACCCAGTTACGATAGAAATAGCAATAGTTACTACATTCATTCATTTCGTTGACAAATTGGTGTCGATATCGTATCGTCGTGTGTATTGGTAGGGAGGGGTGAATGCCTTCTTTAGTTACTGCTATTGTACATTTTGCTACTGTTCATGGCGCCTTTAAAAATTGCAACGAACCCTATCTCTTGTAAATTTATAGATATGTCCGAACTGATGAAGCGTATTTTACTAAATAAACTATAGCTCATAGCCCAGTTAGAATTGGTATTAAAAAAAACTAGAGAATTGCCATGAGCACGCATAATCTGAAGACGCGAAATTACCTCATTGGTACGATGGCATACACTACGCGTAAATGTCAAGCATGGTCGCTGTGTCAAACACTAGCTGTTTTGTTTTTGTTTTTTTCTCCTATCTGGCTCAGTCCTTTAATTGTTTCTTATTCATATTGGTTTAAGTCACAGTTTAAATACATCAATGCTTTCACACGACATGTCAATGTGAAATGTAAAAAAAAATGTGCCCGCGGCTCCTTTTTTTTTTTTTTTTTTCTTTGGGATAACAAACAACTGTACAACACTCTTAGTAATGTAAAACTTAATCTAATCTTAATTTAACATATGTACAGTCCACCTCGCTATCCACATATTACCAAAAGGTTTACAAAATATTGTCGTAGGTTGACGCATCAATTAAATCCAAATTAATTTTTAAATAAAATATTAACAAAATATAAGTATGGTACCTACAAGTTGTACATACACTATACTTCCATCTTCCACCACTTATTACATTTTATCACCCTATCAAACATTACATTCATCATCACTTATTACATTTATTCCTTTGATTAGGGTTAGTGAATATCATATCTGATCAGAGAATCTTACTACTATAATATAAGAAATGCGAATTCTGTGGAAGTGTTTGGATGTTTGTTAAAACTAAACGCCATAACCGTAGAAAAGATAGAACGTTTTTGTTCCGGTAATTTGTTCACGTGGGAAATAGTAGATGGCGCTAGTGTCGTATAGATGGCGCTATGGATCGCTACAGTGATTAGTGAAAATCCCAATGAGTAAACCTTTATACATCGTTACCTTTTATGTAAACTCCACAGCGAATATTATTTTATTGAAGTGTCATGTTTCCCATTTACTTTTCGCCAGAAGTAATTTAAATTAATTTCCGTAAGACATTTCTTATACTGCATTAGGAATTACATGGAACATCCGTAACGAAAATCAAAATGATATTGCAGACGGCCATACTGCAGCTTTGAAAGGGGTAAACCGTAACGGAAGTAGGTGCAGAGCGCATGCGCGTCGGTAGCGTCATCCGCCATTTTGCCCACATCTCCTTGATGCAAGAAATGGGGTAATGGCAGCAAATTTCTCCCGCTTGGCGGCGCTGCTATAGATGGAGCCCTATCAGATACTACACACAATTGCCACATCTTTCTTCTATTTGTATCCGTAGGGAAACGATGTCCGTGTAGAGCACTGCGGTACAACACACGATGAAGGCATCTTTTTTTGGAACGTTAAATGCGAATTTGCGTATAAGGTACGCTTCCAATTTATTTAAATCCCAATACAAAACAAAGGTGACAGTGAGTTATAGGTCAACATATACACCAGTGCTTACTGGTGTCAATTTTGTAAACTATTAAAATTATTGTGCCATTGCATTTGAAGTAATAATAAGCACTTCCCAAGTAAGGGTGATTGATGCGCCGCGCCAAGCGGCTTATTGAATTCCTTCGATTTTAGTAAGTTTAGCTAATTAATTTATTATTAAATCATATAAAATTTAACTGTAAAATAATTTACGTGTCTAAGTATTGATAAGGGGTAGAGTATAATAGCTGTGTAAACAGAAATAGAGTGTTTTGGTAGGTTAATAAACTATGGTCCATATAGTATGTTTCACTGAAAATATAACGTTTAAATTTTACTTACAATCCATTTTCCGAATAAAATATTAAAGGTAACTTAATGAAAAGTCTTGTACAGTCTACTAAGTATAGCAAATAAATCAATATCATATAATTCTAATAACATAATTAGGAGTAAAATAATAAAAAAGCAATACCATTGAGGCTTGAACTTAGTCCGTCTATCGCGCGCGAACAGCAAATTCATCATTAAACTTTCATGCTACCCCTTGAAAGAGCTCAGCGTGCAGTATTGAAAAGGTCATGTCTCAAATCTATTATTAAGTCTGATGACTGCCTCGGTGGCGTAGATGTATTATGGTACGACTGCAATGCTGAAGTCTCGGGTTCAATCCCCGGGTCGGGCAAAGTGATATTGGGTTTTTCTACTTAGTATCAGCTCGGAGTCTGGAATTTGTGCCCGATATGGCGATAGGCTCGCCTCCTATCACATCATGGGACGGAATACGCACGGCGAAAAGTGGGTGCACTAGTTGCACCTCTGCCTACCCCTTCAGGGATAACGGGCGTGAGTGTGTGTGTGAGTGTGTATGAATACAAGGCACTGTTAACTAAAAGGGTCTTCAATCTTTCTCAACCATCAGTTAAATCCAATTTTGTAAAAAAAAGTTCCAATTCTATGCATATAGCTCAATTTACAAGAAGGTTGATAAGTTATGTAAAATTAATAATTGCTCAGTGTATGCGTGCACAATAAAACTCAAGAGTTGGTTGCAAAGTATTGACCGATACTACTGAAACTATAATAAGCGCTTCAACCACAAATGCAGTCAATTTCTGAAGTGTCTACTGTCGATTTTAATTTTTCCCGACATTGTATTATGGTCTACATTTATTAAGCAATATAAGGGTCAGCTTCACCAGTTTCTTGTAAAGTTTTAGATAGTTATCGGACAAATAGCGCTATCCAACAAATAAAGGTGATATTAAGTTATTTCTGTTTCATCAAATTCCTGATAACCTAAAAGTCTAGAATTTGTGACCGATATGGCGATAGGCTTGCCACCCATCACATCGATCGGAATGCGCAATGCGAAAGTTGGTGCTTTAGTTGCACCTTCGCCTACCCCTTTGGGGATAAAAGGCTTGAGTGTGTATGTATAAATATTATAAAATGATTATGAGCCCTTAGGGTAGTTAAATATTCAGTCGTTACACGATGACGCACGGAAGTAATGAAGCTGCACATGCGCCCAGGATGCGCTGCGTCGAGCTCTATTTTGTATTTATTGATTTTCATGTCCAAACTGCTACTTTACAAAACATTTTCTTTTTACTGCTTAACTACACACAATAACTTTTTCAATAATCAAAATATTTTCATAGTATAATTTCGCGCGGCTTAATTTATATTAAGTCAACAAATTAATAAAACCAAAAATAATAACACAAAAAAATGACGTACTCACTCCACTAAATCCCTCAAAAAGGTGGCAACACTTCGCTTGCGGGAGAAGTACAGCAGTAATTCGACAAAAGTCTCTAAAACCTCGTCAGCGGCGGCTATGTCAGTGTTGGAGGAATTAGTGTTGACCGGACTCAAAAGACTAGGCATTTTGTACACGTTGCCTTTCCGCCTTTTTTAAAACACCAATTTCATTAGCATTGGTGTCACGGAGCGG
Organism: Sphinx pinastri; assembly: GCA_947568825.1. NCBI lineage: Eukaryota > Metazoa > Arthropoda > Insecta > Lepidoptera > Sphingidae > Sphinx > Sphinx pinastri. The sequence goes on along the minus strand of OX387614.1, from coordinate 2,018,543 downwards.
TATTCAGTAGGTGCGCGCGACTACTGACGGCCACCAATGCTCTCTCAGCTCTTGTGCATTTGCCTCCACCCCTTTAATGTATTGATCTAGGTATCAAATGCAGGTAAACTGACTTGCGCCTAGCAACGCACGAGTCACACCCTTTTTTTCCGATGTAACGATGCAACGAAGAAATCCTTTAGTAGTTACTAATATTTATTCAGTAAAGATTACTAAGGACATACAGGCTACATATTGGGTAATAATTAATACGTAGTTAATCGAGAGCGATTGAAATTAAAGCGTACTTTCGTAATTTTTCCTAGTCAGGTCTCTGTTGCCAAAATTCATGGCAAGCCATAATTAATTAAACTGTCAACACATGCCATAAATCGTATCCTATTATTCTGCAGGCGCATAGGAAATTAGATGAGAGGTAAACCTTATTACACTTATACAACAAAACAAGAGCAAACGTCTGGACATATTACAAATGCGCGCGCAGCGCGTCGGTAGCCATTTTAAAACGCAGTGGCCATTTTGTATTTAGTCGACCATCTTGATATGATTCATGAATGTAAATTTGTGACACAAATCATTGGAACGTTGGCAAAAAACAGGCCTAATTTGTTTTTGCGCTAATAAATAAAATTTACACGACAGATTTTAAAGTAAAATAAGAAAATTAGAATAAATAGAAGTGAAATACTATGCATTTCCACATTTTAATTATAAATGTACAAAAACCCATAACATTAAAATTGAAACAACAAAAAATATTGCTCTATGTAGCTTTTGAAAGGGCGCATTCTAAAACATGCATACTCTTTTTGAACAAAAATAATCTTTTAGCTCAGCAATTATAAAATAAAATAATTTACCAATTTCATGCTGTGGCCGCCGCGTCCTACTCCTGAGTGAAAAACGAACTAAAAATGTTAAGCCACTGTCACATAACTTTAATGTCCTCAAACATGATCATATTCTTTGAGCCTACTCTATTTAGATAGCAACCGCAGTGATACGCGCGCCCAGACCGACGTCCAAGCAAACCTCGCTACAACTGAGGGGTGACTTGCGAAAGCTCATTAGACTATGGGGCTACCCCTTACCAAACATTCGACGTATAATAATCTCCCCCTGTCTGCAAAAGAGGGAGTAAACAATGGATTATGTGAGCACCCTTCTGACCTTGAATAAAGTTACGAGAAACTGATGTTTCCCCTTATGTAGATACGCTAGACATATAATACTAATATTTACTTAACTTGTTTAATTGACCCTTTGTGCTATGTAGTGACATTCATTAGTAATCTTCGCAATTATTTATTGAAAAGTTTAAATCGTGTGGGTTGAGATAATTTATTGCTAGAAAAGTAATAACTAATTATCTTGATTAACTATTTACCATTACGTTCAGAAACATAGCATACATATATTATTAATAATCATACAGTTAATAAATCATTTCATATATTCACTTTTAACTTTATCACTAAAGAAATTATACGCCCAATTAATAAGTATGAATAATAATATTTTTAAATAAAATTGGTATAGTTAAATTAAACATTGTAATCAAATTACTCACCACAGGAGATCCTTTAAGAACGTCAGAACGCTTTCATCGCGGTACAAAATTAACATAATCTCAAAATAGAGGTCCAAAAGACGATCTATTTCCGCAATTTCAGCATCAGTAGAAGGCTTATTGGTTTTAACATTAGAAGACATGTTGTTTATTTCAGCATTTTTAATGATGTCTTGTATTTCAGCATTGGTAAGAATGCTCTTCATTTCAGCATTGGTAAGGGGTTTTGATAGTTTGGCGTTTGGCTTCTTAGTTTTGATAGAGGTGGTTGGCATTTCAGCATTTGTAGATGCGTTTGGCATTCGAGCACTAGCAAAATTGTTAGGCATTTTAGCATTCGTTGGTGTATTCGGTATTTTAGCATTAGCAAAGTTATAGGGCATTTCAGCATTTTTATCGATGTTTGGTATTTTAGCATGCGCAGGTGCGTTTGGAATTTCACCTGCAGTCGAGCCGTTTGGCATTTTAAGATCCGGAATTGCGTTCGGTATCTTAGCATTAGTCAAGTTATTTGGCATTTTAGCATTCGTAGTTAAATTTGGCATTTTAGGTTTGGCAGCGTTATTCAGCATTTTAGGTTTGATAGCGTTATTTGCCATTTTGGAATTGTTGGAGGATCTTGGCATTGTCACACACTAAACCTTTATTTTGTTGCACAACAATAAGGTTTTCCTACTATAATGTTATTACGCGACAGGTACTACGCAGAGACCTGAAAACGCGCGCGACTACCGACTATAAAACACCGACGTTGTCTGTACATTCATGCACCGCTCCCCACTCCACTATCGTATTTCAGGACGTCACGCCTAGTATTCTGTGCTGTGCATCGAACGAAATACTAGTCCTTAAGATTAGGACTATAGGTATCAAAATTTATGGGCACTAGGAATATACGTGGTATGGGGTAGTCGGTAAGGGGGTAATAACCGCTGCCCGCACGTTGCACATGCGCACGGGAGAGATCGGCAGCCATTTCGAAACGCAGTGGACATATTGATCCATCGAATGGTGTAATGCCAAAATGTACTGAGAGCATAAAAGTATTCTACTTTAAACTTCATGCAAGACATCGTAATAAAATACCAAAAACTATGCAGTGGGCTTAGAATGTGACACGAAGACGCAACTCGTAAAACGATGTCGTTTAATTTTGATGTTTGTGATTGATCGAGAGACCAATACGTCAGTCTCTCAACCAATCCCAATAAGACGAAACGGAGACGTGACGTGTTTTTTTGTCACATTCTAAGCCCACAGGTTGTCTTTCAGTAACCTATATAATCGACAATTATCCGTGTCGGTACATAAGCTATTACGTAAAAAAAGCGAGTTAAGTTATAGAAATATATAAGGAACCAGGGATACGTAATCGAATGTAAATCATAAGTTTTTTTAAAAGTTGGTATGCTGAAGGTTTGTATGCCGTACGCTTATCATGCAAAAGCATTTCAAAAGCATACAAAATGTAATTAATGACGAACTAATTAAATCTATCTACTTATACTACAATAAAGCAGTAGATCCCGGGGTGTCTGTACATTGCAAGAAATGTGATAAAGAAGAGTAATGGAAAACAAATCAGCCATTTTTATGATTCTTTTCTGTCTGTCTGTTTTTTTGTTTGTTTTTTACTGCACATCTCGAAAACTACTAAAGGGATTTCAATGAAATTTGGTATGGAGATAGTTTGAGACTCTAGAAAAGACATGCATAGGCTATTTTTTATCCCGAGATACTATAAAAGCGGGATTTTTATCCCGGAAACTTTTTCACACGGGCGGAGTCGCGAGAAAAGCTAGTATTATAATAATTTGATTTAAATACATGCAGTATTGTATATAATAACATATATATATATACTATGTATGTTTAGTATCCAAACGAGATGAATAGCTGGACATTTTATTTGTCGTAGAATCTTGTTTTTATTTCATTAATTGTTGAATGTGCTCAATAATGGAACTATGCCATCACATTCCAGAGTTTAATTTTGACCCCTAGGAATGATTGTATTACACGCCGATTTGAAAGGACATGTCCAAAAACGGGCCTGAAATTCTAAACAAGACAATTTATATATATTTGGATAGAACTCTTGAAAACTAACCTTTTGCAATAAATCGTTTAATTTTAAAGACCTCCGATTTTGAGATTTACGTAATTTTGTTTGGCTTGAAAACTACACTTTATATGAACATTTTTAAAAAAGTTGGTTATAAATGGAGGGGTCTAAAAATATTTTCTTAATGTATTTAAGTTCCATAATTTGCCCTTTTAATATGCCTAAAGTTTGATCCTTGTTAGATTTTGAGGCCCAGCACTCATACAAAGAGCGGACATCTCCTTTGAATTTGTTCAGTTACTTATGTGGCGCTGACGGTACATCAACATGGATTCAAATTTGGGACTGAAATATATTTAACACTGTCTTCATTATCTTCGCAAGTCCAATTTATAATGATTGCTATATATAACGTTATATTATTTATTTAACCAGGGGTAGCGTCACCTTCATGTAATAAATGCATGTTATATACAATGGGGTATCAACGCACACCGAATTACACACGCAGGGGTAGCGTCGCCCGTCATTTTGATATGCAATGTGAGAAGATGCATGAACCCCTTCCAAACCATTTATAAATATATGTATGTAAGGGTCCTCAACAGCTAATACGGGGAAATAAGAAAAAACTCGATATGCCCAAACGGGGAAATACCAAGGAATTAAATTCAGAACTCGAAATACGAGGTTCTCATACAAATCTTAGTCAGACACATTAACCTACAAACACGTAGTAAACTACGTCATGCCTCGGACAATTCATTCATGCTGTTTTATATCTTACACACTTGTTGCGTTACCTCAAAGTAAACAGACGCCATGTTGTTATACCCCAATAATAAAAAACGTAATACATACTCACATAATCAAGTCAATTATAAAGCACATTTATGTATAAACAATTAAATTCTTATAAAAAACTATAAACTCGTAATTCACGAGCGTGTAAGGGACGCGCGTGTTTGCACAAAGGATAGGCTACTGAGTCTGCGCTCTGCTCCCAAGCGTATTGATCTAGAGTTCAATTGTAACTAGTGAAACGCTAACTACCCCATTAGATGGGGGAGTGCATATGTGTATAAAATCGCAGTATTTTCATGACGGAGTAAATTTCGTATTCTATATCCCTATTAAATGATATCGATTAGCTATATTATCTGTAAACAAATTGTTTTTTTTTTTTATAGATTAAGGACGATTCCATTTATGCAGGTGCAACATATAGAGGGTTAAATTAATGTTTATCAACGAAATAAAATTTATTATGATATAATATATTGATATTTTTTAAATATTTAATTTGTACTCAAAATATATTCCATATAACTCTCTCATTATTTCATAAAAATATTCTGCGGGTTCAACTTATTGGTCGCATCTACAATAGTGTTTTAGATCTATCTCGTGGCCGTAGTTACAAATAATAATATATTATTTAGAAAAAAACATAGAATTGGTTAAAATGTAGTCGTCTCTATAGAATAGCTCTCGGGTAATTTAAATATTCATAAGGGGCATATAAAAAGTAGTAGGAATTAATTTATGTTCTTTTTTATCATACACTAAATGTTTAAAAAATTACTTCATTGCAGGTGCAAGAAACAATAATATAATATATCACCGCATTATTCGCAAAGCAAACACATATTTCTTTTCAATCCCTAAATGCAAGCATCGTCATTTTGAGAACAATGCATATCATGAATATGAGTAAAGAAATAGTTTTATTCGTTACTAGCTTTTGCTCGCGGCAATTCGCGACCCGCGTGAATAAGTTTTGCCATGATATAAAATAGCCTATGTCCTTCCCTGGGTCCCACTATCTAAGTAAGAAATTTCACCGAAATCAGTTTAGTGGTTCAGCCGCGCCGTGAAGACGTAACATATAGACAGAGTTACTCTCACATTTATAATATAAGTATGGAATTATGGATTTGATATTAACCTTAACAAATAAAATAGATAATATGTTCTTAGTATAATATAAATTTTTATGGGGTATGGGGTAAACGCATCAGCTTCCCGTGTCAGTCTGCATGCGCGATGCGCACATGTTAAGGGTAGTCAGCGTCAGCACTGCGCATGCGTGATTGTAGTTACCCATAACGTTCTGATGCACAATAGGCCAGTTTGAAATGCATACATTATTTTATAAGATGGTTTATATATCAATAAGACGCCATATTGAACATAGTTGAGGAACTTAATAATGTTTAAAATAAATCGCAAATATGCCAAAACAATGTGTGAACTAAAAAAAATTATAAAAATATCGTATTACGATATTTTTTTTACTATCGTTAACGTCAAAAAAAATAACCATAAACAATTTGTGGAAATAGAGCATTTTAAAAACCATCCAGCTTGAAATAATATTTCATCATATGCCAAAAACATTTTCGTTTTATTTTTAACCTCGTAATATTCATTTCAATAGACATATTTATAACGATTACCAGTAAATCATAATTAACATCAATAGATTTAACGAAACAAGAATCAAAGGCTTCAAATGCTCTAAATACCAATAGCCCAGCAAATTAATAAATCATATTTACCAATTCCATGCTGTGGCCGCCGCGTCCTACTCCCGATTGAAAAACGAACTAAAAAAGGTAAGCCACTGTCACATCATTTTAGTGTCCTCAAACATGACCGCGTTCTTTGAATGTACTCTATACAAAAAAATTAACCGCAGTTGCTTGCCTGCCCAGACCGACGTCCGAGCAAACCTTGGTACTACTGAGGGTTGGCCCTTCACAGAAGGTAGTATAAGTTCATCCCTACCCAAACCGGCGATCGATGTGCTAATAAGTCACGCACCCTTGTCGTTACCCCACGAGGCTATATGCTCAATCATCCGAGAGCCCCGCCCTTTTTGCCTCCGGGAAAACGCAGGGAATGCTGGGCTTTTGTTAAATTATTTAGCATATTATCGTGTCATGTAGTTGTAATAAATCTAACTTGTTTCTTTCACTACTTAATGTGGCAACTGAGAGGGATGATTTTATGTCTTTCGGAAAGTTTTGTACGCGTTTTACTTTTTTACTTGTGATGGCAAGAACGAATTTTATTTGTAGTTATAAACTACCCCGATGGCGTAGTTGTATTACGATACGACTGCAATGCTGTGGTCTCGGATTCGATTCCCGGGTCGGGCAAAATGATATTGGGTTTTTTTTCAGTATCAGTTCGGAGTCAGAATTTGTGCCCAATATGGCGATAGGCTCGCCCCCTATCACATCATGGTACGGAATAACGGTGAAAAGTGGGTGCACTAGCTGCGTCTCTGCCTACCCTTCGTGGATAAAAGGCGTGAGTGTGTGTGTGTGTGTGTGTGTGTGTGTGTGTATTAATCCTACTATAATATTATAAACGCGAAAGTTTGCAAGTATGGATGTATGGATGTTTGTTACTCTTTCACGCAAAAACTACAGAACGGATTTCGATGAAATTTGGCACACGGGTAGATTATGTCCTGGAATAACACATAGGCTACTTTTATCCCGGGAAAATATAAATCGGGACTTTTATCCCGGGAAAACTCATTCATGCGGGCGGAGCCGCGGGCTATAGCTAGTATAGAATAAAACCATACCGTACACATATCTTATAAGTGGAAAAATAATAATTAAATAAATATAATTATTACATCAACGAAAACCTTACTCGCAACGAAAATAAAAACATTCTTCATGAGCATCTATAAACCATAACGGAACCACGAACTTTAAAAACTCACAAATAATGTCAGTAATTAAAGGGGGGTCTGAATATTATAACAAACCATTTGGGAATGCATACTTTTCACTTGTTTGACCCTTGTTTTTCACTATATCGTTTGTAATATGTACTAATAATACACTCCATCATATGTAACAAATACAATTTATCCTAAAAGCCCTACGTCCACGTGCCGAGATATTCAAGGTTGAAGGGCACGTTTTGGGGTAAATACTGTTATGGGGTGGGTGGTAAAGGGGGCGCGTGATACGCAGTTATTACGGATGTGCACATGCTACCAATTTGACAAGAACTACCCCTATTTTATAGTAATTTGAGACTGCATTTTGTTATAGAGCTCTATTGGGGGCGAATGCAGTAATTCATCTGTACATATTATAAAACAGCAGAATTCGGTGTGTATGTACAGTCACCAGCATAATTAGCTGTACAAATTCAAAATTTCAAATCGCCTACATACTTTTTTGTTCTTACTAATCTTTTTTTTCTCTTCACAAAAATAAAATAAAAGAGACTTACTTTACTTCAAACAAAGAAAAAAAGGTTTAGGTTTATCTTAACGCGTATATAGGCGATTTGAAATGTTGATTTTGTACAGATATTTATGCTTCTGACTGTACATTGAAATAAAAGTAATAAAAGGGAATGACTACTTTAGAGTAATAGAACAGAAATCAGTAATTTTTAGAATCTATTTCTGTTTGTTAGCGCACATCTCCGAAACTACTCAACAATTTTTCATGTAGTTTTCACTGGTAGACAGAGTATAATTGGGAGCAGAATATAGGCGTTGTTTCATTGAAATCGGATATCGGAATAATTGACCTCATTTTAAGATATTTGCAATTTACAATTAACTTTTCAGGGTCCTATAGATCTCATTCCACGTAGATGCAATTATGGGCACAGCTATTTTAAAAAACCAAGGGCTAAAATGTTAAGGATTCTGCTATGGTATGAAATTATCAATGAAGTTTCGTTTTCAATGACTTATGTTTTGTCTCTGCACCGCTGTAGGATGACTGGTGTAAATTGCCTTTGGAAGTAAGGTTTCCTGTGCAGACCTTGAACAAAATTAATCAAATCATAGGTACTTCATGTTTAAAGTCAAACCTAGTTAAAAGTGTGTATTTCTCTTTCATAGATCATGGTCACAATTGAAAATTTTTCTTAATTTTTTTGGTGTATACTATTACATGAAAATGTTTCGCCTAACCCTTCGGGGCTGACATCATGAGCTTATGTACGCACTATGTACACAATATTATGTATGTATACTACACCAAATTGTTATTCGCATAAGAATTTATAATAGTATCTGGCTAATGCGAAATACGGATCAAATAATCCTGAACAAAGGGACCCTAGGCGAACTGCGAATCTCCCCTCGGTTTCAACATAATGCGCGGCACCCTTCAGCTTCATACGCATGCGCTAAAGTTAGGTCACCTGGGGAGGACGAACGAGCTGTATTGATTTGCGACCCTCGCAGACTCGCAATCTAGAAGGTTCTGCTATTATTATTGCGTTTTAAAATTTGTAATACTACATGTTGATCGCGGTTTCGCCCACGTAAATTTAAAATTGGCAGTAATTAAGCAATGTTTTAGAGTAATTGGCACGATCCGCTTAGTATATTTTTTTGTACACCACAGGTTATCAAAGTTAGCCGTTTGAATAAAGGAGATGTCCGCTGTTTATATGGGTGCTGGGCCTCAAAATCTAACCAAGCTCAAACTTTATGGATATTAAAGGGGCAAATATGATCTTTGATCCATTAAAAAATTGTAAACCCTTCCATTTATAACTAACTTTTTTAAAAACTTTAATTTTAAGTGTAGTTATTAAGCAAAATAAAATAACGTATCTCAAAATCGGAGGACTATTTTTACGATTTATTGCAAACGCCTAATTTTTGGGAGTACTATCCAAATAAATATAAAGTACCTTGGTTAGAATTTTAAGCCCGTTTTTGGACATGTCCTTTGTATAACTTATTTTACAAAAAGTTTTTTTTTATTTTTTAACAAAAAGAAGACGATTGTTTTATATTACTCATAAATCCATGTGTAAATTAGAAAAAAATAGGACTTAAAGTCATAATTTGTAGAAATGGCACGAATTAAACTAAATAGTCAATTTTTTCGAAAAAATATTAATATAATATCTCTGAAATGGTGGAACTTTTACCGAGGTCAAATTTTGTCATATGGTAGGATATGATGTGACCTATCCGCAGTTACAGGAATATCCTTCATTTCCTGGACACCCTGCCTACAAAGTATACGTTTATTATTAAGTTGGTAAGAATGTTGACTCAAAGGTAAATTAAATTATTTAGATTAAAATCCATTAATCTATTCGATTGTAATATAATAACGGCGTAAAATATATGTGCTGTTTGGAAACGCCTGTATGGAAACTGCAGTCAATATATTTTTATATTCAGTGCGATATTTATGGTTTTATGATAAATACATTGGCCTGACACGCACCGCAGCTCGATGTGACATTTCAAAAAGAAACGAATTACACATGGCTAGTAAATAAAAAAGCCCGACCCACTTTCTGACAAACCTATGAATGAAATATTTCATTATTTGGTACTCCATACTATATGATTTTATTACGCTGCACAAAAAAGCGTCCTAGGCCATCTGCGCGTCTGACCCTCGCGAGGTATCGATCAGGGCGTGGCACCCTAGATTTTCGCGTAGTCAGAGGGGTTCTAGGTTACTTAGACAACGGGCCCTTGGTTTAAAGGGAAATAACGAGTCCGTTCATTCTGTTACATTTTTATTTACATAATAACGCAATCTCAATAAATGTGTAGTCTTAGTGAAACCACCCATGGCGACATTTTAATGGCGATGCAATCATAGAACGGTCGCGATACAGTGTCATACTGTCGGGGGCAGTTAACCGTCGTCCACGTTCACGAGTCAGTCGGCTTAGAATGTGGTAAATAAACACGAAACGACTCCGGTTCGTTTTATTAGGATTGGTTGAGAGACTAACACGTTACTGACTTATTGGACTCTCGATCAATCACAAACATCAAAATTAAGCGACATCGTCTTACGAGTAGCGTTTTTTGCCACATTCTAAGCCCACTGCATCGCTACAATTGCGATGCTGCCGCGCTTCAGTAGCGATACAGACGCGATGAAAAAGCACAGCTGTCGCGACGCAATGTCGATACAGGTATTAATGTAAAGTAATCAACCGTCCCGAATTCAGCGGGAGAAATGAGAGAAAGCGAGGGAATGAGACATACGATGTTAAGTTTCATTATGTCTAGTAGTTACACTGGCTACAATGTCCTTCAAACCGAAACAACAGTGCATGCACACTGTTGCTTGTTGTTTTCTGTGCGTATGTACATTTGTGTAACGTTTTGTCAAGTTATGCCCGCTTACCAAAAGAAACATTATTACTGTTTGAAGCTTGATATCTCAAATTATACATTAAAATGTTATGGTTTTCATAAAATTTAAGTCGATATTATTAAATATTATATTATTATAGTATTACTCGCGTGAAAAAGTTTTTCCATGAACCAAAGAAAAGGACACAAATAAAAATAAACCACTTGAATGATTGGGTACAGCTTGTGAGGACATGCACATTTCAAAATGCCTTGAAAGTTGTAGTAATGAGAAAAGATTTCTTAGATTTTTTTGAATAAAATCCAAAAATTACTATTTTCTGTAAAGAATGATGCTTCGGGACTAAGGTTTTCATGCCAGACAATTAAATGATTACACAAAGTAAATCGAGTTTTGGCACAATTCATTTCAAAGATATCTTGATCGGGAAATCGTTTTCAACACTGGAATTCAAAAAATAAATAGAGGTCGTTTCCTTTTGAATATTTTAGATTAAACCAAATATAATAATAATAACTAAGGAAACATCACCAATCAGTGTCGCAAAAAAAAAAAAAAATGCCTCTTTTGGAGTTAATTCATGAAGTGTTCCATAATTTTTATAAACATTTAAAAACTAATGATTGTATCCCTACTGACCCAGATATAGATGAAGAGGATCCAGAAAATGAAAACATTTTTAAAGGCTTATAATATATAATCAATTATTACCTAGCAAAGTGGTGCTTTTTTTTACAATAATTGTTTTATCTTAACTTTTAAAAGGCATTTCTTTTACTTCTATTAAATAATTAAAATAAAAAATATTGTTTATTTTTATACAGACAAAATAAAATGATATGAGGCTTACTATTTTTTTCAATTGGTAAACAAATTGATAACTCCAATATTATCAAAATTAGAATGATTTAATTTCATTTCTTGTCATAATTCAACAATTGCACAAATAAACCTTTTAAGAAGTTACAGGCTTAAAGTGAAACTAATAACTCGATTTAAGTTAACATGACAATTTTTTTAATTGCGACCCAGTAAAATAATTGATATTTTGAACATATTATTATCAACATATTCACACCAGCCACGGATATATCCCACAGGAATATATATTAGATGCAATCCTTAACCTTGCATTGCTCAAAGAGAATTTACGAGACGCCGTAAACCATTGTAATTTTTTTACTATATACGTGTCGCAACTTGTAAGGTATAACAACCAAATACATACTACACAAGTGGCGTAAAAAGGAGTCTCCAGTCTTCCACAGTGGAGACGCGGGAGAAACCGTCCAGAATCTCTCACCAGGAGCATTCAAGATGTACAAGGCCGACACCAGTGACAAACAAGGCAGAAATATGGATCTTTAAAATAAACGTGGAATTTTAACCCATAATATTAAATGCCATATAAAAGCCGAAACATGGCTCTCAAAAAGACGTATAATTCAAGTTCAAAACATCATAATATGCCATACGAACACGAATAAAAATTATATCGAACAAAAAGACCCCAGACCATCTGTGCATGTCAGTTGAATGTTTATATAATTCAAAACAAAGAAAAGCCGGGACGGCTATGCCATCTGCGGTTTCCACCCCTCCTCGGTTCAAACGGGAGCCGCACCCTAGATTTTAGCGTTGCACGCATGCGCTATATTTAGGTCACCCAAGGATGACGCACGAGCTGAATTGACTTGCGACCTTTGCGGACCCTCTATCGAGAACATTCTGATGATATTATTTCGTTTTTAATGCAAACCAAAACATAAGTACCTACATTAATATACAGGACGTATCACGATAGACTGTTCAACTGAAGCAGGTCGATAGAGGACCTCAATATGTAGATTTTTGTAATTTGGTTATGAAAGTCGACTATGCTACTGAACTTCGTAATTAATGGTAATGTATATGTAGGTGTACAGTCATGATAATTTTAGTCGAATAAGAGTAATAGTTGGCCTTTCGAATAACCATAATAGTTAGAATCAGTGTTTAATAAATTTAGAAATAAACAATATTCTTTACGAAAGTTAACGAACTTCATAATTTTCCTCCAACTTTGAAGTGATCTGGAATAAGAATTTCACCGACGTTTTTTTCTACCTATCTACCTATTTTAAAAACTGTATGCATTCATGGAAAATAAGCCTTTTAAATTTCGCTACAGTAGTAGTGGGGCAACATGCCTAACAAGGAAGCTATTTTGAAGAAGTGCTTACAGGAATATAAGTTATCTATACATCTTGCATACATATAAATAAAATTGGAGTGTCTGTTTGTAATATTGAAATAACCGTTTTTTACTACATGTATATGAATATATTTATTTATTTATTTATTTATTTAATATTTATTTATTTATTTATTTGCATACTAAGTGTACAATAGTTGTTGTTACATTTTTTTGTGCTTATAACTTAGTAGCCCTTTCCAGACATTGCAAATTTGAGGGCGCTATATTAATACAATTTTATAATAATCTATATAAGCATATAAACATAGGATACCAAAGTAGTCTTTAAATTTATTTTTAAGATACATTGAAATTAAACTATTATAACGGATTTTATCGCGGTTTTTTATTTAATTTTTCTCCCGACGTTTCGAAGGCTTTGCAGCACTTCGTGGTCACGGGGCGGACTGAGCTGTTGGTGGTCCGAAAAGTTAGTGTTACAAATCTACCTTCAATTTACAATTATACAATTTAAAGATGTTAGTCATTGTTTGCGGTCCGGTCTACGCAGTAAGAGCTCACAATGTCTTGAGGTCTGGCAGCAGGTCTTTTGGGGCCCGATTTAATTAGATGTATGACCGGGTCCCAGGCTTGTGCAAGTTTCCAACCATCTTCTCTATTGAAATTAGGATGTTTTTTGATCTCAATAGCCTCGCGGATCATCCTAGGCAGGAATCGGTGTTCTTTGGCAAGGATTTGTGGCTTGTCGAATCTAAGGTAATGGTTGGAGCCTTCTTCTGAGTGTTCCGCGAGGCTATTGAGATCAAAAAACATCCTAATTTCAATAGAGAAGATGGTTGGAAACTTGCACAAGCCTGGGACCCGGTCATACATCTAATTAAATCGGGCCCCAAAAGACCTGCTGCTAGACCTCAAGACATTGTGAGCTCTTACTGCGTAGACCGGACCGCAAACAATGACTAACATCTTTAAATTGTATAATTGTAAATTGAAGGTAGATTTGTAACACTAACTTTTCGGACCACCAACACCTCAGTCCGCCCCGTGACCACGAAGTGCTGCAAAGCCTTCGAAACGTCGGGAGAAAAATTAAATAAAAAACCGCGATAAAATCCGTTATAATAGTTTAATTTCAATGTCTAACATTCGCGTAAACATAAGGAATCATTATTTAAGATACATATAAACAATACTTAATATTTAAGACATGTAATATTGTTTTATTTCTAAATTACCTTCAAGTATTCTTCTAATGTATAATTATAAAATTATAAAATGTCTGTTATGGGTCCTTTGTTACCTGATATAAACAAATAAATAAATAAATAAATAAATAATAGCAATTTTCTACTAGATATACTTTAAGTTTTTTGTTGAATATGGAAAGCTTTTGTTCTTTTTTAATTTCATCTGGTAGTTTATTAAACAATTTCACTGCCATGTAATACGGACTATTATAGAGCATTTTTGTTCTGGAGGGTGGTAAGTAAAGATTTGTCTTGTGTCGAGTGTTTATACTATGGATTTGAGTTATCGTTGTAAAGCTATTACAGTTCTTAAAAACATATGTACATAGATCTTGGATATACAAAGATGTTAATGTTAATATTCTATATTTAATAAAGTACGGCCTACAGGTTTGTGTATTGTCTATTTGGGCTATAATTCTCACACATTTTTTCTGTATAATAAACAAATCTTTTGCATTTACACTGTTTCCCCATAACATGACTCCATATTTCAACCATGAGTGAGCATAAGCATAGTATGCCGACAGCATACACCAAATATATATACGGTACATACACCAAAATAACATTTTTTACAATTTTTGTCTGTCTGTTTGTTTGTTCCGGCTAATCTCTGAAATGGCTGGACCGATTTTGACGGGACTCTTATTGGCAGGTAGCTGATGTAATAAGGAGTAACTTAGGCTACTTTTTATCCCGGGTGTGCTATTCTGGAATGCTGAAATCATAGCCGTAGCAAAAATGTGTCCCACGGAGGTATTTCGTACCATCCGTAAGTAATATTTTCTGGTTTATTACTATTTAATTGAAAAATGTATATTGATTTTCTATGTCAAATATGGCACAAAAATTCCAATTTAAAATCTTCCTTATAGCTTTCTTCATATGGTTAATTTTCGCAAACGAAATCAGTTCTTCTAGAATGATTTGTCACCAATTCATAATGTCACCGCTACTCAATTAGTGAATTCATGGTCGATAAAATATTATCGATAATTATAAATTTTTCACTGAAGCTCTATGTTATACAGAAAAATACGAAAAGTTCTCTGATGCATGATCCGCTCGTGATGCATAGCAACCATAGGTTGCTATAATTAATTTATGTAACAATACAAGATTTTTTATTTTCAGTTTTCCAAAAGATCCATTTATAAAGGAAATATGGATCAGTGCTATGGGAAGGTTAAATTGGTTTACTTCCAAATTTTCTGTAATATGTTCAGAACAATTTGTGGAAGATGACGTAATTTAAAAAAAAAGCGGCCATAAATATTTAAAAGCGAATGCAGAACCTCATATAAATATTCTCATTCGTCAATCAGTAAGTACTTATAAGAAAGCCACACACCATTATATTTATTTTGTTGTTTTATTTTACTACATATTTTTATTAAAAAAAAGGTTATTATTTAAAAATAACCTTTTTAATCTTATATTATCTTATTAATATTATAAATGCAAATGTTTGCAAATTGGATCTTTGTATGTCTGGATGTTTGTATGTTTGTAAGAAGTAAACCTGGAAACTACTGAACAGATTTGGATGAAATTTTGGATGAAATTTAGATCATAATATCCTGGATTAACACATAGGCTACTTTTTATCCTGGTAATTTGCTCCCATGGGATATAATGGATATTTTTTCTATGCATCGTACTTTGTTTTAGGGACTTTTGTAGCGGGAAAAGCTTTTTATTGAGGCAACACCTAGTTATAAATAATTGTTTTTAATTATATAATAATGTGCCTGACTACTTCATAGTTTAAAGACATTTGATCATCTATGTTACTTGATATTATATTATGAGTATCACTTGATGTCTCATTGTTAATGATATTTTTTAGGCTGGTGGTTCCTAAAGGGATCCTGAAATCATAAACTTAAACGCAGGCGTATCTTCTTCAAACGAAGTACAAGAAATTGTTGCCCCCAAAAAGCGAAAAATATTACTGAGTCAGCGCCAGATACATTTTTTTTTTTTGTAAGAACAATAACCATTACAACCCAGCCTCGGCAGCGACTAGACTCGTATAGCCCGCTTGCTCTATAATGCATCTTTTGAGTTACAACTTTACCTTTTGTCATCTTTCCATAAACGAATAAAGCTAGCGACTGTCTTATACCCTTTGGACTTAATCTATACTAATATTACAAACAGGAAAAATTTGTAGTTTTGTATGGTATAAATTCAAAACCTACTGGACCGATTTAAAATTCTTTCACCAAATAAGGCTACATTATTAGCTAGTAACATAGGCTACTTTTTATCCCGGAAAAATATAAACCGGGACTTTATCCCGGAAAATCGTTTCTTGCGAGTAGAACCTCGAGCAAATAAGTATGCGGATAGTTTGAGACCCAAGTAAGGCTACTTTTATCTTTTTATGTTTAAGGATATGTCCTTACATCACTTCATATAATAAAACAAAGTCCCCCCATCACATCTGTTTGTCTGCCTGAACGCGATAAACTCAGAAACTATCGAACGGATTTTCATACGTTTTTCACCAATGGACGGAGTGATTCAAGACATAGCTTTATGTGTATAATACATACATATTTTGTACGATAGAAAAATAAATGTAGTTATATAATATTATGCTTCGCTACCTGGGCGAAGCCGGGGCGGGCTGCTAGTATAACCTATTAAGAAAAAGCATTCATATTACAGTCAGTCCTGTGAGTTATAACGCGATTTTGTTTTTACAGTAAAAATTTTACAGCAGTGAAATCACTATGATAAGTATATATATTCATTATAATTTATTGCAAACTAGCTATATTAGCTGTGAAGCTGATATATGTAATTTAACATACATATCTACAGTATTGAAATTCTAAATTAGGAATTTGAAATCTATACTTAAAATTTAAAATTTAAAATAAATTTTAATTTACTGAGTCAATATTTTATTCAAACCAAAAACTTTTCCAGTGCTTATCAAATTAATATAATTTTGTGATAAGTCCATGTCATTTATTAATGTTAGTTATGATTTTTAGTTATAAAACAAACACCATCGATAAGTTTACAAAAGGTATTGTATGGGTGCAACAATATTTCCGACATGCTAGCGCACTGTGTGTCATTCAATAACATTTCTTATTTTAAAGGATATAAGAGCTCTTATGATAAACGCCATCTAGCGCGGAGTAGCGGTATTACATCGAATTAAAATCAAAATTTCACACAGCAGAAAAAATGTCCTATGAACTCGTGTTTTATAATATGAATTTTATGCAATGGGAATAACGTTTAATTTAATGCAAATTATTTTGTGTTATAAGTTTTATCGCGATTGCTCATTTAGGTCAATCATAATGAAGAGATCATAGTATGTGAATAATATGCATGTGTGAGTTTGGCGACACTGGTTTTCTTAGTAAATTGATACTATTGTCTCTCCTTCTTATCTTAACTCCGTGGGGTTAACAGAGGCAAATAAATAAGAAGGTTCACATTCGACATCTTTGAACTGGTGGAATTTAATTACTAAGAATACCTAATGTTCATTGTCTGGCAAAGCAGATTCACAAAAGTTTTCAAGATAACTTATTCATAATAAAACCAATTGCCGATTTACATTCGAAGGTTGCAACGTCGCAAGTAAAACCCGATGAAAAATCCATAATGAATCACCAGCGGACAAATATCTTCGGGAATAAAAATGATATCGAGCAAGAGAGGAATTCAGCAATAAAGAATGGTCAAATACTTGCGTTGCAGATTTTTATTATGAAGTTTACAATGATTGTGACGCAGTTGGCAATAAACGCTGAAAATATCGCAAAGCTTGGGCTAGCATATATCGCGATTCCAATTTCGAATGCAAGTGTCGAGCGCAAAAAGTCTATTTACAATTTTGTTAAAATAAATAATGGAACTGGTTGTCTTTTGACATGCTTCAAGGTGTGATTGCTGGGTCGATACACGTTGCAACGTAATGGTGGGTTTCATGATTTTTGATCCACCAGGCAAAATATTTAGTATCTAAATGTAAGAATTTAAAAATTCAGGACAAGAAAATTAAGCGAAGCGAAGTCAATGTATAATTTATAAAAATAAATAGAAAAAATGCGAAGTTTAAATGTCTGTTTTTTGAGTTTTTCAAGTTGTTTCGGTTTTAGGGGTACTAGACTTGCTTTTTTGCAAAAAAAATACGTGAGAAATTTGACGTTGTAAAAGTAAATGCAGAAGAAAACGTTGGTATTAAGTAATGGGCTAAAACTTAATAAAAAAATACAAGGACAATTATAATTAATGACTATTGCGTCGATTTCACCGCTTGCGGATCAATGGGAGGAAAAAACCAACCGAAAAAGTAATTTGTAAACAGGTCAAGCAAAATTTGTCAATCCAAAGGTAGTAAGTTGTAAAGTTACCGCTTATATCACATTGGCGAATTTTACTTGATCACGGATGTGAAACATGGGCATAGTCAAACAAATTGACCTTAGTAAAAAAAAATATCAAACCAAATGACAAAGACATATATGCAATTCACTTCTCGATTGAACTATTGATCTGGGTGTGGCACTTAGACTGCAAAGCGCATGTCCAACGCTGCAGGAGACCTAGGTTGCCTAGCAGCGAACCCCCTCGACCTAATTGCAAGTGGGAGCCTAAACCACCACCTACCCACCCCTATCTATGGAAATGTACTGAGGGGTGTGCATCGAGGTAGCGAACAGTGGCTTATTATAATTGAATATGCAATTTCGAAAAGGGCACGTAGTACTGCATATTTTCGCAAATATTTATTTTTATATATATGTAACGTACTAATAAAGAAACTCTCAGCATATGGTATCACCGGGCACTTATTGAAGTGGTTAAAAACATACGTAACAGATCGAAAGTTTTATGTTGTGGCAAATGGTTATCAATCTGAAATCAAATTCATTACATCTGGAGTTCCACAGGGTTCACACCTGGCTCCTATACTATTTAATTTCTTCATAAATGATCTGCCCTGTTGGTTTCGCTTCTCAGAATGTTACTTGTACGCAGACGACTTGAAAATAGCTAGAACTATCAAATCATTAGATGATACACAGCTCTTGCAAAATGATCTTAATCGACTTGTAGAATGGTGTAGAGTTAATCAAATGGAATTGAATTTCAAAAAATGTTACCACATAAAATTCTCTAGGAATTTTCATTGTGTGAATTCCGACTACTTTTTAGATAATAATATAATACAGGAGGTGGAAACATTCAGGGACCTAGGAGTCATCTTTGATAAAAAAATTACATTTATTCCGCACATTGAAGACATAATAAAAAAAGCAAATAAAATGCTAGGGTTTGTAATAAGAAATACCAAGGCTTTCAAAAATAATGGTTCAAAAATATTGCTATACAACAGCCTGGTGCGGAGTATCCTGGAATACTGTAGTGTTGTATGGAGGCCACATTATGCTGCACATGCGCTACGACTAGAAAGAGTCCAGAAGCGATTTTTGTGGCATCTAACGTATTCTAATGGTCAATGTAAGCAACTCTCAACTTACAACAGCCGCCTGCAGTATTTCAGGATGCACAGACTAACTTGTCGAAATAACCTGGCTGATGCGCTCTTTCTCTATAAACTGGTCCGAAATAAAATCGATTGCCCTAACTTATTGGCTCAAATAAGGTTTTCTGCGCCTTCCCGATATCCTCGAAATAAAATAACACCTCTCTGTCCTCCTCTACGAAGGACGGTTCTAGGTGCAAATTCACCAATACCAAGACTCTGCAAAATCTTGAACAGCTGTAGTGATATAACAGACTTCCATAATGACAGTGTTGGCAAATTTTGTAAAAATATTATCGAGCATTTCTCAAAATAATAAGGAAATTCAGAATCTGTGTTTATTTGGAAATTAGTGTGCATAATCTATGTTTTAGTTTGAAAGTTGTACTGTTTTTGTAAATCTAGTTTTCCGATTAGTTGTTTTATATGTGATGTTTAGTCCATTATCGTTAATTATTACATTTATTTGTCCTGATCATCATTTTTGTGCATGTGGAACTAGCCTGTAAGAAATTGTTACACTTATAAGTTGTATTGTATCTTTCCGTTATAAATTGTATTGGTGTAAACAATTGTTGGCTAGTCAAATAAATAAATAAAATAAATAAAAATAAAATAAACGTAAAATAACTACCTTTTATTCTCAGAATGGGTCCATTTCGAGTATTTTCAGTGCAGTCATAATTTCGAAAAAGGCACATCTAGATGTTTTTGCCTTAACACGTTGGCTGCGTTATCGGGTCAAATCGACCTGTTGTGCAACTTTCCTACGGTGCGGTTGAAATAATGTAAAACTTCCCGTTTCATTTTTTAATGGCTATAAATATGACCAATATACTTTTGTGGTTGTTTTTTCAAAATATGAAAACTTTATGTAAATGAAGATATAGGATTTTTTCGACCTTATTCCGACTATAGAGATTTTTCCGTCGGGTGCGTGTATCGGCTCAAGAGGACCTAAATGACCTGATAACCGCACCATATTGGTGCATAAGTTTCATTAGTACTGTATTTGAATGCGGATGACAAATGAAGTTTGGAAAGGACAAAAGACGTTAGACAAAAAAAACAATTTACTTGGAAACTATACTTCTATTTTGAATAAATCCCACCAATTTGTGGGCACATCCGGGATAGTTTGAAATAATTTAACGGGCAAACGACGCAAAACACAAGACGCGAACGACGAAACAGAAGACAAATATTCCAAAATTGCGTCATCTGCACCACACCGCGCGTCATCCTAGAAGGCACCACGTCAGAACAAAGAAACGAATCTAGCACAATGTTCCAACTGGTAGAAGGAAATATTTTAAAGAGACCTACTCATGCGCGAAATGTGCACTTGACATTGAAGACAGCGACGAAATCATTGGATGGTCCGACCAGCAGCTTCTCATCATGGCGCGCCGATTGTTAGCGGGAAGTGCAACCTTATGTTTACACATCTAAAAGGTACAAAAAGACTTTTGATGAATTAAATATTATGAAAAGAGTTTCTCAACGTTATTAGTGTCAAAGCGATGAAAGATATAATGTCCTCGCGTAATAAAAGACATGATGTGGACTATAAAGGACCTCGCTAAATGCACTAAATTCCATGATTACGTGAGTATTAAATATATAATTCATGGCATAGTTTGCAGCCCATAGCCATGTGAACAAAACCGTATTACACGGTATAACTACATATCCAGTGCTGAAAGAAATCCTTACAATATACGAAAACATGAAAAAGGCTCAGTTATCTATGAAAAATGTTCAATACATTGACTGCTCTTGACATAAGATCCAAAACTTGATAAGAGGTTGATAGCTCATTAAATTGTTTTGGCTGCTGTAACAAAATGCGAGAAGGTAGCACACAGATTTTTACCATTAAATAACTACTCAAGACTACCTTAAATCTTTACAGGAAAAACTTAATCAAACTCCACTCAAGATTAATTAAGGAATGTGCCACTAGATGGAAAAGGATTTTTGTATCGACACCTTAGAATGGTCGTTATACTGATATATTCATAGACCTAAGTTATAATGAAACAATTACTGGATGTCCTAATAATAAATAAATAAATAAATGAATAGAACATATCTTTATTCATAAAGTACAATTCATATACACTTAACCTGAATAGGTATTAGTAATTAAATCCATCCAAAGGTTGTCTGTAAGAAATTGCGGAATGCGATAAGACCGCCAATTGTACTTGTGTTTTTATCATCTTAGTTTTATTTTATGTTTATACATTCACCTTAGTATGATGTACAATAAAGTGTTAAATAAATAAATAAATAATTAGGACCGCTTATTGAAACTGGGTATTATGAAAATACGTTTAGCGCTACCACATATAAAACATCGTGCTCTCCTTGTCATCCATTAGAAATTGACTGCTCCTGCACGTTGCAATGTTTGGACGCTAACGTCAATCATACTGAGATTGCCAACCGAAGTAAATAAATAACCTAACTATCAAACAAAGGACCCTAGACATCTATTGAAATCGCTTCCGATTGAAATATTGATTTGGGTGTGGCATTTATACTGCAAAGCGCAGGTCTAGTACCGCAGCAGACCTAGGTTGCCTGGCAACGCATCCCCCGACCTAATTGGACGTAGGCGAAACACCCGCCATCCACCCATCCTTATCGTTAGGGGTGCGTGGAGAGTGCGTAGGTGAAAATGCAATTTCTAAAAGGGCACATCTGACATATTCATCTCACAAAAGTCTTTGACACTGTCTCGGTCTCCATCCTTTTATCCAAAATGGAACGTATTGGTATACGTGGTATTGCGTTCGATATCTTTACTAGCTATCTAAGGAATAGATACCAACATATTAAAATAGGTGAGGTGATAAGTAATGGAGCCAAAATTGAATATGGCGTTCCACAGGGAGTATCTTGGGACCGAGATTATTCCTTCTATACATAAATGATCTTTGCTGTTTATCTCTTCCAAATTGCACGGTGTTTACCTAGGCTGACGATACAGATCTCGTAATACATGGAAAAAACTGGAGAGAAACGCAATATTTTGCTCAGGCAGCAATAGATGCCGTGGCAGTATGGCTAACTAAAAATCTTTTAACATTAAACATAGACAAATCTAAAATAATTTCATTCTATATAAGTATTCAATCTCAACCACACATTCCTATTACAATTAAAGTTCACACATGTCCTGGTCGCACTCAACATCCCACTTGTTCTTGTACTTTATTATGAATAACGTCGAGACGGTGAGAAAATTATATGTACTACAGTGTATACTAAGAAAACACAGAGAACCATTAATAACATCCGAAAAGCGTCGAGCTGACATTGTATTCCCTCCTATTATCCATCATACCAACTTTATGAAATACCAGTTCTACTATCTTAGTTCTGCACTATACAATAAAATAAATAAAATTCTCTCAATACATAAACTTAACAAACACACAACTAAAAACAAAGTACAGCCATGGCTCATGGAACAAACTCATGATAACATAAAAAACCTCTTCTCTACTTGAAATTTGAAAATACTTCTACACACTACACACACCACACACACAATTTGCACGCACACACACATTACCTACAATATAAGAACTGAGATTTCCATAGCAGATTAAGAGTCCGAAACATGTAAAATAATACTTACCTACCAATTTTGGTATTTATATAGATATAAATCCCAAATCATGTCACTTATAGTATTTTTAAGTCAATATTATACTTGCGGAGAAACACTGTCGCCCAAAATACAGGTTAAACCTAGTTTGGGTGCCAGGGGACCAAAACCTTATGTTAAAATATTTTTGGGAAATAAATAAAAAAAAATGTCATATACATCTTTCCTGATGCTGGCTGACTGTGGAAGACGTAGAAAGAAGAGAGGAGCGCGTGGTGCAGAATCTACAATAATGAATATTTTCAAAAAGAAAGCAGTACGACAGCGATCAAAAATCATTTGAAACAGAACAAAAAAAAACATTTTTACTATAAAGCCCCATGAAATCAATACAGGACGCAATTAACAAATATGCATTGATATCATCTTCGCGCAAAAACATACCATTTGAGATTAAGCATATGCCAGTTGAAGAATTTATAGAAAAACAAAACAAACAATAAAGTTGGAAGGTCCTTGACACTAGACAAACCAAACGTGAAATGATTAAAAAGCATTTACAGGTTGCGACTATATATATATATATAGCTGTATTTTTCAAGAAAGGAAAAAAAAAGTGTCGTTATCCTGAAAGACTCATTTACAGACATAGAAGATGGTATTCCCAATAATCTCCTTCTCTCCGTTGTCCTAACATACCTGGCTCCTTTTCAAACCCAGAGCATGTCAACAAGTAGAGTAGCTGTGGCCGGACCACCCCCAGTACAGAAGACATCGGAAAAGATTGACTAGGGGATACTAACATTGACATTGACCTTCTTGTTGACTGGCCAAACCTGTAACTTCTGACAATTTTCAAATATCCCAATCCCACCAATCCCATCACGTGGCAATAATCAACAAAAACATAAGAAAGATGGCCACAGCGGAACTTGGCGAACTTTCTGAAGACATCAAAAACAAACTGGGACAACTAGGATACCCGGTCAGTAGGCGCAGGTCTAGACAGGAGTCGGATTTTGAAGAGGAGGAGGAGGAGGAGCCTTAGAGCGAGGAGACCACTCAGGAATCAGGTTGTGGAACTCTCTTAGAATGTAAGTGTCATTCAGGATCACTAAGAAAAAAACAGGCTATTCCAAAACATGTCAGAGTGGTCTTTTGTATTAAATTTAATCAAAGGTTATGGATAAAAGACTTAAAATAAACATCGTTCAATGGAATGCACAAAGTATACGCCCTAAACTCCATTCTCTAAAACAACTTTTGAACCGTGATACAATTCATATTGTATGTTTAAGTGAAACTTGGCTTGAACCTAATAGTCAATTTAAGGTCAAAGATTACAACGTTTTTTGGTAAAGACAGGGTAGACTCTTGTGGGGGTGTAGCAATACTGACACATAAATCTGTAAAATCTCAGCTTCATCCTGTTCATGTAGCTAATTCCGGTATAGAGATATTATAGTTGGCTTAAAATCTTTAATTGTGATTATATTGAGAATGATTTCTCTATTTATTGTCCTTCTAAAGATCGGACATCTCAGTCCGATAGGAAAAAAACCTCTTTAGTTACTAATAAAACAGTCACTATGGGAGACTATAATGCTCATCATACAAATTGGTCAAATAGATTAGACTTACGAGATTCTCAAATATTTGACGCCCTCTTAGATAATAATTTCGTATATTTAAACGATGGCACGGCGACAAGACTGAAATTAGTTAACGGTATTTTTACAGCAATCCTCCCCTGATATAACTGTAATGTCTGCAGATATTTCGTTGAAGATTAATTGGCAAGTTTCAAATAAGACGCTTGGCGATCATCTTATGATTAAAATGTCCTCTTATATTCCATTCTCTCTCTAACTCCAAAAAACGAAATATTAAGCTAGCAAACTGGCTCTCCTATAAAAAATATTTAAAAGAAACTAAAAGACTTTCAAATTTGCGATTCTGACTTACAGGTAAGCTATAATTCATTTATTGACGTAATAAATAGGGCTAATCATCTCTTTACCATTTTTTGGATTTGGAAAATGCTCACAATAATGTAGACATAAGGAGTATACTTACAACACTAGACAACCTTGGAGTTGGCGCCGTGCTTTGCAATTATCTTTGGTTTTACCTTAAGGAGAGATGTCTCAATATTGAAGGAGTTGATTACAATATTTTTAGATGTACACGTCGGGGACTCGCTCAAGGTGATCCTATGTCCCCGTTGCTATTTAACGTCGCAACTATGCATATATGTAAAGATTTTCATAATGTAGGCATATCCCAGTTCGCTGACGACTTCGTCCTGTATGGCAACTCAAATATTATATTGGAGGCTAGATCTCAAATTCAAATGACTCTGAATGCCCTACATGACATGTGTCATTTAATAAATTAAACTTAGATATATGCCCATCTAAAACATCAACTTGCACAACCGTCCCCTCGAAGTTGTAGACCATGTGAGATATTTGGGACTGTGGCTGGATCGTCCGCTTCGATGGCGCAAGCATATTTCTGAAGTGTCTGAAAAAGTATTTAAATACCTTAATATATTTAAAATCCTAGCCGGGTCAGGTTCGGGGGTGCACCCATAACATCTGCGAATGTTGTATATTTTACGATAATAGTCCCAGGACGTTCTTAACCAAACTAAATAGGGTCCGAAATCAAGCCATGCGGGTTATAGGTGGTTTCATAAGAATTACCCCCATCCATGTGATGGAGAGCGAGCTAGGTCTCTATCCTTTATACTTACGCCTTAGATACCTATCTGGAAAATATTTATAACGTTGTAAGGCTGCTTCAAACGCCCACCTCATTGAAATAGTATCAGAGTTAGGTATTTTATACAACAACCATTATTGGGACAACAAAACGAAACCCCTGTTGCCCCAAATACATGAAATTATAAATAATTTGACACTATACTCCTCAAATAAATTTGGCATATTTTCTATACACTTGGGTAACGAATTGTAAGAAATGGAACGCAATTTGTAGTTTAAGATTCCTGCCGCATGACGGCGTCACTGTCGGCGGCTACGTAAAACTCACCACTTTAACGGATTATTGTGCTCAGTTCTTGCAACCGTTTTGTAACTTTATATTAAGTATCTAATACAGAATCCAATATCAAATATCTGTACTTTATTCCGTGAATCTCCTACATGGTAGCAGAGCGTGGTTCAGAATAAAGTAATATCAGTGATATCGAAGATTCTCCGAAAGTATAACTTGTACCGGCCATTTTGTGTTATATAGAATACGTTATACGCGTAACCGTTATGACTTCGCATAATATGTTCAATCTGGAAAAATTGAATGGTCGCGATAATTTTGCCACCTGGAAGTTTAGTGCGAAAACCTACCTTGAACACGAGGGACTATGGAATTGTGTGGAACCCGTAGCAGAACAAAAAGTAGATTCGGCGAAAGACATTTTGGCTAAGTCGAAGCTTATTTAATTGATAAAATCCCAGAACTATGTTCACATACAGGACTGCAAAACCGCAAAAGAGGTATGGACTAACCTACATAAAGCATTTGATGATAATGGGCTTACCAGAAAAGTCGGTTTACTCAAGGAATTGATAAACACATCCCTCGAGTCTAGCAGTGGTATAGAGGACTATATCAGCAGAATTATGAATGCTGCGCATAAATTGCGGAATATCAACTTTGATGTAAACGACGAATGGCTTGGCACGTTAATGTTGGCTGGTCTGCCAGATCAGTATAAGCCTATGATTATGGGACTCGAAAACTCCGGAATTAAAATTAGTGCAGACCTAATTAAGACCAAACTCTTGCAAGAAATAGAAGTTAACGATTTGAATAGTGCGCTTTACTCACATGCAAGAAAAGGAAAACATAATCCGCATAAGTCTAAACTCACTAAGACAATCAAAGGTCCAAGGTGTTACAGTTGCAATGGTTATGGACATTTTGCAAAATATTGTCAAGATTCAAAGAAGAAAAAGGAACATTACAAACCAGAGAGTTCTAGTTTTGCCGCAGCTTTTTTGGTCACTAGTGGTGAAAATCATAAACAATGGTACATTGATTCCGGTGCATCCATGCACATGTGTAGTGACAAAGAATGGATGTATAATATCCGTGAACCATCAGTTAAAACTATTACAGTGGCCAACAGTGAGCCATTGTCTGTAAAGGGGATTGGAGAAATAAGTGTCAACATATCACAGGGAGGTAAAATTTTATTAAAAAATGTGTTATATGTGCCTGGACTTGCAGCCAATTTAATATCAGTCAGCACTATCACAAAAAATGGATATAAAGTTATTTTTAATGAAAAAGGATGCAGTATCAATGATATAAATGGAAGACTTATATGTTCAGCTACATTAAGTAATAAATTATATGCTTTGGATATGCAGTCAAAGAAAGAGGCTGTTCACTTGGCATCAAGTAATCCCAATGATGTAAAGTTATGGCATCTTAGGATGGCACATTTGAATTTTTCAGATTTACAAAAGTTACCAAGTTGTGCTGAGGGGGTTGAGCTGGAAAAGGGTGACCGAGTTAAGGTGCATTGTCCAAGCTGTCTTGAAGGTAAGCAGACAAGACTTCCGTTCAAACATGTTGGTACAAGGGCAACAAAACCTTTGGAATTGATTCACTCGGACTTGTGTGGCCCAATGGAAAGTACATCTTATGGAGGTATGCGATATTTTATTAATTTCATAGATGACTATACCAAAATGGTACATGTATATTTCACAAAAGATAAGCTTAGTATTCTAGATATTTTTAAGGATTTTAAAAGGAGAGTAGAGAATCAACTTGACTCTAAAATTAAAATATTAAGAACCGATAACGGAAAAGAATACTGTAATAATAATTTTGAGAGATACTTGGCTAATTGTGGAATCATACATCAGACTTCAACTCCATACACCCCCCAGCAGAACGGATTAGCAGAGAGGATGAATAGAACACTTGTTGAAAAGGCTAGATGCATGATATCCAATGCTAATCTAAGTAAACCTGTTTGGGCCGAAGCCATTGCCACAGCCGCTTATATTGTAAATAGGTCACCAACCAAAAGTCTTGGAGAGACTACTCCATATGAAATGTGGACGGGACGTAAACCAAAATTGTCTCACATGAGAATATTTGGTTCCGAGTCGATGGTGCATATCCCCAACGAGAGACGGCAAAAGTGGGATAAGAAATCTGAAAAGATGATCTTCGTAGGTTATTGCGAAAGCACAAAGGGATACCGTGTCATGCACCCTAAGACACATCAGATAATAAAAAGTAGAGATGTAAATTTTTTTGAAAAAACTGGTCTATGTGATGAATTTCTCATTTCAGCCCAATCAACAAGAGAGGAGAAATTGGAGATATCAGAAATGCCAAAGGACTGTAATACAAAGCAAGACGAGCAACGGGAGGACCCAGACATTACTTCTCAGCCAACATGTAATTCTAGTTTGGAAGAAGCCGATAATGACACTGGCAGCAGGTATGAGACTGATACAGATGATCTTGATGATACATACCATCCCCCTAAGCACATTACAGTTCCGGTGGTGAACACTAGAATGATCACACTGAGACCACGAAATAAAGTTGACCATGATAAAAAGGGTATGTTATGCTTTTATACCAATCTATCTGATCCTCAGACAGTAGAAGAAGCGCTATCATCTTCAGAAGCTAATGAATGGAAACAAGCAATGGACAATGAGATAAATTCTTTATTGAAAAATGAGACATGGAATTTGGTAGGCCTCCCTTCTGGAAAAACTGCATTGCCATGCAAATGGGTCTTTAAAAGAAAAACCAATCAACAAGGAATTGTCATACAATATAAAGCAAGACTTGTCATAAAAGGGTATGCGCAGAAAAGGGGTGTGGATTTCCAAGAAGTATATTCTCCAGTTGTAAGATGGACATCCATCAGGTATTTATTCGCTTTAGCTGCACAGCAAGACCTTCATGTTGAGCAAATGGATGCAATCTCAGCTTTTCTACAAGGATCAATAGATACAGATATTTATATGATACAGCCTGAAATGTATAAAAACGGAGATAAGGTGTGTCATTTGAAGAAATCAATATATGGCCTGAAACAAGCCAGTAGATTATGGAACATTAAGCTCAGTACAATCTTAAAAGAAATGGGCATTCATCAATCAAAAACTGACCCATGTGTATACTATAACATCAACATGGGAATTTACCTTGCAATCTGGGTTGATGACATTTTATTATTTGCTTCTCAGAAAGAGACAAAAAATATTATAAAGGAAAAATTGCAACAGAAGCTAAATATGAAAGACCTAGGCAAAGTAAGCCAATGTTTGGGTCTTAATATAACCAGAACAAAAAATTCAATTATGCTAGACCAAGAAAAGTACATTAAAGAGATATTGCGTAGATTCAACATGTCAGACTGCAAAACTGTTAAGACACCTGTGGAAGTTGGATTGAAGTTTTGTGAAAACACAGAGCATGAAACATTTGATTGCCCATACCAGCAAGCTATTGGAAGTCTCTTATATGTTGCTCAAGGAACCAGACCAGATATTTCATATATTGTAAATTGTCTAAGTAGATTTAACAAAGAACCAATGTCTGAGCATTGGGCAGCAGTAAAAAGAATAATGAGGTACTTACAAGGCACAAAGGGGTACAAACTTACATATACCAAGAATGGTAATGAAGAAATCACAGGTTACTGTGATGCAGACTGGGCAAGTGACACCCATGACCGGAAATCGTGCACCGGTTACGTTTTTATGTTTCAGGGTGGAGCAATCTCATGGTGTTCCCGCAAACAACGGACCATCGCTCTGTCCACTGCGGAGGCTGAATATATGGCGATGGGCAGCGCGGCGCAGGAGGCGCTTTGGCTGCGACAGCTGCAGGCTGAGCTCGGGCGCGACTCCGGCACACTGCACATATACAGCGACAACCAGAGCGCTATCAAACTATCTGCCAATGATTGTTACTTACCCAGATCAAAACACATAGACATTAGATACCATTTTCTTAAGGATCATGTTGTTAATAATTCGTTAAAATTTTGTTATGTCAAAGGTTGTGAGAACATTTCTGATATTTTAACTAAAGGAACAACAGTAGAGAAACATGTATATTGTGTTACTAATATGGGATTGCGTTCCGGGGTGGATGTAAGAAATGGAACGCAATTTGTAGTTTAAGATTCCTGCCGCATGACGGCGTCACTGTCGGCGGCTACGTAAAACTCACCACTTTAACGGATTATTGTGCTCAGTTCTTGTAACCGTTTTGTAACTTTATATTAAGTATCTAATACAGAATCCAATATCAAATATCTGTACTTTATTCCGTGAATCTCCTACACGAATGTTAATCTTTTTTATATAATTTTCCCAGATATTGAAGCTATTGATAAACTTAAACGCACATTTAATGTAACCGATCTAAAAACCATCTGTTGTGATTATTTGAATAGAAAATACTCAACATTTTATAAAATATTTACAGATGGATCAAAAGATGGTACGAATATCGGAGCTGCTAGGCTAGGCTTTTTATAACCCTCAACAACAGCAAGGCATGAAATTCCAAATATATGCCATAGTTTCTATCATGGAGGTGGAATTAATAGCTATTGCTGAAGCTTTGTCGTACATTCAGTATATTAATATCAATAAGGTTATAATAGTTCTTACTGATAGTAAGAGCACATTGCAGCATTTGGATCGGTGTACTTCGAAATTTCGAGGAACACCGATAGCTTATACTATTATAGATCTGATACATAAATTCCAAGCGATGGGTGTTGTAGTTTATTGGTGTGTATTTTTTTGTTATCTTTGTTACATCGGAAAACTCAATCATTTATTAACCGATTTGAAAAAAAATATTGAAGGAATATACGTCGGAAGCGAACGTTTAGTGAGTCGACTCACTGACAATGTAGGTCTAAGTAAATTTTGTCTAGCCTAAACAGGCACATATGAGACATAGCCTTACTATTGAAAATACTAGCTGTAGTCCAGAAGCTTAATATGAACCTATAATGGACATCCCTTGAACAATATAGAAAATTACTCGATATTAGATAATTAACAAATAGAAGTGTTAGAAGCAACGAACGAAAGCTTCATAGACCCTGTTTTTAACGCGCCAACTAACAAGGTCGTGAACATTTCATATTGTATATCTAAGTAAAAACTTGAATAGTAACCCACCAACTTTAGTTTCGAATTCATTCAGAGCCGATCAATTAGACATACAGTTGCCAAAAAAACGCAAAACTAGAAAGAGACGTTCTCAAGTAGTTATAAACAAATGGTTTGTCGAAAAAAAATTGCGAGAGAGAGAACACAAATATTATGGAAAAGTTCAAAAAGACTAAATGGGTATATAAAGCTGTTAAAGAACCAAAATATATTGAATAATATATTTTTCTAAGAAAAAAAACAACGTCAAAGTAACTAAATACGCCCAGATCGCATTATTTGCACTTTTTAAAAATACGATTTGGAAGAGATTTTTTTCTGTCCACAGCTCAGACATGGAAATAGGTATCAATAATATCATCAAGTTTTTATAACAATGCGTGAGTAAACATTTTTATGATACATGTTGATATAAAGAAGACTGTGAAAAAAGCGTTATTCTATGTATAATCGTGCATGTATCAAAATAATTATCAAAATCAGTACACATTTGAATAATTCATTTAATTCACGCATACATAGAAATACGCCTATTTTGCGGGGGTGGACACGGTTATTGCACCCACATATTGCTAGGTCTCATGTAATACGGAATGAGCCCTTTGCTAGTACTGAGTAGAACAACTCAATATTATCACTTTACCCGACCGAGAATTAAACAAGAGACTCGGCACGGCAATCGTCGTCGCAATAAACATAAGCTACCGAGTTATAGTTTAAAATAAAATATGTTACTTGTGGTCGCATGCAATATTCAACCAGGACCACTAGGTAGCTAAATTTAAGAAACTTCTAATATTTAAAAATCTCCGATGAGAAAGCCTATGAGATTAAGTAAAATATAACGCTGACGCATGAGCGCAACGACAACTGGCAATGTCGCAGGCAACATAATTATTGCCTTAGAATAATAACACATAGAACCCGCGTACATGTACGCTTAGTGAGGCAAGTAAAACTAAGCCATTTGGCTTAGTTTGCGAACAGCCCGCGTCAGTGCTCAAGTTCGAATCGTAGCGCTATTTTATTTTAATATAACGGTTTGTGCAATAAACGGATGTCACAGTACCTCGGATAATCATAAGAAACATGGTAACAAAACATTTCACGTGTAAGTATTACGTTTAATCTAATATTTTGACAGAAAATAGTCGACAAAGCAAAAACAATAATTCATAATTTTTACAGACGACATTATATCAAAATGTTGCCAACAAAAGGAAAATTGTAACCCCAAAGTTTTATGTCCATGTTCTAAAATTAACTTATTTAATTGGTACTTCTGCATGCTTTGACATTGTGTTGCCAGTATTAGTGTTATTTCAAATATTTGACATGCTTATATTATTATTTTAGATGAAAATGGATTTAAAATAAGGACACCCGTATCTTTTATTTATCGAAATTATTTAGTTTTCATTTATAATTTTAACTTTTAATTTCGTATTATTATTTTTTTCTATCCTCAACAGACGTAAGCAATAAGCGTAAAATGACGTCAATTATACGGTTGAATAGTGATGTCTTTGTTTTACTATAATCCGGTAAAAAAAACTTCTAATAAAATAGAACGGTGACGTATTTTGGACATTATTGACTTAAATAAAGGCATTCATTCATATCACCTTTGATTAATTATATACCTAGATAGAGTGACGCACTGCAATGAAACTAAAACAAACAGGCCAACTTTTCTTAAGCTATTAAGCGTGACAGCTGTGTCATACGCTATCGCTGCATCATTCTGCGTATTCTTGTGTGCGCGCATAATGATACTAGTTATTACATGGTTTCTATTAAAACGGGGAGAAAATTGTATCCATGAAAATCAACAAAAAATAATTCACTCGAACTCTTTTAGTGGGGAACAATTCGCCTCTATTTTTATCGACGCGTTTGAAACGTTCAGTTTCTATCTAGGTAGATAACTAATCAAAGCATTTCACCTTCATAAAATTATAATCGAGGCAAAGGTAAGTACCTCATTCAATCGTTAAATGACGTGAGCACATGTTATTTGGTTTTAATTTTTTTTCTCCCTAACGAAGTAATAATGAAATTTAAAAAATATATAATTGGAATCAAGATAGGATAATGAAGAAAGGGTATTTTATTTTTAGGGCATTATAAATTATGAAATGTTGTCAATTACGTGGAATATGTTTTTGATCAATCTTCAGTTGTTACATACATAATTTCGTATTATTTTCGTTTTAGATTTCCTTCTGATCCAATTATTGCTGCTCGTTGGACCGAAAAGCTTAGACTGAATCGTAATGATAGCTGTTGGATGTAACTAATTTAATTTATTTTATTATTTCAGATCTTAATCATTAAAATTTAAAAAACTAATTCCTCGTTGTGGACAATAATAATAATTCCATAATTAAATAATGACTTAAGGTAGAAGCAATTCCACTTACCCTAATTTTGGGGAAAATCTGATACCACTAGCAATATTATTTGCAAGCTTGTGTGCGTGTGGCAGAACGTCACTACGTGTGGCTAACGCCTACATCAAAGAGTTTTATGTTTTACACTTTTTTTGATATGGAACTATCATTCTTGGCGTTATTATTCTATGATTATTGCCTGTGCCAAGTGAGCGCCATTCATCCTGGTCTTTGCAAAATTTAATGCAAAATAATTCATTAATATTCTTCTGTTGATGCCAGTTAGAATGAATCCGAGGTGGCAATTTGGACTGGACTTTCCGGACTTACTATTTTTTTTTTAATTATAAACCACTTCAATATTAAACTGAACAGAAAACAAGGTACAGGTAATTAAAATCGGTCAAACCGTTCTCGAAATATCACCAAAAAAGAATGCCACAAAAAATATGACAGACATGGAATATCTTTGACGGGAGGCGGATTTTGTCAATAATTCAAAATAAAACGTTATATTATAGAGAAATGAAACTGTGTTGATATATTTTTTATACAAAGATACTTACAGCTAAAAGATAATATAAAAAAAACTACAGTGCTAAGAATAGTTTACTCTTAAAACGTTTTTGAAGTAAAATCAACATTTTTGTTGTGAACGTCATACAATACGTCAAGATACACGGATCCCAACAGCAACAACGCATTTCCAAAGGACCATTTATGCCATAAATGACAATTCTGCTATCCATAGGGCACGACGATATCGGGCGTGGTTTGAAAATAACTCAGATGAAGTTATTGTGATCCCATTCCCGACTAAAAGTCCAGATTTGAATCCAATCGAAAATCTATAGGGTCTCATGGTGCAAGCCTGGGAACCTGACACGCCACGGACGAGAAAGGGCATTCGCAACCATGTTTTCCGCAAGTGGGAAACATTCAGAGCAGCGGTCGGCAACCCGCGACCCTCGAACCCCTCCTTTGCGGCCCGTGGCTGTTCTGCGAATATATATCACAAAAATACTGCCCCCGCGCAGCCATCATATAACAGGATATCCTGAGGCCGTCTCGTGTGCGCCAAAGAAGGCTACCGCGGGTTTTGGATGAAATGCCGGTGTAGAGTGTACAGTTTTAGGGACTCCGTCCAATGCTCGATCAGAAGATGCAATACCATTGAAACCTACACAACCGATCCACTCATCCCTCTACAGGCGGTAGCGACAAAGCGATTTCTCCACGCAAGATAAAAAAATGTCGATAAAATAATTCCAAATATACGAAGTCGCAGGCATAGCTAGTATAATATGTATGAATATAACTTTACTTGACAGTCCACGTTGTTTTTCAATGTTTTTCAACGACCCTTGGAACTTACTACCTGTAGTATATCAGTAAAAGAGAGTTACAAAACAAAGAAACAAGTTTTCAGATACAAAAAAAACAGTCATATCCAGAGGATATAACTATAAATTAAATTAGACTATTTATATCTTTACTGCATCATTTAATTTCAATTAGGCAAGAAAGTTGTGATTCAATGCCTAATTACGTAACGCAAGTTGTCGAGACAGCATAGAGATTGAAAGGAACAGGATTTGCAATTACGGACGAGTGGATAGGATGATTATTGTTGGCAGGTTTACCAGAAAAACATTCTCCCATGATCATGGCAATCGAACATTCGGGAATACAGATTACCACAGATGCAATAAAATCGAAATTAATTGATTTGGAAGTTTCTGCAAATTACACTAATTTGGATAGCAGTGGCTCTGCATTCGCTGAGAATAAATCATAAGTATTTGAAGTCACGGAACAGCATTAGAAAACAAAATGGCCGTACTAACGCCCCTCAGTCACAAGTGTAGAAAATGCTGGATAAAAAAGTAATTACGTGCTATAAGTGTAAAGAAAACAGGCATTTCAGAAATCAATGTCCTTTGTTGCAGAAAAATAAGCAGTCTAACGCGTTCAGTGTAGTATTCCTAAATGGACAATATAATAAAAGCGAGTGGTACGTTGACTCCGGCGCAACTGCGCCCATGACGTCAAACAAAGAATGGATAAACAATGCAAACTTTACGCCGAATTTACCAGAAATTACAGTTGCTGACAATACAAAGTTGCCCGTATTGTGTTCCGGAGATGTGCAAGTAACAACAGATCGCAACTATGACATTACAGTTAAAAATGTCTTGTGTATTCCAGAGTTGTCAACAAATCTATTATCAGTGAGCAAACTTATAAAAAACGGAAACAAGGTTGTTTGAAACTAATAATTGCTATATCAGAAATGTGAAAAACGAGCTGGTAGCGACGGCACATTAAACCAGTGGTGTATACAAGTTGAATATAAAAACAGCAGATTGTATGTTAACAACACCGGCATTGGCGAGTGCCGAGACATGGCTCAGGCGTCTGGCACACATTAATAGCAGCGACTTAAATAAAATGAGTAATGGCATCGTAGAAGGTATAACATTACCTGCTCCTAGTGACACAAAGAAAGAGAACTGTGTAACCTCTTGTGAGGGTAAACAAATGAGATTGCCATTCACACATAGTAAACATAACAGCTCGGAGACACTACAAACTAGTCCATGCCGATGTATGAGGGGGTAGTACTGCCGTATTCTGATTCTTTTTCCTTTTTTCTATTTCATATGGCAAATTTGACGGTCTGCCTCTTTTTTTATTGACCGATGAACACACATGAACAGACTTTTTCCTAAGTCAAATTTGAAATCCTTCAGTTTCATTGGGGTTGGCGTTTGCTTTTGTTCTCCAACTCGTCTGTAATGGTCGAATCCGTCACGTCTGAACGTGACGGATTTGACCATTTTCCTATTTGGGGTCAAAAAGACAACGCTGTAAATACCCCGGTTCCAAAGAAAAACATTTATTTCGTGTGAAAATGTCGAGTTGAACTCTGTCTCAATAAAGATAATAATTGTTTTCGAAATTTTCACAATTAGATTAGTATTATATTGCTCCGATTCTTATATGATATTGTTCTAGTTTATGACCAACAAAGGATAGTTAAGGCTCAGTGTACCACATATGGAACAGAAATAAAAAAATATTTTTCAATAAACTACTTGCTTTTGTGCTTTTGTTTTTTTTTACTAATTTTCCCTAAGTATTTACCACTAACTACATCACATATAATTTAATTAGCGAGAATAAAAAAATTGAGCCTTGTAGGGCTAAAAACACAAGGTATGACTAGAGGAATATAGTCCCTTGTCGTCAAAGTAGACAAACTACAAATGCATATTGGGGGTGGATTTGTAAAAACGGCCCTGGGGAGTTCGTAGAAATTTCAGGACGTATGAAAGCGATCGATTGCAAGGAAATTCTAGAAGAATCTTTTTTGCCCACTGTTCGGACAGTGTATTAGTTTAATAATGTTGCCGCCAAAAAGCCCGGACCTCAATCCTATCGAAAATTTATGGGGAAAAAAGATACAAGAATGGGATGGGTCTCAAAGCAAAATTTAAGAAACCATGTATATAATGTATGGGAATCCTTTAGGGGTCGTCAAGTTTGTGAGACTTTAGTAAATTCTATGCGGACGCGTTTGCCCGATGTAATAAATGCAGAAGGAGGGTATACGAGGTACTAAGCCCTCCGAAGGATAAAGAAGAAATTTTAAGAATCACTCACTGAAATGTATGATTTTATAAATTTAATGTATGATAATATGATTATAAATAAAAAAAAAACAAATATCAACAAAACAATAAATATTTTGTAATTATAGGTAAATCACGCACACACACCCATACGCCTTTTATCCCCGAAAGGGTAGGCAGAGGCACAACTAGTGCACTAGCTTTTCGCCGTGCATATTCTGTCCCATGATGTGATAGGGGCGAGCCTATCACCATATCGGGCACAAATTTCAGACTCCGGGCTGATACTGATTAAAAAAGCCTAATATCCCGGTAATATAATATGCCCGCCCCGGGAATCAAGCCCGATAACTCAACATTGCGGTCGCACCGTAATACAACTACGCCACCGAGGCAGTCATATGGGTTAATAGAACATTATTAAAACACTCACAATGTAATGGGCATTGTCATTCGTGTAATTGTGTTTATATGCATTTTGAATGTTTTTTAGACTCGGCGCCAGCCTATAGGGTAAAACCGGGATAGATGCCGCATCGGGATAGATGCATCATTTTCAAAAAACCTAACTTCCCAAACTCGCGACTAAGAATTAATGGTATAAGTAGAAGCCGTAGTCCCGCAGTTTATTTGTCCACGGGCTGTCGTGGGTTGAGTACATGTTTCGCTCGTGAGAGTAGTTATCTCCGCGGCGAACTTCACGAACACGTAAAAATTTTAAAGGTTAGTATTTTATCGTTATATAACTTTAAAGTAGTAATATTCCGATATATTTTTTGTTACGTCAATATACTGATTCATTAAGTGTGCATCTAGATGTAAATAGATGCTGTTTTATTATTAATTTAATTAAAAAAACTTGGGCATCTATCCCTATCAAAAAGGATAGTTGCCCTGATTTTTCTAGGTATAGGTGCCCCCCTTAGGGGCATCTATCCCTGCATACACTTTCTATACCCATATGTGGGGCCAGTACCTATATATTTTTGAAATATTTTAGTGTCCTGTTATATTTTTTATGTATTTACGTATATTTATAATTGGACTTTTTACTGTTTGTAGCAGAACTATGCCACGAAAATACAAAAGAAAGGAAGAAGTGCGAGCTCGAGTATGTTCTTGGACTACAGAACAACTACAGTCAGCTTTCGATGAAATGGATAAAAAAGACCGTGGGCATAAACGAAATATCCCGACGGTTTGGGATCCCATCGAGAACATTGCGATATATTATCTTATAACGATAACAATTAAAAGATTTAAGAAAAATGCAAAATGTTTTTCGTAATTAGAACCATGTTTCTTGGAGACAATTGCTGTTTTACACAGTATGAAGTGCATGTATGCCGCACTGTAGGCACCTATCCTTCTTATTATTTCCATGGTGGGGCAACTATCCATACAAGTAGGCATCTATCCTCAAAAAAGTGTTCCACAAAAAGCTACATTTTGCAAAATCTGTAATTGATAGGTCACAAAAAACAAATAACAATTCAACACAAATGATTAAGCTAGCTACAGCGGCGCGCGTTAACTTAAGTACCGCGTGGCTATACCGTAACGAGAGCCTCGACCCATTATCCCAATTTCGTAATCAATTTTCACTTTGGCAATCGGCTATTTCGGCGTTTTATTTATTAAATGAAAACCACATATATATACAAACAAGGTGTCAAGCTCTTAATTAGCTCTATCTAAATAAACAAAAATTAACACTACATATTAAAACCATAAAAAAATATTATATAAAAAAATACAGACCAAAAAACACACTAAACACTAACAAACGTTATTTTCACTATTCACATATTGTAATGTTTATATTGTCCGTACAATGTTCCTAACGTCACTGAGGGGTCGGCACATCACTTAAACACTTTGTTCATAATATTATCAGAAGGGTCAAATAAAGAGTTCTCGTAACCAACGAGCATGTATGAAGAGACTGATGACTGTGTAAGAAGCGAAAGAGGTATGGTTGGATTTTAGAACATGCCGCTCTGCCTACCCCAATGGGAGAAAGGCGTGAGTTTATGTATGTATGTATTTTCGGATGACACTTATTTTATTTTCTGTACTAAACAATATCAAACCAAGTAAGGCCCCAATAAAGAATTACAACAATTAAAGTTAAATAGCATATCTATATCTGTTTTTATACCACAGGTATCGGCACATTGTACCATATTTTTAAATTTCAATTAAGCCCTTGTTTATTTTTCAAGTTAGTTCAATTTCTTTGTAATTATTACTTGTGCTTAATTTTATCGTGTATTGTATGTGTAAACTTGCCCTCGACTTTCTTGCAGTACCCGTTATGAAGTAATGACGCACAATGAGTTTTTATTTATTCTCTACTGTATCTTCCAGCCCAAAGTTTCAACATCAATTAAATTAAAACGGTACCATCCTAAAGCTATGAGGAATTCAAAGCTGAAGAATACCTTTATTGAACAACAGACTAAAAATCTAAGGCTTAATATAAGTATGACAATAAACTGCTTCCATATTTTTTATTGATAAGGAATAAAACGAAACCTCATCAATAAAACAAAACAGAAAATGAAAATCGGTTGATAAACAAAGGGGGAAAATGTACTTACTGTTACGTTTCCCTATTTATACGGAGTGTCCAAGAATGTAATGATAAAACGGCATCGGGAGGAACAAGTAACTACGACGTCCCGAACTAAAGAAAAATGAGAGCCCTACCTGTCATAGCTCAAGGTAGAGATTTTTGAACTTTCGCTAATAAGACTATAACTAGAACTATGAGAGGTAAGGCTTTTTTTAATTCGTACCGTCATAGTAAGGTGATGCCGTTTTCTCGTCATTCTGGGACAACCTGTATATACATAAAGTCATAATACAAAGTATACCAAACGCAATACCGAAAAATTCATGCTATAAAATATATAGCATGAATTTCGGTATTTATAGTATAAATCAATATTCAACAAGGGTGGGTTGTCTAGGGAACCTGGGACCCTCTGCAGCACATGTGCACGACGAGAAAATCTAGGTTGCCACGTCCTGGTCGATATTTGGCAAAAGCTAAATGCGCTGTTACTATGAGTCTGTTCAGAAATAAAGGCAAAAAATAATCATTCACATATTCTTTCCTCGAGTGTCATCTAGACGCGATTGTTTTGTGATTTCTCGAGTTATAACGGTGTTTCAACAACAATAATCGCCTTCCATTACATTTTTTATTCCATTTCCAAACTGCGCTGGACCTGGTGTCAATACATTCAAATATATACAGTCTAGTACTAATATAATGAGACGAGTTTCTCGACTGTCGATTGATCGATATGGCTGACGCTAGAATGCAATTAAATATGTAACATAGTTGCAAATTGAAAATCCACATGTATCCACCACCCACACATATAGGAGATTTTAAATATGCAACGACAATAATGAGGTCGTTGGAAACACTAGAACTCTCCATTAGGTTTTTAAAATACATATATTTAGGTCTTAAAAAGAGTATTAAAACGCCGCTTGCTCGTTGTAGAAAATAAAAGTTATTGTTAGAAACATAAATGGCAAAACACTAAAGAGGAAATATTATGAAAAAAGAAAAAACAGTCACTCAAATCCGGTTAAACATAATTTATATACTATTATATTCGATTTCTTTTTTCAGGAAATTTAGGAAAAACTAAGTACCCGTGACTCTTAAACTTAGCTATATACTGTTAGTATAGATGACTTTAACAATAACAATACAATTCTACATAATAGTCCTTTATAAGAATATAATACATGAAGTCTGCCAATATAAGTCCTCTTCATTACAAAAGAAACGCTCAGCGATGAAATAAATTTACATGATTGATATCACTAATTTGATAACAAAACACGTGAAGTTACATGGAAAACAATATTACGAACGAAAAATTCGCAGTAGCATTGCACTCGCTAAGCACGCTTCGCGTCGGCATTTGGCTTCCTGCAATGATATACATTATAATAAAGAGGTAAATATGCCATTAGATCGCGCAATTCGAAGACTTGAAATTGTTGAATGACTGCATACACTATGTTGAGAAATACGCTCTCCATACGATGGTATTGGCATTCACTAGGCAAAGCTCGGCCAACTAGTCCATTGAAATATTTCAGTTTCTTTTTTGGGCTTAGCGTGCATTTGTCAGATGACGCAGTTTTATTTTTTAGATGACAAAAGAGGGTTAGTGTAAAGTTAAATCCAAACTTGCGAGGTCGCAACCAAAGACGGTGGCCACGGGATGTGGATCTTTGAAAAAGTTGTGCAGATGGTTTTTATGGTTTATCTGGAAAACTATTGGTCGCACAGAAAATTTATAAAAACATTTCTCGTTCCATAAGGAATTCTCTACAACTTTGGTCTTGTAACTTTTAGTCGTAGAACAAAAAATAAGAAAGTTACAAACTAAAGTCGATGAAAAATTTGAAACTTTTGAATAGACTAAAAATCTGCCTTTGAACTAGTTGAATCGTTTTCCATTGCATTCCTCTAAATTTGACGATAAGTGTATTTTTAATACATTGTGGATAAAAAAAAATCTCTGTTAAATAAGAGTGTAAAAGAACATTTACTTTTGTCAATATATTATTAAACCAAAAAATATAAAAAGACCTGTTCGATGCAGTAGAAAATCTATCCTAAGTTAGTTGAGTCAAAGCTTATGCTGTAACTCAATTAACTTAGAATAGATAAGTTATATCACAGTCTCATAAGCTTATACTTACGAAGACTCGTAAGTCTTACTTAGGTATAAACTTACAAGAACACGACATAACTTAATAGAGCCTATAAAACTTTTGAATAAGCTATACATAAAGCTAAATAATAATATATTTTAATATTAGCAAAAGATCAGTCTCCTACGACCTTTTACCTTTGGAGGTATCGATTGCAGTCGAGAAGGATATCAGATATCAATTGACTTCTGTATCAAAACAATGACAATATTCTATCATAGAAACGCCGTGAATTTCAAATACAAGAAAAAAAAATTAGCGAATCTTTATATCAATCCAGTATATTATAACAAAACTGCGCTATACCACAGACATCTAAAGAAACATTTGGAGGGACAGACAATGTGAACTAATACACGATTGTGAAACCAAGGAAAAAAAAACCTTTATGAACAAGAATTACGTCACTGCACTTTTTCTTTTTTTTCATATCATGCTTTAACCACCTAAGTACTGACAACTAACGACAAGAAATAGCTGATGCACAAAATGGTTGTCATGATGCTCAATGCCAATTGAAAGTCAACCGTATACA
This sequence comes from Sphinx pinastri, assembly GCA_947568825.1. NCBI lineage: Eukaryota > Metazoa > Arthropoda > Insecta > Lepidoptera > Sphingidae > Sphinx > Sphinx pinastri. Next base: position 1,975,660 of record OX387614.1, on the reverse strand, counting down.
CATTTGTAACAATGTACCCAATGTACCGCACCGATCAAATGTTCGAATTTCGTTTGAAACCGGCCACACCTGGTAATAAATAAAAATGATCCGATGAAATGCTCTAATGTATGATGTATCATTGATAATGAATTAATGTTTAAAAAAAACTGATCTGCACTAATATAAGAGGTAGACTTTGTAAGTTTGTTTGCAAGTAGAACCGCAAAGATGATTAAAAAATAATCATAAAACGAAAACTGCACCAACCTTGTATAACATAGGGCGTATTTCACTTTTATCACAACAAAACTTATAGAAAAACGCACCGTCACGTAATGCATTATCAACAATACAGACTTCGTATCAACATACCTTGTTTCTTCGTAAAATCACCCTTCTTAATGCGTATCACCAACTTCGTTGTATCTTCAGTTCTCGTAATCTTACTAGTGATCATCGCGAAAAAAACACGGATACCGACCGACTCAACAAATTGTTATTTTACTGAGACGACCTCTTTCCAATACGAAGATTGGCATAGTGGTGTTTCAGCCAGAACTGCTATGTAGCCTTCCAGTATTGATCCCGGTAGGCAGTCCACAGGCGCTACCTATTCTGCACACTTTTCGGAAATGCGCCATCTAGAATGCGCAGCGAGCACTTCTGGGTTAACTGTCAGACTAAAAACGGACTGGTTTTTGTTACAGCTGCCGCGCTGGAAACCCTAAAACTGAGCCTGAAGTACGCTGAAAGTTGATAGTTTACACAATAATTCCTAGAGGGGGTTAGCGTCGATCAAGAATAAGGCTTAGTAAACACGTACTATATGTGATTACGGATTTGTTTGTATTGAATATTATCTTCAAAACTTGCTTTATTTTTATAAATTACATAATGATACATTTCTAAATGCTTTTGAAATGCAAAAATTTTAGACATTTCAAATTTATTTGTCGAATTTCACATAACCAGTAGGTGAGGTATGTCCAAAAGAAACAAACTACATTGTGTAAAATTCTATTGAATTTTACACCGTGTAATTTGTTTATTTTTATGTTTTGGATCCAGATACACAGTAATATATTATCAAAAAATTCAATGTTATTGTTCATCCTTTTCATATGCATATTTTACGTCAATGCCAAGTATCGATAGGCTGAATGATTCAGATTGCGCCACCAGATGGCGGAGCTTACAACGTGCACGTTCCCTATAGTAAGCCTTCTTTCGCCCTCACGGTTAGAGAAACATTTAGTCATATTAGAAAAAAATTATAATTATATAATAATAATAAATTTTCTAACCTCGTCACTACCAGAGATGTTCAAGATACTTCATAAAAGTATCTGAAATACAAGTTACAAGATACTTGTAAATAAAGGATTTGAGATACCAGATACAAGATACTTTTGAAAATGGTATCTAAATACTAGATACAAAATACGTATCTTCTAAATACTTTTTTCAAATAAGATACCTTTTGAAACTATTTTTTTATAGCCTTGAATGACGAGACGAGCGTGCCGTCCGCCTGATGGTAAGCGATACGACCACCCATAAACAGTAGCAACACCATCCAGCACCTTGACTTACAAAGTACTGTGTGGCATTCCACTGCGCTCGTCATCCTGTGATATAAGATGTTTAGTCTCATTATGTCCCGTAGTTACACTGGCTACAATGTCCTTCAAACCGAAACACAACAGTGCATGCAAACTACTGCTTGGCGGTAGAAATAGACATTGCGGTGGTGGTCTCCCATATGTAACAGTCCGTCTGGGTGGTCCGTCATACAATGCCATAAAAAAATTCAAATGTTGAACGTTTTAGATTTTAGAAGCTACTGTGTTTATTAAAAAATATGAGTCAAAAGTATTAAAAAAAGGTTCTGCTGATTTAATAAAGTTCATTGAGATTTATCGGAATCAGGAGACACACTGTAAATCAAAATTATAAGACTCAATGCCCTCATGTTTTCAAAAGAAGACAGAAACCAGTTGAATACAATGTTTGGTTAAAAATTAATCCCTTTCTAGCCGATTTCGGCCACGGCGGCCAATCTCAACGGAGATCAGCCAGGTACGCAGGAGATATTATAGTGCACAAGTGTGTGCGCAATACACAGGTGCACTCGCTATTCCTTTACTCTCATAGTCCGGTGAGACGGCAATCCGACATGACCGGAGAGAGATCAGGCGCAGGACCAACGGCTTTACGTGCTTTCCGAGGCACGGGGGTATCACACCGCCAACTTCCTGACTCCGAGCTGCGACTGAGTAATTTATAAGATGGAAAAACCCACTCACAATATTTTTGGCCCGACCCAGGATTCGAACCCAGGACCTCAGCGCGCAAATTGTACTCGTAACGCGTACGCAATACAACTAAGCCACCGAGGCAGTCAGGCATGTTTGTTTAACCAATTATAGCATGTGCTTTTTACACAAACATATCAAGAATGTTACGTGTTGATTATTTAAACCATGCGTCATATTTTTTTTTTTTTTTTTTATCCCTGACTATTTTGCCAGTAGCCTGACGAGGGTCGGCTTTTCTGGCCACACCGGACTTTAGGGTGAACGCTGACGCGCTCGCAACCATGCTGAGGGCAACCCACTAACGGGTTACGAACCTCGGCTCAGGACGGTTGCTGAGGGGAGAATGAGACATTCAACGATTAGTGGGGGGGAAGGATTTTTACCTAATCCTATCAGTTCGGGTTGTTTACATCGGCACCCGGGCCGGAACTGTCATGGGGGTCGGGAGGGCGACGGGGAACGCGGCGAGGTCCTCGACGGCGAGGACGGAACTGCGGTCTTGTGGAGTGTAGGAGTTTTAAAAACTCGTTTTTCTCACGAATTGCCAGAGTGATTTCGTCCCCTGGATCTGTCAAAACTGAACGCGGCCGTCTCCATTTGGCGCGGTCAAATGGAGTGTAAATTGACGCTTTGCGGATGAGCGTATTGGTATGTTTTTCCGCCCGATCGAAGTAGCGTTTGCTGATGTTCTGCATGAAGTGCTTGATGGTCGGCATGTTGGTGTCCACGTGGAGGTTGCGATTGCAGTCATATATTGCTTCAATTTAATTGTATGCAACAGGCAAGAAACTTGCAACGTGTATATGGGCCTTCAATGACCCGTTAATGTAAAAAATGCATAGGTAATTAATAAAAGTATCTTAGCAAATTAAGTATTTATAAAATACTAAGATACTAAAAAATTGTATCTAAATACAAGATACAAAATAAAAATTGAAAAAGTATCTTAGATACAAGATACTAAATACGTATTTTGTATCTTGTATCTGTATTTCAGATACTTGTATCTAGATAAATCACATCTCTGGTCACTACAATATCATATTCTTTTAACTATCTAATTTAATTAATGCAATTATTGTAATCACACACTGTCCTTCTCTATACTTTTCTCCTAACGAATGCTGTGCGTATTTGTAGTAAGGACGCAAATTCACATTTATTTCTATTACTGTAGTGTTTTTGATGCATACGCTATTAATTTGTGTTCTGTAACTATGCATATTTAAATACATAAATAAAAATCAATAGGATTTATAACGATAGAATGTAGGCGATGATTTATAACGTATAGTTATAAATCAGCGCCTCCTAAAGCTCACACTGTTACATAGATTATGGTAAGGTCCCACGTGCCCCACGCACGCTACGCACAATTACATTATATTAGACATTTTATTTTATTTAAATAACATATTTATCGTATGTAAAAAAATCATGTTAAATACGATAAATCTGTTGACTTATACTTTTTGTTTTTTACGTGTTTAGACCCTGCTTAGTGCATTGCATACACACACACATACACACTCACGCCTTTTATTCCCGAAGGGGTAGCAGAGGCGCAACTAGTGCACCCACTTTTCGCCGTGCGTATTCCTGCCAATGATGTGATAGGGGGCAAGCCTATTGCCATATCGGGCACAATTTCAAGACTCCAGGCTGATACTGACTAGAAAAACCCAATATCTCTTTGCCCGACCCAGCGGTCGAACCTGAAACCTCAGCTTTGCAGTCGTACCATAATACAGCTACGCCACCGAGGCAGTCACATTGACAGGTCGTTACAAAGAGATGTATTAGTACAGTTGCCGTATTAAGCAGCTAATGTAGATGGTACTCATTCTATTGCAATTTATTTGTGAGCATAGATTAGAACTATTTTGCGGATTTTATCGCGGTTTTTTAATTAACATTTTCTCCCGACGCGCGACGTTTCGAAGGTTTTGCAGCACTTCGTAGTCACGGGGCGGACTGAGGTGTTGGATGTAAGATGGTTGAGATGTAAGAGCAGTCACCGACAAGATTGGCTACATCCTGAAGCGTGCTTCAATCAAAACTTAAATCAAGCCGCCTAAAAAATCAAATAGATAGATAAAAAGGTCAATTTTTACCACTTGTCAAGTGCCATATACCTCTACAAGAACCAGGCGTATACAAGATTGATTGTGACTGTGGCCTCTTGTATATAGGCCAAACAAAAAGAAATTTAGGGACCCGCGTAAAAGAACATATAGCTGACGTGAAACAACGACGCTCTACGAAGTCTGCAGTTGCTGAACATTCAGAACAAGGCTCCAAGCATTACCTTAGATTTGACAAACCACAAATCCTTGACAAAGAACACCGAATCCTACCTAGGATGATCCGCGAGGCTATTGAAATTAAAATACATCAAAATTTCAATAGAGAAGATGGTTGGAAGCTTGCACAAGCCTTGGATCCAGTTATAAATCTTATTAAATCGGACCCCAAAAGTCCAACTGCCAGATCTCAAGACACTGTGAGCTCTTTTTGCGTAGATCGGACCGTCAAGAACAACCATTTTTTAAAAAAATATATAATAAAACATGAAGGTCGATATTGTAACATTAACTTTTCGGACCACCAACACCTCAGTTCGCCACGTGACCACGAAGTGCTGCAAAGCCTTCGAAACGTCGGGAGAAAATATTAATTAAAAAACCGCGATAAAATCCGCAAAATAGTTTTATTTCAATGTCTAACATTCGCGTAAATATAAGAAGTCATTAAGCATAGATTAGATTGTGGCTTTTGTATTTGGTCGACCTACACATTTATGTGATGAATAGCATTTATTACTTACACATAGCTTCGTAACACAATCATCACATAACTCCTAATCATAAAACGACAGCAAAGTTATTAAACCTGGCGGGTTTTTAAACGCAGTAATAAAGGGGAACGGATTGCGACAAGAAGTGTACATGATCGAACCATTGGCGTGGTTCGATTTACGGGTGTATTTATCGATAAAAAATCGCTCGCTTTGACTAAGAAAAAACCGTGCGGATAACAGCAGAAAGCAGTGAAACAAAATTAAAAAAAAAATTGTTTGAAGAAGTGTGAATGCGGTATTATAGAAATATGTAAGATAAAAGGGCAAACTTATTTTAACTTACGTATATTATTATACACTCAATCTCAATTTTCATACCCAGAACGACAAAAAAAAAACAATGTAATGATTAAAATCTTTCAAACTCATTTAGGTTATGGCTTAACAGCGAAATTAATGAAAGATCTAAAAACTTAGTCCTCCTTTATGGAGTTTGAGAATCATATCACTATAGAATTTGGACCATAGAATATATAAATTACTAGCTTTTGCCCGCGGCTTCGCCCGCACGAATGGTTTTTTCCGGGATAAAAGGCCCGCTATACATGTTCCCGGACCGAATTATAAATCTAAACCAATCTCGAATCCACCTAAAGACACAAAAAAATTCATTATACTCGGTCCAGCCGTTTAGGAGAAGTTCAGTGACACACACGCACACGCACAGAAGAATTATGTATATAAAGATATGGACATAATTTATAATGGCACAGAAAGTCAAATATGAGGCAGCAAAAAAGCACATCATACAGGAGACACACATCAGTATTCTAAAAAGAATAGGAATAAATATATATTACAACCACAATTCGCAGAGCTTATTTCTGTACCATACCAAGAGACTATAAACATCTTAGGTCATACTAGCGACTCCCTCCATATTATAAGCCCATTCCTAATATAAAAGAAGTCATTTTAAATAATAATAAATATTTAATTAATAGTAGTAATGAATTTATATTTTCATAATTATATTTACTATATAGTATTTAATTTGTCATAATTAATGCAGACACCGGGACCAAATTTAAGAGTGGAGAAATTAATTTTTTTTCTGTGCCAGGCCACGGAACCAGGGCTTCACTATTTTCTGATTATAAGGATATTTAAACAATAGGGACTCTTGGAAAGATATATAATATATTTAACCAAACATTAACTATTTGGAAACCTAATCAGAAACACCAAAACTTGTGTAGACATTTTGACCCGGTGCAGTGTATAATCATGCTTAAAAACAAACAAATGCCAATTGATTTTTATAATAACACTAGCTGGCCCGGCGAACTTTGTATCGCTTCAGAATCAATGAATGTTGTGTTAACTTATTAGTCTGTTATTAAGCTTAAATGAATTATCAAAACGAATTAAGCTCAACAAATGTACAAAAATCAAAAGGAAAAAATCATGTATTCATACACAGAGACAGAGAGAAGCAGACAATTGAGCGTGACATACCACGATAATGACACTTCTTTCACCTCTTCCACATTAAAATTTATGTCATACATTTTCGCCGATTATGGGCATCTCCCCCAACCGCACCGTCCACATTCGCTGGATAAATACCTTTCCTAACTCCTCTTTCAACCATCATCTCTACGTGCCCAAATTATCTCAGCATACTTCATTAATCTTTAGTCACCACATCATCCTTCAATTTATAATGTCACACTATACATACTATACTATCTTCACTTGGGAAGGCCTACGTTCAGCAGTGGACGGCGCCAGGCTAATTGATTGATTGATATCCCGGTGCAATAACAAATAGTGACTCCACATAATAATATACTCTGTAAGGAGTTCATTTCCAACACATTTACCCGACTTTCATGCTTCTTCTGCCAAAACAGCATTCACTTCCATACATAAGCGTCGGCAGTAGCACAGTATTGCGAATCCCTATTCTGCTCCCTTTACCCTGATACAGGCTTTGGAGTTCTCATTACAGAGACTTTAATACCCTCACCAGGCGGCCCTCAATCCTATACGTTAATGACAATGTTGACCACAGCTTATTCCTCGGCATACGATCATAAGCCTTTTCCAAGTTTACGAAGGCACAAAAGCCAAGATTATAAATAACATTGGTAAATAAAACACACAGTCCTGAATACTTTTCTCTGTATACGAAAATTATCGATTGGATTAATCAAATAGAATTTATAATACTATAGAAAAGATTAATTATTGTCGATGCGATACGGCTTACCACCAAAAATTGAGAGCTGGAACTCACCTTTTTGAAATCACTTTTCTCTGACGAATTTCAGAAAAAAATCGGATGAAGAGAATAAATAAAATCGACTTGAAATACAAACACGGTGGAAAAATTGGAAAACTTAATTAATTGCATAAAGGCTAAGCGCAACGGTATGCATAATGCAATGAAAGGAGGTAATGGTAATGACATAAAATTATAATATACTCTTTGCGATCGCCAAAGGGACTTCACAAATGAAGCAGCTGTGAAAAGGATAAAATGAACAATGTCAAGTTAATTTTTTTAAATTACAAATAATATGTATGAGAAAAATAATTTTCTTCATAATTTCATTGATCGTGAACTTTTTCCGTATTTTTATAGTTATTTTGCTATTTTGTACGGATACAAATCCAAAAAATCAAAAAACATGATAATCGGTTTGGACATTCTCGAGTTATAAATGGTGTAACTAACACAACTTTCTTTTATTTATTTATGAGACATAAATCATAAAACAAGACGAGAAAATAAAGTACAAATGGCGGTCTTATCGCACAAGGCAATCTCTTACAGACAACCATGGGATGGACATAAGAGAAAACGGAAAAATAATTATATGGGGCAGCATAAGGTGCACGGAGTATGTGATTAATTATTTGATAAATACATACAAATATAGTATAAATACATACAACATATAAATATGAACAAACAACTAAATATAGATAGAAACAGAGATAATAAATTCATACATTGGCAATGTCTTCATTTTGTCTGAGATAATGCTCTTTGACCAGTTTTTTGAAAATAGGCAGGGATTTCGCCTTCCTCACTGTAACTGGCAGAGCATTCCAAAGCCGAACAGCTTGTACGGAGAACGATTGATTGAAGTAAGTGGTGGAATGCACTGGGGTTTTCAATCTTAAGTTCTATGATGACCTCGGGGATCTAGAATGCGTAACATGCAGCAATTCAAAACTATTTTTGAGATATGGGGGAGAGAGAGGATTAAAAAGTATAGTGTACAGAAGATTGAGAATATGGGTATTTCGGCGAAGCCGTATGGGAAGCCACTTGAGCCTAGAACTAAACTCGGAAACGTAATCATACTTGCGCAGTCCAAATATAAATCTTATACAAAAATTTTGGAGATGCTCAAGCTTATGTAGTTGCCACTCGGTAAGATCAAGATAACTGGCATCCGCATAATCAAGGATGGGGAGAAGAAGGGATTGAGCTAGCGATATTCTCGTGGCGATGGGTAGAAAATTGCGCAGTCTGCGCAAGGCTCTAGCCGAAACAAATAGTTTCCTACTCACCTCTCGAAGCTGGGACCCCATGAGAAAGAGTTGTCAATGTATATCCCCAGATTCTTTTATATATATAGATTATATTATTGTCTGCCAAATTTCATAATATATGATTCATATTACCAAAGTAACTCTTATCATATTTAAGATAAAAAATATTTTAGTAAAATCAATGAAACACAAATATGCAACTTGACAGGGGGAAACAAAAATACGACATAAATAGCCATACTATGCAATTCTTTAAATTGCTTTAATATCTTCTAAACATAACATTATAACAAAAATTAAATGGCTTTCAAAAACCACGAAAAACCTAAAGACAATTTAATATTACCTGTAATATTCTGATTACCAATTTTGGAGTTGGTGACTATTTAAAATTTAATATTGTTCTCGTATATTGGTTAATGTATTTATCTACCTTAGCTAGCAATTTTATTTAGTCACCAACATATTGGTATTCAGTACATAAGTAATTTAAAATTATTTTTAGGTCTTTAGAGGCTTTTGAAGGCAGTTTATTATTTTGTCAAAAAGTTTTTATTTGATCCTTTTTGTGGTAATAAGAAATAGACTGCCTCGATAGCGCAGCTGTATAGCACACATGCCACAATTATCTCCCTGAGGCTCTCCCTCCATATAACACCTCTGCCTACCACTGAAAAGGGAAATGGTGTGATGCTATGTATGTATATAGGGCCGGCCAAAAGTGAAAGTGGCAGTGCCAGCCAAACTAGGACTAAAGATGAAATAGTTCCAGTAAGGCAAACTGATCACCCATCTGTGCGACTGTATAAGTCCCCACTGAACATACATACATATATGTATGCATATATGAAATAGACTCAACAAAATCCAATACAAAAACACAATTGACTAAGAAAATAACTTTATGATATCACCAACCTAGTACATGGTATATATATTTCATTACTAGCTTACAAAAATGGTTTCACTCACATACTGGTCTGCGATTCTGACCAAGAATATGTGAGTGAAACCATTTTTGTAAAGTGATAGGTATGTCTCGCAAAAGTTTTAAATAATGGTATTATATTTATTTTTATATCAATTATTTTCCACTCTATAAATGTCAGGGAGGGTAAAGTTGGTAATTTGTATAACCTCAGACAAAATTATTTGATCCAGCATATGCCTAAGTATCTATGGCATGAGATTATGCTTGGAACATTTCACTCAACATATAATGGACTTAATGGTGTTTGAAAACAATTTTTATTGATATTGTGATTAAATTAGAATTAAAGATATTGTACTCAATTTATTATTTATGAATTAACATTACCATCCTTTCATCCAGTGCAATTTCTCAGTTGTTTATACATGCCATATAATTCTAAGCATAATATGTTAATACAGTACTTATTGTTTAAAATAGATTGGCAATAGTGTTAATGCATAAAATTGATGGTTTTACTGAAACTTGCAAGGTCATTAATGGAAAAACAAAGCTTCTAGGTAAATGTATTGCTCGACAGGCTTCGTTAAACATTAAGCAACATGTTACACACTTAAATATTAGTAAAAATATACTTAAATATGCCTGTTTAGGAATTAAATTGTGCGCGATATAAATAATAACATTGTAAACTTCCTCCTACAACTGAAATATAAAAACCATGTCTAAAACCACATTCAATGATAAAATATAAACATTTATAAATTATGAAAAATAGCTTAGAACGTAATTGTTATGCAGTTGATAATGAGTAACTTCGATTCAGTATGAATTGTCAGTCGCCTTGTAGACCGATTAGTATGAATAAGTTAGCACATATCGCCAGCCCCCAAGACGTATTAGCAATATCGATCGGACCTTTCAGCAAATGCATTATGAATAAGGGCAGGCGCCAACAATGTGTATGGTATATAGTACCTACATCAAAGCCCGTGTTTAGAATACTGACATCCAACTTAATTAAATAAAAAACTGCAATGCGTCTCTAATATCCTAAGACATAAGTGCGGCGATTATGAAACCCGTCTCATCACGATTTGTTAGTTTTTTTATTGTTTTGCTCTTACCTGTGGCGGCCGACACTCGTACATACACTTTGCTCAGTGGTATTATAGGCACCTGCATTCTCTTTTCCTCGTCCATAAACTCTTTAACTTTTAATATTATTTCACGAACCTCACTAGTTATATTCCTAGGCATATTGCACAGTAATTGCTGTGATTTGTAATAACAAAAACACAAACGACATCAATGGCCGATGTTGTCAATGCGACATTGTCAAAATTTAGATATGGCGGCCGGGACCAATTATGCTTTCGGATACACAACGTATTATTCATTCTATGCGCGGGAAAAAATAGTCTCGTAATAAAAATAATATTGTTAGTAACTTACTTATGCGAGTAACAATAAATTATAATACTTATTTTAATACAGAAGAACCCGCGTATCAACGTATTGCCGTATAAATTATTTTGTTATAAAGGAGATTCAAAAGAAGTACTAACTAAGTAATTTACTGGTGGTAGGTCTCTCATATGTAAAAGTCCGTCTGGGTGGGTACCACCGCAATGTCTATTTCTACTGCCAAGCAGCAGTGTGCATGCACTGTTGTGTTGCGGTTTGAAGGACATTGTAGCCAGTGTAACTACTGGACATAATGAAACTTAACATCTTATGTCTCAGGATGACGTGCGCCGTGGAATGCCACAGAGTAGGTACTTTGTAAGTCAAGGTGCTGGAGGGTGTCGCTACTCGCTACTGTTTATGGGTGGTCGTATCGCTTACCATCAGGCGAACAACACGCTAGTCTCCTCATTCGAAGCAATAAAAAAAAAATGTCGCACCCTATCCGTGTATGTCAAAAAAACATGTTATGCATGGAGGTAGTAAGTACATAATTCCACGATATTATTCTAATGTAATCCATAGAATAATAACGCCAAGAACGATAGTTTCATATCAAAAAATTGTCGACTGTGAAGCATACAACTCATTGATGTAGGCGTAAGCAAAAAGAATGTAACCACTTAACAGATTAAGGTCTATTAATTTTGTAGTCTGTACCTATCAGCCCGTGCTCGTTGTTCGTTGTTGAATGTAGGTACTTTAAATTATTTAATTGGTATATGTACCTCTGTACCTAAATTTGTTTTACTCTATCTTGTCATGACCTGTCATAAGTGCTTTTTAACAAGCTTTTAGTATAAAGCTACTTGATAAATAAATGATTTTATAAAAAAAAAATATAATAAAAATATGTCTAATCAGTATCATCCCAGAGTCTGGGATTTTCGCCCGATATGGCAGTATGCTCGCCCCCTATCACATCATGGGACTGAATACGCACGACGAAAAGTGCGTGCACTAGTTGCGCCTCTGCCTACCCCTTCGAAAATAAAAGGCGTGAGTGTGTGTTTAAATAAAATCAAGAAAAGCATATTTTGGAAAATCCAATCATTTTCAAAAATCATTTTTTTTATTTTTTATTTTAGTGTGGCAGAGCGTCAATACGTATGGCTTACGCTTACATCAATGGTTTTTATGCTTCACATTCGACAGTTTTTTGATTATGAAACTATAGTTCTGGAGTTTTGGCGGGATCTTGGAAATGTTATGAGGCTCTTGTTTTAATTCATTATTTTGGTGATATTTAGTATTATATTGCATAATTATGGTGGTATATTGTCCAATATAGTTCTATAAAAGAGCTCAAATGAAGTGAATTGAAATAATTGTGCTAATCAAGTGTTTCTTTTGTTGCCGCCAAAATTCCTCGATAAAGTCTTGGTAGCCACTTCTAGTTTCATTTGTCTTTTTTTGTTGTTGTCTTTATTTGTCTCTGGTAGCCACTGCTTTACTTCGACATACTACAGATAATAAAATAGACAAACCAAACTTGACATTGGCAAAATGTGAACACAAATGCCATTTAAAAAAAAAAAACTATAGTTCTAGGCGTTAGTATTGTAATGAAATACAAAATAACTTTTTATAATTGATCACCATCATTGATCGAACAAATTAACCCAAAGTAAATTTTACCGACATTATTCTAGCTGACCATTAGACGCGTGAATACAAGCTTTTGTATGGACTAAGTTGTGTAATTTTGATTTATTTACACCTAGAAAATATAACATTAAAACATATATCAAGCCTTTATTCCCAAAATTCCGAACCATTTAACTAAATTTTAATTAGTATTCTAACAACCCAATATCACTGCCCCTTTCGGGATTCGAACCCGCGACCTCACAGCCGAAGTCGTACCAAGAAGTTTAGTAATATAAGTAGATACAAGTAATTACTTATATTATTAAACTAGTAATCGTCCAGTGGCTGTAATTCGACCGTCGAATTTCTCTATATTATGAACTTTAATGATGCCAAATCTCACAATCGTCAGTGCGTGTAATGTGCTAAAAAGGGGTACAAACCTTTTTCTTCATGTATTACTATATAGGGTATACAGATATTTTTTTAAGTAGACGTGGATAGCCGTATTGAAAATTGTAGTATATATCTGTGTACTGTGACTGTACTAAACTAGCTTTTGTTTACGGCTTCACTCGCGTTGAATTCGGTTGGTGATCCCTTACCATTAGACAGACCGTTAACTTGTCTTCCTTCATTCTTCAAAATTGGTTCAGTAGTTTAGCAGTGAAAATTTTATGGATTACCTTAAGTTCTTTGAGGCTGGCCCCTCCTAGTTGTGTACCTCTACCTACATACATAATAATATTAATATTATGATGACTGGTTTGTCTTTAGCCGAAAACCTGTTAGCGGTACGTATATAGGTAGAATATAATTACATTGGTGCATCGACTGCCTCGGTGGCGTAGTTGTATTGCGTACGTTACGAGTACGATTTGCGCGCTGAGGTCCTGGGTTCGAATCCTAGGTCGGGCCAAAAACATTGTGACTGGATTTTTCCATCTTAAAAATTACTCAGTCGCAGCTCGGAGTCAGGAAGTTGGCGGTGTGATACTCCCGTGCCTCGGAAAGCACGTAAAGGCGTTGGTCCTGCACCTGATCTCTCTCCGGTCATGTCGGATTGCCGTCTCACCGGACTATGAGAGTAAAGGAATAGTGAGTGCACTTGTGTATTACGCACACACTTGTGCACTATAATATCTCCTGCGCACCTGGCTGATCTCCGTTGAGATTGGCCGCCGTGGCCGAAATCGGCTAGGAAGGGATTATGATTACATTGGTGCCATCTTTGAAAAAAGCAACTCACTATTTAACCCTGATTTGGATTTGGACGCCTGCGCCCGCTTGAAAAATCATTGTGTATAAGTAGGTACTTGTTTCGATAAGGTATCTTTTCAAACAATAAACATAACAAATAAAGAGCTCTCGTGGAATTATCAAGTACATACTGCGATTTCCTACCTCCATGAGAGCGCTTTAATTTTCCGTTGTATGGTTTTTTAATACATCAATCTAATATATAAAATTCTCGTGTCACGGGGTTTGTAGTTAAACTCCTCCGAAACGGCTCAACCGATTCTCGTGAAATTTTGTGTGCATATCGGGTAGGTCTGAGAATCGAACAACATTTATTTTTTCATCCCCCTAAATGTTAAGGGTAGTCCACCCCTAAATTTTTTATTTTCATTTTTTAGATTTTATTTTTTGTTTTTATTTTTTTATGATACAACATAAAAAAATACATACAGCCCTAAATTTTCAACCCTCTACGATCAACCCCTATTTTTTTTAATAAATTTTAACCCCGTTCGGTAACTGATGGCTAAACAATGTTTGCGGGGTCAGTTATCCCTTGGTCACGGCATCACGCGTGAACGGCTGGACGGATTTCGTTTTTTTTTTATGTGTTTGTTATTGTCATGAGAAGGTTCTTATTCAAAAGAAAAAAATAAGTAAATTGCGCGAAAACTTAGAAAATTTTAGAATACATAACCATCATATAAAAAATGTAACTTTAGCGCTTTTGACAATATAAACTTTTTTAATTTAACCTTATGGCGTTTGACATAACATTGACATAATGCGTGCTGCAAATATCGTCAAAGAGGTTGTATATAATATAATTCTTCTTTGCGTGTGTATGTCACTGAACTCCTAAACGGCTCGACCGATTTTAATGATTATTTTGTGTGTGTTCAGGTGGTTTCGAGAATGGTTTAGATTAACACTTGGATTCGGTAGGTGGCGCTGTACTCGGGTCCAGGATTTTATTTCCTATTTAGGGCAGAACAACATTTTTTTGTGTCTTTAGATGGATTCGAGAATGGTTTAGATTAACAATTGGATCCGGTAGGTGGCGCTGTACTCAGGTTCTAGGATTTTATTTCCTTTTTAGGGCAGGACAATTTTTTTGTGTTCGGGTGGATTCGAGAATGGTTTAGATTAATAATTGGATCCGGTAGGTGGCGCTGTACTCGGGTTCTAGGATTTTATTTCCTTTTTAGGGCAGGACAACATTTTTTGTGCGTCTTCACGTGGATTAGAGAATGTTTTAGATTAATAATTGGATCCGGTAGGTGGCGCTGTACTCGGGTTCTAGGATTTTATTTCCTTTTTAGGGCAGGACAAATTTTTTGTGTTCGGGTGGATTCGAGAATGGTTTAGATTAACAATTGGATCCGGTAGGTGGCGCTGTACTCGGGTTCTAGGATTTTATTTCCTTTTTAGGGCAGGACAACATTTTTTGTGCGTCTTCACGTGGATTAGAGAATGTTTTAGATTAATAATTGGATCCGGTAGGTGGCGCTGTACTCGGGTTCTAGGATTTTATTTCCTTTTTAGGGCAGGACAATTTTTTTTGTGTTCGGGTGGATTCGAGAATGGTTTCGATTGACAATTGGATCCGGTAGGTGGCGCTGTACTCGGGTCCTAGGATTTTATTTCATTTTTAGGGCAGGACAACATTTTTTGTGCGTCTTCACGTGGATTAGAGAATGTTTTAGATTAATCATTGGATCCGGTAGGTGGCGCTGTACTCGGGTTCTAGGATTTTATTTCCTTTTTAGGGCAGGACAATTTTTTTTGTGTTTGGGTGGATTCGAGAATGGTTTAGATTAACAATTGGATCCGGTAGGTGGCGCTGTACTCGGGTTCTAGGATTTTATTTCCTTTTTAGGGCAGGACAACATTTTTTGTGCGTCTTCACGTGGATTAGAGAATGTTTTAGATTAATAATTGGATCCGGTAGGTGGCGCTGTACTCGGGTTCTAGGATTTTATTTCTTTTTTAGGGCAGGACAATTTTTTTTGTGTTCGGGTGGATTCGAGAATGGTTTAGATTAACAATTGGATCCGGTAGGTGGCGCTGTACTCGGGTTCTAGGATTTTATTTCCTATTTAGGGCAGAACAACATTTTTTTGTGTCTTTAGATGGATTCGAGAATGGTTTAGATTAACAATTGGATCCGGTAGGTGGCGCTGAACTCTGATTCTAAGATTTTATTTCCTTTTTAGGGCAGCACAACATTTTTTTGTGTCTTCGGGTGGATTCGAGAATGGTTTCGATTAACAATTGGATCCGGTAGGTGGCGCTGTACTCGGGTCCTAGGATTTTATTTCATTTTTAGGGCAGAAAAACGTTTGTAGGGTCTGCTATTATATATAAAAATTTCGTGTCACAGTGTTTGTTACCATACTCCTACGAAACGGCTGAACCGATTTTGATGAAATTTTATATTCACACTTGGTAGGTCTGAGAATAGGTTTTTATCTATTTTTCATCCCCTTAAGTGATAAGGGTGGCCCACCACAAATTTTTTATTTTTATTTTTTAAACAGACTTTTTCTCTTTTTAATATGTGCCATTAAAAAATACATACAACCCTAAATTTTCTACCTTCTTCCATCATCCCCTATTTTTTAATAGCGATATTAGTAATTTAATAACATTTAACCCCGGTCCGTAACTGATCAATTATCTCTGATCAGTTATAGCTAGGCGTCTGCCGGTGTCACTTCTCATTCAGTAAACAGTTTGGAGTAGGGATGAGACCGAAGTGCCGGTCACCTGTGCTTCTTCCACTCATACACTACACCTTCGTGTACTTACAATAATTTATTATTTTTTTTCTACTAAAATAATCTCTAAAAAGAATTTATATGGCAAAACAACGTTTGCCGGGTCAGCTAGTGAGTATATATTATACTCTTTGTCTTTAATCTTTTTGCGTCATTTTGACAACCTTGTCAAGAAATGAATATTATAATCAAGAATAAGCTTCTTGATTATAATTCTAACGTAGTGTTTATATTCTCTTTGATTATAATGCTCTTTGGAGCAAAGTACAAAGGCAAAGAGCATATTATGGAGCTACAACCTTAAGCTAAAAATTACCTAAATATTTAATTGAATTTTATACTGTGGCAGAGCTCCCTGTGATAATAAATATAAAAATGTATGGTCGTAACGACTTTCAGGGGTCGTATTATGAACACCTTTGCTCAATCATCCCGCAGAAGGACGTGCTCCAGACAGACATCCTGGGCACAGGCTTCACAGCAAGGCTGAAGAGGTGGTGGAACGACATATTCCTTCTCTCGTACAGCGACCGGCGGTCGCAGGTGTACTTCACCAGCTCACACGCTATGCGCATGGAGAGAGTCAAACAGTACAGACGATATCGAAGTCGTATACACCCTTTAAGCAAGTTTAGGTAATGGATTCCATTCCATTTGCTTATTTAGACAAGTATTAGCCTCCCGAGTAGAAAGATAACTACTGGGCAAAGTATCAGTTATTTTGCAGGAAACCAGACTAAGGCGCAGGCGGATAGGCCTGCACATTATGATGAAGTAGAAAGTAAACAGGGGCAAGTGTTAATTAAAAAAGATACTGTTTAGAATATTAAACTGAAGGCGGTAGGGTTTTAGCCATTCACAACGTCACTGTTCTTGGTTTTCGGCAATTTATTCTGATAATGTGGTTGTGTGCAGATAGCTGTGAGGGATTATCATAAGATGTCTTGCCACTTGTTCACATCATTTTTTTATGCTTCTGTGATTTTATAAGCTTTTTCCAAGCAAGGTTCGTAGGGTCCGATCGGAGGTGATTAGATAAACTGACGTGGCGAATATCTAGCATGATTTCTTGACTTTACCTGTATTTGTAATCCTAACTGCACACGCTGTCGCCATTATGTAGACTAGTGCGCCGCCAAAGATTAAAACATTAACAAATTTCTTTCCAGGAATTTCTGGGATGGTCTCATGTTGGTAATCTTTATAACCAACAAATTAATATTTCACCATAACACTTCAGTCTTATTTGGACAAGTGACCTCCGCTCTATACTACATCGCGGTAGCTGTGGAAGGCATCATACTGGTAGATCTATTCGTCAACCTTCAAACTGGATACATCGAGAAGGAAGCCAAGAATGTTGTACTCAACACAAAGAAGGGTCTATTGGAGTATTGTTCAACGAAGCTCTTTCTCCACTGTGTCTCGGCTATACCTCTTCAGACTATAATGTTTATCAGATATGGTATTGAAATTAACTGCTGTCTCTGCAAGACCAACTACTTCGTCTGCACCCTAAGGATCATAAATACTGTTAGCCTATTCAGAGTTTTTGAGGCAACCAAATATTGGATCCGAGGCCGTGGTTCCTCTAAAATTACTCATGTGTACAAATTTCTCCGCATCATAGTGTTAGGATTCATCACGATGATGCAGTTTTACGACTTGGTCGATACCATTGGCTTGATAAATATTATAAACACTAGGAAACTTCACAATGATTCTCTCTTCAGCATTCTCATTTTATCTAAATTTGGCGAACCAGAAGTTAACAATAACTACAAATTAATCTGTTACAATTTCGGCAGAATCTGCAAGTCCCTCCTACTTTTCACTTTTGGGTTTAGAAGTAGTACATACTATCTTGATAAAATGACGTCACTCACAGCGTATATTATAGCCAATTTATTTTACATGTGGTGTTTGCTCGAATGTTTCGCCTTTATGAATTGGTTGAAGTTTCCGGAGGACCAAGTCATTATCAGCCAAGAAATGACCCTTAACTTAGCTCATTGCCGACAGCTTCCAGACAAATTGTGTGACAAAGTGAAACAGTATTATGCCTTTAATAGTTCGATTATGAAGAAAGTACAAATCACGAATGGACTCTACACGTCCTTGCCGAAGATCCTGAAGAAGGAAGCCATGTTGAACTGCTACCAGCAGCGATTAATAAAGATTCCGTACTTTTCTAATTGGCCCCTGGATATTATAGAGAAGACAGTGTTGCTGCTGAAGGAGGAGGTTTATTTGAGAAACGATGTCTTAACTCAGGTATCTAATGTAGATACTTTTTGAATTGTCTTTTAGAAGCTTCTTCTTCCTATACATTGTTTATTTTATGTTTTAGCCCTGGATAACTGGAAAAGGTCTGATGATAGTTGACGTGGGGGAGCTGGCGGTATACTCTGCGCAGGAGCAGGAAATGGGACACCTCATCGACGGAGACTATTTTGGTGAACTCTCGCTCGTCACCGACAAAGAAGTGCGCATGTCATATGTCGTCGCCATCACTCCTTGTAAGGTGAGTTCTGAATAATTACTAGACCAACATTGATCTTGGCATTCATCATAATCACCACAATCATTAACATCAGAATCACCATCTGCACCAGCCACAGGACATCCACTGCTGCATATAAGTCTTCCATAAAAATATGAACCTGTTAGAAGCCGCCTGCATCCAGCGTGTTCTGGCTACCATTATCAGGTGGTCAGCCCACTCATCATTATTTTTATATACATGCACTGATTATTACCTAATAACCCGGGACATTTGGTAATAATTATTGAAATATATAAATTGTTTTTGTTCACCCTTTAAGAGTATTTTTTTCTCCATTAACTCCATTAGGCGATGCTTAAAGATGTCTATAAGCTAACAAAATGTTCCACGCTTCCAGATCTTAGTGCTACAAAAGTCCGCGTTTCGAAAGCTCATGAGAGACTACCCAGATCTGTTCTTCAGCCTGAAAGACCAGCTGAAAAGGAAATTTAGTTCAGTAGATGTTGAAGAGCATCACAGTGATTTATAGTTAATTCTAATCAAGTAGTAATTTTTCATGAAGAACATCGTAACCGACATCTTCCACTTTTTACAGTAACGGATTTTCTTCTTACTGAAATATTTATGTTGTATCTGCAATAGTTAGTTACAAAAATAATCATTCTATAAAAAATACTGAAAGAATACGATAAATATTTCAAAGATACTCTTACGCATACGCATACTCAAGCCTTTTATCTCCGAAGGGGTAGGCAGAGCCGCAACTAGTGCACCCACTTTTCTCCGTGCCTATTCCGTCCCATGTTATAGGGGGCGAGCCTATCTTCCGGGCTGATACTGAATAGAAAAATCCAATATCACTTAGCCCGACCTGGGGATCGAACCCGAGACCTCAGCATTGCAGTCGTACCGTAATACAACTTTTGCCAGCGAGGCAGTCGTTTCAAAAATCAGTCGTCAGATTTAAAAAATAATACAGAACAAATCCGTTTTAGAAATTGTGAAATCGGTATCGTTTTCCTTAAAAAAATTGTTAAAAAGAAACAAAAAACCCGACTGCGTCAATATCTGCCATCTTTATTAAATTCGTTAAAGAACTGAAAAGATTTTAATTTGAATATTTTTTACGACAGCGTTTGTAAACACTGTCAACTAAGATTATTCAAAACCAAAATAAAATATTCAAATCAAAATCTTGCAGATATTGACGCAGTCGGGTTTTTTGTTTTTTCTTATTAATATATATATAATATATTTTTTTATTTCCATCTCTTTAGTTTTTGAGGTAGGAAATAGGTTTAATCCTGTTTTACCCGTTCCCGCGGGAATACCGGTATAAAAAGTATCTTGTGTTAATCCAGATTATAAACTACCTGTGTGCCAAATTTCAGCCAAACCCGTAAAGCCGTTTTACCGTGAAGATGTAACAAACTAACACAAACTTCGCATTTATATTATTACTGTGAAGTGTGATTAGATTTATTAGCATTTCCTATTCCAAACTCCAATAAACATATAAGTTATATATATATATTCGTAATCACCGTAAATTTTTTTTATTTTGATACCAA
Organism: Sphinx pinastri; assembly: GCA_947568825.1. Lineage (NCBI taxonomy): Eukaryota > Metazoa > Arthropoda > Insecta > Lepidoptera > Sphingidae > Sphinx > Sphinx pinastri. The sequence continues at coordinate 1,954,906 of OX387614.1, read as the reverse complement.
ACTCGATGTATTTTGAAAAAAAAAATATTTGAGATTACTTATTACCGCCGAAAATCCTTAATTTAGTTTTTTTTTAAATTTTGATGTATTCATTGTCACTCTCACGACTAAGACAAATCTATTGACACCACTCACATAAAAATACGATAAGCCGTTTAGGCTCTAGGGTGTGCCAAAGAAATATACAAACATACATACACACATACATACACTCGAAAAACATAACCCTTCTACTTTCGCAGTCGGGTAAAAAGGTTATGCATGTTTGATTTTAGCTCTGTGTTTCTTTCTAATTTAAAATGACTGTAAGTGTTGGTTAATAAACTTTAAATTTACGTCTTTGTAACTTAATTTGTTACCTCATACTTTGTTTCATCATCATTATCACCATCATCAGCCACATGACGTCCACTGCTGAACATAGGCCTCTCCCAAAGATTTCCAGACGGACCTGTCAAAGCGGCCCGCATACTTTGTTTACAAAAGAAATAATATTACATTTTTTTATGGTCCACACTTTGTGTCCATTATATTATTATACTAAACATTTTGTTCGTCTCTTACACACGTGCAATATTATAACTGGTATAATCATTGATGTAAAAAAACCCGTTATAATCTTTGAGTATAGGTTATAATATAACATTTAGTACCCACGCTGCATTGACTTCCGTGTTAATATTTTATAATAGTACACAAAATCATTTAGGGGCAATTTCACAGGTTTGAAGTAAATTTTATGTGAGAGTTATCGTATTCAACAGCCAATGTACTGTCTCTTCAGAATTATTTTACCTCTGACATCTGAAAATATATTTTTTGTCTACGTTGGCCTTATTAATTGTCAAAATTCTCATGTTTTTAAATCTCCGTGTGTTTTTCTTTTAAATTGTTAATTACAGATATCGCCATCCCACCTTACCAGCCCTGTATTATGCCCGTGCTCGCACGGGCATCCACTACAACTGAGAGGGTGTCTGAGGCCTTAGGGCATAGTCCACCACGATATCGCATCATGCCTAAAAAGATATAAAGCAGGGGCAGAAAAATCATGCTATCGGTGTGTAAGTTTTGTGAGGAGGAAATGCCTAATATAGTTCCAATAGTTCCGTTTGAAAATGTTGGAGCATAGTAATCTATGCTCTATCTTATATGCTCTAATGAGTACGGCTCTTGTATTTGGTCGGCTTATACATTTATGTGACGAGTAGTATTTATCAGCAAGCGGTGAAATTGGCCCTAAGTCTAGTAATATTATACGTTTTATCGTGCCAAGTAAACGGCAATAATGGCAATAAGTTCGTTAATTCTCTATGACAATGTTAATTCGTAACGCGATCGCGTTACGTTAACTTGGTGTAATTAGCGTTAAATGGTATTCTGTTTGTCAATTTCCATAGTGATAAATGCGACGAGTTACGTTACGCGCTTGTTACAAGCGGTGAAAATAACGTGTGTCATAGAGGATAAGGGGGCTGATCGCAAAAAATACAAACTTATTTCAATTTAATTCTATTGAACGAACCCGGCTTTAACAGTTATTATTCAAAAGGACCTTTTAAAGATACAATAGAGATAAGCGACGGTTAAAGAATTGTTATATGAAACTTTTGAGTTTCGATTCAATAGCACGCGAGAGCATTCAAATTATCCAGTTTTATTTAAAAACATCTCCTCATATTGTTAGTTGCAAAGCACTAAAGGGCGCGGAAATAGGTACATAGGGCCCTTTTGAAACCTAACTAGATTCGGACAAAGCAGTGTCCAGCTGCAGGGGTCGTTTTAATTTTGTATTGAAACCTATCAAAGGGTATTAGCCCTTCAAAGAGATTAATCCCTTTGATACGCTTTGTACAAGCTTAGTACTTGCAAATAATTTGCAATATTAAACCAGTCGGCAGATTCAATGATGCTGGTTGGCATAACAATGACAGGCCACCTGGCTGGGATCCTTTGACAAAACGTAATCGTATATTCCATAAGCGCGTACAAATCCCGTTTAAGGCTATTTCACACTGTATCAAAAACGCTGACTTTCTTGGCCGAGCGGTCCGAAACGGCTTTTGTGATTTTTGATAATATTTGTGATGATAAGTCTACTTATATAAAAACTATCTCAATTTATACAGTATCTTCGTACAAATTAATTGGACATATTTTTTTATAATTAAATCATAATAATATTATTTTAAATCCACACTATTATTCGAGATTTATATTCGCGTTGTGTTCTAGCTATTCTTAAGTAATTTTATTTCGCCGTCAATCAAGTATCGTATAGGAAGCATAATAAATCTCTATTTTATGCTATGAAGGTGCTTTTTTATTCTAATAAAACTGCACAAAGGCATAATTTTAAATCAAAATCATAAAAAATCGCCGCGTTTCGCTCTTTCGTGTAAATGTCACCTTAGTGTAAACAAGCAACGGGCTTACAGATTCCAAGGTCCGAACACAATGTAATTGAAAAGGGATACTTTTTACTTATTTAAATTTAGCAACCCGTATAATCTTTGTACGAGTTATATAATTCGAATCTTTTGTATTAATCAGAATGTAATATTGAAATGTATTCGTTAAATACATACGTTATTCCCTTTTTACCCGTCTTTTGTCCAAGACGGAGTTCATGACTGTAAACCGTGAGGTTCTTTCTTTGATTCCAAATACAAGCCATACATTTATAATGTTTCGAATTGGAACACTTAAATTATGTGGATTCTGATATGTCTATAATATGCTCCCTATAATGATATCGAGCCTTCCTGTACTATTCAGTATTCTGTGCTTTCGGGAAGAACATCGATACTAATATTTCGCACTTTTGACTGGAGCAGCGTTTTTCTTATTAATTATAAAATATTGATATATATTTTAATTATTTAGTTACGACAATAACCAGTCGATAAAAAGCTAGAAATATCCCACAAAGATTTTAGAATTATTAATAAAGAAAAACGTGCGAATTGGCGGTGACGATATTCTAAAAAGGCTTGATATTATAGGACGAATGATCTCAACGCAAAGTGCATAATATGTTGCGCCTCTGCCTATCCCTTTGGATCTATGTATATCTATGTATAATATTACGATCGTTATCTCCCTCTACCTATCCCACCGGAAATTTGTACTAGGTTAGGCACAAAAATAGGGTTTGCTTCCCGACCACTCTCTCTTTCCAGTGCTTCAAGTAGTGAAATATTTGTTCAATAGATGGCGATAGTGGGCACCGATGATATAATTTTATAATTACATATTACTACTCCTTGGTGACGCAGGTTATATATACCCGTCTGATCAAAGAGCATTATAATAAGATCCATCTGATGCTAAGCGCCATCGACGTAATAAGCGCCATGGCTGGTTATAAAAATTACACCACCTGAAGTAACATGAAGAACTTTGAAGTAAACTACTTCATGTTATTTCACTGCGTTCGCCCCCTAAGATATTAGATTATTGATCTCGTAGTGGCGAGTAATTTCACTAGGTGACTGGATACATTGCCTCTTAAACAGAAATGCTTTGACGCGGGTGCTTGGCGGCAGAACAAGGAAAAAAGCGTGATCGATCTTGACAAACCATTACATACTATGTGAGATCGACAAATAAACTTTTAAAATAATATTACTTGTATACTAATAAGTACGCCCAATACTTCAGTTTGTACCTAAGAGATTACAAAAAGTTTGTTCTTTCTCTCATAAAAATTAACAAATAAAATATATCTTCTTCAACTTTTACTTTTAACCGACTTTCAAAAAGGAGGACGTTCTCAATTCGTGTTTGTATTTTTTTTTTAATTATGGCTTCCTTCTAATTATCTATCGGTGACTTCGCCAATGTCAGGTAATATTAGCAAATACAAAACAATGAATATAAATTCTTAGAAATAAACAGTTGTCGAAAAACAAAACACGATCCAACATGTTACCTAGAGTGCGTTTCATTTTATTTCACCGATGGCGTGATGTTGGCACCCCTATCTGATAAGATGGTAGACATTATGAAGACAACTATAAAGATTTTTTAATTTTTATATATTCTGTGTCGCAATCATTAAGAAATGGTGAAAGACCGACGGCGTTGAAAGTGGAGAACCTGTGTGAGTGTGAAAAACGTAATGAAACACTAGTTATTCCTTTAAAATGTGTTCATGCTCGTATTGCCGCCATATCAGTTTAAAAAAGTAGGGTTACTGGAGGATTAATGCGTTTCCTTGAATAAAATTTAAAACATATAAAAAATAATTAACAATAATTGTATAACATCGATTAAAATAACAATAAATAAATAGTCAGTGTAATGATACAATGTATTATATGCTAATTAATATGTTTTGTGTTTTTTTGTGCTGACTTGTCATAATTGCTTTTTAATAATTACTTACCTGTATGACTCAATAAAGAACTAATGTCATTCCATTATGATAAAGAAATATTCGTCTTGTTTTATTTATTAATGTAACGGAAGTCCGAAGGTTACGTCAAGTCACGGGATGGTAAAACACAGATGTGAGCGACAATCAACTTTATTGATGAGAAGAACAGTTTGTTATTAGTCGCGTCCCAAAAGCAGTCCCACGCAGTGGAAGCTGATCCGGAAGCACGATATTTTGGGTTATAACAAAAAACGGCAACTTCAAGGTAAAGTCCGGCGAGTGTCTCCGTTAGGAAAGCGCACGCTGAAGCTTTAAGGTGGAAGAGCCGTGAACTAAACTACTCCGAGTCTCCAGTCTAGTGTCTGTTATCTCACTGATGAAATGACATCGATGCCTTCTTATATTATCGCAGTGGAGTAAACCATAGCGCGATGCAATTCTATTGTGGCGCCATCTATTGGTAGCTTGGGATAAACTTGGCTATAAAACCAATAAAGGTGGCGCTGCTTGTTGTGTTTGTTACAGTCTCCCCCTCAGTTTCTGAAGGCGTCCCGACGAGGAAACTGAATAAGAGTTGTTTTCTTTTATTTGTTCTTCCGGGGGCGTCATCTCTGTCGTAGAGGATAAGAGACGACTTGCATATTCCACCGGGTGTTCGTCTTCACCCTCCCCCTAGACTAGAACAGCTTCTAAGGCGTAGCCACTTGCGTCTGTCTTAATGATAAACGGCTTTGCTTCGTCGGCTTGCTGCAGGATCGAAGCCGTAGTGAAACGTCGTTTAAGCTCATCATAAGCCTCTTGCTGTGTTTCTGTGTACTGTATCCAAGGTCCACTTGGAATTTTCACGTTGATTGACGACACACGTTCCGATCTTGTGACGTAATACCTTGGGCTTGGGGTTTTTGAATTGCCCCACGTTGGGCGCCAGTTTGTAACGGAAGTCCGAAGGTTACTTCAAGTCACGGGATGGTAAAACACAGATGTGAGCGACAATCAACTTTATTGATGAGAAGAACAGTTTGTTATTAGTCGCGTCCCAAAAGCAGTCCCACGCAGTGGAAGCTGATCCGGAAGCACGATATTTTGGGTTATAACAAAAAACGGCAACTTCAAGGTAAAGTCCGGCGAGTGTCTCCGTTAGGAAAGCGCACGCTGAAGCTTTAAGGTGGAAGAGCCGTGAACTAAACTACTCCGAGTCTCCAGTCTAGTGTCTGTTATCTCACTGATGAAATGACATCGATGCCTTCTTATATTATCGCAGTGGAGTAAACCATAGCGCGATGCAATTCTATTGTGGCGCCATCTATTGGTAGCTTGGGATAAACTTGGCTATAAAACCAATAAAGGTGGCGCTGCTTGTTGTGTTTGTTACATTAATATATTATCCTAAATCTATAAATGTAGTTAATAGTAGTTTTAGTAGATAAACATACTAAAGTTTATTTAGCTGCTAAATATCTACCCACTCATCAATTATGTTTATAGTGTTTGATTTACTTCCGTAAATTGCAGATTAATTTCATAGTGTTATTTCGTGACATAGCATTTGTAGTTTTGCATCATACATATTAGAAAAAAAGAAGCATTTATTGGAAACTACATAGCTAGTTAATTATTACGTACTTACGGCAGAATTCAAAGATTTTAATAATAAATTATTTGAAAAGTGGGTACATAATTTATGCTTTTATTTTAAAATTTGATTTGAAAATATTAGTGTTTTGTTACTAAACAATTTTTTTGTAATGGGAACCCATTACAAAAAAATATAAATGCTTTATTTCAATGTAACACATTTTGTGTGATGTAGCAGCACTGCATATAATATATTGCTGCTAACATCACACCATCGGGAATATACAATGAAACGCAAGATAAATTGAACTTTGGATATAAGCTTCTTGATTGAACTATAATAAAAACTTAGAAAAAATTATAACCATCAATGTCTACTTGACATAAGGAAAATCACCAAAGAGAATTTATAATACTACTGAAAAAGTCACGCCTTACCATAAGTATTATGATTCTATCCGTAGTATATTATATCAAAGAGTATTATAATACTACGGAAAGTATATATTATACTCTTTGTATAATTCTCCTTGAAAATCATAAGAACTTCAGAACCAGTGACAAGCGTAGGAACCCGTAATATAAAAAGAAGAAGATAAATATGTTCAACAAAGACTACCAAGAATCGTACTACGACCACAGATGCCTGATCGTCCCGCAGAAGGATGTCTTGCAGATTGACATCATAGGCGGTGGGCTTATCACAGGCCTCAAGCGCTGGTGGAACGACCTGTTCCTGCTCTCCTACAGCGACCGCAGGGCCTCTCTTTACTTCACCAGCTCCAGGAACATGCACTTGGAGAGGTTCAAACAGTACCGCCAGTACAGGACCCGCATTCATCCTTTAAGCAAATTTAGGTAGTGACGCATTAGCAATAGGATTTTGTAGTTCGGTCAGCGCGTCAGTGATCATAACAACATAAAATAGTAGCTTGGTGATTCCACATATAGTCTGTCTGTTATTTAATTGTGTTAATAAAATGTAAATCTGTTATTGGCCGTAAGATATGTCGTATCTGTTTATTTCACTCTAGTATTATGGGCTGTGGATTTCAATAAATAAATAAATAGTCAAGTAAAAGCGCCTGCATGAAGGAAAATGTTAATTTTCATGCGAAACTCATTCCAGTGCCTGACAAGTCACCAGTTTTTCCGAAATCGAAAACTATTATAATCGTGCGACTCTGGTATAAAGTATAAACAGAGAATCTTACCGATTTAAGTCGATATACATACGCTATATGGGATGATAATTACTGTCTATTCAGTTTTTGTTATTGTAATTGAACGGCGAGACGAATATACCGCTCACCTGATAGTAAGCGATACGACCGGCCATAAACAGTGGCAACAAAGTACTGAGTGGCGCTCCACTGTGCTCGTCGCCCTAAGACAAGAGTGTTAAGTTAAAGCCCAATAATTACGTTTCCTATAGTGTCCTTCAAACTGAAACACATTGGAGCATGCACATCACTACTTGACGGTAGAAATAAACATTGTGGTGGTACTTACCCAGACAGCCCCTCCCATACGAGACACCTACCACAAATTAAATTTAAAAATAACAACGCGTCATCTGAATAAAGCAAATTTAACCAATAAGGTAAAATATCAATCTCATATTGCAGAAACTTCTGGGACTGCCTGATGGTGAACGTGTTCATCCTACACACGATAACCTTCCACCACAATACGTCGGTTCTTTTCGGAGAGGTGTTCCACATGTTCTTTTACTACGTCGCTTTGGGTCTCGAGCTCATTGTCATCGCTGACTTGGGAGTTAACTTAGAAACTGGATTTATAGACAGCCGAACTAAAAGGATCGTACTGGACACAACAGAAGGGATACTGAATTACTGCTACACCAAACTTTTCTTACATTGCGGCTCCGCCATCCCGCTCCAATGGATCATGTTGCTCAGATACGGAGGAGATATCGAATGCCTCATCTGCAAGACCAACTACTTTATTTGCACCTTGAGAATCATCAATATTATCAGTTTGTACAGAGTATTTGAATCCAGCAAGTACTGGACTCGCGCACGAGCTCCTTCCAAGTCGATGTATTTCTTCAGATTTCTTCGCATTGGCGTTGTTGGTTTCACCAGCATACTGCAATTGTTTGACCTGAGTGATACTATATGTTTGATCACGGATATGTGGACAGGCAAAGTAGATGAAACAGCGTTCTTTAACTATCTAATAGCGATAAAATTTCTCTATCCAAGCGGACCCCCAAACATTAATCTTTTCTGCTACAATTTTGGGAGAATTTGCAGGTCACTTCTATTGTTCAGCTTTGGAGGTCCCAGGTTGTCAAATTATTACTTGGATAAAATGACCTCTCTGGTCGCTTATATCATAGCAAATATTTTCTACATGTGGTGTCTTTTAGAATGCTATGGCCTGGTAATTCGGCGCAAGTACAGTAGAGATCAGATAATGATTGATAAGACGATAGCTCTCAATCTTGCTAGCTACCGCCAGCTTCCAGACGCAACACATCATAAAATCAACCAGTTCTATGAATTTAAAATGTCCGATATAAGGAGAGTGGAGGTAATGAATGAGCTGTATGCCTCTCTACCCAGCGTGTTGAAGAGAGAAGCCACTCTGCATTGTTATAGCAAGCGTATCACTCGGCTACCATTCTTCTCCGGGTGGCCCTCAGATTTAATGCAGAAAATAGTACTGGCGCTGACTCAAAATATTTACCTTACGGCAGATATCGTGGCTGAAGTAAGTGTTATTTTAATAAAATATACGATTTTAAAACAAGTCTAGTCTAGAAAACAGTGCATGATAGTCTAGTTGGGAATAGAATGGTCTGTCAAAACGAATCTGCAGGTTCGAAACCCAAGGCACACCCCTCTGACCTTTCCAAGTTACATGTGTATTGTTAATCAATTATCGCTCGGTTTAACCGTGAAAGCAATATCGTGAGAAAGCATAAAAAATCTCTATAAGAATTTCGAGGATATGTGAAGTCTGCCAATCCCCACCTAAGCCTCTCAAGAGACGAGGTCCATGCTCAGCAGTGGGCAGTATATAGTACAGGGCTGGCATCATTATTTAGTTATAATGTAGGTATGTAGGATAAGATATAATGTGGTTGGAGAAATGAGGGTGCACTTGTTTCTTCTCTGCCTGACCGTGCGGAAATAAAGACGTGAGATTATGATTATAATATGGGTATATATATAATATATATATATTGACATACACAATGAAATGCACTCACATTAATAGCTTTAACCGATTTAAAAAAAGGAGGTTCTGTATTCGACCCATATGTATGTATGTAAGTTTGTATGGCCGCTATTTTCTTTCTGGCACGACAAAGTGGCTACTTTGTGCCTGATGATAAGCGCAATGCTGTCCAGATGGAGTATGGAATGGTAACAAAAGGTTAACTCATGCCATGTTATCTTGTAAATATGAATAACTGTCGGAGTGATTTATTTTCTGGAGTTGAGCCGTGTAACCGCCGTTGTATCTCTGGTGTCAACGATTTTTGCCATGATATATTGGCGCCTCTTTGGGTTGCCAACCATCAAAAATATAGTTCGCTATATTGCATATGGCGAAAATCTGCCGCAACTATGTCTATAGATTTTACTTAGTAGTTTTATAAAAGCTTAATATGTATTATGTATCCTCATAATACAATTCTATACAATTAGGTTTCTTATAATTTAGTTGTACAAACTACCAATGTTTCTATCATCAAAGGGAGTAATTGCATATGATGATTACCTGTGTTCTATCAAAACTGATACTCCCATACAAATTCTATGTTGAAGTCCGTGTTCCTCAGCCATCGATGAGTGGTGATGGGCTGATGATAGTGGACGTGGGCGAGCTGGCGGTGTATTCTGCGCAGGAGCAGGAGACGGGACACCTCATCGACGGAGACTACTTTGGCGAACTCTCTCTCGTTACCGACAAGGAAGTGTGCATGTCATATGTAGTTGCTGTTACTCCTTGTAAGGTATGTGTTCATAGCTGATGGTAGAATAATGCGGATACAGTTAGTAATATAGTAGAGTAATAGTAATAGAGTAAGAGATAAAATGATCATATTATAGCAGTTAGGAGAAGAGGAAGAAAGGTATCTCTGATTTCATTGGTGTCGATTTAAATATAATTATGGATCAAAATATCGTATCACAAACCAATTTTTTCGATTTTCTGTTGGCTCTTAGTACTAGACACTACGCAGATTTTAAATTTTTGTACATTTTGATTCAAACTTCTTGGTGGCTGTGAAGTTAGTTGCGAGCGCAGGCCATCGCACATCAATGAAGTCGACATTAATTTTAGGTACAATTTAAATTACTATAATTATAATTTTGGAGTTCCGTACCTCAAAACGATAAAAGGAACCCTTATAGGATCACTTTATTGTCCGTGTGTCTGTCTGTCGAGACCCTTTTTCTCAGAAACGCGTAAGATATAAGTTGAAATTTATATCAAATACTCGGGTCTACGGTCTCTTCCAGCTATAAAAAAATCAAACTTGTAAATCGACGCGATCAAAAGATGTGATCGTTAATGTTGCATGTTTTTGCCTTTGATAAATTATAAACCTAGATAGAGTTACGCGCTGCAATGAAACTAAAACAAACAGGCTAACTTTTCTTAAGCTAGTATGCGTGACAGCTTTGTCATACGCTATGGCTGCATCATTCTGCGTATCCTTGTGTGCGCATAATGATACCAGTTATTACATGGTTTCTATTAAAATGGGGAGAAAATTATATCCATGAAAAACAACAAAAAATTATTCACTCGAACTCATTTATTTATTTTATTTATTTTTTGATTGGGAGTTTACAACAGAGAATACACATAATACACATTGTTTTACATATTGCAACATTACGGCATAAGATAGCAGTGTTTCTCTACTTACAGTAAACTTCAGCATGCATTACTTACAGTACAAACGAATTACAAATCAGTGTTATACAAGGGAAACAGAAAAAAAAAAAACAATGATAAAACAAACAGTGAAAGATACAAAATGTTATCAGTAATTTTAGTGTTCAATTTTACAATTTTAAAGTTACATCAATTATCAATTTTCATGCTTATCTTCGAAGTGATCCAGCAACAGACTATTGAATCTAGTCATGGTGTTAGCAAAGATATCAATGTCTTCCGAAGCAGTTACTATGTCATTATATTCTGTGATGACTCTGACAAGTGGTGAATGTTTTCCTAAGTTGGTTCGATAACGAGGAGGTTTGAGTATTGGGCACGGATGACGAGGAATTCTACGGGGGACATTGATATTGATCTTTTTAAGCAGATCGGGGCAGTTGATGTGGTTATTGAGAATTTTATAAAGAAATTTTAGATCTGAGATGGTACGACGAGTTTGCAAAGTAACTAACCCAAAGTGTTCAAGTCTTTTTTTGTATGACCTGACTGATCTTGCAATGTTTTCTTTAAAGGATAGATGTTGAACGAGTCTCTTTTGTACTCTCTCTATCCTGGTGGTATGAATTTGGTAAGTAGGATTCCAAACGGTGCTGCAATATTCAAGCCTGCTCCGTACAAAACTGTTGTACAGTATTATGGTGGTATTTGGGTATTTGAATTCCTTTGAACATCGCAATATAAACCCTAGTGACCGATATGCTGCCGACAGTATCCTATTATAATGATCTGTAAAACGTAATTCACTGTCTAGTTGAATACCTAGGTCTCGAATGGTGGTTATTTCAGTAAGGCTGTTTCCCTGGATGTTATAGGTACTTTGAATTTTTTTCCGCTTTCGGGCAAATTTTATATGATGGCATTTATTGCAATTTAAGAACATTTTGTTTTCTGTACACCACTGGCTCAGATTGTCTATATCTTTTTGTAAGAGTTGAATGTCTGATTCTTTACGTATCGTGCGAATGAACTTTAAGTCATCAGCAAACAAATAGGGCTTGGAAAATTTAAATATATTTGATATATCATTTATGAATACATTAAACAATAGGGGCCCCAATATTGAGCCTTGTGGTATACCAGATGTTGCTAGAAAGGGTTCGGATTCATCTCCATTTACTACAACTGTAGCTGATCTGTTATTCAAATATGAATAACACCAGTTTAGTGTGGCGTTAGGCAGACCTAGCAACTGTAATTTGTATAGTAACAATCTGTGATTGACTTTGTCAAAGGCCTTAGAGAAGTCGGTATATATTGCGTCTACTTGCAACCCCTCATCAACTGCAGTTATCAGATCAGAGATGTACGCTACTAGGTTTGTGTTTGTTGATTTTTTTGTGACAAATCCGTGTTGGTTGTTTGATAAAAAATTTCTGACATCTTGGTAGAGTATTGTGTACACCAGTGATTCAAAGACCTTTGACAAAGTTGAAAGAATAGATATTGGACGATAGTCAGATACCGTCTCCCGTTTACCACCTTTGAAAATGGGCACAATTCTGGCTTTTTTCCAAATGTCTGGAAACACTCCTGATCTAAGTGATATATTATAGATTAATGTTATGGGTAGTGATATGGAATCGGCGCAGCGTTTAAAAAAGTGGGGTGGTATGTTGTCAGGGCCAGTACCTTTCGCAACATCTAGTTGTGAAAGTCTTCTGCGCACCGACTCTCGAGATATTAGCAAATTGTTACAGTCTAAGGTACCAACAGGAAAATTAATAGCTTTACGGCGGTAGTTATTGTTATCAGAAAGTTCATATACTGACGAAAACTGTTTTGCAAATAGATTGGAGATTTGTTTACTATTAATAGCCTCCTCATCATCGAGTGTCATCATAGATGGATAAGTTGTATCATTTTTCCTAAGGTTCTTTATGTGCGTCCAGAAGTACTTTGGGTGCGTTTTTATTGCTTGTTCGATTTTATCTATATATTCTTTATAGCATAGTCGTATAAGCCTGTCACAGTCTTTTCTTGCATAATTAAAATCAATAATGTCCAAAGGATTTTTGAATTTTTTTATCTTGGTATGTAGTTTATGTTTGTGTCTTAATAATTTGATCAATTTAAATGAGTACCATGGGGGGTATTTGTTCTGATAGTGAATAGTTTGGGGAACGTACTTGACAATAATATTTCTAACAACTGTATAAAATTTATCAACCATTTCATTAACGTCGATACACCCATTAAACTCATTAGTCCAGTTAATATGAACCAGAGATTCTGAGATGGCATTGTAGTCTGCTTTGTAGTAATTGTATTTGTTTATAGGTTTAGCTTTAGTTTTACTCGTAATATCGAGCTTGAGTGTAATTTCAATTGGTGGGTGATAGTTATCAACTTCTCTTATAGGGTGCAAGCATCTATTAACCTTTATTTGGTCTAGATTGAATAAAACTAGGTCCAAAATTTTATCGTTACTGTTTTTAATGTCGTTAAATTGATTAAAGTTGTTAAATGCCATGAAGTCTGATAAAATGTTGATGACCTGGCTATTTCCACTGCTTGATGGTGTTATTTTGAAACCGTGAGAAGTATTTGGTGTCCACGTGATACAACTCAAATTGAAGTCCCCAATTATCATTGTACAGCTGCTATCGTTGTTAATAACTTTATTACATTTTTCTAGGTAATGTTCTAGAGTTTCTTTTCGTACTGGAGGAGGTAGATAGACGGCGCCTAGTTTAAGTGACTTGTAATTACTGTTTGAAGAAGTTTCAATAATAACCCATAAATCTTCGCAATCACTCTTCCATTCGAACATACAGCGTGATTTTAGTTTATTAGTAACTGCCACTAAGACCCCACCGCCTGTCTTTTTATGATTATTTAATGAGGAAGTTTCGCGGTCCCTCCTATACACAGTATAATTGGTACTATCGAAAATTTCAGAGTCATATATGTCGCTGCACAGCCAAGTTTCGGTTAAGACATAGATATCATACACTGTGTTGTGTAGACGCTGACGCAACTCAGCTAAATTACTTCGAAGACCTCTAGTATTCTGATAATAACATTTTAGACTGTTGAATTTTCTAACCATAATGCAATATAACATACAATATAGATATATAAAAAAAATAAAAACTATTGTGGAAGACAAGATTAGGTTAAGGTTTTTAGCTTATCAATATTATTAATTATTATAGCCTCAGATATTTCATCTTTTTTCATAAATATTCTTCCATTGCGAACCCATGTAAATTTGTACCCCAATTCTTTAGATCGGATGCGAGCTGCGGCATGTATTGCTTTGTTCTCCATAGAGAGATGTTCGACGACATATACAGGTACTGGGTTATCTGCTCCTATACCTAGATGGTTCGAACTCAATTTGTCCTTGGGGTTAGTTTTATTAAACTTTATTGAAGCAGCAAGAAAGGAATCACGAGTTCGTGGGCTATTGAACTTAATAAGTATAGATCTCGGTCTATTACTCTTTGTGTCTCTTTTTGCTATTCTTGTGCAGTGTAATATTTCTGAGTCTTGAATATTGCAGTGTATGACTCTGCTGAGTTGAAGTACTGTGTTTACTAAGTTTTCGGATCTATGCTCCGGTACACACTGCAATTCAATATTGTTGGAACGAGCGTGCTGCTCCATTTGGTTCATGCGCCTTGAAATATCTGAGACAGAAATTTTTAACACATTGTTTTCTTTTTCTAATTCAATAATTTTAGTAGTCTTCTCTTTTAAATCGGTTTTCATTTCTTCATACATGTCACTGAAGAAAGAGAGGGATTGCTGGAAACTTGTAACTATATCGTTAATTTTACTGAGCTGCTCTGTAACCGTATCCTTTATTGACTCCTGAAAAGCCTGAGCTATCTCCTTTCTAATCATTTCTCTAAGAGTACTAATCGTTAGATCTGTCAGTGGTACGTCGCTTTTTTCTTCAGCTAACCTAGTGTGTTGGTATCGTTTGTTGCGTACAGTTACGTTAGTATTCCCAGAAGAATTTAGGTTTTCCGAAGCAGGAGGACTGTTTGAATTACTCGGCCGCACTGGTGTGTTAGTGTTATCGACTTTCGGTTGTTTGATTAGGCACGCTGGGCATCTCCAATTTCTCTTATTATCAAAATTCATCGTCTTGAACCTTTTATCCGGTATATTGGTACATATAGTATCGTACCAAAGGTAGCAAGTTACGCATTGCAATCCATCTTTAATTTTAAACGAATTTTTGCATCCCGCACAGTTCTGCATGTTTGTTTAAGGAATGATGTTTGATTAAATAGCAATTATGATGTTAGCAGTTCGTCAAATTCGCACACTAATAAAAGCCCACGTACTGAAACTCGTGCGGTATGCGGTTAATAATATTTTAATTAGCACACTAATAAAAGCCCCGATGTACCTGGATGAGTTAAGTGGACGAGGCGTCGAAGCGAGGGTAGAACGACGATTCCGTAGTTGATAAATTATGATTTACTTGCAAATCAGCCACTGTGATCACCGATTAATTGTGAGTTCTCCACAAATAACAATACAATTGGAGATTTTGCTTATTATGGTAAATATTTGTACACTTCAGACACTGATATTAAAATAAAATCGGGAGCCACACATTAACACGACCTTTCTTTGTTGTTGGCAATACAAATTGGTTAGTGGACATCTTTTGGCCTCTATATTTTTCGACGCGTTTGAAACGTTCAGTGTCTATCTAGGTATATAATTAATCAAAGGTTTTTGCATATATATTTTTTCACAAGGGAATCAATACCTACCTATAGGGTAGGCTGTAAGGTAAAAAAAATGTAATCTAAAAACCGTAGATATGTACTTTAACAACAAAAATATTTAATTTACTATTTATTATGATTCATTTATTAATTATTTTTGGCGAACTATTGATCTTATATTGCTATTTGGAAAGCTCTTAAAAAATGTAGCATAAGCGAAAAATACGTCAGGGTCCTAAAAAACATCTATGAGGGTAGCGTAAGTCAAGTCAAACTAGAAAAACGAGGTACAGATATACCCATTTGCAGGGGAGTGAGACAAGGAGATCCTCTCTCACCTAAGCTGTTTATAGCGGTATTACAATACATCTTTGATCAACTTAACTGGCAAGCAGAAGGTATCAGAATTAACCGACAACGACTTACTCACCTCAGATTCGCAGATGACATCGTTCTATTCGCTGAAACGAGCAAAAACCTAGAAAAAATGATCAACGCTCTAAACAAAGAAAGCCAAAAAACAGGACTTAAAATGAATGATACCAAAACGAAAATATTGACAAACAGCTACACACATACAATAAACCTAAACGGAAAGCCACTAGAACATGTAAAAAATTACATATATTTAGGAAAACAAATATCATTTGAAGATAAAAACGAAGAGCAAGAAGTCGAGCGTCGCATTGGCATGAGCTGGAAGAAATTCTGGTCCCTGAAGGAAATCCTGAAAGGGGACTTTCCCCTCCACATGAAAAGAACCGTTTTGAACTCCTGTGTTCTGCCTACTCTCACATACGGATGCCAGACTTGGACGTATAGTGCCAGGGAAAAATCTAAGTTAGTAGCATGTCAGAAGGCAATGGAAAGGAGCGTACTAAAAATAAGAAGAGTACAGAAAGTAAAAAGCAAACACATAAGATTGAAAACGAAAATTATTGATGTCCTACAATATGCCCTAAAACAGAAGTGGCAGTGGACAGGACATATAGCAAGATACACAGACAAAAGATGGACATTGAAGACAACAGTATGGGAAGGACCGGCAGGAAAAAGGAAAAGAGGGCGTCCTAGAAAAAGATGGATAGACGACATAGTAGATGTAGCAGGAAGCGAATGGAGAACGAAAGCTAAGGACAGAGATATCTGGAACAAACTGGGGGTGGCCTTTACCCGAGAAGGGGTTCCGATCACTGATAATTGAATATAGTAGTTTAAAAAAAAAAAAAAAAAAAAATGTAATTTTAGATTGGAAATAAACAGGCTTATTATTATTATATTATTATTATTGATCTTATATACTTGGATAGCTTGCCTACAAGTTTGTACGGAACTCTCTGTTCGCGTCATCACTCGCACTTATCCTGTTTTTTTAAATCTAAATCGATTTATTGAATAATGAAATACTATTTTGTTTTGGTTGTTGAACATTAAATGATTTTGTTGTTGTTTTTTCGATCAATTTGTAATCTTTAATTTGTAGAAAGTCAATTAAACCAATTCCAAATAAATGCCATAGAATTGGTCCTATGGTACAAAACTCGCAAGGATCTTTTTTAACAATAACAAAACAACTATGGAGCTATTGCAATAGGCTATACTTAAAAACGCATGCGAGTAACATCAATTTTTTTGTTCTGCGAGTCGAAACATACATGTTCAGGGCCGCCAAGAAGTTTGAATCGGACAGTAAATAATAATATATATACCCACCATCACGCATATTCCCCTTTCCAGAGGCAGGCAGACATGTAACACAACCGCATTTCGCTAGTCAGGTATCATGTAATAGGGGATGAGTTTGTTGAACATGGTATGTATTAAAGTTTGTCCATCAGGTGCTGGTTTTGAAGAAGATTGACTTCAGGGTGCTACTGACGGGGCACGCTCATTTGTTCTCTAGGTTGCGGCGACACCTGATGCAGAAGCATAGGATTTCAGAACAACAAACTGTATAATGGCATGCATTTAAGTTTCATTTTTGTACAAAATATCTTAAAATTGTAGATAAGTTACAAAACTGTCATTTTAACATGATTCCAAAGAGCATTATAATACTACGGAAACATGATTCCCAAAACCCTGTCAAAGTGTCAGTTATTCGTCGAATAGCTTACCTGAGGATTGAACAATGAGGCTCAGATATAAAAAATGCGAAGCTTAATCTATTTCTTGCGGTTATTTATTAAGGGAACAATACATTCTTTATTTTAGTTATTATTGATATTGTTTTTTTTTATTATGTCTGTTGTTTTTACTTTTATGCTTAGAATTAAGCGAGTGACGTGCTGAGGTGGTCTTTGAGAGACGTTCATCCTTCTAACAGATGCATATTTAAACTTATTATAACGCAGTAGCTATAAAGTGTACATTTTTAGGCGTAATTGGAAAAAAATCCTCCATCACCGCGATGTGCTTATCATATCTAAACATAAATTAAAATAACAGAACCCAGTGCGTCATTAAAAGAAACGTAAAAAAAAGGTGACTAAAGAAGAGTAACAGAACACAAATCAGCGATTTTTAGGATTCTTTTATGTCTGTATGTTTATTTGTTAGCGCACATCTTCGAAACTACTGAACAGATTTCCATGTAATTTTCACAGGTGGACAGAATAATAATTGGGAGCAGAATATAGGCATTACTTTATTAAAATCAGATGTGGGAAAAAAGTTATCGGTTTTTTAAAGATATCTGCAATTTAATTTCAAGTTTTTTGTACTCAGATAAAAGTCCGCGCAGACGAAGATGTGGGTATAATTAGTTATTTTATTAAAAAAATAATAATTAACGAAGTAACAACATTTTGATTAGTTGATAGATAGATGAATAAATCAAAACAAACGCAAGTACATCATTTTCATTCTATTGATAGACGGAGGGGGGCTGGCCCCTGTCTGGGCGGTTGCTAGGGAAACCATAAATCAATATCAGACGTTGGAAATTTTGCATACACCCGTCCTTGTCAATCCCTATGTAACAGATAGAGGGGAATTTTACAGGGATATTATTATTACATTGGACGATAGGGAGTGGTGGGTTACTTCTCTTCTTAGCTAAAATGTCTTAAGTAGAGAGCTTGTTGTTCAAAGGTAAACTGAACGGCGGTTGGATAGAGTTCATTTTGCATTATATTTATGTAGAGACACACCAAGACTATATTTTCAAAATAATGATTTATTTATTTTTTGGTACATGTGTAATTTAATAAAAATACCAAATCATTATACATTAGGTTTTTTGGTACAATGTCGTATTTCTTCTTTAACTCGAGTTTAAAACTTTTTCCGCGACAAGGTCGCTAAATCCCTGTAACGATCTATAGCGCCTCTGTACGACGTTAGCACCATATATTAAAATTAGAATTAATTCCTTCGGGAGCAATTTACCACGACAGAATGTAACCGACATGTTAATCCAGGTTATGGTGTACGCGTGACCCAAAATTGATCTAAGTTCGTTCTGCTTTTTCTGAGTTTACTTCTTACAAACATACAAACATCGAAACATTTTTACTACTTATTAAGTAAGAAATAAGATGAGGTAATAAGTAAGATTAATCAAGGAGTACAAGTCTTCATATGCACAAACCCTAAACGTCTAAAATACCTTAATCTAAAACCAACAGTACGTCCACATTCAAATACCAAATTAATAGATAAATTAAAAGTTTGTACGTAATTGTACAACAGAGGTTGGTAACTTTGTATTTTGACGACGAGGAAATCAAAATACAAAGTTCAACAAATCTTCACAATCTTCCTTTCAATTCCTAAAATGGCAACCTATGATCACAAGGTATAATTATTTGGCCTTTAAGATAAAATCTTGAAAGTTGTATAACGCAGCGCTCGTTGTGCGTTCAACTTTATTCGGCACCGCCCCTTGTGTCGTATAAGGTCCTAACGTACGCCCTCGGGCTCGAATCAGCGGACCAAGGGCCTGGGAACTCGACTCGGGAGATTCATTACCCAAACAGAACTCGGTTAGCGAACACTTGTGCTCTCATAAATACAAGAAGAATAAATAAAACTGCTAAATATTCAAAGTGCAGGCATTAAATAAATTCAATCTGCTAAAATCATGTCTCGAAATATAAATGCTTTTCTTAGTCTGCTATTTGTGGCACAAAAATCTATAAGTCGCTACAAATAGTTTTAAATTATAAAATCAATTCTAAGGCTGCAAGATTCTGTTGACTGGCTTTTCACATTAATATGTGAAAAAAATATTTGGCTATTTAAATTGTAAAATCAATTCCAAGATTGCAAGATTCTGTGATCGACGGTAATTGTTATGCTTAGGGTATTAGTTATATTCATGCTTCTCTTGTAAATATATCCATAAGTTAAAATAAAGTCAATTCCAAGATTGCAAGATTCTATGATCGACGGTAATTGTTATACTTAGGCTATTAGTCATATTCACGCTTCTCTTGTAAATATATCCATAAGTTAAAATAAAGTCAGTTACAAGATTGCAAGATTCCTTTGACAGCGGTACGTCTTCATACTCGAGGTAAGTTTTAATTTAAACTTAGATCAAAAGAAAAGTTTTATTGTATTTTAACTAATAGGTCTAGTTGGGCAATAGAGAGTAGGATAAAGCGCAGGTACTCGCTGAGCTACTGCTGATGGTAGGTCTCCCGTATGCGTGGGGCCGCCTGGGTAGATACCACCGCAATATCTATTTCTACCGCCAAGCAGCAGTGTGCACGCACTGTTGTATTCCGGTTTGAAAGACATTGTAGCCAGCGTAATTACTCAGCATTATGAGACTTTACATCCATTGTCTCAGAGTGATGAGCGCAGTGGAGTGCCACGCAGTACTTTGTAATTCATAGTTATGTGCCGCGTCGCTACTGTTTATGGACGGTCGTATCGCTTACCATCAGGCGAACGGCATGCTCGTCTCCTTATAAAATAAAAAAAACTCGCTGAACTGCTTTGTAAATTCCAATAATAGGTAATATATGGGCCGTATTAATTACACCGATCTTTTCTTTGAGTAGGATATTGAGTAAATATTTGAGAAACGGAGCTATTTAATAAAATACTTGAGCTATTATTTGAACGCTTGAAATCAGCTGTGTCGACTCTGTTTAATTAATCTAAAAAGCTCTAAAAATCCATAATAGTTACCAGTATTAGGCTTATAGTTTACTTTGTTATGTTTTTATTAAATAGCGATCTTAAGATCTTTAACTTGACGGCGTAGGTAACTAACGTAGTTTTCAATTAACGAATACAATCTTAATCTTCTACCAGATCCGGAGAATAAATCAAAAAAAATAAGTCATTTGTAATCATGTCAAAAAGGTCCGTTCTGATTGGTCCATTTTTGCGATGGATCGATAAAAGCGATTGGGATAGTTTATTGAACCGGCGGTAATTTGGATCCGTGGAAATATTGTATATTTACCAACTTGCAATATAATTCAATGCATCCAACTTAGTTTAATACGACCCTAGGTATCTTAAGCGGGCGTTCTGACTTCTCAAGGCCGGCGTACCTAACATAGGTGAGAAATCCGCTGCACCAAAAGTAATAGTGCTGTTTTAGGTATAAACATAACTCAGCGGTCAAAATCCATCACATACTGAGACTCCAAATATCATTTAAGAGCGTTTACACCCTACCGTGCGCTGTATGGCTTAAAAAGAGTACTTTTTGAATCAGTTAATATCCATCTAAACATTATGTTAAAAACATATTAATTAGTAATAATGTTAGAAAATGTTGTCTTCTAATTAATACGATTAAAAAAATAGATTTATAGAGTATTTGTAAATTCTATAATGATTATTGAACAGAGGTTTTCTTATTTTCGCTTCGAGCGTCAATTTAGAAGCTCAAAATATCTCAAATCACTCAACAAAATAATAATAAAAAGTAATTATCTAACTAAATAGATCCTTATGAAAAAAGTTAGTTAGGAAAATAAAAAAACATTTTATATTTAATTCACGAGAAATAAATCTATTTTTTTAAATCTTATTAATTAGAAGACAACATTTTCTAAAATGATTACTAATTAATGTTTTTAAAATAATGTTTAGATGGATATTAACTGATTCAAAAAGGACTCATTTTAAGCCATACAGCGCACGGTAGGGTGTAAACACTCTTAAGCAGTTTTTGATATGTGTTTATTAAAGCGACTATCTTAAGATGCTGAACTTAACATGACAGCGTCTCAGCTGATATTGCACTCAAGAGCGATACTGAGTTGCATTTATTAATACGGCCCTTGAACTGTGGTAGTATTTAGCTTAGATAGGGATATTTGAGATATACAGAATGATGGCATTCAAACAATTTTGAGAAGAATGATTTAATAGCGACTACATCACCTGTCCTTATTGTAATTATTGATTTGTGGAGTATACTGCCCTTTCCAATATCTCGCCACCCCTCATATGCCACACCCTGTCAAGGGGCTGGAGGATATTCCCGGAAATGGCATAGCCCGGTATAAATTACAAATGGCGGCCGGCATGCTATCTCGCTCGCACAGATGTGCCTTCTCTCTCTATTTCGCCTGAAGGATGCGTGCGGTGCGAAAATGAAGTTGAAAGTTGATATAATAAATGTTACTAATACATACTTTTGAATTTCATTAGATTTAAATATAAGTTTACTTATTGCTGTAAATTTTAATATTACATTACTTTATTTTATAAGAATTTGATTTTCATGTAGAGGCTTAAATATTTAAATATTTTTTATACGTTTGAATGAAAAAGAAAACAGTTGCATTAGAAGTAAAATTATAGTTTAAATTTCTCCGTGTACTAAACAAAGATTAAACCTTGGATCATAACAGTTAACCTATAATAATATGATCTGAGGATTAAACATTTAATTTAGTTTATACATTTATTTTTCTTCGAATTTTAAGCTCTTTTCAACTAGATCCTCCCTAATTAACTGCTTAATTTATTATAAGCACCATAGAGGTCTGTCCTTTACCTTCATTATTGAAATAAAATACATACTAGCTCCAAGATTCCAATACTAGGTACGTACTCTGCTAATTGACAAGGTTATTATTATTATAAGAAGCATAATTATTTATGCCTTTGCAGGTAATCTCCTCTACACAATAGAGACTTTCAAGAATCGTAGAAGACAAGCCTCTTGTTGCTGGTCTCTCTTGTTGACGATGAAGCAGACGTACAATCACTGATGGACAAACATAAAAAAATCGCATTTTTGCTAGTAGGTAAGATTACAGCGGGTACATAACTTGATGTGATAGGGGGCGAGCCCAGCGCCATATCGGACTGAAATTCCCGTATCTAGGGTGAGCAGAAAAGCTCAATATCACGATTCGAACCCAAGACCTCAGCTCTGCAGTAAAATATTAATACGACTGCGCCATCGAAACAATCCAAATATTTTAAAATATAAATATTACTTACTTACCAAATAAATTTTAATGGTAAATAGGGTTGGTTTTTGAGATGGGGGAGCTATCTTGACGTTATTAGTAAAAGAAAAAATCTTAGGCGACTTTCTATCATTTATAACATTACAATGACCGAAAAGAGGTTTCGTTTTTTATTTTTGAGGCAGATATTCGATCTACTTTCGTTAGGAAAACATTATTGTTCTATTACAGAACTCACAATAATTCGTATTTAACCAAGTAACTAACATTAAGTTTTTATTGGTATTTTTTCATTACGAAAATAGGTGTATTCTTTCCTGTCGTTATTTATTTTTAATATATGATTTCAATAATAAACATACATTACTAGCGTCCCGGCTTCGTACGGGTAACACTTATCTAGTATCTATATATAATTTTCAAATAGCTAAAAAAATATTATTGTTCACTTCGCTACCAAACTAGACTATTTAATACATTGGCAGATGTTTGTCAAAATATGTAAATGAAAATATTAATTCTAATAAATTAAAATTGACACGGGGGGTAGTAGAGAATTTATTGCTACTCGTCAGAAGTTTGACAGCATTGTATTGTTTTAGGTATCTAGACCACCACCGCAATGTCTATTTCTACCGCCAAGCAACAGTGTGCATGCACTGTTGTGTTTCGGTTTGAAGGACATTGTAGCCAGTATAACTACTGGACATAATGAGACTTAACATCTTATGTCTCAGGGTGACGAGCGCAGTGGAATGCCACACAGTACTTTGTTAGTCAAGGTGCTGGATGGTGTTGCTACTGTTTATGGGTGGTCGTATCGCTTACCATCAGGCGAACGGCATGCTCGTCTCGTCATTAAATGCAATAAAAAAAAAAAAAAAAAAAAAAAAAAAAAAAAGACGCTCAACGACGTCCATCAAGAAACAACCGACTATCGCTCAAGGAGTTTTTAAAATCCATGATAAGTCGAAGGAACTACACCGAAGAGAATTGCTAGCAACGCCATGTCCACGTTCGTGTTGCATTACAACGCTTCCAAACTAGCCGCCTTGTATTGTTAGCGAAAAATCCTTCAAACAGTATCCTCAAGTGGTTGGATGAGGAAGGGACACGCCTGACCCTACGCAGGGGGCGCCACGGGCCCTAAGGGTCGCCCGAGAAGAATATAATTGCAAAAGTACTATTGCTAGATTCTTCATTCAACTTGCATGATCTTACGACCATACTGAAGGTTGGCCTTCAGTCTTAATTCTTTAAATAATATGGTCAACGAAAGAAGCCAGAGATTTGTTGGATTGGTTGTGTCCTCAGCAGATTTTTACGCAAAGATATTTTAATGTAAGGCAATCATGAAGGGAGTTCTTGAGCACTTAACAGTAGAGGCTATAGTTCACAATCACGTAAAGCGTCTGCTTCTGATACCTACCGTTCCTGGATCCTATCTATAAGTAATATGCAATTTGTAATTTTCATTACTCAGTATGTCATTATTTCTTAATAAATAATTATAAAATTGATTGGATTTTTTTTCTACTGCCTCTGTGACGTAGGTGTTTTGGCTGCCGTGCTGATCGGGTTCGATCCCCGGGTCGACCGATATTTTTTTTCTTGATATCGTCTTGAAGTCTGGAATTTGTCTAATGGTTATGGGTTCGCTCTAATCACATCATGTGACGGAAGATGCGTAGCAAAAAGTGGGTTAATTAGCACGTTATCCAAGTAGGCAATAATTGTACCTAGTCACTACGCCGTGTCGGGACAAAAAATGTGCTAATACTAAGTTATACTAGGGAAGTCTCAATGCAAGAGTACTAAGTTAGAGACTAAGGAAGTACAACCGTAATGTCTATTTCCGTCTCCAAGCAGCATTGCACAAGTAGATACTGTTTTGTTTTAACGAATATTGTAGCCAGTGTACTGGCCACATGTATGAGGATGATGAGTTTTTTATATTATCTTGAAATTATGATGTTGCTACTGTTTATATGCGGTCATACTTACTATCAAGCGAGCAGCTTGCTCTTCGTTAGTGTCCGACCAAAGGTCTGGTTTCGGCTTCAATTTCGGTCAGCTCCGGCCCGAAAAAATACCTTCGGCGTAACTTTGGCATATTACCGAAAGGCCGAAGGCTCCTAACAAGCGCCAAAATCGAATAAATAAATAATTGTTATAATTCACGTTATATTTCCAAATGTTATTATTTTGAAGAAAATGCAAGGTTATTTTTATCATCTCTAGATCAACTACAGTCAATATAAACCTTCAGTTTTAAAGTTTAAAGTACAAGGTAAAAAAATATTAAATATTATAAATTGTAGCTTGTAGCTTGTAGCCAATCTTGGAATAAATTTATTTGTGTTCTTAAGCATTGTGGAGATAGCCGATTAATCGGCTTCGAGTTCTGCCATAAATCCACCTTCGGTACGACACTACTCTTTGTTTGTTAAATTATATAAAATGATGTTAATAGAAAATCAAGTTGGAATCCTTGACAGTCGATCCGTGATAAGAATGTAGTGGCAGTTTTCACAACTTTAGAATTAGGCCGCTGTGCGTCACGGCAGACTTGATGTTTGTAGTGGATTCGGCCGCTGCGCCATGACACGAATAAAGAATTATTTCCTTTTTGGAGTTCCTTGATTGAGCACGGAACCTTGTCGTGTTATCGGAATGGAGGTGTTTAAGGCATACTTCCGTGGTGGCATATGTTTTCTATAAGAGCTCATCTATAATATATATTTTAATGCATAGACTCTGCTAGAAATAGGCCATAATAATAAAATACTATCAGTAGAGACTTGCCATGGTACCCCGCTGCCGTGTAGGACCTTAATAATATTGCACATATAATTCAATAACAAAAGCGGCACATTGCTCAGTGGTAGAAAGACAAAATATACTGCAAGACGGACTCTCATATAATAATATATAGCTGTAACGATAAAATTAATAATCCAAATAAAATAATTTACACAAGCTCGTTAATGTAGGAAGCCAACTGTGTCAAAGGAATTAATTTCATACGGAACCAAGCGCTCTACCGCAGTCGTTTCATTAATATGCCCGCGAGATGGCGTTGCGTCACATTGCGTATGCGCCGGAAAACATGTACCGCTTTTATGTAATAATTGTTGCAAGATTAGGGAATAGTGTTGAGTAGGTGAATTGGCATTAATGTTATGTTGGTCTATGACTTTGAACTGTAGTGCGATTCTCAGGTCGGGAAAATAGATTGATCTTGGTTCCATTTTGATTTTATTGTGATAGAGTTCCAATAAGTTTATGGAATATAGGTACGGCGCAGCGTGAATGCAGTAGTTGCGCTTCTGTTTAATGCCCCGGGGATAATGCGTGAGCCTATATTTATGTATTTATATGTAGTATATATAAATATAGTATGTTGTTGTGTCAGTTTGTGGTGTGTTTGTTGCGACAAGGAAAAGCATCTGCGCGGAGCCTTCCATCAAATACACCACTTTCTTGTTTTCCTTTAAAATCCTAGTTTTTTTACCGGCATGGCAATGTAACTCTGCATCGCATGAGAAGTGTCCAAATAGAGTCGCGATTGCCGCTAGATGATTACCCTCGCCAGTTAGCATAATTATGCCGGCCTGTTTGAAATCAGACATACACAGGCTGATCCTGGATCCCTACACACTTACGTGGGTCACTATGGCGAGTTTTACTTTGGTTTACGGCGGTCGATATTTGGGCGGATCCTGATATACTACCACCAGCTCTTAAAGTTAGGCTTTATATTATAAAAACTTAGTCCTATAAAGCCTAATTAGGCTTTATTATTATGCTGTAGTGTTACTTACTTACACGGAAATTTAACCTAATATATCATTGTTTAAATCTACTAGGTCAATCCCACGCGAATACTTTCGTATTACGACATATTATCATATAAAATATTGTTATAATTCACGTACTTGTAATCCTATTTAATTGTTATATAACATTATTTTTATCTAAATACTTGAATAACAGTTATATAATCAACTTGCTTTTGCTTGCAAAGTAAATCGAATTGATAATATTATTATGACGTAATTAGTATTCATGGAAAATAAAAATATTTTTTAATGAGAGAAAGAAATAATATTTTTTTGTCTAGAACTTCAAATTGATCTACTAGGACAATTGTAACTAAGGTATAAACGAAAATAAGGTATAACTAGGTGATGCTCGCGGCTCCACCCGCGTGTAAAAGATTTTCAGCGATAAAAATATTATCCCGGAATAAAAAATAGTCTATAGCAACCAATAGTTTTTTTTACTTTATTTTTATTTTATTGCATTGAATGACGAGACGAGCATGCCGTTCACATGATGGTAAGCGATAAGACCCACCTTGAGTTACAAAGTACTGTGTGGCATTCCACTGTGCTCGTCATCCTGAGACATACGATGTTAAGTCTCACTATGACCTGTAGTTACACTGGCTACAATGTCCTTCAAACCGAAACACAACTGCTGCTTGGCGGTAGAAATAGACATTGCGGTGGTACCCACCCAGACGGACTCTTACATATGAGACACCTACCACCAGTAATGTAGCTTCTTATTAGTGAAATAATTTTCAAAATCGTTTCAGTAGTTCCTGAGATTAGCGCGTCCAACCAAACAAACAAACTCTTCAGCTTTATAATATTAGTATAGTTATAAGGTGTGAACGAACATCTGACGTTGTGCAACGTTGCTCAGAATGTTGCGTGGTAAAAGTATACTTAACTACAGACACTAGGTTAAGTATAATTTATACGGAACTCGTTACCTCGTTGTTTAGTTACGCGTCATTGTGTACTGATGCTATGTCTGAGGATTTAATTACATAATCACTGCCAAATTCAATATCGACAACACTATCAGCGCAGCCTCAATATTCTTTCTGAACTTATCATTCAAATCATTTAAAGAAGATAGTTCAGAGTGAGTCTATGTAGCCTGATTTGCCTTTTGATCAATAGCTAAAATAATGTAGAATGAACTGATATCTATTTTCGTATAAACTATAAAAATACCAGCTAAATTAAAAGCCATAATTAGTTTCACAAAAGTTATAATCGAGACAAAAGTAACACTTATTGACTTCTTCTTCTAGTGCCTCTTCAATGTTGAAGGTTGGCCGTCAGCTTCTTGTATTCCTCCTTGTCACTGGCTAGGCGGAATAGTTTTTCAACGGAGGTGATACCGGTCCACTCCCGGATGTTTCTAAGCCACGATTTTTTCCTTCGTCCAGCGCGTCTCTTCCCCTCTACCTTGCCCATCATTATTAGTTGCAGCAGCATATATCTTTCGTGCCTAAGCACGTGGCCGAGATATCCTATCTTGCGCTGTTTGATGGTTTGCATCATTTTCCGGGGCATATTGACACTCTGGAGCACGGTAACGTTGCTTACTTTTTGCGTCCAACTGATGCGCAACATGCGACGGTAACACCACATTTCAAATGCTTCTAAGCGTCTCGAAGTATCGTCTTTTAAAGTCCACGCTTCGCAACCGTACATAACAACAGGCCAGATGTAGCACAGAAGTATCCTAACTCTGAGCGTTATGTTCAATTGACGACAACACAGAACTTTTCTCATTTTATTGAAACAGGTGCGGAGGAGGCTGAGAAGCCTCCGAACCCTAAAGCACGCCTTTTGCGTCTACGACGGCAGGAGACCGACCACCCGCATTGTCATCCTCCTCGTAGTTGCTTACATTGGAGTAGTTGAGCGAGCAGACCCCCACTGCTCACCCCGCGACTCTCGCCAACCCCATTTAGTCGCCTCTTACGACAGGCAGGGGATGCCGTGGCGGAATTCTCTAGATGCCCCCGGTCCACAGGGCACGAGGCGCCGGTCAGTCGTCCACCCGACGCCTCCTTCGTCTCCTCTGGGCTCTCCTTCCGCGAGATGACGCACTCGCAGAAGGAGGCCATAGCTCGCCATGACCTCCAGCCGCCGACCATGGCGGACACCACGGCCGGCAGCGAGACGTCTCCTCCGACGATTGCTCTAAGAGCGCTGCGTTGTAGGTCCCAGGCTGGGCACTCCTCGAGAGTGTGTTGGACTGTGTCCTCGCGGCCGTTGCCACAATGATGGCACACGGCGGACTCCTCCTTTCCGATCCGACACAGAAACGAGCCGAAACATCCGTGGCCCGACAGCATCTGTGTCAGACGGAACGTCGGCGCACCGTGGCGCCTGTCTAGCCAGCTTAATAAGACAGGTCGCACTGCCGCGACAGTCCTCAAGCCCGCACTCGGGCTCTCCAGCCTGGTATGCCACTCCTCCACGGCGGCACTGCGGATGGAGGCCAATTGGGCCGTGACCTCCCTTTACGGTTTGCGCCAACCCTACATCGGTATAGAATAAAGACTGACGGAAGATACACCATTCCTATTATATTCTATGTACGTCAAAACTTCATGCTTCGTTTATTTTCTATTATCGTCACTCCGATTCACATTCCATTATTCGACGCCTAAAAAGAATTCTATTTCCTTGATATACGACTCAAATTCCAAACAAAGTGAGTGGCCAAAAAAACGAAGCAACAACCTAGGTCATGGCTACGATTTCTTACTTTCGCAAGCGAGTGAATGGCTTTAGAAGATTTAATTGTGATAGTAAATATTTAGTGGTTATTACCAGTTACGTGTGACTGTAGGGTTGTCAACTATAAACCTGATATGCTGTTTATTTTCGGTGCTTGGGTTTAGATTACTTACCCTAAACCAAGATGTGCCAGCTTTGCTTGTGATAGGATCAGTGAAATTAGTTGCAACTATTTTCAAGTAGAAATATGTATATTATAAAAAAGTTCATTGGTTAATAACCTTTTTTCATTAACTGCCCCAATCCTATTCTTTGATCCGATCTCGAGAATAAACCAATCAAAATAAGTCATTTTTAGAGATGTCAAAAAAAAAATTTTTTCCGATCGGTCCATTTTTGCGATGGATCGAAAAAAGATTGGGTTTGTTAGGCGCAACTAGTGCAGCAATTTTTCGCCATGCGCATTCCGGCCCAAGATGTGATAGGGGACAAGACAAATATCAATAGAAAAATCAAATACCACTTTGCCCGACCCGGGGACCAAACCCGAGACCTCAGTATTGGAGTCGTACCGTAATACAACTAAACCACCGAGGGAGTCAGTTGAAAAAAGAACACATTTAAGAAATATCAAATACCATCACGGAATACACCGATATACAAAGTACAAAAAAACCCGCAAAACATTACCATTTCATCGCAGTCGGGTAAACGTTGGTAGCCCTGCCACAGCAGGCAGCGTTAAGCAGTTCAATTCCGTTGATAGAAAGTAGGGCACACTGTCCAACGCAAGTAATTACGTTGCCCGTTTATTTTACTCATCAAGTTTATACATGCTTTACATACTTAAGATGCTTGCTGAAGACACACGCACGGTGTGACAACCCTGTACATATAAAAATACCTCAATAATAATGAAAAGCAGTAAAACAATAAGATTGTAGGGTATATTATATTATATTGTATTATACGTGGGGTTTTCGTAAACAAAGATTCAAATTATTTATAAAAAATATGACTTACAAAGAGAAAAATTACATATAAGCATTGATGTATTAAAAAACTCTACATCAATGACAATAAGTAAATAATTTCACAAGTTAATAGGGATGAAACTGATCTTGTCATTGCTAGTATGCTAAGTACTAGGATGAATGGATTAGTAGGCTTCTGTGCACTCGCGGATGCCAGGAGCAGTGAGCGCAATGCTTAGGCTCAATAATTCTCTTGTCTTCGACTGATTTCAGGCTTAGGGTGTTAACACTTGAAATTGGGTCGTTTCTTATATGTCGAAAAAGTTGTTTCGGGGTGTTAGTTCATGTGTGGAAATTTAGGTGACATTTATTTATTGGCACATAAAACTAAATTATAAAGGCCTGATATGGCGATAGGCTTGACGCCTATCACATCATGGGACAGAACACAAAAGGCAAAAAAAAGATTTAATTCGGTCACAGCAAAGTGACCCCACTGCCGCTGATGGTAAGCTGAGAGGTCCAAATAGAGTTTTGACTGACTAGCGATGATTATCTCTTGTTAGTCGACACAATTATGCCGGCCTATTTGCACTAAGTGGGCGCCCGAT
This sequence comes from Sphinx pinastri, assembly GCA_947568825.1. Lineage (NCBI taxonomy): Eukaryota > Metazoa > Arthropoda > Insecta > Lepidoptera > Sphingidae > Sphinx > Sphinx pinastri. Next base: position 1,923,779 of record OX387614.1, on the reverse strand, counting down.
GGCGCGAGATGAGGGCGTAATTTGTGTGTGTGTTTGTTTAAATTATAACGGACTAGAGTCCTCCTCGCGGCTTCGCCCGCGTGAAAAAGTTTTTCCGGGATAAAAATATTGTCCCGGGGTAAAAAGTAGCCTATGTGTTAATCCAGGATATGATCTACCCGTGTGCCAAATTTTATCGAAATCCGTTCAGTAGTTTTTTTGAGTTTATTCGTTACAAACATACTTACATACAAATGTTTCTTCTTTATAATATTAGTATAGACTATTCTATTTCAACTGACTCGACTCGACTGACTGACAACTGACTGCCTCGGTTGCGTAGTTGTATTGCGGTACGACTGCAATGCTGAGGTCTCGGGTTCGATCCCCGGGTCGGGCAAAGTGATATTGGGTTTTTCTATTCAGTTCATACTACATACATACAGTCTGGAATTTGTGCCCGATATGGCGATAGGCTCGCCCCCTATCACATCATGGGACGGAATAAAAATAGCGAAAAGTGGGTGCATTAGTTGCGCCTCTGCCTACCCCTTCGGGGATAAAAGGCGTGAGTATGCGTATTCTATTTCAACGATGTGAAACAGCATTTGTCATATCCATACATAAGAGCCGTCGCGGGATCTTACGACGAATAGTGCGACTATAATACTCTCCCAATCACATCACGGGACGGAATTAACTCCAATTGGAGCACTAGTGTCCCTGCCGACCCATAGAAGACTAGACGGCGTGAGCATATATCAAGCTCACTATGAATTTGTTTATGCTGTAATAGCATAACAGGCCGATTACGGCATCGAGGTCGGTGGAGCAAAATTTTTATTTGCGCGCAATCTGTCTGCGACCTGGCGCAAACAGGCCCGCCAGTCTCGGACGTTACACGAGACTTTTATTAGTGCTTCAATCATGCATATTTTTAGGTTTCGTTTTGTAATCTATCTATTTTTGCGGTTGTTATAAATATTGAGATAGGAGTTATGGCTCTGAAAATCATCTCGGCATTTTATAGGTTCTCTTTTGAAACATGTTTCAATTTATTTTGATCTGTTGTTATTAACTTAGTTGTTTGTCATTTCAGAAAATAATTATATTAGAAATATTTGAAACTAGTTGTCACATTATCATAAAGTATCGGTCCAGGTAGAGACTTTTTAAAAACATCTATAACTTGACAATATTTAAAATGTCATTATGTACCTATATAAATAAATAAATAAATAAATGTATAGGTACATACATAATATATACATATACAGGAGATACATCCTTACATATCATTATAAAACAAAGTGTCCCGCCGCGTCTGTATGTCTGAACGGATTTCGTTTGAGACATTGGGAAGTCATAGGCTACTTTATGTCCCGGAAACTTTTCACATGGGCGAAGCCGCCAGCACAAGTTAAATGAATAGTTTTCTTGAATTTCTTGATGAAACCACAGCGTCCAACGTTTTGACAGTTGTGTCCGGCGTCGGTTTATGGGACGGCAATGCGTCACAACACCGCTAGGAATGATTGATGAACACCACTTTTACGGCAGCGACATGTATGTCAAGGCCAGTGCCATCATGCCAATATTAATGAGAAACCATGTTCATAGTCACGTATGTCAGTACCCTCAGATTTTGACAAGCCGAGGCTTTTGGCTCGAGAGTATGTTAAATTAAGATTGTTAGTCTTAGAAGATATACTTGTCTAAGGGTCGATTACACCACTTGCTGATAAACGCTATTCGTCACATAAATGTATTAGCTGACCAAATACAAAAGTCACACTCTAAAAGATTAAACAGTAACTTTTGTATGTTGTCGGCTTATACAGTTATGTGACAAATAGCATTTATCAGCAAGCGGTGAAATCGGCCCATAATGATCTAAGATGTTAATTTAGGACGTGGTGCATTTCTGAGACAAATTTTATTCAAATCTATTTAGCAGTTGCTAGTACTTCTAATAATACAAATAACTCTACAAACTTTCGCACTACCGCAGGATAATGGGATTTTAAGGCACATGCGAAATAAGCGAACTATTTCAGATTTACGCTGACCATACAAATCACCACGTCTTTTATTTTTTTCTGGGTTAGACAGAGGTACGTCGTTACACACGCATATTTCGCGAGTCAATTTAATAGGGAGCGATTGATTAACCATGATACGTTCCCAACCCGGAATGCGACCCATCAGTGACCTGCTGCTATTAAGGGTACAATAACCTGATTCACGTAACCTGCACTTTGGATATTCCCACTCGACATTTGGTTCCATTGCGAAACGGTGATCTCGGCCAACGGCGCAGGAAATATGAAATACTTTCGCCGCGCATTTCTGTATAATACATTTTGGTGTTAAATGTCATTCTTCATACATAATAAGCACAAAGCGCATGCTGTTTTGGCGTCCGTGGTCATTAAGTACTTTTACCTTGAAAGGTTATTTATGCAACTACTGCCTTGCCGCCGATAAATAAAGTGCAGATGATATAAGAAAACTGATGCATCAGAAACGCAATAAAATGCCGGTAATTAACTACTACTATTCAGTTGCTTCAAATTAATTACTACTTAAATGAATTAGTATGAATCAAGTATCTTAACCAACTGATAAGTTGATGTAGCTATTATTAGCGAACGCAAATATTTTAATATCACCGTCGTCAATCGTCATTTATGCCTATGTACCCTGTAACTGGAACTACGTTTGTACGTCGCGTCTGCGCGAACTTGACCATCGTAAATACCATGATTGCGATCACGAATATCATTCGGTCAGAAATAGTCGCATTATTTGTAAACACTAGTATTGCTCGCGGCTAAACCCGCGTGAAAATGTTTTTCCGGGATAAAAAAGTATTCTATAGCACTCAAGAGTAATGTAGCTTCCTATTAGTAAAATAATTTTCAAAATCGGTTCAGTGGTTCTTGAGATTAGCGCGTTCAACCAAACAAACAAACTCTTCAGCTTTATAATATTAATGTAGATAAGTATAGATTTCCATCCGAAACAGCAACAAAAAACTCGTGAGCGGATTGTAAAAACAGTGCTATCTTTTATCAGACACGTGCTGATTGTAGATGAAACTCGAAGTGTTGTGGCTTCCGTGTAGACACGCAGCTTGCGATAAACTCACTTGTTACATAAATATTATTAACACAACAGCCGGCCCTGATTGCAAGTGTTTTCGTACCCATCAAAGATTTAGATAAGAATTTGGTGCTATGTTTGGTACTTATTTTGTTATTATAAATGCGAATGAAAGTGAAAATGATTAGATGTTTGAATGTTTGTTACAAGTAATCGCTTAACCGATTTGGATAAAGTTGGGCACACGTATAAGTCATGTCTTGGATTAACATAAGGCTTTTATCCCGGTAATTTTCTCGCGTGGCACACTTAAATTTGTGATCCGATTTTGTAAGTAGACGGCGGTGGCGTCGTTCACTCCAAAAATTTAGGGACTTTTGTAGCTGGAAAGGCTCTTCATGCAGGCAAAGCCGCGAACGACACCTAATTCATCATGAAATAAACTCGCGCCGTTATTCCAGAGAGGTAGTAGATCCGTAATTAGTGAGACTTCGACTTAGAGTACTTCGACTGAGATTATATCCCATAACTTGATAGAGATGATTATGGCTACGTCAACATCAGCGACATTAAGTCCACTGCTGAACGATCCCCTGAAGATTTCCAAACATATCTATCGCTATATCGGGCGTAAATCCTAATGAACAGAACCAGTTTCTGCGAATTAACCCTCAAGGTACACATCAAGCTACTGGACCAACGACGCGTTTCACGCACTCTCGCTTTCGACCGAGTAACATGATCATTATTATGATTGATGGTTTGATACTTGGGTATTTTCCATCTATTACGCGCATTGATCTTTGATAAATAATGTTTAATGTTACGTTTTTACGATGATCTAACATAGTAAAGCTGGCGTACTTTGGCTGCGATATTAAAGTTTTACGTTCGACTTGGCGTACGGTTAGGCGACGTTGGCTTTATCTCTGTCGCTCTTTGCCAATATTAAGTTAACAGCTGAATATTGTATTCTCTGCATGAATAGCATCAGGTATTTCACCAAGAGTCACAAGTTATAACCTCACCTCGGCTAAAATTATCTTCTAGACAACAGTTTCACTTTGTCAGAAACAACCAAAATATTCGTATGTGTAAACACGAAACCGTAACATTAGGAAATATTGCAAATATCTAGACTCGGATATTTTGTAATTTATTACAACTATTTTATAATAGTGTATAATAACAGTCTTAGGTTTCTAAAGTTACAAAACTTATGAATGAATTTTGTAATGTAAAGCGTCCTTGATGGTGCAATACGTTGTTAGCTATTATAAGGCTGTGTACAGATTAACAAGATTTTAGATTGAAAGACCTACGCTGCAGATATTATTGCTAACAACATGAATGGGTCTGGATCCCCCAGAACTTGAAGTGACAGCTTGCCCTTACGTTTAGGTTACATTATCGAAGACCCAAGGAATAGCAAGGGTTGTTTTTTTCCGAAAGGCAAATATCTAAAGCCATACAACCTAATTTCTCTTAAATGATATCTATATATCAACGCAAAATTGCCTCTACCATCCTGTTTATAATGACGTTTTTATGTCAAGCAAAAGCCAGACACATCAGACCGTAGCGACGTTACATCAGTATAATCTAGTAAGCTACTGGAGCGAGATATTTCACGCAGAATGTAATGACAATATGTGCCTCGGAGGTCATTGAGATAATGAGGACCGTTTATGAGCGGCTAGGCTGCGCTTGCGTGAGTTTCTTCAAATAAGTCTTAACATGCACTTTCGTGGGATTAAAAATAGTCTGAATTGTAATTCAGTCATTGATTAACACATAACATTACGCTGTTATTTAAAATAAAAATAAACACACATCACACTTTTACCCTCGAGGGGGTAGGTAGAGGTGCAACTGGCCACTAATTCCAGTCTCCGTAGCGATACTGAGCAGAAAATCCTAATATCACAGCCCGACTTGGGATTCGAACCCGAGACCTCGGAGCGGTGTCGCACACACAATACAACTACACCATAGAGGTAGAAGAGAAAAATTATCGAAACTTTATTGAAAAGGAAGACAAAGTATAACTCAATACCTAATAAAATATAGACTCAAATGACCCCTTAATCGAAACAAATATTATATACGGTAATAGTTACGAAAGCGCGTTCAAATATGATTAATTTACTTTCTCTTTCATGTGCACTCAATATTTCATTACCAATTATGACACACGTATCGTTGCAGTGAAGCATCCTCGTAAAGAAGTGAGATGACGCAAGATCACGCCTATTACCCTTTTCTTGGGTAGGCAGAAGATTATTTTACTCATATTTCGATATCTGTATAAGGCTGAATGTGATTGGGAGCTTAATGACAATTATCGGGCACAATACCTGAGGGTTTCGTGGGAGAAAAGTAGAGAATCTTCTGGAAACTTCTCCATTTGGAGTCGAGCTTACCACATCTGGCACAAATAGAATTGTGAACCATGCAATTAATAACGTTTTCTTGACTTTAAATTGACAATGGATGAGTAACATCGAATATTTCTTCTATGTTAAATTCATGCTGGAGACGGGTTCGTACCTATAACCTTCGTCTCTCTAGTAGCACTCGATAGACTATAGCTATCTCACGATAAATAACTTTTTATAACAACACTTAGAATTACAAACACGTTACTCACGCTTGTATAGCGATAACAGAATAGAAATATATCTTGCGTAAATACTAGAATGGAATTTGGAAGAAAGTAGGCGGTGATGTACGGTTTATATCTATTATATAAACAATTTGGACTATATGTTATCGTAATATAATAAATGTGTAAGTTTTTATGTCAAAAGTAATCGCAGAAACAGTACGGAGTTATTGCAATATACTCATTTATATCTAGACTTAGATGGCGATAGCCTAGTTGGTACTTAGTAGAACGGACTGCTGACGCGATTGTCCGCAGGTTCAAAATCCAAGGGCACACACCTCTGACTTTTCTAAAAAGTTATGTGTGTATTCTTTGTGTATTATCGCTCGCTTTAACGGTGGAGGAAAACATCGTGAGGAAACCTGCATACCTGAGAAGCTCTCTGAATTTCGAGGGTATGTGAAGTCTGCCAACCCGCACTAGGCCGGCGTGGTGAACTAAGATATTAACCCTCTCAGTTGTAGAGGAGTCCCGTGCTCAGCAGTGGGCAGTATATAATACAGGGCTGGTATGGTATGGATATTTAGACTTGGTTTTGCTCGCGGCTCCGCGGATAAAAGTCCCGTTTTATATTTTCCCGGGATAAAAAGTAGCCTATGTCCTTTCTTAGGCTCTAGCGTATCTGTGTACCAAATTTCATTTAAATTGGGTCAGTGTGTATACACTAGTCATTAAAGTATTTTAATGACTGTTATTTGTCTGCCAAATCTTATAAAAAATCGTTTAGAATTTCCAGAATTCAGCATAACATCACAACAATAATATATTGCTTCAGTTATACTCAGTGAATCTAGATTTTTAATAAAACATGAACACATCGGACATCTAGTCCAAATTCTATAGACACATGTATTGTGACGTCATTAATTACTAATTAAACCCACAATACCCAAATCCAACATACATATTAGTATTCGAACCTGCAACCTTTCATCTCAGTTACCGTTATACGGATATTAAGCAGAATCAGGAAACATGCCGCACACTTGTCGCGTCTAGAAATTATGAGAAAAACTGACTACCGCTTGATTGAACCAATATGGTAGTTTCCTATGTTTGATTTTGTAAATTATTTTATATGTAACAAAAAATTATACGAAAAAGAAATTGATCGAAAAATAAAACAGTTATTCATATTAGAAATATTGTTGTGAGCAAAAGTGCGGAAGTGGAGGGGATATTGCGCTATCTCTTCCGCACGCACGCATCGTTATGGCCGGCGACTCTCGGTGACGTCACAGAGTAATATTACTGTTATTTGACAACTACCCCTTCCACCAAATTTCAAAGCTTTATAACTTGCTAATTATTGCCCCAATTTCGAAAATTATTTTTCCGTTGGATTTTGGATAGCATACATTTTTGAAAAATGTATTAAAAAAAGTAGTCAGGTACCCTATTGTGTTTACCGCATTCTTTGTACGAGGCTTGAGTATAATCATCATCATTATCATCATACCAGCCCTGTATTATATACTGCCCACTGCTGAGCACGGGCCTCCTCTACAAGTGAAAGGGTTAAGGCCTTAGTCCACCACGCTGGCCTAGTGCGGGTTGGCAGACTTCACATACCTTCGAAATTCAGAGAACTTCTCAGGTTTGCAGGTTTCCTCACGATGTTTTCCTTCACCGTTAAAGCGGGCGATAATGCACAAAGAATACACACATAACTTTTTAGAAAAGTCAGAGGTGTGTGCCCTTGGTTTTTGAACCTGCGGACATTCGACTCGGCAGTCCGTTCCACTCCCAACTAGGCTATTGCCGCTTGAGTATGTTATACGTTTATTTATTTATTTCAACAGTTATATTACAGTTTTACATAATATACCAAGTTCTATAATCTTACTTAACGAATGCATCTAAAAACTTGCTTAATAATATTAAAATAATACTAATTAATAGTATACACAGCATTCACCACTTACATACCTACGTTAAATCTGATATCAGTTAAATCCATTCATTTAGATCCAAGATTTACAAATATTTCTAAGCCCCCTTATCAATCCATCCATCCACACATAAAAGATCAATTTATTTTACGGTTTAAACTGACAAACACACACGCACACACACTCACAAACGCACACACACAGACGCGTTCGTGTGCTCATAAACGCACTCACGCCTTTTATCTCCTAAGGGGTAGTCAAAGGTGCAACCAGTGCACCCACTTTTAGCCGTTTTTCCTACGGTGTGTGGGGGCTATAGCGATATCGGACACAAAGTCAACTACTATGCAACTGAGGGTGTTTGAGATTAAACCTACCAATTAAAAAAAAACCCTATAAAAGATCGCCTCTGTAAATTAAAATTAAAAAAACCCTGCTATAGAAGTATTTTCATCGCTCTGGTCCGGAGTTTGGTCCTCCGAGTTGGGACGCTTAAATATTACTAGGTACTTTAACGACAAAGACACTATTATTTTTTTACTTTTTAGAGATTTTTGTGTGTGTGGGGGGGGGGGGGGTTAATACATCAATGGTCGGGAGTTATTTTAATTTAAATTTAATTTTTATTTCAAACTTTTTAATTTATTTTAATTTCCATCATGGGGCCTGATAATCAACTATCTAACACTTACTCGATGAGACCGTCCTTATGAGCCCAAACACGCTATAACTGCTGTACGTTGTTAAGGGGATGGGTATCCCGCAGACTACTTGATGCTGCAGCATCAGCTTATGTTTAAAAGTATTGCCGAAGTCACAGTCAAATTTAAGTTCAATCGGGCTTTTTAAATTGGAAATGAGCTGATAATCTTTAAACGCCTGAACGGATCTTTATAAATTATAGCTAAGAACCATCGCGATCACATCAGCTTCCTAACAAAAAAAATCGCGGCATAATTGGTCCATTCGTTTGAGAGCTACGAATTTTAAAATGAATTAATTAAAACACATGATATGATAACAGGGGGACACAATTATATAACTGTATAAAAAACTACTCTGAAAGTTGTTATTATTAAGTCTATCCCAACCGGTAAGTTATTCTTTACCCTGGATCGAATTCATAATGCAATTTGGAATAAAGACATATAATAATTATATTTAAAGTGGGTTTATAAATAAAATATGGAGTACCAAATTAGTAAATCCATCCCTGGGTGGGTTTTTTTCTCCTAATTCAGAGAAATGGTACAAAATTATTTAAAGTTCATCAATGAATAACAAACAATAACAAAAGTATATTTCAAAAACATTCGCTGATTTAAAAATTCGCTGAGCAGTGCATAAGTGTATTAATATTTAATACGTTTAAGCATTATAATAATATATATAAATAAATAATCCAGGTGTTGCAGTAAAGTGAATTTTCTCTACCGAATCTTGTGTTGCAAAGAAATAGAATCCATTCAAGGAATACCGAAATGTTTAAACTTCTAAGAAAATAATTATACGTTTTGCTATAAAAAAAAGTAGTAATATTTCTACGTATTTAAAAAACAAAAGAAATGCGTTAATGCGCACACAAAATCCGGCAGATACTAAACCAAAAACGTACCTAAATTACGAAATACATTTTCCAAAACCACAGATATGCGCACACTACAATCACATGCAACAATTAATGTGACAGTTTACCCGACTACACACCCCCACCAAGCAACGCGACGCAATTTCAGAGCACCTTTCTACACTCAAGTGCCTCTAACACGATACCTTTCAAATTCAGTCGTGTAGCACATGCAAGTAGGGATGAACCAAGGGGCAACATTATGCAACACTGGCTCGCAAATGGTCACTATATAAGCTTGCTGGTCGGAGGCAGTAAGTAGAAAGTGAGCTAGTCCACAGGCCAAGTGTATCACTGAATCAGTCCGGCAAAAAACAAGCAAGATGTACGCAAAACTCGCTGTGAGTGTAGATACGTTGTTCTTAATATAAAAAAGAAACCGTTAATTTAAAAATAAAAGGTTTTTAAAATGAAGATACTTAAATCCGTGCCGTTTATTTAAAATAAGAACAATATTAAAAATAAAAATTTTAATAATTACGTACTTAAAAAAAATCAATTACTTTGTAATTTTAACTTATTTGAATTTTTTACACTTTAAAATAACAACACAATTAAATTTAGAATACCGGCTAAGTACTCTATTTTCATTAGCAAATTTTAAATTAAGAATTGTAAAAGAGCTATTTATAAAATAACCGTTATTTAGTGGTATGTGATGTAATTTTCGTATGTTCCAGCTTGTCTCCGTTGTGCTCGCGGTGGTCGTTGCTTCTCCAACCCCTGGCGGCGGTGGCGGACAGTGAGTTTCTTATTTATTATCATTATTTTGAATGTCCATAACCATAACATTGCATAATAGCGTAAGAAATTACGAAAGTAAATTATTTTATAGTGCGTGATAAAAACGTGAAAGACTATAAGGTGAGTTGTTCATTATATTCTAATTTATCTATAAAACCATAGTGGAGTTTCTATTTGTTTTTGATATTCAGATATAGATAATACACTGCCCATATTTTTTGCACGTAGATCAAAAATCTGTACAATTCTCTTTGTCAGTAAGATGGGGGTCGGATACATAATACTTTAAAATGTTCGAATGTTATCGTATTATAAGGCAGGATTAGATTTCATCGACGCCCAGTTAGCGCAGCGGTAATTCTTCAGTCTTGCAACAATGCCCCGGTTTCTACTATAGATTTGTATTTAAAAATAATATTATATTCATTGCACTAAAGTTACATTTTACATTATATAAATTACATACATTTTTATACTATTATGATATAATATATGATTATTCTACTTGTGGCCTACAAAGTCTGCATCTTAAGTATATCACATTAGACTCGAAACTTAAGGCTGGTACTTGTATATCTGTGCTAGCTAAAAATCCGAGTGAATCAGGATAAGCCAATTCACTGATATTGAGATGGCTAGATTGATATATGTTTAACTTAATTTCATAGTTTTATGAACTAGGACAGTAAATTTTCGGAATCTATATAGGTAATGTTTAACATTTTAAGACTTCAAATATGTTATTACATACAAAAGAATCACGGATTCCATTCGAACAAATAAATTATGAAAATACTTCAATGAGCTCCCTGGGATAAAATATTAGCAAAATAAACCCCAGATGCATCACATGTGACTCATTTTTATTCACAATATAGACAAGAGCTTCTGATGCAATAATAAATACAAAAAACATAATCATAGACAAAAATGTACAAAAAAACCACGACAATGAACTTACTTCCCATTGGTTGCAAAATGTAAAAAGTAAAAAACCGCAGACATAACATTCAAGGTCAATCGAAACACGGTTAAAAATAACACGTAAGTTAAATAACGCGAACGGTCGATTAAATGTTAATTTGCACGAGACATTACCGATTGCGATTTTTTTGCATAATATAGTATTATGTAGAGCAGGTTAAAGGCTTATGAATTACGAAAAAGGAGAGTTGACAGATTATATTTATTATTTACACGTGTTGCCCGCGGCGTCGCCCGCGTGAAAAGCCTTTGCCGCTACAAAAGTCCCGAAAACACATTACGAATTCCATTATTTCCTATAGGAGCACATTACTGGGATAAAAAGTAGCCTATGTGTTAATCCAGGACATGGTCTGCCCGTGTGCCAAATTTTATCCAAATCCGTTCAGTTGTTTCTGCGTTTACTTCTAACAAACTTCCAAACATTTTGACAAACTTTCAAATTTATAATATTAGTAAGAAGTAAGATAAGATAATATTTATTTACCCCTTTTTTGCGACTCCGCTTGTACCTGAATAAAATTTTCTCTGTGTCCCCGGCATATAACCGATACCAACAAAGACCCGTCTCTACCCTAAGATTATGTGGGACACGAACAAAATAAAAACCACAAAAACATTCGGTTACTTAAAATATCAGTAATCGCTTTTAAATATGTCTTTGAAGTTCCAACGTCCTGATACTCTGCCGATTGGCTCCCATGTGACATAAAATACCCTACCAAATATAAAAGACATAAAATGCCCAACAATATTATTATCATATGAATTTTTAATTTGGCTTGCGGGAATTGAATAATGGCCACACGGCCGACACAGCTCGTTAAGTCATGGTGTTATATTAATAACTAGTATTGCTCGCGGCTCTGCCCGCGTGAATAAGTTTATCCGGGATACAATATTTCCCGGGATAAAAAGTACTATAGCACTCAGGAGTAATTTAGCTTCCTATTAGTGAAAGAATTTTCAAAATCGGTTCCGTAGTTCATGAGATTATCACGTTCAACCAAACAAACAAACTCTTCAGCTTTATAATATTAGTTTTGATAAGTATAGATTATCTATTTGCTATTTAGGCAACTATAACTTTAATAAATACGTTGTGGTTACGATATTTACCGCATTTTACTGAAAGCTATACATTTCCGTGCAGTGCCCGGGCGGTGACAGAGCCTTGCACTAAGTAAATCTGATATATAAAATTCTCGTGTCGCGGTGTTTGTTGCCAAACTCCTCCGAAACAGCTCGACCGATTTTCATGCAGTTTTGTGTGCAGTAAAGTGTAAGTCTGAATATCGGTTTAACATCTATTTTTCATACCCCTAAATGTTAAGGGTGGTCCACCCCCTTATTTTATTTTTTGTCATCATTTTTTGTTTTTATTTTTTTATGATACAGCATTCAAAAATACATACAACCCAAAATTTTTACCTTTCTACGATCAACCCCTATTTTTTTAATAACTTGTAACCCCGGTCGGTAACTGATGGCAAAACAACGTTTGCGGGATCAGCTAGTAAAAATATATTAATTCAACCAATCCGTTGTGTCGTTGAACAATAAACCATGTTAACCAGTGGGTTAAGTAACGCTTTCATATTATGTGAATACGTCCTTCACCGGAAGCATTATATAAGTCGTCAATCAAAGCAGTCCTGATTCCCGCAATTCTGCAAGGCCGTGTGGCCTTTAACAGTTATTGCATGACGTTAATTAACGTCATAACGTTAATTAATTAGTATATATTATAGTCTAAACTTTAGTTGATTACAGTTCGTTACTGTTTATTTATTCCTGTCATAATTTCAAATATGTATAAATATACCTACATAAAGATATATTTGCTGTTGGTGTTATTTTGTTATGCGAATCAGCCTTGATTTAAAAAAAATCTTGAAACGTTATTCGATAATTTTCTTACAGCTAACTCGTGTCCCAAAACTAGTAATACTTAATAGGTATTATAAACACGAGTCGAGCTACCGTTTTTTTTCAATACTTCCATATTCACTTGATTGTATACACTTCCCAAAAGTATCCACTCTTAACCTTTAATTACAAAGTACTGTATTGTATTAGTTACCTTCACCCTAAAACATCAAAGTCTTATGCCATTATAATGCTAATTACACAGTCAAAGCAAGCGGAACTTCGCATATGAGACCCACCATTAAGTGTTCCTTATTACATTCATTCACACCAAACGTAAATAACAATATGAACACGATTAAACGCGAAATTACGTTTATAACGATGCGCTAAGTTATCTAATGAAAGATTACTTTGCAGGCGATTGCGTAAGCCAAGAGTCCTGTTATTGCAAGTATTACATGATTATTTTTTTCAATTGTGATGTACTGTCAGCCACATAAGTAACTGAACAAATTCAAAATTTCAAACCGCGTTTAAATTTTTGCGTCAGTATCAACAATTGTTTCTTCTTCACTAAAATAAACTTCACAGGGTTAATTTTATTTTAGATAACGATAAAAGAATATTTCGACGAGTGAACGTGCAGAAGCGTTTTGAAGTTTTTAATTTGTTCAGCTACTTTTGTGGCTGACTGTACCTCGGCTCAACTCGAAATAAAATATTTTCTGATACAATAATGTTGAGTGACAGATACCTCGGGTCCCAAATAGGAATTAGGGCCATAAACTATTTTTTGATAATCTAGATTCCTTAGTTATTTAGGACATGATTATGTTACTGGATTTTACATGCACTTGTAGGTATTTATGCGCTCCAAAATATAAGTAGAAATGATATAATGCATTGATCATTTCGTGCCGCGATCGTATCCGCGTAAAATATTAAGTGAAAGGCGCTCACTTCCGCCACTCGCTAAGCTTTGTAAGCTGCGGCGAGCTTTGAAAGGGGTTCCACAATAGTCTCTCCATTTTGCAGCTAGATTTATTAACAAAATACCAATTGTCTTGAATGATAAGACGAGCATGCCGTTCACCTGATGTTAAGCGATGCGACCACACATAAACAGTAGCAACACCATTCAGCACCTTCAGTCACAAAGTACTGCGTGGCATTCCACTGCGCTCGTCATCCTGAGACATAAGATGTTGTCTCATTGTGTCCAGTAGTGACACTGGCTACAATGTCCTTCAAACCGAAACACAACAGTGCATGCACACTGCTGCTAGACGGTAGAAAGACATTGCGGTGGTACTCACCAGGACGGACTCGTTCATATGAGAGACCTACCACCAGTAAAAGTCTTAATTGGAGATTGCTCGTGTATCTAAATATCCTTTTGTATCCTCGTTCTCCTTTGGTTCCGAACTCATGGTCACCGCCTGGACGCTGCACGTGAGAACAGCGGCAGATTTATCAAATAACTAGCTATGCATGCAATGGAAACGTTTTTCCGTGATTAGAAGCCTGCTGTAATTTTCCCGAGATAAAAGTAGCCTATGTGCTATCCTATAATCTATCTCTGTGCCAAATTTCATCAAGCTTCCTAATAGACTACGTCGCAACTAAATTACAACCTGTGTGGATTTCGATTCAAAGAGATTTGCCGTTGCATTCATGCCCAGTATGGCGATAGGCTCGTCCTCAATCATTACATGATCGAGAGAAGCGAAATAGGTGCTCTATTTGCGACTTCTGTGTTCAGGGGATAAAAGCGTGTAATGATCAGGTGCCGCAGCCAAGATGCTTTTCTACGAGGGTTAACGATAATAGAACCAAAAAAAATCAACACTCACATCTTAGCATAATTTCACTCATATTAGAAATGTAATTAAGCATGTGTTCTGTGAAGAACGCTGTGGGTTATACATAAATATTTTTCAATTAGATATAATGTTTTATGTATCTATACATATTATTTAACTGTTAGTTTTGCCTAATAAAAAAAATAAAAAAATGATATATCCGATCGATAAGTCTTTAGCACGGATACATCATTCCCATACATTTTCTATTGGCGTTGACGATTATAGAAAGGCGTCTTGGCTACAGACCCTGGTGTTGAAACCTATTGG
Organism: Sphinx pinastri; assembly: GCA_947568825.1. Lineage (NCBI taxonomy): Eukaryota > Metazoa > Arthropoda > Insecta > Lepidoptera > Sphingidae > Sphinx > Sphinx pinastri. Next base: position 1,908,776 of record OX387614.1, on the reverse strand, counting down.
TACCATTCGGGACGGGTTGCGTGAGCTGATCTGTACCACATGCAAGCAAATTACCATCAATCTGTATTATATCACCATTTAGTAAACGGTTATCGATACGTGGTCAATCGATTTGATTACTAAACTCCTGATATAAACACATTGCTTAATATGCGAGAGGTCATCGGCATGTATTACTTTATTTGTCTCCTGCTCCCCAAATGTCGAATCACTTTTCAAGTACGCTGTAGAAAGTTTTTGTGCTGACCAATTTTCAATATCTACCTAACAGAACAAACTTTCCTCCCATGAAAATACAGGCTATTTTCTATTGCAACCTTTATCTAAGCAGTTTGAGCTTATATACGGTTAGCTTATGTACGGTTAAGTCACGGTACTGATTCATTGACATCATGTCTATAGAATGATTCATGTTTGACTGTAATCTCATCACGCGTGCCCCAGACTTGCCTGTCTAGATTATTCTAGACAGGGGCAGTGATGCAACTGTCCCATTATTCAGTGACGTACTGGATTATGTTTGCTATTGTTACGTATGATGTGACGTTAGCTTAAATAATAATTAGCTTTCTGTTTATATTTTACCTTACTAGGTGTAAAGTTAGGTAGACATGCTCCACCGTTGGAGGGTAGTTTAAAATAAAAAAATAGATCTCCACACATTGCTTAGATTGTGTATAGGCACCGTTATCTCATATATTTCCCCTAAGAAGTGTGTATGTGTGGTTCAAAGTTTTATGCCTAAAACTTATCAAATAATATATCATTAAAGTAATTATTATAATATTGTAACATTTTTAATCACCTAAATATTTCCTTCAATATCATTAAACCAATTTAATATCCAATCTCTTCCATGTTTCCCTCAACCTCTAATAATTTCTATTTCCACAGCAAACACGTGACCATCCACGTCCCGTACAAGATCCACACCATCCACCACCACCACGTCTCCAAAGTCCACGTGCCCGTACACGTACCAGTGATCAAGGAGGTGCAGGTGATCAAGGAAGTGCCGATCGTGAAGCACATCCCAGTGCCGGTGGTGAAGCACGTGCCTGTCCCGGTGTACAAGCACGTAGAGGTGGAGAAGAAGGTCATCGTGCCGGTCCATCATGAGCACCACCATCATGAAGAGAGCCACGGGTGGGAGAACGAGGCGTCGCACGGCTGGAACTGATTGAACAACTTGATGCTTTTAGTTTAAGGTTAGTATTGTGTTATAAGTATATTATGGTTTTTACATTTTATACATCATGGGTGGGAATACGTACGGCGAAAAGTGGGTGCACTAGTTGCGCCTCTGCCTACCCCTTTAGGGATAAAAGGGTTGAGTATGTGAGTGAGTAAGTACATTGTATGGTCAGTATGTATATGCTAAGTTCGTAGTAATGTACAACGATATTATAAAATTCTAGACCGTCCTACAGATTAAAATTTGGTTTTTCAGTATATATTCAGGCTATAGCTAGCTTAAGTTTGAAGAATCACCACACGGTTTCGAAATTACTTTGAGAATGTACAACATTCATAAAGGTTTAGTACTGACTACATATTAAAAAGTAAACTAATTAAAGTATTTTTGTTCACAGATAACCTTAAGTACAATGCATCTCATGTTACAGCAGTAGTTGAACGGTGAATCAAATCCATATCATCACATCATCATATCATCACGACGTAGACGAGCTCATATCCTCCGGGAGAAGTCGACAGCAGATGATTGTACGGACTAAACTATAAAGTGTTGCAGGAAGGGGGTATTTATGACAAACAAAAACTGCTAAATGACAGGATTTAGGTTGGACTTTGATATTAAAAACATTTATTAATAACCCTGCAAATACCTATTGAATACAAATAAACTACCTGAGTATGCACTAAGTGACTGTAAGGATTTAAATTCAGCAAATTTTTGGGACTTAACCTCTGATAAAATGACTTTACATTGAAAAACGTTAAACACGACGAGCGGGAATGCTCCGAAATAGTCATAACGGTCTAAATTCATCTTTACTAGTACATTATAAATCAACGTGATTGCATTTTTTATACCCGCTTACAGCAACACCCTATATTTCATGTACAAAAGAGAAAGTGTATAATATTTGGTACTAAATGTATTCCGTGCATCATCTGTTTTGCTTTAATATGTCTCAGACTGTTTTATATACAAGCAAGGTTTAGATAATTTATATGGAGTTCAGATAATTGTAAATACGTATGAAGTGACTATCATTCATGAAGCTTTAACTGTGATACATTTTTTATAAAAACCGGTAATGAGTCTTCGCTGGTTTTATGGAGGAATAGTAATTGTATTAAGAACAATGTATAGAACAGTCTGGGACACCTGTATATTTATATATACTACCACTTTGTATATACTATAGCTGTTAAAACTGTTTTTAAGTAACCAAAGAAAATAAATGTGGTTATATTTTTTTAATTTGTTTATTATTTTACTAACATTTTTATCGCTTAAAATTGTATGTCACGATACACATACTTAGTAATGTTTGTTTAACTTTGTGAATTGTTGATAACAAGTCCTTAGAAGTCATTTTTGCATAATAAAGTATATAGTTGATCTAAAAACACACAATGTAAAGAACATATCTCATACATACTACCATCAAAACAGTCACAAAATTATAAATAAAGCATAGCGACGAAAGCACAATAAGTTAACGGATGTTATATTCCTTTGATCATAATTAATGTCATTATCTAAGAGTATCAGTAATAATACAGTGACAACCTTTGTTCTAGCCTCGGCTTCGTTGCTATTGTTAATAGACAGGCGCATCAAGAGCGCTCGTCTTCTTGTTTAGTTTAAAATATATAGATTTTTTTAACAATAGAGAGATTGGAACCCTGTAATACTTCACCAATCCTTCATTTCCCTCAGGGCATAGCAAAACAGTTCGTAAGACGTGAAGGCGACCACGCTGGTCAGCTGGGCCTTGTAGACGGTGACCTTGAATCCCTTGTATAGACCTTTAACGCCTTCCAACTTGTACAATTGCACGAAACATTTAGCCAGGCCGGTGCAGCTCGCCAGGTCTTTCGACGTACTTGGAACTTGGAATCTGTCGTCAGCTTTATGAGTCTGGAAATATGAATTACCTATATTAGACATAAGCGTAGTTCCATGAACGAGCTGACGATGCGCCAACGTAACTAAATCGCGCAGAAAACGCGAAATCTGAACTAAGTACATATGAAAATGCGCGGTGGAAATGCAGAAAGCACGCGTGTTAAAGACGCGCGCCTGCAGAAAACTTGTAAAATGTTATTTATACCTGCATAAATAACATTTAGCCTGCCTTCAGAAAGACCTGGTCTTTGATACATAAACTACTGAATTCCTGAAGAGATACTTGGGGCAAGGGGGTAAATCCACAATTCCCTTAAGTGTCATCATGTGCCAAAATACCAATTTATCGATAAAATGAAATAAGTACTTTCGGACACGCATATTACGTATGAAGAGGTATATGTATGTCTATATCCCAAGAGACGAGGTAATGGCCGTCTGCCGACCTGAATATCGGGTCTTGACAACCAATGTATGGACAGTACACGCACCTATTAAAATTTACAATACACACGAGAAAAAGCCAGACACAAAGGGTTGTTATGGCGAGCTGGCAGACAGTTAAGTCCTTCATACGAAATTAAGTGAAATTCGTTAATTGATTATGCTGACAATTAATAAAGCACTCATGTACAAGAACGATATTGTGTTACGTGAACTTACTGCACACTTTAACTTTTTAAGGCTTGAGTGAATATTCACTCCAATTAATTTTATTTTGAATTATTTTGCAAACCAACAGTATCAATTGCATTTTTTACGACATAACATTCAAATACTAAGGTACAATTTAAACATAATAATATGCAATTGCAATAATTCATAACAGGAAAAGAACGCTTATATGGAACCAAATAAGTCACAATTTCCCATTACGTTTCGCAACTGCTCGTTACTAGAAAACAGTCAAGCCTTAGGCTTATATTATCAATAACTCCCAGTTTCCTGCTGTGTCCGGAAACTATTTCTTACGCAAGACGAGGAAGCGAACCGGTTTTTACACGGTGTTTCTCTGTGCCATTAATCAGAAGCCAGTGAGTGGCAGCTTATTACTAACAATGAGACGTTTTCCAACTATGTCATGTGTTCCGACATTGATGTTATCATTTACGTGCCGTTGTTTATTATAGCCTCCTTGATCTAGTGCTAACGTGGTCGACTGTGGCATAGGAGAATCCCGGTTTGATTCCCAAGCCCGCATAACTTAGTTTTTTTAACCGATTTCAAAAATGGAGGTTCTGTTTTTAATTTCATTTGCCGGGATTAGATCTTCAGAGCGTTGCAAGCAAATGTTGGTTTAAACCAAGCTTAATTGTAATTACACCACGGCGGCCTCACAGCTATCCGGAACGAGGGCAGGAGCATGATGTGCATTTATTGATTCAATTTTGCACAAAGTTAGAACCACAACTCAAGAAGAAATTAAACTAATTAATAACCGATGGAGGGTGCTTTTGAAAAATTCACTCAATGGATTTAATTTTATAGGTAAGGGAAGCTTGGCCGACGAATCATTTACAGCTTATAGGTTGCGGGAAGTATTAGAACTTCTAAACTTTGCTTTTAACCTCTTGCTTTGTACAAGTTGTAAATTAATAGGATAATAATAAAAACAGCATAATCTCACCCTTTTATCATAATGTTTTTTAGAAGGAAATAATTATACTACGATGATATCTTACACTTATCTGCATCCTCCTTTTCACAAGGTCGAAGGGGTAGGTGAGGGTCTTGGAGACGAACCCTGAGATGGAGCCGGCGACGGTGGAAGCCAGCACGAGGTTCTCAGGCTTGTGGACGTTGCCAGAGGCCCGCTTGCACTTTTCGTCACGGCATTCGCTGACGAGCGACAGAATCAGTGATTGGACGAAGTTGAACACTCCGAACGATATGCCGACTGCTGGACCCATCTGTAACACATTCAAATTAAGGTTCTTCCTTGTTTAGCCTTATACGGTGCACTTAGTATGCTTAACTTTCGACGCCTGGTCTCGTGAACATTCAAGCTATATTATTCCGTCCCATGATGTGATAGGTGGCGAGCCTATCAGGCACAAATTCTAGACTCTAGGCTAATATGGGCAGAAAATTCCAATATCACATTGACCGACTCTGTATTTGAACACGAGACCTCAGATCGGTAGCACACCGCGCACGTAATACAATTACGCCACCGAAGCAATCCTGTCCAGTTTGACCTAGTATTCTAGCTTAATTATAATTGCCAATCCAATGTACAAAATATATAGTAGATGAGATTAAATTGAGTTTATTAGAGCAATTAATTTAACCATTGTTCACCCTATACACGTATAAATCTTTATGCATACTATATGATACTACATAGTATTATTAAGTGTTCTGTGATGATACTCACTTGCAACAATGAAGCGTTTAATCCCTGATAGAAGGCCAATAGCCCTCCCGTAGCGTACACCTCTTTGGCGCCTTTTATGATGCTGGGGTACTGCTCCTTGACGATCATCTGCCGGACCCTGATCACGTCCAGGGGTAGCACCAGCGTCGCGCTACAGCATCCCGCGAATATCCCGCAGAAGAATTGCAGGACTGGTCTGGAATGTTTTACAAAAACCGGTCATTAGTGAAGAAGAGCTGATGGAAGTGAATACCGATAGGATCTTTTAGTATGGTTTAAACAGTGTCGAATTTATTTTTTATTAAGTAGGTCACTCAGTTTGTACCACCTAAATGTCGTGCGTGCGGGTGCCGATTTTACGGGAGCAAAAAATACGTTCCCCTATAATATATGCCGCACCCTCGGCCGCTGCCGTCCTGAAGCTGCGGGCTATACGGCCTGTGTTGATCCCAAGTAATTTCTCTGACATTATGGATTTATATGAATGCAAAAATAGCATTCATCGGATAGTAAACGCAGGACGCTACAAACACCCATGAAAAATAGCAACGTTACTCTTATTTTAAACTATTGGATTCTACTGTCCTGCAGTCATGTAAGATATAAAACCTAGTCTCTTAATGTTTCCTATACTAGATACAATGTCTTTTAAGCCATGACACAGTAGTGCTTGCGTACTGCTGTTTTATTTCGTACATTTGGGTTCATTATTAATTAGATGGACTTTAACATACGATATATCTGTTTAGCGCCTATTTATAACTCTGTTATTTAAGTATCTTGTAAATGTATTGTTGCTATTTAATAATTTCGTTCGTACACAAAAGTGGTACTCAGCGCCTACTCAAATCTTACAAGCAAACGCCATACGACGTTCGACTCACTTGAATTTAGAATCGCCAAACGTATCAGCTGTGTATTTGGTCGACAGTTCGTATGCGTAAAACTGGCTGCTCACAGCGAGTATCGAGTGTATCTGCCCGACGTTATGTCCGTGCCATAAGGCTGCGATTCCCTCCTCTTTCAATATCATCCTAGTTGTCCTAAACCACTTCTTCCTCTCCTCTTCTGAGAGCGACTTCTTTTGCAGTTGGGTCCGAACCTTGATGACGTCTAGGGGCTGAGTGATGAACCTGGTCATGACCCCCGAGGCGCAACCTGCTATCAGTTTCTGATTAGCGGTCATGCTATCGTTGCGTTGATAACCCACCATATTTCATTGTGGTTCGGTTGTATCATTTTGTTGTGAGTGAATTACGCGTACATTTTGTTGACAGTTCGTGACATTGATGTTTTTCGTTTGAGTTTCTTTTTGGATGGAGTTTTTTGGTGTAATATATTGTTTTTTTTGGTGGCGTGTGAGCATATGTGTTAGTTTGTTATAAGGGCCTTATTCACGTTCCATCTTGATGTACAGTATGCTGTACGTCATGGCGCTGGACGTAGCATACACACTATCGTGCGCGCATCCAGCGTGCTAGGTAGTGCTGACAGGTATACAGATTTATTAGCATTTATACAGATTTTTAACACATGATATGGATTTGAAATGGATGCAGATATTTACAATTTGTGAATAAATTATACAGATTTTTGCCAATTTAGATGTATTTTTCGGTTACGGACTAGAATTATTTATTGTCTATCGACACGATGCTCCGAATAGCGGGTTCGCTCGCTGGATATATTTTTATAATAGGTCGGGGAAAAAGTCTTTTCGCATTTAGTATGTATAAACTTGTAATAAAATCTCTATGGCTGTACTTTATATCTGGCTGGTTTTGATGTCATTAAAAAGGTAACATTTCAAAAAAGAAAGAAATTACAAAAATGTATTCAGCTATTTTTCATTTATTTTTGTTTCGATCACAGAATCACCAGAGCGAGGTGCATCCTTGACATCAAAATTTCCGGATTGAAAACGCTTAAACCCACATTGTGGTACTCTTACTGACACTGCATTAAGTCCATAATCGTCACAATTTTTTTATTTCGCGGTTTGCTGTCCATTTTTTCCTTTTTTATAATGAAATTTTAAAATTTATGGAATTTCTAAATTAGTTTCACTCATTTTGACCGAAACAAAAATAGCTGAAAACAACATTTTACTAATTTCTTTCTTTTTTTGAAATGTATCCTTTTTAATGTCATCAAAACCAGCTAGATATAAATAATTCAGCCAAAGAGATTTTATTACAAGTTTATACAGACTATATGCGAAAAGACTTTTTCCCCGACCTAATATTATTTCAGTACTTTCCTTAATTATAAAAATTTTACATTTTTTAATAGCAAAAAAAACGGGAATTTAGCAACTTTTTATGATGCATTTAGATACATAGAAGACGTGCCAGTTGGCAACACTGGTGATGGAGGCACTCGCTGCATCGTGCAAATCCAGCAAGCAAATAATATTAATTCTTGACGTACGTCGAGACTATTCACAGTCTATTTGCATCGTGCATGACCTTGGTTGGCTGTACGTCAAGGTGGAACGTGAATAATGCCTTTTAGCTTTTAAATAATACCGCTCATGTAAATATATTAAATTAAAAGTATAACCACATTATACTCAATAGTACCAGTAATAGTACGTAGAGTCTACTATTCAGTATTCTGTGGTAATAGTAAATCTTTATATATGTATAAATCTTTTGTTCGTGTGTATGTCACTGAACTCCTCCTAAACGGCTGGACCGATTTTAATGAAATTTTTGCGTGTCTTCGGGTGGATTCGAGAATGGTTTAGATTTACAATTCGGTCCGGGAAAATGTATAGCTGAACTTTTATCCTGGAAAAAACCTTTCATGCGGGCGAAGCCGCTGAAAAAGCTAGTATACATATATAATATTGTTTCCGAATCATTTTAGAAATATATGAATTCTAAATAATGCGCACATAATATACTATGTCAATGTGACACGTTCATATTTCCTATTTGCTTAGCTTGCAGCCCCGTCTAACCAGTCGAGCTTTTACCTGGAATTAAACAGACGCGCGGACTGTGTACCTTTCCAGGAATACAAAGTAGGTCATATTGTGGCCTTATTGTATATGTAATATCTCTCGAAATAGTCCTGTCAGTTTGTTGGTACTCGAAAAAGTTAAAAAAATAAAAGAAATGCATTTCATATTGCTGTTGCGACTCCGCCATCGTGTATTACCTGTTCTCTTAATAAAGCCCTATTGTTCAGTTTTCAGGACATAATAGTACTCAAAAGGATAATAATTTAGGTCATGCTCTTTTTGGTACCAAACATTGCAATCCGTTCGGTGGTTGGTGGTTGTTACAACAAAAAAACTACTAACAAATATGTATCAGGTCCATATCTTGGTGTTTACATAAATATAATCGCAGTAATTAAAACTATCAATTATTTCACACCAAATAAATGCAAATCATTTCAATACTTTTAATTGACATTACCACGCATTAATATGACCGTGAGCGGAGAGCTCAGCGAGTCCCCGCGAGAAGTATCTAAAACAAATTAAGAAGTTAGAAATATAAACGTCACTGACTATTGAATTATCTAGAATTCTCGATCTTTCATATTTTCTCAAACGAACAAGTCAATTGCCTGGTGATTTATGATCACCCGGATCCATTAAGGATAGGATCCAAAGTTCCTTGAGTAATGGATTGTATATCACATTCTACCGTGCAGAGTTCTGAGCTGATTTTATTTGAAAGACAAAGCCAGTGTTAGTTCTACAGAATTGTAATGAGTGATATCTTACGTCTCATATCAAATGTACTATGTTTTTGTTATTCAACATGTTTCCTCGTCTTGCTACTGATTAGATGTAGCTTTATAATTTACTATCAAGTGAGCTACTCGCCTCCCCAATTATTGTACAATGGTATGCTTGCATCGTAAAGACAAGTAATTCAAAAGAGCTTATTAAAGAACATTGAATACATTGCTCATTATAAGGCACGTTATTGTACTACGATCACCATTAAAAGTGTAACAGTAAAATTTTGTTTGCTGATCGCTACATTCGGCTTTATCCGCGTCCTTCTTTCATCTGCCTTATTCTGGGTGCAGTTGGCACATCACACTTCATTTAAACAAGTAAACAATTTGGCTCGGATTATGGATTACAACCGGACTAAGAGAACTACAAAAAGTCCCGACCTGGGCATTGAACTCACAGCCTCCCACTCAGTCCCGGCTGCCACTAAAAAGAAGCCTCCCCCGCTGGCGTTCATTACGAACCCAAAGTTATCGCAATGACCATGAGCTTTGCTGTCGAAATGTCCAATTGTTTATTATTATAATCAACGAGATAGCAGCCGTATCAAAGCTCATTGATTGCTTATCTGAGTCACCTGTAATTTATGTGGATTGGACAGTATTAGGGAAAAGTATTATGATTAAAAGCTGGAATATATACAAATATACAGCGCTACAAACCACTGAAGATAGTTCGTAACAACCTCTGCTTACGAACACTAGCGAGACTATCCAGGGCTCAGGAGCAATCTCAGCATAAGTTGATGTTTATAAAGTCCTGCGGATGCGATTTAATTGTCGATTCGGTCTAAATTTTGCCGATAATTTCGGACTTAACGAACGTAAATTTATGTTGGGATTTCCGCTTCAAACAGAATTACTACCGATGGCACTAGGCTCATGAGATATTCGACGTTAATTCTTATGTGTCAATAATTAGTCAATGTGGGTAACAGTAGTAAGGTTTATAAGCTGTCGACGCACTAACGATCAGGCAGTAGATCTGTCATATTTTGATAGAATTCACTTTGTAAAGCTAAGTTTAGACTAGCAAGTTCTCTCAGCAATATGTTGCGCATCAACTTCCAGTTCGTTTACACTAGCGGCAATATTTCTTTAGCAACACGCTTTTGCAATTGACCATCAAGTTAACTTGCACAACTTCTTGCAAAACTGTTTACATTACTCGAGGAATATTAATTGCTTGGCTGCCATATTTTTTTTTCATATAACTGAATGACAAGGCACGCAATCCTTTTGCCTAAATTTTATGAATCTAATATAAATATTACAATCATTGATTGTAAATAAAATAATCACCTTAAAAGTATCAACAACAAATAGAATTATGAATTACAAAGCACTGCATGGCATTCCACTGCGCTTGTCATTCTGAGTCATAAGATGTTAAGCCTTATGATGCCCAATAACTACGTTGGCGACAATGTCCTTCAAACAGGAAGATAATAGTGCGTGTATACTACTGTTGGGCGGCAAAAATAAACGAATCGGTCATATTACAAACTTATAACTTGGCAGCATGATCTTTGACCTTAGCCCGTTCCGTACGAAAAATATAACAAAAAAAAGGGATTTACTAGCTCAGCAAGTTAGAACTTTTATCTGCACGCAGAATAAACTGCAAGTTCTCGGGCAAGTTGTCAAATAATGTTTACACACGCGACTTGCCAGGAGTCCGTGTTTCCGTGACTGTTTACATGGTAAAAAATAGCTTGCGCAAGATAACTTCTGCAAGTTTTCTTACTAGTCTGAACCCCGCTTAAATACGTCTACTCGTCATAGCAAAAGCATCGTAAATTAAGCAGTAAAGACCCTCAACAAAAACCCGTCTGAAGAAACATATGACAATTATGGTTTATCAGAAATTGTAGAGCATCAATAGTTTCTTTCTTTAAATTTATGATTGATGATAATTATGATTCTAATTCGATATCAGGATTGTATGTCAGTATAAATTAATTACCGGGCGAACCCGATGGAACTACGGAGTATCGCGCGCCTGGGTGCTGCTCACTGTTAATCGCAGTGGTCTAAGGTGAGCACGTCACGTCTGTTTCGCAAACGGAAAATGATTCCGGTGAGTAATAAGCTAACGCGAGTGCAAGTGCAGTTGATGTGATAGATTGGAATTTGGTTTGGATTATGCGGTGAATTATTGGATTTTATTGTGTTTTGTAAATCACCCATTTTGAACAGGTTTGGATTATGGGAGCGTGGAGAATTACTTATCGGTATTACTAAATGCATGAGTGTTTTCAATATTTTCCAATGTGCCTGTGTTTTTTTAATTTTATCTCTTCAATTCGCGAGTCGGAGTCTAATATAAAGTTAAATTTAAAATTGTGGCATCTTTTATTTTTCAAGATGTGATCTAAAATCTATGTAACCGGCAGCAACAAGTCGGCAACTTACTGTCGACTGTGGGAATAATTCATTTCTCGATAATTGATATATTTCGTCGCCATTTACCATTAGTTGCAGTAGAGTCATTGTGCCGTGTTTGTATATAGCTACATTGATTTGAAATTGGCTTTTAAAGACTGATTACGTTACTATTTGAATTATCTACCTATATGTCATTTTTGTGATTCTGTTTCTGGTGTAAGTACGGTATATTATCAATTTTTGTTGTGTGATTTGTTGGATACTTTTAAAGCTAAATAAAATATAATAGTTATTAACTAACAGTACAATTTTCATAATAATATCAATAGATAAAACCGGAGGATATAACCGAACGGGAAAGATGGACAACAAAAAATATCACATTTCTACTCACTAGAGGAAACTATTTTATTGAAAGTGCACTTCGTTTATTGCGTACATTTCGTTCGAACTCAGGATGCTGAAAATATACATTCATGAAAAGCTTAAAGTTTATCGTCCTTGCTTCAAATAATTTGGTGATAAGACATGATTAACATATGTGTTTTTGAGCTGAGTGGACAATGCATGAATAAAACTTTTATATAAGTAAAGTATACTCAATATGGCGCGTAGGTACTTTATATTTTCTACAAAAAATAAGTGGGCATTTACCCCGGATAATAAGTAGAGATGGCGATATTTGATCTAAATGATTTGGTCTTTTAGAATAAGTATATACAGACAATGTAATGTGCAATTTGAAATAATTATTGATTAGAGTTTGCTTGAACAACTCGGTTCGACGGGGATAATTACAGGGTGTCACAAAAATCTTACGTGAAGTGCCAGTTTGTTGTTGCGATTCACATAATAAGATTTCTAGAAGCTCTATTCCTTTCTTGAGGCTGGTAACGCGTACTATACGCTATTTATGAACTTATTATTACTATTTATGAAGTTTTATTACCTAGGAAGTGTCCTGTAATATTTAAAGAAGAATGGTTAAACAGTAAACTTACAAACTGACCATCTCTGCCTTGCTCCTACGGCCGTCTCCATCTCTTGACACATTCGGGAGGGATAGCCAATATCATTAGATTTTTCTTATTTTCTAAGAGGTTATGTTCGAAGTTTAATTGAATGTTGATTTTTATTAATTAATAATAATAGTTTTATTTTAATTGCCTTCCAAATCTCTATGGCCATTACCCTCGAACTTTATAAATCAAAATAATATGAATGTTTTAGAAAAAAGTTGTTATAATATTTTTTTATTTATCTGCGAAACATCGTAAAGAAACGTATACTTGAGTTATTTATTTATGTCCTCCTATCTTTCTGGGTAGGCGCCGCGTCGTCAGAATAATAACACCTCTTATGCGCGCACTCACTCAAGTTTCGTTTGCCAAAACAAACCCCGGCGCGGCGATGGAGCCGCGCGTGTCGCTCCCGTGCGTAGTGGCCTATCCGACGAGTGAGCGGTCAGCTGATCTCGCGTAGTCTTCCGCAACTAAGTAAGCACTCTTTAAGGCGATAAATCTCAGCGAAGATAGATTTCAAATCGTCGGCGTTAAAAAACCCACGAAGGCCGGCGTTGTGCTACATGTCGCGAACGAGTGCTAAATCAAAAAACTCGAATCGGTCGATGCGATTAAATCCACGGGATTACGACTGGAAAAACCCAAGAGAGGCTGCCCACGCATTCTCATTAAAGATCAAAGATAAACCTTTCATAGCAGCTTTGTACCGTCAAAATATTAAAGACGAAATATCGATTAAAGAAGATGATTTTATATTATAATCCATTAACATTGTTAGTAGGCGTAACTTAGATAACGGGCGCAAATGGATAGGCATTAAACTAGAGGCAATAATTAATATTAATTCTCTCTGGCGGAAACATTTAGTTCAAACCAAAGACTAATTAGGTATTTATATATTGGGCAACCTGTAGATTTATCGACAACTTCGAGGTGTCTTAACTGCCAACAATACGGGCGTGTGCATAAGTTCTGCACCATCAAGACACCAACTTGCGGCGTTTGTGCCGAAGCACATGATACCAAGGTCTGCCCCCATAAAGATAACCGCGATTTTAAGCCCGTACGTGCGTATTGTAAAGGCTTTAAAAGAGACCCCACGACTGACGCGGCGACGATATGGTTCTCAGGAATGCCCATCCCATCAAAAACATTATGTTGCCAAGACAAGATCATATGGCTCGTACTGTCAAAAAGTTATCAGATCTCATGTAGAGCCAAACTTTTCTCTCTCTTAACTCTACACGCTCTAACTATACAAGTTCGTACTTTAAAACTTAGTCAAAATATCTGGCTTGGCCGTTTCGCTACTATCACATGTGCGTAAGGTGAAAAATGTATTCACTGTTCATTACTTTTCTGTCATACAATAGTTATTTTAATAAGTTTATGCGTTATGTAGTGACCATCGGCTGATAGTGTACGAGATCGTGCCTAGATTGCTGCAGGGTCCAGTCAAAAGTAACTTAAATTATAGATACATTAGCGGTTGCCCGTGACTTCGTTCGCGTGAATTACAGAAATAATTTAAAGGATTATTGTAAATCGTATTACCCAATCGCTTCTTCGGTTTTTTGTAATACTGTAAAACAATATGTCGTGAGTTCGATATTGAGACTGTGCCATATGACCGGTCATTTGTCTAACGTCTATCCTTTTTAAGGAATCCCAACCCAGGTAAATTGTTTTGGTATACAAATTAATACAAAATGTTGCCCGACCTGGGAATTGAACTCACTAAGTCCTGGTTCACGTTCGACCCTATTAAAGTTTTCCCATAACATAAATTCAAATTGAAATAAAAATATAGAACTGAAAAATATTTTTTTTTAGTTGTTGATGCATGGTCGCAAAATTGCATAATATTTTGAAATTGTATAAGGTTGAAGTTTAATTAATCGTATTCATATAGGAACAAAGGTTTTCGTGGTTTTGATCGGCTCTGGGTAGGATGAATGATTATTATAATTATTGTAATATATTGGATATATGTTTTTCTTTATACAATTCTCAGTTCTGACTGACTGACTAACTGAACGAAAACGTAAATTATTGACGCTAGTTTTGTAATAGAGTTTTTTAGGTACATTATGTACAAAGTGTTAAGTGGACAATAAATTTTGTATGTAAGTTAGTCATTTTGAAAGTCAATAACATGAAATGTCGTATTGATCTTTATGTTCATAGACAGTTAGTCGCTTCGGTGTTTTTTGAAAAAGATCTCCTTAAGATGTAAATTAAGATGAAATTAAGTCACGAAATGTGTATGGGAAATTTGTCATTTTTGAAAGTAGAGACGTGGAATTTGATATTTAGGGTTCTGTTTTGAAATAGATGTCAGTTATTAAATTTAAAATTAAATTAATTTAAAATTTGTTGCCGTGGGATTCTTTAAGTTGATTTTTAAGTAGATGGTGCTGATGTCTTCCCAATGATGCTAGGGATCGCTACAGTGATTTAGGGACTGTTGTAGAGGGAAAGGCTTTTCACATGTGTGGAGCCGCAAATAAACGTAGTTATATATAAAACAGATCACCGAGGGGGCGGCATCAGCCTCTCATAAATCATAATCAAAGGAATAATTTGATTATGAGATACCATCTTAGAGAATTTGACCACATGCAGAATAATTTACTGGTGATAGGTCTGTCATATGTGAGAGTCCGTCTGGGTGGGTACCACCGCAATGTCTATTTCTACCGCCAAGCAGCAGTGTGCATGAATTGTTGTATTTCGGCTTGAAGGGCATTGTAGCCAGTGTAACTACTGGACATAATGAGACTTAATATCTTATGTCTCAGGATAACGAGCGCAGTGGAATGCCAAACAGTACTTTGGAACTCAAGGTGCTGGATGGTGTTGCTACTGTATGTGGGTCGTATCGCTTACCATCAGGCGAATGGCATGCTCATCTCGTCATTCAAAGCAATAAAAAAAATCGCTCTGATATTAATAATACATTAATCTGTGTAATTAACGAAACCAAGTGCGTGTAGGTGAAAGGTTATCATTATTACGTTGTAATCATAGTAATAATGATTGTATAATTTCATTCTTATTCTAGACTAGATGTACCTCGCGACTCCGCCCATGACATACATTTTTTCGGGATAAAAAGTACTATACCTTAATCTAGGACCTAGTCTATCTGGCTTTAAATTTAATTTAAATCTGTTTCAATGGTGTCCGTGTTTACTTTTAACTAGTATCCATAATACCTAAAAATATTATCATCATAAAGTTTTGTATTTATAATATTGGTCACATGATCCTATCATCACAGTTTGACCGTAATGTCAATGACCACTAGCAGGAATTTACGCGTATCGTATAGTATTCGTTTCGAGTAAGTCAACGTTTAAGTATTTGTTTGTCAATACTATACCTAAATAAAACAGATTCGTACAACGCGATTCAAATAAGAATAGGAACGTCAATGTAGTTTATGTGTCAAATGTGACTTGAAAAATACAAAAATTGCATAGAAAATTTATTAGCATATCAATGACGATTTATTTTATTTTTAGACTCTTGCATCAAATTTAAATAAAACGTTAATTGGCGTAATTTAATATTTAGACGTCACAATATGGCACAATGTCGATCTTATTCTTATTTGAATCACATTGTCGATTCCCGTACATTTTAAGTTTACCGTTATCATGGTTACACGTTTACTATTCGAAGTTTAAGCGCGAAATACTCATGCTACCGTATTTTAGTTCCAAATACGCTCACAGGGGCGCTGTTAAAATTTCCATACAAAAGCTTTCTTAAACGAAAGCATTACGTTTACTAAACGATAGCGCGTAAATTCGTGCTCGGGATACACTATCCCGGGGATACTGTCAATATCCAACGCAACGTAGCGCAACGTATGATGGATATAGCATTTTGAATAATACCGCTCATTTTATTTGCCTGCGGTTCACCATCCATCATTCTACAACGATCTTCATGGGCGACTACGCTCGTCGCTCTAACATTACGGATTGGCGTCACACGAAATCAAGCCGCTCGGAATGATACAAAACAGACGACCGCTGCGCTGGGCCGACTCACCACCGAAACTCCGCAACGGTTTTATCCAATGCATTGGAGGCGGCTGTGAATGCAGGCTCATACGCCTCATCGAATTTACACCGAACAATAGCTGATTCCTGTAATTATCGATCTATACTGCTACCATCATATCCTACAAAACCCAATCAGTGTAAAGTTTGATATGAGATGAATATTGATTGGTTTATTCTTACAATTAACGCGTAGGTAGCGGTTGGAATATGTATTTAATCAGCTGTAAGCATGCTGTAAGTCAGTCACTCTTCGGACGAGTTTATTCACCATTATAATATGCACACTTCATCATTCAAATGAGTAAATAAATCTAAGACGTATCTAGTTGACCGGTTTGTTTAAAATCGTTTGAACATAATATTAAATCATCATCACCTATGGAATGAAACACGAAGTCCACTGCTGAACATAGGTCGCCTCTAAAGATTTCCAGACGGACCTGTCTAAAGCGGCCATCATAATGCGTCCGTCATCATGCATCCAGCGTGAGTCTACGATTTTTATCAAGTCTTCTTTTAAAATATTACACTATTTATTCATTACTGCGTGTTGATCGCGGTTTCGCCCGCGTAAAAAGCATTTCCCGCTACAAACAACACGACAACAGTACGACGGTAGCGCCATCTACTTAAAGAATCAGATTAAAAATATCCAACATTTCCCATGGGAGCAAATTATCGGGATGAAAAGTAGCCTATATGTTAATCCAGGACACGATCTACACGTGTGCTAAATTTCATCCAAATCCGTTTAGTCGTTTTTGCGTTCAATATTAGGGTTGTCACGCGACGAAGGCTTTTTACGACACTTAAAGTCAATTTTACCTACAATACTTAGAGGTTTACATTTGTTATCAATAAATCGCTTATTATTTTTTGCAGAGCTTAAGAACAATTTTCGGCGCTCTAACTTAAGTAGTTTTCAAGTTACCGTGCGTGGTGAAAATTCGATATATCTCTGTCTACCCTCAATATATTTTCTGAAAAGTTAAGGTCTCGGGTTCGATCTCCAGGTCTGGCACAGTGGTATTAGATTTTTCTATTCAGGATCAGCCCGGAGTCTGGAAATTGTGCCCGATAAGGCGATAGGCTCGCCCCCTATCACATCATGGGACGGAATACGCACGGCGAAATGAGGGTGCACTAGTTGCGCCTCTGCCTACCTCTTCGGGGATAAAAGGCGTGAGTGAGTGTGTGTATTTAGTTTTTACATTGTTGTGGTGCTTTGAAGGCCCAGTTATAATACTATAACAATACAACATACAATTACTGTATTTACAGTACCTGTATTGGTGAACTAATCAAAAGTAGATTATAACATAGCAAAAGCAATGAAATGTACTGGTTGGTAGATGGTCTAATTCATAGAGCGGGATGATTATGAACCAAAGGGTGGAAGTAATTATCCCGTACTTCATTTTTGTGTTGTTACCAACCTCTTTTCTCATCACAAAAATTAAAATAAAAGTAATTTAACTTACTATACCCAAAGAAAAAAATTAAACTTAACGCGCATAGGAGACCTGAAATTTTGAATTTGTTCAACTGCTGATGTGGCTGGCTGTACATAAAAAAACGAATATCAAAAAATATATTGCTTGTGTTTTTATATCTTACCAACCCGAATATAAAGTTAATTGATTTTGAATTTGTAATGGTATTTACGTAAACGTAGTTTCAGGTAAGATGTGCGCCGACCTTAACTCGTCTGCTATATTAGTTTTAAGTAATTTTAGTGGTTATTAATCATCAATGTCATGTGTTTTGTAATCAACTGTAATTACCGTATCGTGACCGGTGCCTTTTAGTTCAACCGATGGAAGTAATTTATGAGGCTTGCAAATATTTGCGCATTATAGTAATGGAGCCAATAAATAATCGCTTTACAAGGCCAGTAAAAGATGGGCCGTAGTGCTTCATCCCATGTCACAGTCTGTTCCTTATAGTTATTTGTGAAACGGATTTTATAATAAAATTGATCTTCACCAGAAAAAAAACTAGTAATAAGTACTACAACGTATTTGTTTGGAGAACATTGGGTTGGTTAGAGTGTTCGTTTGTAATCCCGTCACGCCAGAGCTAATCATTGGATTAAAAATCTAGTTACTGAAATATATAAAGCTAAATTCAGATTATTATTCAGGGCTCATTTCAGCGCATACTGATAAACGCTATATTTCACATAAATGTATAAGCCGACCAAATACAAAAGTCGCGCTGTATCTATCTATGTATATTTCATATATACATACATAGCATCAAGCAAATATGCCTTTTCAGAAGTAAGCAGAGGTGTTATACCTCGGCACAATAGTCGTACCGCGTACGCAATACAACTACTACATGAAGACACTATTTCTTACTAACACAAAAAAGCAATAAATAAAAACATTTTAACAAAAAAATAAACCCCCTTCAAAAACGACTAAAAACCGAAAAAATATTTAAAATTACCTATATACTTACCTACTGATAACCAATTTTGGAGTCGGTGAATAATTGAATTTGAAAGGTCGCATTTGTGAGGACCAGTATGAGAAAAGACAGATGCCCGGACGGATTTACAACTGGTTGAACTTTAACAAGTTTAAACCTTGCAGATGAACCAGTTCTGATGTAAGTATGCACCCAAGTACCTCTCCGAGAAGAGAAGAGGAACGCTCACCGAGACTGCTGCCCCCCATCGGAAATGGAGATGCGACTCGTTCTGGTAAATATATCGGTAATTCAATTTCAAATACTCCTATTTTTATAATAAACTATTTTTAAATTAAAACTTCTTAGGGTTTCTAATCTATACTAATATTATAAAGCTGAAGAGTTTATTTGTTTGTTTGAACGCACTAATCTCAGGAACTACTGGACCGATTTTGACAATTCTTTCACTAATAGAAAGCTACATTACTCCTGAGTGCTATAGGCTACTTTTTATCGCGTGAAAAGATTTTTATCCCGGAAAAACTTTTTCACGCGGGCGGAGCAGCTAGCAATACTAGTCTCTATAAAAGGTTTCTCATAAATTAGGCAGACTGTCGTAATTGTGCCTACCATAATTATCATTAACCAGGTCCCAATAGTTAACTTATATTTGTGCTTCACTTTACATTTCAGTGAAGTGACTTTTATGTGCTAGAATAAAAAACTATAACTTTATTTATGCGACTGTAAATTTTTAATTGGTGCATGTTCCAAAAAGTTTGTGTGTTTTGGCGTATTTTTTCGAGCACAGGTGCTCTTAACAAAATTGTCAGCTGATGCATTCAAATATGTGACAGAAGCTTTCGCCTAACACCTGCGTTATAACTTTCAAGACAACAGTTGACGGTTTTTGCCCCGGCATACAGCTAGCTGACATATATATTTATTCATATTTGCATATAAGCTATCATCAGGTAAATTTTTAGTTGAGAGGAAATCACTGAATTTATAATTTATTTTCATGTTCGATCGACCAGCTGACGCATAATGCCTTAAGTTACAATCAGCTGATTGTTTTTTCTACAAGGTATTGGGTTAGCTACAATTTAAAAGAGTTCTTAGTTGTGAGGAAATGACAGATTTCTTTTTTCTTCGTGTTTGGGAGGCTACCGCCGCTCATCGCCCCCACGGAACCGCAGCTGACGTTCACGAGGCTTTATTATACTATTCTCTGATGCGTCTCACCAATTACCATTTGAGAGGAACTTGGTCATGGAAATCTGTCACTGGCCCATGGACCATATGCTCTACTTATCATTTTCTTGTAGTAGGTTGTAATCGCCCTAACAGTGTCCACCGAACACAAGGTGTTAAAGTCCGCGATACTGGCTCACGTGTGTCGCGTTTCGTGATTAGCCTGTACATCCGGTTCACACAGGCTGGCATAATTGTGGCGACTGACGAAGTATAATCATTTCTCGTCAGTCGGCACCCTAACTGGATTTCACCTCAGGTGAGTGGGGTCCATCTGAGTCAGTATGTAAAAAAAACGTAGTCCACGAATGTCACGTTCCTATTTCAACCTGTTTAAATTCGATTTCAAACAGCTCTACTCTATTTGGACTACTCCACCTTTAAAATGCAGTGGAATTTATTTACCGTGCCTGCATAAAAAACAAATATTGGTGCAGGTAACACGCCAGTAGTCCACAAGTCCTCAGAGCACAGGTGGTCACGCTACCACGCCGGGTGCATGGTCAAGCACCCATTGTACTTGGACTGGTCTGCTGTGAGGACTCAGAAGAAAATGGGAGGTATGTTGTTCGATGAGCGCATTAGTATGGATGTGAGTTTGGAAAGACGTACGCATTTTATGAAACACACACAAAACGTTAACCGCCGTTTTAAAAAATCTATTCTCTTAATCTTCGATCTAATTCCGAGAATAAATTAATCAAAATAACTATTTCGTAAGCTTGTCAAAAAAAACTTTGTTTTAATTGGTCTATTTTCGCGATGAATTGAAAAAGGCGATTTATTGGAAAAGACCGCAAATGGTTGAAAGGTATTAAATAAATAGATTACGTTTTGGATTAAAAAATACGCTAAATAAAGTTAAAGGGCGAAGTTGCAATTGGAAGCATACTTTCAAGAGTTTTCTTGCGGCTCTAATTGGATGAAGAGCCTTTCGTTAAAATTGAATCAAAACAAAAAAGGCAGTCGTTCCTATCGTAGAGTGCAAGTTTTTAAAATATTATTATTTATTACAAGCTACAGTGTGTAAGTACATAGTCTTTACTGCTGTAAATAATAACATTCAGACAGTATAAGCAATATGCATTTATAAATGTTATGAAGCAGAAGAGTTTGTTTATATGTTGGTTTGTTTTGTTGAACGCGCTAATCTCAGGAACTACTGAACCTATTTTGAAAATTCTTTCATTAATAGGAAGCTACATTACTCCTGAGTGCTATAGCTTACTTTTTATCCCGGGAAAATATTTTTGTCCTGGAAAATCTTTTTTACGCGGGTGGAGCCGCGAGCAACACTAGTTATAATATGACTTGTATTATAATATAAATATTTTTATTTCAGGCAATAGCACAAGATGCGCGAAAACACGGTCGTTGGCGTCTTTCAAAGGTAGTTTAAAAATAACAAATAATATTATGTTTTTCTTCGCCATCGGGGATTTGTACAATATCTCAAATGCTTTCATGCATAAATATCTGTTAAACATTCGGATTGAAGGAGCCGATGCTATTTCGGTGTATTCGATCCGCCGACTTTTTTCAAAGACTAGTTTTGTGCTTCACTGGCTCTATAGAATTTGACGCCCTAAACTCTAGGGCCTAGAGGCACGAATTTAAATAATTATTTCTGAGTGCTCACATACGTCGTGTATAGAACTTATATATGAACATTTTTTTAGGCCCAGAGATTTGCTGCGCGTTATATTTCAGTCAATCAGTTAGGTAGTATTCTATGCTTAGAAATAAAAAAAGAACTTAACGAAACAATGAAAAAATTCATTTGAGATGATTTAATTTGACATTTATTAAGATCAGCCTAGTATCCAAGTTAGCAAAGCTAGTAATTTTGAGCTAAAATTGATTTCTAGATGGTGAAGAACAAGATAATGTGGCTCAGTATTTGGATAAAAACAAAGAGTTTCTGGATAACTACGTCTCGGAACGAGTAGACCAGGATCTGCTGGAGAAATGGCTCGCAAAGAAGGTGAAAACTAATTGTGTTAGAATATAGTTTAATTTTATATTACGCACCCACGCTTTTATCATCAACGGGGAATGCAGATACCATATTACTATTGATTTATTTTCCAAGCTTTAGATTAAAGTGACAATCCATAGTCTCTGCCTACCCCTATGGGATAGAGGCGTGATTCTATGTGTGTATTGTTTATTATTAGTTGAAATGTTGATTCATTTTAAACGGCCCAACGGAAGACCAACGTTGGCTGTACTGCCAACATATTGCTGAGTTGGAGCCTGTTTGCAATAAAGTGTTTTTGTCTGTTTTTATTTTATACTTGTATAATTTGTGTTTGTTGCAAATAAATTTAATTTCTTTCTTTCTTCTTTCAGTTTTTGGACTACTTAATTACATACCCAATTATATAAAAATCGGTCTAGCGGTTTATAATTTTTAACACAAACTTGTCTTCAAAACAGATATAAGTAGTAGATTATAAATCGAATACGTACCCTTATTCATTATAACCATAAAGCTAAAATTATCTCTAGTTTCTATGCCACTTGTATCAACTCAAAATTTCGTGCTTACCATTATCTATCTTTTACAGACCAATCAATTACCACACAATAAGATATTACACAGGCCGTACAAGGACGCGGGATGCTATAAACATATATTTATGGTAGGTAACTGCATACTATATAACTGTTGTTATGTCATTAACCGGCGCGGCCGTGTGACAATGATCCGCCTTAACATTGTCGAGGTATGGTCGATGGACGGGTAATTAGTGTATTCTAATTTAAGGCATCGTGTGTGATCCGAGGTTGTATTGTTTTTCTTTGTCTCGCAGCGTGAGATGTGTATCAGCAGGTCTTCGGTTTGAATCCCAGATTAGGAAATAGTTTGGAATTTCGAGGTTTTTTAAAAAGCAATCATAAAACTAAGTAAATTACTACAAAATGCAAATGGTGCTTTGCGCTTCCGCATCGCAATGGGAAATGGGATGTAATTGGCAGGATAAGATTAACGACAATTTTGAAGTCAATCATGATATCTGATCAAATCCCATCTATACCTACCATAAAGATGAAACTGTAGCTTTACTACTGATTTGTTTGTTGGTTTTAATAATAGACTAAACTTGGACTTTGAAACGAACATAATAATGTCTGAGCATCACAAAAAGAAAAATAAACATTGTGACCTAATCCTAAAGGATCTTTGAAAATTAATAGAATTTTAACGATCAATCTAGCATAAAAAAATGACTCTTTTTGTAACACTACAGTATGTTTCCAGGACCTGCTTAAAAATTTAAAGGATGATTCCAACGAGCACACGGTCGTGTGGGAGCTCGCGAAATGCATTACCTCTTCTATTGAAGTGGACGCATACCGGGTTTACAAACTGTTCCCGGACCATCCCAGCTTCGTGCAGTATTTTAACGCAGAACATGTGAAGGTACATTTACAAAAAGAAATATACTTACTGCTTTATGGTGGTCGGACAAAGTGATGTTGTGTTTTTCTGCTCAGTATCAGTCTGAACTTTGTGCCCGGCTTCCTCCCCTCCCCTCCATCCCTCCTATCACATCATGGAACAGAAAACACTTGGCGAAAAGTGGTGCCGTGGTTGCAACCCTTTATTTTTTTAGCGCGGGGAAAAACGCGTTGTCGCTATCTGCGCGATGCCGCGTTGCGGCCCTTCTCTAAATGAGGGGGCTAAGAAGCCCTTTAACCTCATCTTGTTGTCTCTTTAACCCCATTTAGTCGCCATTTACATCACTAACCGAAAACGATACCTTAAACTATCTTTAGGTAAAACACTGGTTGACAACAATAATTAGTACACTCAATCTATTTTCTTTAAGTCGCCGCAAAAGCAACCAGCTCCAAAGATTCTTCTCCGAGCTGAGCAGCAACAACTTGCTCTGGTCCTGGAGGTTGCTAAAGCCGCCACCTGTCGTCGACTTTCAAGAGCCGAGGACCCTGCCAAGTTTCCGGAGATGGCTTCATCACTTGTCAAGGCTTTTGGAATCAAAACAGGGGTAAAATTTAAAGATCAATGTGATAAAACTGTTGGTATAATTTTTATGGTTTAACGTGTCTCTTGATACCAATAATTTGACGTACAATGATCTGTATCTACTCCAAAGACTAATTTAAAGATGTTGAAAAAAAATTATCCAAGCAATTTCTTTGTACAAATAAAATAACAATGTTATATAAGAAGAAGCCCGGTAAATACCTGTAGGCTCGCCTTATTAGCTGGTGAAATGTCATCCACATTTACCAGTTATTAGGGCGAGCTTATTGCTTATAGCGGCAATTGCCTTGAGACGAAAGCCCGCAGGTCCAAAACACAAGGGCACGCACCTCTGACTTTTTTAAAGTTATGTGTGTATTCTTTGTGAATTATCGCTCGCTTGAACTGTAAAGGAAAACATCGTGAGGAAACCTGTATACCTTAGGAGCTGTCTATAAGAATTTCGAAGGTATGTGAAGTCTGCCAACCCGCACTAGGCCAGTTTAGTGGACTAAGGCCTAAACTCTCTCAGTTGTTGAGGAGGCCCGTTCTCAGCAGTGGGCAGTATATAATACAGGGCTGGTATGGTATGGTATTGCTTACACCTCTGTTCAATTATGATTGTAGAAAACAGCAAACTACGTGATGTACCAACCGATACTCACGAAGTCCGGGAAAACTGGGTACTTATTAGAGATGTGGAGGATCCGGGAGCGTTTTAAGGAGTTGGATGAACAGATCAGCTCAAACTTTGTGGTGTGGGGGAGCCTGGCGCTGCACTATTGTAACATGTACCTGGACAAGAAGAGAGAGCGGAATATGTCCGACTTTCTGCTCGATGTTGTTAAGTGTGTCGATTTTATTATTTCATTAAGTGTCGATTAATTTGTGAAATATACCTATTAATATTAAATTAAATTTGTTCACAAAACTACCTATAAACCTATAATTCATCTTCATCTTAAATATAGGGTATCGACTGTTGTAGATCTCTTCCATGTTGCTTCATTTCACGGTCTCGTACCAATCATAGCTAGATTTGACCCGCGGTATGAGCACTCTCCACCACCCATCTTAGACAAAATTACTAAATTGATTACTTAGGTCACTTAAATACGAAGCGTAATGTTCATCATGAACGAAAGTAAACAGTGTTCTTAAACCTAATATATACACATACACCGTTAATAGTCAATATTGACAATATAATAACTTTAAGTAGCTTCATAAAGTATATTTATTTCATAATTCATAGATCTCACAATTTTGTTTAAGTTAATATGTTTAAACTTATAAAATATAATAGATTTTGTATTCTTGTTTAGATTCTGTATAACTTATAGTACAGTGTTTTTTTTTACTTCTGTACTTCTTTTCTATTAGGCACACTTCGATCTAGAGCCTGGTATATTATTGTAATTTTCTATGTAAGAATGTGTGACACAATTTTCAAACACAGTGTGCATTCTCTTCTTCTTCTTCAGCCTTTAAAAGTCCACTGCTAAACATAGGCCTTCCCCAAAGATTTCCAGACCAACCTGTCAAAAACCTGTGCATCCTAAGTTGTAACCAATATTAAATTGTAACATGTATAATAAATAAATTAAATTTCCAGGGCAATCTTTGAAGAGATGGTCTCCTTAGACCAGTTGATAAAACGTATTCTGGAGTTCGCACAAAGACTCGTCAGCGCAGATCGGGCGTCCCTCTTTCTAGTGGACTACAGGAACTCTGAGCTGGTCTCCACGGTCTTCGACTTGAAATTCGAGCCGGGGCTTGACAGGGACATGGAAAAGAAGGAGATCAGGATGCCAATAAACCGAGGAATAGCAGGATACGTGGCGTTGTCTGGAGAAACCATGAACATACCCGACGCTTACTCTGATTATAGATTTAATAGGTACGTATATTTGTCAATTTAATAGTCAATGGTTTAGCAAATTACTACCTATAGACTGATACAAAATTTTATCTTTCGTAATTCTGTTTTGTATGAGCAGTTGACACAAAAAAATTATGTTTATTAATTATCAATCTAGGACAGAAAACTCCCTCCCTGCTTGAAAATTATTAAACTAGAAATTTACCACGTAAACTCTGTTTTTATTTGATAGCTGAAGGCAAATGTTAACGTCTACAATTTGTACGTATAATAAAATCATAGATTTTAAATGTTCGTTGGCGTATCGAGCCAATGCTTTTTATTACATTCAAAATCTTATTACGGAAAAATATGATGATTTATTCTGTGTAACATAAGCCTTTAACAAAATGGTCGCACGGAATAAAAAATATGTTTTACTTTTTGTTTAGTTAGTAATTCTATAGTACTTACTACGCTACCATATCGGACATATTTTGTGTTATGGGAACGTGTATCGGGAAGGTATAACTAGCTAAGATAGACCTATGTTTACGCAAAGTTGTGGGCACAACTAGTTTTAAAATAAAGCATTATTTTCAGTCAAAACAATGCAACTGAACCTGTGGCTCCACATTAATTCGCGTGCTCCAACGATCAAATAAATATTATAATCTCATTTTGCGTCACCAGTTACAATGCAAAGTTCACATGAGAACTGAATATCCGCGCGTTTGGGACGTATAGGTTATCTGTGTTATCTTTGTTAAATATTATAGATAATATAAAACTTTACGTTTTCTAGCCTAAATTAAATGCTCTAAAATTATGAGTTGTATAACATGTATTAAGTGTTAGTCTTAAATCTACGCAGTGCTTAAATAAGGAAAGTGGTAAGTGGTAAAGGCAGATAGATGTATTCACCAAATTTGGAATTTAAGAAATAAGTATTTGCCCACTCAATAGTGTCTATTGACTCTTGTATAATATACTAGACTTCTACTCGCGTCTCCGCCCGCGTGAAGTAGTTTTTCCGGGATAAAAGTCCCGCTTTATATTTCCCCGGGATAAAAAGTAACCTATGTTACTCGCTGATAATGTAGCTTATAATATATTGGTAAAAGAATTTGAAATCGGTCCAGTAGTTTCGGAGCCTATTCAATACAAACAAACAAACGAACAAACAATCAAATCTTTCCTCTTTACAATATTAGTATAGACTATAGTGTAGTATACCATACCATTATGGTTGTGTTAATATTAATTATAAAGGCAAAGTTAAAGAATATTAAATCGGGATTGTTTGTAAATTTTGTAGTGTCTCAGTAAATCAGTTTAAAGTTATTTTGCGTGTGTCCTACAGTGATACAGGAAGCCAAATAATTCGCCTGCTTCATCGCAATTTAAATTCCTTCTCCTTGAAAATTGGCAATTCTTCTTCTTCTTCTATATAACTTCGTAGTGTTTTCAAGAGTGCACTAAAAAAATATGAAAATCTTGATACTCAAGGATCATTGATGTAATCATTCGCAGGGAGGTAGATGAAGCTACCGGGTACAAAACAATAAGCATTCTTTGCATGCCTGTAAAAGTCGAGGGTAGAGTTATCGGCGTCGTTCAGATGGTTAACAAGCGCAACGGGAACACCTTTGGCCACGAAGACGAAGCTGCCTTTGAAATCTTCTCCACGTTCTTCGGTCTAGCGCTCCACCACGCTCGGCTCTACGACAGAATCATGAGGAAGGAACAGAAATACAGAGTGGCTTTAGAAGTATTGAGCTACCACAACACTTGCAGGGAGAATGAGGTTCAAGCTATGCTGGCAAATCAAGAACCAATCACAGTAGACCTAGACAACTTCTATTTGGATTCATTCCAACTCGACGAATTCCAGAAGTGTAAATGTGTTATAACCATGTTCAACGATCTGTTTGATTTGTCCAAGTTTGACATAAGTACGATGACCCGGTTCATATTGACCGTGAAGAAGAATTACAGGACGGTCCCGTATCACAACTTCGATCATGGCTGGTCTGTTGCACACGCCATGTATGTCATCATAAAGAATGATGTGCGCAACAGATTTGATTATAAAATGGTAAGTTTCTATTGGCATTCATAATTATAGTAAAGAAAGGTAAATAAGATTCTGTATATAACAGTAATTAAATAATGATGGGTGACAGAACAAGATAAAGCAGTACCTATGTATTAGTGAACTACCAGTGAAATAGTGATTGATTAACATGTTCGATTTGAAAATATACCGAGAGTTAGTTGTTGCTTCCACATGGCTCACATCAGAGGCGGGTCCTAATTATTTTAAATTGTAGTTCATGTAAATAAAATTATCAACAATAAAATTGTGAAACTGATTTTCATCGAATTAATTTCCAGCGATTGGCGCTCTTCGTGGCCTGTATTTGCCATGACCTGGACCACCGTGGCTACACCAACAAGTACATGAGCGAGACCGCTTCTCCTCTTGCTGCTATGTACACCACCTCTACTCTCGAGCACCACCACTTCAACATCACCGTCACTATACTGCAGCAGGTGGGTGATCGACTTTCGAAAAGGAATTCATTATTGCGGCTTTCAACTTTTATATTAGGTGTCTGTTTGGAGAGGTCCTGTTTTTTTAAAAATTGGTTAGCGACCACTGTAATTATAAGATACATGGTAATAAAAAAAAACATTGTAATTATGTGCCTATAAAATTTGAGGGTTTCCTTCGATTTTCCTGGGATCCCATCATCATATTCTGACTTGGTGACTATCAATTAAGAATGGGACTACTTCAGGATTATAGACTTCCGAATAAAAAAAAATCCACAGAATTGACGGAGAAATCGGGAAACATACATAAATAAACAAAATACATACAGTCGAACGTAGAACCTTACACCTTTTTTTAAAGTTAAAAACCCCAAGTTTATTTATTTATTTAAGTTTATATACAAACATGTAGGTACATAGGCGGACTTAATATTCAAGCCAATAAACATACATCCCACGATTATTTTAATTTTTTTTTCTTATTTACACTATTCTTAATTCAAATTTATAAAATTTATTTGTGGGTGACTCATGTCACCACTAATTACATTAATTTGGTCCACACTGAACACAATGAGGCTTAACATCTTATGTCTCAGGATGACGAGCGCAGGGGAATGCCACACAGTACTTTGCAACTCAAGGTGCTGAATGGTGTTGCTACTGTTTATGGGTGGTCGTATCGCTTACCATCAGGCGAACGGCATGCTCGTCTCGTCATACAATTCTATAAAAAAAAAAACACAAAAATTACACAAAAAACATAATACACTAAAAACTATTTACAAAATATAATAAAGTAAAATAAATAAAAAAATTATCAACGTACAGACAAGTAAATATTAATATTAAAATAACATTTTATATAGATAACCCGACCTTGTTTTTTATAGTTAAACGATTAGCATTCTATTGTTCGCATCGGCTACCTGGGGCGTGACGTCAATTTGGGTTCGTCCTTCGTTGACCGTTGTATGCGTACACGCAGAACAACACCTTCATCCATATATTTTCTATTTTTTAGTTGGATTTTCTATAAAAGCGTGTTATTTTATTTTTTTAAACTATTATTTTCCATTTTTTAGTTTAAAACATTGAAATGTCCCTGATATGTATGCCAAATTTCGATTTAATCCAACATTTTGAAGGGGGTCAAACATACCTACATACATACTAACATACGTATGAAGCTAATAAAAGCGTGTTAAAAAAAGGAAAAAGCCGTAATGTTATGCATGTATGTAGTCAATTTGTCATGTCAGGATATTCTGTCATTGATTGCATTTTGTTACAATTAATTTTTATACACCTTTTCCTATACTATGTTTCTTTTTAAATTTCAGGATGGTCATAATATCTTCTCCCACATAACAAGCCAGGAGTACAAGGAGATCCTGGGCTTCATCAAGCACTGCATTCTAGCTACAGACCTAGCAGCGTTCTTTCCTAACTTGGAAAAAATTAAGGAACTGTTTGTCGAAGACAAATCGACATTCAGTTGGAGTGCTCCAACTCACAGGTCAGAAAGGTGATACCTACCTCCAAAACAGCAATTATCTAGGTGAAGTGGAATAAATGACGTTGAAATAGGTCGAGGGATCGATCCTTACGTCAGGGAACGAAACTCTGACCTTGAAGTTTCCAGTATTCCCTGTAATTGCTCACTTTAGGTATGAAAGAAAACATCTTGAGGGTATATGCTTACCTGACAATTCCTCAAAAATATTTTGGAAGTAAAGTACATAAATTTACCATGCCGGCGTGGCGGATAAAGGGCCTTATTCATAATTAATTATAGGTCATAACAGAAGGATAATGTAAGTAATCGGTTTGATGTTATCGTTGATGGGCAAAGATCTTTTATTCCTCAAAGTCTTTAAAAAATATGCATTTTTCAATTGCTGTAGCCATGTGATCTGCTCGTCGAGTGATATTTGAATTTTATGCAAAAGTTTCAATGGCAAAAATATTGCACCAGCGAATTTTGCATCATTATCTCCGACCATCGCTCCCCTGACACTTTCATCTCAACATGCCGATATCATACCCGGCAACATCGGCATTTGCGTGTATCAAAGCCTTTATAGTCAGAAATAAGCTCAGCGAATAATGCATTGCTCTTCTGTATGTCTTTTAAGGAATAATCCCAAGCTTTCTATATACTTAAATTCATTATAATATATGAGAAATACGTTTAATAAGGAAAGGCCTTGATATGTTATAATATTTTAGAGTTCAAACATAATAATAATATTGTTATTTGAAATCAATGTAAAATTCGCCATAGTATACTCGCCATGTAAGTGTGTCGCGTTCTGGGCTTAGCCTGTGTATATCCGGCTTCAGACAGGTCGGCATAATTATGTCAAAGAGCGAGGGAAAACCTCTCTCGTCAGTCAACACTCCATCCGAACCCCATCCACTTGCCATCAGGTCAGTGGGGTCACTTTACCGTGCCCATAAAATAAACTCGATTTTTTTTCCAGGGATCTTGCTATGGCGATATCTATGACTGCCGCCGATTTGTCGGCATCCGCAAAGCCCTGGGAGATCCAGATCAAGACCGTGAAAGTCATATTTGAAGAGTTCTACGACCAAGGGGATAAGGAGAGAGCTGCTGGTCGGGAACCCATTCCAATGATGGATAGATATAAACCAGACGAGCAACCGTCGAGTCAGGTAAAAGTTTTAATATCTCAGATTTAATAATCATATTTAGATTTTATTTCATCATCTATAAAAGTTTGTTTTTTGGCGATATTTATTCAAATACTTTTTCAATGTACATACCAGTCCTGGGCCAGTTATAATCAAAATCAGTAATAAAAGTTTCATAAAATAAGGAACTGTTTTAAGAAACAGTTGATTTTCATCAACGAATTTTGTTCTAGGTGGGTTTTCTCAGCCAGATCTGCATTCCTTGCTACCACATGCTGTACCGCATCGTACCAAATACAAAACCGATGTACTCCATGGCCATGAAGAATTTAGAGCGTTGGAAATCACGCGCCGATCAGATAGTACAGAAAATAGAGCAAAAGAAAAGGAAAGATGTAAAGGAAAATGTTGAGGAAATTATGAAGGATCTGGTGATTAACACAGAAGATGTAAGGAAGGAAGTTGTAAGATCAGATTCAACAACTGTTGTCAGTGAAGGGAAGAGCAGCGCTGTGTCGTGGGATGAAGAAGAATTCATCAACGACGAAGAAGTTGTTAGAAGTGGGATTTGGAAAGACATAGATGGCGTCACGTGGATCGAAGATGATCCAGTTTTGAAGGAGAAACCTGATACGCTGGATTCTGTTAAGATATTTAAGGAAAATAAATAATTTAGTCAAAGTAATATTAATAAGTGAATTGTTCCAAAGATATGTGTTAAGATAAAATTAATCATATTGATCACTTTCATAGGCTAAGTAATAAAATGATTATCATAATTAATATTTAAGTAGTTATAGACATTCAATTTGGTAGTTGTAAATGTCAGAAAATAAATAAAATAAGCTCAAGTTTGGTGTGTTACATTTTTCGCTACAGCCACAAGTTACAAATCAGATATCCGTGACAAGACGCTTAGAGGAAAAATAAAGTATTACTAACCCATAAGAAAAAAGCAATGAGAGGTGTCAAGGGACACCCGGATGGAACGAAGTTCCTTTCGATTAATTAGTGAAGGAATTGTAATAAAATTTTATTTATATAACAGAGTGTGTATATATATAAACATATAAATATTTTCCTATTTCCGTTCCAATACATAAGTTTCTAGAGAAAAAAAACAAATAAATGCGTGTGGCACTCGGAGACTGCCGCCGTAAAGCTATTGCATAGCATTTTTATCACAAATTTTGATTGACTAAACACAAATTCGATCTTACGCTTACCACATAAAGTAGATTTTTAAATGCGAGCAAAGCACGTTTAGTCTTGTTATTGATAAATGTCAGTAACCAAAGTAGAATAAATCAACAAAATTTGAAAAAAGAATGTTACGTTCGATTCGTTTGTACTCGTGCCGTGCCAACGCTGGGGAAATAGCTTCTACGCAATGTATTTAAGGTTCATATTAGATTAGTAAGAAATGGTTTTAATGACTTTAATAAATAAAATAAATAAAAATATACTCGTTTCAAGAATTATAGCTTCTACGCATTGTATTTAAGGTTCATATTAGTAAGATAATAGCAAAAAGTGTCGTGACAACTTTCCGTCCAGCCCCCTTTCACAACGCGCAATAAGGAACTTCGTTCCAAAATCTTAATTCATGTTACACGATTTACCTAATACAACGGCCAGACTATGCTCCTCGCATTGCTCCTGGCGCTGCACATGTCGTTGCCCCGAATATTTCCCCAGCTGCCACACACTCCCGTACTCGACATTTATCGCGTTGCTCCGCATTTCGATATTCGCCTTGCAACGGATCACAACATTGGCGAATTATTTATATGATTTAAAATTATGTTTGAAACATTTATAATATAATTTTTCATATCAACTTCTAATTAAATATGGCTATTCTAAATAATTAGATATTATATTTCTAAAATTTATTTATTTTAATGTTAAAACATTTCAATAATTCGCCATTTATTAATTAATATATTATTATTTTAAATAAGTTCAATTGAAAAGCGGCGGCGTTGTCATATGAAATCTATACTAATATTATAAGGAGAAAGATTTGATTCTTTGTTTGCATTGAATAGGCCCTGGAACTACTAGACCGATTTTAACTTTTCTTACACCAATATAAAGCTTAGTGAGTAACATAGGCTACTTTTTATACCGAGGAAATATAAAGCGGGACTTTTATCCCGAAAAACTCATTCACACGGGCGGAGACGCGAGCAGAAGTCTAGTTACTTATAAATATAATGTATTAACGACATGAGTACTTGATGCGAACTGCATTCAACGCAAGTGTGTGGCCGGCTACTCGCGCTCGTATTGGCGCTCCTTTGACTCGCGCTAAAAAAACGACAAAACATGCAGCACCAGGCCACGCGAGCAGCAGCGCGAGTGGCCTGACGAACATCCCGGCCACACTAAGTCTTTGCCTACTTCCCTCGCTATTTCCCTCGCCACTCGTCGACTATATGACCGTAGTGTTCCATCGCGATTTGATATTATATATTTCTTTGGATTCACTTCAATTAACATCAGGTGCAGTGAAGCTACTTTGTCGTGGGTACATAAAAAATAATATCATAATTAAGTTGCCTACTCTTAGGTGTATATCAAAAAGCATAATGTATATGAATGTATGTGTACATCCACCTTTGGTATTTAATCTACAAACCCTTGGAGTAATATATGGAAGAAATCGCTTTTGCAGTATTTTTATCAACTATATTCGCAATTGCAATACCTATGATGAAATTCAATACGTTTTTTAGCATTGATAT
Source organism: Sphinx pinastri (assembly GCA_947568825.1). Lineage (NCBI taxonomy): Eukaryota > Metazoa > Arthropoda > Insecta > Lepidoptera > Sphingidae > Sphinx > Sphinx pinastri. The sequence continues at coordinate 1,874,563 of OX387614.1, read as the reverse complement.
ATTTTAATTTCGAAAAGTAAACGCATTAAATATGTGTGGGATTTTTATTATGATTTATAAACATAAATACTATTACGGTCTTAATATTAAAACACGTAATCCTCCTAGCCAAATTCGGCCAATCTCAACAGAGATCAGCCAGGTACGCAGGAGATATTATAGTGCACAAGTGTGTGCGCAATACACAGGTGCACTCGCTATTCCTTCACTCTCATAGTCCGGTGAGACGGCAATCTGACGTGACCGGAGAGAGATCAGTCGCAGCACCAATGGCTTTACGTGCCTTACGGTCTTAATAATAATAACTAATATATGTATATATATATAATGGATAAAATTATTTTTTCGTTTCCTATACCGTATCCATTGTAATGCCTCCTCTGCCCACATTATAGGCCAGCAAGTCGTAGAAAGTGAGAACAAATCTGCAAAATAAATGAATTCTATTTAGATATACAATGAACAAGAAAAAATAAGGTTAAAGAATGAAAATAATTAATCTATACTTTTTTGGTTTAGCGCCATCTTTTGATTATTTTTCGAACCATTAATAAGTACAGTGAGCTTACGCTTTACACAGCAGAGTGAAAATCAATAACACAAAATTATCATTCAACATAATGTTACTCAAGTAAAGAGATAAGAAAAAAAAATATTCAAATCTAATACAGCGTTTCAAATTCAATATGATTTTATATTGCAAAGGACATGTCCAAAAACAGGCCTAAAATTCTAACCAAGAAAGTTTATATATATTTGGATAGAACTCCTAAAAACTAGCCTTTCACAATAAATCGTTAAATTTTAAAGAACTCCGGTTTTGAGATTTATGTAATTTTATTTTGCTTAAAAACTGCACTTAATATGAATGTTTTTAGAAAAGTTATTTAAAGATGGAGGGGTCTAAAAAATTTTTATTAATGGATTTAAGATCCTTATTTTGCCCCTTTAATATCCCTAAAGTTTGAGCCTGGTTAGATTTTGAGGCCCAACACCCATACAAAAAGCGGACATCTTTAAATATTGCTTTTGACACAGAATAAAATTATTGATCTTAGACGATAGGTGTCGTTAGTGTAGATTTGAACGTTGCAGAACGGAAAATATTTTAATGAGACATCAAGTCTGAACGAAGTTGAAACATCTAAATATGTATAATAATAATACCGTATAATTGTATAATATATGTATTTTTATAAGTTATATATAAAAATGTAAAAGAGAAAACTTTTAGAATAAAGGGTTAAGAGATACCGTCCACTAAGGAAAGGTAGGTCCTTTCGTTATCCTGGTATGATGAACGTAAGAAGGATCTAAAAAAACAAACTAACCCGAGTTATATCAGTAATCTGTGCTTAAATTCACTTTGCAATTTATAACTTCAATTGACTTTCATAAAGATAATAATTTATAAAAATACAACACCATAAAGGATATCAGGTTATAAACCCTGTTTCAATTACAATTATTTATACGTAGATAATGAATGATCTTCTCAAAGTACCTAGAGATTTATACAGATTTGATATTTCACATTAAAATGTGACGCTACTTATAAAATGGTATCTGTCTTATTAATCTTTGTTATCATTGAAGATATTTGCTTCGTTTTTATGAAATTGTGGTTACCTATTCAAACAATTTATTGCAGTAAAAACAGCTTAAAACTATTAAATGTTTTTTTTTTCATTACCGTGGCAGTGCTTTGTTATTCAAGGTGCGGGTGCTGCCACCTACCGTTATGGAAGTCATCAGGCGAGCAGCTTGCTCGTTTCATTACATTTGCATAAAAAAACAACCCTGGCTTTACTATTGAAAATTCCTTTGGCATCTTTGCGTGAGAAAATAATCTACTTATTTCGAATAATTGATGATACATCTAAACAAACAAGTAGCCTACTTGTTGGATGCCTATCCAGCGGTCAAAATTCAACCGTCGAATTTAATATATTTATAACACATGTTACACGTAATTTTATTTTTCTGTATTGGTCAATATGAACTTTAATAATGCCAAATTTCATACTTCTTAATGATTTCTTATGTTTACGCGAATGTTAGACATTGAAATTAAATTATTATAACGGATTTTATAGCGGTTTTTTCTTTAATTTTTCTCCCGACATTTCGAAGCCTTTGCTTTTTTCATACTTCTTCGTGCAAGTCGTGCTTAAAAACTAGTACAAAGATTTTTCTTCGCGTTTGATGTAATAGAAGATAAAACAATATCATAAATGCACAATTACCTGTCTTGTTCAATTCCTAGCTCCCTTTCAACAAACTCTGAAATTTCCTTAGTGATAACTTTGTTGGCGTCGATTCCTAAGTTCCCGATGGACTCCAGGGAGGCGATTGCGCCGGGCTTGGTGTCATCTCCTCCAACGGATAGGGGACAATCACCGTATATCACACATGCGAATCTCTGAAAGTAGGTAGTCTCAAAGTAAGCTCAGTGTAGTTTGCAGTTCTTCTAAATCCTGGTTAGTATCGATACTTGAGGGCGCTAATTTTTAGGAGCAAAATGCTCGTATTGTCACAAAGGAAGGAGAAATTCTATTGTACGGGAACACACTTCTACGCGGACGCAGAATAAGCCGAAGCTAGTATGAAAACTTTTACTTCAATGTGCAGAGTACAGACCGATTAGACACCGGATCCAGCTATTTTATTCTATTAAGTGCATAAAAACGAAATTTAACTATACTCGCCATTATTTCGATGTATTACACACACACTTTTCATGTATGAAGGAGTAGGCAGAGGAGCAACTAGTGCACTCACTACGTAATGATTATTCCGAAATATGAGGCCTTCGAGCCTATCGGTACATCCAGACCCCGTGTTGATACTAAGCAAAAAATCCATGATTCGACATATTATGATGACGCAGCCTATTTAGTGAGAACTACACTTTTACTATGAGATGTGTAAATACTCACGCTAGGCGGCTTATTCACAGTCTTGGACAGGATCGGGACGATTTTGGTCACGAAATCCTTCGGGATCTTATTCTTTGGCACGTTGGTAAGTAGCTTTAAAATCGGCATTGTCGTGTGGCGCAGCGGCGGAGTGATAACAGACTAGCGTACAGTTATAATTTATTACCACTCTTATCAGTACAGAATTATAGATGGAGCATCTCGCGTCCTTACTCGTTTGATAATTTAATTATTTTTTTATTTTATTATGGTTGGTTGAAAAGATTTTTCGAAGTTGACGGTGAACGATAACATCGTGAGGCGACCCACAGACTTGAGAATTCTACAAGAATAAATTCGAGGGTTTGTGAAGTCTGCCAACCCACACTAGGCTAGCGTGGTGGACTAAGGTCAATACCCTCTCAATAGTACAGGTGGTATGTGTGGCTGTATAATGTTTTTTAAACAAGCAACTTGAAAATAATCTTTCTCAGTGTTGAATGTTGATACTGTTTATGGATAGTCACGTGACACGTCGCTTGCTAGGCCAGCAAATCTCTCATCTCTTCACTCAATTCCATAAAAAAAAATTTGGCGAACAAACAATAACAAAATAAATTTTCACGTATAAACTTATTATTATATATCTACTAGCTGTTGCCCGCGGCCCCGCCCGCGTGAATGAGTGTTCCCGGTATAAAAGTCCCGCTTTATGTTAATCCAGGACATAATCTACCCGTGTGCCAAATTTCATCGAAATCGAAAAGTTATTAAATTACTAAAATGGCTATTAAAAAATAGGGGTTGATCGCAGAGGGTTGAAAATTTAGGGTTGTATATATTTATTAATTCTGTATCTTAAAAAAATAAAAACAAAAAAATGTACCTAAAAATAAAAAAATAAATTTAGGGGTGGACCACCCTTATCACTTAGGGGGATGAAAAATAGATAACAACCTATTCTCAGACCTACCAAGCGTGAATATAAAATTTCATCAATATCGGTTCATCCGTTTCGGAGGAGTACGGGAACGAACATTGTGACACGAGAATTTTATATATAAGATATTATATATATTGATGTTATTCCGTTTTTATCACTGTACCACGACTCTGTGGTTACGGCTGATATAATTTATATGCTTATTACTTAATTTTGCATCAATACACGACTGTGTATGGTCAGGGACGTGGCAGGGCCGTATCGTGCCGAATAGCCAATCGAGTTAACAAGAGACTAGTTAGTATGTACAAGGTTTTATTTTTATATCAAAAATCCGTTGGTACTTTGTAATTTGTATCGCGGTTAGGACTCAACTTTTCATATAATGAGCACAATGCAGTACTTTGATTCTGTAACCAATGTTATGAATGGTGTTGCCACTGATCATGGACAGTATTGGCAGGTGAGCTACTCGTCTCGTATAAAATACTTTTGTGGGTAGGATTCTCAGGTCGTCAAACTTAATACCCGGCCATTTTGAGTTAAAAGGCCGGACACCATAAATTATTAAGCGTGTAATTATGCATGCCCAATTCGCTGTGAAGGAAATAATCCCTGAGATTGCACAACTCGCGGTTATGCAAATCCTTAGCATTAAGTAACCCTCGGCCTCCGCACCTCCGCGGGATGTACAACCTCATCACTGACGATCGAGGGTGATGAATGCGGTGTGCAGTCAGTAGCGTCGGGACCTTTCGATCCAGGGCGTCCGATTCGGTCGGTGGAAAGCATTAATCTTGTTTCCACCTGACAAAAACTGTTAAATACTTTCGTCAGACGGCCGAAGAAACGGTCCCTCGCCGATTGTTTTACGTCGGCACCCATAATACCCAGTGCCTCAGGCAGACCCAGATATTTGTAGGTTACCGTCTCAGAAAGGGATCTAAGTCTTACAGTCTCTGAGACTTGTATGTCATCAGAGACCACCACCTCTCCTCGCTTCCCATGGATAACCGCACATTTATCTACACCAAATTCCATATTGATTGAATTGCTAAATCTTTCAGTAATTTTTAACAACTCAATCAATTCTGTGTTTTTTGATGCAAACAACTTGAGATTATCCACGTAAAGCAAGTGAGATATAGGCTCACTCTCTCTGCGTAGACGGTGTCCTAACCCCGAATCCAACAACAGGGTGCTGAGTTTAAATAATAAACGCCCTGTATTATACTGTTATTTGCTGGGCCTGTAGCTCGTTGAAGAGGACCTCGACGCTGGCCTGGTGCGGGTTGGCAGACTTCACGCTTGGATATTCTTAGTAAATGCCAGTGTTTAAATCACGGCCACTACCCGGACACTGCACGGCAATATTTCTAAACTCCTCCCATAATACAATGATGACTATGCGCAATCTGAATTTACAAAACTTAAGTTATTTACAGTACATTTTGTCTGCTTCTTACCGCAATGATAGTCTACGCTTCAAATTATAAAGTGTATTTAATTTCATCCTTAGAACTCAATAGACAACATTGCTATATAGTATCTTACCTGTTATCTGTTACAAAACAAGGTCTTTTTGTACACAAATATATAAGCGGGTCACTTGCAGTTTAGATATCTCCATGGTTTTTAAACACACAATTCTCGAAGAATGGATGCACTGTTCATAATATTTGTATTCTTAAATAAAAAATTTAATGCCCACCAGTTAAACAATAACATGTATACTTATAACTGAAGTTCTCCATGCGACTTACCGGTGGATAGAGGTCTCCTATTTGAGGATAATCCACCTCCAGCAATGGGACAGTATATGCCTTTATAATACTATATTATTCTAATATTAATCCTAATCATTACACACGTTCAAAATAACGAGCTATACCTTTCATCTTGATGATTATGGCAGATGTCAAATTGAAACTGTCTGGTCTATCATGCGCACAGCGCATACAAGGAAGTTTGATGTTATCTTTGAAACTAAGGAATCGAGGTCAAAATAATGTAAATCAAAGAGTATTCACCGGACGAATTCCAAATGTAAACAATATCTACTTGTCAATTAAGTCTATTTTGAAGTAACTCCGTAATTCGTGTACATAGATTCCCATCTTCTGTTCTTTGTGGTGTAATTTATAAAAATGTAATATTGTGAGAGAACTGAATTCAAAGAGAATTATAATACTACTGAATACTGAATTTGCTCGTGGCTTCGCGCGTTTGTTGGTTTCTATATTTGTAAAAACAGTAGTGTATCTTTTTTAAGTTTAGTCAGTGCCAAATTTTATCAAAATGTGTTTAGTGGTTTAGTCCTTGTGATTGTTCGTTAAAGAACAAAACTATTAAATTTGGTATATAAACGATGTCCTGGATGAACATATTGGCTAATTATTACACACACGCTCAGGCCTTTCATTCGCGAAAGGGTAGGCATAGGCGCAACTATTGCACCCACTTTTCGCCGTGCGTATTCCGTTCGATGATGCGACAGGAGGCTAGCATGTCGCCATATCGGACTCAAATTCCAGACTCCGGGCTGACACTGAGTATAAAAACTCAAATATCACTTTGCCTCACCCGGGGACTGGCTAATGGAGGCTGAGACCTCAACACTGCATTCGTACGTATACAAGTACGCCACCGAGGCAATAAATTAGTCGTGCCTAATAGTTAAGATGCAAAAATAATATTTATGAATATTTTGTGGCTAAAATGTAAAAAAAACATAAAAGAAGGGCCACTGCAATGTTTTCATTTTAATTAATATCGATTTTTAACAATAATTACGAATTGATAGTAACGTGAAAAGGAACGTGTTATAATACATCAATCTACCTCTAGTCAGCTGCAATGAAAACTTGTTTAAGGTTAGAGTTGTAAAGGTAAACATTCTTTAATCGCGAAAATTAATAGGTTTTCGAATCAAAATGGAAGTTGGGTTCATAAAAGAAGAATCTAGAAATCTACCAAAAAGTAATGTTCACATGGTTGTAATTTTTTGTTGTTGAAAGTACAGTTTTCAAGTGTAGAAATAAAAAGGAACTAAACTACTACGAACTAATCACAGTGAGACTTTTATTTCTATTTCATTTAGCAGCAAAACTACACATAGCAGTAATTTCAGGTCTTATGGCGATAATGCAATCGGTTATATCCAAATCTAAACTAACGCACGGCGATCTATTCTACATAAAATTCATTCAAATGAAAGCAAAAATAAAAATTTGCATCTTCCCTATTACTAACCTGTAAAAATACGCAGTATGCCTTTTATTCTGGCGCAGGCCATTACTTCCTAAGTCTCGATACTGTGAACTATTGATATAAGAACTATTAATTTAACCAAATCTTCAATATTAATTTCATGTATGGTATTGTTATCCATTTCAGTACATAACTAATATCAGATACCACTTAATTGTGGTATCCCCTCCCTGCCCTGAATAAGGCCCGTATGTTCTATCGGATTACATGTTGGTAATTAGGGTGTATTCAATATAATTAGATGTATTAAGGCGTAATTGGAACTATGATGATTATGATTGTTCAATGGAACAGCAGCTTCTTTGGGCTGCAAAATACTATTATATTATTAGAATTTAATTACTGATAAATAACGAATCAATAATAACTAATTGCCTCGATGGTGTTGTTGTGTTACGTGCGCGGTAAGACTACTGCGATAAGGTCTCTGGTTCAAATCCCGGTTCGGGCAAATTGATATTGGATTTTTCTATTTACTATCAGCCCGGAGTCTCGAATTGTGTCCGGTAAATGGGAATAGGCTTGCCCCCTAACAAATGGGATCAATCATGGCTTTCGAAATGTGGGTGTTACATCTTCGCCTACCCCTCACAACGCGAGATGCTATGTATATAATGTAATTACAACTAAATGACGAAATGAGCAAATGGCTAGCACGATGGGTCCCTACTAGAACACCTAGATATACGATAACTCCTCTATCGCCTCCACTGCGAAGATCTGTGCTTGGTTGCAACTCTCCAGTTTATAGATTTTGCAAGCTATTGAACTGCTACAGTAAATCGTCGACATTCATGCGGGCTCATTATACAGTTTTCGAAAAGCGTTACGCTCTTGTAAGCTGAATTAGTTATTATAAGAACATTAATATTTTATTTTATTTTTTTTCAGTATCAGCCCGGAGTCTGGAATTTGTGCCCGATATGGCGATAGACTCGCCCCCTATCACATCATGGGACGGAATACGCTTGGCGAAAAGTGGGTGCACTAGTTGCGCCTCTGCCTACCCCTTCGGGGATAAAAGGCGTGAGCATGCGTATGCGTAATATTTTATATTTAAGATATTTTTTCTCTTTGTGACAGTTGTGTATTTAATTATCATTGCAATCAGCCCTGTATTATACACTGCCTACTGCTGAGCACGGGTCTCCTCTACTGCTGAGAGGGGTTAGGCCTTAGTCCACCACGCTGGCCTAGTGCGGGTTGGCAGACTTCACATATCTTCGAAATTCCGAGAACTTCTCAGGTATGCAGGTTTTCTCACGATGTTTTCCTTCACCGTTAAAGCGAGCGATAATTCACAATTTTTTTTAATTATCATTGTAATAGCATAATATTTACCAACCTAATATAACTTATATTGTGTATCTTTAGTGAGTATGTATTATCAATGAATGCTGTGTCTACTTTTTAACAATCACGTACTTAGACTTAGCTTCTTTGATTTCTCTGTATATTTTAGTTGATTTTATAGTACGTGATTGATTGTAGACCTAATAATAAATAAATAAATGGGAAGAATTAGTATAATTTACACCGCCCTTTAAGCATTACGAGGCACTTCACTGTGCCGACCACCGAAACTTGAAACCTCATAATTTCCGCTACATTGTCTATCTATTGCAGAAGATATCTAGGCTGGTTTTCTACCTTAAGCGAAGTTTTTCAAAGTAAATTATATATCGACCTGGATTCATAGTTTTCGGAACAAAACAGTCAACGAAAAATGGTTATGCAGTATGTTAATATCAACTGACTGCCTCGGTGGCGTAGTTGTATTGCGTACAATTTACGAGTACGATTTGCGAGCTGTGGTCCTGGGTTCGAATCCCGGGTCGAGCCAAAAACATTGTGACTGCATTTTTCCATTTTAAAATTACTCAGTCGCAGCTCGGAGTCAGGAAGTTGGCGGTGTGATACCCGCGTGCCTCGGAAAACACGTAAAGTCGTTGGTCCTGCATCTGATCGCTCTCCGGTCTTGTCGGATTGCCGTCTCACCGGACTATGAGAGTGAAGGAATAGCGAGTGCACCTGTGTATTGCGTACACACTTGTGTACTATAATATCTTCTGCGTACCTGGCTGATCTCTGTTGAGAGTGGCCGCCGTGACTGAAATTAGCTAAGAGGTTTTTTTATTTTATTTTTTATTTATCAATTTCTAAATAATTAAAATCTGTACGGGACTTGATGTCATAAAGATTTTAAGAAATTGATCAATACACGGACTTTTTTTTTTTTTTTTTTTTTGTTTTCGCGGAGAAAGTGACTTATTACTACCGCCCAGCCTTCAAGGGGGGCGACTGAGCGGTTATGTTGGGTTCACCGTGCCTTACGTCCCGGCGTTGAGCCACCCGGAGAGATGTAACCATCGGGCGACCGCCGGGCCGAGTCCCTAACCTATGTATCACGCACGGCCTACCAACCAAAACTCCGCGGTGGCCATCTTCGGCGCATTAGGGACGGCTGCGGGCTTCCTCTGACGGGAGTGTCTAAGTTGTCGTCCGCAGCCGCCTCTGCGCGTTGCCGCCTAGTGCGGCCCGTCTCCTGTTGTGGGGGGGCTCAGGAGCCCCCACGCACCGAAGGACGCCCTCGGCGTCAATGGCAGCGTGAGGCCTACCAGCCACGCTGCCGTCCATCACAGGGATCGCTACAATGTGCTAATAGAATACAAAAGTGAAAGACGGACAGCCCCCTGCCGCCCGCCTGCGACCTCCGGTGGCCCCTATTAGTCGCCTTTTACGACAGGCAGGGGATACCGTGGTAGAATTCTCCAAACGCCCCCAATCCACAGGGCGGAAGACGCCGGTCAGTCGTCCACCCGGCGCCTCCTACGTCTCGTCTGGCGGCGGGAGGGATCTCCGCGCCTCCGATCCCTCTCGGCACTCTCCTTCCGCGAGAGGACCACCTCACAGAAGTGTGCCACCGCACGCCAGGACCTCCGGCTGTCGACCATGGAAGCGACCACGGCCGGCAGCGAGAGGTCTCCTCCGACGACTGCTCTGAGAGCGCTGCGCTCCTCATCCCAGGCTGGGCAAAACTCTAACGTATGCTGGGCCGTATCCAGCGGGCAGTTGTCACAGTGGTGACACACGGCCGACACCTCCTTCCACACTACCCGCCACAAGAACTCACCGAAGCAGCCATGCCCGGTGAGCACCTGCGACAGGCGAAACGTTGCCGCACCGTGGCGCCTGTCCAGCCATTCGGCAAAGACAGGACGCACTGCCGCGACGACCCTGAGCCCCGCTGTCGGGGCCTCCAGCCTGAGACGCCACTCCTCTACGGCGGCTCGCCGTAGGGAGACCCTCATGGCCTCCACCTCCTTCAGGGCCGGATATTGCTCGCGACTGGACGCCTCCTCCGGCCAATGAAAGACATCGGAGAGGGATTTGGCGTCCAGATCCCAGGGCAGGAATCCAGCCAACAAACAAGCCGCCTCGAAAGAGACCGTGCGGTACGCCCTGATCGCCCGCTGCGCCAAAGCTCTCTGCGGAGTGCGCAGGAGGGCGATGCAGGGGCGGTTCAGGGAGTCAGCCCAAACGGGGCTGCCATAGAGGGCCATGGACCGCACGACTCCGTGATATAATCTCCGGCAAGGGATGCCAGGACCTTCCAGGTTGGGCAGCAGGCTGGAAAGAGCGCCCGCTGCCCGAGACAGTTTCGTCCCCAGTTTCTTGAAATGGGCGCGGAATTTCCATCGGCTATCTAAGACTAAGCCTAGATATTTCATATCTTTGCCGATGGGAATCCGCACCCCCTCAACCACGACGTGGGCACCGGCCGGTGGCCCTCTCCGAGGCCCGTGGAAACAAATGGCCTCGGTTTTCTCGAGGGCCACCTTTAAACCCAACCGTCGAATCCGACTTACTACTTGGCCGGTGCCCACCGCCGCCAAGGTGGCGGCGTCCCGAAACGTCCTGGCGGTCGCTGTGACCAATGTGTCGTCGGCGTAGCACGTCACGCCGACGTCCCAGAGATTTGCACCACGGAGCACCCAGTCGTATCCGATGTTCCACAGGAGAGGGCCCAAAACCGAGCCCTGTGGAACACCGCACGACATCGCTCTTCGGTGCCACCCGTCGACGCCCGGATACACAACGTCCCTGTCAGACAGGTACGCGTGCACCAGACGCCGAAGATAGGGCGGCACCACGTGGTACCGCAGTGCCTCGTGAATGCAGGGCCAAGGCAGCGTGTTGAACGCGTTGGAGATGTCCAAGGACACCGCGACAACTATTCCGCCTCCGGCCACTGCATCCTCCGCCTGTTCCTTCACCCGCAGAATCGCGTGGACGGTGGAACGTCCCCTCCTAATCAATACACGGACTGGACACAAATTATGAAAACAAGTTATCTATTTGGAAAACGTCGACAACGCGATAAACGAAAATACATGTTCGATTAATCCAAAGAAAAGGTTAATTCTTGCACGAAGGTGTCAAAGATTTTAGTGTTTCAATATGATTCCTATATTTTTTGCAATAGTACGTAAATAATATATGCACCACGCAATAAAACCAGCATGCCAGACATTTCATAATGTGCAAATTTATTTTAGCTTCGGTTATTTATAAAATTGATTTCTTCACCCAATATAATCAATTCGTTGTTACGTAATATACATATTCATAATTACTTACCACTCATTTGCAACGCATTGTCTCTTCGAACAACAAAGTTCAAGTGTGTTATTTGTTGAAAATATTGTTGCTTGGGTATTTCGATGTTTAATATCTTAAGATGACGAACGCAGTGTCATTTTTGAGGTTTGTAATTCAAAGTTTTAAAAGACAGCACTAGGCTCGTCGTAATTCAGATGTGATACACGCCTCTCCAATGTAATCTGTGACTGTATATGCTACTTCTTTCCAAATATAGGCCATCTATCCACATTACGCCGGCGAGGTGGACAAGGCTAAACTAACACAGCTACGGCCTGTTACATCTCTTGCAGATGATTTAAACAGCGTCAAATGTTTGTTCTGAGACACTTGCTTTATAACTTTATTCATCATCATCATGAGCCCGTTGCAGTCCATTGCTGGACATACGCCTCTCCCTAAATACGCCACAGAGCCCGGTCATAATTTTATTGAGCACCAGTAATTACAAATATAATATATCATTCCTTATATCTTAATATTTAAAAAAATAATAACCGGGAACCAATTAGTTCATTATAGTTAAACAATGTTTGTAATCAATGATCTTTGATAACCGTAGAGACCAATACGAGAAGGGCAAACTACTAACAATAAAAATCCCTACGGCTTATCAAGACCAAGATAGATTCTTAATATAAAAATGACATCTAAAATGCCCTAGTCATCTAATTGTATATCGAATCGGAAACAACGCAAAATAACAACTATCGATACTACTAATCCTGACCTTGGGGGAGTCCTATGTTCAGCAGTGGACTTCTAAAGGCTGAAGAAGAAGAAGAAGAATCCTGACCTTCAGAGTAAAGATAAGAATGTACTGCATAATAATTAGACATAGGTATAACTTTCAAATCAATTAATATTAATACTTATTTCCTATATTTTTGCATGTAGAAATCTCGGCGCGCGGTCAAGAAGCTCGACGAATCTCGCGATTTTCTCGCTTCCTCTTCAGTATTCCCACAATTATCTTGTCATAGATTAATTCGTAGAGAGGTAAAGAGTTGCACAGACGCTGTTATTTGTGCGCGGCAAGGCGCTATCTATATTTTGTTGTCATATAATTGTATTTACTATGAGACTAGCAATTTTCAACTAATTGATTTTAACAACTTTAACTAAATCGATTGGTTTAGGAATTGGGACTTTACGCATTTGGGTTAGAGTCATCAAATGCTACTCATTGTACGACCCATACTTCCAAATAATAAAGAGGAGATTGCCCACCAAAACGAAACTGAAACCCAGTATCCAACAGTAGTCAAAAAGACAACCATAGTCTGTCAAACTGTAACATTGCGACCAAGCAACCAAGAGCGACTAGTCAATGCATACAGGCAATCTGTCTCGTAGCGACTCTGTCTCTACTATATGAACAAACGTGGGAACCAAACGTACTTGAACTTACATAGCGTGAGAATGATTAGAGAGCTGTCGCCGGCAACCGTTTCTAATCGTTTTTGTTTCAGCTGACTGTAATTGTTCGCGCAAGTGTCTTCTATGCGTCCACATTTTAAACTTACGCATGTAATCGTGAATAGATGATGTATCCCTAGTTGATTGAGGCGTGTCTTTATGAAGGGATAGTCAGAAGTGCATCCGTGGCAGAACAGCCTATTGTCATTTAACATCATCATCAGCTACATTAAGTCTACTGCCGAGGATAGGCCTCCCCTAAAGATTTCAAAACGGATCTGTTAATAGCGGCCTGCATCCAGCGTGTTCCTATGATCTTTAATTAAGTCGTCAGCCTACGTTGCAGTCATACGCCCAATGCTGCGCATGTCGATTGTGGTCTCCACTCGAGGATATCACTATTGGCATATCAGAATCAAAATCAAAATCTACGTAATTCACTCGACTTATGTAAAATCTTACGCACACAAAACTCAATGTCACTTTACGACATCTGGCCATCGATTCCAAAATCTCAGCACGGCTAACCCATAAAGTATAATACCAAAATAAATAGTGTCGAGGCATTTATAACATTTTTCATATCAAAGCAGTAGCTCCAAAGCAAAGACAAAGTGTTTGACGAACTATTTCTTCTTCATTGTAATATACCAATATATTTGATTACCTTACATAACGTTAAAGTAATTACTGCAGTAATTAAAACAAGACCCGAGGATTAGAGATCATCGCATGTTACATAAAGACTTTCTTCGCAAAGGTCGTGAGTTCGACGGCCGCAAGCGAACTCTGGGTTACTGTTCAATAGCTTTGGTACATTTATTATGAATGCCTCTGGCTATGTAAGGTTAGTTAGTTTATAAATAGTTACTAGACGTGTGAGTGGCTTTCCTGATGGTATGAAACCTATCAAAAACCGTTGCATATTTGAATTTTCCATCGTAGCTGGAAGACAAGAATATGCCTCTCGCTTGATGGTACGCGATATGACAGCTCCTAAACAGAAGCAACACTATACAGAACTTTAAACCCTAGTAAATAGTGCTCAAAATTGAGACCGCACAGCCAATTTATAATTAAACTAGTTGTTACTCGTGTCTCGTAGAATTGACCGCTTTGATATCACGTTAAATATAGTATTCAGAAATAATATAGCTTAGTGTTAACGAAATAATTGTCAAAATCGTATCAGTTCCAGAGATTGTTTAAATAAACAAATCTTACATAACAGTATAGATTACTTTCAAACCACGTTCGCAAACCCTTAATCATTGGCACGGTTTCGTAACTACGTAAGGATTTTTTTACTGGTAAGCGCCAGGGCGCCATCTTGCGTAAAAAATTTACTCTACAAAGTAGAGTAATAAAACCTCGAGTGTGGGTTCCGTAACATTATTCGGGCCAGTTTCTGCGCCTGAACATATTTATTTTAGTGGAGTTCTTTCATTGCGATTCTCTGTTTTAGTATTAAGCATCCAGATTAATTAGTGTGAGAGCATTTCAGTCTTTTACTTTGAATAGCATCTAAAGCATATTATATTTCTTAGGTCTATTGTATTATATTTATGTTAGTAGGCATCCAATCACCTTTATTCTCGTGGCGGTATATGTTTAGAGGATTGAGAATTCTAGGTTATATTCCTAGGTAAGTCAAAACACTGGGTATTGCACGGAATGAACTCTAAATTCCTGCAGTGGGATTTTGGTGACAAGTGGTGCTTTAGGTACACCTCTACATACCCTTTGGGAGTAAATGGCGTGATTGTATATGAATTTATATATTTTGATAATTATGACGAGCTTCTTCATAAGATCGTGGTTGTCAATCATTCTAGTTAATAGTATATTATTGGATTCATATAAGTTATAGGTATATTACAAAATATTTGTCTATATGTTTAAAAATGGTTTAATATTATAAGAGTGGATGTCATTTTGTTTTTATATTTTATGCAATTGTGTAATATATTATGTTATTAAAGATAATGATTATATCAACCAATTTAATTATACTTAAATTAAAATCCATTAAGCAGATAATATAATGATATCATGCTTGGCTCTATCATAAAGATAAACTCTGTGCGGTGTCGGCCACTAGTAACGTCTCTGCCCATCCTATGGGCGATAACACAACAGAACGGTGCGGCACCGCGACGCCGAAATCGGCGGGGGGCATCAAAGGGAGCAGAACGCCGATTTTGGCGGCGCGACGCCGCACCGCAAGGCTCAGCGGCGTGCACGCTACACCGCTGATTTTCGCGGCGCGTTAATAACAGCGCACGTAACCGTGTTGCAGCGGCTCATTTGATATCCCAGTATAATCTGTTGTTTTATATTTTTTTTCTTCTTATTTGCAGAATAGTAGCGATACGTCGTCTTCCATCCATGTCGAAATTCCATACACAAATGGTCACCTGCGCGTCTCGCGACACCGCTCGCCGCGAGCCACCAAATAATTTACTTGCGTCGTAAATTTTGCGTTGCGACGGCGCAACACTGAAGTTGGCGGCGCGGCAGACGCACATAGAGGTTATTAGGAGCAGAACGCCGAATTCGGCGTCGCGGTGCCGTACCGCTCTGTTGCGTTTTCGCCTAATCTGATATAGAATAGGTGTGGTCGAAATAATTATTAAGGAGGATTTGCAATAATTGCATAATAATGTAATTTATCGCAAATACAAGGTACAAGGTGCACAGACGACCTGGTAAAGGTGTTACGAACTTGCTGGATCCAGAGCGCTTCTAACGGGTTGGTCTGGAAATCTTTAAGGGAGCTTGTGTTCAGCAGTGGACTTCCAAAGGTGATGTAGATAAAGTTTGGCCAGACAAAAATGCTTTTTACGTATTTATCAACTTAGAAAATGAGATTAAAAATAATTGTTTTCCAAAATTGCTTTCTTCAACAACGAGATAAAACTAAACATTATGCATGTTGGAAATCGCACATCATTGATCTATCTGACAATTTGATTTACTTATAATATTTTCGTTGTCATTGTATCGGAAGTATACTAGATCTTTATACAAGTCTGGATTGATAGGTACTACTTAAAATATTAAAACTATTACACAGCATTTTTCAATTAGTTTTAAAACAAAACCCGGTATTGCTTAGCAGAAATAGAGCAAAGTATGGACACACGCACTCACGCCTTTTATTTCCTAAGGTGTAGGCAAAGACAACTACTAAAGCACCCACATTTCGTCATGAGTATCTATTCTGTCCCATGGAGGCATATCGCGATATTGGGCACAAATTTCAGATTCTACTGATAAGCACAAAACCCAATATCACTTCACCCGATCAGGGATTTAAACCCGAGACCTCAGTGCAAGCAATACTAATACTACGCTACCGAGGCAGTGCCACATAGACATACCTAACCAAACTGAATCAGCAGCTTCTACGAGGTTTCTCTCAAACGGAACGCTGCTTATCGGCATCAATCTCTGAACGTAACCGCGTTCCTAACCCGACCACGCACAAGAAAGCATATTCGTTTCGTCAGTCCGCGCACGTGGCGGCACTCTGACGTAACGTATTACCATAAGGTGCTGTTCTATTTTGAACGCCTGCGACTATTATATATAGAAGCGTGTTGTCTACTTATACGGCGTGTTTTGTGGGAGGTATTCGTTTTTATTAAACAGATTTTTCCTTTTTTGTAGCACAAGCCAGATAATTAGCAAATGTTCAATCACGCCAAGAGATGTCACCCATATCTATACTAATATTATAAAGCTGAAGA
This sequence comes from Sphinx pinastri, assembly GCA_947568825.1. Taxonomy (NCBI): domain Eukaryota; kingdom Metazoa; phylum Arthropoda; class Insecta; order Lepidoptera; family Sphingidae; genus Sphinx; species Sphinx pinastri. Next base: position 1,857,599 of record OX387614.1, on the reverse strand, counting down.
GTTTGTTTGTTTGAACGCGCTAATCTCAGGAATTACTTGAGCGATTTTGAAAACTCTTTCACTAGTAGGATGCTACATTACTCCTGAGTGCTATAGGCTACTTTTGTCATAAATAAACACTTATGAATCCAAATTAATTATGGATGCTCTGCTAGCCCTAAAGAAAAATAGAGCATTTTCAATTTTGCGATGCGGTTATCGTCTAGTTCGGAATAACACATTAATGTTAAAAAATAATGGTCCACAAAGAGCCGTTTAGATGCTTAGTTGCCTGAGTTATATAACCTATCTAGATTCTAATTACTCATTTACATAGTGTAGGTCAAGTAATGGAAGCATTTTAATTATCTACGTATGACAAATTGAAGAAGTGAAGACAGGTGAAGTTAGATTACTTTACCTTGTCTATATAAAAATGTATTCGGGCTTGATTGTGCAGTATATATATATATATATATATAATAATAGCAGCCCTGTATAATGATCAAAGGCATTAGTCCCACACTCTGGTATAGTATGTTTTGGTAGACTTCCGAATACCGCTATGGAAGGTTTTTAAGTATTTTTGTTACTCATTATCTAAGTCCATTTTACGGATAAAAAAACCGTGTTTATCTACACTCGTACCTTGACTGCCTCGATGGCGCAGTTGTATTACGGTACGACTGCAATGCTGGGGTGCCGGGTTCGATCCCCGGGTCGGGCAAAGTGATAATGGATTTTTCTATTCAGTATCAGCCCGGAGTCTGGAATTTGTGTCCGATATGGCGATAAGCTCGCCCCCTATAACATCATGGAACGGAATACGTATGGCGAAAAGTGGGTGCATTAGTTGCGCTTCTGTCTACCCTTTCGGGGATGAAAAGCGTGAGTATGTGTATCAGCCTGCATTCTGAAATTTCTGCCCGATATGGCGATGCAGGCTGTTTTTGACAGGTCCGTCCGGAAATCTTTAGCGGAGGTGTATGCTCAATAGTAAACTTAATGTAGCTGATGATGATGATGATGATATCGATAGGCTCGCCCCTATCACATCATGGGACGGAGACCACTTGGAGCACAAAAATGGGTGCCCTGGTTGCACTTCAGTCAGAAGGCATGCTGTATGTGTGTGTGTGTGTTTATTTGTCAATGAAAGTGATGTGAAAACGGCTTTGGAGATTATCTTGAACATACGACATGAGATCGTGAAAGGCGTTTGGTTTTGATAACAGTAATAACCACAGCGATTACGGAAAGTGTTTCATATTGCTGACAGACACAAATTTTATTGATAAAAATATTTCTAATACACGGGCAGATATACAGTGGTGGCCAGCTAAATAAGGACAGTCAATAATTTTTAAATATGTTATCGTCATACAGTTTTTATGCACATATAAGTCATTGTTAGATGGCGTGTCTGTGCCATGGTGTCAGTTATCAACTAATACGCGCGTTAATAAAAAAATATAAGAGAAAAGCATATCTGAAAATAATTAGAACAAAAACAAATCATTTAGGGGAACAATTACGGTTTTTTTGCCTGGTCATATTAAGACGTTTTTTCCTAAAATAATATTAAAAAAACTTTTATCTCTGATGAAATTACTTATTTTAGTGCCTTTCTATAATGTAACGTTGAATGAATGGACATTTATGTTAAACATTACATATAAATGAGTAGAAATAGAGGAAGTGATGGAACAATTTGCGTGAAATCATTATAAAGTTTTATCGACGTATTTGGTCATACCACAACATTGATAGTCATCTATATTATAGTATATGGTCCTGTAAAAGAAAATTAACATACTAACACAAACTTTGCCACAAAAATAAAAATCACGGAAAACCAACCTCTCAGTATAGTCGAAATTAGCTTACTTAAAATTAAACATGTAGGTGGTTATTTGACTTAGGTAGTCTCCGTTACTTTCGCATTTAATATCCATCTTTGAAATTGAATTTAAAATGTTACTTGCAAGTTGTAAAATATATATATAAAAAAAGAAATATATATATATAAAAATAAAAGACCTACGCTGAGTTTCTTGGTGCTTCTTCTCAGGTCAGTGGGCTTTTCCGAATGCACTGGTAGAATCTTTTAGACGATAAAAAACATTGTAATAAATGACGTGTAAAAGTGCCCTAATTACTTAATAAATGATTTGAATTTGAATTACTAAGACAGACCCATTTTGAGGTTTTATATTAATAATGCAATCAATATTTGGGCACACATTAAATGTTGGTGTTTCGGCAAGGACAATAGGCTGATGACATTGTGCAACTTTTAAAATTTAATGCGAATATTTTTTTACGAATGTTTTCTAGTGGTACACCGAAAATAATTTACTCCTGTGGTTATAATTTAGTAACTATAAAGTAAGTATTGCTGTGAGGCTGTCTCTTATTTACAACTGACATCAATAAGGCCTTAATTGACTTGTATATCAACAGTGACATAAGATCATCAACATTCCACAATCCCACAGTAAAAAAAAACACATTTTCAAAAAAAAATATTTTTTCTATCGTACCAGTGCAGTGTTCCTACTTATTTGGCCACCACTGTATATATTTATTTTAATAAATGTTATCTTTCGTACAATATGGCGTTTAATTATTTTTATCAATAATCTATAAGCAGTAGTATATTTTCGGATAATATAAACATTGTTTTTTCTCTTAGGGCGGATACTTTAACACTGATACACAGCTAGTAACTAATTTAGGCAGGTCGACATTTCGCAATCAAAATAGTTTTAACGCAAAAAATCTAGATTTCTGATATAACAGTCAATTCATGTTTGAATTTGGCTTAGTTTAGTTTAAGTTTCTAAAAATCTGTTTTGTGGGTTATGACTATTGAAACCGGAGTTGGTATTGGTTACTGAGCCAATCGTAATATGAAAAATAATATTATTATTTTTTTACCTGCTCGGCAAAGTGACGTCACTGCACCTGATGGTACGTGGAAGGGAGACCAGATAGAGTGTCCACTGACACACACACACACACAATTAATCGTCAGTCGACACAATTATGCCGGCCTGTGTACACACATTCTCACGCCTTTTATCCCCAAAGTGTTAGTCAGAGAAGCAGTTAGTGCACCCACTTTTCACCGTGCATATTCCCATGATGTGATAGGGGGCCAGCCTATCGCCATATCTGGCACGAATTCCAGGCTCCGGGCTAACACTGAGAAGTAAAACCCAATATTACTTTGCCCGACCCGGGGATCGAACCCGAGACCTCAGATTTGCAGTCGTACCGTAATACAACTACGCCACCGAGGCAGTCGGGCTGTGTGAACCGGATATACGCAGGCAGACCCGGAACGCGACACATTTACGTGGCCCACTATAGAGGATTTACACCTTGTTTATGGTGGTTGCTATCGGGGCAGACACCAGCATTAGAAACAAAAACTACGTCTCTACACAAATCTCGTCTTAAGTTAGTGTGTGGCCTCCATTCTTACCTCAAACTTCGGGATTTTCATACAATTATTTCACTTTAATTTTTATTTTATAATATAACTTTGGATATGATACATCCAGCTTGTCTTAATGTTTTATTAATAGTGGCATAGATAGAGACAAACATTTCAAAAGTAAGAAGATATTTCATTGACTTTGTGCCCGTTGGTACTTTCAACGAAAACATTATTGTTATTATCACTAAAAATGCATGCTCTCATAATTTTTAGTTGTCATATAAATGGCTTCAAGTCCTGTTTGGAATTATTAATTGTAGACTCAATTTCCTTGGAATCTTGAGACTCGTAGGTAACCAACGTCAGAAGATTCAATTTATATCTTTATACATAAACTAGTTGGCCCGGCGAACTTCGTATCGCTTCAGAATCAATGAATGTTGTGTTAACTTATTAGTTTATTATTGACATTAAATGAATTATCAAAATGAATGAAGCTCAATAAATATACAAAAATCAAAATGAAGAAGTCATATATTTATACACAGAGAGAAGCAGAGACTATTGAGCGCGACATGCCACGTTTATGGCATATCTTTTTCACCTCTTCCACATTCATAGTTCTCATTATATATTTGGCGGATTATGGGCAGATCCCCTCCATCTAGGGTTACCAGATGGTCGGGAATCGTTTGGATTCTCCCGATATTTCATGTGATGTCCCGTAAAATAACAAAATCTCCCGACAAACCGCTTACCATAATGTTCAACTTCAATGAAAACTTTAAAAGATGCAATCTTATTTACATGGGAAGAGCTCTCAGATTTTCCTCACGTACTTAATATTTGAAAAGATGTTGATAATTATTTGTGCATTTCTCCAGACAACAACTCTAAAATCCCGATATTTTGAAGTATTATCCAGGTATTTAGATGTTTAAATCTGGCAAACCTACCTCCATCCGTACCTACCATTCACATTCACTCCATAAATACCTTTCGTAAATCTTCTTTCAACCATCCTCTCTACGTGCCCAAATTATCATCATCATCCTTCAATTTATAACGTTCTCGTATATACTATCCCCATGCGATAAAAAAAGTGACTCCACATATTATGCTCTGTAAGGAGTGCATTTTCATCGCATTTACTCGACATTCGTGCTTCTGCTGCCAAACCAGCATTCACTTCCATATATAAGCGTCGCAATAGCGCAGTATTTCCCACCTAAAAGGCCTGCAACGCATCTCTATGCCCCCTGGTATTACAGATGTCCATGGGCGGCGGTGATCACTTACCATCAGGTGAACCGTTTGCTCGTTTGCCACCTATACCATAAAAAAAGTATTGCGAATCCCTATTCTGCTCCCTTTACCCTGATACAAGCTTTGGAGTTCTCATTAAAGAGATTTCAATGCCCTCACCAGGCCGTCCTCAGTCCCATACGTTAATGACAAAGTTGACCACAGCTTATTCTTCGGCACACGGTCATGAACCTTTTCAAGTTTACGAAGGCACAAAATACTTTTTTGATTTGGCCAATTTTTTTTCCGCTATATGGAAATGACTTGATCTTCTGGTTCTTCTAAATCGCGGCATTGTAAGTAACAGAAATTTCAGAAAAAATCGTATGATGAGAATTAATTAAAACGATTTCAAATACAAACACGGTCTAAATATGTACAAAAATTGGTGAAAACTCAAAAAAGATGCTAATTAATCGCGTAACGGCTAAGCGCAACGATATGCAATGAAAGGAGGTAATATGACATTGTAATATACTCTTGTCTCTTTGCGACCGTCACAAGGACTTCGCGCTACCTTTCAGTAGTATTATAATTCTCTTTGGCGCTACCTCAGAGTAATAACTAAAGGCAAATTATTCTGAGCGCACAACTGAAGCAGCTGTCAAAGGAGAAAATAAGCAACGCCATGTTCATTTTTTTAAATTACGAATAAAATGTATGGCAAAATGATTTTTCTTCATAATTTCCTTGATCGTGAACTTTTCCATATTTTTATAGTTATTCTGCTATTCGGAAGGGATACAAATCCAAAAAATCAAAGAACATGATAATCGGTTCGCCCGTTCTCTAGTTATAAATGGTGGAACTAACACAACTTTCTTATATACATATAGATTATTGTCTAGAATATTAAGCAAAAGGATTTAGAATATTAATATGCTTGAAAACTAGGACAAATCTGGGAATAATATATCCTCCACATCGCGGACTAACGAGAGCCAGTTAATCATGAATATAAAACTAATATTTTTATAATTACTACTTTATCACTATGATTTAATACGAAAAAAAACCAAAACACTGCAAACAAAATAAAACAAAACTAAAAAAAGTTATGCATCGGCCGGGAATCGAACCCGGGCCGCCCGCGTGGCAGGCGAGCATTCTACCACTGAACCACCGATGCTTGTGTTGCTTTTACAAAGTTTGGCGTCCTATTTAGTCCCTAATATGAATTTAATATTAATGTACTATACACGTATGAAGTGAAACTATTTCAATCAATATTTATTTTTCACTGTTCTTATAATAATTATTGTATTCCATTAATACGGTCAAATTATTATTATTATTATTTATTTGACAGTCATATTATTAAATGATGGTTAATTTCAATAAATTAATATACATTTACTAATACTTACAATAAAAAGTGAGGTTAACATAAAAATAACACCGAAATTACAATCACATGATAATTTTTCAAAACAATAAAAATTAATCTCTCTTTCACTTTTTATTTAAATGAATTTCAATAAGTGTAGCAAACCATAATATTTAAACTGTTTACACTTGTCGACAATATATGGCTTTGTACAGTTCGACCTAATTAATATTGTTTTTTTATTAGGATCAATGAACTGTATCACAAGTATGTTAATACAAAATTAAATATAAATACTTAAAGTAACTGTGACACCCACATTATTGACCACAGATTTTTTAATTTACTATACATTATGTTGAGAAAAAGATTTTAATGATTATGAAAAGTAACACTGCATGACGCATTTAATGTAGTAAGTTATAAATAGGTATAATTTACAATTCATATAAAATTCATTCTAATGGGTGCATGGAATCAATATTAATAAAACAATAAAACTAATAAGCTTGACCTATTAAACCCACATATTTGTTACCTTTAGTTTGTTTTTTCAAAATTAACAATAACTTATTATACGGAATACGTAGGTACTATACATTCGTACTATAAAATTTGAGTCACACAGTGTAATGTGTAAAGCATTATTAAACAATACATAACTCTAAACAAGAAAATAAATGATAAATAAATATGCCTATAAATAACTATTTATGTTGCCACAAAATCGCTACGATTGGCCGTAAGCAGCAAGTCCAATACTGTGCGCTTAAAACTTGACTTACGGTCGTTAAATATATCTAAACAGTTACATATATCATTAAATGTCTTAGTCATACGATAAAGAGGTGATCGTTGACCAGACTTCGTACGACAGGCAGTCATAACAAAGATTTTATGACTAATGGAGTAGTGTGGATGCGATCTAAATGGTACCTTTAAGCGAAGTCCACCGATCAGATCTGGGCAATCATAATGATTCCGGCATAAATCAAACAGAAGCATAATATCTAGTTGTTGTCTCCTAGATTTTAAATCTAGCAGTTTATATTTATCCAACAATTTATAATAGGGTACAGTACTACGATGTAACTTAAAATGTACACACCGTAAAAACTTTTTTGAACTCTTTCAATGTCTTCAATATAACAACTGTATAGTGGATTCCACACTTGGACGGCGTATTCTAATTGCGAACGAATTATTGACTTGTACAGGAAAAGATATGTTTGTTCATTTTTAAAGTTACAAGAAGATCTAATCACAAAGTTGTACATTTTAAAACCACGGCCTATAATACTTTTAACGTGGGTATCCAAGATTAGTTTACTATCTAAGATTATACCGAGATCTTTTATTACTTTAACTTTATCAAGGTCGGTATTACAAAGAGCATATGTATAATTACTTATGCTCCTATTCCGTGAAAAAACAATGGATTTACATTTATTTACGCTAAGCACTAATTTATTTTTGTACAATATGCCGAGAATCTATCTAAATCAGATTGAAATTCTAAATGGTCTTGATATGTGTTAATAACGTGGTAGACTTTTAAATCGTCGGCATATAACAAAAACTTACAAAATTTAAAGCAACAGTTAATATCATTAATGTATCGCACTACTAGATCTAAAGTAAGGCAACTCAAAAATTGACAATTTTGAGTTATCATTATATTCGAATGCTCGGTGATCACACGCAACTAGTTAACATAACAGGTTCAATAAATGCTTGAAAGATTCGTCGCCAGATGGGGTTAACTTCCTTTTGTTGAATTAACGCATGTCAGCCCCTCCCACCTAAACAAGTGTATTATCAGTTGACCTGCGCTAGTCTTAGGGAGTGCACGTATTAATATGAACGAAGACGAGGATATTTTGAATTGTTACTGTTTTTATAATAAATATAAGTGAGTTAATTTGCGTTGATACAGTTTTGGTAAATTGTTTTACCATGTTACTTTGAGTTATTTTGACTTGTATCAGTTTTGTTTTATAAGGTACACAGATATTTTGTTGCTATTTTAAGTTGACTTTATATTAATGGATCAACATGTAAATTTCTAGTTAATCTACTTTTGTTGAAGCAAATTTATATTGATGTTTTTCTTTGCCAAATATGACATTTTACATGTTTCGCCTAAAAAAACATGTGTGGCATTATAGTGTTTGTTTCAAAATCATGCTATTTTTAATCAAACTATCTACTGCTTTGTTTTAAAGGAGCTTTTTTGAGGTAACTCACTATTGTTAGCTAAGTAAAACTTACGACAGCTACTTTTTTCTTTTCAAATAAAAATGAATCTGGGCCGTATTCTCGTCTATTTTATAAAATAATGGTATAAGGAGAACCTATTTACAATTAATGAACAAGGGTAAATGTAGAAGAATGAAATAATAAGGGAAATAGGCTAATAAACACTGCCGAGCTGACCAAAACATGCCTTAGACAATGAATTGAAAAATGCCTTTATCTACTTAAATTTCAGCAAGTGATAAAAGTTTAAACTGACTCACGTGCTATCCTAATACGGTTCAACAGAAAGAATTAGAACTACCTACGAAAGTAATTTCTAATATAGAAATTTGCGAAGAAAATCATGAATAGGTAATGACGAACAGTGAGCTACATCTTTAAATTTTGAACCTCAGAGGATCAAAAACATAGGCCAATAAACACCGCCTTATTGCCAAACCAGCCAGTAAACAGAAAATTATTTTTATGTTTTGCCAAATACAGTAAGTTTAATAGATAGCTCTGATATTGATTCATGCTATAACCGTCAAAAAAAGAAGAAACTGCACTCTAATCGTTCCTAAATTTTCGTCTTCAAGTGATAATAGCTCATCAAATATTTGAAATTTTAGCGGAAGTTCTACCAGTAATTCTGCTTCATATACTGAAACCACGGCTGTTACTAAAATTTATAAACAGACTTAAAGGCAATACGTTGTTAATGAAGATCGCAATGAAGAAGTGAAAAGAGTGAAAAGAGGAAAGAAGAGGCTATGAACAGAATCTGAATGGAAAGCTAATATTTGTAACGGCTTTTCACGCGAGCAAAACCTAGTAAATATATTTAAGCAGTTTTTAGTCATTATTGAAAAAAATTACAGTTTTGTTACCAATAGACTATGGAGATATTTTTTTTTGTTTCGAAAAAAGCATTAAATATGAAAAATAATTCATTTAATTATACATTAATTTATAATTTTAGTGTTGTGGTTTATTTGCTTTCATTATTAACTTATATTTTACGTTTTATCACCTGTTTAGGACAGTTTAGTTTGAAGGATTACTTATTTAAATTTTGTTGTATTATAAGTTTAACTCAAATTGGTCAAATAAAAGTGTTTCAAGTCTAAATATGCTTTATCTTTTATACTAAGTCCCCACCCTAAAGTGTAACAACTCAAAAATTACCGATTATCGCTAAAAGGATAGAATTTTAGCCCTAGTTTTTTTACAGTTATAGCGCGCTGCCCTAGTTCACGGCGGCCTCCCGTGCCGCCACCCCTCGCGCCCCGCTCGAAAGCCTACGCGTTGCGCCCACGTCCACCACCCCGCGCTTCCGCAGTGCCAATTTAATTATCTTCCGGGGTGGAGGTGCGCGCGGGCACGGCCCGTACGCTTGAGCTTAACTTTTATCTTATAATAATCTTGTTTAGTTTACGAGCAGTAAAGCAGTGTAATTAATGTCGTGTTTGCTTTTTTTTTACCTGCCCCGACGAGGCACTCAGAAGTACAACTAGGTACACTTCGCACACACGCCGCGACACAGTGCCATTTTACAACCTATTTGTAATCTAAATTAAAATGCAGTTTCATAACTTCCCTTACAAAAAATGCGGTCATGGGTTTTTTTCGTCTCCTGAAAAAACATGTTTTTTGAGTTGTCTCAGTTTAGATCTAGGTGTGCTAATTATAAGGTAAACAGCAATGTACCTAATATAGATCCTTGTGGAACACCGGACGTTATTGGGTGCACATCCGTTTCATAACCTTTGACTGATACTTTTCGAGTATGGTTAGTTATATAAGACTTGAACCATCGCAACAAATTACCTCGAATACCATTAAATACAATCTTATCTAGAAGGATTTTATGGTTCACTCTGTCAAAGGCTTTTCGAAAATCAGTATATACACTGTCGGTTTGTTTATTCTTATCTAAGTTAGTAAAAATTTCAGTTGTATAGACTAATAAATTAGTGATTGTTGAGCGACGTCGTACAAAACCATGTTGCTGCGGAATAATGATACCATGTAGACAAGGGTACAACGCATTATGTAAGAGTCTCTCAAAGAGCTTCGACAAAGTGGATAAGATTGAGATAGGTTGATAATTTTCTACGTCTTTCTTTGATCCTCCTTTATGAAGCGGGACTATGCGCGCTATTTTCCAAATTTGGGGGCAGATACCAACTTTTAAGCATAAGTTAAAAATGTTGTGAATCGGATGACAAACCGATTTCGCGTTACGATTCCAGATACTATATCGCGATGTCAAGATTCCCTTTGATAAAGTGTAGCAAACCATAATATTTAAACTATTTACGCTTGTCGATAATATAACAGATGGCTCTGTACAGTTTCACCTAATTACTACATCACGATGTCAAGATTCTCTTCGAAATAATTACCCTAGAAAACGGCGCCGTGGCGGTCCAAGGTGACAGAAAATGTGACGATTTTCGTGTTGCGATTTTTTAAACATAGATTTCCCCCGTACGTCAATAAATAAGTTTCACTTCAAAAACTACATATTACATCTAGGAAAGTACTTTTTAGTTAAATTAGTTGTTTCAAACCATATCTACATCTACACTAATATAATAACGAGGAAAAGTCTGTGAGTTTGGAGGAGCTAATCTTATGGACAACCGCGCCGCTTTGAAAATTCTTTCACAAATATAGGAAGTATAGGTATACTTCATACTAAGTATGTACAGTCAGCTACAAAAGTCATTTAACAAAAACAAAACCACAGAAATAATAGACACCCTTAACATCAAATTTAGTTGATCAGTTACCGCCAAATAAGTTTCTGAACACATTAAAATCAAAAATATTGTTGAACAACGTGGAAATAAAAGTGACTGGCCACACTCACAGTGTAAATATCGGTAACCAGCATGGACACAAAAACGTTGAACACGCTTATACCAGAAAAAAAAAACGTTTAAATTTTATAAAATACGAATTGAATTAGATTTTATTATCTTCACATAGTTTTATTGTAAGATTCTTTGATGCATTTCTTACAAGTGTAGATTTTTCTAAATAGAGAATTTTACCCAACAAACCATTTTTTCACAAGTTAAATTGTGCTACATCAAAGCGTTCTAATTCTTTGTGCGCACGTAAAATATTTCTCTTAAAATTCGTTTTAAATGCATACTGTGGATGTTAGAATCCTACTATATATCCTACTAATATTATAAACGCGAAAGTTTGTAAGTATGGATGTATGGATGTCTGGATGTTTGGATGTTTGTTACTCTTTCACGCAAAAGCTACTGAACGGATTTCGATGAAATTTGGCACACGCGTAGATTATGTCCTGGATTAACACATAGGCTACTTTTTATCCCGGGAAAATATAAAGCGGGGGTTTTATACCGGGAAAACTTTTTAACGCGGGCAGAGCCACGGGCATAAGCTAGTACCAAATAAATTTGGACCATGTCCTAGATTAATATCTCGTGGCGCGATCAATACATAATACGCACACACACACACACTCACGCCTTTTATCCCCGAAGGGGTAGGCAGAGGTGCAACTAGTGCACCCACTTTTCGCCGTGCGGATTCCGTCCCATGATGTGATAGGGGGCGAGCCTATCGCCATATCGGGCACAAATACCAGACTCCGGCTGATACTGATTTAAAAAACCCAATATCACGTTGCCCGACAATGGCGTAATCCAACTACGCCACCGAGGCAGTAAATCAATACATAATAAAAATAGTGAACGTTGCAAATATAGGTTTTAGTTTTCTTGCAGAGGTAAAATAAAAAATAAAATAAATAAAATAAAATCATTTATTGATCAAATAGGCTTATTAACAAACACACGAATTGATAACCTCCTCCTTTTGGAAGTCGGTTAAAAATTACTTATGACAAGTCATGACAAGGTATAGACGAATAACAAAGAGAGGTTGTTAACAAGACGTGTAAAATCGGCCTTAGTAAATTCACGATGACTTTGATAATCAACTAGATTCTTAACCGCGGCTACGCCCATGTATTTTTTTTCTAATGTATGACGACTTAAACCTATGGAATGTTTTAATGTTATATGGCTACGGTCACCTGATACCATTTATTTCCTTATAATAGCTTGTATTCCAGCTAGAAAAGTTTACTACATGCTTATGAAACCCCCATCAATGTGTATTTTAGGTTTCGGTACTATAAGATTGCAGTAAATTAATGTAGACTGCAATTAAAATTTCAAATATAAAACACCATAAAAATTTAGTTATTTCCAAATTACAGACAGATATATATGCCAGTCTGACTTATTTGCATAGATTTCTTTAGTATCAATAATTCAAATTTTTATTTATATGATTCTACAACTGTCATTGTGCAATCTTAAAACAAATGACACCCCACTTACGTCACGCACGAAATGACAAAGACGAAATAACATTGCTGCTCTTCTTTTTAACGAATGTAGAAACATGCCAGTCGTGATGTTGCCGGAAATATACGAATAGTATGTGCGTATTCAGCCATTTTGATTTCTAGGTTGTTCATCAATATTTTTGATTTTAATGTGTTCAGTGACATATGTGGCGAGAAGTGATCACCGACATTATATTTTTGAGATGTTGAACCATTTACGCGGGTTTGTTTTGTTCAGCGACTTTTGTGGCTGACTGTACATGGGTGTACATTACTTTTTATCCCGCTTAAACTTTTTCACGCGTGTGGCGCCGCGTGCAAAAGTTAGTAGGACATATAAGCATTAAGAAGTGTTGGTTCATTAACCCCTTTACCAGTAGATATTTGCAATTATAGATTAATTTTGTCAATGTTCTACTGCAAAGAGACCATTTTTAACATTCCTGGAACAAATAGACTTATAGAGATTTTATTCTGAGGATCTACCGCAGGCGCAGCCGCCAGCGGTACCCATTACCCAGTACACAATAACTATTAACTATTGACCTGGCCCAATTCACATGACCCAGTGAATTACAATAACATTTGATTTTGAATATAAAGAACTATAAAATAAAACGAATTCTATTATGTATATGTACACACATATTTGTACATATGTTTATTCCTCGATACAAAAAAGCGGAATTCTTGTAATCTTACATTACACAATAAAAAACTGAATGCATCGTGAATGTGCGTTTTTTGTTTTACAAATATTTTACGATAACCCTAGCTCCAATTGACAAACTGTGAATCAAAACTTACTAAACTTGCCCGACCTGGATTCCAACCTCAACCCTTCCCTGCAGCACATTTATGCTCCTATAACAAGGAAGCTGTTCTTACTAGCTCTAACACTCTAGTTTTTATAATTCTGATGTTCTGATCCCTAATAAACTTCACAGGACCAACCGCTGAGCTAATCTGAAGATCACAAAAAAAAATATTAAAACCGCTCCAGCCGTTCTGGAGTCTATGGGAACATACATACATATATATCTGAACCCACCCCGTTTACCACTACTGCTGTGGGGTACTTTGAAAAGCATACAAAAAAAATAAGGGTACATTCATGTTTATATCCGAAATTATTGAACACACGTGGCTCCGAATGGCAAAACCAGATAATCAATAAACATTAAAATATGAAAATAAAAATGGCGCCAAGAATGGTTAATACGTTACACAATGCCTGTGCCAATGATTAGTTGTACAACAATTAAACAAGTTTTGAAGAAACTCTACAAGTTAATTGGTGTTTAGTTATGTAAACAAGATGGGTGCAGTACGGTGAAAGGAGAACGAAAGGTCAACTTGCGAGATCGATCTGCACTTGAAGCAGACTCCTTTGGGATAAAAGCTGTAATTTTATATGAGAGAATCACAAATATGTCATTATAGAGAACATAGAGATGAGAAAGCCATTCGCCTGGTGTATCATGTAAGTCAAACGATTGCACAGAAATAGTAACATGAAAGGAATAGTATCACCCGAACATTGAATCCCAAAGCGTTTCGTGGCACAGTATTGCGCTTGTCATCCTGAGACATACTGTTAAGTCTTATAATACCCAGTAATTACATATTTAAACTATAATTTTCAAACGTGAAAGCAAATTAAATCAAAATCACACATTTCTTCTCATATTTAGCCATATAAACAACAAAAACAAATCAATAAACGCTTTTACTTATCGGGAGTACGATATCTCATCGTTTTTAACGTTCTAGAGGTAATATTTCAAAAAGAACATTTTGAGTCACTGACATGAGAAACGCGTTCCTAATTGAAATGAGCGCAAACTTTGTAACTTGTGCGCTCTTTTTTCGCGGACGTTTTTAAGATGCTGATTGTGTATCTTGGGTTTTTTGTATGTATAGATAGCAAAAATATATAATACAGTTGTACCTAAGCGGGACTTTTGCGTATAGCCAAAGCGTCAGTGTGAACATAAAAAATCCATGGAAAAAATTTATGGATCGGCAAATGATCAAGTCGCCCACCCGATATCCGATGATCTCTGTCTCCCGTAAACACCGTCAAATTAAGATTCGTGGATGCGCACCTGACCTCTAAAGACACTACGAGACATAGCATCTTATATCTAAGACGAGCTCACTACCTATTTATATTTGAAATCATAAGGGTCTGTTTCACAACTTCTGAGTAAATGTATAATTAGCCGACCAAATACAAAAGTCACACTGTAATCTATGCTCTTAAATAAATGTTAATAAAATGAGTAATAATACCTACCTGTCAAATAAAATTTGTAACTTCTAGAACAGATCCTAATTGATATTGCTATTGTTCTTTTTACAAAGATATTCGAGTCGGTAACATAAATGCACAGATTGAAAATACATTAACTGCAATTGCAAGAATCAAGCTTGCGGAAGAGCGAATGTGTTTCAAAAAAAAAATTGGTGAACAATAGAGGCCGGTAATTGCACGGGCCTTGACGAGTGAGTCAGTGTTAAGGCATAGGAGTTACGATAACAGACTGAGGCTACAGATAGCATGTGCACAAAACATTCACTCCAAATTATCAACTCGAATATCATAGTAGGAATTGTACTATTTTGGGATCAAAAGTAGCATAATGTAGCATTTTACTGGTGGTAGGTCTCTCATATGTAAGAGTCCGTCTGGGTGGGTTCCACCGCAATGTGTATTTATAACGCCAAACAGCAGTGTGCATGCACTGTGGGGGGTCGGTTTGAAGGAGATTGTAGCCAGTGTAACTACTGGACATAATGAGTCTTAACATCTTATATCTCAGGATGACGAGCGCAGTGGAACCACACAATACTTTGTAACTCAAGGTGCTGGATGATGTTGCCACTGTTTATGGGTGGTCATATCGCTTACCATCAGGCGAACTGCATGCTCATCTCGTCATTCAATGCAAAATAAAAAATGGCCAAATCGTGGCATCTATGCGATTTCATACAAACCGTTTAGGCAAAACATTTACTTCAAACATCCAAACAAACTTTCGCATTAAAGAACCAGGGCGGTAGTAGGTACAATATAAGGTAACTATCGTAAAGTTCTGCCGACGCGATAAAGCTGACAAATAGATCAAATTTTGACAGTTCATTTCAGCATAATCGCATCAGCAGGATTTGTGTAACGACCACAGCTCCTGTGGTAGCTTGGCCTTAAACTCGCATTGTGTCGATTGTCTGAGGGATCTGATAACGCGCGCCGCACGCTCAGGATGCCGCCGAGGACACGCTGTCTTCGGCTCAAGATGCTACAAGATTTAGCATTGCTGGCCATTTAGAGTAAAATGTGTTTGTTATTTTACCGACTGGCTCGGAGGTGTAGTTTTGTTGCGCTAGGACTGATGTAACTATGCTGATGACTGATGTAGCTATGGTCTATTATACGGGACTTAATGCTGGTGATGTGGGCGTGTTGTACCTCTGCCTAAAGCGTGGCAAAACGTGACTTACACATGAGTGTATGAATAATAAATATCTATATAATGTATGGGATAATTGGGTTGTTATGGGTCTTTTGCAAAAGTTTGAAGTAAATCTTAATTGACAGTTATCGTATTAAACAGCTAATATAGATATTACTCATTTTATTACCATTTATTTAGGAGCATAGATTATCAGGAACACGCTGGATGGAGGCCACTTTTGACAGGTCCGTCTGGAAATCTTTAGGGAAGTCCTGTGTTCAGCAGTGGATGTCATGCGGCTGAATATGATGATGATGATAGATTAGAGTGTGACTTTTGTATTTGGTCGGCTTATACATTTATGTATATACTTTGTGAATTATCGCTCCCTTTAACGATGAAGGAAAACATCGTGAGGAATCCTGCATACCTGAGAAGTTCTCTGAATTTCGAAGGTATGTGAAGTTTGCCAACACGCACTAGGCCAGCGTGGTGGACTAAGGCCTAAACCCTGTCAGTTGTAGAGGAGGCCTGTGCTCAGCATTGGGCAGTATATAATACAGGGCTGGTACGGTATGGTATACATTTATGAGGCTTGATTATTGCAAAAAATTTGGAGGAATTGATTTATCCAGACTACCTCGGTGGCATGGTTGTGATGCGTGCGCGGTACGACTTCGGCTCTGAGGTCTCGGATCGGGAAAAGTGATATTGAGATTTCTTCTCAGTACCAGTCCGGAGTCTGGAATTTGTGCCCGATATGTCGACAGGCTAGCCCTCATCACTTCATGAGACGGGACACACTAGGCGCAAAATTGGGTGCCCTGGTTGAACCTCTGCCTACCCCTTCAGGGATCAATAGATACGTGCTGGGTCATCACGCCCAATGCACGCCCATGCGCGGGGGGACATTGGTCGCGAGCCGAGGCACACAGTTCAGTGTGTATACCTCTTGGTTGAAAAACACATTGAGGCCTAAAAGGGCCCGCGAATATTTCCTGGCACCCTCTTTTTCCGCCCCCGCCCATCTTGGCAACCTTCCTCCCTTCCCCCCGGGGACTCCAGTATCCCATTCGCAGGTTTCCCTCGGTGTTGACTGCAGGATCGCCTAGCTAAAAATAAATAGGTACGTGCTGTGTGTGTTTGTGATTTATCAAACAGATATATATTCGTCTCATTATTCACAAGATGTGAATCTCTGCATCCTTATGGCCATTTCATTGTACACCTTGTTATTATTCAACTTCTCCCATAAGAGGCCTACCACTCTCAAAAGAAAATCCAAGTGCATTAGCACGTAGTTTATTTCCTCAATTGACAAGAAATCTTCCGTGAGCGATGTGAGTGGTTACGCAACGTATTGTCCCGGTTGTGCGGACGTTTCCGCATCGTCGCGGTCGCGGGTTCGAATCGTGTGAAACTTAATTTAACAAAGGCGCAAATATGTTTAATTACATTATGTTAAATTCTTCTAGTTTACGAGGATCTGTGAAGTCTGGTTTTATTGTTTATTTTAGGCTATATTGTATCGACCGGGAGGGATGAACCATCGTCAATCGACACTATCTGGATTCTGCTTAGAATCAGATGCAGTTGATCCTGCTAGGATTAAATGATAATTTACGGCTGAGCATCGAAACCCATTCACGCTGGTCACCACTACCACATTTTTTTTTTTTATCGATACCTCGACAAAGTGGCTTCACTGCACCTGATGGTAAATGAAGTGAAGCCCAAAATAATGTCGACCGGCAAGAGATAAAAATCCCTGGTCGGTCGGCACATTTATTTCGGTCAATGGGTCGACTACCTGGATAGTACCATAGCCTCACAGAATATTTAGGGCCTGTTTCAAAGATGTCATGTAAATATTTGACAGTTATCGTGTTAGACAGCTAATGTAGAAAGAATGCGTTTCAACCATTGATGTATTAAAAAACCCATCAATGGTTAAAACTTAAACTTCCAATGGCGTGATAAACATCACACAAAATACATCACATAAAATGTGTTACCTTGAATTAAAGGAAATTTGGAATTTTTTGTAATGGGAACATGTTTTGTTTAGTAACAAAACACAAATATTTACAAATCAAATTTTAAAATATATAATCATAAATTATGTACCCACTTATCAAATAATGTATTTTTAATTCTGCGTACGAACGTAATAATTACCTAGCTATGTCGTTTCCAATAAATGCATCTTTTCCTTTATATGTATGGTGCAAAACTACAAATAGTTATACAATGTCACGAAATTACACTATGGAATCAATCTGCAACTTACGGAAGTAAATCAAACACAATAGACATAATTGATGAGAGGGTAGATGAAGCTAAATAAACTTTCGTTTTATTAAACTTCATGTTATTATAGGTAACAAAATACCCAAAGAATCTATAAAATGATTATTATATATATTAAAGATGTTTTCCCTGCATCAAGGAGAAAGGATAGTGCATAAAATATCTACACAGCTTAGGTCGTGCCTAGCACTTTCTAGACATCTTAAGGTCGAAGGCTAGCGCTGAATTCCGGTAGTTTATAAAAACAGTTCCTCATCCACTTGTAACATTGTTTGTAAATTTTTACATCGACCATTAAAATTAATTTTATGTCTTTATAATGTAATTTTTTTCGGAGGCTTATTTGCAAGTCTAATGGTCACCAGCTCGAGCCAAAGTGGTGTTTGACAAGAAGCATTATTGCTGATTTTTAAATTTATAATACAAATCTTTAATCACGAATACGGACTTAATACCCATTTAGATAAATCAGTAAAATGGATGTTTTGTCTGTGGTTTTAAAATAACACCTTCGTCCAAAGCTCTTTTGGACAATTCATCATATCAATTTTGGTACATCAACATTGTTACCGAAGTAACACGTCATGTATTTTAAAAATTTACTCTTCGTACTTTTTTGTATCTTGTTAAACTGTGAAATTGGGAACATAATTTGACCAATCCGGCAGTAGTATCAAGCAGAATTTAGAGAATAATTAAGGCTTTATATTTTAATAGCATACAAAGACCTTTCAAACGACTCTTCAAGCAAACACTTGTTTTTTTATTGCACAGAATTTAAATATTCTAAAATAGATGTAATGTAAAGTTAGCACTGAAAAAAAAAACGAAATTTGAAATCAAGAAAAAGAGAAAGAAGAAAAAAGTCTCAATTAAATTTTATGACTATGGATGAAGTTTTGAATTTGTCCAGCAACTTATGTGTGTGACAGTATTGTCATTTGATGCCCTGTCACCATTATCTAAATTAAATTGTGGACCTTAAAATATTACTACAACGGGTCACGACCTCCGCGTTTTGGCGCCGGTATATGCTAAATAACAATTGATTATGGAAATTTATGCTTAATATACATTTTAATAATTTTGGACCTCATGCGGTCACGTGGGAAACATTTCGATAAAGTCTAACTGTTGGGCAACGTCTAAGTAATATTAACATATTTAATTTGAAGATTGTCTTGCAATACATGATTTTATATATTACAAAGAATTATGTAAATGTTACGTATATATGTGTTGAGAATTACGACAAAAACATAAATCAAATAATAATGTAATGTAATGATACCTTTACAGTGTATTAGGCTAGCTACAGAAATGTAACCAAAATTACTAAGAACTTTTTTTGGGATTAGGTAATATTTTCCTCTCCATGATTTTGAAACAACTGTACAAAAATTACACTAATTAGACAAAACAGTAGCTTTATGTACAGTCAGCAGCATAAATATCTGTACAAAATCAAAATTTCAAATCGCCTATATACGCGTTAAGTTAAACTGAAATATGTTTTTCATTGTTTGAAGTAAAGTAAATACCTTTTATTTTATTTTTGTGAAGAGAAAAAAAAGATTAGTAAGAACACAAAAGTAGATAGGCAATTTTAAATTTTGAATTTGTTCATCTACTTATGCTGCTGACTGTACATTTATGGCATAGGGTTGCTACGCCGGCTGACGGAACCGGAAGCGGGGTCATGGCAGGATTTTGAATTTATGTATATCCAGTCCGTGCAGAACGTATATTACACATAATATCTTCTTCTTCTTTTTTGGAAGTCCACTGCTGATCATAGACCTCCCCCAAAGATTTCCAGACCAACCTGTCAGATGCGGCCTGCATCCAGCGGGTTCCTGCGACCTTTACAAGTTCGTCTGTCCACCTTGTAGGTGGACGTCCCACGCTGCGCTTGCAAGTATCGTCTATCACGTGGTCTTCATTCGAGAACTGGCATCTGATGGAGTCAAAAAGTTCTCGAGTGGAGACCAAATAATATCTAATATAATTAAATATGTGTTTATTGTTTTATTTTTGTTTCGCTGAAAGAGTGTCTTTACTACTACCACCCAGCCTCAAGGAGGGCGACTGAATGGTTAACGCCTCCAGTATATTTTTTTAGGTGACAGCCCTATGGCGTCCAAAATCAACAGTTTATTCGCTCACGGTGGCTTCGGCCAATATTTTCCCATTAAACATTCACGTGTCAACCGTCCAATTGACTCCATTATGCTATAAACCGTAGTTTGTTCAGTAAACACCTTCCTAGTGTTTGCCAAACCTTGGCCCGCTTGGACGTTGGTCAAAGATTGAAGATTGGTAGATGGTTGAGAGAAAGTTTTATGGTTATTGTTATAGATAATATTTTAGATATTTTGTATTCTTTAGTACGTAATATTGTGGAGGTTCATATCTTTACTTACCGCTTTTATGATCATAAAGTTGATAATCGCTACGTTAGCTCACTAGACGAAACGGTCTTGTGGGCATTCTTGGGATGTCAACTAGTTTGTAGGTTCGATTCCAGGTGTAATTATAGCATTTAGAAATAAAGTTGTCCATTATTTTATGATACAGGCTACAGCTATAGATTTACGTTTGTCTATATATATTTGTTCTGTTTGTGCGCAGGAGCGACAAAAATTTTGAAAAATTGATTTTGATGGGGTACACCTAGGCAAGAGATCGCGCGGTCTTTCATCAACAAGATGGACTGACCTAGTGAAAGACTCATCGTCCTCCAAATTCTACACAACCGTACGAGAGAGAGAGATACTTGTTCTAGGTGCAGTAATTTAATTAAATTACATTCTATAATAACTATCTGCATGTTTAATCTATGGTAAGGAGTTACAACGTTTATTTACTGGTGTCTGTCGTCAAGAGGCGAGAGGTGGCGATGTGTAAACGGCCGTCTTCAGAGAGACAACTGATGCAACTGTTTCGTCTTCAAGTCAATGACTCTAAACACTTCTCTTGAAGATTATCTATCAAAATACTCATATATCACACCCTTTTCCCTTCAGGCGTAGGCAGAGGCATAAAACATCCACATTGCCATGTATTAAGAGGCAAGTCTGAATATTATATTATGAAGTCCGGACTCCGGACTGATACTTAGCAAAACAAATCCAATAACGCATTATCTGACTAGGGACTCGAACCCGAGGTCGTCGCACATGAATTGTACTACACAACTACTAAGTCAGCGACTCAGTCAACAACTACGAACTGGTTACTTTACTATTTTTATATTATTTTATTTTTACGATATTCACCTACAATTCTACATACAACAGTAACACAATTACGTCGACTTTAGATCATTCATTAGTTAATGCTAAAGAGTGTAAATATCATCTACTGACATGAACAAATTTATATGTCACAGCTTCCGCGCTAGCGGTCAATAAGCTAATACGCAGAATCCATGTTTGTCGCTACCGAATTATTTGACTTGTAGATATTTGTTTCGGATAATCAAAACATGTGTACTTTTCTAATTTTAATGTAAATCTGTTCAGCGGCTTCAGATTCTTATGAGAATTTCTCGGGTAGAGGTTTCCTCACAATGTATTCCTTCACCGTTAAAGCGAACTATAATTGATAAACAATACACACGTAAATTCGAAATGTCAGAGGTGTATGCCTTGGGTTTGAACCGGCGGACATTCGTCTTGACAGGATCAAAACCCAATTAACTTAATCAAGGAGTCCATCTTTGTGCCGACTTACAAAATTCGTTCAGCGGTTTAGCCTTTACTTCTAAGAATCTAACATCTTTACAATTTCCAAATGCTACTAATACATTTTACCTTACACCTCCAAACTTGGGCTTCACTTCACTTACCATCAGGTGCAGTGGAGCCACTTTGTCGAGCCATAGTTAAAAAAAAAACTGATCGTGAACCGTACCGCTATTGTTATGGCGGTGGTTGCCAGTCGAGTTCTCACCGCTTGTCACCAAGTTGTTAATAGCTTCTTTTAAGTGCGTGCTAAGTGATAAAACAAACAATTACAACGTTTATGAGCCAATAACATTAATGGCGCGGATGTAATGTAATCAGTATGCGTTGGTCGTAATTAAATATTTGAAACTAGCTTTTGCTCGCGGCGCCGCTCGCGTTTTAAAAGATTTTCCGATATAAAAGTCCCGGGATAAAAAGTAGCCTATGTATTAATCCAGGATATTATCTACCCGTGTGCCAAATTTCATCGAAATCCGTTCAGTAGTTTTGGAGATGTGCAGTAACAAACAAACAGAAAAACAGACAGACAGAAAAGAATTATAAAATTCGCTGATTTGTTTTCCATTACTCTTCTTTAGTCGCCCCCTTTCTATTTTATCACATTTCTTGAAATGTGCAGATACACTGGTTCTACTGCTTTATTGTATGTATGTATAGATGTATGGAGTCAAACATTTGAAATGAAATTAATTGAAATCATTTATTCGAATCCATAAAATGTTACACATTACTTAGATTCAGTCAATTTTTTACTCTGCCACCAGTTCGGAAAGCAGTTTCCACCAGAGAAGAACGGGCAAGAAACTCTAGGGTTGCTCTTTTCAAAATCAGTTCATTTGGGTGGGAGTTCCCCGGTCAAAATAAAGAGGTGAATTTGATGACTTCTAGGGCAGCTACTGTTATGATTATATCATAGTGTTTGTGTTCTGGTGCTTGGCAACAAAAAAATAACTGTGCTACATATTTAGACACCATAAATATTCTGAATTATTATAATTTTCTTACACACACACAGACACACACTAGGAAAGGGTAGGCAAAGGCACAACTAGTGCACCCACTTTTCGCCGTGCGTATTTCGTCCCATGATGTGATAGGGGGCGAGCCTATCACCATATCGGGCACAAATTCCAGACTCCAGGCTGATAGTGAATTTAAAAAACCCAATATCAATTTGCCCGACCCGGGAAACGAACCCAAGACAAGTCAGCATTGCAGTCATACCGCAATACAACTACGCCACCGAGGCAATTTTCTTTAAGTATATCTAAATTGCGTGCTCCTGCTACCCTTATCAAGTCGTCGGCCGCTTTTGACAGGTCCGTCTGGAAATCTTTGGGGGAGGCCTATGTTCAGCAGTGGACGTCATGTGGCTGATGATGATGATGATATCTAAATTCTTTTTTTCTCCTATAATTTCATGAACCGCTCCCCAACGTCTTGCTAACACTAAAACCACAACAAAAAATTACAACCTAATACGCCTATCCAAATCGATTTGACAAAAGTGAAAAATAATCGATAAGGAAATCGATTTAATGTATACCATAACGATTCTACGAGCACGCACACGCACATTACGTCTTAGCGTCCGCTTTCACTCTCAACCTTTAGCACTTGACCGTTCAATGCGTTATACTACCCATGTATTCGGTTTTTTTTTAAGCTGGCTTTTCACTATGGGATATATTACATTTCGTGATATAAATAAATATCGGTTACCATACTTTAGAATGGTACCGTTTACACTGCGATGTCATATATATTACATTTCAAGCTATAAATATTTTTTCGACCGACCGAGCGATATTTTCAAAGATATATATCTCCTCCTGTCCCCCCGCAAGCCTACCGCGCCACGCAACGCCCTCGCTCCGCAGTTCGAGTCCAGTTACGATCGACGATTGCGTAGCTATAGATATTCGTCGCATACCTATTAACAAAAATGTAACACTTTACAGAAAGTGTGAGAAAATATCCATGTTTATAGGCGACAAACACCGATGAATATATCCATTTTGCTTGAGTTCGTTTGTGAACGACGCGTGCGGCGTGATAGAATGACCAACTGAAACTGGTCAAAAGATATATCTCACAATGTGAAGGCCAATCGCAAGACATAATATATATTTCGGGAGATATATTACATTCTATCCCATAGTGGAAAGCCAGCTTTATTATCATCCCGGAGTCTGGAATCTGTGCCCGATATGGCGATAGACTCGCCCCCTATCACATCATGGGACGGAATACCACAGCGAAAAGTGGCTACACTAGTTGCGCCTTTGCCTACCCCTTCAGGGATAAAGGGCGTGAGTGTGTGTGTATTCGGGTATGTTTTGGAAAAGCGATAATCCTTGATTTCGGTATAGTACACCTAATCGCATTTAAATGTGAGGTGCACGCAACATACTTTTTCAAATATGCTGCAAATAAGGATTTGTTTTACTGACCGTTTGGGTGTCAACAACGCTTTCTGTTCAATTAGGTAATGCATTTCAGAAACCCCCTCACTAATAGCAGCAATCCAATCAGGAACGATCTTTGATCCCAGGCTTTATAATATCTGTGTACATATTATGTACACAGATTATAAGATGCCGCCAGATTAAGTTGTGTTTTAATCGATCTATTCCTTTTTTAGAATATGGTTTGTACTAATGTATGACAAGTAAACATTATGAGATTCTTGCATTTTCTTTTAACTAAAATTGACCTAGATCCAAAATTTGAATTCTTTTTTTAGTTCTTAATCATCAAAACCACTTGCATTTCTTTCTTATGATACAAATAAGATTGTTGGTTTTCTAATTCTAAAAGCAAGTCCACAAACTGCGAAAGGATCCGGCAGTAGGAAGGGCGATAGGAAACGGCAGAGATAAGATCATAAACACGATTATATTATTAAGAAAGCTGGACGCTAACTTCGTTAGCTGTTGCTAACTTTGTTAGCTTCATAAGAAACTAAGGCTACAACTAAGTGTAGGTACGTTCCAGATTGTGTTACGTTTTTATATCTCCTCAGTCTCAAACCAGATTGGACTATAAATTAGGGTAAAAGTAATAGTATATCTCACATTTTTTTACTGGCTACAATAGAGGCGCAACTATGACCCACACTTCTATAGGTATCCGTGCCATTGTGAGAAAGCAATGATCACTATCAAATTCCATATAAGGTTACTTACATTTTTTCGAATCAAAGTAATTTCTTGCTAAACAAGAATCAACCTTAACCACACGGTTTACAACCACGTAAACCTTTACTCCAACAAGAATCTATCTACAATAAAATCAATCATCTATTCATACATTTCTGCGCCTCAAACTAAATAAACATTCCCTGTACAAGGCCCATACAGTAAAATGTAATGCAAATCTAGTGAGAGTTGATGATATAAGTAATCAAAATGGCCGGAAAACTTACGCAATGCAACATTACCACGCGACCTCAGCGCAACCTGCAGTTACAGTTAGAAATTAAACTTGTTTCTGTCATTCTCATTCGTGATTTGATAACCGTAGAGGCCCACGAGACACGATAATCGACTTGGAAATTGGTACAAATTTGTAGACTCAAAAGCCCTAATTAGAAATCTCTATTTCTTTTAAGACTTGTGTGTTTACCACATTGCTGTCAGCAGTCAGATGAATAATAAATCAATATAAATACCTACGCCTTTAGGTCACTAATATAGTGAAACCAACGCGGGAATGTATTACATAAACAGGAAACGGAAGGGTGATCTCGCGAGGTATTGCGTGGACCAGTTGCGGTTAGGAATCGAATTGCGGACTGTGGTATTATGGCCAGAAATGTTGGCGCCATTTGATACAATAATAGAGGTGATGGGAGAGATACGAACTTCATGAGATAGTTTCCTGGTGGTAGGAAATTTGGTATCCGAGCCGATAGAGACAACCGTACACAAGTTGTAGCTACCCGCCATAGTGGCCCACGTGTGTGACGTTCCGGGTTCAGGCTTCAAATAGACCGGCATAAATGTGTTTGGCGAGGGATAGTAATCAGTCGTCAGTCGACACTATCTGGACCACTTTGCTTTCCATCAGGTGGTTTATCCGATGTAATCCCGAGAATAACCAATCAAAATCAGTCATTTGTAAACATGTCAAAAAGACTTTGTTCTGATTGGTCCATTTTCGCAATGGATCGTAAAAAGCGATTGGAATCGTTTATTGAAAACGCAGATACAGGTTGGATATATTTATGTATAATATGTAATACAGCGTCTTATATATTATACAGACTACATTTCAGTTATCAAGTTGTAAATTTAAGGTTGGAATGTTAAGAGCCTCTTCAGCAAAAGTGCGAAGTAGATGAGGGGGTTGTTAAATTTCCCCATCATGAATGGCAACAGTTGTCACTTATTTTTTAAGTCAGTAGTTACCCCGGTCGAATCGGGAAAACGTGCATGCTTCTAGTATTTTTTAAATCATAGCTCTTGCTCGCGTGTGTTATGTGCTATTCCAGACTAAGCTGTCTCTGTGCCAATTTTGATCCAGATCCGTTCAGCCGTTCTGGCATTATTGAATAAAAAACATGCAAACTTTTGCAATCTTAATATTAATATATATTAGCCGTAATGAAATATCAAACGATGTACATAATCACCTTTTTGCTACAATAACGTGATAAATCCGATCTATAATTATATTTTATTTGGTAATTAAACAGACTTTATTTAATTTAAGATGAATATTTCCAAAAAAAATGGTATCTATTACGAATGCATCAACGAAAAAAATATTAGTTTCGACATGTTTTGAAACAATAATTTTCTTAAAATTTAAAAACACTCATTTCTACAATTTATATTTATCAATATAATTATTGAAGCAAAGAGGTGAATTATACTGTTATATAAAATAAATGTAAAATAGACTAACCAGCATAGAAAAATCTTTGAAATACCTTAGTCATGGTGACCGACAAGTCATACATTGTATTTCAAATATTGCGTTTCCGTCAAGCATCATTAAGTGAATAGTCCTTCTAGATATTAAAAGGATTTCTAATTGCATTCCTAATATATTTGCATTAGAACCAGTTATGAACAAACATAAGTTCGCGCCTACAAAATTAGGCAATATTTCGCAGATTATAACGTTTACAAAACTTCATACTTAAGGCTTTAAAAAACTCTCTCTGGCCTTGGCTAATTTTATTCATAAAGTTATGGGAGCTTAGTTCTTGCTTGTTTGGGAACGATAGGTAATAGATAAGAGCCTATAATATTCAGGGCCTGTTTCACAACATCTGAGTCAGTCGACACATAAATGTAGAAGCCGACCAGATACAAAATACACAAATCTATCATCATCATCATCAACAACAACAACATGACGTCCACTGCTGAACATAGGCCTCCCCTAAAGATTTTTAGAACATTAAACATTCGCGTATACATAATCATCGCGTTTTTTAGTCGTGAATAAACAAGTAGGCCTCGCACAAACGAGGCGATTATCAAAGGTACTTACAGCGTCTCATTGATTGATATATTTCTTGCATTTTTTATTCAGACGGGAAAGTGCAATTACCATTACCACCCAGCTTCAAAGTCTACGGGGTGGTTAACCCTACTGGTAATCTATACTAATATTATAAAGTGGAAAGATTTGATTGTATGTTTGTTTGTTTGCATTAAATAGGTTCCGAAACTACTGGACCGATTTGAAAAATTCTTTCACCAATATAAAGCAACATTATCAGTGAGTAACATAGGTTACTTTTTATCCCGGGGAAATATAAAGCGGGACTTTTATCCCGGAAAAATCATTCTAACTAACGGTCTTACAACGTAACGTGCGGAAAAATTAAAAATCCCACGGACGAACGCCGAACCGAGACCTAACACTATAAAATACAGGCGCAGTTAACAACATGACATTATTTAGATTGAACACACCATTGGTCACAAGTAATAGTTTTTTTTTTTTAATGGCTCTTGTGTTCACATTTTGCCAATGTCAAGTTTGGGTTGTCTTTTTTTATTATCTGTAGTATGTCGAAGTAAAGCAGTGGCTACCTCACCAAGACTTTATCAAGGAGTTTTGGCGGCAACAAAAAAAACACTTGATTAGCACGATTATTTCAATTCACTTCATTTGAGCTCTTTAATAGAACTATATTGGATAATATACCGCCATAATTATGCAATATAACACTAAGTATCACCAAAATAATGAATTAAAACAAGAGCACCTCATGACACTTCCAACTTCCCGCCAAAACTCCCCAAGTTATAGTTAAAAAAGCAGAAAAATCAAGGTATTTTTAGTTAACATGTCACTTGCATTATCTAGGCAAGCATTAAGTAAGTATTACCTAAGGCACGCGCGTAGGCCATACCAAAGTGCTTATTGTGCTGTGACAAGTACGCACTTGGTATGAAACACGAGAAAAGATGATAGATAGCGATGCAATTAGTTTTAAGTGTTGTACATAGGCCGGCATAATTCTTGCGACTCGATTGATGCAATGGTTTTCGATGTAGTCATTGCTTGAAACTTAAACGTAAAAATAACCTAATCCTTTTAGCCAGTTTCGGCCACAGCGGTCAATCTCGACGGATATTAACCAGGAAAGCAGGAGATGTTATAGTGCACAAAAGTGTATGCGCAATACACAGGTCCACTCGCTATTCCTTCACTCTCATAGTGCGGTGAGACGGCAATCCGACATGACCGGAGAGAGATCAGGCGCAGGACCAACGGCTTTACGTGCTCTCCGAGGCACGGGGGTATCACACCGCCAACTACCTGACTCCGAGCTACGACTGAATAATTTTTTAAGATGGAAAACCAGTCACAATGTATTTGGCTCGACCCGGGATTCGATTCCAGGACCTCAGCGCGCTAATCGTACTCGTAACCCATAGGCAATACAACTACGCCGCCGAGGTAGTAATTACTTGAATAAATAAGGTAAAGGAGCGAAGTATAATGATTAATCAATGTGTAAGCTCCGCTTTAAATTAGGTGCATTTTCCTAGATATATTTTTTCTGGGCTATTCTTGGAAAATAGATATTTCTGCCAAAAAATCCTTAGTTGACGGTTCAGTTGTTAAAATGCATTCAGGTAGGCATATGTAGGACTGACAAAAACTTTAAAACAAATGTATAGTTGTTACTAACCTGTTTTGGGTTTAGAAAGCCGTTATAAAAAAATACTTCATTATACACGTACATTAGAAAATACAGTATATGCACTTAGAAATAAAGTACAAATTGGCGGTCTTATAACTTGCGGCAATTTCATTTATGTGTTAAAAAATTGGCAGTTCAATCATTTCGTGAAAAATGTGTGAGCAGAAACGTGAAATAAATAATATTTCGCATACGCATACTCACGCCTTTTATCGCCGAAGGGGTAGGCAGAGGTGCACCCACTTTTCGCCGTGCGTATTCCGTCCCATGATGTGATAGGGGGCGAGCCTATCGCCATATCGGGCACAAATTTCAGACTACGGACTGCCCTATCCATATCACTTTGCACGACCCGGGGATCGAACCCGAGACGACCGATCTATAGGTATCTATTACTATTAATGATTTGTAAACGTGGGTTAATGCATCATGAACGCCAATATATTTTTATTTGGTTGCTTCCAAATAGTATTTTATTTATATCTTAGGGCTACATCCATGCATACATTAACCTGTGTAATAATAATACTGTCAAATATACATTTGAAAAACAATGAAGAAAATCATGACAATTGATGACGAAAAAATTAAGCCCGGAGTTTCTTTCTGCCTTTCTTCTTCGGGTCGTCATCGCTTAGGTAGCTAGTGAAAGGCTGGTAGGTTAGCTAGGCTAGGACCTTTTTATCCTCGCCGGCGAGGACCGTGGCGTTTCCTTTCCTCGTAATGTAAAGATACTCCTTCCCTTTCTTTTATATCAGCTCCACTTCTCCTTACCTAGCCCTATTCCCGTGCCCAATGTCCGTGTCCTCTGTACCTATCAGCCCGTGCTGGTTGTTCATTATTTAATCTAGGTACTTTAAATTATTTAATTGGTATATGTACCTTTGTTATTGTCTCTACCTTGTCATGACTTGTCATAAGTGCTTTTTTATAAGCCTACTTGATCAATAAATGATTTTATTTTTTTTTATTTTTTATAGACCTCAGCATTGCAGCCGTACCGTAATACAAGTACACCACCGAGGCAGAATAATATTAAAATTCTATTTTTACACAATAAAATATTAAGTTTTGTTGAATGCACGGTTGAACCAAGTCTTTGTGTGACTCAATCTGTTTCAAATGATTGCAAGTACTACTACTTCAGTTTCAACAGGGGTCAAGTTGTATTGGTGAATTTTTTACGAAACCAGTCAAGTACAACCCCCTCAGGGGACAGTTTGTAATGGTAATGAGATGATTTATAGATTTCACTCAATGCCCGATCGTTTTGTTATAAGATGGGCTTTCAAATTTTGTAGGCGTGAAAGGAGTCTTGCGCTCGGTTTTTAGGCGAGTACGAAAACGATGTATTATTTTATAGATTCTTACAAACATAATATGTAGTATCATGCCTTGACCCTTTTTAGAGGTAAGCAGACGTGTAACACACCCACATTTAATCAGCTATGTTAGGTCCCATTTAATAGGGGTCGATAGATGATTATACCTCGTCAGTCGACACAATTATGCCGGCCTGTTTGAACCGGATATACACAGGCTGATCCCGGAACGCGATACATTTACGTGGGTCACTGTCGGGTTTTAGCACCTTGTGTACGGTGATCGGTATCCGGTTGATACAAAAAATGTACTGTCAGCAGCATAAGTATCTAAACAAAATCAAAATTTCAAATCGCCTATATGCGCGTTAAGTTAAACTGAACACTTTTTTTCTTCGTTTGAAGTAAAGTAAATCATTTATTTTATTTTTGTGAACAGAAAAAGAAGATTAGTAAGAACACAAAAGTATGTAGGCAATTTGAAATTTTGAATTTGTTCAGCTACTTATACCGCTGACTGTACATACCATTAGCACCGGTCAACTACACTACTATGTAACTGTTAGTTTCATAGAGTTGTTGACAGTAACGGCGTCTAGTTATTTAGACCGAGCAATTATTGTCAGCTTTAATCGCACGCAATTATTAGTAGCTATTAATAATCGATAACATAATAATTTATTAAGACTCATACGTCATCGCGGGAAAGAATTGCCTCATCATTGCGCAACATTTTCAAGCAATACTTGCGTACGATTATTGATAGCAATGAACAATTGATCCGCCTAAATGAGGCTTAAGGATATGTACAACTTACTGCCTCGGTGGCGTTGTTGTATTACGGTACGACTGCAAGGCTGAGGTCTCGGGTTCGATCCCCGGGTCGGGCAAAGTGATATTGGATTTTTCTATTCAGTATCAGCCCGGAGTCTGGAATTTGTGCCCGATATGGCGATAGGCTCGCCCCCTATCACATCATGGGACGGAATACGCTTGGCGAAAAGTGGGTGCACTAGTTGCGCCTCTGCCTACCCCTTCAGGGATAAAAGGCGTGAGCATGCGTACAACTTACAGGCTGTCTATTCTAATTTGACTATATACGTTGTAACTCAAATATCACTTAGAATTAGTTTCACTTTATGATCTTTAGATAAATACTAGATGGCTCAGATAAGGGTTACGTATGCTTTAAATGCGAAAGTTTGCGACTCGTTATCATAGTTTAACGAAATGCCTTATTGTGGTAACTAAGATTAGATTAAAGAGTTTATAAACTCACTAGGGAATCCATTCCAGTATATATACCAATTATAATGATTAATGTTAAAGTTTTTGTATATTTTTATCAAACAGCTAAACTATTTAATGTAAGGTATTGAGTGTTTCACGAATAAACTATGAGGTGTAAGTTTTTTAACCCGGAAAATTGTTCAGCGGGGATATTCCCGGAAGGGAAACATATATTTTTTTCAAACAAATCGACGTAAAAAAAACATGCAAAAGTAAATACACAAACAAAGGATATTTACAAATCGGCACTCATTCGCTACGGTTTGTTACTTGGGAGTAAACGCAGACTCTACTGAACGGATTCATACGATATTGGGCTAACGGATAGATCATGTCCTGTTAACATATAGGCTACTTTTTATTTCGGTCTTTTGGAAACATTTGGATTTTTAATCCGATTTTTTAAGTAGATGACGTTGGTGTCGTACAGATGGCGCTATGGATTGCCACAGGGATTGAGGGAGTTTTATAGGGGTAAAGGCTTTTCGCGCGTTTGAAACTGCGAGCAACACCAAGTAATTCCTAAATCATACGGCATTCCTTTCCGCATTACGCATGGTCGGTCAGGTACAAAACAAAATGTCACCCGGCTGATAATTGAAGACTTGTATAAAAAATTAACTTTGCTCTTAGTACAAATTAGACCGACGCGGAAAGCACTCATTTTTGTCAAGCCTATCGCTGGGCCGAGCATATCGCCAACCTGAATGTACAGTCGGCTACATAAGTAGCTGAACAAATTCAAAACTTCAAATCGCCCCTACACTTTTCTGTTCTTACCAATTTTCATTTTCTCTTCACAAAAATAAAATAAAAGGTTACTTCACACAAAGAAAAACAGGGCTTTAATTGAACTGAACGCGTATAGGCGTTTTGAAATTTGCGATTTGTTCAGCTACTTATGTGGCTGACTGTACCATTAACCATACCGAACACAAAACGTAATCGTGTGTTGTACAGAGCCTTATTGCGAAAAGAGATATTGCTATTTGCATCTACATACACGAATCACTTTTTTATGGAAATTAATCAATCGTAAATGCCTTCCGGGTGTCCAAATGGATATTAAGTCTATGTAAACAGCGGGTGATATGCAATGCTAGACTTTCGTCAAT
Source organism: Sphinx pinastri (assembly GCA_947568825.1). Classification (NCBI taxonomy): domain Eukaryota; kingdom Metazoa; phylum Arthropoda; class Insecta; order Lepidoptera; family Sphingidae; genus Sphinx; species Sphinx pinastri. Next base: position 1,824,485 of record OX387614.1, on the reverse strand, counting down.
GTTACTGACAACTTTGATTCCTGAATATTAGTATGTATGGACAATTCTTGATCCATAAATGGTTGTGGGCGACATATATTACTCACCATGATATGGCACTTATATTTATCTAATTGGTAAAATTAATAATTCCAAAAGTAAAATTTATTATTGCACTAGGTGTTGCTCGCGGCTTCGTCCTCGTGAAAAGCTTTTCCCTCCACAAAAGTTCCTAAAACACAGTACGACACCAGCGCCATCTACTTAAAGAATCAGACAAAAAAATATCCATTATTTCCCATGGGAGCAAATTACCGGGATAAAAACCTATACGTTAATCCGGGACATGATTTACCCGTGTGCCAAATTTCATCCAAATCCGTTTATTTGTTTCTGCGTTTTCGTCTAAGAAACATACAAATATACAAAAAAATCACAAATTTTCTCATGTATAATTTTAGTAAGAGGATTTTGTAATTGCAAAGATAATAATGAACTATTTTTTCGAATAATATTCGCATATGATTTGAATGGATACAAAAATCTATCAATATCTGGGAGTTCAACCAATGAAAAAGGATATCTACTTGAACCGCACAGGCCAAGCGAATCCCCATTACAACGCTAGTTTACGAACTCTGTCCTCGTAAACGAGTTTCTATAGAAATTAACGTGCATGCGAGAAAGTCTGCTATGTAACATTACAGCTATTAAACAAAGCCGTGTTAAATACAAATAGTTTATATGACGCGGTAGATGTAATGGCGACCCTGTCCGGGAGTAATTGTGTGTATAGCCCCTTTATTCTGTCTTTATATGGTGATGACGATTTTAACTTAGTGGTCTACATTTTTTAAGCATTGTCACCCTGTTTGATGTTACGTAAATTCGATGTTTAAAAGCAGTTGAAATGATACTATATTATTTACAACTAAATGGTCAATTGAGCAAGCTTTGCATGGTTAAACTGCCCAAATACAGAACACGGAAATAAACATAATGCATGACACTGCAAAACGCTCGTCAAGTCATTATTCTTACACTCAATGGACAGCCCTGGCGTAGTTTTATTGCGTTCGCGCATTGATGTATAGCTTTTTTAACATATCAATGCGTGCCCGGTACGATTAACTTGCTGAGGTCTGGGGTTGAATTCCGGGTCAGGTATTTTATATAAAAAATTTCTATTAGTCTAGAATTTGTTCCCGATAAGGCGATAGGCCTATTATCGCATCTTGGGACGGAATACGCACGGCGAAAAGTGGATGCACTAGTTGCGCTTCTGCCTACCTCTTCCAGGATAAAAAGGCGTGACTGTGTGGGAGAGTCGCTGACTTGGTACAATACTGCTGCCAAAAACACAGCGCAGGTTCTAGTTATTGTTCCAGGGCCACAAACAGAAGTTGGGACGATTAATTGTCACATAACGCCCAGAAATTACACTGACTATACGTCTTTTGATTGCCTCGGTGGCGTATTTATATTGCGAGTGTGATACGCCACCGCTGCCTGGGTTCGAATCTGGAGTCAAGCAAAGTGATATTGGGTTTTCTGCTCAGTATCGCATCGCTACTTATCATGGTACGGAATACACAGTGTGTATTACACACGGCGAAAAGTGGATGTTCCGGTTGCACCTTTGCCAACCCCTTTGGGGATAAGGCTGTGATATGTATGTGTGTAAAAAGTCTTTTCAAGGTACCTATGTTGTATTGAAGCATTTTTTTTAAATCAATATGGAGCTTACCAATATTTGTTTTTATGTGATTAATATAATAATTTTATTAGTGTTTCTATTCTGACTCTCTCATAAACAATGAAAGTCACAAATCTGTAATAAATTTAAAGCATTTTGCGCGCCTCGTTACTCTAGTGACAGCGTAGCTTGGCGATGATCGTGAGGTTTCGCATTCGATTCTCAAGCTGAAAAATGTTAGATTTTCGATAGTAAATTTAATCGCAACAATTGTCGCTAATTACAATCCCTGGGGCTCGGAACCTATCACCGAACAATAAAGATACATACCTATTTGCGAAAAAGTACATTGATTTATTCCTTTAATAATATTTGGGTCAATTACTGTAAGGTTTATTTAATACACCAATGATAAACCGAATAATCTTAATACCCTCGTCACGACACACCCTTACTATTTGCAGCCCTGGCGCTACAAGCCTGTGTAAACACGACTCAAAACTGTCATTTAACATTTCCACTGATCGTTCAACGTAAGATAAACATTATTGCACACGTGTACATAACTTTAAAATTTGAAATTAACATTCGCAGTTTTAACTGAGTTCTATGTATTTTTTTTATGATATAGGGGGCATACTAGCGTACGGTTCACCTGATGGTAAGTGATCACCGCCGCATGAACATCTGCAATGAACTGAACTGTTTATGTTTGTGACTGTGACGGAAAATCGTGAGGAAACCTACATACCCGAGAAGATCTCTATAAGAATTTCGAAGGTATGTGAAGTCCACCAACCCGCACTGTCAGAGTGGTGGACTAAGGTCTAAACCCTCTCAATTTTAGAGATGACCCGTGCTCAGCAGCGGGCAGTATATAATATAGGGCCGGTATGGTATCAAACAAGGCTAGCAACTTGAGCAAATGTTGCACCTTTTAAACACCTAATTATACCAGCTTTGAAGCTACTCTCCCACTATTGGGACCGGCCTTGTTCTACAACTGAGAGGGTGAAACACAAATATTTCTTTTTATATTTAACTAGTATTGCTCGCGGCTCCGCCCGCATGAAAAAGTTTTTCCGAGATAAAAAAAAATCCCAGGATAAAAAGGTGCCTAACACTGAGGTAATGTAGAGTAATGTAGCTTCCTACTAGTGAAATAATTTTCAAAATCGGCTCAATGGTCCTAAGATTAGCGCGTTCAACCAAACAAACAAACAAACTCTTCAGCTTTATAATATTAGTAAAGACGAGACGTACGACTGCCTCGGTGGTGTAGTTATATTACGGTACGACTGCAGCGTTTAGATCCCGGGTTAGAATCCCGGGCCGGGAAAAATGATATTAGGTTTTTTGATCAGTATCAACCCGGTTTTTTTATTTTTATTTATTACCAGCCCGCAGTCTGGAATCTGTGCCCGATATGGAGAATGGCGATAGACTCGCCACTATCACGTGATGGGACGGAACACACATGACGCTAAGTGGTAATGGACTAAGTACCTTGACTGCACTTTTACCTATCCCTTCAGAGATAAAGTTGTGATCTATACGTCTACTATGTGTGTAATGTAAGTAGATTGAAAAAAAAAGAAAAGAAGACACATTTTATTTATGGAAATTATCACCTTTACTTACTGACCCAATGGTACAAAATAAAAGCCCAAGTTACCAAAGACACGACTACCACATAAAACACAGAGTACACTGACTCGCTAATGAGACCACTTAACGCGACATGTCTTAATATTTCTAAATCTTTACGCATGTTGCGTTTGTTCATTAATTTTGAGTTATTAGTAGTGTCATGTTACATACAGATGGTATATTTGAACCCAACGGCGAAGCGACACACTATATCTTTTATCCCGGAAGGTATACGAGACTATCCCGCCCTCACACCCGCCACTGCAACTCCTGTAAGCCAGGATCAACAATGGCACGCATTTTATGATACCAAGCGGTGACGCTCGGCGAGTAACCCGCAACGAAGTTAATCAAATAGATGAACAGGGAGGAGTTAGAAATATACTTCCACTTCCCTCCATAGCAAAGCGGGAGACAAAATAATTTAACCTTAATTATTTAGACTTGTACAACTGGAAAAGCCAGTTGGAAAGCACCACGGATAAAATTAAAGGGGTCCTATTATTTGAGCTGTTAGACTTGATTCCAATAGTAGGTATGGCAAAAACGCCGGAAACCACGGAAATTCTGCCGAGTGTTTTTCCGATAAGCTGTTATTAATTAGGCTAGTATTAAAACTGGTAGGTGTTATTGGAGGAGGGGGGTGGATTGATGGGCGTCGTAAAAAAATGGTATGTTCTCAAGGGCGTCACAGTACAAATAAGTTTGGGAAGCCTTGCTCTAGAAAATCTTTAATAATATCTGAACGCGGCCTAAATGAGCTGCTGTTTTTAAAATTTAAAAAGCTTTTGTCAACATCGTCTCTAGCAGAGTAATACATCGCGGTGCGACGTTACACCTCCAGATCGACTGGGAGTACACCCGCGAGGACAGGTAAAGCTTCTATGCTAACTGTTCTATACGCTGGCTCTGGGGCAATCTTCTTCGTACGGCGCCGATAATAACCTATCAGCCCATACAGGTGATCCATAACATTTACACCCCAAAAAAGTGACTCCATAAATGACCTTTAGTGTACTGAATAATAGACCCCACGTTGATGTTATCCCGAAAGGGATGGGCAGAGGCACCACTAGTGCATCCATTTATCTTGTGTATTCCGTCCCATGATGTGATAGGTCAGACTTGTAGAGGAGGCCAGTGCCCAACAGTGAGATAGTATATAATTCAGGGCTATTATTAAGGATAGCTGGCGAAATGTGAACTCCTTTGCGGATCTTTGAAAAGGAAAAAGGTAAGTCGGATTTGGTCGGCCAGGAAAAAACTCACTGCCGCGACATATCCTCGTGGGATCCGTTACAGCCGATTTAGATCTAGACACTGCGCTAAATCTGTGCAGTGTTTAGCACAATTCGATCCTGAAAAAACGAATTAAAAGGCCGCACGCCCCTAAGACAGGTGTGAGGCCACTCGACGGTAACATGGACACTTTTACACCGTCGTAATTCTTAGTCGAGCTTGAAGGTCCTTAAGTACGTTCTGGTGCACCGTGCCCCTAAACAGTAATGATAACCTCAAAAATACACTTCCTGTTGGTAGGCCTATCGTATGCGAGGGGCCGTCTGGGTAGGTACCACCGCAATGTCTATTTCTTCCGCCAAGCAGCAGTGTGCATGCACTATTGTGTTCCTGTTTGAAGGAAATTGCAGACAGCGTAATTACTGGCCATTATGAGACATCAAATGTCAGTGTGACGAGTGGAGTGGAGAGGCAGGCAGTATCTACTCTTTAATTCAAAGTTCTTTATAATGTTGCTACTATTTATGGGCAGTCATATCGCTTAGCATCAGGCAAGCGACATGCTCGTTTCATTATTAAGTAGCAATCAAAAAAGCAAAAAAAAAATCGAACCCGAGATCCTTGTCCGCTAAGCTGACCAGTTCGATTTCCATTGTGCTAACGCGATTTTAGCACTTTTAACAAAACTATTTTAAAATTGCAATCTAGGTCTGTAATTCCGTGTTGACCTTTTGGGAGGTGCCCGGCCCACTCTCCCAACCCGTTCCATGTGGTCTGACCTCTTACTCTATTGGTCAGTTATGAAGGCTACTTCTAAAATAGGTCACGCACACTCATACAGTTACAAACTGGGACAGCACACAGACAGGAATGCCTTTAGGTCTTGTAGTGGATGGAAACCTGGAGGTCGTTGGTTCAATTTTCAGGGTAGGTGGTTGAGCTATTATGATACTTGGATGATGGTAGGTGTTCACCACCTTCTTAAACTGTCGCAGAGGAATCACTGATCCGTAATTTGCCAAGGAAGAAATATATATTTTTTATAAATAAAATATTCTTATTTCTGGATTCTTACCCATACTATTAATAAATTACAATACTTATAGCTATGTTAGGATGTATATAAATGCAGAATAGTTTAACACGTGACAAAAGGGGATTCACTGACCCACCATTTGACCGACGGGCTTATGCAGCTCAAATCAATGGCCTCATTTTAGAAGTTACCTGAATCGTATCGGTCTAGACTGGACTTTCAAAACAGATCACAGTTTTCCTAGATCCTATAAAATCAGCGAAAGGGTTTCACGACGTTCGAAGTCAATTCCTAGGAAATCGTACTGTTGGAGAACATCATCCATCCAAATGGTGAGGATTGAATGAATGAAGCTTCGACTTACATTACCAAAAGATGGAAATATTTTTTTACACCTGGAATCAGGTTACCAAGAATCTATCTCTCTCACTCTCGTGCCCACAATCACCCTTTTCAACCAACGTGGACATGCAACGCGATTGGCTGGTTTATAATTTTTTTTACTATATTCCAGGAAATGGGGATTGGCCCGTAGTCGGAGGTGTTCATTAATAAAATAGGTCAGCGGGATGCGATTTAAAAATAAAGCCTTATGTCAAAGAAAATAAAATATACATTCGAACGCATGCCCTTTAGAACATGAACTAGTGTGCGTTGTAATGTAACACATATAAGGTTTATAGTTTTCAACATTTTTTAGTAATAAAGACTAAACTTTTGGCCATATTATATTCTACGGCTAAGTCCCGGCTTTAAAGGCTGGCAATGCATCTCTATGCCCCCTGGTATTGCAGATGTTCATGGGCGGCGGTGATTACTTACCATCAGGTAAACCGTATGCTGCCTATATCATAAAATAAAAAGTCCCAATCAAAATACAACAAAAATTAAAAGATTAATTAATAATTATAATCAGCCATTAACGACAAAACCTTTATTACATAAAAACACTGGCCACTGCTGAGCACAGGCCTCCTCTACAACTGAGAGGGTTTTAGGCCCGGCGATAACCTAGTTGGAAGTGGAACGGACTACCGAAACGAATGTCCGCAGGTTCAAAATACAAGGGCACGCACCTCTGACTTTTCTAAAAGTTATGTGTGTATTCTTTGTTAATTATCGCTCCCTTTAACGGTGAAGGAAAACATCGTCGGAAACCCGCATATCTGAGAAGTTCTCTATAGGAATTTCGAAGGTATGTGAAGTCTGCCAACCCGTACTAGGCCAGCCTGGTGGACTAAAGAGACATTGATATTTTCAAACATATAGTTCTTACGCTTTCCTCCGTAAAAAGGTAAACTCAATTTCTGCATCCGCAGTTCATCGACCTTGTTCCCCATCGGTGATATGGGGCGAAACATCGCGATATCGGGCGCTAATTTCGATATGACTGATCATAAGTGAGTAAAATCGAACTAATATTATAAATGTAAATGTTTGGATGTTTGTTACTAAACTCGGAAACAGCTGAACGGATTTGGATGATATTTGGCACACGCACAGTCACAGATTAACATAAAGGCTACTTTTATTCTTGGCAGTTTGCAACCGTAGGAAATAAATAGAAAGACAGAAAGAAGTTTATTGTTGGAACAAAAATTAAAAACACAAAACTCTACATTATTTATGATTACAGAAGCAATTATTACATAAATGCTTATATCATTTGTAGATGGTGCTGGCGTCGTACTTCTGGCGTTATGGATTTGTACAATAATTTAGAAAAAATGTAGCGGTAAAGACTTAAAACACGGGAAGCCGTGAGTACCTACTTACTAAAACATAAAAATATTATGTATTAGCATTCTTCATCTTCGTACATCAAATTCAAAACGCCACGTGAACAGTCCACAGTGCAAGTTCACTGCCACAAAACCAGTGTGAGGAATAGAATTTAAAAAAATGATACCTTTAATAAAACTGATGAATGATATAGTTACAGTATGACTACAGTTTACAAATTTTACTTATGGACTTCAATTAGTGAACTAACTAACTTCGACTTATTTACTTAGTTAAAATCATTTCAGAAATTTCCCAAAAAACGTCTATTGTGTTTTGACTACAAATATAACGTAATAAAACATTAATAAATAATTTAACACACTGTTTAACATTTTGTATTACGATGATTGAGCGCTCTACAAATAATAAGTTAAGGAAAAGAAGCACATGAATTCCGTGGCTTTCTAGATCGATCTGTTAGCAGCGGCCTGCATTCACCGAGTTCCTGCGACCTTTATCAGACCATCTGTCCATTTACTGCCTCGGTTGCGTAGTTACATTACGGTACGATTGCATTGCTGAGGTCTCGGGTTCGATCCGCGGGTCGGACATAGTGATATCGGTTTTTTCTACCCAGTATCAGCCCGGAGTCTGGAATTTATGTGCGAAATGGCGATAAGCTCGCCCTCGGGATGTATGCACGGCGAAAAGTGGGTGCACTTTTTGCGTCTCTGCCTACCCCTTCCGGGGATAAAAGGCGTGAGTGAGTGTGTGTCCACTTTGTAGGAGGGCGTCCAACGCTGCACTGCGGTATGTGGCCTCTATCACAATCAGCCACATGAAGTGTATTGCTGAAAGGCCTCCCCTAAAGATTTTTAGACAGACCTGTGATCTATCCAAGAAGGTGACTTAGATACCCACTAATCGATTCTAAGTAAACACCATCAACACACGTTACGTGTACGGTTACGAAACAATTATAATATTGTTCGAATGCGTTAGCCAATTGTTTATCCAATAACAAAATTCTTGCGTAAATAGAACCGGTATTTAGATGGGATTAGAAATTGACCGGAATAATATGATACATTGTATAACGCGTATGCGTTGTGGGTAAGCAGGGGCTATAGCCCGGGGAGTGTGCTTTTGTATCGTAATAGAGGATTCTGTACCGCATTTTCAGTACTGTGCGCGTGTGCAATTCTTTTGTTTTTTATATTATAGGTAAGATCGGGGGTGGCCATAGTTTTCTTTAAGGCAAAGAAATCAATACCTACTATAATTATTAGTTAACAAATAACAATATTTAATTCAACCTAGAACATTAAACTGTCAGAAAATATAGTAACGATTATAGCAAAAATCGCTGCATAATAATAATCGTTTTTAAAAGTGGAATTTCACATGCACAGTCGAAATGAACTTTTTGTGTAGTATTGCTGTTGTTATTAATCCCTGAAAATCAGTTTTAGGGTTCCGTCCATCAAAAAGAACTATGATCACTTTCTTGTCCGTCTGTCCGTCCGTCACAGTCGTCAGACAGACGTCTGTCAAGAGCTTTTTTTCTCAGGCACGCGTAGAGCTATCAAGTTGAAATTTATATCACACACTGGTCTAAAGTTTCTTCCAGCTGTGAAATAATCACTTTTAAGTCAACGCGATCAGAACACATGACCGTTTATGTAACATATGTTCGCACATACGTTTGCGACACACACACGCACTCACGCCTTTTATCCCCGAAGGGGTAGACAAAGGCGCAACTAGCGCACCCACTTTATTTATTTAAAAAGTTTATGTATTATATTATAAGCATTCATAAATTAATCTTTACAATTGTACATTCAGTTTAAAAACAAACAAACGTGAGTTAATTGTAACAGTGATTTTCGAATGCGTCGCGTCATGCGGTGCCGACGATTTTAGCGCGACCACCTCCTGAATACAAATAATGCAGCCACGTAAACTGACGCGTGACTGGTCATTTCATAACCACCTCATTAGTCCAGTGGCACGACTGTGCGGTCCTTGGTTCGATTTCAAGATGTGCCGATTGTTTTCTAATTCGAAAATAAGGATTTAATATTCTTTGAGTCTTAAACTTTTTGGCTTTTTTAATACTCATAGACAATCTATACGAGACAGCGACCATAGGGGCTATATAGTCGCTGATACTAGATAATATGAAAAAAGTTGACATCTTAAAATAAATTGGATAGAAAAGTATTTGAATACTCTTCAACAAGCAAATATAAAAGATTCAACATCGTATTCGTTACCATGCTCTTCACTATTTATATTGGAACTAACTGAAAATGTGTAACATAATATAGTAATATTGGTTCGTCTGTTGAATTAGTTGCGTTACTGTCGTAGCAAACATTATTGTTAAACGCAAGTCAAAAATAATAAGTTTATAAATAGAAGACAAATCAATTTTTTTTTTTTTTTTTTTTTTTTTTTTATGGTACAGGGGGCAAACGAGCATACGGTTCACCTGATGGTAAGTGATCACCGCCGCCCATATAAATAAATAAATATGTCTCCTTTTCATAAAAAAAAACATTCAAAACATCACTGACAAACTAAATTTGATTTTTTTATAAAAGTTATTGGATAGGGCGTAAAAAAACACGTGGCCAGAGGTTCTAGCAGAAATATTACGTCAGTACAGGACTATCTTCTGTCTCTATTACCATCCAAAGTTTCGACGAATACAAATGTAACGCATGATACCAGCCTTCAATCTTCCCTAAAATTGAAAATAATGTAACAAGAACCTCACCAACACTCTTGAGAATTAAGCATCTTCCGTATCAGAACCCTACAAACTGCACTTACGTCAAGGAGGCAAAATTAATCTAGGACTTCTTAGAGCTACACACTCACCCATTATAATTTAGATCTTTCGAGCATATACGGACGGTCTTTGCCGGAACTATTTACTTTTTGTTTGAGTAGGTATGTTTCGTTTTTAAGTATTACAGCATTTTCCCAATCAATTAGTTCTATGCGCTGGATGCAGGCCGCTTTTGACCGGTCCGTCTGGAAATCTTTAGGGGAGGCCTATGTTTAGCAGTGGACGTCATGTGGGTCAGTTTAGATGATGATGATGATGTTCAAAAAAGTAGTGACGTACCTCAGGCTATACGGACCCCGGATTTGTGCCGAAACGAGAAGACTCACTAAGCCTGAGAAGATACGGTGGAACCACCAGCAGATACATAATATAAATTAAGGTTTACAATAGAATGATTGCATAAACATGAGCAGGTGGGTGGTCTGATGTAAATATGATCATACCCCATGGAAAACTACATAGGGATTGGGGAAACGAGGGGAATGTGGGACAACTGACATCCAGTGTTGGCGACATACAGCCTTATTGCTAGATTTTTGTAATAAATAAGTATTGGATCGATGTGTTTCCAGATGACGTCATATTCTGAAAATTTGTAAAACTTTTTTTCGGTAAAATATGACAGTCGGTTTTTAATAGCATTTATTTTTATTTTCGTTGGGACAGAGGCTTTCCATATCTCCGTCGCTAACATCCACAATAGACCAAGGAACCGGTACTGGTTTTCACCACATACTAAACACGTCTTTCCTTGTCCCGTGCCCCTACGTGACGCGTGTAGACATCGACTAAGCAAGGCTGTGTTGCATCGCCGATAAATATTCAAAGCAGCCACCCCGCGGCTCCTGTGATGTGCTTACAACACACAGAACTTGACCCACATGGTCTACGTGGAGTGACCTTGGTTCTACATTCATATTACACATACATCCTTCTCCCCGAAGGGATAGGCATAGGCGCCACTAGCAAACCCACTTGAATAATTTACACACAAACCCTCACGCCCTTCATCCCCGAAGGGGTATCCAGAGGCGCAACTAATGCATCAACCCTTCGCCATGCGTATGCCGTCCCATGATGGGACGAGCCTATCGCCATATCGGGCACAAATTTCAGACTCCGGGCTGATACTGAATAGAAAATTCCAATATCAGATTGCCCGACCCGGGGGGTCGAACCTGAGACCGCAGCATTGCAGTCGTACCGTAATAAAATTACGCCACCGAGATAGTCGTATAATTTGATAAAAATAAAATACTCCAGACAGAAAAAAAAAATATCAATTTACCCGACCCGGAAATCGAATCAGGAACTTGGCGCGTTGGTCGTGCCGCAATAAATAATCGATGATTTTCTATAAGTAGTGAAATAGGGGTGAAAATAACTGAATTAGAAACGCTTGGCAATTAATAAAGTAACCACAAAACGAGAGACCAGGGTATGAAATTACTTAAAAATAAGGAAATACAAGTACCTAAACATATTTTCAGAGTTAAACGTATATTCAGACAAATACATACAAACCAAAAACTTCATTTTTTGAAGTCGATTAATAAGCATGGCGTAGTTAAAACTTTTCTCTCTTGGGAAATACAGAAGCTTATGCATATAATATTATAGTAAGATATACTATGAGCACGGTCACCGGATCGGCGTATGTACTGTATCTTGCGTTCGTTCGTTTCCATTTATAATATATTCACGTGTATCATTATGTCCGCCCACCGCAGTGTAGGCAGAAATGTAACTTATCTTTCGCTGGTGTCTTCATTTAAACTACGACGTTTTGTTGTATGCGCGAGCAATTAACAATGTCTGAGGTATTGATAAACAATAGGTACACACATAACTTTGAAAGTCAGAGGTGTGTTCTTTGGGTTTTGAACCTGCAGTCCTTCGTCTCGACAGTGCATTCCATGCCCAACTAGGCTGTAGTGGAACAAATAAATTCCAATTCAAGGAAATGTATTCCTCGGGAAACGTCCTTGTGGTATTTCTAAATCATTACGAGGGACCTTGACTATGGACCTAATTCTTTCTTTGTGGAAAAGCATTAATGGTAAATAGTAAGTAATGTTATGTAAGTTATTGGGCTCTCTTGCCCTCAGGTGACCCACTTGTTCTACACCGGTTCTATAACAATGTTATGGGCGATTGGCATACAAATTTCAGTAGTGTGGGTATAATGGCCGTGCCGAGGTCGAAGGACTGTGGGCGACGAAAATCGTAAGGTTTTATTGCAGTTTTTATCATATTTTATGGGAAATTATGGCGGATTGATAAAGCTTAATTTTTTCTAAAGTTTAGGATCGAGTTTATGACAATTTCTTCTTTAAAATAAATAAATACGGCGCAGTCCTGACTACCTAAACTAAGATTTAATTACATTTATTACAGCTATTAACCATATTGGATTGCCTTTTTTATAAAAATCTCAGACAGGGTATCTGAGATTTTAAAAAGTTCAAGAAAAAGTTAATACATACTTATTATTGAATAAATGACTAAGATGTTTTATAATTTATAACTTCGCATTATTTCGATTCCAAAATAACACACATATTTACCACAACTCGCATACCTCAGAAATATACGCACTTAACATAATAAACAATTTTTGCCAAAATCACAAACAAAACTAACACGACTGTTTAGAATTGATGTAAATATTGGCCACATCTTGCATACGGCTACATCTTCCGGCACGCATGGTCCATCCTGCGCAGGAGTCGAACTTGGGAGAGGGGAAGGTTGATAAAAAGAGCGCGCGCCGCTTACACAGCCAGTCGCATCTGCAACCACCAAACATGAGGGTGTTGACTATCACGGTGGGTGTATAGTGACGTGTGTGATGTGAGGCTTAGGATAAAGTGTATTTAAGTGAATAAGTGATAACAAAATATAAAATAATTCAATTAAAATCTAACGAATAAAAATAATAAATAAAAATGTTTCAAATCTAATGAATAAAAATATTTAATAATCGAACTTAATGAAATATGAAATTAATAGCGTTATAACACGTCAAAATTAAACAATGAAATTACAACGCGGCTAATCCGAAATCCTCTGCGTCGCTTAATGCGCATCAATTTTAAATAAAGAACACAAATATTTTTTTAAATCGCGGTTCTTAGCAGCGTTTTCATTACACCGTTACGTCAAACAGTAGCTGTTGCGGCAAAATATTGACCTAACGTCTCGATCTCATAGTAACTGCTGGTTCAAATGACAAAGCTTTCATTTCCTTCGCGGTTTCTCCGTAATGCCATCGTGTTGCACGTATCGTTTGACAGTTTAAATATAGTTGCGAATAATGCGGGTTGACTTTAGACAATATCTTTTTTTTTTTTATATAGCAGATTAACAAGTTTGGTCGCAATAAAAAATTAATACTTCAATCTGTACTTGTAAAATACTAGAAAGCATTGCTTATGCGTTTATTAAAACCTAGCTTAGGCCCGCGGCTCCGCCCGCATTAAATTCTTTTTTCGGGATATAAAACAGCCTAGGTCGTTCCCAGGATCTCAAACTCCATACTGAATGCCATTGAAACCGGTTTAGTAATTCCAGAGATTAGCCCCTACAATCCATACAAACAAACTCACAAACTTTACCTCTTCATAATAATAAGATTATGGCTATATTTTTATAATTTCGTATTACCGGTGTAGGTAAGGTATCTTTAAGTACTTAACTTGGCATTTTAAAGCAATTAACTAAGATGTTTAACTGCTGTTTTTTTATAATAACTTGGTAGGTAATATATTCGCTTTGAAGGTTGATATTCAGGAAACTAGGTTTTTACGGTCTCCGGATATTTTTAGTGGCTTTTGTGTTTATTTTCAAATGCAATGCCAAGTGTTATTAACGAATATGATACTTGAGTTATTTCATTATAGAATATGAAACCAAATCACAAGTAAATAAAATTATTTATTCATTGAACTTTGACCCAAAATTTATAAAACTAACAAATTGGTATAATATCAAATTTTCAATTCATTAAATACTAGACTTCTGCTCGCGGCTTCGCACGCGTGAAAAAGTTTTCCGGGATAAAAAGTAGCCTATGTGTTAATCCAGGACATGATCTACCTGTGTGCCAAATTTCATCGAAATCCGTTCAGTAGTTTTTGAGTTTATTCGTTACAAACATATTTACATACAAATCTTTCCTCTTTATAATATAAGTATAGATTATGTTATAAGTCAATCATTTTGAACACCAGAAAAGCACAATAACTGTTACGTATACTGAGGAAAAAACGCTACATTTTACTTACGCCTACGTAGATGTAGATCGCTCTTAGTGCGTATGTAACGATGGAAGTTAAAGAATTTGTGTATTTACTCTTATATAACAGTTAATTTCACTCACACATTATAACTAAGGCTATTGTTGTGACGTAACTATACGTTACTAGAAAAATAACAATAACTTAGCATTAATTAACTAATTATAAATTCTAGGTTAATGTCTCTGTATTCATAATTAATATCTTTTGCAGGCATGTGTGACGCTTGCGTTCGCAGCGGCTCTCGCGCTTCCTGTCCAAGATTTGGCCCAGGGGCCAGAGCTCGTGCGGGAGAAGCGGACCCCGGGAGGCTGGCACTCCCCACCAGAGGGAGTATGGAAGAAGAAACTTGTATGGAAGGAAGAGTGGAAACAAATATGGAAAACAGATAAAAAGTTAGTCTGGAAACCTGAGTGGAAGAAGGAGAAAGTCCCAGCCTGGAAGACAGAACAGGTGCAGCAATGGAAAGAAGAACAAGTCCCCGCTTGGAAGGTAGTGCAGAAACCAATTTGGAAGGAAGTACAGGTCCCAATATGGAAGGAGGTCCAAGTACCTGATTGGAAGAAGGTCTACAAACCAGTGTGGAAGGAAATCCAAGTGCCAGTAACCAAGGATGTACAGGTACCCGAATGGAAACAGAACTTCATACCAGCGTGGGTGAAAGAGGGCGTGCCCGGTGAGAAATACTTGGGAAAGGACGATCACGGATGGGAATACACAAGCCACGATCTCTGGAGGAAGAAAATGATCTGGAAGCCAGTATGGAAGAAAGTCTGGAAGACTGTCCAAAAACAAGAATGGGTAACAGAGAAGAAACTGGAATGGAAAGAAGAGTGGAAACAGGTCTGGAAAACCGAAAAGAAACAAGCCTGGGTAACAGAGAAGAAACAAGAGTGGGTCGAAGAGAAAGTACAAATCTGGAAGACAATTAAGAAGGAAGTCTGGGTACCTGTACAAAAGAAAATCTGGGTTGAGAAGTGGAAGCAAATCCAAGTGCCAGTATGGAAGACTGTGGAAGTCCCAGCATGGAAGAAAGTATGGAAGCCGGTGTGGGAGAAAGTGTGGGTACCCATCCACCATGAGCACCACGGCTGGGACTGAATTTAGGTATGACATATTTGTACATATAGTATAGTCTAACGTAGTCATTGTTGTTACCGGGTACAGAGTTATTGTAAATATGGTTACTTCATCGAACGGTGAGTTCGTACTTCTGGGCGTACG
This sequence comes from Sphinx pinastri, assembly GCA_947568825.1. Lineage (NCBI taxonomy): Eukaryota > Metazoa > Arthropoda > Insecta > Lepidoptera > Sphingidae > Sphinx > Sphinx pinastri. Next base: position 1,808,778 of record OX387614.1, on the reverse strand, counting down.
CGAAGGCGAATCAGATTGCTTTTAGCGAATGCAAGAGAAAATGTATGCGAATGCGAATTGAATTTGGCTTTGCGTGCGCCTTAGGAAGTGAGTTGGTTGAAATGGCTTTTTTTATATTATTATAAACTGGATTTGGTATAAAAATTATTTTTAAATGGGCGATCCATATAAAGTAATTTTTACATTAATTTATATTTAAAAAAGTTGTAAATAAAGTTGTAAATTTGCCATTTCATACCAGTTCGCATCATCTTAAACTCATTATTTATCATTTACAGCTGTAGAGGTAAAAAATAATGATTTTAAGATATCCTTCCCTTGTATGAAAATAAAAAGTATTTGATCGATCTGTAACGAATATACCGTCTGTCAAAGTCACAGTTCGTTTTTGACAGATGTCACTTTGATACCTCAGATTTGACAAACTCGAAAAGTCAAAAACTTTTTAATTTTTACTTCCTCTCTCTATTTATATGATACTTAAAGAGGCTACGATAAACAACCCATATAGCGTATCGAAACGACGTTTTTTATCTTTTTTACTTTTCGACATTAAGTAAGGAGCAAAAGTTGTTGTTTTTCTAAGAATATGTATTTTGAAGTTACCAAAAAAATAGTTGAAAAAATATATGTTAGGTATGCCAGATATTTTTATAAAATAATAATAAATATATGAAATAAATGAAACAACCGTTTTTTAAATTTAGAATTAGATATAAAGTTGTGATAATATTATGAGCTTCTTTTGGATTTTATAAAATCGATGTTTTCATACATGATTGTTTTTCTAAAATAAAATATCTGGTATATTTATCATAACCGCTAGCTATAATACTAAACGGCTTGAGCGGCTATAGTTCCGGGATTACATCCCGAGCTTTGTAAAAGTACAACATTGTTTTTTGTTTTTTTTTTTAGTTATATCAATATACGAAGTTAATGATACATGTAGTTTTATTTTAATTTATTTTCCTACTTAAAAAAATGAATACCTGACATAATTTACATTGTACATTTTTCTCGCCATTATACGTACTTAAACTACCTCACACATCTGACACCGTTATTATTTTCATAAAAAGACGAGTTACGTCATTTATGCTTCGGGACGAATTCAAATCGACGACGTAAATTCCACTGCGTATACATGAGTAGCTAACCACGCATTTTTTATAAAGTTCCGCTGCCATTTCCGGCGGATCGCATGATGGGCCTGAGAAATAAGTAGCCGCGGGTTTGACGCCATGTCAAAATTAATATTAGCTGATCTGACGACTTGATAAAGGTCTCAGGAACACGCTGGATGCGGGCCGCTTTTGACAGGTTCGTCTGGAAATCTTTAGGGGAGGCCTATGTTCAGCAGTGGACGTCATGTGGCTGATGATGATGATGATCTGACAGAAAGTACCCTAGTTTGTTTTTATCCAATTTTTTTTTTGAAAGTATTTAATTATATTATCGTATTCTTCTTCAACTTAATTCATTTTTATACATTTTTTTTTCTGTAAAATAATTTATTAATATCCTAATTAATGCATAGGTTATCGAAGAAAATATAAGGCTAAATGCACATTTGAGCATATCTTAGCATAAGCAACATTTTTTTGGTATATTAAATTATAATGATATATATTTGGAATCAGGTTTTTTTTCATCATATCGCAAAAAAAATGTCGCTTAAGTCTTAATAGCCTTTCACCCGTCGAAATGATGTTCGTAACTTGTAAGTATGCACGTAGATCTCTAAGTATATCTATCGACCCCGTCAGGCAATATACTTGCATACTCTCTTTATGCCCGACGGGGTAGGCAGAGACGCAAATAGTGCACCCACTTCCGCCATGTGTATGCCGTCCTATGATGTGATAGGGGATGAGCCTATCACCATATCCGGCACAAATTCCAGACTCCTATAGTCACAGAACAACTTGGATAGGTACCTCGCGTGCAATTTACTTACACGTCGTGCACTGCCAATTAAACAACGGCTCATTCATGACCTTACGGAATAAAGTCTAATTGAGACCCTAATAAGTGGTTTAAATCATTATTATAGTGTGCCATTATTGAGAGTTCAAAATCACGGTCTCTTATTTTTATCAATAAAATTATTCTCCCATTTCAACGAGTCCCAAAATGTATTGCGCTTGATTTATAATTGACTGCGTGTCCGTTTTCGACCACCTCTAGGTTTCGAATGCCGGTTACATGTTATTACAAACTGTGTTTTTAATAACATTGGCTAAGTGAAATTTTTGTACGACCTGGAAATCGAACGCAGAATTTCCTATTGACAGTATATTTAGATACAAAAACTAGTATATAATAATATGTGTTAAATATTTAAATTAGTGTATGTTTATGTAAATATTATCCACCATAGTAATAATAAATGTACCTACGCTATTGTTTATCATTTATTTGAGAGGTTCACTTTTGTATTTAGTCGTTCTATATTATTTTCGCCTCGGCGGCGTAGTTGTATTACGGTATGACTGCAATGCTGAGGTCTCGGGTTCTTTCCCCGTTCGGACAATGTGATATTGTATTTTTCTATTCAGTATCAGCCCGGAGTCTGGAATCTGTGCCCGATGTGGCAATAGGCTCGCCCCCTATCACATCATGGGACTGAATACGCACGGCGAAAAGTGCGTACAACTTGTTGAGCCTCTGCCTACAAGGATACAAGGCGTCAGTGTGTGTGTGACAATTATTTTCGTCAATTAGCGTTTACATTATTGTAAAACTGGCGTAACTAAAATAAAAATGGTGTATTACTAAGGTCTTAAAGGGAACCTGTATGTGAAGTTTTAAATCAACATATACCTTTCGAAAGCCTTGTACCGGTTTGACCATCGCCTTTATCCGTTTGTCGAATACAAAAGAATTGCTGGGCACGAAGAATTATCTTGCCTAGCCAATGTGCCTACCATATGCGGGTAACAAAAACTGTTCTCGCGAGGTTTTATCGAATATTCACAACTGTTTAAACAACAGTATGAGTTGGAATTGCTTTGGAATCAAACACATTAAACAGTATAGTTTCTTATAGACCAGACATATCAGGTCCAAAGGAGATGTCCGCTTTTTGTATGGGTGCTGAGCCTCAAAATCTAACCAAGCTCTAATTTTAGGAATATTAAAGGGGCATAATATGGATCATGGATCCATTAAATAAAATTTTTTAGTCCCCGCCATTTCCAATATTTTTCTTAATAACGTTCGTATTAAGTGTCATTTTAAGCAAAATAAAACTACATAAATCGTAAAATTGAAGGTCTTTAAAATTAAACGATTTATTGTTAAAGGGTAGTTTTTAGGAGCTCTATCCAAATATACCGTCTCCGTATAAACCGTCTCGGTTAGAATTTTAGATCCGTTTTTGGACATGTCCTTTGTAAACAAAACAATATTTTGAAAGGAAATATGCCAATTCGCACATTACGATCAAGTCAACGTATGTTCTAATGCATTTTACACCGGCGGTGTTTTGCTATTTCACGGTAGATTGAGTTGCTAATGAACAGGCTCAAAATTTTTGTATGACAGTTTTCCCAATGTCCGCTTTATATAATCTTAAACCTCTTTGAGTCTCTTTGTTTGGAATGGATTGCGCTTGTTTGTCATTAGTGGAGACCGAGTAGTTATATATGTTTGCTTATTTTGGCCATTTCGACGGTTTTTGTATAGCAGCTTGATGTGATGGTGCTACTATATTTGGCGCTATTATATTACTAATTTTCATTAGGATAGCAAAAAATAAGTAAAATACAAAGGAATACGCGACATTTTGTGTATTTTACTTCAAGAGATTTTTTTAGGTCACCGTTCTGTTAAATAAAAAAGCCTAAAAATTAGTTATTTTTAATTAATTAATGTTGCATATTTGACTTTTTTATGCACATCATCATACATATTTGGGACTTTTGAAGTTATATTCCGGTTTCTAGATACATGATGACTATATTATATTAGAACTAGGGAATGCAATATGGGCAAATGCATTAAATTCTATACTAAGCTTCCTTCTGAAGTAATAAATCTCCCTGAAATCCAATTTAAGCCTTACTTTAAACGTGAATTACCCTTACTAATATGAACCTTAAATACAAGGCGTAGAAGCTATAATTCTTGAAACGAGTGCATTTTTATTTATTAACATAATTAAAATCATCCCTTACTAATATGAACCTTAAATACATTGCGTAGAAGCATCCAATCCCCACCGTTGGCACGGCACGAGTACAAAAGAACGTAACAGTCTTTTTTCAAATTTTGATTTATTCTACTTTGGTTGCGATGACCATTGCATTTCTGACATTTATCAACCATAGACTAAACGTGCGTTGCTCGCGTTTAAAAATCTACTTTGTTTGGTAAGCGTAAGATCATATTTATGTTTAGACGATGAAAATTTGTAATTGTTTGTTTCTTTTTAACCGACTTCCAAAGGAGAAGGTTATTTTAGTTTGACTTATCGACGACTCTTATTGATGTGTTATTTGCAAGAAACTGTGCATCTTGGGTTTTTTTTAATACATCAATCACGATAGCGCAATAAATAAATATTGTATTTAACCACATAAATGCTAGTACTTTTACTACTACTTCATGTTCAAGTTTTCACTTCTGCCGGCACTCCCGGAGTGCAACCCGTTCTTTTCTTAATTTTTTATTACCTTAGTAGGCTAACGAGCAAGCGGTCCGCTTGATGGTAAGCAGCATCCACGGCCCATGGACTAAAACAATGCCAGATGCACAGCCAAGCCGTTGCCTATCGGGCAGGAGAGCACTCTTTTTAAACCTCGTTTAAAGAAGGACAAGCCATAGCTCTCGGGAAACACCGACACACGAATCCATAGAAAAATACATCTTGAAATGATGTTAAAAATTAAAATGAAGTTATTTCACTTTTGTGTGCCCCTAGTAGATACACGTAATCTGCTCCATGAAGTATTAATTATTTCTCAAAACTAAATAAACATTGGGCTCAAAACCTTTTAGATAACAAAGTGTTCTTCATTTTGGAATATAGGTACGTTATAGGCATTGATATAAAAAACCCTTTGTCGGTATAAAACTTCATAGAGTGATATTGATAAACATTAATTTGACGTCATTGTTCAAAAGAGGCTGAATTTGTCTACTTCTGCGTTCACATAATAACGTAGAATCGTAACCAATGTTAATATTCAATTGCAGTATTGAGAAAGTTATTTATATTTATTGCTGAAACACAGTTCTTTGCCAAGAAGTACCTATCTACCTGGCTCTGTGAGTAAATAAGCATGTTTAATGTTAGGATCCAAGTTTAAATCTTAATTGACTCTTAATTTGTTTGCCTACTAAATTATTGCATTACAGACAGCTTTTGCCCACGGTTCTATACAAGTAACTTCTCTCTGAGATGGAAGCTCGTTCTCGGGTTTAATGGTCGTAGTAGTAGGTTAAATTAAGCTATTTGAAAAAAAAACAGGAGTTTAGCTTAAAATTAGCATGAAACAATATTAGGGAAACCAAAGTAACTAGTTTTATTTTGTTTTTTATTCCAAATACAAATTCAATGGCCATACAATATTTGCTTATGGCATCCAGATTAAGCTGTGCTTAATCTACCTAACCTTCAAAATAATGTATTCTTTGTGCCTTATTGAATTATCATCATCATCAGCCAGATGAACCCGTTGTGCGTAAGTCCGTGTCACCTAGAACCCGCAGGGGCTATATAGTCGCTGACCCGCATCGACAAAAGTCTACGTACGTACTTTGACAATATGTCAGGTGATCGTGGTTTCCGCATTCAGTCATCGAGGACGCGTTACACAACCTAAGCAGCATAGACTTCTGAGCTAATCCTAGACTTTGGATGCGCTAAATCAATTTCCACTTTCAGTCGACCTCTGCGCGGAGCCGGTGCGACTCGTGAGGTCAGTTTGTATTGTGGAATTTATGGCTCGAAGTTAAGAATTTTTTCAAATAAATGACCAGACTAGTCACTCACCTGATAATGCTAAATATAAACGATTAATACTAAACTTTTAATGCACACTACTTGGTCCTGCGGCCGTAAACAAGATGCTTTTCTGGAAACGGAAATATATGGGAATGATACCTATATAGGATGTCATTGCCATACATTTTTCTGTTTTCTATCAGCTTTAACAATTGTAGAAAGACGTCTTGTCTACGTTCCCTAAGCAGAAAACTCCAACATCACTTTATCCGACCCAGGGATCGAACCCCATACCACAACAGTACTATTATACGCAACGCCACCGGGCCTGCAGAAAAATGCTATTTACTATACTATCGCTGTCTGAACTGCATCATGTTGTTATGTAACGTCACTTATGCAACAGTTTGCTCTCAATACGCGAGAATAGAACCTGCATACCAATGGCGGCTGGTAAAACCAATGCACTTAGAGCAACAGCGTGACTAGGTTGTTAAGTGGGTTCGCTATGGTTTTGTGCTTCTGGTTCCATCTGGGTGGCGTAATGTCATTGTAAATTTATTAAGGCCTTTGGCTCGCACCGGGATGCAATGGTGTATTGTGACCTATCGTCCGGGATAGTGCAAAACCGCGTAACTAACATTGATAAATACTGCGTAAGTGACGAAATAAGTTTAATTGAAATTGATACTTACGTCACTAAACTTATGATTGATAATGCTATACTTTTTTTCTTTCACTTACCTACTCGGTATTTACCAATGTTAGTTACGCGGTATTGCACTATCCCCGACGATATAATATTTATTTAGGATCTTACTTATTATAACATTATATACTAGCGACCTGCCCCGGCTTCGCATGGATAGGAATATGCTATAATTAATGTTATCCTTGATAAGTTAGATAAAGAGGATGATACAAAATAATGCAAGTAAAAAAAAGATAACGTTAAAAAAATCATTTAAATCGCTCCAGCTGTTTTTGGGGACCATAGGGAACATACATACACACATATGTAAATATTTATAGACTGGGACAATGTCAGGGGGAAACAAAAAACCGTTTATCACGAACAACATTTCTAAACCTCGTTTAACGAACAACGGAAGTGAACGCCATTGATCACGAGACCTCTTCTGCAACGGACATTTCGCAAAGGATACAAGTTCGCGAAACGCAGCATTGTAAGTACTTAATTTAGTTTTATTGCCGCCTCAAAAGCGATTTAAAGGGGGTCCTTGGGCGTGTAGGTACTGGCATACTAACAGACTCATTTGGGTTAATGGAGACGAGCAGTGGACACGTGATTAAGGGCTTATGTTTGTCAGAAAACTATTATAGTGATACATTTTGGCGTGTCAAACACCTTTGACTCAGCATTAGGATTAGTAAGTTGTTCCGTGGGCATCAAAAAGGGACCAAGGTTTGTCACGGGAGCACCATGAAGGCTGCAGTCTTCGAAATGTTGGGAGTAAAATAAAAAACAAAAACCACAATAAAACCAGAAAACTAAGTTTATTCCGATGTCAATCGCGTAAACATAAGAAATCAAATAAGGAGTTTCGATTTTCGGCAACGGGTGATGTTAACTTGTTGCAGTAGACACGGCACCAAATAGCGGCCCAATCTATATAAATCTAATTACTTTTAACTGACAGTTCATCATCGTCGAGCCATTCCCGCTACTAATAGGGGGAATGGCTGTTCGCGTGGACGAAGCCGCGTGCAACACCTAGTTTCTCTATAAAAATATGTACCGTAGATCGATGTATTGTGTACACAGGTCGAGCCCCATGTACCGATTTGTGTGAGGAAACGACGCGTCGTTGCGTACGCAATACTAGGTATATCATACTAGTGGCACTTGTGATTCCCTGAGAATGACCAACACTCGCAAACAGTTACGCAATAGTTTCGAGAAATAAATGAATGGCTTAAGGAAACTAACGACTATTTCATTATCATACATTTTTGCACGCGTAAAAGACTTTTCCAATTATAAAATCTTGACTGTCTTTTTCGGGATATAAAAATGTCCAGGACTTGTCTTTGATAATAATAATAACACTGCCAACTGCCCAGCACGGGCCTCCTCTACTACCGACAGGCTTTAGGACTTAGTCCACCATGCGTAGTGCTGGTTGGCAGACTACACATATCCTCGAAATTTTTATGAAGAGTTCCCAGGTAGATAGGTTTCCTCAACTGTTACTTGGTCTATTTGTGTACTAAGTTTAATTCAAATCCATTCAATACTTTTTCATATAACCCTTTCACTACATTTTATATCCGTAAGAACAATTAATTGGATACATAAGTAAAATTAGATAGTTCCAGGGCTTAGAAATTTGAGACTTCGATCGCTAGCATCGAAATAAGGTCAGCGAACCGTCGCGTCGCAATTAATACGTACCTATCCCTTCTGTAAATAAATTGCAACCGCACAATATTTGCAACTCATGCTAATTTTTGCTTGTCATCATACGTTTCCTAACGTATGACTGTATGAAGGTCACTTGGTGGTCATCTAGTACCAATGGGCCCCCACGAAATTTACGCAGAAGATATTTTGTCACGATGTCGTAAATAGCTAGCTGAAGGATGTTGTACCTGGATCATGTCAGGTGGTGTCACTTTGCCGCTAAAATGCTTAACCTTCAATTAAATAAGAATCATACACGAAGGTAAATATAATACACAGAATGATTATCTCTCAGAGAGATAAAATTACAATGGGAAGCGTGCCTATTTCCTCGACAGTTGAGAGCTTCATTAAGATTCCATTAATAACATTTTATTGTCCATTGTTTTGTGTTAAGAAATTGTCGCTTTTGGTAATAGGTAATGGGGCCAGCTTGACTAGACAACGCCTTACTAATGCAAAGTTTGTATATGTCTTTGATAGAGCAACAAAAAGTGGTAGAGGCAGTATTGGGTGGTTTGTTTGTTAGCGTAATCCAAAGAGAATGTTGGTCACCTGATGTTATTACTACTAGCCACCTAATTGTCACAGGCCTGCAGTAAGCTTCACCTGCAGTATTCACTCTTTTTTACGTTTGATGAAAAACTTGAAACAGCATGCATGGAAATGTCAGTACAATCCGCATAATGCAAGCATCGTGGTCAAAAGGGTCTTTCGATTCAAAGTCATTTTCTATCATGCATGAATCGTGTAAATATCAACATAAGAACTATATCATTAGGTACTATGATAATACTATACTATTACAATCATCATCATCAGCCACATCACGTCCACTGCTGAACATAGGCCTCCCCTAAAGATTTCTAGACAATTATACATGCTATTACAATATTATAAATTAATTACATACAAAAAATTATGAGTTGGCTCGACTTTTACCTATCTACGTAACTTGTGGATGAGCCCGATTCAAAAAAGTGTGAATCTAACGTTACATCATAACAACTGGTTGAGTTTTATTACTGTTGTAAATTAATGTAGTAACAGGGCCAGACTTAATGTGCTTTCCGGTGGCTTGGACCTCTCTGATATTTTCGGAGAGGTCTTGGACCCACGGTAAAAGAATATGAGTTAAATAAACAATTTTTTACGATGTGTTGATTTATTTTATGAATACGTGTAATTTTATTATATGTCTTTTTCTACCGCCAAGCAGCAGTAGCATGCACTGTTGTGTTTCGGTTTGAAGGACATTGTAGCCAGTGTAACTACTGGACATAATGAGACTTAACATCTTATGTCTCAGGATAACGAGCGCAGTGGAATGCCACACAGTACTTTGTAACTCAAGGTGCTGTATGGTGCTATTACTGTTTATGGGCGGTCGTTTCGCTTACCATCAGGCGAACGGCATGCTCGTCTCGTCATTCTATGCCATAATAAAAAAAAAAGGTAAATTACCAAGAATCAAAAAAATAAGACTTTGACAAAAAATATTTAAAACTAAGTAATTCAAAACCAAACACTTGCAAATGTTACCATAACGATAATATAATGACACATCAACAAAATAGTTTAAATGACAAAAACTTACTCCAATTGCAACCGATAAACAAAGTGAACGATCTATCCGCCTAAACAACTATTGTAACTCATGCCCCCCATCCGCCCACCCAAGTCTGGCCCGCCGTAGAACAATAAGCCTGTTCGTGGCTGCTTTGCGACGGTTAAACAACGCTTAAGTTCACTTTCACCGGAGGTCGACGGGTCGTCACGCCGCGCACTGATTATAAACATCTGAACATAGGGCCCATGATCCAAGAACTTCTGCATAGAGTTCGTTTGTGTCTGTCCTTGTCTAGTTTGAAGAATAATATAAATTATTTTCTAGAGAACGAAGTCTTTTATTTCGGTTATAAAGTTATATAATTCCTAATGAGTATACCTATACTCAGTAATAATCAGTTTTTTTCATTTGCCTTAGGGCTTCCTTAATATTATCGAAAATACAGAGAGAAAGAAACTCATTTGGAAATATAATCACAAGAATCAATTTTAATTATTCATATGTTACAGGTCTTTTGTTTTCCCGAAGGCCGTGGACCGGGAGAGCAAAATTTTACTGAGATCAGGCAATATTTTTAAAACGATTTTCCCGAAACTACCTATTGACGTCATGCATGCTCTAATCCTACATTGGAATAGTAAAGGCATGTGGAAGATAAATATATTTAATTCCATAACACCTCTGGAAGTTAGGAGAGGAGAAAGCCAGCGCTGTTGAGAATAACTGTGTCGGTAGCAAGACCTGAGCTTCTTTTTACCTTTTTATTAGTATCTTTCCTGTGGAAAATCACGGCACAAAGGCCGGTCTTTTGGAAGGCTTGCGTGGGGATACAGATCCAACACGTAGAGGCCCCTTAAAGATACTTTAATATAGTTGGGATATGCGCGCCATGCAGGTCCTATCAGGACAAAAGAAACACAACCAAAGACAGCACCTGCAAGGTATAAGGACAATTGCAGAGTAGATGGGAATTGATTGGGTCTATGTATGGGATTTAGCTGGACAGGTTGCTGGGCTATGGATTTAGACAACGGGATGCCTGCTAAGTAAAATATCTCAATCTTTTATATTCAAGGCAGACGGTGACTTGCCACCCACTAGATGGGCGTACCAAAAGCGTATAAAAAAAAGATCAGCATTAACTGACTTTTATTTATTTAATTGATTAAACCCTTAATGTATATCGCCGTTGGATTGCATATTGTACTGACTCAAATTATTAGCACAAACACGTTAAACGGAAAGGCGTGGAGGTCCGGACTCCAATCTATTATCATAACAAACGTTGTCTCAGAGTTTGGAGAGCATTGCAAAATGTTGCGATGAGGCCCTTTGCATGCATGAGTCGTGAATTCATCCCTTCCCCTCCTACCATCACCTTTTGACAGTGATTCTATAATGTAAATTGTTTATTTTTGAGTGCCTAATGAGAGGGTTTATTATCTGCGTATTTAGAACTTCCCAATAGCCGGTATATATTGACCCTTACATTTGAAGGCGTAGTTATTGCTAAAAGGAATTTTGTATGATATTTTACTTCATAGATAAATGGCATGTACGTTTCCATATTAAATAAAATAAATATCCTTACAAAAAATGAAGAAAAGGACCATTTGAAAAGTATTTTTATGAACAAGATTATTCAAAGCTTTTATTTTTCCTTTAGTGTGAACTGTAATATGCAAAAAAATTAATTGGTTTTCAAATTGGCATAGTATGAAATCCGAAACAGTAGGATATAATGTAGAGAAACATTATGAAATAATAACACCAGCTTTGTATTATATTATACTGCCCCCTGCTGAGCACGGGCTTCCACCAGTGAAAGGTTTTAGGCCGTAGTCCAAAACCCTGGCCTAGTGTGGCTTGGCAGACTTCACACACCTTTGGAATCTTTTTGGAGAATTTTCTGATATGTATATTGCCACGATGTTTTTCTTCATCATTAAAGGGAACACATAACTTCAAAACATTAAGTAATTTATCTTAATTTACAATGCACGGTCGTTTTTTGGCCAAACTATTTATTTATTTCATATATTTAATTCAGATTACATAATCCATATATAATAAAAATCAAATTAACAAGATATCAATATCTTATTAGCTACTACATTAATTAATTGTTATGTCACATTTCCCAGAACTACTTTTATCCAATAATTTTGGAATAATTAATTAATAATAATTTAACTATGCTCATCTTCAAAAGATTTTGATCGGTTCGGCTTTGGAGGCGCTCTTACGTGAATAGGTCTCATCAGGAAGAGGCTCTTTGCCGCAATAAAAACACTTCCTAGAAAAACCACTTGAGTGAAAATGTAATACAACGTAAAGCATGTAAGTGTTGGAATTAAACAAATAAAACGAGGAAAGTGAACGCTCTGCTGCGAATGTGGAATTAGCGAACGCTGATTTATGCTGATGCTTCGTGGTGGGTCTTATATGGAATTCGTCTGAAGATACCGATGTATTTTATTAGCAACAGTTAACTGTTTTGTAGTTATAAAAACATTATAATAATCTTCTTTATCATCAGCCACAAATTATGCTAAGCAGTACGAGCTCTGGCCTATTTCGGTTTGTAGTACATCATCATTATTATGATTGTCTTTATCAAGATCAGCCACATAACGTCCAATGCTGAAATTAGGCTACTCCAAAGTTTTGCCGACCGATCTGTTGGAAGTGTCTTCAGCTTGACATTTGATATGAATTATGATAGAATCGAGAGCTTAGTGCAGCATTTTATATTTCAATATTTTGGATGGTATTCTCTATGAGCACGCTTAAAAAACCACCATGGTTGTCTCATATCTCTTAAAAATTATAGTAATGTAGTACATTACTTAAGTATACACGCCATATTCGGAAATTACATAACATTTTCTTTCAAAGATGCCTGTGTTTAACTCCCACGCGAATGAGAGGTCACTTCACCTACTGCCGCTGATCTTACAATTTGGATTGGGGTCAACACACGCAACCATTTAAGATTTGGGTTCTTATGCGTCTTCACAGGTTCTACTCGAAAGAGCTCCAAGCATTACTTAGAGGTCAATGGAGGCGACTGACAAATATAGAATGTATTGTATAATCAAAATGTCCAAAATAATATTTTACTTTGTGCAATGTAATCCTCCTAGCCAGTTTCGGCCACGGCGGCCAATCTCAATGGAGATGAGCCAGGTACGCAGAAGATATTATAGCGCACAAGTGTGTGCGCAATACACAAGTGCACTCGCTATTCTTTCACTCTCATAGTCCGGTGAGACGGCAATCCGACGTGACCGGAGAGAGATCAGGCGCAGGAACAACGGCTTTACGTGCTTTCCGAGGCACGTGGGTATCACACCGCCAACTTCCTGACTCCGAGCTGCGACTGAGTAATTTTTACTAATATCTTTACCTTTTACTAATATCATCAATATGAAATTTTATGAAAATATTATAAGAGCCTATTTCACGTTGTTTGAGTAAACGCTAATCGACGGATATAATATTAGGCGACTAAATAAAAAAGTCAAGCTCATAAGTCAGTGGTATTCAAAAGAGTAATATGCATTAACTTTAGCTGGCGTATAACACTTGAACATTATGAAATAGGCCCTAAGCAAAAGTAATGGATCCATTTTTATTTATTGGAGATTTGTACGCTGGTGGACAGGTTGGTCTGGAAATCTTTTAAAATTAGGGGAGGCCTGTGTTCAGCAGTGGACTTTTAAAGGCTGAAGAAGAAGCAGAAGCTGGTGGAAGGATATATCATTTATCCGCCCGGATAGCAACCACTTTGCACAAAGTATTAAAACCCGATAGTGACCCACGTAAGTGTGTCGCGTTCCTGGATTAGCCTGTGTATATTTGGTGCAAGCAAGGCGGCATAATTTTCGACTGACGAGGCATAATCATCGCTAATCTGTTTCGTATGTGTTCGCTCGGACCATTGTGGTGGATTTTACTCTTGTGAACGGTGGTTGCTATCCGGGCGGAAACAAATATTCTACGACTATCAATTCTCGTTATATTAGTATTGTTCTTTATTCTTATCTTATTAAGATACAAATGGTTTCGTCATGTTTTTTCTTGCACCAAATGAAGATGTAATTATAATGTAACAGGGCCTGATCTGAGGGGCGTGGTTCTCCATACAATGGGCTGTTGCGTAATGCATACATCACGAGCGTCTCGAGAATTCGATGCGTTTCATTCGGACAAGGGTCACCTATTATTTACAACACTTTATAGAAACATGTATTATTACGCGACTGAGAATTTTTTATTATGCAAGTAAATATATGAACTGCTCTAAACATAATAATACTCTGTATGTTATACACACACACACACACTCACGCCTTTTATCCCCGAAGGGGTAGGCAGAGGCGCAACTAGTGCACCCACTTTTCGCCATGCGTAATCCGTCCCATAATGTGATAGGGGGCGAGCCTATCGCCATTTCGGGCACAAATTCCAGACTCTGGGCTGATACTGAATTTAAAACCCAATATCAATTTGCCCGACCCGGGAATCTAACCCAAGACCACAGCATTGCAGTCATCAGTATATATATAATATATGTATATATTTTTGTATTATATATTACCTAATTTATACCTTTGAACTGATATTGAAAAGAGCAACCCTAGAGTTTCTTGCCCGTTCTTCTCTGGTGGAAACTGCTTTCCGAGCTTATGGTAGAGTAAAAATTGTCTGAATCTAAGTAATGATAACATTTTATGGATTCGAATTTCATTTCAAAATTACTTAGAACTGCTAGTAATCGTATATCGGGTGCGTTTGGGTAATAGCGTTTTTTCACGATTTCTGCCGAACTGTAATTAAAACGACTACAGTGGCAAGCAATTGTAGTACATGAAAAAAATATCTTACAGGCTATGTTGTCCGTATTAGAAAATGTTATCGGGTTTAGTACTTTTAAATTAAAAAGGAGGATTAAAACACGATTATGTTAAACCTGTATACAAACCTGTTGTAAATGAATTCCAAATGTGTAGTCTTTCATTCATCAGGTACTAGGGGCCGGTCTATTCATAACACCTACCACAGTGAACCGGGCTATGACGTAACTATTTTTTGCATCATAGAGGATTCTCATGTTGTTCCTATTATCTTATATATATTATGATAATTATACACTACAGTAAATATTGTCTTTACGCTGTATTTATTATGCCTGTACACATACACCATTCAATACCTAATAGGTAATTTAATTTTAGAAAGCATTGCTATTATTTATAACTAGGCGCTTAGCGATCAAGCGGCGATAGCCTAGTTGGGAGTGGAACGGACTGCCGAGACGAATGTCCGCAGGTTCAAAACCCAAGGGCACACACCTCTGACTATTCTAAAAAGTTATGTGTGTATTCTTTGCTCGCTTTAACGGTGAAGGACAACATTGTGAAGAAACTTGTATACCTGAGAAGTTCCCTGAATTTCGAAGGTATGTGAAGTCCGCCAACCCGCGCTAGGCCAGCGTGGTGGACTAAGGCCTTAACCCTCTCAGTTGTAGAGGAGGCCTGTGCTCAGCAGTGGGCAGTACATAATACAGGGCTGGTATAGTATAGTATGGTATGGCTTAGCGATCAGCCAGCTGTTAGCTGGTTACTCTTCGTTAGGATCAACACAGGTCAATACACAAATCACATTCTAATAGTAAATCAAGTAATGTAAAGTCAGCTGTGAGCTATTTATACAACTATTATCTTTCCAATATTAAAATGATGATCAGTAGAGAATTGCGGAGAATAGGCATTATAGGTAGGTTTCGATTTGGCAAGTTTCGGCGCTAAGTTGGTAGTTTCAATTTAGTCTAGCTTTCGGCAGACTTCGCCCAAAGTCTGTACATAAGGATTTTTTATCGTACATCTACGGTTACACGTAGCCGTGCGCGCAATAGCTAATAAATGGGTTATATATATAATAAAAGCTTTTATTCGGACAATCTCATCTGGCGTCTTCTATCATAGGAGGTATTCTATTGCGCTGATTAGTGTGACATATGCATCTGGGCCATTAAACAATAAAGGCATAGTTTATACGCAAAAGTCACTATCAATGCAAAAGTAAATATAATACATTTTAAGTTTGTCATTTTGACAAGGCGATGCCAGTAGGTAATGATTAATGGATGTCGCTGGAGGTTCATTCTGGCCCTACCCGGATCGTGCGTCGTTTGTTACACAATCAAGATTGAGCACACGATGCAACAATTGGAAGATTAAATTAAAATAGCAGAAATTTCTTCGTATTTGCGACGTAATAGAAATCTCCATACGAATGTGACCATCATGCTACTTTGTTGCCTGCAATCACAAAACACACACACACACAAATGACGCCTTTATCGCCAAAGATTTCTCCATGTGTATTCTGAATTCTCGTCATGCATTTAATAGGGGGCAAGCCTATGGCCGTATTTCGCAAAAATGGTACACTTCGAGTTGATAGTGAGCAGAAAAACTTAATATCACTGCCCGACCCGAGTTTCGAACCCGGGACCCCAGAGCGATCGTACCGCACGCGCAATACAACAAAAAGCAAAGGCTAGTCAAATGTTTAACTTTTATATTATCCACACACCAGCACACATTACTTCTAATAATTCCCAAATAAATAATTATCCTACTAATATTATAAACGCGAAAGTTTGTAAGTATGGATGTCTGGATGTATGGATGTTTGTTACTCTTTCGCGCAAAAACTATTAAATGGATTTCGATGAAATTTGGCACACGCGTAGATCATGTCCTGGATTTACACATAGGCTACTTTTTATACCGGGAAAACATAAAGCAGGACTTTGGTGCCGGAAAAACTTTTTAGCGCGGGCGGAGAACAGGCAAGAGCTAGCCTGTCATAAATAAACCCTTTGAAACCACCCCATCGAAAATTAATTCGGATGTACCCATCAAAGAAAACCTAAGACTAATGGAATCTGCTACTGGAATCTATGACACATAAAATCTGTATAGCGTTGCCTCAAATATCTAGCTGTAACGGCGCGATGATATCAGACGGGTCAGTCGAATGAATGTTCACTCGAGTGAATGCTTCATTTTTCTATCATTCCATATTCACACGGCTTAGCCGGAATGACTTAGAAAAGAACATTCACCTCCTCTACAGGACTCAAGACAAAATGGCTTTTTTTTGGCGGTAGGTGTGAAAAGTGTGGACGTATTCGGTAAATCAGCTGATATTTTAATCGTAAAATAATTAGAAACCAAGAAAATTCATACCTTTTATTGACTGATTTTCTTGCGGTTTAGTGCATTACTTACATTCTAAACACTGTTAATGTAAGTTCTTGGAACACCACCTACCAGCATATCACCTGCACTTTTAGAAATTTTGCAATATAGCTGCTTTCACTTTTAACAATGGCACAATTGTCTGACATTGAGAACACACAGTTCAAGCTCGAGGAATGCTTTAATCGAAGGATGGCAGAACTAGAAGCAAAACTCCAATCCGGCGGGCCAGGCAAGGACACTGTGGCCAGAGTAGCTGAGGAGTTCCGGACCTTTAGGGAGCTCATGTTTGAGATGCTGCGGCTGTTAAGGAAACAAATTGCTGAGTGCTCTCACACAATTGATAATGTTGAGACGCGACACCGACGAAAAGCACTCATCTTCCTCGGGGTTGCAGAGTCCAGTCAGGAGAACTGTGCTTCAGTTGTTCTGGGCGCTGTAAATGATACCCTAGATCTGAAGGATATATCCTCTCTTCATCTCTCTTCATGCCATAGGATTGGAACGCCCAGTCAAGAACACCATCGGCCAATTCTGGTCTGGTTCACTCATGCAGACCATCGCTCAGCTGTGTGGAAGGCCAAGAAGAAGTTTAAGGGGTCCACTATTTCTGTCAGGGAGTTCCTGACGAAGTCACGACAACTGGTGTTTGCGAAGGCCCGGCAACACTTCGGCATGCGCGAGGTCTGGACTCAGGATGGTAATGTGGTTGTGAAAACCCCGGATGGCAAGCGGACTAAGTTTTTTTCCATCGAGGAACTTATTCCCGCAATGGCGAAATTTCCAAAAGAGGCTTCAACGGCGGCTGGAAGGGGAGCAACTTCGGGTTCTAACCTCAAATCGCGTAGGAAGTGAGTGTCGTCAATGGGTCATTAATAATTTTCTTATATTTATATTATGTCTCTGCTGCTTTAACGCTTCACTTCTGTTACCCTGTTGTTTATGATTTTTTTTTATTTTTACTTGAATTGTGAATCTACTACCCAGCAACATATTTTTTATTTTTGTCCGGTTTTATCAACTGTCAGTGTCAATGTCATCTTGTGACATTTCTTTTATAGTTCGTTCGGAAACATTTTGTCAAGCATGTTTTAGTCGGGTTTTATATGTATTTTTTTGTGTCACTTGGTTTATTTATTTTTCTTTTGAATTTAATCCTGAGCTGTTGTAGTAGCTAAACCTTGCTGTTGTCTATGTATTGTTATGTGGTTATTTTGTGTATCGTTGTGTGCTATGTGCAGGTTGGCTGGCGGGTGGTGCAGGCAGTATACATTGCACCGAACCGCTGAATGCTAATTTATATATTATTATCTCATTTATTATTAATAAGTATAATATTTATTTTTATTCTATTTTTAATATCGTATTATATATATCATTGCCTATACACTGTTATATATGCTTTCTGATAATGAATCTTTTCATTCTGCCAATGAGGATGCTAATTCATCCAGTGACGAAAGTTACTGTTCAGCGGTTGATGGGCTTGGTGATTTGGTGCGTCAAACATTTAACCAGCCATCTACTCATAGTTTTAACGTCTGCCATATCAATGCACAAAGCGTACCAAGTCACTATAGTGATTTGTCCGAGGCCTTCTCTGGAGCCAATGTTCATGCCGTCCTGATTTCAGAGAGCTGGCTCAAACCTCATCTTTCTTCAGCCTTATACCCTCTAACTGGGTTTGTGCTAATCAGAAACGATCGACTTGACAAGAGGGGCGGTGGCGTTGCTATTTATCTCCGTTGCGATTTTAAATATAGCATTATCGCCTCTTCTTCTGGCCTGGCTTCTGCTCCAGTGGAATATCTTTTTCTTGAGGTTTGGGTCAAGGGAGTGAAATCCTTACTTGGTGTAGTCTATTGTCCCCCTTCCCTTGACTATTTCTCCAGTCTGGAAACAGTTCTGGAATCTTTAGGATCAGAATATGCACATCACATCGTCATGGGCGATTTTAATACCGATCTCCTGGCGCTCCAATCCCCTCGGTCCCGTAAACTCCTTTCTATCTTTGAATCTGTTGGCCTACATGTGTTACCTCTACATGCCACTCACCATAATTTTGATGGTCACGATACTTGGCTCGACATTATTCTTACCTCTATTCCCTCCCTCGCTTCCTATCATGGTCAGTTTCCTGCCCCTGGTTTCTCTCGCCACGACCTCATATATACCTGTTATTCCCTAAAACCCCCGAAGTTGCCCTCTAAGGTAGTGCGCATTCGTTGTTTTGGTCGGATGGATAGGGCCAAGCTTGATAGGGACGCTGAAAACTTAAACTGGGACGACGTGTTTAGTGCCACGTCGGTCGACAAAAAAGTAGAAATGTTTAACAATATCATTCTATCACTTTTTGATATCCACGCCCCTGTTAAGAAAATAAAACTGAAGCGTCCTCCTGCGCCGTGGATGACACCTGGAATTCGGATGGCGATGAGACGAAGGGACCGTGCTTTTCGCATGTACAAAAGGGACCGTTCAGAGGCAAACTGGTGCCTTTTTAAAGCTGCAAGGAATCGGTGTAATCAGATGGTACGTAATGCAAAACGCCATCATATTCTTAGTAATATCTCCTCTTCATCCCCAGCCAATATCTGGAAGTTCCTTGGGACCCTGGGTATTGGCAAAGGCAAAAGCTCTGATTTCCGTGGTGCGTCTATTGGATTGGATGTTATTAATCACCATTACTCCACTGCTTCCTTGATTGATCACCAAACCAAGCGTCGCACCTTGGATTTCTTAGCTGGTCTTCCGAGGCCTTTAGTTAATCCTTTTCAGTTTTCTCCTGTTGCATCGGGCGAGATCAAGAAGATGATCCTTGCGATTAAATCGAATGCAACTGGCTATGACAACATCAGCCGTCGCATGATAATCGCAATCCTCGATCATCTCCTCCCTCCTATCACGCATATTATTAACTATTCCCATAGCATTGGTGTTTTCCCGTCGCTATGGCGGAAAGCCTTTGTTATTCCGCTTCCCAAAATCCCGAATCCCTCACTTGTTAATCACTTCCGTCCTATATCGATTCTCCCTTTCCTCTCCAAGGTGCTGGAGGGTTGTGCACACAAGCAACTATCTCAGTTTGTGCACTTAAACAACTTGCTGAGCCCACTTCAATCTGGCTTCAGGCCTGGCCACAGCACCGTTTCCGCGCTCCTCAAAGTGACTGGCGATATTAGAGCGGGCATGGAAGACAGCAAAGTCACTGTACTGGCTTTGGTGGACTTCTCTAATGCCTTCAATACCGTCAGTCACGACATCCTCTTAGCAATCCTCTCCCATCTTTTGATCTCGCCCGGTGCACTGGATTGGTTCTCATCCTATCTTCAGGGGCGCCAGCAGTCGGTGCGTTTCAATGACTCCTCGTCCAATTGGCGCAACATCGACTCTGGAGTCCCTCAAGGCGGTATACTTTCCCCGTTGTTATTTTCTATCTTCATCAACCTCATTACTCAAAAACTTCAATGTGCGTATCATCTGTATGCTGATGACTTGCAGTTATATTCCCAGGCTAACATCGATTGTGTGTCTGCTGCTGTAGTCAGGGTGAATAAGGACCTGGCACATATCAAAAGGTGGTCAGATAGTTTTGGACTTTCCGTGAATCCCTCGAAATGCCAGGCTATAGTAGTGGGCAGCCCTAGAATGATCGGTAGATTAAACCTTTCAGATATTCCTCCTATCGAATTTGACGGCACCATCATTCCTTGGTGCTCCAGTGTGAAGGACCTCGGATTACACATCGATGCCACCCTGAGCTGGCGGTTCCAGATAACCTCTGTTAGTCAGAGAGTCATTGGCACTCTCCGTTCTCTTTATCGCCTGAAGAATTTCCTTCCGACCAAGACGAAGATTATGCTTGTGCAATGCTTAATCCTCCCAATAATCGACTATGGTGATGTGTGCTATTTTGATCTGAATGCAGACTTGCTCAATAAACTCGACCGCCTTCTTAATAACTGCATTCGATTCGTTTTTAATCTCCGCAAATACGATCACATTTCTTCTTACCGATCGCAGTTAAAGTGGCTTCCCATTCGCCAGCGCCGTTCGTTGCGTGCGCTTACTACTCTCTTTTCTTTTCTTACGTCTCCTACCCCTCCTACTTATCTATCTTCCAACTTTGTTTACCTTTGCGATGGACATGATAGGAACCTGCGTTCTTCCAGCAATCTCCTACTGAAATGTCCTCCGCATAGCTCTGATTCTGTTCACTCTTCCTTCGCTATCCAATCCTCCCTTCTTTGGAACGCACTCCCGCCTGAAATCAGGTCGTCCTCAACACGGCTGGCTTTTAAAATGAAAGTTCGGCAATTATTGCTGGCTGAAGTAGCAGTTTCTCCTCGTTAGCTTATTAGTGTATTTATATATTTATGTATACTTATATATATATATATAAAATTGTTTATATATCTTTATATATGTGAGTCTATAGTTTTGAACTTAGTATGTTATCTATTTATTTCTTACATTTGTTTTATTATTACCCTTACTTTATATGTTTATCATTATTATTATTATTATTTTTGCACCTGCCTCCGTCCCTCTCTACACCACCCTAAGGTTGACTGGGAGAGAATGCCCATGGCATTAAGTCCGCCTGTATACCATGTGTACAAAGTGTAATAAAATAAAATAAATAAACATTCACTCTGTGTTCAGATTGTTCATTTTTCGTTAATTCGGAATGGGAGTGAAAGATGCGAATGAAAATATCCAACATCGTTGGATCGGTTCATTAATGAATTCATTCGGCACTATTGTTTCATTTTTGTTCAAACGTTTCATTTCGAGTGAAAGGTGCCGAATGTTAGACGAAAATGAACGAAAAATAACCCGTCTGATAACTGAGACTTATGGTGATCCTTAAGTCTCAGTTTCCCCTTTGTGTTCATTATTTTGTCTCCCACTTTGAATTTGCCAATAGATGTCAGTCCTATATTTGATTAATTTCGAATTAGACAGCATATTGACTCAAAGACTCGCAGAGCGTGCTTTTTGGTGCTATATTAATGTGTTACAGGTTTTGGCTTAAAAGAGATGCTACTTTAATTATACTGAGATCGGTGTCTATGAAATCATTACAAAACGGTGTATACATGACGTGTGTACATACTTAGCGACAGGAATAACATTGGGTAATTATATTATACTAGGTTATGCCCGCGGCTCCGCCCGCGTTAAAAAGTTTTTCCGGGTTAAAAGTCCGGCTTTATATTTTCCCGGGATAAAAAGTAGCCTATGTGTTCATCTAGGACATGATCTACCCGTGTGCCATATTTCATCGAAATCCGTTCAGTAGTTTTTGCGTGAAAGAGTAACAAACATACATCCATACATTCATACAAACTTTCGCGTTTATAATATTAATATGATATTCCTAGGATGATTCGCGAGGCTATTGAAATTAAAAAACATCCAAAATTCAATAGAGAAGATTGTTGGAAGCGTGCACAAGCTTGAGATCCTGTCATACATTTAATTAAATAAGAACCCAAAAGACCGCCGGCCTGACTTCAAGACACTGTGAGCTCATTCTGCGTAGATCGGATCGTCAACAACTAATAATTTTAAAAATCTTTTATAATTGTTAAATGTAGGTAGATATTGTAACTTTTACTTTTCGGACAACCAACACCTCAGTCTGCCCCGCGACCATGACGGTTGCAAAGCCTTCGAAACGTCGGGAAAAATATAAATTAAAAAACCGCGCTAAAATCCGTAAAATAGTTTTATTTATATAGCAAGCATTCGCTACGAATTGAAAATCTACAGCGATCCTTTTCTCGTCATCTCGCCTTCACATCACCCAGAATCTCACACAGGTGTCTTTACGAACGGTGGCCCATTCTGAAATGGACAGTTTGTACAGACGACAAAAGCTTCTCGACATGTTATTCAATACAAGTTATTGAATAATAAAATAAAATGCAGTCAACTTCTTGAAAATCTTCTTATATATAAGATTCTCGTGTCACAATGTTCGTTCCCGTACTCCTCCGAAACGGCTGAACCGATTTTAGTGAAATTTTATATTCACACTTGGTAGGTCTGAGAATAGGTTGTTATCTATTTTTCATCCCCCTAAGTGATAAGGGTTGTTCACCCTTAACATTTTATTTTTTATTTTTGGACAAATTTTTTTGTTTTTATTTTACTATTATAGGGCATTAAAAAATACATACAACCCTAAATTTTCAATCCTCTGCGATTAACCCCTATTTTTTAATAGCTATTTTAGTAATTTAATAACTTTTCGATTTCGATGAAATTTGGCACACGGGTAGATTATGTCCTGGATTAACCGGGAAAATATAAAGCGGGACTTTTATAGATGGGAAAACTCATTCACGCGGGCGGAGCCGCGGGCAGCAGCTAGTATCAGTATAATATCAGTTCCAAACAACAAACCCAGACGGCCAATCAGTAGTATTTTTAAAACCCCTCCTTACAGAACAAACGAAGGCCTGAGTGCTTCAAGAACTAGAATGTGTGCTCTCTATAATAAAGTTGGCAGTAAAATGGATATCGATATATTTAATGGTTCTTTTAAAGTATTTAAACGTAAGATGCTGGATTATCTCAAACAATTACTTGTACGTAATTAGATCTGGACTATACTCGCTAACTCTATGACCTTTCCTGTTACCTATTATTTACATATTTAGTGCTGTAACCATTTAAATAATTTTATTTAAATTATTTATAATACATACAATAATTACTCAATAATGTTATAATTTAAGTACTTCATATTATCTTCTATCTTTTAATAAGTGTTGTTTTAATTTCTAATTTAAGTATGTTGTCTGTGGTGAATGCTTTGTATACCTCTGAGTAGCAGACATATCAGATGTAGTACCTTATTGTTTTACTGAATTATAATGTTATAATATGTAGTGCAATTGGTACCTTATAACAATAAATAAATATTCCGCATTCTATTTGAATATGAATGTTTCGAACAATACACTTTTTTGAATTATACTCGTGACTTTATAAACATCGATGCAAAGGAGATGTCCGCTTTTTGTATGAGTGTTGGGCCTCAAAATCTAACCAGGCTCAAACTTTAGGGAATTTAAAAGGGCAAAATATGGAACTTAGATCCATTAAAAAATATTTTTAGACCCCTCCATTCATAACCAACTTTTTTGAAAACTTTCAAATTAAGTGTAGTTTTCAAGCCAAACAAAATTACATAAATCTCAAAATCGGAGGTCTTTAAAATTAAACGATTTATTGCACAAGCTTAGTTTTCAAGAGTTCTATCCAAATATATATAAATTGTCTTGTTTAGAATTTCAGGCCCGTTTTTGGACATGTCCTTTTCCAGACGCCGCCGAGGCCCGTAGCGGCTAGAGTACGGACTAAATTTAGAATGTTGAGTCGGTTCTCACTCCGGAATACTGGGTCATCTACTGCGCTCAGGTGTTCTCAATAAGACCCCTGCTTGATTACTTTGAAACGTTTTTAACAAATAGTAGTCTCAAATATTGCCCTTCAAAATTAACCGGAAATTTTACGTCTTATTAGTATACAAAATCGTTTTGCAATTGCGTTAATAAATCAAACCACATTGACTCTCGTCTTACCAACATTGTCTTGCTAACATTGTACCAAAAATCATCCATGAATAACGAATATATTCACAAAAAAACCTTTCAGACCTTTTGATTATTTTGTAATTTAGTGCGAATATGGCGTGTGCGCGCGTGTATTTCTAACTGAAATAATGTTGCCGTTGCGACTAGGGTTTGTAATCCCGCACTATTTTATTTTCCAGCTGGAAATTTGCGGTAAATTCGGTATTATAGCTGCATCCCGCTGTAATTCCCGAATAACAATTAATATTATAATTATGTATGAAAATAAGAATGTCATGATTGTAGAATATCATAATACTAAATGAAGTGCAATAAATTAAAAATAAAAATAATCTTTAAAATCAAGCTCTGATTAATACTATGTAGAGAAAAAGGCTTGTCGCGAGATTTACTTTTGTCAAGATCAAGTTATATAATTATGTATTATCTACACAAGTAGTTAAATTTATTATATTATTAGGGTGCAAGACATGGTAAACTTTGTATCCTTTTATTTTGATAATTGTTTCCATGGTGCAATGTGACTCTGATATGAAGCAGACATCTATTTGTTCTGTGGTTAGGACAACTTCTATTTCATTTAAATGTTCAAGTAGCCTATTACCATTCCACGCCATGATTTTGTGGATCATTGTTTTGTATGTGATAAGATAGCAGTATTGGTGCTATTTTCCAGTATTTTCAAGCGATTATCGAATAGAATTATACAATTTAAAATCCTGTTGGTTTTCTCTTTCATACTGTTAGTTTGATGTGGTTGCGTCTGTCCCGCTTTGGCCATTTGTGAATACGTCACATCTTTTTTGACACTTTGTGTATCATTTTTTTTATTTCTGTTTGAATTGATTTCTTTTTGATAATTTGTTGTTCTTTGGCACCCTCGGTAATTGGCAGGGTGAGATTCACGGTTCAGCACCATGAACACATTTTGGCTTTGCGTCCGCTAGTTTTGGACAGTCACAAGTAAGGTGCTTACCCGTATATTTGACGCATCTGGGTTCCTTGCAGCAGTATTTTTGGGTGTGGCCATACGCTTGACATTTTTTATACTGTGGAATCAGTTTAGATGTTTTTATAGGCTGTATTTCCACTTTGCAGCCCAGTATTGAGCTGATTATATAAATGTTGCTTGCATCTTCTTATTTTTGAAACGAGAGCATAAACATGTTAAGAGGTTCCTTAGTCCTCCGCTTAATTTGTTCACCGCTTCTATGATTTTGTAGCCTTTATATTTAAGGTCTTCAATAATTCTCTCAGGCACATACGAGTGGTAAAGATTTTTTACCATTATTATAAAGATTCAATGCACAAATGATGACAAAAAAGTAAGCCCGGAGTTTCTTTCTGCCTTTCTTCTTCGGGTAGTCATCGCTTAGGTAGCTAGTGAAAGGCTGGTAGGTTAGCTAGGTTAGGGCCTGTAGTGTCCTCACCGGTGAGGATCGCGACGCGTTCCTTCGATTATTTTATTATTATAAAAATGATTGTTTCTTTTTTTATTTTATTTTTATCTTCTCTTTCCTGCCAGCCCGAGCTTGGCTTGTTTATTTATTTTTCATTGATTTTACTCCCTATAAAAATGTCTGTAGTTATATAAGTGACTTTTTGTAATAATTATTATTATTAATTTAATGTATCTTGACTTATCATAAGTGCAACTATGTTCGCCTACGTGATGAATAAACTATTTTTTTTTTATTACTCTAATTGGTCTGTCCTGCTTGTTCTCATACGAGTGCCAACGAGTGTTATTTAAGAATAGGAGTTTTGTGGTAGCCCGATATGAGTTCTCGTTTTTGGTATTTATTTTGACAATATCACCTTTCATCATTTTCATAGTAAATGAGTCACTAGGTATACTTTTAATAAGATAATCGTAGAGTTTCTGATAGTCTTTGATACCTTCTACTACGACAGGAGGCGGTAGAAGTATCTTCATTTCCTTTGGCTTTTCCGAGCCTTTTTTGCTGGGTTCGGTTTTTTCTGATGGGGAAGGTGTTGGGCTCCGTTTTCTTTTCTTCCTGCTCTCTTGACGTATCCATTCAGTTTCTCGCGCGAGTTCCTCTTCGTCGGTCTCATATTGGACTTCAGTGGGTACCTCATTGCTGACGCGTGGTTTATCAGAGACAAGCTTTTTGTTTTCCTCTTCATCTTTATTCAATTGATGCTGAAGATTTTCCACCTTAATTTGAAGCTCGTTTACTAAGCGTTCCAATTTTTCTCTTAATATTTTTTCTTCCTTGTATAATTGGTACAGCAGCTATTCAGTTTCTGTTTTGATCGTGATAGCGCCTTTCTGTTTTGCCATATTCGGTTAGTAGATATAGCTTGGCCTTAGCAGTTGTATTTTTTCAAAAATTGTAATGTGTTGCTAAATAATTTCTGGGTCATCGCGGCGCCCGCAGCTCGCCGCAGCAGCGGAGATTGCTGCATCAGCACTTTACCCGAGCACGAACTAGAGCACAGTACGACGCAACCGTTCTTTGTGGCTGTCTAACAAGAACTGATTGAAACAGAAATGAGGAGATCCTTAGAAAAACGGAAGCGGGCGGAATTAATTAGCAAGCTGAAGTGGCAGTGGGCAGGGCACATAGTTCGAAGAACTGACGGCAGATTGGGCAAAGAAATTCTCGAGTGGAGACCACGCATCTACTATCGCCATATCGGGCACAAATTACATTTTTGTTATGAAATTAAAATATAGCAAAAAGTCACAGTGACAATAGAAGTTACATAATATGGTTTTGAAAATAAGGGCGCAAAAAATAAATGACAATATATCTGTGGGCTAAGAAGGTGACAAGAAAATACGACATGACTCCGTTTCGTTGTATTGGAATTGGTTGAGAGACTAACACGTGACTCACGTATTGGTCTCTCGATCAATCACAACCATCAAAATTAAACGACATGGTCTTACGAGTTGCGTCTTTTTGCCACATTCTAAGCCCACTGTTATCTTGTCTGCCAGTTTTACTACTAATACAGTATGTAAGGTCAGTCGATGGATGTGTAGAAGGGTTAAATATGTGTTTGGTGTTCGATTCTCGTCCCAAATATATATAAAATATATGACCTTATTTTTTACAGGAATTTTAGCACCTATTATTTTTGCTTTCCTAAGTCATGTTCGAAATATGAAGGAAAACGGATTATAATTAAAGGTCATACTCGCACGTAAAGATCGATTACATAAATCGAACAAGTAGCTACATAGCTCAAGGAGCTCAAGGCTCCACACGTTGAGAGCTTTTTAAAGTTTTGTTTAGGTTTACTCTGTCATTATGATTATTTGTATCTAGCGTATATTTTTATTACTTACATGCAAGCATGACAATTTATGCTTGCATGTTGCCTTTAAATAGGTCCTTCGACTTAAAATACATACTTTTTATAAAAATCACTCTGTAAACACCTTTCTCCCCCAAAATAAACGAATCAATGCATTTGTTCGATTTATGTTAAGATTTGCTTCGTCAATAACTCATTCGTTCGATTCCTCAGAAAAGCTGGGAGGGGAATGTAGAGCACTATCAAACACGGTGTACGCGCAAAACTGGTGGTTTATAACCCTCTTTTAGCGGAGAAATGTTGGTTTAGTGGCTGTTGATTTTTATTAGTGGATGAGTTTACAACAATAGGTGGGAGGAAGACGTAAATCCACTAAAATATTAAAAACATTTTGTCACGGAATATGGTTAATGCCTGAAAAAATAGTAGCGTTGGTCGCTGAAAACGGCGTATTATACTAACAAAAACGCTGAACAAATAGTTCCAATGTTCAAAACATTTCCGCGCGGGATTTACCGCACAAGTGCGAACATCCTCAGGTCTCACCAACACGTGGGAAACCGCTGTAATGCGGAATGCGGGATTGCAAACCCTAGTTGCGACGAATTTTTTTAGAATAGTAGAACTAACATTAGGGCGTGTAAAATTGAAATTACCTTTTATTGAAACTTTAACTTTTATCGAAATATACCTACACTTTTTTATTTTACATCTAGGGGTCGAGAAACTTGAAGTCTTATTTTCAAGAAGATAAGTATGTGGTTTCATTTAGTACCGCCATGTCAAAATTACCCTGTATATAAATATTATTTCCACCCTAATAGTGCTGTATCTCTGGTAGTGCAAGTTACAGCGATTACAGCACGGACTCAAGCACAGACGGAAGCAAGTAAAAGAGAGCAGCACGAGTGACAACTAATATTTAAGTCTGTATCACAAACATAATTTACACATGAAACTCTACAGATGAGCTCCCGAGGGTATTTGTACACCACGTCCATCGGATTGTTTTAAAACTATTTTGTATGTAATTAAAGTTATACTAAAAACTACCTCGGTGGTGTAGTTTTCGTATGACTGCTGTGTAAAATTAAATTTGTTTTTTCAGTAGTACCTATTAAGGCCATCATAAGGCCTGTCCTCATGTACGGTAGTGAGACTTGGGCCGTCACACAGGGGCATATCCATACCATCAGTGTTGCCGAAATGAAGATGTTGAGATAGATGTATGGCATAACAAAGATGGACAAGATCCGAAACGAGTATGTGCGCGGTAGTCTCGGAGTACGAAATATCGCGGATAAGCTGCAAGAAAACAGGCTAAGGTGGTATGGACATCAAAAGAAGACCAGACTGATTACGTTGGCAACCAGGTACTGGAACTGTCTATTCCCGGAAAAAGACCAAGAGGAAGACCAAAAACTACATGGACAAATGTGTTGCAACGCGACATGGTAGCGTGCAATGTTTCCGATGACGACGTCATCGATAGGGCGAAGTGGAAGAGAAAGGCGAAGAAGGCTGACCCCACCATCATGTGGGATGAATAGTCAGGAAGAGAGAGAGAGAGTAGTACCTATTAACTTGGAGTCTAGGATTGTGTCAGATAAATGGTAATAGAACCACTCACATGGGACAAAGCTGGAGAAATGTGGGTGTGATAACAGCTCTGCCTACCTTTGGAAAGGGTAAAGGCATGAGATTTCTACTGGAGAGGTATTTTGTTAGGGAGATTTTTGGGTAGATTATAAAGCGATATGCAATTTTTAGCTTTTATTAATAGTTATATGATCGATGGCGGTGGCGTCGTACAGATGGCGCTACAGATATCTACAGTAATTTAGAGAATTGTCACGGAAAAGCATTTCAACAGCGAAGCCGTGAGCGACACCTAGTATTAAATAAATCTGGATATTGCCGATAAAATGATAGCCTTGCCAATATAATATAAATGCCGTTAAAATGATTGCAAAAGAGACTACTTGTACAAGTAGCAACCCCACCGATCTCTACGCGCGTAATATAATTACTTCAAAGTGGCAACCCTAGGCCATGGTCCTGCAGCGCTCAGACCGCCACCCTCGACATCGCCCGTGCTATTTAATTTTTCCTGCGTGCAATCGATATTTTCCTATCTTTGAGGATCGAAATCAACGTTATGGACAAAACTACGATTTAGCTGGAGTAAGTAAATTTGAGTTTGAATTTGTTGACATTAGGTATTCTACGATTCCAAATGATTTATTGAATTTAATCGTTTCCGACATTTTTAACCGACTTCACAAAAAGGAGGAGGTTCTCAATTCGACTGTATTTTTTTTATGTTCGTTACCTCAGAACTTCGTCATTTATTTACCGATTTGGAAAAGTCTTTATTCATTACAAAGAATATACTTCCTGATTTGTCCCATAGATGTTTTATGAAAATCAGATGAGTAGTTTGCTTTTACAATCAAAATAACTTGAAAAAGTATGTCGTCCATGTATACGAAATTACGAATTTTGCTTTTCTGTGACTTTTGCTTTGGTGTTTTCGCGTTGAATTTTGTTCTGTCTATTTCTTGCATACATATAAAAATAACATTAACATATGGGATTGAGGGTCACCTGGTGAGGGCTTTGGAGTCTCTCTATGAGAACTCCAAAGCCTGTGTCAGGGTAAATGGAGCGCATTCAGAGTGGTTTAACATTTTAAAGGGTGTTAAACAGGGATGTGTTGCGTCTCCATGGCTCTTCAATCTCTATATGTGTGTCACTTCCCTCCGCGCGCGCGCACCGTACGGTGACGTTCTTACGCACTGGTTAATTATATTGTGCTAATCGTGTTTGGAGTTGAATTATCGGTTCGTGGGTTGTTTCTGGTTGTGTGGTGTTGCTTTGTGTACTACGGTCCGTAAGTTTTTGAGTGTTTTATCACGGATTTTCGAAATAATTACCTAATTATTTCATATTTTCGGTAAGTGTTTTTATTTTTATTGTGAGGGTACTTGCCTGATCGGGCGGAAGGTTAAATTAATTATATTTGCCATTAAACATAATATTTGAGTGCGTTAATTTCAATTAAACATGTCGGCTAATAACGACGACCCCCCTGACCGCGGTCCAAACCCTTTCCGTAAAAGCGGAATAATACAGAGATCGCCTTCTTCCGCGAAACCGAAACGGCTATTTAGCGAAGTTTCGCCGTCATTACATAATTCACCCGAGAAATCTAAGCGTATACAGCGATCGGAATCAGACAATACGGTTTCGCCCGCGTCCGATAATAACAGAGGCGACGTTACAAATGATAATTATTGCGATTTAGTATCTGAGGCCGCTAATTACCTGAGCAAAATCAACGAACTTGTCAATGATCAGGGTTCACGTATGAACGTCGCGAATAAATCGGCGATAATGGACTTTACTCAGCGTATCACTGCATTAATTTCGGTGTTGGCCTTAAAATCGTCTTGCAACGAAACCAAGTTGGCCAATGCGCAGCGGGAGTTGGAGGGCCTCAAACATTGTCCTCGTATTACTCCACCCAAAGAGGACAATAAAAGTAACTACGCGAGCACAGTCAAGCTCCGTCTGCCAAAACAAGTCCCGGCTATGGAGCCTCGCGCCCCGCTCCCGTGCGTAGTGGCTTACCCGACTAGCGAGCGATCAGCTGATCTTGCGTCATCGTCTGCCACGAAACAGGCGCTGTTTAAAGCAATTAAACCCAGCGACGACGGGTTCCAAATCGTAGGCGTTAAAAAAACCGCGAAAGCTGGCGTTGTACTTCGCGTCGCGAATGAAAGTCAAATAAAAAAATTGCAGTCGGTTGATGCAATCAAATCAGCGGGTTTACGTTTGGAAAAACCTAAAGGTCGTCGTCCGCGAATTTTGATTAAAGATGTGCCATCTTCAATGGAAGACAAACCGTTTTTAACCGCGTTATATAGGCAAAATATAAAAGATGAGATGCCAATTAAGGAGGATGATTTTATCACATCGGTTAAGATTGTTCGGAGACGTACCTTGGATCACGGGCGTAAATGGATAGGCATAGAAATAGACGCAGAAATACGAAAACACCTAGTCGCGACCAAAGACAAATTATTTATAGATTGGGCAACTTGTAGATTTATCGATGACGTTGAGATAGTCCGCTGCCTTAATTGCCAACAATACGGGCACGTGCATAAGTTCTGCACCATTAAGACACCAACTTGCGCCGTATGTGCCGAAGCGCATGAAACCAAGGCTTGCCCGCACAGAGAAAATCGTGATTTTAAGGCCGTATGTGCAACTTGCAAACGCTTTAAGAAACCTCACGACCATCGTTGTGGATCACAGGATTGTCCATCGTACAAACACAAGTTGGAAACTTTAATTCTCTCAACTCATTATTAAATAAATTTAATATGGATAATTTTACTATCGGACAATTAAATCTCCATAATGATAGGGTGGCGACGTCGGAGCTAGATACGTTAGTCCGCGAATATAAACTCGACGTTGTACTTGTACAGGAGCAATACCAACACGCTCAACTTCGTAACAGGGTCGTACAGCTTGACAGTAACTCACGAGCTGGCATTTATATATCGAGTTCAAATTTTACTATCACTTCAGTGCGTAATCTTATGACGTCACACTGTGCAGTCGCGGAGGTTTCAAATCCGAGCTGTAAGGTTTATGTAGTGAGCTATTATTTCCAATACTCAGACCCCGTAGGTCCACACATTCACCATCTCCGCCATGTCTTACGGTCGCTTGCAGGCCGTAAAGTCATTATAGGCGCTGACGTCAACGCGTCATCTACTCTCTGGTATGGCAAATATCGTTCCACCGATACCGATCGGCGTTGCGCTGTCGAAGATTTCATCGCAGAGATGAATCTCATTATCCACAATACCCCCGATGCACCACCAACGTACTGCAGCCCTACGGGCGAGTCTTCTATTGACGTCACACTTTCTAGTGGAGACGTTCGACTGGATAGGTGGCGCGTCCTACCGGATGCGTCGTGTAGTGATCATCGCCTGATTGTGTACGAATTCTTGCCTAGATTGACGCAAGGTATACATAACAACTTTGATTTTAGATATAAAACTAAAGGGGCAAACTGGGACTTTTTCAGCTCTTTATTTGCTAAACATGCCACGGACTTCACTCGCAATGACCTCTCACCTGAAACGTGTGCCGAAATTATGTCTGACACTTTCACCTACTGTGCGGATGTTGCTATCGGCCGAGGTTCCATCACTAACACTCGTAGATGTGATTGGTGGAACGATTATCTAGTCCACCTACGGCGAACATTTCGTAGGGCGCGTAGGAGATTTAATAAGCTTAAAAAGCGTCGTGACACTAGTGAAGTATTTACATCTGCTTTTAATGCACTTAAAATTGCCAGGTCGCATTATAGAGCAGCAGTACAAAAATCTAAAGGTAATTTATTGCGTAAAATTGCCGCGCGTTTGGATAAGGAGGGCCCGTGGTCTCCTTTGTATCATGAGTTTAAAGCAAATAGGTCAATCCATCTGGCTTACATTGATAACATTAAAATTAATAATAGCTATACGACTGGTATTGAGGAGACCACGGAAGCTCTATTAAATTCTCTTATACCCGATGACACTGTTAACGACAGCGAGTATCACAATCAAATTAGAATGTGGGCCGCAGAACTGCCAAACTCTCCTGTCTCAAACCTCGCAACGTTTGATGAATTTATTAGCATCGTGACATCTTTACCGCTAAACAAAGCCTCCGGAGAGGATAAAGTATCCAATAAGATGATTAAAGAAGCGTGTAAATCAGCCGGTGAGGCGTTACTAACTGTTTTTAACCGATGTATTGCTGAAGGTATATTTCCGCGAATATGGCGTTCTGGTTTCATTCGAATAATACCTAAAAGCGGCGATAAGTCTCCCGATGATCCCAAGTCATACAGACCTATAACACTGTTACCATCTTTAGGTAAACTTCTAGAACGTCTTATCATCCCTCGTCTCTTACCGGGCGGACCAGTTTTCCACAAAAACCAATTCGGTTTTACAATAGGTAGGTCGACTACTGACGCGGCTATATCGGTTAGAAGAACGGTGAGTACATCGGAACATAAATATGTACTTGGTATCTTCCTAGACATCTCCGGTGCCTTCGATAATGCTTGGTGGCCTATGATACTTCTCAAGTTAAAAATACGAGGTTGTTATAGGAATATATATTCCCTTATCTACACATACTTCTCGTACGGAACAACCAAACTGAAACTTGGCCACCACGCCGTGTCGAAGCTGCTGACGATGGGATGTCCACAAGGTTCGGTTGTAGGTCCTTATTTATGGAATTTGGGCTTCGATGATTTTCTTTCGATTCCTTTACCCGTGGGGTGCACTTTGACCGGATATGCGGATGACGGCCTATTACTCATAGAGTCAAATAGTAGATCGGGGCTCGAAAGTTTGGCGGAGACGTGTTTACAATTAATATCTGAATGGGGTGAAAGAAACCGCCTTACCTTCGCACCGCAGAAAACGTTCCAACTGCTTTTAAAAGGAATATTAAAATCACCGCCACGAATTAAATTTAATAATATCACCGTCAAAAGAAAAGAATCGGTTTGTTATTTAGGGTTAATCCTAGAGAGAAATTTTTCTTTTCTGGAACATATAAGAAACGTTGGAGAAAAATCAAAAAGGAACTTTTACGCTTTGACAAGGATATCGACTTCTACGTGGGGACTATCTTTCGCTACACTCAAAGTCATTTATGGAGCGACTTACTTAGCATGTATTACATACGGGTCACCTGTATGGGCCGATAGGGCTACTATCGGTGCTGTGCGCAGAAAACTGCTCCAGAGTCAACGTCTGGCGTTGATATTCTTGTGTAAGGCGTATAGAACTGTTAGTACGGAAGCTTTACCTGTCCTTGCGGGCGTACTCCCAGTCGATTTGGAGGTACAGCGTCGTGCCGCTATGTATTTCTCCACTAGAGAGGATATGGACAAAAGGTTTCTTACGGCGCGTGAGCTCTTAAAAATCAATAGATTATTTAAACCGCAAACTGATGTACACAATGAGCTGTTAAACGAATGGCAATATCGGTGGGACGTATCATCGAAAGGGCGTCATTTATATAAATACTTTCCGTGCGTTCGCGATCGTCTAACTAAAACTTGGCTAGAAATAGATCATTGTGTATCGCAATTTCTTACCGGCCACGGTAATTTTAAGGGCAAACTATTTTCATTTAGGCTGGTTGACTCTCCTGTGTGCCCATGCTCGACACCTGGTTACGTATATGAACAATCTGCACATCACGTACTTTGGGAGTGTGGTCTTTGGCATGATGAACGCAACATCATGTTGGATAGTATGCAAATAACATCTGGGGTTGTATACTACATGGACCTTGTAGAGACTAGACGGAATTTCCGTGCTTTCCGGCGTTTTTGCCATGCCTATTATTGGAATCAAATCTGACAGCTCATATGATAGGACCCTTTCATTCAAATTTTATCCGTGGTGCTTTACAACTGGCTTTTCTAGTTGTAAGCGTCTCTAAACTTGAGGTTAAAATACCTCCTTATTTCATTATTTTTGTCGCCCGTTTTGCTATGGAGGGAAGTGGACAATTAATATTTCCAACTCCTCCCTATCCTTCTATTTGATTAATTTCGTTGCGGGTTTAAGACATATTAGTGTTCCCTGAGACTCGCCGAGCTTCACCGCTCGGTGTCATAAAATGCGTGCCACTGCTGATCCTGGCTTACAGGAGTTACAGTGGCGGGTGTGAGGGCGGGATAGTCTCTATATGTGTGTCAGCTCTCACAGAGATAGAATATGGATGAGTGGCGTGTCAAGTGTCTCCTTTATGCCGACGATCAAGTTTTACTTGCACTGTCGCCGAGGGAGCTGCAAGACATGCTAAATTTAGTGAATGGTGTGTTTAAGGACAAGGGGATGAAAATTAATGCGAGCAAGATGAAAGTGATGGTGACAGGAAGAGAGAAAAATGCTACTGAATGTAGCATTAGTATAGATGGTGAGCAAGTGGAACAAGTGAATGAGTTTGTGTACCTGGGAAGTAAGACATGGATATTGAACGAAGAGTTATAGCAGGTAACAAAGTAAATGGCGCTTTACGTGCAACAGTGAGTTGCCGGGCGGTGTCTGAAAAGGCAAGAATGGCTATTCACAATGGTGTGCTGGTGCCGACGCTTATGTATGGAAGTGAATGTTGGGTTTGGCAAAAGAAGCACGAAAGTCGAATAAATGCGGTAGAAATGCGCTCCTTACGGAGTATATGTGGAGTCACTATTGCTGATCGCATGAGGAATAGTATGATAAGAGATCGATGTAAGTTGAAGGCTGATGTGGTGACTAAGATTGAAATAAGTATGGTGAGATGGTTTGGGCACGTGGAGAGGATGGATGAAAGACGGAACACAAAAGGTATTTATCGAGCGAATGTGGATGGTACGGCTGGAAGAATGGCCGAGAAGGATGCCCGAGGAGAATGTTCTCTGACCAAATCATTGATCTTCTCCGAATAGGGCAGGTCAGGAGTACCCTTAACCGAAGAAAATGTATGAAAAGAAGTATGAATGTAGAAGAGGCGAAAGAGGTGTATCAAAATCGTAGCATGTGGCGCTCAATAGTCTCTGCCTACCCCTATGGGATAAGGGCGTGAGTGTTTATGTATGTATGAAAAAAAAAAAAACCTTTTTAACCGCCTTCAAAAACGCCTAGAAAAATATAAACCAAAAAATAATTTAACATTACCTATGCAATGCAATGCAACCAGCCCTGTATTATATACTGCCACTGCTGAGCACGGGCCTCCTCTACTACTGAGAGGGCTCAGGCCTTAGTCCACCACGCTGGCCTAGTGCGAATTGGCTATACACGCATATGACATTACCTATATTCCGTGATTAATTTCAATTGCTAGCTAAGCTAGATAAATACATCGATAAATATACGATAGCATTACTTATATACTGGTAGCCAATTTTGGAGTCACTTAGCTGTATCTACAAGAGATTTATTTCAAATGTCACACTTTAAATATGTTTCCTCTCCTCACTGTGAATGAATGAAAGAATATCCATTCGACACAATTATGTCGGCCTGTTTGAAAATCGTATAGGGAACGTGCACGTCGTAAGCTCTGCCATTTGGTGGCGCAATTTAACTCTTTTTCAGCCCATCGATACTTGGCGGTATTGACGTAAAATATTCGTATTAAAAGGATGAAAAACAACATTTAATTTGTTGATAATGTATTGCTGTGTATCTGGATGCTGCAAAACATAAAAATAAACAAATCAAATGGTGTGAAATTGTATTATGTTCCCGAAAATAGTACCTAAGTACTTACATTCCATGGTTATGTGAAAATTGACAATTATAATAAAAGCTGTATAAAGCATACGTAGTTATGAGTTCCAAAAGCATTTGGAAATGTCTCATTACGTAATTTATAAAAATAAAGATGTTTTGAACATAATATTCAATACAAAAAAAAATGAAATTAAGGGAACACAACCTCCTAATTTTGCTTAAAAAACTAGCTCCAATGTAAAAAAAAGCATATTCTGGACACGCTGGTTATCAATAATATTCGGCCGGAACACATATTTTATAAATTTCATCATAAAGAATATAATAAATAAATAATTATTCCAAAAAGTTTCTTTTTTTATCCACATGTGGCTCTTGTTTCGATTTTGTACGGCCCCCTATAGTTCGTGCACGCTCCCTATACAGATGAATTTTTCAAGTGGGCGTGGATGGCGAAATCCGAAGCTATGATGAATAGCGAAAAATACTCAAAGGAGTCTCGGGGCCAATAATGATTGAAAACTTTTTGGATTTTTTAAAATCTATGTAGTACAAAATGTCTTTGAAGAGTTTGTAGGCTCCCGAACACATGACTTCTTTAAGAAAGGCATTGGAAAATGACCACTGCGCTGGCAGAGATGCATCGATAGCGTTGCATATTTTGATTGACAGATATAAAAAATATTTATGAAAAGTTTACTAACTTTCTGTATACTATACGGCAATTTCATAGGTAAAAACCTAATAGTAAATTTTGTGTCAATCCCACTAATATTATAAACGCGAAAGTTTGTAAGAATGGATGTTACGATGTATGTATGTTTGTTACTCTTTCACGCAAAAACTGCTGAACGGATTTCGAATAAATTTGGCACACGGGTAGATCATGTCCTGGATTAACACATGGGCTACTTTTTTCCCGGGAAATATAAAGCGGGACTTTTATCCCGGAAAACCTTTTATAAAGCGTGCGGAGCCGCGGGCAAAAGCTAGTTTGTTACCGCTATAATTATTTATTGAATGATGATAGAAAGACTTGACAAATCGGGTGGAAATAAATATAGCAGTTTTTGTAATTTTTTTTGCAATTGAAATTCTTTTCCAAAATATGTCGACGAGGATTTCTCAGGGGCCAATAAAACGTCGCGAATACTTTACAATAGTCATAATTAACCTTTATTTCTTCAACTCATGATTTGTTTGTCACTCATCACTTTGTCAGGACTAGCATAGTAACCACTAAGTTAGCATAGCGATTCTTTGATATCTAGTTGAATACTGAACGACGACCAAACTAAGACTGCCTCTACAATTTTAATTTTTTTTAACTTGCCCCTAACGGCCAGTAGCCTCACGCGAGTCGGCTTTTCTGGCCGCACCGGACTTTCGGGTGAACGCTTTAGGCACTCGCAACCCTTAAAATTAAGTAACCATGCACTGAGGGCAATCCACTAATTACGAACCGAGGTTACGAG
Organism: Sphinx pinastri; assembly: GCA_947568825.1. Taxonomy (NCBI): domain Eukaryota; kingdom Metazoa; phylum Arthropoda; class Insecta; order Lepidoptera; family Sphingidae; genus Sphinx; species Sphinx pinastri. The sequence goes on along the minus strand of OX387614.1, from coordinate 1,769,857 downwards.
GCTCAGGACGGTCACTGGGAGAGCATGAGACATCAGCGACTAGTGAGGAAGATTGGTGTTTAACCTAATCTTATGCATTTATTTCGTCGACATGCGGGCCGGAACTGTTAGGGGGGTCTGGGGTGCGACGGGGAACGCGGCGGGGTCCTCGGCGACGAGGACGGACCTGCGGTGGTTTAGAGTGTAAGGGTGGTATTAATAAATCAATCTCAAGTAGACATAATGTATTGAACTATCAATACTTGAGATGTAACTTAAACTTGAGATTGATTTATTAATACCGCCCTAAGAGTTTAAGAACTCGTTCTTACGACGAAAGGCCAGAGTGATATCGTCCTCTGGATCGGTTAAAACTGAACGCGGCCGTCTCCATTTGGCGCGGTCGAATGGAGCGTAGATCGACGCTTTGCGGATGAGCGTGTTTGGGTGATTTACTGCCCGATCGAAATAGCGTTAGCTGGTCATTTGCATAAAATGCCTGATGGTCCGCATGTTGGTGTCCACGTGGAGGTTGCGTATCGCGCCAGTCGTTTCTTCAGGAGTCACGATTTTGGTCGGAATCGCGGAAAGATCTGTGGATGAGGTGACCGCGAGCTTGGTCCTTAGGGGGCGCCAAACCGTTTTCACCTTCATCGAAACGTTAGGATCTGTGACTGATGGGCCGTTTTGGGGAACTAGATTTATGATCACAGTTCTATGGTAGGAGCCTGACTCTTGTAGCACCTGCAAGGAACGCACGCGAAGACTTACGTTCCTTACGAGCGCTATGTCAAGTATGTCAGGTCGGGCCTCTTCAAATGGCGAGGCGCATTATTTATACTCACAACTGTCACCCCCACTAACAATTTGACAGCTCGACCTGTTTTGCACGGTTACTATTTCAAAACTACTCAACGCTCCGACAAATATATATTCCCTTCTGAGTTTATTTCCAGACATCTTTACTAACAGCTTACCATAACCTTCTTAGCTTACAATAACCCACGCTACGCCACTGAACGCTGACATTTTGCTCCCTTAGCTTCTAAAGTGAGCGGGCTACCAAACGTGTCCACACTCAAATATACTACGTGACTGGGACAAGACATCGAAACGTCGCGCCGTTTCAACCGCAACTCTTTATTTGCACCGCACTGTAAATAATCACTTTCAATTCCCAAGTTTCAAAATCGAATCCGCTTAATTAATTACACAATCAGCGAAAATATGAGTTAATTGCCTATATATATATATATATATATATATTCGAGTGAGTACTTGTACGCGTGAAATAATCACCTTTCGATGGAATTTAATTAAAACACCTGGCCATGGCTTATCTGATGATAAGATTGAATTCACAATTTTGAATTAAGAGCCGGTATGGTACAGATAATTTTAAACTTGAAGATTTATATAATATTGAATTCTATCTCATCTTGATTTGGGAAGCCGTTGTTGTTTTTATTGGCTACGTGACTGTTTTTATGGCGTAGCTGTATTGTGGTGCAACCACTGCACCGTGCCGAGGTCTCAGTTTCGATCTCTGGCGGATGAAGTGATATATGGTTTTCTTTCTGGTATGAGCCTGGAGCCTGGAATTTCTCTCCGATGACAATAGTCTCGGCCCTATCACATCATGGGACGGAATGCACATAGCAAAAAGTTGGTGCACTATTTTCGCCTACCCCTTAGGGAATGAAAGGGTAGGTGGGTTACTCGATTATGAGAGACTGTTGTACTAATCCCACACACACACAGACACTCACGCCTTTTATCCCCGAAGGTGTATGCACAGGAGCAACAAGTGCACTAATTTTTCGCCGTTATTCCGTCTGATGATGTGATAGGAAGCGATCCTATCGCCATATTGGGCACAAACTCCAGTCTCCGGGCTGATGCTGAATAGAAAAATCCAACATCACTTTCACCTCAGCATCGCAGTCGTACATAACAACAACTACGCCACCGAGGCAGTAAAATTCAAAACGATTAAATACAAAAAGCACACTGTTAATTCTCAAATAAATGCTGCGCTTACTACATAAATATGTTAAAAGGCTAACATTTAAGTATTTGACGTAAACATACCATAATTAATTGTGGGAGGAAACTTACCCTCATCTAAAAGTGAAGTATTGAATGAAATGTACTAATTTAAACACTCAGCAGTGCTGGAAAGCAAAGGTAAAAGTTCAACGCAAACCGTCGCGTCGCGTCGGTTTAAACAAATTGATACACAACAATACACTTAAAAGAGCTATAATTAAATTATTGTGTCTATGCATTCGCCACACACTGCCGTAGGTTCGCCTTTCTATTGATAGACATGCTATTCTAGTCTGATACATGCTTGAAATCATTGTTACAGCAGAAACTAGTTATAGCGACAGCGGTTATGACTGCCTCAGTGGCGTAGTGTAGGAGGAGGCGGTTGTCATGTCAACCCAAAGTGGAGGATGAATGCGAAGCCACAGCGAAGGCTTCACATTAGCCGAGAACTTTTCATACATCTATATGTCTCCGCTGCTCCTAATGTGTAAAAGGAGTGGGGTCCAAATAGATGGTCGTTACCTAAAAATTCCACTTTAGAACATTAAAAGTACCCTATAACTGGATATCCAGGACTTGATCGATCTGGGTACACAATAGCTGACTGCTTTTAAAAATACGTTCATCAAAAGTATATGCTGTCTAAAATGTGACAGAAAAATAATTATGAAAATTAACGTTTTATTATTGTATATAATGACGAGCGAGCATGCCGTTCGCCTGGTGGTAAGCGATACGACCACCCATAAACAGTAGCAACACCATCCAGCACCTTGAGTAACAAAGTACTGTGTGGCATTCCACTGCGCTCGTCATCCTGAGACATAAGATGTTAAGTCTCATTATGTCCAGTAGTTACACTGGCTACAATGTCCTTCAAAACCGAAACACAACAGTGCATGCACACTGCTGCTTGGCGGTAGAAATAGACATTGCGGTGGTACCCACCCAGACGGGCTCTTACATAATATGTAAGTTATAAAGTTTTGAAATTTGGTGGAAAGGGAAGTTTTAAAATGCCAGTAATATCAGACTGTGACGTCACCAAGTGTCACCGAACATTACGCTGCATGCGTGCGAAAGAGATAGCGCGATATCCCCGCCACTTCCCCATTTTGGCTCACAACAATGTTTCAAATATGTGTGCTTTATTTTTCAACCAATTTCGATGCTAATTCCACAGAATAATTTATATTTCATATTATTTTCCGTTACACATAAAATAATGTACGAAATATAACCAAAGAAACTACCTTATTACATGCAAATGCATTCAAAGGTTTATTTTTATACGGGCACGAAAAAGTGACCCCAATGCAGCCGATGTTAAGCGCAGTGGGGTCCAGGTAGAGTGTCGACTGACGCGATATGATTATCCCCTAATCGCCACAATTATGCCGGCCTGTTTGGATACACAGACTGATCTTGGAACGCGACACGCTTACGTGGGCTAATATAGCGGGTTATACACCTGGAGTACGGTGTGGTGGTCGCTATCCGGGCGGATACGAATGTTTATTTTACTTTCCACTAAGGGCTCAATCTTCTATGATTATCAAGCTTATTCGTAAATACAAGTCAAACAAATAACACTCCAATACATTTCGATGGTTCACATGGATTTTGATATGATGATTGAAAAGCCCTGAACAAAGTATTTTCTCTTAGCTACTAAAGGCCAGTCCAATAAACTATCGTTTAATACCCGTTAACAGTAACAGCATATCAATCCAAACGATATATCTGTAAGCTTTTCAAACATTATTCTGATTGGACCATTTTCGCTATGAATCCGATGAAAGCGGATTAGATCAATTATTGGATCCGGTCATAAAATATTTCATATTAAAAACAAAACAGTGCGTCGTTAAATGTCGACACACACAGCAGCTATAATGTAGCATTCATGTAAATTATATCCCGTGATGTATAGCTTTGAATTATTTTAAAGTATCACAGGAGGTAATTTAATGTATCTTTCCCTTCTTCCATTGGTATACGTATCGATTGACGCTCTTGTATCGAGATGTAAATGTATATTTTCGTATCACTGTGTATCTTAAGATCCGAAGATGTAAAATAATTTCGGGTGCGTGTAATAATAAATAAAGATGTAATTTCCTGACGATTTTTATGGAATTATGTATTGATATGTATTGAAATAATATATAGTGCTAATTATAGCATTCAGCTGAATTATATAAGTAGCTGAACAAGCTTAAAATTCGAAAACGCCTTTACACATTTGTGTTCTTACCATTTTTTGTTTTTAATTCACAAAAAAAAAAGCAGTTTCTTTACTTCACACAAAGAAAAAAAACTATTAAAACTTAAGGCGTACTATTATTATTAAGGCGTATTAGAAATTTGTAATTTCTTTTAGCTACTTCTATGGCTGACTGTACATCCTTCTATGGCTGACTGTACTGTACTTATAGCGCGCCGTGTGTGATGCGTTTTATTATCAAAAAATGAAATGTAGTAACTGAAAACTGAAGTGCCCAATAGCCACTTCATACGAGTGAAGCTCGCTGTAGTTATTGTCAGTATTTAATAATAAATAATTGCAGTTATTTCAAAACGCGATGCAATGATTGAACGAATCGGTTGTGTAAAAAATTCTGATAGTGGCGTTCAACATATCCATATACCCCGCTTTTTTGTAGAATAAAATGATATTTTTTCTCATTCAATTTATTTTTGCTTGCTATACACTATAATATATTTGATGCTAGTGTTAGTGACGACCCTTACCACTGTTATATTTAATGGTTTTACTTAATTAAGACACTGCACATGATTTTTATTGCTTCTATTAATAAATATTTGACTTATTGGCCCACTTATCGAGACCTGGACTGTGCTGCAGTCTCTCCAGCGGTGCCACATTGATTATCGGTATATCGAAGTGTTGAGGTGCTTGTATAACAACGCCACCATGTCGGTCCGAGTACAAGAACAGAGCTCGAAGGCTATTCCACTAAACAGAGGCGTGAGACAGGGAGATGTTATCTTTCCGAAACTGTTCACTGCCGCGTTGGAAGATACCTACAAGCTCTTGGATTGGAAAGGACTCGGCATCAACATCAATGGCGAATACGTCACTTACCTTCGTTTTGCCGATGACATCGCTGTATTAGCAGAATCGCTGGAAGATCTTAGCATAATGCCTCAAGCGAGTTTCTCAACTGGTGCGCCTCTGGATGAACATCGACAAGACCAAGATCCTGTCGAATGTTCATGTTGTGCCTACCCCGATTACCGTTGGGAGCTCAACTCTCGAAGTTGTGGATGAGTACGTCTATTTAGGTCAAGTAGTCCAACTAGGCAAGTCCAACTTTGAGAAAGAGGTCAATCGGCGAATCCAGCTCGGTTGGAAAAAAAATCGTTAAATTGAATTAAACTTTGTTTAATACTATGTAGAGATAAAAGCTTGTCGCGAGATCTACTTGTGTCAAGATCAAGTTACATAATTATTGTATTTTCTACACAAGTAAATCTCGCGACAAGCTTTTATCTCAACATAGTATTAAACAAAGTTTGATTCAATTTAAAGTATTATTTATTCTGTTTAGAGCATATAAATAAAATGTTCTTTTGAAAAAAATATTTTTTTATATTTTTTTTACTTTTTACTTATTTTTCGAGTTATTCTCAACAAGCCCTTTCATTTGATACCCATATTATAGGAGTGCGTAAAAAATAACTAGTCCGCTATTTTGGGTCGTCCGCCATATTGGATTTACAGAGGTCATTTTGTATTTTGTATTCTTCTCAACCAACCCTTTCATTTGATACCCATATTATGGACGTGCACAAATATAACTAGTCCATCATCTTGGGCCGTCCGCCATTTTGAATTTAGAATGACGTCACTTAGCTAACAATGCATTCTCACCCAAACTGAACGAGTAAGCAAAATATCAACACAATCGGTTGAGGGTAACTGCTGCAAAATTGACTTGCAAGATTCCACCCGAACAAACATACATACATTGCAAGTTAAATAAAAGCACAACGACTTGGCTGTGCCCCTGACATTACCGGCGTCCATGAGCGACGGTGGCTGCTTACCTTCAGGTGGGCTGTTAGCTCGTCTGACTTCGGAGGCAATATAAAAAAGTTATACTCAATAGTGCTTACACTGCTTAGCTGTCTAAAAGGATAACATTTTGTCAATTATGTGGCGTATTTTATAATTTATTTTTTAGTACGTAGTAAAACTGTGAGGCACGGCCATTAATTTATAAAAAAAAACCGTTTTTATAAATCAATGGCCACTGCACACGTTCACGTCAACGTAAACTGTTCTGACATGAACATCACAAGTGTTTTTACAAAAACAACGCGTTTCGTTACATACGTGGAATTCGCCATATTGTTCTGTTGTGTTTGCATTAGCACTTGGAATTGAGTGTAATTGTCAGTGTCATTGTTCAAAATAAAGGCAGCAACAGGCTAAAATCGTGCGTGATGTGTCATACCCAGTATATCGATTATCGTGGCGACCTATAGTGGGGATGTATCTATAGCAAAATAATTGCTGTCGCCCTTAAGTGCATATGCATTGCACATTGTATTGTATTACGGTAGCAAAGGTAGAAAGAGATTTGTAGACGCAGAATTAATATGAATATCTCAGGGTTATAATTTGATACGTCTTTACCTCTCGAAATTCTACTTCGGAAGTCTTTAAACAAAACGACAGATCAGCATGTGGCTCACCTGATGTCACCAACGATTATCCCAAATTACAGTACAATCATGCATACATTGTAAAAGGGAATTATATGTATTATATGATTTATCATCATCATCATCAGCCACATGACGTCCACTGCTGAATATAGGCCTCCCCCAACGATTTCCAGACGGACCTGTCAAAAGCGGCCTTCATCCAGCGTGTTACTGCGACTTTTATCAAGCCGTCCATCTACCTTGCAGGTGTTACTGTACCAGTTAAAAAAAAAAAATGTTGCAGGTGAATTTTTATGGTAAATCCTTAAATGCTATTGAACAATTGCAAATTCAATACCATTGAGATTTTATGGATGAGCTTGGTGAATTAAATAAATTTAGGGTAGAATTAAAAAGAGAAGCTAAGCCTGTATTTTTCCAACCACGCCCTATGGGGCGCAAAAGCTATGGCTTTTGCATTACGAAATAAGATGTTGTAAGATATTGTGTTGAGAGGGGTTGCAAGTACACGCAATATATACCGACTTCTCAAAGGCCTTTGACAAGGTCAATCACAGATTATTATTGTACAAATTGCAGTTGCTAGGTTTACCTATAGTCACATTAAACTGGTGTTATTCCTATTTGGATAACAGATCAGCTACAGTTGTAGTAAATGGAGATGAATCCGGTTCAATATTGGAGCCTATTGTTTAACTTATTTATAAATGATATATCCAATATATTTCAATTTTCTAAGCCCTATTTGTTTGCTGATGACTTGAAGTGCATCCGCACGATACGTACAGAATCAGATATTCAACTCATTCAAAAAAATTAGGTAACCTGAGCCAATGGTGTGCAGGAAACAAAATTTTCTTAAACTGCAATAAATGCCATCATATCAAATTTACCCGAAAGCTAAAAAAATTGAAATAACCACCATTCGAGACTTAGGTATTCAACTAGACAGTGAATTACGTTTTACAGATCATTATAATAGGATATTGACGGCGGCATATCGGTTGCTAGGGTTTATATTGCGATGTTCAAAGGAATTCAAATACCCAAATACCACCATAATACTGTACAACAGTTTTGTACGGAGTAGGCTTGAATATTGCAGTACCGTTTGGAACCCGATTTACTAAATCCGTACTACCTGGATAGAAAGAGTACAAAGAAGACTCGTTCAAAGTCTATCTTTTAAAAAAACATTGCAAGATCAGTCAGGTCGTATAAAAAAAGACTTGAACACTTGGGGTTAGTTACTTTGCAAACTCGTCGTACCATCTCAAACCTAAAATTTCTCTATAAACTCCTCATTAACCACATCAACTGCCCCGATCTGCTTAAAAAGATAAACATCAATGACCCCCGCAGAATTCCCCGTCACCCGTGCCTAATACTCAAACCTCCTCGCTATCGAACCAACTTAGGAAAACATTTTCCACTTGTCCATAGTCATCAAGAAATATAATAACATAGCAACTGCTACGGAAGACATACATATCTTTAGTAATATCATGACTATATTCAATAGTCTATTGCTGGATCACTTTAAAGATAACAATGAAAATTTATTATAATTAATGGTAACTTTAAAATCAAAATTAAAGTTTAACACAAATTTACTAATAAGATTTTGTATCTATCACTGTTAGTATTATCATTGTATTTTTTCCGTGGTTCCTCTGTATAATACTGATTAGTAATTCGTTTATACTGTAAGTTAAATATATTACGGGCTAAGTGCGGAAAAAGGAGCTCCACAACAGTAACAGCAACAGTATACTGTAAGTTATGCATGCTGAAGTTTACTGTAAGTAGAGAAACACTGCTATCTTATGCCGTAATATTGCAATATGTAAAATAATATGTATTCTCTGTTGTAAGCACCCAATAAAAAAATAAAACAAGAAACTTAGATAAGGAGTTAGATCGCTTTGTGCGCGAGGGTATATTAAAACTGGTTGATTATTTTGAGTACGCATCGTGCCAGTCTTGGAGCGCAACAGCTCGATTCGTTTATGCGCTGATTATTCGGTTCTACCTATGGTGACGTTGCGTTGTATTTCAAACGAAAATTAAACTGGTTCTCGGCTGGCAACGTATTATTTAGAGTTAGATAATATCCAAAAGAGCCAGAATGGTTACGCACGCCAATGGACAGAAACGAGTGGAAATCCTTAGAGGAGGCCTTTGTCGAAAGAAAAGCTGTTAAGAAAGGAGACAAGCTGATTGCCGAGAATATATTTTAGTTTAAGTAATGTATAGCTTCTTACCTCTATGGTTATATTTTAAGTAATGTTTAGTCAAATAAGTTAAACAGCAATAAAGGCTTATTTATTTATTTAAAATCCAAAAGTCCTCAAGATTTAGAGCTAGTGGAAATTTATATATTCCAAAAGGGATAGGTTCGAGGAATTGAACGCCTTTATATAAAATGTGACAGTAAAAAGGAAAACAACAGTAAGCAAACATTATATTACAGATACTTATTTATTTTACAATATGAATTTACGTAATAATACAAAATATGTTAAATTCTTCAAAATTAATAAAATCTACTATACTGCCAAGGCACAGTTCAGTCAGTCATAAAATAGTTTCTACACAGGTCTCTTTTACCGTTTGCAATGATGGAATGTTTTCCCCTTTGTTGGTGCGGAATGCTCGTTAAGGGATTTATTTCCGATCTCCATGTACCGGTTATTTTTTGTCCGTCACAGTTCTCTCTGTCTACACATGTAGGTGTAGACTCGGCAGGTCTTTGAATTCTTTTGCAATCAATTATGAAGAGCACAGGCTGCACAGACAATTGCATCAACTGTATTCAAATTGGTTGGAATTGCTTTTTCGAACACATGGAATCTCGTAACTGGAATTCCAAAAGAATTTGCACCTATGCGCCTTGCACCAGTAGTTCACTACAATCTGTCGCTGAATTTTTTTCCTCAATACTGAGTTACCCATCTGAATATGGTTTTAGTAAATAACTTAACGACTGCCTCGGTGGCGTAGTTGTATTACGGTACGACTGCAAGGCTGAGGTCTCGGGTTCGATCCCCGGGTCGGGCAAACTGATATTGGATTTTTCTATTCAGTATCAGCCCGGAGTCTGGAATGTGTGCCCGGTATGGCGATAGGCTCGCCCCCTATCACATCATGGGACGGAATACGCTTGGCGAAAAGTGGGTGCACTAGTTGCGCTCTGCCTACCCCTTCGGGGATAAAAGGCGTGAGCATGCGTAAATAACTTTTTAATGGAAATGCTACATCACTAACAATGACATTATTTGTAGGAAGCAATCCATCTTCCATAAGACGATAAATTGAGGATTTTTTAAAAACACTTCCATCAGAGGCGTTGCCATTTCCTCCAACATTTATAATATACTAGCATTGCGCGCGGCTCCGCTCGCGTGGAAAAGTTTTCCGGGATAAAAAGTAGCCTATAGCACTCAGGAGTAATTTAGCTTCCTATTAGTGAAAGAATTTTCAAAATCGGTCCAGTAGTTCCTGCGATTAGCGCGTTCAAACAAACAAACAAACTCTTCAGGTTTATATATTAGTATAGATGAAAACAATAGTCATGGTCTACAACAGCCAACAAAACGATTCTATTGGTGTTTTATAATCTGTTAATGAATGAAGACTTTCAACTATACGAACATGGAGAGATTCTTGTAAATACACGACACACATACACTCACGCCTTTTATCCCCGAAGGGTTAGGCACAGGCGTAACTAGTGCACCCACTTTTCGCCGTGCATATTCCGTCCCATGATGTGATAGGGGGCGAGCCTATTGCCATATCGGGCACAAATTTCAAACTCTGGGCTGATACTGAATAGAAAAATCAAATATCACTTTGCCCTTATTATTGTCATCGAAACCAGCCGGATACAAATAGTACAGCCAAAGAGATTTTATTACAAGTTTATACATACTATATACGAAAAGACTTTTTCTCCGACCTATTATTACTAAAAAATCTCGATATATAACAGTGACTTGCATTGCACCGCTGCAAATGTGTTCTTGCTGTATAGGCGTAGGTACTTGGATTACAGGCGAATTATCTTTAATTATTTAGTAATAAAACATGTAAGCTATATAGTGCCAGACAGACATGACACCCAATATTGGAAGTCATTTTACGTCCATCCATAGTTTTTTTTTATTAAATGTGAAATTGTTTTAATAATAATCAATATCAATACTGATTAACAGTTAACACACTATCTAATCGAGGGTTGCGTTACTCAGATCTCGGTGTTACCAGCACAGAAACTTATAGAATTATTATTGATTTTGTCATGTTTTACATTTGACTACGTGAAAAGTTGCGACGTAAAAAAGTTTTTTGAGGTTATTTTTGGTTATGTAAAATATAAATTAGTTTTAAATTAATTGTTACCCAATAATTTATTGTAATGCATTCAAACAGTATGTTATTTTTTAATACTAAAACTATTTCGTGTGTTGAATGTCCACATATCGGACGATGAGCATGGGCTACAATCGTTTGGGTTTTGGAACCCAATATATTTATACTAATATAATAAAGCTGAAGAGTTTGTTTGTTTGTTTGAACGCGCTAATCTCAGGAACTACTGGACCGATTTTGAAAATTCTTTCACTAATAGGAAGCTACATTACTCCTGAGTGCTATTGGCTACTTTTTTATCCCGGAAAAACTTGTCCACGCGGGCGGAGTCGCGCGCAATGCTAGTTTTTTTATAAAGAGTAATATAATTTATAAGAAAATATGATACGGGAGGTAATCTGTAATAAACATACCTGATAGCTACTTGCGGAGCCCTGAGCCCGCATTAAGATACATGGCGTTAAGGTATTAACTACGAAGTATTTTTAACATTATTTCACCTAGAGACGAGTCTTTGCCGAATCTCTTATTATCTTAGAGTAAGATGAATCAGTTGTCCCTTGTTCGTACAATCGTCTCATAACACTCGGATGGGAATTGAGAATTTATTATTATGCAAGTAAATATATGAACTGCTCTATAGATTATATATATAGATTATACACTGTACCTAATTTATACCCTTGAACTGATTTTAAAAAGAGCAACCCTAGAGTTACTTGCCCGTTCTTCTCTGGTGGAAACTGCATTCCGAACTGGTGGTAGAGTAAAAATTGACTGAATCTAAGCAATGTTTAACATTTTATGGATTCGAATAAATGATTCATTTCATTTCATTTCATAACCTGCTGCGTGACATTATCTGTCAAATTTGCTCAGACTGTTGTGTGTAGTAGATGTTGGAAATGTAGGTACTATGTGTTAAGTAATTTGGTATTAATTTATTTATATATATTAGTTTCCCGTACAATGATAAAATAAACAATAACAAGTAATCAAAAAATAAAAACAATATTTTGAAAATGGATCTATTTATTATCCATGAATAAAAATATATAAACAGGGTTCATTAATGAAAATTTGCTTGATATTTTTTTTAAGATACGAAGATTAGGTCTTATAATGATCACCCACGGGATGGAAGGCAGGCTGGCTGGTTGGCCTCACGTCGTCGTTCACGGCGAGGGCATACTTTCGTGCGCATGGATTATGAGGGCGATTGTGGACGGCAGCTACACACTTTCCGTCACATAAACCCCGCAGCCGTCCCGAATGCGCCGATAATAGCCACTGCGGAGTTTTAGTTGGTATGGCTGTGTATATAGTAATATAGATTCGGCCCGGCGCGGCCGACACCCGATGTTTTTCATCACTCCGGGCGGCTCAGTGCTGGCGAATCGAACATAACCGTCCAGTCGCTTCCCATGAAGTCTGGTTGGTAGTGGTAAACCACTTTCTGCGTGAAACAAAAAAAATATGAGTCATTATAATGGTTACGAGACTTACGATGTACCCACAAACCGAAACAAAATAGTACTTATACTATAAAACCTACGACAGATCGTCGCATATGAGAAATTATACCACGTTAGAAATAAAAACTCAATATAAACAACTGTAACACTAGTAGTTTACAAAAAAAGTCAATAATATTACAGCTAGACATAGCAAACAATGACCTTTCTATAATTGGTATTTGTTTGAAATCTTTCTCGCTTAATTTCAGAGCTTCGACAAATTGCCAACGTGCACTAAATGAACCTGTCATTAATTTCGACGCCGCTTACAAAAGCTTGTCCAACGCACACGTCAGCCGCCAAAACGTAACCGGCCTTAATTGGCATCAACATTTCGCTAATGCGTGGAAACTTGATGTGGTTTGTGGCAACACTTATTGACAATATCGTAGGTAAACAGTGGTGAAGAAGTAACGTGCTACGTTGCCGTGTCGCGTGTGATTGCAAATTATAACCTAAAAAAATAGTTAGATTTGTTTACTAGTGCTTGAGGGTGCGTTTGGATATTGGTCAGGTAAATATTTAATATTTTTGCTTATGTTCGTGATGAGAAAATTCGAATCGGTCGACTTTGATTTATCGAACCGTTTAATCAATGTTTGCATTGTTTTGATAAACCGATGACAGTTTTATTTATTATAAATAGTTTTTTTTATCGATAAAATAAGGTCGGAGTGTGCTCGCCTTATACAAGTTTTTTTTTATCTATAGTAGTAAAATAGGATTTGAAATATTTTTAAGAAACTATTTATTTTAATGAATATTGTTTTGTCATTAATGTAAGTAGAGGTATATATTTCTCCATTTATTATTTAGTCCTTGAAATTTTATGACTAAGTACACAAAGTTACAATATGTAACAATATCTTATCTTATCGATTCTCTTTACCGCTAATTTCGATAGTTCTTTTAACAAATATACCACAGAAGAAAAAAAAACTTTTTATATTACTTAGAAATAATAATAATAATCCTTTCCTAGCCGATTTCGGCCACGGCGGCTAATCTCAACGGAGATCAGCCAGGTACGCAGGAGATATTATAGTGCACAAGTGTGTGCGCAATACACAGGTGCACTCGCTATTCCTTCACTCTCATAGTCCGGTGAGACGGCAATCCGACAAGACCGGAGAGAGAGCAGGCGCAGGTCCAACGGCTTTACGTGCTTTCCGAGGCACGGGGGTATCACACCGCCGATTTCCTGACTCCGAGATGCGACTGAGTGATTTTTAAGATGGAAAAACCTAGTCACAATGTTTTTGGCCTCCGGCAGGACCTCAGCGCGCAAATCATACTCGTACCGCAATACAACTACGCCACCGAGGCAGTCAAGTACTTAGAAATACGCATAGTTACGCCTTTTATCCCCGAAGGGGAAGGGGTAGGCAGAGGCGCAACCAGTGCACCCACCCAGCCGACCCTTCGCCGTGCGCATTCCGTCCCATGATGTGATAGGGGGCGAGCCCATCGCCATATCGGGCACAAATTCCAGACTCCGGGCTGATACTGAATAGAAAAATCCAATATCACTTTGCCCGACCCGGGGATCGAACCCGAGACCTCAGCAATGCAGTCGCACCGTAATACAACTACGCCACCGAGGCAGTCTTAGAAATAGATACTTATTTACCATCAAAATGTCTGTTTTTACGTTTCTTGCCCGAAATACCAAAACCAGTATAATAGAATTACAAAAATAATATATTTATCATCAGAATGAAGCTGCAATTTCTATCTAAATTTTAAGTTTCAGAGTAAAATGACATGCTCAAACACGCCTGTCTTTCTAAAAATAAATTAATTACTATATCAAGACCTGAGCTATGAAACTATCCCTCTCTCACTCCTGTTTCTTGTCCCGCCTTCCACATTATGTCAAGACAGCACGCATTGCGCCTTTGTGACACCAAACAGAAATGCGTGAATGCCAAACTAAATCTTTACACAATGCATAGTTGCATGCATACACTGTACTTGTTATTCCTACTTACCGACGCGTTGGATGATCAATGACATATTGATTGAAAATTGCTTAGTAATTATGCGATTTTGTTGTTTAATAAAAATAGGCTAATTATTTTCTAGGCGACAGAAAAATTACAGGGCGACGTACTCTTTGCAACTTATAAAATATTTCAGCAATTAATTATTATGTCAATTATATTAGTTAAGATAAAAATATTAGGGGTATTACAATAAATTCTATTACTAAACAAGAACTCGATGATGCCAGTAATTTAAAATGAAGCTTCCAACATATTTATGAAGCTGCTAAATTTCCCTTATTACGATGGTCCATATTTGTTGACAGCCCATTATTTGTGGTACCCATTGAATTTATTTTTAATTTCACAAGTTAAGATTACATAAAAACATTGATAACGTCTTCGGTTTAGTTGATGAACATGAATTACTCGTATTTTCTTTGTGTAGGGTACAGCTATAGCCCGTACCTCTACTAACTATCACTGGGATTGTCGTGAGGGGAATGGCGATGCCGTGTTACGAGGTCAAAAAGGCACAATTGGAAATGAACAGCGTTTATTTTACACACACAATTATATACAGTATATACAACCGTTACAACGTCTTTGATTATCTTGCGGCGATGCGTGGCCACCCGTAGCGGCTCCGTAGGTAGCGCACCGTAGCACGTAGCAGTGAGAACAGCGGGGGCGGATGCTAACTGCATATGCTCCTTTCACTTGCAAGGCTTCTTTCTTGCAGACTTTTTCTTGCTTGAGGACTATTTCTTTCTTGTAGTTTTCTTTCTTGCTGGTTTTCACTGGCTCGAACTAATTTCTTGAAAACCGGGCTCGCTTAAGTGGTTCGGGGCTATCCCATAGGGAGAGCCCTGAATTTCAGGCCGTGTTCGGTGGCCGTTATGTACTACGTAACGCGCACATATTCACTCGTTACGGAGTAATTCGACGATTTCCCTAAGCTATTGATACCTGGGCATATAGGCATCAGGGGACTCTATAAGCTATATAAACTAAATGTCTCCTATGTGCGCTACGGAAAAAGTTATTGGCATTACTTAGTCTAAATTTACATACAATCGACGCACATAGGAGACAATTCGATGGATAAAATCGTTAATCCTATACATATAATGACCCCGCTACCGTAGCGGGGTAGGCAAAACCCTAAGCTAAGTCATCGCGCCCAGTCAGATGCCGGTAGGTTGATACCGCGCATGCGGGGGCGCGATAACGTCACAAGTGATAACACACGATTTGACTCGCGCTCTCGCTCATCGCCTGTCTCGCTCAGATAGTGTGTGTAACTTACTGCGCAGGCGTCGAAAGCGCGCATGCGCCGTGTGTGTGATGCGTTTTAGTGCATGCGTCCTGCACATTCTCCCGCCGTGCATCACCCAGCGTCCAGGGGGTGATGCATTAAACTGACGGGCAGGATGCTCCCGCCGCTGGCTGCGGCGCGGCGTTCTCTTCTGGTGCGTCGTCTGCTGCCTGGATCACCACGATCTTCTTCGCCGGCCGTCGCAGGATGCCTCCCTGCGTTGAGACGTCCACGGTGCGCACCACACCGTCGGGACCGGGATACGTGGCGCTAATGCGCCCGCGCACCCACGTGTTACGCGGGAGCGTCCCGTCCACGATGCGCACGACGTCTCCGATGCGCAGCTCTGGGCCCCTGCTGTGGGGCTCCCGCCGGTTTCGAAGCTCGGGGAGGTACTCCCGGAGCCAGCGGGACCAGAAGGCGTCGGCGAGCTGCTGCGTCGCCCTGAGATCGGCGTGTGTGCCGAAGTTGTGGTCGGCCGGAAAGCTCGGCGCGGTGAATGGGCCCCGACCGCCCAACAGGAAGTGGTTGGGTGTCAGGGCCTCCGGGTCATCTGGGCTTACAGACACATGTGTTAACGGTCGACTATTTACCGTAAGTTCCACCTCGGCGAGTAATGTTGCCAAGGTTTCTTCATGCGGGCTCCTCTCGTGGAGCACCGTTGTCAGGGCGGTCTTGACCGACCGCACCAGCCTCTCCCAGGCGCCGCCCATGAATGGCGCGCCCGGGGGAATGAAGCGCCAACGTATCGCCCTCCGCGACGCCTCTTGTTCGGCGCCGGCAAAGAGAGTGTTGCGCAGTTCTCGTTCGGCGCCGTGGAAGTTGGTCCCGTTGTCGGACCAGATCTCGGCGGGGCTTCCTCGGCGCGCCGTCATGCGCCGGAGTGCCATGACTGCACCCTGCGCGCTGAGCGAGTGCACCACTTCTAGATGCACCGCTCGTACTGTTAGACATGTGAATAGCGCTATGTAGCGCTTTTGATTACTCCGGCCCACAGTGACTGTGAGCGGGCCGAAGTAGTCGAGACCTGTATACGTAAATGGTCTGTGGTGATGTGCCAACCGACAGGGTGGCAGGTCGCCCGTTACAGGCTGCGGCGGAGTCGCCGCCCTCTGGCGGCATTTCAAGCAGCCCCGCAGCGTTGTCTTGACGGTCGGGCGCAGGCGCAGGATCCACCGCTGCTGTCGACAGCAGTTGACTGTGCTCTCGACGCCGGCGTGATGTTGCTCGGCGTGAATGTGCTCAATCCACAGTCTCGTAGCCCGATGTTCGCCGTCGACGACCGGAGGGTGCTTCAGGAGTTCGCTGACCTCCGTGGCGGCTGAAATGCGGCTGTTTAAGCATATAATATTGTTAATTAATATTACACTTAATGAGTGTAAACGGCTGTCCCGTGGCACGGGTTTTCCTTGCGCGAGTGCGCGCAATTCTTCCACGAAGGCGTTCTGTTGGCTCGCCCTTATGATGAGCTGTTCGGCTTCGTGTTGTAGTTCGGCCGAGAGGGTAGCATACCTGTCCTGTGATGATGGCGTGTCCCTCTTCGGTGGTGTTCTTGCGGCGTTAGTGCGCCGCCAGTCCGGATCCTTCGGCGTAGCGGCCCGCGTTCGTTTGTAGTTGACCGCGTTGCGCCGTCGCCGGAACATGTCGACCGCTTGCAGTGTTCGAGCGGTCGCCCTCAGGTACCGGCTCCACTTAGAGAACCGGTTCACGTCGGGTAGGGCTTCGGAGAGCCGCGGCTCTCGATGTCCCGAGGCGATGGCCCCTACCCTTTCCTCACCTGTCGGCGCGGCTGTGTTTCTTTCTTCGACGGGCCATAGGTCGGGTGGGTCCCGGAGGAACTCCGGTCCGTTGAACCACCGGTGTTGCTCGTCGAAGCCGTCCGGTACGTCGCGCGTAGCGTCGTCGGCGGCGTTGTAGCGCGTAGGCACCCACCTCCACTCGCTCGTTTGCGAGTGCTCTTCTATTGCGGCCACACGATGAGCGACGTACGGCTTGTACGATCTGGATCCGGTTCTGATCCAGCTCAGCGTGGTCCTACTGTCCGTCCAGTAGGTCGTGGAGTCGGGCCGCCTTCCGTGTTCGTGTTTGACAGCGGCCGCCATGCGCGCGCCGAGTACCGCAGCCTGTAATTCAAGACGCGGTATCGATGTTACTTTGAGCGGGGCCACTTTGGCTTTCGCCGTTATTAACGTTACCGTGACCCGCCCGTCTTCCTCTTCGGCGCGCCAGTATAGCGCGGTCGCGTAGGCCGACTCGCTGGCATCGGTGAAGACGTGTAGCTGCAATCTCCCGGCTCGAGTGTAGCCTGGGTAGCAGCGCGGCACGGATACGCAGCTCAATTTCTTTAGGTGCGCAATCCAGCTCATCCAGCCGGCGGCTATGTCGCCGTCGAGTGGCTCGTCCCATTCTGTGCCGCGTCTCCATACCTCCTGTAAAAGCTGCTTAGCCCTCACGGTAACTGGGGATACAAGTCCTAAAGGATCAAATAAGGACATGATTATTTTTAGCGCCTCACGCTTGGTGGGCGCTTCTTGCCTTAACAAGCTTGGCGGTATGCGCGCCAGATCTAGGTTGAAGCCGAGTCTGTCTTCCTTAGGTCTCCACATGAGGCCCAGTACTCGCTCCGCCTTTTCTATATCCACCTCTTCGTGGTGGCTCGTTGATTCGCCGAGCGCTTCGAGCAGCTCAGGCGAATTGCTTGTCCATTTTCGCAACTCAAAATGCGCTTCGCGATGAATATCGCGCACCTGTTGCGCGATCATTATCGCGCTATCTATGTCCGGATAGCTGTCGAGGTAGTCGTCCATGTAATGTTTCCTCTTAATTGCCTCGACGGCTTCCGGATGTGAAGCTCGAAACCTCTCCGCGTTGCGATTCATTACATATATCGCGGTTGCGGGAGAGCTAGATGCACCGAAAATGAGTACCTTCATTCTGTAGGCTTCCGGCGGCTTGTTGTCTCGGCGGTCCGCCCGCCAGAGATATCTCAGGGCGTCGCGATCTTCCTCGCGTAGCCCCACCTGCATAAACATCTCCGTGATGTCTGCGGTTACGGCGACAGGATGTTCCCGGAATCGCATCAGGACGCCGGGAAGAGGCTGCAATAAGTCTGGACCTGTTAACAAGTTATCGTTTAAAGTTGTTCCTTTGGTTTTGGCCGCTGCGTCGTGTACGACCCGTAGTTTGTCCGGCTTCAGCGCGTTGAATACCGCAAAGTGCGGCAAGTACCACGTTCTAGACGCGTGGGAGGTCGCCGGGGCTGGCTCGGCGTATCCCTTGTCTATTAGGGCCTTCATATGTTCGTCATACCTTGTTTTTAGTTCGGGGTTCCTGTCCAGCTTATTTTCAATGTTGTGCAGCCTTTTCAACGTGTTGTCGTAGTTATTCGGGAGCTCGATATTTTCAGACTTCCATAGGAGAGATGTGACGTATTTGCCGCTCGGTTCTCTCGTCGTGTTGTCCTCCAGGATTCTCAGCGCCTTTTCTCCGGGGTCGCTATTCGGCCTGCGGGGATCTATAAACATGTTGTCGGAAAATATAAATTGTTTCACAAGCTCTTCCGTTCGTTCGTCGGCCGTTGTTTGACCGACGAAATTCACCCTGTGACCTAGGGCTCGGGTCCGGCTCCCGTGTACCACCCAGCCGAGTGGTGTGAGCGAGGCGACCGGTTGGTTCCTCCTTCCGGACCGCGTTTTGGATGCCAGAAGCAAATGCCAATTATCTTGGCCTATTAAAAGTCGGGGTTTTGCCTCCTCCGCGTGTGTCGCGGGTAAGAGGTCCTTTAAATGCGCGCAATCTCGTAACGCTTCGTATGGAATGCGTTGCGCCGCCAACCGTAAGTTGTCGACGGTGCGCGCCTCGATGCGTTGCTGTCCCCGACTTCCCTTTATACTAAACCTGACGCGACGTGAGTTGTTGCGCGTGGTTTTTTCCCCGTCGTAAGTCACTATGTGGAGTGGTTCGTCCGGTCCCTCCGCGCCGATGTCCTTTGCCAGCTGATGGTCGATCAGGCTGACCGTGGATCCGTCGTCGAGTAACGCGAAGGTGTGAGCCACTCCTGCTGGTCCTGAAATGCGTACCGGGGCAATCTTTAAATAGGATACCTGTGGTGTCCAAGCCGAGTTAACGACCTCCTTGTTGTCGTTATCGTCGGTGTTCCTGCTCCGCTTGTCGGAGTGCAGCAGCCTATGGTGGTAGTGTTCGCATCCGTTTGCGTCACACTTCCGCGGCTTGCAGGCGTGTTGCTTGTGCCTAAGCTTCAGGCATCTAAAACATAAGCGATGTTTTTTCGCTATGTCCCATCGTGCGTCGATGGCGGCGTCCCGAAAGCGGACGCATTCGCTCATCGAGTGTGCTTCCTTTTCACACACACTACACGTGGGTTTCGCTTTCTCCGCTACGGCAGCGTGAATGCGTTGCCGTCGTGGTTGTTCGCCGCCGCTTTGTCTCACCGGGGTTTTATCCACGATGATTTCAGGCGCTGCGAACGGGCTACAAAACTCGGCTTCCCGCGTTATGAACCGGCTAAACTTTAGTAAATCGGGCTCACCTCTGTGTTGTGCGGCGGCGAACTCGTACCACTGCCTTCTCAGCGTTGGAGTTAACTTCTCCATGACGGCTTTCGTTACCTCCGGATTGTAGAGGTAGAAGGCGCAGTCGAGCGCCTGTAGAGTTCCCACGACGTTTTCTATTTTCGTGCTGAAGGTGCAGATGTCTCGTGGTGAATCGGTGAGGCGGGGCAGCGCCCGGAGTCGCTCGATCTCGGCCAGCGCGATCGAGTCCGGACGCCCGAACCGCGTCTCGAGTGTTCTCAGCACAGCGCTCGGCTCAGCGTTGGTGATGAGCAGCCCTTGTACTGCTTCCTTGGCGGCGCCGCGTAGGCTGCGGCGCAACCGGGACATGTTCTCCAAAGCTGTAAAATAGTTAGCGGATTCATGATAAGCGGCTCTATATGTAAGCCAGTCTTGGTGTGCGCCGTTGAAAACGGGTAACTCCGAATATCTCAACGGCTGTCTATGCTGTGCCGATTGCACTGCTTGCGTTATTGCGGACGCGAGTTCTTGGTACTCCGTCCTCGGTCGCGATGCGACCAATTCCCCGCTCCGCTCTTGTTGCGGGTTCGGCGGGGGCTGCGGAGCTGCGTTGTCTCGTAGCCATGATGCTACGACCGGCGGTGGCTGCCTCGTAGCTCCGCAATCGTCGCTCCGTGCGGCGATGACAGGCGGCGGCTGCGCGGCGTAAATGTTCGTAGGTCAGGACGCTGTAGCGATCGCTGGCCCTGTCGGCTGCGCAGTCAAGTTCGGTGCCGCTGGGTTCGCTGAAAATGACATGAAATCGGGCGGATTATTTGAATCGTTATTCGTCACTGGGTGACGCGATGACGGGGGCTCGGCACTGGCTCCCGCCGGTACAGTCGCCGGGGTGTCCCAGGATACGGCAGCGATCGCTGGGTCACTATGTTCGGGTGGCGGCTGTACCCGGGCTTGCGATTCTTGTTTGGTTTCATGCGGTCGACTATCTATCGCGAGCAGTTGGCTAGTTTGTACCCAATTGTGCACGCGATGATCTTGTTCGACCTCGGTGATGACGGACTCGAGTTCGTCGTCACTCTCTTCCGCCTCGATCTCGGCTAGCCTCGCTGCTGCTAGCTCGATTTTAAGTTTGGTGAGTTCGGCCCTGGCTTGCGCCAGGCGACGCGCTTTCGTTGAACGCTTCGATGACGTTGCTGGTCGGCTCCGGGCCCGCTGTGGCGTTGGTTCTTCCGGTGCGGCGGCTGGCAGCTCCTCCGCAGCGGTGCCGGCAGCGGCGTCCCGATCTGTGGCTGTGGTGTCACGTGATTCGACAGTGTCGGTGGTCGTAACGGTGGCTTCAGTCGCTGTCGTCGCCGTAGCAGACGTAGCGGTCGCAGACGGCGCTGTAGCACTCGTCGCGGTACCTGAAGTCGCCGTTGTCGAAGCCTCTGTGGCTGACACCGACGCTGACACCGTCCGCTTTCCAACGGACCTCGTAACAGGCATTTCCCACTCACGTAGATCCGGCTCTCGAAGGACCAAAATGTAGGGTACAGCTATAGCCCGTACCTCTACTAACTATCACTGGGATTGTCGTGAGGGGAATGGCGATGCCGTGTTACGAGGTCAAAAAGGCACAATTGGAAATGAACAGCGTTTATTTTACACACACAATTATATACAGTATATACAACCGTTACAACGTCTTTGATTATCTTGCGGCGATGCGTGGCCACCCGTAGCGGCTCCGTAGGTAGCGCACCGTAGCACGTAGCAGTGAGAACAGCGGGGGCGGATGCTAACTGCATATGCTCCTTTCACTTGCAAGGCTTCTTTCTTGCAGACTTTTTCTTGCTTGAGGACTATTTCTTTCTTGTAGTTTTCTTTCTTGCTGGTTTTCACTGGCTCGAACTAATTTCTTGAAAACCGGGCTCGCTTAAGTGGTTCGGGGCTATCCCATAGGGAGAGCCCTGAATTTCAGGCCGTGTTCGGTGGCCGTTATGTACTACGTAACGCGCACATATTCACTCGTTACGGAGTAATTCGACGATTTCCCTAAGCTATTGATACCTGGGCATATAGGCATCAGGGGACTCTATAAGCTATATAAACTAAATGTCTCCTATGTGCGCTACGGAAAAAGTTATTGGCATTACTTAGTCTAAATTTACATACAATCGACGCACATAGGAGACAATTCGATGGATAAAATCGTTAATCCTATACATATAATGACCCCGCTACCGTAGCGGGGTAGGCAAAACCCTAAGCTAAGTCATCGCGCCCAGTCAGATGCCGGTAGGTTGATACCGCGCATGCGGGGGCGCGATAACGTCACAAGTGATAACACACGATTTGACTCGCGCTCTCGCTCATCGCCTGTCTCGCTCAGATAGTGTGTGTAACTTACTGCGCAGGCGTCGAAAGCGCGCATGCGCCGTGTGTGTGATGCGTTTTAGTGCATGCGTCCTGCACACTTTGTGGTGCTAAATTTGCATAGTATTTTTAAGGTCTAGTGTGAATAATATATTATGTTAGTGTGATGTAGTATAATATAAGTAGATGTAAGATGTATTAGAAGGGCAGTTCGAGTACAGTATAATAAAGGATCTATCGCCATACACACGTGTATATTAAGATTAGTATATTATAGCTTATACATAATTCCAATGTCAGTAAATTAATTGTGTGGAGAAAGGTCGTGTTCCAATGTAGGTATAAAATTACGAGTCTCGGCCTAAACTACTAAAGTAACAAACATTTAAGATTTGGTATGTATTTTAATAACATTATTTTAGCATATAATTTTATTTAAGGTTATGGAAGATGAATTACTTGAGTTTTTGGATGAAATTAAGTTAATAAGAAAATATTTAATTAAAAAAGGAAAATCAAGGTTTAAAGGTAATGTTATTAAGAATAAATTAACAGAAACGGAAAGTTTATATAAAAAGGGCATAGAATTAATTCAATTATTATGGTCGAAGAAGGGACTAAAAACTGAAATTTGTAAATCGGTAGCTTTGTTAGAAAATCAGATAGCAAATAAGATAGCGGTAGTGATAGCGAATTGTGTAAAATGAGTTTATACCCAGAACCAATCATGGATTTTGATTTTAAAACTGCATGTTACTTGATTGCGATCATGGTCGGTAACTAAAATAACACTAAGAATATTATAGAAACATTAGAAATGTATGCAGAAACGTTGTCAGAAACAGGAAGAAATATGCTTAAAAAATTGTTTTAAAAAGTAGATTAACTGAAAATGCAAAATTACGTATGTCCACTGACAATACATCTACAGATGAGCTAGCACAGATTTGCGTTACATTCTTTAAAATAAAAATCCATTTACTGCAATACAATCATAACTGCAAAGCGCAAAACAAGGTTGGCGTTCAATTGGCCAGTACGGTACAGAGTTAGAACAATTATTCACTAACCTGACGATATCGCAAGTAGATTAGATTCTCAAAGTTAGTCAGGGTAGCCGCAAGGTACAATTTTGATTTCTTGATTTATTAAAGTAAATGATATAGGTACGTACTGTGTATTCCATTATACTTATACAAAGCACATGGCATCTGTCTGCAAATCAAAATGAAGTTTAATTTTCGGTCATTTATTTTTGTATTTTACTAGCTGACCCGGCAAACGTTGTTCTGCCATATAAATTTTGTCCTTTTGGTATTTTACCAATCTTTTTACAATCATAAAACACGTATATTTCTTATAAATTAAAATAAATCGTAAATTTTTTTGCACGCATTGCGATGTGATGCATAACCAATGCAGAATGAAATGTCAAAATGACGCGACATTTCTCGTGAATAGCTTGCGCATGTGTGGATGAAAGTTTGATGTGGCGGACGTAGCGCCATCTTTTATTCAATAACATAAATAATGTCGTTCTGTTTGAAATACGAACGACAATTATATTATTTGGATATTGATCATACAAAAATAGTAAAACGGCGAAATTTATGTCAAAATATTTGAAAGAAAAATTGTATAGCGACACCCTAATCACTTAGCGATATGAAATATACTTTACGACCTATTCTCATACGTACCAAATAAAGATAAAAAAAAATTACAATCGGTCGAGCCGTTTCAGAGAAGAGCCACCACAAACACCGTATAAAATACAATACGTCAATAGAAAAGTAGAATTTTAGTCGAAACGTTCTGTGCAATGGTAAAATCAATAAAAGGTATTCTAATATTTGCCGATCCATGAGCGATGGGGGTTCGAGGACGCACAGATTAGCCGATGACGATACTGTAACTATTTCTACGCTATACTATTATAAAGTTAGAGTTGGTATTTATTGAGAGTGAGAGAGTGCATTATATGCAATCTGCGGGACCACTTTTATATAGACGTTACATTATAGCGCTGTAGGGTATTCATACCAGAATCGGAATTATATGGGGTTAATGCTTAGACGATATGTAAAGGACGAGACATGTTTGATCTTTCTGTTTTGCCTACGTATAAGAGACACATCAACACCTTTACCCCAGAAGAGAAAGGCAGAGCTGCAACGCAACGAGCGCACCCGCTTATCGCCATGTGTGTTGCGTCCCTTGATGTAATAGAGACTATCTCGCCCACACTCCCGCCACTGCAGTTCTCCTGTAAGCCAGGATCGGCAGTGGCACGCATTTTATGACACCGAGCGGTGAAGCTCAGTGAGTCTCAGGGAACACTAATCTGCCTTTAACCCGCAACGAAATTAATCAAATAGAAAGATAGGGAGGAGTTGGAAATATTAATTGTACACTTCCCTCCATAGCAAAGCGGGAGACAAAAATAATGAACTAAGGAGGTATTTTAACCTCAAGTTTAGAGACGCTTACAACAAGAAAAGCCAGTTATAAAAAATAAATGAAAGAGTCCCATCATATGAGTTATCAAATTTGATGCCAATAACAGGCAAGGCAAAAACGCCGGAAAGTATGGGCATTCCGTCTAATCTCTACAAGGTCCGTGTAGTATAGTGTACAAAATGTGCGCTCGTTTTAATTAGTATCGCGTCGCTCGTGTCACTGCACGGTCTTCAAAATAGCCAAAATGTTCGTTCAATAATTGAAAAAATATCGCTCTAGAACCAAAAAAAAGGATGAATGGATGGATGGGTGATTTGTATTCTTCTTAGCAAACCCTTTCATTTGATACCCATATTATGGACGTGCACAAAAAAAAGCTGGTCCATCATCTTGGGCCGTCCGCCATATTGGATTCAGAATGACATCACTTAGCTAACAATGCATTGTCACCCAAACTGAACGTGTGTGCAAAATTTCAACACAATCGGTTGACATAGTTACACACATACATACATACATTGCAAATTAAAGCTTATAATAATGAAAGTGGCTACTTCATGAACGCTATTTTTTACACGCTTTATATTAGTTTCACTTGTATGTTTGTATGTTTGTAACTCTCCGACTCCGACTCCTTTAGGCGCGATTTTGACCCACTTTAAACGGTGTGATTTTATTCAAGCTGTGTAGGTTTGTCGAGGACCGATAACAATACACTAATTTGGTAAGATTATGCCATTATTCAATTTGCAAAATAAGATTTTTGACAATTTATATATTTTTTGTGACATTTTTTGGACAATAGTAGAACAGAACTAAAAAATTAAAAATAAATAATAGTTTAAAAAACTAAAAAACACGCTTTATAGAAAATCCAACTAAAAAATAGAAAATAAATTTGAATTAAGAATAGTGTAAATAAGAAATAAATGTATTTTATTGTAAAAAAAGCGTGGGGTGCATGGTGACAATAGTTATAAATATTTTGTTGACAGATAATATGAGTAGATGTATTATATATCATTTTGATAATATCTTAAAAAGCACCCCACGCTTTTTTTACAATAAAATAATTATTTTTCTTATTTACACTATTCTTAATTCAAATTTATTTTCTATTTTTTAGTCGGATTTTCTATAATGCGTGTTTTTTAGTTTTTTTAATACTTACAACAGTGAAGCGACTTGCTCTTTGCCACCGATATTAATGGCGTGTTTACACTGTTTAGTGCTTTACAAAAATAGTTTATTTTAATACACAAAATATACATTTAAACGACTGGGTATAATACGAAATGTTGAGGAAAAGTAATAAATCAGCGTGTAATCGATTAAAACTTGTTAATTAATTAAATCGATTGTTATAACAAATAGAATCGCTAACGCATTAGGGCATCACCAATTGATTAATACCCGAACCCAATATCCAATTTTGAATGTAATAATTTGTTAATATTTGATTTGAAACGTTGTCGAATGTGGATTAATAATCGCTAAGATTTTATCCAGCTTATAACGGCATTTATTTTAGGAATGTTTATTTTTCATATTTTCGTCTTCAAATCACAGCTCGATTCCAAATAGTGGGGCATCTATATCCGATTCCCCCAATCCTAGTCGATACATACCTAAGTAGAAGCGACACCAATCACCATGAATGGATCGCAAATTATTACACAACACTGCGCTTTGTCCTGCAGGGGACATTACACGTTACTCAAAGCCGATTTATAAACTACAAAATGAAGCACATTTTATAATTTCATCTCGTGGGCCGCTCCCCTACTTAATTAAAATGTTGTTCCTTCAAGAACTTGTCTGAGGCACCCCGCTATTACACGCATGTACAGTCAGCAGCATAAGTAGATGAACAAATTCAAAACTTCAAATTGCCTACACACTTTTGTGTTCTTACTAACCTTGTTTTTCTCTTCACAAAAATAAAATAAAACAGATTTA
This sequence comes from Sphinx pinastri, assembly GCA_947568825.1. Lineage (NCBI taxonomy): Eukaryota > Metazoa > Arthropoda > Insecta > Lepidoptera > Sphingidae > Sphinx > Sphinx pinastri. Next base: position 1,742,628 of record OX387614.1, on the reverse strand, counting down.
CTTTACTTCAAACGAAGAAAAAAAATGTTTCAGTTTAACTTAACGCGTATATAGGCGATTTGAAATTTTGATTTTGTACAGATATTTATGCTGCTGACTGGACAGTCAGCTGCAATGATGTATTTACTAATAAAAATATAAAGTTCTGAATCATCAAGTTGTGCAATACAAATTGATTAATAAAAAAAAAAATGTGTTTGTGATTAAAAAAAGTTAGGTCTTGTTTTGTTCTCAATTTTTAATATAATTAACCAAATTATCACTTAATTATTTTAAAGATTTTAAGTTAGAAAAGGCTGTTTTTGACAGGTCTGTGTTTTTAGGGGAGACCTATGTTCAGCAGGGGACGTCATGTGGCTGATGATGATGATGATGATGGTAGGAAGAACATGAGAATCCTCTATTTTTTTTTTTTTTTTTTTTTTTTTTTTTTTTTATTGTTGCTGCAACGTGGCGATCTGTGTAGACACAATAAGCCATTGGGTTGTGATTTTGTGTTCTATGGCATTAGTGGCAGAAGGGATTTCTAAGAATCCCTTTCATGCAATCTTGTCGAATCTTGCGGTTAGCGTGGGGACGCTATGCCTTTTTAACCGAGAATGTGTGACACTTCCTGTGCCTACTAGTTTTGATGCCAGTTCATTAACGTGACTTGATATTCTCCTCTGATAGGTTTCACTATATCTAGCGACCTCTTGTTTGACGGTGTTAATTTTTAGATCTTCCTGAATGAATTTATTACTCACGTAATAGGGGATGTTTAACATAGCTCTTAATGTCTTGCTCTGAAATCTTTCAAGAATCTCTATGTTGCTATTGCTAGCAGTGCCCCACAGCTGAATACCGTATGTCCAAATCGGTTTGAGGATGGTTTTATAAATAGCAATTTTACTTTCTTGTGACAAACATGATTTTCGACCCATCAGCCAGTACATCGATCTGAATTTCATGTCCAGTTGTTTGCGCTTGGTCCAAATGTGCTTTCTCCAGGTGAGTCTGCGATCGAGGTGCATACCCAAATATTTGGCATCTTCGGCCTGGGGAATATCTTCATTATGGAGTTTTATTGGCGGACAGGTTTGCCTTCTGAGAGTAAAGGTTACATGAATGGATTTTCCCTGATTAACTTTGATACGCCATTTGTCTAGCCACTTTTCAAGTTCATAGAGGTGAGTTTGTAGATTGGCTGACGCTACTTTAGGGTCTTCATGTACCGACAGTAGAGCTGTGTCATCCGCATAGGTGGCAGTTACAGTATCAGAGCGCGTGGGTAAGTCAGCAGTGAATAGCAAGTATAATACAGGACCCAGTATGCTTCCCTGTGGCACCCCTGAGAGAATTTCGTTTAAGGGGGTAACTTCATTGTTTACCCTTACTTCAAAGCATCTCTTATACAGATAAGATTCTAAGATTGGGACGAATGAGTGGGGCAACAGCTTTTTAAGTTTGAAAAGAAGTCCTTCATGCCACACTCTATCAAACGCCTGACTAATATCTAAGAAGATAGCGGAGCAGTACTGTTTGCATTCTAGGGTACGACTTATAGTGTCGGTAATACGGTGTACCTGTTCAACAGTTCCATGCTGCTCTCGGAAGCCAAACTGATGAGGAGGAATAGATTCCGGTAGGAAATTATGCATCCTGTTTAATAGTATTTTTTCCAGCAGTTTACCCAACACCGAGAGCAGGCTTATTGGTCTGTAGGAGCTTACCTCATGCAACTGTTTGCCTGGTTTGGGTATCATTATAACCTGTGCTATTTTCCACTGAGCAGGGTAGATGGCTAATCTTAAGCAGGCATTGTAGATTGCTGTGATGTGGATCACGCCTTTTCTAGGCAGCTGCTTGAGTAGTTTTGCGTCTATTAGGTCATAGCCTGGTGATTTTCCCTCCCGTAGTTTTAAGATTTCTCTCCATGATCCAGAATCCTCTATGATGCAAAAAATAGGTTACGACATAGCCCGGTTCACTGTGGTAGGTGTTATGAATAGACCGGCCCCTAGTACCTGATGAATGAAAGACTACACATTTGGAATTCATTTACAACAGTTTGTTTTGATGATGATGAAGTAAAGCAAATATAAAAACACTACATTTAACAGGCAAAAGATTTTTTATGAAATTTAATTTTTTGTTATGTTATTGTAGGTAATAACTGTTGTACATACAGTCCCCCTCAATAAAATACATCACCCAGTACACACTAACCAAAATAAAGCAACATCTATAGATCAAATAACTACCCCGTGATTGAAGTTCAGGGTCGGAAGCGAGACGAGGAAGGGGAGACACTAAATCAATAAAATTATCTCCGTGGGCCGCGTACCGTCTGGTGCTCTAAACATAATGTTAGCTATTGGCAAGTTTTGTTAAATTAATTTATGAGTAAGTATCAGTTAGGAAAAAAGTCGTGAATGTGGGATATTTTTTTAATATTGGGTGAGTAAACTTTTGTTCTTTGGAACTTTTTATTAGTCGTAGTCATTATGGTCTATTCGTATTAAGAAAAATGTGACTCATCGTTGTTAGTCATTATCTATAGGTACTAATATTATATTATAAAGAGGAAGCTACATTACTCCTGAGTGCTATAGGCTACTTTTTATCCCGGGAAAATATTTTTATCCCGGAAAATCTTTTTCACGCGGGCGGATTAATATTCCAATACTTGTTAGATTTTCTTAGTACGAGTTCTAATAAAATAATGAAGAAGATTAAGCATTAAAAACGTATTCATAACTTTGGTTTTAATGAATATTTTTATAAAGCTGATAAGACACATGAAACTACACTTTTTTGTAAAATATTTCCTTTACGATTATAAATCAAATCCAGTTTTTGGGGACTTGATTAATTTTATCTGATTTTTTTATCGAATGATATAAGTTCCATTAAAAACTGTATTATATTTGTCGATAAGCATTTAGTGGCGTCCTTGCAACTGTTACTCGCTTCATTAGAGGCCTTGTCGACGTAGCTCGTTTTCAACAATAAAATTTAACTCAATAAGTATATTATTCTTTGCTGTTCTAATACAACTCGTAAAAATCATATACGTGGGAGTTAATCAACATATTGTGAACAGTTGTTAGTGACATCGTCATTGCTGTCACACGGCTTCGTTAAACACAATTCAACGTTTGGCGTTCTGGGGCCTTCACTAACTCCTATATTGATAAACAATTGTTATCAATATAGGATCTATGTCGTGATTTACACACATTGCAAACCTTATGGGTGTTACCAAAGAGGGTGTTACTATAATACCGGCGCGCTATGATGGCTGTTTTGACAGATTAACATAGGGAGGTGAAATCTCAATTCGGTATCGAAAAAAATATACGTAATCAAATGCGGGTCGCATCTAAAGTTTTTAGATTTATAACTAGTATTGGAATTTGGAACGGCTAGCTGATTAAAAAGTTTTAATAAATTGAATATAAAAATGCTTACGAACGCTACTTTGCTCGGATATTGTCATTTTTTATTTACTATGACAAGGTTCCATCTCACTCTCATCGCACGCGGATTTCAATACTATTCACAAGTGACAAGCCTGGATAATTTTCTGCTGGGATGTAAAGTCGACAGCATAAAACACTTGAGCGTAGGTAATGGAATAGTAAATTATTTTTTTACCGATAGTCTATATAAAACTCAGACGATGAAGCGGTCTAAAAAATGTGACCGTTGATAAATTTCATACTATACCTAATTTTCTCGGGTTTGTACACTCGTAAAAAAACCTACTTAGATTTCTTCAGTAAATTTAAAGTTTGTTTGCAGGTTGTGGCTTGTCTTCTATGTTAGATATATTTTATTAGCTGTGGTTGGCTGTAAAAAAGTTATGGTTAACAATTTCTTTGTGAGTTTAAATCAAAAATCCCCTTCGTTCATTAATAATGTTGTGTATAAAATCTTTTATCAAATAACTACATAAAACAATTTGTTAACAGGTATAAATACGTAGTATTCTTATTATCGTAATATTATTAAATATACTAATAATTAACTAATTTTTGTCGAAACAAATACAAAAGTCGTGAATAAGTGGCCCATGATAAAAGTAAGTATCTAAAGAATAACTTTGTGAGTACAAATGAATACGCTACAAATAATATACAAATTTATTATTTCACCCCTCGTGTCCATCGCCCCACTTTATTTACTTTTTAATCCTTTGTACCGGATTTCAATCAAAGCGTAGATATTACATTAATATACCGAGGGGAGATAGAAATGGGGTCCGAATTGAAATCACAACCTTGAACTCAAGACAGATGTATAGGTTGAAGGTCGCGCTGTCTCGCGTATCCTCTTTCGTCCCCTTAATTAAAGGTGAGTGCTAGGGGAGACCGGGCATTTCCGCAGAATAAAACCTAAGTCAAGCGGCGACAACACATGGTATTACGTACAAGCAGGAAATAGATTTGTTTGTTTTATATCATATTTTTCGGTAAGCGACTCGTTATTATTACAAATATAATACTGGCGAAGCTTCTAATTGGAGTTCGGACACACGTTTTTTTTTAATTATTAAATTGGGGCAATAATATGTAAATTATAAAGCTTTGAAATTTGGTGGAAGGGGTATTAATCAAATAACAGTAATATTACATTGTGACGTCACCGAGAGTCGCCGGCCATAATGCTGCGTGCGTGCGTAAGAGAAAGCGCGATATCCCCTCCACGTCCCCACTTTTGCTCACAACAATATTTCAAATATGAATAACTGCATTATTTTTCATCCAATTTTGATGCTGATTTTACAGAAGAATTTGTTTTTCGTAATACTTTCTGTTACATATAAAATAATTTACAAAATCAAACATAGGAAACTACCCTATTACCTGAAATTTTACAATATGTACAACGTGGCAGCGCTTATTAATAATTAAATCCCATTCGCTCTCTGTACATAAACAAAACCCTATGTCTGTACATTAATAAAAATAATAAAAAGAAAGTAGGTGACTAGAGAGTAATAGAACACGAATCAGCGATTTTTAAATTTTACACCCGTTTTTACTTTGTTAGTTGTCTCCAAAACTTATAAACGGATTTTCCTGTAGTTTTTACATGATAGAGTATAGGGAGCAGAATATTAGGCATTGTTTCGGTTTATTTAAAATCGGAATTCGTTAAAAAGTTGTCCTAATTTTAAGGTGTTTGCAATTTATTTTAAATCTTTTCAGGCTCTAATAGATCTAACTCTACGTAGAAAGTAGTGGGCACAACTAATAAGTGACTTAAATATAGATTCTCTTCTCTCAACTTTATAACTTTGACCCTCTGCTAAAAATATTAGCACAATAACTATATATATATATATATATTTTATTGCATAATTACATTTTAGTATATCAACGGAAAAATGTTAAGCCATCAGTAATGAATAACAAAAAATCCCTACACGCCTTAAAGAATTAAAAATATCGGAAACCGGTGTTTAAGTTCGGATAACGTAAAACCTTTCATCAAAATAAAACAGGAGTAGGCAACAAGTGTCCACCGCGCCGCGCAAATCCGATAATGCAATTGGCGGACATGTCGTGACGTCGCATCGATTCGTCCGCTTAGTTTTTTTCGCTCTGACCGTAATCGAATATAAAATCGTCGGTTTTAGGCTTTTGCATTGCTGGATGAACTGCATGATAAATTAAATTCCTTTTATTAATAGTATGTTCAGAAAAGCCTAATAGTATGAATGTATATCAATATTATTGATTATTATTATTCACAGTATACTTAGACTATTAATCGTGAGTTACTATGTTCGATTACCAGGTCAGGCAAGTATTATTAGTGTAAATTGTAAATTGCCTGGTCTTATTTGTATTGAAAGATGATCATTTCGGACTCCAGCATATCCAAAATAATTGCAATATTTTTGCGGCGTCTAAATTCTGTCAGTCACGATCAATTGTCTGAGTGTTCGTGCGATGAGCCCACACTCAGAGCTATAAATTATTATCTTTTAACCCATAAGTGATACAATGTTATCATTGCCATGCGATAAAGCTAGATAACGGCAATAGGGCGTAGATTATAAATAACAAAAGATAAAACCGACTTGAAAACCGCTATAAAGTACAAACCAAAAAATAATCTAACTTTGTATTCGCTTAGTATATAGGTCCGTATATTTGGAGTCAGTGCCTAATTTAAATTGAAAATTGTTTTCGTATATTTATTCGTGTATTTCCTTAGTTTAGCTGGCAATTTGAATTAGGCAATGACTCCAAGTGGACGATAGCCTAGTTGGGAATGGAACGGTCTGGCGATCCAATGTCTGGAGGTTCAAAACCCAAGGCACACACCTCTGACTTTTCGAAGTTAAGTGTGTATTGTTTATCAATTATCGTTCGCTTTAACGGTGAAGGAAAACATCGTGAGGAAACCTGCATACCTGAGAAGTTCTCTATAAGAATTTCTAAGATGTGTGAAGTCTGCCAACCTGCACTAGGCCAGCGTGGTGGACTAAGGCCTAACCCCTCTCAGTAGTAGAGGAGGCCCGTGCTCAGCAGTGGGCAGTATTTAATACAGGGCTGATTGCATTGCATTGCATTGCAATGACTCCAAATATACTTATGTACTAAGCGAATATAAAGTTAGATTAATTTTTAGCTTGTAGTGGTTCTGAAGTAGGTTTTATTTTTTGTTATAAAGTTTTTATTTATTGATTTTTTGTTAGTTAGCTATGAAATAGTGTAACCAATACATCATCAATATACGATTGCAGCATTCGCGGGTCATCTGCTGTTAGTTATTGAAGAGTTCCATTGTCTATCTCCGAAGATCTTCATCAGATCCTAATAAATTATATACTAAAAGCTTCCCTGACAAATATACATTTGAATAACGAAAACCCCATACAAATCGGATCAGTAGTTTTCGAGAAACTCGCGACCATACAAACTTACATACATACATACGGATCGAATAAAGAACCTCCTTTTTTTGAAGTCGGTTAATGAATCGCCGACATGTTTCAAATACTACTGAATCGTGCTGCAAACTACGTACATATTATAAAACAAAGTCGCGTATGTCTGTCTGAACGCGATAAACTCAGAAACTATTGACCGGATTACGATTTAATTTGGTAGGGAGATAGTTTGAGAGCCTGGAAAGGACATAGGCTTTTCATCCCGGGAAAATATATACTAGTTATAAATATAGGAATGTGTGCGCTGAGAGCATCAAAATTACAAATCGCCTATATACGCGTTAAGTTAAACTGAAATATATTTTTCTTTGTTTTAAGTAAAGTAAATACCTTTTGTTTTATTTTTGTGAAGCGAAAAACAAGATTATTAAGAACACAAAAGTATGTAGGCAATTTGAAATTTTGAATTTGTTCATCTACTTATGCTGCTGACTGTACATAAACGCGCGATTTTAGCTTCTTTAGAAATTGTCATGTGCATAGCCCCTAAATCAGTCACACGAGCTTATTGCCTTTGCAATGCAATGCAATCAGCCTTTAGTCCACCACGCTGGCCTAGTGCGGGTGAAAATGCGTGTATCGGAATGAATCGGGTTTTTTTTTATTAAAACTGCCTTTATTCTGTTCGCCGCGCCGTCGAAATGTATCGCTTGTTTGATATTATTCGATCGTATTTTACTTTAGGCGCAATTTGGCATGTCAGGATAAAAGGCGTTGTTGCGAAAAGTTAAAAATCAATTCCATTATCGCTTGTGTATTTTTGGTATAATTTTTTTTATACTTAGTATACCTACTTTAATAACCTGTCATGTTACACAAATAACTACTTGCGAAACTTGTTTTTATCTCATGCAACTAAGTTTTCATATAAAGTCTGTACCATTTATGTATCAGACGTATAATCAAAGCAGCTTCATCATATATTAATTTCCCAAGCACCAAACATTACAAGCCAATTAGACGTATGCATCGGATTACCTACCTACACGGTGGGAGTGCGGTGAACGTTCATTAAAATATTATTATAATACACTTAATTTTCTATTACGAATTCTATAGTATTGTCTTAATCCGCTTATGAGTTCAGAGGAAACCTGAGGCCATATTTTCATCATAAAACAACCCTTTCCTCAGTGGCGTAACTACACCCGTGAAGGCCCGTGCAAATTTCATGGAATGGGACCTCTCGCCGGTGCAATTCCGACCACCTTTTTTTAGGTCCTCTTCCTCTCGGGCCAGGAGCCCCCTGAAGCCAGGGGCCCGTCGAATTTTGCCATGCCACCCTGTAGTTACGCCACTGTCTTTCCTTGCTGATAAACATTTTATTCAGTTTATATTATGAATATTATATTTAGTTCGTCAAATAAACTGCCTCGACTGCCTCGGTGGCGTAGTTGTATTACGGTACGACTGCAATGCTGAAGTCTCGGGTTCGATCCCCGGATCGGACAAAGTAATATTGAGTTTTTCTATTCAGTATCAGCCCGGAGTCTGGAATTTGTGCCCGTTATGGCGATAGGCTCGCCCCCTATCACATCATGGGACGGAATAACGGCGAAAAATGGGTGCACTAGTTGCGCCTCTGCCTACCCCTTCGGAGATAAAAGGCGTGAGTGTGTGTGTGTTCGTCAAATAATTCGAAAAAATACCGCATGTAATTACTCCTGAAAAGATTATTAGTTATCTAAATAATATGTGTCGCGACGTTCGCTGCTATATGTGGCACCGGCCTAAATCCACTGAAGCGCTCGTCATGTTTGACATGATCCAAACATTCTTTACCGCCAATGCATGAACATATTATGTTATGAGAACTTTGAGTATACAAAACACAGATCTAGTAAGTCAATAAAATTGAATAACTTGAAGCAATTGCTTAGGAGCCGTTGTTTCAACCGCGGTCAAGTAAAGTTATAGATAATTACACTGGCGAATTGCAGTGATGGTTGGTTTAATCATTGATGTATAAAGGGTTTTTTTTGCATAGCAATGGGTGTAATACGACTGTAAACTGTACCTAACCACGGTTGAAAAAACAGCCCCTTGTTGGTTACAAACGTGCATTTGATTCGAGTGCGTTCAACCAAACAAACAAACTCTTCAGCTTTATAATATTAGTATAGATAAGCGCATATTGGTAAATAATTTCATTACAGTGTGTGCAAGTTTGTCGTCCGTAGCCGCTGTGATTAATCAACGGGACCTATAAAACCATGTATGCGAACGTGAATTTATCACTGACGTCCAACACATTTTTTTGTAGACGATCTTCATATTTTTCTCAACGAGTAATTTCATTTCATAGTAGCCTGTCAATAGGGAATATGCATACATTTTTTTTATTTGTTTAATCCAGTCTTTACTTCGTTATAATAAAGTAAAAAATATAAATATTGCTGAAAGTGTACTAATTATTTTTTAAATTAATATATAAAATATCGATTAAATTTGACGTGTTTAAACGCCCCCTTTTTTCCCGCGCTTCGGATGACGTCACAGATCACGTTCAGTGTTATTTACTGTATGCATAGAGAGTTATGATTGAAGGTTTTTCAGTTTAAATCGCTGTTAAGTTATGGAAGAAGCTAAAAAACCATTTTATAGATATTGCATGGTACCAATGTGCCAAAAAACTATTAGAAGTACACCAGATAAAGTGTTTTTTTCTGTTCTAAGAGATGCGAAAATATGTAAACAATGGTGTTATTTTATGAGAAGCGACAAAGTATCTTCAATATCGCGTTTACGCTGTTGTGCAGATCATTTTAATGTAAGTATATTATATTTTGACAGTTAAAATGGTGTGAATTGGTCAGAAGTAAAAATAAAAGTTGGAAGAAAACTCAGTAGAGCATAACACACAAAAAATATTCGATTTGTCATCTATTTCGTTAGGTATCTATTTTTCCATCAAACACTTCACACACACAACATTCATTAAAATCGATTAAAATCTAATAAAGTTAGGTGAATGTTAACAACATTTAAAGTTATGTTTAGGTAAGTATTGCTGTGTGCACATATGCATAATAACCGATTTAATAGATAAAAAATATCATATATTATAATAATTACTTTTCCACTTTTACTCCTTTGACCGAGGTGGCCGTAAAATCATGATTTGATGCAATATATGTTGTCATCATAAAATGATATACTTATTTTGGTAGATGATCCGGTTGTGCTTTGACAAAACCACTTTCTGACACTGTTCTTAATAATCCCTAGTATCATTATGTATCAAAATCGCACTAGGTAATAGAAAACACTACAGGAATTTAAATAAAAACAACTTTTCTCTCAAATACGACTAGCAAAGTATGAATATAAATCCCATAACGTGCTCTGTGACGTCACTTTACGTTTCGACCAATGGTGATGCGTTTCGTGAATTTATATTTCGCGCGCATAATTTACGCTTTTTGAAAAAAGTTTTATGCCATTAAATGCAAACTAAACAAGAAAATAATGGTTTAGGAGTAACATCAGGACCACAAAGTATCGAGGATAAAATAATCAAGTTAATTTAAATCACTTGTATATTCCCTATTCTAGAAAGAACAGCTGTTTCCAGGACTTGAAATTACGTTAGCCTATACACCCGCTTTGTTTCCTTGAAGCAGTGTGCAGGGACTAGCATTCCAATGCAATTATAATATAATTAGAAGCCAATGTTAACTGCCAATGTATCGAATGTCATACTGCCTATACGTATTATTTAAAATGATTCAATGCACAATTGTTACCTTTAAAACATAAGCTGTATTATGTAATAATGTTGCAATGATGTAGGTATTTAGTATAAACTACATTTGTAAACGTGGGTTAATGCATCATGAACGCCAATATATTTTTATTTGGTTGCTTCCCAATAGTATTTTATTTATATCTTAGGGCTACATCCATGCATGCATTAACCCGTGTAATAATAATACTGTAAAATAAACATTTAAAAAAAATTAAGAAAATCATGACAATTGATGACGAAAAAATTAAGCCCAGAGTTTCTTTCTGCCTTTCTTCTTCGGGTCGTCGTCGCTTAGGTAGCTAGTGAAAGGCTGGTAGGTTAGCTAGGCTAGGACCTTTTTATCCTCGCCGGCGAGGACCGTGGCGTTTCCTTTCCTCGTAATGTAAAGATATTCGTTCCCTTTCTTTTATATCAGTTCCACTTCTCCTTACCTAGCCCTATTCCCGTCCCCAATGTCCGTGTCCTCTGTACCTATCAGCCCGTGCTGGTTGTCAATTATTTAATGTAGGTACTTTAAATTATTTAATTGGTATATGTACCTTTGTTATTCGTCTATACCTTGTCATGACTTGTCATAAGTGCTTTTTAATCAGCCTATTTGATCAATAAATGTTTTTTTTTTTTTTTATTTCGTTTGGATTAAGCATTGAACCGACGAGGCGTTGTACGTTGCATGTTGCAACGAAGTTCTCATGTATGTATACGCTATTCGTTTCGTATGAAATTTTTACTTACTTTGACATCGACGAAGTCTTTGAAGTTATGAGTACGAGAACATGTCTAGTAATAAAATCAGGGACTAATATGGGCTTAAAAGCTAATATCAACGTAAATCTAACAAGAAACAAAGAATATTGCTTCTGTGCACCTATATATAGGGTTAACGTTTTAAGTAAATATTATTTTTGAGACATATTGTTTGTTATAGCGGCATGACAAAATATCTCCACTATACCTGATAGTAAGTGAAGTTGTATCCAGGAAGAGTATCGATAGATGAGGTGTGATGAGAAATGGTTAATCCCTCAGTCAACACAATTATGACGGCCTGTTCGAAACCAGATATACAAACGCTGATCTCAGAACGCGATACGCGAGCAATTATGGCGGATTTTACACTTTATATGGTGGTCGCTATGCGGGCGGATACAAATATCCTACCAATACAGAATATCTGATTATGTCTACCTAATATGTAAGATACTTATAAATATGGAACAGATAACAATATAGATGTGGAAGATAGGTATACCTATATATATATCAAAGAGAGTTGTGTTAGTTACACCATTTATAACTCTGGAATGGCTGAACCGATTATAATGTACTTTGATTTTTTGGATTTGTATCCGTTCCGAATAGCAGAATAACTATAAAAATATGGAAAAGTTCACGATCAAGGAAATTATGAAGGAAATTCATTTTTCCATGGGATACATTTCATTTGTATTTTTAAAATATGAACATGGCGTTTGGCTTTTTTTCCTTTGACAGCTGCTCCAGTTGCGCGCAGTCCCTGTGGCGGTCGCAAAGAGTATAATTATAATAATGCCATATTACCTCCTTTCATTGCATGCCGTTGCGCATAGCCGTCACGCGATTACTTAGCATCTTTTTTGAGGTTTCACCTATATTTATTTTCTTATATTTGGGTGTAGTATGGTATTATACATTCTAATTTTTTGTATTTTGTGGGTTTTATGCGTGGTGTTTTTAGACAATTTTTTTATTGCCAGTGCTTTATTCACCGCTCAACAGTCACAGACAATATAAGCCCTATGATTAGACCTATCAAAATTTGTCCGTGTCTTTACTCTTTTCCTACTTTGACATTGGCAAAATCATCGCCTGACAGCGATGGAGCCATAACTTAAAAATTGAATTGAGTTGAATTGATGTTCCACCAATTTTTATTCAGTTTTCGACCGTGTTGTATTTGAATTCGTTTTAATTAATTCTCCTCATACGATTTTTTCATCAGTGAAAAGTGAAATTAAAGAGGTGGGTTCCAACACTCGATTTGTAGTGATTGGCCGTAGGTATCGTTTAAACGACAATTTTGTCAATGTCAAGTATGTTTGTTATTGTGCGCGCATCGAAAATTAATTCATTCGATAGTATTATAAATGTTCTTCGATTAATCCAATCCATAATTTTCGTATACAGAGTAAAGTATTTGGGACTGTGTGTTTGATTTACCAATATTATTTACACTGCCGCGGTTTATAAGAATAAGAAGATCAAGTCTTTTCCATAAGGTACACGGCGGAGAAATACTTGGCCAAATCAAAAAAGTCTTTTGTGTGTTTGTAAACTTGGAAAAGGTTTATGATCGTATGTCGAGGAATAAGCTGTTGTCTACGTTGTCATTAACACATGGAACTTAGTAGTATTGTAGTATGTGTAATGAGAACTCAAAAGCCTGTAAAGGGAGCAAGAATGGCAATGGGCAATGCTGTGCGGTTGCCGACGCTTATGTTTGGAAGTGAATGTTGGTTTGGCGGAAAAAGCACAAAAGTCAAGTAAATGCACTCTTTTCGAAGTACCTATATATGAAGACACTATTGTTGGTCGCATGAGGATTAGTATGATAAGAGATAGTTATAAATTGAAGGATGATGTGATTGACTAAGATTAAAAGAAGTATGCTGATATAGTTTAGGCACATGGAGAGGATGTTGAAAGACGAGTCACGAAAGGTATTTATCGAGCGAATGTGGATCTTACGGATGGAGGGGATGCCCTTAACTGGCGAAAATATCTAAGAACTATGAATGTCGAAGAGGAGAAAGAAGTGTATCAACATCGTGGCATGCCGCGCTCAATAGTCTCTGCCTCTGTCTACCTCTGTGTATGAATGTACTATTTTATCATTTTGCTTTTTGTACGTTTATTGAGCTTAATTAAATAAATAGTAATAAAAAAAAAACTGAATTCAATTCAGCTAATAATTTGACACCAAATAATTGGCCCCGAAGCGTTCGAAGTTCGCCGGGCTAGCTAGTTATATTCATAAAAGATAATATAGATTGTTAAATACATTGCAATTTATTTCATAAAAAAAATATCTGCGTATTCGCTGAGTTATTCATATCAAGTGACCAACCAATTTGCTCGCTTACGTTTGAATAAAAAAAAGACCTAAAAAAGTTATCGCATTCGAGTCAATTTTCTAGGAATCCGATACGAAACTATACACATATTCAGAACTGCAATTAATATTCATCCGCGTTGATTGATATTTGATACTTACCTATTTTACAATAGGGAAGCATTTCCAATGTTACTCGAATAGGTACTTCACTCACATATTCTTGGTGTAGAATTTTCGAGTTGTATTCGAGCTGTTAGACGTCTCTCCGTGGTATTTTTATTAGAGACGATTCTATTGTTTAATGGTGTGGACATACAAAAGTGTCTAGTTAGGCTGATCACTCACTGAAAGTTTAGTCAAAAAGTTAACGTGTATTTAAATAAGAAAGCGCTATCCAAAATCGTTTCTTGTTTTATTGCTACTGAATGATGAGACGAGCATGCCGTTTGCCTGATGGTATGCGATACGACCGCCCATAAACAGTAGCAACACCAAACAGAACTTTTAAGTACAAAGTACTGCGCAGCACTCCACTAAGCTCGTCAGCCTAAGACATTAGATGATAAGTCTCATAATGCCCATTGACCAGTAATTACTCTAGCTACAGTATCTTTCAAACCGGAACACAACAGTGCGTGCACACTGCTGCTTGGCGGCAGAAATAGACATGCGGTGGTACATACCCAGACGGCACCTCGCATACGAGAGATCTACAACACAAAAGTCACACTCTAATGTAAGCTCCTAAATAAAAGTTAATCAAATGAGTACTATCAACATTAGACGTTATATGCGATAAATATCGAATAACATTTACTAGTGAAATAGGCCCTAAGACTGGCATAGGTTTTAGATAGTGCAGTAGCAATTAAAAACTAGTGAAAAAAATATCTGCGTTGGACGTAAAAGCGACGGAAATTGAAAAACTCCTTCCCACCTAGGTGTCGTCTGGAAAACGGAAGGAAAATTTCTAATATCATCAACATAAGACTTGTATCTGTCGGTTTATTATATTCAATATGTATGCAAATCATACATAATTAGAAAAGTCTTATTATTTATTCAATTTATTGATTTTGAAAACGTCCATGAAGTTGACTTTGTGGGGGAATTGTCAGGTGGTATCATAGCATGGTGATTCTTTGCTTGCATTCGAATTAGGTTTAAATGAAGTAAGCACTCGCTCGCTATCATATTACGGGACGAATTATATAGCAAAAGGTCGATGCCCTATTTCTTTGAGAATATTATGCCAACAAATTGACCGCTTTTATCATTGTAGAAATAATAAAATCTAATATATAAAATTCTCGTGTCACGGGGTTTGTAGTTAAACTCCTCCGAAACGGCTCGACCGATTCTCATGAAATTTTGTGTGCATATCGGGTAGGTCTGAGAATCGAACAACATCTATTTTTCATCCCCCTAAATTTTGAGGGTAGGCCACCCCTAAATTTATTTATATTATTTTTTATATAAAATTTGTTGTTTTTTTTAAGATACAACATTAAAAAATACGTACAACCCTAAATTTTCAACCCTCTACGAATAACCCCTATTTTTTAATAAATTTTAACCCCGGTCGGTAACTGATGGCTAAACAACGTTTGCGGGGTCAGCTATCCCTTGGTCACGGCATCACGCGTGAACGGCTGGACGGATTTTTTTTATGTGTTTGTTATTGTTAGGAGAAGGTTCTTATAAAAGAAAAAATAAGAAAATTGCGCGGAAAATTAGAAAATTGAAGAATACATAACCACCATATTAAAAATGTAACTTTAGCGCTTTTGACAATATAATCTTTTTTAATTCAACCTTATGGCGTTTGACATAACATTGACATAATGCGTGCTGCAAATATCGTCAAAGGGGTTGTATATATAATTCTTCTTTGCGTGTGTATGTCACTGAACTCCTAAACGGCTGGACCGATATTAATGATTATTTTGTGTGTGTTCAGGTGGATTTGAGAATGGTTTACATTATCAATTGGATCCGGTAGGTGGCGCTGTACTCGGGTTCTAAGATTTTATTTCCTTTTTAGGGCAGGACAACATTTTTTGTGTTTCTTCAGGTGGATTAGAGAATGCTTTAGATTAATAATTGGATCCGGTAGGTGGCGCTGTACTCGGGTTCTAGGATTTTATTTCAATTTTATATTCACACTTGGTAGGTCTGAGAATAGGTTGTTATCTATTTTTCATCCCCCTAAGTGCTATGGGTGGCCGCACCCCAATTTTTTTTGTTTTTTTTTTTTATTTAATGGCGTTCAAAAATACACACAACCCTAAAGGAGATGTCCGCTTTTTGTATGGGAGCTGGGCCTCAAAATTTAAACAGGCTCAAACTTTAGGGATATTAAAGGGGCAAAATATGGATCTTGAATCCATTAACAAAATATTTTTAGACCCCTCCATTTATTAGAAATATAATAAAGAAATGTCGTGGCAGAGTAACTTACAATAACTTCATTGATGTCTGTGCACAATTACAAAAAAAAAAAAACATTCGCGCCAAAGAGACTATAATACTAAAAATTCGCGCTCTTTGCATTCGCGGTTATACTGCTTCGATGTTCGATTCATGTCTCGTTGAATTTATCTGTTACCTATTTCTGTTTAAACTGACTTGGCAAACAACAGATCCTTCGATATTACACACGAGCTATGAATTACGATAGCATCGCCTTTTCATCTCGACTTCGACTTGCATTTCCTCGGCGATATTTCGATATTTGACTTGATTAGACTAGTAGACTAGTGATTTGATAAGCCACTATTGTAGCTGCATAATTGGCAGGAGGACAGTCGGAAGCTGCGCTCATGTTATGACCATTATTTGGTATCTTGGATGGGCTCGGCATCAAAGCAATATTATTCCACCTGCGCAGGTTTTAGATTGCATAATGATTCCAGAGGACATTGAAATAGAATAGATAATTGTACATAAACTATAAGAATGACTTATTTCAATTAAAAAAATTATGCTCTGAAACATATGAACCACGAAAATATTCCCATCTGGAGTTGTTATGTACAAACTTTTCAGAATTGTATCATCTATTAAATAAATAACTAACGTATTATAATATGTTTTGAATGTATTTAATATATATTCATAATGATAGCCATGGTCATAATATGCCACTGCCCTTAATTGATTTCTTCTTACTGTTAGAATGTATAGTTTTGTTTCTGTAGGTGGCATACAACCACAGATATTACCTAAACATTACTAAATATGAATATTGTGTATTAAATACATTATAACAATATTATTTGTATTTTTTTAATTTAATAGATGATAAACATTAAATAGTTTGTACTTGCATAACAATTTTAAATGATAATATTTTGCTTGTTTCATAGTTTTTAAAGCATAATTATTAGTAGTCAGGTTTTAATTTTTGAACTCACTTATTATTGAAATAATTTGGGGGTTATAATTTCATGATAAAGTATTGGTTGAGCCCCATTTCATTTTTTATGTGTAGGTTTATTGTTTTACGTGTACCTAGGTAATATACCAAAAAAATATTCCCAATTATCAGGTGCAAAACAGATGAACATACAATACATACCCATTAAAATCATAACAATGGAATAGCTATGTATTGAATTAAACACTTTTATGATATTTTAAACTCTTTTATTGTTTTATATATATGGGTATAGTGAGCGGCGAAGATCGCTTATTGGAAAAGACCAGACTGCAAAGACGAAGTTACAGGTTCCAAATGCAGACCTCGCGCGACACACCTCTCAATTTTCATAATTTATTTGTGTATTGAGAATTTATCGATCGTTTCATGGATCGGAGTCGTCAAATTGCTGAAACACCCGTGATTGCATTTGGAGACGTATCTTAGTATCTAGCATCGATATATATGGTATCTAGAGTTTTGTACACATGAACATCCTTGAAGGCGCAGTCACAAGACGTTAAAATCCCTGATGCAAAAATAATCCATAATGTTTTCTTTGATTTATTCTGCGAATTCACTTTTAGGTATATCACAGTAATTTACATGATAAAAATATTTTTAGTACTATCGAAAAGTCTCTGGAACAAAACAATCCTACGCGGGCTACGACTCATGACATCAGACATGACAGTTGATCCATTGACAAGTGACAACTGTCAACTTTACTTTTTTTTGGGTGTGCGTTCCAATATACGAAGTTTTTTATTTTGAAAACGTTAATTACAACTAATTTTAAGTGTGATTATAGGTAAAACAAAATTACATAAATCTTAAAATCGGAGGTGTTTAAAATTAAACTATTTATTGTAAAAGGCTAGTTTTTAGGAGTTCTATCCAAATATATATAAACTTTCTTGTTTAAATTTTCAGGCCCGTTTTTGGACAAGTCCTTTTCTACCTTCTTTCATCATCCCCTATCTTTTAATAGCGATATTAGTAATATAATAACTTTTAACCCCGATCGGTAACTGATCAATTATTCATTTTTTTTACTTAAATAATCTCTAAAAAGATTTTATATGGCAAAACAACGTTTCCCGGTCAGCTAGTATTTTATAAAAATCATTATTTACCTCCTTTTTATCTAATTCCAGTCGGGTTTGTTTGACGTATCGTTTCTCAGAAATTTCATTTGCCCGACATAGAAATTCAAGCCAGAATCTCACGACTTCCTGATTAGTACCGCTCCTACCGACTGCTCTATAACGTTGCCGCTGGTAGAACAATGATTCCGCCCGGATAGCGGCCACCGACCACAAGTAAATAAATAATTTTATTTAGTGTGACACCCGCCATAGTGGCCCAAGTTAGTGTGTCGCGTTCCGGGATCAGCCGGTTTATATTCGTTTTAAACAGACCGGCATAATTTTGTCGACTGACGAGAGATAATTATCATTCGACAAAATGACGCTACTTTACCTAAACCCAACTTCGCCTACCATCAGGTGTAGTGGCGTCACTTTGCCGTACACCTTAAAAAATTTAATGTGTAGGTATTAATACCTACTTACCATTATCAAATACAATGCTTTAACGAAAAGGAATCGAGGACAATCGAAGATTTTAGACTTTATTTTTCTCCCTAAGAAATAGTATTAACTTGTAGAGAACTTTCATGATGTCATATTCTAAGCGGAATTTAAACAATATTAGGGGCCGATTTAACCGCTTGCTGGTAAACTTTATTTGTCACATAAATGTAAAAGACGACCAAATACTTAGGTCACACTCTAATGTATGCATAACACGAAATCGGTCCTAAGCCTACCCGCTACCCGCTTGCTTTCAACTTCATTCATTTGAATACAACTTCGCTAAAAGAGCGACCGGCTCTCCAATTAGGCAGCCGGTCATCTATGTATAGACGGTCTTGTATTTATAATGTGATCGCGAGTGCTGTATCTGCTGACTGAAGTGAGGGGGGAAAAAAGCAATTTCACATGAGGTCAATACTGCCAGGATACTTAGTTCTTAACATATTGGTTGAATTTGGATTACAATATTTTAATAGATACAATATCTATTTAAATATTAAATATATAAAGAAAGTAGATAAGTTTATACTTTATACGAAAAATAGGTTTTTATAGTTTTATAGTTACGAGTAACCTACATGTGAATTACTTAAAAATAAGGAAATAAATATCTATTAAAGCAAAACAAATATTTTTTCAGAGTTAAACGTAAATCTTACAAATAAGTAAAGTATTTTTTAATTGTTAATGTACTTTTATGTATTCAAAGCTTTCTCTGTCTTCTTTCCTTTTACGAAGGTATTTGGTCACATCATAAATACTAGCCTTCACATCACGAGATCCATCTTTAGATATTTTATCCCATACTATAAAGGGCATATACCGCCCGGTACAAATGACGTGTTGCCGCTGCCAACGTTGACAGCAACCTGACAGAGTGCAGCGGGCAATTCCACCCTCGCCCTTCGCCGCGCAGCTATCCAAGGCGCGGTAAAGTTGTCGTGGTCAGGCTTTAGCTATTTATCTTTGGAATTAGATGGTCCCTCATCCTGTTTTCCCGGGATAAAACCTCCTTGTGTGGTTATAAAATAAATAAGAAAAAAATGTATTTTATTGTAAAAAAAGCGTGGGGTGCTTTTTAAGATATTATCACAATGATATATAATACTTCTACTCATATTATCTGTCAATAAAATATTTATAACTATTGTCACCATGCACCCCACGCTATTTTTACAATATTTTTTTTTTCTTATTATCGCTATTCTTAATTCAAATTTATTTTCTATTTTTTAGTTGGATTTTCTATAAAGCGTGTTTTTAGTTGTTTTAAATTATAATTTATTTTTATTTTTTTAGTTCTGTTCTACTATTGTCCAACAGATGTCACTAAATAAACGAATGCGCCATCTTGTGACAAGTAGGATTTTTTTCCGCATAAGAGTAGCCAGTTTAGTTGTAATTTTACTATGGTCCAACAGATGTCACTAAAAATAAAAAATATATAAATTGACAAAAATCTCATTTTGCAAATTGAATAATGGCATAATCGTATCAAACTAGTGTATTGTTATCGGTCCTCAACAAACCTTCAAAGTTTGAATAAAATCTGACCGTTTAAGGTGGGTCAAAATCGCGCTCAAAGGAGTCGGTGTCGGAGAGTTACAAACATACAAACATACAAGTGAAGCTAATATAAAGCGTGTAATATAAATATTATGTGGTCGCTTGTTTTTAAAGCGATTGATAATTTTTTAGATAATCTGATATATGACCAAAGCTGTTTAGTGTTTATTATGATTTAATATAATTCGACATTATTTCATAACAAAGAGGTTTAAGATTATATAAAGCGGACATTGGGAAAATAGTCATAAAAAAATTTTGAGCCTGTTCGTCAATAACTCTATCTACCGTGAAATAGGAAAACACCTATGTAAAATGGATTAGAATTTAGAACATACCTTGACATGATCGTAATGCGCAAATTTTCGTATTTTCTTCCAAAATATTGATTTCTTTACAAAATGTAAGCATACCGAGACGTCTTGTCACACGGGCGCGTCAGATAAGACAGCGTCTTATTATCAATTGGTAATTAGGTCCTGATGTCCGGTCTATAACTAACTATACTGTTGTATCCGCCTCACTTGACATTGGCAAAATTGTCCTAAAGGACAGAGCCAGATAGGAAAAAAAAAAACTATACTGTTTAATGTCTTTGTTTCAGAACAACTATAAATATTTATTAATAGAATTACATTGACCATTCATTGAATATAAGCTACTGCTCTTAAAAAAACAGATAATGTACCTAATTTTTCGTGTTTCTTGCTCAAATCTTGGTTAATTTACTTAAGGATATCTCTGTCTTGGGATATTATATCAAATCATGCAGCTATTCACGAGTAAACTTGAACTTTGGATTCCAGTTTAAATCGATTACTGATAGTTTTAGCTCAAATCAATCCATGGTACCCGTATCTGATGCAATATGCACGTTATTACATCGATCGTAGGGTTGAAATGAAAGAACACTTTTACCATTCGAGTTCTAATACTATTTGATTACACGCGGTACTGTCTCACCGCATTGTAGTCTAAATAGTAGCGCAGTATAAATACTATACTAATATAAAGAGCTAAAGTTCGTAGGTTCGGATATTGAGGATAATTTCTATAACTATTGATACAATAATAAAATAGAACTAATAGGTCGTTTAAATACCTAAGTGCTGAAGTTTACTTTTGCGACATAAACGGACTTCTAAGCAGACGGGACGAAAATAAAAACATAAAATAAAAATGAATAAATGAACTCGCCCAAAATGACTCTTCACTACATATTAAAAGTTTCCCAGCCGCGTCTGTCTATCTGAAAGCGATAAACTCAAAAACCATCGAACGGATTTCGGTGAGAAATCGTATGGAGATTGGTTGTGACCCTGGGAAGGAAATAAGGTATTTGTATCCCGAAAACATACATAGCGGGACTTTTATCATGTAAAAACTATTTGACGCGGATGGAGCCGCGATCATATATAAATTCGGCGGTACCTATCTAGAGCATTCGCATACCAAGAAACCAGTGTTAGAGTTTCTCATGTATATAGAGAAACCAGCGGGATAGAAATAGTCATACTGACATAGAATATCAGGACTAAGACTAACGCCTCGCTTCCTTAAAAATCCAATGATGCAGTTTTAGTTATCATCAAAATCGGCGCCGAGGCTCGTTGGAGCATTTTTGCTATTCCTAATAGTTTAGGATTTCGCCCTCCACGCCCACTTGGAAAATTCACCCTGTATAGATAATGCCATTCGCGATGACGCGTCCCACTGATTTTTCTAGTCGCTTACAGTCCAAGTGAGCAACTTTCCGCTTGTAGTTTAGTACGGTGCACACTACGGTGAATAATTATAAAAGCCCTCTTAACTTGCAAAATCTCCGCGCAAAAATTAGTAGCGCTCGTCATCGTGAATGAAAGTATCTATAATTTGAGAGAGGAATTGGAGGCAGTTGTTATTTTTTTATCGTTTCACTACAATCTGTTGGGCCACAGCCCACAACACACAGTTTAGGATAAAGTGGATCACAAATATTTGCCTTAGTGCTGGAATTGAACCCGTGGTCTCCGGCCGGCTGACTGTTCCGTTATCCAGCCTCTCATGATACGAAACATCACAATTTTTCCGGTACATACGGCACATGGCACGTCACGGGGCGGCCGTGATTCTAACACCTCCCCACCTCTCTAGCAGAACTCCGCAGGCTTCGGAATTCGACCAATGAGAGGATAGCTTTGAAAGCTGTTGTAGTTTTGAGCTTGGGATAAGTTTAATACGCATTACGCAGCTAGGTTCGATGCCTGGGATGGGCTATTCACAATGCGTAATAAAAATTTAATAGTTGTTAGGATATGGAAATCGCGGTGCCAACAAAGGGGTTCGTTTAAGTTTTTAAAAATAAGTTAATTCTTTAGTTTTTACTAATACAACACATAATGCTATTCACGTGTATTTATTCTTTGAATTAGCACTCATACTTACATATTATTATAACATAGAGTCCCCCGCCCAGGCTGTCTGAATGCTATAAACTCATAAACTACCAAACGGATTTCGATAAAATTTGGTATGGAGATAGATTTAGATCCTGGGAAGGACATAGGCTACTTTTTATCCCGGAAAACTCTTTCACGCTGGCGAAGCCGTGGGCAAAAGCTAGCATTAAATAAATAAATAAATTCAAATTCAAAGTTTATTGCACTCCACAATTATTCTATACATAAAGATGTTACAATTAAATAGACACGTGATATAATCGCGGACCCTGTCGGGCACGGCAACACTTCAAGAGAGGAAGAAACTTTATTATTAAGAATTTATATACATGTAGACATTGATGTATTAAAAAACCCTGTAGATATTGTTTTTTATTAACTTACAATTAATATTGAATATAAATGTGTGTGTTTGCATGTGTTTGTGTGTAGACATAATAGAATACATACATATATATAATTATACATACTTATACATACATGTATACATATATATGCAGCATTTATTATAATTTTATTTTATGGGTGATATAACTAATTATTATAATAAGTATATATCATCATTTAGAAAATCCGTGACCTTATGATAACATTTATAATGTATGAAGTTTTTTAATTTATTAATAAATAGACAAGTTTTGGTTACTTCTTGAATACTTTTAGGCAACTTATTAAATATCTTTTACTTCTTGAATACTTTTAGGCAACTTATTAAATATCTTTATAGCCATTTCATAGGGACTAGACGAATGCACGTGTAACTTAAAGGATGGTAAGTTTAATCTGTTTTTATAGCGGAGGTTAATTGAGGAGTTTATTTCCCCTCTCGTTAAATAAACGATAATTTGTTTTTACTAAAACTATCACACATTTTCATAAATCCCCAAATTCTACGACACTCGAGCTTATTACACGTTTGCTTAAATTGAATTTCCACTTCCACAAATGTAACTCAATACAGACAAACGAGATGGACCCAAACATTAATATTAACATGAGTATCATGTAGCATTGTTTGTGGCTTTGTTCTTCCGGGGCATATAGTTTTAGCACATGTTTCAAATGCATCAAATGAGTTTTTAGGTATAAATTATTATCGTCTAGTTGCATTTGCTTGGTGTGGCGGCAATTTATAGTCAACCTGTACTATGGTATAGATAGATTCGATTCTGGATACCTTTACCCTTGTGTTCATCTCTAGTCTCTGCAGTACTTCATCTTATCTTACTAATATTATATTATATAAAAATATTATAAATGTGATTTTTTGTGAAAATGTTTGGATGTTTGTAGAAAACCGTTGAACGGATTTGAATGACATTTTGGTCCTCGGATAGATAATATTCCAGAATCACATGTAGACCTTTTATCCCGGTAATTTGCTTCCTTCGAAAATATTTCAATCTATAGATAGCGCTAGGTCGTACAGGTGACGTTTTATCGCTACAAAAATTCATGTACTTCTAGCGGGAAAGGATTTACACGCGGGTAAAGCGGGGGAGCAACACCTAGTGTATTTAAATATAAAAAATATTACCGCAACTATACTATAGCATCACTACTATAGAAAACGCCATAAAACCAACATCAAAGCCCGGTCGATCTTATATTTGATTAGAATGTTCTCTTGGAATCAAATTGATCCGCAATAACTGATGAGAGGCCGTAGAGGCGCGACTTTTTACCCGCGAAAGGGTAGGTAGAGAAGCAACTAGTGCACTGAGACTTGCTTTTTACTAAGCAGCAAATAGCAATAGCTTAGTTGGGAAGGGAACGGTCTGCGAAACAATGCCCGCAGGTTCAAAATCTAAGGCACACACCCCTTACTTGTTCAAGTTACGTTCTAGCTTATCAATTATAGTTCACTAGCTTTTGCCTGCGGCTCCACCTGCGTTAAAAAGTTTTTCCGGGATAAAAGTCACACTTTATATTTTCCCGGGATAAAAAGTAGCCTATGTATTAATCCAGGACATGATCTACCCGTGTGCCAAATTTCATCGAAATCGGTTCAATAGTTTTTGCGTGAAAGAGTAACAAACATACGTCCTTAAATACATTCTTACAAACTTCCGCGTTTATAATATTAGTAGAAGAAATAAATAAAATTGCATACATTATCTCACCATTAGGGATGTAACTGGAAGGGTGACAATATCACAACTCATTATCGTAAAGTGCGACGCCCTGTAGGGCGGAAAAACACTGGTATGGGGTTACTTTGCCCCTTTCTCCCACGACAATTAGGCTATCTGCGAGAATTCATATAAGTGGTATTCACTGCGTTTTTCCGCGAAGCGTACAAGCCCTGTTGTAAACTATTTGTTACAGTTGTATTAACATACGATATTTGTGTCTGGGCTTCCAGGTATCTCACTTGAAATACTGCAGCATGAACATAGTGCGCGTATAAACGTGTTCGAATAGTATAAATAATAAATCGCGTTACCGTGTTAACAGTAAAGAAAGAGTTAAGTTTAGTAATTATTAAAAATATCTTTTTTCCATTTAAAACGCATATGAAAATAAATTCATCTGACTTATAAATTTTAACCTTCTATTTATTTGAATACTTACTAGCGCAATTCTTATTACTTTTGGTTATTTCATTTAAATGTTTTATATTTTATTGAGAATCTGAGAAGTTCCATTTCATTTTATTATTTCCTGTTACTTTTTAATTATTCTAACTAATAATAATAATTCTTGAAACTAATTGTTGCTCCGGAAAACGGATTTAACAAGGATAAATAAGTACCTAAAAAAGTTAAAACCCTAACCTGGTAAAGAGATTATCGCGCTGTGATACTGTGTTGATGGGATCACAGTCTGTGTTAGTATATTAATTGTATCCTACTGGTGGTAGGTTTGCATATGTAAGAGTCCGTCTGGGTGGGTACCGCAATGTCTATTTCTACCGCCAAGCAGCAGTGTCCATGCACTGTTGTGTTTCGGTTTGAAGGACATTGTAGCCAGTGTAACGATTGGACATAATGAGACTTAACATCTTATGTCTCAGGATGACGAGCGCAGTGGAATGCCACACAGTACTTTGTAACTCAAGGTGCTGGATGGTGTTGCTACTGTTTATGGGCGGTCGTATCGCTTACCACCAGGCGAACGGCACGCTCGTCTCGTCATTCAATGCAATAAAAAATAAACCGTCCGGATGGCGACCACCGTACGCAGAGTGTAAGCTCGCCATAGTGACCCACGTAAGTGTGCTGCGTTTACATCACCCTGGGTATTTTCGGTTTCGAACAGCATAAATGTGTCGACTGACGGGGAATCATCTATGAATCTGAAGATCCTAGATCACATTTGACAACAGTAAACCTAATTCCAAACATTCTAATCTCATAGCACCAAACGGAGCCGTCACAAAACCTGTGACCTTACCGAGACCTTTCCAACGGATAGTTTGATCATAGTGCAGGTGCCGAAATTACACGCACTAAATTTACTCACCGCCGAGCATATAATAAGTTACTGCTCCGTTACGTAGATTCTCCGGGGTAGTGCAATGGACTGAAGTGGAATTTCGATACAAAGAAATTATGCTAGTTGTTCGTTGTAATTTCCATGTAATAAAAAAATCAAAGTTTAATGTATTTTCTTTGCATCTCAGACGTGATTAACACTTTTCGTGGAACAAAAATTTAACGGAAAAAAACATTTTCCTTTCAAAATCATCATCATCATTAGCCACATGACGTCCACTGGTAAACATAGGCCTCCCCTAAAGATTTCCAGACGGGCCTGTTCAAATTGGCCTGCATCCAGCGTGTTCCTGCGACCTTTATCAAATTGTCTGTCCACCTTGCAGGTGGACGGCCAACGCTGCGCTTGCCAGGTCTCCACTCGAGAACTTCTTTTCCCCATCTGCCGTCTGCAGTTCTTCGAACTATGTGCCCTGCCCACTGCCACTTCAGCTTGCTAATCCGCTGGGCTATGTCAGTGACTTTCGTTCTTCTACGGATCTCCTCATTTCTGATTCGATCGCGTAGAGAAACACCTAGCAAAGTAATTTTCCTTTGCCATCCATTAAAGTATCACTGCAAAACATATCGTTCCGTATCCCGTATGTCATAATTATTACACTTAGATCCACTTTCTACTACTAGTTCTAATCTATACTAATATTATAAAGCTGAATAGTTTGTTTGTTTGGTAGAACGCGCTAATCTCAGGAACTTCTGAACGATTTTAAAAATTCTTTCACTAATAGGAAACTACATTACTCCTGAGTGCTATAGCCTTTTTATCCCGGAAATCTTTTTCACGCGGTCTGAGCCGCGGGCATCATGTACGATATTCTTCGCAAGAACGAAAATATCTTGAGTATTATAAGAAATATAAGTTATTTAGTAAGATTAAGTGGGCAAGTTTATAGAAAAAAAAGTGTCTTTGTCGTTTAAGTACATGGTAATATTTTGAAATAAGCGTCCTCGCATCGGAGGTAATTATACCATCTCGATAAAATTAACTTTCAATAAAAAAAAAAAAACGGATCAAAATCGGTCCATTCGCTTGAGAGCTACGATGCCACAGACAGACGTACAGATACACAGATAGACACCCTAAACTTATAGCTCCCCTCTTTTTATGTCGGGGGTTAAAAATGAGCTCTATTAAATAGATACCACTAAAATTTTAACAAACGTGCTTTTTCTTTTGAATTGGTATATTTTGAGCGTCTACACGGTTCGAACGATCGTAAGTAAGCTTTTTATTTCAGCATTTCATATCGTTCAACCCATTGAATAACTAAAATATGGAAAATATTTTAGTTCGATTAATATGAAAGTTAATTAATTCTGATCGGTCAGAGAGCTGTCTGCTGTAAGGTTCGTACCACATGAGAGCGGGCCAGGTAAGAGCGGTTATTACAAATCACCCGTAATGCAAATCCCCAAACAGTTCTAAGGATATCGTACCTACAGTTTGTGGTCTTTGAACCATTGAACCCCCTTAATTCGAATAAACTATTTTTTGACATTATTGAACGTTTCTGCATTTTATTCTTCAATGTAATCCTAAAGGGCGAAAATATCCGATTCGTAAGACCAAAAAAGAATTCTTTGTGAATTATCGCTCGCTTTAACGGTGAAGAAAAACATCCTGGGGAAACCTGCATATCTGAGAAGTTCTCTATGGGAATTTCGAAAGTATGTGAAGTCTGCCAACTTGCACTAGGCCAGCGTGGTGGCCGTGTGTCACCATTGTGACAACTGCCCGCTGGATACGGCCCAGCATACACTGGAGTTTTGCCCAGCCTGGGACGAGGAGCGCAGCGCTCTCAGAGCAGTCGTCGGAGGAGACCTCTCGCTGCCGGCCGTGGTCGCTTCCATGGTCGACAGTCGGGAGGCCTGGCGTGCGGTGGCCCACTTCTGCGAGGTGGTCCTCTCGCAGAAGGAGAGTGCCGAGAGGGATCGGGAGCGAGATGATCCCTCCCGCCGCCAGAGGAGACGAAGGAGGCGCCGGGTGGACGACTGACCGGCGTCTCCCGCCCTGTGGATTGGGGGCGTTTGGAGAATTCCACCACGGTATCCCCTGCCTGTCGTAAGAGGCGACTAATAGGGGCCACCGGGGGTCGCGGGCGGGCGGCAGGGGGCCGTCCGTCTTAAGTTTTGTGTTCCTTTTAGCACATTGTTGCGACCCCCGTGATGGACGGCAGCGTGGAAGGTCGGCCTCACGCTGCCGTTGACGCTGAGAGCGTCCTTCGGTGTGCGGGGGCTTCTGAGCCCCCCCCACAACAGGAGACGGGCCGCACCAGGCGGCACCGCGCAGAGGCGGTTGCGGACGACAACTTAGACATTAGTCAGAGGAAGCCCGCAGCCGTCCCTAATGCGCCGAAGATGGCCACCGCGGAGTTTTAGTTGGTATGCCGTGCGTTGTACATAGGTTAGGGACTCGGCCCGGCGGTCGCCCGACGTTTTCCATCTCTCCGGGCGGCTCAACGCCGGGTCGTAAGGCACGGTGAACCCAACATAACCGCTCGGTCGCCCCCCACGAAGGCCGGGCGGTAGTGGTAAAGCACTTTCTCCGCGAAACCAAAAAAAAAAAAAAAAAAAAGGCCAGCGTGGTGGACTAAGGCCTAAAACCCTCTCAGTTGTAGAGGAGGCCCTTGCTCAGCAGTGGGCAGTATATAATACAGGGCTGGTATGGTATGGTATGGTAAGACCAAAAAATGTGCAGTTTGTAAAGTGATGGTTGGATGCGAACAGGAAAATAATACCGTTTATTTATATTGTTATGTCATAGAGTTAAAAGTTGGCGTTTTTTTTTTCTATAGTTATGTGAAAGCTAGCGATTGTAGTAGCACTGTAAACATATTGTCGCTGAAAAGGTTACATATCAATTTAGTTGCGTATGTCGTGCCGCATATGATAAAAACACAATACCGTCCTACAAGCTTGTTTGTGCGTGAGGTCAAACCCTTTTAATTCGATACCGTCTCCCCCTCGCGTCCATGTCTCTCCGGGGCTTATCGATTATCCGCTATCAAATGAAGGGCACAAGCAAATAACAGGGAATGTCACAAATTATAATAGTTTTTATTTTTGTAGAATTATATCTTTGTCTATGGTATTTTGAATTCCAATCATTAGAATTTAAAGATTCAGTTTTGTTTATGGCCAAAACGAAAAGAACTGGGAATGTCCATAAAAATAATATACTCTCTCTGTCTCTTGTCTCAATAAAAATAATATACTTTTAAACTTTCAAATTGGTTTCTCAAAATTCATTAATTAGGACATTCCCTGTTATTTGTCTGTGTCCTTCAAATGCAGCCGCCTCTACGCTGATTAAGACGTCGTAATTAATTTTGGTGAACTATAATTTTATTTTCAATTTTGGGAATACTAGGGAGGTAATATTTCAACATTAACTTAATGTTTTTTGTCTCAAAATAAGGAAGATGCGAAAAATGTTTGAAGTATTTTTATTGAGAAGTTAATTATATTTTAAGTTATTATAATAAATCTGTATTCATTATGCGGGTTGACGCACCACAATATTTAAATATTTAAAAACGTCGCAAGGTGCTTTGGTGAAAAGACTACTTCGCTAATAACAAAAGCTCATTTATTGCAAACAAGTCGAATGAACGACTCGGGCGAAAGCGTTACGTAAGTTTTTAGTTTTTAACCTTATAATATATTTATTTTATCATTTAAGGATTTTAGCAGCACAAGCTCACCTTGGGGTTTGAAATAGCATACATAAAACACCAATCTCCTTAATAAAGATCCTAATATATATTAACGAACAAAGCATAGCTAAAAAACCGATGGCTGCTAAATTAATTTTGATGCAGATGCATGGTGATTCAAGCTTCCAATAAACCATAGTAATTGGCCTTTTTTCTGTAAAGTTCTGTATCAAATTCTATAAAAGCTTCCGTCTCGGAATGTTTTCACCGTTTCATATAAAAGCTCTGTAACGACTTGCTGATATATTAAAAGTATTTAATAGAAAATTAGCTATATACAGCTAAACAGATAAGTGATTTGAGTAGTGAGAGGAAGACAGTAGAGATTTTTTTCATGCATATATAGTACGAGCTAATGCACGCGGCTCCGCCTGCATGAAAATGTTTTTCCGGGATATAAGTATCGTTTTATATTTTCCCGGGGTAAAAAATCGATGTCCTTCCCAGGATCTCAAACTATCTCCATAACAAATTTTATCGAAATCGGTTCAGTAGTCCAGAGATTAGCCCCTACAAATAAACTCTCATTTTTTTCTCTTTTATAATATTAGTATGGTAAGTGGAAATTAACTAATCACATGGAAAAAGTTATAATAATATCTATTAAAAACTGTAATTATCCTCTCAGGTCTCGGTTTTTCTAATCAGTATCAGCCCGGAGTCTGGTATTTGTACTCGATATGGCGATAGGCTTGCCCCCTATCACATCAGGGGACGGAATACGCACGGCGAAAAGTGGGTGCATTAGTTGCGCCTCTGCCTACCCCTTCGGGGATAAAAGACGTGAGTATGCGTATGTGAGTGTGTGTGGCTTGGCAAAATGTCCTCAATCCACCTGGTATTCGAACTGAAGCTCAAGGAAAATGTCAACCGAAGACGAAAGTAGTCCTTGACAGTCGGTACAATGATGCCGGCCTGCTAGTTTCTCCTTTTCGCTCCGTTCAAAGGACCTCATGTCAGACGGGGGGAACACGGATGCCGGCAAAGTGTTCCACAGCTAGTGCGGCAAAAGTACGAATTTCGGAAACTTTTGATACGGCTGGGATGGAATAGACCACGAAGCTAAGATCTCGCAAGCCAGCACGCGTGGCTCTGCTAACTTGAGCTTTATCGCAAACATCTAATCATAATAGAAACACAAGATGAAGAAAATGTTAGAAAACATTTCTATTAGAAGGCTTGAGTAGGCGGTTCGGCGTAAATAAAAGAGAAGCAATTTTGCGATGGTAGCTTCATCTTTATACCGGCTTAGTGATATAATTTGCAGAATCTGCGTAGCGGTTCTAAAATATCGCGTAAAAGGCTTTATAAAATAGTATACATAAAGTGAATATTTTTCCTGAGTTGAATAGATAATTGAAAAATATATTAATAATTCTTGTAATAGTTGACTTTAATAAGTTCCTTTAAGTTGGCAACGCATCTATGTGCCCCCTGGTATTGCAGATGTTCATGGGCGGCGGTGATCACTTACCACTAGGTGAACCGTATGCTCGTTTGCCCCCTATATCATAAAAAAAATAATTAAATAAACAAAATTATTTTTATGACTAATACTACCTTCCATTAAATTTATTGTGAAAATACTTTCAATAACATAAAACTACAAATCCACAGCCATTTATATTAACAATAACGTGCAAACACATAAGCTTAAGGTGTTACATGCATTGTCTACCACGATGCGCAACAATTATTTGTGTTTCGTGGAACGGCTTTTCAGTCTAATTAGTGGGAATCATGAGACTTAAAATTTAATATCTCAGTATTCTGCCAGTATGCAATACCTCTTGAGTCTCTTAACGAAGTAATCTTACTATCTTATTTTACTAATATTGTATCTTAGAATATGTGGAAATGTTATATGTTTGTTAGAATTAAAGTCAAAAACAGCTGAACGGATTGGGATGAAGTTTGGCACACAGATAGACCATGTTCTGGAAAACAACACATACCACATACACATAACACACAAAATTTTAATATCTATTAGTAAACAATATGCAATGCAGGGCGTTATTATACATATTATGCTCAGTTTCCACTCGATTGCGGCTTGTACGGTTCTGAAAAAAAAAACATGCGATCGCAATACCATTATTCATTTCATACGTATCATTTGGAAGTTGTTTTCTGTATAACTAATATCTATAAAACGTATATCGCATTCTCATGTTAATAATAGTGATTACGAAGCCTCTTTATAATCACCTTCGTTTCCCAATCTATAAAATCGAACCCAAACCCAGAGCCGTCTTATCAATATTGGGCGCCGGGAAAATCAGCCTGCTTCTCCCTTAGTAGTTACGCATATATTTTTTTTTATGGCATAGAGTGACGAGACGAGCATGCCGTTCGCCTGATGGTAAGCGATACGACCGCCCATAAACAGTAGTAGCACCATACAGCACCTTGAGTTACAAAGTACTGTGTGGCATTCCATAGCTCTCGTCATCCTGAAACATAAGATGTTAAGTCTCATTATGTCCAGTAGTTACGCTGGCTACAATGTCCTTCAAACCGAAACACAACAGTGCATGCACACTGCTGCTTGGCGGTAGAAATAGACATTGCGGTGGTACCCACCCAGACGGTCTCTTACATATGAGAGACCTACCACCAGTAAATATTACTGAAATATTAACGACTGTTAAAAATATAATCACATGTGACATGGTCCAACAACTGTTTTAATAAAATACTTTCATTATGTACCCACGTATGTATTATACTAAGAAACAAATTAGCTTTCATATAATTCCCAACTTTGCCTATCATCATCATCACCAGCCACATGATTTGCAGACGGACCTGTCAAAAGCGGCCTGCACTCCGCCTACACGTTATTGAAATCCATGAATAGATAATATTACTTAAATATTAATTAATTTGCATCCGTATGCTTGAAATGCAAATATTATATTCCAATATCAAAATACCTTCGAAAAAATCATTAAAAATGTATGAAATAACTATTCTGGATTTAAAACGACAGTTATTTACGGCCAATATGAAATGGATATCGATTATCACGTATCTAGGTGAGACATATTTGACGGAAAGTATTTATAAATTGTGGGTTGGCAGACTAACGAGTCAATAACAGCCGGTGTCAATAACTTACTACCATTTAACTGGAGTTTTCTATCTAACTTTACAGTAAAAGTTAGGCTAACTGTTACTGCTGTTTCAATATAAATAACTTAGACGTAACGGTAGAGAGTGTAACCGCCGAGGTGCATCCGCCGAAGCGTTTTATTTTTGCACTAAGTAATAGTTATGTTAATTTTTAAACAAAGTTATCGAGTACTCTTTATTTATATTTTCAACTATAATTATTTTTAATAATATTAAAATTGTTTTACATAACATCGGATGTAAAATGTTATTTATATTTTTATATTAATAACATACTGCATAGATTTTACTGGTGGTAGGTCTCTCATACTGGTGGTAGGTCTCTCATATGTAAGAGACCGGCTAGGTGGGTACCACCACAATGTATATTTCTACCGCCAAGCAACAGTGTGCATGCATTATTGTGATTCGGTTTGAAGGACATTGTAGCCAGTGGAACTACAGGACATAGTGAGACTTAAAATCTTATGTCTCAGGATGACGAGCGCAGTGGAATGCCACACAGTACTTTGTAACTCAAGGTGCTGGATGGTGTTGCTCCTGTTTATGGGTGGTCGCATCGCTTACCATCAGGCGAACGGCATGCTCGTCTCGTCATTCAATGCAAAAAAAAAACTCGCCTGCGTTTGAACAATATGACACAATAATCTCCTTACCATTATTTTAAGCAATAGTTGCGAACGATTATTGCTACGTTTAAGTGAGGCTTGATGTAAAAATCCGAAAAACCGTTACAATGTCGCAGACTACAAATCGCCACATAAAAACCCTGACGTTTGATTAATTTTGTTGCGCATTAATTATATTTTAGCGTTCGGAATAGACGGGCTACAGTGTGCGGTTGTGAAATCCGCGCTTATAACTATAGTCCATAATCTTACATACAAAAAGTATATGAAATTGAACAACAGATCAAACTGATAGTAAAATAGCAACGATATTCTTTAAGAGGCCGCATACGAAATTTGAAATTTGTCTCTTTCATAATTAAGGCGACTTTTATACCAATAAACAGTAACTTACGTTAGTCAGTTTAAAGCACGATTTTGATTGGAAACGGCAACATGTTTGAGTCTTTGTACAACAACATTTCTGAAACAGACGTTGGAAGTTGTTGGATAGATTGAAATTAAAGAAAGATATGAAAAATGTGGCTCGTTTATTTTATTAGTAGATAGCCTATCGATAGGCTAGTTGGGAGTGGAACGGACTGCCGAGACGTATGTCTGCAGGTTCAAAACCCAAGGGCACACACCACTGACTTTTCTAAAAAAAAAAGTTATATAATATGTATTCTTTATAAATTATCGCTCGCTTTAACGATGAAGGAAAACATCGTGAAGAAACTTGCATATCTGAGAAGTTCTCTGAATTTCGAAGGTATGTGAAGTCTGCCAATCCGCACTAGGCCAGCGTAGTGGACTAAGGCCTTAACCCTCTCAGTTGTAGAGGAGGCCTGTGCTCAGCAGTGGGCAGTATATAATACAGGGCTGTTATGGTTATTTTATTAGTGTTGAAATAGTCTTTCCGACGATGTATTAGAAATTAATCAGATCAGTTTATTTTTTGAATAATCACGATGAAAAGTTGACTGAAATAGTTGAAATTTCGTATACGGCCTCTAAACGTACTCTAACGAGAGTCGAGACTAACGTTACTCCTAGCAAGAATTGACGCTTATCTTATAGTAAACGTAATGTATTCGTATCGATTTAAGGTTTACGTTTTTGTTTGACAATACTATATGACAAAATAACCAGATTCGTACAGACGATTCCCATACATTTTTAAAAGAACCACGTCACCCAACTACGTCACCGGATCAATCAAATTGTATTTCAGTACGACAGCTATATTTAGATGTCTGGTTCGATACCACGGGTAAATTGATATTGTGTTTCTTCTCGATACTTTTTTTATTGCAAATTATTGCCACAGATCGCATCATGGGACGGAACAGGCATGACGAAAAGTGAGTGCACTAGTTGCGCTTGTGTCTACTTTGGTGATGAAAGGCATGAGGATGTTAACTAGATATGTCATTGCTAGTACTATGATAATATAATGATTTTGTGAAACGACCATCATCAATACATTCTTAAAGAAGAACAGTACCATGAATACATACATATATTTTTTTATGGCTTTGAATGACGAGGCGAGCATTCCGTTCGCCTTATGGTAAGCGATACGACCACCCATAAACAGTAGCAACACCCTCCAGCACCTTAAGTTACAAAGTACTGTGTGGCATTTCACTGCGCTGGTCATCCTGAGACATAAGATGTTAAGTCTCATTATGTCCTGTAGTTCCACTGGCTATAATGTCCTTCAAACCGAAATACAACAATGCATGCACACTGCTGCTTGGCGGTAGAAATAGACATTGCGGTGGTACCCACCATATTCAGGCCAGGTGACCATATTCATATGGCCTAATATACGGTCTCTTCCATATGAGAGACCTACCACCAGTAATATTCGTTATAGTATACATATTAAGTTTTAGTTTGATTGAGTAAACTTGTATTTGGAAATTTGGCAAGCATGTCGTTGAGCATTTTTGTAATTAAATATTGCACGCGTGTAAACTTCGTATGGTACATACTGTAGTCATGGAACAATGTGTGCCAAAATGTATGGGAATCGGCAGTACCGTTTTAAAAGTGATAAATAATAGAACTTCACCATACTGATAGAAATACTTGGCGCAATTTTTTATTATTCGTGCTCAGGGTACAGGGTACGGAGAAACAAAGGTTTACAAAAGAAATAATTAGACATTTATTGGCTGTTGAAAGACTGACTAGAACAGAAGTAATCAAATTGTAAAAAATGCAGTCTGCTTCCACAAACATAGCTTTATCAGATAAACTATTTTTAGAATCCGTATAGCAATTACTACAAAACAATACACAAACCTAATTACTAGAGATGTTGCCCTTTGTTATTGTTGGCGACGCGCCGGCTCCCATGAGCTGCCTGCCGACCCCCTCAGATCAACAGCAGTGTCGTGATTATATTGAGAACAAAGTGATTAAGTGTGTGCCGACTCCTCAGTGACGTTAGGAACATTATACGAATAATATAGTTTCGGTATAAGTTGTTGTTGTTTAATGCTAGTTTGACAATAGTGGCGGGGAAATCAGTATTGGTGGGTAAGTTCAGTATAAACTAAAATGGCTTTGGTATAAACTAACCGGACGACGCATCGGCGAAGCACACGTACTTTTGCTTCAAAGCGGAATACTATTAAATTGTGTCGTGATAAAGTGATTTATTAATATTACTGAGTTACAAATACAAATAAATACTGTAATTGATTTACCGACTTTATAACTTCAGAAGTGGGCTAAAAACAATAGTCCCGCAGGAATATCATTATTAAAATGGATGATGATACTGATGTTTGTGGACAAGTGGAGCAACTAAGTCCTATTTTAAAAGGAGTCATGGAGACTGCAGAGATACATAGCCCGCCACCCGAGACGAGTAAAAGGGGTCGGCAGGAGCGCAGTCCACGCAGAATTTGGATGACTCCCAGACGGAGCCACCATGAGAGCCGGAATAAAACTTATTTTATTTGCTTTCAATGTAAAACAAGATCTCATCTTTATGTTTTTCAACTAAAAACCAGAATCTTCCATAAGTTTGAGCTATCTTTTAAAACAAGCAAGACTTGCACTCGACAAAAGAACCTTATTAGCAGGTTCAAGTCATATTAAACATACCTTGCAACTCTTAAAATTGCTAGAAGATTCTCACAGTACTTAGTAAATAAGCTTAAATCTCTGCTAGATGAAGAATATACAGGGTGTTTCAATAGTGTTTCTTACGAGTTGTTTTTACGACTTTCAGTAGATGTTTTTATTTGCATGTTTTTTTCTTATACTGACGTTTTGACCGTAATTATCTCAATTTATTGTATCAGATTGCAAAGTTAAATACTTGTTTCTTATGTTTAGATCTTTTTTTACTTTACCAGCAGTTTCTAAACATGACGACATAAGTGGGATTGACAAAAAATATTATTTTTTGTTTTTTTTTTATTTAATAGGTACTTCTTTCTTAGAGCATTCTTTATAGTTAAGTATAGGAAATGTGCACAAACTATAGGTGGCAGCACAACATCGACGCAAGAGCGACATGTGTAATTGATGTTGACCGATTCTCAGACCTACCCGATATGCACACAAAATTTCATGAAAATCGGTCGAGACATTTCGGAGGAGTTTGGCAACAAACACCGCGACACGAGAATTTTATATATTAGATTTTGCATGTTATAATACAATTCCTATAACCATTACTAGATATACATACATAAGGTTTACAATCGACTGGATTATTATTTATTTTCCAGCAGACTTTACAAATATTAATACTTTAAACATAAATCTTATACCTCTAATGTAGCTCCAATTTAGGAAAATTAACAAACAAGGATATATCCCAACAAACACACCTACGTCATTCGGCAGAATGAATTCATACTATTAAACTAGACAATTGTTTACATTCGTAGTCCAGGCACAGTACACTATCTGTACAGTAGAATATCTTCATACAAACGGTCAGAACTCGAGTGATACCTACGCGCCTCGAGTTTGGTACACATTAGGCACACAAACAGTCGCCAGTGCGCTGTAGTGACGAACGAACGGTGTGATGGCTTTGTAAGCAGTTAGTGTTATTTGTGAATATTTGAATTAAATAAGTATACAAGTAATTACTTAATACGGCAAAGAGCAATTAATTATAGACTATATTGTGCTATTTTTGGTTGCTTGAATTCTTGTCCATGTTTCCCAAAAGTATTTTTAATGAAACGATTAAATTTAACAATAAAGCTTTTCCTACGTCTCAGTCCAGGCGCAAATATTTTTGAGTCTCAAATTTATAAAGGTCTATTTTATTATTATTAAATTTACTACTAAAAAAATTCAACATGTATTTTAATTTAAAACTTCTTATTTCATTCACAAATATTTTTTTTTTTTAAATACATAATATTTTACAATCTTAACGCTAGAAAGAAACTTAAGTATCTTAGATTAAATTAAAATACTGTAGACGGGCAGCCCTATCACGTATTTCAGGGACAGGACCAAGTCAGATTACTTGTAGATAGCTTTACCTTGGGCCAGGGTTGGCAACTTACTTCTCATAACTGCTGTTTGTTCGTCAGTCTGTCCACGTGGTGTTATTACTATGTTATAAAACCTTTACGGTGTTTGTTTACACGGAGTTTATGAAACTACGTAAATATGGACACTAGTCTCTGTTTGTTCGATAGAAGATTGCGCACCGCTTGGATATAAGTTATGGGTTTGCAAAATGTAAGTTGCAATATAAGCCCCGTTTGTAAAATCGTATTACAACAGTTTTGGTAGAGCAAACACTTCAGATTGCAGATAGTTTGAATGAATGCTTTGCATATTTTGTATAGGGTTTAGTATTTTAAAATGTTTGTCCGTTTTGATTGTGTTCTCCCCTGTTAATTTAAGCTTTTTAGATATCATCGCACTCACTGTGACACGTCGTTTAAAATATGAGTCTCCTGCAAGAAAAGTCAATACAATATTGGAATTAATTACTAGTAGTTCGATTTAATCAAATTCGGACATAAATCATATTTACCTGTTCGAAACATGCTTTCGTTGGAAACAGTAAAGAATTTCAATTAACGTGCTGTTAAATATCAATTTTATTTACCATTAACGCATTAAAAACAAACGTTTATTACAAAATGTAATTGCGTCCTCTGATACGCATCAAATTTACATTATACTGGTGGTAGGTCTCTCATTATGTTACTGGTGGTAGGTCTCTCATTATGTAAGAGGCCGTCTGGGTGGGTACCACCGCAATGTCTATTTCTACCGCCAAGCAACAGTGTGCATGCACTGTTGTGTTTCGGTTTGAAGGACATTGTAGCCAGTATAACTACTGGACATAATGGGACTTAACATCTTATGTCTCAGGATGACGAGCGCAGTGGAATGCCACACAGTAGGTACTTTGTAATTCAAGGTGCTGGATGGTGTTGCTACTGTTTATGGGTGGTCGTATCGCTTACCATCAGGCGAACGGCATGCTCGTCTCGTCATCCAATGCAATAAAAAAAAAAATAAAAAAAAAAAAAAATAAAAAAAAAAAATTATTGCAGCCTGTGTTTACTGGACCTTTGTGTAAGGGGCTAAAAGCCATCTTTAGAACCAATAGATGATATGCATTGATATTGCTTTTGATATAAAATGAAGCTGGTTGTTAGTAATAGGCGTCCTTTAGACGTAAACAGCAAACTAGGATTATGAATTTGCAACTGTGTAGTATTGTAACTCAAGACGTAAGCTTTCGCGGTATCGGTGCAGATCAAGACATTAGCCAAATTGAATAGGTTATCCTAATACTTAACTAGCTAAGCCAGGCACGCAACAGATATTATAGTGCACAAGTGTGTGCGCAATACACAGGTGCACTCGCTTTTCCTTCACTCTCATAGTGCAGTGAGACGGCAATCCGACATGACCGGAGAGAGATCAGGCGCAGGACCAACGGCTTTACGTGCTTTCCGAGGCACGGGAGTATTCGGTGTAATACAATTTCCTGACTCCGAGCTGTGACTGAGTAATTTTTAATATGGGAAAACCCAGTCACAATGTATTTGGCTCGACCCGGGATTCGAACCCAGGACCTCAGCGTGCAAATCGTACTCGTAATGCGTACGCAATATAACTACACCACCGAGGCAGACAAACTTAACTTGATAACGTACACCCCACTGTTTATATTTACAAAATAAAATTACGCTATTTACAGAAAATTATCTTTTGTCGTTTCTTATAAATATTTTTATTTTTATTTTTATTTTATTTTTACTTTATTTAGCACACCAACAGTATAAATTACATAACTATTCTTTACAAGATAACATTCAATCAAACATATACAGTGAAACCTGGTTAAGTGAGACGTCAAAGGACCTGCAATGTTGTTTCACTTATAGAGGTATTCCACTTACCCCAGTGTCTCAGATATCCAGGTATAAATAAATATCTGTCTCATTTACAGAGGGTTCCATTAATAATATACTTTGGTCACCAACTGATGTCATTTCAAAATAATTAGTTTTCCTTGTCCTTCAGAGCATTGTGATTGAATTTTATCTTTACTCTGAATTATTCTACAAAGAGTAGATTTTGGCACATTCAATTTGACACAAACTTCATCGCGTATCTTCCCACTTTCATAAACGGACATTAACTTCAGTTTTTCACGTACTGATAAAGATTGCATTTTACGTTTTGACATTTTTCAAATAATCATCCGTATGATAGTAAAGCGAAACTAAAACTGAAGGTCATTGAGGCTTAAAATTACTTACGTTTTAAAGTGCGGAATTTGCGGGTAAATTAAGAATAAGTATGTAAAGAAACAAAACGACGTTATCTCAGTTACGGAGGTTTATGCATATAAAATTCACTCACTGTCTCAGTTATAGAGGTAACTATGATGATAAATCGAAAGAACGAATCCCAGATATAGAGGTTTGCTTCGTCCCACTAACAGGAGTATTTCAGTGCCAAAGTGTTGGGACCTCAGCATGAGTTCCAGTTATGGAGGTTTCTCACTTATCCAGGTCCCACTTAACCAAGTTTCACTGTAATATAATAATAATAATATTCAATCAAACATATAATAAACGATACATATATATACAATATAATATAAATATATATACAATATATTTGTCTTTGTCAACTATAGTAGAGTGGGTTAAAAATTAGTTTGATCTAATAATAATACAAAATAAATATAATCAAAATGACCGCCTAGCGACACACCGGAGTGCAACAGGGGCAGGTGTTTATCCAACTATTTCACTCGTAACTTGGCAGTGTTTAATATTTATTTTGATTTGAATAATATACATTATTCGATAAGTGTATTTCTATGTCACTAGCTGCAGCGTGTAGTGTTTCACGCTTACCTCCATTGAAATAAAATTATGTGCAATGCACTGCTCACTGCTGATGGCGCGCTGATGTACCAATTGTAGACGATGGTCACCACGTGTATGCTTCCAAGTTTAGGTCGTGGTTGGTTTGGCCGTGTTTAATCGTTATTTTTAGTTTGTTTTGGTAAAAGGTGTTTGTTTTGCTTGTCGAAGTTAAAACTTAGAATCGGGTTTGTAGCAACATTAGCTGAAGTTAAAACTTAGCTCACACAACATTTTAGCTTTGGTTCCTACTAAGATAAGTCTGATGTTCCACATCTAATGAACCAATAAATGTAGAGACCTCTTTCTGAGATTTCTCCGATTTACTTTCGCCAGCTTCTCTTGAAGCCCGTATAGACTTGAATAAAGTAGCAAGGGATGAGACAATCCATTGCATTTTTTACTAGAGATAATTGTCTTCTTGGTTAAATGTATATCACATAATTTTGTGTTTTTCTGTTGGAAAACAAAAGCGTAGTTACTTCTGTAAATCTATACATATAAATAAAATTGGAGTGTCTGTTTGTAATATTGAAATAACCGTTTTTTACTACATGTATATGAATATATATACGGTACATACACCAAAATATTTTTTTTACTATTTTGGCTGTCTTTCTATCTGTTTGTTCCGGCTAATCTCTGAAATGACTGGACCAATTTTGGCGGGACTTTTATTGGCAGGTAGCTGATGTAATAAGGAGTAACTTAGGCTACTTTTTATGCCGGTAAAATATAAAGCGGGACTTTTATCACGGGAAAACTCATTCACGCGGGCGGAGCCGCGGGCAACAGCTAGTTTGACATAAAATTATTAAGTTATATTTTTGTGCATTTTTTACTGAGATAAATTTAAGTATAATAATATTAAAAACCACCTGCAAGGTGAACGAACGACTTGATAAAGGTCGCGGGAACACGCTGTATGCGGGCCGCTTTTGACAGGTCCGTCTGGAAATCTTTGGGGGAGCCCTATGTTCAGCAGTGGACGTCATGTGGCTGATGATGGTGATGATGATGAATATTAAAAATATGTTTCATTAATAACCTAGCATTTTACA
Source organism: Sphinx pinastri (assembly GCA_947568825.1). Taxonomy (NCBI): domain Eukaryota; kingdom Metazoa; phylum Arthropoda; class Insecta; order Lepidoptera; family Sphingidae; genus Sphinx; species Sphinx pinastri. The sequence goes on along the minus strand of OX387614.1, from coordinate 1,700,400 downwards.
TCACAATATACAAATCAACATTTCTGAATAGTTGGCAGTGTGTATTGAGATCTACCTATATAGATTTTCTCGAAACCTAGTATAACTAGATTATTCGTTTTTTTCATGATCTGTTATCATTAATAATAAATTTATTTATAAAACAGATTATGATTTTTTTTCTTGGACCAAATTAATGTCTTGTTTATTTCTATTGTTTCTCGTGTTATCGTTAGAGACTGATCAAGAAAGTGATTACATACTTTTGTGTTAGGTATTAATTTATTTATTCACTATATTGAGCGATATTTTGATGGTTTTCTTTACGCACCTACTTTCTGATATCTCTGCACTACCCCGTCAGGTTGACTGGTAGAGAATGCCTACGGCATTAAGTCCGTCTATACACCTTGTATAAAGTGTTCAATAAATAAATAAATAGATATTTAAAGGCAAAGAAACCTAAAAAAGTATTGTTTAGTTATGACTGTCGTACATCTATTAGTCATTACTAATGTATTAACTATTAATGACAGTATTTCAACTTCACAACTATCACAGGTGAACTTTAATGGCGTCGGACACTTATAAAAATTATCCAACTTCAGTAGTACAGCCTAATAACGATAAATTAAGCAGCATCTCCACTACTAAAGTTCCACGATGTGACTACTAAACTGCGTGGGCGCATGTGTTTGAAACTTGGAAGACACACTAAGTAGAATAATGACACGAACCCACAGCCGCGCCGGTCACCATAATTTAATTCAAAAAGGCCGGCATAATTGTGTCTATTAGCGAGCGTAATCTCTTTTCAATTGACACTGTATGGACCCGACTCCACTTACCACCAGGTGCAGTGGGGTTTATTAGCCGTGCCCGTTTAAAAGAAAACATTGTTTGAGTCTACTATAGTAGCTTGAGTCTTCTGGTCTTGAGTTCGCTGAATTACGTAGGTATTGTTCTTTTCAGTTTTAAGTTGTACATAAAATGTCCTTAGTTAATCGATACGCATACTCACGCCTTTTATCCCCGAAGGGGTAGGCAGAGGCGCAACTAGTGCACCCACTTTTCGCCTTGCGTATTTCGTCCCATGATGTGATAGGTGGCGAGCCTATCGCCATATCGGGCATAAATTCCAGACTCCGGGCTGATACTGAATAGAAAAATCCAATATCACTTTGTCCGACCCGGGGATCGAACCCGAGACCTTAGCATAGCAGTCATACCGTAATACAACTACGCCACCGAGGCAGTACCATATATTGTCGATACATTTAATTGTAATCAATTCGATTCAGCCTTTACATGTTATAAGAACATCTATGGTCTCCGTAGATAATCAAAATGAAAGAAATAACCAAATTTATTTGAAAAGGATCGTTTTATTCAATGAAATTGCTTTATAATGACTCTTATGGGAGTCGTAGGTAAATATTGTCATAATATTTTGTTTTAAAATTAACAAAACTAATATTATAAATAAAGGTAATTTATTGGTTTAAAAACGTCAGTTGTAGTTGATACGTGTTGTCTCGGTGAATCTATAGCTTGTGTGTAGACTGTAGCTGCATGGATGACGCATCCGAGCAGGCTTCGAGTGTTTTGGCCAGGTCAAGCTATATTAGTGACTAGCGTAAACTTCGCAGTGAATAATTGATCACACACTGCTGCAGAATTTATAATGAACATCCGAGACAATCATATTGTAAATTATAAAAACGGTTAATAAAATTGATTTGATCCTAAAACTATTTGTGGTTCCGCCATAATGATTCCACATTTAATAATAAAACTCAATTATTGTTTGGCAGTCTAATCCTTGTCCTTAGTTCCTTAATGATTCCTTATGTTTACGCGAATGTTGGACATTGAAATTAAACTGTTATAACGGATTTTATCGCAGCTTTTTATTTAATTTTTCTCCCGACGTCTCGAAGGCTTTGCAGCACTTCGTGGTCACGGGGCGGACTGAGGTGTTCGTGGTCCGAAAAGTTAGTATTACAAATCTACCTTCAATTTACAATTATAAAATTTTAAGATGTTAGTCATTGTTTGCGGTCCGGTCTACGCAGAAAGAGCTCACAATGTCTTCAGGTCTGGCAGCAGGTCTTTTGGCGCCCGATTTAATTAGATGTATTACCGGGTCCCAGGCTTGTGCAAGTTTCCAACCATCTACTCTATTGAAATTAGTTTAGTTCCTTTTTTTCGCACCTTTCTCCCTCACTCTTGCACGCCTACCCTATCTGTGTCTCTCGCACACCGCGCTGAACTAGCTGCGAACTTCCGTCCACGCTGTCGCCACAACCGTAGCAATGGCTGTCGAATAATTTGCTAATCGGCTTTGATTTGCTGCGTAACTCTCATATAATGCACATGTAGCGCTAAATTTAACTGCTGAACGCTCGTGCTTAGTGCTGGTAACGTGATTTCGAGTGTGAAACCGAAGGGCACGCACCTCTGACTTTTCTAAAAAAAAAGTTATGTGTGTATTTTTTGTGAATTATCCCTCGCTTTAACGGTGAAGGAAAACAACGTGAGGAAACCTGCATATCTGAGAAGTGCTCTATAGGAGTTTCGAAGATATGTGAAGTTTGCCAACCCGCACTAGGCCAGCGTGGTGGACTAAGGCCTAAACCCCTCTCAGTTGAAGAGGAGGCTCGTGCTCAGCAGTGGGCAATATATAATATAGGGCTGGTATGGTATGGTATTTACCTTTCTATAAGCGCATCGTTTTTGAAATAAATTAATATAGTAACACCTCAAATTAATAGAGTTTATAATTAATAGAACACTGGTGAAATTCGAATGTGTCCAATATGCAGACATGGCGTCGCGTAATGAAAATCTGAAAAGCTTTTGATAGTTCTGCCGTGCTTGCTTCACAGGAAGCGAAAATAGCGGGAGTATTTCCGGTGACATGAGTAGTTGTGCTATGATAGTTTTAATTTTGTTACATTATATTCAATCATTTTAGTTTTGTCGCATAATAAAGAGTATAAAACAAAGTCGCTCCCCGCTGTCTGTCTGTCCCTATGTATGCTTAGATCTTTAAAGCAACGCAACGGATTTTGATGCGGTTTTTTAATAGATAGAGTGATTCAAGAGGAAGGGTTATATATTGTATAATTTTTATCCCGTTAAAATATAAAGCGGGACTTTTATCCCGGAAGAACTCATTCACACGAGCCGAGCCGCGAGCAGAAGTATAGTTTTGTTATATTATGTTCAGTTCTTTGTAGTTTTTTCGCATAAAGACATATACATAAAAGCTTTACACATACTTGAACAAATTTTTCGTGGGATATGGTTTTACTTGCAGACTATATATTTTTTAATATTAGCTATCCATGGCTATCGAAAATATATTATACGCACCAATAGTATTTATAAAATATACAATATTTATTATATTAAATAAGTCTTACCCAATTTTCTTATAACCTTGATTAAATTACTGATAAAAGTTTTTTATGAACTTCAAACATTACCAAACAACTATCAAACGCATCCAAAGCGTCGTCGGGAAAGCGGAAGTTGATCGGAACTTTTCACGCATGTGGGAATCTAGTGCGGCGCGGCGTATGGATATTGAATTTTGTTTAGGGACACGGTAATTACTTCCGTCCTTTCACATCGGAGGGAAATTTCTGATCAAACCTTGATACTGTAAAGTATCATGTGTTATATTGTAACGTTGCTAGGAACGTTAACTCTCTTCGTAAACGTTATCGTTTAAGTCAGTTTAACTACCAATAGAAACTGTTAATGTATCGTATTGGCTGGTTAAACTGTCACTAGTTTTGACGTACGTCTGAACGGCGCTCGTATAAATAAGCGTGCAATGTCACGCGCGCCCTTTTTTTCTATAATCTTCTTCGCCGTAGCAACACTACCAACTAACTGCGTGTTGCCACGCATACCGTTGTTCCCGCTGGGGTTTCTGCGGTGCGGCGTTGACCGCCGTGTTTTTTTTCTACGGTGCGGCGTTGACCACCTTATCGACGGCGTGGAGTGCTGACTCCATGCTCCGCTGGCGTCGGGAGAGCTGCCTCCCGATCCCAGTCACGTGCTGACCGCCTTCTCCACGGTGCGGAGTGCTGACTCCGCCACGTGCACACCACCATCGTCGTCGCGGGTGCTGACCCCGGCCACGTGTGCACCATCGTCGCGGGTGCTGGCCCCGACCACGTGCTCACCACCACCATCGCAGTCGGGTGTGCTAACCCCGACCACCTCACCACCGCTGCGCAGACCACGTGGCGCTACCATCTGCCCGGCGAGCTGCCGCCGGAGCTAGCCACGTGCATCAGCGTCGTGCCGTTCGCCTGAATCGGAGTCTCCGCAGGCCAGTGACTCGTTTGCATACCACCAGCAAACCGTACCGAGTGTAACGCGGAGGTGCAAAATAAAGCTCGTACCACGAACCTAAAACCCTGAGTTTCTCTTCTCTCTTCTTTCTCTATCTACCTGCGGCAACCCACGCCGCAATATATCCCGATGACGCGACCCAATATTTTTTTTTACTTGCTTACAGTCCAAGTGCGCAATATTTTACTTGTGTTTTAGTTTTGTAATTCATTATCAGCCAGATGATGTCCACTGCTGAACATAAGCCTTCCCTAAAGATTTCCAGACGGACCTGTAAATACGCACTTATTACCGAAGAGTTCACGGTGAATTATAATCAAAGACCCCTTAACCAGCAAAATCCTCGCTGTAACATTGGTAGGGCGTGTCATAGTGTATGGAATATATACATATAATAAAAATGAATCGTCGAAATGTATGTAAGCGCATAACTCTAGAACGACTGCACCAAATTGGACAATTACTTTTTTGTTGGGTTCGTTTTTGTCAGGACAAGGTTTGTATAAAATAAAACTCGCACAATTTTTTTATTAAGTGAGTGAGTGAATGCGACAGAAGACTGAGCGATCTTGAATAATATATGGACAAAAAATTGACAGATTGACGTTCAGTTGTTCAGTTTACATTATATAATTCATATACAATTTGACATTGGCAGAATCATTGCGTGTATGGGGACGCCATATTTAAAAAACAAAAAAAATATATACAACCGCTTCTTTTGCAACAGCAAAACGGTGTTTCGCGTGTTATGATGTGGGTTTAGAGGTTTATCATACATACACACACACGCTCACGCCATTTATCCTCGAAAAGGTAGGCAGCAGCGCAACTAGTGTACTCACTTTTCGCCGTGCGTATTCCGTCCCACGATGTGATAGGGGGCGAGTCTATCGCTATATCGGGCACAAATTCAGACTCCGGGCTGGTACTGCGCAGAAAAACTCAATATCACTGGCAGACTCGGGTTTTGAACCCAGCACCTCAGAGCGATAATCGTATCGAGCACGCAACTACGCCACCGAGGCAGTCATCTAAAAGTAACAAGTGATAAATCACAAAAAACACGATTAAAGACGTAATTTTTTTTTTAAATAAATCAACACATTTAATCTCATCTACCGTAAATCTGCATTGAATATAATATGAGGAAATATACTGACACATTGTATTTGACTAGGGCGGTGTTGGGTTAAGAACATTTCTAATACCTAACTTGATATTATCCGGTTTAACAATGAATCCCCAACACAGTATAAAGAGCAAAAACAGCACATCCCCGCTCGAAGCGTTTTCCTATCTCCGCCATAATTGAATTGAATGCGTTAATGCGTAAAAATATTATAGGGGAAAGGCGACAAATGGAGCTAAAAATTCGAAATCGGCACAGATTTCAATCGTGTAAAAAATTACCATCGAATAAATTATAACGCGGTTGACAATAAATAATTAAAATATTAACTGAATTTAACTTATTTACTTAAATACTTTAATATATTTTGCATAGATGACCCAGTGATCCCAGTTTTCGTATCACCTGTAATTTATTTGATTATATCTTTGATCAGGCAGTATCAATACTAATTCATTAAAATCAATCATACTGGCTGCAACGTGTAGGATTTGAATTTCGTTAGATTACACTGGTCGGCAAAAAAATAAACATATCCGGGAGCAAAAGATGGGAGCTTGATATGTGATTTTTATTAGATTTGGTTTGCCGAGCCCAAATCTGTTTACAGATTCCAGATGTTGTGTAGTTTTTTACATATTTAAATTGAATTAAAATAACTGTATTTATATATATTAAATATGAATTTAATTTAGAAAGAAAATAATCACACTGTTTGATGACTTTTACAATACAAATTAAAATAAAATATCAATTCAAAAATAATAAAAAATTATAAAAAATAACAACTATTCGGTAGATCGCTTTCTTTTTACACGCTTTATATTAGCTTCACTTGTATGTTTGTAACTCTCCGACTCCGACTTCTTTGGGCGCGATTTTGACCCACTTTAAACGGTCAGATTTTATTCAATCTTTGTAGGTTTGTCGAGGCCGATAACAATACACTAATTTGATAAGATTATGCCATTATTCAATTTACAAAATGAGATTTTTGTTAATTTATATATTTTTAGTGACATTTGTTGGACAATAGTAGAATAGAACTAAAAAAATAAAAATAAATAATAGTTTAAAAAAACTAAAAAACACGCTTTATAGAAAATCCAACTAAAAAATAGAAAATAAATTTGAATTAAGAATAGTGTAAACAAGAAAAAAATGTATATTATTGTAAAAAAAGCGTGGGGTGCTTTTTAAGATATCAAAATGATATATAATACTTCTACACATCTTATCTGTCAATAAAATATTTATAACTATTGTCACCATGCACCCCACGCTTTTATCCATCTAGCCATCTAAGCGCTGGCGTCGCACTGTGTTTTAGTGATTTTTGTGGCAAGAAAGGCTTTTCACGCGGGCGAAGCCGTGAGCAACACCTAGGGAAATATAAACATTCATAAAACAGAAAACGATCGACGTTACATTTTCCATGTTCATTTTTTTTTATTTAAGCATTTGAATCATGTTACTTTAGTATTTTACGAAATACTAACATAGTAATTAATATTAACAATTTATCATTCAACAAAAGAAACTGTTAGCATTTTTCCATTTCATAGCCGATTTTCCATGCTTCCAATGTCGCCAATAGATGGCGCCTGTGGAATTTTAGATTGCGCTATGGTTTGGTCGAGCCCGAAAGTATAAAGGGCTGGCTGTGCCGCCACCAGTTGCTCCCTGCCGAAGCACTATCGGAGTGCATTCCGCAATTATTGAACGTGTAAAGTTGGGCAACCAACACGTGCGCGTATAATAGCTGAAAACCGGTCTAAAGAAAAAAAAACGTTCATTACGCATTAAGAAAATCGTGAGGCATCGGCCTTCAGCCTAGCCTCCACCCTAACCCAAAATCGCATAAAACTGTGAGAAATAGAAGGTATTTTTAATAATAATTACCAAAAAAGCGCGTTTTTTTTCACAAATAATATTATACAGGTCATCCCACGGCATATTGTAGATAGAAATCATTACTGCAAGAAGACATCATTTTGATTGTAAAAATAATTTAAACTCTATTCAAAGATTTTTTAATAATCGCCTGTCTGAAGCGGAAATCTAACCCGCCATATGGTAAAAAAAAAATCACCAGTAATTTTACGATACCAATGAAAAGGCTAGAGACTATCCCGCACTCACACCCGCCACTGTAACTCCTGTAAGCCAGAATCAGCAGTGGCACGCATTTTATGACACCGAGCGGTGAAGCTCGGCGAGTCTTAGGGAACACTAATCTGTCTTAAACCCGCAACGAAATTAATCAAATAGAAGGATAGGGAGGAGTTGGAAATATTAATTGTCCACTTCCCTTCATAGCAAAACGCGCGACAAAAATAATGAAATAAGGAGGTATTTTAACCTCAAGTTTAGAGACGCTTACAACTAGAAAAGCCAGTTGTAAAGCACCACGGATAAAATTTGAATGAAAGGGTCCTATCATATGAGCTGTCAAATTTGATTCCAATAATAGGCATGGCAAAAACGCCGGAAAGCACGGAAATTCCGTCTAGTCTCTACAAGGTCCATGTAGTATACAACCCCAGATGTTATTTGCATACTATCCAACATGATGTTGCGTTCATCATGCCAAAGACCACACTCCCAAAGTACGTGATGTGCAGATTGTTCATATACGTAACCAGGTGTCGAGCATGGGCACACAGGAGAGTCAACCAGCCTAAATGAAAATAGTTTGCCCTTAAAATTACCGTGGCCGGTAAGAAATTGCGATACACAATGATCTATTTCTAGCCAAGTTTTATTTAGGCGATCGCGAACGCACGGAAAGTATTTATATAAATGACGCCCTTTCGATGATACGTCCCACCAATATTGCCATTCGTTTAACAGCTCATTGTGTACATCAGTGTGCGGTTTAAATAATCTATTGATTTTTAAGAGCTCACGCGCCGTAAGAAACCTTTTGTCCATATCCTCTCTAGTGGAGAAATACATAGCGGCACGACGCTCCAAAGCGACTGGGAGTACGCCCGCAAGGACAGGTAAAGCTTCCGTACTAACAGTTCCATACGCCTTACACAAGAATATCAACGCCAGACGTTGACTCTGGAGCATGAAAAGGCTAGATCATAAAGATTATTTTTCTTCAAGTAACATAGCATCTTAAATAAAAGGAAGGCAGTGAAATTGTACATTCATTTAAAGAATTACCTTTTGCTTTAATTTTATTTAGAAAAGGCTCAAAATGTGTTTCATTCTGTAGTAATAAATCTCACTCTTAACAATTTCGCTCCCTTTTGATGTTTTTATCTATTCATGGTGAATGTTTAAAACCGTACTTGTAAGTTCAATTTGTAACTCCTGCACATTATCATAATGCTTCTTGTAAACTAACGGCCTTTTCATAAATCTATAGGGTCATTCGGGACAACGGGTCAATAGTACGAATTTCTCCCGATGCACTTAAACATGTATTGCAAAAAAAAAACAATGAAACAATATACAAAAACTCATTAAATAATGAAAGTAGAATAAATTTACTTTACATAGAGTGTTAAAACGTTTCTCAAGACACTATATTTTTGACTGTGTAGACGATAGAAAAAAGAGTGCGTACTTTTAGGCCAAATGACCCATGATACTAATATTATAAAGTTGAAGAGTTTGTTTGGTTGAACACGCTAATGTCAGGAACTACTAAATCGATTTTGAATTTATTTTTTCACTAATAGGAAGCTACATTACTCCTGAGTGCTATAGACTAATTTTATCCCGGGAAAATATTTTTATCCCGGAAAAACTTTTTCACGCGGCCGAAGCCGCGAGCATTACTTAGTAGTTTATAAACCTATTTTAGTTATCGAATGTTTTTTCTTCGAAAGAATTTTGAATTGAGTTTGAAGGAAGAAGGCAGAACATTATACAACTAAAATAGGTTTATAAACTGTTTGTGAATAAGGTCGTAAATGCTTTACATAACCCCATAAAAAATATCCAGTGGGGTTAGGTTTGAGGATTTCAGCGGCTCATCTACTTGGTCCATAAGTGCCGATCCAGGAAGAAAATTTTATATAAAGATAGTCCCTTGTTCTCCGACTTTTATGAACCGGAGCCCCATCTTGCTGAAGAATGAGATTTCGTCGTACTGCATCGGGACGATTATTAATCTCGCTTTTTAAAATGTCAATTATCTCTTAATATCTTTTAGTGTTAAATATGTATTAAGAGAACCCAGTTTTTTACAATCCTACACCAACAGCTGAATGAATAAAACAACTAAAACACACGCTTTATAGAAAATCCAACTAAAAAATAGAAAAGAAATTTTAATTAAGAATAGTGTAAATAAGAAAAAAAAATTTTTATTGTAAAAAAAGCGTGGGATGCTTTTAAGATATTATCAAAATGATATATAATACTTCTACTGATATTATCTGTCAATAAAGTATTTATAACTATTGACACCATGCACCCCACGCTTTTTGTACAATAAAATACATTTTTTTCTTATTTACACTATTCTTAATTCAAATTTAATTTCTATTTTTTAGTTGGATTTTCTATAGAGCGTGTTTTTTAGTTGTTTTAAATTATTATTATTTTTTTTTTTTTTTTTTTTTTTTATGGTATAGTGGGCAAACGAGCATACGGTTCACCTGATGGTAAGTGATCACCGCCGCCCATGAACATCTGCAATACCAGGGGGCACAGAGATGCGTTGCCGGCCTTTTAGGTGGGAATACGCTCTTTTTTTGAAGGTCGCCAGGTCGTATCTGTCCGGAAATGCTGCTGGCGGCAATTGGTTCCATAGTTTAGTAGTACGAGGCAAAAAATGACGGCTAAAACGTACAGTGGTGGATTGCCAACCTCCGAGGTGATGTGGATGGAATTTGGAGTTCTGCCGCGATGTACGGTGATGGAACTCAGCAGCAGGGATAAGTCCGAACAATTCTTCAGAGCACTCCCCGTGGTAAATGCGATAGAGAATGCAGAGCGATGCTACATCTCTACGCAAAGCCAAAGGATCAAGCCGATCGGAAAGAATACGGTCGTCGACGATACGAGCTGCCCGACGTTGAATACGGTCAAGAGGGAGAAGCTGGTACTGGGGAGCCCCTGCCCAAAGATGGGAACAATATTCCATGTGGGGCCGAACCTGCGCCTTATAAAGTTGCAGGCGATGGCCCGACGTGAAATATCGCCTCGATCTGTTGAGCACACCAAGCTTCTTTGAGGCCAATTTGGCCTTACCCTCAAGGTGACCGCGGAAATGAACGTCACTCGATATGTCGACACCAAGAATTCCGATACTGGCTGTGGCAGTTAGAGGAGTGCCTTGGAATTGAGGCGAAACGACAAATGGCGTCTTTTTTGCGGTAAACGCACAAACTTGTGTCTTTGTGGGGTTGAACTGAACCAAGTTAGAACGACCCCAATCCAAGACTCCAGACAGCAAGGTCTCGACTTCAGACACAAGCTTGTTTCGGCACTCTTCGACATTTTCCCGAGAGATATTGGCTCGGCTGGTATACAAAGCATCACCCGTGCTGTCATCCGCATAGCAATGTATACCGCCAATTTGCAGCATATCATTGACATGCAGAAGAAATAGCGTGGGTGATAGCACACAGCCTTGAGGGACACCAGCGTTCACGGACTTGAGATCCGAGCATGCACCGTCGACAGCGACCTTGATGCTCCGGTCCGCTAGAAAGCTGGCTACCCATTTGCACAATTTCTCGGGAAGCCCATAGGAGGGAAGCTTCGCAAGAAGCGCTTTGTGCCAAACTCGATCAAAGGCCTTCGCTACATCCAAACTAACGGCCAGCGCCTCCCCCCTACTATCGATCGCCTTCGCCCATCTATGCGTTAGGTACACAAGAAGATCACCGGCTGAGCGACCCCTACGGAAACCGTATTGGCTGTCGCTTAATAGCTAATGGTCCTCTAGGTACCTAAGGAGCTGGCAGTTGACAATGGATTCCATTGTTTTCGAGAGCAAGTTTTTAGTTCTGTTCTACTATTGTCCAACAGATGTCATTAAAAATAAACGAAAGCACCATCTTGTGACAAGTAGGATTTTTTTACGCATAAGAGTAGCCAGTTTAGTTGTAATTCTACGATGATCTAACAGATGTCACTAAAAATAAAAAATATATAAATTGACAAAAATCTCATTTTGTAAATTTAATAATGGCATAATCTTATCAAATTAGTGTATTCTTATCGGTCCTCGACAAATCTACAAAGTTTGAATAAAATCTGTCCCTTTAAAGTGGGCAAAATCGCGCCCAAAGGAGTCGGCTACAAACATACAAACATACATACAAGTGAAGCTAATATAAAGCGTGTAAAAAACGCACCGGATCAATCATCTAGCGGATTCTGTTAGGCCCAAAAACGATAATTTCGCCAGTTGTACAAACCGTTGTTACTAAAGTTTGTCTCGTCTGACCAAATAATGTTATTCAGCAAATGTTGATCCTCAAGGATGAACCTCTTCATGTGGTCACAGAAAATAAGCCTTCTTTCGGAATAACTACATACGAGTATATCTTGAAGAATTTCTGATCAAATTATTACATGATTCTTGAGAGGGTTGTACACTCGTATGTAAATTTGAAAGAAAGAATATGTAATAATATAATATAATTTAAATATGTATTACCTACTTTGCGCGTATACAAATAAACTGCTCTACATAAAATAAACAAATATATCTGCGTTCTATCAAACATCCAAACACCTAAACACTTACACAAACATTAGCATTTATAATAATAGTAAGATAAAATTATTACAATAAAAAACCAAGGTAGCAAAATCGCTGTATATTAAGCTATGTTTGATGATGGCCCGTCTAAGATTATTAAAATTTATAAATACGCAGATCCACTTAAACAAATGCTCCACCACTGATGAACTCGCGGCCCTTCATTTCTCACCCCGCGTTCTATTCCGACCGTTCTTCTGCAGTCAGGTAACACGTAACTTTCGATCCGCGAGCTCTATCTTATTAGTACACTACGTATTTTGCCATAACTATCCTTCAGTTTACAGTTTTCATCTTTAAAATTCAAAAACATAGGTCCATGAAAACCGAGTTTTACCGGAAACAGGATATTGGCACCTAATCGCATTTCCAAGCGCGATTTGCGAGCCCGGTAACTTATTTTAAAGGTAAATCCTTAGTGGCGGATGCAAAGCTTTTACAGACGGTGTACTCTACAATATCATAAAGCTCCATACTGAAGTGATGGTGGGTTGTAACACGTAATTAAAGAGGATAATTGCGACGTAAATTATGGCTGAAGTACAATTTGTTATGATTGGATTTAAAATATATTATTGTTGGTAGAGGTGACTTAAGGAAGTGGGAGGAGGCTAGATATTAGGCAAGTAGTCGGTGGCAAAAACTAATCATATAATATGCTTGAGAAAGTAAAATAAGAAAAGTGTCTTTGTCGTTTAGTACCTAGTAATATTTTAAACCAAGCGTCCTCACGTCGGGGGGCCGCTAAAGAAGTATTTTCGTTTCCCTGGTCCGGAATTCGGTCCCCCGACGTGAGGACGCTTGGTTTAAAATATTACTAGGTACTAAACGACAAAGACACTTTTCGTATTTTACTTTTTAGAGACTTTTGTGTCGGGGGTTATATTATTTTTTTTATTTGTTTTTGACGTGTTGTATCGTCTAATGCGTTAACGTACTCGATACATATACTATACGATAATGTGTAAATTCATGCTAGGGAAACTGTTTTCTCGACAGGCTTCCTAAATTGGGGTTTTCCCCCAAACTTAGGGGGAAAATTAGATGACGGAGGAATTTAATGTTTGTAAATATTTTATATTATAAGTAGCTCAGCTCGCTGTTTCGCCCACGTTTAAGTCCGTTCCCAAGATGAAAAGTAACTTACAATGCTCATAGGTAATGTAGCTTTCTATTTTTGAAAGCATACTCAGTCGCGGAGCAATAGTTGCAGAGATTACCGCCTAGATCCAAACCAAAATGCCTCATTTAAAGCAATTTTCTTTAAATCTTCAAAATATATGGACTAAAGTCAATAAATATTCACAAACCGTTTATAACAATAGCTCGTAACAAAGATATTGCACGTCCGGATATGGGAGATGAATAATTAAGTACGGAACGTATTTCGGTCTATTCACACCCACGGAGGCTGCACCGTAGAGCCTTGCATTTACGTTGCAGTGCAGCGGGCGGCAGAATCCAATAAGCCGCGCAGCCGACCGGTCCTCCGATGCTAATGCCCGCGAATTCGCTTGTGCACCCGAGCACTCGATACAGTACAATAATTAAAATATTAATACATAATTAATTAAAAAAATCATAATTCTAAACGCCGTTAACTTTCTTCTAAATTTTAATTTGTGATGTTTCTATCATAATTTTAATTTTATCTTCTTATACTTTTTAAATTCTGTTAATATTACGTTCACTTTATTTTATACTGTGTTTGTAATGTGTTATTATTAAAAGCGTATTGGAAATCGAGCTTAATCGAATTGGCAAATATTATCGTGTTTGCTCGGCGAACATCGGCGCAGAATGGAAAGTTTCAGGTAAGTTTTATAGAAGTTAGGTTCACGAAATTTCCTCTACGACGCATTTGAACTTGTGCATTTTGATTTAGTGGATTTTGCGTGCAGTAAGCATACCTATAGTAATAGGCATATTGAGTTAATTAAGAGTTTTAAATGTAGTCTGTATTAAGTACTAAATTTAAATATTAGGCTCAAATATTCACTTAAAAATCTCAAAGATAATGTCATGTAAGTAATACTGTGCGCAAACTAATGTGCACATTTAATCCAATTAAATGTATAGATTTAAAAAAGAAAACTAAAACTTATTTTGGACAATATATTATTTATTTAGTAACTTTAACGGTTACGTAACAAACATAATACTCCTGGTGCATATATAATTTAAATAAATAGAAAGCTTTAAAATTATCTATGTATTAACTTACTTTAAAGTTATGCTAAAATCTAACATCTACTACTCTTGTGCACAATTCATGTTAAAACGTACATTTTAATTGAAACATTATTTATTTGATTGAACTTTAAAATAAGAACTTACGAGACTATTCCGCCCTCACACCCACCACTGAAACTCCGGTAAGCCAGGGTCGATAGTGGCACGCATTTTATTACACTAAGACAATGATTAGTCCTAACTCGCAACGAAATTCATCAAATAGAAGTATGTTTACGCGTATTCAAAAAGCCTTTGTCCATATCGTCTCTTGTAGAGTAATACATGGCGGCGCGCCGCTGAACTTTCAGATCGACTGAGAGTACACACGCATCTGTGATAACTATCTTATTCTTAAATTAACTAGCTTTTGATCGCCGATTCACGCGCGTGAAAGAGAATTTCCGGCATAAATATCCCGCTATACATTTTCCTAGGATTAAAAGTAGCCTATGTCCTTCCGAGGTTCTCAAACTATCTCCATAACAAATTTCATCGAAATCCGTTCGGTAGTTTATCGTGTTCAGACAGACACGCGTGGCTATGGGACTTTGTTTTATAATAGCTATTAGATAGTGATGTCCCTTAATAAAAAAAAGTATTAGTAACCGTCCCTGCTTCGCATGGGTGGGATTTACATTATGTAGTATCAAATATGTATAAGTATTATTTATTTATACACACACCCACGCCTTTAATCCCCGAAGGGGTAGGCAGAAACGCAACTAGTGTACCTACTTTTCTCCGCGTGTATTCCTTCCCATGATGTGATAGAAACAATAGAAGCAAATTTATAACAGATTTAAAATACTTCATATCACTGAAAAAGATAAACAAATGCTAATTCATCGTTTATAGTCACATAGAAATGCATACAAAAACCGGATTTGTTTCAACCACTTTACAAACAATAAAATCACCCTACTTGAATGTAAAGTCGTTTCGCGGCCATATTTTTATTTTCGCCCTACAGACGGCCTTCTTCTATTGGCTCAAATATTGCTGGGTCCAATATTTGGGGATAACAATAACCAATAAGGGTATAAAACGGTCCCGAGCTTAAAGCGGTATATCACTGAAACTTCACCGACTTAAGAGGTGGTACGAATGGTAGGCTGTATTGTTCTTAAGTCATTTGCATTTAAAATTTATAAATATTTTATACTGATTTAATAGTTAATTGTATTTTTGTCTTTAAGTAATTGAGACCTAAAAAAATCTTAATTTATGAATGTGACAGTTCGTGAAAATGTTTGTTTCTAAACGTATAACTTCTAAGGTGATGAAAAATTAGCATTGACCATTATAATTTATAAATCACTGTGGGATTTTTAGTCCGGTAAATATCCTTTATGCAATCAGTATCTAGTATATATCTATAAGTGTGATATTTCTAATCACTCTGAGAGTGGAGAATACTAACGTGAGATACACATTGTTCTGGAATCTGGGCAGTCTAGAAGGTCGCAATCAGGCGATTGAGTTGCTCGTTTCGAAGTAAGAAAGTACAAATGCACGAGCATTGGCAAGAGAAAACTTCGTAGTTTTGCTCGTAGCCGGTTTTTCCGACAGTGCGTGGGAAGATTGATTAGATGGGAGAAAAAGTGAGGTCTTTTCACCAAAAAATGAAATAAGAGGGGAGAAAAGACTTGCTCCTCGCCATCCAAACCAGCAACTAAGTGACCTCATTAAGGCTTTGTATAGGTCCATTTTTTTTCATGCGCACAATGTGGGTGTTATAATTTCCAACCACGCCTACATCCCCCGAAGTTAAAATTAATGGAAAATTCGAAATACGCAGAATCCTAGGTGAGCTGTTCTAGATTTCCGCAGCCTCCCCCCATTTGCTTATAAATGCCGTGCAGTAGCCGCGCACACCCTCATTCAAGTGCGGGATATCGGGCGCGACGGACGTCTCGTTGCATCGCGGTTCCAAATTACAGCCATATATTCACTTGGATAAGTGTCTTTGTCCTAGTGAGATATATATATAAATATAGGATATTTGGCTGAAATATTCGAAGTATAAATTTTTTATTTGAAAAAATAATCAATTTGAAATATAATTTTAAAATGTAGTTTTTGTGAAATCTTTATGCCTGAGAAAATAATGTACATAAATAAATCGTGTACTTAATTTTTTAATTTCCTTGCCTAAAATTTATAAGGATTGCTATTTTAAAAAAAGTGTGATGTTACATTGAAATTTTAAAAAATAAATAATTTTGATTATTTTTAAGTGACAAAAAATTTTTTTTGTTAAAAAGGTTTTAAATAAAAAAAAACAATATAATCTTTTATTTCGTGAGTTTGAATTATAAAGTTCAATATTTTATAAAGTATAATTATGTTGTCCATCGAGTGTTTGATGGTATTTATAGTGGTATTCATTCATATTGTTGCCTTCATAGCGTGGTCCATTTTCCTTTACCGATGTTTTTAAATTTCCCGCCGACGTCGTGAATACGTATTCAATAAGCAGCCATGCTCGAAAAGAAGAGTGGAGGAAGGTATTACAGACTTATTTACCCAATTCATTAATAATTGAAATAGGAGACGAGCATGTCCCCCGCCTGATGGTACGTGCTACAGCTACCTATAAGCACAACAATATCACCCAGAACTTAAAATCAGAAGATTCCATTATGCCAGCGCTCGGCATCCTAAGATTAGAGACGTTAAGTCCTTTAATAACTAGTAATGTTCGTTAAAATACCCTCAAAATAGAACGCGATTGCGCTTACACATTCTATGACGGCAGAAGGAGATAGTGTGGTAGAAACTGATAGAGAATCTAGCTTGCTCTAAAATTACTAGATCGAAATTAAAATTTTAGATGTTATAATCAATTTACATGCAATCCAAAACCCCTATGTTCTTGACAAAAATAAAATGTTAGTAATCAGAAATATCTGTTAAAAGGAAACCTAAGAGAGTGGGTACCAAGAGACAGGAAAAGGAGAAAAGGTAGACCTAGAAAAAGATGGAGAGACATTTTCGTTCACAGATGTGGATCTCATTGGATGCGTAAGACACAGGACATAGATGTATGGAAAGGTTTAGGAGAGGCTTACGCCGCAGAGCCGACTATTACATAACACATTTTATTTATTATATAATATTTAGGTTAAATTATTATGTAAAATGTAGTAGCAAATCAAAATGCTATTTTATTGATTTAATCAGAAATATTAAGTTAAAGAAGTTACAGAACCATGATCAGGACTGTAAACAGTTATGACGACAGTATCAAACGTTATGTGCGTTACAAACTAGTATAAGTTATTTTTGCTTAAAAGAAGGCTAGCTCAGCGTCTTTGCTCATAGATTTAGTCCGGCGATAGTTTATGTCAGCGACTTGTGATGCTATGATATCCGCAACTAACAATATTATTTTCTTTACAGCCAGGAGCACCCAACGCAGGAGAAGGCCATAGAGGCTGTAGCGGCGCTAAAGTAAGTACTCAATTTACTTAATTTACATAGTTATCAGTGGTCAGAAGCTTTCGACTCTGCCGACGGGACCGCAGTTGCTTCAAGTGAAAGATGTCAATAATTCGTCTATTTTATTTAAATATGTAACTAATTTATCCTATTGAAATCAGCAATTTCTTTAAGAGATTAAGCCATTGATTTAAAAACAAACCGAGTACGCACAATAAACTGGCTAAAAAAGTAGATAATGCGAAAATGGATAAAAGAGGCGGTAGAAGTCGATCGTGTCGAAACTATGACAAAATCATTGATATTTTAATGAAAGGACATGTACATCCTAAATTGAAGGGAATGGGAAGGAGTATGTCGAGATCATGCTAAGTGATAATCCAAAATTTCTGCATACCATCATGTGATACAAGTGTGATATGTATGTAATTGCACTTTAGTTAGCAGTTTTTTAGCCAATTTTATGGACGTCATGTTTCTACATGTTTTCGGAAATACATCCATCGTAGGCCGGTAAAATTTAAATTCGTCTACAATCAACGGGCCATCATTTTTTCACTTTCATATCATTTTAACTTGATATTGTAAAATCTTTGACTGAACTCCATTACCTGTATCAGGGTAAATGGAGCGTACTCAGACTGGTTTAAAATCTCAAAGGGTGTCAGATATAATATGGACAGCTGTGAACAAGCTATAAAGAAATGGTATGTAGACTGATAAAGGATGAATGGCGTATCATATGTCTAATTTATGCCGATGATCAAGTTTTACTTGCACCATCAGCGAGGGAGCTACACGAGATAATGTTAAATTTAGGGAATGAATACGGTGAAAATACATTTCTTACGGAGTATATTATTTGGTGTCATTATTGCTGATCGCATGGGCAATAGTATGATAAGAGATCGTTGAAGTTGAAGCATGATGTGGTGACTAAGAATAAAAGAAGTATGCGGATAGTTTGGGCGAGTGGAGAGGATGGATGAAAAAAGACTCACACAAGGTATTTATCGAGCTAATGTGGATGGTACGGATGGAGAGGGGCGCCCGAGGAGAATATGAATTTATTAAATAAATTATCTCCATAAAGGGCAGGTCAGGAGTACCCTTAACCGGCCAAAGCGTATGAGGAAAACTATGAATCTGGCAGAGGTGAAATAGGTGTGTCTAGATCGTAGCATATGGCACACAATAGTCTCTGGCTCTCTGCCCATTCCTATGGGACAAGGGCGTAAGTAAGCATGAATGTATTATTGCTTCATTTTAAAATATATACATTTATAAAACTTAATTCATTTTGAGTATTTATTTTGTCTTAATTAAAAACTTAAATTAATGAATTTAATTCTGCTTATAATTGACTAAACACAACATTCATTGATTCTGAGGCGGAGCGAAGTTCGCCAAGCCAGCTAGTATGAGATATAAAGCATTAGTTGATGGAAAAAATTGACACTATGCACATTGTATATTATAGTAGTTGCAGATTAGATTAGGCCTGGTAACTCCAAAGCTATTGAAATATATTAGAGGTGAAAGACACATCTACCGTCGGCTGACAAGAGTTACGCCAACCTGGCCTACTGGCCAGTATAGACCCTCCGACTCTTGGTCACAATTTAAATGGTTAAGTAATACAGATTTTCACGATGTCTAGTGCCTGTGTCTACAGAAAGTAACTCTTCCTGAATGTCTTATCTTACCTTAGGTGGTTATCTTACCTTCATAACAATTTATAAATTTAGTTATCTGCATAGAATTTTTATGTGCTTTACTTTTAAAATTTTCGTGTTTCAACCACAATATGTTATATTTTGTCCTAATTAGTGGGGCCTAAAATATTTCCAGTGTCACAGTGATGATGTTTATAGTTAGTATGGATTATTAAAATGTTCTATTTTTAATGCGAATTTAAAAAAAATCGCCTTCTTTAGATACATCATTGATTTTTAAAGAAAATATTTCATCCATTTTCATGGACCGACCAGGCATTTCTTGGGTTCGATTCCCAGATTGGAAAACATTTTTTTTTCCATAACTAGTGGAAGTAGAAGTAGTTGTCAGGTTTGACTCCAGAGTATGTCTTTTCAAATGAAATTGTATTCAGCAAATCTGAGTTGATAGAGTTCGAAATTCCTATTTTGTTGAGAGGCATGCGCCCTACCAAATCAAAAGTTCAGCGAGCTGCGACGTCACTTGTTGCGTCTTCGGTCCTTCTGGGGATTAAGGTGTGTGTACATTATGCGTAGTTATAATTCATTGACGACAAACATCTGAGAGAGTGCATACTTGTGTTACGAAAGGTGCGATATATTTTTGAACATGAATACCTGCATATTCGTACATTAGCTAATTAAAAACAATGGCTGATAGAAGGAGTGATAGGATTTTAATTTCTGGTAGAATAATATAATCAAAATAATAATATGAGGGACATGTTATAGTATAGGTTAGCAAGAGTAAGTAAGTCACCTGAAATTAAGTAAATATCTACCCCATAAATACCCACAATCAGAAGAATCGATAATACGTCGTCGGTATTAAAAAATAGGGATATAGAAAGATTACAGGCAGTGGCGTAACTTTATGGTGGCATGACGGACAAAATCCCCACATGTATTTTTTATCTATTGGAAAAAAGGGGCACCTGAGAAAAATCTATACAGATTTAAATTACAGATAATACGTCTGATAGTGAGGGACCCCGTCCATGAATTTGCCACGGGCTTGACGATGTAGTTATAATGGTTAAGAGAAGAGGATGTTTGGGTAAAATGCACTAGCAATCGATCACGTTGATTTTCCGTGAGATAGTACCACTATTATAGTCGATCCATCCAAATTATGCGTGTCTCGACTATTAAAACCACAGAACAGAGAAAGAGAGTAGAAATAGTAAGTGGGCGTTACCTTTTATCCACTAGTTAGAAATGCAGTACTAACTCACCGTTTGAGCGGTCTCAGTCGTCATTGCGCATTGTCAAAGCTTCAATAATTAGAAAAAATATTTAAAAATATTAAAATGCCCTATTGTGCTATTCTGGAATAAAGAAACCATAGTCGTAGCAAAAATGTGTCCCACGGAGGTATTTCGTACCATCGGTAAGTAATATTTTCTGGTTTATTACTATTTAATTGAAAAATGTATATTAATTTTCTATGTCAAATATGGCACAATAATTACAATTTAAAATGTTCCTTATTGCTTTCAACATATGGTTAATTTTCGCAAACGAAAATCAATTGTTCTAGAATGATTTGTCACCAATTCATAATGTTACCGCTACTCAATTAGTGTATGCATGGTCGATAAAATATTATCGATAATTATTAATTTTTCTCTGAAGCTTTATGTTATACAGAAAAATAACAAAAGTTATATGATGCATGATCCGCTTGTGATGCATAGCTATGGTTGCTATAATTCATTTATGTAACAATATAAGATTTTTTATTTTCAGTTTTCCAAAAGATCCATTTATAAAGGAAAGATGGATTAATGCTACGGGAAGGTTAAATTGGTTTCCTTCCAAATTTTCTGTAATATGTTTAGAACATTTTGTAGATGACGTAAAAAAGTGGACATAAATATTTAAAAACGAATGCAGAACCGAATCCTGAATCAGAAATGAATCCTAGCTAGATCGCCCCCGAAACCCGCTGCACACTAAATTTCATGAAAATCGTTGGAGCCGTTTCCGAGATTCAGATATTTATTTATATTATATATATATGGTCGTTTAAATATATAAGATAAAAATTCATCGTTTTTTTAAGTTATACTTCTTTTGGCGCGTTAGGGAAAAATTATGAGAGTAAATTTTTACGATGCGCGCGCACACCGTCACGAAAAACCGACACACTGAAGTTAGCTATAGTCAACATTTTAGTTTTGAATTTTGAGCGTAGAACGTAGGCGAAAGATAAAAAAAGATTTTTATCTTGTTACGCCAAAGAAGTATAACTTCTAACGCGTGTTCATAAGTAATCACAAACTTTTTATCTCCTCTTTCTTGCTAGCCCGAGCTTGGCTTCTTTACTTATTTTTCATTGATTTTGCTCCCTATAAAAATGACAGTAGTTATATAAGTGACTTTTTGTAATAAAAGTAATTATTAATTAAATGTATCTTGACTTATCATAAGTGCAACTATGTTCGCCTACGTGATGAAAAAAGTATTTTATTTTATTTATTAATAGATTAAAATATAAAATAATCAAAATATAAGTTTTGTTTTATTGCTTTTGCATGACGAGACGAGCATGTCGCTCGCCTGCTGGCAAGCGATACGACCACTCCTAAACAGTACAAACACCATACAGTTTGGAACCACTGCAGTTATTGTATCGTAGGCACAGAGGTGTCGGCCGTGTGTCACCATTGTGACAACTGCCCGCTGGATACGGCCCAGCACACACTAGAGTTTTGCCCAGCCTGGGACGAGGAGCGCAGCGCTCTCAGAGCAGTCGTCGGAGGAGACCTCTCGCTGCCGGCCGTGGTCGCTTCCATGGTCGGCAGTCGAGAGGCCTGGCGTGCGGTGGCCCACTTCTGCGAGGTGGTCCTCTCGCAGAAGGAGAGTGCCGAGAGGGATCGGGAGCGCGAGGATCCGTCCCGCCGCCAGAGGAGACGAAGGAGGCGCCGGGTGGACGACTGACCGGCGTCTCCCGCCCTGTGGATTGGGGGCGTTTGGAGAATTCCACCACGGTATCCCCTGCCTGTCGTAAAAGGCGACTAATAGGGGCCACCGGGGGTCGCGGGCGGGCGGCAGGGGGCCGTCCGTCGTTAGTTTTGTGTTTCTTTGAGCACATTGTAGCGACCCCCGTGATGGACGGCAGCGTGGAAGGTAGGCCTCACGCTGCCGTTGACGCTGAGAGCGTCCTTCGGTGCGCGGGGGCTTCTGAGCCCCCCCCACAACAGGAGACGGGCCGCATCAGGCGGCACCGCGCAGGGGCGGTTGCGGACGACAGCTTAGACATTAGTCAGAGGAAGCCCGCAGCCGTCCCTAATGCGCCGAAGATGGCCACCGCGGAGTTTTAGTTGGTATGCCGTGCGTTGTACATAGGTTAGGGACTCGGCCTGGCGGTCGCCCGACGTTTTCCATCTCTCCGGGCGGCTCAACGCCGGGTCGTAAGGCACGGTGAACCCAACATAACCGCTCAGTCGCCCCCCATGAAGGCCGGGCGGTAGTGGTAACGCACTTTCTCCGCGAAACCAAAAAAAAAAAAAAAAAAAAAAAAAAAAAAAAAAAAAAAAGACTGCCCCACTTTGTGTATTCTATTGTCCGTATCTCGGTGAGTGCTCTGAATAAATGTGTAACCCATCCTCACACTTCCTTGGGAGAAACACGCGTGCTGGCTTGCGAAACCACTGCTAAGTGATTTCTTCTATCTCAGCCCGTATCAAAAGGTTAAGAAGTTCGTAGTTTTGCTATTAAACTTTCCAGTGTAATAACATTCATGCCGGCAAACTGGGAACAGTTTGCCGGCATGAATGTTTTCATGTCTTATGATATGGGTCCTTAAAACGGAGCGTAAAGAAGCAATTAGCAGGCCGGCATAATTGTACCGACTGTCAAAGGATATTTTCTTCCTTTGTCGGTTGACATTTTCCTAAGACTTCACTCTACTTAACCCCAGCAGTGAAATCACTAGGATAAGTATATATAGTCATTATAACTTATTGCAAAATAGCTATATTAGCTGTGTAGCTGATATATGTAATTTAACATACATATCTACAGTATTGAAATTCTAAATTAGGAATTTGAAATCTAGCCTTAACTTTAAAATAAATTTTAATTTACCGAGTTAAAATTTTGTTCAAACCAACAACTTTTCCAGTGCTTATCCAATTAATATAATTTTGTGATAAGTCCATTTCATTTATTAATGTTATTTATGATTTTTAGTTATAAAACAAACACCATCGATAAGTTTACAAAAAGGTATCGTATGGGTGCAACACTATTTCCGACATGCTAGCGCACTGTGTGTCATTCAATACCATCTCTTATTTCAAACAGCATAAGAGCTTTTATGATAAACGCCATCTAGCGTGGAATAGCGGTATTACAACGAATTAAAATCAAAATTTCACACAGAAGAAAAAATGTCCTATGACCTCGTGTTAATTTTTATAATATGAATTTTATGCAATGGGAATAACGTTTAATTTAATGCAAAATATTTTGTGTTATAAGTTTTATTGCGATTGCTCATTTCGGCCAATCATAATGAAGAGATGATAGTATGTGAATAATATCCATGTGTGAGTTTGGCGACACTGGCGTTCTTAGTAAATTGATGCTATTGTCTCTCCATCTTATATCTATCCTCCATGATTAAAACCGTTTGACCGTCGGTTATAAGCACATCACGGTTTTGCAAACAATGGACGGACCTGTGGCACCATTGTATTCAGCGACTCAAGTTCGTATCTATATACGACACGCCAATAGTGCTAAAAGCTCATAAAGCTGATGTAAGTAACGTACGTATGTACGTATAACGTTACGTACTAATAGTTTACAGTTTTAAAAGATTGCCCTCTGTGGCGTAGTTGTGAGGACATACGAAAAACCGCAAGTTCAATTACGAGATGCATAATGGCAACACCACCATGTACTTATTCAACTGATTGACATACGAGCAATTTGCTCGCCTGATGGTAAGCTTCTCGATGAATTATTTTATTATCCTCGCCCGGGAGGACTGTGGCGTTTCCTTTCCTCGTTATGTTAATACATTCCTTCCCTTTCTCTTATATTGCTCCATTTCTCTTTCCCTAGCCCTATTCCTGTCTCCATTGTCCGTGTCCTCTGTACCTATGAGCCCCTGATGGTTGTTCGTTGTTTAATGTAGATACTTTAAATTATTTAATTGGTATATGTACATTTGTAAATTTGTTATTCTCTACCTTGTCATTCACATAAGTGCGTTTGTCTACACTGCACCCATCACCCAAACATTAACGTGAAGTATCTTCATGCACCGTAGTATCGTTGGCTACAATGTTCTTTATATCGGGAGTCGGGACCCGGCATGCATACATTGCTGCTTTGTGGCAGAAATAGACATTTCGATGATTTTTTAGTCTGAATTTTTGCATACGAGACCTATCACCCAGTCCATTTACGAAATACGTGTTGTACCTGCCTTATTAATTCTAAATAAAATGAACTGCCTCGGTGGCGTAGTTGTATTACGGTACGACTGCAATGCTGGAGTCTTAGGTTCGATCCCCGGGTCGGGCAAAGTGATATTGGATTTTTCTATTCAGTATCAGCCCGAAGTCTGGAATTTGTGTCCGATATGGCGATAGGCTCACCACCTATCACATCATGGGACGGAATACGCACGGCGAAAATTGGGTGCATCAGTTGCGCCTCTGCCTACCCCTTCGGGGATAAAAGGCATAAGTGTGTGTGTGTGTGTGTGTAAAATGAATACAGCTTATATAGAGTCTTAGGAACACTTACTTTAAGAGACATTCTGAAACAAGACCTAGTCACAGTATAGTTAGATCTCCGACTATGAAATTATAATTATTTGTTTATTTAATAGGTCCCAATGACATTTATTAACACGCTTTTATTAGCTTCATACGTATGTTAACTTAGTATGTATGTATGTAACGGAAACTTTAAACATTTAGAGTCAGAGGGTCATTCTGGTGTCAACTTTTCCGGTTGGCTCTAAGAATGGCACGGGTACGCGACCCCGGCCCCTCGAGCCACCACCGCTGCCCTCCTTGTCCTTCCGCGGCTCTGGTGTCCTTTTCCTCTACCTCTTGTCCTGTTACTGGTGGTAGGGTGATCCCGAACGGGTTGGTACCGCCACCTAGTCTATTTCTACCGCCAAGCAGTAGTGCGTTCCGGTGGAAGGGCTAGGCAGCCGTTCCTATCTACACTATCCTTCCTCAGGGCGTGATAGGCCAGACGTTGCCAGGAACATGCGGAGACTACGTCCGGGCTGTGGTGTGGACGTGGGGGGGCTGGGTCGGGGTACAGGGAGACCCGATGGGAACGGTTTCCGTCGGCCGCCTGCCGGTTAGTAGGGGACCTGAACCCGGGGACTCCCTTTCAAACTCCCTCCCCGGGAAGCTGTCCCGCCAACCGGCGAAAATCCCGTCGTGCAGTCGTCATGCCAGAGTGGGAGACTGGAGTGGATCCTGGCGATTGTATGCGGGGGGGCATCGGGGGCCCTTCCGTGCCTCGCACCTTGTTCTTTTACGGGCCGAGCGACCGCATGGCACTATGTTCCGCACCTCTTTTTTCTTGGGCATCGTTTTGGCTCCGTCATGGCCATCTCTACTCCTTTAAAACTCAAATAAAAAAAAATAAAAAAAAATGAAGGTTAGGAAAAATTGCAGGCTCACTACGGCGGCTACTTTATCCACATTTAAAGTGGACTTCTGCAATGTCCGGGGTCTACATAGCAACATCGACGCCGTCCACTACCACCTTGAGACGGCGCGGCCTGCCCTGCTCTTTTTAACGGAGACTCAAATATTGACCCCTGATGACGTTTCGTACCTGAACTACCCCGGCTATGTGCTAGAGCACTGTTTCCTACGTAAAGCCGGGGTGTGCGTCTTCATCAGGGGTGATATTTGCTGTCGCCGCCTTCAGGACCTCGAGCATCGGGACCTGTCAATTTTATGGCTATGCGTAATTCAAGGAGGTCGTACCCGCGTCTACGCATGCCTCTACAGGTCCCATGCCAGTGAAGCGGGATCTGCTCATCTAATTGAGAACGTCCAAGTGGGGACTGACCGTGCTCTCGAACAGTACCCATCCGCGGAGGTGGTGGTCCTTGGTGACTTCAACGCTCATCATAAAGAGTGGTTGGGGTCTCGGACTACCGACCTCTGGGGTAGGTCTGTTTACGAGTTGGCCTTGGCATATGGCTTTTCACAGCTGGTGACACAGCCCACCCGTGTGCCAGACATTGAGGGCCATGAGCCCTCTCTTTTGGATCTGCTGCTGACCACAAACCCCGATGGATACAGTGTCGTGGTCGATGCCCCTATAGGTTTATCTGACCACTGCCTGATCCGGACGTCGGCCCCTGTGGATCATACTAGCCGCCCAGAAGCGTCTGGTTCCCGCAGGGTCTGGCGGTATGGGTCAGCGGATTGGGATGGACTCCGTGAATTCTTTGCGTCCTTCCCATGGAGACGATACTGTTTCTCCTCCGATGATCCCGACACCTGTGCGGACTGCGTCAGGGATGTGGTGATATTGGGGATGGAAATGTTCATTCCCAACACCACAATACCGATGGGGCGCCGTAGTCGGCCTTGGTACAATAGTACCTGTGCCGCCACTGCGCGCCTCAAACAGTCCGCATACTTGTCTTGGCAAGTCGCCAGTAGGTGTCGGGCTCCTAACACCAAAGAGGAGAAGCGGAAGTTCAATATCGCCTCCAGATTCAACAAGAGGGCTATCGCTAAGGCCAAGGCAGACCACATTTGCCGGTTTGGTGAGCGTCTAGAAAGCTATCCGACAGGTAGTCGAGCTTTTTGGTCGCTTGCCAAGTCCGTACAAGGCAATTTCTGCCAGCCCAGTCTCCCGCCACTGCGGAAGTCTGACAACAGTCTGGCTCATAGTGCAAAGGAGAAAGCCGATGTGTTGGCTGAATCCTTTGCCTTAAACTCGACTTTGGATGACGGTGGAGCCACACCACCGGAAATTCCCAGATGTGAGTGCTCCCTGCCTAAAATCCGCATCACCCAGCGTGCTGTCAGGCGGGAGCTCCGGCTCCTTGATGTCCATAAGTCGAGTGGGCCTGACTGTATTCCCGCAGTGGTTCTTAAGACGTGCGCCCCTGAGTTGACTCCCGTTCTAACGCGTCTATACCGTCTATCTTACGACACCAGCCAGGTTCCATCTTCGTGGAAGACTGCTCGTGTTCATCCAATCCCCAAAAAGGGTGACCGGTTGGACCCTGCTAATTACAGGCCGATAGCGGTCACGTCCTTGCTCTCTAAGGTCATGGAGCGAGTTGTTAATGCTCAGCTCCTGAGGTACCTTGAGGATCACCAGCTGATTAGCGATCGTCAATACGGTTTTCGCAGTGGTCGTTCGGCTGGTGATCTCCTTGTGTATCTCACGCACCGCTGGGCGGAGGCCGTGGAGAGCAAGGGCGAGGCTATAGCTGTCGGTCTGGATATAGCGAAGGCGTTCGACAGGGTATGGCACAGAGCTCTTCTAGCGAAGTTACCATCTTATGGAATACCCGAGGGACTCTGTAAGTGGATTGCCAGCTTCCTGGATGGTCGGAGTATTACAGTCGTCGTCGATGGCTGCAGCTCTATGACCAAAACCGTTAATGCTGGTGTTCCACAAGGCTCGGTGCTATCGCCCACGCTCTTCATTCTGCATATCAATGACTTGTTGGATTCCATTGACAACATGCATTGCTATGCAGATGATAGTACGTGTCATGCGCGATACATCGGCCAACAGAATATCCCTCGGCGCACAGTCGAAGAAAGACGGTCACAACTTGTGTCTGAAGTCGGAAGCTCTCTGGGGCGGGCTTCCGAATGGGGTGAAAGGAATCTCGTCCAATTCAACCCGTCGAAGACACAAGTTTGCGCGTTCACTGCCAAGAAGGACCCATTCGTCATGGCGCCACAGTTCCAAGGAGTTACTCTCCATATGTCGAATAGCATTGGGATCCTCGGCGTCGAAACTGCGAGTGACGTCCAGTTTAGGAGTCATTTGGAGGACAAAGCCAAACTGGCTAGCAAAAAGTTGGGGATCCTGAACAGAGCCAAGCGATACTTCACGTGCGGCCACAGACTGGCGCTTTATAAAGCGCAAGTCCGGCCGCACGTGGAGTACTGCTCACACCTCTGGGCAGGGGCACCCAAACACATGCTTAACCCACTTGACTCCTTACAACGACGGGCACTTCGCATCGTCGATGATCCCAACCTCACGGACAGAGTTGAGGCGCTGAGTATGCGGAGGGACATTGGTTCTCTCTGTGTATTTTACCGCCTCTTCCATGGGGAGTGCTCTGAGGAACTGTTTAATATGGTGCCCGCCTCGCCTTTTTACCATCGAACCACTCGCCATCGCAGTGGAGTTCATCCATACTACGTTGAATCCATCCGTAGTAGCACGGTGCGTTTTCAACGGTCTTTCCTGCCGCGCACGTGCAAGCTTTGGAATGAACTCCCTGCATCGGTGTTTCCCGAGCGCTATGACTTGTCCTTCTTCAAACGAGGTTTAAAAAGAGTGCTCACCTCCCGGTAGGCAACGGCTTGGCTGTGCCTCTGGCATTGCTTTAGTCCATGGGCGGCGGATGCTGCTTACCATCAGGCGGACCGCTCGCTCGTTTGCCTACTAAGGCAATAAAAAAAAAAAAAAAACATGACTTTGACATACTTCAAAACGTCGGATTAAATTTAAATTTGGCATACTTATCAAGGACCGATGACAATGCAATATTTTAAACCAAAAAAACACGCTTTTATAGAAAATCCAACTAAAAATGAATAAATAGTAGTTTATTTCTTTTAGTGACATTCTTTGAACTAGAACTAACATTGAAATAAAACTATTTTGCGGATTTTATCGCGATTTTTTATTAATATTTTCTCCCGACGTTTCGAAGGCTTTGCAGCACTTCGTGGTCACGGGGCGGACTGAGGTGTTGGTGCTCCGAAAAGTTAATGTTACAATATCTACCTTCATTTTTTAGAACTAACAACTAAACTGGCTACTCTAATGTGTTAAAAAATCCTACTTGTCACAAGATAGCGCTGAGTTATGAAAATATGATTTCTAGAACATTGCGCTTGTATCACACACATACACTAGGTAATTTTGTTGATTTAAAAAGACCATCAATATTTTTAACTCGCTTTTATTAGCTTCATACGTATGTTAGTATTATGTAACGGAAACTTTCAACATGATTTTGACCCCCTTCAAAACGTCGGATTAAATCGAAATTTGGCATACTTATCAAAGACCGATGACAATTCAATATTTTAAACTAAAAAATTAAAAATAATAATAGTTTAAAGACCACGCTATTATGGTAAGTCCAACTAAAAAATAGAAGATAAATTTTAATAAATTTGAATTAAGAATAGTGTAACTAAGAAAAGAAAAAAGTATTTTATCGTAAAAAAAGCGTAGGGTGCATGGTGTCAATAGTTATAAATATTTTATTGACAGATATGAGTAGAAGGATTATTATTTATTATCATTATCATATCTTAAAAAGCATCCCACGCTTTTTTTACTATTCACTATTCTTAATTCAAATTTATTAACATTTATTTTCTATTTTTTAGTTAGATTTTCTATAAAGCGTGTTTTTTAGTTTTTTAAACATTTTTTTTTACAATGTCCAAAGTAAGGTACAGTTATAGACTATAGACTAAATAAACGTGCGATCGATGTTTAAAGGACATGTCCAAAAACGGGCTTAAAATTCTAACCAAGATACCTACTATATATATTTAGATAGTACTCCCAAAAACTAGACCTTTGCAATAAATAGTATAATTTAAGGCCCTCATATTTTGAGGTTTATGTAAATTTTATTTAGCTTAAAAACTACATGTTTAAAAATGTTAGTTATAAATGCAGGGGTCTAATGTTTAATGGTTTTTTTAATGGATCCAGGATCTATATTTTTCGCTTTTTAATATCCATAAAATTTCAACCTGGTTAGATTTTGAGGCCCAGCACCCATACATAAAGTGGACATCTCCTTCAAAAGCTTAATATTTCTGAAGCCCTATTACAACAATTCAGTTTATTAAAATCACGGAGTATAGATCAAAACGATACCATCGCAATCGTTATTATTGCTTATGGTTTTTCCGTTTGTAATAGACATATTATTTTTGTCCTACAGCTCTGACCGCGGCACCGAACCGGAAGGTGAAGAAATTCTAAGGTATGTACTATATCAATTAAGTCACCACCGCTGAGTAAGTGCTCTTCTCCAAATATAATTAAATCGGACAAAAGCAAAGTTGTGTGAGAACATAGTTGTAAAACTATGATCTCAAATCAATGTAATCAAAAATCTAAGAGACGATCCACACTGACCAGATGGCCTCGCGCGCCGCTTGCGATTTGCGGTCGATTTTGCGCGCTCTCTGCAATGACCGGACAATTTCGCGAACACTCCGTGACAACCGGTAATGTGAATCCTCCCTAATACGTAACCTGGCGGATAGCATTTACTTAACTTTTAGCTGGTTTTACCCTTAGACGGTAATTTTTCAAAGTTCGTCAATACTAATTGCGGCTATGAGTTAGACTTATAGCCGCACATATCGGCGCTAACTTCAACGCCTCACCTACTCTCTGATACAGCTAATATTACACTTTTTATTCAGTCACTACAAAGTGACTCCACTCCACCTGATGGTAAACGGAGAGGCGTCAAAATTAATTGTCGACTGTTGAGCGATAATTATGCTTCGTCAGTCGACTCAATTATGCCGGCCTATTTGTACCGGATTTCCACAGGCTGATCCTGGAACGCGACGCACTTACGTGGGCCACTGTGGTGGATTCTAAAACCTTGTGTACGGTAGTCGCTATCCGGAGGAATACAACATAATCGCACCTTTAGAACGATAACGACACAATTCAAAAAAATCGAAATTTGAGTTATCTTCATAAAATGACTTAAAACGAAGTTCTCAATAAAACAATAGTTCAAACACAGCCATATTCGAGCGGGAACAGGACAAAACTGTTATATGGGTCCCTTTTTATTATAGTTTAATATAAATATACCAGTTTTAAGTCATTTTATGACGATAATTCAATTTTCGATATATCGTATCATCAGTCTTACTAATTTAGACATTACGATTCATAACAACATTTTTTTTTATATATACAACTAGAGGGGCTAGTTGGTTTAGTTCTTTACGTACTTAACCTGCAGGGACGTTAATCGTAACGATTTGTTACCGATTCTCTGTCAATCTCGATCTTGGCACATATTAGTTGCCGGGGGTGTAAGGGAGGGAAAGTCTCTAAAAACGGCATTTACTGTGGCATTAGCCACTCTAATTAAGTAATAACGTATTATTTATTGCGGAAATTGCGTTTAACATAATACTTGCCATACAGTATCAACGTTAGAATTACTAAATGCATGTCGCTTTGTAAGTCACTCTGACCTGAACAGTTCTATGATTTTCCATCATGGCGCAGTGTTAATGCTCTAAGTGGTGCAGCAATAACACTGGACATATTAGTAGTGTATAGTGGAGTAGGAATATAATTCCGGCCAACGAGACTTAGTCCGTTTTTCAACTGTGGCCAAGTAAAGTTAACACTGGACGGGAGCGCAGCGTCTTAATTGCCATACCGGACACAATTCTAGACTCCGCTCAGAATCTGAGCAACAAGGTTCAAAATTACAAATGTTTTAAAATAAAAATTATATACTAAAACCTTCCTTGAAAAATATACATTTGAATAACGAAAACCCCATCCAAATCGGATCAGTAGTTTTAAGAAAATCGCGGCCATACAAACTTACATATATACATACATACGGGTCGAATACAGAACCTCCTTTTTTTGAAGTCGGTTCAAAGGCTTCGTTCACATTTTTGCAAAGCGAGCGAATATGTTGCGCAACACTTTATACTCATCTTGATACACGTTTTATACTTACCGTTTTTTTTGAACGAAAGTTGTTTACTCACTCGAATTAAATACCGCTATTCTTTATCGAGACTACTCCCCCTTCGTAAAGGTTAGGGTAGGTCAAGACTTGGAGCATGTTGGAGGTGAGGGAAATTGATTTCCACGCGGGAAGTCCTTTTGTTTATGTCGCAATTTTGGTGGTATTTTGTTTTAACTGCTTGTTGGTCTAGTTTTTCGAATCAATAGTGTGATTTGTATTTGTGGGTAAATAAAATGTACGTGCCTTTTGAATTTGGATTTGAATACTATTTTTGTGGCGTAGTTGTATACCGTGCGCGATAGGCTTACCGCTTTGAGGTCTCGGGTTCGAATCCCGGGTCGGTTAAGTGATATTGGGGTTTTCTGCTCAGTATTAGCCCGGAGTTTAGATTTTATAAATATGAGATAGGCTCGCCCCCTATCACAAATCATAGGACAGAATGCACAAAGCTAAAAATGAGCATTATTTGCGAGTCTGCGATAAAAGACCACTTTAGCGATAAAAGACGTGTGTATATTTTGAATTCAAAAAAATACATCTGTTTTATGAGATTGAAATAATTTTGCATTTTTTTTGCGCTTCATACAAAAAATGGTACGCGCGTAATCAAATAGTTTACACTAATCATAAAAAAATATTTATTGCGACGAATATGCTGAAAATAATAATAATATTATGGTACCAGCAGTCCCAAGCCACTTGTTTTCAAATACTTCCTACAAACCTTTATTTTATTTGCACTTTAATCCCATTAACGGGCATAGCAGATAAATGTAACAAATTTTCCACCTGGACGCAATTCTTGCTAAAAGCAATAACCTTTCTTCAGCATCCACCCCGCATTTTATAGCATCCTATTGTACTGGTCATGTCTATTGCTGAATTTTTCGGTAGTATTGCATGACGATTGAACAAACTGAACAGTCGGGTTTGGTATATATAAAGCAGAAGAGTCAGCTTCTATTCTAACGTCATTAACCCGTCAACGCCCGCTTATATATAGCTATAAGCTAATTTCCTTATATAAATGGACACCGGTGTCCACAGCGGGCGTCTAAGGACTAATTATCGCATTCATTGAGACGAGGTGTAAATGTAGTCATGATCTATTGCAAACTGGCTCGGTGGCATAGCGGTACGATCGCGCTGAGATCTCGGGTTCGAATCCCGGGGAAAGTGATATTGTGTTTAGTAGCTTTTCTATAGTACCTATAGTACATAGATTTTGCACGCACCTTCAACCGCGTGAAAAAGATTTTCCGGGATAAAAGTCCCGTTTTATATTTTCCCGGGATAAAAAGTTTGTGGCCTTCCTGGGATCTGAAATTATCTCCATACCAAATTTCATCGAAATCGGTTCAGAAGTTCAAGAGATTAGCTACAAACTCTACAAACTAACAAACATAACCTCTAATAATATTAAAGTTGATAAGTAGACACACACAATGCATAAATAAATCCTCATTAGTTACGGACTTTCGCCCGCGGCAGTGCTGTGATAATTTGAACATAAAACTCGATTTTGTTTCTGCGAATTATAACAGACTAGACATGCCGGACCCAAGTAAAGGCTTGGAAAATTTAATAATAATAATAATAAACCCGCAGGGGCGGCTTTGTGGCGAGCCGTCGGTGAGTGGCGACACCGCGTACCCCGATTCCGTGGGGGCTAAATGAGACCCCCTGACCCTTGGCTTGCCTTAACTGGCCGGCTAGGGGTGGAAATCGCAAGAGCTAAAACCTGAAGCTCCAGGGTGGAAGTGCTCAAGCTGCGTAATAGCGAGGAAACCCGCTCCGGGACGCGTTAGCGACCCGCGATGGTGAAATCGGTGCACACCTCTCGACACCCTTTAGCCACCCACACCGATGTTGCGTCCTTGGCATGCGCCGCTTTTGGGATGCCCATCTAGTGGGGGGCAAGTCACCGTCTGCCTTGAATACAAATGATTGAGACATTTTACTTGGCAGGCGTCCCGTTGTCTCAATCAATAGCCCAGCAACCAGTCCAGCTAGATCCCATCCATAGACCCGGTATAATTCCCATCTTCTCCGCAATAGTCCTTGCACCTTGCGGGCGCTGTCTTTGGCTGTATTTCCATAAGTACAGACAGAGAGAGTACCTACAAGGTGTACACACCCCAACTAGAGTAATGTATCTTAAAGGGGCCTCTACGTGTTGGATCCATATCCCCACGCAAGCCTTCCAAAAGGACCGGCCTTCGTGCCGTGATTTCCCGCAGGAATAATAATAATAAAAATCATTTATTGCACACAATTCACAAATAAAGTTAGGTACAATAAGTATTAACAAAAAAAAAAACAAAGGGAACATAACACAGTAACAAAAACGAGAAAAAAAAAATATAATAACAATAATACAGAAATAAAATGAAAAAACAGTAGCAACGTTGAGTTGAGTGCATTGTTCCGAATGTCGTTGTTTGTGTGCAAATGGATCTATTCAGCGAGGAGCCGCGTGCTAGCCGCGACGCACTGATCTTCCATAGACCCGTGAGACGATGAGAGCGCACGGACGTGTTGTTTAAAAAAAAAAAATAATAATAAATTTATATTAAATAAATGATGATATTGATGTTATTACAGTTAATATCCGACTAATCTAATAATGTACAATAATGCTATATGCAAACAATACTAAACGCATAAAGATCGCCAAAAGTGTCCATAATATTATGAAGTGAAAAAGAAAAGGGAAAGGAAAGTATTGGTGAGCATAATTCACTGCGCCGCATTCCAGCAACAACGCAACGCGCCGCTATGTCATAAGTCTGCAGACAATGAGGTAAGTTTTTTTTTTTTTTTTTTTTCTTCTATTAAGTATTTTTTTGCAGCGTGAGTAAATTGTTTTTATATTTGGATTTAAAAAGTGTAATTGTTTGCAGACTACGCAGAGGCGGCAGCAAAACGTTCCAACACCGGGATGCTGCGAACTTGAAGCTGCCCCGGAATGCGACGCAGCGGGCACGCGGCACAACCAGCGCCCAGCTGGATGCACGCGTGCGATGCTCGGTGCGCACGTCTTGTTGCCAGCACAGCTTGTCGGCGAGATACGGAGGAGTATGATATTTGACTAGATTGAACATTAAGCAGGCCATATGGAGATCTTGACGGAACTTCATTTTAATAATGTTAGCGTTATTTAAGTAAGGAGTTACGTGTGTGCGCGGCGGTATTTTAAAACAAAATCGGGCGCATGCGTTTTGAACTCGCTGGATGAGTTTTTGTGTGCGATGCAATAGCCGAGGAGCATATACTATATCCATGTAATTAAATTTGGAGAGGACGAGTGATTCAGTTAGTTTTATACGCATCTGAATGCTTAATGATTCTCTAATTTGATACAACACTTTTAGCCTGTAAAAGCAATTACTGCGACACTTATAATGTGAGAATCAAAACGAAGTTCCTCATCCATAATTAAACCTAAATTTCTAGCCTCATGAACCCTCTCCAGCGGAATACCCTTTATGTTCAAGTGCACTCCTTGACCGTTAATTTTAGTGACTAACTTTTTTGTACCAAGTATCATGTACTTAGATTTCTTGCCATTTAACATTAATGAATTAGCTTCCGCCCAATTAGCTATCCTATTTAAGTCACTATTTATATTACCTACTGCGGTTAGCATATCATTTGGGTGGCATTCTGTATATATTTGTATGTCGTCCGCGTATATATGAAATTTACATTTTTGGATATGTAATGTAACATCCGCACTGTATATCGCAAATAGCAAGGGCCCAAGAATAGACCCTTGCGGGACGCCCCGAGATACTTTTTTTGGCTGCGAGCTTGATTCCTCGCCGTATTCGTCCAAAAGTTCCACATGTTGCTTCCGATACTTAAAATAGCTGTCAAACCATCTAATAGCAGAAATATCGAACCCATAGAAATGAAGTTTAGACAACAGCAAGGGAATATTTATGCAATCGAAAGCCCTAGAAAAGTCTAAAAGGGCTAACAAGGTTCCCTTCCCGTCATTGATGTTTGTCAATATGTCATCAACTACGTGTGCAAGTGCAGTCGTTGTGCTATGCCCTTTTCTGAATCCCGATTGCAGTCTTGGTAATATTTCGTTGTCCTGTAAATATTTACGCAGTTGGTGGGCGACAATTTTTTCTAGGACCTTCGAAATGCAAGGCAAAATACTAATGGGACGCAATTCGTGTAAATTTGTTGCTGAAGATGTTTTAGGGATGGGTCTTACAATAGCCGATTGCCATAATTGTGGATAAGTATCTGCTTCAATTGAGTGGTTAACAACAGACGTTATTACTGATAATGTTCTATGCAGAGTTAGCTTCACCATATCCAGGGATATGCCGTCCATCCCAACGGCGTTAGACGAGAGTGACTTTATTGCCTTAAGCACATCCATCTCACCTACCGGCTGAAGAGAGAACACAGAGTCAGTATATGAGTGAAACTCAAAATATGTCAGTTGACTTATAGAAGTTTGAACCCCGCCTGGAACAGAAAGAAAGTGATTGTTTATTGCATCAGGGTCGTTAAAAATATGTATGGGCAGCTCGGACTTTTCTTTAATGCGCACATTTTGTTTTATATGTCGCCAAAGAATCCGAGAGTTTGTAAAATTTTTGTTTACATAGTGGTCGAAATAGGCGCTTTTTTCTCTGACCAAAGCGTCATCAACCACTCGTTTTAGATCTTTATAAAACGCTCTGTGTCCTTCCTGACCACTGTGTTTAGCCCGCGTGAATGCCTCATCCCTACGCTTCATCAACTCCCTTATATTATAGGTAACCCAAGGATAGGACCTGTACTTCAAGGTTTGTTTTTTGAGTGGAGCATGCTTGTTTAAAGTGTTTAGAATTGCAGCGTTTAACAGTCGCACCTTTTCATCTATATTTTTACATAGCATAACGTGATGCCAGTCAATAATTTCCGATTATCCTTTACGGTGGGTTGTTACTTTAGCCATGGTTATATCGAAAAGCAGAAATCATCCTTAGTATTTGATTTATAAATGCGAAAATGTGTTTTCCACGGCTTAACGCAGCAATGCAACATGTTTTGCTACAGACAAATTATGTTTTGGATAGTGAGAGCTACTTTTATAGGAAAATATCCATCAAATATCCTTCCATTGAGGTTTTGCCATCGAGATAATGATTCGCATGCGTTCGTTTAAACTATATTTCCTTAATTAATACAAATGTTTGTGTTTTCTTATTCTTATATTATGGCTTCCAACTATTGGTGATCTCCCCAATGTAGATTAATAATAGCCGATACAAAAGAATAGATACGAATTATTAGAAATGAAAAAGTTGTTGCCCTGTCTTAAAAAAACAATCCTGTTTATGTGTTCATCCTTCTTTAATTAACAATATCGCCTAGACTAAACAGTAATCGTTCATGAGTCTTTTGACGATATTAAACAAAGTACTATAAATACTCCCAGGTTCGGGAAAAAAAACATCTTGTAAGCAGTCGTGTTGGGCGAGAAAGGTGCTCGAGCGGTTCTTTTACGACATAATCGCATGCGAGTTTTTAGTTCTCGCCTGCGTCTGAAAAGTCGATACAATAATCTCGTGACGGTTATTGTTTGCAATAGTTGCCTTCGATTATTGTCGCAATAATTGCTGTAACTAAATGAGATTCTAAGCATGTTTTAAAATTATCGTTGCGGATACAATAAAATAATTCTATTAGTATACCGAAACAAGGCGAGCTTTTTAATTTTCCTGGTCAGGATATAACTTCATAATTCTTCAAACGCTTGTTCCTATTTTCCTCTTATAGTGGTTTAGAAGATATAACGATTTCATAATAGACTAGCTTTTGCTCGCGGCTCCGGTCCAGTAGTTTATGAGTTTATCCATAACAAACACACAAACAAAAAATAAAATCTTTCCTCTTTTTAATATTATAATAAATAGTATAGCTTTAAAAATCAAGTGATTTGTGAGCTCTTTGGGTCTCTAACAAACCGTACTGAAAGCAACAGTTGTTGCATAAGCTTCCGCTCCACGCAAGCATCTTATGTGTCATTGGAGTCGCCCCAAGCTACTAGCTTTAGTGCATTCCTACTTAGCATATTAATTTGGCATTGGTAATATACAATTATTACAGTCAATTCTTTCCATCAATTCTGATGGCTTACTGTCTACAATATATCTCAATATTAAGAATATACCTTTTTAAAGGTCTGATCAAATTTTCATATAATACTTACAAATATTGCTTTAAAACAATATTTAACATTGTGGATATACGACCACAAACATGTATAATGCTTAATTGAATATTTTGAAAGCTGCTTTTAAAATTTAAATTATGCACAGTATCTAAGCCCTCTCTCTGATGAAAGCTTTTGGTTGAAACTTGAAGACAGCTTCAGGCACCACGGTAAAACAAGGTATTTTAAACATTATTTGTTTAAATAATATTTTATTTAATATTATCTTAGACACTTCTTACTAATATTATTAGGTCCTTGCATATGAAATTGGCGTTTTGTCGTTCTAGCCACTTTGATCTGAAATATCTCCCCTTGGTTATGAATTCCAAATTGTTTTTTATAAATGAAAACAGTAATTTATTTGTTTTTTCCTGATTAGTTTTTCTTTGGCGTCTTTCATATCGCACAATGGAAAACATGAAATATCGCTATATTCACGAGTATGAGTTCCACCGTGGCACCAGTGCTGCAGAAACAGCTCGAAGGATTAACGATGTGTATGACGCTGGGGTCGCAAAAGAAAACACGGTACGTGTTTGGTTCCAACGTTTTCGTTCTGGAAATTTCGATGTTTAGGACAAGCAAATTCAAATCGCCTTCAGAGAGTTTATTGATTCTCGCCCCCATAGTTTTTTAGTAAAGGGATCAATGAACTCCGTTTGAGGTGGCAAAAGTGCATAGACAACAATGGTGCATACTTTGATTAATTCATTATATTTTACATAAAAATTCGGCTTTGTATTCCTCCCATACAAAACGCCAATTTAGTATATAAGAACCTAATAAATGCATACGTTTGTGAAAATATTTGGATGTGTGTATCTATGTTTGTTAGACTTAACGCAGAAACTCTGAACGGATTTGGATGAAATTTGGCACACGGGTAGATCATATTATGCTGGATTAACATATAGGCTTTTTATACCGGTAATTTGCTTCCATGGGATATAATGCTTTTTTTTTGTTACGGTGTTTTAGGGACTTTTGTAGTGGGAAAAAGCCTTTCGCGCGGGCGAAGCCGCGGTCAACACCTAAAATTACATAAAACTTTCTATTTTAATAGGATAGTTTCCTATTTTTTATTTTGTACATTATTTTACATGTAATAGAAAATAATCTAACTTGGTTGAAAAATGCAGAAGTTATTCATATTTGAAAAAGTGTTGCGAGCAAAAGTGTGGGCGCGTTGGGGTTATCGCACTATCGAGAGAGATCCCACTCACGCTGTATCTTGGCGGGCGATATATACTCGATGTCGACACAGTCTGTTGTTTTCTTTTTTTGACAGAAGTCCCTTCTACCAAATAGTGAATTTCGAAAATTCTTTTTCCGCTAAATTGTGGAGGACATGCATTTTTGATAAACGTATTTTAAAAAAGTAGTGTAGTACCATTTGTGGTAGTGGACGGAACACACACGACGAAAAATGGATTCACTAGTTGCGCATCTGTCTACCATTCGGGGTAAAGGCATTAGTGTGTGTGTATATATATATCTTAAATATAGTCTATCAAGTTAATTATAGAATGAACAATGGTTTTTTAAAAATGTTAAATGATTATCCCGCCCTATCCAATCTCAATAGGGTATTGGTACAATTAGTTCTAGCTACCTACCTGCTACCTGCCTGATTTAAACTCCCATCCCGAGGTGATCCTGGGAAAATCAATAAGTAGTTTAGCCCAACCTGGAGTGCTGGACTTCTCAATTCAAAGCACATGATGCACGCCGCGCAAGACCAAGGGGTAGAGAATTAAAAAAAAAACTATTTTTTGACCCGTGTTAAACACACAGCAAATGGTTATGGATTGAATTTGTAAGGCCATCAGTTGACTCACTCGTTTTTTTATAAAAATCTCCGAGGTCGTTTCTTTTTAAGACTGTTAAATAAGGTTTTACTCTGCCAATTTTTTACAATGTGCCATTTTAATTAATAACGACTGATCAATATATCGCTCGGCGTGGATATATTTCATCATTGTGACAAAGGCACGAACGTTGTTTGTTGTTTTATATATATTTTTTCAGGAATCCCGTGTCTTAAAATTTTCTTTTTTTTGAAATCTCTTTCATAAAATCAATATGGCTGAAAAATTTCTGAAAGTTAAATATCGTTATAGCAGAATTCTTGGTGATCCATGAATAGATACCGTCAGTGGCATTGTTTGTGCATATTATTTACCCTTAGTTATATGTAATTATAAAAAGCTATAATAATATAGTAATGCTTTTGTCATAAAAACAAAGAAGAGTTTTTTTTTTTTAATTTAAATGTGCGATTTACTATTTTTCTAGTCCCTGTTTGAGCGATTCGATAGCCCCTTAGTTGATACTTATGGCAAAATACTTATGTTAAATTGAGTAATTATTTGCGAGACTTGTGTTTTTATACTAGTAAGAAAATATTATTGTAATGTTTTTTTCTTTTTAATAAATTTAATCATATTTTTATTCATTCCTCAACAGATTGACAAGGCGTTTTACGCTCTATGAACCTGCGGAACTTTTGTAAGTTTATTCAGTATTTTTTTAAACTTGGAACAGCAGATTACATCGGGCTTGTTCAAATCAACCAACTATTGCATTTATATACTATGTACTTTAAAGAAAATGTAGAAAAAATATTGATCAACGTTAGAGGTGTCCATTGTTCGTTGCTACAATTATGCCGGCCTGTCTTGTTATCGCACCTTTTATTACAATGAAGTACAACCCCCTGTAGCTAACCCAGCTTAGGAAATAAGTGACAGCTTGCTTAAAATAATCAAAGTAACTTGATAGCCCAGTCTTGTATCATTATATTATACAGGCTCATTTTGTCATTGCGTTACTAAATAAAACAACATACTTATCTCCTTGAAAATAAGACTTTCTATTAAGTAATTTTAATCATAGATGGTAAATAAAAAAGTTTAAGTTCCGAACATAATAAACACCAATAAAAAAAATACAAACACACGAATTGAGACCCTCCTCCTTTTTTGGAAGTCGGTTAAAAAGTAAATTTAAGTTTACACGCCCTAATGCCACTACTACTACTCTAAGAAGATTCCTCGCAGCGGCAATATTACACTTTCAGAAAAACACCCACACACAGGCCATATTCGCACTAAATTACAAAATTAAAAAATAGGAAAGTAAAATTGAGATTTTTGGTGAAAGTATTCGTTTTTATGGATGATCTTTGGCATAATGTTAGCAGAGGCAAAGACGAGTATGTGGTTTCATTTATTAACGCAATGTTAAAATAACCCTGTATAAGACTCGAAGTAACACTTATTCAACAGGCTCTCTCCTGCGGAGTCGCAACCGAGCACATCACTAGAATCCGGGTAAGAATCATTTAAATTTATATGATTGGTTAAAATGTATCAATCATCTCCTTGAGACAAAACCGTTCATGAAATCTTAGTAACTAAAGTATTTAAAACTGTTATTTTATATCATAAATGCCATAACAAGACTAACAAGAGAGTTCTCGTTATTCTGGCTAAGTACAGCTGCTCTCCTGTGAAATCGTGATAAAAAATTCATTTAACCTTTGGTAACCAAAGTTTTGACAAGTTTGTAGCCCACCCATAACTCGTTTCTTTGTGTATGTGAAAAGTATGTACATCATAACAAAACCTTCTAAACAGGTCTACTTCAGAAAGCCCGCAACTGAGCAACTCTGTAAATTACGAGTAAGTATTATTGTCCTAAGAATAGACTAGAAGTTACTCTATCATTATCTACTTTACGACCCATTCTAGCCACATTTAGGTGTATAATTTATATTCTAACTAAAACATACTATACAGGTCCTTATACACGACTCAAGCGAGCAGCTCCGGAATCTACGAGTGAGTATTTTTTATTAACCAGTAATATATTATCGGTACCTTGAGAAAAATCTTTTTGTTTGACAATAATAGTAATATTTACTTTATGGGCCATCCTTTCATAATTGTTTATAATACCAGCCTTGTGTTTCATACTGTCCCACTATTGGGCATGGGCCTCGTCTACTACTGAGAGGTTTAAGGCCTTAGTCGACTACGCTGACCTAGTGCGGGTTGGCATACTTCACGTAATATGAAATTGTAATTAATTTATATTATTTATAACGATTATAATAATTTTATTTAATAGGCCCGCTATAGCAGAGGCACAAGCGAGCACCTCTAAAGTTTGCGAGTAAGTATTTTTTTTAAATTTATATTTTATACACCTATAGTTTTTAATTACCAAATAAAAGAAAAGGGGTCTTTAGTAGACGTAAGAGATTATAAATGTGCC
The DNA here is from genome assembly GCA_947568825.1 of Sphinx pinastri. Lineage (NCBI taxonomy): Eukaryota > Metazoa > Arthropoda > Insecta > Lepidoptera > Sphingidae > Sphinx > Sphinx pinastri. Next base: position 1,657,311 of record OX387614.1, on the reverse strand, counting down.
GTCAGAATTTTTGTTAATAAATGACAAAGCAATGACGAGTTAAACTTTCATAAATCCTGCATAAAATCATGGACACAACACTTAGTACATAACCAATACCTCAAACGAATACTATGTAGATTGCACGTCAGATTGACTGTCATCAATGAAGACGATTATATTTTGACTTTTAATCAAAAATTACCTTTTTTGCAAGTTTTTATTTAACTTGCAATGTTTGTATGTTCAGGTGGAATTTTACAAGTCAATTTTGAAGCAGTTACCCTCAACCGATTGTGTTGAAAATTTGCATACACGTTCAGATTGGGTGACAATGCATTGTTAGCTAAGTGACGTCATTCTGAATCTAATATAGCGGACGGCCCAATATGATGGACTAGTTATTTTTTATGAACGTCCATAATATGGATATCAAATGAAAGGGTTTGCCGAGAAAAATACAAAAAATAAAATGACCTCTGTAAATCCAATATGGCGGGTGACCCAAGATAGCGGACTAGTTATTTTTAACGCACTCCTATAATATGGGTATCAAATGAAAGGGCTTGCCGAGAATAACTCGAAAAATAACTAAAAAGTAAAAAATACATAAAAGTAAAAAAATATATTTAAAAACAATATTTTATATAGATGCTCTAAAAAGAAAAAAACATACTTTATTTTGAATAAAATTTTGGTTAATACTATACGGAGATAAAAGCTTGTCGCGAGATTTACTTGTGTAGACAATACAATAATTATGTAACTTGATCTTGATTTTGATTCAATTTAAAGTATTTATTTTCTTATTAGAGCATTTAAAAATAACTTGTTTTCAAATATATTTTTTTGCTTTTTATTTGTCGAATATGTGTTCAGGAACGGCAGCACATAACTCTTTTTTTATTTTTGGTAATTAAAAAGTAGTGGTGTATATTTCTATTTTTTTATTATTTGGACAAAAAAACGCACTACTAACAATACTTTATATACTTACCTACTACGATACTTATAAAAATTAACACATGTACGGAATTGACGATTATTTCTTATTCATATTATTTTATGTAACAATTTTATATACATATACTAGCTTTTGCCCGCGGCTCCGCCCGCGTGAATGAGTTTTCCCGGTATAAAAGTCCCGCTTAAAATGTAGCTTATATGACACGTTCGTAGATTTACCATAGCAGCGCCATCTATTGATTACTTACTCAACCCAGTCGAAAGGTATCGACATCTGTTAGAATCATTCATAGCAGCGCCATCTATTGATTACTTACTCAACCCAGTCGAAAGGTATCGACATCTGTTAGAATCATTTGGAGTTAAGATAATTGTGACTGTCAAATAATAACAGACAAATAATTAGCAATAAATTAAAATTGCGACTATAATTTGAGATTTAAACTATCCTATCTCTCAAGTTGGATCGAACTGCACATGGTGTGCGAATTTTATTATAATCGGTTAAGTGGTTTAGGAGTCCATTGAGGACAAACATTGTGACACGAGATTTATATATATTAAGATGTGTTATGTATATTTGTATGTATGTATGTATTTATATATTTATAAGCTTTAGAATATTATGAATTGTTTTCTTTCTTCTTTTTGATTAATTAGTAACTAACATGTACGTCATAAACTACCATTTTTAGCTACTTCTCTTATTTCCATCCCATGGTTTGTAAGAGATTAGCTCGAGCGATAAGATCGCCAATTGTACCACTTCTCTGCCTTTATCATGTTGATGTACACTAAAGTTATAAATAACTACAATATGTTTAAAAAGTAATGCATACATTTACATCCGAATATTATAATCCGCGCGCGATTAGAAAGGGATGGAACCTTGTCATCAAATCAAATATGACATTTCCCGAGCGAAGTAGCGTTGGTTCTTCTCCTATACTATGTAGGTAAATTTGTACAAAATACGCAAATTTATATTACGTAATTATAGTTCTACAAAATTAATAAGATCTTTTCATTTTGTTTAATTTTTATCTCTCGAACATCAGCTTGAGTTTGCCGACGATACCGAGCGGTATCAGTTGCGAAAGGTCGCATCCTATTCTGTTCACAATCAGATCACATAGCATAATAGTTTCACGCAATAACTATTTTCGTTTTAATTATAGTCATAGAAGTTATGTTTTTGTTTCTCTATGTTTTATCTCTAGTTAAATAATACGTTGTACCTACTGGACATAGTGAGACTTAACATCTTGTCTCAGGATGACGAGCGCAGTGGAATGCCACACAGTACTTTGTAACTCAAGGTGCTGGATGGTGTTGCTACTGTTTATGGGTGGTCGTATCGCTTACCATCAGGCGAACGGCATGCTCGTCTCGTCATTCTATGCAACGCAAATATTTTTTTTTTTAAATGTTAAGTACAGCATTACTGTTTTGTTCCAAATATATATTAATTATAAACTAGAAGTGTACTGTGGCGAATGTTATCTTGTTCATATTGTACATATCCGTGATTATTTTATTATATCAGTTCCAATGTAATTACCTGATATTTTATAATATCGCACCTTTAGGACTAAAACGAAACAATTAAAAAATAACGAAAATTGAGTTATCGTCATAAAATGACTTAAAACGAAGTTCTCAATAAAAGAATAGTTCAAACACAGCCATATTCGAGCGGGAACAGGACAGAACTGTTATATCGGTCCCTTTTTATTATAGTTTAACAAAAAATATCCCAGTTTTTTCGTCCTAAAGGTGCGATATGTACAAAGTGGCAGTGCTAATAAATAAATAATATTGTTATCTTTCGCAGACCCGTCCTATTGGAGGCGCCGCTGGCATTCGCCGATAATTTGATGTAAGTATTATTAAAAATTCTATTAAATAATATTATCGAAACAATAACATTTAATATGGTTTTGCTCACTGCATCGCCCGCAATTCTAGGTTGAAAATCCCTTTCAGCAATATTAGGGACAAACGGCTATATTATCATAATTTAGGACTAGGTCAAATCTAATCATCAAATTCTAAGAATAATCATTTCATTTTCATCATCGCATTCATCATTAGGGAGTAGGGTAGGTGTATCTTTAACAGGCCTGTTACCACGGAGGAACACCAGACATCAAATACTTGGAGTAAGAATGGTTTCATATAAAATGCACTTTAATTTTGTACATTATTATTTATTCATTAATATATTTTTGCATGTTTTAACTGATAGCTTTTATTGCACGCCTCAGTGGCGTAGTTATACTGCGTGCGCGGTACGACTTCGCGATAAGTTCTCAAGTTCGAAACGGGGTGGGGGTAAGTTTTTATTTCATAGAATCACGAGACGAGCATGCCATTCGCCTGATGGTAAGCGATACGACCACCCATAAAAAATAGCAACACCATCCAACACCTTGACTTACAAAGTACTGTGTGGCATTCCACTGCGCTCGTCATCCTGAGACATAAGATGTTAAGTCTCATTATGTCCAGTAGTTACACTGGCTACAATGTCCTTCAAACCAAAACACAACAGTGCATGCACGCTGCTGCTTGGCGGTAGAAATAGATATTGCGGTGGTACCCACCCAGACGGACTGTTACATATGACAGTCCTACCACCAGTTAATTGTGAAAAAATTAAAAAAGTGATATTGGGTATTGCTCAGCATCAGCCCGAAGTCTAGGATTATGCTTGGCCCCCTTGCGTGGGACCTAACATAGTGAGCGGTATAGGTTTTACACTTTTGCCTACTCTTCAAAGAAAAAAACCTTTGAGTATTTACCAAAGGAGATGGCATGACCAGGCGAACCCTTCGTTGGTCATGCATGTGCAGTTGGTCATAAACTTTAATTAAAACCTATGTGACTTGCGATTGCTGTCATTACATTATACTATAATGACATTAAACGGTACTTCGCAGAAATTGTCATTTTTGCTGTTTTATTGTGTAAAAGGCGACCAGTGAAGCTGAAAACTTATAAGAACATGGTCTTTCCTATCATATATAAGCATTTGTTTTTGTGAATTATGATCGTAACTTTATATAATCCTAATATTAATGTCCGCCGATTTTGACAGATAGGTGTCAAGGGCAATAGTTTTGTTCCGCCAAACGGATACTCGTATCACAGCAACGAACTTATAGTGCAGGGACACGTAAATGTAGAACTAATTGAACAAACTTTCTGATAAAACATGAATTATGTGAAAGTTTTTTTTTTATAAATAAATAATATTTAGTTAAATGTGTAAATAATATTCAAAACAAATATAAGAAGGTATTTTACAAATTTTAACAGGTGTCCTAGATATCCATATTAGGTTAAAAACAAATGTGTTTGGAATGCTGTAATAAAATGGATATATGAGAGTTAACAACAACCAACGTTATTTTATCAGAGCATTTCACACCAGGACATTTTAAAACCCTTCAAAAAAGAAGAATGTTTGTATTTTCGAACTATGAAATGTAATGCAACCAGCCCTGTATTATATACTGCCCACTGCTGAGCACGGGCCTCCTCTACGACAAAGACGAGTTAGGCCTTAGCCCAACACGCTGGCCTAGTGCAGGTTGGCAGACTTCACATACCCTCAAGATTCTTATGGAAAATTTTCAGGTATGTCGGTTTCCTCACGATGTTTTCCTTCACCGTTAAAGTGAACGATAATTGATAAATAATACACACGTAACCACGTAAAGTCAGAGGTGTGTGCCTTGGGGTTTGAACCTCCGGACATTGTCTCGACAGGCCGTTCCATTCCAAACTTGGCCATCGTCCACTCTGAACTATACCGAAGATATTTTCATATGATCGATTATATATTAAACCCTTTTATAATTTGCGTTTTAGATTCAAAATAAGAATATTACCACCAGAAAACGCGATTGAGCGAAGAATCGATGACACCTACCAAAGAAACTCAAAACCTGCCTTTATTTTACAAAATCAAAATGTGTAGACTAGGGTCTAAAAACTAAAATGAGTACCTACCTACTTTAGAGGAAATTTAAAAGATATATACAAAAAAATATTCATAGGCAAAGGAGAACAAGTATTGGAATAACAAATGACTGACCCCAGTAAATTATCTTCAGAGCCAAGATCTTTCTTGTCTTTGAAATCTCTCAGTCTGATCTCCTAAATTATCATCACGTCCTAACACCCTCGTAGTTTTTTTTTAAACTACCGGGGTGTAGTCTAATTGACGTCGCAATACGCAAGTTAATTTTGTTGTAATTGAATAAACCAATGCATTATATTATCATGTCCTGAATTAACTTAGTTAATATAGGCTTGCTATACACTGGCACTATTATAGCGGTTTTTCACGCCAGCAGAACCCCCACATTACTCCTAGTGAATTTATATATAGTAATATTATAAAGAGGAATGATTTGTATTTATGTATGTTTGTAACGAATAAACTCAAAAATTACTGGACGATTTAAGAAAAAGCTTTCACCAATATAAAGCTACACTAGCAGCGAGTAATTAGGCAACTTTTTATACCGGGAAAATATAAAGCGATGCTTTTATCCCAGAGAAACTCATTCACGCGGGCGGAGACGCGAGCAAAAGTCTAGTCACTTATGTGCTGAGGCCAGATTCCTTGTGGTTATTTGATTATCCATCGAAATTTACGAATCTACACCTACATCTAATAACATCTTGATATCTCCTAACATACTGCTAGTAATAAATAATTTGGAAAGTATCCTATGTAAATTACTAGGTGGGTAGGTATTTCGTCGGCTAGAATCTGGCTTAATAAGTATTCGCGCAAGGGCTATTTCTGCAGTCAAGTGATGTTGTGCAGAAATAAATCTAAACAGCCTATCGATGGGTGCAAATATTACAGAGTGATTTTACAGATATGAATCATTCATACGAACTATAGTTCAGATAACTATACTCTATCGGTTTAGGTATTTAACTAAATGTAAACAAATCATAAAAAAGGTATTTTACCTGTCCATTTCTGTTTACAAAATACGTCATAACCAAAATAAACGTCCGCATAACCTACACAAAACTTAGCACTGTTATTTCCGTTTATTAAAGTTGTTTGGTTATTATAAAGTTATATTTATTAATTAATACGCACGAACACAATTAGTTATCATTAATTACAATACTTTTATAAAGGATCTCGATCTGTCAACTGTAAAAGAGCTATTTCGACAGGCACGCTAAACATTTTTTCAAAAGATCGTAATAGATAACCCTACAAAATATGAGAGTGCGATTGTCACATAGCACGCCATTAAAACTGACCGACATTCATTTTAATCGGTTAACTAGACACCAATTATCGATACATTTCTGCATAGAAGAAATTTGTTTATTGTCATATTTTTTGCCTTGTTTCTGATAATTAGTTGTTGTTATTGATTTATTTTATTACTAAAGTAAATTTATTAATTTTAAGTATTTGTTGTACGCGGCAGTTTCATTGACACAACAGTCTTCGTAAACACTTTCGTAAGAAAATGTTGACTACCCGAGAATTATATTTCATTTATTGTTTACATTTAGTTAAATACCTAAACCGAAGGAGTATAGTAAAGAGGATTCGTTACAAATGGTCATCACTAGAACTTTTGCTTTAGTGTACGTCTAAAGAATGTGTAGTTACGGTAAATTTAAAAGATGTATGCGCGTTATGAGTTGGTGTTGCCGGGAATGTCACAGTGTGCGTTCGTATGCACTATATTCAGCCTTGCACGTGTAGTTATTTTTGTTAAATGTACGCTATCCGTGTCTACCTCGCTCCCCGTCAGGATTGACAGAAAAAAATGTTTGCACATTATTGCCATACCATCTCCATTGGTAAATAATCAAAGGGAAAAACACGTGTTGCTATTTAGATAGCTTTGATACTGACGAAAAAAGAAGGTTATCAATACACCGCATGTATATCTACATATTTGCTTTTAAGTTTAGTTCTAGTTTTAGGCAATAAATCAAAATTTACATAACTAATTGAATTCGGTTTATAAATATTCCACGTGACAAATTAATTTTACTTGTTCAAGATAATATTTCCATGGGGTAAATTGAGTTAGGTATATTGTTACTTATTCATTTTTAAGTTTTAATTATTGTCTTCATGCCCAATTTCTTCATAATATCGTTTCAGCAGTTCAGTTTCCCCTATTTTATTTAAAACTGTTTACGTTCCATATTGGCTCATAGTTTAAAACATATTTCATTCAAAATTTCATCATAATCGGGTAAACATAAAAACGTACAGTCACATAAGTAGCTGAACAAGTCGGAACTACAAACGCTTACACACTTTTGTGTTTTTATCATTGATTTTTGTCTTAACAATAACCCTCCTTCTTTCGCAGTCGGGTAAAAATATAGTGAAACGGATTTACTTTGCTTTATACAAAGAACAAACGTACGTATAGGTGATTAGAAATTTTGAATAAATTGAGCTACTGATGTGGCTGACTGTACATTAGTGTTTAAGAATATATCCATGCGAAATTTCATCAAAATCATTCATCTAAATTTGATCACAATTGGTATAGCCGTTTTACGGTGAAAATGTAACACTCGACAGACAGACACGCTTTCGAATGACTTGTTTATATAGGTACATATAATTTATTTAGCGGGCATAGATTTTTCGAATTTGTAGGGTATCTCACATTGCTATTAATATATTTATTAAGCATGTACATTTACAGACTTTCAATATCGGAGGCAAATCTGAGCACCTCCGAAGATTTAAAGTAAGTATTGCTAAAAAAGTTTTTTTTTTATTAAACGTATTATTTATTTATAATATAAAGTGAATTATAATGTCATCCTTCTATAATATATATAAAAAATACATTACAATATTATTATCAATGTGTTTAAGAAATTAAATTCTGTCTATCAGGTCTTTGTCATCGGGAGGATCAACGATCTCATCCGAAGCTTTGGAGTGAGTAATATTTATTATTTGATTTATTCAAATAGGTAGGTACTCGTTGTTTAATATTATGACCTTTTTTTACGTATAATATGATTATAAAAATACGTTAACTAATTATATTCGGCTTATTTAATGCAAAATCAAACCATTCAGCACATTATAACCATAACTTTCAACACTAATAAGTTATTCTGTTGTATAGTGAGAAGCAGGACGAAGACTCCTCAGAATTTGAGCCGTGCGAGGACTCATCTACAGAACAGAGCTCTGTATACGGAGAGTAAGTGTTACTTTAATATAGCTAAAGATGACATTTTATTGCATGATTTTGTCTAGTTTTGCCAGCAGTGCACTCACTATTGAGGTTCGGTTAAAAGGAAATTGTAGGCAGTGTAATTACTGGGCATTGTGAGATGTATCTAATGTGCTAGGGTGGCGAGTATACGCTTAGAATGTGGCCAAAAAACACTAGTCGTAAGACTATGTCGTTTAAGTTTGATGTTTGTAATCGATCGAGAGACCAATACGTCAGTCAGTCAGTCTCTCAGCCATTCCCAATGTTTACCACATCCTAAGCCTACAGCTCAGTGCGACGCATTGCTGGTCACGTCATTCTATTGTACAATGAAGTACTATTATATTTTTATACGGGCACGGAAAGTTGGCCACATTGCATCTGAGGTTGAGATAGAGTGTCGACTGACAAGAGATGGTTATACCTCGTCAGTCGACATAATTATGCCGGCCTGTAAACCGCATATACACAGGCTGATCGCGGAAGCAACACATTTACGTGGGCCACTATGGCGGGTCTTACATCGTTTGTATGTGCGCTTTCCGAGTGGATACAAATATAGTTGTAGTTCGTAGTATATAGTATATTATTGTATTAATTAATGTGAATGCTATGATAGTAATGATTTAACTATTTATTCACCAGATTGCTCTGTCCTCATTGTTCAACGCTACCAAAATAGTAAGTTTCCCTACTTTTTACAATTTTTTAATGTATTTAATAAGAAAAATAAAGAATTATAAACCTAGGACTACCTCGGTGGCGTAGTTGTATTACGGTACGACTGCAATGCTGAGGTCTCAGGTTCGATCCCCGGGTTGGGCAAATTTAATATATTAGATTTTTCTATTCAGTATCAGCCCGGAGTCTGGAATTTGTGCCCGATATGGCGATAGGCTCGCCCCTTATCACATCATACGCACGGCTAAAAGTGTGTGCATTGGTTGCGTCTCTGCCTACCCCTCCGGGGATAAAAGTCGTGAGTGTGTGTGTGTATAAACCTAGGTTTGATTTTAAAGTCTGAACTGATATTAATACTGCAACACATCGTGTCATGAGTACTTTTTTTTTTTTTTTTTTTTATAATGGCATTTGTGTTCACATTTTGCCAATGTCAAGTTTGGTTTGTATATTTTATTATCTGTAGTATGTCGAAGTAAAGCAGTGGCTACCTTACCAAGACTTTATCGAGGAGTTTTGGCGGCAACAGAAAAAACACTTGATTTGCACAATTATTTCAATTCACTTCATTTGAGCTCTTTAATAGAACTATATTGGATAATATACCACCATAATTATGCAATATAACACTAAATATCACCAAAATAATGAATTAAAACAAGAGCACCTCATGACACTTCCAAGTTCCCGCCAAAACTCTCTCATGAGTACTTGTGGTCAATATTGTAAAATATTGCACAAAATCATTTTTAAAAACAAGCTTTTCTCGTAAATGTCGTAAAACAAAAAAAGTAATTACTTTAAATTGTGTCCAGTTTTAATCACTGACTTAAAAAAGGAGGTTCTGTATTCGACCCGTATGTATGTATGTATGTTTGTATGTACGCGATTTTCTCAAAAACTACTGATCCGATTTGGATTGCGTTTTCGTGATTTAAATGTATATTTTTCAGGGAAGGTTTTCATATATAAATTATTAGGATCTGATGAAGATCTTCGGAGATAAACAATGGAACTTTTGAATAACTAACAGCAGATGGCTTTCGAATGCTGCAATCGTATATCTATGATGTATTGTTTACACCATTCCATAATTAACTAACAAAAAGACAATAAATATTTTTTTAACAAAAATAAAACCGACTTCAAAACCACTACAAACTAAAACATAATTTAACTTTATATAGGTACGTATATTTGGAGTCGGTGTCTAATTTAAATTGCCAGCCAAGCCAAGCAAATACACGAACAAAATTATAAATAAAAACAATGATCGATTTAAATTAGGCATTGACTCCAAATATACCTACGTATATAAAGTTAAATTATTTTTAGTTTGTAGTGGTTTTGAAGTTGGTTTTATTTTTTTGATAAAATTATTTATTGTATACTGTACCTATAGTGATAAAAGCTAGTTTGTGTGATAAAAGGATATTAGTTTAAAACAAAGTTGGATTCAATTAAAAGTCTTTTTTTCTTTTTAGAGCTTTAAAATGAAATTTTGTTTTTAATAATGTTTTTTGTTGTAAGAAAGTGTCGTAAACATACTTCAATGACGTAATATGATAAGTCAACCTAACTCGAGGATCCTCATGCGTAGCTCAAATTTAACAAGAATGCTATTTTCGAGGATTGCTTGAATTAATTCTCAAGGTAACCTCGACAGAGATACGATTGCGGAAGTTTCGAGGAAATATCTTAGAATACGGTGTTTGGTCTAGGTGCACTTCCTAAGTTAAACTCAATAATAACGGATATTGCAGAATATAACAAATAAACGTTCTTGATAGGGCTTTGCACTAGAGGCGACTTTGTCTGCCTGAAATTTTAGTGTGCTTTTATCCACTACGGAGATTATGCGAAGAATGCATGCTAAAAATCTATATTATTGCGACGTTAAAAAAGGTCGTTAGCAATGCGACCTAAAATGTCTTAGCGCGCGTGACTGAGTATCTATAGCCGGCTCTAGATGTATTTAATTTCATAAATAAGTTTCCTGAGATTTAGAAAAAAATACCGGTTCTTCTTGCTTCCGGAGCAAAGCTCTAATTCTTCGCAAAGTTGCACATTATTCATACTATAGCGTTTACATTCATATCTTAATATATTAAGAAGACGTAGGACACAGACGGACCTCTGTAATAAAATGAATATTATTTAATAAAATAAAATTTTATCATCTAAAGTAAAAACTACCTTACTTCCAATGATATTTAAGAAGCATTGCCTTCTTACTTGTCGACTATTGCAGAAATTTTGCTATCAATACAGACATTTCATAAGAATTGTTTCGCCTAACTTGTACATCTTGCGTTTATTTGTAGTATCAGATTCTGTATTTAGTTTTATGGGCTTCCGAACTTATGCAATACTGGAAACTGAGACTGCGACATCCGCCCGTTCAACGAGAAATATCAGTTTATCTTACTAAGGGTGGGATCGATGCCCAGCTTTAACTGTTATGTGCTTCATTATTTTATAATTTATAGGATAGTATGATTATAATGATCTTAATGTTATCATACAAAGATTATTGACTACGCATTTAACCTCCTGGCGGGGAAATATGCAACCATTGTACGCGAGCTTACAATATCCGTTCCATGATGTAATAGAGAGCAATCCAACAACGGGTATCAAGTCTGTTGAAGATAGAAGTACTTTGCCAAGTCGAAAATATTAATAACTGTAAATGTTTTGTATTAGACTTCTATATTATTTCTCCGCTAGAACTTGACAGAAAAAATAACATTAAAAATGCGGTTATATATGTAACTGGCAACAAATACACAAATAACAAATAAACAATAAATGTCAGATGGCAACTCCAACTAAAGTTATCAATGAACAGCTACTACCTGTAGTGACCGTGATTCATGCCAAACGTTCGTCACTCATTGAACAAATATTTGCAATAACTGTCCTATACCAATCCGGCTTATACTAATTAACTATTGTGCCCCACTTACAATATCTTTCCGAAGTGAGTTATCCTAAAACGACTGGAACTTATGCAATACAGGGAATGTTTCTTCATTTACTAATAAATACGGAAAGTTGTTAATATTTTTAATTCATTGGTCGGGAACCATGAGTTTCTGCCTTCGATTCTCAGGGCAGGAAACTCAAAATTTGTGTGTGATTTTGGCGCCAAGAACCATATCACCAACATAGGAGTTGTAGTCGTACCTGCTGGCAGTAGGCTTATATGAATATATTAAGCTCGACGAATCGTGAGTGCAGTTGTACATCAGCCTATCCCTACAGGGAACAGTCTTTTTTTATTAAGAGTAATACTTAACATTTATAAATAAATGTGAACGCTTGTGAAGAAGCATCGTTAACGAATCGCATATAAATTATTGGATGGATTACAATAAATACGCAGATAAACCATATACGGGACCAACACTTTGGCTTATTTCGAAGCGCTTCCGTGATTTTTTTGGGAACTAGCCTGTTCCGAAATCTGACCCACAATTATAATGAAATAAAAATTACATTCCAGAATAACACCCTTTATTTGCAGTAGGTACTTACACTTTGCTTCTAATTGACACAATCTATCTATGCTCTTCTCGGTCCCATTGCACGTCTGACTTAAATCGTAGCTAGCATTCGTATGCCTCCACGGCCTATATTTCAAATCATGTCATCCCTTCAGTTCAAACTTACAAATACCTTTCGTCGTGTATCGAATTTGAATACTGAAATAATAAGATATTTATGACTTATGTCTTGAAATTTATCATTTTATGAATTTCCAAAGATTTAATCTTAAAGTTTCATATAATCGTTTTCTTGTCAACAGTGCTGAGCCTGAGAAAAACTTCGGCATCATACAACAGTGGATTCGGTAAAAAAATTAAAGATTTTTTTATTGATATTGATGCCGCTTCCTTGATGGTATGCGATACGACCGCCCATAAACAGTAGCAACACCACACAGTACTTTTAGTTACAAAGTACTGCGTGGCACTTTACTACGCTTGTCACAAATGTAATGTCCTTCAAATTGAAATTCCCAAGCGGCACCCAAAAACCCAGGCGGCACCTCGCATACGAGAGATCAGTTAAGTTATGATAATTAGTCCTATAAAGATGTGCGGCGTAGCTGATGAATTTGTATCGAAGCTGTCAAATTATGAGATTTGCCTTCAGCCCCTTTGCTGAGTGAATCAAAACTGGAAAATTTTGTGATACTATTAGTGCATCTTAATCGCACCGCTTAGCTACCAGATACATCTCTGGATTCAGAAGACGCAACCTTATAATAATAATTGCATAAATTATATTTGTATACTAATTCCATTTTTTTCACAGGGGTAACAAAGAAATCCAGTCGTACTCAGACTTAAGGTAAGATCCTTTTTGGTTATTTGATTTTGTAAATTTGCTGTAGAGTGCTGATCATTTTAAACCAAGTAGAATAAAGTTGATTTTGGTAGCAACTGAACGTGATAAAATTAGTCTACATCCGTGTTCAATATTTCATCTAAATCCGTTTTGCGCTTTCTACGTTTGCTTCTAACAAACATCGAAACGAACACTTTTTATGTAGAAGTGATGTGGCTCAGTTTATATGTCCGGTCATGTGTCTGGCATTCTCTTGAAATCTAATCTGAGGAAAATGCCAATTTTTTACGCAGTGGTGATACGCGACTCTTAGTTCGCGGGCTATAGATACTGCCACTAATTTAAAGAAGCCACTCCATCCTAAGCCGGTTAAGATATAAAATATTGTCTAACATTTCGTCTTTTTCAACAGTGAAGACGCATCGTCAGTGCATAGCCTAAACCGAAGCGAATCGCCTCCGAAACTCCAGTAAGTTTTTTGAATCACTATTTAAAAATACTAATTAAAATATAAACATAGGCTTAGTTATCAGATAATGCAGCAGAGGGAAGTGTGTTCGCTAGCTTTACAACACACATGTAATCTACCCGTTTTTGGATACTGTTTTATGATCTCAACTGTGCCTCCCTAAACTAATATAATGACAAGGTAAATCAAGGATTTTTTGAGTTAATAGTCCAACTCCTTCCTAGGCTTCTATTTGATTAATTTCGTTGCGGCTTAGAACTAATTAGTTGTCCAAGAGGCTCGCCGAGCTTCACCGTTCGGTGTCATAAGATGCGTGCCATTGCCGCTCCTGGCTTATGGTCTCGTGAGCCCTTATTTTAAAAGTTAAGTTAAGTAAATAATCTTAATATACTTGGCTTGCAGGAGTTGATAGTATTATAAATAATCTGCGTTATGAAAACATTTAATCCATAATATTATGTTTCTTCAACAGTCCGAAACACCCGAAACACCCGAAACTGGTCAAGGTTCTCGTAAAAGAAAAGTTTGTAGAGTAAGTTTTTTATACATTATATTAGATGATTTTCCTTTTGTTTCTTGAGTATAAAAAAATATAACCTTTATCTATATTATCTATACTAATACTAGCTGTTACCCGCGACTCCGCCCGCGTGAATGAGTTTTCCCGGGATAAAAGTCCCGCTTTATATTTTCCCGAGATAAAGAGTAGCCTATATGTTAATTCAGGACATAATCTACCCGTGTGCCAAATTTCATCGAAAACCGTTCAGTAGTTTTTTTTCTGTCCGAAATTTTTTTTTGGGGTGGGCCACCCTTATCACTTAGGGGGATGAAAAATAGATAACCACCTATTCTCAGACCTACCAAGTGTGAATATAAAATTTCATCAAAATCGGTTCAGCCGTTTCTGAGGAGTATGGTAACATACACTGTGACATGAAATTTTTAGATATATATTTAGAAGATATAAAGGGGAAAGATTTGATTGTTTGTTTATTTGTAATCGATAAACACAAAAACTACTGGACCGATTTTGAAAATTATTTCACTAATAGGAAGCTGCATTACTCCTGAGTACTAGAGGCTACTTTTTATCCCGGAAAAACATTTTCACGCGGGCGGAGCCGCGAGCAGAAGTTTAGTGTTGAATTCAGTAGCATATGTGGATTGTTATAACTTACGACTCTACCAATTCTGCCGACCCATCGCACCACTGACCTTGCAAAATGACCTACAATAATATGACACAGTTACGAAATTGAGGAGACACGGCTCGACGAGCCGCGCCGTTGAGAACGCGAACGCGAAGACTTAAATTCTAGTATCGAATCAGTCACCATCTAGTTATAATTTATTTTTAGTTAATATTTGTAACAATAGGTGTTATAATTAAAATCGTAAGAACAATTTCGTTTTTTTTTAAATTCTCCAGGCGTCGCGTCGTTCATATAATTGGTGCAGTCGGTAGGAACATCCGGGTCATTCCAAGAGAGTTAAACGAAATTTTAGAAGAGATACATGTTTTAACGTTGCACCGGGTATTCCTGAACTAAGATGATCGTCGGAGAATCCAGACATTGTTTTTTTTAGTTAGTAGAAGACATTTGGATAGTTGTGAAACTAGTGATAAGACTATGGTCCACACTCTAGATTAAATTATAAAGCTCTCCACATGGTTCCCGAATTTGATGGTAACCCACACGTGTTAGTTAGGTTCGTGAACTTGTGTGATCAATTAGTAGCAACTTACGTACAGGAAGGAGATCCGTTAATTAATTCGGGACTTTTAAATGAAATCCCCATAACAGATGTCTCGTTGAATAAATTTCACCGACAGCTATTTCTAACGATAGTTGGTGACATAAAAAAACGCGTCAGCGACCAAGCCATTCGTCACGTATATACGTACATCCGTACAATTATCGGAAACCAACCTCAAATACGACTTAATTAACGTTATAAAAGAATATGTTAAGCCGAAAATAAGGACTGGTATTCTTATTAACCCTCCACTAAGAACGTACAATATTATACCGATACTACAGGAAAGCGAATTAGATACTGCATTACTTAGATTAAAATCATTAGAGACAATTCCTTTTAGCAGAGGTTTAGTAGATAGTCTAGGTTTAGTTATAAAGATCAATACCGGGAAGCTGGACTATACGGATGCTGTAAAGTACAATGATACCATATCAGTTCTATACAAAAATCAGGATAAAATAGTAATTGAACAAAACCATCATATCAGTTTTAGCAAAAATTGGATGGATGAACAGAATAATATTATGCCTAAAATTATACATAATCAAGTCGAAATTAATAAAACCATGCTGATGTTACTCGACCCCAATTCATATCCGTGGCACGAATTAATCAAACTTGCGAAATTTGCTCAAATATTGGTGATAACTAACAAAAACGTAGATAGCTTATTAGGCGAAATAAGTAGACTAGAAAATGCTCTCGCATTCTGCAGCGCTTCACACACTCACCATTCAATGATAGGTGTAGATGTAATGAAAAGAGTGTTAGGTAAAATAAAATTTCGTTGTAGTAAGGATCAGTTATTAGATTTAGAAGTCAGAGTACTATGACGTTATCAAACCAGCATCTTACAACAATGGGAACCAATTAGTATTCACTTTTAAATTTCAAATATTGTCTCCACTTACATAATATATTCTATATAAATTAGTTGTAGTACCGAATAAAAATAGGCAGGCCAGTATTCCACGCTTCCCACTCCTAGCGATCACTGGTAATATTCATGTGTATATAGAGGCTGAATGCCCGAAGTTACGTACGGTGTACTTATGTGAAGACCAACTCAATCACCAACTGAAACCCCAGCCAGATTGCATCTCCAACATTATCGAGGGCAACCTGATCAAGCTGCTGAAGCCCGCCGTGGAGAAATTGGATGACCGCCACTACGTTGTTGTGTTCCCACAACCAACTGAAGTTCGCCTCACCTGCGAATGGGATGAATTTGATACACTCACCAGGAGCTACTTAGCAATGATACCTCATAACTGCAAACTTCGTACCAACGACCTCACCATTGTAAACCTTATAGTCCGGTCAAAATAGACATACCAGTTTGAATTAATTCCCAACAAGTTGGATTTGTGTACAGACTATAAATACGTCATTACAAATGCTATGTGAAAAGTCCCCATCGATCCCGCTAGTGTGTTGTTTTTTATCCGAGGTTAAAGGTCACAACTTTTCGGTTTTTGCGTATATCTCTGAAATGGTGAGAGCTACCGGAAAATGATTAAGAGAATGTTTATAGATCTTAAAATTCTCTACAAATAGGTATTACTACTTTTTTCTTACGAAGCATCGTTCTCGATCCATCGCGATTTTAGACCATAGGAAAGTAGTATTTTCCATTTTATGCACACTTTTCTACATCACCTCTGAGGTAGTACACTACCTTAACAAAAACAATATTATTCAAATCAGTCCAGCTGTTTGACTTGACTTTTGACTTTGACTCTTGACGAACAGCAATTCATTTTTAAATAAATAGATAGATATTGTCCCATTAAATTTCCTCGTTCGTGATATATATTATGTTGTGGAGTGTTCCACCACAGCGAAACCACGTTAAAAAAGCGCCGACTACAATACCTCAGAGAGGGTATGGAAATGTGTGCATAAAATGGAAAATACTACTTTCCTACGGTCTGAAATCGCGATGGCTCGAGAACGGTGCTTCGTAAGAAAAAAGTATTAATACCTATTTGTAGAGAATTTTACGATCTATAAACATTCTCTTAATCATTTTCCGGTAGCTCTCACTATTTCAGGGATATACGCAAAAAACGAAAAGTTGGAACCTTTACCCTCGATTAAAAAACAACGCACAAGCGGGATCGATGGGGACTTTTCACATAGCATTTTTAATGACGTATTTGAAGACTGTACAAAAATCCAGCTTGTTGGGAATTAATTCAAAACCAGTACTTTTTTTTGGCTATTTTGACTGGATTATTAATGACCACGTCGAAGGACAGCCGATGAAAATAACCAAAATTCCTGCTCAATTCAATGAAAAACCTACAAATGTAATCCTTAAAATTAGATTTTTTTTTATTTCGCGGAGAAAATGCGTTACCACTACCGCCGGGCCTTCGTGAGGGGCGACCGAGCGGTTAGGGGGGACATGTTATATCTAACGACTCTACGAGTTCTGCCGACCCATCGCACCACTGACCTTGAACAAATAACCTACAATAATATGACACAGTTACGAAATTGAGGACACCGCTCGACGAGCCGCGCCGCTGAGACCGCGAACGCGAACACTTAAATTCTAGTATCGAATTAGTCACCATCTAGTTATAATTTTTTTAGTTAATATTCGTAACAATTGATGTTATAATTAAAATCATAAGAAGATTTTTTTATTTTTTTTTTGAGAACTCCAGGCGTCGTTCATATAATTAGATGCACTTTCAATGTTTGTTTTTTGGACATATTGTATGGAGCTCTGTGTCACAATACTGTTAGGAACTGAAGCGATTTTGATTTAAATAAAAACGATTTATCACTGATTTTACATAAACATATTTAACAGAAATACTTTTACAAAGATATCAGCAACTAACCGACCAACATGAAAGTAAATGTGAACTTACTCTACTGCCACTAAGACTACGACTGACTGCGAGACTGAACACGAATGAAAGTGCACATCGATACGGCACCATTTTTATACGCCCAACTGCCTCTTCCACTATTAGTTTGACATTTCGACTGGTTTTCATACCTGGTCAGTACGCTACAAATACCCTCACAAAACTTTTATCCTAATAATACATTATACATATTGTGTCTGCCCGCTGACGTTAATTCGAAACGCATTAGATATTCTTACTCTAGGGTATGAAGTATATAATATTTTTTTTGTTTACAGAGTGTGCTGTCAGAGCGACGCTGATCGAGTCCGACGGTATTTATTATTATTATGTCTCTTCGCTTGTAACTGATTTATAAAGGTGCTCCCACACAGCAGTTATATAACGTTAGAGAATGTTGCGTAACATTTTTTGTCTAACCTTTTTTACAAATTGTAGCAAATGTTATAAATTGTTAGTGATGTTATACGACTTCATTTAGCAAAATGTTATAAAACACGATGTAACAAATTATAACTTCTGTTGTATATCATCATCCGATCGACACAGGCATGTGAGCGGATGAGCGTGGGAAGGAGGTTTGCAGTGTGCCTATACTGTCACGTACACAGCCCTAGCCAGTTCATTCGATGCAGTGGTAGGAAGCACTACCAGCACTGCCAGCTTCCTCGAAAGGCAGACCCAAACTGATGGTTACAGAATGTTATACGATGTTATACAATAAGTTGCACCAGTGTGGGAACGCTTATAATATACAACATTCATAACATATTGTAGCAAAATGTTACATACTGTTATAAAATGTTATTGTTCTACACTATGTTTTATAACGTTATATAACTGCTGTGTGGGAGCACCTTTACAAAATATGAGATGTAACGAAAATAGTACGCCAATTACGAAGTAATAGGGAAGATGCAAATATAATATTTATCAATATTCTGTGGCTAAAATGTTAAAAAAGCATAAAAGAAGGGCCACTGCAACGTTTTTATTTTAATTAATATCGATTTTTAACAATAATTACGAATTAAGAGTAACGTGAAAAGGAACGTGTTATAATAAATCAATCTACCTCTAGTGACATCACATCTGCAATGCCAACAAAGAGCATGATTGACAACTTGTTTAAGATTAGAGTTGTAAACATAGAGTAACTTGAATATAGGGTAGTTGTAAAGGTAAAAAATCTTTTATTGCGGAAATTAATAGGTTTTCGAATCAAAATGGAAGTTGGGTTCATAAAAGAAGAATCTAGAAATCTACCAAAAAGTAATGTTCACATGGTTGTAATTCTTAGTTGTTGAAAGTCAAGATTTAAAAAAAAAATATGTATAAATGAAAAGGGACTAAACTATTATGAATTAATCACAGTGAGATTTTTATTTCTATTTCATTCAGCAACAAATCTACACATAGCAGTAATTTCAGGTCTTATGGCGACAATGCAATCGGTTATATATCCAAATCTAAAGAGACGGAGAACTGTGTAAAGTTAAAAGTCGAGTTACTCCGGAGCATAAAGTACGCAAAGAAGGTTACCGTGTTACAACTATTATAAATTAAACGCAAAGATTCGTTCAGTCCTGCCAATGCGAAGATTGTGCAGCTTTTGAAGGTTATTCTTAATATATTATAGCACAAATTATTACGATAAAAATCTATTTCCAGGTCGGTGTGCAATGCACATTGTTATGACTAACACCTGATGTTGATATATTGACCTTTTTTATTAGATCATAGTGCCTGCCTCGGTGGCGTAGTTGTATTACGGTACGACTGCAATCCTGTGTCTCGGGTTCGATCCCCGGGTCGGGCATAGTGATATTGGATTTTCTAGGATTCAGTATCCGCCTGGAGTCTATAATTTGTGCCCGATATGGCGATAGGGTCGCCCCCTATCACATCATGGGACGGAATACGCACGGCGAAAAGTGGGTGCACTTAGTTGCGCCTCTGCCATCCCCTTCGGGGATAAAAAGGCGTGAGTGTTTGTGTGTGTGTTCATCTTAAACCAAACTTATGCATTTATGAATCCCACCGGCGAACAAATACGACAAGTGTGACGTCACTAGGCGTGTAACTCCGTTTGCGCACGAAAATGTAAACAGTCATTTTCAAACCGCAATTTTTAGCAATAAATTATAGTATTTTAATTTTTTAATATACTCGTGATCTATTCTACATGAAATTCATTCAAATGAAAGCAAAAATAAAAATATTGCATCTTCCCTATTATTATTATAATTGATTTGTGGGAGTAGACAAACAAAAATAACGAAATCTAGTGTTATGTGAGTGTGTGTGCGTGCGTGGATACAGGAATGTGAATGTGTGTTTTTCCGCGTTGATTATTTTAGATGTGACTAACAAAATACCATATGACTATTTATTAATTTGAAAAGTTTTATGATTATTTGGTTAGGAAGACTTTTCGTTGCCACAGACCGCCGTCTTCGTAGACCAAAGTTTATTTTAACTACGTTCCAAATTCATAGATTTCGACAACAACGCCACCTGTCTATCCAAAACTGTCCTATCTTTCAATTTAGTTGCCTATCCTACGCTAAGTTAAATGTATCTTTACGTATAACCTGCCTACAAGTACGTTTGTCAGTATGTGAGTAGTTAACTTTTAACTCTGCCGCGGTGGTGTAGTTGTATTACGGTACGACTAACGACTGCAATGCTGACGTCTTGGGTTCGAGCCTCGGGTCGGGCAAAGTGAAATTGGGTTTTTCTAATCAGTATCAGGCCGGAGTCTGTAATTTGTGCCCGACATGGCGATAGGCTCGCCCGCTATCACATCATGGGACTCAGTACGCTCGGCGAAAATTGCCACTTGTTGCGCCTCTGCCTACCACTTCGAGGATGAAAGGCGTGAGTGTGTGTATGTTTTAGCATATAGTAGAGAGTGAAAGTGTTCTGTGTACGGAACTTGATCGTGAACCCGATCGAATGAAAGTAAAAGCACACACAGCGCGGAATCGTGTGTGGCCGACTGATAGCGTATAGACGAGTGGTTTCGAACGTCATAAAACAAATGTATTGGTTCATTTTATTAAATATGTCAGATTAAGAATCTATGCCAAATACGTTGTCTAACTAGAACATTACCCATGTAACATTATTTTTTCTGTTAAACCGGCTGCTGCGAGGTGCTCCGATCAGCGAGCCACTGTAAGACCTTTTAATGTATATTTTTTATTAAATAACGTGATGTTTGTCAACCGCCTGATGGTATGGACTAGGATATAATAATCAGCAAAACAATTTGGATGTTAACAGGATACTGGATATTATGAGACTTACGGCCTGTTTCACAATATTAAAGTAATTGTCATCCGCTAGTTAATGCTGAATGCACTCTTCTGTACCATTTATTTGGGAGCTTCACTTTTGTATTTGGTCGCATAATATTCGACGATTAGTGTTTACCTAGATATTGCGAAACAGGTCCTTAACATCTTATGACGATGTGACACGCGTTTCATTGTCGTGCTGTTGTTGCTGATTGTTACGGGTCAGCGCCACGCATTACATTGCTGGTCTCGTTATTCTGTTATTTAAAATATATTTGAATAATGATTATATTCACCATAAATCTGTCAAACAGGTGGGTCTACCACGAACGGAACGGCGGTATAACAATACGTGGTAACCACTGCGAGTAAGTATCAATTTCTGTTAAGCCCGATTTGAATATAACCGATATCTCCAGAATGACAGCGTAAATTAAGTTTCTATGATATGCTTATGATTTACTAATTTTGTTTAGTTTATTCGTATTGAACTTATATTAGCGATTGAGCCTGTATGTTGAAATTACTATTCTAACCAAATTATAGAAATTTGTGTGTCATTGCGTTAATAAATGAAACCACATAGTCATCTTTATCTCTGCTAACATTGTGCCAATAATCATCCATGAATAACGAACATTTTAACCAAAAATCCCAGTTGTACTTTCGGATTTTGTGATTGTTTTCTTGTTTAGTGCAAATATGGCGTGTGCCTGAGTGTATTTATGACTGTAAGTGTGATATTGCCGCTGCGACGAATTTTCTTAGAATAGTAGTAGTGGTATTAAGGCGTGTAAAATTAAAAGTACTTTCTATTAATATTTATTTTGTTCGAAACTTACGTTTTCTTTTATTTTATGTCTACAGTTTGATTAACTTGTTGTCTTATAGCATTTATGGTTGAATACTCAAAGCTTATTGTAGTGTTATTTTCAAGAAGATAAGTATGTGGTTTCATTTAGTAACGTAATTTATTTATTTATTTATTTTATTTTATTTTGGACAACAAACAGTCACATACATCACAAAAACTTAATAGTATAATGTTTACAACTCACAGACTTTGAGTGCCAACACTTAATTTAAAGAAACTATTACAAATAAAAGGATCACATTTAGAATGAAGACAGACATGGTGTTAGTATTTAAATTTTAAAGTAGGTAACAGATTTCAATAAATGTTACTTAATAACATTCCAGTGCTTAGAAAAAATATTTTCATAATTCATTAAGCAAAAACTCTTGTAATTTTCTCTTAAATTTAGATATAGAGTTATTAAATATATCAATATCAGATAATTTTTGATTATACACAGTCAAACAACGACAGAAAAATGTATTAGAGGTGTAATTAGTACTGCAACCCGGAACTACAAACAAGTTATTTGTTTTACGTACTGACCTGAAGGGTACTTTAAATTTTATTTGTTCAAGCAAATTAGGGGAATCAATGACATTATTAATAAGCTTATATAAGAACATCACATCATGTAGTTGACGCCTGAGTGACAGAGATAACATTTTGTGTTTTGCTAGACAATTATTATAAGAAACAAACTGAGATCCAATTCTATATTCGAGAGATCTAAGAAAAGTTTTTTGTACTCTCTCAATTCTGTTAACATGACATGAGTAATAGGGGCTCCATATAACACAGCCAAAGTCCAATATGGACCTTACTAAACTATAGTATATAATTTTATAAGTGCTGCTATTTTTAAAAGGTTTACAAACTCTCAGGAGAAAGCCAAGTTGTCGATACGCTTTATTGATAATTTGGTCATAATGGTAATTGAAAGACAGTTTATCATCCAAGATGATTCCAAGGTCACGAATATGGTCAACTCTAGCAAGTGTGCAATTATTGAAACTATATGCATATTCTATACGATTACGTTTACGAGTATAGCTCATAACAAAACATTTGTCTTGATTTAAAAATAGTTGATTTTGGGAGCAGTAGCGAACTAAGTTATTAATATCATCTTGAAGACGGATACAATCAGTTTCATCTCTTATAACCCTAAAGATTTTTGTATCATCTGCATAAAGAAGACTGGTACTATTAGTTAGATAGTTTTCAATATCATTAATATATAGAATAAAAAGTATGGGCCCCAGATGGGAGCCTTGCGGTACACCAGAAGGTACATTCTGGAAGTCAGAAAGAAAACCTTTTATACAAACGGCCTGAGATCTGTTAATAATATATGATTTTACCCAGCGAAGCAAATCGCCATGTATTCCAGCTCTGAAAAGTTTATTAATGAGCATACTATGACTAATTTTGTCAAAGGCTTTGGAAAAGTCGGAGTAAATAACGTCTACTTGAAGTTTTTTATCCATAGATTTTAATAGGAAATTTACGAAAGTAACCAAATTAGTGTCAACAGATCGTCCACGGACAAAACCATGTTGGGAAGATGTAATAAAATTTCTGACTAAAAAAGATAGTTGAGTAGCTACAATTTTTTCCAATATTTTACCAAAAACACATAGTTTGGAAATCGGTCTGTATTGCGTGATGTCACTAGTTTTATCGTTTTTCGGAATAGGAGAAATCAAAGACTTTTTCCATATATCTGGAAAGTGGCCCAAAGTTAAAGACCGAGAAAAAATATGTGTAATGGGAACATACAGTGCATTTGCGCATTTCGAAATCAGCAAAGGATGTACACCATCATACCCAGCTCCCTTCTTTACATCAACACCTTTTAATTGTTTTAAAACTAAACTTGGAGTAATATGTATATTATTAATATTAAGCACTGTGTTTAGGCCTGAAGAGGGCAAGCTAGGGTCTGGACCGTCATTGACAGGATCACTAGATTCTATAAAAACAGATTTAAAATAGTTGTTAACGTAATCTCAAAATGACCCAGTATATGCTTATTCTATCTATAGCTACATACATCATCACTTCTTACCCTTTTTATGGGTAGGCAGGGGTGTAATACACACATTTCGCCAGCTATAGTTTATGGAATTTATTTTATTGCGAAATATAGATTTACGTATTCATATTTTTCGTACATATTATCCTCATAACTCACTAACTGTATACTAATGTCTCTGTATATTTTCGTACATATTTCTCATATTCTACTTATGGTATAATAATTTATATCAATACGTCAGATAACTTGGGAGTCAGACATAAATCGTCAGAATTTTCGATAGTATTTGGGCTGAGATGGTGAGATTATAGGTTTGATTCCTAGATCGAGCAACATAATTTTGTTCAAACAATAAAATACCTATTATAAACATTTATACTGACTCGGCTACATAGGTGTATTGCATGCGCAGTATGACTATCGCTTTGAGATTCGAGTTCAAATCTCGGCTCGGGCAAAGTGATATTGGATTTGTCTGCTCAGTGTCAGCTCGAACTCAGTTAGTGCCCGATATGGCGATAGGTTCGCCTCCCAACCCATCATAGGACGGAACATACAAGGCGAAAAGTGGGTTGGTTGCACCACTGCTTACCCTTTCGGAGATAAAAGCGTGATGGATGTGTTTATTAACATTACTAACAACATTTCTTTGTCCAACAGATCGCCCTCTAAAAAAAACGTCGAAGATACGAGGTAACTTTTCTTTTTACTTTGCTATACTTTCTTATAACTAATTCAATTCCAAAATATTGAATGAGGGTGAAGTACGATTATAGTTTTGATTCCCTACCCAAAGAGTACACGCACCTGCCTTCTTGTATCTCTGCACCACTTTAGGTTGACTGGTAGAGAATGCCTATGGCATTAAGTCCGCCTTTACTCCATGTATAAAGTGTAAATAAATAAAAGAGTACCTTTACATTTTGGTACTAAGCCATTGATACGTCTTTAAAGTAATCTATTTTTAAAACGTTATCTAGAGTCGAGACAAATAAGTTACGAGCGTAAATATACAATGATATACATTGATGTATAAAACCCCCTTTATGTATCAATGATGATATACAATAATTCAACACATAGTTACGATTGTTTACTATACAAGTAACATGTTAGTTTTAGTGCTAATAAAGAATTGTTTGATAAGTAGTTGTATTGACTAGAAAGTTGATTTCAAGAGTATGTAATATTGATTTATACATACATACATACATAAACTCACGCCTTTCTCCCATTGGGGTAGGCAGAGACTATGGAGCGCCAAGTGCTACGATCCAAGCATACCTCTTTCACTTCTTCTACAGTCATTAGTCTCTTTATACATGCTCGTCGGTTACGAGAATTCCTTATTTGGCCCTTCCTTAGGAGGTCGCCAATTTGGTCCATGAAGGTACGTCTAGGACGTCCCCGTCCGACGCTACCACTCACTTTCGCGACATAGATTTCTTTCGTTCCTCTTCTTTCATCCATCCTTTCAATGTGGCCAAACCACCGAAGCATTCCTTTCTCAATCCTAGTCACTACATCCTCTTTCAATCCACATTTTTCTCTTATCACGCTATTCCTTACTCTATCACTTACTTTCAGCCCACACATACTTCTCAAAGCTCTCATCTCCACTGCATTTACCTTACTTACATGCTTGGTTTATATTACTACGAATAATAAGGTTCATTATTGCGATATTTTTTACGCAACAGGCGGCTTAGGTCTTCTGACCGGGCGGAGGATACAACGCGGTAAGATGCCTTGTTATATTTTAAGGTTCAAATAGACCTTGTAAAGATGATATTAAGAGCCATTATACAACAGCTAAGTAATTAGTACTCATCTATAATATAGCTATACTAATATTATAAAGCTGAAGAGTTTGTTTGATTGAACGCGCTAATCTCAGGAACTACTGGACCGATTTTGAAAATTCTTTAATTTTCTAATAGAAAGCTACATTACTCCTGAGTGCTATAGGCTACTGTTTATCCCGGAAAACCTTTTCCACGCGGGCGGAGCCGCGCGCAATGCTAGTCAAATATAAGACAATCAAATATCAAAATCACATTGTTAATTAAAAAAAAATGAAATCAAATGAGCAATATCTGCATTAGTTGTGTAATACATCTGGTGGGTACCATTTACTTGAATAATAACAGACCCTACGCCAGAAGTGCTATTTCTCAATCAATATTGAAACATTTTTTTTTATCACAGTTGCAAGCCGGATAGTCATCTTGGAAAACAACTGGATAAATCTCCAACTAAACGGTCAACAAATATTTTTATTAATAATATATGAATTCTTATAACAGTGTTATTTTCAGCAGTATCTACATATCATAAATGGTTCTTTTTCACTTTTTAAGCTTGCTTTTTGCTTTGCGCGCATTGAGTATTAGGACGTAGGAAGTAATTTATATAACTACTATACATTTACTAATAAGTACCTAATATTCGAAACTATTCGCTTTACCAAAAAAAAACTTAGGTAGGCCGGCGAAGCAGTGAGCACAATTATACTACACAAATGTAATTAAATAGCTAAAAAATTAAAATTGTATTTTTTTTACAGGAATAACTTATTCCCCGGGCGCGATTCATTCCATAGGTAATATGATTATTTTAAACTAATTACCAAACTTATATTTCAGAATGAATGCAGGCTGATTCCAACATAGAAATGTTGGAATCAGCCTGCATTCAGCAGGAAGGTGGTATTTTTAGGTCTCATATGCCAGAAGTCAATATTTGCCGACAAGCACTCTTGTGTTTGAAGGACATTGCATGTGACTGCGCAATATGAGACTGAGGAGTTAACATCTGACGCCTCAGGGTGACGTTCACTCCAATTCCACGCAGAGCGTTTGTACATTAAGTTCGCCTGGTGTTGTTTATGGGCGGCCGTACAGCTTACCATCAGGCGACCGGCTTGCTCGTCTCGAGATTGATCTATTTATATTTTTTTATAACTATACAACTTAATATATTATAGGTCGGACAATCTTATCTGGCTGGTATGACAATTCAAACTTTTCGCGACGCGATAGCTTTGTGAGATCGTCTAACCGAAAAATTCAAAAGTCGATTTCATAATTACAAATTCTTATCATGTTTTCCATATATTATAAGAAAGAGTATCATACTTATGTAACATGTTTGATTTAATATTGTAAAAATGTACTGAAAGAAAGAATATAATCTTGACTGTTATATCAACGCGACACTTTTACAATGTTGTATTTTGCAGTTTATGAGCGTAGTGTTGGGAAAGTTTTAAATCGCTTGGTAACCAAACGTAAACGATTACTTAAAGAAATCGAAACTTTTGATGCAAATAAAAACACGGCTGTAAATTTGAAAATTATGTTGTAAGTACACTTTACAAACAGATTTGAACAATGAGTTAGATATTTTTTTTAAATTACACATTTCATACTCGAAGAAAGAAAACGAAGTACCTACTCAAAAGTAAATAATTTAAACCATAGCACTATATTTGTTATTTATGTTTTAGTACACACTCGTCATTTTTTCTTTGTAATGACTAATAACCAATTTAAAAGGTATGAAAGGATAATAGTGAAATTTTATCGGATAATCAAAATGAACGACTAACAATAACTATTGTAATAAAAAAAAACCTCCTGATTGTAATGTGGAAGATTTAATAATAATCTAACTATAATTACACACGATTATCAAATCCTTGAATAAAAAATAGATTGCATTCACGCCACCGAGGCAGTCAACATGATAAGTATTTGTAATTATGTATTTGACTTTGATTATTTTTTCGGTAAACGTTCTCGCAACGTTATCGCGTCGCGAAGAATGTGAATTGTCATACCGGCCAGCTTAGTTTGTCCCAACTATAAAACGTCAACAGCCGTATAGGGCTGTTGACG
Source organism: Sphinx pinastri (assembly GCA_947568825.1). Classification (NCBI taxonomy): domain Eukaryota; kingdom Metazoa; phylum Arthropoda; class Insecta; order Lepidoptera; family Sphingidae; genus Sphinx; species Sphinx pinastri. The sequence continues at coordinate 1,628,860 of OX387614.1, read as the reverse complement.
TATTGATAATGGCATTGTAGTTTTTAACCGACTTCAAAAGAGGAAGTTCTCAATTCAACTCTTTTTTTCACAGCTTGACTTGGGGTCGCGACCCCGGATCATATACCTCGTAAGTAACTATTATATTATTTTGATTTAGTTTATCTTGGATTCGGGGAGGAAGGAATAGAATGTAGAGGGTTTGATACTTTTATACTCTGTTCCCTTTTTCTAGTGCCTCGGTTCGATTCCTAGGTCGGGAAACACTTTATATGGGTAAGTATACTCAAATTTGCTTAGAATTGGTTATCCAGAGGATGTAGACGTTAGATAAAGTCGGTGATAAAAAACAATCAAAATATGCTTGAAAGAATATGTTGCACCCGATGATTTTTTAAAAGTATAGATATGTCATACCATGGTCATACCTTAATAAATCAAATGCAAAAAAGTGTTACGAACACACACATACACCTTCTTGAAATTGAGATGTCGGCTGAAAGAGTTGACATATTAACCCGGTATGAATAAAAAAGACAACTAGTATTTGTTATATAGTTAGTAGTTGAACGAACTGCCAAGACGAATGTCCGCAGGTTTAAAATCTAAGGGTAGGCACCTCAGACTTTTCCAAAAAGTTATGTGTGTGTTGTTTGTGAATTATCGCTCGCTTTAAAGGTGAAGGAAAGAAACCTGCATATCTGAGAAGTTCTCTATAAGTATTTCGAAGGTATGTGAAGTCTGCCAACCTGCAGTAGGCCAGCGTGGTGGACTAAAGCATAAACCCTCTCAGTTGTAGAGGAGGCCCGTGCTCAGTAGTGGGCAGTATATAATACAGGGCTGGTATGGTATGGTAGTGTATAAAACTGTCCAAATTGGGTTACTTTCACACACATACACACACACACACACACACACACACTCTCACGCCTATAATCCCCGAAGGTGTAGGCAGAGGCGTAACTAGTGCACCCACTTTTCCCCGTGCGTATTCCGTTCCATGATGTGATAGGGGGCGAGCCTATCGCCAAATCGGGCACAAATTCCAGACTCCGGGCTGATACTGAATAGAAAAACCCAATATCACTTTGCCCGACCCGGGATCGAACCCGAGACCTCAGCTTTGCAGGACACCGCGGCAGTCACTTTCGAGGGGTTACTTTCGAGTCTTCAAATTGTGATTGCTAAAGTCATAATCTATGTTTTTGAAATATCATTGGTTGCATCTCACGACGTTAGAGCGACAAAAAGGCGTTTAGTTAAATAATTGACTTTTTCGTATGTTTTGAGGCATCAAATTTGTTCTTATGGACTGCTGATTATTTTTTTATTTGAACAGGCATTGGAGCCCAGAATTTAAGAACACAGTGATTCGACGGTAAGGACATAACTTGAGTCCTTTCGAAGAACATCGTAACTGACATAGCGCACTTTTTGCTAAAACGACGTCTACTTTATTAATTCTATATTTATAGTATACTACCAACCCGTCCCAGCTTCGCCTCGGTTACAGAACATACCTAATATGTTTACATTATTTTCTACCATAGTATTTGTTTCAGCGCGCTTCATTTTCCGGGATAAAAGTACCGCTATACATTTTCCCGGGATAAAAAGTAGCCTATGTCCTTCCCTGGGTCTCAAACTATGTCCATACATATTTTCTCTCGGTTCCAATCGCAGCAAACGATTTATATCAAAAGTCCCGGTTTAATTCCCGAAATAAAAAGTAACCTACCTTTCCTGCGTCTCAAAATATTTCGGTACAGAATTTCATCAAAATCCGTTTGGTAGTTTTTGAGTTTATCGCGTTCAGACAGACAGACACGGCGGGGGACTTTATCTATACTATCTATACTAATATTATAAAGCTGAAGAGTTTGTTTGTTTGTTTGAACGCGCTAATCTCAGGAACTACTGGACCGATTTTGAAAATTCTTTCACTAATAGGAAGCTACATTACTCTTGAGTGCTAAAAGCTACTTTTTATCCCGGAAAAACTTTTCCACGCGGGTGGAGCCGCGCGCAATGCTAGTAATGTTATAAAGCTGAAGAGTTTGTTTAGTTGAACGCGCTAATCTCAGGAACTACTGAATCGATTTTGAAAATTCTGTCACTAATAGGAAGCTACATTACTCCTGAGTGCTATAGGCTACTTTTTGTCCCGGAAAACTTTTCCACGCGTGCGGAGCCGCAAGCATCACCTAGTTTTATAATAATTGTAAGGATTATATCCAGTATTTTTATGGAATGTTTATATTATTACCTAAATGTGGCAATTATACCATAAATTATTTCGAATTTATAAGGAAATTAAGGCGCTCTAGAGAAAAGTGCTGAATGTCGGTTACGATGTTCTTCCTGAAAAGGCTCGATATATTTTTTGTTCGTAGTTTTTTAAGTATGGTTGGTATTAGAATTATAGTTGTTTATTATTAGAGTTGTTTTTCCGCTATATTTCAATGGAGCCTTATCAGCAGCGGTCTATCTGTCGATTTCAATGAGCAATCCTACTCGTTTTTCGATTGAGCACGAAAATAGACCAATAAGAACAAAGCTTTTTTGTCATGCTGACTATTTTGATTGGTAATTTTCGGGATCGAATCGGAGACCAAAATTGGGCTTGTCTGCTGAATTTGACTGTAACCGCTACTCTTTTAAGATTAATTTATGAATTGTTTTAAAATGTTTATATAACATGTTTTAAGTCGGACATCTTTTTGCGATACAGTAGGATACAGTACTCTCTGTCTGCAAGTCCGACTCGCCTTTCACCAATCATTTTAACCCAGCAAACATGTAATTTTGAACTTTAATTTATTCATTCCTAAACTTTTATTTGTTTAACAGCCGCACTAAGTCTGACGCGTCGCGTACCATCAATAAGCGGTAAGATGTTTATTATATTATATTCTAATTCTTAATTATGTCTGTGCGGTATTTATAGATACCAGGAAGTATTTTTGTATGTAATTTTCTGACACTTATGCGGATTGCAGATATCTAAGCTTAGTTAGCTTAGCGTATCTCGCATCATCAGCCACATGAATTCCACTGCTGAACTTAGGCCCCTTAGTGTGTACCTGCTACTTGTATCAATTTGTCTGTATGTTCCTTGTCGCACAGCTGGGAATATTACATGTATAATTCATAGCTTAGTTTACTTAATTTGCGGTCTCCACACAAGTATGAAAAATATCTCAGCTAGCGAGCTAAGCTAAACAAACTAAGCTTAGTTTTCAGTCTACAACCCATTACTTTTTAAAGGTAAATCTTATTAACAAATGCGAATGTTTGTCAAGACGTTTGAACGTTAGAACTAATCGCTGAAACTGATCAGCTGGTTTTGATGTCTGGCACACAAACGGACAAGTGCTGACATTTAATTGTATTGTTGTAGCCGTCGCAACTGCCTGAATCTGCGACACGACCAGTAAGTGTTTTTACTTTAAACAACATAATATATCTTTCTACTACTTGGCTACTAGTTAACACTAAGCTCATGGTATTGCATCCGTGGTGAAACGGTCTTATTACACTGGACAAGGGCACAGCGCTTTCGCATCGCTGTGGGTTCGTTTGCAATTCGCCACTGTGATAAGAGCTCTTAACTTAACCTAACCATAGATGAAACATGCGGGTGATGGTTATTAGACTAATGTATTACCACATGACTACGATCCTTCTCGCCTTGAATAGAGAGTAGGTTGATTGTGTTGTCTTGTTGAAATTACATCAATTTTCTGAATATGTTTGTACCTCGTACCTCATTCAACGATCGAGCTGTGACTCAACCAGCGGGAGTCCGGCTTTACCACGCACCAGTTATTCCACACTGTACCGTGATTAAAACAATTTATATTATATTTTTTAACAGACAGTGGGGCACTGAACCAGATCTACGAGCTAACTACAGTGGGTACGTATACTTTAAAATGTCGTTTTATACAACTGAATGGAAGCAAGTCACTTGGCTGGTCAGCAAGTGCCTCTAACAGTAGCATCATCCCAAAAATAATTCGCAAAGCAGTGCGTAGCGTTGCAAAATGATATCACTAGTGCAATTTTTTTTGTTTATTTATACAGAGTACTATATTAGACAAGTTTCATCATATTTTCATTATTTTATATGATTATCGCATTCAGACATATTATGCGAAGGACTTTGTTTTATAATATATTGTATGTTTGTTTTTTAGCCGCAAAGTGCTAAGGTGTTTCATAAAGGTGAAATCACCGTAAGTATTTTTTTATCTATATATCAAGTATTGGTTGCGATTTCCAAAACATATACCCAGAGCTTTAGGACAGGCAAGCCATAGTTGAGCTAAGCCGGCTGTAGATCAAGAACTAAGTTAAGTTTCGCCTAGCTCGCGTGAGGAAGTTACACATAGTACAGCTCGGTTTTCATAGTTAGCAGACCAAGTATCAAAAAACATCTTAACTATGCGATCTTTATCTTAACTGCTTTTGTAGTGGTAATTGTAAAAAAAAAAACGCTTAAATTGGCCAAATACTTCGAATTTTGATACGTTGATAAAGTGACACTGGTGATGCGCGTCAATATTATTTCACTACTGCATATCACTAGGTCCTTAATTTATTTTTTTGCCAACATAATATGATGGCAACTGGTGACCAACACTAGATATACCATAAATACAGACAGAATTAGAGAGATAGACATTGTGGTGCTATTAAGACTATGTATCGGACTAGGGAGGAACAATTTGTGCTTATAACATAAGCTGCAACTCGAGGCGTAACATTTGCAAACATTATACAACCGGGAGACAATTTTGATAACAGTAAGAAAAAGTAGGATTTTATAAAACAATGGTCATCGTTATCCCACATTATGGAAACACGCGTTTTCACTCAACTTCTAATAAATCTTTTCGGCATTCGATATTTTAAAAATATAAAGAAAGACAAATAAAAACGTAGAATATAAACGTAAATTCTAATAATAATATTGATTATTCTCACGATGTATTTATCACAATACAGTTCTATGTTCGCCGAAATGATGAATGAAGTTTTTTTGCTCCGCAGGTCTTTTCCCCAAAGCACTCTAGAAAAATCAGGCCTCAAGAGGTAAGAATTTTGATTTTATTAGGTACATAAAGGTCACTACATCATCATTACTTTATCACAATATGATAAACATTGTTGCTATGTTGTACAGCGAAACGAGAATAAGTCAGTATTATTTGTTCGATAGGACGGGCCATGTTAAAAAAATACAAAGCATTCTGAAGCTACGACAACTACTGTCAAGGTAATTTATTTATTTATTTATTTATAAGCACTGCCACGTTGTACATATTATAACATTACAGGTAATTACATTGGAATGAATATAATAATATAGTCACTGATATGTACAACAAGTACGGCGTACATAACACTCGCCACAGTACTCAGCGAATTATTATATAAAAATTGAACATCAAAACAGTAATGCTATACTTAATGTTAATAGTTATAAACATATTATTTAACTAGATAAAATATTGATAAACAAAAACATATCTTCTATGACTATTAAAAAAGAAAATAAGATGAAATGTACCGTGTGTGAGGCTTATAAAAGCAATGTACGTATCTTGTGTTTGAAGACGGGGTAAGAGTCATGAAAAACGTCTAATTCTTTACAATCTTTTAAAAACGGATCATACTGATTGCAAATTCTTGTACAGGGTGATTGTAGACCTAGGTTCATGTTCGACGGTTAATGAGAGAAATCATTTTAAATTTAGTTAACCGAAGATTATATGGACATCTATGGGAAAAACCAGGGGTGAGAAAAGCCAGATGTCTAGTGAACACTCTCTGTATACTCTCTACACGTTGCGAGTTTACGCTGTAGAAGGGGCTCCAAACTACGGCAGCGTATTCTAGGTGACTGCGAACTAGTGCGTTGTACAATATAATTTGAGTTTCAGGTTTGAAGCCCTTGCTGTTCCTTCTTGTGAATCCTAACATCTGGGCCGCCTTAGCAACTACTTTGTTAATATGCCCGATAAAATTAAGTTTACTGTCCATATATATACCGAGGGCACGGATCTCATTTACAAGCTGGAGATGGTCCCCGCTTAATTTATACCTAGTATCATGTGGTTTCTTTTTTCGCGTTTAACTGATGTGGAAACATTTACTGACATTGAGTGACATATCGTTCATATGGCACCAGGATGTAAGGGCGTTTAGGTCTGTCTGTAAGATACCCGCGTCGTTGTGGTCGTTAATTGATTTGTAAATTTTCGTATCATCGGCAAAGAGAGATATTTTATACTGTGTTTTATACTAAGCGTGATGTCATTAATAAATATTAGAAATAATACGGGGCCTAAGTGAGATCCCTATGGGACACAAGATTGTGCAACATAAGGCTGTGAATCAGCTCCATTGATGGACACTATTTGAGTTCTATTAGAGAGGTAAGGCTTAAACCAAGTAAGCATCGTTCCTCCTATGCCACAGTCGTCTAGTTTCTGCAACAATATACAATGACTGACCTTGTCAAAGGCGCTTGAAAAATCAAGGTATATAGAGTCCACTTGTATACCTTTATCTAGTTCTTGTGAGAGGTCTGAGACAAATGAAATCATGCTAGTGCTGGTGGATCGACCAACTCGGAACCCGTGTTGAAAGTCTGACTATTGACTGTCAATGTATTTTGATAATATTGGACAGATGAGAGATTCAAATATTTTTGAAAATGTACTGAGGATTGAGATGGGACGATAGTTTTTGACAGAATTTTGCATTCTTGTAAATAGGGACTATGCGTGCTTTCTTCCATTCATTAGGAAAAATACCCTCTCTAAGTGAACGATTGACAATAAGACTCAAGGGTAGAGTAAGAACAGATCGGCATCTGTAAATAAATAGAGGAGGGATATTATCCGGCCCTGCACTTTTCGAAATTATCAGTTTTTTGAGGGCTTTAAGAATGTCAGATTCAGTAAACTTGAGTTCTGTAAGACAATTTGTTGTAAGTTAGTTTGTTTCCTGGGTTTGATGGGCCATGGGTAATATTATACTCGTGCTTGGGTTGTAAACAGAGGCAAAATGTTTAGAAAACAGATTAGCAGCTTCAATATTGGTTTTCGAAATTTGATTATTTAATTCTATATTTGTAGGAATACATGACCTCGTTCCTCTTTTGTTTTTTATATAACTCCAGAATACTTTTGGGCACTTTGGTAAATTTGTTTCTATAGTATTCTTATAGTTTTTGAGACAAATGTCGTACAGATTATGACAGTTCTTTCGGAGTCTATAGTAATCATCTTTGTCACGAGGGTTTTTATATATATTTAGTCGTTTTTTAACTCTATCTTTTTCAGCCATTAGTTGAATTAGTGTACTGCTAAACCACGTAGGATATTTGTTCTTTTTAATGTTTCGCTTAGGGACAGTTTTTTCAATTACAGTTCTTAAATATTCATAGAATTTTGCAACCATTGTATTAACATTTTCACAATTACATAGTTCAGCTTGCCAATCGATGGTTTTCAATTCTGAAAGTATAACTTGGTAGTCCGCTTTAAAGTAATTATTATCTGTGCGATATTGTTTGCGCACTGGTGTTACATTATCATATTTAATATTTATTAATAAATTTGGATGTCTACTATCAAAGTTGCTTAATAAGTCTATGGATGTCTCTACACTTATGTTATTCAAATCACTAATACTAAATCGAGAAGTCTACTGTCACAATTCTCAATGCTATTAAATTGACACAAGCTATTCAATGACATAAAATCTACGAGAACATGTGCTAAACCAGAGTTATTGTTGGATGGTACCATAAACGAATTATCTGGTCCTTTGATCCAATTAATGAGTGGAAGATTGAAGTCACCTATAATCAGTATGTTATATAGCTACTTTTTTACGCACATTATTTTCATTAATTTCGAGCGTAACCCATATATTTTTATGGTCCAATTCCCGTTGAGACATACGAGTCGAAGGGATATCATTATTAATTGCTAATAAAACTCCTCCACCATCTCTTTTAGAATTGGTGTGTTGTCTATCTTTGCGGTAAAAAGTGTAGCGAGAATGGATTAGTTCGTTGTTGGATATATTAGCATTTAACCAAGTCTCTGTCAAGGCAATCACATTAAAGTTAGTATGTAAAACATTTTTTAGAAAATTTTCAGTCTTAGTTCGCAACCCTCTAACATTCTGATAATATACAAGGTCATTTTGACATTGCGTTAATAAATGAAATCACATACTTATCTCGTCGAAAGTAACGCTTTCCATTAAATTATTTTAACCATAGATGTAAAATAAAAAAGTGTAAGATTCGAATAAAATAAATATTAATAAAATATTACTTTAAGTTTACACAACCTTATGCCACTACTACTGCTCTAAGATAATTCCTCGCAGCGGCAACATTATACTTACATTCAGAAATACACTTTCGCACACACCATATTCGCACTAAACTTGAAAACTACTACCGGGATTTTTGGCAATAATATTCGTTATTCATGGATGATTTTTGGCAAGATGTTAGAAGAAGTAAAGACGAATATGTGGTTTCATTTAGTAATGCAATGTAAAAATGACCCTGTATATTAAACATAAATTATTAATAGAAGTCTAACAAAATCAAATTATAAAAATAAAACCTCGAAAAGATAAAATAACTAGTGAAACAATTTTTTTTATGAATTACAAAATTAAAATATGTTATTACGTTATAAAGTGTTTTTTATACAAATCTATGATATATATTATGTACGTTTAAGTTAAATGGTCTAATACTTCTAAACTTTTAATTAATATTGCTTGACTAAATTTGTCCTTTCTTAAATACACGCGTCCGTTACGTGTCCAGACAAATTTATACGAGAGATCTCTTGCCTTTTTTCTGGTCGCAGCGTGCAGTGATTTATTGGAGGGTGTCAGATGCTCTGCAACGAAAACAGATTTCTTGGTACCTCCTAGCCCCAGATGATGAGAGTTAAGTTTGTTACTTGGATCCCGATTATTGAAGTGGGATACGGCAGAGAGAATGAAATCACGTTGTCGTGGACTTATCGCCATATCGGTTTTTGCTAGACTTTCTGCATCAGATTGTTTCTCTTATAAAAAATAAGATGGTAAGTGATACGACCGCTCAAATTTTGGATGGTGTTGTAACAACACTATCCAAAATTTTGAATTACAAAGTACTGTTTGTGTGGTACTCCACAACGCTCGTAATCTTGAGATATAAGACGTTTAGTATCATGATGCCCTGTAATTACACTAGCTACAATTTTTATCGAACCGGAACACAATAGTGCGTGCACACTGTTTCTTAGCGGAGAAATAGACATTGCGGTAGTATATATCCAGGTGAACTCTAACATACGAGGGAGCTATCACTAGTTTTATTTAAACCTATTAGTGAGCTCACCTAATATAAGAAGTAATACAACCATTAATTGCATAATTCTGTATTCTATCAATTACTTTTAAGGGACCAAATAACGTTCTCTATCTTACATTTTAATAAACACAATATAACATACATTAATATTATCACTATGTAAATTTTAATAAATTTTTGTTACTTCAATCTTACGCAATTCTAATTACAATTTTTGATTCCTAATTACCGTTGACCTAAATTCAAACGGTAAACACGGTAATTATAACATCGGTAAGTAGGTTTTGCTACATTTTATTTTATAACACATTCTTTATACTACTTTATAAATTTAAGAAATCATATAACAGTCGAGTTTTAAATGACAATAATTATAGATAATCCAAATCGTAAATAAGCAAAACAGACTTACCACAGCAAGTTCAAATGGCAAGGAGAAAATTTTGTGCCAAACTCTATTTCTCGAGGGTAAATACGAGCTGCAACTGTCGTTTAATTAGTTCTTGACGTGTAACCAACATGAGTCGCGAGATGAAACTGAGCCTGAGCCATTGAGTTAACGAAACAGGCACTGACACCTTCCATTTAAGGTTTAACTCTTTGACAATTTCAACGAATGGTAGTTAGCTCAAAGTGTTGGGACAATTTTCAAAGTGGTCAAAAATAATAAAAAAGTGTTCTTTAACGTGTATCATTTTGGTAGGTTGTAGAGCATGTATTCTATTATAAGAATAATTTAAAAAAATACGATTTTCAAAATATTTTTACTACTTTTCGTACATGGATTGCTAACATTTGGGAATTGGGACACTGATGGTAATGAGATTTGAGGCACGTTTTTGAAGATAACTTTTATATTTATTGCAATACGGGTATGTTATGCACATCTGTATATAGCCCAGGAACGACGTTTTAAGTAAAATAAAAAAAGCATTAAATAATAATTGACTAAGTAGTTATTTACTTTGGGCCGCGTAATATGCACATGTTCAAATATTCACCCATATAACGAATGTAATTTTGTTTAAAACTCAATCTGTTGTCTGTGTCTGTACCTTTTTACTAAAAATAAAATAAATAAAATATAAACCTATAAAAATTGCATAACAGAATAATATTATGTGTAAATACGAACCTATGTATCTCTAAAGTTAATCATTATTCTTGGTTCCACACCTTGATTCGAGATTCCAAAGTTAAGTTCGGAGATCTGGCGCCCATAGAAGTAGAGAGGTGAAAAATTTTACTTCATAAACATTGCTACTTACTGTATTAAAACCTTCGCACTGAAAAACAATATATTTAAATACTAAACTATGATAATATACACATTACTAGCGGACCCGACAGACGTTGTCCTGCCCTAAAAAAGAAATAAAATCTTAGAACCCGAGTACAGCGCCACCTACCGGATTCAATTGTTCATCTAAACCATTCTCGAATCCACCTGAAGACACCAAAATGTTGTCCTGCCCTAAAAAGGAAATAAAATCCTAGAACCCGAGTACAGCGCCACTTACCGGATACAATTGTTAATCTAAACCATTCTCGAATCCACCTGAAGACACAAAAAATGTTGTCCTTCCCTAAAAAGGATATAAAATCATAGTCTCCGAGTACAGCGCCACCTACCGGATCCAATTGTTAATTTAAACCATTCTCGAATCCACCTAAAGACCCAAAAAAATGTTGTCCTGCCCTAAATAGGAAATAAAATCCTGGAACCCGAGTACAGCGCCACCTACCAAATCCAAGAGTTAATCTAAACCATTCTCGAATCCACCTGAACACACACAAAAAAATCATTAAAATCGGTCGAGCCGTTTAGGAGTTCAGTGACATACACACGCAAAGAAGAATTATATATACAACCCCTTTGACGATATTTGCAGCACGCATTATGTCAATGTTATGTCATACGCCATAAGTTTGAATTAAAAAAAGTTTATATTTTCAAAAGCGCTAAAGTTACATTTTTAGTATGGTGGTTATGTATTCTTAAATTTTCTAATATTCCGCGCAATTTTCTTATTTTTTTCTTTCAGCAGAACCTTCTCCTGACAATAACAAACACATAAAAAAAAACGAAATCGGTCCAGCCGTTCACGCGTGATGTCATGACCAAGGGATAGCTGACCCCGCAAACGTTGTTTAGCCATCAGTTACCGACCGGGGTTAAAATTTATTAAAAAAATAGGGGTTGATCGTAGAGGGTTGAAAATTTTGGGTTGTATGTATTTTTTAATGCTGTATCATAAAAAAATAAAAACAAAAAGAAATATCTAAAAAATAAAAATTAGGGGTGGACTACCCTTAACATTTAGGGGGAGGAAAAATAGATGTTGTTCGATTCTCAGACCTACCCTATATGCACACAAAATTTCATGAGAACCGGTTGTGCCGTTTCGGAGGAGTTTAACTACAACCACCGTGACACGAGAATTTTATATATTAGATTTGATTCTCGGTCGATTACAGTGAAAGAATTGGATTACCTGGGACTGACTTATTTGGAAACTAGCGGCTGCCCGCGACTTCGTTCGCGTAAACTACAGAAATAATTTGAAGGATTATTATAAAACTTATTGCCCATTCGGTTTTTCGATTTGTTATCAAACAACATTAATTGGCGGGTTAAATACCGAGACTGAGCATTCCATCGGAGTAGTTTTAATTTTAACCTAGAGTTAAGGCACTCATAGACATGGCAGACATCGGGCAGCAGCTAGACTAAGTCCCTAACGTTATTACGTTACTCGCGGCTGCGTATAACGTATTTATACGCAGCCGCGAGACTATGGAGGTGATTAAAGATTTCTCATACCTATATTAAGTTACTCGTTTTGAAATTCGAATATCGAACTGAGAATCAATATTTTTTTTTTAAATGTTGGTGCATCGTTGCGTCGTTGCTTCTTGCATAATATTTCCAACCCTATTAAAATTGTATAAGGTGGAAGTTTAATTACCCGTAAGTATTCATACAGGTCATAGCTCACACAGCTTTGCGTGGTTCGGGCGGTACTAGGTAAGCAGGTATAGGCGGTCGACTCCGAGAAATGTTAATATGATTAATTGAAATTATTCTAATACTAAATACATGATATCCCACCGCTATCCCATAGGGGTAGGCAGATACTATGGATTTCAACTTTGCCAGATTCAGGCACATTTACTTACATATAACATTCTCAGTCACGACTAGCAGACAAGATCTGCAACGACAATATAAGAAGCAAAACAAAAATAATAGATGTACGGAAAACAACTAGATTACTCAAATGGCACTGGGCAGGACATATTTGTAGGATGGATAACAATAAATGGACAAAACGTCTAACAGAGTGGGTACCAAGTGACAGGAAAAGGAGGAAAGGTAGACCTAGGAAAAGATGGAGAGACATTTTTGTTCACAGATGTGGATCTCATTGGATACGTAAGACACAGGAAAGAGATGTATGGAAAGGTTTAGGAGAGGCTTACGCCGCAGAGCCGACTATTACATAACACCTTTTATTTATATTATAATATTTAGTTTAAATTAGTTTGTAAAAATGTAGTAGCAAATAAAAGGCTATTTTATTTTATTTATTTATTTAACATTCTCAGTACTGATTGTTGGAAAACGTAAACTATTGACTCTAGAAGCATGAAATTTTGCATAAAGTTTCGGTTTATTTAATCCGTTCGCTGAAAGGATTAAACGGGCGAAAAATATTTGTATGTAAATAAGTCATTTTGGCAGTTAATAACACGAAATTTCGTATTTAGGTTTATCTTCATAGACAAAAGGTAGCGTTGGTATTTTTGGAAAAATATCCCATAACGGTGTTAATTTAAGTTACAAAAGTTTGTAAGGGAATTCTCATAACGCGCAAAGTATGTCCGAATAATAAATAAAATAAAATAGTTTATTCATCACGTAGGCGAACATAGTTGCACGTATGATAAGTTAAGATACATTAAATGTATAATAATAGTTATTACAAGAAGTCACTTATATAACTACAGACATTTTTAAATATATATAGGGAGTAAAATCAATGAAAAATAAATAAAGAAGCCAAGCTCGGGCTGGTAGAAAAAGAGAAGATAAAAAAATGAAAAAGAAAGAAAAATACGATTTATTATTTTTATAATAAATAAAATAATGGGAGGAACGCGTCGCGATCCTCACCTGTGAGGATACTACAGGCCCTAACCTAGCTAACCTACCAGCCTTTCACTAGCTACCTAAGCGATGACTACCCGAAGAAGAAAGACAGAAAGAAACTCCGGGCTTACTTTTTTGTCATCATTTGTCCATTGAGTCTTTATATAATTTATTACGAACCATTGCTCCGTTACATGATTCACAGAGTTCTTAGAAAGAACAAAATCAATATTGAAGAGCCTGAAATTCTGAACATAATATAAACACACAAATGTGCCATGTTTTACATCGGTTGTATAAATTTCAATAGAATGTAATCACATTGCACCATAAAATATGTCCAAATACGAAATTTTATCTCTATTATTTGTTCCACAGCGTTATCCAGAAGCCCGAAGTTGAGGCATATACGGAAATCCAGAAAGCAAAGCCGTAAGCAACTTTACTTGATAAACATTATATCAATTTCGATGGAATCTCTAAAGAAATATTATATAAATATACATGATCTACTTCGGTATCAATTTTTTTATAGATCTAAATAGTGGGATCAATGAAAACGAATTATAATGTGGGCAAATGTGAAACTTCAATTCTATTATTTGTTCCACAGCGTGATTCCGAAGACCAAATTTGTCACAAGTTTAGAAGGCCCGAAAGCTAAGCTGTAAGAAAATTCACTTCATAAAAATATATAAATTTCAATAGAACTTGCGTAAAATACAAACAAAAATATGTATATACATGAACATGTATATACATATTTTTGTACAAAGTAGAACTACTTTGATATCAAAATCTAAATTGATTTAAAGAATAGAATCATACAATGATCATTATAATATGTGCGAATGCGATACATTATCTATAATTTGTTCCACAGCGTGATCCCGAAGACCAAACTTGTGGCAAATTCGGAAGTAACATTAATATGCATGTCAACAGCACTAAACCATGAGATTATATTTGCATGATGTACTATGGTTTCATCTAAATTTAAATGGAATACATGCCATTTACATCATATTGGTCATTAAAATATGCTTATACGTAGTTCTAGTCCCATTATTTGTTATACAGGCCCGTACAAGACAAACTGATACGCAAAAAACCAGAAGTCGCTAAGGCCAGCCGGTAAGAAACTTGAAATTACTAATCATTGATGCTATTGAAATGCACAGTTGTGGTCACTTTTAGTCTAAAAATGCAGAGTGTATCGTGGCCTACAAAGAGGATTGACTCAAAATGCAAGTCAGTACAGACAAATGCTTTGGCTATGACTAGCGCGGTTGCGGCAGCGGGTGCGAATGATGCCGTGTACAGACAAGCGAACTGCAGAGCCTCCTAAGTTCCTACTACGTTAGGCACCGCGCCATTTGACGCTGGTCGACAACACGGGTCGATTGATCAAAAGCTACATACTATCATCATCCGTCCTCAATTATTTCTTTTATATCATTTTATATCTTAGTATCACTTATTATTTTAATACTTTATTATATTAAAACTGGTTTTGTTGCCGCAAAATAATAATAAAATATTTGCGGTGAAACAAAGCCCCATGCTGAACTTATGAAAAACAATTTTATAAATGTAGATCACAACTAATTCTGGTTTTATATCACTGATGCCACGATTATGCATGCATGCATTATAATGCATTTATTACACTGTTCTTCGCAACAAAGTACAGTAACTTGACGAGATTGGCCGAATAAGGGCGTGCGTGTACATTTTATTTAAATCGATTACGCGCTAGCGACCAAGTGCAATCGCGGTATTTGTTTGTCTAAGTCAAATTTTACAAGATATATCGGGCTAGAAGATTGATAACTAATTATTTTATTTAAGCCTTTGTGGAGCCGGTCCTAGTTTCTGACGCCAGCGTTTCCTCTTCAGGTAATTATCATTATTTAACGTATGCCTGCTTGATTTTAGTAGGTAATATTGTTGCCAGTTTCGGATTTATACTTTTCTTAACTATAAACCACTCAGTTTGTGCTGCCCCGCATGTTTGAAGGGAAAAATAATAAGCTCCCCGATTGCAACCAAATCAAACGTTAAGTCTATATCTGATGTTATAGCCATTTTAGTTAATTACTATAATAGTTGTAAGATTTACAGCGAGTTTCTTCATAAACTGTAAGAGCAAAAGAAATTCGCTCCCAATTTGCCAGTGTGATAGGAGCCTTAACATCAAAATATGTGTGGCAAGCGCAGCGCATTGTTCGTCAAAGTAATACATGCGTGAAGCTATATTAAAAGTAATGTTTAGTGTTGATATTATTAGCGTCAACCCTCAGAATCAAAATATATTACTTTTTTGTTAAATTAGAAATTTTGAACAAAACACGCCGAAATGAAATAGATCCCTGAAATTAAGTTGTAGGCTATTAGGTATATAATGTAAAAAGATATACAAAAATTTCAATATTATTTAACGTCACAGGTCGTTTCGCCTGCCCATACCCGAAGGCCAACGGTAAGAATTATATATCTCTAAAATTCGTAATGTAGGTGGTTTTTACCTATCCTTCATGAATTCACGAGGTTATATTTTGTTTTTTCTGAAGTCATAACAGCAAATTTCCTCTTTCTCTTCTATTGGTCAATCGATTTGTTTTTTTTGGTTAGTCCCCTTGTACTTTATTCTTATGAGTAAAAGTAGAAACCATAATTTTTTCCCACCTTCGATGAAAAGTTCAAAATTGTAATAATAATGGTCGAATCTCGACCACCACTCGAAGACTAGATATTTCTTTAGTAGGTACAGACAACATACTAAATTATCAAATGTCTAGATACGACTATATTTACTAGATCTTTGTAATTTGATACACGCAATAATAAATTTATTTATGTATTATTGTAATCCTTCGGCAGACCATACCGAGGTGCCTCATTTGGAGGAGTGTACCTTGGACCTGAGAGTCAAACCAAGGATAGAGGGTATGAAATTTTATAATTTTCCTTTGTTACTTACCACATGTTTAATACGAGTACTACAGTCACATTGTTTTACAGTTCGGCGACCACAAACGTTTCGATTGAAGGCGGCGGCAAACGCGCTGGGTATGTATAATATTAATATACTACTAGCTTTTGCCCGCGGCTCCGCCCGCGTGAATGAGTTTTCCCGGTATAAAAGTCCCGCTTTATATTTTCCCGGTATAAAAAGTATACATAATCTACCCGTAGCTTATATGACACGTTCGTAGATTTACCATAGCAGCGCCATCTATTGATTACTTACTCAACCCAGTCGAAAGGTATCGACATCTGTTAGAATCATTTGGAGTTAACAGATAATTGTGACTGTCAAATAATAACAGACAAATAATTAGCAATAAATTAAAATTGCGACTATAATTTGAGATTTAAACTATCCTATCTCTCAAGTTGGATCGAACTGCACATGGTGTGCGAATTTTATTATAATCGGTTAAGTGGTTTAGGACTCCATTGAGGACAAACATTGTGACACGAGATTTATATATATTAAGATTTACTAGCTCTACTAATATTATAAATATAATGTATCGATGTTTGTGAGCCGAGATTAACACCCGTATTCACAAACAACACTTAGAGGACGCATAGTGCTCCCGAACGCATAGTGTCGGTTATTTCATCGTTTTCTTTGGCCTTGTTCAGCTTTGTTTATCTGACAGCCAACTAAAGCACAATTGTATTTCAATATTATCCATTGACAGCGCCCCTTTGCCTACGCACTATGAAGTCTGTCATGCCGAAAGCACTGAGAACAGACTAATTATCATAGTATTGCGCTGTCCTTAGCTAAGTAACGTTTGTGAATACGGGCCTAAGACAGCTTAATGACGTAGTTAAATTGCATATGACTTACGACTAACGCGCTGAAGTCTCGGTTTCTACTCTCAAATTTTTCTATTCAGTATCAGCTTGGCATCTGGAAAGTGAGCGATAAATGACAATAGGCGCGCCCCCTCTCATAGCTGGTGCAAAGCTGGTGCGTTAAACCTCTGCCTACCCCTAAAAAATAATAGACGTGTGATGCTATGTTTTTATGTACCTACTAAACACGAATCTTGCATACTAAAAAACGAATACTAAAATATATCACTATTTATTCTCCGAAAACTGATCCGAGCGTCTAATATTAATTTGCTTGACGTCTCAGAATTGCGACGTAAATCGTTAACCATTACAAGTTTTATGGTGACAGAACTTGGCGTATTTTTCAAAATATTTGCAAATTTGGACAAAGCAATATTGATTGTAGGTAATATGTTAGTTATGTTAAAAGTTAATGTATTGTCCAAATATCGTCAAAATTCGCTCTTATACGCGAAGTGTGGAGCCACCATAATAAAGGATCGAATACGACTAATCACTTTTGTTCTCGCCTACAGCCCAGTGCGTCCGATCAAACTCGATCTCCAAGGAGTTGAACGAGGCGGAATAGCGCAGTAAGATTTATTTTCAATTCACTATTCGCAGGGTTTCCGTCGGAGTTTTTCCCGGAAAACTAATGAGATTAAAACACCAAAAAAAATGATTTCTGATAGTTTGTGTCAGAGTCAACAGAAATGACTGAATTAAATTATCAAAACTCAGTTATGGAAACACGTTATGCTAAAATCAAAGAATAATTTTCCCAAGTAAAGTGCCGTATCCTGTAAAACTACGTGACGGGCGCGACGCTTTCTAAAGTATGCAATTATGTCTTCTGTTAACAGACGCTGTGACTCACCTGTAATTGTCGAGCTGTCTCCTTCGGATAGGTAAGATCATTTTCAATTTATATATCTCAAGAAGAGAGGGTGATTTGAAGATTACCGGACCAAGTATTGATTTAAAATTTTCATTTATAATCTGTCCCGTATTCACAAACGTTACTATACAGAACAATGCTATGATAATAAGTCTATTTCCCAACGCTTAGGGCATGACAGACTTCGCAGTGCGTAGGCAAAGGGGCGCTGTGATTGGCTAATATTGAGATACAACTGTACTTCAGTTGGCTGTAAGATAAGCAAAGCTGGACAAAGCCAAAGAAAACTATGAAATTGCCGACACTATGCGTTTGTGAATGCAGGTGTTAGAATAACATATAAATATCTGTAACTAGTGTACAGGGGCAATGAGATATATATATATATATTTCGATGTAGGCGTGTAGTAAATTTCATTATGTTACAACAGCATTGAAGTTACACCTACGAACGGTGAAGTTTCTACTTCATCCAAGTGAGATTATTTTGAATATAATTGCAGTCGCCACGTAACCCAGAAGTCATTAACTGGCTCGAAGAAGCAGATAATGGAGACGCCGTGGAATGGCATCCTTAAAATAAAAGGAAGGAAGAAGAGAGGGGAATAAAGCATGAGTTGTTGGGACAAGTACCAAAGAAACACTGTCTCGGCCAAGTCCCAAGACTCAATGCGTTAGGCCAGGGAAAGACCCGGCAGTTCGTAGACTGTATTCAAATTATCCCCTTCGGAGGGGCTGGTTTTGGTGCTGGAAATACATACACCACACAACTTATAACGAATCCTTTGCCGAGTTCCCCAGTTCAACTGCCAGGTCTATTAAAAATAATATTGAAATTTGGAATTGTGCCCGTTAAATGGCAAAAAGATCGTCCTTATTACATGGGAGCTAACCTGGCGAAATAGTGGCGTGATACCTCACTGTTTACCTCTAAAATTTGTATGGTGCTATCATTTTCACTAAATATTACCTACTGTTTTTTTTGTTACTTTTTCAACAGACTTGGTGATTCGGTGTCGCATGATAGTGTGCAAGAAATTTCAACATCGTTGTAAGTTAATTTAATTTTTCTTATACACACACAAGCCTTTTATCCCCGAAGGCGTAGCCACAAGCGCAACCGGTGGCACTATTCGCCGTGTTCATCCCGATAATCATTTCATTTCATCATCGTTATTCAAACTTTTATCGCATACAAATTCCAATATCCGAGCTTATACAGCATAAAAACCCAATATCACTTTCCCCGATCCGGGCATACCGCGTTACCACTATGCCACCAAGGTAGTAAATATTTTTATCATAATCATCATCAGCCACATGACGTCCACTGCTGAACATAGACCTCCCCTAAATATTTGCAGACGGACCTGTCAAAAGCGGTCTGCATCCAGCATAAATATATATAAATGTAAATTGTAAATAAGTTATGTCCCTCTTATTATAATATTTTTTCTAAGAGCGAAATGAAATTTATGATTCGATTGTTATTGTGCGGGAGATGTTTAAATTTATGTCTCAGGGGGAGGGGAGCATCACGCGTCTGTAAATCTCCGAACAACAGTAAAGACCACCAATTATCATTGAGTCGTTGGCACCTTCGAGCCAGCCCATCTATGTACAAAACAATATAGAGCATAGCTCTATCTCTCGAGAGTATTAAAGACTTTACCGAAACTTCCACAGGAATTTTAACATGTGGAAATATTTTTGAGTAAAAATTACTCCTTATAAAATTTTATTCTTACAATTACGTTCACTTTACAAACCAAGATAGCAACGTACACATGGGCAAGGGCTTTAGAGCCCCTTGACAGCACAAACTTATCGACTTAACAGCATGGTCCACCACAGGGTCCACACGGGCTTGGGCCACAGGGTCCACAGGGGCTAGGTCCACAGCGTCCACAGTTTTTAATTAGTTACCTCCCAATTAAAAACTCTACAAAATCAGTCCAGCCATTTTGGCGGTCAGCGGGAAGACTTATTATTCTAAAGTCTATGGGGCAGACAGACAAAAATAAATCAGATTAGGGAAAGCGAATGACAGTCGCTTTACTCCATCTTAAAATGAAACGTTTCCTATAAAAAAATATGATGAATTTACTATCTAAATTCTATTTAAAATATTTTTAACGGTAGATAACATTATACTTGAGTTATTAAATTATTATGTTATCCAACATACCAGGAATAGTGGTTATGTAACTTCGTGGATAAATTTATTAAAACCTGCTATTTTCGCAGCTGTAAAATTTTAACTGTTGTTAAATATTTGATCGGCAGGTATCATACACAAGTTAACGAAGGCAGTGCTATGTCTATTTCTTTAGTTGAGCGTGTAAACAATGTACCAATTTGAAGAATATTATAATAATTGCTGGCCCTTTCTACACCTAGGATAACGAGAGACTGTAAGCCCACGATATTCTTTTATCAAAGTACAATATTATTCCGGCCAACGAATAAAAACACATTTATGGACCTGGAATAGCATCACACGGAAAACCTAACTTTCTGTAATACAAAACGCCAAAAATTAGTATACGCGACAACATAGCTTTGTAACTAATCCGAAATGTTTCGAACGTGTACCAGAGGCTAACTCTACGTACAGAGTTATGTATGATGTCTAAAGTAGTATCAGGCGGGAATGCATGCTATAGAAATTTAACAAGCAATGAAATTGCAAAGGGTTTGATTTGCTGAGTTAATAAGAGCACAATACCCTAGTGATGTACGGAGCGCTCGGCTTTCGGTTTTAACGCTAATGACCGAATCGCATCGTTGTTAATGAGAGAACAGATTTGAACAAAACGTAGACTAGGACTTTGTTATCTGATTAATAAAAACGAAGTAATGTTGGGAAAGTTTCGGATATGTTATCATGTTAACATCTCTGACTTTTAATTATGTTTGTTCATTGATAATTTAATTCATCATAATTATTTCGAAGCGTCATAAAGCATAGCCGGAATTTGCTTATTGCCGATTAAACATTGGTGTACAAACAAATGCCCAATAAAATATTGGGCTGATTTCATTCGGATAAAATTTTATACGAGGACTTATAAGAATGTATTCTTACACACGCGCCTTGTATCCCTAAAGGGATAAGCAGAGGCGCACCCAGGGATCAAACCCGAGAGCTCAGCATTTCAATCGTATTGTAATACAACTACGCCACCGAGGCAGTCATATTGGCTAGTATTTAGCCTATTGATCTAAAACTTTATCTCAAATAAATTCGGTTTCAGCTTCGTACAATAACATCACTAAAGTGAATCACAATGGCGTGTAGTTAATGAAATAAAACGTTTCCATCGATCCATTTCTAAGACAAACAAACCTTTTCCAAGCTTTACTTTCCAGAACAGTCATAACGTTGATAAAATCTGAGCCTTTCATCAATTGCCGTATTTGAGGACCATCAAATATTCCACGTTTAAATTTTTCCATACAAAGCTTCGGAAATTTTCTGGAAATGTAATTAAAACAATCTCCGTCCTTGTTCAACGCTTTTACAAATTGCTTTATTATACCTAACTTAATATGTAATGGTGGAAGTATGATTTTGTCTCTGCTCACCAGCAGCTCCCTTATTACATGACAACTTATCCAGATTCACGTGTAAGTACTTCAATATTGTCAAATAACTGAGATCTCAGCTGTCCTGCAGAGCAAGGGGTCTGAGAGTGGGGATCACGTGATGTTAGTATGCGCGCAAAAGTTGCGCAGAAGCCAATAATAATAATTAATTGAATGACTGGAAAATAAAATTTAATTTGAACAAACCGATAATTTATTTGAAACAAGGTTTAGAAAAAATAACTATAAAATACCGATGTATTGTTTTAAGCTTTTTTTGGGTAATTTAGAGGTGGACTACGTACGCCGATGATCTGAGCTTTAAAACTAGACTTTACGTCACTAGAAATAGAGGAATATTACATCTCTGTAATAAGACAATTAGGCTTGTTTCGATTCATGTTTTTTTTTTTTATTTAAAAATGTTTTTAATAATGAATAATGTTAAGTAGGTATACAGAATCTAAATCATCTCGTCGCCAGATTCTTGGTTCAATTTCGGCCAACAAAAATATTATAATATTTTTTAAATTTGTTTTTATCCACAATTTTAAAATAAGTTCGATGAACCGTAGGTGCACTTTTTTTACCTCTGCCTATTAGTTAATAAAAGCTTGAACT
Organism: Sphinx pinastri; assembly: GCA_947568825.1. Classification (NCBI taxonomy): domain Eukaryota; kingdom Metazoa; phylum Arthropoda; class Insecta; order Lepidoptera; family Sphingidae; genus Sphinx; species Sphinx pinastri. Next base: position 1,606,360 of record OX387614.1, on the reverse strand, counting down.
TCGTATATTTTAAATCCAATCAACATTAAAATTAACACAAATAAAATAAAAAGTTTGGCATACAACTAGAATCCATATAGAATGAAAAACATAGCTTTTAAAAAGTTACCATGGAATGGATTAATGTCCAAACTAATACCGATAAATTGGATTAAAGAGTTTCCATTAACCCTGGAAATATCCACCAATAGAGATTGATTCTGCATCGATCTTAATTATGTTCAGGGGATTTTTTAATATGTATTCGGTTGTATTATTATAATTGTTATTATCAATTATCGTTCACTTTAACGGTGAAGGAAAACATCGTGAGGAAACCTACATACCTGAGAATTCTCTATAAGATTTTCGAGAGTGTGTGAAGTCTGCCAACCCGCAATAGGCCAGCGTGGTGGACTAAGGCCTAACTTCCTTTCAGTAGTAGAGGAGGCCTGTGCTCAGCAGTGGGCAGTATATAATAGAGGGCTGATTGCATTGCATTGCATTCGGTTGTTAAGGGTAGAATCATCAAATTCTAAATATAATTGTTTAGGTAGGTCTGTGGTATGCCGGGGTCCTTCTGGCTAGGTATCAACGCCTTGTTTATTTCATATTCGCATTGGCGTAGTTGTGCAGTACGACAATCGCGCTGAGGTCTAGGGCGTGAGCTTCGGGTCGGGTAAAGGGGTCGATTGGCTTTTCTGCTCTGTATCGAAGTCTGAACTTTGTGCTCGGTTATAGGCTTGACAGTCCACCGTTATCACATCATGGTACGGAATATACAACGCGATATGTCTGCATTAGTTGCCTCTAACCTTTAAAAATATAAGAAAATAAATAGCTTATGTCATCATTATTAACAAATCGGACACCTAGCCCTACCCTACCAACCCTGTATTATTTGCTGCCCACTGCTGAGCATGGGCCTCCTCTACACCTGAGAGAGTTTAGGCCTTAGTCCACCACGCTGGCCTAGTGCGGGTTCGCAGTCTTCACATACCTTCGAAATTCAGAGAACTTCTCAGATATGCAGGTTTCCTCACGATGTTTTCCTTCACTGTTAAAGCGAGCGATAATTCACCAAGAATACACACATAATCAAAGCGGACATCAGCCTACTAGAATTCCTTAACAAGATGGCGAGTAACTACTGTAATTTTACAGGTTGTCTGTGTACGATCCGGATGCTACAGCGGGTAACTATTACCGCAACGAGCGTATTCATCGGCAAATAACGTTGCCCGGACAACAGAGGTGAGTTTTTGATACATTTATCAGTTTCAATTCAATAGCCCCAATAATAATATAATATAGACTAGGTTTTAGCCGCGGCTCAGCCCGCGACAAAAAAAAACTCGCGATAAATATTTTCCCGGTATAGAAAGTAGCCTTTAACACCCAGGAGTAAAGTAGCTTCCTATTAATGAAATAATTTTCATAATCGTTTCTGTAGGTCCAGAGATATACACAGTAACATTGTAGGGCAGTAGTTCCTTATTTGACTGGACCACGACCCACTTTACAAAATCTAACAAATTATGGAATATGGGCTCATCTCTTGTTTTGGATGGATTTGGAGCCGGTTGCATACCATTCAAACGTAATATTTGTATTAGGCGTTGCGCCGACGGAAATAATACTAGAAAATGAGTGTTATAAAGAAATGCAAAAAGGATAGCGTTGCTAACATTATGTTCTGTTGTTTCATGCGATGATTGTGATATTAACATTTACAAAGAGTCGACGAAAGTCTACTGGAATTTAGTGACACTTGACTGACTTTCGAAGTTGCGTGTTTGCTTTAACACTAAAAGAAACACGTACTTTGGAATTCACCATCTGGTGTTAATTTTTGCTTTATTTTCCGGGATGAAAGTCCCGCTATATATTTTCCCGGAATAAAAAGTAGTCTATATCCCTCCCTGGGTCTCAAACTATCTCCATACTTATTTGCTCGAGGTTCCACTAGCGTAAACTATTTTTCGGTCAAAAACCCCGGTATGTTATTCCGGGATAAGGAGTAGTCTATGTCCTTCCCTGAGTCTCAAACTATGTTAGAAATAATGTAGCGTCCTATTAGTAAAATAATTTTCAAAATCGATTCAGTAGTTCCTGAGATTAGCACGTTCAACCAAACAAACAAACAAGCAATCAAAAAAAATAAACAAACTCTTCAGTTTTATAATATTAGTATAGATATGTAAGGATAATTAACCAAAAAGTTCAACTAGTTTCTTGTAATTGGCGCGGTCTTGTGAGATGACATTCTGAATATCAAAATGGATTACCGATATTCTGAAACTATAGATTGAAACAGAATAAGGAACGACATTCTGAGAATGAGGATTGTAAATTGATTGTCGTGAAGATAAATTAATTTGTGGTGCTTATAGTTTATACTAAAATTAAAGGCTACATAGGTAAAGATCTTTTAGATTCAAATCATATGTTATGAGACATTGCTTGTCGCTTTATAGACAACGGGACGGGACGACGGGCTGCTACTATTCAATTATAGTGTGTAAGAACAAACATCTTGTTCTTTAGTAGATTTTCTGTATGGTTCCATTCTTTCCTCTAATACTTAGACCGTGATCCATACATTTATTAATCATCATCATCATCAGCCACACGACGTCCACTGCCGAACTTAGGCCTCCCCTAAAGATTTCCAGACGGACCTAAATACCGTCAACCTTTTCTTTTATATTATAAAAATGCACATCTGTAGTTATCCTGAAATATTACGTCAAAGCACTAGCACACAACTTTGCACTTTTTAACAAACAAACAAATTTTGCAACATCATGTTCAACAGACATTGTATTTCAAATTAAAAAATATATTTCGAAATGGCTTTAGCCAAAAAATTTAAGAGATTTAATTTAATTTAATTTTAAAAATATTAAGAGGACAATCCATTCATGAAATGCAATCCGCATAACGTCACTCTTCAATTCCATAGTAATTAGGCTGAAAGCAATCGAGATTGGATTGCAATATTGTTAAGAGCTTGATTATCGTCCGTTACTAAGTCGACAAGCCATTGACGCTACAATTCTATGGTCTTCTCCTTAGACTAGGTTGTTTATCATTTGACATTGATTAATTATCGACATTCGATGTACTTATATTTATATTTATACTAATATTATAAAGGTGAAAACTTTGTTGGTTTGTTTGGTTGTACGCGCTAATTCCAGAAACTAAAGACCCGATTTTGAAAATTCTTTCACTAATAGGAAGCTACATTACTCCTGAGTGCTATAGGCTACTTTTTATCTCGGGAAAATATTTTTCATCTCGGTAAAACTTTTTCACGCGTGCGGAGCCGGGAGCATCACCTAGTTAAATATATCGCCCTAAGGTCGGTATGTGACCGTAATTCCTCATTTCCAAGTTTGAAGGTTAAGTATTTGTAACACATACATGTTGCATTTATCCCTAAACACTTTAATTGTGCCAAATCACACACACTCTTCATTACTTCCAATATTCTGAAAAAAAATCGTAGTTTACGCTTTACGTATATACAGGGTCATTTTGACATTGCGTTAATAAATGGTATCACATACTTATCTCGTCGAAAATAACGCTTTTCATTAAGTTATTTTAACTATAGATGTAAAATAAAAAAGTATTTGTTTCGAACAAAATAAATATTAATAAAAAGTAACTTTAAGTTTACACGCCCTAATGCCACTACTACTGCTCTAAGATAATTCGTCGCAGCGGCAACATTATACTTTCATTCAGAAATACACTTTCGCACACACCATATTCGCACTAAACTACAAAATTATCAAAAAATTTGAAAACTATAACCGGGATTTTTGCCAATAATATTCGTTATTCATGGATGATTTTTGGCAAGATGTTAGAAGAGGTAAAGACGAATATGTGGTTTCATTTAGTAATGCAATGTAAAAATGACCCTGTATATAGTACTAGACTCGTGCTCGCGGCTCCGTCCACGTAAATGAGTTTTTCCGAGATAAAAGACCCGCTTTATATTTTATTTGGGTATAAAAAGTAACCTATGTTACTCGCTGATAATGAAATTTTATCGTGATGAAAGAATTTTTAAAATCGGTCCCGTAGTTTTATTTTTATTCGTTACAAACATACAATCATACAAATCTTTCTTCTTTATAATATTAAGTACTTATAGATATATTTTATAACTACTCAAATGTTACATCGCACTTTGTAAATTGTAGCCTTAACAATAATGATACTGATAAAAAATGGAAAACATTTACCTAGCCCGGCAGTAATAATATCAGCCTTGTAATACCGTCCAACAGCCCACTGCTGGGCAAGAGCTCTTACTACTGAGAGGGGCTACTTAGTCCACCACGCTGACCTAGTGGCATAATAAAAATAAATAATACATTACGCTTTGATTAATTATATACCTAGATAGACACTGAACGTCTCAAACGCGTCGAAAAATAGAGGCGAACTGTTCCCCACTAAGTGAGTTCGAACTTCGAGTGAATTCATTTTTGTTGTTTTTGGAACGAAGTTCCTTATCGCGCGTTGTGAAAGGGGGCTGGACGGAAAAAAATCTCATAAAAAATTGTCACGACACTTTTTGCTATTATCTTACTAATATGAACCTTAAATACAATGCGTAGAAGCTATAATTCTTGAAACGAGTATATTCTTATTTATTTTATTTATTAAAGTCATTAAAGCCATTTCTTAGTAATCTAATATGAACCTTAAGTACATTGCGTAGAAGCTATTTCCCCAGCGTTGGCACGGCACGAGTACAAAAGAATCGAACGTAACATTCTTTTTTCAAATTTTGTTGATTTATTCTACTTTGGTTACTGACATTTATCAATAACAAGACTAAACGTGCTTTGCTCGCGTTTATAAATCTACTTTATGTGGTAAGCGTAAGATCGAATTTGTGTTTAGTCAATCAAAATTTGTGATAAAAATGCTATGCAATAGCTTTACCGCGGCAGTCTCCGAGTGCCATACGTATTTATTTGTTTTTTTCTCTAGAAACTTATGTATTGGAACGGAAATAGGAAAATATTTATATATATACATACTCTGTTATATAAATAAAATTTTATTACAATTCCTTCACTAATTAATCGAAAGGAACTTCGTTCCATCCGGGTGTCCCTTGACACCTCTCATTGCTTTTTTTTTCATGTATATATTTTTTTCCCCGTTTAAATAGAAACCATGTAATAACTGGTATCATTATGCGCGCACACAAGGACTCGCAGAATGATGCAGCGAAAGCGTATGACACAGCTGTCACACATATTAGCTTAAGAAAAGTTGGCCTGTTTGTTTTAGTTTCATTGCAGCGCGTCACTCTGTCTAGGTATATAATTAATCAAAGACATTAGGGTACATTCACATTTACCACAACCATACCTCATCGCAGCGACAAAAGTGATCGAGCAAGTTACGTTGTGGTTGTAATGTGGTCGATAATATAATTCGTATGAAAATGAATAGTTCCATCGACACGGGACACATTTTGCACGTATGAATAGGCCCTTAGTTATCGATAACCGTGTATTGTATAGTTTCCGTCCGCAAATAAAGTTCGTATCGCAGTTTTACATATACCGTATCAAAGGACGGACCGCGACAAATCTTTCCTAAAAAATAAAACTGTATAATATTCGTATGCATTGATTAACTAACGATAAAAGTGATTAATCGGGACGTGTTTCTGATATTGTTTTAACGCAAGGAACGGCACTCCTGTGTATATTTATCTCTACATGTAAGCATTTTTTTATATGCCTCTTATTAATGAACTTCGTTTTGACACTAGTGTTTTGTTTTAATCTATTGAGTTAATTATTGCGTCAGAGGAAGCGAGACAGAGCATTGTTTAAGCTGTTATAGTAAACATGTTATATAGTAATCACTGTATACATAAGAAAATGATGTATACATCTGTAATGTGTATTAGGAATAACAATGTGGTGTTTAAAAAAAATATTCGGACGTTCTTCGAAAAAAAAACTCAGTATCTTAAAATAATTATACATATGAATTTTGTTTCAATATGACTGTTATGGTATAATATATGACTGTTTATATACTTAGTTCTTATTTTTAGGCGAAAAAACTTAATTCTATTCTATTCTTTATTTTATTCAGTAGCGTATACTTTGGTTAGGTATACGTTTATTGTTACGTGTAATATTATTTATTTATTTATTAAACACAAAGCAGGTAAAAATAACTATGCTTCAACCGTAATATATAAAACAAATTGCTGGACCATAATTATGACCCAAAGCATGTGTTCCAGAAAGTAATTACCTAATAAGTAAAGTAACACATTGCAAAGTTGAATAGGTTTTTATGTAAATAGGGTAACAAGTAAAATTGAAATATACAGTATTATATGATGCTTATGAGATATGAATCTTTAAGGATATGGGGAATTTGTCGTTTGTAAGAGTTGATATTATTGTTAAATAAGTCTAAATTAGGATTATCTTTGCTTAACTCTTTGTATTGTCTACACATACGTATAATGGGATTATAGAATGAAGTATTATTACGATAAACTTTAAGGGATTACATTGCATATTATGTGATCTTGATATATTTTTATCTTTCACAGAGCTGCGGACAATCTTTTTTGCGGTCTGCTCCCCCGCCAGATTACCATGCCCAAGTTCATGATGCGACGCAAGTTTTACTGCTATACGGCTGTCTTCGCGGTGGCGATTATAGTGTTCCTCGTATCGTATCTCTACTTTTTCATTCTCCGTAAGTTTTTATGTATACTACTAGTTTTTGCCCGCTTCCTCGTCCGCGTAGAAGTCCAAAATGGTTCTAATAGGATTTTTAATAGGATTTTTACGTCATTAGTTTTGCTATAACAAATAAATTAATATGTTCAAATGTTTGAATACTTATAAAATACTAGCTTTTTCCCGCGGCTCCGCCCGCGTGAATGAGTTTTCCCGGGATAAAACGTAGCCTATGTGTTAATCCAGGACATAATCTACCTGTGTGCCAAATTTCATCGAAATCCGTTCAGTAGTTTTTGCGTAAAAGAGTAACAAACATCCATACATCCAGACATCCATACTTACAAACTTTCGCGTTTATAATATTAGTAAGATAACATCTTTATTATAGTGTAGGGATTTAAATGTTAAATAAACATGAAATAAAATAAAATTTTGTTATATTTTGTGAACATGAAGCTCGGCCTGGCTTGGCGGCCTTGATCTGGTAAAAGTTACACGGGGGTATTATCTTTTTACAAAGAGTTCTTAGTTTATATAGAGCGGATATGGATAAAATTGTCACACAAACATTTAGAGCCTGTTTGTCAGTATCTCAATCTATCGTGAAATAGCAAAACGCCTATATAAAATGCATAAGACATGATCATAATGCGAGACCTTCCAAAATGATGCTTTCTTTACAAAATTTGCGCATACCGAGTCGTCTTGTGACTTGTCCCATGGATGTGTCAGATAAGACAGCGACTTCTTACAAATTGGTAAAAATTTTTGGACGAAAAATTTGAGCCTGACTTCCGGTCTATAACAAACTAAACTGTTGAATGTCTTTGTTTCAATGTGTTTGAAATCAAAAGCACTATTATAAGGAGTATTGATATTAACTTCGAAGCTAATCAATACAAAAATAACTTTCTACCCCTTTTTAATCCCGTTAGGGGATGAATTTCAATAAAATACTAAACACATCTTCCATCAATTCTGTTAAAAAGATTTATGCAAAATTTGAAGTAGATTGGACCAAGGAATCACGTTGTCCCATACAAACTTTGCCCCCCTTTTTCACCCCTTTAGGGGTAGAATTTCGGAAAATCCTTTCTTATAGGATGCCTACGTCATACAAAGAACACCCCCTCCAAGTTTCAGGTTTCTACGATCAACTGCTTAGGCTGTGCGTTGATCCGTCAGTGATTCAGGACAAAGCATTTTATATATGTATAGATTATATATGAAGCGCTAGATGATGTATAGTCGGGGTGGTTACTAGCAGCAAAACGACACTTATGAAATGAAATGAAATGAAATAATTTATTCGAACCCATAAAATGTTATACATTATTTAGATTCCGTCAATATTAACTCTACCACCAGTTCGGAAAGCAGTTCTCACTGGAGAAGAACGGGCAAGAAACTCTAGTGTTGCTCTTTTCAAAATCAGTTCAAGGTATAAAATACATTGCATTATGTAGAGAAAAAAATATATACAATTCAGTATTTGTTTACTTATGTTTAGAGCAGTTCATTTATATACTCGCAAAATAGGTAATAAAAAAAAATAAGGATTACTATATTTTCAGATCTCGTCTTATATTACAACCAGAGGTTACAATTCAACTGCCCTGCATACAACGGGCTTTTATACATTCGAATGAATTAAAAAAAATGCATATTTAAATATGCAGTAATTTTTTAAATTTCGAATGAAAATATGCGACATAAACGGTCATATCTTTTGATCGCGTTGACTTACAAGTTTGAATTTTTCATAGCTGAAAGAGATCGTAGACCCGAGTATTTGATATAAATCTCAACTTGATACCTTTACGCGTTCGTGAGAAATAAGGTCTTGACAGACAGACAGATGAACAGATAGATGGACAACAAAGTGATCCTATAGTATATCCTATTCCTTTCGAGGTTCGGAACCCTAAAAACACATAATGAAAAAATGAGACGAAAGAATTCGAAAGATGAAAAGCGAATAATAATTTTGAACTTTATCGAAGTTTTAAAATGGTTGAGCTTTTTTTTAAGCAATAGAAAGAAATGCTAAATACCCAGTTTTGCGCTGTGTTATTTGATGGGAGGGTCAGAAGCACTCGGAGTCCAACTTAATGGTTATTGTTAAATTATGGGATAGAGATGAGACAGCTGTCCAAGCACTACGATTTGTATCATAGTTCTACTCTATAGATGCTATGGACGGAAGCGACCTTTAAAATTACCAACTCCGCCGTACATTTCTATTTGACAAATTTCATTAAAGTCTAAAGACTAATTAGCATTCTCAGAGACTGGCCGAGCTTCACCGCTCAGTGCCACAAAATGCATGCCACTGCCGATCCTGGCTCACAGGAGTTTCATTGGCAGGTAAGGGCGGGATAATCCCTATGGATACCACAAAAACAAATGACAAGTCAGAACGACTGAAATGATAGAATAGTTTAGCACGCTTACAAATTACTTGTTCTAATTGTAATCGACCGTTAGTCAATATAGCCTTTATATATGCATACCTTACTCAAGTTAATAAACGTTGTTCAATAAGTTGAGGGTCATATTATATTGCCCCGACGATAGCAGTCTTAAGTCCTGCTGCATATTAAGTATTTAATTCATGTCCCATTCGTGATTCCTAAGAGCAACAACCTCGTCTCTTTATTTAAATTAAGACTCTGTTATATAAATTCCATGCATTACTCGTGGATCCTGCTCAATCGGCACTTGTACAGGCGATGAATCGACTCCAGCATCAGCAACGCAGCAAGAGGGTAAAAAATAAAATTGTTAATATAGTAGATTTTTTTTTTCTCCATTTATGATTACAAAAGTATCAGTTAGTGGGTCTCCTTAATCGTAAATTGTGCATGTTAAACATATTACTGCATGCAACATACAAGTTTCCTATTATCTTTCCGCGTTGCTAAGTAGACTGATGTCATTTTTGGGAACAAAATTAAGGAGCCAAGAACAGCATATAAATATAATGAAATCCAAAACAAAATATCCAATATCAGTTGCTAGTACCAATCAGGTAATTAAATATTTCAAGATGCTATTTCATTTTCTTTTACATGAAACGTTTAACAATCTCGCATTCATAATGTACTAACATGATTTGTTAGAATTTCTTGCGCATATTTGTCTGTTTTGGTTTGTTTAATTCTACATTGGTCTTATATTTACTTTAGCTACGTTATCTTACAATCATTGTCGAATGTTGCTCAACACTTTAAGGAGTCTGGTCCACTACACCGTTTCATAATATTATGACCGTGCAAAGGACGTGTCGGCCAAAAAAAATATTTTGATTGATAAGTATGAGACTTTGTCCCCTAGAGTCTTCCGTCACCAACCATGTTGTTGCACATATGTGTAATACATCTATATTATGTTTAACACTTTTGTTACATACAATGTTTATAGCGAAATAAATTGATTGACTGATTGAAACCAACACCGTCGCGTGCCATGCACGGACGGTCAACAATTGTTGGCGAGAATATTTACCCGGTGCCACCACGCTCTTAATGATAACAGTTTGATACGCTTTTGATAAGTTCTAGTGGGAGTACTTGTTCGTGTGGTGTTTCTTTCCGTTAATATGGTCATGGTATGATCAAGTTATGCGGTCAGACTCTTTTAAGCGTCATAACTATGTCCTTGACCATACTAGCCTTAAATATTTAGCGCGATTACTTTAAGCATGTTTTGCATGAATGTACTTTGATTAGAGCTACTGGTAGACTTTATGGCCAAAATGTACCGACATTTTGTTTGTTTTGTGTGGACACCTGACGAAATTTACTTCTGTTCACTCAGTTCCTTCGTGTGATTTTGAAAATCCGTCACATTTGAATTTTTTTATATATTAGTAATAAGAAATCTATTTTATAATTTACCTTATTACAGTTTATATACCCTTTATACAGCTTTTGAATCTGCCACTGTGGTTAAGAAGTGAGAGATTGCGGGTTCGATCCCCGCACCGACTAATATTTGATAAGCAAATATTTTTATTAGTTCTGGGTAAATTGCGGGCAAAAGCGAATTATAGGTCCTAGATTTATACTCAAATTAATATATACAGCATGACCCCTTTATAATTAGAAACATATACAATAGCTTTTATTTGTAATTGAAAATTGCACTGTTTATAATTTTAATTTATTTGATATTTTGTTAAATTATGATTTGTGGTCTAAAAATAAATTTAAAAGAAATAGCCTGAATAGTGTAAGGAATATACCAAGATGGTTAAAAAAAGAATACGAAGCCGTTCAAAAGACTCAGAATGTCTCAGCTCGAGAATAACTATATAAAGAGATGACAAATACCTTATTTTTCAGCTACTGATCAAGATATAATAATGAAACAACTAGCAGACATGCGATATAGAATGCAGTTCTTGCAATTTGAATACAACAAGAAGCAAGAAACTGTGAATGCTTTGAAGGTGAGGGCTAGCAATATTCCAATCACCTTTCCTGTTTTGCCCATCATCGCCAACGCTTCTTAGGTCACATGTCAACGTCTGCATACTCTGATTCTTGCAGCTGCAATAGTTTCCTAAGTCCAAGAATTAGTAAGATTTTCTATTTGGCTGGGGTTGGGCCCACTAAGTTGACTCCCCATTGGTGAGGTAGATCAAAAATTCGTCTGCCTTTTACAGCAAAGAATGGGTAAATAATCTGGCTTACTGCAGATCTGTCTCCCTTAAAGCTGAAAAATGACTTGCTGCTATTAGTTTTTCACAATTCATCATCATCAGCCACAATATGTCCACTGCTGAACACAGGCATAAAAGATTTCCAAACCGGCCAGCATCCACCGTCTTCTTGCAACCTTTATCAGGTTGTCTTTCAAGCTCGACCTATTCATCTCATCTCAATAATCACAGCAGAACAAAAGTGGATAAGATGAGTGGTTTTCAGGATGAGCTTCATAGCCGGAACATCAACCAGGTTAACTCGACCACTTTGAGCCCAAAAGTTACGGCGCTGCTTAAAAACTTAACGGGTATGATCATATTATTTTTTGTTTATTTTTTGTTCGACCTACCAGCGAAAGACCGGTATAACAATATATTTTATTATATTTTCATAATTTGGAAATGCACATGTAATAAAATTGTTTTGCGATTTTACTAAATCGTATGCATGTATTGCATGCATTAGAAATTTTATTATATACTGACTTATATGTTTAGAGTTTGAGTGTTTTGAACGCTTGCTTTTGGATTTGTAATAATAAACTTACTTGTATATATCCATTCTTGGAGTATATTAATTCTACGTGTGCGATTGCTAAAGCTACGCGACTGCATAGTATTATGTGTTGTGTTGTTAAGTTGATGATTGTGTGCCTTTTTTGTGTTTGAAGTTAATTTATTTATATGATGCTTCTCAAGGAATAACGTTAATAATTTACGTGCAATCGTATTATGCGGTTTCTGTATGAAGTTGCATTTTTTGTTTATATCTCTCTCACGTACACAAATTTAAGCTACTCCACTCTCTGCTGAAAACTGAAAATGTACTATTATCAAAGCGACTTTAATAGTATGATGTTTAGATTTTTTTTTACGTTATACTTAAACGACATTAAATTAATTATAAGATTATGGATAGCGGTAATAAGGCTATTATAGAAAACTTTAAGTAACAGTTTTTGCTGTTTGTTCCCTTTGGTAACAATTTAAGGAGTTCTGTATTCTAAAGATGGCATAAAAAATAATTATAGGCTTGTAGTATTGTGGTTTCTTGCAAGTATGTTTCAGGCTTTGAGTGTTTTAGGCGTCTATTAAAGCAGAATTGAATCTAATTTATTTCGTAAGCGTGGTGCCTTGAGTCGGCGCGCTGCGGCTCATTCCTAAAATACGAGTCAATGACGTTGCCGCTCTCGACTCAGTGCTACGCGGCAAACGAATGAATGGGGAAGCATGGAGCACGTTCCGAGTCATCGCCCGTGCGGCAACGCGAGCGGTAGCGGCGAGTGAGCGAGACAGATATACGGAAGAATAGAAAGGATACCTGACACAGAGTAGTGCGGATAGCGATGTCACTTTTCAGTGTTCGTGGAACCGCGCCGCTGTGCGCTGCTTCCTGCCGCTTTCCGCGCCGCTGGCGCCGCTGAGCCCATTTCGGCTCAGTCGTATTGGACGTTATTTCATAGTAAATGTATAGGTGAAAGACGCGACGTGATTTTGTTCGACTCTACGGGCCTTGTCGACGCTGGGCGTTATTTTAGGGTGACCAAGTTGCTAATCTGGGTATGTTTTGCTATTCAGCGGTAAATTAAGCATCAAATAATTTACGTAGCATGCTGATGCTCCTGATATGCGACTAATGGCTAAGGAGCGTGTGAAGTGTGAACAGTTCATGTTATTTTGCAGTGGGTGCTTGCGCGATTGCATGTTTGTCCGGTCCGATTTCAGCATAACTCTGTGTTTAGAAAACAAGTCAGTTTTTCTCTACTCTTACTTCCTGGAGCCGCCACCGAGTTAGATTCCTTTGCTGTGCGTTACACGTACTGATACGTTGTTACAACGTACATTATCTTCTTTGCAGAGTATAAAATTACATCGAAAGGATTAGATGTTAACGGTGTACAAATCAAACGATATGTAAGTGGAAGTGACTTTGACGGCATTTACACTAACGCTGAGGAATATTATAAACCCGCTTTCTATGTACAAGCAAATAAAGATGTGGCCAATGTTGTCATCGGGATTCCCAGTGTAAAACGGGAAAAGGATCACTACTTGACTACCACCTTGAAGGTAATCTAGATATCCTTACGATGGAGCACGAGCTTTATGCTCAAATCAAAAGTAACAAAAAAATATCTGGTATTGGAATTCACATTGTGGGACGGAAGGGACTTCCACACGCGTGGATACAGTAGAAACGCCTCTGCCATCCCTGTATGGGATGAAGTATTAGCTTACAGTTATACATGTGTGTACTACTTTCAAACACAAAATCACACACAAAATACTTTTATTATTTATTTAACTTTTAATTTTTTAGCAGAGGTCAGCAAACAAGATCTTGTTTTACGTGATATTAAATTATCTGCACCACTCGTAAACTAGGAGAATCAAGCACGCACTGCTGAATGAAGGAATAATGATTCTCGTTAACATGATGGTTTTCAGAGACACCTCTTTCAAGCTGAGCCATTCATGCTGCAGACAAATATGTCACCAGCAGGGTTCCAGCTCTTTAAAACTTATATGTTTGATGTGATTTTTTGTAGCCTGTCCAGAGTTTAGATGGTATTCTTTTTTGGTAACCTTTTAAATTGTTTTTTTGATTTGAATTTCTGTTTGATTTCTGTTGACATTCATTACGCTTTATTCATTTATTTTCATACACATCATATTATTTATTTATGATTACTACTTAAATATTATATGCAGGAAAGGACTAATATATTTATGTGCCCCGTGTTTCGGAGGCATTTAAATAATACCACCACGGTATAACCTACACGGTATACGTGGACGATAGCCTAGTTGGGAATGAAACGGTCTGCCGAGACAATGTCCGGTGGTTCAAAACCCAAGGCATACACCTCCAACTTTTCAAAGCTACGTGTGTATTGTTTATCAATTAGCATTCGCTTTAACGGTGAAGGAAAACATCGTGAGGAAAACTACATACCTGAAAATTCTCCATAAGAATTTCGAGGGTATGTGAAGTCTGCCAACCCGCACTAGGCCAGCGTGGTGGACTAAGGCCTAAACCCTCTCAGTAGTAGAGGAGGCTCGTGCTCAGTAGTGGACAGTATATAATATAAGGCTGATTGCATTGCATGACCTGCCTGTCATATGAGGCGACTAACTGAGGCATTGGAGGGAGCAGGATACCCTGGGACGTCTTACATACGCCGAATTCCACCGCGAGTTTTAATTAAAAGCCACTGCAGGTTATGGTCGGTATACCGGTGTAGGGTGTACAATGTGAGGATCTCGGCCCAAACTTCGCACGAATGATGCTGCACACCCTAGCGTCGACACTAGTTCGTAAGGCCGGTAAAACCAACTCATCTCATCCACTACGCTCAGTGGCGGTAGCGATAATGCGTTTCTCAATAATTATCGAAGAGTTTTACAAAAAAATAAGGACTAGGTAGTCAAGTGGAGATCAACATAAATTAATTCTATAGCTGATTAAACGATCATAGCAGCTACCGTAAAATCTATAGTGAAAATAGACCAATTAGAGTAGTTTGTTTGACATATCGGTTTGTTCTGGCCATTAATGTTAGGGTATAGTTTATATTATTAATCAGTCGTTAGAGGGTCACAATAGCGGGTCTATAAAATTAGTTAAATGCTGAAGAGAACAGTCATAGGTTTTAACTTCATTAGAAATGTTTGGTTAAGTTCGATCAGGGAGGACACCGGAAATTCAAGATTACTGCTAAATACCACATTTTCTAATAGGAACGGTCTGAAAGGCCATCTTGTGCATTCAATGCCCGACCTTAGGCCTAAACACAACACTTGAACAAAATTTAAAAATTCGAATAGCCCAAGCTATGTATTTTTAGGGGTACCATCGATTCTATTTTACTACATAAACCTTGTGCGCGCGCTTAACAATATATTTAAAGATACTATACGTCTTCCCTCGGTATGATCCGAACTTACCTACAGTCACAAGAAATCAATCATCACTTTTAATTTTACTTTAAGCATGGGTAGAAACAAGCATGGTACGAAGGCTTAATTTAGAGTAAAAGTACATGCATATAGCATGAATGTCCATAATTTTTATTAATTCATTTGCATGTTAATAGAGAAACACCTACAAATTTTCTAAAATCCTTTAATAAAAAAAAGCATCCGTATATAGCCTTACATTAACATTATTCAGAATTTTAATTTGTTATTAATTTTGAGAGAAGTAGTATTTTATGTCCATATTAAAATAAAGATGTCCGTGTGTATCAGATATTGGCAATTTCTTATTTTTTTGAGCCAGCAATGCATGCAATCCAATGCGTAGTTATCGAAGTCTAGGCCTGCAGTAGCCAAGAAGTAGTAGTAGAAGATTAAAACAATTCAACTCGTGAAAATTATAACGACGGCACTGTCCACTCTACCATTAAAATAACACAATAGATAGAAAACTCGTTACTGCTAGCTAGATACTACTTTAATTAGGCTTCCCTACATCAAGTCCTCTCGCTTCTAGCCGTGCCCGCTACCAATTCGTTCGTAGATATGAGCCCGTCGTAGTCTCGGCATGAAGCCGGCACATAAAGCTGGGGACAAGAACACTCTCTCTACGCAGATTCTTAAAAACTCCGAAAATTCGTTCTCGTATTTCTTCTGCGGTATTGCACTCCCTAGTAAATAGAGTTTCTTTTACATGGCCCCAAAGAAAAAATCTATAAGTGTCTGGTCTGGGGGACGAGCTGGCCAACATTGAAGACCGAATCGGCCAATCCAACGATGTGAGTGTGATGCACTCGCTGCTGATCTCTACGTTTTTGTTATTTTGAGGAAAGGGGGGTAGTGCTAGTGAATAGTATCGATTTTATTGCGTTATCATTGAAAAAAAAAACAAATATTCATGAAAAGACCGACAAAAATTAAAACGCTTGGGGTTACAGAATCATGTAGTGAACACCTGGTATCAGTTTTCGGTAGGCTGACTCTTTCACCGTTTATTGTTAAGTTTCATTCACTATGATATCATCACTATAGTGTGAACACGAGAGCTGTACCGCGCCTTGGGTAGCTGCGCGGCAAAGGCCGGGGTGGGATAGCCCGCTGCGCTCTGTCAGTATACCGTCAACACTGGCGGCGCGCGGCAACACGCTATTTGTACCGGGCGGTATGTGCCCTATGTACATTGATATATACCTATGTACAAATATCTAAAGATGGATTTCGTAATGTGTAAGCTGTTATTAATAATGTGCCGAATACCCTCGTAAAAAGAAAGCAGACAGAGAAAGCTTGGAATATAATACTGAATTAATTATAAAACTATATTTTCTCATTTTTATTTAAGTACGTACTTCTTTCTCTGATTTCACGTTTAAGTCCAAAAATATTTTCTTGTTACCTACTTTAATAAAAACATTTATTTCATTATATGTATTTGGATAATTCATTTCCAGATCTCTCGTAAGAATAAAATAAAAATAAAATAATATACCTATCTCACGTATAAATCAATCTACTTTCTTCATGAAAATAAATATTTAAAAGAGATATCGTATCTATTAAAATATTGTGCACGAAATTCAACAAATGTCTTGAGAATTCAGCTAATGTTCTGCTTTCAAGGCGCGGTACAGCACCCGCGGATCAATTGTAATGAACAATACAGAAATACATTTTTTTAACTCTGTAGTGTAAAACCATTCCATCTAAACTCCTTGACAGATATTGAAGCTGCAAAGACTATGAAAATGCACATCCCTCCTCCCTCAGTTCTTGGTGGAAGGGTTGAGCAAGGACGACTATAAATCTACCTTAATTATAATATTTATTGGAGAAGTGGATCTAGACTACGTGTTGGAAGTATCTATGAAGCTCGAGAGGAAGTAAGTATTTAAGATTGTACTAATTTTTAGTCTGAAATTATTATTTAAGTTCCTTATCAGCCTGTAATCTAGGCTGGTATTTAGTAATTGTCAAACCTCGTCTTCTACCTGAGACTTGACTAGTGAAATGGGAATATGATATATTTTTCCTGAAAAACGAAAAATACCTGCCGATTTTGTGTACGATGACTGCTATACTGATAGAGACATAATATTTCGGCCAACCACCCAGCACAAAAACTTACCACTTATAAATTCTGACCAAAGACACAAATCTTGTTCCACCCTTCAATTTGCGAAACAGAATATTGTTCAATCTTCCACCATCTAAAGCTTATGAATTTTCAGTTTCTACAAAGAAATGAAAGACGGTCTCATCGAAGTGTTGTCTCCGGAGAAGAACTTCTATCCGGACATGGAAAAACTTCCAGTGACATTGGGCGATCCACCACCACGAGTGCAATGGCGCTCGAAGCAGAACCTAGACGCAGTGTTCTTGATGTCTGTCGCCAAATTCAGGGGTCTTCACTACCTGATGATGGAGGACGACGTCGTGACCAAGCCCAATTATATGAAAGTACGTGTCTTCAGTGCCATGCGATTGTTTAAGTCTGCCTCGCGAATTTCTTACTCAACGGCGATTTGTAATTGAGCAAATTTGGTTGAAATTGGCTCCGCGAAAGCAACAAACGATACTGTCAAAATTTTAATGATTTTTTTGTAGTGGTAGTCTACCTTGTCTGTTTAGTCTTGTTGTAAATTGTGGCTATATGGTATTTTTTTTTCTTAATGCTATTAGCCCTTATCTGATGATAAATATAGAAAGCGTTATATAAGTTTTGCTAGATCTAGAATTCGAACCCAGAGCCCTCATGCTTCTGAGATTGCATCTCCTTCTGGTAGACTACGAAGACTAAGATCCTTTAGTCTAATATAGATAGTTATATAGATCCTTTTTTATACGTAAGACGAGTAATAAGATCCCGTAGATTTTATTTTCCTTGATCGACTATATACGAATATTTTATGTTCTCAACAAACGATAATAAAACACTTTATACAATTAAACACTTTCGCATATCTCAAAACAATAATAAAATTTTATGGTGATACGCACGTAAAATAGTAACGATTGATGATGCAATCGACAATGGTACTATTTTGTTCGATGCATGTCAGAAAATATCAATAATTTTAAACAGCATGCATGGTTTGATTAATAGATTGGAATCTCAATCACAATCTTTAAATACTAGAAAATGTAATAATCATAATAAGGTGAACATGGCGATGCGATTTAGATCCGATTGATTTCTAGGTATATCAGAAGATATTCGTTTGTTGTCAACAGCGATAAGCCCAAAATCTCCGCAAGCCTTATTCCTCAAAGATCATTAACGCAGTTACAGTTCCTCAGACAGTTCGCTCGATGCCTAAGAATGAGAATAGGAATATCTAGTGATAATGAAGGGAGTGAAGTGTCGGTTTACAGTTGCTAGTTATTTTATTTGCTAATTTGTGGCATAAAATACAAATACAAAAATT
This sequence comes from Sphinx pinastri, assembly GCA_947568825.1. Taxonomy (NCBI): domain Eukaryota; kingdom Metazoa; phylum Arthropoda; class Insecta; order Lepidoptera; family Sphingidae; genus Sphinx; species Sphinx pinastri. Next base: position 1,587,515 of record OX387614.1, on the reverse strand, counting down.
ATCTAATCCATGAAAATTCTAAACATACATGGGAGTTGACTCAAACATCGAATGTCTTTAAAAGTTTAAAAACTGATAAAATGTGAGCTAGATTCTGGCAATTCCGTTCGTTCTGTAAATACTGTAGAATGTAACGGATGCTCATTAGTAAGATAGTGTGCATTACAAAACACATTTATATTACGTTTTTGAAGTAATAAGTGTTTGTTTTGAAAGCTTCGCTTAGTACTCAGTTTCATTAGTTTTTACGGATGCAAATAAAATAGATGATAGATTACTAGGCATGCCACCGCAGCGTCTATTGTTGCGGCCGCGCAAAAGGGTGCGACATTAACTCTGTCGGAACACAGTGCTTGCTAGATCCGCTGTCTGAACGACGGCAAGAACATTTGCTTTCACACCAACAATAAGGCTATTCCCACCACAACAGTGTTTGGTTTGCAGGAGATCACGAGCTTCATTGCTTCCACCACGGTGTCACATCCCGACTGGGTTCTCATCGACTTCTCCACAATTGGCGGTATTGGCAAAATGTTTAAGACGACTGATCTGGCACACTTTATCCCCTACATTGAACTATTCTTCTACAATATGCCCCTCGACTGGCTTGTCGATAGCTACATCGCTAACAGGGCTTGTGGCGTCGATAAAATTTCTGTAAGTAGCATTTGTATTATTGATATTATTACGTTCATTATACAGCTAAGAACACAATGGTCGTCACCTTGTCTTTATTTACCAGTAATTACGCTGGGTAGAGTTCTCCAAACTGAAAAACAGTGCTTCATTGTCGGAACTAAACACTGTAGTACTACGTACCCAGATCTTGTCTACTATTACCACATTGTACCGTTGGTCACCAACCACATCACTAATAAGAATATATTATTTATAGAAGGACTGTATCGATAAGAAAGCAAAGATCCGCTTTCAATACAAGACCCCGCTGTTCCAACACATTGGATTGCACTCATCACTCAAAGGCAAAATCCAAAAAATTAAGGTAAGTGTATATATAAGATAGCCATGTTTCATCTCACTAGATGCTCGCGGCTCTACTCATGATAAAGATGTAGTCGTGCAGTTCTTCAAGATAGAAATTAGCCTACAGTTGTATTTTATGTGAAAGTCCTTACAAGGAGACCGACAGTATATTTTTTTAGTGTCTCACTTCATTAATCTTTTGGTTTGAAGCTTTTTCAAACAGGCAAAATACTTAACAGAGATTTATGTACATTGGTAAGAAGAAAGTTTTGGTTTTCCATTTTCAATACTGAAAAAAATCCTTTTGTTTTTGCACCTGATATAAAAGCTGTATTAAGCTAAGATGAAGATGTTTGAAAAACCTGTCAAGTATGAAGGCTTCTAGTCCTAGAATAGTAAATTGGGACGTAAATGTTTCTTTTAACATTGTGGTTAAAATAACTGCAGATATGTTTTCGTGCATTTTTAAACAAATAAATGTAATAATTATTATAATAGAGTTAAAGAAGATTTTCAGACGAATAAGTTCTATTGTAAATTGTAAATTTTTGGAATGTATCGTTTAGAGATAGAAACTTGTATGACCGTAATATACTACAAATAGCAACATATTTAGCAAGTTATTACAGTTTTGGAATGGATACGTTTTGAATCATTTAAGAAAAAAAAGTAAAGTCTGTTTTAGGGGAAAAATATATGCATAATATTTTTTTTTTTAATAGTAACATATTGATTTATATATTTAATAAAATATGGATTGATTCCTTGTTAGGTAAAGTAATGATTCTTTTGTTTAGATTTCAGAAAGCCTTACATTCATCTCTCATATAGTTTACAAAAAATATATAGATCATATTACAATTAATCAATAGCTACGCCAATTCCATTTAAATTATAAAGAGCATTACTGTTGATTTCGCGGAGAGGAAAAAAATATAATTTAAATATACCTACTTAGGTTAAAAATAACACTTTCGTTAAGTTATATCGATAAAAGAACAACAAAAGCCATTAAATACGTAATACCTTATGCAATCAATGGTTTGTTTTATTGTTCTTTTTCCTCCCTGTGTATAACTGTGCCATAGATTTATCATAACTTGAGGTCTAATTATAATCAATACTACGGGTCCAGCCAATACCAAACTTAGTTGTAGGCCTAAAAAAGTCACAGCTCCCATTCATGAGTCTTTGAAACAATATCTTATGACTAGCTTCAGGTTGGTGATGAAGTGTGATGACTATGGTATAAAGAGAATATGTCATAGAGATGGTGCAAATTATATAAAGTACCGTGTGCTCTTCAACATACACGCTAACAGAAACTTGCGCATGAATAGCAACGCATGAATAATAGTAAAGCCTGAAGACTATCAGATTGTGCATGTACAGCAAAGGTTTTCCAATAGAGGACTTAGCTCATGGAGATGCTAACGTCAACCTACTTGACATCAGCAATAGCATAGAAATTCAGTAGACTCTTAGGCATTATTTGTTGTGTATTTTAGAGTTTTTTATATGAGCATGAGTATAAATCATCTAGAGAATGAGATACGCTTGATTTAAATCTAACACAGTGACCACAGCACGATGAACTGAAGACTTACCATCGGCTTAACTGATTAGTATATCCCTCTGCACACCTATTATTTCGAAATGCCCGACGATTTCCGGATCTTTAAAAGATCAAATATAGTAAATAATAATGTAACATATTACGTCCATCACTATAATCTATTCTGAAATTTTACAGGATCCAAAATTTGGCGCACTCCCAATGTTTGTACCACACAATAATCCACCTGTAATTGATATTAAAACTACAATCGAAGAAAACTCTGATCATAAAATAATCGACGCCTACAATGGCAAAACATATTTCTGGGGTATAACGCCTAAAAAAGATGATTACATAGAGTTCAACTTCAAAGAACCAGTAGTACTCCACAGGTAGTTTTTGATACGATGTCATTCCTTTCTGTACCACTGACTGTGAATGACTAATCGTTGTACTTATCTCTTACAATTGTGTTGTTTTTCTAACAATTTAATGTACGCTGTGGTCCTAACAACGTGTTATGTTATATGTTATTGTGGGTTATTCCAGAATTGTACGAGTTCGGTAACATTTGTGATGTTTCAAAATGGGATGATTATTAAAGTGTTTCCTTGGGTACTTTCCGTCTTTGTACTTTTGATAGTTGCATCCTTCCTTGTATCCTCCATTGTTTAAGTCGTACCTTCGTGTTAAGTGTTGTGTTATGTAATTTTAGAGTAGTAAGCCTTGTTTTAGAAATGTAAACTTATCATATTTTTTTGGCTAATTTATTAACCTGTAGTTTCATTTCCGTAACAACCCTAACGAAATATATAAAAACTGACTGTGTATTTACATTTCTGAAACTAGGACAGTTGTACATAAATGTTCCATATATACCTTGTTTGATGTAAATGGGGCAGTGAATAGAGGATGGAATACATTTCCATTCATTAGGTGTCGGTAGGCGGGGCGAGCGGCAAGCTCGTGCCCCCGCCCACTTGTGAAAACGATATCAAACTGGTTATTGTGATTTCAATGTGAAAATAACCGGTCTCGTAGTGTTTTAATTTTTAGAAGTTGAACATGAGAATAAGAATTAATTAAATATTCTTTTTTAGCCGACTTAAAAAAAGAAGGGGTTTCAATTCGTGTGTTTTAATGCTGATTTTATTTTTAATAAGGCTTTTTGTAAATTTTACGGTTACAGATGCTATAAATTGTGAGGTGATATATCAAAAATATGTTCATAATTATTGTTACGTCTCTAATTACATCTAGCCAAAATTATCTTTAGTATGGTCATCATTACAAAAAAAACAACAACATAAAATATACTAAAATCTACTCATTGCGGAATGTCCTTAGACTTTAATTTATTAAAATTACTCTTACAATAAGAAGCGACACATATTGCCTAATATTTGCCGAAATAAAATCACGAGGATCAATGGCACAAAACTCTATTTCCTGCTTCATGAAGCATGCAATGTGAAATTATCAGTAGCATGTAGATGTTGTGTTTAACATCGATTCACATCCAGCACGAAACTTGCTAGTGTTGACAAGGACTCTTGTTTCAAGGCAGGATCATTAATAAGTTTTATTGTATCCTAACGAGCTCTCATTAACAATGAAAATGCCACATGCTTCTTCGATTTGAATCGATGTTAACGTATATTAGTTGCTTGATAATATGCTTGTAATTCCAAAATGCAGGTTTTCTATCCACTCTGGCAATTTAGAACATCTCGATGACATATTCCAAGATGCAGACGTCAGTCTTAAGAAGAAAGGCCAAGATGATTACACTGTGATCACTAAATTTACTGATATAGGGATTGCGAGGGCAGAGCTTGAAGATAATTTTGGTGCCATTACATCACTTAAAATCCATGTCAATTCCGACAGCGACAAATGGGTGATTATTAACGAAGTAAGTTATAAATAAATAGATCAGTAACAGACAGTCACACCCCGCCATTGGCCAAATTGAGATTTATAAATTGTAACCATTTTTTTGTCAAATTTGTAGCCAATCGTCATATCGTACAAATATTTCAATCTCGGACTATTTAGGTATTTATTCCAATCTGAAAGCGGCGATAGCGCAGTTCGGAGTGGAACGGAGTACGAAGATAAAGTTCCGCAAGTCCAAACCCAAAGACACGCACCTCTCACTTGTCTAAAGTTATTTGTGTATTAATTGTGAAATATCGCTTGCTTTAACGATTCAGGTAAACATTGCATCGCGAGGAAACCTATATACCTGAGAAATTCTCCATAAAAAAATTCATAGCTGTGTGAGGTGTGCCAACCCGCACTAGACCAGTGTGGTGCTCTAAGACCTAAACCCTCTCAGTAGTAGAGGAGGCCCGTGTCTATTAGTAGGACAGTATATAATACATATAATGTTGCCCGACCTGCGGCATACATCTCTGCACTTTATGGCTATCAAATAGGCTTCACAAAATAAAAATATACTCCGCCATTAAACCAATTATGCCGGTTATATTTAAATGAACTTAATTTGTCTCTATTATCTCTTGTTCCAGATTAACATTGAACCACTGCGCATAGATCAGCCTTAACTTCAAGATTTACTGAAGAATTAAATAATAGTACAATTAGTTTTTATTTACCATACCTACTCTAAGATAACCAATACTTCATGAATCTAGGCTCTTAGTTCAATTTGGCATCTATTTATTCTACGCTCATCGATCAAATACTAAGCAAAATTTTTACTACGTTGTATCTATATTTTAGCTAATGCTATCATGTTTAAAGGTTCGGTCTATTTTTCTGTTAAGTACGTGGGTGCAGGGTGTCCATAAACCGGGAATGGGGAATGGAAAAAGGTGGTAGGTCTCTTTTATGCATGAGTCCATCTGGGGAAGTACCACCGCAATGTCTATTTCTACCGCCAGGCAGCATGATCCAATGTTGTATTTCGGTTTGAAGGACATTGTAGCCAGACTTAATAACCGGGCATAATGGGACTGAAAATCTAATGTCTCAGGGTGACGAGCGCAGTAGAATACCATTCAGTGCTTTGTAATTTAAAGTTCTGGCTGGTGTTGCTATTGTTTTTGGGTAGTCACGTCGTTTACCACCAGGCGGGCGGCTACCTGATCTCGTCATTTATACTTTAGCTGTTAAGAGGGTACCGAAGACATTTTGCACCACTGGGTATATAATTGTATTTAAATATACTTGTAATACTTGTATCAGATAGAAACTTACTGATTATCAAAAAATACTCCTAGACCAACAGGTGAAGAGCACTAGTCGCGCCATCAAAAATAAAATAAGAGCAAAATGTTTATGGACACCCATTGTTGTATTAATGTATGAGTGATGAATTTCACAATGTATAATATCTAGGACATTGTAGTGAGACAAAAGTAGTGACGCGTGGATTGCGGTCTTTTGCAATGACACAACTGCCCCACGTATAGAATCTACGGTGTTAGTCATTATTTTAATTTAAGTATGTCTTTTTTCACCCACCTTCCTTTCACTGTTTTTGAGAAGGTACATGCACTTTGTCAGGTATAAAGTGTTTCGACTGGAAGACCTCCATATACATGGTGAAAAACCGGTTTACATCCAGTAAGATATGGAGGTGTATTGTCATCAATAGATTTCGGAGATGGACGGTATCATGCATCATCATCACCATCAGCCTATATTTTAGTCCACTGCTGTACATAGGCCTCCTCCAACATGCACCATTTTACCCGGTCTTCGGCCTGTCGCATCCAGTTTCTGCCAGCGACCTTTCGTAAATCGTCAAACCACCTAGCTGGAGGGCGTCCTACACTACGCTTGCCGACTCGCGGTCTCCACTCAAGAACTCGTTTACCCCAACGTTTATCAGTTCTTCGACAGATATGACCAGTCCACTGCCACTTCAGCTCACTAATCCTTTGTGCTATGTCGGTGACTTTGGTTCTCCGTCGGATAACCTCGTTACGTTATTTATCCTTCAGAGAAACTCCGAGCATAGCACGTATCATGCATCTGCATCGTAATTACCGTCAGTTCGAGTATACACAACAACGGGTATCGTAATTATAATCACACCTTGCTTCCTGCAGAAGTTCCTTGTGAAGGGAAGGGGTGAAAGTGGGCATAAGACGGAGGAATTTACTGGTAGTCGAAACTGGTTTTCGTTATCTAGTCTCAATCCTTACAAATCGTTCAATAAAAAATTTATTATTTGCTGAGTAATCCAGATATTTACAACAAGAAAAGCCAAAAGTAAAATTAGATCAAGCTAGCGTTAATTATCACTATATAACATTTTGTTTCCCATTTTGCTATAAAGGAGTTTGTATAAATAATATTTCCGTCACCCTGCCTCTTTATTTCGTTAATTTCATTGCTATTCATGATAGCTTGGTGTCTGAGATTTGCCGAGTTTCATCGCTCGGCGCCATCACTGCGTGCCACTGTTGATCCTGCCTTAGAGAAGTACCACGCCAGGTATGAGGGTTGGGTGGTCTCGGAACATCAAGCTAGTAAATGCATAACATAGCGCGAAATAGACGTCCAAACTATTTGCTTAAAAAATATCCGAACGATGGTGATATTGCCAAAATATATAGATAGTATCACTCTTTTGTTGGCAATATTTTTGTGAAACCAGATTTCGCTTCCGTAATTTCCTGGCGTTACGTTTTAGGTACCTATCTAAGAAAATAGTATCTTCGTATTTAAAACTGATTCGTCGTCTTCACATCTGTTATTTTTGATTGTGGGTGGTGACGTAAATGTTCGTCTTCACATTACTAGCATACTTTCTTCGTCCTCTTGTATTCATTAATGTAAATTACACACGCCATTAATGAAACACCCATGTAATTTATTTTTGGCTAATATTAGTATTGTAAGTAGGTACTATTACTTAATTTTGCAGTAAAACTACTTTGTAAATATAACTATTTTCTGAATTTCCTAAAAATAAGAAATAATTATGATAATAAAAATTTGCCAGCCGTCTTTAAGTATACTGAATTCAAAACTATGATTAAAGATTGTCTTATAACTTAAGGATATTACACACGTGTATCGAATTTGTCGTGTTAGTTAATATCTTCTTAATTCACATTAGTTTATTGATATATACGGTATCTGTATAATTACAGACCTAGCAAATTTTTAATCATATCACTAGGATTTAATGTACTTTTTTATTAAATGTAACTGACAAAATTTATCAGTTACATTTAAAGTATTTTAACAATGTTCGCTATATATATATTATATCTTTCAAAAGCTTGTTTACTAAAACATGGACAATTTAAATTAATCTAAGCTGATATTTAATACTGTTTCATTAAATATTGTAACCTATTGTTAGACTTGATTATAAATTAAATAACTATTGTTACTTGGTAAGAAGCCGAATATGGCAAAATTATAACTTTCGATAAAGAATAATGTTGTACATCAATCCATATTTATAACTTATCCGAAAGCATGTTTACTAAAATATATGCAAATTAAATTAATCTAAGACGATTTCTTTATAATATGTAGGTAAGTGTTAAAAAACTCTTTCTAGCATGAGCTAAGGAAGTTCAATTTTAAATATTAATAATGGGTAAAATTAAAATATGTCATAATGGCATCTGGCGTTTTATTTTTTTATGTATTTTTTGCAAGTCACCATGACGCGACCCGTGTACAATGTATAGATAATGTCATCCACGATGACGCGCATGCGCGCTCCAGTAATTCTTATCGCTTAGAGTCCAAGTGAGCAACCTTCCACTTTAGTTCTGTAAATATATTATACTAAATCCCTGTGAGTGCAAACGCATACTACGAGAATAATCAAAGTCCTCTTAACGCAACGCATGCTCACGCCTTTTATCCCCGAAGGGGTAGGCAGAGGCGCAACTAGTGCACCCACTTTTCGCCAAGCGTATTCCGTACCATGATGTGATAGGGGGCGAGCCTATCGCCATACCGGGCACAAATTCCAGACTCCGGGCTGATACTGAATAGAAAAATCCAATATCACTTTGCCCGACCCGGGGATCGAACCCGAGAACTCAGCCTTGCAGTCCTACCGTAATACAACTACGCCACCGAGGCAGTCCTCTTAATCCGCGAAATTCCCGCTCAAAGCATCGTAGCGCGTCATCGTGGGTGAAATTATCTACCTATACCATTGATGTAAAAAACTCATCAATGACCTAAACATATAATACTCAAAGATTGGTAAAAAAAATTTTTACACAAAAACACACGTACAGTCACACACACATACATATAAGCAAATTTATGAATCTTATAAAAGTAAAAAAACAGTCACCGACAGGTATTTGGCAAGAAAAGTTATTTATTATATTTTCACTTAAATTATAAGGATTTATAGTCACATTTTCCTTACGTCTCATAATTGAGCCAGAAACCAATGATTAAAATATCACATGCAGCTTAATAGGTAAATCTAACACACATTTATAATAATTTTACCAAAAAATTCTTAACTTGAAACATTAGGACCCGTCAACAAGAATCAATACATGATATCAATATACAATAGTCACTGTAGAGGAGGAAGGAAGAAAAGAAGAGATACCAGGGAGCAGAACCCTACAAACAAAAGTATTTGGCTGGAGGGTAGGTAGGTATCTTGCGAGTCTAGGTAGGTACGAACAAGTCTATAAATATGTCAGGATGAAGAGCCACATCCTCAGTCACAATTTCTCATTCCATTTATTCAAGCCAATTATACACACATCAAGCCTTTATCCTAAAAGGTTAGGCAGAGGCAATGCACCCACTTTTCGCTATGTGTGTTCATCCCATGATTTGATAAGGATCTACAACAAAATCGTGACAAAATTTACCACTCTTTAAAAAAATACCTATGCGGCATATGGTTGTCTCTTTTTCCTTAAAATTGATATGTGTATGGAGTAAAAACCCTATATCTCTCTCATACTTCTTAGGCTCATAGTACAATCCTTGCATCCATATACTTAACATAACAGGTAATAATTATACTATTAAACATTCTTTTTTATTAATTACGAGCTTTCGTCCGCGGCTCCGCCCGCGTGAATGAGTTTTCCCGCGATAAAAATATATTCCCTGGATAAAAAGCCTATAGCACTCAGGATTAATGTAGCTTCCTATTAGTGGCAGAATTTTCAAAATCGGTTCATAAGTTCCTGAGATTGGCGCGTTCAACCAAACAAACAAACAAATTCTTCAGCTTTATAATATTAAGTATAGATGAGAAAATGTTAATACTAATAAAAATACTCAAATCTCTAGTAGGCTCTCAGAAGCCGTTAATCCGAATGTCTCGGCACAACAAGAGCTTTAAATGGGGCTGCTGAGGGGGTGGCACCGTCCACGTGCTCCAGGGAAGGCATTGGTTCTTCAGGAGCTGGTAAGAACGAAAACCTCTGCAGCATAGTACTAGTGAAGACAAATATATTACACTTGGCCAGAATGTCTCCCATACACCTGTGCTTGGCCAGACCGAACGGGAAGTAGTGGTCTGGTAGGCAGATCTTGCCGTCTGTTACAAACCGTTCGGGCCTGAAGGAGTACGGATCAGGATAGTACTGCTCATCCATGAGAATGTTGGTGAAGTTACTAACTACCATCGTGTCCTGGAATTAGAGAAAAATTGGTTAAAAGCTGATGCAGTTACTGTTGACAATGTAAAAAATCTTTGAAACTATTTTTTTTATTGCATTGAATGACGATACGAGCATGCCGTTTGCCTGATGGTAAGCGATACGACTACCGATAAACAGTAGCAACACCATCCAGCACCTTGAGTTTCAAAGTACTGTGTGGCATTCTACTGCGCTCGTCATCCTGAGACATAAGATGTTAAGTCTCATTATGTCCAGTAGTTATACTGGCTACCATGTCCTTCAAACCGAAACACAACAGTGCATGCACACTGTTACTTGGCGGTAGAAATAGACATTGCGGTGGTACCCACCCAGACGGCCTCTTACATAATGAGAGACCTACCACCAGTGAACTAATTTGTGTAACGGCAAGCGCGAGGTCTTTTAGGTCTTTTACTCATTGATGTATTGGGTTATTTTAATACATCAATGCTTTTACCTTAAAATTCTATCATACGACAAATAAGATCTAAGTACAAAGTATACAAAAAATATTTGTACTTTGTCTAAGCAAGCGTGCTTTGCACTAAGCATATGAGACAAATTGAAAACTATGAATTCACGGAATATGCAGGCTAATGAATATGCTTGTAATAATAATAATATTACAAAAGGCCGCGACCGCCACACTAACGTCAACAACTGAGAAAACATTATTCAATTATGGAATACAATACAATACACGTAGAACAATAATACAGGTTTATCTGCTAAGTTCTGCCAAAAATCTAGAAGATGGGTACAATATGGTAAAAGGCCCGCCCGTATGGGAAGACTGAATACACATGGCGAAAAGGGGTTGCACTAGCCGCACATCTACCTGTGCTTTCAGACATAAAAGACTTGAGTGTGTGTTGTTTGTAAGCGCCATCTAGGGAAATACCTTAAAACTGCGTTTTCTAGTAAATGTGTTTTGTACGATATGATTGGTAACGCCATCTAGTGAAATAATTTGAAACAGGAAACACAATATGATCTTTAATTCTGTAACTTGTGTGCAATTTCAGTTTAAAGTTTCAATTAAGAATAACAGAGGGTGATATATACTTAAAATCTTGCACATACTGGAGGTTTTCACGATTGTGTCATAATATTGCTATAGCTATACCTACAAGTATAATATAATAATAATATTTAATAATTTTAGTATCCTTAACATGGAATGCATTTCGCATAGCATAATAGGTATCACTATTCAGTATTCTGTGATAATAGTCAAAAAAATACGTGTGGCACTCGGAGACTGCCGCGGTAAAGCTATTGCATAGCATTTTTAATCACAAATTTTGATTGACTAAACACAAATTCGATCTTACGCTTACCACATAAAGTAGATTTTTAAACGCGAGCAACGCACGTTTAGTCTTGTTATTGATAAATGTCAGAAATGCAATAGTCATCACAATCAAAGTAGAATAAATCAAAATTTGAAAAAAGAATGTTACGTTCGATTCTTTTGTACTCGTGCCGTGCCAACGCTGGGGAAATAGCTTCTACGCAATGTATTTAAGGTTCATATTAGATTAGTAAGAAATGGTTTTAATGACTTTAAAAAATAAAATAAATAAAAAATATACTCGTTTCAAGAATTATAGCTTCTACGCATTGTATTTAAGGTTCATATTAGTAAGATGAAATGAAATGAAATAATTTATTCGAACCCATAAAATGTTATACATTATTTAGATTCCGTCAATATTAACTCTACCACCAGTTCGGAAAGCAGTTCTCACTAGAGAAGAACGGGCAAGAAACTCTAGTGTTGCTCTTTTCAAAATCAGTTCAAGGTATAAAATACATTGCATTATGTAGAGAAAAAAATATATACAATTCAGTATTTGTTTACTTATGTTTAGAGCAGTTCATTTATATACTCGCAAAATAGATAATAAAAATTTAAATTCAAACACGAGTGCATAACTATCTCAGGAATCATGTAATAATTTGATCTGAAATCTTCAAGATGTCGTTATTAATCTAAGTTTAAGATATACCCCCAATACTTATATATATATATAGTAAGCGAAAAGGGCAGACCAGTCCACACAAGCAGCACCCGTTCACGAGTATGACGCATGTGCCAGCCATCGGCCTCCTCAACCATATTACAGGGAAGTGGCCGACCCGGCACACGACGCCGCCGCAGGCACAGACAGTTAAGGAGTATGTCATACCCAAGCCGCTCACAGATGGAAACAAAGAAACTTTATTGAAACGAAAAACATGATTCCAAAGAAAATCATATGAAAAAAATTTAATCCCAGGCTTTTTTATCCTCTATGTATTCTGAAATCTTGTAATAAGCTTTATTACATAACTTTCGCTTAATAGTTGTTTGGAATTTACCAATGTTTAAACACTTAATTTCAGTGGGAAAAATAGATAGATATAGGGATAAAAAAGATGTCAGGTTATTTTCGTTACGGAATTTCTGGATTCGGTCTCCACGCTCAAGGCCCGCGATAGAAGCTATGCAATAGCTTAAAACTAATCAAATTTGGTTCAGTTGTTATATAAGTGGAGATTACCGTAGGTATATGATAGCCGGCGAGTGTCGTCCCCCTGAGGGCTCGATGTGGCACCCCGAATGTTCTGCCCATGAAGTGCCGCACACACTCGTGGACTATCGCGTCGTTGTACGGCATGCTGAAATCATTGAAATAGACAATGGCTTAGATACGTTTAATAGTCACAAGTCGTAGGGACAATTATTATAAACGTGTCGAACATAAACAACGCATCGTGTAGTCTATCGCATAGCTTTTAAAATATCAAACATTATGCTGTATCGCTTACTCGAATTATTTGTCATGCAAACCTAATTTCTTCACACAAATTGGAAAAAATCCGAATTCTACTTACCTAGGACGATCATTCAAACACGGTGCTCTTTGTCTGCCAACCACCCTATCGATCTCTTCCTGCGCCTTCCTCTGAACCTCCTGCTCCCTCACCAGATAACTGAAGCAGAAGCTCATGCTCTTGCTGGTTGTCTCAGTGCCCGCCATGAACATGTCCATGCACATCGCCACCAGCTGACCCTCAGAGTAAGAGTCCACCTCTCCAGTTTCCCTCAAAACCCTGATGTAGACATCCATGAAATCTTTATCTTCTTTCTGAGAGTCGAACCGGTCTTTATGCCTACCGATCTCGTCGCGAAGGAACTTCCAAATCCTCTCGTGAGTTTTGATGAAGTCTCTGTACCCTGAGAGTGTAGGAGCAACGATGCTGAGGATAGGGAAGTGGCTGAAGACCGTCCCCACCATGTCAACTGCTGCGAAAAGGTCGAACAATAATGTCTGCAAGATCTTCATTTGAGAGTCTGTTGGGTTGTATCTAATGCCCGCCATCATGGTCCAAAGCGTGTTCAGGATATACACGTTGAAAAAATTGTGCATTTGGATCACTGCGGAGCTATTATCTCCTATGATCTTCATGACATCAGCAACCATGTGCCCAGCTTCAGATTTCGCCGTCTCCCCCATTCCAGTTCTTCCGAAGCCGAATTCTTTGAGATGCTTTATGAGGAACCTTCGCTGCTCCTTCCATAGCTCACCATCTGTTAGAAGGAGACCACGCCTCTGACCCCAGGTCCTCGTCTGATAGAAAATGCCTTTAGGTCTTCCATCTATGTCTTCGTTGAAAAGCATCTCTTTGTTAGCTTCTAGGCTATTTACCATAACTATCCGGTCTTTCCCAATCCGGAGGCCCAGCAGTGGGCCGTCATTGCAGTATCTTATTGATAATTCCTTTGCCGCTTTGTAAAGGTAGCCGGTCTTTTCTCGCAATTTGTATACTTCTGCCGCGCAGCCAAGGATAGGGGACCATTTTGGGCCTGGTGGGAACTTCCTAGGTTTCACTGTGTCTAGATAGAGGTAGAGCGCTACCGCTAGCACCGCTCCTAGCACTGCCAACCACATCTGAAAAATTAAATTTTAATAATAGAAACCCAGTAGAATTAACAAGATATTTAGAGATTTAGATTTAGATTAGTGGTTCGCCAAGTGATATTTTAAGTTACTTTTTCGAAGTTACTTCAATTGAATCCACAAAAACTGTATCCGTATTCAAAAGAAAATTTCGGTAAATTAACAAAATTGATGTACCATAAAAAGTAGAAAAGGGCAAAAAGACTAAATTCGCATGGCTTCTAATAAAACTACGATAGCTTTACGCGAGAATTATCGCCCAGACCAGCGTTATTCCAGCAAAATTCATTGATCATATCTTCTAGCCACTTTCGAGGGTAAAACCAGTTAATAGAAATGCACATGATACCGTAAGTACGTCATTGCATCATCGGTTAAGTGAAGCGTCCCGTCACGCATGCACATTACCTAACCCTGTTTACATAAACCGGTACCGAAATAGTTTAGGGTTAAATTCCACTCGGCTTACAGTACTTATTCCTCATAAATATGTACCTATATAATTCACACCATTCGCCTCATAATTTGACGGTAAAAACCTAACACTGCTGAGATCATCAAGGATGACTTTCACAAGTATCCTTAGTAAAATAGGGATAATTTAATTTTGTGTTTTAATAAATGAAATCAGGAAAAAATATAATATCCTTGCCTAATGATTTTATATAAGATCAACCAATATGTTTTAAACATCACACGAAAGTATTCAAAATTCGCTGAGCTGCAAAAGTAAAGCCATTGAAACAGAATACAATAAGAAAAAAAAAATTATAAGTACACTAGCTTTTGCGCGCGGCTCCGCCCGCGTGGAAAAGTTCTTCCGGGATAAAAAGTAGCCTATAGCACTCAGGAGTAATGTAGCTTCCTATTAGTTTAAGAATTTTCATAATCGGTTCAGTAGTTCCTGAGGTTAGCGCGTTCAAACAAACTCTTCAGCTTTATAATATTAGTATAGATATAGTATATAGTATAGATGATATTTTCGCATAGCATAGCAGGTTTTGGTCCACGGAGTGGCGTAATCTGCACCTTTGGTTAAATTTTATGAATCTACTATGAAGGTATGCTAGATTCCTGGCTATGTAGGACTATACATGATGAAATTGAATTAATGAACATCCTTTGAACCAAAGATATTACTCATGATACTCTTCTTAATGGGACTAAAATTAAGCAAATCAAAATAATTATTGATGCAAACGCAGAAGTGTCGTAAAGCCTGTTGCAGCAGATTACTTATCACTACAAAAAATGTACCAGAAAAAATAAAAACAAAACACTTAATAAGCGCCAATAAATCTTCTAATATCAAAATCTAAAAGCGCTCGGCATGTGGCGCGGAACCAGTAGTCGGTAAAAATGATTGATTCTATTTTCAATTTTAGATGACTGCTAAGTAAGGTTATTATAAGGTTTACTTACTTAATGCTCATGACTTCAATTTCACCCTGTACTTTCTCTATTTACAATGATCATATTTTTACCCGACTGCGAAAGAAGGAGGGTTATGTTTTTCTAGTGTATGTATGTATGTATATTTCTTTGGCACGGCCTAGAGCCTAAACGGCATGTCCTATTTTTATGTGAGTGGTGTCAATAGATTCGTCTTAGTCGTATAAAGGTACATCAAAATAAAAAAAAAACAAAATTAAGGATTATTAGCGGCAAAAAGTAATCTAAAAAAAATAATGTTTTCAAAATACATCGAAAATAAAGATTTTTTAACGGTACCTATATATATAACTTATATGTTTTATTGGAGCTTGGAATATAAAATGCTAATAAATCACATTACACTTCACACTAATAATATAAATACGAAGTTTGTTTTAGTTTGTTACTTCTTCACGGTAAAATGGCTTGACGGGTTTGGCTGAAATTTGGCACATAGGTAGTTTATAATCTGCATTAACACATACGATACTTTTTATCCCGGTATTCCCGCGGGAACGGGTAAAACAAAATTAACTCATTTCCTAAAAGTTTAAAAATTTAAAGATTAAAATAAAAAATATATTTAAACAAAAGAACAAAAAATCCGACTGCGCCAATATCTGTCATCTTTATTAAATTCATTGAACAACTGGAAAGATAGAAACAAGATTTTAATTTGAATATTTTATTTTGGTTTTGAATAATTTTAGTTGACAGTGTTCACAAACGCCGTCGGAGGCATAACACGCTCACTTTTTATAATTTGGTTGGTGATATAGATAGAGCAACAAAATCCCGGAGTGAGCAGAGCGGAGTGTTTCGGTTACTTTTTCGCGAAAATCGCAGCTACTTTCATGGATGACAGTACGTTTACTGTCATATGTACGGTACTATATGTATATTGTTAGAAAACAGGGCTACTCAACATTATTTACAGTCGTACTAAACGCATGATTCTGACATTTTTGGCGGGACACTGTCAGTATATTTTAATTAAGCACCGCAGTACTTTTCGTACAATCACTTTATAATTGTGAAGGGTTGCGACTTTCCTGAAAATACGGTGCACTTATGATTAACTTACCTTTTTATATTGATTCCTGTTTATCATGCAGGTAAGTATATTTATAGTGTGACATACACACATAACTGTAAGCATGGGTTAATGCATCATCAGCGCCGATTTTTCTTTTTCTTTTGTAGAAAGCATTTTATTAGTGAAGCGCTACATGCATGCAATAATCCATGTAATGACTATTGTAATTTTTTATTGATAAAATCTGACAATTGAGGGCTAAAAAATTAAGTCTAAAGTTTCGTTCTGCCTCTCCTCCTCGAGTCGTCATTATTAGCTACTGAAAAAGCTGGTAGGTAGAATATTCCTTCCGTTTTTTTATATTAGTTCCTATGCTCCTTCCCTAGCACGAATCCCGTCCCCACGTTCATAACTTTAAAATAAAAACTTAAAGTAGATATAGAATATTATAGTTAAAAAAAAACACAGATTTATCCCGAAGCTGGAAACCGACGCTTACGGCTGACGATAAGGATCCACAAAAAAAAAACTTTTTTGTTGTTTATTATATCAGCCCGTACTGACTGTCCCAAGATGTGATAATTCAATAATTCAACGAGTTCAATTAACAAACACAAATGATAAAATAAATGACTTACAATGGGGATCAGCTCTAAATACGTAATCGTGAAATAATTTTAATAAGCTTTATAAATTAATTTTAAACAAACTAAATAACTTATTTGGTATATAAATTAATTTACCGTAATATCACACTCGGATTTCTCAAAAGCATAAAAAATTTCAAAAAATAAACAACTTTATTTCGCTATGAAAGTGCAAATTTACCTTATGTCGTGAACAAGTGCGGTTGCTTTCACTACTGACGGTGATATAACAGCAGAATGCACTCTGCAGCAGACATTACGGCTTCTTATACAGGACACACGCGGACCTCCTTATTCGCGGATACGCGTAATATGAGTTTAAACTTATACAACCGAGTCTGGATACCATCTTTGTCTGTTTTGAAGAACTTTTGTGTTTTGTCGGAGTGGAAATTGTAGTCAATATGTAATGCATTAATGGTATGTTCTGGAGATATAAATGCGGACCTGAGGCGCATATACGTGACAATTAGATCAACTACACAATTTATATATCTCAAGTACAGACTCTGTTCGCGTAAATTCTCATTTCAGGGATAAAATGTAACTAACTTTTAACTCCATAAAAGTAATTATCATTCAAGTAGTTTCTTTAGAACCAGTTTAAATATTTCGATTATCCTGGACAGGCGAAGAAAAACCCTTTACTCTTTTATTTATATCAACCTAACATCACTACCAAAACCACATTTAATGAATAGAATCCAATACAATATTTAGATATTATGTTTATAAAGAGGTACGCGTGTGTCGAGACTGCAGTGGCGGACCGGATACCCAGCACAACGTGCAGCGAGGCGTATCAGACTGATATCGTGGGAGATACCCAGGATACATCACGAAGGGGTTTTACCGTACGACAATTACATAGGTCCCAGATGAGAGTACGTATGTATAATAACAGCCTATAGTCTCACTTTGACGGATCAATTAGTGGTATGAATAATCGTATGCAATTATTGCTTAAAAACATTACGTCTGAACATGCACAATGTCGAGGCAATTCTCGCCCATGATTTATTTTTATTTTTATGTTATTTAATAAGGTATACCAACAACATACATATGTATTACCCTTAAGTCTACAAAACATAAAATTCGATTAAACAATTACCTGATATTATGCATGCCTCTTATAGGCATAAACAACATTCACAAAGAAAATATGGTATTATAAAACTAACAAATAACACTTATACTTAGGTAAACAAATATAATGTAACAGAATAAATATAACTAATAAACCTTCAACAAAAAAAAAGCAATAAATATTTTATATGTATAAAAAAACGTAAATATAACACAAATATAATTATAGATACAATAACAAGATACAGAGGTCCAAAAGTGTTTAAAAGAAAAATTAAAACAGGGAATCAACAAATAGTAAAATTAAAAGATGAAACTGGAAATATAATAACAGACAGGGTAAAAATAATAAAAGTAGTTGAAGAGTTTTACTATAGGCTATATGCTTCCCAGCCAACGGAGCTCCAAACATCAGGAGACGATCCGCGAGCTGAGTCTGTAGAGCATCGTAGCTCAGATGAAATACCATCGATACTACCTAGCGAAGTACAAACGGCGTTAATGGAGATGAAAGCCGAAAAGTCACCCGGTGAAGACGGGATTACCGTTGAGTTGCTTCGTGCTGGCGGACAGTCAGTGATTAGTGTTTTGGTGAAGCTTTTTAATTCTGTTTTGTTTAGTGGATGTACCCCAAAACTTTGGAAAAATGCCATAGTCACCATGATCCACAAGAAAGGTGATAGTTCACTTCTTGGCAACTACAGACCTATAAGCCTTCTCCCACAAACTTACAAACTATTTGCCAAAGTTATCTCTAATAGGCTTACTCGTCAACTAGATGAATGCCAGCCCATCGAGCAAGCCGGCTTTCGGAGTGGTTTCTCAACTCATCCATCTCACACATCCATGCGGTAAAATTATGGAGAAAAGTGGGGAGTTCAACCAGCCTTTGTGTATGGCCTTTGTTGATTACGAGAAGGCATTTGACAGTATCGAACACTGGGCCGTGATTGACTCCCTACATCGCTGTTCCATCGATGCCCGCTATGTGGATCTTCTTCGTGAGCTTTACAGTTCGGCTACAACTCAAACTACACAACTTAACCGAACCTATACCGATCAAGAGGGGGGTGAGGCAAGGTGACACAATTTCACCCAAGCTATTTACGGCTGTTTTAGAAGACGTCGTAAAAACGCTCACATGGGATACTTCTGGTATAAACATCAATGGTGCCTATTTGTCTCATCTTAGATTTGCCGATGACCTGGTGTTGTTTGCAACAAGCCTTGAGAGTCTCCAGTGCATGCTCAAAGACCTGTTTGATGCATCCTTGAGGGTAGGCCTAAGAATGAATATGGCTAAGACCAAAGTCCTTACTAATGTTTCCGGCATCTCGTCTCCAAATATTACGGTTGGAGGAGTTGGAGGGTCATGTTCTGTCTTTTGGTAAGGAGCATCAAGCAAGGGTGATTTTCAGGCGTTTATAACTCGGCTGGGCGGCTTTCGGACGCTTAAAGGACGTATTACAGTCACGGCAGATTCCAAAATGCCTAAAAACTTTTCTTTTTGACCCATGCGTCCTGCCCACCATGACATACGGTGCCGAGAAATGGACGCTCACATGCGATATTTTATATAAATTGGGTGTGACACAAAGGGCTATGGAGCGATCTATGCTCGGCATCAAATTACAAGATCGAATCCCTAACAGCGAAATCCGTAGACGAACAAAAGTTCGAGATATCGGACAATTCGTTATGGGACTCAAATGGAGTTGGGCAGGCCATGTAGCTAGACGAAGTGATGACAGGTGGAGTAAGATGCTGACTGAGTGGTGGCCAAGGCAAGGCAAACGCAGCGTGGGTCGTCCGGCGGCAAGATGGGTCGACGACATTGTGAGGATCGCGGGTCGAACCTGGATGCGATTGGCTCGAGATCGAGAAAGGTGGCACCATATGAGAGAGGCCTATACCCAGCAGTGGGACTCTACAGGCTGTGGATGATGATAAAAAAAACATACATTCGTGAGCTACAGCCAGCAACCGGGGCTGTATTGTCGCTGACTACAGCTGAATCAATGGAAACATAGGTACATGTAATAAGTCTTTTGACAAATATTCTAAATTCTATATATAAATGTATATATATTTTTATAATGATATAGGTGGCAAACGAGCATACTTTTCTCCTGATGGTAAGTGATCACCGCCGCCCATGAACATCTACAATACCAGGGGGCATAGACATGCGTTGACGGCGTTTTAGGCGGGAATACGCTCTTTTTTCATTGCATACCATTATTTCTAGTAAAAATGGATCCGCCTAAATGAGGCTTATGTCAATGACTACCTCAGTGGCGTAGTTGTGTCACGTGCCCGGTACGACAGCACACTGAGGTCTCGGTTTCGAATCTCGGGCCAGGCGAAAGTTATATTGGGCTTAGTAACAGCCGGGAGTTTGAAATATGTGCCCGATATTGCGATAGGCTCTAACAATTATCATGGGACGCAAAACGCGTGGCGAAAATGATGTGCTCAGGGTGCACCGCTACCCATCCTTTCGTGTGTAAAAAAGTCATGTGTGTTTTATTGTTTATTTTTTATAATAGTCTACATAATATTTAGAAAAGCTAGTTAAAATCAATCAATCAGCCTATCGCCGTCTGATGCTGAACTTAGACTTCCCTAAGTGAGCGCCAACCACCCCGGTATTGAGCAGCTCATATATATCCAGTCAATTTAATTTATATGAAATGATGAGGCAGGCGTAGTCAGCTATCTTCTTCTTCTTAAGCCTTTGGAAGTCCATTGCTGTACATAGACCTTCTCTAAAGATTGCCAGACCAACCTGTTAGAAGTGGCCCGCATCCAAGAATAATAAAATAATAATATAAGGTACTAGAGTATAAAATTAGAAAAGATGTAACATCCTCTATCACTGTTAAGAATTTTATCATTCACGATTATCACTCGTAATTCGTGACTTGTCAGAGAATCTGCAATTTCACGAAGGATTTATAGATATAAAACATACAATTATAACCGCATTATGCTTTTTTTTATTATGGTATCAAATATAATTTATTTATTACCTGCTATTTCAAACGTAAATCAAAACAGCGCCCTCTATAAACTATCGCAAATAATATTACAGTCGGCACTTTTGTATGCAAGGATAGTTATCACAAAAATAAACCAACTGACTATTCTGGTTTAGCGCCATCTAGCCAATTATGCTAGAACTAATTCATTGGAGTTATGCATACGAAATCATAGATGGCGGTGCAATTGCCTTTCCCAAAGAAACTTTTCCCATAGGTACTTTCTCGTGCGAAAGTACTTTTCTCTTTTCTATTTTCTCAGAACCTATTGTACTGTTTCTTATTTATTTTCTTTCGTACCTACAACATTAATTAATTAGTTTTGATCAACTTAGTTCTAATAGAACAATACTGTACTTATAGTTCTTATTGTGTATATCGCTAGTTTTTTATTCGGGTAAAATTGAAAAGTTTAAATTGTGTTTGAGACAGAATTTCACAATTTTATTTATTTGTTTCACTATTTCATATGATTACTTATCTATATAAATATAAAAGCAAAAAAGGTCAATCACTCATCACGAAATTCAAAAACTACAAGTGCTTGGAGTCTCAAATATTGCATGGGAGTTCCTTTTAGGACGTAGGTCCTCACTAAGATGGGATTTTGCGAAATTCAACCCCTAAGGGGGTAAAAAGGGTTGGCAAAGTTTGTACGCGATAAACTCAAAAACTACCGAAGGGATTTCGATGAAATTTGGTATGGAAATAGTTCGAGACCCTGGGAAAGTTTTAAGTTACTTTTTATCCCGGGAAAATGTATAGCGGGACTTTATTTAGGAAAAACTCTTTCGTGCGTGTGAAGTCGCGGGCAAAAGCTAGTCGTTGTATAATATCTAGCTGTATTTGAAATTAGAAAGGCAAATAAATAGTTCTAACCCCATTGATATATAAAAAATAACCCACATTATTTTATGAAAGAGAAGTAGTACATTCATGAATCCTGTAATAACTATTGTTGATATTAGCAATTGAAATCGGATTTATATACGACAATATTTTTATTTTTTTCTCTCTACGCGACGCGACTTTTAAAAGACTTTGCAGCCTTCATAGTCACAGGGCGGGTATAGTATAGCGACTATAGACAATATTTTTTTTTCCATATTAATTTACTGGTCTCTCGTACGCGAGGTTTCGTCTGGGTCTATTTCTACCGCCAAGCAGCTGTGTGTATATTACGGGAAATTATGTGACTTAAAATCTATTGTCTCAGGGTGACGAGCGCAGTGGAGTGCCACGCAGTACGTTGTAATTAAAAGTTCCATATGGTGTTGCTAAATGCAAAAATAAACATTTTCAACATAAAAAAAACGCTTTTGTTATCAGTTGATTGCAGTAAAGTCTAGGAATTTCATTTCGCATTCAGGCTTTCTGACCTGCGAATCGAAACGACTTACGGTAACAACACAATACGATAACTACAATTAACATTTATGACCCGTAGTATTTCCATATTTCATAAACAATTGTGGCAATAAAATTATATATCCAGCTTAAGTTGAACCGTTCAGCGGTGCTTAGTCCACGAAAACCGAGGTCTTCCTTATTTTACCGTGGAAATTTCTGATAAAGATGTATTGGGGTCGTGCCGACATAGCAACACATAATACCAAATAATATTTTCCGCATGAGATTAAAAATTTCTGCAGCTGAGTTATTTGAAAGGTTGTTGGTAGCCAAATCTCACACACCTCTGTGTGCGCAATGTGCTTAAAAAGGGTTACAAAGATTTTTCTTAATTTCTTGCCATATATTAGGTTCTTACATATGAAATTGGCGTTTTGTATGTGAGGAATACAAAGTCGATTTTTTTTTGTCAAATATATTTACCTAATTAATCAAAGTATGCTCCATTGTTGTCTATGCACTTTTGCCATCTCATAGGGAGCTCATTGATCCATTTAGTAAAAAAACCATGGGGGGCGAAAATCAATAAACTCTCTGAAGGCGATTTGGACTGCCACATCAGAGTTGATTTTTTTTCCTTGTAATATGTTATCCAAATTACGGAAAAAAAATGTAATCTGTTGGACCAAGGTCGGGGGAGTATGGTGGATGTTGCAGACATTCCAATTGCAGCTCCTCTAGTTTAGCGGATGTCGGTTGTGCAGTGTGTGTGTTGTCTCAAGCTGTTTTACATTCCCGATTTTGCTTCAAGTAAACTAAAACAGTTTTATCACTCACTCCGAAGCCTGCAGCTAACTCTAAAGTGGTTTGCGATGGATCCGCTTCCACAATAGCCTTTAAATCCTCATTATCCAGATCTTCGGCCGCCCACGGGGCTTGTTTTGAAGGTCGAAATTTCCAGAACGAAAACGTTGGAACAAAAAACGTGACGTGTTTTCTCTTGCGACACCAGCGCCATGCACATCGTTAATCCTTCGAGCTGTTTCTGCAGCACTGGTGCCACGGTGGAACTCATACTCGTAAATATAGCGATATTTCATGTTTTTCACTGTGCGACATGAAAGACGTTTTCGAAACACAAATGTACCAGTTAAATGCATATATAAATTTTAATTTGGAATTTGCGGAGATATTTCTAATCAAAGTGGCTAGTACGAAAAACCGCCATTTTCATATGTAAGGACCTAATACATTATAATAAAAGCCTTTATTGGGTTTTTCTACTCAGTATCAGCCCGAAGTCTGGAATTTGTACCTGAAGTACCGATAGGCTTGCCCCCTATGTGTGTGTGTGTGTGTAATATACAATGTCTGATAATAGTTTTTGGAGAATAAACGAATAGCACTCGATGCGAGGGTCGCTCGCAGCTTAATAAATTTCACCCTCAAACGACCCTCTGTGGCTTTTTGCTATTAAGTCCTGGTTCGACTTTTAAAGGGAATGGGAGTGATATTCGATTTTGAGCATATTGGTATTTAACTGTTGCTTCCTTGGTCTTTCATAAATGGACTGTGGAACGAATCTCGGTTTGATTTCCAAGTCGGGAAATTCTTTATGTAGATTTCGAGCACGAATTGCCCGGTAATGGCTAGTCCATTACCAGTGAGTGTTCACTGGTTCAGTGAGTGGCCAGTCGTAAAAATCAAATCCTTTTTGCCATTCGTCAGGGATAGTACAATTCTGCGTAACTGGCATCTAGGTAAATGCGGTAAAAGGTAAAGAAAAACCGGCGAGAGTTAAAAGTGAATGGGTCACTCATAACTTTGTATTTTATGTTTCGATGTGGCTATTATCGTCAGTTACGCGGTATTTACCAGTACTAGTTCTGCGGTAATGAACTATCCCAGACGACATGCTTTTTTTATCGAAGGCATGGCAATGTCCTCTCTGCGCCCGATGTTAACTGAATAGAAGCCTAAGAAGTTTGTTGCGGCGACTCTACATCGAGGAATAACAAGTGCCGGAAAAAGATTCTTGAAAAGCCGTACAATACACTGCTGTAATTTTAGTTCCAACACGTTACAAAACAATCATTTTACCGATAAAATGATAACCCCATCATCAATAAATTAGTTATGGTCATTTCACAGCATTAGGCACCAAACCCCAGTCCTCGTAAACTAGCTTGAGAACTAATTCGATTCAAGAATTGTACAAATACTAGTGAATGATGTCAGATAAAGGAAGACATTGAAAGGACAGATTTATCATAGTTTTTCCGTCATTACTTTGATATTGTGGATGTTATATCCGGTAGTGATCACTTATCATCAAGTGACCACCTTGCGCGTACTCCCTCCACTAAATGAAAAAGGAATTAGACTATGGAATTTTGTATTTGGTCGGCTTATATGTCGGTTTTATGTGACGAGTCGCATGTACAGAAATCCCGCTTAAAATCCCGCTTAAATGTATAGACCGAGTTACATACATTTTTACACATATTTGGAATATTTGCCTTAGTTTTCATGATCAACCGCCTAACTTATTCAGCAATCCATTGCTATGCGAGGGGTTATTAAAAAAATTGCACAAGTTATTGCTGGACAATGGAATGGAACGCAGGACCAATCGCTACACCAATCGAAAGAATAGTACAATATTTAGCCCCAGTCGTGCAGGCAACAGCGGGTTTTATTATCCGCACTATACCAAACCAGTCCCCGACCTTGACTGTTTTTTGTGGAAATAACGAACTCTCCAATTCCGATGACTGACGCATAAGGTGCTATTATTAGAAATTATACTTTTCGTCATATGGCGTAATCATACTGTCATAAAGGATGACTGTAATGGCCCAATTTTGGATATATTGTCTAAAATCCGAATCAGAAAGTTAGTATCTCACGACAATACTTTCGCAAAAACAATAGTCAAAATATTACAATTGGCAATAAAACAAACTTTCCACAGATTGGTAAACTATACACAGTACAATTATTCCTTGAATGCTCATCCAATAAGTCGGTCTAGAAATCTATGGAGGGAGCCAAAGTTTGGAAGAACTATAATATATTCAGCAGAGAATATTCTGTGGCTTATGATGATGACCTAAATGAATACATAGTGCACTAATATCAAGCACTGTGATACGACGCAGCGGGTGGTATAGCTACTGCACATGATGAGCTTATAACCAATAATTCAATTAAAATATCACAGAAACGAAAATGAGAATCAAACGCATAGCCCAGATGCCACTTACCAATAAATTATGTTAAAATATGAATTAATGAAAACATCCCATCAATATTAATGTTGTTGAGCTTTAAATCGGTAACAGGTTATTAAAGTGTTCCATTTTACTTTTAAATTGTCACTGAATAAATTCAAAAACAATGAACGAGATTTCTCTTTGTATTAATTACCTCTGCGTTATTATTCAACTGGTAATTATTATATTTTTCTGTATTTCTGTGTCATTGTTTTGACTACTTATAATTTAAATGATTCAATTTTCATAAAAGCGTAGGGAATGAAGATAAAATGATTTAAAGCTTTGGAG
Source organism: Sphinx pinastri (assembly GCA_947568825.1). NCBI lineage: Eukaryota > Metazoa > Arthropoda > Insecta > Lepidoptera > Sphingidae > Sphinx > Sphinx pinastri. The sequence continues at coordinate 1,561,229 of OX387614.1, read as the reverse complement.
ATTCTGATATATAGGCATGATGTCACTTATCTTAAAAAATGAAATCTTAAAACAAGTTACATTCAAGTCTGTAGTCGAGTTTCAGATACTGTAATACTTCCACGGTCTGTAATTACCTACTTGACACATGAAGTAGGTAAAATAGATGCTTAGTATTGTGTGTTTTCTGCACAATTAACCACAATTGGTAAAAACAACACACACTGTCATATTTATTATCACTAAAACAATAACAGGATAGTTATAACAATTATTTTTACCTCATCAAAACTAAACTGTAATCTAATTTAATTTACTAATTATTACAATAAAAACATTATTTCATACATATACACTCACGCCCTTTATCCCCGAAGGGGTAGGTGCAATTAATGCACCCACTTTTCGCCGTACGTATTCCGTCCCATGGTATGATAGGGGGCGGGCCTATCGCCATATCGGGCACAAATTTTCGACTCCAGGCTGATACTGGATAGAAAAATACAATATGACCTTGCCCGACCCGGGGATCGAACCCCAGACCTCAGCATTACAGTCGTACTGTTGTAATATGACTACGCCACCGAGGCAGTCGTTGACCGACTCATCTGCCAAAAAAATATTTTTTTATAGCAAACACAGAAAATTGCAGAGAGGAAATCTTACAAAAAAATTAAAATCATACCGGATGCTCAACAGTCCAAAAACAATCAAGTAATGAAGGATTTTTGGACACATCGAGTGAAGAGTAAACATCCTATAACAATGCTGTTAACATTCTAAATCCATAAGTTGTTTGTTTTCCATTAGTGAACGTACTATTTCGAACATGGCTTGAGATCATTGGAACTGTCCTATTTTCCGCTTGTGTCACCTGGTTGCAAGTAACTATTACTTTTGTTACGTAATCACGACTTGGGATGGTTTGTTGAGTATCTTTAGAAATCTTTAAAGACTTTTTGCTAGACAAAAATGAATGCTTAGTATCTTTAGAAATCTTTAAAGACTTTTTGCTAGACAAAAATGAATGACAGTTAAGTCAGGAACAAATGAAGGAGCAAACGAGTATGAATGGTAGATAGTAGGTATTAGGTAGACCATTGTTGACATCCTTCCAATAAAAGCCAAGCTTGGTGCAAGATCATTATAGCCATATAGGGAATTATGATACTCAACAATAAATACATCGCAATAGCGATCACAGAATGGCAGTTTGGTATGTATTTTGTCGTCTCGTAGTATATGAATTGAGTATGTCGTATCGTTATTCAGATAAAAATATTTTCTACAAACGGGACGTGACTGCCACGTCCCGGGCACTGCAGCTAGACTCTACAGGTGTGAAAGATCTTTCACTTGTTGAATCTCACACAAAGAATCCGGATATGCGATTTTAAAAATGATATACAATTTCTATCGGCCATGCATGAGCAATGAGCATCATCGGCACAACAGCTATGTGTAAAGTTCAGAGAGTTGTTTTTAGTGAAGCTTTAAATAAATAAAGAAAATAAAATGGACGTGCTGTAAAGGGAACGAATAAATATATTAGTAGTAAAAAACTACTAATGTAGAAATGCACGATACCTAGTTGGGAATGAAACTGTCTGCCGAGGCGAAAGTCCGCAAGGTTCATAACCCACGGCACACACCATTGACTAGCATGGTAGACTTAAGGCCTAAACCCTCTCTGTAGTAGAGAAGGCCCATCCTCAGCAATGGGCAGTACCTATATAAGGCGTTATAACGTCAGCAAGGCGCCTTACAACACTCGAACCTGATGCAAACACACCTGAGTTATACAAATATTTGTCTTACTGGGGTACCGAACCCGAATACCGTCACATTAAATTAATAAATTAAACGAGTAACCACTGGTTTCTGAAAGGCTAATCAAAGCTTTGTTCAACTAACACCTTTGTCAATTTAACAGCGCTGTCAAATCAATTTAGGCTTCCGAAACATTATTCAGAGAAAAATTTACTAATCTATGATAAATTTGATTTTACATCAACATTATATTTCGTTGGGGCCGCATTCATTACTTTGTTGAGTTTATCGTTCATTAGTTCATTCTCAACTGTTAAAAGGTGCCAATTAGCAGTGTTGCGAACTGGTACCGCCATCAAGTAGCTAGATGAACATTGATAGAAGTAGCTAAATGTTTTTAAGTAAGAAAAGTACTGACATAATAATAATTAATTAATTGACATGTTAGGTTAGGTTTGGCTTTGTATTGTTTATTACCTTTATAAATTATGATTATCTTTTCTATTCTGTGTTGACCTGTCATATTTAAAGCGTTTCATAATATATCTACATTTTTTATTATATTAGACTAGCGTCATATCATTCGACTAAAACTAATTCTGCACAACCCTTAATTTATTCGATTTCGAATTTATTATAATTAGTTTATTGTCTACATCTAATCATTTATGGCAGCATAGCCTTTAACCTTAGCCGGTTACTTATGGAATGAATAAACAAATATGTAGAGCGTTAGCCTGAATAAATTTAGTCACAAATTCCTTTAGTATATATACTAAAGGAATGTAGCTAAATTTCATGAACTAAAAGTTAATTCGCCGATGAGCACCAATTAGTTGACAAAGCATTTGACATATGTTTAATCTATAATCATGACGTAGCAAGCGTTTTAGAAACTGAATATAAAGTTTGACATGCGATTCTGTGATCAACTTTAACAGCTCTGTCAACTGACATGGTGATCAAATCAAAGTAGTTAATTTTAATTTTAGCAACTCAAACGGCACTTGACGAGAGATTTGACCGCGTATTAGTTAATTTGTTCGTTGATCAGCCTTTCAGAAACTGGGCGTAAGTGAACTCCCCTAAACGTTAGCAAGGCAGGTGCGCCGTCGATCTAATCGCCGTTACCCTGTTATTAGCTCATACGATATTAACGACGATAATTAATTTTATTTGAACGGCTTTGCACGTATGTGCTTAGTGAGTTTAATATACATTTTTATCGCGTCCTTGGCCTTGTTGTGGCGTCCACCGTAGACTAGGCGGTTCTGGGTTCGAGAACCATATCTGAAGTATAATTTACTTGATTATAATATATTAATTTCAGTGTCTTCACTTTGCCAAACAAGAGTCGTATATTTCAATCAACAGACTATCAAGCGTCGTGTGCGTAATACGTTATATCGATTTCTAGTTCCAAACAGCAATGTTTATTAGAATTTTGGTGACTAAAGTCGAGTTGAATCAGACTATTTTGCTCGTTCCAGAAAGTTTTGACTCCATATTGACTCGCGAAACTCGGAATTAACTTGAACGTTGGCTAATGTTTTTTTGTCTAATGTTTGATCTACGAAAACAGTTTTCCTGTTCGTCAAACACACAGAATTTTTGCACGTATGTATGATTTATTTTATCTAAAATGTGGAGAATGTTATTTTGAAAAATATTCAATGTTTTATTGTAATAGTTAGTAAATTAAATTAGATTACAGTTTAGTTATGATGAGGTAAAAATGAATGTTAAAAGTGTCCTGTTATTGTTGTAGTAATAATAAACAGTTGGTGTTGTTTTTACCATTGTACAGAAAATATACAATACAAAGCATCCCATACCTATTTTTTTGCGGTTCGATCCGCAAGAAAATATGTTCCGGGATAAGAATCCCGGTTTATTTTTTGCGGAATAAGATGTAGCCTAGGTTCTTCCCAAGGTCTTAAACAATCTCCTTACCAAATTTCATCAAAATCGGTTCAGTGGTTTGGCCGTGACGGCTCCACTCGCGAGAAAAAAAACCCGGGATTTTTGTTTCTCTCCTGGTTTATGTTTTACCGGGATAAAATAGCCTGTGCCCTCCTCTGGATCTCATACTATCTCCATACTTATTTTCTTGCGGTTCTATTAGCAGAAAACGACATTTCGGGATAAAAGTCCCGGTTTGTAATTTCCCGGGATAAAAATCCTATATCCGTCTTTTGGTTCTAAGCTACCTCCCCACCAAGTTTCAGCCAAATCGGTTCAGCCGTTCTTGAGTTATAAATAGTGTAACTAACACGACTTTCTTTTATATATATAAATAGATTTTACGAACTATATGTACGAACTCTACTTAAATCCAATATAGATCTTACTGGATAAACACTTTTCAACATAAAATATAATTTAACATTATAATATACAGCTCACTAATCTTAGAGCCAGTGCCTTATTTAAAGTCATGTATTTACTTAGCTTAGCTACCAATTTTTATTTTAAACAATTTTTTTGCTTCTTCTTTTCTTCGTTATTAATAAATAGGCCCAACACAATAATATCTTTAATAAGCCAATGAATATGTTCGTGCTGTTTGTCATTATTTTATGCCCTTTTCTCAGGTTGAAACGTAAATTAATTAATGCATGACTGTTTTCTCTGGGTGAAGGAAATAAATTTGTTAGAAAAATTGTCGCAGCGAATCCTTTCAAACTGACTTCAAAAAAAAGGACATTCCATGTTCGACTGTATATATATATTTATTTTTATGTATGTTCATTAATGCAGTATTTGTAGTGAATTAAAAATATAACACCACCCTAATGTTATGTTATTAGAAGCCTCTGAAGGAGTTAGGGAGAGGGAAATCAGATGAGGAAAGATTCCAAATTAGTCAATTTTAACTTGAAGGAGTTTTACGGACCAACCAATAATAGTATTATTGGTTGATTAAATCAGTCAAAGTTTCCAACATTAAAATGAGACAAATCTGTAAATTGTCTTTGCTTTGTTGTACTTAGAAAAAGTTCGAGTACTTCGAACGGTAAAACGCATCAACGAAACAATGACGTCATCGATGACACATCGCGAGATATACAGCACATACTCGTTCGAAGAGCATTTGCTCACTGGCCGCTGTACACAGACACAACTGCCGCTAACCCCCGCCCCCGCCCCGCTAACAACGGTCCTCGTACTAGGTCCGTACTATACGTCACGTGAATGGGTGATTGTACGGCGATGCGCCGGCGCATATAGTACCGCAGGGTAGTTTGCTAACAGAGAAATTATTATTTTTGTTATTCCGAATCTCAGATTGAAGAAATTTTGTTTGTTGGTAAAATCATGGTGTGGGTAGTTTGAGCAGGTCAGCTCTACCGTGGCAGAAGTGTTGAAAGTTATTAATGTTTTCTGTTTTTGGTTGATTAATAAGAATTTTGAAAATAAATATTCTATTGTTTCCACCATGTACAGTCATAAGCAAAAGTATCGGTACCCACCAAGGCGGCAGTAACATCGGGGCCAAAGTAAAAGTCAATTTTTTTTGTACCAACCAAATGTTATAATTATCTGGTTAGACGACGGAGTCATAATTATCCAACCATCAATACATTTGCCGAAAAAGGGATGAAAAATTACTCAATGACTCTGCCAACTGCCGCAATAGAATGCCAATACCTTAGAGATGGGAATAGGTACGTATATTGTCAAGTTTTTATACCAGGGCGTGAGCAGAAACCATTCTTATGCTACTAGTCGACATAAGGAAGATTGATATTAGTTTTGACTCTGATTTATGTACTGATTTATATAGATATATCGAGTACCTAATCGATCAATTGAAATTGATGGGGACCTGAAGATGCCCAAGTTGCTGTAAGAAGTACCTACAGAAATAACCGATACGAACCAGCAAGAAGACTGTTAAGCAAATAAGCGCAATACTACAAAAAATTATACATTTTTTTTTTATTGCTTTGAATGACGAGACGAGCATGCCGTTCGCCTGATGGTAAGCGATACGACCACCCATAAACAGTAGCAACACCATCCAGCACCTTGACTGATAAAATACTGAGTGGCATTCCACTGCGCTCGTCATCCTGAGACATAAGATGTTAAGTCTCATTATGTCCAGTAGTTATACTGGCTGCAATATCCTTCAAACCGAAACACAACAGTGCATGCACACTGTTGCTTGGCGGTAGAAATAGACATTGCAGTGGTACCCACCCAGACGGCCTCTTACATAATGAGAGACCTACCACCAGTAAATAATACCAATATAATACATCTGTGCATAATACCAATGTTTTATAAAGATAAATTTTGACTAGATAAAACTACTCGTATATTTCCGGCAACATCACGACTGAGACGTTCCTATATTCGTTAAATAGAATAGCAGCAATATTACTTCGTCTTTGTCATTTTGTGCATGACGTCAGAGACGTGTCATTTGTTTTTAAGATTGCGTATCTATGACAGTTGTATTTCAATTCGCATATATTTTTAAATTAATTGGTACTAGAGAAATCCATACATATAAGACAGGTTAGAATATCTGTCTGTAATTTGGAAAAAAACTTAAATTTTATGTTTTTTTTGCATCTTCAATTTAGCTGTCAACGTTAATTTTGTAAAATGGTTTACCCATGACGGGACTTTTGTGAGCACGTAGCATTCTTTTCTAGATAAAATATAAACTATCAAAGAAATTAAAAGGGCTCATAAATCAAAAACATAATTATTATATTAATATTGAACCAAACGGCTTTTCCTTTATCATAATGTTTTAAGCTGCCACACATCAGCGAAAAAAATACACGGTTGTAGCCGGCGGCGAATAGCTAGTTATTATCGAAGGCATCATGAATTTTAATAAGGCCTGCTTTACACTCACAAGATAATGTTTACAATCTCTCTACGAAAATCAATTTACTACATTTTCAACTTTTAATAAGACTAAGTTAAGTAATATGAATAAGATACATATTATATTAATTTTAATGTAAATGATTATAATTGCACGCTAAGGCATAAATACCACATAGTACACAATAAAAGGGAACGTGTAACATGTTCGCATTCGATTTGGCAAAAAAGAAAAACGATGTTCGAGGAATGTTGCGAAGTGCTGTCACCAACCCACGAAACTATTAATGCCCGCACTTTGCGATTTTTGTTTAGTTTTGTGTCGTGACTGGGGAACCCGCTTTATATTCAGGAGTAGCCATTAGAGTTTTTAGCGCTCTTTAATTTTTGACAGCATCCGTGATGCAGTGGGCGATTAGCCGGCTGAAACAAGATACCGTAGATTCGATTCCCGCACTAAGAATTAATATTTGTGTGATTTATGATTGATGAATATTAATTTAATTGTAATTTAATAATTGCGAGACTGAAAGTCCATCGTGTGGCTTATTCTTAGTTCCTGATAATTTATTATCCCCTTGTTTGAATTTAATTATGTTTTATGCGTTAGATTCCGTATAGCTACGAAATGGTACAATTTTAATTTCATTGGTATGGGACCTTGGACTTTGAAGATGCAGAAGGGAAGTTCTCGAAATCAAATAGTATCACTATTTTTCGTTATGTATTGGGATTAGTTGGGTCTTGTTATTTTTTGTTAGTAATAAATAGATATTACCAATAAAAGTTAGAGTTCCAGAAATCCAGCTTTTTAGCAAACAGGTCCTGGTGGAATATTATACGTGACCGCGAATAACATACTTTATTTACAATTTTTAAAATAATTATCAAAACCGGTGGGTAAATGTGGAATATATGACTGAAATCGGTCACCTTTATACATACTAGTGGCACAAAAATGATTACTATTCACCCCCTGGTATAAAAACTTGATGATATATACACCTATTTCAATCTCGAAGGTATGGGTATTCTGTTATGATAGTTGGAAGACTCATTGAGTAATTTTTCATCCCTTTTTCGGCAAATGTATTGATGTTTAGATAATTATGACTCCGTCGTGTAACCAGATAATTACAACATTTGGTTGGTACAAATATTTTGAACTATCGATGGTGTAGATGTTATTTCCGTGCTGTCAACGTATATATATTTATGCTTATGACTGTACATGGTTCCCACTGTTCAAATGAGATATTAAATTTACATTGTGTACTTTCTGAGTAGCAAAATTTAAAATCAATAAATGTGGGCATTTCTACTGAATAGAGACGTGTATTCATTTTTCGAAATTGTCAGATTCAAATTATAACCAATTTTAATACCAACTTCTGCTGTCATCCTATTGCTACTGAAATATTTATTCAGCAGCAGACTGAGCAGTGCTACAGGGAGATTTGCACGTCTTGGTACACATTTAAAAATATTAAATATCGACATGACACTAGGCATCGAATATAATCACCTCTACTCCAAGCGACATCTGGTGAGCTTAATCTTGACCTCATTAGTTTTCAGATCGGTCCTGGAACAGCTACAAGTGGTAAATGCTACAGCTTCCAGCTCTCAGGCGCCTGCAGGACGTATATACCTTGGGCTGAGTGCGCTATGACATCTGACATAATACTCTGAGCTATTTATGGCCTACCAGGAATATATTACTAATTTGAGCTCTGATGTGATATCCTGTCTAGATTGATAGGATAAAACTAAATATTATGATAATGATAAAATTCTTTATTGGAACCGAAACTGGAAAAGCTTAATTCCTTTTTTAATCAATCCCTTCGCAAAACGACGTTATTATTAATATTAATAACAATATATTACAGGTAACAAAACTAGAACTGAGTATGGATGAATGAATATTGTGAGTAAACAATACATTGCATGTTCTATAAGATAATATTAACTGGCAAATTCTCACTTGAGAGAACTACTAACATTGACAATTACACTGTTAGCCCGTTTCATAGAAACGTACCAAATTTAATTATCTATTATTTGCGAAATGTTGCTTTCCCGCTACTCTGTTCAATATACAGGCAGTTGTTTTACACCCGAAGCTTGGTTCTAGGAAATGTACTAATTGTAAATGACCATCAAACACGGACATTGGTCCAATTATTTTACGGTATTCGAATGCTTCATTAGTTTCATCTCATCCGTATATTCTTTTTATTAATTAATGTAATTACTAATTAATTATAATATTATTCAAATTTATCCATTAAGGTTAGCGTGATTTCTACAATCGTCAAGAAGCAAGTCACTTGTACAAATTATTTTAATACTACTTACCTGAAATCCACTTCAATATACTAGACGGGTATGAGTGTATTGTGGTTATTAATTAATACTGCGTCAAGTTAATATCCAGTCGGGTGCGACTCACCACAGATTACCTGATTGTTGTCCAATTATGAAGTTGGGTTGTGACCACACCAACCGGTTACACAGCAAAGTGTATATATATTATATGCTGTGATCGATCTTGAGTTATTTTAGCTAAACTGGCTTATTGGAGTTACTGTGTCAAATATACGACATATTAAACGTCCGAGATCCGACATAATTACGTAATTGTCAGCTTAAATTTGAAGTAACTGAGATTTTCGTTGATTGTACTATTTTCTTTGACTGCCTCGGTGGCGTAGTTGTATTACGGTACGACTGCAAGGCTGAGGTCTCGGGTTCGATCCCCGGGTCGGGCAAAGTGATATTGGATTTTTCTATTCAGTATCAGCCCGGAGTCTGAAATTTGTGCCCGGTATGGCGATAGGCTCGCCCCCTATCACATCATGGGACGGAATACGCTTGGCGAAAAGTGAGTGCACTAGTTGCGCCTCTGCCTACCCCTTCGGGGATAAAAGGCGTGAGCATGCGTACTATTTTCTTTTATGCTTTAGTAAGAAAATTAGTGTATTGTTTATCAATTATCGTTCACTTTAACGGTGAAGGAAAACATCGTGAGGAAACCTACATACCTGAGAGTTCTCCATAAGAATTTCGAGGGTATGTGAAGTCTGCGAACCCGCACTAGGCCAGCGTGGTGGACTAAGGCCTAAATCTTCTCAGTAGTAGAAGAGGCCCGTGCTCAGCAGTGGGCAGTATATAATACAGGGCTGGTTGCATTGGTTGCAAGAAAATTTGTTAGCGGTCCACTTGATGGTAAGCAGCTCCTGCCTCTGGATTTTGCAATGCCAGGGACACAGCAAGCCACTATCTACCAAGATTACAATGCCTTATTGCTTAATATATTAAATATAATAATAATGTAGCCTCCAAACTTTCAACCAGTGCATTGAGTGATTTATTTTTGTCCTGCACATCAAATCTGGATGGTTTTTTTTCAGCAACGAATACAGACAGATGCTCAGTTATACTCAACCTGCATAGCGATTCCGTTGCAGCTGTATGTACTATGGCCTAGTTTTCGTTTAAATTGTTTCGCCCGAGACTAGAAATACAAACTGCACTAGACCTGCCATAACTGAAATGTTAATATTGTCCACATCAGACTGAGCTGTAGTAATTGCGGTTGTATTTTAGCCGAGAAGGGATAGGTCGAAGTAAGTAACGCTCCACGCCGTCTATCTGTCCCATGATGTGATAGTATTCCTATGTAAGGAACAAATCAATTCATTGCCTCTAATATTATAAACGGTCATTGAATGTAGAATACTCTACAAGCCACGAAGCTTACAATAATTGTTTAAGTTCGAAATTAAGTTGTGTAACCGATATATCAAAAATAACGTGGATTTCTCGTAGACAGGTGTCTTTTTATTCTGTATCATTTTAGTCAAGTTAAACTGTTATTTTTAAATTTATATATACTAACATTATACAGAGGAAAGTTTGTGAGTTTATACGCAGGTTTGTAGGAAGAAATCTTTGGTTCTAATGAAACAATTTGAATTTTTTGAGTAATAGGAAGCTACATTTCTAGTACTATATGCTACTTTTTGTCCTAGGAAAATATAAAGTGAAACATGTATTCCGGATTTTTTTTTCACGCGGTTGAAGCCGCGGGCTAAAGCTAGTATCTAATATTATGCTATTTGAAATCTAGCATCTTAGTGCATATTATAGTCCTTTACAATGTAAAGCTCTACTAAATATTAAAGTAGTCCAAATAAGTTATGACGCACAGACCATCTCACGAGACTATAATGCAAGCAATTTAAGTACAGATCTATATTGTCCAAAGTGGAGCATTTGATACATGGTCGAATTGTTATACTACATAGGACAGTTTAGTATTATCACTTATCTATGAACTATCTTGGTAGGTCTCTCATATGTAAGAGTCCGTCTGGGTGGGTACCACCGCAATGTCTATTTCTACCGCCGTGTGCAATGTATGCACTGTTGTGTTTCGGTTTGAAGGACATTATAATAGAGAAACGTATCGAACTTACGTTCGATACGTTTCTTTGTTTTTTTACATTATTTTTTACATTTACATTATAGCCAGTGTAACTACTAGACATAATGAGACTTAACATCTTATGTCTCAGGATGACGAGCGCAGTGGAATGCCACATAGTATTTTGTAACTCAAAGTGCTGGATGGTGTTGCTACTGTTTATGGGTGGTCGTGTCGCTTACCATCAGGCGAACGGCATGCTCGTCTCGTCATTCAATCCAATAAAAAGATAAAATAAAAATGAACATTGTTACTGAAGTGGTTAGCGTGTTTAATAAGCTTGTATATTAGGCTAGATGGTCCCGTTAAGATAAATCTTAAAACGCTACTGTGGTCCTGTTTCACAACTTTTAACTAAATGCTCTCGTCACATAAATAAGCCGACCAAAAACAAAAGGCACACTCTAATCTATGCTCCCAAATAAATTGTAATAAAATTAGTACTATGTACATAATAGCTGTTTAATAAGATAACTCACACACACACACATACTCACGCCTTTTATCCCCGCAGGGGTAGGCAGAGGCGCAACTAGTGCACCCTCATTTCGCCGTGCGTATTCCGTCCCATGATGCAGTAGGGGGTGAGCCTATCGCAATACCCGGCACAAATTCCTGGCTCCGGGCAAATACTGATTAGAAAAACCCAATATCACTTTGCCCGATCCGGGGATCGAACCCGAGACCTCAGCATCGCCGTACGTACGTCGTAGTCGTACCGTCATACAACTACGACACCGAGGGAGTCATACGATAACTTTCAAATAAAATTTACATAAAACTTTTGAAGCTGACCCTAAGAAAAATACCTATCTGGCTAATAAGGAGACGTGCAGACGCTCTCCCTGTTGCACCAGATAGAACCAAACTGGTAATAGTATTTTTACCTTCTTATACCAGGATCATCGCAACACGTTCAAGCATGTTCAGAGTCGTATATTTGAAATTAGAATAATTAATTACGGTCTCATCCTCAACCAAAAGGGTCTAAAATTCCAACCAAGACAGTTAATATACAGTGTCATTTTTATATTGCGTTACTAAATGAAACCACATATTCGGCTTTACCTCTGCTTACATCGTGCCAAAAATCATCTATGAATAACGAATACTTTCGCCGAAAATGCCGGTTGTAGTTTTCCAATCTTTTGATCATTTTGTAGTTTAGTGCGAATATGTTGTGTGCGTAAGTTTATTTCTGACTGAAAGTGTAATGTTGCTGCTGCGACGAATTCTTCTAGAGCAGTCATAGTGGCATTAGGGTGTGAAAACTTAAAGTTACTTTTTATTGATATTTATTTTGTTCTAAACTTACACTTTTTTACTTTACATCTATGGTTAAAATAACATAATGGAAAGCGTTATTTTCAACGAGATAAGTATGTGGTTTCATTCATTAACGCAATGTCAAAATGACCCTGTATATTTGGATAGAACTCCTAAGAACTAGCCTTTTACAATAAATCGTTTAATTTTAAAGAACACCCATTTTGAGATTTATGTAATTTTAATTTGCTTAAAAACTACACTTAATAGTACATTTTTAAAAAAGTTAGTTTTAAATGGAGGGGTCTAAAATATTATTTTTAATGGATCTCAGATCCATATTTTGCCCCTTTAATATCCCTAAAGTTAAGGCATGGTTAGATTTTGAGGCCCAGCGACCATATAAAAAGCGGACATCTCCCTTACAATAAATACAGTTTCAAAATAACGTATGAATGCACATATAAACTAATGGAACTTCGCGGAATATGCACACAGCCTTACCCGATAACAATATGAAGCTCAATTACGTATTAAGTGATTAGTTATTAGTGTAGACGTCCACAACGCCAATTATCGGTGTTCAATTACACAGGTACATTGCACATTACCGCCGCGCGGGGATGTAATCATCTTGTTGAGTGTCATCGGTAAAGTAGATTCTTTCTTGAGTGACGTGGGAATGACGGTTAACCTTGCAGGAATATGGTTTTCTAGGTTGGTAGTTATGTTAAAGAGTATACGCTTGCGGTAGGTCGTAGATACGTGTTCGTTTAAGTTACATTGATTTAACTCTAAAGTGAAGGTAAATTTAAGAGTAAAATTTAAGACCGTCAGTCTGCCCACGATCATGAATATTACCACTGGTAGAGCATTATTCTGCAGACTCGCAATTCGAAGCTCAGTGTTGCTTCTTTTTTCCACAGCGTTGACTAGGCAAGTGACTTGCCGCGTCAGTAAATAAAAATACATATTTTAGACATTGATATTAAACTATTAACGGATTTTATCGCGGTTTTTTATTATATTTTTGTCCCGACGTTTCGAAGGCTTTGCAGCGCTTCGTGGTCACGAAGCCTTCTAAACGTCGTGAGGAAAATAAAATCAACATTATAAAATTCGCATAAACATAAGGAATCATTATACATATTGTAGATTTTTTTTAGATACAAGATTATGTAAATCCGATTGTTGTACCACTATAAGTAAACAAAAATATATCCAGCCGGTCCTTTGGAAATCATCATCATCACCATCATCAGCCACGATATCTACTGCTGTAAATAGGCCTCCCTAAAGATTTCTAGACGGACTCGTCATAAGCGCCCTGCATCCAGCGTGTTCCTGTAACCTTTATTAGTAAATGGGTGGATTGAAATGCAGTCATTTCAGACCACCCATTCCTGAAGTACAATTATAAAATCCTTGTAATTAATAAAAAAACCTAAAAGATAAGCGCAGAACTAAAATCCACGTGTTTTAAAACCAACAATTATTTTTCTCTCCTATATCCTACAGACAAGATTTTTTTCCTTTGATCTGGCTTTTTAATCCTTTACAGATACTGAAACAGAAACTATGCATGCAAAGCTTTAAGTCAAAGCGTAAAATTGATTGCACACTCTGTAAAAATAAGCAAACAAAAAAATACAAGTGCGATTGAAACTCCCTCAGTGAAGGTTCCGTATTCGAAACATTATTCTTCGTTAGCGATATAACATCGATGACATCGATTTATTAAGTATATAAGCTTATTTGTTTAGTTTCCTCCTCCGCGCATCGTTTTCCTCATTACTGAGAATTGTGATCGCTTGAAAATGGAGTAATCATTGATTGATTGAGTTGTATTATAATATTACACTTACCTTGCTTTCATCATCATCATCAGCCACATGACGTCCACTGCTGAACATAGGCCTCCCCTAAAGATTTCCAGACGGACCTGTCAAAAGCGGCCTGCATCCAGCGTGTTCCGACCTTTATCAAGTCGTCTGTCCACCTTGCAGGTTATAATAGTTATAATTAATTTCATTTCTCTACATTCGTTGAGTCCATTTCACATAGCTTTATATATTTTGAGTTTTACGCCGTAAAATTTTCTTTGTTAAAATTACAGCCTATTATCTAAATATTTAACGACATTGCGTTTAATTATAATTAACGACTGGCAGAACGACAGCTAGACAGACGAACGGAGTCCTTAAAATCTATACTAATATTATAAAGCTGAAGAGTTTGTTTGTTTGTTTAGTTGAACGCGCTAATCTCAGGAACTACGGGACCGATTGTGAAAATTCTTTCACTAATGGGAAGCTACATTACTCCTGAGTGCTACAAGTTACTTCTTATCTGGGGAAAATATTTTTATCCGGGAAAATATTTTTCAAGTGGGCGGAGCCGTGAGCATCACCTAGTAGAAAAATAAATAAATTAACATTATAACACTCTTCGAAAAACAAAATATAATAACATTAAAATAACTATGTTTTGCTTTATTACTCTTTATATTCCATAAACCAACATTAATACAAAGTTGGCAATGGCGTTTGATCTACAAAGTGTCCTGTAGAGCGCCGCGTCTCTAAGCCGGTATAGGTTTCAAAGCCTTAACAGTACAAGCCAATTTATTTTATTACTCCACCAGTCATAGTGCTTTTCAAGCGACGCACTGGCGGACATCTGGCGTGTTCATTTGAAGGTCCTGGAGATAAGCCAAGGTGCAGATGGACACCAAATTGGGCATGTAACATGTCGATAGGTAAAGGTACTATCAAATTTCAATAGGAATGAATAATACTACTTTCGAAAAGTGGGGCTACATTTCGTAATCATATTTATTTTTACCACACATTTAATTTTATAAAATGTAAAATAATCCATTATTATTTATAAGACACTATATTTCATACATTTTAGTATCTGATATTGTGTGATATGAGTGTAATTACATTTTAAAATATGGCGCCCTGCAGTTACAGTTACCCTTTAGCTAAAGTTTTAAACATAATGCCTAAGTGTTAACAAAATCGAAATAAAACTAGTTTACGGATATTATCAAAATGTGTCGCGTATCCCAGAATAGTTCCCTTGCGACAGGGTAAATTGAGCGCTTGTCTCTTTGATCACACCACCCGCAGACCTAAAATCAAAACCTTCGCCGATGCGTGAAACCACAGATTAGATGTAACAAGGAATAGACATCGCAAGATTTTAATATTAATATACTGATATGAAGGCAATAATGGTTAATCTGTGTAACAATACGTGAAGGAAATACTTTGTATCCTTTTAAGCATATTCCGCGCATGGAGGAGCGTCATATTTGGCGTAATTAAAGTTCATTTTATTGAGAAGGGGTGCAGAAAATAAAATGTATATATAATCATAAGTGTTACAAATAAATTGAATTCTATGGTCGAATTTCGACAACTGGACGACTACTACTACTTTCTCGTTCCATCGTCATATATTTACTACATGCCGCGGACTTATCGACCGTCTTAAAAAAAATATTATTTTGTAAAACTACTTAAGTTATTAATTAATTACACCAATAAATTTATTTTCCTGTTATTTAAATAATATATATTATTTTTAAATGGCCATCATTTTATTACACTTTAGACATAAATTCTGTCGATTCGCCAATTTAAGAATCCCAAAACCAGTTGAGATTCATTCTTCAACGTTGTTTTTATATATTTTTATTCACTACTTCGAAATTTAAATTTTAAACGCATCGAATGCCGATTCGTCGCGATAAATATAATATGGTACTCTATTATCACTTAGTTTAATTAGGTTTTTGTGCAACTACGGTGGAGTAATAATAATGAATTCTACTATATGTCATGGTATACCGGGGTGATAAGTCTGCGTAAACCTTTAAACCATTTTCAAAGTAAACACTAAAATCGACTTAGCAGTGCTGACTCGACGTAGTTAGTTGGGTAGCATTTAGCCAAACTGTATCGTGTTAGTTAAATTTTGCTGCTCAACTTTAATTTAGTCAAATATAGTTTGATAACTACAATGAGATTAAAGTGTTTCCTCTTCAAGTGATAACACGGGGATTCTGAATGTAGCAGTCATTAAGCTAAGTAGAAGATTTGGCCAGGGTTGAAAATAAGGAAGTTAATAACAAAAATAAGGAAGAAGTCTACATATATCTACTTGAAATTGTACATAATATTTCTATGATAACATTATAAGGAAAGGAAGAAAATTATAATAATAATATGCAGCAGCACATATTGTAACAAAGGATTGCGGGTACGCACCGGTAAAAACTGTAAAAAACGGTATGGTACGTAAACCGGCAGGGACGGTTCCGCGAAGCTATATTAGTGCAACAATATTATAGCCTGGGGCCGTCCCGTATGCGCCAAAGAAGGCCACCGCGGGTTTTAGTTGGTATGCCGGTATAGGGTGTACATAGAGTTAGGGACTCGGTCCAGAGTGCCTACTTCGTAAAACGAACGTCGAAACGTCGGTCCGAAACGAAGAAACGACGAACTTCGGATTTAACCTTACTACCAAATTACTTCGGATCCGTCACCGTTACTTTCGAACCCATAAACAATCGTTCGAATGAACATATTGTGTCGGATTAGAGATGTATATCTTCAAAAACCGTAAATTTTTTCCTATTAGTACATTCTTGTGAAAAAAACGTATAATTTGGATGTCTAATTAGGTTTTCTGTAATATATCTATTATTTTATAACTCTAATTAATTAATAGTTACAAAATAACAAATATTTTTGCTGATTTTACATTTTACGGTTTTATTGCATTGTGTTTAATCTGTGGAATATTAGCATTTTTGACAGACGTTGACAAGTTGACTCGAGAAAAACTATATTGGTAAGATTATTATTGAAATGTTATTTACTCGCTTTAAAGTTTAAACGAATGATCTTTTGCATTGCAAAGGCAGAAATTGTGTAACAAAATGAAATTTCTGTGATTTGAACTAACTATTACAAAAATCATCATTACTTCAAATTAACGTATAATGTTTTTGACTATTTTTCAAAACATTTCAGCTCAAGGTGATTGCCCATAAGCGTGCAGATCGAGGCGCTTTTAGAATTCATGACAGAAAATCCCAATCTCGCTCACGGGCTAGTGCATAGCCTGGAGGGGCCGGGTGGGCTAAAAATGTATTAATAGTATGAGGGGTGCAATGAAAACGGTGCAGCAATGGAAGAAGCTAGAAGAGTAAGAGAGAGAGTTGGCAATGAATGGAGTGAAAATAAATTTGATTAAAAAAGTTGGTATTCATTTAACGTGTGTTTTATTATGGCTATATGGCTGCAGTCAATGCACCCACATATGCCTGGAATCCCATTTTTTTAAAGAATCTAAAATTATTAATGGCTTGTTTCACATAGCATCACGCCTTTACCTTTTCAGGGTTAGGCAGAGGTGTATCACACCCACATTTCGCCATCTATGTTAGGTCCCATGTAATAAGAGGCAAGCCTATTGCCATTTACCGTGCACATTTTCAGACTTCGGGCTGATGCTGAGTAACCCAATATCACTTTTCCCAATCCGGAAATCAAACCCGAGACCTCAGCACTGCAGTCGTACCGTAATACAACTATACCACCGAGGCAGTCAATGGCTTGTTTTTAACCCGAGTAAATAAAGTGTTTGAATATATTTTATAGTAAAGGCTTATGCTAGATGAATGATTAATGTTTTGCTCATTGTTCTTTTATAAGAGTCTACTGAGAGCAAACCTTCTTTTATAAAGCTGATTGAACGCCTCAGTGACTTGCCTGAGGCACTTTGAAACAGTTTGCTGGGTCATAGACCTATCTATACTTAGTCCTACTGCTCCCTGATAACTACCCCTGGCATAAAAAAATTGCGGAGTCAAAATCTAAAATTATCAAACTAATATAGGACCTTTTAGTATACAATGCATCTAATAACAAAACAAGATAAGATTATATAGGCGTTAAGACTTTTACTACCAGCTAGGTACTTGAAAAAGGTAGAAAGTAACATAAAATAAAATAAAAATAAATTTATTCTGTAGTAAGCTACAGAATAAACTTATGGTGGGATCAATTATTTTTTGGAGGAAGCAGTGGAACTATGTCCTCGTACATGATTTCAAAAAGGGATGGTGAAACCGTATAAATTCTATAAAATTCCATGTTTGGAATATTGCATTGAACGAAGGTTTCACGCAGTTGGAGACGCTTCCGAATTCGCTTAGCACTCATACAGACGGAATCGAACCATTTTAAAACCTCTGAAGACCAAACGAATATCAAACGAAAGGTTTAGAGCTTTCGTCAAATTGAGGCTAAGATCCGAACGAAGAAACGATGTATTTTACGTCAAATTGGTTTTCAAAGTAGGGTCAACGAAAGTAAAAATGTCATTAGTGTCAAAATCCGAACATCGAATCCGTCGTCGAATCCGTCATCGGATCCGTAACACTTCGTAGTAAGAAAACGTACGATCCGTCACCCGAAACTACGGATTTCGTTTTACAAAGTAGGCACTCAGGTAGCGAACGACAAAAGCAGTAGGTTTTTTAACTACCCAGAGCTACAAAAAGCAGTATTGCATAACATACTTTCATGCTATTCTCAAAATGTATAATTACTAGCTAGAATTTATTTTAAAATTAAACATTAAAAAAACAGAAAAATACAAAAGTATATTTATACGCGACCCTCATACAAGAGTGCTATGTGTAATTTTATTTAATTTTTTAGTCCAAAACAGTAAATGTAATTGAAATATCTAAATGTTTGCAGATAATATTCTGTACATTTCCATATTTCAACTTGCAATATCCTTTACCGGGAAGTCTTGAATTCAACGCGTACAGCTTGCAGGCTACGAGTCGTAATAAATGGAAAACTGAACCGTTATTTTCTTCAGTTTATTACAAGACATTTATTGCAAAAGAGAAGTTCATTGAGATTTAATTAGCTTCCATTAAAACTAAAGAAATGAAAGTGTTGCAGTTTCTTTTTACTTCTTCCTTATTGGTTTATTTTCATTTGCACAGGGTTTTTGATTTAGTTGAAAAAATATTATAAACATTTAGTAGTTGAGTTAAGAGCAATCTTCGTGGCAGATGCCTGATTAAGTGTCTGAATAATAATAAAATGACACATCTTTATAATAATCAGTCTAATTAATAACAGGAGTTAAGTCTCACGACGCGACGTCCAGTATTATATAAGCTATAATGTCCAATAATACAACAATACGGACATATTGGTCGATAACAGAAACAGAGAGAGCATACTGTAGGGATTTTCTTACACGAGAACTGCTATGGCATAAAAAGCACGAAAGTAAGATTAAAGCAGTGGAAATTAGAGCGTTAAGAAGCATGTGTGGGGTGACTGTGTGTGATAGAGTGCGGAATACTATGGTGATGGACATATGTGGAGTGACAGAGGATGTAGTGACCAAAATTGAGAAGGGTATGCTAAGGTGGTTTGGGCATCTGGAAAGGATGGATGATAGGAGAATGACAAAGAGGATATATAAGGCGAGTGTGGATGGAAGGGCCGGCAGGGGTCGACCGCACAGAACTTTCGAATGTCAGCTATCTGACATTCTAAGTAAGGGCCAGGTCAAAAGTACCCTGAACCGGCGGGAGTGCATGAAAAGATTGATGAAGGTAGAGGAAGCGAAAGTAGTGTGCCAGAATCGAGCAAAGTGGCAATCCATGGTCTCTGCCTACCCCTATGGGATAGAGGCGTGATACTATGTATGTATGTATGTGTAGAATTGCTACCTACTGTACAGCAACGTGTTGCTGAAGAGATTTTTTTTACATAGCATGACACCCCAAATGAGTGTACAACAGTACCAATGTAACATTGAGCGGAACTATGTATTAATTACTAACCATGGAGAAGGTGTAGGAGTGCCATACCGTATGACACTATCGAGGAGAGTTAAGGCTTAAAAGGGCTACAGCTTCTTAATAGTAGAGGAGGAACGTGACACGCAGTGGAATACAGTACGTATTAAAATAGCATAATATTTTTTTTTATTGCTTTGAATGACGAGACGAGCATGCCGTTCGCCTGATGGTAAGCGATACGACCACCCATAAACAGTAGCAACACCATCCAGCACCTTGAGTTACAAAGTACTGTGTGGCATTCTACTGCGCTCGTCATCCTGAGACATAAGATGTTAAGTCTCATTAAGTCCAGTAGTTACACTGGCTACAATGTCCTTCAAACCGAAACACAACAGTGCATGCACACTGCTGCTTGGCGGTAGAAATAGACATTGCGGTGGTACCCACCCAGACGGACTCTTACATATGAGAGACCTACCACCAGTAAACATAAAAAATAAAACTTGCTATGAATATTGCGTTAATATTTTTCCCAACGCGAGCGCTGCCAGGAAATCTATCAAATCACATCATGCTACAGTCGCTTTACTGTGACATTAGTCGATGAATAACTAAATTGGGCAATCTTCGAAACTTCTCAAAAACAGCTCGATTTTTTTTAAATCCTTGTATTTTTTATATATTTTAAAATCAGAAACTGTTAACTATTTATATTGTACTAGGTGTTGCTCGCGAGTTCGCCCGCGTGAAAAGCTTTTCCCGATACAACAGTTCCGAAAACATAGTCCGACGCCAGCGCCATCTACTTAAAGAATCAGATAAAAAATATTCATTATTTCCCATGGGATCAAATTACCGGGGTAATGTTTATCTAGAACATGATTTACCCGTGTGCCAAATTTAAGACAAAACCGTTTAATAGTTTCTGCATTTACTTCTACCAAACTTCCAAAAAAAATTACAAACTATCGCATTTATAATATTAGTAAGATACAGGTGGATTTTTGAGATTTGACAGTAAGGGTAGCTACCATACCCCCTGTAGCTGCAAAAAAACTTTTAGAGGAGATTTCAATCATTTTTGGAAACACCAGCATTCACTGATTTTAAAAAAATCACAGTCAGCAAAAAAGGGGCAATTTGTGCAAAAACTTTTTTGATGCCAATCGATCTTGTTGCTTATAGTCTAATGCTTGGTGACAAATCTGCATATCATGACCTTTCGTTTAAAAAAAAATGGTTGGATAGAATAGCCGGACGGATTTGTTATAGATTTATAATTATTTCCCCGTTTCAAAAGGTTCGTGACTTAAAATAATATTAAAAATACAGCCATTTAAAATAATACATCAAAATCGGAGCTCTTTCTGAGGACATCCGAGTAAAATGCTTATTGACACCACTTCACTGACATGTCGACTTTGTTATTTGAGCCAAAAATGCATACTAAGCTATTTCCTGAAATACCTTTACGCTTGAATCTGTAAATTCTAAACAAAACATATAAAAAAAAACAAAACAAAACAGCCTCCGATAGATTCAATCTCTGTTGTTTGAAGTTTATCAAAGCTTTCTTAGCAAACATCAGCTAGCCGGGAATGCTTTTATCGTAATTATATTGACTACGGCAGGAGTCTCTTGGTTTTCTAATAAATTGAATATAAACTGAACATTCTATTATTTTCAAAGTTTATTTTCTATACCTCAGGATAAACGAGGATGGATGCTCTTCGTCGGAAGCGATTTATATTTTATCGGGACCGATTCTTGACAGTGACTTTGGTGTATAAATAATTTTGTTATACCAAAACCATTTTCATTTGGTCGTGTAAACTATTTTTATTGAGAACCGAGTTTTGGTAAGTATATAATGGCAATCAATTATTTTAGATAACTTTTATAACAGTACATGCAATAAAGCTTAGTTGCTAATCGAATCGAAATTGCAGCAGCAAAGAAAACAAATTCAAAATTTTCTGTTGATTACTTTATCATATTAAATAAACAAGGCTCTACAATATGAGATTTCTATTTTTGCAAATTTCGCCTCGCAATACGTAAATTAAGCTATACATGTTTTCACGAATTGCACGAAGCGAATGCAACCAAGTAACGTTGGTCAAGTAAGGTTTTAAAGATGCGTCATTTGTTACTCAATTTCGATTGGCTCGGTTGGCTCAACAACAGGCTCAACAACAACGTAGAATCCTATCAATTCATTCATACTGATAATAACTGTCAAAATTTAATTGAATTGATTTTACATTCGCTAACTTCTGACAACTATACCACCCCATCACACAAATTTCGGCCACCGGGGACTGCCCCGGAGAGAGCGTGTATAGTGATACACGCTCCAGTACACAGGATGCGACGTAGCATATCATTCGTGCAACTCGTTAAAACTTATATAGTGTAAAATTAGGAAATTAGCCGAGCCGCCGTGCGGCAACATGCGGGTTGTTACAAACTTATCATGAAATGCGATAGAAGGGTTTGGAGGAAATTAATTGTGATTTTCTTTCGAGTTTGCCGAAGTGAAGTAGAAAGAAATAGAGCAGCAGGAGATGGTAATGCCTTGATGATCGTGATAACATCCTGTCTATTATCGCTTATGTAATTTGTTAATATGTGTTGAAAGTTTTAGTCAGTATTTCAACATATAATTTATTTTGTTAACTCTTTCTATTATTGAATTTAAACGTAAACTATTTTATTACTTTTAAGGGCGGTTTCACAGGTTTCCAGTAAATTTTATTTGACAATTATCGCATTAAACATCTAATGTAGATATTACTCATTTAATGAAAATTGATTTGGGAGCATAGATTAGAGTGGAACTTTTGTATTTGGTCGGCTTACACATCTATGTGACGAGTAGTATTTATAAGCAAGCGGTGAAATCCGCCATTCGTCGTATAATTTGATTGTGAACAAAACTGATTAAAAATCTTCGCTGATAAATAACTTACTTCTAACGAATATTAACTATTTTGCGTTTGAAACAACCGAACACAAACATCAAAATTCAGGAGTTTGGCGCTCTCGGAGTGAAAAGTTTTATATTGACTACCTACATTGTTGAGTAGGTAGGAGAATAAGTTACATGTGAGTGCTACACGATTAATATAGGGCAAAATTCACTCTGGAAAATATGCTGCTAAATATTTTTCTCTCTTATTCATTTTAGTCATTTGGGATAACTTTAGATTTACCTGAAGATAAATATCATAATTTAATTAATTATTGTTGGGTTTTACCTAATTCTTTTTACTTAGGTACTCTATGGTATGGTATTAAATAATCAATCTCATTTTTAGTAAAATCTAAAAATATATTTAATGTATTAAACTATTTAATAAACCAAGCTTAAGCTGTTATTCAAGAGGTTGATCTCAGCTGAGTAAGCGCTGTTACACAAAAAATCTTAGCTGTCAAATCCGTCACATACCTATTGTTACTTTGAGCTAATGTTAATATGGGTTTATTAAATATCGAATATCTTAAGATGCTGACCTTAATTGGACACGTCTCAGCTGATATCGCACTTAAGAGCGAAATTGAGTTGCATCTTTAAATACGGCCCTTAATCTACCGTCAAGTAATTGAAGTGCACTTGGAAATTTTCCTATACGCAGCACTTAGCGCCAAATTTGGAGAAGCTCTAAATTTTATTTTGGGAATTATAAAGAGTTTTCCTTTTTTAAGTTTTTTTTTCTTCATC
Source organism: Sphinx pinastri (assembly GCA_947568825.1). NCBI lineage: Eukaryota > Metazoa > Arthropoda > Insecta > Lepidoptera > Sphingidae > Sphinx > Sphinx pinastri. Next base: position 1,537,292 of record OX387614.1, on the reverse strand, counting down.
TGTTGAGGTAAACAACTAACTTAAACTAAAAGTTTACTAACTGTTGATTACTTTAGCAATTAGTGGAAACTACCGCTCATTTCATGGTAGATGTGCGAAAACTAAATATTTACAGCTCTTGGTTACCGTTTTGTATCATAGTTCTATATGGTGCAGAATTTATCACCTGCGCGTTGATTAAACGTTTATAAGTAACATAGTAGTGTATTTTTGTCTGTTTGTTGCACTCACTGAAACAACTAAATATATTATTATTATCCAAAAATATAAGGCGAAAATAATACTTCCAAGCAGTGGCGTGGCGTGGGTAGGTGGACCCAAAATGAGCCGCCCCATTGAACCGGGTGAAAAAAAATAATTGTAATTTCATCAGTCCAATAACAGTAACCCCCTCTAGCCACTGTTTAATGAGACAAAGTTTTTAATATTCGCAAAAATTTTTAAAAGAATATAAAAATGTATAAGCGGTTTGAAGATATGATTTTTTTCAGCTATTAATGTGGCTGACTGTACATAGTTTCATAGTAGTGTAGTGTTTTTAGGCAACAGCTTGACGTCTGCGCTGCGCCTTATTACTTTCAACCGACTATAAATTAATCGCGATTGTGTCAACGACACTTCCGTTGATATTATGACTTGAAAGGTAACAGAGTAACTCTTTGACGTTGTCATCGTAACTTTGTATGTGGTGGGCTTCTTTGTTTCGTCTGTCTGTTTCAAGTAAAGTTAGTGTTTGTATAAGTAATATCTGCTTCTGACCCAGTTTTGTAACTTTTCATTAATGATTATGACGCTAGAATCTGAGTCCTAGGTTGATTCTCATACCAAAACTCTGCTCGTAGGATATTTGCGGGTGGAGAACGACCACCGTAAGATGTAAATCCCGACTAGTGGCCTACGTAAGTGTGTCGCGTTCCAGGGTCAGCCTGTCTATACCAGGCTTCAAAGCCAAACCCAAAGACAAAGAAAAAAAAGAAGACAAAGCCACTTTGTCGAGCCATCGATAAAAAATAAATAAATAAATGCCGACATTATTATGTCAAAAGGCGAGGGTTATCTCTCAACAATCTATCTGCACCCACTTACTGTCAGCTGTAGTAGGATCACTCTGCCGTACCCATAAAAACAATCAGCATCGAAATATTTTCACATATTTTCACAAAACCAATATAATACCCTCCGCAGCCATGAATGCTTTTTTATCTTATAGATTAAATTACTCTTAAACTTTACGTTCTTCTTTTAAAAGAAGCTTTACAAAATAGGAAGTAGTATTTATTACGGTCTAAAACATTGCAGGCAGTGAGAACTTATTTCTATTTGTACTAGGTTAAACTATAGCGGTGTAAAGTGGGTATTATCGGACTTTTACATACCAGTCTGGATGCATTGGTCGGTCTAGTTATTTTTGCAATTAAATGACGAGACGAGCATGCTGCTCGCCTAATGATAAGCGGTATAACTGCCCATAAAGAGTTGCTACTCTAGGTGTTGACCTACAGAATTTTGAATTACAGCGTACTGCGTGGCACTCCACTGCGCTCGTCACCCACCCAGAGACATAAGATGTTTAGTCTCATAATGTAATCACGCTGATGCAATATCCTTCAAAGCGGAACACATCTGTGCATGCCCACTACTGCTTGGCGGTAAAAATAGACATTGCGGTGGTGCCTACCCAGACGGACCCTCAGATATAAGAGTTCACTAGTTAAGTTGGAAGAGGCTTCAGCAGTTAACTTCTTCTGGCTGATGATAATGATGATGGGAGATATCCCATCTGTTTTTCAAGTGTTGTTCTATCTGTTCACGGCAAAGTAACCCCTCTGAACCTGATGATATTTCTATTGTGTAGTCAGGTCCAAACAGAATATTGATTGACGAAATAGAGTCCCTAGCCAGGCCTGTTCAAAACCTGATATAATCTGATCCCAGAAGCCGACACACGTGGGCCTCTCTAGCTGGTTTTACTCAAGTACTTGGTACACCAGCAGCAACAATTTAATGTCGTTATGCCCTCGTAAACGAATAAAGAGCAGTCAAGTTAGCAACTCATCTGCATGAGTAAAGTTGGTCAGTTCTGAATACCCATTTAAGAAACTCGGTCAGCAACGCCTGTTGAATCGTATGCAATTTAATTAGTTCTCAAACAAGGCACTAACTATAAATTTCCATTCGAAAATATTTACCGGGACGTTGTTTCAATCACCCGTGTGATGGTTAGTTATGCGTTAACTTTTTAGGGTAGGCACAAGAATCTACCAAATTTATTCGTCACGAGAGTACAACAATAATTTGGGTAATCGACATGTATAAATAACTTTTTTTTTTAAATGGATATAGCTACTTTTAATCGGAAAAAAATATTTTCAGCCACCTATAGATGCATCCAATAACCTTTAGGTTCACACCTACTGCTCACCGATAATCAAGAGTCGTAAAAGCCAAGTTACACGGAGCCCTCCGATATATCGTTTCGCATTAATTACTTACTCGATATATTCAGTGTCAGATTAACAGCGGAGTAATTCGAATTACATTGGATGCATATGATTTACTGATGATTGGTATGTTCAGTGATCGTGTAAACCATTGTATTTTTGTAGGTCTTCAGCTGTTAAGTGACCCCACACAATCCCAAAAGCGTACATGTTCAAAGTCTTATGGTATCAAAATATAGAGACAAGACAATGTCGATAGGTTCTGCCTTTTAGGTATCCGATTAAAAGTACGAATCGCAACACAAATTTACTTTACTTTGGTTAATTGTCAGATAGTGTGGTGCTACTCGGACAAGCTGACCCATGCAATGCAATGCAATCAGCCTTGTATGCCCACTGCTGAGTACGGGCCTCCTCTACTACAGAGAGGGGTTAGGCCTTAGTGCACCACGCTGGCCTAGTGCGGGTTGGCAGACCCATACTGAAGCTGAATTTGATTCCACCACTTCCAATGCAATTGTACGACAATCTAATAACTATTGTTTACAGACGAGAATATTTTGTTAGTATATCTTACTGAGTATAAAAAATACCATACATTATATTATATATGAACGTATCAACCAATCACTGGACTTCAGCTGGTGAGCCGGTATTTAGCACGGACCAGCATTATGTGTTTCGACGAGGCAGGGTTATATCTCTTGTAGGTCGACGTTGAATTTGGACTACACTGACTTATAAAAAAATATAAAATAAAATGATGTGTCAACACAAGTCAATGTGTCACTGGTGGTAGGTCTCTCATATGTAAGAGTCCGTCTGGGTGGGTACCACCGCAATGTCTATTTCTTCCGCCAAGCAACAGTGTGCATGCAATGTTGTGTTTCGGTTTGAAGGACATTGTAGCCAGTATAACTACTGGACATAATGAGACTTAACATCTTATGTCTCAGGATGACGAGCGCAGAGGAATGCCACACAGTACTTTGTAACTCTAGGTGCTGGATGGGGTTGCTACTGTTTATGGGTGGTCGTATCGCTTACCATCAGGCGAACGGCATGCTCGTCTCGTCATTCAATGCAATAAAAAAAAAAAAAAAAAACCAGTAGAACAGTCTCGCCGAGGCTTCGACCGTCTCTACCAATCTCTGTCACATTCAAGTGCAAATATTCTGCCATGAGACGATACATAGATATGGACTCTACTAAGGGTCGCGTCACTTCACCTATAAGAAAAAGTCCTGTTACCTTAATGCATAATTTCCACGTTAACGGCACGTCATGAGCACGACATCGTCCATTGACGCTTGCTTGCGGCTTGCTTGCATTTTGCGTAGAAACGAACAAAACTGTGTCGACAGTGGAAACCAATTTGTCGAGTGGCAATAAAACGGGTGCATCATGCCCACATCCTGCTTCCGAGCAAGCTAGTTCCAGTCGTCACGTGATTGCGTCTGTTTCACATGCAGCTGCAATTTTACTTCTACTACCTGCCATTACGTTCTGATTTTTATTAATTTATCTCCATTATTTTTTTATTACTTGCGGGAATTTTAGTAATAGTAAAACATCAAAAACGTTTGTAATTATTACGAGATCTTTTGGGACTGTACTATTAGTAAAGGCAAAAAAATAAACGTATGAATGGGTGACTCTATTATTGTGCTACTTTATGCTTCCCATTCAATAATTCTGCCTATTATTCACGTTTTAGCGCTAGAGCCCTCGATTATAACAGATTAGACGTACAAGCCTCCTTCATGATATATAATCTACATTATCAGGATATACCTATAAATTACACATCACTCAGCTATTTCCAACATGTCAGTCTTACGAAAGCTTACAAAGCGAATTTAAATGTCATGTTAATAGACACAAATTATTGTGGAATATTTCTGAGAATTCTAGGGTATTATGTAGAGTTATGTTTTTAAAAAAAAAAACAATAACCTATCTATTAGCTTATTGGCTAGATTTTATCACGCCTTGTTTTTGGGGTTTTGTGTTCTATAAATGCTAATGGAACTCAATTTGTACTACCCCAACGCATACCGCCTTTTCCAAATATAAAGGCTCTATCTTCCGAATCTTAATACTATCAACCCAGCCATAGTCTTAATTTTGAGCAGGAGCATCTACTACTGAAAAGGTTCAGCATTAGAGCACGAAGCTACCCTGGTGCAGGTTTTTAAACTCCTGCGGGGGTTTCCCAGGTTCAAACCGCGATAAGCAACTGAAAATATTCCTGAAAATATATTCGATTATAACGTTACTACGACACGCGAACGTTAATATTCAGAATGGTGAGTATAATATGGATTACAATAGCAGTGTCATTTGCCAACCATGCCTAATCATATGTTTTTTTTTATTACGTGGAATAACGAGTCGAGCATGCCGTTCGCCTGATTGTAAGCGATACGACCACCCATAAACAGTAGCAACTCCATCCAGCAACTTGAGTTACGAAGTACTGTGTGGCATTCCACTGCGCTCGTCATCCTCTCGTCTCAGAATATCCAGTTGTGACACTGGCTACCATGTCCTTCAAACCGAAAAACAACAGTGCACGCACACTGCTGCTTGGCGGAAAAAAAAGTCATTGCGGTGGTACCCATCCAGAGGGACTTACATATGGGAGACCTACCGCCAGTATAATAATTTTATAATATTGGTATTATAATAATATAAGGGCATTTTTAAGACCGACTGGGGTGATTCTCCCTGACTTTGAATCACGGAACCAATTACAATTTTTAAGCTTTTACGTTTCATTACTTCCTCTATATTCATTTCCATTTTCCATATAATATCAAATATAATAGTATCGAATTTTAAAAAGTATACTATTATCACCTTGAAGAACGATCAAAGGTAAATTTCGTAGTGCGCAGTACGTTGACTTGTTAAAATGTTATGCCTCGGTATCGGTGGAGTTCCCGGCGCCATCCTGTCTGCGTGTACCGCTGCGGCACTCTTAGGATCCACTGAACGCATTCGGATGTGGTTTGTACTGTTAGGGACTGCATTTCTGAAGGATTGTGTTGTCAAAGAGATAGATTTATAGGAGCTCAGTGGTAGAGTCCTTAGTTGACGACAGCACTGCACAGTTTGCTTTTGTCAATTGCCGAGAAAAACTCTTTAAAAAGCTGGCTTCGAGATCTCTTAAAAAAATGTTCAACAACAATCTCTCAGTTAAATTATAAACATAAAACTCAGGAGATTGAAAATTCCAGTAATTACAGAGGTCCCGGCACATAGTAAGGCGGAGATCAAAAGGGCGCTTCATTAGCCAAGCACGCAACAATTGCAGAATATTTAATCCAGCAGGCTAGCCTCCCGCAACCGCGGCTGCTAATCAAGCCTCTTATATAGTCCAGGAGCCAGGATAACTGCCATATGCAGCATATATATCGATTCTCATCACCTAGACCGCCGCGCGTCCTTGAACCTATCCATTCTTACGCACGGGCAAACGCTCGTCAGGATTTTACTTTGTACTTTACTATAATCCACGTTTCTCGTAAACCACAAGCCCTACGCTACGGAGGACAAAAGAGAAAGCCGTATGAGGTGTCTCTGTTCAGCGTTAGTCTGCGCGGCGTGAGGGCGACAGAGAGGCGCGTCGGAGGCGCGGGGGCGCGTATCGCGCAGAGTGTGAGCGCGCGGGGCGGCATCAGCAGTCGCACGCGGAGCGTCGTGACGGAGCCACGCGCGTTGTGTTAAAATATTTCGTTCAACATCACATGTAAGCACGATGGATGTCCTGCCCAGCGGCAATCTTTTCCGCGAGCTGCAGGATGTGACGGACACCGGCTACTTCGAGTGGAAGGTGTCTCTGGAAGACTACTGGCAACAGGTGACCCATGCTGTGCGTCTCGCGGTGGTGCGGCCACAGCTCGCGACTCGCGGCATCGCGCCCCTGCGAACTCGCTGAGCGCCTTAACACTTCCAACAATTTCCGAATGACAGTGTAGGGTGGCCGTGCGCTTGCGTGCTGTGTCGGTCGATTTTATTCCTTTTGCCGTTGCACACTTGCTTTTTTAAAAGGCTAAGCTCTGCGTTAATCATCACCGGTCAGTTTACGTACGCTTTCGGACGGTTACGCCACGTCCAAAAATATATACGACCAATGTTTGAACTACGCTGCGGCAACTCACGCCGGTAATGTTGTAAAATGTATAACAATCACTATTTTTGTTCAAATGGTAGGGGACGTTAACGACAGTTTGTTTTTAAAACTTTATATCCATGTCAAAACTTTGTTTGGCGGTTCAGCGCGCGGTGCACGATACGGGCCGCGGAATGCGCCGGCTACCACGCACCGACGCGGGCTCGATCATAGTCGCCGGTGAGCGAGCGCGTTCAAATGCATACTTTAATTTTCATTACCGGCTGCGTTGCAAAGTTTCGCGCGCGGTGCGCGTGCAGCGCGCCATGTAATCGATGCATCGGAGTCGCTTCGTCGAAATGAAGGCGTCGCGGTGCCGGCTCTCGGCCATCCGGCGCGATATGTTGTGAATTTGTTTGTTTTTAGCGACATCTGATGAAATTGTTATTTTTATAATTGTTTATTGTTTATTTTGATTTAATTTTTATGCGTATTTTTATGTTATGTGTATGATGATTTTGATTTATTATTTTATTTTGTTACTAGCTGTATTATGTTTAAATATTTAGGCAACCTTAACTCCAATATTAATGATTTTATAATTTTATGTACTTCATTGAATAACCATTACTACGAAACAAGCAAAGATAATTTCAACAACGTATTAAAGAATATTGCGTTAATTTAAAACAGCTAATTAATATGTGGATAACACAATATAACTAAAACAACAAACACAATTTCACAGCCAGGTTATGCTTGGAATGCATAACACCTATTAAGTATAAGAAATATAAACGTAATTAACAGATGCATTTGCCTTAATATAAGTTTGCAAAAGCCAGAGTAACAGCATTCGTTTGAGAGAGCAGTGTCACCCAGTATGTTCTGTGTTACATAGATAGTATAATAAAGATACAGTAATCGTCAAAATTATGCCGGACTGTCTTATCGTTTATAGGTATTCCACTTCGATTAAAGGGAGAATAAATTGCTATGTCCAATTTTGCCGATCCGAATGAAAATTTTCACACAATTTTGCCGTCTGAACAAACCCTATCTAGAAACCCCATTCAAAAGATTTAAACGCTGTAAAATTTTACAAACGCATCGGGTAAAAATTTTGCAGAAAGTGAGAATTTATTTTATTTGGCAGCTAACGTTGACGGGTGCTTTACAACTGGATGGTACCGCATTCGATTTTTGTTGGTTCCTATTTTCGTTTTTTTCTCTCTTTAATTTAGGATCTTACCTTAATACTAGGTCATTGAAATCGTAAATTATTAATATAATCTGATAACACTTTATTTACGGAAAAATCTTTTCGAACGGCATTGAACCCGCTACCTACGATGCAACGACGAATTCACCATCAACTACGCTATGGTGCACTTTAATAAGATTACTAAGTAATTTAAACATATTAAAAAAATATTTAGTAGGTGAACATTTCCGAGTGCATTCGTCGAAATCTACTGTACAGCATTACAGCGATTATGTTAATACGGGACTTCCTCGAAGATCTACATTGGATTTTGAATATTAACACAAGCCTAATTTTAATATTTAGTAAACATCAATGACAATTTGCAAATTAAGAAAGATTTTTTATAAAATTTCACCTATGCAGAATGTACGTGGAATTTTATTTGCGCTATTTATCCATTCGTAATACTATCTCTTAGATTTCTTGTAGGTTTTCTGGTGATTAAATTAACAGAAGCATGTACATTCCTTTCAGCTCAACGCGATGTTACAAAGTCTATTTTATATTGTTTAAATGAAGTATCTAGTAGGTCAGTACTCTGGATAAGAATTAACTATCATGAGCTCCTACTACTACTAGTATTCCTGTTGTGGTTTTACTAAAATTAACTGTCAAAACTTATATAGGGTAGTTTAATTGTGATGTTGGTGATTAATCAAGAGACAAATGCCTCAGTCACGTGTTCGTCTCTTGACCAATCAAAACCATACCTTAATCTCACCACGTTACGAAAAAGCTTCAAATTTTTTGCTTGATGATGTATAAAATATTTTTGCATTTTACTGTGGGTTTGAAGTGGTGGCGACAGGCACGTGGTGACCGCACGCCTTTGGAAATAACTTTGCATCTTAAAAAACAGCGAACAAAAAAGCCAAAGGAATTGAAAGGCTTCCGTGTTTTATCCTGAAAATGTTTATTTTATTATGTTGATCGATGTGGAACTCTATGTAGAGTCGCACTTCCGTTTTGGCTATCAATGTCTTCTCGCAATTATTATTTGTGTAAAGATGACAAAACACTAATTAAATTAAGATAAATCTTAGTTATCAGTGACTAGTTGATTAACAGACAGTCATTCTTAAAGCAAACGCACATAAAATTCACAGTTCGCCTTTGCGCTTGAATACTTAAAATATTTTTCTTAATTCATCCTCTAACGGTGTTAATTCGCATTGCACACTCGGCGAATCATAATTGTTCACTAGGTCCCAAATGGTCAATGCGCAGCATCTTCTTTACGGTGACAAAGTTTTTGTAACTGACAGTGCCGTGTAGTCCAAAATTTGTCTTGAGTAAAGTCTTATGTGACAATTCCTCGTGGCTATGGTCGACATGACGTCAGTCTTAGTAAATATAATACCTGATCCCAGATCTCTACTCGAAGCTTCTATGTTCACCAAGCTACCTTCGTTATCCAGAAGCGATAACCTCTACATATATTTAACGTAAGTAAAGCTGGCCTTGCTTCTACTATCCACCATCATACCAGCCCTGTATTATATACTGTCCACTGCTGAGCACGGGCCTCCTCTACTACTGAGAGGATTTAGGCCTTAGTCCACTACGCTGGCCTAGTGCGGTTTGGCAGACATACGTAACAGAACTTCTCAAGTATGCAGGTTTCCTCACGATGTTCTTCCTTCACGAGCTGATGCTCGGAAGAAGCTATGTGAGGAGTATCGTCTCAGGTTATAAAATATCCGGTACCCATTCTTACGCATAACAATTCTATTAAGTTATTGAATGTTACAAATTAGGCATCTCAGTGATCAGTAATGGGAACTGATAAGTCACCACTTCGTTATTTTCTCCGAGTTCCTCTGTGTGGAGGACATTGTAGCAAGTAACCACTTTATCTGACGCTAAATCTAATGCTTCCGTGACATACCTAGTATAATAGAATGTATAATTCAGAGTGTTGCTGCTATTCCAGAACAAATAATTTTCATCAGTAGAGCGATTTATGAATCTATAAAACTAGATTTAATCACGATTTCATCTGCAAAATATATCCTTGGATCGAAAAAGCATTAATTAAAGCTTTTTGTTAGTGAAACAATTAAGGATCCCCGCTTTTATATACTTTAATTAAAAATAATTCTATATTTAAAATGGGCACGCAATGAATCGTATTTTTACAAAACAAAATCAAACTCCTTTAATGTCTAAAATGAGAAAAGCAGCGATGATTCAACCTGTTATAACTGTAGTGTTGTACTACAATGTCGATTAATGTTATCGAGTGTCGATAGGACAGAACAGGAAACGCGTGGTGTAAACACGTTATTTTTAGCGCCGCATAATAGTTATGTTTTATGTCAGAACGTAAGGCGTGTTCGGCGATCTTTGAGAGGGAAATTTGGGGTGAACTGTTTGTATAAGGGTTCATTGACTCTTTCAACAGTTAATTTAGACCTTCCAGATAGTCTAGTAATTCGTTCTTTCTGGGATAAAAGTATTGTACGTCCCGGCAAATATCATGCCAAATCGTGATGTTGTTACTGCGTGAATAGATAAACCATCTAACACATGTGTTTATAATATTATTATAAAAAATCGCTTAGTCTAAAGCATCGCGCAAACGCAACTCCAGAATTTACAGTTTGATAGTAGAGTCTCGACAAATAGTTAGCAGTGGCTCCGCGGCGCCTAATTATTAACGACTGCAAACTTCATTCATTCGTATCATAACAAACATCTTTCAAATACAACACAATAGTTCATATTTCACAAAGGAGTTCTCAGTGCAATCGCTACTCACAGGCGCAAATTTACAGCTTCCCGCTGTCTATTCACTATATCATAACGGATTAAACATCTCCTAGTGGAAAAATTACAAATGTTTCCAATTCAATTTTATTTCAATTCATCTTGTACTTTGATGTTGCGAGTCCGACTGGCGGCAACTTTTACATTTGATGAGCAACATGTCTGGCAACGTTTTACAATGATAATATTAAACTTCACAAGTTGCTCGTCAAATGTTGCATTAAATGTAAGCCTAAAATGAATCAACGGTTTCAAATGCTATTTCCAGATCAATGCCAAGAAAAAAAAAATAGTTATCTTGTCATCAAGTTACAATAAGAATAAACTTTGTACGATACATTTTTCGTGAGATCGTTAATTGAAATCAAGCATAGTAAATTTCATCTCATTTTTTTATTATCATATAAAATACTAGATCCTATGTTTATCATGATTTAAATCAACTAGCTACTCGCTTAACAGTATTTTCCCGAAACTAGAGTCCAATGCACTTTTTCGGATAAATAACCTGAGTTAATTGAAGTGGTCTCTTTTTGTTTCAAAATCAATTTATGCGTTTAGCGGTCCATCCATTCGGCAAATCAATTCACCGGTTATGCCTTTTATAAAACATAATTATTCTTCACAAAAACACACTTCAAAAGATTCTATAAATAAATCCATTTTCTCTTACATGTAATTTTCTTATAAGTTTGTGTTGATTGGCATCTATTTACAAGGGAAGTTAGGTCTCCGAGCCGTATTACAAAACTTACGATAAACAGAGCTTGGGCTCGTGTCGTCTGTTGCATATTTATGGTGCTGTGTTACGACACCCCGGCACCCTCGGGGAAGAAAGGAATACTTTATGTGCATACGTGCATTCTGCTGGAATTGAGGCCGAAATGTTAAATGTTTTGCTTACAGATTCAGGAGCCTTGAGGGTAGGTGTTGAGATCGACTGATGCGTCTTGAGAAACTACAAGTTCCATCGACTAAAGTGACATTTAACTTGACTGCCAATTTCATAATGATGAAAACATTATATACTTACTACCGCTATGTGTCATAATTGATACCGTAGTTTCTAGTATTTCCTAGAAATTAGGTTCCACAAATCCTGTAAATTCGTTGAACAGTTACTGATTGCCAAGTTTGTCTACTACGTTGACTAGATTGGGGGCCATTTGAGACAACCCACAACTCCCTAAACTCTAGAAGCAACTCTGTTTTTGGAAAAAAGTATTCGTACAAGCATCTGCGTACAGTATAATATTTTACCGAAAATAACTCGCATCACTCGTGCGTCGGCCGTCCACCTGCAAGGTGGACAGACGACTTGATAAAGGTCGCAGGAACACGCTGGATGTGGGCCGCTTTTGACAGGTCCATCTGGAAATCTTTAGGGGAGGCCTATGTTCAGCAGTGGACGTCATGTGGCTGATGATGATGACTCGTGCACAAACAATTTTCATATAAAACAAACTAGAAAGGTAAAGTGAATATTGCGGCGCCAAATTCACAAATTTATACATGTTTCAAACGAATAGTTAAACTGCTAAATACAGATGACTAATTTATCCAATTTGGTTGTACGCTCAATCGCCGCGTAATTTCGATAAAAGTAGAGATGTCAAGTGGTTCCGTAATAGGCACTCGTGCTGGCTGTAGTAACAACGCCATGCAATATTGTTGAATACAAAATTTTCATTGACATCGATGTTCGGTTGATATTGATGTTTCATTGGTAATTCGGCACCTTAAAATTCGAAAATAGCGTTAAGGTTCACCTACTTGGTCATTAACACAGTGTTTTATTAAAAATGCTAGGTATCATGATAGTTACAATTTATCTTTGACTAACGGAGTCATGTAACATTTAATAATGTCTAGCACCTGTTTGTAAAAAGTATTTCCTTTTAGTATTTAAATTTATATTTTACTTACTATTCTACGAGGGGATTAATGCCTTTACTTATAACAGTACCACGAGAGGAAATACACCGATTACCGATTGGTATATTTACGATTATCGATAAATCATCGGCCGGGCACCGCACTACACGATAGCCGACGGGATGTGAATCATTCGAATAACGTAATGCTATTTAAAATAATTATTTTATTTGTATATCTCTTTTTTTATTTTTAGCTTAGCATTATATATATTTTTTATTTTAATGAAATCCATTTTAGCATTATTATCTCACGTAAAATCTGGTCGCAGAAAAATAATATTATCTATATACCAGAATAACTTAATTTTGTCGCTATTCATTAATTAAATTATAATACTTTATAGAATAATATATAACTGAAGCCGTTGGAATACTACAGGAAAATAGAGTTCGTACAGCATTGATATACATAATTAGCTATTCAATTTGTGATTACATATTTGCTTAGCAGTCTGCGGCGCAAATAATTCAGACTCGATCGATCAACAAAAGCGATCTACAAATATTTGTATTGGGTTTGAGTTGTGGCTTACGTGTATCGCTCTACTTACGTGTAAGTGTTTTCCTGGGGATCTTTTAATATTAATCAATAACTTGGTCGATCTGAGTGCCAATTTTTAATACATATTCATTCAACGGTTCATCGAAACATAATAATTTAATGTCATATAATAATGACTTGGCATTGTTGTTATGTGTTTGGTAGTGTTAGGTGTTAATACACAAATACACTATTCCGAGAATTTGAAAAAAAACATTCATTGCTTATTGAAGTTAAAGCTCAATATCCGTCTAGCCAACATGACTCACTATTCAGCTTAAAAAACACTCCAAATTTCGTTGACCTCTTTTAATGTCATCGATAAATATCAGTGTATTTTTCAAATAAACAGCTGATAATCCTTATCATCAAAGAGAAACGATCTATTTTAGCCGTCAAAGTTAAATAACAAAATTTTATTCTAAAGGTCACAAGGTTCATATTTCCTTGCTAAATTGTGATTACCCGAGTTAGAAACAAGGTTTCGTTTACAGCAGTTTCAAATATACTGAACATTCATAACCGCCGCCAGGCATATTATGCCCATTTTGTCAAATTGTATCTTATAGACGTTGTCTACGGTATGGGGCTACTTTTTGCAGTAGCTTAAGTCGCTCATTATTATATTACTAGGTGATACTTGCGGCTTCGCCCGTGTGAAAGCCTTTCCAGCTACAAAAGTCCCTAAAATACAGTACGACGCCAGCGCCATCTACTTAAAGAAACAGATAAAAAAATATCCATTATTTTCCATGGGAGCAAATTGCCGGGATTAAAAGTAGTCTATGTGTTAATCTAGGACATGATCTAGTCGTGTGCCAAGTTTCATCCAAATCCGTTAAGTTACTTCTGCGTTTAATTCTACCAAACATCCAAAAATGTTCACAGGTTTATGCATTTATAATATTAAGTAAGAATAGTAAGAAAGTAAGATTATGCCTCAGTCATTGGCCTTAGTTTAATATAGGTAACTACGTTAATGTATTATGAACGATATTTTTCGTATGGCATAATATGTGTATTGAATATTGGCGTCGTGGATTGACTATCTTACTAATATTATAAATGCGAAAGTTTGTGATTTTTTGTTGTTGTTATAAATATGTTTGCAGTCTAGTTAATAAAAATATGTTATTTTCTGACAATCGTTATTGACTCTCAAGACTTAACGTAAATCTTTGAGAGTCGAAGAGACTGAACTTTATGGTTTTTAAATGTTAAGATCCAGTGTCGCGAAATATTACATAAGTAGTAGCGAAGGGCGAAATTAAAAAAAAATAACTTTTTGTAACTATCAAAATATAATAATTCATTATACAAGTTTGCGCAGTCAGTAGAAATAGCATTATATCAACGCCTACCTTCTATAAAGCGTTAATTATACTGAAAAAAAAGTAAAATATATTGCCAAAAAGACATAGAAATGTAGAGTAATTTGTGTTTAACGGGATAATTGTAAAATTGATCTTTACTAAGTGTATTTAACTCCATGCCGCCATCGGCTGCACCAATACCGGTGTAACCGGATATAACTGCCGGATTTTCCGGCATCCGTTATATTTTTGCACGTCGGTGAAACGGGTCGAATGTATTGCTTTAAAGATTTTATCATAATGATGTGTATTGAAGAATGAGTAAGTCTTGATTTGATAGGGTACGGTCCGGAGAATTATATTTTTTGTGTTAGCGTTATAGAAGACCGTTTGTAAAAGAAATCGTAATAGAACTAGGAATCAAATCTAGAATTTCAAATTTCATAGCCTGCCACTACATACATATACACTCACGCCTTTAATCCCCGAAGGGGTAGGCAGAGGCGCAACTAGTGCACCCACTTTTCGCCGTTATTCCGTCCCATGATGTGATAGGGGGCGAGCCTATCGCCATATCGGGCACAAATTCCAGACTCCGGGCTGACACTGAATTTTAAAAAACCCAATATCACTGCCCGACCCGGGAATCGAACCCAAGACCTCAGCATTGCAGTCATACCGTAATACAACTACGCCACCGAGGCAGTCTGCCACTAAACCAATAAAAAACCATAGCCAAGGTCGCAACTACTACTAGTAAACAATCTTATCCATTCGGATTCCTAGATTCTAATTATCTAAGTCCTCGAATGATTCATGATTACACAATAACAGCGTATAGTACGAACAGCTGATCATAAACCGTCACCTTATCAGTGCTGATAAGGGCTTGATAAGCGGAACGCGATGAATAACCTGGCACGTATACTAACAATGTAATGTGCAATGGGGTAAATAGGAACAAAGGTTAGTTTGAACTACATAAATTTGTTTTAATAATATCTTTGAAAAATGTGTGGGTCTTTCAATTTGCATAATATCGTTCATGTCCGAGATTCCAATGCCTAGGATAACTATAGGGTTCCATCTTATCACTTTATGATATGATTCGACGAAGTTTGTGTGCGTTGGTAGCCTTTTTCCGTTGAAACTATTTTAGAAATGTTCGTAGAGCAATAGGAAACCAAATCGTCGAGGATGGTGCTATATCGCCTCACTAGTATGATAAATACCGCGGAAGTTACGAAAAAACTCATATTGAGATAGATACTTCCTATACTAAACTTTTATTGTCATCTAGTCAATAGGAAATCTTTACTAATTTTATTGTAGACTGTGACACATCCTCGCGAAAGACGTAACCAAAAAAAAACACAACCCACTTTTCCATGTTAAAGAGTAGTCCATAATATACACATTCCCCTATGGATTAAATCTCCACTTCAGTTTCTGTGTTTACAAACACGTTCGCAAAACTTGCCCATGTTATAAATAGGATTCCACGAATGATATTCACTTCCCTCGATGTACGCGACATTCCAATTAGAATTTACTACTGATTGAATTGGATGACCTTTGTGTGGGTGAAGGGTCGCAGGTACTGATAATGTCAGTAGTTTATTTAGTGTGGTCAAATTAACATTGTAAATTTAATTATATGTACACACGGAATGTTTAAAACGTGCTATAATTCCAAATATTTTTTTAGTTAAAGGTCTTATCCCTGTTGTCTTTTCGGCTCGATATTTGAGAGTTAAACACAAAACTCTCGGCTAATCATTGTTACACAGGAGCCAGGCTAGTCCAAAGTCATTAATAATTATCAGCTGTAACCAACCATTGACTAAGATGATGCTTCGAATCTTGGTGCACCCATAACATATTAGTCACTTTTATAAAGTTACTCACTGTACCTTTAGAGATTTGGCAGCAATACATACAATTAAAACCGCTCTATATCACGATATATGGCAGTAATTTTCCTTCTTCGTTGCGATATTATTCATAAGACCTAAAATGTGAGCGTACTAATAGAGAGTGCGTCTGGGCCCTGGGCGCGGCGGCGTCTCAGCGCGCAATGACAGGCGAGACGCGTCTGCGGCGGACTTTCGTCTTTTGCCTCGGCCTCGACCCCGCGTCGACCTTGCGATAGCAACCTGCCTAATATACAACATTTATTGCAACTAGTTGTTGTCTGTGGCTTTACCTGCTGAAGTCTACGCAAACTGAAAGTCACAATATCCTTTTTTTTTTCACAAAAATTTACGCAATTGTTTATATAAACTTGCACCCAAATCCATTAAAACATTTATGCCATATATTCAAAACACCTTAAAATTTGTTTATAAAATGACATATTTTTATACATGACGTAGTTATTAACGAAACAACTTTCTATCATCAATGATTTTGGTCCTTCGAACTCAAAAGTCAAATCATAAATGCAAAAGAAACCATAAAACTATTGTACATTTAAAACCGAAAGTTATCTCAAGAATGCGACGCAAAATAAACCAGTTAACTTTTAACCTTGTGCCTTGAACGCAGTCGGATTCTAGGAATAACGCTATAGAATACCTGGAAATGCCGCTTAATTGCTAGGAAATTGAGGGGAAGTTTTTCACTTCACACTTTCACTTCGAAATATTGTTTGTAAATACAGACTTCGATAGTTGCTCTCTTGTGACTTTTTCGTGGAATATATTTTGTTCGGAAATATTCGACTACCTCGGTTGCGTAGTTGTATTACGGTACGACTGCAATGCTGAGGTATCGGGTTCGATCCCCGGATCATACAAAGTGATATTAGGTTTTTCTACTCAGTATCAGCCCGGAGTCTGGAATTTGTGCCTGATATTGCGATATGCTCGCCTCCTATCACAACCTGGGATAGAATACCTACGCACGGCGAAAAGTGGGTGCACTAGTTGCACCTCTGCCTACCCCTTCGGGGATAACGGGTGTCAATGTGTGGAAATATTCAAGTGCAGGTTTCATTTAAAAGTATTGAACTGAGTCTTAATTTTTTTAATGGTTCGTTGCCTTGATGCATTGCCATTTTGAAGAAGTGAATCAAGATTTTCGGAAATTAGAATACTAGAAACACATGCTGCTCCACAGCATTATGTTGATGATATAACAAAAAAATAGCGCTCTTATATGACGAGAAATTGTAACCTAAGTTAAAGTTGAACGTATATTGAAAGTTAAGTCGAATGTTCACACCTAGGTTCTCATCAACTCATGGAAGAGATCGTTTCAGCAAGTGTCCTTAGATTTAAACGAATCGCGTACCTCAATTAGAATCGGAAATATAGAGAAAGAAAGCTATGAAAACATAAGTAATGTATAGGAGAAAATATAACTTAACTATACTTTATGACAAATTCATGCTTTTATTTAAAAAAAAATCTATTGG
Organism: Sphinx pinastri; assembly: GCA_947568825.1. NCBI lineage: Eukaryota > Metazoa > Arthropoda > Insecta > Lepidoptera > Sphingidae > Sphinx > Sphinx pinastri. The sequence continues at coordinate 1,519,489 of OX387614.1, read as the reverse complement.
CCGGACGGTTTTGTAACAGATTTTATTTTTATATATAGGTAGATTAGCTGACCCGGCAAACATTGTTTTTCCATATAAATTCTTTATCGAGATTATTGTAGTAAAAAAATGAATAAATTATTGTAAGTTTACGTATATACATGAGAATGTAGTGTATGAGTGGAAAAAGCACAGGTGATCGGCGCTTCAGTCTCATTCCTACTCCAAGCTGTTGAGTGAATGAGAAGTGACACCGGCAGACGCACAGCGGGAATAACTGATCAGAGATAATTGTTCAGTTACGGACCGGGGTTAAAAGTTATTAAATTACTAATATCGCTATTAAAAAAATAGGGGATGATGGATGAAGGCAGAAAAAAAGTTTGTACGTATTTTTTAATTCCACATCATAAAAAAAAACTGTTTGAAAAATAAAAAAAACATTTTTTGGATGGGCCACCCTTACCACTTAGGGGGATGAAAAATAGATAACAACCTATTCTTAGACCTACCAAGTGTGAATATAAAATTTCATCAAAATCGGTTCAACCGTTTCGGAGGAAACAAACACTGTGACACGAAATTTTTATGTATATAGATTAAAAATATAGATAGTAATGAATACTAAAATAACTTTCCTTGGTCTTTAAGTTTATAATGTAACGTAATAACCAATACTAGGCCTTCTAGGTATTGGATTACATTAACCTGTGGGTCTAGAGTCATATCACGTGCCTACTTGTTTTAATGTGTTTTTTTTTTATACGGACACTGCAGAGTGAACTCACTGCATAGATAGATTGTAGAATCATGAGAGATTACATTGGCATCACAATGAAAATGGGTACCGAGTTCAACTACCGGGTGAGGTAGTGTTTTTCTACTCAGTATCAGCACGGAGTCTGGAATATATGCCCAACATAGCGATAGGATCGGTCTAATCACATGGGACTCTATCATGGCGAAAAGTAAGTGCACTCCTAGCATCTCTGCTTACCCATGCACGTAGAAAAGGTGTGTTTGTGTCTAATATTACTTTCAAACCCATTTTAACGGCAGCAAGCAAATTATCGTATGTATGTCGCTGAGATAAAATTTGTTATTTACATTGTTATATGTTTAGATTAGTTATCGGTGTTTTTGTTACGTAAAGCGGGCGACGTGACTCTTCTATGTGAAATTTGCGAAGACATTTAGATAGTGTTTAAAAAAACAGAATATTTTTCCGAATGGTAACTATGCTCCGGGTTTGTCCAATGTTTATCCAAAACTGTGTCCTCTAAAGGCGGTCTACGTCAGGCTGACGATTGGTCGCAAGGACTAACGCAAATCGCTCTGCAATTGGAAAAATGTGTTATGTCGACCACATAGAGAATAGCAATAAAGGTAGAGAAAAAAAACACGCAACATCACTTTCCAGTTGAAATATTATGCTGACATACATTCGATGAGTGCCTTTTAGACAGTTTTAGTTACATACATTTGCAGTATGCCGGCCTGACATATTGAATGATCGCTTGACGGAATTCAACTCGTTAAAAAGCCTTTAGCGTAAAATATAGAAACTCCATTCCGTTAAAGAAATGAAGTTAAAATTACCGTCTACGAAATAAACACAATGCTTTGTTACTTATTCACAGCTCAACGTCGTTACTTGGTACTTGTTAGTTAGCGCTTGCCTAGAACTCATTTTCAATAACTCCCCATAGTAAAAATGTAGCGTAAATAAAATGAAAATTACATTTGAACGAATATAATAGCTACTTTGTTTCACCTTTGTATTCAACCGGTTTATGTTTCAAATTTGTATAATGTTGTATCGCGTTGAATGCCGGGTCGGCAGTGTAATTTTGTTTTTCTGCTCAGTGTCAGCCCGGAGTTTTGAATGTGTAAGTGAGTATTAATGGGGGGAGTATAATGGGGGTGTAAGGAGGTCCAACTTTCATCTTTTGGAGCACAAACCAACCTAACCTGCACGTGGTCTCCCCTACCGATTAGCGGACGAGGATCTGGTGACCGACCGATGGCGGGATAACCATTGTACACATGGCGTAGCTAAATGCCACAGGTTGATTATGGGCAGCAGCATAATGAGCGCGAGTAACTACACCCTGCGCTCGCCAACCCGCCTGCCAAGCGTGGCGTGTATTGGCAAAACCCCCCCAAAAATGTAAAATCTTTGGGGGAGGCCTATGCTCAGCAGTAGACTTCTAAAGACTGAAGAAGAAGAAGAAGAACTGAGTTTAGGTTCATCCCCGTGGACATCATAGTGAATGGGTGCGCTAGTTACGCCTGCCTACCCCTTTGGGGGTAAAAGGCGTGAGTGTGCGTGTGTTTGCATTGAATACATTTGTAACACATGTTATAAATAATATTTTTTTTCTGCCCTCCTTTATGTAAACTTTAATTATGCCACATCTCACACTCCACCGTACACGCAATGTGTTTGAAAGGCATACATAGTTTTGTATTCACGTATTTATATAGATAATTTGCTGGATACCTTTTCTCGAGCGTAAAGGACGTTCGGAAGCGCGTCAGGCGCTGAGGCGAGTCATTGATACCACTTGATCGACTGATTCATAATTACATCACCCGTTGACTCAGAAAATACTGAGAAGTCACATTGGCAGGGGACAGCGCGAGTAGTTGAAATTAGATTTACGTAATTACGGGCATTATTAGACTTACATCTTATATCTCAGGGTCGATCGCAGTGGAGTGCCACGCAGTACATTGTAATTCACAGTTCTATATGGTGTTGCTACTGTTTATGGGCGGTCGTATCGTTTACCATAAGGCGCGCGGCATGCTCGTTTCGTCATATAACTGCAAAAAAAACAATGTGTTTGGATGTAAAGTTTAAAGTAAGTCTATGAAAGTTTGCTACTTGGTTCACTAATCCTTGCTAATATTATAAATGCGAAAGTAACTCTGTCTGTCTGTCTGTCGCGCTTTCACGCCAAAACTACTGAACTAATTGAAATGAAAATTTGTACACAGATAGTCTAGAGTCTGAGAAACTTATCCAATAATGCGTCAAGGTTTTCGCCATGTCCGGCCAAAATTCTTATGCTTGACACTTGCCACTTATTACTATATTTATTATAACTTGTAAATACTTGCATTCATTCAATCCACTCGAGTACGAAAAACAGTACCAGCAAAATCTGCTTACACGTTTAAATAATAAAAAAAACATTTACATAACGAAGACACCATTCAGATCGGATCAGCACTCTTTGAGAAAATCGCTGACATAGAAACATATTCTACTTGTATATATTATATACAAGTAGAATTCAGGACCTCCTTGTTATTAAGTCGGTTAAAAATAGAAACCCATATCCTTAAAGCCGATAGCGTACCTTGCTTTCTAGGCTCAAGTTATTAATTCGATCCACACCGGTAACCAAGTTGTCCCTTTTAATAAATTAAATGAAAAGCTGAGAAAAACTAGGTCGTGTCGATTACAGCGACACTCGGCAAAGTAAAATTCGATTGATAATATTACTAAAACCTCCAGTGAGGGAAGCTTTACTACTACGTAAGGCTTTCGTTCAAACGTCACTGCCAAGCACTTGTAAGTCTTTTATAGATTCAAGAGTCATATTTCCAAATCATTTTCCACGTTTTGAAGCCAGTACCTTTGAAAGATTTTTTATTGAGTTCAAAAGCTATTGAAATAAGCTTTTACGTGCGTAAAGGTCTTTTGTAAAATGAAACATTCTCTACAATTTTGTTCTGTTTGTTTCCCAAATAAATAAATATTTTAGGGTTGAATGACTGTGCCTGAGAAGATATAAATATGTGGACAACTTGTATATTATTCATAAAGTACATAATAGACTATAACATACCAATGTACAAAACTACTCAATAACTAATTAATTAGTTATTGAGTAGTTTTGTACATAAATACTCCATGTCCATAAATACTTAGATATCAGAACTATTTATTTCCACACAGTTCTAAAATTCGAGGCAACAACATATAAGTAGGTAGAATTATTTTAGATTAAATATTGATAAGATTATTTAATCTCATGTCTATATCCATGAGAGGGTAGATGGAGGAGCAACCGGTACTCCTATGAATTGGGGAAGGTAGCAGGTACCTAAAAGGTAGCAGCGTAGCCATCCTTCTTTCAGGCATAAAATCCGACCAACTCACACATTAAAATAAAAAATCATACAAGTTTTATCTACGATACCCATTGATGTAAAGGGTTTTTTAATACATCAATGACGATACCTTTCATATTCCAAAAAATATTTATAATATAGAGCCTCTATACATGGCTGAAAAGGTAATAAAGTCCTATCTGATATCAAAACTCAATCAATATAAACCATTTTTAATACCTCACTTGAAAGTACCAACTTTAATCAAACCAAACAGTGCAGAAAATTAAACTTATTGTAATCCGATTAGCAGACTTCCTGTTCCTACTAAAAAAAAACGAACTCCTCCCTATTCTTCTATTTGATTAACTTCGTTGCGGGTTAAGACTAATTAGTGTTCCCTGAGACTCGTAAGAAGTATGTACTCGCGTGAATTCATTTAGGCGTTTGTTATTATTATACACCATTACAGTTAATAAAAATAAATGCTCAGTTATAAAAATGTATTCATTTATACAAATCAGGATATTTTGCATTTATCCCCCAGTAAGCATTCTCATAGAGCACTTAAACACTGCTTGGGATAAAAATTTTGATAACTTATGCGTAAAACATAAGTTAGATATTCCCACTTAGTTATATCCCATTTTTCCGTGTGCCTTGTTTAGTTCATAGCTGTTAGCAATTCAAGGAGGCGTCAAACTAAGAGCTAAGGCTGAACAACAATTAAACAACATCTTACTAACACTAGACAACGTCGAACTTGGGGAATGTTGTTATATACATTACTGGCTCAAAAGTAAACACACAACACGTTTGAAAACAATTTACATTGCTCCCGTATTTGTCGGGCTTATCTAGATGATGTTATAATGTTTGACTGCCTCAGTGGTGTAAATGTATTACGTACGCGTTACGAGTACGATTTGCGCGCTGAGATCCTGGGTTCGTATCCCGCGTCGACCCAAAAACATTGTGACTGGGTTTTTCCATTTTAAAAATTACTTTGTCGCAGCTCAGAGTCAGGAAGTTGACGGTATGATACCCCCGTGCCTCGGAAAATACGTAAAGCCGTTGATCCTGCGTCTGATCTCTCTCCTATCATGTCAGATTGCCGTCTCACCGGACTATGAGAGTGAAGGAATAGCGAGTGCACCTGTGTATTGAGCACACGCTTGTGCACTATAATATCTCCTGCGTACGTGATTGATTTCCGTTGAGATTGGCCGCCGTGGCCGAAATCGGCTAGGAAGGGATATATACAATGGCAGGATATCGCCAAAATACAAAATTCAGAGGTTTTTTAGATACGAGTAATTTACACAAATTATTCCACGATTTAGAAATCGAAATGGTAAGTTTTAAGATCAAAATACAAGTACCCTGTCACATTTTAAAATACCTGGTGAATAGTAAGCCAAGCTTAGACTAGCAAGTTCTCGCAGCAATATATTGCGCAAAACTTCCAGATGCGTTTACATTAGCGGCGATGTTTCAATAATTTTATACACATGCCACTCGCCGCAAGTCCCGCATGTTACAATTTGCTGAGGTCAATTTGACGTGAATGTTTACACGGTAAAATTGCTTAAAGAGAACTTCTGCAAGTTTTCTACCTCAAGTTACCACAAATACGCAAAATCTTTCCTGTTCCAATAAGTTAAAACAAGTTTTTATAGCGTATACCGACTACTAGGAACTTTCCGCCGTGTGTCTCTACATACATATACACTCACGTTTTTTATCCCCGGAGGTGTAGGCAGAGGCAGAACTAGTGCACCCACTTTTCGGGCACAACTAGTGCACCCACTTATCGCCTTGCATATTCCGTCCCATGACTTAATAGGGAACGAGCCTATAGCCATATCGGGCACAAATTCCAGACTCCAGGCTGATACAGAGTAGAAAACCCCATATTCACTTTGCCCGACCCGGGAATCGAACCCGAGACCTCGACATTGCAGCCGTACCGTAATACAACTACGCCACCAAGGCAGTGCCGTGTCTCTATCAAGAATAAAACTCCCATTACGCAATATTACGGGACAAAAGATAGCTTTATATTGTTTAGGACTCACTGTGCGCTACACATTAACTCCATTCGACGGTTTCCATGTAACACATACACATCTTCTATAGTTAAATTCTCATAATAGACATTCGGATTAATGCTATACAATGAAATAGTAAACAAAATTGTTCATAACATTTACCAGATTGGTTTTACAATGTAAACACTGTTTCGCCGTGCTAATATAATATGAACATGACAGCCGTTCCGAATAAACACACGATCATTTTCGTATTGACTTGTGATTTTATTGTTATAATCTTACTTATCGATTTATATCTATTAAAGAGGATAGAAAAATCATGGCACTTGATGGCTAATGGCACGAGAACACTTATTAGGTTAGAGTCAGCAGCATAAGTAGCTGACCAAATACAAGATTTCAAATTTCCCACGTTCTTTTGTGTTTCTACTTTTTTTCTCTTCACAAAAATAAAATAAAAGAGATTTTCTTTAGTTCAGATGAAGTAAAAAAAATGTTTTAGTTTAACTTAACGCGTATATAGACGATTTGAAATTTTGATTTTGCTCAGCTATTTATGCTGCTGACTGTACAAAACGTTACATAAGCATAGGACTACATTCGGCCAGACGTGTATATACGTTTGTTACCACTCAAATAGCATGTTCTTAACCCGTAACTGATATGACAGCTGGACGTGGCTGCATGTCCGATACGAACGGTTCAGTAGATAGCTCTTGCAGAAATGGAAATGTATTTTATTTCTCCAACTTTTAAATCCGCCGCAGTGCTAAAAATCGCTCAAAGATGTTTGACGTCGTGTCGCGTCGCGTCGTGGGAACTGCCATACCTTCATGTCGCTTCGGTGACCAATGTGTTAGGTTCGCGCTTTCGTTCGATGTAACAGTTTTTAATGTTTTTTTTCAAATTTTTATGGGATCTAAATGTTTTTAAGAGATTATATTAGTGTTCCGAATAGTTTTAGTATTTTTAAATATATCTATAAGCCTCAAAGTTTTTAGGAACTAATTAATATAAGGCTAAAAAATTTAATTAACAAAAAACATAAATAAACAAACAAAAAATTTATGTAAACTAGATTAAGGTGACATTACGTTATTAGTAATTCATTTTTTATTAAAGATAAATAAAAAGCATCGAGACCCCCATAGCATAAGTAGGATAGACAGCAATCCCAAAGAAGGAGTAGGGCAGATAGGGCTGATAGGAGGTAAGCATAAGAAAAGAGAGACAGCAAAGAACTCTATTAACTTTAGGGGAACGAGAGTGGGGCATAGAGCCCCACAAAAAAAAAACCTCTATGTTATCAATTCTTGACATTTACTACCAGCAATTTGACGTCGTAGCTCGCTGATTTTTATGGTATAAAGAATTTACTTACAACTAAATGACCTTTAAGACATTTGAAATTTGCATTATTGATTAATATTTTTAGACTAGTGATTGCTCGCGGCTCCGCCCGCGTGAGTTAGATTTTCCGGGACAAAAATATTTTCCTGGGTTAAAAACGTAGCCTATAGCACTCAGGATTAATTTAGCTTCCTATTAGTGAAAGAACTTTCAAAATCAGTTCAGTAGTTCTAGAGATTAGCGCGTTCAACCAAACAAACAAATAAACTCATCAGGTTTATAATATTAGTATAGATTTACTTGGACCGTACTACTCTAATTTTGTACTAAAAAGTCGATCATTCAGTTTTATCTATAAAAGCGTTATGTCGAGGTTGCACCACTCTCATGAAAACTGAGTTGTTGCGTTTCAGATCAGTAATATCAATAAATAGCATTAAACCGCTTAAACACACCCACCATGCTTCGCGAATCGTTAAGGAGGTTTTTCAACAGCATAAAATCAATCCATAACAACATAAACAATAAAGATTATAAATCAGTGGTTACCCTAAAATAATAATAATAAATACAGGCAAGAAACTATTTTACATAGAATGAAATAGGTCACATATTAGAGCTGGTCAAACGCAATCTTATTGCCCAGAAATTGTTGTAAACCAAAATACCAACGCCCTTAACTGTTAAATGGAGCCTGCCCCACCTTTAATCTCGGACGGTTCGAATTGATCGAACGAAGTGGCTTTGACGTATTGTGTTTCATGAGATTAGAGAGTTTCAGTCGAAACGTCTCTGTGTTTCACAGAAAGTGAAAGCTGGAACTCAAATGGGATGTATTTCGATTGAGCTGCGCTTTGTGACCCGTGTTTGGTCGCATTGTGTCCACTATTTGTAGAGGATGAGACGACTAATAAGCTGGTTGTGGGTGAACGTTCATTTGCAAAACTTCTGAATGCATATGCCACGTTCATATGTTGTCTATGACAGGAGCAACATAGTGTAGAACGAATTACATATCATTCTATTACATTATCCAGTAACTGATGTTAGGGTTTTAGGGTCTGTTTCACAAGATTCATAATTTTATTTGACAGTTATCGTATTAAACAGCTAATGTAAATAGTACTCAGTTGTTAAGGAGCCTAGATTAGAGTGTGACTTTTGTATTTGGTCGGCTTATACATCTATGTGACGAGTAGCATTTACTAAGAAGTTGTGAAACAGGCCCTTAGTCTCATAATATTTAATAATTTGAATGATGCATTCATAATTAATAATGCCTTTATACTTTTTTTATTCCATTGAATGACGAGACGAGCATGCCGTTCGCCTGATGGTAAGCGATACGACCACCCATAAACAGTAGCAACACCATTCGGCACCTTGACTTACAAAGTACTGTGTGGCACTCCACTGCGCTCGTCATCACGAGATATAAGATGTTAAGTCTTATTATGTCCAGTACTTACACTAAATGCCTGATAAATTCATTGTTTACATTATCCCTAGAAGGGAAATAGACAAAACAATGGTACTAAATCGACTCGCGTGAACACCTGCAACGTATAATGTTACTTTAGTTTCTTGTGTCCCGCAAAAAATCCTATCAAAATGCTAAAATTTTATTGTTTGCGCTCAACCCAGTTTAAGAATTGTATCCCTATTTAATCCCAAGTTGAAATACTGGCCGATACTTCAGATAAATTGCACAGAAATAGAATCAATTAAGGGTATCTGTCAAGAGATTTTCATATTGAATGAGCGGTCGGTTGCGAGAATATGATGAACCAATTTAGCTGCCTCCATTTGACCTATGGAATATTTAACACTTCAATTGATCGGGGGTAGGCTCAGCGCAGGTGTGCCGAATAGTTTGTAGGACTAACGATACCAATATCAATTTCAATAAAAGGTTTATAATTTTAAACTATTGTTTTATGATTGACTCTGGCTTTACGTGATTTAATATCAACGTTAGGATTTGCGAGTTAGAGAGTAAAGAGAAAATGCAAATAGATTAAAGTTGTTTTTGATCGTCGGAAAGTTATGTCTTATAAAATACGGAAATTTTTGAAGTAATCAACGTTTCTTGTAAAAATAAAAGTTTAAAGTTTATAATAAAAGTATCTTTTGCTCGCGGCTTCGCGCGCATGTCAGAGTTTCTCCGGGATAAAATGAAAACCAAAACCTTCTCAAGGTCTCAAACTATCTCCACACCAAATTTCGTCGAAATCCGTTCGGTAGTTTTTGAGTTTATCACATACAGAGACGGCGGGGGACTTCGTTTGATACTATGTGAGGAAGAATTTTTAAAGTGTACAAGGATGTCTCGTATGAGTGCCTCTCTGACAGCTCCCTCTTTCTCCACTCTACTTTATATTTTTATGAAACTACGAAATATGAAAGCTCTGTTAAAGGGCTCTTAGTGTTATGAGACTAACGTTTAATGTGCGGAAAACGTGCTAAGTGTAGGTGTGATATCGTTTTAAACTTCAAAGGCGGACAGGCGCTTCGCATCAAGCGACCGTGTTTCGTTCAGAATAAAAAAGAAATCACAGATTTATATTGTTTATTATAAATATAATATAAATATTTATAAATACATGTGTTTTTGCATCATATGGAACCGTTTTCAAAATTGTTTCCTTTTATCGATCTGCATTTCATAAATAATAACAGTGTTGCGGAGTGAACGATACCGAGATATCTCAGTAAGGAAGCATAACTTTCTTAATTGCTATTTATACAAACGGAATAAATACCTTGAAAACGCTCAAAAGTTTCTTCGAATATATGGTCCAACTGCCATTAGGCCAGCGTGTGGGAAGGCCCTCTCATTAAGTTTTTTTATTTTTAGGGTTCCGGACCTCAAAAGGAAGTTTTGTAGGATCACTTTTTGTCTGTCTGTATGTCGAGACCCTTTTTCTCTGGAACGCGTAAAGATACATCACGTTGAAATGTATATCTAATACTCGGGTCTACGGTCTCTTTCAACTGCGAAAAAAGTTTCAAGTCAAACTTGTAAGTCAACGCGATCAAAAAATATGATCGTTTTCGCAAGGGAATCAAAACCTATAGTTTAGTTGACCTAGCATCATGAAATTTGGCAAGAAGCAAGGTCCTTCAGCACATGTAAAGGAAAAAATAGAAAAACTATAAATTTGTATTTTGATAACAATGTTAAGCGAATTTACAAACTTGTTAAATTTTATTAATTAATTTTTGCGAATTATTGAACTTATATACTTAGATACCTTACCTACAAGTATGTCGGAACCCTCGGTACGCGAGTCCAACTCGCACTTGTCCGGTATTTTACGAGGGCGCCAATGTGACTACGATACGTGTGGGTTCGATAGAGTGTCGGCTTATAAACAGACTGATCCCGACATCACTTACGTGGACCATTATGGCGGGCTTTACATCTTACGGTGGTCGCTATTTGGGGGACAAATATCATTCCTGCAGTAAGTAAGGTTTAATAGAAATTATATTACTATGACGACACACACATACACTCACGCCTTTTATCCCCGAAGGCATAGGCAGAGGCGCAATTAATGTACCCACTTTTCGCCGTGCGTGTTCCGTCCCATGATGTGATAGGGGTCGAGCCTATCGCCATATCGGGCACCAATTCCAGACTCCGAGCTGTTACTGAATAGAAAAATCCAATACCACTTTTTCCGACCCGGGGATCGAACCCGAGACCTCACCTCAGCCTGCTGACTAAATGGCAATAATTTATATGCAGTAAGATTTTGTTGTTATTTTACATAACGACGCGGTTTGCGGTGAATTATCGATCGACAGTCACGCATACTGAAATTAAAATTCATTAGGTCACAGTTTATTTGCTAATACTATATTATATTACTATGTCTATATTATTAATATTATAAAGCTGAAGGGTTTGTCTGTTTGGTTGATTGAGCGCGCTAATCTCAGTAACTACTGAACTGATTTAGAAAATTCTTTCACTAATGGGAAGCTACATTAGTCCTAAGTGCTATAGGCTTTTTATCCCGGGAAAATAGTTTTATCTTGGAAAATCTTTTTCACGCGGGCGGAGCTGTGAGCAATACTAGTGTTAGTATAAAGTGATAAAATCATCTATTACTATTTAATATTTTAGGTAGAGTCAGGCACATAAGTAACTGAACAAATTCAAAATTTCAAATCGTGTTTAAACTTTTGCGTCTGTATCAACAAATGTTTTTTCTTCTCTAAAATAAACTTCACAGGGTTAACTTTATTTTAGATAAAGAAAAAAGAATATTTCGGTTGGAGTGAACGTGCAGAAGCGTTTTGAAGTTTTTAATTTGTTCAGCTACTTTTGTGGCTGACTGTACATTATAAATACTAGGTAGGTATTATAAACTTAACACCACGCTACGCAGTACATAATTCACTTCGTGTGATATTGGCCCTGTTTACGGGCACGGTTGTTGTTTATGAGATGCGCGGCTTGCTCATCTCCCAATTCTATTGTATGAAACATACTTCATACTGTTTTATTTAAATGTCATAATATTGTGCCGGCGACTCTGAATTATTTACATTGCTCACGTTCCATATTCCTTTTTCATACGTTTCCCTCTCGAACAATTGAACTTACATAATCTGTCCAGTCGTTCTGTTCTCTCGACTCTTGTAAAAATATTATTAATTTCACCAAACACTTTTATTGGAAAATAGATATTTATTTAATTAAGTTTATTTTATTTTGAATGACTTGATCTATAAGGGCCTAATGAAAGTATGTATTCACTAGGTCCCACTTGACGCGCTCGTGACGCTCAACATGTATGACGGGACTCTTGACAGCGATGATGAGGAAGTCGTGGCCCTGCGTACAAAACTATCAAAGGTACCATAACATAAGATTACGCGTTCATCCCTATAGAGTAGGCTGTACTAGTGCGCGCGCAGATTCCCGGACAACGAACAGCTTGTTTCAGAGAGCTAGAGAGAGTGTTTCATTCATTAGTGTTACCGTTTATGGTCGCTTAGGCGATTTTGCTCGTCTATTTATTTATGACTACAAATTTAATTTTGTTGACCGGGAATTGAATCAACACCGTGCTGTTCAAAGTATTGAATATCAATTGACTTATAAAATTACATTTAATAAGTACCAATTGATTTATAAATTGAAGTGTTCGGGAATTGAATTACAAGCGCGGTACGTACCGGTCGGGAAATGCAGTGCCCGTATCTATTATAGTACTTTGTCGGTTGATTTCATACAAAACCCATATTTGTAATCCCCTTTTACTAAAGTCACTTGTGTAAACCATTCCTTAATTAACTTATTTATGTAACTAAAGAGCAATTATAATTAATGAATACAGTAATTTATAATCGTATGTTTATATGTAATTAAATTATTAGTATTAATTTAATTATCAGTAATGTCAATGTGTTAATGATGTGTGAGATTTGTAGCACATTAGATTGTGGTGCGAAAGAAGTAAATCATGTTCATATTTATGATAAACTAGCTTTTGCCAGCGGCTCCGCCCGCGTGAATGAGTTTTCCCGGGATAAAAGTCCCGTTTTATATTTTACCGAGATAAAAAGTAGCCTATGTGTCAATCCAGGATATGACCTACCCGCGTGCAAAATTTCATCGAAATCCGTTCAGTAGCTTTTTCGTGAAAGAGTAACAAACATCCATACATCTGTACAGATGTATCATATGTGTATACATCCATATTTACAAACTTTCGCGTTTATAATATTAGTAGGATACTGTTGCCACTGTTTATGAGCGGTCGTATCGCTTACCATCGAGCGAACGGCATGCTGGTCTCGTCGTTCAATAGCAATAAAAAAGGATATTGCAGGCCGAGCGGAATTCAACCCTATATTTATAATTATGAAGTGTTAAGATAGAGCGACTCTGAAAAATCATTTGATGAAAAGATACATTGGGCGGAGGCTGTTATTTTGCTTTTAATATCTTTCAAAGCTTGGTAAAATAATTTAATGTATTTGTATTCGATTCAATTCTGTTATTCTTTTGTAAAAGAAGCTCATTAAAGTGATCGGGAATTAAATTTGTACAAGCGGTAGTCATTAAATTGCACCTTTAGGATGAGAACGACACAATACAAAAAAATCGAAAATTGAGTTATCGTCATTACATTACTTAAAACGAAATTTTGAATACAACACTAGTTCAAACACCGCCATATTCAAGCGGGAAAAGGACAAAACTACTATATCGGACCCTTTTTTTATTATATTTTCATAAAAAAGGGACCAGTTTTAAGTCATTTTATGACGATAACCCAATTTTTGAGTTTTTTGAATTGCGTGGTTTTCGTCCTGAAGGTGCGACATGTAGCAACGCACACGGAATTCGTGAGTGTAGAAATAAAAACGGAAATTATTTATAATACAGATGCTAGCGTAATTGTGAGTTACAACAAACTAATTTGGTTTCCTATCTCCATGTTAAAATCAGCTTTATTTCTCAAATTGTTTGAAATAATTGTCATGTTTAATTAATGTACCACTCAATATCATTTGTTAGTACGAGGAGACTTTTTTTAAAATAGTTTATATTGAACCATGTCCCAATATTGGGCAGGAAGGAAGTTCTTTTAGTTCCCATAAGGGTTAAAAGACAAGAAATTCTGGTAGAAAACTATCAGGTATCACAATACCTTAACTATTTGTCTTGTTCACATAAAACGCACTAGACTTTACCTGGCACCGCTCGGTCTGCCTGTAGTTGCACAGCTGTGTGGCCATTTATTTGGTAAGCAGGTCATTACACTGCAATATAGTTATATAAAATACTAGACTTCTGCTCGCGACTCCGCGCGCGTGGAAAAGTTATCCGGGATAAAAAGTAGCCTATAGCACTCAGGATTAATGTAGCTTCCTACTAGTGAATAAATTTTCAAAATCGGTTCAGTAGTTTTTGAGTTTATCCATTACAAACAAACAAACAATCACATCTTTCCTCTTTATAATATTAGTATAGATAGTATTTATAGTACCAAAACTTGATAGAATTACCACAAATCATGGGGCCATGCAGACGAGGACGCGGCGTATACGCGGCGATGACGCGTTTTTGAAACGCGTGTTCAAAAATACATAGTTCCTCATTGTATTCTGTTTATTATGCGTTTAAAGCGTCGTATAAAATACGTCATGTGCATGAGTCTGTATACCTATTTATTTCATTCTAATATTTCAGGACATGCGTTAAAGATTGCATTTAGAAAAATCCTTGATACTGTACTTACAATTAAAGTTTATTTAGACATAAAAATTCCAAATAAGAAAAATCTCAAATTATGGGATCAACATCATCCATCGCCTTATTTATCTCAATATTGAAATGAAAAGAAATGAAATAATTTATTCGAACCCATAAAATGTTATACATTATTTAGATTCCGTCAATATTAACTCTACCACCAGTTCGGAAAGCAGTTCTCACTAGAGAAGAACGGGCAAGAAACTCTAGTGTTGCTCTTTTCAAAATCAGTTCAAGGTATAAAATACAATGCATTATGTAGAGAAAAAAAAATATACAATTCAGTATTTGTTTACTTATGTTTAGAGCAATTCATTTATATACTCGCAAAATAGGTAATACAAATTTAAATTCCAACACGAGTGCATAACTATCTCAGGAATCATGTAATAATTTGATCTGAAATCTTCAAGATGTCGTTATTAATCTAAGTTTAAGATATACCCCCAATACTTATATATAGTAAGCGAAAAGGGCAGACCAGTCCACACAAGCAGCACCCGTTCACGAATATGACGCATGTGCCAGCCATCGGCCTCCTCAACCATATTACAGGGAAGTGGCCGACCCGGCACACGACGCCGCCGCAGGCACAGACAGTTAAGGAGTATATCATACCCAAGCCGCTCACAGATGGAAACAAAGAAACTTTATTAAAACGAAAGACACGATTCCGAAGAAAATCACATGAAAAAATTTAATCCCAGGCTTTTTTATCCTCTATGTATTCTGAAATCATGTAATAAGCTTTATTACATAACTTTCGCTTAATAGTTGTTTGGAATTTACCAATGTTTAAACACTTAATTTCAGTGGGAACTTTATTATAAAAGTGTATACAGTAACCCTTAAAAGATTTGCTGATTTTTTGGAGCCTTGTTTTGTGATTAACTAGATTATTTTTGCTTCTAGTATTTAAGCCATGGATATCGCAAACTTTTGGAAAGTTTTCTATATTCTTATGTACGTACATTAAATTAGCGAATATAAATTGTGATGCTACTGTCATTATATTTGTTTCTTTGAATTTTTATCTTAGAGAACATCTAGTTGAACCCGGCCACCGCTTTATTGACCTACGACAGCGCCCGGGTCCCGCGAGTGCCCTAAATTTTACTTATCAGAAAGGGACGGTAGTGCATGCCAAGTTTCAGAACTAAAAGTAGGCCATCGATTATTTACTTTTGCCAAACCTGATCGTGATTTAAACCGGTAGTTTTTTTGTATGGGCCAAGTGGGTCAACATATGGCGAATGACCAGTGCGTGGCGGAGGTGGTCCTTCCAAAACTGGGAACTTAATTTTAACGGAGTAATAATATTTGCGTATTTCACGATTATTCGTTTTAATATCAACCGTCCACTTGGGATGCAAGGTTGAGTTTCAATAGACCTTGAGTTTAGTCTACGCGACGTCCATCGTAAACTAAACCCTTTTAGTTGATATTGGGTTAACGCGCTCACGAATTACTGCTTGCTCATTATCATAAATCACTCGCATCCTGTAAACTTGTGATGCGATTCCTCAATGAAGGATTCACATTATAACAAACTCTCGTTCATTCTCAATTTTGCATGATTTTTCCCTTTTGTTGTCGCATGCCACCACTGGCATGCTTGTCATAGTACGCCATTCCTGTTCTATTTCATCATGAGATTTAACGAGATAAATTATAATTTATATTCACAAAGCAAATATTCATAGAATCTACGCAAACACCGCGATGAGCGGTGACTGAAACACTACGTTGGAATAGAGAATTTTATCAAAATGTTAGGCAAAATATTTAGACGCATGGCAAATGGGGTGGACGATAGCCTAGTTGGGAATGGAACGGTCTGCCGAGACAATGTCCGGCGGTTCAAAACCCAAGGCACACACCTCTGACTTTTCGAAGTTAAGTGTGTATTGTTTATCAATTATCGTTCGCTTTAACGGTGAAGGAAAACATCGTGAGGAAACCTACATACCTGAGAATTCTCGATAAGAATTTCGAGGGTATGTGAAGTCTGCCAATCCGCACTAGGCCAGCGTGGTGGACTAAGGCCTAACCCCTCTCAGTAGTAGAGGAGGCCCGTGCTCAGCAGTGGGCAGTATTTAATACAGGGCTGGTATTATTATTATTATGGCAAATTACGGTACAGCCACAGCCCGTTTAAAACAAAAACGAAAATTTGTTTGCTCGACGAATGTAAAGCTTAACATTGTTTTGAAATTTACATTCCTGATTTCAGAAAAGAATATTTCTTTGGTGGAATTATTTAGACATATTTAACGATGCGTGGGCCGGTGTTAGGAGTGAGTAGGGGAAGGTTATTGGATATCCTTATAACCCTAACCCTTGGATCGTTTATCAGCCTCTTTGCAAATGAATGATAAGACGAGACCCCGCGTCTAGTGAGCGTCACGTCTCCATTTATTTTTCTATCTTGGCCATTGATGTATAAAAATAAACCCCTTGGCACGATAAATTGATCACTCTGTGACAGTAAATATTATGTATCAGTTTAGACCAAAACGGAATTTTAAAAAACTGCATCCGTTGACCATCTCCAGAAGCATCGCAGCCATATCTGGATGGATAACCAATTGGCCCAAGATCAGTCAAGCCATTGTGGCGGGTTTTTCATAGAATCGCTATCCGGTCAAGTACATAGAGTATCCAGCATGTCATGTATCACACTGCGATCTTATAACGCCCAATGACAAAGAACTGCAAGCGTGGTTTGAAAGAGAAATTAAAGTAAATGAATATAATTACATATTTCGCTTGTGCACGATCTCCTAGTGAAGTGGGAGTTAATAATTACAGACGGATTGTACTTATTTTACGTTTAGGGTAACTGGTTATTGGAATGTATGTTAGAGAACAAATATTTTTTACTGTAAAAAAATCTCTATCAGTTGGTCAAAGTAGAATCCCGTTTAAAATTTATCAAAAATACTGTTATTATCTAGACGCAGAGTACGCTTCTATATGAGTAGATGTAATCTTTATCTGCTGACATCATCATCATCAGCTCCAGCATGTCCCGTGCTGAACATAAGCCTGCTCAAAAAAATTCTCGACAGACCTTTTTGGAACGGTTTGTATCCAACTTTCTATTAGTGGCAGATTCTTTATACTACCTTTAGTTTTTTTATATAGCCCCGACAAAGATAGCCTCATGCATCTCTTACCACCAATATATCTAGCAAAGCATGAATTCTATGCGCTGTTATTTGAAGCACGACTTCTCTCAAAAATCGTGTCCTTACAGCTTTGACTTTTTATTTCGTGAATTGAACATTTGTGACCCTTAATAACGATTTCAATGTCGACAAGAAGACGTTCGATATATTTTCTAATGACATGCGTATACAAACTCCTTATTTTACAACTGTCTGTCCTTAAAGATTTTGAAATCCGTTTTGCGTTACTATCAGGCTAGGTTTCTCCTAAAACCTTCATCCGAATCAACATTTTCAGATTTAACAAAGTGGGAACATGCAATGGTTAATATTATCGGATGCTATGAGAGAGATAATTAAATGTGCGTGTGGAACTAAACGAGTGTCGATAAATTGTTCATTATTAACGTCCAATGTTTGTTGCTCTTTTGAGATGGAAATTAAAAGATAATTTATTTTTACGGTGAGAAAAATGCAGAAGGAATTGTATTTTATGATGTATACACGCGAATTATTTAACTGTCTTTGTTATTTAATAACGTTGTATCGATAAACAATAAGTTATTAACCAGTGTGCAACTCAAATGAATTTACGTTAAGAATGACTATGGTGTTTGTGGATTAATATTTTTGATTACTAATTAAATTTAACCGGTGATTTGGGAGTCCCAAAGTTCTTAGCAGCGACAAAGATATATTTAAAACATCATTCATTCTTAAGGAAACTGCTTAAAAGTTCATTACGCCATTTAAAAACTTCTTTACAATATTCTTAAATAACGTTTACTAATTTGTTGGTCCCTTATTACATTTAATTTAAGCGCTAATGTTTAAACATTATTGTTATGAAGCAGTAATATTAACTGTTTACCGATGTGGGTTTAAATCCCGTCCATCAAAGCTTGGCTAGATGTTGATAGCTTTGTATTGTTTCGAAATTCGATAAAGTGGAGTACAACTGGTTTATATTTACATATTTTGTAATTACAGTGCTAAGGGAGTAAGTATACGTAAAAACAATAAATTATAAAACATTTGCTAAATAAAAAAAATATTTAAGAAAATCAAAAAACCCGACTGTGTCAATAACTACCTTCTTTATTAAATTAATTGAAGGACTGAAAAGATAGAAACAAGATTTTAATTTGAATATTTTATTTTGGTTTTGAATAATCTTAGTTGACAGTGTTCACAAACGCTGTCGGATGCATAACACGCTCACTTCTCATAATTTGGTTGGTGATATAGGTAGAGTAACAAAATCTCGGAAAGCAGATGCCTCCGACTGCGTTTGTGAACAATGTCAACTAAGACTATTCAAAACGAAAATAAAATATTCAAATTAAAATCTTGTTTCTATCTATATTATATTATGTCGGGTAATGACTGCCTCGGTGGCGTAATTGTATTACGGTACGACTGCAATGCTGAGGTGTCGGGTTCGGTCCCCGGGTCGGGAAAATTGATATTGGGTTTTCTGCTCAGTATCAGCCCGGAGTCTGGAATCTGTGCCCGATATGGCGATAGGCTCGCTCCGTATCACTTCATGGGACCGAATATTGGTGAAAAGTGGGTGCACTAGTTGCTGCTCTGCCTACCTCTTCGGAGATAAAAGGCGTGAGTGTATGTATTTATATATATACTCGAATCAGTAATTTATCTTCTTCCCTCAGCTACTCTCGGTTCACTCAAATCATGAGCGTGTTCCTGCTCAAATGTGATGCTGGAATTATTTGTACCTACTGTGAAAGATCCGTAAGTGTTGCCTGACCTAAGAATCCACTCCAAGATCTCCTGTTATACGTTCCATATGACATCAAGGCCAGAAGACTTACGAGAGCAATAATTTATAGTTTATTAGCAAAATAAATACACAGGCTCATTTCTTAATGCGGATCACACCGAACTACAACTCCAGTTAAATTCAACATAATTTTGTAACTGAACTGCATTGTGCTGCTGAATTTTACTGGATGCCCTATCGAATTGAAAGCAGCTTTCGTGTCATGGATACGGCGCGACCGTATGTGGGTTACGCAAATATTTGTACGTATTTATAGTATTTTGGATACGTTTCGGGTTGGTTTTCTGTTACAAAATACCTGCGTACTATGGCAAAGTTTTTACAGGAGAGTTACTCCCCTCACATCTCACTTGTAAATGTAATCTACGCCAAAGTAAGCCGCCTCGGCACTCGTCCCGCTCCCGATACATCCCGGGAGGTCAACGCTTTGACAGTCGCTGTGTTTACAAACAAAGCATGCTGCAATGCTAATTACAGACTATAAATAGCCCAAGTGGGACAACTCCACAGCGAAACCGTGTCTATTAATATAATGGTATTTTTGGTAACTGTTTATTTTTGCTCTTTATTTTTATGTATTACCAGCTTTTGCTCGCGTAAATGAAAGACATTTTCCGGGATAAAAATATATAGCTTATGTTTTTTCCAGGTTCTCAAACTATATACCAAATTTCATCGAAATCCGATCGCTTCTTTATGAGTTTATCGCGTTCAGACAGACTGACAGACGCGGCGGGGGGACTTTGTTAATTGAGAGTGGGATTTGAGATAATGAACGGACAGAAAAATAGTTATATGCACGAAACGCAACACCAAAACTTACACGATTTTGTAGTCACCAGTTCGGAAGTTTATACTACGGTCATTACAGCAACCACACTCATTCAGAACTCAAACCCCAGCGTTTCCCGCATCATAATTTCGCAACCAGTAAAATCCTATAAAATGTATTCGGAATTACTCACAGAAAGATACGTGTCCCAATTCCCTTTGAAGTGGCGCGCTGAAATTAAGCTCGATTACAAACCAGGCTAAAGCACCGTGGCAATAAAATTATTTAATACTGTCAGTCTTTGTTTTTTTATTTATTTTTAATGTTTATTTCTCATTGGGCCAAGTAAAGTGTGTATGTGAGGTTACTTGATTATCAAATAGGAGAAAAAAGTTATTTTCCGTTTTCGGGAACTATTATGTCTAGATTTACTATTAGTACACAATACAGCGACAGGTGACTGCCTCGGTGGCGTAGTTGTATTACGATATGATGCAATGCTGAGGTCTTGGGTTTGATTGCTGGGTCGGCAAAGTGATATTGGGTTTTTTAAATTGAGTATCAGCCCGGAGTCTGGAATTTGTGCCCGATATGGCGATAGGCTCGCCCCCTATCACATCACGGGGCGGAATACGCACGGCGAAAAATGGGTGCACTAGTTGCGCCTCTGACTACCCCTTCGGGGATAAAAGGCGTGAGAGTGTTTACGTGTGTACAGCGACAGGTGCGACCGGCATCTTCTTCTTTAGCCTTTGGAAGTCCACTACTGAACATAGGCCTCCCCCAAAGATTTCCAGACCAACCTGTCGGAACAACTTGACAGGCATCTTAATATTTATTTTGGTATACCAAACATCTAATATTATAAAGTTTGAAATTGATATTAGAGATTTTAGAGCTCGCTAGTCTCACGCATCTAGATTAAGCTGTTGTACGCACGGAGTGTACGTAAGTGCATACCATGGTCAAGCCTAAAAGACCTCTTTCAGTCACTAAAAGTCATGATAAAATCGGTTCAACGGTTTCGAAGATTTGCCATGCGAATGACAGCGTTTAGAAAAAATAGTTTTGTTATCACAAACGGACACACCGATTTTATTTATATAGATTAAAAAATCAATAACATCTCTATATAAAAAATAAAAATAAGAAATTTACTGGAACTCCAAAACACTATAATGTCCCGCATCCAAATACCCTGAAAAGAGAAGATGTTTCACAGTCCCTCCTCTGCCGTAGTCTATGGTACGCGAACATCCTTGTCTATGCACCTTGAATGTGAAGCTCGGGTACAATTCACTTACGCAATGCAACTCTACATGGCCGGCGTACTCCCCGTCCCTCGACATCAAATTTTTATAGTCTTCGGCACCTTTAATGTCCATCCCGTAAGACCTGTCTCCGATTATAAAGTCTTTATATCGATTCCAGCTATCGATTATTCGATTGACAACATTTAATCGAATCTCTCGGTGTCGTTCTTGAGCACCGTAAATGCAGTACGAGACAGACCTAAACATGCAATTGCCGTCGCCTCTGATGGGTATCACTCGTCGCGCCATATTTAGTCGATTATCGATTGTAATCTTTTGTCATCGCGTCGCGTCACTATTGTTGACATTACTCGTGAAATATGTGTTATGACATGAGTTTCAAAGAATTATTGTAAACGTATTCCCGTCCTTTCGTTTTAAATGTAATTTATCACGGATTTTATTATTTTGATTCACTGTTTTGCAATATTTATTTAGGTGTATAATTCCGTTAATTCCGAAACGTTGACTGCACAATGACAGATATTTTAGGGGTGCGTGTGTGAAATGAAAAACCCTTAAGTTTAAATGTAAGATTTATTCACGTTTTTATGTTTCTGAATGACAAATGGTGAGTTTTTAAATTTATTACTAAATAGTTTGTTATTCATTCGTGATGCCATTGTGATGACCATCAGTTAAGAAGTTGATTCTAAATATCTTATTCTTGCGTCAAATGCTTTTATAATATAACTAGACTTCTGCTCTCGGCTCCGCCCGCGTGAAAATGTTTTTCCGGGATAAAAATATTTTCCCGGGATAAAAAGTAGCCCACAGCACTCAGGAGTAATGTAGCTTCCTATTAGTGAAAGAATTTTCAAAATCGGTCCAGAAGTTTTTGAGTTTATCCATTACAAACAAACAAACAATCATATCTTTCCTCTTTATTATTAGTATAGATAAACTGACTGGATTACTTACTGCATGATCCTGCGGCGAAAACATTTGCATTAATTCATAAACGGTTAATGACCTTCCAGCTGAGAATTATGATCAAAAGCTGAACTTCCCATGGCAAAAAATATATATGCGTTTATTAGTACAGTAATGTCCCCTACCTTTGGGATGAGGACTCCCCTCCCGAAAAAATTATTATTCCTTTCCGTTGCAAGCGAAATCATATGCGATTTCCGTGTGACCAGCAACTAATCGTAACGCGACTTCCAAATTTAAATTTTGTGTTATAAAATCTGTACGTTACCTTTGCCGAAGTTATTTCGAAATATAAACGCATAAGTTTATAGCATAAGAAATTGATGTATACATTATTTTTATCAATAATGACAGAATTGTTTGATCATATTAAAATTCGGTTAGACCAAAAGTATGTTTCCTATCACGGCATAACATACACTGATCCCGCCCAAGGTAGTTAGTCGTCTCGGGACGTATTTAATTGGTGGTAGGTCTCTCATATGTAAGAGTCCGTCTGGGTGGGTACCACTGCAATGTCTATTTCTACCGCCAAGCAGCACTGTGCATGCACTGTTGTGTTTCGGTTTGAAGGACATTGTAGCCAGTGTAACTACTGGACATAATGAGACTTAACATCTTACGTCTCAGGATGACGAGCGCATTGGAATGCCACACAGTAATTTGTAAGTTAGAGTACTGGATGGTGTTGCTACCGTTTATGGGTGGTCGTATCGCTTACCATCAGGCGAACGGCATGCTCGTCTCGTCATACATTGCAATAATAAAAAAATAAAAAAAATCTTCTGTCAACGTCGACAGAAGATACGTCCCGTGACGACTTACTGCGGCCTGTCTTGTTCGATTTACACCGGCCGACATGCCAACAAGCAACGTAGCATTCCCATGTACATTATCCAGCCGAGAACAAAACACCTCTATAAATTCTAAATTGTTATTTATATCCATCCTTATTTCAAACTTATAGACTTATAAACCAAAATTAACATGAATATAGCAATAAAAATAAGCGTGAGTCAGTCAGAGCGGGTGATTGTAACTATCGTTCGTCTCTTTCTCTCGTGCGCGTGTGAGGGAGATGGCAACTGCGGCGCGCATTCCATGGTGACGTCATACCCGACTCGAGTGATAAAGATTCCTTTTACGCGGTCCCCTTTAGTGTTGTTCAGTGGTTTTATTTAACACTGGACAGATTGGTGTTGAAGCTTTAAAGTTTGGGTTTCTGGGCTCGATTCGTGGAACGGGCAATTATAATATTATACCATTTTAGTACATACTTAATTTAGTATACATATTTGTAACACATATTATACATCAATTTTATTTTTCTGCATAATTAAAATTTATATGGACTCCTCCGTATGAATTTTAATTATGCGAAATTACAAACACCTGCGAGCGCGCAATGTGTTTAAAACGTTAATAAGTCAAGGGGCGTCCCGTCTACGGGGTGAATTCGTCTTTTTGTCTTTCGTCTAATCGACTGATAGCTTTGATTGCTGTATAGATAAAAGCATAATTTTTCAGCCCAAACAAAATCACCAAGGTATCATAAGTCTTTATAGGAAAGGATAAAACGAGGATTGAAGTTCACTTGCATTTTGAAAGTGAAACATGAGTGACGGGTAAAGCCATTGCATTGCAGATAAATATAAAATTATGCAACTTACAGTCTCGGAAAACAGAAATATATAAATTTGAATGTCTGTTTAAACGTAGCTTGTTGATTTTTTGGAAGAAAACGATGTAAATAGTTAATTATTTAACGCGCTAAATGTATAACCTCAAAATTGACAGGTGCCTTATTGCATCTATTTGGGATGGGGTAAGATCGGCATATGACGATCTAACCCCATTTCAGTCGTAAACCTTTTTTGGAAAAGCAACTAATATCAACACGTCTTGTTATATTTATAAAAGTACGTTTGGGTTCTATAATAGATCACGTATTTTAAAAAATGGGTGAGTATAAGCACGTCACCTACTGATAAAACGGGTACGAGACCTTATTTTTAAGAATTTTATGCTCATCATTGACTGTCTCCCACCGATGCATAACCTTATCCCATTTATCGTTCAAATAACGAGCGATTTCCATATAATCTACCCATATGACGGATATCCCCGTTTTTGAAGGGAAAATCCGTCTAGCGGCCGAGTTTTAAAAAAGCTGTCTATATTAATTCTTAGGATAGCTAAATTAAATATCATAAGTACATATAAAAGATTAATAAATTCTTAAGTACCTATGTTAAACCTTCACATGGGTAAAAAAACAAAATATTATTGAAATATGTACCAAGCAATGAGGTGTGTACTGGTGTGTGTTTAGATTTAATTTTTAATGTATTTTTTATTTTTTTATTATTTTATATTTGCTCGCTTGTAATTTGTTTGTGTCATGGTGTTGTGCGAATAAATGTTTTGTATTTGTATTTAGGTATACAAAAACTATACCGGAATTAGGCCTGACCTATTTTTTTCTTCACGTATTAATATATATATAATTAATAAAATATCTGTCTTCCCATTCCTTAAAGGCGTGATTTTATGCATAATATTATTTTATATTATAAATGCACTTGCGGTGTCTATTTTTTGTCTATATTGATCGTTCAAAGAATAAAAAATCGGAGACACGAGATTTCGGTACTAAATTACCTTTAGATCTTACTTGGTGATAAGTCACATATCATGTTCACATATCCTCGGGGATAGTGTAATACCGCATTACTAGCACTAGTATATATCTCAAAAGTTAGATAAATATACACAAAATGCAATGCAATCAACACTTACAGGTTTAATTCCCTGAAAATCTTATCACCAACGCTATAGTACCTTCACGCTATGATGGCCGTTTTGACAGACTACAAAAGTCACGTGAAATCTCAATTCATTGTCCAAAAATATACTAGCCAGCGATCCTTTAAGTGACGATCATATTAGATTTCTTTTTTTCAAATTTCTAATTTCGAATATCGAATGCCGAGTTCTGTCATAAAATTATACTTTCATATTTTTTACTGCACGTCACTATTGACAATAATGTAAAGCAATTAACTCCTTCAACGTAGTTATGAATTAATACTTGATGAGCGGACAAACGTCAAAACAGCCGACATAGTGTGCCGGTACTATATTTACGCGGTATCGTACTACCCCGACGATAGCTCAGAAGTGTCTCCAGAAATATGACATACTCAGCATATACCACGAATTGCACTGCGCTCTCCACCTAATAACACTGGTAACAATGTCCTTCACACACAATAACGCTTAGTACTGTTCGATATTGCTTCACGAAAAAAGATACAAATCAGTGGCACCCAGTCTACTAAGTAGTAACTCAGCTGTCAATATTTATGATGCTTAGGTGTATATAGTCTGGCATTCCGTTAGATATAAGTGAAGATAAACAGACTGATAACAACTGGAATGTGCTCTATATATTATGATCTCATTATAAACAAGCGTAAACATAGCTCAATATGTTTGTGTTTTCCTCTAAGCGGTCAGTGAGTGGAATCGAGCGGAGGGTCCAGGTTTGATTCTCGAGTCATGTTTTACGAGCCCCTACTTATTATGAATAGCGTTTGCCAAAAACGTAACATCTAGCTGTGACTTCAAATTGGTTTTCTATGATTCATACTCTAGCCAATATAATTAATGTAATATCGCTAGCCCGGCGAACTTCGTATCACTTCAGAATCAATGAATGTTGTGTTAACTATTAGATTTTTATTAAAATTAAATGTATTATCAAAATGAATTAAGCTCAACATATTATATACAAAATCTAAATTAAAAAGTCATATATTCATACACAGAGACAGAGAGATGCAGAGACTATTGAGCACGATAATGACATATCTCTTTCACCTCTTCCACATTGATAGTTCTCATCGTACAATTGGCCAATTATAGGCATCCTCTCCATACGTACTATCCACATTTGCTCGATAAAAACCTTCCGTAACTCGTCTTTCAACCATCCTCTCCATGTGCCCAAATTATCTCAGCATACTTCTTTTATAGTCATCAGACGGCCCTCAGTCCCATACATTAATGGCAACGTTGACCACAGTTTATTCCTCACGCACACGATCACAGGTATTTTCCAAGTTTACGAAGGCACAAAAGACTTTTTTGATTTGGCCAAATGTTTCTCCGCCATGTATGTTATGGAAAGGACTTGATCTTCTAAATCACGGCATTGTAAATAACAAAAATTTTAGAAAAAAATCATATGTAGAGAATTAATTAAAACGAATTCAAATACAAATACGGTCGAAATCTCAATAAAAATAGGTGACAACTCAAAAAAAATGCGAATTAATCGCGTAACGGCTATGCGCATCGGTATGCAATGAAAGGAGGTAATGACATTATAATATAGGTACTCTTTGCGACCGCCACAGGGACTGCGCGCAACTGGAGCAGCTGTCAAAGGAAAAAAGAAGCAAGCCAAGCCATGTTCATTTTTAAAATTATAAATGTAATATATGGGAAAATGAATTTCCTTCATAATTTCCTTGATCGCGAATTTTTTCCTTTTTTTTATAGTTATTCTGTTATTCGGAACGAAAACAAATCCAAAAAATCAAACGAAATTATCGAGTTATAAATAGTGTAACTAACACAACTCTCTTTTATATATACAGATTATAATCCTTAATGTTATTTTAGTACTTAAAATATGCTGATATAATATAATAAATAAAAACAAATTAATCATTTCTGAATATGAATGTGTTTGCACTCAATATTTATATAAAGCGGTTTAAATAAATATCGCCTCCAATTTTTATTGAAAGTTATTATATATTCAGTTCAGAGAAATTATTTATTTACTAGCTGACCCGGTAAACTGCGTATCACATGCATTTCTCGGTATTATATATAAAAATCACGTGTCACGGTGTTTGTGGTCGCATGCCTCCTAAACGGCACGAACGATTTTTTGAAATTATTTAAGTTTGGTAAGTATGAGAATAGGTCGTAAAGTGTATTTCATACCGCAGACCGCTACATGATTAGGGTATCCCTATCCAGAATGCTTTTTTGAAGTTATACTTCTTTTGGCGCATTACGGCTCATACACATAAACACGACACGATGTCGCGCCGTCCCACGACGCAAGGCCGTGTCGTGGACTTTACAATTAATTTTGAGGGTTTCGGCGTTCATTTTTTGGGGAAAAATTAAGTTTCCTTAACTTGCAATCTTGATGGCGTGAAAACCAATAAGAAGCTGTTACATCAAAGCGACAAGCGTTACAGCGAATTATCACAAAATGTGAGCAAGATTAATTTACTTATTATATTCTATAATAAATCTCGTAAGATAGGATTGTATATTCCGTTTAAAAAGTATATCATAATCATGTTAAAAATATATGAAACACGTTCCCAAAAATTCTATGTACAAATAGCCTTAAACCTTTCCAGGGTCTCGAACTATCTTCATACCAAATTTCATCGAAATTCGTTTGGTAGTTTTTGAGCAAACTTTGCCACCCCCGTTCACCCCCTTAAGGGTTGAATTTCGCAAAATCCCGTCATAATGAGCACCTACGTTCTAAAAGGGACCTCCATGCAAAATTTGAGATTCCTAGGACTTGTAGTTTCTGAGATTTCGTGATGAGTGAGTGAGTGACCTTTCATTTTTATATATACTATAGATAGTACGATAAACGTAAATAATAGGATAGTACAAATACGATTTAAGCTTATCCATTAACGATCACTCTTTAAATTACAAGTTATTAAGGATATTTTAAAGTTTACAGCTCTGTGACTAATGTAATAATCAAAATAATAACAGAGTAACGTAAAGATATCCTACTAATATTATAAACGCGAAAGTTTGTAAGTATGGATGGATGTTTATTACTCTTTCACGCAAAAACTACTAAACCGTTTTCGATGAAATTTGGCACGCGGGTAGATCGTGTCCTAGATTAACAAACAGGCTACTTTTTATTTCGGGAAAATACAAAGTGGGACTTTTATGCTGGAAAAACTTTGAAACACGGGTGGAGCCGCGGGCAAGGTATAAAAATAAACGTAGTAATTCTAGATATTAATCCATGGCGGTTGCGGAGGACGACTAGGCCCTTCTTGCTGAAGGAATCCGCAGGCGTCCCTAAAGCGCTGAAGGTGGCCACCGCAGAGATTTATTTGGTATTGCCGTATTTATGGTTATATATTATAGTGTTAGGAACTCGGCCCTGCGGTCGCCTGTTTTCCATCTCTCCGGGCGGCCCGAAGACGGGTCGTA
Source organism: Sphinx pinastri (assembly GCA_947568825.1). NCBI lineage: Eukaryota > Metazoa > Arthropoda > Insecta > Lepidoptera > Sphingidae > Sphinx > Sphinx pinastri. Next base: position 1,490,428 of record OX387614.1, on the reverse strand, counting down.
AGGCCGGCGACTCCAATATAACCGTTCTTCCCCCCCTCCTTCAGGCTGAGCGTCAGTGGTAAAGAATGCACATTCACCACGAAACCAAAAAAATATATTATTCCTTACATTTTTTACATCTACATTATCGTTGATAAAGTCAGTACGATTAGTTGAATATTCGTCCATCCAGTCTCATGGAAATAACTACGTGTATGGAGCACTGTCTATTACATCCAAATCACTAATTTCGCACAAAAGCCGTATGAGTCAATTGAATCCAGTGACGTACACGTATCCCAATATACTGGAAACCGTTGAATCACTTATCACTTGATTAGATTTCGTAATATACAATGTAAGGTTTGAACACAAATACCACGATCTAATTAACATTCCACATATAAGTATGGTCTAATTATTGGAACTTTGTTCTTATTTAAACGCAACAGACAGGTGTCAATATGTCACTGCTATAAAATTTTGTCTTCACAAAATATGTGTTTTCTTCGAAATCTCTAATATGGTAGCAGAGCGTGGTTGTGAACGTTGAAGAAGACGCATAATATATTTTTGGACCTACGCCGCATCAAGAAAATGGCTTCTTCAACTCAATTGATAAATTCTGTTGAGAAACTCAAAGGTTCGGAAAATTATTCAACATGGAAATTTGCTATGCGAATGTTGTTGATTCACGAAGAGCTTTGGGAGTATGTGGAAGAAGAAGAATGCAAAGATAAGAAAAAGGTTGACAAAGCATTGGCACGTATTGCTCTGTCTATCCAACCTACAGTTATTCCTTATATTCGTACAGCGAAAACAGCGTATGAAGCGTGGAACAACTTAAAGAAGGCGTATGAAGGTTGCGGATTATGCAGGAGACTAGGCCTCCTCAGAAATTTGTTTGGTACAAAACTATCTGATAGCAGCTCGATGGAAAACTACCTCAACAAAATTAAGGAAGTTTCAAATTCAAATTCAAATTCAAATTCAAATTCAAATCATTTATTCAGTAATTAGGCCCCTAAGGGCACTTTTACACGTCATTTTTACAGTGTTTTTATCATGTAAAGATTCTACCAGTGCTTCGGAAAAGCCCACTGACCTGAGAAGAAGCACCAAGAAACTCAGCGTAGGTCTTTTATTATAATTTTTTTTATATATATTTTTTACAAATTGCAAGTACAATATAATACACAATTTAATTATAGAACATGTGTGAATCTGAGCAACCTAATCCCAAGCATTTGTATCTTCAAGATAGTCTCTTATACTGTAATAACCTTTTTTGCAAAGACGTTCTTTGACAGTAGTTTTAAATTTTTTTATTGGAAGATTAACAATATGCATAGGAAGTTTATTGAAGAAGCGTACGCATAGACCAACAAAAGAATTGCTTATTTTATGGAGACGAGTAGCATGTACTATAAGTTTATCTTTGTTCCTAGTGTTTTTATTATGAATATCGCATATTCGGTCAAAATTTGCAATATTTTTTCGGACATACATAAGATTTGCAAATATATATTGCGATGTTACGGTAAGAATGTTTATCTCTTTAAACTTTTCTCTAAGAGAAACGCGAGGTCCGAGACAATAGATAGCTCTAATAGCTCTCTTTTGCAAGACGAATACTGCATTAATATCCGCAGCATTGCCCCAAAGAAGAATACCATACGACAGAATACTATGAAAATAACTGAAATAAACAATTCTTGCCGTGTCTACATCAGTCAGACGCCTTATTTTTCTGACTGCATAAGCCGCTGAACTTAGTCTACCTGCTAACTTTGCTATATGCGGTCCCCACTGGAGTCTCGCGTCTAATGTGATGCCCAGAAAAGTTGTTGACGCAGCAGGATTCAACTCTTCCCCATTTATGTGTACATTGGTTTTTACTTGTCTTACATTGGGCATAGTAAATTTAATGCATTTAGTTTTTTTAGCATTTAGTAACAAGTTGTTTAAATTAAACCAATGCACAATTTTAGAGAGAGCATCGTTCACTTCGTCATAATTTTGTAACATTCTCTTAATTTTAAATATTAATGATGTATCATCCGCGAACAATACAATCTTATGATTATCCCTTACGTAGTAAGGTAAGTCATTAATATATACAAGAAATAAAAATGGTCCCAGAATTGAACCCTGTGGAACTCCCATGGTAACCGCAGATCCAGGTGAGATTTTTCCATTAATATCAACCCTCTGAACCCTGTTACTCAAATAGGATGTCAGAAGATTGAGAGCCGTGTTTCTAATGCCGTAATGGTGTAGTTTCCTGAGCAGAGTATCATGATGTACACAGTCAAATGCCTTAGACAAGTCGCAGAAGACGCCAAGAGCATCGTGCGACTCTTCCCAGGCCTCAAAAATATTTTCCAAGAGATCCACCCCCGCATCAATGGTGGACCGATCCCTAGTAAATCCGAACTGCTTCCTATGAAGTAGGTTATTATCGTCAAAATGTGTCAATAATTGATTTAGAATAATTTTTTCAAATAACTTACTCAGAGTGGGTAATATTGAGACAGGTCGGAAGTTCGAAGGATCCGACATATCACCAGCCTTGAAGAGAGGTATCACCTTGCTTTGTTTCATCAGATCAGGAAACACACCCGATGCGACACAACTATTAAAAACCGCTGCTAGATGGGGTGCAATGACATCAATAATCGATGATACATTTTTAACAGAAATTCCCCAAAGATCAGCAGTCTTTTTCTGATTGATACATTTAAATGTCTTTAATATATCTCGCGTATTAATAGGTTTGAAATCAAAAAATATGTCGCATTGAGGCACATTACGTTTAAGCAGCAACTCAGCTGACGTGGAGGAAGACTGAAGATGTTGAGTAGTCTTTGACGGTATGTCAGTGAAAAAATTTTCAAAAACGGTTGCTACTTCCAAGTCTGCTGTTACATATTTTTGATTAATATTAATATTAAAATCAAGGCTGCATGCTTTTTGCCTACCTGATTCTTTATTTATAATGTTCCAGGTGGTCTGAATCTTATTTGTAGTTTCACATCAGTTGAGTGAGATAGAGTCCCCTTTAGATGATGAGTTTGTTGCTGTGATTATGCTAAGTAGCCTGACGGAAGATTTTGACCCGTTGATTATGGCTTTGGAAAATGCAGGTACAAAGTTGTCATCCGAGCATGTCTCAGCGAAACTATCAGAAGAAACTTTGAGAAGGGAGGACAAGCGGGATGGTATTACAGCACTTGTCACTCGGAAGCAGCTTAAATGTTTCAAGTGTCAGCGTACTGGTCACATCTTTAGAAATTGTCCTGAGAAACAAAATAAAGGACAATCAACATTAAATAAAGAGAAACAGAGTCGCGGTCAGAACAAATACAAACCAAAAAATAGTGTGCAGGAGAATGCCTTAGTTGCTGCGTTATCAGTTAACGTAAATAGTAATGTATGGTATATTGACTCAGGCGCAACACACCATATGTGTAACAATATGGATTTGTTGGAGAACTTCAGTGTTAACAAATCTGTGGATGTAAGTGTGGCAAATGGTGAGAAATTGTTGACCGCAGGACTAGGAGAAGTTAAAGTTAACTTAAAAAACTGTGTAAAGACTATAAGTAATGCTTATTATGTGCCTAATTTAAGTACTAACTTGTTGTCAGTTAGTGTTATGACCCAAAAGGGATACATTGTTACTTTTGATAAAAAATCTTGTACTGTTTACAATGGTGATGAAGTTATAGCTACAGGTACTCACGTCAATGGTGTCTATCAACTTGACACTGTGTCAGACAATAGCTGTACTCAGAACATAAGATGTTCTTTACTGACATCAGCAAGAGGATCAAAAGCAGTATCCCAGGAGGTGTGGCATAAACGTCTAGCGCATCTCAACTCAAGGAGTATGCAACTTTTACAATCAGGTATGGCAACTGGTATTAAATACAGTGTGTCTGATTTTAAACAGTGTGTAACTTGTATTGAGGGGAAACAGTCTAGATTGCCATTTCCTAAGAAGTCATTCTCTAGAGCAACTGATGTATTAGGTTTGATTCATACAGATCTGTGTGGACCTATGCAGACTCCATCTCTTAGCGGAGCTAAGTATGTATTGACGTTCATTGATGATTTCACAAGAAAACAGTTCAGCTATTTTCTAAAATCTAAAGACGAGACGTTTAGATTTTTCCAGCAGTTTAAGGCACTTGTGGAAAATGAAACGGGAAAGAAAATAAAAGCACTTAGGAGCGATAGAGGTGGGGAGTATATGTGTTCTAAGTTTCAGAATTATCTTAAGATGAATGGCATCAAACATCAGAAAACAATACCAGATTCTCCGCAGCAAAATGGCGTAGCTGAACGTTCCAATAGAACAATTATGGACAAGGTTCGATGCATGCTGCGAGATGCTGGACTGAAAAATAATTTCTGGGCTGAAGCGGTAAATACTGCTGTTTTCTTAAAGAACAGAAGTCCGACAAAGGCAGTTCCTGGTACAACTCCAGAGGAGAAATGGAGTGGAAATAAGGTAGAACTTAGCCATTTAAAAATTTTTGGTTGTGTAGCATATGTTATGGTAAAGAAGCGGCAGAAACATGATTTAAAAAGTAAACCATACATATTTGTAGGCTATAGTGAGGATTCTAAGGGTTATAGGCTTATAAATCCTGATAATTTAAGGAAATGCGTAAACGCTCGTGATGTTGTCTTCTTGGAAGATAAATTTTATAAAACCGAAAAGTTAGATGACGGAAATTCAAATCAACATCAACTCTTAGTAGATTTCAGTTTGAATTCCAATAAAATTTCTTCACCGGGATCATCCGCTGTGAGTATTGATATATCTGATGACACAAAATTATCACAGAATATTAATCGAGAGATTAGTACGATCACAATACATGATTCTGATAGTGAGAAAATAAGTGAAGCGAGTGATGATCGTTTGGATCCAACTTACCTTCCTGGGGAGGATTCTGCAGAATACTCAGAACTCTCAGATGATCAGAGCTATGATGATGCACCTGATATTCCAGTCATGATCAACTATGTGACTCATCTGAAAGGGGATCCTGATGAACCTCAATCCGTAGCGGAGGCATTGAATGGATCAGAATCAAATAGTTGGCGCAAGGCTATGGATGATGAATATCAGTCATTTATTAAGAACAAATGTTGGACTCTGGTAGAACGAGATATAAAGCAGAAGCCTGTAAAGTGTAAATGGATATTTAAGAAAAAGTTTGGAGCAAACGGCGAGTTGTTATGATTTAAAGCTCGATTAGTTGCAAAAGGTTACACCCAAAGATTTGGTGTAGACTATTTAGAAACGTTTTCACCTGTAGTGAGACACTCTACGCTTAGAATGTTTTTTTGCATTGACATTGGGTACTGTGCCGAAAATTACAATCTATAATGATAACCAGTCAGCTATAAAATTATGTAAAAATTTCATGTTCCATTCTAGGACAAAACAAATTGATATACGTCATCACTTTATAAAAGAAATTGTTAATGATGGTGTAGTTGAAATTAAATACTTAAATACAAATGATATGTTAGCTGATGTACTAACAAAGCCACTTTGTAGAGATAAACATTGTAAATTTACAAATTTAATGTTAACATAAAATGTTTGTTTGTTTATCTGTGTACCCATATAGTTTTATATGTATAGGTACTTAATAAAAGCTTGTGTATTAGACTAGTTGCGTTTAAGGGCCAGTATTGGAACTATGTTCTTATTTAAACGCAACAGACAGGTGTCAATATGTCACTGCTATAAAATTTTGTCTTCACAAAATATGTGTTTTCTTCGAAATCTCTAATACTAATAATCCGCGATTATACGCGGTCAAATCGTATCCAAAAATCGTTTGTATGGTACCGTACGACTTTTAAATCGCTCTATGACGCATATGCCGTGTTAAATTTTGCTATATTTTTATTTAATTTTGCATAGTTTAATATAACACGAATATACTAGCTTTGGGTTTTTCAAGATGTTTAGAGTAGCTGATTTTTATCAAACAAGTCAACCGACATGATCGTGCGATTTGTCGGAGCGTGTGGCTATTGAGTTTGGATTAATTAATGAACTGTGTAAACTCGCTAAAGGGCTATGGAACGATCTATGTTCGGCATCAAACTACAAGATCGAATCCCTAACAGCGAAATCTGTAGACGAACAAAGTTCGAGATATCGGACAATTCGTTATGGAACTCAAATGGAGTTGGGCAAGCCATGTAGCTAGATGAAGTGATGACAGGTGGAGTAAGATGCTGACTGAGTGGTGGCCAAGGCAAGGCAAACGTAGCGTGGGTCGGCCGGTGGCAAGATGGGTCGACGACATTGTGAGGATCGCGGGTCGAACCTGGATGCGATTGTCTCGAGACCAAGAAAGGTGGCACGATATGAGAGAGGCCTACTATACCCAGCAGTGGGACTCTACAGATTGTGGATGATGAATGAACTGTCTTGACTCGGCTGATATTAATTTAGAACAAATTGAATTTGAGTGTAAAGTTTTCAATATTAGTAGTACTGTACCTAATTTGACCTAATAATTCACAAATAAAAGTAAATTTGAAAGTAATGTATATTCGTTAAAATTGGAGTTACACTGCTATCTGAAAAAATTGATGTCTACGTCCGCGTGAAAATAGTTCCGAAACTGTTTTACACTGTTGTTTTTAGTAAAGTGATTATTTTCATGCAAGGCCATTGTAGCCAGTGTAATTACTAGGTATCGTGAGACTTTTTGGACACGGGTAGTTAGTAACATATTATTATTTTAATGATTCACAATTTTATGTACTCATAATCGGGCTCTTTACTGAGTTGTATATAATGTTGTAATTACATCTTATTTTTGACATTTCGGTTAAACAATAAGAAGTAATAATGATAATTGTTGTAATGAATAAAATACGATTTGTAATATTTGCTAGTTATATTGAGAAAAAGAAACAGTTACAAAGGAACGAATATATATGTCAGAATATAGTGCAGCATAAAAAAGAAATCACGAGAGGCGCGGAAGTCACAGATCGAAAGAGTTTCGTTTCACAAATTTTATGTCTACATTCCAACAATAATTGTAAATCATGCTGAGGTTTCATGTTCGATTCCCGGGTCAATTAAAGTCATATTGGGTTTCTCTACTCAGTATCAGGCATCAGCCCGGAGTCTGGAAATGTACCCGGTAAATAGCACAATAGGCCCGCCCGACAAATGGGTGTGATACACCTCTGCCTACCCTTGAAAAGGGAAAAAGGCGTGATGCTATGTATGTAAGTATCAATACTGAGCACTTCAAAGTCGTGACATAATTCTCCGGTAATAATTATAATCGACCTTCCCAGGTAGGTGCTTGGGAGCGTTGATTTTGTGGAACGTACTCTCCAAGGCCTTTGGGCCGAGGTCACGCCGCGTCCTTGGGCCAGAACCCCCCCCCCCACTTTCTCAATATTCTAAGGACGCGCCTTGATGATGCTGGATTTCATTAAATTGAATATAGCGCCGCGCCATGCTAGGCGCTAAAGCGGTATATCAGCTAAGACTGAAACTGAAACTAAGACTCAAGCACGATAGTTTCGAGAAAATTTAAGTTTTAAAGATTGTGTTCTTTTCATTATTTATGATTTGAGGTAAAACTGAGATAGGACCGTTTACTTACTTGAGGTTTTTTTTCCATCTTAAAATAATACGCAATTTGGCTATATTGTTCATTGGATGTGCATTGTGCATTTTTTAAGCTATTTGACACCATAAAAATTAAGTTTACGATATTTTTGAGATATGGGTGGGTACCACCGCAATGCCTATTTCTACCGCCAAGCAGCAGTGTGCATGCACTGTTGTGTTTCGGTTTGAAGGACATTGTAGCCAGTGTAACTACTGGACATAATGAGACTTAACATCTTATGTCTCAGGATGACGAGCGCAGTGGAATGCCACACAGTACTTTGTAACTCAAGGTGCTGTATGGTGCTACTACTGTTTATGGGCGGTCGTATCGCTTACCATCAGGCGAACGGCATGCTCGTCTCGTCATTCTATGCCATAAAAAAAAAAAAAAAATATCCTTAGTCCTTACATAATATTGTAAAAAGAGTCGCGCCGTGCCTGTCTAAACGCGATAAACTCAAAAACCACTGAACGGAATTTTTATACGCTTTGCAAACATAGACGGAGTGATTCAAGAGGTTTATGGTTTTAATTCATTAGGTTATGTTTTATACGGCAGAAAAAAATAAAGGTAAATTATCCCCTTCACCCATGCGAAGCCGGGGCGGGTTGTTAGCTTTTAATAATTGGGTCAACAAAAAGTCTCGTTCAGCTACGATTTGCGGTAAATAAACTAAATTTTAATTTATTTACGTAGAATAAACCGTAATTGTTAACATTAATTACGACGAATTTAATTTGATCTCGAAGAGAAATGTTGGTTTGAACTTACATATACTGCGTTTTGAATAGAAATGCACTGATTGGAGCCACAGGAAGTGCTCTCTTGATTACAGCTGTTTATATGCTTTATTTTATCTATTACACATGGAGGTAGGAAATAGTACATAATAATTTCATATTTACAACCTCAAGTTGTTATGGCAACGGGGTCAGTAATTAACTTCACAAATACTATGAGGACGCACAGTGCGCCCGAACGCATAGTGTGGACCATTTCATAGTTTTCTTTGGCTTTACTCAGGTTTTTTTTTATTCCCGGTAAAAATATCTATTTAACATTTAATCCCGGTGAACCGTTGAGTGGTGCACTTGTGTCTCTGTCTATCATTTTAAGGTCACAGCCGTGAATTTCCACTTGCCAAGAATGAAAAAAGGGAAACTTAGCCGCTTTTGCTGGCGCTCCTCTTTCTAGTATTATATTACCAAGAAGTTTATGAAGCCGTTGATAGCGTGATCAGTTTTACCACCCTCAGTTCCCAGTTTATATGAACTTTGTCGGAAAGGTCGAGGTAATAACGTTAAAGTTTCAATAATTACCAAATTATGGCGCTTGAAGGCTTTATTGACGAAGTTATGTAGGTTTGGTTTAGAATTTTGTGGATACAAAGTTCTCTTGTAACAGAATACGGTTTTAAATAAATATAAAAAAGAAGAGTTCTTCTTAATCGTTACACTCTTGGCAGAGTGCTCGTGGTCGTCACGTCAGGGTGTGTGGCTCGCTTGACAATCCTGCGCCACTCCTCTATGATTGCTGCTTTCCTGGTGCACGTATATAAAGAGTACGTCCGTGAAAAAGGTGTGAAATAGTTTTTTTTTATAGAATACGAGCTTTTGCCCGCGGCCCCCGCCCGCGTGAATGTGTTTTCTCGGGATAAAAGTCCCGCTTTATATTTTCCGGGATAAAAAGTAGCCTATGTGTTAATCCAGAACATAATCTACTCGTGTGCCAAATTTCATCGAAATCCGTTCAGTAGTTTTTGCGTGAAAGAGTAACATACATCCATAGTTACAAACTTTCGCGTTTATAATATTAGTAGGAAAATATAATTCTGCTGGCTTGTGTTTATAGGTCGTGTCAGCTACTTAAAATTATGTAATCAATTCCCTTGTTTGACGACCATGAAATATATGTACCACAGGTACAATTAGTACAATATTATCCATTATACGTGAATCATTGTATCGCATGTTACGATATCCGCACATAATATTTGTCGGATATATTTTTCTTTGATCCCATCCCCTTTATATCTTCGATTGGTGCGTGTAGTGTTTACTGCTGGTTTTTATTATTAAAATCTTATCAGAAACTGGCTTTCTACATGCTTCATTCATGGCATATGATATCTAATTGCTACTTATATGACTAAAAAACTAAGAGTGGCGATAGCCTAATTGGGAGTGGAACGGACTGCCGAGACGAAGGTCCGCAGGTTCAAAACCCAAGGGCACCTTTTTTTTTTTTTTTTTTTTTTTTTTTTTTTTTTCGCGGAGAAAGTGACTTATTACTACCGCCCAGCCTTCAAGGGGGGCGACTGAGCGGTTATGTTGGGTTCACCGTGCCTTACGACCCGGCGTTGAGCCGCCCGGAGAGATGTAACCATCGGGCGACCGCCGGGCCGAGTCCCTAACCTATGTACAACGCACGGCATACCAACCAAAACTCCGCGGCGGCCATCTTCGGCGCATTAGGGACGGCTGTGGGCTTCCTCTGACGGAAGTGTCTAAGTTGTCGTCCGCAGCCGCCCCTGCGCGGTGCCGCCTAGTGCGGCCCGTCTCCTGTTTGGGGGGGGGGCTCAGAAGCCCCCGCACACCGAAGGACGCTCTCAGCGTCAACGGCAACGTGAGGCCTACCAGCCACGCTGCCGTCCATCACAGGGATCGCAACAATGTGCTACACAAAATTAAAGACGGACAGCCCCCTGCCGCCCGCCTGCGACCCCCGGTGGCCCCTATTAGTCGCCTTTTACGACAGGCAGGGGATACCGTGGTGGAATTCTCCAAACGCCCCCAATCCACAGGGCGGAAGACGCCGGTCAGTCGTCCACCCGGCGCCTCCTACGTCTTGTCTGGCGGCGGGAGGGATCTCCGCGCCTCCGATCCCTCTCGGCACTCTCCTTCCGCGAGAGGACCACCTCACAGAAGTGTGCCACCGCACGCCAGGACCTCCGGCTGTCGACCATGGAAGCGACCACGGCTGGCAGCGAGAGGTCTCCTCCGACGACTGCTCTGAGAGCGCTGCGCTCCTCATCCCAGGCTGGGCAAAACTCTAACGTATGCTGGGCCGTATCCAGCGGGCAGTTGTCACAGTGGTGACACACGGCCGACACCTCCTTCCGCACTACCCGCCACAAGAACTCACCGAAACAACCATGCCCGGTGAGCACCTGCGTCAGGCGAAACGATGCCGCACCGTGGCGCCTGTCCAGCCATTCGGCAAAGACAGGACGCACTGCCGCGACGACCCTGAGCCCCGCTGACGGGGCCTCCAGCCTGAGACGCCACTCCTCCACGGCGGCTCGCCGTAGGGAGGCCCTCATGGCCTCCACCTCCTTCAGGGCCGGATGTTGCCCGCGACTGGACGCCTCCTCCCGCCAATGAAAGACATCGGAGAGGGATTTGGCGTCCAGATCCCAGGGCAGAAATCCGGCCAACAAACAAGCCGCCTCGAAAGAGACCGTGCGGTATGCCCTGATCGCCCGCTGCGCCAAAGCTCTCTGCGGAGTGCGCAGGAGGGCGACGCAGGGGCGGTTCAGGGAGTCAGCCCAAACGGGGCTGCCATAGAGGGCCATGGACCGCACGACTCCGTGATATAACCTCCGGCAAGGGATGCCAGGACCTTCCAGGTTGGGCAGCAGGCTGGACAGAGCACCCGCTGCCCGAGACAGTTTCGTCCCCAATTTCTTGAAATGGGCGCGGAATTTCCATCGGCTATCTAAGACTAAACCTAGATATTTCATGTCTTTGCCGATGGGAATCCGCACCCCCTCAACCACGATGTGGGCACCGGCCGGTGGCCCTCTCCGAGGCCCGTGGAAACAAATGGCCTCGGTTTTCTCGAGGGCCACCTTTAAACCCAACCGTCGAATCCGACTTACTACTTGGCCGGTGCCCACCGCCGCCAAGGTAGCGGCGTCCCGGAACGTCCTGGCGGTCGCTGTGACCAATGTGTCGTCGGCGTAGCACGTCACGCCGACGTCCCAGAGATTTGCACCACGGAGCACCCAGTCGTACCCGATGTTCCACAGGAGAGGGCCCAAAACCGAGCCCTGTGGAACACCGCGCGACATCGCTCTTCGGTGCCACCCGCCGTCGGCGCCCGGATACACCACGTCCCTGTCAGACAGGTACGCGTGCACCAGACGCCGAAGATAGGGCGGCACCACGTGGTACCGCAGTGCCTCGTGAATGCAGGGCCAGGGCAGCGTGTTGAACGCGTTGGAGATGTAAAACCCAAGGGCACCTATGACTTTTCTAAAAAGTGATGTGTGTATTCTTTGTGAATTATCGCTTACTTTAACGGTGAAGGAAAACAACGCGAGAAAACCTGCATACCTGAGAAGTTCTCCATAAAAATTTCGAAGGTGTGTGAAGTCTGCCTACCCGCATTAGGCCAGCGTGGTATACTAAGGCCTAAAACCCTCTCGGTAGCAGAGGAGGCCCGTGCCCAGCAGTGGGACAGTATATGTATAATACAGGGCTGGTATGATTCTGATGATGATAAGTTATATGACTAAAAATTTTAATGACGAACGCTTTATCGTGCAGTTCATTCAAAGTAATACGAGTGTGGCAACTGTTTGTATTTTTGTATACAGACAATGCACTAAGCCGTCATATGCGACCGAATTTATAATGTCCGATGGACTTCCAAATAAACTCGAATAAAGTCCGACATCCGATTTATACAGAATCGCAATTTTATCTTCAATTACATTTCATAAATTTTATTAATCACATTTGATTTGAGTACGTTATTTTCGCTACGATCTCTTTTATAAATCGGATATTAAAATAAAGCTAATGACGCGATTGAATGCATATTACATACATTTACACTCATTTTGGGTATTTTCATTTTTATTACCATAAAGCGTAGGCTGATTAAATTGATATGTTTTAGACTGAAACTGAGAGCAACATTTAGTTAAATAATTATGAATAGATGTAATTAACTTGAGTTTTAGTGCTTTCTCCGTTTAAAGCCTCGAAGCGATTCCTGTAATAAATAGAACGATCTCAATAAATTTTCTAGTTCCGGATATTTGTGCTAGATATTTCATATCTAGGTCTCATTCCTTTAGAGTTCGTTGAATGCCACGTATTTTCATTTACTGAAATAAAGCCATGCCCAGTTATCGAAGGCTTGTTGGCTTAGAGTTAAATATAGTTGAAGCGTTTATTTCTAAATTATTATTATTATCTTATTTCTTAATTATTGATTATAACTGCAAGCGTATATTGATGTTTATAATAACGTAGTTTGGAATTTTTAAGAGATTTTTTATTGTACCTCGTGTATTAAACTTAATAATAGTATGTATGTCTGCCAATCTAAACCATAGACCGAGCTTTATAAAATATCTGTAATTTTATACAACATGCGCCCTAAGAAAGCGCGAAAATCGCGTGAAGCAGGAACACGTTTCTTCGGCGCGTATAAAATAATACCTATATGCCTTTATATTTAGGTAGTCCTGGTTAAATGACACTATAGTCTATAAGTTTCCGTGTTAATTAATTTTATTAGATAATTAGAGAATGTAAATACGACAGTTCGCGCTGTGGTATCATAAAAATACAAGGGTAATGGAATATTTCTCTTTACTTAAAAGTTGCGCTGCCAGAGTTAAGACTGATAAGTTTAAAACAGTTCTCCAATAACAGTTTAAAACGCTAACTGGCTCTATCGCTATGGGATAACTTTGTGATATTGTATTGTTTTTACTGGAGGATAGGAGGGTTGTGTCACGGTAAAATTATCTATATTATGTTATGTTATTATCTGTTATGTGTTTTTGATAAAAATCCTTACATGTTATAAATCAAAGTCCCCCAGCCGCGTTTGTGTGTCTGAACGCGATAAACTGAAAATCTACCAAACGGATTTTCATACGGTTTTCACCAATGGTCGAAATAATTCATGAGGAATTATAAATATTTTGTGCAAATTAATTGAAATATGACGATTACTGTCGGAGATGTCGGAAAAAAATCAAGCCGACTGGGACTGGGAGTTTTCATTAAAAACTCTGCCTAATCCCTTTGGGATATAACAAAACAATGTATGGTGGAATCGTCCCTCTTTTGTAGGACTACAGAAAAGTCCGCGATGGCATGTCTTTAATTTAAGTATAGCTTACTTTACCCATTGGCAAGTTATTTAGATGGATACGATATTCATCCTTATCCAATTTAATACAATAGTTAAATTAAGCATTTCATGCACATTGTAATTGCCCTTTACACCATACAATTCAAATGAATATCTTTGGAGTTATCGCAAAATTAATCGGGCGACAAAATAAGTTCAAGCAGTCTTACACTAACGCGCTCGGCGCCGTGTCGTCCAGTGTTGAAGCGCATATACATATGCTCTGCTACCTGTGAAAAGCCGGGGCGGGTCGCTAGTAATATTAGAAAGAGGAAAAGTTTGTGAGTTTGTATGTTTGTAGGGGCTAATCTCTGGTACTGTTGAACCGACTTTGAAAATTAATTCACCAATAGGAAGCTACATTACTTCTGAGTGCTACAGGATACTTTTTATCCCGGTAAAATATTTATCCTGGATAATCTTTCTCACCCGGGCTGGGCCACGAGCAAACGCTAGTATTTAATAAAGGTAGAGTTAAGTTGTTTTGTTGTCTGTTGTTTTCTATAACTCTACTGCTTGAATTAGTGGGCGAGAGCTTATCTGAATATGTCGTTACAGTGAGTGTTCTTACCGAAAAACCGCGAACCTCAACCTGAGATATAGAGAAAGAAAACTATGAGAACATAAACAATGTACAGGAGGCAAACGCGTTTGAGTATAACTATCGAATGGTGACAATTAGGTGATTTCAAATGCTTGACGACTAATGTGTGCGTCAATACAAAATAATAATAATAAACAAAGCGGTTGGATGGACCGGCCGGACTCGTAAAATATTTCATATAGTTTTTTAACATTTAGAATCTAATACATCAAGATATATTTTCTAAATAATAATATACTGAAATATCTAGCAGTTTAAACTTAGAACAAAGGCAAGCATTTTATCGTAAATACCACATTCCTCAGTAAAAAGACTTAGTATGAAAGCTCGAAGCGACGGAATTTGAACCCTAATGACATCAAAGATAACACTCGACACTAACAAGGCGCAGCACAACACTTTAACTATAGTATTTGCCAGCTGACGCTAGACTATGTCTGTATAAAAAGTTCAATAACTTGGTATTCAACAGCCATATCGATTTTTATAGCATAACACCAAGAATCTAAGGAGTTACGCATGTTAAGATCTTAAAGACACGCGTTTTGACTTTTGATACGTTCTCAGCGGACATAGCAACTACATGTAAAAGGACACAGATCACAACTATGTACTTTTACTGCGAGTTTGAAATACGAGACGAAATTCAAATAAAGGCTCTTGAGTAGCCGTGCTCAAGCTTCTTTTTCGGCCACAAAGACGTCTTATTTATGGTGGCTCGGGCCTCAACGTAAATTCATTAACTTAAGTGTCTAAAATGGTAATTGATATGTTACTCTTTATTTATTTTATTTAAATATATTCATAATTAACTGAATCATTTTATTCTTGTATGAGGAAAATCATTTAGTATAGACCTCAACTGATACTGGGTTTTTTTAGTTTTAATGAGATTTTCAAGTCAGTTGGGCCAATCGCAATGTTTCGCGAGCCGACTAGACTGTAGAGTAGAGTACAGCTGCACTTGAGTATGAAACAAGAACTGTCTAAAACCTAGGAATTATCTATTGTAACGCTTATATCGAAACTAGCATTGAATACCCCGTATTTATGCAAGTGTCATAACTCAATTTCTTAGGAAAGTTTTACAGCAACTGTACGGTTTACGTAGACCAAACATGTAGCTTATGTTTTAAATGTATACGATATGAATGAGGGAAGGACTTTCACACAAAAACGCGTCGCGATCAAAGCTCAGTTTACTAATATTATAATTACAAAAGATTTTGATGATGTTTAGGGTTTTGTTAGAAGTAAACAGAAGCCGCAGAATAGACTTGGTTGATAAAATTGATACACAAATCTATACTTATAATATTATAAAGCTGAAGAGTTTGTTTGTTTGAACGCGCTAATCTCAGTAACTACTGGACCGATTTTGAAAATTCTTTCACTAATGGGAAGCTAAATTACTCCTGAGTGCTATAGGCCGGAAAAACTTATCCACGCGGTCGGAGCCGCGCGCTAAAGCTAGTAGAATATACATTGAAACTTTCATTCCATAATTTTAAACACCTAGTTTTAAATGAAAAACAAATCAAATTCCATAATCAAAACAGTGTCTACAGATTGCATTACAAAAATACGCCAGGGTGCGTCATATAAGTGATTATTCCTCATTAATTATGCGGTTTCATAATACATCTCATCGAAGCTTACTTAACCTCAGACAGTGTCGGCATTAGGTAGCGCGGGGTCCCGGGTATTGCCCGATTACCCCCTATGGCCACCACTCAGACAATGTTACAATTAGCTTAAAGCACCTTGCGTTAGAATACACAGAGCGGTTAAGCTCATCTCACATATCGTATTGAGATGTTTTTCAAGAGATTTCTCTGTAGACAAACATAGTTTTTCGAGTTCTATTCTACGTAGTGGAGACTGAAGAGAAATGATCATCCGTCGCCATTCGATACAATTATGAACGAATATTTAATTTCTTTAATTTTTGTGTCATCGAAAAAATGTGTAATCAATTTACATGCTTTAAAACTACCAATGTTATTGAGGGTATAGTATCTAAAATTCTGTCACGACGCCGAACTTGTCTGAAAGTTTAAAGTAAAAATTAATTCAAAACTATTTTAATCCATTTCGTTATGATATTATTTTTATAATAAATTGTTTGAATAAAAAAATCCACGATTTCTGCTGAACTAATCAACACTGTACTGGGTACATACTGTACTCTGTACAATGACATATTGTACAATGTCATTTAGGGCCACTATTTATCACATAAATTAATAAGCCGACCAAACTCGGAAGTCACATTCTAATCTATGCTCCTAGATTAGAGGGTGTTTTTTAACTTGTACAGTACAGTGAATACAATTTTGTATGTAATGAAATTGTTCTGGGGACTGTTGCAACAACGTATATTTCTCAAATTTATATTAAAATGTACACTTTTACCACTAAGTATAATTTTACGTGAAATATAGATAACTGAACACTAACTCAGTCCATTGAAGATCTAACTGTGCATATACAACTCCAAGCATACCATCAGTGGCAGTTCGAAGCCCACAATACACAAGCCGGCCAGCTCACTGGTTTTTATAGGGCTAATTCGTTAACGTGAACCCGGAAAATCGATGCTTGACCCTTTTGCGGCGATCCACTCCCGCGCGGGTTGGGGGGGGGGGGGGGCTGTTTCCACTCCACTGGACATTTGGCTCACGTCGAGAGCTTTAGCGTACGCCGAATCAGTTTGTATAGATTTTGTTTATGGATAGCGCATCCATAAACAAAATCAGGATCATGCTTCGACGAGCTTGTACCCGCGCAGCTCACACTATCGGATACAAACATAACGGATAAACCTTATTTTTGTTGATGGGAAAAAGCACAATTTATTCCACGTTCTCGTAATCGAATTAACATCCTCACCGCTTATAGCTTATCAAAGCAGCGCAGTGCTTTACCGAGCATGCTATGATAATTCGTTAATGCAAACTTCTGTTAATATGTATTAAAATGATGAGCAATACATCAGTTCGCGTTATGAAGCCAGGGATTAGGTGCTATATTTATTTATTTATTTATTTATTTATAAGCACTGCCACGTTGTACATATTATTACGTTACAGGTAATTACATTGGAATGAATATAATAATATAGTCACTGATATGTACAACAAGTACGGCGTACATAACACTCGCCACAGTACTCAGCGAATTAATATATAAAAAATAAACATCAAAACAGTAATGCTATACTTAATGTTAATAGTTATAAACATATTATTTTATTTATTTATTTGCTATACCCATTTTTACACGTTCTTTATTGCATCTAAAAAAGCCGTATAAAAGATGTCGTCTATTGCCAAACACGTTAACCGCTTGTATCTTACGCCGCCGTCCGAAGGTGTCCCGGAGGCGTCAATTAAGTATTTTCGTCGCGGGGCCTGCTTGGGTGACACGGTAATTGTGCCCCTAAATTGCTTGTCACCCAAATTATGTTCAACATTCGGAACTCGAAGGGAATTTTACCTTTGAGCTTCGTGTTCAAAGATGATCAAAGCGATTATACAATCAAGTGCACACGAAACAATGTTCCGTGTAATGTTTGTGCAAATGGATGAGATGGACGAAGTATTGGCCTAATTGTAAAAGCTACGAACGCAAACAGTGGTAAAATCACCTCGAAATTTCAAAATATTTCGTGGTACTGCAGTTACATCCTAACTCCCGAGGCATTAGATGTCAACTATTTCAAAGTGGCAAAACTATGTGCCATATAAACTTTTAGTTCAAACTGGATTTAGTAGCTACTGTTTATGGCCAGACGTGACTTATCATCAGTCTAGCAGCTCGTCTCGTCAGTAAAAAACCAATTACCCAGCATCATGATCAATTGAAACAATGCAGCACGTATTAAATCGTATTACGAATGCACTGATAAAGTGATATTAAGTCGTGAGTCAGTAATTATCTATGGAAGGTGTTATTAATGGCAATTGTGTCGACCTCGACCCGCGTGACTCACTGACACACGCGACTGAGTGGATGCACCGCGGAATTCTGCTCTTCTGATCAACAATGGTCAGTAACCTTAGCCGGTCCCTTTGGAACTAATTACAATGCAGTGATCAAACTTTTAGGCCGCCCTGAAGATTCTCGGTAGTCTTTAATATCTTGTAAATTGTCAGAACGCAAGTACTCATTTGAAGCGACAAGACAGAGCATAATAAGGAACAAAAAGTATAAGTAGTATAGAGATATTCGCGTAATAATTTTTATGATACGAACAATATACGAATATGAACATTTTTTTTAAACTGAATGGTAATTTCAGTTCAATCGACTGTGTTCTGGCAAGTGTACCCGGGCTATTCAACGACATTATACCTGATTAAGTTGGTTGATTATCATTTGTGAGATATCTCGATTCGTAAACGCCTATACGCGATAGATTCCTCTCAAAGGCCTACTGAACTAAATTTTAACTCCATGAGGCCTCTTATTATTCCTCATAATTTAGTGAACTCCAAGAACGAATGGATAGGAGTTAATGCCAATGATCTTAAATTTGTTCATTGTACAAATTAACACATTTCGATGTGCGTTCGTTCTCAGTAGGTACTGTTTGTCATCCTTTGTTACTTGTTATAGTTTAAGCGTGGTTTTCCGCGATCCGGTTTATTGGAATAAGGAATTTGTACATATAGAAAAAAGATTGATAATCTTATATACCAGTAATAAAAACACTTAATTTATTTACTTAATTAACAATGATGATCACAATTATGTTTATATAACTAAATGCTATTCAAGACTTTTTGTAAAGTAAGATATTGCATTTTGTATTATTTCGATTTTACATACCATAGCCTAGTAAATAATTGACGACGCACATTCCATTATTACCAACTACATATTCCACCAAAGATTCCATTCAATCCGCATATACCGACACATGCCGAAAATTCTATTTATAAGCATAGCATATTTGGATAGGACATAGTCTTCTGTTCAATCACATCTGGTTCATTGTCAATTCAAAGGCTTTCTGGTTGATTAAACCGAGCACACGGTGAATCTAGCTTGTAGGATGATTGGATACTGCGGCGAACGTTGGTTCCAGCTTTGTTTAGTTGATGTTCAGAACATGAGACACCTGTGAGGCAATTCTCAGTTCCCTCGTATCTCGGAATCTCGGATTCGAACTAACAATTCGAATACGCTTTTCAACTATAAAATTACGAATATTGAAGTAATTTTCACGAATCTTATATTCTCAGCAATAGTCGAAATAAAACTTGGAAAAATCTTGAATCGGAGTAGCAAAATGTTGCTACTATAAACATAAATAGTGCACGAGACGTTCCGTTCAATGTATGTAATGCGATTTTTAATAGCATGAGATAATTTTCTATGAACAATAAAACACGTATCATGATTATACACTCATTAGTTTGACGTTTGATATGTTTCATTTGAATTCGACATTTATATTTCCAAGGCTCTCTACCAGTCGAAGAAATTCGAGCAGTCAACGCACGAGCCATGTCGTGTCGGAGATTTTCAGAATAAGCCAACTTAATTTTTATTCGAAAAAAAGTTCGAATCCGAGATATTTTTCTAATTGAAAATTGCCCTGGTGGTAATTTGTATTAAAATAGGATAGATAGGCCTGTGTTAATAAACTTTTTAAAGGATTTGGCCCTTACTTAAAAATATTAACATAAAGGCAGGAAGAAATAAGGCTTGTCAGATAAGGTATAGCGTAAAAACCACTAGCACTAGGAGCGTGAAATTTTAAGCAAGTTGATTATGTAATGTAGGTGAGTACTTGCAAATCATTAAGATAATGATAACCCTACGGAAACTCAGCTAGCGATGTACTTACTTTTATTTCGTTATACAGGGTGACTGGTAATATGATGTATTCCCATTAAGAGCATGTAGATGGGGTCAAAAGCAATTGATTTTGTCCCATTAAGCTCTATCCGGAACTCAATAGTTTTCGAACAATTTAAGATTTATAAAATTTTAAGATAAAACACTTATAAGACCATACAAAATTCAATAATAAAAAAGTACTGAGTGGTTTTGGGGTATTTTGTTGTTTTCTAGTAAAAAACATTCTAGTGTTTCATATAAAACAATAAAATATTTAAAAGCTATGATAAGTTTGAAATAATGGTCTCAAATCTATCAGTTTCGTATATTATTCAAAAAGGTTTTGACAAAAACTGCTGCTTATTTCAGAAAACCTTCTAGTGACTAAATGTACAAAACATGTTATAAACTTATTTATTTATTCAGTTTTCTAATGAGGTATAAAACATCACAATTAACCTTGTTGAAGTTAAAGAAATCAGTGTACATACATTAAAAAAAAATACAAACACACGAATTGATAACCTCCTTCTTTTGCAAGTCGGTTAAAAAAATACAAATATTTGAGTACTGCTCTGGTACAAATTGTTTTGTATGCATATAATTACAGCATATAATGGTATTATTATTTCAATATTATTATTATTTCCCGATAGCTATAACCTGGGTATTTTTAAGTCACGAGTGAATAGGTATCTTCTAGGCAAGCGTGCTCCATCGTAGACCTCATCATCACTTACCATCAGGTGAGATAGTGGTCATACGCAAGCCTATCGGTAGTAAAAAAAAAAAAAAAAAAAAAAAAAAAAAAAAAAAAAAAAAAAAAAAATACAATTTTCTTTATTTTACAAACCTTGCTCGATTTGTGAACCTCTGTTCCTAATACAAGTTCGCATTCTGTGGCGTAATTATCTTTTGGAAATACTAGAAAATAAACTACTTTTGTCATATGCATTAATTATTCTTTAAATCAGTTCATTGCGTGTAGATACAGTTGTAGTATTGTATACCAAAGTTTCATGTGGCTCCAGACATCAAAATCTAGGTGTTAGAGATCAAGATCCTGACCAAAAAATAGCTCTTCAGCTTTATAATATTAGTTTAGATTTTACACGGAAATATTCACGTTCCTGTAAATTTTTATTCCGGAGTATATTGAGGCTGCCTTAGTGACGAGTAAAGCTATACGTAGATAACATGACTGATGGCCACTGGCAATTATTGAGTAGGCTTCGGTCCTCTGACACGAGACAAATACGATTAATATCTTGACGGCTTTAAATTGACAATATAATAAATGAGGTTCCTAGCCAATTTCTACGATTAGTGGGTAGTAGCACTGTATTTAAAAATGTTGTAGAGAGGCCTATTTTTGTACGAGATCGAGGTTTCTTTCAGCATACTGCCACGTAACTGACCATGTAACTTGCAATGCTAAACTACAGTGAAACCTGGTTAAGTGAGACATCAAAAGACCTGCAATGTTGTTTCACTTATAGAGGTATTCCACTTACCCAAGTATCTCAGATATCCAGGTATAAATAAATATCTGTCTCATTTACAGAGGGTTCCATTAATAATATGCTTTGGTCACCAATTAATGTCATTTCAAAATAATTAGTTTTTCTTGTCCTTCAGAACATTGTGATTGAATTTTATCTTTACTCTGAATTATTCTACAAAAAGTAGATTTTGGCACATTAAATTCGACACAAACTTCATAGCGTGTTTTCCCACTTTCTTAAACGTATATTAACTTCAGTTTTTCACGTACTGATAAAGATTGCAGCTTTCGTTTTGACATTTTTCAAATAAACATCCGTATGATAGTAAAGCGAAACTAAAACTGGAGGTCATTGAGGCTCAAAATTACTTACGTAGTAAAGTGCGGAATTTTCGGGTAGAATAAGAATAAGTAAGTCAACAAACAAAACGATGTTATCTCAGTTACAGAGGTTTATGCATATAAAATTCACTCGCTGTCTCAGTTATAGAGGTAACTATGATGATAAATCGAAAGAACGAATCTCAGATATAAAGGTTTGCTTCGTCCCACTAACAGGAGTAATTCAGTGCCAAACTGTTGGGACCTCAACATGAGTTCCAGTTATGGAGGTTTCTCACTTATCCAGGTCCCACTTAACCAAGTTTCACTGTATATGACCATCTCGATTTTACAAACACAATCCCAAGAATTAATCCCCAAAGAGGTAGGTAGAGGCTTAATGAATTTCGCATCGAGATGATATTTCATGTTATGATCAGAAGTAGATATATAATAATCGCTTCTCGGGAAAAAATTCAACTCAGGTTTGGAGAAAAATCTATTTTCTGAATTATTTAAACAAAATCACATAAACTTGGTAATCGTACAAGTATGTAAACTTGGAATGGAGTCCCAAATTTCACATAACTATCCAAGGGAACTTCTACTAAACCATGAGGATAATCAACATATTATTAAAAAACAAACATAACTAAGTTACGGAACTGAGACTTTTCGAACTTCGATTAACAATAACCGCAAAGTTAAAGTTGAGAAGTTCAAGATTTATTAAATCCTTGGTAGGACGAAGCTGTCTATTCAAAACTTTCTTCAATCGTTTAAGTTAACTCCCACAGTTAATAATGTATTTAACTATTATTAAAAGTTTCAAAGAAGGAGCTAAATAACAGCAAACTATTTTACTGGGCTTCTCTTAAGCGCGACTTATATACAATATACTCACTTGGTATTGGAGACCGTTTGGCATCCGTAGAGGCGGCGGCCGATGCGCCGGCGCTCCGGTAGAGCTCGGCCCATCGCTCTGTTACCAAAAACAAGAGTATTTTTTTTGTCTATTTCTGAAAATGTAGTATTACAAATACTGTCTTAATTGTGATGGCAAATAAAGATCAAGAAAAAAAAAAAAGAAAAAAAAAAAGAAAAAAAGCAAGAAAATATTACGTAAGTATCTCATTTATAATGATGCTGCAAATTTCTTATTCGTTTGGCTCATTATCGATGAAAATAAACGTGAATGGGCTTTGACAACGAGAATTTTATTCTTGTCTCTGTTAAACGAGAAGCTTTAAACATGCACCTTATTAGAGCTTCTTTGTTCTTCTTTGATAAATATGCAATTATATTTCAGGTGGTTCGTTCTGAAACTTGACTATGAAAAATTTTAGCTTAGTTTCTTAAACGTTATTTTA
Source organism: Sphinx pinastri (assembly GCA_947568825.1). Lineage (NCBI taxonomy): Eukaryota > Metazoa > Arthropoda > Insecta > Lepidoptera > Sphingidae > Sphinx > Sphinx pinastri. Next base: position 1,466,965 of record OX387614.1, on the reverse strand, counting down.
TTATTTTAACGTTTGTGGAGGTATGTCGTTGTTTGGGATGTAGTAACACTCGCTGTGTTAGGTTTACTGAAAGTCATAAATCATAATATACCTTAAGATTTACATACATTTTACACCTGTCACTCACACCCCGAAACAAGAGCTGTATCCCGTGAGTATCCTCAACCTGGTGGTACATTACTATAGTATCATTGACTAATATACGTTCACTCTCAAGATTATACCACTTTTGAAGTGCGAAGGAGTACAAAAATAATTTTATTTGCAGTTTTGTGGCGAGATTAGCCGTGACGAAGTCTCGCACACACTCTTCATTCGACACAAAGTTAAATAATTTATTTCGTTTGTTCTTTGATGTCGATTTGTATTTATATAGTGGCCAGTTTGATTTAAGATTTTTAGGAAATTTATGATTGCTATAAATTGCGATGGCTCGTCTTTAATGATTCGGAATTGTACACAAATATCTAGATATGAAATTAGCTGCTATGATTATTGTGTTTTATGTTTGTCATTTTGTATCCTATGTTATTCAGAGATAATCGTAGATGCCGGAGTATAGCCTATAATAAGAGTTGTACTTACTATACATACTTATAGGTACAGTTGTTTTAGGACAGAGTTAGCAGTGCTAAAAAGAAAAGTATTTCAATATAATATTTTTTTACACTTGTTGTTCATATGCTAGATTTTACACATTGTAAGGAACCAATATTCTCTTCCTAGTTTTGCTAGGGATCTTTCTTCTTACATCTTTTCCTATTTTATAAATTAAATTTCCAGTTAATTTTAAAGGTTGTCCCGTCTCTTACTATTCTTCCGTTATATTATGCTATATACATAAGATACGTATAGACTCCTCCATTTTTGAGGTCGGTGAAGTGCAAGTGATTCAAGCGTTTGAGTGTAAGAAGCCTCGGTGTGTCGTACCGACGACCGCAACGTTTCCGTCCAGACGCCTTCTGAGGTTGAACACTAGCGGGAATTCGTCTTCATTGACAAAACGAATACAACTTTGGTTTTAAAATGTCTTTACGAATTACATATTGATTAGTGATTAACCTTATTTATTTAACTTGCTTCGTAAAGATCAATTCCCGAGATAAAAATAAATCTGAAAAAAATAATTTAAGAATTTTTAGAATCGGATCAGAAGTATCGCAGTTTAACGCATAAACAAGAAGACAGTGATAGATTTATGTTTATGATATGTCATGCCCATATACTATTCGTTTTCCATAAGCGTTAGCGATTGTTGAAGGACATCGTGTCTACGATCCCAGGTCTATAACAGATTTATCATATATTTTATTAAGCATTACAATAAAAAAATAGGTTTTGCTTGCAGCATCTCGCGCATGAGAGCGTTTTTACAGGATAAAAAGTACCACTGTTCTTCCTGGGGTCTCAAATCCCCATACCAAATTTTATCGAAATCCGTTTAGGAGTTTTTGATTGAGTTTATCGCATTTAGATAGACAGACGCGGCGGGCGACTTTGTTTTATATTAAGTAAGGATGTCTAACTAAATATTTACAACTAGCATTACTGAACACTCAATTACATCGTTCCAAATTCGTGTTTGACAGCGGCAGATAAACGATAGACGAGTGATAGGAAACCATATCAATATGTACAATTATTACTAATTATGTCTTCGAGGTCGCGAGGGTGTCTATGTATAGATGGGAGTGACTCACGCTGCAATATATACATAATTATATACATAGAAACGGTGCGAACTATATACGATTAATTGGTTCATAAATATCTCTTTGATTTTATTGTGAAATATGAAGATATTTTTACTCAAACTAAACTTGTAAGTAAATGATTTGTTGGATCAAGCCCCCACTTGCTGCAGACAAGTAAAGTTTCTCTATCACAAATTGAGTGAAATATTTGTTTGTCCCGTACATCTATTGGTTTTACTCTACAAATCGCTGATCGAACCAATTTTGTATGTCTTCGTGTACTGCGGTTTTTCGAGATAACTGTTGAACAATGTTACATGTATCCAATTAATTTAAGTAATAAATTACACCCATCGACGTTAATAAAGCTTTATTCATATTTTTGATGTGGAGTACACTAATTTGCATAACCGTAGTTATATTCTCAAATTGGATATAAAATATCGGTTGGTATTTAATATGTGCACTATATTATAAAATTTCATCGCTGAGCATGGACCTACTCTACTACTGAGAGGGTTAAGTGGTTTGTCCACCACGCTGGCCTCGTGTGTGTGGGCAGAGTTTACATACCTTCGCCATTCTTACGGAGAAAACTTATGTTAGTAGGTTTTCTCATGATTTTCCTTCGCCGTTAAACTCGGTTAAAAGTTGGTGTCAGTATTCCGTTCTAGACCCATATTGATGTCTATTAGGTGACATGGAGACCTAACCTCAAAAACAAAAATTTTTTTAGGCGCGTCCCGATATTTATTCAGTAAATGAGTAATATTAGAACTCCACCACAAAAAGATGCAGTGAACTAAAAATATATAGAGTTCGATACCAAATGCATCATTTTAGAAATACATAATATATCTGCACGACGTTTTTTAACGTTTGAATCTCAATGTAATTTCAACCTAAAAGGCTTCAAAGGCGCATTCGCTTGGCAGAATACCATTTCAATCGAATTGAAATAAGTCGTACAACCTCTTCATGGGACGTAACATCTAATGACGCGTCGAGCGCACTCCAATGCAATGCTTGCTGCTATTTAATGCGGTGATTATTGTTTATGGATAGGGGCTCACTATCAGGCCAGCTACTAGCACGTCATGTAATTCGTCAGGCGAGCGACTGACTCTCCTTGTTATAAAATGTAAGTTACGGAGAAAAATTTGTCCAGAATAACTAATGATGATGATGAACCATCGGCAAATGGAAGTATAGTGAGGTGAAAAGAGAAACTACCTTATTTATTGTTGAATTGAGAGGCCAGCTCAGTATTAAGAAACGACTACGTACGAGGAGCTGTATATACCTTCTTCGAAATATACACGACGCTATGCCCGAAAATATTACAAATGTCTGAATCCGTTACAAAAACCTCCATTATAGTATCTTATTAGGGAAATATTTTATTTGTCATTGAAAAAATCTGTATGAACTTTTCTGTTATTTATATTGTATTTAAATTAATAGTCTCTAACAACCGCCATATTTATGATATGGTATTTATTCATTGATGGTTGATTTTCAGACTCCCTTTTTCAAAATATCGTATTCAAATTGCCCTCTGCCTATCAGAAACATGTGCGAGAATATTCAAAGTGAAATTGATTTTCGACGGCTAACGTTCACTACGGACAAGCTCCTTCTGTGTCCAGTATTCACAGTAATTTTGTTAACGTAGCCAAAGTTAAAACTTGTCACCGAAAATAATATTAGGGTCTGTTTTACAACTTCTGAGTAAATGCTACTCGTCATATAAATATATAAGTAAGCCGACCAAATACAAAAGCCACATTCATATATTATATTCCCAAATCTATATGTATAATTAAATGAGTACATTCTACATTAGCTGTTTAATATCATAACTGTCGAATTAAATTTATTTGAACATTGTGAAACGTGCCCTAAAGCTGATAAAAGCAATATTATACTGATGTAATGAAATTTCAAATAAGCCTTTGTCGGTAAATGCGCTCGTTACGAAATAAAGCAAAATGAAGCCTATTTCACTCTAGATGTAGATGCAGGTTTAAAATCGGTTCTGTAGTTGTAGGTGTTACTAGAGCAAAAAAACTAATTATTAGTTAAGGTAGGTGACAACTTGTAATACTGGCAAACCCAAGTTTCGCTTTTATATAAAAAAAACAAATCACGGTTTTTCCTCTGATGGGGTAGGCAGAGGTGCAATCAAGGGGTGCTGTTGTTCTATTCGTTGTTGATAATCACGATATAATAATATATCGTGTATTTGGTGTATCTTACAAGTTACAACAATAAATAAAATATAAACATATGTTAAAATAATGTATGAAAGGTTGCACACCTCGCCATTCATAATGCGTGAGTCACTCAGATTACAACTCCATATAAGAATGCGAGTTAATGGATTCCTTGAATATTAAAATATACAATGCATGCGAATTTATTCGCGAGGTTCTACTATGATATTTACTAATATGGTAAGTAATTTAAAGATATACGTAAATTTTTATTTCTCTAATAACGAATATAGGTACCATTGCTACCTTTATTTCTATTCATGGCCTTGGAGAGGACAAATTGTTCATATCCAGCTGTCAAATGGATATAAGGAGAACAGAGTAAGGTTTATAAACCTATTTTAGTTATATAATGTTTTGTCTTCCCTTCAAAGTCAATTCATAATTCGTTCGAAGACAAAACATTCGATAAATAAAAAGTTTTTAAACTATCTCTTTTACACGGTGTTGAATTGTAAAAAGGTATTACTGAGTCAATTATTCATAAAGTTTCTGTCTTACAACATGACATTAAAGACCTCTTTCACCGATACCTGATAAAGTCTCAGATAATTATCCGACATATAACTCGAAAAAAATAATCCGTCACATTACTAGTAACTTTGCCAGATATTTATATTCAAGATCTGTGAAACCAAAATAATATATGTATTTTATGTAGCGGAAAAGTTTCGAATGTGGCGTCAGGGATTTTATTAGCATGTCGTAAATCGTCGCTTAAGGCAGTATTACCCTTAAATATCAATTTCACAACTTAGAGAGTGACGAAAGCGATACAATGCTATGCTTTATCCCAAATTATAGATGGTTCGGCCACTGTTTATGGGCAAACATTTTTTTTTATTTTTTTTTTATTTCTGAATGGACTCACAACATACCGGTAGACAAGCGACCTCACGGCGTCATTTAATTGATGTGTTTTTTTAATTTGAAGATACGATATGTATTCTGTGTGATGTTTTGAGTAAGCTACTTCGAAAAATATCTCACCATTGTTTTTTTTTCAGGTATGTACGCTGAGAAGATGAGAAAGTATGTCGTCGAGATAAGGTAAGGAATAATCTTATTAATCCAGGACATAAAGGCGTTGGGAGTTATTTTAGGCAGGAATGTGAATCTAATGGGAGGACATTTTACTTTTAAATCATTGACTCAAATAGATTATGGCTTTTACAAAGACAGTCAATTTTGTTCCTAGATTACATTAGTTTAGAGTATTCTAGTTTATTTCACAAACGATCACTGCCAAAAGTACTCATTCGATTATATATCAAAAATATTTCTCACGTTATTGTTTTTAGTTGTTATCACGACATGTACAAAAGCCAAAATAATATTTTATTAAACTCATTGCACCTGTGAAAACAATAATATTATATCTTAACTGCCAATGTCACCGTTTCAACATGTTGAGCAATAAGAAATCTATTTACATTTCATAAGTTTTATGCAATTCTATAAAGTTTAATATCGAATCTACGTTGCAATGTTGTTGTTTTTGCTCTGTGAGTATTTTTATTTATCGTTTTGTGTTGCTAAAATATTACAATATACTTCACGTGAGTCTCAACAAATGGTGTCGGGAAATATCAACCGTGCGGTTTTCGTTTTTGTGATATCTATTCTCTATTCAACGTGGATTTCAACCCTAAACTGCTCTTGATTCCATCAAAACTGTCCAAGGCTGGGTGGTAAATGAAATCCCAAATCGACTACCAAGCTAAAAGTCACATGATCCCACATTGTTTCATTAAGTCAGGTGATGTAATTGCATAATATTAATTTTAGCCGCGGCCCGTATCGCTGTCACCGATAAAACAAATGCATTTGATAACGCCATTGATACCGGACCAGTTAACGCGAACGCCAGCGATAATAAATATGCAGGATGTGACAATGGCATACCTTTTGATACCTTTCTGAATTTAATCGTGGAAACTTCAAAAGAACAACTGAACAATGTTGCTGAGAATTTAAAGAAATTCCACAATCTGAGTGATGATACCAATATAGACAGGGTCAATGGCACTAATCTATACGAACAGGTGTTACAGCACAATCTTAAAGATTTAATCAATGATAAAAAGTTTAATGCGAGTGAAGCGTTCATGTTGGATTTTATTGATTTATCAAATTTTATTCTTGGTAAAACTATAGAAAATATGCTCAAAACGAGCAGCCTTGACAGATTGATTGGATTCAATGAGTCGGCTAAGATCAGAAGGCAACAAGTAAAAATATCAACAACATTCATACGGAATACTATGTGCGATTCCCTTTCACTTTGCAGAGATATAAATAAATACTCGGAATATTTAACAATAATGCTCAGAAGTGTGATGGATTTGACACCCTCAAATCTAAAGATCTTGTTCGAAACGTTACCAAAAGTTTTAAAAAGTCACAAACATATTATAAGAGCTAATGTGAATTTTAGGGAATATTTGAAATATTTAATGAGTGCTGATTCTCGTGTACAAAGAGATGCATTGGATATTCTGGATGAAGTACTATCTAATCCTAAAGAAGCAGTGGAGAATGCGCCCAAAAATTTTCGTAAGAAAATAGGTCTGCTTATAGAATTGTTTAAACTGTTGGACGAAGCCTATGATCTTAACGGAGAAAATGATAAACAATGGGAAAATATAGCTTTGACATTTAAAAAATGGATAGTTGATGGGGAAAATTTAGTTGAGGAAGCACTAGCAGCCTTAATAGCAAATTTTTGGCTTAATATGAAGATCTGGCCTTTAACGACACAAAGCAAAATTAATTATACTTGGTCTAAGATTATTCGTGTTTGATCCAAATAACGTTCGTAACATTGTACGCGCAGTATTTATTTAAATTTATTGTCTGTTTCTTCTTTTACGTACATTATTCCAATACAAGACGATTTGGTTCCGGTATTTTTTAAAAACTAAATTCTTCTAATTTTATATGACCAGACGCCTTTCTAGTGTCTGCGGGATCCGAGACCGGCAAAATTATCTTAGAAATGTATTGCCCGATCAAGGTTTCGGACCCAGGACCTCTAATTCAACCGCCCATATTACGTAAGTCAAACACCAAAGTGGCGATAATATTTAATGATTATTATTATCGTAAGGATAAAAAGTATGTGCAAAAAGTTTGTCGAGTGCTAGAAGCCAGCAGTTTTTGGGCAACCCGCACCTTATTTCTCTTGTTCACACTTCGCTTATATTCACATATTATAGGTACCTACAGATGCGTGGGTCACTGTGTATTAAACAATATCATATCCTATCATACGTTGAAGTTTCAATGGCTGCTAACTGACGATTGTTAGTAGATGGGTTACCTCGAAAACATTCCTTATTCACAATCAATGGTATTGTTGTTCTACGTGAGGAGACTCGTCGCCGCTTCCCAAACGATTATATACCGTATGTTCTGCATCCTTAGTACTATAACCATTCTGGACAAACACGGCACTCAATGTTGAGGAATTCAGTGACGCACAACGTTTAGTTTTGATATTATTATCAATAAATACAAAGGGAAGTGGATGTGTGTGCTATGTTTTGGTTCTGTGCGTATTTTGTAACGAGACCGGGACAGTTTGATGAAGGGTTTTATGTCAACCCAAGGCCACATTTCAAACTATGGTAACTCTCTAAAAGAGAATAAATTTATTTTGTAGTATCGTTAAATTGGTTGGTATAACTTTGGTGTTATACCACAATCTTTCGTTTCTTTACCTACTAATAGATAAAGAAAATATATAACGTATTTCGATTTCCTCATAATACGTAAGGTATACTTAATAATATTAATAAAACAGTAGAGTATACCTCTATTTGATTTTTGAGTAAGCCAAACACCATACGATAAAAATATAATTATAATCGACTGCAATACACTTGCCTCAATACCTATAACTGAAGCAGATCAGAATGGTGCCAGTGTTGATACTATAACGGTTGCCGGTCTATACCTTGGCTATATCTATAACTACAGATGAGCCCGCGCCCTCGGAAGGAGCATTTACAGTTCAGTGAACGAATTTCCGTCCCATGATAGGACGGCCAACGGGCATGTTGTCGATAAATTGTATTTCTCGTCATTTTTCAAACTGCCTCTATTTTTCCGATGCAGTTTTTACTGGTGGTAAATCTCTCGTATGCGAGGGACCGTCTGCGTAGGTACCACCGCAATATTTCTTTCTACCGCCAAGCAGTATTGTGCGTGCACAGATCTGTTCAAGTTTTAAGGACATTTAGCCAACGTAACGTAACATTATGAGACTGAATATCTTACGTCTCAGGGTGCCACGCAGTACTTTGTAATTCAAAATTTAGTATTGCTACTGATTATAAGCGTATCACGGTACGTGATTACCGTCAGGCGAGTGGCACGTCATTTAACTGCAATAAAAAAGTCCCGAAGACAAATTGTATTCTGTTCCAGATTTTAGTACCTTATTGTGACTGGGAACTGGGAATATGTGCGCGAGTCGAGCGCGTATCGAATTTTCCGCAATAGTGCCGGTGAGCGGCAATTCTACACAGTTTGCAAAATACCAAATTATACAATTTGTCTATAACATTCTAACTCAGGTGTTATTCCCGGAAAACAACTTATATATCGTTAATGTACACAAGAATGAAGCTAAGTAATTAACAACCAAAAGTACATAATGCCTGTAAAATTTATTGAAAATGGTCAAACTTATTATGTCAGAGCTTTTAGTAATTTCAATATGAATGGCAAATGAGTTCCGAAAGTGGTCGCCCTGTGTGCAGATTATTTCACAAAGGGTGGTGTAAATCGATTCGATATTAATTTAGTTATAATAAATATGTTATTGTTCACGCTTTTATACCCGAAAAGGGCGGTTAGGGAGATATGTGATATGTCCCGCGATCGACGTAATTAATTTTATTAATAAAACCATCATCACCACTCCAATATACAGAATTACTTTAAAACGGCAGCCGATTGTCGCAACAGGCATGTTTAATTCGCATCCACTACATAACCACGTAATATATTGTTGCTGTCCGTTGGTCCGTTTATTCATATATTATTAGAATATGTGTTTTAAACACATTGGATTGTATACTAAAATAAATATTTGTAGAAAGAGACGGAGCTACTATGCGGCCTGTAATAGGGTAGTTGACTACTTTTTTTATATACAATTATGAAAAATGTATGCTATCCAATATCTAATGGAAAAAGAATTATCTAAATTGGCGCAATAGTAAGTAAGTTATAAAGCTTTTAAATTTGGTGGAAGGGGTAGCTGTCAAATAACAGCAATACTAGGTTGTGACGTCACCAAGCGCCGTCGGCCATAACGCTGCCTGCGTCCGAAAGAGATAGCGCAATATCCCCGCCACGCCGATTTTACAGAAGAATTTCTTTTACGTATTATTTTCTGTTACATCTAAAATAATGTACAAAATCGAACAGGAAAATACCCTATTGTCTGTAGGTCTGTATGTTTACCACCCTCCTCCACCTCCATGTGTCGTTCTCCTCAGTTCTAAGGTCGTGACCTCCTCTCACCAGCTTCTGCCATATGATATCACGCCACCGATCCCGACTGTTGGCCACCTGTATGGCGTCGTATACAGTGCTGTCAAGTGTAGTGCGGATCTGATCACCCAAGGGTTGCCAATAAATGTGTTTTTCTTTGTAATTAATTGTAAACTAACCTATCACTTCACGCCATCTTTTTGTGGGATTAAACCATTAATTATTCACAGCTTTGTCTACAGAATATCTATTACTTACTATTAATAGTATAAAACGTGCCATCTCACTCTAACGTAGAGTGTGTGCAAAATAATATAGATGCGTTACAAAACGATTTGCATTCGATTTTAGACTCTCTACCTGGTCAACCCTGGGGGGATGAAAGAACAGGCAATGGGAAATCCCCACACAAAATGTTGCCATTGGGGAATCGATCTCAATATATTCTGGACCACGGATCGAGTAACCACTAGACATAGGTGGCAACAATCGTTATTATAATATCAAATGAATACAATTATAATACCAAAAAGATTGAAGTTTTATTATTTAGTCGTAAATTTTTTTCGCATTAGGTCATGATTATTGAATACTATTATCCGTTCAAATTTTGCGGTCAAGGTTCCAACGTTTCCTCTCAGTGGAAAGGAACTAGTTATTTTTTTTATGTATAATATAATGATTTATATTATAATGTGTTTTAAATCGTGACTTCGGAATCTTTATTTTTACATATATTAGAGACTTGGTGATGCTCGCGACTTCGCCCGCGTTAAAAGCCTTTTCCGCTACAAAAGTACTTAAAACACTGAAGCGATGTATAGTGCCATCTGTAGGATGGCAGCAAATGACCGGGATAATCCGGGACATAGTCTATCTGTGTTCTAAATATCATCCAAATCAGTTCAGTTGATTCTGCGTTTACTTCTAACAAACATCCAAACATTGGCACAAACTTTTGCAATTATAATATGAAAGAATGTTTAATTGATGGGACAAAAAAAATATACAAATTTAAACATAAAAAAGTAAAATACAGCACAATATTATACCAACAATAGGAAGCCTCATTCAGCTCCTTACTACAGTACGGTCTAACCAATACTGTAGCGCTGATTTTCGATGAGGGACCCAGGTGACATACGGATACTAAGTCGATCAGTACGGATCTATGTATACATTAAACTTACTTATAAACATAAATAATTAAATGTAAATTCTCTTCCACCCTCATACTCAAACAATAAATCAAAATCTAATATCAGTAAGATGTAAGATATATTGCCGTATTTGATTTATTTTTAGATACTGGGGATAATGAAGTTCAATATGCGATCATGCAATGCATTTCTATGATGATTTCTATTCTATTCTATTCTAATGCCATGTAGTATTTTGTTATTCTGGGTTCTGGAGGTGTTGCTTCTGTTTACGATTGTGGCGGCTACTCTGCGAGCGAATTGCTCTATTTGTAAGAAAGAGTGTATAAAACATGCTATATTATTAATTTAGGTTTAATGTTGACGGTAGAATAACAGAACTTAACAGTCACTAGAATTTCACCCCTATCTTACTGATTGTAAAACTGCCATCCGAATGCGTCTATTCAGGCCACTCTAACAGTCGAATTATACAAAAATCAACCTTATAAACATACTAAAACCAAACTACACACAACGAAAGCACAACGGATTACACACAAATTACTTCGTAGCTCTGCGTTAAAAATTTTGTTCAATGTCGTATTATTTTGGGAAATTGCGCGCCATTTTTATTCCATACAAGCCGAAACTCAACTTATAATTATTAACGAAATAGTAATTGTTGTACTAGCTATTTATAACGTCAAGGATAAATAAATGTAGAACGCGTTGGAATTCCTGTTTTAGTTTAAAAAGCATGTTACCATGTTACCTACAACTAGAAGATACACTCCACAGTACATAAATTTAACATATTGGCGTATTGACCAGGCATTTTCCAGGAGAAATATATTCGTTAGAACTGTCATTCCAGAAACGACCTTCATGCAACGCAGTTGAAATTTGTTTGCACACTAGTACAAAAATCATTTTTCCATTATCCTTGAATCACACCTTTTTAAAGCCAACTGGGAATAAACGACTCAAAAACAAAGCCTCAACTGTGTGGTATTCGATATCACCAAAATCAATTTATATGAAAATATTGCTATATACGAATCACTTAAATGTTGGTGTTTTAGTGAAGTTCTTTTTTTGATGCTCTCTGACGCAACGGCAATAGGGCCGCGCGAGTCATGTCGTTATAACCGTCTGTTCAACAAACTTGCGGCGCGGCATTCCAATATGGATGGATTACGTCATCCAAAAGCCGAATGAGCGGTTACCAGACGCGTAAAGACGTACGCGCTAGTGTAGCTTTTGCGAGAGCTTTCGCGCGCGCTGAATTCAAACAAAACAATCATTAATGTAGTCAAGGACAGCCGAAATATTACAAGTGGAACTTTAATTGATGAAATAATTTTTGAAATTGGAATTAATTCCAAAGACAAACTTACAAAATGTTTTTATTTGTTTTTTAACACGTAAGTTCATAGTAGATTAATAAGAATATTTTTTATGGATGTGATTGGTCGGTATGGAGAATAAAGGACATGTCCAAAAGCGGGCCTAAAATTCTAACCAAGATAGTTTATATATATTTGGATACACACACACACACACACACACACACACACTCACGCCCATTATCCCCGAAGGGGTAGGCAGAGGCGCAACTAGTGCACCCACTTTTCACCGTGAGTATTCCGTTGCATTATGACAAATGCCAGCCTCTGGGCTGATACTGAGTAGAAAAACCCATTATTACTTTGCCCGACCCGGGGATCCAACCCGAGATCTCAGCATTGCAGTCGTACCGTAGTACAACTACGCCACCGAGGCAGCTGCCATGTTGTTTTCCAAAATCTTGAAATATTTTCACTACCGCTAGAATTTTCGTTGAGTATAGTAATATATTAGTTAAAACACTAACCCGCGAAGACCATTTAGCTAGGCAGTAGTAGTCCACCATCTCCTCGAAGGGTTGAACGCATACATCAGTTTATTCATATTTTTCTCAGCATATCCTTTAATTTGATACCCATACTATAGGAATGCGTAAAAAATAGCTAGTCCGCCATACTGAAGTTACAATGACATCACTCAGGGAACCATTTTTTTTTCGCGGGGAAAAAACGCTTTATCACTACCACCACTGGGTATGTGTCAGTGGGTCAGTGGAACGGTTATGTTGGTTTCACCGGTCTTACGGCCCAATGTCGACACTCGGGAGTATATCATCATGCGAGTAAGCATTGGACCGAGTCCCTAACCCTATGTACACCCTACACCGCCATACCAACCAAAACCCTCGGTGGCCTTCTTCGGCGCATACGGGACGGCCCTGGGGTATCTTGTTGCACTGAGATAGCTGCACGGGACCGCCCCCGCGCGATGCTTTGCATTGCGGCCCCTTTCTAAACGAGGGGGCTAAGATGCCACCAAACTCTAAAGGACGCCTATTGCGTCTACGACAGCGGGAGACCGACCACCCGCATTATGGTCCACCTCGAAGTCACATAAATTGGAGTGAGCAGCCCCCTACTGCTCGCCCCGCGCCTTTCTCTAAGCCCCATTTAGTCGCCTCTTACAAAAAGCAGGGGATGCCGTAGCGGAATTCTCTATATGCCCCCGGGCCACAGGGTATGAGGCGCCGGTCAGTCGTCCACCCGGCGCTTCCGTCGTCTCCTCAGGCTGCACGTGGGATCGTTGTGCTCACGATCCTGCTCGGTGCTCTCCTTCAGCGAGATGACGCACTCGCAGAAGGATCACTCAGCGAACCATACATAGTCATCCAAACTAAATGTGTATGCAAAATTTCATCTCCATCGGTTAAGGATAACTGTTCTAAAATTCAATTGCAAGATTTAACCCGAACATAGTACATACATACGAACATTGCAAGTTAAATAAAAGCTTGTAAAATAATATTGGAACGACAGGGAATATTTACACAATGAATAATAACGAACTATTGAAGAAAGTGGAGAGATAAATAATGAATGGAATATTTGCATTTTTGTTATTAAAATGGAATAAAATTGATTCGAATATTCCATCCCTGAAAGATTTTTGAACAAAATTGGTGGGCAGTTAAGAAACCAGGTGTAATATTCCAAGTTACAAGCGATACAATTTATCATTTGTCATAAAATATCGCGTAATATAATATATTATGATACCTTTAAAGTACTAAGAAGTTTATCCCTAGTCCCTACCCACTAGTAATGTTCGAAGTCTCAACCTCACACATGATCGTAAAACAATATCATCCTTGAATCGACTATTTTTCTAAATGCCTTATCGTAATAGTATTTATTGATTTTAGGGCATCCAATATTTCGGATGGAATCTTTATAATAATAATAGAGGCCGTATTACACATGCTGTGAGAGCATGATTAATTACAAACATTAAAATACTTATACATAAGTGTTTTAATGTTTTTGACTGCCTGGCGTAGTTTTATTGCCTGCGCGATACGATACCACTCTGAAGCCCCGGGTTCGAAGCCCGAGTCAGGCAGAGTGCTATTGGGTTTTTCTACTCAGTATCAGCCCGGAGTCTGGAAATGTACCCGGTAAATGGCGACCCGCCATTTACATGAGACCTAATGAAGCTGGCAAAATGTGGGTGCGTTACACCTCTGCCTCTCCCGAAAAGGGAAAAGTCGTGATGCTATGTATATGTGTAACTGTTTTAATTAATCCGGTTTCATTAGTAATGCTGTAATTAAATATAAACAATAATCTCCCGTACATCGTGCAATTTGTGTAATTACTGAGCGTAATGTAGTTAAACATTTACCCCCGTATCGATAAAACCTTATTAATCCGTAATTTAACTACTGTTTTATTTTTTAATTATTTTATCTGATATAGTGCGGTGGTCGATTTCCGTCGTGCAAAGAATTTATTTTTATACAACTATATGACGTGACGAGTAACCCGCTCGCCTGATGGTAGTAATACATCAATGTTCAATGTGCGGTATAGTACACAAAAGTGCCAAATGTACTGTTTATGGGTGGTATAACGCTTACACACGACTTGCTTGTTTTATAGAGGGAACAAATGAGCAAGAATCAAGTGCGTCACTTTGTGGCAATTGATTACCACTACAGTCTTGTATAAAAAAGCAAAAATTTTATAATATAGTTTCAATGATCAAATCTTTAATTCAATATTTTGTACTTTCTGGATTATAAAAACATATGTTAATAAGCCAGGTTAACATTTTTAGCTGGTGGTAAACACAGAATGTTTTCTGCAATATGCTTGTAAAAGTACGTTGCGCTGACTACACATTGATGTAGGCAGGTTGAAGAAAAAGCTATTTTGCGCCCCGTCACCTAACACGACATAAACTCTGATTTACGTTACTTCCCACCCATTTATGGACAATAACTAAACATAAGCAAAGACCTGTTCGGGTTATCAAATGAGCCTTTCTAAAACGGTCCTTCGAGCCGGATTCGTCTTAAACCACTCTATTTTTAGCTAAAAGCCTAGCTTACAAAGTAGCTAATGTTCAGTCTGTCCCATATAGACAGGTTAACGACTAAAACGATTTGTTTCGGAACGCCTGGAGATAAAGTAGAACCGCCATAGTGCATTATGATAATGCAGGTAAGACTGCGAGTAACTGCTTTTTGTTTGTTTAAAAGCTGTTTTTGTGTTCAAAGGTTAGTTGGTTAATATATTGCTGTTTACTAGATGGAAGGTTGCATTTATCTGAATATCCGCATTGTTTATTTTTTAGGTAAGTCGCAGGACAGTATTCTTAAAGTACGTGTTACGACTGTCAATAAACAGTGAAACATACCAAATTTTTGGTCAGAAATTTCACTGGCAATTATGCCTTTCAAACCCTTACACAATATTTTCCGATTGCTATTGACAGAAGCTGAAGCAGAAGTCTTAATGGAGGCGCGTACGTCACCACGTGATGCATTAGTGGCCTTGTATTAAAACTCCAAAGAGTTTAAAACTGATGCTCCATGTGAACTACAGGTTATATAGACAATAAAATCTATGGCCGCCGTTACTCACTAACATCGTGGCCAAACGTCTTGCTTAATTTTGGACTTCTTTATTATTTTTAATACATAGTAATTTTTTTTTTATAATATTAATTATTAAAAAAATTACGTTGTAAATTTATGAGTTATAATGTTTTAGGTGATCCCGGCCCACTATAAACATCCACTATATCAGAGGTATTCAAATCAGGTATATCTCTAAAGTCTCGACAGTGAATGTAATTAAATCGCTAAAATTACGATTCAAAATCTGTTGTCGCTACTAAAATGAATGATTGCATCCAATACTCAATTAACGAAGAGTCTTAAAAAAAGCACGAGTATAAGCTTTAATAACGAACGAAAGTTTGCTATTGGCAGGTTATAAAACGTTAAAGGCTGCTGCATGTTGATTTTACCGTAGTCTGGTATTTGTGGCAGCAATCACTTACCATCAAACGAAACGTTGGATTGTTTACCTTCAGAACAAAATAATAACACAATCTTTCAGAACCCGACCCATATTCTGTTCGAAATATGAACAACCGAACCAAATATTGTGGTTTATATTTCGTTTAAAGGAACACATGTCCCGTGTCCTGTGGCACAACGTGGTCCCACTACAAGTCATTACGTTGAATGGCGTACGTCGCACAAAGATATGGCACATTGTTACTGTCCGCATGAGTCACCCAACGCACGGATTTAATACGTGTCGCATTTATCGTATTGAAGAACATTCTAGAACAAAATTAAGCAAATGTCCACTTAGGCTAATTGGTTAGGAATTGTGCATTGGTAGGCTATTATGTTATGTAGTGTGCGAGTATTCTGTTTGAAGCAAATTGTAGCCGATAGACTTTAGGCTTATTATGTCCCTTAAAATTCTTAGTCGGTGCAGTACTTAGGATGCTGCAGCGCTTCAGAAATTAATATTTTTAATCCGCATGACAAACGACTGATCCCTAAAAATATGTTTCGGCTTTGCAATTTCGAATTAATAGCCCCTCATAATTGATATCCACAACATAGCTACATCATTGTGGTGGATCAAGACTATTTTTTGTCGTTAGTAATGATACTCAACTGAAATATTGAAACTTATTTACCACTAACCATTACCGTTTCACGCAGCAAAAGTAATATAAAACCTTTTCACTTTCAAATTCGGTCAAATGAAAACGAAGCCGGTATATTTTCGATTGGGAGCGGGGCAATGTCCGTCAGGCGGGTGGAATAGGGAACAAGGGCGGTGCTCTCACCTTTGTTTTCAATATAAATAGATCGATAACCATCGTTTATAGGACGGTGTCGAACTCCCAATCTTTCAGTTTTTATCGCAGATCTGTATGCGTCTTAAGTAAATTTGGATCTTCCAAATACCCCTTTTTTAAAGTGGGATAATAAAGCTACAAGTGAAGGCATATTAAAATTTGGTTCGATAGTTCCAGAGATTATACCCCACACTGCAGATTGTATCGCTTTATAATATTCGTCCACCTTTCTTTTATTCCAATCCATGGTGAAGTCGACTCAACACACTTTAAGCAAGCAATTTGCAGGAACGGAATGAAAACACGACGTAATGAAGGGTTAATTTCCATATCATGTTTAAAAAATAATAAAAGATATAAAAGCCAGTGCGCGCCTAGACGATGTGTCAGAGAAAAATATCGTTAAGTACCTTTATAATATGAACGAAACGCGTTACTAGCGCTTTAATTGGTCCAAGGACAGTGGCAAACGTCAATAACTAGTCAGCGGCAGGCTAACAGAAGTGCTATTAAAAAAAACATGCGTGAAGTAATGTGACAACCGATATCTTGAGATTGTGCGATAACACTAGTGTGATTATCGAAATCTTTGCTGTCGCATACCGATTAGCGCGAATAGGTAAAATCTCATTTAAGAGTATTTCGTTTTACTAACATTGTCATCTTGTGGCGCTAGTGTAGATTCTACTCGTAGTACAGAGTGCCAAGTAGTGTTTTCACTGTGGATTCAGAAGGGAGATCAGTAGTGAAATCTTACAGAATAACATGACTGCTCTTAAACATAGGTGAGAGGTTGATATAGGGTAATGATAGGTAGAAGAAGACAGAAAGTAAATACCGTCACAGCCAGTTTTATGAATGAAATGTAAAAATAACCGCCACAATAGTCATAATAGAAGTTACAACATGAACTTCGTTTAGGCAATAGTATCAATATTTTGACTGGTACTATCAATGAACAACCTATCTGCTGGCATTAGATTTGTAATGAAGTCGACTAATTGGAGATAGCATACGACTGCCCAATATTATTTTCAGATACGTGGAAATATTTGTTTACAACCTGCACGAATTCACAGAAGTGGCCGAAAGATAGAAGGTATTGAACACAATATTTATATACTTAATTTAATACTTCATGATGTCTTTTTCTACTGCCATGCAGCAGTGTGTATGCACTGTTGTTTTCTGGTTTGAAGGAGATTGTAGCCAGCGTAATTACTGGGCATTATAAGACTTAAGATCCATTGTCCCAGGGTTGACGAGCTCAGTGGACCACGCAGTACTTTGTAATTCATAGTTCTGTATGGTGTGTGAGCGACATGCTCGTCTCATCATTCAGTAGAAATTAAGAAAATAAACTATATTTTGTATAATATTGCTGTAGTGCCTAGATTCCTGCTATGATGTGTACACATAATAAATAATCTACCGCTAAAATTATCTCTGCTTGCTACAAAGGCACTAAACCAGCAACGACTAATAACATTGCGATACCAACCTACGAAAACAAAGCCCATGTAAATGAAATAATTCATTTATACACTGGTGTAAATAGTGGGCATTCCAGTGTTACGGTAAAACGCGGTCAATTAACATGTTGGACAATTGGGCTATTGTTACAGTCTGTACTGGGTGTTCAACTGTTTTGGTTGTTTTAAAATGTCTATTGTGTGATGGATGTGGAGTTTTCGACTAGGGTACCACAGATTTGAATGACGTTTGCAATTCGTACGCCCAGTAAGTCATAGTATCGTTTCATGTTTTATTGTGACTCCGAAGGACAACTTTTCAAAATATATATTCAAATAACAGTAAAATTGAACTCCAAAGGACAAGACTTATTTTTATATTTGTCACAAACCCAATTTCACGAAACCTGGATATTAAGCGAGTACTTACTATATAATTTCTTTCGTGTACTTATTAACTCGATAAGTAAAATAAACATAAGTGAGTAAGCGGCCATATTACTTTAGCCATTCGACCCGCGAGCCGTCAATCGCGAGATGAGTAACACTGACTCACTGATAATGAGTATAAACAATGATTATGTTTGTCAATGTACTCAACTGTACTATGAGCCAATAGCTTGTTTTACACCAGGTTTTTTCACTACTTTGGTCTCGTTGAAGCATTTTCTAAGAGTAAATGTCTCAGATTATTTCGGGATGGAAAGTATTTTGGATAGTCTTTAATTCAGGATTAGGTGCATCTGTGTAGCAGAAATCCCAATCTGTTTAGAAATTGCGTTACTTCTAACATTCCGCACCTAAACACAACAACATTATGATATTAAGACTTATATTGACAAAAAAATTACATCATAATTTGTACATCGAAACCACGGTGACTACGCTCCACAACAAAAAAACAATTCTAGTCAAAGCATTTGCGATACAATCCAACCAATTGACATACTTCAAACCATTTCGAGAGACAACTCGTGATATTTCAATTATGATCGTCAAAAAGCATTATTTTCCTTGATGCCGCTAACCCGCAACGATCTGCTGTCCTTGTCGCGCACGAGCTGTACTTCCCGCTACTATGAGTAATCTTTAAATATATATTTGTTTATGATGAGGGCATGAACTCGGTTTAAATGTTATAATTAATATTTCTGTACGTTTAAACACTGAAGGCGAAACACTTCCGAGACATGGTAATGTGTCCAAACTACTACTAGTGTTATGTGGACCAATAAGGTATTAGGTGTGTCAACGATACCTGGAATTATACTGTCCTCACTGAATGGCAATGATGACGAATATACGAGTATCCGAAATGTCTTCGAATACTGTATTTGGGTATAAAATATATCCGTTATCCACAATAGGTATGTTAGTAATCTAAGAACTGAACGGGCTTTAAATATTCTCCCACAGAGGGTTTTCATTTCATCATCATCAGCCAGTGTGTATCCACTCCTGAATATAGTCCACCCTTAAAGATTTCTAAAGTGACAATATGTTGTGTTGTTTCTTTTATTAATTTCTATTGAATTCCTTGGCATGGCCTTTCGTTTATTTAATTTACGTTGTTTCTTTTCGTTGTATGTGCTTGTTATTCTTCTGAGCGTTGTACAATTTATTCCCTGTAGGTATTGTAAAGACTGAACTCGCCCGCTTCTACACAGATTGCATAAAACGTTGCATCGTAACTCGAGCTCCGTAGGGATGGCCTACAAAGTTCGAGCAACGTAGGGAGGATCGTTTGAAATTTAACATAGTTTATCTGTCTGATGCTACTTCTAGATAGATCTATTTTTTTAACATAGACAACCTACGTTAAGTCTTTAAATCCGACTGAACATCTAGAATTCCTTTGATATTCCGAGAGTACATGAGCCGTAAGATGTCACCATCGAGTCACAGCCTTTATCATTCATCATCTTCTATACGAATTTTTATTTTATTCCATTGCTGAACATAGGCCTCCCCTAAAGATTTACAGACTGTTCGAACCCTCAAATTTCATCAGTAGGTGTCCCTACAACTGTCGCATTACCCAAAAGTACTTACAAGCCCGGCCCACAATATGGTTCCGTAACATATTAGCCCAAAATCAACTGCGTCAGCGCCTCAGGGTGGAGAGTGATTTAGACGGCGCGACGGCTAGTTAGCTCCAACTTCACCTTATAACTGCTAGTATGTCAACAGCATATATCAGTTTCGTAACAGTTATGCATGTGAATTTGATAGATTCATACCGTTATATGAGGGTAATGTGGCAGAGAGTGACGAATGCAGTACGTTGTGATTCAAAATTCTATTTTGTTATTGTTTATGGTCAGAAACCTGATTATTCCATTAGTACTATAACAATTCAACAACTTTTGAATGTTACGTCTCAAGCCGTCAAGCGTAGTTCAGTTTTCCGTAGAGCATAGTAATTTAAAGTGGTAGAGTTGCAACTCTTTATGCAATGGCGAACGACATGCTACTCTTTAATTATTTGTATAAAAGATTACCCTAATAATGCGCAGTAAACCTACTGATGTCATAAGATAGCCTTTAAAATTAAAGCCTTGGTAATATCGAGAGAAAAAAATAAAAAATATAAGTATACATTCCAAAATATAATTATGACAAAGGTACAATTAAATTATTTACGCATACGCATACTCACGCCTTTTATCCCCGAAGGGGTAGGCAGAGGCGCAACTAATGCACCCACTTTTCGCCATTTTTATTTCGTCCCATAATGTGATAGGGGGCGAGCCTATCGCCATATCGGGCACAAATTCCAGACTCCGGGCTGATACTGAATAGAAAAACCCAATATCACTTTGCCCGACCCGGGGATCGAACCCGAGACCTCAGCATTGCAGTCGTACCGCAATACAACTACGCCACCGAGGCAGTTAAATTATTTAATACTCTGAATCATGAACCACGATGCAAGGCTACAAGAACGTTCCCTTGTCATTATTCGCACTAGTCCTCGTTAGCCCACTGCTATTGTTTAGGGGCTTATCGCTTTGTCTCTTGGCCATTCGTTGTTTGCTTTGCCGTCCGTTTGATTACTTTGGGACTCGAATGCAATAGCACAACAATAAATTGATTTTGGTGCTCTGAGGATTATATCTATATGTACTGCTACATAAAAGTTTGTTTTTTGATCGTTTGAACTGTGAAATTCTAAAAACGAATGCTCCCGTTCTGAAAATTCTGTACGTGAAAGGAACCTTTGTTTAACTATTTTTATAGTATTTTAAGCGTCGGCAAAAATAGGAATATCTACCAACCAGTCTACACGTCCATCACCAGCATCAAAGGCTGTCAAATCCAAAGCACTTTTCCGAATATTTCGCGACTCAACTTGCATTGACTACCATCCATTCCTGTTTTTTAACTGAACTTTACTTTTAGCCTTTGATGGCTTTTGATACTTCGGCGAGCGAATTGGCGAACGCTTTTGTCAATTTGGGACATAGGGGCAGTATTTGAGAGCGGCCCGTTCAAAACTAGGTTCTTGCTTAAATCAATATTGTCAAAGGAAAATTGGGGCACCCCGAAATAAATCAAGACTACAGAGACAGGCTGCTAGTAATTATTCCCAACTTTACTGGTGGTACAAGTCTCACGTATGCATAATGCAAGGGCCCTGCTGAGTATGTATTATTATTACAACAATTTTTTGCTGCCAAGCAACACATAGATGATAAGACGTATTGTAATTACAATTAACAGAAATAGACATTGTAAAATGATTACACCTTTGTATATTCGTATCATTTATTTTAATGTTACTACCAATTACAATTAATCATTATGCGGATAAGCGCCGAACCAAGAAGGCCGTGTAGGGATGTGAGACTAAACATTGGCGTTTAATCGATAGAATTAAAATTTTACCATAGTCAATAAAGAATCTCTCACAGACATTGCATGCCAACCCAGCCGGGTTTTTACGAGAGTCCTTCCATATACCTTGCTTTAGCTGCCATATTATTATGTTTATACAGCGATAATCTACATACAGTAATCCCATAAAGCTTAAAGACAAAAGTCTTTAATCAATGTGTGTTACCAGTGATGACATACGGCTCTGAGACGTGGCCTCTGACTATGGGCCGCCTAAGACAGCTCACTGTCACTCAGCGAGCTATAGAGAGGACAATGCTCGGTGTTTCTCAACGCGATCAAATCAGAAATGATGAATTCTGTAGTAGAACAAAAGTTACTGACATATCCCAGCGGATTAGCAAACTAAAGTGGCAGTGGGCAGGGCACATAGCTCGTAGAACTGACAACAGATGGGTAGAAAAAAGGATAGAAAAGTTCTTGAGTGGAGACCACGTCCTGGCAAGCGCAGCGTGGGACGTCCACCTACAAGGTGGACACACGGCCTTGTAAAAGTCGTAGGAACCCGCTGGATGCAGGCTGCTTCTGACAGGTTGGTCTGGAAATCTTTGGGGGAGGCCTATGTTCAGCAGTGGACTTCCAAAGGCTGAAGAAGAAGAAGAAGTGTTCCCATTATCTCATACATTTTCACCGTAACATATTATATTTCAATCAATAGTATTTCCATTTAGATTTGAACAAACCCAATCAAAAACATCAATATCGTTTGAAGCATCCGACGGTGTTTACTTTTAATCAACGTTAACCGCGGCACAACGTCGCTGTTAGATGCGCTGCGGTTTTGCGAATAGAAATCGTGTTTTTAGTTTAATAGAGTGGTGTCTGCCTTGTTGATAGAATTTGGTAATCATTGAATACAGTACAAGACTTACATGGGCATTGCGCCTTTCTTTTGGTTTCGCGAAGAAAGTGTCTATACCACCACCCCCTTACCACAGGGGCGATTGAATGATCATGTTGGGTTCGTCGGCCTTACGACTGGGCGTTGAGAAGATCAGATAGATGGTAAACGTCGGGCGCCTGCCGAATTGAGCCCCTAACATTATATACTACCTTACACACGATGATACTAACTAAAACCCCACATTGGCCATCTTCGGAGCATTAAAAGCGGCTGCGGGCTACTCCGGCAGGTGCCTAGTCGACGTCTGCAACCGCTCATAAGCAGTGCCCAGCGACGTTCTTAATAACAAATTCTTCCGCCACAGCATCTGGACAAATCATTATTGCAGTTATTGCGGGAAATATTAGTAATTATTATTAAAAGGTAAGTAGCACGTGAATCAAGGCGTTAGTAATATAGTGTTGGCGCTTTTCTTCTTGATGCTTCAAGACCAAACAACAACTGGGATATAAGAAGAGTGGCTACGTTATCGTCTCAGTCTTACTCTTCAGGTTAAATGGACCTTGTAACATGCTATCGATATTTTACCACATCTCATACTGCTGATGTATCTACCTTAATAACAATGAAACATACTGCAGCTCGGTGGCAGAAATGATTAAAGCAGTGGCACCTACATACGGCATTTTGACCGAAGTTCTAGGTTACTGTAATTAAAAAATAAACAGGCGTGACATGCATTACTACACAATGCAGATACGTAGCATTACGGTCGACCTACTCGAGGATAAATCTTCAATTTGATGTCAACTCGGCGTACTACATATCACACGTTATATTAACGTCAATATGATGTACTTTCATGTGATTTCATATCTTTATCCATTTGTAACACAGTTGGAATTTCTCGTAATATTATATTCGTGGAAATTCTCATATCGCTTTCATAAAAAGATTATTTTGATATTCGCTGAAGGTTTATTATTATATGGGAAGTTGGTAGGCGAGTAGATTCGTGATAATCCAATTACCGAGTGCTTTGTGACAAAATTGCTTAAATACAGTTTGTTCGTTTATTCAAATTAAAGGCTGTTTAGAGAATTTATGATTGTATGGAATTACCGGGAAATAGTATATGGCAAGTAAATAATTATTGTATATTTATAAGTAAGCACAAATACAAAGGATTATATTAATTAATCAAATTCTGTGTATAAGTCTATAAGCAGAGAAGAAGAAACTGTCGCAATCAATAGCTTATTATAGATCTGGTTATTTTTATTACGTTTTTTATCACCAGAAGTACGCAAGGATGTATAATTGTTCCGACGCGCTGCTTCCGTGGAACAAGAAAACCGCGCTGGTAGTCGGAGGGTTCAAGACAAGACCTCGACTAGTTGGAACACTCATAGCCGAGGCCCCATTTAGGTTGTACCACCCAATTTTCTCTCTTTTCCACCGAACTATATTGTAAAGATGGTTTTCAGACGACCAACACCTCAATCGGCCCCGCAACCATAAACGCTGCAGTCTTTGAAACGTTGGGAGCAGAAAACAAAAAACGACGATAAAATCCTAAAACTATATTATTTAGATGTGTAACATTCGCATTATCATGACTCCGTGACTTGCACAATATATAATATCCCCCACTACTAGCCATTCTGTCGTATCTATGGCGAATATTAAAAATTCAGCAGAACGTCCCGATTACGCCCCGTATTATCTCATCAAAGGCCGGGTTCAAACACGTAACACGTTAACAAGCAATTAAAGCGGGTATACGCCGCGGGGTATTTGACCAATGCACTTCAGATGTCAGCCACCGATCGGATATTATTACATTTACTTTCGCACCTATGTGATGATACTGGTTTATTTTGTTTTGGCTGAAATAGTTCTGATTCCTGATTGATTTTTATGATTTTTGTTGTGTTTTAGGAGATAGTTTTGATTTGTGACTACAACTATAAGTTAGGATATAATACGGCACGTATTTTTATAGTCGGTGAGACGATTAGAATCTGTAGTTGCTTTACACCTTTGTTAATAAATAAACACTGTTTTCTAACAATTTCCTTTACTGCCTTGGTGGCGTAGTTGTATTACGGTACGGCTGCAATGTCAAGGTCTCGGGTTCGATCCCCGGGTCGGGCAAAGTGATATTGGGTTTTTCTAGTCTGTATCAGCCCGGAGTCTGCAATTTGTGCCCGATATGCCGATAGGCTCGCCCTCTATCACATCATGGGACGGAATATGCATGGCGAAAAGTAGATGCACTAGTTGTGCCTCTGCCTACCGCTTCGGGGATAAAAGGCGTGAGTGTATATGTATATATTCTTTACTTCTGCTTATCATAAATATCGACCAAACAAACACATAATCTTCTGACTCACTAACGAGTCTTGTATCATAGGTGTCAACTGTTAAGAAATACAAGCTCTTATAACCATTTTGTTCTCAAAACAAATGGATATATCTTAATAATAATAAACAAACTCATATCCTCTAAGTGGGAATGAAAGTTGTCGCACAATGTGTCTATCGGAGCGGAAATTCTATAAAACAAAATCTCTTTATTAAACTTCGTGAGCGTTACGGAAAAACATTTTAAAGTTTACAAAAGGAGGTGAATAACATCAAAGAGAAGAATGTACTTTAAAAATGTATCCGGAATTTTATTTTAAATTCCTCGACCTTTTACAGCGAAGTTTACCTATATGAATGTTGGATAGATAACCGATTAAAGTTTCGATATTCGGAATTCTTCATACAAATAACACGCCACTCTTTCACTGTACAGCACGGTCAAATCGGTCCGGACAAAAATGTCCAACGATTTTTGAACGTAACTTTTTTTTTTTTTATAATTCAAATTCAAATTCAAATGGCATTTGTGTTCACATTTTGCCAATGTCAAGTTTGGTTTGTCTATTTTATTATCTGTAGTATGTCGAAGTAAAGCAGTGGCTACCTTACCAAGACTTTATCGAGGAGTATTGGCAGCAACAAAAAAAACACTTGATTAGCACAATTATTTCAATTCACTTCATTTGAGCTCTATAATAGAACTATATTGGATAATATACCACCATAATTATGCAATATAACACTAAATATCACCGAAATAATGAATTAAAACAAGAGCACCTCATGACACTTCCAAGTTCCCGCCAAAACTCTTGAACGTAACTGTTACCTATTTCGGGAACATTCCAAATTCAAATAAAACAGCCAGTACTCCAAAAAGCGAATCTCAAACTAAACATAGGACTAAATCAAATGTAAACTCTTCAGAAGATCGATAAAAGCCATGAGGCATATTATGACAGAGGGCGCGCGCCGGTGGGCGGCCGTTGTCCGGTGGACGGAAAGCCGGTTCATTATCCAGCTTCCCGGATAGCAAACACGGATTGATTATTAAGTGGAGTACTCTACTATCGGTTAGTCGATTGCGTTTCGGTCAGGATTTACAATAGCGATGTTTTTCGTTTGTGACAATTTATGGATGGTGAGTTATGTGGTTAGATTTGAAATTAATTGATGAATACGGAAATGGTGAAGATATTTTTCTGTCGTAAGTAAAGAATCGTAAATAGGTAATGATATTGTTAGTAAATGAGTAGCAAATGGCAAGGAGGTCGAGAAACATGTGGGTAATTATTTCAACTATACACAGATTTATTCAGAAAATATACGAAATGAAAACATTTCTGCTCATCCAGAATTCTTGTCAAAAAATGGTATGAACAGTATAAAACGAACTTTATACTTCTTATAATAACTAAGTTTCCGAGTTCGACAGACAAATTCGAGTTCTTGTAATAGTATGAGCTGGATCAGTGATACAGAGAGTTTCTTAAGGCCGGGGCTAACAAATATACACTGGCCTGTTTACTATGTAGAGAGGTATGTATGCCTATAGGAATGACAGTATTCCCAAGCTTGTTGTTATTTACACTCCTGTAATTGGAATTTGCTTTTTTTATGACGGTATGTGGCTTGTATGATTGTTGCTTGTTCACACACACACTCACGCCCGTTATCCCTGAAGGCAGAGGCGCAACTGGTGCACCCACTTTTCGCCGTGCGTATTCCGTCCCATGATGTGATAGGGGGCGAGCCTATCGCCACATCGGGCACAAATTCCAAACTCCGGGCTGATACTGATTAGAAAAATCCAATATCAGTCTGCAGAACCCGCGGATCGCACCCGAAACCTCCGCATTACAGTCGTTCCGTAATACAACCACGCCACCGAGGCAGTGTTGCTTGTTCATGATGAAAATTCCAAAAAATATTTATATCTAGCAGGAATAGTTATATTTCACAATAGAATCACAAGTTTTAGACATTATTCTATTTATATATTTGCGGTCATGAACAATCTATTCCCGTTTAAGATGTAAGTATAGGTTTAGTATCTTACACTAGTCTGCAGTTATCACGCCATATTTTTTATTAACACAGTTCTTACTGCAGTTTGATGGTAGAAATATACAAAGCCAAAAAGCAATGCGATTAGTGGTTGTTCATCGTTTTAAAGTGCACTAAATTCATCCAATCCACTCTCAATTTTGCGGGGCGAATTTTAGAAGGCTGTAAATGAAAGCAGTTAACATTGATTCATTGGAACAGCCGTTTCTGTGACTTAATTTACAGACTTACGCTTGTTATAAAATAGATAACAAGAAAAGAATAAGTTGTGCACTTACGAATATTAGATACTAAGAATTACTCGCGGCTGCTGCAGTGAAGAGTCGTTCCCGGAACAGTCGCATAGTCCCACTGTGTTGTTTCAGCCATAAAAAGTATTCTATACACCGCTACTTTTAATTACAAAAAATAAAATAGCGTTATCTGCTGCCGTTCCTGAACACATATTTGTCAAATAAAAACAAAAATACGATTTCATAAAATTTTTGGTCAGAACTAAAATATAATCGTCTTCATTGATGAAATTCAATCTGTCGTGCAATCTACATAGTATTTGTCTGAGGTATTTGTTACCTACTACGTTTTGTGTCCATGATTTTATGCGGGGTTTATGAAAGTTTTAACTCGTTATAGGTATATCTTTGTCATTTACATATAAATAAAAAAAAATAAATAAAAAAAATCTGATTGCACATTTATAATGTACATACCCCAATACCCATACATAACTTACTTACTTACTTAAACTCACGCCTTTCTCCCATTGGGGTAGGAAGAGACTATGGAGCGCCAAGTGCTACGATCCAAGCATACCTCTTTCGCTTCTTCCACAGTCATCAGTCTCTTCATACATGCTCGTCGGTTACGAGAGGTCGTCAATTTGGTCCATGAAGGTACTCGTCCGACACTACCACTTACTTACCACACTACAAAACTGTTGGTGTATATTGATCCACGGCATAATCTAATACCGTTCAAATCCGTCTAGAATTATTTGATTTTTGCTTTTGTTACCGCAAACAAACATCTAAACCTATTTTTAAAAAAACAAATTTATAATATTAGTAAGAACTTTCAACAATGTTGAATCTAGACTTATTTATTTATTTGCTGTATGAAACTGCATATCACTAAAATAGTTGTATTATACTCGCCTACAACTCGACAAGGCAGATTATATTATGATCGAGCATATGAAAATACATCATGCGTGTTATTTAACCATGTTTTCAAATATTTTTAGAATCATTTTTAATCAAATTTCCATACAGTGTAAACATTTTTTCCAGTTAATGATATTGGAAGTGAATGTCGTTGATTTCACACGAAATGATAGCTTTTGAATATGGCACTGAAAAATGAATGTCAACAGAAGTTTTGCGAGCTTTGACTTTGCCCGAATGGAGTCTTCAAACAAAATTGTACTTCATCTGCATACAATAGCCTGTTTTATATACTGCCCTACTGCTGGGCGTGGTACTCTACTATTAATCTAGTAGGACTAGTCTCATCTGCATGTTATATTGAAAAGTGAGGTGTATTTTGCGACTGAAGCATTTGTTCCCGCTTACGCCGACGAGAAAACCCGAATGGATGTTTTAATATGACCATTTTAATTTGAGCTTGCTGGTCTATGCCTGGGTATACTACGGAAGAGTCATGCTGCGACTGGGTGGCAACGTTTCTTTTTTCAGCATAAAACATAGACTAGATTACTCCTTTAAAACTCCGCGACCGGTTCATAATAATCAATTTAGCTTAAGATTTAAAAATGTAGAGATGGGAAATTTAGAAATTGTTTTAGTTAAACTAGAGTGTTAATAACTATAGTTATGAATGATATCTATACGTTGCAATTTAATTTAACAACAAACCTAACAGTCATCCATAGTCTTATATCAACTATAAGGACCTATTTATAACTACTAAATCGGAAGAAAATATTTGCGGTACAGTATTTGTGTCAGTACAAGGATTGTATCTGTTTATACAGTTATATTATTTGTTGATATTTAAATAAATTTAAGATTTGTAAACTGAAGTAACAACCGTTAGCTCCTGAAACGTGCCCGCACAAGCCTCCAACGACTTAGTAAATGGACTACAAAGCGAAGGCATTTCAGAATTTCTAAAATGACACATCGCTAAATGAAATCTTGGTGTATTGTGTACGGAATGTCACGCAATACAGATACTTGGTAAGTCACGTATTGTGACAGCGTAAGAAGAGAAAAATAAACTTTGTATCGATAATTTGTACTACGAGTTTCAGTTCTGATTTCTACCAGTGCTTTAAACATACTGGTGGCAGTTCTCTCATATGTAAGAGTCCGTCTGGGTGGGTACCACCGCAATGTCTATTTCTACCGCCAAGCAGCAGTGTGCATGCACTGTTGTGTTTCGGTTTGAAGGGCATTGTAGCCAGTGTAACTACTGGACATAATGAGACTTAACATCTTGTGTCTCAGGATGACGAGCGCAGTGGAATGCCACACAGTACTTTGTAACTCAAGGTGCTGGATGGTGTTGCTACTGTTTATGGGTGGTCGTATCGCTTACCATCAGGCGAACGGCATGCTCGTCTCGTCATTCAATGCCATAAAAAAACATAATCTATGTAAAGGCAGGTATCACTTAAGTTGTTTCTAATATAGTACGTATATCTGGACAGTAATTTAAAGTACAACTACTCTTAGGCTGGTTTTCCAGACACTTAATAGGCATACTTGGCTTCAAACATATTTAAGACCTCGTGCTGTCCGTTTCATTAGGAGTAGATAAAGACAGCACTTTAAATTGTTATATATTTACCATTAATCATATATAGTGACTCATTGTGCAAGCCATACCATTCACCATACCAGCCCTGTATTATATACTGCCCACTGCTGAGCACAGGCCTCCTCTACAACTGAGAGGGATGTGCAAGCCAGCCTTAATAAAATTTTAATTATCTACCTATATAACAACAGCGCCTTTTGTGTACATTAATTTCGCACACCCTGTATGTCGCAGCTGTAATAACCTTAAGGATCTTCTATCGCAGACTGAGGCCCTGCATGGAATGGCTGACGTTGGGTCTAGATGGTTGATTAGTTGAGCTAGATTAGGGTCTTGGTTTGATGTAGAACCCATCCCAAAGGCTTGCTAGTCCGAATGACATGTCTGGATTCCAGGGAAATTACTTCACAGAAAAACAAAATTCATGGATACAACATTGTCGAAGAATTGCTAGTTATTTGTGATTTTTTGTTAAAAGTTAGCTCACTGTATCCCTGATGGTGTTATCAGTGAAACTATTAAATGTAGAGCGCGTATTACTTCATCGGGTACGTAACACATAGTCCCTCAAATTACTTCATCAAAAATATAAAACCAAATTAATTCCAACTCAAGGGTCAAACCCAGGCCCATGGATTTTTAACGAATACCCTGAAGTACGTTATCTCTACATCGATGATACAAATATGTATCTAGACATTACCTCAGATTCAAACGTTCATGGATTTTACATGCAGTAAAGTATGTGGTGCATCGTGGTTATAAAAATTAACATTATTTATTATTAACGCTATAGTTCCACAATACCAAGTTCCGAAACAATTCAAGGATCGTACAATTCCCCTCGAAGGAGGGAAAGGATTCCTCGGTCTTTTGTTTAAGTTCCATTTACGTGATATAGAAGAATTTAATTGAGGTTAATAAAAAAAATATTTCATCTCTTGAAATCCATTTCTGAAATAATTAAGTTCATAAACTTTTGTTTTAAAATCTAGTTTCAATTGAAATTTTTATTCCATTAAAGTTGAGAATTGGTTCGAACTTCGAACTCGTAGCGAAACCATTACGGCAGGCGTCAAATGGCGAACGGTAAACCGCTTAGTTTATTATAACTAGTTCAGTTATAAAACTACGTTTGAAAAGTTAATTAAAACCTTGGATACTTTCCTATTATTTTTCAAGCTTCCGTCATGTCACTATTCGTGTTCACCTGGTGTGCATTCAATAAAACATAGAAAGAGCAAGCGAGCAACTACCTCACTTATATAATAAAATGTTGCAGCAAAAAAATTCTAATTTTATAGTGAAAAGTTAAAGCTAAAGCTTCGATGCGCTAGCTTCTGAAGCTCTTTAAGCTTTACTGCGGTCTCACGGGAAAGACCCGGCTCTCGTCTCGTCGCGAACTCATTTATTAGTAAAGCTTGTATTATTTTTAACTATCCCTCACTACACGGAGAATTAATATGAAGAAATGTGGCAAGCAATTCAAGATGTTGTTTTAATTATATAAAACTAGTTTGTCTTAATGACGTAGGGTGTTATAATTTGATTAGTATAATTTCCAGAACCAATAGACTATCATTCAGTACAATTACAAAAGTCACTGCCGCGCCGAGCCAAAAGAAAAACACCCATAAGAAATTAAATTACAACACTAAAAGTATGTCCAGTAATCCCCTTCAAGTCGGCTTAGGTGATTGTTCAGTGTCGTCAGTTACTACAAAATTACCGCTAAACTTATGTACAGCATTTAACCTAGTGCACTACTTTATGAGTTTGTACTATGAATGGTTTGGTTCTGACCTGACCTAAATAAAGCCATTTGGTCTAAAACAATTTGTACATGTTAAAATATTTAGTCTATGTTTGGAAGCCGTAGTAGTGTTAGAAGATTGACCCAATCATTAGCTCTACTAATTATCGTGTTTTAGTAAAAAAAATAGACATTGTACTATCCAGCACTTATAGACGACGCACAGTGGCCTTAAATTTAAGAAACATAAGCTTTTTATTTGTCTCTTAAGATAGTTTTATAGAATTTTTGGATGTTCATAATAGATATTGCACGATGCGTGAAAACAAGATATTCCCTCAACTGACTATACCCATAATATCATAAACCTCCTCCGCTTTACTACCACTATAAATATTTTTTTATCAAACAATACTAAACAACGTGGCTTGTATCGTTGCTTCCTCCATGCAAATATTGCTCTCATTTACATAAAATTGTGTTGGATGTGGAGCAAATTCGATTGCAGTGACGGGCGTTTTTAAATAAACTAGAGGTTATGTTTGAATGGGCTCGCATCTGGCGCGTGTAGCGAGGTCGTGAGTGTTTGATCCATCATATTGAGAGGAACTCTGTATTACTCATTAGACTGCGGTGTATTTTCTAACGAACTATAAACTTCTGCCGTACAAGTGCTAGAGTCTTCTAGCTGCTGATTATAAGGTCCAATCATGAGCATCTCCGTTTGGTACCATTGTGTAAGCTTATTTTATAAATATACTCTCTAAATTATTTTCACTTCACTTTGATAAGCGTGAGCAAGAGTCTTAAATAGCAGTTGTCTGTATGCGTTGATCACTTGATATCCTAATAAATTACACTGGGAATTATTCAACCTAAACACACTTGCTTGTCGGTGGCAATAGAGAATGCGCCGATAGACATGACGATCGATGTAGTAGGATAACTCGAGGATGTCATGCACCGCGTCGTTGGTCGCGTTGATTGGCTGACAGGATGGCCAGAGCCGACCGCATCGGAGCGCTTCAGATACCCGCCACCGCGTGGGAACCACTTCCCAACAATTTGTGTTTCACGCCCTCAAAGCAACATCCAAGACCTTATGTTCGTTGCTTAGATGGTGCAATTTTAATATGTAGGTATACATAATACTATGTCCCAGTCTCTAAAATGGTAATTATTGAAGCGTCATAACAATGTATTACAGATTCCCAGAATCCATTATTATAAAGTACTCTTATTAATATATCCAATATTCGTTTTCTATCTTCAAATCATTTCTAGTATTTCACCACGAAACGCCATAGTCATCGCACTTGACATCTTAAATAAATGTGGTTCAGCAAAATTGTAGCTATTGAGAGCCAGTGCAGTTATTTTGCATGCGTTAGAAATCAATCAATATCAGCCCGGAGTCTGGAATGTGTAACCGTTTTGGCGATAGGGTCGCACCCTATCACATCAGACGGAACACACAGGCAAAAAGTTGTGCCCCTGTGTTTACCCCTTAGGGGATAAGGGCGTGACGTGTTTTGTTTTTGTTTTTGTAATAAATTAACCAAATATACAAATAAACTATTAAAAACGAATATAGCAATTCGTTCAGTATCGACCAGTTTCAAATCTTATACAAAAATGTGTATTACCTATTTGATTGCCGTTTTCTAAATCCTAAAATTCGTATTAAATGGGTATTCGCATCAGCAGACATTTTCTACGTTAATAGACCGCACAATCGCTTTATCTCTTTCATACTTCCATCCGCATTCACTTGACAGTTGGGTAGGGTCGCTCAATTTGTTCTGTGACATGGTCACAGGCCACAGCGGGTGTCGGAACTGTGACACTTCACATTGGCTGACAACTCGGCACCGGAACTCTGGTCACTTTCATATATAATTGATGAGAAAGTCTTTAGAAAAACCTGTGGTAAAAATAGTTATTTTTGCCAAACTATTGTTAAAAACCAAATAGATTTTATAAACACATATACAAACAGTACTCAATCAATTATGGTAAGTCGATGTAACATGTCAGAAGCGCTCAATGAGCTCAATCTAAAAATATATTTAACACTTTACGGCAATTATTTATGACGTATAATACCTTTTTTACACGCTTTTATTAGCTTCATACGTATGTATGTATGTAACGGAAACTTTGAACATGATTTTGACCCCCTTCAAAACGTCGGATTAAATCGAAATTTAGCATACTTATCAAGGACCGATGACAATTCAATATTTTAAACTAAAAAACATGCTTTTATAGAAAATCCAACTGAAAAATTAATAAATAATAGTTTATTTATTTTTAGTGACATCTGTTGGATTACAGTAGAATTATAACTAAACTGGCTACTCTTATGTATAAATAAATCCTACTTGTAACAAGATGGCGCCTTCTGTTATTTTTTAGTGACATCTGTTGCACTATAGTAGAATAGAACTAAAATTTAAAAAAGATATAGTTTAAAAAAACACGCTTTATAAAAAATCCGACTAAAAAATAGAAAATAAATTTGAATTAAGAATAGTGTACATAACACAAAAATGTATTTTATTGTAAAAAAAAGCCTGGGATGCTCTTTAAGATATTATCAAAATTATATTCCTTCTACTCATATTGTTATCTGTCAATAAAAGTATTTATAACTATTGACACCATGTACCCCACGCATTTTTTTTTTCTTATTCACACTGTTCTTAATTCAAATTAATTAAAATTTATTTTCATTCCGCTATGTATTTTAACAGCAGATAGCTCTGCCTTATTTGGTCCTACAATTAAAAGAATTTATGAAACATTTTTTTAACCCACAACGCCCGAGACAGTATTTGTCAAGCACTCTTAATTCAGTACTAAACCGTCGCGTGCGTCAAAAACAATAAAAAAAATCTGTATCAGACATTGATGTATAAAAACTCCGTCAGATATCAATTTTGTATTTTAAACAAGGAAATGTTTCGACAAGGATAGACGTTCTAAAATTATTTTCGATTGTTCTAATTACTCAGGAGGAAGTTTTAAAGGATAAATAAAATAATGATTTAATAGCTGATGAATGTAAGTTAGTAAAACTTATGATTTTAAAATAAACTTACATGCCAATTTTTTTATTCATCTACGATCATAAGTTATACAATAAAGTACGTACAACGATTCATGATTAGCTTACAAAAGCATGAAGCGCATACTTTTAGAAAAAGCGAGCGGAGTTCTACAAAAGTTTCAGTAAACGGCAACCGCATGAAAATTAAAACATCTAACAGAAATATATTGCGTCCAAGTAGTAAAAAATACAAAATTTATACATCTAAAAATGCGACGAGAAGTTTTGTCTGATAAACGTAATAGAGGTCCTACACGATGCAATGGTTGTACAAACTGTCCCATAGAATAACAGCATGATAAATTCGTATATTGCTTTACATATTCTCTCTTTGAAATATCCATAATTAATTTGTCACTGTACCGTCACCAAGCACTGCTAGCTACTGCCTCACTTTGCTCGTCATTCTGTGATGCAAAGTCCATTCAAGTGTATATTAACCATTCATGTGAATTTCTGCAACCTGCAGGAATTCACAGAAGTATTGAGGTCAATAGCAAATATCTTTGTACAACACCGCTTTAGTAGATCTGTAATGGTTTTGTATAATATATGTATAAATAAATAAATCAATACTAATAATACGAATAACATTATTAAGTAAAGATTAAAAGCGTTATTACCGTTCTGGTGCGAGCTACTCATGACCGCGATGGTTGGCGTTCACTTGGGGAGGTCTACGTTCAGAATTGGACGGCGATAGGCTGACTGATTGATGGTTACGTTCATATTATGGTATGTATTTTCCCTGTAACTTTAATGTCAAAAAAGGAAAATATTCATAAATTAATACCTATTTACCTGTACAATATAACTTATTCTTAGAAATCGACCAACAAACTAAATTAACTAGGTAAGTGAGAATAGAACAACTTAGACGGCTTTGACCACATTTCAGATTTTATAACTCTACATTCTTTACACTGCGATGATTGTGTTTTATTTAATAGTTAAATGCAACTTCAGATAACAAAATTGTCTCAAATTGATAAACCTAAATTTAAGTTCTAGTTTTATTTTTAGTTTCGATAGAAATTAATAAAAGAGCATTGAAGGCAAATACGATGGACTTACAACACAAACTCAAAACAACTAATAACAAACATATTTCTCAGTACGACTACTCCTATTTCAAATTCGACGTACCAACTAACTATGAGAGAAGTTACACCACTAAAACTACACGTGTTATTAATTATAACGAATACCATCCTGAGTTTCTAGTAAAGTATAAGTTGAGCGAACAACTCATATGTATGCATATACGAAATACAATACTATTCTCGAGCTAAGTTAATTAAGGAACTTCACAGCGGACTGATGTTGTTTCCGTTGACTACAGTTTGATGCGGGAGGAGGGCGATGGTATCTTATGTTAAATAAGAGGTCCCTCGTTCGATTACCGGATAGACGGTTTCTTTGACGCGATTTGCCCAGACGAATGACGCAAGGCAGACAACCAGTCGGAAAAAATATGTCAAATATCCGCAACATGCAAATGATGGTAGGACAAATAAAACAAAGATTATTTGCCGAATCTTATGAAGCTATTGTATTCTATCAGAAATAAACACTGCAGCTGTTAAACAGCGAATATTTCTGAAGAGAACGTCTCGTATTGCCTTCCACCCTCACCCCATGCAGAGGCAAAATCGTTGAAGGGACGAGAGTCGCAAACCGGGTCACTTGACAAGCTATCTGAAGCGAAGACAACGCTAGCCATGCGTATTGGAAGCAATACCTCCAACCAATTCACACGTGCAGTTTATTTAATATTTGAAAATAGGACATGTATGAGAAGTTCGAATATTTTATATAGAGGGTGAAATTTTGTAGTACCGATGACTTATGAAACAAATGGAGATCATGCTGTAGATACTATACGATGGACACTTCTGCCTAACGTTTGCCGGCCTCGTGTTCCCGGCCTTTGCCTTCTAATTGTATGATTTTAATCTTGCGCATCTTATCAAGTAGGTTATGGCTTTAATATGATAATTATAATGATACATTGAACGTCTTTCATAGAGTGATTAGTGCTACTAAAATTAATTAATATTTTGAGGCTCTTTATCTGTATGACACATAATACCTTTGCCTTCGCTGCAAAGGAAACTAATTGGTCGAATATCGACCGCAAGGTACACCAGTACTTTGTAGCTCAAGGTGCTGGATAGTTTTGCTACTGTCTATGGGTGATCGTATCGCTTACCATCAGACGAACGGCATGCTCGTCTCGTCATTCAATGCAATAAAAAAACACCAGTACCAATAATACACTTACACAGTCCAACCATGTTACTAAGTCTTGTGTCCTAGGTACTAGAGACTTCCGGTGTTCCAACTGTTAGGTCCGCAGCAAATATTTGCGTTTAACATGTGTTTGGACGGAAATTGATACTGCAACCTCTTGTTTCACACTTGTATGCGTCATTGAGGAAGAATGTAGTCAAGTTATAAAAAAAACATTTATTTATCAAAGCACACATTCAAAATCAGTCATGGTACAAATATAAACATAGCGGAATTATCCTGTAGTTTGGAATTACTGGCATAATACAAACGAAATTGGAATATATAATGGCTCTAAATATTTGAAATTTTTGGCGCGCGTCTAAGAGTATGCACTCTATTAAAAATATCGCTAGAAAATGTAATATTACAACCCTATACAATAACTGTATTCGAGCTGCATGCCATTGATTCCCATGAGAAAGGAATTAATGAAAAAATAAAACATAATCTGTTTGGAAATGTGTGCCCCTGATATATATAACGGGATGGCGCGAATGCACGTGGGCCGCGGCATCTGAATGAACAGTATTTTGGTGCTGTCACTATTATCATCCGATAGGGCTGTCACTAAGCGCATGTTTTTTTTTGAGAACAAGTTTCATTTCCTATGTGTTTTGGTTCGCCATATGTTAATCTTAACTGTTTTATTTAACCTAATATTGCAGAGAGGCAAAGCTTTTTTGTAAGTTGGGATGTAATAGATATTCTAACTACTGGTGCAATTAACTCTTTAATTAAAAGAAAGTTTTATCCTTGAAAGCTACAGAGCACTTTTATCCAAATTACCAAAACTCATGCATTATTGTTAAAGAAATAATTTCTTTACACAAGGAGCAAGAATAACAATAATTTATTTACAATATCGTAATTACTTCGGGGGTTAATAAAAATCCCTCGGGTAAAAAAAAATATTTCATGAAACTTAGCAACGTAACGACTATACCTCGGGCATTGACTAGGTAGTTATTCAGTTATGCCCTGTGGTTCGGGGGCATCTAAAGAATTCCGCCACGGCATCCCCTGCCTGTCGTAAGAGGCGACTAAATGGGGTTGGCGATAGTCGCGGGGTGAGCAGTGGGGGTCTGTTCACTCAACTACTTCAGTAAGCGACTCCGAGGTGGACGACAATGCGCGTAGTCGGTCTCCCGCAGTCGTAAACGCCGAAGGCGTGCTTTAGAGTTTGGAGGCTTCTCAGCCTCCTCATTTAGAGAGGGGCCGCAATGCGGCATCGCGCTGGGGCGGTCCTGTGCAGCTATCTTTGTGCAACGAGATACCCCGGGGCCGTCCCGTAGGCGCCGAAGAAGGCCACCGCGGGTTTTGGTTGGTATGCCGGTGTAGGGTGTACATAGTGTTAGGGACTCGGTCCAATGCTCGCTCGGATGATGCTATACTCCCGAGTATCGACATTGGGCCGTAAGACTGTGTGAAACCAACATAACCGTTCCACTCACCCCCCAGTGGTGGTAGCGATAAAGCGTTTTTTCCCCGCGATAAAAAAAAAAAAAAAAAAAAAAGGTAGTTATTCAGTTGATTCACTAGCGTTTTAAAAAAAAATCCTAAATATGATTTGCACGACACTAAAAACTAGTAGCGCATTTAAAAAATGTTAATGTATGCGCGTATGTACGAAACGGTTTAACCGATTTTGATTCTACTTTGACCAACTGATAGAGATTTTTTTACAGTAAAAAATATTTGTTCTCTAACATAAATTCCAATAACCAGTTACCCTAAACGTAAAATAAGTACAATCCGTCAGTAATTATTAACTCCCACTTCACTAGGAGATCGTGCACAAGCGAAATATGTAATTATATTCATTTACTTTAATTTCTCTTTCAAACCACGCTTGCAGTTCTTTGTCATTGGGCGTTATAAGATCGCAGTGTGATACATGACATGCTGGATACGCTATGTACTTGACCGGATAGCGATTCTATGAAAAACCCGCCACAATGGCTTGACTGATCTTGGGCCAATTGGTTATCCATCCAGATATGGCTGCGATGCTTCTGGAGATGGTCAACGGATGCAGTTTTTTAAAATTCCGTTTTGGTCTAAACTGATACATAATATTTACTGTCACAGAGTGATCAATTTATCGTGCCAAGGGTTTTATTTTTATACATCAATGGCCAAGATAGAAAAATAAATGGAGACGTGACGCTCACCAGACGCGGGGTCTCGTCTTATCATTCATTTGCAAAGAGGCTGATAAACGATCCAAGGGTTAGGGTTATAAGGATATCCAATAACCTTCCCCTACTCACTCCTAACACCGGCCCACGCATCGTTAAATATGTCTAAATAATTCCACCAAAGAAATATTCTTTTCTGAAATGAGGAATGTAAATTTCAAAACAATGTTAAGTTTTACATTCGTCGAGCAAACAAATTTTCGTTTTTGTTTTAAACGGGCTGTGGCTGTACCGTAATTTGCCATGCGTCTAAATATTTTGCCTAAC
Organism: Sphinx pinastri; assembly: GCA_947568825.1. NCBI lineage: Eukaryota > Metazoa > Arthropoda > Insecta > Lepidoptera > Sphingidae > Sphinx > Sphinx pinastri. The sequence continues at coordinate 1,427,058 of OX387614.1, read as the reverse complement.
ATTTTGATAAAATTCTCTATTCCAACGTAGTGTTTCAGTCACCGCTCATCGCGGTGTTTGCGTAGATTCTATGAATATTTGCTTTGTGAATATAAATTATAATTTATCTCGTTAAATCTCATGATGAAATAGAACAGGAATGGCGTACTATGACAAGCATGCCAGTGGTGGCATGCGACAAAATAAATCAGACAAGCGAATATTATAATTCAGAATGTATGCCAACGAAATATAATTTGGACGTAAAAAAGATCGCCAGAAAAGGAACGCCCGAATAGCTAAGATCGGCGCTAGGTGTGTGGTCAAGCAGCAGTGTGCATGCACTATTGTGTTTCGGTTTGAAGGACATTGTAGCCAGTGTAACTACTGAGCATTATAAGACAGGTATAACCTGTATATATTATAATAAAGATAGAATATAGCTTCGTATTTCTTACTTAAATTGATAATTTAAAGCACCTTGACAGACTGGACTGGCTTACTCGTTTTCATAGAGTAGTTAAGTTACAAAGTTCTTCTAAAAAAAAAAAAAAAAATTACAGAATTCGCTGCAAAATAATTTAGATTGGCGAATTAATTTAGTTGATTGACACCCTAACAGACAATAAGTGGACGATAGCCTAGTTGGGAATGATACGGTCTGCCGAGGCAATATCTGGAGGTTCAAAACCCAATGCACACACCTCTGACTTTTCGAAGTTACGTGTGTATTGTTTATCAATTATCTTTCACTTTAACCGTGGAGGAAAACGTCGTGAGGAAACCTACATACCTGAGAATTCTCCATAAGAATTTCGAGGGTGTGTGAAGTCTGCCAACCCGCACTAGGCCAGCGTGGTGGACTAAGGCCTTGCCCCTCTCAGTAGTAGAGGAGGCCCGTGCTCAGCAGATGGCAGTATATTATTATATAGGTATACAGGGCTGATTGCATTGCATTGTATTGCAGACAATAAATAATAAATAAAGTCTATGTTTTCCTGGGAAAAGCAAACAGAAGGACTTTTATTGGAAAATTCCATTTGTGCAGGGACTATATTTGTAGTGTGGGTGTAAGATTATTGCGAAACACCCCCAGCACCCGCTCACTCGTACTCATACTAATATTTGAAATATAAATTGTTGTTACATTTTTACTGCTTTAAGCAGAAGTGTTTCTATTCGTATTATTTGCGTTCAAAATTAATGTACAAATTCAGCCCTATTGAATGAAGCCAACCGTGAAGTTTGTGTGTATTTCACACATTTATGCTTATTTTCACTGAGTAAATGGTATTCGGTGTGCAAACACATTCTAAGCCTGTTCAAACCGTGACGTAGCCCGGCTTTGCGTGTATTTTATTTGTATCCGGACACCCGTTTAGTTTTTTTTTATTTGTAAGTCATGATTCGAACGGGGTTTGTGAAATTTATTTACTTATTATATATTCTACACCGATAGGAATTCTAATCGAGGTAGACATTTTTAAGGTTCTTTCCTTAGTGTTTATTTACGTAAGAATTTATTTTTGTAATTTAACTCAATTTTTTTTTTAAATTTCTCTTAAAGATTTTTCGCGCAAGATTTATTTTTTATATACAACTTACATAATATACACGATACTTCATTAGTATATGTCATCTTACAACTGAATTTATTTACACAGTGAAATAAAAAATATATATTTATAAACAAAAAATGTGTAAAGGCCTCAGCATGTTCAACCGTCAATTCCAAGCCGTAAATCGTGTCAGTATTTTTATAATATTCATATTATTTCACAGGAGTGCAAGCCCTGTGCGGACGTGAGTAACCGACGCAAATACTCCGCTTTGAATGAGTGACGCAATAATTCAATGGTCGTATTGTTTCGTTTAGAGGTCAGCTAAAATTGCATCTATGTTCTCAATTATCTTGATATTATTACCCTGGACGAGTGCGCTGGGCTGTTGACGCCTCTTTGTCGGCGCACCGCTTTGATATTAGCTTTAGTCAATGTTTCTATGCTTAAATAATTTGTTAAAAAAATCGCCGCCTTAGGCTAGTCATGCCTGAGCTGTAAGCCGGTCTTAGGTTCGTTTTTTATGATGGGCACCATTTTGTTTGGGTTACACGATTTTGGCATTCTTTGAGTCTCCGGAAGTCGTTACAACTAACCGAAATCCAATATGCTACATATGGTAAATATGAAATGCAGCTTAAATAAGCCGGCTCAACGTTAAAAGATCTTTTATGAAAGATGCAAAAATCCGTCTAAATAAGTAACGCCATTTTAACTATACCCGCCGCGAAGCAGTTAGTAATCTCTTCTCTCTACTCTGTTCTTTTAATAAAAAATCACTTTTATAACATTTAATTATGCTCGTCTAGATAAGATATTATGTTACGATATAACCACTCACTACCAACATGTCTTTCAAACAAGTACACTACAGTCCTTATTGCTTGTTAGAAATAATCAAAGCCTAAGCTAGTCGATAGTAGTCCATACGTACCTACCGAACTTATGCACACAAAATCATCTAATAATTATAAATAATATCAATATCATAATAACAAAATCAAAGTAATTAATGTGAATTTTACAATAATGAATACTCGTATTCCTGTTATGTTCATTGTAAAATAAATTTGGTGCACTGGAGTGGTGAGTTCTATTTGATTTGTTGAGAACGTGAGTGGCGATGGTGTCAACTGAATATGATAGAGCAAATATATTATTTAAAATTAATCATTCCTGTAATTCAAATATCGTTGAATTGTTTCAGGAAAATATTTTAAAATGAGCAATGATTAACGAACGAAACAAATTGAAATATTTAGGGCTATTATGTGTCGAGAATATTCAAACCTTAAATAATGGGAAAAATTGACAATAAGTGTAATAGTTTTTTAGTGTATTTTCCACTAGCCTGTAACCACGAGTTCTCAGTTCAAACTATTAGTATCTCAGTTTCACGGTACACCAACAAAGTAATAACAACTATTCTCTAAAAACATGTCTTTCACGGAAATCTCGTTATTAAAATTTTATTTCGCTAAAGAATTTTACCTGTAATTTTATATCATAAGCCGAAAAAAAATTGCCATATTTTTCTTTTATAAAATAAATAATACATGTTTTTTGAAAACTGGCTGTAAAATTATCAGGCATGAAAATAGCGAAAGGTTTACATTTTTCTCGAATTCCGAACTCCAATTATTATCGGGAAATTGTTTTTGCCCGAAAATTGACTTGATTACGGGCTAAACAAAGTAACAGAGATAAGAGAAGCGTCATAATTTTACTTTTTTACTAAAATTATTAATAAATAATATGTACGTTAAAACTAAGCGCATAAACTTGAATAAATTTGAATGAAATTTCACACGGATACACGGGTTTCTTTTTATCAAGGAACAAAGGGAGTCCTAAACTTTTATTTCCAGTAGAGTCACACGAACGGAACTGCGTTCAAAAGTAAGTGATATCTTTGATATGAAGGGGCGCCAACCCCACTTCAAATATGCGATTAATGTATGCAATACGCACTCAATTGACCGACGGTGAAGAGAGGTGAAATTATGTTTCTATTTATGTTCACGAATTTTCGACAATTTTCATTGTATTTTGCACGACAGGCCTATTTTATGATGAGTGATCACTGCCTCCCCCAACTTACCTAAGGTTCTACGAGTTAAGAGTATTTTTTGTAGTCATGTAATAAGATAACGACTTTCTCCTTGGAGTGTTTAGAGGCGCAAATTGAGCATCCACATTGAGCCCAGAAACTTACGGTTTGCAGCCCAAGGGAATTCTAGGTTGAATGTGTTTGACGGAGATCTTATTACCTGGCTTTCATTTTACGAAGAGACTTTAATTTGAAGAAAACATTACTTTTCTTTAACATGACAGGATAAAAATGAAACCTAATTTGAACAACATAAAATACCTTTTTTTTTAAATAAGTCGAGTAAAACTCTATCAAAAATTACGTTAAAAATATAAATAAGACGATTTCAAACAAACCTTCATACTTGAAGCTAAATTTCATTTTATAAAATATAAGAGAAGAAAACATAGACTGCCATTTCAGGCTGTTATGAACTGAAAACGGCCCACTTAAGCCGATAGAACGATTCGAAGGAAAAAGGAAAACAAAGCAAGCCGATTGAAAACATACATAGAACTCCGCTGTAGATATGCGTTTTATTTATAATTTGAATGATTAGAGTTTCATTTCTTTAGCTTAGTGACATGAATTTGGACCTGCAGGTCGTTGGTTCCATTTCCACGGGTATCTGGTTTAATGGTAACGTATTGGTTAAACCGGGAGTCCAGTGTTTGAATCGTAGGTCGAGTAACGCCTGTTTTTGCTAAGGCAATTTGCCTGAAATTTAAATTCGCGGCGTAGGTTTTTATTTCATTGGAATTACGAGATGAGCGCACTGCTCGCCTGATGTTAAGCGGTACGACCGCCCATAAACAGTAGTAAATACAGAACTTTGTATTACAAAGTACTGCCTGGCACTCCAATGCGCTCTTCACCCTGGGATATATGAAGATGTTAATAAGGTTGCCAGCAAAGAGGTTACCGGTCGTGAATACTTTCCGGAGCATGATTTAAAAGTTTGTCGCCAGGTGTGATGCGTATCACACGATGATATGCGATTCAGTGTACTAATCAATGTTTTCCACATTTCTTATATCAATGTCATCATCATCATCAGCCTATATTTTGGTCCACTGCTGGACATAGGCCTCCTCCAATACGCGCCATTTTACCCGGTCTTCGGCCTGTCGCATCCAGTTTCTGCCAGCGACCTTTCGCAAATCGTCACTCCACCTGGCTGGAGGGCGTCCCACACTACGCTTGCCGACTCGCGGTCTCCACTCAAGAACTCGTTTACCCCAGCGGTTATCGGTTCTTCGACAGATGTGACCAGCCCACTGCCACTTCAGCTTACTAATCCTGTGTGCTATGTCGGTGACTTTGGTTCTCTGTCGGATAACCTCGTTTCGAAATTTATCCTTCAGAGAAACTCCGAGCATAGCACGTTCCATAGCTCGCTGAGCAACTTTGAACTGGTGCACCAGTCGTACCGTGAGTGTCCACGTCTCAGCACCGTAGGTCATGACAGGTAGGACGCACTGGTTGAAAACTTTAGTTTTCAGACATTGTGGTAGAAGTGACGAGAAGACCCGACGTAGTTTACCAAATGCTGCCCAGCCCAGCTGAATCCTCCTCTTAACCTCCTTCTCAAAGTTGTTCCTTCCTAATTGCAAAATCTGCCCAAGGTAAGTATATTCGGAAACAACTTCGAGAAGGTGGCCATTAACAACGATAGGTCTTGGATCTAGGTGGTCATTGATCATTACTTTCGTTTTACTGAAGTTCATTGCAAGACCTATTCGTCGGGAGGCTGATGCCAAGCCGTTCAGCATCTGTTGCAGCTCCTCCAGCGTTTCCGCCATTATGACTATATCGTCCGCGAATCGCAAGTGCGAGATGTAATCGCCATTTATGTTGATGCCCATACCGTTCCAGTCCAGCGTCTTGAACAAATCCTCCAGTGCACTTGTGAACAGTTTCGGGGATATGACATCCCCCTGTCTCACCCCTCTGCGTAGCTGGATAGGTCCCGACTGCTGGTTCTGTACTTGGACACACATAGTGGCAGATTTATATAGATATCTCAGCACTTCGATATAGCGATAGTCCACTTGGCAACGCTGTAAGGATTCCAGAACAGCCCAGATTTCGACGGAGTCGAAGGCCTTCTCATAGTCCACAAATGCCAGACACAGAGGCCGATTATACTCTTCCGATTTTTGTATAATCTGCCTCAACGTGTGTATGTGGTCTATGGTGCTGTATCCTGAGCGAAACCCGGCCTGTTCCGGGGGCTGAAACTCGTCGAGTCTTCTAGCGAGGCGGTTCGTGATGACCCTAGAGAACAACTTATAGATGTGGCTCAGAAGTGAGATGGGTCTATAATTCTTAAGAAGGGTTTTATCTCCCCTCTTGAAGAAAAGAACCACCAAACCCCTGCTCCACGCCTTTGGAGTTCTCCCACAGTGAAGAACGGTGCTAAACAGCTTCTGTAGCTCCTGAATGACAGGAGGTCCTCCTGCTTTCAAGAGCTCTGAAGTAACTCCGTCCTCACCGGGGGCTTTTCCATTTTTAAGTTGTGTCAGAGCCAACACGATCTCGCTTTGGTCGATGTCTGGCAGTTCGTCGCTGTGGTGGCGTACCAGGGTGGCTCTGGGATCATGGTCGTCACGCTGAGGATAAGGAGCATGTGCAGCGTATAATCGGCCATAAAAGTCCTCGATCTCGGCAAAAATCCCCGGCTTTGACAAAATGGTTTTACCCTCGTGTGTTGTTAATTTCGTCAGGTGGCTCCTTCCAAGCTGCTGAGTGAATACCTTAGACCCTCGGTTTCGCTCTATCGCTTCTTCGATGAGGCGTGTATTGGAGCTCCGAAGGTCCCGGCGTATCATCTTCGCTATACGCTTGTTTAGGTTTGACCTCTCTGACGAAGTAACTAGAGTGGTTTCCCGTCTTTTTGCCATTAGCCGTAGAGTTTCATCCGAGAGTTTTGACTTTTTGCCTCTACGCTGCGTTTTGCAGAATTTGATGCCCTCTTCCTTAAGCGAGTCGACCAAATTAATTAGCGTCTCGTCTACATCTTCAGTGGGTGCCAGTGCAGCGAATCTATTTCCGAGCATCCTCTGGAACTTCTCGGAACCCGCCATGATTTGGAGTGGATTAGGTCGGAGGGTGGACTTCATCAGACGGTTTCTTTCAAGCTTTATATCTATATTCAGAGAGCCTCGTACAAGTCGGTGATCGGATCCGGTATTAAACCTGTTGATCACTGAGACATCTCTGAAGATGTGCTTCTTGTCCGTCATGATAAAGTCGATCTCGTTTTTGGTCACAGTGTCCGGACTTCGCCACGTCCACTTCCTTTGGGGTTTCTTTTTAAAGAACGAGTTCATCAAAAAGAGTCCCTCTTTCTCAAGGAAGTTGACGAGCATTTGTCCCCTGTGATTCCGACATCCATAACCATGCGGTCCCACTCTGGATTCGCTGTGATTTTGGATTCCCACTTTAGCGTTGAAGTCCCCCATGACAACGCTGAATTGGGTCTTTGTGGTTTTGTTCAAGGCTTTTGATATGTCCTCGTACATATCCTCCACCTCATCGTCCGAGTGTGCCGAGGTCGGTGCGTAGACCTGAATGATCTTCATAGTATATCGCTTGGACAACCGAAGAATCATATACGCCACCCTGGGCGACACACTGGAGATTTCTTCAACGCTGTTCATGAGGGTCTTATTGACGAGAAAGCCTACGCCACCCTGAGATGTATGATCGCCCTCATGATAATACATAAGGTGGCCCGAGTCCAGGGTGATAGTGTCCTCTCCCTCTCTACGGACTTCACACAGACCTAGTACATGCCACCTTATATTCTCCAGCTCCGTCTCTAACTGTGCAAGATGCTCATCAAGCCGAAGACTTCTGCCGTTGTAGGTTGCCAGGGTCAGTTGGGATGGGCGGCCTACCGTAGCCCGGGGATTCTTCGCACCCCCTGCCCTACCGTTACCGTGGCCGCCGCCTTGGCCAGGACTAGCAGGGCGACCGGGAACTGGGGGCCATTTACTTTGTGTTGCTATCATTGGAGGGTTTAATGCCCATAATCGCCACGCTGGGCAAGCGGGTTGGCGATCGCAGGGGCACAGCTCTACGCACCGTTGATACTGCTGCCTATCAACGGTCTGAGTGGGGAGTTAGCCATGCCTGTTTGAGCTGGGTTATACCGCCTTTTCGCCGGTTGGGGAAGGGAAGAGAATGTATTGAAGGAAGGAAAATTAGAAAGGAAGAGGGAAGGGATGAGGATACTACCGTCACGGAAGATAGGATTTGTGACACTAGTAGCTCGAGCAGTCCGGGGTCGCATACCCGTAGCAGATCCAGCAAGCTATCGGACAGATAACTTATGGATCCACCCTCTGAAGTCGTAGTTAGAAGTTAGAAGTTTATATCAATGTAAAATATATTAATAAAATACTAAAACTACAAATATTATTATTTGTTAAATACACTTTTTTTTATTCGTAACTTGTTGCGATAAATCCTGCCCAGGGATTATAGAAAGAACAAGTGTTAATGGTTTTAATAAAATATTTTCAATAAATTCTTTAACTGTGAACTCGTGATTTTTATGAAATATTTTTAGCTAGTAATGGCGGCGTCGGTCATGTCGTTTATGTGACGGCACGCTCCCAATCATTCTCAAACAAAACGAATGTAACTTCACGTGATTCATTAAAACTTATCGAACCGTAAAGGCTTTATAAAGTGGAAACACAGATATACTATACATATATCTACCGAAAAAGGGTTGAACAGAGCTCAAAGCGTGAAGGGATGAAATTTATATCGGCTAATATTTTGTAGTTTCTGTACAAATGAATGTTTTATTACACATTAAATAAAACTTTTCCAATAGCAATTAAGTGGCGTAATCGAAACTTGTCGAAATGGATCATGCATTAGATCCCTGTTATTCTAAAAGCCATACAGTTATAGGTGCTGCCTGTTATTGTGCTTATTTGTATGTATTTACAATCAATATACACATTTTTGAAGTGAAAACTTCTTTAGCGGCGTTGAGCACTTTTCTTGAGATAGGTATAAAATGTTAAACTCGCGTCAGTACACGTGACCTGATCGAAAATTCGTAAGCCGGAGGTTATCATTTTTGTGTACGATAGCGCAATAAATAAATATTGTATTTAACCACATAAATGCTAGTACTTTTATACTGATAAATAAAGCAATTCGTGCGAAATGATTCCCTAAACATTCCAAAATATTCAAAAATTCACAACGTTATTGTTAAAATTTTCACTTCTGCCGTCACTCTCGGAGTGCAACCCGTTGTTTTTTTATAGTGGCTCGGCCAAGTGAACCCACTGCACCTGGTGAGTGAAGTGGGATCTAGATAGAGTGCCGACTAATGAGAGATTATTACCAGTCGACACAATAGGGTAGTTTCCTATGTTTGATTTTGTATATTATTTTAGATGTAACAGAAAATAATACGAAAAAGATTTTTTTCTGGGAAATAAGCATCAAAATCGATTGAAAAATAAAGCAGTTATTAAATTTTGAAATATTCTTGTGAGCAAAAGTGAGGGCGTGGCGGGGATATCGCGCTATCTCTTTCGCACGCAGACAGCGTTATGGCCGACGGCGCTTGGTGACGTCACAGCCTAGTATTGCTGTTATTTGACAGCTACCCCTTCCACCAAATTTCAAAGCTTTATAACTTACTTACTATTGCGCCAATTTTGAAAATTCTTTTTCCATTAGATTTTTTTCATAATTGTATTCAAAAAAAGTAATCCTGTGTGAACTGGAACACAGGCTAATCCCGGAAGGCGAGTTTTAACACATGGAGTAAGGTAATCGCTATCCCAGCGGACACAAAATATACCACACATACAAAAAATCCCTTACAATACTATAGATTCGAATAAAATGCGTAGAGAAACTTAAGATTAAATGTCTACAAGTCGCACATACAAATGTAACTTCTTTTATTCCCAGTCTCCCGAACATAAGGCAACGTTTATTCGTAGGCGAGACGAAACCACAAACCCGCGAGTCGCTGATTAAAACCCCTTGAATCGTTGGAACTCGGTTATATTTTTTGTGGGCGATGAAGGCGATGAATTCAAAAATATTTTGGTCTGTACATATATTTATTATATTCCTATTTTATAGTCGGTATGAGTTATTCAAATACAGGGTTTCAGAAAGGGAATCAACTGTATAATAAAGCGTTTTACTTATAATGCCTTAGTGACGGTACCTTACTTTTTTTTTTTACTCTTTTATAAGATGGTACGATTGACGCGCTAAAGTGTCGGCTTCGAACACCAGGTCGCTCAGTATCATTAAATTAATCAGAATCGAACTCATCAACTAAGTATATTAATAATATTATATTATAGTTTAGATGCCTATTACCTTTGTTCGTGGATAAGGTTCACATTTCAAGTTTGTTTTTGTATGAGTACGTTCAGCTTTATTTGTAATACTTTTCCAACAATAAACTGTTTTTGTTGTATTGTATGACTGTTTTTATATCTACTTTCACTGGTTTTTTTATTTCGTGGTTATATATACATATATATGTATCACCACTTTGAGTGTTCTTTCTTTTTATGTAAGAGGATCAAAAGGAACGAACGGCTAAATTATTATTATATAATTATAATTATTGTTCAAGGTAAACGCGGAAACCGCTTAACCAATTTTTATTAATCGTGGGGTACAAAAAAGCATGTTCCGAATTAAAATATTGTAGACTACGTTGTATTCTGGGATAGCTTATAGCGGGAATTTATTCCAGTCAATATTTTTACAGTACAGAAGCTGCAACCAATCATTATGATGCTCGATAATGGTGGTCGTTATAATTTTTATTTTCACGATTTATAAAGTCCTTACATCAAAAAATGTACCTTAAAGAACATACAATATCCATTAGGTCTGCTGAAAAAATTTCAAGCCTTAATTCCTATAAATGAATAGCATCGAAATTCACAGTGTCTTCAACACGAGCATCGAACCCGTCCCATCATGATGTAATGCAAACGATCAATAATTACGTGATCGGACTGTCCAACGATTAAAAACTCAATAACATAGCTAGTGTTTGTTCGCGACACCGCCCGCGTGGTTCTCTTTAATATCCCATATCGTTGGTATTATCTACTGGTATTAAAAGCTGTACAGAAATATAAGTTCACATCCGAATTTTTTCACCTGTTAGGTTGGCATGTAAGCATATTGCTATTCTCCAGATTCTAGACTCTAAGGTCTTATACCTATTGAGCAAAATACCGGGGACCGAACCCTATACCTCAAAACAACTGTTTTACCGCGTACACAACTACGCCACCAAGGCAGTCTTAACTAACTAGATCTAATTAAACACGTTAGTTAACTTTCTTCAAATAAATTTCAAAGCCTCGTTGGAAACATCGACCGCTCCATAATACCGAATTTCCAAACACGACAGTAATCCGCGGCACCCTTCAGATGACGTCATCGTTTTCCGTTCTTGTCCCTCTTGTCAATCCTCCCGTAACAGAGCGAGAGGGAAGCTAGGAGGGTCGAGGGCTCAGCCTAACATCACTCTCATTACCGGAACATGAATTTTAATTAACATAAACGTATGCTCGCTGAATTTTCGCCTTCGGTACCTACTTTATATTTTAAATGGATTATGTATAATTGAACGAGAATATGATTAGCTTGTTTCATGACCTACATCCACATACATGTAGTAACAACATAGAACAGACCTTAAAATCTAAAATTTTAAGGCTTTTCACTTAATCATGTTACCGAATCTCGATTTTCAGTAATTCCACTGGCTGCAATGTTATAATTAAAACTGTTCTTGAACTGTCTTGGATGAATAAAAAGTAATAACAAAGTTGCAATTATAATTTTAACATAACGGTAGTCACAGAAAATGTACGATGCAGTAACGAAATTTGGGTTTAAGTCCTTGAGCGTGCCTCCGACCCGTATCGATCCCGACTAAAAACATTCCTTGCGGCTCGTTCCACGCTTTGTAATACGGCATTCCACGCGAAAATACGACAAAATTTCTCGCAGAATAAATGACAAATGGAAACTCATAAGTTTTAAATAATATTAGAAGAATTGTTTGAATTTAACAAAAGAAGTATTAATTAACTGATGCAAACTTGTGGCAAAGGAATAACATCAATTAATGTAACGTGAAAATTGGCGCAAACGGCAAACCATAACGTTATCTGGCGTGGGCCCGCGGCAAGCAAGAGATACGTACGCGGTTTATCGATTGATCGCGCCTTCGTTGTTCGTGGATGAAACTGGCACACCGACGAGTCACACAAACAAAACTTTTGTTTTAAATCGTGTTCTGAATTTGAATTTTGTCGGTTTAAAAATGTTTTTATTCTTTTTTTCTTGACACTGACTTTAAGCCGTGTAATCATAATGGCAGGCACAAATCGATTACAATATAATATTCTTAATTATTGATTTATAAAATTACGTTCAAAGAAGCCATGTCCAATCAGGTTTAGTTGTGGACATCAAGTCCACAACAAATAACTGTTTATGATGATACAATGACAAATAATCGTGTGCCTTCCAAAATGGCGAAAATTTTAAGCAGACATGTCACAGCTCTTTATAATTGTAGGTATTCCAAATTCGATTATTTCTTTTTACCTTTATTAAGGAAAAAAAGAACAATATTAAATATATATATATATATATATATAATATATATCTCAAATAATAACGTCATTTCTGTTTCAAAATTCTTCACATTCGGCAAAAAGTTTAGCAAATAATTAATGGAGTCGTGTTTTGAAATGTAATAAAAAAATACACTGTAATTATTTTTAAATAAAGAATTTTAAAAAGTTGTTAAAAGCTGTTTTATTGGGAAAAGTTATATAAAGGGGTTTTAATGGAATAATATTTTTCCTCTCAAAGCTGCTATTTGCGTTTAATTAAATAATTGAAAATGCTGTGTTTAAAACTATATCCTTTTCCCAAGAAGTAGTTTACATTAAAATTCAATGTATTACTATAAATTGACTTTGCTCGCGGCTCCGTATGAAATTATTTTATCCGGACTAATTGAAGAAAAATACAGCCTTTGGTGCTCACCGTCTTCGTTATTCTTATTGAATGTTTTTTACATCGTTCAAATAGTTCAAGAGATTAAATTACCCACAAACAAAACTAAAAACATCTTTATTCATATTTTTAGTGAAGATTGTAACGACTTTCTAATATATATAAAATGATAATCAACCGTCAAATTGAAACTCGCTTATAATTTATCAATCACATAATGTCGAATGAAGCCAACCCTGTATTAAATATTGTCTCGCTGCTGGGCTCAGGTCTCCTCTACTACTGCGAGGATATAGGCCTTAGTCCACCACGCTGGTGTAGTGCGGGATGAGACTTCACATAACTTCGTAATTCTTATGTAAAATTCTTAGAGCTATGTCGGATCCCTCACGAGGTTATCCTTCACCGTTAAACTTAACAAAAATTTTCGTTTAACAATACACACGTAACTCTAAATAGTCACGAGATGTGTCTTGGGTTTAATTAAATCTGTGGACCTTCGTCTCGACAGTCCGTTTCATTCCCAACTAAACTATAATGCACTCTTCATAATCTATACTAATATATAAACCTGGAGAGTTTGTTTGTTTGAACGCGCTAATGTCAGAGCTACAGGACCTATTTTAAAAATTCTTTCACCTACAGGAAGCTACATTACTTCTGAGTGCTATAGGCTACTTTTTAGCCCAGAAAATCTTTTCCACGCGGGCGGAGCCGCGCGCAATTCTAGTATTTATATAAATTTCAGAAAGTTCGCGCCCAAGAGTGCGACGATATAAGAATGATTTATGTGACCATACTCAAATATAATTGCTTGCATATTCAGCAGTGACACAGTGGTGCGTACTTGAACAAATGGCATACATTAGTAGTCATACTAATTGGGATATTGGTGACAAAAACCTAAATACAAACAAACTGTATTTCTAATCATATCCGAAAGTATGATGTTTTATCCTTCCTCAACGCCGCACCGGATTTACGTTCTTTGGAACCAAGTGACACTTTTATTCCGGAAAAAATATCAGTTATTACCGGAAAAATATTTGATTATTAATGCGAAAGTTGGTTTACCCTCCCTCAACGCAGCGACGGATCTCCGTGATTTTTTGGGTCCCAAGTGACACTTTTATTCCGGACAATGAACAGTTGCTGCCAGAAATAATTTCACGCTAGCAGCCTCAAAACCTAGTACTTATGAATTACAAACAAATGACGTAATACATTATTAAATCATTGGTTACTACTCGGTCAATATAAGATAGATTAAAAGTACCTAAACGTGACATAAAATATAACACTATCCTGCCTCTATGTTTTTTTTAATGAATGATGAAACGATTTCGTTATCCTTTACAGCCAAAATATGCTGTCTCTAGACCACCGCTTGATGTTCTATATGTTACTATTGCATTTGTTCTCATTGTTTTTATACCTTAGTTTAGGATTGCACACACACTTTCTTATGCATGTTGCAAAAATCGTGGTAAAAATCTCGAACAAACTGTGTTTCCACCTGGGAATCGAAGCGGGGATGTTCCGGCCAACATACCATATGCGGCACTACTAAACTATGAAGCCAATAGTGTACGTATGTAAAAATACGCACAACAAAGAGATATTTTTTCCACAAAGAATTTTTGACACAGTCGCCCATGTTTTCCCGATCGCGTTTAAAGAATTCCTGCATCCGTTTTCCGGTAGGAATATACGCGGGATTTATTTCCTATTTCTTCCCCTTGTGACTCGAGGGACGTGGGCAAATGATGCGGTTACTTTACATAAAAAAATATTATATGGTTAGTATGTATGGCGACAAGCAAGTTCACTCTGATGCTATGTGATCATCGCGGAATCCACAGAATTGCGTTTGTGATAGATGTAGTAAAATATCACCATAATTAAGTCCTACTCTGTAAAGCTTTCTTATTTCGTGATAGACACGGCGAAATGTAAGTACAATAGATCATCTACCCCTCCGATTCAGCATATCTAAGACTTATTTAGATTGTTTTATTTTGAGGATCGATCTAGAGACATTGTTCATTAAATTCAACTATCGATCCCTACTCAGACTCTTAAAATAATTTATAATTCTATTTGTATAGTACTCAACACGTCTTTATATTTAACAATTTACCCCAAAATAAATCTAAATTTACCGTTAAGGTAACAGTTATATTCCGGAAAACTAAAATTTTTCGTTGGAAACTTGACACGCTTACGAACAACAATGGTTTGTCTTAATAATGCTTAGCCTCACAAAGGCGGAATTCCGCAAATAGCGCTGCCCTCTCATTTAGGGAGGTCGCTCACCGTGAATTCTCGCAACGATAGTCCCGGTGCAGTCGCTAGCGGTCCTCCTTCGCTCACATTCACGATTCTGAATAGTTTCAATCGCGATGCTGTCGCGTTTTTTAGTAGCGCTACAGACGCGATGCAAACGCGCAACAGTCACGATGATATAGGAATCAATGTGAACGCCACAGTTGCAAGTCGCACGTTTGTATCGATACAGTAGCGATGCTGTCGCACGTTTGTATAGCTTCCGGCGCGCGTTGCACACCGAAGTGATATAGAGCAATGCTGTCGCGCGTTTCGTAAACGCTGTACAAGTCGCAATAGGCGACCTCCTTTATAGTTAGGTTACACGATGCGAGCTACTGCGGGCTAGTCGATTTGCGTGCTAAATGCTCTGCTTAACTAATGTATTAGAGGCAGCTGTAAAATGTATGATGAGATCATAGAATTATTATAAAATGGTACAACCAGCTCCCTGGATCAGATAAATATGTATTTGCGACTGTGTGTCTGTGCTCAAAAATATAGTTAATTTCATCCACGTTGACCCGCATACAAATTTTTGAGCGGGCATTTCGCGGGTTAAAAAGATTTGGATTATTCATCGTACTGTATGTGTGTACATGGGTACAGGTATTTAGGGTATATTTACAGAACTAAACTACAAGCGAAAGGTTGTCCACTTGAACTATAAGCGATTAGGAAAATTAGTAGGGCGCGTCATCGTGGATAGCATTATATACATGTGCGCCGAATCAAATGTAATCCATATAACAAGCGCGAGCATATCACCGACCCCATATAACTCATGACTTGTAATCGAAAACCATATTTTTTATTGGAGAAATTACGTGGAAATTCTCGTATCGTGGTTAAATATGCCAGTAGGTCAAATAATGCTATCAGTCATGACACGCTGTCATACAGTATTGATTTTCTAATGTGTCAAAAGGAATTGCGAATTCCAGTTTGTACTCCGTTAATGATGCGAGTTACTCGTCACTATGTCGAAAATACAGCAGTAACTAGCCTACGTTCTCGCTGTATCCAAGCCATTACATACTCTTTTGTTCAACAATGTCTTGTACAATCTTTATTCTGACCGCAAATGAGGTCACTGCAGACCTCTGAAATAGTGAAATCTGAACGGAACAAAGGACTCCAAGTTGGCTAGGTAACAATGTAACGGATTATGAGACATATTTCGAATATCTTAAAATGGAAAATATTAATAAAAGACATTTTGGCATGATTTATTTTTGTATACAACTGCCTAAATAACTGCTTTAGTTCTTTCTGAGTTGCTAACGTAAACTATGAGTACTTAAATCACTCGATATGAATACATCGTGGAGTATTCATAAATATAAATTCTCTCACAACGTTGGCTACTCTTTAGAGAAAGACAAAGCGCTTATGAGGCCTATACCTATTGAAGGATGTGCTCAACCCATCTGTTCCAACACTCCTAACAAAATACATGTCCAAAAACGGGCTTAAAATTCTAACCAAGATACTTTATGCATATTTGGATAATACTCCCAAAAACTAGCCCTTTGCAATAAATCGTATAATTTTAAAGTTCTCAGATATTGAGATTTATGTAATTTTATTTTACTTAAAAATTACACTTAATATGAACGTATTAAAAAAAGTTAGTTATGTTAGTAAATGGAGGGGTTATTTATAAATATATTTTTAATGGAAGAAGCGGACATCTTTTTTAGACCAAATAGAGTTCTATAAAAAGACAAATAGAAACTGGCTACTTTACTCGGCATTATTGTAGTCAATGAGTTTAGAAAATATACCAATTATTTTTGTACTTGAAAATACCGCCATAGTCTTCGTTCCGAGTCGCCACTCAGCAAGGTAAATTGTTGTGCATCAAAGCCGGCATAATGGCGATATGAATACGCAACGTCTCTTGTTACGCGGCATTATAATATTGAAACTACGATACAATAATGACGGAAATCGATGTCATGAACACTGAAGGGCCTTTCTGAATAATATTATGCATTTGTTTGAACAGTTAATAAAAATTTATCGGTTAATTTGTATGCACTGACGTAAAACTACCTACTGCATGGATATTGGATGTTGGTGTAGGTTTCACTGTTATATTACGCGAAACTCTAGTAAATACATAGGCTATGGATTTATAAAGATGTTATTAGTCGCTTAAATAATATAAATCAAGTACCCTACGAATAGAGCCACTGGAATCAATCAATAAATCAGCCTATCGTCATCACTTCTGATCGTAGGCCTCCCCAAGTGAACGCCAATCATCCCGGTCTTGCGCAGCCCGCATCCATCCGCTATCCGCCGCATTTACGAAGTCGTCGTCGGTCTACTAGCATACTTGTTATACCTATAAATTCTTTACATACAAAACTCAGTATAACACTAAACCTGTAGATCCACCGTGGATCAACCATGAATCGCGTGTGAGTCGAATTTCTATAGGTTCGATTATAACAATTCGCTTTGTTTTGATTTTTTTTTGTTGCGAGATCGAAAGTCCTTTTATCAAATACCCACACACGTCTCTCAGTGGGTCAGGTATATACCTAAGTAAGGAGATAGTGGTAAATTCTACATTGAGATAGGTCAACTATAATGCATTAAATACAAGCATTCCTATCATACGCTAGTAACGCCGGCACAGAGATTGCAATCTGTGTAATATTGTATTAACCTTGTGATGCTAACAAGTGACATCATTTATGAACCCGCGTCAGTAGAGCGCAGCGAACACATCCTGCATACAACTGGACTATAGGGACCCTAAACACAAATAGTGAAAGGGTCATCAAACCGTGGAAATTGTGGTAAAATAATGACTGATTTCAATGTTTAGATTGTTAAATTTACGTTAATGTATCTATGTTGTAAATTCCACCTGGTCTGATTATAATCCAATGGGATCCTAGGCATCCTCTACGGATTTCCACAAAGATTTGATGCAATCAGTATGAATCCAATGTTCTCCTGCGACATTTATTACCTTACAGGTGAAGTTTAAACTCTGCGCTTGCCAATTACAAAGATTAGTATATTAAAAATAAATTAAAAATCTTTAGGTTTATTATATTAATGCCACGCTCCCAATTGCAAAAATAATACCGGCATATACATGCCGCACATGCATGCTGCATGCACATACATGTAATCTTCGAGACAAGTCTCTGTGGTTTTACCTTTAATTGAACGCTATCCCGCCGCACACAAAATATAAGCGCAGAAATTCGACACCAGCGACTTTTTAATATGCAGTAATTACGGCATGCAAGTTCCACTGCGCTCTAAAGTGCGACCTCAACGTAACTTCATTGAGGCGAGCGCTCCGACCCTCCTCCCACACCCATGCCCTCCCTCGCCCTCCTGCCGCTGCACACTCGCAGCTGATCAGTCATTCATCTCGCGTAGTACCGTACATTTATCATGGGTTGCACTCTCGCTTCTATTTGGGAGTAATGCTAAAAAGAGGTACGAAAATTTTAGCCCAATATTTTGTGGTTTATTTTTTAGGAACTTGTAAGCCTATGCTTGTTTAACTTTGACTTAACCCTCACATGAATAGATACAATTATTTCGTCTAACATATTATCCCTTGTACGCTAGAGTACTAACTCTCATAAGCACCACTGCTTTGTCTTCTCCAAGCAATATGCAGGCGCTATTGTGTTCTGACTTGAAAGACACAGTAATTAGTGCAATTACTACTCATTAGAAAACTTAACATGTATTAAGATTGGTAACACAATGCCACAAAATGCTTTGTACTTTAAAGGTCTCAGTGATGTAAACATTTACGGGTAGAATACAATGCAAGTATATTTTCAGATAAAACATTATTGAATTTTCTACATCTCGATTACAAATGTTTCTTATAAATCCGTATAAAGCAAAGAAAATAATAGCGCTTTAATATCTATTTAAGGCTACAATTTCTACCGGACTTTACTAATTGGATATAATAGAAAATAAGCTCAGCGTGGGTAGCGTACACCTTTTGATTGGTAGCAATTATTTCTTTTATTTTATTATAACAGACAATGTACAAAACTAACTGATGGCGATTAGCGTGAACACGACTTCTGTTTACATTATGCAATGTAGGAGAACCAAGACATGAAAATAAATTTGAAAATGTATTCTTAGTAAAGCCGTGTTTAGTCTAAAAAGTTCTTGCACAAAAATATTGGACAGAAACTTCCAGGCGTTTGCACTAGCGGCAATATTTTAATAAGTCTATGCAAATGTGAATTGCTGCAAGCCTTGCTAGCTCCAAAATTTGCAGAAGTCAGTCTTCCGTGGCTGTTTTTATGCTATTTCTGCCGCTAAGCAGCAGTGTTTAAGCATTGTGTTCCTGCTTGAGACATTGCAGCCAGTGTAATTACTGGTGGTTACAAAACTTAAACTTGTTAAAGCGTGCAGTACCATTGCGTCCCTTGTTACTAATGTTTATGACAGCCTAATGTCATTTGAAGGATCTTATTTTTATTTATTTATTTGGAAGACTAACAGCTATAAGTAATTATTTATAACAATAGTGTAGTTAACTAAAAGCCAATTACAAGTCTTCACTTATAGTATCGGGTTGTAAATATTAAATATAATAAGGAGCCGCTGCCGAAATGTCTTTCCACAACTTCAACACAAATAGAAAATAGAAAAATGCTTGGAAATGCATCCAAACAATTATCAACGTGATCAAGACAAAGGATCAGATATTGCAGAAAGATAATAGGATAGAAAAGTTTGCAAATCAGCTACAGCTTTACAGGCCGAGTACGAATTTAGTGCAGATTATGATATCTTATTCATTTATATAATAAAAAGGGCCATAATTATAATGAAATGTAATTGAGTAACTTACATCCGTTGTTTTGATGATGACACACATTGATTACGTTACCTTTTGACATCATTTTGCGCGGTTTGGTTAGTTCAGATGGTATCTCCCCTTAGGGCTAGACTCGTATGCCCCCCTCCCTCTGTCCCAAGCACTCTACCGGCCCCACCCGGAGAGCCTCTACACAAGTCTAGTTGGCTATATTTTGTAATTAATTATATTTGTATTTATGACTGTGGTCCTCACTCTATGACGTGCAGTTACGGTGCCGATTATGAAATGATGGATCGGTGTTCCAAGTGTCCAAAGCCTTGCCTTAATGGTCATGGGGCGGACTGAGTTAAAATATCTATTTTCCGCGATAAAATCCGTTATAATAGTTTAATTTCAATGTCTAACATTCGCGTAAACATAAGGAATCATTATATCTATCTTCGTTCAATAATTAGGCTTTCTTTAATTCTTTAGTGACGGTCCGGTCTACGCCGAAAGACCTCACAGTGTCTTGAGGTCTTCTGGTAAAAGGTTATCGCCATACCAGGCATAATTCAATACCAAGACAAATCATTTTTCAAATTAAAATAAATTTTAAACATTTTTTTGCCTGTCTTGGGAACGCTCTTCGGTAACGAGCTAAATATTTTACCCCTAGTTCCCTATTGGCAAATTTAGGTGTTGCCCAACGTTGTCACTTGTCTTACACGGCGTTAAATGTGTTAGAAGCTTGATCGTAGCACAATTATGACGCTTTATACCACTACTAGTATTTATCAACTCATAGTCCATACATACGTTATCAAATCAATATTATTTAGTCAACATTTTATTTGCAACTGAAAGTTGAGACGGGCGTATCTCCTGGTACACTACCCAGTACCCATTAACAAAACACAGAACCTTAAATAAGAAGTACGGAACATTCGGCGGACCTAATGCCTTAGTTCCGCAAGATAATACGGCGGCCAGCGGGAAAATTAGATACGTAGATACCGATGTTATAATCGTCGATATTTAGTCTTAAAGAATTCCTAGGGCCCTAGGCAAGATTCCTTAAAATGTATGGGAATTATGGTATCGATAAGTCTTTCGCTAGGATTCGCTAGGATCATTCTCATACTTTACGTTACCTTTAACGAGTGTAGAAAGGCATCTTGGCCAGACCCCTATTCCATTCCAGGTTAGACTAATGGCTTTTGTTCACGCAACAAATAAATTGTAATTTTGTTCTATAATTGATAAATTCGACTCTGTTGCCTTCCTTATAGCTGACAAAACAAAATAGTATTTCGTGTTTATGACCGGTGGAAGGTCGCAGGAACGCTGGATGCAGGCCGTTTTTGTCGAATTTGTCTGGAAATCTTTAGGGGAAGCCCATGATCATCAGTGGACTTCATTTGGCTGATGATGATGACTCATCGGCACTCTTATAACGGGTTATATTTCTCCTTAAAGATTACATACCCAAATCTCTGCCAATATTGGATTACCACAAATTATAATTTACCATCTAGTAGACCACCTGTCAAAAATGCAATAAACACAATTTTATCCATAAATTACGGTGACGAACGAGCATAATGGCTCACTTTAGTATTGTATGTACCCGCGGTATGTTTACGTGGCCTCGTAATGCTACGCTTTAAATAGTGAATATTCATAACCACTTATAATAACCATTCATAACAACTAGAGTCGAGATTGTTTTATTATATTTTTTAGTTTTTGTAAAGTCACATAAGTAGCTGAACAAATTCAGAATTTCAAAACGCCTATACCCGTAAAGTTTAATCGAAACATTGTTTTTTTTTCTTTGTGTGAAATAAAGCAAATCCCTTTTATTTATTGTTTGTGACCTGAGAAAAAAATGGTAAGAACACAAGAGTAATTAAGCGATTAGGCTGTACATACTCAAGTTACCTTATTTATATCGCTTATAGGAAGGTTTTACTATCAAATAGCGACCTCTTGTACTAAAGATACCTTATAAAAGTAGTAATAACCGTTATTGTAGCAAATTATTTTCTTTTCTTGAGGAATGTGAGGTAATGAATTAGATTCATTCGAAAAACTGAATTTGTTCTTTAAATTCTAAAACACGAATTGCTTTTGATATGTGTGTCCAATACAAAGAGTTCTAAGATTATATAGAGTGGACATTGGAAAAATTGTGATACTAAAATTTTGAGCCTGTTCACCAGTAACTCAATCTACCGTGAAATAACAAAATACCTATGTAAAATTCATTAGAACATACTTTGACATGGTAGTAATGCGTATATTGGCATATTTCCTTCCAAAATATTGTTTTCTTTACAAAATTAAAGCATACCGAGACGTCTTGTTACACGGACATGTCAGATAAGACAGCGACTTAGTACCAATAACCTTTGGACGAAACATTTGGTCCTGAGGTCCGGTTTATAACTATACTGTTTAATGTCTTTGGTCCAATATAATAAAAGAGACATTGGTAAGCCAATTCGCCAGACAATGCGTATAATAGCAATTCTAGCGTTCCAAGAAAACATTGATGCGAGATGTACAGTCAGCCACATAAGTAGCTGAACGAATTAAAAATTTCAAATCGTCTATACACGATAAATTTAATTGAAACTTTATATTTTCTTTATGTGAAGTTAAGTAAATCCCTTGAATTTTATTATTGTGAAGAAAAAAAAAATTAGTAAACAAACAAAAATGTACTATAGAAGGTTTGAAGTTTTGAATGTGTTCAGCTATTTATGTGGCTGACTGTACCTCTTGATGTTACATCGCCCTTCAATAATAGAGTAACAAATTTAAAGTTTAAAGACTGTAAGTACGTCTGGAGGACTCTCCTAGACAGCTAGCGAACGGTCTCAATAGATTTTATTTGCTATACGTGAGGATGTTAAGCCTTCAAGTATTCGAGGGGTAGATAGGATGATTTTGAGACAATATTTTAGTGCTTGTGCAATTCTACATTTTCGCTTTTATCCACTTGAATGTAGTGTGTTGCAGAAAGGATTTGTTTTCTTTTTTACGATTGCCTGACATTATCACTTCTGACACTATTTAATAGCTCGTCACACAAAAACGGCTGAACGGGTTCCGATGTTCATTTTATTATTACGTTAGGTGAAACTCTAGTAGACATTTAAACTTTACAAATTAAAAATATGTTTGATTTAAAGAAGAAATACCCAAATACTTATTCATAAGTTAACGGACAGATTAGTAACTTAAGTAAATTAAGAAGATAAGTTATAATAATTATGCAAGTAATGTAATAGCTCTCATAAATTATAAATACAAACTGAATCGAACAGTTAATGAAAAAAAAGCGAAGATAAATAATCTCGTCCGGGTAAAGCAAGTAAATTAAAAAGTTAGACCCACGTTGCGTATATTTATTTCGCTGCGGTGGAAAAATACTAGAATCTGAGAAAGGCGGTCACGAAAGCCGCTCGGGCGCGGCGGAAGAGCGGCGACGCGACGCGGGCGACCACGCACCACGGAAATATAGAACCTGTATTCATTGAAACCTATTTAATTTGTTAGTTTGAAATAACAACACAAGTGGTCACCGCAATACACTATTTCATGCAGAATTTGTTTGTATTCGTTTTAACAACTTCTGTCTCGGTGGCGTAGTTGTATTGTATGTGTATTACCACCGCTCTGAGGTCCTAGGTTGGAATCCCGGGTCGGGCTGAGTGATATTTGGTTTTTCTTCTCAATATCAGCCAGAAGTCTGGAAAATGTGCTCAATATGGCGATATGCTTCCCCCTTATGAAGTCATAGTACGGAACACACATAAGAAGCACGTGCTGCCTAACCTTTCGGAGATAAAAGCGTGATGTGTGTGTGTACAGTTTTAAAAACGGGACGTAAGATTTGAACTCCCTTTGTGAATTTCTATTAATAATATAAAAGGTTACAAAGTATTACCTATAGTCTTATATTCAATTTGTATAAAGTCTACGCTGACCTATAACGGGTTCGTAGGATTCACATGAAGCCTCATTCAGACGGAGCTATTATTGTAGCAATCATCATGTTATAATATCTGTCTGTATATGTTAACGCGGAGAAGAATTTCCTCGCTCTTACGCATAGCCAGATGAGGTAACTTTTTAATTTTTTAATTGCGTACGATTATTGCTAGCAACCATTGATAATGAGGCTTCAAAAATGCTCATAAAGAGCCGTCAGATGTGCGAGTTGTTTGTCTTCTGTGTTGTAATAAACTAGAGATTAGATAGAAATTAATTACTGTCTATGTACTTTGGAAGCCATCGTTTGAGTTTATACGGCTTAAGCGGTTAGGTGGGACAGTTGTCTTTATTATGGATTTGAATGATATCAAACTGTTAGTCCTAATAAAGAATCGACTTTATTGCAATAAGATGCTCATCCCATCTATAAGATTCCTTCATACATAGACAACGAATATTTTGTACCACATCTAGAAATACTAACTTAATGTTCTACATGTTTTCAGGTCTGTTTCTTTGTTGCAAATCAGTGCAACAGATAATGAAGAAGAACCTTGGATATTATTTGCCTTTGAAACTAGTAACATACTTTGTAATACGAAGAATAAAGAATATTCTAAAGAACCTGACCGGAGCTTTGCGAGATATATTTGTTTCTAGAAGTAGTGCATTTGCTTTTACGCTATGTTTTTTGTATGTAGCTTCTGCGAACGTTAAAGTATGAAGAATATTATTGCGATTGCGAATTTCATCAAATATGTTCGCTTTGAGCGCTCGTTTTATTTATATTACAATGGAAATTTCTGGAAACCTTTACGTAATAGATATTTTTTTACTCACAATGTGTTTTTCTAATGTTATATTTTCATGCCATAATACAATAACGGTATTTTGTAATAATATGATTTCGCATTGATCTTTTCATTTTTATTCACATTCTTCTAGGGAATAAAATACAACAACAAAATCACAAATACATAGTATTTTTTATGTGACACAAAGTTTATGTATTTTGTATTAATCATACAAATAAAATGATATACTCTTTAATGATGTTTGTATGAAATATTGCAGAGGTAAAGAAGCTAAATTCCATTTTCCATCTTCTGTAAATCTGCTAAGCATATTCTAAAGAGATTACTCCGTTCAGTGAGGCTTCTTTGACAAATATCTACCTGGTGTTACTTCTCCTCCTCTGAAGTCACTAATTCAATTTTCGCAAACGAGGAAGTAAGCGTTCCAAACCAACCAAACCAACCAACCAACCCCCCCGAGGCAATTCTTGTGCGCTGGGTCTTCACACCCAATGCACGCCCATGCACGGGGGAACATTAGTCGCGGGCCGAGGCACACGGTCAGTGTGTATACCTCTTGGTTGTAAATCACATTGAGGCCTAAAAGGGCCCGCGAACATTTCCTGGCACCCTCTCTTTCCACCCATCCTGCGAACCTTTTTCCCGTCCCCCACCTTTCCTTCCATATTCCTCTCCCACGTCCCCTCCAGGCCCCTGCAGTCGTCAAGCCGGGGGACTCCAGTATCCCATTCGCAGGTTTCCCCGGTGTTGACTGCAGGATCGCCTACCTAAAAAAAAAAAAAAACAACCAACCAACCAACAACAGCGGTAATTTTAGCTAGCATCCTCGTTAGCAACTATTTGAACTATTAAGCGTAACATCCCTTCATATTCAGCAAATTCGTTGGGCGTCCCTTCACTTCACTTCACTTGACATCAGAACTGGTGTAGTCACTTTGCCGTGGTAGAAAAAAAAATTGTAAATGGTTTTAGGGTTCCTTACCTCTAAAGGAACGATTATAGGATGACCATGTGGTACGTCTGTCTGTCAAGACCCTTTTTGTCAGGAACGCGTAGAGTTATCAAGTTGAAATTTATATCAAATACTCGGTTCTACAGTCTCTGTCAGCTGTACAAAATCAAACTTATAAGTCAACGCGATCAAAAGATAGAAGTATTTAAGTCGCATATTTTGCGATTTCACAAGGGAATCAAAACCTATGGGGCACTTCCTGTTGAATATCTCTTATCCTATTCTAGAATCATGAAACTTGCCAAACAGCAAGGGCTTATAGCAAATGAAAAAATCTGATCACCGTAAATATGTACTTTAAAAATGAAAATAAAAGCTAGTTTATGCGGAACCCTCGGTGCGCGAATCAACCGCGCGCTAATCTGTTTTTTTTTATGGTATTGAATGACGAGACGAGCATGCCGTTCGTCTGATGGTTAGCGATACGACCGCCCATAAACAGTAGTAACACCATACAACACCTTGAGTTACAAAGTACTGTGTGGCATTCCACTGCGCTCGTCATCCTGATTGATGATTTATATAATAGATATTATCACGCCTGTACCCCGAAGTGGTAGACGGGAATTATCATTCGTCAGCCTGTTTGCGACTTACGACGTGTAATCATCAACATATTATGGGCACAAATTATTGCTATAGCAAGATATAAGCTATATTTTGACTCAAAAACGAATGTAGCATACTTAAGGTACAAATTCCTGGTCGATAGGAGTAATCATGTGGCGATTACCTTAATATTATGTGTCACATATTGACGTTTTTTGGATTGCACTTTACAGATGCATTGTAAACATTGCTGATCGTGTAAAAAATATGTGTAACTAATATGACTAACATAGCTCTTTGATTCTAAACGTCGATCATGACCTACAATTACAATTAAAACACCAATTCCAAATGCAGGTTTACGGAAGGTCCGCCCGCAGCGTGGTCACCGTGCGCCGGCGAACGCACTCGCATCACATTGGCATGGTGGCTGACTCCCGCGCCTTTTCCCAGATACCCCGCGCGCGTATCGTGTGTACTGGGTTCGCACGCTTCATTCATGTGTACTAGGTCTATATTAAAGGGACTTGGAGACGTGCTATGCTCCCTGTTAATACGAAGTATTGGTACGAATTTGGTATGGCGATACTACTTTTTATACCGGGAAAATATATAGCGGGATTTGTATCCCGGAAAAAGTCTTTCACGCGGGCGACTTAGTTACATTTTATCTTGAAAGGTAGCACCCTATGTCAAAACACACACACACACGCTCATTCTTTGTATCCCCGAAGGGGTAGGCAGAGGTGCAACTAGTTGCACCCATTTTTCATCGTGCTGTTACAACCCTGCCTAATATGTAAGAACTGAAACCTCAGCATTTGTCTTTGCATTGCATTGCATTGCGTAATATTCCATTGCAATAATGCTGAGTTGTGATTTTTTCAATATACTTAATTCTATTTAATTATGGGCAGTTAGTTATTGGCTTCGCGACGAGTGGTACTCGCTTCTTAAGCAATCACCATTACATCAGAAATCTGGAAGTCAGGAATCTTGTGTGAAAATTGTAACAGTTTAATTTTCTTATTAAACCTGTGACCTCGTGGACATTGTAGTTTCTTTTAATTAAGAAGGACAGTCAGGATCGGTCGCCTAACAAACTGGTGTCAGAAGTGGGATGCCGAAGAGGTCTTAACAGTTACGTGGACCCTGGCATCTGAATCCTCGACCCCCTGTGAAGCTGTCTCTTGGTCGACAGTAAGTCTCATTTAATTTGAGCCTGCACTAAGCTACTCCGAGCCACAAAGGATTCGACGGTCAGTCTTCATCTTCTAGCAGGAGCCCGCAGTCCCACACACCTTGACTTCCCCGGACTTCAACCTGGTCGACGGTCAGCCTCATCTAACCAGCGTGAGCCCGCATCAGCAGTCCCCAGCCAGACTAACTCATCATCATCCCTGGTCGACAGTAAGCCTCAGTCGTCGCCTGAGCCTGCATCAGAACCCAGCACCACGTGTTCACCACCACACGAGCGCGTGACCCGTCCTTTGAAACACCGCTATTGCTGAGTGTGTTCCTCGAGCATCGCGTTACTGCGTGGTGAATATGCAACCCATTTACGTCATACTGTGAGTGCTTAATAATATATTTTTGTTACCAAGTGCAATAATATCAAAGTGAATTTATTATATTATAAAGGTTTTATTCTATTTTTAAATTTAGTCAATAATTTTAATTTGTACACATTTAATTCTATTTTTACAAAGATATATAATAATTTTACAAAGGGAAATTTACAAATTAATTATTATTCAAGAATTTATATACAACATTTTACAATCCTTATTCTATAAATTCGTAATTCTATGTGTACAAACTTAAATTTTGATTAGATTTTATACGTGTATTTTTTTTTACAATTTCATCTATTTTATGTTTTGAATTTTATATTTGTCCAACTTCATTGATGTCACTGCTTAAATCAGACGCTTCTAAATCAATTAAACCTGAAGTCAGTGAAATGTCCGAAAAAATTACACTTAACGTTTTGACCAAGTTTATTAAAGTGTATAATGGTGATAGAGAATCCCTTCCCGCATTTCTTACCAATTGCGATAATGCTATGTCCCTTGCGACAACCGACCAGAAAAATGTTCTTTGTAAATTTATACTATCCCAACTTGAAGGCAAGGCTCAAGTTGCAAGTAGTTTAAAAACATTTTCTACATGGGATGAAATTAAATCATTTCTTAAAACTACTTTTGGCGAAAAGAAACACGCCACGCATCTTCTCGTCGATTTACAAAATTGTAAGCAGTCAGCTTCTGAGGATATCACTAAATATTCATTACGTCTTGAATCAATACTAACACGCATTCAATCTGATATACATTATAGTTGTAAAAATCCAAACGAACTTCCGGGCAGAATAGCAGCCATGGAAGATCTCGCTCTCAATACTTTTATGCTGAATTTAAATTCCGAAAATATTTCTAGTATTGTGAGATGTAGGAATCCTTCAAATTTAAACGAGGCGGTTCAATACGCCATCGATGAAGAAAAACTACATAATTTATCCAAAGCTAGTTCATCTCAAAAAGTTTTTAAAAGATGTTCTGTGTGTAATAAAATTGGCCACAGTTCATCCGAGTGCTATAAGAAGAGCAATTCCCACAATAAATTTGGTACCTCATTCCGAAAATCTTATCATATCGATTCTACTAATAATTCTTCCAGTTTTGCAAAATTTTGTAATTATTGTAAAAATGTAGGTCATACGATTCAAGAGTGTCGTAAATTACAATTTAAATATAATCAAAGTGCGCATAATACTTCTAAAGCTCAAATTTCACGTGGTAACACCACATTGCAACGTCACTCAAATCCTAGCGCGCACAACAATGTTAATATACACACATGTGATTCCGAGCATAATGAAAATTTAAACGACGAATGATTTCGGATGTGTGCCTGCCGAAATCTTATAATAGAAATGGCACAATTAAAAATTATCCTACTTCAGAGTATAACGCTGATTCAAGTTACATTAAACACAATTGTTGTTATAATTATAATTCACCTCAAGCTAAAGTCTCGAGTTTAATTAATACATCTCGGAAAAATGAACCGAGTTCTTCATCTCAGAATTCTCTCAGCTTAAATAAAAATAAAGAGTCTCTGAGTTTTTGTAAAGCACCTCTGTCTATAAATGACAAGAGTTTTCCTAATTTCGTTACACCTCAACCGTCCACAAAGGACGATAAGTTGAGTCATACTATTTTACAAAGTTCATCTCGGAACAAGCCGAGTTTTTCTAAGTCTATAAACGTAAAAAATTGTACATCTCGAAAATCGAGTTCCAATTATACTATGTTTGACAAACCTCTACAAAAAAAAGAGAGTGTTCTAAATCCTACTATATTATGTAGTGAACCTAATTATAAAAAAATATTGCTAAGTTCTAATTTTGATGAAGATAATAATATAACTACCTTTTGTACTGAAACTTTTAACAAAAAGATATCTTTACCCCATACTTATTTAAATTCTAAACATTCTACGGAACAAATTTGTTTTCTTATTGACACTGGATCAAGTATCAGTCTAGTAAAGCAATCCAGTCTAAGTGAAATTCCAGAACTTTCTTCCGAGATTGTAAGGTTAAAGGGCATAACCAATTCAAAAACTATTGTTGAAACATTGGGTACTTTTCAATTAGAGTTTAATATATCAAGTGAAACATTTAATTATAAATTCCACGTCACAACGGATGACGTAAATTTAACAAATTATGACGGAATCATCGGTAGCGATTTCTTCAACTATTTTAATGCAAATATAGATTATTCGTCAAAATCGTTGTCAATCAAAGGACATTCAATACCCATTGTTTATAATCAACCGATTTACATTATACCGGCTCGTTCTGAAGCGGTTATAGAGTGCACTGTATCAAATTACTCGCACGAGCTCTACAAAAACAATGAAGCTCTCGTATTAAATCATACCTTAAGTGAAGGTGTTTATGTCGCAAATTGTATTGTCTCTATTAAGCCCAATAAAAAAATTAATGTTTCTATTTTAAATACCACAAATTCAAATGTAGAAATTACAGATTACAGTGTTCAATTGTCTCCTTTTAACGATACTTGCTCTTATGAATGCGTTAATTCTATTTTTACAACACAACCAAACCGTTTGAATAAAGTTGTAAATTCTATACGCTGCTCTCATTTAAATTTTGAAGAAAAGAAGTCACTGTTAGAGTTATGTTCTAAATATACAGATATATTTCATATTGATGGCGAGCCTTTGTCTTTTACAAATGCTATCGAGCATTCTATAAACTCAGGAGATACACCCCCTATACATGTAAAATCATATCGCTTCCCCGAAGTTCATAAGGAGGAAGTCGACACGCAAATTCGTAAGATGCTCGACCAAGATATTATTCGACCTTCAATTTCGCCATGGAGTGCACCAGTATGGGTGGTCCCCAAGAAAATAGATGCCTCTGGCAAAAGTAAGTGGCGAATAGTTATAGATTATCGTCGTCTTAATGATGTTACTGTTTCTGAGAGCTATCCACTACCTTTAATTACCGATATACTTGACCAATTAGGACATTCGAAATACTTTAGCACGCTTGACCTCGCAAGTGGTTTTCATCAGATTAGAATGAATCCCAAGGACGCTTCTAAAACAGGCTTTACTGTCAGTACTAATTCAAGTCTCTCTGGTCATTATGAATTTACGAGGATGCCTTTCGGCTTAAAAAACGCGCCTACAACATTTCAACGTCTTATGAACACGGCACTTTCGGGTCTTCAAGGTCTTCATTGTTATATTTATTTAGATGACTGTATTATTTATTCACATGATCTTGAATCTCATATTTCAAAATTAGGTCTCGTTTTTGACCGCTTAAGAAAATTTAATTTAAAATTGCAACCAGACAAATGTGAGTTTTTACGTCGCGAAGTTGCATATTTAGGACACATTATTACCGACAAGGGTGTCTTACCAAATCCTAACAAAGTTAAAGCAGTCACTGAATTTCCGGTCCCACAAAATGTTAAGCATATAAAATCGTTTCTAGGTTTAGTAGGCTATTATCGTCGCTTTATTGAAAATTTTTCAAAATTAACTAAACCTCTAACTTCTTTATTAAAAAAGGATGTACCCTTTAATTGGACATCTGAACAAGACGCTGCTTTCCAAATTCTTAAAGAAAAACTTACCACGGCTCCTCTACTTCAATACCCAGATTTTTCGGCTCCGTTTATTATTACAACGGATGCTTCAAATTATGCCGTGGGTGCAGTTCTCTCTCAAGGCGATATAGGTAAAGATAAACCTATCGCATATGCTTCTAGGACACTTAATAAGGTAGAAGGTAATTACTCTACAACAGAAAAGGAACTTCTTGCCATTATTTTTGCAGTGAAAACCTTCCGTCCCTATTTATTTGGGCGCAAATTTAAAATTGTTACCGACCATAGGCCCTTGGTTTGGCTTTTTAATGTAAAAGATCCCGGTAGTAGACTTATTCGCTGGCGCCTCAAACTCGAAGAATACGACTATAAAATTATTTATAAGCAGGGTCGCCTCAATTCTAATGCCGATGCGCTTTCTCGTTGTCCCATAAACGCAATTGATATTGAAAATTTAAATAATTTGTCGTATGAAAAATACATTAAAGCTCAAATTTTAAATAAACTTCCAATGTCGAATACCGTTATAGAAGAACATTCTCAAGGTTTACATTTATCTAAATGCAACGCAATTGCTTGCCCAGTCTCTTTAGATTTTGATTATTCTTTGCCACATTGCGAAGAAATATTGTCGCAACTTGACAATTCTGCTGACTTAATAAATTCCGAACGCGAACCTTATACTATTTACACATTGAATGATAAAAATAAAACTTATTATTTTCTATTTACAAAAATCCATCATTATGAAGAAACTAAATTTAAAGATATTTTTAATTTGTTAATGAAGCTTAGAAATTATATTTTAAATAATAACCCTGTCTCAGATCTTGCAATATCTGACTTTACTGATCCGTTCTCAAAATTAGCTTATACTAAAATTTATAACATGATTTCTTATATTTTTAATGAAACTAATATTAAAATACATATTTACAAAAATCTGTTAATTTATCCAACTCCTATTGAAATTCCCAAAATATTAAAAGAAAATCATGACTCCACTATTGCGGGTCATCCAGGTTCAAAACGCATGTATAATAGATTAAAAGCCTCTTATTATTGGAAGGGCATGCGTTCTGATATTGAACAATACGTGAGGAAATGTAAATTATGCCAAATTAATAAACCTTTAAGAAAATCTAATAAAGCTCCGATGGAAATAACTTCCTCATCTACTAGGCCATTTGAACGCCTAGCTTTAGACGTCGTAGGTCCTCTACCCGACGCCGGTTTCCAAAAGTTTAAATTTATATTAACTTTACAAGATGATTTGACTAAATTTTCTAGTTGTTATCCTATGATTTCAGCAACAAGTGAAGAAATAGCTCGAAATCTCGTACATTTTATAGCACATTTTGGGTTTCCAAAAACTATTTTAACTGATATGGGTACATGTTTCACCTCTGAGTTGTTTAGGCAATTGACAGAAATATTTAAAATTAAACCCCTATTTACTACCCCTTATCATCCACAAACCAATGGAGCACTTGAACGCTCTCATGCAACATTAAAAGAGTACCTAAAATCTTTTGTAAACGAAAATCAAAATGATTGGCATTGTTATCTATTTACCGCGATATTATCCTATAATACTACTCCTCACTGTACTACTGGATTCACTCCTTATGAATTATTATATGGTTATAAGCCAACCATCCCAAACTCGCTATACGGTACATCTAATTCCCCTACTTATAATGAATACATTCGCGCATTACAATATAGAATGCAATTTAGTCGAGAAAAAGCCTTGGAAAATATTAATATGAGTAAAAAAAGATCAAAAAGGTACTATGATTCCAATTCTCATGAAACAAATTATAAAACTGGAGACATAGTCTATTTAAAGCAACATCATAGGTTGCGTAAGGCACTCTCGCCTATATGGAAGGGACCTTACAAAATTTTAAAAGTTCATAATAAACATAATGTTACATTACAAGTAGGTCGCAAACATATGAAATACCATACTAATGAAATTAAACCTGCTTCCCTTTAAATTAACACATTTTATATTTATTTACAGTTCCATTAGACATTCATAATATTCATATTTTAATTGATGTTTCTCAACTTACCTCATATTTCTATAATAGAAAGATAATATTTTTATTTGCAGTTCTGCTTATAACTGCTGACAAATTTACCATTTATAAAAATATTCCTTTACTGACTCCTCATGATGAGACACATGTTCAAACCTTTGCAATAATCCAACCTTCTAATTTTTACACTGCTTTAAGTGATGACAGATTACGTTATACTATGTTGGACAATCTCGACAATTGTTGTAGAATAATAGATAATAGTTATAGTATATGTGAACAAATTTCAATATGTTCTACAGTAACTAATCCCAATTGTGAATCAATGTTATTAACGGAAATTACTTTATCATTACCTTCCCAATGTAATTCAAAAATATTATATGGTAAAATCGACATATGGCAAAAATTGAAAAATAATGAATGGATTTATGTACAATCCGATGAAAGTAAACTAACTGTTAAATGTCATGATAATATTAATGTTTATACAATTGTGGGTACAGGTATCGCAAAGCTGTCAGAAAATTGTATCGCTTTATCTATAACAATCCAATAAATTTCTACTAGTTCCTATTCATTCATATTAAAGTCGCCTTTGGATATTCAATTCGACATAACATCTGATGATTGTGGTAAAAAGGAAAATTTCAATCATACTTTGCCTCATCTGTCACCTATCTCTCTCAATAAAATTAATTTAGATTCATTAAAATACGCTGATCATGACATTGATAATTTACAATATGAAATAAATAAATTTCAGAAGGAATCCCATTTTATTAAATATGGCACATATTACTCTAGTTTTACATACTTCCTAATTGTGTGCATATTTTTGTATATTGTTTATAAAGTTTATCGCTGTTGTGCAAACAAGCATAATAATGTATGTTGCATACAAATTTTTAATCAGTGTTGTAATGTAAGGTCTAAAAAGGAAAATGTAAAAATACCTCAGTCAATTGAATTAAATGCAATGTCTATCTCTGATGATGACAGATCAATCAAATCTATGCCAATAATTAAAAGTTATGGTGAAAACATGAATAAAGTAAATTTTGTGCATTCCTCTAAAAGGAATTTAAATTTTGATAAATTAAATTTTGATTTTATATACCTATCTAAAATTTTCGATTTTACACCTTACAATGTTTGCTTTTCTATTTAATTTTAAGTTGCTTTTGAATTTTAATATGGGTACTATCATATAAAGATAGTTAATTTTACTTTAATACTATAATTTATAGATAGTTTTAAAATATGAAAAACTGTTTTCCGAAGTTAGTTTTAAGCTTTTGAAATATAACTTTCTGTTTTAATTTTTATATTCTTAATATTTGGATTTTTCTAATTTGTAACTTGACTTCCTAATTTCTCTCTTATTCTAATTTTTACTTAAATTTCTTTTATAGACTTCGCTTCATTTTCTAGTCTATGAAGCTCCGTCAAAAAGGGGGAGCTGTTACAACCCTGCCTAATATGTAAGAACTGAAACCTCAGCATTTGTCTTTGCATTGCATTGCATTGCGTAATATTCCATTGCAATAATGCTGAGTTGTGATTTTTTCAATATACTTAATTCTATTTAATTATGGGCAGTTAGTTATTGGCTTCGCGACGAGTGGTACTCGCTTCTTAAGCAATCACCATTACATCAGAAATCTGGAAGTCAGGAATCTTGTGTGAAAATTGTAACAGTTTAATTTTCTTATTAAACCTGTGACCTCGTGGACATTGTAGTTTCTTTTAATTAAGAAGGACAGTCAGGATCGGTCGCCTAACAGTGCGTTTTCCGTCCCATGATGTGATAGGAGGCGAGCCTACCGCATTATCGGTCACAAATTCCAGACTCCCGGCTGATACTGAATAGATAAACCCAATATCACTTTGCCCGACCCGGGGATCGAACCCGAGACCCCAGCATTGCAGTCGTACCTAATACAACTACGCCACAGAGGCAGTCATATCATAGCAAGGAATACTATTATTTTGAACTTCAGTAACCTTAAATGTCACTAAACATAGGAATACGCGGTGACAAGTAGGATTTTATTGTAATCCCGACACGGTGCGCTAGCTAAAGTATGGGTGCACTTACTTTTTGAAAAAAAACCTTATATGGTAGGTAGCGACGACTGCCTATGTGCAATAGACTCTACCGATAACTTTAACTTGCATAGCGCTACGTGACACACTGTTCGTCGTTCTGAGAAATAAGATCCTAAGTTTCATAATAGCTAGTACACTAAACACATCCATCAAATTGGAATATGTTAAAGCTAAAACCCGCTGTTTGGTGGTAGAAAGAGTAAGCGCCTCTACCAAGGATTAAAATCCTAAAAAAACCCTTTGATATCTGCAGTTACGACACATAATTCATAAAAAGCACGCTGTACGCAAAACGCCAACAACCAGCAAGATGCGTTGTGACTTGTGGCCTACACGGCTCGGGCGTACTAGTGGGGTCAATGAACTCAGCCCGAAAGGGCAGGGGCCGTTCAGTCTTAAACATCTGACATTTATCCGATGAGTCTGTTTATAAGTCATATTAGATCAATCTTGAACGGGCATATAGTTTGGTAGTAATGCATTGTCTAGTTCTGACGCTAAGAAGCAGTAGCCACTGTTGAATTCTAGTTTGAACGTAGCCAGTGCAGATTTGGGCATCATGGGACGTGTCAGGATGAAAATAATGCAGTGTCACGCACTGCTCTGAAATCAGAATTAAATGGTGTCAATTGTTTTAGGAATTTCTCGACCAGTCATTAAGACGTGTAAAAAATCATATATCTATATTTAACGCCGGACAAACCGGGAGCAAAAGCTAGGAAATGTATAGAAACAAAGTATTTTCCATAACTGAATATGGAAATGATGCTTTATTACGTATTTAATTTATAAATTTTGGGCCGGGTTTTTTCATCCGAA
The DNA here is from genome assembly GCA_947568825.1 of Sphinx pinastri. Taxonomy (NCBI): domain Eukaryota; kingdom Metazoa; phylum Arthropoda; class Insecta; order Lepidoptera; family Sphingidae; genus Sphinx; species Sphinx pinastri. Next base: position 1,390,717 of record OX387614.1, on the reverse strand, counting down.
GTGAGGTAAAGTTAAGCCTATTATCATACTGGCGAATTGCAAGCGAATTCACAGCGAGGCGAAGGCACTGCACGCTTGTCTAGTATAATAAGACCGTTATCTTTATGAGACCACGCATGAAACAACTCGGCTTTAATCATTAATAAACGCGCCCAAGATGTATCCTTGAACCCCCTAAATCGAGTCAAAAATAGGTACTGCATTAAAATATGAAGATAAAATATTTCAGTGTGTCTAATTTAAGTAATGAATAACGTAAGCTATACGGTCGCCGCCTCTTTATCGATCGTCCAGTCGCGGATGTAGAAATAGACTAAAAACACATATTTTTAAGGTCTAGAATGCTTAAAACTTATACGCTTACTTTATTAAACGCTTCCTAAAGTTTTAAATACAGAACAATAATAAATATCCTATCCTACGAACAAGTACAGTCTGAATACTCAAACAGGATTTTTTTCCGGGATCACAGTTTTACGCAGTTTAAATGCGTGACTTTTCGCTTGAGAATGTGTTTATTTCTTTTGTGACGCTTATCATTTTTATCCTTGCACTTTACTGCCATGATGAATGCTGGACAGGACAAATATCGCCTGTCCAAGACATTGGCGACGTCGCTTTAGTATACCTTATGGGTATAATAGTATTATTTATTGTTCCTTTATTGAAAGGGTTAGGCCTTAGTCCACTACGATGGCCTAGTTTAGGAAAGCAGACCCCACTTACTTGAGGTATCTCAATAAACACTTGTGTTTTACCAACAATATGCACATTCCTACTCGATTGGTAAATGCAAATAAAGGCGATATATCAAGAGCCTTGCGCAATTCGTCTACTGAAATATATTATGTAACTAGATTGGTATATATGTGCAGAAGAAGGCTCCAGATTGGCAGCATCTATTAATTGTTACTGCACAGGACATATGTCAACCAATCACGCGTTTATCCTACCAAGCCTTTAATTCAATCTAAAATCTACCATTTACCTTCAGTCTTTACCCATATTTTCCTTTAAAAACACAGCGTAGCTTAATAGCGCTCCATCGGTTAAAATCAGACTTTACTACGTTAGTTTACAGTACATTACTGCTTGTGTGTTTTACAGGCGAGCATGGCTCTCGGTTATATAACTTGTGACATCGGAAATGGGACTTTCGGACTAGAATATAAGGTTTGTTGTGAGTTGTGGTAACTATTTCAAGGCTTTGTGAATTCGGCCCTACTCCTTTAGCCTTGACTGGGTCAACGAACTTGTGATTTTGAACGAGCGCTAGGCGAGCTCTCCTAATAGATCGGGTTCAGTATATAGGTACATCACGTTGGCCATGAAATGTATATTATCATTGTATGTAAATTGTAATGAACAATGACAAACAACTTACTTTATAGAGACATAAGTAGATATGTAAACTGTAATGATGTTAATACAATTCTATTCCTCAACTTCGCGAATACTGTTCGATATTATAAACATCAATTACTTGAGTCTTGAGTATTGCATACAGTAGCGTCTACTTTGAATAACACACAAAATGTAGAGCTATTGCATTATAAAGATTATTTTGAATCAAAATAGGCAACATGGTCTCCATAAATTGATAAATATAATGGAGAGAGAGAAATGCAAATAAAAATCCGTGCAATCATGAAGACATAATATTTTCATACTTCAATACTCGTTAATCCCTATACATTCCAAATCGACTATACTTTAAAAGCAAAAATGCCGCAGTATCCGGTTATAACGACGCATCAGCTTTAAATACTAATTGGCAAGTTCCCTGCAGATTCATTTATAAAAAAACTGTATCGTGTATAAACACTTTCATATAGCATCAAGGTAAGGTGGTCCCTACAATTTCGTTATACACGGTTTTCACTGCACGTATCAAATTATTCAAAAATGATAACCGAAGCTGCCCTACAGACCTCTAATATGAGGTGTATCATGCATCTGCGGTCGTGCGCGGGTACTTGCAGCAGAATACCGTTGTATTACGACCTGGTTGATCCCTGGCACAGACCTGGCCGGTATCGATTCACATCTGCTTTTGAACCTTTTGTGTAAATAAATAAAAACTAGACTTGAGTTAAGAAGTTCTGCGTTTAGTATAATAAAAACATTAAATGTATTTTGAATTTTGATTGATGACTGCCTTGGTAGTTGTATTACGCCACGAATGCAATGCTGAGGTCTCATGTTCGATCCTTGGGTCGGGCAAAGTAATATTGGATTTTTCTAATCAGTATTAGCCCGAAGTCTGGAGTTTGTGCCCGATATGGCGATAGGCTTCTCGCCCCCAATCACAATAAATCATGGGACGGAATACGCACGGCGAAAAGTGGTTGCACTAGTTGCGCCTCTGCCTACCCCTTCAGGGATAAAAGACTTGAGTATATGTGTGTGTGTGTGTGTGTGTGTGTGTGTAAATGTATTTTGCAAGTAGGTTCAACAGCTCGTCTACAAAAAATAATAGAGGCGAGTATGAATTCTACAATTTCTAAGTGATATTTGAATTGAAACACCATAAGTATTGTTGTAATTTGATATTTGGTTTCAAAGTTGTCAATGATACATACTCATAATTCTATTTACGCATTATTTTAAAAGTGTCAGGTCTTAACATAGTTATAGTCTGTGTAAAATCGACGAATAAAACATATAGACATGCCTAATTTATAATTTTGAGATTGTATAGTAAAAGTATAGTAAAGTAAAAGTCCCGCTTTAAACTTTCCCGGGATAAAAAGTAGCCTCAAACCTTCCTATGGTCTCGAACTATCTAAATTAGGCATCGACTCCAAGTATACGTATAATATACTAAGTGAGCATAAATTTAAATTATTTTTTGGTTTGTGGTGGTTTTGAAGTCGGTTTTTATACATACACACACACACACACACACACACACACACATATATATATATACACTCTTCCACCTGATTATTTAAATACCCATGGGGTCAATGAATCACTAACTGAAAGGTTTCGGTATGTATCTGATTAATATATGAACGGACACCACGACAATCTCTCACAGATTTTTTTCCACCCCTAGGCAAATTATTAAGTACAAAATGCTACCCGTTCAGAATTAAACTCAGGAGCTTCCACCCCACAGCCTATATACTCTCCTAATAGACGAAGTAGTGACTGATTCGTTAAACTGTAAAAATTGAAATAAAACTTAATTCGAAGAAAATTGAAAAATTGACCTAAATTGGTGGGCAGACTTTTTTTTATTTAATTTACTAATGCACTGGCGATGAAAATAAACTTGCAGCGAATGAGCTTTGAATTGGGTTAAGTTCTACTTAGTGCTGCCTCGGCCCTACTGCACTTAGGTTAGATCTTAAACTGGATTTACAATCTACTTTTCCTTAAGAGCGTACAAATCGTTCCGATAGTTGTTACTGCGTCTTCGATTTTTACAGATTACACTAAATTAGTACTAAAGAGTGTGCAGGGCCTGATATTTCTTTTGACTTGATTTATTTACTATAAAGTATCATCTCTTTAAATCATTTAAGCCTATAAAATATTTATTACTGTGCAAATTTAGAGTACTTATCAATATGCTGTGCCTTTATCCAAAAAAATCTTATGTTAAACTGACCATCGAACTAACCATGATGCTTTGTCAACAGACATGCTATGAGATGGAGAGGTATTTGCGAGAGGAGCCGCGCGGCAAGCGCCGGGACCCGCCGCAAGAGGAGGAGTGGGCCCGGTCGTCTTCGTCGACCCCCTCGACGCCCCCGTCGCCCCCCTCGTCGTCCCCGCCCTCCCCGCCATCGCTGCCGCCGTCTCCGCCGATGCCGGTCGCCGCGTCCATACCGCTGACGCTTGCGAGGCCGTACATCGTGGCCGCCATCAAGGCAGAGCCGGCCAGTGACTCTGATGAGCCGAAAGGTTAGCCAGGTTTTAGGATAACAGAATTTCACAACGTAGTGTGACTGGACCGCTTTAACTGCAAACATTAATGGATAGCAATCTGAAATAAATAAAGGCAATAAGTATGGAGCCCTAGGTGTCGAATTTCGATTTGCCCGCGTCCGGATTACACTCTCAAAATACATAATATGATAATAAGAAAGGCACCCCCCTGATTACAAGCGCTTTGAATGCTCTTGAGTAGAACCCAAAACAAGAACAGAGCAATACACTGTACTCAAAGCTTTGAAAATATAAGATGTCTTGTAAAAACCTTTTCTAAAATATTAGGTACTATAAATAAAAAGAGTAGGTTCTTGGTATGAGGTTTTGAAACACAGTTTTCTGTGACTGAATTCCCCAGAGGGAGTTCACTTCAGGCAAACAGCCTGTCGCAAAACTAAACCAAATGGAATGGAACGTATTGTGCCGACCCCCCACTAGAATAGAATAAGAGCTCATGTTCTATGTCTAATTAATTTCTTAGGAATAAGGCTAGAAACCCACATATTATCTAATGGAACATGTGATGATCATCTTTCGCATAGTTTATACTCCAAGATCTTAGTAACATTACACTTACTCCATTTTAAGCTCGTGTTATAATATAGCAACGCATATTCAGACAGTAAACCTTTTTGCATAGACTTATATGCACCATACACTGCGTATTATGTCCGTACCTCAAGCCTTATATTGCTTAACGAACCAAAATCAAATCAAAGCCTCGTACAAACGGGCGTTTTTTTACCCGCTACATTTTCCAGAGCCGGAGACGAAACATCCTGTGGCTCCGATCCGGCGCATGCACCCGCCGCGGCACCACCCCCACCCGCACGCCACGGACCCGCGCCGGCGCATCCATCGCTGTGAGTTCCCCGCCTGCGACAAGGTGTACACCAAGAGCTCGCATCTGAAGGCGCATAAGCGCACGCATACGGGTATGTATTGTGAATTCGCAATTGTACTATTACAATCTATGTTAATTATTATTATATGAAATTATATGAATGCATTTTCACGTTGGTAAAAATTAGAAAAGACAATAATTCATGGTTTCCCTTGGGATTATAGGTTTTTTTTTTTACTGAGAAAAACATAGAACTTTGTAATAATTAACGTTTGCCGAAATAATAACATTCGACTTAAATTCGTTATCTAAGGCCCGCAACATTCCGAAATGAAAGTACCTAAGTATTTAACTTTAGAAAATGTTAGCAGTTATAAAAACAGAGTTTCTCTTTGCTATTGAAAGAGTTTTAGTATCGGTTTGGTAGATTTGGAATTCTAGACATTACCTGTATGATGATGTACCATACAAATTAATAAGTTTATAAACTTCACTAATTATTTAAACGATGTACAATAAAGTAATGGGCCATACATTTATTACGCAAGACTATTTTCGCTAGTTTTTGACTCCCTCCTCCCCTATTATAAGAAAAAAAAAGTAGGCCGACTCCCTCCCCCCTGTTTAATATTTATCACGTAAAAATCTAAAGGAAAAAATGAATACATGTTTGGTTTGTTTTAATGTTTATTTTTCAAAGTAACATTTTTTAGAAATGTTTATTTGTACTTTGGAAATCGTTTATCGATACGCATGCGAGCGAATCTCAGCACGCGCGCGGTTACCCACGCTTTTTCAAGGTATAATTTTAACTTTTCCTATTTTTGTGATCTTACGTAAGAACTATCGAGACTCCCTCCCACCCCTTTGTAAGAAAAAATAAGACAAGATCAACCCCCCTCGACCCTAAATCGTCTTATGTAATAAATAAATGGCCCCTAACTTATTCTAAAAATTGTACTGGTAGTAACGTTTTCAATATATTAGCTTTGTATATAATACTCGATGCTCGGTTAATGTTGTCAAGTGCAAAGTTATTAAATAGTAAGCTAAGCGATTACGTATAGTTTAATTTACTTTATACTAACTTTGAACTATTATAATCAGAACAGAAAATAAAGTAAGTTCTAGCAATTTATCGCCCGATATCAAAGAGTAAGTATTAAAATAGTTAACGCCAACTTGGGGATTGCGCGAAATTACCGCCGTGCTGGCGTGAACTTCAACATCTTCCACAAATGCTGATTATTAAAAAGATTCCCTCGAGAAATTTGTTATTTTCTTATTAAAATATTTCGTTATACTATTAATAAATAAATAAAATTAAAATTAAAAAGCCTTCTATTTCCTGATACAAATTACATAAATTGATGGTAACTTATTGTACTTAATACTAAATATATCAGGAACCCCGCTCAGGTGAAAGCCTCCTCAAAGGATACCACCTTTCTCTATCCTCAGCTATTTGGTGCCATTTTGGAACTGCGATTTATTTAATGTCCTCTACCCATCGTGTATATAAGGTCTGGTCTAATTTAATTACCTGTTTATATTGTCTGGTATTTGTTGGTGTAATTATTTTATGATTGAGCCTAAATAACTGTAAAAAGCCTTCTAGATGCCCATCCTAACGGCTTTGTTTTAAAATGCATTGTAATAGTGATTTTTGTTTGTGTGCAGGCGAGAAGCCGTACAAATGTTCGTGGGACGGGTGCGAGTGGCGGTTTGCGCGCTCGGACGAGCTGACGCGGCATTACCGCAAGCACACGGGTGCCAAGCCGTTCCGCTGCCGCCACTGCGAGCGCTGCTTCTCTCGCTCCGACCACCTGGCGCTGCACGCCAAGCGCCATGCGTAGCAAGCTGCATGTGCAACCGCGCCGCGTGTCGCCCGCCGCAAGCCAAAGAAGCCGAGTCAACACTCATCGCACCTAATGCTTTAAACTTATATATTTTTATTTTAGTTTTTATCGTGGAGTGTGGAATTGGAATGGAAATCTCTTAAACGTTTCGGCACCGGTCTTGTTACGGTTCTTTGTTGCATTATGAGAGCGATTTATTGCCGTTGTTTTATTATAATGTTTTTATTGTGCGCGGGGGAGCGCCCGTGCCCCCGCTGTGCCATGGCTTCGTACCACGTGACATATATTGTATCGCGGGATGTCCGACATGATCCCACCGACGCGGACGCGGCACAACATTGTTTTATTGTAGGCTTAGTGGGATGTGCGTCGCGTTACCTGATGTTAGTCCGTGTCCCGTGCACGACACGGGTGTTGCGAGCGTTATCGACTTCTCTTACTTTAATCATATTGATTGATTTTTGTAAATTGTATCCACATGTAAATCCTTAAAACTATGTAAAGCCTGTTTTCAACCCAACTCAACCTAACCTATCAATTCGACGGATTATTGCTTTGTTACCAATCAAAGTTACACCTCAAAAAAACTTAATTAGTATAAAAATCAGCTCAAATAATGATAGGTTGGCCCCAAGACTGTTATATTAAATATTATAAGTGACCAAGACTGCTGCATTCCCTCATCAAGTTATTAGAAATGCCCTTAAAGAGTCGATAACGTTGTTTAATTGAATATTGATATTTATAAGGTTATGGAGTTGCGTTTTTGTGTAAAACTGATTTTAAACGGAGCGTTTATTCGTCGGCCACGCGACACGGACACGTTTATTTTGTACACTTGTTTATAAGTTAAGCGCGGTACGTCGCGGTGAATGTCCACCATCATTCTTTATAACGATTGTCAGTTTTCAGACAATTCTGACAATAAACGGTACGGGACATCCATTGCGTCATACGTTTATATTGCATATTTTATTGTATATTTTAAGTCGTCTATTTTACTCTTTCATTCCGACGTTAAACTTTGCGATTTGAAATGTTTCTCGTTTCCTTTACGTTAGGGTTTAAAATGCTTTATCTTTTACTGTAGTTGCCGCCATGCGCCAGCGTCTAAAATGTCGATGTTACAGGGAGAGATTTTGCGTTAACGCTGGGTGTGTGGCGGCCTTTGTTTTGATTCTGCGAACTGCGACTCCATTTTGTGAAGGCGTTTTGACTTTAGAGCTATTGCGAACGTTGTGATGCGTCTTTGTGATGCAAATCAGTGATCTCCGGTTCAAAGCTGTGAAGTTAAATCTCTGATCAGTTCGAAAATGATGTTATACTTTCTAAAAGTTTTAAATAAAACTCGTAAGGCTGTTAATGGTCGTAAAGATTCGGCCAATGAGTTTTTTGTCGTCGTGTCACTATGTGATCGTGTGTAAATTTTTTTTATATCTAAACTTTTTATATAATTTATACAACTGAACTTCACCAAAATTATTGCCATATTTTTTTTAATCTCAGGTGCTTATACACTTACGTTGTCCATAATTTAATTTAATTAAAGCGCAAAATAATTAACTTATCTATAAATGAAAAAATGTGATTGAAAATTTCGAGCTGGTGTATATACACCGTAATGAGCGGAAAATTTAAGTGAATATAGAAAAATTGATGATATCAGCTCGTCTAGAACAATTGGTTATATCAAAAGTGTTATATTATATGAGATTAAATGTTTTATATAAGCATGAAGCTTGTTGGACAAGGAATGATATAAAGTTTAACTTCGTTTATCCGCAGAGAGTGCACACGCGCTATTAATATTATGAGTCAGAAACCGCGCTGTATAACATAAAAGGAAACTTGCATCACATTTTTTTATGAATGCATACAACGACTGTATAATTCAATTAAATTACTGCCATATTAAGGACCTCAAATATTAGAAGTTTATATAGTTTAAGCAGAAAATCTAATAGCAACAACGCTACACTATTTCACTCTGCGTCATATTTGACATTCGATTAAAGATGGCGGCGACGTTCCGATAATATAGGTCATTATGGAACGTCGGACGGTTTTTGACAATTCGTGTATTTAGTCAGGTAATTTGATGGAATTATGAAAACTATGGGTTGTACTATTAAATACTTTTCCTAATATTATATAAATAGGTTTCACATTATACTATATAGATGTATGCGTAGTTCGAGCTCTGTTCCAAGGGTATTTATGTCTACAAATATACTACATATTGCATTATCATGTTTTGACGAATTTTTAATTCAGTCACAATTGCTCGGGAGATTTATATGCGATGGGCACATCGCCACTTGACGTTACATATTACTTAACTCCTCATTACTTTTTTTTTACTACAGACGATTCACAAATGTATCATTTGACATTGTGTTGAGTGTCGAGGTACCTCAGTCGCATTGCTATGCCATCGAGCCCCTGGCCCGCGCGGACCAGGGAGTGTACACTGCTTTTTATACCACTTGAGAGCAAGTGTTCTGGTGTTATACCTCCCGGGGGCCAATGGAGTAGTCTTCCCGAATTTGGACGAAAACATTTTGTGTGACCCAGATTTTTAAAGTGCTGCGGCTCTAAAACTTCGTGATATGTTAAAAGTTTATAATAAACAAGTTTGAATGAATAAGTATAACTTAATTTTCTGTCAGTTCTATAATAATATAATAACCGAAATATTAATTTTATTTTATTTAAATTTTATAACCCATAAAACTTACTGAGAAATGTTGTATTATATACTGTCACTTTAAATTGCATATTCTTTGCTTATTTTATGTAGTTAAAATAATCAAAATTCTATTTATTTGTGTTAGGTATCCCGAGTCACGGAACTTCTAAAAATCTGTGTTACCTGGCCTTCGCACACGAAACGCGCCTGTCATCGTTTTTAGACGCAATATCGAGCTGTATGTACGCTTCATCACAACTTTATTTAGGAGTGATCCGGACAGAAACGCTTCGTGTGCGGATCGCCTTATATACAAGAAATTCACTAGAAATTAATCATTTAAACGCTCGAGGTTTAGAAAAACTCGACGCGATTCATTTTTCTTATCATACCAACTATTCGACGAATAAATATTATATCCTTTTTTATATGCATTTTATATATCTTTTTTCAAATAAGATATAAATAATATTAACCAGTTAGTTACCTACGCGTAAGATTGTACGTGTTGCAGAACAGAACATAATATAGGATCATATTATACGTAAAATAACAATCAAATACATATAATCGTATAAATGTAAGCTTATATTTGAAAATGTGTCAAAAAAAGTGTATTTTAATTTGCAAATTTTACCAATTTATTAATAGCAAACATATAAAATAGATTTAATGGATGTTTTTTCGTAATAAAAAATGTAGAATTTACAAAAAAAAAATGTGGAATGTCGAGTGCGGTTAGTAAGCACCGCGGCTGGTCTAGTGTTAGATAAATGAAATATATTATAATAATATCGCATGCTCACGTACATAATGTCGAGTAACTGTGCAAGTTAGGAACTTATTTATGAATAAACGTAAAAATTTGCAAACTTAGGAACTATAAAACTATTATAATCATGAAACGATAAATAATATAGGTGGTTTTTTTTTTAACTTTTTTTTCATAATTATGCCAATAATGGGTTTATCTTGAAACTAGCCACCAAAATGATAATTTTTAGCGGCGAATGACTCCGCAGAAAAGTGATCCACGAAACTCTGTGTCAGATTTATTTTGATATTTCGATGATGAATTATGGTTATTATAATCACAATGTTTCGATTTATTCAGAAGTTTGCAATCTACGTTATCCAATATATTACATCTGTATGAAAATTAGCGTAACTTATTCTAAGTACGTTTTACTACATGTTATCATATACATTTTTAATAATATGCGGCTGTGTGTAGATTCAATCGGTGTAATATAGTATAAATACTTGTCGAATTGAGCCGCACTGTTTATATCTTTTAATCAAAACCACTCTATTATTTTTTATATTACGTTTTTTTTATTTTTTATAAAAAAGATTTTTTGAATAATGTTATTTAATGGGACGTCGCCATTATAATATTTCTTGATGTGTCATTTATTTATTTAAAAATATTATTTTGTGAAGACAAGAGGACCACTTATTTCGAGACATAAACGTCAATATATCAAAGTCTATGACAATTAAGTTGGCGTTTCGGTAGTTTTCGTACTTCCAAAGTCCAGCAATTGACATTTGAAATTTGCACCATATTGTCTATTAGTATTAATTACTATTGTTAAGTGTTACCTACTTCTCGACATAAGTACATTCGTACTCCGAAGATTGCCGAAGCACTAAGTTGAGTGCAATAGATAATGAATACATATTTTAATATTAATATTATTTAATAATAAAGGCGGTGCTGCATTACTGATTTTTAATGTGGTTGCGTGTGTATGTATCATCTGTCAATGTTAAGGTTTGCGCACATTACGATTAATTCCGACGATTGGGTGATTTTACGAAACACTGTTGCTTTGTGATTACAAACAAGAGTTAGAACAATTAGTATCAACCTGCTGTTAGTAGGACAGTTACAGGTATAAAACAGAGCAAAAAAATGTCATTTGGAATGCATGTTCAGTGGCGTGGCCTTTTAATTGCATTGTGCGCTCTCCCTTGACTAGACACCGTCGTCAGACAAAAAATATGAATTAAATTATTCATCAATTCGTATTCCAAATTATATGAATTATTGTTACACAAATAAATTCGTTAATTCATTGAGAATTTCATATTATTTAGTGTATATTTGGGATAGAATTTTCAGACAGTGGTTTTTACTCAGTATTTCGTAGTGCATCGATCCATTGAAAATTATACCTGGAACTGCTTTTAAACTTCAAAAACAAGATTATATAAAAGCAGTCCAGTTTTTACTGACCGAAATTTCTATACCAAAACAAAAAGTAAGATTGTCGTTTGCATGCGCGGGCGCAGGGGACTTAAGGCTTCAGAAGCCCCACTCCCCCCACCCTCGCAACCATTGTTCTGTTAATATAACTTATTTATTATATTTTATACCTTCTGAATAGACGTCTAAGTAAGATTTTTTATTAAATATTTTATTAATCGATGCTTTAGTCGTATTGTTCAAATTTTAATAATTTATTTAACTTTTAGTTTTATAATCCTTTTGCCATATACTTTACGTTAATATTAGTTAGATGCACTAAGTATTAATGGTAATGAAATTTATGTGCTTCTGTATTTGTCTATCTTCACGTACATTCCAGTGTGCTCCTCAATTCGATCGGTTAATGTCGTGGATTTTAGGTCTAGAGTCGACTTACTTACGAATTTTAATATTGGCCGATGTATATGGCTGGCACGGGCTGATATTGGAATTTGTACCGATTAAATAAAAAAATCTTCTGACCAATTAAATATTTTTATCAATATTTGCTTATAAACGAATGTTTAAGATAATCCTAAAAATAATATAATCAAATAGTTTCGCTGCTTGGAAACGAACTGCTTGACGTCGAAGTCAGGTTATCCACATTGGGACCAGCGGAGCATGCAGGGCCTTTTATCGTATAATTGATAGAGCTCGGGTTGTATTCACGTCGTAAACGTTGTTCCGAAAACGAATACAGTTTAGAAGTGTACGCATACACTGCTTGCTTTAACTGATCTACAAAACTGGGAGCAATACGCTCTCAGAGTACGTCTGAATGAGAACAAAGCTCGTCTGCTCTGCGCCTGTCTGTAAATAATTGCAATATTTTAAACCTTTTGAGGACAAAGCATCGCATTACGCTCACCTTGAGACATTCGATTTTAAGTATCAATGAACGATAATTATATTTGCAACGATATTCTGTGTGAAGAGCGTAGTGCTATGTAGTTGTGTATTCAGTTATTGGCAAAATGGATGCCACTTTAAGACGCTATAGACCTTCATTCATTTCATTTACTTAAGTCGGTTCTAGATCAAAATAATTACTCACTTTATTGTCAAATAATCACATATTACTCCTATACATAAGTAATCCATAAGGTAATTTGTATAAATTTCTAAACATCGTTTTTGGAATGTTCATTTTCCAATGTTTGATTCAAGTTTAAATAAAAAGCGGGGTGAAGGTACCAATGTTATTTGAACTTGACCTTAAGGGAGGTCAGAGGTCAGACAATGTCGGCTTGGTCGATAGATGACCCTTGTTAGATTCCATCTTCGCTTAGTGTCAAAGAATTCTTTATGAGAAGTGCATTACTGAGGTCGCAAAATAAATATAAATCGGTGCGGATTTAAATTATGGTTATGATTTAATTTGATTTCGCGTAACATAATATTGTTTAATGAAATTCCTAATATAGACCTCTGCGCAACCAAAACATATAGCCAGGATTAAGTAACAAATATAGGTAAAGTTATACAGGTGGATTTTTGAGACGGGGCAGTAAGGACAGCAACTTTACCGTTGTAACTTCATGAAAACTTTCTTACGAGATATTCCATAATAATTGAAGACAGTCTCCGTCGAAAGTTTCCTTGTAGCTACAGCGGCTAAGGTAGCTGCCCTTGCTGCTCTATCTCAAAAATTCGCTCTATATTATATTATTTTTTAAACATTTTCAAATACACTATTACATTCATCCCACTCCATGAGAAACGATACAAGCAAGTAGCTTACATGCCATAAAACAGTTATTCCAGTTGAATAAATTGTACTGCGAGACACTGCACTCGTCAACCAGTATAATTAGTAATGCTGAATATGTAGCTTCATAATGTATACTTTATGAATATTTAAAAAACGATGTTTATAGTAAAAATCCACGACAGCACAGTTCGTAACCTAGTTATTAAAACCGGCTCCATGCCGTTGTACATACATTTATGTCATGTAATCGCTGAGCAACATGACGCGCGACATGCTGCGCCTGACCGAGAATTATGCGCGGAATAAAAGGCACGAAATATTCGGCTTTTGCAGCACGTTGGCGTTATCCCAAATGTTGCGTGTAGGCGAACAGTAAGTGTTGCGCGTCAAATGTTGCTTACTGAATACATTTATCTACTAATCGTGAATATTTACAAACGTACCCAAATTTTATTTGACGTGTTTTTTTTATATTTGTCGCGATTGCGATGTACGTTTCGTTGCCCCGCAGTAGGGGTCGCTAGATGTGTAGCAAAATGCATTTTTATGTTAATACATTTTTCTTATATGTGTTATGCTGTTTCATTTACATCCTGAAGTTTTAAGTGGCAAAGCTCACTTTAACAGATAAGTTTGGTGGCAAAACCGACCGTGAGTATCAATTAAGCTGTTATTGAGCCTTTCAATAAGAATTTCAAAGATGCGAAAATTATTAAAATTATTACCATACCTATAGGTTTACCATTTGAATGGACTACAGAGGCGTAGGTCATGAGTCCAATCTCATCCCCAGCACACGGAGCTATACGTTATTAAAAATCAATACGTATTTGTTATTATAAGTCCTAGATGTTTTTATTAACATTTTCAGGAAATCTGAGATGCTAACCCGCTTCACTGGAGTGTGATGAAAGAACTTAACTCATTAGTAAAGGTTTAGTATTCGTAAATAAATACCTGGATTTATCAGGGTTACCTATTGTTTTTGCCCGATATCATGCTTCCCACCCTGTCACATCATGGGATTAAAAGAAGTGCGCTAGTTGCGCTGCTGAAAATGCGCAAGCATTTTTTTTTTATGTTTAAGACGACTGAAAAGAGAGACGAAATCACTTGAGTACTGGTGGTAGGTCTCCACCTGTCTGGTCTGGGTGGGTACCACCGCAATGTCTATTTCTACCGCCAAGCAACAGTGTGCATGCACTGTTGTGTTTCGGTTTGAAGGACATTGTAGCCAATATAACTACTGGACATAATGAGACTTAACATCTTGTCTCAGGATGACGAGCGCAGTGGAATGCCACTCAGTACTTTGCAAGTCAAGGTGATTGATGGTGCTGCTACTGTTTATGGGTGGTCGTATCGCGTACCATCAGGCGAACGGCATGCTCGTCTCGTCATTCAATGCAATAAAAAAAAAAAAAAAAAAACTTGGTCGATAATAAAGCGCTACAAAAAAACTGTTTAAAAACAGCAACAGCATCGTGCATAAATAACTATCTGCCTCGGTGGCGTAGTTGTAATGCGTACGCGTTACGAGTACGATTTGCGCGCTGAGGTCCTGGTTTGGAATCCCGGGTCGTGCCAAAAAAAATGTTACTGGGCTTTTTCATCCCAAAAAAATTACTCAGTTGCAGCTCGGAGTCAGGAAGCTGGCGGTGTGATACCCCCATGTCTCGGAAAGCACGTAAAGCCGTTGGTCCTGCGCCTGATGTCTCCCGGTCATGTCGGATTTCCGTCTCACCGGACTATGAGAGTGAAGGAATAAAGAGTGCAATTGTGTATTGCGCACACACTTGTCAACTATAATATCTCCTGCGTACCTGACTGATCTCTGTTGAGATTGGCCGCTTTGGCCAAAATCGGCTAGGAATTATTATTATGTTGAATCTTTCCTGCGGGAAATCACGGCACCAAGACCGGTGCTTTTGGAAGGCTTGCGTTGGGATATGGATCCAACACGTAGAGGTCCCTTAAAGATACATTACTCTAGTTGGGATGTGTACATCTTGCAGGTACTCTTTCTGTGTGTACTTATAGAGGAAACACAGCCAAAGACAGCGCCCGCAAAGTGTAAGGACTATTGCAAAGAAGATGGGAACTATACCGGGTCTATGGATAGGATCTAGCTGGACTGGTTGCTGGGCTATTGATTGAGACTACGGGACGCCGGCCAAGTAAAATGTCTCAATCTTTTATATTCAAGGCAGACGGTGACTTGCCGCTCACTAGATGGGCATCCCAAAAGCGGCGTATGCCCAGGACGCAACATCGAAGCGGGTGGCTATAGGGTGTAGAGAGGTGTGCACCGATTTCACCACCGCGGGTCGCTGACGCGTCCCGGAGCGGGTTTCCCCGCTATTACGCAGATTGAACACTTCCACCCTGGAGTTCAGATTTTTAGCTCTTGTGACTTCCACTCCTAGCCGGCCAGTTAAGGTAAACCAAAGGTCAGTGAGTCTCATTTAGCCCCCACAGAATCGGGGTACGCGGTGTCGCCACTCACCGTCGGCCCGCCACAAAGGCGCCCCTGCGGGCTTATTATTATTAAATAACTATCTACAAAGATCCTGCGATATTCGACTGCATAAACTGCAATGATATCCCTGAAATATGAATTAAGCATTATTATTGAAGTCTACAAAACAATTATACAGGCCAGTGTCCTTCAAACCAGAATAATATATTTCTTTATAAAGACTTATAAACTAAACTGGCTGCTCTACTAATGCGTCACCGCCCCATTTAAATTTAGATGTAAGTATTAAATCAAATCAGATCAATTTATTGCACTCCACAATTGTTAAATAGGTTTACAAATTAAGTCTGTTTTTATGTCGTAGATTTCTTGAAGGGTCATGTATTGTGCATACGTGACAAATGAGATACACCTCAGAGTAGATGCAGTAGGAGGCCGACCGGTATTTAATATACAATGCATATTTATAAATAGCTCAGTAGGGGTAGATTTTTCAACTACAAAGATGATGAAAAATTTAGTTCAATTTTTTCACATCGTAGGTGTGCCAGCAAACTGCTTAATGGTACGGCAAATGTACGAATTTCCGAACCTTTTGGTACGGGCCGGGATGAAGGAGACCACGAAGCTATGGTTCCGTAAGCCAGCACGCGTGGTTCTGCTGAGGAAAGGGGAGGATGGGATAAGGTTAAACAATTCTTTAGAGCACTCACCATGATACAGATGATAGAACACACTGAGCGAGGCAATGTCCCAACGCAACTGGAATGGTTCCAGGTTTTTTTGACGTCTGTTATCTGCATGGCAATGAATGTGCTTAGACTTGAACTCGACTTGCTAAACTTAAATTGAAGATTTGCCTTCATAATTACGAAGTTATCCCATAACGCACATAAAAATAAAAAAATCAAATTGAGCACCTTCTCCGTTTCTGTAGTAGGTTAAAAAAATCTTCTAATTTTATTCTTATGTATATAGTATAATTTATCTTACTTATATTATAAATGCGAAAGTTTGTGAAAATCTTTGGATGTTTTTTAGAAGTAAACGTAGAAACAACTAAACGGATTTGGATGAAATTTCGCAAATGGGTAGATCATGTCCCGGATTAACACATAAGCAAATTTTTGTTCCGGTAATTTGCTCCCATGCTAAATAATACATAGACATATATTGTATGAACTATGAACGATGGTTTTTTCTATAGAAAATTTTTCAGGTATTATACGCGCACGTGTCGGTTGCCCAACGTTGCACGTTCAAAAATTGCGGAACGCACTCCGATAGTGCTTTGGCAGGGAACAACTGGTAGCGGCACAGCCAGCCCTTTATACTTTCGGGCTCGACCAAACTTTAGCGCGATCTAAAACTCCACAGGCGGCATCTATTGGCGACATTGGAAGCAAGGAAAATCTGCTTTAAAATGGAAAAATGCTAACAGTTTCTTTTACAGACTGATAAATTATCTAAAAAAATATATATTATATATATATATTAGTATTTCGTAAAATAATAAAGTTAAATGAGTCAAAGGTCTGTAATAAAAGATTTTAGAACATAAAAATTGCCATGTGGAACGATTATTCTCGATCGTCTTTTGTTTTAAATTAATTAAAATTCAAAAACCATTCGTCAATTCTTTATGTAACTTTAGTTTTATTCTTCTGGGTATTGCAAACTGGGAGTAGGTATTAATAATAATCTGACTATAAAGTGTATAAATATAATACGTTGTAAGTAAAGGTAAATTAAAATATCTAGCGTGGAATGATTATTTGTTTTATTTTATTCGTAAAAAAATATTTATTTACCTTGCATTCATTGCAAGGTTGATAGTTCGGTTGGTGAAACTAATTCGAGTAATTCCACTTTTCTACTCGTGCTGTTACACGTCATGAACATTGCTGGTGATTCTTGTATAATGTACGCAATACAAATTATATTACTAACATAATATATAACGATTAGCAAAGAGTATGAAAAAATAAAGACAAAGTATGAAATTATATAAAGATATATAAACGACAAATAAGGTTTGTAGGTGCGACCGTAATGTCTATTTTTGCCGGCAAGTAACATTGTGGAGATGCTGTTGTGTTTCGATTTTTAACTCGTGTTTTATAATTTGATTGTTTATATGTTATATATTGTTTTTTTTTTTTTTTGACATTAGTAATAATTGAATTTATATTGTTACTTGCAATTTGTAAAATATATATATATAAAAAATATAACAATAAAAGACCTACGCTGAGTTTCTTGGTGCTTCTTCTCAGGTCAGTGGGCTTTTCCGAAGCACTGGTAGAATCCTTTAGATGATAAAATATTGTAAAAAAATGACGTGTAAAAGTGCCCTTAGGGGCCTAATTACTGAATAAACGATTTGAATTTGAATTTGAATTAACCCCCGTCAGAAGAAAAGTGGTATTATAAGTTTAGGGTGTGTATCTGTGTATCTGTATGTCTGTCTGTGTAGCACTCAAACGAATGGCTTATTAGCTATAAGCTAATTTCCTTATATAAATGGACACCGGTGTCCACCGCGGGCGTCCAAGGATTAAAAGCTGGTGTGATCGAGATGGGTCTTAGCTATAATTTATGAAGATCTGTTCCGGCGTTTGAAGATTATTAACTCATTTCCAACTTTCACATGTCCGATTTATTTTAAATTTGGTTTATAGGACATTTTGGGCAGTGTAACTACTATAGAACTTCAAACACCCTCTCTAACTACATGTCATTTCTATTTTACCACCTTTAAGGTAAGTATTTGAAAAAATAATGCTAAATGCTGCTGTTTTTGATTTTACATGATAGGCAATTCGGTTTTACTAAGGGTAGGTCCACGCAAGATGCTGGACGTATATTAGTTAAGGCTGTGTTGGATGCGTGGGAGGGATCCCAGGGGTTATCTGTGATCTTTCCAAGACATTCGATTGCGTCGATCACAGTACCCTTATTCTCAAGCTTCACCATTATGGTATTATTGGTAATAGGGCTTTAACTAATATCTTCATAATTAACCTTTCCTCTCACATTGTCACTGTCGTAGATCGTAATCCGGTGCGAAGGTCGTGGTTATGTCTCGTGCTCCTGCCGGGCCGAGAGTCTTGGCTTAACCGCCCGGATCGCGAAGGAAAAAGCCTCTATAAAAATTAACCCCGAATCCTAAGCGGCGGCGCACCGCGAGGGGATGCATGGCCGATGGGTGGTTTCGTTTCGAGTGCGACTCCCGCCAGAGTACCGCCAGAAACTTTGTGCGGGTTACGCTAGGCTTACCCAGGTACATGGGGCACTGCCTGGGTGGACCTTTATTTCCCCCACACTCCTGGAAATCTGCATGGATTTTACTAACTTTCAAAAACCAAGCATATTGACGAGATAGCCTACTTCACTGTCGGCTGGAGAGGCCAATTTAGAAGGGCGCAAGCTTGAAAATGAAGAAACAGAGAAAGAGAGCGCGGCTGAAAAGCCTACGGAGGGCGTGGCCGAGACTACCCAGCCTATTGTCAACCCGGGTCTTGACTCGGACTTTAGCGAGCGTGTATCATCTCTCGACCATCGGCGACAACTTCTCGCTTGTGCCAAAAGTGGTATCTATGGTCGAGAATGAGAATGAGTTGTATTTAGAGGATTTAATTCCATAAGTCAATTAAATCTTCTAAGTACAACTCACTTTGGCTCTCAACTATTGATATGTTTGAAAGCCTTCTTAACTTAGAAGATTGATACAATTCTGCTCCTAACAAGAGTCTATACAAAGCCAGTTGGGGATTAATTAACGACATTGTAAAATCTTTGGTCCCAGCTCGAATCCTTGCCAAGCGGTTAAATCAAGATCAACTAACATTTACAGATTTTTATTCTGTATGGATGAAATGTGCTATAGGGGCTAAAAAAATCTTAACATCTCTGGCAATTACCATGAAAGCTGGGTAGCAAAGCTTATTAAACTAAAAATCATTGCTCATGGCTATGTGAAATCTATAATCTATCTACCTGGATGAACATGTAAATAAAGTTCTTTCACCGGCCGAAATAGCAATACAGCATCTAAAGGAATTGTGGACATATACAAAGCGTTTGCATAAGTGATATGGAGGAGTCAGGAGACCAACATAAATGAATCTACAAGACGAAAACGACTTAGATGCGGAGAGAAAATGTGTTATTCATGATGAAATTAAAGCTATGTTGTTCATCATTATAAAACAAAGATCAATTCAAAGTAATGTAAATTAAGACATTGAAAGTTTTCTAAGAGCATTGTCATAGGAACCTCGTATTCGATCCTAAGAAAACATTATAATATTAGAATATTAGGAGAGCTAAAAACATTTTCGTGTCACGTATGGCACGAATTGCCCAATTAATTGGGCGTATAGTAATCGTATTACTAGCAAAAATAGTGTAAGCAGTTTCTGCTACGCAAGTGAGCGTGGGATAAAAATATTTTCGTCACTAAGTTTTATCCCGGAACGATACTGATACAACCTAACGATATCATAAGCCCCCCGAGGCAATTCTTGTGCGCTGGGTCTTCACACCCAATGCACGCCCATGCGAGGGGGGACATTAGTTGCGGGCCGAGGCACACAGTCAGTGTGTATACCTCTTGGTTGTAAATCACATTGAGGCCTAAAAGGAACATTTCCTGGCACCCTCTCTTTCCGCCCATCCTGGGAACCTTCCTCCCTTCCCCCACCTTCCCTTCCATATTCCTCCTCCACTCCCCTCCCAGGCCCCTGCAGTCGCTAAGCCGGGGGACTCCAGTATCTCATTCGCAGGTTTCCACCGGTGATGACTGCAGGGTCGCATACCCAAAAAAAAACTATATCATGATATAATATTAAAGTTAAAAAAATAATCATCTTGTAACCTTTTTATTTCATTCGGTAACTTAAATCTTAAAAATAACAAAAGTTCTTTGATACTTTCACCGTTATTTATAGCTGCTTTCGATCCGTGCCTTTAGACGATCTTCACAAGAGTCGACTCCTGCGAGGGTTGCGACTGCACGCACATACCCACTCCGCAAACTTAAAAAAAACGAAGAGTGTAAGAGTGCGGGGGTTTAGTTAGTAGGACGGCTGAGACCGATATAGCCAATTAAAAAGATAAGTTGTGTGATAGATTAGCAAAATAAATAGAAAAATAAGAGGTTATTAAATCAACTATTAATATGCATAATATAAAATATACACTATCGCTGATCATATTGGCAATTATTAAATATGCTTTTTCAACAAGTTATTAAAATAATTTATTATAGTTACCATAACCACCACATAAACCATACCATATAATACTCATAGTACCGTCAATACAATGCTTTGCCTTAATCAATAATAATTAACTGGAATCTATCTCATCCACTAATACTATAAGCATTGATCATTAGAATTTTAGAGAGAATCTATACACTGAGGTAAACCGGATCAAACATTCCGGATTGATTTCACTGTGGGAACTATGAATTCGTAACACATATCTCCTGATTGATTATCTCTGATACCCTATTGATTCATCATAAATAATATGAGCGGAGTAAAGCAAACAATGCGTCATAACATCCGCCCGCGAGAAATAACTTTCAAAAAATTGAAATAAAAATGTAGCCTGTAAGGCTTGAAGTTTAAATTTACTCTGTACCAAATTTCTTCAAAATCAGTTTAGTGGTTCAGCCTTAATATCATTGAAATTTAAACGACAACATGGCTTTGAAATAGTGTTGAATATTCATAATTTTACGGCAGTTGCACTCTTCGGGGTAGCTCGTTGATGTCTAATAGTTGTGAAAATAAACCTGTATTTTCCGACAGAGTCCATTTCCGTTTCGGAAATGAAAGGTTGAGGAAAATACACATTTAACATTTGTCATAAAAACACAGGTTTTTCAATATAACTCAATGGCTAAACAGGATATTGATTATAATAATTCATTCGTTCGAAAACGAAGAAATAGCAAATTAAACTTTTTTTTATGTAAGTGCCTATTATTGTTAATAAGTTATATCCCTGTAAATTATGATTTTATTGGACCCTTTAAAGTCTTTCAGCGAGCTGTGGAATAATTGATAAATTTTACTTGCAAAATGCAAAACGTCCTTCTAACGTAAATAAACGTCAAATAAAACAACTAACAAAAATCTTCTTTTTAACTAGACTATCCGGCCATAAATTGGTTGCTACTCTATTGGTTCAATAAGTATGTCAGGTTACAACATTAAAACGGCACCACTGAAGATCAGCGCTGACTTTACTGCTAGCATATGCTGAGTTGGAGCACTTTTGTAGCAAACTAGTTTTAAGTACTTTTTGTTTGTTTTATATGTACGTGCATTGCGTTTGTTACAAATAAATTATTTCTGTCTTTCTTTCATGAAACTAGTTCACTAATTATCTAAGTCGCGCCCGGACTATGACATATTATACTATCGAGTCTTTTTTTTAATGGTCATTATTGTAACTAAATACGCAAATATACCATAAATACTTAATAATTACTAAAGAAAAGAGCGCTCTAGTTAAAATTGTAAAATCTCGGTTACTTTTCTTCTAGTAATCGTTTTAATGTAATATCCGAATCACATAGCTTTTTATAAACGTAGGAGGTGTTAAAATGGTTATTTAGAATTGTTAATTTAGCACTAAGTTAAATGATTAATGCCAGTTACAATAATCCACGACTAAGTGGCAATGTTTTTTTTTTTTTTTGTTTCGCGGAGAAACTGACTTATTACTACCGCCCAGCCTTCAAGGGGGGCGACTGAGCGGTTATGTTGGGTTCACCGTGCCTTACGACCCGGCGTTGAGCCGCCCGGAGAGATGTAACCATCGGGCGACCGCCAGGCCGAGTCCCTACCTATGTACAACGTACGGCATACCAACCAAAACTCCGCGGTGGCCATCTTCGGCGCATTAGGGACGGCTGCGGGCTTCCTCTGACGGATTCGGAGTGGCAATGTCTGCGTAAACACATGTACCTATAGGAAAAGAGTACTACTATGAAACTGATAGTTGGCAACAACTAAGGGAGGTCGGCTACGGCGCAGTGATTCTGTCGCGCGTTTCGTTAACGCACTTCTGTATCACTCTATTGTACGTTACCGCCTGGACACAGCGTCGCGCGATGCGAATTGTGACACGGATTGCGACGCGAATAGCGGCGCGACGAGCGACGCGCGGCGAAAACAAATGTAGGAAATTGTATGAAGTAGGCCACAGCTACCGGCGACGCGAATTGCGGCGAGACTTGCGACGCGGCGAGACTCGAGCGAATCGCTCCTGCGATGGGCGGCGCGGCGAGCGAGTGAAACAAATGTACTAGCGAGTACCGAGGTGGGCACAGCTCAGAGCGGCGCGCGCGGCGGCGTCGGTGGACGCACTCAGCATCGCGCGACCGAAATAAAACATTTTGCTTTAGTCGCGCGACCGCGGTGAATTCATAATGGATATTAAACATTTTATAAGAGAAATACTTACCATACCTGCTAAACATACGCAAATTAAATTCAGGAACGTTATAAAAAATATATGGGACGAAATAAAACACGTATTTCCTGGTAGTAGTATCTCGTTTTATGGTTGACTAGATGTACACCTAATCATGATTCAATTATATCTTGACCAAAGGGCACTTGTTTTAAGGAAATTATAAATAAATTCTGAATACGTCCACCGCTTACGCCGCCGCGGTCGCAGCTAATCGAGCTGTGGCATACCATCGCTCATCGCGTCGCCCGTCGCGTCGCCATTCGCGTCGCAATTCGCATCGCACGTGGCTGTAGCCAGGCCGTTTTTTTTTTTTTTTTTTTTATAATGGCATTTGTATTCACATTTTGCCAATGTCAAGTTTGGTTTGTATATTTTATTATCTGCAGTATGTCGAAGTAAAGCAGTGGCTACCTTACCAAGACTTTATCGAGGAGTTTTGGCGGCAACAGAAAAAACACTTGATTAGCACAATTATTTCAATTCACTTCATTTGAGCTCTTTAATAGAACTATATTGGATAATATACCACCATAATTATGCAATAAATAATAATAATAATAATAAACCTTTATTTTTTCCAACAACCTTAGGTACAATTTTTTTTTTTTCTTAAATCTACGTACATGGATTTATTTTGTTATTGGAACCCCACACTGGGTATAGGCCTCCTCCAGCTTACTCCATGTTTCCCTATTTTTGGCTTTCTTTCTCCAGTCTTTTCCTGCTGTTATATCGTCAATCCATCTGCTCCTTGGGCGACCTCTTCTTCTTTTGCCTGTTGGTCCTTGCCATGTTGTTATTTCTAGCGTCCACCTGTGATCCGTGTATCTAGCTAGATGTCCTGCCCAACGCCACTTTTGTGTAAGAGCGTACTTGAGAGCATCTATTAAGTTTTTCTGCTTTCTGATGTGATCGCTCTTTATCTTTTGAATTTTTCTTATTTTCATTATACTTCTTTCCATCGCTTTCTGGCACGTAGCAAGTTTTGTTTTTATTTTGTTATTATATGACCATGTCTGGCAGCCGTATGTGAGAGTCGGTAGTATACAGGTATCCATAACAGTCTTTTTCAGATAGAGGGGGAAAGAGCCTTTTAGAATCTCTTTTAAACACCAGAACTTTTTCCAGCTCATATTCACCCAGCGTTCGACTTCTTCTTCTATGTTGTTGTCTCTAAATGATATTAGTTTGCCGAGATATAATTAACTGTTGACATACTCCAAGGGTTTGCCATATAAGCTGATTTTATTGTTATTGCTGTTTGTCATTACCTTGGTTTTTTCTTGGAAATTATGCAATATAACACTAAATATCACCAAAATAATGTATTAAAACAAGAGCACCTCATGACACTTCCAAGTTCCCGCCAAAACTCAGCCAGGCCGTTAGTCGCGCATGCAACGCGCGTCGGAATCGATACAAACACGCGACTGCATCACTATTGTATCGATACAAACATGCGACTTGCAACAGTGGCGTTCACAGTGATATAAGGCGACTAACTTTCTGAAAACTGAATACACATTCTGACATTCTGTCTACACGCCTTAACTGAGGACCGTTTTTTTAGCTCTCCACCCTGTTAACCAAAACGGCATGTTACCTAACGAATTTGATGAATCGGCGACTTTTTGTCGCTCCCGAGATGTACATACTAAACAATAAAATTGAAAACATAATACTTTGCAAGACTACAATACAAATTAGGTATTGTTCCTGCAGAATCTGTGACGGTTGCTCACTTTACACTGATGCTGTCGTAGTTGCGTCGCGACAGCTGCGCGTTTGCATCGCATCTGTATCGCTGCTGAAGCGCGACAGCATCGCAATTGTAGCGATGCAGAATCGAGGACGTGGCTACAAGTGGACAGCCAGCAAAAGCTTCGCGGCGGTTTTGCACTAAAAGTCCCCGTGAATGACTATAAGGCTTATCGGGCAATAGTGACGTAACATAAGATATATTTAATGACTATTGAATTATGTATATTACCATTCTTTATATTGATCAAGAAAAAAAAAAAAATCCTAACCTAAAATATGGGCTTTCAATTTCTTGACTTCGTCACGTATATTATTTAAAATGCTGTAATAAATTTATTATGTGGTATAATAATAATTATATAAAATTTATTTAGCGCCACCTATCGCAGTCTTAAAAAAACTACATGCAATACGAAAAATATTTTATAGATGGCGCTATATGAAGTTTGTTATTTGAAGTCAACTATTATTACGATACCCTTTATTCAGAGATTAATAGTGTAAAAACAATTTAAATAAGTGCATCTGAATAATTTTTAATTATGGATAGTTTTAAACAAATATCGCATTGCTAAAGTATGCTTGGTGTTTCAAAAAAGGGGCGCCATCTCTATTACTTCATGTGAACTAAAATAAATGTATTTGTCTTTATTGTAATGGCTTAGTGAAATGCTATAATATGCATACTCCGTTTGATAGATGGCTCTGTTCTGGAAACAAATTTTATACCAAATGAAAAGATTAGATAGTCCCACGAATGATAAGACAGCTATAGAAAATGTAATCTTGTTCCTACTATAACGCTTGAGAAACCAGAATACAACACTAATATTACTTGATGCCTTGTAAAAAACATAACTGGAAGTGGTTACTTTATATTTCAGGCATCGGCCTAGTTCTGACAATAATATAATGAAAAAACAAAATATTTAACAAAAACAAAATACCCGACTGCGTCAATATCTGCCATCTTTATTAAATTTATTGAAGAACTGAAAAGATAGAAACAAGATTTTAATTTGAATATTTTAGTTTGGTTTTGAATAATCTTAGTGAACACTGTCAGTTCACAAACGCAGTCGGAAGCATCTGCTCACTTCGAGATTTTGTTGCCTGGTCTATATCACCAACCAAATTATGAGCAGTGAGCGTGTTATGCCTCCGACAGCGTTTGTGAACACTGGCAACTAAGATTATTCAAAGCCAAAATAAAATATTCAAATTAAAATCTTGTTTCTATCTGTTCAGTTCTTGAAGTGAAGTGCGATGTTATTTATTAGCATTTCCTATTCCAAATTCCAATAAAACATATAAGTTACTAGACTTCTGCTCGCGCCTTCATCCGCGTGAAAAACTATTTCCGGGATAAAAATATTTTCCTGGGATAAAAAGTAGCCTATGTGTTAATCCAGGACATGATCTACCCGTGTGCCAAATTTCATCGAAATCCGTTCAGTAGTTTTTGAGTTTATTCGTTACAAACATACTTACATACAAAACTTTCCTCTTTATAATATTAGTATAGTATATATATATATATATATATATATATATATATATATATTCGTAATCACCGTTAAAAAAATTATATTTTGATACCACACTCGATGTATTTTGACAACATTTTTTTTAGATTACTTTTTGCCGCCACTCACATAAAAATACGACAAGCTGTTTAGGCTGTAGGGCGTGCCAAAGAAATATACATACATACATACACTCGAAAAACATAGCCCTCCTTTTTTCGCAGTCGGGTAATAAAAAAGCGAGTGATTTATCATTATAAGCAGTGAAACGAGACAATCAGTTGCGGTGTAGCATGGGTTGGCACGCGGGGCGGTTCTGCATCTAGCACCCAAAACGATTTTTGGCGTGCGATCGGCTCGCGCCACCTTGGGCCTTACGCCCGGGCACCACGCACACCTGGCATCTCCGGGTAAAGACGGCCCTGACACGAAAAATAATGTCCTGTCAATTTTCTTTGGCCATACAAGTGAGTTAAAGTTGCCACCCCCTAGTGCCTGCTACCCGGGGCGGACCGCCCCAACCGCTCCACCTTTACACCGCTAGTGGAGACAGTATACGACGGATATTTTACTAATGATAGTTTAACTCCCTATCTACATAGAAGATATAAAAATAGGTTTTAAAATAGTTCTAAAATATTTTTTTAAGCGGCTTGGCTATGCTAACATTGCCGCGAGCGACGGCAACCACTAACCACTTACCATCAGGTGGGCCGTTAGTTCTTCAATAAAGCAGAAAGAAGGCAATAAAAAAACATGGTTTTTACTAGCCTGATAG
The DNA here is from genome assembly GCA_947568825.1 of Sphinx pinastri. NCBI lineage: Eukaryota > Metazoa > Arthropoda > Insecta > Lepidoptera > Sphingidae > Sphinx > Sphinx pinastri. The sequence continues at coordinate 1,363,374 of OX387614.1, read as the reverse complement.
GTATGAAAAGGCTTCACCAGGTATCCAATTTCTTATAGCTATATCAGACCGATTAAACGAACTGTAGTCTATCGAATAAGTTTAAATATTCCTCGGATTGATAACGCAATATTCAAATATACGAGGAAATCATATCTATAACTAAGAGCTGGACATGTTAAATGTTGCATGTTGAGTTAAATTGTTATGTTTCTATATATATAATTAGATATATAGTCAGTTTCTTTATGAACTGTGAAGCAGCTAACGTAAAAACCACAAGAGATGCATCTACAAAAACAACATCACTCAAGCAAATATAACATTAATGTAGTTACTGATATGGCTAGCAAATTAAATTAATTCGACATGTTGTTGTTCTGGAAAATAATTCACGCATCGTGTAAAATATAGTTAAATATAATTCTCATAGCTGGCATGAGATATACTTTAAAGGGAGCCTGTGTGACATTCAATGCAGGTCGTACTTAGATACCATGTCTTTAGGGCATAAAGGAGATGTCCGCTTTTTGTATGGGTGCTGGGCCTCAAAATCTAAGCAGGCTCAAACTTAATGGATATTAAAGGGGTAAAAATATGGATCTTGGATCCATTTAAAAAATATTTTTAGTCCCCTCCATTTATGGGTAACTTTTTTAAAAACGTTCATATAAAGTGTAGTTTTTTAAGCAAAATAAAATTACATTAATCTGAAAATCGGAGGACTTTAAAATTATACAATTTATAGCGAAGTCCTAGTTTTTGTAGTTTTATCCAAATATATACAAAGTATCTTGGTTAGTATTTTAGGCCCGTTTTTGGACGTGTTCTTTGCTTCAAAGTAGCTCTTTCATAAGACGAATACTTATTTTTTACCGTTTTTTTTCCATCAGAATCCTACTCCAAAGGTCGACAAAACAGACATTTTGAGCATGTTGCAGAATAGAATTGATTCAGTTTTATCCGACCGCCTAACCCCAATATACTCCGAGATATCGAGAAGCAAATCGTGTTGAAAGTTGAAATCCACATACAGTGTTGTGTTAATGAAAACTCAGAACCTCGTGATCCATAACCCATATGCTGCAATTAGACCAAGGAAGGATTAACATTATATAATTGTAATTTTCATTAAAAAAAAAATCCGCGAGTGATCCAAGCTGTCCGCTCTTTCCAGAGGTAATTCCCGCCAAATCCGAAGATATCTCAGCGCATTCGGAGCACGTACGAAAACCTCTCGTTATAGGTCATACAGAGTATTACTTGCGCATTGATTTGTGGATATAATGTGCAGTCTTCTTAGAGATCAAGTCTTGATTATCATAATTCATAGGAGTATAATAAGTTCAAACCTAGAATTCGAGCATTCATTACAGTTTTAGTGACGATATCACCATTGCATTTATTATATTATTTATTGTTGGCACGAGCAATCCGCTTGCTTCACTGCAGTACCACACCATACTATGCATTACAATTTACAAAGTATACATAAATCTGTCATAAGTCCTGTGATGTGGTTTTGATTATGAAAGGACGAATTTAGAGTATTTTTTTTTCTTACGTATACTTTTGCGGCCGTCACACCCGCTACTGCAACTCCTGTAAGCCATGATCAGCAGTGCCACTTATTATGACACCGATCGAAGCTCGACGAGTCGCAGGGAACACTAGTCTGTCTTTAACCCGCAACGAAATCAAAGAAAAACAGAGATATGGAGGAGTTAGAAATATTAGATTGAAATTAGATAAAAAAAAATTACATAGTTTGCCGTAACAACTAACTAACTAATCATGGCAATATACCACCAAAGGCTCACGAAACAATGACTTAATTAACAGCACCCATGAATTTTTAAGTCCGTAACCGTCTTTAATTTTGAATTATATTCACACCAACCTAATCATAGATATCATGATTTTATAGTCTATTCACTCCATGCCACATTGGGTGAGTTTAAAATTCATTATCAGCCACATGTAGTCCACTGCTGAACCTCCCCTAAAGATTTCCAGACAGACCTGTTGAAAGCGGCCTACATCTAGCGTGTCCCTGCGACCTTTATTACTGCCCTTGCCGGTACGTCAATAAGTGGCCTCCACTCGAGTATAACATTATCTCCATTAAATGAGAGATTTCACTCAGTAGGATAAACTACATACATGCTACTATCTGCAATAAATTAGGTTCCTAAAATAAATCTAACTAGACTGAGTTGTAATTCTACTTAACCGACCTATTCTATTACCTCAACTTTGAAATCATAATTTCAGTTAAACTCTTATAATAAACTTATCACAGTTTAACTTGATGGCTTCCGATTACCAAACTTAACTACTTGGAACAAGTAACTCGCCCAAGTCGTAAACAATATTAAACCATCACTTTGAAATCGGTTAACTATGCATGGATTATGTTTAACTAAAGTTGTTTGATGTTTGAAACTAATAACACAGAATATTGAATAGAACTACGTACTAGTAGATCTAATGCGAGGATGGGCACTTTATCGTGTCAAACAACGATGCGTATTCATTATTATTTGTACCAAACACGGCACAAACCAGTACCCCAAACACAAGTTGACGCACTATCTTATAGTTAACGTAATGGTTTCGTTTAAGTAAATTTTTGTATGGATTATTGAACAGCGCCCCATTGAGTTGGAACTAAAATACGGCAGCATGAGCTTTGCGTTCGCGTAAACTTCGAATAGTAAACGTGTAACCATGGTAACGTATAGGAATTGACATTACGAACATTGATGTATTAAAGAACCCAGTATGAACATTGATGTATTAAAAAACCGCAATGAGTATGAACCTGTTTTTTTGACGTATAGTTTTGTGAAACAAATACGTAAACGCTAACTTATTTGACACGAATACTATACGATACGCGTAAATTCCTGCTAGGGATAATAGACCAGTGGGCTTAGAATGTGACACAAAGACGTAACTCGTAAGTCGACGTCGTTTAATTTTGATGTTTATGATTGATCGAGAGACCAATACGTCAGTCACGTGTTTATCTCTCAACCAATCCCAATAAGACGAAACGGAGTCGTGACGTGTTTTTTTGGCACATGCTAAGCCCACTGGGCTGAAGCTTTTGAAAATGTTACAAGTGAAAAAAATATAGTACGATGAAACCCATTGGAAAAGGAAGAGAATATAACAAAAATGATAGGAAAAATAATTTATGGGCGATCTGAGGTCGGGAAGTGGAAGGGGGTGAGATTTTTAGGGTAAAAAACAGCACATCTCGATTTCCTGCAAAACTAAAAGTCCTATGGAAAAAATTAAACCGCGTTTCTCCCCGCGAAGAAAGAAAATAAAAAAATTAAATAAGAATGGCAAACTGGTAGGTTAAAAAAAGATCTACAACCTCATCAATCCACTTGTAATTTGTCTGTAATTCAAACAATCCCATTGATTTCGCTCCTTAGACAAACAAAAACAATTCCAGGAATCTATATTAATATTATAAAGCTGAAGAGTTTGTTTGTTTGTATGAACGCGCTACTCTCAGGAACTACTGAACCGATTTTGAAAATTCTTTCACTAATAGGAAGCTACATTATTCCTGAGTGCTATAGGCTACTTTTTATCCCGGGAAAATATTTTTATCCCGGAAAACCTGTTTTTTTCACGCGGACGACGCCCCGAGCAATACTAGTATAAAATATAGCTTCATATTACCTGAGCTTTTATTCTATGCCAACAAAGACACTTCAAGTCAACTCTCGATATCAATTCGAGTAGACGGGAGGGGGAGGTGCGAGGAAAAAGGAGGACTTGTTTTATCTCAGTGAAAACATTTAATGTTCAAATATTGGCATTCGTTTACACACAGTTAACGGGGTACGATAAATAAAGAAATAAACAAACAGAAAATATGTGGAATCGAAAACTTATGAAGATACAAGAACTCTTGAGACAGGGCGAAAAAGTAAATTTATATCTGAACAAACTAAACACTTCAAACGATCCGTTTAAAAATAGTTTTTACTTCCATAGCTTTGGAAAAAAATATATACTGGCTTTTGTTCACGGCTTGGCCTGTGTATTTTCTCTCTCGGAAGCAACGGTCCACTGCGCCTTTTTCGGGACAAAAGACAGCCTATAATGGGGTTTTAAATACATCAATGCTATAATGACATATTAATGTATTGTTAAGGTCTATGTTTTGTGTACCAATGTAACAAATATCCAAATCCGTTTAACGGTTTCTACATTTACTGGTACAAATATTAAAACATCCAAACACAATATCTTTTATACACTTGCCTGTATAATATTAAGTTTCATCAGAATCGCAAAGTATGATAAATTTTAAATAACATCAAATACAACGTTGATGCAAGAGATGGGCATTAAATTAAACCAATAGATTATACGTGCTCAGCATTAATTCCAAATAGTACAAAATAGATAGAGTGAAAAATAAAAATAATTATTTTTCCTAACAACTTAAATAGTTCGACAATCAAAGTGTTATGCAAACATCATTTATTTATAAATATTTTCAGTGATTTGCGTAACAGCACGGGAACGTCGCATAATTGTTTTTGAGTTTTTAACATGAGTCTTCGTCACGGCAACGGCGATCGGGCGCTGTGCGCGCCTCTAGTAATAGATTATACTATGGCTAAACTACTAATTCTATGTTTGTTTTTTTTTTGTGTAGGTTCCGATAATTATATATAGTATACTGTATACGTAGTTTAATTTACAGCCTATCTGTTGTATAAACATTATATAATAACACGAACATTTTAAATTTTCATAACTTTGTACGAAGTAGTTTCTGTTTTCTGTTTCATATTATAAATTACACAACTGCCACGTTTCTGTTGTTTGGAAATATATAACCGAAGAATAGTAAAGTAATCAAAAGCCGAAAATTAGTTTTCAATTTCAATTTATTAAACATAGAGCCTACATGTAAATGCTAGAGTGTTGTTTGGTTTATTTATCTTTCACGCGGTAAAGTATATTCACGATTTTTAATTATTTATTGCCCTTACATCAATTCGAAAAAAATATTTCTACATTGAGAAAGAGAGCTATTAACCTTTATCAACGAAAGGAGAAAAAAAATCAATAAAGAATACTGTCTTAACATATCTGGTTCAGTTATGCCGAATACAATAGATTGGTTTTATTCTATGAATAAGGTGAATCATTTTCATCAGGCTGACTGTAACGTATTACCTTACTGTGACTATATTGTTACTCTGTTTATTTGGCGCGTGGTGAGCGCAGTCGACTCCGCGTGACAGAGAGCAGTAAACTGAACTTCTATATTAGTTTAGAGAGAATTTTAGATGTGTATTTATTTGAAATGTCTGGCAAGTAACCGTTTTGATATTTTATTGTTATTTTTTTGTGTGCTTGAAATATCTAGTAAAATTTAATAAATAGCAAGTTTTGTCCTGAAGTTGAATAAACTACGAAATTTTTATACATTTTATTGTTTATTATGGCCTCGAATGTCAAATACTAAAAAACATCAAATAACTTAATTCCATTTAGACCGGGTTTTTTGAACTGCAGTTAGGGTAATACTCGGTGTTATTACAGCTTAATAGCTGGACGGGCTCGCAGCGTCTCACGCCTGGCGCAATCGCAGCTCGCGCGCCCAGCTTAATAAGATCCAGAGAAAAAGATAACCACGGTTAATAAAACGTGGCCTTAGTATTTATTTTTTTATTGAACGTTATTTGGTCTGATAAGTGTTTTATCTTCAAATTCAATAAATGGCAATGGCATCCTTTATATATTTTAAAACATTGATTAATAATTCGTCTTGATGAGGGGCGTCTCGGCGAATATATTTAGTGAATAGCACTTGTACATTTCTGTATATAGCAACGACCCCATTGACACTTAGCTAAGCAATTTTACTCAAAAGGCTAATAAACTGGGCCAGAAATCAAAACCAAGAATCAAAGCAAAAATGTATGTATGGAACTAGATAACGGAATTTACTCATAAAAATCTACGTATTTTTATATCGCTCGCTATCGGCTTCATCCCGTTTATATAGTACTTACCTATATTTAGTTATTGTTCTAAGAGTATCCATGCCTAACACATACCTACCTACCGACAGTTAATCTATAACTACCTAGTATTTTCGGGACCTATTTCACAACTTCTGAGTAAATGCTCCTCGTCACATAAACTTATAAACCGACCGAATACTAAAGTCACACTAATCTATGCTCCCAAATAAATGGCAATAAAATGAGTATCTACATTAGCCGGTTAATAGGTTTACTATCAAATAAAATGTACTTGAAAGTTGTGAACCCTTATGATAAACTTAACATAGCTACACATTATTTCTACATTTCCGTTACTCAGCTGCGACTTTCGGCATACCTACCCCAACCCACACGAACAAAGAGGTCTCCAACTAGTTCATGACAAAGGGGCTGCCGGAAAGAAAAGTTCCATCAAGATACGTGCACCACAATGCCTTAAGTAATAAACACAATGGCGTTCTAAAGCCAATAACGGAGGATGGCAACACAGGAAGCGCGGGGCGTCGCGCAGTCGCGGGTAGGGTTGGGGGGAGCTGCAGCTTGACCTTACGTTTATAACGTGCCTTCACTGAATACAACAACACTTTTGCCGTGACCGGGATGAATCAATGTTCTTTACAGTTTATCTGTCTATGCGATGAAATATGTTTGTCCTGTCTATAGTTTAAATGACTGTCCACGTGAAAATGCATAAGTAATGATGGAAGTTTAGGCCTTATTTCTCGAAATGTCCAGTAGAGCTCCGTTTATCTTGTTTTTGTCCTATCATAAGGTTTCTATAGCTATGACTGGCATACATGCTCATTCTAAATACACCTAAGTTGGGCAAGGGTAGTCATATAATTTATTATATAATAATCGAAAATGTTAATAAAAATAAATATAATTGAGTGGCATCCCGCATCACTACTCTGCCTATCGCTTTTCTCCTAAATCACGCAATAACTTCGCTTATCTAACGAAACTGCTATCAAGTGTTGGTGAACTAGCGAACTTCGCTTCATAAGCTACAGTATGCAAACTTTATTGTCATTTATACACGATTTGGTGGACTGTTAGGGGTAGAATAGCCGACCATTTATTTTAAATTAGCTTCTGGAGTTATAGTACATAATGTTTTATTTTCCATAGCAAAGAAATACCATACATGATACATCTATACTAATATTGGGTCTTTACCTATTAAATTACCGTTTAGTATGCAGAAAATTAGTCATGTTTTTATAAATATTTTTTGGAACGAAGTTCCTTATCGCGCGTTGTGAAAGGGGGCTAGACGGAAAAAAATCTCACGAAAAGTTGTCACGACACTTTTTGCTATTATTTTACTAATATGAACCTTAAATACAATGCGTAGAAGCTATAATTCTTGAAATGAGTATATTTTTATTTATTTAATTTATTAAAGTCGTTAAAACCATTTCTTACGAATCTAATATGAACCTTAAATACATTGCGTAGAAGCTATTTCCCCAGCGTTGGCACGGCACGAGTACAAAAGAATCGAACGTAACATTCTTTTTTCAAATTTTGTTGATTTATTCTACTTTGGTTACTGACATTTATCAATAACAAGACTAAACGTGCTTTGCTCGCGTTTAAAAATCTACTTTATGTGGTAAGCGCAAGATCGAATTTGTGTTTAGTCATTCAAAATTTGTGATAAAAATGCTATGCAATAGCTTTACCGCGGTAGTCTCCGAGTGCCACACGTATTTATTTGTTTTTTTCTCTAGAAACTTATGTATTGGAACGGAAATAGGAAAATATTTATATATTTATATATATACACACTCTGTTATATAAATAAAATTATATTACAATTCCTTCACTAATTAATCGAAAGGAACTTCGTTCCATCCGGGTGTTCCTTGACACCTCTCATTGTTTATTATTTCTATTAATCGAAATATGCACCCATGCTATCGATACATCTCTGCCAGCGCAGTGGTAAATTTTCAATGCCCTCCGTGAAGAAGTCAGATGTAGGGGAGCCAAGAAACTCTTCAAAGGCATTTTGTACTGTCTCGGATATAAGACAGAAAATTCTTTCACTAATGGGAAGCTTATTAGTTAGGTTATTATTAGATTATTAATCGCATAGTGTCGGACTTCTTGCGGCTGTGGCCTTAATGGACTACATCAAAGACAAGTGACGCCTCGACGATTAGAATAACTTGGGATATTACGCGAGTATGTTTAATGAGATGACTCACTTCCAGGATATAATCTGGATTCTAGACTATCTTTATAGTCAAAAAAAAAACAAAAAAAACTGTCCTTGGACAGTTTTGTTTGTTTCCGATGATCTAAAACTACTAATCTAATTTCATTTGTTTACTTATAAGGTATTTTAGCCCTAAATGCTATAGCGTACCAATTATATCCGGAAGGATACCACGCGGCCGTAGGCGAAATCTAGTGTGCAATAAAGAGACCCTCTTGGGAAGAGCACAACTTTACCTATTTGTATCGTGAAGCACTATTCCATTTGAAACATTATAGCCGCAGTAATTACCCAGTATTGTGATACAATATGAATGCTAATGGCTGAGAATCACTCCGACAATAGCGCTTTGCAATTTGATGTTCTAGTTACTATTCGAGGAATAGCCTGTTCTGAAGTTTACTAAGCAATAGAATACATCATTTAAAAAATGGCAATTCAAAATGCAAACTAGAAGTCTATTATTTCTATCTACCCATGTTATTGCTTCATTGCGATGCTAACCAAGCAATAACTAGGTATAATTTGGTATCAAAATACGTAGGTCATATAAAGTGCAGTAATTAAATTTGCTATATCAAAATTAACATACAAGTTCTTTATCACCTCTGTCTACCCTAATCTCTATAAGACACAGTCGTGATACTCAATTACTGTTTTGTAATATTACATATATAACAGCATCCGGACATCTTGTCGCATACATACCAAATAGTAGTCGGCGACACCTCGTGAGAGCGTGTCCCGCTAAATGTAACGAATGGGCACTCGAACGTGGATTTACTGGACTCTCATCTCTAATGACGTAAATACAATGTATGGACTTTGTGTTACAACTTTGGGAAAAATATCGAAGATTGATGAGTGCGTTCGGGAAAGGGAAATTGGAAAGTCAAAAAAAAATTAAGTGCTAGTCGGACTGCCGTATCGAAGCGTTTTGTGAAGTTCCTATAATACATGACTTGTTATATCGTATAGGAATGGGAATAAAGCCTTAGTTAGGTAGAGCAATTATAATTGCATCATACTATTCAGACGCATGCATTTTCTTAAATATCTGTCAAGACTCGTTTACAAATATTGTTTAGGTCGCGTGGTTATTGCACGTTAACGCGGGCAAGAATTGCCTCAACAATGTTATTATTACATTGATGTATTAGGGTTTTTTAATACATCAATGTATTATTAGTTATAATTGCGTACGAATTTTGCTAACAATAATTCCTCAATCTAAATGAGTCTTTATACTACTCAGCAATAAATATTCATTTAGGGCCGATTTCACCTCTTGCTGATAGATGCTAATCGTCACACCTCGTCGCCCACAAATACAAAGTCACACTCTAACCTATATAAATGTATAAGTCGACCAATTACAAAGTCACACTGTAATCTATTTTCCAAATCTAAAAGGAGTACTATTTACATTAGCTGTTTAATACGATAACTGTGAAATGAAATTTACTTGAAACCTGTAAAGCTCGCCCAGGTTTGGTAATTCAGCGGCAAAAGTCACTTGGGTAGAAGTGACAGAGATTCTCTACGAAGTTGAGTCCACGCATGCATGCTCACGCCTTTTATCCCCGAAGGGGTAGGCAGAGGCGCAACTAGTGCACCCACTTTTCGCCAAGCGTATTCCGTCCCATGATGTGATAGGGGGCGAGCCTATCGCCATACCGGGCACAAATTCCAGACTCCGGGCTGATACTGAATAGAAAAATCCAATATCACTTTGCCCGACCCGGGGATCGAACCCGAGACCTCAGCCTTGCAGTCGTACCATAATACAACTACGCCACCGAGGCAGTCCGAAGTTGAGTCCACTAAATATAAAAAAATCTAATTTTCCCATAAATAGTTCAGATTATGTTTTTGGATACAATGCGAGTCAAATAAGAATAGGAACCTCAATGACCTTTATGTGTCAAATGTCAATTGAAAAAAACAAAATTTGCAAACGGTTTATTCTATTTTGTCTAATTGACTCTTACATGTAACTTATAAAAAAAAGTTATTGCTAAATTAATATTTAATTATTTAGACGTCACAATATGGCGCAAAGTCGATCCTATTCTTAATTTAATCGTATTGTACTGCTGTACAAAAGAGCAAAGACAAGTTTACTATTTTTGTTTGAATGCACACCGTATTAGAGCTTTCAAAGCGTTTTGGCAGAAGCTTTCGAAGCGTTTTGCGCCAAATTGCAAGATGGATCTCACGACATTATGCATCGGAACGTTTTGTGTTTTCCTCTTTCCTCTACAAATTGTTTGTTCAAGATAGACTGCAGGGAGTGTTTGTAAATCATGTCAAGGTTTACATTTTCTAAATAAATCAGTGTAATGTTTTACTTTAGAATTCGAAACTAAAGCCACCATAATATGGATCACGGATACAATGTCAATCCCGAAAAATGACGCACGTGTCAATTTAAGATAAAAATTTGTAAAAATATTTAATTAAAATAAAATAATAAGTTCCGGACATTAAACACAGTACTGTAAATATTTTAATTAATAGCATATTTATAATATTACTAGCATTGCGCGCAGCTCCGCCCGCGTTGAAAAGTTTTTCCGGGATAAAAAGTAGCCTATAGCACTCAGGAGTAATGTAGCTTCCAATTAGTGAAAGAATTTTCAAAATCGGTCCAGTAGTTCCTGAGATTAGCGCGTTTAAACAAACAAACAAACTCTTCAGCTTTATAATATTAGTATAGATAACAAATATCACTAATATTTTTAAACATTTCATAACCAAGATATTCTAATACAAACACCGAAAAGCCCGTTCATTCTAAGATCGTAGTATATTTACCCGTATAGACCGCCCGGTGGTCCAATAAACCGCTGTGTTTACGAGCCGGCAATCGAACCCGCACCAGCCCCTGGTACGTAAATACAAAAACTTTCAACTAATACCACTAACTGAAATCATAAAGAACGATTTGGTCTGTTGCCAGTAGGGGATGGACACAGTTAATGGATATGGGGGTCGGGGCCCTTTTGTAAGGAAATTTTTGTTTGAGATAAAATCTGACCCATTCTGAATCTGAGTTTAGGTAACAAATACAAAAACTCTTTATTGTATAACCAAGTTACATGAAAAGTAAATATAAGTTAACAACTACGGTACGGTTTTACAATGGGCGGTCTTATCGCTAAGAGCGATCTCTGCCAGACAACCTTAGGATGGACAGAAATGAAAGTAAAGAAGTAAACGGTGGTGTACAGTCACCAGCATAAGTAGCTGAACAAATTCAAAATTTCAAATTGCCTACACACTTTTGTGTTCTTACTAATCTTTTTTTTCTCTTCACAAAAATAAAATAAAAGAGATTTACTTTACTTCAAATTAAAAAAAAGTGTTTCTGTTTAACTTAACGCGTATATAGGCGACTTGAAATTTTGATTTTGTACAGATATTTATGCTGCTGACTGTACAATAAAGATATATACATATGATCGATGTATACATATATAAATTAGAAAAATATATATATTCAAAAGAATTTCGAGTCAAATACTAATACTTAAATAAATAATAAGAATATACTAATACATACCAATGCTTAATAACATAAATACATTAAATTAAAAGATATAATACAGCAGTAGAGTCACAAATTTGAGAGGTAAAATGATTTTAACTTACTTTTAAAAGTTAAAAGCGATTTGGCGAGTCTGATATCGACTGGCAATGCATTCCAAAGTCTGACAGCTTGCACAGTGAAGGACAGATGATAGAATTGTGATGTATGAGAAGGAGTTTTAAGTAGGAGAGATTGTGAGGAGCGAAGGGATCGAGAGTGAGAATGGTGTAGGAATTCAAATCGATCTTTGAGATATAAAGGAGTAGCGGGATTAAAAAGAATATTGTGCAAGAGAGATAAAATGTGCACATTCCGGCGAAATCGGATTGGTAACCATTTCAGCTTCTTTCGGTATTCAGTAACGTGATCATATTTACGAAGACCAAAAATGAATCTTATACAGAAATTTTGGAGACGTTCAAGTTTATTAAGCTGTTCTTCGGTTAAATCTGTATATGAGGCGTCAGCATAATCTAAAATTGGCAGTAAGAGGGACTGTGCGAGCGCAATTTTGGTAGTTGTTGGCAGAAAATTCCGTAATCTTCTCAAGCAAGAAGCAGAAGCATACAGCTTCCTGCTCATCTCGGTTACTTGCGGAACCCAAGACATCTTCCTGTCAAAAATGATACCGAGATTTTTGACGGTATCGTTGATTGGAATGTGGGTTCCCTCGAATATAATTTGTGGTAGGTGAAACCAGTCAATTTTGGAAATCATTCTTGAACTTCCTATAATGATGCATTGGGTTTTCAGCGGGTTAAGTGTTAGACCATACGATTTGCTCCAATCACCAATTTTACATAAATTATCATTAGTTGAAACTACTAATATTAGAAACTTCTATTTCCTGACCTCATTATTTAATAAAATTTTAAATATCAGTGGGTAGAAAGTTAGTCGAGTTTTGAACAGTTAAGAGCACTTGACGTTTTATAATGGAACAGTAGTCACATTTCTTTGATACCCATAGTCTCTGCGGCTCTCGAATGCAAAATTGCGCACTTTATGCCTAGGATTAAGCATTTTTGTGTGATTTTATTTGGAATCATGTGATCCATGCAGTATTTTTTTATTTCATTCGTAATAAAATATGTAAGGATACAATGTATTTTGTAAGGGGCGTGGGCATGACAAACTCGCCTACTGTCGGTGCCTGCGGCGGCTTCGTGTGCCGGCCAGGTCCGCCACTTCCCTAGAACATGGTTGAGGAAACCGATGGCTGGCACACGCCACATACTCGTGAACGAGTGCTGCTTGCGTGGACTGGTTAGCCAATTTCGCTTATTATATCTAAGTACTCATCATTGGCCTATTACATATGTTGTAGATGATTTAAACAGCCTCAACTGTTGGATGTTGTTCTAAGACACTTTGATGGCTGTAGAGACCACTACGAGAAGGGCAAATCCGGCCACACGACGTACAGACATCATAATCAGAGTTTATAAGGAAAGATGATAAGGGGTTGCTACCGCGTTCGTGTTGTTTTGCGCGTTTCTCGGCTAGGTCTTTAGCCGAGCATTACCGTGTGTGGCTACGCCATCAAAGATAGATTTCCGCCAGACGGCGCGATCGTATGGATGTTGAAAATTTATTTTGCAAATAAATAAACGAACTGCTCTAAACAAAATAAAAACATTAGATTGTTTTTGTACCATACACCTAGCACCTTTGAACTAATTGTGGAAAGAGCAAAGCTAGAGTTTCTTGCCCATTCTTCTCTGCTGGCAACTGATTTCGGATCTGGAGGTAGATTACGGAATATATATAATGTTTAACATTTTAAGGCTCTCATATCACCCTAGTCCGCCTCTGTGCCGTGACGTCGTCCGTGTTGCCCACTGGAACCGGTACAGGAGTCTTGGCATCCTTCGCCCCGCATTACAAAACGTCTATAAATTTCGACCTTCTATCCTACCCCAAATCTATTTTAACATTAGATTTAACTTTAAGTTCCTATAGCATAATCGCTGCTAGTGCTGAAATGTTTGAGCTGAATGTTCATCGATATCCGATTGTTTAAGTTTTACAATTTGATTGAGTAAAAACGTATAAATTTGAATGGTATTACTTTGTTCTGCCTTAAATGGCAATTGAAAATATGTTTGGTTATACAAAGAATACACCGCTGTTTTATGGCATATGGGTATACTCATTCTTAAGCACTAACATACGAAGTTCATACCCAGCAATATGTTAAAACCCCTACTTTCCTACCGTAGATATGTGGAAAATAATATTAAGGTGATCAAATAAATACTACGATTATAGACGATCCGTTGCGTCAGTACTTCGGTTTACTCAATCGAGAAATTTATAACTTTGCTGATCCTTGTCTAGCTCTCTCGTTACTTGATTTGAATTTTATCTAATAAATCGAAATTTTACACTTACCATAAAGTTCATAACTTATTTTCCCTTCCTCAGGCCCTTTAAGCTCTCTCATTTAAAATATTAATATGATTTTATTTGTTTTTAGTTAATTGATATTATAAAGTCCAGTAACATTCCCGTACCATAAAAAGGTAATTTCATATCAGTATGAGACAGTTAAAAGCCCATGGAATCAGTACAGGCATTACAAATTGTTTGAACTTCTTACGTGGGCGTTCGGGGTCGGCAGGGGAAATAAAAATAAATGTGCGTCAATTAATTGTACTTACTTATGTGGATACTCTCGCTGAGGACCGCGCAGTGAAAGATAACACAGTGCTGCAAGGAGATTAAGCATCCATTTTTTTAAGGCGGAAAATAACTTAGAATGGCACCAGAATTACACAGCTTTATAAATAGAATGACGATAAAATAAACTGGTCATTATTATCGTCCTTTTCCTACCCCATCGTTGCGTTTAATGCGATACAAATTAGAAAGCATATTGCACAAAATTTCTTAAATTCTCACATCCAGCTGACTGATTCACGATCATCAAATCCCAAAATACGGTATTAGAAGCCATACAATGCTGCTTGTGAATAAAATCTCAACCGGTCCTCCATCCTTATACTCCACTAGACAGATGTACTAAGCTGCAGTACCGTTTAGTATTTTACTATGCCCCCTGTAATGGTTAGTAGTTTGAACATAAGAGCGACTTTACGTCGTCCATACTTTGTCTTGATACGGGGTGCTCACACTGACCGCCAGCTACGTCTAATGGTTATATATGGTTCACGACCACTGTTTTTACTACCTCTGGGATTGATGAAAATCTACCAACTTAATGTGCTGTAAGCATCTCATGTGAGATCAGAGTATTTTCTTTCTATAGTAAAAAAGTAGCCCGTAAATTGTACATTTTGATTTTTTTTTTATTTTTTTTTTATTTGCAAATAAAAGGCATAATACAGAATTCAATCAAAAGTAAATAATACAGACATTTTACTAACTATAATCTAGATTGAAATTCCTTAATTATATGCCCTAATTGAGCTTACTGATCACATTTTCGTTGTTACACAATTAATAGAAAAAACAAAGGAATACGGAAAGACTCTATACATATGTTTTATAGACTATACCAAGGCCTTCGACTCCTTAGAACACCCTGCTATCTGGAAGGCATTAACCAAACAAGGTATTCATGGTGGATATATTGAATTGCTTCAAAACATCTACTGTAAAAGCACAGCCAAAGTGAAATTGGAAAGAGAAGGACTGGAATTTCCTATACAGAAAGGTGTAAGACAGGGCGATCCATTGTCACCTAAGATATTCTCGTCAGTATTAGAGATGGTATTTAGGAATATCGACTGGGAAACCAGAGGATTAAAAATTAATGGAGAGTATTTGAGTCATCTGCGGTTTGCTGACGATATCGCAGTTTTTGCAGAAGAAAGCGTTCAATTAGAGATCATGGTTAACGAGTTGGAAAAAGAGAGCAGAAGGGTTGGTTTGTCACTTAACACGTCTAAGACAAAAATAATAACAAACGGTGATCAGCACATAGTAAGGGTAAACGGAGAAGTCATCGAGTATGTAAACGAGTATGTATACCTGGGTCAAACAATTTCGTTCACAGACTTGACAGAAACCGAAATAAACAGAAGAATTGCAATTACATGGAGAAAATATTGGAGCTTAAAAGAAATTTTAAAAAATAAAGACATTCATATTAATATAAAAAGTAGGTTATATAATATAGTACTCCTTCCCTGTCTAACTTATGGCTGCCAAACATGGGCTTTACGCAAAAAAGACGAAGACAAGCTAGCAATACAACAAAGAAAAATGGAGAGGAGCATGTTAGGCATAAGACTCAGTGATAAGATAAGTAACGAAATAATAAGAACGAAAACGAGAATAATAGACATACGAGAAAGAGTAAGGAACTTGAAATGGCACTGGGCGGGACATGTCTGCAGAATGGAGAAAAATAGGTGGGCAAGAAAAATATTGGAATGGGTACCCAGAGATGGCCAAAGACACAGAGGTAGACCAAAGAAGCGATGGGAAGATGTGTTTAAAGAAAGAAGTGGAGGTGTCTGGAGGACACAAGCCAGAGATAGAGAAAAATGGAGGCAATTGGGGGAGGCCTACGCCAAGGAGGCGACTTCCACAACAAATAAAAATAAATAAATAATAATAATATATTTTACTGCATGCAAATAATATATATTCTATAATCAATTCTAAATTCTATAGATATGAAATAAAATATTTAATAATTGAAATGTAATAACAATAATTATAATTTAATGTGAAACTAATTTAATGTAATTCTAATGATTGTGGTAGAATAAAGGCTATTTTTATTTTTATTTTATTTTTTATTTTTATTTAATTGAGCTTACTGCGGAAAATAAAATAAACTTATACTGACAATTCAGTTACAAAAGAGTACGCAATGTTTGTTTTTTACTCTTGATGAATTTTTTTTTTTTGTTACAATATTATATTTTTAATGCTACGTAAGAACGGTCCCGACTTGTCGTTCATTATGTCGACAGTTTTATGCTTAACATTTGATTAAAACTAAGTTTCATCAAAAAGGGATGGACTACATAAATTTTAATTTAACTAGATTAATAGTAATTAAATATATTTGTTAAAGTTAGTGATTGAAATTGTAATGTTTTGCGTAGTTTTTATCGGCTTCTAAATTTAGCATTAATATTACTATATTAGGCATTTCTTCTGTATAACAATAAATTAAACTCTGTAGCTATGCCGAAATAAAAAAAAACTATGTTTTGCTTTACAAAATTGAACTCTATTATAAAATTATAGATGTATCTACTATCTACGTCGCAACGATCCCAAAAACATGTCACGAAATAATTGGCTTCTTATAACCTCATAATTATTATAATTACACACACATATACAAACATATTGCGGCTTAATTCCCGATGAGGCAGAAGTGTAACCAGAGCAGCCACTCTTTACCATGTGTGATTCATCCCATAATGTGATAGGGGGCGAGTCCATCGCCGTATAGGACACAAATTCCAGACTTGGGCTTGATACTAAATGTAAACACCAATATCACTCCCCGCGCCGGGATTTGAACCCAGGATCTAAGAGCACTGTCGCGCCGCACATGCTAAGCTACGTTGACACTAACTAAACTTAAATGCGCGTCGAGAATTGACCACTTTTCTCCAAAAGTACAAAACCAATTTTGTCGCTTTATATTAACTAGTGTCTAGTAGGTAAATATGTCGTTACATTATATGGAAAAGTACTTTGCGCAAGCAAAGCAGACGAAACGGTAGCAAGTACTTGAGAAAATCAAAAGAGGTTTGTTCATGACATTCAGGCGAGTGTTCATTCAGTGGCAGCCACAGAACTGACGGTTGCGGTCACAAGTGACAGCGAATGTGTGACACGTCACATATTAGGTTACGTAAACTATATTATAATTAGTTCACGAGCTAATTTGCCAACCTTAGCAACTTTTCCTACACGTTTGATTGATAAGATTAGCAATAAGTGCACAATAGCTTAGTAGGATATGGAACGGACTGTCGAGATGAAGGTTCGTAGATTCAAAAACCCAAGGCACCTCTGATTTTTCGAATTAAAGTGTATATCGTTTGCTTTAATGGTGGATGAATCATGAAACCTACATACCTAAGAATTCTCCAAAAATAATTCCGTAGGTAAGACGGTAAGTCTGCCAACCCGCACTAGACCAGTGTGGTGGACTATAGCCTAAACCCTCTCAGTTGGAGTGGAGGCCCGTGCTCAGCAGTGGGCAGTATATAATACAGGGCTGATGGCATTGCAATCGCACTACGGGAAATGCTCTATACGCATTTTCTTTCTTCAGAAGCTTCTTCCAGTTAGTGTATAACAATTCACATAGCAACAGACGGTACACTTTCCCGGGACAATAAATGTTCCCCGAGGATAAATATCATCACGCTCGGAGGTTATATTGTAGAAGCGCAAATTAAATTGTAATCCAGCTTAACGTATTGAGGGTATAAATAAGGTTTTTTTATAATGTTATTAAGCATACTTTATCCATCTTAATAGAAGTTGTGTATCGGTCAAGGGTCAGTGTATTTGGGGTATGAAACATATAAAATCCTATCCGATTTCAAAGTAAATTAAATTGTACGGTCTCCCAACTGGCAAATCTCTGACGTGTCTCTTTTTGGAACTGAAATATATTTTATACCCGAAGGCATTTACATATATATCTACGCGAGTTATAATTTTCAGATGCATTAATATTTTTCTGAGTTAGCATGGATTACAAAGGTCAATTAAAATTGGTTGGTTGTAATCAATAATATGTTTAACCGTAACATTACTAAGCCGGCAGCTATGCTAATGGAACGCTATCAGCGTAAAAAAATCTAAAATCCTGTATAAACAGGTTTAATAATATTTTATTTTAGTTATTAAACTATTTGCAGTGTTATCTCTAGCACACTGATCTGGTTTTATAGTTACAGTTTACGTTTATTGATAAAATTAGAAAAAACAAAAAAGCTCACAGTCTCTAAAAAGTAATCATATTACCATACTTTACCTGGATCTCAAAAGGTATTGGAATTTTCCGGTGCGCATGCCATGCCGGTATGTTGACCGAAGTTCCGGTTTTCAAACGAAACTTCCACAATCCGTTCCTCTAGACTCGATAGCAGAATGACATAAAGTAACAAGATAGTTTGCAGAGCAGCGCAAACATTGTTGCGCTGCCATTGTTTTGTCAAGCGCTATTACGGCGTGCTGTCCAAGTTTCATCAAGTTGCGTCTAAGATACTTCGTCTACATTATGCTTAACTTTTGATACTGTTCAAATATATAGAGCTGTTAAGGGTTTGTTCTGTTTGTATATTAATTATAACCAAGGGTTTGTATCTAAACATCAGTGATCTGATTTGTCTTTTCAGCCATGGTTAGCTACGCTTTTGAGTTGATATTTAGCTATTTATAGACAGCTTCGGTGGCGTAGTTTTATTACGGTACGACTGCATAGCTGAGGTCTTGGGTTCAATCCCGGGTCGGATAAAAGGATATTGGATTTTCTATTCAGTATCAGCCCGGAGTCTGGAATTTGTGCCCGACATGACGATAAGCTCGCCGCTTATCACTTCATGGGACAGAATACGCACAGCGAAACTATGCTGCATTAGTTGCGCCTCTGCCTACCCCTTCGGGGATAAGAAGCGTGACTGTGTATGTATATCCTGTTTCTTACATAGCAGTGAGGAAGAGTAATAAAAACACTCGAACACACTAGTACGATGTTATAGACAATTTCACCCACGACGTTCCGTAGGGAATTTCTCCGGGGAATTCTTTGACATTCACCACTTACTGCTAAGCGGATAACTCAATTAAAGGCAACGCGCCTGAAGAAGGCAGGGAAGGTAATTAAAACCGTCTAGCTCAGTTAAGACGCTAGGAGTTAATTTCAATACGGATTAACATTACTTTTGTTTCTTTTTTATCAGAGGGAAAGGAAATTACTTATTTCCTTTACTTATACTCACATACTTTGTTTTTCAGAAAATACGTAAAGTCTGGCGGCCTTAGGATCTCTATCTATTGATAGTTCTTTTTATAAATGAATTAAATTAGGAAGGTCTCTCGTATGCGATGGTCTGGTTAGATAGGTACCACCATGTCTATTTCTAGCGTCAAATAGTATTGTGCAAAGATGGTTATGTTAGGTATTAAGTAATATCATTTCTACTTACGTATATGACCTTTAATATCTAACATCTCAGGGTGAAAGCACTGTACAGTGCCACGCAGTGCTTGCCAGTTTTTTGGTGGTGTGCTTCTGTCTATCAGCATCTTACCGTGAAGCTTGCTTATATTGGCATTCAGATATAAAATCTCAAAGCTAGCCACTGCTATCTATAAAAAATACCAATTAAAACCCTCAGATTTCCAAATTCCCAAGTAGCTATCTATACCTATTTCGTGGAGACATTTTTCCAATTCCCGACTCCTTATCGGATAACTGCCAACCGTCTTTCGTAATTACAGAAATAATTTGATCTAAACTTAGAAGACGAGCCAGATACGGATAATTGACCTTAAGGTCATTTACAATAAAATTTAGGTATTCAGGGACGTTTTATCCAGTGTTTTATTATTTGACATGATAAATCACGCAAGGATTTTAAACATAGATGTGACTAATCAAAAGAAAAATAAATACAAATGAAATATTCGATACTTAGGAACTCATAGCGATGGGTTAGCAGATGTAGAGGACCAGCCACGGGCCAGGAATAGGACTAGGGAAGAGAAAATGTGGGACCAGAAACAAAAACTATATAGGATAGATGGCAATTGGCAACCTGTCCTCCAACGAAATTAAAAATGACCTATCTAGAAACACTGACCTAATTTCAATAAAGTTTGCTATAGATGTAGTTATAACAAGAACTAGTATTAATCACCGGCGTTCATAATCCGAGCCCGAGTTACTTCGGCATTAGTTAAGTCGGTTCAATATTCATTAGGAACTACGTAATAACTAAGTTTGAACTGGATTTTTTCTTATTAATTTCTATTAAGAGCGCGTAAGTGGATTTGGGAGGATATCTGGTAGGGCCTTACTAATTATAAGTGAATAATCTAGTTAATATTTAATAGACAGACTTTCCACAAATATTGAGAGATATTTGCCTAATTTTCATATAATTGTGGAAACTTTAAATCCTGCCATCCTAATTGTGTTGAAATAAATTGGCTACATGAAATACAATAGACGTAAATGACCAGTAGCCTAGACACTTGTTTATTTCTGGAATTGGCCTTTAACACTATTAAAGGATGTTTATTTGTAGTTAATATTTTTACTGAATTGCCAAGACAAATGTCCGCAGGTTCAAAACACATGGGCACGCACCTCTGACTTTTCTAAAAAGTTATGTGTGTATTCTTTGTGAATTATCGCTCGCTTTAACGTTAAAGGAAAATATCGTGAGGAAACCTGCATATCTGAGAAGTTCTCTATAGGAATTTCGAAAGTGTGTAAAGTCTGCCAACCCGCGCTAGGCCAGCGTGGTATACTTAGGCCTAAACCATCTCAGTTGTAGAGGAGGCCCGTGCTCAGCAGTGGGCAGTATATAATACACGGCTGGTACGGTATGTTATGGCCATCTAATTAAAAAATCAGATAAGAAATTCAAATATTTCGAACAAGTTAATGGGATAAAACGTAGCCTATGTGTTTATCTAGGATATGGTTTACCTGTGTTCCAAATTCCGTCCAAATGCCTTCAGCTATTCCTGAGTTTACTTCTAACAAACATTCCAACCTTTTCACAAACATTCGCATTTATAATATCAGTAAGATAAGATAAAGGTTGCACTTCTCCGGACAAAGGTCTGTATTCACAAAGGTTACTTAAGCAAGGACAGCCACATGCTATGGTAATAAGTCTGTTCTCCGTGCTTTCGGCATGACAGACTTCGCGGTGCGTAGGCAAAGGGTCGCTGTGATTGGATAATATTGAAATACAACTTTGCTTCAGTTGGCTGTCAGATAAACAAAGCTAAACAAGTCCAAGGAAAATTATGAAATTGCCAACACTATACGTTCGGGCGCACCGTGCGTCCTCGTAGAATTATTTGTGAATATGGGTGAAAAAATGTTTGAAGTATCAATTTACACACTTTAACGTTAACACCACATTGGTGGCAATAAAGTCTGATGGCCCTTATTCTCAGTAAAAAATCACCAATATTTTCATACCGCACCGTCCGCTGACAGGTGATAGACGCGATCCATTTTCCATTACCGATACGGAGACAAATGAACGATGCAATCACAACATATGACTGTGTACGTTAGAACACACGACAAGGTTGTGGCTCCGAAAATAGTACGGTTTGTGAATTTGATACAGACGGGCGATTATAATATGTTTTTTTTTAAAGTTTGTGAATATATTATTTGGATGTTATCACATCAATTTCATACTTATTATTATTTTGGTTTGAAGGATATTGGTAATTACTAGCCAGTATGAGACATTTTATGTGTCAGGGTGACGAACGCAGTGCAATGCCACGCAGTACTTTGTAATTAAAATGTCTGTATGGTGTTCTACCGTTTGTGGGCGGCCGTATCGCTTACTATTAGGCGAGCGGCATGCGCATCTTTTCATAAAACTACCATTAAAAAAACTTAGATCCAGTCGAAATTTCGAATACCTACACACAGTCCGAAAGCTAGGATACTTATTTTTTTAATTTAGAATCATTACAGATCACTTTGAAACTTTAGAACTCGCCATAATCACTCGTTTCAAGGAATCGCGTTCCAGCATCGAGTAACACACGTAGTGCTGGCCGTGGAAAAAACCTCTCTTGTTCCGACATTCCTAAACAGCAATATAGTTTTTGCAGCATTCTCGCGCGAACAAAATGCAGAATCACGGATGTATTAAAAATTCCTCTCTAATGATAAAATCATGCCTCAAAGAGGCAAGCGAGGTAACTACTTAAAATCCGGGCCACTCCAAGCTGTCTCCCGTGATTTATGAACCAGGGAGATAACAATATTTGAGGATAAAGTTTAAATTTTTAAAATATATAATAATATATATTATTATATATAATATAAATTTTTAAAATACTTACTTGGAATTTGGTGGAATCGTTGAACTAACGGAGGTTAGGATCTATAGGGTAAAGTTTGGGGCTATCTTTAAGAGAGATCTAGAGAGGTTCGACTTGTTTGATCGTAAACTTGTAAGAAATCTAGGATTTTTATATACCTAGTTGTGTCACCTAGATCCTTAGGGCCATTTAGATATATTTCATCAGTATTACTAATCTAGATTTATCGTTTACTCTAAAATTACTATTTGTCGGAAGGAAGTAGGTAACAAAACAAATGGCACAATTAATATAATGTTACTTGGTAGGAGCGACATCGACTTAATCCCTTATATTTTGTACGAGACTCGAAAGCGGCAAACTGCGAAATATACCATTATAATCGAATCAAGGAAATAATTAATCCTGATAAATCCGCAAATCATAATAACATTTTTAATGCCTTATTTTACGATTGATTTTCAAAGCGCGACGAACTGTGGTTATGTACAGACTAATTATCCACATATCGCACTAACTCTGTTCTTACAGCAAACTAGCTGTTACCCCTGGCTTTGCTTGCGAAATCGTAAATAGATTAACATAAATATATTTGTACCTACAGCTTCTACTATTACAGATACTTCTTTTACCATTTATTCGTCTCTAATACGGAAAGAGATTTTTGAATTGATAGGTTCAAAGATATCCTCTACACAACATTTTGTACACACACAGTCACGCCTTCTATCCCCAAAGGGGTAGGCAGAGGCGCAACAGTGCGCCCACTTTTCGCCTTTATTCCATCCCATGATGTGATGGGGACGAGCCCATCGCCATATCGGACACAAATTCCAGACTTTGGACTGATACTGAGTAGAAAATCTCAATATCTCTTCGCCCGACCCGGGGATTGACCCCGAGACCTCAGCATTACAGTCGTACTGTAATATAACTACGCCACCAAGGCAGTCAAAATTTTGTGTTCTTTATAATACCGGAACAACCGTCAGAATCCAACAATTCATTTGATAAATGATCTCCAAGTGTCTCGTTAACAAACTTTAAACTTGAGGACTCGGTGATTTGTCATCAAATCTGTGTGTATGACTAAATAAAGCCTTTAGTAATTTTTGGATTACGAGATAGGTACTCCGTATCATAAAATGAAACTTATATATTTTATAGGTATAAAATAACCCAGTAGCTATTACCTGACATGCGTCAAACCCAGGACCCTCCACCCATAGTTCACGTGCAAAGCCTCAAAACTAAAGATTCTTTATTCTTATTATATTTTTCTTGTAAAACCCCTATACTTATAATTTTCTTCGAATTAGCTTTTCGAATGAAGCAACAACTACAAATATGTATGTATGTACTTACGTACTTTAGTATACTTACGTGTGCCGTGTAGAGATGTCCCTCGGGACCCGCTCCAGGGAACTTTCCCGTAAACATCATGGTAACGTTCATCTTGTAAATGTAGGTCGATAGAATCTTACGTTTTTAACGAACAAACATCTTGGGGTATTTCTGACGACATTAGAGTACCGGATGAATGAATGAATGGATGAAAATTTATTTGCTAGAATGTGGTTACAATCAAATCAGAATCACACACTCTGTCATCATTGACGTGCAAATATTTAAAACTAGATATTTTTAAAAGTGGAATACTTCTCTGTTTCCTTTTTTTTAAGTAGAAATAATATAACAAATGTCGACTTAAAAACCGTGTAAAATTCTAAAACAATGATTAACTTGATTAATAAAATGTATAAATTTATAGTTTTCATTACATTGTAATATTTAATTAATTGTTTTTCAAAGTTATATACCCGTATGATATTATTATGTCTAAAAATATATTATTATTATCTTATACCTATAGTTCTTACATGTCAATTTTATTTTATTAAATTTAATATACATATTATCCATAAGTTTTTTTATATCCATGTATTTAATAAATGCGAAAGTTACTCTGTCTTTCTGTCTGTTACGATTTCACGGCTGAACCTAAACTATTTCGATTAAATTTGGTATGGAGATAGTTTGGAACTCTGGGAAATAGACTATTTTATGTCCCGGGGAGATATACAGCGGGACCTTTAACCCAGAAAAATGTTTTCACGTGGGCTGAGACGCGAGCAAAAGCTTGTTACTCAAAAATTCCAATTTGCTATAATAGACATGGAACTTAGCATAGGTTACAAAATGTAGGTGTGATAACACTTCGATGTACCCTTGAAAAGAAGAAAAACACGTAATGCTATGTTTAATACATTAAAAGCAAACATCGTCTCGCACCGTAGTTAAACAAGATCGGGTTTATCAAACCTTAAAAGTAAGCAATCGTCGAGCAAGCACGGCTGACACTGAATATTTTAAACCAGTCGTGAAACAGATTCTCAAGTTTTTATTGACCCCCTATGAAATACATTGAATAATAACTTATATAATGTATATTATGCACGCAATAGTTAATAACCAAGTTATTACTAGTTATAATTATTTATTTTGATATTTTATTTGGTGATTTACTTTTATCTTTTTTATTATTTGCTATAGTTAATATTTTTTATGTTGTGACTGTGACAAATAAATCGGTTTGTCTTTCCATAATTTTCATAGGTAATAATCCAGAATCCAGGAAAGTTGAACCTTCCCAATCTTATTCACATTTTACTTATTCCAGTAGAATGAGAAATACCTACCCCACGTTCTACATAGTTATTAGCCCACTGCTGACTACGAGTCTCCTACTACCGAGGGGGTTAGACTTTTGAGGATAAGAATAGAGTATTTTACTGTGTCCGATTTTGAAAATGAAAATTGTTCTCGTAACAAATAATGCGAAAAAGAAGCCTTTATGAAATCAGCAATAAAATTGCTTCAGAAATGGGCAATTCATATTTAAATACTGCGATGTGGGCATAGCGGGGACAGCGAGCTAATTGTTTCTTATGCATGTATCGTAAAGCTCCATTAGGTATCATGGCCTCTTTTTTAACTTTTACACATTTAGCTCTTTCGTCAGATTCAAATGCTTTATATTGTTTATTTTTTGCCCAGTTTTGGTCGCGCTTTTTGTGTTAGATTTTAAATCACGTTAATATTTGATAAACTTTATAAAAAATATGAGTATAATAAATAGCCTTTTATCCTAAAACACAGCTAATCCGATCCAAATCAGCTGGTCATTCCGCGGCGACCACAGGCAACCGGAAATTACGTGCGCCGTGACAGTTAGCCCGAAATTTCATTTCCAGTATGAGAAACGGTTTAAAGTATGTATGGAGAAATTAGAAATTGCGAATGGTGACGATTATATATAGGTCGCAGGAACATGCTGGATGCAGGCCGCTTTCGACAGATCCTTCTAGAAATCTTTATCTGAATCTGGGGAGGCATATGTTCAGCTGTGGACTTCATGTAGCTGATGATGACTCGAAACTTCATTACAATACTTCCAAAAAGAAACAATCGAATACAATTAACATTTTTTAGAGTTTCGTACCTCAAAAGGAAAACAGGAACCATTATAGGACCCCGTTTTTGTCCCTCTGTCTATCTGTCAAGACCCCTTTTCTCAGAAACGCGTATATATCTCAAGTTGAGATTTATACCAAGTACTCGGGTCTACGGTCGCTTTCAGCTGTAAAAAAAATGTAAGTCAACGCGATCAAAAGATATGATGAATAAGTTTTGGACGAAAAATTTGGCCTTGATGTCTGGTCTATAACTATACTGTTTAATGTCTTTGATTACATTATAAATAATAAACCGCATACCGCGAAAAAAAATGCGACGTTTATGAACCTAATGCAGTATCAGTAAGAGTAGCACAAAGTTGGTATAAGCGTTTTCAATCCGGGAATTTTGATGTCAAAGATGCACCTCGCTCTGGTCGCCCTGTTACGGATAAAGTGGACGACCACTCACAATACATACATACATAGTATCACGCCTCTATCCCATAGGGGTAGGCAGAGACCATGGATTGCCACTTTGCTCGATTCTGGCACTCACAATAAACAGTCCCAATCTAATCTTCCATCCAAACTTAATCATTAAGCAAGTCAAAACAACTTTGTTCTGATTGGTCTATTTTTGCGAGGGATCAAAACAAACGATTGGTATCGTTTATTGTAGACGGCGGTAACAGCTAACGTGACTGTCTTGGTGGGAACTGATCTTGACCATATTCTTAATTCAATATTACGGATTGATTGGACTGACACTACGACTAATGGATACCTAAATATGATATTATACCAACTGACAGTCAATAAATAGTTATTACTTTATTCTCATGACCATCTCCAACAAAAAGTCTATATGGTCAAAGTCCTAAACATAGCTATCGGTTAAATATTTGAAAAGCAAGGCGTAGTTAGTACAAATAGAATGGAAGCCACGCATACCGTTTGTTGAAGGAAAATAGTCATTTGGTTTGCACGCAACGTGCACAAAACATTATGGAACTGTCAATAATACGTCACTGAATAGATTGTCCACCACACAATGTAATTATATTATGGAATGGACTGGCAACTAATGTATTAGAAATGGATTAGATTAATCCCGTGATGGTAAATAGTGCGGTCTAGATAATCGACTAGCAAAGGACGTTGCGTCCCTTTACGATATTAGTATTAGACCAGTCTGTTTGATTAGATATATTTGCAGTCCTCAGGACAAAGGAATGAGCTAATATTATAAATCCCAATTTCAGTCCCAGGTATTGTCAGATTATGTAGTATAAAAGTTAATATCTAAAATAATGATTTAATAAAATCATATTTCTATAATATAATTAAAATATTACTAACCTTATCTCATATGTAAAAGATGATTCAAATGATGTCAATGAATGTGCACCAACGCTGCATTACCTTGGAACTTTTTTTGATGACGTAAACAATAGATGCCTACAGCCTACTACTCCATTACTAAACTATTTAAGGAAGACCTTCACGTGATACTATTACACACACACACACACACACGCCCTTTATCCCCGAAGGGGTAGCAGAGGCGCAACTAGTGCACCCACTTTTCGCCGTGCGTATTTCGTTCCAGGATGTAATTGGGGGCGAGCCTATCGCCATATCGGGCACAAATACCAAACTCCGGGCTGATACTGAATTTAAAACCCAATATCACTACCCGACCCGGGAATCGAATCCGAGACCTCAGCAATGCAGTCATACCGTAATACAACTAAGCCACCGAGGCTGTACTACTATTACAATTTTGTCTTAATGCGTCACTGGATATTTAAGCATAAGTAAAAGTAATCTTAAACATTCATTTGCTACGAAATGGTTTACATCTTAGTCCTAAACTCCTAGTTTAGAGCGCGCTGCCCTAGTGCACGGCGGCCGCCCGTGCCGCCACCCCTCGCACCCCGCTCGAAAGCCTACGAGTTGCGCCCGCGTCAACGACTGCGCTTCAGCAGTGCCGAATTAATTATCTTCCGGGGTGGCTGTGCGCGCGGGCACGGCCCGTACGCTTGAGCCTAAGCCTTTGTCTTGTACGAATCAATCTAGTTTAGTTGCCGAGTAGTAAAGTAATGTAATTTGTACTTGTGTTTGGCTTTTATTTTACCTACCCCGACGAGGCACTCAAAATACAAACAGTTCACAACAAGTTCATATATTCAGGTGTAGTTTCAAATGATATTATAGTCGAATCGGGTGCTAAACTTTTACTAAGCATTGTTAATGCAATACCGTAATGGAATGAAAGTTTCAAACAACTGGGCAGGTCTCTCGTGATCGAAATCCACGTTCGTGTGGATACCACAGATTTTTCTATGTCTGAAACAGCTATGTAATGACTTTTACTTTCTGTTTTGAAAGGCATTGTAGTCTGATTAGTAAATACAAAATTACTGGGAAATATAATATGAATTACTCTGAAGGTTAAGAACGCAGTACGGAATGCTTTGTATAAAGTGAGGTTTTTACTGTTTCCACTTCAAAACCAGGCAAGCGTCTTAGTCTACTCATTATAATCAAGTGGTAAAAAACATTTTATAATCCCTTAGATTAAAAGCGACTAGATTACCTGTAGGCCGCAGTTAACGTGTCACAAAAAGTCTTCCAAAATTGGTAGACTTACTCGGCACATACGTCAGTATCAATTCAATAACTAAGCCGTTACGATCTCACGAAATCAATAAAAATATACTGGTTTATGCTATAACATTGTGTCGCAATTAAGTAGGAAAGTATCACCATAATCGCCGTCCACCGATAAGTTTTGTTGTTTAATCACTATTTTATGAGTAAATACGATATTATTATTTCATTGATTCGAGGCGGCTCGGTCTGCCCATTGTTGCCGGTTTATAACTGGGGTAATTTGCTGGAATTATGGGAGGTTGTAGTATGTTGTAGTATGTAGTATGTTGTTAGGTACACGTTAATTTTGATTGCTCAGAAAACTTCAAAATATCATTAATTTCGCTTATAATTATTGTAAAATGTTATCCTAGTAAATGATAATTAAGAATACGATAGTAATCTTTGGGAAAATAATAATTCACCTATGTTACGTCTAACGTTACCCCAAAGAATGCAGAATAATACTAGACGTAAGTATAATGCTTTCGTTTAAATACTCTACATTTTTTCACACGACTTTTAGCCACGGTAAATTTTTTACTTAGGTACTATTTTTTACGTTGTTGATTTTTCCGAAATTTAAGACTACTTTTATACGTTAAAAAATGAAGCTAATATAAAGCATTTAGAAAAAAGGGATGATGTGAGCTCTTTTATAAAATCATTGTTTTATTTGGCGTATTGTTCCAACAAAAGTGCTAAGAATCTTAGGTAAATTATCTAGAGTAGGTATCCCTATACGCGCACACATTGACAGTTTGCCGGCAAGTAATTACACGACGCTCACTCACACATCGTAAGTCTCGGCGCGATTTGTGACACGCTGCGTTGCATGTTGTTTGTTCGCATTGCTCCGTCTAGATTAGTCTAAGTATAATCCGCGCGCGATGCGAATGGTATGGAACCATGTCATAGTAAATCTGACAATTCCTGAGCGACGGAGCGTTCGTACCTAAATTTCTGAGTTTAAATTCATTAATAAAATGTTCTTATTCATTTTAATTATTATTATTTTGTAAAACCAAAAAGCGTTGGCGATTTTAGCAAATTTTCTGCTCTTATACTATGTACTTACCTACATTTATACAAAATATGTATATTTGTGTTATGTAATTATAGTTATATAAAAATCTCTAGAATATCATAGTGAGTTTGCCGACGCTACTGAGCGGTCTCAGTTCCGAAAAGTCGCATCCCATTCTGATCACGCGCGGATTATACTTAACGTTAGTGTCACATATAAATGAATTTCTAATCCCAATTAAGGTTATGCAATAGGCTTAAAAATATAGAGATAAATGAAAACAAAATATCAACTACCTGAATCTAGTTTAGATTTTAGACGGATCAAGCAATAATCTAACGCAATTCTTGAACCCCGTCTGAAAATACACAATGGCGCGGCGAGGCAATTCTCGTCTGCGTTGACGCCATTAACGTACATACGAGTCTTGACAGATATTCAAAAAAGGAATATTGCTTGCAATAAATGATCTGTCGAAATGAAGCTTGCTACAATGAATGCCGTTGTCGAGTTATAAAGTCTACACATACGCTTCGACTCGAGTTAATTAATGCCATCAGACCTGCGTCGATTACATATATCGTTAACCAGTGTATAACAAATGGTTACGAACCCCGAATGTCCGGACACATGTCGTGTCACTGTCGGCCTGGGCAGGGCAGATTCAATTTGATTGATTCCTTGATTGAAGTGATTACCCGCTCGCTTTAACAGTTATTTTACGTACAGTTTTCATTTGCATTTCGTTTACTCATCGGGTTACGAGGAACGAGTTTGCCAGTTAATTTTGGCTTTAGTAGTATTTCATTTTTCGGACGTCATCTTATGTTGGCACGTGAGTATTTTAATAGAGGTGAGTTTCTTTTTTTTCCTAGAATGCACCATGGTATATGATCTGGCGCTGAATATTGTTATTGAACATCGTGAGATGATGACAAATGATGGCGGCAAACTTGTATGTAAGGCGCATAAGGCATCGTTTTTGTGAGACGCGAGACGTCGCGCGGTGCGTGTGGCGTAGAGTCGCGCGGCGCGTCGGGCGATTTTTCCGTTTATAGAGAGGCAGCGCGTGAAGCGGCTCGCGTCATCACTCACGTAAACACAAACATGTTATGGCAATATACTATGTTGTTTATACCGATGCGAGGTGAGAAGAGTGGCGGTGCCCGCCGCGGCGCCCGCGGCGTTTCCTCTGGCGTGTAGCGTAGCACGCGGCGGGCACCGATTCGGGCGCAGTGACCGGACGTGACACGTCGCGCGTCTCCGTAAATTAAGCCTTAGTAGCATGTGCGATATTTTTACAGACGCCTTGTAATGCAGATCTCCTAATAAAATCTTATCACAAAATAAATTTGTTTAGTGAATAGTTGAATATTTCTTACGCATAAATAAGCCTTTGATATGAAATTTAGACTTCGAATAATAAATGCAAAGGAGCAGAAACACGAGCAAAAGTTAACCTTATCCGCCAATAAAAATGAATGTATAACAATCAAAGTATATTAAAGTAAAGCTAAGTCCGCGCGCGCAGTGGTTAGTACCTCGGTGCAACGTTTAATAGGCAATGTGAGCTCAATGGAACGAGATTATCCAAACTATTTTCTGATGTCATATTATGAGACAATATACTTAAAGACGACAGGATACTGACCATTATAAAATATCTTGGTGTATCAATATTATCTAACTAGTGTTTAACCCATTTTGTTTTCGTATCAATCTAAATTATTTCATCATCGCGTAACGTACTAGTATTCGCTTCTATTTCGAACGAGAGGTAAGAATCCAATGCCCTAGACTAATCAGATCCGCACCAAATTTAACATAAATGGCGCCGAAATCCGCAGTAGATGTCACAACATCGTGCGTGACAAGTTAATTCCCTGATGACTCACCTCCAGCATTGGCGAATTGACACGGAGTAGGAAAAGGTTTCCATCCATATTTGGATTTTTGGTAAAATATGATGTAACTATATGGATTTTTTATGGAACATCCAAATCGAAACAGCTTTCTTCTTCATGGTCAAACCTGCATTAAACCGTTCAGACTTCAGAGACTTTGCGTGAACATACATACAACTGTAGGTACTATTTAATTATTTATTTACACAGGTTCATCAATAACATAATATTATATTCAAAATTCCAATACTAGAATTAGTATAATAGTATAATTAGTGTAATACTACTGGAATTTTGAATAATGAAGTAGGATTAGGATTTTACTTCTTACTATCTTACTAATATTATAAATGCGTAAGATTGTGAAAATATTTGGATGTTTGTTAGAAGTAAACGCAGAAACAACTAAACGGATTTGGATGAAATTTGGCACACGGATAGATCATGTCCTGGATTAACACATAAGCTACTTTTTATCATGGTAGTTTGCTCCCATGGGAAATAATGGAAAACTTTTAATTATATTCTTCAAATAGATGGCACTGGCGTCGTACTATTTTTGGAATTTTTGTAGCGGGAAAGGCTTTAACGCGGGTGAAGCCGCGGGCAACACCTAGGGACTAATAAATGTACAAATTATAGGTGTAAACAACATTACATGTTAGGGTGCTGTGAGACCGGCTGGTACTCACAAACTTGCTGGGCATGAAACTGAGTTGAAAAGCTCAGGCGCCGGTACCCAGCCCGTTGTTTCTTCCCACGTTAGCAAGATGCCCGTTATCAGGCGAGTATTATGTTCGTTTTGTGTATCTGTGTAGGTGTATACTACGTAGCTCAACAGCGGCAGGTAGGACATAGGTAAAGAAATAGACTGTGTAGATGGCAAATAGGAAACAAAATATCGTACTTATGACAAGCCTATTATGCCAGCCGCCTAAGTTCTATCTCCCTATTCACCCCCAGATACCGAATCGAAGCCACCATACGTCGTGGGCCTTCAATTATAATTTGTAACGTTTGAGTCTTCCGTTACGTTCTTCAGTCTTCCCTCTCGCTCTTCAGAGTTTTCTGTCTCGTCAATGCTGCCAGTCCCGAGGTAAATCCTCGATTTGCTGGGAATTTATTGTTAGCGCGGGGAATGACAAAAATCGGGGAATTTCGGGGAACTCAGACCATTTTTTTCGGTGGGCAAAACTATTTTATGCCGGGTAATACGTACAACTATAAAACAATGTTTGGACTCTACTGGGATTCAAATGTTAAAGGCGAGACTCGCTCCTCTTAAATTGTTTACACTACAGGCAAGTATTCGTAGGGTGATATTCGCATAAGTGTCTAGTGTAAACACTACTTGGGCGAGATTCGCATGTGTTGATGCGAGCCTCAAACAAATTGTTCTGTACTGATTTTGTACGAGACTCGCTATTCGAGATTTTAATAGCGAGATTCGCACGATTTTATTACACAAGCGGTGACCAAGGAGAGTTTGTGGGGCGATACTTGCTTTCAACAGGCGACATTCGCACCGTTTGTTTACACTAGGCCATAGATTATCGCATTGCAAGAAACTGTCACTCGTATGCGAAAAACCCTCCTTGTCTAACTTCGGCGTAAGTGTGTCGAAGCTATACCTTAGAGAGAGCCTCGACCTATTGACCCAATTTCTAATTGATTTTTATTATTAAGGCGATTGGCAATTTAGGCAATTTATTAATTAAGTAAAAATCACACATATACAAACAGGGTCCCAAATTAAAGCTCTCAACGAGCACTATCCAATTAAACAATATCAACATTACACATTAAAACCAAAAAAAGTTATAGACAAAATACCACGGAGTAAAGATTTGTTCTGTGCAATATACAAACAAAAAAACACGTCCAACCTTAATTTAAAATAAATTGTTACGTCTATATGGTTCGTATAATGTTCCCTACGTCACTGAGGTCACGACACTACCGGCGCGATGGTCTGAAAGTGCCGGCACATGGTAGCCGGCGCGGCACCAACATTACTGATATAAAATATCGTACTTAACCGCCGGTATCACAGAATAACAGTGTCAAAAATCATAAATTGCGATATAAAAATCAGCGGTTGTTTTTTCAATTATTGGGGGTATAAAAAATATGTCCATATCTTTTGATACAGATTTCATTGTAGGTAGTGGAAACAATTATGTATTTTTACTTCAACCGAAAAGTGTCTCACATGTTATCCTTCATCCTACTATCCTTTTACCTCGAAAACCAAATAAAACTGCTATTTCTAAAGCTCAAAAAATGATCCGACACCGCAAACGTAGGTAAAACGAGGTAAAAGAAGCTGACAATGACATATGGAAGGTAACGCATTTGTAATGGATGCTTTAAAGTACAAAGGGAGTGTGTTTGAGAGAGGGAAGAATGAGCGAGTCGGACATATGGGTTGGTCGGTACATGATACCAAGATTCATCAATAAATTATACTGTTCGGCTTTTAACGTCCTTGCGTTATATAAATTAGGAAGTATGATAAATATAATGGGGTGTTCTGGGATTAAAGCTACTGCAGGTTAATACCGTACTATTAAATTTAATTGACACCACGCCTAATACATTCGTTTCGAGCTTGATTTAGTAATGAGCACGGGTAATGAGTAACAAGCTCCCTTGTGTTCCCAAAACATCAAAGTTTTAGTCTAGAGGAGTGATGCTATCAAGCTAAATAGAGTCTACAAATTTTGAAGCAAGACTACTGGTGGTAGGTCTCTCATATGTAAGAGCCCGTCTGGGTGGGTACCACCGCAATGTCTATTTCTACCGCTAAGCAGCAGTGTGCATGCACTGTTGTGTTTCGGTTTGAAGGACATTGTAGCCAGTGTAACTACAGGACATAATGAGACTTAACATCTTATGTCTCAGGATGACGAGCGCAGTGGAATGCCACAGAGTACTTTGTAACTCAAGGTGCTGGATGGTGTTGCTACTGTTTATGGGTGATCGTATCGCTTACCATCAGGCGAACGACATGCTCGTCTCGTCATTCAAAGCAATAAAAAAAAATATATATAACAGTTTATTTTTATGAATAGGTATGAAACTGGTATTAATATAGATGGGTCCTCTGGATCGTTATTAAAAACAGGATTATTAGTCTAACCATAGTTGTATGTATTCTATACATACCTGTCAAAAGCGATTTTATCATCTGGTAATCTTTAGGGGAGGTCTATGTTCAGTGGACTTCATGTAGCTGGTGATAATGATGATGTTTCTCTTCATCATTTTACTACTGTTCACGTAAGACTTTGACGTAAGTTATTAAAGGTGAAGGTCTTAAGTATATAGGTACAGAAAAATTACTTCATTTACTTTATTAAGTTGATGGAAAATTCCGAAGGCTTAGGGCTAACCTCTAATCTGTGCTTTTAGACGACTATGTGACTTTTGTGTTTGATCGGCTTATATATTTATGTGACGAATAGCGTTTATCAGCAAGCGTTGAAATCAGCCTTTAGTATAATAACGACCAAAGAGATTAACAAATTTTATAAATCCCAGTTATTATATTAGTTGCTTTTGACAGGTCCGTCTGGAAATCTTTGGGGGAGGCCTATGTTCGAAATGAAATGAAATAATTTATTCGAACCCATAAAATGTTATACATTATTTAGATTCCGTCAATATTTACTCTACCACCAGTTCGGAAAGCAGTTCTCACTAGAGAAGAACGGGCAAGAAACTCTAGTTTTGCTCTTTTCAAAATCAGTTCAAGGTATAAAATACAATGCATTATATAGAGAAAAAAAAAATACATTTCAGCATTTGTTTACTTATGTTTAGAGCAGTTCATTTATATACTCGCAAAATAGGTAATAACAATTTAAATTCCAACACGAGTGCATAACTATCTCAGGAAACATGTAATAAATTGATCTGAAATCTTCAAGATGTCGTTATTAATCTAAGTTTAAGATATACCCCCAATAATTATATATAGTAAGCGAAAAGGGCAGACCAGTCCACACAAGCAGCACCCATTCACGAGTATGACGCATGTTCAGCAGTGGACGTCATGTGGCTGACGATGGTGATGATGATGATGATATTAGTTGTAACTTTCAACACGGAACACAACGGTTTTATATACACACAATTATTGCGCGCGGCTCCGCCCGCGTTAAAAAGTTTTTCCGGGATAAAAAGTAGCCTATAGCACTCAGGAGTAATGTAGCTTCCTATTGGTGAAAGAGTTTTCAAAATAGGTCCAGTAGTTCCTGAGATTAGCGCGTTCAAACGAACAAACAAACTCTTCAGCTTTATGTAATAGTATAGATTTGAGGTCAGATACTTAAAAATAGAAATATACAAAACAGTAATACTCAGACGGCTCTTACAGACGAGAGATCTAAATACTTTCTAGCAATACAGCAAAAGAAGTTAATAAACCCTTCACCCTTAGTCTACATTGCACGGAAAGTTGTTTGTCAAAGCGGTTTATTCTTTACCATTTTTACCTTTACCCAACCTCAATAAAACATGTTGTTATTGTGTATGAAAAGGCACTACGTTAGCGGTACCGAGCCATGTAGCCTCATTATATTCCAGTGTTGTGCGATACTGGACTCTGTGACACAGCCATAAAAGCTAAAGTTACGTCGCAGAAGTTATTAATTTCAATAATAGGTACATGATATAGTTAGGGTCCCGAGAAGGAATATTAAGGCGGAGGATGTTCCGCTCAATAGTTTTGAGGCTTTTGGCTTTGTGTAAGGCGTAGTGCTTCCGCTTTTCCGATGAAGGTAATCCATGCTTCAGCTAAGGTAAATTACAACGCTTATTATTGGATAATAAAATATTTATACTTTAATGCTGTATACTTATAGGCAATTATAACTAAAATATATAGCGTTTGTGATTTCAGCATCAGTATTTTAATGTACAGTCAACTACATACGTAGCTGAACAAATAAAAAAAAATCGCCACGTACGTACAGCCTGTATGTACTGAACAGTCCTATAAAGATTTGAGTTCTGTTATTATATTGTATCGTGATATCCTTTGATAGCTAAACTTGGTCATGATTACAGAGAATTTTTTATTACAAAATGATTTTGCTAAGTGTCCCGACCAAGAATTCGAAATCAAGGTCCCTGGTTCCACGTCTGTCCCATATGCCCGCTTACGCAACGTCAGTAGACTCAACTAGGCATTTAGAAGAAAAATGCAGCATGCCGCAATATTACCCCCACATAGCTCCACAGATACTTCCACTCCCGAGGCAGATGCACACGTGAATCGGGGTAATGTCAGCCGAACACTACGTGGTCGCTCATTACAGTTCAAAATGTCTATCTCAGGACAGATAATTTCTAAAGATTCGTTCGGCATGAGCATCGTTGGGAATAAAATTTATTATTTCTGTACACTGGTTGTCAAAGTATGTGCATGTTGTGCTAAGTCATGAAAATGGTTTAGTAAAGCCAGTATTAATGCGAAGTTTTAAAAAAGACTCCTTCGAGCGGTATTTGAACCAGCGACCTACCGATGTCCATTTCATAACCTCTACAGTCCACCGCTCTACCAAATGTGCTATTGAAGGTAGCAAAGATTTTCAAATTACACGCTGACATGCGAACCCATATTAACAACGCTTTTATTCCATAGTTCATCCATACTTATACTATTTCACGAAGAAATTTCAAAGGGCATCTTAACTGTAGTGCTTTACATTAAGTGACTGGGTATTGTCGTTGCTATTTATGAGCTGTAGTTACTTACCATTAGGTGTCTAAATCTTGTTATTCAATATCATTAATCATAATGCTGGTGGTAGTATATTTGTGTCCACCCGGATAGCGACCACCGTACACTAGGTATAAAAACCACCATAGTGACCCACGTAAGTGTGTCATATTCGGGGATCAGTCTGTATGTATTCGAATTCAAACAGACTAACATTGTGGGTTGCCCTCAGCATGGTTACTTAAATCAAAGGTTTCGAGCGCTTAAAGCGTTCACCCGAAAGTCCGGTGTGGCCAGAAAAGCCGACTCGCGTCAGGCGACAGGCAGGTAGAGCCAAAAAAAAAAAAGCCCGACATAGTTGTATCGGCTGACGAGGGGACTACCCCTAGAAGATCATTGGATCTTCATCAGTTGACACTCTATGTGAATTCTACTCCATCTACCATCAGGCGCAGTGGGGTCACTACGCCTTGTCCATAGAAAAGACCTTATATTTTTAAAATGCCTTGTTTCTTCACAAACCTTTTATACCTGGGCCTGTAGCCTAGATGATTTTCTACAAGCGTTAACGCCAATAGAAAAAAAAATGTATGTAAATGACGTATTCTTGCGCTAGACTTGTCGAAAAGATATGTCATTCGCATACATTATTTTCTATTCTATTGGCGTTAACGCTTGTAGAAAATCATATTGGCTACAGACCCTGGTAATGCATCAAATACGATAGATGTCTGATTTCTCCCTACCGCAAGTTTGGGAAACGTTGCCGTAGCGACAGCGAGTCTAGCGTAGCATATATATCGAATGTAATAAAACTGGGGGCAATCGTTGCGCCTTTGATTCATCTGTTTGAGAGGTTTTCGGTGGCTTATTTGATTATCGAAGTCTATCGATCTCGGGTGTACTTGTTGATGCTTGATTTGGTGGTGATTTGTGGGTATCACACACGAAGGATAAGGTGGAAGACTGGATTCCTGTTTTAGTATCACATACAGCTCTGTCGAATGTGTTTTCTTGTTTGAAGCAAGCGTTTTGATCATTTAATATAAGCTTGTATCTAATGAATACTGTACATTTGCGTGTTTAGTGCGAAACTCCACGCGAGAGTACCGTGCGTCAAGTCTAAATAATCATTATCCTAGTACTATATTCCGAAAGGATATTGTAGACAGTGTGATTACTGGGCATAGCGAGATTTAACGTCGTCTCAGGGTAGCGAGGGTCATGGAGTATAGAGCCATAGTCGCCAAGTATTATAATTTGCAACACTTGTCGGCAGACCGCTACAGATGACAAAGCTCTATACTCGAGAGTCAAATAGATCAGTGACGTCCTAAGAGAAAATAGTAGCCGAGCTATAAAGTTTTACCTACAACGTCAAACTCCCGACTTCACTTACCATGTGAAAAAGTTTAAAACGTCGGCCGCTATTAAATTGAGGCGGAATTAATTTACGTTTTTATATGCCTTGGGTTAGCAAAGGGCCCGAGTCAATCATATTTTAGTAAGATCAATTGGGCATCAAAACCCACAATTTGCTCTTTAACCGTATCAGAGGTCCTTTTGAACCTTGCAACTAATTTACCTTATTCAAAATTCGGAGCGTATGGTTAAATTTGTGAAAAACTAAATGAATTGAACAACCTTTGCCGCTTACAGGTGCTATAACTAACCTAAATACTGCTAATAATAAAAAATATGTGAACGTTTGAGAAAATATTTGGTTGTGACTAGCTAATTACGAAAGATCTAAATAAAATTGAATGGTATTTGTCTATACCCTGCATTTATCCCTAAAAACTACACAGGGCTTTTTGGTCCGGGATAATACATTCACGCGGGTGAAGCCGCATGCAAAAGCTAATATACTTATGTAATAAACAAGGAAGCTGCCATATAACTTTGAATTACATTCCTCTATGACTATGCACAACGCACGTTAAGAGACATAGGATGTTTAATCTCATAATCCCAGTAATTCGCTAGTTACAACGTCCTTCAACCTGAATACCTACATAGCTCACTATAGTGGCTGTGATGAATCGCGTGAGGGGCAACCAGTAAGGCAAATTTTCTAACAATCGTGGAGGGTAATAATATGTTACATTACTTATATTCAATATCTGTTGGATTTTATATCTGCATCGGCGGCGTAGTTATATTGCGGTACCTGGCTTGCCGCGGTCACGGGTTCGAATTTTGGATCGGGTGAGGTGATATTAAGATTTTTTGCTCAGTATCAGCTCATTTCCTGGATTTTGTACCCGATATGACGATAGGTTAGATATATCACTTACAAAAGACACGGTGAAAAGTGGGTGCACTAGTTGCGCCTCTGAATACGTCTTCAGTGATAAAATGCGTGAGTATGCGTGTTTTATATTCGCCACCAAAAAAGAGCCTTGTCACTGCCGCGAAATAAAAAATATACCAACAGTAGTTACATTTCCAGGTCGAATTTCACACGAAGGTGCGGAGAGACATCAATTTGTCCCTACATCCCACCATTAATCAAGACGCCGCAGTTTTTCGCGCCCCGGCTCGATTACAAGGCGAGCGTCGTATTATTTATCATTTTTCACACTAATGCACCACGTTGCGTTTTACGCTGTTAGAATGCATTAGGTGAGCACTTTGCCCCGAAATGTATGCTGCCAGTGTTAAATCCGTTTACCAAAATAGAGATAAGCTCAACACGTTCCGTTTTGCGTTGTATTTTTGGGTGTTGCAAAAAAAATGTATGCACACTGGCTAGTATTTTTATTGTAATAAAAATTGAAAGGGGTTTAGCGATTTTTAACTTATGGTGCTTGCTTTTTCTGTTGCCTGCAGCCTATGTGGTGACACATTTTTGTTTTTTAAATCTATGGCCAGTATTATGCTATATTATAACCGATTTCAACAAAAAGAGATTATTCAATTCGTCGTATTTTTTATGTCTGTTCGACGATATTTTTTACCTCATGATCCGATTTAAATGATACTTTTTATATTCAATTTCGTAAAGCTTCAGATTGGTACAATTTTAATTTCAGTGGTATGGGATTATGGACTTCAAGGATGCAGAGAGGAATTCCTCACAAACAAAAAGGATTTTAATGATTCTTTCTGTGTTAACTTCAGTATAGCATCAATATTCTACCATAACTTGTAAAGAATATCGTTATTTCGCCTTGAACATCTAAGATGCAGAATGGAACTCCTGAAAATCAAATAGGATTTTGATGATTATTTTTCTGTTGGTTTCATTACCGCATAAACACTAAAAATTTTGTTGTATGACCTTGAATTCAAATTGTCAGCTAAACTAATTAAAATTGCCATTTTTAAGTAACGTAGATACTCGTTTTTGTTTGACTTCGTGTTTTTTGCATAGCCATCAACATTTTGTTTTCTAAAATTTGGTGCTTAACTGATTCGCTTATTGCTCTAGTGGGAGTTGTTAAAAGGTAGGTGCTACACTTGCTCGTAATATACAAAGTACTCACTCCATCTATATTTAGTGCTGTTGGAAATACAAAATTATTTTCGTATTGTTGAGATGTAGTCGAAATTGCTTATTTATTTATTTTGATTTTTGATTAATGCTTCCATGGAATATATG
Organism: Sphinx pinastri; assembly: GCA_947568825.1. NCBI lineage: Eukaryota > Metazoa > Arthropoda > Insecta > Lepidoptera > Sphingidae > Sphinx > Sphinx pinastri. The sequence continues at coordinate 1,322,104 of OX387614.1, read as the reverse complement.
TATGAGGAATAAATTCGTTTAAATGGACCTCTAGTTACTGAAGTCAGATTTACTTCATTAATGACTGGTAATTTAAATAATTTATTTTACTAGACACACATATAAAACATTGATTTTTTTAAAGTACAGTGAACTATACTATACATTGGATTTACTGCAATGTGTGATAGAAGAATTATCAGCCCAGTATAAGCTGCTACATAGTACTGATTTTCAGCTGTACAAATGTAATTTGTTGGTATTGTGTCAAATGCCAGCTTACTTGGGCGGTTATCCGTGTCCGTCTAATTTCGATTGACAGAGCGTGTAGCAAATATTTACCATACCATACCAGCCCTGTATTATATACTGCCCACTGCTGAGCACGGGCCTCCTTTATAAATGAGAGGGTTTAGGCCTTAGTCCACGCGCTGGCCTAGTGCGTACCTCTATTATTGTTTCTATGTGGACCAGTAAAAACTAGAACGGTGTCCCTTGTTACTCACCATTGAACGCACAGTCCTGGCGTTAGGTATTCCGACTAGGGGTCGCAAACCGGGATCCCGGATCCCGAAAATACCGGGATACCGGACCAAAAAAAGGACTTATAAATACCGGTATTGATTTTACAACAACCGGGATTTTCGGTATTTTCGGAATTTGTTAAATTAAATTATGTATACGTATATTCATACATAATATTGCCTCTGAATGCGTTAGGCAGAGACTAAGGATTGCTACTTTGCACGATTCTGGCAGACTTCTTTGTTTTCGTCTATATTTATGAATCTCCTCATGCATTCTTGCCACTTTAGGGTACTATCCATACTCGCCTTATATAAGTACTATCTAATTCGTCAGCCTTCCATCATCCATTCTCTCCAAAGTACCAAATCACGACAACCAACTTGATTTTTATTTTAGTCATTACATCCCCTTTGACTGCATACAGACACTACAGTACCTATTCCACACTCCATCACCCACACATGCCTCTTAACGCTCTTATTTGCAGTGCTTTAACTTTTATGCTTCTTCTCCCACATACAAGAATCGACAATTAATCTATCTATCACTAGTACATTTTTGCGCACCTTCCGACTGTCCATAAAAGTGTGTAATGCCCCACTAACCTGCACTCATTTTGCAATCAATGTCACTTTCATATTATACCATAAATCTCTTACTTCCTGTAACCTATAATGACATTGCACTCTGTCATACTTTGGTCCCTTTTAAACACCTTACCGTCCTTTGTCCCAAAATAACAATCCATTATCCAGAATCCAGTCTTCGATTCAGGTTACCGGTCATATCAAAAATGAGTTAAGCTGACCACAGTTCACCCCTTGTCATCCTATCATAGCCTTTTCTAAATGCTTCGCCACACAGGGAGCGGAGCTGGACGTAGCATTCACGTCGCGTTGTCTTGCCGTGCCAATTACTATGACCATGTATTAGAGACGCCACATAGAAACTGCCATGCTTAGCTGGGCGTGATGATTGTGGGTTGGGGGCATTTGGAGAATTCCACCACGGTATCCCCTGCCTATCGTAATAGGCGACTAATAGAGGCCACCGGGGGTCACAGGCGGGCGGCAGGAGGCTGTCCGTCTTTAGTTTTGTGTTTTTTAGCACATTTTTGCGATCCCTGTGATGGACGGCAGCGTGGCAGTCGCACTAGGCGGCACCGCGTAGGGGCGGTTGCGGATTACAACTTAGACACTTCCGTCAGAGGGAGCCCGCAGCCTTCCCTAATGCGCCGAAGATGGCCACCACGGAGTTTTGGTTGGTATGCCGTGCGCTGTACATAGGTTAGGGACTCGGTCTGGCGGTCGCCCGATGGTTCCATCTCTCCGGGCCGGGCGGCTCAACGTCGGGTCTTAAGGCCCGGTGCACCCAACATAGCCGCTCAGTCGCCCTCCTTGAAGGCTGGGCGGTAGTAATAAGTCACTTTCTTCGCGAAAATAAAAAAAATTAAGGATGCTATCGCTCGGCATGACTTCCAGCGGCCGACCATGGCAAAAACCACGGCGGGCAGCATTTGTTCTAAGAGCGCTGCATTATAGATCCCATGCTGGGCACTCCTCGAAAATGTGTTGGACCTCGCGACCATTACCACAATGATAACATACGGCGGACTCTTCCTTTCTGACCCACCACAGGAACGAGCCGCAGTGGCCCGTCAGCATCTGTATCAGACGGAAAGTCGTCGGTGTACCGTGACGCCCCTCAAGCCAACTTAAGAAGACAGATTGCAACTCGCACTGTCGCGACAGTCCTTAAGCCTGCACTCGTGCTCTCCAGCCTGGTTTGCCACTCCTCCACGTAGGTACTGCCGATGGAGACCAATTGGGCTGTAAGCTCCCTCGAGGCCAGTCTCCGCCCGAGACGGGATGCTTCTTCACGGCAGAAGAATACTAGCGAGAGATGTTTGGTATCCAATTCTCATGGCAGAGTACCGGCAAAGACACAGACCGCCTCGTGGGAGACTGTGCGATAATCACAGATGAGTCGCTGCGCTATCAAACGCTGCGTCTTACGCAGAAGAGCGTCGCATCGAGCATTTAGGGACTCGGCCCAGTCGGGACAACCGTATAAGGCCATGGACTGCACAACTTCAGCGTATAAACCTCGGCAAGGGTGTAACGTTTGATACCCGCTTAAACGGGAATAAGAAAAACCACGTCCACAAATAAAAGATATATTAAAAAAAAAAAACAAGGGGGGTAGGCTCTCTGCCGTCTGGTTCCGCTAAGTGGTACCGTCCTGGGAATGGTGTTTGACGTCCGGGGTCTTGCACGAGGGAGACACGGCAACCGAGGTGTTGGTCTTGCGTCCGGGGTCTTGCACGAGGGAGACACGGCAACCGAGATGTTGGTCTTGCGTCCGGGGTCTTGCACCGGGGTGACACGATGACCGATGTGTTGGTCCAAGTCGCGACGTTTTTTTCAAACCGTTGACGTGACCCCTCAAACGGTAATGTTGCACCCTGTAAAATACGTCCACAGGAAATTCATCACGGTACATAAACCGGAATCGAACCCAAACTCCTCACAGACGGCACTCGTAAGCAGTTGGTGAGGTGTTTATACTAAGCATCAGAACGGTGATTACTCTACAAGCATAAAAAGCTAATGGCCAAAGTAATGGTGATGATGGTGATACAAGCTATTGAATAAAATCATAAGTGTAGGTAGTTGTCAAAAAATTATAACGGAAGATATCAGCTTCTTAATAACAAATTTACGTTAATTTAAAATACTAAATCTATAAACATCTATACTACTCTAGTAAAGCAACACAAATTGAGAAGTATGATGATTTGATGAACAATGAGCCAAGCTAATGATCAAAAAATAATTGGCAGTTACATGTAAAATACCTTGTTCAACACTTACCCATCGGGGTGCAATTCCAAACTAGGTGGAGGTTTCCGTAAGCTAGTAGTTATTATTTAAATAGAAACAAATTGATTCCGCTATAAAATATAATTTACACGAGCGCGTGAGACGACACATATGATATACGTGAACGCAACTCGTGTAATCGTCCGTTACAGGGGACGATCGGGCGGAAACTGGCCCGTGGCTGCGCATACGCCAGTTGCTTCGTCATTTAAAAGTAACGGTACAAGACGGCGCGCTGGCGCGGTGCGGTGCTAAGCGTAGTGTTGAATATGATTTTAAAATGTATAATATAAACTGTATTTAGTATAGGATTTTATGTAAAATAATAATTGTTTTAATTTATTTATTTATAGGTAAAAATAATTGTTTTGACTAGGTAATCTGTTATTAAGGCTAAATAAAATTTTAATTATAATATAATTGAGTACAACGTTACATTACCCCGCACGCCACTGAAGGATTTTATTTCCTAAAAAAATAAAATCCGCACTTCTAGTCTCCGTGATAGCATTTACTCATTCAAAATCCGATCTTTCATTCTTCGCGCAATCAAACAACGGCAGTTACAATAATACTGTAGACTGTCGTACTCCTAACATTTTCAAGGTAACCAATATCTAAAATCAGTAACCTATGCTACACCTTTAAGTTTTGTGGGTGAAAAAAATGTGACTAGTGGAGCAATGCAAAGCAAAACTCGATGATTAAGCTTGTTCTTACTCTGTGTTTGTACCTATTAATTTTAAATCTTTTATATGCCATGTTCCCAAATTTTTACCTGACATATCTGCTAAAACATAGACTAGGGGAGACTTCTTTTCAATTATCCTACATTTAATGAACTTGGGGGCCAGCTTTTTGCTAAAATGCTTGTCCTTGTTACTTAAGACATACGCACGTTTCAAAACGATGTCTCCTGTCTTGAATTCTACAAATTTCCGACGAAGGTTGTAGTGTGTAGAATTTTTTGTGTGGGCACGCCAGAGCTTTACTTGAACATCGTTGAATATTTCCCTATGACAACCTAAGTTTTCCGCATAAATGGCGCGAGGAAGAAATAAAACTTCATCTCCTAATTCAATGTCAATATAGTGCGTGCCGCAAGTTACTAACTCTCTCCCAAAAACTAGGAATGACGGAGTGTAACCAGTCGCCTCATTCACTGAATTATTGATTGCGAACTGGACTTTAGGAATAAAAATATCCCAGGACCGATGGTCGTCCTCTACAAATGTTGACAGACATGTGATGATGGTTCTGTTATATCGTTCTACGGTGTTTACTTGTGGCGTATATTTTGGAGTAAAGAAAATATTTGGAATATTATACTGTTTAAAAAGAGATTCCGTGATTCTACTAATAAACTGACTACCGTTATCTAAAAATATTGTTTGAGGTACTCCATGCACAAGGAACACTGAGTCTTCTAATAATTTCGTTACTGTTTGAGAGGTAGCAGAGCGTAAAGGAAATATTAGACAAAATTTTGAAAAACAGCAAGTGATAACTAAAATATAATTATTCTGTTTACGGGTTGTAGGCAAAGGGCCCATTAAGTCAATGGAAAGCATCTGAAAAGGTCTACAACATTGCTTAGGTCGACCCATTTCACCCAAGGTTTGGTGATTTTGAGCTTTATACGCGAGACACTTGTCACATGAGCCCACGAATTTGACAACGTCTTGATGCATACCTGGCCAAAAATAGCGTAACGCAATCCGATGATAGGTTTTAAAAACCCCTAGATGGCCGGCCGTAGGTTCTGCATGATTGTCTCTAATAACCTGGTCACGCATTTCACCAGGTACAACTTCTTTCCATGAAAATTCAGGATCTAAATGGTGCTTGTTTTTAGTCAGTCTAAATAAAGTATCATTTTTTATTAAAAAATTTGGAAAATTTTGAGGTTTCATGAGACAAGAGTTGAAAATATTTTTATACCAAGAGTCGGAAGTGGTAAGATAAAAACCTGAAGTATCCACTAAGTTTATTGGAACGGATCGCGATAATGCGTCGGGAATAACGTTGTCAACGCCACGACGATGTTTAATTTCGAAATTGAACGCGGACAGCCGAACTCCCCAACGAGCTAACCTTCCAGTAGGGTTTTTTAAGGAGAGGAACCATTTTAAAGCACTGTGGTCCGTGTAAACAGTGAAAGGTTTCCCATTCTCCAAATAACACCTCCAATGCTCCAGAGCTGTCAGAACAGCTAAGGCTTCACGCTCTGTAATGCTGTAGTTCTTTTCTGCCGCTGACAATGATTTGCTCATGTAAGCTACTGGGTGCTCTTTACCATCTACAACTTGGGTTAGCATAGCGCCTATACCATAGTTGCTGGCATCAGAGTGCACTTCAAACGACTTGTCATTATCAGGACAGGAAAGTACAGGAGCAGAAACCAAGCATTCTTTAAGCTTCTTAAAGGCCGCGTCGGCTTCAGGAGACCAGACAAAAGGTGGTCCTCCCTTTTTATTCGACGTCAACTTGTTAAGCGGGCCTGCTATTGTGCTGAAATTTGGTACGAAACGACGATACCAGGTAGCTGTACCGAGAAAGCGTTTTATTTCCTTACGACTCGTAGGTGTTGGGTAATTTAAGATAGCTTCTACTTTTTCTGGGTCAGTACGGAGACCACAACTATCGACCACATAGCCCAAGTATTTGAGTTGAGTACGAAAAAACTTGCATTTCTCTAGGTTAATTGTTAAGTTCGCATACCTCAACTTCTCCAGCACACGCAAAAGGAGTGATACGTGTGAATTAAAATCATTACTGATAATGATTATATCATCAAGATATGCGAAAACTTTTAGGTCAAACTCTGCAAACAGTAAGTCGACTAATCTTTGCTGAGAGGCAGGAGCATTTGTCAGACCGAATGCGGTGCGCTTAAAACGAAATGTGCCACGAGTTGGTACATAAAATGCCGTCTTATCGCGGTCTTCGGGAGCGATTGGTATCTGCCAGAACGCTTTGGACAAATCAATACTAGTTAGGTACCGAGCATCACGAAGATTGTCCAGAATTTCCGAGACATAGGGCAAATTGTATGCGTCACGTTTTGTCACCGAATTCAATTTACGACTGTCGAGGCAGAAACGAGGTTCGCCATTCTTTTTATTGACAATAAGGACTGGGGATGACCAGGCACTCTCACATGGTTCGATCACATCTAAACTTAACATCTCGTCTACCTGTTCAATTAGGATACGCTGCTTCTCCGGCGACATACGATAGTATCGTTGACGGATTGGCTGAGCATCTCCTGTATCAATACGATGCGTGATCAACTTTGTTTCACCTAATCCCCTAAATTCAGCAGATATGTCCTTGAACTGGCTAATAATATTATCAGCTACCGATTTTTCCGAATCACTTAGTCGGTCGTAACCTTGAATAAAAGAAGAATGTTCGATTTCGAGGCTAGCATTTAAGGTGGCTACATTCGAAAAGGTGACGCTAGACAAGTGTTTTGGAAATATGTTAAACTTGAGCCAGAAATCTATTCCTAATAGAAAATCCACGTTAACGTCCGGCACAACGTAAGCCGTAACAATGTGAAACTGATTTTCAAAATGTATTGGCAAATTCATGTAGCCAATACTAGTCATTGATTGACCACCAGCCGCTGTAACTGTTATGCACAAGTCCGTATATAATTTCAAATTGTTCTTTTCCAAAAGCTTGTATATATTGTTACCTATGAGAGTTACTGCAGAGCCAGAATCTAGAAGACCAATGAATTTTAAATGGTAAATTTGTATTTTGGCATAAGGCCTCGGGTCATTAACGGGTTGATTTTGCAGAATTGTGTGAATCCTATATGAGTTAAAATAGAATTGGACAGTTTTTAGCCATTGTTTCCAATCGTCACTATCAAATTTATCACACTTGGTGTCACAATTCTGCAAGCCTACGCGTTTTTTTGACATATTTGCCTTTTGCTTGTTGCAATTAGGACATTGAGGTGTCTTAACGCCTTTACAACCACAAACAAAACAATGAATATCCTCTTTATTGGCTGTGCATTGCCGTAAATTATGGGTATTATTACGACATCTGGGACAATAGAGTGTTTTAGGATTAGAATTTTGAACTGTGTGTACATAATTTTTATGATTTTTATTTGTATTATTAATATTATTGTATGAATGTTTGTTATAATGATTAAAATTAGAATTATATTTAAAATGTTGGCTATTTGATTTATTGGCAGAATGGTTCATGTAAGCAAATTCCGGTGCTAGTGTTTCTGATGTTTTCTTAGGTGGTTCTTTAAAGCCAGCAAGACGTGCTTGTACGTTTTCGTAATTTCGACATAAGGACCCTAACGTATCAATATCTGTAACTTCTGGAACTGAAGCTATTGTACTCGCGTAACATGGTCTTATGTTATGAAGAATTATTTCCAGCTTGTCTTCACTTGATAAAGATTTTGATAAACGAGAAAATAGACCAGACATTACAGATAAGTATATTGTTATATTTTCTGATTCACCTTGTGTCCTAGCTCGTATTTCACTGAGAAGCCTATAATCGTAATCGGCTTGATCAAAGTCTTGTTTAAGCAATGCAAGAAGCTCATCCCAGTCAGACACGCGATCTTTAATAGCACGATACCAATGCAGTGCATCCCCAGTAAATATTTCTGTGCAAAGCGAAAGTAGTTTTGTATGAGAAATATTTCTAGCCTTACTAAATTCAGAAATACGTTGAATAAATGCACGAACGCAAGTTTTACCATCGAATCTTACTTTACTAATTTCACCAGCTATACCACGCTCACAGGTCACATTAATATTTAAAGGTGTAGTATCTAATTTTGTCTCAGAGCTAGAAGTGGAAGCTAAAAGAGGGTCGAGTCCTTTATCTTTAACAGAATTATAACATTCAAACAATATTTTAAATTCAGATATAAGGGCTTCACGTGTACTGCGTGATGGTTCATCACACATTATTCTATTAAGACGATGGTATAAATGATGGAGGAGGTTTTGAACCCGTAATAGAGTTGTCTTATCTAGTGAAGAGTCCAAATAAGCCTTTACTTTAGTGATGACGTCACCAGCACCTCTTAAGTCATCAGTAAGTGAAAGTGGGCTATCTAGAATATCCTCAGAAGGAAATAGTGGACCTAATTTTGAAATCTGCTTCCTCAGTTCCTGAACAGTAGCAGCAGGTGTAGTGCCCCTAATTTGTACTTCATACTCTAATTCTGATTTTTGCAAAGACAAAAATTTTACTGGGTAAGCCATTTTAATATTAAAAATATTTAATGTTAAAAGGAAAAAAAATAAAAGCACAGCAATAAGGAAGTTGTTGAACAAGGTATACTAATCTACACCGTTCTGTTACAAAAAAAAACAAATACGTTACGGTTGTAAAACAACTACGTTATTAGAAAAAAACATAAAACCAAAAGCGAAAAAAAAAATGCAACTAATGTGTATTTGGAAGTCACAATAATGACAATAATAATGCTATCAGTGAGCAACGATAATTGATGATACTAACTACCAATTGCACCTTAGTTGCTAGCAACCAAAAAAAAAAAACGTTTACAAAAAAAAACACAACACAACTACATTACGAAGCAGAAACCAGACTTCAGTAGAACCACGTTAAAGGCGCCAGTGTAACGTTTGATACCCGCTTAAACGGGAATAAGAAAAACCACGTCCACAAATAAAAGATATATTAAAAAAAAAAAACAAGGGGGGTAGGCTCTCTGCCGTCTGGTTCCGCTAAGTGGTACCGTCCTGGGAATGGTGTTTGACGTCCGGGGTCTTGCACGAGGGAGACACGGCAACCGAGGTGTTGGTCTTGCGTCCGGGGTCTTGCACGAGGGAGACACGGCAACCGAGATGTTGGTCTTGCGTCCGGGGTCTTGCACCGGGGTGACACGATGACCGATGTGTTGGTCCAAGTCGCGACGTTTTTTTCAAACCGTTGACGTGACCCCTCAAACGGTAATGTTGCACCCTGTAAAATACGTCCACAGGAAATTCATCACGGTACATAAACCGGAATCGAACCCAAACTCCTCACAGACGGCACTCGTAAGCAGTTGGTGAGGTGTTTATACTAAGCATCAGAACGGTGATTACTCTACAAGCATAAAAAGCTAATGGCCAAAGTAATGGTGATGATGGTGATACAAGCTATTGAATAAAATCATAAGTGTAGGTAGTTGTCAAAAAATTATAACGGAAGATATCAGCTTCTTAATAACAAATTTACGTTAATTTAAAATACTAAATCTATAAACATCTATACTACTCTAGTAAAGCAACACAAATTGAGAAGTATGATGATTTGATGAACAATGAGCCAAGCTAATGATCAAAAAATAATTGGCAGTTACATGTAAAATACCTTGTTCAACACTTACCCATCGGGGTGCAATTCCAAACTAGGTGGAGGTTTCCGTAAGCTAGTAGTTATTATTTAAATAGAAACAAATTGATTCCGCTATAAAATATAATTTACACGAGCGCGTGAGACGACACATATGATATACGTGAACGCAACTCGTGTAATCGTCCGTTACAGGGGACGATCGGGCGGAAACTGGCCCGTGGCTGCGCATACGCCAGTTGCTTCGTCATTTAAAAGTAACGGTACAAGACGGCGCGCTGGCGCGGTGCGGTGCTAAGCGTAGTGTTGAATATGATTTTAAAATGTATAATATAAACTGTATTTAGTATAGGATTTTATGTAAAATAATAATTGTTTTAATTTATTTATTTATAGGTAAAAATAATTGTTTTGACTAGGTAATCTGTTATTAAGGCTAAATAAAATTTTAATTATAATATAATTGAGTACAACGTTACAAGGGTTACCGGGAACCCGCCTAACCATGCGTTCTTTCCTGAATACGTTTTAAACAAGCTTGTCGCTATTTAATTATTAATTTAAATGTATAGTAACTACAATTTCTTCAAATCCCGGAAATACCGAAAATACCGGTATACCGGGATTCATCTGAGGTCAGTACCGAAAATACCGGTATTGAAAAAGTGCTCCGGTATTGCGACCCCTAATTCCGACGCGACAGACACAATGGAACATTGGGGTCAACTAATGTACTTGATTTTTTTTTATCACTGTGTCGTTATGACTGTCTAGAACCTGATATTTAGTACTACGAAATCCAACGAGACATTTTGACTGTTGTCAGAATTAACCTGCTTTATCATTTTTTTTTTTCAGGGATATAGTCCGGCGAACTACATCATCGTTTGGACATAAATCATCGTGAAGGAGATCGCTCTGACAAGAGCAAAGCGAAGATCAGTTTTTACCAGGTGACCTAACGCTCGTCAGAATAAGTCCTTCGCTTCTTATACTTTGGTACACAAGTACATGGCACATGCAAAAACAAAATCAAACAACCATCGTTAATATAGATTTACCGTGTCGTAAAATATGCTCCCTCGCGGCCATAATAGAGATGTCACACAAAGGAAGAAACCAATCAAGTTAGCTTATAATCGATGTGGCCATGGCACCGGTTTTGTAGCCACACCCGTATCTTTGATAATACTTTATTGGTTTACGGCAAGTTTGAAAGCAGTTTTGTGATATTTTTTGACCTAACGGGCAAGTCAGTTAGACAAATAACGACACAAATAGATTGGTCATAAGTGCCACGATTATAAACGATATTTTTCATGCCAATTATGTACTGTACTTAATTATTTTATCTGCATGACGGGAGGAGCACGGCACTTGATGAAGCGAGCAGCTGCCTTATAATATAATGCCTTAGAGCGTTTCAATGCTGCTTTCTTTTAGTTTTATTCTCGCTCTAGAACTTTCTTTTCATCCTTTCCTTCATTTAGTATATTGTGATTTTATTGTGATATAATAAAATAAAAATGATATTGTTTTAGTCATTCTTATAAAAATGCCCAGTATTTGGTAAAAATGCTCTCAAAATTGTTTTGGGGATATATTAACAATGATGAAAGCTTATCATCCCGTATCCCACTTGGTCGCTCGCCCTCTATCCTATAAAAAAATGCATAACAAGTTGCCACACTCGAGCTAAAATTATTTGTCAAATGTCATTACATTGCGAACTGACTAGGTACAAGCAGCGTAAGGTGAAAATGTAAGACATTTCCAGGTGGCCTTTCTTCTTCTGCTGAAGACAGCATTTAGAAGTCCACTGCTGAACATAGACCCCTAAAGATTTCTATAACAACCTGTTAGAAGCCTACATCCAGGGGCTTCCTGCGACCTTTACGAGATCCTCTCACCACCTTGTAGGAGAAGGTCCAACGCTGCTTACTTAATAAGTAAATAATTGAAATTACTAATAGTTCATTGATAGTTAAAGTTAGTTACTTTTTGTCTAAATTATGAAGTTTTGCGTATAGATATAATAGATCCTGTTTTACTTCAGCGAAGTTTGTGTTGTGGCATCTCTTAACCTTAACTTTAGCGACATGTGTTTTCAAAATTATTATCACTTTTACTTAGACACTTTGACTTTTACTTTAGCATTGAAGAAATTGGCTGTTAGTCGACAAGCTTGCAGAGGTAAGTCGACAGGAATCGTATTTGTAATCATCGCGTTTTGTGCTACGTCCTTCGCAACAAAAATCATGTTGCGCGTTATTTAGGGATGTCGCGCATTGTTTTTGTTAAACATGTTCAGCCTTATTCATAAACAGTTTATAAAGCTATTTTAGTTATCAAATGATTTGTCTTCTTCGAACAAATTTTGAATTGAGTTTGAAGGAAGAAGACAAAACATTCTATAACTAAAATTGGTTTATAAACTGTTTATGAATAAGATCGGTTGAGTGTTTAATGTTAATGTATAGGAGTCTAGTAATTATAATATAGTGTATATAATATAGGTAGTATCGACACTGTATTATGTAGGTACTGCGCCACTGCATTGCACGGGCCTAAGAGGGTTTAGACCTTAGCCTACCACGTTTGCCTAGTGCGGGTTGGCAGATTTCACATACCACAGAAATTGTAATCAAGAGTTTTTAGGTATGCAGCTTTCCTCATTATGTTTTTCTTCGCCGTTAAAGCGAACGATATATTTATAAACAATTCACACATAACTTCGCAAAGTCAGGGGTGTGTGCCCTGGGTTTTAAACCTGTGGACATCCGTCTCGTCAGACCATTCCATTTCCAACCAGGCTTTCGTCCACTCTGGACATAAGTAATAACTAATTACATCCTAATAGGTATTTAGTTAAATAAAACTGAAAGTGAAGTCTGCCAACCCGCACTAGGCCAGCGTGGTGGACTAAGGCCTTAACCCTCTCAGTTGTAGAGGCGGCCCGTGCTCAGCAGTGGGCTGTATATAATACAGGGCTGGTATGGTATGGTAAATAAAACACAATTTTAATTGTACAATTATAAAAATAAATACAAATAAAAAATTATACACTTCTACGCAAAAAGGCGCGACACATAAAAATTCAAATTTCAAAAAAGAAACAACTCGCTCACTCGCTCCTAGCTAAAACTGGCCAGTGAACGTGGACCTGTTGATTTTTGTTACCACTTCCCCGCGCACATTTGATTGGACTACCGCGGCGGGGGAGGGGAGCTCATGTAAACTTGGGGGAGCGTTACTTAAGGCACGTGCCGCGAGTTAACCTGCGCACAAGTTGGTGAATCAATCAACGTGGTAACTCTGCCCGGCAATCATTTGGGCCCGGCTTGTGCGCATGCGTCGACACTAGGGACGCGCTACTCGATAGCCCCCCGCGCCCTCTAATTGAGTTTTTATCCACGCGTTTACTGCCTCCACCGTTGCCTTGAGGTATATTGGATTGTTATTGCAGCGGTGGATTCCTATCCAATTCCTTTTTAATACTTCTAGAACGTCGTTTCAAATAATTACAATGGGATAATCAGCTTGATAGTGCGCTTCATTGTGTGAATAAATAAAACTTCCTTAAATCCACGAAAATAATTACACAATAATCAAAGTCTTGAGTCGACACAGAATGATATTGCGTTTTATTCGGTATGCAAAGGTCTTAGGTCTTACGATTTACAATAGAAATCACAATGTAACTTCGCTTAATGATGTAGAAACACACAAACAAAGTTTTATCGATAAGGGCACGATGTCAAGTTTATCGACAGTCGCGTCCCTGGCGCCGCCCGCCGTGAGACTCGAGAATCCCGCGTAAACGTCCGTTAGGCAGTTACCGCGCGCAACCGGTGTGCATCGCACGTCCACATGCCGCCCGCTACCGCACAACTTTCGAACGAAGGTAAGTCACAAACTTATATTATTCCACGATGTCATTTACGAAATGCATAATTAAAAAATAAACAAATATTTTTATCGGGTTTCGTACGGGATATAACTTCATATAATTTGCCCGGGAAAGGTCTCGGCGAGCGTGACGGTCGCGGCTGTTTACGTTTGGAATTTTTCGGCAGCCCGGCGTCTTTGAATTTGGAACATCTAGAGAAAATGTGAAAGAAAAATGTGATATAATATTTTTTTTTATAAACCGAGCTACTTGTCTGCTTAAAATATACTATGTTATTATAAAGTAACTGGTTGGAGAAAGAAAAATGGTAAAATGAAACAAAATTATGCAGTGTATGTAAATACTCAAAGAATGTTTATTAGTTGTTCATTCGAAATTCGGATTTAATAACGTTCGAGTTAAGATTTGTATAGAGCGGACATTGGGAAAATTTTCATACAAAAATGTTGAGCCTAATAACGTGAAATAGCAAAACACCTGTGTAAAATGCATTAGAACATACTTTGACATTATCGTAATGCGCAAATTGGCATATTTCCTTCCAAAATATTGCTTTCTTTACAAAATTTGCGTGTACCGAATCGTCTTGTCACATGGATGTGTCAGATATGACAGCGACTTATTACCAATTGGTAATAATTTTTGGACGAAAAATTTGGGCCTAATGTCCTGTTTATAATGTTGAATGTCTGGGCTACAATGATAATTTTTGTAGATGAAATATTTTATAGAAAATGTAATTTGACCTACATTATTCTAGCAAATTTTAATTGTTGAGTTTAATATTCACGATCGTGTCTATATTAATTGCTCCTTAACTACTTAGCGTAATATTTCTTAAACTTCAATAGAGTTACTGATAAAGTTATCTACAATAATTAACTTTAATTAAATATTGTTTTATCTCTCGTATATCGTGTAATTTATTATTTTGTTGCATTGATTTGTTAACAAAATCAGTGTTATCCCAAAAGGTAACAACAAGTTGAACATCAAACTACCCGCTTAGGTTATGGTTGTTTATTACACATTACTCTCAAGTCTTCAATGATAAGTTCACGATTATATCGTTGGTTTTTTAATTTTGATGGTTCCTATTACCCATCACATATAAAATAGGTTGTTATTTTTCGGAGAGATATGTGTAGTTGACTTGTAGGTGTCGTTCCGTGTAAACTGAAAGGGTAAATTTTAGATGGGAGCAACCCAGGACAGGTCCTAAAATAATATGCTAAGAGAAGTTGAGCTGTACAAGTCAAAAATATATCGCAGTTCTACAGAAACAATTAAATGTTGGTGTTATAGTATGATTTACGCAGACATCTTTTGTCTTAGTTGGATACCTTTTTATAGTAGAAAGGGCTACCGTGGACCTGGGTTACTTGATGTTAAGTGACCACAGGCCATAAGCATTCACAATACTAGAGGAATTATCCATGCGGAGCCTTTCAATTAGGAATGGGCTCCTCCTTGAAGGTCCGTAAATCGTATACAAATATTTCTTTCAAAAGAAATATAAGTTCTGTTCATTGAAATGTTGGAAATAAAGTCAGTTTCCCAATATTCCGCTATTGTCCTTCATTTATCACAAGGTCATATCTGAGGCCAAGATTTAAGATCGATAGATACAGCCTATATGCTATAAAATATCAGAGAGTATTTCTTTATTTATAATATTATCTCTGAGTCATCTTAAGGGGCAACATTTTGTTCTGTCGTATGCGTAATGCCTTTTTTATTTATTTAACTATATGGTTAAAATAACTTACCTAATGGATAGTGTTCTTTTTAAGTAGATAATGATAGGGATAGATAAGAAGATGATGAGAGAGATAGGTAAGGCGAGATATGTGGTGTCATTTAGTAACTTTGAATCCTACTAATATTATAAACGCGAAAGTTTGTAAGTATGGATGTATGGATGTATGGATGTTTGTTACTCTTTCACGCAAAAACAACTGAACGGATTTCGATGAAATTTGGCACACGGGTAGATTATGTCCTGAATTAACACATAAGCTACTTTTTATCCCGAGAAAATATAAAGCGGGACTTTTATTCCGGGAAAACTCATTCACGCGGGCGGAGCCGCAGGCAAAAGCTCGTACAACATAAAGACATCAAAGATAAAATTATTTAAATAAAAAAAATGTCCCTCACAATTATATTTAGAAATAATGATTATATTTTAAGTGTCAAAATCAGAATCAATTAAATGCAGTAGTTTATCTTCTCCGTAAGAAACTCGGTGATTCTATGAAAATATGTTTTTGAGTAAGAAATTCTGTTAGGCGTCTTTTGAAAACAATTACTTTTTACCTCCTTAATTGGACATATAACATTATCATAATAGGTGCCATACAACATACACTTTTATGCATCAGACTTGTGTTTGACTTTCTCATACAATAATAGTTATCCCGTTGGCTACATGTATTTATATCTGAGTTTTTACAGTTAACTGGTTTTAACAAAACAAGAGACTTCAAATATATAGAAGGATGGTGCTAACAACACCGACATTTCATGGAATATGCACCGAAATATGCACGGCGAAAAGTTGGTACACTGGTTGCGCCTCTGCCTACCCCTTCGGGGTTAAAACTCGTGAGTGTGTGTTAACTTTAAACAGCTGTTTATTTTAATACAACAGTTTATTTGGTCTCCTGAAAAGATGCTAATTTTGACTCCCGCGGCCTTAGATCTTAAACGACGATATTATGCTATAATTATATTCACCTTTCCAACTACTGGAGTTACATTGTACAGTACATGCCGATTGACTAACTCTCTTTGCAACATTTCCAGTCTAATCTTTGATGTCTAGTTTCTAAAAAAATGTACCTATGCATTAACCTGGTTCAAAATGTTACTATCCTATCATAGACCGTTGAACAGCATTAATGTTGTTTTGTCAGTATTGATTCGAAGACTATTGATATCTTGTTATTCACCCATTTAATTATTCAATTATATTGGTGATGTCATTTTCATAATTTTGTATATTATTGAGACTGAAGGCAGATTACTGTGCTTTTATCAGTAATTGTCATTGTGCATTTTGAATAATACATACAATAATTACAGTAATTATGTTTACCAAAAATTACATTAATTGCTCGGTTTGTATAAAATAATCATCATATCACCGGATACATGTTTAGGAGTTCGAGTCATCAGAAGCTGATCTATAGTCAATTTCACTGACAATATTGATTCGCAGAACATGTTTATTACTACACGAGTTAATACGTACAGTCAGAAAAGTGTATGCTTGACCTTTGAGTTCCAAATATGTCGCTTACGCATCGTCTGTCGGCAACATGAAACTTACAACTATAGTAGACTATAAGAGATATCTACTGTTTCCTTTGTACATACATGTCCGAAATTATCGTAAATGCTTAGTAAAGGAACCCGCTGGATGCAGACCGCTTCTGAGAGGTTGGTCTGGAAATCTTTGGGGGAGGCCTATGTTCAGCAGTGGACTTCTAAAGGCTGAAGAAGACGAAGAAGCTTAGTAAAATGCGAAAAATGGGCGTTTTACCTTGAGAAAGTGTACTAACTCCAAATTGGATGATTATACTTCAGGGAAATTATAATATTTATTTGTTTGTAAGCGGTTATCTGTAGTTCTCGATCCGAGTATATCATTGGGAATGACCAATTCTAATAAAAGACTATGTAGATAACATACAATAATATGTGCCCTTTTATCTGCCACGGACAAACAACTGGCTTCTATATTAAAATAGATTATTAAAACGGGAATATCGAATATTTGTTGATGGAATTAAGCCGAGACTGCCTCGGTGGCGTAGTTGTATTACGCATACATCCATGTATCTTCTACATGCATGCATTCAGAAATTATTTATTGTAAAAAAATACAAAATTAAACTTTTAGTTTCGTTGGCAGATATTTTGAGCATATTAAAAGTACTTAACAGAGTTTTTAGCATTTGAAACAAGTTCTTATATCACATTTAAAAGAAAAAGCCGTAAATATGTACATTAATAACAAAAAAGGCGAACTTACTATTACAAACTTTTAAAATTTGATTAATTAATTTTGGCAAATTATTGAATTTACATATTTAAATACCTACAAGTTTGTACGGAACACTCGGTACGCGAGTCCAACTCCCACTTGTCCAATTTTTTTTATATTTCGTGGTGTTTTTGTCAGCCCCGTGACTATGTTGCAAAGTGTTAGTATAGTATGAATCTCAATTTCGCTTTTTCTTTACTTACGCGGCTTTGATAGTTCCCTGACGATTTGGTCTTTATCCGCGTTTATTCATTTGAGACTGAGTGTATCAACTACCAATATGCCTTGATTAATAACGCCGTCCCTCTTCCCATAAGCACGCTTTTATAAACACATTTTTAATGAATTTTAATTTCTCTTTGAGCCGATTCATGCGAGTGTTAAGCCTCTCACATTATTTTATACAAATGTAGTCTGCACCGCGTTTTAAAAGGAAAATGAATACGCATATTCTTTTAGAAGTATGAGACATTTTTATACCTCGTAAAGGAAGTTAGGGTAATTTTATATGTGGATGATATTGAGAGTGGAAAGTTTGTGTAGTCTCCGGCTTGAGTCTTGGTAATGGCACTACAGCAGAATCGTGATCATCCGGATCAAATAAAACTAGTTGTATTACGGTACGACTGCAGTGCTGAGATCTCGGACTCGATCCCCGGGTCGGGCAAAGTAATATTGGATTTTTCTATTCAGTATCAGCCCGGAGTCTGGAATTTGTGTCCGATACGGCGATAGGCTCATCATGGGACGGAATACGCATGGCGAAAAGTGGGTGTTGTTGCGCCTCTGCCTACCCCTTCGGGGATAAAAAGCGTGGGTATGCATATGCGTGTAATCTAGACTTATCTGTTTCTCGTATGGTCTATTTCTGCCCTCAAGGAGCAAAGGTGCGAGTCTATTTCAGTTTAAATTTAATCCAATGTCAAGCAACACAGGAGTTTTTAAATCCCTCACTGTAATTTATGCTGTCTCTGAGATTCGAACTTTTCTGTTCACAGCTCAGGTACTTAGCCGCAAAGCTCATGTGACTGTTTGATTGCTTTAGTTATAATTTTAGTATGCCAAAATTCTAAAATCATATGCCTCACTTAAATGCTCTTGATGCTACAAAATTACATTCAGGATATCCCATATGTTTGTTACCCGTTTTGCCAAACTTTAGTTTAAATGGGCCTGCGTTAACTCTAGACGTGATAAGGTCATCGCCCATTCAAAAACTTTCCATGCTATAGACTTTGGTAGTAGAAATCTTTACTACCATATATTTTTGTGACAAGCCAGCATAATTCTTGCGACTAAAAGGGACACAATGTCTCTCTTTAGTAGACACTATAAAATTTTAACAAAATTTCGAGAGTATGTGAAGTCTGCCAACCCGCACTGGGCCGTGTTGGTGAACTAATTGCTTAAACCTTCTCAGTAGCAGGGAGGCCCGCGCTCAGCAGTGGGCAGTAAGGCCTTATAATACAGCGCCACTATTATTATATATTATAGTTTATACCTACTAACGTCAGATCAGTGCAGTCACTTCACTATGTCAATGGAAAGAGACACATTTTTAGCTTCTGGACCTGAAAACCCAGCCAGTTAATAACCCGTAATTAATGAAAAAACCACCGCGCTAGCTCATTCCGAGTCGTATTCAGAATTATTTGAGAGTATATCGAGGAACACGACATCACCCGTGGTTCGGACACTGCAGTACCTAAATACAAAAATAAATGGAAATCCTCGTCCCCGAATTAACGATTAATCCTTAAAATTGCCTACGTCAAATCAAAAGAGCTCATGAAGAAATCTTTACCTCAGAAAGCTTTAAAATCCAGCTTCCCTAGTAAGCGATGACCTTTACCCCGCAGTGGAAAACATCGCGCAAACTCACTTAGTAGTTCACCAACAAAGGCAGACGCGATGTTTTAAGTTTTTTGTTTATGGTAATGCTTGAGAAACTAGATAAAATATTTGAGTTGGCCTTTTGTGATTCGTTCAAATTTTATCCATACTAACATAAAAGTAAGTCGGTTTCGTCTTCACGGCTAAACACAACACACTCAAAAATAGTGATTTGTTCAGCGTTAACAAATGATTACCAAATAGGCAAAAACAAATTGGTGCAAATTTTTTTTTATTGCATTGATTTTATTTTTCTTTTTTTTTATGACGAGAGGAGCATGCCGTTCGCCTGATGGTAAGCGATACGACCACCCATAAACAGTAGCAACACCATCCAGCACCTTCACTTAGAAAGTACTGTGTGGCATTCCACTGCGCTCGTCATCCTGAGACATAAGATGTTAAATCTCATTATGTCCAGTAGTTATACTGGCTACAATGTCCTTCAAATCGAAACACAACATGCACACACGTGCATGCACACTGTTGCTTGGCGGTAGAAATAGACATTGCGGTGGTACCCACCCAGACGGCCGCTTACATAATGAGAGACCTACCACCAGATTTGATGATTCTGATTTTGATTAAATTTCCTATGAAAGAATGAAGGAAATAGGATTTCCTTCATCTATACATATAAAATGCTTTGTCCTGAATGACTGACGGATCAACGCACAACCTAAACAGCTGATCGTAGAGACCTGAAACTTGGCGGGTGTATTCTTTGTCATGTGGGCGTCCCATAAGAAAGGATTTTCTGAAATTCTACCCCTAAGAAGGTGAAGAGTGGGGGGGGGGGGGGGCTAAAGTTTGTATGGGACGTGATTCCTTGGTCCAATCTCCTTCAAATTTTGCATAAATCTTTTTTTACAGGATTGATGGAAGACGTGTTTCGTATTTTATTGAAATTCATCCCCTACTAATCTATAGATATAATAAAGCAGTAGAACCCGGTGTGTCTGTAGGTACATTGAAAAACCAATAAAAATGAGTAAGAAGAGTAATAGAACACAAATTTATTTATTTATTTAGATCTACTAGCGATAGTTCACAAAAATATTACAATCAAACATAAAATGTGATATAAAACTAAGAACTATGAGTACCATCATTATAAGTGGATACAGCATTACAATAATTTTGATATAATAATAATAGTATTAATCTGATTAAAATAAACTAAAATATGAAGTCAATTAAAATTCCAAATTAAATCATAATAATACAATGTCTGAAAATAACAATTAAAAATATATAAATTACAAATAAAATCAATTAAAAATAAAAATCCATTAAAAGTATTAATAATTATATAAAAAATATTTTAACATTAAAAAAAACTTTAAAAACGAGCAACGTTGCAGAAGTCAAATCAATCAATCAACAAATAAAAAAAAAACTTATCGAGTCTACCTTCATCTGATATCAAAGACCTTAAATACATACCTAAAAGTTGTAATGAGCAACTGGAAAATGTCAATGTCATTATTGTTTTTATATGTTTGAACCTTGTTTGAACTATGCGATTAAGAGGGCATGATATTTTAGTCCTGAAAGAAGCTCTTCTAAATCACTGATTTTTGGAATTCTTTTCTGTTTGTCTGTCCATCTGTCTGTCTATTTTTCTGTCTGTTTGATAGCCCACATCTCCGAAACTACTGAACGGATTTCTATGACATTTGGTATGGAGATAGTTTGAGATTTTGGGAATGGCTTAGGCTACTTTATATCTTACAAAAACTCATTCACGCGGGCGACGCCGCGGGCAAAAGTTAGTCATGATATATTACTAGATGTTGCTCGCAGCTCCACCCGCGTAAAAGTTTGTTTTAAAAAGAAGAAAAATATAAGTCACATATCCTTTCCAAGGTCTCAAACAATCTACATACCTATCAAATTTTATGGAACCCCGTTAAGTGGTTCTACCGTGAAAGTGTAGCACACAGAGTGACCTTCGCATTTATAAGTATGGACGTAGACTACTTTTTACTGTTCGTGTCAATCCCACACGGGTGTAACCATGCTAAAGCTAGTGGGAAAAATTACATATCTAAATTAAATAGATCCACCGTTCCAAACAGATAATTAACCACTACAATTCACTATAACTCTCGCTTTTCATTACAATATAAAGTTCATAATACCAACATTGTAATTCAAAATTTAGAATTGACATATTGAATTAAGCACTTCTTACCTGGACGCGAGCTAAAAGCCGACTCGCCCTAATTCGTTTACCTACGACAGAGCTTTTTATGCGTCGAACATTCGGATAAAGGAAAATTTACATTTACACTTCAAGAACCACAAACTGTAAATCGCGACGAATAAGATTCAAGGTGCAAAAAGAAAATTAAATTTATATTAAGACAAATATCTTAATATCAGACATTTATCTCAAAATAGAGAAGAGTGCCTGAAGTTTGTGGCAAAAGATTTAATAAGGGTTAACTTTTGAGGGATTATGGCCTGTTTCATAAGTTTTAAATAAATTTTATTTGACAGTTGACTTACTCAACAGCCACCGTAGATAGTACTTTGGCCGTAGTCGAGACGCCTTTCTATAATCGTTGACGCTCATAGAAAAAAATGTATGAGAATGACAATATATCCTAGCGACAGACTTATCGATCAGATACGTCATTCCCATACATTTTTTTTGTTTTCAATAGGCGTTGACGATTGTAGCAAGGCGTGTCGGCTACAGCCCCTCATTACCTTACTATTTATTTCGGAGCATAATTATATTAGAGTGTTACTTTTGTATTTGGTCGGTTATACATCGATGTGACGAGTAGCATTTACTCAGAAGTTGTGAGACAGGCCGCTAGTCTATTGACTTTCTGCAATGATAATAAGTAGAATACAGTTGCTGACAAGATTAAATTCAATGACTGAAAAAATAATCATTTTTAAAAGTAGGAAATGTTGTAGGAATTGCAATATACACTGTTTAACTGAAGGGAGATGTCAATGAAAGTGCCTATATTATCATTAAAAAAATCATCATCAGCCACATGACGTCCACTGCTGAACATAGGCCTCCCCTTAAGATTTCCAGACGGACCTGTCAAAAGCGGCCCGCATCCAGCGTGTTCCTGCGCCCTTTATCAAGTCGTCTGTCCACCTTGCAGGTGGACGGCCGATGCTGCGCTTCCCAGCACGTGGCCTCTACTCCAGAACTTTTTTGCCCCATCTGCCGTCAGTTCTTCCAACTACGTGCCCTGTCCACTGCCACTTCAGCTTGCTAATTCGCTGGGCTATGTCAGTGACTTTCGTTCTTCTACGGATCTCCTCATTTCTGATTCGGTCGCGTAGAGAAACACCTAGCATAGCCCTCTCCATAGCTCGCTGAGTGACCGTGAGCCGTCTTAAGCATCCCCTAGTCAGAGGCCACGTCTCAGTGCCATATGTCATGGTAACAGACATTGATTGAAGACTTTTAACTTTTAAAAAATAATAAGGTATTAAAGAATAATCGCCGTAATCCTCATTATTTGTTGAAACATTTTCATAAAGAGCAATGATGCACGCATGGCTGAGTTTATTAGTACTTCGTCGAAAATATATCCTTTGAATTCGAGATCGGTATAAAATAATATTTAACAACAAATATTGAACAGGACTCAATCATTACATGATGTTTACAGACGTCTGTATATACATAAAATGAGTTATTCGATGTCAATATTGAAGCGGCTTTTTACAACAATCACAACTAGCCTCGGTAGAAAATCAAAACAGGTTTTTTATTCATCATCAGCCCTGTATTATATACTGCCCACTGCTGAGCACAGGCCTCCTCTACTACTGCGAGGGGTTAGGCCTTAGTCCACCACGCTGGCCTAGTGCGGGTTGGCAGACTTCCCTACCCTTCCATACCCTCGAGATTCTTATGGAGAATTCTCAGGAATGTAGGTTTCCTCACGATGTTTTCCTTCACCGTTAAAGCGAACGATAATTGATAAACAATACACACATAACTTCGAAAATTCAGAGGTGTGTGCCTTGGGTTTTGAACCTGCGGACATTGTCTCGGCAGACCCTTCCATTCCCAACTTGGCTATCGTCGCTTTTTTGGTTTTTTATTACTACCAAAATATTATGTATGGTTTCATTTTTGTTGTACTAAAAAAATATCTTAGCGACATTTTATTAATCAAACTTATTTTTGTTACCATTTTTAAACACCTTAAAATATATATTTTTGTGCTGCTTATGATTTCTATCTAGTCTTCTAGAGTTGACTATCAATTCAATTTAAAAAAATCTACACAGTCCTTTCGAATTTAGTTAAAACAAGGGAAATCATGATTTGTGGCAACCCTGCAGGGCAAACGGTAGGTGTTAACGGATTACTTGTACCATTTGCAGATGCGCAAACAGCTGGATTGTGCTGTTTGGATTATTACTTATCGATACGTTAAATCCCCGGTTGAACAGGACAAGTAACTATGCCAATCAATTGTATGTTTCTCCGCGCCGTTCCCTAAAGGCTTTTGATCGTATATTTGGCGCACCTTTTAAAGATAATAAAAAAGAGTAACAAGTATAATTGAAAAATGTCTATAAGTCCCTACGTGAGAGTATTAAGTCAATTAATGTCTAACTAGAAACTGACCAAGAACTTAGAATTTGGCTATTGCGTCATCACATTTCGCTTTTTCAAAGCGGCATGATATATGGTCAAATATTATTTTTATACAGTAAAGGCCCAAATTATACGGCAGATTTCAATGAAGGATCCCAATCTTAATCTTCGATCCGATACCAAGAATAAACGAAACAAAATAAGTCATTTGTAAGCATGTCAAAAAAATACTTTGTTCTGATTGGTCCATTTTCGCGATGGATCGAAAAAGCGATTGGGATCGTTATTGAAAATGGCGGTGAACTTATAAATAGCCTATTTCATAGTAACGCATTAATAATTCCTCTGACATTATGAACAGTGGACGTGAACACATAGAACCACTTACTCGTTTTTTGTAAAAAGACAACACAATAACAATACCCTACGTTATTCCAAACAAAGTTAATCGACGCTGCATTTTTTCCGGCGTTTCCGTCGAAGCTCCTCCGGTATAGCCGGCTCGCCCGTCAGCCGGATGACAAATGACCGTCCCAATCCCCCACCTCCCTTTAATGGCAAACGTAAAGGAAATATCTCGGCGTACATTTAAAATTTTTGTTATTTTTAACTTTCCGGAATCCGGAAAATCGATAGGTATGTATTTTTTACAATTGAATACTATACGCAACGCGCAACGTCTTTGACAGATTATGATAAACAGCGTTTATAGCGTTAGAAGAAAATGTTGCTGTGTAATGTGAACTCATCGTTATATCTCAGCAAGGCAGGTAATTTCGATTGTCGAGCAACATTTCTCGCGTCGCGTCATTTATAACAATACATAATATCTAACCTGTATCTTTGACAGTAGTTAATATACTTAACTAGGTGTCGCTCGCAGCTTCGCCTGCGTAAATAGCCTTTCCCGCTACAAAAGCCCCTAAAAATACAGTACGACGCCAGCTCCATCTACTTTAATGATCAGATTTAAAATATCTCTTATTTCCCATGGCACAAAATTACCGGGATAAAAAGTAGCCTATGTGTTAATCCAGGACATGATCTACCTGTGTGTTAAATTTCATCCAAATCCGTTTAGTTGTTTCTGGGTTTACTTCTAACAAAAATAGAATTTTTTTTCACAAACCTTCGCATTTATAATATTAATATTCATAAGAAGTAAGATATGATAAGATTATCTTTTATGTTACTGTTGTCATTGTGTACTCCACACTGCTTGTATAATACTGCTTGGAGTTAAAAACAAACACTGTACCCACTTATATTCTCGAATACGATATCTACTGTACTAGTTTTGTAGAAGTTAATAATTATACAAGTGACAAGTCACATTACGCCATCTCACAAAATGTGACAAAAACGTCAGACATCATATCTAGTTAATAAAATCCCCTTTGAGAGCGAAATTCGTCACTTTCCATGTATATTTTTGGTTCCATGCAATTCAGATTGCGGATTTGTGGCTGCGTTTGCATCGGATTCGGGAATGTCCGACCGTGGACGAGATTAAGGTTCGAACACTGCTGAGCAGCGGCCGTGCGGTGCTGGGGCCGTGTGTTTCCAAATAGAGCAGTGCACATAATATTTTTTAGACTGCACTACGGTTGTTAGGAGCAGTGGTCAATATGTCATGTATAATAAAGAAGCATTTTCTTCCGAGACCACAAACTGAAATTTTATTTCTACCCTATATGCTCCTACTT
Organism: Sphinx pinastri; assembly: GCA_947568825.1. Classification (NCBI taxonomy): domain Eukaryota; kingdom Metazoa; phylum Arthropoda; class Insecta; order Lepidoptera; family Sphingidae; genus Sphinx; species Sphinx pinastri. The sequence goes on along the minus strand of OX387614.1, from coordinate 1,296,204 downwards.
TGAAACCAGGAATACCATCGTAGTAATTTTTTTTCGATCGGAATATTGTGTTGTCGTAGATAATGGATCTTAGAAAGAGAAAAGTGTTTTCTTTGAACTCAACAATATCCTGGCGAATAATCCAATATTTAGAATCTAAGGATTTGTTTATATATGTGCCCATCCCTTGTTATCCCAACAGTTGTCTTCCTAACTTATGTGAATGCATGTTTGTTATCACTTATCTCTATTGAGCTTATTTGTAAACTTCGAATGAGAGCCACGTATTTTTCCAGCATTAACTTGTTTATGATGATGTTAAGCCGCGTAAGGTCATTACGTTTGAGTCCCTCTTTTGTCTTGAGTCTTTATGGAATTGTTTTCCTGTCGAGGGAAAGGTAAGATAGGTAAGATTTAGTTTTTTTTTATTTTATACTTGCTTTCAATTCCGACAGCTTAATGTTCTTTTACCTGATAAAAGTCGTGCTGTGAACTTTTTTCATCATGAAAATGTAGAATAAGAGGCTTTTCACGTGAAGCGACAACGAAAAAAATTTCAGGTTCAGGATTTTGTTCATAATTGGGTCAATTAGATTTCTATGGGATCTGAATTAATATAAATAATTATTTTTATTTTTTTAGCCTACTTACGAATTAATGCGACTTCAAAGATTTGTTAAAACTTTAGGAACTGATTTTTCGATAGCTATTAATTTAGTTAACCAAATTGATTGAACAATAAATAAACAGTGTTTATTAGAGAATATTAATTGTTTTTTTTTAGAAAATGATTAAAATTTTAAATTTGATTTTTTCTTTTGTATAGTAAACTGGAATTTAATATTCAAAATCGTTTTTTTTCTAACTTCACATTTTCCTATTTTTAAATTTTTGCCTAAAAACATACCTTGTAGTATAGAAATATCAAGTAAAAAATATAATTGTATCTCGATTCGTTTAGAAGATATATGAACTAAAGTACGAAGGTGCCGCGAGGCGCATGTACTGGGCGGTTCCTTGGTGTGATTCGCTTCGTACGGTTTATATCTTAATTAATAAAAGATGGTTAAATAACCATAATTAAAAGCTTACAAGTCATACCATGAGCTGTAAAATAGTTAAAATTACAAAATAAATTATTCTTACCATTTTTTATTTTTATTTATTTGTTTATTACGTGGATGATAAGATTGTTGTTCAGTAATTACAATTACAAACTATTGAAACCAGTAACAATATTACCATAACATTAAGGTATGTTTTCAGGTAAAAATATAAAATATAAAAATTTCGAAGTTGGAAAAAAACTAATTTTTAATATAAACTTCCGGTTTACTATACGGAAAAAAATCCAATTATCAATTTCTAAAAAAACAATTAATTTTCTCTAATAAACACTGTTACTTATTGTTTAATCAATTTGGTTAACTAAATTAATAACTATCGAAAAATCCGTTCTTCAAATTTTAACAAATCTTTGAAGATGCATTAATATATTATATTAATTCGTATATTATACTATATTTATTCAGGTCCCATAGAAGTACAGTTGACCCAATTATGAACAAAATCCGGAATCTCTCATTTTTTTCATTGTCCACTTGACGTGAAATGCCCCATAATATAAATTAATTCAGCGCTTGCTAAACTGTGTCTCAAAATTCCTCAAAATCCATTTAGTTGTTTGAAATTCGGTTTTCATGTGGGTGGAGTTGTGATCAAATTGTCTTAATAAGTAGATGATACATATTATGGCATAGATTTCATTAAATAAGGGCGTAGCCAATATGCAGAAAGCTTAAGGACACTGGTTTCTCGAATTTTCTTCCGTCAATCATAATAATTTTGTACATAAATAATAAAAAAGCTATAAGTAGTTATTCAAAATTAAGTGATTTGGGTTCAAAGTTCGAACCAGAGGATTTGCAGTCCGCGTCCCTCCCGCGGGGCTACCGCTGTTTTATATGAGCAGTATCATCAAAGGCTTGCCAGTTTACATTAAGGGATTCTCTTATTCATTCGTTCCAGTACCAACGCTTTTTCCCACTTTTGTATTTACTCATTAACTGAGATTAAAGTAACATGAAAAGTATTTTATTATGTAAAAAGAAATACATATTTTTTTACTTTGCTCTGTGTCTCTATTTTTATCTAGTCCAGTGCAGTGCTAGCTGCACATGGTTACCTGTGTAAAACATAAAAAAAAACTTAAGGGAATTCCTGACGGGTTAGGTAGAGGAGCAAATAGTGCACAGAGCACCGTGATTTCTCTTATATTATGCCATGATTAGGTAGAGCCCATTGCAATATAAAAAAATGTCTCCTAAATCCACTACAAATCGAAAAATAATTGAACTTTATATTATAGTGATGGTTTATTGTGTGCCACGCCATACCATACAAGCCCTGTATTATATACTACCCACTGTTGAGCACGGGCCCCCTTTACTACTGTGAGGGTTTAGGCCTTAGTCCACCACGCTAGCCTAGTGCGGGTTGGCAGAATTCACATAAATTCAAAATTATTTTAGAGAATTTCTCAGGAATGCAGGTCATTTATAGTGTACCTACGTTTGATTTAAATTCTGTCTTGAATCCTATTTATATAACAATACTTATATAATATTATATAATTGACTGCCTCGGTGTCGTCGTTGTATTGAGGTACAACTTCCGTGCTTATATCTCAGGTTCATTAAAATGATTTTGGGTTTTTCTGCGTAGTATCACACCATTGACCGGAATAAGTATAGCAAATCGAGGTTCCACTGGTTTCGCCTGCCTACCCCTTCGGGGATTAAAGATGCGTGTGTATATTAATGAGCTCCTAAGGTGTGCTGTCATGTGGATAAATAGATTCCGCTTCTGTTATCGAAATCCACGATGTTTCGCGGTTCAATTGGTAGGCACTATGATGTTATTTCAGTGAAGTCAGAACCGACATACGATTGATTTATGACTTCCGTCTTAACCGTCTGATAATGATATTAGTGACACGTGGTGACGTTAGAAGGGGAAATAGGTTTCGGAGTTACCTGATGGCCGTCACTGTTTATATTAATGGTGACAGGAGATCAGAAAAAGCAAATACTCCGGGTTGCCTGGTGGTCACCATCAGTCATGACAGGAATAGCGGGTGGATTTCCGATGTGTAGGAGAATGGTCCGCCAACCCGCACTAGGCCAGCGTGGTGGACTAAGGCCTAACACCCTCTCAGTGGTAGAGGAGGCCCGTGCTCAGCAGTGGGCAGTATATAATACAGGGCTGGTATGGTATGGTATGGTAGGAGAATGGCAATTAGGAATAGGGTAACAGTTGGCCCGCAGTTCATTTTACTGACTGAACGAATTATAGTCCAACAGAGCTGTCAATAGGGTAGTCGACTACTTGTTTTTATTAATACATTTATTAAAAATGTATGCCATCCAAAATCTAACGGATTTTTTTCTAAATTGGGGCTATAATTAGTAAGTTATAAAGTTTTAAAATTTGGTGGAACGGGTAGTTGTCAAATAACAGTAATATTACACTGTGACGTCACCGAGAGTCGCCAGCCATAATGCTGCGTGCGTGCGAAAGAGATATCGCAATATCCCCTCCACGTCCCAACTTTTGCTCACAACTATATTTCAAATATGAAGAACTGCTTTATTTTTCAACCAATTTTGATCCTGGTTACACAGAATTCTTTTTCGTATTATTTTCTGTTACATATAAAATAATTTACAAAATCAAACTTAGGAAACTACCCTATTCAAGACGGTTTCAATGAAGCAATAGTACAGTCGTACTAGCCTATTTATGCTACATGCAAACTTTATCGTCTCCATAACTTGCTTGTATTGTGTTAGTGTTGACTAACTTCGCTCCGTGCTACATCGATATAGCGACTAATGCATGGTTTACCACGATTAGATTCAAGTTTATTTCTTCATTATGTAATATTATGAATCATGAGCATAGTCCAGTGTATCTATATCGGAACAATACAAAATTACCTGTATACTTTGCGTATTATCGCTTCCTTTAACGGTGAAGGCCAACATCGTGAAAAAACCTGCACACTTGAGAAGTTTTCCTTAAGAATTTCGAAGGTAAATGAAGTCCGCCAACATTCTACCCGCATTGGACCAGCGTCGTGGACTAAGGCCTAAGAACCTATTAGTGGTAGAAGAGGCCCGTGCCCAGCAGTGGTGCCCATAGTTTGTAATAAGGGTTGGTATTATTATTATTATAATAAAAAAATAAATAAAGTAAAAATCTTTTTAATCACGTAGAAATAAAAAAATATATATTAGAACAAAAACAGAAAGATTCATAGCAGATCAAACAACAAGTACGGCGTTAGAAAACGGACAATGTAAGGAAAAGTGGAAAAACTTAGTATTGCCTACAATCTACAGAAAAATCTAGAAATAATTTCATTCTTTTGTTAACTTAATTTACTTTTCAATCTTGAGTGTGTTTACAGTCTATAGATAGTTGAGTGTACTTACACCTGTCTCGCAACGTTCTGCCGCGTCTGGTCTAGAGAACCTAGTTCATTACTAGGCCGGCTGGATTTAATTTCCGCAGGAAGCCTGCTTTCGAAATCTAACAGATTGTGAACCGACGGATAGAAATCTTGTTCTTACTAATATTATAAATGCGAAAGGTTGTGAAAATGTTAGGATGATTTTTAGAATAAACGCAGAAACAGCTGAAAGGATTTGGATGAAATTTGCCACACAGGTAGACCATGTCCTGGATTATCACCCCGTAGTATTTTGTTTATGGTTTTAGAGTAATTTATAAATAAATCAGTCAAAAAAACATTTCTCAACTGAACTCTGTAATGTGACAACGGTGCAATAATTTAATATTTCTTATTGATTTGTGTATTTTTTTTAAACGATTCATTAGCACACAATATCATGAGAAAAGCCAGGTCACCACCAGAGTTCAATTTAGAGGGCAACTCCGTCGGCCGTACTGAGGCATGGAGACGTTGGAGGACACAATTTAATTTGTTTCTCAAGGTATCCGGAGAGCACAAAGACGACAGCAGTGTGGAAGCCAGCTTGCTAGTCAATTTAATCGGTCCGGAGGGGTTCGATATTTACGAAACTTTTATATTAGCAAAGGATGAAAATGAAGTGTCTATTAAAAAAAACATAATTATTCTGGTGACAAACCGAACATAACCATAGAAAGATACAATGTCTTCAAGAAAGCAAGAAGAACGTGTACATTTAATAAATTAGAAGAAAACTTATTCGTGATCGTATTGTTTGTGGTGTTCGCAACAGGGTCGTTCGAGATTGGTTATTACGAGTATAAGATTTGACTCTGGAGAAAGCTACACAAATTCGTTAACCTCACGAAATATCCAGTAATAATAGTCGTGTGTTAAATAAACATGGCACAAGTGAGACAAGTGGATGCAGTAAAGAACCGAGGTAAAGTTAAAAATAATGTCAATTATGTAATATTGATATATATGAAGAAGATTCGGATGTAGGAAACTATGAATGATTTTATATACAAATTTAATAAATATCCGAAATTAGATCGTTAGCTGATGACTGGTTTGAGGTTCTCCATGGAGAAAGTCCTAAAAAAAAAAAAATTGGATTCACGCTCGGATACTAACGTTATATCCATTAGGCGTATTTTGCAGTTAAGTTATAATCCTGATATTAACAATTTAAAGCATAAAGTCAAACTGCAATCATACAGTAGTGGCCTATTTGTAATTTGACATGGTTTAATCAGAATGTTCCGTATAATAAAAAAATTGTTATTGCATCAATTAATTGTCAAAGCGTGCTAAGATTGTAAACTTGTGTAACTTTAGGGATAATTAAAATATTGCATAAATTGATTTTTTTGGGAAATGAAGACAAGTTTTCGGTGTTAGGACGTTTACCGGGTGAATTTCATATAGTAGTGGATAAAAGTATGACGCCAGTGGTATACCCTCCACGGAAAATCCCATTAGGGATTCGAGAAAACTTACAAAATGAATTAGCTAAAATGGTTCAATTAAATAAAAAATAAAATATTATAAAATACTTTATTCATCACGTAGGCAAACATAGTTGCACTTATGATAAGTCAAGATACACTAAATTAATAATAATAATTTGCAAGAAGTCACTAATACAACAACAGACATCTTTTTGCATACATAGTTAGATTAGTTATATATAAGCTAATGCACACACATCAACGTTAAATTGCGATAAACTCCAATTGAATGGATTTAACAAGCACTAAACACTAGTTACACCTAAAAATTCATAATATAATGAGAGAACACAAATAAATAATTACAATTAAAGGGTGTACAACGTGCATACGCCTACATTTACAAACATAATTCTTATTGATTTATTTTTCTAATTTTCGTGGTTTTACATCAATGCGCACAATTTAAATAATTTATAAGTTTAAAGGCAAGCACCACACAATGATCGGTCGGTCGTCATTCGTCATTAGGAATAATTAGAAAAATAACTCATCCAACACCATGGATTCATTATTTCGTTGTTCTTGCTAAAAAGAATGGGAAATTGCGTGTTTGCTTAGACCCAAGGCCCTTAAACAAAAGCATACAACGTTTTCATTTTCATTTACCGACTATAGATGAATTAGCTACGAAAATAAATGGAGCTAATTACTTTTCCGCCCGAGATGCTTGCTCAGGTTTTTCGGCAATTAAAGTGGACAATGAAAGTGCTGATCTTTGTATGTTCCGTACACCTTTTGGGCGGTATCAATTCTTAAGGTTACCTTTTGGTTTAAATTGAACCTGAGATATTGCCTCGGGAAGTTTTTTATTTGAAAATCAAATAAATATTGGAAGGTTTAAAGGGGGTTGATTTATTTATTGATGTTATTTGTTCCGATTCTACAAAACAGGAACACAATAGACGCTTGGAAGACTTGTTTAAGAGAGCAAGGTGCATTAACTTAAAATTCAATAAAGAAAAATTTCGTTTATGTGTGCTTGAGGTTACGTACCTGGATCATATTATATTTCATAAAGACGGAATAAAAATTGATTCCGAGAAAACTAGGCCTATAATGAACATGTCAGAGTCAATTTATGGCAAGAGACGTGTTGTTATTGAGACTGACCATAAAGCTCTCGAGAGTGATTTTAAAAAGACTTTGTTTTCAATTCCAGCACGCTTTTAGCGCATGACATTGACGCTACAAAGGCTACGAGCTAATAACTACTTATGAACCGGGAAAGTGTATGTATATAGGTACCAGATGCATTGTCACGTGCTTCTCTTCCGGATTTGTACGATGACAAAATCAGTAATGCCTCGTTTAGCAGTGGACTTCTAAAGGCTAGAATTAGTAATGCAATATGGAATCAACTCTAAATGGTTATTGATAATGTGCCGATGTCGCAAAACAGTCTTGTTAAAAAGGAAACTCGTAAAGGTGAAATGTTAAATCAGTTATTAGTGTATATTAATGAGGGGTGGCCTGATCACAAATATGATGTTAGTGAATTAAATTATTTTTGATCTTGAATACACAGTTTTGTAATGTTTAAAAGCGAATTGGAGTCGCATTTCCTATGAAATGTATGAAGAATGATTTTTGTAATTTCTGACCTCAAAAGTTTTGAAATCTTAAATGGTCTCATATAGTCTTTTGATCTTTGTAAGCAGGATCGATTGGCATCGAAAGATTTTTTGCATAAATAGCCCATGTTTTCTTGCTGACTGTAATTTTCTTTCAAAATCTGTCAATTCATATCTAAATGTCTTCAAAAATGATGGATAGTCTCCTTAGAACATTTTCTCGTAGCCACAGCGGTCAAGGTGGCTGCCCTTGCCCATCTCAAAAATCCAATAGAAGTTAGGTAGATTTAATCTTACGGTCTTCTTAACACGCCAGCCGACAAGACTGGCCAAACGTACATGCCTACCCACACGAAAGCTACCTATTTAAATCTCACCTATCCATTATGTTAACAACGTAATGTTTTATCAAGCTGCCATGATTTTCATAACAATAAGCCATAAATTCGATTAATGCAATATCAATACCGAGGCTATATTAATAAATAACCCACCTGGGCAGCGGTAATTCCCCACCGAATATCAGTTTTTATCCCATGCACATTATTACGGAACTCACTGTGTTGTCGATCGATAATCATTGCGCATATACAGTGTGTATTTTTAGTTGAGGGATCTATTTAAACACACGGCAGTTCATACATGCATGTTTATACTAATATTACAAAGAGGAAAGATTTGATTGTTTATTTGTTTGCATTGAATAGGCTCCGAAACTACTGGACCGATTTGAAAAATTCTTTCCCCCTTATAAAGCTACATTATCAGCAAGTAACATAGGCTACTTTTTATCCCGGAAAATCTCATTCACGCGGGCAGAGCCGCGAGCAGAAGTCTAGTGCCTAACTAATAAAAATATACGCAAGAAGACACACGAATGTGTGGGCACTCTCGTGCCAACTACGTTTTTGGTCTACCTAATCAGTCATTAGGTATGAAGATGGCCTTTAAGTATAATCCGTTTCTATTCATACTTCAAACCTAGCTTAGAACATGCAAAAATACTAAGGTGCTCTAGTTTTAGGATGAGAATCGAACACTGAATATCGTGCTTAAACAGGTCCCTCGACTAATTTTATACCATCATCATCAGCCACATGACGTCCACTGCTGAACATAGGCCTCCCCTTAAGATTTCCAGACGGACCTGTCAAAACTAACTTTATATACGTACTGTATATTAATAAGTTCCTAATATTATGATTATATGCACAAATTAACTGTTTTATCTATATATATAAAAGCGAAAGGTCACTCACACACTCATCCCGAAATCTCAGAAACTACAAGTGCTAGAAGTCACAAATTTGTCAGGGGTGGTCCTTTTAGGACGTGCGTGCTCACTAAGACGGGATTTTGTGAAATTCAACACCTAAGGGGGTAAAAAGGGGTGGCAGAGTTTGTATGAAATTTTTATAGCTTTCATAGTAGGTTATACTAGAAAATACTCATTATTTAATTTTCCCGAGCCTCTTAAATTACTTTTTATTTTCCCGCGGGAACGGAACTTAATTCAAGGGTAGGACAATATTACACAGAGGAAAGATTTATATGTGTGTAACGAATAAACTCAAATAGTTAACACCTTAACACCTTGTCCTGTTGGCTGTAACTAGTAATCAAACTCAAAACCTCACAATAAAATTCCAATCCTAACCATAATGTCACAGTGAAGTTACCACACCCTATAATTATTTTATTAAGTGTAAACAACACGATACGTACTTTATTCTCCGAAACGAAATATTGATGCAATTTGCCGAGCTGGTAATCTAACACCGGATCTCCCGAGTACAGCAAATAATTGCTACACTGCGTCGTTCATTGTAAAATCCATGTTATTTATTGTTTTTTAGGGTTCCATACGTCTAAAGGAAAGAATATATTTGTAGGATCACTTCGTAACGTTTATCTGTCAACATCTTTTTTCCCAGGAACTAGTTTTTTTAATTAAGTTTGAATTTTAAGCTTTCCAATCGCTGGAAGTTATAAAAAATAGGCAGAAAAAAACAGCGATCACTTATGTCACTTGCCAGAAGACCAGAACCTTAGAGTATTTCTCTATTGATCCAGAATCATGAAATTTGGCACGAAGTAGGCAATGTCTTAGAACAAGTGAAAAAAAAAACGTAAACGTGTAGTTACTTTGCAGTAGGTAATATTATATGTTTTTTTGGTATACATTTTTATTATTTAGATTTGTATTGATATAATATGGAGATCATGTTTAATTAAAAATTAAGCCCGTCTTTCTATCGACTCATATTTTGCTAGAGCAATGATGCTTACATAGCATGAGATAAATTTTACGGAACCCTCGCTATGTTAATCAATCTCGCGCTTACTCCTTTGTATCTCCAGCTTGAAATCTGAGCGATTCTAGATTAATTGGCCATTCGTTTGTTTGATCACGAGGTTGTTTCGAAACAAAAGCTCCGATATGGTTTGTTAATTTCGTGCAGTGTTTGGAATTGCAGTAAGAGATATACTATTCTTCGCTAGCAAGTCAGAATTTCGTTATGTTTTACTTTTTCTTTAGAATTATGAATGTTTTATTTGAGTGCTTGTTGTTGATCGTACTCGTTATAAAAATCATCGTAAGTACCTCGTTACGCGTCAGTTAGGCAAGCAATATGGTGATTGATTACGTAAACGTTTAATTCATCGAAATTATATTATAACAACATTACTCACTAAAGGAGACTAGTACGCTTACGCATACTCACGCCTTTTATCCCCGAAGGGGTAGGCAGAGGCGCAACTAGTGCACCCACTTTTCGCCGTGCGTATTCTGTACCATGATGTGATAGGGGGCGAGCCTATCACCATATCGGGCACAAATTCCAGACTCTGGGCTGATACTGAATAGAAAAATCCAATATCACTTTGCCCGACCCGGGGATCGAACCCGAGACCTGAGCATTGCAGTCGTACCGTAATACAACTACGCCACCGAGGCAGTCATTAGGCGACTAGTCATTGCATGAAATGACCCCTACCACCGACCAAATACTCAGCTTGATCGACGTACGCAACATCTCATTAGTCGAAATTATATTGACTAAGTACATTACTTATCTACGATGTTTGCTTGTTGCTTTAAATAAAATATCTCCTACCACGAATACGGCAAATACTCGCTTCGTGTACGCAACTCGTAGTACTCATAACTTGTACGTAAATAACGCAACGTCAGGACATTTGCACACAAAGGCCCTTAACGAGGGCGTTTGTTGCGGCCCCGTCACACAGGTTTAATTGTGGCCACAGCTTTACCGCTGAAATATGGGCCGATAAAATTGATTCGTATTCCTCGATAAAAGGGAAAGTGCGGGGATATCATATCAAGGAAAAAAATTACAGATCCAGGCTTGCATGTCGAATGGGTGCGGGTCGCTCTTGACAGATCCGTCTGGAAATCTTTAGGGGAGGCCTATGTTCAGCAGTGGACGTCATGTGGCTGATGATGATGATGATGATGATGTCGAATGGTTTACAAAATAACTCTAGATATTTCACCACATCCATATATAGAGACTGCCTCGGTGGCAAAGTTGTATTACGGTACGACTGCAATGCTGAGGTCTCGGGATCGATCCTCGGGTCGATCAGAATGATATTGGGTTTTTCTAATCAGTATCAGCCTGGAGTCTGGAATGTGTGCCCGATATGGCGATAGGCTCACCCCCTATCACAACATGGGACGGAATACGCACGGCGAAAAGTGAGTGTTATGTAGTTATGCCTCTGCCTACCCCTTCGGGTATAAAAGGCGTGTGTGTGCGTGTGTATAAATAGTAATTAACTTTTAACACTGCCTCACACATGCGATACCACTGCTAAAATAATATTCTGATAATAGGCTCGTCCTCTATTACTAAAAAGGGTATGCTACATGTATGAAAATGTGTAAGAACTGTACAAAACTTTGCATTACATTGCGCTGCGTTCGTCATGCGTTACGGTCTAATGGGCAGTGATTATCCTGCAAATAGGACGCTATCAATTACGCTACTGGCTATTTGCCCCGTAATTGGTGAGGGCCTGTATTCGATCCCAGGTTGTGAAAATATTTTGCCTAAATATACAAATTACTAAAAAAGAAATGTGGAAATAAAGAAGAAGCTGTGCAAATAAAAAATATCTGTCTGCCCTCGAATAAGTATTAGCTTGTGCGTGTCTTCTATAAACACAGACCAAGTACCACAAATGTTGACTTTCAATAAAATTAATTTTGTTTGTTACTCTGTCGGCAATGTTCCTACATCAAGAAAGGTCAGACGATACCAACAACTAATTGACATAATCATAATACAAAAATAGTTTTAAATGGCCGGTCGGCCCGATAAGCGTTTATTGTTTTGATGATTCGGTTAATAGGTATTATGGTAAATTTTACCTTATACCTTTATTTTAATATCTTTAAGAACAAGCTATTGCTCGCGGTTCCGCCCGCGTGTTTGTCTTGGAATACAAGTCATCAAAATATCACATAGCCTGTATATAAAAGGATAATAAAATTTAACTAAGTAGTTAAAACATTAGAAAGCTCCTAAACTTGTACTTTCTATGCCATCATATTTTCAATCTGTTGTTCCAGAACTGTGTGAATGTGGACAAACCAATACTTACACCACCGCTTTTATATAACGTACTATGAATGAACAAAACACACACACACATACACAAACACTCAGGCCCTTTATCCGCGAGGAGGCCGGCATAGGCGCAACTAGTGCATCCACTTTTCGCCGTGCGCATTCCGTCCCGTGATGTAATAGGGGGCGAGCTTATCGCCATACCGGGCACAAATTTCAGACTCGGGCTACTACTGAATATAAAAACCCAATATCACTTTGTCCGACCCGGGAATCGAACCCGAAACCTCAGCACTGTAGTCATAGCCACAGAGGCAGTTACAAATGAACAATCACCATGATGAACTCTTTATGTTACTAAAATGGAAATTTGAACCCATATTTTCTAGGCCATATACGATAAGCCAGAAATATTTATGTTTAATTGCGTAACAATAAATAAAGCTGTGTATAAACTGTTGGCGAGATGCCACGAGAGCAAATGAACTCTGTCGATGCTAAAAATTGATGTGGCGTAGATAAAGTGAGTTATGTTAGTAGGGGTGAAAGAATAATCATACCATATTCAGAGAATAAAACAAATATTACTTTTATTACACTAAAACTGAATTTTCTTTGGCGGAGTTTCCACCTCCTTCTCCAATACTGAGAGGGGTTTCAGAAACTATGCTGTAATTTACATATTCTATGCAAGAACCAAATTAGTTTTTGTTACACAAGAATACCCATGTTTTTCGATATGCATTAATACTTTAATTTCCAATTTGTGAACTGGCTCATTTCCGCCCAACGTTTATAGGTGTGTGAAAAACGAAATGTAACCAAATACTCGCTTACCAATCATTGAATTCCGATCCGAACAACTACATTAAATGTTTGTGTAATTTTATTAATAGTTTTCAAGGCACGTGGTACTGTTCGAGCTTTGTTTTTCGTATAGTTGGCTATGTACACTGCAGTCTGCACCTGATGTTAAGTGGAATGAAGCCTATAAAAATTTACCGTCAAGAGATAAACACATCCCCGGACGGTCGGCACAGTTCTAATAGCTTCTTCACGATCCGCTGTATTCTTGTTTTAACAAGCAGGGTGTTCTGGACATATTCTGATGCTGGAGTGCGATGAAACAGATTATTGAGATAATCACGTACATCAGCAGTCTTCTGCCTCTGGTTTCCCTTAACCTTCACCATACCAGCCCTGTATTATATACTGCGCACTATTGAGCACGGGCCTCCTCTACTACTGAGAGGGTTTTAGGCCTTAGTCCACCACGCTGGCCTAGTGCGGGTTGGCGGACTTCACATACCTTCGAAATTTAGAGAACTTCTCAGGTATGCAGGTTTCCTCACGATGTTTTCCTTCACCGTTAAAGCGAGCGATAATTAACCTTCACCCATGTGAATATATTTTCATAACAGGTTTTTCATAAACGATTTGGATGAAGTAATCAATCAGTTCTTACTAAGCAATCGAATGATAGAAAAACACATATAATATGACTTGGAAATTGAAATCGGGCCCGCCCATTCCATCATTGATTATCCTTAAGCCCCATTCAGTTGGGTCAGTCGTTGCTAAAAATACTCGTACGCAATACTAGCAATTTTAGTTTTTAGAATATATGTCAAAACTCAAAATAATCGTACGTCAACGCAGGCGAGAATTGCCTCGACATTTTGCGTGTTCAGACGGCGTTCAATAATTTCGTACGATAATTGCTAGCAATGATTGTTCCTTCTAAATTACGAAGACGAAGTAATCACTATTCAATAATTAAAATAATTATTAATAAGACTGAAGGCAGTACATTGATCCGGGAAGTGGTGGCAGTAATTGCTTACAGGCATGGCTGGTTCACGCGTGTCACTGCCCACCCCACACGCGGCCAAGCGTGAAAGTTACAGTATGGGGAGCATGCGAGGGCCACACTCCATTGTCCAAAATCGTTTGATCCTATTGTGGTTGATCAGTTTGTACTACATTATGAAAATGAAGGAAATCAAGGGGCCTAGTGTTGTTTATCTATTGGTTTAGAATTTTTCGACTTTGCTAACACGCACAGGATAAAGAAGCTTATGGTATAAGGTGAAATGTTCCGGGCTCGAATTCCGTGTCGAGCAAGATATTAGGTGTTTCTACCTGAGTAGAATCGGCTGATGCTGATATCAGCGCTAAGTTTGAAACTTGTGCGCAACATGGCGATATGCTCGCCCCCTATCAGATCATAGGACAGAACGCACAAGGTAAAAAATGGGTGCCTTAGATGCGCCTCTGCTTACGTCTTCAAGAATAAAGATTTGATGTGTGTGCGTTAGTTCAAAATAGTGTTGCTACTGTTGGGTGGCCCGTGTCGTTTAACAAGGCGAGAGATATGCTCCTCTCACCATTGTATTGTAATAATTCTCAAAGCGATTCTCTCCCGCTGTCAGCCCGTTACCACTCAAGGCTGATAAATATATTTGTGTAGCTGACGTCGAGTCCCGTGACGTATGTTCGAATATTCAGCGCTTCCCGCATTTACGGCGCATAAAGCTCAGCCAATCGAAATTTCAATATGAGCCGCGAAGCCCTTCACGCCTCGCTTTATGATCTATTTTCTTAGAACTGGAGGGTTAAAGAACATGTACAGGTTGTTGAGAATTATGGGGATACATTTCTGTCGTATACGTCTTTGTGTCAGAGACCTCATATAACAGATTAATATTAAAGCCTTTGCCATTATGAGAGATGATTTGTTTCTTGTTGCCATGCGGTTAAAGAACACATGTACAGAATGTTGGAAAATACGGGGATATTTTCGTTTGTCACATTTTTATATCGGAGACATCATTGATATTAGTATGAATATAGTTATTATGAGAGATAATACGTGATAAAACTGTAAAACGGATTATTATCGTGATTTAATAGCCTTTTCATTATAACATATTCATTCACCACATAATGTATTCATCGATGTAAAGTTATGTTATGTTTTTTAGAACATATAACATTTTATTTCGTGTTTGCTTGATACCAAATAGTACTTTTATAATATTATTATTCATTCCATTACTTTAGATTTGCTTTTAATTATTAAGCTATTGCATAGCTTCTATCGCGGGCCTTGAGCGTGGAGACCGAATCCAGAAATTCCGTAACGAAAATAACCTCATATCTTTTTTATCTTACTAATATGAACCTTAAATACAATAGAAGCTATAATTCTTGAAACGAGTATATTTTTATTAAGCTATTGCATAGCTTCTATCGCGGGCCTTGAGCGTGGAGACCGAATCCAGTAATTCCGTAACGAAAATAACCTCACATCCTTTTTATCTTACTAATATGAACCTTAAATACAATGCGTAAAAGCTATAATTCTTGAAACGAGTATATTTTCATTTATTTTATTTATTAAAGTCATTAAAACCATTTCTTACTAATCTAATATGAACCTTAAATACATTGCGTAGAAGCTATTTCCCTAGCGTTGGCACGGCACGAGTACAAAAGAATCTAACGTAACATTATTTTTTCAAATTTTGATTTATTCTACTTTGTTTGTGATGACCATTGCATTTCTGACATTTATCTATAACAAGACTAAACGTGCGTTGCTCGCGTTTAAAAATCTACTTTATGTGGTAAGCGTAAGATCGAATTTGTGTTTAGTCAATCAAAATTTGTGATAAAAAATGCTATGCAATAGCTTTACCGCGGCAGTCTCCGTGTGCCACACGTATTTTTTATTTTTGAGAATCTTTACTCGTTTCTCATAATTAATTAAAATAATTAACATCAATGAGAATTATTATATTAGGCAATACCATTAAAACTACTATGTCAATTACAATGGGTGCACACTGCATTGTGGTAATTTCATATTTTGAGGAAATGGCCTTTCAACTTAACTGGCATCAAAAATATTTATAACGAAACGGCCTGTATTCGAGATTGCGTATTCGTTTTATTAGAGTGCCAGGAATGTTAAAAGCCTTAACGAAAGATGAAAAATGTAATATATGGGAAAACGAATCAGAACCAATTATAATTCCAAGAGACTCAGAAATTTGCTACTAAATATTGCTGACTAGTTAAGAATTTTACTTAATTAATTTAATTATCTAAAGTTTTAAAAGTTTATATTAAACCCGTTGCGTTTTTAATATATTTTAAAGCATTTATTTATTTAATTAAGACGCAAAACAGAGTACAATCATGCCAATTTTATATAACATACACGCTTACATTAAAACTAGATTGCATTCCAAAATATGCGCCCTTATATGGGTAAATTACAGAAGGTGCGGACTAAGATTAATTAAAACTATCGAGTTGTATACAGTTAACAATCAAAATAAAACAAATAACATGCATGTTTCTTTATTGATACCTACAATTTATTATGTCTTGTATGTATGTTTTTATTTGTCACACAATAAACATTTTATCGCTAGTTTCAACAGAAGAATTCAATACTATCTGTATATCAACATTCTTTTATTTATTTATTTATTTATTTATTGGTAATTGTATGATGGGACGAGCTTGCCGTTCGCCTGATGGTAAGCGATACGACCACCCATAAACAGTAGCAACACCATCCAGCAACTTGAGTTACAAAGTACTGTGTGGCATTCCACTGAGCTCGTCATCCTGAGACATAAGATGTTAAGTCTCATTATGTCCTGTAGTTACACTGGCTACAATGTCCTTCAAACCGAAACACAACAGTGCATGCACATTGCTGCTTGGCGGTAGAAATAGACATTGCGGTGTTACCCACCCAGACGGACTCTTACATATGAGAGACCTACCACCAGTTACCAACATTAAATTCTACGTCAAACATCACTATTCCAACAAAAGGTAATTCGGTATATTCAATTTGTATGCAAATTTGATACGAAAACAAACTTCATGACTGAAGTAAGTCCGTTGCACCATCGATTTATTCAAATCGGATTTGTTCACAAGACATTCATCTGGGGCTTATGTCATGATGTGATTTTATTAGAAAATTGTAATGCACACCCTTTTCTTATAAATGAGCCGCCCTTGCATAAATTAAAACATTCAGTTATCGTATTATCGATCGGTACGAAAGTTAATAATCAACTGATCCGATCTGTTTTTTTTTACCTGCCTACTTCGGCAAGTAGCCCGACGCGAGTCGGCTTTTCTGGCCACACAGGACTTTCGGGTGAACGCTTTAGGCACTCGCAACCCTTTTCGTTAAGGTACCATGCTGAGGGCAACCCACTAACGGGTTACGAACCTCGGCTCAGGACGGTCACTGGGAGAGGATGAGACATCAGCGATTAGTTGGGAGGGTTGGTGCGTTTCACCTAATCTATCCGATGCTTTCGTCGGCACGCAGGCCGGAACTGTTAGGGGGTCGGGGGGACGGGGGACGCGGCGAGGTGCTAAACGACGAGGACGGAACTGCGGTCTTGTCGATTGTATGAGTTTTAAGAACTCGTCCTTACGACGAATTGCCACAATGATATCGTCCTCTGGAGGTAGAGCTAGAGCTGATCGCGGCCGTCTCTATTTGGTGCGGTCGAATAAAGGTCGATAATTTACCACCATGTAATTATGCTATAATTTTTTTTAATACATTCAAGCATCGTAATTTCCTTTGAAAGTCCACACTTTTCCGATATACAAAGTTATGCAGGCCTGAAGCGCAAACGACACGGCCACGGTTCCCCCTACTCCCTGGGGAGATGTATTACCATAATGCTTACCTTTGGCTGGCTACTGATTGCTACTCCCCTAGTATTCTTAACTCAGATCTATAAACTTTAAGGACATACGCATACGATGTGCTTGATATGTTGGGCATCTGCACGTATATAGGTACTTAGTGTAGATATACGCTGTAAGTATAGGTTCATTTTTACTTCGTCTTCACCTCTGCTAACATATTGCCAAAAATTATCCATGAATAACGAATATTTTTACACAAAAAATCCGGATGTAGGTTTCCGATATTTTTTATAATTTCGTAGTTTAGTGCGAATATGGTGTGTGCGTAAGTGTATTTCTGACTGAAAGACTACGACGAATTCTCTTATTCAAATTCAAATTCAAATCATTTATTCAGTAATTAGGCCCCTAAGGGCACTTTTACACGTCATTTTTACAATGTTTTTATCATCTAAAGATGCTACCAGTGCTTCGGAAAAGCCCACTGACCTGAGAAGAAGCACCAAGAAACTCAGCGTAGGTCTTTTATTATATTTTTTTTATATATATTTTTTTACAAATTGCAAGTACAATATAATAGACACAATTTAATTATAGAACATGTGTGAATCTGAGCAACCTAATCCGAAGCATTTGTATCTTCAAGATAGTTTCTTATACTGTAATAACCTTTTTTGCAAAGACGTTCTTTGACAGTAGTTTTAAATTTTTTTATTGGAAGATTAACAATATGCATAGGAAGTTTATTGAAGAAGCGTACGCATAGACCAACAAAAGAATTGCTTATTTTATGGAGACGAGTAGCATGTACTATAAGTTTATCTTTATTCCTAGTGTTTTTATTATGAATATCGCATATTCGGTCAAAATTTGCAATATTTTTACGAACATACATAAGATTTGCAAATATATATTGCGATGTTACGGTAAGAATGTTTATCTCTTTAAACTTTTCTCTAAGAGAAACGCGAGGTCCGAGACAATAGATAGCTCTAATAGCTCTCTTTTGCAAGACGAATACTGTATTAATATCCGCAGCATTGCCCCAAAGAAGAATACCATACGACAGAATACTATGAAAATAACTGAAATAAACAATTCTTGCCGTGTCTACATCAGTCAGACGCCTTATTTTTCTGACTGCATAAGCCGCTGAACTTAGTCTACCTGCTAACTTTGCTATATACGGTCCCCACTGGAGTCTCGCGTCTAATGTGATGCCCAGAAAAGTTGTTGACGCAGCAGGATTCAACTCTTCGCCATTTATTTGTACATTGGTTTTTACTTGTCTTACATTGGACATAGTAAATTTAATGCATTTAGTTTTTTTAGCATTTAGTAACAAGTTGTTTAAATTAAACCAATGCACAATTTTAGAGAGAGCATCGTTCACTTCGTCATAATTTTGTAACATTCATTTAATTTTAAATATTAATGATGTATCATCTGCGAACAATACAATCTTATGATTATCCCTTACGTAGTAAGGTAAGTCATTAATATATACAAGAAATAAAAATGGTCCCAGAATTGAACCCTGTGGAACTCCCATGGTAACCGCAGATCCAGGTGAGATTTTTCCATTAATATCAACCCTCTGAACCCTGTTACTCAAATAGGATGTCAGAAGATTGAGAGCCGTGTTTCTAATGCCGTAATGGTGTAGTTTCCTGAGCAGAGTATCATGATGTACACAGTCAAATGCCTTAGACAAGTCGCAGAAGACGCCAAGAGCATCGTGCGACTCTTCCCAGGCCTCAAAAATATTTTCCAAGAGATCCACCCCCGCATCAATGGTGGACCGATCCCTAGTAAATCCGAACTGCTTCCTATGAAGTAGGTTATTATCGTCAAAATGTGTCAATAATTGATTTAGAATAATTTTTTCAAATAACTTACTCAGAGTGGGTAATATTGAGACAGGTCGGAAGTTCGAAGGATCCGATATATCACCAGCCTTGAAGAGAGGTATCACCTTGCTTTGTTTCATCAGATCAGGAAACACACCCGATGCGACACAACCATTAAAAACCGCTGCTAGATGGGATGCAATGACATCAATAATAGATGATACATTTTTAACAGAAATTCCCCAAAGATCAGCAGTCTTTTTCTGATTGATACATTTAAATGTCTTAGAGCAGTAGTACTGGTATTAGGGCGTGTAAGCTTAAAGTTACTTTTTATTGATATTTATTTTGTTCGAAAATTACACCGTTTTTATTTTACATCTATGGTTAAAATAACTTAATGGAAAGTGTTATTTTCAATGAGATAAGTATGTGGCTTTATTTATTAAAACAAGGCCGAAATGATCCTATATATTTATAGCATAAATGCATCGGCCTGTTGTGACACCACGATCTCACTATTAACCACAGAAGGGAGAACTAACCGGCACGTTTCATGAAATAAATGAGATTTCCGGAGGCACTAACAGCTATTTGCTTCCGTTTTATGTTACGTGTAATAGTTAACATCGTTTGCGCGGTGCTTTACAGTTCAAAGTTCTTAGTGATTCGACTGTAAAATAGTTATGAGACTTAACATTTTGTATTATAAGGACTATTTATACTGCTATATGTTCATACTTCTGACGAGTGACGAGTCAAGCTAGCTGGTCTGGTGGCATTTAGAAGAATAAGGAATGCACTGTTGGCCAGAGGAATAAAAAGCACGCACCAACAAACTGTCAATTTACCCTGGTATTGTTATGCAAGTTACCCTAACCGGCACATTAATGGAGACAAAATGTAAGTTTATAGTATGGCTCGTACTATAAATATTTGGTAAAATACAAACTCAGTTACTTTGTCTAGCGCCATGCAGTATCGGCTGCTCAGTGCGCTGCTGACTGTGGTCACATGTTATATTTGAAGCACGTTTGTTCGCTGCACAACAAATAACGTGAGCATGCTGCGACATAATTCATTGAACGTCGTTACAGTGTAGTATGTAAACAACATTAGCAAATTGCACTGATGACCTTAGTTTATCCCAACCCGTGTTTTAAATGCGAATGTTTTTACATACAAGCGGCGATAGCCTAGTTGGGAGTAGAACGGACTGACGAGACGAATGTCCGCAGTTTCAAAACCGAAGG
Source organism: Sphinx pinastri (assembly GCA_947568825.1). NCBI lineage: Eukaryota > Metazoa > Arthropoda > Insecta > Lepidoptera > Sphingidae > Sphinx > Sphinx pinastri. Next base: position 1,275,244 of record OX387614.1, on the reverse strand, counting down.
GCACGCACCTCTGACTTTTCTAAAAAGTTATGTGTGTATTCTTTGTGAATTATCGCTCGCTTTAACGGTGAACGAAAACATCGTGAGGAAACCTGCATATCTGAGAAGTTCTCTATAGGAATTTCGTAGGCATGTGAAGTCTGCCAACCCGCACTAGGCCAGCGTGGTGGACTAAGCCCTTAACCCTCTCAGTTGTAGAGGAGGCCCGTGCTCAGCAGTGGGCAGCATATAATACAGGGCTGCTATGCTATGGTATGGTAACCCCGGTCGGTAACTGATCAATTGATCTTCATTTTTTTCTACTAAAATAATAATAATATTAATATAGTTTAATTTATGGCAAATTATGTTTTAAAAATAATACTTTGCAAATGTGGACTGTTTCCTGCACTATTTAAGATGACTTCGCGCAACGTGTTTTGAGTAATTTTGTAGAGCAGGAATTAAGGAATTTTCGATATTTTCCACATATCGTTCCGAATTAAGAGTTGATTTGCAGATTTTGTCATCTACAAAATAGTACGGGGCAATGATACCGTGCTCCAATAGAGCAGCCCAAACTATAACATAGGGGTATCTACGGTTTCTCATGCTGAATCATTACAGCACTTGTGTCTTCACTGAAGAATTGTACATAATAGTGTCTTCGTAACTTTCACCGCAGTTGTAGAAGTTGCAGAATCACAACTTTCGTTACCCTCGCGTACGCAAGCAGAACACGCGCTCCGTTCCTGTGAAGCGACAAAATTTCTAAGAACTGAGCTTTCGAACGTTACTAGCCGATTCTCTCTCACGCGCACCGTCTTTGTGTATTGGAAAAAACAAATGCGAAATTATTAATGGGACACCTTTTATGTAGCTTTTGCCGGCTAAGGTACAGGCAAAACTAGTCCACAGTTTGTAGAGTTTATTTGTGTCCTAGGATATGGGGAGCCTTAGAAATGACCGACTTTATTTCCAATCCAAAGTAAATAAATATGAGAGCGAGCCTAGTCATATTGGACTAGATTTCTAATAGAAAGCAACACTTTTTCGAATCGAAAAACAAAATTGAATTACGCGGCGAATCGCTAAATATTACGGTTAAGCATCGAAACGTTTATTTATTAGAAAAATATTAGAAATTGAAACAAGTAATACGGCCATTCATTCGTATAATAAAATTTGAACCGAAACATCTTCGCGGTCGTTCCCGCAGGCTTTTAATGCTCGAAATTTTCAACGCAAACACTTCTGCTACATGGAAAGTGGAAATGCTTCTCGCTATTCCACTGAATTTTCCAGGCAGACTTAACAGGTGGTCATCCTATGAAAATGTGATCGATTTATGTGGTTAAGTTTGGTTATATATTAGAAAGTTCGTCAGCCTGAGACATTAGGTGCTACGCCTGAATATTGTTAGCATAAAACGTTTTGTGTGGGTATTTGTAACGTACTGACCAGTTATGAAACCAGTAGAGATATCAAACTAGTAGTGGAAGTGACAGTTGCAGACAGTTGGGTGTATAAAAAGGGTGTCGTATCGATATACACGTTCTTTTAGTCTCAGTCGGCCACAGTCAGCAGTCAGTATCAGTCGTAGTCTTAGGTCCCGTTTTTTAACTGTAGTTATCTTTTTGTCAGGGTCTTATTAAGCTGGACTCGCTCGCAGCACCTGTAGCACTCGAAGCTCTGCGAGCGCATCCAGCTTAATAACACCCTGACAAAAAGATATACTACAGTTGAAAAAAACCCAGTCTTAGTGGCAGTTGAGTAAGTTATGCATTTACTCTCGTACCGGTCAGTCAGTTGGTTATATCTTTGTTAAAGTATTTCTGTAAAATCAGGGGTAGATCTTTTTTTATTTAAATCAGAATCGCTTCTGTTTCTAACTATATTAATATCCGTACCACCGTGTTTTCACATTTTAGGAGCTTATTAGTAATCGTATACATCTGTGGTAGTTAAGCGATGTTTTGTCTTTCTTCGTCTGGCGTTAAATGTCACTCAATAGTGACTGTATTTAACTATTACGACGAATACGACGATTAATAATTAGGCTGTTCTTAAATAAAATGATGGTATACGCACTTCTGCATACCAGGGTCTCATCACTTATTTATATTCGTTTTTGCTCGTAGTTCTGTGTATTCCATCGCATACGAATATATAATAACTAGCTTTTGCCCGCGGCACCGCCCGCGTTAATATGTTTTTCTAGGATAAAAGTACATATAAAACTTCCTCTTTAAACACTCTATCTGTTAAAAAAAACCGCATCAAAATTCGTTGCGTAGTTTTAAAGATCTAAGCATACATAGGGCTGTCCCTATGTATGCTTAGATCTTTAAAACTACTACAGACAGACGGACAGCGTGAAGCGACTTTGTTTTATACTATATAGTGATACTAGCGGCACCGACAGATGATGTCACACACAAAACACACAAAAATTTTCATTAAAATCAGTCCAGCCGTTTGGGAGAAGTACAGTGACATACGCACGCACATATGAATAGGTTAGTTACTACTATTTAAAAAAAAAAACATTTATCAAAAATGTATGCCATCCAAATTGTAACGGAAAAAGAATTTTCAAAATTGGCGCAATACTAAAGAAGTTATAAAGGTTTAAAATTTAGTAGAAGGGGTAATTGTCCTATCAGAATATGACGTCATCGAGTGTCACCGGCCATAACGCTACATGTGTGCGAAAGAGATAGCGCGATATCCCCACCACGTCCCCACTTTTACGACAACACTTCAAATGTGAATAACTGCTTTATTTTTCAACCCAATTTTGATGCTGATTTCACAGAAGAATTTCTTTCTCGTATTATTTTCTGTCACATATAAAATAATTTACAAAATAGAACATAGGTATACACAAACACACGCTATTTATTCCCGAATGGACAGGCACAGTCACTACTAGTGCACCCATTTGGCCATGTGTATTCGCTCCCATGATTTAATATAGGGCGATGCTATCTCCATATCAGGCACAAATTCCAGACTCCACGCTGATAGACTGAATAGAAAAATCCAATATCACTATGTCCATATAGGATTTCAAATCCGAGACCTCACCAATACCAAAATACAACTACACCACCAGCTTACAAATTAATTACTTCGAGAAATTACAGAAGATAATAACCAGTGTAATTAATTTTGCTTAAAGATTAAAGGTTAAAGTTCCCTTCACTATTTCATTAAAAGTAATTTTCTGTACCTAAGCGTTTAATAGTTTCAGAGATGAGAAACTATGTTTAGATAATGATTCCTTATGTTTACGCGAATGTTAGACATTGAAATTAAACTATTATAACGGATTTTATCGCGGTTTTTTATTTAATTTTTCTCCCGACGTTTCGAAGGCTTTGCAGCACTTCGTGGTCACGGGGCGGACTGAGGTGTTGGTGGTCCGAAAAGTTAGTGTTACAAATCTACCTTCAATTTACAATTATACAATTTAAAGATGTTAGTCATTGTTTGCGGTCCGGTCTACGCAGTAAGAGCTCACAATGTCTTGAGGTCTGGCAGCAGGTCTTTTGGGGCCCGATTTAATTAGATGTATGACCGGGTCCCAGGCTTGTGCAAGTTTCCAACCATCTTCTCTATTGAAATTAGGATGTTTTTTGATCTCAATAGCCTCGCGGATCATCCTAGGCAGGAATCGGTGTTCTTTGGCAAGGATTTGTGGCTTGTCGAATCTAAGGTAATGGTTGGAGCCTTCTTCTGAGTGTTCAGCTACTGCAGACTTCGTAGAGCGTCGGTGTTTAACATCAGCTATATGTTCTTATAGCTGATGTTGTGATGTGTCTGTTGATGATGTGTAAATTGAAGGTAGATTTGTAACACTAACTTTTCGGACCACCAACACCTCAGTCCGCCCCGTGACCACGAAGTGCTGCAAAGCCTTCGAAACGTCGGGAGAAAAATTAAATAAAAAACCGCGATAAAATCCGTTATAATAGTTTAATTTCTATGTTTAGATATTAATTATATTCTTGTCTATCGTCTGATTAATTAATACTCTCTATTTATTATTTACACGAACAAATAGGTTAGTGGACGGCCGACGTTGAAGTAATAAAGATTAATCAATGCGCTAATTGATGGGTATACCATTAAATATTACACAATAGAGAAATCACAGGTATTGGACGTTAAAAATACTGAAACCTATAGGGTGAAATAATTCAACAATTCAATCACCCGTCTGTGCGACTGCATGCATACTCAAAAACATACAAAAAAAACCTACAAAGCTATAATAGAAAAATACAATATGGATATTTTTAATAACATTTTATAACTAAGAGCTGATTTTTCAATTGTCAGAAAAAGCTTTTCGATAGAACACAACATAAACCAATTAAAATGTCAGTTGCATGCATTGATGTTACATCAATGGTTCCAGTATTTTAATAGCTTGTATATTGAATACAGGTTTTTTTTTTAATTTGGGTAAAATCGGTGATGATGATGATAGATAAATCGCTCTGCATAATAAATTAATACTTCGCAGATTTTATTGTGTGTAGCATTTATATTAAATAACTAGATTTTGCTCGCGGCGTCACACGCGTGAAAACGTTTTTATGGGATAAAATTATGCTCTTCCCAGGGTCTCAAACTATCTACATACCAAATTTCATAGAAATCCGTTTATTAGTTTCGGAGATGTGCGCTAACAAACAAAAATAAAAACAGACACACAGACAGAAAAGAATTAAAAAAGTCGGTGATTTGTGTCTTACTCTTCTTTAGTCGTCCCCTTATTTTTTCATTATTTTTCTTTCAATGTACAGACACACCAGGTTCTACTGCTTTATTATATAGACGACATGAAAGAAATCGTAGATCACAGCGTCTATGGTCCACCGACTCCATGAGTCTAAAAGTACCCCCATTTACGTAAAATTAGAGTCAATAACAAAATACGTTCATTATGTACGACCAAATCGATTATTAATGAGTTGAATAATGATTTTAAAATTATCTAATTACATTCGTTAAATAATTTTAGAGCCAGAAACAAAACAAATTTGCATTATTATTGTCAGATCGTTTGTTGACTACGGCAAAACAGCGATACTCTGGCTAATAATCTCCGGTGATAGCTCGGCTCAAACCCGAAGCAATTGTGACCCAACGGTGCCTTAATCACAGCTCCAGTGTTCAATCAACTGCAGGGAAATGTAGGCTTTTTAACCTATTTCAGTCGATTGGGTAGTAATTGAAATGAGAATTACGGATGCATCAACTGCTTGTAAGATTGTTTTTTGAACAAAACACCAATAGATATTTATGTAAACTATGCCTGAGGAGCTGAGTAGGTAATAAAATGAAACTTGATTTGAATGCCTAGTTTGTAAAAAAAAATAAACAAAAGTACCATGCAGTTTGTAGAATATATTTTAGGCTGCAAACTCCTTCTTAATAAAGACCTAAATGGGAGCTCACTATACTGCCGTGCTAAGCGCAAAAGCGGTATCTCAAAAATATTGTATACTTGATTTTTAAGAATAATATAGCCAAATAGCGATATATTTTTAAAACGTGTAAAAAACCCTTAAGAAAATAAATAAATAAATAAAATAAATAAAACTTCCATATTTCAATTTTACCTCAAATTTTAAAGAGTGAAAAGAAAACTATATTTATAAAACTTCACTTTTCTCGAAACTAGCGTTCTTGAGATACGGCTTTTGCTCTTGGCACGGCTGTATACCAAATATTTCTAGTATGGGATAATAATTTAAAATAATATTCTAGAGAGAATTTGTCAAATTAGATGGAGGAGGTAATCTCTAAAACTCTTGATCCATTTCTTAAAACCTTTCACAGATAGAAAACTACATTATTCCTGAGTGCTACAGACTAAGCCCTTTTAGCCTAGGAATAGGGTTTTTATCTCAGGGACAAATGAAAGACTGCCTCGGTGGCGTAGTTGTATTACGGTATGACTGCAATGCTGAGGTCTCGGGTTCGATTCCCAAGTCGGGCAAAGTGATATTGGGTATAAATTCAATATCAGCCCAGAGTCTGGAATTTGTGCCCGATATGGCGATAGGCTCACGCCTAGCACATCATAGGACGGAATACGCACGACGAAAAGTGGGTACCCTAGCTGTGCCTCTTCCTAGCCTTTCGGGGATAAAAGGCGTGAGCGTGTGTGTGTGTGTGTGTGTGAAAAAAAAACGGTCGCGAACAAATTGTGCACGAACTTGCGAAGGGGGATCTGCGTAGCGTATTATTTTGTATGCGCCAAAAACCCTTAACAAAGCAATAACACATTCGTACGAAAACCAACAAAAAATGTTTATCAAACAACGCATCGAACAAAAACTTCCTTCGCAAAACAATTAACACACGATTGTAGCAAAATGGCCGATATACACTTGATTGTCAAAACAGTAGGATGTTTTGGCAACACGATCCGCAATACACCAACGGCCGTGGAGACCGCAGCACAGATTGTAGGTACACTCGTGGCCAAAATATAAATCTGGCGCATTCGTCAGTAGGTACTGACGAATGTGAGGCCGTTATGCGAAATTGTAATTACATTCGTTTATAAGTGACGGGTTATATATCAATGGTGACGAATGTATATTTATGATTGACAGTAGTTTCAGCTGTTTAAACCGTGCACTACACAAAGTTGTATTCAAGAATCCATCATAGTTAACTAAGAAACTTAAGGTTAATCTAAGAATGTTTACGATACGCTCTCGACGTCTTAATAACTTAATAATAATATAAAATAGTTCCAAAGTTTGTAAATACAGACCGCCGATGCACAAACTTAGTTACAGGTACGGATTTAGTGATGGAAGGGGGATTGACCCCCTACGGCTAGATGCTTGCAGTTTCTTAAACTTCGATATCTCTTCGGTGATTGTTAAACGCTCTTTATTCCTCACTAGGTGTTGCTCGCGGCTTCGCCCGCGTGAAAAGCCTTTTCCACTACAAAAGTCCCTAAAACAAAGTACGTTGCAAGCGCCATCTACTTAAAGCATTAGATTACTAAAATATAATTTTTTTCGTATGGGAGAAAATTAACGGGATAAATAGTAGCCTGTGTGTTAATTCAACACGTGATCTACACATACACACATACACTCACGCCTTTTATCCCCGAAGGGGTAGGCAGAGGCGCAACTAATGCACCCACTCTTCACCGTGCGTATTCCGTCCCATGATGTGATAGGGAGTGAGCCTATAGCCATATCGGGCACAAATTCCAGACTGCGGCTGATACTGAATAGAAAAATCCAATATCACTTTGCCCGACACGGGGATCGAACCCGAGACCTCAGCATTGCAGTCGTACCGTAACACAACTACGCCACCGAGGCAGTCTACCAGTCAGTGATCTATCCGAGTGCTAAATTTCAAGAGTGCTTACTTATTAATTACTTTTAATAGCCCTTACATACAAATATTAACTTACATTTTCAAACCGATTACCTCATACATTTACGTTAAATAAATCTCCCATTTATCCCTTAAATCCCTTTCCCCATGAACTGTCGTCGAAAAGTGCAAACTTGCCGGTCCAGTCGAGCCGGTAACTTTATTATTTACTGCCGAACTTCTCCTGGGGGTCCAGGGCCCCATCAAGGGAATAGTTACCTGGTTAACAACAATCCGTATTATGAGATGCTCGAACACTAAGTTGTGTACCCATTGAGGTAAAAATAACCCACCGCAAGAAGCACACTAAGCAATCAAGATTATGCAACTGTCATCTAACAGACTGTGAATCAATTGCTAGTGTTACAATATGTGAACAATATTTAACGCTGGTTGTCTCCATCTTGAACTGTGTCTGTTTAACAAGATGACATCATCTGCACATCCCCTTTAAGAACTACTGGAGCATGGTAGAGCTATGTAATTAGTCTGTAAAGACCTTGCGGGGAGCCTCCTTTCGCGTTGTAAACAACATTTAGGTCACAGGTTCAAAATTCACAGAAAATTTCGACAAATGGCTCGCTAAACCTAATTGCCAGGCAGTACGCGCGCTTTTCAGTCCCCTAGGTCTCGAGCTAATATCAAATGAAAAACTACAGTTATTCCAGACTTATTTTCGCTAGCGGCTTATTTATATGTAAATTATTCTCCGGGATAAAATTTCTGCAGGAACAGAACATTTGTGGGTTTAAAAAATATAAGCAAGATCAGTTGTTGCGTTATTAAAGTAAAACCGTTTTAAATTACTTGCCATTGCGATTCAATGTCACATAATATTCTCATTAGTGTCCGTATTAATACCGGAAAGGTCGGTTTGGACGGCTAATCGGTTAGGTTTATAGCCAGCAATTAGTACAAACGGATCGATCTAGCCATCAGTTCAGGGAGATAGATGAAAGCGTATCATTCGCTGCCGGCGCCTCCGGAGATATACAGCCGGTATATTTCGCACCCGATCATTGTTTCACGTGGTCGGATTAGCCGAAAAAGCGCATGCATTTTACAAATAAAACATTTATTCGCACAACACCATGACACAAACAAATTACAAGCAAGCAAAAATAAAATAATAAAAAAAACATTAAAAATTAAATCTAAACAAACACCAATACACATAAAGGAAAAAAAATGCATTTTATAACAGAACAAAGGAAACCCAGTACGAGTGTATCGTCACGAACGTCATGGTGTGAGTGCGAAACGGATCCCATTCAGCACAAGCCGCAGCGAGACACGGCGCTGGTCTTCCATGGGCCCGACGCGTGGAGAACGTACAGACGTGTTGCAACAATAATTATTATAAAACTAAAATTAGGCAAATAGTGAGAAATTAGAAATAATAAATTGAGTTAAATAAATTGTATTATTAAGTGTGTGGTTATGAATTGGGAAGTGAATTATTCCAAAATTAAAAATACGTGTGGCACTCGGAGACTGCCGCGGTAAAGCTATTGCATAGCATTTTTTATCACAAATTTTGATTGACTAAACACAAATTCGATCTTACGCTTACCACATAAAGTAGATTTTTAAACGCGAGCAACGCACGTTTAGTCTTGTTATTGATAAATGTCAGAAATGCAATGGTCATCACAACCAAAGTAGAATAAATCAAAATATGAAAAAAGAATGTTACGTTCGATTCTTTTGTACTCGTGCCGTGCCAACGCTGGGGAAATAGCTTCTACGCAATGTATTTAAGGTTCATATTAGATTAGTAAGAAATGGTTTTAATGACTTTAATAAATAAAATAAATACAAATATACTCGTTTCAAGAATTATAGCTTCTACGCATTGTATTTAAGGTTCATATTAGTAAGATAAAAAAGATGTCAGGTTATTTTCGTTACGGAATTTCTGGATTCGGTCTCCACGCTCAAGGCCCGCGATAGAAGCTATGCAATAGCTTAAAATAATCTATACTATTGTTACGTGCTGGGGTTCGGTATAAACAATTAAACGCCGGTATTGCGATAAAAGTACCAATTAACTTTTTATTAGCAAATAATTACAATTAAACTAACTAAAACACTGCACTGGATACTACGATATTCGAATACACTAATTATAGTCACTCACTATACGTTCACACAAATCACAATTCGCTTCGAAGTCGCTCGGAGTTATCGCTCGTAGTCCGCTTGTCGCTCCGCTCGCTAAGCAAAACTGAATGCCCGGCGGCGGCCGCGCGCCGACTTTTATACTCGGTCAATGGCCTTGGTCACAAGGCCGCGGTCGCCGGCCGCGAGTACTATCGTAGTCTGTGGAACATTCTCGAAAGATCCGGAATAGTCGGGAACTCTCTCGCAAATATAGGTCAATAATCGCGTTTCCACGACATTCTGGAGACATCGAGATCTTTCGAGAATATTCCATCGCCGAACTTTCCACATTCGGATAGTACCACTTTTAGCCAATAGATGGCGTTACTATCCGCGAGTATTAGCGCGCGTAACACTGCCCCCTCCCAAGACATGCTCGTCCCGAGCATCGTTAGAACCATAATAGCGCGCTAACCGATCAACGTGAACAATTTTGGGTGTACCTCGCTGGCCTTTCTGTATACGGTATGTGACGTCATTTATCTTGGTCACGATTCTATAGGGTCCATCCCATTTGGCTTGTAATTTAGGTGACTTGCCTTTGCTTCGAGCCGGATTGTGCAGCCATACCAGCGTGCCCTCCTCGAAACCGCTATTGTTCGCTTTTCGGTCATAACGGGTCTTCATCCTCTCAGACATTTGTTGACCTGATAGTCGAACGTGCTCGTATACGTCATTCAATCTTTTGCGCAGATCGTCCGCATAATCCGTTACACTGCGCGGAGTGTCAGGAGGAATGCCGGTAATAAGATCAGCAGGCAGTCGCAATTCTCGTCCGAAGTTAGCAAAAGCTGGAGTCACTGCCGTGTTCTCATGGACTGAACTTCTGTATGATAGGAGAAACGGCTGAATGTGCTTGTCCCAGTCCTTTTGCCTGTTTTCTACAACCTTAGCCAGGTATCTCTCCAACGTTTGAATAAAACGTTCCACCATGCCATCAGATTGTGGGTGATACGAGGTGGTCCTTGTTTTATGAATGCCCAATACCCGACATGTTTCCTGAAATACTTGGGATTCAAAATTACGTCCTTGGTCACTGTGTACTTCCAGGGGTACTCCAAACCGGCAGAAGACTTCATGAACCAATTTGTCCGCGACTGTTGAAGCTTCCTGATTGGGGATGGCAAATACTTCCGGCCACTTTGTGAAGTAATCCATGACCACCATAAAATATTTGTTCCCACTGTCACTTACAGGGAACGGTCCTGCAACGTCCACGGCTATCCGCTCCCATGGGGCACCAACGTTATAAATTTTCAATGCCCCTCTGCTACGTGTATGGGGACCTTTCACAGCCGCGCAACTCGTGCATTTGCGACACCATTCCTCAACATCTTCTCTACAGTAGATCCAATAAAATCGCTCTCGGGTCTTCAACAATGTTCTCTTGACTCCCAGGTGACCTCCTGAGCATCCACTGTGATAAAGTTGTAGTATTTCTGGGACCTTGGCTTTTGGGACCACCATTTGTAAATGACATCGATCTCCCTTGGCATTTTCCCATTTACGGCACAGGATCCCATCTTGCATTACCAGACTGTCCCACTGGGCCCAATAGCTTTTCGTTATAGAACTTAACGGTGCGATATCACTCCACTGGGGCTTCGTAGCACCGGCTTTTAGCCACTCGAGGATTGGTTTGAGGTCCGCGTCTTTATACTGCGCTTCCTGTAACTCTCCTTTCCACTCGCTGCTAAGGTCTGCCCTTATCATTCTAACTGGCACTGTTTCCTTACCCTCTTGCCTGGTGCAGTGCTTACAGCTATCAGGGCACGGCCTCCTTGACAAGGCGTCTGCATTACCGTGAGATTTCCCACTACGATGTTCTATAACGAAGTCAAATTCTTGTAGCAACTCAATCCACCTCGCAACCTGACCCTCTGGGTTTTTAAAATGTAATAGCCACTTCAAGGCAGCATGGTCGGTTCGCAGATGGAATTTCCGCCCAATCAAATATTTGCTAAAATGCTGCAAGGTTTTCACCACAGCCAGTAGTTCCCTTCTGGTGACGCAGTAATTTCTCTCGGGTTTGGATAACGATTTACTGAAGTAAGCTATCACAGCCTCTTTATCGCCTTTCCGTTGAGACAACACGCCGCCAATCCCAGTATTACTTGCATCTGTGTCAACAATGAACTCGTTTGCCGTGTCAGGAAAACCCAGAATAGGTGTGGCACACAGACGGTCTTTTAACGCTTGGAAGGCGACGTCACAACTCTCGTCCCAGCAGAATTGTCTCTTCTCTTCAGTGAGCTTATGCAACGGTTTGGCTATATCCGCGAAGTTCTTAACGAATCGCCGGTAATAAGAGCACAAGCCTAAAAACGCACGAACTTGTGTCTTGTCTTTTGGAACTGGCCATTCCTTGACTGCTATCACTTTCTCGGGGTCTGTTTGAACGCCATCCGCTGAAATGATGTGTCCTAAGAAGCTAACCCGCTGTTTAAAGAAGGAACATTTCTTAGGACTGAGCTTGAGATTAGCCCCACGGATTTTCGATAACACATGACCAAGGTTTTTAAGATGTTCTTCAAATGTGCGGCCCACAATTATAATGTCATCCAAATAGACAAGACATGCGTCTCCAATCAATCCAGTCAGTACTAGCTCCATCAGTCTCTCAAAAGTCGCAGGAGCATTGCACAATCCGAATGGCATAACCTTGAATTGCCATAGACCTTTCCCAGTAGAAAATGCAGTTTTCTCTTTGTCGAACGGGTCTATTTCTACTTGCCAGTAGCCACTCTTCAAATCTAGCGTGCTAAACCACTTCATTCCAGCAAGCGTGTCCAGAGTGTCGTCGATCCTAGGTAGAGGGTAACTGTCCTTTTTTGTAATATCGTTTAATCGACGATAATCCACGCAAAAACGCGTACTGCCATCCTTCTTTTTCACCAAGACAACTGGAGAGCACCAAGGACTAGATGAAGGCTCTATGACACCATCTTTCAACATCCCTTCAATCATAGTATCCACCTCCTTCTCCCTTGCCACCGGCAATCTTCTTGGTCGCTGACGGACCGGTAACTCGTTGCCTGTATTAATTTTGTGCTGGACTAAATTAGTTTTTCCCATGTCCGCATCATTGCACGAGAAGATGTCTCCGTATTGTGTTAACAATTTATTTGCTTGGCTTACCTCTTCCTTTGACAAATGATGACAGTCCTTCAAAAGTGACGTCACGTCGAACTTCGCAAGTGTGATGTTCTCAGTGGGTGGATCTTGACATGTGCGCAACCAAGCCACTTCCTCGCAAGAACCCATTAACATGCCTTTCTTTATTACTTGCTGCTCGTTACTGGGATTCAGTACGCGTACAACTGACTTGTTGGTAGCTCTTACCAGTGTTCGTGCTATTTTCCATGGAAAGTCATTGTCGAGCTTCTCAATGAGGACGCACCGTTCCTTCGGACCAGAGTTGCGTGGCAGACTAACAGGTACGATCACTTCCGATCTAGGCGGAAGAACTGTCTTCTTGAAGCAGTACGCCCCTCCTGACGGTGCTCCTTCCACAAAAATTTCCTCTGAACCGCATTTTAGAACACCCTGTTTGACGTCTATCTCGCAACAATGTTCTCGCATGAAGTCCAGACCCAGAATGCAATCATCGACAATGTCAGCCACTATTACATTATGTAGATAAATTCTATTAAAACTAGGCAGTTTTAATTGTACTACCTTCTCACCTCGGACGGATATGTGCTGACCGGTGGCTGTTAGAAGTTCCACGTTCTTTCGGTTACCCTTGTAATTCCAAAGAAACCGATTTGCTAGTCGAGCACTGACAACTGTGCGAGAGGCTCCAGTGTCTAAAGTCAGTTTACAGGCTGTTCCATTGATCTCGCCTCTAATGACCAAGCTGTTCCCATCATGAGCTTGCGAAATCAAAATTCTTAGGGCTTTTTTGACACCGGCCAGCACCCGCCCCATAGTCCTGGCCTTTACTCGTTTCCCTGCTGCTGTTGGGTGGTGTTAACCACCCTTTCCTCATCAGTTCTTTCTTCCCCTGCAATTCGTCGCTTGGCACAATTCATGCGGAGGTGGCCCATTTCTCCGCAGTTGAAACATCGAGGGCTGTAGCCCTGTGGACGTCGACGTACGGGTGTCGCCATAACCTCTCTAATGTGGTGAGCGCGATGATCTTGCCGCACGGCCTCCACTTCCAGCGCATGTGCCAACGCATCCTTCAAGTTCTCGTGGTGCCCAAGTCTAACAGCAGCCCGCACTTCTAGGTCTCGAATCCCGTCGACAAAAGCATGCACCAGAATTCCATTAACAAGCCCAGGTGTAGACTGATATGCCTTTCGGACCAGCTTCTCAACCTCCAGGGCCCACTGCTGTAAACTTTCAGGATTGCGTTGGACTCTGTCTTTTAGCTGGGCACGAAACACATGTTCCAGGTGAGAATCACCATATCTCGACTCCAACGCTTCGACCAATTCATCATAGGTTACATCTTTTCTGAGAGCCTCTAGAATGGTAAGAGCCTGTTCGCGCAAACCCAGGGTGAGCGCAGTCTTAGCCTGTTCCTTGGTCCATCCATTCGCCTGCATGACGGCTTCAAATTGCATCTTGTAGGCCGACCACGAAGATGTTCCGTCAAATGGTGGCACCTTAAATCCTCGTGCTCCCGAAGGCACTATAGCTATGGCTGCGCTACCGCGTGTTTCCACCAATTTCTTGACATCGGCAATCTGAGCTTCAGCCTCTGAGATACGCTTTTCATGTCGATCGACATGATCCTTTACTGCTTTGAGTTCCTGGCCGATCGCAGCCCTCAGGTCTTTCATCAGAACCGTCTGTTCTTCTTGGCGACGAGCAGCCTGCTCTTCTTGCCGAGCAGCCTGCTCTTTTAACAGACGAGCCTGCTCTTCTTGGAGTCGAGCCTGCTCTTCTTGGAGTCGAGCCAACTGCTCCTCCTGACGGTGAGCCTGCTCCTCCTGACGGCGAGCCTGCTCCTCCTGACGGCGAGCCTGCTCCTCCTGACGGCGAGCCTGCTCCTCCTGACGGCGAGCCTGCTCTTGTTGAAGTCGAGTTTGCTCCTGCAGCATTGCTATAATCGCCGTAAGGTCCGTAGGTGCCAACGCTGGAGAGACTCCAGATGGTCCAGGGGTAGGCTGCCTTGTCGGTTGTCCAACTACCTGCGCTGGGGAATCCTCGAAACGGCCCCGGTCCATCTCTTGCTGGCGCTGACTTCGGGTGCGGATACTAGCACCTTCTTCCTCCTTTGGTAATACCGGCATTGTTTATCCCACTTCTGACACCAAATGTTACGTGCTGGGGTTCGGTATAAACAATTAAACGCCGGTATTGCGATAAAAGTACCAATTAACTTTTTATTAGCAAATAATTACAATTAAACTAACTAAAACACTGCACTGGATACTACGATATTCGAATACACTAATTATAGTCACTCACTATACGTTCACACAAATCACAATTCGCTTCGAAGTCGCTCGGAGTTATCGCTCGTAGTCCGCTTGTCGCTCCGCTCGCTAAGCAAAACTGAATGCCCGGCGGCGGCCGCGCGCCGACTTTTATACTCGGTCAATGGCCTTGGTCACAAGGCCGCGGTCGCCGGCCGCGAGTACTATCGTAGTCTGTGGAACATTCTCGAAAGATCCGGAATAGTCGGGAACTCTCTCGCAAATATAGGTCAATAATCGCGTTTCCACGACATTCTGGAGACATCGAGATCTTTCGAGAATGTTCCATCGCCGAACTTTCCACATTCGGATAGTACAACTTTTAGCCAATAGATGGCGTTACTATCCGCGAGTATTAGCGCGCGTAACACTATTATATAAAGCTGAAGAGTTTGTTTGTTTGTTTGAACGCGCTAATCTCAGAAACTACTGAACCGATTTTGAAAATTCTTTCACTAATAGGAAGCTACATTATTCCTGAGTGCTATAAGCTACTTTTTATCCTGGAAAAGCTTTTCCACGCGAGCGGAGCCGCGCGCAAAAGCTAGTAATGAAATAAAATTAAAATTAAAACCCATGGGAATTTTATGCCTTTTATATGCGAGGGCAGATACGATGCATTTTCAATCAATGTTATTCGGAGTGTAGAGCTATTAAACTGTGCATTATTGTCCTGCATTGCTATGTACAGAATATGCTAAGCTGGCACGTATTACATGCAAAAGAATTGCGCTCTAATGCGCATGACGGTAAGGTGCGATGTAGAATGAATGCAGTGGTCAACAAAATGTTAGACCAGTAAAACGAAAGCATTCCTCAAAAACAAGGGAGTGCAACTTCTGTGAGTAGTTCTATTCAGTATTCTGTGGTATGACTTCGTAGAACACTGACGTGATTTAATAAGTTTGATGTGTTTCGTGTGCCAACTGACAGTCGGAACTTTTGAAACTCACTTCTATAATATGATTTGTTTTGTTAAATCCTTTGTGACGTACTCGAAATTTTTCTGCTACAATAAATTCAGCGGTGGAATTAAGGTTATGTGATAATTACAAGTACAATAAAACAATCTACATCG
Source organism: Sphinx pinastri (assembly GCA_947568825.1). Lineage (NCBI taxonomy): Eukaryota > Metazoa > Arthropoda > Insecta > Lepidoptera > Sphingidae > Sphinx > Sphinx pinastri. Next base: position 1,259,167 of record OX387614.1, on the reverse strand, counting down.
ATCTGAAAATAAACGTATGGTTAGAGATCGTGCATTCACAATATTCAACCCACATCAATCTATAATGTTCGAGCTAAGAAACCCTTTGTCTTCTTCGCATGGGGAAATAATTGGTCCAATCAGACCATGACAAATACTTTGTCCTATATTAATTACACTTCTTATTATCCTACTAATATTATAAACGCGAAAGTTTAAGAATGTATGGAGGTATGGATGTATGTTTGTTACTCTTTCACGCAAAAACTACTGAACGGATTTCGAAAAAATTTGCACACGCGTAGATCATGTTTTGAGTTAACACATAGGCTACTTTTTATCCCGGATAAATATAAAGCGCGACTTTTATCCCGGAAAAACTTTTTAACGCAGGCGGAGTCGCGGGCAAAGGCTAGTAATTCATATGACATTTAAATAAGTTAGTATTGTCTAGTTTTAAAAGATACTTAGTATAACTACCTTCACAAAAAAATATACAATAACGCCGTGTACTCCAAGTGACTTCCAACTTTCATGGTCAGGAAACTTTCCGACATTATTCTATCGCATTATTTTGAATAGCTTCTTTTATCTTAAGTTTATTTTTTGTTTAAACAGAATTCTTTGTATTCTCGTTATTTAAGCACGGAAAGATTTTCTTTGACGTATTTTTTTTATATTTCGCTTTAAAAATACGCTTTAACGTAAAGCTCGTTTATTAAAGTAAAAAAATAGCGTATAATCTACATCGCCCAAGATGTTGAAAATCGACGGTAACATCTCTTTTCCTCCGCAGAAAAAGCATAAATCAAAGAAAATATTTATTCTTTCAAAATTTTTCGCGACGCCGCGCTCGTTGTAATTTTAACTTAGTCGTTAAATGTTCAAAGGAAAGTGTTATAAAAGGTAATCTTTGAGTCAAATGTTGTTTGAACGCTGTAGCTAATTAGAGGCCTAGGTTTGACGTTACTGAGATCTTTTTGCACTAATTATACATATTTTTATACAGTCAGCCACATAAGCTAAACAAATTCGAACTTTGAAGTTGCCATGCGTTGAGTTTAATTGCAAGATTTTTTCTTTTTTGTGTGAAGCGCATAAAGTAAATTCCTTTTATATTATTTTTGAAGCGAAAACTAAAATTGGTAAGAACACAAAAGTGTATAGAAAATTTTAAGTTTAGAATTTATTCAGCTACTTACGTGGCCGACTATACATGTATAGTAAAATTACTTGGCATTATACGACTAAGAAACCTGGTAACACTTGGTGAATCTTTTTGGAACTGCACTACGTAAGTAGTATTATAGTATTAAAGTACATATATACTGTTTTCAGAATTTGTCCTTTACATGTGTTGTAAGACCTTGGTTATTACCAAATTTCATGATTCTAGGTCAACGGCAATTACTTTATACGTTTTGATTCCCTTAGGAAATCGCAAAATATGCGAAAATAAGCGACATAGACGGTAATATCTTTTGATAGTGTTGACTTAAAAGTTTGATTTTTTCACAGCTGAAAGAGACTTAAACCCGTATATTTGATATAATTTCCAACTTGACAGACGGACGGGCCGACGGACAACATAGCGATCCTATAAGAGTTTCTTTGTTCCTTTTGCGGTACAGGACAGCGTGACTTAGGTAACTTTGAAGACAGTATGGAGGGTAAAATATTTGTCTAGTCATTAGTAGCGAGCGCGTTTGAACTGTGAATCATAAAGTTTAGAATTCATTTTTAAGTAAAAATCAGGTCTGTCGAACTGCAATACAAAATGTTAATCCAGGCTTTGTATTATATGATTAAAAATTATGTCAAAACGCGTGTACAAATTAATGTAACTGCTCTAGAAAATTATTTACACGGCAAATATTACACTAATGAATGCAATCAAGTGCCTCTTCTCTCTGGAGGTCCACGTTATTGATAAATCTGAAGGAATATTACGAGTACCCTCAGGGCCAGGGTGGCCATGCGCTCGGTATACTCGGGAATTTCCAAGGTACTAAGATTTATAGTATAGCACTGGCGTTCCGCGGTAACTTCCAATGCCACTTAATCGATGTGTTTTGCCATGTATTATTTTACAAAGTACTGATATTGCTGAATTACATCGTCAAACGAAAAATCATATCGCGAAAGACAAATACTATTATTTATTTTGGAAACTAATAATTTTAGCCTAATAGTGGTAGCGTATGCCTTTTCTAAAGTTATGTGTGTATGCTTTGTGATTTATCGTTTACTTTAACGGTGAAGGAAAACATCTTGAGGAAACCTGCACATACCTGAGTAGTTCTAGAAGAATTTAGAAGGTATGTGAAGTCTGCCAAACTAGCACTAGCCCAGCGTGGAGGACTAAGGCCTAAACCCTCTCAGTAGTAGAACAGGCCCGTGCCCAGCAGTGGGACAGTCTATAGTACAGGGCTGATATTATTATTATATAATAGTGGTAGCGCCACTAGAAAATTATTATGTTCAGTGACATGTTCAATAATCCAAAGGTTTCTGTCTCACATCATGATTATTGATGGTGATCCTACAGGGAGGTCTCGAATTTACGATTGAAGAGCTCCTTAGTCCTCACCGAGTAATTACTTGTAAATGAGATTACGTGAGATATGACGCATTGAGGACGAAGTGACGGAGGCCCTTGTCCTGTCCTGAAGTTAGATTGTCAATTTTAGGGGTCCCTTGACATAGTTTGAGTAAGGTACGGTTAGTTTCTATAACATCCTGTTTGTTTGTTGGATAACGTTTAAAGCCTCGAATCTTTTGAACAGCACGAAAAATGCCCTTCGTGTATTGACGACCGTCCATTTCTTCAATATCCATTCCGACAATTCAGATTATATTTCGGAAGAAACAGAGAACCTTCCCTTGTATAACTGTGTTCTTTAAGTTGCTGTGTTGTCATCGTTTAGATAGATGTGGAGATAGTAACATCGTCATGTGACCCAATCGTCCATTTGCCGACTCATGTATATATTATCTATATCTTATATGTATATATAAATTTCGTGTCACAGTGTTTGTTACCATACTCCACCGAAACGGCTGAATCGATTTTGATGAAATTTTATATTCACACTTGGTACGTCTGAGAATAGGTTGATATCTATGTTTCATCCCCCTAAGTGATAAAGGTGGCCCAGCCCAAAATTTATTTTTATTTCTGGGACGGTTTTTTTTATGATGTGGCATTAAAAATTCATACAACCCTAAATTTTCTACCTTCTTCCATCATCCCCTATTTTTTTTATATTAGTAATTTAATAACTTTTAACCCCGGTCGGTAACTGATCAATTATTCATTTTTTTCTACTAAAGTACTCTTTAAAAAGAATTTATATGGCAAAACAACGTTTGCCACGTCAGCTAGTAATAATATAAATGTAAAAAAAAATGTTTTTTCCAGGTATCCACTCATAAATTTAATACAAAGGTATTTATTTTTTGATATTTTTTTTTTGCTTTATTATAATTTTTAAGTTTCTTTAATTGCTTGTATTATTTTGTATTTGGTTTTTTTATTTCAATCAGCTTTTATTATTGGTTTTTCAATTAAGCCATCTTCTAAGGGCCTGTTTTCAAGTTTCAAGTAAAATTTATTTGACGGTTATCGTATTGATTTATTTATAAGATCATCAACGTAGTGTAAATTGACTGAATCGAGATTAAGATACATATTATTAAGGCTAAATGTCATTACACATTACAGATGATCACAGCATGCAAAGTTATGAACAACTCAATAAGTAACTTCCATAACTTTAAATTACATATTAAAAAGTAACATAAACAAATCCTAGGATAATATAGTTGTATAAAATTACAACAATGACAATGAAATTAGTTTAAAAGTTTTAAATTGAAATTCAAAGTTGGAATAAATACTTATACCCATTCCAACAAATTTCATTTCATATGACTATTGTTACGTGCTGGGGTTCGGTAAAAACAATTAAACGCCGGTATTGCGATAAAAGTACCAATTAAGTTTTTATTAGCAAATAATTACAATTAAACTGCACTGAATACTACGATATTCGAATACAATAATTATAGTCACTCACTATGCGTTCACACAAATCGCAATTCGCTTCGAAGTCGCTCGGAGTTATCGCTCGTAGTCCGCTTGTCGCTCTGCTCGCTAAGCAAAACTGAATGCCCGGCGGCGGCCGCGCGCCGACTTTTATACTCGGTCAATGGCCTTGGTCACAAGGCCGCGGTCGCCGGCCGCGAGTACTATCGTAGTCTGTGGAACATTCTCGAAAGATCCGGAATAGTCGGGAACTCTCTCGCAAATATAGGTCAATAATCGCGTTTCCACGACATTCTGGAGACATCGAGATCTTTCGAGAATATTCCATCGCCGAACTTTCCACATTCGGATAGTACCACTTTTAGCCAATAGATGGCGCTACTATCCGCGAGTATTAGCGCGCGTAACACTATTATATCAAGGTTTTCAATAAATTATAATCATACATTATATTAAAATATAATTAATGATTAATTAAATTAAATACATTGGAGAATCACACATTAGATGTCAGATACTTTGTAATCAAAGATCTGCGCTGGCTTTGCTATTGTGAAAGATGTCTATGTCCACCAAACCAAGTGACGCATCATTATACAAATCAACCAGGCGCACAAAAGGCGAGTGCTTATTAAACATTGCGTATTAAATAGCAATATAGATAGTACTCATTTTATTACCATTTATTTGGGATCATAGATTAGAGTGTGACTTTGTATTTGGTCGGCTTATACATTTATGTGACGATTAGCATTTACTCAAACACGGCCTAAATCTATGAAGAGTTTACGGGTGCTAAGGTCCCTTTTTCAGTGTACCTCCAGACCGCAGGCCGAGGAGGGTGCGTTACGTATGTTTGCACCTCCACGTGATTTATGAAGCACCGGATATTCACGTATATTTATTTACGGGCTTGGAGACGTGTCTGGCGAAACTAAACACCGCATTTCCCTGTTCTGGGAATTATTTCTCATTATGTTATTATTTTAAAATGTTTTAGCTTAATTGTAGAACTATTTAACCACAATATTGTGTCTTTAAAGGGGTAGGCAGGTATGAAGGCATATAGAGTAAGCAAGCGGTCAATGTCATTATTACTTTTCTTAAATACTGGGAAGTTACCTGTAATTTCTTTAAAGCCGTGGATTTTTAAGATCATCGCAAAAGTGCCACAGGTCCACGCAATGGTCTATTTGCTAAATTCAAATTCCTGCTTATAAGTGACCCTAATACTCTAAACAACTTACATATACTTAATATAATTAACCTGATATAATGACAGCGTCCGGCTAACTGTAAAATGAAAATCTCCTATTATGGTATCATCAGAATCAGAATCAGAATATTTTATTTGCATTGAATGTAGGTACAGACATAGGATGGTAATATAACTCATAAGTTCCGATACATTCTGCCAGATGGCGTGCAAAAATTAAGCTTAGTAAGACTTTACAAAAATCAATACTATTTATTATAATCTAAATTAAATAACTTATTACATAAATAAACTTTCGCAGATTATTAAGTATTTTTTTATATAATCCCATTATAATATTTGTATAAGTACAACTAAGTTACAATTAACATTAAATAAAATTATCACTCAAAAAATCTTTAACAGAGTAATAACACTTATGCAATAGTAATGCTATTAATTTCTTTTTAAAGATACTTGTAGGCTGGTCTTTTATGTTATTCGGTATTTTATTGAATATAATTGGTCCCATGGACAAAATGCTTTTTCTTAACAATGCTGTTTTAAAGTTAGTAGTATGCAATAAGTTTTTGTATTGTGATCTTATGTATTGTGGGCGCATTCTCATATCAGCGGCTGATGTAAATAAGTGAAGATTCGTTTTGACAAATATTGCAACTTCTAATATATACAGCGATGGAAAGATTAATAAATCCCTACCGAAAATCTAACGTTTGACCTTTTTTCTGTTTTTCTCAACCTATTTTTCTATTTTTCGGGGAGATTTCATGTACTGACTACCTCGGTGGCATAGTTGTATTGCGAGCACAGTATGACTTCCGCTCTGAGGGCCCAGCTTCGAATCTCGGGTCGGTTAAATTGATATTGGGGTTGTCAGCCTGGAATATTTAATTTATGTCCGATATCATCTCGCCCTATCATATCATGAGACGGAATACATGGCAAAAAGAAAGTGCCCTAATTGCACTTCTGCCTATGCTTTCAGGGAAAATGCTTTGTTTGTTTTAAAATTTCACCTGGAGCCGCGATATAAAATACTGAAATATCGATTTCATTTCGATGTACCCCAAAAATAAAATTCTGATGAGTTACCTCTGTGTTCTAATAAGTTGAAATATAAATTCCAATATCAAATAAAAAAAATAAAACAAAACAAACATACATCACGCCTTTATCCCCGACGGGGCAGGCGCCCACTTTTCTCTAAGATTGTTCCGACCTATGATGTGATAGGGGGCGAGCTTATTGCCATATTAGGTACAAATCCACACTCTGGGCTGATACTGAGCAGAAAAACCCAATATCACTTTTTCCAACCCAGGATTTGAACCTGACACCTCACAGCCGTGTCGTACCGCCCACGCAATACAACTACGCCACCGAGGCAGTCCAGTCGGTACAGCCATGCTATTGAATAAATAGGAAAGATAATTAATTAAGGCTAAAGCAAGTTTTAAGTTAATTACTAGAATAAATAAATCTTGCGTCCGCGTCCTTTGACCGTTATTTTATTTGTGGCTTATTTCACTGTATTAATTAATATTACGTATAGACACTACGCCGCGTAAATAATTATAATAATACGATTCAAACTAGACAAACGGATCTCCCTATCTTAAATTAATATTGTACTTAGTTCTTGGCAGTTTAAAAAATCCTACAGTGTATAATATATTCAAACTAAACCAGCAGTACACGAATTTCAATTCAAAACACTCAAACAGCTCACACGGAGCACTTCAGAGAGCAGCGAACAAACTTTATCCTAGGTCTTGCCAAGTCTCACAGCTCGTCTAATTCATAGATGTGTAAAGCCTAAATAGACTTACGAACACGAATTCGCGTCGATCCCCTAACGATAGATAACCATACCATACCATACCAGCCCTGTATTATATACCTACTGCCCACTGCTGAGCACGGGCCTCCTCTACAACTGAGAGGTTTCAGGCCTTAGTCCACCACGCTGGCCTAGTGCGGGTTCGCAGACTTCACATACCTTCGAAATTCAGAAACGATACGTAAAGGTGTAGTTATTTGTTATGTGCGTTGTATTAATTTAGGTAGTTTGGTTAATCCAGCCCTAAAAATAATAGAGTCCTAAATTAAAATAGGTCTTAGAGGAAGTATCGATTAATATATTTTTTAAATTGATAAGTACTATTCAATTTTATGGAATAAATTGTAAATCCTGAATTGGATTAGGTATACTATAATTGTAAAGGTGATTCAAATATAACACCCTATGCATATATATTTTTTTATTTGTATAAGCAGTTCCTAAATGGTCTGCCTATTTCGCATATTGTCTCAGAACTAATAGTTAATAATACCTGTTTTGGACAAGTATAGATCAAGTGCACCCACTTTTCGCCGTGCGTATTCCTTCCCATGATGTGATAGGGGGCGAGCCTATCGCCATATCAAGCATAAATTCCAGACTTCGGGTGGATACTGAATTCCAGAAAAATCCAATATCATTATGCCCGACCCGGGAGTCGAACCCGAGACCTCAGGATTGCAGTCGTACCTTAATACAACTACGCCACCGAGGCAGTCTATAGATACATATAACAAAACAGCACATGGTGTGTTTTTACTGAAAGAAAGTTGATAAAAAAGACAGGAGGTGACTAAAGAAGGGTAATAGAACACAAATCAGCGATTTTTAGAATTCTATTTTGTTTATTTGTTAGCGCATATTTCCAAAACTACTAAACAAATTTTAATGTAGTTAAGTTACACGAGTGGATAGAGTATAATTGTGAGCAGAATATAGGCTTTGTTTCATTAAAATCGGTCATTTTAAATATTGGCAATTTACATTAAGTTGTTAGCGCAGCTAGAGTGTAAATAATGCAGATTTCCTATTTGTAGAACTTTAAATTTTCAACACTTTATCTGACGTGTGAACAGTTAACCCGTTTTGTCTCCGCTGAAGTACAGGGGCGCTGGAGCCGTCTCTTTGTCTGATTTCATTCAATATAAGGCTGGCCACAGACGGATGCTTGGGGTCCAAACACGGGCGATTTAGGCGTGATTTTGCGTAGGAATAAAGTGTTATCAACAGAGACAAGCCTACTCTTAGGTCATGGAGCGAGACTTTTGTATAGTTGAGAGTGAAGTATCGTTTTTGACACAATTTAATAGTTATTGTCTATACTCTAAAGGATGAATGGTACAGTCTCAGATAGTACCATTGCGCCACAAAAAAGATTTCTATACAACGGTTCACCGAAACACAGATAATCTTCTGAAAGTGTTGCTCATGGTCGTTAGTGATCACGAGTTAAGTTGTTTCCCCATATATTTATTATAAGAAATAATCATAAGGATTTGTGTATGTAAATTAAGTTATTACCACACCTATGCATATATATACAATATAATAAGTTTGTATGTATCGTACTTATCATCATCTAAAAGGCTTCATAATTATACCTTAGAACATCTTTCGACTACGCGTCGACAAAAGTTTGACTACAGTGTACGCCCTGCCTATTCTCTTTACGACGTGACTTGAATACGAGACGACAGCTCAGCTCGACTATATTAAACTTTATTTCTATGTGTTTTTTCAATAAAGCAAATGTTTGTTCTTAGTGTTATATCATTACAGGATTGTGCCTAACGTTAAGGAGCTGACAGGAATAATAATTAGACGTTTTAAGGACAAGTTTATGCAGTAAAATAGGGTGAAAATAACTAAGAGCCAAGAGAAACATACCGGATATTTTAGGGATTAAAGTTCTAAATTATATGGCATGAACACAGTTCAAGGGTGAGAAACGATATGAGATGTTGGCTACTGGTTTATTGTGTTGATGGGAAGATATCCAATTTTTGCTGTTTATCTAAAGTTCGTATAAACGGTGATCAACGTGGCAACCATAGTGATTCATCTCCGTGAGTGTTTTCCCGATAGGAGATGAGGATCCAGCAATACGGTATAATTTGCTCTTGTTCTATATTGTAATATTTACAATGTCTGCATTACCAAATATTTTCGGGTTTGGGTGAAATTTGGCACACGGATAGATCATGTCCTGGAATACATAGGCTACTTTTTATCCCAGTAATTGCGCTCATGGGAAATAATAGATATTTTAAATCTGATCATTTAGGTAGATGGCGCTGGAACTGTATTTTTAGGGACTTTTGTAGCGGGAAAGACTTTTCACGCGGGCGAAGCCGCGAGCAACACCTAGTGCAAAATAAAACTTAATATTCTACCGTTATTCAATTTTGAAACCAATGATTGGATCTGGCGTCATACACCAACGAACATTTAGCAAACAGACAAAAATAACAAAAGTTGTTTTCTATTTTGTTACCGTATTATTACCCGCGCGTCTTACAGGTATTTTTTCCAATAACTATTATTTCATTATAGTATGTATAAATATTAATGAAAGAAAATAACTTTAAAGGCGTAGACATTCCACAAATCGTGACTGACCTTGTTAATTTTGCTTTAAACCAAACGTTCAGTAAAATCGAACCCGCGCCAAATCTGTTCGAGACTTTCGCGAAACCAGTTTCAAACTTAACAAAGCTAAATACAAGTTTAAGCGTGATTAATTGTGCATGTTTGTGTGGGGTGAGTCGACACGGCGCCGAATCATGCCGGGATCACACAGCCTCAAATATTAGAACAATAGTACTGTTTAGCTCGGCAATTTGTGATTACGCGACCCTTAATAACGGTTCTCACTTTTTTTATGAATATTTTATAGATTTATAAAATTGGAGTATGGTAAGATTTAAATGCGTTTACCAATGAGAATCATCTAGTAAGTGATGACCTAGGGCCGTTGTCAATATGCCTTTCTACAATTGCTAACGCTAATATAAAAAACAATATGCGACTGACATGCTCTACCGATACGTTTATCGCAAGTATACGCCATCCCCATACATTTTTAATGATTGTGCAAAAGCATCTTGGCCACTGCCTCTGTCATCGTAGCCACAATATTTCACTGAGCTCGTATTTCTAAACTCATTTTTATGCCATATTCATTTCCTTATGAACAATTGCATGCATATTGTCTAATAAATAAATAAATAAATATACAAAATAGTTTAGATATTTCATCTGCCAGGCGATTCGCGACAGCATTATTTTTTCTACTTATGTTTGTAATATAGTTTGTAGTACCTATAGTTAAATTTTATAGGTAATATTGTATCATTTATGATCTTTTTATATAAAATAACGACTAATAAAATGAAGTGGACGATAGCCTAGTTCGGAATGGAACGGTCTGCCGAGACAATGTCCGGAGGATCAAACCCAAGGCACACACAAGGCACACCCAGGGTTTTCGATGTTACGTGTGTATTGTTTATCAATTATCGTTCGCTATAACGGTGAAGGAAACCTACATACCTGAGAATTCTCCATAAGAATTTCGAGGGTATGTGAAGTCTGCCAACCCGCACTAGGCCAGCGTGGTTGACTAAGGCCTAAACCCTCTCTGTAGTAGAGGAGGCCCGTGCTCAGCAGTGGGCAGTATACAGGGCTGGTATGATGATGTATGATGAACGACTAATAATGTTCAATGGGTCTAATGAAAGACCAGAAGTATTAAAATAAATACGGAAAGCGTTTCACGGAATTACTTAGGAAATTGTGCCCGATCTCATCTCTCTTCAAACCAAGAATACTCGAACCCCGTGGTAGGGGCTCCCCCAGGGCTGCACGCCCCCAGTTGACACTTGCAAGTAATTAATTTTTGAACAACACTCGATCCCACGATGTTATGGCTCTTGATTTATTGTTGTTTAACTCGTTGTTTTGCAGCTTTAAATATTGTGATAAGTGTTAACAACTATTTTAAAGTTTTCTAGCCTCGCTAGCCCTCAAAGATAAAGACGAAACTAATTCACGCAGCCTCTTACTATGATGGCATTCCTGTGACTTTAGCCATATCATAAATAATTAAAGTCACATTTAGTTTTATGAAAACCAGCACAATTTTTGCCGACCCGGGCTGAGTACCTAGAAAATAGTACAGCAACTACCCAATAATTAGGTATTTATTCGAGTAAACATTCTTTTCTAAAATCATAATATTTAAAACTCTCAGAAGGAATTTGAAGAAATAATCACAATATCTGACAATCTCTTTATTTTAATACACTTCACTACTTGGTCCTTCGCTGAGAGCTCGTATTCGAATTCCCGTCTGTATCACAGACTACCGCCAGCAATAAATATCAAAAGCTAGTGATGCGACAGAAATAGCATACCAGTGATAAACGCTTGACTAGTGATGTGACGTTAATAAATAAACGTAACAAATATTGTTGAGCAGGGTGATTGCCTGTAATTGGGGCTTATGTCTAATATGACCCATTATGTCGACTTTTGACAGGTCGGTCTGAAAATTTTTAGGGGAGGCCTATGATCAACAGTCGTGTGATTGATGATGATGATGTCAGCTTATAATTGCGAAAGTATTAAAACCTGGTATTTAGATATTTTCCTGTTCTCATTGGGCCCCCAGGTGTTCGATTAACCCCACTCTCCTCTCCAACATCCCCTTGGCCCCTTTTGATACAAGTGTGAAGGTAATCGCGCCTCCATTTCCGATACTTTCCGGTGAAAGACTTTACCATCGGCGCCAGATTACTTTCGTAATAAGGGATGTACCGGCGTCCGGACAACCGTCTAATCGGTCCGCCGGGAGCCAGCTAATCGGCAGATCATTCAGCTTTTCCGATACCCAGATACCTTGAGAACGATCAGTATCTGTAAAAGCTTTTCTAGGAATGTTTAGAGCTAAGATTCTTATAAATGTAAATAATAAGTCGGTTATATATGACTTTTTTATGAATCTGTGGCAGTATTTCACACACACATTTTCTTCTTAGGGTAGATGATATTTTAAGTGATTTTCATTCTTTACTATTTGTAGCTCACGACTTTGTTCGCTTTTTTTAATAACTACTCTCGGAAAGAAACTAGCTCTTATGAATATGATCCAAAACCTAATTCTAGCGTGCGAAAATTCTTTTAAAGTTCTTCAGTAATTTTATATTCAAATATTTTTATACGCTTATGCTTAGGTCATATAATGTTCAAAACTTACTGCGTTACACACGGAATGAACTCAAAGTATCCAGGTTCATAACCACCATACTATACATTGCGACTAAATAAAAGATTCAGTTAATTTTTTTATTCTATTGAAATAATAAATCCTAAAAACTATGGCACAATTTACTTTGTTTATAAATTCAGCCGAAGACAATTATCCGACCGATTAGCCGGCAGAGCCGTTTATCCGGTATGTCCGGCTGTGCCGAACTTCCGGTCGCTATCTGTCCGGCACGCGTCGTACAGTCGCCTTTTTGCTATGCTCACGTATTGCACGCGCGAGTCATTAACAACTCTTCATTGATTGCGGTGCGTCCGTATTGATTAGCTATGTCACGCTTGTCCATCTGCGGGAATGAAAGCTATCAAATTGGAATTGTCTATGCAACATACAGCCAAAGTCTAATTTAGACGCATCAATCAATTGATAACAATAATATTCTTTTGAATATCATACTGTCTAAAGATTCGTATACGGCAACGCCGGCGAGAAAGCGGCTGAGCATGTTCAGGCGTGTTCAATAATTGCGTACGATTATTGCTAGCAATTATTGATACGTCTAAAGGAGGCCTTAGGCTTATATTTTTGGTATCCGTTTAGTATTACCATATTACTTCGACCACCAAACTTTTGCAGGATTATTCTTTGAATTTGTACTCCATCTAGTATTTATATGGTTAATTAACGTCTTGTATTTAAATGATTTTTTTGTATTGTTATTTTGATTTTTACAGTAAATGTAGAAAATTTGTTCAAACATTACTTCATTGGATGATAATGAATTAATTCTGAGGAGAAAGACGCGACTCTACCCACATGACAGATTAAGGGCAGCTAATTGATGATAAGGCACAAACTTCCTTACACAAAGGGCTTTATGCCTACTTTTGGTTTAAAACAAGATCACATAGCACATTCTATACTTAATATGCTGCCTCAGTGGCGTAATTGTATTGCGTGTTTGGTTTGACTACCGCGCTCGTCTCGGGTTCAAATTCCGGGTGGGGCAAATTGATATTGTGTTTTTCTACTCACTATCAGCTCGGAGTCGTGCCCGGTAAATGGCAATAGGCCCGTCCCCTATTACTTGGGACTAAGTATAGCTGGCGAAATGTGGGTATACACTGTAGCCGACCTTTGACAATTAATATTTCCAACACCTCCCTATCTTTCTATTTGTTTAAATTCGTTGCGGGTTAAAGACAGATTAGTGTACCCTGAGACTCGCCGAGCTCGGTGTCATAAAATATGTGCTACTGCCGATCTTGGCTTACAGGAGTTACAGTGGCGGGTGTGAGGGCGGGATAGTCTTTGTACATCTGACAAGGAAAAAAACATGTAGGTAAGGTATTTAAGACATATAAGTTCAATACGCCAAAAGTAATTGATAAATTTATTTATTTTTTAACAGTATTCTAGGTCAACGCGAAGTACCCTATAGGTTTTGATTCTCTTGCGAAATCGCAAAATAGGCTCAAACTTTATGGATATTAAAGGACCAAAAATATATAGCTACTCAATTTATAGCTAACTTTTTTAATAACGTCCATACTAAGTGTAGTTTTTAAGCAATATAAATCCTACTAATATTATAAACGCGAAAGTTTGTAACTATGGATGTATGGATATTTGTTCCTCTTTCACCCAAAAACTACAGAACGGATTTTGATGAAATTTGGCACACGGGTAGATCATGTGCTGGATTAACACTTAGGCTACTTTTTATCCCGAGAAAATATAAAGCGAGTCTTTTATCCCGGAAAAAACTTTTTAAGGCGGGCGGAGCCGCGGGCAAAAGCTAGTTTATATTGAAGTCAAAATCAGAGGACTTTAAAATTATACGATTTTAGGAGAGACCTGGTTTTTGAGAATACTATCCAAGTATATATAAAGTATCTTTGTTACAATTTTAATCCCATTTTTGGACATGTGACAATAAGCTCGTGTGAAATAATTTTCTCTAAACATTGATTTATTTATACATCAATGCGTCTAAATGACATTGTATTTTTGACTCAAACGGTAATACGTATAAAATAAACCTTTCAAGTTTTAAACGGCAGTGAAGCAAATTCTCCGAATTTTATAACTAGTGCTAAGAATAGAACCACAGATTTCATTATCGTGAAACGCTTCATTTATAAAGCGTAGTCTCATCAGCGCTAGAAGCAGGCAAAATATCATTCAAAAAAGTTAAATTTATTTCAAAAATTTGGATTAAATATATGTTTCTGATTTATTTTACAACTGAATTACGAGGCAAAAGGCTCAGTATCCAGACGGTAAGCGTCTACATACTGTGCGTAGTCCCCCAGTTTGTATTAGTAAGAAAAGCGTGGCACCGCACAGTATCACCCTCTAAGACTCCAAGACAGGTATCTCTGTAACAGCTAACAACTTCTGCGCGACGTGAGTCCTTATTTCCCAGTCTATATAATATTAATACGTGAAAAAAAACATTGTGCCTACCCCTTTCTAAGCACATTGCGCGCACGAATGAATGTGTGAAATTAAAGTTATGCATAGGTAAAGTTCATATAGAGGAGTGTAGAAAAATAAAATGTATGTATGTGTTACAAATATATTAAAGTAGGTGATGCTCGTGGCTCCGCCCGCGTGAATAAGATTTTACGGGATAAAAATATTTTCTCGGGATAGAAAGTAGCCTTTAGCACACAGGAGTAACCATACCAGCCCTGTATTATATACTGCCCACTGCTGAGCACGGGCCGCCTCTACAACTGAGAGGGTTAAGGGCTTAGTCCACCACGCTGGCCTAGTGCGGGTTGGCAGACTTCACATACCTTCGAAATTCAGAGAACTTCTCAGGTGTGCAGATTTCCTCACGATGTTTCCTTCACCGTTAAAGCGAACGATAATTCACAAAGAATACACACATAACTTTTCAGAAAAGTTAGAGGTGTGTGCCCTTGGGTTTTGAACCTGCGGACATTCGTATCGGCAGTCCACACAGGAGTAATGTAGCTTCCTATTAGTGAAAGAATTTACAAAATCGATTCAGTAGTTCCTGAGATTAGCGCGTTCAACCAAACAAACAAACTCTTCAGCAGTTTTATAATATTAGTATAGGTTCGACGATTGAATTTTAACCATTGGGTGACCACTAGTTATAATTATGCCAAACCTCTCATTTAAACAGGATCAATGCGTACATTTTTCACATCAGAAATGGACGATGCTGTAGCAGTTACTCGGACTCGCATACGAGAGGCTAGCACCTATTAAAACCGAGCTTAACTCGTGAAAAACGTAGACATGTCACTGATTGATGTGAAAGCTTTGTTTTGAGCTTTTGACCCGGAGCGCAACGAACCTGGCCATTGTTCCGAGATTATTTCGCGGGTAGCCCGGGAGATGTTGTAATCTAGGCACAATGGGACCCGGTCCAGTTTTACCCTGAATTGTGTGTTTAAAAATAAAAAATATCTACATACATTCACCACGGTTTACGATTGGGTCAGCTTTAAGGTATAAAAGCTTAATAACACCCGTTATACAAACTATTTAATTTTTATTGACTGCCTCGTGGGCGTAGTTGTATTACGGTATGACTGCAATGCTGAGGTCTCGGGTTCGATCCCCGGGTCGGGCAAAGTGATATTGGATTCTTCTATTCAGTATCAGCCCGGAGTCTGGCATTTGTGCCCGATATGGCGATAGGCTCGCCCCCTATCACATCATGGGACGGAATACGCACGGCGAAACGTGGGTGCATTAGTAGCGCCTCTGCCTACTCCTTCGGGGATAAAAAGGCGTGAGTATGCGTATGCATTTAATTTGAATATAATATATTTATTTTCCCTTTTTTTAACCATACAATTACTTTCTTCCGTATTCATGTATTTTAAATAATCATCCCAATCATTTATATATTAGGCACTAGAAAAATATATACGACAAACACAGGATTCAATGCACAAGCTATTCTTTAAAAATAATGTGAACGACGTCGGAAGTAAACTCATAAATTCATTTCGATGAAATTGGGTATAATAAGCCATCTCCTGAAATCTGAATTACCTTATAGTCCTGATAGGCTACATTAACCCGAAAAAAATCTGATGAATTTGATTCGATACTCTCTCTGACGGAGCCGCGCACTAATGCTAGTCTGAATCGTAAACAAACTATATCGAGTACTTTTTATAGTTGTTCGCATTCTCTTCCCTCAATACTGTGAGCTTAATACTGTCCACGATATGTATAGGGTGTTTTGCGCCAGAAAAATATTTTTATTCCTGGCAATTACAAGTTACGACTTAGTAAAATCTGACCAGTTTTTATGTAAAGAATCTTTTATCTTATGTATGGTCGTTCTGTTTCTTTGATGAAAGGATCAATACGAGTTTTTTTGTCCCAGAAAGTCGATGGAAGGGCAAGTTGGTTACTAGATTTGGCTACTGGATCGTAGGTCTCTCTAACATTATGAGAAACTTTAATTTTAATGTATTAATATCATTGATGTATTAAGGGTTTTATTAATACATCAATGATTAATATCAAATTAAGAAAATGATTACACATACCTACATACATATACACTCACGCCTATTATCCCAAAAGAGGTAGGTAGAGGCGCAACTAGTGCACCTACTTTTCTCCGTGTGTATTCCGTCCCGTGACGTGATAGGGGACAAGTCTATCGCCATCAAACACAAATTCCAGACTTCCCGCTGATTCTGAGCAGAAAAACTTAATATCACTAGTCCCGAGCTGGAATTCGAACCCGATAACTCCAACATGCCACCGTAATTATATAAAAGCAGTATAAACACTTATCTGGACAAGTTGAACACAACGCACGAACCCAGCGCAAGTTATTGCAATACGCCAGACCCTTTCAAAGTAAAGTGTATAATAACGGATCTAAGATCAGCTCGAATGACTATCAGATAACACGGTGCGGGTATCGAAACAGATTTGTATAGAAAGCTTATCTGATAGGATGTTGTTATCCAGAGGTTTTTAGTACGAGACATGTTACGTTGAGACGATAAAGGCCCTTCTTCTAAGGGTAGTAACAAGTGACTCGCATTAAGGCGGTCCCCCTTGCAAAACGGTGCGCTAACCGTATTTTAGAAGGTAGATTCGAAACGTATAATAGATATAGGAAAAAAATTAAACATCATATATTATCTACAATGTGTTATCTTTACTTGAGTTGTTAATTTTTTTTATGATTGGATATTGTTTTATTTATTTTATTATGAAAATGCCACTAAAATTGTTGATTTTATGCATCTCCTTCTAAATTACATATCATCATCATCATCATCAGCCACATGACGTCCACTGCTGAATATAGGCCTCCCCCAAAGATTTCCAGATGAACCTGTCAAAAGCGGCCTGCATTCAGCGTGCCCCTGCTACCTTTATCAAGTCATTACATATACATCATTTTAATTTGCAACTAACACTTACTTAGGCAACTTAATAATGAACATTCTGGTCGTTTAAAATATTTTTTTTTAATGATTTCAATAATAATTGTTTTTTTTTATAAAGTATTCGTAAATCTTTGCATATGGAACGAATGATCAAGGCCGTTTGCTCGTGGAGGGGCTTAATAATCATTTACAATCGCTATGTTCCACGCTGGAAAAGGATGCGATGCGTCAATATATTATAATACGTTTGACGTTGGTCCCTACTAGTTGTATTGGTCGCAAGCTCGTCGAGTTTGCGTCGCATATAAAAATTGCCCGATAAATAACTATATATAAATGTTGAAGTTAAAGAATATCCTTGTTTACACAATTAAAATTTAATCAAATATGTTAGAAAGAATATACTGCAGTGTTTATGAAATACTGTTTTGCTCTGGCCCGGTAATTTTCAAATCATTTGTGATCCATTATAAGGTTTTTATACCCCGTCGTATATATGAGGTAAAATAAAGCACAATCATTGATAAAACAAGTACTTATTTTAACCGCAACAAGATAATATATTAGTATTGTATTTTTTAATTATGTTTTTACGATATAATTTATCGGATACGTCACGTTTATTTTTTACGTGAGGATATGGAAAAGAGAAAGTAGGTCATCTAATGTTAATTGATCTTAATCGCTAGTAAATAGCCACAACAACAGAGGCTTCATGGCGCTGTCGACCTTAAAAAAATGAGCAGGAATTAAGCGGGATATAGTGCCTTCAGTTCATGTTTTCCTAAGTAAAAGAAAATAATATTCACAAAATGTATAAAATGATGCAAATTAAATAGAATAAACATTCCCCAAAAATTATTCCGAAAAATCCGTCAAGTAGTTTAGAAGTACAAAAGAAAAATATCATATTTATTATTCTCCTTTCAGACATTATATTCCAAGAACTCGTAACGTAATTTCTCAGAGAATTGAATCCATCATACCGTAACATTGTCGGCGAAAACCACTGATATATGAAGGCTGAGTATAAAGTGAGGTTTGGATAACGCAGCACAGACTAGCACAGACATCTTTTAACCTGGTACGCCAATGTATATTTGATCTGATTATAAACTCAGTATAGTATATATTGAACAAGAATATCGATGAAAGAAACTTCCAAAGTGTACCTTCACAACTTTATTTCTGCACTAAGACTACACCTGCAACGCACGAAAATTTTAGTTGAGTGACCGACGGAACCTTATATTTATTTATCTTAAACTCTTTATTTTACATCTAAGACATACAATAAATATGTAGATGCAAAAGGAACTAGGCTTATATAATAACATGCTTATATTTCTAGTACTGAATCTTTTATGTTGTAGCAATATAATGTGGTTTAACTAAGGGGCCTTGCGAACCTCAACGGTCGGCTTGCCTTTTTGGTTTTTGGCACCACTATGTATGAACGTCGTCTGACCCAAGCCCTTAAATTGGTATGATGCGCCAATATGGTAGGTGGGTTTTATAGGCTACTAGGTGTTGCTCGCAGGTTCGTCCGCGTGAAAAATCCTTTACAGTTACAAAAGTCCCTATAACACAGTTCTTTGCCAGCGCCATCTACTTAATGAATCAGAATAAAAATATCAATTATTTATTTATATTTATAAAAATTACCCATAGTGTGTTAATCCAATACATAACCTACCCATGTGCCAAATTTCATCCAGATCCGTTTAGTTGTTTCTGCGTTTACTTTCGCATTTATAATATTAATAAGATATGATGATTTTTATATATACCTACTGAAAGCCAGTCGCTAAATAGTTATGAAACGTAGACGGAATGAAATATAGAATTGCCGTCAAAATATATATTTTTAAATACATAATATTATTGTAATATATTTCAGTTTTTATTGTCACTTTGTCACACACGCTCTCACTTTTCCAATAATAGGAATTACATTATTTATACACATGTTTACGCTTCCGTACTTGATATTGATTTTCATCGCATTGCGAATTCTGTTAAATCTATTTTACCCTGGTCTACCTCAGCGTCCCGCGAGTTCTACAAAGTAAAAGTTCATACAATGAGCTTGATTTGGCCGCACTGACTTTTGTGGAACGCGTGCAGAATTCTAAATAGGAGACGTCTATTGTAAAACATATTTCACAGTATTGTGTTTTATAAAATTGGGTGTGAAAGGCATCATTGAGATTTTATATTACGTGGCCGCTTTCCGCTTTCTGGTGGTAAGTGCAACGACTGGCAATAAAAAGCTAGTGTATTTTGACATCTTGTAGCCCGGAGACAATTAATTATACTGTCGTGGCGATGGCAGCAAAATAAAAAAAAAACTATAAAATCGATATTTTACAGGATAGCATTTTGAGAGTTATAGACCGATCAACATATTTTTTTCTATGGTTCATTAAAATAACCTAATTTTTTGATTTTATATAAGGTTTTGTCGTTATCTTGTTTTACTGAATTAATGTAGATATAATTTTTTTCTCTGAGAAAAGTTCGACTTTTATACGTTGGGATAAAAAAGCCATATAATTTATAAAATAAACTAATATCTATATATCATTAAGATATATCATTATACTTCTGCTTCGTCCTCGAGATTACCATAGAGAACACATGTAGTATGTACTCCAGTTGTACGCCTTTGCACTTTATTTGAGACTTTTTTTTTTTTTTACTTTGGTCACACTCAACCTGTCAACAGAGCTTCATTCGTATTTTAGTGCGTCGCCGAATTGCACGTTACGCTCAAGTTATTCTTAATTTATTGCTCATCGTGTATTTCAAGTGTAAAACATGGAAATTAGTTCTATTTGGAACGGAAAATACAAGATTACTTAAGTGATGAAAATTGTTCCCGTTCTCCAAGACTACCGACATAACGAAAAATACCACTCAGGTCAAACGGTTAGTATAAAAATCTTATTGTTCTGATTGTGTACCGGGCCAGAATAATGTTGCGGACAGTACCTTCGGTCTGTCTCTTATTTACATCGATAATATTAATATGGTGCCCGAACAGTTAATTTTGCTATGTCGGTGTAATAATTACACATTATTTCAATCTACCGCCGTTATGCTTAATTCTGTTACCCGGGTCTGCGTGCTACACATGGCGGTTGTCACTACCCAAAGTTGACGCTCGCGATCAGTATTGTATGACTGGTTCTTGTATATAATGTTATGTAACAGTATGTTAGTACCATCAGTGGCGGCCTTGTGGAGTGAAAAATACCCTCCTTCAGCAATCGGGTAAAAAGGCCTCGTTAAAATCTCCCAGGCCAGATCCTCACATTAGTTAAGGCCGCTATTGTACATGCGAAGATGCAGTGCATAACTCGCGGCTGATGAATTTACAGTCATGCTATTCCTACTAAAATTACAATTCTGTTACCTGGGTTTGCGTGCTACCATTGGCGGTTGTCACTATCCATGATTAATACCTGCTAGCAGTACTATGCGACTGTTTCTTATGTAAAATATGTAACAGCCTCTACCGAGCACCGCTTGAAAAATATCAGCGCAAGCGGCGCAAGTGGATTAACTATTCCCGCCAATGTGGCGTGATGCACCACCGCACCACGCCGCCATGTGCCGGATGTTACGCAATATCATTTTAATAGTACATAAAAGACAATTATGTCTTTGGTCGTGGTTTAGCAACGTACTGAAAACAGCTACAGTAATTAAAAATGACCTACAACAGCACAGTATGTGTTAAATGGAGAGGAGTCAATCTAAGAACGGAAAATCCTGCAGCAACGAAGTACTGCCATTTGGATTCACCGAGAGCGGCACAGCATCGTCCGCATCGCAAAGCCATGCCAGGCAGGATAATATGCAGGCAGGTGGTCTGAGTTTTTAAAAATCGTAGTCGCCCACAATCATTAATGATCACAGAATTATTTGTTTTATATATTAAGGTTTTTTGGCCTTATGTCTTATGGCCTTATGACCGAATAGGTCACTATTTTGGCGGTATAAAATCAGTGTTTTTTAAAATACAAGAATTAAATAGTAACCGTCGCTGGAGTGACGGTAGCTGCATAATAATGGTGTACTTATTATAAAGTTAAGCCTTTATAAAATAACCTGCCTAAACCAACATGGTTAAAATTATGATATTATTTTAACATCTACCCACTTGACGTTGGCAAAATCACCGATGAAACGGTGAACCCATTTTTAAAAGAAGAAGAAGGACATGGTTGAATTAGCCGAATAGATTCTTAAAATATCTTTAAATAAAATGACACGGATCCCAGAAACGTGACTAAAATTTTAGTCCAACCGGAACTTAGGCGTTCCCCTTTTTACCCTTGGTTTTTACATTATATTTAATTGTTTCATTGTATACTTACTTTGATCCGTAGGTTGTCTATGAATAACATAGACGAATCTTATTATAATTTAAATTAAATAAAATCAAAGAGGCTTTTATTAAAATTGAATCAAAATGATCATGTAAATCGTTATGAATCTACCGTCGCTCGTGTTGTCTCAGAACTCACCGATGTGAACAAGAAGCGGAAAAAGAGTTTCCCTCAGCAATATTATAATCTGTCTAGACTGCTTGATTGCCATAAGGGACTCGTTACAATTTTTTAGACTCAGAATATTTATTAAGCCTAATTTATTCCCGACAAAATTGAATGTATTTTAGCGATACCGTTAATTTTACTTATTGACAACAATATTTACGGTCTCGGTGTTTTTTGGAGTATTACGTACTGGATGCGATTGCCTCCTTGAAGTCTCCGGTTCGAGCCCGGGTCGGGTAAAATTATATTGCGTCCCTTCTACTCAGTATTTAACCCGGACTTGGGGGTTTTTTGCCTGCTAAATATCAATACGCTCGCTGTCACTGGCCCTAACATAGCTAGCGAATTGTGGGTGTAAATATATTAACAGTTGTGCCTACACCTAAAATAGGAAAAGGCGTGATAATATGTTTATGTAGAACATTATTAATGTTAATAGTTTTTGCTTGAGGTTACGCCCGAGTTGACACTCCTCCTGGGATAAAGAACAGCCAGTAGCACTCAGAGGTATTTTAGCTACCAAATACCTATACCTAATTATTGAAAGGGTTTTCAAATTCGGTTAAGTGATTTTTTGAGTTTATTTATTACAAACAAATATGCAAAGAACAAATCTTTTCTCATTATCATTTTAGTGAAATATTCTTGTTTGTAAATGTCGAGACCTACAGGGTCATGATAATTTTCAAATATCATTGATTAATCGTCAACTTAAGTAGAGAATATTTATTAATATATACCTACTATTGGTTCTAAGTAATAATAACAAAAAAAAAAAAAAAAAATCACATAATACATATATATTATAGCTTCTCCCTCTCATGCAATTTTTGCCGTGCCCGACAGGGCGCACGATTATGTATCTGACAATATTGTTAAAATCTAACACCTTTTGTTAACAATGATTGTGGCGTTATATAAATTAAAAATTGAAACTATGCTACCGATCATCGATAGCGCCTCAAAATTTCTTGCGATGTCTTAACAAAAGGAGGGGGGGGGGGGGGGGGAAGGTGCTGCATGCAGGAGACTCGCAGCTAGCGGAGAGTAAAACGATGAAAACAGCAGCGCATAATATAATTTAAAGTTATTCGCTACCTTGAGGGGCGAGTGCACTGGTTGTGCCTCTGTCCCCCCTTCGGGGATAAAATACCCGAGTCTATGTATGTATTTATTTTGCGAATTCGACAATACGTTCTCTATGTACAGGGTAGATAACGAAGTCCATAGGTGGGCTGTCTTATGATAATATTTTATAATGTTCCAACGCTTTAATCGCAGTTTTAATAAAACGTTGTATGCCGTTAAGTATTCCGGCTTTACTCTTGAGATCTAAGCTTCCGTGGTGTATTCCCTTCTTGGAAACATTCACTAACTGTACGAATAATTCTGTCATATTCTCCCAGTCAGCAATTATCATCATCTTTGTCACAGGAAGAATTTTGTTTGGTCGGTTAGCTAAAATGAAACATTGCTCCATTTTTGATCTAACTATTCCAATAACTAGCATTTGCTACGGGTTCAACACAGGAAAATATGGTCATATGGTATATAAAGGTCTAAATGTCCATTTCCTAACACAAAAATTAACCTAGGAGTTAATTTAGAACTCGGTATGTTTGTGTGCCGAGTATCATCTGAAACCATTCTACGATTTTTAGATGATTGGGTAACAAGCTTTAATATTCTAATATTGATAAATAATATAGTTTGTTGACCGATCTAAGATTATATCTGTTTTAAGAAATTATTTTTCTTTTGTCTATTGTAATTATTAATTAATAATGTTACCATTAATTAAGCTTATTTTCCAGTTAATTTGCTTTTTGACACAAATATTACGAAGGAGCGTAAGACGAGACTTTGAAAAATGTGTAGATCAGCTCCAAGTTTGTTACTATAGTCACAATATGCTGACATGCTGATCAAGACAAACCAACAAAAGGATTTTTAAGGGAAGTATTGTTGATCGATGCTATCGAAATGTGATATAATATTAGATCATACAACAGGGAACATTTCCCTTATGACAAGTCATTTGCATTAATTAAGTTTAAGTGTCTATATTATAGCCACCACCTAAATGAACCATTTATTAAAAGAAATCGGAATTCTCTTAGAACCAGATCTTATTACCGAAGGTCTAATATAATATTGCTTGTAGTTTACTCGGAATTTGCTCAAATAGTCGCAAATATAGTATTGATAATATAATATCTTTTATGATGTAGTGAATTCATCAAAATTAAAATTCTTTATTTACCGTCGCCAGAAAGCCCCATATAGCAGTATGGTATACCCCATATACCATATATCGCTTTATCGAATATGAAATAGATTTTACTGCATTAGATGCTTAGTGCTCACAGCACGGGGCTCCATCGTGTACCTATAGGTACTTATGGCATTAAACTGCATTCGATCTACAAAACAGCAGTTTGGATCATAGATTACTAATTTTGACTTATCCCTGAGATTCGGTAATGAGACCTTAAGAATCTAGTTGGGAACGACAATATTTTTTATTAGATCAATGATAACCAATTAGAAATTATACATTGATATCCTATCGAAAAACTTATTGCTAAATATAAGCTTATAAAGTTTTTTGGTTAGCTAATTGTAATTCCTACTGGAATTGAAATTATACAAATATTTCACTACTTATTCTCTAAAGGTCTACATGTGTTCTCTATGGTAATCTCGAGGACGAAGCAGAAGTATAATTAATGATTAAACGAACTTACCTGTACGTGAAGTTCTATCATAATTATACGAAGGCTTCGTCCGAAGAGATTAGTATCCCTCCCTCCCGTGACTGGCGTTAACCCTAGTAAGTTGTGAAATATAGGTATATGGAACTCTCTAAACTAAATGAAGCTCTGTTGACAGGTTGAGTGTGACCAAAGTAAAAAAAAAAAAAAGTCTCAAATAAAGTGCAAAGGCGTACAACTGGAGTACATACTACATGTGTTCTCTATGGTAATCTCTTCGGACGAAGCCTTCGTATAATTATGATAGAACTTCACGTACAGGTAAGTTCGTTTAATCATTAAGTATTTATCACTTAAAAATCCTCTGGCATGCCCTGCCATCAATGGAAGCTGTGTCTATTCATATTTTCACTCCCTGCTTGATATAGAGGTAGATACTTTCGATTTACATTTTCATCGCACTCCACGCCCTTGAAAGTTAGTTAAGGAAGGAAATATTTTATTCCTTTGTATGCCTAATTTCCCTTCGGACCGGTTCCACGTATCGTGAGGGAATTTCAACTGCCAATTTTAGTTAGCGTATGACGCACTAGCTTGTCATGCAGCTCCAGCCGTGTTGAATCCTTTCATAGACTATTGGGATAATGTACCTAACTTTGTATTGGAGAATATTTTTTTTATTTATTTAGTAACTAGTATTGCTCGCGGCTCCGCCTGCGTGAATAAGGTTTTCCGAGATAAAAATATTATCCCGGGATAATAAAGTAGCCTATAGCACTCAGGAGTAATGTGGCTTTGTATTAGTGAAATAATTTTTAAATCGGTTCAGTAGCGCCTGAGATTAGCGCGTTCAACCAAACAAATAAACAAACAAACTCTTCAGCTTTATTATATTAGTATAGATACCAGGGACAAAGCTCCACACACAGTCTTTACCACTTTATTGGTATTATACTGCTCTTAGATACAATTGTTCCAATTATATTATTCTACCCTTTATATCAATGTAGTTAAACAGAGAGAATCATTGGGTTTTTTAATACATCAATGGAGACAATATTATAAATTATGAATATTAAATTGTTGATGGATATAATTTGTATCATACTTCGCTCACAATTCTGCCTGACTGCTAAACCTAAAATTAAATAGATAAAGATTTATGTTTTTTATTAAATGAACATACAGAAATACATCTCACTATACTTAGTAGATTTGGTTCCGATGTAGCGATAACTGACCAATAGACTCGTAGAAGGAATAAAAATACAGCCAACTCATACGGGCACTAGTTGCGCCCACATCCCCTTCTCTGAAATACGTAAACTTGTAGGCAGGATCCTAAAAAGTACAAACTCCCAAAAGGTCCAACAAATCCTAGATGCGGCACAAATATTTGCCGAACAAACACTGATCAAGCCTTCACACATTTCGTTTCAAAATCTTCTTTGCGCTATAGACGTCCCGATAGACGTTTAATTGACGACAAAAACAACGATTTGCATCAGAAAGGCTGAATTAAAAAAGATGAATCAATTACGAGTAGATATTAATGAAGCTGTGTAAACGATTATTGGAAACAAGGTTGATATCGCGTCTTCGCTCGCGTGAAATATTAAGCTTGGAATAGAAAAAGCGTGTTAATAGAAATATAAGTAGTCTATATTAAGAGACTTGGCAAAGTAAAGGCACCAAATAGGGTACTTTCCTAATTTGGATTTTGTACACTATTTTATATTTATTTTATTTTTATTTATTTATTTTATTGTACATTAAAATAGTGGTACAAATTCGAAATAGTCACTGACTCCCAAACTAGCGTAGCTGTATATCAGGAGTCAGTATACTTCCCATTATGAGATTGAATTTAATGACAATAGAAAGAAATCTAATCTATGTGTGTGTGTTTGTGTGTGTGTGTGTGTGTGTGTGTGTGTGTGTGTGTGTGTGTGTGAGTGTGTGTGTGTGTGAGTACTATTTTATTATGGTTTCCACATCTTCATAATTTAAATCTAATAACCACTCATAAATTTTGGATTTTAGTTGTTGCTTTTTGTATTGTTTTATTTTACTCTTTATATTTAATTTATTATATAGTGTTGGTGCTAAAAAGGAATATTGTCTTTTAGCAAAGGCACTTCTAGGACGTGGGACTGGACAATAATCAATTCTTTTATTTAAAACGGGTAAAAAAGGAACGGTTACTCTGTGGTATCTTGTAATACAGTTGCAAATAAACATTTTTCTCACACTTAGTACTTTAGATACTTTATAAACATCCGTAGTTGAACATCTAAAAGAGAGGAACAAACTAACTTTTAATAGAGCACGTTGGGCTCGTTCAAGTACAAGTAAATGGGTTTTGGCGGCACCTCCCCACGCACAGATACAGTAATTAATGATGGATTCGCATAGCGCCCTGTACGTGTTGATAACTAAGTTTTGGTCTGCTACATGGCGCAACGTTTTGAATACATAAATTAACTTCCGAATTCTTTTGGCAACACTCATTATATGCTCACTCCATTGCAGTTTGTCATCAATTAACACCCCTAGATATTTAATTACATGAACTCTCATGAGCTTAGTGCAAATACAGGACTTATAGGCGTTATCATATTCTAAGTTACATGGGTAAGCATGTACACATATATTGAATTCATTGTTGGGGAGAGAGGCATTCGTTTTGCCGAAACATATGTATTTAGTTTTTAATTCATTTAATGTAAGAAGGCTATTTTCTAGCCATTGTGATACTTTGCATAGCCCTCGTTCGGCAGTGATCTTTAGGTTGTCCCAGGACTCAGAGTGGAATAATAACACTGTGTCGTCAGCATACATTATAACTTTGCCATCATGCAAAACCATCTTACACAATTCGTTGATGTAACAAAGAAACAATGTTGGGCCGAGCGTGCTTCCTTGTGGGACACCGTAAGAACAAGTATATTCATCACTTACATGTTTATTAACCCGAACACACTGTACTCTATTCGTCAAATAGCTTTCAAACCAGGAGTAGGCAGTGCCTCTTATTCCTAAATTATGTAATCGTTTCAGCAGAATGGGTAGGGACACAGTGTCGAAAGCTTTTTGTAGATCAATAAAGACTCCTAGAGTCTTATATCCTTTATCAATGTATTCGGTAATCGTAGATGTAAGGTCGATAACAGAATCCTCCGTAGAACGCTTATTACGAAATCCGTATTGTTGCGTGGATAAAAGATTGTGTGACTCCAAGAAATTCACTAGTCTCATATTAATAGTCTTTTCCAAGATTTTTGAGATTGTACCTAGTAGCGAAATAGGCCGATAATTACTGGGAAGGTGTTTGTCTCCAGTTTTGTATATGGGTGTAACTATAGCCTTTTTAAATATATCTGGAAATATACCAGAAGTGATGCTCAGATTACAGAGATGAGCAATCGGTTCAGCGAGCAGATGTCGGTGTAATTTTATAATATTATTGGGTATTTTATCATAGCCGGGAGCACTTTTAATTTTAAGGGATGAAATTATCCTGTCAACTTCATTTGTAGCTACTGGTGTGAAAAAGATAGAGTTTATTGGCTCTGTGTACGATCGTGCTTTTTTAGCAAGTAAAGTATCCGTTTCCTTTAAATTGCTTAATGTTCTATTAGCTAGTGTCCGTCCAATTGAAGTAAAGTATATATTTACTGTATTTAAAGATGTAGTTTCTGTAACCCCTATGTTCAAAAGATCCTCCCCTGTCGTTCGTGACTTTTGGAGGTTACACACCTCTCGGATGATATTCCACGTAGATTTTACGTTGCCAATGCTAAGTTTAATTTTCTCGCGATAATAATTTCGTTTAAGGGATTTTATTAATCTATTACATGTATTTCTATACTGCACATAATAAAGTCTAAAATCCTGATCATTTATATTCTTTCTTTGTTTTTTATGTAGTTTGTCTCGTTTACGAATACACTTAATAACACTTATCGTAATCCATGGCTTAATCGGTCTTTTCCTGTTCGCAATTCTTTGGCATGTACTGTGAGTCAATATAACATCTTGCATATTATAAATAAGAAAATTTGCGGCAGCATTCACATCGTCAAGACTGTAATAATTATCCCAGGCTATGTCCTTAATCGCTTCGCCTAATTTCTTTGTACAAATTTTTGTTTTATGGTTATTGTTATTAGTGTATTGTTTTCTTACATCGTAAGTGTTTAAGAACATTATAATAGGACAATGATCAGTAAAAGGTTCAAGTATATAAGTAAAGGATTGGCAAGAACTTTTGATCATAAAATGATCAATGCAGCTTTCATGCCTTGTGGGTTTATCAATACCCGGTCTTAGTCCGTGTGCCGCCATAAGATTCAAGTATTCGGAGCCATAGTTAGTTAGCCGGTCTGGCGAAATGTCAATATTAAGATCACCTGTTAGAATAATATGTTTAGTGTTTAGATCTCTAAGGACCTTGTCTAATGAATCGATAAATGTCGTGGGGTTCCGAAAGCAGGGGGGTCTGTAGGTGCATACTATCGAATATAATTTATCAATGCAAAGCACTAGACAGTTTCCATTGTCTATTTTTGGTTCCGTTACATGTACGTTCTTAAGTGCTGTCCTCACATAAATTATTACACCGTCGTTTTTATTAATTGTATTTTTAGTTTTGTAGGATCTATAATTACAAATCTGAGGTATCACTGAGTTGTCACTGATCCAACACTCAGTAAGGACAATGACGTCTATAAGTTTCTCAAATTGAGAAACGAATACTAGGAAGGGGTCGATGTTATGATTAACGCTACGTATGTTAACACAGATTATAGACAACGCATTATCCGAACTCGCATTATTAGAGAGTTTACATTGAGCTGGATCTTTTATTTTTAAACATACAATCTCCCCAGATGAATCTATTTCATTATTCATTTCATTTAGATCTAAAATATTGAATTTGAATAATATAAATTAAGTGGGCTTACATTAGTGTATACAAAATTTCTACTAGGAAATGGTTGTTGTTGTGATGGATAATTGCAGTTAATTATTAAAGTGAGCGGTAATTTTAATACTATAATAATAGCGAGATTGCGGATTCTTTTTAACTGGTAATGTGTTTGGAATAGTTTATTTTTAGTATGTGTGTGTGTTGAAACCTGTGTGTAACATGAGTGTATTATTGTGAAGTGTCGAGATTTTATTGCATAGTATGATGATATGCATTGATATATACAACCAAAATTGAATGTGTGATAGTTTGTATAGTGTAACTTAAATATTTTATCATAACACAATAGTACTGTAAAAGTTAAAGTAATGAAAGTATTGTAATTAATTCTAAATATAAGTATTAAGCTTATTAAAATATGATAAATAAATGGTGATGTGTAGCTCAATAGTCAAACTGAACGTGCTAGTTTTTGCAGGTCTTCTTCATGTGCGATACGAATTGCCGGTTGACCATCTTTCTTTCGCAGAAAAACAACTCCATGATTTGTCCAACAGTACTTAAATGCGCTAGTCTTTGCAAATTCTCGTGATATGGCGAATAGCCGTTTAGTTTTGGCCGTTAATGCTTCAGAGATATATATGGGAAGAGTGGGTCCACTAAGATTTACCAACATCGTATTAAGAGTTCCATTATTGTCTTTTCTGAATTTTTTGCTGGAGTTAATAAAGTTTTCTTTTGTTATAGCTGTAGTAAACTCAACTACAATGGGTTTCGTTTCTGATGATTTCGTTTTTAGTCTAAAAATGTCTTTAATCTCAGAGGTTTGAATTGGGTTCTTGATAACCGCCCCCACACAATTTATTATTTTTGTAAGATCTTCTTTGGTTTCACTTTTGGTATGTGGTATATTTCTTATCTCTACACTTGTTAAACGACTATTACGCTCTAAATTCTCGATTCTGTCTTCTAAACTTTGTATATACTTTTGGTTGTTTTTTAGTTCCGTTTCATATTTTTCGGTTTTATTTTTCATTTCCTCGTACCTTTCCATTACAAAATCAATGGATTCCTTTAAGTGTTGGTGGTCATCTCTTATTGCTTTGACAGATTCTTGTAATGAATTTAATTTGGTATCTTGTCTGGACAATGAACTTGATATTTTTTTAATTTCATCCAAAATAGAGCTGCCAGTGTCGTCACGTTGTGCCTTTTTTGGTTTGTTTCGCATTGTGATGTTATGCGAATCATCAAAATCAGAGCGCTCCATTGAGTTATCAATAAATGAATCACCACGGGGCGGTGTTCGATCTACAGGCATTTTTTAGCACCGAGGCGCCTGAGTTTACCCACTTTATTTGCGTAGTATGCAATATGGAAGATGTTTGCATAGGTCAAACTAGTTTGGTCGGTATCGACGCTTACGAACTATTTTCGCGTCCGTCCAGTTACTGTAGAATCCTTTACCGGTTGCAATGTGCGAAAAAGATAGTGTACCTTTGTTAGTTGATGCAGGAAAGTGACAAATAGCTTTACACTACTTTCTTCACAGTTGTTGAATGTGTATAGCGGCACAAATACTTCTTTATGGATGTTGCGCGCCTAGTACTTCTGATAGTTTTTAAACTTTGAATTTATTAATTTAATTTAGAAAATAATTCAATAATAGTCACAATGCACACGTCTACTCCGCTTGGAGGGTCCGGGGGAAGGGCAACAGCAAATAGTCCGGAAAGGTAGCCCTTCTATGAATACAGCATTAAAATTGGTTAAGAAATGAGGCAGTAATTTAGATTTTAGAATGCAGGAGTGTGGGCGTGTATTGGGGTTATCGCTTCATCTCTTTCTTTCGCACGCATCGCTATAGCCGATGACATCACGATCCCGTATTACGCCCCTATTCTCGTTTTTTGACACTTACCCCTTCTACCGAAATCCAAAGGCTTACCTATAACTTGTAAAATAATAATTACCGAAAAAATGGATGGAAAGAGACCGAGAGGCAGGAACCCAATGCGCTGGACTGATCAGATCCGCACCACACTCAACATAAATGCCGCTGCAGGTATCCATGTCGCTGAAAGCCGGAGTAGTTGGCAAAACATCGTGCGCGAAAAGTTAATTCCCGGATGACTCACGACCCCCAGCATTGGAGAATCGACGCAAGGAGGAGGATAACTTGTTGATTTTTCTCTGGCTTTGAGTTTTTCTTTTTGTGTTAGAATTTATATGACGTAAATCTAAACTAATATTGTAAAGAGGAAAGATTTGCATTTTTGTGGTTTTGTATGTTTGTAACGAATACTTAAATTCAAAAACTACTGGACCGATTTTAAAAATGTCACCTATATAAAGCTACATTATTACCGAGTAAAATGATGAACCCTAAACCAAGATATATTGAAATGGGACCACTTCGAGACCCTTATTTACTAAATAAAGAATGAATCAAGGAAATACGCTCCCAATTTTCAGAGAAATCAGTGTACATACATAACAAAAAAAATACAAACACACGAATTGATAACCACCTCCTTTTGGAAGTCGGATAAAAATAGGCTACTTTTTATACCGGGGAAGTATAAAGTAGGAGCTTTATCCCGGAAAAATTCATTCACGCGGGTGGAGTCACGAGCAAAAGTCGCGAATTTCTGCGTTAGCCGCGTCGATATCAAGGACGAGAAATAAATTGGTGTTGATAGGATATTTTTATCCGCTCAAACAGCCTGTGATTACTGGGCTTTATGGCTCAGGTTATAACATAGACTCAGCGGGGAGTGTTCTGCCAGCCATACTTTGTCAAAAAAACAACCTAGAAATAGTTTATCAAAGCTAGATTTAATTGGAAATGGTAAAATGTCGAATCCATTTATATAAGCGGATAGCAAAAACCTACCCTATTCCCGGGAACGAAATATTGCTCGGATATCGGAGAGCTATTATCCGGTCGGCGCTTTGTATTTGACAGCGGGGTTTCCGTTTGACGTCTGTAGTACTATTGTTAAATGCTCTAAGTTAGTACTAGATATTATGGTTTAACTTTGTTTACTTGATTATGAATTTGTGTGGAACTAGCACATTTTAGTTAATCGGGAAAATATATTTTTATAATATACTAATGTGAATGTTTGTGGAAAATGTTCGGATGTTTGTTTGCAATTAACGCAGAAACCGCTGAACAGATTTGACCAAATATGGTGCTCGTGTGGACCATGTCCTGGATTATTATATTACTAGCTTTTTTTCGCGGCTTCGTTTGCGTGAAAAAGTTTTTTCGGGATAGAATTCCCGCTTTTTATTTTCCCGGGATAAAAAGCCTATGTGTTAATCCAGGACATGATCTACCCGTGTGCCAAATTTCATTGAAATTCGTTCAGTAGTTTTGGAGATGTGCAGTAACAAACAAACAGAAAAACAGACAGACAGAAAAGAATTATAAAATTCGCTGATTTGTTTTCCATTACTCTTCTTTAATCACCCCCTTTCTTTTTTATCAGAGTTCTTTAAATGTACAGACACACCGGTTTTACTGCTTTATACAGTAAATTTACTCCAACGAAAAATATATAATCTGATTTTTAAAATAGATAGCGCTGGTGTTTTACAGAAGGTGCTATGATTCGCTCCAGTAATTAGGGATTTTTTATAACAGGAAATCACTTTTCACCCAGGCCATGCCGCGATCAATACGTACTGGGTATTATATGATAGTTTTGAATCCAATGGATAGCGACCGAATGACAATTGATGACTAAGTGACAATTCGGCATAGAGACTTTTTTGACTATTTGGTTCCCAGAGTCAGCCAGTGTAGGTGCGGCTCGTATAATATTTGAACATCCTCGGACTACGCAACGTCCTTCGTTAATGGTCAAATTTTGCATGGTCTTATAGTCAGATGACTTCCTCATTATGAAAATACTTGAGATAAAATGGTTTCCCATTAAATGAAATTCTCCTAGCCAATTTCGGCCACGGCGGTCAATCTCAACGGAGCTCACCAAGGTACGCAGGAGATATTATAGTGCACAAGTGTGTGCGCAATACACACGTGTACTCGCTATTCCTTCACTCACATAGTCCGGTGAGACGGCAATCCGACATGACCCGAGAAAGATCAGGCGCAGGACCAACGGCTTTACGTGCTTTCCGAGGAGGGGACATCACACCGCTAAATTCCTGACTCCGAGCTGCGAATGAGTAATTTTTAAAATAGAAAAACCCAGTCACAGAATTTTTGGCTCGACCCGTGATTCGAACCCATAACCTCAGCGCGCAAATCGTACTCCTAACGCGTACCCAATACAACTACGCCACCGGTCTCGGTCGGTCTTCCCATTAATATTAGTCCCAAAGGCACAGGCAGATGTAAGTACGGCAATCGCGATACACAACCAAAGATACATTAGACCGACTCGTTCCACCACTCATCTAAAAATCTTTTAGGCGAATCCAATAATTGCTGGTTTTGTCGTAAATGAGGTATTAGTGCTTTGACATTCTAAGTAGTTACTACTCTGTGACTAGTCACTACCTCAAAGGCTTATGAAAAATGGGGTTCAATATACAATATAACTGCATACAGGTCCCGCGCTTAGGTACTGTGTGACATTTGAATTATCATATGCATTCGCAGATACTAAACTTGGGGACGGACTTAGGAGTGACACTGGGGGACAAAGGCCCCCGAGAATTTATAACATGACATTTTCATACAAGTTAATGACGTGACAATCAGATCGCTCGCCTGATTAAAAGCTGCGACTGTTTATAATCATGAATTATTTCAATAGATATAAGATCGGACTTATGTTGTAGAATTGGTTCTATCATGTTGCTGACGTCCTTTGAATTCAGATCTTATGATCCCCGAAACGGCGTCCAAGTATCGTCCTGCATGGTACAGTCCATCAAGTCTCCAGATTGCTTTGACTGCGTTACTAGTGTCTCCATTAGGCTGTGGTCCAAGATAATTAAAGCATTCACCACACACATTAACAATTGGTGTGCACACCGCTTTATGTTGTGGTACAGTCTGTTCTATTATTGTATGTATACACACATATCTTTTATTTAGATAGATACATAGACAATCCATATCAACAGTGTCTTAAAATACATTTTAAAATTTATTTTATTTTCTCGGCCTTATATCAACTCTAGACCTCAGGTATAGACAGGAAGCTACATTACTTCTCAGTACTATGGGCTACTTTTTATCTTAGGAAAATATAAAGCGGGACTTTTATGCCGGTAAAACTTATTCACGTGGGCGGAGCATCGGGCAAAAGCTAGTATTTCATAATGTTACTACTACATTGGATGTCTACCATCTGTAAGCACTCGTATAGAAGTTTATACATTACATTACAAAATACATACCAAGAGTTACTAGCCAAAGTGACCAAGCTGCTCATATTCTGAAGAAATAATATGAAATTTCTTGTTCGAAGCCCTCCAGGTGCAGCGGCCGCGTAATCCAAGTAACACTGTTTCACAACGTTTAAAATGCACATTTCCACGTACTTAGAAGTAACATACAGCTAAGTGGCTTATGCCCTGTTAGTGCTTACATAAGAATTAATTTTCTACGTCTGCAATTAAAATAAAAGAATGTGGTTATTCTTCCCAGTATTCAGTTTACTTTTGTATAGCGTGTGTTAAGAAAGACTATATTGATAGATATTAATAGTAGCATCTACACCCATAAACTACAAAACAATGTTAAATTACTGCCTCGGTGGCATGGCTGTATAACGGTATGACTGCAATGCTGAGGTCTCGGGTTCGATCCCCGGGTCGTGCAAAGTGATATTGGGTTATTCTATTCAGTAGTAACCCGGAGTCTGGAATTTATGCCCGTTATGGCGACAGGCTCGCCCCCTATCACATCATGGGACGGAATA
Source organism: Sphinx pinastri (assembly GCA_947568825.1). Classification (NCBI taxonomy): domain Eukaryota; kingdom Metazoa; phylum Arthropoda; class Insecta; order Lepidoptera; family Sphingidae; genus Sphinx; species Sphinx pinastri. Next base: position 1,223,292 of record OX387614.1, on the reverse strand, counting down.
CGCACGGCGAAAAGTGTGTCTATCCTTCGGGGATCAAAGGCGTGACTGTGTGTGTTTGGCAGATGTAGATTTTATCTCAAATGCCTGATAAGACTACGATATGCTCGAAATTGTAGCAGTGCATTTGGCTACTGCTCTTTTTAGGATTGTAAAGTATTCACAAACGATACTACTTACTTTAACATAGCATTCTTCCATATTTAGTACTTAATAAGTCTGTTTCTCAGTGCTTACGGCATGTCAGCCTTCGCAGAGCGTATGCATAGGGGCGCTGTGATTGGCTAATATTGTGATACAACTTTACTTCAATTGCTGTGAGATAAATAAAGTTAAACAAAGCCAAAGAAACTATGGAATTGCCGACACTATGCGTTCGGCAGTTCTGATGATCGCCATAGCACTGTTTGTGAATACGAATCTTACGTATAATGATGTTCACTACACCTTAACACCTACACTGTCAGAAGAATACTTATGGATGCGCCGCAGCAGTTGGTCAAGCGAAAACACGAGGGTATTTGGCTTTCTGGAAAGATAATTAGTGACTTACAATAAATATGATATATAATACAGTAGCAGAGGATAACTGCCCATATTTTTTTCTAACATTAATGAATTATACACATAAACATTCCTTAAATAACTATGTCTATTGGTGGAAGCCGTATGAAAATCCGTTCAGTAGTTTTCGAGTTTATAGCTTCCGCACAAGTAGACGCGGCGGAGTTTGTTTTATAATTTATGCAAGGATAGACAAAGTAGTGTAACCTAAACAATCTGCTTACGAAACTACCAAACGAAACATGAAAACTCACACAAAAATAATAGTAAAAAAAAAGTAAAAAATACGCTTTTATAGAAAATCCAACAAAAAAATAGAAAATAAATAAGAAAAATGTGTATGTCGCAGACAGCGGCGGCTGATGTAATTACACGTACATATTTAATAAAAGTCACAAATGAATTACCTCTTCAACTCACCACTTATTGATCATTGGTCAATTATTGCGTAATCAATTGTTCACAGAGTACAATACCACGTCAGGATTCATTATTAACTCTACTTATTACGACACCTTGGTAATTGAGACAATTACTTAACCAATATCAACTATACTCGACTTATTCAGTAACCACCTTAATATGATCACAATCATAAACCCGAATTAACATAGTAACCGCTTAACTAAGCACTGACCGATATGAAAACCACTATAGTTACTACTTAGTATTGGACTGCACTGAACTAGTCGCTTCATATGATTTGGCACCCTTTTTATACACCCAACTGTCACTCCCACTACTAGTCAGCTCAATTGGTTTTTATATTCAGACACACTCAAAGACATCAATAAAAAGGATATACCCGATATGTATTTTATTGTAAAAAAAAGCGTGGGTTGCTTCTTAAGATATTATCAAAATGATAATCCTTCTACTCATATCTGACAATAAAATATTTATAACTATGGACACCATGCACCCCACGCATTTTTTTACAATAAAATACATTTCTTTCGTATTTATTAAAATTTATTTTCTATTTTTTATTTGGACTTTCTATAAAAGTGTTTTTTATTTTTTTGAAACTTATTTATTTTTCATTTTTTTGGTTTAAAATATTGAATTGTCATCGTTCCTTGATAACTTATGCCAAATTTCGAGTTAATCCGACGTTTTGAAGGGGGTCAAAATCATGTTCAAAGTTTCCGTTACATAGGCACATACTAACATACGTATGAAGCTAATAAAAGCGTTATTATTCACATCGAAAGCAATTACAAGCACCGACTAATGCGCATTTAAAATGCAAACTTCATCACACTTGCTGAACTAGTTACACGTCGAGTTTTTACAAACGCACACTCGGGAACACCCGTTATATGGAATGCGAACTGTACGAGGATTTTCACTAATTTTAAAGTTACCTAAAACGCCGCAGCAATATTTTAGTCATCAAGAAATGTGTTATATATGTAATTAAACTGACAAGCGCGTCGTTAATAAAAAGAAAGGTTATTGATAAGCGATCGAGTACATGTACTGTACACATAAGAGGGTAGGCTTATCACACTTCTTATCTTACCTTACTTCTTACTAATATTAAAAATGCGAAAGTTTATGAAAGTATTTGGATTTTGTTAGAAGTAAACGCAGAAACAACTAAACGGATTTTCATGAAATTTATATTTATTTATTTAGATCCACTAGCGACAGTTCACAAAAATATTACAATCAAACATATTAATATGAAATAAAACTAAGGACTATGAGTACCATCATTATAAGTGGATACAGCATTACAATAATTTGGATATAAAAGAAATAATAATATAAATCTGATTAAAATAAACTAAAACATAAAGTCAATCATAATAATAAAATGTCTGAAAATAGGAATTAAAAATATATAAATTACAAAGAAAATCAATTAAAAATTTAAAATAAAAAATCCAGTAAAATCCATTAAAATCCATTAAAAATTATTAACAATTATATAAAAAAATATTTTTGAACATTTAAAAAGAGAATCGTTGCCGAAATCAAATCAATCAACACAATATTATAAAAAGAAACAAACTTATTAATATATATATATCTAACTAATCTGATATCAAACACCTTAAATACATAGACCTAAAAGTTGTAATGGGCAACTGGAAAATGTCAATGTCATTATTGTTTTTGTATGTTTCAACTATGCGATTAAGAGGGCATGATATTTTAGTCCTTAAAGGAGCTCTTCTAAATGTGCAATCCAAGGGACATCTAGGAATTTTCCGTGGCACAAACAGGCAAAGTTGGGCAAGCAAATCTGGTGTATCAATGGAGCCGTTAACGAGTTTGTGCAAAAACAGCAAGTCATACAGCTTTCGTCGGTCCTCTAGAGAGGTCATTTTAAAATACTTTAAACGTGCTCCATAATCGGCTCGATATGGACAGTGAGGGTCTTTGAATTCCAAAAACCTGGTAAACGCTTTTTGCACGCGTTCTAGTCGCGCAATGTGATTCCGGAAGTGAGGATTCCATACCACAGCAGCATACTCCAAATTTGGCACACAGGTAGGTCATGACCTGGATTAACACACAGGTATATAGTATATTCCTCATAATTTCGTCTTCTTCTTCTTCAGCCTTTAGAAAACCACTGCTGAACATAAGCCACCCCTAAAGATTTCCAGACCAACCTGTCAGAAGCGGCAAACAAACAAACCTCATAATTTGCTCCTATGGGAAATAATGTATATTTTAATCTGATTCTTAAAGTAGATGGCGCTGGTGTCGTACTGTGTTTTAGGGTCTTTTGTAGCGGGAAAGGCTTTTCACGCAGGCGAAGGCGCGGGCAACACCTAGTAAAGTATAATCACAAAAATACCTTAATCGTCTACAAAGTTTTGTGTATCAAAATAATGTAATTAACTATTATCGTAGTAACACGTAATGCAAAAGTTTTCCAAATCGAATATGAGCCACAACCTACACAGAGCGGCCCCTGTCGCCCCACACACTATTATCAATTCCTATTCATTGATACAAAGTTTTGTCATTTCGTCGGTCTATACTTGCAATATTAAGCTTTGTCTTTCTGTACGATGTGAGCAGTGTTATATTCTTTTTAGATCGGTCGATACTCGATATTCACTGGGTATAGGATTTAGGACCTATTTAACAACGAGTAAATGCTACGGTGAATGAAAGCATCCTGAGGAAACCTGCATACCTGAGAAATTCATTATAAAATTCCGAAGGTATGTGAATTCTGCCAACCCGCCCTAGGCCAGCGTGGTGGACTAAGGTCTAACCCCTCTCAGTAGTAGAGGAGGCCCGTGCTTAGCAGTGGGAACTGGGAAATATATAATATAGGGCTAAATGAATAAGTCGACTAAATACAAATGTCACACTGTAATATATGCTCCCAAATAAATGGTAATGAAATGAGTACTGTCTTAAGTTCTTAAATACGATAACTGTCAAATGAAGTAAAGATGATCTTGTGAAATAGGCCCTGATTATCTTAATTACACTAGATGGAAGATCTCGGATGCCTGATCTTTGCAGATATCTGTATATAGTTTGTTTTACTATCATGCCGCACTGTGAAAGCAATTTTCCAGTTTGAACATTCAAACTAATGTTATTTTCCGACTTAAGTGCGTTTACGGCGCGTCTTAAGCCGTGTTGTTTCCATGGTCAGGTAAAGTTAAGGCTCGTCACACTGGCGAATTGCAAGCGAACTCACAGCGAGGCGAAGGCACTGCGCGATCGTGTAGTAATAAGACCATTAACTTGACCACGGATGAACACAACACAGCCTTACTTGGGCGTTTGAAACTACAAAATGTGTGTAGCATAATCAAACGTCATACTATATCATTCAGTGTTATAAATAAAGTGTAATTCCACATTAAAATACAAACACCTCGAAGTAATGACAATACAACTCCTATATGACGCGTCAACGAGCGTCATGGCTCGAATTTTTTTTCAAAAACGTGGATGCATCTGACGAAAACAGCTTGGATGGCGGGCTCCGTGTTGCCGTTTTTAACTATTTGCAACGCCCCGGATTGGTCTATTGACGTTGGCGCTGATTGCCTCCATTTTTGAAACCGGTATTTTTGATGGAGTGTCCGCATATTCGATTTTTATTTTGGAGTGCTTGCTGTGTTTATAATTTAAATTCGCATTGTGAAAAATCATAGCCATCGGCCCGAGTTTGAAGAGGGTAACGATCACGATAGGGTGTTGATTTTGTAGATACAATTTACATGTATTCAGCTACTAAGCAATTGTATCGGTCTATATAAGTTGTTAATTAGTTTTGCAGAAAAGCAAGATTTTATTTCACATAGTCGTGAAAGTAAGAAATTATAATTCTTCTTAATATTATTATGTTCATTTTTTCCTAATTTTTTATCTACTTTCCTAAATGTTAACTTCATTCATACTACATAATTTTCGTTCCTATGCGCGCATGCTCACGCCTTTTATCCCCGATGGGGTAGGCAGAGGCGCAACTAGTGCTGGGTGCACTTTTCGCCAAGCGTATTCCGTCCCATGATGTGATAGGGGGCGAGCCTATCACCATACCGGGCACAAATTCCAGACTCCGGGCTGATACTGAATAGAAAAATCCAATATCACTTTGCCCGACCCGGGGATCGAACCCGAGACCTCAGCCTTGCAGTCGTACCGTAATACAACTACGCCACCGAGGCAGTCTGTTTCGTTCCTGTTTTTGTATATGTATTTTTTTATAATATTAATTATTTTTTATTCAGCAACATTATCACATAATGTCAACAAGACTTGTAGCTTGTCGGTAATAAAAGTATTTTTTACATTACTAATGGTCCTCACACTAGGCACCCAGTAAGGTACTCTATATATTTTTTCGTGTTATAATACATGGATATCGATATTACGACTACCACTACAGACTGCAGCGATGGCCGAGTTTAATTGCCTGTATTCAGTTTATGTAAAGATAAAATGTTTATTACACCACACGATAGTTATTGACAAAAATTTTTTTTTCGAGGTGAAAAAACGCGTTATCGCTACCACCACCGGGGGGTCAGTAGAATGGCTATGTTGGTTTCACCGGTTTTACCGCCAATGTCGACACTCGGGAGTATAGCATCATCCGAGCGAGCATTGGACCGAGTCCCTAACACTATATACACCCTACACCGGCATAGCAACCAAAACCCGCGGTGGCCTTCTTCGGCGCATACGGGACGGCCCCGGGGTATCTTGTTGCACTAAGATAGCTGCACGGGACCGCCCCTTTAATTTATGTTATTTATAATAATATATATAGTATTATATATTATATATATAGTATCCTTATATTATATAGTATCACGCCTCTATCTCATAGGGGCAGGCACAGACTATGGATTGCCAACTTGCACGATTCTGGAACACTCTTTCCACTTTAATCAATCTTCTCATGTCTTTCCGCCGCTTCAGTAATTTTGATCTGGCCTTTACCCAGACTATGACATTTAAAAATTAAAATTCGAAGTTCGGTGCAGTCGCCTCTACTGGTTCTGCCATCCACACGCGCCTTATATCCTGTTTGTTAGTCTCCAATCATCCATACTCTAACAGTATTTTGGAGTGATTTTTATAATTACATAGTGTAAATTCATGGCAAAATCTACATAAATATTATACACAAGCAATATAAAGAGGAGGCAGAATTAAAGAACAAAAAAAAGGATTTTATATAAACTGCATTTTGTACTAGTACTTACTTTCCGGAGCTAGAATACCGAATTCACCTTACTTACAAAAACTTCCAGAAATATAAAAATATCTTGCGACTTTTCATGATATTATCATTAATTATTTTGCACATTATTTTATTATAACGATGAATGTCTAATAAATATTAGGAACAGTTATTATGTGCGGTATACTCTATATACTGTGGAGTTACACAACATTCCGAGATATTGCATCAAATAATATAAGCATAATTATGCAATATTTAGGCTGCCTCGGTGCCGTAGTAGCGCGGTACGACAACCGCGCTGAAGTCTCGGGTGCGATCGCGGGTCGGGCAGAGATATGGGGATTTTCTACTAAATATCAGACCAGAGTCTGTGAATGTGCCCGGTAAATGGTAATAGGCCCGCGCTCTATAACACAGGACTTACCATAGCCGGTGAAATGTGGTGTTATACCTCTACCTACACCTGAAAAGAGAAAATAGCGTGATGGTATATTAAGTTTTTTTTAGATTGTTTACATAAAGCCAGTGTGCACTATAAATATCAACTTAAAATCTATTTAATTATGAGCCATTATCCCATGATGTCATAACACATAACAACTGTCTTGTAAGGGACAATTACACGGATTGAATGCGACCCAAGGGTCCGTAAGGGCACCTTTATCGTAAAGCGAGCACTGGTTATTGCGCGGACATCGATCCCGCACGAACGTAATAAGGTCTAAGATGGCGTGAAATATGAAGTCGAGGGTCCAACAATTATATTATAGGCATCTTTTTGTTCTTATTGATATTATTTTCCTCCAATCAACCTAGGACAAGTGTTATTCTTAGCAGATAAAACCGCTGTATGTTTTCTGACAAGTCATTGGATCTATAGAACTACGTAATACCTTAAATATCTAGATATTGAGACAGCATAATTGAAATTATAAGATAGAAACAAAACCGGGCAACATCACTTCCGAACTAGGGATCGTATTATGCTTTAGTAGTAGTCTCAACGCACACGCAATTCCAACCAACCGAGAGACGCAGTAGTTAAACATTGTTTCCAACTCTTCTCTAATTATATTGTATCCGCCACAATAAAAAAATAATTTGCCTTCAGCCCACAACCTATACTTCCAAATTACTCAAACATACTCATCACCACATCACTTAAAGTGTTACTAAAATATTAAATTACACAGGTTGTATTAATGAGAATGGTGCCCGATGTAGGCAAAGCCTGTGTTACAGGTCACCAGGTTCTCACTTCTATGACGTACATTAACAGTAACAATCATCTATATTTAAGGATACAAAATTAAAATTTGACAATGTGGTTAATACAATAAGAATACAAGGTTTGTGTGTATGTGTGTGCGCGCTTTATTGGATGTATTGATGTTGATGTTAGTAATTTAGGTTATGGGAACTAATAAATCTTCCGTACAATTGTAGTCAAGGCGTTGCAACCAGTTAAAATCCCTTATTTTACAGTTTACCCGCGTTAGTATGTTTACAGAAAGTTCTTTACTTATTTTATTATAAAGATATGGTCCAAGACAACAATAAAATCTATGGGCAAAGCTAGTATTCAATTTAACTCTAATGCAGTCATTGTTTGTTAATCTCTGACCTGTATCGGAGGATGCGGAGACAAATGGCAGTTCTAAATGTTTTTTTTAAGTATTGTTAATAGAATGAAGTTGAAGAAATTAGTTGCATTGTATATAAGTTTGCGCCAGTTCCAAGTAACTGGTCTCATGCTTATAAAAGTCGGATAAGACAAAGTCACTACCAATACGCTTCCTTACTAAAATTGATTATTGTAAATTTTTTGTGCACCTAAGGCATCACGCAGACGCTATTAATACACGCATGAGACGAAATGTTGACGGATCGTCAATAATATTGTTTTGTCATCTTAGAATTAATATTTCATAATGGGTAATTGTGAGATAGTGTTGTTTGCAAATGATATTTCCTTACTATTTAAATTAAAACGACATCAAGCAATTCTTGACGATGTAAGCAACACTCTCTCAAAAATAGTTCATTGGTTCAGCGTTAACAATTTAATATTGAACAGTGAAAAACCTAATTGTATAAAATTCGTCACACCTAATATTTAAAATAGTTAACGCTAACATTTTTATAAATAGTGACGAATTGAGCCTTGTGGATACAACCAAATTTTTGGGTTTAACATTAAACTCTAAACTTAAGTGGGGTCCTCATATATCTGAACTAGCTAAAAAGCTGAGCGCCGCAGTTTTTGCAGTGAGCTGGATACGCCAATTGACATTGAGACAGCTAGATTGGTCTATTTTGCTTACTTTCATAGTTTGATGAGTTATGAAATTTTGGTATGGGGTGGTGCTGCTGATATTAATACCATTTTTGTTCTCCAAAAGCGAGCGATAAGATCTATTCATTCGCTAAGTTCTAGATGTTCTCTAAGAGAAAAATTCAAAGAAACAATTTTTTTTTTTTTTTTATTGAATTGAATGACGAGACGAGCATGCCGTCCGCCTGATGGTAAGCGATACGACCACCCATAAACAGTAGCAACACCATCCAGCACCTTGACTTACAAAGTACTGTGTGGCATTCCACTGCGCTCGTCATCCTGAGGTATAAGATGTTAAGTCTCATTATGTCCAGTAGTTATACTGGTTACAATGTCCTTCAAACCGAAACACAACAGTGCATGCACACTGTTGCTTGGCGGTAGAAATAGACATTGCGGTGGTACCCACCCAGACGGCCTCTTACATAATGAGAGACCTACCACCAGTAACATCATATATTGAGAGTAACATCACAATTTATTTTAGCAAATTTAATTTACGTCAACAAAAACATTGAGAAATTTCCAAAAGTTTGCGATATCCATAGTTTGAATACTAGAAATAAAAATAATTTACTTAATCATAAAACTAGGCTCCAAAAGATCAGCAAATCTTTTAAGGATTACTGTATACACTTTTATAATATAGCTCTCACTGAGATCCAGTCCTTAAATATGGGTAAATTCCAGGCAACTATTAAGCGAAAGTCGTGAAATAAAGCTTATTACAAGATTACGGAATACCTAGAAGATAAAAATGCCTGGAATAAAGTTGTTTTATTTTCTTTTGTATGATTTTCTTTGGAATTATTGTCATTCGATCCAGTAAATTATGTATATTATGAAATGGTGTAAACAATACATCATCGATATACGATTGCAGCATTCGCGGGTCATCTGCTGTTAGTTATTGAAGAGTTCCATTGTCTATCTCCGAAGATCTTCATCAGATCCTAATAAATTATATTTTAAAACTTTCCCTGAAAAAAAAACATTTCAATAACGAAAACCCCATCCAAATCGGATCAGTAGTTTTTGAGAAACTCGCGGACATACAAACTTACAAACATACATACATACGAGTCGAATACAGAACCTCCTTTTTTTAAAGTCGGTTAAAAATTCTATAAAGAGATAGTCTTCTAAGTTTGTCTGCGACTCCATCATTTATTGCACTACCTAACTAGCATCTCAGTCAAAGTCCTCTCCTCTGGGACGTCGGGTAAAATTGGCGCGGAACTTTTATGACGTCTTATAAAATGCACCTTGTAATGTGACTTAACGGCCAATAAAAACTTGCTCGGGCACAAACTACCCCTCCCCACTTTGCCCTGAGCACTTTAATAGCGCAGTGCGGTGTCTGCGACGAATTTTGCTTTTGGGTTTTGTGACGGAAAATTTAAGGTAAATTTGATAATGAGTCTTGTGTCAGAAATTTTGACGAATATAACATTATGTCCATATTTTGACTGCTGAATTTTGTATTGTTATTGCTTCTGAGACGAGAGAGACGAGCAATTCGATCTCCTGATGGTAAGCAATGCTACTGTCCATAATATTAATAACATAATACTGCGTGGCACTCCACTGCGCTCGTCGCCCTGTGCCACAAGATGCTACGTGTCATTGTATCCAAAGCAAATTCAATAATCTATTCATAACAGTATCAATATGGATTCAATCATACCTTAATAAGTTCACTGGTTAAAAGTATGGCAAACTGAACCTGTGGCCCACTTGAGAGGCAAACAGACAGTTCAGAAATAAGAATCTCATTTTAAAGTCGGTAATTGTTTACATTTCTAGTGGAAACTGATATGGAATACACACTCAGAATATAATATTCGAATCACGGGACAATCACGTTAATTTGGAACCCAAGGCCTATAGCGATCTGTGTACCGAGCACGAATTTATGCGTTTCGTTTAGTAATCGTAACGTATTTTTTTTTTTTTTTTTTTTTTATAATGGCATTTGTTTTCTCATTTTGCCAATGTTTTGCCAGTTTGGTTCGTCTATTTTATTATCTGTAGTATGTCGATGTAAAGCAGTGGCTACCTTACCAAGACTTTATCGAGTAGTTTTGGCGGCAACAAAAAAAACACTTGATTAGCACAATTATTTCAATTCACTTCATTTGAGCTCTTTAATAGAACTATATTGGATAATATACCACCATCATTATGCAATATAACACTAAATATCACCAAAATAATGAATTAAAACAAGAGCACCTCATGACACTTCCAAGTTCCCGCCAAAACTCTCCTAATCGTAACGTATTCGTAAAGTAAGTTAACGTTTAGAAAGCGTTTCAAATTATATTACCGATGACATGATGTTGGCACCCCTGTCTGACAAGATGATGGACATTATGAAGACAACTGTGATAATTAAAAAAAATATTAAGTACTGTGTCGGAATCATTAAGAAATTGTGAAAGACGGACGGCGTTGAAAGTGGAGAACCTATGTGAGTGTGAAAAACGTAAAGAAACCCCACAAATTCCTTTAAAATTTGCTCAGGTTCGTATTGCCGCCATTTAATTTAAAAAAACATAGGGTTACCAGAGGATTAATGTATTTCCTTGAATAAAATTAAAAAATATCATAAATAATAAACAATAGTTGTATAACATCGATTAAAATAACAACAAATAAATAGCCAGTGTAATTATACAATGTAATATAGGCTAATTAATATGTTTTGTGTTTTTTGTGCTGACTTGTCATAAAAACTTGCTTTTTAAGAATTACGTACCTCCATGACTCATTAAAAAAATGTGACTCCATTATGATAAAGATATATTCGTCTTGTTTTTATTTATTAATATATTAGCCTAAATTTATAAATGTAGTTAATGATGGTATAGTAGATAAACATACTAAAGTTGATTTAGCTGCTAAATATCTACCCACTCATCAATTATGTTTATAGTGTTTGATTTACTTCCGTAAGTTGCAGATTAATTATATTATAGTGTAATTTCGTGACTTAACTATTTGTTGTCCTGCATCATACATCTTAAAAAAACAAGAAGTATTTATTGGAAACTACAAAGCTGGTTAATTATTACGTACTTACGGCAAAATTCAATGATTTTAATAATAAAGTAATTGAAAAGTGAGTACATAGTTTACGCTTACCTATATATTTTAAAATTTGACTTGAAAATATAAGTGTTTTGTTACTAAACAAAACATGTTCCCATTGCAAATATTTCAAAATTTCCTTTATTTCAAGGTAACACATTTTGTGTGATGTAGCAGCAGTCAGCACTATATAATATAGTATAATAAAGTTGAAACGCACTCTACGTATTTGTTTGACAATACTTTACGTCAAAAAAACATTCGTACTGTCAATCCTCATACATTTTAAGTTGACCTTTACCATGGCTACACGTTTACTATTTGAAGTTTACACGCACGCAATGCTTATTGTGCCGTATTTTAGTTCCGAATACACTCAATGGGGTGCTGTCCAAATTTCTATACTAAAATTTACTTAGTCGAAACTATTACGTTAACCATACGATAGCGCGTTAACTCGTGCTAGCTACATTGAGGACGTGTTAATTGATCATTAAAAAGATTTAAGAACTACCTACGATTAATAATGTTTATTGGTGAGAAGAATTATTAATACCTCAAATAGTAAGATTATTAATGAAGACGTTCAGTTCATGTTAGACAGCCACAAAGAACGGTTGCGTTGCACTGGTGCTCTAGTTTATTCTCGGGTAAAGTGCTGACGCAGCAACCCCCGCCGCCGCGACGAGCTGCGAGCCGCGGTCGCCGCGATGACCCAGAAATTATTTTTGCAACTCGTAATTATTATCGACGAAAACAACTAGCAACTGTTAAGGCCAAGCTATATTAATAAAACAAATATGGCAAAACAGAAAGGTGCAATAACCATCAAAACTGAAACGGAACAATTGTTGTACCAGCTATACAACGAGGAAAAAATCCTACGAGAAAAATTGGAACAGTTAGTAAACGAGCTTCAAATTAAAGTGGAAAATCTACAACAACAATTGAACAAAGCTGAAGAAGACAAGAAAACGTTAGCCTCTGACAAACCAAGCGTCAGCCATGAAGTACCCCCTGAAGTCCAATACGAGACAGATGAAGAGGAACTTGCAAAAGAAACTGAATGGATACGTCAAGAGAGCAGGAAAAAAAGAAAGCGGAACTTAACACCTTCCCCATCACAACAAGCCGAGCCCAGCAAAAAGGGCTCGGAAAAGCTAAAGGAAAAGAAGATACCTCTACCGCCACCCATTGTAGTAGACGGTATCAAAAACTATCAGAAACTATATGATTTTCTTTCCAATAGCATATCTAGTGACTCGTTCACTATTAAAATGATGAAAGGAGATATTGTAAAGATCAACACCAAAAATGAGAACTCATATAGGGCTATCACAAAACTCCTTTTAGAAAACAACACGCGTTGGCACTCGTACGAGAATAAACAGGACAGACCAATTAGGGTGATGGCAAAAAATCTCCATCACTCATATGTGCCTGGGAGAATTATTGAAGACCTTAAATCTAAAGGCTATAAAATTATAGAAGCAGTGAATAAATTAAGCTGGAGGACCAAGGAACCTCTAAATATGTTTATGCTTTCATTCCAAAAAGAAGAAAATGTAAGCAATATTTACAACATCAGCTCAATATTGGGTTGCAAAGTGGAAATTCAGCCTATAAAAACATCCAAACTGATTCCACAGTGTAAAAAATGTCAAGCTTATGGCCACACACAAAAATACTGCTGCAAGGAACCCAGATGCGTCAAATGTACGGGTAAGCATCTTACTCGAGACTGCCCAAAACCAGCGGATGCAAAACCGAAATGTGTTCATTGTGGTGAACCACACCCTGCCAATTACCGAGGGTGCATAGTAGCCAAAGAACTACAGAATTTAAAAAATAAATTGATGAAGAATAGTACCACTGCTGTTCGAGCTCCAGTTACAAATAAAACTAATAAAATAATAAATTCACAAAGTGTCCAGAAAAATGTGTCGTATTCGCAAATGGCTAAGGCTGGACAGCCGCAAATACAGCCACAAGAACAGTCACAGCCACTTAAACATCAACCGCAATCAAACAATATTGAAGACAAGATAAACAAAATTTTTAACTTCATAACGTCATTTGATAACCGTTTGAAAAAACTGGAACATAGCAACAAGGCTGCTACTTCATCACATTCAAAACAATGATACTCAAAATCATGGCGTGGAATGCTAATGGACTACTTCAACATCTAAATGAAATAGAAGTCGTCCTAACCACAGAAAACCTCGATGTTTGCCTCGTATCAGAGTCACACTGCACCAGGGAAACAATTATTAAAATAAAAGGATATACCGTTTACCATGCCCTGCATCCTGATAACACTCCCAGGGGTGGTAGTACTCTTATAATAAAGGAGAACATCTGCCACTACGAGGAACTAAAGATAGAAGAGCAAGATATACAAGCTGTTGCGGTGTGCATACAAACAAAACGTTATCCGCTTACTATATCAGCTATATATTTCCCGCCTAGGTATTCGTTAAAGGCAGAGCGATATAAACATCTATTTAAACAACTTGGTACCAGATTTATACTTGGCGGTGACTTCAATGCGAAAAACACCTTTTGGGGGTCTAGACTTACAACAACCAAAGGTAGAGAGTTACTGACAGCCGCTAGAGAAGTTAAATGCGATGTAATATCTACAGGTAAGCCCACTTATTGGCCTACGGATACCCAAAAAATTCCAGATTTAATAGACTTCTTCATATTAAAAAATCTCTCCCTTAACTCTATTCATATTGAGGAGGGTTATGATTTGAGCTCAGACCATTCACCGATCATTCTGACTCTATCCGACCGAATACTCCAAAAGGAGAAACATCTCACACTGACAAATAAATATACAGATTGGGAAAGCTTCAAGCTTGATTTGGAATCCGCAATTAATCTAAAAGTTCCACTAAAAAATTCGGAACAACTAGAGTGCGACCTAAGACAGTTCATCGTGAACATCCAGCAGTGTGCCTGGCAAAACACAGCTGAGTCGAAAAAAAGAGTTAGAGGCAACTCTTATCCAGTAGAAATCAGGAATCTTATAACTGAAAAAAGGAAACAAAGAAAACAGTGGCAAAGAAACAGGTGCCCACAGGACAAGAAATTTTTTAACACACTCACAAAAAGACTCAGCAGAGAAATAAAGAGTTATAAAGAAGAATCGATGAATACCTACCTGCGTGGGCTTACTAGCAACCGTACGTCAGATTATTCACTGTGGAAAGCTACAAAAAATATTAAAAAACCCATTATGCAGGTGTCTCCAATCAGAGAACCAAATGGAAGCTGGGCCATCAACAACGAAAAAAAGGCAAATATATTTGCAAACCATCTGGAGCATATTTTTAAACCAAACGAAGGTGCTATACTGGACTTTGACCTAGACAACATAGCACAATATAATCAAGAAATACGACTCGTAACTCCCAAAGAGGTATTGAGAGAAATAAAAAAAATTAAACAAAAGAAATCTCCTGGTTATGACCTGATTACAGGAGAGATTCTGAATAACCTCCCGCGTAAGGCAGTCGTCAAACTGACTACTTTAATTAATGCCTCATTTAGACTGAAACACATACCTGACGTATGGAAATTTGCTGAAGTCATAATGATACCTAAGCCTGGCAAACCCCCTCATGAGGTTAAATCATATAGGCCAATCTCTTTATTGCCAGTAATGTCAAAACTATTTGAAAAACTTCTGCTGATAAGGCTTAAACCAATTATAGAAGAACGGAACTTAATCCCCGACTACCAATTCGGCTTTAGAGAGAAACACTCTACGATAGATCAAGTACACCGGATAACTAATATAATAGAAAGAGCTTTAGAAGAGAAACAAGTTTGTTCGTCCGTTTTCCTAGACGTGGCACAAGCATTTGACAAAGTATGGCACCACGGCCTCATATACAAACTAAGAAAAATGCTGCCAAAGCAGTTTTCAGAAATTTTAGAGTCGTATATTTCTGAAAGGATGTTTCGAATAAAACACGAAGACTCTTATTCAGAAATTAAACATATAGAAGCTGGAGTACCACAGGGAAGTGTACTAGGTCCGGTCCTGTACTTATTATACACCTGTGATATTCCTAAAATGGAAAACAATATCATTGCAACCTTTGCGGATGATACAGCAATTATGGCTACAGGTTCAACTCACGAAGAAGCCGTGGATAAAGTACAAAGAGCTGTCAACATCATCACCAACTGGACTGAAAAATGGCGTTTAAAAATAAACGAATCAAAATCCATTCATATAGACTTTTCCAACAAAAGACCGTCTTATCAGCCAGTGTTCATAAATGGTCAAATCATACCATATGAAAATACAGCCAAATACTTAGGCATGACTCTTGACGCAAAGCTTCGCTGGAAGGCACATGTCAAAAAGAAACGCGATGAATTGGACATCCGCTACAGAAAGATGTATTGGCTTCTTGGTAAACACTCTGCGTTGTCAATACACAACAAAGTACTTTTGTATAAACAAGTCCTGATGCCAGTATGGACTTATGGTATACAGTTGTGGGGTTGTACCAAACAAAGCAATGTACAAGTAATACAGCGATTCCAAAACAAAGTACTCAGGGACATTGCAAATGCCCCTTGGTACGTAAGAAATGAAGATCTCCATCGGGACCTTAAAGTGGATTTCGTTACGAATACTGTAAAGAAATACGCAGAAGCTCATGAACATAGGCTTCATCATCATGTGAACGTCGAGGCAATCCAGCTCCTTGACAACACGGGCCTAGTGAGAAGACTGAAGAGGACAAAACCCTTCGAGTTAGTGTAGTGAACATTTAGTGTAATATAGTGCAGTGAGTGCTAGTTAAAAGGAACACGCGAACAATGTGTCTTCCCCTTAATAGAGACAATAAGAAAAGTGTTATTGGACATATTCTTAGTCATAGTCTCATTAGAAGTTTAAGTTAAATTAAAATAACTTATTAGTCATAAGGCTAGATTGTTATCAAAATGATGTATTGCTCACAGTCGGTACATCATAAATAAAAAAAAAAAAAAAAAAAAAAAAAATGAAGACGTTCCTCACAAAGGGCAATAGAACTCATAGGCATAGCATTACCTATTCCCAATATGAATATTGAAATCGATAGTAGGCAAACTTGTCGGGTTGTAGCATGCGCTATTAGTCTATACCGCGGATAACATTGTATTCCGTGATTATATTATATAAGTCACAATTTCAGAAGCCAGCTAGAATATAACCAGCAAAGCAGACATAGATACGTCTATATTAAACTGTACAAGCTTACCGTCAGTTACAGTGCCAAAATAAGAAAACTGGCGAACGTAAATAGACATTCAGTTTATGAGATGCCTTCCAACTTATCATCAAACTAAAAACCGTATAGTTAGGATTTAAATTTCCTTGACATTAATATAAAACACCTGAACACGTTTAAAATTTTACAACGCGGCAATATTCTAAAGCTGTTAATACACGGTGAAGCCCGATTCGTATGGATGATAAAAAAGTAAATGTGCCATTAACTGGCCATAGCTGGCGGAAACTGGCGCTAGCCGACGATTACCGGCTTGTAATAGGGTTGGCACGCTGCAAGAATAGACAGGTAGAACAATGCCTTAACTAATTAATTTACGGTTATTTTGTGTTTAAATAGGCATGCAGTGTGAAATATAAACAGCAGTAACTTAATACCGATGTTTTATAAATTGTGTTAAGAGTTAATACTCTCGATAGGACCATTCATGACGAAGACAAATATGATTATAGGGTGACTGTACTACTATTTAGTTAACAAATTTCCTTTTAAAATTACTGTACAGATCTAGTTGTACAGTTTCATCCAAATTCAAGTCGCCTTCATGTCAAATCTCTCTGAGTTAAACAATCCCGGACAAACCGTATAATGAAACGCTCGAAAACAATTTCCTGATCTTAGATTCGATTTGAATAAGACGTTTTAGATTCCATGTAACCTACCAACCCTAGTAGTAACCGGTTGGAGCGAATCTTCGCCGCAGTAAATCTTTCATTTTCGACGTGGACGCGGGCCGTTGACGATAGGGGGAGAAGGGGGACTGTGCGGGGGTCATGGCGATTTATTGCCCGATCCTTTAAGAATTGTACCTCGAGGCTACAACAGCGTGTACAGGGACAAACAAAGTCATACACGTTTAATGGTTCTATTATGATACAAGTATTGCAATGGAAATGACTGCCAAGTAGCATTATATGCATCTTGTTTCGGTTGTATAGAGACTATATCCAGTGAAAGATTATGATTATAATCACTTAGCTAATATTATGTACCTATATCTTATCTTACCTTATATATCTCTGCACCACCATAACGTTGACTGGGAGAGAATGCCTTTGGCATTGAGTCCGCCGATATACATTTGTATATAAAGTGCAAAATAAATAATTAATTTTTTCTGGTTTGTTTTGTGGACTGAAAATCGTTCCTAGCTGATAGCAAATGTACAAAACTGGCACTGTTTATTCAGAACTACTATAAACCTAGTCCAGTCCCGTTCACAAAATTTTCAAGTGGCAAGCAATCGAATCGTCTCTGCCTACCCGAGAGGCGTAATAGAATTAGCCGATCGATCCTATTCGCCCCCGGCCTTTCGCCAATTAGGCACACACAATCCGCACCCCGTGTTCAATTATAATCAAAGAGTACAATGCCAGTGTTTTGGTGGCTTATCAAACGACTGGGCTGCAGTATTTAGACTTGAGAATAGCGATTGTTTTTGTTTCTGATATTAATTTATACCCTAATGTCAAGATCCACCATCCACGCGACTCCATTAGTCACAAAACCTTTCCTATGACTGCCTATCGTACGAAGTCAGGTCAACGATCACCTCTTTATCGTATGACTAAGACATTTAATGATATATGTAACTGTTTAGATATATTTAACGACCGTAAGTCAAGTTTTAAGCGCACAGTGTTGAACTTGCTGCTTACGGCCAATCGTAACGATTTTGTGGCAAAATAAATAGTTATTTATAGGCATATTTACTTATTATTTATTTTCTTGTTTAGATTTATGTATTGTTTAATAATGCTTTACACATAACACTGTGTGACGCAACTTTTATAGTACTAATATATAGTACGTATTCCGTATAATAAATTATTGTTGATTTAGATAAAAACTTAAAGACAATATGTGGGTTTAATAAGTCAAGCTTGTTAGTTTTGTTAATAGTGATTATATGCACCCATTAGGATGAATGTTAAAAGAATTGTAAATTATACCTATTAAAAATTTAATTAATTAATTGCGTCATGCAGTCGTACCTTTCAAAATTATTAGAATCTTTTTCCCAACATAATGTATAGTAAATAATAATATATAAATTTGTGGTCAATAATGTGGGTGTTACAGTTACTTTAACTGCATGCATGCAATCAGCCCTGTATTATATACTGCCCACTGCTGAGCACGGGCCTCCTCTACTACTGAGAAGGTTTTAGGCCTTAGTCCACCACGCTGGCCTAGTGCGGGTTGGCGGACTTCATATACCTTCGAAATTCAGAGAACTTCTCAGGTATGCAGGTTTCCTCACGATGTTTTCCTTCACCGTTAAAGCGAACGATAATTGATATACAATACACACGTAACTACGAAAAGTCAGAGGTGTGTGCCTTGGGTTTGAACCTCCGGACATTGTCTCGGCAGACCGTTCCATTCCCAACTAGGCTATCGTCCACTTTCTTACGTTACTTTAACTATTTATATTTAATTTTTTATTAACATACTTGTGATACTGTTCATTGATCCGATTAAAAAAAAATGATATAATATTGTTGTTGTATTATACTAGCCTATAATGTCCCAACTCCCAATGTTCGGCAAAGACCTCCCAAAGACCGTTCCATGAATCGCGATATTTAAAAAATAATAATATTTAAAAAGTGAATCCTCAATCCGGTTACTTTTAAATGACATAGGTAAAGATAAAAACCAGTAACTTTTTATTCCCGAGTGGGCAGACAAGCTACCTCATCATGAATCAATTAGTTTTTGTCCGAGTGGACAGACTAGCTACCGGTCCACCCAATGGGACATATACCGCCAGGCGCCTATAACAAGGCGCTGTCTTCCTCATATTTCAGCTAATCAATATTTTGTTGGTGTTTATCATTGAAGATTAATCGTTGTGATAAATATATATATACTAACTAGACTTATAATCGATTTTGTCTTACTGCATTATTGCGTGGGGTGGTACAGCTGCCTCGCATTTAATTGGATTAGAAAGAGCACAACGGGCAGTTCTTAAAACAATGATACAAAAGTCATTCCGGTATTCAACCTCTCTTTTATTCGCTGATACAAAAATGTTAAGTGTTCGCAGGCTATACTTACAAAAGCTCATTATATTAACCCATAAAGAAGTGATTACATCAGTAGACTACAGTTCCTTAGTTCGAAAGCGTGTACTCAGCTTGCCCCTGCCTGCTACAAAAACAATGTTTGCGAGACGCTTCGCCACTTACATGAAACCTTTTATTTATAATAAAATATCTAAAATCTTTACTCTAACTCATTTATCAGTACATGAGGCGAAATTGAAAATATTTAAAGAACTATTAACCTGGTCTTATGAAAAAACGGAACTATTCTTAAAGAGTAAGTCATAAGGATGCTATCTTGTATTGTTATACCTAATTCTAGTAAGTTCAGTATGTTAGAATAGTACCTACCTACTTTAAGTGTGAACTATTGACAAATTTATGGATGTGAACGTGAACTAACAATTACTCAGTACTGTATATATTATAATATTAAGACCGCCAATTCTAGTATATCTAACGATGTCCACACATGTTAATTCTTACTGTCATTAATATTTTAAAATTCCTGCGATACAGGCTTGACCTAGTGCAGTGATTTTTTGCTAATTTGTGACTATGGTGTAATTGCTTTGGTCTAATAAAGATTTATTATTATTATTATTTATTATTATAGACTTCTGCTCGCGGCTCCGCCCGCATGAAAAAGTTTTTCCGGGATACAAATATTTTCGTGGGATAAAAAGTAGCTTATAGCACACTCAGGAGTAATGGCTTCCTATTAGTAAAAGACTTTTCAAAAACGGTACAGTTGTTTTTGAGTTTATTCATTACAAACAAACAAACAATCAAATCTTTCCTCTTTATAATATTAGTATAGACTACAAAGGAGACGGGTGAAATTGGGCTTGACCGTACACTTATGAAACATTGATTAATATTCTTCTTCTTTTTTTATGTCTCCCATTTTAAATTTTTAGACTGTATTCCAACTGGGAAAAGAAAATCAATTTTGTGAATAAGTAACTGACTTTCTGTATCGGTATCATCAGGCTGTCCTCTACAATGTTGCTAGTTATTAACACGAATTTAGTGGTATCGATTTAAAACTTATTTCGTCTCGGATTTTTTATTGCATTCATGTTTATTATATCATCAGTTATATCATATACCAAGCATGTGAAACAAGGGTAGTAGTGACATATTAATTAATAATATTAATTAACCTTTGGGGGAGGCCTATGTTCAGCAGTCGACTTTTAAAGACTAAAGAAGAAGAAGAATTAATAACATATTTTATTTTTACATAATTATATTTTAGAAATTAAACCACACATTTTCAGTTTTGAGGATATTCGATACTGGTCGATATTATTTTATTTTATTGGCAACTCTGTACAGCGCTGCCGAATCAGAATAATAACTTGGCTTTAGTTATTATTCTGAGGCTCCCGAGGTAATGTCAAATTGAAATATTTATTATTGTGGCATATTTACACTCTCGCTTCGCGGCTCGTTTATACTCTAGTTTCTGTTTATACTCTTGCGGTGGGTTCAATTGTTTTAAGCGTGTGCCGCGAGCTGCGAGGCAAGGCGCGTGGCGAGTCGTGAGCTCAATGTTTACACTGTCGTCTCGTGGTTCTCCCCGCGACTCGTCTCGCCGCTCGCGCGAAAGTGTAAATTAGCCATGTGATAAGTACAATTCTGGTTATTATCTAAGCCAGCTGCTCACTATTCAGTACGGCAATCCAATGGCAATGGTTAGGTGCTGTGAACTTCTCGTGTTATCAGGGAAATAAAAAGCAATTCACAGAAAATGTTTTTTACGCTATGCTCTACAGCGATTATTTCTTTACTCCCATTGCACAGACTGAATTTTTTTCCTCTTTTGAATATGATTCTATTATACCTATAAAATAATGCATAAATTATCTCTGTAACACTAAGCCAAGGTTCTATGAAGTATCGCCCGTCTCCTTTGCGGGATCTATAAACCAACGTTCACAAACACAATATGAAAACTGCAACAAATCATTTTTACTCGTTCGAACTAATAAATCACCCCTTTCCAAAGAGATTCTATCTCAGGCTAATCCAGTCTAGCCGCGACAAAACGGCACCACGCCGGCTCTCTGCCCAGTCGAGCCGTCTCTAAAACTGCAGTCGTTCTTACAATCTGTTGCTCTACAAGAGCTATGTAAAGGACCAAAAGACATTGTAGAGAGTACTCTACGTAAGGCGATTATGGTGAGTGTTCTGTCGGTAACCCTCAAACGTTGCTACTGAGATGCTTTTACCAAGGCGATATACAAAACATTAAGTAACCTACACTCATTTATGAAGACGTGGAGTTGGTTCGCTTCTGTTCTACGACTTTTATACTGTTTAATTATGCTATTACTATTTATACAAGTCATTACATCTTTTATGCTACAGTAGCAGTTAGGAGACATAATATATAATAATTACTATATGAGTAATACTAAAAAGATTTTTGTGTTAAAATACTTTAACAGTAAACTACCCAGTAACTGATAACGTGATAACTTTTTTCACTTTTTCTACCAAATATAATTATCCCTATAAGTGTTTATTATACACTAAAATTTTATGACATAAGGAAATTAGCATAACAGCACTATACGTTTATGTTAAAGACGACGACTTGATAAAGGTCACAGGAACACGCTGGATGCAAGCCACTTTTGAGGTCCGTCTGTAAATCTTTAGGGGAGGCCTACATTCATAATATGACTTTATGTGGCTGATGAGGATGATTATGTTAACACTAACGTTTATTGCTAACGAAGCTTTTAGAAAAATAGCGTAATATAACCTACGATACTTGAGTGTTCAATTGACTTCAACATTCACTAACAGTTTACATTAATTTTACTTCTCGATAACTAAAAGTTCATTCAAATTGACTACTAATGCAGTGTTGTTCAACTATTTAGTCGAGTTCGAAGTCATCGCCGCAGTATTAGCTTCACAACAGTTAGTCAAGTTATCTAGTCTACACCTCTGAGACCCTGAGTCCACTATGCTAACGTTAAATTAACTGTTCAACGTTAATCAGTTCTAACCACTTTGGTCACTTTTATTATTATATATTGCTTCCGCGTGGAATTGGGTTAGTGACAAATATTATTAGCTTCAAAGTTATTTACCAAATTTTATTATTCAAATTCAAATCATTTATTAAGTAATTAGGCCCCTAAGGGCACTTTTACACGTAATTTTTTACAATGTTTTATCATCTAAAAGATTCTACCAGTGCTTCCGAAAAGCCCACTGACCTGAGAAGAAGCACCAAGAAACTCAGGGTAGGTCTTTTGTTGTTATATATTTTTTTATACATATATTTTACAAATTGCAAGTAACAATATAAATCCAATTGCAAAGATGGATATTAAATGCGAAAATTAACGGAGAAGAATTTATTTTTCGTCAGCAATGTGACCCCTCTGCATCTGTGGGTAAGTGGAGTAGGAGATAGTATCGATTAATGAGAGAAGCTTTCCGCCCGCCAGTTGACACAACTATGCCGGCTTATTCGAAAATTGATATGGACGTAATAAGGCAGATAAATTTCCTCATTTATATCAATATGGATAATACTATCCTTTCCCACTGTTGGGGAGAGCCTCCTCTTCAGCTGTCTTCTGCATTACCTCCTTTATGGTTATTTATCACACCAGTACTACATTACATGTATTTTTTAAATCTATTTACTTAAACATAGAAATCATTTTAAAAAACCTTAGGCCTTTAAAAATCACTCTGTGTTTCCAATTTGCGAACTGACATCAGTTTTTATTTAAACTGACGCATTTCCAGAATCAATCATGTGTTGTTTTTTGTGTGTACCTTTTTGTATCACAGCTGCCTGTTCTATTTTTAGTCTCGTTTTAGAATATAAATCCTTTTTTATTTGCTAAAAATAAGGAAAATTGTATCTGTAACTCATTTTACTCTCTTAGAGCCATGGTTTAAGTTGCATATTGTCATACACTGGATTTTCTGATTGACATCTGTACTTCAGTTTTGAGGATCCAGAACCCTATATCTAACCTCACGCTGTCTGCCTGCGAACTTTAAAGCTCTTTTTTAAACGTAATAGGTAATTTGAAGCTTGCGCAAAGTATTTTTTAATATTATGACACTTTCCCCCGTGTTCACAAATAATACCCACTATGAGGGTGCAAATACGCCCAAACGCATAGTGTCGGCAATTCCATCCCTTTGCCTTTGTTCAGTTTTGCTTATCTGGTGACCAAATGAAACAAAATTTGTCTCAATATTAGTTACAGCACCTTTGGCCTCCGCACTGTGAAGGCTGTCCTGCCGAAGGCCGGTGCCTCAGTAGAAACAGACCTATTTGATACCATTGTGCTGTACTTATCTAAACAACGTTTGTGAATACGGGCCTGTATGTCGATTCACTATGAGACTGTAGTAGCCCCCCGGTCGCGCCGGCCCATTCCAACTGTAGGCCTAAGTCTGCGGTGCTGCCTTACTACGTTAGACTTTATCTCAGTTCTGCCAAACGTTGTTTGAGTTGTAGATGAAAAGTAAGCTACGTTTATAAGCTTAGCTGGCACAGTTCAGATCATCATCATCAGCCACATGAAGTCTACTGCAGAACATAGGCCTCCCCTAAAAATTTCCAAGTGGACCTGTTGAAAAAGGCCTGCATCCAGCGTGTCCCTGCGACCTTTTCAAGTCATCCGTCCACCTGCAAGGTGATGATAGTTTTGAGATATTTTTTCATAATTATGTGCAGATCGCAAACTAAGTAAACTAAGCTACGTTAGTTTACGTAGACATGGAGATATTGGAGATTGATCTGAAGAATTATTTAACTTTATCCCATGCTCACCTTTCCTCAGCAAAACCACGCGTGTTGGCTTACGGGTTTCGTGATTTCCATTGCCATCCCAGCCTGTACCAAAAGATTCGGAAATTTGTACTTTTGCCTTACCAGCTGTGGAACAGTTTGCCGCCACACGTGTTGCCCCCGTCCTTCAACTTGGATCCTTCAAGCGGAACACGAGGAAGGATCACTGGTGGTAGGTCTCTCATTATGTAAGAGGCCGTCTGGGTGGGTACCACCGCAATGTCTATTTCTACCGCCAAGCAACAGTGTGCATGCACTGTTGTGTTTCGGTTTGAAGGACATTGTAGCCAGTATAACTACCGGACATAATGAGACTTAACATCTTATGACTCAGGATGACGAGTGCATTGGAATGCCACTCAGTACTTTGTAAGTCAAGGTGCTGGATGGTGTTGCTACTGTTTATGGGTGGTCGTATCGCTTACCATCAAGCGAACGGCATGCTCGTCTCGTCATTCAATGCAATAAAAAAAAAAAAACAATTATCAGGCCAGCATAATAAGGGATAATTTTCCCTTGCCGGTTGACATTTTTCCTTGGGCTTCACTTTACACCGGGCGCAGTGAATGCACATTGCCGAGCTAATTGTATTCAAAAAATGTTTTGTGTGTAATTCTCTCGGCTATGAGAGCTTAGCCAAGCTAACTCAACTGATTTCTTCATATACAACCGGCGTCATGCCAGTACAGTACCAATCTCCCTATCTCGACATATCAGTTACTTCATCTAAATTATTTTTGTGCGTAAGAAATGTCTTGAATGTATATTGTAAAGACTGAGAGGAACCGCTGTAGCTAAATACACACCGCCCCACTCTCCCCCACGACATCACCGAATGACGTTGTCTCCCTATGTTTTATTAAAGTGAAACAGCGCGAGACACTTTTATGTGCTTGTCTTGCTACTTTATTGAGATTTATATGATTTATAGTCGTGAGTCGCTTTCAATGTTGTCTATTATGCATAAGTGGAACTACATTCATATCTTTGAACATTTCATGACGGTTTATACTTTGTAAAGTCAAAATATAATAGTTTTATATATGTATAAATTCGTTCTACGTACAAACGCTATAAGTATTTCAACAAGTTCGTGTGGTCGTTAATATGCTTTGAAGGACTAGGTTAGTTCGTTATTTTATTCAAATCTCTTTATTAATTTGTGGTGCGTTTGTAATGTAAAGATTTTTTTTGGAATCGCATCCTGGTAGGCGAAAGAAATTTGTAACAATTTCGATTTTAAAAAAGAACCCGAAAATCCCGTTTTAAAGCCAGTATCGATAAGTCCACCCTCCGTCACATACGATATAACGGCGAATGCGTGCACTAGTCACGCTTTTAAATACCCAGTCGCATATGGTATGAGCTTTTAAAAAGCGTAAGACTTCAGTCTCAAGTTATAAACATGTCTCATTCCTCTACATGCCCACACTGGGCGCGCCCCCATGTTACAGAGGGAAATCGGATGTTCCTGCAAAAAGTGTGTAGAGATTTATCGTTATACTACGCCGTGCTTCAGCGTTTGTTTTACTCGTAACAGTCTAGGTTAGAGGCTGAAGCGGGGGTGGAAATTCTAGGCTATTATTTTCTCATGGCATATATTGGTGGTATCCACCACTACGCATGGATAGGGTCGAATTATAATAGAAACTAACAAAGCCAGTGTGGGACCAACATCCTTATCCTTACATAGTATAAAACAAAGTCGCCCGCCGCTTTTGTACGCGATAAACTCAAAGAATACCGAACGCATTTCAATGTTTGGTATGGCATGTTTTAGGCTACTTTTTATCTCGAGAAAAAATTATAGCGGGACTTATATACCAGAAATACCCTTGCAAGCGGGCGAAGGCGCGAGCAAAAGCTAGCTATATTATATAATATAATACCAGCCCTGTATTATATACTCGGCGCGGGCCTTCTCCATCACCGAGACGGTTATGGTTCACACACGCTGGCCTAGTGTGGGTTGGCAGACTTCATACCTCAGAAATTCTAATGTATAATTCTTAAATGTTGGTTTCCATACAATATTTAAAGTATAATACGTGACTTCAAAAATTCAGAGGTGTGTGCCTTGGACACCGAATCTGCGGATCTTCGTCTCGGTAGCCTGTACCATTTCAAAGGCTATCGTGCACTTATACCTGTCCTCAGTTCTGTGTCAATATGGATTCTAAAAAAAACTATAATAAATAATAAATCCTGAGCATATTCAACTAGAAACACAGTACTGTGTTTCTATAATATGTAGGTACAGTCAGAAGCATAAATATCTGTACAAAATCAACATTTCAAATCGCCTATATACGCGTTATGTTAAACCTAAACCTATTTTTCTTTGTTTGAAGTAAAGTAAATCTCTTTTATTTTATTTTTGTGAAGAGAAAAAAAGATTAGTAAGAACAAAAAAGTACGTAGGCGATTTGAAATTTTAAATTTGTTCAGCTACTTATGCTGGTGACTGTACATATTCTTATATTCTAGGTGGAAATTGATGAGTAAAGATGGTTGATAAATGGTAACTCGTAGTAATATAATAAGAGCACAAGTATGGTAATTATCTTGTGATAATCTTTTTAAAATATCTTGAGTAATAAGTCGACGCCTGCTCCCCTGCCTTGCACCACACACTCGCTGTTCCTCGGATACGTCTTGAAAGGAAAATAATTTATTATTTTCTTTCGTTATTACTTTGTTTGATATCTTATTTACGTTTGTGGGGCGTTTCCTATTTAAACTATGCTCCCGAGGGCTCCGAGATATAGTATTGGTTTATTCATATCAAAATACGTTACATAATGATTTATTATGCGACTTACCTTTAGTACTTTTAGACAAGCCTCAGTGGCGTAGTTGTATTCTGTGGTTGCATTGCGTGCGTGAAACTATGGAATATTGGGTTTTTCTGCTGAGTATCGCTCGAGCTGAGTAAGCTCGGAGTCTGGAATCTTTGCCCGATATGACGATAGGCTTACTCCCTATCACATCATTAGATGGAATACACAATATTGCGAACAGCAGGTGCACTAATTGGGTGCCTCTGTCTATCCCTTCGAAGAAAAAGGCGTGAGAATGTACTATTCATAATTTTAACAGACGTAATAGTATAATGTGTGAGTTACCTTTAGTTTCCATGAGCACAGAATATTTGAGACTTAATTGTACATTCGAATATGCTCGATGAAATGTTTTCAGAAAATGATACTAGATTATTTTTAAGTTTCAATTTTCGTCTTAGTAGTATAACCTAACTGACCGTTCAGGCTGTGAGTGATGCTCTGTCAAAAGTCATTTATGATTTTTTTTTCGTTTTGTTAATAAATAACCATTCAGTTATTTATATAGACATAGAACAATATGAAAATCTAGACAGACATTTTTATTCGCTTTAAGGACCTCACACCTTAGCATTATTATCTCCGGTCTACTTCATTCACTTTTAAAATTGCAACTGCACGAACAGGGTTGTAGTCAGAGAGATAAAGGAGGGTATTGTGATGAAATAGCAATTATTCCCCTCGTAAGCGAGCGCTCGAATAATAAAATACCTCTGTTTCTGCAGCCAAACAGCATTATGCGAGCATTGTTGTTTTATATGCACAACATTGAAGCTTGTGTAATAAGTATTATAAGACTTGACTCTAATATCTCGAAACACAGTTATGCAGTATATTTTCCTTATTCTGGATGGTATTTATGATGTTTACATAAGGCAATAATGGCATTTATATCATAAAATACGTTTTTGACAATTGTGTAACCACTCCTGCTGTAGAATTAAATGTAAAATAGTTTGTTTTGCAAATAAGATACAAGTATTTCACTGTGATGAAATGCAAGAAGTTAAGACGCGTAGCAACCTCAGTTTTCTTAAAAAAAATTAACATCTTATATAGGTATATTTATATATAAAAATCTTATATCAATGCGTATATAGGTATTCAGGTTCGAATATCTATAATCTAACAGTTAATGGAATTTGAACTTTTCTTTGACAGTGAATCGAAAGTTGATGGTGAATATTTGCTTTTAATGCGATCTGTCAGGTCCGATGTTCTGATTCCCTCGTATTTGATACCTAGAGTAACACTTGCATACCGAGTGGTTATTACTACGTGCCTTGAATGTTATTTTTTATCTAGGGACGGCATAGTTAATAATAGGGACCGAATAATATGCCTTTGCGAATTTTGGCCAATTTCGCTGGTTATTTTATGATTTTTTTAATAACTTTGAACATAAATAAAAATAAAACATGAATTATTCATTTATTTTAATTCGTAATAATTTTATGATATTGTTATCGGGGTACGTACAAATGTCATACTGATGTTAAGTAAAACACCTTATAATTTATTTCATTGTATTAATTAATGTTACGTATTTTTCGCTTTTCATAGATATTTTAAACTTTTTCCATGCATATATTTATGGATCTAATATTAAATGTCGATCGTGTCGATCCTCGAACTATCATTGTACCCGTTTCACATTATACCAACTGATAACGTATACCAAAAAAAAAATATATTTAATATTCCCGCCAATTTTTATTTAGGAACAAAAAGGTTTATATTTAAATCAAGAATTTAGTCCACATGCGTATAAAATTTTATCCGAATCCACTTAACAACATAAGCCTAAATGGCTGAAAAACATCGTAAAGTTTTATATTCATTATATAGGACGTTAATACACCATATTCATTAAAGCTCAGAATATCCCAACAGGTAATCAGAAAATACACTCATTTTTGACAAGATTATACGATTTAACTAATTAGACGGTCACATCCCCACCCCTTCCCGGGGTGGGAAAAATAAATCCTCCGACCTTCATGTATTTATTTAAGAGGGTGACAAATTGCCCCCCGCCCTCTCCCTTCCGGGGGACGTTACGCAGTCGAGTTGGCAGTTCTCAGAACAAACTCAATTTGTATTACCATTTTTATGATGTATTTTTATCTCCAACTTGGAAATTAAGGATGTTGTCGGAGTGTTAGCGCATGTTGTATGAATTAGATTTTCGCTTGATGAGTTACTAAAATACAATGGGCCATATAATGAAACACGACTGTATGGTGCTCGCGGCTCCGCCAGCGTGAAAAAGTTTTTCCGTGATAAAAATATTTTCCCGGGTAGCGCATGGCACTCATGAGTAATGTAGCGCGCTATTAGTGTCAGAATTTTTAAAATGGGTCCAGTAGTTCCTGAGATTAGCGCGTTCAACCAAACAAACAAACTCTTCAGCTTTATAATATTAGTATACATTTAATGAAGTGAATGAGTCCGTAACGATTTCACTACTAGGTAAATTATTGGAACTTAAAACTAGAGATAGAAGTCTCTCGTTGATATTTAGAAAAGTATATCACCTTCTCAAGAAGCCAGGCGTCATAGCAGGCTTTTAATTTTTTTTTACAACCAAAATATACAAAGTCTTATGATAAAATTAGTAGACAAATAATTGATCATGAATAATAATGGATGGTATTGCTACTGTTTATGGGAGCTCGTATCCGTACCATCAGGCGAACGGTATGCTCGTCTCGTCATTCAAAGCAATAAAAGAAATGTATAATAGTTACTGTTGTATTGTTAATTGGTATTGAAAGAGGAATCCACAATTCCCTTGAAACTATTTTCAGAACTAACAATTGGGTAAAATCCCTACATAGTATAAAAAGGGTCGCGCGCCGCCTCTCTACGCGATAAACTCAAAAACTACCGAAAGGATTTCGATGAAATTTGCTATGGAGATAGTTTAAGACCCTGAAAATGTTTTAAACTATTTATCCCGAGAAAATATATATCATAGCGGGAATTTTATCCCGGAAAAACTCTTTCACGCAGCCGAAGTCGCGAACAAAAGCTAGAAAAGTAAAACATTTTACAGTTTTAATAAAACATTTCCATCTTCAAACGCGATAAGGGTAAAAATATTTATTAGAAACCGTCTGCTTGTTAAAAAAAATGAAGAATATTCTATTTCAAAGAGATATAACATCTTTGATACAAGTACGCTACGCTGCGCTACGGGCTACGTCGCTACGAACTACGCGGTAGTGTTCGGAATTGGGCACACAAAATGCTACTCTTTTATCGCTTCGTTGAACTTACTTTCCATTAATATTAAGTCAACGAAATAATGTACTTTCATAAATAATACCATGTAATGACGTAATAGAATATCATGTGTTGCGCGGGTCTTTATTTTGAAATATAACAATAACATAGTTCTGATTTGATTGGTAATTGGTATCTTCAAAGTAGAATATTAAAGTATATGGCTTAGACTAAGCAAAATCAAGTCATAAGCTTGTTTACACGGACCAGTACCATGGGACCTTTCATAACTTCTTATAACAAATCACATTATTTCACCTTCTTCCTAGTGTAATGGAAAAACGTTCGTGTAATAACCACAATAGAATTTTTATTCTTTTAGCAAGAGCAAACTAGAAATGTCCATCTAAGGCGTAATTTTTAAGAAAATTCGATATATATCTTATACATCGGAAATTTCGATAACAGCTGCCATTTTAGTCTTATCAGCATAAATATTGACCTGTGAAACTGATGGTGAGTAAACATTCACAATACCTATTATTTCTATTTCTGACCTATAATTTTACATTTCTACTAATGCCAGTTTGGTGTGCCAAAGCCCTTAGAGCATTTACTGCACAAAACTTTTCACAATAGTGATTAAAACGGCACATTCCGCCACATACCTCGCCTGACTCGCGCGCCGTTGTGCCGCAGATTTAGAAAATGGAACATTAATATTGAATTCACAAAATGTAACAATGTTTTTACATAAACATAGTACACCGATTTCGCATTTTAGGGACAGACATAACATCACGCCTGCTGTAAGTTCCCATGTTAGAGGTGAACTTTTTGACATTTACTGGGCACAATTCTAGATTCCGGAAAAACTTAATATCACTTGACCCAAACTTGGGAATTGACACTAACGAAGCCACATAAAAACGGACACCGTACAGTATACAATGTTGAGTTATTAAAGTTATATGAAGCAATTTTATTGTTGACTTTTATTTATTTCTTTTAGATAAATAATAACATAATATACAGCACTTCTAGATACTCTACTAAAAATATTTTACATTTATTTTATATTGGATTTTTCTATTCAGTATCAGCCCGGAATCTGGAATTTGTGCCCAATATGGCGATAGGCTCGCCCCCTATCACATCATGGGACGGAATACGCTCGGTGAAAAGTGGGTGCACTAGTTGCGCCTCTGCCTACCCCTTCGGGGATGAAAGGCGCGAGTATGCGTATTCATTTATTTAATATCGCAGAAACTATTATGACAGATGTTTTCACTGACAAGTCTTCTAATAATCACTCCAATAATATCACTCAAGATTTTCTTAAATTGCTTTCTCAAACAACATTTTCACATCGCTTGGAACCAAACGAGATCACCAGAAATACCTTGCCGTCAATCTCAATTTCGTACTAGCTCTATTTAAATACGTTCCGCTATCGAGTATATCTTATCGCTGAGGCGTCAATACTCTGAACAATGTATCCTAGGTCCCTTGACGTGCGCTCAATACAACCAGTTGGCAGGAACGTGTCAGGGATATCGTGATGTCAAAATGCCTTCGAAGACGCAATTAAGTCCCAGTTAATCGTGTCAGTTTAATTGATTTTGCAGTAGGGCTGTGCTTCGATTGTGTATATAGTATTTATCAATATATAAAGTAGTACAATGTTGTGAACACATCAAAAATAATATGATTATTCTATAGATTCGATAGTTTCAATGAGTCGTTTCGACTGAGGTTATATAAAAATGAAATTACAGCTTGTACCGTTTCTGCCAGTATCCCGTTCTATGTTGCCGTAATTATAAGGCCCTTTGACAAACACGTTTATTACTCATTATAACTATTCATATTTTGCTCATTTGTTTTTATATGTGTCACTCGTGTCTCCGTCCACGTAAAAGTCGTTTCGATTAATAATAATGCATCCACTTCACCTGTATACCAAACATAATTATTCTATACTCGTTTACAATCAAACATCAAAATTCACTTAAAATTTGAGTATAATTTCAGCACTTAACATTCCCCGAATTGGAATTCGCTTTGAACCCACGTACTATCAGTCGATAACAATTATTTCCACGTCGCGTCGGTCGCAACGGTTCGGTGCGCGGTGATTGATTGTTTCTGCAGACCGAGCTCCTTATTAATTGTACTAAAACTAGTTTCAGTTCTTAACGAGTTTTACCGATCGATCAATCTTTGGTGTTCACTGCGAGGTACTAGGTTCGCTTTCGGGAAAATTTATTCTGTATCACTTGGTTGGGCTATATGCGTGTGCGGTCAATCGGTACATAAAGGCGACATTCATCTGGCGATCGTTAGTAATTTCTTGGTAAACACAACATTCAGACTACACTATTATTTTACAGCACTAGGACATAGACGGTGGACTTGCTTGTCTTGCTCGTAGCATGGCCCACGTGAATGACATTTCCGGAATAAAAAACCTCGGAAATAGTTTTCCTGGAAAAAATAGCCTTTGCCGGTAGTAATGTTAAAATTTTCTACATACCAAATATTATAAAAAATGGTTTAGCCTTGGACGGTATATATAGGTATAATTGCCAAAAAAAATATTAAGTGCTTTTAATAAAGTAATTTTCTGGGTCACCTGATCATAATCAGTGTTACTTGAGGACACAGGGGAATCATTTTGGCTCTTTTTTACCCTGCCATAGTAAACCAACATCTCTACGCCTGATGTTATGTGCAGTGCTTTGAAGTGAGTATGGCAAGAAGATGACAATTACTTCAAACACCAAATGTATCTTACGTTACAAAGCCGCTGAACACGTGTTGCCTGGAAGACTGGCCGAGTACAGTCATAAACAAAACTGTCCAGCTAGGTTTCAGGATATAGAGCGTTTCTTTTACTTCACGACTGTTTCGGTGGCGTTGTATTACGTGCGCGGTGCAACTACCGCTGAGGTCTCGGGTACGAAACCCGGTTCGGGCAATGGGATGAATATTTATCACCCCGAACTCTGGGATTAGTGTCCAATGTCAACTTCTATCATATCATGGAACGGAATACATATGGCGAAACGTGGGTGCGCTAGTTACGCCTCGGCCTACTCGATCGAGTAACAAAAGCCTTCTATAATCTATAATAATTTATACAAAATCTCATATTCCTCATTTATCGCTTTAAAATCAACACTAAACAATTATCTGAACTGCCATTCACTACTTAAGTGATATAATCGATGAGATACAGGACATTGAACCACTAATTAACTAACACTTAATAGACTCCGAGTAAAGCGCTACATACCAAATGATGCCCTGTCTATTGCATCGTAATTGGTCATCTCAAACTAGTTACGCTCACGCGACCTAATCTAAAATTAGGTAATGGAGACGTTCGGTAATTAGGTCTAACGTTTAGACACCGATTTGTCCATTTTGTTATGTTACAAGCATGGTGTTCGGATGCTATGATAGAAAGCGTAACATGGGCACTGGCGTTTTTATTTATTTACCATAAAACATAAAAATCATTTAATAGGAATGCATTTTGAGGATATTGTCTCATAATGATAGAGTAATATAATTTATAATGCGAAGTTCAGAGAAATTTCGTTGATGCTTGGTGAGATACAAGGCGCTTACCCACTTAACTTCATATTAAAATTTGTACAGTACAATTGTACGCATTTATTAATGGAAAGTACGAATATTACGTTCTATGACAATAACGCATACTCACGCCTTTCATCCCCGAAGGGGTAGGCAGAGGCGCAACTAGTGCACCCACTTTTCGCCGAGCGTATTCCGTCCCATGGTGTGATAGGGGGCGAGCCTATCGACAGTTCTATGACAATAATTAAATTAAATATTTTTCTGTTCCAGATCAAAAACCCAAGAGGAAGATCAGAATAACCAACATTCTTACCGGCGGTGAGTACATAACTTCTTCTTCTTCTTCAGCCTTTGGAAGTCCACTGCTGAATATAGGCCTCCCCCATAGATTTCCAGACCAACCTGTTAGAAGTGGTATCTATTAGCGATAAATTAATAAGTGCATTAATGATAACTTTTAAACATAACAGAGAAAGCATCAAAATCAGTTAACTCAATAGTATCAATTAAAAAAGATAAGAAACTAAAGTGCTTATCTCTTCAAACCAATTTAATATGCAGCCAATTAGTCACCGACTTCAAATAATTTCAAGAAGATAATGTAACACAGCCGTGTTAAGAATTTACTTTACTTTAATTTGTCAAAGATAACAAGCCCCCTGCCCCCTTAGAATGTTTCCAAAAAACGCAACTCGTAAGTCAATGTCGTTTAATTTTATGTTTGTGATTGATCGAGAGACCAATACGCTAGTCACGTGTTAGTCTGTCAACCAATCCCAATAAAACGAAACGGAGTCGTTTCGTGTTTTTTGCAAATATTCTAAACACCCAAATCTGCTGTCTCGTTTCATATTATATAAACGACGAGTCTACCTAACATTTTAATTAATACAATTCGAAACAATTTGTATATATTTCAAATTAAGCCAATTAATACCTTTTTAATGCATTAAATTGGTTACCTGTTTCAATATTGCAGACAATACCAATAAATTTATTTTGCCAATAGATAAATATTCATGAATTTTGGGCTTCTAAATAAACAGTAAAGGTTTTGTATATAATGCCCGGTTATTATAAAGCTTATGGCTGCATTGGCTATTTTCGTTGGTCGGATAGTAAAAAAATATTACTAATACTGGCAAGCCCAGCGTGGGACGTCCTCCCACAAGGTGGAGGGACGACCTTGTAAAGCAGGAACCCGCTGGATGTAGGCCGCTTCTAACAGGATGGTTTGGAGGTCTTTGGGGGAGGTCTATGTTCAGCAGTGGACTTCCAAAGGCTGAAAAAGAAGAAGAAAAATGTATTATTTACTGGGAATCATGAGAGATTTTCGCACAGGTAAACGAAACTTAGCGAACGCTATGAGTTGATTTTTAAATGAGGCTTAAAGAGTTGTCTCGATAGGTAACAGGTGGCTATCCATAGTCGGTAGAAGCCGCTTCTCATCAAGTGGATTACTTTCTCGTTTCCTTAGGCTTCCAAAAAACACTTGATGATAAACGGGTGCTGCCCAATCAGATCTTGCTAAAGGATCTAAGACTGTGTTGTTGAGATTAAAGAGAAGGTGTGAAGGAAAGGGAGCCGGTTTTAGAGAAAGCTTCTGGCAATATTAATCGTAACATCATAGCAATTCTGTAGTTTCACACTGGTTTTCTGGACCGAATACCCCAGTGTTGCTAACTTGCTTGATTTACCTTTGGTCAATCAATGGGTCTCGGGTTCGATCCCCGGGTAGGGCAAAGTGATATTTGGTTTTTCTATTCAGTATCAACCCTAAGCCTGGACATTGTGCCCGATATAGCTATAGGCTCGCCCCTGTCACATTATAGGACGGAATACGCACGGCGAAAAGTGAGTGCACTAGTTGCGTCTCTGCCTACACCTTCGGGGATAATAGGCGTGAGAGTGTGTGTGCAAATAATTAAATCCATGTCTAGACAAATCATCATATTTAATTAATATTCATAGCACCGATTACTTACGGCCGTATGCGTTCGGAGTTAATCTCTCTACAATAGTTTTAATTGATTACTCTTGGAGAATCGTGTCTGCGGTAAACGTTTAAACTGTTCCAAGGTTATGATTACAATTGGATTATTTGTACTAAGTTGTGGAGTGAGCCGTTGTGGCCTCCTTTATTGTGGTCAACTATTGACTAGCGTTTATGGCTTACCATACATAAATTTACCAGATTTAGTTTAACGTATAACCACACTGTTGTTCTTACTACTAGATGGGTGGCCTAGCTCGACCGAGGTAATGCTACTGCCTACAAAAAACTATGGTGTACGGCAAATGTCACAGACGTATAGCTAGCGGGAATAATGTAATTCGCGTTTTAAATTAAAACGAGTAATTTCCATTTCTTTATTAATAAAATTTGTACACTCACTGCCATAAGCAAGTCATACTATACAGTGAATCAGCGGTGTAAAAAATCACAAAACGGCTTAAAATTAATGAGCACCCAAACTTATAGTAATAATTGATAAAAGTCATATATTTCATACATATATAAAGGAGCAGAAATTCAAAAATTATATTTCCAGTGTGTGTGTGCCCACCTTAACCAAAGCGTATCAGAATCAATTTTAGATGGTAATATTGTGATCTTCACAGACTCAAAGAGCTCTTTACAACATTTGGCTCGGTGTACGACTACCATTCGTGGTGCTTCTTTGGCCTATAAGATTTTAGGCCTAATTATTTCGATGAGACCCAAAAATAAAACTATTAAGATGCAATGGGTTCCTTCTCACATACATCTTTTTGGAACGATGGCACGGAGGGTATACCTTTAAGTCCGGCACCTCATTATACCGATTTGTTATTACAAGTAAAGCGTCACTGTAGTCAGGTGTGGAAGGAGTTCTTTGATAAACGTTCCCAAGAAAAAGGCATTTGGTACCGCACGATACAACCTGAACCGTTACAATCTCCAAGGATTACTGATTGTGTTTTAAGCAGACGGGAGCTAGTGGCACTGATGAGACTCCGCTCCGGGCACATTCCGATAAATATGTTTAAATATCTTGTGGGGGTTTCAGACTCACCAAACTGCTCTGACTGTGGAGTGAAGGAAGATGTACACCATATTTTGTCGGAGTGTGTACGGAGTGGACCTCATATTTTAGTTAGTAATATAGGGGATTTTAATAGTATGTTGTCGGCTCCTATGTCAGAAGGGGCTAGGGCTTTGGTAAAAAAATATTTTAAGTGTACTATTATGAATGTTTAGTCTGTAGATATATATTTAAGTGGACGTATGGAGCGACTTGGTCGTAATATTCGACAAAGCTCCTTAAAATAAGAATTTAAAAAAAAACCTCGGCATATCGTTTCAGGTGCCGTACGCTATCAATTTGCCCTTAAACTTGATATAATTATTATTATATTGTCGCACCATTTATCGGATTGAGAGCAATCAGCAAAATCGATCGATTGGTACACAATGGCTGCTAAGTGGAGAGCTAGCGGTAGCGGCGCGGCGCCGGCAAATAAAAAAAATAGCAATTATATGAAATTTCTTCATATCTTGCCAAATAAAATATAGAGCTGAAAATAAAGATGAGTTGCATAATATTTTACGTGGCGTGCCTTTTGTTCCGTTGCTGTGTTGATTTAACGTAGTTAAAATATTTTTATGTACTGATACAAAAATGCTTTGCTTTTCATATTCAAAATAGTTTCTAAATAATGTCAGAGATCACTTTGTGAGATTCCATGCGGTTTTCTTAAACTTGGAATATAGTTGTCTATTCTCAATAACGTTATACAAAATGGGTATAAAAATCCAGTAATCTGTTCTATTTTTTAAACTGCCAAGCGCCTCACGGAAGATAAATATCACACTAGACTAAGTAAAAAAAAAATACAGTTCAAGTATAATTATTTGTAAAGTGACCTTCACAAATCAAATAATAACTATTCGCTTCGATACATAACGGTATGCAGTGTCTACGAAAGGTAGCTTATATAAGCTTAAAACTAAACCTTTCGTTAGAAGGCTTTACTATACACGCGGCCCGGAAAATCTTAGTTTAAAGGTACCCGGACATACGAATTTCTGCTTCGAGGCGGATTAGTATAAACCTTCGTGCGAAGCTCTACAAACTTCCAAACAGAAAGGATAAGACGACATTTTTACAACGCAAACAGATTTTTTTTAATTGTTTCGCTTTCACTTCCTTCAGTTTCACTTTCCGGAATAGACGAATACCGCGTAGGTGTCAAATACCAAAAACAGGAGAGACTTAAAACTAATTGTCACACAAGCGTGGTATTTATCAGTGGTAGTTACACGTTCTACGATCCCCCACCATACTTATGTCCTTTTTTGTCCTTCTAACTTACACCGTACCAATTTCATGAAAATCTGCTGGATAGTCCAATCAGTTCATAACAGATAGACAAAGTTACTTTATTAGCGTCTTTATTTCGCCTTCAAGAAAACGAGATACCTTACTTAATTTCATGAAAAGGATGTCATAATAGTTTGTATAATTTTATCCACCCTGTTCCCACTATTTCCACTTCACAGACTTTTATCTTTAAACCTTCACGGTGAGATACACATCTATTTTGATCTTATGTTGTGACGGTGAAAGCATCTTAATGTAATTAACTACGAGCTGGTGTAAGATAGTAATAAATTTTTATCTTGCACCTTTAAAGGAACTTGTAATATTTGCAGGCGACTATCCAGAGTCTTTCAAGAAAATAGCTATTTCTTAAAGGTCGCATTGCATTGGTAATATTGCCAAGAACTAGACCACACTGCGAAGACACGTTCGGTGCGTTTTTTGAACGCAATCTACGTACTTTGTGTTACTCACAGTGGACTCACTCTACGGTTTCATGCTGAATGGTTATGGTCGCAGTACGTGCTACTGTAAAGGTCGCAGGTTAGGTTTTTGTGATATTATGGAGGCGGAGGTCATCTTCACTTCAAGTGGTTCATTTACTTGGACACTATCTGTTTTATTAATTAGTACAGATGACAGTACAGATGCTTAAATTAGCTTGATTAGTTCACTATATTATTATGTACCATTGCTTTGATACGCGTTGGCAGCGTCTTGTGGCACCTTAGATTACCTTACTCTTTTGCTACATAAATGAAGCGAATTCTCTCCATCTTTTATTTGTTTAAAACACACAGTTGCGACTTCACTACTTACAAATGAGCGTTGATGCCATAGCTTACAAATGACGTACACCGGAAGCTTGAAAGGGTAATAAGCTTTAATTATTTATCAGCAAGAATTCCGCGAATGGAGTTTGCTAGTTAATTTTAATTTCCGCGACAGGCTCTTGAACACTTCCTTATCAATAATGTAAGGGAACCATCAGGGAGGGAATTCACTTCGAATTACATTCTTCGTGTTTTACCAGTCGCTCCTGCCTACACTCGCGTGAAGATATTTAATATGTAATCTTAACATAGGATAAAACAAAGTCGCTTCCCGCTCTCTGTCCCTATGTCCCTGTGTATGCTTAGATATTTAAAACTACGCAACGGATTTTGATGCGGTTTTTTTACAGATAGAATGATTCAAGAGGAAGGTTTATATGTATAATACATGCATAATATAGTAGAGAAATAATTTATATGTTCAATTGTGAGTGCGAATGCCTTTCTGACAAAAGTCGGGGATCTACTTATGGATGGAAAGGCGTTTTGTACCGAAGTGTCGCTGACCGACCATATTGCAAGATCTCTCGAATCTCGATCTGTATCAGTTCATTGTCACCTGGTACTTGCAATTATAACGGATACTGTTAAAAAAAATATAGTTTGTATATAAAGTGATTTTTTTACAGGAAAATCTCTTTAATGCGGGTGAAGCCGCGGGCAAAAGCTAGTCAATTATAATCGATATGTAATCTATAATATAATAAAATATAGCCAAGATTACTCGAAGATAATGTAGGCTTCTATGAATAAATGGATCTTTGTAGTCAGTTCAGTTATTCGAGAGATTATCCCCTATGTATACGAACTAAATACTAAGCCCATTTATAATATTAGCTACAGAGCGTTATAGAAGAAAAGTCTTCATGTACTAACAGCATTGTATAATTCTAAAGGCAAGCAACTTAGTCCAAGTGGAGTTGTCTACCCATTTAAAGGTCAAGGCGTTATGAGACTATACCTGTATTTAATGACGAATGCAGTGCAAAGAAACCTTATAATTACTATGTACTACAACAACGCCACATAATAATACTGGTGATAAGAGAGTAGACACTCTCTCGTATGCGAGGGGCCGTCTCGATAAGTATCACCACAGTGTCTATTTCTACCACCAAGCAGCAGTGTGCATGCACTGTTCCGTTCCGTTTTGAACACATTGTTGTATCTCTTACGATCAGACGAGCCGCATGCTCGTCTCATAATTCAATTCATTAAAACAACGACTTATGATAAAAAATTCGGGTGGTCACTACTGACCACAGGCAGCCTTGTCACCACTTACCAATTAACCTCAAGTAAGTAAGTACTCGGCGCGTCATTCAGTTATGTAAAAATATCTGCCCAAATTCAACATGAAGCTACCTCAGCTTCTGACTTAAGGCCTGGTTCCGATCTACAAGGCCGACGGTTAAGGGTTCGTATCACACAAACATCTCGTTTTCCAATTGTTTCGCGGCACTGAGTCAATATTGCAAATTGAATGGGCTGCGACAATCCTTAATGGCGTCGGATTCTAATCCTTTAAGGGGTTGGAACAAGGAATATATTTAGGTGTTCAACATAAATATCTTTTCTTGATTAATAATAGGTATTTGTATATACATAGGACTCAAAAATATTTGTACACCAACAGACCATAAATATCTAGTTGCTCGATGAATCTACTATTTTATATGTGTAAGAATTCGAGGAAAAAGGCACTATGTGCTGAAATACAGGACACAAACCTAATTTATAATAGCAGATTATGAAATATACACAAATATAATTATATTATAGATATAATTAGATAAGTTAACTGATTAAGATATGTTTTTAATTTTTTTGTAACGAATTCATTAATTAAATAAATAAATAAACTTATCTACAATGAGATTCTGTGCCTATTTTCCAGATATGTTTTATTTTTACGTAACTTTAGTAAAGTAATATACCCGAGCCCCTCGGTTCAGCTTATTTATGCAGTATTCGGACACTTGTGGCACACGCTCAATAGATAATAATGATGGATAGATTTTACCATCGTAATATTTATGCGACACTAAACTGAACGATTGATAGAATTTATTATAACCAGTAAATCAAAACCCAATTTAAAACTATTATTAAAACCACAATATTAATGTATGTACCACACCGGACTAGGTAACCCTAAAAATGGTAGTATCAACAAACCGTTTTACTGTAGATTTTCAAAAGCCACAATGAGCCCGCGTTCACACCACCCGTGTCATTCCACGATTTTTTTCGGTTCAAAACGCACAGTAATTACTCGTATTGCCGGGGTGAAAATATTAACAATGGATTTACGCGGGAACTAACAAATATTCACAACATTTTTGTAAGGCAACCAGTGTTTTTTTTAACTTGGTGGTTCGGATTGGTGAATATCCACCAGTTAGTAATTGTATTGTGAATTTAAAACTCATCAATTTGACATGCCTCTTAGCTTAATTTTGATTATGGCAGCAAAATAAGTGCCATTTTCGTGTTCATTGTAGGTTAGCTAGGCTAGGACCTGTAGTGTCCTCACCGGTGAGGATCGCGACGCGTTCCACCCATTATTTTTTAATAAAATGATCTCTTTTTTTCTATCCCATTTCCTGCCAGCCCGAGCTGGCTATTTTTGCTTATTTTTCATCATTGATTTAACTCCCAATAAAAATGTCTGTAGATGCAAGTGACCTTTTGTATTAATATGAATTATTATAACCAATTTAATGTATCTTGACTTATCATAAGTGCAACTATGTTCGCCTACGTGATAAATAAAGTATTTTAATTTAATTTTAAATGATGATATTCTAGATTTTGTGTCGTAACTGACAACGTCTGCAGGGCACCTAAGTATTGTCCTAAGAAAAAGCTCATACTTTAAGTAGTAGATAGACATAAGATGTAGCGTCCCGAAACAGTCGTCAAAATAAGAAGTCTTTTTTAAGGGATATAATTATACACGAAGGATTCCCGTACCGCGGTTCAAAATAAGCGTCTAGCGTCCATAATTTACTATACCGAGTTCTT
This sequence comes from Sphinx pinastri, assembly GCA_947568825.1. Taxonomy (NCBI): domain Eukaryota; kingdom Metazoa; phylum Arthropoda; class Insecta; order Lepidoptera; family Sphingidae; genus Sphinx; species Sphinx pinastri. Next base: position 1,180,523 of record OX387614.1, on the reverse strand, counting down.
CATCCGGTCGGATACTTACCACAACAAAGTTCTATCTCTTAAATATATCATTTTCTACTTACTAAACTGTGACGTATTTTAGCTGTAATAAATGAAATTATGTTAAAATTCAAACAAAAGATAAATTGTCCGTGCATTTGGCAAAACCGCAGGGAATGCCAGAGATATGGTGAACCGAAAAGAATATAGCTCGTGTACACGCTAATTCAGACTTCAGAGCGACCGAATTGGGTATTTTATCAAATGACTCAGCAGTTTAAATTGAACATTTATCAACTATAATATGTATGGTTCATACTTCATACATTGTATTTTTCGTTTTCATGTTAGCGACCTTTGTTTATGCGCTTACATTCTGGGTCCTGGAAGAATCAGATAAAAAAATATACTTTATTTCTCATAGAAGCAAATTATCGAGAGAAAAAGTATATGTAGCCTGTGTGTTAATCCAGGAAATGATCTACCCGTGTACCAAATTTCATCCAAATCCGTTCAATAGTTGCTGCATTTACTTCTAACATCTAATTTTTTTCACAAGCTACAACACTTATAATATATAGCTTTTGCCCGCGGCTCCGCCCGCGTTAATAAGTTTTTCCGGGATAAAAATGCATATAAACCTTCCTGTTGAATCACTCTATCTATTAAAAAAAACCGCCTCAAAATCCGTTGCGTAGTTTTAAAGATTTAAGCATACATAGGGACAGACAGACAGACAGCGGGAAGCGACTTTGTTTTATACTATGTAGTGATAATATTAGTAAGATAAGATGAGAAGTAAGATAGCTTTGGTCAGCTTATACATTTAAGTGACAAATAAGGTTTTTTTTTTATTTATCGACGTCACGGTATAATGACCTAATGATGTTTATCAGCATGCGGTGAAATAGTTTTAATGAAACGTCAATTTTCAACAATTTGTCTTCAAAATATGTTCCCGGACGGTTGTTTCATATCGAAAATGTGTATCATTTTTTATTTTTTTATGGCATTGAATGGCCAGACGAGCATGCCGTTCGCCTGATGGTACGCGATACGACCACCCATAAACAGTAGCAACACCATCCAGCAACTTGAGTTACAAACTACTGTGTGGAATTCCACTGCGCTCGTCATCCTGAGACATAAGGTGTTAAGTCTCATTATGTCCAGTAGTTACACTGACTATAATGTCCTTCAAACCGAAACACAACAGTGCATGCACACTGCTGCTTGGCGGTAGAAATACACATTGCGGTGGTACCCACCCAGATGGACTCTTACATATGAGAGACCTACCAGTAATATAATATATATTATATAATATGTCTGTATTCATGCACATAAGTGTATTATCTAGGTTAATGTTTTTAAGTTTTTCTTAACAGTCGTGAAACGCTTCGCTTATATTTTTTTTAAGGAGCGTCGGCACTAGTCACACAACAATCACCAGGCTAGCGACTTATTCATCGTATATCTTAAAAATAAATGTGTTTGAAAATGTTCCGTATGGACTCCAAAATAGTTGAAGCTATTTTAATGATATTATATCTTCAGATCAGCCCAGCGTGATCCTGTAAAGCTTGATAGCGATTGGATCAACAAAATATTTTTTTGGCTTTTTAGCAATTTAGTGTCATAGCATCTGGCTTATAAATAATTAGAAACCAAGGCGGGTTGCTAATTCATTATATAATACAAGCAAACTTTATCCAACACTAAACAGTTTTTTCAGTTTATTTCGTAGACAAGAAGAAAACTCGTAAAATTAAATTTCCTGCGCAACAGGGGAAAATGACGCGCTCAGCTGTCGTGACTCGAGTGAATTATCCGCGAAATTGAACAGAAGTGTTGAGACGGTGAGCGACACCCCCCCTCCCTCTGCCCATCCCACTAAACAACCTGGTCGGCTGCAATATGGATGCATTATGTCACTTTACTTGCGAATGCGAATGTGGATGGGAGATAATGTAACTAGCTTCGTAACGCGTGTATTCTTTATAGTAATATGGTAGTTTCTATGTTTTATTTTGTAAATTATTTTATATGTAACAGAAAATAATACGAAAAGGAAATTCTTCTGTGAAATCAGCATCAAAATTACAAAAGTGGGGACGTGGAGGAGATATCACGCTATCTCTTTTGCACGCACGCAGCGTTATGACCGGCGACTCTCGGTGACGTCACAGTGTAATATTACTGTTATTCGACAACTACCCCTTCCACCAAATTTCAAGACTTTATAACTTACTAATTATTGCTCCAGTTTTGAAAATACTTTTTCTTTACATTTTTCATGGCATACATTTTTCATAAATGTAAGAAGAGTAGTCATCTACCCTATTGTACACAATGGACGATCGTTTTGTTTGTCCGATTGTATGTCTAGTGGCAGTGTAGTATTATTTACTAGACCTTGCTCGCGGTTCCGGCCGCGGTAAAAAGTTTTCCCTGGATAAAAGTCCCGGTATATAATATTTTCCCGGGATATAAAGTAGCCTACGTGCTATTACAGACTATAAGTCCCTCCTAGCCGAATTTCGGCCACAGCCGACAATATCAGCGGAGATCAGCCAGGCAGGCAGGAGATATTATAGTGCACAATTGTATGTGCAGTATACAGGTACATCCTTTATGCCATCACTCTCATAGCCCGGTGAGACGGTAATCCGATATGACCGGAGATAACAGGAGCAGGACCAACGGTTTTACGTACTTCCCGAGGCACGGGTATCACACCGCCAACTTCTTGACTCCGAGCTGTGACTGAGTAATTTTTAAGATGGAAATACCCAGTCACAATATTTTTGACCTGACCCGGGACCTCAGCGCAGTAACGTTACTCGTACCGCGTACGCAATACAACTACGCCACCGAAGCACTCAAGTCAATTTTCTTGTAATTTTTTATCCAAATCAATTCAGCCATTCTGGCATGAATGGGTAACGAACACCAGAACTTTCGTATTTATAATATTAGTAAATACTAGTCGGCGGCTCTGTCAGTGCGAATGTTCCAAATATATTCCTAGATTTCTGCATTCATTTCTAACAAACATCCAGATATCTAAACATTTTCCGCACATATAGAAAATCGCCTTTGTAGTGTACATTCTTACTTACCCATAATATTCCACACATTCACGAGTCGAGACGTAATGCAATGGAATCGGAACCTATTGTTCTATTCTCTACCTCACGCGAGAAGCAGTAACTGCGAGCGGGCAACTGCCGCCAGCCGTACCCTTAGGGTAGCTTAGGCTCAGTTGGTAAACACTATCGCTCGTAAATGCCGAGTTGCCGCTACCGCAACGCTTAAGGAGTTCCTCCACGGTGAATTTTTGCAGCGATGATATAGCAATGCAAACCCAAAATGGCCTCAATACAGACCCTGGCAGTCCACGTTTACCCACGTCCGCGATTTTATATTGCTACCATCGCGATGCTGCTCCTCCACCTCCGTTTATTCTTCCACGTTTTACAATACTATTTTGATAATTCGTATTGTAATATTATTCATCAGCTTTATTCATTTTTTGGATTCCTTAAGGGTTAATTTGTCAATCGTCAGATGAAAGTTGTCCTTTAGGTATGAATAATATTATTATAACCTTACTAAATATAAAAGTGAGATAATTAAACAACATTATTCACATTAATGTATTTTTTAATGTTTTGCATTAAATACTTTTGTCTTTTTAAATAGTTGGTCTTTATTTTATTTTTATCTACGATAAATTAAAATTAAAATGGGGAACAAATTCCGATCCTATATTTCGCAGACTAGAACCTGTAAATCATACTTATAGGGAATTAAACTCAATACATTACGGTTTTAATTTACGTTGTCTGTTGACCAATATATTTTGCAAATGACAATTAAAATTAATTATCAAAATTAATTATCGTAGTTCCGAACCTGGCGGAGGTCATCACATATTTTGTCTGCAAAGGGTATCGGAGCCGGTACCGCCCGTTCAATAATGAAATAGATATTATTAATTACCTTTCCAATAGATTATAGGTTAGGGTAATTAATTTCCTATGACAAAAATTCCCCACGGTTTGGAACAAGGAATTGCTTTTTATTGTAATTATTATTTACAAAAAAAAATACTGACGAGATGGGCAGGTCACTTGCTTTTTGGAAACTATTAGACAGCGCTGCCTGGAAAACAGAAACAACAAAGCCAAAATTGAACTGCGAAATTTGTCATATTATTTCATAATCATCTTAAAAGTCTTCAAACAAAAAGCGAAAATGTTAGCGGCTGCCGCGAGCGGTAACACTAGCTTAGTAGCGGTCCATTAAGGATCTGAGATCTAATACGTACCTACAATATACCTGAGTACTACAGACTACTGTTTAACCCCGACACCGACTTGCGAAACCGGCATCAAAGGACAATGGCAGGTCTCCATACATGATTTTAGTTGATGTAAATGTGTAGCGTTTAGAAGTAAAAAAAATATTTAACAATTCAGCAGCAATTCCTAAACAATTATGTATCAAGATTATTAGTGAAAAAAGTCTAAATCTAAAGATTTTTCATTTTAAAGATTTTGAGGTTATGATTTAGTTGACATTTATGAATTGATTCTTACATAATAATATGAATAATGAAACTCATAAAATGTTTGGTAATCTGTCTATTGTCACGCGAGACCCTCCCTCATCACATTCGAACCTAACATTTCACTAAACATGGAGAAGGGTGATCTGCCACACGGCATACTAGCGCGCGGCATGCACCTTCCTCAGCTATACAAGCTTATATATCAAATCATTTTTTATTTATAGATACTACTATAGTAAATAGTAAAGGTTTCTTTGTTTTTTTTTTTGTAATAAACTCTGAAACTATTGGGAAAAATACGTTCAGACCCTAAGTCCTAGGCTTTGGGAAATAACAATTAAATAAAAACGAGTTCTGAAAAAAAATAAAACACATTTTTTTTTTTAATGTTAACTCATCTTCTTTATAATAATTCTCTCTGATAAATATCTCATCTAAAAATTCTCCCGGGGCAGATACATTGCCTTGTCTGGCGGCCCAACCCAAATACCAGACAACTGTCATGGTATGAGCGCAGCAACCTACAGTACGGTTGCTCGACCAGGTACATTATTTTCAATCAAAACATATTATCACACATTTTACAAAAATACTACATGCCAGAAACGAAATGTCGGAAATAGCTTTTTTTTCTAAAATGATATAAGCAATGACCGTAACTATACAGCCACCAGGCAGCTGGTAAGAATGTATAGAATAGAATATACATAGTAAAAAAAATGTGGTAAGAAAGCTGAAATCTAATGAACATTTTATAGTCAGATATATTTTTTGCAATTTTTAGAGACCTGATGAAAATGATGTTTTGGTAGCCTAAATAATCTTATGTCATTCATAAAAAATGGCCGTGACACATTGCTAAAAAGTCAATTAAGTTTTTTTAATAATTTATGCAACTTATACACACTTGTACAACTAAAGTTAGTATGCTGAAAAATCATACAAAATAATTATATTGAGATTACCATGTATGGAATTTCTAAACGCATAATTTATTTATAAATACGATTTCGCCATTGTCCTTTAGTTTAATATTATAATATATATATTATCTTTGTTTCCTTTCAAAATTCCCCGTGGAATCTAAAATGTCAAGGAATACAGACCATGATCTGGATATTTACATGTCTATAAACAATATATATCGTGTTACCATTCTCTAGTATTTTGAACAAACAATAGTGTTTGTTCAAATACTCCACTAAAATAACGCGTGTAATAATAAGTGACTAAAATATAAAAGGCCTAACCCCTGTCAGTAGAGGAGGCCGGTGCTCAGCAGTGGGCAGTATATAATACAGGGCTGATTGCATTGCATTGCATTGCAAAATATAAAAATAACGCGTATTGATTAATTACTTTGCCATACAAAAGACTCCACATAAATGCAGTAAAAATCTAAAAAAACCGTGTATATTTCATTTACCATGCCATACATAATATGCCCAAGCTTTGATCGCCGAGGAGGTAAGTAGTTGTCCAAAAAATGCACCTTTTATTCGCCGATCTTACTTCTATCACAGGGAGACATAGCCTGTTCTGTATTCAAATTCCAATCCTAGGAAACTCAACCTATTAACGCTGAACCTTAAGTAGCCTGAGAATCGAACCAATGAGGACATGTAAATGGGCCATCTAAGGTTAAAAGCCATCGCGTCGCGCGGCGGAGTTAACGACCCAGGTATGGTCGGACATAAGTAACTAGACTTTAACAGTTAAGCTTACGACCGCTATACAGACATTATTTCATAATGGTTGCCTATGGTGAGTGCTTGCATTACAGCATCGCACATTTTGAAACAAAGTGCATTGGACTTGCGGAACTTTTTCTAACACATCATGCCTTCATCTGCGGTGTAGGCAGAGGCGCAATAAGACACCCACCTTTCACTGCACGTTTTCCGCCATATGATAAGGGGCCAGCCTATCGCCATCTTCTTCTTCTTCAACCTTTGGTAGTTCACTGCCTCCTAAAGACTTCCTGACCAACCTATTAGAAGCCTATCACCATATAAAAAAACCAGACTTCGTCAATATATCGATGTCCGACCCGGGATTAGAACCCGGGACCTCAGAATGGTTTCTTACCACGCACGCAATACAACTCCGCCACCGACGCAGAAACTTTCCGAATGCCCGATTTCTGAATCTCCCAGTTAAACTTTTAATAGTTATTGATCCATTAAAGTTAAACTTAAGATAAACGTCGGTCAACTTTCACTGTGTTTCTGAACACATAATAAAGCATTCGATTACTATAAAACCATTCACTAGATCCTTATTTTGCTACTAGATAGCTCTTTTTTAACAGTCGGCTTTAAAATGGATTCTATTACTAAAATTCGTAACTAATCATTATTTTATGTACAAAAATAACTCATTTTAACATATATCTACGTCTAATCATTATTTTAATTTTAATTTATGGTAATTTGTTATTTATGGCTAGCTGATGAATGACGTCATTGCCGAATTAAAAACGTTTTACGTCGTTTTATATAGAATTTGAGAATTTATAACACTACTGAAACTGTTGTGATTAGCCGTATCAATTTTGTTCCTCTATATTGTAAATAATATCTAAGAAGTTGACAAGTTTGACACAAAATGACACGTCAAATAGTTATGGAATAGATAAACGGCAAAAATTTACCAGTTAAGTTAAAGTAAGTTTAAGCCGAGTTTACCTTGCAGTGCGCGGTTCAGAAACGCAGTTTCATGGGTTATCGAACTAATAGCGCTAGCGAATAGATACTGCCGTCGATAGTACTTCAGAAACCAAGCATAACAATTTGCGCGTTATTGTTCTCTTAAGGACAACGTAAGATCAGTTGTAAAATCAAAGCCACCTTAATACAACATGCTCGACATTAGAGATTTTATTTTGGCGGAGGAAGTTTTCGCAGGAATTTCTATTCTGGGAAAGATCTTTTACGTGGGCAGCGCTGCAAGTACCCTAGTGTTCAATAGCCGTGAATCGCAGAGATAACCCTTCTCTTTTTTAAGATCACCCACGTATGTCTACAAAATATATTTTATACAAATTGAAAAATATAGTATTTGTTTTAATACCTGAAGCTGTTGCACTCGTATCTGAGGGCCGAAGCGAGCATTGCCTCAGGTGTTCTGGCTCGAGACAGGGGGAAGCGAACGCCGTGCGCATTGTAATAAGAATTGCTAATTCTCTAACACGCTGAATGCAGGACGATTTTGAGGTGCGTCTGGAAATCTTTGTTCAGCAGTCGACATCATGTTGCTGATGATGATGAATTCTCTAGTGGCCGTGGAACCGATGGTTTTAGGTTAATATTACATTGTTTTGCGTTATTCATTTGATTGCCCCCTGTTCTTAAAGAATGCGTAAGTTGCATACCAAGAGATTGGCGACGTTAGTTTAGCTTAGCTCGTAGTTGTGGTAGATTTTGTGTAGTGATATGCAGAAGACATACTAAAATACATAATTATTGATAGCTGACTTAGCTTTACTTCGACATAGTTCACTACATGGCCTGCAACCGACTTGGAATTATGATTTACTATTTCTACAAAACTGCTTGCACACTGTGCGTACTGTTTGTCGTACCTTCCAGCAGTATACATTTTATTTTTAATGATTTATCAGTTTTACATATCTATACATCTATATACATATAAATAAAATTGGAGTGTCTGTTTGTAATATTGAAATAACCGTTTTTTACTACATGTATATGAATATATATACGGTACATACACCAAAATATCATTTTTTACAATTTTTGTCTGTCTGTCTATCTGTTTGTTCCGGCTAATCTCTGAAATGGCTGGACCGATTTTGACGGGTTTTTTATTGGCAGGTAGTTGATGTAATAAGGAGTAACTTAGGCTACTTTTTATCCCGGGAAAATATAAAGCGGGACTTTTATCCCGGGAAAACTCATATCATAATATATGTTAAAATTGAGAAAAACTCGAAGATTTATCAGGCAACTACAAGCTAAATATTGTTAAATAACTTTCTATGACCGTCGTACCAACAACTACATTGTTTCATTTTTCAATAAACAAGAACTTCTGGAAACTACACTAGTTTCCCGAAAGCGCTAATTTTCAGTTGCCTCCGACCACGGTTATTTGAAACAATGGTCCCGAATTTCAATACCCGAGTGTTGGAACAAAAGTAGCAATCGGGATTGCATTGTTGTTTGTGCATTGTGCCGTTCAGTTTAGTGTTTACATATACAATTGATTACTCGTATGTTCTCACAGGGGTGGGCAGTGGCGCAACTGGTGTAGTTCACGTTAACATTCTGTTTAAGACGAAATAAGAAGCAAGTGTATTATTGGAACAAGAATAGCAGCTTATTGTATTTTCTGACCAGCTTTTGCTCGCGGCTCCGCCCGCATGAAAAAGCCTTTTACGGAACAAAAGACCCGCTTTATATTTTTCGGGATAAAAAGTAGCCTATGTTACTCAGGGATAACGCAACAATCTAATGGTGAAAGAATTTTTTAAATCGATCCAGTAGTTTTTGAGTTTCTTCGTTACAAACATACAAAAATACAAATCTTTCCTCTTGATATTTAATAATTATATTTACATTATAAAATAATAGTAATAACAATTGGAGCTCATAATTAAAGTCAAAACCGTCTGGAATTTTTTAGGGGATGCCTGTGCTCTGCAGTGGACTTCGTGTGACTGATCATTATGAATTAAAGGTAAAGATATTACGGCTCCATATAAATGAAAAAAAAGACAATCAAATCAAACAAAAGAGTAGAGCGGACTGCTGAGATGAATGTCCGCAGGTTCAAAGCCCAAGGGCACGCACCTCTGTCTTTTCTAAAAAAAGTTATGTGTGTATTCTTTGTGTATTATCGCTCGCTTTAACGGTGAAGGAAAACATCGCGAGGGAACCTGCATATCTGAGAAGTTATCTGAATTTCAAAGGTATGTAAAGTCTGCCAACCCGCACTAGGCTAGCGTAGTGGACTAAGGCCTAAAAGCTCTCTCAGTTGTAGAGCAGGCCCGTGCTCAGCAGTGGGCAGCATATAATACAGGGCTGGTAGGGTATCGCAGAACAGATACTAGTGATATCAAATAACATTGGTTTTATTTTAGTATGTCGAGTTACTGAGGCGTACGCTGTAGAATGGACTCTAATACTATGAATTTCAGAGTTCACTCCTCACACTGAGCCTGGCGTCCATCGAACTGCGTCAGGAACAACAATACAAATTTCACCATAGCCAAACCATCAAACAGGAACTACTGCGCTCGGCGGCAAAAATAAAAAAACCGGTACTACCTAGACACTACACGAGACCTAGCAAGCACAAACTTTACATAATTATCGATGGCCATTCGTTGCAGACCACACAAATGATTGACTCAATAAAGTTAATAGCACTGAATGTGGACCTTAATGTATGAGCCCAAAGACCTAATATGTGACATATTATAATTACTACTTTTAAAGCCTCTTTCTTGTTACGAAGCTCCATTATTCCACGAGCCCGGGATTACTACCCAAGGTTCGACAATATTATTATTCTGTCCCTCTCGCACTAGTGGGTGTAGTATACCCGTCCCTTTCACATCTGCGTGTGACGTGAAGGACGGGGGCCAAAATAATAGCGACCTGTGGATTCTAGTTTGATGTCCTTGGGACCAAATTTTAAGGTCGAAGTTGTTCATACATTGTATATCGATTGCTCGGGATATGGGTTGGAAAGTGTTATAACAAATATACCCAACGGTCAGATGATTCTGACCTCTAATATGTTTTTGTTTTTTATTGTGGCTAATTGCTGTGAAGTTCAAATATTAGGTGTTTACCTATGAAATTGTGTCTGTATACTAAACGGCAATTTCATAGGTAAAGACCAAATACTTATAACCTGACAAAATGTCGTTGCATTGGGTGACAAAATTATGCAAGTATGTCTTCGGATGGATTAACTATTTGCAACAGGATATATCTGTAGAAAATATTGAGTTGAACTCAAATTATGTAGTTTCTACTAAAACGAAATCGAAATGTTTTCGGATCAGACATTTGTCTCAGTACGAGGCTCAATCCCATAGTCTTACATTTCTCTGCCTTACTTTTCACAGAGACCTTGTTCATTTGTTTGTCCATTTCCATCACAAAAAAATGGAACACAATTTATCATTTTTATAAGCACATTCAAAGCTCAGCGAACCGTTATAACAAACATTTTCATATTGAATTTCCACTTGGCGATCCCGATTTTGGAAACGTCGGGACCCGGGCGTCCCTGAAAGCCGGGACAAATCCCGGGCAACGATGATGGACGGCACAAAACAATTCATCACATTACCTAACGGTAAAACAACTACTTTTATAAAATAAAACACGGGATCGGTTGGCACGTTCGTTGGTTATTTTCAGTTCGTTTTATTACAAACTTCTGAAGGTAAATTCCTAAGTTGCCTTTGTTCGGTTCTGGAGGAACTTTGTGCAGTCTTTTACAGTTAACAGTTTACGGCTAACCGGGAAAGTAAAACGGCTAAAGCGTGCACTTTTACAGAAATAAAAGCCTTAAATGTTTATTAATGTTCTTAAAATTCTAAATGTGTTTTCTTTACTCGTAAATAAGATTTATTGTAACAGCCTATTTTGTAAAGGTATAGCATTGATTTTTGAAGTGCTGTAGGTTTTCAGGTGGCAGTGTTCACTTAAATATATTAACTATGACTTTTGTAGTACATACTTGCTCGTTTAATTATTTCACATTTTCGCTTCGAATACGTATAATTTAAAGAGGTTTTTATCTACTAAATTATATATTGACATAAGTTAAAAGTACACTGCTTCTTCCACGTTCTATGCAATGTAGTGTAGGCACAAACCTTTTCCAAGTATATTGCACAAACGATTTAGCTTACTTATTATGGTTTCTGGCAGCTTGGTAGATGTTCCACGTTAACCTTTAAACCAGGATCAAATCCCGAGCAAATGTTAGAAAACACACACAAACTGTTGCCAAGCCTCTTTTAAAACCTACGCGATAAAAAATACTCTATCGGAAACGAAAATATAATCAAATAGACAAACATCTGGCACAATTAATGTACAATGTTTGTGGGTGTTATATGGCAAAAGTATTCTAGATAATGTAAAGACTGACCAAACTAACAAGGGGCGTACAATGGACAGAGAAAAATATATGCCTTCAGTTGCCGAGCGAATGTAGGACCACGCTGGTTTTTTTAGGGCCTCCTTTGGCTATTCAGGGCAAAAAAATTATAAATGTATCTGTAGTGAGGATCGTATTAAAACACGGTTAATAATTTGAGCTTTATTCGTTTGTATAAAAAAGGATTGAAATAGCTTTTCAAACTAATAACTGCGATATTATAATTTTGTTTCGAGCTCACTGGTTTCGCTTCATTCAAAGCATGAAGTGAGTTTGAATTAATTTAACTCCATTACGAATAATACTTACCGGATCCAGTTTCGCTAAAGACTCACGCCTTTTATCCCCGAAGGTAGGCAGAGGCGCAACTAGTGCACCCACTTTTCACGGTGCGTATTCCGTCCCATGATGTGATAGAGTCGAACCTATAACCATATCGGGCACAAATTCCAAGCCCCGGGCTTATACTGATTAGAAAAACCCAATATCATTTTGCCCGACCCGCGGATCGAACTCGAGACCTCAGCATTGCAGTCGTATCGTAATACAACTAAGCCACCAAGACAATCTAAAGTCGCTAAAGACTTGGAACCCACATTGTGTGATTAGGTAATTATTTTACCGTAAAATGAGGTGAATTTGAAATCATGGGGTACAATGGAACGTAAAATAATCTAGCAGGTCAAATTAACCCTATTTTTACTAAAAATATTAATTACATACAATACATATATGACTGCCTCTTTAGAGTTGTATTGCGTGGACCGTACAACTTCCGCTCTGACATCTCGGGTTCAAATCCTGAGTCGGACAGTGATATTTTGTTGTTCCGCCGAGTATCACCCCGGAGTCTGGAATTGTGGCCGGTAAATGACAAAAAGCTCGCCTCCCTGGTACCATCTATAGGACCTAACATAGCTAGCAAAATGTGGGTGTTATATACGTCTGTCTACCCCTGTTTAAAAAAAGGCGTGATACTATGTATTTGTGGTTGTACATACATATATTTATTTCAATTAACTACAATATTTCCGAATAATACACGCTAACGAGCATATTAGAAATCCTAAGATCAACAAACACCATAATGTAACATAGCTTACCAATTACTATGATTTAAAAGCATTTCAGAAAACACAATTAATAGGCTAGTTATTACACATTCCAACAATCGCAACAAAATTCCTCATTACCTTACAGGTAGCCTACACAATACCCCATGGTAGCCCTGGGCGTTCACCATAACAGCCACTTGCTCCTTGTTGAATAAAAGCCTTACAAGTCTATCCTTTGAGAGGCGACACAAACTAAGTACAGATAAATAAAGGCTATTCCCGTTCCGCTGCGATTAAACGGGTATTTCCAGTGACAATTTAAATCGTTACCACGCCTCAATGTAAATGAAGCATCGTGACGGCATTAGTATCGGAAATGTTGGATTTCTCCTCTCAATATCCATGGTTCTGAAGTTATAATTTTGTAGCCAACTTCAACGGTTGAGTTTTGAATCGGATTTTGAATGTTGTCATACGATTGTGCAAGTGAAGTTTGTTGCTCATCACACTCTTAACTTTCCAAATAACAACATGGATTGTTAATATGCTCGCGAATTTTGATGTTTCGTGTATGTTTGAAGTGGAATTCGCCGTCATTTCTCAATAATGTAACTATCTCAATATAATTTAGAAATCAATTTGTCATTTAAAAATGGCACAATTTGTTCTTATTACTCTTTATACTTAGCTCAGTAAAGAATTAATTAATTTATAACGCACTGCTACTAACATAGCTTAAGTATTCATGTGTACCTACTAACAATTTGAGTCATAGTTACTTGAAAATAAATGAATAATAATAATAACTGTTAATAAAGCCTTTTAAAAATGACGTCCTATATCCGTACCCTAACCCAATTAATTAAACAGTTAAATTTTTCAAGGAAAATATAATGGGAAATTATATAGCTCCTGTTACCGGATCGACATAAAATTGATAGAAAAGGAGAAAAGCGTCAAATGAAGCGTTAACAACTCGGGCTTCTTTGTTTTAATCAACATTCCTTGAGTATTTTCTTAGGGCTTTTCCAATTAACTGGGCCCTTGCGGCGTTGGTATTTACAGGGTGGATTCGAACAAGTTTCCTGCAAGTTTCGATCAACTTACGACTTACGTTTTCACCGTTTTAAAAGTCATTTGGAGTTTACGATCGTTTGTACTTGACTATAATTTTTTTTATAAAATTTCGCTTGGCATAGGGTAGCGTTTATTTTATGGTGTAATGCATTAAAACTAATAAATTATTATTCAGTGAAACCCCGCGTGAAAGTATTTATACGAATTTATTAAATACTCTTTTGAAATTTGTGTATTTTGCCATGTATGCATTTTTTTTTTTCATAATAATAAAAAGAAATATACCGGCGCAGCAGTGACTCCTCTGTACCTGATGGTAAGTCAAATGGGCTTCAGATAGTGTCGACGGAGAACGAATGGTTACCCCTTGCCAGTTGACACAATTATGCCGGCCTGTTTAAACCGCATATACACAGGCTGATCCCGGATCACACAATTGCGTGGGCCATTGGGTTTTATACCTTGTGTACAGGTTTTATACCTCGCTATCTGGGTGGATACATATCCTCATAACAGCCTGTGTGAACCCTGTTACAGCAAATCATAATAAGGTGTGTGTCTTTACCTAAGAAATTACGTTTAGTATACAAAAAGTTAATATTTTTTTTATAAATAGTTTTTATTTCTTGCAATCAAAATATGCACCCAAGTTATCGATGCATCTCTGCCAGCGCACAGTGGTAATTTTTCAATGCCCTTCTTGAAGAAGTCATGTGTACGGGCACCTACAAACTGTTCAAAGGCATTTTGTACTGTCTCTCGGGTATTACGACAAACCCTAAAACAGACGGTCTCTAAGCTACAAGAGTTAGGGTTGGAAGTTTTGCGCGATCCACTGTACTCACCAGATTTTGCGCCGACAGACTTCTATTTTTTCCAAAATTTAGACAACATGTTGGGAGGGAAAAAATTGAATACCCGAGAGGCAGTACAAAGTGCCTTTGAAGAGTTTATTGGCTCCCGTACGCCTGACTTCTTCAAGGAGGGCATGGTAAAATTACCACTCACTGGCAGAGATGCATCGATAGCATGGGTGCATATTTTGCTTGATAGAAATAAAAACTATTTATAAAAAATGACTAACTTTCTGTTTACTAAACGGCAACTTCATATGTAAAGACCTAATATTAATTTCTCATCGCAATTCGAATGGAACTTGTAAAGTAGTACTTAAACATACCGTTTAATCCATCTTGCGCAAGAAGCTTCGATTACTGACACAAGCTTTCCTTCTAAGTTTTCTATGGGGAAATAAGTACGACAGTATGAATCAGGCACGAGGCTTAAATTGAAATTTATAATGAAGCTAAATTGAGCTACCCACTTAATAATTATTCTTTGTAGTATTTTTTCGTAGTATAATTTTAATTCTTCAAAAATAAACTACGCATGCTCACGCCTATTATCCCCGAAGGGGTAGGCAGAGGCGCAACTAGTGCACCCACTTTTCGCCAAGCGTATTCCGTCCCATGATGTGATAGGGGGCGAGCCTATCGCCATATCGGGCACAAATTCCAGACTCCGGGCTGATACTGAATAGAAAAATCCAATATCACTTTGCCCGACCCGGGAATCGAACCCGAGACCTCAGCCTTGCAGTCGTACCGTAATACAACTATGCCACCGAGGCAGTCTCAAAAATAAACTACTTACTATAATATTCATATAATTATTATATTGAAATCGATTGCTGTTCTTTTGCTGTTCGACCGATTTGAATATATTTTTTTGTTTTGTTAGCGTAACCGTTCTTGTGTTACTAAACACATGAGCGGTTTAAAAATATATTGTTGTTCGTGTTTTATGTGCTGCCATTCCGTTCATACAATAAAACTTTGTCAACTTACTGCTTGCATTTGCGAGTAGGTAAATTATAAGCATAGTACAATGAACTTACAGTAGATGCCACGCGTATCGACCACACTAATCTCCGAAACCACCTAACCGATTTCAAATAAATTTTGCGCTTAATTGAATTTGTAAAGGACTGACGTCTGACATATTGGTAAAATCTAGGCCGAAAACGTTTTGTAGCATGTGTAAAATGATTTTCCGCAAATCTCATCCATGAATGAAACAAGGACAGGATGAATCGAATTATATACCAATGTATTAACATTAAGTTGTACCTTATACTGCCATAATATTATTATTGTTCTAACAATAAATGTTAATCTTACTTTAGCTCTTATGGCACATTATTATTTCAAAATATTATTTTCTTCTATCTAATACTGGTGGTAGGTCTCTCATATCTAACAGTCTGTCTGGGTGGGTACCACCGCAATGTCTATTTCTACCGCCAAGCAGCAGTATGCATACACTGTTGTGTTTCGGTTTGAAGGACATTGTAGCCAGTGTAACTACTGGACATAATGAGACTTATGTCATATATACATCTTATGTCTCAGGATGACGAGCGCAGTGGAATGCCACACAGTACTTTGTAATTCAAGTTGCTGGATGGTGTTGCTACTGTTTATGGGTGGTCGTATCGCTTACCATCAGGCGAACGGCATGCTCGTCTCGTCATTCCATGCAATAAAAAAAAAATGTTTTTATGCAGTGAGAATGGTGAACCGATGCGAGAGACGCCTGGTGGCCTGCGCGCTGCTGGCTGTGACGGCGGTGGTGGCCGCCGCGTCCTACGACCGCGAGAGACTTGAGATCGCCAAGCAGATCCTGGAAGAGGTGCCGTTAACTGACGGGTAGGTCAACAATTACTAGTAAAAGTAATATATTATTTAAATATCCATATTAGAGTACCTAACATAGAACCCCCTCAAACCTAGATTTAATAAAATTATGTAAAAAAATCTTAAGTATAGCAATTTAAATACGCGCAATAAAATACGAACTCAGTTTTACCATATACCGTTTTGCAAATTCATTTTTAAAAACTCCCAGTAGGTAATTTGCGCTCAAATTTTAAGTAATTATCCTCGAGAATAACATAAAAATGGCAAAAAAATATTTAGAGTAAAGGAAATTATAACTACAATTTAGTGTATAAATATTTGTTTCGTCAGGCACAATGACCTTCCGTGGAACATCAGGAAATTCCTGAGGAATCAGATCAATGAATTCGAGCTGGATACCGACCTGACTCTGGTGGAACCTTGGTCTATCTCCAAGTATTCGCATACCGATCTACCAAGGCTGAGAGAAGGCATGGTTGGAGCTCAGGTCAGTGACATTATAAATATTATTCCATTATTGGTGTATAATATTTTGTTTTAGGGTTAATCGTGAACATAGAACTGATAGTTATAAATTAATAGAAATTTAAAACATTGTGGATTATTAAGTGGATCGTTAATCAATTAAAGCTATTGTATTACTAAAATCAACATTTCTGAATAGAAACAATGCTAAAGCTAAATATATCTCAATTATATTTCCCAGAACAATTAGTAAGTAATCGGTCTAGTAATTATTACATTACAACACTAATAAAAATTGCCAATACGCGAACTATTCTAATCAAAATATGCTTAATTACATCTGCGACTGTAAAATCAATACTCATATGAATGCGGTTGAGTGTCAGAGAGTTATTGTAACTACACGGCGCGGCGGGAGAGCTCACCAAAATCAACGTCGGCTAACGAGATGTGTGAAACTCGTAAATACTTGAATTTTGTACACAGTTTTTGTGATGAGGTAACAAAATGCATTCATTAAATTGTGATTTTTTTTATTATTTTATAGGTGCTATGGGGCCGACATATTTTTAATATTGTGGTTCTATCGGCAAATAATCTGGTTAAGATCTCTAAGGTGTTTGGATTAAGTTCGTGCTCTATTCTAAAATACTATCCCGAGAAATGTAGTTTATATTTCCCGATATATACTTGGGTATTGATTTGATCTTAAAGCAAAAGAAGATCACAGTAAATTCAAACTTAATTCGCATGCTTTTCTTACAATAACATCTAGTTTTACAGCTCAATTATCACATCCTGGGGTACTCGATTAAGCTTCGCGTACTTTGTTAAATAGCATAAATTTTGAACATTTGCTTCACAAACGGAGCACTTCAATTCTACAGCACCCCTTAATCTATGACACGGGGTGGGTTTAGTTCATTTCGCGAAAAGGGGATTACATCTAATGCTCTTCCTGATAGGGGATTAAGAGCTATTTGTATACACAAACCGAGCTGGTACACGAAATTACACGGCGACTCTCTAAATTCATTGGCATTATTTTTAAATTGTGTTTTGATTACCCAGGCGGCTGAGCGTGGAAAAGGTAACTCAGTTAGTGGTACATTGTCTCGGTTGTGATCGAGTATAACTTTCTATAACTGAATAATGGCCTCACCTGCTCTACAACAGCAATGCTACCAACAATTTCAAATTACGTAGCACTGAAATTTTATTATTATAAGTATGAATATCTTATTTCTAATTATGCTCAGTGACTGAACTAGCTACAAAGTGTAATTTGTTACTCAGGTTCACTTCGTGGTGGCCTTAAATAGATAATGTTGGTACTTCTGTTTGACTCTCGCGTACGAGGCCTATTAGTCTACAATTGTATGAGGGGTGGCTGTTATGTATTATAATTTTCATAGCCCCATTTTCCTCGTCCCACGATGAATAAATACAGGGGCCAGTAAAAATATTATACAGACATAAAAAACTAAATTATCTCCCAAACCTCAGGCTTACCGACGCTTGTAAACCCTTTAAAAACTCCCCCGACATGAATGTACCCCTGCGAATTATTCTCTTGTTGGCAGCAAAAATATTTATGGCGGACATAAATTCAAATTAACCCCCGCAGTCCGCGAGGGGGATGAATCGTGCGAAAACACTGATTCAGGGATGAAACTGAGTATTTGCTGTTCACTTAATCCGCATTTGTATAGGTTGTTTGGTATTTTTGCCCCCAATTGCGTTGTGGGATGTGCTGTTTGCCCGTCGAGCTTGGTTTGAGGTAAATAGTAAACATCGTTCTGAACGGGGGTATTAATTGAATGAAACCGAAGAGTTTACTGATTCAACTTTTATTTTGTAATCGAACGTAATCGAATATTTTAATTAAAAATGTTGGTATCCAATTTATTTTTAAGGTTAAAGAAATTTTTATTCTCAAAAAGACGAAGAATGTCACTTACATGAGAACAAGATAACAAAAATAAGTGATAATTCAAAATACAGTGGTCGCCGTGCACTCACTTAACAAAGTAATTTGTATTAGTAACTGTTCAAACGAGCAGTTTTTTTTTTTATGAAATAAAACTTGACTGCTTCACAATTCAGGGAAAAAGTAATTGGTTTTCAGTTATATAGCTTGATAGCCGAGATTTAAAAATGTTAAGTGAGCTTACATTTTTTATGTCTGATGGTATTTTAAATTTATTTTTAAACTGTCAATGGTATTTGCAATGTAGCCCCTGAGGGTTACTACCCCTATATACAAATAATAGGTAGAACCGTAGGTAGCACCACGCGTGCTCTTTATAAACGTAAGAAAAATCGAGATTAATCATACACTATTACCTACCTGGGAGCCACATTAAATGCAATTATTAAAAGTCACGTCATTTGGGCTGCGAACACATCATCGATTGGGTACTATTTCGAGGACGAAGAAAAGTAACTTAAATACCAATCCATCTATCTATCTTCTGGAAATGTAGTAAATAGATTAAATCACCCTACCTTTGCACTTAAAACGCAACCAGACTTAGCTTCACCTGGTTAGAGAGTTTAAATATAGTTCTGGTGAGACTGGTTGTGATAGCATCGCATTTCAAATTAGAGCAGCGCATAGCCTTTATAATATTTCAACATTAGCACCGTTGGTTGAACATTTTCATAATAAAACCATCTCATTATTTTCCAACAATTTATCAAGACTTTCTTTTATTTTCGTTTCTTCAAATATATTGCCGTAACGCTAAGGTGGCTATGCTAAGAACGAAATCTCTTTATAATATTAGTATAGATTAATATAAAATGGCTTATAACTAACTTCCGAAGAGATTTAACGTATTCATTCACTATAATAAAGCTTTAATATTCCCAAATAACTTTAAAAATTACCTTTTTTTCACGCCTAACGCGACATACTTAGTAAGTGTAATGCATTTCTAATGAAACGTCGATCAGCAAGAATCATTATGTTTCCATAATTGGCACAACTTTGTTCCTTGCTAATAACTTTTTCACATCTCGCTAAAAGACCCAATTTTATAAGTAGGAAAGTTACGACACGTGTGTCGCAAAATTGTTTCACAGCTTAAAGCTTAAGTACCAAGTCGAAGCTGTAAAGAAAAAGTTGGATGAAACCTTTTTAATATAAAATGGTACCTCAAAATTATTCTATATTTTTTTACCTAAATAACTAAACTATGTGGGAAAATTTGCAAAAATGTTTCATTGTTTGTTAGAAATAAACACCGAAATATCTGAATGGATTTAAAAGGAATTTTGTAAACGGATATATTAAGTCTTGGATTAACATATAGATTACTTTTTATCCTGGAAATGCACAAAAAGGCTTTTATTCTAGTAGAAATATTTTACAAGGGCTGAGTACCGACCAACACCTAGAATAAAAAAAATGTAACAGATTTACTAAGAATTTTCGATATTCGTTTGATGCGATGTTCGACACAGCCACCCAAGCCCTGCGCTCCGTATTTGCTGCAGAATTATTACTCTGCTGGCGGATTCTTTTTAATCATTTTCGTGTGAAAGGGGCTCTCAGGTAGCACGTAACGCTCTCAAGTTATATAGCTACGATCTTTGCTATAGAAGCCATTGATTACAAAATGTGTGAGCTTGGATGCGCACTTGGATATTCCAACAATAAGTTATATTGAGGCATTACTACTTTTACTTATGATATTGTCTGCTACTGAGAGGGATTAGGCATTGGCCTCATATACCTACGAAATTCTTATTTAATTATTTAGGACAGCCAGTAGTTGTTACAATCATGCTTACACAAAATAAAATAAAAATTATATTATTATATACGAGCTTTTGCCCGCGGCTCCGCCCGCGTGAATGAGTTTTCCCGGGATAAAAGTCCCGCTTTATATTTTCCCGGGATAAAAAGTAGCCTATGTGTTAATCCAAGACATAATCTACCCGTGTGCCAAATTTCATCAAAATCCGTTCAGTAGTTTTTGCGTGAAAGAGTAACAAACATATGGATGTTTGTTACTATTTCACATCTATACTTTCTACATCTATACATCCAGACATCCATACTTACAAACTTTCGCGTTTATAATATTAGTAGGATTAGTAGGATAAGAGTAACACCTTCTCAAGGCAGTCACAACATGCACTATTTGTGATAAAAAAAGAATATTTGCAAAATAAAACACATACTTATCGCAATTAAAACAAACACAAGTACCTAATACTAATTAAACAGATTCAAAACAAATGTATAAATTCTAAATGTTAAAATAAAAATGTTTCACTAACTAAAAACGCTAAGCAAGTTCGACAAAAAAAATACATAATTTTAAGAATATAACATAAAACAAAAAAAATATAAATAATAAAAATATCAATTGTAGTTGTAAATATGGACTATGAGTAAGACTGGTTGGTTGGGGACAATCAATTTCATTTTTGACAATTTTAAATAACAAATTAATGTCCAATAAGTTCCGTCTAACTGTGAGACTATCCATTCTATAGAAATGAAGTTTGGATTCGTACGTTTTCAAACTGTTACCCAACTTATCACAATAAATAAGATGTCGAAGGAATCTTTTTTGAATTCTCTCTATCCGTAACTGATGAGTTTTATATTTAAGTGACCAGACTGAGCAGCAATACTCCAGAACGCTTCTAACGTAAGCATTGTACACACTATTTTTTGTAGCAGGATTGCTAAAAACCTTACTATTCCTTATAGCAAAGCCTAGGGTTTTTGACGCTTTAGAGATAATTTGTACAATATGTGATACGAATGTCAATTTTGTGTCAAAGTAAATTCCCAGGTCCTTGATTTGATCCACCTCTTTGAGTATAATTCCGTTGATGTTATAATTGGTAGCTGGAATCGACCTATTCCTTGTAAATTTTATGTGGTAACATTTACCAGTATTCAATGCCATATTATTATTTTGATACCACCCATACAATTGATTAATATCTTGCTGAACAAGTATACTATCAGAATGACTTTCAATTACTCGGGCTAATTTTAAGTCATCGGCATATAAGAAAACTTGACTATGTTTTATATCGGCGGTAATTATGTCGTTTATAAATACGTTGAAGAGCCAAGGTCCCATGTGAGATCCTTGAGGAACTCCGGACGTTGAAATATATGAGTCAGATTCAAATCCTTTTACAACAACATATTGCGATCGTTCATGCAAATAAGAAGTGAACCAATTCAAGAGCGGACCACAAATTCCATATTTAGCGAGTTTTTGCACTAAAGTTTTATGACAAACTCTATCGAAAGCTTTTGATAAGTCTGTGTAAATAGCGTCGACTTGTAAACCGCTATCGACAGCTTCTGCAAGTATGTTGTGATAGACTACCAGGTTCGTGTTAGTAGATCTGCCCGCAACGAACCCGTGTTGGTTGTCTGTAAGAAAATGTTTAGCATAAAATTGCAAATGCGAGTAAATAACTGCTTCAAGTACTTTTGCAAAAATGGAAAGAATAGAGATAGGTCTATAATTAGAAATTATATCAACTTTGCCATCCTTGTTTATAGGAACAATCTTTGCCATCTTCCAATTTCTAGGGAACTGTCCAGAACTTAGAGATTTATTGAATATTTGTGTTAAAGGAAAGCTTAATTGACGTGCGCAATTAGACGCAAACACGGTGGGAATACCGTTCGGTCCGGTACCTTTGCATAAGTCAAGTCTGTTTAGGTGGTTCCAAACTGTGTCATAAGATAGCTGTAAATTATCCAATGTGTTGGTGCTGATGATGGTGTTATAGCTAGGTGGGGTTTTAAGAGTGTTCGAGTACATTGAAGAAAAGTGGGATGCAAAAAGATTACATATATCCGTTCTATTAGAGGCAATGCTATTATTTAATGACATTTTGCTGGATAATCAACAGCCTTACTTCGTTTATTTTTAGTAAATGCCCAGAAGTATTTAGGATTTTTCCTAATGCAACTTTCCGTAAAGAGGATATAATTTTTGTAACATGAACGTGATAAAGAACTGCATCTGTTACTTAATATTTGTAGTGAAATTTCAACCAATGGATTCTTAAATATTTTATATCTCTTTAACATTTTCATCTTTTCCTTTGTTAACTCTACTAAACCATGGCGGATATTTGTTCTTATGCAGAATTCTTAGGTATGGTCTGACCGCGAGTGCTGTACCGCGCCAAAATTGTGAACCAAATACGCTACGATATAATAATACTATACGAAACAACAATACCAGCCCTGTATGTCCCAATGCTGAGCACGGGCCTCCTCTACTACTGAGAAGGTTTAGGCCTTAGTCCACCACGCTGGCCTAGTGCGGGTTGGCGGACTTCACATACCTTCAAAATTCTTATAGAGAACTTCTCAGGTATGCACGTGTCCTCACAATGTTTTCCTTCACCGTTTAAGCGAGGGATAATTCACAAAGAATACACACATAACTACAGAAAAGTCAGAGGTGCGTGCCCTTGGGTTTTGAACCTGCACATATTCGTCTCGGCAGTTCGTCCACTCCCAACTAGGCTATCGCCGCTTTATTAGTAGATCAGTAAATAAGTTGTACAAAATAAACAAGTTGTGTTGAAATATCGAAGTTTTCTGGCAGATGCTCTTTCAGTTCTTTAAATTTTTATTGCTCGCACATAAAAATAGACAAATATAGATCCACCGGGACTCTTGTACGGTAGTATATTTATTCCACATTCGCTAAAAGATTGAATTCGGGTGTAAGGATTCCAACAAAAGGAATCTATTCCTGGCACAAGTTATTACAAGAGACGTCAGAGGTTCCGATAGCGTTTGAAACGTCTCGTCGAATACTGCAATGTTATAATGTGTTACCGATATATTGTTTCTCTCATACGGCAAGGAGGAATTTTGGTTTTCCCCTGGCGTGGCAGAGTATTAACAACGACTAGGTTGTATAAAAAAATCTATAAAGAACTGTGTACTTCAACTGAAACTAGTGTGTTTAAATTATAACGGATAGTCACATCACCGAGGAACGCGGCTCATGAAAACGCGGGCCGAAATTGTCTACTGTATTATTCATTTGAATACCATAAAAATAAAAGAGATATTTTTTATTATTTTAAAATTTCAATGGGTACAATGTACTCCTCGAAAACAATATTAAAGTTATAAACTATTTCCATTATTGGTAACCCTACATAAATCGCAAAAGTCGTAAACGAAGTAAATGGTTTAAATAAAAGCAAAATTGAAACAATTTCCGTCCCAGTGATTAAGTAATATTAATTATGAAATGAACTTAAACATAAATTTACAAGTTCCAACGCGTTAGGTCATTTAATCGGTTTTCGATTTATTAATTTGTTTCGGTGCCAACCCTAGGCCAATTGTATATACAGGACAGATCCTGTCGGGTTGTAACTTTCCGATTTTATTACAGTATTATAAAGTATAGAGTTTATCAGCTCTGACTGTCTTTGACCCATCTTTGTAATTCAATTAAATGTCTTTAGAAAGTAAAAATCAATATATACATAATCATGGCCACTCAAATCATTTGCAAGGAGAAAGTGACAAAATATTAGGTACTTAATCATTTAAAACATAGTCTCTTAAAACCTTCACACTGGTTACAAACCTTAAACGATAAAACGCAGTAGATAAAAGAAATAAATCAAAATTGAAATTGAAAATTGCGTGGGTGCCGCAAAGGATGTACTAATCGATATGGCCGACATAAACTTTATTATAGAGCTATTAATATTTACAATGGCTGATATTACATATGTCATTTGCGTGCAAGCCACAATATTTAAACTCGCCATTTATACGAAGGCTTTGCGTTCAAGGCTTATTCTCGTGATATTATTCAAATATGATACAGTTTGATTACTTTTTTGTATTCAACAAACAAGTTTACGCGCGTCACCGTTTTTATATATAAACAGAATCTTAGGGGCACATAAATGCTGGCAATTTTAAGAGCTACTATACTAATAAGCTAATACTAGCTTACGCTTGCACCATTCAGTCTACACTTCACGTGCAAAAAGTAGCTTAATAATATTATAATCTAAAACATGGGCCATTTTTATTAAAAACAACATAATTTCTTCAGCATTATAAATTTTGCGGTTTATGTTTATGTAAATACAAAATACCACCATACACATTTATAACAATACGACATTGAAAAGTAAGTTAGTTGAGTAAAGCCTTCCCCTGTAACAAGGATTGTCTTGCATAACCTACGTGCCTAAGGGTGGTATTAATAAATCAATCTCACGTTTAAGTAAAATCTCAAGTAGACATTTTACTGGTGGTAGTTCTCTCATATACAGCCCGTCTGGGTGGGTACCACCGCAATGTCAGCAGTGTGCATGCACTGTTGTGTTTCGGTTTGAAGGGCATTGCAGCCTGTGTAACTACTGAACATAATGAGACTTAACATCTTATGTCTCAGGATGACGAGCACAGTAGAATGCTACACAGTACTTTGTAACTCAAGGTGCTGAATAGTTTTGGTATCGTTTATAGGTGGTCGTTTCGCTTACCATCAGGCGAACGGCAAGCTCGTCTCGTCATTCAACGCAAAAAATAAAATAAAAAAAATGTATTACATTATTTAGCTACGGACTGTTTCTCAGTGCTTACGGCTTGACAGCCGTCGCAGTATGAAGGCTCAGGGCGGTATTAATAAATTTATTTCACGTTATAGTAAAATCTCAAGCAGACAGTTAATCTATTGAACTATTTAATAAACCAAGCTTAAGCTGTCATCTAAGAGCTCGTTCTCAGCTAAGTAAGCGCTGTGACTAAAATAAAACTAAGCTGTCATAATCCGTCACATATTGTCACTTAAGATGTGACTTGAGCTGCAAGCTTTGCAAGCGTCTCTACTGATATCGCAGTTCAGAGCGAAACTGAGTAGCATCTATTAATACGAGCCTAAGTCTTATTACTTAGAGATCAGACGGCGGCGCGGCAGAGGATTATCCTTCGATCCCTATCAGCAAACTGAGGGTTGTTTGCTATTTATATATTAATAGTAAAGTTTATAATTTGCCAGACGTGTTCCCACATCGTGGACTCCTTCAAGCGGATTGGGAAAAAGCAATTAGGTAGGCTGGCATAACTGTGCCGCCGTCCGGGTGTATTTATCTGATGCCGGTCGAGCTGTTTTTAAAAGCTTTTATTTAACTTGCAATATATGTATGTATGTTTGTGTGTAACTATGTTTGTGCGGGTGGAATCTTGCACGTCGATTTTGAAGTAGTTACTCTCAACTGATTGTGTTGAAATTTTGCATACACGTTCAGTTTGGGTGACAATGCATTGTTAGCTAAGTGACGTCATTCTGAATCTAATATGGCAGACAGATGAAGATAATGGATTAGTTATATTTTGTGCACGTCCATAATATGGGTATCAAATGAAAGGGTTTGCTGAGAAGAATACAAAAAATAAAATAACCTCTATTAATCCATTATGGCGGACAACCCATGATAGCGGACTAGTTATATTTTACGCACTCCTATAATATGGGTATCAAATGAAAGGGCTTGCTAAGAAAAACTCGAAAAATAACTAAAAAGTAAAAAATAATTTAAGAGTATTTTTTTTTTAAATACAAGCTTTTATTTAACTGCTCTAAGAAGAAAAATAAATAATTTTAAATTGAATGAAACTTTGTTTAATACTATGTAGAGGTAAAAGCTTCTCGCGAGATTTACTTGTGTAGATAATACAATAATTATATAACTTGATCCTAACAAAAGTAAATGTCGCGACAAGCTCTTATCTCTACATAGTATTGACTCGTCAACGCCCGCGGCGGACACCGGCGTCCGGGTATAATATAGGGCAACCACGTATATATCTATATATAAGCGAGCGTTGACGGGTTAAACAAAGTTTGATTCACTTCAGTTATTTTTTTTCTTTTTAGAGCAATTAAATAAAAACTGGTTAAAAAAAATCACTAGGCTAGACTCTACACTTTTAGGCTTCACTTCACTTATCATCTGCAGTGAGGCTACTACGCCGCCCAAAATAAAATAAAAACATAACTCCCTGTGATTTATATGCGTATACAATATTATAGGATCTGTAGCTATATCACATCATGGGACAGTACACACATAGTTGCACCTCTGCCTACCCCTATGGGACTAAAGACGTGGTGTATATTGTTAGGAGCTGTAGCTTGGAAAGTCCCTGTATTCAATTTCCTGGTTGGGTAACAGTGCTTGCACGAGCTGTTTGGATAAATATACGGTCTTCGCATATAGCATGTAAGGTTATAAAATATATGACCTTATTTTTATGGGATTTTAGCATCTAGGTATTTTTGCCTTCTTAAGCCAGTTTTGAAGTATCAAGGGAAACGGATCATACTTACAGGTCATATCCACACGTAATGACCAATAAAATAGGTCAAACAAGTAGCTAGCACAAGGATACCCACACGTGGGGCGCCTTTTTACGATTTTTTTGAGGCTTACTCTGTTATTTGTCATTATATTGCGTATATTTTTATTAGTTACATTCAAGCATGAACTGCCGTGTATTTAAATAGGTCCCTCAACTAAAAATAAACACTGTATAAGAGACCTACCAACATACTTTCACAGACATCTAATCAAACTAAAAGTCTTACAAAGATATGAAACGAAACCAAAACCAGCCACAGCGGGACGCGGACATACTCGTCGCATTTACATACTGACCGCACGACTGGCTTACAGAATCATTCCGGACGTTACAAAAAGACCTTTGGAGCCTCTTTTGGGATTTATTTAAGCTCCCGAGACGTTTAGAATACATTTGAGTATATACTGGCTCTGTAACAATTTTACCGCAGTCAAATTCTTTTTATTTTGTTTAAAAGAAAAAAGGTTTTGTTCAAAACTTTGAGTACGTAATACAACTTCAAATAAGCTGTTTTACTTGTCTAGGATTAGTTTAAATAAACAATAATAATAAAAAAGGAATACAACGTTCTAATCAATGCATATTTAATGACTATAATAAGTCCTAGGATAATATTAGAGAAAAAAAACCGTTTAAATGGCGGTTCAAATTTGAACGCGATAATTTCTAACTACTATACCGATACATAAAATTCTGTCACTAATAAGACTACATTTTCTGTATACTAACCTGGGAACGCTTTCACGCGGGCGACGCTGCAGGCAGAAACTATTCGTTATCAGCTATCAACAAAATTTAAAAAGTAACTATATTACAGAACTGTGTTTCCATTTCGAAAAACGAACCTATATAAATCCATTCGTTTTTAGAAATCTCAATACAGACCGAATAGAATTTTGGAGATTAAAAGGGGCACACGTTGCAACGGGCAAAATGCTTTTAAGACTAATACATTTGAATAGGAGTGACGTTGAAAATACGGTCGGGAAACGCACACAAGATTTTCCGAACCGAAAAGTCGATTAACCGCGCCGGGTTTCAACCCGTATGACACTGAGCCGACTCGACGTGAGAGTGTTCAGTTACAAACCGATTAAGAGGATAGCCGCGTGTACACGGGGCCTGACAAGCCTGCGAACCAAGTTTTACTTTTACTTAGTATAAGTGTTACTTGCAACTACAAAAAATAGCATACGTTTTACTAGTTTTATCTCAGAGCTAATTATTATTCTTAGAGTTTTATGCTGAGTCTAGAAAATACTGACTATAATGAAATGTTACAATACTTTTCGAATCAATTTCTATCCCCATTGGCTGGTTTATACGGGGACGAATCTAACATGGAAACGTATATAAATTCCAAGCATTTTTTTAATTGCCTATCCTGGGATCAGAACCACATACTAGATAAAGTATATTTTCACACAGCTCCTGAATCCATCACAGATTTTATAAGAGTCGTATAACACTCCTAAGTTTCGTCAGACGGACACACTTAATACTACACGCCGCGAAAAGTTTTGTTTTATGAGGGACTAACTTATTGACCCTTTCAGGGGAGGCAATTTGGCAATGTTCGTGAATAGTTAACTATTATGGTGACCTAGATAGTTAGTTCGCAAATCTTAAGTTTGATTTTGGAGGAAAAAGGCTTAAGAGCTGGTTAAATTTGGTACTAGATTTTCATATTTTCAGAAAGCCCAAAGTGAGGGTTAATAATTAATTATGTATAAAATTTACGGATACCTAAGAGACACAAATATCGCTAACAAAACAGAAATTATAAAATTACCGACGGTTAATTTATGATTATGACCGAAAATTCAACAAAAAAGAATAAATTGCAGTTTTCTCAAACTATAAAATGTTAGTTATTTAGTTCTCCCTCTACGCCGACGATATTTTTATTGCACTACCAGAGAAGAACAGTATTTAAATTTTAAATACAAAATGTAAGCCGTTACCCTGAATTAAGCCACGAAATAAATTTTGTTTTTACGCTCGCTTCTGAACATAGCAAACACTGGCTTAAATTCCTTCATACTCCGAAATATCTCCTTATATGTGTTCTCTGAGATTTATTATATTGGCGTCTTTAATAACCTTAATAGGTAAATAAAAAAAAACATGTAAATAAGTAAGGTTGCAGGAACACTCTGGCTGCAGGACGATTTGACAGGTCCACCTGAATATCTTTTTGTAAGGCCTATGTTCAGCAATAGACTTCATTTGGATGATGACGATAATGATGTTAACGTTGGAACAAGGATTATAAAACGTGCAGTGTTCAACTACAAGTCAACGCCTTAACGCGTTAAGGTGTAGACAAAGACGCTATACGCGCTTCCACATTTCCTCTAGCTCATACCCGTCCTGTGATGTGTTGAACTCCACGCAAAAAATGTTTTAATCCCACCAAGTCATTCTTTTTTGCATCAACAAAAAACCCTGTTAACACATCGTGGCGTCAGGCTATGCTCTCATCAAATCTCACAAAAAAAAATGTGCTTCGGGGTCGAACTTAACATAATCTCACAATACAAATTACTATACTGCCTAATAACATCTGGCAAAACTGCTAACAAGTCCAATCCTATGAATACACAGCCAAAATACTGAACATTAGAGCAAACAACAAACGGTGCAAAAACCCGCACCGCTCATGAAACTCATCAATCGAAATAACCTGACACGAGACAACATAGCAACTTGGGCAGCAGTACGACAACTACTACTTTTTACAACTAGGCTTCTGTGAGTGATTATCTAAAAAACTGGTCTCGAAACAACACACAGCAATTTGCAAAGCAATTATGCCACTAGTAGTAGCTTTACTGGGACTTTGGGCGCTGTTGCAATCACTAAGTTAGAATTTACAAGCGACAGTGTACAATATTCCTGTGACGAGGTCAGTGTGACATATAGTGTAATACTTTGATCCGTGGGGTTTTCTTAACCTTCAGAGCTGCATTTGTATTAAAAATATTCCACTTTTCAGCAAAGTCGTTTAGGACACTGCCCTTCCCTTATAGTAGAATGCAGTGCTTAATATTTTCTGCATAAGTTGTGTAACTTAAGTGCCTTGTGGGCTTAGAATATGAAAAAAAAACACGACACGTGACTGACATATTGGTCTCTCGATCAATCACAAACAACAAAATTAAATGACATGGTCTTACGAGTTGCGTCTTTTTGCCACATTCTAAGCCCACTGAGCTGGAATATCGACGTCGCGTCGTCTGGAACCTTTGTTTAATATACCAAAGAAGGGTAAATTAAATAGTGTAGTAGTAAGGTAAATAGTGCATCAAAGTTAAAATCACAAGCGAACACCGTAATTGAAGAGTAACCTAACACTTTGCTCCAGATTAGACGGCGAACAAAACCGGGGCTCACTATTAGTTATAAACAAGACGACATCGGTTAGTGCAGTTTCTTGGAACACAAGACCTAATTGACATTTTGTTGGCACTTTGATAATATGAAAATTTTACAGAAAATAATAAGTCAGTCTCGGTGGCGTAGATACGCGGTACGACTTTCAGTCTGAGGTCTTGGGTTCGTATCGTGAGTCAGGTGGAATGATTGCCCTATATGACAATAGGCTTAACCCTTATCACATCATGAGACGGAATACACAACGTACAGTGGTAGCACTAGTCACGCTCCTGCCTACCCCTTCGGAGATCAAGGTCGTGAATGTGGGGTGTAACAGAAATAATGAAAGTAGATGCATTATAATCGATTATAATATTTTATTTAATACGAACTGTATATACTACTAGTACGTCAACAATAGAGAACAATACAGACAGACCTAGAATACGCTGTGAATTATTTTCACATAGGCTAGGATATCGTTCCTTTTTTCTTCACGGAATGGCAGTGAATTCACTGCGCCTGATCGAAATTGCAAGAGAATCCAAGTAAACGACTTCACCTGGTCGCCACTATTATGCCGGCTGCCCACTCTTAATATTATTATATTATAGCTATTATGCTTAACAATCACTATTTTTGCGTAGACTTTCCTCTAGTATTACAATATTATAATGTTACCTGTAGCAAGAAATCGAACAAAGTGCAATTAAATTGTATGACGATGCAACTGACGCGTATCATTCAATTGTATAAAACAACCAATTGAAAAGTCGCTTTATCGTGAAGTGGCCTACTGGGATGTCTAGAATTATTATTATGAATGCGAAAGCGCTTGTCTATTTATTCTCTAACGGACGAACGGACCGACATGATTTGCATAGAAATAGTTTATGGGACTTATTATAATGTGTTTTTATCCCGTGAAAAGAAACGGTTCCTGTGGGTCTATTATTCTGAATTTTTTTGCACTTGTATATAGTGGATTGTATGCATAAATTGACGATTTCCTTGCTGACTGTATATTTTTTTAAATATGTGCCTGTGGACCTTAATGTCTTCAAAATTGATGGATATAGTCTTCTTAGAAAGTGTTCTTGTAGTCACACCGGTTAAGGTAGCTGCCCGTACTGCTACATCTCACAAATCTTACGTATGCTCAATGATTATTAAAAGTATAAATAAGTACCCTTACAAATCAAATGAAAAAAGTGTTCCACACGCACACGTACACATTCTTGAAATTGACACGTCGGCTGAAGACTCTTCCAATTGGGCTACTTTCGAATCTTCAGATTGCGATTGCTAAAGACATATCTATGTTTTTGGAATATCATTGCCTATCCTCGTATAGTGGTACAATTCCTTCACCGCCTCGCCGTATTTGCCTCGGTGGCGTAGTTGTATTGCATACGCGTTACGAGTACGATTTGCGCGCTGAGGTCATGGGTTTGAATCCCGGGTCGGGCCAAAAACATTGTGACTGGGTTTTTCCATCTTAATAATTACTCAGTCGCAGCTCGGAGTCAGGAAGTTGGTGGTGTGATACCCCTGTGCCTTGGAAAGCCGTAAAGCCTGGTCCTGGGCCTGATCTCTCTCCGGTCATGTTGGAATGCCGTCTCACCGGACTAGCTAGTGAAGGAATAGCGAGTGCACCTGTGTATTGCACACACTTGTGCACTATAATATCTCCTGCGTACCTGGCTGATCTCCGTTGATATTGGCCGCCGTGGCCGAAACTGGCTAGGATTACGTTTATTTCACCCGATCCATAAGTCAGTCATAATACTCATAATCAACCTATCGGACTACTTTAACATGAACAATAACAGTAAAAAAACTCATCCATCACGTTCAAAGAAAGTTTGCTCAAAACACTAAAGATTTTATTTGTACGAATATATTATATAAAATACTAGTTAATTGCTATCTGATTAATGAAAGATCGTTACATCGTTATTTGAATAACAAAATACTAACAACTGCCTCGGTGGCGTAGTTGTATTCCGTGCGTGGTACGACACCGCTCTGAGGTCCCGGGTTCGCATCCTGGGTCGGCCAGTCATATTGGGTTTTTCTACTTAGTATCAGCCTGGAGTCTGGAATTTGTGCTGGATTTGACAATAGGCTTAGCCCGTGTTGTGTCATGGGGTCAAAAAGCGGGTACACTAGTTGCGCCTTTGCCTACTCCTTTGAGGGTAAAAGACGTGAGACTGTGTGTACTTCTTAACCTATTTACTTATTATACCCTACTTCAAACACTTGACAGACTTTTATATCCTGTAGTTGCATTGGCTTTGTATAATGGTAAATGGTCTGCCCACTCAAATCTACAACTAAATATACGCGCCTAAAATGTGCCTTGATAAGAAATAAATGACTGGGTAGGTTTCTATACAAAGCTCTTTGGTAATGCATATTTCTAACACAAAATCGTGTGTAATTCTGTTCCACCTTTAGACATTATAATTACTAGACGCTTTAAAACTTAACTGACTTCCAGAGTATAATGCAGAATAGTAGAACTTAAATTAAAACTCGTTAGAACCTATCCGTACAAACTGCATTAGGCCGACTCTAGTAATGTTAGCAGACAATCTAAGTTTCCATGTCGGGGCTACAGCGTTAATTAAGTACGGCACCCTTTGTAATCGTTAGGGTTGGCGCACATTTACCGCGACGGCAACGAACTGTAGCAATATACAAAGTTTATTTAATTTTTTTTATTCTTAAGAAAGGTGCTTTGTCGCACAAGCGATTATGCCGCCCTTACAAGGTAATGGATTAATTATTTAGTTACAATATGTTTTAGGGCTTATTCGTGCACGCTTTTTAATATACAAATACGCACAGAGAACTCTCGTATAAAAAAAGTCCGATTTCAATTTGATAAAAGCGTCAAGTGCGTAATCCTCTATAAGAGTCGCTTTTTGTTTATTGATTTGAATTTTTAATTCCTATTTTTTTTCTCGTTACCCACATATTGCATTGTCTCAACTCTGGATCTCTGTGCTTACAGCTTAAGTATGCTCAAACCTTGAATATAGCCTCCAGGTACCACAAATTCACAACAAAATTTTATACATCCTTACGTATTACACAACAATAATTATAATCCGTCTGCCTGTCGATGGTAACGCAATAAACTCAATTGCCACACGGATTTCGATGAAATTTGGTATGAAGACAGTTTCAGCCCTTGGATGGTATTTTTATCCCGGGAAAATATATAGCGGGAGTTTTATCCCGGAAAAAAGTTACGCGGGCGAAGCCGCTAGCAATAGCCAATATATGAAATCTGTCTGGCGTTCCATAATATGCTTTGCTGGTAAGATGATATTCGTTTGTAGACTTTCAAGGGTCAGAAAAATCGTCGATGGACATTGATGATTACACATACTATTAAGTCTACATACCAGCCAGAATTAATTAACTAACAAAACAATTTCCCAAAATAAACTCTCGACCTAACATAAGGTGCGTAAAGTCTATTTTGAAATTTATTTCGACCCTATTGCCCCCCGGTCGCCCTTGCGTCGCGGTTGCGCGATGTGACATCTAGATCAGACGCAGAGCAACCACATGTTACGTACTCACTTTTAATTCACTCTAAAAACTTTAACAAATGCTTATTCATACAGCTGAATGAGTAAACCTTGTTATTTGTCTAATGGTAACCATTATGACTTAGCACTGTTATTTTACTGGAGTTCAATATGATTACCAACATACTCAGCAAGGGGAGACGTTACGTCCTTTGAAGGTCTGTCTGAAGGGAGGAGCTATTACAGTTCTCCGTAATAATACGGTCAACCTATGACAATAGGGTAGGTGACTACTTTTTTAATACATTTATCAAAAATGTATGCCATCCAAAATCTAACGGTTTTTTTTTTCAAAATTCTTGCAATTATTAGTAACTTATAAAGCTTTGAAATTTGGTGGAAGGGATAGTTGTCAAATAACAGTAATATTACACTGTGACGTCATCGAGAGCCGCCGGCCATAACGCTGCGTGCGTGCGAAAAAGAGCGCGATATCCCCTCCACGTCCCCACTTTTGCTCACAACAATATTTCAAATATGAATAACTGCTTTATTTTTCGACCAATTTTGATGCTGATTTTAGAGAATAATCTCTTTATCGTATTATTTTCTGTTACATATAAAATAATTTACAAAATCAAACATAGGAAACTACCCTATTCGGTCGAACCGTATGCGTAATACGCACACACACGCCTTTTATCCCCGAAGAGGTAGGCACAGAGGTGCATCCACCTTTCGCCATGAGTATTCCGCCCCATGATGTTATAGGAGACCAGCATAACGTCGTATCAGGCATTAATTCCAGACTCCAGGGTGATACTGAGTAGAAAAACCCAATAACACCATACCCAACCCGGCATTAGAACCCAAAACCTCAGCATGGTAGTCGTACTGCACACGCAATGCAACTACGCCACCGAGGCAGTCTTTTCTGTAATAATCACAAGGTTAGTTTTATTTCTATTCCATTACCACTTAACGCTCTACGCTGTCAATGAAAAGTTGTCATCCAAAAATCTAAATTTTAAAAATTGTTGCTGCAGTGCTGCAGTTTTAGGTAGTGGTACACAAAAAATCCCAAACGGCAAAGTGGAGACTAGGGGCACTCTGACGCTACCGAGTCCTCTCATACAAAACGCGACGCTTTGTCAATTATAAGCACTTTGCAACACCAATAACAATGGCATTTTGAGTTGGAAAAACTCAGTAGGTTCGGTAGATTTGTACATTGTGTTTCACTAGGAGGTATAAAATGATAATATTGGGTCGCCTAATTGGATAAGTGCCTTCACTATGGATTGAAATTATGATCCTGTACACGATTTGCAAGCTACGCAAACACTTGTGAGTTTTTCACCGCCGTAACATAAACTCTACGAAAATAGCTGCAATCTTCCAAAATAAAAAGCGTGTGTGTGTGTGTGTGTGTGTGTGTGTTCATAGATATACGAATATGAAAGACAAACAAACAAGGCTGAAACAATTTTGCAAAATACATTTACCCGTTCCATCCTCTCTACACCTTACGGCTGACGCAGTCAGAGCTAAAGCGTAATTTCACAGTGGCCTGTTAATAAAGCTACTTTTTACGACACTGCGCTACGATTTCCCTACGTCTGGGCTACGCGAGTACTAGCACGCTACGCGCTACGAACATGCCACGTTGATCATACGTAAAAGCAGGGGCGACGTTTTTGCTTTGACTTTGCCTTTCCTATACCTCCGTCTATTGCCCGCTGGGCACGTGCTTTTCCAATTATAAGAGTTCAAACCATCCACAGCGCTGGCCTACAGCGTGCTAGCAAACTGCATTTATATTCGAAAGATATTCTTATGTAAGGTAATTCTGAAATTTTAATACTACTAATACCTATTATAAACGCGAACGTTTGCAAGTATGGATGTATGGATGTTTGTTACTCTTTCAAGCAAAAACTACTAAACGGATTTCAATGAAATTTGGCACGCGGGTAGATCATGTCCTGGATTAATACATAGGCAACTTATCCCGGGAAAATATAAAGCGGGACTTTTATCCCGGAAAAACTTCTTTAACGCGGGCGGAGCCGCGGGCAAAAGCTAGGTAACAATACATATCTAAAAAAACACTTTATTACCGTAAATCTGCATTCTGTAAACTTTTATTACCAATAAATATCTAAGTATGTCGCATGTTCTGTAAATGGAAAAACTCGTGTCATAACAAACTATTCAAACAGTTATTATTCGTATCCCACATTGGTCCAGCTCGAGATAACCGTCAGTGCGCATGAATAATATGCACAGATGGACCGATTCGGAGACTTTTCAGTTATGCGAGTAAACGACTCTGGAAAATTAAAAGGCTCTGATGTATGGACACGCGCGTCTTTGTTGAGTTAAGTTAAAGGTTTTTCTTAGGTTTATATGTGTAGCGATAGCCTATTTCTGCTGGCTAGATGTGGAATACAGTGTTGTATGCCACACGCACACACTCACGCCTTTTATTCCCGAAGGGGTAGGCAGAGGCGCAACTTGGTGCACCCCCTTTTCGCCGTGCGTATTTCGTCCAATGATGTTATAGGGGGCGAACCTATCATCATATCGGGCACAAATTCCAAACTCCGGGCTGATACTGATTAGAAAAACCCAATATCATTCTGCCCGACCCATGGATCGAACCCGAGATCTCCGCATTGCAGTCGTACCGTAATACAACTATGCCACCGAGGAAGTCAGATTTTGTATTCCAGTTTGAGGAATATTGTAGCCAGGGAATGACACTTAGGCCGGTTGTTGGTTCATCCTTGGTCAGGTAAACTTTAAGCTCTTATAACACTGGCCAACTGCAAGCAAATTCACAGCGAGGCGAAGGCGCTGTGCTTATCTAGTGTAATAATACAGTTTACTTGATCGTGGATGAAAGAACACGGGCTTAATATCTCTTGGGTGACGGGTGCCTTGAAATACCTCGCAGTGCTCTGAATGGATGATCAGTATGTTACTTTTTATGGGAAGTCATCTCATCATTGATTTAAATAATATCATAGTAGCACGGACCCCA
Source organism: Sphinx pinastri (assembly GCA_947568825.1). Taxonomy (NCBI): domain Eukaryota; kingdom Metazoa; phylum Arthropoda; class Insecta; order Lepidoptera; family Sphingidae; genus Sphinx; species Sphinx pinastri. Next base: position 1,143,149 of record OX387614.1, on the reverse strand, counting down.
TCGAAATGACAGTCTGATGGTTATTGGTTATTTATTTTACTACCAGCAACATACCTTTAAATTTTTTTGCCCTCAATAATACCGAACTAGGTACTGTAGTAAAATCCGTGGTAGTTGATATGACTAAAATACTTATATCTCAGTGCGGTCAACACCATTTATGTAGCGTCAAGGCGTTGAGTCTATTGAGTTCGAAATATATTTTGATTTGTTTTGGCAAGGTATTGTAGAACTAACCTGATCTACAGCAATAGCTTAGTTCGACATGGCTGACCAGTCAAATATCATGTTACATAAAGTTATTGATTTAAGTAATAGTTGATTCCTGTGTTTGTAATTTATGTATGACATGTCGGGGATAGAGATGAATGCATGATGGCCCAATGTGGGGAACCTAAAAGGAAGGGAAAAAGATAGCAGAACGAAATCAAAAGTCACAGTAAACGTTATTTAATAAATAAAATATTTAGAGAATTAACATGGAGTTTTGATTTGATATCCCAAAATACTCCAGTAATATTGATATTTTTTTTAGTTTTCGTGTGACCAGCGGTAATCACTTCCTAACAGTTGTCCCTGTCTTAAGTGCAATCAACATTTGCTATAATAATTGATGTTTATTAACACCCCACAATTTGATTTTAAAGGAGTGTATAAAATAGGTGGTTTTTGTGCACTGGCAGTGTTAATGTATATGCGGAAACAGCAGACAAGGGAGGCAAGATAAAAATAATTGACACTGCGGCGCGGTGACCTGCCTGTTCTGGAAGCTTCCCCGGGATCCCGGTTCTTGCGGTCTTCAGAAGTAGTGGTGATGCGACGGTAGGCGAATGGCAAGTGTGTCAAAAAGAATTGACATAGATTATAATTTACCAAGGACAATATAAATTAATTATGTCCTTGGTATATTTATAAATTTGGTGCCAGCGCCCGTTCCATATCCAAATTTGACTTCAAGCTTGAGTGAATTAGGGTAGGGAAAAGAAGTTGCGTTGTTTAGCATAATGCAGACAATGCACAGTGCATAATGCCAATATATTATAACAATACCAACCACTAATAAAATAAAGAAACTATTTAAACCTCATTTAATCACAATCATAGGAACCGATTCCTCACTATCCTGGCTCCGTGGTCTTCGTACTGTCTCTTGTGAACCCACATCTTCTTTGAGTCGGCCATGCCAGCGAACGTGGCGCCACCGAGCCACGACACTGCGTACGATTCGGGAGACGTCAGGACGTTGACCGGTCGGCTGATGATCTCCTCGACTTCTAACGCCAAGCGTTTAAATAATCCTGGAAAGAATCTAATCTCATTTTATCCTACGTCTTGCTAATATTATAAATGCGAAAGTTTGTGAAAATAATTGTTAGAAATAAACACAGAAACAATTATACGGATGGACGGACGGATTTGGATGATATTTGGCACACTGGTAGGTCATATCCTGGATTAACACATAGAGTACTTTTTGTTCCGGTAATTTGCTCGCATGGGAAGAAATGGATATTTTAAATCTGATTCTTTAACTAGATGGCGCTAGCGTCGTACTGTGTTTTATGGACTTTTGTATCGGAAACGGCTTTTCACGCGGACGAAGCCGCGAGGAACACCTAATAATTAAGAAGCAGGACATCATTCTCCCGCTTTTATAACATTCGACTATGGGGATTTGTTTTAGTTTTTCGTTCAACGATCTTTGGAATAGAAAAAAAACTTGGTATCTTTCGATCTGGGAGTCAAACCAAGGATCTCTCAGTTTACAGTTCATAGGTGCTCTGAAACTATAAATACATAATTAGTAGATAAAATCAAAAATAGCAAAACAAACTTTATTTGGGCCGAAAATGAGAAGGAAAATAATTTACAGACCTGGAGTAGGCGCCAATCCTCCACAAGGCACAATGGCATCAAACAACTCAGGCCTCAGTTCCGAATCGCATTTCATAGCGGCCATCACCACTGCCTCTTGTAGCGGGAGAAATTCTGACTTCCGACTCATCACGAGGTCAGGTTGAAACAGCAACTCCGCAGCCATGAACGCCTCTTGACACACATGGATGTCCTCCCCACTTGGTAGCTGGTAGGCCTTCTTATAATCTTTTCTAGACATTGAAACATCTTCTGTGACGTACATACAGTCCCTTTTTATGCCCTCAATGATAGATGAAGAATGGACTCCCAAATCCAGCTTTCTTTCGACCAGCTGACGCTCGATGAAGTCTGAAATCTGAGCTCCTGCTAGATTGGTCTGTATGTGAGCGTAGGGCAAGAGACCACCTTCGTATACTGGGATTATATCTGTGGTGTCGTAGCCAAGATCTACTGATATGCCGGTGGTGTACCCTGAGCCGTAGAGGGAGAGCACGTTTTGAGACTGGACGCAGAGGGCGGGAGCGTTAAGGGTCTCGAAGAAAACTTCGCAGCATTTGATCCTGGAAACCACGGGGCATGATATTAAGTACATATTTTTTTTTAGTTTTGATTGTTTATGATCTAGATTCTAGAATATAGGGAAGAAGTTAGTTGTCCCTCTACCCCACAATCCAAGTTCATTAAAATATGTTTTGCATAAAGCACTTTAGCCACCACAAAAGCATTAAATTCAAAGATATTTCCCTGCAAAATGAAGACACTAAAAGATTTATCGAGAGTGTAACTCAAAGCAACGTAAACAACATGCAAAGTGCAAACTTTTAAGTCCCCGGTGAAATTGAGTGCAAAAGTTTACAAGGAATATTGTAATCCTTTCGCCTGACTACCCTAACTCAAACGAGGCGTTTCAATAAAAGAAGCATTAGTAACCTAATCATGATTGTTTATAATATCATCATCATCATCAGCTACATGACGTTCATTGCGAACATAGGCCTCCCCCAAAGATTATGTATATAGGTAATAATAGATAATATCGTGTCACCAATAGGAAATAAGTTCTATACTATCTGATTTGCATCCTTATTATACGAGATAATCCCAGTATTATAGCTATAATAATATATTGTTTCATTCCCATAAATACTAAGTTTACCGATCTTCCTGTAACTGAACTCTTATGGCCTATCTCACAACTTCTGAGTAAATACAATATATAATGTTTAATAGAATAACTGTCAAATCAAATTTACTTTGAAACTTATGAAACAGGCCCTAAAACCGGGTTTTTTCAACTGTAGTTATCTTTTTGTCACGGTATTATTAAGCTAGACGCGCCCGCAGATCTTCGAGTGCTCCAGGTGCTGCGAGCGAGTCCAGCATAATAAGACCCTGATAAATAGATAACTACAGTTGAAAAAACGTAGCCTAAGTCTCATATCACGCTGATCAACCGCACTATATCCGCCCTCAAATACCCTCAAAATCACAAACGAAGGCTCCTGATCGCCATGTCATGGCCATTTATGCAAGCAGACAAGTGTATAATTACTGAACCGCCCGGGCCACGGCCAAATCCCCTCCTCCATTCTGCTATCCCGCATCCCCCGCCGTTGTCCCTTCACGGTCTGCTGGTATCGAATCTGCGTGACGTTGGAACTATGATTATACTTAACTGTATTATTATACACGACTGCTGTTTAAAGTGTGTTGTGATTGTAAACCATCTGGATTTTATTTCTCGGCAATCTAAGGTTCAATTATAACATCGTGGGAAAGAAAATTCGACGTATAGTAGGTACCCATATAATATAAAGGTATATTCGAAAATATATTTATTTCGCTAAACAGTAGAGTAGGTTAGGTGCGGTTAGTCCCAGTACCCAGTACTTACAACTAAAAAGCGTTCCGCCATCACTCTTCGCCTTTCAATTTTCAGTCACGCTGGCCTTAGCGTCTTGTAAATTAAAACAATATCGCATTCTACTTGTTCGTAGAAACGATCTAATAACTAAACGCCACGCCCCGAAACCAAACCATCTTTTATAGTTTGTAAGTGCCCACCACCCGGTTGCAGATTTGATTCTACTCACGTACTATTTGTGCCAATAAACATTGGGCCAAACAACGCACCGTGCCGGACGGTATTTTATTATTTAACTTATCCTATATCCGCTGGTTATTTGAAGAATTGGATTTACCGTTTGTTATGTGATCAGATTTGTAAATTACTTTTGTGGTGGGCAGGTACCTGGGGCAGTAGAGGTAAGAGGACATGCCTTCCGACAATCGATAAAGGTAATAAAATGTATGAAATTGATACATCGTAGCGATAGCTCCATCGCTTGGATATGTCATTCACATACATTTTTGTTTTCTATGACGTTTGTAGAAAGCATTTTTACTACGGCTCCTATAATGTCTTCTAACTCACGAGACAGTATTCAATCATGGTGACTTGCCATAAACGCCTACCACTGCAAGTCCTGTAACCAAGGATCGACGGGGGCACGCGTTTTATTAAAAAGTCAGTATCAAGTCGATATCAAGTTTGCCTCGTTGGCTTAGTTGTGTGGCGTGATGGTACAATTACTATACGAAGGACACGAGTTCAAATCAATCAAATCAAATCATTTATTAAGTAATTAGGCCCCTAAGGGCACTTTTACACGTCATTTTTTACAATGTTTTTATCATCTAAAAGATTCTACCAGTGCTTCGGAAAAGCCCACTGACCTGAGAAGAAGCACCAAGAAACTCAGCGTAGGTCTTTTAATGTTCATATTTTTTTTTATATATGTATTTTACAAATTGCTAGTAACAATAAATATTCAATTTCAAAGATGGATATGAAATGCGAAAATTAACGGAGAGTACCTAAGTCAAATAACCAGCTACATGTTTATTAAGTAAACAATAGAGTCAACCATCAAACAGAGCAGACCAGTCCACGCAAGCAGCACCCGTTCACGAATATGACGCATGTGCCAGCCATCGGCCTCCTCAACCATGTTGCAGGGAATTTCGATTTCCCATCGAGTTCGATTCCCGAGTTAGGTAAAATAATATCGGGTTCTTTGCCCTTATCAGCCTGAAGTCTCGAATTTTGCTGAAATAGTAAAAATCTCTTAGAACATATTAGGGGAATATGATCCTCTGTCTACCCGCAAAGGAAAGACAGCGTAATTATATATCAAGGAAACTTTTCTAAACAATCCCGATGCTAATGTGCAAGACGCACACAATCAGCAATGAACGTTGAAATATCTCCGACGGTTTTTCACAGACGTTTTGTTATTCAGGACGCGTCCGCGGTCCGCCGGTCCGCCGGTCCGCCGGTCGAGCCGGGCCCGTCTAGCGATTCAATAATCAAGTACATGTCCTTTGTTACCCGTATCTGATCATTCAGCGTGACTTGCGTGACTTACGAAAGTAATGTTTGTGGAGATTTAGGTTTTTCTAGAGTTATGGTACGATAGCGTCGTTTTTTACGTTCAGAAGATGTCTGACTTATAATATGTTTGCTGTTTTATCTAGTTGTCTGTGCGTTAGCCGTAATATATTGGTAGCAGGTCTCTCATATGTAAGAGCTCGTCTGGGTGGGTACCACCGCAATGTCTATTTCTACCGCCAAGCATCAGTGTGCATGCACTGTTGTGTTTCGGTTTGAAGGACATTGTAGCCAGTGTAACTACTGGACATAATGAGACATCTTATGTCTCAGGATGACGAGCGCAGTGGAATGCCACACAGTACTTTGTAACTCAAGGTGCTGGATGGTGATGCTACTGTTTATGGGTGGTCGTATCGCTTACCATCAAGCTGACCAACGAACGGCATGGTCGTCTCATTCAATACAATAAAAAAAAAATATTTTCGATAGTGTTACAGTTCTAAAATATCAAATCAGTGTTACCAATATACGTAATCAACAAGACATGTACGTACCTTTGGTAACATGAACGATATAATAGACAGAGTTCTAAGGATTCTAAAGCACACACGCCTTTTATACCCGAAGGTGTAGGCAGAGGCGCAACTAGTGTTCGCACTTGACGCCGTATGTACTCCGTCCCATTATGTGATAGGGGGCGATCCTATCGCCATATCGGGCGAAATTCCAGACAAATTCCAGACTTCGGGCCGATGCCGAGTAGAAAACACTTTGCCCGACCCGGGGATCGAACCCGAGACCTCAGCATTGTATTCATACCTTAAAACAACTACGCCACCGAGAAAGTCGACAAGTCTTCTTAAGCTAAGTATATACATTAGAGTAATAAGTCCTCATGCAACGTCAAGAAAATTATTTGCTGGATATTATAAAGGTTAAGGAAATTCCCGGAACTATTAGAATGGAAAGGTCCCTTAGTAACTAAATATGGACTAACTAAAAATGTCTAGTAAATCCTTTAGTAACTTGAGTATAATATTTTGGCTATACTGTGGGCTTAGAATGTGACAAAAAAACACGTCACGACTCCGTTTCGTCTTATTGGGATTGGTTGAGAGACTGACGTATTTGTCTCTCGATCAATCACAAACATCAAAATTAAACGACATCGTTTTACGAGTTGCGTCTTTGTGTCACATTCTAAGCCCACTGCTCGGCTATGAGCGGAGCGGCAAGCGGTGGCGGGCAGCGGGCAACATCGGGCGGGTTCGAATGTCTCGCAAGTTTGCTAACTTAAATTCACATTTATTTACTTTTTACTTTTAAATGACGAAACGAGCAGGTCACTCGCAGGATGTTTAGTGATACGACAATTCGCAATCTGTACAGTTAAAAAAATATAACGCAAAACATTAATCCTAAGGTTATTGAATAATAACTCCCGTTTTAATTTTAATCTTAATTACATACACGAGATTACTAATTTGGAAAATATCCTTTTTAGGGAATATATTAAACCTAGGCGGAGCAGCAAGCAAAAGTATAGAACACTGTAAAGCAAAAGCTTCGGTTAAAAACTTTTTCCGGGATAAAAGTCCCGTTATGTATTTCCCGGAATAAAGAAAGTACCCCAAAATCTTCCCAGAGTCTCAAACTACCTCCATACTAAATTTCATCGAAATTCGGTGGGTAGTTCTTGAGTTAATCGCATACAAAGGCGGAGGGAGACTTTGTTTTATACTATGTAAGGATGTAGACTACTCCATCTTCGAAAGCCAATCAAGTATTTGTAATATTTCGCACACTAAAGATAATTTACTAATTCTTCGTGAATTCAATAGCGATTTCAAAGGGATATTCGTAAATAGAAACACAATTTAATTACTTCACGTCTTTCGTTAACAGATGGTTTAATTTAAATAAATTATAGGTTTCGTAATTTGAGATCTATGAAAGTATTTTGGAGGTAAATGTGATTATATTTATATCCTTTGAAAAATAATTCACTTTGGTTGCTAACTATTAATGTGGAGCACTATAAACTTGCTTTTTGGTTTATACTTGTTGGTTCTATTTCCAAGTCAGGGTATTAAATTTGTGTCCTATTTTCAGTACAGAAAAATAATTACGTAGACCGATATTCAAATTTGAGCACGAAATAGCGATAGGCTCCGACTTTTTTCCAGTCAGTATCATAGAACAAATATAACATCGGCAAAGTGTGGGTGCACTAGTAGCGGCTCTACCTACCCTTTAGTAAACAAGAGGTGTGCAGGTGTCTGTGAACTATTTCCATGTTTGCGCAGAGAAAACATTGGACTTTTTCTAAATCAAACAATCGAATATTTTAATTGGAAAGTTATTGACGAGCCCCAATAAAGTTCGTTTTCACTTATTTGAGTTTTTTAAAACTAAGATTAAACCCATGGGAAGATAATATTATAATATTAAATAAATTATCATAATTGTTTATCAATAATTATGGTGAAGGAAATCATCGTGAAAGCTACGTACCTAGGAATTCTCCGTAAGATTTTCGAAGGTATATGAAATCTGCACGGCACTATGCCAGCGTGGTGGACTAAGACCTTTGGAAGCGGAATGCAATTCCCAATTCTCATTAAATTGAAGATATCTATAGGCATAGTGGCAATACAATGATACAAATCGCTACAGAAAAGGCAGTTCTTGATAGTAAACTGTGGTACTACACCACTCGAACTTGCCTATTCATACTGGCGATATCTTATACACCGTGGCTCTAAAATTATCTAATTATGTTCATAATTTTTATATATTTTTATGTATGTGGATTAGCAATTTTTTGTACTAATAGTAAGCATGTAAATGTTAGCACCACTCCGATAAAAAGATCTGAACATACCTACTCGTTTATGTATAATGAACGTCGTCGTCTAAATCACTCGTTAAGGAACGTCACGTAGAAAAAAATCTCTAAACCTCTAATTACATTGCCTTATAACGATCTTCTTCAAGCCGAAACACAAGGGTCAACCGTGCTTAATTTTAAAAACAATTGCTAATACCTCCCACAACTGACTCCCTACTAGCAGATCTAGCAATAAAAAATCGTACACTGCCAAACTGCCAATGGGGAACCAGGAAAAGCCTTTTGATTGCTAGAGAGAGCTACACTAGTTGGGAGTTTCGTATGTAATGATCAGAGCAGTCGTGGCCGAGTGGTTAAGGCGTCTGACTCGAAATCAGATTCCCTCTGGGAGCGTAGGTTCGAATCCTACCGGCTGCGAAACGGATCCCCTTTTTGTTCTTAAAAACCTACTCAACTCAAAATAATATTTAATAAAGACACGGACTGCATACAATTTCGAGAATGTACTTAGTATTTATATTTAAATTATTTTTTAAACTATATTTATATTCGTAAAAAGTATTGGTTCATGATGTTGTAGGTACTATTATTTCTGTGAATTACTTTTTTATACGCTAAGATTTTTTACCGTCCATGAGTTTTGTAAAGAAACTACCATTTATTGTACTGTGGAGTCTGATTGCAGCACTCGATGTCACTTATATATTTAATCAAAATCAAATCAACATTTTACTGGTGGTAGGTATCTCGGATGCGAGGGACCAAGGTAGTAGGTACCACTGCAATATATATTTCTACCGCCAAACTCTAGTGTGCATGCACTATTGTGTTTCGGTTTGAAAGATATTGTAACTAGCCTTATTACTGGGCATTATGATACTTAACAACTTCTGTCTCAGGTTGACCAACGCAGTGAAGTGCCACGCAGTACTTTGTTATTCAAAGTTCCATGCGGCGTCTCGTCATTTAACTGCAATAAAAAAAAATCAAGGAACCTCACTTCTCTTCCATAGGCATGGTGCAAGCGCATCCTAGAATTACTGAGCGATCCTCCGGAGCCACCTTCAGCTCGCGGTAGAACACGTGGTGCCAGATCCTCTCCATATTGTCCCAGTGCACGATCCTGCCATTCACTACTGGCCTGCTGAACTCTAAGTCGGCTATCTTGGCGATTGCTTCGTCACCTAATGGTAAAAAATCAGTATGGGACATGTTAAGCGTATAAGACATACTGAAACCCTAATCAATCAATCAATTAGCCTGTCACTGACCACTGCTGAACGTAGGCCGCCCCAAGTGAGCGACAACCATCCCGGTCTTGAGCAGTTCGCATCCATCCGCTACCCGCCGCCTTTTTCTAGTCGTTCGGACTCTCTCGAGTAAATAAAATCAGAAATTAAGTTATCCGCCAAAGAACCAGAGTAACCGACGTCGCAAAATGAACACACTGCAGTGAACGTGGGCCGGTCGTGTCTGCAGACGGACGAACGGTCGATGGGGCGGACAGGTGCTGGAGTGGAGACCGGGATTAGGTAAACGAAGCGTAGGACGCCCTCCTGCACGATATACCGACGACTTGAAACCCTAATACTTTTTGAAATTCGTTCTTACCAATGTAAACGTCATAATGCTGTTTCCCATAGCTGCCTTGCAAATAGTTAGGCCTTCCCACCACAGTTCTGAATATAGACACCGGGTGATTATCGCAAGAGAATCCTGCCTTAATGCTGTAGCTCCCGTTATCGATTACCACCACTGGTTTTTCAAACGCCATTTTGATTTTTGGCATTGACAGTTGACATTTGACCAAGAGCTACCAATAAGAGCCAGTATCTTGTTTTATGTATGTATTGTCTATGAGCCAGTATGCAGGCTTTTTATTTTAATTATTGTGTAATGAATATAGATTTTTTTTCCTTTTTTTTGATAGAACATAAATAGGAAAGTGCATATTTGGTGGTGAACTCAGTAGTACTTTGATATATTATCTCCTATTATTATTTTTCATAAAGCTTAATTTTAATGAATTAATAGGTGGAATATCTGATGTTAAATAATGTGCTTCGCTCACACCGCCGCGCCTTATGAAATATCATTGGCTGTGCCGGTGTAATTATAGATGCTATGCAATTCTTCAAGTAGTACCTGACCAAACTGAGGGGGGCTGGCTGCGTATCAAATAGATCAACCTCGCCTCCCCAATACCCCATATATTGCAATCATAGTAACAATGTGAACAAAAACACGATTGTGAAAATGTGGAAAAAAAATACCTGACCAAACTTGTGTTTTTATATTACACATCATACTGTGTCTGCAGCTTGGCTCTACCAGCATGCAAGCAGAGTAGGTGGAACTAAACAACTATTAATTTAATTCATATTTATTATCTTGCTAACTTTCTAAACGAAATTATATTCAAATCTTCAGCTTGAATCAGAAGAACTTATAATGAACTCTTTCTGAGCCCACATCTTCATACTCCTCTTTAGTCATCCAAAAACCTTTCAGCGAGCTCATAGAAGCCATAATAGATCCGCCAGCCCACGCAGCAAATCTCCTGGAAGTCATCGCGTCAACGCCCGCTTTCATACCTGGTATTCCTTTCAACCGCGAAGCCAGTTCAGCATACAGTCTTTCTGGTAAACCTGGGAACATACTGGAGCCACCACCTAATACCAAATTTTCGTAGAACATTGCTCGATAATCCATATCACATTTATTTATGCTTGAGCAGATAACATCTATTATGTTTGGACAGTTTAACCCTCCTAGGGAAGGTTGGAAAAGAAGTTCTGGACATTGATAAAGCTCTTCATCTAAAAGAACGTGTTGACCATCTGGAAGATCATAACGGGTCTTATTCTCTCCAGCACTGATAGCTTCACCAATTTTAGCTTCGTAGTCTTGAACTATGTAGCATTTTTCAGCCTGAAAAATCAAGAAAGGTTATTGTTTTAGGATTTCGAAAGATGTTATAGATTGATTACTATTGTAGCGTGTTGCAGGCATTAAAAATAAACAGTGGGGATAATAAACTGGACTAAAGGTCTCATATCTGTTTATAAATATTCTATTTCAAAGCTAAACTCATGACTATAACCTCTACCTCACGCTACTCTTTTGGTGGCCAAAATTCTTGTTACCATTAAGATCCATATTCTAGTGAAGTTAGTTCTGATGCTAAAAAAGTTTTATTAACCCAGGGACTTCATTGTTATTTCAAGAACAAGAAACTTTCGGAATACCTGTAAGATTCTAAATGACTAGAATAAAGTCTTGCGTTGTTGCGACTATGGAATTATTATATGCTTAGTGTAACATTCGAGTGACTTTAATATAACGGTGTACCGTCACATTCTTTGAAACGTTGGCAATGATATTAAAACAGCATGGTTAGTTTACTTATAAAATTTATTTAAGTTGTAAAATCATTTTTACGTCACAAATATTGCAAACGCTCTACGACTGTACCTCTTCATACGTAAGCCAAAATTTAGTATTAAATATCACCTATTAGCCTTAAATAACTATTACTAAAACTAAATTATGATGTAGAAGAAGCATACCTTAATTTGATCCATTAGATCTCTTTCCACTGGTGTTGTGAATGAGTACCCTGTATGTGCCAGTAGCTTCTGGAATCGATTAGACAGCACCTCCCCTGTCATTGGAGAGCAGACGGTCGCGTTCTTCAATGGAAATCCTTCAAATACCGGTGCAGCATAGGAGCAGGAGTGTCCACATTCCCAAACTAGGCCTGAAGTCCTACCACTGGCGTAGAGAACTAGGATTGGGGATTTGGCTAAGTAGAGTCCGTTGATGGCAAATGTCTCAAAGAGGATTTCTGTCATTCTTTCCCTGAAGCAAAGACATCATGGCATAATTCTGATGTTCACGGAATACAAACCTTGATGGTTGACGTTATAGTTGAACTACACAGTACTTACCATCAGGATCAGTGTAGAAACTATGCTAGGGTAAAAACATTCTAATAGATTTTATTGTAATGCTATAATGTCATTCTCAATTTCATTTATTTCGCATTTCTCGCTCCATCGTTTTCTTCCTTACATAATTAAAAACTGTTTTCTTTTCTATTACAAAGCTTCAACATATTAAAGTACTAACAATGAATGGAGTTTTCGAACGATTGAAAATACTGAAACGGTTGGAAACATATCTTCAGCTGCAATTTCAAGTAACGAGCTTTGGTGCTATCGCTACTTTGATATTGAAGTGAAGAATAATAGCTTTCTATTTGTAATTTCAACAATTGCGGTTAAGTTTAAATGTTGGCTCTGGGTCGTGTTTTTTTATATACAAATGAATCACGAAATGACGAAAGACAGTGTGGTATTGCATGGTGTTTTTCTCACTGGGACAATAGTAAGTTTCATAATGCATAGTAATTACAATGGCCACAATGCCCTTCAAACCGGACCTGGCGGAAAAATAAACATTTTTTGATCAAAACAGTTTTGATATATACTTATCCTTCCCCGGCACAAGAGGATGCAGGGCATGCATGATCCTCGCCTCCTCTGGCGGAACGTGCAACTCCTTGTAGAAGATGTGGTGCCAGAGCTTCTCCATCGCCTCCCAGTCTTGCATCAGGCCTGAGCTGACAGGCCACGTCAGACAGGAGAGACCTCGCTTCTCGATGGCTTCTCGACCGCAGTATATGAGGGGGAATCCATCTGCGAGTCCTGGGCGACGCAGTCTGGTGATAAAGGAATATAAAGCTAGTTAGTTACTATTAAAGCCCCGTTTCCATTGTGCAAGGATGTATGACGTCACTGCGTGTCAAAACTACTTGCATTAAGCTTGCAACTTTCATGCTTTCGTTTTACGCACGCAGATAAGTACCATATTGGCAACACAGCTTAATAACTTTGTTTGTTGCCCTAATCTTAATTGTCCTTCAAATACCTTAAACAAGGATTGGATTTTAATTTGCTTTAACTAGGTAGGTATTCAAAACGTAAGCCGTTGTTTATTAATGTATAATAGACTCATAAAAAGTTATACCCAGTAATCCAACCCTATAAAGTTAAGTTATGTTTCAGAATAATTATAATCCACTCGCACACGACTCACCAGTAACTCGAATTGTTTTAATAGCGAGCAACTCCGAAATAATTCAACGTTTCAACAACTTCTGAATAAGTCCCAGTAAGAAATGTACCTAACATTTGCGTCAAGTGGCTTGAATTGAGATCAATTTTAATTAAGGTAAATAAATTTTGTTGATCGGGAGAGACGACGCGGGGGGTACTCTTTACGAATAGCTCTCGTACTCAAATTAAATATTACAATAGGACAAAATTGTTACCCTAACGACCTTCGTCAATTTGTGTCGACGAAATACAAGTATCAGGTACTAAAATTACCTACAAACATTTCTCTCCTTTCTTAAGACTTTAAGTGCCGCGAATGCCCTTGAGCGTTGAAGGCGTACAGTTGAACTATAAAGCTTACTAGATGGCAGTAGGCGTAGCTACACGGTGTTGTGCGTTTATAATATTATTATTGGTTGTCGAAATATTAGGTACTAGCTTTTTCCCGCCGCTTTGCCCATTAAGAGCTTTTCCTGTATAAAAGTCACTTTATATACAAAGTATACATTGTCCCGGACCGAATTGTAAATCTGAATCATTTTCGAATCCACCTGAATACACACAAAAACAGAAAGTGCTGTAGAAACCTTTAAAATTATCAGTGTTTCTCTATTATATTATGTATGTATTATACATATAAAATTTCCTCTTGAATCACTCTTAAAAAAACCGCATCATAATCCGTTGCGTAGTTTTAAAAATCTAAGCATACATAGGGACAGACAGACAGACAGCGGGAAGCGACTTTGTTTTATACTATGTCGTGATGTCGGCGCCTCGGCGGCGCAGTAACTGTATTACGGTACGACTGCAGTGCTGAGGTCTCTTGTTAGATCCCCGGGTCGGGCAAACTGATATCGGGTTTTTAATAGCTATAATAATTATTATATAAAGGTGAAGGTTCGTTGCAACGTTCGAAACATGGAGCGTATAATATAATACAATATGCGGTCGGGAAATTTTCTGCAAAATGTATAAAAACGGACATCTATAGTTGTTCTTTCTTGCAATTTCTAAGAATATTACTCATTTTAGGTTCATTGTTTTTTACTTGCCATTAGATGCATAATCTTGATCGAAAGTTAAAATTAGTAAAAGTCTCTACCATTTAGAATTTGTTTCGAATTTTACGTAACTTAAGCCCTTAAAGTCTTACGGCCTTATTCATAAACAGTTTATAAACCTATTTTAGTTATCGAATGTTTTGTCTTCTTTCAACGGATTTTGAATTGAGTTTGAAGGAAGAAGACAAAACATTCTACGCTATGGAGTTGCGTTTGATATCCAGGCATCATATCCATTGGTCCACATAGCATAGCACTGGTGGAAACGGGTTCAACTAAGCTATGTTATATGGATGGATGCGTGCTATGGATGCGTGCTCTTGATGCGTACTATGAATAGTCGCGAGTGGTGTATGCACAGCTATTATACCTCGCGGCGGCGCATCTTACTTGCTCCGCTAAGTAGCTTAGCATCAATGGAAACGATCACATAGTTTCGTAGCATAGCTTTCACATCCTCGCATCGTAGCTACATAGCTCATCTCTCGTGAAAAGGCACACAGCGCTGATCTTTTTCGTATTTTCAAGAAAATATCTATATAATACCAATAATAAGAGACGCTTCCTATTGGCAGGAAGTTCCGCCAGACACCCGCTACATATGGTGCACTTAAAATTATTTGTCCTTCATGTTGTCAAATGAAAAGATACTCGGGTCATAAATTGAATTGGTAAATTGAATTGTTTGACTCCTGTAAGAATTATTTCTAGTGTAGTTAAAAAGAAAATCGCGTGGGGAGAAAAAAGCCCTGCTCAAGTGAAGCAATATCAAATAGACTATCATAAACTTCTTAGACATATTGACTTTTCTATCGAATTTCAAAAGTGTTGTGATAGATACTGTAATGAGCCCACTCACACAATAATCATTGATAAAATGTATTCCGCTATTGTGTACGCGTTAACTAATGCGTCGGCTGGGAGTGGGGGGGGGGGGGGTAAGCGTAGTCAGAGTAAACTTCGACCTAAGATTATTGTAGGATGGAATAAACATGTAAGCGATAGTCACGGGATGGCCAGGAAGAGCTTTCGTGATTGGCTATTACGTGGTAGCCCTTCCTCCGGTGATATGTATACAAAGATGTGCGAGACTAGAAAAATATTTAAATCACGTTTAAAATGGTGTCTAAATAATCAAGAGCAATTAATGTACTTGCCGAAAAGCACAGTGCGAAAGATTTCAGTAGTTTTTGGAATGGTACTAAGCGTTTGAGAGGACGAACAGGTTTTCCCGTGAGTGTCGATGGTACAAACGATCTAAAAGTTATCGCAAATAGATTTAAAAACAACTTTATTGTTAGGTCGCCATTAGGACCCTCTTCTTCACACGAGAATATTGGTGTTGGTGGTAAATATATTGACACTAGAATCACGTCCATGGAAGTATTAAGGGCAGTGAAATCTATTTCAAAAGGCAAATCCCCTGGTCACGACAGCTTAAATATAGAGCATTTACAGCATGCTGGGCCAGATATGTTCAGAGTGTTGGCCGTGTTTTATAATTTTTGCATCTCACACTCTTATTTGCCGGCGGACATGATGAGGGCTATTGTAGTGCCTGTGGTAAAAAACAAAGCGGGGGATCTATCTGAAATATCCAATTAAAGACCTATTTCCTTGGTAACAATAGTTGCAAAGGTGTTTGATAGCGTTCTTAATACACAATTAAATAAATTCATTAATTTTCACAATAACCAGTTTGGCTTTCGGCCGGGAATGTCTACAGTATTGTGTCTTAAGAGCGCTGTTAGATACTATACTGACAGAAATACCTCTGTGTATGCTTGCTTCCTCGATCTTTCCAAAGCCTTTGACCTGGTATCATACGACATCTTATGGGAAAAAATGAGATTGTCCCATATACCTACAGAAATAGTTAATATGAATGAATGAATCTTATCCAGGCCGCTTACGGCTACGGCGACCATTTATTGTTTACAGTGGTTACTGATGTGTCTTCACATGGCTGATATAACCAATTTTAGCTGTGAATGTTCTTGAACATATGCTACATGTGAGGACGCCATTGACATAATTGTAAGTAATATTTGAAGGTGGTTTACTTTTTATGTGGTCTCTTTTTACATCGAGATTGCGCCTTCGTTGCTTTTCAAATGCATACACAGCTGTGTGCACTTGTTTCCTCCATTCTGGGCGACAGACAGCCTGCGACTCCCATATTGAAGGATCAATTCCACACCCCTTCATGTGTCTTTTTAGCACATCTTTGTATCTCAGAAACTGGCCCCCTCTTTTTCGCTTGCCTTCCTGGAGTTCCGAGTAGAAGATGCGCTGAGCCACTCTTTCTTCAGACATTCGGGATACGTGACCACACCATCGCAGTTGTCTTCGCATGAGGTAGGCTTCAATTCCACACACATTAGCGCGCCTGAGGACATCTGTATTTCTGACACGATCTTGCCATTTAATGTTCAAAATATCACGAAGACACTTGAGGTGGAATCTATCAAGCGCGCGAATGTGGCGTCGGTACAGGCACCAAGTTTCTGCTGCATAAAGGATGGTAGGCAGAACAATTGCCATGTACACGTAAATTTTAGTTTTTAGACTAATGTCATGTGACTGAAAAACCTTGACACGAAATTTACCAAATGCTGCGGAGGCCGCACAGATTCGGCTATTTATTTCAGGGTCAAGATCACCTCGGGATGTTACGGTGCTTCCCAGATATTTAAATTTTTCTACATGCTTCAAATTAGTCTCTTGAAGTCGTATATTCAGTGGAACTTGCTGAGCAATATCGTTCATCATGACTTCGGTCTTGGTTACATTAATTTTTAATCCAAACTTACAGCAGATTAAGCCAAATCCAGACATAAGCTCCTGAAGACCTTCGGGAGTGTCCGCCACAAAGCACAAATCGTCTGCGTACATAATTTCTGTAATGGTGTCCACAGAGACCTTCGTGTGTGCTTTTAACCTTGCTAAGTTAAAGATGTTACCATCAGTTCGAAAACGTATTCGAATTCCTTGCGAGTTGTCTTTCAGTGTCTCCTTGACGACCATAGCGAAATAGATGGCAAAAAGTGTAGGCGCTATCACACACCCCTGCTTTACGCCGCACGTGACAGGGAAAAACTCTGAATGTTCGCCATTATACGCAACACAACATGTCATCTGGTCATGCAAGAGTCTGATTAAGCGGATAAATTTATCAGTGCAACCGATTTTGCTCAACACTATCCAAAGCGCATTGCGCGGAACACTGTCAAAGGCTTGTTGCAGGTCCACGAAGCACAAGTATATTGGTCGATACTGCTCCCTGCTCTTTTCTTGGAGTTGACGAATGGAGAAGATTGCTTCGCATGTACCTCTGCTAGGCCGAAATCCGAACTGAGTCTCAGGCAAAATCTTTTCCGACAGTTTCATCAAACGACCTAGCAGCAGTCTAGCGAATATCTTTCCAATGGTTGAGAGTAAAGATATTCCGCGGTATGAATTACAGTCAGCGCGGTCACCCTTATTCTTGTAAAGCGGACACACGACAGACCTTCGAAAGCTGGAGGGTACCTGTTCACTGGACCACATCTCCGAAAATAATTGCCACAAGATGGTATGTAGCTTATCACCACCGTACTTGATTAATTCTCCAGGTAAGTTGTCAACGCCTACTGCCTTTTGATTTGGCTGTGCTTTAATAGCTTTAATAACCTCTGTTAGCATCAGGGGTTCATCCAATGCGATTTCCGGAATTTGGTTGGGTAACAATTGGATGAAATCAAGATCTGCGGTTCGATCCACATTTAGCAAACATTGAAAGTGTTCAGCCCAGCGTCTAAGTATATCCAGCGTGTTCGTTACAAGCGAGCCGTCAGATGATTTCAAAGGTACCCTACTTCTACGATTTGAAGCTCCTATTAACTTCCTAATCTCACCGAAGAACGCACCTAATTGATTGGTATCGGCAAGAACCTGGATTTGCCGAACTTTGTCTTGCCACCACTTGTCTTTAGAAGAACGAGCAAGCTTTCTAATGCAAGATCCACTTTCTTTAACCTTTTTACTCAAGGATGGATTTACCCGATGCCCGGAACAATGTTGCCGTAATAGGATACGATGTTTGTCGATTGCGTCAGTAAGCACTTTATCGTTATCATCAAACCAGTCTTCATTAAATCTACGTGTCAGACCAAGCGTCTCAGATGCTGTACCAACAATCAGTGAACTCAGATTGCTGTATCTAGTGACGAGATCATCACTAGCAAATTTGTGTTCTATCTGTCTATTAAGAGCTTCTATGTACTGATTGCGAATCTCCTGATTTTTCAGTTTTTGGAGATTTAGGCAGGTAGGTCTTGGTCTGCTCTGCCTGCGAGGATGACGAAGGTGCAAACGCAGTTTGGTGACAACAAGCCTATGGTCGGTCCAGCAGTGTGCGGCACGCATTACTCTAGTAACCGTAACTTGTGCCAGATCGCGCTGTCGCACAATAGCATAGTCTATTAAGTGCCAATGCTTTGATCGCGGGTGCATCCAAGTGGTCTTATGTATCATTGGCAACCTAAACATGGTATTAGTAATAGCCAATTCAAATTGAGAGCATAAGCTTAGCAATAGCTGTCCATTATCGTTCATACTACCAATACCATGTCTCCCCAAAACCTGCGGCCAAGCATCAAAGTCTTTTCCCACTCGAGCATTAAAATCGCCTAAAAGGAGAATCTGTTCGCCATGCGGTATCTTTGCCAAAGTCTGTGAGAGTTCTTCGTAGAATCTTCCTTTAATGTCGTCGCTCTTGTCTAACGTTGGAGCATAGACACTTATGATGTTTATGAAGTTCACACTATTTAAAGGAAGACGTAATGTCATAATACGATCACAAATGCCGACAGGATGGTCAGTCAGCTTAGACACAATGGTGTTTTTTATGGCAAATCCCACGCCAGATCTTCTGGGTTCTGCGATAGGGGTGCCCTTCCAAAAGAAAGAATATCCGCCACCTCTTTCGATTAGCTCGCCTTCGTCCGCTAAGTGTGTTTCGCTCAAAGCCGCAATATCAACGTCATAGCGACTTAATTCTCGGGCTACTATGGCAGTCTTTCGTTCAGGGCACGCATTCCCGGCACGGTCAAGTAGAGTGCGAACATTCCAGGCAGCGCATATTAGCTTTTTGTTATTATTAAGTTTATTGTAATGGTTATAGTGTCTTCGACCACGTACAAACGGATGTGCAAGCAGCCGTGGTTACTACCTCACGTAAAGTTTTGGAGTAAGCATTTGTTTGGGACACCTTTTCTAGTCCCCTCCCCGGCTGAGCGGGGCAAGCAGTGCCACTCTAAACAGAGCTGCTTGGTCACAGTGGGTGCTGCCGAAAACGCACTGTTACTCCATTGCAGTGCACTAGCGACCACTCTCCCAAAGCCGCCAGCGTGTAAGTATCAGACAAAGCTCAGATTACATCACGTCTGAACCTCTCTACCTCCACTTATCGCCGCTGGCCTTTTCCTTATCCAGTAATCCAGTAACCAGTAAACAGAAACAGTCCTATGCGCAGAACATATTTAAGTGCATAGATGGTCGCGCTACCACAAATGCACTCTCTCGTCCATTCTCTTCTTTACCCAGTGGAACGGGAACCGCTACGACTGGAGAAAAGCTGGATGCAGTGACTAGCCGACGGTAACTCTACGACTCCTACCGCCGCCTTTGGCCTATCACAATACCTTGCTGCCCCGCTGAGATCCGCCAACATCTATCGCTTATCAGCTTTCGAGTTGCCTTCACCACCATGGCAGACTTAATGCCCAATACGGGGAGTGACCGTTATAGACTTGCTAAGATTCGCAAGTCCCCCTCTGCCAGGTTTGGCCCACGGGTCGACGTGGTTTACCAGGGTGTGGCCGCTGCGAGCACGACAGCTTCTTGGAGCCACTGGCGAGAGACTGCGGGTCATAGAAGGTTCGGTTCTTTGTCTCCACACAAGAGACCGACTCAAAGAACATGTTACCTCTATTTCCCACTACACCCTATATTTTTTTTTTTTTTTTTTTTATAGTTAATATATTTAGGTACTGGTATGGAAACCAGGTGAATAACGTAAAATGTGCGGGCACGTTGTCGGACTCATATAAACTGGAATGTGGAGTGAGGCAGGGAGGACGGAGCTCCCCCACCATATTTAACCTGTATGTTTACGGGTTTATCGGGACGCTCAGTGGTCAACATATAGGTTGTTACATAGATGGCGTATGTTTCAATAACATTAGCTACGCGGACGATATGGTGTTACTGAGCGCCTCGGTCTGTGGGTTGAGAAGGCTGTTAGCTATTTGTGAGGGATATGCAGCTGATCATGGGCTGCTTTATAATGCGAAAAAAAGCCAATGTATGGTTTTTCAGGGCGGGCCTAGAAAAGTATCAGTAATGCCACCTATAATGCTGGATGGTAAATCTTTAGAAAGAGGCTTTTAAATATCTGGGCCATTTAGTTACACCTGCCTTGAGCGACGCGTGCGGACATGGAACGGGAACGAAGGGCGTTATCTGTTAGAGCCAATATGGTGATCCGTAGGTTTGCACGTTGCTCAAAGGATGTCAAAATAACGCTATTTAGAGCTTACTGTACTACATTCTACACATGTAGTTTATGGACTAATTACACCAAAAAACCATATGACGCCCTTCGGGTCCAGTTTAATAACGCGTTAAGGATGTTGTTGGGGCTCCCTCGTTTTTGTAGCGCTTCGACAATGTTTGCTGAAGCGCGAGTAGATTGCTTCTATGCAATTATACGCAAGAGATGTGCTAGCCTAGTGCGGCGAGTGCGAGGGAGCCCCAACAGTCTACTGGCTGTGCTGGCAGCAAGGTTTGACTGCCCCATCATTAGACATTGTTGTGGGTAACACATTGCTCGCTTTTGACATTTTAATTGTGTGTTTATATCGAAGTGTACGTTTCTTTTAAATTTCTATTTATGACATGTAATGTGACTTATTGTTGTAAATTTGTTATAATATGGGTCTCTGATACCTGAAATAAATAAATAAATAAAAATAAATATCTTATTTTATCCATAAATTGAACCCTCATCCCCTATATTTGATTCATCAGCCGTTAATAAAAACAATACGCACCTTTAGGACGAAAACGACACAATTCAAAGAAATCGAAAATTGAGTTATCGTCATAAAATTACTTAAAACGAAATTTTCAACACAACAATAGTTCAAACACCGCCATATGCAAGCGGGAAAAGGACAAAACTATTATATCGGTCCCTTTTTTATTATATTTTCATAAAAAACCAGGACCAGTTTTACGTCATTTTATGACGATAACCCATTTTTTGTTTTTTTTATTTCGTCGTTTTCGTCCTAAAGGTGCGAATAGTCAACAAAAAAAGTCACAGCAGTTTAGACGTTCATTTCAATCGATGTTCACAGAAACAGTTAATCTGCTCAAAAGCTCAGCAGGTGTTCCGTCGGTCTGTTAGTACTTTTGTAATAGCTTTGAGTCGAGTGCACTCAATGTGTGGTTTTTTATGTTTTTATGTTTGTATTTTGAGTTTTTTTATCCTGGTTTGGTTAAAGTTAAATTACCGGTTACTTTTGCTTAAATTACATTTGTATCTGTACCTGTTATGATTTTTTTATTCGCTTCAAACATGCCGGCATAATTGTGTCGATGGCGAGGGATGGTCATCTCTTATCAGTCGACACTTTATTTGGTCACCACGCCGCTGACCTTCAGGTGCAGCGGGGTCAGATTACCGAGCCCGTATATAAAAAAAAACTAGCTGCTAATTTTAGAGTTCATTAAAAAATCGATAAAAGTTATAGTATTGGATTGTTTTACTGTTGATGTTGTTATTGTATTAAGTGTAAATGGTCCGTTTTCTAAAATAATCACTAAATAATAGCGACCATTAGGAGGTGCTTTCTCGATAACATTTTCTTTATCCGCGCATACATTTATTTGAGGCAGACTGTACAGTGTACGTATGGAAGGGCATTATTCTGACAACCGTCGTTAACCGGTCTTCCTTTGACAACATTACAAAATAATTTAAAACTAAGGACCTGCCCCGGCTTCGCATAGGTGGCACTTATTATCTATGCCGACGACGATACGAAATGGCCAAAAAGCCGACAAAATATGTTGATCCGATCGCTATCAAACATCACAGGATAATCACAAGACGTTCTAAAAATTTCATTAAAATTGCTCCAAGTGTTTTGAAGTCCATAGGGAATACATACACACATTTATTCGTATAACATATACATAATATAGATAAAGATGTAACGTAGACGGAATAAACTTAATTCTTTACCTGCCAACGACAGAAGGGAACTCGGCCCTCGGGAACGACTCGCCAGCGAATCCAGCTTTAGTAGAGGACGAGCCAATGTCTACCACCACGGCAGTAGTGTCACTTGCCGCCATACCCACAGCCTACTGGATACAATATCTAGGTGGTCTAGTTTGTTAGTCTAAAATTCTTGACTAACATAGAATTAGCCCAGGCCGAACTGGCATTGGATATTTTAATACTATAAAGACAATCGTAAGTAAGCATGAGACCAAAGAATACTGAAAAGTACTACATGTAGTGAGACATGCATTCGTAACTCCAGTGCGTACGGCCTAAAGCGTCATTTACACAAGACGAGTTTCTCGAATGCGAGCGGCGAAAAATCGTAATCGATTATTGTATGCGAGAACTCTCCATGCGATTCTCTCCTGTGGTTGTGTTTACATTAGGATAAAAACTCGTAGCAATAAAGCGATACTCGGCTTCGAGTATCAAAGGCGAGACTCGCTCCCCTTAAAATGTTTACACTACAGGCAAAAGTATTCGTAAGGTGATATTCGCACACGTGTGTCACCTAGTGTAAACAATATATGGGCGAGATTCGCATGAGTTGATGCGAGCCTCGAACAGAATGTTCTGTACTGATTTTGTACGAGACTCGCCATTCGAAATTTGAATGGTGAGATTCGTTCGATTTGTTTACACAAGCGGTGACCAAGGAGAGTTTATGGGGCGGTACTTTCTTTCACAAAGTTTGTTTACACTAGGCGGTAGAAAGAAGATAGCACGAAACTGCCGCTCGTATGCGAAAAACTCTCCTTGTGTAACTTCGGTTTAAGTGCATTAACTTCAGGGAAAAACTAAACTTACTAACACTGAGAAAAATCAATAGATACGCATTGGCATAAACGTTTGTAGTATTTAAATTCTCTAAGAATAAGTTACCTTTTCTCGTTTCTCTGCATAATTTATGTAAATAACAATTTTAATTCTGACGTAAAAGTACGTCCATACATTCCATACATTACAGCTCTAAGACGTCAGACGTCTCGGCTCCGGTAATCAACCACGATCATACTATTAGCTCTTTAAAACCGGCGTACTATACACTAAACTATTACGTTTATATGCTCTACAGCTTGACATATCGCTTGGATCTTTAAGAGCATTTAAACTTTTAGTAGTATTATAAATGTTCTTTGATTTAAACATACAAGTCATAGGTACGTTGGTACTAATTTGGTACTGACTTGCTCATTCTAAATACAAATTAAGAGCATTGTCCAGTGTCATATAAATAAAAATGTAAATTCATAATAATATATTACCATGTATATGATCCTATATTGTACAAAAAACAACGGGTGTCTTTCCTAAAACTTTCGATTTTGTCTCTCCAGAACTCCAGTACCAACCGTTACATGTTACTTAGGGCCGATTCCACCACATGCTGATAAAGTCTCTGATAATCTATTCGGCACTTATCAGCCAAATAAACTACAACGATTGATTTCACGGGTTTCGGATAGAAATATGTGGAAGAAAAAGTCGCTAGTCATTACTAGCATCTTGTCAGATTTATTTGTTACATAGTGTTATATGACAGATAGTTATCTGGAAGTTTAACAAGAACCGGTGAAACTGGCCTTAAGTATAACATACTCTTAGGCACTATAATTAAATATATTAGTCGTATTTGTCTGCGCATATAGCAAGTGTAAAAATATAATTTAAGTGAAAATGTTTTTTTTTTGCTCAACAACGCAGTGAGCGATCAACTAAGCGTCTCTCACGTAACTTTTCGTTTCAGTTCTGGTCGGCCTTCGTACCCTGTGCCACTCAGAACAAGGATGCTGTACAGCTCACCCTGGAGCAGATCGACGTCATCAAACGCCTGGTGGAGAAGTACCCGCAGTATTTCCAGTTCGCTACCTCGGTCACAGGTGAGACTTACGAGTGTGCAGACGTATTGTCACGGTTCTAGGCTTAATTCACGACTAATAGAATCACAACTTTATTACAGAAGGGTTAGGCATAATCGCATCCAGTGTACTCGCGTTTGTATACCCATAATGAAAAGAAAGTCAATTACCATATCCAGCATTCAAAACCTGAACAAAGTTAACATTTATTTATATCAAATGATGCAAATTTTTTTTGCCCGAACTAGTAATCAAATTCATGGTACACAATCTAAGTAATCTCCCACTAAACTAATGGTGTGAGTAAAAAATACATAAACTATTTCTGTAGTTAACATAGTGATTTCCAATTGACATTTATTTATTGGTATTTATTTATTTTACATATATATCTGTTACAATTCAATAATGCTTAACTACAACAATTCAGCTAGGATTCGCATTAAGGCCCATTTTCACACACAATACTTACCTAAGTAACGAGCAACGCTACGGACTGTTTCTCAGTGCTTACGGCTTGACAGCCTTCGCAGTACGTAGGCTTATGGCGGTATTAATAAATCTATCTCACGTTGGAGTTAAATCTCAAGTAGACAGTTAATCTATTGAACTATTTAATAAACCAAGCTTAAGCTTTCATTTAAGAGCTTGTTCTCAGCTGAGTAAGCGCTGTTACTAAAACAAAACTTAGCTGTCAAAATCCGTCTTATATGATGTCATTTGAGCTGATATGAATATGGGATGATTGAATAGCGATAAGATGGTGACCTTGACTTGACAGCATCTCAGCTGAAATCGCACTCGTGTTGGAATTTAAATTTTTATTACCAATTTTGCGAGTATATAAATGAACTGCTCTAAACATAAGTAAACAAATACTGAATTGCATATATTTTTTTCTCTACATAATGCAATGTATTTTATACCTTGAACTGATTTTGAAAAGAGCAACACTAGAGTTTCTTGCCCGTTCTTCTCTAGTGAGAACTGCTTTCCGAACTGGTGGTAGAGTTAATATTGACGGAATCTAAATAATGTATAACATTTTATGGGTTCGAATAAATTATTTCATTTCATTTCATTTCATTGAGTTGCATCTATTAATACGGCCCATAGGGGCGCTGTGATTTGCTAATATTGAGATACAACATTACTTCCTCCATTCCATAAATTGCCTGTCAGATAAACAAAACTGAACAAAGTCATAAAAATTATGATATTGCCGAAGTATGCGTTCAAGCGTACTGTACGTCCTCACAGTATTGTTCTTGAATAGGGAGTAAGTGTCGAGAGTCCCGCATCCTTACAAATTACATTGTAGTCAATGTTTTTACTTTCAAAATTAAGCAATGTCACTGCGTAAGAAGTACAGAGCACTGTCCCTAAGACTTTATTACTAACTAGCGGACCCGACAGACGTTGTCCTGCCCAAAAAAATTAATAAAATCCTAGAACCCGAGTACAGCGCCACCTACCGGATCCGATTGTTAATCTAAACCATTCTCGAATCCACTGAAGACACACAAAAAATGTTGTCCTGCCCTAAAAAGCAAATAAATCTTAGAATCCGAGTACAGCGCCACCTATCGGATCCAATTGTTAATCTAAACCATTCTCGAATCCACCTAAAGACACTAAAAATAATTAGTTTGACCCAAAATAGGAAATAAAATCCCAGAACCCGAGTACAGCGCCACCTACCGAATCCAAGTGTTAATCTAAACCATTCTCGAATCCATCTGAACACACACAAAAAAAAATCATTAAAATCGGTCCAGTCGTTTAGGAGTTCAGTGACATACACACGCAAAGAAGAATTATATATACAACCTCATTGACGATAATTGCAGCACGCATTATGTCAATGTTATGTCAAACGCCATAAGGTTGAATTAAAAAAGTTTATATTGTCAAAAGCGCTAAAGTTACATTTGGTGTTTAAGTAGTCTTAAATTTTCTCATTTTCCGCACAATTTTCTTATTTTTTTCTTTCATAAGAACCTTCTACTGACAATAACAAATACATAAAAAAAAACGAAATCGGTCCAGCCGTTCACGCGTGATGCCGTGACCAAGGAAAATAAGGATTCATTTTTATATATACTTACATTCTCTAGTTTTGCTACTACCTAAAAACACGCGTTTTTCATCAGAAGAATTGCTGGCAAAAATATTGCATAGTAAGAAAATTTCAACAAAGTTGAATGACATCGTGTCGAAAACTACAACTTTTCTCCATTAACTTTTTATGCTGCTAGTGGCTAAGCGTTAAAAGTTAATCCAATATTAAACTGGCGTTAATTAAACGTGATCTTGTTAAATGGCTTTTTAAACCGTTCGGGTTTTTTTCTGTAACGTATTATCTAGATAATTTCAGACCTGTATAATCAAATCGATTTATAGGGTCGACCAATAAAACATAGATGCGCATGAGAGTACTGAAAGTATTCGACTGTAGTGAATGAGGATAACAATTCTTGGAAGAATATTATCTAATATTAATTAATTTATGTTATTATAATAAAGTATTTTTTTTTTCGTATGGCACTTGTGTTCACATTTTGCCAATGTCAAGTTTGGTTTGTATATTTTATTATCTGTAGTATGTCGAAGTAAAGCAGTGGCTACCTTACCAAGACTTTATCGAGGAGTTTTGGCGGCAACAAAAAAACACTTGATTAGCACAATTATTTCAATTCACTTCATTTGAGCTCTTTAATAGAACTATATTGGATAATATACCACCATAATTATGCAATATAACACTAAGTATCACCAAAATAATGAATTAAAGCAAGAGCACCTCATGACACTTCCAAGTTCCCGCCAAAACTCTTCTATTATAAAGTTGATAAATAACTTCGCGCAAAAATGTTGCCAGTAATCAAGCTCGAGGCTGTATGGTCGCTGTCTAAATACTTCTGTATTGGAATTACTTGGACCAATTTCCCTATAAACCTCTTTATTTCCGTTCACCCCTTTGACCCTATAGGAATATTGCAATTTAAACATACGCTAGTAATAAAACCGCATCGAATTCAACTACACACCTTCAAATATTCTGCGCTCGGAGCCGTGCGTCCTCTGTGCCCTTGCCTCGTACCTGTCGGTATATTGAAAAAGCTAAATGACAGCTGTCACATATAATAACATGGCCGCCGGATAGAAAGGAAATAAAGTATTTGCTTCTGACATGCGTCGAACCCATATTTTGTAATAATTTTATTATGATTACTAGATTTTGGCGTATTCGCGTGAAGGTTTTTTCTGACGTATGTCCTACTATGTTAATTTCCGGGGTAAAAAGTATCTTTTAATAGATAAATCCAGATTTTTATTCAATTTGTTCAAATATTATCTTCTTACGACTTTACTAAACCTATTTTACAAAGAGAATCTATTTTTGTCTTCTTCCTTCAAAGTCAATTCATAATTCGTTCGATACCTAAAAGGTTTATTAACTGTTTATGAACAAGGTCCTTAAACTTTATAATTTCATTCATCAAATTACGATGAATGATAAATAGGGTATTTGACTCATTTTAGTTCTATAATAATAATATAAGGCCTGTACTATATGCAGTCCCACTGCTGGGCACAGGCCTCCTGTACTACTAAGAGGGTTTAAGCCTTAGTCCACCACGGTGGTCTAGTGCGGGGTGGCAGACTTCACATAGCTTAAAAATTATTATGGAGAATTTCTCGCAAGTGTGCAGGTTTCCTCGCGATGTTTTCCTTCACCGGTAAAGCGAGCGATAATTCACAAAGAAGACACACATAACTTTATAGAAAAGCCGAGGAGCGTGCCCTTGGATTTTGAACCTGCGGACATTCGTCTCGGCAGTCTGTTCCACTCCCAACTAGGCTATCGCCGCAATTTTTAGTTCTATAACTTTATCAAATTCAGTTTTTACCCGCAGCTCCGCCCACATCATTTTTTTTCCTACATAAAACGTAGCCTATAGCAGGAGTAAATTAATTTCCTATTAGTGGAAGCATTTTTAAAATCGGCTTAGTAGTTCTAGAGATTAGACCCTACAAACCTACAAACTCACAAACTTTTCCTCTCTATAATATTAGTATAGATGTACCTCATATATACATCGTAACACAGAAAGATTTATTAAATCCGGTAAAAAATCAACAAGTTATAAGCGTTTGTATTTCGGTAGGAGTAAATCTCAGGAAAAGAGAAAAGAGGCTTAATACGCGCACATGACGTCATCGGGAATTGCTTCGCGTGCGAAAGAATGACCTGGAGCGATACTAGGTGCCCACTCCTGCGCATTGCGAAATTTGAAATATGAATTACTACCTCATTTTTTAACCAATTTTAATGCTGTTT
This sequence comes from Sphinx pinastri, assembly GCA_947568825.1. Classification (NCBI taxonomy): domain Eukaryota; kingdom Metazoa; phylum Arthropoda; class Insecta; order Lepidoptera; family Sphingidae; genus Sphinx; species Sphinx pinastri. Next base: position 1,114,300 of record OX387614.1, on the reverse strand, counting down.
TCACAGAAGAGCTTCTATTTCGTACTTATTATTTGCAGCTACGTGTAGAATAATATACAAAAACAAAAATAGAAAAATACCCTATTGTAAAATAATAATATATTTACACAATTAACTTTTTTCTTTCTAACATATTTAATTGGTGAATTAATTAGTTTCAATGAATTAAATTAGTCTCTGTGACTGGAGGAAGAAAACATTATTAAATTTATTTTTGAGTAACAATTAAATACCGACTAATGATATTACTAAAAGTCAAAGAAATATCTAATTATCTTTAATAAACCAAAGTTTTTAACATTTGACGTTTCCATGAAACAGGCCATATGTTTATATAATTGAACTCATTTTGAGTCGTCGCAATTTCTTGCAACATGCCAAAATGAAATGAAATCCTCGTAGTCAATTTCGGCCGCGGCGGCCAATCGCAACGGAGATCAGCCAGGTACGCAGGAGATATTATAGTGCACAAGTGTGTGCGCAATACACAGGTGCACTCGCTATTCCTTCACTCTCATAGTCCGGTGAGACGGCAATCCGACATGACCGGAGAGAGATCAGGCGCAGGACCAACGGCTTTACGTGCTTTCCGAGGCACGGGGGTATCACACCGCCAAAATGCGACTGAGTAATTTTTAAGATGGAAAATCCCAGTCACACTGTTTTTGGCCCGACTCGGGATTCGAACCCAAACCGTACTTTTTTTTATAATATTACACTGACGTAAAAATTAGAGCTATGATTGATTTAAGGTTTTTTAACATAATATAGTGCACAGTCAGTATCTGCGAGGTGAACAGTATTTTTATTCATTCATTCATCAAACGATATCGTCTCACTGCCAGGCAAAGTCTGTCCGCCAGTCTTCCATACATCTGTGTATAAAGCTACCCACAATACGTTTATATAAAAAATACAAATTATCTGAAAATACTGGGTTATACATAGGGATCCAGAACGATTTCATCTTGACGACATTATTTAATTCCCGCGATGCGGAGCGAATTTCGTTTCATTTTATTAAAGTTTGCGAGCGAAAAAAACATGTTCCCGGTTCCCCGGTTGTGCCGCCTTCCCTATTTCCGGTGCATCTCGCACCGGAAATATTTTTCGAATCGTTTAAAGTTTTATTATTAATCTTGAAAAATATGTTTTCCACTAGTCGAGGCTAGCGGCTTCCACTCGCCTAAAAAACCTGATATCAAGATCCATTTTCGAGAATAAAATATAATAATTTGATAAATCGATGGCATAATTGCGACCGTGTCTTTTGTGCTCGAATCGGTCTGATAATTTCACCAATGTGGGTTCATATCCAACCTCGCATCTTCAATTAACGTTATTTAATCATCTCATGTAAATGTAAATTGGAAATGAAGGTAATAATTCTGGAGTTAGTCTATTTATATGTGAAATTTCATTCAAATCCGTTCAGTGACTACTGCCAACAAACATCTCAGTTATAATTAGTAAGATTTAAGATGTAATAAAACTTACAACACCACGGACGGCTTAAGTTTTCGCCCCCGTTGCAGGCCATACAACTGCTCAACCTTATTTGTGAGCTCTTATATTTGTTTGCAACCAGCAGGAAATTTCATAAGTGGCGCAAAGATGTATTGATGCCAATTTTTAAATACTTAGGGTCGATTTCACCGCTTGCTGATAAATGCTACTCATCACACAAATGTTGAAGCCGACCAAATACAAAAGACACACTCTAATCTATGCTCAAATAAATGGTAATAAAATGAGTACTATCCACATTAGCTGTTTAGTGCGATAACTCTCAAATCAAACCTGTGAAACAGGCCCTTAATAACACATTTTTTATGTTTTATTTTTTCATCTATATTTCGCATAACATCGCTTCAGTACCTTAATTACTATTATTTATACTAATATTATAAAGCTGAAGAGTTTCTTTGTTTGTTTGTTTGTTTGAACGCGCTAATCTCAGGAACTACGGGACCGATTTTGAAAATTCTATCACTAATAGGAAGCTACATTACTCCTGAGTGCTATAGGCTATTTTTATCTCGGAAAAACTTTTCCACGCGGGCGGAGCCGCGCGCAAAACTAGTGATGTTATATTAAATGGACATTTTTAAATTACTTAATTACGCAAGCTCACGCCTTTTATCCCCGAAGGGGTAGGCAGAGGCGCAACTAGTGCACCCACTTTTCGCCAAGCGTATTCCGTCCCATGATGTGATAGGGGGCGAGCCTATCGCCATACCGGGCACAAATTCCAGACTCCGGGCTGATACTGAATAGTAAAATCCAATATCATTTTGCCCGACCCGGGGATCGAACCCGAGACCTCAGCCTTGCAGTCGTACCGTAATACAACTACGCCACCGAGGCAGTCCTAAATACGTAAATTACTTAATAACGATGAAAATGTTATTATCATTAGCTTAAGTCCCTAATGACTAGCGAGACGCTATTAAAAATCTAGTGCTTGTCTTTCAATTCTATAATGTGATAGGGTAGCTTATAGGACGCTCCAATCCAGAACCACTCATGTGTACTAATACTTAATCGAAAACCTAAGTGATTTGGGAGATGTTGAGATCCTTTTCCGATAAACTTTACTACTCAGAATCGGTTGAAGTAATTACTTGTCCCATCTTGGCTTACTACCGTGAACCGAAAGTACGATATGTCAGGGACTGGATAGGTGGTTGACATCAGCTGTCGTGAAAATTAACCAAAATCCTTACTGCAAACTTAAACTTTAATTAACCAATATCCTACATTGTAGTATATTATAATATTCATATCATATTGTAGAAATATATAGAATCTACGTAACAAATGAATTCCCGCAAGTTTAAACCAACTCTGAAGGTAATGAGAACAGTTAAATAAAGTTTAAAATTAAATGTTTTTTTTTATGTGTAAATTTTATTACTTTTTCGTTTTCTACGAGTTCAACCTCTGGTTAATTGTACGTTTTATTTTGTAAAGTTTTAATGCTAGAAATTTTAATTTAATAGTGTAAAGTTTGTTTTAATCAAAAAAATCTTATAATTTCATTCAACTGTATTTCAGTAATGAATTCAGTCACAAAATTTAGACCTCTAGCACCTCTAGACTCATCAAAAGAGAGCACGTGTTTAATGAGGGGTAACGTAATCAGGTTGGCTATGTTCATATGACAAGAGCTTAACGCGGGTTTTGATTTCGCGCGTTTATACCTATGTACAATTTTATAAAAAAGGGACAAAAGAGGTTTAAGTCATTTTATTAATATAAATCAATATTCGATTTTCTTTAATTGTGTCGTTTTCGTTCTAAAGGTGCGATATTTTCCCACCAGACATCCTGCAAGCCCACAGCGCGCGTCCACGCAAGATCGCCTCCCTGATCGGCATCGAAGGCGGCCACTCCATTGGCAACTCCCTCGGCGTCCTCCGCAGCTACTACCAGCTCGGAGTGAGGTACATGACACTCACGCACACTTGCAACACACCATGGTAAGTTTTCCGCATTATATCCGTATTCGCATCCGTCGTTTCCGCTTTCGCATCCAGTTGCAAACGAGTGTGATAACTTAAGTCCTATCCACTGGAAAAGAGACGAATTTGCGGTATGAAACTTGTTGCATAACGTCATTAAATATTAAATATTGCGTCTTATGTGGTCATGCTGCCTAAGAATATAATACTAATTTAAACTATGGTTTAGCATCTGCAGCCTAATTTTCGTGATCAAGTGGATGCGACTGCGGATCAGAACTTAATAAATACAAATTAGTGTCCATGATAATTCAAAATTTATGTTTCTAAGCGTTTCCGCTTTGGGAAACGAGGCTAGAAGGCGGCTCATACGCTTTGACAGCTGTGCATTTAAATGCGAAATGAGGCGAAAACGAATGCGAAATGTTTTATATTCCGTAACTTATATGATAGTTTATAGGCATGGTCTTACAATGCATAACGTGGTGCGTCGTATACATAGTTCTTATACGGAAGTCTGGGTAGATACAACCGCTTTCAATATTTCTGCCTGGTAAGTATGTTCATGCTGCACCCCGGTTTGGAATATGTAGTTAGTGTAATTATTGGGCATCGAGGCTTAAAATACAGTATTTTAAAAGAGCGAACGTTGTCCGTTTCGAAGTCCAAACATGTAGTAACTACTTACGTAAGACGGTGCGTTTCTTGGCAGAAATAACAAAGGGGTATCGTTTAAGCGTCATATGAAAATAGGAAACAAATAAACATAATTCAACAAAGTTTGAATATTGCAATCCTCTTTAAATTCTGCTTGAATTTCCAATATCGTAAAATAATATTTTGCAAAATTCAAATGAAGTAGTTGTCGAACAAAATGTTATGTTATATTTTACGCCTCATTGAAAATTTATGCATAAAATTCATTTCAAATTTCGACGCATCAAATTAATACTGTTATGAGGTATTGGTTTAGTAAATTCATTAACAATTTCACAAATGAATTGTAGTGGTTGTTTGTAGAGGCTATTAATATTAATAAGAGGTAAAGTTTGTCAGTTTTGATATAGATTATAATCTCTGTAAGTTCTGGCCCGATTCTGAGAATTATATTATTGTTATTAGAAAGGTAAATTATACTTGAGTGGCGAGTGCTATGGACTGCTTGCTATTCCGGAAAATGACTTTATTGCTTGTAGAAATGCGAAATTACCCGTTAAACATAGTATATGTCATAGTAAAACTGCGTAATAGAAACAAGTAACCTTGAAGTCGTTAAGTATTACCTGGCGTTAATTCCTAGATTATAAACTTTTACTAACTGCTAACCCACAACTTTAAGTACTAGCGGGGGATAGCAAGCAGCTTGTCTAATGGTTCACCGGAAGATTATCCATAAAGAACAAAACATAACCCAATACTAAGGATTACAAAACATTTCGTCGCTCTGAGTTATTAGATGTTTTCTGATAATGCCTAGTGAGCACCAATTTCAATGTCCAGCCTTCGATGTAGACAAAGCATTAGAGGTATACATAGAAGAACTGTTTTTATACCCAATTATCCTTCCACCAAACTATCCCTTACACATGTCAGGAATTAATCCTACTAATATTATAAACGCGAAAGTTTGTAAGTATGGATGTATCGTTGTTTGTTACTCTTTCACGCAAAAACTAATGAACTGATTTCGATAAAATTTGGCACACGGGTAGATTATATCCTGGATTAACAAATAGGCTACTTTTTATCCCGGGAAAATATAAAGCAGGACTTTGATCCCGGGAAAACTCATTCACGCGGGCGGAGCCGCGGGCATCACCTAGTATTCAATAAAGTTTAAGTTTGCTCGTCGCTTCGTTTACACTTCGCCTTTAATTACAAACATCTATATTAATATAACAAAAACTCACAAATTATCGAGCTCCTTGTATGTTTTTCGAGAGGAGCCATTTTTAACCGAATTAGCATTTATAAACTTCCATAGTTTGTTAATTACAAATAATTTTGGAGGCAGAAGTAACGCGCCAAGTTTAAATAATATAGGATTTTTTTAACGGGTCATGTTTTTTTATTATTTGTATTTACCTTCATTAAACATCTTTAATAAAAGTAAATACAAAGAATTAATGAAGATAACGTATTTGATTAAGGTTTGACATATCTATTAAAACCTCACTGTAGCCTTCTTCATGTCATGATGGGTCGCGATTGTTTCCAAGGACTAATCAGATATGAGACCCCTAGCGAACTCTGTACGCGCAATAATTTCTTCCTTTTATATATTTCCTTTATTAATAATACTACGGTGGTTACCACGAAAATAAAAACACTATACTCACACACGAAACAGATGTGTTTACAAATAAAATTATAAAATTTACATACAAATTTGACGGTAAATAAACAAAACTATTTAAACCCACGAGGGGTCGTAAACAAAATGTTGATACGTTGTAGCTCGCCATTGAAATTAGAAATAGACTAAAAAGCTCGTTCGTGACCAAAACGCTTACAGATGAAAAGTAAACCCTCCCGCGTGTAAAAATAGTTGTGTGCTCAAAGCTCTCTAAACTTTTGGAACTGTTTCGTATGTCCGCGTGTAAAAAGTTTTTTTTTAGTTGAATCCCTATGTAATCGAGTGATGGAAATTGAGCTTTCGTAAGATTACGTGAGGGAAGGTATTTCGTTGTATTTTCATTATTGAATAGAATAAATCGATTACCAGTAAGTAAGGTTCTATTCATATACGTAACGCTTTTCAGTGGCATGTTTTGCTTTACAATTCAATATTTTGGTTCGTGTTTCTATGAGGCGTCGCTTACCAATAAGTGTATCGCTCGTATTGTCAAATTATACGCAACAACATCGCAAGGTACACTGATTTTGAATTTCTATTACGATTGCCCACTTAATTATATTATTTGATAATAATAAATTAGATCCTGACTCATGAGGAACATAATATGTTCTTCGATGACGTTACGATAGTGATGAAAGAAAAACACAAATTATAATTACAATAACATTTTCATGTGTTTATGAATTAATAAATCTAAATAATGTATTGTTGGATATTTTTGACTTGACAATTAGGTTATTTCTCAAAAAGCATTAAGAGAAATAATGGTAATAGCCAGTTTTTTGGCCCGACTCGGGAGTCGAACCCGGGACCTTAGCGCAGTATTCGGACGGCGTACGCAATACGACTACGCCACTGAGGCAGTCAAAATCTAAAAACATAGTAAATAAACTAAAATATCCCCAAGCTACGGTAAAATCATTGATTGTTCTAAAGTTACAAATGCTTTGAAGTATGTTGAACAACGGTCGGGCTGGCCTACGGCGATTCCCAACTAGGAAGAGATCAGAATATTTTCAGCCTGTTTCAAACTCTACATCAGTTTCGAACTTGTGTTTTGTGGGGAATGAACTGTTTAATGGGAGAAATAGTTTGAATCAGTAAGCTTTTTAATCAAAGAAGCGAAATATTTCAAACCAATAAATATTTATTTGATTTCTAAAAATTAAAAGTTTAATGTAATATTTTAAAGTGACGAGGCATTATTTTTTTACGCGCGCGCGCATGCTCACGCCTTTTATCCCCGAAGGGGTAGGCAGAGGCGCAACTAGTGCACCCACTTTTCGCCAAGCGTATTCCGTCCCATGATGTGATAGGGGGCGAGCCTATCGCCATATCGGGCACAAATTCCAGACTCCGGTCTGATACTGAATAGAAAAATCCAATATCACTTTGCCCGACCCGGGGATCGAACCCGAGACCTCAGCCTTGCAGTCGTACCGTAATGCAACTACGCCACCGAGGCAGGCAATTATTTTTTTAAATACAGTTTAATACCCTACAATGCGGTATTTAGGTTTTCTTTTTAACAGTTTTTAAATTCAGGGAGGTAGTAGTAATTACACCGCGAAACCAAAACATAAATAAAATTTAGAACTTGATGTACAACTTCTGAATAATTCTTATTAAGTAAGAGACCAAGCCATTCTTTTTATCTTTTAGTAAAAAGACACCTCGGCAACCTAATGTTCTCTTGTTTATGATCGATAGCGTACTACCGCATTGTCTATTGCTGCCAATAGCGAACTGTGTTTCGGCTTGAAGAATGTAGTAAGAAGTGGAATCATTAGGCAGTATAAGACTTAACACCCTGTCTACGGGCCCCGCTACTTTTGATAGTTATCTGTAATATATACCTCACATAATCGACTGCATTTCTCAACATATTTATACTTAATAAATCTAGGTCACTCCTCTAGAGTTGTAGGCGATCAATTACTCGTTCGTTTTACATAGTTGCATTATGTCCTCTCTATAAGTAAGTTAACAAGCGACTGAGACAAATATAATATGCAAATAACTTAACAAGTAACTTTATTAAAACGTTCTGGAGAATTCCATTTAAAATATCTCATTAGAATTTATAAATGAAATTGTTATCATTAAAATCCTTTGCAATTCGAGTAGACGCCTTTGTAACGCAACTTGACTTCGTTATTTGAAGTATTTTACTAGCTTCACAGACGATAGAACATTTTCTTTATAATTAAGACTCATAGAGATTTATCTATAGAGCATAAATAGGCAAAACTGGGGCGATACCATTATCTCACAGATACCAAAGGTATAATAAGCTTGCATTAGGTATCACATGTTTTTAAAAATCGGAAACCTTACTTTCCAAAAAACTCATTAAACTGTGTTTACCTACTGACCGGTTCGTACCAATATGGTATACCCAAAATTATCAAATAATACAAAAGATACGATTTTGTACTGATTGGAGTGTGTGCATTGTACATAATTTCCTTGCTTCAAACGATTTCAACGCATCGCTGATCGGTGACACCACGCTCCACGCTCACTGCAAATGAAAAAATATGGATTACCTATATGCCATCATAATAAACTCCGATAGCGGGTGACAACGCGTGCAATAAGATTCCAGTCAACGCGACGGCTCGAAACGACGGAAAATTTCATACCATGTGTTACTTACTGACTAGTCAGGCATTCCATCTCATTATTGAATCAAGGTTCGATTCCTGCATACCCTGCTCCGTATAGTGTCCAATATGAAAAAGCAATTAGACAAGCCAGGATTAGCCATCGTTTTGTATTTGCGTATCGTATCATATTTTCCATTCGGTATCGGTTTTTCGACCACACATCAAAGCGTTCAAAGTTAAAATGCGTGCGTAGCCTGCCACACTTGCGCAAAGTTTAGTTGTTTGTCAATCATCGAGCGGAATGGATGCTTTGTTTATTCGCAAGATGTACTGGAGCAACGAAAGTCGAAAGGGTACTTGAATTTATTGAGTTGCTTGAAGAAGAAACATGTATATGGAACCCTAAATGTAAAAGCCATAAGAATAGAAATGACATAAATAATTATATAGGTACACTTAAATAATACAAGTATACAATGTCCACAAAATCGTGGTCCATCGTGTTTATTGTCTATTTGAATACTGTGATCAAATGTGTAAATTTGCAAAGCATGTGTGGCAGGTGCAGGAAAAACTTTATTCAAATGTGTGTCAAAGTCTTTGTTCAAATATTTGTGGGCGCCGGCATAATACGAATGCTGAGTACAATGTGTGCATTGTCATTGATTCAGTCCAAAGGTCACTTATAATTTAAATTGTAGTAACGGCTTATTCGGCTTGTATTTAAGAGAGTTTTTATATTTATTGTTACATGTATAACACACACATACCCTAACAATGGTGACACCCCTATCAAGCCTTTTCCAAGTCTAGGAAGGCACAAAAGACTTTTTGGCCAAATGTTTCTCCGTTATGCACTGTATGGAAAAGACTTGATCTGTGCAACCCATTTTTTTTCTGAAACCTGTTAGTATATTATATCCCACACTTTTAGTCTCTCTAGTCTTATAGTGTAGGGTTTATAAAAAAAAACAGAATCAAAAAGGTTTAATCCGTATAAAACGCCATGTTCGTTTTTGTCCATATTTGGTTTCTGTTATGTAAGTATCAGAGATGGCGTCGTATATCAAAAATATAAGAAAATTAATTTATTGTACATATTTGCGTTCGTGAACTTTTCTGATCTTTTTATAGGTATATGCTATTCGAAGCGAAGAAAAATCCAAAAAATCAAAGAGCATTAAAACGGTCCAGCCGTTCTTAAGTAATAAATGGTGTAACTAACACGAGTTTGTTTTATATATAGTATAGATGTATGCATAAGTAACACCCCAGATCACATCAATTGCATTACTATCACAATATTACCCGACCATTCAATACGTTACGTTCGTATTACCCGACAACGTTAACAAGTTATTGAGATCGTAACCGGACGTGTGACCGTCGTCCAGTTTCACTGAGGCTGTTAATTAAGAGCCATAAATCGGGGGGATGTCCCTCTCGCCCTCCGCCATCTGTTACCGAAGGAGCCGCAAACGTGCCCCGAGGACCGGGAGTGGTTACCATGAGATATAGACGTGATATATCTAGAGGTTCTTTCTCGAAACGTGATATTTACCGAAATAAAAAGTGGCCTATGTGTTAAAAGTAAATTTTAAAACACAAGCTTTCAGAAGCTCTGCGAAATTCCGTTCCCGAAATAAAAAAGCTTCCGTGATGTTTTCCGGAAAAAAATGTGTTTATGGTAATTTAATCTATAATATATGTGTGCCATATTTCATACATAGCTATTCAGCGGTGTCTGCGATTATTTCTAACATTATTGATTTAATAAATTTGTGGGAGCGTCGTATAGTTTTGAAGTAGTAACCGTGCAAAACAGGTCGAGCTGTCATATTGTTAGTGGGGGTGACAGTTGTGAGTATAAATAAGGCCCTCGCCATTTGAAGAGCTCCGTCTTAGTTTATCAAAGAGTCGCTATCGTAACTTAGTGGTTACTATGCTAGTCCTGACAAAGTGATGAGTGACAAACAAATCATGAGTTGAAGAAATAAAGGTCAATTATGACTATTGCAAAGTATTCGCTACGATTAATTGGCTCCTGTGAAATCCTCCTCTACAAATTTAGATTTGTAGCATTTTAGTTTGTGACAACACCCTTTCTTCTTGATTGCGGCCAGTAAAAACACACGAAATTGAATTTGAAATTTGAAATTTTTAATTACTTCAGCTATTTATGTGGCTGACTGTACGTTATGAGATCTAAAATCTCTTAACGCATTACACCTAGTGCAATTGCTAGGCGTTTTAATTAACAACTATCATTGTCACTATACCAGGATCTTATCATGCAGTCAATGAAGTGGGAACTGCGTGCATTATTTTCTATCAGAATTAACTCGACATTTAATATGCCCCGCAAATTACAAAAGACTGTACTATTCCATAGTATTTAGATACTATGGAATAGTACAGGCTTTTGTAATTTAATTGACAACTATGCTATGTTAGCACAGCTGTCAATATGAATGTTTGATTGCATCATGCCTACCCCTGAATGGAGATAAGGCGAAATGCTATTGTATATAAATTGGTTTTAACTCAGCATCAAGCGCTATAGATATAGCAGCGAAATGCAGTGCCTGCGACAAACGAGACGATAAGCGTTGTTTGATTAACACAATTAGATCTGTAATATCTTACCTGGCCGTGTATTCCCTATGGTATTAGATTCCTCGCGGTTTAGTTGGTAGACAGTAAAAAGCAACGGCATCCCATGGTGAATATTTTTAGCAGATGAGAAACAAGTAAGCTATCTGATAGTTACTGATCGCCAATGGTCATAAAAACTGGCAAAGGAGTTGCGAATAAATTTAATTCTAATAATTATTACGCAGTCAGCGACCAAACGAAGACTATAGCTCCAAAACTTCTATCCTTTGCTTCAAAGCCCCGGGGAATCTTCTGCCATGTGGAATTACATTGGAGATACAGTTTTTAAAAGCAGCTAATATGCGATTGAGTTCAGGAAACATCTCTGACTAGTAACTTACCGTTCAATAATTTTCGAGTAAATTTCAACCACATAGATGTGAGCCGTAAACGTTTTCACATTAGCGATTTAATAAATATTACAATGGCCATTTCACACAACAGTGCGGTAAAATTATGCAGACTTCCAGAAAAATTACTTTACTTTCCACAGTTATGTGAATACATAATATATTTACAAATTATCGGAATTTATCTTGTACTGACTATTATGTGTGTTTATAATTTGGGATTGAAGCCCATTGCTGTCTTATTGTATTTCCAACTCTTAATGAGGGAAATACATTTGACAATATCGCTATAGCTTGTTGTTTAGTATTACATAAATAAGTGGTGCACCCAATAAAACAGAATATTTATGGCTACGTAACACGTACTAATGTTGCAAGAGCCAATCGTAATGCAGCACCGCGCTTCCTCACACCTCAGGTAATTGACAGAATTAATTTTAAGAGAAATGTAGTAATTTAGGCGTCTATATACTATACCGTCGATGGTTACCACTCATTGAATTTCTTGTTATCGCGCACAATGGATTGAAATTGAAAATATTGATTAGGAAATTAGTAGACTCGAAGACTATCGAAGCTTATGCCTGTATTTATAAACGTTATCTACATAACAGAGCAATGCTATAAGAAAAAATCGGTTTCTCAGTGCATAGCCTTGGGATATATCGCGGCACTGTGATTTTTTAATATTGAGATTACTTTTCAACTGAATTAAACCCAAAGGGAGCTATGAAATCGCCGATCCTTACGTTCAGGCGTACTGTGACCCCTCATAATATTGACTATGACTACGGGTGTTAGACTTAAACACGACTTAAAATCTTGTATATTTCTAACACTAAGCAGTGTACGGTGATCATTCTTTCAATAGAATTAAATTACCAACAATTTTTGCAATAACTCGTAAAAGAATTGACAAATCTCTGTTTATAAATTGCTGGGCGTACGGTCGGGATCATCGTCGACAAAATCTCGGAATTAGCATACATTTTAATTTAAATCCAGCCATCAATCAAGGCTTGAATTTCGGGTGTGATGTCACTTCACAGAGACCCTCTCACCGCGTTTACCCCAATTGATTGGATGCGTAATCCCACGGTGCAGATCGTTTTGTGTTCATCGCTCGACCGGGCTCTATCTCACAGGAAAATTACATAAAGTGGTAGCAGAGTGAGTCAAAAACCATACTAATTCTTATTATATCTGTCCTGTATTGTATACTGTTCCAACGCCGGGCACGGGCCTCCTCTATTACTGAGGCAATTTAGGCCTTAGTCCACCACACTGGCCTAATGCGGGTTGGCAGACTTTACAATCCTTCGAAATTTTAAGTATATAGTTTCCTCACAATGTTTTCCTTCACCGTTAATGTTAACGATAATTCATAAACAATACCCACTTAACTTCGAAAAGTCAGAGGTGAGTGATTTGGTATTTAAACCTGCGGATCTTCGTTTCAGTAGGAGCGGACTAATGTTTAAAAGTGCCTAAAGTACCTTCCCAAAATTCGTCGCCAGCTCTTGGAATATAAATTAAGTACCTATCGTGTACTATCGTGCACTTAAATTCTTCATTCTTTCAAAAACCGTTCCATTTTTTTAACAGACTGAAGACTGCTAGCGTGCGAATGAATGCAAGTAAATACAAAAACTGTACATTCAAGGCAATAAAAAAATATATAAAAAGACATTCTAAAGACAAAAAATTAAACAAGGTTTTTAATTACTCTCAGACCTATTATAATGGCATGACATCTTGCTGTCACCGCCAGGAGGTTGAAAGCTTACGTGACTGACGCTTAAGATACTAGAGTATGTCGAAGTCTCAAGTGAAACTCTAAAGTATCCTCGATTAAGCCGTGCAAGACTTCGATATTATTAACGGAACACGTATGTTAAGGAAATATTAACCTTATTATTATAAATTAGAGTATATTTTGTCTATATTATTAGATATATACAGTTATTTTAGTAAGAACGATTGCAATATAACAATATTGCAATCGTTCTTACTAAAATAACTGCATATTTCAGAAACACTTTAATAACATAAAACCATACCACGAAAGAAACGTTAGTTCATTAAAATAGGCTACATTTGACGTATTACTACAATTTGCTAAAAACTGTAGGTAAAGGTTTCTGAGGTTAAAAGATTTAAACCGTTTTCTTTCAAAAATATAGCGCTCAATATAAATCTAAAATGATTATTCGCTCTGTTCAGTATTTTCAAAAATATTTTACGCTTTTCGCACATATATACTTTTTTCACACCTAACGTTATAGGACAAAGCATTCAAACGTACAACTAACTAAGAAGTACAACACACAAGCGAAATTTAAATAACCAGGAGGTGCCAGATCAGAAAATCGTGCGTCGCCACGCCGCGCCGCGTCAATGGGGTCTTTGTAGGGAGGCAGACCCATTGGGCAGTAAACTGTTAGGGTCAGCGCAGACCGAATGGCAAAGCTATAGCGATAAAAACTCCATTTATTTGGCAAGTAACTTACGGTTCAGCATAAATGTAAGTTCTAGCAAAATATAGATGTTACAATTATAATTCACTAGCGACCCGCCCCGGTTTCGCACGGGTAGTCCTTATTACCCATAGCCAGATGCCGAAGATGACACAAATTTGCCAAAAAGGTTTTTGTATCCGATCGTTACGAAACTTCACAGAATTAACCGCTGGGCTAATCTTAATATCACTTAAAAAAAACTATGAAATCGCTCCAGCCGACTTGGAGTTCATAGGGAGCATAATATATAAAGTATATAACTAACATATATAACTCAGGGAATCATCGATGGAGGCATCGCCGGTTGGCATTAAATTTATTGAATTTAATATCTTCGCTTGGCGAGCGCCCACCTTCAATGCAAATAGAGTGCATTACAAAGCGCCGAAATATACGGGCTACCTGCACTCCGGTGAGCAGGCGCCGCGAGCCACAAAGCACTATCTGCCCATGCGTGTAATGTCGCTCGAGTGTGCGCGAAAACCATTCGAACGTACATAATGCGCTCTTTTATAGCAGCTAGGTGTTGCTCGCGGCTTCCCCTGCGTTAAAACGTCCCATTCTGTACTTTTCCGAGATAAAAATGAGGCTGTTTATTAATTCTAGGTATGAGTTTTATAGCCTTTTCTAAATATAGGTGGCTTTCTGTGTTAACGTGAACTAAACATCCACAAAAACATTTATAATTTTCGTAAGATGTAATATAAATACATTGTATACATACACACTCTCACACCGTTTGTTCCCGATAGGGTAGGCAGATGCGGAACTAGTGCATCCACTTTTCGCCGTGCCTATTCCGTCTCATGTTGTGATAGGGGGCGAGCCTATCACTATATTTATCATCAGCCACATGACGTCCACTGCTGAACATAGGCCTCCCCTAAAAATTTCCAGACGGACCTGTCAAAAGCAGCCTGCATCCAACGAGTTCCTACGACCTTTATCGAGTCGTCTGTCTATCGCCATATTATCGGACAAAAATTCTAGACTCCAGGTTGATACTGAGTATATAAACGTAATATCACTTTGCCTGACCCGGGAACCGAACCCATGACCTCATCTCTGCAGTCGTACCGTAATACAACTACGAGGCAGTCGAACAGTTTAATGTAGCCTAAAAAAATCTCTAAACTGTCATACAAGGCAAATATGCCTCTATACTACATTATTCTTTTACTCTTAAAGGAAAAAATTCTGGCGATATTTAAAACCCAACATCTCTTGATCGATAGCCTACATTGTACTTACAGTTCCTGTCGTTTTACGTTACGGGAAAAAAAACACTCATTCAGTACATCGATAGTCTCTTTTGTGCAATATCGGGAGGTAACGGACACCGCACATGCATTGAAACCGCGGCGCATTGCAACCTTTTTTCTGTTTTCATGGCGAGTTTCAACGGGAACGTGTGTCTGGGACAAACGTCAGCCAACCGTTTATTGTTGCTTGTTATACTTCTGTGGTTTATTGGCACTTTAGGGCTTATTCACACGACATGATAGGACGGGGATGGATTTACTTATATACGACACCATTTCGCATAATAGTGGCACAATCGCAGTATCAAAGTTCCTGACTATGAGTATTATTGAATATTTTCAACTGCTCCCTATATTTCTATTTGATTAATTTAGTTGCGGGTTAAAGACAAATTAGTGTTCCCCGAGACTCGCCGAGCTTCACCGCTCGGTATTATAAAATGCGTGCCACTGCTGATCCTGGCGGATGTGAGGTTGGGATAGTCTCTGTTAGTATTGCACCAAAAACACTGCACTGCTGAATGAAACCATACTTGAATCACAAATGTTATTCCGAATACGTTTTTACGTTTCCTGAATGCTTGCTAAAGACAATTAATTTCATTTAACAGGTTCCAAAGCCAACTTGCTAGCGTCAAGGTGCGGTCACAGCGGAGTGAACAATACGCAACGGTTTATACGCGTCGATCATGTGTATAGAACTCTGCCGTTTCTACACGTTTTTTACCATGTAGGTCTGGCTTACGAGAGTTTCAGTGCGCACTAATACATTGTATCAATTTCTGCGGAAGAGTGCAAGCATTGTTACGTTCTAGTTAAAGGACATTGTCACCAATATAAAATAGGCATTATGAGACTTAAGATCTGATGCGGAGAGTGTGTGCGCACCCTGTAATTCACCCATCAGTGTAGGGTTGATGCAGTCTTGAAGCAAGCGTGGCCTACCAACAACCAAGCGACAGGTTCCTTTCATCGTGTATAAAAAAACGTCTATTGCATATCGCAGCGTGCGGATTGCGCCCATCTGATCGCATCTTTACACGTACACACAATTCAATATAAGCACTGTTGAAATTCATGCCTCCTTGATCAAAGAGAGATAATGTGCTATTGTTAGAATCTGTATAAACACCACTAGTTTTTGATTACCAGAAATAAATAAGTAGCATTATCTGCTGCCATTATGAAATCATTAATATTCTTTGTTAAAAAATCTCACATATTATTGATATTGTATATGTGTAGTCCTGATATTGTATAAAAAATCATCCCTTACGCATCACGACTGAAGACATTGAGTCTTTTAAATATTGAATATTATACCTACATAATATCATGCATAAAGCACAGGGTCCCCTAATATGATACAGTACTGATGGCACACGTTGGGTACGTCTAAAACAGGCTAGAAACCTTGTTTTCCAACCTGAGCACTTCGTTATTCCACGATGCAATATTTCGTGATGAATATTCATTACCGATCGATAATGCACGGCAAAACACGGTCAAATTGGAGCAAGGGATGTGTGCGGAACGCGGAGTTATAAATCTGTTGCGCTTGTGGACAAATTATAATACCTAGAGTACAATACCTAGTGTTCGCTCAGTAGTCGAATTTCAACCATAATATTGAACTCGCCATCAAAGTAGAGAACAAACTATATACTATATTTTTATTGATAACACTAGAGCTCATCAATAGCTAATGAATAAAGTAATAGTACTACACCACTATGAAACTATATACATTTACGGACAACTAATCAATGTCTGTTATACAGGTGACTGGGAATACGACACATTCCCTTTACGAGAATAAATATTTAGTTAAAAGCATTCGATTTTGTGATAACAAGAAATTTCTATTGAAAAAAATATTTAATGAAGAATAATACCTAAATACCTTTTACAAAACGAAGTTTCAACCAGAATATAACTTAAACCTTTGGGTTTATTTGTTTTAACTTCCAAAAGATTACTAATTGTTTTATATCTCATTATAATGAGAGCTGGATAAATAAAGAAGATTTCAACGTATTTTCACCTTTTGTAAAGTAAATAGCATGATACGAAATTAATAGATTTAGGGTTACATAATATTATGTATAACGCTAAATATATAAGTCATTGTGCAAGCTAACGGTTAATATACCAGGATGAACGCATCGAACCTTGTATTTCGTCAAATGATTTCTTAAAACAAGCATCAATCAAAATAACGCTCGTCTGACCACACCCTTATATCCTCCAAACTCTAGTAACCTTTTGAATGTGACGCCATTGAAGTGATGCGTTAACGGTGCGGTGCGGCGTTGCACCGTAATTAATTCGAGGTATGGGGTGCCAACTGCCACACGGGCGGTGCGGCACCGCCGCGCAACGCTGCTTATCGCAAACAATACTGCGGTGGCGGCACGTTTTCACCCCGCCCCGCCTCGTCTCTAGGTCGCAAGTCTGGCGCGCTTGCGGTGCGACGCCGCACGGCGACCTACCGCGTCGTTTAACACGGTATAGTGATTAACATGCAGGATTCAACGCAGTGGCACCGCTCCAGCGCCGCACCGCACCGTTAGCGCATCGTGTGGTCTCGCTCTTACGCTGTTTACAACTAAAGGGCATGTTCAAAACGGGCCTAAAATTCAAACCAAGACAGTTTATATATATTTGGATAGAACTCCTAAAAACTAGCCTTTTACAATAAATCATTTAATTTTAAAGACCTCCGGCTTTGAGATTTATGTAATTTTATTTTGCTTAATAACTACACTAAAAATAAACGTTCTTATAAAAGTTAGTTATAAATGGAGGGATCTAAAAATATTTTTTTAATGGATTCGAGATCCATATTTTGCCCCTTTAATGTGCCTAAAGTTTGAGCATGGTTAGATTCTGTGGCTCAGCACCCATAGAAAAAGCGGACATCTAATTTAACTTAGGTTTGACGTTTAGCCTGAACCGATCACGAATTAGCTCAAAAAATTCGCTTCTTAGAAATGATATGGTGCACGTTGGTGTAATACCGGATCACGGGGTAATCCCGTTCTTTCAAGATTATTGCTGAACCTGACAACACTTCCTAATACGGGCAACACAGATTGAAGTGCTATTTTTCGTGTATCACTATCTTTTATTTTAGTTATAATTCGTAGTGATCTTAAAACGACGGGATTACCCCGTGATCCGGTAGTACCCTAACACACCCCAGTAAGTTGTATGATATATCTATTATCTAAGAATAGTGTATCCTAAATCATTGGAACTACCTATTATGAGAATGCAGGTTCCGAATGTAGTATTTTGTATCCGAGAGGTTAGCGACGGTGCACACGTTGAAAAATTATAATGGATCATTGGGACTCTCAGTTGACTAGATGGTAACATCCAAAGGCATTGATAGTGGATTGCTTTCATAAAACTCACGTGCAGACGCCGAATTAGACCTGCTTAGCTTGGCTTACTCGAGGCAATTGACCGCACCAAAAGGCATAATCCAGTTATAATTCAGTTTAAAGTAGAGCCAGGAATAACACATGTATATAAAATGAATAGAAAGGAAGGTAAAATACTGTCTCGAATAAATCTATGTCTAATAACAGCTTCTTGTCGCGTTTCCTATCGTAAATAGGATTTCGAGAAACCCAAATAACCCTAAATTTTATAGACCTTATTTTAAAGCCGTCTACGTATTGATAATTCTTCTGGTATTATATATGTTTGTGGTTCACCAGATCGCCCGACGTTTTCCATCTATCCGGGCGGCTCAACACCTTTCGTCTTGCCCAGCGAACCCACCATAACCGCCCAGTCGCCCCCCATGAAGGCTAAGCGGTAGTGGTAGATCCCTTTCTACGAGAAAAATAGTTTCACCAGGATCCCTCCGCGCCTTATTCTTCAAGCCGATACGTTCCAAAGTGGTGGTAGATTCATGGCGATTATAAGAGCTTTAGGAAGCAATTCTTTTTCATTTTTCAAAAGCATTTCTTAGCAAAAATGCATATACTAAGAAGTAAAATTCCGTACAAAATGCTATTATTACTACATAAAGCTATGGCAGAATCTGTAATATCATATGGTTTAAGTAGCTATGGAAGAACTTTTAAAACCTATATACAGAACATACATGCCTTACAAACGAGAATATTGAAAACTATAGTGCCAGAAAAAATAAGGAAATTATACCATAATCAAGATAACCTACTTACAAATAAAATACAAACATTGTGGTGTTCTACCCATATCAGAAAAAATGCGCTATTTAATGTTGATAGAAAACTTTTTTGACAATACATGTACCACTCAAAACCAAGCACACCGAAGTATCAGAACCCGGTCCTTGACTGCAAAAAATCTCCCGGTTCCGCGATATAACAACTTTTATGGCAAACGAACAAAAGAATATTTAATTCCTAAAATGATAAATGACTTGCCAAAAGCATTAAAAGACACTTTAACTAAACACACCCTAAAATACAAATTAAAACAATATTTTCTAGACAATTTACAGCACTCTTAAATTAAATTAAATATCTGCATAGTGCATATACATGTATGCGTAAAATTACTAAAAACAAATAGCTTGTTACCCTTTTGAAGGGACTTTATAACATTATGTTTAACATTAAAAATTATATTCATACTAAATTATAGTTTCAATATTGAAGTTTCGTTATTGAAGTTGTTCAATGATAAACTTTAACAACAATAGCTTAACAGATATTAAATGAAACATTTTGAAAAACTATCTCTATACCAAATTTCCTCAAAATCGGTTCAGTAGTTCCAGAGGTTACTTTTTGCAAACGAACTCACAAACTTTACCTCGTTATAATATAAGTATAGATTATACATTATAAAATATAATCCAGTGTGACAATACAAAGCATAAAATCGAGTATATATACTTAGGGTATCTAATATCTAAAATTGCGAAGGTAATAAGCGGGCTTGCCAAGAAAAGCACCGGCTTCCAAGCAGATGTGACCTACTGATTGCGCCGTTTCTATCTGAAAGGCAAACAAGATATAGATATCTAGATAAAATAGTTTAGAAATGTCCGTTTTGAGACATCGTATCTCAGTGACTTAAGAATTGGTATGAGAAAAGGACCAGACTTAAAAGATTCGTTGCTGTTGTATTAGGGAGACCTGAAAACGCTTACCTATGTATCTGTTTAAGTTAGGAAGATAAGAATCTCATTATCAGATGATTCATAAGAATCTCATTATCAGATGATTCAAAGAGTAATATAGCCTATATTTTAACCCGGATTATCGGAATGCAAAGAATAGTTCCAATTATATTTCGCGCATGGCTTCGACTCCGATATGCAATTCGTATATTTCCATTGTTATTGAGTGGGTATTTTACTTAACAAGCCGGCGATTTCGATCGCATTGTTGTTATTTCCGTTGTTTGCTGCAACTGCTTTATATTTCGTCAATAAATTTTAAGTGGGGTCTCGCTGTACTTAAATGGCTTGACAGTACAAAATCGTAATGACATATTTTTTGATGTGTTTCATAAATTAAGTGAGATATCTAGAAGCTTGAATAACCTTCCATCCTTCTTTACTCCTATTTTTTTAAAGTATACCTATAAAGGTGAGAGATATCTCTTTAGACGAGGATTTATATTCACTATCAAGTAAACATTTAATTGATCTTAATTGAAACTGAATTGCGAGACGAGCATGCCGCTCGTTTGATGCTAAGCGATACGACCGCCCATAAGTAGTAAACACCATATTGAAAAATAAAAAGTACTGCGGGGCATTCCATAGCGCTCGTCACTAAGATCTGAAGCCTCATACTTGCTAGTAATTACATACTTTGTATCCCTAAAGCGGAAAGCAAAAACGAAATATGTGTAATTGCGGTTCGCCAAACTACTTTATTGTTGTAAAGTTAGTGATAAAAAAACTGTCATTCTTTAAGCACCAATTTTAATCACAGGCAACTGCTCCTCCGATCGGAAAACTATCAAATCTTAAATGCCAGAATAAAAACTGTCCCGGAAAATAATGGCCACATCCCATCCCACCAATGGCCGCTGAAACGTTCTCAATGTTTCAATTAAACTACCACACTTCCAGCAGGACAATTTAAAATTCATAAAATATATTTCTAGAGATCTTTGAAAACTGGAGCTTTTTATAAAATGCACTGGAAACAGTGTTTGACGTTAGGCTTATTGTTCGAGGGAAACGTTTTTCCTGCCTTATACGTGTCTTGACAGTTTGAAATGACCATTAGACGACCAATATAGGATTAATTCAATGAAGCCTATATGTACGTCTAATATAGGATTAATTCAATGAAGCCTATATGTGAGATTGGTCGTATAATTTGGGTATGGACTAATAGATGTAGTGTGCGTGTGAATGTGTCCTGACCTGCACTTGTAACGTAATTGAGTAATTAAATTGTCAAATATAGATATAATTTAACTAAAAAATATGTTTTGTTCCTTAGCCTAGTTTTCTTTAAATAGACGATTTTTTGGAATCAAATCTGTAGTTGTTGGAACTTACATACTTTACCTCCTTACAATGTAAACGCGTAACAATTAAACGTGTATGTACCATGTTATGATAGATTAACGTTTGATCGGAAAGACGATGCACTAGTCTCAATATGCAAAGTGGGCTGTACCAAGTCTGTGGACGGCGAGAGCGCGTCATTTTATATGGACAACTCATAGCTCCGTTGACGGACGTGTCATCTCGTTAATATGTAATGTAGACGATATTTTTAGGTCCTGACATTGCACGATGTATTAGCTGAGACTCAGAATAAACACAATTGTATATTAACGGAATAAGAGTACATAATGCAAGTAAATTATTATAAAATTTTAAAATACACGTTTTCTATAGGTACCGTTGCCATCAATCGGGATATCGTAATTAAACTAAACGAAGATACACGCATCACATTTCTTGTACTTTTACAGTAGTCTATTCTTTGCTATGGCAAATTGAGGGTTCTCCTTGAGACTCGGACAAACTTAAGGAAAGCGCGCAATAGTCTATAAGACCGGGTTTTTTCAACTGTAGTTAGGGTAATCCTCGGTGTTATTAAGCTGGACGCGCTCGCAACGCCTCACCTGTGGTGCACTCGCAGCTGTGCGAGCGCGTCCAGCTTAATAAGACCCAGAGAAAAAGATAACTACAGTTGAAAAACGAGGCCTAAGTCTACGCGACGCCTAATACATCGCGTAAAAATTTCATCACACACATTAGACGCCATATCGTACCGATTTACGCTGTTCTAAAATTAAACCTAACATATTGCACGTATTTATGCGCTAGCTTTCAATGACATGCAAACGGTAATTAACGTGTGCCGAAGCGAATGTTTTTCAAAGCAACGCGGACAAAGTCGTGAATCGCTTGCGGCGGTTCTTTTGTATGTTTGCGATTTATTTGTACTGACGCTTTGTTCCGTAGGGCGGACTCGTCCAACGAACAACCTGCTGCTAATGGACTGACCGAATTCGGCGAGGTAAGCATAGTTTTATAATTTAGAAATATCAACTCTTTTGGTACCTGACCGTTGTTTCATCTCTTTTTCTTCAAATTTGGATGATGGAGGCGGTGTTGATTAATTACTGCCGAAATTATCTTTACAACAGTGTCAAATGCTTATCATAATGCAATTTAAAATACTTTGAATAATAGTATGTTATGCATTGATTTATAAAAAAACCTTTATAAATCAATGGTGTTATGTTGTATTGTACTGACTTATCCCGTAACCGAACAAACAAAAGGTCTCACCTGTCATGTCACGTCCTTGCGGCGACTTCGCTGCATCTGCGTCTCGACTCCCCGATTCCCAGTTTCTATAAAAAGTATACAAAGAAACAAATACACAATAAGACTCTGCGCAGACGTTGTCGATTCGCACATTCGACATATAATGTCGGCATCGGCAATATTACGTTTTCATAAAACACACTGTTCATTAGTTGCCATTATGTGTCTTGTTTCTCGTGCAATTATAGCCCTTCCTAGCCGATTTCGGCCACGGCGGCCAATCTCAACTGAGATCAACCAGGTACGCCGGAGATATTATAGTGCACAAGTGTGTACGCAATACACACGTGTACTCGCTATTCCTCCACTCACATAGTCCGGTGAGACGGAGAGAGATCAGGCGCAGGACCAACGGTTTTACGTGCTTTCCGAGGCACGGGGGTATCACACCACCAACTTCCAGACTCCGAGCTTCGACTGAGTAATTTCTAACATGGAAAAACCCAGTCACATTTTTTTTGGCTCGACCCGGGATTCGAACCCAGGACCTCAGCGCGCAAATCGTACTCGTAACGCGTACGCAATACAATTACGCCACCGAGGTAGTAGTGCAATTAGTTGTCAGTTAACAATCCACGTCTATACTTTCTTACATACAAATTAAGTTATATACGGTCAAAATCATTAGTTCATGTAAGAATCTCAATTTAGGACTGATTTCCACGATCAGAAGTTGTTTGTAGGCTTAACCAACTTCTGATCATAGAAAACACGCCTAAGTTGTGATTATTTCAGGAACTAATAAATTAATACAGCATGAACGAATTAAACATGGCAGTAGTTTAATCTTATAATCTATACATTTTGTTACTTTTATATACAGACAGGTTTTAATTTATGTCATGGTCTGGCGACTGAACCGAACTGAACTGAAATATGGAGTAGTGTAAACTGGGCAGCGTCCGGTCGGATCAAAGGTCGGGGTTCGATAACGTGGCGAAATCTGGCCGCGCTCGCTCATTACCATGTTATTAGAACCAGCCCGCTGCAATGAATGACCCTAGCGGCTGACGTACAATTCATAAACTTGAGCGATTGTGCTATCTTTTTTATAGGGTATTTTTTTTTTTTTTTTATAAAAGCTCGGCATAGTGACTGCACCGCACCTGATGGTAAGCACGGGGCAGTCCAAACAGAGAATCGAATGGCATTGGACGACTATCCCGTGCCATTCGACACAATCATGCCGGCCTGACCAGCTGCTTCTTCACGCTACGGCGGAAGGACCCAGGATTGTAGGAAGGAGGGAACACGTGCGCCGGCAAACTATTCCACAGCCTGATGGTGCGACAGAAGAATGAATTATGGAACCTAATGGTTCGGGTCGTAATGGTTTTCACCATCAAGCTGTGGCTTCGCACGCCAGCACGCGTGGTTCTGCTAAGGAAAGGAGAGGGGGGGATCAAATTAAACAACTCAGAGCATTCACCATGATACAGACGGTAGAACACGCTTAGAGAAGCGACATCTCTCCGCAACTGTAGCGACTCCAAGTTGCCCGTCACGTCTGCATCATTTACAATGCGGATGGCCCGCCGCTGTAATCCATCCAAGGCATCAAGTAAGTATTGGGCGGAACCGTCCCAAAGGTGCGAGCAATATTCCATTCCTGGCCGAACCTGCGCTTTATACAAGCGGTAAAGCTGACCGGGCGTGAAAAAGCGACGCACCTTGTTCAGGATTCCAACCCTGCGAGATGTGGCAGATATAACGCCTTCGATATGATTCCTTGGATTCAGATCACAGCGGATGTCCATACCAAGGATACACAGGTCATTCCGCAATGAGAGGGGAACGCCCTGAAGAATGGGAAGCGGAGCAAACGGGGACTTTTTGCACGAAAAGACACAGGCCTGCGTTTTCTTGGCACTGAACTCAACCAGGTTGCTGGAACCCCATAGAGAAATCAAGTCCAGAGCCCGGTTAAGCTCAGTGACAAGGTCCTCACGTCCCACCTCAGAGTCCGCCCGCGAACTTGGGGGCCCGTAGAAGTATCGCCCATGAACCGTGCTGTCATCCGCATAGCAATGAATGTTGCCGAGTGACAACATATCATTGATATGCAGAAGAAACAGGGTGGGCGACAAGACCGAGCCCTGTGGAACTCCGGCATTTATTGCCATGAGCTCCGAAGCGTGCCCGTCTACGACGACACGGATTCTGCGCCCATGCAGAAAGCCAGAGATCCACGTACACAAGATGTTAGGCAGACCGTATGCCGGGAGCTTAGAAAGAAGACCACGGTGCCAGACCCTGTCAAATGCCTTGGCTATGTCGAGGCTCACGGCTAGAGCCTCGCCATGCCTGTCAACCGCCTCCCCCCAGCGATGCAGGACAAACGCTAGAAGGTCACCCGTTGATCGATTCCGACGAAATCCGTATTGTCTGTCACTGATCAACGAGTGATCCTCCAGGTAGCGGGTCAGTTGAACGTTAATGATCCGCTCCATGACCTTGCATATCACTGAGGTTATGGCGATTGGACGGTAATTGGCAGGGTCCGACCGATCACCTTTTTTGGGGATCGGTTGCACATTGGCCTCCCTCCAAGACTCAGGCACAATACCTGAGAGGTAGGATGCTTGGTAGAGGCGGGTCAGTGCAGGAGACAACTCGGCTGCACATCGCTTCAAAACCACCGCCGGTATACCATCCGGCCCGCTGGCTTTCCGAGCATCGAGAGACCGCAGCTCCCGCCGCACGTCACATTGCCTGATGCGGATATCGGACATTATGAATCCACAGTCAGGCAGCGCCGACGGCGGCTGGAAGCCACTGTCCTCGAGTCGGGAATTGCACGCAAAGAGATTTGCCAGCAGAGCGGCTTTCTCTTGCGGCTTGTGAGCCAGCGATTCGTCGGGACACCTCAGCGGCGGCAGCGAAGGACGGCAGAAGTTAGACTGGACGGCCTTGGCCAAGCTCCAATATGCACGGCTGCTGGAGGGATGGTTGGCCAAAGCACGCCCAATCCCACATATTCGCTGGGCATCCGCTCTTACATAGGCCTTCTTGCAGGCCTTGGTGGCACTATTGTAGGCTGCCTTGAGGAAGTCGACATTAGGATCCTTCGTTGCGCGACCCCTGATCCAAGCGCGATACGCCGCCTGTTTTTCACCAACAGCGTCGGCGCATGCGCGGTTGAGCCAGGAGCGTCCTCGGCCATTGCCAGCGATCTCAGAGGATGGAATGTAGTATTCCATTCCTAACCTGATCTCGCCAGCAATAGCGTCGGCACTCGCTGAAGGGTCCTTTCCCTCAAAACAGCGCTGCCGCCAAGGGATGGAAGCGAAATATTCCCGCATACCATCCCAATCCCAATTGCGTTTTGGTGAAGTCTTTTCACCGGATAAAAGTCTAACATGAATCTCTGTTTACTGGATATTAGTGTACTATGTTAGGTTGTTTGGTTCCAGTGCGATCTTTATGCGAAAGTTCTTGTCAATCTGTTTCTCCAATGATGTATAAAATGAAGCCAAAACAAGCATGAGTTTTAAATAATATTGTTTTTCTGATCTTTGGTGAGGCTTTTTTGGCTATGTAGTTTATACAAAGGTTTGAACTACAGTCTTCTAGCCAGCTAGGTTTACTTTCTATTGAGGACATTAGATTTTCAGCCATTAGCACTACTATGATATGATACTAATTCAGAAACTACTACTTTTTAATAAATACTGGTATCAAAATTATAATGGAATATATAATGCGGATTATCCTAGAAGGATGGAACAAAGGCATCTCAGTGGGTGGCCGGCTGATCAATAATTTCCGTTACGCTGACGATACTACTCTTCTTGCCCAGACTGAAGAAGATATGGTATATCTCTTAATCCGCCTATAAACAATCTGCCTACAATTTAGCCTTGCTCTTAACAGAGACAAGACAAAAATGATGATAGTCGACCAAGCAGATCATAATAAATCATCTCTACTGAGTATAGCCAATTGCAACGTAGTACAGAACTACGTATACCTTGGTTCCACAATCTCAAATGAAGGAGGCTGCGAGGACGAGATTCGGCGTCGTTGCGCCATCACAAGATCTGCCGTGGAAAGGTTGGGAAAGATATGGAAGGACAGGAAAATAACCAAAAATACTAAGGTTCGACTGATGAATTGTCTAGTCTTTCCAATCTTATTTTATGGTGCTGAAACCTGAACCTTGAGAACAAGACCGCCGCAAAATTTACGCATTAGAGATGTGGTGTTGGAGACGCCTCCTGCAAATTCCAACGACCGCTTTCCGCATCAATGTGTCTATTCTGAATGAGCTCAAAATCAAGACTTGATTAAAACGGCAACACAGTCCTCTATGACAGAGTGTACACGCAGCGCTACTAACCGACAAAAATGGAGAAGCCTTAGTAGACATACGAACATCGCCGAGAAGACTGACAACGCTGACATCTTTCCATGTATTACCATTGCGACAACCACGACCACTCTGCCAAGAGTGCCCGACTGAGGAGGAGGAGGTATCAAAATTGTAACATTTCATTTTTGTTACTATCCTCTCATAATTTCTTCCAAGTCTTTATCGAAAATAGACCCCAAATCGCCATCGCCTGAGTTTTGGGTAAATACAATATATTTTAAACAGTAACTCAAATGACACGCCCGAAATTGAATTCTCCATCATCCCTGTGAACGTTATTTAATACCATTATAAATTGAAACTTTGGCTAACACGGGCAGCGGGATGTCCCCTCTGCGTCGTATAATGTTTTCGGTTACAAAATACGTTCTGTCGTATATTTTCTTTTAAGTTTAAAGGACATATTTTTTCGGTTTTGTTTTGTTTATAAAATACGGTAATGCTGAAGATTTTTTATCTGTGCACTACCTATCTTCGAAGGTATAGGCCTGATAATGTCTATGACGAATATTATAGTACACAAAAACCATTTTAGGCGGTATTTTTTTAAATTGTGAAGTCAATAAAGCCTTCAAAAACATAGTAATTGTTATCATGAATAATAAATAATAAAAACAAGTAAAATAATTTGTTTGTCACTTCTTTGACGATCAACCAGAATGATCAGTGATGTCATTGAAGAAGAGGCTCACTTAATATCAGACGAAGTAACGGACGAAGTCACACACACCAAGTCTAAGGTTGCGATAATGCCTGTTAGAATTTATAAACTTACAGAAACATACACTCAGGTATTCATTTTCATTTACATTAATCATAATTTATTATATTAGGGAATAGTAATTACAATTTTTCTCATATAAATGAATTATATTACTCAAAGCTGCATTACAAATTAACTACGTATTTCTATTCCATTATAAGCTTTAATCTGTGCTCTGTTCGATTGTCGGTTGACATTTTTTTTGGACTTCACTTCGCTTAACATCAGGTGCGGTGAAGTCACTTTGCCGAGCTAAGTTAAAAAAAATATTATATAGTTTCGGGCACGATCATAACATACCCAAATACGTTTGTCTTTTGGGATTTTCGCCGTAACACATTGTCTTTGAAAACAGCTCAATACCTACGACATTTCAAAAGAATATCCTATTGGGTCGCGTTAGGCAACCTTAAAATTATTTTTGCATGCCTACATTTTAAATACTATTTCTGTGCAGAACTATAATTTTCAAACTAATCTCCATTAACGCGGACGTAAAAGCCAAAACTACACTCAACGGAAGTTATTCCAGCCATGTTTCGTCGTTTAATTAAGTCCTACATTGTCACGTTTTGTATCGTAACTTTTATACATTTCTTATCTGTGGTAGTAAACTTTTGAGGACTGTACTTTTACCTTAGTATATCGGGTATATTTCAATGGACAACGAGTATTGGATACAAAATAATTAGAAACCTAATAAGCTCCTGCCACCAAAGTCTTTGCGGGGTTAAACGGTTTATTCATGAGAAAATTCGACATGATTTCAATCATATACAGGATTATCTCGACATTTCGTTACTCAATACATCAATATACATGGCTTTCCCTCTGCTGACATCATGCCAAAAATTATCCAGAAATACAAGAAATAACAAATATTTTCGGCAGAACTCCCAATTTTAGCTTTCTGGATTTTATTTTATGACTTTTGGTTTTATGCGAATAAGGTGTAAGCGAGTGTACTTTTTATAAAGACGACTTGATAAAGGTCGCAGGAACGCGCTGGATGCAGGCCGTTTTTGACAGGTCCGTCTGGAAATCTTTAGGGGAGACCTATGTTCAGCAGTGGACGTCATGTGGTTGATGATGATGATGATGACGAGTGTATTTTTTGACTGTAAAGCCTCAATTAGGCGGATCAATCATTGCTAGAAATAATGGTACGCAATGATTGCTAGCAATATTCGATTGGTGTATACCAGTCAAAAGACTCGTATTACGGCAACGCGGACTACAATTGCCTCGCCGTGCTATTTGGTATTTTCTGACGGCCGAAGTATATTCGGCCGGGCGATGTATATTCTCATTACATATTTTGGAGTCGGTAACTAATTAAAATTGAATATTGTTTTCGTATAGGTCATGTATTTATTTAGCTTACCTAGCAATTTAGGTCACCCATTCCAAAAAAAGTAATTGAAATATACTTAGGTAATGTTCAATTCTTTTTGGGTTTAAATAGTTTTCGAAGGCGGTTTAATTTTTTGTTTTAAAGTTTTTATATGTTGCTTTTCTGTTAATAAGAAATAGGCTGCCTCGGTGGCGTAGTTGTATTGCGCACGCGGTACAACTATAGATAAAGTAACTTATTGTACAATGTTACTTTCAAGAAAACGAGTATGTAGGCTTATTTAACGCAATATCGCGATGAACCTGTAGAAAGTTTACTGACCGAGTAGAGACGCAGGCTATTCAAAGTTGTAGTAAAAAAGGACGCAATTAAGCAAATCGCTGTCAGATCAGGAGTCGAGTCGTGATGTGACATCGGAGCAGTCTTAAAACGGCGGCGCGACTTAACAAGGACGCTCAATGACAGTCGAGACCATAACAGGGAATGTGTAGGGTGTTTATTCTCCAATTAACATTTATTATCATATTTGTGTGACTCCCTCCCTAACTTTCCAGGTTGTAAGGTGTATTTTTAGACATGCGCACGGGCGGGCGTTTAAATTATCGCTCGTTAACAAAGGCCTTGCCTAGTTCCTACCGCAAGGCTGCAACTGCTGAGAAGAACATTGAAATTGAACTACTATAACGGATTTTATCGCGGTTTTTTATTTTTTTTTCTCCCTATAAAACCTTTATAGTAGTTTAATTTCAATGTCTAAAATTCGCGTAAACGTAAGGAATCATTATGCTGAGAAGAAACTTCCATGTAAAGACACTCAATCTCGCATGATACATCAATACTAGCAATCATTAACCGCCCCCTGTATATCTATATTAAGGCACTGCGCTGTTGCTCTCATCTGTTACATCGGGCATCCGACTCAAAATGGCGGCAACGAGCCATTTATTCCATGCGTCTACATTTACAGTCTGCGGGGTCCCTAATTATGTTATTTTAAACGCTCGCGATAACCTCTGTATTGGCAAAACACACCAAATTGCTGGCGACTGCGTTATTATCCAAACCAAAATTGGCTATGCTGTTAAAATTGCTAGCGATATACGTATTTTGGCAAAACCAACAAATTAAAATGTATAGTGCCTTTTGCCAAATTATGCTTGTTTAATGCCTTTGTGGCGGAAAAGCCTCTATCAGAATCTGTGTACACAGCTATAAACTTCGACAAATAATTTTATAAGAGGGTTCTTCACACCGTGGGACTTGTAACTGTAAGTTGAAGCCTTGTTTATGGTTAAATCTCGTCTATATGGGGACAGGACTATCTAAGACCTGCCTAACAGTCATACCCAGAGAAGTCACTACCAAACCGGGATTTTAACGCCATTGTCACGCTAACATTGTCAACAGAAAGTGGTACGTGAGATGAACCGCCTGGGCATGCTGGTGGACCTGTCCCACGTGAGCGAAAATACCACCAGGGCCGCCATCAGGGTGTCGCGGGCGCCCGTCGTCTTCTCCCACTCCTCGGTCTACAGCCTCTGCAACCACAAACGGAATGTGCCTGATGACATCATTCAGTCGTTGGTGAGTTGTATTTAACATTTTTCATATAGTAGGATTCCCCTTAAATCCGGGTAATTTTTTTTAATCACCTTTTTTGTAAATAGATGCCGACTAAAATGTAGCCTAGGTGACCCTGAAAGTCACCTATCAATTAAAACTCCACAAAATCAGTTAAACCAGACAGCAGAGTTCCCAACTTAGGGATTTTCCTGCCAATTTAGGGGAAAAATAAGTGCGTACGAATATTTTTAGAAACTTAATATTTAAATTGATATTGTTAGGCCTTTATGGGTTTAATATTGTTTGCAATTGCCAACAACCCGGAGATTTTTCAAATAATTATGATGATTTTAGGGGGTTCTGACTTTTGGCGTAAATATTTCTAGGAGTTGGTAAATCTGCCAGACAGACGTGCAAATTATGTTGCTACGAACCATGCAAACCTCAAATATTTTACAACAAAATTGTATATACAATTATAGATACTTATAGTTTAATATACATATTATAATGCTCATATTATTGCAGAAAGAGAACGGCGGCATCATAATGGTGAACTTCTTCCCTGACTTCGTGAAATGTGCTCCAAACGCGACCATCTCCGACGTGGCCGGTGAGTTATATTAACGGGAGAGTTCGCGCTTTACATCTTACACACGCTTCTGTGTCGACAGAAACAGACAGCCACTAGAAGTACGTTTCAGCCGACATTTTTTACCACGTACTACAAATCTATGGAACCAATTGCCGCCAGCAGCATTTCCGGACAGATACGACCTGGCGTCCTTCAAAAAAAGAGCGTATTCCCACTTAAAAGGCCGGTAACGCATCTCTATGCCCCCTGACGGCGGTGATCACTTACCATCAGGTGAAACTTTTGCTTGTTTGCCACCTATACCATAAAAAATAAATGTAATATTCGATGAACTTAGTTACTAGATGCGGTCTATCTCTATATTATCATTATAGGCCACTATAAGCCCACTGATGGACAAAATACGGTATAGGTATTTTGTATAAACCTTTCTTATATTAATTCTAGTTTAGGCCCGACTCCAAATATAAAGTTAATATACGTATACTGCAATGCAATGCAATCAGCCCTGTATCATATACTGCCCACTGCTGAGCAAGGGCCTCCTCTACTACTGAGAGGGTTTAGGCCTTAGTCCACCACGCTGGCCTAGTGCGGGTTGGCAGACTTCACATACCCTCGAAATTCTTATGGAAAATTCTCAGGTATGTAGGTTTCCCCACGACGTTTTCCTTCACCGTTAAAGCGAACGATAATTGATTAACAATACACACGTAACTTCGAAAAGTCAGAGGTGTGTGCCTCGGGTTTTGAACCTCCGGACATTGTCTCGGCAAACCGTTCCATTCCCAACAAAGCTATCGTCCACTTTTACGTACGTATACTGGGTAAAATTGAATTCATGAGCATCCTTTGAACCTAAAACATTGCTCATGATACTCTTGTTCATGGGACCAAATTACGCAAATATTTTTTTTATTAATGCAATAAAGAAAACCTAGAAGTGCCGTAAAGCCTAATGCAGTAGATTTCAATTATTACTGCAAACAAACGTACCAGAAAAAATAGAAACAAAACAATTATTAAGGGCCAATAAATCTTCTAATGTCAAAACCTAAAAGCACTTACTATTTCATGTGGCGCGGAACAAGCAGTCGGTAAAAATAATATTGTTCTATTCACATTTTAGATGTGTTCTAAGTATTCCTATAATATAAGGTTTACTTAATGTCTGACTTCAATTTCACTCTGTATATAAATTTATTTTATTTTTTGGTTTGTAGTTTTTGATGTCAATTTTTTTTAAGTTGTTATAATTGTATTAGCGAAGCACGGGAAACCTTGTACGTTTTTAAGTTAAGATGCGTCTAAACTGATGAACGTGTCTCGAACTTGCTACGCGCGTAGTATAGTTGCAGACGAGATACGTTATAACGCAATTATTCGCAATTTTACAAGAAACAGTGCCGAAGTGTTAGTGAATGTTGACATTGAAAAACAATAGAAAGGTCATCAAACGTAACCGACGTCCGGAATTATTAGCAAGTGGTTACTTTTTTTGTTAACTTTGATTGTGGCTTCGTAGCGTAGTTGCGTGCGCCCGTCTCTTTTGCAAGCGCAACATCCCCGTCTAGTGAGAGGTATCGAGTTCAAAACCACGCTATCAGTGAGCATCAAGATATTTTAAAATTTCGCAAAGAATTTTAATTTATTTCGTGTTGCAATTGTACCTAATTCGCGAGCGGCGTAAGCGGGAGACATAACAGGCTTGTGTTTCTTACTACCTACACCTTTGGATTGGATTTATATTGGCCAACCTGAATCGCTTAACTTCAAATCATCAAAATAATATTAACACCAGCTACCTACCATGTCCACTACACAAATGTGGGGTTGTTGTTCTAATGATAATATAGACGAAAATGAATACTTTATTAACTGTATCTTATGTAGAAAGTCATTCCACTTTCTCTGTATGTCGATCCCAGTAATTCCAAAAGAGTCTAAAACATACACCTCATGGAGTTGCCCAATATGTACGATCAGTAATAAACCCAAACCATTGAAGGAAGATGAAACCGTAGCTCGTGCAAAACGAGGTAACAAAAGGCAAGCTCTAAATTCTCCGCCTAATATAACCCCTGTTACTGGAGAGGACGTACGAAAAATTGTGGAAGATGTCGTCAAAAAGGAGTTCTCCGCTATGTTTCATGAGTTAAACATCTCTATAGTCAGCACTATTAATAAGCATCTAGAACCCATAAAAAGTGAGATAAGAGAACTGAGCGATTCATTGAACTTCCATACTGCAAAGTTTGATTCCTTCGAGACCGAACACACCGCACTCAAAAACTCTTTACAAGATCTAACACTGCAAAACAATGAACTAAAGGTTGCAAATATGGACTTAACACAGCGTTTGAATCAACTGGAACAACATGCAAGATCAGGCAACCTCGAGATTCAGTGCGTGCCAGAAAGCAAACAAGAGAACATTTATACGGCTGTTAAGCAACTGGCCTCTACTGTTGGGGTTGACCTAAGCGATAATGACATTCTACATGCCACACGTACTGCGAAACTCAATCCCTCTAACAAACGCCCTCGTTCGATCATAGTACAACTTTCTTCTCCAAGAATTCGGAATCAGCTACTTGTATCGGTTATCAATTTTAACAAATTAAATGTCACAGACAAATTAAATAGCTCGCATCTGGGATTTGTTGGAGATAAAAAACCGATCTATGTCACTGAACACCTATCCCAGACCAACAAAACTCTACATGCTGCTGCGAGGTTGAAGGCAAAAGAAAAAAAATACAAGTACGTGTGGATCAGGAATGGAAAGATATTTGTTAGAAAGGCTGACGATTCTGAATATATACATATAAGAAATAAGGATAGTTTAAATAAAATGGTATAATATTTAATTTAGGGTTCATTTATATTGTACTTTATTATATATTTTTAAGTATGCATGTACTGTACAACAAATTATAATGTTAAATTCAATCATTTACATATTTATTATCAAAATAGTCGTGGCTTAAGGACTAAATCAAAAACATTCTTTTGTAATATTGTTCATAATGATTTTGATGTTGTTGTTATAACCGAGACTTGGCTTAACAGTTCAATACTGAGTAGTGAGCTTTTCGACGACAGATACGTTGTATACAGACGGGATCGAGAAAGCTCAAGATCTCAATTTGGTAAAGAAGGTGGGGGTGTATTGATTGCAATTAAAAAGACCTTTAAATCGATACGTATTACGGACTGGGAAAGTGATGGAGAGGATATTTGGGTGATATTAGATCTACCAATGACACATATTTGTCGTAGACTAGCTCTGTGCGCTGTGTATTTACCACCACCTGTTCGCCGTATTTGTTTGGATCGCTTTACAAACTGCTGTAACGTAGTACTTGAAAAATGCTTTCATACACAGATCTGCATTTTAGGTGATTTTAATCTAAGCACCATTGACTGGGGAATGGTAAGAGAGTCAACCATCAATCCTGGACTATCTAGCACTACTGAGGTTTTGATAGACTTTATGAATACAAATAGACTTGAACAACTTAATTTTGTTAAGAATTTCAGTGGTCGCATCCTAGATCTAATTTTGACATCCGTATCTATGGGTAGCGTTGAAGAATGTTCGAGCCCGTTAGTTAATATTGATAAATATCACCCAGCTCTAGATATAAATCTCCCTTTAAGCGATAGACCTACACTACCGTCTAATACAACAAACATCAAACTGAATTACTACAAAGCTGATTATGAATCTATCTGTAATTACCTTAAGGGAATAGACTGGGAAAGTCTGTTTACAAAGCAACATGATGTCAACGTTATGCTTGATGCATTCTATGAGATTCTTGATTCTGTAATTAAAAAGTTTGTGCCATATCGTGCACACAGAAGAACTAAATACCCTCCATGGTTTAATAAAAATCTAAAAAAACTATTAAACGAAAAAAATAATATTCGTATCCGTTACTGCAAGTATAAAAACCCATTAGATGGTATAGAACTTAAAATATTGAGGAAGCGATGTGACCGTTTAGCGATGACTTGCTACAATACATATATAGAGACGATTGAATATGAAATTAAAAGAAACCCGAAACTATTCTGGAATCTCGTTAAAAGTAAAAGAGGAGGATCTGGTACTTATCCTATTTCGATGACAGATGGCTTAACAACAACCTCTGATGGTTCGAAAATATGCGAATTGTTTGCAAACTCGTTTATGGACAGCTATAACCACATACAGGATAGCAAATATGACGAAAATGCTTCTGCCACGCTTCAATCGGCAAAATGTAGTAGCTTACAGCTAGTTCTGCCTGCTTTAGAAGTTAAAAATGTTCTGTATAAATTAAATAATCTTGACTGTACTAAAGGCGCTGGGCCTGATGGAATATCTCCTCTTTTCATAAAGTCATGTGCTAGCGAATTGGCTTATCCCCTTACATATATCTACAACAACTCACTGATATCTGGCATCTTCCCTTCGAAGTGGAAGATTGCAAAGGTTGTTCCTATCCATAAAGGCGACAGGGATGATACTATAGCTAACTACAGACCGATATCAATATTGTCCACGTTTGCAAAAATGTTTGAATCACTTATTTGTCCTCAATTTCAAAAACATCTACATCACTTCTTATCCGAATGCCAGCATGGATTTGTAAAATCTCGATCCACTTCTACTAATCTTGTCCCGTTCACGGAATTTTTGGTTAAGGCAATTGACGCAGGCAGTCAGGCAGACATAGTGTATACTGACTTCAGTAAAGCTTTTGACAAAGTACCCCATAAAATTTTAGTTTCTAAACTACTTGCATACGGAATTTCGGGTAATTTGTATAAATGGTTCGGCTCATACCTAAGCGATAGATCGTTTTATGTTGTGGTTAATGGTTTTTCATCTTTGTTGCGAAATATAGCTTCTGGTGTTCCACAAGGTTCCCACCTTGGCCCGGTGCTATTTAATTATTTCATAAACGACATAACTGATTGTTTCTACCATTCCAAAATATTCTTATATGCTGATGATTTGAAGTTTGGCAGGATAGTGAAAGCAGCTAATGACTGTAATATGTTACAGGATGACCTCGACAGACTCGTGCGCTGGTGTGTGAATAACAAGATGTATTTGAACGCAAACAAATGCCATCATATAAAGTTCTCTAGAAACCATAAACTTTTTGACTGTGATTACTACATAGGCACCGAGAGAATTAATGAAGTGCATACAATTAGAGATCTTGGGGTAACGTTTGATAAAAAGCTTACCTTTATACCTCATTTAGAAAATATTATAAAACGAGCGTCCAAAATGCTGGGTTTTGTGTTGAGACAATGCAAATTATTTCGTAGTAGTAATACAAAGATTTTACTGTATAACAATCTTATCAGGAGTATTTTAGAATACTGCAGTGTAGTGTGGCGTCCGCATTTTGCGGCGCATACATTACGTCTTGAGAGGTTACAGAAACGGTTTCTTTGGCACCTTGCTTTTTCACTGGGTATGACTAAAACACTGACCTCATACAGTAGTAGACTGCAATACTTTAATATGACTTCACTTAATAAACGAGGACAGTTTATTGACGCCATGTTTACGTGTAAGGTATTCAAGCAAAAATTCGATTGTGCCGATCTTTTACATATGTTCAAGCTACGCGTTCCCTCCAAAATACCACGTAAGCCCGTCACGCCTTTGTGCCCACCATTGAGAAGGACCGTCCTAGGTGCGAATTCACCCTATGCCAGATTCGCTAAAATTATAAATAGCTGCAGTGACAGGATTGACATACATGTTGACTCTCTTGCCAAATTAGCCAAGTCTTTTCATGAATATATACCGGATGTCATGTAATATTAGTGATATATATATATATATATATATATTTTTACTGTAAACTTTAAACTTGTGCATGCTGTGCCAACCTTTAAATAATTTGTTACACTTACGCAACATAATTGTATTAGTTTTTAAATTTAGATCATAAGTATTGGTGTAAACAATTGTTGGTGGCCAAATAAAAAAAAAAAAAAAAAAAAAAAAAAAAAAAAAATAACGCGCGAAAAAATCGTGGGGTATAAAAGCGTAAATTGGGTTTAACGCATGTAAACCGCATCTTCAATAGGCTTATAAATACACTCTGACAGTAATAATTAGTCCCCTACTAAAAATAGCGGAAAATAATCAGAAAAAATATGAAATAGTTTTTATCCCAAAATGCACTATTTCACGAGAATGGACGATAAACTTTATCGAGCAGAATGAGGGAAAGATATTATATCCATAACTTCGAACAGGGTTCCGTTTTGCATAAGAAATCCTGCATACATTAAACGTAGCCACATACCAGCCAAATGTAGCTAAAAACAACGAACATTTCAAAAAGTCCACAGAATTTTTATTTTTCAACCCGTTTTATACGGACATATTTCCGCTCTCGGAATTGAACTTATTCCCAGCGCGATACTAAACAAACTCCATTACCGACAGACCACAGACAAAAATAAGTTACGTTTCTTACAATTTTGCCAATAGCAGACGTCGCAGAACGTTTAGCTAATACTAAAAGAATTAAACCGCGCTTCGACACAGATTGTACAACTGCAACGGACGTGTGTTGAATCCTGGACCCCCCACTCCTCCCCTGGGACCCTAACCCCCTCCGCCAACTGCCAGACGTGCCAAACCCGCCGCGTGTGCCAAACGGACGCCAAGTGCACGCCAGAGTTCATCTTAACGTACTTTATAGGTTTATAAATAAGGCAAGTTTGCGGTCTAACTGGCGCTTAATTGAAGATAACGCACTTTATGCTAACTGGGCGTGTTAATATTGCTCGTGACTGTTATTGTTATTTGTGGTTTAAGTGTAACTACAACTCTTTAGCACAAATATATACGAATATTTAGTAATTAAAGTAGACTAGAATTCGCTCGCGCGTCCGCACGCGTGAAATAGTATTTCTGGGATAAAAAGTAGCCCATGCGACATATGTGGGATGAATTAAAATAAATATGTACTCTGCGTTTGTATGATTAATTTGATTAGTTATAAAAAAATCAAAGAAGAGATACTGTCTCGTAGTGGACACACTGTAGTCGGTGCAATAAAATAGACTGATCTTGAGTACTAATGTATATTACAGTAATTTAAATCTAATTACAATAATCTGTTTAAAGTATAATAATTCGATGTGAGCGCTGAGAGTGCTACAGAGCAAGTGACGGTACAACGTATAAAAATGAATTTCTAGTCAGGAAACGCCTAACGGTTACAAATTTGATATTATTGCTCGTAGACAATTTATTGCTATTACATTTTTGTAAGGAACTACCGAACATCTTCCCGGCTCTTGAAAGGCTCCGACTTTCAAGCTTGTATATCTTCAGCATTGGGTAAAGGACAAAGCCGCACTAGAGGTCGGCGTATGCATCCACGGGTTGTATTGATGTCCGCAACTCTTGAAATGCCATCTGGTCCAAAAAAAAGACGAGCAACTCTTCCGAGGCGCCATGATAATGGTGGAACGTTGTCCTCTTGTATTAATACCAGGTCACCAACATTTAAGCTTGAATGACTTGTTTTCCACTTGGTACGTTGCTGCAGCTCTCCGATATATTCTTTTTGCCACCTTGTCCAAAAATGTTGACGTATTTGTTCCATACGATAGTAGCGGGAAAGTTGGTTTTGATTTTGAATGTCCACAACAGGCGAAGGTAGCGCAGTAAGTCTTCTTCCTATAAGAAAGTGCCCTGGGGACAAAGAAAGGAAATCGTTGGGAGAGGAAGATAAAGGACACAATGGTCGACTATTTAAAATAGCCTCTACTTGAGTAAAAAGTGTTGAGAGTTCTTCATAGGTAAAATGAGTACTGCCTAGTACACGCTTTATATGAAATTTGGCAGATTTGACGCCAGCCTCCCAGATGCCACCAAAATGAGGAGCGTAAGGAGGCATAAATACAAATTTAAATCCTTCTTGACTTGCATACTCAGATAGAGTGTTAGAACTAGACTTTATAAATTTGCCGATTTCTTTAGCAGCGGCAACAAAATTTCGGCCATTGTCGCAAAAAATCTCGATTGGTCTACCTCGACGTGATATAAACCTATTTAATGCCATTATAAATGCATCCCTTGTTAACTCACTAACAGCCTCTAAGTGTAGACACTTAAATCGTAAGCAAACAAAGAGACATAGATAACATTTTAATAATTTTGCACCCCGACCTTTGCGATTCAAGATCATAAATGGACCAGCGAAATCTATGCCAACGGAAATAAATGGAAAGTCAGCAGTTATACGCTGTGATGGTAAATTGCCCATTTTGGGTGTCAGTGTTTTGCCTTCTAGACGCCTACATACAACACATTTACGAACTGTATTTCTTGCAAGATTCCTACCGTTTATAGGCCATACAGATTCTCGCACTATGGAAAGTAATAATTGAGGACCAGCATGTAAACTGCGTTTGTGTTCGCGTTCAAATACTAATTTAGTTAAGTGATGAGAGGAATCTAGAAGAATCGGATGTTTTTTGTCATAAGTATAATTTGAAACATTTATGCGGCCGCCAACCCTTATTAATTTGTTTTCATCTATAAACGGAGATAGCGGTATCAGCTTAGATTTAGGACTCAAAAGTTTGTGCTTTACAAGCTTGTCATAATCTTGAGGGAAACTTTGAGTTTGAGCTATTAAACAAAGTAGATTGAACGACTCATTTAATTCCTCCAAGGATAAAAGGCTAGAACGTTTATTGTTCGGATGTTTTAAATTAAAAATGAATCTTTTGATATATGCAACTGTTCTTTGTAATTTAGTTAAACTTGAATAATTTTGTATAATTATAGACTCAGACAAATGAGTTACTGCAATTGTTGACTTTGTTTCAGGCAACATTTCTATATTGTAGTTAGTGGTAGGCCACTCACGCTCATCTCTAACAAGGAAGTCTGGACCATGCCACCATAAATTTGAGGTAATTAATTTGTTGGCATGTTCGCCTCTAGATATTAGATCGGCGGGATTTTCGTAACTAGGCACATAACGCCAATTCACAGCTAAAGTTAACTCATTGATCTCAATTATTCTATTAGCAACGAATGTTTTTAAATGCGATGAATTAGCATTTAGCCATGCAAGCACTATTTTTGAGTCGCACCAGTGTGTAATACGATCCGGTTTATATCGTAATGATTCTAATACAGCGTTAGAGAGCCTAGCGCCCATGAGAGCAGCACATAATTCGAGGCGTGGCATAGTCATTGATTTTAGTGGCGAAACCTTTGATTTGGAACATAATAAATTAGTAAAAACCTGGTTGTTTGAATTAATTGATCTTACATAGACACAGGCACCATAAGCCTTTTGAGAAACATCGCAAAAGGAATGAATTTCTATTGCCTTATATGAGTCGCATATAACTCTTCTGGGCACTTGCAAATGTTTGAGTGCATGAAAATTTTGACAAAATTTTAACCATTCATCCTTTGACTTAGGTGGAACATTTTGCTCCCACCCAAGTTTTTGTTTCCATAAGTCTTGAATTATCATTTTTGGTATTATGATTATGGGGCTGAGGATCCCAAGAGGATCGAATATTTTAAAAGAATTTGATAAAATATAGCGTTTAGTGATATTAACGTCGATGGGAATATCCTTTAGCGGAAAACTTAAATTATCGACAGAAGCATTCCAGGAGAGTCCAAGAGTGTTCGCTGATTCACTGAATGTAAGATCATCTTCTACGTCCTCGTTGACGTTCTGATATAGTGAAAGCAAATTTGATTTAAATTTTCTTAATTTGAAGCAAGCTGAGTTTAACGCATCTGTGACAGACTTATGAATATAATGTAGTTGCGTTTCCTCATCAGCTCCAGTGATTAAGTCATCGACGTAGAAGTCATTTTGGATTATTGTTTTTATGACTTCATCGTGA
The DNA here is from genome assembly GCA_947568825.1 of Sphinx pinastri. Lineage (NCBI taxonomy): Eukaryota > Metazoa > Arthropoda > Insecta > Lepidoptera > Sphingidae > Sphinx > Sphinx pinastri. The sequence continues at coordinate 1,072,701 of OX387614.1, read as the reverse complement.
CATTGCTCTCCCACCTGCCAAAGGCACTTGGTGCTTAAATAACTGGCACTAGCTGTACCGTATGTAACAGTATTTAATTGTAAAGTTTTCAGAGGCAAAGAAGGATTATCTCTCCATAATATTAGTTGAAGGTGGCGATCTGCCTGGTTAACCTCCACTTGGCGATACATTTTTTCTATATCGCCAGTTAAAAGATATTTATATTGCCGTGCTCTTAACAAAATAGAAAATAAAGAATTTTGAACATTTGGACCTAGCATCATGATGTCATTTAAAGAGAAGCCTGAGGACGTAGGAGCCGAACCGTCAAAAACCACACGCAATTTTGTCGATTCGCTATTTTCTTTAAATACGGCATGATGACATAAATAATATGAATTTGGTTTGCTTTGTGTTACTAGAGACAAATGGTTTAGTTCAGCATATTCTTTAATAAATTGACTGTATTGATGCTTGAGTAATGAATTTTTAGTAAATCGCTTTTCTAAATTATAAAATCGTTTTTTGGCTAAATGGTAAGATTCTCCGAGACATTCAGGTGATTCTAATAAAGGTAATCTCACCGAGAACCTACCAGTGCTTAGGCGCTTTGTATTGTGTAAGAAGTAATTCTCACAAAGTATTTCATTTTTGCTTAATTGTTTGCGTTGGGGAAGTTCGTCTAACTTCCAAAAATTTGTTAGCATGTCATCAATATCTTGACATGATTTTGAAGATGATGCATGATTGCAATAGACATCATAACTGACTTCGGATCTAACTGGACCAACAACTAACCAGCCAAATTGAGAATTTCTAAGCATAGGCTTATTAGGTCCCAAACTCTTATGTTCTGATTGTGATATGTCCCAAAATATATCAGATCCTATCAAAACCTCTATTTTTGAAGGTTTATGAAATTGAGGATCCGCAAGTTTCATGTATTGAGGTATGCTCAAGGTATTTAAATTTAATGCCCTTCTTGGAAGGTCTCCCGTTAACTCCTCCATTACTAAACAAGAGAAAGAAATATTATAGTCGGAATTTAAAGATCTTAAATGAACTAAGCAACTTTCAGTGACATTATTGACATTGCTATTACCTATACCTATAATATTGACATCAATGGGACTCGTTGGTAAGGATAATTTATCTTTTAAAGATTGACAAATAAATGATGACTGACTGCCGCAGTCTAATAGAGCACGAGCAGTTTCAAACTTATTTGTATGAGGATTTTTAATTTCTATCAAAGCTCTAGATAATATCACCTGTTCGTTTTGTTCAGAGAAATTGACAGAGAGTTCAGATTTACTTGCTTCAGTGTTAGTCACAGTAGGATTATGGAGTAGTGTGTTGTGTTTCCTTTTACATTCGCGACATGGACAGAGTTTACAATACTCTACCGAATGACCATGTCTTAAACAATTAATACATAGCTTGTGTTTTTTAATGTCTGTCCATCTCTCAGAAATACTTTTGGACTTAAAAATGGGACAATCGTAAATTTTATGATGTTGGTCACATATTACACATGTATAATATGAAGGTGTATTTTGATTTAATGATTGGAAAGATTTTGTACTTTGTGTATTTGATTTGTAATTCTTATTGTGTGGTTTGTTAGCAGATGAAGTGGGTGAAATTTGCTCACTACTTGTAATTACCTTTAATTTGTTATTTATAGATTCTAGAATATCGGCACGACCGTTTAGAAATTGAAAAAACTGATCTAAGGTTGGCTCATCGTCAAAAATATTACGATGTTCTTCCCACTTTGCATGGGTACGATTATCTAATTTAGTGGATATAAGAAAAATAATAAGTTGATCCCATTTTTCAGTAGGTTGGCCTAAGCTTGAAAGTGCACGTAAATTCTTTGTAACATGAGTAACAATAAAACGAAACGATTTTTCTGACTCGCGATTAAGTTGTGGCAAGTTAAAAAGAGCCTTAAAATGATTATTTTTTAAAAGTCGTTTGTTGTCAAAGCGAGCACAAAGAAGTTTCCATGCTGCTATATAATCATCCGAAGATTTTTCTAAATTAGAAATAATATGTGCAGCTTCAACTTCCAAATAAGATTCCAAATAATGAAATTTTTGAATTGTAGAAATTTTTGCATTATTGTGTATAAGATTGCGAAATGTGTCACGAAACTCTAGCCAATGTAGAAAGGAACCATTAAATTTAGCGATTTGTAATAAGGGCAATTTAACACCAGCGTCCTCGTCAGAATGATCAGCAGAGGTACGAGATTCGTCTGAAGCATTCCCCTTTTGTAAGGTTTTTGCCTTGGCGAGAGTAATGATTATGTCTTGCTCAATATTATCACGCTCATCGATTTCTGACTCCAAGTTATCAGAATTAACAACCTCAATCTGACTCTGCAAGTCATCAAATTTTATAGATAGACGCTCAAATTTGGTTATTTTTATAGACAACTCTGACGACTCAACACTGGACAGGAATTGTATTTTACTTATTTTCTCCAAATAGTTTTTAAACCTTGTAATTTGGCCTTTAATTGAGCTGCGTCTAGTAGTCAGTTCCTTTAGGGACATTTTCCCGTCAAATTTGTCTGTAGACATGATAAATTGTTGGGAGTATAATAGAAGTTAAAATGCAAAATGAGTGTCTATAAACCAAAGAAGGATGTAAACGAATTAGAAAATATATAATATAATATTAAGCTTATCTGACGCTCCTCAATTGGGTTGGTACACCTGACGGAGGCTTCTTAACAGCTGCTACGATTGTATGCTGGCGTGATTGTACTCGATGGCCGATTCGCGTGCCAGGTACCCTTGAAATTAATAGCGGAATATGGTATGAGGCAATGTTCACAATCTAGAAGTTTGATGTTGCAGGCGAATACCAAAACAAGTTTTTATCTTTTTAATATATTTACGAAAATCGAGCTTGTTTTTTAAATTTGAATTATATAATAACGTAGTAAATAGTTTATATTTATGATAATTTTGAATTGCACTAACTAAATAACGGAAATTGCACAAAATGCGAAATTAATTTTCGTACCGCGGGTAGATGTGAATAAATTGATTTGCAATAGAAAATAATTTTGAAATGGATTTGGAATAGGTTTTAGGGATAAAATTGTACTAGGAATTGATTGAAGGGAATAATAGGGCACTTATCTTTGTAAAACCTGCTGCGGGGCGATGTTTCGGTACTTCGCTTGCCCGGAGGTGACTCGTGACCTTGGCTTGACTCTTCAAAATTCAATCATGCTGCAGGATATCCTGGATAAAGTTGATCGGTAGACACCAGTCTTAAACGCTGCTGGTGTTGCTTGATCCGTTGTCCAACTTTTCTCCAACAAATCTTGCCTTCGGAACTGCTAGTACTAATTGGAGTACTAGGTCCCTGTTCGGGCGCCAAATTATGTCTCGTAGTGGACACACTGTAGTCGGTGCAATAAAATAGACTGATCTTGAGTACTAATGTATATTACAGTAATTTAAATCTAATTACAATAATCTGTTTAAAGTATAATAATTCGATGTGAGCGCTGAGAGTGCTACAGAGCAAGTGACGGTACAACGTATAAAAATGAATTTCTAGTTAGGAAACGCCTAACGGTTACAAATTTGATATTATTGCTCGTAGACAATTTATTGCTATTACATTTTTGTAAGGAACTACCGAACAGATACTTATATCTTTTTTAAACCGAAAGTTTATCAGACAATTTAAATTCTTGGTTATAATAATTTCCGCGTTTCTCATGTGCTTATTATCATCGCAGAATTAAATGTTACTCTCGGCAGCTAGTCGTTAGAACTAACTAAATAATTCTACAACGTGCTAAACAGTGTGTTGTATAGACCCCAAATTGGCGTGCTACCAATAATATCAAAAAGAAATCGATATGCAACTAGTCTTCTACTTTCATTTTTGATATCCAAGTCGACTACAGATCTAACTTTTAGCATATTTTAATTTTCATAGTTCATACCCCACCTATCCCCCCAACAGAATTACCCAAAAATCAAATGTAAATATTGGCTTTGTGGACAGCAGCTTAACAAATTTTACACTACAGCAACAAAGGATGCACCAAGTCTCTCGACTAACTATTGGCGACGGGTCTAGCGTGGCTTATTCGATAGTGTGGCAGTATCGACATGTTACATAACATTTATACTACAGTGTCTGACTCGACTACCTTGGTGGCGTAGTAGACGCACGCGGTATGATTTTCGCGCTGACGTTTCGGGTTCGAATCCCGAACGGACAGTGATGTTTGGGTTTGGTAATAGGCTCCACGGGTTATCCAGTCGTGTTAAACCCCATACATATATGTATGGGGGACTGGCGAAATGTGGGTGTTCTAGTGTGTGTCGAAAAGGAAAAGACATGATGCTATGTAGGTGTGAATGTAGAATATTTATGTAGTCACTAGGAAAGCGTCTCGCAGATTAAAGTGGTATCTGGAGTAATCTGATGATTATGATGATATTATGTACGATAAAAAGCAAAAAAAAAAAATGTGCGTTAAGCTTCATTTTGATTTTAGATCCATAGGTTCTCAAACTTATTTCATTGACTGCCCACTATAAGAATCAATTATTTTCTAGCGCTACACGAACAGTGGCCATCATGGGGCCCCTAGGCGCCGGCTGAGAGCCAAAAAGCTCCATTCCCCTCCCACCCTAACACTTTCGCTTCTAAATTACTGAACAGATTTAATATCAGGTTGTCACCCCCCATTTTTTTCTAGACCCTTAACCTTGAAAGCCTCTGGCGACCCACATAAGGGGTTTAGCGCTCACTTTGAGAAAGGCTGATTTAGACGGATACACGCAATTATTGCTCAGATACGTTACCTCGTTTGAACATGCGCAGTGGCGAGGAAATTCTCGCCTCGACGTATTTAGAGTCTGACAGATATTGAAAAGACTATTATTGCTAAAAATAATTGCGTACGATAATTGCTAAAAATGATTACCCCGTCTAAATGAAAGTTTAGATTCATAGTACGCAATTTCTTAGACTTTTTACCTGGGTTATACATTTGGATCGTACATTATTCAGCATAATAAAGTGCATGTCACTCGGCAGTCTATAAGCTATCTTATGCATAAAACATTCCGATCCGCTTCTCTTTTGTCCTTTGAATTTACACGATAAAAACTTCAACAGAGCAAAAGTATTCACAACAGTTTCAAGTTATGAATAACTTCTTCAGCTGCGTTTAAGTTCTTGGCCAGAAAAACTTTCACAGTGCACTTTTGGAGACTTAAAAGTTACTTATATCTATTTATAGGTTAAAGCATTAACTTTCATAAAACCTTCACAATATTATACTTTTCTATCAGAGGTTACACATAAGATTCGCTTATCAAGTTAACTTACTCTTAAACCATACTACGTTCTAACACACACACACACACACAGGCTCGTACATATCGCGGGCACCTGAATAGCCGCGCAAATGTAACGTTGTTTCCCCTTGTTAGTGGTAGGTGCGAGGAGATTTACCACCACCCTGCACCCCTTCGCACACAATTATTGTATAACGTGTTACGGTTATAGCGAATGTCCGAGGATAATTAGCAAGCATCATTGTGGTCTGTGGACGCAGTAGATTCAGTCATTATGGAGCTAACATCTAGGTGTAAATCTTTCTGTCCGCAATTTTGTTACTGTCGTGTTAGTTATTCTTACTTAATTGTTCAATACAGCAGAATATGCAGTGTATTTTTTTAACTGGGACAGTAGAGGGGAATCCGAAACCATAGGAGATACTGGGGAACTGTCTTAGGAAGCATTAAATCATTTTTAATGAAAACAATTTTAGTATAGTAATTTTTACGATTTGGAATGGATCCAATTCGAGGTCCTGACTAGAGCAAACGGTACCATGCAAGTGACTTTTACCAAATAGAAACACGCATTTAATTACCCGCCCGGAATCGAACATTCAAGTTCTCTGTTCGCAAGCTAACTGCCACTGTACAAATGAGGAGATAAAATGTTAAGCAAATTCGTGCTAAATATCGCTATTAACCTTGCTTAAATCCGCTATAATGAGATGAGCATCTGTGTCAAGAGGACCTTCGTTTGAGTTGACACAACAAAAGGGAACACTTTAGTGCTATATTTCAAAAGACCTCGTGAACAGATTTTGAAGTTATAATGGAGATATATGTCTGCAACATAAAATCTCGACTACTGGCTATTGTCACATCATGGGACGGAATATGTACATGGCTAAAAGTGGGTTAATTGCACCTCTGCCTACCCCTCCGGGCGTGAGTGTGTATAAGTGTCCTCTTACTGTACGCAGGTGCTATTAAGAGATAATAAGGAGCTTTAAGAAAACAAATAAACGTATTCTTTTAGATACGCTACTTGCATAAGCTCCCCATGATATTCTTTAACCGTGCAAAATAATACCCATATACTATATTGAAAATTGGTAATTAATAAACATTGAGGGAAGAGGTAATTTATAAAAATATGAGTTATTATTTTTAGTCATTATGAAATAATAGAAATAAAAGTGTCTAATATTGATGTGGTCACTATAAATGTTGATACATGGTACTACATGAGATCTCACAACTTTTTGTAGTGAAAGAGCTGCATTGTGAGACTTGACATTCTTCAAAATAAATCTTCTATGTAAATAGTTAATTCTAAATGTTTCCGTTCAATCCTATGAAGCAGGACCTAAGGGCAAGTTTTATAGGGCACATACACGCGTGACGTGTCACATCTACACGGTTATGTCCAATGTCCATTGATGAGTACATGTACTACTGCATAGTATTCAATGAGTACAATTTTAACGCATTAAATACCCTGAAATTCAGAGTAATTCAAAAATATTTGTGGAAATGTAATCAGGAATGGTAATACACGCGTTAACCGCTTTACTAGTGCTCTGACTGGCGACGACTTAATAGCGCGATGCAATTCTATCGTGGCGCCATCTGTTGCCCGCATCGACAGACTATGTGAAATGAAATGTTTTACTCGTATCCGGTAACAAGGCAGTACGTTTGAGCGTTTGTTTCACTACACATAGATTTTTTATGAAACAAACTTATTGCGGAAATCTTTTTTACAAATGCATGACGAGGCAAACAATTCGCTTGCGTGATGGCAAGCGACAAGACTGCCCTTAACAGTAGCAACATCTTTTGATCACAAAGTAGTATATAAAGCGAAAGTATATTACACTAGAAGTACACGACGAATTTACAATTACCTTTTATTTCTTTTGGTGGCACTTACTGAACATTTTATAAAAATAAAAAGGGTATATGAAAATATAGGTTTATAACATCCGGTCAAAATAGTTCCCAAACCAACCAATCACACGCCGTTGCGGCGAGCCCCGAGCTCGCCAGCGCCACGCGGTTGCAAGTCGGGAGCGGCGGGAATTTCCGCCGACGCCATTCGCGCGCACTTACTCGCCCGGCCCGTTACCGCTAAGACCATTGTTTGTTATTTTCAATGTTAAATATCAATGTTTCTAACCTTTATGTATGTAGTAGCTTGCGTGTGTGTTACGTATAAAGTTTTACATATTCAAAAGTGTTTAATTTGGTAACTGTGCTTGTGAAACTGGCTGCCCAACTGTGGGCCGAGAACATTCGTGTTACACTTGTAATATCAAGTCTAAGAAGTCGCAATAATAAAAATGCCGCGAACGCGACGCCAATCACGACGTCAATCGGACTTCGCGGATGCCGAAGAAGCCGCCCCCGCCGCGAGTCCATCGCCGCAACGAGGTTTTTCCCGTGACGACGTCGCGGCCATGATGGCGTCACTTCAACGCGCACAAGCCGAAACGCTTGAGCGCTTGTTCGACCACATGAAGAGCACTCAGCAGCGAGAGCCATCAAATTCGGTACTTACGTCGACCCCAACTGTCATCATACCGGCACCGGGGAACTTCTCTGCGTGTACCGTTCGATTTGGCGGCGCCCCCACTGAGTCAGTCGACACTTTTCTCGACGCCGTCGAGGCCTTCAAAGAATGTGCCGATATAAGTGAAGTGAATGCCGTCAGAGGTTTGTCCATGTTGCTGACGAACGACGCCGCTACCTGGTGGCAGGGTGTGAAGGCGTCACTCACTACGTGGCTTGCCGCGGTACAAGGCCTGCGCAGCGCCTTCGGAGACACGCGGCCGCCTCATCGTATTTATCGCGAATTATTTAGCCGACCTCAAGAAAATGAGAAGGCCGAGATTTTTATCGCGAAGGCTCGATCTTTGCTGGCACGACTTCCACAAGATGATATTTGTGAAAAAGTGGAGCTTGATATGGTTTATGGGTTGCTCCATATAAGAATACGGAAACGCATTCGGCGAGAAGAGCTAAGCTCCTTTGATATACTCCTAAAAAGAGCAAGGGAGGTAGAGGAAGCTGCCGCCGAAATTCCTCAAGATGAACGCTCTCGACCTAGCCCACGCTCTCATAAACATGCAGACGCAGCATCAGCATACGGGACTGCTGGTCCCGCGCCGTCGTCGACAGCCGCTAAGCCTTTGGCGCCCTTGCCGCCAGCGCAGCGCTTCGCCGCGACGCCCGTGTCGCCCGTGCAGCCGCCGCCGCCGCCGCCGCCGCCTGTGCCTACGCCCTCCGCCGCGACCGCTTATATGCCTGCTCGTCGTGCAACGCGAGTATCCTCGGAACCCATGACGCGATCGAACTTATATTGCGTCTACTGCAAGAGCAGAGACCACAAACGTGATCAATGTTCAAAGCTTGCCGCAAAGTTCAATAACAATAATAATAACATTAATGCGAGTGTTGTGCCTACTTGTTATGAGTGTGGTGAAAAAGGTGTTACTCGGTCGCAATGCTCTAAATGTAATTCTCAATACTGTATGTTTGATTGCAGCGGCGTTGCATTGGTTGGTACGAGTTCTATGAACCCTTACACACTTCGCGAATCTAATCCATTCTCGGGTAATGCAAATTCTCAGGTGAGTCAAAATTCTCAATTTGCTATTACAAATGGATGTACAGTTTCCCCTTCCAATAATTATTATAAAGGGAACATAAATATTATTTCTAAACAATCGGTTATTAGTGATACATATTTACCTACTCATTTTAAAGCCATTATTCCGGAATTGTTTTATGTAGAAAATAAAAATAAACAAAGCTTTTTGCCCGGTGATTTTAAAAGTGTAATGCCTAAAGAGTATTTCAATACGCCATGTGCATATAATGCGTCTACGCCTAGGTCTAGGATGCCTAAATTACCTAAGTTGCAATGTTCACAAAAATCGTTACCTTTTGTTACTCCGTGCGATTTCAATAATAAGTTGCCCTGTGATGTGCCCAATCGGTGTGTTTTAGCCAAAACTTTATCATCGTTTTATGTGTCTGATAATAATGATAGGGTGACCATGATTTCGGACGAACATGTAGGTAATGTGGAAGATGGTTTATTTCGCCAACAAATGGTTTCAGGTCATGGTCCCGATGTACTATGCGGAACTAGGGTGACCACATCTCCAGACATTTATGGTTATGTAAGTTCTGATTCCCAGAATCCGGGGTCACCGGTAGTTGAAGTCAAGAGACCGTGTATGGTGACCATGAATTCGGTGAAAAGTGGAAACTTCACAGTCTTTTCACATTCTGGTGCTGGAGAGCTTCCAATTATCACGTCTGCGCTGTTAGGAGTTGGTGAGCTTCCTACAACCATTTCTCCTTCTCTTCGAGATGGTGACCTTCCTACCATCGATCCAGGTATGTGCACGTCTTTGGCCTTTAACATTCATGGGACACCCGAGGTAGACAGTACATCTGTTCCAATTTTAAATGTTCATGCGCTACCTTCTATGTCGCCCCCGAGTTTGAATAGGGTGACCATGTCACATCCACAGGTAGTATCGTTGTCTGCTTTTCGATCTTTTAAAAATGATTGTCCTCAAAACAACCAAAATCATGGCCATCGCAGGCCAATACTAGGTATAGAAATTCTGGATACTAGAGGGATGGCTTTATTAGACACAGGTGCAAAAGGCTGTGTCGCCGGTTCTTCGCTTTATTGTTTACTTAAGCAAAAGAACCATCCTTGTAAGGAAAATTCTCGACGGATTAGGTTAGCTGATGGCTCCGCGCAAACGCGCAAAATACTTGTAACGAACCTTGAAGTTAAAATTAAATTTAATAGGTCAATTTTAACGGAATTTATAATATTCCCTGATGCTTTATGCAGTGAAACGCTCCTCGGCATAGATTTTATTTATGCCGCTGGTCTCGTGATAGACTTTGCTACCTCAACGTGGAAATTTTCGGATGATGAACGTTCTTTCCCATTAGAGTACGAAGCTTTTAAGTCATGCACGACGGTTTCCACTGCCGATATTCTGCGCATAGATGAAGGTGTTATGCTTAATCCGGAACAACGGTTACAGCTTTGCGATCTGGTGTTGCAGAACCAAGATATCTTTCAAGCAGGGGGAGCCCCTACACCGTATGCCGAGCATCATATTGACACTGGCAATCATCCGCCAATTTCGGTTCCGCCGTATCGACTCACCCCCGCTAAGAAAGAGTTAATGAAGACTGAGCTGGATAAGATGCTTAATGATGGCATCATTGAAGAGTGCGAGTCTGCTTGGACTTCGCCTGCTGTGCTGGTTCCGAAGAAGGATGGAGGGGTAAGGTTTTGCGTTGACTATCGGCGCTTAAACGCAGTCACCAAGACAGACTGTTACCCAATCCCTCTTATCGACGAACTTCTCCAGATGACCAAACGCGATTGCTTTATGTCTACCATCGACCTCAAAGCTGGTTATTGGCAGGTAAATGTTGCCTCCGAAGATCAAGACAAGACCGCATTTGTCACACCGTTTGGGACATACCGATTTAAGCGTATGCCGTTCGGGTTGAAAAATGCTCCCTCAACATTCCAAAGGTTGATCGATCGTTTCCGTTCTGGTGCATCTTTACAAAATGTGACTCTGCTAGCATATCTCGATGATTTGATGATCATTACCCAAGGTAACTTTGAAGAACATCTTCGTGACCTTCAGAAGGTATTCGATAGACTGCGTCATTTCGGTCTTCGCGCAAACCGAGCAAAATGTTTCTTCGCTCGTCAAGAGGTGACTTACCTTGGCCATATTATCACGCCTCAAGGTATCCGTCCCGACATTTCGAAGATTGACGCCATCCAGCAGAGGACACCCCCGAGAAACATTAAGCAGTTAAAATCATTTTTACAAACCTGTTCATGGTTTAGAAAATTTATTCAAGACTTTGCCAAGGTGGCTGAGCCCCTAACCAAACTTACCCGCAAAAATGAGCCATGGAGATGGGATGAAGCTCAACAGCTCGCCTTTGATACCCTGAAATGTAAGTTATGCGAAGCACCCATATTAATTCAAGCTGATTATTCCCAATCATTTCTGTTGCGAACCGATGCCAGCAACTATGCAATTGGGGCAGCTTTACTCCAAGGAGATGGTAATAATGAGAGACCCATAGAATATGCTAGTCGCCTTCTAACGTCGGCTGAAAAGAATTATAGCACCACTGAGCGTGAAGCTCTTGCTGTTGTGTGGGCAGTGGATAAGTTTAGAGGTTACATTGATGGACATACCTGTGTAGTTAAAAGTGATCATCAGCCTTTGCGATGGCTCCTCACGCTTAAAACACCTAGTGGTCGCCTAATTAGATGGGCACTCAAACTCCAATCTTATGACCTTCGCATTGAGTATGCTCCAGGCAAAGTCATTGTCTTAGCTGATACTTTAAGCAGACCTGATTGTGATGATGTCTCTTCGAGTGTCTGTTCCATCATATTAGACCTTCCTCATGTTTCAGCTGCTGATTTACGTACTGCACAGCTAGAAGACCCGGAAGTGTTGAAGATCATCCGTGATTTAGAAGCTGATGATGAACTCGCTTGTAGTCGTTGGTTGGAACGCGGGTACATGATGTCACAGGGTATTTTGTATCGTTACGACCCTGATGGTGACTTGGAAGAGGTTCAACTGGTTGTGCCGGTATCCAAGAGAGAAGAAATTCTCAAAGAATTCCATGATTCCCCTACTGCTGGCCATCAAGGAGTCACAAGGACCCTTCATCGCTTACGTGAGCGCTATTTTTTTCCAGGTATGCGCCGGTTTGTTGCTGACTATTTGAAAAATTGTATAGACTGTCAACGTTATAAAGCAACAAACCAGAAACCTTCAGGGCTCTTACAGACTCCAGTACTACAGCAGCGGTCGGAAGTTCTTGCGGTGGATCTTTTTGGTCCCTTACCATCAGGAGATTTAGGAGAACGCTGGATTCTCCTAGTAGAGGATGTTGCGACTAGGTGGGTCGAGTTGTTCGCTCTTAAAGATGCTACAGCCGAAAATTGTTCACAGGTCCTCATTGAAGAATATTTCCTTCGTTACGGATTACCGCGACGGATCATATCCGACAATGGGCCACAATTCATTTCTGCTGTAATGCAGCAATGTATGTTCGTGCTGGGTATCAAGCAAGAGTTGATACCTGTTTACCACCCGGAAGCAAATCCTGCTGAAAGGAAGAACAGGGATTTAAAGGTTCATTTTCAAAAGTTCATTAGCCATGTTAGTCAAAACGGACCATCATAATTGGCCGAAACATTTGGCTCAGATACGTTTTGCACTGAATAGTGCCATCTGTTGTACCACCGGCAAGACCCCTGCCTATTTAACTTTTGCTAGGGAGATGCGTACACCGTTTGATGTGTGCCATGATTTCCGAACTATTATGGATAAAGAAAATTTTGTTCCACAGGCGACTCCTTACTTACGTTCTTTTATTGGCAGTTTCTGTGACATTCGGGAGCGTGTCGAACGCCAACAAGATCAGCGAAAAGTGATTGTGGACGCTGTTCGTCGTCCCGCTCCAAAGTATAGTGTAGGTGATTTGGTTTTGGTAGGAACTCATCGTTTGGGCATGAAGGGCAAAGGCACTTCTACTAAGTTTCTCCCTAAACGAGATGGACCTTATGTTGTCTCGAAATTAGTCAGTCCGACTACTTTTGTACTAGCGGATCTCAATAATACTGTAATAGGAAAGTATCACAGTTCCGACATGGTCCCATTTAAAGGGGCAGCACCTCTAAATATTACGTGTACGCCTTTAGTACCCATAAGACGTCGGGGTAGACCAGTAGGTTTTTCAGGTGTAGGGAATCAAGGTTCCAGGCCGGAAGCGGGACGCTCTTCCGTCCTGGAGGGGGAGACTATAACATCCGGTCAAAATAGTTCCCAAACCAACCAATCACACGCCGTTGCGGCGAGCCCCGAGCTCGCCAGCGCCACGCGGTTGCAAGTCGGGAGCGGCGGGAATTTCCGCCGACGCCATTCGCGCGCACTTACTCGCCCGGCCCGTTACCGCTAAGACCATTGTTTGTTATTTTCAATGTTAAATATCAATGTTTCTAACCTTTATGTATGTAGTAGCTTGCGTGTGTGTTACGTATAAAGTTTTACATATTCAAAAGTGTTTAATTTGGTAACTGTGCTTGTGAAAGGTTCATAATTTGACATTCCACATCATGTGATTTCATATTCCAGACATGTTAATAAATGACCAATGCACTTTAACGCTGTAACACTGCAGTTATATTATTATGTTATGCAGCATTGTTAGTTAACATATTATCATAAAATATAAGGAAACTTGTAGATTGTCGCCTTGTCGTATAACATTGATGTTTAAGGGTAAAATTTGCACCACCATAGCTTTATTAAGCTATGATGATTTATATTTTTACCAGTGTTGAGCGTTTTAAACTTGGACAAATTGTAGCATATTGTCACGTTATACTATAACGTTAAATTATATCTGCTGTGCGGAAGCACCATCATAATAATAATTATACTGAATACAAAAGTTTTTTTTTTTCATTATATTCAATCAATTGTCATTTTTGTGATAATATTGAAAGAGCAGCTTACAGTAAAAAAAATAACCCTGATATGTACCTACAACCAATGATATTCAGAAAGTATAGATTTGCCATTAGCACATACAATCTAAAGATTCGAAATGTTCCCAGTTGAGACGTAGCATTCACTACGCGAATAGTCACACTAGCTGTCTTTGTTTATACGTCATCTCTTTCATATGATACGTCGATGTCAAGAATGATTATGTGTGCGTACTGAACACTTTTCGTTTGCTTTGAAATCATTCGCAGATCTAGGGCCCGCTGCCCTATTACGTAAAATTCAGCAATCGACGAAACCATCGCAAAGCAAATGCAAAGCCATAACGATCAATTGCAAATTGTCTTCAATTTTGGTATCACGTAAATATTTTTTTGCTTATCGCTTGCTGGCTGCTCGGAGCGAATTTAATGCAATTTTTGCTATCACACTAGCGCCAAAAGTCATCAAGATTCAAGAGGCAATCCGTGAAACTATTTAACGTCAAACATAAAACATGTGTTAGTTATAAATAAATAGGTTAACATTGTCTCTCTCTTCCTTTATTCATGACAAAGAGCATTATAATACTACGGAAAATTCATGAATTCATCCCAGCGTTGAAAAAAATCATAGCCGTCACAATCCACATTCCACTCCAAATTTCGACAAAAAATAATGGGCGCCTATTGAACATTTAGTGAAACTGAAGCATGTGTTAAACATTATGTATGGATTGTTATTGAAAAAGTTAACAAAAAAACACTAAGTGCCCCATGGTACTTTGGATTCTACACAGTTCGACGTATTTTGGGAACAACAAGGTAAGTTGTTACATTATTAAATTACAATAGATTAACTAGTAGTAAATAACTTCATGCACTTCTTGATAACGTATGGCACATAAAATAAAACGTTTGGTGTAAGGCGTACGCTGTTCCACAGTGTTAACAGTCTCATTGTACGACGAATTTAATAATATTTTGTTTTTATGGTTTTAGCATATCATGGCGAACAGAGTATCAAATTAACAGCTTGAGGCTTTGTTGGAGTTCTTACAAGAACATCCTTCTTTAGCCAAAGGTATTGGACTTGGTGCTAGATCCAAGGAAACTGTCGATAGACAGTGGAAACATTTGGCGATGAAGCTGAACTCTATTGGTTCAGGTTCTTCCAAAACTGGAAAGCGTTGGAAAAAGGTAATATACAATCATATATTGTTATATTTTTTCATCACTATATACCAATTAACATTGTATGTATATTTATTTTTAGTACTGGGCTGATATTAAACACAAGAGCAAGACCAGACTTGCTAAACATAGACAGGAGTCTTCTGGCACTGGTGGCGGTCCCAGAACACAGGAGAATATTTCTGAGACGGTAAGAAAATTCTCTGTCATCGGAGAACAGGATGTGTTTGGGGATGTAGAACACAGAGTTCCAATATTTAATCATGTAAGTGATGTCATTATTTACTCAAAATACATACAATATATTATATTATTAACAGATCCCAGTTCTATATGAATGTCAAGATAAAAATCTCCATGCCAAATTTCATCAAAATCAGTTCAGCTGTTTAGCAAAAGGACAAAACAAACGTATATTCACATCTATTGATTGATTGAATATAAATGTAATTATTCCCAATTTCAATCTACATTATAATACTTGTCACTGTATACATTTTTACGATAATAATAAATCAGTAAAAATAAAATATTGTCCTGTTATTAAATGTTCTTTTTCATTGTTACCAGATTGAAAACACCCAAATGGAGATACCACAGTGTTATGATCAGAGCAATATTGATATGTCTGAAGTTGTGATATATTGTGAAGGTGAATGAATTAAATATAAAAACCTAGCTTATATGTTTATTTTTATTAACATACTAATTGTTTTGTTTTTTTTAGATAATCAAACACAAATTGCTCCAACCCTGCAAACTTTATCTCCATCAACAAAAGGACAAACCAGTAGAATTTGTAAGTGTTTTGTAAAAAGTATTGTTTATAATGATAAATTTGTTGATGCACAGTTTCATGTGGGTATAATAATATAATGTCACAGAAATGTACTGTTTTAATAAATATATATATATATATATATATATATATATATATATATATATATATATATATGAATTGGTTGATTTAATAAAACTACACCTATATTTATTTATTTATAACTTTATTGTACATCACAATATAACATTTCAACATAATAAAAGCAGAGAGGTGGTACAATTGGCGGTCTTATCTATATATATAAATATATATTTACTATATATATTTACTATATACACCTTTTAATTCACATTATTTTTATTTTTACAGCTATATCAGAAACTCCAAAAAATGCTCGGCTGTTCTTCAACGGTTACTCAGCAAATACCTGAAGTGACCTTACACACAGGTATTATTTTAAAATTATTTTGGATTCATCTTTCATTTCAACATGTTTAAAAAATACTTATAACACTAATATGAATTGAAATTTGTTTTTCAGGATTAGAGTGCTGTCAGTCGGCCTGTTAGAGACAGGACACTTAAGCCACGTTATAAATCTAATAACTTAAATCTACACAGGACAAGTATGTTAATATTGATAAATAATTATACATAGTTATAAAGGTATACTTTTAAATAACTATTAAATGGTTGTTTCAGAAACTCAATCAAGAATAGATCCTGAATGGGTTAAAGAGTTGGAGAAGTGCAGAGTGGAAGCTGAGGTCAAACTTGCTAATGCTGCCAGTGTTATGACCGAAGCTTCTCGCATACAAGCAGAAGCCTCGGCTAACACTACTAGCGTTATGACAGAAGCTTTTCGCATACTAGCAGAAGCCTCTAAAATGCAGGCAGAAGCCTTATTAATGCTGAAAGATATGTTGCAACCCAAATCTTAGATTTTGGATGAAATCTTTCCAAATCTATCCAATTTAAGAAATTATATTAGTGATGTGTTATTTGCTGAAATAATCCTTTTGAATTTCATTTTCGTTTGTTAATCATATGTAATGCTTTATGTTGTAATCGTTACCATAAATATATACATTACAAGAAAAAACAAATTTATAACTAGCTGATCCTTTCCAACTTTATTTATTTATTTATTTATACAATGGGCATTAATTCTAATAACTAAGTATAAAAAATACAAATTAAGTGCTATTAATAACATGAATAAGAAGTATGGGGAAATGGTGCAAGGTCCTTGGTACAAGAAATACAGATATTGCAGAACAAGCTGATTAAAACGCTTTATAATTATGACTATCTGACTCCGACAAGCCAAGTATACAAAGAAACAAAATTACTTTCAATCAACCAGTTATACATTTATAAAACATGCATGCTAATCTGTAAAATATTGACCCAGGAAACACACTCACAACTTAGCTTTAACAAAAAAACTCATACATATAACACAAGACAACGAAACAAACTTCACCTGCCTACGCCTAGGACCAATTATGGCAAGAAAAATATACTTTTTGAAGGTGCTCAGCTGTACAATAAAATACCAGAACTTGTTTTAAAAAGTAAAAATTTAAAATTATTTAAAACTCTTTTAGAGAAATATGTAAAAATGAATGTAAATATTTAACGTAGGTTAACGGAGTACTAACTATACATATTATATATTGTTAATAATTTCTCGATGTAAGAGAGCTGTAATTGTTCATTGTCGAGAAAATAAAGATATCTTTAAACCGAATAAAAATTAAATAAAGTATAAAACTATTACTATATAAATTTATTACTGTTAATAGAATTGAAAAGAACTAAAAATTATTACTTCACATAATGTCAAATATTTAACTTTTTTCTTTTTAAATTATCTTATGTAGTTCATAATAATAATAATAATCACAATGAAATATACTTTATGTCACACAGGAATTATGTAGCTTTGTACTGGTAAAAGAATTTTCAAAATCAGTTTAGTATTTCCAGATATTACTTCCTACAAACTCATAAACTTAGATTTTCACTCATAAACTTCTGTAATTACATCATGTGCTACACCACTTTATTATTTTTAACATGCCAATATGTTTAAAATAAATAAAAAAAGAGTTTTACAACTCCTGATAGAACTAGCAATGTGTCGGGATCTGCCCCAAAAAGAAAACCAAGCAGCATAATAAAAATATAATGTCACCAATTATAATGCCTAGCAATAATATTAGAGTTAATAGCAACTCTCATGAAAAACCAGTCTGATATCCTCAAAAAAGTGGGGCCTGATTCCAGTTGTACAGTCAGCCACATAAGTAGCTGAACAAATTCAACACTTTAAATCGCCTATACCCTTTTATTTTATTACCAAAGTGTTTTTTTTTCTTCACAAACATAAAATTAAGACATTTACTTTAATTCACACCAAGAAATAAAAATCTTTCAACACAGCTTAACGTTTAAAGGCCATTTGAAGTTTTGAATTTGTTCAGCTACTTATGTGGCTGACTGTACTAATGAAATTCGGCTGCAACAACAGACTCTGACCAAACTTGCATCAGAGTAATTCAAACATTAATTCAACAGACATAACAATTCCAAAACCTAGCTGTACTGCAATTATAAATGTGTAACACCACTATTCTACCTGTGTACCACAATAAATACTATTTGAATTTGAAAGTACTTAATACAAAATAAATATTTCTAATTCAATAAAAAATTATCTCCTTGCTGACCACAAACGTTGCACCATTTGTTGTCTTTGTTGTCGGCCCCTTGCTAACAATTGTAACTCATCAGGCTCACTATGGTCAGGTTGTGATGGAGCCGACACCTGGTTATTAGTGTCTCCTTCTATTTCCTCATTTGCCAAATGTGGAACAGGCAACCTATGTATGTTGCAGATGTTGTGCAAAACAACACAGGCATTGATAATCATGGCTACCATATGATGATCATAATGCAACACTCTGTGTGCTAGCAAACATCTCCAACGGGCTTTTAATAGTTCAATGCAACGCTCAACTGTATTCCTCGAGAGGCAGTGAATATTAGTATAATGTTCTTCTGCGGAACCAGTTTCTGCATTCACAATTGGGGTTAAAAGCCATGGTCGCAGTGGGTACCCTGAATCACCTGCAATTTAAAAAGTGTTTCTCAATAAGATTACATTTAATAAATAAATAAATAAATATGTATATCAAAGTTATGATAGCTAATTACATACCTAATAACCAGATGCTTTCTCCTGTACTGTGCAGGTTTTGTAAATGAGCCTGTATTTCACAGTTTCGCCAAATGTATGCATCATGAGTAGCACCACCAAATGATGCATCCACATTAATTATATTCAAATCACTATCACATATCTGAAAACAAAATAGATATTCAGATACAGTCAGTAATCAAATTAAATATTAATATGTGTATTTATTATATTTTGACTTACAACTTGAACATTTCTGCTGTGGTAATGCTTTCTATTAAAACATCTTTCAGCATGTTCATTTGGCTGATTTATGCTACATGAGTGCAATCAATGCAACCCACACAGCCAGGTAATCCAAATTTGTTGGAAAATCTAAAAGAAATTAAATTTGTCTTTAAATTGTGGTTTAAGTTAAATACATTTTTATACTATTTATTAGGTTCTTACCCATTTATAATTATTTGTCTTTCCTGACGTGACTGAGGACAACGAATATATTTCATTAAGATTTCTCTTGAATTTAGAGGTTTCGTCACCTCATTCACTGAATGTGATACGCTAGCTTGGCTCAGACCATGTAAGTAGCTCATACCTACAGGTTTTTGGTATGAGCCTGTAGCAAAGAAGGAGAGTGCTGTTAGCACCTGTAATAAAATGTTTAATTGTTAAGACTACTTATTAATAAATTTATTAGACAATATAAGTAGCTTAGATTATAAGTAGGTACAGAATTATCAAAGTAAGTTTACTCACTTTACACTCGACGCTAATTTTTGTTTTTCTTCGTGTTTGCGACATATAAGGCCGTAATTCGTTGCACACTTCTTGAAATAGTTCTTTGGACAGCCTATAATGAGCTTTGAATTCATTATCAGGAAGATCCAAAGCTTTGGCGTCATTCGAAGATTGCGCCGCAAAGCAGATGCATTACGGTTTTCTAGCCGTCTTGTTTCCTCATTCATAGCTTCCAATAATAAAAATGCGCGAGCCATATCGAAAAAAGCACAAATTTAAACAAAAACACTTAAATAATCAACTCAAAACAATTAATAAACCGCGTTACGAACTAGGCGATCAGCGAGCAACGACCAAACATTCAATGATTTACCACTTGCTATTTGACAGTTAGATTTGTTCGCTGATTGCTCTTATAACTCATACGTAATACCAAATTCTGTCGCGTCTATAGCGATTGAATGCGTTTTTTGTTTAGCGATTGTTCGACAGAGGCAGCACTGTGTTAAAATCAGATTCCTTAGCGATCGCTTTGTTTTTGCTCTTAGGTAATACGAATTTGACGTTTTTAGCCATTTTAAAGCAAAAATTGTACAATTTTCGCAATCGCTTTGCTATTGCAAATTAGGTAATAGCCCTGCGGGTCTCTGCGTCGGCTATGGTTCGTTTCTAACGGTTCCAATCCGAACTCGCCCGACGCAAAAGCCGAGCTGCCGTCTCTCGTTCCCCCGCCCCGGTCAGACCTACGGTAGTCATCGAAGCATACGCACGTCGCTCATCGATCTTGTTCTGCCGTTACGTGCGTTGCTACGTCATTCATCAGTGACCGTTAAACTATTGGGACACATCCCAATCATTATAAAATTAATTTTATTATATTTGCCTACGCATAATAGAAACCCCCATTTGGGGTGCAAGGTTCGGGTTCACCTCTTCTCTCTCCTGGTCCCGTACATCCGGCTTTCGAGGTTCCAGACATCAGCTTCCGAATCTCTGGACGTCAGCTGTCTTCCCTAAGGAGATTCACTGAAGCCGAGCAGACATTACGGCCTACTGCCAGGAGAGTACTTGCGCACCCGCTAGGAAGTGGAAAGTGACGGGCATTTTAGGAACCACTTAAATTATAATTTCGTGTTGATATTAAATGTTTCTTTTTATGCTGACTAACCTGGCCGTGTTTTATTTGTACACACACGCCCAGACGTCACAAGGTAATTTATAAAAATATGAGTTATTATTTTTAGTCATTATGAAATAATAGAAATAAAAGTGTCTAATATTGATGTGGTCACTATAAATGTTGATACATGGTACTACATGAGATCTCACAACTTTTTGTAGTGAAAGAGCTGCATTGTGAGACTTGACATTCTTCAAAATAAATCTTCTATGTAAATAGTTAATTCTAAATGTTTCCGTTCAATCCTATGAAGCAGGACCTAAGGGCAAGTTTTATAGGGCACATACACGCGTGACGTGTCACATCTACACGGTTATGTCCAATGTCCATTGATGAGTACATGTACTACTACATAGTATTCAATGAGTACAATTTTAACGCATTAAATACCCTGAAATTCAGAGTAATTCAAAAATTTTTGTGGAAATGTAATCAGGAATTGTAATACACGCGTTAACCGCTTTACTAGTGCTCTGACTGGCGACGACTTAATAGCGCGATGCAATTCTATCGTGGCGCCATCTGTTGCCCGCATCGACAGACTATGTGAAATGAAATGTTTTACTCGTATCCGGTAACAAGGCAGTACGTTTGAGCGTTTGTTTCACTACACATAGATTTTTTATGAAACAAACTTATTGCGGAAATCTTTTTTACAAATGCATGACGAGGCAAACAATTCGCTTGCGTGATGGCAAGCGACAAGACTGCCCTTAACAGTAGCAACATCTTTTGATCACAAAGTAGTATATAAAGCGAAAGTATATTACACTAGAAGTACACGACGAATTTACAATTACCTTTTATTTCTATTTCAATTGGTGGCACTTACTGAACATTTTATGAAAATAAAAAGGGTATATGAAAATATAGGTTCATAATTTGACATTCCACATCATGTGATTTCATATTCCAGACATGTTAATAAATGACCAATGCACTTTAACGCTGTAACACTGCAGTTATATTATTATGTTATGCAGCATTGTTAGTTAACATATTATCATAAAATATAAGGAAACTTGTAGATTGTCGCCTTGTCGTATAACATTGATGTTTAAGGGTAAAATTTGCACCACCATAGCTTTATTAAGCTATGATGATTTATATTTTTACCAGTGTTGAGCGTTTTAAACTTGGACAAATTGTAGCATATTGTCACGTTATACTATAACGTTAAATTATATCTGCTGTGCGGAAGCACCATCATAATAATAATTATACTGAATACAAAAGTTTTTTTTTTTCATTATATTCAATCAATTGTCATTTTTGTGATAATATTGAAAGAGCAGCTTACAGTAAAAAAAATAACCCTGATATGTACCTACAACCAATGATATTCAGAAAGTATAGATTTGCCATTAGCACATACAATCTAAAGATTCGAAATGTTCCACTGACCTCTATTATACTAGTACGCTGGACAGGGTTTACCATACAAAATGACAGCTAAATTTTGTGCCGATTTGAAACGCCCCTCTCGAGCGTCTACGGAACTAAATTTGACATATAATGCATATGGCCGTCGTATTGTTTTGAGTGTCTATGTTTTGTCAGTGCATTTTAACGAAATATTACGGTGAAACGTGTTTTTAAAGTGTTATTTGTGTGTGGTTTTTAGTAATCCACAATGAGAGTTTGTGTCTATTGTAAAACCCGTTACCAAACGGGTAGTGGAGTAACATTTCACAAGTGAGTACATTTACATCATCTTTTAGCTATTTATATTAAATTTAGTTATTGTAAAGATCAAATTATCATTTAAAAGTAAATGATAACTCACATTAAACGTATTTATACGATAATTTGTTTTCAAATAGAACATTTATAAAGTATGTGTATCTTGATAGGGCTGTCCAAGTTTCATATCGATAATGCATATCGATAAATTTTTAGATTGGACTTTGGCTCTATTAGCATTTATTCTTTTATACTGTGCCTTTAAACACATAAACTCATTAGTTAGGATTGATAATAAAATAAGGTTAGGAATGTATTATTCTATAAAGAATTTACTCTGTCTACTCCAGGAGAGGAAAGATCAATTTATTTAAAATCATAAAAATGACATTATAAATGTTGTATTGTTACAGGTTTCCAACTGACTCAACTACACAAAAACTATGGCTGAGAAACATGAAATTTGGAAATTGGTTTCCGAATTTAAATAGGCATCTATGTTTTTAACATTCTACGGAAGATTGTTTTATAAGACATGCACGAACCCAATTAAAAAAGGACAGTGTGCCCACAATATTTTCTGGTGGGTATAATACTTTATATTAATCTATTGAGCATTTTAGACATATAGTATATTTTATTTTATTATTTGAGGATTGCCAACAAAGTTTACAATATCACAAACATTATGATAACAATCAGAAAATAA
This sequence comes from Sphinx pinastri, assembly GCA_947568825.1. Taxonomy (NCBI): domain Eukaryota; kingdom Metazoa; phylum Arthropoda; class Insecta; order Lepidoptera; family Sphingidae; genus Sphinx; species Sphinx pinastri. The sequence goes on along the minus strand of OX387614.1, from coordinate 1,049,321 downwards.
AACTAATTGCAAGTTACGACTACAGGCAACCACAACGTGCATAATACAATTTTACTATATAATTAATTAATTATTGTTATTACATTGTAACATGTTTTGCAAAGGTGATGTTTTTTTTATTGCAGATTTAGGTATTATGCTTGAGGAAAATAGAGAGAGAGAAGCTGATTTAATAAATTATGAATGCATAGAAAACCAAGTTGATGGCATAAATTAATATTACAGGTGTCAATATACGGAATTATTCGTCGCGTAATATAACTTGGGCATGTCAGTGACGTAATAAAATGTAACTTGGTCAACCGTCAAACTGTCTTTTTTTGTTATCCCTTCCATTAATACAATGTGTTCGTACGTATATTTGTTACCGCTTTCCGTTCTAATTGCTGAACGATTTTGAATTTGGTGTGGTGGTAACTTACAAACTGAAATAAGACACTACTTTTTTCACGATTGCACGAAGATAGCTTATAACTTTGAATAAAATAAAATAAATAAATAAAATAAAATCATTTATTGATCAAGTAGGCTTATAAAAAAGCACTTATGACAAGTCATGACAAGGTAGAGACAATAACAAAGGTACATATACCAATTAAATAATTTAAAGTACCTAGATTAAATAATGAACAACCAGCACGGGCTGATAGGTACAGAGGACACGGACATTGGGGACGGGAATAGGGCTAGGTAAGGAGAAGTGGAGCTGATATAAAAGAAAGGGAAGGAGTATCTTTACATTACGAGGAAAGGAAGCGCCACGGTCCTCGCCGGCGAGGATAAAAAGGTCCTAGCCTAGCTAACCTACCAGCCTTTCACTAGCTACCTAAGCGATGACGACCCGAAGAAGAAAGGCAGAAAGAAACTCCGGGCTTAATTTTTTCGTCATCAATTGTCATGATTTTCTTCATTGTTTTTCAAATGTATATTTGACAGTATTATTATTACACAGGTTAATGTATGCATGGATGTAGCCCTAAGATATAAATAAAATACTATTTGGAAGCAACCAAATAGAAATATATTGGCGTTCATGATGCATTAACCCACGTTTACAAATCATTAATAGTAATAGATACCTATAGATCGGTCGTCACTATAATTAAACAATGTCAAAATGTCTAAAAAAATTGAACTTAAATGTCAAAAAAAAAAAAAAAAGTAAAAATATAATATTATGGACATAGCCATATAAATGTCATATTAAAATATATTTTTTTCATAGGCGTTCAATGTGAATGCTCAGTGCCTTGGTGCTGTGCCGGCAGGACTGATTCCAAATATCCTTATCATTTAAATAGTCTGTCACTTTATAGTAGCCTCTAGAAATCAATACACGTTTAACGTAAGGCTTAAATTGGATTTCAGGCAGATTTATTACTTCAGAAGGAAGCTTATTATAGAATTTAATGCAGTTGCCCATAAACGAATTACTTGTTTTACTCAGTCTAAACTTTGGAACTGCAAGTTTGTTTTTGTTCCTTGTATTTATACAATGTATGTCACTGATTTTTATAAAGCTATCTAGATTTTTGCGGACATACATAATGTTTTGGAATATGTATTCAGCTGGCAAGGTTAGTATATTAATATCTTTAAAAAGGTCTCGAAGAGAATCGCGAGATTGCAAGTCATAAATAGCGCGAACAGCTCTTTTCTGTAATATGAAAATAGTCTGCAGATCAGCTGCAGAACCCCATAGCAAAACACAGTACGACATAATACTATGAAAGTAAGCAAAATACACTAACCTGGCCGTCGCCACGTCTGTCAGTTGCCTAATCTTTCTAATGGCGAATACAGCGGAGCTTAATTTACCAGCTATTCTATGTATATGCGAACTCCACTGTAGCTTAGCATCAACTGTTATTCCAAGAAAGACAGTAGAAGGAACAAGATCTAAGACATTTCTATCTAATACAATATTAGAAACTTGTTCAGTATTGTTCAGTAGGGAGAATTTAATACAATTGGTTTTCGCCGCGTTCAAAAGTAGATTATTTGTGGAAAACCAGTCTGAAATGAAACCAAGTGTTTCATTAGGCTCTACAAAAGCCTCATCTTTCCTATTGATCTTAAAAATAAGTGACGTATCATCAGCAAATAAAACTACATCTGCTTTTTTATTTATCATGTAAGGTAAGTCATTTATATACACTAGGAATAAGAACGGTCCTAATATGGAACCCTGAGGTACCCCTATGCTAACTGGAGATCCTATAGAATTAATATTATCGATGTATACTTTTTGATGCCGGTCTGAAAGATATGATGATACCAATTGAAGTGCTCGACCCCGAATACCGAATAGTAAGATCATACTCTAATATTTTTAAAAGTGTATGTAAGTATGCTAAGGCTGCTTATATTAGTAGTAATATTAAAAACTCTGACAATAAAATTAAAACAACTTGGAAAATTATTAATACTGAAACTGGCAAAACTAAGTCTTATGACAAGATTGTATTGAACATTAATGACGAACTAGTTTCAGATAAAAATATTACAGCTAATTACTTTGAACATTTTTTTACTAACATACCGTTTGAAACGACAAAATGTCTGCCATCCTCACCAGGAGCAGCTGAGTCATTTTTAAAACACAATGTAGATTTATCAATACCGAATTTCAGATTTGATTTTGTTACACAATATGATATAATAAAAGTGTTTAAGAGCCTACACATGAAAAGCACTGAAGATCTTTGGGGTTTGTCTGTTAAAGCGTTGCAGTCAGTAATAGTTAGCATCGCCCCAATCCTTGCTAATATCTTTAATTCCTGCATTAGGGACGGCATATTTCCTGATCTTATGAAGATAAGTAAAGTAGTGCCAATTTTTAAAGCAGGTTGCTCAAACACTCCTTCAAATTATAGGCCTATTTCTATTTTACCAGCTTTAAGTAAAGTATTCGAGAAAATATTGCTTAATCAAATGCTGGTATTCTTTAATAAAAATAGAATATTACACGATAGGCAATTTGGATTTACAAAAGGCAGGTCTACACAAGATGCTGGACGTGCTTTAGTTAAAGCAGTGTTGGATGCCTGGGAGGGATCACAGGATGCTCTAGGGGTGTTTTGTGATCTTTCCAAGGCATTCGATTGCGTCGATCACAGCACCCTAATTTTAAAACTTCGTTATTATGGTATTAGGGGAAACGCGCTAAACCTAATATCTTCATATTTATCAGATCGGAAACAACAAGTATTTATCGACAACGTCTTCTCCGCAGGCTCCTTAGTTAGGATTGGGGTTCCCCAAGGATCCATTTTGGGTCCTTTTTTATTTTTAGTCTATATAAATGACCTTCCCTACATGGTTAACAATATGGCTGAAGTTGTGTTATTCGCTGACGACACTTCGATAATATTTAAGATAAATAGAAGGGAAGAGAATCTTACAGAGCCAAATAAAGTACTTAGATTGATTTCCGACTGGTTTTCTGCTAATAATTTACTTCTAAATGCGGCAAAAACTAAGTGTGTCCGTTTCTCGTTACTTAACAATAAAAATGAAGTAAACATTGATTTAGACGGGAATAAACTAGAATTAGTACCCTCAACGGTCTTCCTGGGGGTTTCAGTCGATAATAAATTGCAATGGGGACCCCATATTCAAAGAATTGCAAGCAAATTGAGTTCTGCCGTCTTTGCTATTAGGAAAATTAGACATCTAACTGATGTGGCTACGGCGAGGTTGGTATATTTTGCTTACTTCCACAGCATTATGTCATATTGCAGTCTTCTGTGGGGTTCTGCTGCAGATCTGCAGACCATTTTTATCTTACAGAAGCGAGCGATTCGTGCTATTTATAACCTTCGCTCTCGCGATTCTCTTAGACAACTGTTTAAAGAGGTCAATATACTGACTTTGCCGGCCGAATACATTTTTCAGAATATTATGTATGTTCGCAAAAACCTTAGTACTTTTATGAAAAACAGTGACTTGCACTGTCTGAACACTAGAAATAAGAATAAACTAGTTGTTCCAAATTTTAGGCTCTGTAAAACAAGTAAATCATATTTAGCAAATGGAATAAAATTTTATAATAAACTTCCCTCCGAAATAACTAATCTACCCGGACACAAATTCAAGTGTTACGTTAAGCGCGAGTTAATGTCTAAGGGGTATTATAATGTATCGGATTACCTTGATGATCAGACAGTTTGGAAAATTGGTCCTGCACACTATGGCCAACCATGTTAACACATAATATTAGAAGATAATTGCATAAAATGTCATGTGTACTCATCTACAATATTGACATTATAATTAATATTAAATCTTTATTTGACATTCATATATATACCTCAATTATAATTATCCTCGCGTTAATATATAATCATTTAATGTTAATGACGACCGACCGATCATTGTGTTGCGCTTGCCTTTAAAATTATAAATTATTTAAATTGTGCGTATTGCTCGAAAACCAAATAAAATTCAAAAATTATGTTTGTAAATGTAGGCGTATGCACTCTGTACACCGTTTAATTATAATTATTTATTTGTGTTCTCTGCTCTAATTATGTTTTTTTTTTTTTTTTTTTTTTTTAGGTGTAGAGTTTAGTGTTTTTTAAATTCCTTCAATTGGATTTTATCTCAATTTAACGGTGATGTGTGTGCATTAGCTTATATAACTAATCTGACTTTGTATGCAAAAGACTTGAAAAAAAAGAATATTATAAAGATTCAATGGACAAATGATGACAAAAAAGTAAGCCCGGAGTTTCTTTCTGCCTTTCTTCTTCGGGTAGTCATCGCTTAGGTAGCTAGTGAAAGGCTGGTAGGTTAGCTAGGTTAGGGCCTGTAGTGTCCTCACCGGTGAGGATCGCGACGCGTTCCTTCCATTATTTTATTATTATAAAAATGATTTTCTTTTTTTTATTTTATTTTTATCTTCTCTTTCCTGCCAGCCCGAGCTTGGCTTCATTATTTATTTTTCATTGATTTTACTCCCTATAAAAATGTCTGTAGTTATATAAGTGACTTTTTGTAATAATTATTATTATTAATTGAATGTATCTTGACTTATCATAAGTGCAATTATGTTCGCCTACGTGATGAATAAACTATTTTATTTTTTTTATTTTAATACCATAGAAATTAAGTTTCAAAATGAGTGTTCTGTGGTCAACGCAGTCGAATGCCTTGGAGAGATCACAAAAGACCCCCAAGGCATCCTGTGATCCCTCCCAGGACTCGAATACAGCTCTAACTAAAGCATGACCGGCATCTTGTGTAGACCGGCCCTGGGTAAAACCAAACTGCCTATTATGTAAAATCTCATTTTGATTAAAGTGCGACAGCATTTGTAGTAACATTAGTTTTTCAAAAATTTTGCTTAATGCTGGTAGTATGGATATCGGTCTGTAATTAGAAGGATTGTTTAAGCACCCTGATTTGAAAATTGGTACAACTTTACTTATTTTCATGAGGTCCGGAAATATGCCGTCTTTAATACAAAAATTGAAGATTTCCGCTAATATTGGGGCAATCCTAACTATCACCGACTCTAAAGCTTTAACTGATAACCCCCAAACGTCTTCAGTGGTCTTTAGTTTTATGCTTCTAAACGCTTTGACAACATCGTAATTACTAACTACTTTAAATTCGAAATTGTGTTGCGAGCAATTGACATTACGCCTGAGCAGAAGTTCAGCGGCTTCAGGTGACGATGATAGACCTTTTGTAGTTTCAAAGGGAATGTTAGTGAAGTAGTTATCGAAAAAATTGGCAACGGTATTTTTATCAGAAACCAGTACGTCATTTATATTAAGAACGATTTCTTTGTCAGTCCTAATTTGGCCAGTTTCAGAATTAATTATTTTCCACGTTGTTTTTATTTTATTATCCGATTTTTTTATATTTTCACTAACGTAAGAAGCTTTAGCCAGTTTACACACTATTTTAAAAATTTTTGAGTATGTTCTTACATAATTAGCAAATTTGACATCCGGTGTAAAGGACCTTTTGTCATATAATTCGTAAAGAACATCTCTACTACGCCTTATGCCTTTAGTTGCCCAGGCACTAAATATTAATTTATTTTTTATTGTTATTAATTTAACCCCACAAGTTTTATTAAATTCACTTGTTATAGCATTAAGCAGGTTTTTAAACATATCGTTTGGATTTTCCGTTTTGTGTGTCAATAAAGGTAAAATTGAATTTAACCTAGTACTAAATTTCTCTAGTCTATACTTTGACAGTGGTCTAAATTGTATGATTTTATGAGTTTTAGAACTATAATAATTTAATTTGACCATCTGACATTTGTGATCAGATCGAACACCAGTTATTACCTCTTTATGATCTATATTAAAATTTGTGATGACATTATCTATACATGTAGCTGATGCAGTGGTTATTCGCGTAGGCTCGAAAAATTTACATTTAAGATTAGATTTACATTTTAGAATAAGACATGACTACTTTTTATTCCGTGGTAATGCGGGTTAAACCGCTATTATTTTTACAATAAATAAGTAACGACAGATTTGTCTGAATATTTACTACACTGTACAGTCAGCAGCATAAATATCAGTACAAAATCAAAATTTCATATCGCTATATATGCGTTAAGTTAAACTAACATTTTTTTTTCTTCGTTTGAAGTAAAGTAAATCTCTTTTATACTATTTTTGTGAAGAGAAAATAAACATTAGTAAGAACACAAAAGTATGTAGGCAATTTGAAATTTTGAATTTGTTCGGCTGCTTATGCTGCTGACTGTACATCCAATTGCCGTTATAATAATTGTTCCGATGAAATGTTTGAGTTATATTTTCAATTATTAATATTAACGAATTTCTTGTTATTTTTTAAAATTTATGAACCATCGACTGTTTCGTATCATTATCGATATATCAGCCGTTCCATGTCCCAGCTCTATCGTTAGTTCCATGGACGCTCGCTACTGCTATCACCGCCAATATGGCGAAAATCAAATAGGCACACTTTGACGATTCAAATGTCCAGTCCAGCGTACTAGTATAATAGACGTCAGTGGAAATGTTCCCAGTTGAGACGTAGCATTCACTACGCGAATAGTCACACTAGCTGTCTTTGTTTATACGTCATCTCTTTCATATGATACGTCGATGTCAAGAATGATTATGTGTGCGTACTGAACACTTTTCGTTTGCTTTGAAATCATTCGCAGATCTAGGGCCCGGTCTGTAGCCAAAATGATTTTCTACAGGCGTTAACGCCAATAGAATAGAAACAAATGTATGGAAATGACGTATCCTTGCGATCGATTTAACGATTAGATATGTCAGAAAATCTTTTAAAATTGCATTTTGGGTAATGCCGCTCAAATTTTAAGCCGTTGACTGTACAAACATGAAATTTTGAAATTATTAAAGTTATGAAGCCCTTAATTGTTTTTAGGCTCCTGTTAATAATTAAAATACAGTCAATAAAACTTAGCACTACTTTTGACAGTCAAGAAATTTAATAAAACTCCTAAATATGAAAATTTATTCAGTTTTCCAAATAAAAGGGACCTAAGTCCTTGAGCTGGAAGCAAAAACAGTCTGAACATATTGAGCACATATAGCTTGTCCTCTTGAACCGTATTTGACAAAAAGCAGCCAAAAGTTTAGCGGGTTTGGCGTTGACCCAAACAAGATTAGAAATCTGTGTAATGGCCGACCCACGGGCTTGTGATAACCGAACTCTAATCAGAAGGGTAGCTGTGGCCAAAATAGAATGGAACAATAAAGTAACGAGTTGTACCATGGTTGTGAGTAAAATTGATAAAACTTTATTGCGGTGTGGCAACTTAGAGTAAGGCACTTTTATTATGCACTAGGTGATGCTCGCAGTTCTGCTCGAGTGAGGAAGTTTTTCAGAGATAAAAACATTTTCCCGGGATAAAAAGTAGCCTTTAGGACTCAGGATTAATGTAGCTTTCTATTAGTGAAAGAATTTTCAAAATCGGTTCAATAGTGCCTGAGATTAGCGCCTTCAACCGAACATACAAACAAACTCTCCAGCTTTATAATATTAGTATATATAAATAGCAATATGTTCTGTTGTTGTTGTTCGTGTGTTCTGTCTTTTATTTATTTTTTACTTACTCTTACCCCAATACCTCTGACAGATCACACGAACTACCAACACATTGAACATTTTAGTTTTCATTCTTATATTCTTTCAACAATTCCATGACAAAGCATTTATAATAGTTTATTGACTCGTAGAGCCATACAAACATAATAGATACATACATGTTTGCAAACTAACCTCGTGAGAGTTATCAAAAATATACAAAATAACTATGAATGAATATTCCGTATAAATTAGCGCATACTTTAATATGTATTAACAACCTGTTTACGAAATCACCTCATTAATTGACTTCAAAAAAGGAGGTTCTGTATTCGACCCGTATGTATGTATGTACCTATGTATGTAAGTTTGTATGTCCACGATTTTCTCAAAAACTGCTGATCCGATTTGGATGGGGTTCCGTTATTCAAATGTATATTTTTCAGGGAAGGTTTAAGTATATAATTTAATAGGATCTGATGAAGATCATCAGAGCTTCATCAGAGCAGATCTCTTCAATAACTAACAGCAGATGACTCGCGAATGCTGCAATCGTAGGTATATCTATGATGTATTGTTTACACCATTCCATAATTAAGTAACAAAAAAGCAATAAATAAAAACTTTTTAACAAAAAATAATTTGAACTTTAGAATGAAATGCGAACAGCGGGACCCTCGTTAGCGACTTCGTAATATACGAAATTTTATACAGGGGTACAGTGACGTCACTTCGATGGTTCATTGTACTTCTCAAATACTTTTTTATGTCGTTTAAGCTGAAAAAATTAAGATGGAATTAGTTGACACCGTTATAAAATTATCATAGAAATCTTTGAGAAATATAACCTACTTGTATAGGGCCCTCTCTTATAAACTATTTACCTCTAAACCAATTATTAAGTCCATTCCAATGATACAAGATACCCTTGCTGCGAGTTCGATATCGATTCGTGATGCTGCAGTATCAGGACACATCCGTTAATTATTATTAATTAATAATACTCATTAACGATATCCACAATTAAAATATTTTTGTATAGAATTCAGTGGAGGCCTATGTTCAGCAGTGGACATCATGCAGTTGATGATGATGAAGAAATATATTTTCTTTTATACATTCCATAGGCTCCCTTTAAATATAATAAAACTTCGAAACAGTTTTTGAATTGCCTACACCTTGAGAGCCTGTTCCATGACAGCTACCACTGCTTAGATAAAAAATAAAAACGTTTTATCAACTTCTCTCACTGTTTGCCTGCAGTTACACTACATAGTTTCCTTCGTCATTTTGTCCGGTGAAGAGCGCAACGTAACTTTTAATGAGGGTAATTTCAGTTTAGAAAAGCAATTACGTATACTAGCCTTTGACCGCGGCTTCGACCACGGGGAAGTTCTCCCTACACGCTGTCTCTATATGAGAAGTATATATAACAGCCTTTGTGGATATTGCTAGCTCCGTCCCGCGCAATAGATTATATTTTCCATTATAAACTTAGACAACATATTTAGAATACTATTTCTGAAATTCGTCTCATAATTGGCTCAGCCTCTACTTCTGCTTTATTTTATATGTATACGTAAACTGTAAAGGACACGTTTGTTCACCTGACGGTAACTGATCAATGCGTCCCATTGCCACAAATACTCCCAGAATAATCTGCCGAGTCTATCTAAGGCTCAAACACAGTATCAGTTCGCAACTTTACCACTGAGCCAAAACCCAGTATGAAAAGAAAATATGTTCTGATTGTAGTGCTAGAAAATGAAGCCATTTTGATTTAAATAAAAAAATATCTACCAATATCACCAAATAACCGACCGGTACAAGAGTCGATGATCAAATGCAACTGAGACACGACTGAGACCGAGAAAGCGCGAATGAGAGTGCACATCGATACGGCACCCTTTTTATACACCCAACTGTCACTTCCACTACTAATTGGTATCTCGACTGGTTTTCATAACAGGCCAGTATATCACAAATACCCTCTCAATATATTAAAGTGCTAACAATATAATATAACTGTATCTGCCTTGTTCACAGAACATTTCCATTATATCAAGCGTCTGGTGGGGGCTGACTTCGTGGGCATCGGGGGCGACTACGATGGCGTTAACAGGTAATTCACTGAGTAGGTCAGACCTCCGACATAAATGAAGGTACAAAAACTGTGAAGTACGCGGTTTTGGTCAGTACGAGACTATTCCCCAGTCACACTCAACTCTTGAAGGTCATCATCCTCAGATAACCGAGGTCTCTCACGACGCTTACCTATCTTTAATCTGCAACTAAATTAATGAAATATAAAATAGAATTGGTTTCATTAGGCTGGTCGAGGCCGAACAGTTTAGCTGGAATTAAAATGACAATCATTAACAAAAGGATGGTCTCTTTTCTGCAATAGCTCAAATTAATAAACGATTTTTGTACCCATTTTACCGCAAAGTCTTACTGACGTAGTCCGGTTTGGACATTGAGTCCATTCATAATTTTCCACTTCTATCCAGGGTCCCACGAGGTCTAGAGGACGTTTCCAAGTACCCGGAACTGTTCGCCGAACTCCTGCGCAGTGGACAGTGGAGTGTACAGGAGCTTAAGAACTTGGCAGGGTTGAACATGCTGCGCGTCATGAGGCAGGTGGAAAAGGTAATGAGAAAAGAATAGATTTTTTTATGAATTTAAAATGACTAGACTGTTAGATTGTGACGGTGGCGTAGTTATATATTGCGTGCGCGGAATGACAACGATCTGAGGTCCCGGGTTCGAATCCCGAGTCGGGCAAAGTTATCTTAGGTTTTTCTACACAGTATCAGCCCGGAGTCTGGAATTAGCGCACGATATGACAATAGACTCGCCCTCTACCACAATGGGACGGAAAACACATGGAAATAAGTGGGTTCCCTTATTGCTCTTCTATATACCCCTTCGAGGATAAAGCCGTGAATAGTTTTTTTAGACGGCTATTTTTGTGAAATTTCTATGATAAGAAAGAGACTGGGTAAAGCCATTAACATAAAAGGATGGTAAATACACAGAAAGTAAAAGAAACAGGAACTGTTAAAAGCGCTGTTTTTATTTAATTATAACATATTATATTGGATTACTGAACAAGATCCATAATAATGTGTCAGTGACGAGCGCAGTTAATGGCAATTCTATTAAGCTACCACTAATTATATTTATGTAACACCTTAACGTTACAAAGCATTTCCTGTGAAACCTCTGCATTGGTTGTCATGATAACTGGTGCTGGCCGTGACGGGCTTTTTAATAGGAATTATACACTCCTGGACAGATTTAATTATTCCGTTCCTGCAGCTGTCTGGCTTAAAAATGTTAACGTTTAAATACGTTTAAAAATGCAAAATAATTCTGAATGGTAATGCCAGTTCGACGTTAACGATAATAATTGTAATATAAGATCACGCCTACATCTTCGAAAGGGTAGATATAGTCGCCCCTGAGGCATCGATATGCGTCGAACTTAATGATTGTTGCTAAAAAGTTAAGGAATAAAACGTTCAGTCTCCGTGGATAAATTTATTTTCGCAGACGTCTCTTAAAGTTGGAACATTTATCATACACATTTATAAATAAATTATACAAAAACATTTAAATTAACGCAACAAGTTTCATACAATACAATAATAGGTGCGGTCTTCACGCCATATCGAGCACAACTCTAAATTAACATTTTCTATGCATTCGTATTTCATTACCCAGAGCCACCTCACTAGTTTGATCGTCTGACCTCTCCCCAGGTCCGTGACGAAATGCGCACAAACGGAGTGGAGCCTGAGGAGCACCCTGACTCGCCCAACGACAACGGCAACTGCACCAGCAACGCCTTCTACACCGAGTATGTCTAAATTGGCACCCAACGTGCATCGCGACCACATCTTACAAATATCTGGATTTTTGTTTCATCTACATCTAAGTTCTTTATTTCCTTCTTTGATTACGATTTGGATATTACTTTTCTAGCTATATAGTACTTTGACTTTATAAAACTACGACATCATTTTTTATTACTGTCATCTGGATACGTCTTTCATGTACATTCATCTAATTATTTTTATTTGTTTGAGATTATATTTACAATGTCATCACTTAGGTAAAGGTCTGGATGGTATTTCTGCTGTTTATGGTAATAGCGCTTACCATCCAGCATCTAGCTCATCTACCAACAGCTTCATTTTGTGGTCGAACGATGTTTTAACACGGCGCGTAAGAAATGAGAGGAAAGGGCTAGCAGATCTACACGAAAATACGTGCAATGCAAACATTCACCTTATGCAAATACAATACGCTTGAAAATACAACAAAGCGCGACCATCGCGTCTCTGTTAAAACCTTAATTTCAACTCTATTTCAATGTAATAAGGTTCGATATTTTCAAAGATGTTCACCAGGTCTGCTGACCCTAACGTGACCTCCCGACGAGACACGCTCCATCACGAGTTTTGATATAAATGTTTCGTGTACCATGTTGCAGGCACTTTGAAGTCAGCCGAATGATAATAAAAAGGGCTAAAATGATCAATACGTAAAATTAACTGAGCCAAATCAACGTGTGAAAGGATATCAATAAAAGGAACCAACTTGTTACAAATCTTCTTTACAAATTGTATAGTGTATACAAATGCTAACAATCATCGTACAATGATAAAAACCGTAAATCCGCGGTCAGCCACCGTAGACTGTAGCTACACGCTACGACGTAGCATCTTGTGTGCTTTACCGAGCGTAGCAACCACACCATTTCATGTATCCTTTCCACGTCGATTAACATAATGACTGAGTTTCTACACAGTCTGCAACATACAGGATAATACCGGTCTAATGGAACGCAAACGTTCGTAAAGTTTAGTCGTTTCAATAATTAAAGGATGTATCCACTGCCAAAGACGCGCAGCATGTTGCAGAACATTTTGAGCAAAAATTTAATATCTTATTGGAAAGTGCAACAATAAGCATCACGTGTTGCGCAGTGTATACATGGCTTTACAGCTGTTGTCACATTTTAGAAATGTTCGTACATTATTGACACCTCTAACAATTTTTGATATTGCTATTCGACACATTATTAATAATCATGAATTTAAGACTACGACGATAAATAGTGAAAAACCATTTTTTTTTTGCGATCGATCCAATTTACCCTTTTAATAAATATAATCCTCCTGAGTCCAGTAGTAAATAATCACGGGAAATATAATTCATGAACTCAATATGTATATTATATTACCCAGGAATGCTGAATAAACTTATATAGTATTTCCGATTCTTTAACTTAGATAATTCAATTTTATTTTCCAGCATTCTCAGATATAAACTCCTCCCAAAAACATCCCCAGACATCAGAAATGTGACAACAGCCCCATTATATAATATCGTAATATTAAAGGAAATATGTGTAATCAGTGTTGTAGTAGCATGTGTCACTGCACCCTTTCCCCACTGTCCCACGGTCCTCTTCGGCCCAACCTCCCCTGGAATGGCTCAACACCACGGAGTGATCTTATGTTACTCGAACTTGTCTTCCAGTTCCTTTTTACATTACGTCAAATCATCAAGGATGGCTTTAAGGCAAGCATTGAGAGAGAATGGGTAATCTATATAAAAAATAACTAAAATATTATTTTAATATTGTATTTTAAAAGTTCGACTTAGGTGTGTAGGTAGTTCATAAATTAATAAAAATGTTTTTTTTTTCTGTTTGGCGAGGTTTTTTAAGTTTTTCTGGTATTTTCTTTTTCTCATTATACTCGATGGAAGCCATTTCGGATACTGTTTGTCTACACTTGCTTAATGTTAGATTACATTATACGTAGTTATTTGAATTGCTGTGTATGGCGTGTAGTTCTTGCACACTTACCACACGTTTTGTCATTTTAAGTATCTTTGGAATTGTGAGTTCATAACCTGTTTCGGTGTTATGTGATTGAAAGAGTGCCAAAATCACCATCATAAATGAATGATATTATATTTGTATTATTTCGTTATCAAATTGTGTCCGGTGTCGATGGCCGCGCACGGTCTCGTATCTCGTATACGCGTGTTTAGTACACGTATACAACCGCGCGCCGCCACGTCGTCGGCGTAGCTAAATTTTACATTTTTACAATGATTTGTCTTTATGACAATAATACCATCCACGAATTGTTTAATTTCGTATGAAATCTTTGGAATTTTTATGTATAAAATACTGTATGATATGTGGAATATAACTATTTCTTATAAATTGTGACTGAACGATTTTTGAGCATTTATTGTCTAGCATTAACTAAGGAGTTTCGTCTGATAACTGGCTGTTATTTTGTAATTGTTTAATGTAATGGATCTATCGGCAGGCGCACACTGTTTCACCGCGGCTATGGGGACGGCGCCGGGGCACCGGCTTGTATCACGCCCTGCAGCTGTATCGAGCTTTAAGCACTGTGCGCTTGCGACCCTGTTGTGTGACGCATTGACGCCTTTCAACAGAATCGAACTTGATAATATATTGTTTATCCTGTGATAATGTAGTCTTAATATCGGCTACCAAGTGGATAATAAAGTAGGAGACTAAGTCGGGTGTGCCATCGACAAAAAAGCAGATTCCTCAAATAAATTTTGCTGGAATCGAATCGTAGGTTCGTTATATATTTATCAACCACTGCGCCGCAAGAACATAAATACTTTGCAGCTGAGGTATCGAATTGGATTTTTTTATTTTTTTGTCAATCATTAATAAATGTTTCTACCCTACACGATGCTTACCTACAGCAGATTAAAATTAGATTAATAAAAAAATACACATTAAATGAAACCTAAAAAAGACACTAAGAACCAGTGGGAGCATTTAGCATACATCAGGCTGAACACCTCCCAAGTTCCACGCGACAGCGCGTCTCACAACCCTTCCTAAATGTTTTATATCACTTGATAAGAGAATAAAAACTTATGCTGTATACTACACTCTGGGTTTTATTTCAACCACGTCTCATTCACACTAGGGTTTGCAACTCATCTTTAAAATCTCTATTAGGGCATAAAATTAAGGACTCATTGTACTCCTAGTTTATAATTAGTAAAAATTCTATGTATTATTAGTGTTCGATTGAAAAAAATTGTGACTGATAGCTACCAAACTTCGCAAGATCACCCGCTGGGCTAATTTAAAGATGACCTAAAAATTACATTAAAATCGCTCCAGCCATTTTGAAGTCCATAAGAAACATATTATACACATTTTATAAATAGGTATCTTTGAGTATTTAACCAAAAGTATAGAACGAAATATATATATTTGAAGTGATTTCGAAACGGCTTGAGTGATTTCGACACTCCCGTTGACAGAAACCACGGGTTACATTTCACCGCGAATCGGAAGTTAATTACAATGCCAGTCAGTG
This sequence comes from Sphinx pinastri, assembly GCA_947568825.1. Lineage (NCBI taxonomy): Eukaryota > Metazoa > Arthropoda > Insecta > Lepidoptera > Sphingidae > Sphinx > Sphinx pinastri. Next base: position 1,033,860 of record OX387614.1, on the reverse strand, counting down.
TCAGAGGGATTGAAAATGTTCGAATTGGTTAACCGTCTGAAGTTTCATTGGAATCACACTAAATGAACGTCAATTGCTAACGTTAATCAAAGCATCGAAAAAAACCTTGAAAATACTGCACTTAATCCAAATTGTATCTCTAATATCCAATCACATATCAAACGCCAAATATGTAATTTTTTTTTTGTTTTTTTTTTTTATAGCATTGAATGACGAGACGAGAATGCCGTTCGCCTGATGGTAAGCGATACGACCACCCATAAACAGTAGCAACACCATCCAGCACCTTGAGTTACAAAGTACTGTGTGGCATTCCACTGCGATCGTCATCCTGAGACATAAGATGTTAAGTCTCATTATGTCCAGTAGTTATACTGGCTACAATGTCCTTCAAACCGAAACACAACAGTGCATGCACATTGCTTGGCGGTAGAAATAGACATTGCGGTGGTACCCACCCAGACGGCCTCTTACATAATGAGAGACCTACCACCAGTAAATATATTATCACAATTCTTGCCTACACCTACGCTTCACCTTGATCAATGTGATAATTAAAACCATTGGGTGTTACTGTGGCCTCAATATCATCAAACTACTTATGCGGATATAGCTATCATATTTTATAAGCAAACGTTCAACATCAAGACAGCGATTCCTCAAAAATCCCCAACCATCCCACATTGATGAAGAAAGTCTGACAATATTGAGACTAGACTAGACTCATACTCGAACGGCCTATAGACTCTCAAGATCGTGGACAGAATAGCTAATAGCTGACGTAAAAGTTAGCTGAGATATTAAGGACGTGATTCCGGCGTCGATATTAGCTAACTCCTAGTCACGTACATTCCAATACTTGGATTCATATGTAGCTGTAATTGAGAAACTTAGGCGCGTATTCACAAACGTTACTTACCTAAGGACAGCCCAATGCCCAATAATAAGTATATTCTCAGTGCTTTCCGAAATAAACTTTATAAAGGAAATTTAACTAATATACAACAAATACATCCGACGGCGAGCTCAATTTTTCAACAACTGCTAAGCTAAAAAGGCGGACGGAGGAAGTGACGTCAGCGGAACACGTGACACGGATTTCCCGGCGTAATACGATTCCAATGGCGTGAATTATTAACGGACTGATGGAATAGAACCCTCGCCGTCGCGCGACCTCCTCTCGGGGCACCAACTTTATAATGGGTAGGTAGGAGGTATACATTTAGGTAAATTACCTACATACTTAACCAAAACATACGCGATTTTCGTGGCAGTACATCACAAAATCAGACATTTCGTCAGCTCTAAGTCCCTTATTATTACATACCTCCAATCTCAAATAAAATATATGGTCGTCTTTGTCACTGAAGATTTAGGAAAATTGTAACGTAGGTTCCAAGGTTCGTGGAGTTTATTGCTAATGACAGGTGAGTGACTTTATCAGGTTTTTTCGCCAGTTATTAATCTGAGGTCGGGACAATATAAGGTGGCCGGTATGACAATTTATTGACACTTCACAGAATACTATATGTAGGGAAGGGAACGAAAAATCGGTTGCACCAAATAACCGATTCTTGAATACTGCGATTTTTTTATTAAGGAATTTATTATGGTTTGTCAATAGAGTGACATTATTATCTCACACATTGCAATAAGAGTTTTTTGTTATAGTAGCTAGTTATTTTTATTCGTTCATTTTTGAATATCCAGAAAAATTTCACGATTAATAACTTTTCAATTGGTTATTAGTCTTCTTCTTTTTCTTCTGCTTCAGCCTTTAGAAGTCCGCTGCTGAACATAAGCCTCCCCCAAAGATTTCCAGACCAACCAATATTCGAAGCGACCTGCATCCAGCGGGTTCCTTATTAGTCATTACAAAGAAAAAATTACGGTTTAAATTATTTACTTTGAAAATCTTTGTTTTTTTTCTTCTAGTATGAAATATGTAATAACTGCCTTGGTGGCGTAATTGTATTACGGTACGACTACAAAACTGAGGTCTCGGGTGCGGTCCCCGGGTCGGGTAATGTGATATTGGATTTTTCTATTCAGTATCAGCCCGGAGTCTGGAATTTGTGCCCGATATTGCGATAGGCTCGCCCCCTATCACATTATGGGACGGAATATGGACGGCGAAAAGTGGGTGCACTAGTTGTGCCTCTGCCTACCCCTTCGGGGATAACGGGTCTGAGTGTGTATGAAATATGTTACTTTTTTATATCTAACGCATTGTTCAAAAATATTTGTAAAATGTACTTTCAACATAATATTTAAACTAATATATGTGTTTTTGCTTAAATCCAACGTTCCGATATTTTTCAGTTATTTAAATAAATAGAATTTTCACTCACACACTCATGAACACTCATGAACTTCCTGATTTAAGAGTCAAGATTAAATACTTTATTTGAATATTTTTTATAATATCAGTTCAAAGATGGTACACAGGCATGTATAATCATTCTTATAATGGATGGAGAACATGATAAATATTTGTAATTATGTAGTTGAGTTTTGTATTATTGGGTAGACGTTCTCATAAATTTATCGCATCGCGAAAAATGTGAATTGTTCTACCGGCCAGCTTATATTGTCCTTTAAAAACGAATTGACGTATTTTTCCTACTTTGTGGATCGAACCCAAAACATTGTCTAAGTGCCTAGTGCACAACCCAATCATTCTTGTAGACAACTTAACTTATAAATTGTTTATAACTGCAATGGATACTGACCAGGCCGCATCTAATAAAAATTAAACCTTTCCCAGCGCTGCGCCGCTTTATTAAGCCAAGAAATATCAAAGCTCATATCAAGTTACATTTCAATATCTCTTTTGTTGAACTAAATGGACCCGTAAAGATAGGACAGGAAGAAAGTTAAGTTTAAAGTCTTTTATCTATGGATTCATTCTGATAAGAGACATTCAACATTTTATTTTGTGATATGATGCTGAAACATACATTTGCAGTTAGTTTCGCCTCTAAAAGGACATTTTACTCTTGACGCTCATTATATTCCTTCATGAACCAGCCTATCTATCTCACTCCAATTTAGGATCTACACTGCATCTTTTTTATGGATGACGCAGATAGAATTTGTCTTCGTTTTTAAGGCTCTTAAACGCCAAATGTAATAAAAACCGAAACAACGTGTATGTAGTTTATTAGAAATCGAACGTAGACCTTCCACTCCCACATGACATCTGTGTGTATACACCCAAGTCTTTTCCACTAAACGCATACATCTTCAAACAGCCCGCGCAAGTTACCCTACTATCCTATCATCGTTGCGTTTTCGGATTATACCCGTTGGCATTCTTGGGACCGACTCAACAAAGGCCCGAATAGTTAATAAAAGCTGGATATTCCGTGAAAATGGGAGCAGACCCCCATTGTTCACTATCTACGCCTTATATTCCTGTGGGAATTAAATATCTAAGGTTAATTTATATATATTTCTAAACCATGATCTAAATAAGCAAGTATGGCAAGTGCAGCGGTGCCAGATGGACTTAATAACATGACAATGACACGCTGGATGCTGGCCACTTTTGACAGGTCAGTCTGGAAATTTTTAGTGGAAGTCTATGTTCAGCCGTGGACTTCATGTAGCTGATGATGATGGTTTAAATATATCTCTACCATATTAACGGCCATTGACAGTGATACTGTATGACGGATCAATCTTTGCTAGAAATTACCGTACGCAATAATTGCTGGCATTTTTTTTTTGTAACGAAGTTCCTTATCGCGCGTTGTGAAAGGGGGCTGGACGGAAAAAAAAACCAAAAGTTGTCACGACACTTTTTGCTATTATCTTACTAATATGAACCTTAAATACAATGCGTAGAAGCTATAATTCTTGAAACGAGTATATTTTTATTTATTTTATTTATTAAAGTCATTAAAACCATTTCTTACTAATCTAATATGAACCTTAAATACATTGCGTAGAAGCTATTTCCCCAGCGTTGGCACGGCACGAGTACAAAAGAATCGAACGTAACATCCTTTTTTCAAATTTTGTTGATTTATTCTACTTTGGTTACTGACATTTATCAATAACAAGACTAAACGTGCTTTGATCGCGTTTAAAAATCTACTTTATGTGGTAAGCGTAAGATCGAATTTGTGTTTAGTCAATCAAAATTTGTGATAAAAATGCTATGCAATAGCTTTACCGCGGCAATCTCCGAGTGCCACACGTATTTATTTGTTTTTTTCTCTAGAAACTTATGTATTGGAACGGAAATAGGAAAACATTTATATATTTATATATATACACACTCTGTTATATAAATAATATATTTATATATATACACACTCTGTTATATAAATAAAATTTTATTACAATTCCTTCACTAATTAATCGAAAGGAACTTCGTTCCATCCGGGTGTCCCTTGACACCTCTCAAGTTTTTTTTTAATATCTGTGAAATGACTCTTATGTACAGTCAGCTACATAAGTATCTGAACAAATTCAAAATTTCTGATCGTACGTCAACGCAGGCGACAATTGTCTCGCCATTCTGCATGTTCAGGTGGCGTTCAATAATATTATACAATAATTGCTAGCAATGATTGATCAATCTGTAGCGACACAAGTATTGATAATTGCATAGTTACATTTTTATATGCAGGTTTGCTTAGCGCAGAGTCACGCCCGGCACAATGTAGAGTCGTTTATTAGTAAGTGCTATAGTATATTTGGTGGTTTAATTTAATCCTACTAATATTATAAACGCGAAAGTTTGTAAGTATGGATGTATGGATGTATGGATGTTTGTTACTCTTTCACGCAAAAACAACTGAACGGATGTCGATGAAATTTGGCACACGGGTAGATTATGTCCTGGATTAACACATAAGCTACTTTTTATCCCGGGAAAATATAAAGCGGGACTTTTATTCCGGGAAAACTCATTCACGCGGGCGGAGCCGCAGGCAAAAGCTCGTACAACATAAAGACATCAAAGATAAAATTATTTAAATAAAAAAAATGTCCCTCATAATTATATTTAGAAATAATGATTATATTTTAAGTGTCAAAATCAGAATCAATTAAATGCAGTAGTTTATCTTCTCCGTAAGAAACTCGGTGATTCTATGAAATTATGTTTTTGAGTAAGAAATTCTGTTAGGCGTCTTTTGAAAACAATTACTTTTACCTCCTTAATTGGACATATAATATTATCATAATAGGTGCTATGGCACCTATTATGATACACTTTTATTGACTATCAGACTTGTGTTTGACTTTCTCATGCATAGTTATCCCATTGGCTACATGTATTTATATCTGAGTTTTTATAGTTAAACTGGTTTTAACAAAACAAGAGACTTCAAATATATAGAAGGATGGTGCTAACAACACCTACATTTCATGGAACGAAATATGCACGGCGAAAAGTTGGTACACTGGTTGCGCCTCTGCCTACCCCTTCGGAGTTAAAACTCGTGAGTGTGTGTTAACTTTAAACAGCTGTTTATTTTAATACAACAGTTTATTTGGTCTCCTGAAAAGATGCTAATTTTGACTCCCGCGGCCTTAGATCTTAAACGACGATATTATGCTATAATTATATTCACCTTTCCAACTACTGGAGTTACATTGTACAGTACATGCCGATTGACTAACTCTCTTTGCAACATTTCCAGTCTAATCTTTGATGTCTAGTTTCTAAAAAAATGTACCTATGCATTAACCTGGTTCAAAATGTTACTATCCTATCATAGACCGTTGAACAGCATTAATGTTGTTTTGTCAGTATTGATTCGAAGACTATTGATATATTGTTATTCACCCATTTAATTATTCAATTATATTAGTGATGTAATTTTCATAATTTTGTATATATTTGAGACTGAAGGCAGATTACTGTGCTTTTATCAGTAATTCTCATTGTGCATTTTGAATAATACACACAATAATTACAGTGATTATGTTGACCGAAAATTACATTAATTGCTCGGTTTGTATAAAATAATCATCATATCACCGGATACATGTTTAGGAGTTCGAGTCATCGGAAGCTGATCTATAGTCAATTTCATTGACAATATTGATTCGCAGAACATGTTTATTACTACACGAGTTAATACGTACAGTCAGAAAAGTGTATGCTCGACCTTTGAGTTCTAAATATGTCGCTTACGCATCGTCTGTCGGCAACATGAAACTTACAACTATAGTAGACTATAAGAGATATCTACTGTTTCCTTTATACATCTCCGAAATTATCGTAAATGCTTAGTAAAGGAACCCGCTGGGTGCAGACCGCTTCTGACAGGCTGGTCTGGAAATCTTTGGGGAAGGCCTATGTTCAGCAGTGGACTTCTAAAGGCTAAAGAAGACGAAGAAGCTTAGTAAAATGCGAAAAATGGGCGTTTTATCTTGAGAAAGTGTACTAACTCCAAATTGGATGATTATACTTCAGGGAAATTATAATATTTGTTTGTTTGTAAGCGGTTATCTGTAGTTCTCGATCCGAGTATATCATTGGAAATGACCAATTCTAATAAAAGACTATGTTTTACCCTTGTATAATATAAATGAGGCTTTAGTGTTGTCGCAACTCTCTCTTTTACTTTAGCTATTACTTTTACTATTACAGTTCATGAAGTAAGCTAGTATTGCTAGATGTCTCCGGCATTTCTCTTACATATTATTAATGGCATACTCCCATAGAACATTACGAATACTAAAATACCGAATAGCTTACAACGTCGTTACGTAATGATTGATTAATTAGACAAAGTTGGTACGGTTCTACGTATGTATGTGAATTCCGAACGCTAATGCTCGCAACTTCGACAATCTATCATGTCATACGTTACGTAACAGCGATCGTAGAGGGCTGTGGGTGTTGGCTCACGGACTAAGCGATAGGTTCAATTCAGAGAGGATTTTTCGACGTCGTCTACTAACGCGCATTAAAAATATTGCCCAGCATCCCAATGCACACTTCAAATATAAATAAAGACCACTAACCCTTATAACAAGCACAACATATCCACGAGAAAGTGGCGAGGAGCGTTAGTTCAAATTTTATTTTCACAACCCACAGTCCCTGCGCACATCAAAAAACACTCCACTACAAAATTACCCAATCTCGGAGTCTCGTAAAAGGTTACTGCCGCAGTTATTCCATAAACATTTCTTACTATAAATAATGAAAGGCTCTCGCCCACGGGAATCGAACGCGAGACACCGCCCGCATTGTTTATGCATATCTCAATTACGGTAAAACATTTGGAAATCGATGATATTTCGGGCACGGCTATAACGCGTTTGAAATTCAGTTCACGTGCAATACAGCCTCTTTGGAAGTCAATGTTATAAATAAGGCATACCATCACTGAATATGCATTTGAGGTCTATTTTCAAAGATTTATTGAACAGATTATTCATTGATGATTTGAATAATTTATTCCTTTTTTAGCATAGGTCATTAAAAAAGATAAAGCATATGTTGGGCTCCCAAAAATCTAATGTGAGATACTCGTCTGGGTAAGAAAGGTGTTAGTTTTGTGATTTACCCTGTCATATTTTATCTGACGAACAACACTAATGCAAATAATGACTCAGGCGCTTAAAATTATGTAATTAAAACATTTTATATTTCGCACACCTGGTGCGTCTAAACACAAACCTATAGAGGCAACTTGTTCGACAAGATATCCACGAAAAAAACTAAGACCGTTCAATTTTAAACATTAGGAATGCCACATAAACTTTATCAGATAAAGCGGGGGAGGCACTAAGTAAATTATTCCAGGGAGTGGAGTGGAGGGGGGTCGTACACTTCTGGATTACATCTGTACAGCCTAGTGTCATTTGGACAAACGCCAGCGAGAGAACAAATACCGAAAGGAACGAGCCATAAGATCTGCGAGGGATAATTTGGAATATAATATTAGCTAATGCGGGATTCTGCAATGCTTTCGATTTTTAGCCGACTTCAAAAAAAGGAGGTTGTTTGTAGTTTGAAGTGATATGACGTAGATGTTAGTTTTTTGTGAAAATAAAGACAAGTAGCTTTAATTATCCATTAAATTTTTAGGCATAATGTGTTATAGTTACCTGAGGTACTGTTTTGTGTTGTGATATTAACTCATAACTTAAAGAGAAACCGCAAGCAACGACGAGTTAAAACTCTCAATAAATGTTGAATAAGCGTGTTCAAACCATCAACTGTAAGTTGAACGATGAACTTTGTTTAGACGGGAAGTGATTTCAATTCGATTAGGCGCCACCTATTGCACTTTGACGGTACTTCGCCAGAAACTTCTCGCAAGTGCCAAATTCTACAAAGTTTTGTTGAGATAAATGCTATTTGAAAGCATAGAACACAGAACAAAGATAGGAGGCATAGAAGATAAACGAACATATACAATTACTGCCTCGGTAGCGTAGTTGTGTCTATTATGGTACAACTGCAATGCTGAAGTCTCGGTTTCGATCCCCGGGTCGGGCAAAGTGATATTTGATTTTCCTGTTCAGTATCAGCCCAGATTCTGGAATTTGGGCCCGATATGGTGATAGGCTCGCCCCCTATCACATCATGGGACGGAATACGCACGACGAAAAGTGGGTGCACTAGTTGCACCTCTGCCTACCCCTTCGGAGATAAAAAGCGTGAGTGTGTGTGTGTGTGTATTATACAATTATATGAAGATTGAGGCCTATGTACACAATATCTTCAAACGAGTCTATAACGCTTTCACACACACACACACACACACTCACGCCTTTTATAACCGAAGGGGTAGGTAGAGGCGCACCTAGTGCACCTACTTTTTGAACGCAATAAAGTCACGTAGCAAACGCGTTGCGGCTGAGAGCTATGCTTAAACATTAATTATAGGAATGAACGTGTTGTGGACACGTAAAAAACCCGCGACATCAGATTTCAGAAAACGTCATGTGCATGCATACAGCTTTGCTCTAATTGTTGTATACCTACATGTCTATTTAAAATATACATTTTGTTGTCTTGGGCCCTCCAAAATTATGTTAATAACGATAAAAACTGTATTAGTGAGCCGTAGGTATACCTTTTTAAAAAAAGAAAAGTAAGTACTTCACACGCGTCAGAATAAATTGTGCGGTCAAAATACTCAAAGCTTTTAATATTTTAGTGTCCGAATACAAAATATAATGAAATGCTTTGAACTTTACGCCAAACAACATAAAATCTGACTAAACGAACGAAACGTTTCCGTGGATCTAATTATGCCTTTTTGTTCTACACTCTACACCCACCCCTATTTCTACTAATATACACTTTATCACAATGCAAGAAGATAGAGTTTTGTGAAACAACGTCACTCACGAATAAGTCAAACGGAAAATCAAAATCTCTTTGATAATTAATGCGTATAAAATAGGCGACAATTTTGGGTCATGTAGAGTCGAATGCATATATTTTGTACTAAACCTGAGCGTCAAACAGCAAGAAACTGGGCATATTAGAATCGGTCTCCGATATGTACGGTCCCGTAATCCGAGCGCAATATTTTGACTCATAGACGTGTATGTTTAACAATAAGGCTACGTTGGTAAATGACAGACCCCTAAAATCACCGAATACTTAATTAAATCATGATATACAGGGTGTCCAGTAAACGAAGGATATCCCTGTAACTGCGGATACGTCACACCAAATTCTACAATATGACAAAATTTTACCTCAATAAAAGTTGGGACAAAAAATAACTATCTAAAAATATAAATATCTCTGAAATGGCCCACTCTTTCAGAGATATTTATATTTTTTGGGAAAATTTGTTTGTTCAGTTTAATTCATGCCATTTCTACAAATGATGCCTTTTTCAGCCTTGTTTTTTTTTTGTTGGGAGTGGAACGGACTGCTGAGACGAATTTCCGCAGGTTCAAAACCCAAGGGCACGCACCTCTGACTTTTCTAAATTATGTGTGTATTCTTTGTGAATTATCGCTCGCTTTAACGATGAAGGAAAAGATCGTGAGGAAACTTGCATATCTGAGAAGTTCTCTATAGGAATTTCGAAGGTATGTGAAGTCTGCCGAACCACACTAGGCCAGCGTGGTGGACTAAGGCCTAAACACTCTCAGTTGTAGAGGAGGCCTGTGCTCAGCAGTGGGCAGTATATAATATAGGGCTGGTATGGTATGGTAATCAAACTCGTTGATTTTGACAAAACAACAACACACTGTATCGTTACACCATTCGATAGTGTCGCTAATAAGGATCAAATCCTGATAAGTAATGACATATGGCAAACTATAGGAAGGGGCTTATTTCTAACAAATACTTTTTTTATTTTCTTCTAGATGTGTAAATTAAAAAAATAGGGCTTAAAATGTTATCAGGTGTGGTTAAAGGTAAGGTAGGTAGGTAAAACGTTATCATTTCAGGTGCAGTCGATACTGTTGGGTATTTAGGAGGTAGTTTATAATTATTTAGTATTGTTTATGCGGGTTGTACTAAACATTGAATAAACCAGTTGACCACCACCGCTTGAGTTTGATTGACGTTGCACTGGCGACGAGGCGGTAGCGAACATTGACACGTGTGAATTTTGTGAATCGGTTGCATATTTAAAAGTAACTCGCAATAATGCCAATCGGTAAATTGGAACCATTCGACTTAAGTTCGAAACAATGGCATCCATATATTCGTCGCGTTAGACAGTACATCTTACTAAATGAAATAAAAGATGAACTTCGAGTGCCCTTGTTAATCACGGTCGTGGGAGAAGCCACGTATACATTAATGTGCGATTTGTGTTCGCCGGATCATCCCGAATCAAAAAAATTTGATGACATTGTGAAATTGGTGGCGGACCATTTGGAACCACAGCGATCAGAAATAGCAGAACGCCACATATTTAGATTACGAAGGCAAAAAATCGGCGAGTCATTAACCGAGTATTTACAAAATTTAAAGCACCTCGCGACAACATGCAATTTTGGGACCACACTGGAGGAAAACTTACGAGACCAGTTTGTCTCTGGACTAGCAAGTGAATCGATGAGGTCGCGTATTTTTGCCGAAAAGTCAATTAAATACAACGAAGCGGTGGAATTGGCTCTGGCGCTAGAGGCTGCAGAAAGACACGCGGAGGTGAGCGGCACCACGTCAGGGAGTGCGGAGACCTCAGGTGTAGGCAGCGACGCGGGCGAAGGCCTGCATAGGACGAGCGCGCGGCGACACGGCAGCGGTACCGGCGTAGCCGGCGGGGCCAACGGCGGCGGCGGCGCCCGTGGCAGCGGGACCGGCGGCAGCGGGGCGCGGGGTCTGTACCGGCCCGGTGTTGGCGGCGGAGGGCGCGATGCGGCGCTGCGCTGCTGGCGATGCGGCAAGGGGCATCGGCCCGATAAGTGTCGGTTTGCTAAGTACAATTGTGATGAGTGCAATCAACGGGGCCATTTAAAAGTGATGTGTAGCCAAGTGCACGGCGGAGGCCGGTCGTACGGTCATTATTATGTGAATGAACATGAATCTACGGAGGATGAGGACTTTTATAATGTGCGTTTAGTGTCTAAGGGTAACAAACCGTATTTGATATTTGTTAAAATTGAAGGTCAGTCTGTAGAATGTGAAATAGATACGGGAAGCAGAATTTCGGCAGTGAGTGAGACGTTTTATAAAAATAAGTTTGCTCACAAAATATTAGAACCCGATAATTTATTGCTGCGTTGTTATTCTGGTTCGCGTATTGAATCACTCGGACGTATAAATGTAGAAGTGCAACTAGGCGATGTAAAGGCATCGAATCTATCTCTGCATGTCATTAAGAACGGTGGACGACCACTACTGGGCAGGGAATGGATTCGCGCGTTAAATATCAGGGAAATTAATTTTAACGAAATTAATGACGACGGATTCGTGACAAGGTTGACAAATGAGTTCCCTGAGGTTTTCACAAATAAGTTGGGTACATGTAAGCGAAAACTTCATTTACAATTGACCGATAAGGAACCTATATATGTGCGTGCGCGGCCCGTGCCGTTAGCACTGCGCACCCGCGTCGAGCGGGAATTAGAGCGGCTAGAGCGAGAGGGCACTATTTATCGAGTAGATCACTCGCCGTACGGAACTCCCATTGTTCCAGTAGTAAAAGCAAACGGTGAAATTAGAATTTGCGGCGATTTTAAAATAACAATTAACCCTAAATTAAAACGCGATTTTTACCCATTGCCACGCATAGAGGAGCTATTTGCAAGCTTAAGTGGAGGGGAGGAGTTTTCGAAAATTGACCTCTCTCGTGCGTATGAACAGTGTTTGTTAGGTGAGGAGTCACAGCCGTACACCGCTATAACTACGCATCTAGGTACCTTCGTATATCGGCGCACACCTTACGGCTTAAATTGTATTCCGGAAAAATTCCAAAAGTTAATGGAAGAAACGTTGCGCGGTGTGCCCGGTTGTGTTGTGTATTTGGATGACGTATGTTGCACGGGCTCCTCAAGGTCAACACATTTGAGTAACTTACGAGCTGTCCTCAGTAGATTACGTGATATGGGTTTTACGATTAAACTAGATAAATGTACATTTTTAAAAAGCAATATTAAATATTTGGGATTTATAATTGATAAATTAGGCTTACACCCAGATCCAACTAAATTAGAGGCAATATCGAATGCCCCACGCCCAGAAAATGTAACACAATTAAAAAGTTTTCTGGGCTTGTTAAATTATTATGGTAAGTTTATCCCGAGCTTAAGTATTATATTGTATCCTTTACATGCATTGTTAAAAAAAGAAACCAATTGGGCGTGGAGTGTAGATTGTGAAACGGCATTTTTAGAGTGCAAACGCGTATTATTAAGTGAGCGCATACTGGCGCATTATTCGGAGGGACGTCCTCTAGTATTATCGGTAGACAGCAGTGCTTATGGCCTCGGGGCGGTATTGGCTCATCGTTTCCAAGACGGTACAGAAAGACCAGTAAGCTGTGTCTCGCGAACGTTAAATTCAGCCGAGAGGAATTACAGCCAGTTAGATAAAGAGGCTCTGGCGATATTTTTCGGTATCACGCGACATCACCAATATCTTTATGGAAGGCGATTTAGTTTACGAACGGATCACCAACCATTAGCGTATATTTTTGGGAAGAAAGTAGGTATTCCACAAACAGCCGCGAGTCGATTGCAGAGATGGGCAGCGCGTTTGGCTGCATATGACTTCGTGGTTGAATTTGTACGTTCGCGAGATAACGGACCAGCTGATGCTCTGTCACGCTTGCCATTGCCGTCGGAGCAACGCCCATCTGATCCAGTAATCTATCTTAATTTAATACAGGAATGTCTACCAGTTAATTATAAGGATGTTAGCAGAGAAACAAAAAAAGATTTTGTATTAAGTAAAATAATGGGTTACGTAATGTTTGGATGGCCGTCGGTGGCCAGATGCGACGAAGAAAGGCCTTATTTTACCCGTAAAAATGAAATAATTTTAGATTTAGGGTGTCTCATTTATAAATACAGAATTATAATACCCTCGTCGATGTACAAAAATGTACTTAATCTGATTCATGAAGGCCACCTAGGTATAGTTAAAATGAAAAATATAGCACGTAATTACGTGTATTGGCCTATGCTAGACAACGATATTGAGAACATCGTAAGGTCATGTGAGGCATGTAGGGCCGTCCGAGACGCGCCGCCACACGCCCTTATACATCCTTGGGAGTTCGCTAATAAGCCGTGGCATCGTGTTCACGCGGATTTTGCGGATTGTGCGGATAAAAAATACCTTATCATTATTGATGCACATTCAAAGTGGATTGAGGCCATAGTGATGACACGAACTGATGCCACCACTACTATAAATGTTTTAAGGTCTATTTTTGCAAGATTTGGCTTGCCGTCGCAACTGGTTACTGACAACGGACCTCCGTTCTTCTCACAGCCATTTAAAGAGTATTGTTTAAACAATTGTATTAGACATGTGACTTCGGCTCCGTACCGACCGCAAGGTAATGGCGCGGCAGAGAATGCCGTGAAAATGGTTAAAAAAGCTATCAAACGGGCATTAATCGAAGGCGAACCCGTGTCCAAGGCTTTGAATCAGTTTTTATTCCAGTACCGTAATTGTGAACAAGCTACGACGGGTGTGTCACCGGCTGTAGCCTTACTTGGTCATCGTCTTCGTAGTAAACTTGACGCCTTACGCCCCGATATATCGCGAACTGTGGAAGACGCTCAAAGTCGACAAGTGGTCGCGGCGGGTGGTACACACCGTGATATTAATGTCGGGGACACTGTACTCGCTCGAGATTACTCGACTAAGGGCGTAAAGTGGTCAGAAGGGGAAATAATACACAAATCCGGTCCGGTATCGTATAAAGTAAATATGGGGAAGGGAGTTGAGTGGAAGCGGCACCAAGATCAAATTATACCAGTCAAAGCAAGTAATCGTCATTCATTAACGCGCACGAGTCTAGTTCCTGTACCGGAGGCCACCGATAAAAATGATGCCACGGATGCGGAGGGTACTGATGTCGACGGCACATGTGACGATGCTTCAGGTGCAGAAGGGGAGGAGATGCAGCCAGATCAGGGCTCAATGCCGCAGCTGGACTGCTTACCGACAGTGCGGTCACCTGCGCCTGCACCCGGGGCATCTGCACGAGCAATACGTGCTTATAATAGGGCAAAGAACAACCGAGAATAATTTTAGATTAAGTTAGATTTAAAAGGGGAAAGGTGTTGGGTATTTAGGAGGTAGTTTATAATTATTTAGTATTGTTTATGCGGGTTGTACTAAACATTGAATAAACCAGTTGACCACCACCGCTTGAGTTTGATTGACGTTGCAGATACAATTTGCCATGCCTGTAAAATAAAAACTATACAGACATGTATAATATAATATTAATATCTAGAACGTATATGCGATTACTACATCACTCCCTGCCCAAACAATGTTGATAGCTACGTCATAACGAAATACCTTGCCGACCGGACCATAAACATAGTAAAAAAACTAAGAAAACCAAATATAGGTTGCTTTCCCGATCTCTTAAGATGAATACTGGACAGTGCGGTCTATTGGACCTAGACCGAAGATATTTTTTTTGGTATTTTGCCATA
This sequence comes from Sphinx pinastri, assembly GCA_947568825.1. Lineage (NCBI taxonomy): Eukaryota > Metazoa > Arthropoda > Insecta > Lepidoptera > Sphingidae > Sphinx > Sphinx pinastri. The sequence goes on along the minus strand of OX387614.1, from coordinate 1,018,779 downwards.
AAAATGCTTTTGAATTTTCGTCGATATTAACTCGGTTGTATACAGGCTATCTATTGAATTTTTCAGATGACGCACGATGTAATTGTGGCGCAATATGTATGTATAATATAATAAGTTTTTCACAAAACTCGTTTAAGTGACTACATAAGTACTTGTTCTATGCCTATTATGAGGTCGTTTACAAATACGGATGCATGGCTGAGAAGAATAAAATACGATGATTATTACTCAGTATTACTTGTTTAAGTTTGCAATAAAATGAATTTATCCATTGCTGTCCCATTATTCAAGATTGCCTTGATAACGTAGTTGTATTATGTGCACGATACGACACCGCCCTCAGGTCTGGGGTTCGGATCTCGCGTCGGGCAAAGTGATATTTGTTTTTTTCTGTTCGGTACCAGCTTGGACTCTGGAATTTGTGCTCGATATGGCGATAGGCTCGCCCTCTATCACATCATTGGATGGACCACAAATGATGAATAGTGGGTAGTCTAGTTGCACGTCTAACCTTCGTATGTCCGTCAAAACCTAGATGAAAACAATGAGTTGCACTATCTAAACACTAGAAATAAGAATAAACTAGTTGTACCAAATAAACTAGTTGTTTTTTACATAAAGAGTATTTAAATATTACAAATAAATAAAGGTAATTACTAAATTTTAGGCTCTGTAAAACTAATAAATCATATTTACCAAATAGTATTAAATTCTAGAATAAACCCTCTGAAAATCTAGAATATTCCCTCTGAAATAAGTAATCTGCCCGGACACTAATTCAAGTGTTATATTAATGTCTAAGGCGTATTATAATGTAGGTAACGGATTACTTTGATGATAAGACTCAATATATAATGTGTATACTTATAAAAGTGACTTAAGTAATTGGACTAATAATTAAGTATTCTCATGTAAATCCCGGCTTATCATAAGTGCAACATTTTTCGCCTACATGATGAATAAAGTATTTTATTTTATTTTAACCTCGAGCTAACGACCTTGAAAATTACGACTCAGATTTATTTTTGTGTTTATTACCAGCAGAAGACTCTTTTTCAATGTTAAATGCTGGTGCAAATGTTTTCTATTACTAATAAAACGTGTTGACTGACTGTGATATTTACGTCTTTTATTTAAAATCTCTCTTTGGCCTTTATTACACGCAACTACTTTTTACTTTTGCGTCAGTATCGGCCTTCGTCTATAATAATTATAATATATATTCCAATTGTTGTTCTTCAAGTGGACTAAACATGGCCACTACACCAAAGAGATGGTTTAGAATGTATTTTTATTTCTATACCAATATGAATAGTTACGTCTCCGTATACACACGCCTTTTTATCCCCGAAGGGGTAGGCAGAGGCGCAACTAATGCACCCACTTTTCGCCGTGCGTAATCCGTCCCATGATGTGATAGGGGGCGAGCCTATAGCCATGTCAGGCACAAATTCCAAACTCCGGGCTGATACTGAATAGAAAAATCCAATATCACTTTGCCCGACCTGGGGATCGAACCCGAGACCTCAGCATTGCAGTCGTACCGTAATATAACTACGCCACCGAGGCAGTCGTTACGACAGTAGTTACTTCTCCAGTTCCATAATAATATAAAAAAGTAAATTAAAGAACAAAACATTTTTATTTTCGGGGAGTTCTGAAGCTTCCCTGTTTTACGTTTCTATTGCTGTGACTAAAAGTAAAGGTGGCCAAATGAAATCACCAGCACTCCAAACTTTCATAGACGCATATCATTGCGAGCCGCCTGCTGCAACGGCTAATGGACTTCCAATAATTCATTTAAGTTTGGTGTTGCCATGTTTTAGGGTAAAATATTTAAAGTTACCGGGAACCGAAAGTGGCATCGCTTTTTTACTTTACACAAAAAAATATATGATTTTAGATTCAAAGATCAAAGATTTTTTAAAGAAAACACCATGCAAAAGGAGAATGCCCATCTGTGTATGGGAGTCCGTCCCGCATAATTTAATTTTGTATGTTAGTGACAATTACATACAAAATAGAACGAATATCGTAGGTCCCAATAAAATAGCAATTATTCTATTTTATTGTGGGGTTTTCGTACAATTTCATATTTTCATTTTTATTTTAAGGTTATCTATGAAAAAAGTTAGCTATTCCTAGGGCTTGGCAAATTGTTAATTTTAATATACCGATGATCGACGATTAGAAATAAAACAAAAACAACTCTATTGTGATATTTTCCTGGTTATACCTAATATTATATTTTATTATGATAATATTATGTGAAATATCTGGGATGACCACGGTATGCAATAACAAAATAATACATGATCTATCTCTTTCTGTATAATATTGTATAGACAATTCTGTATATAATATATGTAGAGGACGATAGCCTAGTTGGGAATGGAATGGTCTGCCGAGACAATGTCCGGAGGTTCAAAACCCAAGGCACACACCTCTGACTTTTCGAAGTTATGTGTGTATTGTTTATCAATTATCGTTCGCTTTAACGGTGAAGGAAAACATCGTGAGGAAACCTACATACCTGAGAATTCTCGATAAGAACTTCGAGGGTATGTGAAGTCTGCCAATCCGCACTAGGCCAGCGTGGTGGACTAAGGCCTAAACCCTCTCAGTAGTAGAGGAGGCCCGTGCTCAGCAGTGGGCAGTATATAATATAGGGCTGGTATTATTATTATTATTATTATTAATTCTGTATATTACTCTTTTATTTAAGTAATTCCATGATTAACGACGACCGTAATAAAAAAATATTTTCATTAATATTTTGTGATAATTAATGAATATCGATGTTTTAACTATAATGATTACTTACCCTACTTGTTTTTTTATTCTTTCTTACGGCAAAACAAATATTTTCTAATCAAATTGAAAAATAGTATCCAGAAAAGGATTTCTAACAAACACATATGAGTAATTTCTAAAAATATTTAATGAATTATTATGAATACCTTACAGAATTTATCCAATTCTCTAAGTGAATAATATTTTCAACGGGAATGGAGATGTCAATAAAAATTACGGACACAGAATCAAAATCGTCTTGTTTTTATTAAAAAATAAACCCCGAAAAGGATTTCTTTCAAATAAGTAGAAGTAATTGCTAAAAATTTATAATTAATTATGATTCATTTCACAAGGCCATACACTCCCTTTAAAGAGTGGGACCAGATTTGGGCATTCTCCTTTATGTATTTTTTATAAATATCATACATATTTTTTAAACAATATTAATATTTTTCCTTGCTTCAAAAGGTTTCCGATTTCCAATTATATAAGACAAAACTTTAAAAACCATCAAAGTCGGACATGATAACTTCCGAAAAAACTAAACGGACCAATTAAAATTTTTGTTCACAATATTTATTTTGTGGTTTATTTTCGAGTTCAATCTAAAAATAACTTTCGGGGTTCTTAATATCTCACGGTAGTAAGCAAGTCTTCAATGACGAATTAAATCGATTGATTAAAAATATTTCATTTTGGTTATCAGTTTTTTTTATTTGTACCATGATACATGCTAAGTATTCATTCAAAATAGTGTCAAAAACGCTTTCTTTGCATGCAACATTTTATATTTTTACTGCACCGCTCAGAGCACAATGCAGTGAAAAGAAAATGTTAACCAGCGAGTGGTATAATCGTCGCTCGTCGCCGTAATTATGCCGGCGCAGCTAATTGCCCCTACACGCTTCGGTTAAAGTACCCACATTGTAGAAATGGTGAAAAGATGAGGACCGTGTCGCTTTTACATGTTTAGTTGTCGTTTTTTTAAATGTTGTCAATTCTTAGCTATAACATCTGTTCATCCCATAATATACATGGAATTTGAATTGAATTCTGTGCTCTTTACACGGCTAAGCCTCATAATGCCCTTTAATTACTTCATCATCATCATCAGCCACATGATGTCCACTGCTGAACATAGGCCTCCCCTAAAGATTTCCAGACGGACCTGTCAAAAGCGGTCTGCATCCAGCGTGTTCCTGCGACCTTTATCAAATCGTCTCTCCACCTTGCAGTTACTTGATACAAGATAATCTGGACACAACATTGCACAATTCATCTGATTTAAATAGATCAGACACTATCAAAACGGTCTATCACATATGAAAGACTTACAAACCTGCATCATTGTGTCGACCGACGACGGGTAATCATCTCTATAGTTGACACCCTATGTGGATCCTAATTCGCTTACCATCAAGTGCAGTGAAGCCAATTTGATGTGCCTGTTTAAAAAGACTGAATAACTATCCTTATTGCTCTGCGCTCGTCACCATTGGACTCCTTTCTCAAATAACCTGTATTGCCAGTTATAATGTACCCTAAAAATCGGAACGTCGAAAATTACCTGACAACACTCCCGTCCTCTTCATTTCAAGTTGGAATTGCCTCTAGTGAAGCAAAGATACGGCGGCCCAGCTCTCAAGTTACCCTATAATCACATATGTTATGTATCAAGACCCGACCCCGATACACTTTGTTTAAGTGATTAATCTAGATTTGCCGGCTGTTCCCTAGCCTGTAAATTATTTCCCGGTATAGAAATTTCACTGTGCAGTGTCCCTTTATAAAAAGTAGTCTTTAAGACTTGGTATACATCATCATCATCATCAGCCACATGACGTCCACTGCTGAACATAGGCCTCCCCCAAAGATTTCCAGACAGACCTGTCAAAAGCGGCCTGCATCCAGCGTGTTGCTGCGACCTTTATCAAGTCGTCTGTCCACCTTGCAGGTGGACGGCCGACGCTGCGCTTGCCAGTACGTGGTATACCTGTGAGTTAAATTTTATAACACTATTCAGAATTTTTTGTATAAACTTTTTAATGCGGATAAAACCCCTGATCTAGTTTGTATAATTTTTGATTTCCCAGCCCAAGAATCGACACAGGACCGTAACCATAGTATACATCAGCATCATACAGTATACATACATCTATACAGAATATCTATCTGTAATGGTTTTGTATATATGTATAAATAAATAAATAAATCTTCATGCAAACGGTCGGAACGCGATTGATACCTACGCGCCTCGAGTTTGGTACACATTAAGTACACAAACAGTGGCGAGTGCGCCGCAGTGACGAACGAACGGTGTGATGGTTTTGTACGCAAGTAAGTATAAGTACTTACTTAATGTGGCAAAGAGCAATAATAGACTTTATTGTGCTGTTTTTGGTTGCTTGATTTCTTGTCCATGTTTCCCAAAAGTATATTTAATTAAACGTTTTATCCGAGTGCGGATTTTTTATACTATTAAATTTAACTTTAAAGCTTTTCGTACGTCTCAGTCGAAGCGCAAATATTTTTCAGCCTCAAATTTATAAAGGTTTTTTTTTATTAAATCTACAAAAAAAGCAACATGTATTTTAATTGAACACTTCTTATTTTATTCACAAAGAATTTCATTTTTTAAATAATATTTTTTACAATCTCAAAACTAGAAAGAAACTCAAGTATCTTAGATGAAATTAAAATACTGTAGACGGGTAGCCCTATCGCGTGTTTACGTACCGCGCGGCTGTAGGTAATTATTTCAAGGAGACGGCCGAGTCAGAGTAAGGTAGATAGCTATACTTTTCCGTAACGGTTTCAAATGCCCACGTTACCAAAACAATAAAAATTATACCCTTCAATTTATCAAGTAACCGCTTTTCAAACAGCCCGTATTGTCTGTTAATGATCCTTCAGTTAATAACAAAACAACTTCGAGTATAAAGCAATCTTAAGGAAGCGTTAAGTCCACAAACTCAAAAACAAACTTTATATGAACAAAGTTACGGTTACTTTTAATTTATCCCTTTTCATAACGAACGCGGTAAAGGCGGCGTTACATTATGTTCTTTCTATTTATAAAATAATTAGGCGGAAATTGTTTAAAATTTGAACATTTCATATTTCAGTAGAGGTCGCGACTGACCATGTAAGATGCTGTGCTTTCAGCACTAAAGCTGGAAGGGGTTTTGGGAAAAGAAAAGGAGTTAAAAGTCCCTCAACCTCTGGCTATACAATACTATGCAACAGTAGACCTGCTATTTCACACTGGCTGGCTGTTTCCCCGTTTAGCCGACTCAACTTCGTACAAAATCTAATATTCAATAACACGAATTGTTTATAACTTTGTTATCAAATTCAGAACTTATAGGAATAATCACATATATCACTTTTCCTATGTCATATAATACATTTTAGACTATTTCTTATAATATGTTCATGATAATATTTCGTAAAGTAATGATTTCTTATATTTACGCGAATGCTAGACATTGAAATAAAACTATTTTGCGAGATTTCATTGCGGTTTTTTAATTTATATTTTCTCCCGACGTTTCGAAGGCTTTGCAACCTTCCTTACAACCTTTGAAATGTAGACCCGCGTAAAAGAACGAAACACCGACCCTCTTTGAAATCTGTAGTTGCTGAACATTCAGAAGAAGGCTCCAACCATTACCTTAGATTTGACAAACCACAAATCCTTGCCAAAGAACACCGAATCCTACCTAGGATGATTCGCGAGGCTATTGAAATTAAAAACATCCAAATTTCAATAGAGAAGATGGTTGGAAGCTTGCACAAGCTTGGGATCCTGTCATACATTTAATTAAATCAGAACCCAAAAGACCGGCTGCCAGACTTCAAGACACTGTGAGCTCATTCTGCGTAGATCGGACCGTCAACAACTAATAATTTTAAAAATCTTTTATAATTGTTAAGTGTAATTTAATTTAATGGGCAGCGTTTGGGAAACTACGCAAGGTCTTCTCGTCCAAAATACCTCAGTGCCTGAAGACAAAAGTCTTCAATCAATGTGTGTTACCAGTGATGACATATGGCACTGAGACGTGGCCTCTGACTATGGGCCGCTTAAGACGGCTCACGGTCATTCAGCGAGCTATGGAGAGGGCTATGCTAGGTGTTTCTCTACGCGATCGAATCAGAAATGAAGAGATCCGTAGAAGAACGAAAGTCACTGACATAGCCCAGCGGATTAGCAAGGTAAAGTGGCAGTGGGCAGGGCTCATAGTTCGAAGAACTGACGGCCGATGGGCCAAAAAAGTTCTCGAGTGGAGACCACGTACTGGCAAGCGCAGCGTCGGCCGTCCACCTGCAAGGTGGACGGACGACTTGATAAAGGTCGCAGGAACACGCTGGATGCGGGCCGCTTTTGACAGGTCCGTCTGGAAATCTTTGGGGGAGGCCTATGTTCAGCAGTGGACGTCATGTGGCTGATGATGATGATGAAATGTAAGTAGATATTGTAACTTTTACTTTTCGGACAACCAACACCTCAGTCCGCCTAGTGACCATGAAGGCTGCAAAGCCTTCGAAACGTCGGGAGAAAATTTAAATTAAAAAACTGCGATAAAATCCGCAAAATAGTTTAATTTCAATATTTCGTAAACTATTCGGGGCGCTCTGGTTGATAAATGTGCGACAACTTTTACCCTGGTTTTCCCTAGGCCTGAGACACACGCGCGTGGCAGCCACGGGCACAGACCACGTACATGCGCAGCGAGGTTAAAACACGAAAATTATTCCTGTCTCCATTGGCTCTGCGGTTTAAATGCTTTCATAAATTTCATTTCGGTTTAATCGTTATATGATTTTATTTTTTCGAGGTGTTATTCAGTTCTGTTCAATTTTGCTATTAAATGGAATATATAAACGTTTTGTTACTGTTAAAATTAAAAGAAATACAAAGTGCCAGAAATTTAATTAATTTAATTATTTTATTCCATTACAAAAAATATGCACGTTTTTACCACCAAGTACCTAACAGAGGTAGAATACGTAAGGAACATCTCGAAGTGTAATGAAGCTGACCCAGTCTAATATTTTAACAATCGGGAAATGCACCAATTAAAGTTCTACACATCAAAAACAGTCGACCGATAGTTGGCCGACAGTTAGTTTCAAGATGATTGCGTAATTGACGAAGGGTCACAGTTCTGTCATATTTTTTTAATACTGGGTTCGGAATTCGGATCCTCCCGGATAGCAAGCACCGTACACAAAGTGTATAACCCCCCATAGTAACCCACGAAAATGTGTCGCGAGCCGGGATCACCTGGTATCCACTTTCAAACAGGCCGGCATAAATGTGACGACTGGCGAAGAGTAATCATCTCCCGCCCGTCGCCACTCTACCAAGGGTCAAGACCCAACTTCACCTACCATCGGGTGAAGAGGGGTCAATTTGCCGAGCTCTTAAAAAAACTAAACATCACTCGAGAGAAATTCTTTAGTGTAAAGCACTCACATACTTTAGTAAATTCATTTTACTTTCCTTTTATCTACATAAATGAAAAACTCTTCTGTGAGGTAATGTATGTGTATACCCCAGGAATATTAAAAGCTTTTGAAGACTCGTTTAAAAATTCCATAAAACCTTTTTGATAAAGCAAAATGTAAGCTTTGTGAACAAACGACTTAGGAAATTAAACTGTAATACAATTCAGATAGCGCTTTGTTTTATTCAACAGAATATTTTTACGAGGTAATTGTATTTGAATGCCAAGGACAGCAAAGGAGTAAGCGTTTCCAAGACAGCCTATAGCTATGGACCAACGAGGATCACTCGTCATAGAAATTATAATGCTTTGACCACATTTAAGTATCTATAAAATAAGTCTTACTACACAGACACTCATTACCCGCAAAAGCAAGGTTAACTTCATGCGGGTTTTCTAAGAGGACGCAATGTTCAAACACAGTATTATTTTAACCGTAATCTACTTTTTTTTACCTAGAACTATAAAGTAGTTGAACTGGTCGTGACGATAAATACAGTACGATCAACAAAGGACTTTGCATCCTTTGAGGATCAAAATTCTACCAGCCTTACTATATGTAAACCGGTTTGATTCATTCGAACTACACACGTAACTATGGATTTTCTCTGTGTACACGGTTGCTATCCAGCCTGTATCATCCCACCAGCAAATATGAAAGATAAATGGAATATTTACACAAAATACCTGCCAAACTGCTTAAGGGCCACTTGCACGTTCCTGGGTTAACTCAATAACCTCCGAGTTAACTGCTAACTCAGGGTTAAATAAATAAATTACCTTGCGCTATCAAAAGTTAGGAGTAAACCTAGGGTTAATTTTTAAATATTTAACCCACCGATGCGGGTGGGTTAAGTCGCTAACACTGGGTTAGTCTCTAGCATTGGGGCTATATTTCGCTGTATAATATTCTATTTTGTGATGTGTTTAGTTAAAATATTGAAATGACCAATGATTCTTTATTCTCTGATGATGACGAAAAGTATTGAGTATATTAGTTCAAGCTTATATTACAGAAGGGTCGAAGAACGGTCAGATTATTATAATTCACAAAGGGACAAAGAGTTTCATAGAAGATTTCGACTTAAAAAAGAAAGCGTGCTCTATTAACTAAACAAAATGAAATATAAATTGCAGTACTCACACAATAATATGAGTTACATAATTTTATTTATATTTTTGGGTAGCAATATAAGTAATCTATTAAATATTATTTAGTAAATTTCCAACCCACCTTGCAATTTTATCATAAATGTTAGAATTTCAGAGGTAGGTACAAAGTTTTTTTTTCACTGGGGCTTTATCACTCATGAATAAATTATTATGTGCACTATGGTTTTATGCTACTTGAAGCCCGCTATTGACTTGCGTGCACGAATCTACAGTGTAACTGATGCCATAGCCAGGTTGTATAAGGCATTTATATCTCTGCCAAGGACTGAAGAAGAGCAGAGAGAAGCTACAACGATTTTTTATCAAATATCTTCCTTTCCACTTGTTTTAGGAGCAATAAACTGTACACATATACGGATTAATATATTTATTTGTCATTAATTACTTTTTACTAAAATGTTTTGTGGTGTGAATACCATTGCATAGTACTTTACTTGCATAGCTACATCAGTATTTTTATTTTTAGTCACATTTTTGAATTTCGCTACTATATCACAAAGAAGCATATTATCACTAGGTTTGAAATTAGGGGCAAGTAAATGCAGTTTTTTATCTATTTCTTTAAAAATAAATTAGTTCAACACTTTCTAAACATACACATAACCACAGAAATGAAGTGACACGAAATAATACGATTAAAATAAAACGTCATTAACTGTCATAAACTGAAGCACATAAAAGAAAGCCTAATATACATTGTACTGTAGTGTAAAAGATATAGACATAAAAGTTTAGTTTTTTGTTTATTCATTCATCTGTAGTAGGATTACAATAGAAACGAATACACATTTCAATGTTGACAGCTAAAAAAGACGAAATGTCAGGTTTGTTAACCCAGTGTTATTTTTAGGTGTGCAAGGCGCAACGAGAGTTCAAAGTCAGCGGCGCAAAAAGAGTTCCGAAGTACTCTCGACAGCGACCCGTGGGGGCGCCCGTACCGTGTGGCGATGAAGAGGTACCGTCCATGGGCGCCCCCGCTGACGCAGAGTCTCCGGGGCGAGCTTGTGGAAGAGGTTGTCGTGACTTTGTTCCCCGCCACCGAGGATGTCACTCCCCCGCCGATGGCGTCACACTCGTCGTCGCCATCGTCGCAAAGCTCGGCAGGAGATATACCGGAGGTTTCGCCCGCAGAATTTAGGGCGGTAGTGCTTCGGCTGCGGAGTAAAAACTCTGCCCCAGGTCTTGACGGCATACCCGGCCGTACGTGGGTTTTAGCCGTCAAGCATCTGGGTACGAGGCTCCGCGGCCTCTTCTCCGCGTGCATTGAGCAGGGCCTTTTTCCATCTCGGTGGAAAACTGGCAAGTTGGTCCTGCTCAAGAAGGAGGGACGACCCGCAGAGTCACCATCGGCCTACCGGCCTATCGTGCTGCTCGACGAGGTCTGTAAACTTTTCGAGCGGATTATTCACGCTCGCCTCGTCGAGCACCTCGAGAGGGTCGGGCCGAACTTGGCAGACTGCCAGTTCGGTTTCCGGTATGGCCGATCTACAATCCATGCGATTTTGCGGGTCAAGGCACAAGCGGAGAATGCAATCGCCCGGGGTGAAGTGATCGTGGCGGTGTCTCTTGACATCGCCAACGCGTTCAACACTCTTCCCTGGGCTTGCATACACGAAGCACTGCGGTACCACGAGGTGCCACCATATCTTCAGCGTCTGGTCCGAGCGTACTTGTCAGACAGGTATATTGTGTACCCGGGCGCTGATGGGTGGCACCGAAGAGCAATGACCTGCGGTGTTCCACAGGGCTCAGTCTTGGGCCCTCTCCTGTGGAACATCGGTTACAATTGGGTGCTCCGTGGAACCAACCTTCAAGGCGTCGCTGTCGTCTGCTACGCAGACGACACCTTGGTGACAGCGACGGCTAGGACCTTCCAGGAGGCTGCCATGCTCGCCTCGTCTGGTACGGAGCACATGGTGAGCAGGATTCGGCGGCTGGGCCTCTCAGTGGCCCTGAACAAAACGGAGGCCCTTTATTTCCATGGGCCCCGGAAGAGGCCACCTTCGGAGGCCCATATCTTAGTGGAGGGGGTGCGGATTCCCATCGGCTCCACAATGAAGTATCTGGGCTTGGTGTTGCACAGCCGATGGGACTTCCGTGCCCATTTTGAGATGTTGTCGCCGAAACTGGTGCGGGCAGCAGGAGCACTCAGTCGCCTGCTGCCAAATTTGGAAGGTCCCGGTAACCCTTGCCGAAGTTTATACGCTGGAGTTGTGCGGTCCATGGCCTTATACGGTTGTCCCGTCTGGGCCGGGTCTCTGAATGCTCGATGCGTCACTCTACTGCGCAAGCCGCAACGTTTAGTGGCGCAGCGACTCATCAGGGGCTATCGCACAGTCTCCCACGAGGCTGCCTGCGTCTTGGCCGGTATTCTGCCTTGGGATTTGGATGCCAAATACCTCTCGTCAGTATTCTTCTGGCGTGAGGAGGCATTCCGTCTCGGGCGGAGACTGGCTCCAAGGGAGGTCGCGGCCCAATTGGCCTCCATTCGCAGCGCAGCCGTGGAGGAGTGGCATACCAGGCTGGAGAGCCCGAGTGCGGGCTTGAGGACTGTCGCGGCAGTACGACCTGTCTTCCTAAGCTGGCTAGACAGGCGCCACGGTGCGCCGACGTTCCGTCTGACACAGATGCTGTCGGGCCACGGGTGTTTCGGCACGTTTCTGTGTCGGATCGGAAAGGAGGAGTCCGCGGTGTGCCATCATTGTGGCAACGGCCGCGAGGACACAGTCCAACACACTCTTGAGGATTGCCCAGCCTGGGACCTACAACGCAGCGCTCTTAGAGCAGTCGTCGGAGGAGACCTCTCGCTGCCGGCCGTGGTGTGCGCCATGGTCGGCGGCTGGAGGTCATGGCGAGCTGTGTCCTCCTTCTGCGAGTGCGTCATCTCGCGGAAGGAGAGCGCCGAGCGGGATCGTGAGCAGAGCGATCCGGCCCGTAGCCAGAGGAGACGAAGGAGGCGTCGGGTGGACGACTGACCGGCGCCTCGTGCCCTGTGGTCCGGGGGCATCTAAAGAATTTCGCCACGGCATCCCCTGCCTGTCGTAAGAGTCGACTAAATGGGGTGGCGAGAGTCGCGGGGTGAGCAGTGGGGGTCTGCTTGCTCAACTACTTCAATGTAAGCGACTACGAGGTGGACGACAATGCGGGTGGTCGGTCTCCTGCAGTCGTAGACGCAAAAAGCGTGCTTTAGAGTTCGGAGGCTTCTAAGCCTCCTCGTTTAGAGAGGGGCCGCAATGCGGCATAGCGCAGGGGCGGTTCCGTGCAGCTATCTTCGTGCAACAAGATACCCCGGGACCGTCCCGTAGGCGCCGAAAAAGGCCACCGCGGGTTTTGGTTGGTATGCCGGTGTAGGGTGTACATAGTGTTAGGGACTCGGTCCAATGCTCGCTCGGATGATGCCATACTCCCGAATGTCGACATTGGGCCGTAAGACTGTGTGAAACCAACATAACCGTTCCACTCACCCCCCAGTGGTGGTAGCGATAACGCGTTTTTCCCCGCGATAAAAAAAAAAGGCGCAACGAGAGTTAAAATTTAATTATCTAACCTCGAGTTTACAAACTCTGCATTTGCTTATTTAACCCGAGTATCGCGCGCAAGTGGGCCTAACGTCACCGATTTGTTTTTATCCGTTTTTTAAATCGTATATTAATACACCATCGAATCTTGTTACTTCAATATTACGGCAAATACAGTTATGAATTTGAAAGTTAGTTAGTAAAAAGGCACTGGCTCCAAAATTGGTAACCAGTATATAAGCAATGCCATCGTATATTTATTTATGTATTTATCTAGCTTAGCTAGCAATTGAAATTAGTCACGGAATAAAGGTAATGTTACATTACATTTTGTTTTTTTTTTAGTCGTGATGAAGGCGGTTTCATTTTTTTAAGAATATTCTTTCACAGAAGCGAAAGCGCGGGCAAAAGCTAATAATTAATACTTAAAGCATCTCTGGTTTGTAAAGTTTACTTTTGATAAGTGTTTCAGGCGCTAAGAATTTTTTTACTTAATTATCTGAGGCTAGGCTGTTTTTACTTCGTCTGAGTGGAGAGATTGCCTTTGTTGATCCTCGCTATTAGGGGTAATTCAAAATGTCTCTAGTTAGAGTCGTCGTAGTGCTTAAAGCTTGAGGCGAAGCTTTTCGTGCACACGAAATTAGTACTATTTTTGAGGATTAAGAAGAGTTCTACTGGACATTAAGTTTTTATACTAGCATAGCCTCCATTTTAATTCATCCTACTAATATTATAAACGTGAAAGTTTGTAAGTATGGATGTATGCATGTCTGGATGTATGGATGTTTGTTACTCTTTCACGCAAAAACTACTGAAGGGATTACGATAAAATTTGGCACACGGGTAGATTATGTCCCGGATTAACACATAGGCTACTTTTTATCCCGGGAAAATATGAAGCGGGACTTTTATCTTGGGAAAACTCATTCACGCGGGCGGAACCGCGGGAAAAAGCACGTAAAATATATAATTTTATAATCACATTTACTGTTTTATCAATAAACGTGAGCTGTTTTGTTAACTACAGATAAAGTTAACTGTTAACGGTTTATCAGTAACAACACTTTTGTTATCTAATTTTTGGCAGTTTATATTATCATCGCATCGTTGGATTTCATGATTGTTAAAGTAGTCGAGATTAACGCCCCAGAACACAAACCACTGCGTGATTATTTATGGGAACACAGACCAAAGGCAACAGAATGCGATAAAAATCAAGCCCTAGGACCTAATTGTACTTTGCTTACGAGATAAATTGGAAAACATCAGCTTCTACTATTCCAATAATATCTTTGTGATTTTTACGAAAAGAGCATGGTGTCGTTTTCTATACATATATATGGCCCCTGGACTATTACGGCAATTCACCACACTAGCTCAAAAAGACTGACAGGTTTACCATAGGCTACAAAATTTTTGATGTTACTGAATGTAAAACATTAGAATTATGATAGTTTACAAAAGGATTCATATCTTACTATTACTTGGATAATATATAATTTGTTAATATACATGAGATTTGTCATCCAAACTCTACCTGACAGTATAGTATCGGTAATCCGTAACGAAAAATCTTATATATCATGTACTTGTATTTATGTATATCTATATATAGTGTATGTCCAAGCCACCCAGACTTGGCACCAACATATAAGCGACGACTGGATAGCCATCTTCCACCGCACTGGCTATTGTTTGTCAAAAATGCCGTATCGATAAAACGAAACAATGTCCGGTGCTAGGGCTGTCGATTTTTGTGACGAATGAAATAGATTTTCCCGCGACACTGTGTAGTAGATACTGTTCCAAAAAATGTAGACACATGAACTTTCACTCCTAAATGAACGGTGCATTTATCCAAGATAGGGTAGTCATTGTCACTCTTAGGGCCGTAAACTATTATACGCAAGAAATCATGTCGGACCGTCGCGTCATTCCATTGCTATTTGTATAAAAGACAAAACAACAATAACACATTGGCAACTATATTGTTAGATGAAATATTTTTAAACATAAGCAGGAACAAAATAAGCTGTAATGAATGAAGTGCGTATTTATTTTATCATTGTTTTCTGAATTGTTTTGTTCTTCTCGCATAACTTATTGAATAATTTGTGTTTTTAATCATTTAATTCGTTTTCCTCACCACACTTAAAACCACCAATGACTTGCTTTTTATTGAACAGAATAAAAGTTTATGGATTATAATAAAGAATGATATCGTTTCTAACATTACAGTGACAGCCCTAAGCGCAAGTAGAGAGTGGCGCAAATAAAAGACTTCCAGGACCGAATCTAGAGGTTTAACTTATTTTTTTAACCTGGCACAGCTTAATGACAACATCGTTACGTTTTACGCTAGGCAGAGACACACCTAGTACACCCACATTTTACGAAGATTATGTCCGTCCCATGATGTGATACGGCGCTTTCGAATATTGAGTATATATTTCAATCCTAAGCAAGAGCGATTACAATATGTGTTTATTTAAATCGAAAAATCTTAGTAATAATTTACACAGGTTACCATGCTCTGAAATAAAATATTATGACAAGTACCGTATAAGCAACATAACATAAAGACGTTGGACTCTTCGCCAGAATTATGCCGGTGTTACATACTGCATAATATTTCTAATCGAGTCAATCAAAACGAGTTACTATGCCAGTACTACGTTCAGTGGTAGCTATCCAGTCTAGTATAACGGTTACCACCACCACCAGCGTCCCTGCCACCTTCCGATAATAAAACATAACTGGAACCTTCTTTTACCTGCCCTTATCTCACTGCATCTTTGTTTTACCAACATATTGTAGAAAGTATTTGGCTTGACCTATTTCTCGACCAGCCAACTAACGTTAACTTTCACGAACCGATCCCACGGAAACTCACATGTAATACATAAATAATATTAGCTTAACGTTACCAACTTAGATAACGTGAGCCCGTGAGGTCGAGGCTCCTACTCGTACAAATCCGGCCCTGCGCGGCGGATGACACGATCCAGTAAATTACTTCACGTTTATGGACCTACCAACACCAAGTGTTTGAAGTCTAGACAAATTGTTCCAGATTTTTAGGTCTAATGAAATGTCAATCAGATTAAACAACGAGAGCGACGAAGTCTAGACTGGCAACAATGACGCAGTAGCGTAGCTAGGGGGACGGGGGGGCAAAGCCCCGTGTGGCACCCGCCACAATTGTTTTTGAGTATAGTTGAAATCGGGGACCTATTTTTTCCTCACACCCGAAGCCAGGGGACGGGAAATCGATCGGCCTGAGGCAGCAAAAACCCACGCTACGCCACTTAAGTGATGGCCTTAGCTGTTGCGAAGCCCCGGGCGGGAGGAAAAACAAGTCCCCGATTATATTTTTTGGGTGGATAAGATGCTTTGTTTGTTCTGAGGACGGTGAGTTATAGAACCCTTTTGTAAGGTGGGGGACCTTACAAAAGGGTCCTAAGCCTGAAATCATGCTTTCAACCAGTGGTCCACAAAAACCGAAAATATTAATTAATTTCATAAAATTAAGTATCTTCTTTAGAGCACTTCGCAGGTACCAACCCACTCACTGACACACACACAGTCATAAATATATATATTCACACAATCTGTTAATACGGATATGTGATGGATTTTATTTATTTATTTGTTAAAGATATTTTAATGAATGTTATTAGAAACTACATAAGTAAAAATTAATGAAGGAGCAGTGCAGTCCTAACTTCTAAATACCCCACCTAATACCTAAGAGGCCAGGGGTGGCTGAAAATCATCGTTGGATGAGTTTTGTATCTTAGACAGCAATTAAACTGAGCCACTTCCTTTTGTCATATTTTTTCTATTTTGTAAGACTTTTTTATGCTTAGTTCAAATTTTGTAATAATATTGATTTTGGCAATAAACGTTATTATATTATTATTCTTGTATCTGTAATGTAGATTGATATTTTAGTTATTATTGTTATAATGCGGGTAGATTTACATTGCACCGCCCCGCTAATTATAATAAGCTAGCGCTGAGCCAGTCTGCGTTTACGACAAGACGTTCGAGTGTTCTTTTCCCCTACACACATACGGCTCAGTGGCGACGAGGTTACATCGGACTAACACGTGACAATATTATTACCATCACCATGCCTATAGGTAAAATAAAGGAGTTCGACGTGTATAAAGATGATTGGAAACTGTATATCGAAAGAGTAGAACAATATTTTGTGGTTAATGAAGTGAAGGACGAGCGGAAAGTACCGACATTAATAACGGTTATGGGCACAGAAAGTTATGAGTTGTTAGTGAATTTGTGTACACCTGTGAAACCGAAGGATAAAAAGTTCCAAGAAATCGTGGACATCATGGAAAAACATTTACAACCTAAGCCCAGTGAACTAACTGAAAGATATAAGTTTCGACATAGGACACAAAAAAATAATGAAGGTATAGCGGAGTACGTAGCGGCGTTGAAAAAAATGTCCAAGTCATGCGAGTTGGCTCGAGGAAAGTCTGCGGGACCAGTTAGTATGTGGGATTAGTAGTGAAAACATTCGACAACGGTTATTCGCGGAGACTAAACTAGATTTCGCAAAGGCGTATACAATCGCAGTTAGCATGGAGGCAGCTGAGAAAGATGCGGCCACGGTAGAAGGTCATAGAAGGTCACCGAGCGAGGCGACGACGACCGAATGTCAAGCGATTTCGGCGGGAACGAAGCTCAGGGGCGCGGCAGCGGTGGTGGCTGCGGCGCGGGGTTACGGTGGCGGAGCGGCGCGGGAGGCCGTTTCGCAATGCGCGCGACGGCTACGGGGCGCACGCGCATCGCCAGCGCCCGCGCCTGCATGCTCGGGTGAGCGTGTCCAGCGACAGCAACCGTGCGGGGTGTGTGGCGGCTCACATAACATTTCTGGCTGCAAGTTTCGACGTTACGTCTGTCGCGTTTGTAACAGACCGGGGCATTTGAGACGTATGTGCCCTAATTTAGCAGATCAAAATCATGTGGAGGGTACGTTTAAGGACGAACAAGGATGTCTTAGTGACAGCGATAATAGTGCAGAGGTAATAGCTATTGATTTAAAAAAATTGTCTTTGAAAGATTGCAAACCTATTTTGATACCAATAAATGTTGATGGTAAATTAATTAATATGGAATGTGACACGGGAAGTGCGGTGTCTTGTATTAGTCAGGAGATGTATCAAAAACATTTTAGTAATTTAAAAATTAATGTTTGTAATCTAATTTTAAGATATTATACGGGGGAGGTCGTAAGGCCCGTAGGGGTGATACGGCCACGTGTAAAATATTATAACAAATTAAAAACATTAGACTTATATGTAATTGAAAATGGAAAAACTGCCTTATTAGGAAGACAATGGCTAGTAGAATTAAATATCCAGTTACCCAAGTTTGAAAGTAGTACGTTAAATACGTTCAGTAGTGAGTCATTGTTATCCGATCTCAGTTCCAGATATTGTAATGTGTTCGCCGAGGGACTGGGGAGGTACACCGGCGGGCCAGTTAGCATCCATGTCCGTGACGGCGTGCGACCGATGTTCATGCGCGCGCGCCCGCTGGCGTACGCGCTGCGTGCACCGGTGGAGCGCGTGCTGGACCAGCACGTGCGGGACGGCATCCTCACTCCGGTCGAGCGGTCCGATTGGGCCACACCAATCGTGCCGGTAGTCAAAAAAGACGGTAGCATTCGGATTTGCGCCGATTATAAGTTAACATTAAATAAGGTTATAGAGATTGACCGTTATCCTTTACCGAAAGTTGAAGACTTATTAATCCGTTTAAATGGGGGACTGCGTTTTAGCAAAATTGATCTGTCTCAAGCGTATGTGCAGTTCGAGTTGGACGACTCCAAGAAATATACTGTGATCAACACGCATAAGGGTCTGTTTGTTTATAATCGCTTAGTGTACGGCCTCGCCTCGAGTCCGGGCATATTCCAAAGGCGTCTAGAGGAGATGTTCGCAGATCTACCAAGCCTCGGCGTATTTTTAGATGATATAATAATTACGGGTAAAACCACATCGGAACACATAGATAATTTATATAAGGTGTTTGAACGTTTAGAAAAATACGGACTTCGGGTAAAAAAAGAAAAATGTGAATTTTTCACGGAATCTATAAGTTATCTCGGTCATGTTATTAGTAAGGACGGGGTTCATACTTGCCCAAACAAGACTAAGGCCATTTCCATTACGCCACCCCATCTAATTTGTCTGAACTTCGATCATTCATCGGAATGATCATGTATTACGCTAAATTTGTACCCAATATAAGCACCATATTAGCACCATTATATTTTTTTTTTTTTTTTCTCTTTATTTAGGACAACAAACAATTGTGTAATAAAAAATAAAGTATACAAAACAGAAATCGAACAATGATGTTTAACTAACTACACAACCAACACCGTTATCCACTAAGAATGTTATAAACATAACAATATTATATCATTACAGTGTCATCACAGAGTAGATAGGTACTTTTATATAAATGCAAACGTAATGGAAAATTACATAATAGTTTTTAATTTTAACAGTAATACTTATGATTTACATCCTATAAACATAATGATATTATACTATTACAGTTTCATCACAGAGTAGGTAGGTACTTGTAGGTATATAAATGCAAAAGTAATGGCAAATTACATAATAGTTTTTATTTTTAATACTAATACTTATGATTTACATCCTATAAACATAATGATATTATATTATTACAGTTCCATCACAGAGTAGGTAGGTACTTGTATATAAATGCAAAAGTAATGGCAAATTACATAACAGTTTTTAATTTTAACAATAATAATTTTGATTTACATTTAGACCAAGTAAGTTCAGCATATTCAATATAGGTAACTAATAATATTATTATTATTATATAATTTATTAAAGACAAATGTAAAATACCAATGGAGCCGCGAATGTCAGAAGGCTTTTGAGGATCTCAAGGCTAGGTTAATGAGCAGTGAGGTGCTGATGCACTATTAGGGGGAACTGCCGCTAGTGTTGACGGCGGACGCGAGCGCGGTCGGCGTGGGTGCAGTGCTAGCGCACGTCACGCCAGACGGCGAGCGGCCTGTCGCGTACGCCTCTCGTTCGCTCACACCAGCCGAGCGTTATTACGCGCAGATTGACCGTGAAGCCCTCGCGATCGTTTTTGGTATACGTAAATTTCACCAGTATTTATATGGTAGGCGTTTCGTATTGAGAACAGACCACAAACCGTTAACTTATATACTAGGAGATAAAGTGGGTATTCCGGTGATGGCGGCATCGCGCTTACAGCGATGGGCTGTACTCCTGTCAGGGTACCAATATGATATTGAATATGTTACCTCTAAAAAAAATTGTGCAGATGCTCTGTCAAGACTTCCACCCGGTATTAGGAAACAACACGATGGTAAAATAGTTAAGGAGGTCACATATAGTCATTTTGTTGAAAATTTCTTACCAGTGACAAATGAGGATGTTAGGAAAGCCACTGCTAAGGATATAACGCTCAACAGAGTTAAGGTTTATATTGAATCAGGATGGCCATCATTTTGCCCGGAGAAAATAATCAGTCAATCCTTTATAAGACGAAATGAACTATACTTGGACAATGGTTGTATAATGTGGGGTTACAGAATGGTAATTCCAGAATCATTACAATCTTTGGTACTGAAACAATTACATATTAGTCACATGGGTATCGTAAAAACTAAGAGTTTAGCTAGAAGCTACGTGTGGTGGCCTCGGATCGATCACGACGTAGAGGAGCAATGTCGCGGGTGCGATACTTGTGCGCTTGAGGCAGCTGCGCCCCCGCGTGCCCCGCCGCAACCATGGCCATACGCACTACAACCGTGGACGCGCTTACATATCGATTTTTTAGGTCCTTTTAGGGGACTTTCATACTTAATTTTAATCGATTCGAGTTCAAAATGGATTGAAGTTTTTGACATGAAACAAAAGACAGCGGCAAGTGTCATAAAAGCACTTAGATCGACTTTTGCCCGATTCGGGTTACCGGTGGAGCTGGTGTCGGACCAGGGTCCACCATTTACTAGTTCGGAATTTGAAAGTTTTTTAAAGAGTAATGGCATTAAACAAATCTTTTCGCCGGTGTACCACCCGTCATCAAACGGAGCCGCGGAAAATGCAGTTAAGTTGTGTAAGCGAGCAATTAAGAAAGCTTTACGTGATAATGTAGATGTCGACGCGGCCCTACAAACGTTTTTATTGACCTATAGAAATTCTATACATTGCACTACGGGAGAAACTCCTGCTAGACTATTACAAAAGCGTACGTTACGCTCACGACTAGATTTACTTCGCAATCATTGTAGTGTTGAAGACCGAGTAAAATTGGCACAAAAAAATCAATCTAAATACGCAGGGGGCGTTAATCGAAGGTTTGAAAGCGGCGAAACCGTATGGGCGAGGGGTTACGGTACACAGGATAGATGGTTCAAGGGAAAGATTATAGATAATGAAGAGTCGCGTAGGTGCATAGTTGAAAATGATAACGGTCAAATTGTTAAAAGACACATCGATCAAATACGGCGCAGGTCCCGACAATCGGTCATACCACATTCAGTAGACAAAGATTTGGAAAATCGGAGGGAGGATGCCGTGCCTGTAGAGGCCGCGGTGGTGGATGGGAGTAGCAATGGTATAGTAGAAACGCGAGATGTAGGAAAAACTACAGACCGTGGTACTCTCGCATGCGACGGTAAACAGGAAATGTCACCTGCACCCGTTGCGGAATGCGCTGCGCCAGACGCATCCCATGCACCCCCGCAATATGAGCGTCGATACCCCAAAAGGGACTGTAAACCTGTAGTGCGCTATGGTATCGACGAATAGATTAGTAAGTTGAGTATGTCAACTACGTTTAAGTTAAATAATATTATATTTAGATATAATTATAATTATTGTAGTCATAGTTCCTTATTTAGTGATGGAGGTGTAATGTAGATTGATATTTTAGTTATTATTGTTATAATGCGGGTAGATTTACATTGCACCGCCCCGCTAATTATAATAAGCTAGCTAGTCTGCGAATAAACGGGTTTACGACAAGACGTTCGAGTGTTCTTTTCCCCTACACACATACGGCTCAGTATCTTTCCTGTGGAAAATCACGGCACGAAGGCCGGTCCTTTAGGAAGGCTTGCGTGGGGATACAGATCCAACACGTAGAGGCCCCTTAACGATACTTTAATATAGTTGGGATATGTACACCATGCAGGCACTATATCTGTCTGCATTTATGTGAAAAATACAAAGAGTTATAACTATACTGTTTAATGTCTTTGGAAAAATAGAACCAAAGACAGCGCCTGCAAGGTCTAAGGACTAATGCAGAGTAGATGGAAATTAACTGGGTCTATGGATGGTATCTAGCTGGACTGGTTCCTGGGCTATTGATTGAGACAACGGGACGCCTGCCAAGTAAAATGTCTCAGGCCCGTATTCACAAACGATACTTAGCTAAGGACAGCTCAATGCTATGATAATAGGTCTGTTTTCGTTAACATTACTTGCATAAGTATAGAAGTAACACTAGCAAGCCATTCATTTCATAAACGATACTCAAGGGACTCTTTGCTGTGCGTTCCCATAGCATTGTGATTGGTTTAAATTGTAATGAAACTTCCTCGAGTAGATTGACAGAAAACATCAAACATTGACTTTGAAATTTCAATTTTGATGGAAATGATCGGAAATTATCAATAGGTATTAAAAATGACACGGATTTCAAATAGTAAAAATACATTACATACATGCGACATCACCGACAAATTCTTGGTAGAAGCCACAACACGAAAGGAGACAACTTGTAAAATTTTTAGTTAAAATAATATTATGTTCGCATTTGCATTATGGACACAAGTTGCGCGCCTTTATTGAGTAAAAATCTCCTAAAATGTGGTAAGTATGATGTTTTCCAGTTTGTTTCCTAGTTATATATATTACAATAATATAAAATGATAAGACGAATAACAGAAGTTGATTTCTTTTAGTTCAAAGAAGTTACCATATTTTACTTCTTCAGAGAGGGAATTAATCGTGGCTTTGATGCGGGAACGGTCTATTATTGAAGATACCGTACGCATGCTCAAAATATAGAGCCAAAGAAGAAAGCTTGGGATAAACTGACAATATCTTATAATGCACAGTCGTATGTTACACCCAGGGACAATGTACAGTTGAAAAGATGTTGGGAAAATATAAAACTTATAGAAAGAAGGAGCTCGCTCAAGAGTGAATGAGTATGATGCGTAAAGAAAAAATATTAGATTATAAAAACAGCTCCATGCTTTACAATTTAAAAAAAAAATTGGAAATAGAACGATAAAAAATACATCTTAAAAATTTTAATATATTTGTTTTATTTTATCCGACCAAATTAACTAAAAATGCTGTGTTATAAATTATCTCCTGTATCGGAGCGCCTCGGTATGCAGGTATTTTATAATTTATATTATTATCACTTATATTTTCGATAATGATGCCATTGGATGTACTAATCTAAACTATCTTTCACTAATAGGAAGCTACATTACTCCTGAGTGCTATAGGCTACTTTTTATCCCGGAACAACTTATTCATGCGGGTGAAGCCGCGAGCAATACTAGTATTGTATAAAATCGAAGTTGCTACAATCACATGGCACGTTGTTATGAGACTCGTAGCCAACTTTTTGGTCAAACAAGGATCAAATCCTCTTCGACTCCCCTATTGTACGTTCTACTGTGTTTCAAGTTTTTATGTTAGCTTTATTGTAATTTTCTTTGTAAATATTGCCTGGTTGTGATTCTGTGGGATTTGATAATCTCGATCACTTTTCTAGAGTTATTCGTTCTCTGTAGGTGTCTTTCAAGGATATAATCATCAAATTCTTTTTCGCTACTGCAGTCCATCGCAAGTTAACGGATCAAATCAAGAAAATCACACGAATTTACAAACCTAACTTACGTGGTCTGTAAAACCCGGTGCTAGATTGACGTTTGTGTTGATTTGTCACACTATGCGTTGCGTAAAATAGCTCGCGAGCTCCTTTTGCTGTGCGTTCATTTTCCTAAATTCATACTGTCATTCGTCCCTTAAGTGTTGTTTAAGAATAAGTTTGACGGACCCTGTGCGTTCGAGAATACTATGCGTCCTCGGGTTGAGTGTTTGGGCATGACAGCCTACGCGCTGCGTAGGCCAAGGGGCGCTGTGATTGGCTAATATTGAGATACAACTTTACATCAGTTGGCTGTCAGATAAACAAAGCTAAACAAGGCCAAAGAAAACGATAAAACAACCGACACTATGCGTTCGGGAGCACTATGCGTCCTCTAAGTATTGTTTGTGAATACGGGTGTCAATCTTTTATATTCAAGGCAGGCGGTGACTTGTCCCCAATTAGATGGGCATCCCAAAAGTGGCGTATGCCAAGGACGCAACATCGGTGCAAGTGGCTAAAGGGTGTCGAGAGGTGTGCACCGATTTTACTATCGCGTGTCGCTGACGCGTCCCGGAGCGGTTAGGCTCTATATATACTCGCTATTAGGCAGATTGAGCACTTTCACCCTGAAGCTCAGGTTTTTAGCTCTTGAGACTCCCACCCCTAGCCGGCCAGTTAAAGAAAGCCAAGGGCCAGGGGGTATCATTTGGCCCCCACGGATTCGGGGTACGCGATGTATTTTTATTATAACCCCCGGTCCCCCACCTTACAAAAGGGTCCTATAACCCACCGTGCGAAGCGCTTCGTATAAACACAAGTCCCTTGTAAAGTGCGATGTCTAGGGCGATTGCCGCCTTCGCTCCGCCCTAGGGCCGCCAGTGACTGGCAATATGCTTTTTCTGAAGCTTTCTTTAGCTATTTTTTGTACTTAACTGGAAAATCGTAATAGAGAACGTGCACGTCGTATGCTCTGCCATCTGGTGGCGCAATCTGACTCTTTTTCAGCTCATCAATACTTGGCATTGACGTAAAATATTCATATTAAAAAGATGAAATATAACATTTAATTTGTTGATAACGTATTGCTGTGTATCTGGATGCTGCACAAAATAAAAATAAACAAATAAAATAGTGTGAAATTCTATTATGTTCCCAAGAATAGTACCTAAGTACTTACATTCCATGGTTATATGAAAATCGACAAAAATAATAAAAGCTGTGTAAAACATACATAATGATGAGTTCCAAAAGCATTTTAAAATATCTCATTATGTAATTTATAAAAATAAAGATGTTTTGAAGATAATATTCAACACAAACAAATTTATAATTAAGGGAACATAACCTCCTAATTTTGCTTCAATAATATAAAAATAACCAGCTCCCATTTAAAAAAAGCTTATTCTGGCCACGCTAGGTATCAATAATATTCAGCCGGAACCCATATTTTATCATTTTTGACATAATAAATATAAATTATAGCATTGAAAAGTTCCTTTATATCCACATGTGGCTCTTGTGTCGATTTTGTGCTGCCCCTATAGTTCGTGCACGTTCCCTATAGCATTTTCTGTTCTTGCCGCCGGTGTGTCAGCGCCCTACACTGTTATCTTACAGTTTGAAAGCTCTATAGACATTGTAATTATATTATATTGTGAATATATAATAATGCCCAAGAGCCCGGCACGCAGTATTCCATGCACGCCTATGGTATTACCGAGGTCTTATTCCTCGGACTGCGAGAGGCTCTGCCCAAGAGCCGACTCCTGCGAGGGTTGAGATTGCATGTTCATGCGCATCCCGCGACCTTCGATATAAGAGAGAGAGAGTAGAATGGCGGGGTTTAAGTCGGTAGGACGGTTTACCAGGACCAGTGAGTCCGGCAGAAATCCGTATATGGATTTCCCCGTGTTAAAAAAAGATATTGTAATTACTGAGCAGATTTTAAAACTATCAGAGTACAACCCCAGTGAGGTGTATTGTACATAATTCCTTATTTTATGAATTACTAGCTTTTGCCCGCGGCTTTGCTCGCACGAAAGAGGTTTACCTGGATAAAAGTCCCGCTATACATTTTCTACACATTTTACCCCTTTATAGATTGAATTTCGCAAAATCCTGTCTTAGTGAGCACTTATGTCTTATAGAAACCCCCATGAAAAATTTGAGCCTCCTAGCACTTGCAGTTTCTGAGATTTCGTGATGAGTGAGTGATTGATTGACCTTTCGCTTTTATATATATAGATTATATATATATTGGAGTTTTTATTGGTGGTGATATTGTTTATATACAGATATTACGCTCAGGGAATATGAAAGAAAGTCCTACAGAAGACACATTATAATTAAAAAGTTCAAGAAGTCATAAAACATTTATCTTCGCCCAGTGATGTGTAAACATCAATGTCTGCCCCGGCGGATTGATAGTAAACACTATTTCTTTTTAATTTACTATTTGTTCATAATACCAAAACTATTCAGAACAAATGTTCTCAGTACCTTACATACATTATAAATGTAGATCTTGTGTCAGAATTCTAGAGATAAATATATAATATAACTAGCTGACCCGGCAAACGTTGTTTTGCCATATAAGATCTTTTTAGATATTATTTTAGTAGAAAAAAATGAATAATTGATCAGTTACCGACCGGGGTTAAAAGTTATTAGCCCGTCAACGCCCGCGTATATATAGCTATAAGCTAATCTATACTTAATAGCTTTTGCCCGCGGCTCCGCCCGCGTGAATGAGTTTTCCCGGTATAAAAGTCCCGCTTAAAATGTAGCTTATATGACACGTTCGTAGATTTACCATAGCAGCGCCATCTATTCATTACTTACTCAACCCAGTCGAAAGGTATCGACAGGTTTTGGCGGGAACTTGGTAGTGTCATGAGGTGCTCTTGTTTTAATTCATTATTTTGGTGATAGTTAGTGTTATATTGCATAATTATGGTGGTATATTATCCAATATAGTTCTATTAAAGGGCTCAAATGAAGTGAATTGAAATAACTGTGCTAGTCAAGTGTTTGTTTTGTTGCCGCCAAAACTCCTCGATAAAGTCTTGGTAAGGTAGCCACTGCTTTACTTCGACATAGTACTACTACTACTGAGGATAACAAAGAAACAATATTATATAGTATGTAACTTCTAAAAACTTTGACACTGGCAGATGCGCAAACCGCGCCTTGCCAAAGAGAAAAAAAAAAAAAAAAAAAAAGGTATCGACATTTGTTAGAATCATTTGGAGTTAAGATAATTGTGACTGTCAAATAATAACAGACAAATAATTAGCAATAAATTAAAATTGCGACTATAATTTGAGATTTAAACTATCCTATCTCTCAAGTTGGATCGGACTGCACATGGTGTGCGAATTTTATTATAATCGGTTAAGTGGTTTAGGAGTCCATTGAGCACAAACATTGTGACACGAGATTTATATATATTAAGATATATCTGTATATCCCAATATACCTGACAACATTTAATTTTTTCAATAATTATACTCAAATGTTTATACTATATGATACTTGATCTAAAATTATGAGGCCCATATTTTTTCATAATTCAGATATTTTCATTCATGATTTTCACTTTGAATTTTGTTTTATTCTAAAATGTCGTAAGCACCAAATGACGTCATATATACGGCTCAAGTCTCATATAGGCCCGTTTAAACACAAATACAAACTACGAAGGGCTTTCCCACGAGACGCAAACCCGTCACTCATTTTCTAATACCTAAACATTTGACCAAATCGGTCCCATGACAGCTCGTTCACAGGCGCCTTATTCCCACCAAACCGGCGCCATCATGTCAGTAGTTTAGACTCAGAATAATAACTAAAGCCAGTTATTATGCTGACAGTTTATAGGTTTCCATTGTCATTTAACCCTGTAAATGCCGATCGTGCCTTATCAAAACTTAACCCTTCCCGGCACGACATCACGTCTCGCAGATTCTCGTAAGTTTGGGATATTTACGTGTTAAAGTTGTTAGAAGTTGATTCACACCCGGCCGTGCACCGTGCTGTGATGGACCATGCAATAGAAACGGAAATGGCTGGAACAGGAACACTTACCATCAGGTGAACCGTATGCTCGTTTGCCCCCTATATCATAAAAAAAGGTCTAACAAGATCCGTAATATGGCTAATTGTCTCAGTGGCTTACCGTAAGTCTTGTTGCCCAGTAAGTTTGTTTGATTTTAGAAAAACAGGCTGGCATGATTGTGGCTATCAATGGTCAACGCCTAGGGAGTCGCTTTTCGTTGGTCAAACTACTGACCGCAGTGTTTGCTGTAGGAAGTATTAAAAGAGATCCGATGGTGCATAGACGCCTTTGAAATGTGGTGCTGGAGGAAGATGCTGCGAATCCCGTGGACGGCCTTTAGGACCAACCGGTCTATCCTCGAAGAGCTCCACCTTGATGCAAAGCCAAGGCTTTCCACCATATGCCTTCGGAGAATGCTTGAGTTCTTTGGTCATATCGCCCGCAAACCCGGTGATAATCTCCAAAAAATAATAATTACCGGGAAAATGGATGGCAAAAGACCGAGAGGCAGGAACCCAACGCGCTGGACTGATCAAATCCGCACCACACTCAACATAAATGCCGCTGCAGCTATACATGTCGCTGAAAGCCGGAGTAGTTGGCACAACCTCGTACGCGAAAAGTTAATTCCTTGATGACTCACGACCCCCAGCATTGGGGAATCGACGCAAGGAGGAGGAGGATGGTGTATGACGTTTTATACCACGGCCCTGCGTCGGCTCGGACACTGCGCGGCTGTGTGCAACCATACATAAGGATAGCAAGTTTTGCGCACGATGTTAACATATTTTAGCGGAAAGCGAGCTTGTGAGGAAGAGATTGAGACTTCATAATTTATTTCTTTATTATTTTCTGCAACTTAAGTGTTTTATTTGAAGACTTTAGACGCTGTATACCTGATGAAGCAGTACAAATGTAACACTACTAGCTTTTGCCCGCGTTAAATAGTTTTTCCGTGATAAAAGTCCCGCTTTATGTTTTCCCGGGATAAAGAATAGCCTATGTGTTAATCCAGGACATGATCTACCCGTGTGCCGAATTTCATCGAAATCCGTTCAGTAGTTTTTGCGTGAAATAGTAACAAACATACATACGTTCTTACAAACTTTTGCGTTTACAATATTAAGTATAGTTTATACTGTTATAGTGTTATCACTATAATCTGTCAATCGACAACAGAAGTTGCGACTGTCGCGTCAAAGGTAACCGCAAATCGGTATATTATGTCGCGTTGTTAGATATACGCCGGGGAAACCCGCAATGCAACATAAGTATACTTACCTTAAAAAACTAAAAAGAGTCTCCTAGAACGTTTTCCGGTTAAGTGGTTAAGATTGCTGTTGTTACTACTCTGTATTACGTTATTATTGATTGGTATAAACTACAGAATTAATTTTTCAAGTGGGCGTGGATGGCTAAATCCAAAACTATAAGGCATAGCGAAAAATGCTCAATGGAATCTCATGGCCGATTTTGATGAAAACTAATACTGCATTATAGGACTTTTTAAAAATCTATGTTCCTAGCCAGGAACCAAACCCGTTCATAACGACAAAAAAAACACTATCGTTACATCATTCGATAGTGTCGCTACTAAGGATCAAATTCTGGTAAGTAATGAGTAATGACTTACGGCAAACTAAATAAAAGAGCTCATTTCACCAGCAAATTCACCTGTATATGTAATTTTTTCCAAAAATTTAGAAATACCTATATTCAAGTTTCCCCCACTAGGGGATTGACGGCAGCAAAGCGGCCTGTCGTAATAAGCCAAGTCCTTCTGTAACATGCTCAAAAAAGGTACAAGATGACAATACAATTTTTTAAAATTCTAATATTGGTAAGGCCTTCATTTTATTTACAAGTAGTATGGATTCCCTACGGCATGTGTATGTGTATAGAATGGTATACAATAATTATTATATTTAAATCTGTAAAACATTTGCGAACAAAGGCAGCTAAAACAAATTTCGACACCGTATTTTACCGCGGGGTTGTGGTGGGGAGCGGAGGTGCGGGGCGGGCTGGTGGCATCTCATAAAACGAATGCCTTACGTGCGTGCGGTTTCCTTTGTGGCGGCGCAGGAGCGGTTCTTGTATTTAAATACATTTCAACCAATTAAATTATGTATTTCTAAATATGCCGATCTTTATAGCACAAGCATATTGTAAAGACAAATATTTGTATGTACAATTTGAAATATATCTTACTTCTTACTAATATTATAAATGCAAAAGTTTGTGAAAATGTTTGGATGTTTGTTAGAAGTAAACGCAGAAACAACTAAAGGAATGTTAATGGAATTTGGCACACGCGTAGATCATGTCCTGGATTAAAATATAGGCTACTTTTTATCCCGGTATCTGCTCCCATGGGAAATAAAAAATATTTTTAATCCGGTTCTTTAGTAGATGGCGTTGACGTCGTACTGTGTTTAAAGGTCTTTTGTAACAGGAAAGGCTTTTCATGCAGGCGACACTCCAAGCAAAACCTAGTTTATAATATTGTTTATCACTTTAATAAGATATCTATCTATATATATCTTTAATGAGATATCTATATATATATATAAGGACTAAAGCATAATTATTCTGAGTGATCACCCCATAGATTTTATATACATTCCAACCTTTTTTTTCTCACCTCATTTAAACGACACAAGCGAAACAGGTTTATTGATAAGATTAAACTGATAAAAAAGTTTATTATATTATCAAAAAATCTAGAGACGAATTTACATATACATTTAAAATGTTGTTCCCCGAAAACATATTTAGCGATGCACATATTTAATTCCAACGCATTCATTAAGGAGTGCGCATTCAGTGCCTGCAAACATTAACTAATGAACGCTACCGTTGCACAAGCAGGGAGGTACTCAGTTGTTTACTCGGGACTCGATTACACCTATTTGCGGACTATTTACTTCTTTGTCGCGCTGAATTGTGACCACGATAATTGGATGAGCTTACGGATATTTTATTTAAATTATGTGTTTTATACTTCAAGTGACCATATTAAAATTTTGGAACATATTGACGTATTTTGGCAATAATTAAAGAGACGAAACGAAACGTAGGTGTAAAGGACTTATCGAAATAATTTAGCTACTGCTGTCATTATGATCATTAGCGGTATTGCTAATTTTATGGTGTGTGTAGAGCCAAATTTTGTACATACATTCTTTTCCAGATTCCGGGCTGTTACCGAGTAGAACCTAACATAGCTGCCCGACCAGGGATTCAAGCCCGGGACCTCCGAGCGGTTTCTAACCGTCGCAATACAACAACGCCACCGAGAGCAGTGTTTTTCAATAAATTACGCGAAATTATGACTGCCAAGGGGTTTTTTAATACATCAATGCTGCCAAGGCATATTTTATATTTTTGAACCGACCATTGTTTTGTTTTATTTTTTGATGATACCGTAACTATGTGTCTTATCTCTATGTATAGTAGCTTCTATAAATATGAGCTCTTAGTTAAGAGGGGCAGAATTAACAGATCTTAAAAAGAAATAAAATGAAAAAGCGGTTAGATATTTGCATGAACGTCGCCAAGAGGGAGCAGGGAAAGGCAGCCGCCCCTCTACTTTCAACACAAGTACATCCTTTTGTATGTACGCGTTTTTAAATTATTGGGATTACCTATATAAAGTTTCCATCTCCCCTTACATCAAAATTTGAGACTCGACACACCCTCCACCCCCGTCCTGAGATGAATGCCCTTGGTCATGGATATTTGATTACAATTCAAATTTGCTCTATACATCATATTGCTAACAGCAGTCGAGTGATCGATACGGAGCGTTATTAAAAATTCACAGAACAAATAATTCATTGTCGGTGACAAATGGCGAACGTTTCGATATTGGCTGAGTTGCCACCAACTTGTAAAGCACGGTTTTTTTTGACGCAACGAGTAGTTCGAAACAGAATTTTAATATTATTTTAATTATACTACATAGCTTCAAAGTACATAGCAGTGAAGCGCTTGTCATCCTGACTATACTCTTGTGTAAATATGCCTAGTGATGGCCGATGGACTTCAATGTGTTTCACTAAGAACAAAGAGCTTGTTATTTGACAGCAGATATTATACAAAGCGATCACAATTACCCATATCTATTACTATAATAAAGCATTAGATCCCGGTGTGTCTGTACATTGAAAGAAATGAGATGAAAAAGAAAGGACGTGACTAAAGAAGAGTAAAGGAAAACAAATCAGCGATTTTTATAATTATTTTCTGTCTCTCTGTCCGTCTGTTTTTCTGTTTGTTTGTTACTGCACATCTCTGAAACTACTGGACACATTTCGATGAAAATTGGTATAGAGAGAGTTTGAAATCCTAAAAAGGACATAGGCTACACATTGGTGTAGCCTATGTCTGTTATATTGATAAAGCTACATTAGCAGCGACTATCATAGGCTACTGTTATCCCGGGAAAATATAAAGCGTGACTTTTATCCCGAAAAACCTTTTTCACGCGGGCGGAGCCGCGATCTACAGCTAGTATTACATAAATTAAAAAAGTGGTTACAAAAGGCAACTCGACTCGACTGCCTTGGTGGCGTAGTTGTATTACGATATAACTGCAATGCTGAGGGTTGGGTTCATTCTTGGGTTTCATTCCCGGGTCGGGCAATGTGATATTGGATTTTTTAAATTGAATATCAGCCCTGAGTCTGGAATTTGTGCCCGATATGGCGATAGGCTTGCCCCCTATCACATCATGTGACGGAATACGCACGGCGAAAAGTGGATGCACTAGTTGCGCCTCTGCCTACTGCCTTCGGGGATAAAAGGCGTGACGGTGTGTTTGTGTCTGTGTGTGTACAAAAGTCATATTTTACACCAGGGGCCCCACTACCATTATAAATACCTCTCTGTATAACACATCAATACACAACGCTCGTCATACAAGTTAACTGAATAAAGCTCATGGCTGTCGTCAAATGGGCAGGCTCCGCTGTTAGTGCCGCAACTTATTTGTAAATGAAAGCGCTGCAGTGTGATTATATTCAATGGTTTCTATTATACAGAGAGATTGGGAAAGCTTACAGTAGAATGAATCACGATAGAGGGTGTTCTACATGTGAATAATTGTGCTGCAAATATATTTATGGGTGTATTTCAACAATTTCCGTATAATATTGGCTACTATTATAAGGGGAATGTTTCTTTCTTCGCTGATAAGTAATAGGAATGTTTATTTTATTTAAAGACGTAATTTTTTTTGCCTCCAGTTATTGTACGTGTAATTATTTAAAAAAATAAAGAGTTGAATATATGCAGAGTAAACAACAAATTAAGTTGACTGTTAAAGAAAATTACGAAATGAATATTGAAATTGGCTAACACTTATCAAGTAATAATAATATAAACGTTCTTAATCTATCCCCTTTTCTCAGCGGATATAAATGTCCTCGTGGCGCTCTCTGGCCCGGGTCCGATACAATTAAGTACACTAGAATACGGGTGCAAAATGACCCCACTACACCCGACGGTAAGCGGAGAGGTCAAATAGTCGACTGACGAGACATGATCATCGTACCAACACAATTATGCTGGCCTGTTTGCACCAGATATATACAGGCTCATCCGGAAACACGGCACACTTACGTGGACCACTATGGTGGGTTTTTAACACCTGCGGCGGCTCACACCGCAGGTGTTAACCCCGTGTAAAAACCGGCAACGCAACGATACCTAACTTTTGGTTACATCTATATATTATATAAAAGCGAAAGGTTACTCACTCACTCACTCGCTCATCACGAAATCTCAGAAACTACAAGTGCTAGAAGTCTCAAGTTTTGCATGTGGGTTCCTTTTAGGACGTAGGTGCTCACTAAGACAGGATTTTGCGAGACTCAACCCTTAAGGGGGTAAAAAGGGGTGGCAAAGTTTGTATGCGATAAACTCAAAAACTACCGAACAGATTTCGATGAAATTTGGTATGGAGATAGTTCGAGACCCTGAAAGGTTTTAGGCTACTTTTCATCAGGGGAAAATGTAAAGCAGGATTTTATCCAGGAAAATCTCTTTCGTGCGGGCGAAGCCGCGGGCAAAAGCTAGTCTATATATATAAAATGAATCATCAAAATGTATGTAAGCGCATAACTCTAGAACAACTGCACCAAATTGGATAATTCTGTTTTTGTTGTGTTCGTTATTGTCAGGAAAAGGTTTGTATAAGGTTTGTATAAAAGAATATATTTAAAAAATCGAACTTATTTTTTATCTCATTATATTTTGAACAGTCAACAGCGAGTGAGTGAATGAGACAGAAGTCGTGTTATTTATTGTTATTGATTAGAAAAATATCGGTTAGGCATTACAATAGCTATGGTCGAATTATTTAATTGTTTTTTTATTTATTCTTGATCATCATCATCCACAACCTGTGGAGTTCCAGTGCTGGATAAAGGCCTCTCTCATATCATGCCACGTTTCTCGGTCTCGAGGCAATCGCTTTCAGGTTCGACCCGCGATCCTTATATTGTATACGGAACATTTTGTCTAATTTTTTGTCAGTATTATTTCATCGATTAATCACGTGAGGCTCTAAGAGGGGGGGGGGGGGTTCATAAATCACAAAATATCACAAGGGGTATGTTATATGTAGTGATATTTCACGTGTATTTATTGTTTCGTTGAACGCGCGATTTTAATTCAATTAAAATATTAGGTATATACTTACCTTTATTTGAAGATAATACACCATTTTTAAGATATTTTGTACCAAAAAATACACGTGATCTTGAGGGGGAGATTGTATTTTTTTTCAAATAGGCGATCCTGCAGTGCTTGACGATTGCAGGGGCCTGGGAAGGAAGTGGAGAGGAGTATGGATGGGAAGGTGGGGGAAGGGAGGAAGGTTCGCAGGATGGGCGGAAAGAGAGGGTGCCAGGAAATGTTCGCGGGCCCTTTTAGGCCTCAATGTGTTTTACAACCAAGAGGTATACACACTGAACTGTGTGCCTCGGCCCGCGACTAAAGTCCCCCCGCGCATAGGCGTGCATTGGGTGTGAAGACCCAAAGCACAAGAATTGCCTCGGGGGGCGAGGGGGGGGGGGGAGGTTGTCTAAAGTCAGTATTATTTTTTGAAGATTTTGAGATTCCTCACTTTGAATCCCTAACCGCCGGTGGCTTGGGTCTTGAGCCTCACCATCGGAGGGTGATTATTTTTTTATATGTAGTTGCATAATCACTTATATATAAAAAATTATAAAAAAAATAACTTTTAAAATAATCAGAAAATAATAATACCAACCCCGTACACTTAATAATACAATTAATTTAACTCAATTTATTATTTCTAACTTCTCACTAATTGTTTAATTTTAGTTTTATAATAATTATTGTTGCAACACGTCTGTGCGTTCTCCACGCGTCGGGCCCATGGAAGACCAGCGCCGCGTCTCGCTTGCGGCTTGTGCTGAATGGGACCCGTTTCGCCCTCACACCATGACGTTGGGGACGGTAGATACCTACACTAGTACTGCGTTTCTTTCTTGGTTTTGAATGCTATTTATTTTTTCTTATATGTACTGGTGTTTGTTTAGTTTTAAACTTTAATGTTTCTATATATATATATATATATATATATATATATATATTTACATCCAGCAACGCATTTGGCTTCATGCACACTGTGCATCATTACGGCGTCCCCCAGTTCCATTTAAATTTTTTAGGATGTCTTTGTGAATATTGCTTAGTTTTTCGATTTTCTGCTTCATGGGATATTTTATTTTCCTGCAATTTTATTTGGGGCAATATTCTTTTTGCAGTCATGCCCAGACATTTTTGAACCCCGCTACATGGTCATAGATTTTTGGTTTCCTGGATATATTGATCATGATATACCTAATGCGTCGCCTATTTAACGTCCTCACAGGATGGTTGGTATTTGGGAGTGCGACGTTGCCAGCTTTGGATTTACTTATCTCTTTCTTTTACTATCGCTTGTCGCATTGTCTGTTGTATACCGTTTCAACTTCAAATCTACTCGTAGGAGCTATACCTGAACGGATGCCCGATATTTATATATGTACCTACAAGTATCTTATCCTATCCTTCTAAAATTGTAAATATGAAAATCTTCTTTGTTGAACTGAGGATAGATGGATGGATTGATTGTTTTGTCTCTCTTTCACGCATTAACTACTGAACGGACTTTATTTATTTATTTCAACTTTGTATACAGTAAATGAATACAGGTGACTTATGACTTAATGCCTGAGGCATTCTCTAACAGTCAACCTTTGGGTGATGCAGAATTAGTAAGGTCGCCAGACTTCATGGGGAAGTGTTGATTTTGAGCGGCTGCTTGAGGGTGATACCCCAGGTGTTGCAAACGTCCGTAGGTGGTGAGAATCGCTTCCTATCAGGGGGGCCACATACCTGTCTGCCACGTTATCATATAGCTGTTGGACGTCCGTATATAGCTATTGGACGTCCGTATATAGGTATTGGACGTCTGTATATAGCTATTGGACGTCCGTATATAACTATTACCATACCATACCAGCCCCGTATTATGTACTGCCCACTACTGAGCACGGGCCTCCTCTACTACTGAGAGGGTTGAGTCCTTACTTCACCACGCTGGCCTAATGCGGGTTATCAGACTTTAAATCCCTTCGAAATTATTTTAGAGAAATTCTCAGGTATGTAGGTTTCCTCATAATGTTTTCCTTCACCGGTAAAGTAAACGATAGTTGATTAACAATACACACGTCACTTCGAAAAATAAGAGGTGTGTGCCTTGAATGTTGAACCTACGGACATCTATCTCGTCAGACAGTTCCATTCCCAACTAGGCTATCGTCCACTTTTGGTTATTGAAAGTCCGTATATAGTAACTAGACGTCTGTATATAGCTATTGGACGTCCGTATATAGGTATTTTTTTTTGGGTAGGCGATCCTGCAGTTAACACCGGGGGAAACCTGCGAATGGGATACTGGAGTCCCCCGGCTTAACGACTGCAGGGGTCTGGGGGGGATGTGGGAGAGGAATATGGAAGGGAAGGTGAGGGAAGGGAGGAAGGTTCCCAGGATGGGCGGAAAGAGAGGGTGCCAGGAAATGTTCGCGGACCTTTTTAGGCCTCAATGTGATTAACAATCAAGAGGTATACACACTGACTGTGTGCCTCGGCCTGCGACTAATGTCCCCCCGTGCATGGGCGTGCATTGGGTGTG
The DNA here is from genome assembly GCA_947568825.1 of Sphinx pinastri. NCBI lineage: Eukaryota > Metazoa > Arthropoda > Insecta > Lepidoptera > Sphingidae > Sphinx > Sphinx pinastri. The sequence goes on along the minus strand of OX387614.1, from coordinate 981,564 downwards.
AAGACCCAGCGCATAAGAATTGCCTCGGGGGGCCGTATATAGGTATAAGACGTCCGTATATAGCTATTGGACGTTTGTGTACAGCTATCGGACGTCTGTATATAGCTATTGGACGTCCATATATAGGTATTAGACGTCCGTATATAACTATTGGACGTCCGTGTACAACTATCGGACGTCTGTATATAGCTATTGGACGTCCATATATAGATATTAGACGTCCGTATATGAGCTAGCTAGCAGCTGGAGGATAGACTAGTTGGGAATGGAACAGTTTAACGAGACGGATGTACGCTGGTTCAAAACTCAAGGCACACACCTCGAATTTTTTAAAGTTATGTGTGTATTGTTTATCAATTATCTAAACGGCGTGAGGAAACCTACATACCTGAGAATTACCCAAAAAATATTTTCGAAGGTATTTGAAGTCTGCCAACCCGCACAAGGCCAGCGTGGTGGACTAAGGCATACACGCTCTCAGTAGTAGAGGAGGCCCGTGCTCAGCAGTAGGCAGTATATAATACAGGGCTGGTGGTATGGTATGGTACAGCTATTGGACATCCGCATATAGCTGTTGGACGTCCATATAGTGATCTGCGATGGTGAATATTGTGTTGCTTGCGGTATGTTATGATTTATTGACACAGATTTAATGAGCGAACTGGCAACGTCGCAACTGCGGACGCCAAATTCGCGGAATCGTCGTCAGAAAATTACCGAGGTATACGGCTGTCGATATACGCGCTGCAGCAGCGCCTCACCCCGGCAGAGATTTTTTCGTGAACTATCCAATATATTATTGCAGCCAATGGATCGAGTTTTTGGCTTCCATCGATTTTTGTTCTACAGCTAGCCAGGACCAATAGGACCTAAGTGACACTGGCCAAAAAAGTGGCGTCCGGTATGCGGACGTCAAAAGCTGGTGGACGCCAATTTAAATGCACTTTCACCTTCAGCGGACGGAAGTTTGTTTGCGGGATAAATATATATATATATATATAAGAGCACAGGCCTCCTCTACTAAAATGTTTTAGGTTTTTGTCCACTACGCTGGCCTAGTGCGCGTTAGCTGCCGTCACATGCCTTCAAAATTCGTATGGAGAATTCTCATATATGCAGGTTCCCTCACGATGTTTTCCTTCGCCGTTTCAGCGAATGATTGATTACATTGTATAGCACAAAATTGCTCAGGAAGAGTTTTCTTAGGGGGCTTTCATCCAGTCGAACCGATCGGAATACGAATATTAAGCTACAAGTATGTGGTATTTACTTATTTAGTGGCATGCCCGCAGCCGCCCCCCGCGCGTCACACGCATTATGTTAATTATTGTTTGTGGTCACGCCATGTTTATCGACATGAGATGCGGTTTCAATGTTTTTGGCGTTTGTTGCAATCACTATTAAGGCATTAATCATTATAAAGACTGTAATTCTGTAATTTAATCATTAACTAATTTGACTTATGCAATAAAATATAATTGTTTACGCGAATGTTAGACATTGAAATTAAACTATTATAACGGATTTTATCGCGGTATTTTATTTAATTTGTCTCCCGGATAGAAGCAACCACAAGAGCTTCAAATTAAAGCAACGCAAGCACTGCAAAGCGCTTATACATCTTACATTAGAACGCCTCAGAATACTCAACAATGGCTACAACGTCCATTGAACAAGAACATAAGAGTCCGCGCGGAGTGAGTAAACCCAAACGAACGCCCCTCACGACACTTGGCTTAAGTCCATAATCCTTATATGATTCTATTTCTAGTTATACGGGATACGGGATAAACTCCCGGGAATTATTAAAACATTTATGTTTACTAGTATATTGAACCCTTTTAGACGTGGACGTCACACGGTTAAATATTCAGGTATGCAAAGAGCTATGGTACGACGATAAAGGGTGAGTTGGGGACATACCGCTTTGAAAATATTTGAGTGTTATGTGGGTGGTAGTGTCCAACCTTTGTTTGTGGAAGCATAAATAAGTTGGCGACCAGGTCCTGAGTTTAATTTCCAGGAAAGGTAAAATATTGTGCAAATTTTCAGGGAATTACAAAAAGTTTTCGCGGTGGCTTTGAGCGCCTCGGCTCTAGCGAGCTTTAAGCGTGAAGTCCGAATGACTATACATTTAATTCAAAGAGATAGTTGTGCTGTCCTGTCCTAGCGGTACAGAACGCTAGCACGAATTTACGTATTATCGTATAATACTAGTATCGAGTAAGTTAACGTATTTAGAAGGTATTCGTCAGATGATACCATAAGTGAAAAAATCCAACAAAAAAATAGAAAATAAATTTGAATTAAGAATAGTGTAAATAAAAAAAATATATATTTTACTGTAAAGAAATGCGTGGGGTGCATGGTGTCAATAATTATAAATATTTTACTAACAGATAATATGAGTACAAGGATTATCATTTTGATAATATCTTAAAAAGCACTTAAAGACGGCTCACGGGCACTCAGCGAGCTATGGAGAGGGTAATGCTAGGTGTTGTTGTAGTGTGTTTCTCTACGCGATCAAATCAGAAATGAGGAGATCCGTAGAAGAACGAAAGTCACTAACATAGCCCAGCGGACTAGCAACAGGATTAGCAGATGACTTGATAAAAGTCGCAAGAACACGCTGGATGCAGGCCGCTTTTGACAGATCCGTCTGGAAATCTTCAGGGGAGTCCTATGTTCAGCAGAGGACGTCGTGTGGTGATGATGATGAAGATGATGTTTGTAACGAATAAACTCAAAAACTACTGGACCGATTTTACACCAATATAAAGCTACATTATCAGCGACTAACATAGGCTACTTTTATCCCGGGAAAATATAAAGCGGGACTTTTATCCCGGAAAAACTCATTCATGCGGGTGGAGCCGCGAGCGAAAGTCTAGTCATAAATAATTTCAATACTCTTTAAAGGTGTCCTGGCGATAAGTGTGCGACAACCTGAGAGCCAAAGTAAACCTTTGACAATCTTTCTTTGAGTTGAATATTTTATTTTTTTAGACACAGTACAAAAATGGTTATTTCATGGTTCTGTCTTTTATTGTCTATTGTGACTTATAACACAAAGGACTGCGATGTTTTGACTAGCTCGAAGCTTATTTTGAGACCGCAAGCGAAAAATGTTCGTATTATTTATATTGTCTTACTGCTCTCAAACAGAAAAATAAAGATTTATTTTAAATGCCATTTCATGTATAATTACATAATTACACATCTTAAATGTTGTTTAAAAACAAATATAATATAATTACATACGTGAATTTGGAAAGTCATAAAAGGAGACGCGAGAAATTCTTATCAGAACTTCTGATAATTTTGACTGGTTGCCAAAATGTTCATTGGTAGCGTAAAAAATCTTTCACGCCAAAACCTATTATTGAATTCAAAATATAATAACAGGAAAATATTAAGCTTTATTTTATGTAAAACTAGCGTTTGCCAGCGGCAAAAAAAATTATCTGGGATAAATATTTTCCCGGGATAAAAAGTAGCCTATAGCACTCAGGAGTAATGTAGCTTCCTAGTGAAAGAAATTTCAAAATCGGTTCAGTAGTTCTACAGTACCCCCACAAACCCGCAAACTTCTCTCCCTCTTTTAGATATTAGTATAGATATAGGTCAGGGACGGATTGACACACAGGGGGCAACGGTCCACACGCGTCGGGCGTGTTCTGTGTTATGGGGAAGTGTATCAGAACGGTTATGTAACAAAAAATATTAAATTAAATTCCTTACTGTTCTAGGCTACTATTCAAGTCTTCGTTGACTTTCTGTTAAGTTTGGTCTTTTCAACACCCTGAGTGGAAGAATTATTCTACATTTTATACTTTACCAAATAAAGCAGTTACCCTCAACCGATTGTGTTGAAATTTTGCATACACGTTTAGTTTGGGTGATAATGCATTGTTAGCTAAGTGACGTCATTCCGAATTCAATATGGCGGACGGCCCAAGATGATGGACTAGTTATTTTTTGTGCACGTCAATAATATGGGCATCAATAAAAGGTTTGCTGAGAAGAATACAAAAAATAAAATGACCTCTCTAAATTCAATACGGCGGACGACCCAAGATAGCGGACTAGTTATTTTTTACGCATTCTTATAATATGGGTATCAAATGAAAGGACTTGCTGAGAATAACTCGAAAAATAACTAAAAAATAAAAATTTAAAAATTTACAAAAAAATTAAACACAAGCTTTTATTTAAATGCTCTAAAAAGATAAAAATAGTTTAAATTGAATCTAACTTTGTTTAAAACTATGTAAAGATAATAACTTATCGCGAGATTTACTTGTGTAGATAATACAATATTTATGTAACTTGATCTTGACAAAAGTAAATCTCGTAACAAGCTTTTATCTCTACATAGAATTAAACAAAGTATGATTCAATTTAAAGTTTTTTTTTTAGAACATTTAAATAAAAGCTTGTTTATAAAGATTTTTCTTAATTTTAATTTTCATCTTCATTGGTTTTTTAATACATCAATGTGCATTACACAAATAATTGCCTAACTTGCGTATCGAATCAAATTCTTATTAATTTCATTCGAAGTACGCCGCCATTAACGAACTAGACTAACGTCGATTGAAGACCAAGAACTAAACTTTGTTTAGCTTAGATTACATAGCCGAGACACAAATAGAACATAGCTTGGTTTACTTAGTTTGCAGTTTGTACACAAGTGTGAAAATATCTCAGCTGGGGAGCTAAGCTAAACTTAGTTTAGTTCTTGGGCCCCAACCGATATTACAATTTAATCTATAATGCGAATTGCTTATAAAAAGATGAAGGTGTTCAAATTATGAATGCGAATGTCAAAAGCAATATTTAAAATATACAAAGTACATATTTGATTACATCTGTAAACGAAACCTGGGCTAATAACCGGTGTCCATACCAAAACGTTGGCAATAAATCGAGGACCAACTCGTTAATAGCGCGGATAGGCTTGGGCATTTACTAGGGGGTCAGTAGATTACAGTTTTGTCGTTCGTTCTATATCTTGTACACACTTAAGCCAATTAGACTGAATTGGGCAACTGTCTTATAGACTACAGACAAAAAGCTTCGCATTATGTGTGTACCATTTTGTAGACAGCGGGTGAAAAGTTGCGATGTCCCCCAAAGGGAACAATGCCATTTTTTTCATTGTTCTCCACTAGAAACATTCTGAACAAGTCGCTCTATCCACCAATGAAGGATATCCAAACCAAGCATGTGTCGTTATCCCACAATACTAAATATCCAATACACAACTAAAAATAGATAGCTGTTTCAAAAATCCTTTACAGCACTTATAACTTAACAAATCAATGTATGAGGCCTCTGAATCTTTTCGCAATTTCGAAGATCTTCCTATTACCCATAGTATCTATACATTAATCGATCATATTTTTCAGCTAATGGAGGTGCAATGCCCCGTTTCAGCCTTAGTACGCGCCTGTTTAATTTTAGTGTAGTGTTGTGTTATCTCGGTATCGTAATTATGCACAAAGCGTGTTTAACAAACGATTCAGCAGAAAATAGTTTATCGAGTGAGTCGCAACTCTCAATAACGCCAATTTGTTTGCAATAAACTGTGCTGATTGCGCCGAGGGGCCGAAAATCATTACTAATATAATATCAGACGTGTGTTATTTTAATGTTGCTGGGGATGGGTCTCTATTAATATTGCTTTTTGTACACCACGTTGGCTTAATGCGGGCCGCTATGGTTAATACATTCGAGATACTATGTAGAATCCTCTTATGTTTTATGAAGTTTATTCGCTCGACCTATATCGATTCTAATAACCATATAATGAAATATACTAATAAACTTGAAAATAATTTATCATTTGATATGGTTTTAAATAAACAGTTTTTGTCGTCACTCAAACCCTTAGCCAGTACTGTCCAGCCCTGATCCTGTTGTAGTCCGGCAAACACTCCGTCGGCCCCACCGCCGCCACCGCCGGGCACTTATCGTACAAGTACTTATACGCCGTATTCCTGATAGTCTTGGGCTCCATGGTGGACATCCAGTAAATAAAATTGGCCACCGGCCGCCGTCCGCACGTGTACATCATCTGGTGCCCAATGTCGTGGCTGCACTCTACCACTCCAGACGCCTTCTTGCATAGCGTGAGCTTGGCCGCGTTGATCGCGCGCTCCAGATCTCTCGCATTCGACATGGTGCACATGTACATCCACTGCTGTTGGATGTTATACATCATATCATCGAGCTGCATCCTCTCCCCCACATAGTATACCCCCCACAGCCCTACGTCTCTGTATTGGAGGAAGAAGCTGTCAAAGTAATGGCAGTTGTCGTGAGCAGCGGCGATCGCCAACGGGGAACCCTGATGCACTCCGCCTTGTTGAGTCTTACACCACGATCCAGTCATACAAGACATGAGCAGAAGCGGTATGTAGTCCTCATGGCTGTAACCCGGCACTTCAAACCCGATAGCTACGTGGGCAAATGGCATAGCATCGTTCCGATACACCACCTGCGACCCGGTGAACCGACACGGACCCTCGTCGGTCATGAAATCAGGATTGGGCACGATGTTGCCGAACGTGCGTTCAGTCTCGCACAGCATGTTGTCGTGGCACACGCCGCCGCAGGTCGCCAGGCACAGCTTGTAGGGCTGGTAGTGCTCGGACATGAAGCTGCAGATGAGATCTTTGTCGAAGCGGGGCAAGTTGCACGAGGGACCGATGACGCGCTGCGCGAGCGGAGTGCCCTGGAACGCGCACTGGTGCAAGTAGTCAAACGTGACAATCCTGGGGTCATTATCGGCATCCTCCATCTCGTCGCACACAGTGCACCTCTCATTCTCTATGCACGTCTTGTTCAGCTCGAGATCGCAAACTATTTTCGAGTATATGTCGAGGATTTCGGGTGCACACTCCGCAGGACAGCACGCGGTGAAGATCTGCAGCTCTCTGGTCGTCTCCACGTACAGCTTCGCACCCATATGCAGAAGAGCTTGCTCCAACTGGCCTTTACTCATAGTTTCGAAGCCTTTGAACGCCATGTGCTCTATGAAATGAGTGATGCCGTTGATACTTGCGGTCTCGAACCGCGGTCCAGATTCGACAAAGAGGGAGACACAAGCAAGAGCGGAGCTTGTCTCCTCGGTGGCGACCCTTATACCGTTTGGGAGGATGGCAATCTTTGTGTTTGCATCCTCAAATTCCTGCCACTCGCAATGACAGTGCCTCCTGTTGATTCTGAGCATCTTGGTGGCTGCACGAACTACTTTAAACATGATGGGGAATCCACGATATTATGATAAAATTATTCTTCTTTGAGTATAATAATTCGAGACAACAATATTATTTCTTCTACTTCATTTAAATAAAATATAATATATTATAATAATTTGACACGTATTCTACACTTCACTGATGTGATCGTAGCAAAGAGAATTATAATACTACTGAAAATCGTAGTATCCAGTAGTATCAAAGAGTATTATCGTAGTATATTTCCGTATAGTGCGTTTCAACTTTAAGTTCCGATGGTGTGATGTTGGCAGCAAGGAATATGCAGTCTTGCTACATCGCACAAAATGTGACCTTGAAATAAAGGAATATTTTTTTTTGTAATGGAAACATGTTTTGTCTAGTAACAAAACACTAATATTTTCAAATCAAATTTTGAAATATTTAGGTACCTAAGCGTAAACTATGTACCCACTTTTCAAATAATTTATTATTAAAATCCTTGAATTCTGCTGTAAGTACGTTATAATTAACCAGCTTTGTAGTTTCCAATAAATACTTTTTTTCTAAGATATATGGTGCAGGACAACAAATTGTTATGTCACGAAATTACACTATGGATTAATCTGCAACTTACGGAAGTAAATCAAACACTATAAACATAATAGATGAGTGGGTAGATATTACGCAGCTAAATCAACTTTAATATGTTTATGTACTAAACCATTATTAACTAAATTTATAGATTTAGAATAATACATTAATAAATAAAACAAGACGAAGATTTCTTTTAATAATGGAATGACATTATGAGTCATGAAGGTAAGAAATTATTAAAAACAGCAATTATGACAAGTCAGCACAAAAAACACAAAGCATATTAATTAGCATATAATACATTGTATCATTACACTGGCAATTTATTTATTGTTATTTTAATCGATGTTATACAATTATTGTTTATGATTTTTGATATTGTATTTTATTCAAGGAAATACATTATTCCTCTGGTCACCCTACTTTTTTAAACTGAAATAGCGGGAATTTTCTGCATAATGTCCATCATCTTGTCAGACAGGGGTGCCAATTCACGCCATCGGAATTTAAAGTTGAAATGCACTATAGTATATATTCAAAGAGAATATAAACTGTATATATTATACTCTTAGATGTGAGCAAAAAGCACATGTATTTAAAATCTATGGCACAACAGATGCTATATGGTTATGGATGTTATACTCTTTATTAAAACGGCAATATATTAGAGGGTAATTTTGCCGGCCATTAAGAGAAGGAATGAAGATTGAAAGTGTTTTTTTGGACTAGTAATTTTCTATTTAATTTATAAACCGTTAATTCAAACATCCAAATCTCGACGGAACAGGAACTGTTAAACGCGGAATCCGACCATGAATCAAACCGGACATTTATCGCTGCGGAGGAAACCCTTTGAAATAAGGTTTAATATAAAGCGTTTTTTGTTAAGACTAAATTAAAAGACAGGCCCACCTGAACGAACATTGTTTTATCAACAAAGAGCCGTGGCTCGGGCATCTTCTCATCTTAATTGCAAAGTTGTCCGTATTTTTTGAGCAAAAAGGTTTACATTTTACTTGAGTTTTTTCCTTGGGAAACGATGAGGAACTTTTACATGAAATCTCTTCGAGACCGGCCTGTATTATGTATGGTAATTGGATTCCATGAGGGATTCTTGTAACGTGTTCAATAAAGGCACCTTACTTAAAGAGAAGTAACTACATATTATTGAGAAAAACATGAAGGTATTATGATAAATTCAGTAGCGTTTTTTTCATAGAAGCCAAATTCTAGATAATTTCTTAACAAGTTTATTGTAAGTAAGTAATCATATTTTTCCGGAAGCTATCAAAATCGCATAAATAAAAAAAGGTTAAGTTGTTTCTTGCGTTGAGATACGTGTCATCAACTGTTTTGACTGTAAAAATACTATTGTAGTAGTTGTTGTTGTTCTTGTAGTAGTATATCAATAGCAAAACAATCGGCAATTGACCATTCTTAGCCACCAGTGAAAGATTATCTAACATGAGAAACTAAGTACCTAATACCCAATCTACGTCACTGTATTTATTGGTCAAGACAGTATCCATAGAATTATGCCGGCTTACTTTATGAAATATGTTCGTGTGTTGTGATTAAGCACACACACACATACACGAGTTTATTCCCTAAAAGGTTAGGCAGCGGTGCAACTGGTGTCCTCACTTTTCACCATGTATGTTCCGTCCCATGATGTGATAGACAAGCCTATCGCCATATTAATTATAATAACAATACCAGCCCTATATTAAATATTTTGTACTGCTCCTTGCTAAGCACAGGCCTCCTCTACTACTGAAAGGGTTTAGGCCTTAGTCCACCACGCTAGCCTAGTGCGGTTTGGCAGACATCACATACCTACGAAATTGTTTATGATTGATTCTTAGGTATGTAGGTTTCTTCACAGTTTAAGCGAACGATAATTGATAAAAATACACATATAACTTCGAAAAATCAGAGGTGTGTGCCTTGGGCTTTGCATCTGCGGATATCCATCTCGGCAGATCGTTCCACTCTAACTAGACTATAGTGTCAATCGCCATATCGAGCACAAATTCCATACCCCAAGCTGATACTGAATAGAAAACCCCATTTATTCTTTTCCGGACCCGAGATTGGAACCCTTGCTATCAGAGTTGTAATCGTACCGCACACACAATACAACTAAACCACCGAGGCAGTAAAGTAAGCAGCGATAAAAAATAAGTGACAAGGTCGAATGCTTCATACCTTATAACCGATTCCTTGTTTCAACCTTGTGTAATCACGCGGTTTGTGTTGAATAAGAGCGCGGATCGCGGAGCCACCGTTTGATAAACAAAAGGCATTTATTGTTGTTCTCCAAAGTGTTTTCTTGTGGGACTGCTTTGTGATCTTGGCTACACAGCGTTTGTATGTATTTGTTTTACGTAAAATGTACGAATGTTTCAGTATTCTATGAAAGCTTGTTTATTTATTTTTAGATCGCTAGATTGCCTTACAAATAACTGTCAAGTAAATCTTATTACCGGACCATAATAGGCAAAACTTCTAATATTAATTACTGCACGGGTCATTTAGTTCGGGAATTAAGTTAATAGAATAGTTAAAAATAAATTTAATTTTATGACAACCTCACTAAACTTCGATTTCTGATTGTACATTTCTTTTGATGATTTTTTTTTGAATCTCCAAAACATTATGTTTTTTAGTGGTGACAGGTCCCTCATATACGTAAACTTGTCCGAAATCCGAATACTATACCGCATTGTATATAACTGTAAGCAGTATTGTACAGATTTAAGAACAAGATGATACTTAATATTTTTTTGCCTCCACCTTGTTCTTGTAGTACGAGATCCGGCTGCAAAATCTATACGTTCATCACGTAGATACTCAAACTCAAATTTCTACATTCATTTTTGAATAGGACAATACATTGATAACAGGTTGCCAGTCAAAAAGTGCCCGCAAATATTTTTAATTAAAAAAATGGTAATTAATTTTCCAAAAAAAATTTCGTTCATGTTGTTGTTAAATAAAATATCGTTCCTATTACAGCAATGTATGTAGGAAATTTGAAAAGCCATGGGTGCTGTTGCCTACTCGGCCGCAACTACTTATCAGCCAGGTGTAAGCAGGTAATACTTTGTTGTATTTATACGTTCATGACGTATAGTCATGTTTTATACATCAAATTAAAGCTTAATTTTTTTGAATTATGATGATATACCGCTGCCTGTGAAAAAATCGCCGCAAATTAGGGTTGCTAGCCGTTCAAAATGCTAGGTATCAAAGATAAAATGAAAGAGACTTATCGCGCAACGCTATTCGTTAGACGAGGATGGCGAGTGTATGACCCTATAATTAGAAGCTGTATTAAAGAACTCCAATAAAATCAAATATTGTTTCAAATATCGTCTGCGTAATATAATTTTTTGTAATATAAATATCTAAAATTTTATTTTCCAGAATTACTCATTTTCAATAAATCAATTTATGAAAATTGCTGTTGCCTTCGTTTTGGAAATATTTTTCATTTACTAGTTCTCCTATAATATTACATTTGTCTATAGTCCAGCAAGTTTTTCAGTTATCGCGAGAAATCTACTTCCACTTCGGCTGCCGAATGGTCTGTTTTTCTTTCAATTTTAACTTCATAAATAAAGGAAATTTTTTATTTTAAAAGAAATATTTTTTTTCCAAAATATCAATTTCTTACTTATAATTTTGGAGTAGCTGTAAAGTCGTTCCAACTACTGTTTGCACCGGTGGCTGAGAACCCTTTCTATCGACGCATGCGCAATGGCTCCAAAATTTCTCACAGCTGACACTCGCCATCCTCGTCTAACGAATAGCGTTGCGCGATAAGTCTCTTTCATTTTATCTTTGATACCTAGCATTTTGAACGGCTAGCAACCCTAATTTGCGGCGATTTTTTCACAGGCAGCGGTATATCATCATAATTCAAAAAAATTAAGCTTTAATTTGATGTATAAAACATGACTATACGTCATGAACGTATAAATACAACAAAGTATTACCTGCTTACACCTGGCTGATGAGTAGTTGCGGCCGAGTAGGCAACAGCACCCATGGCTTTTCAAATTTCCTACATACATTGCTGTAATAGGAACGATATTTTATTTAACAACAACATGAACGAAATTTTTTTTGGAAAATTAATTACCATTTTTTTAATTAAAAATATTTACGGGCACTTTTTGACTGGCAACCTGTTATCAATGTATTGTCCTATTCAAAAATGAATGTAGAAATTTGAGTTTGAGTATCTACGTGATGAACGTATAGATTTTGCAGCCGGATCTTAGACTATTGCATAGTTTCCTCATTGCTGAGAGTCGTGATCATCTGAACATGGAGTATTCTTTGCCTTAAGTTGCGCTTCCTGTTCCTGTCTTTGGCATCGCGGAGCGCAACATGAAGATTCTATCAAAGTCATGCACGCGAGTCGTTAATAATTACAGTCCTAGGGTTACTTTAAATAAATCTACGTAAAATTATTACGCTGAAATAATCAGTTAAGTGAGTTTCTCATCTTGATTTTCAAGTATTAAAAACTAAAATAATTATCTTATAATTTCCCAACTGAAGTCTACATATTTTTTACAACCTATTTTTTCATTGCTTTACGAGATCTAATCGCTCAATTGACAAGCGCACCAACTTTCCGTAAGTTAAAAAAACTGCCCACAACTCGGGATTACAAAGCTCCGCGCCGTTGGACTATATTTCAAATTAACCTTCAGTCTCAACTATTCGGAAGCAGGTCAATAACCCCACTATCGTTAATCCCGCGTGTGGGCGATTTGGCAATGCGTCTCACAAATTACCCCAATTGTGTGGTTAATGAATTGCCGGGGCTCTTGGGTAATCACGCTTGTAACCCCCTTTTTCCTTATTTTCGCGTGAAAATATCGTATTATCGCTACCACTACTGAGTGATGACTGGAATGGTTATGTTGTTTTCACCGCTCTTACGTCTTAATGCCTACACTCTGGAATATAGCATCATCCGAGCGAGCATCGAACTGTGTCTCTAAACCTATATACACCCTACACCAGCATCAAAATCCGCGGTGGCCTTGTTCGGCGCATAGTTGAAAACTTACGAGGACCGGCTAAAGCACTTTCAGGTACTGTCCTTGGAATCCAGACGCATCGTAAGTGCTTTTGTGTACCTATACAAAATCATACATTCTCTGATAGATTCTCCTGCTCTGTTGTCTCATTTGAACTTTAATACAAATTATAGAACCCGTAAACCTAGTGTATTCTCTCTTAAAATATTTCGCAACAACACTTCCTATTTTAATTCCATTGTCCGTATGTGTCGCCAATATAACGCGTTATCTATTCGAAACCCTGCCGTAGATATATTTCATAACAATGTAGTTACATATCACTTTCACTGGTGGTAGGTCTCTCATTATGTAAGAGGCCGTCTGGGTGGGTACCACCGCAATGTCTATTTCTACCGCCAAGCAACAGTGTGCATGCACTGTTGTGTTTCGGTTTGAAGGACATTGTAGCCAGTACAACTACTGGACATAATGAGACTTAACATCTTATGTCTCAGGATGTCGAGCGCAGTGGAATGCCACACAGTACTTTGTAAGTCAAGGTACTGGATGGTGTTGCTACTGTTTATGGGTGGTCGTATCGCTTACCATCCGGCGAACGGCATGCTCGTCTCGTTATTAAATGCAATAAAAAAAAAACTGATCCGCAGTTTTCTCAATGTGTCCGTTAAATTAAATTATGTTTAGCAGATTAAGTTATTAAACTAAGTTAATTCTTGTATACTTACGTTTTATAGAAGAACATTTCATTTCTAGTAACTCTTCAGTTGTTAATTATTACTATTTTTAATTCCATTTTCATTATTATTTAGTTATGTCACTCACACTTGTATAATTTTATTGTGAAAGTGCAAGTTTTGGGTTATAATTATGTTAAAAAACCTCATTTGTCGCATTAAGTAAGTATTACGATTGTAACCTGTTTTGTGTGTAAAATAAATACGAAAGCGCCCTAAACCCCCTTTTAGTACGCCTTTGCACGACTGAGTTGTAGCGATAGCCCAATGTTCATGAAGGTTCTTTATATGTAGGTACCCACTAGCGGCGTAAGAGAGGGGCGGTAGGGGCGATCCGCCCCGGGTACCAAGCACCAGGGGGTGACAACTCAATTAACAGAACACTGTGTGCTCAAGACAATTGCCCGGGTGGGAGGACCATTTTTTTTTGTTGACATGGCTTTACAGTCAGTAGCCTGACGCGTGTCAGCTTTTCTGACCACACCGAACTTTCGGGCAAACGCTTTAGGCGCTCCAACCCTTTACATTTAAACGACCACGCTCAGGGCGGTCGTTGGAAGATGATTGAGACATCAGCGATTAGGGGATTTTAGTTCATTTTAGCGGTGTAATACACCAATCTATACATTGCTTTCATCGGCACGCAGACCGGAACAGCTAACAGGGTCGGGATACCGGCGGACGCGGCGAGATCCTCGACGGCGAGGACAGTACAGCGGTCTTGAGGAGTGTAAGAGTTTCGGAGGACTATTAGTGCAATATAGAATATGGACATAAATAATATTTTTCATGTTTGCACGGGGCCAGCGTTGTGGACTAAGGCCTAACCCCCCTCAGTAGTAGAGGAGGCCCGTGCTCAGCAGTGGGCAGTATATAATACAGGGCTGGTATGGTATCCATACCATGTATGTTTTGGATTCACAAATGAATCCATTTTCCAAACATAAGGTTTACAGCGAGTTCGAAATAGCACGCGTTCAATATTGTAATTTATGCATCGAACATAATTCAGTTATGTGCAACGTTCATTTACTGAGTGTTAATAATCTGACATGTTCTACGACATCTGACCTGGCCCGTATCTGACAGACGAAATGGATACCCCGGGGTTTGAACGTGGAATCGCTAACAAGTCCATAAGAATTTATTTACTTAATAAAACAACGTAAACTCACTATCCCCCCTTTCTGTCCCTCGATATGACGAAAACAAGTTTATCGCTATATCCAACATAAAAACATATTTAATAGCCTGTCTGTATCTGAGATATTGCTTTCTAGTGTCAAAAGACCAAAGAAACTTGTCTGTTTTGCCTTGTTGGAAACTATTTCTCTAATTTGAATATTTATTATATTAACTAGTATTAAACCTATGTATAATAACTGCATATCGATAATAGAGTGACTACGCAAAGCATAAAATAGTTCCTTGCATAATTTAAGTGAGTAGTAATAAAGATTTGGAAATTTGTCCCCTAAATGGGTTAAATCCTATCAGGCATACGGCTAGTAATGTAAACCGGGACTGGTTCATAATAAAGTACTAAAAAATATAAGTATTATTTTTACATAATATTCTAGTGACAACTATATTATGCACACATAGATTCCCCGTGGAGTTTAATTTGTGACGTACAACACAACCCCGACACTGCCGATTAGCTAATTTGCCGAAAGCAAACATCAGTTAATTGCACAAACTACTGGTATCTGCAACTTATGTAAATCATCTATAGTAGTATGTGATGTAAATATTGGTGAGTGGCGGAGATACACGATGTAGCAAATTAGGTATACGATGAGGGTGGAGTTACAAAAATAAATCGTACCAAATCTTTGCTGTTCTTCCCTCCATGTATCAAAGAACAATAAGCGATTCAAGAACACCATCCCTCTATTAATTTTATCTGCTTGCCTACACAGATACTTTTAAACCTATCTCTTGCCGACTCCTACGTACTGTCCACGTGGAAACTATTTAAACTAGACATTATCCCTAAGTTCTACGCGGATAAGAAAAATGTCGGTAATATATAGGCAAGGTATATAATAAGTACTTACATTTTGTTTTAGCTGCTTCCACTGGTTACAAGGTAGTCCCCGGTAGAAAAGCTTCAGTTTAATTAGATACAACAATTATATTAAATATTAAACCAATTATTTGTGAAATCTTGAAAATGGCCTTCTTAATTTTATTTTGCATTATTATTGTATGAGCTAGCTGTAAGTTTTCCGAATAAATGAAAATAAATAAAATAACTAAAAATTTCTTTTTTTATGGCATTGATTGACGAGACGAGCATTCCGTTCGCCTGATGGTAATGTTCACGCAAACTAAATAAAGCTCACTGAGTACTGTTTCTTAAGTCTACGCGAATATAAACGATTAAATAAAAAAAAATATGAATTTAAAAACTGTCCGTTAGATATTTCTCACTTTACTGATCGATGCAAGAAGCTTATATCCAAAAGCTTCTTGGATCGATCTCACTAGTACTTTGTTGATCTATGAATGGGGAAATAATCTCATGTCAATCGACATAAAAAATAAGATGAAAAATAATAAAATTTATGGTCAAGATACGTATAATGTTTAGTTTCATAAGGATTATTTTGTAAACGGAATATCACGAGTTGCACAAAATGTTATGATACAATATAGCTCAATTCAAATGAAGAAAGTATACCTTATATGCATTGTATATGTCACAATCGAATTTGAATTATACTATGTATGTTCGAATGTTAAAAAAAATGATTTTTTATTATCTCTCGGCTAATTTTTAAATTGTCAGATAAAATAAATCTGACTGATTACTTGTTTATCTTGGTTTAATTTCTAGAGAAGTCGTTGGTATTTTCTAAAAACAGCATTTATTGCTGAAGTAATGATGATTTCTTTTATATTATAACGAAATGTAAGCTAAAAATAACTAGAAATGTATGTTAATGTATCCTACTTTTGTCATGTGCTCATAAGGCCCTGTGGCGCAACGGATAACGCGTCTGACTACGGATCAGAAGATTCCAGGTTCGAATCCTGGCAGGGTCGCTACGATGTTTTTTTTGCTTTTATTTTTCTTTTATAATCATAATTAGGATAAAATATTTTTATTTCAACAAAATTTTATATTACTGTAATATCATCTCTACTAAGGACCCTTTCTAAGCTTTAAGTTTTTTCAGAAACAATGAATACCCTCATCGGCGATACTTATCAGACTATTTTTTTTTATCAAGTTGGTATTAATACCCTGCCTAGTCAGGACAGTGTCAGGGCCGTGTCATTATATAAACAGTGTTTATAATTCACCAACCGCACTGAAGATCGAGGACTTACGATAATTATCTTATCAATAAAAATTGTGAGCATTAATATTTTTTTCTTGACCGCCGTTACTCTCTACACTGTCATATTCCTAGCCGGCCCATTCATGCTGTAGACAAGTAGGTATGTCTACTTCTCGACTTTTTAAGAATTATTATGATTAATCTGTTTGTTGGCCTACCCATCTTTCACACAGCGGCGGAACCAAAGAGCATTATAATACTACGGAAAGGCGAAACACTGGATATAAAATGCGGTCTTTGAGGTACGGTGGTTCCGAAAAACTCACGCGGACTGAACCGGGCAAATTGCAGTCATTTCGACTGGATGAACCGAGTTCGTTGTCGGGGAACAAAAATGCACATGGTTTTCGCGGCCTTAAATCCAGACTTTACATTAAAAATATTAAAACCTTATTTCATTCAATAACATAAGGTAAAATTATCTTGGTATTATTTATTAGGTATTATTGGGTATTATTATAAATGCTCTTTGGATAACTAGTTACGTCATGAAATGACAAAAGTCACGTTCACGGAAACCCTCCACGATGTTAAAAGCCGTAAATCTATTAAACAAAAACTGGCGACCCTTCAATATTTCCTCGAGGAAGCGCCCGTACCCAGCGCAATTCATCTACTTCCTGCGGAACCAGCCACCTACGCTGTACAGCCGGCTGCAAAACGGGCTCACCATCGCCACCGAGGAGCGGGAGTGCTGCAACGCCTGCATTGGACTCTACGTCGACGGCGGCTCGCGATACGAAAGCACCCTCGAGAATGGCATCAGCCATTTCTTCGAGCACATCGCATTTAAAGGGACAAATGCGCGGCCGCAGACCGTCCTCCAGGAACAGATGTCGCACTCAGGAGCCAGGTTCAATTGCTTCACCACAAGAGACATGGCTGTGTACTACGCCGAGTGTCTCTCCCCTGAGGTGCCTCTAGTCATGGATTTGTTGGCCGATTGCGTCCTCAACAACAGCTATTTACCAGCGGTGATTGAGCAGCAGAAGAATATCGTGTACAAGGAAATGATGGAGCACGATAATGATATCAATGAAGTTTTATACGACTACCTCCATTCAACAGCGTTTCAAGGCACACCGCTCGCGCAGCCCGTTATGGGTAACAGTTGCAATCTGTACAACTTCACTGATCGCACCATCTCGCTGTACCACAACAAGTTCTTCGACCCGGCGCGTATGGTGCTCGCAGCCGTTGGCGGGATAACACACGACCAAATAGTGTCGCTGGCTAGTACATACTTCACCAAAGTTGATCCCATGAAATGCATCAATGCCGACGTGTACAGATACACAGGATCTGACGTCAGGTACAGAGACGACTCCTTGCCTCTCGCCAACTGTGTCATAGCAGTGGAGGCGCCTTGCTTCTCCGACGAGGACGAGGTCCCCATGCAAATAGCTGCTGAAATAGTCAGCGGGTGGGACAAGTCACAACCTGGTGGATTGGATCACGGGGTGAAGGTGGCTAGGGTTGCATCTACTTCTGACTTCTGTGACGCGTACAAGGCTATCTACATCAAGTATAAGGACACAGGTCTTTGGGGGGTGCAGTTTATGGGTACCACCCTGCAGCTGGATGACATGGTGTTGACCGTGCAGGACGAGTGGATGCACATGTGCAACACCATCAGCGAGGCAGAGGTGATGCGGGCGAAGAGGCAGCTGAAGGCCAAGCTGCTATCCAAGATGGAGAGCTCGGTGGCTACGTGTCACGAGATCGGGCGGTGGTCTCTGTACCACGGCTGCCGGCCGCCGCTACACGAACTCATCACCGCCATAGACCACGTGTACGCGAAGAATATTCGGGAAACATGTACTAAATATCTGTACGACAAGTGTCCCGTGGTGGCCGCCGTCGGTCCCACTGAAGCTATGCCAGACTATAATAGGATCAGGGCCGGCATGTATTGGTTGAGAATATGAATTTATGTTTATGTTAAATAATATAATACATTGCATTTTACTGATGATTTTTTTTAAATATGAGTTAGATTTTGTACAATTATTAACGAGGTTTAGATTATCAAAAAAATGCAGATGTAGACATCGGCAAGCTATTTTTACCGTGTAAATAATCACGGCAAGCCGACTTCTGCAAATTTTGAAGCCTGCAATATTTGAAGCAAACGCCGCATTTGTACTTATACAGGGTCATTTTGACATTGCGTTAATAAATGAAATCACATACTTATCTCGTCGAAACTAACGCTTTCCATTAAGTTATTTTAACCATAGATGTAAAATAAAAAAGTGTAAGTTTCGAACAAAATAAATATTAATAAAAAGTAACTGAGTTTACACGCCCTAATGCCACTACTACTGCTCTAAGATAATTCGTCGCAGCGGCAACATTATACTTTCATTCAGAAATACACTTTCGCACAAACCATATTCGCACTAAACTACGAAATGTTCAAAAAAAATTTAAAACTACTACCGGGATTTTTGGCAATAATATTCGTTATTCATGGATGATTTTTGGCAAGATGTTAGAAGAGGTGAAGACGAATATGTGGTTTCATTTAGTAATGCAATGTAAAAATGACCCTGTAGAACTATTGAGCGATCAATGCAATGCGATTGCTCAAATCACAGCCACTCACCCTTATTCCATTCAATTTGCAGTCAGCTCAACACACATTCTCACGCATATTGCAGAAACTAAATGTTTTTTTTTACGATCAGCTGCCTGATTGACATTAACCCGTCTTGAGCGGACCTAATAGAAAAACTCAAACAATATGAGTCTAAACAAGGGCAATGCCTACTAATTGATACTAGGATCAATATCCTAGTATCCTCTAGTAGTCTATACAAATTTCAAGCTGTTAAGAGCGATATAGACCTAGAACAAGCACATTACTTTATTGCACAGCTAGCAAACTCGTAACATAAACGAGATCGGCAATTCTCAAATTACAATTCGTGCAACTATAGTTGGCAATTGATTGTAAGCAGATCACTAATTTAAAAATAATACACGAATTTCAATAGATCTGTTTATTTTGCAAAACTCTACTGATTACGTTGTAGTACGCAAGATAAATAGTATGGCCTAAAGCATCTTGCTCTCTGTTGACTATTTCAGTTCGAAATCAAAATATAAAAATAAAAGAATTATATACCTTCGTCACGCCATGCCATAACACGATGATTACAAAAATCGCAATGCAGAACATCAGCAATATATATAACCAAAATAATTAGTAATAATTATAACATTCAAAAACATAAAAAATAGTCTCATTATAAAGATCACAGCGAAGATTGAGAAATATAACAAAAATGTAGTAGAAAATGGCACATTCGCAAGGCATTATAATTATTTTAAAGTCCATGCAAATCATTATTTATGATTGCAACAGATTTTATAAGTGTATACACCAACCCCACACTCATATAGACGTGGTTAAATGCTCTAAGAGACGGGGCAATAATTGCTAGCAATAATCGAGTAAAATATGTAGGTATAAATAAAACAAAGTGTGTACAAAATTATAATTTATTATCATATAGAGCTACAATATAAAAATATAAAGATTCCGTCCCGAGAACGCACATCTCGCCTACTGTCTACAATGCAACATATACATATATAAACACATAGTCCTTTCAGACGGCACCAACTTCACAATATTTGCATGATTAAAAAAAGTGAACTGTGGGCTTAGAATGTGACAAAAAAACACGTCACGACTTCGTTTCGTTTTATTGGGGCTGGTTGAGAGACTAACACGTGACTGACGTATTGGTCTCTCGATCAATCAGAAACATCAAAATTAAACGACATCGTTTTACGAGTTACGTCTTTTCGTCACATTCTAAGCCCAGAGCGTGTAAACAAAAACGTTTTTGTGGTACCTACGAGCAAATATTTCACTTTGTAAATGATCATCTATAATTTATTCTACTTGGCAAATGTAGAGTAACTCAAAGTTATAGACAATGTTATGTGGAATCACACCATTAAAGTAATGTTATTAACATGCTTTGGATATAGAATGTCTTTGTTTTCTGGAATCGGTTTTTTTTATGGGATTCTGCCGTAAACACAAATTCAGTTGAGCATTAAGTGTCAATAATGTCATGTGTCTTCAAAAAATTCTGGTAATTTGTTACAAATAATGAAAACACTTTAAAAATCAGAAGTACAATTTTTTTTTCCCACAACACACACACACTCACTCAAGCCCGTTATTCCCGAAGGGGTAGGCAGAGGTGCAACTAGTGTACCCACTTTTCGTCGTGCATATTCCGTCCCATGATGTGATAGGGGACGAGCCTATCGCCATATCGGGCACAAATTCCAGACTTCGGGCTGATACTGAGTAGAAAAACCCAATATCACTTTGCCCGACCCGGGGATCGAACCCGAGACCTCAGCATTGCAGTCGTACCGTAATACAACTGCGCCACCGAGGCAGTTTTTCCCACAAGTTTTATAAAATCCAGTGGGCACATTTTTTTCTACTAAAAATATAAAAAGCTTGTGACTTATTGCTGACTTTTAAATATAAACATACAAAAACAGTGCCATTACAGACATTTTGCAAAAATTGTGACCGTCCGTTTGTGAAAGGACTATAATTCGTCGTTAATTTGCTCAAAAGCCTCAAATCACATTTTGAGAAATCGTTTTCAATACAGAATCAAGATTAATCAACAGTATGAACAGTACTCGATCTGTAAAATGCATTTAAATATATATTTTGAGCAATTCGAAATATTGTACACATCGGTTTTATCGAGGTTAATAAAACAATCGATTAATCGAGTCGTTATATTTCTTTAGTGATGCATTGTTACTCTTTTAATTATCGATAACTTCTTCACTAATGTGAAAAATTTAAATAAATCTTGACATGACTACCTCGATAAAATTGATGTCACACGTATAAAATATTAAATACGTTCTATAGAGAGCAATTTTATCGACATCCTCAACTCTAGTAAAAGTCGATTCGTTGTAATTCCAACATTACGCACAAATATATACATACATCTTTCGTCAAAATATAAAACTGCAGTGACATCTATGGAATGCATAATTTACAAAAACATCAAAATATACAAACTATCGGTACAGACAGACACAAAATACAGATAAACTAAAAAGATAATTTAGACATATCCTAATCTGACGAAACTCGGATTCCATGTTCTAAATTTCGTGTACAAATCTTGCGACCAGACAAATCCAGAAAAAATAAACTGGAATTCAATTCAACATTGAGTAATTTTAATACATTTATCTACAAATCTTTTCGCTGTAAATATTCGTCGACATTTCTAAATAAACTTCATTTTTTATATATGTGTCATAATTCAGGATTTTCACAACCCTAAAATTACATCATAAATTTCATTCCATCACAACTGATATTTCTGTATCACAATGATTTACTTATTGTTATAGCTGAGAGTTGTTTCATAGGACGATGCGTTTGAGTAGACTTTTAAAGAGAAAATTACAAAACTACATAAATATTATGCTGATTCTTTTCCTCAATAAGTAACACACCGAATTTATTATATAACGACTTTTGTTATAATTATCAATATAGACAGAATAATGCAGGCAGAAAAAATATCAACTTTATTAAATTCATAAACTTGTGTCGGTTTTTGGCACATTAGTAGTACTAACATAAACTTTACTTAGAATTGACTTGTGACGTCATGGATCATTGTTTCCCTATTTATCAAATATCGAATCTTGAAACTATTATGTATCTAGGTTTAACGCATCGTCCTACACAATTCGTATATACTAATTTGTTCATAAAACAGCAGCCTTTTTGTACGAGATTCGATCTCACGAGGGACGAATGTATATCACTGCGTTATTTATTTTAACGTGTGCACCGAGCAACTCTGCAAATATCTGCCATCTCGCTCACACGCACACTCCGTAATGGTGACGACGTCAGTGTGAGTCGTGGTTGTTTATTTATAATTATTTATTATTTTATATATGAAGGACTCGTAGTTAAAATTTAAACGGCTAATATTTTGGTTGACGTATTCTGCTTTAGCGGCGATAGCCTATTTGGTAGTGGAACGGACTGCCGAGACGAATGTCCGCAAGTTCAAAACGCAAGGGCACACACCTCTTACTTTTCTAAAAAGTTACGTGTGTATTCTTTGTAAATTATCGCTCGCTTTAACGGTGAAGGAAAACATCGTGAGGAAACCTGCATACCCGAGAAGTTCTCTGAATTTCGAAGGTATGTGAAGTCTGCCAACCCACACTAGGCAAGCGTGATGGACTAAGGCCTTAACCCTCTCAGTTGTAGAGGAATCTGGTGCTCAACAGTGGGCAGTATATAATACAGGGCTGGTATGGTATTTCGCTTTAATTTTTTTTTAGGTGTGCTTGTTTTTGTTTTTTTCTTCTGTGATATTCATTTTCTTTTTATTTTATGCTGGATATGAAGCGAAACTGAACGTAACTCCTTATTTTACATAATTAGAGTTTAAATTATAATCAGACGGTACTGACACTGGCTACAATCTACGAACTGGAACACAACTCTAAACAAACTCAGCGAAAGAGCAACGGTACAAATAGTAGCAAGATTATTGCAGAGTTGCTTGGCGAACACAATATTTTTTCGAGTCTTGTCAAATACTGGCCAATTTTGAACAATTTACTGCCTAAAGTATACATATTATGTTTGTCACGTAACGTAAGTGTATAAATATATTTATAAATATGAGTATATTATATAGTTGCACAATAGAGTACAGGCAGCCATGCTTACATAAAACTGCCGAGTATATAATAAGTATATAAAACCGAGTGTTTATTTATTTAGTCGACGTTTAAGGACATATAATTTCCTTCAATACAAAAATAACTGTCAAAAACGGAAAAAAAACTCTTATTACATACATAGTGAAAGAGCGAAAGTAATCTAAATTTCGCTTGTAATAATTACCAAGTGTTTTAACTCAATTATATTATTTGATCAATTCTTTAATAACTATTTTTAGTTCAATCCATAGTCTAATACTAGTTAAATAAACACCCGGTACAGCTGGTATGTTGGCGGAGTATATTCGATGGCGACAGCGGCGTACTGCATCCAATATTTTTGGATATCTATTTAAATAAGGGGCTTTGAGTTTAATCGTAACACGCAATGTGTGATGTAGATACGATTATATTATAAACGACGCCAAAAACCACGTCTTCTAAGAAAGCCATACAGCGGCCGCAATATAGCGTCAATCGACGTCAAAAAACCTAAGACACGTAAATGAGTCACTCACACTAACACAAAAACACTCGTGTCATAATAAAAAAATGCATAAGACCTAATCAAGTCTTATGCCTGGCTTGGATAATCTAACACTAGAGCCGTTACTGACAAAAAAATATGAGTCACCTGTGATAGCGCGTATCACCGGTGACTCATAATCTAGAAAACTCGCCCCAAAACCTGTGTCGCCATCTATTCGCGCTTGTACCGCAATTATTTTCATTAGTGAAAATATTTTGACACACAATATTATCTCTTACACATAAAACAGACGAGTCTGTACTAATAGCTACAATATATCTGTTGGTTAAGTCTGTAAACACTTAATTATATAATATATAAAAAGTTACAAAGACGGACAGTTCGCAAATACGATTAGTCACCTAATTTTGTATGGCAAAGATTGTATGACCTTATAGGGCAATAGAAAAATACATAATATTTTGCGACATTACATTGCCCTTACGTCGCATTCACTAGGCTGGGCTACGCAACATGTTTAGCGACGCTGCACAGGTTCATGTCTGCGAATCGAGTAACAGCTCGCGATTTGTACAGCGTTTCCAAACATTTTGGGCATCATAAATTGCGAATCAAATGTCGCCTAGTGTACGACGTAGGACTATGACGCCACACAGCCACGTGACCACGTGTGACGTCACTTCAGCAACACCAGACAAATCGGTCGTCACTTAAAACTATGAGATTTAATCTAACGTTGTTATGGAAACAGATCTGTACCTTTTATATAAAAAAAAAACATATTTGAGCACAATTTCTAGTAACTTAAATAGAAAAATTCGTGAATTGTGGAATGTGAGATTCGTGTACACATACTGCGGCGCCCGGAGTCGCATCGACACGTACGTGGAATGTATAGGCAACATCGCACGCTGCTATTTATACAACACATTTTGACAGTAACGACAAATAATTCATAGCCCTTACACGAAAATTCTGTGAATGCTACGTGAAAAAAAATCATATTTGATTTTACGACAGACAGATTGAATATTTTTTTATGATTCGGTTAGATGACAGTAGGATTTATAGATATCAGCGTCGATGTCAAAAATATTCGTACATCCGTAGGCCGCCGCGTGTACTAGTACTTAAGATCACAAGTATCATCGGCAAGCAATTTTTATCAACTATTAAATACTTTCTTGATGTACTTATACAAACACTGAGTGACAGACAACGCACAATTGCACATGAGTTCTCATGTAGCGTAGGTCAGTACTAAGAAATGTTTTTTTGGCATCTCATCCCTTAATGAGTGAATCACAAGCAACGGCTTCATTATAAAACATGCAAATGATTAGAGTCCTAATCTCGAACAATATGTTACCACGTCCAAGACCAAATCCAAGGCAAATATTCCAAGAACCGAACCGTACGGCTGTCAAATATTCTGGTTATATAATTTGTATGATATTTATTTATTGAATTGTTTCCTAAAATCGACAATACGGAACAAATATAATAATCGATTTTTATCGATAAAAATTGCCGCCAACATAGACAAAATGTACAACTAAAGGCACGAACGAAATATTTATTTGGCCACGCGTACTGAGTATTAAGAGATACACAATAATATATTTATAAAAATGTGTCGAGGGCGTCGCGCCCTGCCGTAAAAAGGCGCTGCAAAATCATGGCGAAATATTTATACAAAAATACATTATAAATCGGTAGTCGATTATCACCACTATTATATTTTTGCCATAATTCTGCCCACCCAGGTACTTAATAATGACAAAAAAACTACAAAATTAGCTGCACCTATCATTCACTATATAATGTAATAGCATTGGTATGAAACAAATTTGGTAAAAAAATATCGTATTTTATGTTAAACTCGATAAATGCTACGAAAAAACAAAAATCTACACAGCTACCGAAACTATGGAATGTACCGTTACGTACACATTTATAATCTCCATTTTTTGTATATCATATTTATGTGGATCGTTTTGAAGGAGCCGGCTGAAATATTTTATTACAAACAATAAAAATATACCAAATTTCATGAAGCACGTTCTTACCGCAACACGGTACTATTACAATCGTCTCATCGTGGATTTACGTGTGTACGCATTCAATTACACATATTTTTGTTTTCATTTGTTTTTCAACTTCGTA
The DNA here is from genome assembly GCA_947568825.1 of Sphinx pinastri. NCBI lineage: Eukaryota > Metazoa > Arthropoda > Insecta > Lepidoptera > Sphingidae > Sphinx > Sphinx pinastri. The sequence goes on along the minus strand of OX387614.1, from coordinate 955,176 downwards.
AGTACAAAATAGAAAACAATATATGATTTTTTTTTTTATTTTAGCACCCCAACCGACACCTTCGAAACCGCCCACAACACTTACAAAACTACTTACCATAAATATTTATAAAAAATATTATATCTAATAAAAATCAGGTTGATTATGCACGCTTATACTACTGAAATGTAGAAGATATAAAGTTCTTAATATTTATATATAAAATAAATGTGTTAGTCGCACTACCCCTTATATTAATGGTTAGAAGTACCCAAACCTTCGTAAAATACATCGAATAATGGACGTATTCGTTTATTTTTTTATATTTTTTTTTTGTTCGTAAACGCGACGACGCGTCGCTCGCGGCGAGTGGCGGCGTGGCGACGTCCACAGGTTCACCAAACATAAGAGAGCTAATGACTACAATAAGTTTCGACTTCATTGCGATGGGACGATTCATTTTAAAGCTATTGGCGCTTTAATGCCAGAAATTTTACACATTTACATTTTAATTCTGGCCACATTACTAATACCTTAAAATCAAATGGAATGTACGTTCCGCTCGAGGCGGCTCAATTTCAATAACGGTGAACCCCACGAGCATCTATCTTACACAAAACAGTCCAATCAGATTTTATTGAGGTAAATTTCATCATCTTAACGTATCAAGACAACCCTTGTATAATATTTTAAAAAAATGTATACATCGTTTCTAAAGGACTAAAAAAACTTGTACGTATAATAATTGTTCGGTTTTTTTTTATTTTAATGCTTAATAATGAACTTATATTAACTTACATCTAAGTAAAGCATACGTTTTTTAGATGAATACACAATATCGTATTTTGTACTGTAAGGTCATGTCTATAATGTTACTCTCTGGTCGGGTGACGTCACCGGACGTGATATAAACATAATCGATATGTGAATTATTGTACACTCTCCACAAAATGGCAACATTCGTATGTGTTTCACTTTAAATATAAATCTATCCAATCTAGCTGCCTTAAATTAATTGTACTTGGCAATTGTCATTTTATTATAAATTAAAGAAAATCACGCCGAGTAAGACTTATTCTAAAGACACAGCGCGTGGACTCTTAGAATTATGAAGAACTTTTAAATTACAATAATATTGAAGAGACCGCCACCACAAAGGTATCGCATGCAAATGGAGTATTTTCTGTTATACAATAAACCACGCGCTGTGTCCTTAAATACGTACGTTCAACGGCCTGGCAGAAACATTCTTAATATTGCTTTTTATTATACCTATTCTGTACTTTGATCTCCTGTTGATAAAATATGTCATGCTTGCTTGAAATATGAATTATAAACTGCACAACACAGCTCGCTGTCTCTAATCCTATGACTTCATAATACATTTTAAGGCCTCATTTATACAACTTTACAGCGTTTGACATGTTTTGACACACTCATGCTTGTAAGGCTGGCGTCTGAATGAGGCCACTGTGTTGTTGTAGTCCGGTTACTTTATGAAGAGCTCCGACAGGTGACAATTCAAATATTAATAGACATGGGAAATTATAAACGATCGCAAATTAAACCGATTTTTATGCAGAATCGATAGAATATATGACTATAATTAAATCGATTTGATGTTTTGAAAGTGGGTGATATACGCTCAATATATTGATTTAACCATGTTACATTTATCCATAATTTATTTTATATTCCAAATAACATAATTTAAAATGAACACACTATATTAATATGGTATCTTCATAATCAAAACGATTAATCACCTGCAAGGTGGACGGACGACTTGATAAAGGTAGCAGGAACACGCTGGATGCAGGCCGCTTTTGACAGGTCCGTCTGGAAATCTTTGGGGGAGGCCTATGTTCAGCAGTGGACGTCATGTGGCTGACGATGATGATGATGAATACTATTGTTTTTTTAAGTTGGTTGCCTCATAGAATATAATTTATTGCATATTAATGAATAAAACAGTTTTTGCGAAGAATTGATTGTTTCGCAGCTATCAGCGCTCTTTGTAAAATAACTGAAGTATAAATGCTTCAAATCTATAAATATTACAGTACTATTAAGTTTATTATCTAAAATAGTTCGACGTTTCTGCCAGGGTTAATCAGTCTTTGGAGTTTCATGGAATGCAATTTGTTTAATATTGCATTTCAAATATTTGAACAATATATTTATTGAATTTTTCAATGTTTGATATTTGTAGCCGATGTGTAAGAAAGAAAAAGTATCGAAAATACACCGTTTAGAAAGATATAGAAGCATGACAGATTGACATAATAATGTCACGTCACTAAATTGAAATTTGAAGATTGGAAAAAATAAAAAAAGCAACAGACAAGCAAGACACTGCTGTAAGGCACTTCACTGACATATCAAATATTTAAAATGCAAATACCATCTACCTTTTTTATCTTGTAATTTGTCAACAACTTTGTATCATGTTTGCAAGTCATTGCCAAAATTTGTGACCCTCGATAAGTTCTTACTATATATAAAAATTTATTGTCATTTAATTATATTGATATTGCCGGCTTCATACTAAAATAAGGCATCATTTAGCCAATGTTTAGCATGCATGGTGCATAGCTCGACATCAGCATGCCTGACGTCCAAGCCTATACACGCCATAACATGTCAAAGGAGAATGCCATTGTTTTCTATAAGACCTGGCCAAAACGGACAAAATGAATTATATATTATAGAAAATAATAAAATTTTATACCTCGGGGTTTTGGTTGGCACGCCACTGTAAGGTTTATGTAGTGTTAGGCCATAGACGCATTAAGAGACGCAAGCCAAACATTATTTTCACAACTACGTAGATCAGACTTGACATATATTATCTGCGACTCCTGTTATCCTATCTTGCTAATATTATAAGTGTGAAGGTTTGTGAAGATGTTTGTTCTTAGTATGTTTGTTAAAATTAAACGCACAAACAGCTGAACGGATTTCGATGAAAATTGGCATACGGGTAGACCATGTTCTGGATTAATAGTCCTACATGTCATTTGGTCCCGTGGAAAATAATGGTCATTTTTCATCAATTTTTTTAAATAGATTGCGCTACATTATCAGCGAGTAACATGGGCAACTTATATCTCGAGAAAAAATAAAGCGGGGCTTTTACCCCAGAAAACTCATTCCCACGGGCGATGTCGCGAGAAAATTCTAATATTTTATTAAGTCTGTGGGCTCTACAAATGTTTCGGCTGAATTTTGGTATTCCCCTTTGACGTGCTTGACAAAGACACATACTATATGCTTTACAACAGCAATGCTTAAATGATGCCCATCTTTAATCAGTAATGATTAGAAATGTAATCAAATGGTAACATGGCTATATTCTTATAAAATTTTTAGAAAAATATATTCAGTCTAGAGTATTAAAATAAAGGCGTTTTGCCTCCTGAATAGTAAATAGTTAAAAAATATTTGAAATAAACTAGTTTCGTTTGCAAAAAATAAATAGGGTTGTCAAATTTTGTTATCTGACGCGTTACTTATAGTCTCTATTAGAGAATATCATTGCAAGTATTTATCGTACGTAGGTATTCACGGCGTGTATCGGACGTTTAGATCTAGACGGATCGTGTGTACCTTGTCGTTATGTACAGTTTGTACTGCGTACTGTGAGTTGAGTGTAGTTGTGCCGCTCACACCGCTTCGGCATCGGCTTCAGGCTTCGGCATCGGCTCTGCGTTTGGTGGCTGGTGCTTCACGTCGCCCGTCGCGTTCGCATTCGGCTTCGGGCCCGGCGTCGACGAGCGTGGACAACTGGAATGTTATCGTGATGGTTTTAAAAATTTCTTAGATATGCTTTTAATGTTAGTGAATGCAGTTATAAATGTTGTTTGAGGGAGGAATAAAGGAGTATGAACAATAGCTGGGTATAGCAAAACAGAAAATATCGGTATCTTGTATAGGAGTTCTTAAAGGTGAAAACCGCTTTGTCGTTTCTGCCGCCAAGCAGCAGTGCATGCACTGTTCTGTTCCACTTTTTAGCCGAAATGCGTAGCATTATGAGTTAATCAAATTTCGCAGTGCGAGGCGCGGGCGCAATTCTGAGCTAAGCAGAGTTTTGTAATACCATATTATAGGTGATTTTGCCACTGATTTTAAGTCGTGGTTACCATCAGGAAGAGATTCTCTATCAATATATTGTTGTTTAATGGCAGCGCGTTTTTGCTCAAAAATATAGCGACAAATGAGACATTGATAATTATTATAGTCGAAACACCAATATTACATGTAGAAGCAAGCACGCTGTAAAAATATCTTAATTGCACAAACTTTACAAGCGATCATAAACGTTATCATTGGTATGCACATAACTGACAATTGTACACTTTACTACCATATTATAGTCTTGAGATGACGCTGTTGTCATTTAAGTTTTATGCACTTAACATAAAATTGTATTTCGCTTAACAGCGCCAAGAGGAAATTAAGCACGTTCGCATATCATTTAGTGGAAACTTAACAATGCATAATATTTTTATGTGACATTCAAATGTGCATAAAGGCACCATCGAATGTTGCAATCATCAATTCATGTGGCAAAGGTGTAACTTTTCAATGCTTTTGGTTTTATGAGTGTCTTGAAAAACAGAATTCTTTCTACGTGTTTTTATTATCGGTACGTGTTACATCGGTATTCGCTGTACATAATTATGGAATCGCCTCAAATTAACTCAACCTGTGAATCGAACTTAGGCAAATTGAGTACTTCACAATGAATTTTAACTGACTGACTCGGGATTGTATTTCGACACCCTAATACCACAGAATACTGAATAGTAACGAATACTACGTAGTACGTACTAATACTTATGACGTAGTAGTAGAAATAAGGAATCTCAGCAACGTTTTGTAATAACAAGCCTAGCGATGTATCACATAATCCAACTAAGATCAACATGTGTGAATTCGCTTCAAGCAATCTTTAGTAGTTACATTTTGTTATTCTACCATATAACTGTTCTTAGACATTCGCAGACTATCGCTAGATTTTTGCATTTGAGTAAATTTATTCCATCTTAATCAGCCGGCAAACTGCAAACAATTTTATCAATAGACATTCATCATCATTTATACAGTATTGAGCGATATGAGACTTTTAGGCGTACATATAACTACTATTACACCCTGGGAAGTCATATTGCAGTTGATGCAATGCCAGTCAAGATGTAATTCGACATTTTATGTCTCAGAATCTTAGATCCAAGTTATGGGTCTAGGCATCGTTTATGTGTAAATTACCATTCAGACAGCGATATCCTCGTCACTCCAGTCACTACTAAAATCCGTTTATAGATGATACATTGTAGCATCAAGCCTTTCTCTTTTCAAGGTTCGAAAAGGTGTTATCACATCATTTCGCCAGCTAAGTTAGATTCCATGTAAGTGAACCTATTGCTATTTACACTTATAATTCCAAACCCTGGATTGATATTGGACATAAAAATTAATTATCACTTCTATCCGGGAATCGAACCCGAGACCTCAGCAGCAGTGACTGCCTCGATGGGCATAGTTGATTGACGATGTAGTAATAAATATCAACGTTTTTTTTACAATTATCGCATGAGCAGAATATTCGCTGCAGCTAAGAGAAAATCACAAAGAAAAACAAAGGATAACAATATTATTTAAAAAAAGACGTAACGTTTATTATAATACAATACTACCTTTTGCACGCGATTCCATCCGCTTAAAGTCGTAGTACCCTTACTCAAGATTCCAGACAGCCTATGGCTCACATTGTTAAGCCACGAAAATTGACATTTATGGTGTTAAAAACTAACTACATTATAGTAAAGTAAATTAAACAAATGTAAATGATACAATATAAAGCTTTAAAGGCCTTAAAAACACAATCAATAATACCCTTAAATTGGATGAAACGATTTAAATAATGTCAAAAATGTATTCAATTTCTACATTATTCGTCTAAATAAATTACAAAAATCATTCGCATAAGCTAAATATTTTGATATATAGCTAGTTTGCCTATACAATGGGCTATTGCACAAGCTTGGTGGCAGAAATAGACAAAGCGGTGGCATCCATACATAGCATGGACTGGACATGGTGGCATGGGCTCTGACCCAAGAGCCTTATTTATAAAAAGTTATCATTAAGTATTTGATTATATTTATAGGCATTATATGAAATGGTTATTATTGGTATTGAACTACAATAGCATGGTTGGCTTAAACAGAAAGGTTACTAAAAGCAGTCCAACATTTAACGAAAAAATACTTTGTTAATATTTATTGCAATAAAATATTCAAATCAACATAACAATGAGTGTTTATAAAGCACGTTATCTAGCCCGTAATCTACGTTATCAACGCATGAGTGCAGTTAACATGTTTTGATAAGCATGCCATAATTTATTGCCACATATTTTTTATGGCGCCGCCATTTAATTAAATTACGATTTTATGAATCTATAAAATTTTCCTTATCATGTTTGTATTTAAGCCGACGGCATATCGTAACGATATTTACCTGTCAAAATCCCTGTAATCAACTGCGAGTGTCGAGTCGTTGCGCCATTTTGATCCAACCATATTTTGTACTCTGAGAATCAAATTACAATTACATTAAAAATGTAATAAAACATGAATGTCATATGCCGTTTTATCATTGAACTTCCATCGTGATAAATTGAAGGGGGGTTATAAAGGGGATTGTATTATAAAGGACTAGTTTTTGATTCGCAACCTCTGTGGGAATGTGTCAAAGTATTCACCTGACAACACTTGACAATTGGAGAAAGAGAGAAAACTTTTTTGACGCTTACAAAACTAACTCTGTGGGCTTAGAATGTGACACAAAGACGCAACTCGTAAAACGATGTCGTTTAATTTTGATGCTTGTGATTGATCGAGAGACCAATACGTCAGTCAAGTGTTAGTCTCTCAACCAATCCCAATAAGACGAAACGGAGACGTGACGTGTTTTTTGTCACATTCTAAGCCCACAGGTCTTTATGACACGCCTGGGTTGCACAAAATTTTCACGTGGAACGAGAATACCCGCCTTCGGGAACATTCTGTAACTATCTCACATCTGGAGCATGTAAAGGATACCTTATGAAGTATTGTATGACCAACCGTGTTGTTACCTATTGGAACCCACTTCCAAAAACTGTTATGGCACCTACACTTTACACTTTCAAATATAGACTGGATAAGAATATTAATCAGGATGACAGACACGCATCAGTTGTATAGCTGGTAGTACGCGTAACGAATATATAAATTATGACGCTGTATGTAGCGAATACATACCTTACATACTTACACACTCACGCCTTTTATCCCCGACGGGGTAGGCAGAGGCGCAACTAGTGCATCCACTTATCGCCGCACGCATTCTGTCCCATGATATGATAGGGGCGAGCCTATCGGGCACAAATACCAGACTCCGGGCTAATACTGAGTAGAAAATCCAAATATCATAGCCCGACCCGGGGATCGAACCCGAGACCTCAGCACTGCAGTCGTATCGTAATACAAACCGCCGAGGCAGTCATTTACAAATTTCAACTTATGCCTGGTTATTCTGAAAACTATATCGGGTTTTGCTAATGTGAGTCACCAAGTTCTACTGATGATTCATATCATCATTTCTATATTGTGTAAACAACATATCGAGAGGTTTAGCACTTCGAACTTTGATGATATTATAAGACATCATCGGTCGAAATGTTACCAAAATAGATTGGCATAATAGTAATCAGTAAGCTAATATATTTGACATACACTGTGCTCGAAATCAAGTGATTTATGGCCGATTTCAATAAACACTCCCAATTTTAATTTTCGATCTAAGAATAAACCAAGCAAAAAACTCATTTGTAAGCATGTCAAAAATTCCTTGGTTCTAATTGATCCATTTACGCGACAGATTGAGAAAAGGGATTAGGATTGTTTATTGAAAACGGCGGATAGTCACAAGCTTTAAATTAACATGGAAAATTTATCAACGGTTGAAAACCTAATTGATTTTTTTTTCAATCACTTTGGATGTAGGTTCAATAGATACAGAAAAATTTGCCAATTCTGGATATATAAAGCGAAATCGTTTAAGCCAATTAGCCTTTCGCCCATCGACATAGATTCTTTGTATGTATTTACACTTTATTATGTGTTACATGGAGGATAAAACCACTGACCCGATCTGATCCTGCGTGGTGACCTGCGCGAGATACGCGGCCTGCTTGCGGTGATGGTACATGTGCACGCGCAGGCACGACGGGTTGCGCATGCGCTTCTGACAGATGTCGCACTGCAGCGTGCCCTCGCGTGTGTCGTGCTTGTCGCGGATGTGTACCTTCAGGTTGTACCGGTTTGCGAAGAATCGATGGCAGTTCGGACACTTCACGCCGCCCGTCTTACAGTTCCAGCCTGGCGGGAGAAAGAGATTTTATCCAGACACAGTGTAATCTCCAAAGGGCACGCACCTCTGACTTTTCTAAAAAAGTTGTGTGTGTATTCTTTGTGAATTATCGCTCGCTTTAACGGTGAAGGAAAAAAACATCGTGAGGAAACCTGCACACATACCTGAGAAGATCTCTATAGGAATTTCGAAGGTATGTGAAGTCTGCCAACCCTTAACCCTCTCAGTTGTAGAGGAGGCCCGTGCTCAACAGTGGACAGTATATAATACAGGGATGGTATGTTATGGTACTCTTGTTTGTTCCTCGTGCACCGGCCAGGAAGATGACAAACCTACCACCACCTAACCTCCCTGGATTGACCCGGTACCTTCTGCGAGGTTGAGATTAACAAGAAAACTTGCAGTTTCCTTTCGAAACAGAATTTGATCGTGAACAATCACGGCAGAGACATGTGCAACGTCTGAAGCTTGCAGGGCTTGGGGGCGAATCGCATAGGTATATAATTATTAAAATATTGTCGCTAGTCTACACGCATCTGGAAGTTCTTGAAAACTTGCTAGTTTAAACTTAACTCGATACACCTTTATATAGCGAGCAAGATTCCGCGCAGATGCAAGTAAACTGTCAACTCCGTACCGCTGGGTACCAACGAAAACCCCCACGAAAAGATAAAAAAAAATCGGCCACTGGGAATGAGGCTGTACGAAATGGAGCATCTGCCGCTAACACGTCCAGTCAAACCAAAACATTGTTGCAGACAAAACAATATGCATCTTGCTGAACGTAGGCCTGGTCCAGTGATCGCAAAAACCCTATCTTCAACAGCCTGCATCTATGTACTATCGTTTACAAGTAGTTATGCACAGCTTAGATTTATTATCTATACTATACTATTATATAAAGCTGAAGAGTTTGTTTGTTTGAACGCGCTAATCTCAGGAACTACTGGACCGATTTTGAAAATACTTCCACTAATATGAAGCTACATTACTCCTGAGTGCTATAGGCTACTTTTTATCCCGGAAAACTTTTCGACGCGGGCGTAATCGCGCGCAATGCTAGTATTGTATATATAACAAGTTATGGCTGTTTAACTTGTAGTTAGTTCAAACAGTTACGTTTAGTTTATGGGAGGCAAGTTCACAGGCACTGTTACCGTTGACGTGAAGTGCAGACCGAAATACAAGTATGGCGAATCAACCTATATGTAACGTTGCTAAGAATGTAAACGCACTTTCATAATCAATTCTGTGGTTATAGATTGAATGATTAGCGTTTACGCAGTATAACTACCAATCGAAATCACTGTTGTCTGGTATTGGCTGATGGGTTGTCATTCGTTTAGACGTACGACTGGATGGCACCTGCATAAATAAACGTGCAATTTCACACGCGCCCTCTTCGCAACCGTCTCGCCGTGGCACTAAAAATCAACTGCGTGTAGCCACGCACATCGTTGTTCCCGCTGGGGTGAATGTGCCAACAACGTCGCGAGGAAATATAAAATAAAAACCGCGATAAAATCCTAATGTTCGTGTAAACGTAAGGAATCATTGTGCCAACAATACTAACTGCTTCCAGTGTATTCTGTGCACCTGGGCTCGTGACAACGAGTCGCTGGCGCGGAATGTAAGCCTAGCTTGCATTACGACGTGGTGGAATCTGATTACAGGTTTCCACGGTACGGCGTCCTGACCGCCATCCCTCCATGGTGCGGAGTGCTACCTCCGCCACGTGCTCACCACCACCAACGCAGTCAGGTGTGCTAACCCCGACCACCTCATCACAGTTGTGCTGACCACGTGGCTTACCATCTGCCCAGCAAGTTGCCGACAGAGCTAGCCACGTGCATCAGCGTCGTGCTGTTCGCTTGCAACGAAGTACCCGCAGGCCAATGACTCTTATTTGCATACCACCAGCAAACCGTACCGAGTGTAACGCGGAGGTGATTTTTCTTGTCTCTCCTACTATCTATCTATCGGCGGTCCAACCCGCCGCAATGTGTTCACCACAAAACCAGATACATAGTATTTACATGCAAGGCTAAGGAACTCTACACCTGGAGCGGCAGCCACGATGCCTTTCTAAACTCTTCAACCATAACATTATGTTTGACCAATAGGATATGTCATCCGCATAATTTTTTTGTTTTTTCCAATAACGTTAACACCTAACCATTAACAAGAGATGGTTACGCCTTACCAATCGACACAATTATGCCGGCCTGTTCGAATATATACAAGCTGGTCCCAAAACATACTTACGTGGGCAACTACAACTCATTTTACATCACATCTACGGGCTGATAGGAAAAATCTTGTTCCTCGTGAAGTACTCACCGGACTCTTTGGCTTCAGGTAGTACCAACACGCTGTGGAAGAGGTCGTTATCAAAGTCGATCAGGGGCTCGCTGCGGACAAAACAAATAAATATAAGCGTCATCACACACGGCAGTTATAATGAAAACATGTATAGATAATATTATAGCATGGTATATTTCGATACGTCTTATAGAAATCGTGGGGAAACCACACGCGAAATCTATAATGGATAGTTTTACATCGTATCTTAAGATACAAAACGATATGTACTGTCAGCAGCATAAGTATCTGAACAAAATCAAAACTTCAAATCGCGTATATACGTGTTAAATTAAACATTTTTTTCTTCGTTTGAAGTAAAACAAATCCCTTTTATTTTATTTTTGTGAAGAGAAAAAAGAGATTAGTAAGAACACAAAAGTATGCAGGCAATGTGAAATTTTGAATTTTTTTAGCTTCTTATGCTGCAGCCTGTACTATACATTTATACGTCAATCGAAACGTATACGATCAGAATTAAAGGAAAAATACATTATATCATGTATTTGATACTGATGTTTGATGTTTGATACTTTAAGATAGACTTATACATCCCAGGATGTAATGTGCTTTGATATACATTATAGCAACCGTGCAGGCAATACTAATACTTTCCAAAAAATAGCAATACATTTCATATTTAGCTCAATAATTTGACTTTTACCGGCCATGATGTGTTCAAAATTTTAGCAAATAGGCCCAATACTGTTATATTATATGTGCATTTCTTTCCGACTCAAGTGTATTTTATGCGATCTCTATTGCTTAGTTGATTTACATGACAAGTGACGCAACCAATAAAAATAGTGTTTCTATGGCTACGTAAAACGTAATGATGTTGGCACGGCCAATCGTAATCCAGTACCCCGCTTCCTCAAACCTCAAGTAATTGACAGAATTCATTTGAAGACAAATATTGGACTTTAGTATTCTAGAGCTGTATAGTCGTCGCCCTTATCAGAAGCCATTTGAAATCTGATGTAGTAGCTTAATGCTGATAAAACAATAACAACAACAAATAAAAAAGCAGAAGCAACCAGAACGAAGTAAATAAATAAAACCTATTAACATTCCAATCTTTCAGAAGTATTAAGGAATATTTCCCCTGCACTGTGTACATCTACTCCTTACCTAAACCAACAACACAATATCATATTCAATATAATCAGTCAAATTTACCAAAATTTCCTTTCCAATACCACATTTTTATTATCTTACTAGTTTTTCTCGAGGCTTCACCCGCGTTCAAGTCAGCTGATGATTAATATTTAAAACAGAATTGCCAATATCCTTTCTTAATGTTCAAACTTCCTCAATTAATCAAAAGTCATAAAAATCAGTGCAATGGATATAGCTGTGAAAGCATAATACACAGACAGAGAGCATTTATAGTATTATTATATATGAATGTATGAATCCTGTGAGGATTAGGCAGACGCGCAACTAATGTGACACATTGCATGAAGCCCATGACCGTATCAATCACTCACTTTGCAAAATTGACAAAATTAAAATTGTGGTCAGCAGAAAAATCACAAATACACTTCATATTCATCGCGTAATACAAATACAGGACTTTTCAGTATAGAATGAAAAAAAAACGAATTATGTAGAATGCAGAAATAGACCATATAGTAGGGAATTTTAAGAAGAACAATATAATTATAAACTCTATGTATCAAATCAGATAGGTTACATATTCTAAAATATGTTTGTTGCAACTGTCAATTTTCTCATTACTGTGTTGTAGTACTAAAAATAATTTCATGTAAAAAATCATTATTGAGAATTGAGACCCAGACAAATGTATATCGCATATAAAGTTATTCAATCCGTACTTACTTAATGTGTTATGTAACAAGCATATTGTCAGTAGTTTATGTTTCAGCATAATTTACTAATCACACATACATAACAACTTGTCCTAGTGCAGGAATCGAACCCGCAGTCACTCCACCACCAACCCACCACATCATGAAGGCTGTTAACCATAACCCGATTTTCCATAATACCTTACCCGTCATAAGGAAATTCCGAGTTTTCAGGATGCGTGGGACTGTCGTTGACGGGCCGCGGCTTCTTCTTCACGTAGATGTTTTTGTTCGGTGTGTTTTTCAGTAACCTGCACATTGAATGTGTAAAACATCATCACATAGACAACCTTTTCATGAATAATATCATAACTAGTGTTGGATTAATTAGCATTAGCATTAATTGCTAGCATGCATTGATTGCACACAGTCATGACAGAAATATTCCAAGGCGACAATGCAGGGTACTATTAAAACACTTAAAATTAAAAAATAATTATAAAACAAAAGCAAACAAAAAAAAATCAACCAAAAACATTATTAAAACATAAAATAAAATTAAACATGAAATTAATAAATACAAGTTCTTAGGTATTATAACATAGAATAAATAACAAAATCTTTGCCAATTCACGAGTTGCATGCCAAAACATCTGCTTTGGCATGCAACTCATTAATGGTCCTAATGGCTCGGGTGAAAGCCGATTTAGCCAAGAGATTAGTCCTGGCCGCCGGCACCGCGAGCAGCGGCGGGCGGCGCGCGGCGCCGCCTCCACACGTACCTGTCCGGCACGCTCAGGCACAGACGGCGCAGAACCCCCGGGTTGTGCTCAACACCACGCAGCAGCTTCACCAGGTACGACGCAAGGGTAAACTCGCGCCGCACCCTCAGCTCGTTGTACCCGACCATGCCCAGTACGAACAATGTGCGGTACATCAGCGGGTATAGCGGATATACCCCATAGAGTTTCATGTACAGATGCCTCGCGAACTTGCTCTGCACGCGTTCCAACATGGTCGTGTACTTGTCTTCTTGCGGGGCCCAGACGATCGCGCTGTGCTCTAAATGACTACGAACCAGCGCGTCGTAAAGCACTCTGACGGTGGTGATATTAGTGAAGTGTCGCGTCTGCATCAACACAAACTTGAGATTTCCGTACGCCTTCTTGCATATTTTTGTGATATGATCAAGGAACGTCAATTCAGGCGTGAGATGCACTCCCAAGTCACGGTCCTGCGACACTCTCCGCACGGGCTCCACGCCGATCCGGTACTCGTGGTGCAAAGGTACTCGGGTGCGGGAGAAGCTCATCACCGAACACTTAGCCACATTGAAATGCACTTTGTTTCTAAGACTCCATTTAACTGTGCTATCTATATCCTCCTGTAAGTGATCACAGGAAGATTGGTCTGTAAGTTGGAGAAATAGTTTCGAGGTCGTCTGCAAACAATAAACATGTGGCATGTTCAACGATCTCGGGTAGGTCATTAATCATTATAATAAAGTTGAAGGGCCGAGATTGCTGCCTTGGCTCACGCCGGATTTGGTGTAGTACGGCTCCGTTTCGAACCCGTTGAAGTCGACGTATTGCTGCCGATCCCTCATATAGATGGCAAAAAAATCTATCAGACGCGGCGTGCAGCTGACCGCCGCGAGTTTAGTCAATAATATGTCGTTTTCTACTGCATCAAACGCTTTTCTAAAATTGAAGTAAGCGGCATCGACTTGCACACCAGCATCTACGGACGGCACCACTTGTGCCATGAAATTGAGAAGATTGGTGGCGGTACTGTGACCCTGTCGAAACCCGTGCTGGGCGTCCGACAACAACGGGCGCACCTGCTGCTGCATGCACCGCTGGACAGCGGAGTCAAACACACAGCACGGCCACCGGTCTGTACCCGCTGACGTCAGAACCCGCCTTACCCTTCGGAACCGGAATGACTCGCGTGAGCTTCCACCGCGCCGGAAATACACCCAGGTTTAAGCACGTATTGAATATGTGCTGGAGGGGTTCCGCTAGAACTATACCGCAGTCTTTAATGAGAAACGACGGTATGCCGTCCGGGCCTGCGGAGCGCTTCGGCTTGAGGCGGGCCAGCGCGGCGCGCACCTCGCACAGCTCGAGCCGCGGCAGGTGCACGCGCGCGCCTCCCGCCGCAGCCGCCGCGCTCGCCGCGCCCGCCATGCCCGCGTCCAGTCGCGGTGACTCGCGACTGTATACAGATTCGAAAAAAGATGCGAATTCCCTAGCACCCTCATGCCCTGTTAAAGATTGACCATTCCTCATAATTACATTTCTAGCGGATGTGTTGTTTTTGGACCTAATATATTGCCAGAATGATTTCGGATCATGTTTGAATTGGTTCTGAATGAGGCTAATGTGTTCATGGGCAATCTTAACAGCTTTTTTTAAACGTATTCTGTACCTGGCGAACTCTGTATAATCACAATCAAGGTTCGACTTCTTATACTTTAACTTGTTGTGTACTATATCTTTAAGTTGTTTATGTATTATTAAACATACTAAATAATGCCTTTTTTTTTAAACAATAACGATTAATTTTTTACAAGGCTTTGAAAGGCTACCATACTTTTATAAATGTGCGGGAAAGCTAGGACCTTCACAGATATAGTTCGGACTATCTTCTAAAACCTTAATTCTTAAAAGGATTCTAAAATCAATGGAAGGAGTACATTCCGAGCGTTGTCGTAATTGGTACAAATTCAAAATATTAAATAATTACCTACTTTAAAATATTATTGGTAGCAAAGTTTGTTTTATAAAAAGTTTTCTAGACATTCGATCTTACCCCTCAAAGTTAAATTGCATACATTTTGGTTCCGATTTGATGTCTATGGGGTGTATAGTCCGTTCTTTAACGGTAAATAATTTAACGGGTTAAGATAGGATCTCAGCACACAGGCGTGTTACGAAAAATTTTAATAAACAAACCCCACATTTATTTACTGTATAGTACCACATAGTTCGAAAATCTATTAAAAACAGTAAACACTCATTTCAAATTAAACAAATTCTTGCATGGGGATAGTTCGGATTTTCACAGGAACGACGAATTATAGTTATTCTTCTTGTTGGCACCTAAAACACGTCCTTCTTGTCGGAATCACTCGCGCAAACTGGCAGGACGCGAGCAAGATGGCGCAGCAGGATATGTTGCCAAAAAATAAAAATCATAACATAATAGCAAGTCATTCGATTTATATGATGTTATCCTACCTATCCTACAATCTTACCCCAACGCACCTTATATTCACACTTGGAAGGTCTGAGAATAGGTTGTTATCTATTTTTCATCCCCCTAAGTGATAAGGGTGGCACACCCCAATATTTTTTTTTTTATATTCCGGATATTTTTTTATGATGTGGCATTTATAAATACATACCGCCCTAAATTTTTCTACCTTCTTCCATCATCCCCTATTTTTTACATAGAGGTATTAGTTATTTAATAACTTTTAACCCCGGTCGGTAACTGATCAATTATTCATTTTTCTCTACTAAAATAATCTATAAAAAGAATTTATATGGCAAAACAACGTTTGCCGAGTCAGCTAGTTATAATGTCATATTACCTCTTTTCATTGCATAGCCGCTATGCGACTAATTAGATAGTATCTTTTTTCGACCGTGTTTGTATTTAAATTCGTTTTAATTAATTCTCTTCATTCGTATTTTTCTGAAATTCATTAGCAAAAAGTGATTTCAAAGAGGTGAATTCTGATTCTCAATTTGTTGTCATTAGCCGTAGCGTTTAAACTAGGGGTCGCAAACCGGGATCCCGGATACCGAAAATACCGGGATACCGGACCAAAAAAAGGACTTATAAATACCGGTATTGATTTTACAACAACCGGGATTTTCGGTATTTTCGAAATTTGTTAAATTAAATTATGAATGCATATATTCATACATAATATTGCCTCTGAATGCGTTAGACAGACTAAGGATTGCTACTTTGTACGATTTTGGCAGACTTCTTTGTTTTCATCTATATTTATGAATCTCCTCATGTATTCTTGCCACTTTACGGTACTATCCATACTCGCCCTATATAAGTACTAGATTCGTCAGCCTTCCATCATCCATTCTCTCCAAATTACCAACCCACGACAACACACTTGTTTTTTATTTTAGTCATTACATCCCCTATGAGTGCATACAGACACTACAGTACCTATTCCGCACTCCATCACCCACACATGCCTCTTAACGTTCGTATTTGCAGTGCTGTAACTTTCATGCTTCTTCTCCCACATTCAAGAATCGACAATAAATCTATCTGTCACTAGTACATTTTTGGGCACCTTCCGACTGTCCATAAAGGTGTGTAATGCCCCATTAACCTGCAATCACTTGGCAATCAATGTCACTTTCATATTATACCATAAATCTTACTTCCTGTAACCTAACATGACATGGCACTCTGTCATACTTTGGTCCATTGTCCCAAAGGACCGAGCCAAATAGGAAGAAAAATACTTTGGTCCCTTTTAAACACCTTCATTTTGGTTTATTTTCTCGTCCTTTGTCCCAAAATAACAATACATTATCCAGAATCCAGTCTTCGATTCAGGTTTCCGGTCATCTTAAAAATGAGCTAAGCTGACCACAGTTCACGCCTTGTCATCCTATCATAACCTTTTCTAAATGCTTCACCACACAGGGAACGGAGCTGGACGTAGCATTCACGTCGCGTTGTCTTGCCGTGCCAATTACTATGACCATGTATGAGAGACGCCACATAGTAACTGCCATGCTTAGCTGGGCGTGATGGTTCCTGCCAATACGCGTGCGGCAGGTTTGAACACGCTAAGCTGTGCACATCGCTTCCTTCCGCGAGATAACGCACTCACAGAGATTGGATTGTGGGTTGGGGGCATTTGGAGAATTCCACCACGGTATCCCCTGCCTCGTGAGGAAACCTACATACCTGAGAAGTTCTCTGAATTTCGAAGGTATGTGAAGTCCGCCAACCCGCACTAGGCCTAAAACCCTCTCAGTAGTAGAGGAGGCCCGTGCTCAGCAGTGGGCAGTATATAATACAGGGCTGATTGCATTACATCCCCTGCCTATCGTAAAAGGCGACTAATATAGGCTACCGGGGGTCACAGGCGGGCGGCAAGGGTCTGTCCGTCTTTAGTTTTGTGTTTTTTAGCACATTGTTGTGATCCCTGTGATGGGCGGCAGCGTGGCAGCCGCACTAGGCGGCACCGCGCAGGGGCGGTTGCGGATGACAACCTAGACACTTCCATCAGAGGAAGCTCGCAGCCTTCCCTAATGCGCCGAAGATGGCCACCACAGAGATTTGATTGGTATGCCGTGAGTTGTACATAGGTTAGGGACTCGGTCTGGCGGTCGCCCGATGGTTCCACATCTCCGGGCGGCTCAACGTCGGGCCTTAAGGCCCGGTGAAACCAACATAGCCGCTCAGTCGCCCTCCTTGAAGGCTGGGCGGTAGTAATAAGTAGACTTTCTTTGCGGAAACAAAAAAAAATTAAGGATGCTATCGCTCGGCATGACTTCCAGCGGCCGACCATGGCAAACACCACGGCCGGCAGCATTTGTTCTGAGAGCGCTGAGTTATAGATCCCATGCTGGGCACTCCTCGAAAGTGTGTTGGACCTCGCGACCATTACCACAATGATAGCATACGGCGGACTCTTCCTTTCTGACCCACCACAGGAACGAGCCGCCGTGGCCCGTCAGCATCTGTGTCAGACGGAATGTCGGTGTACCGTGGCCCCCGTCAAGCCAGCTTAAGAAGGCAGATTGCAACTCGCACTGACGCGACAGTCCTTAAGTCTGCACACTTGCTCTCCAGCCTGGTATGCCACTCCTCCACGCAGGTACTGGAGATGGAGACCAATTGGGCTGTAACCTCCCTCGGGGCCAGTCTCCGCCCGAGAGGGGATACTTCTTCACGCCAGAAGAATACTAACGAGAGATGTTTGGCATCCAATTCTCATGGCAGAGTACCGGCAAAGACACAGACCGCCTCGTGGGAGACTGTGCGATAATCACTGATGAGTCGCTGCGCTACCAAACGCTGTGTCTTACGCAGAAGAGCGTCGCATCGAGCAGTTAGGGATTCGGCCTAGACGGGACATTCGTATAAGGCCATGGACTGCACAACTTCAGCGTATAAACCTCGGCAAGGGTTACCGGGAACCAGTCTAACCATGCGTTCTTTCCTGAATACGTTTTAAACAAGCTTGTCGCTATTTAATTAGTAATTTAAATGTATATTAGCTACATTTTCTTCAAATCCCGGAAATACCGAAAATACCGGTATACCGGGATTCATCTGAGGTCAGTACCGAAAATACCGGTATTGAAAACTTGGTCCGGTATTGCGACCCCTAGTTTAAACAACATTTTTTGTCAATGTCCAGTACCTATGTTTGTCATTGTGCGCACATCGACAATCCTTTCGATAGTATTATAAATGCTCTTTGATTAATGCATTCGATAATTTTCGTATACAGAGAAAAGTATTCTAGACTGTGTCTGATTATGGTAATTTATAATGCCGCGATTTAGAAGAACAAGAAGATCAAGTCTTTTCCATAAGGTACATGGCGGAGAAACATATTGACTGGCCTATTTCCATCTATGAAAGATGATTTAAGCAGAATCCGTATTCGAGATCCGGCACTTACGAGAATGACTATCAAGGCCAATGCGGGAGCGACAGCAGCGACCGCAAAACCGACAGATGAATTGGGTTCCTGGTGATGTTAGAGAACGTGCAGCGCGTCGATGGTGTTGATGACGCTTTTGGGAAAGCAAATCAAACCAGGCGTTGTCATGTGCCAAATGAAAAAAGTCTTTTGTGCCTTCATAAACTTGGAAAAGGCTTATGACCGTGTGCCGAGGAATAAGCTGGGGTTAACATTGTCATTAACGTATGGGACTGAGAGCCGCTTGATGAGATCATTGAAGTCTCTGTAATGATAACTCCAAAGCCTGTATCAGGATAAAGGGAGCAGAATAGGGATTCGCAATACTGTGTTGTTGCCGACGCTTATGTATGGAAGTGAATGCTGGTTTGGCAGAAGAATCACGAAAGTCGAGTAAATGCGGTGGCAATGCGCTCCTTACCGAGTATATTATGTGGAGTAACTTTTTCTTATTGCATGGGGATAGTATGATAAGAGAACGTTATTAATTACAGGATGATGTGGTAATTAAAATTAAAATAAGTATACTGAGATAATTTGGGCACGTAGAGAGGATGGTTGAAAGACGAGTTACGAAAGGTATTTATAGAGCGAATATGGATGGTAGGAATAGAGGGGATGCCCATTATCGGCCAAATGTATGGTGAGAACTATCAATGTGGAAGAGGTGAAGGAGTTATGTCATTATCGTGGCTTGTCGCGCTCAGTAGTCTCTACTCTCTGTCTCTGTGTATGAATATATGACTATTTCATTTTGATTTTTATACATTTATTGACCTTAATTCATTTATTTTTTTAAAATCCTAATATGTTAACACAGCATTCATTGATTCTGAAGCTGTACGAAGTTCGACGGGCCAGCTAGTCATTTTAATAAAAATAACGACATGAACGTGGCGTGATCCTCACCGGTGAGGACGATAGAGGCCCTAACCTAGCTAAACTACCAGCCTTTAACGAGCTACCTAAGTGATGATTACCCGAAGAAGGAAGGCAGAAAGAAACTCCGTGCTTACTTTTTCGACATCATTTGTCCATTGAATCTTTTGTGTATATTTATTTCCAAGTCTATAGCATACAAAGTCATATTATTTATATAAGGTAATCCACACACATGACCGTTAAAGTGGGATAATCCAATTGAACGGATTTAACAAACACTAAACACTTCACATAGTCATAATAATAATAATAAGAGAACACAAATAAACTAGTGGTAGGTCTCGCATATGTAATTCCGTCTGGGTGGGTACCACCGCAATGTCTATTTCTACCGCCAAGCAGCAGTGTGCATGCACTGTTGTGTTTCGGTTTGAAGGACATTGTAGCCAGTATAACTACTGGACGTAATGAGACTTAACATCTTATGTTTTAGGATGACGAGCGCAATGGAATGCCACACAGTACTTTGTAAAAAATTATCATTAAACGGTGTACAGCGTGCATACGCCTAAGTTTATAAACATAATTTTTGTTGCTTTATTTTTAAAATTTCGTAGTTTTCGATCAATATATTTAAACTATGCCTAGTTTAAATAATACTTACAATGATCGGTCGTTCGTCATTGACAAAGTGATATTCATGGAGGACAAATATAAGATGGAGATAGCATAGCACCAATTTACTAAGAAAACCAGTGTCGCCAAACTCACACATTCACATATACACATACTATCATCTCTTCATTATGATAGGCCAAAATGAGCAATCGCGATAAAACGTATAACACAAAATCATTTGCATTAAATTAAACGTTCTTCCCATTGCATAAAATTCATTTTATAAATATCAACACGAGTTCATACGACATTTATTCTTTTGTGTGAAATTTTGATTTTAGTTCGATGTAATACCGCTACTCAACGCTTGGTGGTGTTTCATCATAAGAACTGTTATGGTCTTTGAAATAAGAGATGTTATTGAATGACACACAGTGCGCTACGCATGTCGGTAATAGTGTTGCACCCATACTTCTTGTACACGTAGGCACCGACTTCAAAATTCGTAACCAGTATATAAGTAATGTTATCGTTTACATATTTATTCGTGTATTTATCTAGCTTAGCTAGCAATTGACATTAGTCACGGAATAAAGGTAATGTTAAATTACTTTCTGGTTTTTTGTTTTTTAATATTATGTTTAAAAAGGCAACAAATAGTTAAGGGAGGCGGGAAGGGTGAACGGGGCCCACGGTGTTGCTTTGTGGCGGCTCGCTGCGGACTACGCGATGATGTGACAACTCACCATGCGCGCCGATCAAGCGTCCTACGCCACGACCTTCACACACCCCCTAACAAAAGTTTTAACTCTGAGGGAATGGGGGTTGCGTGTCGCTTACAAAAAGTATCCAAGTAAAAATTGAGAAATTTTGGTTACGACGGCCTTTAAAAGGCTTCATTTGTATTGTGTTGCTGTTATTGTTCTTTTTTGTCGAGCCACAGTAATCTTTACCATAGTATTATTTTTCATGAGTCAATCTCGGGCCATAGCTACACAGCGTCGCAGCTTACTTTGATCTTGGTAATATTTTCTCTAGGATATGAAAATGCATGCTCTATCTCAGTTTTTTTTTATTTCAACTGAAGACCATGACAAGCATGGAGCACGCCTCATGGTAAGGTATACGGCCGACCATAAACAGCCACACCATACAGAACTTATAATTACAAAGTACTCTATGGCACTCCACTGCACTCGTCACCCTGAGACACGAGACATTACAAGTTAATCCCATAATGACCAGTAATTACTTTGGCCACAATGTCCTTCAAACCGGAAACACAACTTACCAATAACAGCGCTTGTATACTGCTTGGGAGCAGAAATATACAGTGTGATGGTAAGTACCCAAGACGCATACATAAAACCAACCCACCAATATTGACTTATTTAAACACGGCAAGGTGACATCACTGTACCTGATATCGCATGAACTGAAACCCAAGGAAAACGAACCAGCAAAAGATGAAAGAATTCCTTGGTGGTTAACACAATTATGCCGTGAATCGATTCCTTGCACACCGCTTTAATGGCCTAATTTTGTATGAAATAGGGATTACAAGTTCAAGATTGACCTTTTAAGCGGACTCCTGGCCGCCTCCTCCTTGCCACCGCTGTCTGATGTGTCTGCCAGCGTCTCCGTGGCGATGGTGTCTACCCCACCTGGCACCCACTCTCCCTGGCTGTCCGTCGACGGCTCTGGCTTCGGTGTCGGCTGCTCCTCAATGGGCGGTGGGGATTCGCTCTTCTGGAATATAGGTTTGGTGGGGGTGTTAAAACTGGAGAGCGAACCCTAGCTGGAGAGCGAAATTATGGTTGTGGGAAGTGTACCAAAACCATGATACAAAAATATCATAAATTTTATATCGTTATGATATAAAATTTAGTTTTATTATCTTCTTAAATATGGCCACCCTTAGTCACTCTTCAATGAGGGAGAGTGCACTTTATTTTGAAGGATACAAGATTGCAGTATGGGTTCAGCATAGTTTTAACGACAATGCGCCTGCCTGTTGTCAATCTGCTTTTTAAGATCTAAACATGGGGAATTCATTATCTAAAAACTCACAAAAAGTCATGCACAACTTACGAATTTATTCCAGAATAGGTCATGGTTTTATTACACAATAATATGGATTTAGCCTTCAAAATCCGACAACGGTTATGCCTCTGAATATGTCTCATAACAGGTTGATGAAGTATATTAATATTTGATAGTCAACATGTGCAAGATAAAAACCGAATAGACAATAATCGCTCTTCCTACCATTCTCGGTACTTTCCTCTAACTGGTATTGAAGGAACACGTCAGCAGTCACTCACCATCAGCACACCATGCTTATTACTACACGTTAAACATATTTATTGCCTTAAAATGGTGGAACTATGGAATACACATAATTTATTTATTTATTTTATTTTATTTTATTTTATTGTACATTAAAATAGTGGTACAAATTCGAAATAGTCACTGACTCCCAAACTAGCGTAGCTGTATATCAGGAGTAATATTTATCTAGACATTACTGCTAGGCTGCTTCCACAGGATTAGTGCCTTTGGTGTTGAGTGACCGCTTGCTGTTGTGTTCGACATTGACATTTTCAGGAGCCAATAACCCTCTCCTCTTCCCAAGCTTCTTTCTTTTCTAAGGTTGGCATGCATAGAGCATGTACTTCTAGTTTTGCAGGCGTCCATGGACTGTGGATATCACTTAATATAGGATGACACATATTCTCGTTTGATTGAGTAAAACACAATCTTTAACCAAACCCCTGATCCTCTCCTTGCCCTCCTCTAAGTTCGTAAATAGCAGTTACTGACTTGCATGACACATATAAAACTTTTATGCCATAACTAAAAACGTTTAACAGGTGTCACCCCAATGTGATAATGATATATTATAAACTAATTTACGTAACTCAGGAAACCCTTGTATGAAATAAACCATGCACCCACCTCCCTCCCTCCGGTGAGTCCTTTGACCTGCAGCAGCTCGGCGGTGTGCAGAAACCCGGAGAGCTCCTGCTGGCGCACGTGCACCTCGCCGCGGTACATGAACTGCAGCAGTTGCCGCAGCTCCTGGTGCGCCACGTCCTTCAGTATCACTATTGGATGCTCGCATGGGTTCATCTGTATATACGAGTTGTATTAGACTAATTATAGAGCTAGTGCTGCATTGAGATCGGTCTACAAGGTGGAGATATAACCTGATAGTGTGCAAAAAAATTTTGGATATTGCCAACAGCATAGACTCGTATATAAATAGTTTTTGCTTATGTCTTACCTGAAAATAAAAAAGTACTTTTCATAATAATAATCCTGATTCCTCGATATAGTGTTTTTTTTTTATATTGCATTGAATGACGAGACGAGCATGCCGTTCGCCTGATGGTAAGCGATACGACCACCCATAAACAGTAGCAACACCATCCAGCACCTTGACTTACAAAGTACTGTGTGGCATTCCACTGCGCTCGTCATCCTGAGACATAAGATGTTAAGTCTCATTATGTCCAGTTGTTATACTGGCTACAATGTCCTTCAAACCGAAACACAACAGTGCATGCACACTGTTGCTTGGCGGTAGAAATAGACATTGCGGTGGTACCCACCCAGACGGCCTCTTACATAATGAGAGACCTACCACCAGTAGCAATATGTCAATATTCGTCTAAATACAAAACTACTACCTGTGTATGCATAGCTGACAAATATGTATATTGTAATTTCACACACTCACATTCAGATTACGAATAGGAAGTAGGATTCGCTGAAGTAGCCTGAGTTCATAAATTCTACATAATAAATGAAAAAATATTATGACCCTTATAGCACAAATAAATAATTCAACCCAATACAGAACAAATCATTGTTATCCTATTTAATTTTAATATTCCCTACTATTTAATTTATCAATGTGCATATACTTTCTCATAAAATATAGTTGTAACTAATAATCCCTTCCTAGCCGATTTCGGCCACGGCGGCCAATCTCAGCGGAGATCAGCCAGGTGCGCAGGAGATATTATAGTGCACAAGTGTGTGCGCAATACACAAGTGCACTCACTGTTCCTTCACTCTCATAGTCCGGTGAGACGGCAATCCGACATGACCGGAGAGAGATCAGGCGCAGGACCAACGGCTTTACGTGCTTTATAGTATGCGCGACGCAATATTCACCCTGCAAACGATCAATAACGTATGACAAACTGTCACAAAAATTGTATTTTGTAAAAAATTTAGTCTTCTTAGTTAGTCGAAAAAAATAAAAACAATACTTATAATAAATATAAAAAAACATGATTTTGTAAGAAAAAATCTAAAATGTCTGTCAGAAACAAAAATCATAATTTTTATCCGCCCTACTTCAAATACGGGTAAGTACAATCAAATTTAATTTGAATCGCGTGTTCAATACATACAAGTGATATATCACTACACCCTCAAGCCCTCCTCCCTCCCCTTGCGATATTTCATGTTTTTTGTCCCCCTCCCCTTCCGAGCCTCACGTGATTAATGGACGACCCCTATGGATGTAGCTTGAAGTCCTGGAAAAGACTCAGTTTTAGGCTACTTCTTTTCTCGAAAAATATTTAGCGGGACTTATACCCTGGAAAATCTCAAAAATGCGGGCAAATGCAATTTGTATCATAAAGTATCGAAATTCCAAATATCTTTGTAACTTCTACAAGTATCGCATGAAATCTTCACAGCATAATAAAAGAATGCAGATTTTATCACTCAGCCAAAAATTTTATTCACTATAGACAGAGTGGAGAATTCTTGTCAAAGTCTTGAACTGTTTGAAAACACAAAAACATGAACTCATGATATGTAATTAAAATATTTACTTATTCCAGTTTACGCAATGTTGTGCAAGTATTTTTGTGATCGTCTCTGATGGGCATTATTGGCAGTATAATAACTAAGCATTAGGATATCTCATGATTCAACAAAAGTCATATATTCTGTTATAAAATCTTCAAAACGCCAAAATAAAAATTCCGTAACACTAAATATCACTTCTATTAGAAGGAACCTGTAAAATAATGAAAATCTTGCCTTTATTATAACATCATATTGCATGCACAACTTCATTTATTTACGTATTCAAATATAATGAGATATCTATTGGTATGTTATTTAAATTCAGTATTTGAAAGTGAAAGATATTGTAATGCACTACCAATTAAATGTTATCAGCACTAAGATATATTTCTTACTGATATGCCTGTCTTATTTAACTACTATGTACTGTAGGCGACAATTTTATTGGAATGACACACATATAAATAGTAACTGGCAAATTAGGTGCATTGGTCTAATTTTGAGTAACTTAAT
This sequence comes from Sphinx pinastri, assembly GCA_947568825.1. Classification (NCBI taxonomy): domain Eukaryota; kingdom Metazoa; phylum Arthropoda; class Insecta; order Lepidoptera; family Sphingidae; genus Sphinx; species Sphinx pinastri. Next base: position 929,055 of record OX387614.1, on the reverse strand, counting down.
TTCTAGTAAGCGGCGATAGCCTAGTTGGGAGTGGAACGGACTGCCGAGACGAATGTCCGCAAGTTCAAAACCCAAGGGCACGCACCTCTGACTTTTCTAAATAGTTATGTGCGTATTTTTTGTAAATTATCGCTTGCTTTAACGGTGAAGGAAAACATCGTGAGGAAACCTGCATATCTGAGAAGTTCTCTATGGGAATTCCGAAGGTATGTGAAGTCTGCCAACCCGCACTAGGCCAGCGTGGTGGACTAAGGCCTAAACTCTCTCAGTTGTAGAGGACGCCCGTGCTCAGCAGTGGGCAGTATATAATACAGGGCTGGTATGAAATTACCATACCATACCATAGTATGGTATGGTAATTTCTAGTTGTTGTTTATATTTCTATCTGCATGCAAGCCTATTCGCAAAATGATGTGCTTGTGTGCAGTTTTCTGAGGTAAAAAGTAGCCTGAAATCTAAGACTACTCCTACGTTTGTCCATTTTACACAAATCTGTTTAATGGTTACATACTTATATTATCTACTAATTACTTCTAACACGATAATATGTAAAGATATCATCACATACTTTTTATCTTACTAGGATAGATAGGATATTAAGGCACAAATGAACACATACTATGTGCCTCTGAAAAATATAGACAATATCGTTTCCTTTATTTGATGTTATGAAAGCAGGCCATAAACTTATTCTATGCTGAAGACTGTCATAGTGTAAGAAGAGCCATCACCATCCTAACAGCCTTTCTACAAGATAGCAAGGGTTGCATGATACAAATGCAATAACATAATTTTTGGGTTATAAGCTTTAGTGTCTTGCCTACTTTGACACAGATAATTATGTTTCACTTTGCAGATTTCATTGCATATTAGGGATATGCAATGATTTTTTTTTAAATATATGGAGCATACCTTTAGATCCTATAAAATTCTTCCTCAAAATGTGTGGTAAAACGTAAATAAGGTCTATATATACTTTTTATTCATAGAATACTTTTTATCCTTACTAATATTATAAATGCGAAAGTAACTCTGTCTGTCTGTCTGTCGCGCTTTCACGCCAAAACTACTGAACCGATTTAAATGAAATTTTAAACACAGATAGTCTAAAGCCTGAGAAAGAACAGGCTACTTTTTATCCTGGGAAATATAAAGCAGGACTTTTATCCCGGAAAAACATCTTCACGCGGGCGGAGCCGCGAGCAAAAGCTATATTTAATTCTTTTATTTTAATGACTGCCTCGGTGGCACAGTTGTATTACGCTATGACTGCAATGCCGAGGTCTCGGGTTCGATCCTCGAGTCGACCAAAGTGATACTGGATTTTCCTATTCATTATTAGCAATTGCATATAGCATTGCCTGATATGGCGATAGGCTCGCCCCCTTCATCGTGGGACGGAAAACGCACAGCGAAAAGTGGTGCATTAGTGGAGCCTCTGCCTCCCCCTTCGGAGATAAAAGGCGTAAGTGTGTATGTGTATTGTGTGTGTTTATTACAATAATTAGAGGAAGAATTACAAGTATTCACAACAAACACAGTATGAATCTGGCAATGAGACACACTTATTGTATTGAACCAGACTTACCCTCTCTACCATATAATGTAGAGGCGAAAGAAAACTTATTAATGGTTAAGTACTTATAGAGATGAGAAGACAATAAATAATTATATCTTACAGCAATCTATCTTAGATCCGAAGACCAAAAAAACCAGCACTCTCTTATCTCCCATACTTCTCTCAAGATTGGCAGCGCATATGATTTAGGTTTTAATCGGTGATTGCCAATCTATTTGAAAAAATCTTCGAAACGAAACAGCATATAATAGGTTGGGGAAAAAGTATCATCACATATCTTTATATGTATAATTCTTCCGTGCGTGTGTATGTCACTGAACTCCTCCTAAACGGCTGGACTGATTTTGATTTATACAGTACTAGCGGACCCGACAGACGTTGTCCTGCCCTATAAAAGAAATAAAATCCTAGAACCCGAGTACACCGCCACCTACTATTCAATTATTAATCTAAACCATTCTGTAATCCACCTGAAGACTAGGGTTGCCAACCGTACTATAATATATAGTATTGTACTGTATTTCGGGACTCCGTACTATATACCGTTGAAGAAATATATAGTACACGAAAATACTATATTTCAGTACAATAGATCATTGTTAATATTTTGCAACACTAAAACGAATAAAATAAAATTAACTTGTCTAATCTCGTTTCTTTGACTTAACTAGAAGACGTTTCGACAAATAAAACAAAAAAAAAACAAGTAAATCTTTAATAAAAATGAGCTTTTGAATTATATTAATTTAAAAAAATTACTGCGATAAAGCTTATGCGAGTTTTATTGAAGACAAAAAATTGTTAAAGAATGCAAGAAGTGCAAAAAAATATAAATTTTATAAAAAATATAACAGTCTATTTTTTATTCTTCCTATAAAATACTATATTTTTTTAAGCATACTATATTTTTACAGCTTTTTTTAAAAAAGTACTATATTCAGACTAACAAATGTTGGCAACCCTACTGAAGACAAAAAAAATGTTGTCCTGCCCTAAAAAGGAAATAAAATCCTGGAATCCGAGTACAGCGCCACCTACCGAATCCAAATGTTAATCTAAACCATTCTCGAATCCACCTGAACACACACAAAAAATCATTAAAATCGGTCCAGCCATTTAGGAGTTCAGTGACGTACACATGCAAAGAAGAATTATATATACAACCTCTTTGACGATATTTGCAGCACGCATTATTTCAACGTTATGTCAAACGCCATAAGGTTGAAATAAACGCCATTGTTTAAAAAAGTTTATATTGTCTAAAGTGCAAATTTTTTTCTTTCATAAGATCCTTCTCCGGACAATAACAAACTCATAAAAAAAAACCAAATCGGTCAAGACGTTCACGCGTGATGCCGTGACTGAGGGATAGCTGACCCTGCAAACATTGTTTAGCTATCAGTTACCTACCAAGGTTAAAAAAATAGGGGTTGATCGGAGAGGGTTGAAAATTTTAGGTTGTATGTATTTTTTAATGACTTATCATAATAAAATAAAAACAAAAATTGTTATCTAAAAAATAAAAAAATAACTTAGGGGTGGACTACCCTTAACATTTAGGTGGATGAAAAATAGATGCCCGATTCTCAGACCTACCCGATATGCACACAAAATTTCATGAGAATCGGTCGAGCCGTACCGGAGGAGTTTAACTACAAACACCGCAACACGAGAATTTTATATATTAGATTTTATTACTCAACCATGGCAGAGCAAGAAAGGGTCTACCTACAAATAATTCCCATTTATAAAATACTATGCAACCCTGTGGTTTAAGACTGCAATTTCAATTATTGCTTCCACTGAACAAACAATTTGATTACAGGATTTTGGGTAAAGTGTACTTAAGACTAATCTTGAAATCATAAGCATAATAGTTTTAACGATATTTTATGAGAAAGTATATGCACATTGATAAAGCAATTATTTTAGATTGTTTAAAATGATCTTGGACATATAATTTCAGAAACATAATAATATTATTATTATTCTTGTAAACATAATATTAGAAAAATTAATGGTACTTAAAAAAGGATAATTATCCCTAATGAGGTTTTCCATTAAATCAATTTGTACTGAGTATTCTAAAAGTCATAGAAAATATTAAAATACCTTAATGATGGGGCATTGCTAGTTGAAAGCAATAAAAATATAGTATATACTATAAAGTGTTATAGTATAGTGAAAATGAATGTATCAATTATATAATATAATGAATTGGTGATCAGATTAATTTCACAGTGCTATTGTAGGTATTGTCATGTTTGTTCCATTTGTACCGTCTCAAGATAGCACAATGTACATTATTTACATGAAATGATGTTTACCTCCATTTGTATTCCACACAACACAATTATTTGTAATAGACATGTTATGTCACAGATAACTAATTCACAAATAGGTATGTACTATATGTGTGTTGTACATGTTGGGAAAACCCATGCAGGCATTAACATACTTGTGTGTGAGCACAAACTTGAAATCTGAACAGTGGTCGTGGTGGTGGCGCAGTTTCCTGGTGGTGGTGCACCGAGCTCGGGCTGCTGTCGAATTCAAACAATGAATCTTAATATGAGTCATACCTTGAACAGCTCCTTGAAGTAGGGGCTGCACACCGAGAGGATCAGCTTGTGCGCGTGCACATACTGGCCGCCCGCCGCCAGTGTCACGTCCACCAGATCCTCGCCCTCTAGCAGCGCGTGAAAAGACTGCGATAGGTTCGAGTGGAAATCGTTCCAGCGAAGCGAAAACTGCTCCGGCATCGCCATCCTGCCTCACAATACGCGAAACCACCACGAAAATACGCCAACACCCGCCAATCCGCTACCCGTAACACTTTCAGAGCCTACTACGCGTCCCTACAATGATACATCACTGAAATCTCAACACACAATTGCCTACGTATACGTACTATTTACTTTATATTTGTATCATTGTGCGAAAATATGCGTCCCCAGCACGCCACCAGCCCTTTATTACTATTTACGCGTACAACACGATACGTAATTGCATGGCATTACAATGTAAAAATAACAAAATGTCGTTTACGTTTGCGTTTGCTACACAATATTCACAATGCACCGTTCATTGTTCGACAAACAACGTAATGTCAGTCTATGAAAAAAAAATAAGCTTACGCAAATAAAAATATTTTGTGTTAGCAAACAATAATTAATGTTGATATTTATATATTTACTATTTATTAGTATTTTTTTAAAACGAAGATTGAATTTTTTGTTCGATTTTTTTTCATTTTTGTCGTCGTATCCATAGACAAAAAGCAATGGGAGTAGTTGGACATGTCCTGTTTTTGTATCGGTTTGTTTAGTATTTCACCAAGTGCTAGGCCTAAAATCTAACCAGGCTCAAACTTTATGCATATTAAAGGGGCAAAAATATGAATCTTGGATCCATTAAAAACATATTTTTAGACCCCTCCATTTATAACTAACTTTCCAGAAACGTTCATTTTAAGTGTAGTTTTTAAGCAAAAGAAAATTAGATAAATCTCAAAATTGGAGCACTTCAAAATTATACGATTTATTGCAAAGGCCTAGGTTTTGGAAGTACTATCCAAATATATTTATAAAGTATCTCGGTTAGAATTTTAAGCCCGTTTTTGGACATGTCCTTTCCTCAAATATTTCTTTTCTGGCAAGACATATTTGTCAAAAACATGCCAAGTGTCAGTCACATAGATCTGTTTTGTGTCAATGTCACTCATTATTACTTGATATGCGTGGTTTGTTATGCGGTACAACCAAGGTTTTATATAGTTTGTTTGTGTTAAATGAAAGGATTAGCATAACGGCCGTGAGGATGCCCTGCGCGTGAACTATCAACAATAACATGTCTGCAGTCGTGACCGCCGGCAAACTTTTATGACAGTCGCAACTCGCTACGTTTGCGTTAATTTGGCTTTGAAGTTAATTACGCGTTGGCCATGTCTGTACACAGCGTGCTGGAAGAGGCTGAGGCGGCGGACCGGGCCCAGATGGCGAAGAAAGTGTTCAGCGCGGCGTTTTACGCGCTCGCATCGTTCATGATTACAGTCGTCAACAAGACTGTGCTGACTACGTTTGCGTTCCCCTCGTACCAGGTGCTCGGGCTCGGACAGATGATTGCAACCATCGTGGTGCTGTGGTTGGGCCGCTCCACTAAGCTAGTGCAGTTCCCGCCGCTCGACTCGGGTATCGCACGCCGCATATGGCCGCTACCGCTCATCTACTTAGGAAACATGGCCACTGGCCTCGGCGGCACCAAGGAGCTTAGCCTGCCAATGTTCACCGCTCTGCGACGCTTCAGCATCCTCATGACTATGATACTAGAGATGTTGGTGTTGGGAGTCAAACCATCATGGCCGGTACAAGCAAGTGTAATGGCCATGGTAGGAGGTGCTTTGCTGGCAGCCGCTGATGACGTCACGTACTCCGCTTCGGGCTATACACTCGTACTCCTCAACGATGCCTTCACAGCTGCTAATGGTGTTTACATGAAAAAGAAGCTGGATGCAAAAGATCTTGGCAAGTATGGTCTCATGTATTACAATGCATTGTTCATGTTAGTGCCTGCTGCACTGGTGGCATGGCAAACAGGTGACCTCAAAAGATCTGCAGAATATACACAATGGAACAACCTATTATTCCTAACACAGTTTTTGATGTCTTGCATAATGGGTTTTGTTTTATCGTACAGTGTCATGCTGTGCACCCAGTACAACAGTGCACTAACTACAACAATAATAGGCTGCCTCAAGAACATTCTTGTGACATATTTAGGGATGGTGATTGGAGGAGACTATGTGTTTACATTTTTAAATTTCATAGGGCTTAACATCAGTGTATTGGCAAGTCTGTTGTACACATATGTTACGTTCAAGAGGAAGCCTGCGCCAGCTTACATGCTTGTGAACAATACCAAGGTTGATACGGTATAGCAATACGTTAAACGGCGGCCAGCCCAATGCTTCTTGCATTTGGTATAGTATTGAAGGTTGCTACCAAAGAATGTTTACACGACCTTGCTTAAAATGTTCAGTTAACATTACATTTATCATGGGTGTAGCAGACGTGTTGCTGAACGAAAGTCAGCTGTTTTAATATTTATTTTTCAAGTCGTAAACACTAGATTTACATTGCTTCAAATGTGGAATAGATGAGTAATTTAATTTTGACATTTTCATTGAACATCAACATAAGTTACATTACCATGCAATGTATGTGTTAGTAGGCAACATTCATTACTTTTATTGTAATTGTGTACAAATCTCTTAAGCAAGGTCACTTGGTTTTAGTGCATTTCACATATTAACTAGAATATCAAGTAATAAAAACAAACACTAATTTTTGATACATTTTTAATGTTTCAGTGTCTTAGAGATTGTATATTTGCCACTGGGTGTACAGAATCCTGCTGAAGTAGATATGGCATACAAGATTTACTATTGTTTCTAGATCATTAATGTGTCTTAAATTTCAATCAAATCTATACATACATGAATAGGTAATCAATAAGCATTAAGCTAACCTACATTGTGTTATATTTGACTAATATGCTACTCTAACCATAATGAAATAATAAACTTGTTTTAAATTAAAGTCAGGAGGCTCACACATTATGCTCTGACTCTCCATCTATAAAACAATAACCTGTCCAGGTCCACCACATCAAAGTTGCTTTTAAATAAATGAGCAGAACTATGCACGCCACTACTTGGCTTAGCTTAATGTTCATTGACTACCCATATATACCATTCAAACATGTATTGGCCATGTTGATAACTACCCAGTGACAAGTATTTTAATCTAGCAAATTATGTTTCAATTGTGTAACTGACATATTATATTTAATAGAATTAATTCAGTAATAATTGATAAGAGAGAATATTTTATACATAGAATTTTATATTTAACATTACATAATACAGTTTGCTAGCTTGTTTCCCAGTTTAATATAGCAATGTTGCCAGTTCTAAAATTATACTATGGACTGTACCAACAAGTCCTTATATTATTAAAAATGATAGTTCTATAAATTTTACTCGCCACTTTTAAAACTTTCACGCACTGCCTACAGAGTAGATTCATATATTTATAATATTATCTATTTTAAGGCTTTTAGGTGATTAAACTATGAAGAGTGCTGTCTACCAACTTTTAATTGTAGTTTAAAAGTAGTGCAAATGCTACAGTAAGCCAAATATCAAGTAAAATGTAAAATTTTCATGAGAAATTTTAATTTCGAAAAATCGCCTTGAATTTATAGGTATTTCAAAAAGACGCACGATTTATAAACAAACATCGGCAAATCGAATATACGTTCATACAACCTTTTCTTGGTAAATACCGTAGAAAGTTTTACTACCAAATTTATTTTTGTCTCAAACGCAATTATAATATATCGAAATTCGAATATTCCCCAGTTGCCCATCATTCATGATGTTGGTTTACGTGAGCGTTAAAGTGGGCAGTCGCTACCGCCACATATGACTTTTTTACTGATAAATCGGTTCTATAGTCAATTTTCCCCGCGTGCTGTAGATTTGTTAGCGTCCTTGAACAGTTTATGTCGGAATAGATTATATTTTAAAAACCTTCTGAAATAACTTTTAATAACGACAGGTTAGAATGTATATTGATGGTTGCGTTTTACGCTCGTATGTTACACGTTACCTTGCGCGTGTAAACTTCGCGTACTTAGCAAGTAGTGACCATACAGCCTCGCGAGGCGTATTGCCATGATGACTGTACATGCGCGCCTTAATCTCTAGCAAGGAGTTTGGTAGACAACACTCAGAACATTATATTATAATAGTTGAATTCAACATTTAACAAAAACGGAGCAATATGTTACGCTGATAAAAATCTGGCATCAGTTCCTATTTTCCATGTTTGTTATTTTATGTACTGAAGTATTAGTGGCAGCGCAGTTTTAGTACGTATTGCATACTAATAGGGTTGATAGTTATATACGCATAAAACGCAAACTTTATTGTCGACACATTTTTCCCTAAAATTGTTGACACTGCTGTTGAATTTTAGCTTACGTGTTTATCAAGTTGTATGAAACATTAAATAATAATACTTAATATTATATTAGATATTTTAGCGCGATTATGCACAAACATATTCTAATGTAGGTTTTACAAACTGTTGTGATTTAAAAAATGTTAAAAATGATGGATTCGGCCATACTAAGACAGTACCTTCTATACATATACGTAGGAAATGACCGAAAAAAGATTAATATATATTTTTATCAATGGTCTTGGTAGCGTAGGTACTTGATTCTGGGTTCAATTTCCAAGAAGAGCAAGTTTTACTGTTTGAAAAAACTCATAGAGTTGTTTTTGATTATAATTTCTGCCGATATGGCGATAGGCTCTACCATCACGTCCTGGGATGATAAACTGTGCGTGAGTGCACCAGATACGCGATAAAGTGTAGAAACACTTTGGCGATATCTGTGAAGTCAAATATACCAAGTTGAATGACTATTGTAGTAATCATCCCATCCACGCTTTTGAGGCCATTGACGTAGGCAATGGCTTATGGCAGTAAACTAATTAGAAAAGAATGAATTTCTTGAAATGGCTACAGCCAAAGACATTAAACAGTATAGTTATAGACCGGACATCAGGACCAAATTTTTCATCCTAAAGTTATTATTAATTGGTAATAAGTCGTCTTATATGACACGTCCATGGACACGACGTAATCATTTTTGGATACTGCTTACCAATGCACCAAATGCAGTTAGTCGCTTCCATGCACGATAGGAAGTGGTACTATGATTTAATGTAGATTTAAAAGTAGAAAAGAAACTTATTTCCAGTGCTTCCATTTTATAGCAATCACAAGCTTGAGCGGCCTTGGTCACCGTACGAACTGCGTTACCACTAACAATTGCGTACATTCTTGATAATTAATAGGAATGTGACATGTGGTTTGACAGTTTGTTAATTTGCGTGCCGACTCCGTGCCGTGGCAGGGTAGGTAGGGCAGGGAACACCCACATACTCATTATGAACAATCAGGGGCTAGTGAAAATGTTCTGTCGACGCACGGCCACCGCCCTCACACTGCACTGATGTCGGTAACGACTATCGCGGTTATAAGGATAAAATTCATATAAGCAATCGTTAGATATAATAGCAAATATATATTCGTTACAAAGTTATATTTACATAAAATATTGTGAACACGACTGAAAAAAATAAGTAATCGTTAGTTGGGATTCCCGAATCCCTCGTTTGATACAAAGGACAAACAGCTGTCAAAAGATGTAATATAAAAAAATATATACGTATGACCAAATTGAAAAGAGTTAACTGTTTGAGACACTGTTCTTTTTTAAAGAGTTCTGTCTAAGTTAACTTCGAAATATTTTATTAATTTGAAATGACTACGTAAAACAACTTTTTCTGTCTTTTTTCAGATTATATTTTAGGATGACGAGTCAGAACTATGTGTGACGGTTTGGTTAATTTATTTTGGTCAAACTTCGGTTCGCATTGGATATTTTTTGTCGGATCAACAAATTTTATTGACATCAATTTTAATTCGTGTAGTACCTAAGTTTAAGTTTCACGTTACTACGCCCTCGTGGCGCAGCGCGGGTTGAGTCCGCTATCAGACGCGAGGACGCGAATTCATCCTTAAGACAAATGTTTGATCGAAAAGTGTTTGTTTTGGGACAGCGTCTTAAAAGTCCCTCGAAGTTCATACCATGACGCAACATGTGTACGGCTATAAATGTGACTTGCGTGTTTAAAACCTAGGTTATTGTTTAGTGAATATTAATAGCCTTGTACGTACTCAAGCATATTTAAATACCATCAATTATATCGCTAGCTTTGATTTGAAGGTTAAATAAACCTACATGAGGTTAAATGTAAGGGGGGGGGGGGGTGTTAAAGTTCAAGCGTCGAAGGATTTCATGACTGCTGGTACTCACGTCATGCAAATCAATATTACGACACTGATCACTCTTCGAAAGCATGTGTTGAACGCAATCCAAGGTTCGAAAGTCGAATACCCTGTTTTATGTGGCCCAAATTAGTGGAAATCCGAATTTATCTTATGAAACATCCGAGTGCATAACGGGAAATGATATCAGCCCTGCCTGTTTTCACTTCTATTTAGGTACGCGCTTCTTCGACGATAGAGGTCTAACGGTAATATTATAAATAAGTTATCTTATCATTGATAAAGCCGGCGATGTAATATCCTCCCTCGAGCGCATCCACCTGCAAAATATAAAGAAACAAATATAAAAATATCTTAAATTAAAATAATAAAACGTGTGATTAGCGGGCCAATAACTGGAACTTATGCGCGGGAGTGAAAACCTGTTCTAAGTGAAGCTCACTGCCTACCTGGTGCTTAAACGCAAGTGCTTTTTTATTATAATTGTAAGGTCTGCCATTGGTTATTTAAATACTGAGTTTGTATAAAGTGCTTTATTTTCTTGTGCACTTGATTAGTATAATTCTATTGTCTGCCCTGTTCGCTGTAAACGCTGTGAGTTCATTGCGTTTTATTCAGATCTTTATAGTGTCGGAGGTCCAAAAACATCATATCCTGACGGTGATCGAACCGTACAATTAGATTTTAGACGCAAACTTATCGCCCCGGCTGTAGATCGCCTTATAATAGAGCAAGGAAAAACGGACTTAGCTCATACGGCACAGAATACATTTTATGCAGCGTATAACATGCTGATTCAAAATTCAAATCTCGAAACCATGAGTAAAATGAACTCATTTTACACATTGTTTCGAGATTTGAACTGAAAAAAATCGTTACAAAATTTTATTTCTGTACTCTCTTTTAAAGACGTTATTACATTTTTGACATGTTCGATTTTAGATATTTTAATGACAAGAACGCGCTTTGCTACACGCGCACACATCGAAACCGATTTAAACTAGATTTTCCATTTGAACGAGCTAATCTTAATACTTGAAGTTATTATTTTACTCATCCATATTTATTTTTTTGGAATTGTCGAATGTTTACAATTATGTTTAATAATAATTATTATTATAATTTCATCATGTAACAGACATTTTTATCTCTTTATTTTGAATGTTCCTTTTTTTACATTTTTATATATAGGTACAAAAAAAACATTAATACATATAAAAATTTAAAAAAGTGTATCACCCTCCGATGGCGAGGCTCAAGACCCAAGCCACCGGTAGTCAGGGATTCAAAGTGAGGAATCTCCTCACAATGCGTGTGTTAAGCGATACGACCACCCATAAACAGTAGCAACACCATCCAGCACCTTGAGTTACAAAATACTGTGTGGCATTTCACTGCGCTCGTTATTCTGATAAATAAGATGTTAAGTCTCATTATCTCCAGTAGTTACACTGGCTACAATGTCCTTCAAACCGAAACACTACAGTGCATGAACACTGCTGCTTGGCGGTAGAAAAAGCATTGACATTGCGGTGTCCAGAAGTACTGCTTTCTGCATCTGGCTCTTGACCCAACGACTAATTGAGAGCCTCTGCAGGTGTTGGTCGAGACTCTGGTATCAACCCATGAGCAGAAACGACAATCGGAACAATAATTGTGGAGTCCTCCTCTCACATGTCGGTAACCTCGTGTACCAAATCTATACATTCAGAAATTTTGTCCTTTTCGGCCTTAACGAGGTTATCGTCATGCGATATGGTGGCGTCAACAAGTATTGCCCGGGGCGCCAATCGATCTACTATTACAATATCAGGCTTATAGGCAAATGTCCTGTCTGTAGTCCTGTGCGTGATAATAGATTGATCCCAGTACAGCGTTGCATGATCATTTTCGAGAACTGCTTGAGGCACATACTGGTAATATGGCACTTCAGGAGACACAAGACCTTAGCTACTAGGTTTGTCTATGCAAGTACTCGCCGTTAGCAAGATTGATTCCGAACAACCCGAAACCACATGCCCGATTGATTCACCGGGACGGTGGCATGCCCAACAGATATCGACCGTACTGTCCTTCAGGATGTATTTCCTTTAATTATTCGTCTTCATAACTTTGTCCATAATTGCAAAGACAAAACCCTCAGTTTCTCCAAATAGGTTATCAAAACGTAGCCAAGATACGGATGCAAGCTGAAGGCCCCGATAGAACTGACCGTATAGTTCTTTGCTCTTCCATATCACCTCGCGTTCCCTAATGCCCATCGCCATAGGCTTTCGCCAGTTCTCATTCGCCAAGGAAAGTGCGATAAATCCCTTATCCACCATGCCTACAATCTTATACATGCCCACATCGCTGTGGAGGAAATAATCCCTAAGATGGCATACCTCGCGGTTATGCATCTCCATTAAGTAAGCCTCGGCCCCGCATCTCCGCGGGATGTATAACCTCATCACTGACCACCGTGGGTGATGCATACGATATGCAGTCAGTAGGGTCCGGAACTTTCGATCCAGGGCGTCCAATTCGGTCTGAGTCCTTCTTTCTGAGTATACCAAAAGAGTACATGAGTACAGGCATAACCCAACCGTTGCAAGCACAAATCTTGATTCCACCTGACAAAAAACTGTTAAATACAAAAGTATTCAACAAAAGTCAGGCGGCCGAAGAAACGGTCATTCACCGATTGTTTTACGTCGGCACTCATAATACCAGGTGCCTCAGGCATACCAAGATATTTGTAAGTTTCCGTCTCAGAAAAGGATCTAAGTGTCTAAGACTTGTATGTCACCAGAGACCACGACCTCTCCTCGCTTCACTTGGATAACCGCACATTTATCTACACCAAACTCCATATTGATTGTGTTGCTAAATCTTTCAGTTATTTTTAACGACTCAATCAATTTTCTTTGTTTTGATGCAAACAACTTGAGATCATCCATGTAAAGCAAGTGCGATATAGGCTCACTCTCTCTCCATAGACGGTATCCTAACCCTGAATCCAACAACAGAGTACTGAGAGGATTCAGGGCTATGCAGAACCACAATGGTCTCAGCCTGTATCCTGTAGCCTGACCCTGGAATATACCACGCTTTATTCTAAGGAGCCCCCGCGCATCTCGGCGCTCTCGGCGTCAACGGCAGCGTGAGGCCTACCTGCCACACTGCTGTCCACCAGGGGGGTCCCAACAATGTGCTAAAAAGACAAAACTAGAGAAGGCACCCGCCCGCGACCCCCGGGTGACCACTATTAGTTGCCTTTTACGACAGGCAGGGGATACCGTGGTGGAATTCTCCAAACACCTTCAATCCACAGGGTGGGAGACGCCGGTCAGTCGACCACCCGGCGCCTCCTACGTCTCCTCTGACGGTGGGAGGAATCCTCGCGGTCCAGATCCCTCTCGGCACTCTCCTTCTATGAGAGGACTATCTCGCAGAAGTGGGCCAACACACGCCAGACCTCCTGACTGCCGACCATGGGAGCGACCACGGCCGGCAACGAGAGGCCGCCTCCGACTGCTTTGAGAGCGCTGCGCTCCTCATTCCAGGCTGGGCAAAACTCAAACGTATATTAAGCCGTATCCAGCGGGCAACTGTCACAATGGCACACACAGCCGCCACCTCCGTACCTACGATACGACACAGCTACTCACCGAAGCAGCCATGCCCAGTGACCAGTTGTGGCTGAACTAGTAGTGAGTGTTTAGATATATTTGTAGCGGGAAAGGCTTTGAACGCGGGCAAAAACGCGAACTAAACCAAGTAAAATTTAAAAATAAATAATCACCGATACTAAAAAACATAAATAAATAAATAGTAAATACCATACACTGCAAAACTTGTCGATTTTGTAAATATAAAAATACATCCGCCATTTTGATTATAAAATTTAAATATTTGCTTTAAAATAAATGAATGTTTTATTAATTAAATCAAATTTGCGTTGACTTATTGTAATATTCAATTTTCATACTTGCTTTTGGAAAAATAATAATTTGAAATAGTATCAACTATTTTATTCGTAGTATAATGACATCGCGATCAATTTATTGCGTATTTATTTTTTGAAAAAAAGTTGTACACCCGTGCGTCCTCGGCCGCGTCTCAGCGCGGAATGACAGCCCGAAATTGGAAAATGTATGAAGAAATTCAATTCAGGTTATATTTTTTCTCATAACTGGAAAAGTATTTAAATTGACTTAAAAATAATTAGCCATAAAGCGAGAAGACTATATAAGCCATCATATTATTTCGGTTTTATATTAAAATATTCATTAGTTTTAGGTATAATGGTTCCGATTCAGACCCTATTTTTCGTCATTTTCAGCGAATATTGCTCCAGAATAAACGTATTTACGTGATAATGTTGTATGGGAGCATACAATTTCTATATGCCATAAGCAAAGAGGAATGTTTAATCTTTATTTATGTACTAAGATCTCCTCATAAGCGTGACTCCTGATTCAATAAATGGTACCTCAAAACCATGGAAATTTGTGAATGCGCCCTTAAGGTGTTCTGGTGCCGGGCAACAAGTCTGCGTCAGGCTTAAGTCATAAGTCGTTGTCAAGCTGGGGCTTAAAAAAAATATATGGTTCGTTGGATTAGCCTCGTTACTATCTAATTAGCATGGTCTTTGAATACAAAGTTCCGGCTATGGTCTAGTGATCAGCGAGTCAGTTTTCAATCACAGTATCAACAAAGATTCATTTGAATAGTAGGTGTTAAGTTTCTCGTAGGAATCTGCGTGGAAGCCTGGAAATACCTTTACGATTTTTTATAACATTTATTCCAGAATTAATTTACTATGAAGGTAATAATAGCGAGTCAAGGTAATAATAGCGAGTCAAGGTAATAATAAGTCTTAATAGAGCGCATTGCTATGCAACGTTTTAGATCATGAATGCCTATATAGAGATCGTCGATATTTTTTTTTTTAATGCTTTGAAAGACGAGACGAGCGTGCCGTTCGCCTGAAGGTAAGCGATACGACCACCCATAAACAGTAGCAACACCATCCAGCACCTTGACTTACAAAGTACTGAATGGCATTCCACTGCGCTCGTCATCCTGAGACATAAGATGTTAAGTCTCATTATGTCCAGTAGTAATACTGGCTACAATGTCCTTCAAACCGAAACACAACAGTGCATGTACACTGTTGCTTGGCGGTAGAAATAGACATTTTGCGGTGGTACCCCACCCAGACGGCCTCTTACATAAAGAGAGACCTACCACCAGTATTCAGAGTACCTGGCTCTATGTCAAAGGCTATAATGTTTGTATTCAATATTTAGCGATGATATTACTCACATTGTTAAGGAGAAACATTCTAATACACATGACTTATCTTATCCACAAGAATTTTGATAGTACACGAAGTCTACCAACCAAATCTTTCAGTTCTTACGTGAAGTGCTAATTAACGGTCTCTGCCATTATACTATTATCAGAGGCTGGCATCTCGCACTTGCCACTTGTTATCTGGGCTATCAATGCACTATGCCCTAAATACTTCACTATTTTCGGCACGGTCCAATTCGCATTTTTGTGTCGCGTACTTCGGACTAATGCGCTACAAATTCCTCGGTTCGAATCTTGGATACTGGTAAGGCATAATGTTCTAGTTTACACGCAAGGTCTGGACAGAAACAAATAAAAGAAACAATGCATAAGTTTATCACACGAAGGTTATCACACGTCCCCAAGTGATATCTGCAGGTGCTGTCAGTGTATACTGTCTCTTGATATGGTATTTATATAAGTACCATATAAAGAGATTTCAGTAGTAGTATTAAAATTTGGAAGATTTTTTTTCTTTGGTCTAGCGTTTGTAATAATTTCCTATTAGGTTTATCTCCATAGTACCTACAAGTAAATTCTCTAGACAATTTTATAGAAATCATTTTAGTAGTTCCCACAAACCATCTCGCAAATATAGTTCAATGCGATTCATTTATCCTTGCTGTGTGTGTTTCAAAGACTTGGTAAACACCACCACGCCATGCACAGCTTGAATTCCAAAGCTCATACCACGAAACTATTCAGCGGAAATTAGTTATTCAGAAACTCCTGGAAAATGATAAAGCTGTACAAATTCAATATTCAAACTAAATACTGGTCGCCGGAGTTTTCCTGCAACGCTTCCTTTGAGGCAGGATCGATGGTGAGTTCCATGAACGCCAACAAACCAAAGCTCAGTCAGCCTTTGAGAAAACTATTCAGTTTTACTTCAAAACATCTGTCTTGATGTAGCTGTCCTACCTCCGACGAGCGACGACTATCTGTCAGCTATATTATCGCTCAGGAAATTAACTGCTATAGTACGAATAGTATCCAAAATGGTTTTCAAAATTGGTAGATGTCTGTCTACTACTGAGCATTACTGAGTCCACTTGGGTTTGTATGAGAAAGACTCATGCGGCATGCCATACGATTGCCAGGGTATTTCCATCTTTCCCCATCATCTATCAGACTGATGAGTCCATCATCGTTCAGGCTCTGCCAAAGTTAGGCGGTATTGATAAACTTGTTTTCACATAAAAAAATATATTAGTGACAACACCCTTGGTAGTTGATACTGTAGGTAAGGTAAGTAGGTTAGTCTTAGCCAGGTCGTGGTGTTTGATTGGCGTATCACCTTTACAGATACATAAGACTAGAAATAGTCGTTTGGTGCGAATAAACGCTGACGAGACTATTAATTAAATACTCATTCCTATGTTCAAGTGAATAGTTGGCTGAGTGACAGCTGATTGCGGTATGATTTCGCGTTCAAGTAAAGTCATGGGCACTGTTTTTTTTTTCAATTTTTTTCTGCATTTAATCTTAGCACAGCAACGTTGCACACAAAATCGTTACACTAATAGCCCTCCTTAAACTCTCAAGTCATTGGTTTATAGCTAGCACTCGCCAGTCGCCGCCAGTTGGACAGCCCCTTCAAAGTTTGTCAAAGCCCGCAACGAAATTAATTAAAGCCAAGTTAAATAAACAGGTGCAGTTGGAAATACTCTCGTAATTAGCTTAAGGCTTCATTAGATTTCTCCCCTTTGTGTCGTCGCTGCAACGTCATGCATTTACCTTTGCCGTTATTAGAAAAGATAGCACTCGTTTAATTAATTAATATGAGAAACTCATTTCTATGGAAATACATTTTAAAATAACAAGAGATTTATTTAAATTGATAGCTAGCATTTACGGCGTTCTCTATTGCGATATTATGTAATTCTGAGTGGGTCGATTGCAGCACAGTAAAATTATCTATACAATATAGTTATTCGGCCCTGTCTAATAAATAATTACCTACAGCCGCGCGGTACGTAAACACGCGAGAGGGCTGCCCGTCTACAGTAAATTTAATTTTACCTACCTACTTGAGTTTCTTTCTAGTTTTATGATTATATATATATATTATATAATATTTTTTATTAAAAAAATGAAGTACGTTGTTGTTGTTGTTGAACATTTTTCACCTTATTCACTTATTTATTTATTAATCCAAGTATTTTATTCGCTGGACAAAGTAAAATACCCACCGATTAAAAAAATGATCAAATTACGTACTAGTAGGTACATAAAAACTATTTTATTACCTTTCGGAGTTTCCAGCCAATTTAATAAATAATATGTCTGTGTGCATTATTGAAGAATTCAAGCAACCGAATGCAGTATGATATAGTCTATAATTGCTCTTAGCCATATTAAGTATGTACTTGTACTTATTTCAATCAAATATTCACAAATTGCACGTTTACTGATTACAAAACCATCACACCGTTCGTTCGTCACTGCGGCGCGTTCGTCGAGTACCGAGTGTATACCGAACTCAAGGCGCGTAGATAATAGATATAACTCGCATTCCGACCATTGGTATGAAGATAGAATACTGTATAGATATATTTACTGTGACGGCAGTCCGTTTTTTTGTAAATAATTAAAGATGAAAGTTTGTAAAGTTTGTTTGTGAGCAATCGTCTCCGGATGTAAGTACCGAGTCGATTTTAAAATATATTTTACTAATTGAAAGCTATTTTACTGCCTCGGTGGCGTAGTTGTATTACGGTACGACTGCAAGGCTGAGGTCTCGGGTTCGATTCCCGGGTCGGGCAAAGTGATATTGGATTTTTCTATTCAGTATCAGCCCGGAGTCTGGAATTTGTGCCTGATATGGCGATAGGCTCGCCCCCTATCACATCATGGGACGGAATACGCTTGGCGAAAAGTGGGTGCACTAGTTGCGCCTCTGCCTACGCCTTCGGGGATAAAAGGCGTGAGCATGCGCGCGTGCGCGCGCGCGCTATTTTGTTCCCGAGTGAAGAAGGCTGAATTTTATTTTCATTTCAATACTTTTATTCTGGGGAATAATTCCATGCGCACGATGCTGCATGCAAATATTAAATTCATTTTTTTTCTCGTGGTACCGTCCACTTTTTCGTTATCCGGAACGAAAGACTTATTTTTCCAGGATTAAAGTAACCTAGATCTTAATCCAGGATTTAGTCTACCTGTTCCCCAATCATCCGAAATATACACTAAAGGAGGTTAATCAATTCGTGGTTTAGACCCGCTCCCACCACGAATCTAATTACATCGCTCTACAAACACTACATCGTCCGTTGCGTATGTGATATGTCTCTGCCCATCACAGTGCCGGCCTTGCTAATCAACATAATCGTTACATAGCTAGATATATGTGTTATCGTCAAACCTGTAAATGAACATAACTAGAGCACTCCAGTGTCATAGCCGCGGAAACGCACGGAGCAACAATCGGCGACCGATAACATCAGTAATCAGTATCTGCCCGGCTTTAAGGCTTACACATGACTGAACACTATTATACTAAACGCATAAAGCATCGTGTTGTCACTACCATCTTGTAATGGATGTGATGGTACATTGTCTTTAAACGATATAGGTTCACTAATAACACATTTAAAAATATGTGACAAAGTTATAGCTCCCTATGATCTCACAGGATAGATCAAAGTCTGGCAGTGTGCACTTCGAGATTAAAAGTATGAACCTAAGCCGTACTATCAGAATTTTCATGCAATCACAGATGTTCAAACATCTACAGTCAGCAATCGTTCACCGACGAAAACCGGTCATCTGCTTCAAGAATGATCATGATAACTTCCTTAACAAGTTTGTTAGTCATCGGTTCTGGAAATATTTAATCATTGCGTGATGTCATCACACGATTTTGCAGTTTGATTTCTCTTGAACGTTAGTTCTTTAGGACGTTGAAGCGCAACATTCACTCTGCATGTTGAACAACGTTACTATGAGTTGTCCCATGTCGTGATAGGTCATTGGTGTTGAGAGTTAATTGCGTTGAATTCGCCAGTCTGCCAAACTGTTCTAATTTGGCATCAATACGGAAGTAATCCTTGATGAATTCAGTAATAATGTTGTAAATGGTAAAATAATGTCGAGTGTCATTGTCTAGTGACCGGGGTGAGAAATATTCGTGTTATAGTTCGTAAAAATAACCACCGCGTACCGACTATTATTGCCATTATAGTTAATTTCCATAGAAGTTTGTCCAGTAATCATTAAAAGTCATTAACCTAAGCGTACGCTTGTGCACCTGAAGGGGTCCTCAAAACAGGCATAAGGGCGACCGCCAAATTGAACACCAAATCTAAATCATTTTCTTTTTCAAGTAAACTAATTAGTTTTACTGACAAGGCTTATAACAAACCCAATGCCTCACTGGTCTCTCTAAGAACATTACCACTAGATCAACTAATCATTGGCGGGTGACCTAAAAATACTTAGTTTTAATGTTTAAACATACAATTTCACTAGCAATGACCAAGGTTATTTATTTGGCTTGTATACTCAAGTAGACTCAAAGAGGGCCGCAAATACCAATTTTTTATTTCGTATTTTGTTATCAATCTCTCTGTAATACGATAAGGACTTCTTATCACTAATAGTAATTAATGCTAATTGTGTTGTTATGTTCATAGTTAGACAAGCGATTAGAGGGATTTGTTGGTTTTACTTTACAAAATATTGGTACTTAACCTAGAGGAGTGGTAATGGCATAGAGACGGATTTAATGGGCTCTATGATATGATCTGATGAAGTTAGAAAGTTATCCAAATCTGGATTATTCTTTGTGCAGGCTAGAATCTTAATAACAATTATACTAGAACGAGTATTTAATGCGTGTGTTCATCACATGCACTTCAGCTTATCCCTACTAGAATAGAAGCCTAACTTCAATAAATTAGTTATGTAAAATTTTAAACAAAATAAAGTAACTTATTCTTAATAAATGATTACGATTGATCTATATTAATTTTCCCTACGGCATAGAGGCATGATACTATGTATGTACAGTCAGCCACATAAGTTAATAAAAATTAACACTAGAACCAAGTCGTCGATATGTAATAAAATATTTCAACGCTATTTCTAAAGGAAACGCTCAAATTGACCTCTATTGAGGGCAACAAAATCGGATCAGTGAAGTGTGCGATGCCGCCTGTCACCGAACGTGAATTCGGCGGTTAAGAATGTATACCTTATTCAGAGAAATAAAACATATAAATACTAAGGTATTTTTGCATAAGGTATTCCTTCTAATACCTACTTAGCTCACAAAGGTTTGTAAAAAGATTTGGCGGTTGTTTATAATTTCTACATGACGTGCTAATTGCTAGTTATAAAACATATTCGCGTTGCAACAGTAAAGCTGCTTACTGCTAGATTCTGACAAATGAGAAAATGTTTCCGGAAGAAGGAGCGTTTGTGATGTCTCGATGCTTTAATGGAAAAGATCAGGAGGAAAATTATTTATTACAATATTATTTCAAAGAAAACTATCTGCAACGTAGCTCTTGAAATAACTGAAGCATGCTTGTTCGATACCTAAGAGTCCAATTAGAGCACGGTGTAGCTTGGAACAATTTCTTATTCATTTTCCACGTATAAATTCTCAGATATTGCAATATTCGTTTGATATTGCTTATAAATGTTCAAAGGCTTATGCGTCGCAATACCTTTGATTAATTAAAACTAATAAATGTTCCCGGATCTGTATTTATCCAGTTCTCTGTATTGATTTAATATGAAACTTTCTATACTAATTAGTTATCGGAAGTACCGTCAGTTATTCCATCTGATAAGGTTCTGGCTTATTGTGAACGTTGTTTGTTGATAATTGATATTGTTTGCATCTATCACTAAGTAAGGTAGATTTTTCCTAACGTCATTATTAAAGTTCGGTAATAGACTCACAATTCCTCTGGTTGAGTGAGTGTTCATCAGCTTAGTGTGTCGCCATTTTTTATTTCTTTGCTAGCTAGTTCGGTGTAATCCTAGGGCCTATCCTTTGAAAGACTATTCCAAACATTAATAATTATTGAATATTGAGGCTTTATCTAATCTATTATCTAATGTGTTGGGCGCGAGGTGTAGTTCCATGAAGATCATTATGATTCAGTTACAGTGATATGGTTACTGTTTATGGGCATTCATACTTACCGAGCTAGCGAGCGATTTACTCGCCAAATCATTCAGTTGTATAAAAAATCAAGGCTTATTAGTCATTGATGTATTAAAAACCCAATACATCAATGTTGTTAGTTGTAATACACTGATTCAATTTTACCTCAACTGGTAATTTTGATATTAAACATTTTTTTTATACCTAGAGAATAATTACTACTGTATGAGAAAGAAAAATGCAAAAACACACATCGCAAATTGAATATTGGCTCGAGCAAAAAGCTTTTGATTTCGCAACCAAACGCTACAATGACGTTGTTTGCACGTCGAAAAAGGTAACGCGAGGCAAACAATGTGGTGAAAACAACTCTTGCAGTTCATTTATAATTCTGATAGGTTTGCGATTAGTTTCCAGGAGTTCTGTAAATTTCAAAACAGTGTACCGTTGATTAAAAGAGTTTTGAAAAAAGAGTAAAAATTTTAGTTAATTTCACAGTTAAACAAAGCCTCAGCCTAGGGTTGGCACTCCATTGTACAGCGGGGTGTTAAGACATAAATAAAATTAGAAGGACAATACGCGGTATTGTTTTACGGTTTTAATTGCATATTTCATTTTCATGTAGCTACAGCTAATTTTAGCTTGAGACGTAATAGAGCTGATTTTTTAGGTTGCCAAACTTTAATCATTTTCAATGATAAATGCGTTGTATGACTGGATACTGATCATTTAAGAATAGTATGGATATGAATTGGATTTTTCTTACGATCTTATATAATATCCGACATGTCGATACTCTATAGTTTCGCTCTCATGAGGTCAGGAAGCGGTAATGCGCTCGACGAGGATATTAGTTGAAGCTCCGCCCACCTCTCACTAGAAGGGCGTGAGCTATGTGTATGTGTCTTCTTTCTTTCTATCATACTGATTACTGGCACATTGTATGGGTACGGACCTCTAATGAGAGGGTGCAAAAAGTTCCTGTGACATTAATGGTAGCTATTATACAATTTTATATAGTCAGAAACAAAAAAAGGATATTATCAATAAAATGTATGTTTCCAAACAGTGTTTTAACTCTCAAATTATAACATATAGACTTCTGCTCGCGACTCCGCCCGCGTGAAAACTGTTTCCCGTATAAAAATATTTTCCCGGGATAAAAAGTAGCCTATAGCCCTCAGGACTAATGTAGCTTCCTATTAGTAAAAGAAGTTCAAAATCGGTCCAGTAGTTTTTGAGTTTATCCATTACAAACAAACAAACAATCAAATATTTCTTCTTTATAATATGAGTATACATTTACATAAATTACCAAACAATATAATTGTTAGCACTCCGATCATTATTTGAAAAAATGACAACCCTACCGCAGGCTTTGTGTTTGGTTATTCCATAGTTTGCATTCCGAAATCTCAATTAAGTACATGCCAATTCCAAATAGCTTCCTCGTATGATAGACATTGCATTTTCGATTATATTGACGTCAGAACCATTGCGAATGTAGACATGCGTCCAAAACCAATTCTAGGAGTAAGGTAAATCTGGAAGCCCTGTTGTTATTTAATGCTGCTCTTTTTAAAATTTAGACAATATTCAGTGCAAATCTGAAATCGGCCAGTATAGGAGTTCCTTGAATGTATTTAAGTAGTCGATCTTTTATACATTTTCAATTAATTTTAATTTATGGTAACCAGCGTCCACCATAATATTTCTGTAACGTCTCCCGAATCGTATTCACCATAAAAGAGGGTATCGTCCTATTATTACAGATTTTGTCTTGTCAACCCGTTTAGGTGGCAACGAATCATTGATGTATTGGGTTTTTTAATAGATCAATGCAAGGAATATTAAATTTAAGCTACACCCATACACCTGAAAAATAACTATGTTTCTTTCCTCGTGCAATCGAGTAAGTAAGTCCTCAACCGTGAATAATTATGATCTACAAACTAGATCATAAGAAATAAAAAAGTGTAAAAAACAAATGAATGGTCCAAGAAAATAAAATAATTAGCACTTTGTATTATACATCTTTTAACGTTTTAACATTCGCCTAATTTTTAGTAGTCTTATCTAAAACCATTTACTGGGTGACAGCCCAACGAAAAGCGACGACAGATAACTGACCTTATCTCTTATGATGAGTAATAGGAATTAGAAAGGATCATTGCAGCAAATTATAAGATACAAATTTCAACTAGGTCGTCTTATTTATTTATTATTACATAGAAAACTTACAGCCTAACGTAATAAGTTTCAAATACAAATATAAACCAGGGCCACAACAACAAGTTTTCACCAATAAAATATTACAATATTGTGTAAATTGTGAGCTACGAGCTCTCAAAATCCAGTCAACGGTAATGAGGTATAATTACGATTTAGAAATCACATTCAAAAAGTTCTAGAGCTATCGTGTTCTTATACCTACAACACCATCATGGAAAATATCAGTGTTTTTCTTCCAAACAAGCTCATTGACGAGGTTTGGTGCACGACAGATAAACCTATTTTGCCTATAAATTGGTCTTCGCTATAGGTAAATTGAAATACTTATGAGTGATTTTTGTCGACTCGGGAATCCTGAGAATGTTAGCGAAATGTCTGATCGTAGAACATCGTCTGAATCAAGTGCAGTAAACATAAGCAGAATAATTTTACAAAAACATCCTGAGGTTTCAGTATCCAGAGTAAATCAGTGTCAAAGTTAAATAACGCGTCGATTTATCGCCAGAGTGGTTAAAAAAATCTTTAACCCCAATTATGTGAACGCAACACGTTTTAACATGTTGCATAAACTGCACAAACTTTGGGCGCCGCCCGTCGTCAAACCTCTTTGGAAATAATCCAAATATCCACACAAACCACGCGTTACCTGTGCATGGCTACCTACCCCTGTGGTCTGTGGGTGGCGATTGGCAAGTAGCGGGAGGCAGACCCGCGCCCCGCACTGACAGCCCGTCATAGCTCGGTTCTCATTTGGATGCATTCTCCATTAAACAGGATCATCGCGTACCAAAGCTTTGTAACTAATATTGCCATTAGTCAATGCACTTGGCATTCTAATTTGAAATGTAGACACGTGATATATGTCAAACAGAAATTGACAGCGTTATTGCCATCGGCGGATTGGCTTTGCCGTCGCAATCGCAAGCAATCAGCAATGTCGCTCGATATGTACAGAGCATACAGATAATTAAAAAATGACGATATTATTGACTAGTTTTTGTTATTAACTATTCCAGCGACTTCATCTCGCATGTATCTCAGTAATCTCGACACTTGAACAATATTTCGTGAATTTGTTCGCGCGACGCACCGCGAAAAATGCTGTGCTACTAAGGTTTGTGATTTCCGTTGCCTCATATTAATTTCCTTGGTGTTATTTTCTGCTGCCGATGCTCTTTTTAGCATGATGTTTTCTGGATCACTTCACATAACTGTAACTGCAGTTACACTGAAAACCCCAGAGTCATCAACTCTCAGTCACAAATTAATTACTACTCTCATTTTCATGCAGAGTTAAAGCTTCGTGGATTTCCAATGTCGATGGACATTCGGGATAATCGTGTATAGGGATGGCGCCGAGTACATACATAGTAGTCGCTTTTACTTCGAACAAGGAATGTTTTACCGAGTTACCGAGCTTATTGTCCCCCAGTTTATAATAATGCTCACTTTCTATTTTTTTATTGGTAATTTGTATTGACTGGGTGTATAAAAATCAATAGCAGCATTATAGATGTAACTTGCAGTAAACGTCTTGGATGCCCTGGCGACCTTTCAGGAAGGAAAAGGAGAGCAATTGTAGCACCCGGCAATTTTGACATATATTATGCACAACAAAAGTTTTGGCATGCACGCATATCGATTATATGTCGGTTAATTGAAATGTACAGTAGTACACAGCACAGGTTTCCAATTACTCTGTTGAATTGGAATTCGCCGTAGCGCAGAGCATTCAGTGGTTTTCATTTTATAGTTTTGTTAGGAATTTGGTTTTGAAATGGTTACTTTGAATAGAGTTCACATAAATAGCATGACTTGTTTTACAAACACAGTGCAAGTAGATTATTTTTGTCGTTCTTTCTATTTAATTAAAGCCTCATTTAGATAAATCAATTATTACTAGAATAAATGGTTCGCAATGATTGCTAGCAATATTCCTTTTTCGAAAATCTGTCAAGACTCGTATGTACGTCAACGCAGGCGAGAATTGCCTCGCCATTGTGTATGTTCAGAAGCAATGTTTCTAAGCATTACTTGCGTACAATTAATGATAGCAGTAATTGATCCGTCGAAATGACGCCTAAGAACGCTCGTATAAATTTTGTAGCTCAAACTTCCGCGATCAAGTAAATGCCTACATATCAATTTTATATGACAATGAAGGTTTTCACGAAAATTTACACCACCAGTTAGTTGGCGCCACTTTGGCAAGAGAGACCTCTTTCATTATTTCCACAATGCGCGCCGTCAAAGCATAGTTCTTGTTGTTCCCATTTTTCTTATAGATATATGTTTCGATTGTAAGAGTATATTTAATGTACTTATTTCATTTTGGTATATTCTAGAACATAATAAAATACATTCACGACTAAAGAAAATATAGACACTTTGGCACTTTACTGACAGGTGCCTGGACCTGACGTCCTGGTGCTGCTACTTCGCGGGCGTTATTTCAGGAAACCCTCATTTGTTAATTGGATTATACAGAGATAGTGCGGCTTAAAATAATCTCCTCATTTTCACCTAAGCTTCCTCCTTAGAAGACACATCGAAACACGGAGATAGTAAGTCCTTTCACAGACATGTTAAGCTGTCTATTTCCCGCTAATTTTGGTGCTTAAGTTTGTGACCAGCCGTCTCGTTTTCCGAGGATGTTTGCTTTTTGAGTTGTTTTTAAGAGATTTTAAGTGAAGATAATCTATTAAACTTGATTATTTTTTATACACACACACTCATGGTTTTTATACCCGAAGGGGTAGGCAGAGGCGCAACTAATGCACCCACTTTGCGTATTCCGTCCCATGATGTGACAAATTCCAGACTCTGGGCTGATACTACATAGAAAAACCAATATCACTTTTCCCGACCCGGGGATCGAACCCGAGACCTCAGCATTGCAGTCGTACCGCAATACAACTACGCCACCGAGGCAGTCAGGTAGTTTTTATACTTTGGGTCTTATTTATTTTGTCATCTTTTAAATGCATCATCATACTTGTATTAATCGTAAATATGTACGTCAAGTTTCTTTGGCCCTGTTTTTTTTCCCTATTGGTTTTTCCAATCATGTATAATATTTCAGTTTTAAAAGTAAATATCCCAACATTTTTGTTTTCAAATACTGTTTATCTTTTGATGATGCCACCCTAAGATGAGCATGAGGCTTTCGGACTCAATAGCGTTTAGTAACGCTGCGAATGATCATGTTCAATGTCTGCCTTCGAGGTCAACTCGTCCAACTTACCAGTACGGTATTCGGACGGTAAATTCTGCAACTGATCAAGTTTTGGAATGGCATGTATACATCGGATGTGGGCCGTGGTGTATATGAGTCCCCGTAATTTGTTTTAATCCTTTATACCTCGTCGATCGCATTCTCCATGTCTAATAATGGACGTCGGAATTCCCTTTTCAAGTCGCTGACAGGAAGCTAACAAGTTCTGTAAAAACATATAGTCGGTAAAAACTACAGGGTTTTTTAATACATCAGTGGAGTCATTAGTTAAATGTTCAAATTAATCTATGATACCATTTTAAGTTTAGGAATTATAAATCACAGCATCTCGCCCCCCGTGATTTACGTAAGAAGGTCATCACGAGCGCGGCGGGCGCGCCGGATGAGGCAAATTTGTCATCTGGTCAGCTGACGTTATTAAACCGACTATAGTGTAGTGAGGTTATATTATGCATGCGGTGTTCAGTGGCACGCAATGTGAATGTGTACACTACGCGCCGGGTGCGTCCGACGCGCAAGCCTCACGCTCTGTCACGTTCTAAGGGCGGGTTTTGTTTGCACGAGCTCAGTTCACGCTGTCCAAATGAACAAATATTTACAGCAGAACGCTCACCTGACCGTAACCGCCTTACCGTGAGCAATGACAGGTAGAACTTGATTGAAATATACCACGGAATTGCTCGTCATACTGAAACATAGTAGTTAAACAGGTGAAATGTCTTACATAATCAGTTTGCCGGCAACGAGCAGATGCAAACACAAAGTGGTACGGCAACAAAACAGAATTACTTAGACTGTAACATATGAGATAATATATCCTAGGAACTAGGCACTGTGCTGCTCGCATCTCTAGCTTCCGGCGTCGACAGGCTATTGTCAGTCAATCATTGTGATCTGTAGTGGTTAAATCACGTGGTATATACGTTATAGTTAAACTATGTTCAATGGTCTGATGATTATGTGGAATCAGTTGAAATTCATGTTCAAATTTAAGGCAATCTTTGTAAGGAAATTACCAACAATGCTTATATCCGAAGATTAATCTGAAACGCGACTGTTCCACTTCTTCCAACCTAGCTGGTACCATAAGTCTTGTGTTGTCAACGCTGGGGATTCTATCAATAAAATAGTAAAAATGAATATGAATGGAATGAATGGAATAGTAGAAATTCCTGAGCTTAAGCTGTCTTAATTCTGTCCCTATCAATGAATTTTTCAACCACTGGCGCTGTTCTGACTGCTAAATATATTAAATAACTATATGAAAAATGCAAATACAAAAAAAAAATAGGGCCCACGTGCTTGCCCCGACTTCCATAAAATAATTTACTTATTCTATACCTAAATAAAGCTGGAAATCGAAAGGCTACCACGCTCCTTGAGACTAGATGGACTAAATTATGCAAAGAATGCACATAAAACGCAGTAAATCAGCTCCCATATGGCTATTACTAGGCGGATGGTGAGTACCACCAGAATATTAATTATCGCCAGGACAAATTGTTATTCACCGTAGACGGTGCGAATGTATGTATGTAAATACATGTAGATTCAGCGAGCTTCATTAATTTGTTGCGCCGAGTCCTGGCTCGGATTTGTGCTTTGAAATCAAAACTTGGCGCTAAAATGAAACTCCTACCAATGTTTTAAGTAACACTTGATTGTTTAACGTAACAACATTTCATGCCTTATTTCGGAGAAAGAAGATGTAAATAGCGCAGTTACGATTTTTGGAATTATATTTATCTTATCAACGCCTATTCAAACATATGAAAGGGTTAATTGGATTTAAATAATTAAAGAACCACGATGTTCTGTTTATGGAATGGAAAAATGGAAGCGGACATTTGCGAAGTCGTAGCGCACTTGACAGTTCAGTTCGGAAGGCTCCATTGATCATCCAATAATAGACTGTATTTGTAGGTTTTTTTTTTAATTTATTATTTAATCCCAGAATTAACAAATCCCAGACTTCTGAACGCATTCGCCGCAATGTTATCCACATGACTACTAAGTAACATTTTGTTCTCAAAATAAACTCCCAAATCACGTATTACATTACATCTTTCAATAATGATACCATTAAAATTATAGTTATATAAAATTGTTTTTTTTTTACGTGTAAAGCTCATACATTGGAATTTTTTTACATTGACTGTTATTTGGTTGTTAGTGTAGTATTTATCTGAATTTATTAAGTCGGTTTGTAATTTAAGGCAATCTAATGGGGAATTGATTTTGCAAAATATTTTTTTGTCATCTGCATACATAAGATGCCGAGAAAATTTAATATGGTTAGATATATCGTATAGATACGCATTAAACATTTTGGTAGAATAATTACGCCTTACGGACGGAATACGCACAGCGAAAAGTGGGTGCATTAGTGGCGCCTCTGCCTACCCCTTCGGAGATAAAAGGCGTGAGTGTGTATGTACAAAATACAGATGAACTAATATTGTTTATTGGCAGTCGTGGCTTATTATATATCTAGCGGGAGACTTGCTACTTACTTCAATAGTTACTTATTTTGCTTCAAGTGATTACCAGATATTCGATACCCTTATTCCATAGCTTGGATATTACTGTTTTGTTTTATAGTTGCGAATAGAAGTGTGAGAGCACTAGTGTGTTCCCAATGTATATGTAAACTGGGAATTATGAAACTTGATACACACGTTCTAAAAATTTGGAGTATAATAGCTGCTGTCTCCAACAGACGTGAGGTAGCATAAATTGTTTGTATCTTGCGAGCAGTGAAATCACTAAGTAGCCAAAAATTCTCTTGTGATGTTTGCAACCCACTTACTTCGTATCATAGCAAACCATCACTCAATCCGCTTGATATGGTCTCACAAAAACAATAAATCACTAATGCATTGGCTCCACAGTGATGATCATTGTAGCGTGTTGTCACGCTTATTACTCATAGCGGTAGCCAGGTATTGATTTCCATTTTCGACGTACGTTACTTGCCTCTTTTGGTTCACGTGTTTTAATTAACCTCTTGACGGATCGTCGTTAATTTGGAAAAATCTGATGCCGATATTCGTTTTATAGATTGGGGTTGTGCAAATATTTAGTCTGGCGCGAGCGTAGCGCCAGGCGGAATAACTTTAAACTTTAAAGCGTTAGACCATAACAACGTTATGGCGCCAAGTCGTGCTCAAGGTAACATAGTTTTCCCTTTATTGTGTTTGCTTGTTGTAGTGCGATGTGATGCAGGACAAAGACGCGTGTTCATTCATTATTTTACCTGAAATTGAATTGTAAACTCTTACCTACAATAGAATGCACCTGGTCGCATTCTCTGCACTTTATAAACATGATATTCTTATACACTTTTTACCAGAGCACTATTTCGACTCGCTAATTTGGCAAAATATCAAAGGGTACGGTGGAAAACTCTTTAAATTACACTGGTTTAGTAAAATAGTCGTATAAAAACATAGTTTTTTTTTTAATCTGGTCTTCATCTTAGACCGTCAGGAGAGATAGTAACACTTTCTCAATATCTGATGGCCCAGTAGTATCTAGAAAATATTATAACCGGTAATAACTGGGAATTTTGACACTTAATCCAATATCTCATAGAGACAAATGAAGATCGATGTCATCTCAGGTGTCATTCAAAACCCACGGTATGATGGCTACTCTTCATTACTATTTTACCATCAGATTATATGACGATAACTCAATTTTCGATTATTTTGAATTGTGTCGTTTTTGTTCTAAACGTGCGATATATTTCTCCAGTACGTCGATAAAGAAGTTTCACTTCAAAAAATACTGTCTAAAGTTTTACAAGTTCAAATTTGTATTATCTATTTAAGTATAACAGTCGCAGTCTACACAAGAGGAATCCGGATTATTGCTGTTACAATCCTCACTAATCCGGATCCTTTGATTAGTTCGCAACGAACCAAATGGCAGAACTCTCCCGAGGTCTATCTGCGTCGGATACAGTAGTACCGGGAAAGCGCCTTACATGTTCACCGGGCTCAAACGTGCACAAACGGACTCAAACTTAAAATAAACAAGAGAACACGCCGTGTGACGCGTTCCGTATCTAAACCACTGTTTTACCACGTGCAAGGGAACAAGATTTATGTGGAAACAGATAATTTTCTCTTTTAACGCAACGAAGGCTTTGAGATGCTTATGTACCCTTAAAGACGTCCTTACAATCTGAACAAATATTGTGGGGTACAGGTCCGTTTAGAACTTGCTGATTTTAAACTTACCTATTTTGATATTATTAAAACTTACGCGAGCCATATCACATTAATAGTTTACAAAACCACGGTTTTACTCACGTATTCTTACTACCTATTTTGTACAGTACACTTCACGATAAACGAATTTCAATATAAGTAGATACCAGAAAATGCGTAATGTATTTTAGAATTAAAAACAATCCTCTTTGTAAAGTATTGTACCTATAGTTTTCCAATCCCTCTGTTTTAAAACTCGGAAACCCGTTTTTTCGCAGCATTCTTTCGCGTCATATTCTGCTACACTTAGGTAAATACTGCTGCACTAATGTGACTTCAAGGAAGGCATCTATTATATTCAATGATGCCATTAAATCTTATTATTTCTGAAATTTGAATTTCTTGATTTAGGAAACGATAGATGTATCGTTGGATGGATACATCATTCACACATAGTTCTGACTCTGTATGCCACGAATGTGATTAAGGGAGAATTTCGGTCCATCGATTCGGAAAAAAAATTGCGGCTCCTATAAACATTAGTTTCGGATTTAAATACTAGGTTGTAGAATAGTCTAGAAATAGATTTATAAGACAGGGATCTTCACATAAAGATCCCATTAAGTTAAAAGCCGTCAACACATGATAATTCCTCTAGGACTGCTGATGTGTCTGGGCCATAGATCACTTCTCAACATTATCCATTTATCGTTTGTCTTCCCTTACATAAAAAAACTTCGTTAAAACGCCGTCACAATATTCCAAATATACAAAGAACAACAAATAATGTAATTGTGCCGAAGGTCTGCAGTTGCTTTGGTCTCGTGAGGTTTCACAAAGTGACCGCGACTCATTGTGTTGTATGAACTGTCGTTCGCTGCCAATCGCATTATTGTTTACGCGGGCTGAAATGTACAGGCCTTAACAATAATTGAATCAGTAATTAAGTTATTAATTTTCACCACTAACTCTCAAATTAACGTATGGAAATTGAGGAAAATGGTATTTAATACTGATTATAAAGTTTATTGGTGTTTGGTGAGGGGACAGACTGTGTGAAACCAACATAACCGTTCTACTCACCCTCCAGTGGTGGAAGCGATAACGCGTTTTTCCACGCTAGAAAAAAAGAAACAAAAAAAGGGGTATAAAGCTAATAGCAATTAGCAACTCGGGTTTGAGCTCAGAAAATAGTTGAATATTTGTTTCCCACAATTCATTGCGAATTAAAGACTGAGACAAATTAAACTTAATTCTTATATGACTCGAACTTGAGAAGCAGGCATTTATGTCGACTTATGAGTGAACAATATATTATATTCTTAACAATAACTATATTTCTATAACAAAAACATACAACGAATATTATCTTAAGTCAACCACATGTCACATACGCAAACTGTTTTCTTAAAATAAATGGAAATTAATAGAACAAAATTGCCAGAAATACCACGTTAGTTTGTTGGCCGAGATGAGGGGTTATTTAAAAAAAACTAGCGGCTGACGAAGAATAGCAAATATTTTTCTAGTTTATTTTACGTGTGAGTAAATTATGAGGGGTTATGTACGGTGGAATTCGTTACCATTTTCGGACGTTTGCAACTTGGCAAGACTTGACTTATCGAGTGTTGTGAACCCGCTTCGGCTAAACCGATTTATATGTTTGCCTTCCAAATTTGGAATATTTTTGAGAAATGCCATAAAACAATGTTAATAGACTAAATCACAATCAATTTAAACCGCCACGTTACAAAAGAAGCCAGCGCTCGCGACACTACTGAAATCTGTACCTCCTAAAGGCGTACTTAAGGTGGTTGGTTCTTTTTATTCTGTCTGGGACACGTCGAGTGCTCGCCCACTCGCCACTACGACAAGCCCTAATGACAATGGATACTCGGATTATGATTGAATGTTGTTTTTTTTGGTTAATTTTGTCATACATTAAATTGATGAATAAATTTTGTTGCAGCATGTGTATTGAAAAAAAATACAATGGCGGGTGATTTTTAGTATTTTATACATTATAGTATGATAGAAATGCAGTAAATATGTTACAAAAATAACAACTCCCAAGTTAATTATCTAATTAAAATATGCTAAAGACAATATGTTAAAAGAAGTTAACATGCATGTACGTTAAGTTTTCCTCTGTTATTGGAACTATAACCGAGGTCTAAAAACATTTATTATCAATCAGCCGGTTCAACCGCTCTCCAGTACTAAACCGACAGACATACAAACGTTATTAATAAAAATGGTGACGAACTCCTCTGTAGTTAATTAGTTAGTGTATATAAAGTGATATCACAACAATGTTGTGTTAACCATATTGGTGGGATGTCACCTGGGTAATTTAATATAGATTCTGGTTTGGGTAGGGGAAAGGGCCGTTCAGACGATACGTGTGATGCACTGTTACTACTGACATACGTGTTTGCACCTAATTCTAATTCGCGTTAAACGCTTATCGCCTGAACACGGTCTATGCATAGTGATATAGTGTAGTGGTCCCGACAAATCAGTCGGGAAATATATTTTAAGGCATTAAAAAGCAATTTTATAAGTACCAATACTGTGAAGTGACGCCCACGGGACGTGACGTTTGACAGGCTTGACAGCTGGCCGCTTTTCAGTTCTCGGTGGAATTGTCGTCAGAATGACTCCTTACCCCGACCGACCCTTAACTTAGAATTATTTTACACTGCATCGTCGCACCGTTTTAATGTGATTGTTAAGTTCGCTTTCATTGAATGACGTTTAGTGAAAATGAATAGATAATTATTATTCAAAGTTTTCAGAAAGTGCTGGACGGCAGTTTGCGCCGAATGTGTAACATAATACCAACTTGTAAAAGCCAAACTACATCTCACGCGGGCAGCGCGACACCGAGAACTGAATCTCGGAGATATTATACGAACACATAAATAACACAAACTGGAAATAAGAACATTGTCCGATACTAAACGCTTAACATAAAATGTAAATAAATGTAATAGAGATTATTTACATTAATAAAGTTATATCAATGAAACATTTGTTTACATTTTATCGAAAGTTTCTTGGTCCAGACTATATCCACTTCTTAGGGCGCGTTCATAATAGCCGTGGAGTAGCGCGACAGCCGCACTGCTGTTACTACATACCAATATAAAAATCACGCGACTTTCGCAGCTAATGTGAATAGGCTCTTTATGAATGAGACTAATATGCAGTGTTATTTCATTATATATTATATGGTAATAATGTTGATTAAATAATTTACGTGCTGGTACAACGTGCTCCACACAAGGGTGTCACTAGCCAAAATACTGGGGAGATGCAAGATGTTGACGATGATGATGACGCAAGGATACAAGGTCACCTTGGGCAGCTCATGACGTCATTGTGTTGGGCATTTAATTTAAAGCAAAAGTGACATAAACCAATTACATGTTTATCGTATACAATAATAGGTCGTATATATGCAATAATGTTATACAATATATTTTTATATTATACGAACATTAACGGATGTATATATTGAAACTGTTACCGTATTCAAATATTTAATATCTATTATAATAGACGATGGAATTATACACTCAGATCACATATAAATCATGTATGTACTTATAATCATGTATAAATGTAAACGTTGGTGAAATAACTCTGGTTTAAATAATTCAGTGTTATGTGTATCACACGGGCGGTAGATCTCTATGACAAAACTGCGTGCGTTCCTTTATCCGTATATTATGACACGCTAAAGTGCTCTTTACTCGTAAAGTCCTGAAGATTATAATAATGACCATGTGAAGCTTAATTACGATTATCGGATATATTATATGTGATACGTTTTCACGTAGGCGTGTGGGATTGTCACAGAGTATACTGGCCCTGACAGATGTCGACCGCAGACCACCTTCACACAGACGTTACACACGCCTTGTTATGTATACCACACAAGAGTGATTTATTGGAAAGATAGAATTAAAGGCAAAAAAAATAAAAATATAAGCAATTCAGGGTATGTTATTATGCATAATAACTCACATAAGTGATCGAGAGCTTGCAAGCTCTCGATCATAAATGGGGTGAGTCAAGATCCAAAGCACCAATTTGTAGTCTTACTTTGTCACGATATTACGGCACGGAAAAGAAAGCCTATGAAATTCTTTTTAAGATCCATAGTTGAGTTCTGTATTTGTTCCTTCATTAGTTCCTACTTGCATATTTTCTGAAACGATTGTTCCAAGTCCCGGGTATGGAACAAATGTGTGCAATCCTACGCTAAAGTTCATAGAAATACCAGTTCAACTAAATTATTTAAACCATTTGTTTTTCTACACACACATAAAATCGGAATCTTGCCGTTGCATCGGTAGCAGGTGCGTCTTTTCCCGCTATAAAAAAAAAAAGTACCTGTTATATTTAGTATTCTTCCGCTTACCGACCACTGTACTTTATTTCTGTGAATCACAGTGAGGCTAATCTGGCGTAAACAAAAGACGAAACATGTCGCTTTGGTCAACATTTTTGGACTGCACTGTATATATCCAGAATAATCACTTGACGAGCCAGCATAAAACTGAATTGCTCATTCGTGAAATAAAGACACAAAAAATACACTTGCGACCACGAGAAATTAGCACACGCGCGTTGTACGTCTGTCGTGAAAGGGTCTTAATACTGATAATACTTCACAGTGTATATAAAACAATTTGCTACAATGTTCGCGTGTACCTAATGAAGTGCTGTCAAAGGGACGTCTCCGACTGGCGGTTATAATGTGCCTAAGGGGCTTGCACTCTACTTTTATGTGTTGTTAAAATTATATAGATTTATATAATTACTTGTATTTAGGATATTAACGCTAGAAAAATTGTAAGCGACTCATCGCACAACGTTGTGATCAGTGGCGGTCCTTCCTTCGCGTCGAAACCCGTACTTCTTATTCTACTTAATAACGAAATTGTAGTTGAAATCTTTCATGCACTACTTTAACGTTGGTCAATTTATAAATAAATAAATAAACTTTATATTCGAAGCATTATGAAGTAGATGTAAGATCGCGGTCGGATCCCTCATACGAGTGACACTAAACATTTTTAACATACCTAAAACCTCTGAAAAATATGTAATATGAGATCAAAATAAGTTTCACACTATTCACGACCCCTGGAGCCGCCGCTGTGTCATGGGTGTTGTAAAAAGTGCTAAATCAATGTAATTTCTAACTATAGTTTGAATCGTTCATGATTTGTGAGATGCTAGACGTAATTATAGTGATTTTGAAATATGTTGTAGTAATTATTTAATGCAATATTAATTTGTTAATTACATATGTATAATTTATTATAAATAGATGTATTTGCAGTTGGCACTGGTGCTTCTCAAAATATCAAGGGAAGTATATGTACTTAATGTAACGCCGTCTTGCCAACTTATCGTGTCAAGTATATGAAGCAAATCAACAATTTATGCGCAACATAACGAGCAACATGCATTATACTTCTGCTTCGTCCTCGAGATTACCATAGAGAACACATGTAGTATGTACTCCAGTTGTACGCCTTTGCACTTTATTTGAGACTTTTTTTTTACTTTGGTCACACTCAACCTGTCAACAGAGCTCCATTCGTATTTTAGTGCGTCGCCGAATTGCACGTTACGCTCAAGTTATTCTTAATTTATTGCTCATCGTGTATTTCAAGTGTAAAACATGGAAATTAGTTCTATTTGGAACGGAAAATACAAGATTACTTAAGTGATGAAAATTGTTCCCGTTCTCCAAGACTACCGACATAACGAAAAATACCACTCAGGTCAAACGGTTAGTATAAAAATCTTATTGTTCTGATTGTGTACCGGGCCAGAATAATGTTGCGGACAGTACCTTCGGTCTGTCTCTTATTTACATCGATAATATTAATATGGTGCCCGAACAGTTAATTTTGCTATGTCGGTGTAATAATTACACATTATTTCAATCTACCGCCGTTATGCTTAATTCTGTTACCCGGGTCTGCGTGCTACACATGGCGGTTGTCACTACCCAAAGTTGACGCTCGCGATCAGTATTGTATGACTGGTTCTTGTATATAATGTTATGTAACAGTATGTTAGTACCATCAGTGGCGGCCTTGTGGAGTGAAAAATACCCTCCTTCAGCAATTGGGTAAAAAGGCCTCGTTAAAATCTCCCAGGCCAGATCCTCACATTAGTTAAGGCCGCTATTGTACATGCGAAGATGCAGTGCATAACTCGCGGCTGATGAATTTACAGTCATGCTATTCCTACTAAAATTACAATTCTGTTACCTGGGTTTGCGTGCTACCATTGGCGGTTGTCACTATCCATGATTAATACCTGCTAGCAGTACTATGCGACTGTTTCTTATGTAAAATATGTAACAGCCTCTACCGAGCACCGCTTGAAAAATATCAGCGCAAGCGGCGCAAGTGGATTAACTATTCCCGCCAATGTGGCGTGATGCACCACCGCACCACGCCGCCATGTGCCGGATGTTACGCAATATCATTTTAATAGTACATAAAAGACAATTATGTCTTTGGTCGTGGTTTAGCAACGTACTGAAAACAGCTACAGTAATTAAAAATGACCTACAACAGCACAGTATGTGTTAAATGGAGAGGAGTCAATCTAAGAACGGAAAATCCTGCAGCAACGAAGTACTGCCATTTGGATTCACCGAGAGCGGCACAGCATCGTCCGCATCGCAAAGCCATGCCAGGCAGGATAATATGCAGGCAGGTGGTCTGAGTTTTAAAAATCGTAGTCGCCCACAATCATTAATGATCACAGAATTATTTGTTTTATATATTAAGGTTTTTTGGCCTTATGTCTTATGGCCTTATGACCGAATAGGTCACTATTTTGGCGGTATAAAATCAGTGTTTTTTAAAATGCAAGAATTAAATAGTAACCGTCGCTGGAGTGACGGTAGCTGCATAATAATGGTGTACTTATTATAAAGTTAAGCCTTTATAAAATAACCTGCCTAAACCAA
Organism: Sphinx pinastri; assembly: GCA_947568825.1. Classification (NCBI taxonomy): domain Eukaryota; kingdom Metazoa; phylum Arthropoda; class Insecta; order Lepidoptera; family Sphingidae; genus Sphinx; species Sphinx pinastri. The sequence goes on along the minus strand of OX387614.1, from coordinate 890,401 downwards.
CATGGTTAAAATTATGATATTATTTTAACATCTACCCACTTGACATTGGCAAAATCACCGATGAAACGGTGAACCCATTTTTAAAAGAAGAAGAAGGACATGGTTGAATTAGCCGAATAGATTCTTAAAATATCTTTAAATAAAATGACACGGATCCCAGAAACGTGACTAAAATTTTAGTCCAACCGGAACTTAGGCGTTCCCCTTTTTACCCTTGGGTTTTACATTATATTTAATTGTTTCATTGTATACTTACTTTGATCCGTAGGTTGTCTATGAATAACATAGACGAATCTTATTATAATTTAAATTAAATAAAATCAAAGAGGCTTTTATTAAAATTGAATCAAAATGATCATGTAAATCGTTATGAATCTACCGTCGCTCGTGTTGTCTCAGAACTCACCGATGTGAACAAGAAGCGGAAAAAGAGTTTCCCTCAGCAATATTATAATCTATCTAGACTGCTTGATTGCCATAAGGGACTCGTTACAATTTTTTAGACTCAGAATATTTATTAAGTCTAATTTATTCCCGACAAAATTGAATGTATTTTAGCGATACCGTTAATTTTACTTATTGACAACAATATTTACGGTCTCGGTGTTTTTTGGAGTATTACGTACTGGATGCGATTGCCTCCTTGAAGTCTCCGGTTCGAGCCCGGGTCGGGTAAAATTATATTGCGTCCCTTCTACTCAGTATTTAACCCGGACTTGGGGGTTTTTTGCCTGCTAAATATCAATACGCTCGCTGTCACTGGCCCTAACATAGCTAGCGAATTGTGGGTGTAAATATATTAACAGTTGTGCCTACACCTAAAATAGGAAAAGGCGTGATAATATGTTTATGTAGAACATTATTAATGTTAATAGTTTTTTGCTTGAGGTTGCGCCCGCGTTGACACTCCTCCTGGGATAAAGAACAGCCAGTAGCACTCAGAGGTATTTTAGCTACCAAATACCTATACCTAATTATTGAAAGGGTTTTCAAATTCGGTTAAGTGATTTTTTGAGTTTATTTATTACAAACAAATATGCAAAGAACAAATCTTTTCTCATTATCATTTTAGTGAAATATTCTTGTTTGTAAATGTCGAGACCTACAGGGTCATGATAATTTTCAAATATCATTGATTAATCGTCAACTTAAGTAGAGAATATTTATTAATATATACCTACTATTGGTTCTAAGTAATAATAACAAAAAAAAAAAAAAAATAAAAAAAAAAAAAAAATCACATAATACATATATATTATAGCTTCTCCCTCTCATGCAATTTTTGCCGTGCCCGACAGGGCGCACGATTATGTATCTGACAATATTGTTAAAATCTAACACCTTTTGTTAACAATGATTGTGGCGTTATATAAATTAAAAATTGAAACTATGCTACCGATCATCGATAGCGCCTCAAAATTTCTTGCGATGTCTTAACAAAAGGAGGGGGGGGGGGGGGGGGAAGGTGCTGCATGCAGGAGACTCGCAGCTAGCGGAGAGTAAAACGATGAAAACAGCAGCGCATAATATAATTTAAAGTTATTCGCTACCTTGAGGGGCGAGTGCACTGGTTGTGCCTCTGTCCCCCCTTCGGGGATAAAATACCCGAGTCTATGTATGTATTTATTTTGCGAATTCGACAATACGTTCTCTATGTACAGGGTAGATAACGAAGTCCATAGGTGGGCTGTCTTATGATAATATTTTATAATGTTCCAACGCTTTAATCGCAGTTTTAATAAAACGTTGTATGCCGTTAAGTATTCCGGCTTTACTCTTGAGATCTAAGCTTCCGTGGTGTATTCCCTTCTTGGAAACATTCACTAACTGTACGAATAATTCTGTCATATTCTCCCAGTCAGGGAAGAATTTTGTTTGGTCGGTTAGCTAAAATGAAACATTGCTCCATTTTTGATCTAACTATTCCAATAACTAGCATTTGCTACGGGTTCAACACAGGAAAATATGGTCATATGGTATATAAAGGTCTAAATGTCCATTTCCTAACACAAAAATTAACCTAGGAGTTAATTTAGAACTCGGTATGTTTGTGTGCCGAGTATCATCTGAAACCATTCTACGATTTTTAGATGATTGGGTAACAAGCTTTAATATTCTAATATTGATAAATAATATAGTTTGTTGACCGATCTAAGATTATATCTGTTTTAAGAAATTATTTTTCTTTTGTCTATTGTAATTATTAATTAATAATGTTACCATTAATTAAGCTTATTTTCCAGTTAATTTGCTTTTTGACACAAATATTACGAAGGAGCGTAAGACGAGACTTTGAAAAATGTGTAGATCAGCTCCAAGTTTGTTACTATAGTCACAATATGCTGACATGCTGATCAAGACAAACCAACAAAAGGATTTTTAAGGGAAGTATTGTTGATCGATGCTATCGAAATGTGATATAATATTAGATCATACAACAGGGAACATTTCCCTTATGACAAGTCATTTGCATTAATTAAGTTTAAGTGTCTATATTATAGCCACCACCTAAATGAACCATTTATTGAAAGAAATCGGAATTCTCTTAGAACCAGATCTTATTACCGAAGGTCTAATATAATATTGTTTGTAGTTTACTCGGAATTTGCTCAAATAGTCGCAAATATAGTATTGATAATATAATATCTTTTATGATGTAGTGAATTCATCAAAATTAAAATTCTTTATTTACCGTCGCCAGAAAGCCCCATATAGCAGTATGGTATACCCCATATACCATATATCGCTTTATCGAATATGAAATAGATTTTACTGCATTAGATGCTTAGTGCTCACAGCACGGGGCTCCATCGTGTACCTATAGGTACTTATGGCATTAAACTGCATTCGATCTACAAAACAGCAGTTTGGATCATAGATTACTAATTTTGACTTATCCCTGAGATTCGGTAATGAGACCTTAAGAATCTAGTTGGGAACGACAATATTTTTTATTAGATCAATGATAACCAATTAGAAATTATACATTGATATCCTATCGAAAAACTTATTGCTAAATATAAGCTTATAAAGTTTTTTGGTTAGCTAATTGCAATTCCTACTGGAATTGAAATTATACAAATATTTCACTACTTATTCTCTAAAGGTCTACATGTGTTCTCTATGGTAATCTCGAGGACGAAGCAGAAGTATAATTAATGATTAAACGAACTTACCTGTACGTGAAGTTCTATCATAATTATACGAAGGCTTCGTCCGAAGAGATTAGTATCCCTCCCTCCCGTGACTGGCGTTAACCCTAGTAAGTTGTGAAATATAGGTATATGGAACTCTCTAAACTAAATGAAGCTCTGTTGACAGGTTGAGTGTGACCAAAGTAAAAAAAAAGTCTCAAATAAAGTGCAAAGGCGTACAACTGGAGTACATACTACATGTGTTCTCTATGGTAATCTCTTCGGACGAAGCCTTCGTATAATTATGATAGAACTTCACGTACAGGTAAGTTCGTTTAATCATTAATTAGATTACATTGCTTCACTACACAATATATAGAAATCCAATGACACTGTTCAACGTTGTCAGATTGGCGACACTTCTTGCGCGTCAATTTTCAAAATGATATGCAATTTAAAATGAATATTCTAAACTCTCAAGTACAAATTTAATTAATAATACTGTTATTCAAATTACTGGCATTGTTCCGCCGCTCCGGACGAGAGAAAGGTCGGTAATAAAGATAATGCGATACGATATGCAAATAAAAATCTTTAACTATGCGTAATCATTTTAATAAGGATTGTTAGTTCGCTGCGTCTTCAATTTTCTGTGTAAAGGCGACGGCATGGCATATTGTACATTAAGCATCGGCGATTGGTGCATTTCACACTTTTTGACGAACTCTGATACTGCTGAAACGAAATGCAGCGACGAAACAGTCGATAAAACCTCGACATTAATATAATAATCGAACGCGGGACGTTTTAAAATGCGTTGAAATGCTGCAGCCGCAAAATAGCCAAACGCCGAGGCATAAGGTGCCACTGCCACGTGTGCCTTAATGTCGTATGTTTTATTTCTTTAACAATGATTTAGTGAATGTTATTTTTAAATGGTAATACATATGAGCGTATATGAACGCATAGAATTGTGAAAATTTTATGTTTTGTATTTTTTTATATCGACTGGCGTTGAGGCCGGCGGCAGGCGGCAGGCGGCGGCGCGGCGTACGGACTAACATCCGACTTATAGCCATAATGTGATTTCTCTGCATTTTGTATTTTTATATTATAATGTTGACTCGGGGTTTTATACAATTATACTATAAGGCAAAGGGCAGAGTTTAGATATCACGCTTCACATTAAAAGCAATAACTGTACGTGCTTCGCGTGACGTAGCTGTAGGCAATGGGTAAATTATATTATAAAATTAGAGTGTATTTAAACGTACAAATAGTCGTAATTAGACATCAGTGCCGTAGTGCTTTAGCTAGCGCGTAGAGTAGTGTTCGCTACGGTTGGTAGGGACTAGGAACCCCTAGTCCCTACCAACCGCCGTGTAGCGTAAGCTTGTGACGAGCGCGCGGTTCGCCCGGTATCTGCCCGCGCCGCCTGCCACCGCGTCCACGACCGCCCGTCATCCTTGATGGCTGTGTGTCACGTTGGGCTATGTTTACTATACAACCGTGGGAAATTCGAAATTAATTCCTATTTTTAATATGCATTTATTTTAGTGAACTTAATGACGCCATATTATTTCTTGTAATAAGAATTTTTCATTAATATTAGACAATTAAAAATTATTCATATTTTTTTGTTTGTTTTATTTGTTTTCACTAGAAGGGAAATATTGGGAGAGGGGAAATGTTGTGGTTTGATATTTAATGTGTTATTTTGAGTGAGTCACCAGGAATTTTAATATGTGCAGTGGACTCGCTCCGCACAGCTGACAGCACCACATGTAAATATGTTGAGTGATAAATGATAATTCTGTCTCCCTAGATGAGCCGTATCTAGGCAGTAAGTACACGTGTTACCTTCTCTAAATAATTTCGAAGTTAAAAATAGTCTAAGTTCCTACTTATAAAGGCAAATACCCGTTATAAAAGTCCCAACAAAATTCAACCGCTTCGTATATTAGCCGGAATAACTATGAGTAATTATGAGCTATGGAACACAAAAATTAAAACTAATTTTTAGACAGGTCTGTAAAATAATCTAATACATAAAAAAGTTATTACTTAATCGTAAACAGGTGTATATCAGTGTTTTTACAAGGCTATACCGAGCGCCCTGTGTGTTGCCTCCCTCATTCCTACAGGGCTCCTTAGTCCTTTCAATTTTCATTCCGCATTTTACATTGTGCAACACAAAACAAATCGCAATATTAACTTAATAACTGTAACAGGAATAAAATGATTCAGTCTCTGTTCACTTTGTTTATGCATTTCCTCTTCGTTTATGAATCTTTAGAAAATGTTCAGGGTAATAAAAGCTCGTTAGTTGAAGCTGTTCAAATATGATTTTATTTGTGCTAGCCTTTTGCAGTAGGAAGTACAATGTGAAACGGTATTAAATAATTTGATGTCAAAGCAATATTCTCGGAATTTCAACATAATTTGTAATACGAATTACTAGCTTTACGTGGAGTTTTGAATATTGATAATTGAAATTATGCACATATTTGTTCTGAATAATAAATTATTAAATAAACAAGATGTACACACATTCGAGGAGGGTTAGTTGCAGGAGCTGAAAATTTTCGATAGAGCATTTTGTGGCCTATCACACCACGCCCAAACAGACGTACACAAAAATGCCGCATGCACCTCGTCTTCCTGAGAAACATAACATTATTGGAATCCTTTTATTTTTGGTTAATGGCACACTATCAAAATATATCCACATTGGACCTTACAGGTAACTTTATCGTGTTCACGAGCACTGGTGGCATCTTAGCTTCAGGTAACGTACTTACTGGTTGCAATCCTTGCTATAAAATATTTCTGAAATGCTGTGTATTCACTGATTCATGTAATAGAACACGTACAGTTAGCCACATAAGCAGCTGAACAAATAAAAAATTTCAAATTGTCTACTTTTTAATGTTCTCACAAAAATAAAATAGGGATTTAGTTTACTACACACAAACAAAAGAAAATGTTTCAATTAAACTTGACGCGTATAGAAGATTTGAAGTTTTGTGTTTGTTCAACGGTAAAGATTTAAGTGTCTTGTAAGTTGTAACAGGAGTTTGAGGTCAGAACTGGCAATAATTGGGTTAGTTTATGTTTTCACTTATAACAAAACCATTTTCGAGCATAGAGAATAACTTTTTTTGGAAACTGATATTAAATTAAATTTATTTTTATATGGTTAAAATACGTAAATAAATACGCGACAAATTAAAAAGGTGTTTGGTTGTCAAAATTCTCACTTTTTAAATTTTCACTTTTAGAAAGGCGAAGGTATTCGGTACCATACAACCTAAAACTGGTTTTTATAACACTTACTGGTTGCAATTAGTAAAATCATGTTCGCTGATTATAAGTTCGACATTTTCAAACTTCGCCAGAGTAGGTACTGTTTTCGTAAAAATTCTAACCTCAAATGTACAAAAAAAAGTGTGTGTGTGTACTTATCTACACGCGTGAGAAGTTATACTTCTTTCGCATCATTAAAAAATAGTTTTTAATTGCATCATCATCAGCCACATGACGTCCACTGCTGAACATAGGCCTCCCCAAAGATTCCCAGACGGACCTGTCAAGAGCGGCCTGCATCCAGCGTGTTCCAGCATGCAAATAATTATTTGCAATAAAATAATAAAAGGACTGGAAAAGGAATAGGAAAGTCAATAAAGTTCAGTTTAAATTAGAAAAATTAAACAAATTATTCATTTTTAAAATATGTAACACATCATACAAAAGAGTAGTTCCATCACATTGCCAAGAGATGGCGCTACTACGGAGACGTACAAATTGTGAATCGCGATATCAAGATTTTCCGGCGAAATATGACCTGCGGCATAGATTAATAACGCCAAGAATGATAGTTTCATATCAATTATTCTACGTTCAAAATTCAAAACTAAAATTTTGCTATAGCTAACTTCAGGGTGAGCGATTTAGTGGGCAACTTCATTCTGTTAATTTTGCGTCACGGTGCGCGCGCATCGTAAAATTTCACTCTCATGAATTTTTCATAACGCGCCTAAAGAAGTATAACTTCAATAATTATTAACCCTTCAACACCCGCTTATATATAGATATATACGTGGTTGCCCTATATACCCGGACGCCGGTGTCAGCCGCGGGCGTTGACAAGTCAAGCTTGAAAATTTGTTTCTTGCGCTCGCCGGCAGCTGCCGCTTTTTTTTTTTTTTTTGGCCCTACCGGCCAGTAGCCTGACGCGTGTCGGCTTTTCTGGCCACACCGGACTTTCGGGTGAACGCTTTAGGCGCTCGCAACCCTTGATTTAAGTAACCATGCTGAGGGCAACCCACTAACGGGTTACGAACCTCGGCTCAGGACGGTCACTGGGAGAGGATGAGACATCAACGATTAGTGGGGAAGGTTGGTGTTTAACCTAATCCTATCCATTTATTTCGTCGGCACGCGGGCCGGAACTGTTAGGAGGGTCGGGAGGGCGACGGGGAACGCGGCGAGGTCCTCGGCGGCGAGGACGGAACTGCGGTCGTGTGGAGTGTTATGATGCTCAGAATAAAGACTAAAGCACTTTATTCTGAGGATTGATGTATTAGAACACGTTCCTTTTCACGTTACTTTCAAATCGTAATTATTGTTAAAAATCGATATTAATTAAAATAAAAACATTGCAGTGGCCCTTCTTTTATGTTTTTTTTTACATTTTAGCCACAAAATATCAATAAATATTAGTTTTGCATCTTCCCTATTTAAGAAATGGCGAGAATAAGTAACACGACGTTCCGTTACTATAGGAAACGTGCACGTCGTAAGCTCTGCCATCTGGTGGCGCAGTCTGACTCTTTTTCAGCCCATCGATACTTGGCATTGACGTAAAATATTCATATTAAAAGGATGAAAAATAACATTTAATTTATTAATAATGTATTGCTATGTATCTGGATGCTCCAAAACATAAAAATAAACACATCAAATGGTGTAAAATTCTATTACGTTCCCAAGAAAAACCATTTTAGGCTGTATGGTACCGAATACCTTCGCCTTTCTAAAAGTGAAAATTGACGCATAACGAATGTTGACAACCAAAAACTACTTTTTCAATTTTTCGCGTATTTATTTACGTATTTTAACCATATAAAAATAAAATAAATTTAATAAGGGATGATGCAAATTTTTATTTTTGCTTTCATTTGAATGAATATCATGTAGAATAGATCACGAGTATTTTAAAATTTAAAATACTTTAATTTATTGCAAAAAATTGCGGTTTGAAAATGACAGTTTACAATTTCGCGCGCAAACGGAGCTACACGCCCAGTGACGTCACTCTAGTCATATTTGTTCGCCGGTGGCATTCATAAATGCATAAGTTTGTATTTTCGATATGTTTTTTGAATAAATAAGTACATCAATGTTACTATGAACACAAACACGTCTTTTTATCCCCGAAGGGGTAGGCAGAGGCGCAACTAAGTGCACCCACTTTTTGCCGTGCGTTAGTTTAGATTTGGATATATTGCATTGTCGCCATAAGACCTGAAATTACTGCTATGTGTAGTTTTGCTGCTGAATGAAATAGAAATAAAAGTCCCACTATGATTAGTTCGTAGTAGTTTAGTTCCTTTTTATTTCTACACATGAAAGCTCTGTAACAACAAAAAATTACAACCATGTGAACATTAACTTTTGGTAGATTTCTGGATTCTTCTTTTATGAACCCAACTTCCATTTTGATTCGAAAACCTATTAATTATCGCAATTAAAGAATGTTTACCTTTACAACTTTAACCTTAAACAAGTTGCAGGTGTGATGTCACTAGAGGTAGATTGATGTTTTATAACACATTCCTTTTCACGTTACTTTCAATTCGTAATTATTGGTAAAAATCGATATTAATTAAAATAAAACCACTGCAGTGGCCCTTCTTTTATGCTTTCTTAACATTTTAGCTTCAAAATATTGATATATATTATTTTTGCATCTTCCCTATTTACAAAAAAAAATCTCTATGCTCGATTTTTTTTTATTGCATAGAATGATGAGACGATCATGCCGTTCGCCTGACGGTAAGCGATACGACCACCCATAAACAGTAGCAACACCATCCAGCACTGACTTACAAAGTACTGTGTGGCATTCCACTGCGCTCGTCATCCTGAGACATAAGATGTTAAGTCTCATTATGTCCAGTAGTTACACTGGCTACAATGTCCTTAAAACCGAAACACAACAATGCATGCACACTGCTGCTTGGCGGTAGAAATAGACATTGCGGTGGTACCCACCCAGACGGACTCTTACATATGAGAGCCCTACCACCAGTAAAGAGAAAATGCTTTTGTTATAAGTGAAAACAAAAACTAACCCGCTGCCTGTTCAACTAATTTTGTGGCTGACTGTACATCGGCCGCAATGTCCCTCAATATAATAATAATAGCCCGCAGGGGCGGCTTTGTGTCGAGCCGACGGTGAGTGGCGACACCGCGTACCCCGATTTCGTGGGGGCTAACTTAGACCCCCTGACCCTTGGCTTGCGTTAACTGGCCGGCTAGGGGTGAAAATAGCAAGAGCTAAAAACCTGAGCTCCAGGGTGGAAGTGCTCAATCTGCGTAATAGCGAGGAAACCCGCTCCGGGACGCGTCAGCGACCCGCGATGGTGAAATCGGTGCACACCTCTCGACACCCTTTAGCCACCAACACCGATGTTGCGTCCTTGGCATGCGCCACTTTTTGGGATGCCCTCTAGTGGGGGGGCAAGTCACCGTCTGCCTTGATTACAAAGGATTGAGACATTTTACTTGGCAGGCGTCCCGTTGTCTCTATTAATGGCCCAGCAACCAGTCCAGCTAGATCCCATCCATAGACCCGGTATAATTCCCATCTACTCTGCAATAGTCCTTACACCTTGCGGGCGCTGTCTTTGGCTGTATTTCCTCCATAAGTACAGGCAGAGAGAGTACCTACAAGGTGTACACACCCCAACTAGAGTAATGTATCTTAAAGGGGCCTCTACGTGTTGGATCCATATCCCCACGCAAGCCTTCCAAAAGGACCGGCCTTCGTTCCGTGATTTCCCGCAGGAAAGATACAACATAATAATAATAATAAGCCTTTTTATTTCCATGACAGTTATTGTCTTGGCCCCTATCGGGTATAGGCCTCCTCCAGCTGCCTCCATACATTTCCATCCATACATCCCTCAATATATTTAGTTTTAATGTTCTGTATACCATCCCAAATTCAATTTAAATTTTCCATTAAACCCAGATTTGAATAGAGTCCATTAAACGGGCACACAGAAATTTCAATAGGCATTTCGTATGTATTAGGACTACTCATTACTCATTAGTCATTAGTGCTCCAATAGTCGACGTGCAACTAAATGTTAAGTAAGTATATTTCGTGCCAAAATAGATGATGAAATTGAATTTCTCTGAAACAAATTTTAAAATGGGAGTGAAGCGGGTTGAATTATAAATCAGTTCATTGTAGTGAGGTTGCAGCGACGTGCGGTACCTATGCACGTAAGGAACGGCGCAGACGGACTACGTACACACGGAGACAAATCACTTGAGTTGGAAATATCTCGTAACGGTTATAGTAGACAGGGCTACGGTGTAACCGGTTTCGTCTAGTTTTGAGCTGACACGACCGGGGTGGGCTGTCTTTGAGAAATCCGTGTGGATATTGTGGTCGTCTCTGTCGAAAAATTAAATGGACATCCATCTTTCGTCTGTCTTGTTTATGCTCAATCACAAAATGGTAGCAACCCAAGAGGTCTCTGGCTTTTGAGAGATTTACCATCTGTTGAAATTTCAAGTAAGTATTACTTGCTTTGTAATAAAATGTTCGAAGAGCGAAACTGACGATATCCCCGAAGGTGCAGCAGACGATCAACCGGCCACGAGACGAATGTAGTGCAGGTTCGGCCGCTCTCGAATAACACATATTAGGTATGTTTGTTTCGAGTCTGGGTATTGGTGAGATCCAAAGTCCCTGGGATTGGATACCTTATTAACTGTATTAGTAATATTTAATGTATATGCTATTACAAAAATAAACCTTATATTAGGTCTTTACCTATGAAATTGCCGTTTAGTACATAGAAAGTTAGTCATTCTTTTATAAATATTTTATTTGTATCAATCAAAATATGCACCCATGCTATCGATGCATCTCTGCCAGCGCAGTGGTAATTTTTCAATACCTTTCTTGAAGCAGTCATGTGTACGGGAGCATACAAACTCTTCAAAGGCATATTGTACGGTTACTTATAGTTTTTTTAACAAACATTGAATCGAGTCTATAATATCTGGAAATTCTTTCAGTTACCGAATATAGATTAGATTATGAAAAGGCCAATTTTAAATTCTAGTATTTCAAACGATTCCAGCATTTATATTAAGTATTGTAAATCATAAATGGTCACGTGAGACGTCTATACGTTCGTAGAAATAAATGGAGTTTTATTCCAGGCTTGTAACCTGACATTCCTTATATAATATTAATGTTTTAATATTTAGTAGTGTTCGATAATTGTGGTGTCTATTCTTAGGTTCTGGCATGAGTCTTTCGCTGTAGTATTAGCACAGTTAGTAAGGTGTGCGCTTTATTTTTGTGTCCTCAGAACCTCGTCTGTGGCAGAATAGTAATATGCTCGTTTGACGCTGTATTATATTTAAAATAAATAGTGTCTACAAAAGGTCGCTGTAAATATTCATTTCTTTTAATAATACCACCCCTGTATTTTATAGGTACTGCGCTATGCTGAGCACGGGCCTCCTCTGCGACTAAGAGGGTTTAGGCTTTAGTCCACCACGCTGCCGAAACGAATGTCCACAGGTTCAAAGCCCAAGGTACACACCTCTGACTTTTTTAAATGAATGCGTATTGCTGTATTGAAAAACGTACCTACCTAATAAACTAGAACTGCAAATTGTGTCCTGTGTTTACTTCCTACATCATTTTAAAAGCTAATTAGGGAATCTTGGGTGTATAATAACGTCTGTAAATAAATAAACAAGTTTATAATGAAATGTTACTTTGTTGAGTTCATTTTAATTTTCTTTATCATTTTGGTCATTATTACCTTTAAAATAATATTTACCATCTTTTAATAGTATGGCAATTCGTATAAATGTCCTTTTCCATGTGATCCCAATAATTTAACCATGTAAAAGTAAATGACTCTAGGAGGGCAGCGTCTCCCGTCTCACCCCACCTGCCTACGCCCATGCTTGTTTGCGGTAGGCTCGAACAGAACTAGAACCTCAATTCGTTCGACTGCCACACTTAAATTGAGCCGAGACACCAACATACCCATTTCGTTCAAGACAGTGGTTACGGTATTTTGGGTGCACTCCTATGTTTCCGAAACTAGATGCTAGTTTGGGACGATGCGCATTATTTTAAGATTTACAAATAGGTATTTAGGTTGATAATTTAATTGTACGATAAAAAAAAATGGGAATAATGACTTTGTATCTTTTAAACCTAATTGTCTTCTAGAGAAGCATTTATACCTATGTTCGATAGAAGTAATCATTTCTAGACATCTGCCGATATAAAAATAGCCTATAATGCATTTATAAAAAAATGTGGTCTCCTATTCATCGGTTACTACGGCTAAAAAGAGTTTTGTCAACCCAACCCTCCTGATTTCAAGCATGCAAGACGCGCTACCGGGTAGAAAATACCAGATAGGTAACTTTGTAATAATTATATTTCTGTTGACGCGAATCGGGCACTTACCGCTCTAATTACTTTCTTGTGGTTATATTACCAGTGCACATTACACACACAGCGTGACACGCAGGGGTAGGATACCCCCATCCTTGCCGAGCAGGCATCTAAACTGAATCTAGGTGATAACGTAGACAGAGTAAAATATAGACTACTGAGTAGCCCCTATTCAGTCCCATAAAAATGGGATTGTGGTATTGAGGTATTGCTTATGAAAGAAAGGGATAGAATCGTTTTATTAACGTCCCGTAGTGCATGTCGGTTTTTTCAAGGTCGGAATTGAAATTCCACAACAACTTTTGACATAAGCCTCTATTTATTTGCCTCTGCCTGTCTCGTAAAGTGGTTGTGCCTAGTGCTGGGTGTTTTCAGAGTGTTATAAAACTATTAAAAGTGTAAATAACGTACAAAATGGTGCTATGTAGTATTACTCAAGTCACTTGTCAAGTTCTCGGACTCATGTGGCCACGGCAAGTGTTCCTCTATAGTTTCCTTCCTTTAAGGGGTGATAATTACTCTGGAGAAACTTTGTGTTGCATATTTTTTGATAATAATATTTTTATATTGTTTGTTATTGTAATTGTGTGGCGAATTTACGTTTGTCTGATCATCTTTTGAGCAGTACCTAGTACCTACTAGAAGAAGCAGAGATGTTCAAGATACTTCATAAAAGTATCTGAAATACAAGTTACAAGATACTTGTAAATAAAGGATTTGAGATACCAGATACAAGATACTTTTGAAAATGGTATCTAAATACTAGATACAAAATACGTATCTTCTAAATACTTTTTTCAAATAAGATACCTTTTGAAATTATTTTTTTTATAGCCTTGAATGACCAGACGAGCGTGCCGTCCGCCTGATGGTAAGCGATACGACCACCCATAAACCGTAGCAACACCATCCAGCACCTTGAGTTACAAAGTACTGTGTGGTATTCCACTGCACTCGTCATCCTGAGACATAAGATGTTAAGTCTCATTATGTCCCGTAGTTACACTGGCTACAATGTCCTTCAAACCGAAACACACACACAAACTGCTGCTTGGCGGTAGAAATAGACATTGCGGTGGTGGTCTCTCATATGTAAAAGTCCGTCTGAACTCTGGGTGGTCCGTCATACAATGCCATAAAAAAATTCAAATGTTGAACGTTTTAGATTTTAGAAGCTACTATACTGTGTTTATTAAAAAATATGAGTAAAAAGCATTAAAATTAGGTTCTGCTGATTTATGGCCGGTTTCTGAAGTACTATTGACGGCAGTTTATCTATCCGTTAGCGCTATTGGTTCGATAACCCATGAAATTGCGTTTCTGAACCACGCACTGCAAGATAAACTCAGCTTAAACTTACTTTAACTTAACTGGCCAATTTTTGCCGTTTATCTGTTCCATAACTATTTGACGTGTCATTTTGTCACAAACGACGGCAACTTGTTAGATATTATTTACAATACAGAGGAACATAATTGATACGGCCAATCACAACGGTTTCAGTAGTGTTATAAATTCTCAAATTCTAAATAAAACAACATAAAACACAAATTAGCAAACTAGTGCTAGCATGACATAAGACATTTTGTTGAACTGTTTGACGTTTTTTTTAAATTCGGCAATGATGTCATTCATCAGCCAGAGACAAATAACAAATTACCACAAAATAAAATTAAAATAATGTTTAGGCGTTGATCTATGTTAAAATAAGTTACTATTGTATATAAAACAATTATTAGTTACGAATTTTTGTAATAAAATCCATTTTAAAGTCAACTGCTAAAAAAGAGCCATCTAGTAGCAAAATAAGGAACTGGTTGTTGGCTTCATAGTTATCGAATGGTTCATTATATGTTCAGAAACACAGTGAAAGTCAACCGACGTTTATCTTAAGTTTAACTTTAATGGACCAATAGTTGTTGAAAGTTTAACTGGGAGATTCAGAAATTGGGCATTAATAAAGTTCATTGAGATTTATCGGAATCAGGAGACACACTGAAAATCAAAATTATAAGACTCAATGCCCTCATGTTTTCAAAAGAAGACAGAAATCGGTTGAATACAATGTTTGGTTAACCAATTATAGCATGTGCTTTTTACACAAACAAATCAAGAATGTTACGTGTTGATTATTGAAACCATGCAAGTCATTATTGCTTCAATTTAATTGTATGCAACAGGCAAGAAACTTGCAACGTGTATATGGGCCTTAAATGAGCCGTTAATGTAAAAAATGCATAGATAATTAGTAAAAGTATCTTAGCAAATTAAGTATTTATAAAATACTAAGATACTAAAAAATTGTATCTAAATACAAGATACAAAATAAAAATTGAAAAAGTATCTTAGATACAAGATACTAAATACGTATTTTGTATCTTGTATCTGTATTTCAGATACTTGTATCTAGATAAATCACATCTCTGAGAAGAAGATACTGAGAATGAATGAATGAATGCGTCAGAATTGGAACACAATGAAAAGTTTAGTGCAAAAAACAGTAGCACGGGCCACGGACTGCCTATCTAACGGATTTGAGATTCGTTCATACCTGCTTCTGTAATCTAGAGTGGATAAAATTCATGATTTTATTGTTTCTGACAGATTTTTTGATTTATTTGTTTTTTTTTTATTACTAAAAAAATTATGAGTTTGTCGTATGGTATTGATCGTTCGCGGGGTAAATACTGCGTCGCACATCGTAAAAAAACTGGGTAGGTTAATGAGAAATTATTTTTTTATTTACTTATCACAAATGTATGTTTAAAACCCAACAAAAAAAACGAAATCTGCTTATATAGTTATAGTTCGGTATTTAAAAGGTTTGAAATATAGTGAAAGAGTAACTATCAAGTACCTAACAGATGAAATTTATGATGTCACCGAAAATAATCAGCCATAACTCCGTGTACGTAAAAAAGAGTAAGTGAGATAGGGTTATAGGTGGTAGGGTTACCACATTATCACTTTTGCCTACAACAATATTTCAAATGTGATAAAGTGCCTCATTTTCCAAAATTAATTTTTTGACACAAGATTTTTCACATGATTTTGTAAAAAGTGATACTATCCCTAATATACCCATAATAATAAAAAAAATCGTAATCCTACTTTTCGTCAGGAGCCTCTCCGTTACTGAGGATTGGCAGTCAGTTCCTTGAACCGTTCGTAAGGCCCCCGAGGCAATTCTTGTGCGCTGGGTCTTCACACCCAATGCACGCCCATGCGCGGGGGGACATTAGCCGCGGGTCGAGGCACACAGTTCAGTGTGTATAGCAGCCCGGAGTTTCTTTCTACCTTTCTTCTTCGGGTCGTCATCGCTTAGGTAGCTAGTGAAAGGCTGGTAGGTTAGCTAGGCTAGGGCCTGTAGTGTCCTCACCGGTGAGGATCGCGACGCGTTCCTCCCATTATTTTAATAAAATGATGTCCTTTTTATATCCCCTTTCCTGCCAGCCCGAGCTGTTTTTTTTTTGTTTTTGTTTATTTCTTATTATAGATTTACTCCCAATAAAAATGTCTGTAGTTATATAAGTGACCATTGGTATTTATAATAATTATTAATATAATCAATTTAATGTATCTTGATTTATCATAAGTGCAACTATGTTCGCCTACGTGATGAATAAAGTATTTTTTTTTTTTTATACCTCTTGGTTGTAAATCACATTGAGGCCTAAAAGGGTCCGCGAACATTTCCTGGCACCTCCTTCTCTTTCCGCCCATTCTGAGAACCTTCCTCCTTTCCCCCACTTTCCTTCCCGTCTCCCTATTCCACTTCCTTCCCAGGCCCCTGCAGTCGTCAAGCCGGGGGACTCCAGTATCCCATTCGCAGGTTTCCCCCGGTGTTGCCTGCAGGATCGCCTACCTAAAAAAAAAAGTACTTACATTCCATGGTTATGTGAAAATCTACAAAAATAATAAAAGCTATATAAAACATACATAATTATGAGTTCCAAAAGCATTTAGAAATGTTTCGTTACGTAATTTATAAAAATAAATATGTATTGTAGATAATATTCAGTACAAAAAAATCAGCAATTAAAGGAAAATAACCTCCTAATTTTGCTTAGGTAAATAACTAGCTCCCATCTAAAAAAAGCATATTCTGGACACGCTGGGTATAAATAACATTCGGCTGGAACACATATTTTATCATTTTTGTCATATTAAAAGAATATATAAACAAATTATTCTCCTAGTTTTAGTTTTTTTTTTTTTATCCACATGCCACATGTGTCGATTTTGTGCTGCCCCCTATAGTACGTGCACGCTCCCTATAGTCGAATGTTTTTGCTGATATTTAATAAAGCGCCCTCTAGTGGGCGTTTATTAATTTTCTATTTGTATATTGCTATTAATTCTCAGAGCTATGTCAGTCACTTTGGTTCTCTGACGGATCACTTCGTTCCGAATTTTGTCCTTCAGAGAGATTCCGAGCATAGCTCTTTCCATAGCACGTTGCGCGACTTTAAGTAGGTTGAAGTGGCAATGGGCTGGCCACATATGTTGCAGAACAGATAACCGCTGGAGTAAGCGTGTTCTGGAGTGGAGACCGCGTCTTGGCAAACGTAGCGTGGGACGCCCTCTGGCCAGATGGCGGGACGACTTGCACAAGAAGGCCGGTAGCGACTGGATGCATAAAGAAGCAGACCGGGCTCTGTGGCGTATCTTGGGAGAGGCCTATGTCCAGCAGTGGACTGCAACGGGCTGATGATGATGATATTGCTATTTGCTAAGTGTATGATTATTAATTTTGTTAAATTTGTACATTATTTCCCTGCTCTAAATGTTTGTGGAACTATAAATTTAGAGAAAGGAAATGTTCTGGAGAGTGGGATGTTTAGATACCAACTGCATTGGATTTACGTGGTAAGGTATGTCTTCTGCCCCCCGGGCGGCGGACCACCGCTGTAGACTCGCCGAGCGCAGAGCGCCTATTATACTTAGATAATATTTATGTTTATTTTTTTTTCTTTTTATAACTGTTTCGTGTTGCGGTTTTAAGTATACAGTATTCGCACTAAAGGTGTTTGTAAATTTATGGGCTGCTCTCTCTGAGGTTTCCGTGCGGCACTCTGGGTGGCCACTGAAAACCAGTGCTGTGTGATGTGGCTCTCATTACACAGCGTATGCTAAGATGTCCACCCAGTTGCCACGGTGTGGATGTGCGTGTGGTAATGGGTATACTTAATAGTGTTTTATTTATTTTTCCCTTTATTTTATTAATTACCTATTATAAAAAAAATAGTTACACGTTCTCTCATCTGTGGCAATAAATGTTTCTTTCTTTCTTCTTCTTGACGATGCCACAAAGGTATTGCCTGAGAAACGATGTTAATAAAGCGTATTTATATTTTAGAGTTATGAATGTTATTAAAATGTTCAGCTATATCGTCTGGCAGTACGGTTCAGGGACACCCGGAGAGGATAGCTAGGAGTCCTCTTACGTATTTTGCCAAATTCTATGGACAAAGAATCGAGTTATTAATGTAATCTATACTAATATTATAAAGCTGAAGAGTTTGTTTGTTTGAACGCGCTAATCTCAGGAACTACTGGATCGATTTTGTAAATTCTTTCATTAATAGGAAGCTACATTACTCCTGAGTGCTATAGGCTACTTTTTATCCCGGAAAAACTTTTCCACGCGGGCGGAGCCGCGCGCAAAAGCTATGGTGTCATAAATCGTAAATCATTTCTAAAATTGTTTTACTTGCTGTTGATGTAGAACTTTTGTTGGCTGTTTATTTTCTTATTTGTCGTCGATTACTACCTTTTATTTTAGTCATATGATATGGCGTTTTGTGCAAGGTTTTTAAATTATTGTATAGTATTGTTTTCATAAATCTATATTTTAATCTATACTAATATTATAAAGCTGAAGAGTTTGTTTGTTTGAACGCGCTAATCTCAGGAACTAATGGACCGATTTTGAAAATGTATTTATTTATTTATTGTTTATTAAAACCCACAGCCCTTAATACTAGAGTGATACAAACTGATAAAAATATCTTACGGCCAATAAAGGATTTACATTTTATTAACACAATCAAATAACAGGCAGTCAAAAATGAGAGAGTATTTTTGAAGAGCGTGTGTGTGCGCATGTATGTGTGTGTGCGAGTGTGTGTGTGTGTGTTTATATGTGTGTGAGTATATATATAAACACCATACATATATATAACATATACATTTATACTTATATAATATTTATTTTATTTATTTATACATTGTCTTCGTGAAGGATTTTTAAAACGTCACATTTAAATTTATTTTTGCTAGTATTAAAAATATCAGCTGCGAGAAACCTCTTATTGTAAACTCCTTGTAGCCGGCTTACTATTAAATTTTGCGCGTAATTAGTAAACGAGTAAGAAACAGCAAATAGGCTCGGGTTTCGTGTGAGATGTTTTGGAGTGCAAAAACGTAGTATTTTACTTGTGAGAGAAAGGCAGTCTATGTGTCCATTGCATACACCATGTAAGAAAGCCATATCTATTAATGTGCGTCTGTGTTCCAGGCTAGTGAGTCTGTGATAACTACAGGAATCTTTATAACTGTTAAAATATCTGTGCATCCTATAATTAAGAAAAAGAAAATTCTTTCACTAATAGGAAGCTACATTACTCCTGAGTGCTATAGGCTACTTTTTATCCCGGAAAAACTCTCTATCGCGGGCGGAGCCGCGAGCGATACTAGTATGTAGATAAGTATGATGCCTAATATTTGTTATTTCATTATTTATTTATTTATTCCGGTAGGCAACGGCTTGGCTGTGCCTCTGGCATTGCTTTAGTCCATGGGCGGCGGATGCTGCTTACCATTAGGCGGACCGCTTGCTCGTTTACCTACTAAGGCAATAAAAAAAATGAGTGTTCTGAGTGATATGTATCTGTGAGTAGTAGGTATGCTAGATCCCGGCTGGGTAGGTAGTACCTACTAGGTACCACCGCAATGTCTATTCCTGCCAGCAAGTAACATTGTGCTTAAACTGTTGTGTAACGGTGTGAAAGGCATTGTAGCCACTAGCCAGTGTAATAGGGTATTACACCCATTTTTGAAAAGTGTCTTAATTAGATTCTATAGTGCTATCCGCATAAATAAGAGAAATCTGTCCGAATCTCCGGAATCAACTGAGTCAACAAACTCAACTAACTATGGTCAAACTGACAAACACAATTTGAAACAAGCGCAGAAAAAAACTAAATCGACTAACATTAAAGATTTTATATTACAAAAGCCAAAATTAACATTCATGCAAACAGATACTTCTCAAGATATTACAAAAAACACACAGCATGACAAAATGTAGCAATCAACGCTGACACCTTCACCCTCCTCTTATCTCCCAGTACGGCCGGTCACCGCGGGAGAGTTCGACCAAAACCCTCCAAAGAAAATTAAAATCAGGAAAAGTATGTTTTACATCTGCTCTCTCAACGTTAGAACTTTATCTTCAGCGGTAAATTTCATTGAGCTGAAGGTAGCTCTACAACGAATTAATTGTGACGTGCTAGGACTGTGCGAAGTTCGCCGCTTAGGAGAAAAAATTATAGAAGAAGAAGACTATATTATGTACTATATAGGCCAGACAAAAGGGCTTTATGGCGTGGGTTTCTTAATAAAAAAAGAACACAAAAAAAGAATTATTAAGTTCACAGGCGTATCGGAAAGAGTTTGCATCCTGGAAATAGAGATAGAAAGTAAACACTTTGCAATTATACAAGCATATTCACCAACAGAAAGCTCCTCTCAAGAAGATATAGATAACTTTTATGAAGACCTAATAAAAGCTCACCAATCCATTTCAACTAAATATATAATTTCAATGGGTGACTTTAATGCTCAAATTGGAAATACAAAAACCTACGAAAATAAAGTCACTGGAAATCATGGTTATGGAAAAAGAAGCAAAAGAGGGGATAGATTGATCGAATACGCATATGAATTCAACTTAAAAATATTGAACACCATGTTTAAATTGAAAAGGAAAAACAGATGGACTTGGATCTCGCCAGATAAAAACACAAAGATCGAACTTGATTATATTATGTCATCAACTCCTCATTTATTTTCGAAGTACGAGGTGCTGACTTCCTTTAACTTTAGTTCAGACCACAGACCAATTAGAGCAACTTTAAATCTATCTATTAACACGAAAAGCAGAAAACACTTCAGCAAGCCAATACTTACTCTAAAAACACTAGACGAGCAAGAGACCTATAAGAAACACTTAACTAAATATTTACCAAATTTATTGTCAACACATGAAGGAAGCACAATTAATGAATACTATATGATGATTGTAAATTCCATAAAAGAGAGTATAAAAAATATTAAAAGAAAACCAAAACAAAATATATTGAGCGAGAGAGCTATGCAGCTTATTAAAAAAAGAAGCTCGCTTCAAAATAAAGCCATTTTAACCAAAAAAGACAAGGAAAACCTGAAAAGTCTATACAAAGAAACAAACAAGGAAATAAAAAATGCTATCAAACTTACAGATCAAATACTTTACGGAAAAACCTAGAGTCCTCAAGAAGTGCTAAAAAAGCATTCAAAGAATTAGATAATTCAAAAGTTTGGATTCCATACCTCCAATCCGGCGCTAACAAAACCAAATCGCGCGCGGAGATAATCAGTATAGCCACAGAATTCTATGCAAAGTTATATAGCGCACAAATCCCTACACAAGAGGTGACGTCATACAACCGGCTAAACACACAACAATTTCAGCCTAACCTCAAATTATTTGATGAGCTTGAAATCTTGAAAGAAATACTAAGACTAAAATCCGAAAAGTGCCCAGGACCCGATGGTATCACAAATGATTATATCAAACACGCCAAAACGATTATGCTGACGCCACTTACACACCTGTTCAACAAAATATTAATAGAAGAGCACGTTCCAGATAATTGGACTGAATCAGAAATTATTCTACTCTACAAGAAAGGTGACCCAGCCGACATAGGAAACTATCGACCGATTAGTCTTATGTCATGCCTCTACAAGTTATTTGCCTCGTGTATGTTAAATAGAATTTCACTTGATATCGACAATCACCAACCTTACGAACAAGCTGGCTTCAGGAAGGGCTTCAGCACAATTGACCACATCCATGTAGTTGAGCAAATAATAGAAAAATATCTAGAGTTCCGGAGACCACTTTATTTAGCTTTCGTAGACTACACAAAAGCCTTCGACTCTATCTCACACAATAGTATTTGGGAAGCGTTAACTCACCAAAATATACATATCAAATACATAAACATCCTGAAAGATATTTATATTAAAAGCACGAGTAGAGTCAGGTTAGAAAACACAGGTAAGAAAATAAATATAAACAGAGGCGTTAGACAAGGCGATCCATTATCACCCAAATTATTCATAGCGGTCCTACAGAATATACTAAAAGACCTTCCCTGGTCAATGCAAGGAATCAACATAGATGGAAAGTTTTTGAGTCATTTGAGATTCGCAGACGACATTGTGCTTTTTTCAGAGAGCCCTGCAAAAATGAATTGCATGATAAACGAACTACAGACAGCGAGCAATCAGGTGGGACTACAGATGAATCTCAACAAAACTAAAGTCATGACCAACACCAAAACTATACCCATCCTTGTAGATAACAGTCCACTCGAATATGTACCTGAATATATTTATCTTGGAAAACAAATATCTTTTAAAACAAAAAGTAATGAAGAAGAAATAAATAGAAGGATAATAATAACTTGGAAGAAATTTTGGGCCCACAAAGAAATATTAAAGTCTCAACTACCTATAAAAACAAAGAAAATTGTATTGGACTCAGCAATACTACCCTGCCTCACCTACGGTTGCCAAACCTGGTCATTTAGTAACAAAATTCAATCAAAAATCAAATCCACACAGAGAGCAATGGAAAGAAGTAGTCTGGGCATCAGACTAAAAGACAGAATAAAAATTGGGGACATACGCAACAAAACTAACGTGATTGACGCCTTGCTCTTTGCACAAGGTTTGAAATGGAAATGGGCGGGCCATATCGCTCGATACCCCGATGGAAGATGGACAACAAGCGCAACAATATGGAAAGGACCACATGGTTCTAGAGGCAGGGGTCGTCCGAAGGTAAGATGGCAAGATGAAATAACCGCTATTGCAGGCAAGAACTGGATAGAAACTGCAAAAGACAGGAAAAGATGGTATTCTTTGGAGGAGGCATTTACCCGCAAGGGGTCCTTACATCTTCATCATCTTCAATAAATTTTAATAATGTCATTTTAATTTTAATTTTAATTTATATTGCCTATTGATTTGTTTTCATAAATTTAATATTGTAAGTAATGAGTATGTAAATTTATAAGATTGATTATGTACATTTAGAATAATTGTATGTGCATGTATGGAATAAAAATTATTATTATTATTATGTTGTATCTTTCCTGCGGGAAATCACGGCACGAAGGCCGGTCCTTTTGGAAGGCTTGCGTGGGGATATGGATCCAACACGTAGAGGCCCCTTTAAGATACGTTACTCTAGTTGGGGTGTGTACACCTTGTAGGTACTCTCTCTGTCTGTACTTATGGAAATACAGCCAAAGACAGCGCTCGCAAGGTGCAAGGACTATTGCGGAGAAGATGGGAATTATACCGGGTCTATGGATGGGATCTAGCTGGACTGGTTGCTGGGCTATTGATTGAGACAACGGGACGCCTGCCAAGTAAAATGTCTCAATCATTTGTAATCAAGGCAGACGGTGACTTGCCCCCCACTAGATGGGCATCCCAAAAGCGGCGCATGCCAAGGACGCAACATCGGTGTGGGTGGCTAAAGGGTGTCGAGAGGTGTGCACCGATTTCACCATCGCGGGTCGCTAAGGCGTCCCGGAGCGGGTTTCCTCGCTATTACGCAGCTTGAGCACTTCCACCCTAGAGCTTCAGGTTTTAGCTCTTGCGATTTCCACCCCTAGCCAGCCAGTTAAGGCAAGCCAAGGGTCAGGGGGTCTCATTTAGCCCCCACGGAATCGGGGTACGCGGTGTCGCCACTCACCGACGGCTCGCCACAAAGCCGCCCCTGTGGGTTTATTATTATTATTATTAGTGCTATTAAACCACTAAATAAAACATAAAAATTTTATTTAATTGATAAGTACCATAAAAATGCATTTAAATTTTACATTTTCAAATTTTGCGCGTAATTTGTCAAAAACGCTGGACGCAGTTGACGCCATATTGCTCTGTGGTACTGACGTCAGTTGGCTTTGTAAACAAAAACGAATTCGCTGCTAATTTGACAGTGGACACTTTAGTTTACAAAGCCGTTTGACGTAATAACATGGCGGCTACTATTTCATGGTGTTAAAGAAAAGATTAACAAAACTGGAAAATTTGACATAAATTATAAAAAATACTAGTATCGCTCACGGCTCCACCCGCGTTAAAAAAAATCCCGGATAATAATATTTTCCCGGGATAAAAAGTAGCCTATAGCACTCAGGAGTAATGTAGCTATGTCCTATTAGTGAAAGAATTTTCAAAATCGGTCCAGTAGTTCCTGAGATAGTATAGATTTTATTATTTTATGAACTAAAACTAACATTTTCCGACTCCTTTTTGCCTAAGGTATCTCAATAATATATTTTTAGATTTTTTCTCATATACAGTAAAATGCCCTATTGTCAATGGGCGGAAACATAATGCCTTGGATTCTGAGCGCAGTGCAAACGCTCGCATTGCTTTGTAATTCAAAAGTTAGGTGGTTTGGTCATTCCTCGTGATTAAATATATACCTCGGAATACTCTGCGCATATTATCCTCAAATACGGCGAAGTTAAGTTCCGCGAAGATCCCGCTTTTATTTCGTTCAAACGTTAAGTTAATGTGTATAAACACAAAATGGCAGCAACGAGCTGTTTTTATTTTTTTATTTGTTTTCATACAACTATAAAATTGACAGGAACTTTAAGTAAATTGCTGTAAAATTTTCGACAGTTGCTCATTTTACACTTGTTTCAACTTAATTGCTTAGGAATTTAGTTCGTTGTCGCTATTTTGTGTCGTGTGTCTGGTGCAACAGTTGACAGTGTCTACGCGCCGCCTAACTTTGACACATAGTTGATAAACTTATTACAAGACTTGTTCCTTGTTTCTTTTGTTCTCAGATAGGTTTTATCTGATAGGCTGGATAATTAAGCACTAGCTGGTGATCCAAATTCTAACCAATTATTATTTTGCCGTGAATAAAAGGCACAGACATCTTAGCGAATGCTATTAATGTGATTTGGTTTTTGAAGCGTATGTATTTAATAATATTAATAATAATCTTTATTTGGCACATCATTAAACAGTACTAAATGATTTTACCTTTCTGCACGCCTATGGTTTTATTAATTGTTATCCTAAAAGTACGGTGAAAAATTCATAACTACGTTGGAGGAGCTAATTGCTGTACTTTATTGTCACTAGTGAGGTGCAGTGAAATTTATGGAATGTATAATTTTACGACACAACTCAGTATTTGGTTTCTTGAAATTCGTAATTTTAAAAATGCGATTTGATTTCACCTTTCTTTTTAAATGTGTCAAAATGGCCACCATAGCTTGCTGGTACTATAGTTTCTATGATAACAATATTTTTGTTTTATCTAAATCAGTTTTTTGCTTGAAATGTCTTCTACAGTCTTCTACAGTCTACTTCTTTTTTTTTTTTTTTTTTTTTTTTTTTTTTTTTTTTTTTTTTCCGCTAGAGGGCGTTGGGCAACAATCTCAAAGTTTGAATAACTCCCGCGAATTTTGAAGAATTTATTTATTTCTACGTTTTATCAAGAACTTTTTTGTGTGCATCTGTATCCTGCTACTACTGTGGACCTGCACAAACGTTGTCTAAACTGTACAGTGAAATATAAGTGATTTAAACGAAAAACTTTCAGAGAAACCGTTAAAGTTCTGTGTTTGTGAAATTTTCCTAAGGAAGTGCTGTTTTCTTGGTGAAATCCCCTACGGTGAGCCCCTCAGTTACAGTTTCAATTGTCTTTTTCTTAAAGTCAATATTAAGAGGCTCGTAAATAACTCTGTAAACAAATTCATAAGAAGATAACCTACAATACTCAAAATTTTACGTTGGGAAGGGCGCCATCTTCTGAAGTTTATGCAAACTAATTTATAAAAAGGGATATTACCTCCTGAGTACAACTGCTTTAGTGCGCCATCTATATTTTTTTAAGCCGTAACTTCTTAGAAGACACTCAGGAAGATCCATTAGAATTTGCTAATAGAACCAATAATTGCATAGAGGGCGCTTATTTGAAATTTATTAAAATGAATTGTGGGGCGTGCAACAAGACAATTCGAGAGGATCGGAACTCCGAAGATATTACAGTCATCAAATGTTCTTCGTGTATATCTCGTTACCATTTGGGCTGCCTAGGTCTTCCAAGAGAAGAGCTTAAATTGGTTCGCACCGGAGGGTACAATAATTATCGCTGCCCAGCCTGCAAAGCCAAAACTAAGGAACGTGTCACCGACTCCACACCGATACGCTCGGGAAAACGCAGCAAGGAGCCAATGTCTGTCATGCCGGAAATCAAAGACAACGTTACTGAACTGCCAAACTTGATAGAAGCCTCAGCTCTAACCCATGTCTCAGTTGACGTCATCCAGTCTTTCACCCAATCTCTGCTGCAGCTCCAAACTGCATTTGATAACATGAAACACGAAATGGGAAACTTTACTTTATCTCTTAACTCTACTTCTGCAGACATTGATCAGTTTCGGAAGGAAATCTACGAGATGAAGAAGGAGCTAAAAGAGTTGGACCGGTTCAAAGCGGAAGTAACCTGTTTGCGAGCTGAAGTCCAAGAGTTGCGGCAGGAACTGGAATCCAAACAACAGCGAGATTTCCTGAAAGACATTGAAATAACCGGTATCACTGAGCACAGGGGTGAAAATCTATCCCAGATAGTTTCAAACCTCTCCACAAAACTCGGCGTCAGCTTGGATTGCCGTGATATTGACGACATTAAACGTGTCGGTTTGCGTGGGAATGAAAGCTGTAAAGAAAGACCTCGGCCTGTGATCGTCACTTTGACTAGACGCGCTCCGCGTGATCAGCTCCTTCGTGCCGCTAGGGTAAGACGTGGCATCACAACTGATATGATCGAAGTTTTAGGCAACTCACGTCGCGTTTACATAAACGAACACCTTACGAAAACAAACAGAGTTCTTTTCAGTAAGTCGCGGTCCGTGGGCAGTCAACTAAAATTTAAGTTTATTTGGACCTCGCACGGATCTATCTTTATGCGGAGATCTGAAACTAGCTCTGTCCTTCGCGTTACCTCTGAGGCGATTCTAGATAAGTTATTAAAACAGGATTCAGTGCCTTCTAATTCCAATGATCAGTCGCCTACCTTGCAGTATTCCTAATACAAAGAATCCAGTTAAAGTCTTGTTGTACGCTAGTTATGTTGTCTTTTATTTTAAGAGTTTATGTTTGTTTTTATATCACATATTTAGCTTTCTATTCATAGTTGGTTACTTGTTTGATGTTAAAGTGTATACCTCATTACCTCATAACTTTTATGTCCGTTGTCGATGGCTTTGCCTTTTTAATATAGTTTTGTTCCTATATGCTCTTAAATACTTGTTTTATATAATTGAGTTATACTGCAGAGAGATCACATCTCAATGCGTATTGTTTGCCTATTCTCTATGCTTTATATTTCTTACAACCTTTTTCTATGACTGTGAACTGCTGAGTCTATGTCCTTTAAATGGGTCAATCTTACACTTACTTAAACACCATGGATAGTTTGCGCATAGTTAAAGAATTAGATCAATCTCGGTTCATCAACTGCCTTTTAATAAATAAATTGGAAGATTGTAAATCTATTCTCACAAATGAATACAATCTGAAAGTAATCTCGTTTAATATTAGGAGTATAGGCAAAAATTTCAACTCTTTTCTGGTTGCCCTGCGCCGCCTTGACACCAAATTTGATGTTATTTTACTTACTGAGTGCTGGCTAGACGATAACACAGTTATAGGTAATATTCCAGGTTACTCCTCATCTTATTCGCAGCGCAACTTGAACCAAAATGGAGGGGTCGTTGCATATGTTAATGATAAATGGAATGCTTGTGTTTCTGAACCTCATTTAGACGAAGCGTGTTGTTTACTCATTGATATCCCAAAATACGCAACAATTTTAGGTATATACCGCTCTCCATCATTCAAAAACACTTATAATTTCATTCATTCTCTTGACACTATTCTGGAAGACCTTAAAACTAAACCCAACCTTATTATAGCCGGTGACATTAACATCGACATACTAACAAATGGTACTAAAAAGCTTGACCCCTCTGAATATCTTTGTACGACTGCTGGTCATGGCTTCGTTCCAGCGATTTCCCTTCCAACCAGACTTGAGTCCTGTCTAGATCATATTTTCTTAAGATCCAAATTTCAAGCAATTGGCTCTGTGTGTGACACGGACATAACCGACCATAAAATGACATTTTTGGGTATAGCAATAAGAAGGCATAAGACCAAACCACAAAGAACAAGAACGGTTATTAATTTTGAAAATGTTGTAGAGGAATTAAAAGGATTTGATTGGGTTTCGGTTTTGAGTGAAAATGATGTTGATATGGCCACACAGAAATTCTTAGACATACTATCCTCCATAGTCGAAAAATTTACTCATATAGTCAAAATTAGCCGTTCTAAAGCAGTAATTGAACCATGGATTACCCCTGGCTTGCTTCGCTGCATCCGGCACAGAGACCATCTGCACTTACTAGTCAGAAACCAACCGGACAATAGTATTCTATCCACATCATACTCTAGGTACAGAAATTTTTGCAACAATTTATTGAGGAAATTAAAGGCTGGTTATGAGAGTAATCAGTTGGAAAAAAACCATAAGAATTCTAAGGCTCTGTGGAGTACCATTAAGAAAATTTGTCATTTTAAAAATAAAAATTGCGGTCCGTCTGAATTATTAACGAATTTTGATAAAACAATAAACTGTTTGCGGATAGTCAGTTTGGTTTTCGAAAGTCTAAATCTACTGAAGATGCTGCGCACAAACTTGTGAATAGTATTGCATCACATTTGGATCAGGGCTTAAGATGTTATGGAGTTTTTCTCGATCTGGCTAAAGCGTTTGACACAGTCTCAGTTCCTATTTTGCTGCGTAAATTGGAAGGGTTAGGAATCCGCGGCACTGCTTTGGATTGGTTTAGCAGTTACCTATCAAACCGTCAACAACTAATTCACATCGATGGGATGAAAAGTCTTTCGATCCCCATAAATTACGGCGTGCCCCAAGGCAGTATTTTGGGTCCTCTACTATTCATTACATATATGAATGACATCCATTACCTCAAGTTAGATTCGGCTGAAGTGATTTGCTATGCTGATGATACCGCCATTTTGTTCTATGGTCACAACTGGGAGAAAGCCAAACAAGCTGCAGAGAAGGGACTTTATAAAATAAATATTTGGCTTCAGAAGAACCTTCTGACCCTTAACACAAACAAAACCAAATTTATTTGCTTCCACAAAACTGCTAAATCCCAGCCACCTCCTCTACCAGATCTCAGGATCCACACTAACTGCACGCCTGACTTGTTCTCGAGTTGCTGCTGCAAGCAAATCCTACGGACCAATGAAATTAAGTACTTAGGTTTAATTATCGATGAACGTTTAAACTTTCAGACACATATAGGTACATTAACTGGTAGAATCCGTAAGGTCATTGGGATTATGAAACTTCTACGTAACTCTGCCAAAATTCAAATTATTAAGTTGGTTTATTTTGCAATCTGTCAATCTCTGCTTAGTTATTGCATTGGTGTTTGGGGTGGTGCAGCTAAAACCATCATGTTGCCACTTGAGAGAGCCCAGCGTGCCGTTTTAAAAACAATGTTGTGTAAGCCCTTTAGATTCTCAACAAATGCTTTATACAAAGAAGTGGGTGTTCTTAGAGTTCGTCAGTTATACATCCATAAAGCGTGTGTTTCGACACACAGATTAACATTAAACTCTACAGAATACAAATCATTATTAAAGAAGAGGATTTTAATTCTAAAACTGCCTTTAGCTAACTCTAGTTTCGCAAAAAGGTTTCAATATTATGCCTATCCATCTCTTTATAATAAGGTATCTAGATTGTGCCCTATAAAGGACTGTTCAACCAAAGACTGTTCCGTCAAAATTCTGAACTTCCTTAAAAATCTAGATTACGAATATACAGAAAATATTTTAAGCTCCACAGTCATACAAATAGGTACTAAGGGAAACAGTAATTAAGAATTGAATTTGAATTTTGTCTCACTTTATAATTGTTTTCTTTTTACTTTTTTTTTGATTATTGTTTTTTGATTTGTATACATTACGTTCTTACATTGTTTTGGTATTCTGTTACGTGTATTTTCTTCCTTTCACCCTAACACTCAGCTGAAGCTAACTCTGTCATGGGTAGCCCAAGATACAGGCTATGCCTAGTTTGGGTACCTCTGGAAATTCTTATTTTAAGGATCTCATAGTGTTTGTTAATTTTAGATTTAGATAACAGTTTTATGGCGTGGGTATGCTTGAATGTTGTTTACTTATATTACTTTGTAAGGATATTTTCATAAAATATTTTTTTTTATTGTTTTACTCCAAAGACATTAAACAGTTATAATCATAGAACTCTTTGTTTTACTCGAACATAGATATAAGCCGAAACGTGTCTAGTATTTAAACATTTTCATGTAAAATGTTGCCAAGACGAGATCATAATATGGCTCGCAGCGTCAAAAAGTTATCAGATCTCATGTAGAGCCAAGCTTCTAACTCTATAAGCCCTAACTTCACAAACTTTACACCTTAGTCAAATTATGTGGCTACCGGCATAAAGCAGCATTCTTGCAGTTGATTTGTTTTTGCGCCCATATATAGCACCACTTCTCCGATTCTGAAATGTGTAGGCGGTAATCAATACAACGATCACTTCAAACGTAGGTAATGGACTATAATTAATTAAACAATGTTTAAGTTTATTACTCCCGGTAGGAATGGTACTATACCGTACGAAACCGAATTGTTTTGTACATACTGTCTTCAGGTTTTAAAATTACCTGGATTGAAGTAATGGGGTTCAAAAAACGCTGAATAGCTTTGAAAAGGTATATGACAGTGTATTGCTTTGTCTCGCGGGCGCCGTGCCGTGATTTTCACGAAAAAATGCGGTACCTCCGCACGCCGCCAGAGGCGCGGCATGCATAAATATTACCCACACCTCTGACAACGTATAAGCAGGCGACGAAGCAACATAAACAAAGCAGATTTTATAACGTACAGGGTAGGCACGTATAGTGCAAATCGAAGTTTTTTTCTGGCGCGGTATAGCACTTAAGTACATTGCACATGATGATGTCTTTACTGACAACCAGTGAGAGATGTTTGCATCTCTCGACGGTCACTGTTATGTCTGGTAGATGAAAATGATATCTCATGAAGCTGACTAGGGACTCGGTCAGCGT
Source organism: Sphinx pinastri (assembly GCA_947568825.1). NCBI lineage: Eukaryota > Metazoa > Arthropoda > Insecta > Lepidoptera > Sphingidae > Sphinx > Sphinx pinastri. The sequence continues at coordinate 859,019 of OX387614.1, read as the reverse complement.
GGATCTATCATGTGTCGATGGTAACTCCCCAGTCGGGTACAAGCATAAGTGCCTATCCCTTTGCACCCGAGATTAAACGATCGTCAGTTTTGACTTTGAAAAATTCTACACTGCACACGAAACAACTTTTGCGGACCCGACCGTCGTCGATGGATCGTGACACTATCTGAGAACCCGCGAAATTACACTTTATTACTATAAGTACAGGTTGGAAATTGTCAGTCGTCCGGAAGACACGAGAGAGATGGCTGCGTTTTTTGACCACGCCGCTCGAACAAGTAAGTATTTGATATTTTCGTAATGCTAATGGTTTACTTACATTTTTTTATGTGTGTTGCTACTTTATTAGCTGTTAAATAATACTACACATGTTTATTGTACATTATTATATTTATCGGTTGATACTATTCCTCAAAATTTAAACTCGCACGATCGTGGTACCTCGGTTGTAAACATAAACTTAATAACAATTGTTACTCTGTCTTTTACCTGTATTTATGTAATATAATACCTTTACATGTATGTTTTTTTACGTTTAAAGCGTTCACTCATGAAACAATTTGTGACCTTTTGGCGAACGGCAATATCCCAGATTTTGAGGATTTGGACAAAGATGACACAGAATTCGATTCAGACGTCTTGTTCCGGCACACTGCAGACAATGTGTCAGAGGAAGAACAGGATGACGAAAAAGTACCATCTTCCTCCGTGGCAACAGTACCACCACCGTCACCACCACACAAATTGCCAATCCCGCCAAATGTAAGAACGACTACACGAGAGTCGCGATCTACTGTGCGAGAATCAAGATATTTGCCATCTACAATTGACAAATCGAGATCGCCAGTAAGTAGCCGTGGAAGAAGGCCTTCAAGTGGGCGAGGGGCAGCATCAGTACCTAGAGTTACAAGAAAGCGAATATGAAAAGAAAAGACACAATGCCACTGCTAGATTTTCGTTTGAACCTTGCGAATAGTTTATCTTGTGTACCAGATCAACCTCGTCCGGACGACAGCGAACAAGATTCTCAAGTACCGCGCCGAGATTATAAAATTTATAGACAAGCAATTGCAACATCGTTAGCAAAAAGATATGATGGATATGAACACTATCCTATCAGTGATGATGTAAACGCGCCTAGATCCTGTCGAATGGAAAACTGTGGCAGTCATTGAAAAATTCGATGCGAGAAATGTGATGCATATTTATGTTTGTCACGAGATAAAAATTGTTTTAAGTCTTATCACGTCAAAAATATGTAGTTTATTTTTCTATTAAACTTTAATAAGGCTGATTATATAAATAAGTACAGTTCATATAATCACTTACCAAAAATACCACTAGTGTCTTCAAAAAAATATTATTTTGTTTAACTTACGTCTAAAAGACTGATTAAAGTAATGAAAAAGCGTTGATCTTATAATATTTTATTAAAATAAATATAATGTTTATAATTATCAATTGTTATTTTATTATTTTCCTTGTTATATTGTCATATAATAATACCGACTCACGATCGTGCGACGTACAATTATTTCCTGAAACTCACGATCGAGAGGGTCTGATTGCTGGAAACCAGGTGCACCAGGATTTTTTTCAATATTTTTTTCATAATTTTCTCTCGGTTGTAAAGGGCTATATCAGCTAGCTGTTTGTTGTGACATAAATGTGTGTGTTCAAACCATTGATGTATTAAAAAACCCGTTCAAACAAAACATTCTTGTGTTCAAGGATGACATAAATAAAAAACGCCACATTAAATATCAATAGTTTATTACATAAATTATAGCCAAGCTTACACTTTCATTTTTACTAAACCGATTCATATTAAAGATTTTAAAACGGCTTAAGTTACTAAACATCTGTATATGGCGCGACAGTGAGACACAAAAATGTGTGCGTTAGGGCCTCGTCACACCGCCACGGGACTGACGACCGGCCGACATTTACAAATCGTACGCGTGTCGAACAGATGTGAACGGTCCATGATACGCGACGGAGTATCAACGCCGTAAGTTACGTCGCGCTGTGACCAGGCCCGCGGAAAGAGCGCACTACGGGCCGCGCTGCCGCTTCACCTATATAAAAAATCTTATAAATAAAATCTAAAATCTCTATGTATTACAGTTAATTAGGCTATAATAATTGGTGTTACTACATTTCAAATACTATCTGTTTTTGATATTCAATGATAAAACTCTACGATTTGAATTGCGTAAGCTTTAAAACTAATTAATCATTTAGGAAAGAGTATGGTTTTTTTTTTATTTAATCATCATATCACATGTCATCTGTCGTCGGCTCTCGCCCTCCACCCGCGCGCTCTTGGACGTCAATATCACACATTCAACTACCTTCGTACCTCCCTCGCCCCCCTCGACTCTGTCAAACGTACATCACGCAGATCTTAGTATTCGATTAACTGGGCTCGTAAAAATAAAAGAGATTATATAATAAACCTAAACTACATTATCTTTTAGATATATAATTTATCGACAAAGGAAATAAGATTATATTAAGAAATTAAAGTACACGTAATTAAGACATTAATAAGTAACGCGCCGTGAATGAAGCCCGCGGGCCGACGGACGGCGAGCCGACGCGACACGAGGCCACTGACGACACATCTCCACTACTTGTGGCCTGGATATGACTAACGTATTACATATACATATAATTGCATATATTGCTTTCGAGTGATCCAGTAACCGGAGTTTAAAATATATTTACATTTTCTTAACATGACAAATCAAAATGGCCACGGAAAAATTATTGAACTGAAATAAATCCTAACTCGTGGTCTCAATTCTGAATTGATTCTGTGTGGGGTCCATATTATGGTTTCCATACAGTCGCCTATTGTGTGCCTTAATTCTCTATAGCAGCTGATTCCTGAGACACATCTTATAAAATGGTTAGTGCTTCGCAAGATTTCTGTGCGATATTTAATGTTATGCAGAATTGAGACCCGGGCTTGCAAGCTGCACTTGCGGCTGTCACCGCGTCCCGGGATCACGCGAGCCCCGGGACTCGGCGCGCCTTTATATCTAGCCTGTTTGCTAACACATAGTCGACAGATCTGTACAGTTACGGAATACGTGTTCGGCTGTAGGTAAAATACTTAAAGTCTGCACTTGAGATTCATACAGTCTGTCATTGAAGGCTGGTCTGGGGCCGTATGTACACGAGCTGCTTAATAGCAAAAACACGTGTCTCTACCCCTTAAATAGCTAAAGAAGTGTACTTTTCCATTAAAGGCAATAACACGCTGTATGAATATCTGTCGACGAGGTCAGACACCACTCTCCAAACCTCGTGTACCTCGTCAGAAATAGCATATAGCTTTACGAATACAAAATTATTCAGTATACAGGACCTAAATCAAGCTATCTCACAATTTATTTAACTCTTCCAACGTATCAAAAGGTTCTTAAATATAAGTATGTATATAATTAATTTTTTCATTTATTCTAGCTAACATTTTAAATAAAGATTTCACTATTTATCATGAATGTGATTGGTGTTATGGTTTAGGACAATATTCTAACGCAGTGTCGTGCCGCGACCGACAATCCTTACATCAATCATATAAATATTGCAATTGTAAATTGGTGTGGAATTGTATAATATAGTATCTATATAAAATGTGGTAAATATGATTTAGGCCGCTGGTAACGGCTTTGGTGTAGTGTCGAGAGTCGAGACTGCCCCAACTCATCTGCCAAGCTCGTAGGTAGGGGCGATATGTTTATTATTTTCCAATCAGTCCCTTAATAGTAGATGTTATTTGTTGGGTAGGTATTGGTAATTTAAAATCGAACGGAACCCTACACGTCTCTATTAACCTCCCCTCCCGCTACGAGCCCGCACTCCCTATAACCTACATGCACATCGAAACATTCAATTACCCTAAGTCTAATAATATAGTTTCCAAAAAGCGTGTTATTGAAAAAATATATAATTGTTTCCCAATATGAATCAAAAATAATTTAGAGAGACCGTTGGTGACGTCGCGTATACTTGTAACCTGAATTATGACTATCTTACTTGGCTAACATTGCTCTCGTAACTCTAGCGTCGCCCGCGGCACGACACAATTTTCGCAAGGTCCTTGCATGGGTAATATAATTGTAAATCTATAATATCGAGGTGCTTATGCCGAAGATCGATAAGAATGAACGAGTACATACACTGATAGGAATAGCTAAAGAAATTACTATGGCTAAGACGAAACAGAAAGCGTGTGAAAATTAGGTAAAAGCCAGTATTACCGTAATAGTTATACACATGTATTCTGTACGTACTCGGTTTTGGTTGAATCCTTTCGATTTTCGGCATAGTCGCCCCGTGGCAAAGAACTAGTCGTATGGACATATCCACTGATACAAATGCAGTCGAAACAAAAGTTTTCGCTTGATATGCCCCGCGGGGCGTGCGAGCGGCGTGTCAACGCATTGCAATCTGTACTCGGGTGACAAACACGGCTTCCCAAAAAGATGACCAATCAATGCGAGTATGTTTTCAGTGTAAAAATTTGGAACAGCCTTTGTCGATGGCACAGTGTTTCATGACGCAAAACATTTGTTTCAACAAGTCATGTTCTGTTTCATATTTAACATTTTATGTATAACAATGATTCAATTATATTTGAACACTGAGCTTTGTAGCGATAGATTGTGCAAAGTTTAGAACAATACGTATTGAACTAGCGCCATCTACTGCTGCACCGAAACATTAATTGTAAGACGCTTAAAAAAATAAGTCTGTTATAAAATTCGCAGTCTCATAATTAACACGAGTGATAAAATAAACTCAAAGCTGTCGTCAATTAAAATAAAATTCGTCAAAAAATAATATGAAATCTTTGAAACGAAGAGTAATAAGGTCTTAAAGTAAAATAATGCGACAAAAAAATTAAAGTTAATAAGACGGTTAATGATTCAAAGTAAAATAAAATAGTCATAAGATAAAATAAGTGTGTCTAAAACTAAAACAAGTCATGTCAATATAAAATAGTTAAAATTAAAAAGATATCACAAAATAAAACATAGCTGCCTATTTTCAACTATAATAATATTCCACATCGATTTAACAGTGGAAGTGAAAATTCCAACCACTTTATCACATTGGCGGGTAATTACTGCAGACGAATTTATCGAGACCAGCTTTTTAATTAATATCGTAATTAAGTGCTGGAATTACCGATGGCTTGTCCTATTTACAAAAATGCAAATATGCGATACAGAATAAACATAAGTGCCTAATTTTAAGGCCCGCTCTTCTGATGCGAAATCTGTCATGTATGTTTCACGGAACTCAACAGGTTTTTAAATCACGAGGCGCGATTATTTTGTTTTAATTATAGGTACGATAAAAGTTTTACATTACATTAATTCGTATTCTGCTTGTTTAGAAAATTAATTCGACATCAGGCAACATCCGTATTGGCACCGTTCATAAATGCGTTCCTGAATCCTAACACATAAGATATGCCCCGAATGCATTAAAATTCTTAAAAACCGTGTACCGTTTGCTACTGAACAGTCTGTCTCTTTTGTTCTCTAAGTAAAATCAATTCTGTCCTTTTCTCGATCAGGTAGATGCCATTTAATGGGTGCAAAAAATAATTTAGATTTTTTATGGCTGTGTGGGACGTACGTTCATTGCAAATCTTTTAAAATTTTATAGTCATGAATTAGTTTGAACCCTAAAATCAAAATATTAAATATATCGAGGGGCATAAGAAGATTTGCTTTAAACTAATTGAAAACAAATTAAAAAAATAACCAGAAATTAAAATGGAATACACACGCGACTGCACCACTCGACAAACCAGGGCAAATGACTTTTAAAATGTTTAGATTTGTCCATCGTAAATAAAAAGAAACAATACACATGAAGGCATCGACTCGCGGATCACGGATGCGCGCTCGAAACGCCAGCGACCTTCCCTCGTCCTTTGGATTTACCAACGGATTCAAACTAGTCCGTAATTATTTGCATTTTAGATTTAAATGAAAGTTGTTTAAGTGGCCAGTGTTATAATTTTTTTTTTATTAGGAGTACAATGCTGCCTCCGCCAGGGTAGTATAGTAGGCGAAGTGAGCGACAGTACGAAAAAAAAGGAATCAAAATACATCCACTATTCTTCTCGGATCGTATCCCCGTGACCAAATACCCCCAAGTGCCACTTGATCTTTAGTCAGCCTAGAACTAACTATTCTAAATTGCAATTAATTCAAACACAATCTATGATGTAAAGCGGCATACCGGGTTGTTAATTTAATTACTTAGTATTAGTGCATCACGTTTCGATACAAGAGTTATTTGCAATACTCTGAAAGCTACAGGCCGGTGATTGCCTGTAATTAATTCCCAAATCCCAATTGACATTCCGAAACTAATAACTGCTTTGACATCCAAATATACATACCTATGTCCACTCATCCTAATAAGTACCATTGACAAACACAAACGGCATTAGCGCGACTCATTTCAACGCAATATCAATCAATTACATACAGCCTAATTGCATTAAGTGTTCAGGATCATAGGAATATAATGAGATAAAGCAAACCTCGCTTTGTCCAATTACGGGTATTTAAGCAGTAGACAATCATCTGCATGTGTAATAATTTGTTCCACAAGAATAAAGTCCGTTTTGCCATAACACGAACCCAACTAGCACCAGCCGTTGTGTACAAGTCAACCAGTATGTTTACGAGATACAGATAACGCCATCTACTAGCGCGACAGGCTAACAAGTTATTAGAAGGTTTTGGGTCACCAAAAGTTCTGATTCGTAATTTCTGCATAACTAGCAAATAAGTCATTATTTGCTAGTTATTCAGAAATTACGATTTTTATACTAATCTTGTCACCGAATGACCGATGTTTCTTGCAACGTATTAATTATTATATTATAATTTAGCTTTTAATTGATGAGAGTTCTTACAAATGTGTTAATAATTAAAGGAACAGAGATCCCATTAAATCAAATAAATACAATTCTTTCACTAGAAAAGAAATTGTGTTAAAAATAAATAAAATAATCATACCTGGAAAAACTAAAGGTATCATTCATTACTAATCCCGAACAAAAAATATTACCCTAACCATTTCTGTAAAATGCTTTCCTCGGAAGCAAATGATTCGGATTTTTATGTATTATTTCACCGAAATTGATTAATCCTAGTAATATGAATAGTATCCACATAACTGATTTTAGATCAGCGCCCAGTAATAAACAGAACAATGTATTCAGACATTGAATCGATATTGCGTGTAATTATAATAGGTGACGAGCACGCTGACAAATTAATCAAAAGCGTATATAATGTATTCAATTACAGCTCAAGCCTTTCATTAAGCCTGCACGTGCAGTCCCGGCTGCATGGAGGAAATTCCTTTAACCAAAGCAAATGAGATACCAGAGTAAATTAACAACGTACATCCCGCCATCTCGGAGATGTATTACAAGTTAGTTAGCCACGGCAGCGCCGGCTCCGTGCCGGGCCATGTTCACATGGATATTGATCGCTTTTAATGTAATCATGTTAATATACAATGTATTTACATTGCACCATCTCCACTGTGTATGTCAAAAGTAAGAGGTTGAATAGAACCTCTGCCTAACGTATGTAGCGTGCACGTGGTACCCACACATTTACCAAGGCTTCACGTCTATGAAATATATTTCATACCATTCGTAAAACACAAAAGATTATTGAAATTGTGAACATAGTAGTTTAGAGCAGAAATAAAAATCTGAGAAATCGAACGTTGCTCAGGAAATATCAATAAAATTTCATTTTACCCTGACTTCTTTGAAGTTCAGTGAGACATTAAAAATGCTTTGCATGTTAATATTATACGCTTATGCAGTTTCATTTTAATATCGTTACAAGCATCGTATACAAGAAAATATTGCGAATTTGACAGACGTCTCACGATACGGTACTACGTTCATATTCTTCATAATGTAAACGCAATATAAAATATGAAAAGAACGTTTGAAACACAAAGTGAAGCAATATGATCGTATCCTATATTAAAATATTATGGTACAGAAACGGTTGTGAAATGGTACACGGTTGGAAAATGAGATCTAATGTAATATTTTTAATATTGATACGAGCACCACAGCGCCCTACTGCGGCGACGTCGCAATTTAGGTAGTGGGGTCTTATCTGTTGCTGTGAAAAATAAAGTGTTATCTATCTATCTATCTATTTCAAATAGTTTAACTTTTTTAAATCTGAAAATAACGATATAGTCTAATTAGAAATTGAACCGTAAATTAGCTAGGCCTTATAAATTCGTCCGACAATCGCAGAGGCAATATGTGTCAAAATACTATCTATGCAATATACAATGCACTGAATACTCATCTTTTGTGGAACATACATTAATTTAAAGGCAAATAAAACCACCTTCGACTCAGTCCGTGACAGAAAATAGTAAATAATTTACAACACAGTGTTCCATATTCAAAAGCGACGCTATAATAAACAGTTTCAAATATTACTACGAAATTATTTTTCGAAAAAGAATCGCAATAGATATTTTTTACATTTGAGCCGGACTCAGACGTAAGTTGGATTTAGATGTCAGCCGTGTGTTCAAAACATTTGAGCCAACTTGCAATGCAGTTTGTAGTGTGTTATATGCGATGTGTTGTAAATCGAAAGGATTTTTATTGCTTAAGTTGTAGTGAAATTGTTCAACCGACCCTTACTTGTACAAATATGAATGATAATAAATTCGATCATAATTGGTGATGGCAAAATTAAATTGTAAATCATCGAAATACACAACAAAACCCTTTCGACTGACGTTAATGCAATGAAATTCACTTACGCAATAGTGATACTTGAGCAATCAAAACTGTGATGGTGAATGAAAAAACATAACTTAGATAAAATAAAAAATAATTAATGCACCTTTTCACCAACTTTTTCTTAACTTAACGGGTGTGCAGTACATCACACTGGTGCGTCGAGTCACTAAAATGGACTAGACTGTATACCACTTCCCTCAAGTGCTGGAAATGTTGGTGAAAAACGGCATACGCACAGCTCGCTCGTATGGTACACAAGTCGCACAGCATACACATTCGCATTCTGGTACATTAACCAAGCTCGAAACATGCTAAGCACTTATCAACTAGATTGGCATTATTGTTACTTACAAATATTTCGTTTATATAAAAGGAAACCATAGTCTTTTAAATGCATATCAAAATCAAATCCAGGTAAATAACTCGAAAACGGGAATGTTCCATCTGAAATCGGCTAACGCAATGTAACAAAGCTCGGAAGATCCGCACATGAAGCTGACATCAGCTGTATTGTCTAGATCTCTGTCGCTCAACATGTCGAGCAATGTTGCACAACAACGACACGTTCAAGTCCAATCAACACGCCACCGTTAAACAACATTAACCAACAACCAGCTCCATGTTTTGGCCTACATTCAACTGAATTTGATTTGAATCAAACCACTTGTAAAGCTAACCAATGTCTTTAGTCTTTGTGTTCCTATAAATAATTAAAATGAAATTGCCTTTGTCTTTGTTGCGATATGGCACAAAAACTCTAATATGAATCTCTAATTACAATATCGGAGTTGAACATAAGCAATATTCCACTGTGTACGGCTGACAGGTACCGAGCTTCCCAAAATAATAAAAAAAGTAATTATAAAAATTTCCCTTGCAGTCCACGGATGTCGCGGCGACTCCGCACAGCGTCTCCAGTCACCACTCACCACCAATACCAATATACATACTCGAAAATAATTAGCATTTATATTATAATTGGGAAAGCGAAGAGCTTGACGCCATGTAATGAATGAAATTGATAATTAAATATACCAATAGCAGCGGTCACGCTGCTATTTATTTTATTACACAAAACAGGTTATTCATAGGCATTGTGGTACTGGGGCGTACCGTCAAGTATGTGTAGCTGGTAGACTGGAGTTGGCCAGATTAAGTGGATTTTGATTATCACAAGGACCTTCATCAAAATTTTAACATTTTTTGATTTTATTGCACATCTAAATGAGTTGGTCGGGCGTCTGGTGCTGGCCGGCACGCCTGCTTATCACAGCAACGACATCTGGGATTATGTGAAGATGCTCTTTACTGCCCATCACACATCAGATGTTCACCTAAGCCCAGTAATTTCACTGGTACAATTCTCCTATCACTTTATACAAGCCAATACAAATTTGTATCACAATGGCCATAGACAAAGGTTAGCAATACAATGGGTATATACTAGTGTATCTATATAGACAAGCATCAATATCAACTTACAACAAAAATAAAATATTAATCACACATGTAATAGGGTATTCCTTATTCAAACTTGGACAATACTGTGAACAGACACAATGTCACATTGAATTATAATGCAAATGGAAATGCTTGTTATCAACACTTTCCAATATGATTCATAACTTTCATAATTTTTGAATTATTTATTCATCAAGAAATTTATAAGTTAATATTGACATTAATCTACATCAGGTTGAACTAATTACAGATTAAGTCAAGCAAATATGTAGACTAAATCAATATCAGCCTTATTACATATGCGCAATGTATAATTTTTTTTCCATGGAGAATGAATGTCATAATATAAAATAATTAAGTACACCATAATCACAATATCATATAGTTGATAAAATATATTTGGGGAGTTGCTCACACGCCTTTCAACTGAGTTTTAATAAGCAAACTTTTTAATGAATATATTTTGCATGAGTGGAGCAACTCCTGTACACAAATGTTGATTACACGGGATGTTGTGGAAACACCAAATGATTTTGACTCTTGTGTGAGTTTTACTAGTGCAACTTTGGCACAAAGTTATGTATTTTTCTATTTTTATTTGGAGACATATTAGTAACTACATATATATGAAAAAGTTTAAATAGACACCAATATTTCATAACTCTAGTATATTAAATATGACAATAGATTAACTTTTGTCTAGATTTTCAGTGGCTTAAATCTAATCAAGTTCTGTTTCTACTTAGAAAGTTATAATATTTTATTATGCATCATATTGTGATGATGAGTCTAAATCATTGTGCAACACTAGCTGCCCTCTAACAGGATGTCAAAAATCCCATCCACAACATCCCCATAGACATAAATTTGTTCTGAATCCATTAATTACATATTAAATTCTTCCATGAATATACATACATATCCATTCAAAAATAGCATAATTGGCTAACTACATTACAATAATTTAGATGCAATTTTTCTTAAAAAAAAAAACTCAAATATCCACCATGCTGATGGCAATGCATGATGTTAACTTTTAAAATGCTTGTACTTTAAATATAGATTAAAAATAAGAGTATCACGAAGCATAAAAGCGTTTAAAGTTGATCATCAATAGATTTAACAAAAAATAATCACAATACTTCAGTCTATGTAAAAAAACAGAACCTTAAAGATCAATAATGATTTGTTGTTTAATTGAGAGTAATAAATAAGTCATGTTTCTATTTTCGTTGTACAGTAGCTACAAGACGGTAATGTAAAGCTATGTTTCAAAAAATGTATGGAATCTTAGGCCAGAGAAGTTACAACATGTCACATAAGCTGTTTCACATCTTAACATAATCAAAAATAGTAAATATAAACAGCAAGATGTAGAGTCTTTAGAATTCCTTAACAAGAAGTCTTTGTTAATTCTATGGCAGTTTTTTAAAAAAATATACAAATGCTTCAATAAGTATAAACCACTGTCACCGACCACTTGGAGATCATTTACACTGGCAAGCCACTGCACCGTTCACACAACGGACACTGTCCACGTGTCGTTCACACGAGAAACCCGTAGGGGCCGCTGCCGCGAATGTGCGCGCGCATGCTCTGCACGCTGTTCATGATCTTCTTCTGGTGGCCAACGAGCGTGACGCCCAGCGATGCTAGCTGCAGCACCGTCAGGTCCACCACTGCGTCCATGTCAGTCACGCCACCGGCGCGGAACTTCTCCACATACCGCGACATCTTGATGCACTCCAACCACTCTTCTACCGAAGCGAACTGGATCAAATCGGGAGTGTCGCCCGCCAGGGGATCGGCACCGGAGCGGTTTTGGGCTTTTTTTCGCAATGTGTCTGGGTATCCGATCAGCTTGTCCAAAGTCTTAACAATGCTTGCGAATGCCGGTCGGTGCGTGCGTTCCTTCTGCCAGCAGTCGAGCATGAGCTGGTATACTGCTTCTGGGCAGTCCATCGGCGCCGGCAGGCGGTAACCTTTTTCAATGGACTTGATCACGTCTTGGTTGCTCCAGTTCCAGTATGGGCGCTCGCCGAAACTCATCACCTCCCAGCAGACGATGCCCATGGACCATACGTCACTAGCGGACGTAAACTTCCTGAACGCGATGGCCTCGGGAGCAGTCCATCGCACGGGAATCTTCCCACCGCGGGTGGTGTATGCGCCGTCGGCAGTAGATTCGATCTCTCGCGACAGTCCAAAATCGGCAATTTTGCAGACCAGGTGCGAATTGACAAGCACATTACGGGCTGCCAGATCCCTGTGTATGTAATTCATCTCGGACAAGTACTGCATGCCGGTCGCAATACCGCGTAGCATTCCTACTAATTGAAGAACCATGAATTTGCCATCGTTGGCTCGAAGGAAAGTATCAAGAGAGCCATTTTCCATGAATTCTGTAATTATCATGATGGGATTGCATTTGGTGACGACTCCTTGCAAGAAGATTACATTGGGGTGCTCGAATTGACCCATAATAGACGCCTCGGCCAAGAAATCACGGCGCGCTCTCTCCGTGGACCCAGGCTTCAGAGTTTTTATAGCCACGTCGATTTCTTGACCACAGCTGGCCAACTTTAGTTTGCCGCGGCACACATCTCCGAATTCTCCGCCTCCTATAATAGCTTCGATGGTAATACAAGACGCGTCGATTTCGCGGGCAAATTCTCGAACCGCTTGATTAGGGTCTTCGTACGTGTGAGGGTCTATGTAAGTCCTGGAGCCGGTTCCCGCGAACAAAGGCGTGGTGGCGTTGCTGCTGGTCTTGGCAGGACGTTCGGGGCCACTGTATACTTCGCCGTTGCGATAGTTCAGAGCATTACAATCGCTTGGCTGTTTTTTGTCACATTCATCGTCTGTGCGTGACCGTAAGAACAGAACAGTTGCAATAATCGCGACTACGGACAGCACCACCACTGCTACCATCACACCGGCGACTAATCGAACTTGGGCGCCCTCCTCTTCGTTCACATAACTCGTTTCTAGCAGATTGCCTGTGCGCGCATATACTATACTACTGAATTCGCCCCAACCCCTCTTCATTTTGGCTCTAACTCTAATGCCATACTCAGTGTCTTTTCTCAGACCCAATATAGTAGTGTGAGGTTCCTTTGTAATTTTAAGTGTCGTGTTCGTAATTTTCTCTAAATTATCTTTAGGGAAACATTTGACTTCATAATTTTCTATAGTGTCGTCAGGATCAGTGATGTCTACTGGAGGAGGAGTCCATGCAAGGCTAATTTTGTCTACCTCTACATTCAAAACCCGTAGCTTGGTGACCACACTCACCACAGAAGCTTCAGTGATAGCTGTTATATCTACATATTTTGGGGGATCTGAGGTGAATTCTGTGACACCATTTTCAGCAAATACTTGGAATTTATATTCAGTCACTGGGTCTAGTCCCATGACAGTAACTCTTGTATTATTGAGACCAGTGGCGGCCGGTCTGTACTCAACACTGGGGCCACAGTTCAAACAGTATACTCTGTATGTGACATCATTTCTACCTCCTGTGTTATGCGGTGGCCTCCAAGCAAGTGAAATAGAAAACTGATCAGCGAAAGTCACAGTCAAGTTATCAGGAGCAGAGGGTGGCTGTGTGCATGGAATGTTTTTAGGGTCTTTCTTAGCCCTGTAATACTTAGGTGCACATCTACATTCAGAAGCTGCAATTGCAGTGGACTGGGAATGATCAGGACAGGGTATACAATGGTCATCACCTGTGTGGGCTTTAAATTTTCCTGGAGGACATTCACTGCAAGCTTGGTTGTTGAGATCAGGCTCAAATCCAGCGCGGCATTTGCACGAGCCACTGGGTAGGGTCCACTTTCCGTCTCCCTTGCAAAGATATACTGGGGGTGCTTCACCAGGGGCTATCTCTGCATTTTCAACACATGTACCATTAGCCTGCTCAATAACAGTCACTTCTCTCCCAGTAGGGGTTGCTGGAAATCTGGCAAAATTAATAGTAACCTCCGGACATGTGATGTAGTATACTTTCACAGCCAATATGGATATGCAGGCACCCTGGTCACGGAATGCAAAATATACTCCCCTTTTAGTTACAGCTATGCTTTTAACCTCAGTGTTAATGTCCACTTCAGAATTGGTGTTGAAACGACCCTCACCTGCAGCGATACGGCCCACCAGTTTGTAGCTCTCGGGCTCCCAGGGCGGTTGCTCTCGCGTCGCCACGTCGAACTCGTAGTACAGCAGGCTGAAGGTCTCCTTGCAGCTTAGAGCGTTGCCCGGGAACAAAGAACAGTCACGGATGGTGAACTTGATCTCGATGTAGATCCGGTTGGCGTTGCGCCGCTCGATAAACGGCGTCCACAGCCAGTTATTGACATTGTTGTGGGCGACATCGCAAACTACATACGAGCGCCAGTTGATTTGTTTCTCAAAATTGGTGTAGGACTCCTCGAGCCAGCCGGGCGTGCTGGCCTGCGCGCCATACGGGAACCGCGTCCAGCCCAGAGTCGACTCTGACGTAGTGTCTAACAGCAGCACTTGCTCGGCGTCCACTCGCAGGCACAACGCCGTTGCAGCCGCTACCACCGCTAGCCACATCATCGCGACAGCATCACACACGACACGCACCAAAAACGACACGGACCTCTCCACTGCTCAACTCACTACATAATGTTGTGTCAATACTTGGTCACTTTACATAAAGGCAGGTTCAGTCATTTCTCTTCAGGTATGTGTTACGAGTGGCTGCCGAGAGCGGACTGAGCCGAGGCAGGTCGGGACCGCGCACTGCGAGGGGATGCTACCCTTCCGACGATAGGACAACAAGTGAACACAAATAACGCGGCTCCGTGTGAGGATTCAACATTTATATTTTATATTGATCCCACTATACACACTCTCTTGACATGGACGCGCAGCACTTTGGAATGTTGCCATGTGTGAAATTTCATACTCACACAAGTGCATTAGAAAGGGACATGTACGACATAGCACGTAGCCGTTTTGTCAAATTCAAAGCACATTCCTTTATTTATGAAACTAACATTTATGTAGAAATAAACTACTGCACCTACATATATTTTTAAGTAAATAAATGTTCCATTATTAATTTTAAAATATTAAATGAATAATTTAGAAAAATAATAATAATACGTGTTTACTTTTCATTTCTATCCTTCGTTCTTTACATTATTTTTATCCATTGCGTTTTATTTATTGTAGCTAATTAACATTGTAGAAACTTATGATTCAAGTGTAACTTGTTATTTGTTGATACTAAATAAACAGTCATAACAATATGGACTATAAAATCAAAAAAATATGTTAGTTTAAAACTATGAAACACCAAACCGTTTACAGTAACAGCTAAATAATAAAACTTACTGTTTTAAAATTATGTTTTATGAAACGATTAAGTACAAGGAAAGGCAATATTTTTGCTCGGAGAATACGTTCAGAAATAGGTAAGAAATAAAAAATCAAGTAGGACTAGTGTTGCCACTTTTAGAATTTTCGCAGCTTTTTAGGGCAAAACGTCCTGTATCAATAAATATTTATGGTAGCTGGTAAACTATTATAAATCGATCCAGTGGAGTAGCTTACGATAGAGGGGCTCTATATCAAAATTTTGTTGGGGGCCCCTCCAGCGTCAGATTTATAGTTTCCTTAAATATAGGCCTTTCAGTTTGTGTCGCTCCGCATATCTCGAGCCCGGAGGCCTCTTATTCGGGAGCAAAAAAAGGTCTTCGAACTTTTAGGTGACCGCTTAAGTTTAGCGTATGGGCTAAGAAGGGCCCCTAGAGCCCGGGGGCCCCGTAACATTGATACGGCTGATACAGCGGTAGCTACGCCCCTGAATCGATCATACTGATCGTTTTATAACCGACGAAAAAAAACAGAGGAGGTTCTCGACGTGTACATATTTTTTTTATGTATGAGCACGCATAACTTCTTAAAGAGTAGCCCGATTTTAATAATTCTTTTTTTATTGGATATACCTCGGAATTGGTCTAGTGCAAATTTGGAAAAAAAATCTACCCTAAGGGTGGGAAAAAAGGGGTGATTTATTGTTTATTTAAAGATTTTAATGCTGACTTGTGTATTAAACTAAGCATGTAGTTTATAGCCACAAAAAATATAAAAGAATGGTTTTTAATTTATATACGTGACTACGTGAAGTAAGAGGCGCTTATTATAAGGGATTAATGAACAATTTCATAAGTTTTAAACGTAATTTTAAGTCTACATTCTAGTAGATAATTATAAATTTCTGGCAACACTGCAATTTTTATTATATCTATAACCTTATTGGTAGGTAATAAAAACTATTTTCGCGGGAGTTTTGGCGGGAACTTGAAAGTGTCATGAGGTGCTCTTGTTTTAATTCATTATTTTGGTGATATTTAGTGTTATATTACATAATTATGGTGGTATATTATCCAATATACTTCTATTAAAGAGCTCAAATGAAGTGAATTGAAATAATTGTGCTAATCAAGTGTTTTTTTTGTTGCTGCCAAAACTCCTCGATAAAGTCTTGGTAAGGTAGCCACTGCTTTACTTCGACATACTACAGATAATAAAATAGACAAACCAAACTTGACATTGGCAAAATGTGAACACAAAGGCCATTTAAAAAAAAAAAAAACTATTTTCGCGTTTTTGACAGGTGACGTCATGACTCATGGCCCGCGCGGGCCAAACGAATAATGAGAGTTTAATAATAATAATGTGTTATTATTCTAAGCTTAACAATATATTTCTCTGTATACTTGTGCCGCACAATATTCTATATTTATAGTTTCGCTACCTTTGTATCCCAAGATCCTATTGTCTTGTCTTGTCCAAATAACCGGAGTTTATTTTCTTGTCAAATATTTATGACCAAATATAATATAAACATATTAGCTTTTACCCGTAGCTCGGTCCGCGTGCAAAAGTTTTTCGGACATAAGTCCCGCTTTATTATTTTTCTGGGATAATACTAGCCTATAGCACTTACGAGTAATGTAGCCTCCTATTAGTGAAAGAATTTTCGAAATCGGTTCATTAGTTCCAGAGATTAGCCCTTACAAACAAAACACACAAACTTTTCTCTTTATAATCTTAGTGTAGAAGTATAGATTGCAAGCGCAGCGTTGGACGTGCTTCTACAAGGTGGACCGACGACCTTGTAAAGGTCGTAGGAACCCGTTGGATGCAGGCTGCTTCCAATAGGTTGGTCTGGAAATCTTTGGGAGAGGCCTATGTTCTGAAATGAAATGAAATAATTTATTCGAACCCATAAAATGTTATACATTATTTAGATTCCGTCAATATTAACTCTACCACCAGTTCGGAAAGCAGTTCTCACTAGAGAAGAACGGGCAAGAAACTAGTGTTGCTCTTTTCAAAATCAGTTCAAGGTATAAAATACAATGCATTATGTAGAGAAAAAAAATACAATTCAGTATTTGTTTACTTTTGTTTAGAGCAGTTCATTTATATACTCGCAAAATAGGTAATAAATTTTAAATTCTAACACTAGTGCATAACTATCTCAGGAATCATGTAATAATTTGATCTGAAATCTTCAAGATGTCGTTATTAATCTAAGTTCAAGCTATACCCCTAATACTTAGATATAGTAAGCTAAAAGGGTAGACCAGTCCACACAAGCAGCACTCGTTCACGAGTATGACGCATGTGCCAGCCATCGGCCTCCTCAACCATATTACAGGAAAGTGGCCGACCCGGCACACGACGCCGCCGCAGGCACAGACAGTTAAGGAGTATGTCATACCCAAGTCGCTCACAGATGGAAACAAAGAAACTTTATTGAAACGAAAGACATGATTCCAAAGAAAATCACATGAAAAATTTTAATCCCAGGCTTTTTTATCCTCTATTTATTCTGAAATCTTGTAATAAGCTTTATTACATAACTTTCGCTTAATAGTTGTTTGGAATTTACCAATGTTTAAACACTTAATTTCAGTGGGAACTTTGTTATAAAAATGTATACAGTAACCCTTAAAAGATTTGCTGATTTTTTGGAGTCTTGTTTTATGATTAACTAGATTATTTTTGCTTCTAGTATTTAAGCCATGGATATCGCAAACTTTTGGAAAGTTTTCTTTCTATATTCTTATGTACGTACATTAAATTGGCGAATATAAATGGACACCAGTTCACCAGTGGACTTCCAAAAGCTAAAGAAGTATAGATATAGATTAGGTCTTAGATTAATTATATAATTAATCTAAGGGATTAGGTATCTAGATACTTACTTAACTGGTGGTAGGTCTCTCATTATGTAAGAGGCCGTCTGGGTGGGTACCACCGCAATGTCTATTTCTAACGCCAAGCAACAGTGTACTGTTGTGTTTCGGTTTGAAGGACATTGTAGCCAGTATAACTACTGGACATAATGAGTCTTAACATCTTATGTCTCAGGATGGCGAGCGCAGTGAAATGCCACACAGTACTTTGTAAGTCAAGGTGCTGGATGGTGTTGCTACTGTTTATTGGTGGTCGTATCGCTTAACACCACACGAACGGCATGCTCGTCTCGTCATAAAATGCTATAAAAAAAACAAATTCTAGCATTATTTAGTAAATGAAAGCAAACAGTGGCCAATCCCTTGCTGCTTGCTTTAAAAGTAGAAATGGTAACTTTAATTCTTCTTTTGCAGTCACAGAAGGCAAACATGGGCCGTCCCACCAGTCTATTACTAAACTCATGTTAGTCATTCTGAAATAAGATTTTTACTTTAAACCGTAACATAAATGTGAATATAAATCATTTTCTTTGTTTATTAATTAAGAGATCCTGTTAGATAGGTAATTAATAAAAACTGCATAAAATAAATCAACTAGAATAATTTATTTATAATACCTACATATTGAACTAACAAACTTATTATGTTTATGGCTGTTTTATTTTTGTTTTCTTTCTTTATCTATTAGAAATTTGTCTGCCGCGGTGGCATAGTTATATTACGGTAGGATTGCAATGCTGAGTTTTTGGGTTCGATCCCCGGGTCGGGCAAAGTGATATTGGATTTTTCTAATCAGTATCAGCTCGGAGTCGGAGTCTGGAATTTGTGCCCGATATGGCGATAGGCTCGCCCCCTATCACATCATGGGACAGAATACACACGGCGAAAAGTGGGTGCACTAGATGCGCCTATGCCTACCCCTCCGGGGATAAAAGGATCATATTCTTAGAGTTTTCATGGTCATGGAGTTAATATTGAGGGAACTTGATATAACATTTCTCCAGTTGTGTAAAATGCCTGTTATTTCAGTTTGTTTATCAAATATCATAACGACAATTTCCATATTCAAACAATGCTGTGAAATTTAAGGCTATATCAAGCTGCATCATTAGTTTCCTACTCATGCTAATTTAATTTATTTAACTACAATATAATTTGACTACATCATTATTGGAGATAACCGTATCTTGTATTATGTACTTACTGGATATTATGCATTGCTAACAGCACTTTCAGGCTGAGATGTACAGTCAGAAGCATAAATATCTGTACAAAATCAACATTTCAAATCGCCTATATACGCGTTTTTGTTTGAAGTAAAGTAAATCTCTTTTATTTTATTTTTGTGAAGGGAAAAAAAAGATTAGTAAGAACAAAAAAGTATGTAGGCGATTTGAAATTTTGAATTTGTTCAGCTACTTATGCTGGTGACTGTACTAAGCAATCTGCAATTTTATGTGAAATCCAATGGGACAGTTGAGTGTTGAATTTTCACATGATTCAATTGTTGAAAATTAACATAATATTTTTAAATAGTATATTTATGGCTTATGTACAAAGAATCATATTGAATATAAAATAGAATAATATCTATAATTTTCCCCTCTTACAGAAAGTCAATTTAAATTTTTCCATGTAGATTAGCCTGTGATATCAATTTAAAGAGATTCTACTTAAGCTATAATTTGTAGTTCAATTGTGCTAAAGCAGATTAAGAATTATATCATCTCATAGTAAGATTTAATAAGATATCTGATATGCTACAAATTAAAATAAAATGAAACAAATAATTACTATAATTTGGCAAAATAACAAATATTTGACTAGCTGAGTTTATAAATGAGCTATATGTTAATATGCATCCAGTATGCATTTTAGGGTTTGATTTGAAATGTCTACGGCTCAACATAGTGACCCAGTGCATGGTATTAGGCTGAAGTGATATTAGAATCTCATTATTTATAGTTCATAGCTTAAGTTTTTTTTGTTCTAACGCTAAGCTTAGTTGTTCTAAATTGTTGAACACATGATCCTTAGCTGGTGGTTTCTCAGGTAAGTTAGTGGTGACCAGAAGAGCGTGCCAGCCAGCCAACCTCGCACCCTCGTAGTCCTTCTGAAAATCATCTCCGATATGCAGAGCTTCATTTGGCTTCACAGGCTGCTTACAAATCTTCAAAGCATATTCAAATATTCTTTTATCTGGCTTGCTGTAGCCACTTTTATATGATGTTAGAATAAATTCAAAAAGATCATGTAAATTAAGGTTTTTCAGAATGTCATCTAGACGTGGGTCAAAGTTTGATATAATACCGACAGTGACTCCTTGTTTGCGCAGCGAGCATATGATGCTGTCTCCGCCGTCGGCTATACACCAGCACCTCTTCGTTTTGAACTCATTAATAAGGGTATCTGCCAGGGTTGCAACGTCGGCGCTTGCTGGCAGATGATCTTTCAGCGTTAGTTTCACAAGCTGCCTCCACCAGCCTTCCCAAGTTATAGTATCCTTACCAAAGTTTGGATGTTTTTCCCACATCAATTTAAAACTGTCCTTCATTTTTGTTTTGACGACATCTGGCGATCCTTTGAATCCATGGTCACGGGCAACGATAGTGTAGAAGTGCCAGGGTGGTATTCTGAACTTAAGCAGAGTGTTCGTAGCGTCAAAAGTTACAAGCTTTATACCTTGCAAGCTCATCTTTAACCAATATCTTCACATCATTCGATTTGACGAGAAGGATTAACGAATTCTTCTCTGCTCTGCCATGGAACGAAAAGAATAAAACAAAATAAAAAACAGAATATAATAAATAATAACGTAAAATAAAATATCAAAGAAAAACAAATTCTGTGATTTGTGAAGTTAGAAATTTAGAATGTAAAGAAGTATTATTTCGGTCAGCGGTAGGGATGGTGCGTATTTACGCGACCAGGTTTTTACACCAGGTATTTACTTGCAAGTACGCCGACGAGGTGCCGACCCGTAATACTTGCTTGACTTGAAAGTATTTGACTTGGCTACTCTCTCGAGACACGATGGAGTCACGTGAACTCGCCTCGGCCCACCGCGCTGCGTCCGCGCTCAGGCGTCATCGTCCGCAAATATTAAATCCCTTAAATCGTGCCATGGAAGCCTACAATGATAACAATGACATTGACATCTTCAAGTCGTCCACTGTAACGTTTAAGTCCTTATATTTAAAAGCGCTACTACGTCATTGCTAGTCATACTTTCTCCGTGATTTCTCACAAGTATTTATATATTTTTGTACCTTTGCATGATGATTTTAATAATAACTTTAATTCTACGTCAATATTTTAATTTTATATGTAACTATTATTTATAAATTTTATTCACATTGTCAGAGTACTTTTATTCTTGTCTCTATATTTAATGATTTGTATAGCATTATAATTATTATTTGTTAGTCATAAGTTCACAATTGTACATGATTTAATACTGCATGCTGATCTATTAATGTTAATACTTTATTAAAATAATATCAAGAATGTTGAATTCACCTATAATGATAGTACGCAATGCCCAATGTTATTTTTAGTAAATTCTATCATAAAATATCATGTGTAACTGTCGATGGTGTATCTTAAATAAATAAAAAAAGCAATGAGAGGTGTCAAGGGACACCCGGATGGAACGAAGTTCCTTTTGATTAATTAGTGAAGGAATTGTAATAAAATTTTATTTATATAACAGGGTGTGTATATATATAAATATATAAATATTTTCCTATTTCCGTTCCAATACATAAGTTTCTAGAGAAAAAAAACAAATAAATACGTGTGGCACTCGGAGATTGCCGCGGTAAAGCTATTGCATAGCATTTTTATCACAAATTTTGATTGACTAAACACAAATTCGATCGTACGCTTACCACATAAAGTAGATTTTTAAACGCAAGCAAAGCACGTTTAGTCTTGTTATTGATAAATGTCAGTAACCAAAGTAGAATAAATCAACAAAATGTGAAAAAAGAATGTTACGTTCGATTCTTTTGTACTCGTGCCGTGCCAACGCTGGGGAAATAGCTTCTACACAATGTATTTAAGGTTCATATTAGATTAGTAAGAAATGGTTTTAATGACTTTAATAGATAAAATAAATAAAAATATACTCGTTTCAAGAATTATAGCTTCTACGCATTGTATTTAAGGTTCATATTAGTAAGATAATAGAAAAAAGGGTCGTGACAACTTTCCGTCCAGCCCCCTTTCACAACGCGCGATAAGGAACTTTTAACGTTCCAATAAATATGATTATGGTTCTTATTTCAACAAACCCAGTGAACAATTTACTATGCATTCTATGTATTGAAGTGTTAAAAGTATTTTATTTGTTAACGTGATTGTGCTCCTTATTTATATCTGTACACGGATTAATTTCCTATGCAGAAAGAAAATACTTGGAAGTATTTCGGACCCTGGTTTTTGGCGCTGGTTTTTTTAGTCGGACGTACTTGTAAGCCCTGGTTCACGATTTTACAATTGCTATATAAGGGTGGAAGTGACAGTTGGGTGTATAAAAAGGGTGCCGTATCGATATGCAGCCCCATGTTGCAGCCCCATTCGCGCTCTCCAAAGAGAATTATAATACTACTGAAACGCGCTCTCTTTCGGTCTCAGTCTTGGCTCAGTCGTAGTGTTCTATATCTTTGTGAAAGTATTGCTATAAAATCAGTGGTCGATATTTTTATTTTAATCGTAATCGCTTCAGTTTCTAACAATATTTAATCAATATTAGGAATTACAATATTAATATTATATAATGGAAGTGGAGATGTTTATAAATAATGTATAATCTGTAGTATCGAATATTTTTATCTGTAAAGATGTAGTTCATTTACACCAATCAGAAGCTCGTTGGTCAGAACATAAAAACAAATGTCAATTTTTGTCATTATTTTGACATTGCGCAAGTTGATAAATTTGCGATTGGTTTGTAAATTGCATCATCAATACCAAATATTTTTTGTTCTCTGGTGTAAAGTTTAACCAACCAACAAGAAAATTATTTCTAAACATGGTGTACGTAAAAGGAGGTAAAAGCTTGATGCAATTGTTTTATTTAGAGAAATTTCTTTAAGTACTAATACTTGGGACACGTCAATCTTCACAGTACTTAGTTTAAAAAAAAAAATAATAATTATAAGTAACAACTTTTTTTAACTGCCTCGATGGCGTAGTTGTATTACGGTACGACTGCAAGGCTGAGGTCTCGGGTTCGATCCCCGGGTCGGGCAAAGTGATATTGGATTTTTCTATTCAGTATCAGCCCGGAGTCTGGAATTTGTGCCCGATATGGCGATAGGCTCGCCCTCTATCACATCATGGGACGGAATACGCTTGGCGAAAAGTGGGTGCACTTGTTGCGCCTCTGCCTACCCCTTCGGGGATAAAAGGCGTGAGCATGCGTAACTTTTTTTAACGCGTTTTATTGTTATCCCATTCTACTAACCTAATTAAAATAGAGAAATCGGTTTGCGTGAAATAAATAGGGTTTTAAGTTTCAACATAACTTCCTTGGAATTTTCTAGAATTCAATAATATTTTTTTTAGATTTTTGCCGAATAATCCGTTAGGTAGACGAAGCGGGATTACATCTACCATTACGGGACGGTTGGCACTGGGCTGGTCCTGACGAAATCCGGATGCTTAGCCGCTTTAAACTGTGTAGAAAATAATACTACCTATAATATTACTTGCAGGGTCTAATCTATGTAGAATATCTATATCATTATTTTTTGCCAGATATAATCGCTGTTCATACTTGACTTCTGGTTTATGATAAATGCTATTTGTCACATAAATGTATAAGCCAAACAAATACACAAGGCACAATCTAATATATGCTTTTTTTTATGGAATTGAATGATGAGACGACTATGCCGTTCGCCTGATGGTAAGCGATACGACCACCCATAAACAGTAGCAACACCATCCAGCACCTTGAGTTACAAAGTACTGTGTGGCATTCCACTGTGCTCGTCATCCTGAGACATAAGATGTTAAGTCTCACTATGTCCTGTAGTTACACTGGCTACAATGTCCTTCAAACTGAAACACCACAGTGCATGCACATTGCTGCTTGGCGGTAGAAATAGACATTGCGGTGGTACCCACCCAGATGGTCTCTTACACATGAGAGACCTACCACCAGTCAAATGAGTACTATGTATTTTATATTTACATAAGATGTATAATATGATAACTGTCAAAAATAATCCACTTGAAACCTATGAAGCAGGCCTTTAATTAATTAAATGTGTTAAATGTTCTTGAAGATTATTATAGAAAAAAGATCACTTATTCAGTAAATCTGCACGATAGCTTGCAGTTTTGATATGTGATTTGTTTGTAGTTGCTAATATGCAGGGTGAGCTGTAATTGTTAGAATGGGGTAGAGGGGTGGTATACATGCCTCCAAATTTCTCTTTGAATGTGAACCACAAGCTTGCATGTAGGATAGTATAGCTAATACCACTTATATTTCTTTTTTATATTTGATCAACCTGATGTCAAACCTATACTCGAGAAATTAATGAAAGAAAAGGTATTTAACATGGGTTACAGACTGCAAACTAATGTATGTTAGATTATCTTAGCTTGCATAGCTGAGAAAATATTGTACATAGCTTGCAGTCTGCCCCACAAGCTGAAACAATATCCCAGCTGTGCGATTTAAACAAACTTAGCTTAGTTTGTGGTATGCAACCTACAACAATTTATGTTGTAGTGTTAGCCACATGAAAATATTTACCCTGCAAAAAACACTTTTATTAGAACATGTTTGTTTGTATAGAAACCAGCTGTGACTTTTTCTTTCTGAATAACAGTATAGCAATAAAACAGAAACAAATAATATTTATGAATTAAGCAGCTGTTTAGTTTTTAGTTATTTTTTCATATTACTTTATAAGTTATTTTAACCTATAGTTTCTTTGTCCTTCTATTTAACTCCTTCCACTTGTTAGTGTAAAAAAGATAATTTGTAAACTATCCAGGGAGTACTTATACAATAATTTAAGACTTAATTAGTACCAAATTGCATAGCAGGCACCATACACATGACGGAAAACCAACACTAGTTGCTTGTTCTGGGAAGTTGCATAACTCAGCCTGTGTACGTCGAGCAGGACCGGCTGACATACTTCTGATTGGTGATGATGGATGCATGGATGCACTGCCTTTGATTTGACAAATTTTGTATTTTGGCGTGGTAATTTGGGCGTGTGTATACGGTGTCATGTAAGGCAAGAACCCACGCCACTAAATTATTTTATCGTAGGACCCCCCATGTGAAAGCTATAGCTACGCCTGTGACTGTACTCAATATTAGGCATAGTCATTGTCGTTTAATGTTAACAAAAGTATTTAAATAGACAATATTTATTTCAGATGGTACTGTGGTTGAGAGGAGTCCGTTCAGCCTTTCTGGCTGGTTTTGGGGAGCGGTGGACTTTGTGTATCTCCTGTGAGTAGCTCTCGTTAACACATCATAACGTAATCTTTGGTACTTAGTGAAAATTGCTCACTAAATTACCCATATGATAGTATTTTCGGAGAATACATTTCTAGTATCTGAGACAAGTAGCCTATAGTACGCAGCTTCTAAGATCTGGAACGACCTACCTCCACCTCTTCGGAAAAGAATGTCTTGGCATACTCTGAAAGGACATCTTCGGAAAGAACTTTTAAATGTTCAAAAGCTACCATTCCAAAAGTTTTAATTTAAAATCAAATCGAATTTTTTATCAGTTTAAAATTTGTTATTCCTAAAATATTGTTCCGTTACATTGTCGTGTAAATACGTGTTCTGTATGTTACAATCTGCCATACCTTTATTGTTATTCCTGTACTGTTTCCAAAGTTCTATTAATTATTTGTTATTATACTTCACCTGGCCGCACATTTGCCGCACGTTAAAAAAACACCATTTATTAGTACAGAGTACGATAATTTATTAACCTTTTACTTTTAATGACTGGATATTATGAGATTTAAGGTCTAATATCTCCAAATCGTCAGTGCAGTTCGGACGATTTTATGTCTTATTATGTATTTGCGATGTTTATGGACTCGCTCATCTCATATTTTCTATTTTTATTATAATGTGTATTTATCTATTTATCAACCAGGTTTATGACTCTTGTGAATCCGAGCTACAACAAACATGGAGATAAGTATGTGAGGGACTACCGGCCTCCGGGCAGTGGGTGAGTTTCCTCTACATTTTCATAAATAATATTTGCATTACATTATTTTATTACCCGTATTCATACATCTCAGATGTTGTAGTACAAATTACGTTTTCCCATTTCAGACCACCGAAACCCCCATCGCGCAAGTTCGGAGGCTTCGGTCCGTCCGGGTCGGGGCCCTCGCCCCCACCGATGGGTGGCGGATGCGGCTGCGGCTAATCACCCACATTCCGGAGTGAAAAAATAGTGGTATGGATGTTTATGAACACGACTACCTTAATTTTTCTTATTTTCAAAATTACTGCCTATATTTTTCTTAATAACGTCCCATGACGTCATTGTAAAGGCGGTGTAGTTTGTTGTTTTTTTCCATACATTTATATGTACGTTGTATCATTGTCTGTTAACTGTAGGTCAAAACAAAGTGATTTTATTGTGTGCTTCGTACATAATAAAAATTATACATCTGTATCGTAAACTACACGTTTTTAAAAATTTACGTTTCATGATCATACCACTATCTTTAAATATTTCTTTCCATATTTACTGTTTTACAAATAAAAATAAAAACTGGACGAGTTATATTTGTCGTTATAATATCACTAATACTTCATATTTAGATGTAAGTAAAATATCAGACACTTTTTAGTGGACTAGGTCTGATTTAGTTTTGATTTAATAGGGACCTTATTAATAAAAACGATGTGTGAGTGAACTTTTTCGTTCCGGGTTCTCGATATTTGTCGTAAGTAAGTAATTTTAACTCACCATTTAGGTGATGAGTTAAAATGCTCTATACCGGTAGTGAGGTAGTTGTTTAGGTCTTATTCAGATTCCCTTACCACTTCCAGTAATCATCTCATTGAGCAAGATAAAACATGATTATCATGGCATCATGTATTCGTTCAATAAGTTTATTTTTTATGACGGCTTTGGGATTCTATACAATCTTTTTATGTATTTCATACGTATCATTGGTATAAAGTAAAAAATCCTTAAGGATTCATTCCACTTTACTATGAAAGTTGATTGAAAATTGAGTGAAATGTTCATTCCATCTAAGTTTTATTACGATACACGATCCCAACATTACGGATTTCAATGTTTCTTGATATATAAACCATATAATATTAGTATCTCAGGCTCAATATTAGGAGTTGTATAGTATAGTGTAGTAGTGTTGGTCGAAAAGAAACAATGAATTACTTTAAAAATAACATTTACATAATATTTAAATTAAGAAGCTCTTTAGTGTATGTTTTGAGTTTAAAATACAAGTTTATCACCACATATAAGTGTCAGGGTCCTGTACCCAATTGCTTTCCTGATTACGGACGTGCTTTGTCCATGAGCCTGATTACGTCTCGTAACTATTAACATGTACTAAAACTTCAAACGTCAAATAATTCCGTATTATAGTTATTGTATTTAAGAAAAAAATCACATATTATTGCTTTAAAAATTATCTCATAATATATACGCCTAGAATTATGATGCTTAATACATAATATTAATAACGAATGTTGTTTTTTTATCCTTTTTACATACAAAAGACTTTGAGCACTATCTCACACTGTTGTCTCAAAAAAAAAGTACTGCTATTTATAAAAAGTGATGACTGATGGCACTTGCCACATGGCGAGTGGCAAGTGCCATCAGTTGTGACAAAAAACAAAATCTGTAGGTATTTCACATCAGTTACATTATCATGGCAAATAAAAAGGTGGATAAATTCCAGTCAGTTTCTTCTGCTACTGATTTTAAAATGCCATGATTATGGCTTTCTTCTGATCCTCTACAACGGTTGGCTGTGAGTTAGGTTTGACAAATGACGATACAGGTATGTCAACTAGAAGGCTAAGCTGTGACAGTGCGATGATTGGCTGTATGGCACACGTTACGCAGACGGCACAATTATAAAGTACTGGCCCACTCTCGTATGAGGATGGGCAGCTGATGGGAGACGGTCGTTCCAATGCTCTCGACATTATCTAGTTTTTAACCAACTTAAAAAAGAGATTACTCAATTTGTTCTAAAATGTTTTGTAATGTTTATAGATTTTTTGAGGAATTTAAAATATATTATTTCGGTTTATAAGAGAACATTTTGAGAATGAATACTAAATAAAAACCAGGATAGTTACATTTATTATTTATTTCATCAAACTAAAATAATTTTACAATAGGCAAGATATATTTGGTATAACAACACTACAATACTCATAAAGGCACTACGGAGCGCCATGTACTTAATACTCTCTTATATAATGTTACAAATATATTTAATAATCTATTATGTTGATTTATGGTCGTTTTTATCAGCACAAGGACTTCTAAAGACCTTAAAAAATTCCCCTGTCTTAATCGACGTCACTGTTGTTAGAAGTCCGAGATAAAGTTGATAAAAACGACACAAAAGCCTTATTTATAAAGTTAAAATTAGCTGTTCTATAGTTATTTTTTAAAACATTCTTAACTAATAATTGATAATGGTTTTTCTCTCTGTCTTATATTTAATGCGTTAAAGTCAAAAATTATATTGACTGATTATTTAAAAACCGTGATTTTTTTTTTATTAACCGTACATCTTTCTACCTAACGATTAGAATCAAGTGAAAAAACAATAAGTGCTCTTAATAACACAGAGTTACCAAATTTGCCGAACATATACATAACTTTACCACTTTAATAAAAACGTTACTTACGTCTGTGATAGTTATAAAATGTTTTGCTATGTTGTAACATAAAACTGTAGGGGAAGCGAGACAAAACGTTATATAACCCACATATGTATACTTACAACTAATATGTTCCTAATATAATGTTAATAATATCAAAATAATAATTCTGTAAAATATAAAAAAAAGAGAAAAAAAGCGCGTATTCCCACCTAAAAGGCCGGCAACGCATCTGTGTGCCCCCTGGTATTGCAGATGTTCATGGGCGGCGGTGATCACTTACCATCAGGTGAACTGTATGCTCGTTTGCCCCCTATATCAGAAAAAAAACTAAGATAATCGAAACTATTATAATAAAATGTCTTCAGTTTGAAAGGAGGCGACAGACATTGTGATTCTTCAACACTGGTGGTATCAGTTGACATATGGAGCCGATTTTAATATACAATCCCAATCTTTACTTTTCGATCGATAGCGAAAATGGATTAATCAAAACGAAGTTTGACACGTTATAGATGACATTTTGATTAGTTATGGACCTAATTCCGAGATTATCGTTTGGGATTATTAATTGAAAACGACACAAATACAAATATAAAGGGGCGAATAGTCTGCAAAGGGCGCGGCGAAGAGAAACGAAAGGAGAATAGAGAATGAACAGAGCTATATCTTCACAAAATATCTTAATGTCTATTCCCTTCTATCATATAGTTTTATCGCTACGTTACTATAATACGTATTTAAAATTACCCCATCGGCCAACACACACTGAGCACTGACAAGCTACGTCGTAGTGTGAATGAACGAATGAATGACATACAGAAATATATTGTCAATTCGACCTCAAAGTAGAGTAGTTACTTTCATACAATAAGCGAATGATACAAAACATCCTTGAGATATGATTTTTTAACACGCTTTTATTAGCTTCATACGTATGTAGGTATGTACAGAAACTTTGAACATGATTTTGAACCCCTTCAAAATGTCGGATTAAATCGAAATTTGGCAACTTATCAAGGACCGATGACAATTCAATATTTTAAATTAAAAAACACGCTTTTATAGAAAGCTTTTTGTTTACCTATAATCTATTTAAGTACTATTTCTATGCGTGAAGAAAAATAATACAGTATTACAATTTACAGCCGACAGGATTCTAGTCACTAGTGCAATAAAAATTAAGCAATGCCATAGACACTTATATTTAGACATGCCCTATTTTAGACATTTAAAACTGTTGGTATTGCGATTTTTAAATGTGTGTGAATTTTAAATGGTCAATTAGACAAAAAAAAGACAAAACCAATAAAAGTGTTGTCGTTGGTCGGTGAACTAACTTAAAATAGAAATGTATCTTGTTATTAACACATTACACAAACATTAAACGTAAAAATACAAGACAAACTCATACATTAACACCTGTTAACACATACACACACCCACGCACTCATACACTAATCTTGTCTCTGTTTCATATACATTCACTCAATACTCTCATACACTCAAGAAAACATTTTAACATGTCTAAACTTACACAGAATCACAGATATCCACGGATGCTGCATTCTTACAGACAAAGCTAATAATTTCCTATTTAAAATACTAAAATTAACAAAAAGGTCTCTATATCTGCTATACGGTTGCCAATTCGTTTTCTTAAATATTTCTATCCAGTATCCACTTCTTGAGTTCTATCTAACACGTTCTGTTCGTTCCCACGTTTTAAAAATATTTTATAAGCTTCCTGAAAGGTCATAATTTTAATTTCGTCTACAGCTGATAAGTTACTCTAGCCTTATAAAAAATGGACGTTTTCATTGCACTATAAATATATTTACATATACTAAAATTAAACCTAAAGAGGAAAGTAAAGCTTGTTAGTTTGGGTTACGGGGTAATCTCTAAAACTACTGCCCCTTTAGAATGTGGTTAAAACACGACACGCAAGTAGAAGTCGTTTAATTGTGATGTTAGTGATTGATCGAGCGACCAATCACAATGCAACGACACGGACTCGTGTCGTGTTTCGTTTGGCAAATTCTAAAGGAGCTGCTCGGGTTTTGAAAATTCTTTCACTACTAATGAGCAAATTATCGCTGAGCACTATACGCTACTTTTTATTGATGAACGAACATTGTCGCAGGCGAAGCCACGGACAATAACTAGTCTAAAATATTATGTTTAAACATAACAAAAAACTGTAAACAATATAAAGTAAAACAACTAACAACCGCGACGCGAATGTCCGTTTTCACCAACCTCTGTCTGGACGTTTCTTTATGCGGCCACGGCAACACACGGCAATTTGATCTCAATGCACCTGATGGTCAGCGAATTGGGGTCTAGATAGAATGTGGACTAAGGAAAGGTAACTCCTGTCGACACAATTATGCCGGCCTCTGAAACCGGATGTACAGAGACTGATACCGCAAAAAAAGTGGGTCACTGGCGGGCTCTACACGTTGTGTACGGTGTTCGTAGGTAGGTATGCTATCCGGGCGGATGCAACTATCCTACCATCACAACTCGGAGCATAGTACTACTACTTCAGAGCTCTATTTTTCAGGATGTTAGGGGGTAACTTCATTTAAGCAAAGACTGATAAAAACAGACTGGCGATAACGTCCACGAGAAAAGAAACAACCACAGAGTGCCTATATTCAAGTAAAACAAAAAAATAATGAACACAGTTGACAGTGGATTCATTTAGACAAATCTAGGTCTCTTGTCAGGCACATCTGAATATATACATCTATGGCATTGCATAAACTAGCACACAGTTGTAATGTATATGTATAGTATCATTATTTAAGTAGTAAATTTCCAATTAAACTATGATGGCCACCGGAGGCTAACCTGTAGCTGGCTACTGGGCATTACAACTATTGTCATGACTACAACATTAAAAATGATAAAATAATACACTTCTATAAGTAATCTAGTGTATCCTACTACTTGCGCATTTCCACCAACATTAAGACATTTACGATTACTACTTTTTGGAAAAAAATATTCTAATACAACGTCTAAATAGTAAATTTTAAGACTCTGATTCCAACAACATGGTTACGCTACACTATTATTGTGAAATGGAACTTACAAAAGCTGTCTTGTAAGGTAAGATCACAATGTTGGTGAAAACTAACAGTGGTTTAATAGGATAAACATCTCTACTAACGTGGTGAGCAAAGCAGATGTTTAAAAATAAAATAAAATGTATTCACAAGATACTAGTAGGTAGGTAGGTACTACCTGCGGCTATATTCGTATTAAAATTAACAACAACCTCTCTAGTGTGAATTTTCAATAATTAAATACTGAAAATGATGTTTTCATAATATAATGTTTAAGGTCTAATTTCACCAATTTCTTATTTAACGGGCGTTAGTATACGAAAGAACGCGTTGTTAAAATCACTTGATAGGGCATGGTGGGACACTCTAAAACCTTAACAGTCCGGTAAGACAGTTAAGGCTTAGTAAAGTAACTAACAGAGCATGGTAAAATTAGACCTAAGCCTCTAAGATCAAGATTAGGTAGATGGTTTGTAAGCAAATTGTAAGGTAGAGTATGGGCACCGCTTGGTGCATTTATGTTGTTAGTGTTTCGCTACTGTGTTCCAGCTTGAACGACATTGTAGCCAGTTACAACGAGGTGAGCACTTTTTAAGATGACAAGTGTCATGTGGTGCTTTATAATTGAAAGGGCCAGGAGTGTTACTGTTTATGAGCAGTGACGGCTCTTATCAGCACAATGCTCGCGTAATTACAAACGTCATAAACAGTAACAACACCACAGAGAACTTTAAACTGTCCTTATCACGAGATGAGTTGACAAGTTACGAAATCACAGTTAATAATAATACATTGGGTATTTCATTTAAATCCACTTCACACTAGAGTCACAGTGTATTTTAGTTCTTAAAACTAAACAGCCATAATGAAATGAATAAAGAACTGTATATGTTATGTTAAAATATGTTAAATTTATAAAATAAACATTTATAATTAAATTTTTATTTTAATTACGTCCTTATGTATAAATACCGTATGCTGATTTCATTTGTAGATGACAGTATAGTCCATGTTGGAAAATATTTAAAAACGAGGTAAAAAAATTAATGGGGTCTAGAATAAAAAATAACGCAATCTAAAATTTATTAAAATATTGGTATAATACTGTAGGTAGTTAAATAGCATCTTTGTCGCTAGCATCTTTTTAAAATTAATATACTCTTGCAAACCAGTTTTTAAACTTTAGAAAGTAGTTGCGACATATATTATAGCACATGTATTTTTTGGAGCCGATCTCTTGGACCATTGACCTTGTTATGAAAGTTGGTATTTAAATACAAGCCATAAGTTCCAAATCATCGCTTTAGTTAGATATGCTCGTGTCCAGTGAAGGAGCAGTAAATAATACAGGAATACTAAAGGTTTAGACTAATTAAATCAGCACCCGGTTAAATAATATTAGTTAATTAAACTTATATTATATATAATCCACACGTTACCTAATTTCGTACAACATGCCGCTAAAGGTGATAGAAATAATTACTGTGATATATAAAATGTACATAGAAATTAGTCATGTAACGAATATCGGGTACCTACCTTAATACTTGCTAATGCGAATGAGAATATTAATTTTACAAATTATGACAAAAGTATACCGTCATACTCATATTAATATAATCGTGCGCGAATAAATAGCCATGGTTTAACATAATGTAGCTGATACTGAAAAAATCATCTATTGAATTTGAAATTACATGAACTCAGTATCTTTTATTGAGTTCGTAAAGAAATTCACCCAATTTCTTACAATTTGCGAATGCGAAGACAAAATACGTAAGTAGCGAATAAGAATGTAAATGTGATATTCGTTACTTCACTAAAAGGAACATTATATAATTACTAACTTCAGATTTTAATAATGAATATAAAACGTACTTACAAAACTTAATATATTGCAGTAATGGCACCAATAGTAGCTTGAGGTAAACTAATAACATAATATTGGATGACTTAAAACAATGCTTTTGTTTTGCTTTTTGCTTTTGTAATACCAAATCTATAAAATGAATCGTATTTTAGGGTTCCATACCTGAACAGGAAAAAAGGAACCTTTATAGGATCACTTTGTTGTACGTCTGTCTGTCTGTCAAGACCCTTTTTCTGAGGAACGTGTAAAGATATCAAGTTGAAATTTATATCAAATACTCGGGTCTACGGTCTCTTTCAGCTGTGAAAAAAGTTTCAAGTCAAACTTGTAAGTCAACGCGATCAAATGATATGAACGTTTATGTCGTATATTTTGCGATTTCATGATTGAATCAAAACCTATAAGGTACTTCCCGTTAACATAGAATCATGAAATTTGGGAAGAGGCGAGAGGTCTACAGCACACGTTAAGGAAAAAATATGAAAACCGTAAATATGTAGGTACTTCAATAACAAAAAGTTGCGAATTTACTTTTGCAAACTAGTTAATTTTTAATAATTTTGGCGAACTATGGAACTTATACAGGTGAATTTTCCAAGAGGGCGTGGAGGGTGAAATCCGAAACTATGACGCATAGCGCAATATGCTCAAAGGAGTCTCGGGGTCGATTTTGATGAAAACTAAAACTGATCATTGGTCAATATTCATAGCCAAGAATCGAACCTGTTTAGTTTGACAAAAAATAAACACACTGTATCGTTACAACATTCGAATGTGTCGCTAATAAGGATCAAATTCTGTGAAGTAATGACATACGGCAAACTAAAGGAGGAAGCTCTTGTAGGTAACATATTTAGATATCTTACCTACAAGTTTGTACGGAACTCTCGGTACGCGAGGCCAACTTGCACTTGTCCGGTTCTTTATGACTTAAAACAGTTTAGTTCTTTCTAATTTATTTATTTTAAAGCCGATGGCTAAATTTTATTATATTACCTATATTATTATCCTCAAGTTACCACAAGTGCCACGTCAAATACATCCAGGCTAGATTTCACCCGATCCTAGTCTAAGCATGAGGTACATTTATCATATTTAGTGTCCTGGTGAAATGGGAACTACTTACTGGAGGTGATTTGGTTTAGTCGGCGTAGAACTTAGCGAACCTGATGGGCAGCACGGCCACCGGCTCCGACTCTTCAGGCTTATCGATGTAGATGCTCCAGGTGCGCTTGTCCACGTCAAAGATAGCTGGAAAACATTTAGAAATCATATAGTTTAGCAGCGATGGTTTAAGTAGACTGAAGGGAATTAATCGGCGAGAGTAACAAATTCTAAGCCTCCCTAAATTCCAAATTAATTGTTTATAATTAAAGCTAGCTTTAATTTTGTAAGTTAAAATCATGACAATACCTGCAGGTTCTGTGATTTCAAATGTAGGTATGTTAAATTTGATGTCAATATTACGTATTACGCCAATGTGGTGAATAAAAAATCAAATCATTTTAAATAATAGAGGAGACATATTGTGTCTAGCAGTGGGATGGTGTAAAATACTCAGGTAACAATACAAGTTTTAGTACATGTACATTTTCCTCTGTAACAAGCAGAGATGCTACCTAGTAAATGAACCAATCTATACATATAAATAAAATTGGAGTGTCTGTTTGTAATATTGAAATAACCGTTTTTTACTAAATGTATATGAATATATATACGGTACATACACCAAAATAACATTTTTTACAATTTTTGTCTGTCTGTCTGTCTTTCTGTCTGTCTGTTTGTTCCGGCTAATCTCTGAAATGGCTGGACCGATTTTGACGGGACTTTTATTGGCAGGTAGCTGATGTAATAAGGAGTAACTTAGGCTACTTTTTATCCCAGGAAAACTCATTCACGCGGGCGGAGCCGCAGGCAACAGCTAGTTTCTTATAAAAATGAGTCGTAAACTCACCAACAGCAATAGTCTTGATGAAAGCGTCCTTCTCTTGGCTGAAGACCTGGAAGTCCTTGGCTGTAGTATCTGAGAGGATGTTGCAGACGTCCTCCATGCTCGCCGGCGCCGGGCGACCTCGGATGGTCTTCAGTCGCGAGTTGCTGCTCGCGATGATGGGGCCCGTCACCTCTGTCACCTTCAGATGCTCGTACCTGGTAAAGTGGTAACGTACGGCGAATGTAGATGGCGTTGGTTATCAGTTATTTCTAGGTTCGTGAAATAGTGTTCGCATTTAAGCGTAGATGGCGTTAACTTTAACTTTATTCTATTTCTGTTTTACTTTATTGTATCATCAGCCGATTCACAGAATAATAGTTTATAATAAAGATTTATTTATTAATATTATTTGGTACCGTTTGTGTAAGTATCTCTATAGGGTTGTACCTATGCCTAATAATTTATTATCATTAACTGATCACTTTTTGGTCCTACAATATTATTAACGGCCGTGAATGCTCCGGGACATTGACGATTCCTGTAGTATTAGATGTTTGGTCTAGGCTTTGGTTACCATCACATCAACCAAAGCCGTCAAAGCCTTACCCCTTACTTACTTATTGCAATGCACCAGCGGGTCCTTATCAAACTTCCTGACGCTGATGACAGAGCGGTCCGCCTTCAGGTCTGGAGCCACCTCCACGTTGTAGATCTGCACGTCGCCCCACGCGTCAGACCACAGCATATTCACGGAGAACCCGTTGCCGATGCCGAGCCCCTCGTCACGGAGGATCTTCTCAGCGTTCCTGTAGTTCTTCGCTGTCAGCAGTTTCCTGGTGATGAATGTGCGCGCTGCGAGGAATTTTTAAAGTCATCAGTTTGATATTTTTTTATTTTATTTTATTTTATTGGGACTAAAACGGTTACATGTTGACAATATGCAAACTTAGAACTTAAAACACATAAATAAACAAACATATAACCCACACCATTGTCCACGTATTGACATAAATAGAATAAATAAATAAGCGAACAGACTACTTGTTTCATTAATGAAAGAAAAAAAAAGAAAAGTAAGGTTTTTTAAAAATGCAAAAATTTTGACATCAAGTTATGGCGAAAAGTATGTTAGAAACCATTTTTTTTAATTTTTGGTTGGAGAGTGAGAAAATATCGACTTCCGTAAAATGTATGTTATATGTCTCTAAAAGGCGGCGAAGCGGTACACGAGCCCCGGCGTTACTTCTGCATGTATATATGTGAAATAACTGAGGCACGCGCACCGCCCATCTGAACACATTTCAAGGTACCCTAAAACATTCAAACAGCTTAGATAAAGTAGACAGTATAGAAATGGGGCGATAATTTTCGACATTGTCTTTCGCACCGCTTTTACGAATAGGAGCAATAAAGGCTCTCTTCCAAATGGCAGGAAATATTCCTTCTCGTAAGCATTTATTAAAAATAATATGCAAGGCTAAGTAAGTGCTGTTTGCAGTTAATACGAAGAATTTGGGTGGAAGGGCATCGGGTCCTGCTCCTTTAGTGGTATCTAACGATTTGAGTCCTCTTAGTATCGTCTCCTTGGATAAGTAGGTATCTGATATGCACGTTGAATTCTCTAGATATCTTTCCGGTGGTTGCCATTTATCTGGGTCAAAAGAAGAGGGCTCGTAAACAGAACTAAAGAATGCTGAGAATAGATTGCATATGCCACTGGGGTTGTTCGATGAGGAATTTTTAAAATACATAATGGATGGATAGTTAGCTTTATTTTTTTTATTGGAAATGAAAGACCAGAATTTTTTAATATTTTTAGGTATGCTATCTTCAACTAAGCCTATGTAATTTCGAAAACATTTTATGGATTCTCGACAAAAAAGTTCGCGATAATTGGAGAAGTTATTATAATCGGAGCGGTTGTGATATTTTTTCCATTTAATCCAGGCGCTTTCCTTTTGTTTAAAAATATGCATGAGCGAAGGTGAAAACCAGACAGGAAATCGAGAGCTACGGTTTCGAGACAGTGGAATGTGCTGTTTAATGATGGTGTATAGCTTTTCATAGAAGACGTCAACGGCTTGTATGGAGGGCAGATGTGCAAGGGACTTTTCCCAATCAGCTCAGATTTGATAAGGTTATAGTCTGCTTTATGAAAATTATATTTAAGTGTGTCGTGTCTATTCATACATGTATAATAAGTATTAATAATAGATTTTTTCTAAATATGGTAGATATAGGTATAAGGTAGCCTTTGATATATTTTTTCTTATTTTGATTGAATTTGTCTGACACGGTAGGGGAGAGTTGGATACTACCGCGCGTCATCATCATGCAAAAACTAAACGCTTGTACCACTATCTAGCGCTTATAAATCATATCCCAAAACGCCTTCTCCTCCCCGCGGGCACCGCCTGTTTGCTCCGAGCAGCGACGAAGTAACAGTGCGTCGTGCAAGTTTTTACTAGCGTTCCTTTATAATTTTACGGATATGTTTGACAAAAGGTAAGCTATTCTGTATGTATATTGTAAAACATTGTTTTCTTTTATTCTTATGCCTATATATTGTAGAATTAATGCCCAAATGGATTTGAATACACAATTAACGTTACAATATTATTATTTTGAGGTAATAAGATGAAATGATCGAGTTTGTCAATTCCGCGCCCAGGGCGCGGTATTATCACACGGGGCGCGAAATTGTAGAGAAGAAACAAACTAAAGGAAAGTATGGTAAAAAGAAAGTTTAGAACAGCAGCGAAAATAGTGAGGATGAAGACTATCTGAAAAACAAAAAGACAGCTCACAAAAGGAAAAACAAGACCTAAAGTTAGGTCAAAGAAATGTATCAGCAGCAGTGAAGATTGTGAGAATGGTATTCCCATCGCTCAGTTGTGCGATAACGATGAAGACGTTGATGTGGAGAATCATGATATTTGTGCCGTATGTCACGAATTTGGTCGTGATGGAGAAATTTGGTTCAGTTGTTGCATTGCTCAAAGTGGATACATAAGAAATGCGGCATAAACTATCCCGAAAATGTTTTACTGGTGGTAGGTCTCTCATATGTAAGGGTCCCGTCTGGGTGGGTACCACCGCAATGTCTATTTCTACCGCCAAGCAGCAGTGTGCATGCACGGTTGTGTTTCGGTTTGAACGACATTTTAGCCTGTGTAACTACTGGACATAATGAGACTTAAAATCTTATGTCTCAGGATGACGAGCGCAGTGGAATGCCACATACTTTGTAACTCAAGGTGCTGTATGGTGTTAATACTGTTTATAGGCGGTCGTATCACTTACCATCAACGCGAACGGCATGCTCGTCTAGTCATTCAATGCCATAAAAATAATGTTTTATGTATTTTGCGTTGATTGTAGATTGGCAACTTCTGATTGTAGGTATTGTTGAGACTGGCTATAGTACCGGGAAGCTATGATGCCCCTTCTTTCAAAGATTTACTAATTTTAATACCTAGATATTAATAAAATAAAAGTTCTATTGACTTAAAGAATCTAAGTTTCCGTTATTATTTCGTTATATTTTCCATAATTGATTTAAGTATCTTGTTCTAAAATAATTTCTCATTAAAAATAAAATAATATGTCATAATTGATTATTTTATTATTTATTCTAAGGTTACTCATGGAAATTGACGATATTATTACAGGCAAGGTTTTATCAAACGTGAGCACGATATTTTCCAACCAGTCTGATAATACCACGCTTTCCCGTTTTTTTAAAATATCACAATAATTACTTTCTGTTTATTTTTTTTTATATTTTGCTATGCTGTATGTGTAGCTAAATAAATTCTCTACTACTTTAAGGATTTTTTGAATCTATATAACTATCAAACCCTGTCGGAATTATATGTATAAGTTCTTAGGGGCTCGGTATTATCCAACTCTCTCCTACAACAAAAATTGTAGATTCATAATTGTTTTTTTTTTATGTTTTCACTTTATCCGCGAATCCCTTGGGAAAAGTTCAGGAACTCCTAGTGGTCTACTATACTATATCAGTAAATCCTGATAATTATGGAGGATCTCTACATAGACTACCTTTCTTCAAACGAATGTTGTATAATGACAGATTATGGAACTACAAAGCATGTTAAATACTTGGACAATCATTTTTAAGCTTATGGTCCACTCACGTGTATTGCCAGGCTTGAGATGCAGCGGGCTGAGGGTGTTGATGGAGAACACCAACCCGTTCTGGTTGAAGCCCATGGTGTAGCCGGGCATCTGGCCTGCGTAGCACAGGGATGCGAACCTCTCTTCCACTGCCTGGTTAAAGGATTCGGCTTTTAGTAGAAATACTAACTAGGTTCGCATTCCAAAGCCTCCCTTCAAATCTATTTGAAGGGAGGCTTTGGAATTTGTTTTGTAGTTTATAAGAATTTCCAATTGCTCTGTTTCAGTTACCTTTGCACATAACGTGTAATTAACAATAATAATTCGGTTTATTAGAGAAATATTTTCTTTCCTTAGGGTCAGGTCATTCGTGTGTCTTTTGGTTACTAATTATAGTAGGGACAAACTAATATGGCCGGTATGACATGACACGGTTTTGAATTTTTTGGGTAGACGTTCTCACAGAGTTATCGCATCGGGAAATAAATTTAATTGTCATACCGGCCAGCTTAGTGTGTCCGAACTATAACTATTGGGTATCATTTACAATTGCCTCGTTCGATTTATATAGTATCTAGTTGATCAGCAATTGTGTGCCTTTTTGTTGTTAAACCTTGCAATTCGAAGTTGTTAGTAGTTAATCATTTGGGATCTCACCCCGTGTTCTCTGTCTTCCTTGGTGGGGATGATGTGGGCTGACATGATGTAAAAATGATTCAACGTCTCCTTAGCGGCATCCTCCGTGTGCCCCAGAATGATCTGGAAGGTGAAGTTAGTGACTCATTAGCAGTGGCATAGCGTACTAGGGGCGGCCCGCCCCGGGCGGCACTGTTTAGGGGGCGGCAAAATTTAACAATAAATAATAAAAATCTTTTGTAAATATTTGAACCATTTTATATTTTTATCGCAACAACAAATTCGGACCGATTGAAAGGAGCACGGAATTTTTCATTACCTATTTTATGGCGAAGTCGGGGAATCCCTTTTCTTTGAATGATATTTTGTAGCGACGGGCTACAACGTCTATACTTATGGGAATTCCCCGTTTATAACGAATAATCAGTGTGAATGACTTCTATTACAAATACTGTATGTACTTGGATGACCGGATTTCTTGTCCGCGGCAATAAGCTTATAGCCCGAACCCAAAATCACTTGTAGGGGGGCGGCAAAATTCGATAAGTAAAACCTTTGATACTTAAATGTGAAATTTTTGGTGATGGGGGGGGGGGGGGGGGGGGGGTTGTATAAGCATGACTTATTTCTTGAGATGAGCTTTTTGGGGTCTTGGGGCGGCAAACTTCCGAGTCCGCCCCGGGCGGCACTAACCCACGCTACGCCACTGCTCATTGTTATTTCTTCCGCGCCTCACGTAAAAAGGGCTATACTATTTTTGATGAAACTTTTACAAAATATTAAGTAAGTAAGAAGTAGAAAAAACACCTTAGTACTAGGGAAAATACTATGAAAATGTATAAAATTTTAAGTTCAAGCACATTTCTTTTTCTAATAGAATTGCTGTAAAACTGTCAGATACACTCACATTGTGATCGTTTTTGAAAGCGACAGAGCTGCAGCCGCCAGTGTCATTTCGGGGTACGTGGTTGTCGTTGATCGTCAGAATTATGTCGTCCACTTGTAGCAGAAACAGCTGGGAAATAAGCAAAATATTACGTATATGCTGTAATTGAAATATTTCATTACCATTTATATTACGACTAGCTTTTGCTCGCGGCTCCGCCCGCGTGAAAAAGTTTTTCCGGGATCAAAGTCCCACTTTATATTTTCCCGGGATAAAAGGTAGGTAGCCTATGTGTTAATAAATGTTAATTTGAAATTATAAGCACTAAGGAGTATTGATATCAACTTCAAAGCAAATCAATGCCAAAATAACTTTCTACACCTTTTTAACCCCGTTAGGGGATGAATTTCAATAACATACTAAACGCGTCTTCCATCAATTCTGTTAAAAAAGGTTTATGCAAAATTTTAAGTAGATTGGACCAAGGAATCATGTTGCCCCTTTTTCATCCCCTTAGGGGTAGAATTTCAAAAAAACCATTTTTATCAGTCGCCTACGTCATACAAAGAACACACCCTCTAGGTTTCAGGTCTCTACGATCAGCGGTTTAGGCTGTGCGTTGATTCATCAGTCATTCGAGACAAAGCCCTTTATATGTATAGATTGATAATATTGAGTATATACACACTAGTATTTGCTCCTGGCACTGTCCACTTGAAAAAGTTTTTCCAGCATAAAAGTCCTGTTATATATTTTTCCGGGATAAAACTATTCCAGACTATAATCTCTAAATCTCTGTGCCAAATCTCATCCAGATCCGTTCAGGCGTGAGATCCGTTCAGGTGAGATAACTTAGAAATTTGACAATGCGCATGCCCTGGGATTACGCCATGGTTTTTTTTATGATATAGGGGGCAAACTAGCATATGGCTTACCTGATGACAAGCGATCACCGCCGCCCACGAACATTTGCACTACCAGGAGGCATAGAGATGCCGTGCCGGCCTTTTAGATAGCGATACGCTCTTTTTTAGAAGGTCGCTAGGTCGTACCTATCCGGAAATGCTGCTGGCGGCAATTGGTTCCATAGTTTTGTAGTGCGTGGTAAAAAATGTCGGCAGAAACGTACTGTGGTGGATTGCCAACCTCCGAGGTGATGTGGATGGAATTTGGAGTTTTGCCACGTTGTACGGTGATGAAACTCAGCAGCAGGGGTAAGTCCGAACAATTTTTCAGAGCACTCTTCGTGGTATATGCGATAGAAAATGCAGAGCGATGCTACATCTCTATGCAAAGCCAAAGGATCAAGCCGATCGGAAAGAATACGGTCGTCGACGATACGAGCTGCCCGACGTTCAATGTGGTCAA
Organism: Sphinx pinastri; assembly: GCA_947568825.1. NCBI lineage: Eukaryota > Metazoa > Arthropoda > Insecta > Lepidoptera > Sphingidae > Sphinx > Sphinx pinastri. Next base: position 815,675 of record OX387614.1, on the reverse strand, counting down.
GAGGGAGAAGCTGGCACTGGAGAGCCCCTGCCCAAAGATGGGAGCAATTTTCCACGTGGGGCTGAACCTGCGCCTTACAAAGTTGCAGGCGATGGCTGGACGAAATACCGCTTCGATCTGTTGAGCACACCAAGCTTCTTTGAGACCAATTTGGGCGTACCCTCTAGGTAACCGCGGAACTGAACGTCACTCGATATGTCGACACCAAGAATTCCAATACTGACTGTGGCATTTAGAGGAGTGCCTTGGAATTGAGGCGAAACGACAAATGGCGATTTATTTGCGGTAAACGCACAAACTTGTGTCTATGTGGGGTTGAATTGTACCAAGTTGTGTCGACCCCAATCCAAGACTCCGGACAGTAAGGTCTCGACTTCAGACAAAAGTTTGTTTTGGCTCTCGTCGACGTTTTCTCGAAAGATATTGGTTTCCGAGTCACTGAGCAGGTACTATCTACGTTGGGCTGTTCATGCTATCCTAGTTTGTGAAGAGAATTGGTTGTTTTTTTGACTAGTCACATAGAAACTGCTAAATGGATTCGTATGAAACTTAGCAGTTTATTGGTAAAAGGGCAACTAAAGGTTGACTGGTAGAAAATGTCTTCGGCATTAAGTCCGCCTTTATACTCATTGTATATAAAGTGTTTTTTATTTTTTTTATAGCATAGAATGACGAGACGAGCATGCCGTTCGCCTGATGGTAAGCGATACGACCACCCATAAACAGTAGCAACACCATCCAGCACCTTGACTTACAAAGTACTGTATGGCATTCCACTGCGCTCGTCATCCTGAGAATTAAGATGTTAAGTCTCATTATGTCCAGTAGTTATACTGTCTACAATGTCCTTCAAACCGAAACACAACAGTGCATGCACTGTTGCTTGGCGGTAGAAATAGACATTGCGGTGGTACCCACCCAGACGGCCTCTTACATAATGAGAGACCTACCACCAGTTTCACCAGTGTCAATAAATAAATAAACAATAAATTCTAGCTTAATATTTAAGTATGTAATTTTAATTACTGAAGCCCAATGATGATAAGGCATGATGGAAACAAACATTTACGCGAGTGAATCCGCTAACAAATCTAGCATAAAATAATTAAAACAAAACAAGTTAATTAATGACGATTGATTCGCTGATAAGTTTATTGAAATAAATTAACTTTTTTGTACCTTTCACTTAACGATAACAATTGATTAAAACAATCATCTAGCTCAATTCAAATGTCATACGCCTATTGTTCTAAAGAATAATATTTAATATGCCATGGCATAATGGAAGGTACCTTTGCATATTACAAAAGAAATTGATGGAGGATTCAAGGTTGATGTCATTATCTAACAAATGTAAAATACTTAGCTAGCTGTGTCTCTCTTTCAATTTAATAGTTCTTTTTTAACATTGGATAGAAACAAGTAAAGCCTTCTGTTTACGTGTCATGTTTAGAGTACAGCCGGTATTATTTACTTTATTTTTTTTATTTATAAAATTGACACACCAGCAGCATATGCATTAGCAAAATTATTTGAAATGACGATATGGTTTTCATTTCTGATGCACATTTCTGTTCAAGGTACCTATGTACAGCATTTACAAAACACGAGTAAGTAAGTTATTTTAAATGAGCAAACAATGATAAACTACACTAAATTATGCACTATCATACATTGGAGGTAGTTATCTAACTACTTTTAACTTTTTACACAGTCCGGTTGAAGAACAAATGGATTACGTAATGTCATGTAGTCTATATTCTTCTTCTTCTTAGTCGATTCCTCAAGGCTGAGGGTCGTGACCACTATTAACAACTCCTGTCACTAGTGCTCTCCAGGCGGCTCTGTTCTCCGCGTGGCGCATGGCGGCTGGGATGTTCAATCGAGTGCGTTCCCTGATAGTGTCCGTCCATCGGGCAGGTGCTCTACCTCTGCTCCGTTTCCTGTTCATGCGGCCAACTAGTATAAGCTTTTCTAAGTTATCGGGCTTCCGGCGAGCCACATGACCGAAGAAAGTGAGCACTCTCTGAGTACAAATAGTGGAAAGGCGGGCCTCAATCTTAAACTCATCTAGTATTGATGCGTTAGTGCGGCGTGTAGTCCAAGATATACCCAACATTTTGCGCCAGCACCACATTTCGAACGCATCAATTCTGTTTAAGGTGCGAGCTTTAAGGGTCCACGTTTCCGAGGCGTACAAGAAGATGGAGAATACTAGACTGCGCATGAGACGTACTTTCGTTTTGCGATAGATGTTACGGTTCTTCCAGATCTTCTCCAAGCTCTTCACTGCTGTCTTAGCCATCTGTGCCCTTCTGACCACTTCTTTCTCGCAATCCCCATCAGCACGCACAAGAGACCCCAAGTAGACAAACTCCTGCACCACATCTAGGTAGCGCAGCTCCCAAGTTCGTGACGAGTTTCCTTCACGGTCAACAAACATCAATTCACCTACAAGTCTATATTCACTGCCCTTAAATACCCACAATACCAGAAGAAGCGTGGATATGCTGCCAGTTTCGAATGAGATTAGGGCGGTGCTATATGTTGAAATTAGGTTAACGCATATCACTCACCTGATGGAAGGCCACGTTAGCACCCTCGGCGACTCCCTGGATCTCCTTCACGTAGTAGGGGAACCGTTTTTTCATGTTCGCCAAGGTCTTCTCATACGTTTCCCTTCCAGCGTCGGTCTTGTACTCCCGCTCCAATTGGCGCAGCGTCTCAGAGGTAGCGATGTAGGTCTTGATGAGGGAGCCGAAGGTGCGGCCCTGGGAACATTAATATTGTCACTGGAAGGGTGGGCAGACGGCAGTACTGGTCCGTCTCAAAAGATACTTTTACGAAGGTATTTATGAAGGCAATTTAATCAATACCACATGTTTATGAATACTTATCCCAAGTAAACTGTAAAATACGCTGCGATTTTTCATGCATAGGGAAATGGCCAATATTTTAAGAAGGGCTAAGGTTCAGGAATGCCTTCGTCTCCCCCCAACCGTGAGTAGGTACTTGTAACAATACCAAAGGAACCATGTCTTGCCCATCGTTCAGGAGATGAAAAGGATATTGGTAGATGACTATGAGACTCCGGCGACCATCTGAGAGTCAGTAGGTGCGTGATGTCGGTACAGTGCAATCGAGAAAACGGTGATGATTGTCGAGAGGGTCTGAATCTCAACAACAATTACCGCCTTGTCGGTTTGCACACAGTTCTTCGAACATGTTATGCAGACAAAGAAAATTGAACCTTAACTTCGAACACGTTTGCATAATTTAAGTATTTCTGCGGCCCAAAGCATTTCCTGATGATCAAAATTTAACGGAAAGACTTAAAACCTGTTTTGTTGTGTTTGGAGCATGGTGTACTTAATGTGGTTTGTAAACGATCATCATTTCAAAAGCAATATTATGTCGGCAATGTATAGACATTATGCAGCTGGCAAAATGGGTGGCCATTTTTCCAGCTGCATCGTAATATAATGTGTTCCTCACTACATCGAGTGGCTCAATCACAAATTTAAAAAAAAATTATAAAATCTTTAAATTTCAGTTCAGTTGGCCTACTTATTTGTGACAATATAATCTCAACAAGCTTTCACCTCTTAAGTTCCATTCGCCCCTTCTTATTAGTATATCTCATTATATTGTCTTAATATTGACCACCTTATCAACACTGCCATGAAAATTTTGATTGTATTGAAGGCAAGACGTCGGTATTACATTATTTATTTTTCTCGAGATATATGTGGTCCAACCACGGTACAACACAAGACATCTAACATAAACCCAACACCACACAGTTGCGTCTCACCACGTCGAATCCCACATCGTAGTGGGAGCCGCGCACGTATATCACGGGCACCGACTGCCGACGGCTCTGCAGCCGCTCGCTCAACGCGTATCCTGGAACAGGGGGGATTTATGTTTAATATTTATAGAATTAACCTTTCACCGAACCGACAGCGTTCCCTTCCCGCTGATATAGTTGGCATCGACTAGACCAGAATCGAATCGCTTTATTCCTTAAGTGCAGTGATTTGGTTGGAGTTCCAAATGGATGCAGTTCAATGTTTATTAGCAGCCGACTTGACGAGCTTAGTCGACGCTAGCTATTAGTTTTCAAGGACGAGATCAGTTCAAGGCACTCGCTATACAAGTTAAACGTAGCCTGGCTAGAGTATGAAGTATTTTGAAGACTTAGTAGCGGTATTTTGATCATATAAGAAATACAAGGATGGTCAAGGTCTTCTACTATAAAATAGTCAAAGATAGAACTTATTTCAATTGTATTACTCAGGATTCGTTTCCAGTCTTAAATTAAAATATCTGAGCCGATTAAGATGCAGTTTCTCAGGTTTATTAGAAATCAAGATATATGACGGAAACGGCTAAATACATTTAGATTGTCTGATTTAATGTCGGTACAATTCAAAAGGCATGAAATCGCTGGAGGCGTTTGTAATTATTATTCAAATTAGAACATTATAAAAACGGTAACTAACTTCTCGCTGCCAATGTCATTATTACAATGACATCCTAATGATTAATTCAATGATATAACTGTAAAAACCATAAAATCCGGGGCCACAGTTATACATTTATGACCAATGTAATAGGATGGAAAATCCAATGTCAAAAAATTATCAATATTTATCCTATTAATTAATGCTCTATCAAGTAAATATACATAAAAAATATGAATATTTTTTCGGTGTATGTTACTAAGACAGGTAGGCCTTGCCTTGTATACACCAATCAAGTATTTATTTATTTAAATTTAAAATAATAGAATGAATTAAAATTAAAAGACATTGTAGCTAGTGTAACTACTGGACATAATGAGACTTAACATCTTATGTCTCAGGATGACGAACGCAGTGGAATGCCACACAGTACTTTGTAACTCAAGGTGCTCGATGGTGTTGCTACTGTTTATGGGTAGTCGTATCGCTTACCATCAGGCGAACGGCATGCTCGACTCGTCATTCAAACAATAAAAAAAAACGAAGAATAATAATTAAATTCATACTCTATATGTATATTTTTAAAGTGCTAAAATAATATTAGGAAGAAATAATTGTTTAGTGCATTAATACGTATTTTTTTAATATGTAGATCTTTCCTTTTTTATGTACTTATTGACCGTAAGTCTCAAGTCAGCAGTTAGTTTTCCGTGGTGATTTAGGCAACCATGACCTACGTAGTACAAAATATCATTCAAAGCAGTCTCGGGATCAGTCGCAAGAATCGGACTCGGGACGTTAACTCTAATGCCATAAATGATCGTATATTCAGACAGATTACGGAATACTAGGCAACGTATGTACAAACAGCCTCATCATGAACGTATTCGTGGATGAAAACCAAAGTCACGTCTTGCTGTTAATCGATACATTTGGAGCTGACGTTCATTTCGTTTTGGCAACAAATTAAGGAGCTCAGACTTCAGAGTGAGTCGCATTGCTTTGGTATTCATGCTTTCCATCATTGTAACTGTATACTGGATTATCGATTCCGCGCGTGACGCGTGTGTGGATGAACCTCTATAACTGAATATGGGATATTTTAATTAAAGGAATAGTATTATATGGTAATTAGTGATGTATAATTTGTTTGACCTTTTTTTCCTGCCGGTTATGGACATGAAAAATCATAAATCATTTATATTCATACTAAATAATGAATAAAACAATTTCAACTAATTAAGTATTTTACGAGGTGACTTCTAAAACATGTTATTGTAATAATAATTAAATAGCTAAAATAACAGGTTTGACGGAGTTCGCATCAATAACTTAAACCGTTACTAATATCAGTTAGGGTCATTCGGGGCAACAGCACGCAGTGGGTAAAAGTTCGCATGGTCAATATCTCGGAACCTATTGAGGGGGCTCAGACACTTTTTCGGCTTAATCATGGGCGCGTCAGGGACGATGTCAGAGCCACAAGCTATTTTACCAAGCCTCACTTGTTTAGCGAAAAACGGTGATCAACGTGATTTTGTTGATTAGTTACCAACATTTTGTGCTGGGAAAAGAGTGTATGGCTGGACGGTGCATCAGTTTACAAAATTCCGTTAATTATGTTAAGTTTACATGATAATTACAGTATTTATTTTAGTTATTATTCTGTCCTAGAAAATTAATGCGTCTCAACTAACGTGTGATTGTTTAAAATATTCCCTGTTTAGGTAAAAGTACGAGGTTAATAGTACGCACCCCGTTATAACTTCATTACAATGACCGCACGGTTTTTCCTTCTTTAAGCTGCAATTAAGTCGAATATTAGTTGTAAAGATTTTTAGACCTTATACAAAAAAAAAGTATAATCATTAAACACTCTGCGTAGTTTTACCCACAAAACGGGTCAATAGTACGAATTTCTCCCGATGCACTTAAACATGTATTGCAAAAATAACAATGAAGCAATGTACAAAAACTCATTAAATAATGAAAGCAGAATAAATTTACTTTACATAGAGTGTTAAAACGTTTTTCAAGATACTATATTTTTGACTGTGTAGACGATAGAAAAAAAAGTGCGTACTTTTAGGCCGAATGACCCTACACGTTGTTTTTGTAGAAATCTACATTATTTTTAACGAATATAGCGTTTTATTTATACATCGGTTGGAATATAAAAGATTTTATTGGTTTTTGTTAAAATAATTTATTTGCCATGATTTTGTGCCTTAGATTGTTTTAGTTTTCGGGATACCAGATAAGCTTATTATATTAATCTAGGACTCGTTCTACAACTGAGCCCAATTATATCAAAATTAATTAAGCAGGTAATGCGTGTGATGTCTTTTATTTCTGCGCGACTACGTACGCGTTAAAGTCATTAGGTATTAGTATACATTTTAATAATGTTAGTCCCAAGACGAATTTTGTCAGAGTATAAGTACTTTACAAAATTATTCTAGGACTTAGTGCCAAAGTCCACTTGTCGCTTTTGGTTGCTGTTTATAAAGTGGAACAAAAAAACCGGTCCAGTACGAGTTGGACTCGCGTATCAAGGGTTCCTCACAAACTTGTAGGTAAGGTATCTAAGTATGTAAGTACAATAGTTCGCCGAAATTAATTAATAAATTAATCAAATTTAAAAAGCTTGTAACAGTAAATTTGCTTTTATGTTGTTATTAAAGAACATATTTACTGTTTTCAGAATTATTTCTTCACATGTGCCATATGACCTTGCTTGTTGCCAAATTCCTGATTCTAGCTTGAGCTAGGTTTTGATTCCCTCCTTACGAAAGCCTTCTGCTTATTTTCGCATATTTTATGCGATAATAAGCGACGTAAACGGTCTTATCTTTTGGTCGCGTTGACTAACAAGTTTGTTTTTTTTAAAGGTGGAAGAGACCCTAGAACCGAGTATTCTCTATAAATTTCAACCTGATGTCTCTACGCGTCCTTGAGGGAAAAGGTCTTGACAGACAGATGGACAGACAGACAGAAGGATAACAAAGTGATCCTATAAGAGTTCCTTTTTTCCTTTTGAGGTAGGAACCCTAAAAATGGCACTTTGTCAAAGTTTTGAAAGGTAAACCTGTAATTTTGATTATATTATAATTTATAAAACGTTTTCATATAGATAAACATACATAATAAAAATAGCTCCCATAATGTGTAACTTGAGTACATTTAAGTAAAATATATGTTTATAACGAGCAAACACCTTTGGGTAAAGCGAAATTAAAAACCTTCGTTAATTAAAGCCTAACTGCTAATTTAGTAGATCATTACTCGAATTTACGTCAGTATCATATGATTTGTCTGTTTATCGCAAGCATTTTAAACAATATCATATCCAAATCGAAGTCAATCTCCTCTTTATGCTATTTAACAATCACACCCACTGAAGATAAACGCAGTTTACAGTAAATACAACCCTATTCGTATTATGGAAGAGTGATTGTTGCATGGCCTATGATCACCTATCATACACTCTGTAAGGACAATCACTATTGTGTGTACAAAAAGACTCGCAAATTGCACAAAAGGCGTTGAGATGCGGATGCAAGTGTCGGCGCGGCATTAGGGCTCACAATACAAAATTAATATAAAATGGACATGTACTGTTACGGTTAAAAGCAAACTATCCAAATTGCTATCTTTAGAGAGAATAAACATACAGGGTAGGCAGAAGCGCAACTAGTGCACCCACTTTTCGCCGTGCGTATTCCGTCCCATGATGTGATGGGAGTGAGCCTATCGCCATATCGGGCACAAATTCCAGACTCCGATTTGATACTGAATAGAAAAATCCAATAACATTTTGCCAGACCCGGGGATCGAACTCGAGACCTCAGCATTGCAGTCGTACCGTAATATAACTACTCCAGCGAGGCAGTCACTAAAACAAAAGAAATAAGCAGGCTGTGAGCATGTGAGACAAACTTTACGCTGATTGGTCCATTTTCATTATCAATCGTGATGTTTTTGTATCAAAATATGTAAACCACTAATTAAATCATTTAATTTCTGCTCTTTCAAATTAACTTGACGTGAGCAAGGTGACAAGTTGTGTTAAACGCTGATTAATATTAATGTCTATTAGCATGATTAGAATAATTATTGTAACGCTAATTTACATTAAAACAGAAACAAATATGTTGTCCCGAACTAAGTTGATAAAGCTCACACACTCGCTCATTTGCAGGATTTATATCCATGGTTCGCTTCTCTAATTCGCCACTTCGTTGTATATGTTATTAATAATATAGTTAATAATAGAGGCAGTTTTAAAGCTTTCAGCTGCTAAGTTTGTACCAAAATAAACGTGTCCACGACGCGCCGTTGTCATTGTGCCAGCATTGTCAAGTACTTGCACTCTTAATTCCTGAATACATCACTTATCGTCAAGGAAATAGTCGTTTCGCATTGTAGCCTTTGAAAGCCACTGCGCAGTGCGCGCCCCGATGTCAATGTCAGGGCTCAATAATCCCATGCAGTGCCAGTTGTACTGTTCGAGATGACCGACTACTTTGTTAACAACGGCAGTAATATTTACGCTATTACACAGTATAGATGACCTTGATAGAGGTCGAATAACCGGTGCGAAGTTATAAAATCAAAAAGTTTGTGAAAATGTTTGGATGTTTGTATGTTTGTTAGACGTAATCGCAGAAACACGATTCGTCCCAACATTCAGTCGCAACACCCTGAATCGAGTGGAAGTTGACCAGAAAGACCCAGGTAGTATTTGGGCCATATTTTTTAAACGAAAATGAACACAAACGCCACAAAATTTTATGATCAATGCCTATATTTGAGGAGGTTTAGTCCTGCTAAAATACATAGAAATTATAATAAATTGTTAATTAGGCAATTATAATCTAAGACTACATACAGCGCGCAAATGCTTTACATTTCACAATGATGCATTTTAATAAAATATAGGCGTGTCATTACATGGAGCATTATAGTTTATTATATCTTAAAAAGTCTAGAGAAAACTGTCCACAATATCCTTCAGAACATATTGCTTGCTCAGCCTGCGTGTGGCGTATGAACTACAAACTTTAGTTGTTATTGTTTTGCCGAGTTGATTACACGCGTCATTAGCTCATTTAACTTCACCCGAGTCCTGGCTATATTGGAATTGATTATTCATTATTTTGGAATTGTTGCGCAGACTCCACGTCAACTTCATACGCGGCCATATACCGTCTGTAAGATCTCATGGTTTCATCGCAGTTTAATATTTGAACCAAATATTTAAATTTTTTAACTTATTTGTGTGATTTTAGTGTAACAAGCTTTCTGTGACCTACGCAGTGCCTTACCGTACGAAGTTATAATTGAACTAGCTTTGCGCGCGGCTCCGATGCGTGATTAAGTTTTTCCTGGATAAAATTTTCGATTTGGATTTTTCCGAGTTAAATGTATCCTGTGTTACTTGCTGATAATGTAGCTTTATATTGGTGAAAGAATTTTTAAAATCAGTCCAGTAGTTTTTGAGTTTATATATTACAAACAAACAACAAATCAAATCTTTCCTCTTTATAACGTTAGTAATATATAGAAGAGTGATCGCATGCACAGATGTATGAAAACCAAAACACTTGCAAATATGAAATATGTCTGAAGCTGGTATTTTTACCATAACAACAAAAAAATTGTAGACAAAAAATGCATAAAATGTTACGGTCTTATTCATAATAAAACGCTAATCGAAGGTAAAAACCTCCATTAGATATAACGTCCTAGAAGCCTATCGAACGTTCGATAAAATTTCTTATTCATAATGGTTTTTTGTAGCTACTATAAGTGAATTGCCGTTATAGTACATGATGTTGCCAATACGTAGAAAAAAAATATTTCAGTTGATTTCTACCAATTTATACCAAGCTTTGTCTCTGGAAACAACAACAAAAAAAACTAATTGTCAATGTCAGTTGTCAAAATATAAATGGAGGGAAACTACCAATGTATGTATTATAGTGTTTATTTTCTCATTGAGTTTGTTGATTGTTCTGGAAAGTAATTAAAAACAGAAAAAAATAATAAATTGGAAGTATGCAGCAATTAAAAAAAGAAAAACGGCAGAGGGGTGAAAATTGTCTGGAAGAAGACAAGGTTGGTGCAGCTATTTTACGTACTTATTTGAAAGTTCCAGTTTGCGCGATTCATGCATGCATTACTAACAGTATTGTTTTCGCTTTCAAGATTATATTAAAGTAACTGGTGAGGGAGTGGGTCAGTGTCCTCGAAAATAAAACTACGGACAAGAACTCCAATTACATGAAGGTGGCGGCGTGGAATGACTTGAGAAAGAGGTGCTAACTTAAATCTAATATTGCTACTTTTGCATTGTTTTCATGTTAAACAATATACACAATTAAGACATTCCTTAAACAAACTTATTTTTTCATTTCAGTTTTAACTGTATGTGTAAAATGGTATCCACGCTCAGTAGTGCACCTGAAATCACAGTGGGGCCTCTTAAAAATGAAGGCTAAAAAGCAAAGGCGGAAGAGAGGACGGAGCTGCTGAAGACTGGTGGTGGCCCACCACCAGTAATAAAAGGAGTCAGTAGTGAAGACATTAGCAGCTGGCTGCCTAATGAATTTGTTACCAACACAAATGAATTTGACTCTGACAGTATAAATCAGGTAATATTCATTTATGGCATTTTTTTTTTGTAACCACTGAGTCATAGTTTTTGTAACTATTTGAATATTTTAGATGAGAATATTATAGCATATTGAAGATTCACCTTTACAGGACAAATATTCAAAACCCTCTGCTTTCACACATACTACAACTACTGTAAATAATATTATTGAAGAGGTATGTTATACCAAAAGTCAAATTAAAATCAATGTAAAGATCATAGTTCAACACACACATGATGGTGTGCCCTGGTGGCCCTGTGTAGGATACCATACCATAACAGCCCTGTATTAAATACTGCCCACCATTGTACATATATAAATAAAACGTATGTTTTTCAGGTGATAGTTGTGCATCCTCCAAATTCACCTTCCGGTGAAATAATGAAGGAGGTATTTACAAATCAATATTAAGTAATTCCAGTTCCATGCTATAAACCTGAACGATGCTGTTATATATTTAAATAAATACAACATATTAGATGCCAGTTGTGGAGCCACATCCTCCAGAGGCTTCAGGTCCACGGCCAAAAAATAAATAAAAAAAGGTTCTTGCAGTAAGTAAACTTTAAATTAATTTCCATATTTAAGTAATTCTTTTATTTTGTTTATACCATACCAGCCCCGTATTATATACTGCCCACAGCTGAGAAAGGGCCCTATATTACTACTGAGAGGGTTTAGTCCACCACGCTAGCCTAGTGTAGGTTGGTAGACTTCACATACCTTCAAAATTATTTTTGGGGAATTCTCAGGTATGTAGCTTTTCTCACAATGTTTTCCTTCACTGCTAAAGTGAACAATAATTGATAAACAATACACACATAACTTTTGAACCTGCAGACAACTGTCTCACCAGGCCGTTGCATTCCTAACTAGGCTATTGTCAACTATGAATGTTTATACATTGCATTATTTCAGGTTTGTCGCGCACCTGCAGAACAAATAGCTGAATTCGAAATCCAGTGCCGAAAAGTGCTGCATGCCATGCAGATGAAGAATGAGCAGTAGAAAAATATTTTTTTTAAATTAAAAGAAACTCTAGTAAAAAAAAACTTAATAATTATAAACCAAAAAGTATCTAAACTATATGATGTTTAATTATTACCTTTGGGTGTGCACTTCATTCAATATTGGACACACTATCCCCGGATACTTAAGTCTCTTTGAGCGATTGTAATGTTGTGCAAAATTGCAATGGCCACAATACCTAGTCATATTTACTAGGTAAAATTTTACAGACATGGCATAGAGCAGGCATTGGAAGCACTGTTTCCATACATCAAAGCAACAATACTTGCCTCATTGTATTTCTCTGTACCACATAGTCTCATTACAGGTGTATATAAATATGGCTCCACATGTATACCTTACTGCTATAGCCACTTTTTTATATATTCATATAAATAGAATATTGGGATAATCTTATATTACTAATATTAGAAATACGAAAGTTTGTGAAAATGTTTGAATATTTGTTAAGTAAACTCAGAAAAAGCTAAATGGATTTGGCATACAGGTAAACCATATCCTGGATTAACACATAGGCTTCTTTTTATCCTGATAACTTGCTCTCATGGAAAATAATGTGGTTTTTATAAACAAAAGGCGCTGGCGTCTTACTGGTTTCGCTATAAATCGCTACAGTGTTTCGGGACTTGTAGTGGGAAGCCGCGAGCAACAACTAGTAAATCATAATTTTATTTTTCAGAATATGATAGTTGTACCTCATCAGACTCCACTTCCAGCAGGAAATATAAATGAGTTATTTATGTATCAGTATTATGCTATATTCATGTAAGATACTATTGTTTCATGTGGAGATGTAAAACATATTTTTCAGGTATTAGTTAAAAAAAAATACAATACTTAATAAAATAAAAACTTTATTCATTACGTAGGTATATAAAAGGCTCTTATGACAAGTCAATACATAATATTCATTTTTCAATTACTTAAATTATTTAGGGAACCAACACGGCCTAGCAGGTACAGAAGACATGGGCAGGGTGGAAAGGATTAGTTCCACTTTCCTTCCTTCCCTCCCTTCAATACTATTAACAATTTGTTCAATACACAGAATAATGCATGCATATAATATGTATACGAAATAAAAAAAGTCCAAATCCGCCACCTGAAAACAAAAAGTATTTTACAAATCATTCTAGTTTGATGCTATAATCCTGTAGGATACTAAAATCCACCTGCATGGTGCACCTGGAAATATAAAGGAGGTATTAACAAATCATCATTAAGTATTTCCAATCTTGTGCTATAATCCTGTAGGGTACTGTATATTTAAATAAATAAAGCTTATTTTCAGTATTACATTCAAAATAATGTTTATGCATTGCAGGAAAAAGTAGCATGCTATTCAAATGGACAATAACCTCCAGTGAAATATTTTTTTTAATCTTTATGATGTAATAATAAAAGAAAAATATAAATTTTATAAAATGATGACAATGACTAACTACAATTAGGATGTTTAATTATAATTTAATTATTTGAGTGTAAAAAACTTCATTAATTGAAGTGCCTAGCTATAAAAGCCTGCAAAATGGCAGAATTTCTACCCTGTCTAGGGTGTGGTTCAAAATTAATTGTTTCAGACACCTATTCAATATCAGACACACTTTCTTCTGTGGCATATGTCTCTCTTTGAGCAATTACAATGTTGTGCAACACTGCAAGAGCCACAATAGTATTCTTCACATTGCCTAATTTACAGACATGCCATGGAGCAAGCATTGGAAGCGCTGTTTCCACACATCAAAGCAACCCTCCACAACATTTCTTGTTGAAATATGTGCCTCATTATATTTCGCTTCAGCATGACTAAGTGGTCTCTCCCTGAATCTCATAGAAGTATACCCCTTAACTCATCTGCTTCAAAACATTCTTTGAGGGTCGATTCATTAAATATCTGGGAGTCATGAGTGCTGCCTCGCCACCTAAAAACAATATCCCTGATCCGAAGACTAGTATCACAGATAACCTACAACAATTATTATCTTGTTTATGCAATAAAGTAAAGCCTATCGTAGTTTACTTTATATATTCCTGAAAATCTTACCTGAACATTGAGGGAATATCCTTTTCTATTTATGTAATATTGGGCTGCATCACCACCATGTTTTTTTATTTATATATGCATGCAATCAATACAACCAATTACAGATGGGAAGCCTCTTACATGGTGGAATTCTGTCATTAGCTGTTGTTCCTCTGCAACAGAAATGGGCATCATTATATAATCTGCAGCACGTCGTGCGAGCGCACGCGCTACTCTGCTAAATATGCGGCTGATAGTGGCTTGAGATAATCCATAGAGGTATCCAGCATCTTCTTGAATCTGTAAAGAAAACGAGTCTTAAAAGTAACGCATCATTAGGTATACCCAAGTTTGTATGAATATCGAAAAGGATTAACTTACCTCTTACCTTTACGGTGCAGCTGTAACTCTTCGCAGACTAATTCAATTATAAAAGCAGCCGTTCGTTTGGAAAAACGATACTATTTACGGAATTCCTCGTCATCCAGAGAAAACGGATCAAACTCTGACGATAAACTTTTCTACGTGAAATATTTTCAATTACTGCAATGCTATGCAGGGTTTGTAAGGCTTCCATTATTTATACACAAGTAAATAAAAATACTTCTTGAAACGAAAATTATGCGCTACGAGATCGATGTGTTGTTTACTTTAAATCGACTGACAATTGACATCGGAAATCAGTGCCAAACACGAAACAGCTGACCGACGGCGGCCATTTTTTTGTTACGGAACGCTTAAAGAAGGGGTCTAGCTCCTATAAATCAAAGCAACTTCACCGTAGGCTTATAGGCCGTTTTAGCGCTTTTGAACCATTATGAATAACAATTTTTTACAAGCCTCTACTAACGGTCCTATAAAGTTCCGAAGAGTCATTATGAATAAGACCGTTAGTGTTTTGTAACGTAAATGTCTTATTTCCTCGACGCTTAATTACAGCACGAAATCATTAAACGCCTTTAGAGTATATTGTTAGATACAAATGGTAGGTAATATAATAATACAAACTATATATTAAAGTTATGCTTTCAGTCCTCTAGGACTAGGCAGTGAAGTAGCGAACGTAACCCTCCTTCGCTATGTTAAAGGGCATTGTAGTTTCCTTATTATCTGCCGGGTGATGTGTGGTGTTACTGTTTATGAGTGAGTCAACTCAGCGGTCATGTACAGTGGCGCCGCGCCCCCAGGATTACTATTAGGGAGGTGCATCAACATCTGCACACTATACTTACTACTAATATTATAAACGCGAAAGTTTGTAAGTATGGATGTCTGAATGTATGGATGTTTGTTACTCTTTCACGCAAAACCTACTGAATGGATTTCGATGTAATTTGGCACACGGGTAGATTATGTCCTGGATTAACACATAGGCAACTTTTTATCCTGGGAAAATATAAAGCGGGACTTTTATCCCGGGAAAACTCATTCACGCGGGCGGAGCCGCGGGCAAAAACTAGTACTACATAATATTATTAAGTTAATATCGAATTCGAATCGCGCGGGTATTTGAATATGCTTGACTATTTTTATAACCTTTGTGATCGATAGGTCGCATTCACGCAGATTTGTCTTGTATTTTATCTCGGCACGGGGCGTAAGTGCACCCCTTGCTTTGGTTATAAGCTACTAATATTATACAGAGGTGAAGTTTGTGAGTTTGTTTGTAGGTTTGTAGCTAAACTCTGGAAATACTGAACCGATATTGAAAATTCTTTCACTAATAGGAATCTACGTTACTCTTGACTTCTGAGTGCTTTAGGCTACTTTTTATCCTGGAAAAACTAATTCACGCGGGCGGAGCCGTGGGCAAAAGCTAGTAAGCTATATACGACGGTGATTAGGTATAACTTATAAGCAATAATATATGAGATAATATTTTTTTACAATTATGTAGAAAGATTACAGTGCATTAAATGAAAAAACCAATAACAAAAAATATTCCAGTTAAGTATTTATTGCGCATTAAGACTTAAATTACAATTTACCAAATTTGGAAAATAACAGCTATTTTACTCTAATACTACGGTAATGACGAGTCATCAATGATCATGAATGATGAGACAAACAGTTTACTCGCTTGATAGTAAATGCTATAAAAAATAAAACCAAAAGAACTTTTGATTGCAGAGCAAAGGACGTTCGTGATCCTGTGATATGAGATGTATCAAAACCAGTCATAGTGGCCCGCTCAAGCGTGCCGTGTTCCGGGATCAGCCTGTGTTACAGCGATATTATAAAAAGTTTTATGGAAACAAACAATGACTTTTTACCTATTATATCAAATACTATGATGCACGTGATGATATCTGTGATCATACGGATACTCACGCCTTTTATCACTTTTCGCCGTGCGTATTCCGTCCCATGATGTGATAGGGGGCGAGCCTATCGCCATATCGGGCACAAATTCCAGACCCTGGGCTGATACTGAATAGAAAAATCCAATATCACTTTGCCCGACCCGGGAATCAAACCCGAGACCTCAGCATTGTAGTCGTACCGTAATACAACTACGCCACCGAGGCAGGCATCTGTGATCAATGCACGATATACTAGATACAAAGTGTTTATGTTATAGATATTAATTTATCGATTGTGTGGTCAATGACCTTCTACACTAGGACCTTCTGTTTCAATTCAAATACCACAGAGATCTTTAAAAACACAAAAATGTTATTTTACGTCATAAATATCGGAAATTGTAAATAAGAAACGTACATGATTTAAAGGCATTTTAGTGTTCGAAAGTCTTAACAAGCTTAGCAAACTTTACGAATACAATGTTTGTCATAAACCGCACAGTATAAAAACATACAGAAAATCAAGTTACAAATACATAATCGTTAGTAACTAAGGCCTTGACTAAGGCCTTAACCCTCTCAGTAGTAGAGGAGGCCCGTGCTCAGCAGTGGGCAGTATATAATACAGGGCTAATTGCAATTGCAATTGCAATTGCAATTGCAATTGTTAGTAAACAATAACCGCAGAAGCTTTAGAAGGTGTCTAGGGAGAAGTCGTAAAATTGGTGACAAAATTGTTCTGAATTTAACCAGTAGGAAACTGCTACCAACATTGCGACCACAGCGCAGCACCCCATGCTACCTCGAGACACGCTGCTGGGTCCTCAAATGAGATTTACATCAGGCACACAAATAGTTCACGATACACCAGAAAAATCGCTGTCTGGGATGTGGATGGGATTTATAAGTGTCATGGTGAAATGGGGTGAATCCTACGTAAGGAGTGGTAATAAAAGCGTATTTTATCATTTCAATCTATTTGTTATTTATATTCTCGGGATTAATAAAGCTATACTAAAGCTATGTTGGCTTCGATAATGACAATATGCGATACGTACCACCCCTTAAATAATATATTGGTTAACCCCTTATTTTACAAGCTGCACTCGACATAATAAATTATATTAAATTCGGTGCATAATATAAAGCCTATATTATGCACCGAAAACTAATGTTTTAAGCATTTTGTACAAACTCAATATTATTAACATATGCAAAACTTGCTCTACTGAATGTGGTATTGAATTTGAATTAGCATTATATTTAAATATTGCCTAATAACTTTCAATACAGCCTTAACAATGGGCAAAAGTTACATAAACTTTGAAAATGTTTAAATTTCACTATCTGGCAGCCACAAAAATGACCAAACCCAATGTTGCCACAGCCAAAACCACTATCCCTAGAAGTAAGAAAAACGTGAAACAAAAACATATTCGCCACGCCACAGCTTAAAAAAACGTAACATACCGTTGGTCTCCCTCATATCGTATTGTTAATAAAGTTAGGAGTCGGTGAGGCTGCGGCGCGGCGCAGCGGGACGGAGGGGGGCGGCGGGGGCTCGGCTGACGACGGCGCGGCTTGCACTGAGCGCTCTCACATTGTAATCTTGCTAATATACCCCGGAGGAGAGGAGTGCGCCAAGGATACGTCACTATCATGCGCCTGATGCATTGTCCCCGAGTACATTATGTATGAACGACAATAATATCGGGCTTGTTTACGAGTCAAATGCTTAATGGGATGTCAGGGCGCATTCAATAATTTGCAAATATTGACGCTTTTTTATTTGTTATTGTTGCTGTTGGGGTCAAATGTTATGCCTTACGAATATGGACCTAGTTGTATGAAAACGGCTAATAAGGTTTGATTGGTTTGCGTTGCGTATGAATAATGAGCAAATTATTTAAAACTCATAAATTGTTTTAGAGCCACGATTAGATTTACAAGCAGCTTTAATTCGGCGGTTTTTCAATGTGAACGAATTAAGCTAAAATCATTTTCAATATTGGTGCAGTAGTGTCACAAAATCAAAAGCCAAATTTACATATAAAATCACAAACTTCACCTCGTAATATTGTTGTTAGGTAATACCGTAATACATCATTCGGCTTAGTCACATTGAAAATAATGCTTTAATGAATTGTGAACGTACGAGTCGGTAAATAGACTATGACTTACTAGTGAACCATAGCCGACCTGTATTGTGATTAGATTCCACAAAGAATTCAACGTAAACATCAACATAATCCTTCTCTATGGAATATTTGATATCGTGAGGAATTTAGAAATTCTCGTGGTTATATCGAACTTTTTTTTTTTATGGCATAGAATGACGGGACGAGCATGCCGTTCGCCTGATGGTAAGCGATACGACCGCCCATAAACAGTAGTAACACCATCCAGCACCTTGAGTTACAAAGTACTGTGTGGCATTCCACTGCGCTCGTCATCCTGAGACATAAGATGTTAAGTCTCATTATGTCCAGTAGTTAATTAGGGGTTATGTAAGAGCTATTAATGAAGATTTATTCTCGTCCGTAAAAAAAATCTATCCAGCAATAATGGAACAGGAATCCACGTTTTTCCGGGATTTAACTTGTATTTTTTCGGTTCATAAAAAATCTATGCATCAAATATCAGCATCATAATCAATCGACATGCTTTGACATTTTGAGAATTCTCTATTGCAAAACCACGGGGAATTTACGCAAGAGAATTACCGCCGGCCTGACATTGATCTTGAAGAAGATTAAGATCTGTTTGTTTTTTAGGTGTACCTATATTACGTCACGTGGCGCCTTGGTAATTTACCGCTGCAGACTTTGAGTATTTACAAATTTCATTTTGATACTGACTAAACACTGCTGTTTGGCGGTAGAAATAGACATCGCGGTGGTACCGACCAAACCCGTACCAGTGGTAGAGACCTGCCACTTACACCGGGAAAGGTGTAACACGTAGGTAGAGCCATCCGCAACACTTACTCCGTAACATATCGATACGGAAAACCGAAACGGTAAAACTTTCTGTATAAGGATTATAAGTGTTGAAGTCTAGACAAATTGTTCTAGATTTTTGTGTCTACTCAAATGAATCTGATTACATTCCGCCAGGGAGGTAAAGTCGTTGCACGCCATTATATCAGATTTATTCGCTTTGATGAGCGTCAGGCACACTCGGAACAGTATCTTGGAGCCCTCATAGAACAAACAGTCCCAAAGTTGCGTAAGAGTGACCATACCAAGACAAGTAATAGGTAGAGCAGAGCGTAGAAATGTTTTATTTTAACATTCGATCGCATTATTATGTTAGTATCGAAGTTCATACACTGTATACGAGATATGCAATGCAATCAGCCCTGTATTATATTATTCTGCCCTCTGCTGAGCACGGGCCTCCTCTACTACTGAGAGGGGTTAGGCCTTAGTCTACCACACTGGCCTGGTGCAGGTTGGCAGACTTTACATACCTTCGAGATTCTTATGAAGAATTCTCAGGTATGTAGGTTTCCTCACGATGTTTTTCTTCACCGTTAAAGCGGACGATAATTCATAAACAATACACACATAACTTCGAAGAGTCAGAGATGTGTGCCTTAGGTTTTGAACCTCCGAACATTGTCTCGACAGACCGTTCCATTCCCAACTAAGCTATCGTCCACTTATACCAAATTATAAAATATAAATAATTGGCAGTATATAATGTGATAGGTCCCATAGTCTATCATGTTTCTATGCCGTCAATAAGAAATACTATGGAAAATAAAATATAAACACGTTTTAGCCAATCAAATTAAACTATTGTGATCACATTCGTGACTGTGAGCTGGAATTCCCATCGATTATATTCATGACGGCAGATGGGGCAAAAAAGTTCTCGAGTGGAGGCCACGTACTGGCAAGCGCAGCGTCGACCGTCCTGCAAGTTGGACAGACGACTTGATAAAGGTCGCAGGAACACGCTGGATGCTGGCCGCTTTTGATAGGTCCATCCTTAGGGTCCGTCTGGAAATCTTTGGGGGAGGCCTATGTTCAGCAGTGGACATCGTGTAGCTGATGATGATGATATGCATGGGCGTAGGTAGAGGAATTTAATGCTCTAGTCTAATAAATTAAAAGACCTCCTGTGTTCTTGCATATTTGATAATTTAAAAAAATTATAGTATCTAGTAGGATGCTTGAAAATCCGTGGTCCGTGCGCACCAGGCCATTCTGGGGTGGGCACGGACCACCCGTCCTCTCTTTATATACGCCTATAGTTATATTAAACGCTATTCTATTTTTTATATTAATGATATTTTTTAATGGATTATATTATTTTTAAATTTTACCTGTGTCTTATAACAGGAGGCAGTGTAATACTAAACTATATTATTATTTATATGTATGCATAATAATGTAATAGACACGCGATTCTAATAGCAATTTGGTACTAAAATTAATTATCAACATTTAAGTGATATGTTGTGAACACGGTTCCGTCCGCTTATAATTCTGACGCTATACTCAGACAATAAATGAGAATCTTACTTCTTATATACTAATATAATAAATGTGAAAGTTTGTATTTAAATCTTTGCATGTTTGTTACAAGTAAACGCAGAGACAACTGGACGGATTCCGAATAAAATTTGGCACACGGGTAGACCATGTCCTGGATCAACACTTAGGCTACTTTTCATATCGGGAGTTTGCTTGAAAAAAAACAATTTTTTACTCTGATTTTCGAAATATATGGGGCTGTCGTCGTACATTTTTGTAGCGGGAAAGGCTTTTTACACGGGCGAAGCCGCGAGCGACATATAGTAAAGAATAATCTTTCACTTCTAAAAGTGACAGATTTTTCAGAATCGGATTTACGAAATGTGATCCATAATGATAACATACAAATTTTATTTTCTTGTAATATCTATACATAGTATAATAAATTATCTGTGATATTAGTATATTAAAAATATATTAGCAAATATTATTTAATACAAGCAGAGATTAAAATTTCGGAAGTAACGAAATTTAAAATGCGTACCGAAGGTCACATAACATAGGCAAACTTGAGACCTTTTTTAATATTAATTGGTACCCAATTTGGAACTGCCTATATGCAAATTAGATTAAATCCGCCTAGGAAACCTGTTAGCCAATTTTTAATTAATTACGTATTTTTTTGCATTGTTATTTAAGTTTAGCTTGGTATTTATTGTCGTTCTTATACCTTTATTTTATTTCTATAAAATCATTATTTTATGACGTCGTCGGTTATCATTTTTTAAAGAAAATATAAATTAGACTTTTCTTGAAATAAAGGTTTCAACTTATCACGATTTCTTTTTGGTTTTTATTATATCCAAAACATTTTTTCTAAACTGTACTGACTTGGTACTGACAGACACAGTGCACCGTAGATATCGGTAATTATGACATTATTATTATGATCATGTCATAAATCATACTGCGCAAGGCATAAGAGCAGGCGATGTGCCAACACCTAGTCAACACCATGTGACGAGGTATTAGTGCATATGGCCGGCAGGGTCTGTTCCGATGATTGCAGTCCAGAGCAATGGTTTTTAAGGTAGCACGCCATTCGCCAATGTGACTTCATTTCACCTGGTGATAACTGAAGAAAAGCCCAAAGACCGGTAAGAGATGAAAGCATCCCTTGACAGTCAGCACAACTTACGTACGGATCGTGGATGAGGGGCCTAGCACTCAGCAATAAGGCGCCACGCAGACGGCTTACGACCCCTGTCCTGGAGGCTGGACATAACGATTCGTAGACGTGCACAAAGAGACTGCAAGGCGAGCAACATTCAGTGTAACACGATTTGCGACGAAAACAAATAGATAGTTGAATATTCTAAACCTGACACGAACGGTACTAAATCGAGCTGCGGATAGATAAGGCGCGCTGGGCACGCGATTCTAGGTTTCGTGGTGCTGTTAGATTGTTTTCTCTTAACACGGCAAACATTACACTTGATAAATACAGCTGTGGGCATGGAGGGCCAGTTGACCCCCTACTCCCCCTGTATTTTATATATATGTACTGTTTGTACTGAAGTATCAGTACAACCTATAAACAGGATATGTTTAAAATAATTTATAAGGAATGCTATCCTGCCCTCGTGCAAAAATAATGGGAATTTTCCTCCGTGAATATTCTGGGACAGCATCTGCGCGGTGCCTTTAAGATTAAAGGGATAGCTATCCCCAGTTAATCCAGGCTGCAGATAGTGGCAAGCGGTGTAGATATTGTTACCAGAGATAGAAGACGAGAGTGTTAGAGACTGGTGCGACCTCTAACTTTAGGCGGTATCTTAGAGCTTTTGAAATTCTGCAGTATAAAGCTTAGATAGATAACTTAAGAGCAGGCAGCAAGCGCCAGTTCCACATGTCATACTGTTAGTTAATGATTATTTTAAAGATTTAAAATATGGAATTCGTTTTTTATACCTACTGTTTTCCGTGTTATTGGATTGTGACGTAGCTTCATAGATGGAAATGTAATGCCTTGGACTACACCCCGAAGACAACAATAAATTTCTATTTCAACATATCATCAAATATTAAGGCTTGTGGTCATTAGTAATTAGTCAATTATTACACATAGACGTACAACAGCTATATCCGATGTGGATATTCTTTTGAGGTTGCATTGGAAGCTCCTTTTACCCTGGCTCTACTAGTGATCATCTACATCGGGTGTCTTATTTACCATTGGCTTCCGGTGCCATTAATAAACTCATTTAGTTACTACAACGTGGAGTGACAAATGGTTGAATCTAATAAGGTTTAGTCTACACAATCGTCCATTGTGTTGGCAGTGGCATCGCAGCGCATGCCCAGAAATTTATATTAATCACAAACAGTAGCAACGAAATGTGTGTGATAAGAGTATGTAGGTTGTCATTCATATAAACCATAATCTATCGGTGACTTCGTGCAATGGCTAAACAAATTTTGATGTAAAACTAAAACTCTATAAGCTAAATGTTTACTGCATTTAGGTTATCATGAATATAATAGACAGGGGTTATAAAGAAAATGAAGGGGTCCGTTGGCACAGCATATAAGCGTTTTTATAGCGGCTGGTGCTGACACTGAGCGGTCCCCGCACGGCGGTGTACAGCGTAATTAATTGCATTACCGGTTATTTAGACCACGATCGATTTTGAACAGTGTACTATTAATATTCGGTTAAATACGACGAAACTAAAATGGTCTCCATGTATAGTTACAGCGTCCAAATGAAGTAAAAGAGGTATATTCTGGTTTCGATTTGAAGTTTGGGTAAAACTAGTGTTAATTTTGTGAATTCTTAATTATCTGTTACCTATAGGTTGCTCTGCCTGTCTGCCAACCCGCACTAGGCTAGCGTGGTGGACTAAGGTCAAAACCCTCTCAGTAGATGAGGAGGCCCGTGCTCAGCAGTGGACAGTATATAATACAGGGCTGGTATAGTTTAGTATAGGCTGCTCTAAATAAGGAAACAACCATGGATTAGAATGTGTAGTGTATCGATTTCGTTGGTAATATCATCAGATTTTCGCATATAGACATACTATCTAGTACCTACTGTTCATGCATGCTAAGCTTGTTTTAAGGGACAGGAATAAAAAATACATGCCGGATGTGTTTTATCGGCATATCTACATAAGAGGAAAACCATTGATCGGTGAATCCCGGCCGATAAGCATGCATGTCATTTTCCTGTAGCATTTCTATTACGTCAGTGTGACGTCATTCTTTGTCTATAGGTCAGGGAGCAAAGCTTATTTAGATTCCACGTGCAGGTAAGCATCTGTAAGTCACTGCACTATTAGAGGCCGCGAGTTATGGATCAAATAACGGAACTTCACCCTCCTCCGTCCCGAAACACATAATTAGTTCTGAATAAATGGACAAACGACTTGACAAAGGTCGCAGGAACATCCAAGAAGCAGGACGCTCTTGACAGGTCCGTCTGGAAATCTTTAGGAGAGGTCTATGTTTAGCAGTGGACATCATGTGGCTGATGATGATGAAATGAACCCCTTGTAAATTGATAGAAAAAAAAGAATGTGAGAATTTACATAGTATGTGAAGTTTGTTATACCTACGGTACTACGTCAGCGTCGTGAATAGTAGATGCCAGCAGTGGACTGGTATTATTATTAACTAGCATTGCACGCGGCTCCGCCCGCGTGGAAAAGTTTTTCCGGGACAAAAAGTAGCCTATAGCACTCAGGAGTAATTTAGCTTCCTATTAGTGAAAGAATTTTCAAAATCAGTCCAATAGTTCCTGAGATTAGCGCGTTCAAACAAACAAACAAAGAAACTCTTCAGCTTTATAATATTAGTATAGATAACAACACTTTATTAGTGGCAAATAAATTGGTTACAAGTCATAGTAGCCATGTATCTTAAATTAAAAAGAAAAACATTTAGGTTTATAGAATTTATTACAATATAATGTGCCCAACACTAAAAAAATTCAAGAGAAAACACACTAAAAATATAACTTAAAGCCATTGATGTAAAAAACCCTTACATCAATGCTTAAAGCAATAAAAAGCCTGTACCTACTAAAGACGTATGTTTGTGTGTGTGTGTGTGTATGTGTGAGAGAGAGATGGCGAGAGGGAAAGAGAGAAACAGAGAGTATTTGTGAGTGCGCATGTATATAGGGATGTGAAAAAAATGATCGGTTTTGATAATCGATTACTGTATTTTTATAATCGATTTTCTTGGTAATAAAAATCGATTTTTATAAATCGATTATCTAAATTACACGATTTAATCGATTTTTGGAAACAGCTCAATTTGTGCGACTAATGAAAAACCGCGAAGTAAGTTCACTAATGATGTCTAACTCGACTGTAAAAGTTACGCTAACTGTTACTGATGTTTAATAACTGTTACTGACGTTCTCACAAAGTTATCGCGACGCGAAATTTTTTTATTGCCATACCGGCCAGCTTGGATTGTCCAACCTATAATAAATTGTTAATAAGTTTCAATAAGCGAAGCTGTCAGTTTTATAGTATGGACATTGAATATGCCTATTTTAGCTTAGAATCCATTTTGCAGATCGATTTCAAAAGCGATGAGCAACATTAACGCAGGTGGATCTACGAATAAAACCTAGTTTATGAGTTTAATTAGAAACATATCATTGGTTACAATTAGTTTTTGCGATTGAACCGGCATCGGAACGCAGACCGCAAACTCCTCGACACGCGCTCAGTATGTCATGAATCATACTGCGCAAGGCAGGAGAGGTAGCGGTGGATTGCTTTAGGATAATATGGACTTTTTTATTCAAATCACATCAAACGACTAATTAAAAAAAATACTTATTTCCAAAACTTAACAAGCGTTTTAAAACAAAAGATTGTATTAACAAACATGCACACACATAACGACTTTATCCCTGAAGGGGTATGCAGAGGTGCCGCCAGAGCACCCTTTTTACGCCGCGTGTTTCATACCATGATGTGATAGGGGCATATCGGACATATATTCCAGATTCCAGGCTGATACTGAGTAGAGAAACCCAATATCATTTTGCCCGACCCGGGATTCGGACTCGGGACCTCAGAGCGGTATCAGACCGAACACGCAATACACCTACGCCACCGAAGCCAGAGTATAATTATTAATAAGTGTAAAAGTAATAGTAAATGTAAGTAAGCTAAACCGGTGAATACTATACCGAACTTTCAGGTACTAAGATCTTTATTCGTATTATATTTTATCACGTGCAAGATTTCCTCCAGATATTGGTACCTAATTCGAGCAGGCTTGATCACGCCTTGGAAGCCGCGCGGATATCGTTAAGTTAGCACCAGACACTCTAAAACGATGATGTCGAGTTGTCTATAATCTATTTAACAACAACAATTTTATACATGCAATGCAATCAATGCAATGCAATAAAGACTGCCTCGGTGGCGTAGTTGTATTACGGTACGATTGTAATGCTGAAGTCTCGGGTTCGATCCCCGGGTCGGGTAAAGTGATATTGAGTTTTTCTATTCAGTATCTGCCCGGAGTCTGGAATTTGTGCCCGATATGGCGATAGGCTCGCCCCCTATCACATCATGGGTCGGAATAACGGTGAAAAGTAGATGCTCTAGTTGTATCTTTGCCTGCCCCTTCGGGGATAAAAGGCGTGAGTATGTGTGTGTGTATGTAATAAGTAAATATTTCTAAACTAATAAAATCCTAATTGGACCTTTAGTTTGAAATTAAATTTGGAAGCTTACCATCGTCTTACATCGTGTGTCATCAACAAGATGACAGCGTCTAAGTTAAGTCTTCACAAGATTTTACCACTTCCGTATTAATTTTCTCGAATCGCACAACGTCTCTACCTTGCGTTGGCCTCACGCGAATAAATTACTTGCACGCGACCTCGCTCGCGGTCGAGGACGATTCCACTCGATTCACCTATATCACAACGATTTGTATTCTAAGACTTTATTGACAAGTGACTCTACTGCAATGACAAGTAGAATGGCGTCCAGAATCCAGACCGTTTATTTTTTGTGAATAGTCTTTTTAAAAAAACTTATACGTCATGAATCCACCATCGCTTCGGAACATCGCTGTGAAGAAGTAGCCCAATAAACTCACTCAGTAACACCGACTATCGATACTCGGCTGAGGAGAGAAGATTATACCTCGTCAGTCGACATAAGCCGGCCTGTTTAAATCGTACTAAGACGCGTTTTACATCTATGGTGGTCGCTATTCAGGCAGATACAATATAGGAACTACCGCCAGATGGATATTTCAATTGTGTTCGTATTGTGTTGATATTTTTTTTGTTTTGATTCCGTAATATTTGTCCGGACCGCGGACCACCTGATCTGCGGTTATTCTACTCTAGGAGGATGTGTTCTGGAGCTATTTCCGTTATGAGCGTATATTAGCGGCTAACCATGGATATGTACTGTGTATATATCATTTCATAATTCTTTATCAGCCCTATATTATATATTTTCTCACTATTGGGCACAGGCTTCCTCTACTATTGAGACAAGGATGTTGACTCTTAATTCTCTGTACCTTATTTTTATGACGAAACGAGCATGCCGCGCGCCTTATGGTAAACAATACGAACGCCCATAAACAGTAGCAACACCATACAGAACTTTGAAGTACAAAATACTGTGTTGCACTCCGCTGCGCTCGCCCCTGAGACATATGTCTCATAATGCTCAGTAGTTACGCTGGCTCTGATGTCCTTCAAACTAGAACACAACAGTGCATGCACACTGCTTACTGTGCTTAACAGTGTTTGTTGAATGCTGTTTGACAACAGAAATAGTCTTAGTATCTCCAAGACTCGGATACAAGAGCTCTACCGCAATTATATTGTTTTCATTGGTTCATATATCTAACAAAACTTTGTTAATTTCGCGAACCATGCGTAACGGTTACGAATTCAACAACCGAATAATTTTAAAATAACCTCGCCATTCTAGTTCTATTAATAGTTATTTTTGCTATCATGTTGTATCTGGCTAAATATAATTTATGAAGGTACTTCTTCGTGTAGGTCTGTTACGTAGATATTCTTCTGTGGGCCGCACGATGTTCTTTCCCTTACACTTTAGAGCCCGTATTCGATTCGTATTCGGGATACGTAAATCAAAAATACTTCTATACTCTATGTATACAATATTATTTCTAATAATGGTCAACAACATAAATTAATTTACAATAAATTATGTATTCGGTCCATAGTATTGTTTGTTATTATAATTTATAACGATTACCTACTAAGTAGTTTAAATAATGACTGCCTCGGTGGCGTAGTTGTATTACGGTACGACTGCAAGGCTGAGGTCTCGGGTTCGATCCCCGGGTCGGGCAAAGGTGATATTGGATTTTTCTATTCAGTATCAGCCCGGAGTCTGGAATTTGTGCCCGATATGGCGATAGGCTCGCCCCCTATCACATCATGGGACGGAATCCACTTGGCGAAAAGTGGGTGCACTAGTTGCGCCTCTGCCTACCCCTTCGGGGATAAAATGCGTGAGCATGCGCGTAGTTTACATAAATCTAATTGTTGAAATAATAGCTTTTCGTTTCGCTGCAATTTTTCTTCTCACGCTAACGTTTTAAACATAATATAAAAAAAAACTTAGTTTAGATAAAAAGCGCAGTGATTTTGCGATGTAGTCATTTTATGTTAACAAAATATCGGATAGAAAGTTCTGGTATTATACCTATATTACGAAAAAAATGTAAAGAGAAGTTAGGCCAAAAAATGTTTAAAATTTGAACTGAACAATGGATATTTACAGCTACAGTACGATACCTACTTAGTCTGTCGTATATTACGAGCTAGACAATTGACGTACTAGATCGATTTAAAAAAAAAAAAACGTTTCCTTTGAAATTAAGGTAAGTATCGGTGTTCACTCATCGTTAGTGAATAAATATTAAAACAAGTGGTGTACAAGCTACAATGAGATTATCATGTTGTTAGGTACATTACTTTAATATATAACCATAATGAATTCGAATACTGATAGAGTGTCAAGTGCTTGGCACAGCTATATGTATTTTTTATACAATTAAATAAGGAGAAAAGCAGGTAATGATTGGTAAGACGGTTGGTTTTTGAAGTTATACATCTTTTGGCGCGTTAGGGAAAAATGATGAGAGTAAATTTTTACGATGCGCGCGCACACCGTCACGAATGACCGACACCTGGAAGTAAGCTATAGTCAACATTTCTGAATTTTGAACGTAGAATAAGGCGAAAGATGAATTTTTAAAAAGATTTTTATCTTGTTACGCCAAAGAAGTATAACTTCTGACGCGTGTACATAAGTACACACACTTTTTTTTATTGTAGTTAAATGACGAGCCGAGCATGCCGTTCGCCTGATGGTAAGCGATACGACCGACCATAAATAGTAGCTAAGCCGCACATAACTTTGAATTACAAAGTACTGCGTGGCACTCCACTGCG
The DNA here is from genome assembly GCA_947568825.1 of Sphinx pinastri. Lineage (NCBI taxonomy): Eukaryota > Metazoa > Arthropoda > Insecta > Lepidoptera > Sphingidae > Sphinx > Sphinx pinastri. The sequence continues at coordinate 786,223 of OX387614.1, read as the reverse complement.
CTCATCACCCTTGAGACATAAGATGTTAAGTCTCATAATGGCCAGTAATTACGCTGGCTACAATGTCCTTTAAACCGGAACACAACAGCGCATGCACACTGCTGCTTGGCGGTAGAAATAGACATTGCGGTGGTATCTACCCAGGCGGGGTCTATCATAGGAAAGACCTACCACCAGTAAATACAAAATAAATAGTTCTGAATGTTTCCGTTAATACATATTAATTACAATGTTGCTACTGACTCCACGTGCGCGGGAGCAACATTACACATTACCTACTCGGTGGTAGTAGACAATCCTCTCGATTTAAATGGCAAACCGACGGCATTAAATAAATCCTGATAAGAGTAACTTGTCTAATTTTGCGATCGGTTACCTCTTTAGGGGCTCTGGGCCACATGACCTATCACTACATATTGTAAAACAAAGTCCTCCGACGCGACGCGTCTGTCTTTCTGAACGTGAAAAACTAAAAAAATCCGAAAGGATTTCGATGAAATTTGGGTTGGAGATTTACGTAATTGCGTTTACGCGTTAAATATGAATGAAAAAGATAATTAAAGGCTATAAAGATTCCATTCGGAACCGATTTAGGCTGTACGCCATTAGTTTTTTTAGCTAACGAATGACTAGTATTATAATGCCTGTTGCTAACAGTTTTTTTTGTAGCAAAGATACAAGATTATTATTTTTTATGGAAGATGGGCATACGAAAAAATATAATCTCTGGTATAAGATTATAACGTCCAAAAATATATCTCGTCATGCGCTAGTATGTTGAAGTTATTTGCCGGCTATTATGGGCATAATTGTGCCTCTACATTTTGACCGTGTATCACCCTAAATGTTAAACCTAAATACGCGAACTTGACAGAGTGAGATGGGTGAAAAAGTACCAGTCCCCGTATTTACTCGTATGTCTAGCCTTCTTTAGTTATGATACTGGTTATCGTTTGTGCTTTTATTGGAACGAAGTTCCTTATTGCGCGTTGTGAAAGGGGGCTGGACGGAAAGTTGTCACGACACTTTTTGCTATTATCTTACTAATATGAACCTTAAATACAATGCGTAGAAGTTATAATTCTTGAAACGAGTATATTTTTATTTATTAAAGTCATTAAAACCATTTCTTACTAATCTAATATGAACCTTAAATACATTGCGTAGAAGCTATTTCCCCAGCGTTGGCACGGCACGAGTACAAAAGAATCGAACGTAATATTCTTTTTTCAAATTTTGTTGATTTATTCTACTTTGGTTACTGAAATTTATCAATAACAAGACTAAACGTGCTTTGCTCGCGTTTAAAAATCTACTTTATGTGGTAAGCGTAAGATCGAATTTGTGTTTAGTCAATCAAAATTTGTGATAAAAATGCTATGCAATAGCTTTACCGCGGCAATCTCCGAGTGCCACACGTATTTATTTGTTTTTTTCTAGAAACTTATGTATTGGAACGGAAATAGGAAAATATTTATATATTTATATATATACACACTGTTATATAAATAAAATTTTATTACAATTCCTTCACTAATTAATCGAAAGGAACTTCGTTCCATCCGGGTGTCCCTTGACACCTCTCGTTGCTTTTTATATTTTAAATATCTTTACCTTTATTTATCTTGCGAGCAGGTAGAGTGCTGGTTAGTAGTATCGTCACTACATTATATTTAAGGCAAGTTCTATTAAATTCACCGAGTATGATTTATTGTAATGACGCCACTGTACATGGTTTTTAGATTATACGAGTACAGTCTTCTGAATATATTAATAGGTTCCATTGTCGAGGGCAATTCATGTTCAACTTCATATTTTATTTCATAAATAGATTTAAGCTGTTATGTAGGTGAACATGTAACTTTGCCCCAAATTAATATGTTCGTACTTATCTATACTAATATATAAAGCTGAAGAGTTTGTTTGTTTGTTTGTTTGAACGCGCTAATCTCAGGAACTACTGGACCGATTTTGAAAATTCTTTCACTAATAGGAAGCTACATTACTCCTGAGTGCTATAGGCTACTTTTTATCCTGGAAAAACTTTTCCACGCGGGCGGAGCCGCGCGCAATGCTAGTATAGTAATAATATTGGTGGTATTTCAAAAAGTATAACAAATTAAACGACAAAAGTGTTCCGTATGCACACTTAAGCATTCTTGACATTTATGTGTCGTGTGAAAGAGATGATGTATGTAAACTAGCACCACATAATACATAATAGTACTGCTAGCACGAACAAAAAAGGCAACTATCATTTGACATTTACACGTGGTGTATTCAAACGTCATAATTGGGACACGATTTTTTTTATTCCATTGAATGACGAGACGAGCATGCCGTTCGCCTGATGGTAAGCGATAGGACCCCCCATAAACAGTAGCAACACCATCCAGTGGGCTTAGAATGTGACAAAAAACACGTCACGTCTCCGTTTCGTCTTATTGGGATTGGTTGAGAGACTAACAAGTGACTGACGTATTGGTCTCTCGATCAATCACAAACATCAAAATTAAACAACATCGTTTTACAAGTTGCGTCTTTGTGTCACATTCTAAGCCCACAGCACCTTGAGTTACAAAATATTTTGTGGCATTCATCCTGAGACATAAGATGTTAAGTCTCATTATGTCCAGTAGTTACACTGGCTACAATGTCCTTCAAACCGAAACACAACAGTGCATGCACAGTGCTGCTTGGCGGTAGAAATAGACATTGCATACTCAAGCATAATCAAGGATGGGGAGAAGAAGGGATTGAGCTGGCGATATTCTCGTGGCGATGGATCGAAAATTGCGCAGTCTGCGCAAGTTCCCAGCCGAAGCAAATAGTTTCCTACTCACCTCTCGAAGCTGGGGACCCAAGAGAAATAGGTGTCAATGTAAATCCCCAGATTTTTTACCACGTCGCTGTAGGGAATACTCGTACCATTGCAGGTCACGGGTGGTATAAGCGACCGGTTCAACTTGGATACCAATTTAGGGCTGCCGACAATAATGACCTGCGTTTTGGTTGGTTTTATTTTCAGTCCATACTCCTCAGTCCATTCATTCCATCAATTTAAACATACTTGACAGGACTATAAAATGAGATTCCTGTTATATTATTTCAATTTCCAACCTTGAAAGCGCAGAAATCTTTTTAAATTAAGAGTTTGCGGGACGGAATGGTTTAAACGTACAAGAGGGATCATTCCCATTGAAGGGAATTCGAAATATAATGGTAAATCTGCCGGTGCCTTTGATGAAAGGGCTTGATAATATAGTCAGTATATTATAATCTAAGTTAATATACTAAGTAATATGTATAGTATTATTTATACGGGTTTGCGCTACAAAATAGTGTATGATACTGGTTTCTGTAGTCATTAATTATCAGTAAGCACTATTTTATTGTGTAATAATGTTTGTTACAAAGTAAACAATATGTTAGGATTATCTAGATTCTGTTTGAATTTTATTTATTTGAAATAGGTAAATAATTTCAAATAAATATATATATATATAAATCAAACAAATAAAAATTACAAGGATTTACATATTTTCTTAAATATTATAATTTATTTTTATTAAAATAATATTATGTAATAACTTCGCGTTGGGTCTTTCATAATTATAAAGTTAAAAAAATATTTCAGGAAAAAAAAATGTACCCATAGTATTAAAAATATCAACAACAGTTTAAAACAACTTACCCAAAAGCGCCACAAAAATAAAAGTTGTAATTTTTTTCGTCCACATTTTTCGCTAATTCAAATTTATTTCAAATTCTAAAAAATAATATTTTAATTTGATATAAAATATATTCTATTTTTCAATTGTAACTTTATTCATTTCTATATTCCCTTAATTTTTTTTTCTAACATCCCCTATTTGTGTTCGAGACGCGGAACCGAGCAATACTGGCACCTTTTAACTGGCAGTTTTAAGGAAAAACGAATCAAACGTAGTAAGGTGAGATGGTATTTAACTACGTCTTGCGTTGCAGTCAAACCTAGTTGGGCGTTTCATTAAGTGGCTAGGTTTGCAGCATTTTTTATGTATTTTGGAAAAGTAATGCTGGTCTCTCTGTGTCTCTTATTACACGAGTTGTAATTCATAGCATATTTTTAAATTATTAAAAATTATGATATTTTTGTTCTAAATGACATGTACAAAAACGTGCTTAAAATGAAAATGAAAATGAAAATGAAAAATGTTTATTTCGTTCCACAATAGGCAAAAACATTAGGATAAGGTTGGGGCCTCCTAGTAGGCATAAAAAATGCCTGTATCAGGAGATCCCGCTCTCTCATAACAAAAAATACGATACATTGTGTTACCAAAATAAACTAAAACTTAATATATAGTTACATAAACAGAGGTCGTGTGTGTGTGTGTGTGTGTGTGTGTGTGTGTGTGTGCGTGTGTGTGTATGTGCGTTCGTGATACAATATAATATAATATATTATGCTTGTGAATTTGGGGTATTTTAGCATTTATTACATTAGTTATAAGATGACTGAATAAATACTAAAAGCTAGATAAACGCAATTAGAACCCAAAAATGACTATAAGTACTCTTATACTATATCTTCTTTCTTTAACTTTTATACACTATACATTACTCACAAAAGCAAGTACATTTCATACTGCATATTTAGAAATGAGTGCTTCGGCTTCATCATGTGTAATTGTTTTTAACCACTCTGTCAAAGATTTTTTACAATTAGAAAATTGAAGGGGGTAAATTTTTATTATATTGTTTATTTCATTATACAAACGTGCCGAGAGCGAGACAAATTGACGATTAGCAAATACAGATTTACATAGTGTTTGAGGCGCTACATAATAGTTTCTTCTACGGATTAATAGAGATGGATCAAACGTTGTGATTTTATGTAATTTTAATATGGCGAACAAAATATAAAGTTTTCTAACTGAGAGTAAATTACAGTATTTATATAATTCATTAGTGGGGAATCTAAATGGTTTAAAATACATTACTTTAAGGAGACATCTTTGTCCTCTTTCCACTTCCAGGAACTTCGTTTTATTGGCGCTTCCCCAAATAGATATACAATAACTAATAATTGATTGGGCTAGGGCAATATATATTTGGTTCAACAAGGTTTTAGTGGCGATATGCCTTAGCTTTTTGAAGATCGGTATAAGTTTTCTAATCCTACCATTAACATGCTCAATATGCATATGCCATGAAAGGCGTTGATCTAGCAAAATACCTAGATATTTTATGTAAGTCACACACAAAATACTTACCAAAATACTTCATCTCTCTCTTATAAACTTGTATATATATATATGTGGTTTCTCGGAAACGACTAGTCCGATTTGGATGGAATTTTGGATTTGGATAGTATGAGCTCTAAAAATGAAATTGGGGTATTCAATTTTTTTATCAACCCCAAACTTGTGTTTAGAAGGGAGGAGATGCTAAACCGTTGAACCGGTTGTAATGAAATTCGGTATTGTAATATCTTGAACTTTGAAGACAAATATGGGATGTTAATTTTTTTATTTACTCGTATTTCAGAGGGGTAAAAGAGGGAGAAACTAAACCGCTGAACCGATTGTAATGAAATTTGGTATCTGGGTAACTTGAACGTCTAAAACAAATATGGGATATTTTTTTTTAGTAACTCCTATTTAAGGGGGGTAAAAGGAGAGAGAAACTAAACCGCTGAACCGCATGTAATGAAATTTGATATGGGGATGGCTCACACCTAGAAAATAAACATAAGATAATATTTATTTTATTAACCCATAATTAAGGGGGTAAAAGGGGGAGAAATTAAACCATTGAACCGATTGTAATTAAATTTGGTATAGGAATGTATTAAGCCTAGAAAATCAATATAGGATGTTAATTCTTTTCTTTAACTCTTGACAAAAAGGGGAGAAATTAAACTCCTGAACCGAGTGTAATGAAATTTGGTATGGGGATATCTACAACCTTGAAGATAATTATGGGATATTATTTTTTAACCCTTAACTAAGAGGGTTAATAAGGGGGATAAAATACTGTTGCTCCGATTGTTTTGCACAGTATGGGCATTGAGGATATCTTGAACCTTGGTCAAAGGGGAGAGAAATTAAACCGCTGAACCAATTCTATTTAAATTTGGTTTGGGGACCTCTTGAAACTTGAAAGTAAATATGACATTCAGTTTTTTATTAACCCTTAAATAAGAAGGTTAAAAGGGAAAATAAATAAACTGTTGAACCGATTATGGTGAAATTTGATATTATATATGTACCTTGAGTATAAATATGGGATATTCATATTTATTAACCACTAACTTAGGGCAGCTAAAGCGGGGAGAAACTAAACCGCGGAATATATTATTAAGACCAAATTTGGTGCGGATATAATTATCTAAACCATGATAATAAATATAGGACATTCGTCTTTTATCAATTCGTAACTAAGTGAGACAAGGGTGAGAACTGGACCATTTATCTGCTCGTGATGTAATTCAATATGGAAAAATTATGGAACCTGAGATTTTATATAAAATGTAACCGCTGAAGAACCAGTTTTAAAAAAAATCATATTGTAACTGTAGGTATCGACTTATTTGACTTCAGTCGTAAATATTTTCTTGAAATAGAAAACATTATTAGGACCTACTTTAAAGTAATAAATACCATGTATAGTATTAAATACCACCCGAGCAAGGCTCGGTCACCCAGGTACTATATATTTGGATAGTACTTCCAAAAAACTAGGCCTTTGCAATAAATCGTAAAATTTTAAAGTCCTTGGATTTTGAGATTCATGTAATTTTATTTTGCTTAAAAACTACACTTAAAATGAACGATATTAAAATAGCTATAAATGGAGGGGTCTAAAAATATTTTTAATGGATTTGGATCCAAAAATATAGATCTTGGGATAAAATTTGAGCCCGGTTAGATTTTGAGGCCCAGCACCCATACAAAAAGCAGACATCTCCTTTAATCGTTAGTTGTTCACTAACGTTTTTTTTTATACTTCTGAGTGACGAGACGAGCAATGAGCTCGCCTGATGATAATCAACACGTCTCAGAACTCGTGTTTTTGTGTGGAATGGCACTACTCGCAACAACTTGAGACATAAGATGCTTTAATTACCTGTAATTAAGTATAATTGTATGTAGTGGTATATTACATCCTTGAAACCAGTACACAACAGTGTGTACCGAACACTTATTGTCAGCAGAAACAGACAATGCAGACTCACTCAAATTGGACACTTGTTAATCGTTCCTGCAAACTTTTAGTTGTTCTGCTAGAAGTACAACGCACAACGTTCCATCATATCTTACTTAATAGTTTGGATGTTCGTTAGAAGTAAATGCAGAAACCACTGAACAGATTTATATGGAATTTGCCACACGAATAGACCACGTGCCCGATTAGCATATAGGCTACTTTTTATCCCAGCAATTTGCTCACGTAGAAAATATATGATTTTTTTAAACAGATTCCGTTGGTACAGATGGCGCTGTAGATCGCAATAGTCATGTAGGAACTTTCGTCAAGTCTGTTAATGCGGGCGAAGCTGCGAGAAACACCTAGTATTATTATAATAGGGAAGTTGTTAAATAAGAGTAATATCAGACTGTGGCGTCATCGAGTGTCATCGGCCATAACGCTGCGTGCTTGCGAAAGAGATAGTGCCATATCTCCGCCACGTCCCCACTTTTGCTGTCAACAATATTTTAACTACGAATAACTGCCTTATCTTTCAATCAAATTTGATGTCGATTTCACAGAAGAATTCCTTTTTCCTATTATTTTCTGTCACATATAAAATAAACCTATGTTTAAACCCTATTTAAACCGCTTCCCAATATTACTGTATAAGACACGAGCTGTGTATTAGTTATAACACGATTAAGGGAACTCGTAAAGTTATCGGAGCCGTATCTAAATGCGCGAAGTCATTAAAAACCTTAAAACAGTGTTAATTGGTTGACAAAAACCAGTTCATCACTTTAGTTTAGGAAAACATTTTTTTACACAATGGTATGACGTCGCCGCCTTGGTCGGGTGGTACCGTAAGGTTGAGAACCTGGAGGGTCGCCGGTGCAAATATCAGATCAGCTAACATTGTGTTTTTTGGCCACAATTTACCTGGGACTAAACAGGATGCACTTATCCCTTAATATGGCTTAATACGCCTACAGGAAGCCTGGATTACGTCATTATATTTTTTTAAATTTACTTGAGTGGTGGTAGGATATTTGTACCCCCCCGGATAGCATCCACTGTACACAAGGTCTAACACTCACCATAGTGACTCACACGTGAGTGTGTCGCGTTCCGGGATCAGCCTGAGTATATCCGGTATCAAACAGACCGGCATTATTCTGTCGATTGGTGAGGGTTGACCAGCTCTCGTCAGTCGACACTATCTAACCCCTAATCCACGTACCATCAGGGGTTAGTTTGCCGTGCCCGTATACAAAAAAGTTAATTCATCTCCAGGCAATTATTATACTGCCTCGGTGGCGTAGTTCTATTATGGTTCGACTGCAATGATGAGGTCTCGGGTTCGATCCCGGGTCGGGCAAAGTGATATTGGATTTTTCTATTCAGTATCAGCCCGGAGTCTGGAATTTATGCCCGATATGGCAATAAGCTCGCCCCTTATCACATCGTGGGACGGCATACGCACGGCGAAAAGTGGGTGCACTAGTTGCACCTCTGCCTACCCCTTCGGCGATAATAGGCGTGAGAGTGTATGTATGTATATATGGTTATACAACAGTCTTACAAAGCATTTATATGACTATATTTTCTATGACATTTCTACCTTCTATTATTTGTAGTATGATTTCCAGGGTGACATCCGCCCTGATCTCTCCTTGATTGTTATTACTAATATTGTAAGAAATCCCATACCCTCTGAGCACCAAGATGTCCTATACATAATTGAACATAATTACAAAGTGCTGTGATTCCTCTCCATATCGGTGATACAGGCTCACGCCTTTCATATGAAAGGGTAGGCTGAGGCACAACTAGAGTGCTCACTAGTGGCCATGTGTATATCGATACCTCCCACGTAAGTTGTTGTATGCCACAAAAATGCCGTTTAGCGTTTTTACTGAAAACTATCCTAATTTGCAATATTTAATGCATTCAAAGTGAAAAAATTTCGAAAACACGATTTTTTCAAGGATTTTCCAGACGTATTTTGTTGTAACTTTCGAACGAGAACGGACTACAATAGTGTATAGACCTTTGCAATGGTTTACGTGGGGTGTGGGACGGGGAGAATCACGCGCTCGCGTCTCGTATTGGTCACATACAACAGAAAACGCCGGACTTTCAACCGGTCGCACGCGGAAGAAAGGAAGCGGTTAAGTTCTCTCAAAATTAACTCACGTAATTTAATTACTTAAAATATATTATAACAATGAAACGTATAAGTATAACAAGAGGGCGTAGAGTATGTGATTTGGTCAATAATACGAGTACACAAAATAGCAACTCCGAGACACCCATTCAAAATAATAATCTGTTTAAAAATAATAAAATGTTTCTTTAGATGAAATGGAACTAAATAGTTGTCGTGATTCAAGCCTCCGAAATATCACAGATATGTTTTTATTTGTAATAATTTATTGACATTTATTAGGTTAATGTTACTTTTTGATGGTGATACCAATCTAAAATGTTGTATAGATTAGTTACAATATTATACGTCGTTGAGCATTCATTAAAAATATTATACGTAATACATACAACATTTTACGTTTACATTCAAATTAAAATATTGTTGTATGTTATAAATAAAACATTTTACTTCGGGAATGGTTATTCTAAACTTTGTTGTATAGTAAAATGCTATATTATAAGTTGCCATTACTTTTTTTTTTTACTCAAATTCAATGTTGTATGTTGAAAATTTATTCTAAAATTGGGTCTTAAAAGTGATATATAAAATGATTTGTTCTGCCTGACTGACTTAGTGAGTGATCTATGAACGCAGGGCCTAAACCGCTGGTCATTGAGACGTGAAATTTAGTGGATTTGTCCTTATACTCTCTAAGCTTTCGATAAAAAAGCTTTCCCGAAATTAAATTATTTAAAATTACTGTTTCAGAGTGTCCATTACCAATAAGTTTCAATGAATCGAAAACGAATAGTTAGCAAATATAATAGATGGTCTTTGACAATAACTTCGAACTAGCAATATATTCTGATACAGCAAATTTTTTGTTGATAATTGTGCTGGTCAGAACCACAATCGCATAGTGTTTTCGTTTTATGTGTATATTCGTTACATAGGACAAAATAAAAGAAGTGTGGGTATGTGCAAAAGATCCTTTTAAAATTTAATATCGGTACGATTTGGCATAATAATAATCCCTTCCTAGCCAGCCGGCTTCGGCCTCGGCGGCCAATCTCAACAGAGATCAGCCAATCTCTAGCCAATCTAGAGTACTATTATGGTGCACAAGTGAGTGCGCAATACACATGTGCACTCGCTATTCCTTCACTCTCATAGTCCGGTGAGACGGCAATCCGACATGACCGGAGAGAGATCAGGCGCAGGACCCACGGGTTTACGTGCTTTCCGAGGCACGGGGGTATCACACCGCTAACTTCCTGACTCTGAGCTGTGACTGAGTAATTTTTAAGACGGAAAATCCCAGGCACAATGTTTTTGACCCGACCTGGAATTCGAAACCAAGACCTCAGCGCGCAAATCGTACTCTTAACGCGTACGCAATACAACTACGCCACCGAGGCAGTCCGATTTGGCGTACACTAATGCTATGACGATTGCCATTAATATCAATACCCGAAGACGCCAAATAAATAGTATGGCTGAGCTATGCCCTCTCTATTCCAACCATCTCACAAACAAAGGTAAAATATGATGAGTTAATGAGTCTTTGTCACAGTGGAATCATTCCAGCCACATATCACGACTTTTTCAAGAGTCTATCTTTTGTTGCTGGCTCATATGATGTTGTTTTTTTTAAGAATAGTACATAAATTAGTCTTTTCTTTTTTAAAATAATTAAATATCTTGTAATTATGTATCTTTGATTTTATTATAGATTCTCATAAAAATAATATTAGTTTTTTTTATTGATTTAAGTTGTTTGCTCAAGACCGGGATGGTTGGCGCTCACTTGGGGAGGCCTACGTTTAGCAGTGGACGGCGATAAGCTAATTGATTGATTGATTTAAGGCTCAAATTAAACCAAAAATTAGATTTATTTGATTAAAAGTAACTCAACTGTTATTATGAATATGATAATTATGAATTTGAAAATTCTCGACTGCTCTGCTGTATTCGACTGCCTCGGTGGCGTAGTTTTATTAAAGTACGGCCGCAATGCTGAGATTTCGGGTTCAATCCCCGGGTGGGGCAGTAATATTGGGTTTTTCTAATCAGTATCAGCCCGGAGTCTGGTATATGTGCCCGATATGGCGATAGGCTCGCCCATAGGGGTGCATCATGCGTACATCGCACTTCATGGGACGGAATACGCACAGCGAAAAGTGGGTGCATTAGTTGCGCATCTGCGTAGCCGTTTGGGGGTAAAAGGCGTGAGTATGTGTGAGTGTGTAAATTGATGTTTTTAACTTCGAATAAAATCAAATATAGTTAAAATGACAATAATAATTTTAAAAGATTACCTAATTTCTTGTTATCCTGATTTTAAGTTGATCTCTTAAAAATAAGCAGGGTGTTGTTTTTATTTTCAATTCTATAATGTTTTTTAGTTTTCTATTTTATGTAGATTTTAATAAGAATTTGTAATGTTTTAAAATATCGTGGAGAGTGAGTTATGTTTTGATTTTGTCTTTTTTATTATGTTTCTAAGTAACCTTACTTTACTTAGTAATGGAAATCATTATCTGTTACCTAAATGTTCATTATTGAATTTTTTCAATGATGTTTAATTTCTGGTATGTGTTATTTCTATTAAAAAATTAAAGAAATTTATCTTTTATATTATTTCTTTCTTATTTCTTAACCTACATTTGTTCACATATAATAATACACACATAATTTTTAACCAATGTATATCATTATTACCACATACAGTGGAATAAGGCTTATATTTTTCAGCGTGTATTGTTGTAAATATTATATACAACAATTGACGACACCTAAACTCCGCAGAATAGTGTTGTAATTATGAGATACAACATCTAGCGTAGCCTGTACTCCGCAGTAAAATGTTGTATGAACGATATCTCAGAAAATATACATATTTTTTAAAATTATCTTTCAACATAGTCACGAATACTATAAGTTACATACATATACCAAATTTCACAAAGATACAAAGATAAATGAAGTTTTTAGTCCAATTTGAATCTTTAAAATGCTCTACTGTAAAATTGTGATTTTGGGGATACAACAACTTACGTGGGAGGTATCGATATGGTCCCATAGTGTGATAGCCGACGAGTCTATCGCAATACCGGGCACAATTTTCCGACTCCGGGTTGAGAGAAGAAACCCCATCTCACTTTGTCCGACCCAGGGATCGAATACGAGGCAACTACGTCGCCGAGGCACTATTTAAAATATATGATGTTCAATTTAAAAAGCCTATAAGTTTTGGTAGCCATGATCGAGATTACATAACCTACAGCCGTCGAATTAAGCGACATTCGGCCGTAACAAACGGAGGTTCTACCGGTTCTGTGGAATCTTGGATCGATTGCGTTAACCAAAATCATTTCATAGCCTTACGGCGGCGTGGAGGGGATATGGTATTCGATATCAGAATGTACTGCTTTGTTTCTAGGTGATATATTTTAACTCTTATAAATTTTAACTGGAGTCTTTTGCTATTATAACAATATTTTTTTTGTTAAATGAAAATTGGTGTAGACATTTGGATGAATGGAAGCGTCATATTCTGGATTTGGCTAAAAAGCGTACAGGCAAAGTCCAGTTTACATTTATATTATTTTCGAACGGGAGATATACATAGTGCGAATTATAATAAGACTTTCTCGTGAGCGAAACGGAGAAAAAAGTTAGTTTGCAAAAGCCTGGATAGTAGGATTGCCCGGAATAGACCACTTACGTAACCCATGACATCACATAATTCAGTGTAACCGCAGCGGCCACTGTGTGTGAATCCATTTATGTTAATATAAACCTGACCGCAACAATATGATTATGAAAATAATGTCAAAATTCACGTTCTTAAATCGCAAAATATTGGAAAAGCATGAACCTAAGCTACCATCCCTGGTCGGTCGGCACAGCCTGCATAATTGCTTCTTCACGCTCTGCTGGCAGGAGGGTACACGTACGCTGGCAAACTGTTCCACAGCTTAATGGTGCGGCAGAAATATGAATTACCGAACCTTTTGGTTCGAGCCGGGATGGAAGAGACCACTAAGCTGTGGTTCCGCAAGCCAGCACGCGTGGTTCTTGTTTTTTTTTTTTTTCAGTAGGCGATCTTGCAGTCAACACCGGGGGAAACCTGCGAATGAGATACTGGAGTCCCCCGGCTTGACGACTGCAGGGGCCTGGGAAGGAAGCGGGAAAGGATGATGGAAGGAAAGGTGGGGAGTGGAGAAAGGTTCTCAGGATGGGTGGAAAGGAAAAGGGTGCCAGGAAATGTTCGCGGGCCCTTTTAGGCCTCAATGTGTTATGCAACCAAGAGGTATACACACTGACTGTGTGCCTCGGCCCGCGACTAATGTTCCCCCGCGCATGGGCGTGCATTGGGTGTGAAGACCCAAAGCACAAGAATTGCCTCGGGGGGCGCGTGGTTCTTGTTAGTAAAGGAGAGGAGGGGACAAGGTTAAACAATTCTTCAGAGCACTCACCATGATACAGACGATAGAACACACTGAGTGAGGCGATGTCGCGGCGCAGCTGCAGTGGTTCCAAACTTTTTGTTACGCCTGCATCATTTATAATGCGAATGCGGATGCATCGAGCAGGTATTTGGCGGAACCGTCCCAGAGTTGCGAACAGTATTCCATACCCGGCGCACTTGCGCTTTGTATAAACATTAAAGCTGACCGGACGTCAAGTACCTTCACACCCTGTTCACGCAATTGTAATATACTAGTTAATATAGAATTACGATGAAAGCGAAGCGGAGTCTTTCTTTTTTTTCGCGGAGAATAAATTCGTCAACGGTTATCTTACGAACAGGTTAAAGCCTTACGAAATTAATTTTGTTTACATTTCTATATTATGTTTTTTATTGCGTAACTAACGAGTACTAGGTAGGTAGGTTCGAGTACTAGGAATCTCTTTGATAGGTGTTTTTATCTGCATGAAATAGGAGGAAAATCGTTATCGTGGTTGGCACCACGTGGGAAACTGGTATGTAAAGTGTAAACGTAATTGCTAAGGTTTAATAACCTTTAATTGTAATTGTGTAATGCGATGTGATTTTTTATGCTGAGCAGGTGCAATTATGTTTTTTTTTTGTAAAATAATGAAATAATAACATATTTTATATCCGGCCAAAGCTAAAACACCCTACTGCACCTGATCCCGGACCGTGGCATACATATGTGGGCCACTATTGCGGGTTTTAGCACCTTATATACGTGTTGACTATTCTAGCCGTTACAAAATATATCCTAACATAAGCAAAGGTTACGTTTCGTTCCTCGCCAGTAGCCAGCACACCCTGGCTCGCCTGTTCTACATCCTTTCGTCTAACAGCCGTTTGCAACAAATGACCCCATTATTTAATCCATCGCGAAAATTGATCAATGAGAACAAAGCTTTTTGTACATGATCATAAATGGATCTTTTGATTGGACTATTCTCGGGAAGATTGGAATTGTTTTCTCAAAGCCCCGGTAAGCCGGAACCAGTCTCTAACTATACCATACGCTAAAGTCATAATACGACTCAAAGAACCGCTATGGTGAGTCTAACACTATTTGCTGGAGAGATTAGGAGAAATATACATAGAACATATACCACAAATCAACTGAATGGCTGATGGACACGTCGCTCGATAACGAGTAGGTTACTATTACTGCTTAAAAAATGCAAGGAGAAGCAATTTCATTGCACTTGTCACTGATCATTAGATGTTAAAACTCATGACGTAATTTAACTGGTAGTGTCACCACCATCTGTGTGTGTGTGTGTGTGTGTGTGTGTATTATTTTTATTCCAATTATTGTGTCAATGTTTACTGTTTATTGTTTCTGAAAACCCACTCTGGCATGAACTAAATTATGCTCTAAAGTTCAAATTGCCATCTTCATAATGAGAAATATTTAATGGGAGAAAAGTGACCGATTTTTTTTTCATTAGACATTACTTTATGGGTTTGCATTGCGCCCGTGACCTTGAGGCGTTATCTCATAACAGTAACTTAGGTACAATCTTCATTAATGCACTATTGTTAGAAGAAATAAACCAATACCATGTCAAATGAATGGAAGTCACATGTAACAGTTAATGAAATGTATAGTCGATGTAACATTTTTATGTCATCGGCAATACATAGTGACCTTCGACGAGTATTTTCTATAGACACGACTTTATGCAAATCTAAGGGCCTGTGCACATGGCTATAAAATGCGCTGACGACGTACTGCAAACGCAACGTTGCAGTTGGGGATTATGTTCTTGCATACGTATGTTTATTTTATAAAGTCTTTATTGTACTGTCAGCGATATAAGTAGCTGAACACATTCAATCCTTCAAATCGTCTATACACTTTCGTGTTCTCACCAGTTTTTTTTTCTTCCTAATAATAAAATGAAAGAAATTTACTCCACAAAAAGAAAACAAAACGTTTCAATTTTACTCAACGCATATAGGCGAATTGAAATTTTGAATTTGTTCTGTTACGTATGTGGCTGACTGTACATGTATATGAATGCTAAAAACTGGCTGACAACGCGTGTTTTTGCAACCTGTGGCCTTGGTTTCACTGAAGTGTCTACATTGAAGTTTACAAAGACACGTAGGTAAGGACTGTCTCACAGTCGCGTCTGAGCTGTTTGAAGTGCGTCGCTCGTTATCATCGTGTGCACAGGCCCTTAGGATATAAATTCGGTCCACTGCAGCCGCCGGACCTTGTTCCAGTAACGTTATCAGCTGTACGGATATCGCTGCACTAGATACTTCTAGTGCAGATAACTTCGCAATCATTACAGCTGCAGTTATTGAGATTTATTTATGTAGATTTAACATGAAAATAAAAAAAATATAATCTTGTAAGTCCAATTTGGTAAAACCCAATAAATCTCTATAAAATAAGTAACGGATTATCTTGCAATGATTAGAAAAATTTTTGCTCCGACGTTTACCTACGCCTCCTGAGAATAAAGACTGCGAATTCCTCGAAACGCGTGTCGCGTCGGGAGTGTACGAATTAAACAAATCGTTGCGAGACAATCCATTATGCAGTTTTATTTTAATTTCGAGCATTCGCATACACATAAGAAATCAAAGTAGTTCGCAGAAACATTAGAAAAATCACAGTATTGCTTCACCTGGGAGCTGAACCCAATGTGCAGTATTATAAACACTGCCACTGGATAAAAGGCTACAATATCGTCGAAGGTATTATCAGTCCTTTCGTATGGGCCAGTGTGGCTCTAAGTAACCAAACTGTTGAGGATCAGTTTGAAGAACATTAAAGTCTTTGTGGAAAGGTGCCCAGCGCAGTGCAGGGTAGGTACTTTCAAACTCTAACCGCCTGATTCACAATATAAGTAAATTATATTTGACATTAATCTTATGATAGTAATGTACATAGTACTAATTTAATTACCATTAATTTGTGACGAGTAGCATTTACACAGAAGTTGTTGTTGTTGCTTACATTGTTTATATAAGCAGGCGTGGTTACAGAGGTCTTTCTTTATTTAAAAGAAATAAAAATAAGTGAGTTCGCTTTCGCAAGCCGCGAGTCCCGTGGCCATGCACGTGAGACCCAGCACAGAAGCCATACAACTGTCATCCACTTTGTAGCGCGCTCTGACGTGGCTATACACGGAGCTCTATACAATGCGTTACTAACTCAAAGTAATGATAGTGACATAATTTAGCATATTATATTTTTACAACAACATACATGACATACTGCACGCCTTATACTTTTTTCAAGGTTAGGCAGAAGTAAATCATATGTATATTTCGCCAGCTATGTTAGGTGTATGTCATAGGGATTGGGCATACTGTCATTTCCTGTGTCAAATTGGCCGGGTTGATACTGAACTGAAAAATATTATTGTTGACCCGGTGATCGAATCCAGCACCATATAGCTGTTGAACGGTGTACACGTTACATCTGCCACCAGGGTAGACCTAGACAGTTATTTTATTAACAACATTTTTCCACACGTAAGTAAGCAGCGGCCTTGCTTCGGACTAATTCGCGCATAGCGTGCAGAAACGGAGTAGGAAGTGGAGGCCTATGTCCAGCCGTGGACTAAAGTACAGGCTGATGATGATGATGATGTGTAGAAACAGCTTAACATATCTTGATGCGTTTCATTCGTGTGTTAAGCGAAATATAGTTTACTATAGAGTATAAACATTCAAGAAATATGATGAGATTTCGAATGTTACTACTATGGTCCTGTTGGTCTGTATTAAACACCAGGTTTAGTTTAAAATCTATCTGTTCAAGGATAAAAAACAAATCTATCTCGTGCAGGCACTATTTATATATTATTTCGCTAATAAATAATTATTATTTCGTGTTATTACACATCACTAGTTGTATGCACTATGATAAGTTACTAGTAGATTGCAAATTGCTGCAAATATGTTATTAGCCTCGTAAAAGATAAATAGATAGTAAAATTAATTGTTCAAATAACGACAAGGTACAACAAACATTAGCGGTATTCTACCCTACCTAAATATTCAGAGGGGAGAGTAAGCAGGACTCGAAGAGCTATCGTAAAATATCATAACCGGTCAAGACCTAGTGACGTCCCCTCAGAAGACGATGGGGACAGTAACAGGCAGGCGAAGACTGAAGAGAGTATTCCTTCGCGTTCGTTTGATTCGGTCCTTGCGACCTTTGATTGCAATTCCCATATTTTTACAACTTTTTTTTCTAGCGATATCTGTTATTGTAAGCGGGCTACTTCAGATATAAATTTCCCCCATTTCAGGCTAGTTCTCAGTTTCTGTCTGTTCTAAGCCGGTATAATTTTAGCAACTCGGAAGAGACATAAGTCACAACACTTGTCGTACTCTATTTCCATCTAGCGTCAAACACGGCTTAGTCTGTGTTAGTAAACTAGATTTATGGTCATAGAAAACTAGATACAGTACAATCATATAAAATAATCTCGTGCAATTGTATTATTTCAGTGCACGCTTTTCCTTTTAACAACCTCGCGGCAGTGACGTCGACGCGACGCCGTGTCACATTATACACAGCCTGACGTTAACTATAGATACGTAATAGTACGAATACATCTTACATTTTTGTTGGCAATATATAGAATACACAGACAAGATTTAATAATTTTGCTTTAATACCGGAATCTTACGTGGTACTAGCGATTGTCCTATCAAATGTTTTGGCTGAATTTAGTTTTTAAACCTATTTACTATAATTACCCGATTATTTACGCACCTGCCTTCTTGTATCTCTGCACCACTTTTGGTGGACTGGTAAGGAATGATTGTGGCATTAAGTGCGCCTATACACCATGTATGAAGTGTAAATAAATAGATTTATAACTAGAGTAATAAGAATTTATAACAAACCCTCAATTGAAACCATTAAGATTGCCATACAAAATAATTTATTGAAAAACGATAAAAAAATCGCGAGTGTTATACTAATTTGTAGGGCTCCTTGAGTTGCCGAAAACGACATTATAGTTTATGTGCTTCGACCGGGAATCAGACCGCTACTAAATGCTCAAAATGTATTTTTCTCGCATTAATAGTGTCAGAAGGACGCAAAATGAAATCAAAATAGAAAACATCAGGCAGTGAAGCCATTAAATAATTAGAGCTATAAAAAATAAAAAAAGTCTTAGACGAAATAGAACTGTCATTAAAAACATCACTCGAATCTGACTTCCTTATCATAATGTTTTTTAAGGTAACAATAATTATAATTGCCGGCTCAATACTTAAAAGTAGATACGAAGAAGGTTACTGTAAAAAATAAAAACTAAATAATAATTATAATCTAAATAAAAATATTAATACCACATTCTAATATAGCGTAATATCTATTTTAATTTCACCATAAAACTGTCAACTGAATGGACATGTCCAAAACGGGCCAAAAATTCTAACCAAGATAGTTTATAAGTATATATTTGGATGGATCTCCGGAAAACTAGCCTTTTACAATAAATCGTACAATTTTAAAGTCCTCCCATTTTAATATTTGTGTAATTTTATTTTGCTTATATATTGCTTATAAACATTATTAAAAAGTTAGTTATAAATGGTGGGGTCTAAACCTTTTTTTTAGATGGATCCATGATCCATAATTTTGCCCCTTTAATATCCATAATGTTTGAGCCCGGTTAGATTTTGAGGGCCAGCACCCATACAAAAAGTGGACATATCTTTTCTACTATTCAATTTCCCTTATTATTCAAAATGGCGTCTAAAATTAGCTGATTAAAAATGGCTTACCTTTTTCCATAATGCTTAGCGTAGAACGTGGCCTAGTGTACTGTCTCCTGGAGGTCTTAGAGCCTTGTGCGACTCATAATTACCTTAACTGAATTATCTATCCAGAACAAAGTTGTGTTTTAGCTTAGAAACCAAATACCAAGCAATTGTGATCTTTATTCCATTGTGTTTATGTTTTTCGTGCTGTTATATGAATGCATAGGAAGGTTATCAGGTGATAAGTTTGTTGTAGATATCTGTGTGCAAATATGTCAATTGTTTATGTGTGTTTGAAAGGTTCGTCTATCTTGGAGATTTCGTCTACGTGAAATTAATTTTGGAGAACTTAAGGTAAATATTATATTTGTTTAAATAATGCACTATTAAATTTAAATTACTGCTAACTAAAAATATGTTCTGATATCTAAACCTACCTCAGATACTTAAAAAGAGTGTAATAAACATGGAACAACCGTAATATTATTAATATAAAACTAATAATTTATCGCAAGGCCGCAAGTGCGCGTATAATATACTCAACAAATATTAAAATTATTGCAAATTGGTATTACAATTTTAATACACAAATAAAAAACGGCTAAATTATTGTAAAGAATATTAATAATAATTATATACATATTTCTAAAAGTCATTTTGGTAGTTTTAACAATATTATTATTTACTAAACATGACGTTTTTACTATAATATAATATAATCTATAAATATAGATACATATACACGAATCTATATTTATAGATAGTGTGTGTATACACACTCACGTCTTTTTTATCCCCAAAGGGGTAGGCAGAGGCGCACCTAAGTGCAGCCACTTTTCACTGTGCGTATTCCGTCCCATGATGTGATAGGGGGCGAGCCTATCGCCATTTCGGGCACAAATTCCAGACTCCGAGCTGATACTGAATAGAAAAATCCAATATCAAGATACATATACAAATAGCTTCGAGTCGATTTTCGCCGTAGCCACACCAGCGATGTATAGCTACGTGTATCCCTGAATAGGATTTGTTGTGTCTTGCGTGTCAGTATTTACGATGGCTTCACGGCTGCTAAATCCAGCCTGAAACCATGTTCAATGTATTACCTTTCACACAGAATCAGAGTTTAGTGTATATTTCAAATAGGCCAACATAATTGTGATAAATGGAGAGGTAATCAAATCTCGTCAGTCGACATTTAACTGGACTCCACTTCGTACCACCAGGGATCAATTTGACGTGGCCGCATAATAAAATCGATATTTATTTTGGTCTAACCATGTAGGTGTGGGATTCTATTTCTAGGTCAAGCTATTTGTTTATAAATAACACGTCTGTGTTATTCTCTATAATCGAGTCGCACAAATCTAAGTAAATGATCTAAGTAAAATGTTGATTGAAGAGACGAGCATGTTCTTCGCCTGATGGTCAGCGATACGACCGCCCATAAACAGTAGCAACACCATACAGAACTTTGAATTACACACTCCACTACGCTCATCGTCCTGAGATAAAGGTGTGAAGTCCCATAATTCCCAGTTATTACATTAATTACAAAATTCTTCAAACCGGAACAACAGTGCATAAACACTATTGCCTGCCAGTAGAAACATACATTGCAGTGGTACCTACCCAGACGTTCCCTTGCAAACGAAATACCTACCACGAGTCAAATGCGTGACGCGGATATGCGTGAGTCTATGTGCGGATATTTGTGATGGCCCTAATACGATTGATATAAGACATGAACCTCAATATAATAATATACTTTGAACTATAATTCAACTGCAAAAGAGTCGTTTTCCGATTTAAGAAATCACGCTCGGCTCTGCACTGACCCTAAGGAAGTAATTAGGCATTTAGTGTCGGATGGTTTCTCAATTGGGTACATTTATGAAATCGTTCTCACTACGAACAATTTAAGTGACTTCCAATCTACATTGTAAACAGTCATTTACGGAGATCTAGAAAATGATATTTGCGAAGATATAAGTCTAGGTATGAAGGTGCCGGTTGCTGTATAACTGCCGATTAATGTATTCAAGTGATGACGCGATATAGAATCACAATAATATGGTAAACGTTACGTCTGCCCATAAAGCGCCGCGCAGACGCTGACGAGTTGTTGCCGCGGAAGACTACAGTAAGGAACTGATTGCTAAAGTTCTTAAAGTAACAAAAATACCGAAAACATATATATATTTCTACTATGAATTATTGTATTGCCATTCATCCAGCACCTTGATTAGACTATATAAGGCTTAAATTAGATGGTACAGGCACGTATAAAATGTCCTTCAAAATGTAAGAGAATAGTTTGAATACTGATAAATACAATGGGATGTGTATACATACAATGAAGTGATATTATACATAATTATAATAAGGTATACTCACACAGACGAACTGTCACACATACAATTGATTAGAGCTTTTCCACCGCGGGTCCGTGCATGGCCCTATTATAAAATGATATACAAAAGTGCACCGTAGCCAAGTTGGGAATGGAACGGATTGGTGATACGAACATCCGCAGGTTTCAAACCCAACGGATGCCACTTTTTGAAATTATGTCTTATAAAAGTTAACGGTGAAGGAAAACGTAAGTGATGCCTGCGAAGAACCAACCAGTACTGGTCCAGCGTGGTGGACTAAGGCCTAAACCCGCTCAATAGTAGAGGATTCTCGTACTCAGTAGTAGGATTGTATAAAATACAGGGCTGCTAACATTATTATTATTATGTACTAGCAGCCCCGACAGACGTTGTCCTGCCCTAAAAAGGAAATAAAATCCTAGAACCCGAGTACAGCGCCACCTACCGGATCCAATTGTTAATCTAAACCATTCTCGCATCCACCCTTTTGCTTTTTTTTTTATTTTATGCATAAGATAAAAAACAACGACCTTTGCAACTCAAACAATGAAAGGATCCGTTACTATTTTTTTTTATTGTATTGAATGACGAGACTAGCATGCCGTTCGCCTACCCATACGAACACCCATAAACAGTAGCAACACCATTCAGCACCTTGAGTTACAAAGTATCTACTGCGTGGCATTCCACTGCACTCGTCATCCTGAGACATAAGATGTTAAGTCTCATTATGTCCAGTAGTTACACTAGCTACAATGTCCTTCAAACCGAAACACAACAGTGCATGTGCACACTGCTGCTTAGCGGTAGAAATAGATATAGTGGTGGTACCCACCCAGACGGACTCTTACATATGAGAGACCTACCACCACTAATATCTTTATTATATTAATCCGTGAAGAATAAAATGATAACATTGCGCCCACGAAGGAGTGTGAGATTTGGTATAATTAAAGGTCATATAATAAGAATGTACTAATATAATATTTGTAACAAATATTAATTAATTTCGATGGTCGAAGTTCGACTACTAGACGACCACTAGTAATAATACAATATTAGCTATTATTTACTAACCTAGGCCAATAGTTACGACAGTGGTTTAATTGGCCGCATGAAGCTGTCACGCTTCAGTATTGATTGTCAAGTATAGTTTGAGACGACCGGCAAATTGTTATGACCCCGTTGTGGACGGAACTTTGCACCAAGTAAAGCTTCATTCATAATGAAATTGTTTCAAACGAAAATCTTAAGATTTGCTGAATGCATCTCGTGAGGCTCAGGCCAAGGGATGTTACTGAGAAGAATGATTAATCTTTTACTTGTTGTCATCCTACTCTAATGTAGGGTCGACAAATACACATTGTTAAGCATATTGTAAAAACCATTTGGCTTAGTTTTTATGATCATCTGGCTGGCTGTTATCCCTCTATACTCTAGAGGATCTAGTACTGGGAAAATTCTAAAAACTTCAAGCGTCGGAAAACATAGTAGCGTAAAATATTGGAGGTATACCTGACCAGATTTTTTGCTGCTCATCGTGTGAAAGTACTGTCATAACGGAATAATATTTTTGTTTCACTTTGCCGCATAAGTAGTAGCCTGATGTACATTAAGCCATATATATTATGGCATGGGATGTAATGAGACACGATGTGATTTTTGATCTGATTTATTATATGTAAAAATAGTGCTTATATACTTATGTAGTGCGTGACGTACGTGACGTTATCTCAGTACGTGAAATTATGCGACGGACCTTTATTGATAATATGATGCTTACTTGTGTTTTGGAGTAGCGCGGAGGGAGGAAGATTTTTTAAGATCCTCGTATTTTTTTACTAGTTGAATAATGCGTGGATTCGTTCCAATGTCAATAGTGCTAATAGTTTGCTGCGTGGATTTGATCAGGGTTGCAGGCGTCGTCAGCTCAGTTACCCTGTCTATAAGTTTCCGACCAGCTATATCAACTAATAACTCATAATGCTCTAAGATATCTGCTCCAATAATTGGTTGCGTTACATCGGCGAAGACGAAGTTCCATATAAAACTTCATCGTAGCCTCATGTTTAAAGTAAGTGTTTTTTCACCATGTCGTGATTTTTCTACCATTAGCGGCAAAAAGTGTATATTATTAATTTTTTATCAATGAATGTCTCTGGGGCTTACGAATTTTATTTTATTTTCATTTATTTAGAAAACTTACAGCTAACATAACAAAGAGTAAAATAACATAGGATAGACTTATGAAGGCCAATTACAAGTTTTCACAGGTAGGATTACAAGTTTTCACAGGTAGGTAGTACACCAATAACTGAAATGTTCGCTCCTGTGTCAATCAAAAATCTCAAACCACTTTTACAGTCAATAATAGAGAGGCGGTTGGACGGGTGAATAGCGCATAGTTACACCGTAATCTGTGTTTTAATTAGTTTCCCTGATCCCTCGAGTTAATTCCCTATTTCCAATCACATGGCTTGACACATTTTGTTGCATATTTTCTGTATTTATTGTGTTAGAAACAAAAGTGTCTTCTTTCCCAATTGCTTGCTCTTGAACTTAACCTTGATGGCAAATGTTGACGATTATAATAACTTTGAGTGCTGCGTCGATAGTTTCTGCGATCTTCTTGAATTGCACTTAGTTTCAATTGCATTTTTGTTAACTGTGCTTGTCTGCATGGCATTGTGTCGTTGTCTGGTTTGCTTTTTTTTCGCTTATAGCTGATACCTCCGTAAGTTTTAAATTTGGCAATACCTTGTCAGCGATTTGACTCATCTTGTTTGACATATCTATGTCCTCTGTGACCGCTAGAACTGTAATCACTGATGGTGGTAAAAGCCTCAACCACAGAAGTTTGATGGTTTCATCGCCGATTTTTCCTTTAGTCAGGACTCGTATGCTACGTAGAAGATGTAACTGTAGCGTAGTTGTACCGTGACGTTGTAGCCGAAGGTCTTGTAGGAGTGCCGAAGGTACCAGGTTTGCTTAACCAGCATGAAAGTACGCTGGCTGCCTCTGCGAGGCGATGATGATGCAATGTTGTCCGGGGTCACCATTATGCCAAATATATATTATGGCATGGGATGTAATGAGGCACGAGATGATTTTTGGTCTGATTTATTCTATGTGCAAATAGTGCTTATATACTAATGTGATACGTGAAGTTATCTCAGTACGTGAAATTATGTGCGACGTTGTCGCTACATGACTTGACATGTGGTGATTTGATCTGTGTTGCTTTCATCAGTTGTTAAATACTCAAAGTTTGATACCAATCACTTCAGCGGTATCTGCGTTTACTTCTAACTCGAATTCAAATTTCTTTCCGAACTATCGTATAGGGGGTTGCATAATAAAGGAGTGATATTATAATGTAGGTACACACTCTTATCTTTATTCTGTGTGTGCGCAAATCCTCACTGACGTATATTGCGAATTTTCGCACAACGTCTTTCAATAACAGATTTATTGGTCTCAACGAGCGCACATGAAGCGTGAAAAGGCCCTGTGTTACTTCGTTGCCACTCTATAAGTGCGCATTCACGTGCCTTCCAGCATTACATTTACCGAACGACTTAGTAATAGCTTATATTTTCATCCGTGGAAGAACCGTTTTCTATCCATCAATTTCGCCATAGGGTTAGTAGTTGATTTGTCACGCTTGTGTCCTTGGTAGCAATGCTTTTCTATGGTGATGGTCAGCAAAGTAAGTCACTTGATCACCTATCCATGTCCACAATTTCAAAAATATCATGGATGCCATTATGTCTTTGGAGGAAGGGAATAATGATTAAAAACTGGGTGGACTTTCTGGGCATCCAGAAATCTTGTTCACGATATGAATCGACAGCAAACTGTTGCTTAACTTCGATTATCGCTTTATCTATGTTGATCAATGAACACTACTGCTGTGGCATTGATACGGAAGGATATTGAAATCTCGCAAATACTAGGCATATAAGATCAGTCCATTTCAGAAGAGGAATAGCGCAATGCTGTATTTCCAATTTAAAAAAATTGCGCTGCTATTCCTTATAACCAGGCGCTCCAGTGCCCGCGCTTTTTCCGAAAAGATATTTTGTCCAAGCATAGTGTCTATTGCTGTTCAAGGCCGCTGCCTAGGCCTCGGTTCTAATGAGTAGAGAGGTATTCTGATTGTCACGGAAGCACTAATCGAAAATTCTACGGCGAAATGAACTGTCATTCCTATTGCCATACGATATTGCACCTGGAAAATATCTGTAAAATAAAATATGTATGGTAAACGCCACGAATTACGAATGCTCATTGACTTTGAACCGATGCAATGAAGAGGCCCGCTGCTGGTTACAATGTACGGATTGTAGCCAGACTTGCGTATTACCATCCAGATTTTATAATAAGTCTATATATCGAAAAACTAGGTATGTAAATATCACAATTAGCATAATCTTTTAGAACGTTTGTGACAATTATTTTGAAATGAGCATAATAATTGTAATTACGTAATAACATAGTTTCTGGTTTCCGCATTCAATGTCGTAAAATACAATGGGCCACGAAAAAATACACTGTCGTGTTTACGGTACAAATAAGGATAGCGCACATTTATCCCCTGGCACTCGAAGTTAAGTAAAAATCACGCTATTTCAGATCTATTCCGATAATTTAAAAAATGACTGCCGCAGGGGCGTAATCGTATTGCGGTACCTACAACTTCCGTGCTGAGTTGTCGACTTCGATTCCCCGGTTGAGTAAAGTGATATTAGGATTACTGCTCAGTATTAGTCCGAAGTCACGCCCCCTATTGCTTTATTGAACTTAATACAACATGGTGAGAAATGGGCGTACAATTGAGAATCTGCTTACTCCTTAGATGCAGTATGTAGCTACTTTGGGCGGCACCCGGTGCGGCAGGTGATGGGGTCACCTCAATTCTTTTGCGCGCTCTATTTTTGAGACGACCTTCTTTTTTAGCTCCCAAGTGGTCCATAGCGCAAGTTTTACGCATTCCAACTACGCTACACCACTGACCGGATGTAACCCCAAAAAGAGTGACCCCCCCCCCCCTTCCTACGCTACTGCTTAGGGGGTTAAAAGCGTGAGTGTGTGGGTGTCTGTATGTACTTAACTGATTTACGTTGTACACATAATTAAATAAATCAATACATAGTATAAAACAAAGTCGCTTCCCGCTGTCTGTCTGTCTGTCCCTATGTATGCTTAGATCTTTAAAACTACGCAACGGATTTGGTGCGGTTGTTTTTTAATAGATACAGTGATTCAAGAAGAAGGTTTATATGTATAATATAGTAGAGAATTATATTATATAAGTGACTTTTATACAGGAAAAACTTTTCAATACGGGCGAAGCCGCGGGCATATTCTATAAATAAAAAAAATATATTTATGTATATATCTAACTTAGATATTTCAGAAAACAAATTTTTATTATCAACACAGTTAAGTCTATTTTCCATACTGTGTATTTTGCAATTTTCAGAGTCGATAAGTGTGCGTAAGACCTGCTACGTGAGACCACGTGCGCACGCGCAGTCGTGTCGCCATGTCAACCATTTCAATGTCACGGCACGTATCAACACTACGCGATTGTTTATACTTTTGAGCGAAGCTATTGGGAATTTGAATATGTTTTTCAGTAAAGCGCCGAGAATGATAGAAGGTATGTTGAATATTATTTTTCTTTAAGAGCGTGTAATTAATTTACTTAGTTTCTATATGCCTTTTTGTTGGTTATGTTTTACTAATAACATTAATGAGAAATACAGATAAATGGT
Organism: Sphinx pinastri; assembly: GCA_947568825.1. Classification (NCBI taxonomy): domain Eukaryota; kingdom Metazoa; phylum Arthropoda; class Insecta; order Lepidoptera; family Sphingidae; genus Sphinx; species Sphinx pinastri. The sequence goes on along the minus strand of OX387614.1, from coordinate 758,500 downwards.
GTAAATAATATAAATTATCTTTAATGTTGACACAGATAATTTTATACCATAAGTTATAAGATAAGTTTAGTAGTTAGACGAAAATGACTAGACCAATGACGTCATACTTCAATCTTAATTAAATTAGTATTAAATTTCGATTTATTTAATCTATATTCAAAACTTTGCTACGGCGCGGCGCGGTGGCGTAATTGAACTGCGTGCGCGGTACGACCCCCGCTTTCATGTCTCGGGTTCGAAACAAGGGTCAGGCAGTTATATTGGGGGTTTTCTGCCTAATATCAGTCCGAATTCTGGAATTAGTGGCCGATATGACGCAACGCTCACCAGAGGATGAGACTATGACCCATGGGATGGAATGCACACAGCGAAAAGTTTACTAGGTGTGCCTCTGTCTACCCCTTCGGGAATAAACGGAGTGTGTACGTTCAACAGCGGACTTTAACAGCATCAGTCAATCATTTAACCTAGCCTAAGGATTTTCAGACGGACCTATCAAAAGCAGCCAGCATCCAGCGTGGTCCTGCGACCTTTATCAAGTGGTCCGTCCACCTTGCCGCTGGACATCCAACGCTGTGCGTGCCGGTACGTGGTCGCCAGTCAAGATTTTTTTTGCTCCATCTACCGTCAGTTCTACAAACTATGTGCCCTACCCACTGCCACTTTAGCTTGCTAATCCGCTGGGCTACTGGCGTTCTTCTACAGATCTACTCATTTCTGATTTGATCGCGTAAAGAACTCCCGACCATAGCCCTCTCCATAGCTCGCTGAGAGTGCGTAAGCCGTCTAAGGCGGCCCATAGTCAGCAGCGGACGATACGCTGATAATAATATAAAGCTTATAAATCATTTGACTACGTTTATTCTAGGAAAAGTTCTTCAAGCGGTTGGGGCCGGGAGCAAAACCTATTGTGAATGTACTATGAAAGTTATTTTCATTGAGGCTTGTCATCCAGTATGATCGTGAAATATGAGGCTTAGGATCATGTAATCGTAAGTAAATTAAACTGACCCGCTTGTTTTTGTTCATGTAGTATTCAATTATTTTTTTTGTGTCACAATATTTTAGATGTTGGTATTCCAGCGCCTAAACTAAAAATATTTTAATGAAGAAAATCACCTCTCAAAGTTATCTTGAAGGTGGAATTTGGGCTGCATTTGCTTACATATGTAGGTCCACGTTAGCAGTAATAAAAACTTAATTCAGAGAAATATATTTTTGATACAGCCCTAGAGCTCAATCTTATCGCAATATTATATAATTTCAAAGTACGTAATTACTGGGCTTTATGTTTTAATACATCAATAGCTTTATGAGACTTAACATCTAATGTTTCATTAGTATTATAAATTCTCTATGATCTAATGTCACAGGGTGACGAGCGCAGTGGCGTGACACGCAGTGCTTTGTTATTAAAAGTTCTGTATGGTGTTGCTACTGTTTATGGGCGGTCGTATCGCATACCACCAGGCGAGCTGCATGCTTGTCGCGTTATCCAGAAGCAATATAAAAAATACCTAGTATTTAACCGACTTCAAAAAAGGAGGTTTATTCGACCCGTTTTTATGTATTTATATAATATGTATGTTTGTATGTCCACAATTGTCTCAAAAACTACTGATCCGATTTGGATAGAGTTTTTAGACTTATATTTTGTTTATTTTCATGCTGAAAAACTATAAAATCATGTCGTACTACGTGCAAATTCATACCAGACCTGTATTATATACTGCCCCACTGCTGGGCACGAGCCTCCTGTACTACTGAGGGTTTAGGCCTTAGTCGTCTACGCTGGCCTAGTGCGGATTGGTAGATTTCACATACCTTCGAAATTCTTATAAAGAACTTCTCAGGTATCCAGGTTTCCTCACGATGTTTTCCTTCACCGTTAAAGCAAGCGATAATTCACAAAGAATACACACATAACTTTAGAAAAGTCCGTGGTGCGTGCCCTTGGGTTTAAACCTGCGGACATTCGTCTCTGCAGTCCGTTCCACTCCCCACTAGGCTATCGCCGCTTCTTGACCGTACGAATTAGCCAGTATTATTATTTCTATCCAAATGTCATAGGATACATGATCTTAAGAGTTTATACACGTGGATTGCTTTCTCTGGCGTAGAAGGTCGCCTGCAGTTGACGAACTTAACCTGTATGTTTGTATAGCTCTAAAAAAGAAATAAAGAATTGATTAGAAATGAATAGGTCACTTATACGTTAGATGCAATGTGATTTATATAAGCATGATGATAAGTAAGCCCGGAGTTAATGTTGCTTCTTCGAGTAGTCATCGCTTAAGTACTATTAAGTTCTAAGCTAGTGAAAGGCACCTTTGTCCTCACCGGTGAAGATCGCGACGCGTTCTATCCATTATTTTTCAAGACAATTATTAAATCTTTGTTATCTCCACTTTCCTACCAGACCGAGTTGGCTTCTTTGGTTGCTTTTCATTAATTTTACTCACACTCCCTCACGCTTTTTAACCCTGAAGGGATAGACAGAGGCGCAACTAGTACAATCACTTTTCGCCGTGTGTAATGTGTGTTATAACAACAATACAAACATCCAAATATCCGAACATTTTCACAAACTATCGCATTTATAATATAAGTCAGATAAGATGTAAGATAGTATCACAGCCCTTACTCCCAGCTGTCTTGGGGACGTTTTCGAGGGTTAAAAGTCCGAAAAACAAGACAGTCCTAGTCAAAATGGTCACCTTAGTGCTTTGAGTATTGGTAAACACTCAAAGCCTTAGTGCTTTGAACCTCAGTGAATGTAATAAAAAAATCTACAACAAAAAGAGAATCACTATGTTTCAAAGAAAATAATTACGTGCCGACAACAAGGCCGACAACGTCAGTTACTTTCAATATGATGTATTATAATTCTCTTTTGTCAGATAGGGGAAAAAAAAAAAAAAAATCTCTTTGTCAGTTACAGTCAAAGTTACATTAGCGATGCTATTTTTGACGTTTGTTTAATAATTTGTATTGGTTTATTTAAGTTTTTCTGAACTTGAAATGAAGGTAATTTATATAAAAATACTTAAATAGTTGATAGTTGTTTATATTGTATAACCGTTTTATATAGTGGTAACATAATATGATTGCGAGTCCCCTGATTAGACGATTCATGTTGGTCACTAATACATCTTCCCGGAAAATAGTCCCACTGAGTATTCCGGGACAAAAATATTTGCAAAAGATTTGGAAACAAGATATATATAAAGATTCAATGGACAAATAATGAAAAATAAATAAGCCCGGAGTTTCTTTCTGCCTTTATTTTTCAGCTAGTCATCGCTTAGGTAGCTAGTGAAAGGCTGGTAGGTTAGCTAGGTTAGGGCCTGTAGTGTCCTCACCGGTGAGGATCGCGACGCGTTCCTTCCATTATTTTATCTATACTAATATATAAAGCTGAAGAGTTTGTTTGTTTGTTTGAACGCGCTAATCTCAGGAACTACTAGACCGATTTTGAAAATTCTTTCACTAATATGAAGCTACATTACTCCTGAGTGCTATAGGCTATTTTTTATCCCGGAAAAACTTTTCCACGCGGGCGGAGCCGCGCGAAATGCTAGTTTATTATAAAAATGATTCATCTTTTTTTAATCTTCTCTTTCCTGCCAGTCCGAGCTTGGCTACTTTATTTATTTTTCATTGATTTTACTCCGTATAAAAATGTCTGTAGTTATATAAGTGAGTTTTTGTAATAATAATTATTATTAATTTAATGTATCATTAGTCCAACTATGTTCGCCTACGTGATGAATAAACTATTTTATTTATTTATTTATTAATATTATGTTAATTCACTTGATACTGTGTCAACTTCAACCAAAATCCCATCAAAACCCCTTCACAAACTTTTATAATAATCGAAGTATTTATGCGTATTGCATAGTCCAAATAAAATAAAAATCTTCAGCTCGTCACTAGCCATAAAAAAACATACAGTTTTTAAAATGGCTTTAAAATTGTTTCGAAAAGATCGTCGAGAATTTTTATTAAGCCAATTGTTACTGCTTATTGATTTATTAAAAGTCTATAATAACTAAATGTACTGTTGAATGTCATTGTTTTTTAATATTATTTGCTATATCTACTGACATTGGCGAAATCACTGATATGGTGGAAACCAACTAAAAATAAGAAGAAATTAGTGTCTTAAGTCAGGAGTCCTGAGAATTGCAAGCGCGGGACTAACACCAACTTCGCCTGGATTCTATAACATCTAGTGGTTGTAGATTATATAGCTCAATGGAGCGATTACCTCGTATAAATAAATAACCTTCAATTAATTGTTTTTAATCAATCACTAGAATCTAAGGTCAAACAGTGCATAGAAAAGCACGTGTAAATCAAAAATAATAAAGGCTTGGTCAAACTGAATGCATTTTTAAAGCCCGTTACTATGCTATACAATTGCTATTCAAGCGTCTTATATTATACCTCCGACATCCTACGTTATTCTGGAGCCTTATATTCTTCATGCGACTTATATATTTCCTGTGCCTCGTATTTCTGCGCACTACCGTTAACACACGACATCGTGACCAGCATTTAGTACCTAATGGTACAAATATTTGCGTTATACTTTAGGCTTAGTTGTAGATATCTACATTAAAGTAAGTTTTCTTATGGATATTTTAACAGCGCCCTGGTGAGCGTTATTAGAACTAAAATACGGCAACATAAGCATTGCAACATACTTCGCATAATAAATCGTGTAGCCATAGAATAGTCTGTATCAAAATGTATGAGAATCGGCAGCAAGAATCTAACACCTGTAGACATATATATGTCAGACGGTCAGGTAATTTGAAATAATAATCTTGAAAAAAAAAGTCGCGATGTCAATCTATTGGTGGGAGTGACAGTTGAGAGTACAAATAGGGCGCCACGCCATTTGAAGGGGCAGTTCAGTCGTTGTTGTGTTCGGTTGAGTGTTCAACTAGCTGTAATCAAAGCGTTACTATGCTAGTTCATCCTGACATAGGGATTATCCTCTGAACATGCGAACATGTAATGAACGAGCAATAAAACAGTCATAAGTTGAAGAGATAGCGTTTAAATGACTATTGCGAAGTATTAGCTACGCATTATCGGCCGCCGTGTGACCAGCTTCCGAGATATATAAACCTTCACTTATTCGATACGAATACTTGGAGCAATTTTTATTCTTACTAGGTACAGACTATAGCTCATATTTTTCATTGAGCATCAGTGCTTTGCTACCTTATAACCGTTCCAAAAAATAGTTTATTAATGCGCGTTCAAATTGCGTACTGTAGGACTGAGCCTTTACTGTCTACAGAAATAATAGTGTAATCCATTAGGCTATGATTGTTGTGACAGATCAAATAAACGTTTTCTTATAATTGTTTTACAGCAGTAACAACAGCGGTAATAATTATCTGTTGCTTTATATTATTGTTAAAGAGTAGAGCTACTTGAATATGGCGAATTGGGTTTAGTTGTACGTTGTAAAGTGTTTATCGCGTGATTTTTGAAATTATGTATATCTGGTTTAAATAGCATAGTAGCCAATAGAATAATTGGTGTTATGAGGATTCAAATGTATTTTAAGGCATTAAATCTATATTATGCCTGACATTAAAAAAAATGCTTGGATAGCTACTGGTTATTTGCAGTTGTAGCGCTTACCAATAGACATGCGACTTTGAGACATGAGATTATTATATTAATTCTAATTGTATCGGGTTTGATTCTTTGATATTATTGGGCCATTGCTTTCTAACATAATGGTAAGTCCACTTCTGAAAAAAGTTTCGGTAATATAATTACGGAATTGGCTAGGAGGAGTTTATTTATGCTTGTCTAATTTAGGCTTCAAATTTTCGGATCCCCTTGCCGTTCTAGTATCCAGACAGACTCGCATACAGGAGACCTAGATGTTAGGAATTCGAGCAGCTTTCAAGTTATTTATTATCTTAATTGTATAGTTTATGGTAATAATCTAGAACATTTAAATGCTTAATTGTGACATTAGATAAATTAATTTTACGCAATAATAATTTTATATAACCAGAGTAGTTTAGTAGTGTCGTGAGCGAACTGGGGGATGGAAGCTAGCAGTTTCGAGGCATATACTTGATAGTCAAACAGTTCAGAAAAAATAGGTCTCCAGATACTTTGGGGTTACCAAAGCGGTGTCACATTAATACGGATATTGACATTTGACACAATAATAACACTGACACGTATAAAACCCGTGCAATATTTATTGCGCTTTAAATCTTGTCTTGCAAACCGCTGAATGACATTATGTAATGCTTCCTTATACATTTTTTGTGTCTTTTCTTTGTCAGTCCACGAAACCTGCCCAGAAACTTCGCAGCAATCAACGTTCGGATGTTTCTCCGAGGTGCTTGATCCCCGCAGATCAGACCCTAAGCTCCCCAGAGATCACCTTCGACCGCGGCCGCTCCAAGGAGATCACGAAGGCACCTGGAGAAACGTTCTCGGCTTCCGAGTCTAATTTGGTAAGAAGAGCGTACTTTGTTTTTAATAGGTTTTGGTCTAACTTTCCGACGTAGTACTGCCATTATATACGCAAACGTATACACATACTCACGCATTTTATCCCCGAAGGGGTAGGCACTTTTCGCCGTTCGTATGCCGTCCCATGATGTGATAGCGAGCCTATCGCCATATCGGGCACAAATTCCAGACTCCGGGCTCATACTGATTAGAAAATCCCAATATCACTTTGCCCGACCCGGGGATCGAACCCGAGACCTCAGCATTGCAGCCGTACCGTAATACAACTACGCCATCGAAGCAGTATATTATAGCAGTAATTCGATTAACGAATAGATTGAAATATATCCCCAACTATAATAACTAATGGTAAGAGATCAGCTCCGATTACGCACACATGACATCACCGGAAGACTTGACAGTATAAATTGTAAGAAAGGTGGGGTTCTGGTAACGGCGCGAGATTTTTTAGATTTCTCATAACTTGTTTTAAGTAGAATTCAATACCTCTCTCGTCGAGCGTATTCCTTATAGAATTGAATCAGTAGCTGTGCACACCTTTATTCAGCAGCTTATATGATATGTTGCATAACGCAGATATGATAGGCAACAACTAGTATAACGGGTACTTATTTTATATTTTAACTTCATTTATTCACCACCAGCCTACCAGGGATCATGAAGCCGTTCCAGTGAATGTGCAATTAACCCGGGTATCCACAAAAAACCGCAACGCAGACTCCTCAGGCGACATGCCGCAGGGTTCCAGTCCGAGGGAAGGAAGGTGTAATAGAGTTTCCACCCATAAGGATCCTGGAGCTGATGTCCAGAAGGGTCCCTGGAAGCTGGACAAAGGCCGGTGTTGTGGGCGTCCTACTCCACCTAAGGTATAGAAAATAAATTGAAAATTGTGTAATACGCGGTATTTAATACATAGTGTTTGACCTCATATTTTTATCCTCGAAAGTCTAATTGCCTAAATCGATATGGTATAGAAGGACAGCGCCTGGCGATCCCCCCTTTACTATGAGTGTACCATTTCTAATTTTATTATTTTCTTTAATTTCAGAAATCCAGATCATGTAAGTACACAGTTAGTTTGTATTATATTTTTTATATATTGCTAATGGATATTTTTTCTCAGGTTCGCCTCAACCGTTGGACGGAGATGATACCCTCTCTCGTCAGATTCGCGAGATACACCACGACACGCGCAAGAGCACAAGAATCATACGGGATTCGCGGGCGAGGTTGCTCGAGATACAGAAGGTACTGTAATTTAATCCTTTTGCCAAATTCTTATAATTGAAAACAGAATAATAGCATTCGAATTATAAATAAAACACAGAGCGGCACTAACTAGCCCGCATCCCACTGACAGCTGTTGGTATCATTCATATCATCAGTTGGACTCTCGATTAAAGCGTAACACAACAGCGAGTAATACTTAATTCAAGAAATATGTAAAGAAATAGCTAAAGGTAATTCTTACTTACTTCACACAATATTTCATCAATGACAAAGCGGTGATCTTTACCCAAATATCTTTTGCATACTAGACAAACTTACTAAATATAAATATGCTGACGCAGCCAATCATTGTCTAGACGATTGGCTTGATTGAAACGAATGTTAACCTCAGACGAATCAATCAGAGTTATTGAAACGTAAATATAGAATCGCATAGTGGTTTACCAATTGGCAGTTAGCTTCGCAATGTTTTGATTATGTTGGTATAGCAAAAATGTGCGTCGTTTGCATCTCGTTCATTGTGTGAAGGAGAAATACGTGCATTGAGGGCTTTATGGAAGGGTATATATACAAATAAATTGTTTCGAGCGAATCGAAGCGAAAATTAACATTCCGCCCACTTGGTGTCCAGTGTCACGACTGCCCTTGAACGTAACATAGAACTTCGAATTACAAAGTTCTATGTATGTCATTGAACTGCACTTGTCACCCTGAGACATAAGATGTAACATTACATAATGCCTATTACGCATTTTTTTTTAATTTATTATGCCTCAGAAAACAACAATGACGGAGGCCGACGTGCGCGAGTTGGGCGAGCGGAACGAGCTGCTGCTGCGAGAGATGGACCGGTTCGACCGGCTGACGAAGAGCGTGCAGCGGCTGGTGGGAGCCGAGGTGTCCGTAATTAAGAAGACGCGGGAGGAACAGCAGCCGGCACCTGTTACTTATGGTGAGACAAGAGATGGATTGGAGATATTGGCAATGACATGCAGTCAGATAGGCAATAGGTAGCCTACAGCGCCGAATTTATCCTAATTAATAAAATCTATGTGTCGGTATATTATTTCAAATTATAAGCACATGCACATAAATTACCACTGTTTATTATTATATTATTTCTTCTTCAGCTTCAGCTTCTATATAATAAATCAAGAGACGCTTCCGTCGTAGCATAGTTTCTTGTTGCCTAATGTACAGTCAGCAGCATAAGTAATGAACAAATTCAAAATTTCAAATTGCTTACATACTTTTGTGTTCTTACTAATCTTTTTTTTCTCTTCACAAAAATAAAATAAAAGGTATTTACTTCACTTCAAATGAAGAAAAAAATATATAAGTTTAACTTAACGCGTATATAGGCGATTTGAAAATTTGGTTTTGTACAGATATTTATGCTGCTGACTGTACAAAGCCTTGGTAATAAGCCCAGCAAAGTAAACCATTACATCCTATTTCCAGAACCGCCTTTATTCCAAGAGATGAGGATGAACCACCCAACTGTGCTATTCGCCGGCGGAAGGAACCTGGACGCGCCCAGCCTTGTCGTCTGCGACGCCCCCACCAGGAGTAAATCTGTACGTGGATGTAGACATTAATTAGAAATGTATAAAAAAATTGAAAAATATACGCTGTTAACATAACTCGTGTTTGCTTTGAAGGAGGTCGACCTGAGCCGGAAGCTCAGCGAGAGTTACGACATGCAGGAGAAACTCGTCGCTGATAACGCTGACTTGGAAGTCAAGAGGTGTGATTTTGTGTGTATGATTTTCTTTTCATAAGTATTTTGTCATCAACGCTAGATCTAAGAAAATTTAAATTTGTTAAACTAGATTCTAGCGAGGGAAAAGAACTTCGATACTTAAGTCGTTTCTGCGCTTTTATTAATAGACTGACGTAGTGTATGTCGTACAGCGTACTCATGGAAATCAAATGTAATAAGTAATAGATGGTCGAATGATGGAGTATGATGGATAGCGAATGGAAGTGGGTTGCTTAAGACCGGTATGGTTTGCTGTCATAATATACCAGTGGACTACGATTTACAATATAGACTGGTCGATAGTTTCTGACTGACTTTAAACTAGCTGATTCTCAGTTGCAAATTGGATGCAAACTCATAAGCAAATAGCGGGCACTCGTAGCCATTGTCTACATCAATTGTACGCGTAATATTGCTGCAAATCGAACGCTAATAAATGAGTTGCTCAGCGAAACGTTAGAAGTATGAATGTTCCTACAAAAATAATGATATAGAAAGCAATAAAAAACCTTCGCCTACTGGATCCGAAGCTCCTAATTTTATATAAAACACTAGCTTTTGCGCGCGGCTCTTCCCGCGTGGAAAAGTTTTTCCGGGTTAAAAAGTAGCCTATAGTACTCAGGAGTAATGTAGCTTCCTATTATATAGTGAAATAATTTTTAAAATCGGGTCTGTAGTTTCTGGAATTAGCGCCTACAACCAAACAAACCGTTCAGCTTTATAATATTAGTATAGATGTAATCAAACTAGTTTCTTTAAAAAGTTTGAATATGAATTGTTTCACTGTCTCCTTTTTAAATTATATTTAAATTTGGAACGTAATCAAGATGGCAACGTCACATACTGACAAACAGTGAAAACACACAAAAAATATGCCGATTTAAATAAAAAATAAAAAGGAATGGAGAAATCAAGGTGAGTTCAATTTTCAGATATATTTTGTACAAGGAATTGATGACGAAGGACCAGAATCTGGAGACATGCCGTGGTCAGATCAAGCGGCTCCAGGGAGAGCTGAAGCTCATGAGCAAAGAGAACGGTCTGCTGCACGAGAGGCTTAATAAAAATCACCCGCAGGTATGAAAAGTATTATAAGTAATATGATAGAGTTCACTACCTCAGTAAAGTAACTACGAATTACGATTACCGTGCTGATATTTCTGATTTAATCCCCGGGTCAGGTAAAGTGATAATGCGTTTGTCTGCTGAGTCAGGAAGTCCGCCTAGTAAATGACAATAGGCTACCCTGGAAAGGGAAAAGGCATGATAACATTATGTACGTATGTAAGGTTGAGCTCGGCCTCGTTTATGAGGAGTAACCTGCAAGCTGCGTCCAGCAGTGAGTTATAATATTATGTCGATTTACTGCCTCGGTGGCGTAGTTGTATTACGGTACGACTGCATTGCTGAGGTCTCAGGTTCGATCCCCGGGTCGGGCAAAGTGTTATTGAGTTTTTGTATTCAGTATCAGCCCAGAGTGTGGAATTTGTGCCCGATATGGCGATAGGCTCGCCCCCCATCGCATCATGGGACGGAATAACGGCGAAAAGTGGGTGCACTAGTTGCGCCTCTGCCTACCTCTTCTGGGATAAAAGGCGTGAGAGTGTGTACACACACGTTTGTGTGTGGATTTACTGGTGGTAGGTCTCTCATATGTAAGAGTCCGTCTGGGTGGGTACCACCGCAATGTCTATTTCTACCGCCAAGCAGCAGTGTGCATGCACTGTTGTGTTTCCGTTTGAAGGACATTGTAGCCAGTGTAACTACTGGACATAATGAGACTTAAAATCTTATGTCTCAGGATGACGAGCGCAGTGGAATGCCACACAGTACTTTGTAACTCAAGGTGCTGAATGGTGTTGCTACTGTTTATGGGCGATCGTATGGTTACCATCAGGTGAAGGGCATGCTCATCTTGTCATTCAAATGTAATAAAAAAAGATATAATATCTATTTATAATTGGTAAAAACAAGTACGTTATAGGTGTTTAGTATACTAGAGTCCGTCTGGATAGGTAAATAGCGCAATGTCTGTTTTTGCCGCGAAGCAGCTTTGTACTAGCACATTACATGGACATGGTAGTCAGTATAATTATTAGACATTATAAGGCGTAAAATTGTATGTCTCAGTGTGACGAGCAGAGTGCAGTGCTTTGTAATTCAAATTACTGGGTGGTGTATCTACTGTTAAGTCGTGGTACTCGCCACCGAACAATGTTTCAAGAGCATTTTTAAAACAGGCTAGTACAATGTATTAGATATATAATTTATGTCGACAATGATGAGCGTAACAAAGTTCATATAGCATTTCTAATGTAATTTTAGTAAATATAAGTACTTAACTTAACCTAATACTACTGAATACGCATTAAGACTGTCGCACCAAATTCTACTAGGATTTATTAGATACTATATAAATATTGACTATTGTAATAAGAAACCTCCTGATTGTAATGTGTAAGATTTAATAATAATCTGACTTTATTTACATACGATAATGAAATCCTTAAATAAAAAATCGATTTCATAAAAAAATCGGTTATTTGGTGCAACCGATTTTTTGTTCTCTTCCCTACACATAGTATTCCGTGAAGTGTCAATAAATAGTCACGCCAGCCAGCAAGTTTGTCCAACTTATAAGGAGTATTGGTATCAACTTCGAAGCAAATCAATGCCAAAATAACTTTCTTCCCCTTTTTATCCCCGTTAGGGGATGAATTTCAATAAAATACGAAACAATTCTTTTAAAAAAGGTTTATGCAAAAATTTAAGTAGATTGGACCAAGGAATCGCGTTGCGCCATACAAACTTTGCCCCCCTTTTTCATCTCCTTAAGGGTAGAATTTCGGAAAATCCTTTCTTATCGGATGCCTACGTCATACAAAGAACACACCCTCCAAATTTTAGGTATCTACGGTCAGCGGTTTAGGCTGTGCGTTGATCCGTCAGTCAGTCAGTCACTCAGGTCAAAGCCTTTTATATATGCATAGATTACCAAGCTTTAAAACTAAATAACTGGTTTAAGCTATATCACTCACAGTTAACTCCAGTGGAAACATTGCGATTTGCGTAGCACATCTTTAGCCACTGAGCTAGTAATCCTACGTATTCATATATCATTTATCATTTTGGACGGTGAACGTGCCCAACGAAGAACGTAAGTATTGCGTAGCACTCTGTTAAAGCAGAGCACTTCCAAAAATGGTTTTTGTATTTATTTGCGTGAAATTATTGATGTGAATGTGTGTACAAGCGTTCGCTACCCTTATACACTTTCACCGGTAACACCTTGATTGCGCGATGTAATTCTACCGTGGCGCCATCTGTTGGGTGTTTTGGAAGCTCCTGTGAGCTTAAGCTTCCGTATTGTAAACGTTTAGCGCATCATTTTTGCAATTGAATGTCGGGTTTATATTAAGATTTTTAATGAAAAGTGAGATTGAGGTCGGCAATTAGATTCCGTATTGCTGAAATAAAACAAAAAGATATATAAAACATTGTAGTTTGAATATTTACGCACCTTTAGAACGAAAACGACACAATTCAAAGAAATCGAAAATTGAGTTATCGTCGTAAAATTGGTGTTGAGGTTATCTCCAACACTTCATCTTGCGTACCAAAGATATTGTTGTATATAATGACGATTTGAGCAGGTCCCTGGTCCGTGAATGGGGTTGCAAAAATCTAAATATTTTTTTAAACACCGCGGAAACAATATTTTGCGCATTTACTGCTAAGGACCCATTTTTCGTGGCGCTACAGTCAGAATCAAAGCCTGGCTTCTCATACCCTGGCCTAAGTTTTAATGAATCCATAATAAAAATGAACTCATCACAACCATGATTACGAATAACGACTTTGATAATAAAATTCCGGCGCGTAGTGTTTCAATTTTGATTGCATTACCTTTACTGAGCGGTCTCTGAAATAATAAAAGTGGGCGTATTCTAAAAATATCTAAGAAGGAGGGGGAAGGGGGAGATGTGGTTTTATTGTGATCTCTAAAATGCCTGCCTCGTAAAGCAACACCTGAGTTATTGGCCAACTTTATATTACTATGAAATGACTCTTCCGTAATAGGCGGTGTCGATTGTATCGATGTAGTTCTTCTTTGCTTATTACAACTGATTGACGATACGAGCTAGTTGCTCGCGCTGTGTTTAGCCATACTATAACATTTGACTACTCCACTTTACATCAGGTTTAGTAGGTATACTTTTCCGTGCCCATAATAATAATAAAAATTAAGAAAAATAAAAAACCCGACTGCGTCAATTTCTGCTATCTTTATTAAATTCATTGAAGAACTGAAAAGATACAAACAAGATTTTAATTTGAATATTTTGTTTTGGTTTTCAATAATCTTAGTTGACAGTGTTCACAAACGCTATCGAAGGCATAACACGCTCACTTCTCATAATTTGGTTGGTGATACAGGTAGAGCAACAAAATCTGGGATTGAGCAGATGCCTCCGACTGGGTTTGTAAACACTGTCAACTAAGATTATTCAAAACCATTGTAATTACCGTTTGATATCACGTGGAACTTAATTTTTTTTGTGATGTAGGGTGATGCATCAACGATAAAACAGGACGTCTCAGGCCCATGTCAAGAATCCGAAGATTGTGCGCAGGTAACGTGTTTGGTGGGATTCGAACCGCCACCCTCTTTCAAAGTTACTCGTACTGCATCCTTCAGCTAGCATGAAAAAAACTATCTCACAGAGAAGTGGTGTCTTTTCTGAAAGTACTAACATCCCCCTTTCTGATCTACTGAATATTCCTTTCCTTTGAGAACTGATATTGTTCCAATGCACAAATATAGCAAAGATTCTGTCAAGATATTATGGTGCCACATGCATTTTTATTTGACCAGATGCTTTCGATCTGCAGGACTGCAAGACCTTGGACAGCAGCCACGCCCGCGAGCTCAGCGATAAACTTGATAATTACAACAGCTCAAAGGCGGAACTTGTGAGAATAATATTTTATTTAGATTTAATTCATTAATTTTGCAATTCATCGGGTTTGTTCACCAAGAAAAGAAATCACTTATAAATCAGGGACCACCCGGCCCCCCTATATATACGCCTACGTTGGATACCTACTCGACCAGGTTGATTCTCTGCTGTTTTAGAGCATTCATCTTCAATTCCTCATGTCTCTACATATGATGAGTAGCAGTGTGAATTGAATAGATGTTTCTATTGACCAATCATAAAGTGACTTCAGGTTGACTAGTTGTGTGCCTGGCCCTGAAGATGAAACTTTCTACAGCGGAGATCTCTCATCCACGCCTGTTCCAGTATATTTCAGTAGATTTTTATACTAATTAGGTTCTTATAATATAATTTAAGTCGGTTTATTTAAATAAAAGGCGAAGCAGCTAAGCAGTTTGGAAGAGGAAGTTCATCACATTCGCGCAGAGATGGACTCAGTGAAGGGAGGCGGCACGTGCCGTGGCGGCGGTGGCCAGAACACCTGCTTCGAACAACCGGTGAGATCATTGTCTCATATTCAAAACATTTACATAATATTTGGCACTAGATTTTGCGCGGTTCTGCATGAGAGGAAATATTTTCCGGAATATATTTCTCACTGTTTACTTCAGCTGCGATAAACTACAGTTTCTATTTTACGTGTCAACTTATCAAAGTTCATTCAGAATACAAATATAAAAACGTTCTTACAAATCTTCACATATATAGGACACAATGTTAATAGTAGTTTTTTTCAGGCCGGTGGACCGCCGGCGCCTCCGATGACCAGAGCCGTGAGTATAGTCCGCATTAAAAAATGTAGCTACGATTACTGTTAGTTCTTATTTACTTTGTTCACAGATTTCTTTAGGTATATGCATATAAAAATTATCCACCTCAACAGTTCCGGGATCGATTCTTGTTTTTTTTATAGCTGTTAAATGACGAGCCGAGCATGCCGTTCACCTGATGGTAAGCAATACGACCGCCCATAAACAGTAACAACGCTGCCCATGACTTTGAATTACAAAGTACTGCGTGGTACTCCACTGCGCTCGTCACCCGGAGACGTAAGATGTTACCGTCTCATAATGCCCAGTAATTACGCTGGCTATAATGTCCTTCAAACCAGAACACAATTGTGTATGCACACTGCTGCTTGGCGGTAGATATAGACATTGCGGTGGAAGGTAACGATGGACAGGTATCCAGGCGGCCTCTCGCATAGGAGAGACCTTCCACCAGTAAATTGTGATTGATAATGTATTGTTTTGTATGCAAGGTAAGTCCTTTTTTGAATGACCTAATCTGTGATAATAATATCAGCCCTGTATATATACTGCTCCACTGCTGGCCACGGGCCCTTTCCCCTACTGAGAGACAAATCTCTACCACCGCGATTTTTTTTTCTCTTCGTTATCACTACATCACAATAACAAAACAGCGCGTTTGTAATCTGTACCCTTCGTGTAATTAGGTACTATTTTATTTAGCTGTACTTACACACACACACGCGCCTTTTATCCCCGAAGGGGTAGGCAGAGGCGCAACAAGTGCACCCACTTTTCCCCGGGCGTATTCCGTCCCATGATGTCATAGGGGTGAGCTTATCGCAATATCGGTCACAAATTCCAGACGCCAGGCTGATGCTGATACTGATAAGAAAAACCTAATAATACTTTGCCCGACCCGGGGATAGAACCCGCGACCTCAGCATTGTAGTCGTACCGTAATACAACTACGCCGCCGAGGCAGTTTAGTTTTTCCAAGGTATAATATACTCTCCTTACACGCATGACGTAAGCTGTCTGCATCAATTTTTGGGCACATTTAATCCGCTCAATACGAGAATATATTCCAGTCACAGTAGGCGGATTTACAGATAGCCTCGGCCAGTCAGCCTTGTTTAATGTGGAGTAGACTAAAATAGGTGAAGGATTTGCGTTGGATACAGATTTACTTGAAGTAAGGTTGATAAAGTCGCAGGAACACGCTGAATGCGGGCCGCTTTTGACAGGTCCGTCTGGAAATCTTTAGGGGAGGCCTAAGTTCAGCAGTGGACGTCATGTGGCTGACGATGATGATGATGAATGTTGACTTTATATTTGCTCACGTTTTTATCTTGAGAATGATGGGCAGAGGCGCCAATAGTGCAGCGATGGTCAAGTTTATTATATGGAATTGTAATATCATATTGGAATTATCGACTGCCTCGGTGGCGTAGTTGTATTGCGTACGCGTTACGAGTACAATTTGTGCGCTGAGGTCCTGGGTTCGAATCCTGGGTCGGGCCAAAAAAAACATTGTGACTGGGTTTTTCCATCTTTAAAATTACTCAGTCGCAGCTCGGAGTCAGGAAGTTGGCGGTGTGATACCCCCGTGCCTCGGAAAGCACGTAAAGCCGTTGGTCCTGCGCCTGATCTCTCTCCGGTCATGTCGGATTGCCGTCTCACCGGACTATGAGAGTAAAGGAATAGCGAGTGCACCCTGTGTATTGCGCACACACTTGTGCACTATAATATCTCCTGCGTGTCTGGCTGATCTCTGTTGAGATTGGCCGCCGTGGCCGAAATCGGCTAGAAAGGGTATTTATTTTATATTTTTATTTATCATATTGGAATCATGGTTATTTTTTTATGGATCCAAAACATAATATAGGTATTTGTAGCCTAAACTAAGAACCTAGTTCCATCCTAATGATGAAAACTACACATAATATTATTCATGACTGACGAGGCAATCGACTAATGTTTGTTTTGTTTTTAGTGTGGCGTGTGTCCTCCGTGTCCAGCGCCATGCAACCCCAACGCGCCGCCGACTCCTGCAGAGAAGGAAGCGCAAAAGTTGGGCATACAATTGCGACAAACAGAGGAGAACTTCAAAACCAAAGTTACTGAGGTAACTTTATATTACATTTACTGCTATTTTATAGTAAAGTACTTGCACTGGGCTGAATGGTAAGTAGGTACAGCGTAGTACAAATAATAACATACGTTGCTTTTTCCAACTGCCTTGGGATGCGATTCATCGGCGAACTTCTACGGCGGCCATTTCGAAAGGTAGTTGGTTTCCAGGTACGTGCAAAATATGCCATACCAGGTATCATTCCACTATCTGGTATGCGGGTCGCTATCGGTAAAATTTGTAATCATCTTCGGTGAAATTTTTAAATCCCTATTATTTCCCCTAGTGTGCAATGCTCCGAGCAGAGCTCCTTAAGAAGAAAGAAGAGTGCGATAAGGACAAATGCCAGTTGCGCGAGACGCAGAACAAATTGCGCGAGCTGGAGATGAAGTTCGAGGGTCTGGCGACAGTGACCAACATGACGATGGGCACCAAAGAGCAGGCCTTCGAACAGGAGGTGAACATGCGCGCGCTGAAGCAGTGCTACCGGGAGGCGAGGGAGGAGATTGATGAGCTGCGGATCCTGATGAAGGAGCAAAATGATCAGCTACAGGATTACCGGGTTAAGGTAAGAAAGTCATGGTGGGAATTGATTGATATTAATTTTATAGCATTTAACTGCTCATGTTAATTTTAGGATCCGCTAGGTAAGCAATAGCTTGACAGTACGTAAAAGTTCTAAAATTTTCAATGGTGGGAGTTATTTTACGCAGATGATATGTGGTGTTTTTGTAAATTAAGTGTTTTTTTATTGCATTGAATGACGAGACGAGCGTGCCGTTCGCCTCATGGTAAGCGATACGACCACCCATAAACAGTAGCAACACCATCCAGCACCTTGACTTACAAAGTACTGAGTGGCATTCCACTGCGCTCGTCATCCTGAGACATAAGATGTTAAGTCTCCTTATGTCCAGTAGTTATACTGGCTACAATGTCCTTCAAACCGAAACACAACAGTGCATGCACACTGTTGCTTGGCGGTAGAAATAGACATTGCGGTGGTACCCACCCAGACGGCCTCATACATAATGAGAGACCTACCACCAGTAGAGTAGTTAAGTACAAATATTATCAAGCATAAAATATGTATTGTCCTGTCAATAGTACAAAAGCTCCGTAAATAAACATATTAATGCTCTTGTTACCGTGATACTAAAAGGCATTTGTACAGAATTTGCTAATGAATTTGTTTCTTAGTATTTGCAAGCCCAGCAGCTGGTAGAGGAGCAGCGGCGGCAGATGGACATGATGGACATGGATAACACCAGGATCAGCGAGCAGATCAACCTTGAGATACAGAGGGTGAAGGTAAAAATCCCTTACTAGCCGATTTCGGCCACGGCGGCCAATCTCAACGGAGATCAGCCAGGTACGCAGGAGATATTATAGTGCACAAGTGTGTGCGCAATACACAAGTGCACTCTCTATTTCTTCACTCTCATAGTCCGGTGAGACGGCAGACATGACCGGAGAGAGATCAGGCGCAGGACCAACGGCTTTATGTGCTTTCCGAGGCACGGGGGTATCACACCGCCAACTTCCTGACTCTGAGCTGTGACTGAGTAATTTTTAAGGTAGAAAAACCCAGTCACAGTGTTTTTGGCCGAACCCGGGATTCGAACCTAGGACCTCAGCGCGTAAATCGTACTCGTAACGCGTACGCAATACAACTACGCCACCGAGGCAGTCAAGGTCGGGTGAAGGTAATGTGGACCCGTGTCTCATGAAAAAAAATATTCTCAATATGATATCAAGAATTGATTTACTCTATTGAAAATAAAACTAACAATGAAGTAATTTCATGTCTATTATAGGATAGGGATTAATCCCGTGGCATTAATTCTCACGCTGATTTCTGTTAGGGATACAAATTAAATTTATAGTAAAAATATATTATTTTCTGCGAAAATCACATTAATCAGAGCGGGGATGGACATAATATTATCAAAATACACTTACTTATTTTAGTCAAAATACACTTACTCTAGACCAATCTCTTACCACCTTACGAGCTGTTATTAAACATAATATATTCTTCACAGCTAAAATTCCAAGAGAAGCTGCAAGAGTTAGCGCCGATTCCGGACCTATTGAAGGCAACGCAAATGCGACTGAAGGACGCCCAGCAGGCGCAGGCCATCGCCGAGCACAACGCTGAGCAGCTCGCGAGGGAACTCAACTGTGCTAGAGAGAAGGTATCATTTTATGCAGTGTTTCTGATTAGAGCTACATATGATATGGTCACGATTCAATCTGGAAGTTTAAAGGTGCCTAACCGTACAAATGAATTACGGCAATTTTTGTTATTCTCTGTCCCTGATAAAAGGGAATCCATTACTATATTGGTGATAAATTCTAATCTTGACACTGACTATATACTTTTACGTGTCCAGGTTCACGTGCTCCTCCATAACAGCATGAAGCCGCCAGAGAAACCACCGGAGCGCGGCGGTGACGAGAAGCAGCTGGCGATGCTGAACCAACGCGTCGGACAGCTCACCGACGCCAACATGACACTCAAAGGCGAGATCGAACGGCTTAAGTAAGTCACACGTGCTGTCACGCCTGGCAAATGTAGGTAGAGATGCTACAGTTATATTTGCTTCATGATGGGTTCTAGAATTAAAGAAGAGATTTATTTGTTTTTGTCTTTAAATTATGACGTAGTCAAACTGCGGTCTGGTTTTTTTACTTTTATCCCCCGACTTCGTGGACATCCATTATTCGTAACTAGCGTTGATATGATTATAATTACCCTTTTATCGCAAATTCGGTGACAGAATTAGGAAATGACGAAGGTTACGAAGTTACAAAATTTTGATATTTTTGCCAACTATTTTAATAGTGGTACACCTAGTTGTGATATACACTATTTACGTCCTTTTCCAGGTCTAACGTGATCCGCATGGAGGAGAGTGTGCTGGCCAACGAGAAACGACTGCAGGAGAAGATGCACGAGTGCGCACAGATTGGTGGCGAGCTAGACAGAGCCCGCGACGAGGCCGCCAGAGCGCTGCAACGCGCCAACGAGCGCACTGACACCATACGCAAGTACGTTGTAATTTTTAATATACCAGGTTGACATAATTTCAGCAATGGACAAGGAACGTAAAGACTACATTATATTGTATTAACTATTTAGTTACGTCAGGTTTACAGTAGTTTTTCTGCTGTGCTTGGATTAAAACAAACAGTTTTTACCTGATGATGTCAATGATTGATAATTACAAACAGTAGCAGTACATTGCATAATGTAGTAGTGACACTACAGGATGATCATCCTCAGATACTACACGTTATGTTTGCTTCTCAAGACCCGTTGATTTGATACATTTAATTTGCCACCAGGTGTCTGCAAACTACTATAGCCGAGCTGGAAAGGCAGCTGGCGTCGACGCGGGCACAGGTTAAAACTGCCGACAAGGAACGTGAAGAGGTAACAATGTTTACTGTTGCAATTTCTTTTTAAAAGATGTTAATTGAGAGTCGTTTAGGACGGGAGTATTGAGCTACAGTTACTTTCGCTACAGACAGATGGTAAACGCCTATAGCAACCCATTATGTTTATATTTAAGATATAAAAATAAATGTTCGCAGATTAGTTACGTTATCAGCGTATATTCAGTCTCTCATAGAAGTTGAACAGTGAATGGTTAAATTAGTTATTCTAAAGAAAAAATATTTAAATAATAACGCACGCCTTGCTCCTAGATCCAATGCCGAATGCAGTGCCAGATCAAGCGTCTCAACGAGAACTTCGAGCAGGCGCAGCTGCGCATCCTCGGGCTGCAGACGCAGGTGCAGACCCTGAGGAGGACAGTGTCTAGCACCGGTGATGGCGAGGGCGACGTTGACCAGCAGGAATGCGCTTGCAAGAATTTCTTCGACAATCCTTGATATTTCTGCTGTCATTTTGAATTTTATTTCTTGCAGTGTTGTTATAATTATTGACGTTCGAGCTCCGTCTTCAATATTGTATAGTATCATGATTCTTAGGTTCGTTTCTATTTACGTTTCCTTTATCTAGAGGAACTTTGGATTCCATTGTCTCTATCTGGGTATATCACGTTCCATAATGTTGTTACCTCAAAGTATATTATAAATTTTAGTAGATAAAATGACCTCTTACATTGAACTTATTAACTAATTGAACTTATGAATTCATATTGTCTACTTGTCAAGATGAGAGACAAGGGAGGCTGGAAGTGCCTTTTTCACCCACCTCTAAACGACGCTCGTGATGAGGTAGAGAAATCATACATGATATTTTGACAAAAGTCGTAGGCATACTGGAATTACATACAGTAACGTAACTTGATATTTTAATAATGCGTTGACAGTTCAATGTATAAAGTTAAGCAATGAATGTTTAAAAATTGAAAGTAATGACACAAATAAAATTTCAACATAAGAAATGGTTTTATTATGAACAACAAATGTTATTGGATAGCTCTGACGAAAATCGAAAACAAATAAATTTCGGATAGTTGGAGAAGTCATAATAAAAGTGTAAGTAGGTACGTACATATTAATTTCATGGGAGTAGGCAGTAATTATCAAGGAGGGAAACAATACTGAATATCTGATTGAAATATAATAAGATAATACCCCCAACCAACCACACTAGAGTCCTGACTCCTGACTGCATCCAGATACGAGGCTTATCACACTAGCGGGTTCGGCGTGTTTGCTGCGCGTCGGCTTCGCATTCGCGCTATAAATTCGCTAGGAATTCGCTAGTGTGATAAAAGCCAAGAAAGATACATACTGTAAAAAATATTTGTCTTGGCTTTATCGAACCCACAGTATCATACTAGATGTAAATAGAATTTAGGAAGATTCCTCTGTCTTCTCTGGATTTTCCGTGGCGATGACATGTATATTTCCAAAGGTAGCGAAGCACGACCTCAGAGCTTCTTGGGCGAGATGTGTTTCTCGGTGAGGGGGGCGGGCGACCAAGTGGAAGGTGTCTATAGCATCGCACATCACCGAGATCGCTTCCGAGGGTCGCTCCTGATCCATTAGCTGGGCTCCTTTCTGGAAATGTTATAATTTTTGTCATACTAATGTTAATCACTGAAAAATACAATGCTGGTGGAAGCATAACAGATAGAATATTGTTTTGTACGTGAATCGATTTGCACACATAGCGGAAACAGAATTTCAGCAGTACATGTTTCAAATGGTTTGAATGTTTGTGAAGATTCTTGAACCATATCTGTATATATAATATCTGTACCTGTTACCAATAAGAGACTATACCTGATACTGATCGATGCACCTGTTGACGGTCTCGATGTTGATCTTGACCAGCTCCTTGTCAACGGGTGTGGAGCACGTCGGGCATCTACTAGGCAAGGCCTGGAAGTTCGGTTTGAACTTGTACGAGCAGGACATGTTGGCACATCTGAAATGTTAACGTCTATGCAATATAACAAAATCGTACACTTTCCAAGTATATATATTAACCGCATACATACATTCACGGCTTTTATCGCCGAAGGGGTAGTCAGAGGCGCAACTAGTGCACCCACTTTTCGCCGTGTGTATTCGGTCCCATAATATGATAGGGGGCGACCCTATCGCCATATCGAGCCCAAATTTCAGACTCCGGGCTGACACTGAATAGACAAATCCAATACCACTTTGCCCGGCCCGCGGATAGAACCCGAGACCTCGGCATTGTAGTCCTACCATAATACATTTGCGCCACCGAGGCAGTCATATACAGCGATTATTAGTAAGGCCCTAACTATTTTTGTAAGCACTAACTGGGAGACTCAAGTAATAAGTAATAGATTGTAATTTTTTTTTGTGTAGGTATGTCGATTTGTCGGTAATTTATGTGATCGTTTTTTTTGTAAGCGCATCATATGTAAGCCACTCATTGGAATCAAAATCTTATTGCTAAGAAACATGAAGCTTTATTTAGACTAACTGTTTTTATTTCATCAAAAACGACTCAAAGAATAACAAAAAAAATATATATTTTTTAAGGCAGATAGCACATCGCTGTTCGCTTTTAGCATTTTCTGTGTTAGGCGCGCCTTAACACATATATACAACGCCTTATATAAATCCAGCACCTTAATATTACAGTACCTTATATACTTCGGAAATAGAGACATTAATTTCACACAGGGGAAGAGCAAGAGGTTAATGATGATTGCCCGATGGCAACTGCCTTTTCATAAGACTAAAATTACCTCAAATACGGCATCGTATCACTGGTCATCTGCTTCAGGATAGGCCAATCCTCTTTGCACGGCGGACATTCGCAGCGGAACCAATAGCGGCATGCGAGCGCCCTCTGCCGTTCTCTCAGCCCTCTCATCATGAAGTGAGGGCCATAGTTCTCCGAGACAACCTCTCCAGGAGAGAGGGGACGTGTCGCGCGGAGTACTATGTTGCGACCTTCGAAGTACCTGGAAATTGAAATTAATCAAACTAGGGTTTATCATAGATTTTTATAAATTAACAAAGTACATACCAGAGAATACTATCGCAAGCACTGAATGTTCGCAAAATGGCAAATAAATACTTAATACTTTTGATATAGGGTCTCAGTACCATTCTAGTACAGGGATACACGTACTTGCTACAACAACAAATAAATTCCATTATTTCAACCACTCAACAATTGATGTGTGACCTGGTAACTGCTGGATAGCACTCGTGGTTGAACAGCGCGCCGGTGGAGTAGATTCCCACGGCCACGTACACCGGCTTTGATCCGCTGAACATGTGCCGTCCGCGGACCGTCTCGTAGATCTCGTGCGCGTTGAACTGCAGCATCTGCAGGTTCCGTGCTATCAGTTCGCAGATTGCAGTGTGTGCTAGAAAATTAGATGATGTATTAATCATATTATCTTGAAAGCCAGTCAGCTTTTAAGTATATAAAGTCATCAATTCCCAGTAAAGGGCTAAGGGTAGAACTGATTTAGATCCTTAGGTGTTTTAACACTCTGTATAAGAATATGAAAGGTTAGTGTCTTATGTTTGATTTTGTACAATATATCATATGTAAAGAAAATAATACGAAAAAGAAATTCTTCTGTGAAATCAGCATCAAAAGTGGTTAGAAAATAAAGCAGTTATTGATATTTGAATTATTGTTATGAGCAAAAGTGGGCGCTTGGCGGGGATATTGCGTTAGCTATTTCTTTCTCACGTACGGAGCGTTATGGCCGTCGATACTCGGTGACGTCACAGTTTTATATTATTATTATTTGCCAGCTACCCCTTCACCTTGGTAGGGCACGTTATCATGGATGACATCATCTATATCGGATTGTTATGCAGTAAATAAAAAATATATTTATATTAGCTAACTGAAAATCAATAAGTTCCAACCTTCAGTAACATTATCCTTCGCACAGTTCTTGAAAAATCCTCCCTTCTTCAAGCATTCTGTGAGGAACATTGCCATGACTATCCTCTTTAGACAGTCGCCTCCTCTCCTCTGCTCTGAATGTGTGCACAGCGTATATATCTGTGCAGCCTTCAACTCCAACTTTTCCTCAAAATTCATTTTATCTTCTACCTTCTCTTCAATTTCTTCTTGTTTCATATTCTTCTCTAAAGTCTTGTGACCTTTCTTCGCCCGATTGAGTCTTTCTTTACGACTTTTCATTTTTGACTTTTTAGCTACTCCCTCGATATCGTTGAGGACGGCCCCTTCAACTGTTTTGACCTCACATGATATGTATTTGGAGTGGATGGATAGACTTGTATCAAGCCCGGCTTGAGTGACCATTCTGAGAGCTATGTGGCTGAGGATTGACATTCCAGACCCTGGAACATAATTATTGTATTATAAGTCTAGCTCCATGTTATACCTATCGTTTTACTCCTCCCTTTTCAAGATTAAGAGTGAGCGCAACTTGAGTGTATTTTTTATGATTAAACAGAATATGCTAGTATAATATGCTAGTAGAATAACTGATCGCGTAAGGGAATAGGTATTTATAATTCTTACCAATAAACAGATTAAGAAATTGGCATTCATGAGCGTGGTAGGTGGAGACGGCCGTGTCACGGCACTTCAGGCTACAGAACACAACCCCTGAGCACTTGGGGCACCACACTGCTGCATTATCAAGACAATCTTCTAATCTGAAATTATATTTGCAATGTAATACCAGACCTAAGTATAATCAATTGTTCTACTTTTGGGCTCTTGTCTCCTCTGAGGTAGAAAGGAGTTGCCTTTTTGCACTGCGGAGTGTAAGTTGATAAACTTTGTATAATATATTATGCGCCAAGTTGTTGCGGTAATATTGTCACGACGTTCGTCTTATTTATTTATATTTACTAGGGGATGAATGGATTCGAATGAAGTGATCCGCTTTTCTCAGAAAACTGACATGAATAATATTCTTTCTATTACGCTTGGTTCATAAACTTCAGTGAGATTGCGCAATCCCTACTTTTCCACATACCTCAGATGTGTGGGTGTTCAAGGAAGTAATAATTTTATAGTTTACCATCAGATGACCCAAAAGTCTTCTTCGCCTTCTGCTGTAAATATTGAGAAATGTTCTGAGTGACTGGGTAAGTAGTACCTTTTGAAACAGTGCAGACAGTGGGATCCGTAGTAATCTGGCAGAAGACAGGCGGCATACGGACTGTCCACCAAGAGAACATCTCCAGTTTTTATTGGAGAGTTAGCTACTGCGAAACGGCCCTGGAATTTGTATGGTCAGAATGAACGGGATCATATTTTATATTTTGTTTATCCAACATTTTTAGGCAACTCTAAGGACCTGTAGTATACTCAAGGAAACTGATTTACGCCAACTATATCTAAACAAGTATAGCGATAGTAATGCAATAGTAACAAAATAAGTGTTAGGTACTTTGGTTTTTGTTTAACGGCTGATGTTGATAGGGCCATGATATTTAAATTACAAATGTCATCCTAATTTAACTGGCAAATCGGTACCTGCGCACTGCTACTTAGCAGAAATAGACAAAACAGTGATGCCTATCTCCGTCTTAGTAATGAACCAAAGAGAATTATAATACTACTGAAAATTGTTTTGCTATTCAAAATATATATTCTACCAGCTCGTATCAGTAGTTCTTACAATGTGTATGCTGTTTACCTTGTTTTCCTCTTCGACGATTTTCAGCAGCTTGGACAGCGATGGCATATTCTGTTTTGCCCCTCCAGTTAAGGATATACCTAAAGATTTTTAATTTGCTATTAAGAAATATTCAACGACATAAAGATAATTATCCTTAATTATTATTGTCCGCAACGTATACCTATATCCACGATTGTGCAAAATTTCAAGTATCGTCATAATTATTTACAGCAAAATCAACGTGCAATCCTCTTAGTACAAATATATCCCTCAAAATCTCTTACCATTCTTATCAGGCGGCCGCTTGGACAGTGCAGTGTAGTCCAGGGCTTCTATATCGGCTGCCAGCTCGGCTTTAGCTGCCTCGTTGGTGCCAAGCAGTCTGCCAGCTAACTCGTACGACACTTTAGCTCTGGTCGGCTCTCCAGCACCTGTAAACAAATGCATTTGAATTATGTACCCATGGTAAATCGACTTTATAATATTTAACATAATATTGTAGAAAGAATTTGGCTTAGTTTTTCGACCTGCTTATGGGGCATTAAACCTTACCAGAGGTCTAGTTCGGGGCAAATCGAGTTAGTAGAACCCAAAGTATTTTCCAAGCCGCTAGTTCGTTCGTACGACCTGCATACGCTGTAAACAACTAATACTATTCCCACTCCTAAAATATGATGCATCCTTACATTGTTAACATACATTGTCTGAGCTTCTCATTAATTCACGATTGATGGAAGAGCCTTAGTCTCCGATGAGTTGTAAATTCACTTATAAATTCAATGGATCGGGATTGCTTGGACGTAGGTATCACTTTGTATTATGTCCATTGTGAACTCATACATGCCTCCATATAACACCGATGCTTTGTGAATTGTGATTTAGCTCATTGTATCCGCGACGTCTTGATATTGTCTTATAATCAGTTCATGAGTTCCCCAAGGGATAGGCAGCAATTATTGTACATACAGACCAGGGAGACGAAAATATTTCTTTAGGGGTCCCCCGACGCGACGCTTGGGTCAAAAATATTACTAGGTACTTAAACGGCAAAGACACTTTTATTATTTTACTTTTTAGAGATTTTTGTGTCGGGGGTTATTTTATAATTTACCCATTGTGGAAGCTAACTATTGTGACGCCTTATGCAATGAGATATGAGGATGTTAACGTGGTGAAATGATTTGGCCTTTATAGCGACTAAAGAAAAGTTCCTGCTAACCGACACAAAAATATAATTAATAAAATATATCTTTATACTCATACGAACAAACAAAAACCACAGTATGCATTCCAGGCTCTTCATTATTCGGCACACTGTTTTTTTTTATAAAATACGTATGAAGCCGTATAAAAAATTGCATAAATATTAAAGCGTATTTCTCTTTTACAATGCGCAAACTGAATTAACAATTTTACGTGCATTTTAACTCCAAAATTTTAAGCGGCGCACAATTACCTATAGCTTCGGATCCAAAGTGAGGTGAATAAAAGTATTTCTTATGTTTACGCGAATGTTAGACATTGAAATAAAACTATTTTGCGGATTTTATCGCGTAACGTCGAGAGAAAACATAAATTAAAATACCGCTATAACAACATCCTAGCGGGGAGTGAAACTGACTGGCGAGGCAGAGGTCCCCTGGTTTGATCTAGATTTTTTAATTTAGAAGTACAGATAATATTATGACTATGATTAGTAAGTAAATACACATCTTAATATAAACTAAAATATGTAACAATTCCAGATTTTTAAGTAAGTGGAACATTTGTTGGTAATTATCGCTAGTTTAACCAGTAAAGAAAAAAAGCAAAGAGATACAACAGTTTAGTTAGTAAAACAAGAATGTATAGTTAGGTATATCCACGATTTCTGTTTAAGGGTTTCAAAAGTGAACTAGTACTTAACGAAAACCGTATAGATACTATTGAAGGATGATATAATTATTAAGCTTTTCATATAACATGATATTTTAAACTCATTGTGTTGGCTGGCGTACTCATTTAAGTTTCAAATATGACCAAATAGGTATACGCACAATGCATATATGAAAAGTCTACTAGTTCTACACTTTAAGAGAAAATTAAATTAAACTTACCTTTGTAACAATGTCCCATGCGCCAATAATACTGAGCTCTCATCTTAGCTGGTAGCCGTTCTTTGAGGGCCATCTTGAGGTCTTCCAGGGCAGCTTGGGGCCGTCCAGTCTGCAGCAGCACCTCCGACCGAACCCATAACGCAAGAGCCAGGGACACACCTCCGTCTATCATCTCGTCTTCACCTGTAAGATGAGCAGAAGATGGCGTCAACGTTGGTAATTCAAATATTACAACAGTAGAATCTCGGCATTGTACATACAACAAACAAATCTTTAGAATGGCAGGTATAGCACTATATATGTAACGATTGCTGTACCATGTGCGTAACGCCTAACACCCGCTAAAACTCCATTCCTGTCGAATTTCATGAATTGTTAGACACCAATCATTCATCCATTTGCCGACGATATTGTTATCATTGCAGAAGCGCTGGAGGACCTATGTTCAAAGACCTCAACCGAGTTTCTCAACTGATCGACCTTATAATGAACATGGACAAGACCAAAATCTGGTCCAATGTTCGTGTTGCGCATATGCCCATTACTGTTGGGAACTCAACTCTCGAAGTTGTCGACGAATATGTCTATCTAGGGCAAGTCGTCCAGTTCGGCAGGTCCGACTTTGAGAGAGAGGTCAATCGACGAATCCAGCTCGGTTGGGCAGCCTTTGGAAAACTAGGCAAGATCTTCTCGTCCAAAATACCGCAGTGGCTAAAGACAAAAGTCTTTAATCAATGTGTGTTACCAGTGATGACATACAGCTCCGAGACATTGCTTCTGACTATGGGCCGCTTAAGACGGCTCACTGTGACTCAGCGAGCTATGGAGAGAGCAATGCTCGGTGTTTCTCTACGCGATCAAATCAGAAATGAGGAGATCCGTAGAAGAACGGAAGTCGACATAGCCCAGCGGATCAGCAAGCTAAAGTGGCAGTGGGCAGGGCACATAGCTCGTATAACTGACAACAGATGGGGTAGAAAAGTTCTCGAGTGGAGACCACGTAATGCCAAGCGCAGCGTGGGACTTCCTCCTACAAGGGGGACAGGCGACCTTGTAAGGGTCGCAGGAACCCGCTGGATGCAGGCCGCTTCTGATAGGTTGGTCTGGAAATCTTTGGGGAGACCTATGTTCAGAAGTAGACTTCTAAAGGCTGAAGAAGTAGAAGAAGAAATCTACAAAAATAAGAAAATAGTGGTAGCAGAACGTCATATAATACAGCATAATAATATATGTAATAGCTCGAATACTGGATTTTCATCAAATATTTCCAATGAAAATGAGGAAGCATTATTTATTTAAGTTACATTAAGATTGTTCGACAGTGTTGAACACTGGGCGGTGTTCAATTCTCTCCATCGCTGCGGCATTGACAAGCGTTATGTAGATATCCTCCGGGAGCTGTATACGAACGCCACAATGCAGGTGCGCATGCACAGGTTATCCAATCTCATCCCGATTGGGAGAGGCGTGCGGCAAGGTGACACTCTTTCACCAAAGCTATTCACTTGCCTTTTGGAGGACGTAATAAAGTCCCTTAACTGGAGTGAAAGAGGAGTCAGTGTAAACGGCCGCCACATGTCGCACCTGCGATTCGCCGATGACCTCGTACTTATAGCCGAGACCGCTGCAGATCTCCAACTCATGCTGAATGAGCTCCACGAAGCGTCTGAAAGCGTTGGTTTGGGGATGAACATGACCAAGACCAAGATTATGGCCAACCAATCACAAACACCAAAGGTCGTCGTTAATAACTGCCCCATAGAGACAGTTAATGACTATATTTATCTTGGTCATCGATTATCTTTCGACCGGGGTTCTCAGCTGAATGAGATCGCTAGGCGAATCCAGCTTGGGTGGGCTGCCTTCGGAAGATTAGATGACGTCCTTAAGTCAAAAATCCCACAATGCCTGAAGACCAAGGTTTACAACCAGTGTGTGCTGCCTATACTCACCTACGGAGCCGAAACATGGCCCCTCACTATGACACATATGTATAAGATCCGCGTAGCTCAGCGAGCAATGGAACGGGCCATGCTAGGTATTCACTTGGTAGATCGTGTGCCAAACGTAGAAATTCGACGACGCACAAAAGTTGAAGACGTAGGCACACGTATCGCCAAGCTGAAGTGGAGATGGGCGGGTCACTTGGCTAGACGGGACGACGACTGGTGGACCAAGGCACTCACCGAGTGGTACCCGAGGAACGGTCACAGAGAGAGAGGCAGACCACCAGCCCGATGGTCAGATGACGTCGTAAAGTGTGCCGGCAAGCAGTGGATGAGGCGCGCACAGAACCGGAAAGAGTGGCGTGATGGAGAGGAGGCCTATACCCAGCAGTGGGTGGAGATGGGCTGATTTGATTGATTGAAGATTGTTTTAATTTTTTTTCATTTGCTTTTTGAGCGCTAGTGCTCGGTAAAAGCATTGGAGATATATTGTACTTATTTAGTTACAAAAAATGTTATCAAGTGAATATATTTTAAAGTTTGTCAGACAAACCTCCTGCCTACTTAGTGTCGCATTAGTATCTACTCCGCGTGTATTTACTCCGCGAAATGGAATCTTGTCAGTGCCTTGTGTCTAACTCCATAAAGTTCCCATTAAGTTAAATTATTTGACAACGTAGCAGAAATTAAATTTCCAAATTCCGTCAAAAACTAACTACAGTGCGTTTCAATTTTAAGTTCCGATGGCGTGATGTTGGCAGCAAGGTATATGCAGTGTTGTTAAATAACACAAAATGTGTTACCTTGAAATAAAGGATTTTTTTTTGTAATGTGAACATGTTTTTTCAAGTAACAAAACACTAATATTTTCAAGTCAAATTTAAAATATATAGGTAAGCGTAAACTATGTACCCACTTTTCAAATAATTTATTAAAAAATCATTGAATTTTGCCGTAAGTACGTAATAATTAAGCAGCTTTGTAGTTTCCAATAAATACTTCTTTTTTTAAGATGTATGATGCAGGACAACAAATAGTTAAGTCACGAAATTACATTATGGGAGTAATCTGCAACTTACGGAAGTAAATCAAACACTATAAACATAATTGATGGGTGTGTAGATATTTAGCAGCCAAATCAACTTTAGTATGTTTATCTACTATACCATTATTAACTACATTTATAGATTTAGGATAATACATTAATAAAACAAGACGAATATTTCTTTATCATAATGTAATGACATTAGTTTTTTAATGAGTCATGGAGGTAAGTAATTATTAAAAAGCAATTATGACAAGTCAGCACAAAAAACACAAAAAATATTAATGAGCATATAATGCATTGTATAATTACACTGGCTATTTATTTATTGTTATTTTAATCGATGTTATACAATTAATGATTATTATTTTTGATATGGTATTTTATTCAAGGAAATACATTGATCCTCTGGTAGCCCTATTTTTTAAAACTGAAATGGCGGGAATTTTCTTCATAATGTCCACCATCTTGTCAAACAGGGGTTCCAATTCACGCCATCGGTAAAAAGATTTGAAACGCACTATAATAATATTAATAATCTCTTCCTAGCCGATTTCGGCCACGGCGGCCAATCTCAACGGAGATCAGCCAGGTACGCAGGAGATATTATAGTGCACAAGTGTGTGCGCAATACACAAGTGCACTCACTGTTCCTTCACTCTCATAGTCCGGTGAGACGGCAATCCGACATGACCAGAGAGAGATCAGGCACAGGACCAACGGCTTTACGTGCTTTCCGAGGCACGGGGGTATCACACCGCCAACTTCCTGCTCTCCGAGCTCCAACTCCGAGCTGCGACTGACTAATTTTTAAGATGGAAAAACCCAGTCACAATGTTTTTGGCCCGACCCAGGATTCAAACCCAGGACCTCAGCGCGCAAATCGTATTCTTAACGCGTACGCAATACAACTACGCCACCGAGGCAATCAAACTACTATAGGCACTATAATATTCGATAGCCAAATGTCAACGTTCAAAACGGCAATAATCTATTCATATTATGATAAACGTGCTGACACCTCCGGCACCGGTGTTCTCTATGTCTCGTCGTTCAAACCCCTGCACGCTGTATGTGCACAGCTTCTCTGAGGATATCAAGTGAGCCATAAGCAGCGCACGCCTGATGCGATTTGCTAGCGTCGTATTGTATTTCAGTACAAT
This sequence comes from Sphinx pinastri, assembly GCA_947568825.1. Lineage (NCBI taxonomy): Eukaryota > Metazoa > Arthropoda > Insecta > Lepidoptera > Sphingidae > Sphinx > Sphinx pinastri. The sequence continues at coordinate 725,758 of OX387614.1, read as the reverse complement.
TCTCAAACAGAATCCGCTTTACGATGCGTTTGTATTTTATTCAAGCGCTACAGCAAGCGCCTTTTATGGAAAAACGGATATATTTGACGTATTATATAGATGAACTTACTACAGCGAGACGAATAGCTCACTTTATACAGTAAAATGTACCTGAATTTAATGTTTGCTTGAATTTGATAGGAAATAATAAAAATAATATGTCGAAGGCAAACACTCTGGGGCTAATAATACGTAACAAATGCTTTGATATAGTCATTTTTTTTTAAATTTATTCCACTTTGTACACATGGCATAAAGGCGGACTTAATGCCATAGGCATTCTCTTCCAGTCAAATTTTGCGTAGAGTAGAAACAAACAAAACTGTGCCGGAGTGGCAACGTCGCATTTGCCTATCATCCTGCGGTTGAAGCGGCAGCATGTAAGAACGTCAGAAGGTGGACACAGTGCAGTGGAGTGCCACGAAGTACTTTGTTATTCAAAGTTATGTGCGGCGTTGCTTACCATTAGGCGAATGGCATGCTCGTCTCGTCATTTAAATGCAATAAAAAAAAGTTCGTGTTCGGCAACATAGATATCGCTAGGAGTATGTAAGACACATAATATATAATATTAAGATCAATGTCTGTGTGTAGAGATATAATAATTGTAAACCCATGTACTCGCAAATGCTCCATCGAAAATAATATTTTATATGTTTCTCATGAAGTCGTCTTTGCGTTGTAAGTGCTAGCACCAAACTACAAAGCGTTAACATCCACTTGTTCGATTGCCACCCTATGCAATATAAATGATTATCTTCGAGAGGACAGACGTGGCCTGCTTCGCAAGTCGATAGAATTGTACCATCACTTTTTTTTACGTATGCCTGACCCCGGAACGAGACTTATCAGAACGAGGCCCTACGCCCGTCTACCACGCACACAGTACACATCCTTTACCATCTCACCTCGCTTTCAAACATTATTAAAAATTCTCACGTCAAAAATATTTTTAATAAACTCGATTTTTCCTTTCGAAGTTATATGACGCCGTTTAAAGTTAATAATCTTTTGCATCACTGCAGCAACCGTTCTGGCGCGAAGCACAGCGATTTCTCGCAATATCACTCCCATTGGTATAGTTCCGATTTCATAAAGATGGGTAGCGTCGAATTTTCTAAAATATTTTTTTTTATTATTAAAGTTCCGATTTTATAGAGTTGGGTAGAGATAATCTTAAAAGTGTTTTTTATTATTACAGATTCGATTTCATTAAGATGGGTAGAGTTGACTGTATGTATTGCGGTACGACTACTGTGCTGAGGTCTTGGGTTCGCATAAAGTGATATTGGGTTTTTAAACTCATTATCAGCCTGGATTCTGGAATTTATGCCCGATATGGCGATAGGCTCGCCCCTTATTACGTCATGATGAAAAGTGACAAGTGAAAAGTGGGTGCAAATTAAGCGCGAGTTAGAGAGCACCTATTTATTTATTTATCAAAATGATAAGTACATAATTCTCTTTAACGGTGATGTCCACACTAGGCTGTGCCTGTATCGTAGACATCAACCCGTCAACGCCCCCTTATATATAATTAATAGCTAGCGCCCGCTTAATAGCTATAAGCTAATTTCCTCATATAAATGGACACCGGTGTCCACTGCGGGCGTTGAAGGATTAATACATTTGTGTAATTGGTTATTAAGTTTAAAGTCCAGGCGCTCAGTGCGCGACCTTATGTTCTTATATAATATCATTACCTACTTGGTAAGATATGTTTCGGTTGTCCCCGTCTAAGTGCACGTAAAAAGTTTTGGTTTCATATCGGTACTACGAAGACAAACTATGGCATGAACATATTTATTAAAAGAGCTTGTCGATTGTACAATAATATCCCATCTGTGGATACTGACTGCATCGATATCTTTCACCTTTCTCTATCCCAGTACAAAACAAATATTATGAGTTAATTTAATTGTATATGAGCAACTTTAAGAATTTTAGTTATTGGTTTCTGGGTGCGTACTTATAGCGCGCCGCGCCACCTTTGTGTTTTTTTGTTTACATGATATTGTAATCTGTGGAAACTGTTGTGGATAATGTGTTGTTTAATTGTTTTTAATTTATAAGTGTTATGCTTTTTTCTGTGGTTTTCCAAAGAAAATAAAATAAAATATATCCCAAATAAAAATAATTATAATTCTAAAGTATAGGCGTGTGTGTGTTTGTGTGCGTTTGTGTGCTGTGGAACTACATAAAACATATTGAGATATAATTTTTGAAACTACTCTCATAATAAATGTTTACCTGCTAGTGGCGCTCTGAGTACTGCCTGGCTTGCCAAAGCCAGTGCTTTAGTGAGTTCCTCCTCTTTCAAGGCGGTTTGGGCCGCGAGTCTCCTCTCCGAAGACATCCTTGCGTCCTTCCCTCTGTGGAGAGGCTGGATCCTGGACAAAACCTCTGTGAGGGCTTCCATGATCTGAAGGTAAAATATACCGAGATTTTTTTTCTTTTTTTTTTATGGCATTGAATAACGAGACGAGCATGCTATTCGTCTGATGGTAAGCGATATGACCACCCATAAATAGTAGCAATACCATCCAGCACCTTGAGTTAGAAAGTACTGTGTGGCATTCCACTGCGCTCGTCATCTTGAGACATAAGATGTTAAGTCTCATTATGTCCTGTAGTTACACTGGCTACAATGTCTTTCAAACCGAAACAGAACAGTGCATGCACACTGCTGCTTGGCGGTAGAAATAGACATTGCGGTGGTACCCACCCAGACGAACTCTTACATATGAGAGACCTACCACCAGTTCTTATGATGTTTCTTATGGTTTTTTGTACTAGAGTTGCAATGTGTAGTATAGTTTTAAGCAAAAATTTAAAACAGAATAATAAACTTACAGTATAAAATCAGTGTACATACATAAAAAAAAAATACAAACACACGAATTGATAACCTCCTCCTTTTGGAAGTCGGTTAAAAATACATATTAGATTCAAATGACGTTTTTCAGGCGGTAACAAAAACAATGTGCATTGATTTTTAAATTTTACGACAATATAATAGTTAGTATTTACTTTGTGTTTTTCAGTTAAGGATACGTTACCAAAATTCCGTTTGATGCCTAAATTGTCGTAGACAATGGAGATAGAAATTGAAAGAAGTCTTACCAGGAGTAAATATAACAACAAACTACATAAAACGCACCAAAATCTTAGACTTACAGTTCCCTTTAAGTAGCGAAGTTTAAAATTCAGCACTCGTACCAACAATACAGAAACACTATAAAGTTTACCACAAAAATGCCGTACGTTTTAATGCTCATTCATTACGACAGTTCCTTTGTATTTGTCTACAGAATCACGGGCAGGTTGCCCTCCACCTGCGATGCTATATCGATCTAGATTATCCTATATGCAACCATTTGTAACTGACTTTCTTCTTTATTGCTGATGTTAGTAGATTTATTTTCATTTATCAAGGAGACGGAGTTGTGCTGTTTTGTGTTGGTGTGATCAGTATCAGAGTTCATTAATGGGAGGGGTGCGAGTCGTGACGAGGGCAGAGGGTAGTTGCTCTTATTTGGCGTGTTGACACGTCGCTGTAATGTGTGGTCAGGTGACTGTCTGACGTCTAGTTATCTCCAGCCCTCGTTTACTGTTACTTTACAAGCTTTACATTGCATTTAACATTTGGATGGGAATTTTTTGTGTGTTTTGGTAAATATAAAGTAAGCATTATAGTGTATTTTTTTATAGAATGAATCACGAGATGTATAAGTTGAACACCTGATGGTTGACGTCAAGGCTGGCGATACAATGAGCAAATTAGAAAACTGTTTAGCATTAGATAAACCGCTGCATCTTCTCAAATGAACGCCAATTATTAATTAATTGACACAATTTCCAAGAAACTTACATCTTTATTCTCCATAACAGCAAAAACCTTCTTCCCATCTTCGATCTTCTCGAAGCCGTCCAGCCACGCAGCATCAGTCAGAGACACCAGCTCCTCGCCCAGGTTCTTGAAGAAACCTTTGGAGTTGGAGCAGAGAGTCACATCGCTGCAAACCACGGCGTATGATGGGTCTATTTCTTCATATATACGAGGCATTTTGGACCCTGTAACAATGTTTTTTGAGGAGTTATAAGCTGTGCCACTTAAATATTGATTCAAGTATGGTATACATATGCCACTGATATATACAATGATATAGGATGAAGATGTTACGTATTTCAAACACTGGTAAGAAGAAACTACTGTAGTGTGGTGTGTGTGTCTAGTATATAAGTAGATGTAAGATGTATTGTAAGTTAGTTGTAAACAGTCTAATAAAGAACCTTAAACCAACAACACGTGTACAATCAATCCTTCCATTACATGGCGACCCTGCCAGTCGCGTCAGCGCAGCCCTGCGCTAGCGCGCGGCGCGCATTGATATAATGAAAATTAAAGAAGAAAATATATTTTTTTATGTTATAATGAAGATTTAATAATTGAAAAATTGTAATGAAAATAGGAAGAATATATTTTTACGAAGATGGAAATAGAAAAATGAAGAAAGAAGGCGAAAATTATAAAATATGAAAAAATTATAATCGTCGAAAGAAGAACGAAAAGTGAAAATTTAAGAAAATACACTATAGAAGAAATATTGAAAAAATATGTAAGAAACATAAAATAAGAAGAAAAATAAATAGGAAGTATAAGAAAATAATTAAGAAGAAATATTAAGAAGAAAGCTAAATATGGTATATCCAAGATGTTCGAGCGGTGTCCAGGGTAATCCCGGCCCAGGAGTCCAGGGTATAGCCCGGCCCACCCAGTAAGCAGCACTACGTAGCAGCTCAGCCGCATCGTCGAGTTACGAGCGAGTCCTCGAGTTGTCTACGTGAAGATGGATTTAGTATCCTTGTAAATTTTATATACATTTTTATACTTTACTATTATTTTTACATTCATCTTATAGGCTCTGATATCTAATTTACTTCGGAAAATATTAAAAGGCTATGATATTCTAGGTTATTTTTACTGCTTCAATAATATATTTTTTTAGTTCAAACATATTAAGATTTAATTTAAAAATGGCAGAAAATTTTGATTTTGAAACGGCCATCGAATTTTTACCTGTAATGACTGGCAATGATAATATAACAGTACAATTAATAAAAAATATTGATTTTTATAGTAGTCTGCTAAATGAAAAATCCAATAAATTTTTGATAAATTTTGTTCTAAAAACTAGATTGTCTCAAATTGGAAAATTTTATTTGAAACCGACCTATAATGATATTGGAAGTTTATTGTCAGATATGGTTCATTATTTGTTACCTAAAAAAGTACAATTGGAGTTAAAGAACAGTTTAGATTATTACAAACAGGCTAACAATGAATCACATACAGATCATCCGCGCACCATATTAGAAAATCTGATTCAGGTGTCGAGTAGCGAGTGCATTCCGCAAGATCAGCAATCTTCGCATAGCGACTTGTCGGAGTGCATCGTTTTAAATCATTACAATAACAGCGTAATGAAATTTGATTCCGACGCTAGCCCCGTATGTGACAAATATGAAGTCGATAATGATAATAATGTAAAAGTTTGTAATGAAAATAATTCCAACACAGTTACAGCTATGGAGCCATTAGAATCTGCAAAACAATCAGTCGAGCCTAAAGTTAAAATAGAAAAAAAAAAATGATAGCATTTTAGATTCTCAGGAGTCTCGATCAAATTTTTTTGATGAATTAGAAAAAGAAAATAGTAAACAGAAACGTATAGTTAAAAGGTCTAAAGATATAGAATTAATTTAAAATAATAATTTAGACATTAGAATTAAAGGTAAGAGAATTATTAGGTCTAATGAAGGATTTTGTTTTTATGCGAATTCAGAAAAGAAAATATATTTAGACTTGAAGTTTTTAGAGATAGGTAAGATTTTTATAAAAGATTTAGAAATATTGTGTAGGATTAGAAATATTAAGGAATTAAAAATAAATAAGAATAGTAGAAAAGATATTAAGAAGTTTATAAGATTAATAAGAAAATATAATGTAGGATATCCAAGAATAAGAATGAATAATGAATTTATAGAATATGTTGTAAAAATAAAGGAAGTTAAAAATAAATATAGAGAAAGAAATGAGAATAAGAATGAATATAGTAATATTATGTCGACAAATGAACAAATAGAGGAGAAACAGAATAAGATGTTACAGAGTATAGATAAAGCGTCGAATAATAATATGAACTCTAGAAATAATACTTTGAAAGAAAATATTGTAATGAAGTATAAGGTAGAAAACGAAGGGAGATTTAAAACATACATTATAGAAGAAAAGGAGATAAATAGTTTTGTAAAAATATGTGAATACTATGACAAGCGATCTGTAGGTATAACGTAGAATTATAATAGAGTAAATTAATAAGACATGGTAGTATAAAAAAAAGGTTATTGCATGAAATTATGGTTAAACGTAGGTACTTTAAATTTTTTTATGTGTTTAATTTTATACGTTGAAAAAAATAAGAATGTATGTAACATTTTATTTTTTTCCCCAAAGGGGGAAGGTGTAGTGTGGTGTGTGTGTCTAGTATATAAGTAGATGTAAGATGTATTGTAAGTTAGTTGTAAACAGTCTAATAAAGAACCTTAAACCAACAACACGTGTACAATCAATCCTTCCATTACACTACTCACGAGTTTGTTACGTAATTTCTCTTATTTTCAATTTTCCTTTTTTTTACATTTTTATATAAGTACACCTACTAAAAAAAACATAAATACATATAAAAATATAAAAAATTGAATCAACCTCCGATGGCGAGGCTCAAGACCCAAGCCACCGGTGGCAAGGGATTCAAAGTGAGGAATCTCCTCACAATGCGTGCCGTGCCCAGAAATACTGCTTTCTGCATCTGGCTCATGACCCAAGGACCAATTGAGAGCCTCTGGAGGTGTTGGTCGAGACTCTTTAGTATCAACCCATGAGCAGAAACTACAATCGGAACAATTAGCTGTGGACTCCACTTCCCACATGTCAGTAACCTCGTGAGCCAAATCTAAATATTTAGACATTTTGTCCTTTTCGGACTTAACAAGGTTATCGCCATGCGAAATGGTGACGTCAACAAGAATCGCCCGGCGCGCCAATCGATCTACTATTACAATATCAGGCTTATTGGCAACAATAGTCCTGTCCGTGATAATAGATCGATCCCAGGACAGCTTTGCATAATCATTTTCGAGAAATGGTTTAGGCACATACTGGTAATACGGCACTTCAGGAGTCACAAGACCATACCGAAGAGCAACTTGCTGGTGTATGATCTTGGCTACTAGGTTGTGTCTATGCAAGTACTCGCCGTTAGCAAGATACGAGCAACCGGAAATCACATGCCTGATTGACTCACCAGGACGGTGGCATGCCCGATAGATATCGACCGTACCGTCCTTCAGGATGAATTTCCTATAATTATTCGTCTTCATAACTTCGTCCATAATTGAAAAGACAAAACCCTCAGTTTCCTCAAATAGGTTACCAAAACGTAGCCAAGATACGGATGTAAGCTGATCCACATCAGGCCCGTGAAGGGCCCGATAGAATCGACTTCTTTGCTCTTCCATATCTCCTCACGTTCCCTAATGCCCATCGCCATAGTTTTTTGCCATTTCTCATTCTCCAAGGAAAGTGGGGTAAATCCCTTATCCACCATGACTACAACCTTATGCATGCCCACTTCGCTGTGGAGGAAATAATCCCTGAGATTGCAAACCTCGCGGTTATACAAGTCCTTAGCATATGTTACGTATATTATTAGTAGGTACTAATTTTGTCGTATACTCGCTTAAAAATCAGCCGCCAGGCAAGCGTCTTACTCATTACCTTTAATAGTAAAAAAAATCCACATCTGCGCAGTGCCTAACGAACATAACTAATAGATGCAACAGTAGATTCCAATTACTAATTCTAGAGACCGAAGAGTTGCCGGAAGGTTTCCGTTCCAGCAAAATTAATCCTGGAACAGTTGCATCGAAGCCAATTAGCAAAAACATCTCTTGTTCGTTCAATGATTGGGTTGTTAGTGAGTTAGCAGACGCTTTGTTAACGTGATACAATTTTAATTAGAGCCGCCCGTACTAAGAAAAGTCGAGATTATAGGTCAGCTGCGCAGAGATAGAAGACACATAATTGAAGTTTCAGATACTAAAGACTAAGATTCCTACTAATATTGTGTCTTACTAATATTCGCAAAAGTTTGTAAAGATATTTGTTAGAAGTACTTGTAATTGTTGATTGCAGTTTGATGAGGTATTTAGACAGAACCATTCTTGCAATAATATTTTTTTTACTGAAAGTACATTAAGGTACTTTCATTTTAGAACATGATTACAAGAGGGCGGAGATGCGTGCTTGACCATTTAATGTTTAGTATCTCGTTCTCACGAGGTGAGTCCTGAGTACAGTACAACTCATCTTTTATAATATTTCACGGTTCACCATTCATAATTTCTTTAAATTGTATTTTTCTCACGTAATCTTATTTCTTACTATCTTATTTTTTTTCTTACTAATGTTATAAATGCGAAAGTTTGTGAAAACGTTTGGATATGTGAATGTTTTGATGTTTATTAGGAGTTAACACAGAAACAGATTACCAATTTTAATGAAATTTGGCACACGGATTGACCATTTTCTGGATTAACACATAGGCTACTTACTCATAATGCCGGTAATTTATTCCCGTCGGAAGTACTTGAATTTTTAATCGGATTTTTTTAAATTATAAATTGCAACGCCTAGTATAATATAAGAGTGGACTAATATGTAATGTTTCGATATATTTTAAGTTTAGATATATTTTATGCGACTAAAACAAAAGAAAGAAATTTATAATTTAAAAATGAGATTAAAAAGCTGAAAATGAAAATGTTAATTCATTTTACTTTTGAAATAGCGACAGTTTGTTTGAACAAGAAAACTGAGATCTCAATGCCGTGGAAAAGCAGTTAAGTTATCAAGACAGGCTACTTTTTCAGACTGAGTGCTCTTTCATGAGTTGAGATTTTAAATAAATATATTGATATGTAGCTTTAGCCGGTAGATCATGCGACTTCGTGTAAAAACCTTGCCGATTTAACCCTCCTGAGTAAATTTTAGAGCAACTTCTTGAAAGCCTTCGATTAATTGATGAGTCATCAATAAAAAAAACTGCCGTATTTTATAAATGAATAAAAAAAAAGACTGTCAAATCAGATCACTGTAATATACAAGTAACACACCTTTTAAATTCCTGTGGGACTTTACATATTCGAGGAAAATGTAGTTACTTGAAAATTATTAAGTAAGAGTAAAAAGAATACGCTTTGTACGTCATTACATATTGAATCTACGTACTTTCAATATATCACATTATATTATTATCTATTATGATATTCAATTTATGTATATACTCACTTTAGTTTATTGTTTAAGGGCGGCATGTACGAGAAACACTTGATAGTACATTACCTCTATTCGTCCAACAATAACAATAAAGAGAAGGAAAAAAGGAAAAGGGAAAAGAGGAAAAGGAACAAAGGGGTTGTTTTTTTTTGTAATTATGCGGAAATCTTACGCGCATTCTCCAATAATTTTCTGGATATATAGGGTCTTTCCACTCGGATCGAAGCAACCATGCCTCTCTACCACGAGGTCTCATCTCCCAAACTCACTCAATTCTCGGTCAATCTTGCGGCATAGTGGTAGAGGCGCAGACTGAGAAGGCTTGGTGACCATTCAATTACCGGAAGCTGACAGATCGCTCCAGTGATTTCTTCCCGGGAGCCGTACTGGGACGTTCCGGGAGCAGGAAGCGGCAGACTTACGTTCGCTCACGACTTTTTTTATTTACTTTTATTTCTTTTCCGTTACTTTGAACGTTCATTTTTTCGTATTTAATATGAATGCCAATATTTACGTAAATATATTTTCTTTGAAATAGATTTTTTATAGTTTGAGAAAAAAACCCTGTGTTGATGTTCATCGTCCGTAAATAACCACAAAGTCAAAAAATCATGAATGTGTTTCGAGTTTCGACAAGAGAGGATATTAATAGGGCTGGGGGAAACAAAGGTGTTTTTGGAGTTTTGAAATCGATCTGACCTTACGGCAGCCAAAAGAAAGCTCTCATTTGTCTCGGTCGTACTCGGTCTTTCTTCTATAAAAAACGCACTGTAAAGTATGAAACAAAATAACAACGAATATGGTCCTAATATAGAATGTGTGTCGAACGGGAACTGTTCCAAATGTCAAGCCCCGTATTCAATGCAACATTTCATTCGCCACACTTGTTGATCAACATTTATGGCAACATTGCGGCATTGTGTCATTTGTTGCCAATAAGTACAAGGCTTATTTGTTTCATGTTCTTTTGGTTACGGTATTTAATTTGTACATCTGAAAGATGAGGAGTGGGTCGCTTCCCTTTAGTTAAGCGTTACAACTATGCGCCCATCAAAAGTAACAGCACCACCCGGATGCTTGGACGATAGCACAGCATGCCGTTGTGCTCGTCAAGCTAAGAGATTATAATTTATAATAATTACATTTCCCTTTTCACTGGCTAAAATATCATAATGATGACATTATATTGAACTAAACTGTATGATTGGTATATTTCTTGATTCAAAACCCTTCAAAAGGTTTGTGGCGCGGTACCGACCTTGGTCTAGAATAGGAGGTATAGGAAAGTAGGTACCTATGCTGTCAGTTTCAATGTACCATTTGCCGAAATACATTAAAAAACCTACCATCATGACCCGCTTGCTGGTTATCGATAAAAGCAACGGCACAGTTCTGCGAAATAACTGAAGCCTCATATTTCCGACGTGAAAATATTTCAGCTGGAATTTCGTTTTGAATTTAAGATAAAAGAATGTTATTGAATTTGTAGATATTTGCATTGTCTGCTTATACACTTACTTGCATCAAAAGAAGGTAAGCAGGGACGGGATTAGTGCATCCATGGTTTGTATTATTTTTGAGAAAATTTTAAGGGGTACTTTAAGTATCTAAATAACTTAAATTACTGTCAAACGTAAACCCATTTTCTAATAATGTTTTTTCAAACAGTTCGCAATTTTGTGTTCTGATGAGAACAAACCTGGTTCACGAAATTTATCATATAAGTTGTGTTATTTTTTCTACAACTAAACCTAGATTTAGCACTTTATTAGTACCTAAGTGGAAAATTAATCAGGCCTCTGATTAATCACTCTTTTAAGACATCCGTTTATGGAAATTATTTTGAAAGATACAGAGAATAATGAAGAATAATGAGGAAATAATGATAAGTTTAAAAATTACATTTAAAATGTCATATATTTAATATATGCACTGTTTGTATACCATAATAAATAAATAACTTGAACTGGATGTAGAGCTTTTAGTAAAATAATACTTTTTACTACCGCTTACAAATAATTTGAAACAACCTGGCTTTAAGTATTTCATAATTTACAACGCTTTTTTTATTAATCATTATAATATAAACTAGTTACAAGATAAAACATAATAATTTATTACTCCTGTTTGTATTCGTTGGAGAATGCCTTCTAATTTTACAGCATTACGTTCTGAAATATGCAATTTCCTGGTTGCGCCGGTCCCTGAACGTCAAAAGCGGTATCAAATTGCCGGTCACGTTTACATATAAACCTTATTATGTAATGGAAATAAATACTAAAATCGTTCGCACGGAGCACCAATTAAACAAACGTTCGCATTATTATGAATTATAGTGAAAACAGAGAGAGGAAAAATATTTTTTTACCTGCTTTCGTGGGCGAGATTGCAGCGCTCTGTCGACGGAGTTATAAATACACGTTCTATCCGAAACTGTTCTATTTTCGATTTAAACTCCTCTGTGGCGCCATCTTGCAATTGGCGAGCCATTATTACATACAATTTCACAGCATTTGAAAGTGCGAGCAAGATAGAAGTATGTGTAACGATGCTGGTTAGATAAGGACAAATTTGTTGTATGTGTAAAATATCAAATGATACTTTTTGTACTACGCAGTTCCGTTTAGAAGGGATTTCGCTATTTAATACCGTTTAGTTTTTAGACGTAGCAGCGGGTTTGATTCTAGATTTGTGGTTGTAGTATTTGTACTAGAGTCACTCTATCACACCGCTATCGATAAAAACGTACATGTACAATGAAACGAGAGTAGTGCATAATATTATTATATGCCAACAATGTTTTATTTTTAAGTTTTAAACCTAATTTTTTTCTTATTCGGGCCCGACAAAGTAACTGCAATCCGCCTCATGGTAAGCGCGACGCCTTCCAGATAGAGTATCGAATGACAGTCGATGGTTATCTCATGCCATTCGACACAATCATGCCGATTACAAAGATCATCATATGAATTATTTTGTTACAAAGATGACTGAGATGTTGATATTATTAGGTATGGTAAATATTTAGGACCTGTTTCACAATATTCCAGTAAATGCTACCCGTCAGTTAACGATAGTTAATGCTGAATGCACTCTTTTGTTTATTTTATTTGGGAGCATGCCTTTTGTAGGTGGTCGACCTTTATTATATTCGATGATTAGTGTTTACTCAGACATTGTAAAACTGGCCCTATAAATTGATTTTAGTGAAGTATTTATGTGATAAAATAAGGTAACGGAACAGTTCATGGCCTACTTAATTTTAAAATCTTCATTTAAAAATCGCTTCATGAAGAAATAGAAAGAAAAACTTTTTGATTAAATTGCAAATTATCAATACAATCTAATATATAAAATTCTCGTGTCACGGTGTTTGTAGTTAAACTCCTCCGAAACGGCACAACCGATTCTCATTAAATTTTGTGTGCATATCGAGTAGGTCTAAGAATCTAACAACATCTATTTTTCATCCCCCTAAATGTTAAGGGTAGTCCACCCCTAAATTTTATTTTTTTGATAAAATTTTAGTTTTTATTTTTTTATGATACAGCATTAAAAATACATACAACCCTAAATTTTCAACCCTCTACGATAAACCCCTATTATTTTAATAAATTTTAACCCCGGTCGGTAACTGATGGCTAAACAACGTTTGCGGGGTCAGCTATCCCTTGGTCACGGCATCACGCTTGAACGGCTGGACCGATTTCGTTTTTTTTATGCGTTTGTTATTGTCAGGAGGAGGTTCTTATGAAAGAAAAAAATAAGAAAATTGCGCGGAAAATTAGAAAATTTAAGAATACGTAACCACCATATTAAAAATGTAACTTTAGCGCTTTTGACAATATAAACAAAGAGCTTGTAAAAGTCAAAGAGGTTGTATAATATATAATTCTTCTTTGCGTGTGTATGTCACGGAACTCCTAAACGGCTCGACCGATTTTAATTATTATTTTGTAAGTGTTCAGGTGGATTCGAGAATGGTTTAGATTAATAATTGGATCCGGTAGGTGGCGCTGTACTCGGGTTCTAGGATTTTAGGGCAGGACAACGTCTGTCGGGTCCGCTATTATATATAAAATTTCGTGCCACTGTGTTTGTTACCATATTCCTCCAAACGGCTGAACCGATTTTGATGAAATTTTATATTCACACTTGGTAGGTCTGAGAATAGGTTGTTATCTATTTTTCATCCCCCTAAGTAATAAGGGTGGCCCACCCCAAATTTTTTATTTTTATTTTTCGAACAGATTTTTTTTCTCTTTTTATGATGTGGCATTAAAAAATACATACAACCCCAAATTTTCTACCTACTTCCTACATCCCCTATTTTTTAATAGCGATATTAGTAATTTAATAACTTTTAGCCCCGGTCAGTAACTGATCAATTATCTCTAATCAGTTATAGCTAGGCGTCTGCCGGTGTCACTTCTCATTCAGTAAACAGTTTGGAGTAGGGATGAGATCGAAGTGCCGGTCACCTGTGCTTCTTCCACTCATACACTACATCTTTGTGTACTTACAATAATTTATTAATTTTTTTCAACTAAAATAATCTCTAAAAAGAATTTATATGGCAAAACAACGTTTGCCGGGTCAGCTAGTTATTCATAAAATTAAGTACTTAATAAAATAATTAACAAAAATTTGTTGTGAATTTAAATTTTCCTTTTTCAGTCATTTCACTGTCTTATTTTTGTTATTATAATGTAATTAAGTACAGTCTTGAACAAATTATTTACGCATGCTCACGCCTTTTATCCCCGAAGGGGTAGGCAGAGGCGCAGCTAGTTCACCCACTTTTCGCCAAGCGTATTCCGTCCCATGATGTGACGGCCTCGGTGGCGTAGTTGTATTACGGTACGACTGCAAGGCTGAGGTCTCGGGTTCGATCCCCGGGTCGGGCAAAGTGATATTGGATTTTTCTATTCAGTATCAGCCCGGGGTATGGAATTTGTGCCCGATATGGCGATAGGCTCGCCCCCTATCACATCATGGGACGGAATACAAATTATTTAAAGAGCATTTAAGTTTATTGGCAAAAAAAATTTTGGTGCTGCCCATTAATTTCTTGCAAATTCTATTTTTTTCTCCCATCTACTAAAATGCTATGAAATAAACAGAATTTTTAATTTATGTATTTAGAGAGAGAGCTTATGTACACATTAGGAACACAGCGCAATAGCAAAGTACTACAATAACCGCATTATCTTTTGCTATTATGTTTCTGCAAGGCGCTTAAACACTGAGATTGTTGTCTTTAACAACGATTACCGGTTAATCTGACGACTTCGCGAAGAGCTGTGGAGCTAAACCTTGTGAACTTAAAACATAAATACCTAAACGGTGAGTGAGAAGTTTGCCGCTTAGATATTGTTTAAGATGCATCATGTAGACTAGTACTAGTATTAGCTGAAGTCACGAATTTGCACTTGTGCTATAATTTTATTGAAGGCACAATTTTTCTTTTTAGTTTTTCCTTACTATTATAATGACTTGATTGGTCTCGTATTAGCATGTATGTTCTATATGTACTGTATATGAAGGAATTGAGTAAGATATAGGCATGTATTTGATATTGTGTCGGAAGTCCCATTAAGTCCCATATTATGGTGCGAACGTGGGTATTTAATTATTTAAAAATATTGCCCCGGTGGCGTAGTTGTATAACGATAGGACTGCAGTGCTTATACGACCTTATTCGGGTTCGATCCCCAGGTCGGATAAAGTGATATTAGGTTTTTTTGCTCAGTATCAACCCGAAGTCAGGAATTTGGGCATGATATAATAATAATAATAATAGGAAACCCGCTCCGGGACGCGTCAGCGACCCGCGATGGTGAAATCGGAGCACACCTCTCGACACCCTTTAGCCACCTGCACCGATGTTGCTTCCTTGGCATGCGCCGCTTTTGGTACGCCCATCTAGTGGGGGGCAAATCACCGTCTGTTGTCTCAATCAATAGCCCAGCAACCAGTCCAGCTAGATCACATCCATAGGCACAATTAATACCCATCTACTCTGCAATAGTCTTTACACTTTGCAGGCGCTGTCTTTGGTTGTATTTCTCCCATAAATGCAGACGGAGATAGTACCTGCAAGATGTATATATCCCAACTATATTAAAGTATGTTTAAGGGGCCTCTACGTATTGCATCTGTGTCCCCATGCAAGCCTTCCAAAAGGACCGGCCTTCTTGCCGTGATTTTCCACAGGAAAGATACAATCATAATAATCATAATCCCCTCCTAGCGATTTCGGTCACGACGACCAATCTCAACGGAGATCAGCCAGGTACGCAGGAGATATTATAGTACTCAAGTGTGTGCGCAATACACAAGTGCACTCGCTATTCCTTCACTCTCATAGTCCGGTGAGACGGCAATCCGACATGACCGGAGAGAGATCAGGCACAGGACTAATGGCTTTACGTGCTTCCCGTGGCACGGGGGTATCACACCGCCAACTTCCTGACTCCGAGCTGCGACTGAGTAATTTTTAAGATGAAAAAAACCCTGTCGCAATGTTTTTGGCCCGATCCGGGATTTGAACCCAGGACCTCAGCGCGCATATCATACTCGTAACGCGTACGCATTACAACTCCACCGAGGCAGTCTGTGCTCGATATAGCGATAGGCTCGCCCCAGGCTATCACACCATGGGACGGAATAGCGCAGCGAAAAGTGGGTGCACTGGTTGCGCCTCACCCTACCCATTCGAAGATAAAAGGCGTAAGCATGTGGGTGTGGGTGAGTGTAAAAACATACGAATAATGCGAACTGAAAACTCTTAGTGGTATTTTTATGTGACGTCTACAAAACACACGCATCACACAAGTGCTGAATAGAAACCTCCAGATTGTACAGAACGAACTGCGTGAGAGTTTATAAGCCATCTTGAGACGTTTGGTTTCATAATGCCCAGTGGTTATATTGATTTGATTATAACGGGAACACCACAAATCTTGCGTACTGATTTGCGTAGTCAGACGGTGGTACCTACTTAGAAATCTATATTATACCACTAATCATTATATAAATAACCCCAATACAATGCATTACCCTCTTAAGTACTTCCTAAATCGTTTTGCGAGAGCAACTTAATGTTAAAAGCACTTAACGAGACGAATGAAATAAACTCGGGGACTTTGGAGTGTTCTACTGTGTATTGTAAAGCCAAACACTTAGTGGAGAGATGGTCTGGTAGGATATTTTTTAATAAATACCATAATATTATGATATATGGTTGAAAGGACAATGGCAGGTCTTCATATATGATTTTAGTTGATGTAAATGTGTAGCGTTTAGAAAAAAATTATATAACAATTCAGCAGCAATTCCTAAACAATTATGTATCAAGATTATTAGTGAAAAATGTCTAAATCTAAAGATTTTTCATTTTAAAGATTTTGAGGTTATGATTTAGTTGATATTTATGAATTGATTCTTACATAATAATAGGAATAATGAAACTCATAAAGTGTTTGGTAATCTGTCTATTGTCACGCGAGGCCCTCCCTCACCATATTCGAACCTAACATTTCACTAAACATGGAGAAGGGTGATCTGCCACACGGCATACTAGCGCGCGGCATGCACCTACCTCAGCTATACAAGGCTGCGGCTTGTTTGTTGGCCGGATTCCTGCCCTGGGATCTGGACGCCAAATCCCTCTCCGATGTCTTTCATTGGCGGGAGGAGGCGTCCAGTCGCGGGCAACATCCGGCCCTGAAGGAGGTGGAGGCCATGCGGGCCTCCCTACGGCGAGCCGCCGTGGAGGAGTGGCGTCTCAGGCTGGAGGCCCCGTCAGCGGGGCTCAGGGTCGTCGCGGCAATGCGTCCTGTCTTTGCCGAATGGCTGGCACCGGTGGGCATTAGCCCTAAGTGTTCCACCTCCAAATGAACAGAAAACGCAATAGCGAACTGATACTCCGCGGTAGTCTTCAACGAGGCTGTACTATCGCAGTCTTACCGGCCCATTCATGTACACGTATCTATTGCGCTTGATGTTGAATAGCAATATCTCGAAGTCAATCCTGTAGTTTATTGCATATTAATCTATGTAATAATTATGTCCACACAAAATACGAGTGTAAAAGTTTATCTCAATGGGTAAGCTATTAAGAGCTATTAACGCGGTTAGTTCCCGTAATGAGGTTGTTCATTGACACATAAAGATGACCCACATATTTATAGAATTGTAGCTCATAAAATATGGAAGGATGGATCTACACCTTAGTATTAGACCCCAGAAATACCGACTTTGTCGCCATTCACTCACCATCGCACAGACGCTTAAAATTCTCGCCTGAAATACTATAGATGCTACCATGAATGCTTTAGCAACACTCTGTATGCTTCAGAAACTTTAGGAACTGATAGTTTAGTGTGTAGTATTTCTCGGCAAGACTGCGCGCGTCGGCGCGGAACGTAACTTCAAGCTGGCCATGACGGAGCGGCCGTACTGTGTGGTAGAATGAGTTAATCGCTCCTCGGATGGTAAACAGCGTGGCTAATCGGTACCACCCGGAACATTTAATTAGATACCACTGCCAGAAATCGTAGCGTTCACTTTGAAGATATGAAGTCGGGATAAAAGAAAAGGAGAGTATTCACTCTGAACAAGCCTATTTTCTTCTCATATAATGAATGCGAACGTTTATAAAGATGTTTAGGTTGTTAAAAGTAAACGCATAAACGGCTACATTTAATTGGACTCGGATAAAATGTTGCACTTACGGCATTAGTATACTTAATACTAATGTATACTTATGACGGTTTTCAACCAGGAAACGTGCAAGGTTTTCACATAGTCAGAGTCACAAGTAAAATCATAATAATAAGTTTCGTTGTAAACGATAAAATATTATGTCCAGTTGGGTTCAATGGACACTGGACAGGTTGCCAAATCCGAGGCCGGCCGCTAACCGACGGAGTCGACGCACAGCCGACACGCGGTCGAGGCGCGAGCGCCGCGCTCACGTCCAACGTCCACGAGCACTAGCTATATCATAATATTGTGTGTTATTCTTGCCTTAAAGTAAATTCCTAATTCCTCAATCCTCTTTACTAAAGTTCTAGCACACATTAATGCACTATTCGTTTTAAGATCATAAATTATTATTTTGTATGATGTTATATTTCCGAGGTTTTCGTGGAGTTTATTAAAATTTAAAGAGAATTGCAATTTATAATAACAAACCTAAAAATAAAAGTTCCTTTTTCGTTTAAGTACCAAGTAATATGTTGACCCTAGCGTCCTCGCGTCGGGGGACCGAACTCCGGACCAGGGAGATAAAAATACTTCTTTAGCGGTCCCCCGAAGCGATGACGCTTGGGTCAACATATTACAAGGAACTTAAACGACAAAGACACTTTTATGGTTTTACTTTTTAGAGGTTTTTTTGTGCCGGGGGTTATTTAAATTATTATATTTAATTTTTATTTCAACCTTTTTAAATGAACTACATTTTCCATCATGGGTCCTTGATAATCAACTATCTAACACTTACTCTTTGACACGATTCTTATCAGACCACACACGCTATATCTGCTATAAGTTGCTAAAGAGTTGGGTATCCGGCAGACTACTTGATGCTGCAGCATCAGCTCAAGGTTAACATGTCTTAAAAATATTGCCGAAGTCACAGTACACCAAATTTAAAATCAATCGGACTTGTGAAAGTTGGAAATGAGCTGATAATCTTCAAACGTCTGAACAGATCTTCATAAATTATAGCTAAGAACCATCTCGATCACATCGGCTTTCAAACAAAAAGAAATCGCGGCAAAAGTGGTCAATTCGTTTGAGAGCAAATAACCAGGATAAAAAGTAGCCTATATGTTAATCCAGGACATAATTTGCCCGTGTGCCAAATTTCATCCAAATCCTGTTAGTTGTTTTTTCGTTTACTTTTAACAAATATACAAACATCCAACATATTTTGCCAAACTTTCGCACGTATAACATTAGTAAGAAGTAAATTAAGAACTAAAATTGCTAAAATTTAAAAGATTACTTATTTGTATAATTATTTACAAATTGTATTTGAAACCTCATGGCGCATGCGTGATCCATCGCTTCCATATTCAAACACTTTTTTCTGACGCGAGGTCAACACAACATAATAACAGCTAAGTAAACAGCCGAATGATTTGCGTCAACAAGACTTCGGTTACGTGTCTTTGTACGGTTTAGCGAGTGGTTCGATTCTTGCACAGTGGTGGCTGCGGTTTTGCACGATTGAAGAAACGCCAGGGGCGAAGAGTCCGTATGAGAAAAATCAGGATTCCGGCTTCCTTACCTGTGCAGACCTGTCATATAGAAACTATGAATAAAATAAAACATGTAATAGTTAAATAATAGATTCGAATTTGAAATTGTTCATCCTTGCGTAATGTAGCACATTCTTTCTTTTATTGTGGATTAATGAGGGAAGAACACTGAGATCTAAATATTATATTAACCTACAATAAGCAGGAATATAATTCCTCGACGGTGGGCAGATGGTAGACAATCATACTGTATGTACAGTCAGCAGCATAAGTAGATGAACAAATTCAAAATTTCAAATTGCCTACATAATTTTGCGTTCTTACTAATCTTTTTTTTCTCTTCACAAAATTATAATAAAAGGTATTTACTTTACTTCAAACGAAAAAAAAAATATTTCAGTTTAACTTAACGCGTATATAGGCGATTTGAAATTTTGATTTTGTACAGATATTTATGCTGCTGACTGTACCTTGGCTGAACCTGGAATTCGAGTTGGGGCGAGCCATTACAGCTGTTATTTTGCAAAACAGTTATTGCTGTTATTATTTTCTAAAATTAAGATGTCTAAAGAAGACCTAACGCCTTTCTTTAAGTACTTTTTTCGCGGGATTGAATGATTTATCGCTACCACCACTGGGGGGTGAGTGGAACGGTTATGTTGGTTTCACACGGTCTTACGGCCCAATGTCACTCGGGAGTATAGCATCATCCGAGCGAGCATTGGACCGAGTCCTTAATCCTATGTACACCCCCGCCAATCCACAACCTTTTCGTTTTTGGTAAGTATTATTACCTTTGCTTTGGCTATACAGAATATGCGCAATGTCTATGGGGGATAGTGATCACTCACCATATGAATCATTCACTTTTTTATGCTATAAAAAATGAAATAACAATTATTTAAATACGCATCCACAACACTAACATTGTATTAGCGCCAAAGCAATCTAAATACAATTTCTGTCTGCTTTAAAAAGGCGTTTGCTAAACCTGTGCTCCCATTGTCGAACAGGGTCGGGCCACTGGTGGGACCGTGAACTGTCACTGACAGCCTTTCTCATCAATAATTATTAGCACATTTATCTTATCACTACATCAGTTTGGTACGAGAGTATTTAGCCAAGTGGCCGGCTATAGCTGATTCATATGGGCCACCAATAAAATTACATTTTACGGTCTGTCACACGTACTGGTGACGTTAGGTCCACAAAATATTGATTATTATCATGACCGAAGCCCGCACAAATACTAAAACTACTCCTTAGTTCCTGAAGGTGCATTTTTTGCATTGATTTATATAACAGAAAATAATAAAAAAAAAATTGCATCAAAAGTAATTAGCATCAAAATAGGTCGAATAATAAAACAGTTATTTATATATTTGAAAAATAGTTGTGAGTAAAGGTGGGGCCGTGGTGGGGCTGTCGCAACTATCCCTTTCTCACAGCAGCGTTATGGCCGGCTACACTCAGTGACGTCATAGTTTGCTGTTTTCGTTATTTGATAGATGCGCCTTCTAATAAATTTCCACGCTTTATAACTCATTTATAATTGCGTGAATTTAAAAAATTATATGTCCGCTAGATTTTGGATGCCATAATTTTTTGGTAAATGGTAATGACACATTTTCGATGACATAAAATATTTAAAAATGTATTAAATTACCCTATTGCCGTTATTAATATGAAACGGTTCGGACCCTGCAAAGCAATGTACTCGCTACTTCATACGATGTTTTTAGTAGTTTAGATTGTGGCATTGATATTTAGTTTCAATTGATGCAATAATTTATAAGCGTTTTTGTGTACAGAAAAAGATGAATTAAGTTAGTTCATTGTAATTGGCATGCTGAGCAAATGTTGTCGTTGGAATAATATAAAAACTTCGTACATTTGTATTAAACCACGAGAGGGTTTTAGTTTGAAGGACATTCTAGAGTGCGTTTTTACGGCTTAATAATAATATTTATTAATTATGTTGCCATGCATTTTGTAACTACATCAACTCTACTATGAGACGAGCAACATGCTCTCCGTGCCATAAGCATATATTTATTTAAACACCAGAGGTTCGTAATTAGTAATTATTCTAGAATAGCAAATTGTAAAAAAAACTACCTATTACGTGATTTGGATGCAAATGGACAAATACAAGATTCTTATTTTATTGGAACGAAGTTCCGTATCGCGCGTTGTGAAAGGGGGCTGGACGGAAAAAAATCTCATGAAAAGTTGTCACGACACTTTTTGCTATTATCTTACTAATATGAACCTTAAATACAATGCGTAGAAGCTATAATTCTTGAAACGAGTATATTTTTATTTATTTTATTTATTAGGCATTAAAACCATTTCTTACTAATCTAATATGAACCTTAAATACATTGCGTAGAAGCTATTTCCCCAGCAACGTAACATTATTTTTTCAAATTTTGTTGATTTATTCTACTTTGGTTACTGACATTTATCAATAACAAGACTAAACGTGCTTTGCTCGCGTTTAAAAATCTACTTTATGTGGTAAGCGTAAGATCGAATTTGTGTTTAGTCAATCAAAATTTGTGATAAAAATGCTATGCAATAGCTTTACCGCGGCAGTCTCCGAGTGCCACACGTATTTATTTGTTAGAAACTTATGTATTGGAACGGAAATAGGAAAATATTTATATATATACACACTCTGTTATATAAATAAAATTTTATTACAATTCCTTCACTAATTAATCGAAAGGAACTTCGTTCCATCCGGGTGTCCCTTGACACCTCTCATCGCTTTTTTTCAAAATTCCCGTGGGCACTTTACATAGAATTCTCTAGTTCATAACAGAACATACCAGAGATATAAACAGGCCTCGTTGTCTGTTTCATATACCTTTTTCATTTTAGTCCCTTTATTATGTACGAGCTTTTGCCCGCGGCTCCGCTCGCGTGAATGAGATTTCCCGGGATAAAAGTTCCGCTTTATATTTTCCCGGGATAAAAAGTAGCCTATGTGTTAATCCAGGACATAATCTACCAGTGTGCCAAATTTTATCGAAATCCGTCCAGTAGTTTTTGCGTGCAAGGGTAACAAACATCCATACATCCAGACATCCATACATCCATACTTACAAATTTTCGCGTTTATAATATTAGTAGGACTATACATGGCTGTACAAGTAATAAACTGGAATGCTCTGTGAAAACCAACACTATTTTTTTCTTAAAAGATAGGCAAAGGTATACTTATTACATACAGGATCATCTTACTTAATATTATAAATACGAAAGTTTGTGACAATGTTTGGATGTTTGTATGTTTGTTAGAAGTAAACGCGGGAACAACACACACGGGTAGATCATGTCCTGGATTAACACATAGGCTACTTTTTATCCCGGTAATTTACTCTCTTGGGAAATAATGGATATTTTTAATCTTTGTCTTGATGTAGATGGCGCTGGCGTCGTGTTTTAGTGACTATGGTAGCGATAAAGGCTTTTCACGAGGAAGAAGCCGCGGGCAACACCTAGTATAATAAAATAGAACTGTTTTGCATTAAAACAAAACAATTATTATGTGTTGAAGAAAACACACAGCATTAAGTTGAACAAAGCAATGATTCGGTTAAACTAAAGAGAATGTCAGTTCAATACATACCAGACTGTCAAATCTTGTCTATTACTTTTTTACACCAGAAGGCGCTGCTCTGCTTTGGCGCGCGATTTTAGCTGTACTCATAGGAGTCTTCATCAACAGCAATATCCTTGTACTAATGCTGTGTGTTTTCTTCAACACATAATAATTGTTTTGTTTTAATGCTAAACAGTTCTATTATGTGTCTCTAAAAACACACAGCATTGAGATGAAGACCTGTTTGATATATGCTGGTGTAATACAATCGACGCTATCTGAATATAAAAAGAAATAATTCACATGATTATGAATGTACTATTTTTTCCTCTAGAATTGTTATTGTATGAAATCTCCATAAAACAAAATAACAAAAGGAAAACTTTGAAAAAACTAAAAGCTCTTGTTAGTTATTTGTCACATTAAGAAATCAGACCATCAATTATAAAATTTTAAACACTTTATAGTTAAGTAGTATCTTATGAACTCAAATCAAGAGTATCAAGGGAAATGAGATCCAAGTTTATAAAAAAACAATAAATCATACATTGAAACATCAGTTTGAAGTTTGAACACTGAGTCTGTAAATATCCTGACAAGATATTTTTAATAAAGTGCTTACAGATTTCCTGTTAGCTCTTTACAAAATATCTTCCATATAATATTCATATTAACTATCCTCTTGATCCCACCTTTGATAGAGTACTAGGTACACAGAAATGCATGAATAGTAACTTGTTTAAAAAATTCAACCTATCCAGCCAGCCACTCTGGTTTTTGATGCTGATTTAACAGTTTCTATGATGACTGGTATAAAAATAAAAATAAATTATTTTATGTCCTTTAACTATACCATCACTATATATATGAGAGTTCACAGCGAAAATCGCGCGCCAAAGCAGAGCAGCGCCTTCTGGTGTAAAAAAGTAAGAGACAAGATTTGACAGTCTGGTATGTATTGAACTGACATTCTCTTTAGTTTAACCGAATCAAATGATTGCTTTCTTCATCTTAATGCTGTGTGTTTTTTGGAGACACATAATATTCTGATTTAGAATGTGTAAGGCTACATATACAGCCTAGTTTTGCATATTAGCTATTTCTGGTATAGGTTGTAGGTATCTTTATTATTATAGAATAATAAAGATTTCGACCTTATTCATTAACAGTTTATAAACCTATTGTTACGTGCTGGGGTTCAGTATAAACAATTAAACGCCGGTATTGCGATAAAAGTACCAATTAAGTTTTTATTAGCAAATAATTACAATTAAACTAATTAAAACACTGCACTGAATACTACGATATTCGAATACAATAATTATAGTCATTCACTATACGTTCACACAAATCACAATTCGCTTCGAAGTCGCTCGGAGTTATCGCTCGTAGTCCGCTTGTCGCTCTGCTCGCTAAGCAAAACTGAATGCCCGGCGGCGGCCGCGCGCCGCCTTTTATACTCGGTCAATGGCCTTGGTCACAAGGCCGCGGTCGCCGGCCGCGAGTACTATCGTAGTCTGTGGAACATTCTCGAAAGATCCGGAATAGTCGGGAACTCTCTCGCAAATATAGGTCAATAATCGCGTTTCCACGACATTCTGGAGACATCGAGATCTTTCGAGAATGTTCCATCGCCGAACTTTCCACATTCGGATAGTACCACTTTTAGCCAATAGATGGCGCTACTATCCGCGAGTATTAGCGCGCGTAACACTGCCCCCTCCCAAGACATGCTCGTCCCGAGCATCGTTAGAACCATAATAGCGCGCTAACCGATCAACGTGAACAATTTTGGGTGTACCTCGCTGGCCTTTCTGTATACGGTATGTGACGTCATTTATCTTGGTCACGATTCTATAGGGTCCATCCCATTCGGCTTGTAATTTAGGTGACTTGCCTTTGCTTCGAGCCGGATTGTGCAGCCATACCAGCGTGCCCTCCTCGAAACCGCTATTGTTCGCTTTTCGGTCATAACGGGTCTTCATCCTCTCAGACATTTGTTGACCTGATAGTCGAACGTGCTCGTATACGTCATTCAATCTTTTGCGCAGATCGTCCGCATAATCCGTTACACTGCGCGGAGTGTCAGGAGGAATGCCGGTAATAAGATCAGCAGGCAGTCGCAATTCTCGTCCGAAGTTAGCAAAAGCTGGAGTCACTGCCGTGTTCTCATGGACTGAACTTCTGTATGATAGGAGAAACGGCTGAATGTGCTTGTCCCAGTCCTTTTGCCTGTTTTCTACAACCTTAGCCAGGTATCTCTCCAACGTTTGAATAAAACGTTCCACCATGCCATCAGATTGTGGGTGATACGAGGTGGTCCTTGTTTTATGAATGCCCAATACCCGACATGTTTCCTGAAATACTTGGGATTCAAAATTACGTCCTTGGTCACTGTGTACTTCCAGGGGTACTCCAAACCGGCAGAAGACTTCATGAACCAATTTGTCCGCGACTGTTGAAGCTTCCTGATTGGGGATGGCAAATACTTCCGGCCACTTTGTGAAGTAATCCATGACCACCATAAAATATTTGTTCCCACTGTCACTTACAGGGAACGGTCCTGCAACGTCCACGGCTATCCGCTCCCATGGGGCACCAACGTTATAAATTTTCAATGCCCCTCTGCTACGTGTATGGGGACCTTTCACAGCCGCGCAACTCGTGCATTTGCGACACCATTCCTCAACATCTTCTCTACAGTAGATCCAATAAAATCGCTCTCGGGTCTTCAACAATGTTCTCTTGACTCCCAGGTGACCTCCTGAGCATCCACTGTGATAAAGTTGTAGTATTTCTGGGACCTTGGCTTTTGGGACCACCATTTGTAAATGACATCGATCTCCCTTGGCATTTTCCCATTTACGGCACAGGATCCCATCTTGCATTACCAGACTGTCCCACTGGGCCCAATAGCTTTTCGTTATGGAACTTAACGGTGCGATATCACTCCACTGGGGCTTCGTAGCACCGGCTTTTAGCCACTCGAGGATTGGTTTGAGGTCCGCGTCTTTATCCTGCGCTTCCTGTAACTCTCCTTTCCACTCGCTGCTAAGGTCTGCCCTTATCATTCTAACTGGCACTGTTTCCCTACCCTCTTGCCTGGTGCAGTGCTTACAGCTATCAGGGCACGGCCTTCTTGACAAGGCGTCTGCATTACCGTGAGATTTCCCACTACGATGTTCTATAACGAAGTCAAATTCTTGTAGCAACTCAATCCACCTCGCAACCTGACCCTCTGGGTTTTTAAAATGTAATAGCCACTTCAAGGCAGCATGGTCGGTTCGCAGATGGAATTTCCGCCCAATCAAATATTTGCTAAAATGCTGCAAGGTTTTCACCACAGCCAGTAGTTCCCTTCTGGTGACGCAGTAATTTCTCTCGGGTTTGGATAACGATTTACTGAAGTAAGCTATCACAGCCTCTTTATCGCCTTTCCGTTGAGACAACACGCCGCCAATCCCAGTATTACTTGCATCTGTGTCAACAATGAACTCGTTTGCCGTGTCAGGATAACCCAGAATAGGTGTGGCACACAGACGGTCTTTTAACGCTTGGAAGGCGACGTCACAACTCTCGTCCCAGCAGAATTGTCTCTTCTCTTCAGTGAGCTTATGCAACGGTTTGGCTATATCCGCGAAGTTCTTAACGAATCGCCGGTAATAAGAGCACAAGCCTAAAAACGCACGAACTTGTGTCTTGTCTTTTGGAACTGGCCATTCCTTGACTGCTATCACTTTCTCGGGGTCTGCTTGAACGCCATCCGCTGAAATGATGTGTCCTAAGAAGCTAACCCGCTCTTTAAAGAAGGAACATTTCTTAGGACTGAGCTTGAGATTAGCCCCACGGATTTTCGATAACACATGACCAAGGTTTTTAAGATGTTCTTCAAATGTGCGGCCCACAATTATAATGTCATCCAAATAGACAAGACATGCGTCTCCAATCAATCCAGTCAGTACTAGCTCCATCAGTCTCTCAAAAGTCGCAGGAGCATTGCACAATCCGAATGGCATAACCTTGAATTGCCATAGACCTTTACCAGTAGAAAATGCAGTTTTCTCTTTGTCTAACGGGTCTATTTCTACTTGCCAGTAGCCACTCTTCAAATCTAGCGTGCTAAACCACTTCATTCCAGCAAGCGTGTCCAGAGTGTCGTCGATCCTAGGTAGAGGGTAACTGTCCTTTTTTGTAATTTCGTTTAATCGACGATAATCCACGCAAAAACGCGTACTGCCATCCTTCTTTTTCACCAAGACAACTGGAGAGCACCAAGGACTAGATGAAGGCTCTATGACACCATCTTTCAACATCCCTTCAATCATAGTATCCACCTCCTTCTCCCTTGCCACCGGCAATCTTCTTGGTCGCTGACGGACCGGTAACTCGTTGCCTGTATTAATTTTGTGCTGGACTAAATTAGTTTTTCCCATGACCGCATCATTGCACGAGAAGATGTCTCCGTATTGTGTTAACAGTTTATTTGCTTGGCTTACCTCTTCCTTTGACAAATGATGACAGTCCTTCAAAAGTGACGTCACGTCGAACTTCGCAAGTGTGATGTTCTCCGTGGGTGGATCTTGACATGTGCGCAACCAAGCCACTTCCTCGCAAGAACCCATTAACATGCCTTTTCTGATAACATGCTGCTTATTACTGAGATTCAGTACGCGTACAGCTGACTTGTTAGTAGCTCTTACCAGGGTTCGCGCTATTTTCCATGGAAGGTCATTGTCAAGCTTCTCAATGAGAACGCACCGTTCCTTTGGGCCAGAGTTCCGTGGCAGACTAACAGGTACGATCACTTCAGATCTCGGCGGAAGAACTGTCTTCTTGAAGCAGTATACCCCTCCTGATGGTGCTCCTTCCACAAAAATTTCCTCTGAACCGCATTTTAGAACACCCTGCTTGACGTCTATTTCGCAACAATGTTCTCGCATGAAGTCGAGACCCAGAATGCAATCATCGACAATGTCAGCCACTATTACATTATGCAGATAAATTCTATTGCCTAGTTTTAATTGTACTACCTTCTCACCTCGGACGGATATGTGCTGACCGGTGGCTGTTAGAAGTTCCACGTTCTCTCGGTTACCCTTGTAATTCCAAAGAAACCGATTTGCTAGTCGAGCACTGACAACTGTGCGAGAGGCTCCAGTGTCTAAAGTCAGTTTACAGGCTGTTCCATTGATCTCGCCTCTAATGACCAAGCTGTTCCCATCATGAGCTTGCGAAATCAAAATTCTTAGGGCTTCTTTGACACCGGCCAGCACCCGCCCCATAGTCCTGGCCTTTACTCGTTTCCCTGCTGCTGTTGGGTGGTGTTAACCACCCTTTCCTCATCAGTTCTTTCTTCCCCTGCAATTCGTCGCTTGGCACAATTCATGCGGAGGTGGCCTATTTCTCCGCAGTTGAAACATCGAGGGCTGTAGCCCTGCGGACGTCGGCGTACGGGTGTCGCCATAACCTCTCTAATGCGGTGAGCGCGATGATCTTGCCGCACGGCCTCCACTTCCAGTGCATGTGCCAACGCATCTTTCAAGTTCTCGTGGTGCCCAAGTCTAACAGCAGCCCGCACTTCTAGGTCTCGAATCCCGTCGACAAAAGCCTGCACCAGAATCCCATTAACAAGCCCAGGTGTAGACTGATATGCCTTTCGGACCAGCTTCTCAACCTCCAGGGCCCACTGCTGTAAACTTTCAGGATTGCGTTGGACTCTGTCTTTTAGCTGGGCACGAAACACATGTTCCAGGTGAGAATCACCATATCTCGACTCCAACGCTTCGACCAATTCATCATAGGTTACCTCTTTTCTGAGAGCCTCTAGAATGGTAAGAGCCTGTTCGCGCAAACCCAGGGTGAGCGCAGTCTTAGCCTGTTCCTTGGTCCATCCATTCGCCTGCATGACGGCTTCAAATTGCATCTTGTAGGCCGACCACGAAGATGTTCCGTCAAATGGTGGCACCTTAAATCCTCGTGCTCCTGAAGGCGCTATAGCTATGGCTGCGCTACCGCGTGTTTCCACCAATTTCTTGACATCGGCAATCTGAGCTTCAGCCTCTGAGATACGCTTTTCATGTCGATCGACATGATCCTTTACTGCTTTGAGTTCCTGGCCGATCGCAGCCCTCAGGTCTTTCATCAGAACCGTCTGTTCTTCTTGGCGACGAGCAGCCTGCTCTTCTTGCCGAGCAGCCTGCTCTTTTAACAGACGAGCCTGCTCTTCTTGGAGTCGAGCCAACTGCTCCTCCTGACGGTGAGCCTGCTCCTCCTGACGGCGAGCCTGCTCCTCCTGACGGCGAGCCTGCTCCTCCTGACGGCGAGCCTGCTCTTGTTGAAGTCGAGTTTGCTCCTGCAGCATTGCCATAATCGCCGTAAGGTCCGTAGGTGCCAACGCTGGAGAGACTCCAGATGGTCCAGGGGTAGGCTGCCTTGTCGGTTGTCCAACTACCTGCGCTGGGGAATCCTCGAAACGGCCCCGGTCCATCTCTTGCTGGCGCTGACTTCGGGTGCGGATACTAGCACCTTCTTCCTCCTTTGGTAATACCGGCATTGTTTATCCCACTTCTGACACCAAATGTTACGTGCTGGGGTTCAGTATAAACAATTAAACGCCGGTATTGCGATAAAAGTACCAATTAAGTTTTTATTAGCAAATAATTACAATTAAACTAATTAAAACACTGCACTGAATACTACGATATTCGAATACAATAATTATAGTCATTCACTATACGTTCACACAAATCACAATTCGCTTCGAAGTCGCTCGGAGTTATCGCTCGTAGTCCGCTTGTCGCTCTGCTCGCTAAGCAAAACTGAATGCCCGGCGGCGGCCGCGCGCCGCCTTTTATACTCGGTCAATGGCCTTGGTCACAAGGCCGCGGTCGCCGGCCGCGAGTACTATCGTAGTCTGTGGAACATTCTCGAAAGATCCGGAATAGTCGGGAACTCTCTCGCAAATATAGGTCAATAATCGCGTTTCCACGACATTCTGGAGACATCGAGATCTTTCGAGAATGTTCCATCGCCGAACTTTCCACATTCGGATAGTACCACTTTTAGCCAATAGATGGCGCTACTATCCGCGAGTATTAGCGCGCGTAACACTATTTTAGTTATAGAATGTTTTGTCTTCTTCCTTCAAACTCAATTCAAAATTCGTTCGAAGAAGACAAAACATTCGATACCTAAAATAGGTTTATAAACTGGTTACGGAGAAGGCCGTTAATGTTATTAAGTTACATAAACTGGCAAAATATATTATAAACATGTTGCTTATTTATATTCTCTTAAAGAAAATTCGGAGATAAATCTGGTTAGAAGTATGAGGTAAAAAATAAATATAATATTTTTATGATAGATCTTTCAAAAAAATATTTACAATATTATTTACTGCCTCGGTGGCGTAGTTGTATTACGGTACGACTGCAATGCTGAGGTTTTGGGTTCGATCCCAGGGTCGAGCAAAGTGATATTGGATTTTTCTATTCAGTATCAGTCCGAAGTTTGGAATTTGTGCCCGATACGGCGATAGGCTCGCCCCCTATCACATCGTGGGATGGAATAGGCACGGCGAAAATTGGGCGCACTAGTTGCGCCTCTGCCTACCCCCTTCGGGGATAAAAGGCGTGAGTATGCGTATGCGTATTATTTACGCGTAAAATCGGCAAAGGCATCAAATACATACTACCTCATTTTAAATGTTTAGATGCATCGATCCGGAAACGCCTGGCGGTATGTTTGTTGGTGGCAGGTCGAGTGGTTACCACGGAAGTGTACCCACGGACCAGCGGCGCCAAGGCATTGTCGCGCGATCGCCCACCGATAAAATGTCGCTCACAAAAGATTTTATCAAAATTGATTTCTACATCGAAATCGATTGCAGATTATTCTTTAGTCATGTAAAGAGTGATAAGGTGGAGAGCGTATTTAATTTATCAATGTGTGATATAATAATGATAAACGATTCCAAAATATTCAAGGTGAGAAAAAACTTATTAAAAACCAGTGACGTCATTTGTGATTGTTTAAAAGTACGTTAGCTCACAGAACACTTTTCAGATATTATTCAAGTTTTCTGCGCTAGTTCGAAATTTGAAAAGGATAGTATTAGTGGGCAATGCCGTCGTGATATTGTAGTAGATCTACATAATAATATTATGGGTTGGATAGGTGAAAATATAAAGAAGTGCAGAAGCAGTTTTATTGGCCTTTTAGTTGGCTTTGAAACAAAGTTCTGCGGTTTGATTAAATTTGTGTGATCTTATAATAATATTGACTTGTAAAGTACCTGTTATTTGATATCCTCGAAACAAAAGACCTGTATAGTGTATGGTGTTGGGACTGGACTAGATGAGTGAACAATACAACTTGAAATCGAGTTGTTTTACAGCAAGCCATTTGGGTGAGTTCTCTTGCATAATCGTCTATTTGAGTAATGTCGGTGTGGTGTAGGCGGTTAAATTTTCCCGGAGGTTCTGTCTTCCTGCTAAGCCAGCTACAGCCTAAATCATTATGTAACCCATTTTTTTAGGAAGCTCTCCTGCTGGCCTGTTTATCTAGAGTTGGCCTGTTTATCTGTTGGTCTATTATTTTGCGTCAAATCAATGGGGTATATTACACAATCAATAATATCACGCGATACTCGTATTTTCACGATAATATTGATGCGCATCGCAGTATCATGATAATGTCACAGGTTATCCGGATAGTATTTGCGATCTTGTGATAATATCGATATTCCAGAATTACGATATTATTGATATATATATACCCCATTTGGTATAAATAATAGACACGTGATTGAAAATTGTCATTTATTAATGGTCAAAGCTATTAACTGTTGTATGTTGTGATTAGCAGCGCAGGTAGAGGACCGTTCACGTGTTTTTCGTCGCGCGTCGCGGCGCGCTGTAGTGTGTAGTGCGGTGTCGCGGTTCGGTGGCGCCTCTAGGCTGTAGGTGCGTCATTTTAGTGCGTGGCGTAGTGATGACGCGTCGCTTATCAGCGGTTATCAGGTGCGAGGCTCGCGCGCTCAGTCGAGCGTCCTCGGCGGCGGCGCGCGCACACTCGTAGGAGCCGGCCGCTCCCCGCCACCGCCACCGTCGCCGGCGCACGCCGCCACGTGACTCGCCATATGGGTCACTAAGCCCGTCAGTTATCGGTTTTTTCTTGTCTCGTTGCGCAGCCTTCCGTGAGTCAAGAAAGGCGTCAAGGTCGACTCATCCTAATGTAAATTTGTCCCGCGCTGTATCAGTTATCGTGCGCGCGCGCTTGCCTGTCGCCGCGAGTAGCTGGGCACTCGGCGGCCACCGAGCGAGTGAACACCAGTGTTACGAAATCACGCGCAGCGCCGCGAGTTGCTCCTGTTTGACGTAATTGTGTTGTGATCAGCGATGCTGGAGCCGGCGAGGCCTTGCGGGGCCGCGGGGATGTTGTGGGCGCCGTGCCTGCTTGCCGCCCGCACCCCGGCCTGACACCTGTACCGCGTCGCTGGTGCCGCTGGTGCCGCTGGCGCCTCCAGACACTGCCGACCAGATTACATATCACGGTATTGACTCACTTTATTCATATTTTGGAAGGTTGTATTGTGTTTGATTGTCGCTAAGTAGCTGATTCACCGTGAAGGACGTTGAGGCTGGTGAAATTACCGGGCATTATGAAACTTAACATTGAATTTTTAACGGAGAAGCGCGGTGCAGAGCCACGCAGTACTTTGTTATTGAAAGTGCACTGATTGTAGTACACTTGGCGCCATCAAATTACTCGTCGTCTCGTCATTCAGTACACAATGTTACCTAAAGCCTGCAATATCTGTAAATAGTTGTCTTACTGCGGTTATGTATTTTAGTGTTTAGCAACAATGCATCGAATTTAAAGACGAAACTAAAAATAACATTCATACCAAAATAACACAGTAATACTGGTATTTATTCTGTTTTTACCGCTTTGATTTATGTTGCTCTGGTACTTTAAATCAATTAGCTCCATAACGTCTTATAAATTGCAAATTTATTGGAAGTTAGAGTATAACTACTGGACATAATGAGACTTAACATCTTATGTCTCAGGGTGACGAGCGCAATGGAATGCCACACAGTACTTTGTTAGTCAAGGTGCTGGATGGTGTTGCTACTGTTTATGGGTGGTCGTATCGCTTACCATCAGGCGAACAGCATGCTCGTCTCGTCATTAAATGCAATAAAAAAAAAAAAAAAAAAAAAAAAAATAAGTACCATATACTAGTAGCCAGCGGCTCTATCCGTTTGGAATTTTATTTGTTTTATCCTCTTTTCCCTCATATTTCTTGATTTATAGCCTAAACAATTATTGGATTTATGCTCAACATAATTATGTATCCTACGTCTAACTCCGTTCGGCCTTATTTTACGTAATACTCGGATAAAGCAGAGAGACTTCATTGTTTAACTATAATTATGGACATGCATTTTAACAATGTATCTTTAAAGAATGTTTCTAGAGCAGACGTGATTATTCTATAGTTGTTTGGTTTACAAAGACATTCACTTGTTTCTATACCAGCCCAGTGATGTTGATGGTACATGTTATGGACTACATGATATTGATGGTAGTATATATAACTTAGATTACAATGTTGACCTGCGATGCAACTCTCAAGGGTTGGCTCAGGTTCTGGCGGGTGACCGACAACGCCTAATACTTATGAATATCGGAAACTAGAGGAGATTTTGAATATTAAATACATTTAAGAAGTCGAACAGGATTGGGTGGTCTGCACTTAACTCACTTAACTCAGGTACTTTTGCCTGAATACTGTTCGATTTAAGCCCTCATTCGCTATCTTTATAGTGAATAGTGTAAGTAAAATTGACGTGCGAAACTGCTCTTACGGGCTTACTAAAAATACTTGAATAAGTTTTTATACATATAGAGCTCTGTACTGATAGAGTATTAAATTTACTGTTTAACTAACGATATTAATCATCGATCTCGATTCTCATCTCTAGATCTTTAGCGGAAAGGGTAAGAATGTAGTTATATAGCAATGCTCAAATGATAATTAATTTGTTTATTCATTTATCGATCTATAAGAAATAAATATTTATGTATACATAATAATATAATGTCGGTTTTATAATTGACTACTATTATGAATAAAGATGCACTAGAATTTGAACCGGGACTTATTGAAGGTGGCTAGTAGAAACTACACAGTAATGTACCTAATTCAATGCATTGCAATCAGCCCTGTATTATATACTGCCCACTGAGCACGGGTTTCCTCTACTACTGAGAGGGGTTAGGCCTTAGTCCACCACGCTGGCCCAGTGCGGGTTGGCAGACTTCCCATGCCCTCGAGATTCTTATGGAGAATTCTCAGGTATGTAGGTTTCCTCACGATGTTTTCCTTCACCGTTAAAGCGAACGATAATTTAATTGATAAACAAAACACACGTAACTTTATTTTTCGGTTTTGAACCTCCGGACATTGTCTCGACAGACCGTTCCATTCCCAACTAGGCTATCCTACACAGTAAGCATTAGATTAAATCATTAGCAGGATTACAAATTACCGCGCCTGTGCACACAGCGCGGCGGCGGCCTTCGACGAGCGCGTACATTTTAAAGATTTAATAATGTGATATGGTATGGGACGGTTTCCCCGGTATACCCTGCGAACGGCAGGCGAACCCCCGGCTTAGCCCGCTTAGAGATGTGGGGAAGTAAATGGGGGAAGGAAGGGAAAACGAAAATTGTTCTTAGCATGGGAGGAGGAAAGGGACAGGAAATGTTCGCCGGCTCATTTAGGCCTAGTGTTGATGTAATCAAGTGGTATACACATTACACACTGCACTGTGTGCCTCGGTACGCGTTAAATGTCCTCCCATGCATAGAGGCGCATTTAGTGCGATCCGAACGTGCCGTGTCTACTGTTTTTGGATTTTTGGGAGAATATATTTATCGCATAAGAATTTTAAAAAATACAGCACGTTTAAAAGACTTCTTGAAAATAATCTAATCGTAGTATCTGCGAGTCCCTGGGTAAGCTTTATCTATTTCTGTCGGTAAGCAGTGTGAATTATTACTTATTGCACACCGGTTTGTAGTGCAAGTGTTATAATATAATATCTGTGTACGTCATGAGACTTACCATCTAATGTCGAGTGAAGCCTCACGCACAGCAACCCAAAGTTCTTGATGGTTTTGCTACTTCGGAAATTCAATTCTGGCATATTATTACAGAAAGTCGGCTCTCTCATTGAGTTCAATAAAAATATTTCTATACAACATAAAAACAGATCAACATATTTGTTTACATTGTCTGCAAATATTGTTTAAAAATATAGTAGTAGATTGCACCTTTATTTTTTAAGTTTCTATGTACAGAAATGTTTACTTTCTATAGATAGGTACAATGTTTACAGGTGACTTATTGTATTCGATAATGAAGCGTAACGCAGACAATGATGGTACATTTTCGCGTGTTTTATTAGTGCATCAGATTCACGTGACTTCGTACGTTTCGTGTTAGACCGGTGATTCCATTACATTGAACCATCTTTGTTAGGACTTGGACGAGATTAAATACTTCGCAGCTTGGTTATCGGAAATTTACACGTTTTGCTCTGTCTATTTTTAAAATGTCTCTCTGTCTGTTTTTCCAAATATGGTCTAGAAAATGTTTAGCAAGTACTAGCTTTTGCTCGCGTGATTTATTTTCCGGGATAAAAGTCCTGCTCTACATTTTCACGGGATAAAAAGAAGCCTACGTCCTTCCCAGAGTCTCAAACAATCTCCATTTGAGTTTATCGATAATAGCTTTTAATTTTACGCGGCTGGGGATTTTTTTTATAATATTACTAGGTGTTGCCCGCGGCCTCGCTCGCGTTAAAAGCCTTTCTCGCTACCATACCAGCCCTTTATTATATACTGCCCACTGCTGAGCACGAGCTTCCTCTACAACTGAGAGGGTTTAAGCCTTAGTCCACCACGCTTGCCTAGTGTGGGTTGGCAGACTTCACATACCTTCGAAATTCAGAGAACTTCTCAGGTATACAAGTTTCCTCACGATGTTTTCCTTCACCATTAAAGCGAGCGATAATTCACAAAGAATACACACATAACTTATTAGAAAAGTCAGAGGTGTGTGCCCTGTTGAACCTGCGGACATTCGTCTCGACAGTCCGTTCCACTCCCAACTTGGCTATCGACGCTAACAAAAGTCCCTAAAACACAGTATGACGCCAACGCCATCTACTTAAAGAATCAGACAAAAAATGTCCATTATTTCCCATGAGATCCAATTACCGAGATACAAAGTATATTAATTCAGGACATGATCTACCCGAATGCGAAATTTCATCCAAATCCGTTTAGTAGTTTCTGCATTTACTTCTAACAAACATTTTCATAAACTTGCGCATTTATAATATTAGGTATAAGTTTTTTGACGACATGAACCTTCATAATAATTATAAAATGTTGAGGGCAGTGGATTCTACGAGAATCAATTATTCAGATTACTATTGGGACGCGGATGATGTCGACAACAATAATACGAACCGAATCAGATTAAAAACCATAGTTTAAATATCAAATCTCAACTAGAATACTAAATTGAATTTAATTAATCCACTCTCGATTCAATTAACGGTTATAATCCTTAATTGAATATTGGTTTGAATGTCGGACCTTTTTGGCCTTTATGGCGCAACAAAACGACGACTGACTGGTTATCGGCCATCATGTAGGTCGTTAAATTATATTAATATATTTTGTTTTATCAATTATGTATCACAAAAGCTTACAGTGCAAATACA
Source organism: Sphinx pinastri (assembly GCA_947568825.1). Lineage (NCBI taxonomy): Eukaryota > Metazoa > Arthropoda > Insecta > Lepidoptera > Sphingidae > Sphinx > Sphinx pinastri. The sequence continues at coordinate 688,630 of OX387614.1, read as the reverse complement.
CAAAGACGCTTGAGAGAAATAAATACAATCAAACAAAACAAAGAATAAAAATTATCAGTAAATAATAATGGCATATAAGCTACTTTTTACGAATTGCTTATTTAAATAAAATAATAAAATAATAAAATCACACACACACTCACGACTCAGACTCCGGGCTGATACTGAATAGAAAAATCCAATACCACTTAGCCCGACCCGGGGATCGAACCCGAGACCTCAGCATTGCAGTCGTACCGTAATACAACTACGCCACCGAATCAGTCATAAAATAATTAAATGACAGGAATAAATACGCATTTCTGTACATGGTGTGAATATTATCAAACAATATGTCGGCATCTGATCTACTCTCAAAATACGCATTTGATACAGCTATAGCCTATTTAAATATCTGTTTTAAGAGATTTTGTGTAAAATGTTGTAATAAGCTGATATGTTATTTTGATAAATTGCTTAGATTTGTGTAAACAAGTTGTGCGATTGAGAATAAGGGCAATTGTCTTACATAATACATTTATGGATTAAACCTGTTGTCATTTTTAAGGTTTACGTATTTAGGTGACTGCCTCGGATTCTGGGTCGGGGAAAGTGATGATGGTATTTCTGCTCAGTAGCCGTCTGGAGTCTCAAATTTGTGCATAATGTGGCTATAGGCTCGCTTTTTATCGTATGTTGGGATAGAATATAAATGGAAAAAGTGCGTGCCATAGTTGCGCCACTACAAACGCCTTCGGGTAATGATTACTTATATTTACGCGAATGTTCGAAACTGAAATAAAACTACTTAACGGATTATTTCAAGCTGATTTGTTTGAATTCTCTCCCGACGCGACGTTTCGAAAACTGCAGCCTTCATGGTCACGCGGCGGATTACTCAGTTAAACAAATTATCGCGAGAAGATCCGATAAGTATACATAATAAATGCTTGTGGAAGAAGTAAAGTAGTTACTAAGTAAAAGCTTTCTTTAAATGTTTTATAAAGTCTATTTAATTAAATTATTACACATCCAGGTGATATCCTCCTAGTAAAGGGGACAATAAATGACCCCAGAATCATAATCCGCGTCTATAAAAACCCCGGGATACAAAGAATTCAGACCGATTGGACCAACTTAGTTTTTGGGTCCATCTTGGATCCGCCATCTTGGTTTTTTTATCGTGTCCAATTGACCCTTTCGACTCAACAATTGTTCGAGCACCACCAAACTATCCCTAATCTATGCCAAGTTACAACTCCGTTAAATTGGTATGACGGTCATCTTGTTTTCCACCATTTGGATTTTTTTCACCATCGTTAGAATTTGCCTAGGGTATAGGTTGATATTAGCTAAGACACGACGATACTAAGTCTTATCGTTTAGCCGGGCACACACAGTACACCATTTCCTCGAAGGGTTGAACGCAGACGTCAGCTTATTCATATTTTTCACAGCATATCTTTTAATTTGATACCCATATTATAGGAGCGCGTAAAACATAACTGGTCCGCCATCTTAGGCTGTCCACCATATTGGATTTAGAATGACGTCACTTAGCTAACCATGCATTGTCATCCAAACTAAAAGTGTATGCAAAATTTCATCTGATAGCTGCTTATAAATTCTAAAGTCAGCTAAATGCAGCTGCCAGATTTGACCCGAACATACATACATATTACATACATACAAACATTGCAAGGTAAAAACTTGTAATAGCGTCCGACGCCACGAGATGCAACGTCGTATATTTTGACAGCACTGTACTTATGTTGTGTCATACATGATACAATGCGGTATAAAAGACAACTTTTTATAATAAACGTTCACATTTTAAGTACGTTTTTAGTTGAAGAAAGATTGGTGAAGATTTCGCGTGGGAAGCCTTTTTCTTTAGATATAATATTGTATTGTCGAAAATTTCACCGTTCTTCGGCGAGCGTCATCGAGTGACATCACTGACCCAAATCAAGTAATATAACGCCGCAGTCACACTGTGCGAGTTGGCGGTCGAGTGGCCTAGTCAGCTACTGTTATATTTATAGTTTGAAATTAGTTGCGTTTTTACTAACAAATGTAGTTAATATACGAATAAAATTATTTCTTTTGTTTCTTTCTTACGTCAAATAAATTAGAGTTTAGTGCCAGAGAGACAAGCAACTGATTAGCTAAACCAATCATTAGAGATGTAAATATTGGTAATACTACAGCGTAAAGAGTAGGAGTTATATAGTATGAGGCAGTAGCTTGTAAATTAAAACATTGCTGAGAATTGTTTAACTTACATACAAATAAATTGTTCAACGTAATAGATATAAAACAAAAGTTTCGGGTAACAGAATTTGTTTGGCCACCGTATTGCATCGAGACTACACGCAAACACAATTGTTGTTATTAATCTGAGAGCTGGTTTGTGAGCAGAGCCGCGCAATATGTTTCAACAAGTCCTGTGGGAGTACTGAGTACCTATAGCGAGAACTAGACTACAATCGATTGACTGGCTTTAATTTTATTAATGCAGAATGTAGACAACGTAGTAACGTTGTCTACATTCTGCATTAAAACTGGTAGAATCATTTACACGAAAAAAACATTGTAAAAAATGACGTGTAAAAGTGCCCTTAGGGGCCTAATTACTTGGTAATAAATGATTTGAATTGAAAAAAATTAAAGCTAGTAGGGAATCAATAACCACTTCATAAACCCAATGAAAAATGAAATCATGTTGTCCTCTACAAAGAAGAATAGGGATTAGGGCTCATACACATAAACACGACGACGCGACGCCGTTTCACGATGCGACGCCGTATCGTGGAAATCTACGACGACAGTTAATCTCGAAAATTGACCGCAATACACGTCGCGTCGTAGGACGACGCGACGCCGTATCGTGTTTATGTGTGCCCTTAGGCAAATTATAGCCGTATAAGCCAATCTTAACTTTGACTAAGATCTTAAGATACTGACCTCTTTAATAAACATAACTTGGACTGTTAATTGAGTGCTTGTTGTCAGACGAATCGGTACTGTTTATTAAACTAAACACAGATTTCAAAATCAAAAAAATTACGTAACGCTACCAGGATTCGGCTTTCAAGTAACGTAGTTAATATCGCCTGAGATGGTGCAATACCGCATAACTAGCGCTGGTAAACACCGCTTAAGTGACGGTGAAAAACAAATTGAGATTGATAGATAAAATGCAATGTCTGCATCGACACTTTCAGTTTTAACTCTTCCTTGAATTTTTTGTCACTTAAGTTTACATTTTTGTATTTACCAACGCTAAAACTTCAATAGAGAAGGGTATGCTAAGGAAGTTTAGGCATTTGGAGAGGATTTGACAAATAGCGACGATCTTAAGATGCAGACTTTAACTTGACACTATCAGCTGACATTGCACATCAGAGCGAAACTTTGTCTAGCAAATTTGCGTTTATTAATGCGGCCATACAGAAAGTTCTAACAATGTTACTTAGCGTCTAATATTTTCTTAGCAGATCATGTAAAATTGGCGTAACGGATTTTTTTGCAGTGTACTATATTTTTTAACCGAGACCACGCTAAATGTGTAAAGTGTAAAAGCTTAAGAAATATTAAAAACTAGCTTTTGTCCGCGGCTCCGCCCTCGTGAATGAGTTTTCCCGTGATAAAAGTCCCGTTTTATATTTTCCCGGGATAAAAAGTCTAGCCTATGTGTTAATTCAGGACATGATCTACCCGTGTGCCAAATTTCATCGAAATCCGTTCAGTAGTTTTTGCGTGAAAGAGTAACAAACATCCATACATCCATACTTACAAACTTTCGCGTTTATATTACTAGGATAGTAATTAAAACCGCGCACAGAGTCGTGGCTCAGCTAGTATATATAAAATGAATAATTGTAACCGTGGGATGTGTACTTCAGTGATGCTCTACTCCTTAACTAAAGAGGTATTTCTAATAAAATTGCGATCTGCTAGTTTGCTGGTAGACTGAGTGGAATAGAAATATTACATTCTTTGTAAAAAAAATTAAACCTAGATTTTATTAAATGCAATCTCTAAACCAGGTAAAAGGTGTAAAATTTTATAATATAAATAGTGCTTGCAATAGGGTAGATGAGATATTTTTTTCAGTTTTACCAAAGTCTGAAAGATGCATGTACTAAGGCGTGACGTCACTGATCATTAAAGGGCAGGCATGAGAAAGTGACAGCAAGGTAATCCTTATACGCGCCTACGACTCATTACAATATTTGATTTAGAAGTGACATTCTATTTATCTACTAATTTGTGATTAAATTCTCTACTCTAATTTTGATGCCGCGCCGCTTACCGCAAGGATTGTTGTGTTTTTAATTGTACGTGGTACGCATAAAATAAAACACATTTTTTTTTAAATCTACCCAATTTAAGGTACCTTTGTTTTTAGGCAAGTGCTTACCGCCGCAGATCCTCTTTTCTTCTTAAAAAATATGGTGTAAAAAAACTATTGAAGCATTAGCTAACAGTCGTTTAGTTCAGTAACCTCGCTCTATTTGCGTTTCCAATAGGAAGCTGATAACCGACCTCGAGGTGATCCTTTGTGCCGGATAACAGTACCGCAATGTTTTGTTATAGTTTGTTACCACTATTGTTATACATTTTGGGAATACCCGCTCTATAGTTCAATTGTAATGATTGTAGTAACATTCATCATACCAGAGCTAAGGGCGCGGGAAGATCTATTGCAATTTTAAGGCCTTACATTCCTTCTGCCAGCAAAGGATGCTGGTAGAAGGAATTTTGACTTTTGAGGAACCTTGTGCTAAGGAGTTTATGTATGGTTAAAGAGTTGCACAACAACCAAAATCAGTCATAGTCACAATCATATTCTAGAAATGTAATTTTTCTGGCGGACGGTGTTTCAAGCATTTTGTCACGTTAAAAATGGTTTTAAAAGCGGGTTACTATTCATCTGTTTCCCGATTTTTGTCAGAATGTATATACATCAAGTGCGACAGACACCTGAAGAGGATTGAAGGGCGTAGGCAGTAGATGTTAAAATAAAGCAAGTTATTATGAAGTGTAACCCGACCGCGGTGGTGGGTGACGGGTCACGGCCGCGGTAAGGTCGTCTTTCTGATTCCTTCACATATAGTGATTTCAATTTCGGTAACTGTCTGAGGTGACAAAAATTCTCTATTTTTACCGAACGTTGAAATGTGGACGTTGCAGTAGGTATGCGATTTAGTCAATTTCGTTTGCCAAGATAATGGTTTTATCATTAATTCCATTACTATTTACATATATATGAAATTCACGACACAACCGTTTAGTCAATTAAATAAATCAAATAGCAAGCGATATTATATTCCATTTCTATAAAATCGGTTTTTGTTTACCCCGTTCTGCATTTCTAATTAATTAATTCTAGGTAACGCTAATAAAATGAGTGAGTGTGCTAATAAAATATTGCATTTGCCTCGATCCGGGCTCACAGCGATCCGGATTTAAAAGCAATTAGTATTAAAGCTAAAAATAGGCACATAACCCATTCGGTCGGTCGATATTTTCTTTCATTACCTAATCAAATTAATTTTGATGTAAAGGATGAACCTGGCTTGATGTCAATTACTGTGTTTTAGGTGAAAGAGGTGGTAATGTGGTGTGAAAATAGTCAATATTCTGCTGTGATGTGATGTGATGTGATGATGATTTTCTCCCAGTCTACCTTTACGCATACTCACGCCTTTTATCCCCAAAGGGGTAGGCAGAGGTGCAACTAGTGCACCCACTTTTTGCCGTGCGTATTCCGTCCCGTGATTTGATAGGGGGCGAGCCTATCGCCATATCGGGCACAAATTCCAGACTCCGGGCTGATACTGAACAGATAAATCCAATATCACTTTGCCCGACTCGGGGATCGAACCTAAGACCTCAGCATTGCAATCGTACCGTAATAAAACTACGCCACCGAGGGAGTCTACCTTTATTTTCAATTATAACTAGATTTTACCCGCGGCTCCGCCCGCGTGAAAAAGTTTTTCCGGGATAAATATTTTCCTAAGATAAAAACTAGCCTAAAACATTCAGGAGTAATTTATCTTCCTATTATTAAAAGAATTATCAAAATCGGCTTAGTAGTTTCAGAGATTAGCCTCTACAAACCTACAAACTCACAAACTATTCCTCTTTATACTATTAGTATATATAGTCTTGGCAAATTGTGTTCGTATGTGTTGTGGCCCTTAGCCCTTAGCCCTTAGTTATGTTTGAAATCATCGTTAATCTCGGCAGTGTTTTATTTAAATCAATACATATCAAATAGTTTGTTTCTCGGTCGATCAGTTTTGAATCAGTAGTGGCTGCAATATGAATAAACTAAAAAAAAAAATACAATATAATAGCTGTTGCTCGCATCTTCGCCATTGTAAAAATGTCTTCTCAAAATAAAACCGTAAACATCATCATTAGTAGCCAAATGAAGTCCACTGCTCCTCATACTGATCTGCCAAGAGCGGCCGGCATAGAGCGCGTTACAATAATATAAATAATAGGAATTCATATTTTTTACCAGATAGCGGTATTTATCAGCTCGTCCGGTCTATTTTTCTGTATGCAAAATATTTACAAGCGTAGTAAGAATGCCCAACTTCAAAATATCATTCCGTATAAATTGTTTATATGAGTAAAATATTTTAGTATCGTAGTTTTATTACAATGCGTTTGTACAAGGCTTTGTAATCAAAGGACACAAGACATTGGAAAGTTTCAGAACACTCGCAAAACTTTTATAAACTGGTCCACAGTTGAACAATGCAATACTTCAATTTGAACGGGTTCGAATCGCAGCACTTTGATGTAATTGTTCGAAGTTTTGAATGGAAGCATTGCATTAAACTTTGTTTTCCACAAATACAATAGTTAGTAATTGTTTTATATGAGAGTTGTGTAACAAACTTCACTATTGTATAATATTTCATACTTACAGTGATAGTTAGCAGCAGATATTATAGGATGGCAATGGCAGTGCTAAGCGGTAACATCTTGGAGTCTACATCTATAAGTAGACGCAAGCGTGCCGTCACCACTAATTTTATAATACTTTAGGGTTTTGACCATCTCACCGTTTATTATCTAGGAGTAATAAATAGCAGTCTACGCGTGTTCTTCATCTCTCTGTCTCTCGCCCCCTTCTTTCTCCGTGGAGACATGTCTACAGCATAGCTCAACTACATCAGGGGCCGTAGACAAGATGCTTTTCTACATGCGTTAACGCTAATAGAAAACAAAAAAATGTATGCGAATGACATATCCCATCAGTAAGCCTTTCGCACGGATACGTCATACGCATACATATTTTTTATTTGCCTTACGATTGAAGCATAAGTAAGGCGTCGTGGCTACAGCCCCCGATTAGTATTAGCCCTTCTCCTCCTTTTTCGTCACCGCACTGCGGTATTATATTGTTTAATTCATCAAGTATTGTTGTTTCGCTATTAAATTGGTCGTGACCGGCTGCGACCTCGCGCTGCGTTTGTATGGTTGCCTCTAATCCCGACCTGTCACTATTATTTTTGGCAGTTACGGCTTATGATATTATCTTTGTATATCATTTGTTTCTAGGGTTTATGTACTGTACTAAGTTACGATTAGATCCTGGATAGATACTGGCCTGGAGTTGAGATACAAACTAGATAAAAATCTAATACAATACCGCTACCATAATAGTAATTGATAATTTAAGCTGTGCCCCTTTGTTGGCAAAGAATTTTATTTACAATATTTAAGCACTGGTCATAGTGCCTAGAATATTTATATGCCGGTAAAAACTGTATCGAAGTTAGTTAATTTATTTCTTCATAATGCGTAAACAAACTAACTGTTTTATAATAATACGCATGTTTTTAATGAAATACTTTATAATTAAAAGGTCTCTACGGTGTAGCTTCTACTTATGGACGATCGTATCGCTTACCATCAAGCGAATGGCGTGCTCGTCTCGTCATTCAGAAGTATTTTTTTTTTAAAGAATATTATATATCTATACTTTCTCCATATCCGTACTTCATGGCTACCGCAGTTGTATCTTCAGCGGATCCTTGTGAGTCAGTATTCAACTCATACAGTTGGCTGAATAAAGTGCTTTTGATCTATTTCCGTAGCTGAGTTTAAGCAAAAATCTCATCTTTATGAGTTTTTGATTGACTTGTGAGAATACGTTAAGTTAACTTGACAGTTCTGACTGAAAGAGATTGACAGTTTGAGTGATCGTGTAAGTAGCACCTCAAAAACTTATTTTATTTCATAACCTACATCCCAGAGGGAAAGGGAGGTGTAAAGTTACCCTTACAGTTTATGTAGTAGACATCCATCCTAAGATATGGGATTTTATGACTACACGACCACAAACAATCCAAGGGTTATCACTTATATGTTTTGCGTCACAAAAATAATTATTTCTCGATTAAAAATCGTATCTATTCGAATCACATTCTATATACCGCGCAGTTGCAAAATAACCGCAATTACCCTGCCCTACTCATGATTTGAGATTCTCCTATTCATAAAATACTATTTTTTTATGTTTTTAAAGTGCCTAAAGTACCTTCCCAAAATACCTCGCCAGCTCTTGGAATATTAGAGCGGGCGGCGCCGCGAACAGCGCCTAGTTTAAAATAAAATGTGTTTCTTTAAAGCATGTTGTTCGCTTTTCCACGCCGCGACGGAAATTGAATGATCCGAACACGCGACACTCGACTGGCACACAATACGACACCACACGGGAACTAGGGCGGTGGATACAATATTTAGGATCGAACCTGTTTATTTGCACCAGGTTGTAACAGATTGTTTATTACGTTGTGTACTCACGACTTAATGTTAATTTTCTTTATTACAATATGTTTTGTTTTAGGTATCGCGCAGACGCTGTCATCTTGTTGCTAGACTCTACACTATTAAAGTAAAAATTGCTGTTGCTGAAGTTGAAGGATTAGTTCTTATGGTAGAATAACGGTACAACATCTGCGCGACGCCTAAGTGTCCTTTTAAGTTGACGAAGAAAATTCTTGAGTCTTTAGAAACCTGGCTGCATTGGTTTTCTGTGACTTATCATATAAATCAAGTTTATTCAAGCTAAAGCAGTAATATAAAAGCGTTTTAAACTACTTTATGACGAGATAATCAGTTCGTCTTAACCGCGAGTTAATACAGAATCCTCACTTAGATTTACTAAGTACTGCATTGATTACGAATATCTTGATGTATTACATTAATATCTCGCGTAAGAGAATCCTTTACGATACTTGGAAATCTAGAATCTATTACCTAATCTTGGAAACCAATTTACGCATACAAAATAGAGGCGAGTTAATTTGCGCATCAATCGCTAACAGTTTACATTAAATATTGACGTGTAAAAGATCCGAAGATATTGGCTAAATAAAATTAGGATTTGTTACTTATTTCAGATTCATATAAAAATCTATTGCTATGTAAAAGGGTGGTGCAGATACTCTCATGTCTAATACTAGTTTTTAATTAAGGTATCGGAATGAAAGTCCCACTGACCAACTTATTCGAAATAAAATGCCCACATATTTTGATCTTTTCACCAAAAATCTTCGTACCAAATTTTATTCAAATCCATGCAACTTCAGGACATAGTGACACTTAACACCTTATGTCTCAGGATGACGAGCGCAGTGGAATGCCACACAGTACTTTGTAACTCAAGGTGCTGGATGGTGGTGCTACTGTTTATGGGTGGTCGTATCGCTTACCATCAGGCGAACGGCATGCTCGTCTCGTCATTCAACGATACAAAATAAAAAAAAAATGCAGCGGTTTGTGATTCAATCTCTCACATAAAATTGGTGGTATTAAAACAACAGTATAATGTACAGTAATTATGTATAATACCTATTCGTGCATATCACAATAAAGGAACGCTGATTTTAAAATAATCAAGGACCTTCGTTTTCCCTCTTCGAAAAGTGGAATAGCCTCAGAAAAAATATAATCGTTATCGCAGAACTGTCGAGGCGCAAAGCAATCATTGTCAATGTCATGGGATACGGTTACGGGCCAGGGTTGCCTCGCGACGTGCATATTCAAGAGAGAAATGAGACTCTAATGGAAGTATTTTTGTTTATCCTTCACAGGTCATTCTACAGGTGCTGCATTGTGGCTAAAATTAATTAACTATCTTAAGTTCTGTTTTTCTAGAGCGATGGTGGAAATGGACGAATCTAACTTTGGCCGCGGCTCCACCCGCGTGGAAAAGTTTTTCCTTAATAAACGTCCTGGGATAAAAAGCCTATAGCACTCAGGAGTAATGTAGCTTCCTATTAGTAAACGAATTTTCAAAATCGTTTTAGGAGTTCCTGATAGTAGCCCCTACAATCCTATAAACACACTAGTAAATATTTCCTCTTTATAATATAAGTAATAAGTATAGATTAATACATCTAGTAGTTGTTACATTAAAACTTGGGTCTAAGAATATCACAATAACAATAAACACAATTGTACAACATACTAAGGCAACACCAGTTACTTGTATAATAAAAGTATAAATAAAAAAATACATCAAAGAAAATGAGAATGAGAACCTAATAATTTGTGCTCACATATTTATTTTGGTATTGATGTACGAATATATCGATAAAGTTTATTAGTTTTTTCGTAAGCAAATGATATCGGAAAATTATCTACTAAAGACGCAATGTCCTCTATGCTTTATATTAAAGACATAGATGGCTGCTTCTCTTCATAACCACCAGATCAGATACACTCGTCTCGTCAAACAATAAAAAAAATTATAGCCAACCGTAAATTTGCAGATATTATTCTTTTTATATAACAATGACTGTTCTCCTTGTGTGTATATTTTAATGTGAAGATATGAGTTATGTGGCGTCGCATAAGGATTCCTAATGGGTTCTCCGAGTGCTATTAGTGCTTAATATAGGTTACCTCATCGCTTTACGATTGTATTTTTAAACAACCTAATGATGAGGTAGTTATAAAGAGTAGTTAAACCGAGAAACTGAATTAAAGTATGATACGTACTGCACTGAGCGTATTACCTTGTCATATTAGACGCTGAGGTCGTAATACTTAGTAATTACGCATGATATTCCTTGAAGTTACACAATGGCGCTTGCGTCTTTTTCCAACAGATTGTCAGAAAAATATTTAGTTATTCATCTGATAAGTGATTGCCGAATAACCAGTTTACCAAAATCGTTACGTTTTTATACGACGCGAATAATTTCTTGTGAAAATGATGACACAGCTCAATCATGCAAGTAAAATCCCTTCTTAGCCGATTTCGGCCACGGCGGCCAATCTCAACGGAGATCAGCCAGGTACACAGGAGATATTATAGTGCACAAGTGTGTGCGCAATACACAGGTGCACTCGCTATTCCTTCACTCTCATAGTCCGGTGAGACGGCAATCCGACATGACCGGAGAGAAATCAGGCGCAGGACCAACGGCTTTACGTGCTTTCCGAGGCACGGGGGTATCACACCGCCAACTTCCTGACTCTGAGTTGCGACTGAGTAATTTTAAGATGGAAAAACCCAGTCACAATGTTTTTTTTCGGCTCGACCCGGGATTCGAACCCAGGACCGCAGCACGCAAATCGTACTCGTAACGCGTACGCAATAAAACTACGCCACCGAGGCAGTCATGGAAGTATCAACTAGATTAGAAAACCATATTCAAATTGGTCCTATTCATCTACTTACGCTATTGGTCGGTGCTCCATCTACTAGTAGCAACCTCGCAGAATCCGTGCGACTGGCAAGTGTTATATCTAACCGACCTTAGAGCCCATTAGACGCTGCTGTTTTAAAACAAAAGATTTTTGTCTGATGTTTTTTAATGTACCTATTCACAAATTGTTTACTTATATCGCGCTATGTAATCAAATATTAAAACAGCAACGCGTAAATGAGGTTGTACACGAAATTAATATATTTCCGAGTTTCCGAAATTAATATCATAAAGATTTTTCTAAAGCGAAGATTCGTTAAATTGTTATGTAACAAATTTTCTGGAAATCCTTCTAAAGAACTACCTTAACTGAAGATTGCTCATTATAGATTTTTTGGGTTGTTAATTTTACACTCGGGTTGCGTCGATGGCATAGTTGTATTACGGTACGACTGCAGTGCTGAGGTCTCGGGTTCAATCCCCGGATCGAGGCAAAGTGATATTGGGTTTTTCTACTCAGTATTGGTCCGGAGTCTGAAAATTGTGCTCGATATGGCGATAGGCTCGGCCCCTCATGGGACGGAATATGCAAGGCGAAAAGTAGGTGCACTAGCTGCGTCTTTGCCTACTCTTTCAGGGATAAAAGTCATGAGCGTCTGTATGTATGTATGTTAACTTTACAATGTTTTAAAATTATAGACGAAAAATCTCATAAAATCCCGCAATGATATTTCTGGGCATATTTATTTATACGTATAATACTAGCAGATCAATTAAAGTTGCTTCTATTAAAAAACAAGCTTTGTTACTGTTTTTTTTATATAAAACTACCTTTTGCTCGCGGCTCCGCCCGCGTGACAAAGTTTTTCCGAGATCAAAGTGCCGCTTTATATTTTCCCGGGACAAAAAGTAGCCTATGTCCTTTCTCAGGCTCTAGACTATCTGTGTACCAAACTCCATTTAAATCAGTCCAGTAGTTTTGGCGTGAAAGCGCGACAGACAGACAAAGTTACGTTCGCATTTATAATATTAGTAAGGGTTAAATTAGTATTTGTTAGAAATAACCCCCTTCCTCTAATTTGCCATATGTCATTACTTATCAGGATTTGATCCTTATTAGCGACACTATCGAATGGTGTAACGATACAGTGTGTTCTTGTTTTATCCAAATCAACGAGTTCGATTTCTGGCTACGAATTTTGATTTTTTTAAAAATCCAATGGTAAGTGAATGTTAAACCACTGTACCATTTTGAAATAGTCAGTAACTAAGGATTTTTTTAAAAGAACTGGGACGATCGGCTCAGTAAATTTTTTTTACACCTCAGTTTATCAGTCTTTTTTAACCTTTTTAATAAAAAAGAACATTGTTTTAGATTACTCATACATTAATGTGTAAAATAAAAAAAAACAGGGCTTATAAAATCATCATTTGTAGAAATGGCATGAATTAAACTGAACAAAGTCAAATTTTTCGAAACAATATCAATAATAATATCTCTGAAAGCGTGGAACTTTTATTGAGGTAAAACTTTGTCATATAATAGGATATGATGTGACCTATCAGGGATATCTTCGTTATGTAAACCCGTTAAGGAGTATCACGCTATGGTGTGGTACGTAAGGAGCGTGGTAACGAACCCGCTTTGCATGGGCGCTCGCAGAAGACGCAAAATAACATGAAAATATTTATTACACAAGTTTCGTAACTTGAAACAAACAGTAGATATGCAGGGCTTCTTTCGAACTCAGTGTTAATTCGAATTGAAATAACGAATAGAATTTCGGACAATGACGAATACGCAACCCAGTCCATAGGTTGAGTTTTAATTTTTTCAGAAATGTTTCATAACCGTAGTTTCATATTTAATCAAACCATATTATTAACTATAAATTCGCGTGATGATGGTATGTGTGTGAGAGCGAAGGCGATTCAAATTCGCACATATTTGCCGCCAACTAAACAGGCCAATCCCAAAGTCAAATTCCTTGAGAATATTAGTAATCAGATATTATACTTACAAGAATTTTAAGCCCAACGTAAAGAAACGTAGACGCTATCAAGCGCCGATGAATTAAAAATATGTTAATAACAGCGTTATTCCACCAACGTGTATACACGTCCAGAAACTAAATAACAAAAGTCAGCAGTAGACACAACATTGCATTAAATGCCAATCCGCCAATGCTGGCACTTTATTTTGGAAATATGTTATGACCACATTATTGTGTACACAATATCAAACGACCGTGACTAAACGTTCTTGGATATGACAATCAACAGTTCTACTATCAACAAGGGACACAACGTTTCTCGTTATAAGATTTATAATTGGAGCATACTACATAGCATAAAAAGAATGACGCGGACTTGCGACTAAAGAACGCGGCACTATTCTTAATGGTCAGCTAAACGAGTAAGACAGATTGTTACCGACGTAATAAGACGTTTGATGTTTCTAGGGTAGTTTGTGTTCATAAAACTGGGCGTGTCGTTTTGCACCACTATCTTTAAACTGCACTGTTGCCAGGTGCCGTAATTATTATGATTAAAAAAGCTTTGTAATCGGTCATGCTGCGTCTGACGTAAGAAGTTGTTATCTGCTACACACTGTATTTTAATTATATACAAGATATAAATTACAAACTTACACTATCGATTATAAATTATCTAGTTAATTATGTATATGTTCGGACTTCCGTTGAAAATAGTGTTAATAACTTTGCCTCAGAAAAGTGAAAATTTTACAAGTATTCAAATTTCTGACTCAAACGATTTTATGATTTAGAACTGTATATTTTTGTTTCTGTAATTTTATAATAATACCAGCCCTGTATTATATATTTTCCCACTACTAGGCATTGGCTTAGTGCGGATTGCCAGTCATCATAATAATGTATACCTGCGAATTTATATTGAAGAATACTTGTGAAGAAAAGGAATGTCGGCTTCCTCACGATGTACTGTACTCCTTAACTGTGAAAGCGAACGATTACAATTGATAAACAATACATATTATTATTATACTATTAAGTAATTACTTCTTCATAATATATATTTGTGTTGTCAGTCGAGAGCTTGAATAGTATAGAGGATGTTTCCTCCTTTTATCAAAGTGCAACGTGATAAGAGAAAATAAAACTATTTATTTCATATTTGTGTTATGGATGTAATGCTTATAGAGATACAAGCTACTTGCGACTTCTTTTTAATATTCTTTCCCAGGCTAAGGTTCAATTTACCAATTTCTTTTTTAACAGTTGTTAGTTAATCGGGCATTAAAATTAACGCAAATGTTAAAGTATCGCGCGTCCCATGAAAGAACGCCTAATTATGGAAGATAATCACTTGTTAGGGCATGGTATAGTATAGGGCATGGTAACAAGGCACGGATGATGGTGACTCGTCAACGGTCAAGACTAATCAATTTTGGAATCGACTTACTATAGCAGTATAACGTTTGGTGTTCATAAAATAGCTTATATAACTTACCATCAACAAACGGCCTTCTGACGTTGACCCCTTCCAATGAATCGAAATGAAATGAAATCATTTATTCGAATCCATAAAATGTTAAACATTGCTTAGATTCAGTCAATTTTTACTCTACCACCAGTTCGGAATGCAGTTTCCACCAGAGAAGAACGGGCAAGAAACTCTAGGGTTGCTCTAGCAGTTCAAAGGTATAAATTAGGTACAGTGTATAATATATATATACAGATTTTTATTTTGTATAGAGCCAGAAACAGTGCCAGCCCTAGCACGAGGCGCATCGAAGTAGGAAATCTAAGCAGTCATCACGCCGCGTGCACAGATCACTGTTACTCGCTGCTGTAACTCGGCGGAGTTGGGAATTCAGAGAAATACCCGAGAACTGAGAAAGGACAATTCCTACAGTAAGGCCGGGTTTTTTCAAGTGTAGTTATCTTTTTGTCAAGGTCTTATTAAGCTGGACGCGCTCGCAGAGCTTCTAGTGCTCCAGGTGCTGCGAGCGCGTCTAGCTTAATAAGACCCTGACAAAAAGATAACAACAGTTGAAAAAACGGGGCCTAATTGTATTTTGAAAGGTGTGATCGTAGACATTATTGTATTTAAAAAAAATGAATATTTTAATCCGGAATGGAAGTTCCACCGATCACACACACATATACACACACACACACACACACACATCTCTGAAGAGGTAGGCACAGGTGCAAACAGGGTACTCAAGGGTGTTATGAAGGTGGATATTTAGGACTCTACATCTCTCACTTTTCGTAAGATAACAGAAATAACAATCCTGCTCGGAAGGGAGTAAATATGAATTCAATTAATATATTACATGATATAATATTATCTTATTTTAATTATAGCTATTCAGGTTTTTCTAGAGCTTCGAAAATTACAGTAAAATCTGCATTAAAATCCGCCTAATGGACTACGCAATAACCGCACAAACGTATCTACTTTACTGTTTTATTACATAAACACTACACACGCCCCTGTACTGTATCGTTATGTTAGCATATCAAATAATAAACACAAACGAATCAATATCGAATGTTGATTTACGCAGTGTCCAATAGTCGCATTCTGCGGGCTCAGCAAATAATACTTATTGAATACGGCTCAATGTTGCACAGTGCACGTTTTAAATAGAATTTCGTTAACACCACTACCATCATCATGACCATCAGCCACACGACGTCCACTGCTGAACATAGGCCTCCTCTAAAGATTTCCAGACGGACCTATTAAAGCGGCCTGCATCCAGCGTATTCCTGTGACCTATATCCGGTCGTCTATCACCACGATAATAATACGGTAGTTGACTACTTTTTATATATATTTACATCCAGCAACGCATTTGGCTTCATGCACACTGTGCATCATTACGGCGTCCCCCAGTTCCATTTAAATTTTTTAGGATGTCTTTGTGAATATTGCTTAGTTTTTCGATTTTCTGCTTCATGGGATATTTTATTTTCCTGCAATTTTATTTGGGGCAATATTCTTTTTGCAGTCATGCCCAGACATTTTTGAACCCCGCTACATGGTCATAGATTTTTGGTTTCCTGGATATATTGATCATGATATACCTAATGCGTCGCCTATTTAACTTCCTCACAGGATGGTTGGTATTTGGGAGTGCGACGTTGCCAGCTTTGGGTTTACTTATCTCTTTCTTTTACTATCGCTTGTCGCATTGTCTGTTGTATACCGTTTCAACTTAAAATCTACTCGTAAGAGCTATACCTGAACGGATGCCCGATATTTATATATGTACCTACGAGTATCTTATCCTATCCTTCTAAAATTGTAAATATGAAAATCTTCTTTGTTGAACTGAGGATAGATGGATGGATTGATTGTTTTGTCTCTCTTTCACGCAATAACTACTGAACGGACTTTATTTATTTATTTCAAATTTGTATATAGTAAATGAATACAGGTGACTTATGACTTAATGCCTGAGGCATTCTCTAACAGTCAACCTTTGGCTGATGCAGAATTAGTAAGGTCGCCAGACTTCATGGGGAAGTGTTCATTTTGAGCGGCTGCTTGAGGGTGATACCCCTGGTGTTGCAAGCATCCGTAGGTGGTGAGAATCGCTTCCTATCAGGGGGGCCACATACCTGTCTGCCACGTTATCATATAGCTGTTGGACGTCCGTATATAGCTATTGGACGTCCGTATATAGGTATTGGACGTCTGTATATAGCTATTGGACGTCCGTATATAACTATTGAATGTCCGTGTACAGCTATCGGACGTCTGTATATAGCTATTGGACGTCAGTATGTAGCTATTCGACGTCCCTATATAACTATTAGACGTCCGTGTACAGCTATCGGACCTCCGTATATGACTATTTTATTTTTATTTTTAAGCTATTGCATAGCTTCTATTGCGGGCCTTGAGCGTGGAGACCGAATCCAGAAATTCCGTAACGAAAATAACCTGACATCTTTTTTATCTTATTAATATGAACCTTAAATACAATGCGTAGAAGCTATAATTCTTGAAACGAGTATATTTTTATTTATTTTATTTATTAAAGTCATTAAAACCATTTCTTACTAATCTAATATGAACCTTAAATACATTGCGTAGAAGCTATTTCCCCAGCGTTGGCACGGCACGAGAACAAAAGAATCGAACGTAACATTCTTTTTTCAAATTTTGATTTATTCTACTTTGGTTGTGATGACCATTGCATTTCTGACATTTATCAATAACAAGACTAAACGTGCGTTGCTCGCGTTAAAAAATCTACTTTATGTGGTAAGCGTAAGATCGAATTTGTGTTTAGTCAATCAAAATTTGTGATAAAAAATGCTATGCAATAGCTTTACCGCGGCAGTCTCCGAGTGCCACACGTATTTTTTATTTTATTTATCCGGTATAAAAAACAATTGTACAATAAGTTTTATACAAATAAGATTACATATAGGAGATAATTGTACAACTAAGATTATCCACAGTTTATACATTCGTATTTATGAATATTTGGAGCACATGCACCCGGTGAAACAAGACTAAAGGAAAATTCTAAACTACTACCATACCATACGAGCCCCGTTTTATGTACTGCCCACTGTTGAGGACGGGCCTCCTCTACAACTGAGAGGGTTTAGGCCTTAGTCTACCACGCTAACGCATCCACAGCGGTGGGCATAATTGATAAACAATAGACACAATTTCGAAAAATCAGAGGTGTGTGCCTTGGGTGTTGAACCTGCGGACATCCGTCTCGTCAGACCGTTCCATTCCTAACTAGGCTATCGTCCACTTTTGGTTATTGGAAGTCCGTATATAGTAATTAGACTTCTGTATATAGCTATTGGACGTCCATATATAGGTATTAGACGTCCGTATATAACTATTGGACGTCCATGTACAACTATCGGACCTCCGTATATAACTATTACCATACCATACCAGCCCTGTATTATGTACTGCCCACTACTGTGCACGGGCCTCCTCTACTACTGAGAGGGTTGAGTCCTTACTTCACCACGCTGGCCTAATGCGGGTTATCAGACTTTAAATCCCTACGAAATTATTTTTGAGAAATTCTCAGGTATGTAGGTTTCCTTGTGATGTTTTCCTTCACCGGTAAAGTGAACGATAGTTGATTAACAATACACACGTCACTTCGAAAAATCAGAGGTGTGTGCCTTGAATGTTGAACCTGCGGACATCCGTCTCGTCAGACCGTTCCATTCCCAACTAGACTATCGTCCACTTTTGGTAATTGAAAGTCCGTATATAGTAATTAGACGTCTGTATATAGCTATTAGACGTCCGTATATAGGTATTAGACGTCCGTATATAGCTATTGGACGTTTGTGTACAGCTATCGGACGTCTGTATATAGCTATTGGACGTCCATATATAGGTATTAGACGTCCGTATATGAGCTAGCTAGCAGCTGGACGATAGCCTAGTTGGGAATGGAACAGTTTAACGAGACGGATGTACGCCGGTTCAAAACTCAAGGCACACACCTCGAATTTTTTAAAGTTATGTGTGTATTGTTTATCAATTATCTAAACGGCGTGAGGAAACCTACATACCTGAGTATTACCCAAAAAATAATTTCGAAGGTATTTGAAGTCTGCCAACCCGCACAAGGCCAGCGTGGTGGACTAAGGCATAAACGCTCTCAGTAGTAGAGGAGGCCCGTGCTCAGCAGTAGGCAGTATATAATACAGGGCTGGTGGTATGGTATGGTACAGCTATCGGACATCCGCATATAGCTGTTGGACGTCCATATAGTGATCTGCGATGGTGAATATTGTGTTGCTTGCGGTATGTTATGATTTATTGACACAGATTTAATGAGCGAGCTGGCAACGTCGCAACTGCGGACGCCAAATACGCGGAATCGTCGTCAGAAAATTACCGAGGTATACGGCTGTCGATATACGCGCTGCAGCAGCGCCTCACCCCGGCAGAAATTTTTTCGTGAACTATCCAATATATAATTGCAGCCAATGGATCGAGTTTTTGGCTTCCATCGATTTTTGTTCTACAGCTAGCCAGGACCAATAGGACCTAAGTGACACTGGCCAAAAAAGTGGCGTCCGGTATACGGACGTCAAAAGCTGGTGGACGCCAATTTAAATGCACTTTCACCTTCAGCGGACGGAAGTTTGTTTGCGGGATAAATATATATATATTTATCAAAAAATGTATGCCATCAAAAATCAAAAGGAAAAATAATTTTCAAAATATTAGTAGCAATAATTAGTCAGTTATTAAGCTTTGAAATTTGGTGGAAGTGGTAGTTGTCAAATAACAGTAATATTACACTGTGACGTCACCGAGAGTCGACGACCATAACGCTGCGTGTGTGCGAAAGAGATAGCGCGATAACCCCTCCACGTCCCTACTTTTGCTCACAACAATAGTTCAAATATGAATAACTGCTTTATTTATAAAAGATTGTACAAAATCAATCATAGAAAACTACCCTATTGGGTAGTTTTCCATTATGTTTGATTTCGTAAATTATTTTATATGTAACAGAAAATATTACGAAAAAGAAATTCTTCTGTGAAATCAGCATCAAAATTGGTTGAAAAAAAGAACGGTTATTCGGATTTATAACTTTTATTATTATTGCGTGGATTTTGAAAAATCTTTTTTGTTTCATTTTACATGACATAACATACATTTTTGATAAATGTTTTACAAAAAGTAGTCAACAACCCTATTGTAATACACTGCGCTCTTAACTTAGTGCTTTTACTTGCTAAGCTTGGTAATTCCCACTAATGACAAACAGTGTTTGCAGTATTGCTTGGTGGCAGAAATATACAATTTTGTGGTACATATTTGGTTCCCGTATATCAGAGACACTTAAAAATTTAATAAGTCGATTTCATTTAAGATTAAGCTTATCATTGATTTTCAATCTGTAAGTGCAACTGTGAGGGCAACTTCGCTTCATTCGATTCTGTCGAGATCAGTGATAAGATTCATTATTGCCGACGAGTAAGTTTGCAATCGAGGAAAAAAGCAGTTAGAAATTATCCGATTTATTATCTAACCGACTTAAAAGGAGGTTATTCAAGTCATCTTCAAGTTTGTTGGAGGCACCGACACCAAAAAATATTTAATACAAACATAAAAACACAAATTGTAAAGAAAATTACATCGCTTGTGTTTTCAAATGTCTTATTAATCCGTATAATATGAAGTTCATTTTTTTTTGTTTTTTAGTGGTTTTTGAGGTCGTACTATTTTATTTATATGATTTTTGTAGTAATATAATATTCTGGTGTGTAGAATGTGGCTAGCCTGGGTGGCGGAATATTAAGTTACCTTTTTGCCGAAAGGAGGCCTGTGATTTATCAATGAAACAAAATGATTATTATCCTGTATGATAATGAAGGCCTTACTAATAAATGCTGTATACGTCTGTAATATTCATACCATGCTTTATCTCATTTCCTCTAAGGTTAAATCTCTCTCAACATAGCAACAATTATTAGTATTGTATAAAAAATATTAAAATAATATTTATAAGTAAAGACGAGGCTGATTAATGCACATGTACACTAAAATGTTTTCTTTAAAAGCAGTCGTATATTACATCTAATGCTTAATCAATTTTAAGACTTGACTAAGTTCACTCTATTGACCTACCTGATTTATTTTCATGAAACATACATTTTGTAATCTAGTAATTTCACAGAAACACAATAATTGCACACAACTTTCGCAGCGCGTTTGTTTATTTATACTACAGTACATCGAGTATGATACGCTCGGCTGGCTCCCTTCTCAATGGATTCATTATCCACGTGTGTGAAGGTAACTCTAGTTCTTAGACATAATAAGTAGTTTCCTTAACGCACTGAGAATAAAAGTCGCGCGACTATTTGTGATACGGCGGTCGTAATTTGGATACTTTTTTCCTGCTACGGTTTAGGTAGAAAAGCGTGTTTAGAATGGTTCTAAAACTAGTTGGGAGAATTAAGCAAAGATCGAATAATTTGTTTCGGTTTTACATAAATTTAACCACTATGCCGTGAAAGAAATAAAAAAAAAATGAAACAAAATTCCTTCTTAGCCGATTTCGGCCACGGCGGTCATTCTCGACAGAGATCAGTCAGGTACGCAGGAAATATTATAGTGCACAAGCATGTGCGCAATACACAAGTACACTCGCTATTTCTTCACTCTCATAGTCCAGTGAGACAGCAATCCGACATGACCGGAGAGAGATCAGGCGCAGGACCAACGGCTTTACGTGCTTTCCGAGGCACGGGGGTGTCACACCGCCAACTTCCTGACTCCGAGATGCGACTGAGTAATTTTTAAGTTGGAAAAACCCTGTCACAATGTTTTTGGCCCAACTCGGGATTCGAGCCCAGGACCTCTGCTCGCAAATCGTACTCTTAACGTGTACGCAATACTACTACGCCACCGAGGCAGTCTAAGAAATAGGACATTAGTATCATTATTTCAAATTAATTCCGCAATCGACTGTAAAGGATTTTCAACCATCGAAAATTCTGGTTTTGGTAACCAAGCATACGCCGCAACCATCGGCTATATAGCAGACGAGTAGATTAACCATAGGTTGCATATAGTCGCTGATTGAATATTATAATGAATCTCCACAGACTCATTGAACCCACGACAAGCTTATTATTGATTAATTATCGACGTCCCACATGAAGTACCTGCCGTTGTTTATGCCCTGCTTCTCATCATAAATAACACTCAAACGTTATTACACACTAATATCTACAAACAGTACTATGGCGATAGATTTATCGTCAATCAACGGTAAAGGGGCAGACAGAGAGGTAGCGTGTCCGTCAGCGAAACCCATCCGCGAGCGTTAACATTGACGTTATTGTCTATATTTAAATGTATGGGATAGCATAGTGTGGTGTAACGTGTATCGTAACGTTGGAATAACAAGTCCTTAGTTGACGGTGGGTGGTCACCATCACGTGGTGGTCGCCTTGATTGGGGTATTTGTGACAAAAAACTGAAGTTACAGCCTTGCGTTGTGCAAGCGAGATTGCTGGACTTCCAAATACCCCTTTGCATGCAACATTTATGATTTATCTGGTATTGCCTAATATTCTAAACATACCATCAGATGATGCATTAGTCCGTGATTAGTTCCATTACTCGTCTATAAGATACTATATTTATGAAGCCAAGAAAAAAATAACTATTATAAATAGTTAGATAATAGATTAAAAAAATTGTGGCGAGCGCAATCCAGTCAAATCCCACCGAAATCGATTCAGTGGTTTATTAAAAGCAAAACAAACATAACTTTTGCATATTATTCAACAGTAGTATGGGTGGGTGAACAGTACACTAAATAGTCTTGGTCTGTGTATTTCTGCTGGCGCGACGTCGCCATAGGGGGAAAACTGTCCTGCTCACGTGTGGTTAATTTGCGCCATTGTCCGCTATTCGAGCTCAAATACTAATTAATGTGGCGTTTTCATATTAGCTGATTAGCTATCATTTAGCTTTTCCATACATAGTATAATAGAGTGTATAGAGGTATTTTTCTACAGCTTGTTTAGCAAATAGCAATGTTACTGATGTTTTTCTACAAGGTGAATAAGCCATTGCATAAATGTTAGTTTTCAGTTTCGTATCGTATTCCTATACTATAAGCTGCTATGGCGGGAATGGCAGGAGATGGCCGTAACAACTTACAACCTACCCGCTTGCATGTTTGCTTCGTCTTAATTAAAACCCTTATTAATTATTAAGGTCAAAGATGAATCTCTGTCATATCACTAATATAACTGTTAATAGTACTGTATAGACCTTTCAGTAATTCCCTCGCATTTCGTCGCACTCGCTACATCCGATCGCCAGTTGTATTCACAACGCCGGCCCGCCTGTAACTCCCGAGCGTGTAGCGCACGCAACGCGACCTTCCATTAGTTCGCAGATTTCTATATTTATAGCTGGAAGGGAGACGTGAGCTATAGTTTATATTTACAACACTTGTGTTTACACGCGGGTACGTTCGCTTTGATTTATTTGTTGCAGTAAAAGAAGTATTTGTGTGGTGTATTGAGATATTCGCTGTTAGGCGAGTTTAGTGGCACGGTAGGTCTGGTTCTGACAATTATGAAGGTGTTTCTCAGAACGAGTAATAGAAATGTTTGGTTTATGGATTTCACAAAATACATCGTTGTCTGGGATAAGAATTTGTGCTCGTTGTGGCCGTAGAATTACATCCTACATAATGGGGCAGAAACATGTTTTTTTTTACATCAATAGGCAGAAATAAATTATGTGAGGTGCGCTGCTTGCGACTCCGCTTTGCGTATTATTTAATACTTTGTATGACGTCATACGCCGTTAATGTCAACGTTCAAAATGTGTTAATGTATTGTATGAATTTATAACCACAGCAATTGTAAAAGGTTTTTACCAGTTGAGTATAATTTTGTCCTGAAGATTTGAAATTCATTAAAATTATCTAAAGGCCGTATTATTGCATCCCTATGCATTCAAAAGTCAGTAGTGTGCACTTTGGTCTTATTGCTATGAGTTTTCATTGAGAAATGGGTACCATACGAACATTTAGTTGAGGGATATTGTGCGAAATTTGAATTCCATAATTTTACTAAGTAAGTGTTGTTTCAATTCATTTTACTTACGCATTTAAACATAACAATACTGGAAACCATGCCGCAATAACTAAGCAATATAACTAAAATTAAATCAAATTAATGAATATCAAAAAAAAATACTTCATAAATTACAAGTTCGCGTCAAACTCCTGAAGCAAGAATCCCAAACAAATGCTCAGCAGCAATGTATCTCGTAGTCTCTCGTTTCACAACCAAATATAAATATTACGCCATAAGCTGTCAACGTACAGACAACAATTCGGTTTTTCTGTAGAAATTGATTATCGATTCGTTTTCGTAACAGATGTACGTTAAAATAAATGATTTTAAGCGATACCATAAATCTTGCGTATATCATAAAATAGTTTTAAAGTGGATCATATGAACATACAGCGCGGTCGGTCCCGCGGGGCGTTGTTATCGCGGATTTATAGTACTGCATGTAGATTAGAGGGAAGTACTAGTCTTGGTCAAGAATCTGAAATTTGAAACTGCACTTAAATATATTTGTATAATTTAGAAATCAATGCATCTTTAATAACTGTAAGTTGCAACGGTTACGACCGCCTCCGTGTTGTATTACGGCACGGCTGCAATGCTGAGGTCTCGGGTTCGATTCCCGGGTCGGGCAATGTGTTATTGAGGTTTGTATTCAGTATCAGCCCAGAGTCTGGAATTTATGCCCGATATGGCGACAGACTCGCCCCCTGTCACATCATGGGACGGTATACGCACGGTGAAAGTGGGTGCAATAGTTGCGCCTATGCCTACCCCTTCGGGGATAAAGGGCGTGCGTGTGTGGGTGTGTGTTTACAATTTACGAAAGTGCACGATAGACACACACCTCTGATGTTTACAAGTTATGCGCGCGGCTCCGCCCGCGTGGAAAAGTTTTTCCGGGATAAAAAGTAGCCTATAGCACTCAGGAGTAATGTAGCTTCATATTAGTGAAAGAATTTTCAAAATCGGTCCAATAGTTCCTGAGATTAGCGCGTTCAAACAAACAAACATACGAACACTTCAGCTTTATATATTAGTATAGATGAGTGTATTGTTTATCAATTACTATCGTTCACTTTAACGGTGACGGAAAACATCGTGAGGAAACCTACATACCTGAGAATTCTCCATAAGAATCTCGAGGGTATGTGAAGTCTGCAACCCGCACTAGACCAGCATGATGGACTAAGGCCTAAACCCTCGCAGTAGTAGAGGTGGCCCGTGATCAGCAGTGGGCAGTATATATTACAGAACTGATATTATGATTATATTGTTTCTTTCCTGCGGGAAGTCACAGCACGAAGACTGGTCCTTTTGGAAGGGTTGCGTGGGGATATAGATCCAACACGTAGAGGTCTCTTAAAAATACATGGATGTGTACACCTTACATGTACTCTCTCTCTCTCTCTGTCTGTATTTATAGAGAAAATACAGCCAAAGACAGCGCCCGCAAGGTGCAAGGACTATTTGCATAGAAGATATCCGGGTCTATGGGTAGGATCTAGCTGGACTGGTTCTTGGGCTATTGATTGAGACTACGGGATAGCTGCCAAGTAAAATGTCCCAATCTTTTATCTTCATGGCATACGGTGACTTGTCCGCCACTAGATGGGCATCCCAAAAGCGGCGTATGCCAAGAACGTAACATCGGTGTGGGTGGCTATCGGGTGTCGAGAGGTGAGGAGGTGTGCACCGATTTCACCATCGCGGGTCGCTGGCGCGTCCCGGAGCGGGTTTCTTCGCTATTATGCAGATTGAGCACTTCCACCCTGGAGCTCAGATTCTTTGCTCATTACATTACATATTATATTATTTATTACAATTACTATTCGGGCAGCTTGAATTTATTATCAAACTTCTATGAGTAGAAGTCGTACATATTCCTCAAATAATTACAATATACTAATTCATGAACTATATCAATAAATAATTACAACAAAATTACATTCCAGTGTGCGCCCTAACGATTGTTATATCTTGTAAAAGGCACACGGACACATATTCAGATATAAATAGCGGTGAATGGAGCAGACCGTAAATAATCGGCACAAAACTCGGCCAAAATAGAACAATATTAAGACATTCAATACTTTATTGGTATCGACTGGTCGATCGATGTCAGTGTTACATGTAGAAAATCTGCTGCCTGGTTTGGGAAGAGTTCGCTATTATGATATCTTATTGTATTATCGACTTTAGTTGACCTTGTCTACCTCGGTGTGGTACATGGTTCATCTATATGAAGTTATTCGCTCTTCGGTAGCACACATACCTCCTAGCTCAATTTTAACACATAGAGTTGTTTTTTTTATTGTAGTTAAATGATAATGATGAATGATGGTAAGAGATATGACCGCCCATAAACAATAACACAATACAGAATTTTCAATTACAAACTACTGCGTGGCACTCCACTGCGCTCGTCACCCTGAGACATAAGATGTAATGCATGCATCACTCAGTTAAACTTTGCAGCATTCCTGTTATACTAGAGCGAGGCAAATCTACAAAATCTGTCCAAATCGTATTGATCGATATCATTGACTTGTGGAATTTCCGTGGAGAGGTGTGAGTGAATACAATACATACAGTAACTATAAAAAGGCGTACAACCAAATACAGATTTTCATCAGGTCTGCCATTGTTGGATAATGATAACAATCGGGGACCGACAAATCAGTTCGTATCGGTTTGCAACCGCATATGATTTTTTTCTTCAAAGCCTGTAAGCACCAGATAACAAGACCTACAATCAGATAGGAAGTCGCATTGTTGATAATTATAATATGGGTTACCGACAAATATCAGTACCTAAGCGCTCATAGGCACTAGGAGTTAACCGCAACGGTGGCGAACCGCGCGGCTGGCTGCTTTTCCAGTTAAAGATGCAATTTTGTGGCGGTTAAGTGCGTACAATAACAAGCGGTTGCATATTAAACTGAAAAAGCGGCCAGCCGCGCGGTTAACCGCTAGTGCGTAGTCCAGCGCTTAGTCTTGATAATGGTGATTGTGCAAATTTTTTCGGCATAATCCAGATAGAAGAGACGCACGTGTTGAAAACAATCGGTAATCGCTATAACGCGGTATATGAACCAATACTACTATGTAACTCAACAAGGAAACTACACCAAAGAGAAAAGTCATTTCACTGTCAAGATTAAAAGAGTTTAATAAAATGTACCTAATAAGAAGGCTGAAATAAGATAGTAATGGTAACACTTTATTAAAATTAGCCTAAATAAAGATAACTCAGTGTAAGTCAGAAAATTCTCCAAAAAATTACATTCTTAGATTAATGTACACGTGTAACAATTAGTAATGTAAGCCCGGATGAAAGCCATATTGCAATTGAAAGGCAGAGCTAAAACTTGGGCTGATACTTGGTCTTTACAGTCTACTAGTTGGGAACAGATTAAGGAAGATTTAATTCAGACCTTTGGAAAGGAGTTCCGGTATGCAGATGATGTTCAAAATTGGCGCAACTACACATCAGAACAGGCAAGAACTTATGCGGAGTATGCCACTACTGGTTGGACCCTGTTTAAGCGCGTCCGTCCTGAAGCCACTGATGCCGAGAATCCATCGAAAAAACGGCATTTGTAACACCAGATGGACGGTATGAATATTTACGCATGCCATTTGGCCTTTGTAACGCTCCATCTGTCTACCAACGTGCCATCAATAAGGCGCTAGGAGATTATAGAGACAAGATTGCACTGGTCTATATAGATGACGTTCTCGTTATGTCTGTGACTGAAGAAGAAGGCTTAATTAATCTCGAACTAGTTTTAGAACGACTAACGAAATCAGGTTTTTCATTAAATATAACTAAATGCTCATTTTTGAAAAAATCTGTTGAATATTTAGGTAATATTATTCAAAATGGAACTGTCCAACCTAGTCCTAGAAAATTAGATGCTCTGTCAAAAGCATCTATTCCGAAGAATATCAAGGAGTTGCGTCAATTTAACGGGCTAGCTGGATATTTCAGAAAGTTTGTTCCAAATTTCTCAAAAATAATGGCCCCTCTATATGCTTTAACAAAATCTGGCGTATCTTGGAAATGGACTGAACATCAGGAATATGCTAGACAAGAAATAATTCATAGACTAACATCCCACCGCTGCTGTCGGCGTTATATCGCCAGAGTTGTCGTAGGATTGGTCCATGACGTCACCACGGTTAAACCACTAATGAAATACGGTTTTTATAAAGAGATGTTTATTACCTCACGGTCAAGCACAGAATGCCCCCTTACTTTGAATCGGGGGGTATTTATAGTAAAACTTCTTAAGGCAAATAATCAATACAATTCCTTAATAATTAGATGCAATAGTTATATAAATGAAATTATAAATACAATAAATATAATAAATCATTTCATATTTTTTATAACAACTTGCATACTCAAAAAAACCATGTTATAGTAATTAACATTTGAACAACAGGAATTAATTAGTTTTGCGTCGGTACCGACAAAACATGTTTCTATAAATTCATTTTTAAATAATTATGCGCCCACATACACGTTGTTTTTATTCCACAGTTCCTGATGGTAAAAGATAAAAAAATCAAAAATTACGCAGCAACGCCATCCATAATAGATTACGGATTGATATATCCAGCTATCAATATTATAACAATAACTTGCAAACTAAACAACTTAGCTCTTCCTGTGTGTCATTGACATTTATTATTACGATATTAAGCAGATATAAATAGATTATGTCGCACCTTTAGAACGAAAACGACACAATGCAAAGAAATTTACTGGTGGTAGGTCTCTCATATGTAAGAGTTTGTCTGGGTGGTTACCACCGCAATGTCTAGTTCTACCGCCAAGCAGCAGTGTACATGCACTGTTGTGTTTCGGTTTGAAGGACATTGTAGCCAGTGTAACTACTAGACATAATGAGACTTAACATCTTATGTCTCAGGATGACGAGCGCAGTGGAATGCCATACAGTATTTTGTAACTCAAGGTGCTGGATGGTGTTGCTACTGTTTATGGGTGGTCGTATCGCTTACCACCAGATGAACGGCATGCTCGTCTCGTCATTCAATGCAATAAAAAAAACATTGAGTAATCGTCATAAAATGACTTAAAAGTGGTCCCTTTTATATAAAAATATAGTAAAAAATGGACCGATATAATAGTTTTGTCCTGTTCCCACTTGAATATGGCTGTGTTTAAACTATTGTTGTATTGAGAACTTCGTTTTAAGTAATTTTACGACGATAACACAATTTTCCATTTTTTTGAATTGTGTCGTTTGCCTTCTAAAGTTGCGATATGATTATCTGTTCTCTTCGCGGAAACAGCTATGCTTTTAAGATTTATCAAAACAATTTCCATTTAAAAAACACCGCGGTATTGTAATCTATACAATTAAATAGTTGGAAACATCTGTCATAGTAGTATGTTTTTATATTCAGCTTCAAGTATCTGTTGAGTACATCCTTTTTATTAATCTCTTTGAGGGTGTCTGAATATATAAAGTCGCGTAAGATAAAATAATAATCGTGCAAAAACCAGCTAGTATGTCAGACTAGTAGTGGGAGTAATAATTTGGTGTATAAAAGGGATGCCGAATCATATGAAGCAACACCAATCTCCCTCACTAATCGCTGATGTCTCATCCTCTCCCAGTGACCGTCCTGAGTCGAGGTCCGTAACCCGTTAGTGTGTTCCTCTCAGCATGGTCACTTAAATTAAAGGGTTGCGAGCGCCTAAAGCGCTCACCCTAAAGTTCGGTGTGTTTGTATAAGCCGACACTCGTTAGGCTAACAAACGATAGTCAGGTTATTATTATTAGATTGGTAGGTATTGGTAGGATTGGTAGGTATTGCAGCGGTGCGGCTGCACCGCTGCAATACCTGGCTAGGCTATATACCTATTTCATAACCTCATATAAACTTTACGTTTCACAATGAAACAAAGATATATTGGTTGAAAAGAATATTATGCATTTTCTATTTTCTATTTGCAGGCATGTTGTTTGTTTTGCATGGAAATCGGGATTTTTATTAGTGAGACGTATCACGAAACCGGAGTCCAGTTTCAAACATATTTTGAATTTGCGTTCACTGACCCACGTAGTTTTAAACGACAAAAACTGTAAACAGATGTGAAGTTTGTATGAAGTAATATTTGGAGCTATTAAACTAATTTAAAAAAATCTTTCGCCTATAGAAAATTACCCTATTACATATGATATTATAACTGAGAAACTGGAGGCGTGAGTGGGTATGTATGTATTAAAACTATATTTAGTTCCAGAAAA
The DNA here is from genome assembly GCA_947568825.1 of Sphinx pinastri. Classification (NCBI taxonomy): domain Eukaryota; kingdom Metazoa; phylum Arthropoda; class Insecta; order Lepidoptera; family Sphingidae; genus Sphinx; species Sphinx pinastri. The sequence goes on along the minus strand of OX387614.1, from coordinate 658,054 downwards.
TACTTTCATATGGACGAGGTCTGTATGTAAGATTGCTATAACATTAAATCACCAAAACGTTAAACAATCTGATATTTTAAGAGTTCTAGATCACTTATCAACGAGTGACCTATTCCATTTCTCGTCTTAGATTAAAAAAACTATAAAGATTTTTATCAAACTACCTAACCGTAAAATCTTAATTCATTCCAAGTAAATGTTGAGATTTAGTCTCTCACCTGGTGAATTAACGTACGTCTATAGTAGAGTCCGAAAAGAATATCAAAGCTTTGCATATTACTGCAGAACGAGAACGGAAGTAGAAAAATGCTCCAGGTCGTCGCGTACCTTAGGTTTTGAACAGCCAGCTGCAATAATTGCTCTTTGTGATACTCGTTCATTCCCCTCCCACCACCACAATATGCTGTTACAGCATTTTCACGACGTTAAGCTGATTTGCTCATGGAAGAAATTAAGAAAATTATTTCTTGCATAATTATTGTGTTGTACTTGTGTTTCTATTTAGTCTCGAGATGACCGTTTAGTCAAAGTAACAACATCCATAGCGTAGTGGAGGCTGTGGATTCATTCCTGGATTGAGAGGTTTATGTGGTCAACTGTTTTGGGCCCGGATGCTGTAAAGTTTGTTACGGCCATACCCGATTTAACTTCGAGACAGCTATAATTATACCTAACTACTCCAATATTTTTTTTCTATGATATATGCGGCTGTAAATATTTTTCAGAAAGTTTTATTTTTTTGCATTTATATGACAAAACCAGCATGCAGCTCGCCTGATGGTAATTGATATGAGCGCCCATACACTGTACCAACACCATACATAAATTTAAATTACAAAGTACTGCGTGGTACCTACTTCACAGCGCTCGTCATCTTAAGATTAAGTTTTAAAATGCCCAGTAATTATGCTGGCTACAATGTCCTTCAAACCGTCATACAACAGCGCATGCATATCTGCTGCTTGGCGGTAGAAATAGACATTGCGATGTGTACCTACACAGATGCTTCCTCGCAAATGAGAGACCTACCACCAGTAAAATACCCCGACGTTGTAAAAGTAATTTAAGTTCAGTACAGTGTTACGTTCTATTCTAATAAATATTTTTCAGTTCCAAAGGTATATCGATCGAGGGAGAGGTCCGCGCAATAAGGAAGCACTCGCCGTCCGGAAGTGGACTTTATACAATTGAAATTCGCTCAACGACTTCCTCTCCTGACCCTCCTATAGGACACAACCTACTTAGTATATTGTTCTTTGTACAAGTTGATTTCTTTGCCTTTATTTAGGATTTGTTTCATCAGGCTTTAAAAATGCTATTTAACTAAATAATTTTGATTAACAATAATTGTTTTGTTCCTCTCAAATTATTAAGTAAGGGAGTCACAAACCATTGAATTTGTTTAAATGATTATAAACACTCTCCAATAAGAAGTTATAAGGAAGCTTTAGTTACCTTACGAAATTTGTGGACGAGTTGAAATGCGCTTTCTTCGCGAAATTACTCGTAAAACATGTACAGGTAATTTCGCGACAGCATTACGTTTCACTGGTCTCAGAACTCGACTTGTCTCAGCGAGCCACATGGTCCAGTTCTCATCACCATCATCTTCGTATTCACTTGAGTGCACCGGATATTTGATCCGGTATAAAGTATTTTTATCGTGTAGCATCCCATTAGAATTAATGACATCTTCATAGCTTAGGATAGGTGGACCTTCCGAACTCAGAACCCTAACCAGTGGAATGATAAAGGTCGTCAACAGTGAGGGAAACTGGAAGAAGCCTTAATCTCAGACGGACACACTGATGTAGGCATTACATATATAATATGACATTACAAATCTATTGGGTATGCTACATCTAGAAAATACGCGAGTATATTCTGTTTCTCTACCATTAACTCATACCTCACGTAGTTAAATTTAATATTAAACTGCGAGATAATTAATGTAATGCACTGCGGGTGAGATTCGCTCGTTCTCGTAAATATATTTTATATGACGCGGCAGAATATCACACGACGCATAATAGTACCGTGCCGACTGCACTGCACATATTGCTGAGCCCGATATCCAGTCTCACGTATCGGTTTACAAAATCTGAATATTGCCCACATGTGACACGAATCTAGTACCCCCTGATCCGCAGATCATATCCGCGGCCACTAAATCAACCAGACCACTCTCTTAATTTCAAGTTGACAGTACAAGATATTTGTATTATGGTGAGTCCTGACTAAAGAAATATCTTGTACAAAATGACGGCGCGACAAAATCTACGCGGAATCCCTGAAGGAGAAGCAAAAGGTGCAGCTAAGGCACCCTCTTTTCGTCATGTATGTTCATTACCATTATATGATAGGGGGCGAGCCTATCGCCATATCGTGCTCGAATTATAGATTCCGGGCTGATTCTGAGTAGAAAATCCCAATATCATTTTGCACGAGCTGGGGGTCGAACCCGAGACCGCAATGCAGTCGTTCCGTAATACAACTACGGCACCGAGGCAGTCGCAATTAATTCGCAATGCCAAGTAAATTAGTTTCACACAATATGACAAGTGAAGACTGCAATCTAGTAAGTACGAGAACCACAATGGGTGGATGACAGCGTGTTACAGTGATTTAGGAGATGCTTAACGTGGCCCTGTCTTTGTGGCATGAGACAAGAAAGGTCAAAGCTATTTAAGCACTGTATTCTGTGTCATTAGTGTCATTATAGCTTGGTAGTTGGCTAACGACTATCGTAGTTATGCTAAATGATAGGTATGAAACTCTTTATTGCACACACAAACTCACGCCTTTTATCTCCGGAGGGGGAGGCAGAGGCACAACTAGTACACCCACTTTTTGCCGTGCGTATTCTGTCCCATGATGTGATAGGGGGCGAGCTTATCGCCTATCGGATACTAGGTAATTCCGGACTTCGGGCTGACACAATACAATGTACTGCAACCAGCCCTGTATTATATATTGACCACTGCTGAGCACAGGCCTTCTTTACTACTGAGAGGGGTTAGGTCTTAGTCCACCACGCTGGCCTAGTGTAGGTTGGCATCCTTCACACACTATTCTCGAAATTCTTATGGAGAATTCTCAGATATGTAAGTTTCCTTACGATGTTTTCCTTCGTCGTTAAAGTGAACGATAATTTATAAACAATACACACGTAGATTCGAAAAGTCAGAGGTGTGTGCCTTAGGTTTTGAACCTGCAAACATTGCCTCGGCAGATCGTTCCATTCCCAACTAGGCTATCTTCCATTCCACTTCAGGCTGATACTGAGTAGAAAATCCCAATAACACTTTGCCCGACCCGGGGATCGAACCCGAGGCCTCAGCACTGCAGTTGTACCGTAACATAAAATAAGGAAAATGTCAAGAAATACAAGATTAATAAAAATCGATTCATAAGGAGTCTTATCGCGTTTGAATACCATTAAATATTAGTTGTAATACTAGAAGCTGTCTCAATTGATACAGCAGTAATGTAACGTTTGTCGTTAAATATAGTGTTATGTCTTGCAATGTCCAATCTGATTGTGAGAGAAAGTTAGATAAAACATTATGTTATCTAATTAAAACTTCTCACGTTATTACAATGTCTTTTATATAGTTATCCTGTTGGCAAAGGAGTTCGGTCCTTTTCTGTCTTATGCCTTCATAATAGGTAGTTTCCTATATTTGATTTTGTACATTATTTTATATGTAACAGAAAATAATAAGAAAAAGAAATTCTTCTGTGAAATCAGCATCAAATCAAATGAAAAATAAAGCAGTCATTCATTTTTGAAATATTGTTGTTAGCAAAAATGAGGGCGTGGCGGGGATATCGCGCTATCTCTTTCGCACGCACGCAGCGTTATGGCCGGCGGCGTTTGGTGACTTCACAGCCTGATATTGCTGTTATTTGACAACTACCCCTTCAACCAAATTTCAAAACTTTATAACTTACTTACTTATGTGCCAATTTTGAAAATTCATTTTTCTTAATTGTATTTTTAAAAAAGTAGTCAGCTACCCTATTGTTTAATTACTTTTCGTTTCATTTCCAGCCTCTACAACTTCTTAAGTTACCACTTCTGATGTTATTTGTAACAAATCTGATTATAATGAATAATACCCGCCCTGTATACAGAGAGGGTTCAGGACTTAGTCCACCACCCGTGTGGAGTTGCTGGTCTCCCATCGGGCGCGTCTCCCTGGGTGGCGGATAGGGGAACGCCCCCCAAATTTGGGGGGTACCGGAAACGGCGTGGACCAAAACCAGCAAGGTGGATTCTTCCACGTTCCCTCTGTTTAGCAGAGGGCACAGTGGAGGAATACAGACGGGTTCCGTGTGCACTCACACTGCCACGGAACAGGCCAGGGTAGAACTTGTTCTCCCTGGCCACCGCCAGTCTCGGAATCCCAAGCTACACTGTGGTCATGTCTCGCGGTGTCTCTTGGGGCTGAGGGTCTTGGCTTAATCGCCCGGGCTGCGAGGGAGAAAACCTCTATAAAAAGTTACCCCGAATCCCAAGTGGCGGCGCACCGCGAGGGGATGCATGGTCGATGGGCAGTTCGGTCACTAGTGCGACCCCCGTCGGAGTACCGGCCGACACTCCTGGCGGGTTACGCTTGGCTTACCCAGGTACAGGGGGCACTGCCTGGGCGGACCGTTTTTTCCCCCATACTCGTGGGAACAAAAATGATTCACCAAAAACCAATTTTTAATGCGGACGTGCTGGAGATGTCTGTCCCGAGTGTCAATTTTGAACTCGGGCAAAATAAAGACGAGAGTTGTAAGGCTATAGATGGAGCCGTGGCGATGGCTCCGCCCGTGCTGGTCCCGGAATCACAGGCGGGACCGAGCGGCGTATCCTCACGCCCTAAAAGAGGTCGCCGAGACCGGGTAACTAACCTGATCTCGAGTGATAGCGAGTCAGAGCCGGCGGTGAAGGTGGTCGCCACAAGCCCTACTCCAGAGGAAACGGATCCAATGGAAATGGTGACGGTGCCAGCTGAGCAGCAGGACTGGCGTTTACGGCTGGCGGAAGAAGTCCGGGGAGTCTCGAAAAGGTCCCGGAACCTGAAAGGGACAGAGCAGCGAAGGCTAAATTTAGCGGCTCAAGAGTTACTGGAGAGGGCCAATGAGTCAGCCTCTGCTGAAGTGTCCCGCCTAGAAGCAGAAAAGGCTGCAATGGCGCAGCATATTGCAGCCCTTGAAGCTTCCTTGGCGGCGCAGGGAAAGCTACTGGAAGAGGCGCTAGCGGCTGTTAATGCATCCCGACAGTCACAGAAGACGATTGACTCGGTGCCTACTTCTGTGGCCGAAAATTGTTATGAGCGGTTGGAGCGCCGTCTTAATATAATGGACGCGCGCTTCGACGCCTTGACCATGAGGCTCCCTCCAGAGTCCATTGCTGACGGGCGCCCTTCACTGGCCGCTGACAGGGCCAGAATAGGAGCAGCTGCGCGTTTGTCGTTTGCCGTAGCTGGACCATCGACTGCATTACCTGCTATCGATAGGTCACCACATGTCCTGCCAATTGTCTACGGCCCACCGGTCACAAAGGGTAAGGGAAAAGGGAAGGGCAAGAGTGCACCTCAGTCAGCCGTGGGCGTAGTTTCTCAAACGAATGCCGGGGAAACTAGTACTGCACAAGTCGTTGCTCCCGCTGGGCCTGGGTTTCCCCCTAGGCAAACTTCTAGTAAGGGGTTGAAGAGGGGAAAACGCGATGCAGCCCCGAATCGGACACAGGAGGAGCAACGCCCTCTACCTCCACCCCCCATGTCGATGGACGAGGGATGGTCTGTGGTGGCAAAGCGGGGCAAAAAGAAAAAGAATGAAAGTCCTCAGGCCACATTGACCGCCGCTCCGGCTGCTATGATGCAGCAGCGGCGGAAGCCTGAGCTTCGAATTCAGTTGCCCCGCAAAGCCGCCGTCACCTTAACGGTGATGCCAGCTGGTGTGGAGCGGGGGGTGACTTATGCCCACGTCCTGAAGGAGGTGCAAAAAAAAGTGAGCCTCACCGGTCTGGGCATTGCCGGAACGCGTGCGAGACTGATGGCCACGGGCGGATACCTTTATGAGGTACCCGGCCCAGACTCGGAGGCAAGGGCCAACTCCCTCGCCGAGAAAATGAGGGAGGTTTTCCGTGGATCGGATATGGCGGAAGTCGTTCGCATCTCCCGTCCATTTAAGACCGCGGACCTGCGAGTGTCCGGGTTGGACCCGTCCGCCGACCCGGAAATGGTTGCAGCGGCCCTTGCAAGTGCTGGGGAAATAGCGGCGGAAGACATAAAAGTCGGGGAGATCCGTCCCGACCGTTCAGGCCTTCGTGCAGTGTGGGTAAGATGCCCAGCGAAGGCCGCTGATAAAGTAATTAGGGCGAGACGTATCCTAATTGGATGGGTTGTGGCGCAGGTCCGGCTCCTTGAGCCGCGGCCCTTGCGGTGTTTCCGTTGCCTCTTTAAGGGGCATGTGCGGATGCGCTGCACCGAAGAGTGTGACCGCAGCGGGATCTGCTACCGCTGCGGTCAAGAGGGCCATAAAGCCAAAGGGTGCACTGCGGACCCGCACTGCGCAATCTGCGCTGCTGCGGGCAAACCTGCGGGGCACCATGTGGGCGCCAAGGCATGTGTCGCCTCCTCGAGACCCCGTCGCGTTAATCGCGGAGGGGGCGCTGAGGTTGTGACGCAGCCGGACCTGTCCCACCAAGAGACCATGGAGATCGCCCATTAATATGGCGCACCGATTCCTCCAGGCGAATATTAACCACTGCGCCGGGGCACAGGACTTACTAGTTCAGAGCCTGGCGCAGTGGTCGATTCATGTGGCTGTGGTCTCTGAGCCGTACTATGTCCCTCCCAGGGAAGACTGGGCAGGGGACTTAGACGGTTCGGTAGCCGTCATTACCCGGGGCGCTGCCGGCTCCCCGCCTTTCGAAAAAGTAGCGAAGGGCTCGGGATGTGTGGCGGTTCTGTTAGGGGGGGTCTGGATTGTGGGAGTATATTTCTCCCCTAACAGATCCCTGGCCGAGTTCGAGCACTTTCTCACTCGGGCAGGGGCCCTGGTGGTGCAAGGCAGTCAGCCTCGCCCCGTTATCGTCGCCGGTGACTTCAACGCTAAGTCCTTGGCTTGGGGCTCGTCGGCGACGAACGCGCGTGGCGTGGCCCTGGAGGAATGGGCGATCGCGTCCAGCTTGGCCGTCGTGAATCGTGGGTCGGTGAACACGTGCGTGCGGCACAATGGCGGCTCGGTGGTGGATATTACGTTCGCCACCCCAGCGCTTGCCCACCGTGTCCGTGACTGGAGGGTTCTGGTGGGCGAGGAGACGTTGTCGGATCACCGATACATTCGGTTCGACGTCGCCTTGCCCCCTTCTCCCCGGTCTCGTGGTAGCATGATCGCCCCGCGATCGGACGGCCCGCGATGGGCGTTAAAGCGCCTCAATGTCGAGGCCCTGAAGGAGGCTGCTCTGGCCCAGGCGTGGATCCCTGTGCCGGACGGGCCAGTACAGGTCGAAGAGGAGGCAGCATGGTTCGGGGCGACGATGTCGCACGTCTGTGATGCGGCTATGCCCCGAGTCAGACGCCTCCCCGAGAAACGCCAGGTGTTCTGGTGGTCGGCGGAGCTCACGCAGTTGCGCACATCCTGCGTAGCTGCCCTCCGTCGAGTTGGCAGGCACCGTCGTCGTCGGACTCGTTTACCCGGCGACGAGGACCAAGAGCGGCTGCTTCACGGCCTCTACAAAGAGGCCAAAAGAGCGCTGCGAGTAGCAATAATGAGGGCAAAGTCAGCGGCGCAAAAAGAATTCCGAAGTACTCTCGACAGCGACCCGTGGGGGCGCCCGTATCGTATAGCGATGAAGAGGTACCGTCCATGGGCGCCTCCGCTGACGCAGAGTCTTCGAGGCGAGCTGGTGGAAGAAGTCGTCGCGACTTTGTTCCCCGCTACCGAGGATGTCACTCCCCCGCCAATGGCGTCACACGTCGTCATCGTAACGAGTGCGTCATCGCCATTGTCGCAGGGTTCGGCAAGGGAAATACCGGAGGTTTCGCCCGCAGAACTTAGGGCGGTAGTGCTTCGGCAGCGGAGTAAAAACTCTGCCCCAGGTCTTGACGGCATACCCGGTCGTGCGTGGGTTTTAGCTGTCGAGCACCTGGGTACGAGGCTCCGCGGCCTCTTCTCCGCGTGCATTCAGCAGGGCCTTTTTCCATCTCAGTGGAAAACTGGGAAGTTGGTCCTGCTCAAAAAGGAGGGTCGACCCGCAGAGTCACCATCGGCCTACCGGCCTATCGTGCTGCTCGACGAGGTCTGCAAACTTTTCGAGCGGATTATACACGCTCGCCTCGTCGAGCACCTCGAGAGGGTCGGGCCGGACTTGGAAGACTGCCAGTACGGTTTTCGGCATGGCCGATCTACGATCCATGCGATTTTGCGGGTCAAGGCACAAGCGGAGGATGCAATTACCCGGGGTGAAGTGGTTGTGGCGGTGTCTCTAGACATCGCCAACGCGTTTAATACCCTGCCCTGGGCGTGCATACTCGAAGCACTGCGGTACCACGAGGTGCCACCATACCTTCAGCGTCTGGTCCGATCGTACCTGTCTGACAGGTACATAGTGTACCCGGGCGCTGTTGGGTGGCACCGAAGAGCAATGGCCTGCGGTGTTCCACAGGGTTCAGTCCTGGGCCCTCTCCTGTGGAACATCGGTTACAATTGGGTGCTCCGTGGACCCAACCCTCAAGGCGTCGCTGTTGTCTGCTACGCGGACGACACCCTGGTGACAGCGACGGCTAGGACCTTCCAGGAGGCTGCCGTGCTCGCCTCATCTGGTACGGAGCAGATGGTGACCAGGATTCGGCGGATGGGCCTCTCAGTGGCCCTGAACAAAACGGAGGCCCTTTATTTCTACGGGCCCCGGAAGAGGCCACCTTCGGAGGCCCATATCTTAGTGGAGGGGGTGCGGATTCCCATCGGCTCCACAATGAAGTATTTGGGCTTGGTCTTGCACAGCCGGTGGGACTTCCGTGCCCACTTTGAGATGCTTTCGCCGAAACTGGTGCGTGCAGCAGGCGCACTCGGACGCCTGCTGCCAAACTTGGAAGGTCCCGGTAACCCTTGCCGAACTTTATACGCGGGAGTTGTGCGGTCTATGGCCTTATACGGTTGTCCAGTCTGGGCCAGGTCCCTGAATGCTCGATGCGTCGCTCTACTGCGCAAGCCGCAGCGTTTAGTGGCGCAGCGACTCATTAGGGGCTACCGCACGGTCTCCCATGAGGCGGCCTGCGTCTTGGCCGGTATTCTGCCATGGGATCTCGATGCCAAATACCTCTCTTCAGTATTCTTCTGGCGTGAGGAGGCATCCCGTCTCGGGCGAAGACTGGCTCCGAGGGAGGTCACGGCCCAATTGGCCTCCATCCGCAGCGTCGCCGTGGAGGAGTGGCATACCAGGCTGGAGAGCCCGAGTGCGGGCTTGAGGACCGTCGCGGCAGTGCGACCTGTCTTCTTAAGTTGGCTTGACAGGCGCCACGGTGCGCCGACATTCCGTCTGACGCAGGTGCTGACGGGCCACGGGTGTTTCGGCTCATTTCTGTGTCGGATTGGAAAGGAGGAGTCCGCCGTGTGCCACCATTGTGGCAACGGCCGCGAGGACACGGTCCAACACACTCTAGAGGAGTGCCCAGCCTGGGATCTACAACGCAGCGCTCTTAGAGCAGTCGTCGGAGGAGACCTCTCGCTGCCGGCCGTGGTGTCTGCTATGGTCGGCGGCTGGAGGTCATGGCGAGCGATGGCCTCCTTCTGCGAGTGCGTCATCTCGCGGAAGGAAAGCGCCGAGCGGGATCGTGAGCAGAACGATCCCGCCCGCAGCCAGAGGAGACGAAGGAGGCGCCGGGTGGACGACTGACCGGCGCCTCATGCCCTGTGGTCCGGGGGGCATCTAGAGAATTCCGCCACGGCATCCCCTGCCTGTCGTAAGAGGCGACTAAATGGGGTTAGGGAGATTCGCGAGGCGAGCAGTGGGGGGCTGCTCGCCTGACTACCTCAATTTAAGCGAACCCGAGGTGGACGGCAATGCGGGTGGTCGGTCTCCTGCAGTCGTAGACGCCAAAAGCGTGCATTAGAGTTCGGGGGCTTCTTAGCCTCCTCATTCAGAGAGGGGCCGCAATGCGGCATCGCGCAGGGGCGGTTTCGTGCAGCTATCTTCGTGCAATAAGATAACCCGGAGCCGTCCCGTAAGTGCCGACGAAGGCCACCGCGGGTTTTGGTTGGTATGCCGGTGTAGGGTGTATATAGTGTTAGGGACTCGGTTCAATGCTCGCTCGGATGAAGCTATACTCCCGAGTATCGACATTGGGCCGTAAGACCGTGTGAAACCAACATAACCGTTCCACTCACCCCCCGGTGGTGGTAGCGATAACGCGTTTTTTTTTTTTTTCCCCGCGATAAAAAAAAAAAAAAAAAAAAAAAAAAAAAAAAAAAAAAAAGGACTTAGTCCACCACGCTGGCCTACTGCGGGTTGGCAGACTTCACATGTCTTCGAAAGCCTTATCTAGAATTAGGTATTAAATTTGTAGGCTTCCTCACACTGTTATCGTAATAACAAATCTAATTGTAGCTATCCATATGATATAATAAATTCGTAGATTTACCATGTCAGTACGTTAGATATATTGGAAAAAAATATGTTAATAGACGTGAGATATACGTAACAGAATGTAAAACAATTACTAATGTCTACGCTGAGATAGATCTAAGTCCACACAGACGCCGTTGTGGGCACAGATAGTAATTAAGCCCTCGCTTGCCTGGAGAGTACATGTAAGTACGCTGAAAAAAGTGTTCATACTCTGCCGAAAGCGACACGTACGCTCGGGTCGATTTTTGCAAAATGTATTAGAACTAAACATCTACAGGTTGTTTCTTCTTTCGATATTTATGGCTTACCGTTGAACGCAACATCTTGGCGTAGTTAATTTTAGAATTTCATTGTTTTAAGGTCAAATGACCTCAAAATCAATCCGGGTATAACTTTGGTTGCCAAATACTGATCCAATGTCAGAATTGAAAAAAGTGGCCGCCATTTTGATTTCTTTGTTTTAAGGCCAATTCACCTCAAAATCGATATCTGGGTATAACTTTAGTTACCAAAGACTGACCCAATGTCGGAATTGAATAAAGTGTCCGCCATTTTGAATTTCTTGGTTTTAAGGCCAATTAACCTAAAAATCGACATCTGGGTATAACTTTAGTTACCAAAGACAGATCCAATCAAAGTCAGAATTGAAAAAGTGGCCGCCATTTTGAATTTCAAGTTAGTTGCGACCACAACTGTGATCCGTTAACAATTCTTCAAGTGCGTTTTGATAAATATTATAATCGCACCTTGCATAAAACAGTGTTGTTAAAGCAAGCTTAGCAAGTTTTACTGGTGGTAGATCTCTCATATGTAAGAGTCCGTCTGGGTGGGTTCCACCGCAATATCTATTTCTACCGCCAAGCAGTAGTGTGCATGCAATATTGTGTTTCAGTTTGAAGGACATTGTAGCCAGTGTAACTACTGGACATAATGAGACTTAAGATCTAATGTCTCAGGATGACGAGCGCAGTGGAATGCCCCATAGTACTTTGTAACTCAAGGTGCTGGATGGTGTTGCTACTGTTAAGGGCGGTCGTATCGCTTACCATCAGGCGAACGGCATGCTCGTCTCGTCATTAAAAGGAATAAAAAAAAACAAAAGCAAACTTCAGGCTTTCAGAAATGTGGGATATTGAAAATAAAAAATAAAATGTTTTGTATGCTTGTTTAGTATTTTATAATAATTTTCACGTTTCCCAGGTTGTTACATCAGTGGTCAGGTAATGTTAAGGCCCTTATCACACTGGCGAATTGCAATCAAATTCAGAGCGAGACGAAGGCGCTGCGCGCACGTTCAGTGTAATAAGACTGTTAACTTTAACTTTTGACCAGGAATGAAACAATACAGGCTTAATCTTGTTTCACAGAAAATAGCATTACATTTCATAGTTATGACAATAATTTGACTTAATCAATTCATATTATGGCCACATATGTCGCAGAACAGATAACCGCTGGAGTAAGCGTGTTCTGGAGTGGAAACCGCGTCTTGGCAAACGTAGCGTGGGACGCCCTCTGGCCAGATGGCGGGACGACTTGCACAAGAGGGCCGGCAGCGACTGGATGCATAAAGCAGGAGACCGGGCTCTGTGGCGTATCTTGGGAGAAGCCTATGTTCAGCAGTGGACTGCAACGGGCTTATGACGATGATGATGACTTCATATTATTAAAAAATATATATGAAATTTAGGCCCGTTATTGACTTATAATAACTAAGGACATGTCCAAAAACGGGCTTAAAATTCTAACCAAGATAATTTGTCTATATTTGGATAGTTCTCCCAAAAATTAGGCGTTTGCAATACATCGTATAATTTTAAAGTCCTCTGATTTTGAAATTTATGTAATTTTATTTTGCTTAAAAACTACACTTAAAAAGAACGTTTATAAAAAAAGTTAGTTATAAATGGAGGGATCTAAATAAATCTTTTTAATGGATCCAAGGTCCATATTCTTGCCTCTTTAATATCCATAAAGTTTGAGCTTGGTTAGATTTTGAGGCCCAGCACCCATACACAAAGCGGACGTCTATTTTAACACTATAATATCTATAGCTTAGTATAATAGCATTAAATGAGAATGAATATGAATAATGAATAGCAATAGATGATGTTTTTATATACCTAGTAGCAACACCAAACGGTATCCTCCACATCAGTTTTGGAATTGTCTTCCATTATGGAAATAAATCTAAACACGAATCGAGATCCAAATTAAAATATTTTAAAAATCAATAAAGTAATAAACCTGCATAGCCTTTTAAAGTATGGTAAAAGGGGTAAGTATTAAATAAAAATAAGAGATACAATAACTGAATAGTCACTTAACGGGGTATTACGATGGAGGGGAAGAAAAATATAGCAAGGTAACTCCTACTGCGCGGCTACTTATGCTTATAGCAAAATTTGAAATGTTAATGGCGGCCACTTTTTCAAATTCTGACATTGTGTCCGTCTTTAGCAATCAAAGTTATACCCAGATATCGATTTTGATGCCAATTGGCCTTAAAACAAAGAAATTCAAAATGGCGGCCACTTTTTTCAATTCTGACATTGGATCAGTCTTTGGCAACCAAAATTATATCCAGATATCGATTTTAAGGTGAATTGGCCTTTAAACACACAAATTCTAAATGGCGGCCGTGTATATACATATTTTTACATGTATATCTTTTTATTTTAAAGAGTTTTTGTTTGTCTTCCGTGACACTCGTGCACAAGGCCCAACGGAAGATCAGCGCTGGCAGTACTGCCAGCATATTTGCTGAGTTGGAGCCTTTTTGCAACAAATATAGTTTTAAGTGTTTTGTCTGTTTTATTTTATAGGTGTGTATTTTGTTGCAAATAAATTTAATTGCTTTCTTTCTTTCTTTCTATACCAATTCTAACATAGGTCTGAATATTTTAGTGACTATTGATCCATAATAGTATAAAAATTTGAACAAATTCCGAATATTTCAAATGTATGGGCAGCACAGCACGCAAGCATCATTTACGCAAAATGGGCCCGGCATTCTAGGGTTAATAAATGTCATTAAAGCGCTAAAGACCTCTAAATACTGTGACGTGAGCAAAAAGTTAACGCAAAAGTCCAAACTTTAAGGGTTCGTTTAAAATTTAATCTGAAAGTTTGTTGACTGCACGGTAATCCTTTCAGCACAGGTCCCGTGGTGAGTAAACTCTTTTAAAAGCTTTTATTGGATGAAGAGAAGTGATAACTCAATAATAGGTGACAGGTTCAAATCCTGGCTATGATTTGAAATGGTGCAGGGTTGGATTTATTTTAACATAGTATAGTAAAACACTAATTTGACTATATAAATTTCAAAGACTATATCAATTTGCAATGGACAGCGGTAGTGGCTGCCCCGAGAGATGCTGACGACCAAGAGACTTCTAGGAGAGTATGGCCAGTTTCCTCTCAAGTTAAAGTAAACCTGGCCTTTGCCAGCGACTCCGTCAACTAGTCTTGTGAATTAATTTGGCTGCGAAAGAATCAAATTCAGCTGCTTTTCAGTCTATAAACTATTTCTATAAAAACATTACAGTCGGTCTAATCCTCTGCTGATGAAAGAACCAACCGACATAATATTTACTTATTTATTAATGACTAGTTTTTGCTCGTGGCTCCGTCCGCGTCCTTTCAATTTACAGACACACCGGGATACTTCTTTGTTATAGTATAGATATCAAAGAAATTATACATAATATATGCATATTTCTTGGAACTGCTTGGGATTCTTCTCAAGCAAGCTCCATAGGACTCTAGGATGAAACGATATAACTCAAGCGAGATCTGAATAATATTTTTACATTGTTTATGTTCCAGCGGGATTTATGTGCATTCAGAAAACGTGTGGGTTAAATTGTTTTATTTCTAAACACGTAAGCATAATGTATGTTTATAAATATTTTCACATTTATTAATACTGTTCGTCACATATTATGTCAAACGATTTGAAATCATAGATAATTATTCATTGATTACAATTATTGCTATGTAAAAAAAAACATTACAATACAAGTATTACGAACGACTTTAGATGTATACTTGAAATAATTAAGCATGTCTCAAATATTTTTGTCATCGTGAGATTCTAGTTCACGATTTGTTGACGACATCTTAACTAAACCCGCGCCACACAGGTGACAGCATATCACCCAATAAGGCTTACTGAAGGAGTTCTGATGTCCGGACTCTGGAATCAAATCTAGAAAACTCACTGGTTTCACACTCTTTGATAAACACGGCAGCTCCGGCAGTAATTATAATGCATGTAATTATAACAAATTCGTCGGCTCTAAGTGTTGCTCGCTTTTTTGTTTTCCCGAAACTTCTGACGATCTTCCTTTAGAATAGGTTTTCATAAAATACTTTTTAACAATAATCTTGTGTATTTGTCAACATTGTATAGTTTCTATCTGCCAATGTTGACTTGGTAGGCTATATATTTCCTAAGATTTCATGAGTAGCGTGTAGTATTTACTATTTAGTTTTTATAAATGTAGTACATTGATGTGTTTGGTGGGAATTGGGAACATAATTTTAGAAGTAATTTTAGGCCATACTACTTACAGTAACGACTTTTTTGCGGTTTTCTTAAACATTACCACTCCGGTCCAGCTTTCATATCCTTTTTGATTACATTGGTTTAGAAGAAGAAGTATGACTATGTATTATGTGATTTTCAATAAAATTTGTGTGAACTTTCCGGGCGCATCCCACCGTCGGGAAGGAAATGCATGGAAGGGAATGAATCCTCAGCTGCCGACGGGGACGCGACGCCCGTCGACAAGTCTTCCGACGTTTATAACTTTACACACAATAGCTTTATTCCCTTACTTTTGTGTGTATTATACAGTTTAATATACGGTCAATCATATTGTGTAAATATTTTTGTGATTTTTATTCGCATTAAAAATATATTGACGTCACAAACATTCACATTAAATATTACAAAAGTAATTTAACCATTTGGTTTTTTCCTGTTTTTATCTCAAAATATAGTTCACTTCAAACTGTCTCAATGAATTTTTACCATTTAAATTCACGAAATTCGAAAAAAATACCATAATTGTTAGAGAACGCTGTTCATTTGTAAAATAAATGTTTTGTTTTAATCCTATATTAAGCAGTCTGTTCATCTTAAGTCAGTGGAAATGATGTTTCAGCAGGCCGTGGAGCCGTGGAGCCGTGGAGCCGTGGAGCCGTGGAGCCGCGGGCAGCGCGCACGCGCGGCGCAACAGATAGGCGGGCGGTTGGCGGTGGCGCGCCTCGTGTTGTGAGCGGTCGCCTCATTCGCGCACCCAGCGTCCGCCTGTCGGCACGCATTCGCGATTCGAATAACTTCGCTGAGACGGTTCGCGCCAACTAAAAGTAAGTATCGGATGAAGCGCTCTGCAATTTTATCAATTAAAAAAATGCAGGGCGAGATGTGCAAGTCGAATGCGAGATTATATGATTAAATATTTCTGAAATATAACGTTGTGGTTTTTTATTTCAAAATTAGGTTGAAAACTATTTTTAAATGTTGAAAAATATTTTTTATGACGAAAAAAAATTTTGCTAGTACTTTTTTTTTAATATAGGTGTGTGATTATAACTTGTTATTGACGATAAAATCTGTGTGCGTCGACTTGCACAATATTAATTAATAGAACTGTGAATAATGCAATTTTAAAATTATTTTAATTGCTTTATTTAATTTTCTTTCATTAAAATTCTGTTCTTATTCTTTTATTATAATTTGAGTAGGTATCATTTGAAAAAAATCTTCGCGACATTACTTGGTATCATAAATAATATACGCAATTTTTTTTTCATAACATATGATTACAAACATATAACTTTATTAATGAATATTATTTATTGTTTTCATAAAATTTTACATTAACATGTTTTCTACAGGGATGTATTAATATATGGATGGCGAATATGCTGCTATTATGCGTTTATTTAAATATTATTATTCTACGATTTATGCGGAGCTGATTTTGAATTTAATATGTTGTATAAAAAATCTCGGATTCCTAAAATATATTGTATTCTTGCAAGTAAGTAACTGTTTTAAAAAAAGCTCTCGATTGTCATAAAGTAATTAAAAAGTAACTGAATAAATATTTCGATATAAAAATAAGTGATTTAAGATCCGATTACTTCGTAATTATTGTATCAGCATTGTTAAGATGAAATGAAATTTTAAAGGGACCTACATGTAGGTTTTTTTTATTATGAAAGTGCAAACACTTCAAAAAAGCATAATCTCCGTCATAAATTATAAAAAACATGAATAACATCTATCTTAACGCCGGCATAATATTCAAAGTAAAAAGATAACTCACACAAAAATTAAGAACAAAATTATTAAAGTTAAAATTCAATATAACTTAGATACTTGAATGGATTAAAACAACACTCCAAGTTAAGAACGTTTAAAAATGTATATCAACCAGTTAAACGCGACCCTAACTTAAATATCTAACACTTCAAAATATAATCGCCTTTGCACAAAAAAAATATTAATTGAATATTTATTCAATACGTTTGTAGATTTTTTTAAATAAGTGTGCGAATGAGATAAAGTTTTGACGAGTTGCGCGCACTTTAATAATAAAATTCTGGGACTGATTGGACTGGATTAGATGAATTTTAGAAGATAGCATGAATCATGTGCGTTAAAACTGATTGAAAACATTAAAATAAATTCTTGTCATTGGTCTTATGGCAATTAACAAACGGAATGCGAACTAAGACTGTCGATTCGAGTCTCAGGCCGGTCAATTTATACGTTTTTCGATCAGGAAAATTAAAGTTGTTAACCACGATATTGGCATCTGTGTCCAGTGAGGTAACGGACCCGTCTCCTTAATATTGAGCGTATAAAGTGAGCTAAGTGTTAGAATACTAGTGTTCGGACAATCTTAGCTGGCCGGTATGACAATTCAAATTTTTCGCGACGCGATAACTTTAGAAGAACGTCGACTTAAAAATACTGATCATGTTCGCCATGCATTATAACAAAGAGTATCATAATTATGTAATATTTTTGAATTAATATTGTATAAATATACTGAAATAAAGAATATAATCTTGATTTTTACATCAACGTGACGCTTTTACAATGTTGTATATTGCAGTTTATGAGCGTAGTGTTGGGAAGTTTTGAATCGCTTGGCAACCATACGTAACCGATTACTGAAAAAAATCGAATAAAACACTGCCGTTAATTTAAAAATTATGTTTAAAGTACATTTTACAAATAGCTTTGACCAATGCGCTACATATTTTAAAAAAATACACATTTCATACTCGAAGAAAGAAAAATAAAATCTCCAAAGTAAATAATTAAACCGTAGCACTATATTTATTATTTTATTTTCAATACACACTTGTAATTATTTCTTTGTAATGACTAATAACCAATTTAAAAGTTATGAAAGGATAATCGTGAAATTTTATCGGAAAATGAAAATGAACGACTAAGGCCCCGTGTTTTCAATTGTAGTTATCTTTTTGTCCGGGTTGTTTGGTAAGAACCAAGCTGGACGCGCTCGCAGCGCCTGACGCACTCAAAGCTCTGCGAGCGCGTCCAGCTTAATTACACCGAAGTTTACCCTAACCACAGTTGAAAACACCCGGGCTACCAATAACAACTATTGTAATAAAAAAAAATCTGATTGTAATGTGTAAGTTTTAATAAATAATCTAACTCCATTTACATACGATCGATTACATCGATTGCATTCAAGAATCAGTTGTTTGGAGCAACCGATTTTTTGTTCTCTTCCCTACATAGTATTCCATGAAGTGCCAATAAATTTTCATACCGGCCAGCTAAGATGGTCCGACCTAAAGGTTGCATCTTTGCTCACTGCTTAACAACATAATGAAATTCCGTTGGTATAAAGATAAAACCAACTGCCTCGGTAGCGTAGTTGTATTACGGTATGACTGCAGACTGCAGTACTGAGGTCTCGAGTTCTAGCCCCGGGTCACGTGGTGATATTGGGTTTTTGTACTAAGTATCAGCCCGGAGTCTGCAAATAGCAATAGTCTCGCCCCCTATTATGTGGGATATAACATAGCTGGCGAAATGTGGGTGTCATATACCTCTGCGTACGCCTGAAAAGGGAAAAGGCGTGATGCTATGTATGTAAAACTAAATACTCTTTGAAATGAGTTATTATTCTGTTTAATTGTATAAAATGCTTGAGATATAACAATGCAGCCAAACTGAAGAGAAGCTATTCCTTATAATAATAATAATAAAATTATGAGCCTTTATTCAGACACAGAATTTTTAAATTAATTTAACTTATACTAACGGCTCTTGCGAGTCGAAGACACCGACAACTTGGTCTGTTTTCCCAACTTTGGCAAAGGCCTCCTCCATTTCTTTCCACTCTGATCTATTAAGTGCTTTTCTAGTCCATATTTTCCCTGCTACGATCTTTATTTCATCTGCCCATCTTCGAAACTGTCGACCACGTTTTCTTTTTCTATTGCTTGGGTACCAAAATAAGCTATTGCTTAGGAACGTTTAAATTTATTAAATTACAGAGATAGAATTTAAAATAATGCACTTATTATACTAACTTTTGCTGGCAGTTTCTTTTGGCGGCTTGATCTTTTCCCAGCTTATGATGTTAATGAACCGCTAATTAATTATAATAGGTCTCATTAGCGCATCTTTCTTTGCAATTTTTTACCGGTTCAAATTATTTTATCCCTCCATTCCGTCTACAAAAATAATAAAATAAACTTTGCATCACCCACGACTTGAAACTATGGATCCAATTCTAAGGTAATTAAGTTTATGCTAACTTTTTACATGGAACGTAAATGAGGCGGAGTAGAGCGGCGGTTCCGGGAAATTTACTCTTTATTTTTTAAGTAAATTTGACACGTTAAAAAGAAGACGCCTCTGTTTTGACCCCATACTGGACATTTGGATGATCCCTTCAAAGTGGTGCGAGCTTTGTCGTGAGCTTTCACCGTAGAGCTTCTCAACAGTATTACGTTAAATACTTAAAACGATGCACAAAGCCTCGACTACGAAATAATTCTGTTACAATTTCGATTAAAAATTAACGTTTTGAAGCCATTTTGCTTAATTTACAAGCCTTTGATTAAGGTTTCGGTTTTTATTATTTTTAATATTATTTTATTCAATTTAACGAATTAGGCAGGTGGTTAGACTGGTCCAATGCTCGCTTGGATGATGCTATACTCCCGAGTGTCGACATTAGGCCGTAAGACCGGTGAAACCAACATAACCATTCCACTGATCCCCCGGTGGTGGTAGCGATAACGCGTTTTTTCCCCGCGAAAACAAAAAAAAAGGTGGTTAGACTGGTAGAGAGTGCTACGTATATAAGTACCTTGGAACAAATAAGTGCTTCAAATTGCAATTGCATGGCGCTGTAGTACTTACATCTACGAGACATCAAATATTAATTCTGCTAATGTCTACTACATTGGCAATATCTTTCAAATAGTATTCGGTTTGGAGTGCGAAGTTCAATTCCGCATAATATATTAATACTTACCAATGCTTCAGCTTATCATATTAATAGGTTATACAGTAATTAGCGTTGTTACAATAGTGCTTCGTCTCTTTACCTCTTAAAATAATTTTACGCAAGGAAGCAACTACCAACTTTATACATTTTAATATTAAAATACATCATAATTATATTGGTGTTAGAAATGAAATCAGTATTATTATATGCCTAACTATTGAAGCCACATTTAACAGTAAAAATCATATTTATGAAACCGCTGACACTAGACCTGATATTAGTTTTTAGCCTCAATTTCATTTCACTTTGATATGCATAGCTCAAACAAAATCATCTTATAATGACACGCCGAATCACAGGCACAATAGAATTAACAAGTAACCTGCGATGGCGGATTGATGACAGAAAGTGAATAATAATCGAATTAGAATAAAAACATTGAGTATTTTAATATTTTATTAATTTCAAATAAAATTGACATAGAATATTGAGTGAAATTTAATTCGTTTTACATAACTTAATTTTTTGAGTCTACCGCTACTTCAAAGCTTCTCCAGAAAAGAGCAAGCATAAAAACTCGGACGTTTTCTTTAATAAATTATACAATCCAATTGATATGATGTAAAAGCCGTTTTTCTTGGGACGTAAGCCAATCATTTCTACTCAAAGAGATATTATGAACATCTTTTAACTTGATTAAACGAGACAGACGCACTTCTTCGTTATATACGACATGCTACATAGAATTGTGGACTTATAACGGAAAAAAATATAAGTACCTATAGTAGGGACAAACTAATCTGGCCGGTATGACGTGACACGGTTTTGATTTTTTTGGGTAGACGTTCTCACAGAGTTATCGCGTCGGGAAAAGAATGAATTGTCATAACGGCCAGCTTAGTTTGTTCGGACTATAGTCACTGATGCGGTTGTGCAGACTGAAATCTAAGCTGAGTTAGTTAAGCTTTGCGCGCATAACTCAGAAAATGATGTGTCATTGCTTGCTTGCTGACATATTAAAAAAAAGTACCCCGCTGCGTTTGTTTGTCTGAACGCGACAAACTTCAAAACTAACGAGTAGATTTCGATCAATTTTGGTATGAAGATAGTTTGAAAACCTGGGAAGGACATAGGCTAGTTACTTTTTATCCCGGGAAAATATATAGCGTAGCTTTATCCCGGAAAAACATTTTCATGCGGGTGAAGCCGCGAGCAAAAGCTATTATTTAATATAGTTTACGGGCTGCTATGCAAGCTAAGCCAAACTAGCTACTAGCTAAGCTTACATCTTGGTCTGCGAACGCAGTTTATACTGTACAGCTAATGGTATGCGACAAGTATAATATTATATTTGTTATAATAAAACCAGCTTTAAAGTAATTTTAACTTACTGCAAGATACGAGTCAATCAATGTATAGGAAAATTTCAAAAAAAATATATCGACGGTTAAAGACTAATTGATTTAAAAAAGCGTCACTTTTTTGCGACTTCGCATTTTATACATATTATTAGCAATCAGCACAGGTTGCTTCATATTTACAAAAAAAAAAGCAAAAATATAGAAAGAAAAGAAAGAAAGAAAGAAATATGTCAATTAGCCTTTTAAACTTCGATATATATTTTTATTTTTTTTTGTTATTTTTATTCGATAAATTAATTGGATAGGATTTCCAATCAAATAACATATATATACTATCCGTGAATAAAAAACCAAAACCTCGTAGTTCGCAACTCAAGTTCTACCATGCAATGAAGCTCTAAGTTTAATATAATATTCAATTATAATAGAGCCTGCGGTTCTAGATTAAAAAACGAATTACCCGCAAGACGGGCTTATTAGCTTTCCGCGGTTTCTCTACGTTCAGTTTATCAGTTATACTTTAGATTGTTTATGGAAATAAGGGGTGAGGTTTTCACCCGTCTAGATAGCAACCGTACGGGCAAAACTATAGTGTGACAACGAGGTGGGGTCAGCTAGAGTATAAGGACCCGGCATAATTCTAGCGATCGGCATCTAACTTCCAATGTATCAAAGTGCGGAGTGTACTATGTTTTGTGAGTCAAAGTTCTGTTGTTACTTCTGTATATAAAGACTATGTATACAGGGTCATTTTGACATAGCCCTGTATATCTATATATCTGTCCGGCTTGTGTCGTTGCCCATTTAATTCCTTTCACAGAACCATCTCGGAGTTTGGTATTGACAAACCTTTTGTTCGTGTGTAGTTTGAACGCTCAAGCGGCCCAGAGGGACAATGAATAATGCATTGAATTTCGGATTGAGCAGATTACCGCTTTACCGACTGACTAGTTTCCATTTTACTGTGTTAGTGAAATGCCTTAGTTATATCATATTCATTGGTGTGATTGATTTTGACTTTATACCTGCTTTCAATCAATTTCCTCAGGCGGATGTATTTATTATTGGTTTTGTGTTCTTACACTTACACACACGCCTGTTATCACCGTAGGGGTAGGTAAAGGTGAAAATAGTGCATCCACTTTCACCACCCTCATCCCATCCCGTGACAAGATAGGGCAGGAAGACCAGGCTGATACTACGCAGAAAAAAATATATCAAAATCTAACCCGGTGTTAGGTTAGGTTACGTTATATAGTTTTCTATCTTATTTATTTAGTCAGCGAAACACAGCATTGTATCTTTCCTAACACTAGAATCGAACTAATAATTGTAAAATACCAAGCATACGGGAATTAACACACCCACGCCTTTTATCCATGAAGTGGTAGGCCGAGGCGCAACTAATGCGCCCACTTTTCGCGTTTAATCCGTCCCACGGTGTGATAGGGGCGAGCATATCGCCTATATCAGGACAAATTCCAAAATCAGGACTGATACTGAATAGAAAAATCCAATATCACTTTGCCCGACCCGGGAATCGAACCCGAGACCTCAGCATAGCGGCCGTACCGTAATACAACTACGCCACCGAGGCAGTCGAGGTATACGGGAATAAATCATAAATAACACGAAGAATCATATATTATTAACAAATCCTTTAAGCGTCTCCACTGCTTACTGAAGCCTCTCCAGCCATTCAATATTAATACTATTGCTTTGAATCCTGTTCAGTCCGTGGATATACTTTCGATTTGGTAACGAGCGTGCCGGAGATGGAAGCGACAGTATGCTAACATGTGCAGTGTAACCTGCATAACTGGGATTTCAAGGCACCTAGGTCTTTTTATCACACCGATAGGCTTTTCATCTATCGATTTTTCCAAATAGGGAGAGTTAGAACGATAGTTGTCTCATTTATAGCGGGACCCGACAAGAGTTATTGATAATGTGCAGAAGAAATTTAAATCTTGGTGTACAAACGTGTCGTAAGGTGTCGTAACTTGTCCAAACCTGATAAATTAACTTAAGTTACGAAGTCCCAATTATAGAAGTAAACATAGAAGAAATCAAATCTCAATCATCAAAGAAAAAAAAACCGTAACAAAATCCGTAAAATAGTTTTATTTAAATGTCAATTAACAAGGTTTAAAATTTCCAGTAAGAAAGATATTTCAATGCAAAATACCGGGACTTTATTGTAATTATCAGTAGCAGAGGTTTCTCACGCATCCAGGGCCGACTTAATGAGGTTTCACCGTACTTATATATAAAATTACGCCTTTTATCCTTTAAGGGATAGCCTGAGGCACTAGTACTATACCCCGCTTTGCCCGTACATAAATTTTCCTTAGAACCTGTAATTTTAAATTGGTGAGTGAATTCGGTTTATACCAACGATGAGTTTACTAGTTAGTACCACGTAAGGATGAGTTTGGATCCCAAGAGATACCCGGAATCCTAAAATGACCCCCACTTCCTTAGTCACTATACCTTTCTTCTTAACACGGCAGTACATCCATGATCACTACTATAGTAGATTTTTTTGGCCGTTGGAGTTTACTAAACCTCAGGTGACCCACCTGCCCGTCAACCGAGCTATGCTATAAAAAATATATTACTTCATTGAATATCCACCTCTAAAGTAAACAAATTAAGTACGTATATTGCATCGCACTGCGAGCCAATCAAGTTTCTAATATAAAAGTTTGTAGAAGGATATTATATATAAAGCTCATATCTCGGGAAAATAAACACGATCCCGGGATAATGCTATGATACGCTGCGGGTAATAATGGCCTGATATATTCAAGAGGCGGTGTCATAAATAACATCCTTTTTGTAACTCCTTTTTTACAAGTCGGCCTTCATCGCCAATTCTTTATCTTAGCAAGTTTTGGTTTGGACATGTATCATTTGAGACGTGATATTAGGTGCAAGATTTAAACTGAGTGCTACCAACTTAGAGTGGTTGTATACATTTTATTTAAGTGTAATAGTCTTTTTTTTACTACGAAATTTTAAATAAATTCACAGCTGTTACTAGTCAAGTATTCCTTATAAAGTCTAAACTCTATAATTAAACGTGCCCTACTGTCTTTATTGTGTGGGTGAATGAAATTGTCTAAGGAAGGGAATTGGTCCGTTGTGTATCAATCATAATGATGTATTGAATACGCCCCCCCTCCCACCGCGGCCGCACTCTCACACCCCTCACCTTGACCGTGTGGGAGGTTCACTGCATCAACTACAGAAACCAAAGCGCAGTTCTAGTAATGGGATATATGGCTCTTAACGATTGATACTTTTTTTACAGTAGACCGACAAAAGAGTAGATGAGTTGTCTAATATGAAGTGATCGCTATTACCTATTATGCCCCTTAACGTCAAAAATGCTTTACCGGTTAGGGGGGAGAGCCTTACACCTCAATAATTTTTACCCACCTACAAAAAAATACCCACAGCTCTCGTTCCCCACGGGTTTTCAGTGCGACACTCGTACTTCGAGGTTGTGGCGACCTATTCGTCCAGTAGTTATATAATGGCAACAGAGTGTCACTTCAGTCTGAATAGGAAACATATTAGAGATATTGTGTGAATTTGGTGCTGGGTATCGAACCTACGACCTAAGCGCGCCAGTCCAGGGCTAATCAGATAGAAACATTCATATTAAATATTATAGACACACAAACACACACTCTTTGTCCCTGGAGGGGTAGGCAAAGGCGTAACAAGTGCACCCACTGTGACAGCACAGTGATAGACTATCCCGTTATGACACCCGTCACAGCGATAAGGAGCGATACTGAGAAGAAGCACCCAATATGGACCTCAGAGAGGAAGTCGTACCACGCGCCTGATACAACTAAGCAATTATCATACCCCGTGACCTTTCCTTTATAAGGTTTCGAATAACTTCAGGAGAATAAGTAAATACAGTTTGTTGAGATGTGTCATCTGATCCTAAGTGTTTGTAATTATGGGTCCGTAACGTACTCGATGGTTTATGTATGAAATTATAGACCGTTTTGTAATTAATTTTCCCGGCACTTCGCCCACGTGACCGTTTTGTTCCGGGATCAAAGTAATTCATTTTTAAGGATTCAAGTTATTTTCATTTTATGTTCTATCAAAACATTCATTCGGTACGATTTATTCTTGGATTTATATAATGTAACTGACATATTGTGTTGCTATTTATTAAATTTAATAAATGGCATGAAATTTTTATGTAGATCATGTAGGTGACAGTTTTGGTAGTAGGTAAGTCTCACAGAGACTAACATCACCCGCCTGCAACTCCTGATAGCCAAGATTGACAGCTCGCGTGACGCCGAGAACTCAAGCTCTGCCTTTGGGAAGCGAATTGGATTTGTAAATATTAAGATCAGAATAATCGTTGTTAGACTGCCTGACGTACGTATAATATCGGGCGTCCAATGCCGTGGTGAGTTGTCGGGTTCGATTCTTGCGTTGGTTAAAGTATGTATCAGTTCTGAATGCGGAATTTGTGCCCGATTTGGCGATATCCTCATCCCATATCACATGATGGGACAGACATGGCATAAAGTAGGTGCACTATTTGTGCCTACCCCTAAGGCGATAAAAGATTTAGTGCGAGTAAACGCCTGTCTATAAATAGGCAGTTGACAAAATTATTCTGGAGCGTCGAATGCGAAATTGTTGGAAAATTCAGCTGAAAATATGATTACCCACACGAATGGCGAGCGCTTTAAAAGCCTGCGGTATTTTCTCTTTGTGTCGACCGCGTGCGGTTCATATTTTAAATACTGATAAATACGTAACTATACAAAGATTGCTATGAAATTGTAAATAATTTAATATTTCATCATCAAGTAAATTATTCGATTTATTTGAAAAGAGGTTCATTCCGAGAAAAATAATAAATAAACAAATTTATTGGCACATAAATAACAATAAATTTACACAAAAAACATAGGCTCTAAATATTTTGTTATTAATCATATTATAGTGTAATTTTCGATGGTAATGTAAGCATCAGGACTTTTATTAAAAGTAACCCTATCCAGAAGTTAAAGTTACAAAACACTGTAAAGAGAAGCAGTCTCGAACTGACTACAATGTCCTTTAAATCGGAACACAACGACATGTGAATTAATGATAATGATCTACCAAATATGAAAATGACCACAACTTTACTATAATAACATATTGGAAATAGATAGTAAGCGTATCACCATATCGACAACAAATTGTAATCACGAGAATCTTACAATGTATTTCGAGTTGAAAATTGCCACAAATAATTGCACAACATAGGAATCGAATCTTAAACTTAACCGAAAACCCTATATAATTATGAAAAAAAAAACAAAATGACTAAATAATTAAGGGCATACAATACAAATGGACTCGACATTCTTAAGATTTGAACATACGCCTTTGAATTCGGTTAAAGTCTAGCTTCAAACCTCTAAACATAACTGTTTCGAGTGTTATCATGGATAGTCGGCGCCCTTTGATATCGTAAAAGTGGTTTATCGCAAAGCCGTAGCGCGTCGCTAAGTGGTCCCCGGACGCTCTGTTACCGAGCCCGACGATGGACAAAAAATGTAATTTATTACATCACGATGGGCTTTGTGGTTTGGAAGCGGTTCGGTTCGATTTTGGTCTTTTGGGTCTGTGTGCCATGAAATGTAGGGTTAGTGCATAGTAGAACTGGAGAAATTTCTAATATTGTATTGTTATGTGATGAGATGTATCTACTACAGCATCTTTTTACCACGCTTTTATTGGCTTCATACGTATGTGTGTATGTATGTATGTCTGTATGTAACGGAAACTTTGAACACGATTTTGACCCCCTTCAAAACGTCGGATTAAATCGAACTTTGGCATACTTGTTAAGGACCGATGACAATTCAATATTTTAAACTAAAAAACATGTTTTTATACAAATCCAACTAAAAATGAATAAATAATAGTTTATTTATTTTTAGTGACATAAAGTAAAAAAATTCTACTTGTCTCAAGATGGAGCTTTCGTTAATTTTTAGTGACATCTGGACTATAGCAGTGGACTTAGAATGTGACACGAAGACGCAACTCGTAAAACGATGTCGTTTAATTTTGATGTTTGTGATTGATCGAGAGACCAATACGTCAGTCTGTCAACCAATCCCAATAAGACGAAACGGAGACGTGACGTGTTTTTTTGTCACATTCTAAGCCCACTGATCAGAAATAAAAAACGAAAAATAAATAATACTTTAAAATAACTACAAAACACACTTTATAGAAAATCCAACTATAAATAGAAAATACGTTTTTATAATTTGAATTAAGAATAGTGTAAATAAGAAAAAAAAATATTTTATTGTAATAAAGCGCGGGGTGCTTTTTAAGATATTATGAAAATGATAATCTTTCTACTCATATTATCAGTCAATAAAATATGTATAACTATTGACACCGTGCACCCCACGCCTTTTTAGTTTTTTTAAACTCTTATATATTTATCATTATGGAGAGGGAATCGAAAGCGTACCTAATTGCAGTAGATCACTCGTTGATAAATAATGGAATTCCTTGAATATCTACCACATATGAATTTTTGAAAATCCTATATTTTATAGAATTTTTGACCCTGAGTTTTTATAACCAGATACTAAAAAGTTATTACGCACCCCAAGCTTTTAAAAACCTAAAGGTCAATATTTAATCTTTTTCAAATTACCGTTCAAGGATCTTAAATCAAGTTTTAATAAATTCCCGAGAATTCAGCGCTGAAAAATGCTCTGAAAGACATCTCGACATTCCGCGCGGCGCCTCCGTCGGAAACGGATTCGATTAATTTGATTAATTCAATTAGAAGCGCGGAGTGGGAGTGAGAGGGTCCGTGTGTCCTCCCGACCAGTGGCGACCTGTTGTTTGATTGCGCATAGACTTTTCATTTAGACATAAATCGTGTGAAGATTTATGTCGAAGTCTGACTTTTTAGACAATTATTTTTTCATCTCGAGAACCTCGAACAAATAAGTAAAAAAAAAACTAGCGAAAAACGATTTTCCGGTAAAAATCCCAGTATGTTATTCCGGGATAACAGTAGCTTATGTCCTTCCCTGGGTCTCAAACAACCTGCATACTTATTTTCACGAGGTTCCCCTCGCAAAAAAGTTTTTCCGGTTTCCGGAAAAAATCTCGGTATGTTATTCCCAGATAAAAAGTAGTCTATATACTTCTCTGGTTCTCAAACTATCTCCATACTTATTTGCTCGAGGATCCACTTGCGAAAAACGATTTTCCGGGATAAAAGTCCCAGTTTATATTTTTTCCGGCATAAGAAGTAGCCTATGTCATTTCATGGGTCTCAAACTATCTGCATACTTATTTGCTCGAGGATCCACCCGCAAAAAACGATTTTCTGGGAAAAAATCTCGGTATGCTATTCCGGGATTAAAAGTAGCCTTTGTCCTTCCCAGGGCTTCCAACTATCTCTCTAATAAAATGCTTACGGTTTCATCCAAGACTTTTTTTCGGGATAAAAGTGCCGGTTTATATTTTCCCGGCATACAAAGTAGCCTATGTCCTTCCCGGGATCTCAAACTATCTTCATACCAAATTTCATCGGAATCGGTTCAGTGGTTTGGCTGTGATGGCTTTGCACGCGTGAAACGGTTTTCCGGGGTAAAAGTCCCGCTTTGTATTTTTCCGAGATAAAAAGTAGCCTAAAACCTTTCCTGGGTCCCAAACTATCTCCATACCAAATTTCATTGAAATCGGTTTCGGTAGCTTTTGTCTTAACGCGTTGTTTTAACGCGTTAAGCTCAAAAGCTTAACGCGTTAAAACAGATAGACAAACGCGGCGGGGGACTTAATTTTGTAATATGTTAGGATGATACATAATATTATGTATATAAAAATGAGTACATTTATTTTCTTCATAAACGGTCCGAACGTAACAATAAGCGGGTGGTGTAATATTTGAAAATAACATTTCTATTTCAATTCCGTTGTACCAATGTTATGGGCTGAAAGGAGTAGTGGCACGTGGAAAGCGTGAAAATTCTGCCATTTCCGGCGACCCTCGCAGCGACGTTAGGGGCCGGATGGTGCCGTAAAGAGCTGCGGTGCTGTGAATGTGACGCCGTTTTTTAACGTCTGCTATGCCCTTTGATTATACGTAAAAATAAAATAGGATGAGAATGATTATTTTTGAATTAATTTCAATTAGATGTGTCATGTGTATATAAGTAACAAAAAAGCGAAATACAATATAACCTTTTTGTGTTTCAATAATTTCTTAATAACAATGTAACCTAATTGCCAGCTAAACTAAGTAAAACAAATATGAAAACATAATGTTCAATTTAAATTAGGCACCGACTGGCAAAAATATTGAATGTGCATATAAACATAATATATTAATTGGAAAGAAGATTACATTGTTTGTGTTTTAATAATTTCGTAATAAACCGTATTTAATATTCAATTATTTTTATTAGGATTATTGTGGTTTTGGAAGTCAGTTTTTCTTTTGTTAAAAATATTGTTGAACAAAAATAAAAAATTGCGTCGAATAGATAACCTATCTCCTTTTGGAGTCGGTTAGTAAAGTTTTACTTGTCTTAAAACACAACGGCAAAAACATATAGCGTACTGACAGTGAAAATTAAAGGTATGACTTTTGCAAGATAAATAGATAAAACAAGATTTTTATTCTAATGATAACTATGTTAGTCCCAGAAAAGTAAAAAGTATAACCAATGAGTGACTCTAATGTCTGCCAATATTTTGTCTAATTTCTGCCAATATTTACGGGAAAATAAGATGTTATGTACCAATCACTTCATGGATAACGTCCTTAAGAAATCGGCTTAATTATAATTACATACTGATTTTTATTAACTTCATTCGATATCTGGAAAAATCGTTCACCGAGAAAAATCTGCCTGCACTTCGCATCACTTATTATAATAATGTTTAGAAAAAAACAATCAATAATATGTTTTAGTAACAGAATATGGACCCTCAATATACGATACAAATTGGATGTACGGGGGAGGAGTGTTGCATTTTTATTTCGACGGGAGGAAGTTGAGGTAGGAGGTAGTTGTTATGGAAAGAGAAATAAGACGCTTTAAAACTTTTATGGACTGCCTCGATAGCGTAGTTGTTTTACTGTATGACTGCTATGCCAATGGCAATGGTTCGATCTCCGGGTCGGGCAAAGTGATATTGGGTTTTTCTAATTAGTATCAGGCCGAAGTCTGGAATTTGTATCCGATATGGCGATAGGCTTGCCCTCTATCACATCATACGCACGGCGAAAAGTGGCTGCACATCTCGGCGCATCTGCCTACCCCTTCGGGAATAAAAGGCGTGAGTGTGTGTCTGCATGTAAAAAAAATATGGAAAGCTTGTCAGATTGCGCAGGGGTTATTTTGTTGTATGACTTCGTTGCAGTACTAAGCGACAACCGCAGAAATACATAACAAAGTCGGTCAAAAGTGCAGGCGATGCCTGCAGAGACGTATGCGCCCTTGCTTTATAGCAATTTTACCGAGAAACAGAGTGTCGATGGAATATGGATTTTGCCCGTTCTAA
Organism: Sphinx pinastri; assembly: GCA_947568825.1. Taxonomy (NCBI): domain Eukaryota; kingdom Metazoa; phylum Arthropoda; class Insecta; order Lepidoptera; family Sphingidae; genus Sphinx; species Sphinx pinastri. Next base: position 626,957 of record OX387614.1, on the reverse strand, counting down.
TTCTTTTTTTGACGTGAAATATTTGACAAAATTATTCTATGACTTTTTATTATATTATGTATAATGATTTCTTATGTTTACGAATGTTTGACAATTTAAGGACGGAACGGTAGTCCGCCCCGTGACCACGAAGGCTGTTAAAGATCAGCTTAATAAGGTCCTCGTTAAGAATCAAATGATAGGTAACCGTCTAGTGCTTGTGAAATGTTAAGACAACGTGTGTATATGCACAGTTGTTCTATATGTTGCGGCCTTGGCCTCACTCCCGACACAGTCACTGACGCGTAAAATTCTCCCCCATGTATCCACAACTTATAATAATTTATCGAGGAAATTATTTCGCAAATGTAGGTCGGCGATCGTCACTCGTTTCATTCGTTGTGAGGTGTTTCAGTAGATATGATTGAGTTTGTAGCTCTACTAGGTAGGTTCCTGTGGAGTTAATTTGGGTAGGCACCACTGTTATGTCTAGTTCTACTGTCAAGCAGTAAGCCTCGTTATGTCCCGTTACCGGCTTTTATTTTATTTTTATTTATTTGGAACAAAAAACAACTGTACAATATGTTCTTTAAAACTACGAAGCTTATTATTAAGTACTAATTATTGTACAATCCACACAATTGTCCCCATATTAAATTGTAAACTAAACAATAATCCACAAATCCACTTATATAATATTCTAAACTACAAGTACATTATAAGTAAGTACTGGCGAGCCAAATGATAGAGTATTGTAACCTTTTTTTTGACAAATAGTCTTAATTTATCAGTTTTTATATACTACTAGAAATTTTGTAAACAATAAAAACATGATTCTATGATCAAAAACCAACATTTTCAGTTTGCTTATTGTCTGAACTATCTTATTTGTTTATTTTATACTCACATATAGTAAAATACCTTATTATGAATTAATGACAAGACAGGCAAGACTAAGATGCAGTTTGTTATCTGAACAATATTCATCGAGACGATTTAGATCATCTTGAAGCATTTTACAATCGTTAATGTCGCTAATTATCCGGTATATTTTATGATCATCGGCATATAAGAGAAATTTTCTATGAATGAAACACTTATCAAATTGATATCATTTATGAAAAGAATAAATAATAAGGGTCCCAATATTGAACCTTGTGCAACTCCCGAGGAAACAAAGATAAATGGCATTAATGGCTTAAATGGCATTGTAGCAACTAGCAACGTAGTCTGTTCAATTACTAAGTATCATGAGTAACATCCAATTTGGTATGGTGACAAGCGCAGTACTTTGCTAATATTGCTTATGTCCTGAAGCGATGAAGCGAACGTGCTTGTCTTAACGTTCACATAGATAACAAAATAGTAAATCTGGCTTAAAAAAATTTGCTTTAAACTTCAAGTACCTGTGAAGTCACCTTAATTTTTATAAAGAATATATAACAGCATGTTACACGCCGAAATTAATTGATGTACAAAAAATAAATGAAATATTCCGATGGAAGACTCGATAAATGATCTCTTATGCATTTTACGACACTTCGTAATAGAAATTTAAATATTTAAAGATTGAGCACGAAGGCTGAGCAAATATCTTTTCTTAAATGGAATTTTGTGCTATTTAGAATAAAAATTATACCCAGCTGTTCTCTCTCTAGCATAACAAGTGAAGAAACAGCTTATTGAAATTCTTGCAGAAGATTGTTGGCGGCTCGAAAAAGTAACAGATTTCGGTTATTAAAAAAAAAACAACACGTCCAGGAATCGTGACATTTTGCAAGCAATTAAGCATTTATGTGATAGTTTACTATAAATGCAATGCAATCAGCCCTGTATTATATACTGGCCACTGCTGAGCACAGTGCTGAGAGGGGTTAGGCCTTAGTCCACCACGCTGGCCTAGTGCGTAAAATATAGTACTATAAACAGTACAATATTTTATAAATTAACTTCAATAATGGTAGAATAGTTGAAAGACAGTGCAAATTGATGTGCCAAGGATCTGCCAGCGTAATTTAATTAATTACCTTACCTTTACACAAGACTTAAAGTTTCAAGATGCATTTCAAAGGCGTTATTAACTAAGAGATTTGCTAGATGTCGCTGTTCATACACAGGGAACTGGGGCATGAAATTGAATTAGTATAGCGGGTGAGGGTCTTAGTAAAAGTTTGCATTTACAATTTAGAAACTACTGAAGGCGCGTATAAATGTCTCTTTTGATGGTAATGATAACTATTCGGCTCATGGCAGCCACACAGCGTGATTTCGCGTGCGATGCCAAGCTTAAGGGAGAGGCATTAATGAGGAAGTGGCGCGAAAATTTTACTGGCTGTACTCGCCAGCCTATCGACCACTTCGTTCTTGGAATAGTTGTACAAACCCCCATTGAGGCAAGGATGCAACCGCAGCCGACTTTACCATACCATACCACCATACCAGCCCTGTATTATATACTGCCCACTGCTGAGCACGGACCTCGTCTACTACTGAGAGGGTTTAGGCATTAGTCCACCACGCTGACCTAGTGCGGGTTGGCAGACTTCACATACCTTCGAAATTACTATAGAGAACTTTTCAGATATGCAGATTTCCTCACAATGTTTTCCTTCACCGTTAAAGCGAGTGATAATTCAAAAAGAATACACACATAACTTTTTAGAAAAGTCAGAGTTGCGTGCCCTTGGGTTTTGAACCTGCGGACATTCGTTTCAGCAGTCCGTTCCACTCCCAACTAGGTTATCAGTCGACTTTACTGCTTATTAAAACAATCTGAGTTTTCCCAATTTTCGTATAAGCTAGGAGGCCAGTTTACTTTAAACTTTTAGTGGAATACATTAACACGAATTTCCAACTAAATTCCTACCAAGTTTTCAAAATATCTCCGAACCAGTTTCGGAGATATTTTGAAAGTTTTTTCTTTGTCGTCATCCGAGCAGTCGGATCGTTTCCAGCCGAACTTAGTTGAAAATTTCACAACGAACTTTCCTCCTTCGGGACTCAATTATTACATATTGTAATAAACGGATGACTCCTGTGATATATTTCACATGCTTACAGTTGTGGTTGTGATTAATTATAAAAAAAATGAAATGTTTGGACCGATTTCACTGTATGCTGATAAATGCTACACCTCACATAAATATATAAGCCAACCAAATACAAAAGTCACACTCTAATCTATGCTCCGAAATAAATGGGAATAGAATGAGAAGATACTATCTACATTAGTTGTTATAAGATAACTGGCAAATAAAATTTATCAGCAAGAGGTGAAATCGGCCCTTAGTCTGGAATTTTGTATGCGTATCACTTATATGGTATTAGAGATATAGATGCTGTGAATATTATTATAATTGAAATTAATAAATATGCAGAGGAGACTAAATAATGCCAGTAAAATTCCTCATGGTTTTATTTACCAGTGCAGCTTATATAAAAGACATTCAGTATTTTAACGCACGCTGAGCAAACTCGGATTATATGAGTTGAGTCGTCAGAGACGATACAATATACGAGGAAATACGTACGTACAAAGCATCCTTGTAGGACAGGAAGTAAATTGGGTGACAGTAATCGGGCGAGAAGTCGCTTTACTGTAAGGTTACGTACGGTGTGATTGTCGAGGCGCCATAAATGTGTTCCTGCTTGCCCGTCCGCTCTATTGAGATCGGAAGCACAACTCTTCTAAGTGTAATATTAATTATGGCCGAGCTACTTCCTTTTAACACATATTAAAAATAAACTCTTTCGCGCTCGTTGTTCACCGTTATGAATTTAAATATTTGTCAGAGATTACAATTACAGCGTTATTTTATTACCCGACTGCGAAAGAAGGAGGGTTATTTAAACTAGCAATCATTTATTTTACGCAAAGACATTTCGATATTTATTTTGTGAGCGTCACGGAATTTACATAAACAATAAATTTGGTTCCATATTTCTAACCGAATATAAAAAAGGAGGACGTTCTATTCGACTCACAGATTTTTCCGTCAATTATTATAGACTAACTTTGAAAATTGCGTAAGATGTAGTATAACTCCATTTTAAATTTATTAGTATAGGATCTTTGAATTAGGTGATGTAGAAGAGAACTCGTCAAAATCAAATTGGATTTTCATGATTATTTTTGTGTTGGATTATGTATTGGTCTATGTTGGTCTATCTTATTAGCAAATAGCAATAAAGTAAAACCGCATACAAAATCCACTAAACCAAAAAAAAAAAATACAGATTGCTAAACAATTAAAAAATACAGCTATAAAAACTGCTTCACGTTTTGGGTTTTTATTTTTATATGCAAATTTAATATATTTTGCAGACCATATTTTTTTTATTTTACATACAGAAGTAGGTCTGTGTGCTAAATTTTTTAACTGCCTTTCCGAACTTGGCGAGGGCTTGTTTTTAAAAATAACGCGGAAATATCGAAGTCTAGGGATAGGTATTACAAAATTACCCGTTGCAAAGCTTCACAATAGTAATTCTGTTGCAATTTGTACAGTCAGTGGGTTTGCCGGAGGACACACAAATATCTTTCCTCTTTGTAAACTGTGCTCCTCAGTATTCGCCAAGACATTAAAATTCTCACAGCATTATTTTCAAAAATAAAAGAAAGTGATCACTAGATTCGCTCCTTCGTAAATTACTTTTATCATTAAATTGCGTGCCTTATTTCTCTATAGACCAACGTGTTCCCCTTTGCGACTAGATCTAAAATAGATAACGTAATACCTCTTCGCGTCGTCTTCTCTAAAATACCATCGATTTGAATCCTCGCCACATCCCTCGGGAAAATACGTTATTCATACTCTTAGTTTTGCATTTAAATTAGTGTTTAGCAATAAGGTTTCTTGTTGTTTCGTGTAGTTGCCTCAATTTGTCTATGTCTAAGGAGGCACTGTTGTGTTATAAAGTACGTTCAAGGCATTGCACAAATGGACACTAAAAAAGATGTCTCAGGGTATTGATGTGCAATTCACTGCTTTGTAATTCATTATAAAATTCTATTAGCTTTCATAATATTTAAAATTAAATGTTTCACTAAATATCAAGCATTTTTATCATTGAGACTGAATTCCGTATTATATAAAGTTTCTTCATAATACACTCACGCCTCTCGTCCCCGAAGGGGTAGGCAGAGGCGCAACTAGTGCACCACTTTTCGCCGTGCGTATTTTTTAATTTTTTTTTATGTCATAGAATGACGAGACGAGCATGCCGTTCGCCTGATGGTAAGGGATACGGCCACCCATAAACAGTAGCAACACCAGCCAGCACCGTGAGTTACAAAGTACCGTGTGGCATTCCACTGCGCTCGTCATCCTGAGACATAAGATGTTAAGTCTCACTATGTCCTGTAGTTTCACTGGCTACAATGTCCTTCAAACCGAATCACAACAGTGCATGCACACTGCTGCTTGGCGGTAGAAATAGACATTACAGTGGTACCCACCCAGACGGACTCTTACATAATATGAGAGACCTACTACCAGTATTCCGTCTCGTGATGTGATAGGGGGCGAGCCTATCGCCATATTGAGCACAAATTCCAGACTTCGGGCTGATACTGAATAGAAAAATCCGATATCACTTAGCATTTCACTACGCATTCGTACCGTAAAACAACTACGCCACCAAGGCAGTTTCTTCATAATATTTTATCTTTTATACTTCTATTTTTTAAAGTAATATTTATAAAAGTAGCCTCGGCTATAATTCCAATCTGTGCGACCTTTGAAGCTCAAGGATCTATAAAAAGACTGGAGAAGGCGGTTGGGGAGGGAGGAGGAGGGAGACAGCTTTGCACACATTTCGTGTATTAAATATTCGTGAAGTAAGCCTTACTGACGCACTGAAACTCCATTAAACGTAATTTTAACCGGCGCCTGGCCCGGCCCGAACCTCTGAGCGATTTATTTTGTCACGGGATTGCTCTGGTGATTTGTTTACAAGCTGAGTGGTTTGTTGACTCTTACCATTATTTTATTATTATTTAATTACTAACAACATTGTAGAGATTTGTACAGTTTAGTAGAACTGAAATCCGCCCACTAAAATAAAATTATGGAGAAAGTGAATGTATATAATCACGTTCTAAAGTATTAATGTTGAACACACCCTCATTTGATTATGTTGGCTGGCAGCCGGCACGCGTGTTGTCTCGTGCCGGGGAGGCTGCGGGCACAGGGGAGTGGGGGAGGCTTTAATTGAAGCAAATTTTACTTTATACCGTTACATGACAACATCTCTGGATATTAAGTGAGTGTCAGTCCCGAGAGATTTTTAAAGTTTCCACGCAGTTTATGATTTGAAATTTGTAATGTCATTAGTAGGGTAGAAATCATTTCTACTAATCTATTTAAGAACTATAGCTGATACCACCTTGTTGTCTTCTGCATCTTATGAGTTCTTTACCTTTATCGCTCCAATAAGTGAAGCTGCCAATAAAAAGCATAGATTCATCGTTAGCATCTTCACTCATATTTATTTCTAATGCTAGATTTTTTAATCATATCGCATAAAATCTATTTAAAGTGTTCTCATACCAGTATATCTGCTTTCTCGTTTCATTGTACAGGCGTGGCCTTATAAATTGTACATATATAAATAGTTTTATCTTATAAACTTCATTAATTATTTTGACTTGATTATTTGACTTTCGGACTGCCTCGGTGGCGTAGTTGTATTACGGTACGACTGCAAGGCTTAGGTCTCGGGTTCGATTCCCGGGTCGGGCAAAGTGATATTGGATTTTTCTATTCAGTATTAGCCCGGAGTCTGGAATTTGTGCCCGGTATGGCGATAGGCTCGCCCCCTATCACATCATGGGACGGAATACGCTTGGCGAAAAGTGGGTGCACTAGTTGCGCCTCTGCCTACCCCTTCGGGGATAAAAGGCGTGAGCATGCGTTAATTATTTTGATGAAAATCTAAATTAATTGAATACATGAAAATTAGTAGTACAGAATACTTTATCTGAGATAACAGATAAGGTTTTCCACGTATAATGGTGGTTATACTGTGGCAGAATTTATTCCGTTGTGATGTGACGAAGTTCTTTGCTTATGTATTCTTCTAGAATTCAGAGCCACTGGTTTCATTTATGTGATTGGTATTCAATCACTGTTAAGAATTTGTACGGAAGGAAGATATACTCGAATAAAGGAAGAAAGGAAAGGTTGTTGAGTGTTGATCACATGTGTGCAAACTCCAGCGGTGCAGTACTATTGGTGATTGACATTGACTTGCCACTCAGTTATATAAAACATACTAGTAAGTAATTAGTAGATTGCGATATAGTTATCAATCCTGGCGCCAAATCTGACCGTATCATATAAAGATGGCGAACAGGAAATGCAAGGAACGTGTTATTTTATCGTTTTTGTTAAAACATACAAGACAATTGATGTCTGTATACATTTATTTATATATCACTAGCTTTAGCTCGCGGCTTCGCCCGCGTGAAAGAGTTTCTCCCGGACAAAAGTTCCGCTACATATTTTCCCTTGATAAAAAATTGTCTTAAGCCTTCCCAGTGTCTCAAACTATCAACATACCAAATTCGAAATACGTAAGGTAGTTTTTGGGTTTCTCTCGTTGAGAGAGGTAGACGTGGTGAGGAACTTTGTTTTATAATATGTAAGGAACTGTTAATTTTCTTTATATAGTATAATAGTATCGTATCGCATCTTATGGTAATTTTTCAACCTCCCATAAATATGACAGAAAATTCAATGATGCGCCGCCATTTTATGCAGATCGATAACATAGGAGATTGGGCCCCAAAAATCTCATCCTACGAAACTCAACAATAAGCTCTCAATTCACCACAGTTTTTAAGCAATGTAACTACCTCGGTCGAGTTCATTCCACAAAATATATGTACCTACAACGTGGCTACCAAGTAAAACTTAGATCCGTTAAAGCCCAGTGTTCACTGACAATGTGAAATACATTTTAGTTTCATAAATTACAGGTGATGGAACAACCGCCTGATATATTTCTAATTACGACGTGTAATTGTATGAGCTGGCCGCTGTCAAACGTCCATTAACGCGGCATTGTGCGGGACACGCCGCGTGCGAACACGTGTACTCTCTCCATAATTCAATTTGCATCAATAATACACGTCTCGCTTCATTGTTTTAGTGATAACGTGGACGTCATTAACGCATTTCGCACACATAATCGAAGATTGAGGTTTGTTGTCTCAGATAAAGCAGTGCGATTACATAGTTACTGAGTACTTTGAATGTAAATCTGACCAATTGTTAGTGTAAAATTCCTGTAGAATTACGTAGGGTGGAAAGCGATGTTTAATTTTTTTATCCACTTTGTTATATATACCTAAATAAAATGTTGTTTTTTATATATTAATCTTATGGCATATAATTTCCATTTTTCGATTGTCTCGAATAGACTAGGCTATAGCGCGTCTTTTACAATATTATCATCAATCAATCATCTTATGAAGCAGAATAAAAACTCACACGAACATTTTTGTGAATCCAAATTCGGAAAGAAACGACATCCGCTAATACTCTGTTGAAGCGTTATTCGCATGATAAATTTAATTTCCATTTGCGCATTAGGTACTTCGACGTGTTTGACGTTTTTTTTTCTACAAATGAACGACGAAACGAATGAACCGCTCGCTTGATGGGAAGGAATACTGTACATTAATAATAGAACCAATCGCTTGAATTATGCAGCATTGCCAATACACGATATGAGTCGAAAAGCTCAATGTTTTTTTTTATTTATTTATATGTTATAGAACCGCAACGTGAAATATGCAAAAGAAACTATGTATGTATACTAATAAAGTTCAACTCCCTGTGCTGTTAAGGTAAAAGTATCCTGGCTCGTCCACTAGGGATAGTCTAAATGCATTGTATAGACGGTTTATAGCAATTTGCAGGGATTAGGTTTATGTTGAATGTCATCTATGGCAAATCTAGTCCTTACATTTTAAATTAGTGCTTATTTTATTGTTTAGTTTACAGTTATTTTATTTTAATGGATAACTTTTACCAATGTTTTCGGACGAGCGATGGTGAACACTTACCATCAGATGACCGTTCGCTTGCTGGCTTATCTTCTGCCCAAAACAAGTTATTATATTTAAATATATTGACATTAATTTTCATTCTCGTTTCATTATTTCTGTGACGTAGCCTATTCGCGTTTAGATTAAAAATATTCGCCCTTAGGGGTTTACTTTTCAATTCAACCTGTTGCCTTTATTGTTTGAGTCATGGAACAACGTAGCAAACACAAACAATTATATTGTTTATTTTAAAAAATAAACAATGTTGTAGATGTAATGAACAAATTGTATAAATAAAAAATCTTTACTTAAATTTTATATTTTATATCTGTTTTTATCTAAGACGCCGACCCCACTGCGCGCGGTCTAGCGGTTAGAGATCAGAGTGCTGCGTTGCGCGTTCACTGTAATATATGCGGTGGCCTAGAATCTTACACACACAAAAGCGGTCGGACCGCGACGGTCAAAGTGACCGCGCGTTCTGTTAGATTTTAATTTTTTGTGTAAAACTGAAGAAGGTCGCGATGTCCGAAGACATCGGAAAGTCTATAGAGTTAGTGAAAGACAAACGTGTTCTTTATGATTGGAGCGACGAGGACTATAAAAATGCAACGCTCCTTAGTAGGTAATAGAACTTCATCTTCCGAATATTAACTATTATCGAGGTCGAGTGACGCAGTTCCGACATTTCGTTTTAAGGAAAAGAGCGTGTGACGTGTTACCTATAGTAAAGATTGTATTGATGTCTAGACCACGCGCAGTGGAGTCGGCGCCTAAAGGATTACAATAATAAGTAAATGAAAATACTACACGAATTATTAAAAACTTAATGCCTTGGTTTGGGTCTCAATATTCTTTTAGAGAATTATGTAATACTCGGATACGAAAATTATTCCTAATAAATCATACGACCAAACGAATCTGTAAGTCTGTTTCTGAGTATTAAATAAATTATAATTAAATTTTAAAATACAGATTGACGCTTACATATTGCCGCAGAAGCAATCCGCCCTAAAGTGTGGTATTGAAACAAAGACTTATGTTCGGTTTCTGAAGTACTGTTATCGGCAGTTTATCTATTCGTTAGCGCTATTGGTTCGATAGCCCATGAAACTGCGTTTCTGAACCGCGCCCTGCAAGATAAACTCAGCTTAATTTTACTGGCCAATTTTTGCCGTGTATCTGTTCCATAACTATTTGATGTGTCATTTTGTGACAAACGACGTCAACTTGTTAGATATTAGTTACAATATAAAGGAACATAATCGATACGGCCAATCACAACAGTTTCAGTTGTGTCATAAATTCTCAGATTCTAAATAAAAGTACTTAAAATAGAAATTCGGAAACTAGTGCCAGTGTGACATAAGACACTTTATTGATATGTTTGACTTTTTTTTAAATTCGGCAATGATGTCATTCATCAGCCAGTGATAAATAACAAATAACCACAAAATAAAATAAAAATAATGTTTAGGCATTGGTATATGTTAAAATAAGTATATAAAATAATTATTAGTTACGAATTTTAGTAATAAAATCCATTTTAAAGTGGACTGCTAAAAGAGAGCCATCTAGTAGGAAAATAAGGAACCGGTCATCGGTCTAATAGTTTGCGAATGCTTCATTATGTGTTCAAAAACACAGTGGAAGTTAACCTACGTTTATCTTAACTTTAACTTTAATGGATCAATAGTTATTAAAAGCTTAACTGGGACGTTCTGAAACCGGGCATTAATCTATTTGACATACGGTACATTTCATGTTATGCATTATAAATTCACTAACATGCTGATTCGGAATTGAAATATGGAAAAGACGAATTAAAACGTAACAATATTAAATGTGAAAATATGCTTTATGACACACAGCTAAAGTCTGTTTTTAAGTACTTGAATAAGGTGATCTATTGCAGGGGCGATAAGTTTTCATGAACTTTAAATGATTGTAATTATCCTGGTCATGCAATCAAAACTTAGTTTTTTGTTTGTAAAACATACGAGTAATTTGGAACTACATTACAGTAAGTATGCTATAACGTTATGTATCCCACGAAATGGCTGGCGCAGCCGTTATCGAATAATAGGAAGAGAATAAGCCAGAGAACTGTGGAAGTACTTTATTGTGAAAGTCTGCTTTCTTTCTATAGATGTTCATAACATATTTTCGCATCGCATAAAACGACTAAACAATTAACGCGATTTCATATTTTCACTAAGCAAGACTTCAATAAGTTATTAGGTAGTAAAAATTCAAGAAATATAATATGCAGGAGGAGATTCAAACAAAATTTCACGAGGACGAAATGTTGGGTCTGATTAAGAAATAATGACGTATTGTTCATTAAAAAGAGACCTTACAAGGTGATGAAGGTCGGTTATCGGTGTTTATGTACATTGCAATTGATAACGCACTGACAATGTGGAGATATCAATAAAACAGCTCTAAGATAGCGGGCGCCACGTAGCGCCATCAAAATTATATAGTTTTTATTACGTATTTGATACATGATAAATTTAAGAATATATCTGGTGAGAGCTCTGAAAGACACTGGCAATGTTTAGTCAGATATATAATGTTTCTTATTTTTATAATATGACTCGTTTTTGTCCTAGGATAAAGTCTACCTAATTATGCTCTCGTTGAACCTCTGTACAATCAGTGCACATCGGCTTACGTGGCGCCCATGATAGAAGGAAAAGTGTGTCGCCATATTGAACGAATTTTCTAATAGTTCAAGGTCTATTTGTAAATAATATTATCATAGGGTTATGCATAGACCATAACATATACGCCATAATAATTCGTATTTTTGAATGTTTTTTAAAGCATTAAACTATGTAGCATCAGACAGTAGGTATATTAGTTACTTTCACTCGTACATCACAGATAGCAATACTCTTTCTCCACTTTACTCACTTTGGCCCTTTGTAGCCTATAATTATCTACGGGAACACCCGGCCGACAAGGGCCCGCTAATAAATCTACTACGCATGCCGTAGCGCTACGCCGTAGGCACGTAACCGCTACGGGAACCGCCCGCTCCACAAACGTTAGGCGTGACAAAAAGATAAAAAATTGCGGAACTTTGCTAAGCTTTTGCGGTAAATAAAGTATGAAATACTACTACACCGTAACTTTATTTAATTTTACGTAGCCCTGAATTTAGTGGAGTTTCGTGTGCAGGTAAAAATATCACTACAGCAAGACCGGGTTACAAAAAAAGACTAAATAAAAAGCTTCTGATATATTGAACATAGCAGCCTCTATATTCGCAGTAATGTGAAACTTAATGTGATTCGTAAATATTCTTCTGTCCCATTGTAAGTAGAAGGTCTAGGCGGTGCGGTCCTGTCACATAAAACTCTTGACTTGTCAGGTCGCGGAGTGGCTTCGTGTGGACTTACATGGATTTTCTTAAGGTAGTGACAAAGCTTCGCTGTCGTCTGGCACAAGCTATAGCTACGAGGTAGTACAATACTCAAATTAACAGCCTTATAGTTGATAAAGCATTGTAGTTGTAGCGCTGTTCATTGAAAAAATTAAAATTACTATTTATTATACGCGCACCTAATGAAGTTTAATTTGATACAGTAATGACGTCAGTTTGTTGGTGCGAGCTGTTCGTGAGTTTAAAATAATATACTGCTAAAAACGCGCTGCTATAGTGTCAGCTAGAATTTAATCGAGTTCATACCATAAAACTCATTCTCATGCGGCTATTTAAATAAATCGTCAAAATTTTCAGACAGTATTTTTTTTTAATTCTTTTAATTTCACAATATTCTTTAAAATACCATTTTGTTATTCACCGTGTTCAGCTCCGATTCAAATTTGAGTAGAGGTTTGTTGTATATATTTCATCTTGTATTTTATTCAATCATTTATACTATCCTCTTTCAGCCTTTTTCAGACATATTGATTTACCAATTAGGACTGAAAGCTCTATTATGTAATTTTAGTTCAGGTACATTCAAAGAGATCTATTTGTTGAAGGTTCTGATTTAAAATCCATTCAAGAAATTACTCGTTTACTATGTATTAATTAGGTGATAAAAAGTTAATTTAGGTGTTTTGTTATCAATGTTTACTAACATTTAAGACCCGTTGGATTCAAACCATCGACCACATATGACACAGCCTTATTCAAACGATATCCAACTTCTAAGACATTTTTAAGAATATGTTTTCAAAACCTTCACTTATGTATTAAAATACTATATATATATATATAATTAAAATAAAATGTTCTTGCCAACAATGGCATCAAAAATAAATATATTATTATGAAATACATAACATATTTTAATCTTATTAATTTTACGTATCTAAATATCTGATTAAAATTTTAATAGGGGTTCAAAAGCAAATGTCGGCCCCACCTCATTAACATCAACTTCATTGATATTCAACGTGTCGGGTATAATGAATGAACGTAGCCTCCGCCGTACATGTTTTATGACTGGTTTGCGGTATTTGGTTATTAGGTTTATCTGGTTTTATTGATAGTTTTCCGAATAACTAGTTTATCGAGTACTGAACATTATCGGATGCAAATTGCTGTGTTCAGTGAGATGAATATAGTTTAATCAAACTTTAGGGTCTAATTGAGTAGAAACAGCTTGTTTCTTTACGTTGTTTTCATCATAAAAGCGGTGATAGTCCAAACGTACAATTTTGAATCGACAAGATGCATGTATTTGACGTGTCATTGAACCAGCGACTTCTACGTCGGTAATTCGTTACGCTCCCCACTCTACTATGGCTTTACTTTATACCTTCCATAAAAACAATTTGTAATTTGTTTAAATTACCATATTAAATTTATAAATTCAGTTAATTTTGATGTTAAAAATCAATAAATTACATGGGATGGGGCGAAGTTATGCAAACAATTTTTTGAAGCATTTTATACAATGCCACGTTCCGGCTTCATAGACATCGCAGCTAGAGTACTTACACCGTGTTGTTTTATCCATGTTTGAAAGTAAAGTTAACGGTCTTATTACATTGGATGAGCACAGCGGCTTCACTTCGCTGTGAATTCGCCAGTGTGATAAGAGCCTTAACGTTACTTGACCATAGTTGAAATAACCCGGCCTTAGTAAGTCCACACACACACACACGCGCACACTCACGCCTTTTATCCCCGAAGGGGTAGGCAGAGGCGCACCTAAGTGCACCCACTTTTCGCCGTGCGTATACCGTCCCATGATGTGATAGGGGCCGAGCCTATCGCCATATCGGATACAAATTCCAGACTCCGGGCGGATACTGAATAGAAAAATCCAATATCACTTTGCCCGACCCGGGGATCGAACCCGAGACCCCGGCATTGCAGTAGTACCGCAATACAAGTACGCCACCGAGGCAGTCCAGTAGTAAATCCAAAGTCACGTTAATAGACATGGAGAACGTTAAGTTCTTATATCAAGATAAGCGTAATGCAGGAATTGTAACTGACATTTCTGAGTATTATTAATAGTAAAGTTTAACATTAGATAAACGACTTGTTCGTCTCATAAAATGTTGTATAATAAATATCGCATCAATTAATAGTAATATGTTACAGCTTTGAACGTATGATGTAAAAAAAAGGTGGTAAAGGCATTTACATAAATATCAAATGTCAGTTTGTACCACGATCTCTCGCAGCCTTTGAGTATTACTCAAAGCTTGGAGCTACCTCGTGCGTAGGCTTATTCATGATATACCTATGTATACAAAGACTTTATTTATATATTATAATGTCTACATTATCTTGGGTCAATAATTAAGACAGTATATAGATACTGTCTTAATTATTGATTGAAGTATATAGATACTTTATATCAAGTTGAAAAGAAAATGGTTTCCCTGCGCAAAGCTGCCAGTTGTATATCAAACGCATTAAAATATACTGTCCAATATCAACCCTCTTAGAATTTAATTCTAGGTAAATTATGTTTGACAACACCCCTCTTTTTCCGTCGGGGGTTAAAAACTCATAAAGTGTAGCTACCTGTACATAACGAAAACCTAGTAGATAGCATACGTTTACAGATAAAGGAGGTAATTTAAATAAAATGCTTTAAAAAGAAAACAAATTTTGCGTCATAAATCTTGAACTTTTGAGTATTTTTTATACATTTCGTAACCATTTTGACCCTCGGAAGAACGCTCCAGGTCCCATAGTATGCGTGTTTTCCGTTGTTGCTCTGGACAGCGTTTTGGCACCGCCGCCCAATCGATAGCTGCAATGCAGCCCACACCTCGTCACTCATACGTAACTGTACCTGAAGAGGTAGGCTGAGGATAAATGCCCCATGATTTGGTTTCCCTCCTATGATGTGAAAATAGAGAGCCAATATTTATTACAATAAATATCAGCTTTTGTAAAATCGGAATGTCTCACTTTTGGTTCCTTGGCTGGGGATTGAGTTTGGCACCTTGCAATGCAATGCAATCAGCCCTGTATTATATACTGCCCACTGCTGAGCACGGGCCTCCTCTACCTTAACACCACCAAATCTCAGCACTCAGACGTAGACCATTCTTTAACTCACATTTGGTTGTGGTTGCCTAATTGAGGAGCACGGAATATAGAGAATATTCTGTTCTTTTTGTTTGTTTTGTAACTGCATCTTCTATTAGCAATCATAACATAAAATATATAAATAAATATTATAAAGAGCGTTAAATAGGAGAGTCTAGAAAGACTCATCTATTTCAAGGGTTGTAGGTGAGTGACTTGATCCTAAAACACGCATTTTAGAATTCGTGAACCATAAAATCTATCAGAACCCTATAAACTATCGTTAACTTAACAAATGTTAAACAACTGGGCGGGGTCGTTAACTTCTGAATCGTGATAGAACATTATTTTTATGTATAAGAACCCGTTTATATGTTAATCTGGAGCTTTGTCACTAATCCCCGAAATACGTTTGTTGACTCTGAATCCAGTCCCGCGACGTAGATTACGAGAGATATTATTTATTAAATGGAATAATATTGTATGGCATATTTATATGTAATGATCTACTTAAGACAAAAGATTTGATTTAACGGAATGTCGAGAAAGAAAAAATCGTATGGAATTCTTTGTCGAAAAAGCCACAACGTAAGTTTTCCATTTCTACGATGGTCGCATGTCGTTATCCAGCCATATAGAATATATCGCACGTCTCAAACAAAAGGGTATCAAGTTGAATAATGCCAATTTTTTTTAATGGCTATTCGGAAAGATTTTTTTTTCTCTACAAGCTGGTGAAACAATCATATATTTACCTCAAATAGTTTCCAAGATATGGCAATACATTTCTTTATTGTCTGTTCATTTGTTTCATTCCCGCATCAATCAATACCTTGATCAATACGGCATTTTATTATGCTCAGTTGTCACTGAGTGATTGAAAGTTTCACACGTATTTATTTCGAGTTAAAACTAATTTTTTGCAAATTTGGAAGAGCAACCTTAAAATGTCAATATTTTATATTAAATAATTTTAACTTAATACTCTATTACCTTGAAAGAAAACATCGTGAGGAAACCTGCATACCTTAGAAGTTCTCTATAAGAATTTCGAAGGTATGTGAAGTCTGCCAACCCGCATTAGGCCAGCGTGATGGACTAAGGCCTAAATCCTCTATTGAGGCTCTATTGAGGAGGCCCGTGCTCAGCAGTGGGCAGTATATAATACAGGGCTGGTATGGTGGTATACCCTATTACCTGTTCAATTTTATACAAGTCATTGCTTTATTTGGCATTAATACCATATTGATTGTTTCAATTTAATGAGTGTGTGATTTTCACCAAAATTATCTATAAATGATACTTTATAGCCCTCGATTTGCCTTAGTTAATACTGTTTATCATGTCAACTTTTGTTCAATGACCGAGTTTTAAATAAAATGTTACTGTTTTGATTGCTGTATCACGATAACGCTATCACGATAACGCTAGACCACACACATCTTTAGCCACTCAGTAAAAATTAAAAGAGTTTGACTGGGAGGTGTTAATACATCCACCATATAGATTTCCACCTCTTTCGGTATCTTCAGAATTCTTTAAGCAGTGTTAGGTTAACATCAAGAGAGGACTGACAAAACTACTTGTTGCGTTTTTTTGATCAGAAGTCCCAAAACTTCTACAGAAACGGGATTATGGCACTACCTTCAAGATAGCAGAAAGTCATCGAAAGGAAATTGCACCTATATAATGCAATTAAATGTAAATAAACTTTGAAAAAAGAAGTCGTAAATTTTCATATAAAATGCGTAGAAACTTTTTCCCCAACCTAATATTTGTAAGGACGCCAATTTGATTCGAACAAAAAGCGGTAGGTAATGAAATATTTGTATAGTAGTAAGTAGCATACCACATTAATTGCCATAATGAGTACGCTGCCAATCTTTTAGAAGGGGGAATAGTATTTATTGATTGAAGACTGCCATTTCAGATTGGTTTTCTGTAAGGCAAAGATAATAATTTACCGGTCGAGCGTACACATGATCAAAATTATCTAAATAAAAGAAGAATAAGTTTATTTTTCAAGAAAATGTACCAATTGTGGCTTATAGTGCCGTAGATGCGCTTCGCCTAACTCTTCGGTAATAAATGCAGATGGTATGGTAAATAATGGTATGTATGTAGAATGTAGATCATATTATACTAACAGCAATGTGGTGCTGTCATAATCGGTGATTCTATAGACGAGGGACTAAAAGGGAGAGAAGGGTCTAGTGGAGGAAGGGGACAGTAAGGGTTGGAGGGAAGGGGAGGGGCCACGTGTGCCACGAATTATTGTAAGTGGGCAATTTAATAGATTGAAACGGTCAAATTGAAAACATGCGCTGCTTTTCTACGATTGAGATTTTTATATTATTTAGCCTCGTTGTCTCAGTAGTTTTAAATGAGTGTGACATCGTATACACGACTACTTCAAGTATTACATTATTCTGGCAAACTCACTAGCTAATATATTATATAGGCAATAACCATACCTCTTCACGGCACTGTGGTATTCTATTCGAGCCTGTCAAAATAATACAACAAGGCTCTACGATAGTCTGCGAATCAGAACAGTGCAGTGATATACTACGCTATTCAAAAAATATGTTATGTTGTTTTCAACTACACTATAACAAAAAAAAAATATGCTGCTATGAAAAGTGATTAATGAATCAGGCTCTGTAAAACGAGAAACTGCAATTGTTTTCAGCGGTAACATAGTATTTGTAACTTGCGTGAAATTTCATGTCAGAGATGTTTCAAGATGTCTTCTTTTGTCTTCTATTGTCTGATCGTTCACGCTCATAGAAAACAAAGTATGGGAATGGCATATCCTAAGGATAAGCATATCACTAGTTAGAATAAATCATTCGCAAACATAACGTTAGCGTTAATGATTCTAGAAAAGCATATTGGCTACGTTCTCAAATGTAAGATCGAAAGGGTAGTTGTTCTCGATAGAGCATAAATGTTATTGATATCTTACGAGCTCGGGCTATGTATATCTGGTATTAATACTTTCTCCAAACCGCGGCGTTTAACGAAATACTCGCCCTTATTACCCAAATAAAACAACGCTCAGTAACATTATAAAACAAACGAGATGAAATTAACCCGGTTCGAAGAAGCCGCGTGGGTTATACTCGCTAAACAACGTAAAACGCCTATCCCATTACGTTGTAAAAATATAGGAAGCTTGTATAACGTAATATAATAAAATATTTATTGCCTCGTTAATTTACGGCAGTGTTTTGGCTGCGAAGTTTTGATTCCTTGGACTTGTCAAATATTAGAGACTCAATGCTGCGGCTTTTTCACTATTCGATTTTAATAAAATATGTAGGGCCGACATAATATCCTGTAGAGGTGGAAAGTTATTAATAAAAATGATTTTTTACACTTAAAGAACTAGATGTGACCTATAATAATAGTTATTGCACAAGTGACTGGACCGACTTATTGCGTATGCTAAAACTTAATACAAGTTCTTAGTTAGGAGTAATATATTCACATAATAACATAATCTTACTTACTAACTTTACGTGGCTTACTTTACGCTGATGATTTAAAACTATACCGTACTATTTGATCCCTTGAAGACTCACATCTTTTACAGGTCGATTTGTCTAGCGTTAAGGACTGGTGTGCTTTGAATAACATGACGCTTAACGCTAGCAAATGTTTCCACATAAAATTTACTAATAAGCGTAATCCCAATAATTCGAATTACACTTTAGATAGTATAAATTTAACGAACAAAATTAATGAACATAAAACAATTATATATTTACAACATTTTTATTCTTGTTAGAAAAATATTGACCGCCTCTCTCCATACTAACTTATCCTTTACACGTCTAAACCAAATATCCCAGCGAAGTTCGCGCCGTGCAAGTTTTTTAGTTCTACCCAAAACAAGAACAAATTATGGAAAAAAAATGTTTACTTATGAAGGTGCACAAACTTATAACCAAATACCGTCAAATGTAAACTCTTTCAACATATTCAAATTAAAACTTGCTCAATATGTTTTAGAAAAATACTGATGTCTTCATTAAATTAGTCCCAATAATATGATGAATGTGCTGGAACTGCATCATGTGTAAATTGTATTCTCATGTAAGTGACTGTAGTCTTTTTTGAGAATAAATTTCAATTTAAATTTGTAGCCGGCTCGAATACTGCAGTCAAGTGTGGAACCCGTGCTATTAAGTTCACATGACAGGTTAGAAAAAATACAGAGATCGTTCACTAGATTTCTAGGCTATAAATCAAAATACAATGAAGATACCAACATTATCCATCACGCTGATTATGCTACTAGACTCGAGCATTTTAAATTGAATTCGTTGCAAAAGAGAAGATTGTTGCTTGACATGACCTTCCTTCACAAACATGTCAGTGGTGCTGTATCAGAACCATCTCTTTTGGGGGAGCTAAATTGTAATATCCCTAACCTTAACTGCAGGTCCAGTTGCATTGATAGGGATACATTTCGTACGCGCCGGCATAGATCCAATGTGGGAAAGTTTTCACCGTTCAATAGAATCCAGAGTTCCTACAATGACATCCAGAGTTCTTTTTCTGTTGATGTCTTCTCGAATTCCACTGTATATTTCAGAAGACAAATGCTGCAGTCATGCTTGTCGGACAATTGATTTGTGACTTTTAAGCTGTTTTTGAGTGGTTCTTTTTTGTCTTGTAATTATGTAATTATTATTATATATTTTTTGGTTTATGTTTGTTATGTCAGATTCTTTTAATTGTTTTATTGGAAATTTTGATTTGATTTTATTGCATTTCTTTTATACAAATGCTGTCTCTCACAACTATAATTAGTGAGTAGACTCGTCCACAAGTATGTAATTTTAATTAAGCTTGCTCAGTCTATTAACTGTTGGTGTGTCATTAAATAAATAAATAATCTATAATTAACACAATTAATTTATTATCCTTGTTTACTTTTTCAATCATCGCTAATAAGCTCGGTTGGTAGCCAGTAGCCATTACAATGTTATTATTGAACATTATGAAAGCAAACTAATACAACATCATATTATGTCTTAGGGCGACTATCGAGACATTAATTTCAGCATCAGCACTTTCACAATGTTTATGAATTGTTTCGTGAACTGCGAAAAAGTTGCTCGTAAAAGATCAGTTAAATGAAAAAGTAAATTGTTTTTGTAATGCAATTTCAAACTTTTGAACCATTACTCGCTCCGCGTATTGCTTTTCGAATTAAACATTGTTTTATGTTATTTTGTTTTTAGTTATGATAACAATGATGTATTATTAACAGTTTTTGTTTCGTTCGCACAAACAAACTCGAAGCAGCAAAGAGTAATAAGGATATTAATTGTAAATGAGGTCCATTCGCTATCACGACGAACATGACTTCGGATTGCTAACCCTTTCCAGCGGTAAGCAGAGGCGAGGGTTCATTCACACCGTCATTTACTTGTTTAATTTGTAATTTTGAATACCTGTCAAGTTACCTTGATGCACCTTATTTATCTCTGCACCACCATAGGGTTGACTGGGAGAGAATGCCTTTGGCATTAAGTCCGCCGATATACATTTGTATATAAAGTGCAATATATAATTTCGTATTTGATATGGAAATACTGATGGTTTTATAAAATCAAATTACAAGAGCGCCTATAACGAGGCACAAAAACTGTAATTAGTCGGCGCACGACAGTCTGTTTGCTTTACGGACAGCGGCTCCCAAACTTGTTGCCCTCGGGAGTCGGGGGAATGAAAAACAATGTAACTTGAGGCCCTTCAGATGGTTTATTTATTAAACATTAAATATTAAAGGTTAAATGAAGAAGCGCAAATACTACAGCGGCTGTGCTGACTCTGTGCGATATTTCTTTTTAGTTATACTTTTATTATAAAATCTTTGCTATCAGTATATACAATTGTGATATGATGATTATATTATATATTTAGTATCAATAAATATTTCGACTTAGTTCTTCCTTAGTTTCATTTACTTGTTAGTCGCAGGCACATGTCACCCACAAACCTTTTAGCAAACTGCATTCATTATGGTGAACGTCAAACCATGTAAGGACCATTGTAATTTTAGTAAATCTTATTTTACTATCTTAATAATATTATAAATGCGAAAGTTTGTGAAAATGTTTGTATGTTTGTTAGAAGTAAACGCAGAAACTACTGAACGGATTTGCTTGAAATTTGCCTGACGGGTAGATAATGGCTGAAATTAACACATAGGATACTGTTTATCCCGCTAATTTGCTCCCATGGGAAATTTTTATCTCATTATTTAAGTAGATGGCGCTGGCGTCGTACTGTGTTTTAGAGGCTTTTCACGCGGGCGAGGCCGCGAGCAACACTTAATAAATTATAATGTATCATACCAAAATAAAATAAAATGTTTTCTAGTGATCATAGAAATGGATTTTTCTTACATAGTACGTGTAAGTTAATAAGTAAACAATCCAACTGAGTTCCGTGAAATCTCACCAGTCACGTGTTTTCTTTGTTCTGCTAGTATTGTGATATTGCCTGTTTTCAATGGGCTGTTGTGAGGAAATTTGTCCTGCTGTCATTTAGTTTCTATTACGTTACGAAGAAGGAAATATTTTATTGAATCTGTAAAATGTCGTATATTATGGTTTCGTAAAACTTTACTCTGCTGTTATTTCAAAACTTATTTTGTAGTTGATTTGGGTAAACAAAAATATTTATTTTTGCGCAGGTACCATTTATTTGCTCACTATCCTTGCAACTCAAGGCATATGGTCGTGATAAGGAAAAATGTACACAACTAATTTTAATAGAAATAAATTAAATATTGTCTGTATGAAATTGCGACATTGCCATGCTTTTAAATATGAGAATGATTTTGTTAATGCAATCTAACGTATTCTTTAATAAAATATTATCTTCAGACACTTAGGCCCGTATTCACAAACGATACTTAGCTAAGGACAGCTCAACGCTATGATAATAAGTCTGTTTTCGTTAACATTACTTGCATAAGTATAGAAGTAACACTGGCAAGCCATTCATTTCATAAACAATACTCAAGGGACTCTTTGCTGTGCGTTCCCATAGCATTGTGATTGGTTTATATTGTAATGAAACTTCCTCGAGTAGATTGACAGAAAACATCAAACATTGACTTTGAAATTTCAATTTTGATGGAAATTATCGGAAATTATCAATACGTATTAAAAATGACACGGATTTCAAATAGTAAAAATACATTACATAAATGCGACATCACCGATAAATTCTTGGTAGAAGCCACAACACGAAAGAAGGAGACAACTTGTAAAATTTTTAGTTAAAATAATATTATGTTCGCATTTGCATTATGGACACAAGTTTCGCGCCTTTATTGAGTAAAAATCTCCTAAAATGTGGTAAGTATGATGTTTTCCAGTTTGTTTCCTGGTTATATATATTACAATAATATAAAATGATAAGACGAATAACAGAAGTTGATTTCTTTTAGTTCAAAGAAGTTACCATATTTTACTTCTGCAGAGAGGGAATTAATCGTGGCTTTGATGCGGGAACGGCCTATTATTGAAGATACCGTACGCATGCTCAAAATATAGAGCCAAAGAAGAAGGCTTGGGATAAACTGACAATAGCTTATAATGCACAGTCGTATGTTACACCCAGGGACAATGTACAGTTGAAAAGATGTTGGGAAAATATAAAACTTATAGAAAGAAGGAGCTCTCTCAAGAGTCAATGAGTATGATGCGTATAGAAAAAATATTAGATTATAAAAACAGCTCCATGCTTTACAATTAAAAAAAAATTGGAAATAGAACGATAAGAAATACATTTTGAAAATTTAAATATATTTGTTTTATTTTATCCGACCAAATTAACTAAAAATGCTGTGTTATAAATTATCTCCTGTATCGGAGCGCCTCGGTATGTAGGTATTTTATAATTTATATTATTATCATTTATATTTTCGATAATGATGCCATTGAATGTACTAATCTAAACTATCTTTCACTAATAGGAAGCTACATTACTCCTGAGTGCTATAGGCTACTTTTTATCCCGGGAAATATTTTTATCCCGGAACAACTTATTCATGCGGGTGAAGCCGCGAGCAATACTAGTATTGTATAAAATCGAAGTTGCTACAATCACATGGCACGTTGTTATGAGACTCGTAGCCAACTTTTTGGTCAAACAAGGATCAAATCCTCTTCGACTCCCCTATTGTACGTTCTACTGTGTTTCTAGTTTTTATGTTAGCTTTATTGTAATTTTATTTGGAAATATTGCCTGGTTGTGATACTGTGAGATTTGAAAATCTCGATCACTTTTCTAGTGTTATTCGTTCTCTGTAGGTCTCTTTCAAGGGTGTAATCATCAAATTCTTTTTCGCTACTGCAGTCCATCGCAAGTTAACGGATCAAATCAAGAAAATCACACGAATTTACAAACCTAACTTACGTGGTCTCTAAACCCGGTGCTAGATTGACGTTTGTGTTGATTTGCTATGCGTTGCGTAAAATAGCTCGCGAGCTCCTTTTGCTGTGCGTTCATTTTCCTAAATGCATACTGTCATTCGTCTCTTAAGTGTTGTTTAAGAATAAGTTTGACGGACCCTGTGCGTTCGAGAATACTATGCGTCCTCGGGTTGAGTGTTTGGGCATGACAGCCTACGCACTGCGTAGGCCAAGGGGTGCTGTGATTGGCTAATATTGAGATACAACTTTACATCAGTTGGCTGTCAGAAAAACAAAGCTGAATAAGGCAAAGAAAACGATAAAACAACCGACACTATGCGTTCGGGAGCACTATGCGTCCTCTAAGTATTGTTTGTGAATACGGGTGTTATTATAATTTGCCGAAATCTGAATGTTATTAGTAAACCTTTTTTGAATTTGGCGGTTAATTAGAAAATCAAATACAATGTTTGCATGTTCCAACAAAAAAAAACGAAAAATAAATATATTATACTTGATGAAGTACATTAATTTAGTACAACTGCAGTGCTGAGGCCTCAGATTCGATTCCCGGGTCGGGCAAACTGATATTGAGTTTTTCTGCTCAGTATCAGCCCCGAGTCTAGAATTAGTATCCATATATATGGCCCACTCTCTATCACATTATGGGACGGAAAATGCACGAAGAACAGTGGGTACACCAGTTGCGCCCCTGCCTACCTCTTCGGGGATAAAGGGCGCGCGCGCGCGTGTGCTTATGTGTATTTTTTTTTATTTACGGTATTAGATAGGTAATTAATATTAAACATCCTTTAATGTATTATTTACTACCTGTATGTTTACTTCCCAGATCTTTAGACGTATAATCCAAACAATTTACAATGTGAGATACGGTCGGCAATAGAGTCTCACTTAACGTAAAACCAAACCCATCAAAAACATAATTGTGAAAAATGGAACCAATAATAATATTAAAAAATTATGCGTGGTTGTCGACTCCGCCGACACAAGAATTATGATCTCTATACTCATAGCCAAGCCTTGTAGATTTTCTCGAAATTTTTATGGTGTATCTTCGTATAAATAACGCCTGAGCTCAAAATAAGTTTCATAATTCGTTCATTCGTTTTGAATTACCTAAAAAGTTCCTCTATTAGATACTCGGTACATTTAAGGGGATTAAAGTTTGAACAGCGATGTCCGTGCTCGCATAAAACAATTAAGGGACACCAAATCTGATAATGCAGTGTCGTGTAGTGGCGATAATTGCAAGTCATATATTATTAAGATATATCGATTAGATAACGGACTATCGCTCTCGAACAATCGATAGTTATCCGAGTGTTGTAAAACAACTTGTTATCCTACTGGTCTTATCATATTATCAGTTTTTGAACAAATTACCATGGGATACATTTTATATTTTGTGTCGTAGCGTTCAGAGTCGAATTTTAGTCGGCACCGATTGCTTTTTGATTGTGTTGGAATTTATTTATTAATTTATTACTGTGCCAGCCATTGAGTATTTAACCAATAAATGCTCTACGGTGCCAGCGGTGGTTGATATTCGATATAACATGAACTATGCCAATTTGTACATACGTATAGCCTTTGGGGAAATAATCGAAAATACCTGGTATAGACAACACGTTCTAAAATACATGTATTGTTTTATATTAGTTCGGCACTTCTATGGTACAAAAAGTAAACTAAGAAATAATAATAAAGTTAATTTATAATTTACTAAAAACTTGATACCATGTTTTAAAAAAGTATCGATTTTTCACACCGTTTTGCCGTAGTATATACCTAACCCTATGTTCAGCGAACCTGGCTTTCTCTAATTTTCGGTTTACGTGACCTGTGGGCCGGTATGGTGCTACTAATTGGATTTCATGTTTCGTACTGAATGAGAGCGTTGTTTATACAGGATATCACGCGTTTGTATGAATATCAGATTTCCCTGCAGTTAATACATTTCTGTGTATATAAACGCTATGTAATAAATACATATGTAGGTAGATTTATAGAGAATTTTGTTTGCAAGTGACCTCACATAAAACTTTAGAGGGCAATGTTGAACAATGAAAAAATAGGTTACAATAATATGTAATGCAGTCGTGACCATATACAGGCTTCGTATGTTGTAGTTCACCGAAACTTTCAGTCCCACTCTATGGATCATAGCATCATTCTAACTCGTGACCTATCGTTTGCAGACGGTTCATCCGTAATATTGAAAATACAAACCATCATTCATCATCATCATCATCATGAGCCACATGACGTCCACTGCTGAACTTAGGCTTTTTTTTTTTTTCGCGGGGTAAAAACGCGTTATCGGTACCACCACTGGGGGGTGAGTGGAACGGTTATGTTGGTTTCACACGGTCTTACAGCCCAATGTCGACACTCGGGAGTATGGCATCATCCGAGCGAGCATTGGACCGAGTCCCTAATACTATGTACACCCTACACCGGCATACCAACCAAAACCCGCGGTGGCCTTCTTCGGCGCATGCGGAACGGCCCCGGGGTATCTTGTTGCACTATGATAGCTGCTCAGAGCCGTTCCTGCGCGATGCCGCATTGCGGCCCCTCTCTAAACGAGGGGGCTAAGATGCCCCCGAACTCTAAAGAACGCCTTTGGCGTCTACGACAGCGGAAGACCGACCACCCGCATTGTCGTCCACCTCGGAGTCACTTAAATTGGAGTGAGCAGACCCCCACTGCTCGCCCCGCGACTTTTTCCAAGCCCCATTTAGTCGCCTCTTACGACAGGCAGGGGATGCCGTGGCGGAATTCTCTAGATGCCCCCGGACCACAGGGCATGAGGCGCCGGTCAGTCGTCCACCCGACGCCTCCGTTGTCTCCTCTGGCTGCGGGCGGGATCGAAGACGGGATCGAGATCGGGATTGAAGACGGCTAGACGGTAACTCAGCGAGCTATACAAACCATATTCACAAGTAATTATATTAATCATAAAAGCATAACTAAAAGCAAAATGCGGTCCCAATGATGGACACATTGCGTATAAATTAATAACACATTCATTATTCATGAGACATTTGTGTGAATCAGTAAAACGTGCTCACTCACAGCGAGATGTAAGTTTGATTAAACTAAAATGTTTGTGTTTTGATTAATACAATAATTTGAATAGGTTATGAGCCAAGCAAAAAACGTTTGCCATGTTCAGCGGTGGACATCATGTGGCTGATGATGATGATGAGCCAAGCTATATTTAAATTGGTAAACCTACATCTTATTTATAAAATTCTCGTGTCACAATGTTCGTTCCCATACTCCTCCGAAACGGCCGAACCGATTTTGATGAAATTTTATATTCACACTTGGTAGGTCTGAGAATAGGTTGTTATCTATTTTTCATCCCCCTAAGTGATAAGGGTTGTTCACCCTTAACACTTTTTTTTAATTTTTGTACAAATTTTTTGTTTTTATTTTTCTATAATGTGGCATTAAAAATACATACAACCCTAAATTTTCAACCCTCTACGATCAACCCCTATTTTTTAATAGCCATTTTAGTAATTTAATAACTTTTCGATTTCGATGAAATTTGGCACACGGGTAGATTATGTCCTGGATTAACATAAAGCGGGACTTTTATACCGGGAAAACTCATTCACGCGGGCGGAGCCGCGGGAAAAAGCTAGTAATATGTATAATGATATACCTTAATTTTGCTTATATTGCGAATGAACTGGTTCGATTTGGGTAATGGGGCTATTACGTGCAGTGTCGTTGTTGCTTTACGTAGGTGAGTTTCGTATCCACGAAAACAAAAAAAGTGAGTTTTGGTTTCGGAGGTCCAAACCACACCTCGTCTCTGTATTTGCTGAGTCGGTAGAAAATCTAGGCCTTTTATGATAGTGTGTTTAATTCATCACTTGAATTCATGGTCATCGTTTTGATGACGGTTTGTACTACATCAAGGTGATCGTGTATTCTTTTACTTATCCGTAATATTGATGGGAAATATAAACATTTTTATAAGTTACGCATGCTCACGCCTTTTATCCCCGAAGGGGTAAGCAGAGGCGCAACTAGTGCACCCACTTTTCGCCAAGCGTATTTCGTCCCATGATGTTATAGGGGGCGAGCCTATCGCCATATCGGGCACAAATTCCAGACTCCGGGCTGATACTGAATAGAAAAATCCAATATCACTTTGCCTGACCCGGTGATCGAACCCGAGACCTCAGCCTTGCAGTCGTACCGTAATACAACTACGCCACCGAGGCAGTCTTATAATTATTTTAAACAAGTTTACTCAAGTCGGCCGTTTTTATAAGTTATTATATTAATCATAAAACCATTACTATAAGTAAAACGTGGTGCCAATGATGAAGTCATTACGTCTAAATGAATGACAGATAAATCATTCATAAGATATATGAGTAAATCAGTTTAATATCACAATGGTCAACGGCTTCAAATATTTTTAGGTCCACAATTTACCCCGGTTGCTATAAACACTTCATTTATAAAACCAATATCTATGTGGAAATAGATTTGTTACATATTGTGTGCATTATAGGTTCAAATTAAATCGAACTTGAATATGCCTTAAATTCATTAACGAACCCACAAGTACCTAGCATTCTATAAATATTAAGCCTTTGTCCACAATAAAAAAACTACTACACAGTTTCTAATAAAATCTAATAAAACAGTAAAATAATAACAAGTCCAACGGTGACATAAAGCCTTTTGAAAATATCAGTAAGAAGGTTTTCCTTCAACTGTAGTTTCTCGGAGCGCGAGATTGTATAATAAATAAAGCTCGACGGAACGATTACATTTGTGTTCGCAATGAAGCTTTACCTCACATTTATTTAATAATGTTGACTATTTATGATATTGCTTATTCTCGCGGTTCTGCTCGCGTCTCGGTTAAAGAAAACCAGTATAAAAATAATTATTCGTCCGCTAGATAATGACTGTTATTAATATGTGTCTTATTTTCCCATAATAATACTTTCTTACATCTACGACACTTAAGTTACTAATAAATACTTAAAATAGATGAAGAACCGAAGGCAGTCGAGGCATAGGCACCGGAGGGGCGCGCATCTGTCAAATTCCCATAGAATTATGTATTAAGCTGAGAGGTTAGTGTAGTACTACGTAATATTATATAAAATTCTGTGGTAGTACCGTCGCCATGATAAGTAAGACTTCTACGTGGTCTAGTTTTAATAACTGTGTACCTGTTTGTCTTTCTCGTTAGTCTCGAGTCCGCGTCGACTTCGTAGAGTTCTGCCTTCGACATAAAAAAATGAAATTAAAGAAAACTCAAAAAAAAAAAATTATTGAAAAAATATTTTTTTTGCTCCATTACAAGCATTTTTGGTTATACATAATAATTTGAATATATAACAATTTAAGGTCTTTCAAAAGTCTTAAATCGGTATTGCAGTGCGGAGTCCCTGTGACGATTTAGATACAGACCCTTCCTCATATATTAGGTACTTAGATTAGTCATGTTTTTATAATTATTTTACATATAACATAAACACTCACGCCTTTTATCCCCGAAGGGGTAGGCAGAGGCACAACTAGTAAACCCACATTACGCCAAGCGTATTCCGTCCCATGATGTGATAGGGGCAAGCCTATCGCCATATCCGGCACAAATTCCAGACTCCAGGCTGTTACTGAATAGAAAAATCCAGTATCACTTTGCCCGACCCGGGGATTGAACCCGAGACCTCACCGTTGTAGCCGTACCGTAATACAACTACGCCACGGAGGCAGTCTTATAATTATTTTAAACAAGTCTACTCAAATCGGCCGAGTGTACAAGAACAGAGTATGTATTGAAATTGGTATACATTATGTTCTATACCCACAGACATAAAGAATGAGTATGGGAAACGTCAATGTCTATCCTTAACACATTAACCACTCTGTAGTAAGAGACTATGTAGCTGCGGCCTATACATGTTTTTTTTCTACTTATCTGTATTTCTTTTCTTTCTTCAGATTTCCGCGTCTCATTCGTTAGTGCCTATTAACAGTTGAAACACCAGTATAATAAATGTTTTAATTTTTTAACAATGTAAGGAGTATTTACACCGCCGCACTCCCGAATCCTACCAACTCGTCGGCACAAACGCTCAGAACAAATGATTACATTTCTCCAAGACGTTGAAAGTAATTACATTGGTCAAACATGAATCTTTTTCCTCAATCCGGGAAGCTAATGTCTAAAGTCCCGTCCCCCCCTCCTGCCAAAACACCCCACGGGTCGCTCCCACTCTCAACAACTTTTTGACATTAAGTATTTCAGTTTTATATTGTTTTTTAAATTAATTTCTGGAGCTCTCCTAACGGCATTTCTTAAGCCTTGCTTTTATTTTATATTTATTTAGGATTAATTATAATTTGTTGTACTCGCTTTGTGCATGGGCACATCGAATATTTTTGTTTTTTTGGAAAGATAATACAAAATGTGTACCAAAACAATATAGTAGATCGTATTGTGTTTTATATTATTTGTAGCCTGTTCACCCTTTTATGGAACGGAAATCATTTTGACGAATGGTGGCATGGACAACAAACAAGTTACTCCTCTATCTATATTAAAGGCATAACATATCAGCGTGAATATATGTTTTTTTTAGAAAAAAATGTTACCATAATAGCAGCCAGAACATTTAAAGGAGTGTGTATTTACGTCCTCTTTATTTATCGGAAAGTTTTTTCATATACATTGCTTTGCATTTGGGTCCATTACGTACGCTTCAATCTCATATTATTTATGCTCACCCCTTACCATAAAAGTTGTTCATTGCCTCACTATTTTACCTTTGCAGCACCAATAAAAATACAAAACATTAACTAAGCTCACACTTTTATTTTTAGAGAAATTGGTTGAGGCGTCACTTACACATCCAAATTTTGACAAATTGATGTCTTGATGTACTATAACTGTTGAATTGCACGAATTCCTTCTACAAATTGTTGTCATATTGCGGGAATCAAACCCAAAACCTCAGGTTGTGCATAAATTAACTATTAGACCATTGAGACGCTACAAATAAAATAATAACAAATACAAATTTGATACGTACATAAAGCGTGTTCTCCCTTAAAACGTTTATTCCGCTGTCGTAAACTTATATGCGTTCTTAATTAATAAAGTAATAAATTTCTAGACATACGAGCGGTGGATCGTTATAAGAGTTTTATGGCTATTAAGCCGTGACGTCAGCTCGACCCCGGTAACGTTACGGACGAAAATTTGAAAACCGCTGTGAGGTACAAAACGTGGCAGGGTCTGCAAATAACCTCTAAAGGGAATTAAAGGAACATAAAGGGTTTATTTGGGAAAACAAGCCTCATTCAATTCCAACTGTAACTTAGAAGAATAACGTTAACATGGACACAGTTTTGATCAATAAAAAATATATTAAAACGCAACTATAGGCTATACATAAAAAAAACTGTGATGGACACCTGTATTATGCCATGCCTCCTACATAGCTGTTAAACCTGGATATTCACAAAAAAATATCAAACAGAAAGTAGAGAATACACAAAAAGCAATGGAAAGAAGCATACTACGGATCAGAAAAATACATAAAGTCCGAAGCAAGGAAATAAGACAGAAAAAAAAGATAACGGATGCACTGAGACATGCACTAACATTAAAGTGGCAATGGGCTGTTCATATTGCACGCTGCACACATAGAAGGTGGACAATGGAGACGACCAAATGGAAAGACCATCAGGCAAAATAAAAACTGGCAGATCAATGCAGCGATGGGCAGACGACATTGTGCAGGCGATGGGGAGAGATTGGATCGCCCAGAGCAACGATAGAGAAAGGTGGAAAAGGTTGGGGGAGGCCTATACCCAAAATGCGGTCCATATCCTTTCAACTAATACTTGACCCCGCCGCTGTTCGTGGATGCCAGTTGCGTCCCACTTACCGATGGGCTGTGTACGCAGTATATCGCAGAGGCTGTTCCGGTAGCGATGTTAGGTAAACCTTATGGTACCCCGGAGCCGCCTTTAATGCGTTGACGAAGGCTACCGCGGGGTTTTATTAACCCCGACATACCCGCTTCGGTCCCTCGGACTGACGCGGGATCTTAAAGGGATTTCCCCGCGAAAAGAAAAAAAAGATACTAAACAAATCTATTAAAAAATAATTAACAACAACATTTTAAATGTAAAATCAAGGGTAATGGAATAAAATGGTTTTATTATTTTTTATAAAGATTTTTTATTTTTGGGTTTGGGCTTATTCCAAATGAAAAATGCTTTAGGTTTCTGTTTATTTCATTTAAAATTTCTCTAGAGAATGTGGCTGGGGTAGTCCCGTGAAAAACGAAGACAAAAAAAAAACAAAAAACGTGGGTTATCATAGATATAAAAACACTAGATTGTTATTATTAAATAATATCACATCTCAAATAATTTGCATCTTCTGCTTATTTTCAGCTAATAACACGTCGGTAATATAAGTTGCATATTCCATATAAGTGCACGCTTACCTGGCGTATGAAATCGTCAGTCAATATTTGTTTTAAACATCAGCTATTGGCCCAATATTTGGTCCGCGGACAGTTGACGTTGATCCAATTTGGGTCAGTCCATTATTTACATAATAAAATTTATTATCAAAATATCCACCTCTTTTTTGACAAAAAGAGAAATAACCATTACCCGGTATTATTATATTATTACGTAACATTTATAATGAAAAGATAAAAATTGTTCCTAAATCCTCTCAGTAATTATTATTAGGAGGCCCATGCCCGTACTGTGTTTAGTAAGTATCTATACATCTATACATATTATAAAAGGCCTTTGTCCTGAATGACTGACGGATCAACGCACAGCCTAAACCGCTGATCGTAGAGACCTGAAACTTGGAGGGTGTGTTCTTTGTACGTCTTCAAATTGTACCCCTAAAGAGATGAAAAGGGGGCAAAGTTTG
Organism: Sphinx pinastri; assembly: GCA_947568825.1. NCBI lineage: Eukaryota > Metazoa > Arthropoda > Insecta > Lepidoptera > Sphingidae > Sphinx > Sphinx pinastri. Next base: position 593,991 of record OX387614.1, on the reverse strand, counting down.
TATGGGACAACGTGATTCCTTTGGTCCAATCTACTTCAAATTTTGCACAAACTTTTTTTAACAGAATTGATGGAAGACGTGTTTCGTATTTTATTGAAATTCATCCCCTAAGGGAGTAAAAAGGGGTGGCGAAGTTTGTGTGTGATAAACTCAAAAACTACCAAATGGATTTCGACGAAATTTGGCATGGAGACAGTTCGAGACCCTAGGAAAGTTTAAGGCTACTTTTTATTCAGGGAAATGTATACCGGGAGTTTTATCCAGGAAAAACTCTTTCGTGCGGGCGAAGCCTCGGGCAAAAACTAGTATTATAATATAGGAATAGTGTTATTATTATTATTTGGGCTAAAAACATGTTGAGGTGCTGAGTTGATGCACATTTCAATGCTTATGTTATGTACTCTATAAAATAAAAACAAATATAAATTGCTTGGGTTTAAAATTTGACCCGGAAAGCGATAGTTTTAATGTAGCTTTCAATATGAGCGATATTTTTCTCTGGCATCTTCTTTAACTTTCCAACGTCCATCAAGAATAAGACTATCCTCATGATCCTATCTGCATACAAGTACTCATATTTTACTGTCGCTTATCCAACAAGGTATTTGCGAGGACTACGTTTACATGACGTGATGCGAAACTAGACAAAAATAATCGGGCGTCGTCTACGCGCCACCATGCCTTGTAATAGAAATTAATGCAAATTGGTCCGTGATTGATCACGTAGATCCGACGCGTGCAGTCCACTGGAATCAATTAGATTGGAGTCCGGCTTTGTAACTGTATTGTGGCGTTAATTGAGTCAAGCCTACAGTTACTCGCTTATGTTTACTGGTTAAAGGCTTTGTGGATTCGGTGTTGGAAGCAATTTGCAAATTGCGCATTATTATCTGCACATTTAATTAGTGTGACGTCGTAATAGACTAAGTGGCAGCCTTGGTGAGAGTTGTGAAGTTCTGGTAGATTTGCAAGTGGGTAGATATTATGAGGGTTACGATAAATCAATTGAGACCGTGATAAGGATTTACTCGATATGGCTATTGGTTTGCACATATTATCATGTAATTGTATAGACGTGAAGTACGAATTTGTCTTCCCCCTTGGTGATTAAGAGGTGATTATAAGTGTGGCGTATGATTTGGGTTAATTTTATTTTAATACCTTATGCTATAGTATAACGTAAACGTCAGAATGAAAATTAAGCCCTATACAAGTTTCTAAAATAATCGTAGACCGATTTAGAAGTTAGCTGAATCATTATCAGTACTATTATCAATCAGAACCCCAATTTAGTAGCCCCCCACTGAACATTCACACTGACTGTTCCATGACACACGCGATAATAGATCGTGCGTGCCGGCGCGACGCATGCGACTCGCAATTACGTCGCCTCGTGTTGTTACTCGCTTAGATACTATGGAAAAAATAATTTGCCATATTTATATGTGACTTGCGATCTGGTCGCGTGGTAATATTTTCGCGTAGTAAAATTTAACTAAAATATTATCCAAAGGTTTCAAGGCGCATTTATCAGGGAACACGGTTCTGCCCGGCCAAGACGAGCTGAGCGAAGCGCAAGAGTACTAAATATTACGTACCTTTTCTCAAAGCGCTTTGGCGTTTTTTGAACCCTCATAACTTGGGTTTGGATTATACCAGAAAAACAAAATTCTCGTGATATAATTACTTACGTGATATCACAATACACATTTCAGGATTTTTAGTAAATCACCCCCCAACTTTTAAATGAGGGGGACTTCTTATTATAAATTAATAAATACGTGTTTCAGGTTTTTTTTATAAAATAAAAAAGCATCTTATAAAAAAGAAATGAAATCCCACTAAAAACATTTTCATGTAAAATGTTGCCAAGACGAGATCATGATATGGCTCACAGTGTCAAAAAGTTATCAGATCTCATGTAGAGCCAAGCTTCTAACTCTAAAAGCCCTAACTTCACAAACTCTACACCTTAGTCAAAATATGTGGCTCAGCCGTCTCGTTACTACAAGAACTATTGTATAACAGAGAAGTAATGAACAGTGAATACATTTTTCACCTTACACCCATGTGACGGTAGCCAATCGGCCAAGCCACATATTTTGACTAACGTGTAGAGTTTGTGAAGTTAGGGCTTGTAGAGTTAGAAGCTTGGCTCTACATGAGATCTAATAACTTTTTGACACTGCGAGCCATATCATGATCTCGTCTTGGCGACATTTTACATTAAAATATTTTGGTGAGATCTATGTATGTTTAAAATCGATTCAGCCTATTGGTACTATCCGCATCGCTGATATATTTTCAAACCCGGTAAACATCCATTTTCATAAATTCTTTCGAGCTCTCTTCTTATCTGCAGCATTTTAGTATTATAGTTTTATCATTCCAATGCATGCCACTTAACCAATGTATTTTGCTATAAATGTAGGTAAATTAACTAACCTAAATGTAACTTTCAAATTATCTATATTGGACCTTAAACTTACACCCTGCAGATTACATTTAAATACTCTGATGTCAGACCAGTCGTGTGTAAATAGCTTTTTGTATATGTTTATTTCAACATTATAATTAACATGCTCGTCCAGCCACCTCTTCGCGGTTGAGCATGCTATAAATACGTCAGGTCGAGCTGTCGCGACGGATAATTTAATTTCGGTCGAATCACGAGTGTATTTACGCTTAATTAATAATTGCTATACGAAATTCAATCTAGTGCAGATTTCAATAAATTAATTAACCACGTGTACTGATGTGAGTAGTTCACGTTCCGTCTGATCTATTGTTAAGCCCTCTTCATTGCAGTACGTCATAAATGCTTGTATTTTTATTTGATCTAGAGTCAAACTGTACATACATACACACTCACGCCTATTATCCCCGAAGGGGTAGGCAGAGGCGCAACTAGTGCACCCACTTATCGCCGTGCGTATTCCGTAATCCGTCTCATGATGTGATTGGGGGCGAGCCTATCGCCATTTCAGGCACAAATTCCAGAATCCGGGCTGATACTGAACATCGAATACTATTTGTCCGATCTGGGATTGGAACTCGAGATCTTACAGTGGTGTAGTACCGTGCACGCATCACAAGTACACCGCCCAGGTAGTCCGTAGAGGCGTCACGCTGTAATCTCAGATATTGATGAAAACCAACGTGAAGTGACAGCCTACTTTTGCGGTTTGTGTGAGAGTTCCAGAGAGCCTAACAACTCTATCTCCATCCTTATTCCTATCCCATAATATCTTTAAGCTCGCTAGCGTATGAATCACTCTTATGATATATTTAGACTCTACATGTATCTACACATCTATACACATATCCATTCATACACTCTTCTTCTTCAGCCTTTAGAAGTCTACTGCTGAACATAGGCTTCCTCCAAAGAATTCCAGACCAACCTGTCACTGTCCAGACACTCACATACCCCAAAAATTATAAAAGTGGGTTGTAGCGAATCTTGCATATTTACGTTTCATTTTATTTCATGTAATTTATTCACCTACGATACAGACATTGCCTAGTGTAGAGACCTAGCTAATTTCTCACACATATTTCTCTTTATTTCTAATATTTCTTTCTTTTAACATTTTTATATATACTAAAAAACAAACATTAAGAAATATAAAAATATAAAATAAATACTACCATCCTCCGATGGCGAGGCTCAAGACCCAAGCCACCGGTGGTCAGGGATTCAAAGTGTATTCAAGGAATCTCCTCACAATGCGTACCGTGCCCAGAAGTACTGCTTTCTACATCTGGCTCTTGACCCAACGACCAATTGAGAGCCTCTCGAGGTGTTGGTCGAGACTCTTTGGCATCAACCCATGAGCAGAAACGGAAACCAGTAACCTCGTGTGGCAAATCTAAATATATAGCCATTTTGTCCTTTTTGGCCTTAACAAGGTTATCGTCATGCGGAATTGTGACGTCAACAAGTATTGCCTGGCGCGCCAATCGATCTACTAATACAATATCAGGCTTATTGGCAACAATAGTCCTGTCCGTGATAATAGATCGATCCCAGTACAGCGTTGCATGATCATTTTCGAGAACTGGTTCAGGCACATACTGGTAATACGGCACTTCAGGAGTCACAAGACCATACAGAAGAGTAACTTGCTGGTGTATGATCTTGGCTACGATTGTCTAATAAATTATATCCATATTTTAGTTCATAGAAAAAATAAATACTTTTGGTATGAAATAAATAAGTAAATACAGTAATATTGCGGATATTTTCGGGCAATGGTAAATAACAACAATATATCTAGAATTTATTATTAAACACCCCATATGTTTCTAACAACGTAAATAAATTCTTCTTTATTTTCCTAGTCGGGAATTCAGTAATTTTCATGCAAATCAACTCTGAGCGTTGCTTAAAGAGACCAAGATGCTTTCACGGTAATTTATGAGGCCCTTGTTACTGAAAAATCCGTTTGAGATTCAACGAGATAATATTATTTGACACGACTCGTGTTAGGCTTTTGAGTACTTCGTACTTGTTGGGTTTTATTGTAATTATTCCCTGGCATTAATATTCTACGCTAAAGGATCTTAAGAATACGCTGAACATAATTTGTCTAGATATTTGAAATACAAACGGAACGAAGAGATTATCGAGTTGGCGTTCGGAATCAACGATATTTTTTTTTTATTGCATTGAATGAGCATGCCGTTCGCCTGATGGTAAGCGATACGACCACCCATAAACAGTAGCAACACCATCCAGCACCTTGAGTAACAAAGTACTGTGTGGCATTTCACTGCGCTCGCCATCCTGAGACATAAGATCTTAAGTCTCATTATGTCCAGTAGTTATACTGGCTACAATGTCCTTCAAACCGAAACACAACAGTGCATGCACACTGTTGCTTGGCGTTAGAAATAGACATTGCGGTGGTACCCACCCAGACGGCCTCTTACATAATGAGAGACCTACCACCAGTAAACCAGTAAAATAATAGCGTCGCAGTCCATCAGTTACTACAAGACAAAAAATGGTAAGTCGTAAAGCCTAGTAACTACTAGGCTTTACGACTTAATTTTTTTTCCTTATATTTTGTTTATAGTACAATTGTATTAGATACGAAATACGATGTGCTTCAAAATGAAACATTACAGTTTTTTGCTAGAGTGATGTTCGTTAAATAGAGCAAGTTCAATTATTTTTATATTGGCTAAATAAGTACGTTGTACCCGGTAATGAAAAATATATAGTCTAAATATACTTAAGGTTTAATGGGATACATGTTGACTTTTGCACATTTTGAAGCTTGCAGGCATTGATTGAAAGGCTCTTTTTTATAAATCAGGGCTTGCAGCAAGTCACATTTGTCACTTATTAAAACATAAAATAAAATATACCCCTTTCTAGCCGATTTCGGCCACGGCGGCCAATCTCAACAGAGATTAGCCAGATACGCAGGAGATATTATAGTGCACAAGTGTGTGCGCAATACACAGGGTGCACTTGCTATTCCTTTACTCTCATAGTCCGGTGAGACGGCAATCCGACATGACCGGAGAGAGATCAGGCGCAGGACCAACGGCTTTACGTGCTTTCCGAGGCACGGGGGTATCACACCGCCAACTTCCTGCTCTCCGAGCTCCAACTCCGAGCTGCGACTGAGTAATTTTTAAGATGGAAAAACCCAGTCACAATGTTTTTGGCCCGACCCAGGATTCGAACCCAGGACCTCAGCGCGCAAATTGTACTCGTAACGCGTACGCAATACAACTACGCCACCGAGGCAGTCAACACATCCGCATATTAAAACATATCCGCTGGTGTAAACGTGTTTGAAAGTTCTTGAGCAATAAATTCATGCGAAATCTTGCTAGTTTAAAAACGGCGTAAAATTTGATGGTTGCTAAAATTATAGACATGTCTCACTAGATGAAAAGATAAACTGTGCTGTGTTTATACATACATATATTGCAATTCAGAGGATGGAAAATTATATGCGATAGCCCAAAAAATTTGCATGTAGGAGGGTCAGCATGTTATAAATAAAAACGAAGAACATTTTTTTTTTATAGCCGCAGGTACTGAAACAAAATTTTTGATTTTTTGTTTTACTGTTAAAAAAGAGTCAGAGACGAATAAACAATACTTTATTCGATTTCATTTATATAAAACAGATATCACTAAAAATAAATAAACTATTATTTATTCATTTTTAGTTTTGGATTTTCTATATAGGCGTGTTTTTAGTTTAAAATATTGAATTGTCATCGGTCCTTGATAAGTATGCCAAAGTTCGATTTAATCCGACGTTTTGAAGGGGGTCAAAATCATGTTCATAGTTTCCGTTACATACATACATACATACAAACATATATACGTATGAAGCTAATAAAAGCGTGTTAAAAACATGAGAACATCGTCAAATGTTAAGTGATCTCTATTCTCCACACACATACATGCGCGCGCACACACAGACAAACTCGCGCCTTTTATCCCCGAAGGAGTAGGCAGAAGCGCAACTAGTGCACCCACTTTTCACCATGGGGATGCATTAGCTTCTACGCCAAAACTGAGCAGAAAAACCCAACATCACATTCCCCGACCCAGGATTGAAACATGGGACCTCAGCGGTAGCATAACGCGGACGCAATACAATTACACCACCGAGGCAGTTACAGATACCCGCAATAATACGCTGCCGGCTCACAAGAAAAGGAATTCCATTGTTTCCCCAATGTGGATGTTTAGGGCTTTGTAAATCTCAGTCAGAAGTGATTGTTACAAACTATGAGCTTCGATATTTTAATATCTGATACCGTTTGTTGTTGTTGGATCCGCCGCGGGCCGTGTTGCGATAGAGTTGTTCCACTGGCTGGTTCCCATGCCGGCCTGCTTTGTATATTTTAAAATAGTGATGTATTTAAATTTAGAGTAACACATTAAATTCAAATATAAAAAGTGCATAAGGGCTCAAGTTTTATTTGTGCGCTTGCTTTTGTCTTGGAGAACACTACTTCTTTATTAAGGGCCGGTTTCATAGGTGTCAAGTAAAAAAAAATACAGTTATCGTATTAAACAGCTAATGTAAATATTACTAATTTTATTATCGTTTATTGTATTTATTTGGCATAAATTAACTGTGACTTTTGTAGTTGGTCAGCTTATACATTTATTTGACGATCAGCAACGGGTCAAATCGGCCCCAACTATTTTAACTTAATTACTACCTTGCTATTATGAGACACACCTAATACCGCAGAGTAATGAGCGCAGTGTTACTGTTCATAGCCTGTAGCACTACTATGCCTACACCCACGCTGTCGTCACTGTTTTTTTTTTTTTTTATTGCATTGAGTGACTTGACGAGCATGCCGTTCGCCTGATGGTAAGCCATACGACCACCCATAAACAGTAGCAACATCATCCAGCATCTTGACTTACAAAGTACTGTGTGGCATTCCACTGCGCTCGTCATCCTGAGACATAAGATGTTAGGTCTCATTATGTCCAGTAGTTATACTGGCTACAATGTCCTGTCCAAAACACAACAGTGCATGCACTGTTGCTTGGCGGTAGAAATAGATATCATCACATTATCATCCTTTACATTATAAAGACAAAATAACATACCCAAGACAAACCCAAGACATCAAAATTCATAGTATTCGTTCAAAATATCGCATGCAACAGATTCCTCTCCCTCATTCGTTTCATTTGCATGAGGATATGCCCTTGACCTGTTTGTCGGTAAAGCGGCAATTGGCTCAAGGGCTTTCGTGATCAGCGGCACAGGATGTTTGTTTGGGATGGTGCGGGTTCGATCCCGAAAGTTACGGGGTCGTCGGTAAAATATCGTGGTCATGGAAATTGATAAGTGGAAGGAGATATTAGAAAGTTGATAGATAATTTATTTGTTGGCTGGTTCAGAGACTATGTAGCCTGTACTTTCTATTAGAACTTCCATAAGGCAACGAGCCGGGGATCGGACAAAATATATTTCTAACTCCTCCCTATTTAATTAATTTCGTTGCGAATTAAGACTAATTAGTGCTCCTAAAGACCCGCTGATCCTGGCTTACAGGAGTTGCAGTTCTGGCTGTGAGGGCAAGATAGTCTAGTAAAAAAAGGCCGAGAAACCCGGCCACGTTTGTAATTTTTGTAAGCTACGAAATTATTCCTTTTCGCTAGTCTTGAGTATTGGACTGGGGAATGTGGCAATCCCATTAGGTTTACGAAAATCCGTAGCCGTAGCATAAAGCTACATTAATTATTCTGTGAAACAGATTCACTGCAGAGAAAACTGCTTACTACAAAACGAGAATAGGTAATAGTACCGTCCATCTAAAAAAACTATGAAAATAAACAGCGTGACTGCCGGTGTTAGGGACCCACGTGCCGAGGGTACGGCCGGCACGTCACGATAATAACGACCCGCGAGGGACGCACGCGGTGCATTTTTTGGCCATTTTATTAATCCGCACGACAATTCCGATCGAGACAGGACGAGTTCAGGAATCTATTTATTTTATTAAGTTGTAGTACACTGTTGAATGTTTTTCTTGGGTAAAGTAAGTATGTGGAGTTATGGACCAATGCGAGACGTTTGGTTCTTTTAATTATATCTGTCTTTTGTATAAAGTACTTAGACTGGTCCCTAAACGTCTATGATAAATTGTCATATTAAATTTGGTGAGCTATAACTCGCACACAACAGCCATGTGGTAAAGCGAAATAATTAAAAAAAAAATGTATACTTTATTAATCACGGAGGCGAAGATAGTTAATTGCACTTATGATAAGGCAAGATACATTAAATTGATAATATGTATAATTATTATTTATACCAAAGGTCACTTATATAACTACCAACATATTTATTGGGAGTAAAATCAATGATGAGAAATAAACAAAAACAAAAAAGCCAGCTCGGGCTGGCAGGAACGGGATATAAAAAAGAGTTTTTTTTTTTAAATAATGGGAGGAACGCGTCGCGATCCTCACCGGCGAGGACACTACAGGCCCCAGCCTAGCTAACCTACCAGCCTTTCACTAGCTACCTAAGCAATGACGACCCGAACAAGAAAGGCAGAAAGAAACTCCGGGCTTACTTTTTTGCCATCAATTGTTCATTGTTTTTTTATGCGAAACAGCGGCGGTTAGATGAAACCAAATATTTTGTTCTTATCTGATAACAATAAGTTGTTAAACCTTCCAATAACCTTGCTTTTATATCAGCAGTAGGTATGATCTAGAAAAATCAAATGCTTATTTCACCCAGCGATACTAATAGACCTCAAAATAATGTGGCGTGAACCGCCAAACATATTCGGTTAGTGATGCGTTGACACACTTAACTGCGCGACAGCGTTTCTACATTATCCGATCCGATATTGGACTGTACAATATGAAAGGCAGGTACATATTTCGTACATTTTACTTGCTCCGACATCGGTATCGGCGTCCGTTACCAATATCGGACCGAATAATGTGGAAACGCTGTCAGGCAGAAGCGTCGGCGAGTGTCGGGGAGTCATGTCATCTTTCGCGGCACCCACAGCACAGTACACATACTATACAGTAGAATATCTTCATACAAACGGTCGGAACGCGAGTGATACCTACGAGCCTCGAGTTTCGTACACATTAAGTACGCAAACAGTCGCGAGTGCGCCGCAGTGACGAACGAACGGTTTGATAATTTTGTGAGCAGTAAGTGTGCATTTTGAGAATATTTGAATTAAATAAGTACAAGTAGTTACTTAATATGGCAAAGAGCAATTATAGAATACTAGCTGACCCGACAAACGTTGTTTTGCCATATAAAATCTTTTTAGAGATTATATTAGTAGAAAAAAATGAATAATTGATCAGTTACCGACCGGGGTTAAAAGTTACGAAATTACTAATATCACTATGGAAGAAGGTAGAAAATTTAGGGTTGTGTGTATTTTTTAATGCCACATCAAAAAAAATCTGTCCGTAAAATAAAACCATTTTTTGGGGTGGGCCACCTTTATCACTTAGGGAGATTAAAAATAGATAACAACCTATTCTCAGACCTACCAAGTGTGATTATAAAATTTCATCAAAATCGGTTCAGCCGTTTCGGAGGAGTATGGTAACAAACACTGTGACACAATTTTTTTATGGATATAGATATTGTACTGTTTTTGGTTGCATGAATTCTTGAATTCTTGGTCATGTTTCCCAAAAGGATATTTAATTAAACTTTTTATCCGAATGCGGATTTTTTATACTATTAAATTTAACAATAAAGCTTTTCGTACGTCTCAGTCGAGGCGCAAATATTTTTCAATCTCAAATTTATAAAGGTGCTTCTTTTTAAACTAAATCTGCTAAGCAGTCAACACAACATGTATTTTAATTGAGCACTTCTTATTTCATTCACAAAGAATTTCATTTTTTATATAATATCTTTTACAATCTCAAGACTAGAAAGAAACTCAAGTATCTTAGATTAAATTAAAATACTGTAGACGGGCAGCCCTATCGCGTGTTAACGTACCACGCGGCTGTAGGTAATTATTTCAAGGACACGGCCGAGTCAGAGTACTTGTAGATATCTTTACTTTGCCCACAGCGTCGACATAGCACTTGGGCGTTATGCAAAAATACTGCCTCCGTTATACGTTATATACTGACGGGCACAATAGTAATTTGTTTGCGGTTTTAACAGGTCAAGGGCCGATTTCACCGCTTACTGATACGTCAAGTAAATGTATTAGCCGACTAAACATAAAAGTCACTTTAATCAATAATCTAGGAGCATTATCAGCAAGCGGTGAAATCGGTAGAGTTGGAGTAGGTAGTGCTTCTTCTGTATACTGACGACGGGCGTAACTGTAGGCGAGATGCTCGTCTAGGTTTCTATAAAATGGTTAATAAAAATGCAAATATAATAAAGAGGCATTACCGAATATTATCCATAAAGTTCTTTATCCTGCGCCCGCTTGGGACCATAAAGCTAGTCTTCAATCGCGAGCACTCCCACATTGAACACCCAAGAGTATTATTTTAACTTTTTCTTGACGCAGCTAGGATAACAATTTATTTAATGGGTACTATGAGTTATTAAAATAGCCATCGACCCTCCGTCGCCCCGCAAGCGCCGACAAACGTAGCGACGCGAAATGAAATGAAAACCAAGCCAATGTTTTTCTTTAATCTTTGCGATCGACGTGACGGCTCCTGCCGAACGGCAATAGGCTATAACATAATTTAATCCACAAACTGGCGTAGCTCGATACAGTGACACGTACCTGTAGAGATTAGGGAAAACAATGACTAAACAAAATGAAAAATGTTTATCGCATCTAGATGAGACAGTTACCCGCCTTTAAGCCTGTCCTTTGATAAAACTGCATGGCGTGCGCTGAGATCGTCGCCTTAAAACATTACATATATCTGGCTACTGATAATACTAGCCACAAAGAGACCGCCACGGATGGAATATATGCAGGGTACTATAAAATTATACACACATTCTCTAGAATAGAATTCCCGCTTTAACACTCTTGAGGGTAAAAATTTTACAGACTTTGAATGTCATATTTATTTATATCGAACAACAGCCTTAAAAATAAGATTCAAGCTTCTAGCTCTAAAAATGATGATACTTCCATACAACTTTTCATCCCCCACTATCAACCCCTTACAGCACTTTTTTCGCATTAAAAGTAGCCTATGTCCTTTCTCAGGCTCTAGACTACCAGTGTACCAAATTTCATTTAAATCGGTTCAGCAGTTTTGGCGTGAAAGCGCGACAGACAGACAGACTGAGTTACTTTCGCATTAATAATATTAGTAAATATTTAAAAGACAGAACAAAATAAACAAAATAAAAATACTTATTGTTTTGATAATAATATTCCTCATTGATATTCCTTCCCGCTTACAATATCTATTTATTGGCCATTAAAGTTTTCTTATTAAATTTTCTTTTGTTTCAGGTCTTCACCTGTAATCTTCTTCTACTGAGTTGTGCTAGTGACTCGCGCTAGTGCGTTAGGATATATTCCATTTTTCTCTTCGTAGTAGGTGTCGTAGGGTAGGCATAGTTCAGTGTTTTGTGTCTATATTATAATGTACCTTTAGTGTATGTAAGTGTCTATTATAATGAGTGTATAAGTAGTGTTTAGGCAGTGTATACGAAGCGTATTAGTGTAGGCTAGGGTAAGGATTAACTCGCACCCTAGTGCGTATTATGAGGCGACAGGGACGCGCAACATTTGGCAACGGTTAGTGCTGCTAGTGATCTGTCGCCATGTCGCTGCCAATCAAGCGATCGTTCAGCTCGGAGGGGGGCGCCACCTCCAAGAGGGACTGGAAGATGAGGCTCAGCCTGCGCAGCCGCAGCGGCCATAGCGTGGTAAGTTATTTTTATTCTACTTTAATTTTTATTGTAGTATTTAACAAGATTATCGTCCTGTGATACATTTAAAAAAATATTATTTAACCCACGAAAAGCTTATAGGTATTTGGATTGGGTAAATTATTCTTCTACGAGTTAAGAAAACAGATTCTAACGGAAAATAGAAAAGAATAACCAAAAATACCTAATGTCTCTGCTTTTGAAACTGTTGAATAAATAATATACTAAATAGGCTATAAATCTTTTAGTGAATGACGCACAAATTCCGAACTAACACTACAAATTACCTAATGGCTTTTTACTAATTAGTATGGGCTGATGTAATATACATTAAAATCAGGCTTTATTATATAAAGCGAATCACAGTAAGCAGAAATCAAACATTTCGCGCTACTGGTTTATCAATCTAGTAATTAAATGACTAATTAATAATGAACTAAACCTTGGTAATCCCCAGAATTAATACATTGGCACAAACACAGACTCCGGGAATCCCCTCCGGTGTATTGTGTTTTGGAAATATTAATGTTGAAAGGCTTCGTTTGATACCATTGATGTAAGTAGGTGCATTTTTCATACAGTGTTATGTGTACCTTTTTTGATGAAACTAGATTACTGATACCGTCCAGTCCGCGGAGTGGGGGGACGGTAACTTTTGTCTCATCTTCCGACTCAAAGCATTGTTTGTTAGCGGCCAGGTGGGTTAAAATTGTTGTAATAACGCTATTTGAATTGAAATTACAATTTAACACAAATTTACCGATTGTAAACTTGTATGTACATTTGTTCGGAAATAAATTTATTATTATTATTAATTCCTGATTGCTGAAGGTCTTTACCAAGCAGTGAGCCAGATAGAGAACAATAATGATGGCTCATTCCAGAATCAGTACTGGCTGCAGGGAGACTTTAAGTACTTGTATGATTATTTGTACACAAATACACTTCATCATCATCAGCCCGTTGCAGTCCACTGTTGGACATAGGCCTCTTCCAAGATACGCAACAGAGCCCGGTCTGCTAGACTTAGATTAATATAACCTGTATGCGAATTGTATTCGTTGACACGATATTCTAATATCCAGTTCCCAAGCACAGACTATTGATCTTTTCTTCTATGGAACTGCACATTATCATGATAATTTCCAAAACCCATGAACCTATTCATCACGCACACTAGTGACGGTACAAATCCTTTACCGAAACAGTTACCTGCCCCGCTTGTCCCGTTCTTTCCCCGCCGGAGTGAGAAAGAGGGTACTAAAGGTCGTCTCACCGCGACGCGGGACCGGCTAAAGGATCAACTTTCATGCAAAAAGTGCCGTAATTGTATGAACTATGAGAAAATGGTTTCAAAGTGCTTCTCATTTGATGATTCAGAAGAATAATGACTGTTTCGCGGATGATGAGACGCCTGTCGTACGAGAAATTGCGGGTTCGATCTCATCGATATAAATACATGATAATAATATGACGTTAGCTGTCAATTCATTTATCGTGGGTAGTTACTATTTACAGCACCGAATCCCTATAAAAGGTGTGGAAATCGTGCTGTCAAGGGTTTCTGTCAGCAACAGTGTACCCGTGAACATCATCTTGGGAATTTAGTGTTCTGGTTATATTTTTGTGACATTATATTGTGAAAGTTATTTCTATCAATTGCAAATTTATGTTTTTCCTTAACGATTTAGTACTTGTTAACCATTTTTGATTATATTTCTAGGTAGTTTAACTAAATTCCTAACAATAAAATATTATTGGCGCGCGCTTGTTATGATCGTAAAACTTGTAAATCAATCCTACTAATATTATAAACGCGAATGTTTGTAAGTATGGATGTCTGGATGTATGGATGTTTGTTACTCTTTCACGCAAAAACTACTGAACGGATTTAGATGAAATTTGGCACACGGGTAGATTATGTCCTGGATTAACACATAGGCTACTTTTTATCCCGGGAAAATATAAAGCGGGACTTTTATCCCGGGAAAACTCATTCACGCGGGCGGAGCCGCGGGCAAAAACTTGTAATATAGTGTGAATGAAATCAGAATCTCTTTTCTCTGTACAATAATCCTGGATTTAATGATGGCTTGACCCTGAATTATAGATAGTGTAAAAGTGTGTGAAATTACAATATATTTATTCAAACGAAATTAATTACGTGATTAGCCCGACTTCTCCACTTGTAGGATTGTTCTGACTACAATCTAATATATCAAATAAACAGATTACGAATAGATTCATCGCGTCGCGTCACGTAGACTCAACATATCAGTTGTTGATCGAAGCAACTTTCAGTTTCATAGCAATTATACCAAAAAGATATATTGTAGCTTGTTGTTGCAATGTTATGTCGTCTATGGTGCAACAAGTTGGCAGAGTCCGTGTTGCATCTTCTCCAAATTTCACGTTACCATTTTAAGTGAACGCACGGGCACTGGGCACGGACCACTGGGCACGGACCACTTCGTGGACTGATAAAGAGACTAGTCTATCACGCTTATAACGCGGGTTGGTGCAAAACCTTAGAGTATGTATAACTACATACTCTAAGTGCAAAACATATTTGAAATTGTTACGAAGGACTTTTCGATGTGTCTTCGATTTTTCCTTTAATCTATATATATAAAAGAAAGTTGTGTTTGTTAACTCGAGAACGGCCGAACCGATAATCATGTCCTTTGATTTTATGGATTTGTATCCGTTCCGAATAGCAGAATAACTATAAAAATATGGAAAAGTTCACGATCAAGGAAATTATGAAGAAAATTATTTTCCTCATACATTTTATTTGTAATGTAAAAAAATTAACATGGCGTTGTATGTTTTATCCTTAGACAGCTGCTTCAGTTGCGAGTAGTCCCAGTGGCGGTCGCAAATATATACTGTATATTAACCAGAGGTTTTGTTGAGGTTCATGGCAACTAACTATTTAATAATAAATAATTTGTATCTTATTTTTAGTTACTAAACGTTAAAGCATGTATCTTAACTTAACTTAATCTAAGTTACTTAAGTACTTTTAAGGTAATTAGACTAAAGAAATAGTAATTTATCTTTTTAAATCTATCTGTGGTGGCTCGTGATTGGCTTATTGTATTTAGTTCTTATTTTTGTTTATTGATATAGTGTACATTGTATTGTATTTTTGTTTATTGTATTTTGTTTACTGTGAGCTACCCAAACAAACTAAATAAAAAAATATAATGTTACCTCCTTTCATTGCATACCGTCACGCAATTATTTAACATCGTTTTTGAGTTTTCATCAATTTTTATTCAGTTTTCGACCGCGTTTGTTTTTAAATTTGTTTTAATTAATTCTTTTTATACGATATTTCCTGAAATTCATCAGCGACAAGTGGTTTCAAAGAGGTGAGTTCCAACTCTCAATTTGTTGTGATTTGCCGAATTAAACGAGAATTTTGACAATTTTAAGTATGTCATTGCATCAAAAACTAATCCTTTCGATAGTATTATAAATGCTCTTTGATTTATCCAATCGATAATTTTTGTATACAGAGAAAAGTAGTCTGGTCTGTGTGTTTGATTTACTAATGTTATTTACAATGTCGCTATCCAAAAGAACAAGAAGATCAAGTCTTTTCCATAAGGTACAGTCAGCCACAAAAGTAGCTGAACAAATTAAAAACTTCAAAACGCTTCTGCAGTTCCAGTGCAGTTTCAGTACTCCAGTCCAAATATTATTTTTTCTTTATCTAAAATAAATTTAACCCTGTGAAGTTTATCTTAGTGAAGAAAAAACAATTGTTGATACTGACGCAAAAGTTTAAACGCGATTTGAAATTTTGAATTTGTTCAGTTACTTATGTGGCTGACTGTACATGGCGGACAAACATTTGGCCACATCATAAAAAGTAATTTGTGTCTTCATAAACTACGAAAAGGCTTATAATCGTGTGCCGAGGAAAAACCTGTGGTAAACGTTGTCATTAATGTATGGGACTGAGGGCCGCTTGGTGAGCGCATTGAAGTCTCTTTAATGAGAACTACTAAGCCTGTATCTGGGTAAAGGGAGCAGATACAGGCTTAGTAGTTTCGCTAGGCAGGATTCGCAATACTGTGCTGTTGCCGACGCTTTTGTATGGAAGTGAATGCTAATTTTGCAGAAGCACAAAAGTTGAGTAAATGCGGTGGAAATGCACTCCTTACGGAGTATATTATGTGAAGTCACTATTTCTTATCGTATGGGCATAAGAAATAATAGTATGATAAAATAACGCTATAAATTGAAGGATGATGTGGTGACTATTGACTAAAATTAAAAGAAGTATGCTGAGATAATTGGGGCATCTGGAGAGGATAGGTGAAAGACGAGTGACGAAAAGTATTTATCGAACGAATGTGGATGGTACGGATGGAGGGGATGCCCATAATCTGCGAAAATGTATGATAAAAACTATGAATGTGGAAGAGGTGAAAGAAGTATGTCATTATTATCAACATTCATTGATTCTGAAGCGGTACGAAGTTCGCCGGGCCAGCTAGTCTTAAAATAAAACCGGAAAAATAGAGTCGCATAACAGTATTTTTTAGATATATAATAGTCATAACCTCCTCGAAAACCGGAATATAGCTGTATATAAATATAATTTATCTTTATGACTCTCTTTTTTTCGATGTGTGAAAATATGATAATTATTAAAACATTTATTAACTCTAAAAATTTAGAAGGGACATGTGGGATTGAACGTATAAACACCGGCCCTCTAGTTTGTTCCACTATCCGCTAGAATATAACCTCCATTGGAGGGATTTGACGTTTTTTTACATTAATTGCACATTGCAACGAAAACCATTTAGCAGTTTTTACATGATACGCTATTCAATTTACATTACCTACATTACATACGTTTGCAAAAAGTGATTTAGGTTTTTCTATAAAAATAGCTAAGACTTGACCGAACGAAGATGGATGGAAGCGAATCAATAACGTTGGAATAACAACACACTAAAGTATAGCTATGAATGCATTATGAAACTATTTATCTATTCCGGAGAGTTCAAACACAGTTGAAAATAAAATACGAAAAATATTAGCATGTAGTCATTACCAGGAACCAAACCTGTGAAGTCATTATCTACACCGGGCGGGTTATAAACCGCAGTATTGTAGATGTTTCGGTGTTCGATTGAACTGCGGTAATAAAGTCGCCCCACACGATCGCTATATCCGGCGTGCTGTACATCACATGTAGACTGCAGTTGTTTCCTCTCATAATATACAATCTATATTCAGCTAGTCTGTATTTTAATGGATGTTAGATGTTGAGTCTCATGATGTCCCGATTGCTGAACACTGTAATATTCGACAAAAAATACAAAGCATATGCATATATGTAAACAGGCTCTCATATATGGTCAATTTAGGATCTATTAGTATGACCTCTGATATCCCTATTCAGGCAGGAGCGTCGCCCGCTTTTTGAATTTGGATTTTTATGACATATTCTGTTGCGGATACCGTGAATCGTAGTTATATATTTTATCTCAAAAATTTCACAATAGTTTTGATTCAGTAAAATACTTTTGAGTGCTACCGCGACCGCGTAGTTCAAATAAAACACAAAACTTATGAGAAGCCCAATCGGCTCCGATCGTGCGCACTGTTTAGTAAACAAGCATCGGCACGCGTGTTCCCTCCGCACTCCCACCCTTCGCTTACACAATACCGTGTATAATTAGACGACCATGTACCTAGCCACGGCTGGTTATGATGTATCTTGCCTGGTAATTATTAACTCAATTGTTATTATTAACGTGAGAATTCTAACGTACCAGTGAGCGCTGTGAAGCGGGAATGTAGTTCAAACTATTGGATATTCGTTTGTGTTTAGTGGTATTTTTAATCAAACGGATTACCTCCACGCATTTGTGAAATGTAGCTTTTAGCTTGATGGAATAAAAGTGGAACAGAATGTCATTACAGAATCAAGGATCACATTAGCCTATATGTTAATCCAGTACCTACATGATCTATCTCTGTGCGCAGTACGATATCCAACTTGTTCTTTACAAACATTCACATTTCCGAGTAGGATTAGAAAAATAAAGTATATGGAGTACACCGACTGCTGTAATCTATAAATCTTTTAATAATATATTTTTTTTTTATTCAACACACACAGTCATTACAGAATATATACCCAATTTGAACTGGCGAAACTATCACAAAATAACATAAAATACTATACTATACGACTACATACTATAACTATTTATAAAATAAATTATATAACATAAATTAAACTAAGTATAACAAATAACATCTAACAACATAATAATAACAGCTCTGTCCACTGCTGCGTACGGGCCTCGGGCACTACTAAGAGGCTTTAGGCCACCACGCTGGCCTAGTGTGGGTTGGCAGACTTCAAATACCCTCGAATTTTTTATTGAGTTTTCTCAGATGTGTAGGTTCCCTCACGATGTTTTCCTTTACTGTTAAAGCAAATGATAATTGACAAACATTACACACGTAACTTCACAAATTTTGAGATGTGTATTTTGAACCTGGAGACATTAATCTCGGCAGACCGTTTCATTCCCAACTAGGCTATCGTGCACTGCAAATCTATTAAAATCATTGAATTAATTGAACCTTTGCAAATTGTGATAATTTTTCGACTTTATCATGACTTACGACATTATAAGTGCTATTTTTTATCTACATGATTAATAAAAACAAAGGTCTTGCCTCCGCTAAGATTGGCCAGTGAAATTAGGGCGAAGGCCAAGGATTCGGGAATGGATGTGACGTAGCCGCTTCCCCCACTTGTTTTTCAAACAGAATATTTTCCTGGAAACAAGGAAAATATGCTAAGACGAATTCAAATCGAACTTGTTTTTGTAGAATTCAATTTCTGATGTAGATGAGTTCCGGCGGCCTAGGGCGGTATCAATAAATCAATCTCAAGTTTGAGTTACATCTCAAGTAGACATAATGTATTAATATTTCCATACATTATGTCTACTTGAGATGTAACTCAAACTTGAGATTGATTTATTAATACTGCCCCTAGTGTTTAGTGATACAGACTGCTAAGCCCGTGGTCGCAAGTTCTCTCGATACACACTACTTTTTAAACTAAAATATAACCTATCCACCCAAGATGACATCCCCGTTTAAGCAGATGTTTCAATATTATAACAAACTAGTAATAATGTATGTTTTGTAAGTTATTCTATATCAAAAAATATTATAAAATATTGGGTAATTTTTTTTCTTTTTTATGCTAAATGGGCTCACGTTTCCGCTATCCGCCTGATGTTAAGCGATGATGCGGCCTAAGGTGAAGCACGCTTGCCCAGAAGAAACCGATTCACTCGCAACTTGAAGAGTAGTAGTCCCAAATTGTATCTATGCGGAAATAGACACGACGGTAGCGAATTCCAAAATTTCGCTGTCCGTACAATACCTAAAGGTGGAAGCAAAGCGCTTAGTGCGAGCCCTTGGAACTGCTGCTTGAAGCTTTGTAGTCGAGCTTTAATGAAGGTGTCGTTGTCTATGAGCTTCTTGGCGCGCTTCTGTACGGAAATCAGACGAGTCCTGAAATAAAATATCTTTTAATACTGCTAATATAAACGTGCGGTTTTTTGTATGTATAAATCTATATACTAAAAACATTTTATAAGTTTTAGGGTGTCGGATATTCTTCAGTAGTCCACCTCTGTATCGAAGGCCTCCCCTAAGACCTTCTACAAGTTTCTGTCACGTTGCTTTCTCATCCAGTACGGTCCTCTTTTTTTAATGAAGGTGTCCCCCATCTCTTTTTTGATCTCTCTTGGTTCGTCGGGCAGTTTAATGGGATCCATTATGTCACCCTATTGATCCACGTATCGTATTTCAGTCTACATCTATGTCCTGCCAATTTCCACTTTAAACTTATCACTTTAATAATATCTAGTAACTTTGTAATTTTCTTAAAATTTCGTTTCTTATTTTGTTGGAAATGGTCATACTTATACCTATATTAAAATTGTCTCTTCCATTATTATTAGTATTTTCTCCTCTTCTTTTTTCAGGGACCATGTTTGGTATCCGTATGTTAAGCGATAGTATTGCTACTTCATATGTGCCGTGCAAAACAAGCGGCAAAAAATACGAGAAATTGCCAACTGAAAACTCATAGATTTTGGTTGCTTAACGCATCTTTCATCTGATGGCCACCAGTCTACTATTTGAGCACACATCTCTTCCCAACCCCATTCTGGGACCTAAGCTGGGGAGTCCATGGTTAACCTACCCTGATTTAAATACATTTTACATAATCTACAAATGTTCTTGTAACCTTCATTCTGAATATGTTATGAGCACATCATTCAGTTAAATACATTAAAATATTTGTGTTATGTCTACATCATGTGACTAAAAGAATTTGTTGGGAATAATTCAGAATTTATATATAGTCCCGTGCGAATTGCCAGACTGATTATATTAAAATGAAATTATTTATCTTCGGGCTGAATTCATGTTAACTTTGGGGGTAGGTAGAGAATAGATTGCTGAGAGACTTGATTTAAGTTAAAGCTTAATTTAATTTTGACAACAAAAAATCACGACAGATATTGTTTTCCGAAAATAGTTATAGATTGGTGACAGAACATTAAGAATCTATACTGACTCAGATTATTATATATTGCTATTCAAGTTTTAATTAAGTACGGGCAGCTTAAGAAGCTTGATTTCTTTATCACATTTCAATTCTACTTATTATATCAATCCTACATTTCTCAAACAGAAAGCAATATTTTCCATTAAGCTTTTTTAAACTTGCATTCATGCGAATATGGAGAGTGAGCTCATAAGTTCGCTGTCAAAAGAAATGTGATATCGCAGCGATTCCGCATGCAGGTATTGGGGATTAGACTCCGCTGTGAAATTCTACCGTCACCCTGTTTTAATACATACTCTTGCCTTTTGACGGCTTTAAATATGGAAAGCAGTTAATGAAAGTTGGATAGCAGCTGCCTGTATCAAAACTTGTTTCACAAAAATCTCAGTTAATCATGTTATGTTGTAAAATATAGAGCACAAGCTTTTACCCGCGGCTTCGCCCACACGAAAGGTTTTTCCTGGATAAAAGTCCCGCTATACATTTTTCCGGACCGAATTGTAAATCTAAACTACTCTCGAATCCACCTGAAGACACACAAAAAAATCATTAAAATCGGTCCAGCCGTTTAGGAGAAGTTCAGTGACACACACGCACAGAAGAATTATATATATAAAGATAGGTACAGTTTTTGGCTGCTTCCGCGGACAGATCGTAGAATATAATGTGTGCTATGATTCAGAAGGTCTTGGTTTACATTGGTAAAAACAAATAATTTCCACAACATGCGGGAACAGTTGCACTGACTCCACATAAAAGTGGGGTAAGCGCAAATAGAAGGATGTATGCAGAGATATCTTCAAATAAATAAATAGGTCATATGAAATCCTAACCTAAAGTATTAGCATCAGCTCACTCAACTCAATACCCCATTTTCTACAAAAAATAATCAGAATCAAGCCCGCAGCCATGTTTTCATATACATAGCCCACAAACAAACCAGTAAGAGAATGTAAACAAAAACCAACATAGTAAATACTATGCAGGTAAGTTAACACTACCCCAACCTCCCCCAGTACAGTAAACACGCGCGGTCAACAGTCAAAGGCATATTTGTTACGACATAGCTCCACTCTTGTCCCGTGTTGTTTACACCGACTTTATTAAAATCTCTGACTACGTTCCAACAAGTGTGTTGTGTACGGTTTGCAAACTTGCATTGGCTGTATTACTTGATATGGCTAGAATAATGTTTGTTATTAACTCATTGAGTTGGAGCCGGACACCACGTATGCAAGAGTCCCATTGGGCAGTCGCAAAGACCAAGCATTGTTTCGGTTTGAAGAACGTTTTAAATATACCTAATGAAAATATTATAACAAGTCTAAGAGCCTGAGCCTTACATATTACTTTGTTTGTACTAAAGTCCGCCGTTAGTATTACTTTGTGACGGTAAATTCAAAATTTTATTTATAAGTGGAAGCGTGCAAAGTATGGGTAGTAGGCAATGGCGGTAGGTATACTTGTCTAGCAATCGATTAAGTATAATATAAAGAGTCATATCCATCCGATGCCTTAATATATTCTATCAGATAAATTATAGCCAGCTCTTGTATTATACGGCTCTGAAACGTGGCCTCTGACTATGGGCCGCCTAAGACGGCTCACTGTCACTCAGCGAGCTATGGAGAGGGCAATGCTCGGCATTTATCTACGCGATCAAATCAGAAATGAAGAGATCCGTAGAAGAACGAAAGTCGCCGACATAGCCCAGCGAATTAGCAAGCTAAAGTGGCAGTGGGCAGGGCACATAGCTCGTAGAACTGACAACAGATGGGGTAGAAAAGTTCTCGAGTGGAGGCCACGTACTGGCAAGCGCAACGTGGGACGTCATCCTAAAAGGTGGACAGACGACCTCGTAAAGGTCGCAGGAACCCGCTGGATGCAGGCCGCTTCTGACAGGTTGATCTGGAAATCTTTTGGGGAGGCCTATGTTCAGTAGTGGACTTCTAAAAGCTGAAGAAGAAGACGCACATACTTCCATTAGATGAAAAATGAAATAAAAAAATCTTTTACTCTCAATGTTTCTACAAGCGCGTCAAAACCGACATGAAGATATAAACAATTTGAGTTAACATTAGCAATACGATTCTACCGCTAAAGTATCGTATATTTTATCACCTATCAATTTAGTAAGGGCTATACATAACACACACCTTTTTTTGAGTAGCAACGACCGGTGATTTGCTCAGTCATTCTAAGTTCAGCTGGTTTGTACAATTGGCCATAAAATTGTGGAGACTACGGTACTGACCGCATTAATCGCTAGTATCAGTAGTAAATTGCTGTATCTGAACGCTAAATGTCACCGATATACAAACTTGCGCAATTTCGCTGTTTTGCTAAAAGCATTTCGTTATCTAACAGGCGTGAGTCGTATGCTGCAATGTGCAGGTCGCCAGGACGCTTTGGTGTGAACTCGTCAATAGATCGATAGTAAAATAGACGACAGTTACCCTGGTCAGATGGGACAGATGTCCCAGAGCCGTTATTAAGTGCGCAGATTTTCACTGCAGCGTGGATGCAGACAAATCTGAGCACAGTTGAAAGCAACGTGCGGTCCGCGTCGTCCTCACCATCTGATCGCACCTTAAGTGGGTGCCCAAACATCCCCCGGGGCTTCTAACGGCCGTCATCTCTATATTATTCATGCTACAAGCGAAGAATTATCCGCTCCTACCGTCTCACTAAGTTTTGCGTCACTGCGCGCAAATGGATAAGAAAACGTCAAACATTATTCATTTATATTATCCGCGCGACCTTTACGGTGAAAAATCAACATTGATTATAATACAACGTCTTTGTTTTTTCGATCCGTCTAGCTTTTGTTTTTGTCTGAAAATCTTTTGATATTTGAATTAATATTTTTATTGTATAAACGCACAAGTTTGTTATGGGGTCTACAGTATGTGGTTGTCTTTTCGTGTAAGTATCTGTATCGATCACCGTTCTGTCTCCTTTTTAATGGTAGGTTAGCTAGGCTAGGATCTTTATTACCCTTGCCGACGAGGACCGTGGCATTACCTTTCCTCGTAATGGTAAGATACTCCTTCCCTTTCTTTTATTTCAGCTCCACTTCTCTTTCCCTAGCCCTAATCCCGTCCCCAATGTCCGTGTCCTCTGTACCTATCAGCTCGTGCTGGTTGTTCATTATTTAATGTAGATACTTTAAATTATTTAATTGGTATATAAATTTGTTTTTCTCTAACTTGTCAAGACTTGTCATAAGTGTTTTTTATAAGTGTTTTTTTTTTAAATTAATGTATGTAAATATTAACATTATTCTGTTTTCTCCATAGCCGAAGTTTCCTTAGGCTAACAGTTAAGATCTTAGAGCGTAACGTTGTGCCTTGCATTTTAACCTATAGAACTAGATGTCTCTTACCATCGACTTGCTCTTTGCCTATAAAAAAGTACAAAAAACGTGCATTTGCATCAGTAGCAGGAGAGGCGGGCGGCACCAGACTATTCAGTCTTAGTACATTGATAACGGTAACTTCATAAAGACTACTGTACCTATTTTAGTTGTACGGTAGTACAATGGAACGTATATCTAATGTTCATCATTTTCAATTTAGCAACCTTATAATTTACTTTTTCCATAAAGCGTTTAGAGATGTCGCTACCATTATGATATCGCAAGGGTAAATATGCCAAATGAGATATACCTGCTTATAACAGTATACTGGGTGCGTTGGTTGGTCTTTTTAAAATAGCCTGATAATTTTGCACGACCGTACATTGAATTTCTACTCTTCGGTAGAATTATTTTAAATAAAAATCAAAATAGGACATAATAAAATCGATTAATTGTAATGGCATTTTGTATGTATGGTAATTAATTTTGACTTATACAATTTTCCAGTTCAAAAATGAGCCAAATCGGTTGCAAAGTAATACAAATTGCGAGTTTTACGTTTACCGCGGAAGTTAATCGTAAGATTTTTTTTACTATCCTGGCAACATTAAAAATGTCTAAACTTTTAACCCGGTCACAAGTCAAAATAAATTTGCTGTTTATCAGAATCCTCGTTTTGTTGTAGCTTGCGACTTCTATATTATCATATTAATCCGGTGACTTGAGAATTTCTCCTCCGGTTGCTGTGATAATTGCTTCGTGTGAGTGTTCTGTGTAATGAGATATAGACTCGAAGTGTTGTGGCTAGACAGTCTGACATTATGTGAATGTATCTAGTTGTTGCCAAATAAATGTTTTATTTCATTTCTTTGCTTATATTTACATATGCCCTAATTAAAAAATTTATTAATCGGATTTTTATACATTGATACTAGAGTACCTACCTATATATTACATTATGTCTAGCTTTTGTCCGCGGTTTTGCCCGCACGATAGGTTTTTTCCTGGATAAAAGTCCCGCTATACATTTTCCCGGACCGAATTGTAAATCTAAACCATTCTCAAATCCACCTGAAGATACACAAAAAAAATCATTAAAATCGGTCCAGCCGTTTAGAAGCAGTTCAGTAACATAGACACCCAGAGAAGAATTATATATATAAAGATATAGTGTGATGTAATAGGTCTGTAAAACGAGTGCAGATTGCTGTAAATTTATTACCAAATATATAAAAAGTCCAGAGAGATGTCTCTATTTCAGTATATTATAAAGTACTCTATGGGCGGCGCGGCCTGCGCTGGCGCATCAATTACCCTTGGCCTCAGGACGTGGATTCTGAATACATGTATGTTATGAGGTCAGATCATTATGCTGTACATCTCAATTGCTAATCATCGACTTTGTTTTGAGAATTTGTTTTACATAAAATTTATATGACGTTATTTTTTTAGTGTGGGGTTTTATAAATTAAAGTAAATAAAATAGAATACTTTATTCATCACGTAGGCGAACATATGTAGTTGCACTTATGATAAGTCAAGATACATTAAATTGATTATAATAATTATTATTAATACAAAAGGTCACTTATATAACTACCGACACTTTATTTAGGAGTAAAAGCAATGATTAAAAATAAATTAAAAAGGAAAAAGCCACCTCGGGCTAGCAGGGAAGGGGATATAAAAAAAAGATAATTTTTATTAAAAAATAATGGGAGGAACGCGTCGCGATCCTCACCGGCGAGGACACTCTACAAGGTAGGCCCTAGCTAGGCTAGGGCCTAGATAACCTACCAGCCTTTCACTAGCTACCTAAGCGATGACGACCCGAAGAAGAAAGGCAGAAAGAAACTCTGGGCTTATTTTTTTGTCATCACTGTTTGTATTCTTTTTATTTTCAATACTTTTGTGCTGTATCCAAAGTCAGATTAGTTATATAAGCTGTTGGTGTATATGCTTAACGTTGAATATATTGGCTTTAGGGCTTTTAATGATAAAATAGTAAGAATTCTTTATAGTTAACTTGTTTTATTCTACAGCGCAACGAGATCACACACTTTTACAAGTGAAAGAGAAAATAGTGTTGCCACCACACAAGAAAATAACCATTTTTATGTTTGCAACATTGTGGTGACACCTTTAATATTTATCTTAATAGGGTAGATATAAACGGTTTCGGTCGCAATACTATAACCGCCCACCGTACCTCGGAACTGCATTTCCATTATCGAAGAGGATCACTGCGAGATTTTAGTAAATAGCATTGGAGTTGGTCGGTAATCCCGTTATATCCGCTTCGGCTCCAGTCGGATTAACCCGTAAAATAAACCTGGAGCAGCTAATGGAGTCACTATTCACGGAACTTATTTCACAATTCGAACTCCTAGCAACTTTTGTGACGTGCAACACAAAACATTGGAACCACCCAAACGAACTCCCAACACGTATTTTTTATTTTTGTTTTCATCAAAATGTTTTCAGCCTGGCAAAAATAGATAAAGTAATACCAGACAGATTTTCGAGTCTCATATTGCAAATTAAATCTATTAGCATCACAACGGTTTTTTTCAATCGACCCATTAGTATCGCAATTTCCGCGAATGAGGCGTTGTGATTCGGCCGTGAGTCGTCTCGCCACAATGGGCGCGTTGACGTCGTTGCTTCCGGACCGTGGGCGACATCAAGGCCCTCTATTACCGATAGTTAACCTAGGTCATGATAGGAACAGTTATATTGACTAAGAGTGGCATGGGAGTGTGATTACCAGCATAATAGGATATTTCTCATTTTTATTTTTTACTTTTATAAAACGTTAACGTCATATATAATAATTGACATCCGGTAAATTATAATCAACAAGTTATAAACTTGAAATTCGGTAGAAGAGGTAATCAATAAGAAACAAACCGGAGTCGAAATATAGGCACTTGACGTCATCGAAAATTGCGATGCGTGCGAAACAAAGAGATTTGGCGATATCCCCCACTGTTTTCATAGAAGGGCTTCTTTTTCGTATTATTTGCTGTTACATATAAAATCTATACTAATATATAAAGCTGAAGAGTTTGTTTGTTTGTTTGGACGCGCTAATCTCAGGAACTACTAGACCGATTTTGAAAATTCTTTCACTAATAGGAAGCTACATTACTCCTGAGTGCTAAAGGCTACTTTTTATCCCGGAAAAACTTTACCACGCGCGCGGAGCCGCGCGCATTGCTAGTAATGCATAAAATCAAACAAAGGAAAATACCCTATTGCGTAATTATATTATGATAGAATTTTATTAATGAACAATATATTTTGCAATTTTAGTGCAACTTGAACTCCAATAACGCATATTCAATCGCACGCTTTTTCATATCAGCGACACTCGGGACCGTAATGTATCAAGACACTCACACCTCCGGTGCACTTCTGTGATGTTGAACATATTTTTAGAAGTGCATTGCATCCTCCAAGGCTTGGGTTATGCGTCATTTTTTGCGATGCGGTAGATAACTAATAAACAAGCGGTTCACTTGATGTCTCGTGACGAGTGATCCATATTTCTGAAAAATATCTGGAAAGGAAGAGGAAATATCAACGCGTTGTCTGTATTTACAAGAGTTCGGAAATTTGCAAAAGCCCCGTGGCTCTTAAAATGATGTTGCACGAGAAATAGTGTTCTGATCAATGCGTATTGATTGGGCCAAGGGGAAGTTTGGAAAAGTGAGTCCACTGCACCTGATGGCTAGGGGAGTGCGGTCCAGATAGTGTCGACTGATGACAGATGAGTACCCCTCGCCACTCGACACAATTACGCCGGCTTCTTTGAAATCGGATATCCACAGCCTGATCTTGCAACGCGACACATTCACGTGGGTCGTGGGTGCTATGGCGGGTTTCACCTTGTGTTCGGTAGTCGCTATCCGGGGGGATACAAATATACTAAAAAATGCCTGGCCGACGAAAAGGTTTAAAAACATGTCATAGTTATTTTTATTATATGGCATTGCAAACTATTTCACATGATGCTTAGTATTGTGGCATGAAGATTGAGTATGTACTGACAAAGATTATTATCCTTCAGCAGTAGATAAATAAATATCTGCATACCCTCTCTCGTAAACGCTTGACGTTGTTCCGCAGGATTTCATTTTCTGTTGTCATTTCAAACGCATTCTCGGTGCTTTGTGGAAACATAATGAGATGGAGTAGTTGTGATTATTTGATTCCGGACAAAGAGATTATATTTGCTTTAGCTCTATGAAATATTGTTTTTAGTACTCAAGGCAAATCCACTTTCTGTCACAATGTCAGACGGAGTGATATTATGGAATTGCTTACATCTTTATTACTGAAGATATACGGTATGGCTAGAATTTCTGCGATTACAATGAAACCTATATAAATGTTTGGTTTCCTCGTATTCCATTGTAAAGATGCCACTGCATACCGGGATTCTATGAGACACTAGTGTCTTGGCCGAGCCATAGAAATCAAAACAGTTTAAAACTTGACTCTTTAGGCTTCGTTTCTTTGTTAAATAATTATTAATTTAAGTTTTTCTCCGCAAATATTATAACCTCTCTTGTAAAATCCATTATTTTAAAAGATTCCGTTAATTTTTTCTCTTGCAATGGGTTCTTTTATACATCAATGCTAGCAATATAAATAATATTGTTACTTTAGATTTTGAAATAATTATCAATTTTCGTTTCATGAAATAAACTACAATTTCTTTATAAATCAATAGATTCATGCTCGTGTAGTGTTTGAAGTAACACAAACAGTATCAGCGCTAACACTGAACTCAACTACAATTACTTTAATGTAAAGGCGACGGTCGACACAATTATTGTGCTTTATCGCCGACATCTGACATCCACATCTGTGGCCACTCAAATAATAGTAATTGTCAGTCAAATTTTATGACGTGTTTGTGAATTGAATCTACAATTCAGTATTGCTTAAGCTTACTGAGGAATGTCAGCACACAACAGAGAACAATAAGACGTCTTTAATTCAGAAATAGGGTTGAAACCTTTAAAAGCCTTTTAGTTTCTACGTAGGTTGCTGTCCGCCGTTTACATTTTTCTACGTTTTAGTTATATCATGAAAATAATTATTTTCTTAAATAATTTAGTAATAATGGTTGTTTAAATAGTACATTTAAATCCATTCATTCAAAAGTTGACGAAGGGCCTGTTTCACATGTTTCAAGTAACTTTTATTTATGATAGAACCCATTTTATTACCATTTATTTGGAAACATACATTCAAATGTGACTTTTATATTTGGTTCACTTATACATTTATGTAACGAGTAGCATTTATCAGCAAGCTGTGAAATCGGGCCATAGTAAAATATATACATTGAACACTAACATTAATCATTTCATAGGCTTCGTAGTGTAGAGCTATCTGTAAGGATGTGGGTTCTCTTTCTTGCTAGAGCAATAAAATTTGTAATGATTTGATACAAAAAGCACCTGAATTGCTGATTAGAGTTTGTATACAATATGGCGATAATCCTTATGCTACGAGGAGGATATAATATTGCGACGACGAGAGCGCTCTGAACGGACGTGTCCGCGAATAAAATAAAATAATAAATTCTCTTTTGCTAAATTCTACCAACAGTGACCAAGTTAAGGTGTGTTTTGCATTATCATCTAGTGTACCTACTTGTATCGGACGAAAGTCATTCCATAATGAGTGTCACTCGATCACCGACAAAGGGACTTATTACGTGTGCTGCTGATAGAAAATGCGATCGTAGAAACGCTTCTAGCTGCTCACAACCAGACTTGAGAAAAATTGCGTTATCGGAATCCGTCGTGGACCCACAATTAGCTACCCCCATTAAAAGAAAACATCCAGACGATGACTTTGCCACAGCCTTTGATAGTTTCCAAAGTAAAATAATGTTGCTTTTAACGGATATGACAACGAAACAGACAGAAAATTTGAACAAAATTTCACAAGATGTATGTACAATAAAGGAGCAAATTGGACAGATTAAAGCAACTACAGATCATCTGTGTGTGGAACAAGAAATATTAAAGACAGATATAACAAAACTCGTAAAATTCAAGACTGATACCGAAAATAAAATGAAATCTATCGAAAATGATATTAATTCTCTAAAAACTGAATCTGCGAATACAATGGTAATGCCCAAGACTTTTCATTACGAAGAGTTGGCTGCTGAAATGCGTGAACGATCTCAACGAGAGAAGAACATTGTCATTAGTGGACTAAAAGAGTTTCATTCAAAATCATTAGATGATAGACGTAATCATGATTTACAGCAGGTCAAGGATGTCATAAAAGATGCCGTTCCAGATATTCCTGATCCCATTAAAGTAATTCGACTAGGCAAGTACAACCTTAACAAGCCTCGTCCAGTTAAAGTTATTTTTGCGAATGATTTAATAGTTAAGTCAATATTACGAAATAAAGTTCTAATTAAATCAGAAACTCTGAAAATTTACTCAGATGAAACACCTAACCAAAAGAAATTTAGAGAAACTGTCAGAGACGAATTGAAACGCCGCGTGGATGAAGGTGAAAAAGACATAACCATCAAATTTATACATGGTATTCCTAAAATTATTAAGACTCAATCAAAAAACTAACAATATTTCCGCACCGAGACGAATCTAATGAAACGATACACAAAATCTCGAACAGATATGATAAACTAATAAAAAATCATCAAGCACTGAAATTTCTTTACGCCAACGTGCGGAGTATAGTAAAACCTGGAAAACTTGATGAGCTGAATTGCATCCTGAATTCTATACCTGACAAAATACACATAATAATTCTCAGTGAAACATGGATCAAATCAGAATCTGAAGCCCATAATTTAAGGTTACCAGGTTATACTCATTATTATAATTATAGGGTTTCTGGTAGAGGTGGTGGAGTCTCTATATTTGCGGACAATTCTCTGAGCCACAATATCATAGACGACCTAACCGATGGAGACAATCATTTCCTGTGGATACATCTAAATAAATTTTCGTTAGATATTGGTGCAATATACAAACCAGAAAGAACGAGTCATAAAGATTTTTTGAATACTTACTCACAGCAATTGCTAAAGAAAAAAAGATGCATAGTATTTGGCGATTTCAACTACAACTTGATAAAACCTAACCAAACAACCAAAAACTATACAAAAATGCTCCTTGAAAATGGATTCTTCATTTTAAATAGTATGGATATAAAATACTGTACCCGAGAAACAGACACTACAAAAACTACTCTTGATCACGTTTGTTCCAACCTAAAACACCACAAATATCAACTGACAATTGTCGAATCTGCTATGTCGGACCACAAGCAAATTTACCTAGAACTCGACAAATACACACCAGCAATTAAGAAAAAAACAAAATATACTGCGGTAGACTACAAAAAACTATACGAAATAATGGACAATACAATAAATGATAATGTGGAGGACACATACGAATCATTGGAAAATTTATTAATGGAAGCAATCAAGAACAGTAAAGTTATTAAAACTAAAATCGAAAATCCACCTAAAATAGATTGGATTAACAAAAGCATAATAATTGCAATAAACAGAAGAAATGATCTTTGGCGTATCTATAAAGAAAATTCAAACAGTGAAACTGCTAAAATAGATTTTTTAGCAGAAAGAAATAGAGTAACGGAATTAATTCAGAGTAGTAAGAGTCAATATTATCAAACAAAATTCAAAAATTGTGAGAAGAAACCTGTTAAGATGTGGAAACTAATACGTACACTTTCTGATAATAAAAATATATCGAACTGTGCCCCTCTTAAATTAGACTCTGCCACGGGATCTCTTACGGATGTCAAAGAAATATGTACATATTTTAACTCATTTTTCGCAAATATAGGTTCAATCTTAGCCGGTAATATCTTAAAGGAAAATCGTGTGATAGATCATAACTTAACCACAAAGACAAACATAAAAAAAATATCAAAACTAATGCCAACGACGGAAGACGAAGTCCGTAAGCTAATAGATAATCTTAATCCGAATACTAGCACTGGCGTAGACGGTATTAGCTGTAAAATAGTTAAATGTATTAAGAATTTGATAACTGGAAAGTTAACTACTAGTATAAATCATTGCCTGGAACATGGCTATTTTCCTAACTCTCTAAAAATTGCTAAGGTTAGCCCAATTTTCAAATCTGGTAAAAAATCAGACCCCAGCAATTATCGGCCTATCTCAGTACTTCCTACTCTTTCTAAAGTATACGAAAAAATATTACATGATCGTTTAAATAAGCATCTCACTTCAATAAATTTTCTTTCCGCTAAACAATATGGATTTCGCGCAAAGTCAAACACTCTCTCAGCTACTGTAGACCTTATAACGAATTTGAAAAATAAAATAGATGAGAAACAGATTGCTCTCGGCATTTTTATAGATCTAAAAAAGGCCTTTGATACGATCAGCCACAAACTGCTTTTGCAAAAACTAAATGATATTGGAGTTTCTGAAACTGCCCATGATATATTTCGGTCATATCTTTCAAACAGATTGCAAATAGTCAAAATAGAAGAGGCGAAAAGTTCCTCAGAGCTAATAACTTACGGAATTCCGCAAGGCTCTATTCTTGGACCACTTCTCTTCCTTATATACATTAATAGCATTCAAAATATAGGCCTACACGGTGACATTTCTTTATATGCCGATGACACATGTTTGTTTTATTTCGGTGATAGGATTGGTCCGCTTATTGAGCTAGCACAAAAAGATTTGAATATGTTGAATACTTGGTTTCAGAAAAATTTACTTACCATTAACGTAACTAAAACAAATTTTATGATATTTGCAGCCAAAAATAAAAATATTGACACTCATGTTCCATTGACAATAAACAACCAACCTTTAACAAAAGTAAATTGCCAAAAACACTTAGGCCTCATCCTGGACAGTCATCTAACTTGGCACCCGCACTTAGACAAACTAGGATCAAAATTGTCTTCATTGATGGGTTCATTGAGGGGAATTGTGCGATGTTTTCCAAGATCTGTCAGCTATACTATATATAATACCATGGTAAAACCTCATATAGAATATTTGATTGAATTATGGGGCACTGCAGCCAAAAGTCAGTTAAGAGCCCTACAAATAAAACACAATAAATTAATCAAATTACTTTTCCATTATCCTTATATGTCTTCCACGCTAAAAATATTTAATGAAACGAAACTAATGACACTTTCTCAAACATACAAATTTAAAACTTGTCTATTGGTGCGGAAAATTATGAATAAAGATATACATACAAACATATCGTTTACAAAAATTGGACATCTGCATAACCGTATAACAAGACAAATAAATAACATTCGATTAAGACACCCACGAACCAACTATGGTAAGAAAAGTATAGTCTATGAAGGAGCACAGTTCTATAATAAATTACCAAACGACCTAAAAGAAATACAAACATTTGTTTTGTTTAAAAAAAACCTAAAACACCACATCGTTAAAGAGTTCTCAAGACATTAATCATGTTAACATTATCAAAAACAGCACTTAACCATTTTTTATTTGTTTTAACCATGTATTTTTATACTGATGTCATTCTGACTTATAATCAAAGGCAATCACAATGTCTATCACCGTGCAATACGTAATGAAACCCCGCTTGTACCACTACCCTCAAAAATTGTTTGTTTTTATTCTAGTAGTATCAATAACTTACGTTAAAATTATGTTCATCAACCTCGTGAATTCAATTAGACAGTATAATTGTAAAACAAAAGAGAATTTACATATAGATATTATAACTATTTAATAATAAGATTGAACTAAAGTGTATATTATAAGTTCCTACAAAATATTACGTATTTAGCACTATCGACTTCTCGTACGCGCATTATATTATTGTTTCTGACAGTAAGTAATTATATTGTATTTCTCTAAGTAAGTGAATGTAATTCTTGTAGAGAAATAAATGTCTTAAACCATTATATAAAAGTAGAGTGTGGGGGCACTAGTTACGCTTTAAGGGATAAGAGCGCGTAAATCCCATAGATATCTGAGGGCTTCGCTTCAATGGATGCACTATCGCTATCTCTGTCGCACTTGCCCGATGACAGCCTTGTCTTTCCATGTGTCACGTGTGACCACAGACATTTCTCACGAAGAGAAAATTTCTATAAAATCTAACATTAGCAATACTCACAATTCAGTCGCAGATATACAATATAAATAACTGAAATACATTTATCAAAATATGAGCGTTTGTTACGAGATTTCCTTGAAACGCTAAAGAAATATTTATGTTTCACCGCCCGAGTAAGAGTTACGGAATATTTTACTGAATACAATCGGTTATTACTAAACAATATTTAGACTTACTAGACTTTATTTAAGGGCGTATCAACCAAGCCGTCCTGTGATGTGACAGTGTGAGTCCTTCGCCTTATCTATACTAATAATAGCTTTTGCCCGCGGCTCCGCCCGCGTGAAAAAGTTTTTCCGGAATAAAAGTCCCGCTTTATATTTTCCGGGGGTAAAAAGTAGCCTATGTGTTAATCCAGGACATGATCTACCCGTGCGCCAAGTTTCATCGAAATCCGTTTAGTAATTTAGGAGATGTGCAGTAACAAATAAACAGAAAAACAGACAGACAGACAGACAGAAAAGAAATATAAAAATTTCCTTTTTATCACATTTCTTTAAATGTACAGACACACCGGTTCTACTGCTTTATTATATGTAAAGATTAAGAATATAATCTTGACTCTTATATCAACGCGCCGCTTTTACATGTTGTATTTTTCAGTTGATGAGCGTAGTGTTGGGAAAGTTTTAAATCGCTTGGTCACCAATCGTAAACGATTACTTAAAAAATTGATACTTTGGATGCAAATAAAAACACTGCTGTAAATTTAAAAATTATGTTGTAATTGCTGTTTAGCTGTAAACTTTCACATAAGGGAACCGGCCTCTCCTATACTGTATTAAAAAAAACATTGCGTGGTTTAATTTGCAGCCCAAATATAACGTAAAACAAATACTCGTAGATTCAAAGCGCACAATACGATTTTATAAAAAAATACAGTTCGCCTGTGACGTCTAGTGAATAGACAACGCATGCATTGTCGATCTTCGCTACCCGGAAACTGGCTTGTACATTGTACGGAAACCAGCCCCTCGCTACGTGGCTGCGTTTTGTTCTCGGATAAAATAAATAAAAAATAAAATACTTTATTCATCACGTAGGCGAACATAGTTGCACTTATGATAAGTCAAGATACATTAAATTGATTATATTAATAATTATTATAAATACCAATGGTCACTTATATAACTACCGACATTTTTATTGGGAGTAAATCTATGATAAGAAATAAACAAAAACAAAAAAAAAACAGCTCGGGCTGGCAGGAAAGGGGATATAAAAAGGACATCATTTTATTAAAATAATGGGAGGAACGCGTCGCGATCCTCACCGGTGAGGACACTACAGGCCCTAGCCTAGCTAACCTACCAGCCTTTCACTAGCTACCTAAGCGATGACGACCCGAAGAAGAAAGGCAGAAAGAAACTCCGGGCTTACTTTTTTTGTCATCAATTGTTCATTGTTTCTTTCTTTTTTTTTTTCAATTCTTTTGTGCTGTGTACAAAGTCAGATTAGTTATATAAGCTAATGCACGCACATCACCGTTGAAATAAGATAAAATCCAAATGAAGGGATTTAGGGAATACCTGGACAGGCATGTACAAATACGTAAAACTGGACATAACACAAAAAAATAATAAAATAACGGTGTACAATGTGCATTCGCCTACATTTACAAAATTATTTTTGTTGTATTGCTCTTCCTACTTTCTTAATAAAATGAAACTTATAAAGGCAAGCGCAACAAAATGATCGGTCGGTCGTCTTCCCTAAATTTAAATTATATGAATGAGGGAATATTTATAATTGATACCCTTTGTAATAATGCGTTTATAGGAAAGTATTTCGGAAATTATGAAGTATGTGTAATACGCGATGTGGACACGTTTGTCTCGATTCAGTAGCGTAATTTCATGTTGGAATTCTATTGTTCCCCTTTATTTAAAATTGCGAAAGTTATAAAATACCAGCCCTGTATTATATGCAGTCCCATTGCTGGGCACGAGCGTCCTCTCCAACTGAGAGGTTTTAGGCCTTAGTCCACCACGCTGGCCTAGTGCGGGTTGGTAGACTTCACATACCTTCGGAATTCCTATAAAGAATTCCGAAAACCGATAAACCGATTGTTATCTGGAATGAAAACGAGTAACGAATTGTCTATGTCAATGGAAACAAACGCGAAATCATAGGCTTGCTTTTTTGTAATCAGTCATTTCAACTCTTCTCTATATTTCTATTTGATTAATTTCGTTAAAACCAATAAGTGGTTTAAATACTTACCGGGATTCACCGCTCGATGCCAACATTAGCTGACCCAGGTTTACAAAAGTTGCAGTAGACGGCATAATCTTGTTGTCAATCAATCTCAGAAATCCAAAAGATTCTAATTCCTCTCCTAGTCTCAATTCCGTTCCTTAAGGAGGGCATTGCAGGTCCTCACATACAGTGGAGATCACGTACAATAAATGATTCACTCCATAGTGCGCCAGCCGACTGATATTAAACAATTGATTCCGCATTTCAATGTATTTAAGTGCCACTAATCCAACAACTACTTGAGATGAGCTGTAAATCATTGTGTTCTTTATTTGATAAAAGAGCAGTTCCTACGAATATAATCTAAAAATATATAAAATTACATGATATTCGGGCATAAATGGATTATTAACCATTTCAAATCTAAAAGGAAGGTGATGCAAAATATGATCGCTGAAAATTACAGATTAAGAATTTCCAAAGACATTGTGACGTTAAAACTTTTGCAGTAGAGGTAAGAGAGATAGCCAGATGTATCAATTACTCATTCTACCACATCGTTAAATACTATCACAGTTTCATTAAGTTCTGTTGTACCTCTTTTTCTTTCGTGGCGAACATGGCGTTCTCTCTACCACCACTAGGGCGTGAATGGAACTATTATGTTGGTTTCTTACAGCCCAATGTCGACACTCGGACTCTGTGTTTGTAACTTATTATAGCTTTCTGATTAGGTACAAAATAACGTATAAAATGAAAATTAGGCAAATATCATATTCTAATCAGAATTTAACCGCACCAAGCATTTTACTAATGAAATGCTGGTGGTAAAGCTCTAGTTACTGAAAACTGGTAACAGTTACCGAGCAAGGCGCAGCCTCCGAGTTAAACTAATCAAAGTGTCGTTGATTCGGCGTAATTGTGCTAACTGCTTGTCGGCAAACTTGAAACTATATTTCGCGTGTGGATTTTGAGGAGTATTCTTGTCGTGCTCGTCATTTAGTAAAGCATTTTTTTGTTTGCGGACGTCTAGTGTTGGATGTTTTTAAGCTTTTTTGTTTAGTTTTGTGGCGTTACTACTGTGCCTTTTTATGCTAATTTAGCCCCTTCAAATCGTCAAATTCCCGCGTGAAAATGTTTTTCGGGGATAAAAGTTCACTTTATGTTTTTTCGGGATAAAAAGTAGCCTATGTTACTTGCTGATAATGTACCTTTATATTGGTGAAAGAATTTTTTAAATCGGTTTAGTGGTTTTTGGGTTTACCACAAACAAACAAAAAAAAACAAAGTTTTCCTCTTTATAATATTTCTATAGATTACAATTAACCTTACAACTTTATAACATAAGGGTGATTTCTTCTATTCAAATTAATCCTTGTCTTTAGAAGATCGGAAATGAACTAAAAAATAACCGTATTAGTAGATATAGACATAACTAGTTGGATAGAAACTCGAAACTCTGTGCTAATGATGCGAGCACATCACCACTTATTAAAACATCCCTTCCACTTCACAGCAAGTAATATTAGGAAGCACATTTACGGAAGTCCCCCTATAAAAAGAGGCTACGTACTGCCATCCGGATAATACGGATAATAATTATACTACCGGCGTTATCTATCCGCCGGAAATGGTAAGCTAATGCACGCATGTAAAGGAATTGTCGCTCCAGGGTGAATTGAATGTTTTAATAGGCCATGCAAAGTAAATTCAAATCGAAATAGTGTAGAAATTGGCGTAAAATTGTTGTCGGGCAACTGAAATGGACTGTAGGTGTTTTAAATATTTCAAATTGGGAACAAGTTAGAAGCTAATCTTTTATTACTCGTTACGTATACATCTCTCAAATTCTTTCTGTTATTGATTATTGTATCCAACCGTATAGAGATGGGTGCATTAGTCCACGAAATGGTTTGCAGTTCGCGCCATTTA
This sequence comes from Sphinx pinastri, assembly GCA_947568825.1. NCBI lineage: Eukaryota > Metazoa > Arthropoda > Insecta > Lepidoptera > Sphingidae > Sphinx > Sphinx pinastri. The sequence continues at coordinate 555,300 of OX387614.1, read as the reverse complement.
TTATCATTACTACCGGTACCCTGTCTATAAATAGTGCCATGATTCATAACTTTAGATCACTATGACACCGCCCGTGTCATCGTGAGATATCAAAACTTTAAAGGTAGCTGCGAAGCTAAGTGTAAACTTCACGGATATCCTTACAAGAAGTTAGCGGAATGTCCCGCCCGCATCGGAATTAGTTCTCAGTAAACTATTTCATTTGGTACTTCGCTAAGTTTGAACAACTCTGGAGCGTTTTGTTTTGCTCTCGTACACTGGAGCAACATGTTTTTCGCAACGCAGCGAGGACTTTTTATTACAGTTGCGCGTTTTTTTTTTATTGCATTGAATGACGAGACGAGCATGCCGTTCGCCTGATGGTAAGCGATATGACCACCCATAAACAGTAGCAACACCATCCAGCACCTAGACTTACAAAGTACTGTGTGGCATTCCACTGCGCTCGTCATCCTGAGACATAAGATGTTAAGTCTCATTATGTCCAGTAGTTATACTGGCTACAATGTCCTTCAAACCGAAACACAACAGTGCATGCACACTGTTGCTTGGCGGTAGAAATAGACATTGCGGTGGTACCCATTCAGACGGCCTCTTACATAATGAGAGACCTACCACCAGTGTAAAATAAATTATAAATATATGAAGCGATATATGAAGATATATTTACATATATCATCATGTTAGTACCAATATGGTGAATGTGTTGGAACTGCATCATTGTGCGAACAATGTTCAATATCGTGTCCACTTTTATGCAAATTGTATTCTCATGTAAGTGACTGTAGTTTTTTTTGAGAATAAATTTCTTTAAACATTTATTTTATTTATATATATGAAGCGGCGATAGCCTAGTTGGGAGTGGAACGGGCTGCCGAGACGAAAGTCCGCAGGTTCAAAATCCAAGGGCACACACGTCTGACTTTTCTTAAAAGTTATGTGTGTATTATTTGTGAATGATCGCTCGCTTTAACGGTGAAGGAAAGCATCGTGAAGAAAACCTGCATATCTGAGAAGTTCTCTATAGGAATTTCGAAGGTATGTGAAGTCTGCCAATCCGCACTAGGCCAGCGTGGTGGATTGAGGGCTAAACCCTCTCAGTTGTAGGGGAGGCCCGTGCTCAGCAGTGGGCAGTATATAATACAGGGCTGGTGCGGTGATGGTGGTGGTGGTTTTTATAAAACTACAGAATGAAGCATGTAGTTTGCGTCATTACGAAAACACAGAAACACGAATATCCGAGATGGATGCATTTTGGCGTAGTTTTATATTGACGAACACCCGCATTCCCAAACAATACTATGAAGACACACGTGTTGGCAATTTCATACTTTTCTTTGGCCTTGTTTTGCTCTTTTTCACAAAATTTTTATCTATTTATCTGACAGCCAATTGACGTAAAGTGTTATATCAATATTAACCAATATTATAACACAGAGTCCCGTGACCCGTCCTATCCTATGTCTATGTCCTATCCATGCCGTCACTGCGAAATACACAGTTTAACATAGCATTACTCTGTACTTAGCTAATTAGCGTTGGTGAATACGGGCGTAAGATTATTCTGTAATAGTACAGTACCGACTGAGATTTTTAAGCTATAAGGAAAGAATATACACACAAAATAGTATTTACATAGATATTCTAATTAAATGTTGCCCAATTATAATTATTTGGAACGAAAGACTTAAGTATACTTATATTAACACTATACCAATTTATTACATGATTACCATGACGTGGTTTCATACTTACTTAAATTGTTATTGCCTACAGGACGCCCTCCGCGGCCGGCGCTGCGCATCTCTCCGCTCTGCGGCGACCGGCGCGCGCGCCATCGACGAGTCCGGCCGCAGCACGCCGTCGGCCGTCGCACGCGCCTCCGCCTCCCCCGCCGACACCCCCGCACCAAAGAAGTCCAACTGGGAGGTGATCGAGCATTTCTCTTCGAACCGAAGCAAGAAGAGTCCTACTTCTGTAAGTATAGCTTTTTATTCGAAGATATAAGTGGTGGCTCTTTTTGGGTGATCTCTGTAGAAACGCACCATGGGTTTAAATTAGGATGACGTAAATCTGCGACATTTTAGAAACCACAGGTTAATAATTGTAGTCTGCAGGGCCTAGCTCTTAAACCAGTCTATGAGTATGTTCGTATTTTTCATTTGAAATTGAGATTAACACTGGTACCTATAGGTACCTATAGGTTGTCAAAAAAAATAGCCAATGTTCTATTAGGTTTTGTGTAGTTAAGTCAAACAAATTAAATTCCATTGCTACATCATTCTTGTTATTTTTATACTATAAAAACTAGTCAAATTATTTTAAAAGCCTGTCCAAACTTTTAAGTTATCTGAAAGCACAATGTTATACGCAAAAGGTTATTTGTATATAAATGCTTAAAGAGCTGTCAAATCAATCATAGATGAAAACCCTTGGAGACTGATTGAGCTCTAAGACTGTTGCGCTCAAAGACAAACATAAGTAAATTTATATTAAAATAGCAGACTATTTTATTTCTATAGTATAAAAAATGTTAAGGAATAAAGTATGGAAATAAAATCCCAACTAGATGGGGTTACTGGCAAAGGAGGAAAAAATCTTTGACCACACGCATACATGCCTAACGTACCTAGTACTTAGTAGTCAATAAAATGTTTCATACAAATCTGTTCAACATTTACAATCACATGACATCTGCTAAACAGATAGGCACAATCATACGCCGGTAATTACTCCGATGATTACAATTAATTGCAATGGGATTACAAACGCCGAGAATGCAAATTACGGAATAATTAATGACAATCACGCTAATTACGAACAGAGGAAATAACAGGATCGGCTCGCGGTGTAGTGGCCACGTACTTCGGTTTCTCTGTGTGGAGATAGTTGCCATTTCATGTTTGACCAATAAAAAATGGGTAATTTTCCCTAAACATTAGTTATATTTATCCCGTTCAATTCTTGACTATTCACAGCATATAAAATACCCCAACAATAAATATTCCTGCCATCGCCCAGCTCCTTCAGCTGTATGTAACGTAACTAATATGAATAATGCAGATCGGTCTGTCTAGGAATTTGAATCAACTTATTGAGTTCCTGACTGGAATTATAGACCATGATCTAACAAGCCCGGCTTGTGCAACTCTTCTGCCACGGCTCTTTTACAATCAAGTATCCGATTAAAATAGTACGTTATGTTTTTAAAATCTTTTATATGGGTTACATTAAAATATTTTTAAAAACTACCACTTCATAAATATCCACATGGCAAAAGAACTTTAAAATCATCCAACTGATATAAATGAAACAACTTTAAATACGCCTGTCTGGCAAAATTTACGTGAGTTTGTTTCAAATTGTTTTTTTTATGTACATTAAGAATTTTAAATAATTTCTTCAGCGTGTTTACATAATACGATTATTGTTAATCCATTATTAGAATAGTAATTATTGTACTATTCTAATAAAGATAAAGAATTGTGGGGGACTACTTGAAGTATGACCTATGCAGAATACTTGATAATTTCGTACTGGAATACACATAGGGGGCGACCCTATCGCCATATCAGACACACATTTGAAAATCCGAGAATATCACTTTACCCGACCTGTGATCGAACCCAAGATCTTAGCACTGAAGTCGAATCACACACTTAAACTGCCGAGGCAGTCTGTCAGCAGTCAGTGTTATACTGCAATAAATTATAATTATAAAGTGCGGTTTATTAGGGTTCATTTGCTTACATGTAGTACTTTAGGATATCTGTTTAGCATTCATATTTGAATGTTAATATTCACACGAGGGTGTAGCCTTTATGAAGACACTAATGTATAGTCAGGACATGGACTACGTCTTATGAACAAGGGAGAACTTGGGATCTCTAATGACAGTCGTGTCATCACTTTCATATAATGGGTGAAATACAAGATCCGGCATAGTCAGATCAAGCCGAGATCTCGCTCCGACTGATGTCCGCTTGATCGTGTGATGTTCGAATTTATAGATATTTTGTCCCGGATTATTTATTTACATGTATTGTTGATGTATTGAAACCATTCGATACTTTATTTGCGTCTCTACGTACAGCACCTTCACATATGTAATTGAAATGGGTAATTAAATTTAAAATGTTTGTTAAAAGCTCAAACTGTACATTAATATTAATAGCACGTTAATTATTTAATTAGTTCAACGGATTTCTGGTGAAAACATGAGGGCTTCATACCGCAGCGCTCCGCAAATAGCTCTTACAATATTGTTGGCAATTTCACTTCGTAGGTGACACACATATATGCCTATAAGCAAATAAATAGAGGAGTGTGTCGGTCGCTTGCTAGTAAGCACTTCTGCACTGTAGGTATCACATTGGATTTTGAAAATCAAAGCACTGCATAGTTCACAATTCGTCACTGTGAGATATGCCGTTGTCCGAAACACGAGCGATTTGCTTTCTTTGTCATTAATTTTATAAGTGTCATGCATGCCTCTTATCTGTATGATTGCATTGTACCTCGTTTGATTGAATGTTATCTTGTAAAGAATAGTTATGTAACTTATACTGTTGGTGTGCTAAATAAAGTAAAAATAAAAATAAATAAATAAATTAAGTACAATGACCTGTATGGCCCTAAAACAGGTGAAACTTTATTGGTTATGCAATGCAATGCAATCAGCCCTGTATTATATACTGCCCACTAATGAGCGCGGGCCTCCTCTACTACTGAGAGGGGTTAGGACTTAGTCCACCACGCTGGCCTAGTGCGGATTGGCAGACTTCACATACCCTCGAAATTTTTATGGAGAATTCTCAAGGTATGTCGGTTTCCTCACGATGTTTTCCCGATGTTCACCGTTAAAACGAACGATAACAATACACACATAGCTTCGAAAAGTCAGAGGTGTGTGCCTTGGGTTTTGAACCTCCGGAAATTGTCTCGGCAAACCGTTCCATTTCCAACTAGGCTATCGTCCACTTTTATTGGTTACCTTATCATTATTTATTAAAAACATAATGTTCCTGTAATGTGCCACCCAGAGCCGCTCTTAGCTATTCGAGCGTCCGTTTTTGGCGACCTTTCTTTTAAGTCTCAACTCTTTTTTTCTGACGAACTCAATAATTATTAGCGATCCCAATTCCTTAGTTGCGTATGAACACTGACTTGCGTGCCATTGGTTCGCCCTCCCTGGTCTAGGCAATGTACATCATATTTTAAATGTGCATTCACGAGCAGTGCTCTTGAATATTTGATTACCTCATTTTTACTCATTAGTTAAATCCATAACAAGTACCTTATGAATTGAAATAAAATATTACTTGTATATTTTTTACACTTAAGAACGAGATTGTTGAACTTGCAAAGCTTTTACTTGTATTGTTCCATGTTATCAGTGCAAAAGCTCTCGAAGAATGCGTGCATTCCTCAGTTTGTTTTCAACTAAGAAGTTCTTACTAGAATTGCAAATATAATTTTAAAATTCGAACATCCCGACGTCTCCGCATACAAAGGTTAGCAAATGATACGGCGAGGGGCGACTGGCGAATGCTGAGTGTTATCTGGAGCTTCGTTGGCTTCATGCAAACTGTCTCCAATGTCTCCAATGTCTAAAAATGTAAAGCTGTAGTTTATGGGATTTCCTATCCTTAATTATTTGTGTACGCTACGCAAAGAAGTAGGTACTAAGTAAACCCGTTAGGGGAATTTCTTTCTTAACTTGCCAATTATTTAACAGCAATCTAGTTTATCTGGAAATCTTTGAGGGTGGCCTATGTTCAGAAGTGGACGTCATGTGGCGGATGACGATGATGATGAATCTATATTACTACTATAATATAAAGCTGAAGAGTTTGTTTGGTTGAACGCGCTAATCTCAGGAACTACTGAACCGATTTTGAAAATTCTTTCGCCAATAGGAAGTTACATTACTTTTGAGTGCTATAGGCTACTTTTTATCTCGTGAAATACTTTTATCCCGGAAAAACTTTTTCACGCGGACGGAGCCGCGAGCTATACTAGTCATAGTATAAAGTCTAGCCGTAATACTCGGAATACGACCATAAAACCCAACAAATTATTACTTCTTAATTTTTACGTTCAAAACGAAACTCTACACGAAAATTTCAGATGTTACCAATCGCCGACGGTGTGAAGAGACCCGCTGACGTGTCGCTATAACGGCTTCGTGCACATGAATTCGTTAAGAAGCTCGCGTCATTGGCTCGTGCATACGTCAATATTTAAATTATAAATTAGCACCGTTCTGCGTCGATTCGATATCCTTTACTTTAGATGTGGTGGCGATAATGGGTTTTCTAAGTAGGCTCGGCGGCTAATATTAGCTGAAGGCGTTCAAGGTTACATTTAAACGACTATTTTCATAGACTACTTTGAAACGTTTTCATTTTGGTTTTGCAGTCTAGGACGTTTAATGACGTCATGTTGAAGGATAATGCTTTTTGATATATATTTCTAAGATCACGAGACACGAGAGAAGTAACATTAATGAATATCTATTTTGAATGGATTCATTTCGCTAATGAGATATTTAATAACACCAATTTCCTCGAAGTCCAATCTCCCAGCCAGTTGAGACTTGTATATAAATCATTACTAAATTAATTTTCAGAATCTATCTGTACAATAGTTTCAAAGGTAGCCGCTTTCGAACAAAACCTTTAGCTCTATAAGATGAGATTCTCAACTAAATACCTAATCTGTACTGTCTCCATTCATGGATATTGTGATCATATTGTTACGAAGCGAATGTAATATCAACTTTCACATTATTGACGTGTATTGTGTGCTCTGGTTGAGGCTCTATTGAGCGGCTTATGTGTTACAGAATGTATTGTGTTCCGACGCACACTCGTTACTATATTTTCTTTTGTGTCTATTCGTTATTTTATAACAAAAATATTTTTTGCACGGTGCGGGAGATGTTTGTTTGGTTTGAGTGAATAACAACTACAGAGTGCACGTCTAACAAAGGATTGCATACGTTGGGTTTCGATAATTGTACTGGATTTAATTCAGTTTGGCGTCGTAAGCTATAATGGTTATTTCTGTACTATATACGAGATATTTCTTGATTCTTTCAAACATAAAATAGATTACTAATTAGCAATTACTCCAAGTACAATTACCGTAATGATAAATCACTCTGTTTTTCATTACCATCATCTACAAGCCACTTGTGTCTGCTCCACTTATATCACTGTCCCGCAAGTTGATACATGCAACACCGGTTATTTGCTACGAACTCCATTAACTCACATACTCTCCTACTGATGCGTGTGTTATTTATTGGTTAACTTACATACTAATTCACCGGAATTACGACAAAATACAAATCCACACACCCACGCGTTACTAAAACGCGAACCCACAGTTAACCGTAAAATGTAATTAACTCTCTGGACAAACAAACAGGTCGACATCAAAGCAGTGGCCGCCGGCGCAGAGCGGCGGTCGCCCGTCCTGGTGCGATGTAACTCCGTGGTTATTGTTCCAACGATTGTTTATAATTGCTGTTCGAAACAACTATATCCCGGAGGTATACTCACGCCCGATCAGATCTTACTGATTTAGCTTAAGGAATAAGTCGTACAATTTGTTTATATTACATTTACACGGTACACCTTTCTGACACTAGTTTTACTCACGGCCTCGTCCACTATAAAATTTGATTTTGGAATAAAATCCCCTTAGCAGCCATGGATTTCATGTAGTCATAATAGTAGGAAACTATGGAATCTATGTAGTTGAGTAGAGATTAATGAGTCAAACAAACAAATTCTTGATTTTTTTATATAATTGGCTGGTACCCAGCGCCTTGCTGCACAGGACACTTTTCACTCACAGTTCAACATCTCATTAATTCAATGCTATATACATTATCGGGCTACGACACTCTCTCTCTCTACTATAAACTAATTGTACTATGCCTATAACCTTCCCGGAAGTGCAAGTCATAAGTTGAGGATTTTTTTCAATCGGATGAATTATGGCAGCGCATGAAATACGAACAAAAATTCTTTACATAATATAATAAAAAAATATATTTAAGAAAAACAAAAAACCAAAAGGCATAACACGCTCACTTCTCATCATTTGGTTGAACAACAAAATCTCGGAGTGAGCAGATGCCTCCGATTGCGTTTGTGAACACTGTCAACCATTGATGTGGTTTTTTAATACATCAATGCTGTCAACTAAGATTATTCAAAACCAAAACAAAATATTCAAATTAAAATCTTGTTTCTATCTTTTCAGTTCTTCAATGAATTTAATAAAGATGGCAGATATTGACGCAGTCGGGTTTTTTGTTTTTCTGAGATATTTTTTTTATTTCCATCTTTTTAGTTCTCAAGCACCTTTATTAGCATTTCCTATTCCAAACTCCAGTAAAACATATAAGCTATATATATATTCATAATCACCGTTAAAAAATCTTTATTTTGATACCACGCTCGATGAATTTTGAAATTTTTTTTTTTTCGTGATCACTTTGCCGCCAAAAATCCTTAATTTTGTTTTTTTTATTTTGATGTACCCAGTGTCACTCTCACGACTAAGACGAATCTATTGACACCACTCACATAAAAATACGTTAAGCCGTTTAGGTTGTAGGGCGTGCCAAAGAAATATACAAACATACATACATACATACACTCGAAAAACATAACCCTCCTTCTTTCGCAGTCGGGTAAAAAGACTAAAAATAACAGTAGAAACGCCATAATTACGTACGAGACTGCACCGTGACCAGAATATTTCGTATTTAGATTAATGGTGCTATACTGACATTCGGTATTAAATAAAACGCTGGTGTCTAATCCGAGATGTAATTTTTTTAACCTAGTAGCTCCGTAAATAGTTGCCTGTTACCGTTATAAGACTAACCATCTTGTAAAATTAATAAAGTTTTCTATTACTCCTTTTTCTTGTAATATTAAGCTTTTAAAGCGCAAAGAATCGTTTAAAGATTAAACAGGCTCTTTCTGTGGTTACTATTATGAGCTTGGTATTTAAATACCGCAGACTCGCCACTTTTTATGGTATATGGGGCAAACGAGCGTAAGGTTCACCTGATGGTGAATGATCACCGCCGCACATGAACATCTGCAATACCAGGGGCATAGAGATGCGTTGCCGGCCTTTTAGGTGCAATTACGCTCTTTTCTTGAAGGTCGTATCTGTCCGTACTTGGTAATGTTAAAAACTAAAGTCGGGTATTATAAAAATGCTCCTTCGTCACAACGTCATAATCGGGTATTATGTGGCCGCCTCAGGAAAGTGCAGTTCAAATCAGTTCAAACTAGCAGCCTGGCGGTGCACACAGGCTAAGAGTTCGAACATAACCGTCCCACTCACCCCCCAGTGGTGGTAGATAATAAAAAAAAAATTGACTGGTGCACTGCGAGCTCGGGGTTAAAAATCCTTCGTAGATAGTGACTGATACCCATAACTCTAGAGTTCTTAGTGGAGGGCACTAGTATTGAATTTTTAGTGTGTTTACTTTTATCATATCCAGGAACATTCTTGATTTCTTGGCATACTCCAAAAAATGGTTGTCTGTTTTGTACTAAGTATTAAGATAGACCGGCGTAGTGTCTGTCGCATGGCAAAAAATGACGCTGATTACAATGCGACATTACATCTTAACCCTTCTAATGTAACTAACCAAAAGTTCTTCAAATCGATAAATGCTTAGCGGTAAAAATAAACAAATCACTGATGTCTATAATAGATGTATCGCATACTACTATCTAAATAAATCTACAGAAAATCCTTTTGATGATAAATGATATAATGAAATTATATAATCCCAAATCCAAAATCTGTAAAAGTGTTTTTGTGACAAAGGAAACAAGAGATCACATTTCTTTGTTCCTGAGGTAAGCGATAAATTTGCCATAAAGGCACAATATTTACAAACTTATTCGGGCAATGGAGAGATTGTGAGGTTGGCGCGCCCTCCCGGAGTGCCGGAGGGCCGATGCGAAGGATATCCCCGGTAATATTGCCAGGTTATAATGCTGACATTACGAAATTTGGTCGACGTGACGTGGTAAATTGACTATCAACAGTTTTTTATGTTCTGTGTAATGTGTTATTCATTTAAACAAGTTGCCTAAAACTTTTTGAGTATTTCGAAACTTAATTTACACTGAGTTGTCTACCTAATATCATCACACCCACGTTTCAGAAGCTCTGTCAGATTCCATGTAGGTACTGGGATTCGGATGGGTAACGAATATTACCACAGTCTAGATCCAAGCAGAAAAAACTGATGTCATTGCTGAGGATCTGAAAATACTCGATATCATTTTACCTGCTCTGAGTATTGATATCTCACCCCGCTAGTCGGGTGGCTAAGTGGTATTGCGATGCGACCATCGCAATACCACTTAGCCACCGACGCAGTATTACTATTAAAAGTCTGGATTCCGTCAATAATCTGGCAACTCGTTTGGATCCACATAACCTTTCATTACAGGTAAAACATTTGAAGCCCAAAGGCTCCCAATATAAGGCCGATCCGTTTTTTTCGGATGTACGGAATTTGAAACTGCTACGTAATTCGATATTATTCAGGCCATTATAGCATTTATGTACTTTGTAAGAGTAAAGACCTAAGAAATAACGGATATACATGAGTTATATTATATTATAAATTAATTTAGAACATGTTTTATAATTGTTGCGGTTTATGTAGACCTATATAATTATGTTAGATTTTAAAGGCAGTCGTTCATCGCATTTTTAACCCCCGACAAAAAAGAGAGGTGTTATAATTTTAGGGTGTGTATCTGTATATCTGTATGTCCGTCTGTGGCATCGTAGCTCTTAAACAAATGGACTAATTTTTATATGGTTTTTTTGTTTGAGAGCTGATGTGATCGAGATGGTTCTTAGTTATAATTTATGAAGATCTGTTCAAGCGTTTGAAGATTATCAGCTCCAATTTTCTTATTGATTTAAAATAAGTGTCTTTGTTTGTCGCTTAAGTGCTTTGTACTATTTTGACCCAAGCGTTCTTGCGGGGCGGGGGAACTCCGACCAGGGAGTTGAAATTACTTCTTTAGCGGTCCCACGACGCTTGGGTCAAAATATTCCTAGGTACTTAAAGGTCAAATAAAGACACTTTTTTTTTACTTTTTAGAGGGTTTTTGTGTCGGGGATTATTTAAATTTCATTGCGACTTAACATTGAAGTGATTGCATTCCAAAAAAAATAGTTACTTACCTACCTGGAAAAATAAATTGCCAAAAACATAAGGTTTCCTTCTCTTTTTTTTTATTCGCTGACAAAGTGACTGCACCTCACCTGATGGTAAACGCTATGCCCCCAGATAGAGTATCGAATGACAGTAGATGGTTATCTCATGCCATTCGACACAATCATGCCGGCCTACTGAGCTGTTTCTTCACGCTACGGCGGAAGGACCCAGGATTATAGGAAGGAGGGAACATGTGCGCCGGAAAACTATTCCAAAGCATAGGTGCGGCAAAGAAAATTAGGCGAAAATATTGGTTCGTGCCGAGATGGTTTTAACCATCAAGGTGTGGTTTCGCATGCCAGCACGCATAAAATATTATACCTACCTAAAAATATTCCAAGACTATGAATTGAAATCTCACCAAACTAATATTTGGAGAAAGCGAACTGTCGTACCAACTATGTAAATATAGTTATGTAACAGCATCATATTCATACAACACGCAGGCGATGTTTGTTGAATCTGGTTTGTTCTCATAACAACCGAAATTATACAGCGAACGTGTCATACTTTACTAATGTTACTATACTAATAAAAACAGTGTTTAAATATCAAGATGTTTGTGAGACGCATTAGTTATGGGTGTTTATCTTCACGGAAAAATAAATCAAAGTGTAACAGGCATATATTAGTTTAGCCACCGATTAGACCTTTTTGTACGCAAGGTACTTAAAACATTAGCACTTAAAACCTACTTTATTTCCATCCCGCATGGTTGGTATTGTTATAATATAGTGGCATTATGCACTGTGCATTGTCTTTATTATGCTAAACAACACAACTCGTTTTCCCTACCCTTATTCACTCAAGCTCAAGTGTCAAATTTGGATATGGAACGGGCGCGTCAACGGTATAAGTACCTCGATAGTCGATAGATGTTTGATTCTACATTCATTGACGCCGCAGGCAAAGCTTGCCACATCATCACCATCAAATGTGTAAGATAGCGCGAGAATTATATTTGACTCTCGTTATTCTCTGATAATGCGAGTCAAATAATAATTACTCTCTAGTCAGATATAAAATTAGCTTTTGGTTTGCTATTTTAAACTACCTCAGTATCGTGTGTGGTATACCTTTCGCTCTGAGGTCTCGGGTTCTAATCCCAGGTCGGGCAAAGGGGTATTAGGTATTTCTTATCAGTATCAGCATGTAGTCTGAAATTTATGTCCGATTTGGAGATAGGCTCACATAATGAGAAAAGTCACGGCGAAAACTGGGTACACCAGTTGCACCTCTGCCTACCCCTTATGTTATAGAGGTGTCACGTGTGTCTGTGTCTGTGTGTTTTTAGGCAAGACTGTCCACAGTTTAAACCATTAGAAACAATGGTTAATGCATAATATTTAAATTATAAATACATTTACGAAACATTGTTTAAAGTAAAAATAGAAATTGCCTTTGACTTTCAATAAAAAAATACAAAAGAATTTTGTAAGAAATTCGCGGCGGATTACAGAGGTGACGCTTAATATTTTTTGGATGCCGCTTCGTAGGTATGGCCGGAATTATTCCACGAAATTCCTAAAGTATCTTTGGAGAAAAAGAAGTCGTCTTGTCAAAATTGTGAATGTACTAAACGATACTTTAGCCAATATTAAAAATACATAGGTTTAATCGCTACTTCGTCTGCATCAAAGTCTTTCAGAAATAAAAATCCTACATAAAAACATTACACGAGATTAAAGTAACCGAAGTTAATTATCGACTCAGTCTATCAGCTGAGTTCCAAACACACAAATTCATTTAACGGTTAATACATGGTGTATCAAACTTCCCAAGGCCCCACATAGTATCTACTTATGTATGTATTTCGTCACTAAATTTTGTCAAGAATGATAGAATGATGAATGGATTTCAATAAAAAGATATTTCCAAAAACGGTGTTTTATTTATTATATTTGGATAGAAATCTCAAAAAAGTAGGCTTTTGTAAAGCCCTATGATTTTGAGATCTATTTTTTTTTTGCTTAATAACTACACTTAATATGAACGTTTTTAAAATGTAATTCAATGTATGCAATGTCAGGATTTGAGTTATTATAGGTATTATATAGGCGAACATTTTCGATCTTAGGTAAAAGAGTACCATTAAAATATGATTATTCAATGGTAATCTTTTATTTGGAAATAGAGGGTCGACGTAAAACTATTGATAACATATATTTTTTCATTTATTTCTTATTATAAAAATTGATTAAATTTCCTTAATAAATTTAAATTCCACGTTTTTCGATGAATCAGTAGGCTTTTGTGTGTTACCATCTATTAATAAATAAATAATACTAACACTATTTCTTTTCTATTTTTCTTATAAATGCAGGGGTCTTTAATTTTTTTTTAAGGGATCCAACATCCACACTTTTGCCTCTTTAATATGTATAAAGTTTTAGGCTGGTTAAATTTTGTTCGAAATAAAGAACCAGAGCCCATACAAAAAGCGGACATATCGTTTTGCACTCACATAGATCATATACTGGATAGACCACTTATGATCCCGGAAATACGCTTTGTGGACCTTTTATCCCAACCTAGAAATTTAAACTAGGACTACCAAATCCTTAACCAATATCGATGGTGGAAATTTCAAATAAGAGGGACACACATTGACTTTACATTAGAGCCAAAAAACTAATTTTACATTTCAAACTTTTTCATGTTTTTCCTGTTAAGCTTGCCAGACACCTATACCTACGATTCAAAGTGTCTTAACTTTAGCGTTAACTACAAGTCCAATTCAACGCCGCAGTTTCCCCATTGGATATATAATATTTAAATATATACTGATCGATCGAGAATATCATTCCAAGTTCAATGGTATAAAGATTGAAAATAAAGTAAATTTCCACCGTCGATACAGACTGCCCCAAGTTTAATGAGATGACACCTTTCAACTATCCGCCAAACTCACCCGCAATAAACCTCTAATTAAACTAACGCGAAATTAGTTAATAGTTTGAAAAGCGTTTTTATTACATTGTATGTGCCGCCAAATCGATTACAACTTGGGCAATTAGTTGTGTTTTCTAATGGGTAGGTTTAATCTGCGCTAAACTTAAATAATTAACTGGTATGCGGGCCTGTAACCATCAAATAGCTAATGGAGTTAAGTTTTAAGATGTTAAAGTAGATTACAGCAGGAATCATTTCATACTCAACGGGTTAGTAACTTGTTTAGATTTAAATGAGTATGTTGTGTCACTAAGTGTCAAAATCAATGAGATTGTTTACCGTCTAATATAATTTTAGTCGGCGAAATCTCTCAACAAAGACTGTAAATATCTCTGGAAACTCTCAGGACTAAGCTTATTTCAAATCTAGTTACTTTTGTTTGAGGGCAAAATAGCAAATTCTTTAGGCCTTGATTTTGCGGATTTAAAAATAACATGTTTTATTTTCTTTGAAGTTATCTGGATTAGTAATGCTATTAAAATGTAATATTTTGTGGAAGATGTTTTTCACCTGCAGATCTATAGATAATAATTGGTACGTATTCTTAATAGTAAAATCCGTCTATATTTCCATATTCCTACCAGCCATGAGTAGTATGCAAGCACAGGTGGTTGAACAAGCCAATGAGACAATCCTTTGATATACAATATGAATACATTACTCGAGCTTCTCACTAAGCTTCATAGTTAAGACGCAGTCCTGGCCGTCTCAGTTAATATTACTGGACCTTGTATTTTTAGTGTCGTTTCGTTTTGTGATTACGAAGTTATTTAATAAATTTTATAGTTTCTACATGAATGGACTACATGATTAATACTGCTTATCGAAGCTTGAAGACTTCTAGAACTTAGCACTGAAAAGTATATTCAACAGGCTTCTGCGAGTAGTGTGCACTGTACACAAATTCATGCCCACTTTAAATAATATTTTTAGGGCCTGATACTTCTGTTCTCCTGATGAAATTATGAAACTAACGGAATTAGTAGTATTTTTTATTTCTTTATAAAAGGCATAACAAAATATTCAATCGAAGACACATAATACATCGAAATTTATTAATTTATAAATATATGTATAAAACAATAGCTGATACGAAATACAGATGTTTGTTTATGTTTGTTGAACAAGGCGTCAGATTATTAAAATGAATAGTAAAAAACCTAGTATCCTATTTTTTAAAGAAGTTTAACGGATTTTAATAAATAAGTAGTAGAAAGTACGTTGTCACAGTCACTCAGAGGCATTCCTCACTCGACGCGGGAATTGTCGACCTCCATCTTAGCAGACACCACTTTTTACCTACATCAATATCTCAGCACACGTCATGGTTTACGTCTCGCTTCCCTTCCCACCCGCTGCAACCCTCCGTGTGCCCTCCAGGCCTTTTCGCGGCGTACGCGGATGGTTTTAATGTCGCCCTTCATAATCGGACAGGAAAATTTTCACTTTGTGACATTATTGATTTAGTTCCTAATACTGTAACAGTGCAAATGTGTATTCTGGGTTTGTGGAAAGGGGGAGGAATCTAAACGTATTTGTTTTCTAAAGCATGGAAGACTGATTTTATTATAATTTTGACTGCCTAAATACATAACATACACGCAACAGTCGCATGCAGCCGTTACTCCACTAGTCTACAAGGCTTGGGTTGTGGGTATCTACTACGAGAGTATTTTTCAGAACATACAGACCCGGGATAAATATTACGGAACAAAAACATTTAGCCGATAGATTCGACGGCCTTTAGTAACTATACCAGATCATCGCCCACTGCGCCACGACGATTGTCAAACATTTGTTCAACTTAGCGTACCCCAAATGTTAAATGAGAAAGGCAAAAGAGAACATGTGCCCACTGATGGCGCACTACGACCAATTTACTCGCATACAACCAGCAAATTTCTGGGTGTTTTGTTAACCTGTCCAAAGGAATACTTTAGATTGGAAACACGCAAGAGTTAAATTATAATCAGTGCAGTACTTTTAAAGTTTTTATGTTTATACATACAATAATAACTTAAAATCAGAGTATTTTATGAATCATAAATAAAGAAGTTGTTAAGATATCGTAAACACGTTATTTACGATACTAGAAACATGAATAATGTAACAAAATAGTATTTATATGTAACGAATAGTATGTATAAGTATTATACCTGTAAGATTAAAAAGCCGTAAATCTCTCAGGATCGAGTCAGACGTTTTTCAGACATAAATTTTACCTAAAAATACCTTAGATTAATGTACTTAAGTTAAAACTTAGAGGTTCAAATAGAGCTTTGTTGAAACTGAGTATCATATCAGATACTATAAATGTAGTGCGGTATACATAAAGGCCAGTATTCAGACCGCAACTCAATTGTTAAGCGTCCTTTAATGTGAGTGACCGTAATTTTAACTCCTTAGTTGTTTTTCACCTAGTTTGAGTGTTATCAAGCCGAAACTTAAGCTAGCTTATAACTTGTATGAAGTCATTTCAATTATTAACGATCGCAAATCATTTTCCCACGCTTAGAAGTAAAGACAACTGCCTCTGTTTAAGTTCGCGCCTTCGCACAATATGGGTCAATATGGTCTATAAATAAAAAAGATAAAAAAAAAATTAAAAAAATATATAAAAAAGAATAAGAAAGCTGATCGAGATCGCATAAATGCTTTCGAGATGTGGTGCTGGAGGAAAATGCTTCAGATTCCTTGGACTGCATTCCGAACCAATGAGTCCATTCTACGCGATCTCAAAGTCCAAACCAGGCTTTCCACTACCTGCTTGCGCCGATTAATGGAGTTCTTCGGCCACATAGCCAGAAAGGATGGACATAACCTCGAACAACTGATGGTTACTGGTAAAATTGAGGGCAAACGTCCGAGTGGCCGTAATCCCATCAGATGGTCGGACCAAATCCGCTCTACCCTAAACACCAAACTCCATGTTGCGCTTCATGATGCTAAAGACAGGAACAAGTGGCGCAACTTGTTGAAGACCAAGATTACTCCATGTTCAGGGGATCACGACCCTCAGCACTGAGGAAAACGATGCAAGGAGGAGGATGGTCTATAAATATCGTTTGGCGAAAAAGTAAATGTAATCTTAAATGCATGACTGGTACTTATACCGAAGTTTGCTTTTAAATCAATCTAGAATTCTCTAGTGTGCGCTTCCGCTTGCATTTACAAAGGACGCAGCGAGCGCAAATCTATGTTCAAGCTGACACGATTGGGTTACAAAGAGAATAGACGGTTATCGATACGTACTTGGCTAGAGCGTGTGATCTTTCCTGCGTTGTTTGTAAACTGTAAGCACTTCCCTATGTGACGGTAACTTTGGCAATGCAACTAATGATACTCGATATGCTTTGTACCGTTTTAGTTAACATAAAACATATATTTACTGCATTACTATTACATATATTACTGGTGGTAGGTCACTCATATGTAAGAGTCCGTCTGGGTAGGTACCACCGCAATGTCTATTTCTACCGCCAAGCAGCAGTGTGCATGCACTGTTGTGTTTCGGTTTGAAGGACATTGTAGTCAGTGTTAACTACTGGACATAATGAGACCTAACATCTTATGTCTCAGGATGACGAGCGCAGTGGAATGCCACACAGTACTTTGTAACTCAAGGTGCTGAATAGTATTGCTACAGTTTATGGGTGGCCGTATCGCTTACCATCAGGCGAACGGCATGCTCGTCTCGTCATTTGAAGAAATAAAATAAAAAACAAAAAGAATTTCATCTTACAGCCAATAGGAATCCACACCTTCCTATAACTATATGGAATCCAACTGTTGGCCCTTCCCGAGGCCCATTGAAACAAAGAGCCTCTGTCACGTTAAGGGCCACTGTTAGACAAAGTCGTCGGAAGCAGACTTCAAAGCGATAGTGGTAATAGTGTATTTGACTAATTTTCGTTCTTTACATTTATTAGATATTTACCTCATATGAATCCTAACACAGAAAGATTGATTAAAATCCGGTAAAACATCAATAAGCTATAAGCCTTTGAATTTCGGTAGAAGGGGTAAGTGGCATGAAACGAAAAAAGAAGTGCAATGCGCGATCGTGACGTCATCGGGAATAACGATGCGTGCGAAAGAATGGGATAGAAGCATTGATAGAACGTTATCCCTACCACGCGCCCACTCTTTAACATTGCAATATTTGAAATACGAATTACTGCCCCATTTATTTACCAATCTAAATGCAGTTTCCACAGAACGCATACGCATACTCACACCTTTTATCGTCGAACGGGT
This sequence comes from Sphinx pinastri, assembly GCA_947568825.1. Lineage (NCBI taxonomy): Eukaryota > Metazoa > Arthropoda > Insecta > Lepidoptera > Sphingidae > Sphinx > Sphinx pinastri. The sequence continues at coordinate 536,804 of OX387614.1, read as the reverse complement.
CGGCAGAGGCGCGACTAGTGCACCCATTGTACGTCGTGCGTATTCCGTCCCATGATGTGATAGGGGGCGAGCCTATCGCCATATCGGGCACAAATTCTAGACTCCGGGGTGATACTAAATAGAAAAATCCAATATCACTTTGCCCAACCCGGGGATCGAACCCGAGACCTCAGCATTGCAGTCGTACCGTGGCGTAGTTGTTTACGCCACCGAGGCAGTCACACCATGTGTCTTGGAATTCATATCCCCGTATAATTTCATCGTACAATCAGCTTCGTTTGTATATTTCTAACCAATGCAATAATATCTTCTTAAAAAGAGATTATTCCCATGTTATGTAAGCCTATTTTTACCTTATTTTGGTCTCTAAACTAACACACATGTCCCAAGTTCACGAGAGTTCACAGTATAAACTCTATCATTAGTTTGCTCACGTGTATGACCTCAGCTTAATTTGACATGTTTCATAATTCTAATAATTACAGCGTTTTGAGAGTAACTATTCATTTTTTATTTTAAAAGTAATTAGAAAAGAGATCCAGTAATATTTGTTAGCAAATTTTTCTATTTCGCTTGACGAGTTTAGACCGAATTATAAATACTTTTCGGGGTTTAAGTTATGAGAGGTTTTCACCTACAAGGGTATAGTGAGAATTTGACGTCTGACCGTGGCCAAACTTCCTACTAATATTATAAACGCGAAAGTTTGTAAGAATGTATGGATGTATGTGTTTTTGTTACTTGAACGGATTTCGATGAAATTTGGCACACAGGTAGATCATGTCCTGGATTAACACATAGGCTACTTTTATCCCAGAAAAAACTTTTTAACGCGGGCAGAACCGCGGGCAAGAGCTAGTAACTTATAAATTACTTAATAACTGTTTATTTATGGTTAACGAATGTATCTGTAGTTTAAATACTAAGGCACTATAGCTAAAAGTTCTCTCTGTATGAATTTTAAATGTACATGTATGTACTGGCAACCCCAACCCACTATATTATATGAATCATGTACCTCTCAATGACAGAGATTTACTCAGCAGATAGAAAATATAATACACAGCCGATACTAAAACTCATTTGTTTGTTCTTTGCGTCTGTAATTACAAATATTTATACTAATAATAAAAAATATAACGTTAATATTATGGGCTTTGTAAGAGTAAAACTTTAAGTTACTAATAACAAAGCTTTTACGTTCTTATAGTCTACTTAATATTGACGATGGCTAATTATAGAGCTAGTTAACTAAAGTATATTGAAAAACGAAGAAATGAGAATTTAATACTAACGGCACTGCGCTCCTGAACTTAATACCTACATAATTGTTTAATCCTCAATTATAATTAGTGGCTTCTATATTCAAACCAACACAGACTGGCAGCGGTGGAGTGTGCACTGTGCAGTTGAAATAGATGTCTAATTCCGATTCAAAACAACTTTACTAAGTTAAGCGCATACAACGCAATGAAATCTAAAGAGTATTAGAGGGTTTCTCCTCCTCCATGGTTTCTCCAATTCGGTAGACCGCGGAAGGATGCGGGATGGACAACGAAAGGACACTTCACTTATTTTATTTTAATAAAAACTGATTGCTTATTTAATTTATTTTTATGAAGACAGTACGTAAGTGTGGTACAATGTAAATTTATGGTTTGTTTTGGAGGGAAACTTGAGGCAATCGTTGGATGTGTTGATTCTGACAATTATTTATCTATTGAGAAGGTTTATTGTTTTTTTTTATTGCATTGAATGACGAGACGAGCTTGCCGTTCGCCTGATGGTAAGCGATACGACCACCCATAAACAGTAGCAACACCATCCAGTACCTTGAGTTACAAAGTACTGTGTGGCATTACGCTGCGCTCGTCATCCTGAGACATAAGGTGTTAAGTCTCACTATGTCCTGTAGTTACACTGGCTACAATGTCCTTCAAACCGAAACACAACAGTGCATGCACCTTGCTGCTTGGCGGTAGAAATAGACATTGCGGTGGTATCATCCAGACGGACTCTTACATATGAGAGACCTACCACCAGTATATATTACTTATCATATTTTGAAATGACTACTTCAGAAATAGCGGCGATAGTATTCTAGAACCTACTACATAGGTCATGCCACAATGAATCCACTAGAGAGCATGTTCCAAGCAGCCTGCTATGTGTGAAAGGGCGTGAGGCGTTGGACGAAGGGCGCTAATCCACGATCCCAGGTAGCAAGAATTCCGCTGTGTGTAGTAACGTCGCGCTTTATATAACAGAAACCGCGCGCCACATACCATGACATCGCGCGTACACTTGACGGAAAATCATATCATCCACAAAGTTTTCCGTGGAAAACGCAAGATGTTTATCTCCTTGCTGCATCGAAGCAAAGAATAGTACAGCTTTCTTAGAATTAACATGCCAGTCCCATTATTATTTTTTGGAATTATTAGGTCCTTGGTTTTTTCTATATTAATGGTCCATACATATGAAATTGGCGTTTTATCGTACTAGCCACTTTGATCTGAAATATCTCCCCTTTGGTTAAGAATTCCAAATTAAAATTTATAAATGCATTTGGTACATAAGAGTTTCGAAATTCTATAACGTCTTTCATATAGCACAGTGGAAAACATGAAATATCGCTATATTTACGAGTATGAGTTCCACCGTGGCACCGGTGCTGCAGAAACAGCTCGAAGGATTAACTATGTGTCTGGCGCTGATGTCGCAAAAGTAAACACAGTACGTTTTCGGTTCCAACGAATTCGTTCTGGAAATTGCGAGCTTCAGAACAAGCCCCATGGACCGCCGGAGACCAAGGTGGATAATGAAGAATTAAAGGATATTGTGGAAGCGAATCCATCGCAAAGCTCTTCAAAGTTAACTGCAGGCTTCGGTGTGAGTAATAAAACTGTTATAATCCACTTGAAGCAAAATCGGGAAAGTAAAAAAAGCTTGAAACAACACACACACTGCACAACAGACGGCCGCTCAACTAGAGGAGCTGCAATTGGAATGTCTGCGACATCCGCCGTGCTCCCCGGACCTTGCTCCAACAGATTACCATTTATTCCCTTATTTCGCACGCATGCTCACGCCTTTTATCCCCGAAGGGGTAGGCAGAGGCGCAACTAGTGCACCCACTTTTCGCCAAGCGTATTCCGTCCCATGATGTGATAGGGGGCGAGCCTATCGCCATACCGGGCACAAATTTCAGACTCCGGGCTGATACTGAATAGAAAAATCCAATATCACTTTGCCCGACCCGGGGATCGAACCTGAGACCTCAGCCTTGCAGTCGTACCGTAATACAACTACGCCACCGAGGCAGTTCCCTTATTTCGATAACTTTTTACAAAGAAAAAAATCAACTCCGATGTGGTAGTCCAAACCGCCTTCAGAGAGTTTATTGTTTCTCGCCCCCATGGCTTTTTTAGTAAAGGGATCAATTAACTCCCTATGAGATGGCAAAAGTGCATAGATAACAATGGTGCATACTTTGATTAACTAATTATATTTTACAAAAAAAAACGACTTGGTTTTCCTCCCATACAAAACGCCTTTGCCTTCGGGAATAAAAGGTGTGTGTGTGTATCTGTGTGTGTATATGAATTGTATGCGTGTAAAACGTTGTAACGGAATACGCCTGCGGGCTTGTACAGCGCGAGCTAATGTCGCGCGTCGTATTGTTCACGTTTTGTTTTCACTGCAATACTGTTCTGTCTATTTTTATTTTTGTAATTAGTTAAGCCTCATAAGTTAAGTTCTGAAATGTATACGATTGCGCTTGATTTTATTTATTGTGCCGTTTACTGTGCTTATATATTATGTTGCATATTGTTCTGTTATTTCAAGTAACTATTTTCAGTTAGTATATCGCATTACAGAGACGTACCTTTAATATAATAACATTATGAATGTAGTCGTCGCTTGCCTAATAGTAATTATAATGACAGTTATCACGGTTCACGATCCAGAATGATGAATTTAAAACACTATCCACTGCACTTCAGTTATCACCGTGAAACATTGAAGTCTCAACCCCAGGTAACTTCACTTCATCGTATAATTTGAATTTTGCCTCGTGTTCCCATCGTAGCAATCATCCTCCATCATCATCATCATATGATGTCCACTGCTGAACATAGACCTCGCCTAAATATTTTCAGACGGACCTGTCAAAAGCGAATCATAATTAATAAATTTTATTATATCACAAAACAAGTGGACGATAGCCTAGTTGGAAATGGAACGGTCTGCCGAGACAATGTCCGGAGGTTCAAAACCCAAGGCACACACCTCTGACTTTTCGAAGTTACGTGTGTATTGTTTATCAATAATTATCGTCCACTTTAACGGTGAAGGAAAACATCGTGAGGAAACCTACATACCTGAGAATTCTCCTTATGAATCTCGAGGGTATGTGAAGTCTGCCAACCCGCACTAGGCCAGCGTGGTGGACTAAGGCCTGACCCATTTGCATTGCATTGCATTATATCACAGCTATGAGTCACCGTCAGTATTTCAAAACTCCAACGAAATTAAAACCTCAGAACCCCGCAATGGATTTTCGTATTTAGTAAGTACGAATTACGGCCTCACGCCACACTGTATCGGTTTTTCATTCCGCTGATATAGCTCTGATTTTCAGCTATACAACATTCATCTCAACTCATTAGCCGGCAAATATTTATTGAAAATTTAAATATTTGAAATTACTAAGGCACTCAAACTGATAGTTATCGACAGCGGTTAAGTTAATTTTATTTTAAAGTAGTGAATACACAAAAATTGGTACGACTTGCCTATTTGTAGACCTTTTATGAATGAGAAGGGTTTTTCATTGTCACAGGAGTAATGTAATAGTTTCGTAATTATGTTAGCGTGTTCTCTGGCAATTATCGATTAACTATGAATACGCACGTAACGAGGTTCGAGCTCGTTCGTATTGACGTGTCGGTAGTGCGTGGAAATCCCACTAGCATACTAACTCAAGTATTTCAATTACTATAATAATAATTATAGTACAAAGTAATTTCTGCTTCCTGTCTCTAGACTAGAATATTATAAGTGTGAAAATGATAAACATGTTTGGATTCTCGTTGTTTAGAATTTAGATGTGTATCGGAATGTATTCAGGTAAAAATCACCTACTTTTTGTGATGGATAACTGACCGCAGGATTTTTACTCCATTAAGAGACATAGCCCGGCGGAGCCGCGGGTTGAGCTAGTAACGGAATTTCTATCTAACATTTTTTTTAGAACGTTAGGAACATTTCCTCATTCTATTATACTTTAAGTAATTTTCCCGTAAGAAGGAAAAACTTAACCGAGATCTTCGCTACTAAGTTCCGGTAATGACCGTCGGGACTCGGCTTCGGAGATTAAAAGAACTAATATTGCCGCTGTTACATTAAAACTAATTTGTTCGCAGTTTTACGATGTAACAATTTAACTTTGCTTTTGTATAATGGCATTATTTTTATGGTAGAGCGAACAAAGGTGGGTCTAATGGGAAATGTTCGCTGTCGCCCATTGAAACCAACAACATCAGAGGGTAATTACACTCATCAACATTTACTTTAGTTTTCGATATTAATCGTCACAAACCATGAAAACCCACACCACCAGGTTATAATGATTAACAGAAGTAAGAATGGAGACGGGATGAACTTTATGAGCCGCCGTCAATGATAACAGCAACATTGCCAATTCACGGTTTAAAACCACTAAAATCGAGCCTCTGCCAGATCTACAATATAGTTATTTTTATTTCTTTCCTTACAAAGCGAAGATTGTATTACTATAGGAATACTATGATGTAATGGCATTCAAGACGCAACCTTAAGCAACAGGTCAAGAAGCTCAGTATACGAGCGCGGTAACAAATATTTTGATGTCTCCACTTACGTTAACAGATGTTATTGCAAAAGTTGGCACAAACATCTTCGCTGGAACGGGCGTAAAATTTACACATTACGGAAAAATACGGGTGAAATTTTTCTTTATCCAATTTGTACTATCGTGAATTCAAATGTTTTATGTCATTATATTTGGAAAACAAACTGTACACAATTATACTTATAAATGGTAGTAAGACTAATGCATATACCAGTAGCATATTCGTCGAATTGAGAACCTCCTCCTTTTTTTGAAGTCGGTTAAAAATACCATAATATGAAATTGTGAACAAAATTTGTATAAAAGATAAAACAAAAGTAACATTGTACTTAAATGCAAAATATTTTTTTAGTAGTGATTATATTATTGTGTTTCTTAGAAGTAAATAAATATCATTGAATCCTACTAATAATATTATAAACAAGAAAGTTTGTAAGTATGGATGTATGGATATCTGGATGTATGGATGTTTGTTACTCTTTCACGCAAAAACTACTGAACGGATTTCGATGAAATTTGGCACACGGGTAGATTATGTCCTGGATTAACACATGGGCTACTTTTTATCCCGGGAAAATATAAAGCGGAACTTTATCCCGGGAAAACTCATTCACGCGGGCGGAATCGCGGGCAAAAGCTCATAGCTAATAAAAGGTCCATTCATAGGGGTGTGAGATTAAAATAATGTTGTAAGGTACCAGAAAATGGTATAGTCTAACTTTTACGCGACTGATGGTGGACCTATCGGCATATAGTACATAATCCCATGGTCATAAAGTATACATATATACACCCGAGTCTTTTACCCCCGAAGGTGTAAGGCAGAGGAGGAACCGTTGCACCCACTTTTTGCCGTGCGTATTCCGTTCCATGATGTGAAAGGGGGCGAGTCTATCGCCATATCGGGCACAAATTCCAGTTCTGAAGTTAGGTATTTTATTTAAAACCCAGAAATCGAACCCGGCAACTGGCTATCACAGAACATCTACTCTACTTTGGGATATCGATATTGGTAGTAACAAAATCCGAAAATATCTATTTAGGTATAGGTTCTTATCACAATCTTACCAATATAAATTTAAACTGCTACACAAGTGGAGCACATATTCGTGCTGATGACAGCTCCTCAACGTAACTCTAATGAATCTAGGTAATTAACCGAACTGGGGTCGTCACCCACATTCAATGGCAGCGGTGGATAGGACGTTCTGGCTACCACATGCCTTTGATGTTTACATTGGCTAGTTTACAGAAAGGTTTCTCGCGTGCTAGAGACGGGAATGCAAGATATTTCTCGTTTGTAAACATGCCCTTTAGGATTCTCGCTATATATAGAATACAATATAATTCTACCTGGATAATTATTGTTTGTGTCCTCCGTGTGCGAAATTATTTTTATTATAATTAACGATTCACGCGATAGGAGCAATTACTCCGATCAATCAAACCCATTGTACGTTTTTCCGTGAAAAAGTACGTACGTATTACAGTTTTGTTACACATTACGATTTGTCTGTAGGATTCAAATTATACGATTAAACTGTAGAAGTATCTTGTAATAGGCGTATAGAGGCGAGTACACTCCGCCGGGAAGGTTTACATGAATAAGCAATATCTTATAGCTTTAAAACGTTCGTCAATGAAAATAGTGTTAGGTAGTTTATGACGTCACGTCTCAAGTCTCGTTTGACAACCGTCGGACATTTTTATAGAATAAATGTTGGAAATATTTAAAGACACTAATGAGTATTGAGAATTTTGATGAGTGAGTAAACAGTAATGTATCCGTGTTCCTAATTATATTAATATATCCTAAATTAGGTATATTTGATTTAAGGAAGCCGTATCCGTAATATTACAGGTCGTCCCAACATTTTGTAATATAAGGTTATATCTATAACTTATAAGTCCAAGTTTTTGATAACATGTCGTGACCTCATGCTCTCTAATAATTAATAAATACAAAAATAGATCCTAAAATTATATTGTAATAATTGTTTTCTATTTCAAAAGTTTCTAGGCCTTGAATGCAAAATTCAAGCTCTGCTTCTGGCTCTAGTAAGTTCGCACAAAACTCGGTGGTGCTAATGCAAATTAGTGTTCTCGGTAAATATCTGCTAAGTACATATTTGAGTTCGGGCTTAGCCCTGATCCTTCGGGCTTGAATTAACTAACGTTTAGACCTCGATAACAATTGGTTCAAGTGAATATGCAGTCTTACAGTGCGTTTAGTACTTTATTGAACAATAATAAATTTAAGCGATATAATAAATACGGTTGTGATACGAATTTAGGGTAAAACTGCAAAAGAAAAATTAATTCAATGTTTTACAGATTATTTCACAGCAGTAAGCCTCTAATTTTCATAATAGAAAGACTACTGACGGAGTGACGTCGCTACTTCACGGTACAGTCGTGTGAGAATGATAACGAAATATTTTCACGTTATATTTCTGCCACAGCGCGAAATTGCCTCCACATTTTCAACCAATTTCGATATATACCACAGATGAGTTATTTTTGTAGTATTTGCTGTTGCATATGAAATATTGCGCGAAATATAATTATGTTATTAATGTGTATTTTCTTAACTTAATAACCAGATAATAATACAACAAACCTTGAAGGTTGAAGACTTTGAAACGCAAATAGTAAAACATGGCATTTTCATTATCAACAGAGCTGGGTCGTGAGTTATATCTCGTCCGGTATGCAAACGTACTGTTAGAAACCGGTTCAATATTTTTACTTATTATTACATTTACTCTTCATTAACATGGTTATAAAATATTAATTTAAATTTGACCCTCGTCTCCGACGTTGACACCACGCAAACACACGTGCCTACATTAATTAACCACCTGATTTTTGTTTCTCGCTGTAGTGTTGTATTTAGACGAGGGATAATTTGTTTACACAATAAATAAATAACCCTCAGTTGTCTTAAGGGATAGACAAATGCGTTTAGAGTTCGCAGTTTTGTTTCCTAGCTGTTATTAGTTAGAAGCGTTTTGCGTCGCATCGCCGGGCACAAAATTAACAAAAATACCCACTTTATTTTCGACTGCCTTATCTAGAAGTCAAAGCTACCATCTCATCGATTTCATAGTTTTCAACTGATGTGCAGTTCACCAGATTATGTTCCTTACTTATTCAGCATCGCAGAAGTTATGACAAGTTAGAAGGCTCGATCTGTCCGTACGTCGCGCCGTGTAGTTTGTGCGGTCGATGCTGGTCTCGACCACAGAGAACTCTCATTGTTAGGAGTTGTATTGTGCAGTGATCGGGGATTGTCGCTGAACCGCCATAGCAAAGTTTGCCGCACAAATAAGAATCTTCTCTGCATGTTCAATGGAATTGAAAAACTTATCGCAACTGCTGGAAGTTTTCGCAGCGCGAGTTCGCTCGGTCGGATCCTAGTTTTTCTGTTTGCACTAAATTAGTTCTTGTTGATTGAGGAGCGAGTTCTTTTGTTGAATGAAAATGTTGAGTGTAATTGTAAGTGAAGACGAAAACTTACGACAATGCGGGCGCGCAGTTCGTCCCGTTTCTAGATAGAGAAATAAGAATAAGAGATATTATTCCTGTACTCAATGGAAGTAAGATATCATTACGTGCTGACGTTTAAATACATAGATTTTTGATACGTTAATCACTTCGCAATCTCTTGTTTCCTGGAGTTCGTTGCGTATTCGCTCTGTTCGTCTCTAATGTGTTCCAGTTTCTACGATGACTATCCATCTTGTATATAAAAATATGGCACCATATAGCCGGTGCGTGCTTATCCTTGGCTTAGTATTTGAGGTTCAAATACTTTTAATGATCGTGTAAGTATTGTTGTAACTTTGGACCTTAAGGCATCAAGCTAGGGTCTAAAGATTGTTTTCAAATTTATTTTAATAGGTTCTTCTTTATTAACGCTGGACATGAAGTTATTCTTAGTTTGATTAATGTTTATTATGCCAAGAATTTATTTATGATCAGCTCGATGCTAAGCGGTGTCTGCAGTCCTTGAATGTCCACATTGCTAATATAATAGGGTAGAGTGCTATGTTTGATTTTAAGAAATATATGTAACAGAAAATATTACGAATAATAAATTCTGTGAAATCCGCATCAAAATTGGTTGAAAAATAAAGCAGTTATTCATATTTGAAATATTGTTGTGAGCAAAAGTGGGGACGTGGAGTGGATATCGCGCTGTCTCTTTCGCACGCACGCAGCGTTATGGTCGGCGCCTCTCGGTGACGTCACAGTGTAATATTACTGATTTTTGATAACTACCCCTCCCACCAAATTTCAAAGCTTTATAATTTACTAATTATTGCTCCAATTTTTTAAAATATTTTTCCGTTAGCTTTTTTGTCTGGCATACATTTTTGATAAATGTATTAAAAAGAAATAGTCAACTACCTTATTGCTTATCTTAGTTTTGTGTCAGATTGAATTTATAGATCTCCAGCTATTCGACCGCATGATAGGTGTCTGCTTGACTGGGCTAATACCCTGGTTGTACAGGCGATTCGAGATATCTACCAGATCAGTCCGTGAGTCAGACAATTAAGGCATTCCCATCAGAGCCCCATTGCCGCACGGACTTTAGAAAATACGCAATTATAACTTTTAATTACTTTTAAATTATTTTCAAGAATTTTAGTGTCTTAATTAAACGTTTTTAACAACCGAAGCAAGTAAGCGCTTGTTTGCCAAATAGCAGCACTAATTTATAATCTTTTTAAACTTTGTTGAAAAGCATTTAGTGGTGTAAGCTCCTACGCTTTACTTTTAATTTAGATAATGCAGTGTTTTTTAATGTTTGTTTTGTAACTGTGCATCTTCTATTGGCAATCCAAACATAAAATAAATAAATAAAGAAACATAAATTACATTCCCTGCTTGCCCCTGTATCATTCGTTATTCTATGACAACACAAGTGTATTATAGCTTGTGGAGTTTATAATATAATGCGCCGCGTAGACTATCATTTTTATAGTAGTGTCCTAGTTCTCGTCAACTAGTTGATAGCGTTCACGCGACAGATAACATGGGAATTTTGCTGTATTGAGGTGACGAGTGCCGCAGTCCTGCAGAACGCTGTATGGGATGCGATAACGACCATCATGGGTTCATGATGGTCGGTTCGTTTCCTTCAACATACAGTTACAAAACACTGATGTCATTTTGATATAGTCAAATAAACGTGCACATATAAAATGACAAGCTTTTGCCCCCGGCTTCGCCCGCACGAAAGAGTTTTTCCTGAATAAAAGTCCCACTATACATTTTCCCGGGATAAAAAGTAGCCTAAAACCGTTCCAGGTTCTCAAACTATCTCCATACCAATTTTCATCAAAATCCGTTTGGTACAAACTATATAAACTTTGCTACCCCTTTTTACCCCCTTAATTGCAAAATCCCGTCGTAATGAGCTACCTACCTACGTCCTAAAAGGAACCTCCATGCAAAATTTAAGACTCCTAGCACTTGTAGTTTCTGAGATTGCGTGATGAGTGAGTGAGTGAGTGACCTTTCGCATTTATTTATATAGATTCCGTACAATTAAATCGGTTATCCTTAGCCTGTTCGGACCGCTGTAACTAAACCGATTAGAGGGGTACGGTGACAGCCGCCGGGAGAAGGGGCAGGGGGGGGGGGGGGTTAGTCCGACGGGCCCATGTAATTACCTGACAAAAGGCTTTATTGAAACCCCGAGCGGTGGATACTCGGAGCCACTCGGCGGTACTCGACAATGTTCGCCTTTTGTTCAGTAATCGCTAATTCTAAACACAAAAGTTTGGATGGACGGAGCTCAATCGAAGCGTGACGTTAAAACGAGTTAAAACGTTTAACGCAATCTCGTTAGTTTTGTCCAGAGACGTTTAACAGCATAGTTAGGTTTTGTCGTTGGTGAAGCGACAGCTCACTATAGACATGAAACCCCACTGAGGTGGCGCAATTTTGCTTTGTATGTGATTGTCAAAATGTGTGACGCAATCACAATCCGATGAACAAAGGGTATATACTTATATATAATGTATGTCTACCTATCTCTTGACTCTCCAGGAAAACAAGTGATATGAATATTGTAATGATATTGTGGGCCTTAATTAGCTATGATTTTAACCAATTACTTATTCATTGCGACTAACTACGTTTTCTTAATTAATTCAAGATGACAACATATGAATTAAGCCAATTTATAATATGACTTACAAGGACGATGAGGCTTATTAATATGACAGAATGTGATGCTTGTGAATTCAATTAATCAGGAGGGAACAAGCTGAATTCGCAGTCTCAGTAGGCTTGCCAATTAAATGAGCAAGCGCAAGCTGCTGGGAGACTACTCAGACGGACTCTCGTGGATGATATACCATCACCTAGTATCTAAAAGCTTTTCCTTAAAGCGCCTTTAATATACCCGCATACCAGTCTGTGACATGATAAATTTCATTATTTAATTCAGACGCCATAGTCAATAAAATCATTGTTTTATACTTTATATCTCTGGTGTACAATAAAGTGTAAATAAATAAATAACCCTCCTTCTTTCACAGTCGGGTAATAAAAAATGCGTTATCCGTAGAGCTATATTTTTCGCGGGATAAAAACGCGTTATCGACACTTCCATATATATTATAACGCTATTTGAGCTACAGGCTCATATTATAGCGCTGTAGTTTAACACAAAGCCAAACATAACTGATAAAGAGCGTTGAGTCAAATGTTGTTAAGCATCTAAAGCTGAATTTCAATAAACCAAATGCACTGCCCAAAGGGACATGCAATAACCGCTAATTATGACCGATTGCTTTGTAATAAATCGATTTGACTCATGGTGGGGCCACATTAATTATCGCATTCGCATTCATCGAGTCATAACGTATAGATGACGATAACAACCATTTTACAACGACGAATCGAAAAGATTCATCCAATGGGTTCTAATGCAACTAAATATTGAAAAACTGCTGGTAACCTACGAGTTATTATTGACTGTAATGAATCTATTTTTCGTGATTATAAAATGCAGTTTTCGAAACGGTATAAAAAATAAGTGATAATTTATTTCAGAGCTCTTTAAAATTTAAATAAAATTATAGAGTTCATAAATTTTCGATCAAATATTTTTTTTATTTTTAAATTTGCAAACCACTCATTCTAATTATTATAGACATTCGAAAAGCCAATAGTTATAGCTCTGATTTGAGTAAAAAAGTCACGTCTGTTGATCCAATAGCTTTAATTAAGAAGTTTCCTGGTAAAATCTACTTTCATAAAAAATCACAATATAAAAAATACTTTTAAAACTGGGCAATTTCGGCCAACACACATAGAGGTTAATTCGTTGCATATTGAGGTCACCTGTCGACCAGTTTTAGTTGGTTCTATTTTTATGTCTTATTTATTCTAATAATGGGTGTTAGATACTCTCTACTCTAATTGATAAATCTCCTTCCCATTAAATAGCTTCGGCCACAAGAATTTGGTTTGATTACTTTTATAACAGGAAAAGTCTATTACGAAGGTAGAGTCGCTAACTTTATATATCTTTATCTAAAACTCGGATCTATTAGAAAATTCTCAACTCACTGGCAATGTGCGAAGTTCGGGGATTGGTAGGTGTTGGGGGAACACAATTATGGTAATGCGCTGATACTTCTGCCCAAGTGAAATATGAGTAAAAAGTTTTGATGAAACCCCAGCTAAAGAATTTGCGGTGATCGCGGAATCTCTAATGTGTTTTTAGCGGCAACCTGTAAGAACAATGAATAAATCTGTGCCGCGTGGGCTGATCTTGCGAAGAGTTTCTTTATAATGATTTGGAACTATTTTAACACACTGGATGCAATGTAAAATGGTAACACACAAACCGCTGTGTAAGTACCCCATTACAATTACTACTTATGAAAAATAATACTGAGGTAAAACGGTACACAGGTGTTCATAGAATTAAGTATATAATTTTGTGAACTAAAATTATAGTAATTATTAAAAATAAGAAAAGAAAATAATAGAGATGAAACTGCAGTGACTTGAGAATATGTACAGTCAGCCACATAAGTAGCCAAAGAAATTCAAACGCCTATACACTTTTATTCTTACCAATTTTTATTTTCTTCAAATTCAAATTCAAATCGTTTATTCAGTAATTAGGCCCCTAAGGGCACTTTTACACGTCGTTTTTTTACAATATTTTATCATCTAAAGGATTCTACCAGTGCTTCGGAAAAGCCCACTGACCTGAGAAGAAGCACCAAGAAACTCAGCGTAGGTCTTTTATTGTTATATTTTTTATATATTAATTTTACAAATTGCAAGTAACAATATAAATTCAATTATTACTTATGTCAAAAAAAAAAAAAAAAAAAAAAAAAACAAAACAATATATAACATATAAACAATCAAATTATAAAACATGAGTGAATCCGAGCAACTTAATCCCAAGCATTTGTATCCTCCAGATAATCGCAAATACGATAGTAAGCTTTTTTACAGAGGCGGTCTTTTATAGTGATTTTAAATTTTTTTATTGGTAGTTTTACAATATGCTTAGGAAGTTTATTGAAGAAGCGTACACATTGACCAACTAAAATGTATTACTAATTTTATGGAGACGAGTAGTTTAGTTCTCTTCATAAAATCAAAATAAATGCGATTTACTTTACTTTCCATATAGAAAAAAAAATGTTTCTGTTAAACATAACGCGTAAATGCGATTTGAAAATTTGAATTGGTCAGCTACTTATGTGGCTGACTATAGACCGTTACAAGCTCACTTTGAATATTGCTTAGAGGCAGTTTGTGACGCGGGACTCGCCCCAGAGCCTTATCCGATATAGCTTCAAGCAGTGCTCGAACTTTATAGGTCCCCTGCTCAAACTATAGTGTTAGAATTGGTTAGCGGGCTGCTAGTGAGGTATAGAATGTGTTTTGAGCTTGGAGAGTGACCACTGTAATGGGAAACACAAAATCTTGTACGACGACGTTTGATAAGGTTACTCGTAACTTGTCTATTATGAGCAACCAAAGTTATGCTATACTTGCTTATTCTCGCGGCTCCTCCGGTGAAAAAGATTTACTGGGATAAACGTCTCGCTACCTATACTTATCTATATTTTCTCGAGATAAAAATTAACTCATTAGCTATTATAGTCTATCTGTGTGACAAAAATCCAGATCTGTTCAGCCGTCCGCGTCCTGGCGGATTGAGTAACGAGCACCCATCCAAACTTTCGCATTTATAATAAGTAGTAACTAAGAGTCAGCCAGTTTACCCTGATATGTATTTACTGTTGAAAATAAAATTGTATTTATTTTCCCTCGCAATGAATTTATTTTCCTTTTATTTAAAATTAATTATTAACACAAGTGTGTCTGTGTCACGTAATCCCGCTGTAACGAGGGATTGAATGTTAACAGCGAGTAATTTATTCATATCTGTAGCGGATTAATGCAAAAATGCATCAACGCATAATTAGGTTTTAAAAATAAATTTGTTTTGCTCGCCGTTCTGTCCATTATTCTTTCCCAGAATGAAAAGTCTCACTCTGTATTTATTCGTGATAAAATAATATTTGTCCTCATTCAGGACCTTTAATGATAAAGCCTATTATATGCTAATAAAAATTTAACAGCAAAAGCTTCATCCATTTATAAGTTTACAAATAAGAAACCAATAATAGTTTATAATCAGCGGTGGAGTAGAGCTTTTGTTAGCAAACGAAAGCTTTGACTAACGAGGAGCTTTCTATAGCTTTACCCTGCGGCTAAGCGCCAATTATAATGGACATGGATATTTTCCTTATTAACCTCCAGTGTTTTATGTTGTTTTATTCCATAATGGGATTACTATGGTGTCCTTGAAGGGGTAGATATTATATATGCGAGTAGTGTAATTTCTGAGAATTTTGCATATATTTTGTTGTCTTAAGGTGTTATTTATATGGTGATGTACTTACAGACTAGCTGGTCTATCGTACGCTCATGGAAATAAGTGTGTCCACAGTCTTACTTTCATTAATTATAGCGTTAACACAAACCATATGAATTTCAGCAAGCTGTCATGTCGGTTTTCCCTAATTGTTTATTTAATAAACTGTAGACAAATCTCTACGTCTTGCTCTACTTCATCAGCCCGAGACTATAGGTATCTAACGTGTTTATAAATCACGACATGTTTCGTACTCTACTTTAGATCTAGTATTCGGTCCCAAACAGCTATAGGTATCTACTATGTATGTAGTAACCTCCAACTCCCCAGTCTAAACACATTATCCTAATAATAAAACGGTGTTATTATACTTGTGGTTGATTCCCTGCCCCCCTCGGTCCTCTCCCCCGCCCACGGTTACCTCTCTACAAGTAATTAAGCAGGCTAATGATGCTGTCATATGCAATGTTTGGACGTCGCTTCTGTTTCGGCCTTTCGGCAGCAATTACAGCGCATTGGTTGCAATTGACAGTTGGTAATTGAGTTCGATAGATTATTCGATTTGTCGCGATATATGATCGTAATTACATAATTAGGTTGCGAGTGTATTTATTGTATAAAGGTATTCGGAGTTAGTGACTCGGCCTGCCTCGGTGGCGTAGTTGTATTACGGTACGACTGCAATGCTGAGATCTTAGGTTTGATCCCTGGTTCGGGCAAAGTGATATTGGATTTTCTATTAGTATCAGCCCGGAGTCTGGAATTTGTGTCCGATATGGCGATAGCCTCGCCGCCTATCACATCATGGGACGGTTCATACGCATGGCGAAAAGTGGGTGCACTAGTTGCGCCTCTGCCGACCCCTTCGGGGATAAAACACACACACACACACACACACACACTTACGCCAAGTGGGTGTGTGTGTGTGTTCGGAGTTAATGCCGTGTAATAAGTATCTTAAGGCCTGTTTCGCAGTGTTCAAGTGAAGTGTATCCGTCAGGTAACATAATATGAGACAGTTAATGCAGTAGAAGTCTTTTGATTACCTTTTATTTGGTTAATATTACTCATTTAAGTGACCAAATATAGGAATTACTTTTATAATAAATAATAATAAGTAATACGATACACAAAAATATCGTCGAACGCCACATACATAGTGCCATGAATCGTTTATGGTTTAACCACAATTTTGTATACTCCTATACATTTTCTATTCAGACGGCTTATAAAAACTTTTCCAATTCTCGTATTTCCCTACACGTCACCGAAATGCCAGCGTCAGTATTGACAATTGGACGTCTGAGGTGTTTCCTATATTTTATTGTATTATTCTTTGTTCTCTGTGTTTTGTAGTCGGCTTACGCTTACTAAATTCGGGGTCGCCATAAATAATATACTGACTATTATTACTGATTCTACCAAAATAAAGTGACAAACTGAAGCCAAATATTTTCAAAACAAAAATTACCTTTTATAGTATGTAGCTGGAGCCTGGCAAGTTTTTGGGTAATAGCGACATCCTAGGCCAAAATCGCGAGTTATAGACTAGTAAAACCAAAACTACTGAAATTGCTCACGTAAACTCCATTCAGAAACGTGAACAACGCGTTGTGAAGTATGCTAGAGTGGTCGCACGTGGTGGTGTTTATGGTGATGTTGTGTTGGTGCGGCGTGGTGGCGCATGCGCTGTTGAGTGTTCTGTCCCTCGCGTGGTGCGCGGGCCTGCTGCGCTCACGCGCCAATGCCACGCGGTAGGCGGCTCAGCTGGACTGATGACGTAAGCATCCTTGATGCTACTGTGGAAATAGGAAGAGCATCTAGCTGTAGCTGATTAGTAGACCGTAGTGTTAGTCCCAAAAGGATATTTTTTAAATTTCCTGTTTAAAATTGAAATAAGATCATCGGCGTGAATACGTTTTATAATCTCCGTACTAATTTTAAGGTTCATATTGCTAGAACAAGATGCTGACGAGTGTTTTGTTGCAGACTGACGCAGAGGGCGGCGTGGTGAACTCGTCGCCCGCGCTGCCGCTGTGCCCTGCAGGCAAGCCCGACGTCGACGCCGAGCCGCTGCTCAACGATGGTGAGTGTTATTCATGACGTCATTTACCATTACTGTGAGGAGAGACTAGAGACCTCGCTATATAAAACGTCTACTCGCAAAGCCGATAATCGATATGTCGTATATGACTGTTCACTTCCCTCACGAAGTTGGGAGATGAAATATTAAACTAAAGATAAATTAGTTTCGTTTATAACTGGAAAGCAAGATGTGAAGCACCACGGATATAGTTTTTGGGTTAAACTTGATCCCGGTTTTTACTAATAAAGCAGATAATACAGTAACTCTCTAGAATAATTAAAATTAGTACCATTAAGAGGGATTGCTGCTCTTTTTTTTTTTTTTTTTTTTTTTTTTATTTGGCCACCAACAATTGTTTACACCAATACTTATGATCTAAATTTAAAAACTAATACAATTATGTTGCGTAAGTGTAACAAATTATTTAAAGGTTGGCACAGCATGCACAAGTTTAAAGTTTACAGTAAAAATATATATATATATCACTAATATTACATGACATCCGGTATATATTCATGAAAAGACTTGGCTAATTTGGCAAGAGAGTCAACATGTATGTCAATCCTGTCACTGCAGCTATTTATAATTTTAGCGAATCTGGCATAGGGTGAATTCGCACCTAGGACGGTCCTTCTCAATGGTGGGCACAAAGGCGTGACGGGCTTACGTGGTATTTTGGAGGGAACGCGTAGCTTGAACATATGTAAAAGATCGGCACAATCGAATTTTTGCTTGAATACCTTACACGTAAACATGGCGTCAATAAACTGTCCTCGTTTATTAAGTGAAGTCATATTAAAGTATTGCAGTCTACTACTGTATGAGGTCAGTGTTTTTGTCATACCCAGTGAAAAAGCAAGGTGCCAAAGAAACCGTTTCTGTAACCTCTCAAGACGTAATGTATGCGCCGCAAAATGCGGACGCCACACTACACTGCAGTATTCTAAAATACTCCTGATAAGATTGTTATACAGTAAAATCTTTGTATTACTACTACGAAATAATTTGCATTGTCTCAACACAAAACCCAGCATTTTGGACGCTCGTTTTATAATATTTTCTAAATGAGGTATAAAGGTAAGCTTTTTATCAAACGTTACCCCAAGATCTCTAATTGTATGCACTTCATTAATTCTCTCGGTGCCTATGTAGTAATCACAGTCAAAAACTTTATGGTTTCTAGAGAACTTTATATGATGGCATTTGTTTGCGTTCAAATACATCTTGTTATTCACACACCAGCGCACGAGTCTGTCGAGGTCATCCTGTAACATATTACAGTCATTAGCTGCTTTCACTATCCTCCTCTTCTTCAGACACGGCGCAGTTCTCTGTAGCTGATGCTTGTTCAGTGATATGGATGAAGCAGAGCGATAGCAATTATACGGTAATAACGTTACAATCTCTGTTCGATACAATAGGGAACTATTGATATACTTAAGCTCGTGTAGGTATCGAAGGAGTAGGTAGAGATGCAAATAGATTTAAAATCGCCGAGGGTGTTTCACTACGACCACGAGCGTGTCCACGCACAATACGCAAAAAATAAGTATTTTTAAATATTACAATAACAAAAATACATTTATTTGCACAAACACCATATCAACAAAGAAATTAACATTGGAAAAAAAACAAAAATACAAAAAAAAGAAACGCAAATATATTAAAATGAAATAATAATTAAAATAAATACAAAAGAAGCGCGTGTGTCGTGCCAAACGTCATGGTGTGAATGCAAAACGGGTCCCATTCAGCACTAGCCGTGGGCGAGCCACGGCGCTACTGTGTTCAAAATGAGAAAATGAGCGTAGATATTTCGGTGTTTGTTAGTTAATATTCTGGAAAGATTATTCACGCCGACGAAGCCGCGATCAACACATAACAATAAATAGTACCCACGATCCAAAAAGACATTTAAATTCACATTAGTGATTCCGACACAAAGTGAACAATAGCGTGGTTGGGAATGGAACAGGCTGCCGAGCGGATGTCCGCAGGTTCAAAACCCAAGGCACACACCTCTGACTCTTACATGTTATGAGTGTATTGTTTATCAATTATCGTTTTAACGGCGAAGGAAAACATCTTGAGGAAACCTACATACCTAAGAATTCTTCCTCAAAATTTCGAAGGTACCTATGTGAACCCTGCCAACCCGCACTAAACCAGTGGGTTAAGGCCTAAGCCTGTGCTCAGGAGAGGACAGTATAATTAACAGGGTTCGTTTTATAATTACGAGGTAGATCTATCTACTTCGAGAGGATTACAGCCTCTCCACCAGTTCAGTGGTTATGAGAATTTATGATTTTAATGATTTGCAAATAAATTCTAATATAAGTTACTTGATCCAATTGATATTAAAATTAGAGAACTCCAGTAAAAAGGATCACTGAGTCGAATAAAACTTTCAGATGTAATTTGTTCTCTTTACACAAATTATGTTGGAATTATAATCAGCGTAATAACTTTACTAGTTGTTTATAGCTTTTAACTAAAACTCCGTTTGGGTTCCTAGCATTGTTTTGTCTATTCACGGAAAGCAACAGAGTGATAGTTCTGTTTTTCGCACGTCTATGGGTTCATATCCTAGGGTGTCGAGTTCAATGCTGTGTCATGCAGCTCGTGTGGTCACAGCTTTCTGTTCACAATAACAAAGATCCAGTCAGTAGAATTTATGCCATGTATTAGTTATTCAAACCGTATGTCCTCGTACAGAATCATCTCACAAGAGGTTGTGTACTAGCACTGAGCGACACTCGGAGATGTCGCATCCTGTCACGAACACGTGAATTGTTTATAAACATGAGAACACTCAACAGGATTGCGCTGCAAAGAGTTCTGTACGTTTGAAAACACTTGTATTTTGATAAAAAATAAATAATTATCTGCTTTACCCAAAACAATCAAATTTAAATTAGAAATATTGAAGCGACTATGATTATTAAGCATCATGCGATGTAACTAATGTCTCAAGATGATGAGCATGATGCAGTACCACGCATTTCTTATTAAAAGCGCTAGTTGATGTTACTACTGTTGTAGCTGTTGTTGTTGTAGGCGAAACTTCATCGTTCCTAGTAAAGCTGTTACACTTTCTAAGTTCCAGTATCATAATTGTCGTCAATTGATTCTGTTTTATTGTGTCCGACGTGAAACAAACACAATAAAATAGACGCCATTTTGGCGATTATCAAATGACGTATTATTTCTTGTTGGTTGACATTTTCGGACTGCACTACATTTACAATCATACTGGTGGGTTTACTTTGCCGTATGATAAAAGGAGTTAACCAGACAACTGGCCGCAATGCGGGCGCCTGGCAACCACACAGTGCGTACTCTACGGGGCAACAACTCTGCACAATCTATTGCAATTTAGACTTCGGCCCTGAGAGCAAAATTTTACAGTTATTTATCGGAAGCTGAACTGAGCGTAGTTTATATTGTTCCCGAACTGCGGTGTAAATTACTTGGCACAATAAAGTGTTCAACCGGCGAGGTTCTGCTTAAAATGTGGCGGTAATAACATGAAAGACTACAAGCTAAGCCACTTATTGACCTACTGGTTTATGGCTACACGAGGGTATGATCGTAATTGTCTGCATATTATTGTGTTAAAGGATATCCATCCCCTACTTCATAAATTCTAAACTACTTGTGTTTTCGCAGATAAGTTTGCGTATCGAAGGGAATTTATGTTGATGTAGCTGTCATAGTTTTCATATTATACTCGCCGATAATTCATGCCGTAACTCTGCACTATCCTCGCTCCTCTTGGGTCAACAGCGGAAACAAAATCATATATTAAAGAATAATTATTACAAATATATCCCAACATCTGTAGGAAAAATAATACCTTGCCGTAAAAACCCCAAGCACTTGTGACAAGGTCATGTAATCCAGCCCAAAAATCAGATGTAGCCGTCTGCTGACGTGGTCATCCGACAATAAGTCGTAGATGCGCAGATAACAACACAGCTTAATCAGTGTCCGTGTGTCTGCGCCCAGCGGCCTCGGTTAACGTGATCTAACGCGTTTCGGGTTTATGGTGTGTTATGTTTAGGGCTGCCAGCATGAGATAACAATATTTGTAGCAGAATACGGGTACAATCTCGAGTCTGTATGTCTTAAATGAACCGGCTCGACCCGTGTAGTACCTCTGTGTTACAGCATGCTGTTCCATACGTGCATACATACACACTCACGCCCTTTATCCCCGAAGAGGTAGACAGAGGTGCAACTAATGCATCCACTTTTCGCCGTTCGTATTACGTCCCATGATGTGATAGGGGGCTAGCATATCACCATATAAAGCACAAATTCCAGACTCCGGGCTGATACTGAGTAGAAAAACCCAATATCACTGCCCGACCCGAGGATCGAACCCGAGACCTCAGCATTGCATTCGTACCGTAATACAACTACGCCACCGAGGCAGTATGCTGTCCCACAGCAGCAAAACATTTTTGGATTCATTGGGCGTAAATTAAATGTATCTTTATTCAACTTTTCAGTTGATTAAACAAGAATTAGAAAAATGGGGACTAAGTTAAAGTTCAAGGGCGAGTGATGCGCAATATATGACTGCTGTTCAAGATCAGTCACTTAGCCTCTCCTCGTCAACTCCGCTCCCAACCTACATGTGGTGAACCCTGTTACATGGAGTAACCTGCGTCGAAATTGTGGTAACCAACCCCTTTGGAGACGTTTGGTCGATAAGCAGATGGGAGAATGGAGGTCCGGACATGATGTCACCTAATCCGGATGTCAGGCGTTGGCAGCAGGGCGTTTTGACCAAGAACGAAGATCACTGCGGTGCAGAAGTCAAGGGGAAACCACTGCACTATTTTCCCAAGAAACCCGTAATAATGAGTCAAGGAAAGATTAGAGCGATAGCATGCAATCCGGCCAGCACCCGGCGCCGTGTCGAGTCCAGGTCCCACGGTGTAAAGTATGCTACTGGCCACACTAGATTGACCCGCCAGGCTCAGTGTGGAGGGAATGCTACTGGTGCTCAACCCCCACACAATGTGACGCAACCACAACTCCGCAAAAAAATTAGACTGGGGACATGGAATGTAAGAGGCATGAATCAACCAGGAAAGATTGAGATTATCGGGAAAGAACAGAAGGAGCATAATATGGATATACTGGGTCTAACAGAAACCCACATGAGAGGGTCAGGATTTTACACCACTCCATCTGGCCATTTTCTCTACTTCTCAGGACCAGAAAAGGAAAGCCGGAACGGAGTCGCCCTGTCTGTATCGCCCTACCTCAATGACTCGATTTTAGGATACAATCCTGTGAGTGACCGGATTATGACAATGAGAATAAATTCCAAGCCATGCCGAATGAATCTCGTGATTGTATACGCACCAACAGGTGCATCGTTAGAAACTGAAATAGAAGTGTTCTACCAAAAACTTGAAGACACACTGAAGGGCTTTCCCAGGAGAGATATCACTGTGCTCAAGGGTGACATAAATGCTAAAGTCTGGTCGACAGTTCTTGATGATCACCTAAGGGACGTAGTTGGAAAGTATGGTCTGGGAGTCAGAAATGAAAGATGTGAGATGTGGCTTCAATTCTGCGCGGAGAACTCCCTCACCATCATGAATACCTGCTTCAAAAACCATCCAAGAAGACTGTATACGTGGGTGATGCCCGGAGAACGACGTAGAAACCAAATTGACTACATAGTCATAGCTAAGCAATGGTGGTCTTGCATCAGTGAAACCAAAACCTACCCGGGGGCTGACTGCGGTAGCGACCATAAACTCTTGATGGCGGAAATGAGCATAAGGCTTAGGCGGTTTTGTAGACCAATTATGAAAACTCAAAGGCACCTTAACCCACAGGAGCTTCAGATCTTCAGAGATAGCTTTGAGAAAAAGACACTCGAATTTACGACTGATCCGCATGCTGACATAAACACAAACTGGGAAGCGGTCAAAAAGCTAATTCTGTCTACAAGGAATGAATCACAGTGTAGTGAACCGGACGCCCCGAGGAAGGCATGGATCACAGAGGAGACATGGGAGGCCATCAAAAATAGAAAGGCGCTACTCGCAGGCAAGGCAGATCCTAGTCATGATGACTATAGATCACTATCGGCAAAAGTTCAACGTCTGTGACGCAGGGACTACAATCAACACCTGAATTCCATATGTCAGGATGTCGAAGACCACGCCCAACATCTACACACGAAGGATTTGTTTTTTAAAGTGAAGAGTATCACAAGGGAGTCTAAACCAAAAACCTGGGCCATTGAAGATGCGGATGGAAAGTTGATCACAGACATAGATCTTGTCACAGAGAGATGGCGATCTTATAGTGAAGGCCTATACGCTGCGGGCAGGGTATCAGATCGTGTTAGTACACCGGTAGAGCAACAGAATATGGAACCTTTTATACTGGAATCGGAGATTAGAGATGCGCTACGGAAGCTAAAGACTAAGAAGTCAGCCGGCAGAGACGCGGTTTTCGCTGAAGAGCTGAAGCACCTTGGGGATATAGGCGTGAAGATCTTGCTGAACTTATGTAATCAGGTTTGGCAAACAGACAAGTGGGCAACTGATTGGAAACAGTCCTTACCTGTTCCGATCCACAAAAAAGGCTCAACGAAAACATGCGGGAATTATCGAACTGTAGCCCTCATATCTCATGCTAGCAAGATAATGCTCTACATAATTCACGGACGCCTGCAATCATATTTGCAATGGCAAATACCAAGTGAACAAGCTGGTTTTATCAAAGGTCGAGGTACGAGAGAGCAAATTGTAAACGTGAGACAAATGATAGAGAAGAGCCGAGAGTTCAATGTGCCGATGGTCGTGTGCTTCATAGACTACTCTAAAGCGTTTGACTGCGTGCGGTGGGACTGTTTATAGCGTACCCTAACGGAAATGGGTGTTCCCTATCATCTTACAACATTGATCGCGAATCTGTATGAAGATGGTGAATCGATGATCAGGATAGATGATGTGATCTCAGAACCTTTTAAACCTGAAAAAGGAGTACGTCAGGGATGCATCTTATCTCCTCTCCTTTTCAACATTTATGGAGAGTATATAATGAGGGGTGCTCTGGATGACTGGGATGGAGGCATAACAATAGGGGGCAAAAAGATCAGCAACCTAAGGTATGCAGATGACACCACACTGTTTGCGGCATCGGAGAAGGAGATGGCGGAGTTGTTTAAGAGAGTGGAGCAGGAAAGCGAACTGATCGGACTCTCAATTAATAGGGCAATGACTAAAGTCATGCGCGTGGACAGAGCGGGCCAGCTCCGGCAGACAGGATTATTGTCCAACTTGGAGATGGTGAGTGAGTTTTTTTATTTCGGCTCCTTGATCAGTGATCAGGGCGGATGCGACAGGGAGATACGACGGCGAACTCAGATGGCTAAGAGTGCAATGAGCAAGCTCACCAGAATTTGGCAGAGTCGAACTATCTCCAATGTCACTAAAATGAGACTGGTACGAACTTTAGTTTTCTCTATTTTCCTATATGCATCCGAGTCCTGGGCGAACCGCGCTATGGACAGGAGAAAGATCGACGCTTTCGAAATGTGGTGCTGGAGGAGAATGTTGCGCATACCGTGGACTGCAAAAATAACCAGTATATCCATACTCAGCTAGCTAAACATTAAAACCAGACTCTCCACAATCTGCTACCAGCGGATCCTCTCGTACTTTGGCCATGTAGCACGAAGGCAGTCAGACAACCTGGATAAGCTGGTTATGGTGGGTAGTGTAGATGGCAGAAGACCTAGAGGCCGAGCACCTACCCGATGGTCTGACACCATCAGAGAGGTCATGGGGATCCCAGTCATGGATGCTCTGCGACAGGCACAAGACAAGGTGGAGTGGAAGCAGCTTGTCAGCGCCACCACCAAGGCTTACCAAAGCGGGCACGACCTTCAGTCATGAAGGAAACGACGAAGAAGAAGAAGAAGTTATTATATACATTTGATCGTATTAGAAAATAAGCAATTATAATATACCTAACTTATTAAATCGACCAGTTCGCTATATTGGGACAAGCTGAATCCCATACATTATATTATCGTTTATGCATCAATGAATACGGCTCCGCAACCCTAAATTCTCTAAAGCCGCTTTAGCGCTTAATCGATGTGTGAGTCGCTGGAGAAAGGTCTCAATACCTAGACGCGGTGAATGGGAAGCGTAATTTGAACGGATAAATCGGAATTAAATACGTATTTATAAGGTTTTGTGATAAGCGACAATCTCGGCCGATTCTGTTTGTTAACTTTTCAGGCCGTTACCCTTTGTGTCATTTTATATTCGATACAAATAATCGTTATTATTTTAATTTATTTATTTTCAAATATAAAACATGGAGGAAGGCTTGCTGCAGGATGTTGATTTCATCACACAGGTACATCCGTCTTTCGACTGTGTTCACAGAGAGGACAAATGGTGCATATTTAAAAGGCACACAAATATCCATGGTTGAAACACACTCTCAGAGAGAAGACGTTATGCATATCTAAAACGTACTTACGCGGATGCATGCGTAGCACTGAACCCTCAGTGAATATTTTCCCGGGCACTCGTTCACCAAGCTCACTTCCTTACCAAATGCCAGATAAAACTATTGAGTGTAAGTTTTACGAGCGCAGACTCCCGGCGAATTTATAGCCGGGGCAATTATTGAGCGGCACTGAGGGAGGCCAGCGCTGTATTAATTGATACCATTAACATTTCCCGGGCCCCGCTATAAGGCGATGGGCGGCGAATCACTGAATGTCAGCTATTTTGATAGTACTGGGACACGTAATAATGCGGTTTCGAAAATATTGGCCTTGTTGAAGTAATTTTTGTGTTACTAAACGACTATATAAGTTGTCTAATCTATTTGCCTATTGTCCTTAAACAGTAGTAGTACCAGACTCAATGCTTTGCGTGGCGGTTCACTGTCCTCATTAAATATCCAAATATTGATTAAAAATTCAAGTAATTCATACCATACAAACCAGAAAAAAAAATTAACAGCATACTGCTGCTTTATAGAGATAAACGAGGTAAGACTAGACGAACTCCCGCATCTTATGTCTACAATAATACAGTGGTGACCGTGAGACAAAATATTTATCTTGGCAAAAAAAATATTTTAGTTTTCACTTATAAAACCTATCTGATTAGCTCCCACTCGTCTTTCTTATTAGAAATATTCCCTTAATCTAATTTTACCATTTAATATCAGGTATTTAAAGTATATAATTGCGCACGCTCGTTTATACTTGTATTTTATAACTCTACAATATATCCAATCTGTTTACATTTTTTTTCTCACAAACAGCTTTTAATAATAAGTTTCATATCATAGCAGAAATTGTTTTATGCATTCCTAAAAATGAAGAAGAATTGTTATTATCCTGCCATTTCCCCCGCAGTGTATCCACCGTAATGCCTTCCGAATCGAAACATACCGGGCAGGTAATTTATGGAGGGGCATCTCTGTAATCGCACTCTAATTTATGTACACATCAAGAGAAATAAACGAAGAATTGTAATACCAAGGATTTTACCTTCGTACCGCTACAAAGTTTTCGGTCATGCTTTGGGTGTAATTTAGTCTGTAACCACGGTACGAACAGTATTTCTGACATTTACTTCAAGTTAAATCCATTCACAATCAAGTTTTGGCGCAGGATTCTCAGCTTAATGATCTACGTAAGCATTACGGTGTCACTTTTAAAATAAATGATCTATATTGATATTAAAATATGTTGTTACGTATGACACCAGAACTCAGAAGAAATAATTTATTCCGCGAAGAGAACTGTATAAGATCATTCAGCAGCAACTCATTCGGATTCTCGACACCTTGTATTCCTCTTGCCCATTCAGTTACTATATCTCATGCAGTTTCTTTAGCTCATTTAATTCTTCATTTCGCTTCATAGCCAAACAGCTAGATGAAGCCGAATTTGAAAAGGATTTCAGGGACAAAAAATTTGACTATTTAAAGGTTCCTTCTATTTACACTTTGCTCTGACAATACACAATGATTTAGAGAAATAAAAAAAAAACATTTACACAAATAAAGCTCTGCACCTATCAACAAAACCACAAACCTATTTGTGTACTTGATTTTAATTTTTTAACTGTTTTATTGTTTTCCAAATTGCTTGTCATTGACTTGATTGAAAAATAATAAATCGGTGTGATTGTTTGTGCGCTGATGGATTTCTGTACCCCTATCCTCCTAGCTGAAGAGAGTCTCGTCCCTTAAAAGTGAAAAGCACCTTTTGATCTATCCGTTGTCTTTGTTATTACTTTAGTAATTGAATGTAACACTTGCATTGATTGAGCTTTTTGTAAGTAGAATAATGCAAACAGGTTTTTTAAATGTGTACGAAACACTGACATAATAGAATCATCAGATAAGAAGAGCTGCGCTGTAGATAATCTCTAGATTAACTTTGCTCTAGTATTAGACTAAAAGCCAAAAGAAAAGTCACCTGGAATCATAAGTTTTTTTACATCACTAATAGGACTATTTCGTCGAGGTACCACTGTGACACAGAGCAAAGCACCACAGTATTCTTATTCAATTTTGTCATTAAATTTGCCAGAAGTCATACAAGTCCATCTCCTTTATCAAATATCACTGAACGAATTCCCCAATCCTTCGGGTGATACCAACCAGCAAGTACACACAAGTCACATACCAACAAGTAACCCACTTGCCCGCTCTCTTACGCGCTGCTATAAAACTCTACATTATCCCTACATTCTTTATCTTATTTAAATTCTCTCGGGAATCATTCCTACCAACTCATTATGCAGTAATCGCTTACGCACAAAAAATTCCACACGAGAAGTGCTTAACACGCTTAATCGCTTATCTGTGGTATCTAAGAAAAGGTTTGAGATGTGCACCCAGTAAAGAGAATAAATGGAAGGGACAGCATTTGACTTGCTAATTGCTAGTGCGTGCCGAGCCTGGAGGGTGACGGCACTGGCGAGGGCAGGGGGGGAGGAGTCGTTCAATAGATGAGTTGACGTGAGGGTTGCTTTTGTGGAAAGTGTCGTGTTGATAGTACAGTCACGCCTCTCCGCCGAAGGGGTAAGCAGATGCGCAAATAGAACCGCTACAGTCTGATGTGATTTACGCCCCACGTCTAATGTGTCTATCGCTGAAGTAAGCACAAATTCTATTTTCAAGAAACAATTTTATAGATTCAAACACTAATAAATGTCAGCTATGATCAAACCTACCTTTGGGTCACAGACCAAATTATACTCGACCAATATAGCGTAGGAGGTTAACATAAATGTCACGCACAACTGTATTTAGGGCTTACTTGTCCCCTAAAGACGTCAGTCGACCAGCATCTTGAGGGCATTCAAATGGTAAATTTGAACGATAAAATTGGACGCAAATAACGGTGAGAGGGTCGCGACGAGTGGTCTACTGGAGGGCCTGTTTACCTCCCTTGGTAATAGTTGGGAGGAGTGAGGGAATATTATATTGTCGTTTGATACAATTGAATAACGTGAGTAAGCTTTATGGTAATAATAATAAATAACATAATAGTATTTAGGACTTTGAGTTATGAAGCCTGGCTATGGTCACCCTGATTACTAATTATACAGTAAGGTATTTGTTTCTCCTCTCAACTTCATTTAAAAATCAAAAATTGTTAAAAATATAACAGTTATTCGAAACAGAGACGTAACAATGATGGGTTTTTACCTGACTACTTTATTAGTTTAAATAATAATATATTGTCCTAAATTATGAAATATAGCAACCAAAAATAAATATCCAAGGTCGTATTGCATTTATTTTCAGTACTCTGCTGCTCAACGACTTACAACGATTCATCGTTTTGAAACCTCAGGGGGAATATTCGCAATTTATCATAAAGAATTGCTTCCTACACCGATATTCCCGACCCGACGATACTTACTGTAAATTGTTCTGTACAAATGAAAAATAAAATATATTGTTTAAATTTCAATGCAGTTGAACAGAGCAAAAGGCACTTTCTGCACTTGCAGTACAGTTGAAAATCGTTAGAACAGCGAAAGTGGTTAATCAGCAATTGAAATCCCCCGTTTCTACATAATGATACGCATTATGTATAAGGGCTGCAACACGCAGCGCTTTTGCTGAATCGCAGCGCGGTTTTCTGCTCTCGGTCAGCTGTATTCCTACATGTTTTAATGGCCGCATATTTGCGGCATAACAATTTAATGTTGCATGTAAGATATCCTCTCCGCTTTTTTGAACTCGATTGAACATAATCCTAGGGCGCTTGCATAAAACAGGTCAGTAAAGCTTTTGGAAAGTACATAATCTACAACTTCACGAATCTTTACTTAAGATATTTTGCCGTAGTTACCAGTAAGTAAGTAAATTTGCTAGATCGCTCGCTGGAAACCCCGCGTGGCGCGATCCTTACAACCGCCTCGGGAATCGGGGCGGAGTGCGCGCTCCACTTGGCGCGATGAATGCGCCTCCGCCGTGCGCCGGCTGTTGTTCTTGTGCGGCTGGGAGGAAGCTCGCTTGATTGGCTGGATCTTTTCTCCCCGTCCAGCACTAGATGAGAAATGTTCGAATATTTTAATGCATTGTCGTATGATTGCTGTGTATATGCAGGGTTTAAGACTTAATAAAAAAAAATATAGTTTTTTTTTCTATAACAACTGTGTTCCGTCCGAAACAACATCAAGGTATACAATAATGTGTGCGATTATCGTTACACCCGTCTGAATTACGCGTACGCTACGTACGCTATCACCTGCCGGGCTAGCATGCGCACCACGGCTAATCTCGATAACGACAGTAGCTAAGTTGTCGATATCGAGTGTTATATCGTTTACCCTAACATGCGCGCTATGAACGATAAGTCTCTCGTTGAAGACATTACGTTTGATCGTGAAGACAAGCCGATGTTGCCCTTTTAAATATATATTCTATCAATTTTATTTTCTAATGTCGCCACAGTGGCTTTAGTTCATTCAATTTTATAGGTCTATGATGCAATTGTTGTCAGCGTTGCCAACTTAACGGATTTCCCGTCATATCTAGCGGATTTGGATAAGTTGAAAACGGGAAAAATTTATTCTGGCTAACGGAATATTTAAACGGAAATCTACCTTTAGCGATATATGGCCTTTTATATTTGTCAAATGTATATGATGGGGGGGTATACATGACTTATTTGTTGAAAGGGAGGTTTTTAGGCGGCAAAAACCCACGCTACGCACCCCCCCCCCCCCATGTGAAAGCTTTATCTACGCCCGTGTACATAGGACTTTACAAATTTAGGGCTATCATTCACGAATAAAAAAATTTGCGGATTTTTGACGGAAATATACAACGAAATTGGCGGATTTTTAAAAATGTTATTGGTAACACTGATTGTTACCAATAAATGATACCGATGAATGTGACGTTTTAAGTGTCAGTTTATGTCATTCCGAAGTTTATTTACCTCATTTTTATAAATTATCGTCAATTTAAATGTATAAATATAACATATTTTGTATGGAAAATGAAAGTAAAAAAACGTAAGTAAACAAATAATTCAATGTCAATGTATTGTACACTATAATTAGGAACCAAATATGAAATAACTGCTCCGCACTGTTTTAGAGTCTGAATTCCGAAGTAACAAGGCAAGAATCTGATAAAATCCAACAAAATTCAATTATTTGTGCCACTATATGTTGGCTTATCCAAACTTTGCGTCGAATGACTATAACTCACCCACGAGAGCGATGCAACATAGCTCATGCTCAGCGAAATCGGTGGTGCAACCGGGAAGAAGATGGCTGTGGTTTTAGCCCCAAAAATTTCCAATTGGTATAAGTATAGTGAAATAATAACCTAATTAGCAAAACACTGATATTATAATTTGAGCTTTGCAGCCAAAAGGCCCAAGCTTTGTTTCTATTTGATGTTATTTATTATTGTTTAACAATAGTGTTTACTAAATGATGAAGTACTTAAGTATATTGAAATTTTATCTTTTTACCCGACTGTGAAAGAAGGAGGGTTATGTTTTTCGAGTGTATGTATGTATATATACATGTTTGTATATTTCTTTGGCACGCCCTATAGCCTAAACGGCTTGTCGTATTTTTATGTCAGTGGTATCTGCTCACTCCGAGATTTTGTTGTTCTACCTATATCACCAACTAAATTATGAGAAGTGAGCGTGTTATGCCTCGGACAGCGTTTGTGAACACTGTCAACTAAGATTATTCAAAAACAAAATGTTCAAATTAAAATCTTGTTTCTATCTTTTCAGTTCTTCAATGAATTTAATAAAGATGGCAGATATAGATGCAGTCGGGTTTTTTGCTTTTCTTAATATTTTTTTTCTGTTTTAGTTCAGTGAACTGTAGCCCTATAAATCCCAATGCCCAGCCCAGTACGACACCAAGCACAACAGCCAGCACCACGTTGAAGGTCTCATCAAACACTCCCAACAGAAGATTTTTAATTTCCCAGTTCAAACAACAATGTATTGAAAGTAGATCTATATTTTTATAGCCAAATATTTTTCAAAATAAACAAGCTTTGATTAATTATACAGGGCCATTTTTACATTGCATTACTAAATGAAACCACATATTCGTCTTTACCTCTTCTAAGATCTTGCCAAATATCATCCATGAATAACGAATATTATTGCCAATATCCCGGTTGTAGTCTTCAAATTTTTTGATCATTTCGTAGTTTAGTGCGAATATGGTGTGTGCTAAAGTGTTTTTCTGAATGAAAGTATAATGTTGCCGCTGCGACGAATTATCTTAGAGCAGTAGTAATGGCATGAGGGCGTGTAAACTTAAAGTTACTTTTTATTGATATTTATTTTGTTCGAAACTTACACTTTTTTATTTTACGTCTATGGTTAAAATAAATTAATGGAAAGCGTTATTTTTGACGATATAAGTATGTGATTTCATTTATTAACGCAATGTCAAAATGACCCTGTATATCTATTATTTTTTGTGCCCATCTTGAAAGAATCTTACAGTTACTGATAATTGTACAGGTTCTTCTCCAATGTGCTGTTCGTTTATAATAGTTTCCTCCATACACTGTAACATAAAATACTCCTTTACTTACAGTTATGTAACATTATCAGTGTAATGTAGAATTCTAACAATAGTAATTTAATATAGAAATGTATCAATCTGGAAATGTAAATAGCTATAACTTAGCGTTAAGTCTATCTATTTACATTCAGAGTATATGAAATTTTTAATAAATAAATAAAAGCAAGACTATATTATTATTTTTTTTGTAGTTTAAGTTCTATAATAATGGTATCTTTCTGAATAACTAGCATTCACATTAAAGATTCTGCAGTTTGAATCTACAAGATGCAACATTTATTTAAAAATATGTACCTTCAAGTTTTACAAATATAATAAACAAAGTTGCTTATTTGTAGTTATTAAATATACAAAATGAAAACTGCAGATAGTCTGTAATTCAAGGGCTGTAATTACCTAATTAGTTAACACATGAATGCCATCTTATTTAATATTTTTAAGATAGAAATTTGTTAAAGTACATTAATAAATTATTATCATTGAAGTTTATTAATTAAAAGTATTGTAAGGTATTATTATTATATTACCAGTTGAACATTGAAGGTGCGGGCATCTCTCTTCTTATTTTTATATTGTGCACTTTGTGGCCCAGACGGAGGTAATATTTTTATATGGGTATAATACATGGGCCCTAATATAGCTTGCACATTATTTTTTTTCTCAAATTCACAAGCCCCACTCCTCTGGGCTGTTATTCTGTGACTGGAAAACAGACCCACTCAGCTAGAAGCCTAAAATGTACGGTATTATAAACATTGTAGCTAACTAAGTTGACTTGGTACCTTCTATGATATAGGTATGGAATGCAAAAAGTGGCCAATGAAACTACTAGTCTCCGCCTGGCACAGATTAAGATCTTGCACAAAGTGTCTTTGATAACCTCCATTGGCCAGAAAATGAATGGCACAACACCTAAAAAAAATCATTATTCCTTTATCTATATCATCATAATTATTTAAATTGGTATTAAACTCAGTTGTTAATATATCAAATTACCTTTAAAAGGGCGGGCATGCCTTTCGCGGCTCTAAATCGGGTGTACGTAAAATTATTCTAAGTACCTAAACTTTTCTGTAATATAATATTATACAGTGCCATTCGCTTTGAAATACGCCACAGCGATTTGAACTGCCCGTCGCTCATATCAAAGGAATCGCATAAATCCCTTATGCTACTTGTTTGCACTTTACACTTTCCGTAGTATTATAATGCTCTTTGCGCCTCTCGTTCGTCAAATATTGATATTATACAATTATAATAAAATCCCGCCATCGTTTATTGATATACGATAATTTTCTCTGCGATCAAAAGCAACGTAGACAAAGATTTCGGTCACATGTGTCTAAAATCGATAAATTCATTTGGTCATGTTAGTGTTCGTAGAGAATAATAGCACAGATAAATAAAAATTACCGATTTCTCTACTTGCGACGTCACAAGTCGAGATGCATGAGCACGCATGTTAGCCTCAGAAGACATCATTCGATAAACGTCAAAAAGCCGTGAAAAAGTGTCGACAAAATTTTGTCGTGGTGCGCATGCTAACCCGGCTGGTACATGCGCATGTGTCGCCACAGCTTATAAGGCAGCGTGGATTACGCAAATTCAGCAAAATTTTTCAGCGTCTTTTCGATTTACAGTGTTTATTGGTGTAATGGACAACATAAACAAGTATGTATGTGACATATCCTAGCGAGAGACTTATGTCTAGTATATGTCATTGCCATACATTTTATATGTTTTCTATTGGCGTTAACGATTTTAGACAGGCATCTTCTCTAAGGCCCCTGATGTTATTGTTTACGCGTACTCGTTGAACTATCAGTCGAGCGTTTTGACCGTCGCGTCAATCATTTGTACTTAGAAGCAGTGATCCACAGTTTGAGACGACTAATAACCCAGAGCCAAGGACGTTCCGCACCAGCTCGCTTGGTGACTCACTGTTTGCGGCGCGGCGCACTCTTTTCTTAAATAGTTTTAAATATTTCGCTCTCGGCCGACAGTGTTTGGACGTGAGGTGTTTACGCGTCGCGTCTGTTTGTGTGTGTGTCCATTGGGCATTCAAGGCGAATAGCTCACCGCTCACTCGACGCCCGTGTAGTACGTTTATAGTGGTTAACAGCAATACCTAGTTTTATTTAGGATTTGAAGCATTTCGTGTGTGGTGTAATGCTGAATACTAGGTTGAGTTCTGGCATTTTTTGAAGGTAGTCGTAAGAATTAACTAGCAGCTGGTGAGCGGGATTTAAGTATTCCGATGTGACTGCCTTTAACGTCTAATGTCTATGAATGTTATACCAAATTAATCATGAAAAGACCAAATGATACGTCAAGATTGTTTGTGGTCACAAGAGAATATTCAAAATGCCAAAGAAGTCATGGGAGCGTTGCCGAGGTTATAGGAAAGAAATGAGGACAGGTTTTATGCGTTGTCTGGTAAGGTATCTCTGGATAACAGAAGGTTATCATTTTGGTTAGTTATTGAATGTGATTTTATAACAGGGAGGAACCAGCAATTGTCCTTCTGGTACGGTCTCACAGTATGACGACCACTGTTTATGTGGACAGTATGAGTATGTGTACTATACACTATATAACTTTGATAATCTCACTACTCCTGCATCGCAACAGTGAAGCTGCCACTTCATGTCAGTTGACAATACTCTAGTACTTATTACCTAGCTAATCATATAAATTAATCTCTCTTCAGTAATAAACAGTAACAGCTGTTTAGGCTTAGCAGAGCCCCTCGGGACGATTCAGTTATTCTGATTCTAGAGTGACGTGCGTCAGGGTACCGTGCTGCGTTCCCTGAGGGATGAATTGAGCAATCACTTTAGCCATATTTACCGTGAGATGGTACATGTTAATTTCTTCTACGCAAAACATTCTTTATTTTTGCACAACTGAACAACAAACGAGTTACACACGCCCGTATAATTGTTACGTCCGTCGAACAAAGCAAAGTTGGTGGGTCGTTATGTATTGCCCATAACGTACCACCATTAGTCCTATTTCTCTTGCTGAGAGAATAATCACAGAAGTAAAATGCCGAAGTTAGCCCGAATTGATTGGAGCCGCGACAATGACAAATGCTCGTTGATCGGAAAACTGCGCCATTAATACCAATGAAAACGTAATGAAACTACCGAGCAGCGCCCGCTGCGCCACGTTGAGCTACGCCGACGTGACGCGCCACGTGTTGCTGAACATGTTGTGACTGCTTAGCGACATTAACAATGCATTAATAACGCTAAGAATCTATAGTGCAAACTGCCAACATGTGAGTATTCCTCAATTATAATACTGTGTAGGCTGTCATACCCGGGTGGCGTAATTATAATTATTTTAATATACTTTTCGACGCGATTGCACCAGTGATCTTTAATTTCTTGCTAGAAATACATATATAAGAACGTCGTATGCGCCCAGACTGTCGCGTACAAGAGACCGTCAACCATTAAAACGTTAACTTGATAAGTGTAAGAATAATATAGTTGATTTGTTTAGTGTGATCTTGTAAAACATGGTCGTAAAGAAGTGCATAAGAGCAACTATTTTAGCTCATTAGCAAAGTGATGTAGTTCATACTTTACGTCTGAAGTAACATCGTGTGAATATTGTCAGTTTTGTTAGGTCGGATTTAACAATTGAAGCATGTAGGAACACCTTTAAGAATTTTGGATAATAAACTTTGCACGCCACTGAATTATACTCATAATCTTAATATGAATGCGAATAATACAGCTGCCAATAAGTTTACAAGTCATTTAGTAAAATTATTAGACGTCACATGTCACTTATATGGGATCCATATCAATAAATTATTTACCTAATTTTAAAAGTTTTTTGACGAGATCTCGGCTCCAGACTTAGCCGATCTAATTCGGAGTCACCTCCAAGCCAGTCCGGCGCGTCCTCACGTGTCGGCTCATAAATATAGCCGTCGGTCGCGCGCGTGTCAAGGTCCGGGATATATATACTTCGCTTGATGGCTGAACCATCGCCTTAAGGGATGAGTGCTGCATAGCCCCTGGAACCGAAGGAGAACGTTCAATCACCATAGTAGTTTAAATCAAATAGTTCGTAATATGATGGTACCCTTTCATTTATTATTTATCTGTGGTGCTTTACAACTGGCTTTTCCAGTTTTAAACGTCCTTGTACTTGAGGTTGAAATGCCTTGTAAATTCATTGTTCAAAACTATTAGTTTTTACGACCCGGTCACTGAATCTAGGACCTCAATCGTAAGCACGCTGTCACTACGCCTAAACCGTTGTCAACAATTAGTAACACGAGCGTACACGAGCACCACGCGCGTACTTCGCGTTACTTACATATTTCGAGTGCGAGCCGTCTCCGCCACAAAATTCCTCAGAAACCCGCGCAGAGGCACTGTTTTCACTAGTTGACATTACCTTGCACACAGACGCCTCGAATTAAGGAACCATTA
Organism: Sphinx pinastri; assembly: GCA_947568825.1. Lineage (NCBI taxonomy): Eukaryota > Metazoa > Arthropoda > Insecta > Lepidoptera > Sphingidae > Sphinx > Sphinx pinastri. The sequence continues at coordinate 499,321 of OX387614.1, read as the reverse complement.
TGTTGTATCTATATATACCAAAGACATTACACAGTACCTATAGTAAGTTATAGACCGGAAATCGGGACCAAATTTTTCATCCACAAGTTATTACCAATTGGTAATAATTCGCTGTCTTATCTGACACGTCCGTGTGACAAGACGTCACGGTATGGTTAAATGTCGTAAAGAAAAAATATTTTTGAAGGAATATGCTCAGAATAAAGAAATATGCCAATTTGCGCATTTACATTGGGTTACTGACGAACAGGCTCAAATTTTTTGTATGACAATTTTCCCAATGTCCTCTCTACATAAGCATCGAACTCTTTGATCTATACTAATTTTCAAACAACGTTGTTGTTTTGCTTTATGTGAGTTATTTTCTTCAATAAATGTTTTAAACTTTTCTGCAAGACTAATATAATCTGGCATATAGATATTAACTTATTACGTGAACACCTCCAAATTATATTACGATATTGTTTGTTTAATTCGCTGAGCTTGAAATCAACTTTTAATTATTTATACATGTTGAGTTTTCCTAACTTGGGCTTACATTATAGCTATAAGTTATAAGTAATATTTTTTAATTTATTGTAATCGTAGTTTAAGTCTGCTGGAAAACCTATTAAATAAATAAATAAATAATGTTAGAAACAGGAAATGTTTGTTTGAAGGTTTGTAGGGCTAATCCCTGGAATTACTGAACCGATTATGAAAATTCTTTCACAATAGGAATCAACATTACTCCTGAGTGATATAGACTACGTTTTGTCTCGGGAAAATGAAAAGCGGAAGCTTTATTCCAGAAAAAAAATTTCACGTGGGCGCGGCCGCGGGCCATAGCTATTATTAGTATAACTCTAAGTAGAGTCTATACTGAAACTGAAATAATAAAAAAATCTATAAAAATATTAATCAATTAAAATATTCCCTGAAATCAAATCGTATTCTGTTTTGCTCTCAGTATTTGAAATTATATTTATAAGACCATTATCTTATCGGCTTGCAACGCTATACTTATCTAGATTTCTTACAATATTATGATAAAATTAAGAACAATAACAAAGAACGTCGGGCATTTCTTTGAGAATCTTTTCTTAAAAACTCATAATAACCAATAAATTCATCTATAGCATTATTTATTCATAAGCTTAAAAATTTTATACAAAATTCCCGAGTGCACGGTTATTCAATATTGTAGATGCAACTTCATTTATCTTATAAAGGTCCTTTCGAGATGTGGAAAAGTAATATGACATTTTCGTAGAGTTTATTAAACAGTTAAGTTGATTGAAACGTTTTTCAAGTTAGTATAAATTAGGTACGTTGCTGTAACTACGTCAAATTAAAATATTATGAAGTTGACAATTGTTATAATTGCTTCTTTATTCTTCACTTTCTCTTACCAGCTCATGGCCCCAGACTAGCTGAAGACTGTAGCCGCAGGTGGCATTACGGCCTGCAGTTGACCGCATTGCTGCCTGCGGTCGCAACCGTTTTTATTCTGAGATGGACTGCAAACCCCACATGCCGCAGTTATAAGCCTCAGTCATTTCCATAAATTCATAATTTTAGGAGGCTCGATAGATGTGAGTGCTCTGCGGGCTGCGGCACAGCTGCGTCACCCTTAGAGCATTTAGCATTTAACTGGTGCTGTGGTCGGTAGTTGCAGCGCGCTTGGACCGCACACTATCGCATTTTGCTCGGAAACATTTTCATATAAATTGCTAAAAAGCAGTAGTATCGCTTGCAGTTTGCAGTCCGTCTTGCACTTGTACGTTAATAATATTAGCTCTTCCGCGTCGTCTCTATTACCTAGTTCTTTGTTTATCTCCGTCTTTAAGTTCCTGGTGGCATTTCCGTATTTTTAATTTTATCAGCAGGCTTTGGCTTCGGCTGTCCTGGTCACGTGCCCGGGTGAAGACATGGGTACTATTGAAGCCGGGACGGTGTTGTCCATTGAGTAGTATAATTGGATAGTGTAGACTTACACTTACGTTTTGTTCACGTATAGATTGTCTTTTATTTCATAGCTAATTTTTTACTAAGCTTCTTTTCCGTCATATATAGCATAGTAACTGATGCTTAGCAAGCTTATAAGAAGTTAAATTCGTTTATTTATCACAGTGGCAATTAAATAGCTGTTATGAAAATTCAATAAAAAAAATTAGTAATTGCCAGTAATATGTCAATGATCATATTCTGATAATCTTACCGCATAATATTATAAATGCTGAAGTTTATGAAAATGTTTAGATATTTAGAAGTAAACGCAGAAACAACTAAACGGATTTGGACGAAATTTGGCGCACAGGTCGATCGTGACCTGAATTAACACATAGGCAATTTTTATCCCTGTAATTTGCTACCATGGGAAGTAACGGATGCTTTTAATCTGTTTTTTTAGTAGATGGCGCTGGCGTCGTACAGTGTATTAGGAACTTTTGTAGCAGGAAAGGCTTTTCACGCGGGCGAAGCCGCGACCAACACCTTGTATAATATATTGACAAGTATTTAATTCCTTTATTTTACTTACAAGCACAACTCTATAAAGACTTGATATCTGTATCGCTCTTGCATAAAACATCCTCATAGTGTTGTTATTAGCTAGCATCCCCCTCTATTCATAGCCCTCTCCCGACCTCGTATGCCGTCAGTGACACGTTAATTTCACTCTAGTCGGTGTCTGACATCTCGAAGCGCGCTAAGCTCCAGCCTAAGTATCTTCCGATGACACCGACCGCCCACTGGCTACCGGTAGTGGCACAGCTCCAGCCTCCCGTCAACGGGTATTAAGCTTGCATGAGAAATTACTATTTATCACTATTATTTTCTATACTAATATTATAAAGAGGAAAGATTTGATTGTTTGTTTGCGTTTAATAGGCTCCGAAACTACTAGACCGATTTGAACAATTCTTTCGCCAATATAAAGCTACATTATCTTACTTTTAATTCTGGGGTAATATAAAGCGGGACTTTTATCTCGGAAAAACTCATTCACGCGGGCGGAGCCGCAGCAAAAGTCTAGTATTGAATAATTTAGCAAAATCTTAGTGAAGAAACATACTGCTACGCTTTATTTCTGGGTATTTGAATATACATATTTTAAAATGTAATTTTGGAAGTGACTGTTTCCTGTTAGTGATGCAATTATTAAATAATAATTTAAATAACCTAACTGGGTACATTAGTGCTAAGGACACTTTACACGGCGATTTACAGTTACCTATTAGATATGAAGCTAATTTCGCGGGATAGAAAACATAAAGAGCGATGATGAGTCAAGTGATGATCAGATGGTACTAGACTACCGGCTAGTTTCACAGATTTGAAGTAAATAAAAAAAAATAACATTTATCGTATCAAACAGCTAATGTAGGCACTACTCATTCTAGACTTTGATGATAGATTAAGGTGTGACTATTGTATTTGGTCGACTTATACATTTATGTGACGAACAGCATTCATCCGCAAACGGTGAAATCGGCTCTTAACAGAGTATTATACCGGCTGATATCATAACACTACCTAATGGAATAAACCCTTACAACGAGATTTTATCAGTCGGATCTAATAACTTACCGAAATACTCTCTCTCTATCTCGAGATAACTAAACGTCTCAAAGAACAATTACCGGTTTCGAGACCACTTCGGCATCCCATCTCCAGTAAAACCGATTCATCGATTAATTGAATTAATCAAATTATATTCTTGCCCTCGATAGCTAATCACTAGCCGAGAAGCAGCCTCCAAATACTTTTATAAGTGCTGAGTGTTTCACACCCTTCGATGAGGGTGCGTTTCCATTGTTACGAAATGAGGAGAATAAATGTATTGTTTTCGTTTTACAAACTTGAACGACTTGCAGCTTGCTTGGTCGATGGTGAGCGTCACTGGCAGAGCATTTAATTACCCAGCATTGCAGTACACTAGTTTCAAACAATACATTTAATACATAGTTATTTAAATGCAGTCTGCACTCTGCTTCCCCGGATACAGTCTTGCGGTAAAGAGAACTACTTATTTAAAATGCATGTCGGTAGAAAAGAAGGATAAAAAGCGTTGCGGTGAGCTGTAAAAATAGACTAGATTCGTCTTCGCTTCCATCCTCGGCGTGTCCTACGCTCGTCCCGTGGAGACGCGCCTTGCCGAGGCAGGCGGCGAGTGGCTCTCGCAGCCTTTGATTCGCTTGTCTGCTACCTCCACTAATGGCTCGATGGGTTTAATTACGTTCGAAGGGCCTCACCTCCTGCGACCCGAGTTCCTTGACTTTCGACACTCGACGGCACCACTCGAGCGTGGCTACATTGTGTTTGCTCTTCGAGTTTCTTCGATGACTCTTTATCATTTAAGCTATTTATCCTTTATACTTTTGATCAACGGTGGAAGACTTTCCTGTCCAACTTTTAAAGGGTATCTATCTTGTAAATCATAATAGGTATTGGGTTGGAATTTTTACAGATTATGTGCTGTTTTGATATAACAACAGCAAAAAGTAGTTTGTATGCCGAGCTCTCAGAGTGTGAGACTGACTGGCACAAACAAACAGAACACTGATGAGGATAATTATTGATTTAATAGATGAAGTTGTACGATGTAAATCTCTTTCTTTTCAATTATTAGTAATTTGCTCCCAGTTTCTCATGCGTGTAAAAGATTTTCCGGAATAAAAGTCATGCTATAGATCATCCCGGGGATAAAAACCTATGTCGTTCCCAGAGCCTAAAACTATCTCCATACTAAATTTCATCGAAATCCGTTCAGTAGTATTTGAGTTTATCGCGTTCAGACAGATGCGGCCGGGGAATTTGCTTTATAATGGATTATAACCAATACAATGAATCCCTAAATTAATATTTTAAATTTAATTTAATATTAATTAATGGTATTGGTTTGGCTCTTAATTAAATATTATCTCTAAAAAATAAATACCTACATCTTTACTCGGTTCCGTTATATCAGGAGATAAGTCGCGGGTCGCGCTCGTAAGCGGATTACGAATTTTCCTGTTGTTTCAGTTTATAAAATACTCGTATTATAAACTTGGATCACTAATGAGGCTCTAGTTACAAAAATAATCCGCTTTGTTAGCGCCTAGTGTGTTTTACTAAAAAGGGGGACCGCAAAAATAAACTAAATAATTTTGACACTTCCCGCCATCACACTGGTTAGGGTACCAACACTGTAGTAAAAAGTGTGTGCGTGTGTGTACTTATGTAGACGCGTTAGAAGTTATACTTCCTTGGCGTAACAAGATAAAAATCTATTTAAAATTTTTATCTTTCGCCTTATTCTACGTTCACAATTCAAAAGTAAAATGTTGACTATAGCTAACTTCAGGTTGTCGGTTTTTCATGACAGTGTGCGCGCGCATCGTAAAAATTTACTCTCATCATTTTTCCCTAACGCGCCAAAAGAAGTATAACTTCAATAATTTTCTACTGCGACTCAGCACCGACATAAACGGGTACAAAAGTAAATATAGATATAATATACTATATCTCTTTAATTCCATAGACTAACTGAACAATGAAATGGACAAGTTGTTCTTCTGTCACCTAGAGTCACGATTGTCTATATACTACTGTATAGACTATTCATATGTACATTACACACTTTGAGCACCAAAGCACTGCATAGCGCTCGTCATACAAAAACCAGATGGCTTTCATGCCACGCAATTACATCAACTAACCTCACAGCTATAACACCGACGCTCTTTTTGAATCATAACTCCGGCACCAAACCCTTTGAACAAACTCAAAGGTTATCGCGTCCAAAGGGACGCGGAGAAAGCTCCGTTTCTATTATATTTTATCTTATGGATATTTATCTACGAGTACCATAAGCGACGTCACTTTACAACGTTTTAAAACTTTTCCAAGTAGTAAGGAGATCAATTTGCGGGCCGGTTTACGCTCGGCTCGCAAATCTTTTGAGTTTTGGAAGATTCTATTATAGGACTTCGCTTAATTATTTACGTGATTTTGATGTTGAGAATTTTAAGCGGCAACAACGAAGTCCAGAGCCTTTATTTTCCAGGTTGGTGCTACGTTAGTGGGATATATGGATATGTTTTTTATTCGCATCGCATCTCTAGGCTCCCTGGTATTTTACGTATTCGTTTGCCCCCTATATCACAAAAATAAAATCTGTAGCCTCATATAGCCGATGTAAAATGGCGTACACTACACCATGATGGTCGTGTCGCGTTGTAGGCAAAGTTGTCTAGCGAAGACGTAAGAATTTGCAAATATAAAAATAACTCGTCGCGTCGCAGCATCGACCTCCACGGTCATGATACTAACTACTAATAGAGAGCCTACATACAACGAGCTTTACCTTGGCTCAAAATACACGACTTGTTATTAGATATTTATTAAACATATAATTGCTACTAGCCTAATTTCCCGCGTCCTCACTGGAGAATTACGCTTAATGAATTAAAATAACAATCCTTTATAGTTCTCCTGGTAATCACGGTTACCCCTGCTACCTCCCGCCACCCCTCCTATTGTAATAACTATGTTGCAATATCCTATTACTGCCTCCAAGCAGCTGTGAAAGGACTGTGGTGATTCGGTTTGAAGATCATTCAAGATTGTTATGGAGATCATTAGAACTAGAGATAGTTAGTGTTTGAATCATGCGCTGTCGCTCGTCGTATAACTTAGTTTTATATATACAAGCAAACAACCATTAACCCGCGCGTCATTTGTTTACATAAACAAAAGCGTATCATATCCTATTTAGGGTCTCGGCGGTCCCTCCTCAAAGTGTTCCGTGTTCTTGACACGCCGAGCCGCGGCGACCCTAGGGCCTAGACAATGCGCCCGTATGGAACTGTTCAACTGTACGTAACTTCATTAAACACGAATAGTTAAAAAACGGCGGAAGTTTTGATCAAACAAACACAACCCCGTCAATGTTAAACTATATATGCAAATATATAATAAACATTGGTTTACTAAATATTCAAGTGGCGAGGGTTTTATACCGACAAGTGACTCGATTTTCGACTTATTTTTTAAATGCGGGCTTCTTACGAACTCTTAAACATTTAAAAACCCTTTAAAATAACAGCCTGAGATTCGACCTCGTCAAAAGTCTGCATTCGTAGTAAAATACTAAAAAAAGAAATGTTTTGCTGGATCCTGTTTTTATAGATTATTGTTGACGTGGGCTTAGTAGAGTTTAGATTTTTGTTTATGCTGAATGACGAGACTTACAAGTAACTCGCCTGAAGAGGGCCATGACTTCCCCTAAACTATAGCAAAACCATTCAGAGCTTTCAATTATAAAATACATCTGCATGCAACTGTGTTTGTAACCATGCGACTTTCCTACGCAAACGGACTCTTATTAGTGAATCAACACCTACTATAGCAATTTTGTACATAATTCTCAGTCATGTTAATATCGCAGTCACTTTCATTCCATATTTTATGTAAAAGATATTTAACGTCAAAGATCTGTATGAATAATGAACGAGCTGTCGAGGTATGCTTAATGCCAATTTACATGCTCCCAATTTAGTCTAAGCTGGACCAGATTGAGCATAATGTAGCACGTCTCCCATTTTGTATGACCGCGCGGAATAATTTAATATGGGCAGTGTTCCGCTGCACGTTGTTTTCTCTGCGGCATACATAGAGGATTCGGTCGGTGTGATGGTGTCGTGAAATATAAGTGGTTGCTGTCATTGTATTCGATTGTAGTCAATGAGGTATCTCATATCTGAATCTCATAAAATGTATAAAATTATAAAAATGAAGAGGAGTAGAGTTTTCAACTCGCTTATAAGAGTATGTAATTTCGTTTGATATTACTGCCTCTGTGGTGTAGTTATATTGAGTTTGTGGTACGACTTCAGCTGTGAGATCTTAAGTTCGAATCCCGCGTTGGGCAAGGCGATATTGGCTTTTCTGCCCAGTATCAGCCTGGAGTCTTTGGATATGGCGACAGGTTTGCCCCCTATCGCTTCGTGGGAAGAAATATAGGCGGTGGAATGTGCGTGCACTAGCTGAGCCTCTGCTTAGCCCTACAGCGATATAAGGCGATAGTGTGTGTGTTCTATATTCGTGTCTAATCCCGCTTTGACGTGTGTTTTCTAATCTATAGAGGCTCAAGTTTTAATCTCTCAAACTGACTATTAATCGACTTTCCGTCCTGCAGTGACGTCCTCCTTAACTAGGCAAAGTGCCTGATTACGTCGGTCGGCTGCTAGTGCAGTGTTTAACATCCGTGTGTTGTATTCCTATGCTGCGGGACACGGCAGTGCCGTCTGTTTTTTGTCTCGGTTCAGCCGAGCGCTCTGCAAACCGAGCCTGCATGCGGGCGCTTTCCAAACACGCCTCCCGCTGCCCGGCCTTGTTGAAATGCGCTAAACTTAGCTACGTTTTTAGAAAGATTTATTTTTAAGGATTCCAAATAAAATGCTGCCGAAAACTTGTTTTTACTGAACTTACTGTCTGGAAAAGGTTTTTTTATTGAACAGAGTCGGCAAAACAGCTACCTTTTTTGATGCATCAAATATGGGAGTTGTATGTGGATATTTGTTTTACTTAATTTTGCAACAATTTTTTCCACAATAACCGGGAATGTGCAAGAACTGATATGTACCGTTCCATGGACACTGTACTAAGTATAATTAACTTCTGCAAAATTATTTTTTTAGTATAGCCCGCAGGGGTATCAAAGCGGATAGAATCAAAGCAAATAATTAAATTTTGCATTCCCTTTGACGCGTGCGCTGCATGAGTGCTATAATATCGCACAACTTTACCTGTCCATTATATTATGTAATCGAATTGTAGGCGACGGCACCGGCCAGTAGTTGTGCAGTGCGAGCTACTCACCCGAGATAGGCAACTGCAATAGATCAGCGTGTTAGTCGCTCGTATGTTGGTAGCAAAGTAGCCGGTTTAGTTTACACCGTAAATGAGTGCTCTCAATGGTACCATAATCTTACAGAAAACAGACCTGAATCGACAACTTGCCTGGAGCATTTCTCATGCGCAACGAGATTGCGGAATGTTTAAAATGTTTCTTGTAGCGCGTTGTAAGACAACATATTTGTACTTTAGCGGAGTCAGGACTATTTATATAACTGTTGGATATATTTATTTATAAATTTATCTGGTCAAGACATTCCTATGACAGTAACTCGAGTAATGCGATGCAAGTAGGATCCTTGTGCTTTGCGACCATGTCATAACTGGTTTACTGTAGTTAGACCTCACTTCCGTTACATTATCTTGAATGCAGTTAAAAGATAATTTCATAGAGAGCCTTCAGCTTACGGGCGGAACATCCGGGAAACTTAAATTTCCTGTACACTACCTACAACCTCCGACGTTGTTGACCCTTAGTGTCGTCTAAGTGTCTGAAATCGAACCTGCAACTTTCGTCTCGGCATTCTGACCCAACTCCCATCTAGGCTAGTGCTGCTTTGGAAGTAAATACCTACAAAATATTACATCATATTATTATTATTATTTATTATTATATTCTATCCCAACCAACTTTCGAATCAATAGAAAAAGGGCCAATCACAGGCAAGTCAATTTGACGTTTACATAAGTTCATTAGTTACATTTATTTTCCCTTGTCTACGTGCTGGTTTTCTCAAGAGTCTGCAATAACTATTAAAATATAGAAAAATCCTTATATGTTTTAAAGACGAAGACTATTCATCTATACGTTTTGTTAACATCGAATGCCCTGTGAAACATATAAAATGAATTGCGAGCGGAGTGATCAAAGGGCAGCCGCGGGCCGACTGTACGCCAAATATTTGGTCACAAACGATTTTAATTAAAAGAAACTTTGGCGAATTCTTTCTACCTTTGCCAGGACCGGATGCCAACGATATATCGTGTTGGGAGATCGGACGAAATACACAAAGTGGTACCTACATAAGGGAATTATCAATTTTAAGATGAAAGATCTTTAAAACTATCTTATTTAAGTCATAGGTCAGACATTTGACGTCAGTTTCCAGATGGTTGACAGTGGTTCTCTCCTAGTTTAAGCTGTCCTGTTTATGCTCAATAATATATAGGATTGGCGTGGCTCTACCACTTCTGAAAGTTGAAAATAAAACCTATTTTAGTCGGGTCCCTTTTCAAATTATTTTCAGTGTAGGATGTATAGCTCAATGTATGCGAATAAAGTAAATTCCCGGACCCATTGTACCGTACAAATCGTAAATGAGTAATATATTTTTAGAGTTCTGTGCGTATATTTTGCGCCAGCATATTGATTCTGCGGACATGGCCATGGCTACCTAATACGTACAATTACATGGAATCCAATACACTCAAGATTCCAAATCTTGTTTGTAAAATAAATATTTTTTGTTAAAAGGATTTTACATATGTTTCCATTGAATGGCTGTTTGATTCCGAGAATGTACACTACTATTTCGTGTCTAATGTGTTGCTGTCAATCTTAATATCATGTAATTTGGGCACTTTAGAATTTACTTCAACCTGTAATCTGTTTCAGACTCACTCGGTATGTTCCGCGCTTTATGCCAATAGAGCTTGACTTTCAACATTTAATTGCCTTTTACAATATTGGTAATCATTTTACATATTCGTCCCACACTATCATTGCCTGCGTAAATATTAAAGTAAATTTTAATTTTGAACGACCACAATACTTGTGTGACGTTTTTGCTGGCATGGTGAAGTTTGTCTCGTATTACTGCGATTGCAGGCTATAACTGCGCTCTTGAAACACGCGTACGATCCGATATGTGGCTGCAAATTTAAGCAAGTCTTTTCAATTTGCAAGCGTTAAACTGATCATTAGAACATAGAAGCGTTGATGAACTAACGGACTGAAACTAAAATATTGCTGTAATACTTACATGCTCTGACATTTACATATAGAAGCAACGCGTCTTTGTTGATTACACACACACACACACACACATACACACATACACACACACACACACACACTCACCACCTTTTATCCCCCCAGGGGTAGGCAGTGGCGCAACTAGTGCACCCATTTTTTGCCGTGCGTATTCCGTCCCATGATGTGATAGGGGCGAGCTTATCGGGCACAAATTTCAGACTCCGGGCTAATACTGAATTTAAAACCCAATATCACTTTGCCCGACCTGGGAATCGAGCCCAAGACTTCAGCATTGCAGTCATACCGTAATACAACTACGCCACCGATGCAATGTTTGGTGATTAAGTAATAGTAATATTAATACCAGCCTTGTATTATACAGGGTAATTTTTACATTGCATTACTAAATGAAACCACATATTCGTCTTTACCTCTTTTAACATCTTGCCAAAAATCATCCATGAATAACGAATATTATTGCCAAAAATCCCGGTTGTAGTTTTCAAATTTTTTGAACATTTCGTAGTTTAGTGCGAATATGGTTTGTGCGAAAGTGTATTTTTGAATGAAAGTATAATGTTGCCGCTGCGACGAATTATCTTAGGCAGTAGTAGTGGTATAAGGTCGTGCATACTTAAAGTTAATTTTTATTAATATTTATTTTGTTCGAAACTTACACTTTTTTATTTTAAATCTATGGTTAAAATAACTTAATGGAAAGCGTTAGTTTCGACGAGATAAGTATGTGATTTCATTTATTAACGCAATGTCAAAATGACCCTGTATATTATCCCATTGCTGGGCACGGGCCTCCTATACTACTGGAAGGATTTAGGCCTTACTTCATCACGCTGGCCTAATGCGAGTTGGCAGATTTCACATGCCTTCGAAATTCTTAGGGAGAATTCTTCAATATGTATATTTCCTCACAATGTTTTCCTGCGTCGTTAAGCGATCGATAATTGAAAAAATACACATGTAACTTAGAAAAATCAGAAGTGTGTGTCTTGGGTTTGAACCTCACGTCTCAACAGTCTTCATTGCCAACTAGGCTAACGGGCACTTATTTGTAAATTAATTGTAAGTAAATTTAAGTACTGTCGACATACAAAAATTAAAAGGATTTCAAAAGCCAAAGAGTAACTGTGTGCAAGGGTCCAACACCCCACATGAGATGGCAGGATGATATAGTAAAGGTAGCAGGTACAAAATTAATACAGCTTGCTCAGGACAGAGGTGCATAGTCTCTTGTGGAGGAGGCCTTCATCCAAGGAGGGGTTCTTGCGGATAAAAATTTAAATAGTGTATAATTTATTAACACAATTATTAGTATATATTATATTAAAGGAAACTGAGATGATACATTATAAGTATTCTGTTAATAATATTGTTAAAAACTAAATTCAAATCTACCTTTTAAGATTTGTGCACTTTTTGTCGCAAGAAATATAAGGCTTTTTTTTATGTATTTAAGTATTTAAATAAATATATTTTGCGATACCTACTCCAAAGCAAACCCACGGCCCGGGCCAGAGCGGGCAAAATATAATAAATGGTTAGTGCGAATTATCAGAGCTTTTCCTTCGTTGAGGTGAAATGATATAAAAAATTATATTTACACTCTACAGTGTAATATTCTGTAGCCTACAGCCTAGATATTAAAATATACAGGCAACAAAAAACAACTCTGCACAGGAAAGTTCTAGGATTATGTCTGTTCGAATTCGGACAGACGCTACAAGCTGCTAGGTTTTCGATGAATACCAAATAAATTGCCGAAACGCGAACTCTCACCGCGCTGTCATATCAACTTTAGCCTCAAATCTAGTTTCATTTAAAATGAATATCCAATATACAACTTCCATCACTTATTGTAAAACCAACTCAGGTAGCGTGTTAAAATTTTATTCACTGTTATTTACAGTTGCCATCATATCGTTTGATTTTTATTGTATGTTTACTCGGGTATTGTTAAGATAGTAGTAAAATCTACGCAGAAATCCGTTCCGCCGTATGTACGTGACTTGTGATCAAGCCACCAGACGAGAGATATAATATCCGGGCTGTTACTCGCTGCTCTCGTGCTGCGCTCGTGTAAATCTTACTTTCCAGTAGTCAAAAATCGTGGACTTTCCTATTAGTAAAATCATTTTTAGAACTAGGGCAGTAGTCCCAGTACTCAGCGCGCTCATACAAACTAACATCCTTCTCATAATACACAATGGACAATATAAAGATTAATTTTCGATAGTACGATATGCGAAGTTGCCCACTATAATATGTCAATACTTAACGCATTTTCATTCTTTCGCGTAGAGATTATTGATAACTTTAAACGTCATCAGTCATTACAGCCTGGTGCAATCTGTTCCGCATTTTCATTCACATCCGTCGCTACAATTCATCATCTGATTGACTTTTCGTAAATTCGATTTTAATGTGTCAACTGTCAACCCTAGGTGACAAACAAGAACGCATTGACTTTGAAAGGGCCGTAAGCGATGCAACCTAATTTTGCTCTCAAGTGCGATATTAGCTGAGACGTCATCAAGTTAAAGACAGCATCTTAAGATCGTCGCTATTTAATAAAAAGATATCGTCAGAAAACTATTTAATTAATCCATTTCCGTGATGTAATTACTCACGGAATTCGTTAAGTACGTCGAGGAAGACACCGGATGACCATACATAAGAGTTAGATTCAGACACGGACACCTGAAATATAGTGTCTGTCATTTAATACGCTGCAAACCTACGTGGGACAATATTTTGTGATTACTTTTAGTGAGAATTCGTGTATCTTTTACCTACTTAGATTACGCCTTGTTTACGTAAATACAAGTAATTTGAAGCTGACAGTGAAAAATGAAAATATTCACATGTTACGTAATACAAAAACACATCTACTTTTCATTACATTTACTTTCGTTTGTTACTGCATCTAATCTCTGGAACTGATTTATGAAATTTAAAAATTCTTCCACTAACACGAAGCCACATTAGCCGTGTGTACTATGGCTTACTTTCATCCCGGGAATGTAATTTTACGCGAGCACATCGCAAATATAAAAGTACCCGACATTCTCGACTTCTATGGAAAAACCACTAACAACTTTTATATGCAAAGAGTTTTTAACGAGTTACTTGTGGCTTTAGTAAAGATAATGTTTTTATTAGAGAGGTATCATCACACCTTTTCATTCAAAGAGTCGTTAGAGTTATAGCATTTTCGTTGCGGCCCATTCACCCGTTTATTGCTGCTCAGCCGGGCTTCCGTGATTTAGCCATTTGGAGGACCCTCAGCCTCTATAATAACGTATTTATACGTATATGTATAATGTGGAGATACTTATGTAAAAGTTTCATTTGATGCGCAAAGCAACGTTGCATAGCATCTCAATGACACCTGTAACTTTTAAATTAATTAAATATGAAACCTACACTGTAAAGTTGGTCGTGTTGCGAGTTAATGAACTAATGAATGCGAATCTAAGACGGCTTCGAGTGAATAGGAGCAAGTAACTGGAGTAAAGCTGGGATAATTATTGACTAAAGTTGTATACAACACAAAAGTAATGGGAAAAATAATGTTCAGTGTTCAAAATTTTACCATTTCTCCGGTTCGCAGTCGAGTTTGTTTAAATAGATACTCCAGGAAGGTTGCGAGCCCATACATTTGTGTAAGTAAACTTGATTTGAAAAGTGATTTTAAAAAAATGGTTATTTTTTTTAAAAAAGAAAATAAATACTCCTCTTATTGAACCGCCATGTTAAAATATGTAATGAAAATAGAGATTGCTTGGTAGTTATAGCACGATCCTTTTTGTTCAGCTTATGCATGTTTTGGCGCTGTGTGGCCGAAAGTTCCTTTGCATTCCTAATACGCACAATATCAACATATCTAATTACTTCCACCCAATCTGGTTAACGCATCCTATGCCATATAATATCTCACGGGATCCGTTAACACAAAACGTAACCGTTTGTGTCCAACAGTATTTAACAAGGACTCGAATAAGATTTCTAGCGACGTCTAAAAGGTCTAATTTGTAAGGATTTAAAAAAATTAAATATGCAAATGAATGACGGCGATAATTAAAGTACCAGGCGCTGACAGCCGACAATTTGTGCCAATTTTTCTTGGCGCGACCGCTCTTGGCGTCGCGCGCTCCTGCGAGAGCCCGGCGGCGGCGGACGGATAAAACGATTATTTACTTACTTTTGTGATGACTTTTTATCACGTAATCATATTTTGTGTACAATTTCGTTTATTTGTTAGATGTTTAAACTTCTCAAAACATTCAATAGTACACAGAGCCTTGCCTGCCCTCCGTATTAATTTTCTCGTGGGTGTGAAACTACGATGAGCTTTGCATCTTGGGTCACACGGCACACTCAAAACAAATACTTGCGTATTTTTTTCAGTGCGGGGTTGAACCTTCACCCTGCCCCTTCGCAGTCACTTTATCTCGTAGCCCAGGCGTGAAGGCTGTTAAAGAACGATCTAATACTATTAAGTGATATCTATACTAATCTATACTTTCTTATATAAAGCTGAAGAGTTTGTTTGTTTGTTTGAACGCGCT
Organism: Sphinx pinastri; assembly: GCA_947568825.1. NCBI lineage: Eukaryota > Metazoa > Arthropoda > Insecta > Lepidoptera > Sphingidae > Sphinx > Sphinx pinastri. Next base: position 483,877 of record OX387614.1, on the reverse strand, counting down.
AATCTCAGGAACTAATGGACCGATTTTGAAAATTCTTTCACTAATAGGAAGCTACATTACACCCCGAGTGCTATAGGCTACTTTTTATCTCGGAAAACTTTTCCACGCGGGCGGAGCCGCGCGCAATGCTAGTTGTAATATAAGGCTATTATTTTATTGTTCGCAACCACCTGTTGAATGTTGCCTATCGTCTCGTCAGCGTTAGTGACGGAAAGATAAAAAGAAAGAAAAGAAATAAATATTAAAAGAAACGTGACATAGGGCCGTTTTAATATAATATGCAACTCGGTTTCGCTTGAAGTGGGCTATCAGCTGAGACGCTGCCATGTTAACATAGTAGTCAGCATCTTAAAATAGCTATTTTATTAATACATAATAACGTCTCAAATAATATCTTAAGTCACAGAATGTGACGGATTATGACAGCAGTTTTATTTTATTAAAAAACGCTGAACAAGCCAAATTAAACACTTTTAAAAACGACAGCTCAAGCTTTAACTACTTATTAAATAGTAAAATACTTTAAATATTTACTTAAGATCCTACTTGAAAATAAGATAGGCTACTTACTAATACGCTACTTTTAAACCCTGTGAGTTGAGACAAACCTCGTTATGAATGCAATTTAATGGTTAAATCCCTCACCGAGTTGCAGAAGCGACGCGCAACGCAACGTGCTATCAATTAGTCTCATCACACGCCCCCTCGCCGGTCACTCCGCGCCGGAACGGAATGTTCTTGCTGGATTGCCGCTCGTGCCGGACTCTAGTCGCGCTGATTGAATTAAGTTCCGTGGAATTCTATTTTGTCATGTTTCCACGAGTGAATACAGAATTGCTCTCTATATTGTCGACATTGTGCACTGTCGAATGTGCGAGTGTATTAAAACAAAGTTTCAGCGTATTGTTTGAATGCAGATGTGAACCGAACAAGTTAGTTCCGAAATATCTGTACCGATCAGCGAACTTTAGTTGTTAATTTACAAATCTGCGGCGCACCGCGGCAGCTGGTTTATTAATGTACCCGATGCGGGATTTAGAGTTGTGTTGGACACAATTTAAGAGATTGAAAAGCTCCTGTAAGTTTATCTGTATATATATCTCTTCTCCTCCTTTATATAACATGAATTTTAATAAATGTTATGGAGTCATTGGTAAAGTAAGTACCTATACTTACATCACCATCATCTGATGATGATGTAAGATGTGAACACTGTCAACTAAGATTATTCAAAACCAAAATAAAATATTCAAATTAAAATCTTGTTTCTATCTTTTCAGTTCTTCAATGAATTAAATAAAGATGGTAGATATTGACGCAGTCGGGTTTTTTGTTTTTCTTAAATATATTTTTATTTCCATCTTTTTAGTTCTCAAGCACCTTTGTTAGCATTTGCTATTCCAAACTCCAATAAAACATATAAGTTATATATATATATATATATATATATATATTTTATTCGGCACCAAAAGATTTTATCGTGCATTCCACTGAACCTGATAGTAAGCGTCGTGAAGTCCAGATAGAGTGGCCTGTTTAAAATATGTCAGCGATATTCGTTCTCTTACGGATCTGCTCATTTCCAATTTGATTGCGCAGAGAAACACCGAGCATCTTCATAGCTCGCTGATGGTATGGATTTGCCAGGTTGTCAAATCTAATAGCCGGACAGACCAGCCAGTTTGGCCGGACATTTGGGTAAAAAGGCCGGAACCCTAAATTATTATGGATTTTGGGTCTTAGTATAAATACGTTTTTTTAGCTTCCAAGTGTATTTCCATGGCCGTCTAATTTTACGCATTTTGCAGCCCCTCTAAAGTCACTGGTCAAATGTAAAAAGCCTAGCAAAAGCCGGACAAGCCGTAGTTTGGTCGGATATGCATTCAAAAAGCCTAAATAGCAACCCTAGCTGAGGGACTGTGAGCCGTCTTGGGTGGCTCATAGTCAGAGGCCACGTCTCAAAGCCGTACGTCATTACTGTCCGTACGTCAGTACATACTGGTAACACTCATTGATTGAAGATTTTTGTCTTTAAACACTGATGTATTTTAGATGAGAGGACCTTGCCAAGTTTTCCGAACGCTGCTCAACCGAGCTAGTTTTGACCTCTATATTGAAGTTGGACTTGCCTAACTGGACCACTCTCTTAGATAGACATATACGTTAACAACTTCGAGAGTTGCGTTCTGAAGACTAATTGGCACAAAATGAGCATTGGACAAGATTTTGGTCTTGTTCATTTTAAGGCCTACCAGGTGAGAAACTTGGTTGAGGTCTTTGAGCAAATGAGCATAATGCTATGGTCCTCAGATGATTCTGATAAGACGAAAATGAGTAATGCTCTTAATACAATTCAAATAAATAAATGTCCCAATCCACTTAGAGATGTCGATGTACCTCACACACAAACTACCGTAAGTAAAGATGTTACTGATCCTCGTCCTAAACCTAATTTTCATAAAGCTGACTATGAATTAATAAATTTAGAGCTTAGTAAAATTAACTGGGATGAGAAAATAATGCAGTATCCGACGGTTAATGAGATGGTTGATGAATTTTATGAAATTTTAAGAAATATTATTACTGAATACGAACCCTTTACTACAAAAACTCGTGACAAGAAACACCCGGTATGGTTTACACCGATACTTAAACGAATGTTAAAACGTAAATTTAAGTGTCACCAGAAATATAAAAAAATCAAAAGTCCTTTAGATAAATTAGAATTTGAATACTTACGCGACGATTGTGATAAATTACTCAAAGAAGATTATAATAGATATATACTGTGTATAGAGAATCAAATAGTTAAAGATCCTAAGTATTTCTGGACGCACATAAAAAATTCGCGCAAAAGCGGTTCGAAATATCCACCTACTAAACGAATTGAAGGCTGATAATGTGAAAAATGTCTGTGACTTATTTGCCATGCAATTTTCTTCTGTTTACGAAATTGACACACACATTAAATATGTTGATGCGAATGTAAGCAATACGTGTGATCTTTGTATAGACATGAAACATATTAAAAGTGTCGTTCAGAAGCTCAACATATCTAAAGGCGTTGGGCCGGATAATATTCCTCCACTGTTTATACGCAAAACTATTAACAACCTTTTAGTACCGTTAAAAGCAATATTTAACAAATCCTTAACATCCGAAATTTTCCCTAATAAGTGGAAACAAGCAAGAATTGTCCCAATATTCAAAAACAGCAAAAAAGACCTAATTTTAAACTACCGGCCAATTTCTATTCTTTCCACATTCGCCAAAATTTTTGAATCCCTAGTTTAACCATATGTATACAATTTAGTTAAAAGCCAGATTTCACCTCACCAACATGGATTTATGTTAAAAAGGTCGACAAACTCAAATCTCCTTAATTATATTGATAGCGTAGCTCTGGCTGTAGATACGGGATATCAGGTTGATGCAATTGATACAGATTTTACAAAGGCTTTTGACAAAGTTAACCATACATTATTGGTAAAAAAAAACTGAACAATTTTGGTGTTAATGGTACATTGCTAGGCTGGTGTGAATCCTACTTGGAAAATAGAACCTCTGTAGTAATCATGGATGGCTGCACATCCAAATCTTTTGTAGCGTCATCCGGTATACCTCAAGGTTCCAACCTAGGTTCACTCTTCTTCAATGTTTATGTCAACGATATTACTAATTTATTTAAATATTCTCAATTTCACTTATTTGCAGATGACTTCAAGTGAATGCGAGAAATAAAAAATGTAGAAGACTCTGATCGATTACAATCAGATTTGGATCAACTTGTGGGGTGGTGTCGTGTTAATAATATGTTTTTAAATGCCTCTAAATGCTACCATATAAAATTCTCATTAAAACATAATCTAATCCAAACTAAATACAATATTGGATGCACTATATTAAAGGAAGTGCCTTGTATTCGGGACTTAGCAGTTTATGTAGACACTAAATTAAAATTTACAAACCATACTGACGAAATTCTAAACGCAGCTAACAAATCACTCGGATTTGTACTTCGATGTAGCAAAGAATTTAAAAAGGTTTCTACAGCGATACTACTCTACAATTGCTATGTAAGAACTAAATTGGAGTATTGTTGTGCTGTTTGGTCACCTAGTTATAAAATTCATATCAAGAGAATCGAAGGCGTGCCACAAAAGTTTCTTAAACATTTATTTTATCGTGGGTATATCCCTAATAATATAACGACTTACCAAGATAGGCTAAAACATCTTAATATTAAATCACTCAGTGCTAGAAGAGATATGCTAAGCATGTTACACTTACATAAATTGTTAAACAATAAATACGACTGTCCCAGTTTAATATCTAAGTTTAATCTAAGTGTTCCTTCACGCCCTCCCCGTCAACCACGTCCCATACTACACGTCCGCCGTTGTCGAACCAATGTAGGAAAACACTCTCCCATCCCACGTCTGTTTGCTTACTATAATCAACTTTCTTTAAAGGTAAATGATTTTGACACAGACGGTAATTCTAAATTTTTATTAAAAAAATTGTATCTAAGAATGTTAAAGACCTATAAGTATTCTGATAAAAGTAATTATTAATTATTAATTTATATTTAAGTTTAATTTATGCTATAACTCATATCTTTGTTATTTAATTGATTGTGTAGTTTTATTTAGTTCGTTTTGTATTTTCCAATTATTATTTTTTAGTGTATGTTGTGGTTGCCTGTAATCAGAATTGCAATTAGTACATCATATTTTTTTAACTACTAAATTAATTATATTTGTGATATGGTAAATTTTGTTGGCAATCCTTAGTAAATAAATAAATGAAAATATTGCGGAAAATCAAAGGTGAGTAATGTACTCGTCATTGAAGCTAATTCTAAATCCTTTCTTATCAATAAGCTTGAAGATGTCGTCCAACGCGACAGTGACTAATTTTGGAGAAATAAGATCTCCCTGTCTCACGCCTGTCTAGTGGAATAGTTTTCGTGCTCTGCTCTTGTACTTGGACTGACATGGTGGCGTTGTTGTACAAGCACCTCAGCACTTTAATGTACCAATAGTCAATGTGGCCCTAAACACTTTGGAGCCTTTGTTCCGCTCGATCGTCTTCTTGATGCTTTCAACATTGTAAACACGGACGTGGATTTCCCTGCCTGTCAATCGAGCTTCCGATATGCTTCAGCGTCCTCCGATGTCTGCAACGCCATATATCGACGTTGGTAACTTAATCATTTCAATTTAAGAAAAAAGCACTTGTGGTAACAAAAAATATAACTAGTCCATTCGGGTTAAGTAAAGAGTGAGTCATCAGTGCAACTAAAGGATTTAAAAGGTATACTGACATTGACGGAAAAAAATCATAATTAATAATATTTTAAAAGATTTTAATGTGTTCGTTATATTCTCATAATATTTTCCAATAATTTTATAAACTAATAATAGATTAAGTATAGAGAAATCTTGTATAAATAACATCGTAAATCCTATCACGTTGTGATCTCGGTAGAAAAATAATTTAAAGTACTTAAGTGCGTTTAGAAAGATGGAAGTTTATTGTTATCAAAATATATAACTTTTATTTTGTATAAGAACTATAAATATGTATCATCATCGCCAGCGTTACTACATGTACTCATCGAACTCGACGGGTCAAGAAAGAGTGAATGAATATAGTCGAATTTGTGTAGCGCTATGTACAGAATTGATAAGAGTAGCATAGTAGACGATTTCATTCCATTAATTATCATATTAAATTTCTAATCGGTGCCAGCTTAGAAAAACATAATAGACAAAGGCTCAAATAATGTACGACCAAAGTTGCGGCACAGTTCGCCGACTTACTCAAATAAATTTACTTGTATCGCGATGTCGCAAGGCTCGCGAAGTTTTTCCTTTGAAGCGTTATTACAGTAAGGGTTTCGTGTCGGTCTGTTTGTCCGCGGTCGTAACAAACAGCCGTGCGGGGATTGGGATATAGTGGGACAGTGGGACTATGTTTATAAACACGAAAGATTGACGAATATCTAGATCGAGAGTCTGGGTACCCATTTTTGGCTGGGGCAAAGGATGTAGAGAAAAACGGGCGTTTTTCTATAATGTTCCGAATTTAGAACTTGTGTTCGATATGGCGATTTGTGCTACCATCACGTCGAGGGACGGGTGTAAGCTCGGTGAAATACACTGATTGCGCCTCTGTCTAACTTTCTCGAGATAACGGCATGAACACAATGTAACATGCATGATATTTGTGACAACATACAATTATTGTGCCACAACTGTGTGGAGGCAGCTTCACGGCAAGCTTTATAATATAGGTGTCTCGCCGACCGTCACAAGATGCCCACACTAAACAAAGAACTCTCGGCGAGGTTTTCACTTTATACATTACTAGCATAGCGCGCGGCTCCGCCCGTGTGGAAAAGTTTTTCCGGGATAAAAAGTAGCCTATAGCACTCAGGAGTAATGTAGCTTCTTATTAGTGAAAGAATTTTCAAACTCGGTCCAGTAGTTCCTGAGATTAGCGCGTTCAAACAAACAAACTCTTCAGCTTTATATATTAGTATAGATTATTGTAGAATAAATAACTTTATGAATAGTGAGGTGAATAAAAGACGATTGGTATTTTAATGCGACGCTAACAAACCAGCTATGCTATTCTGTAAGATCTCACTATCGAGCTCACTTCTGAATCCGCATTGTAATTAATCTACACTAGCGCCATAAGGCGAAAGTGTCGGTGAAGCGAACTACACTCACTTACTAATAAGTGAGATCTTACGTATATCACGCTAACCGGATTCTGTAAACAAAGATTTCGATCGTCACATTGGCTTTGTGTCCTAATCTCACCCGAGATGTCGAAGTCGGCTCACTTCACGCTGTGTTTCTACAGAATTGCACCGCTGCTTGTAGTACTCCGACGCCGCGACGGCTTGTGAATTGACATGTTGAAATCATATTGTCCGTTTTACATTGACAGTGTTATTTGTAACTTCTTTCTTCTCTAGCCCGATCGTCTATCATTAACAGTATTTATAATGGAAAATTCTCTATTATTTTACTTACCGTAAATTAATGTCCATATGTGCCATCTAAAAGATTATAACTATTAGGTAATTGTATAAATAAGTTGCCGGGACTCTGACTCATCAAATATGTACCTCTGTTGTGCATTACTTGAATCTACCGGCACGTTCAAATTACCCACCGCCCTGAAAATTAGTACGAAGTAACTTTATCCAACTCCTGTGGAAATTAGCAATACTAAATTAATGAGCAGTATTGAAACTGTGAGACTCGATCGGTTCATCTTGTTTGCTGCCATTGTAAGTTTGTAATGTAAAACCGCGTTGCTCGCTTCGGTTACTCGATACACCGATGAGATTGGTAACTTGATAGTTTATTTGTTATTTTGTTTGTGTAATTGTGAAATTGCAATATCGCCGAAGGGCGATCATTGATTTATTCTTCGTTGTTTTCTTTGCAATGTAAATTCATATGAAAATTGAAATAAAGTTTCTTTTTGCAAAAGAGTATAACGTACAATTCACGTTTGCTGATCTTGATCTCTTACTAATATTATAAATACGAATGTTTGTGAAAATGATTCGATGTTTGTTACAAATATACCAGCAACTGCTGAACGGATTTGGATGCAATTTACCAGACGTATATATTATCATGTCCTCGTTAATATGTGTAGGCTTTTTTTTATCCCGGTAATTTGCTCCGAAGCAAACATTTGAATATTTAATTAGATTTTTAAAGTAGATGGTGCTGACGTCGTACATATGGCACTATGGACCGCTACAATCATTTATAGATATTTGTACCGGCAAAAGCTAAGCGCGAAGCCACGAACAACACCTCGTAAATAATAAAACTAAATTAATTACTCTAGTCACAGTCCACAAAGCCCTCCATATAAGAGTGCAAAAGTTTGTTCACTCCGCTAGCTAGTGCGGTGAGTAGGTACTGGGCGGTGCTCCGGGGCGCGGGATAATCTCACTTTAATTGCCCCGTGTACGGCTAATCGCAGGCTTGGACCGTCACTGCTACGTCACTTACGATAGCAACTTGCGTAGACAAGGAAAAACCCCAAACTAGGACCAATACCCAAGTATTTGGTTATACAAACTTTTGTCTCTATTCGCGAATCGAACCTGCGGCAAAACTTTGCCCACTACCTCTCGGACGTTTTTAAAGAAGCAGCTTTATTCAGTTCCAAAAGATAACTACATTATATTACGATTTCGCCAACGGCGTGTTTATGCTGGAATTTTAAATGTCGGTCGCAATGAATCTGAAATTTACAATGTTCTGCTGTCTAGTTTATGAACCGCCTGCTTCTAAAATACCGCGTTCGATAAGCCAACGGGCACGGCTACAAAATATTATGTTGCTAGTATGGCTCGGGCGGCTTCAAAATTCTTTATCTGAATAAAAGTAACTATGTTTCTTTTTTATCGACGGCTCGGCAAAGTGACTTCACTGGTGATAAGTGAAGCGGAGCCCAAAAATATGTCGACCGGCAAAAGATAAACATCTTCGGACGGTACAGTTATGCCGGCCAGCTTAATAGCACGCTCCGCTTCTTTTTTTCTTCGGGTTGAAAAGTAGTCAATATATTAATCTATGATATGGCCTATTTGTGTGACAAATGTCATAGATAACCATTACGGCTTATGCGTGATCAAATAAGAAAATTCAATAATTTCACAAACTTTTACTGCCATCCATATTGGGGCGATTCCGCTATAGATGATTTCCGACATGATTTTTTCATTCACGCTATTAGTTGTTTTTTTTGTTATTAGTGCAAAGAAGAAAGTCTAAATATAATAATCAATTAATTTTTTTTTGATTTTATACCATATTTTCTTTTTTGGCACGTTTGAAAATATTACCATCCGAAGAATTGGTATAAACTGTAAAATCATAACTAGCATCACTGGTGCGAAACAGTTGTTGTTCACAGTTCGATGTTATGTTTTACCGGCTAAACGTGAAGTGACAATATTCATTTATCTTCGTGTTCCAAAAAATGTAAGTATACATTGTTATTTATTAAGAATTATTGACTGCTAGCATACGCTGTTAACTTGTTGCACCCGCGATGCAACAGATATAAAAGTTTACTTTTTTAACAGAAATAAAGAGCTAACGTTCTGAAACTTTGCAAAAGTAAGAAGAAATCAAAACCAAACTTAAATTATTTGTTTTTAAAAGTATAATGATTGTTAGGTTAAAATAATCGATAACTGAAATTGGTTGCACCCGCGATCTCGATGTGAGATCGCGGGTGCAACTTTTTTTCACGTAACCTTTTTGTGTGATTAATTATACATTTCGTTGTTTTGATATACCTTGACTAATAATATATGCTGAAGACAATTGATGATATATATTTAATATGTGTGTCCATATTATATTCTGTATTTTTTTTTACAGAAATATCGGTTAAAATGACAACAGAGCAACATAAGGAGACTGCTTCGCAGAAATATATGCGGAAATTAAAAGAAAATCCTGAGCTTCATGCTGAACACCTCCAACGGGAAAAGGCTCGTGATACCAAACAGAGAGAAGTAATGAAAATGAACATGGAGACAGATGTAGATTTGTAAATATTGGCTAGAATCAGATCCAAAGAAAGAATGCAGGCTACTAGAAAGCTGTTCATTCAGTTTTAGACCAGAGCAAATCTTTATTGCCACTTAAAGAGAGATTGCGCGTTTCTGATGTTTACAGTGATTTAGACACTGATTCAGACAATGAATTTATAAATGACGAAACTCCATCATCATCTCTTCAAGCTTCAAAATTATCACTATTATGCGTCTGCATGTCCTGAAACTGCTACTGTCCAAGCTACTGTCTTACCGAAAAATATTTGCGCTGGTGTGTATGTGCTCGTACAATTGTTCTGCAGAACCGGCAAAAAAAATACTCAATATCGTTATGTGGGGTTGTATATGGATGAAGATAGAGAAGTTAGAGTACAATTTATGACGACGGTTGATGGCAAACGATTCACAGAAATCGTTAATGACATAGCAGACGTGCAATTTGATGATATTATCGCGAAGTTGGAAGCGCCAAAGAAAAATACTCATGGAAATAATATGTTCATAGAATTTTCGGCAATTATTGACGTATTACAAAAGAAATAATTAATATTAGCGACATCAAAAGTATAATTGTTAGTAATAAATATGGTTTGATCTCTTAATTTGTTCCTATATAAGTAAAATTGATGTTTATGTTCACTTAAATTAGACTGGTTGCACCCGCGATAATTTGGTGTTGCACCCGCGATCATTAAAAAAAATATAATTTATTGTTTATTTTTGTTTTGCTTATAATTTTTATTTTATGTTCTTTGTTACTTTAATACATTTCAAAATATCAAGGCATAACATATTAAATGTATTAGAATTAACAGATTTATGTGTTTTTTGTTTGTGATCTGGAAAGGTTGGGCCAAATTTGTTGCACCCGCGATGGCAATTTGAACCTTTCTCCTGGCTTTTAAAGTATCATATTAAACATTTTGTTAATTAATATAAAGTAAACATATTAAAATGTAGTCTTTTAAAGACTAATTTAATTAAAAATGTTTTTTATTTAATTAGGCTAAACTAAAACAGGCGTCTAAATGTTGCACCCGCGATAATGGAATGACCCATTAGTAAAACTATTACTTTTTCAAAAGGTATTGTGAAAGAATGCTGATGTAACGCGAGGATTTATGACATTACAGAAGTCAAAGCTTTCCGGAAAAATTCTCCTGGCGCATAGACGAAACGTGCACTTGTTCATTTATTATTGCTGATGGCGCTAGTAACCACTCATCCACTCCGAGCCTCCGACTGCCCCGCTAATGCACAGCGCTCGCTATCCTTCAGCCAGTTCGTAACGTCACTCAGTCATCCCATTGACTAGGGAACATTGTGGTGAAGTGAGGAGTACTTGTTCCCGCGGGATTTGACACGTGACGCGCTCTGGACGGGATAACGGGAACAGACCCTTCCCATAACTGCGAGATAACTGACATCTATGTGTTTGTGCTGTTGTACTTGTGAACGACACAAAGGTTGAGATAAGGGTAGAAATCTGTTCAGTTGCTAACTAATAACTATGGCGGATCGTAGCTAGGATTGTTAAATCTTTTGAGAGGAATATTAAATGTACATGCATGATAGCTAATGAGAGTTATCTTACTAATAATGTTAATGAAAACTATGTTATGATATTTGTGTGTTTGGTTTGAGTTAAACGTAGCAGTAATGCAACAGATGTCGTTGCAATTTGGTACTTAGGTAAACCATATCCTGACTTGCCATGTAGACCATTTTATCCAGTAAAAATACACATTTTTGTTTTGTGTGAAGTCTTTCATACAAGCTAAGCTGCGAACAGTACCTTGTATAAAAATATAGTACCCAACAAAATAAACGATGTGCATAATGTAGAACGAACTAACTAACCAGTATTCGTTCGAGTTTTGGTGATACTTCAAAACTACAAAGGTAAGGAGCCTACTTTGTAGCTAGCTACTGTTGTTTCAAACAACACACAACATTAATTAAAACATTTGGATAATGCTGAATATATTTCAGAAATAAAAAAGTTAAAAAGAAAATAGTGTAGTGTAGTGTAGTGTAGTAGCTCTAGGCCAGCGTGGTGGACTAAGACCTTAACCCTCTCAGTTGTAGAGGTGGCCCGTGCTCAGCAGTGGGCAGTATATAATACAGGGCTGGTATGGTGGTGGTGGTTACGAGAAACATGCACAGAGAGACACAGACATACATACCCATATACGCGCGATTTTTATCCCCGAGGGGCTAGACAGAGGCGCAACTACCTCTTTGTTAAAACTAATAATAGCGCTTGAGACTGTGTTATTGTTTCACAAAAATACAAAAACTTTTTATCACTCTACATAACCCAAGATTTTTCGCAGTAAGTTAGACAATTTTCTAAATTAAGTATTAATAACACCGGGCTGGTTGAGATGGCCCTCACTCCAAAGCTCTTTGTTCTATTTGTTTGAAAGAGCAATCAAAGGTTTTGCAAATAAAAAAATGATAAAGGTGGTTTAACAGGACAGTGACATCCATCCTTATACAATATCACTAGAATTTTAGGGTCAATTAGTCATAACTCATTTCTAGGCAGCGGTAAGAGAAACTAAAACTAAAAAAAGCGGCGATAGCCTAATTGGGAGTGGAACGGACTGCCGAGACGAATGTCCGCAGGTTCAAAACCCAAGGGCACACACCTCTGACTATTCTAAAAAAGTTATGTGTGTATTCTTTGTGAATTATCGCTCGCTTTAACGGTGAAGGTAAACATCGTGAGGAAACCTGCATACCTGAGAAGTTCTCTGAATTTCTAAGGTATGTGAAGTCCGCAAACCCGCTCTAGGCCAGCGTGGTGGACTAAGACCTTAACCCTCTCAGTTGTAGAGGTGGCCCGTGCTCAGCAGTGGGCAGTATATAATACAGGGCTGGTATGGTGGTGGTGGTTACGAGAAACACGCACAAAGAGAGACAGAGAGACACAGACATACATACCGATATACGCGCGATTTTTATCCCCGAGGGGCTAGACAGAGGCGCAACTATACGCATACGCATGCTCACGCCTTTTATCCCCGAAGGGGTAGGCAGAGGCGCAACTAGTGCACCCACTTTTCGCCAAGCGTATTCCGTCCCATGATGTGATAGGGGGCGAGCCTATCGCCATATCGGGCACAAATTCCAGACTCCGGGCTGATACTGAATAGAAAAATCCAATATCACTTTGCCCGACCCGGGGATCGAACCCGAGACCTCAGCCTTGCAGTCGTACCGTAATACAACTACGCCACCGAGGCAACTATTGCATCCACTATTTGCCGTGTGTATTCCTTCCCATGTCATGATACGGGCGAGCCTATCGCCATATCGGGCATGAATGCCAGATTCCGAACCCAATCTAACTTTGTCTGACCCGGGATTGGATTCGGAAACCTCACTGTGGTAGTGTACCGCGCATGCTAATAATAACGCTAACGGGGCAGTCCAAGGTAATAGGTATGACGGCAAAACGGTCAACAAAATGTTTGAGTTTGCTGAATATATGTATTTCCGATTAGATAGCAACTACTGTAATGTGCATATTATTATAAATCAACTTGCTACAGTAGCTCATTTGAAAAAGTTACATTCCGTGGTCAACTAAACCGACTAACATAACCCTCGTTTAGACGTATCAATTTTGCTAACAATAAACTCTCCGTCCAGATGGCACTTAATGCCACTGAATACTTAATATGTCTCTCATTAGTCGACATTATTTCCACTCTACTGAACTGTCATCATCAACCATCAGGTTGCGATGTCACTATAAAGAGCTAGTGAGATTGTGCTCAATACTATCAGAAGACATTTACACGAGTAATAATTTCCATCATCAATAATTGTTTCGCCAACTAGCGTGAACTAGTTTGAAACAACTCTAATTATTATAGGAAGCGAACTATGGACACCTACATCGACGGGTTCGGCATTAAAATGAGACGATCGGCTTAACCCTAGCTCGGAGGATCACTTTCTAACTCTCACCTCATTTAGTAGTTCAGCGCACGCCCTGGGGTGGCTTAAGAATAAGGCGGCCGGTTTGACCCGCATTGAAGGCATACGACCAGGACCGTCATTATACGGAAGTGCAAGCCGATCGCTCGCCAAAAGGTGTGCCTAATTGTTTTTTGTCATGACGTAAAAAAAGACAAAAATTATTGACATGGCACTAGCTGGTTTTGACGCCCCGGTGCCCTGTATGGTTAAGACGTCCCTGTATACTGAGTCGAATGTGCTTCAAGACAGGGCTATCACCAACAAGCAGGGCTTTGCTGCCAGCTCTACTAATTGCGATCAAGGGATTCATGCTTTGCATGCAATACCGGCCGTAATGAAATGGCATAGGTATTGGGGACGCAAAGGCGTGTAAGAAACTCCGAAAATTACATATACAATACGAGACGGATCTGTAAACTGTCATGTCTCGGTGGTTTTCTGTGAGCCATTATTACTACGCCCGTTGATAAAGCACGTTCGTTTTGTAGACAAACATAATGATACAATGTCTACAGTGAAGCGTGGCTAACACTTTTAAAATTGTGAATTTGCTCTGTTTATCGTTGTAGACTTTGATCCTCAAAGGTCATTTATTCCGGGAAACACTTCCCACTGGTGGAGGTGTGCTCTGTGACTAAAAGTTTGTAAAACAATATACATAATATATTATCTGCAGCCGAAACCTGAACGCCTCTCACCCGCCTGAAGAAACCTTTGTTATCTAAAACAAACAACTCTCTCATTACTAACAATTCGAAACTTGATAAAAGCAGCCAACTATTAATATAATTTAATTGTGAAACTTGTTTTGAAGTGACACACGCTGCAGCTTCGGGCGACGTCGCAAATAATGCAAACAAATTAAAATATTATTACTTTCATAAACTTGCAAGTTTGAATGATATTTTAGTACGAAATGTTTATGACCTCTGACATTCACACGCTAAACAGGTTATCATATTACGTCATCACTAAAGTACTAAACGTTACCGCAGCGCTAGCACCACTTGACAATAATTGAGAGAGGTCAGGCCTCTCGCCCGTCTTACTGCCCTTATTAATTATTCGGTACATTTTACTTGCATTCGATGTTGTATAAGAAAATCTATGATCTCATAGTTTACACGGTAATAATGATTATTGTTATTATATTATGTATTCTATAGCCTAATATCGATCATATAATAATATGAGGGTAAATTTAAAAAAGTCGAAGATTTTAACACACGAGGAATTGAACACGAAAGCAGCGTCTCAGTAATCCGCCGAAAAATAAATTGACCGCTTGTAGTAAAATACTTCTTAAGAATTATAGACCCATCTCACTTCTGAGCCACATCTATAAGTTGTTCTCTAGGGTTATCACGAACCGCCTCGCTAGAAGACTCGACGAGTTTCAGCCCCCGGAACAGGCCGGGTTTCGCTCAGGATACAGCACCATAGACCACATACACACGTTGAGGCAGATTATGCAAAAATCGGAAGAGTATAATAAAATTCAAACAAACAAAAAAAACGTCTAACAATTCAAACAAACCATAGGCGCACCGTCGCGTCGCCGCGTCAACCTGTCTGTTGGGGTTTACATGCGAGTACAGCTTCGATGAACTGTGCGTTTCTGTGACGAATGCTCGTATTCCGATTAATTTAATTCAGCGTTCGCTTTTTTATTTATTTATTTATTTACAATAAAGCCCTAAATACCCTGTCAGGGTGTCGGCTATTCTAATAACTAAGTATGAAAAATATAAATCTATTGCTAATTAAAATTAAATATACTTGTATATAACTATAAACTCATTATTGTTAATAGAATTAATTGAAAAGAACTAAAAATTGTAAAATATATTTTACACAGGCCTTGTCAAAAATAGAATTTTACGTTGTACCCTTTTTCAATATAAGCATGTTAACACACACACACACACACACCTTTTATTCCCGAAGGGGTAGGCAGAGGTGTAACTAATGCACCCACTTTTCGCGGTGCGTATTCCGTCCCATGATGTTATAGGGGGCGAGCCTATCGCCATATCGGGCACAAATTTCAGACTCCGGGCTGAAACTGAAAGCATTTTAGCTTTTACAAATTTAATTGGCTCGGTGGCTGTCTGTTTATTATTGATATGTACTTATTTGTGAATTACTGCGTCATGTTAACATGAAAATTGGGGATTTAGTTTTATTTCATTTGATATCTTGCTTTTCACTTACTCTAACAGCGTTAATTGTTTTGTTTGGTTATAGCTAAGGCTCACCTTACCAAAGTGCTTATTTTTGGCGCCTAAGGCAAATAATGCACAACTTTTTGCACGTGAATTTAATATATTGTATATCAGATCATTACATATTATATTGTGGTCCAAAGGTATTTAGTAGCTTAGTAAATTATTGACAGGCGGTTGTTTTGATATTTAGGTACACTTGGGTAGCTTGATTCAATCGTATCGCTAATTAGACTCATAGGCAACCTAGACACGTCTAGAAATAGATCTGCGAACCCAATTTCTAATAAAACATTTGATATACGATATCAGCTAATTACACTACATTTCAAGTACAGTTTGATGTAACACGTTGTAATGGCGTGGAGCCCGCGCGGAGCAGTACGCGGAGGGGCGGCGGAGGTGTGCGAGTTTTAATAAACCCGCTCGCAAATCATCCCCTCGATGAGTACAATTACCGTAAATAACAACGTTATTATCCTAATGTCGGCGGCGAGGTGCCAACGTATCTTACAGCCCTCGCCACGGCGGGAGAGCCGGGCGGGCGTCTGCGGCCGGCCGCCGAACCCCGCCGCGCCCGCCGCGCCCGCCCCGGGACCGACGGGTATTTCGGCCCAATCTGGAAACGTCTTCTCTGACCCGTTATGGAAGGGTGACATGTGATAACATCGCCATGTTTCGAACGTTGGCTGGTTTTAAGGGTTGTATATTTTAAGCTTGAAGACTAAATTAACGTTTCCTTGGAAATGTATCGCTAACGGAACGAGGCGGCAGGGCAAGTCATATACTGTAAAGCTATATAGCTTATACTGTTAACCTCAATATTCGTATTTCATTAAACCATAATTGTGACATGTGAATCGAAACTACTACATCGTTGCTTCTATATCCAAAAACTGTTAGGTACGAGTCTTGCACATATTTTTCAATAAAATACCCGATATTTTATACACACAGTACTAGCAATAGATGTAATGTGGTATCCACCGCGCCGCTCTGAGCCATACACCGTAGTGGAGCTAAATCTCGCCACAACATTACATAAATCAAGTAATTTTCTTTGTATTAACCGCGACGGAGAGAAATTGGGCACAAGTTTATTACTGAGAATAAATCTGTGTTTATTCAAGGAAATATCTCCATACTCGGCTCGCCCAGCTAACAATTAACTAGAAAAATAGAGTTGCTGAGTAGAGAACACGTTTAGTTCTCGCAATTAGATGTTTATAAACAAAGAACAAGAGCGGTATTGGTGTAGCTAACTATAATGTTGACTTGTGCTGGGAATAGTAAGTTTGATTCGAAAGAAAATTTGTGAGATATGATTTTTAAATTAAAAAATACGCGTCAGTAGCTCGGGGTTACATTTGTGGGATGATAAGAGTTCGCCCGGTGACCGCCGATATGCAAGCTGACGCGTAACATTCAGCCACTGACCGTGATGATTAATGTCAGATTGATCGTGTGCGGATCGGTGTATAATGTATTATGTATGTACCATATTATTATTATACAAGTTAGATCATCTTGGCATTCGTGGTAAATTTCTGTCATGGATAAGTGATTTTCTTTCCGAAAGAACTTTTTGTGTGCGAATTGGTGATATATTATCAAATCCACGCCCAGTTATAAGTGGTGTCCCGCAGGGATCAGTTCTTGGACCACTGGTTTTTATACTATATCTGACTGATCTAAAATCAATGCTGAATCTACCATTCTCACTTTTTGCTGATGACACAAAGTTCTTTGGTAATCCACTTACGCAATGGCAGAATATCCAGGAGGATCTGGATGCTATATTTAATTGGACTAAAGATTGGCTACTATCTTTGAATGTGAACAAGTGCGCAGTACTACACATAGGCCGAAATAATCCACGCAAGAAATATCTCCTGGATAATAAGATATTAGCATCGGTTGACTCACAAAAGGATCTTGGTGTTACCATTACCAGTAATCTAAAGTGGGAAACGCATATCTCCTGTGTACTGAAGAAAGCTAATTCTATCTTGTATATCATCCGTAAAGCATTTACCTGTCTCACACAAAGGACTTTTGTTAAATTGTATAAAACTTATGTAAGACCGCTACTGGAGTATGCCTATGTTATCTGGGATCCATATTTCAAAAAAGATATTAACCTATTGGAAAATGTCCAACGGAGAGCTACGAAATTGGTTGCTAATCTGCGCAATAAATCCTACAATGAACGCCTAAGATGTCTAGGTCTCACAACGCTTGAAAATCGGAGGAAGAGAGGCAACTTGATTGAGACATACAAAATTATCTCTGGTTATTATGACGTTCCTGGTTTGCATGATATTTTCCGACGTAATGAGAATACCCATCTACGAGGACATCCCCTAAAGCTATCTGGAGTGTCTTCTAAAGGAAATCCAATGAAGCATTTTTTGACAAATCGTGTTGTTACCGCTTGGAACAAACTTCCTGAAACTGTTGTTATGGCACCTTCGCTGAATGCCTTCAAAAATAGACTGGATAAGAATATTAATCAGTATGATACACACGCATCAGCTGTATAGAGCTGCTAGTGTGCTTACCAAATAAATAAAAAAAAAAAAAAAATATTATTATTATAAAGCTGAAGAGTTAGTTTGTTTTTTTGGTTGAACGTGCTAATCTCAGGAACTACTGAACAGATTTTGAAAGTTATTTCACTAATAGGAAGTTACATTGATCCTGAGTGCTATAGGCTACTTTTATCCTGGGAAAATATATTTATCCCGGAAAAACTTTTTCACGCGGACAGAGCCGCGAGCAATACTAGTATTTAGATATTTTGATTTGCTACGTCGCGGTCGATCTGCATAAGATTGATACTGTGTATCGTATAATGACAGGCTGCGCACGCAATACAACTACGCCATCAACTACTACTACGCATCTGTGTGCAATACCAGGGATTGCAGATATTCATGGGCGGCGGTGATCACTTACCACCAGGTGATAATTATAGTGACGACCGATCTATATCTATTACTATCAATGACTAAAGATATGATGTAGGTATTTAGTATAAACTACATTTGTAAACGTGGGTTAATGCATCATGAACGCCATTATATTTTTATTTGGTTGCTTCCCAATAGTATTTTATTTATATCTTAGGGCTACATCCATGCATATATTAACCCGCGTAATAATAATACTGTAAAATATACATTTAAAAAAATGAAAATCATGACAATTGATGACGAAAAAATTAAGCCCGGAGTTTCGTTCTGCCTTTCTTCTTCGGGTCGTCATCGCTTAGGTAGCTAGTGAAAGGCTGGTAGGTTAGCTAGGCTAGGACCTTTTTATCCTCGCCGGCGGCGGCGAGGACCGTGGCGTTTCCTTTCCTCGTAATGTAAAGATATTCCTTCCCTTTCTTTTATATCAGCTCCACTTCTCCTTACCTAGCCCTATTCCTGTCCCCAATGTCCGTGTCCTCTGTACCTATCAGCCCGTGCTGGTTGTCAATTATTTAATGTAGGTACTTTAAATTATTTAATTGGTATATGTACCTTTGTTATTCGTCTATACCTTGTCATGACTTGTCATAAGTGCTTTTTAATAAGCCTATTTGATCAATAAATGATTTTATTTTTATTTATTTTATTTTATTTTAGAACCGTATGCTCGTTTGCCCCTATATCATAAAAAAAAGGCAGTTACAACTCACAACTAGAATAACGGCCGCAATTAAATACCAATCTCAAACCAAACCTGCGAATCGATACTGAATATAGGTACACTATTGTACCGGCACGCTATGATGGCCGTTTTGACAGATTACAATAGTGAGGTGAAATCTCAATTCATTATCGAAAAAAAAATATACTAGCCAGCCATCGAATAAGTGTCGATCGTATACTATTAGATAAATCTATAAAAAAAAAATCGAAAAAAAAGTGCCGAGTTTTGTTGTAAAATTATACATTCCAATAAATTTTACTGCACGTCACTATTGACAATAATGTACAGAAATTAGCTCCTTCAACGTAGTGAACGTAGTGAATGAATTAATACGAAACTTGATAGTAGTAATAATCAAAGTAAGTTCCAATTCGTGAGCATTGCGATTAAACTTTACCCTGATTGGTCAATTTCGCAATCCACCTGGATATTGGATAAAGATAATTTATTAATCTCGTTCGTAATGCTAATCGTTGATGTCTCATCCTCTCCCAGTGACCGTCCCTGAGCCGAGGTTCGTAACACTTTAGTGGGTTGCCCTCAGCATGGTTACTTAAATCAAGGGTTGCGAGCGCCTAAAGCGTTCACCCGAAAGTCCGGTGTGCCCAGAAAAGCCGACTTGCGTCAGGCTACTGGCCGTTAGGTCCATTAAACAAAATAAAATCGTTCGTAATACGACAACGCTTAGCTCGGTTCGGAATCGTTCCCGCTTCAGTCGACAAAGGGACCTAAACGCGCACCGCGTTTTTCAAAAACATACAATCAAATAACGCGACGCTTTGGAAGCGCCGCGAGTGCTTTTAAACAATAACAAAGCTACTCAGTTTTATAACACAAAGCATGTCGCTGCTCCACTCTCGCGTTACGATGACACTTAATAACATACTCCATAACTACATTAGATCTCCCCTCACAGCACAATGCTATTGTACAGTACGTCAAATATTCTTTGTGCCGGCTTATATATAATTCAGCGTGGACTGCCGATAGCGTCGGCCACTGTAATTACTTTTGTAGTTGATATGACAAATAAGACACAATGAGAGGCCCCGCGGCGATGGACCCCATACTGTATCGACATTTGTGCCTGTAGACAAGTTAATACAATGGCACAGAATTAATGTACACGAAATATTTACTGTTGAACAAAGTTGTTATTGTAATATAGTTTTGTATTAGTAGTAAATAAATAACTTACGTCATTATACATAGAATAATGAGTACACATTCAGTTATAACTCTTGTGTGCTTGGTACTAAGGAAGAGAGAATTCGTAATTAATCTACATTTGACGAATATTTATAAATCACATAATATATTATTTGTCACTGCACGGGAACCAAACTAGGCGTCTCGTTCCACACCGGACTGAGTACCCTCCGCGCCATGCCACAGTTGAATCATGGGGTAGGTAATGGTTGAAATATGCTTTTGTTGGTGTCATTATTTGTGTGTAACAATAATGAGTGCTCTTAATGTACTGTGTACGTAATTGGGCCGCTAGAGGGTTGAGCGCAGGTGGACGCCAGCCGTAAAAACTAACCCAAATTGAATGTTCTTTTACTACTAAACGAGGAAATAGGACGAGGAATACAACGCCTCGTAAACAGTAGCCACGCCACGCAGAGTTTAGCGGCGTCTTCGCCGTCTCTTCGTACAATTGAATAAAATACACCGAAAACGATACAACATTCAACGTTAGAACTATACGTACGTTTAATATCCTCCCGGGACCGTCCCGGGAAAACTCCCGGGAACAATTTCAGTGTTTTTGTTGTAAGTTCCCTCTGATTCACTCTGAGTTTCATATCTTCGTATAGCAGTATACAGATATATTTTCATAAAGTTCTTTTGAACGACTAAACTCGTATCTTTGTTTATAACTGACTCGCGACCCCATTAGGGGTGCAATGTGGTGACGTTGCACCCCTAATGGTTTCGAAAAAACAGCGGACGGCGGGGCGGATATAACGTAAATGTAAGCACCACGACTAAACAGGAATTCCGCGCAAAACTTTAAAACACTAACCACTGACACTACATTTGTCACCCTGAAACATATTATGATAAAATTAAACAAATGTAAAATTTAATTATTATAAAGCCATGAATATCTTAATACGCACACAAAAACACTCATTATTTCGTGTCGACGAAACGAGTATGCCAATCAGCGTTTCTCGCTGGTTGGCATTAATTAAAACTACACTTACTATCAGCATTAATTTCCCAAACGCCATTGGCCTTTGTAATACAGTCAACTCCACACCTCTCATTAAAATTATTTTATCAGTTGTCTGTAAAACCGTGACACAGAGACAGAGGTACATTCGCATTTGTATCATTGTGGATTTAGCTAGCGACTTGGCTTCGTTCCAAAGTGGACGATCGATAGTGACCCACAGACCACGTGTTCTTCCAGCGAGCACCGTGTCAACGGTGTACAAAATCATCACTAATACTGCATAAGGGTTTATCTAATATAGATTCCTCATAACTTCTTAGTCCCTACCTATAACAAAATCAAGACGTGGTTTGCAAAGTATTGCAATTTTTTGCAATGCTTTTCGAGATGAGAGTTCGGATTGAGATTTTCATTAGCCAAGACTTAGTTCTTGCGGTAGTATCGGAAATACCTTCAATGCATTTACTTATCAGTCGTGTGAACCCAGTATCTTTATACGAAGAGTGAAGTATACGAAAAACTTAGTATTATGCATGTACGACTGGTATAATTTCAACAATATCCTCCCGCGATGCTTAACGTGCGCTGAGTCCTTGCCAAATATTGTCGAGTTTTGGCGGGAGCCGCCGCCTCGTGTTCCTTGTAATGAACGACCTGCCATTAATACTGTTCATTTAGATTAGATTGCGGATAATAATATATTGCTAGTACTTAATTTCAAATGTACATTAATTCACAATTGTAATAATATTAATCAGATGTTCAACTAACAACTAACCATTTATGAACCCTCCAACGATGCGTACCAGGCACACATAAATACCTAACTAGTAAACACCTGGTCGGCACGCGTGATTACCTGTCTACGATTTAATCAACAGTGTTGTGTGATTAGCGCCCCGTCAAGAACTGTTCTATAGTAAATTAACTACACAGGTCTACCGTTCACCATTCAACCTGGGTCGGCCCGCCCAAAGCTGCCCGGCCAACTGTTTGCACTCCGCGATCCGTCTTAATTCACCTTAGCTGTTTAATCTACTATAACCTGCGCCGTACACTCATAAAGGATTAGCCGCAGGGCTAATCTTTTATGAGTGTATGGCGCACTCAGAGGGAAGAAATAAATTTTAATAATTAAAAGGTGTGTTATTCAAATTTATAATATAATAACGATGTCCCTAATAGCGAAGGTCGACTGGTAACTAATTGACTTTTCGCTGATGATATGATAGAGATGAGAGATTCCTGCCTGAGCACTGGCACTATACCTGTGGAACAAAAACCTAGAACAAAATCACAATTAACTTTCTTAAATTAAGATAAAACATCCAAAGAATCTTCTGTTATCCCACCCTTTATATCGTTTTTAGTGTAGCCAACTGTGTAGCTAACTGGTGCGAGGGATCGAGTCATGTCCGGGCCGTGTGAGCGACGGTGATAATAAAATAACATCATATGTGCCGCTGATAAACGGGCCGGTAATAAATACAACGCCCTCGGCCCAACGACGCTCAGGGCTGTCGGCTAACCGGGGCCTTCAAGTTATGGTTATATTGTGACACCCTGTGTCGCGAATTTAGAAATATTGCGTCTGACCGTTAAAATTGTAGCGTGGGTTGGTAGTTCCAGTTTGTACGTAGAACTTCAGACAGTTATTCAGCTTATCTACCGGCGACTGTACTGTTTACTTTTGGTTTCTCAGGCAAACGCGTGGATTATCAAAAGTCACAGTGCACGCCACCTGTGAAAACCGTACACAATATACGGTTATTTCAAACTTTTATAATGTTTGCCTGGCAACCCTCGCCGGCGGCATAGTGCGTTACGGCGGGAACTGGGAGCACAATGCGCGTCTCCCGTGACGTCATCGGTCACCATCGACAACCGCTTTGTCTAGCCTACACACAACGAAAGCAAAGGGTCGGTGGGTTTAACGCAAGCAAGAATTATGTGTGAGGAATTGACACCACGACAGCGCTCGGGTGGTGGACATGACTCAACTAGTTGAGTCATGTTGTTTTCCGTGATTGCATTTAAACAATGGTTATTGTGCTCATTAGATATTACATGTAGGTAAAAGTATTTAAAAATTATGCATTATTATTAATAACTAGCTGTTGCCCGCGGCTCCGCCCGCGTGAATGAGTTTTCCCGGGATAAAAGTCCCGCTTTATACTTTTCTGGGATAAAAAGTAGCCTAAGTTACTCCTTATTACATAAGCTACCTGCCAATAAAAGTCCCGTCAAAATCGGTCCAGCCATTTCAGAGATTAGCCGGAACAAACAGACAGTACAGACAAAAATTGTAAAAAATGTTATTTTGGTGTATGTACCGTATATATATTCATATACATGTAGTAAAAAACGGTTATTTCAATATAACAAACAGACACTCCAATTTTATTTATATGTTTATGGATGTATAGATGTGCTATAAACTCTACAATATCATTAACATTTTTTTCTAAAATGCTAGAGCACTGCACTTGCGTCTTTATTCATATAAATATGATGTAATATTCAAGAATTATGTTATTACGTCGTTGAATAGTGCTCTTCGGCATGGGCGGACGCTATTGTCCGCGGGTTGGGGCGGACGACAATGCCGCCCGTGAAGCTCGGTGGACGGACAAAACAGTCCTTGTGTAAGCGTAAAGCATAGCTCCTTTACACGGAATTATGAGTCTGAGCGCATGATAGAAATGATCGGATTATGTTTAGTGTTTATACCACGGAGTAAAGATGCGTCCACGTTAGCGTATCAGTATACAGAATAACAAAATACAGTATAACAAAACAGATTTAAACTATGTCACATATAATATAATGCGCAAATATTTGTAGCGCGAAAGGAATCCCGCGGCTTTTTGTCCCCGTGCCTACCAGACTATGAAATTATAAATAGATTTTTGATATTCTTAAAAATACGGAACAGCAATCTGGAATGGTAATATTAAAACATGTTTTAGACACACCCAAGCTTGACCAGTTTTCATCATGATGAAGATGACGATGATGAAGTCTAGAATGGTAATATTAAAATATGTTTTAGACACACCCAAGCTCGACCAGCTTTCATCATGATGAAGATGACGATGATGAAGTCTAGAATGGTAATATTAAAACATGTTTTAGACACACCCAAGCTCGACCAGTTTTCATCATGATGAAGATGACGATGATGAAGTCTAGAATGGTAATATTAAAATATGTTTTAGACACCCACGCTCGACCAGTTTTCGATAAAATAACCGATATTAATGTATTTGAATGGAGTAAATTTCGCGGGCGGGCGGCGCGCGGGCTGGAGTGAGTTCCGTTCGTGACTGTCGTGAAAACTATCATCCCACTGCTCGGGAGAAATATCAAAACGGTCCGTGTTTTCCATATTAACTTTGAATCAACTGAATATTCAATGATCATAGAAAATTATAAATAAATTATCTGGTTGCTAATTTAGTGTCTTTTGTAATATCTTTAGATTTTTTTAATATAAAAAATAATTATTTGTGTGTACTAGAAATTAAATTTATTTATTTGATGGTGCTTTTTTTAATACTGCATATTACTTTCCCGAGCCGGGATAATAATGTTGATATTTCAATGTGTGAGTGCGCGCACTTTATAACACGAGTGTGGCGAAGGAGGAAACACGGTCGCGTATTTGTTTATTCGATCACATTAATCAGTCGGAAACCCCTTGCAGGCAACTTTGGACAGGCCCTTCCGACGCAGGCAATACTTTTGTTCTTTTAGTTAGGATATCATAGAATAACTTCCAACTTCGACCTCACAATAACATACATTTACAAATAATCTACGAGTCAGTAAGTCATCGGTGCGGCCACTCACATTCATCCACAATTCTAGTG
Organism: Sphinx pinastri; assembly: GCA_947568825.1. NCBI lineage: Eukaryota > Metazoa > Arthropoda > Insecta > Lepidoptera > Sphingidae > Sphinx > Sphinx pinastri. The sequence goes on along the minus strand of OX387614.1, from coordinate 458,293 downwards.
GAATCTTTAGACTCCAGCTGTATATTCTTTTTCATTAAATTTTATTGATACTAAGTACCTCATCCCACATGTGCGATTTAATTGCGTTAGTTCATTAGTTTCGGACAAGGCACGTCGACCGCACGCCTCCATCTCAGCCAGCTCCGAGACAAACTGGACGGTACAGGTGCGCTAAAAGTGCGAGCCGCGTGGCAAAGATCGCGGAAAGCCAGTATTGAAAATGCATAGACATGCTACAGACTAATTTTCGTTTCCATATTAATGTGAGATAGAACTTAGTACCCTCTCTGAGCTCCCTAACTTTGCACGTAAGCTTTCGATGACCCTTCTGTAGGAGATAATATTAAAGTACAATTTTTATGATATCCCCAGTTTGAAATTTGAATGCATGTAAATTAACGCCTATGCAAGTCATTCACGACTATGTCATAATAATATTGTACAAACGCCATAGAGCTCCCGTCACGTAACACCGGCCACGTACTTCTATACAAATACATTCTGTTCACATCTGTACGTGATAAGTCACATTATTTACATAGAAATTGAAACTGGTATACCTTTCAACGTGAAGTCTGTTACGAGGGTTAAGCGCAGGTTGGTAAGGGTGTGTGGTTGTTGCAGAAGCAGGCGCGGAGGGCGGCCTGGGCGCGGGCGGAGGCGGGAGCGACGAGGAGGACGATGGGCGCGTCAGCTGCTGGCGGCGTTGCCTCAACGCATGCCCGCCGAAGGTGCGCGCGCTCTGCGACTCCAACCGATTCGACAACTTGCATGTAAGTCATCGTCAAAAAGTTTATTCTTCAACGAAACGCTGATGGATAGAAACGAAATCAGACATATTCTGTTCTCCACAATTCTATTATAGCTACCATCACAACTGTTCAGGAAATTCCTGACTGTCGCTCGTAAAGGAGAAGCAATACGAAAAACTTCATCGCCATAATACTGTTTTGTGAGGTATATTTTAATTTTTTCAAGTGATTCTAGATGTAATCTTTAAAGATGTAGCTTCCTGTCTTGACTATAAGTATTAATCATAATATAACAAATTCTATAAGACATATCTAAATCAACATTATTAAGTTTTATCGCTACAACATAAACATTACTTTACATTTATAGATTCAGGATATGCAAATGAGTACGCTCCGTCCCATAGAAAGTTTTAAACGATTTTTGTTCTTAGCGTCGCTCGCGCTAAGAGTTTAATCCGATTAAGGTGTTTCAAGTGTCTATGAACACTGCCTCGCTTCAGATAAAAAAATAATAAAGTGTCTAGCGTAGGGCGTTCGGTTAGTAGAGCCTAGGTATTCCAATATGTATGTACAAGTATGGAAGAAATACCCCACAAAATAGATAACATTATCTGATTCATCAGTGTAAACATCTACATTTTTTATTAAATAAATAAAATTTTCCGTGTCAGCCACAATTGTAGCGTTTTCTAAAGTTTTAGAAATTCGTCGGAGTTTGTCTTAAAATAGAATAAGGCAAACATAATTATAAATAATTGTGTCTTTATCTGTCGTTTAAGTACCTACTAAAATTTGACCCCACCGTCGCGCTGAGGGACCGCTAAAGAAATATTTTCACATGCCTGGTCCTGAGTTCGGGCCCCTGACGCGAGGACGCTTGGGTCAAAATATTACTATGTACTTAAACGACAAACATTTTTTTTTAGATTTTTTTTTGTGTCAGGTGTTCTCTAAATTTTAATTTATTGTTTATTTTAAACTTTTTAAATTCCTATATTCTCCATCATGGGGCCTCGATCATCATCTATCTAACACCTACTCATTGAGACTATTCTTATGAGCCCACACACGCTATATCTACTATAAATTGCTAAAGAGTTGAGTATCCCGCAGACTACTTAATGCTGCAGCATCAGGTCAGGGTTAACATGTCTTAAAAATATTGCCGAAGCCTCAGTAGACCATAGTTTAAATTAATTGGAGTTGTGAAAGTTGGAATGAGCTGATAATCTTCAAACGCCTGAACAGATCTTCATAAATTATAGCTAAGAATCATCTCGATCACATCAGCTTTCAAACAAAAAACCATGTCAAAATCGGTCTATTCGTTTGAGAGCTACGATGCCACAGATGGACATACAGATAAACAGATACACACCCTAAACTTATAACCCTTCTTAAAATGTCGGAAAACGTTGAGAATTTTTTGGAAACGTCTTAAAATGTTTTGTCTTTTGTTTATAATTATACTTTATTAATTACCAATTCGAATCCCGGAACGGCGAACGGCAGCGAACTAAAAGCTAATCGGAACCCTTCAATATCCTCTAAGGTAATTTGCACGACGGGAGGTTTAAAGGCATAGCAAATGTAAGAATAAATTACGAATATCACACGGTAATCGCTTCCTTAGCTGCCACGCGTTGCTTCCCGCTCCGCTCGCGACAAACGCCACACCCTTACTTCTGAACGTGCAGATTTGTGCGGCGCAATCTCATATAATTACGCGTTAATAGTTGGTAGACAATTTAATCGCTGTTAAAAGCGGTGTGGTGCTCCGGATTAATTTGTGTGGTCCCGTCGCGCCCCGCTGCTCCCCGCCGCCGCTCCCCGCCGCCGCTCCCCGCCGCCGCTCCTGCGCCCGCTAACGCGCGGCTAATATTCACGCGGCTTAAAACACTTTCTTTCTTAAGTCATTTTAACGTCCTAACAAAATTATCGTGTTTTAGACATTGACATTATTGAGTTTTGTATGATTTCTTAGACGGGATACAGATCCCGCCGTACTACTATTGACAATAGCAGCCATTTTATAAATTTTATGACTGTGATAGACTGGCGCTGCTGTTCATCCTGTTGATAATGTGAATAGGATATGTCGACGGAGACAATGTAACCGAGTCACAAAAACCAGACCTGGACTTTCTCGCGATGTTCGAATACGGCCCCGCCCTTATCATTTCAACTCTTTTCTTTTATTCAAGTGTTCCATCCATACATTTCATTATAAACAGTGATCATATCAAACCTTCTGCTATTAAACAAATGCTAAAAAACAGATATCTTCAAATTAAAACATAACACAAAGGGAAACAAATCATAAAGAGATATTCTTTAACACATATCCTTTGTGACGATACTACAATCCCCTTTTATAAAGACTCGTTCACATAATGATATCTTTTGAATATGAGTTTGAGGGAACGAAGCGACAAAGCTCCGCGCGCGGGCCCAGGTGCGTGTAATTTCGGCACCTCGCACGGGCCCATGCAGCGTATTGTATTATTGAGTTTTGTTTGTATGATGCCCCCCACTGCTCCCCACTCCGAGTCGAGCCGCTCCTAGAGAGGGCTCCACACCTCCCTAACTCATCAATCTTGGCGCGCACTCTACGTACTCCTGTTATTGGAATACACATTTAATTTATAAGTTTTCTTCGACACCTTTTTCGCTTTCAGTTATACACTTTTCAGCCGGCGCAGTCGTAAGGGAAAATCATTTCTTTACAAAGAATAATATTGTAGCGGTGTAGTGCACGCTTATATTTTTTGCATCTTGTCTTGTGTGCTCAGTGGAAAATGGAAATGTCGGCAAATACATTATTTTAGATACTTCAATACTTTCCATTACTGACTATTTTTTATATAAAAGTTTAAAGGCGGCAAATGTGACCACTTAAAATTAGCTTAGCTAGCTGGTTTATTAAGCTAGGTTTATATACAAACAAAGTAGAAATCTGGAACAGTCACCGCTCGCTGCTTGCTAGCAGAAATAGACAAAATGTACGTGTAAAATCGCATACGAGCAGCATTCCACTATGTAGGCAGATGTGCTTAAAATTTTTCCTTTTATCGCTTAGCACATCTGAAATCCTTAAAAACATATAATTTGGATGTATAAGTATAACAACGCAAAAACACGCCCGTCTAGCAAACTGTGAGCTTATGTTTCTCATCTGGCATTACTCGCCCGTGAAAAATAGGCTTTTTTAAATTAAATTTAGTGATTTAAATAAATTTCATAAATGGTACGGCTTGTCGGTCTGTACGGATGAAGTGCCACTGGAGCGGTTTACAGCAAAACGCATAACAAATATGGAGTTCCTCATTACGGCGCTGCCTCGCCGCTCCCCGCGGGTTTATAATGAAAAGTGTATTGTTTGCGCGTCCAATTGTGTTTGCCGTCAATATTTGCGCGGGTCGAGCCTCCGAGTGCGAGCGGCCCGCGCCAGGCACTCCGCGTGCTGCCGATAACAACTGACGCACACTGCGTGTGTAGGACCAAATGGGGTGGCGAAGGTCGAGGATAATACACATTTACTAAAACAGAACAGTTAGAAGCTATTAAGCATAATACCGCTCAGGTAACATAACGTACAACTGTTAATATGTTGTATATACCTTCCATATCATACTGTATAAATCTCTAGACCGCGCTGACAGTGTGCGTCGGCCCTGAAGCGGTTGAGCGCTAACGGCCTGGCCACAGCCACGCGCGATGCGAATTGCGTCGCGAAGGGCGACGCGACGGGCGACGCGATGAGCGACGGACGTATTCAGAATTTTAGAAAAGGCCGCTATCAAAAGTGGCAAAGTATTGCCTTGAAACAAGTGCTCTTTGTTCAAGATATAATTGATCCTAGATTAGGTGTACACCTAGTCAACTAATAAACGAGAGACTACTACCAGGAAATACTTGTTTTATTTCGTCCCATATATTTTTTATAACGTTCCTGAATTTAATTTGCGTATGCTGAGCAGGTCTGGTAAGTATTTCACTTATAAAATAGTTAATATCCATTATGAATTCACCGCGGCCGCGTAACTATAACAAAATATTTTGTTTCGGTGGCGGGATGCTGAGTGCGTCCACCGACGCCGCCGCGCGCGCCGCTCTGAGCTGTGGCCACCCCGCCGGTACTCGCTAGTAGATTTGTTTGATTCGCTCGCCGCGCCGCCCGTCGCAGGCGCGATTCGCTCGACTCTCGCCGCGTCGCAAGTCGCGCCGCAAATCGCGTCGCCGGTAGCTGTGGCCTACTTCATACAATTTCCTACATTTGTTTTCGCCGCTCATCGCTCGTCGCGCCGCAATTCACGTCGCGCGAGGCTGTGGCCAAACGGTAACTGTGTATCGAGCCGATACGCGTCTAGTATCGCTTGATTGGTTCCCACGCAAAGAGCTCACGCCAAGGAGCGTTTCACTGCAAAATACCTAATTTTACTGCGCCGAGCCCGCCGCGCCGTCCGCGACTATAGGGTAGTTTCCTATGTTATATTTTGTACATCATTTTAAACGTAACAGAAAATAATACGAAAAAGAAATGCTTCCGTGAAATCAGCATCAAAATTGGTTGAAAAATTAAGCAGTTATTCATATTTCAAATATTGTCGTGGGCAAAAGTGGTGGCGTGGTGGGGATATCGTGCCGTCTCTTTCTCATGCACGCAGCGTTATGGCCGGTGACACTCGGTGACGTCACAGTCTGATATTAGTGTTATTTGTGCAATTACCCCTTCCACCAAATTTCAAAGCTTTATAACTTACTTATTATTGCGCCAATTTTGAAAATTCTTTTTCCGTTACGTTTTGGATGGCATACGTTTTTGATATAATGTATTAAAAAAAAGTTGTCAACTAACCCTATTATACGACGCTACTAACGTAGTGCATACACTTCAATTGTGAAATAAAACGTCTGTTTGTTCGGTTACAGCATCTTTCTCACGCCCCTCCCCCTCCCCCGGTAAACGTCGCGCGGCAGAAGTGACACGTATTATATTGTCGGCCTCCGACGTGAGCTACTGACGTTCCGTTCAAATGAAAAGTATCTCACAACGTAGAAGACATGAAGAAGATATTGTATTTTATATATGAAGTTCATCTGCTTGATGTCATAATAAGCGTCATATAAGGTCCAGGCTTTATCGCCAGCATATTATGCTGAGCTGGAGCCGTTTTGTGACAACTTTAATTTTAAGTTTTTGTTTTGTTTAATTTTTAATAGTTTTAATTTTGTCAAAAATGAACTGCTTTTCTTTTTTTCTTCTTTCTTCTTCTTTCTTCCTCATATCCGTCTGGATTGGTGTTGGTACTTTGTGTATTTCTGCCGTCAACTAGCAGTAAACAGGGAACGTTGCTAAGATTTCAAGGCAATTAAAACAGTTTTCCTAACATGGGCTTACATTATAGCTAAGTTATAATATTTTAATTATTGTAATCGTACTGGTGGTAGGTCTCTCATATTCTTACATACGTTCGTCTGGGTGGGTAACACCACAATGTCTATTTCTACCGCCAAGCAGCAGTGTGCATGCACGGTTGGGTTTCGGTTTGAAGGACATAATGAGACTTTACATCTTATGTCTCAGGATGCCGAGCGCAGTGGAATGCCACACAGTATGTACTTTGTTACTCAAGGTGCTGGATGGTGTTGCTACTGTCTATTGGTGGTCGTATCGCTTACCATCAGGTGAATGGCATATACGTCTCGTCATTCAGCGCATTAAAAAAATCGTAAAGCTAAGTCTGTTGGAAAAACTAATAAATAAATAAAACCATTATAAATAGCGTATATTTTCCCGTAACTCCCAGTCCACAAAGATCTAAGTTATTCGTGGTTAATATAAATAGTTAAGACAACGTTCAAGCTCGCATTTAATATTAAATCTTGTAAGTTATAACTAAGCAACTCTTCATAAAGTTGTGATTAAGTTTTAAAACATGGCTTCAGCGGCCGGCGCCGTCTGCAGCCTGTCTGTCGTCATAATTTCATGAAGGGTTTTAATCAACGCCTTCCTTAACTAATTTGCGTTGTGAATGAGTTAATTGTACGTTTAGTTCATTCTCACGTACAACGGTTCAAAGTTTACTACGGAATGTAGATATATCGCAGTTTGGACTTAACTGCATGTTTAAAGAAGGAATACGACCACGTCGAGTTTCCAATGTAAAATAATTATTACAGTAGATGAAATAGGTTCACTTGGTTTTGTGATCAGTTCTGGCTAATCTTTATGGACCATCTCATATCACTACGAGAGAAGATGACAGCAACGTCTAACGATGAAGTCGTTACATCCAACTATTAAAATATTTGATCGAGTTGACTGCTATACGCTATTAGCGGCCATTCACATGATAACTCATCTGTATAACAGTAACAAACAAGAGCCAATACAGAATGACATGAATCCTTCGGTATCTCTAATACCAATTTATAGCAAAAGCAATGCAAAAACAAATGAATTAAAGCTGGTGTTGATAAAATAACTTTTCTATTCATTGACTGGCATATACGTATTATTTTTTTATGCAACAGATTAGGATACAAAATTCATTGTTCGATACTAATAATATTGTAGTAGAACCCCACACAATACTTATTCAAATTCAAATCATTTATTCAGTAATTAGGCCCCTAAGGGCACTTTTACACGTCATTTTTACAATGTTTTTATTATCTAAAAGATTCTACCATTTATATAGACTACATGCAGAATGTTTAACACCCATCCATGTCTGTGATACTAATCAAAAGTTTCAGTTGAATAGGATTGAGAGCAAACATGTACGATCTCCGACTCGTCTAGTATTAATAGCTTTGCATCTGTTTGTGCAAGAGAAGTACTTATCTGCGATTTATATCAAAGGGTAAAGTATTCTCAGCTGCATATTGGAGTGCTTGAGTAAATCCAATCAAAAACTAATTCTATTTAGAGCGCTTGAGACATTATAGTTATTAACTCATGTCTTGTCACCGGTGTAGTAGGCACAAGTCAAGTAGGAGCAATGAGTCGGCTAATTCGTTTCCGCGCCATGTCCCATTGCGCACGGAGTGAAACGGTTCGCATTTGGAAAACATAAGTTTAACGACATCATTTTCCGTACATTGTAGTTCATACACAATAAAAACTATTTTAAACAAACCTAGTAGTGGACTATAGCCGGTTTGGAATTGGAACGGTCTGTTGAGACTATGTCCGGAAGCTGAACCTGAGGCCCACACCTCTGACTTTTCTAAATTACGTGTATATTGTTTATCAATAATTATTGTTCGCTTTAACGTTGAAGGAAAACATCATGAGGAAACTTGAGAATTCTCCATAAGAATTTCCGAGGGTTTGTGAAGTCTGCCAAACCGCACTAGGCCAGCGTGGTGGACTAAAGCGTAACATGATATTATTATAAACAAACTCAATGGTTTGTTTATTTTATTATGTTTAAAATTGATTTTATTTTAATTGACTCCCGATATTTTAATTGTCGTAACTTCCTTTCTTGCATCATTTATTTTTTGAAGTCAGAGGTTCAACACTAAGCCTAATTACTGATTTAAATATCACAAAGCCTAAGTAATCTTACATTCAATCAAAATTTCAGGCGTCCTAATCAATTTGTTATACTAATAGTTATTAACTACGTACTCGAGAGCCCGGCGCTACAATATTATCGAAATGAACATAACTAGTAGTCAGTTAGCTATCGTTAAATAACACGTGTAGGCTCGGCACCGAAGCAGCGGTCGCTGTTCTAGCGCCGGTAATCCGTTCGCAAACGGAATTAAACTAGACAGATCAGGGACCGAAAAAGCCGTTCGTTTGGTTACCCACGCTTAAATAGTATCCAAATGATGAGGCTATCCTTCTCAGAAGAGGTAATCCTATCTTAATTTTAAGGTTACCACGATTAATTCTATGAAGGGGTTTCCGAATTAATAATAATAAGACTTTACCTAAGGGCAAGTGATTTTTCAATGAAAGAGTAAAACTTAAAAAAAACCGGACATGTGCGTGTCGGACCACACATAATGTAAATGATTTCGTAATCTTTACGGTACAATTTCAAAGATAATTAAAAAATAATGTTCAAATTGATTTGATTGGGAAACAACACTTTCATTTGGTTTTTTGATTATTTTTTCCGGAAAACCAATATAATCTCATCGTTAAGGAAACCTTATGAATGTATAAGCAAATTGAATTTGTATGTCTTATTAAAACCACACATAAACCTATTCAAATGCGTATAATACCGGTCCCTGTACAGAACTGCTCAAATAAAAGTGTTGCTTGGTTATAGAGCCGCCGCGCTGCGCGCTGTGTGATATCGTTCCATTGAGAATTACACAGACGCGACGCGACGCGGCGCCGCGCCGCGCGGCTCGGCGCGGGGCTTCTGTCCTCTGTCGCTTAGCCTTTTGTTTCATATTTGCCCTCACCGTCATACTTTATTTGCAACAGTTGAAATAGTTTTTCTATAAATTCTATGGATACATTTTAAAACAAAAATAGGTTTTATGCTTTATTAATTAAAAACTTACTAAGTATTATTTTTTTATCGAAGGCATGGAAAGGTGATGAATTTCTTGGCGTAGAAGTTCAAAAACGAAAGGTGCAAACAGATGTAGTTAGTTGTCATTATAATAACAATAAAGATTATCTATTGACCAATATTTACAAACTATACATATGAATTCGAGATTATTTAACTCCCAAAAGTTTATATATTTTAGGAAGATATATAACATCAGAGTTAGTTTTACATAAAACATAGTTCTATCTTAATTACAAATACACTATTATTCTATCTTAATTACATGTACAATTTGCATAAACAATTAGCATCTGAAGAGCACTTGCTCTCACGATGCCCTGACACCACGTACAAGAACGCTTCACAAGAGGTTCGAATGCGGCGGATCTCTAATGTTGTTGTCAACAGGTTGGTTCGTCGTGTCGGCCCCGAAATAGGTTAACTGTCTGTACAGATTTACTACTTTTGCATATTTACGGCCGCCGTGGCACTAAATGTTATTGTACCGTCGTTTTGTTGGGAATCGCCTGCGTACTGCGTACGTAAGAGTTTTGTGTAAATATGCATATTAGGTTTTATTATACAGGGTCATTTTGACATTGCGTTAATAAATGAAACTACATACTCGTCTTTGCTTTTGCTAACATCGTGCCAAAAATTATCCATGAGAAACGAATATTTTTACCAAAAATCAAAATCTTATTTTCTTGATTTTTTTATCATTTCGTAGTTTAGTGCGAATATGGCGTGTGCGTGAGTGTTTTTCTGACTGAAAGTGTGATATTGCTCCAGCGACGAATCCTTTTAAAGTAGTAGTAGTGGCATTGGGGTGTGTAAACTTAAAGTTACTTTTTATTGATATTTATTTTGTTCTAAACTTACACTTTTTTTATATCTATGGTTAAAATAACTTAATGGAAAGTGTTATTTACAAGGAGTAAGTATGTGGTTTCATTTAGTAACGCAATGTCAAAATGACCCTGTATAAAAGTAGAAATTTTAGTCGCCTCATTAGACTAGTGGCAATGTGTACAAAGAGTACGGGTAGTAGCAGGTTCGATTCCATATTTGGGAATACTTTATGTAAGTTTTAATAACCTGATTTGCTAGATATTGGGTTCCTCAAGATTGACGTTGCGCACAAGTAGTAATACATAAGAAAATATGTTTTGAAACGAACACCGATTGCAACTTATGCAATGTTTGTTGTGATGATAATATTAATTACAAATCAAGCCCGACAATCGCCTTGTATATATTTGTTTTTATGACAATATTTTAAAGTACAAGTCAAATAAATTTGTAGCCTTGAGCATCATAAATTATCCAATGCTTGTTATTTGTTTACAAACTCGCAGCCGAGGATCATCGAGTTTCCATCTGTATCAATTTTAATTAAATGTTTATGATTGAGTGGCGTTTTTATATTTCTTCCGAGTCAAGTAAATTTCACTTGGGAACTATAAAAAACTCACCGGATATTTTAATGTAATCCAATCAATATCTATACGCCGTGACCCATGTCGTGTAGCAATCTAGAGAGCGACCACGTCGATAACTTTACGAGTTATGAAAAATAATTACACAATTCCATCTAAAACTAAATACAAAAGTGAAGAGCCTTTGATATTTAAAATATGGAATCTATGTCATATTTGACATAGATTCCATTTTTAAACGCCAGAGAAATTACGTACCTACTAATGGATAACGGCGCGAACACTAATATTCTACATCATCATATCACACATCTATTGAACGGATTTTGTCTAGGATTAGGATTATATTGGGTTCGGATTTATAGGCATAACACAAAATATTATAAATAAATATAGCTATAAGCTAATTTCCTTATATAAATGGAAGCCGGTGTCCAACGCGGGCGTCTAAGGCTTAATGATGTACCCTAATTACTGTCTAATGACTCATAGTACATGAGTTTAAGATGCAATACTTGTATTCATATTAAATAACGTAGAAAGGAGCCTTCAGTGGCCTCTGTGTACCTACTACCTACAGAATCACTGGGACTATCACGGCCGGCGGCGCGGCGCGGCGGTCGGACGAGACCCAAGCTCAGCTCCTTTCATCTCGTAAGAGATGACTCTTTTCATGCCATCGACAGTTTTCCGCAACCGTCTGTGCTTATCGTAATACGTAAACATCTGAAATGCTATGTTAGGTTCGGCTGACCGTCAGAGGGAGACATGTTATATTAATACAGACCAAGGCGAAGTCACCTCATATGCGTAGTGTATTTGATCTTCATGTCAAGCTGTCCGCATTTCTGTGTTCGGCGGCTGCCGTAGCGCGGCGTGTGGTGGGTCGGCTGCGAGTAGACACACCGCAGATTGGGGACCGACACAAATGTCGAACCAATACTCCCTCATAATTGACAACTACGATACAACCGATATATTTCATATTGGAGATGGCTTTGTATTACACTATTAAGAATATTCATATTATTTCGATTGCCTGAAATTTAGTAATACCAAATGGCAATAATATCGCCCCGCCCTCTGTCACATCATGGGAAGGAAATGGGCTCGGCGAACCGTAGCATTAATAGAGGCATGACTACCTTCAAGAATACAGCCTCTATAACGAGGAAAATAAAAAAGTGTAATTAAATATTCGTCTCCGGGAAATGTATTTTATTAACGATGCAAGGTGTGCTTGTGAGGAGAATAAAATCGTTAAAATAATAAGTAGTTTTTGCTCGCGGCTTCACCTGCGTTAAGCACTAATCAATGCCGGTATAAAAGTCTTGTCGTTTACTAGTTTATAAATAGTAACTGCGTACCAAATTTCACGTAAATTGATCATCGATTTTTTTTTTATTTTTTCGAGCACTTGTTTACATTATTAAGTTAAAAAATATCGTTGATGTGGCTTCGAATATTAGGTGCCAAGACAAACCCTTTTAGGTTTACTGGTACCGGTGAAATGAAATCCATTTGTAATACATTTTGTAAATGATTTAATAAAAAATAAATAATAAAATCGGTTTATTTCTTATAAAGACACAAACATTCATGATATTAGCAGGCACATATTAAAGGATAACACAAGAGTTTGTCTCGGTGTACTGAATCTACAATACCACATTTCACAGCAGGCTTCTTTCACTGTTCTAGGGCGATGTTGAAGAATAGTATATAAATTAAATATTACAGATATTAAATTAATGGTAAAAGTCCACATAATGCCTCACTCGTGCTCAGTTCGCCCCGTCTTTTTGTGTTCCCTAAGAGAATTATTAAATCTCGACAACGCGACGGTACAATAGCTTTAACATCTTTGTAAATAAATACATAACAATAAATGAAATTGAAATGTCTGTCTGTGATGTGGAAATAAACGAGTTTTTCTAATCTCATTAAGTGATTGTCTGTACGTTACTTAACGGTTAATATCTAAAACGACAAACTCTGGAAGTAATATTTTGAGAGAGTATGAGTTTTGAAATCACTTCTACAAATAACTTTAGGTAAACTTTAATAATATTAAATACTAACTTTCCACTGGAAAGGGCAGACTATACTATGACAGATAACGGTTCTAAGAACTTTTTACTGTTGCAGCAACAGACGAAAAACAGAATCAAAAGAGCGATCAACGTTTAGTCGCATTGGAAGACCCAATTTCTATAGAAGCGACGCGTGACAAGTGCCGTGAGAAAGTTGACAAAACAGCCGAGAGCGGGCGCCCCCACCCCCCAACACCTCCCGCACCGCGCCCCCTCGCCCCTCGTAAAGTTGTAGAGTTTGCGAGCGGCGACGGACTTTTCAGATAACCGTCGCGGTGTAATCGCTCAATGTACCGCCGGTGCGCCGGCCGTGCTGATGGCAAATTGGAACAAAAAACTTTTCGTATCTGATACTGTTTGGGAGAGGTTGATTTCACGGTGTACGGGCTGAGACGTTACGAGGTAGTTTCGTATGTGGCGTCCGACTGCTTGCACCGGTAGACCTATTTATGTCCAGCAGGAAAGTAGACTATTGTATGTCGGTTTGAAAAAGGTCATAAAAAGGTGTAACTGATTTCATTGACTGATTATCATTACATTAATATTGTATATCTCAAGGGTTTTCTTATGCGATGGGCTGGCAAAAGTTATTCATATAATGATATAGTACTTCTACAGCATCACTGTCAAACTTCTCCTGGTATGAGGCATATAGTTGGTCATAACTTATGATCAACGCTGAACGTGACATTTTTTTTTAATTGTTAACAGAAATAGCCACACCTTGTAATACTTAGGAGCGCCATTGTTCCCATATTACCTTCAATGCATTGAGTCGTACTGTTCAAATGTAGAGGAAGTAGCACTATGTTACCAGCATGCGCGGTTAATGTGCCCTCCGCCGTCCGCGGAGCAATGAGACGGAACTAATGACGCGCCGAGACAACGACCAAATTAGATGCGCCGCGCCCGGGACGGCCGCGCCGCCACACCATACAACTAACTGCCAAAACTTACACGCCTTATACGGTTGTCCCGTCTGGGCCGGGTCCCTGAATGTTCGATGCGTCGCTCTACTGCGCAAACCGCAGCGTTTAGTGGCGCAGCGACTCATCAGGGGCTACCGCACAGTCTCCCACGAGGCGGCCTGCGTCTTGGCCGGTATTCTGCCATGGGATTTGGATGCCAAATACCTCTCGTCAGTATTCTTCTGGCGTGAGGAGGCATCCCGTCTCGGGCGGAGACTGGCTCCGAGGGAAGTGACGGCCCAATTGGCCTCCATCCGCAGCGCCGCCGTGGAGGAGTGGCATACCAGGCTGGAGAGCCCGAGTGCGGGCTTGAGGACAGTCGCGGCAGTGCGACCTGTCTTCTTAAGTTGGCTAGACAGGCGTCACGGTGCGCCAACATTCCGTCTGACACAGATGCTGACGGGCGGATCGGAAAGGAGGAGTCTGCCGTGTGCCATCATTGTGGCAACGGCTGCGACGACACGGTCCAACACACTCTTGAGGAGTGCCCAGCCTGGGACCTACAACGCAGCGCTCTTAGAGCAGTCGTCGGAGGAGACCTCTCGCTGCCGGCCGTGGTGTCCGCCATGGTCGGTGGCTGGAGGTCATGGCGAGCGATGGCCTCCTTCTGTGAGTGCGTCATCTCGCGGAAGGAGAGCGCCGAGCGGGACCGTGAGCAGAACGATCCCGCCCGCAGCCAGAGGAGACGAAGAAGGCGTCGGGTGGACGACTGACCGGCGCCTCGTGCCCTGTGGCCCGGGGGCATCTAAAGAATTCCGCCACGGCATTCCCTGCCTGTCGTAAGAGGCGACTAAATGGGGTAAGCGACAGTCGCGGGGCGAGCAGTGGGGGTATAACTGCTCGCTCGATTACTCCAATGTAAGCGACTCCGAGGTGGACGACAATGCGGGTGGTCGGTTTCCTGCAGTCGTAGACGTCAAAGGCGTCCTGTAGAGCGCGGGGGCATTTTAGTCCCCTCATTTAGAGATGGGCCGCAATGCGGCTTCGCGCAGGGGCGGTTCCGTGCAGCTATCTTCGTGCAACAAGATACCCCGGGGCCGTCCCGTAGGCGCCGAAGAAGGCCACCGCGGGTTTTGGTTGGTATGCCGATGTAGGGTGTACATAGTGTTAGGGACTCGGTCCAATGCTCGCTCGGATGATGCTATACTCCCGAGTGGCGACATTGGACCGTAAGATCGGTGAAACCAACATAACCGTCCACTCACCCCCCCAGTGGTGGTAGCGATAACGCGTTTTTTCCCCGCGAAAAAAAAAAAAAAAAAAAAAGGGCTGATTGATTTGTGACAGGGCCATTTATTTTCGGTGACGTCAAATAACGCACACACAGGCAGCGTTTGTGAATACTGTCAACTAAGATTAGGTATTCAAAACCAAAATAAAATATTCTAAATAAAATCTTGTTCCTATCTTTTCAGTTCTTCAATGAATTTAATAAAGATGGCAGATATTGATGCAGTCGTGTTTTTTTTTTCTTAATTTCTTTCTCAAGTTGCACTCAAACGCGATTCCCTGTTGTACATTTTTTTTATGATATAGGGTGCAAACGCGCATACGGTTCACCTGATGG
Organism: Sphinx pinastri; assembly: GCA_947568825.1. NCBI lineage: Eukaryota > Metazoa > Arthropoda > Insecta > Lepidoptera > Sphingidae > Sphinx > Sphinx pinastri. The sequence goes on along the minus strand of OX387614.1, from coordinate 442,940 downwards.
TAAGTGATAACCGCCGCCCATGAACATTTGCAATACCAGGAGGCATAGATGTACATTTCTTACGTTTTCGTAGTTTTCTCTATATTTCCGATTTTAATCGAGGCACGTCGTTTGTTGTAGTCTCAGAACACTCGCTGAACCGGGCTCTTTCATTTGACTGTTTTTCTATTTAAATTTAATACCCCGCTTCGAAAGGTTTCTGATTTTAAATATATAAAAGAAGCAGCTATTTAAAAAAAAAACTCAAAATCGGAGCTGTTCCTGAGGACTTCCGAAGAATGCCTATTTTATGTATTCATTGACGCGACTATTGTGTCATAGCTTACGAGTGTTGTAAATCTGATGAAAGTTCGGTGTATTCTAGGAAAACTATAACTGCAGAACTGAAACATATTAATGATTATCTATTCAGTTTCGAACGTACATATTTATATTTTATGTTTAGAGCGAGCAGCAGCGCAGTAAATATAAAACACGTAAGTGATGGTCATCCACGGTAGTCATCCTACGAATATTATAAACGCGAAAGTTTGTAAGAATGTATGTTTGTTACTATTTCACGTAAAAACTACTGAATGGATTTCGATGACATTTGGCACACGAGTAGATCATGTCCTGGATTCACACATAGGCTACTTTTTATCTCGGGAAAATATACAACGGGACTTTAATCTGGGGAAAACGTATTCACGCGGGTGGAGCCGCGGGCAAAAGCTAGTAATAAATATAAATGTTATCCAGCAATTTTATCAAATTTAAATATTAAATCTCGTGACAAATTGAAATGTACACGAGAGTGAAAACGTAGCAAATATTGATACAAACTTCTGGTAGCGTTTCGGCTACGACGCTACGAGAAGCTACGAGGAGCGCGGCGGGCCGTGCAACAGGCGCCGTAGCACCGGCGACGCTTGTTACCGCGCGCGCCCGAGCGGAACGTGTATGATTCGATACAGCTCCGCACCGTCCCTCATATCTGCACGCCGCCCCCCTTCACCGTGAACGAGCCACCGTACGCTAAGGGACTATCGTATTACGTCTCGGATGCTCATATTATTTGCTCAAGTTGCGACTCTTAATTGCCACGTTAGTTGCGTTACGATGTGTCCATGAGGGCGTCCTTCGGTGCGCGGGGGCTTCTGAGTGTTAGTTGGTATGCCGTGCGTTGTATATAGGTTAGGGACTCGGCCCGGCGCTGCGGTCAACCGATGGTTCTATATCTCCAGGCGGCTCAACGTCGGGTCGTAAGGCACGGTTAACCCAACATAACCGCTCAGTCACCCCCCTCGAAGGCTCGGCGGTAGTAATAAAACACTTTATCCGAGAAAAGAAAAAAACAACAGCTTGCACTCCGGGAGTGCCGGCAGGAGTGAAAACTTGAACATTAACGTTGTGCATTTTTGAATATTTTGGAATGGTTAGGGAATAAATTCGCACGAATTGCTTTATTTATCAGTATAAAAGTACTAGCATTTATGTGGTTAAATACAATATTTATTTATTGCGCTATCGTACACAAAAATGATAACCTCCGTCTTACGAATTTTAGATCAGGTCGCATGACCTGACGCGAGTTTAACATTTTATACCCATCCCAAGAAAAGTGCTCAACGGCGCTAAACAAGTTTTCACTTCAAAAACTTCACACCTAATGACTTTCTTGAGTCGATGAAGAGCATTTTGTTTATTTGGTTTCGAATCCCTGGTATTATTTATATTTTCTTCTTCACTTACTGGTGTTATATATCAACATTTTTCCAATGAAACCAAACACTAATTGCCTCGTTCACTTGAATTTGCGGCATTGTAACGTTACCACATAGAATTGAATAGAAGTTTTAAAATTTAATGAAATGTACAGCCCCTCGCATCCACGAGGGTACAAAATAATGCATGTAAAAGCCAAGGGCGATACTTTAAATGTTAGCGAGAAGCACGAGGCAACAAATTCAAAAATGTTTAAAAGTAATTGTCTAAATCGTCCCTCGCACATCAATCGTTTAAGGCAATTACAATCAGAGCTGGCGTGCAATTTGGCTTCACTTGGAGCATTGAAGGCTGCAGTCGGCATGGTATAAGACACCGCACGCTACATTTGTCATTGAGCTGTCGGCTTACATCGAACTCGAGGCCGGCGTAAAGGGGAAGTCGTGACATTTAGAATTACAACTGTTCTTGATACGTTAAATACCCATGAAATATGCAATAGCGTAACCGCAGACCACTCTTGCTTACCGAACAAAAGCTTTAAATCAATCAACAAGAAGCCTTCGCGGCTGGCGCTACTTCCGCTCCAACGCTCTCGTAATGCTGAGCTTCAGAGGCGTACTGCGCTACGTGAGTAAACACTTGATTTGATTTACAGTAACATAATTAATTACAGATTAAGGAAAATCTGCCATTTCTTAAATTATTGAAATTAATTATTCATAATATAAATTCAAGTGGTCAACTATTTTCGTAACATTAATAATCCGCAACGGAAATTTATAGGAACCCACATACCGACCGGTACCCAATTTTTTTGACACTAACGGTGATTGCAAATCAGTTTTTTGTTTTATGAAATGAAATCATTTTATTCGAACCCATAAAATGTTATACATTACTTAGATTCCGTCAATATAACTCTACCACCAGTTCGGAAAGCAGTTCGCACCAGGGATGGACAGGGATTAAACTCTAGTATTGCTCTTTTCAAAATCAGTTCACTGTATAAAATACAATGCATAGTACAGGAAAAAATACAATTAAGTATTTCTTTCTTTTGTTTAGAGCAGTTTATTTATTTACTCGCAAAATAGCTAATAATTTTTCATACGAGTGCATAACCCTCTCGGAAAGCGTGTAATAATGTGATCTGAATTAACCAAAATATAATATCATTATTAATCTTCCAAAACAAGTTATTTTGCATAATTTTAAATTCATTTGAATTAATTAATCTTTAAAATTCTTCATTAATTTTTCGTCCATTGACCATCACGTGAGTGGTGATACGCATATTCGCTGTCTATTTATTAATAAATGTAGAAATGAAACAGAGTTTGTGTATTACTTGGTTATTATTTAAAATATTAATTAATCGAGTAACGTGCGTATTACAAGCAGTTAAAAAAAGACATAGACAAAAACAATAGACAAGTGACGTAACATGACAGCAATGGATGCGTTAATTTAAATTCGAACAATTAAGTAACAATGCTATATTAATGCGTTAATTAACAATAAACCGTAATAATATAACACAAAAGCTGGTATTTATTCGCACTTCTGTTGCCGCAAATGAGTTATTAGCAGTTGTTAGTGATTAATAAACCGCTCCAAACTTTACTGAATAGCACTTCGGGAAATTGGTTTATTGTTCCACTGATGTAGTGTTCATTAGATGTAAAAGCGGGATTACGTGACGGTTATTACAATTATATTTTTATTTACTTATTTATTAATTTAATTTTAGAGTTACTAAAAGAAGATAAATTAATCATTATAAATAATTATATCAAACTATAGAAACAAAGTTCAATGTTCCCCCGTAAACAGGCAATCTAATAGATAATCAATATGGATTGTTTCTGACAAAATAGGTGTATTTTTTAATACCATCTTATATTATTAGTTGCAGTGCCTAGGTTATATTATGGCAACGTTTGCAGGAGCTAAGAAAGGATGTTTATGTTTTTCGTCGTTTTATGACAAATGGAGTATTTTCAACTAAGTATAGCTGTTGTAATAAAACATAATATAATAACTATCGCATAATTTCACAAGATAAACGCGACCTTACACTTTATAATTTCTTTTTTTCAAATATGTACTTATATACCTTAGCAATTTATCATCATTATCATCATCATCATCAGCCTGTTGCAGTCCACTGCTAGACATAGGCCTCTCCCAAGATACGCCACAGAGCCCGGTCTGCTGCTTTATGCATCCAGTCGCTGCCGGCCCTCTTGTGCAAGTCGTCCCGCCATCTCGCCAGAGGGCGTCCCACGCTACGATTACCAAGACTCGATCTCCACTCCAGAACACGCTTACTCCAGCGGTTCTGCGACACATGTGGCCAGCACATTGCCACTTCAACCTACTAACTCTCAGAGCTATGTCGGTCACTTTGGTTCTCTGACGGATCACTTCGTTCCGAATTTTGTCCTTCAGAGAGACTCCGAGCATAGCTCTTTCCATAGTACGTAGAGCGACTTTAAGCTTATGGATTAGCCCCACCGTCAGTGTCCACGTCTCGGCTCCGTACGTCATTACGGGGAGGACGCACTGGTTGAACGCTTTCGTCTTCAGGCTCTGTGGTATATCCGACGAAAATATATGGTACAACTTCCTAAACGCTGCCCAGCCCAACTGAATCCTCCTATCAGTTTCCTTTTCGAAGTAGTATCTACCCAGTTGAATTAATATTAATTAATTAGAAGTTGTAGTAATTTATATAGATGTTTAATTCAGAGGATTAAAAGTTTTTAAGTCTGTTTATAAAAATGTGGACGATAGCCTTGTTGGGAATGGGACGGTCTGCCGAGACAACCTCCGGAGGTTCAAAACCCAAGGCACACACCTCCGACTTTTTGAAGTTACGTGTGTATTGTTTATCAATTATCGTTCGCTTTAACGGTGAAGGAAAACATCTTGAGGAAACCTACATACCTTAGAATTCTCCATAAGAATCTCGCGGGTATGTGAAGTCTGCCAACCCACAGTAGGCCAGCGTGGTGGACTAAGGCCTAAACCCTCTCAGTTGTAGAAGGGGCCTGTGCTCAGCATTGGGCAGTATATAATACAGGGCTGATTGCATTTCATTGCATATAAATGTAAATATTTTACGAGGATCAAGAATAGATTACACGTAATATTAAAGCACTTAATAATGTTGACGCAATATCTGATCGAGGATTCATGAAAACTATATCTTCAACTTGACTAAAGAAGTTTCCCTACGATTAATTTGTCTTAGGAAAAAGAATCTGCGTGTCTACCATGAAACCACTTTACGAAATTTCGGATCGAAGTTTCGTTCAATTCCTACCATGAAACACTTTCTATCCGAAATCGGTCCCGCAAACGGGCAAGTGACATTTCCTTCGCACCATAAAGTGATCCGTCCGAACGAAATAACGTTACTTTAACAGCATTTCTTTAGGATTTTGACTAATAATTCAAAATAATTTGTATGCTTAAAAGTACTTCTAAGGTCATAACTGTTGGTTTATTGCAATTATGTTGATTTATCACAGCAACAAATGTGATTAAACCGAATAAGAGATTATAATACAAACTACTATACAACACATTTGCTAAGTTTCGGATTGAATGAATGAATTCACTCGCATTATGATAGACGTTCATTCCGAAAACGGGCACTTGACGTTTTCTTCGTGCTAAATGCTACCACGAAGTGGTCCGTCCGAACGAAATATCGGCATTTTGACAACACTTCTTTCGGATTTTCACCGTAAAATACGCGAAAGTGCAAAAGGTAACTTTTTATTTTCGGAAATATACATTATTATAGTTAAAAGTAGTTTTATGGTCGTATGCGATGTCTTTTCACAAATTATAACTAACATACGTGCTAACAGGCATCAATATTGTACTTATTCAATATTGATCTTGATTCTAGGACCATCTCTAAGAGCATCATTTTTTGTAAGAAAAAATTATCTATTACCTCGGTCCTTACAGTATTATCGCAATATTTTACTTTTGAATATAACTTAGGTGAAACTCAAAAACTTCATTTATAATTTCACCCAATATGTAATATGTGTACATAGTAATATTAATGTGAATCCCACAAACACGGAGCTGGGCGCTGTTCACTGTGACACAGTTAGATTAACTAACTACTGCAGTTAGCAACTATCTATTGTACCTTCTTTATGTTTGTTTTGTACCAAATAAAGATTATTCTATTCTATAAGGATACGAATTGAATAGGCCGGTTCGACAGTCTCACAGAGAAAAAACGTGACGTGACTCCTCGTTGGTGTGTTTCGCGCTGAGTATGAGTGCGATTTCGGAGGAGTAAACTTTGAGCTCATACTGAGCTGAAAACTTAATATCACTGCCCGCCCCGGGATTCGACCCCGAGACCTCAGAGTGGTAGTCGTACAGCGCATGCAATACAACTACATCACCGAGGCAGCCAATAAAGTAACACTTATGATAAAGAAGCTATTGAAATACAATTTTTATTATTACTTATATTTAATTACTTAACACAAGATGAGGTGCAGGAAGATCAGCAACAGCTCTACAAGTACAATAAGTTATTGGTGTTATGCTCCTAATTTTCTTAGCACGTCTTGGAACATCTTCTCTAATCTCTTATGAGTGTTTATTCTTAGTTGCGTGGAGCTTCTGCAGCCACATTTGTCTCTGAGGAAAGACATATGCTATCGGATATCTTGTTGGAATACAAAACATGCAAATCCCTCCGTATTGTTTTCTATGTGGACTCGCTGCTCTTGAAGAGCTGTAAAAATAACAATAATCAAACATTAGAATAATTTCTACTAAGTAAATAATAAAATATGTTGATATTTCTTACTAACAATGGCAATATTTCAATTTCAATGTCTAACATTCGCGTAAACATAAGGAATCATAATGGCAATAGCATCAGAGTTAGTGTAGAAAATAAATTAATAACTCGTTAAAAATTTAAATTGTATTCAATGAGAAATGCCTATTAGTATTAAAATAATAATTAATCAATAATAATACTTACCAAAAAAAATATACTTTGCGTGAAAATTGAACATTGTAGAAAATTAATATGTAATAACAAAATAAGGCTGCGGTCAGAACGTCGTGTTGACGACAAGGGACACGGGACTCGCAGCGGGATAGTCTACGACGCGAAACTAGTCGTACAGACCAGCGCAACTACAGCGCGTCGCAAGACCCTCATTTATATGCGTTATTTCATTGCCAATTGTAATTTCGTTAAAGCTATATTTTACAAAGTATAGGTACATGTATGCTGCTTCAGTGGACGCTATGACCCTGCGTTGGTCGCGTAAGTGTGCAAAGCGATTTAATCTCCCGCTTCGCGTCCGGGGTCCCGCGTCTCCGACGCGACGGTCTAGCCGCAGCCTTATTGTTTGTATAAAATTGACGAAACATTGCGACATTGTCATAAATACTTGACATTTTTATTCGACTTATTGTCATAGTATACGATTTACTATAGTCTTAAACTACAAAGAAAATCATTTATAATATGTTGGTTTATACCACTTCATTTATTAACCTAGCGGTATTGTACGAAAACGCACTTGTCATCTTTGGTTCATTCACGAAACAAACTCTATGGTACCCGAACGAGAGAAATAAATCCGAAGTAACTTCATGGTAGCTATTCATTTCGTCTTTCGGACGTGTGTCGTTCGGCCCGTAATTTCGGATGGAAGTTTTCATAGATTCAACACTTAAAATTGTTGGGACTACGTATGTGAGATAATCGAAATCTTTTTTAATATGTATTAACTGGGTGCCTACGAATTTTTAATTAAAATAAAATATGTTCGGACAAGAGCAAGCCGCTGGCCGGATGGTATGCGATACGTTTACCCATAAACCCATCCATAATCATTTTACAAACACACACCTACTTCCACCACCACCATCACCATACCAGCCCTGTATTATATACTGCCCACTGCTGAGCACGGGCCTCCTGTACAACTGAGAGGGTTTAGGCCTTAGTCCACCACGCTGGCCTAGTGCGGGTTAGCGGACTTCATATACCTTCTAAATTCAGAGAACTTCTCAGGTATGCAGGTTTCCTCACGATGTTTTCCTTCACCGTTAAAGCGAGCGATAATTCACAAAGAATACACACATAACAAGTCAGGGGTGTGTGCCCTTGGGTTTTGAACCTGCGGACATTCGTCTCGGCAGTCCGTTCCACTCCCAACTAGGCTATCGCCGCTTTCGCCGCGCACATCTACTAATGTATCTTTATTTTGCTTATAAAATAAGGAAAATAAAGATACATCTTACTAAGATGTATCTTTCATTAACACGAAATCTACATTTATTTTACGTGTTTTGAGGTAAATAATAGTCTATAGTACGTCGCTTCCTCGAAGGCGCGGCGCGGTCGTGAGGCAAGTGCCTTATATCGATAGTCGTGCCGCACACGCCATGCAACAACGCTACCGATGCAGGCATCATTTTATTGTATAAAAAATTCTATACTTTTGGTGCTTGTATAGTTTTATTTTTGTTTGAGATCTAGACTTTAGAAGAATATTATTTTTTATTTATTTATTTTAAAAAAAAAACCAGCCACAATTGTTACAATAATACATGTAAAAATACAATTTCCAATAACACCTGATTAATTGCACAATTTTATCAGGCGGATATTACTAATCCAACAAACATTTTAGAAAAGTAATTTATATTAGTTAAACATATATTGTACGGTGGGTGGGCTTACATACTATTATGAATATTATTGGGGTGTTTCTATTTAACTACACCGAGAACTAAAAAGAAAAAAATAATAATAATTAAAGAAAAAAAAGAAACTACTTCGATATTGCATCCAACAAGCAGTTTCGGAAATGATTTAAAGGCATTGAGTAAATATCAATTTGGTTGCTGTAATTATTATATAATTTACACATTCTGGGGATTGGAGAGTTTATACCGAGTACAGTCCTACGAAACGGTGCCACGAGGGGATGTATCGGTTTGCGAGGGTATCTCTTTGGCATTCTGAATTTGATGCAGCTAAGAAGTTGTGGGCAGTCTACGTGGTTTCTTAATATTTTAAAAAGAAAAACCAAATCTGTAACATCCCTGCGCATTTCCAATGAGTGCATTTTGAATTGTTTAAGACTGCTAGAATAGGAAAAATCTCTTCTGCGGGTAGCTGCGTTTGAGGAGTATGCCAGATGCCAAAGAAATCGTTTCTGCAACCGCTCTAGCCTCAGCGAATGAGTAGCATAGTGCGGCCTCCATATCACGCTACAATATTCAAGAGTGCTGCGTACCAAAGCATTGTATAGTAACTTCTTCGTTTGGTACCTGCGAAATATCCTACCATTTCTTATAATGAAACCAACCATTTTGGAAGCTTTTCTAACGATGTGCTCATAATGAGGTATAAAAGTTAATTTATTATCTAAAATCACTCCTAAATCCCTGATGTTGTTGACCTCATTTAACATAATACCGTTAATTTTATACGCTGACTGAGTTATGTAATGATTGCGACCAAATTTGATATGATAGCATTTTTTTACATTGAGCTCCATTAAGTTAAGTGCACACCAGTTGGCCAACCTATTTAAGTCTTCCTGTAATGCTTAATTTTACGTGAAAATTTTAAATCATCTGCATAGAGATAAACTTCACTGTGCTGAAAACAAGTAATGATGTCATTGAGGAAAATATTAAATAAAATGGAGTAAAAGATGGTGAAATATATTTTTTATTATAATATTAAGTTACAAGAGCTACAGCAATAAGTGCGTAAAACATATTCATGTGCTATACACATACATATGGGATGTATAAAAAATTCAACTATTCTCTTGGTGTTTATCGTATTATATTTCTGCGACCATTTCTTCCCTCTTTATGAGGAACAAATATTGATCCACGTCTTGCTTACGCCAAACATGCAAGTCCATCCATTATAGTTATTTCTGTGGATACGCTGCCACTCATTAGCTGTAAATATAATAATCGAACTTTAGGAAAACTTCTATATAGTTAACAATATAATAAGTTGATATTAGTAACAATGAGGATTGAGAGCGAGTCTAGAAATACAATTAATCGCTAATACTATATGCTCAAAGAAAAATACCTAATAGTAGGTATTAAATTAATAAATTATACACTTCATAAACGGTAAGTCCTTCATTGAGTATACAATATAATACTTATACTATACTTAGAAGTAATTAAAGAATATTCAATAAAAAATACTTACCATGAGAATCAACCATGTTCCTTTTCCGACAAAAAATTACTCTGCGTGCATATAGAACGATCGAAAGCAATTATAATGAATAACTTTCCAAAGCAATTATAATAAATAACTTGTAGACAAACGAATTACGTAAGGCACAACCGGAGGTTGTAAAAAAAACCAAAATTATTTTAATAAGTTTAATTATAAAATAAAATTACAACTAGGAGAGATGTCTAATAGTCGATGTTTGGACTAAAAGTGACTCTATATAATACTATGAAAAAAATGTAAACTACATAATGGAAACTTTTTAATAGTAAAATGCAGCGTCGGCGCCTCGTGCCCGATGAAGTAGGTGGCACGTGTGGTCGATGACCGAACAGTTGTCGTCGCTGTTGCTGGGTCATGTCAGGGATGCGTCGTCAGCGATTTTGGGGGTAGGGGTATATGTAACAAACGTATTTAATATAAGATAATAACATTGTTTATATTTTGTAGAAAAATGACTTAACGTTGTGACAATGACATAAATATTTGACATTATAATTTGACTTATTTTAGTAGTACACTTTTTACTTTTGGTCTAAAGTACAAAGAATGTGCTTAATAATAAGTTGGTTTATACCTCTACATTTATCACAACGCAGTATGCGAAAACGCACTATCATCTTTGGTTCATTCACGAAACAAACACTATGAACCCGAACGAAAGAAAAACATCCGACGTAACCAACTTGTAGCGGGACATTTTCGTTCGGGCCCGTAATTACGGGTGGATGTTTCATGGTAGACTAGCTGTATTACCTTGAGTAAAAACAAATATTTCTTAAATATCAGTTTCACAAGGCGTTGTCAATCACTCTAAACGGGTCTGAATTAAGTTGCTTTGACTTTAAACACAGCTACTGAGAATCTTCGATCTAATATCAACACTGCAGAGGTGAGTTTATTCAGTTATATTCCGTGCTCCATCCACTGACAAGGAGTCGGACAATAGCGCTGGCTCTGGCCGAGACACTTTAATTAACCAGAACTTGCTGCCAACATGGGCTAGTGGGCTCCGTCCGACGGCGGTTAGTCTGCAAATTACTAGATATTGTGGTCGGCGCCTAAATTACCCGCCGCCGCGCCGATCCGCCGCTCTACTGCAAGCGTCGACGATCTCACCACTAGTTTCACTTACCGTTGCGAAAAGTTTATAGTATTTAATAACTAATAGTTTAAAACAACTAAAAAACACGCTTTATAGAAAATCCAACTAAAAAATAGAAAATAATTTTGAATTAAGAATAGTGTAAATAAGAAAAAGTGTATTTTTATTAGATTAGTTAACGAACACTACAATTTCTTATCCATTTTTTCATTATAACTAAACATTGACGTTCAGTTATACATAAAAAAAAATACTTGAAGTTTCCCAAAGGTGTTCAATTTGCTCGCAACATTAGTTTTTCTCGCGTGAAATAGTTTTTCCGGGATAAAAATATTTCCCAGGATTAAAAGTAGCCTATAGCACTACGGAGTAATGTAGCTTCCTATTAGTGAAAGAATTTTCAAAATCGGTTCAGCAGTTCCTGAGATTAGCGCGTTCAACCATACAAACAAACTCTTCCGCTTTATAATATTACTAGCTTTTGGTCGCGGCTCCGCCCGCGTGTAAAAGTTTCTCCGGGATAAAAGTACCATTTTATATTTTCCCGGGATAAAAAGTAGCCTATGTCCTTTCTAGGGTCTCAAACTATCTCCATACCATAATTTATGGTTGGTATGCCGGTGTAGGCTGTACATAATGTTAGGGACTCCGTCCAATGCTCGCTCGGATGATGCCATACTCCCAGTGTCGACATTGGGCCGTAAGACTGTGTGAAACCAACATAACATAACATGATATATTCTCATAGTACTCTTATCAGATATTGTTACATCTAATAGTTTTTTTTTATTACAGTAATATTGTTATCTGTTAGTATACAATTGATAGACTAAGTACTTAGGCTTTATCTATTGCATTTAAAGATTGTGGTTCATGCTGTGATTGCTTATAACCAGAGTTACAATTACAATAAACATATATATAAATATGTGTAGATTTTAAAAGAATTATTATAAACTCCGTTAACAATCCTTAACCAATAAATAAATAACCGTCCCACTGATCCCCCAGTGATGTTAGCCATAACGCGTTTTTCCCTCGTGATGAAAAAAACTGTAGATCTGGCTGATTGTGTAATTTCATGTACGTTAAATGACGCTCGAGTGGTTCATTTTTGTAAACAAAGTTGTTTACTTTCTCGTTGGGAGGGGCTGCAGGTGTCCATGTTGTACCCATATATCGCCAATTTTAGTACTCGTTACGAAATGGAAGGTCAGCCTGTCAACATTATAAAAGATTTCTTCTAAAGCTCCGGTCAACACCCTCATACGTAAGATAATTATTCTCGCTACATTCTCCCTTCGTCATTCTGATATTTATAAATAATCCATATTTTGATTCAATAAAGCAGTTATGTCATAATTTAAATAAACTCAGTAATTTTTAAGATATTACTCATCCGGACGAGCTTACGAAAATTAACGATCCAAAATGAATTGGGGAAATTCTTCAAAAACATAAAGTTACAATCAAAAGGAAAACTTGGGAAAAACATTTCTTTAAAAAGTTTTTAACACAAAAGATTTGTTCGATTTTTAGCGGCAGGTACATTTTGACTAAAAGGTCTTTATGATGGCCCCATGCTGCTCGTGGATTGAGGGGGACGGGGAGGGGGTCGGCACAGATGATTATTGTCACTTGCTATTGCTTTATGCCTCTAGTGCCGCTTGATACCAGATTGATGAGGTTTTCATTTTGATGTATTCACCTGCTGACTTAGAACGTAAACCGGCTGATCCCAGCACGACCCACTGCTTGCTATTTTCTTGGTATATTATTTCATACGTATGGCGGTTACTAAGTTGCATTATAAATATTGCAATCAAATGAAAAATACGTTTTATATTATATATACGCTGTAGGGTCCACATTTCTTCCACATGTTATTGGTAATCTATTTTACCTAATATTATAATGAGAATATATTTGATTTTTTGTATGTTCGTTTGTAATGGATAAACTCTAAAACTACTTCACCTATTTTGAAAATTATTTCGCTATTAGTAATCTACATTACCTGTTAGTGTCAAAGGGTACTTAGTTTCATCCCGAGAATTGTCGCTAACGCAGGCGGAGACGCGAGTAAGACTAAGTTTCCATAATTATGAACTCTGCATTAAATTTCGTCCAGCCATACCAATGCAGCGTAACGTACGAATCAACAGCTCAATACCCTTAGCACGACTTTACGCGCTATCGTATAGTTAACGTAATATTTTCAACTAAGTAAATTATTGGAAATTTGAGCAGCGCCCCGGTGAGCGTATTTGGAACTAAAATACGACAGCGCGAACATTGCGCGCGTGTAATCTTCAAATAGTAAATCGAGTAACCACAGACAAGCATGTGTTTGAATGTATGGAAAATTTCAGTGGGCTTAGAATGCGAAAAAAATCATGAGTCGACTCCGTTTCGTTTTATTGGGATTGGTTGAGAGATTAACACGTGCCTGACGTATTGGTCTCTCGATCAATCACAAACGTCAAAATTATACGACAACGTCTTACGAGTTGCGTCTTTTTGTCACATTCTAAGCCCACTGAACGTGTCCTTTTTTGACGTATCAGATCGTCTAATGAATGAATGAAATGAATACTAAATACGTTAACATACTCGATACAAATACTATACGATAATGCGTAAACTCGTGCTAGGGGTACAACTCGATTACACGAGTAGATCGATGGTTCAGTTTAAATTCCGCGCGTGTTCGCGAGGAATGTAGCACGAAAGGCAATATTAGCGCGACTTGCTGCGTCGCATTCCGCTCGCGTGTCGACGACGCGCGTCACGCGGCCAGCTGCGAGTGGCGACCGCGCCTCACAGCCACGCCACATTGGATTTGGTTTTTAATACTAGCAATTGGTGTGAATCAATTTACTCGACTGATGTTTTTTTTAACCAATGGATGACTAAATGATCCTCGTAAATTCTAATAGTTCACTCCGTCCACTGTAAAAAATAACTATTATAATGCACAAAAATTAGCAAAAGGCTTTCGACGCGTTGAATAATTTGTGACGCGCGCGTGAGCGTGTGTCGGGCGACGCATCGGCCAATCAGCAACACAGGCGGTATTCGCACTTCAAAAAAAATATAGACACAAAAAAGCCGCCGCGCGAACCCGCCATATTTAATATAGGTACACACTTTGACTAAAAATACGTTACAAAATAAAGTATAGGGTCATTCGGGGCAACAGTAAAAGTTAAGTGCAGTGATAAACTTATTTTTGGAGTGCGGATTGGATGCCGACATATTTGCTGATGGAGTTCATACTATTAGTAAGAAAGTGTACTTGTTCCTAAGTAATATTAATTATAGTGAGTCAACTGTACCTACAATAATTTAATGTTCTTGTTGTAATGTCTATAACTATCATATAAGTGTTTTGGTGTACTCTTCACTGTAAGCTTATATTAGATTTTTAGTAAATAAATAAATAAATAAACAGCACGCAGTGGGTAAAAGTTCGCATGGTCAATATCTCGGAACCTATTGAGGGGGCTCGGACACTTTTTCGGCTAGATCAGGGGCGCGTCAGGGACGATGTCAGAGCCACAAGCTATTTTGCCAAGCCTCACTTGTTTAGCAAAAAACGGTGATCAACGTGATTTTGTTGATTAGTTACCAACATTTTGTGCTGGGAAAAAAGTGTCTGGCTAGACGGTGCATCAGTTTACAAAAGTCCGTTAATTATGTTAAGTTTACATGATTATTATAGTAATAATTTAAGTTACTAATTCTGTCCTAGAAAATAAATGCGTCTCAACTAACGTGTGATTGTTTAAAATATTCCCTGTTTGGGCAAGAGTACGACGTTAAAAGTACGCACCCTATTATAACTTCATTACAATGAGCGTACGGTTTTTTCTTCTTTAAGCTGCAATTAAGGCGAATATTATTTGTAAAGATTTTTAGACCTTATACAGAAAAAAAATATTCTCCATAAACACTCTGCGTAGTTTTACCCACATAACGGGTCAATAGTAAATTTCTCCCGAGGCACTTAAACATGTTTTCCAAAAAAAACAATGAAGTAATGTACAAAAACTCATTAAATAATAAAAGTAGAGTAAATTTACTTTGCATAGAGTGTTAAAACGTTTTCCTAGATACTATATTTTTGACGGTGTAGACGATAGAAAAAAAAGTGCGTACTTTTAGGCCGAATGACCCTAATATAAACGAGTCCGGTGCTATCGGTCTGCGGGGCCGGGTGGCGCTCGTTTTTGTTCCGGTGATAAGTTTTCGCGAACTTTGAAGATGTTTCCATCGCGTTTCCTGTCCACGACCACTTACGTAACAATAGAGCGACCCGCGCTATAACTGTTGTATATAGATAGAGTTTGAAGATTTTAATATTATTTGACGCACATGTTCGGCTACTATGAACAATCCACCGCGGAGAGATGAACGTATCAGCACTAAACAAAAGCGACGCATATTAAATCAGTCACAGGAATCGATAGACTAGTAAAATACTACCTCCTTCCGGGGTCCCTCTGACACTTCCATCTCATGTATGAGTTCATTAATATTTTCCCCTCGGATTAGCAATGAAATAACTCATAAAAATAAAATTTAAAAGCTAAGAACTGGTTATATACTTCACCAAAGCAAACCACTTGTGTACGGACTTCCATTCACGTTCCATATACAGCAATGGACACTAAATTGAAAGGCTAGCTTTATGAATACGCGCTGTATTCACGCGCCAATAGCCGATCACTGTAGGTGCAGGTGCGAGTCCCGCGCGGGGCAAAGGCACGAGCGGAGTGCTAGGTATTGCACACGTCTCTTTGAGTCCACTCCATTTATTTAAAGTTCAGCTGCGAGGTTTATTGGCTATCCAGAATTTTACATATCAGGGCTATGTAACTGAATTTTTTTACACTCGCTAACTTTGATTGATGATGAAACAAAATCTGGTTTGATAGTAGTAGGTAGATACAACCTTTTTTTTCGCGGGTAAAAAACGCTTTATTGCGACCACCACTGGGAGACTATCACCTGTTGTATCACGTACCAATCACTCGATATAATTGTAAACTATCAAACTTGGTAAAACTATTGTTTAACCTCTCAAATTCATACTCATAAAGACAAATATTTTTTGCCAAATTAATTCTTAAACAATTCTTATCTCAAACCATGTCGGGAACAAAAATCTGTTATTATATTTCCAATAAATTTAATTAGCGCAATCATTATCGTGTTTCGCTGTGAACGAGGCTATTGTATGGGGAATATAAAGTATTTTTCCTAATGGAAACAATTAATACTGTTGTAGTCTCCACAGTCCGCTCGCTTTTACAACGAATTAGGTACCCGAGAGGAAGAGGCGACGGGAGACGTTCTCGTAATGAACACCGAGAATGTGAAAAAGAGAAAGTTAATTGTATTGTACACACGATTCTTTTGTAACATCGTCCTGCAAACGTGTAGTTGAGTCATCTGGTATTACATGAACTCCACTGTCTAGCCAGTTTTAAAGGAAAATAGAGGCTAGTGTACGAAAGCGCTAGGTGGACAGACGACTTGATATAGGTCGCACGAACACGCTGGATGCAGGCCACTTTTGACAGGTCCGTCTGGAAATCTTTAGGGGAGGCCTATGTCCAGCAGTGGACGTCATGTGGCTGATGATGATGATGATGATATACCGCGCGATGATGGCGCGTGTTTGGGGCCCTCTGGGGTCTCACGTTAGTTTTCTTTGAGAGAGTGCTACTACAGAACATTGTAAACAAATAAGTCTTACACCATGCCTCTACCTCTTGACAGCTTCCCACGATCTCCTTAATTGTGGCGGACCATATTCCCGCTGCCATAACCTGGCGATAAGTTTTCGTCAACCGAAAATCGAGTGTTACATTCTACTTAGCTATAGCACAGACCCATATGTCCTATTCATCTAAACTATAGATAAAAGATATTTTTTTTTTAAGTTTCTTTATAATTAATCAAAAACTACTTAACATAGTTATTTTATTATTTCTCTAATAGGAAACTACATTAGCCCTAAGTGCTATAGGCTTTTATACCAGGAATGGAAATTAATTTAAGTGGAGCCGCGAGTAATACCTAGTATCTAAAGTACTATTGTCTATTGCATGTCATGATTAAGTATTCAATTTTATAATACTTTATTATTTTAATTTAGTACTTTACCTGTGATATATTAATTTAAGCGCCCCCTTACTTTTATAAAGGTGCTTTAAATAATGTTTCTATTTTTTGTTCCTTTGCAAATAGCTTCAAAGCTTTCGTATTGAGATCTGAAGGGACTCGCCGCGGGCCCGCGGGCTCAGTCCACAAGGTACGCAGTTAATTAACCTGTACCAATATTATAAATGTACAAGTAAATTTGTCTGTGTGTTTCGTTTTCAAGGCTCTGTCTAAACTTGAGCATCGAGGATGAGCGTCAGGCGGTACACATGTATTTTCAATGCAAATCTTTATGGATTAAAATACTAGTAGGCTATCAATGCTGCTGCATTGTAACCCGAAATGTTGTTAATGGAATAGAGCAGTATTGTGCCGAGAGGCCGATGCTTTCGGGCAACAGGGATATCTTGTTATCCTAAGCAACTGCGAGTTTACACGCCACATACGCAGTTTCGCTTCTGTTTGGTTTCTGTTATTTATTCATTCAATAGCATTATTGGATACTGGCGATGTTAAAAATTCGGTCACTCATCAGTCATCTGTAATGAAATTTCTTTTTTATTCACATATTGATAACGATCCAGCTCAGTTCCTGGACCAAAGTATTTTCAAACGTTTAAAGTTTTATTTATCTACGGCGTTACTAATATCCGATTCTTGGCGCAAATAAAATGTATATTAAGTGTCTAGCTTGAGTGGTGACCCGACGGGCCGCGCGTCCAAGTTCGTGGAGGCGAGATGAATGGGGCAATCAGTCAGCGACCCCGGCTCCCGCACTACTACCGAATGAGGACTTAGTACCTACTACACGCTTGCATATTCAGACATACATGACAGGAGAGAATTATAAATTACTAGGTGTTGCTCGCGGCTTAGCCCGCGTGAAAAGCTTTTCCCGCTACATAAGTCCGTAAAACCAGTACGACGCCAGCGCCATTTACTTAATAAAACCTATTATTTTCCATGGGAGCAAATTACCAGGATAAAAGTACCCTATGTCTTAATCCAAGATATTGTCTTCCTGTGTGCCAAATTTCATCCAAATCCGTTCAGTTGTTTCTGTGTTATGTCTAACAAACATCCAAACATTATCACATACTGTCACATTTATAATATTAAGTAAGCTGTAAGATAAGAAATCTGTGAATGTCACTTCCATAATAAAAAAATCAATATAGAAATTCATCAGATTGTTATGCATCAATGCTCTACCTGAGAAAGCGGGCCATGAATGAAGTAGACAAAAGTGTCTCTCGGCTCTATCCTATATTATCGAGTTTTTCACAACAAAAACTATATGGAAAACTAAAAAATAAAAATCAGTCAACCTCCTTTTGATGTAGTTATTCGACAAACTGGATAATGCTCACTCTGCCTTGATTCCCCAAAGGCGCTCGCTGTCTGCACATTTCAATAAACTGAATAGACCTACGTTCTTATTATTTCGTTTTAACTAATTCCTTTGCTGCTAGTTTAATTAAAACTGCATTAGTTTTTATAAGAAAAGAATATTTTCATTTCTATTATATCAGCACGTTCTCGTAAAATATAAAAGAGAAATATGACATAAGAGACACTTGCAGGGCCGTTACAAACTAAGAAAATGACATAGACAAGCTTGCAAAGGGTTAATGGCACATAGATTTTCCTGTAAAAATGGTACAAAGTGCGACATTAGGTGGTCGGTACACGTCGCCAGCTGAATCTCCGCAGCGCCGGGCGCGCCCGAACACCGCACTTCAACTACTTCAACTAATGCGAATGTTGTCGAGAGGGGGGCGGGGGGGGGGGAGCCTCTCCACTTGGAACTAAGCTTCGAGACACGCGACACTTGTAACCGCGGCTTGGCTGTATTAGATGACAAATGCACTCGTATCATTAGATAGTTACATGAACAAATTAGTTTTTTGGCGTCAACTCCAAATATACGTATATGTATACTAAGCGTATATAAAGTTAAACTATTTTTTGCTTTGTAGTGGTTTTGAAGTCCGCTTCATTTTTTGTTAAAAAGTTTTTGTTATTGCTTTTTTGTTAGTTAATTATGGAATGGTGTAAACAATACATCATAGATATACGATTGCAGCATTCCCAGGTCATCTGCTGTTAGTTATTGAAGAGTTATATTGTCTATCCGAAGATCTTCATCATCATCATCAGCCACATGACGTCCACTGCTGAAGATAGGCCTCCCCTAAAGATTTCCAAACGGACCTGTCAAAAGCGGCCCGCATCCAGCGTGTTCCTGCGACCTTTATCAAGTCGTCTGTCCACCTTGTCTTCATCAGATCCTAATAAATTATATACTCAAATCTTTCCTGAAAAATATACATTTGAATAGCGAAAACCCCATCCAAATCGGATCAGTAGTTTTTGAGAAACTCGCGGCCATACAAACTTACATACATAGGTACATACATACATACGGGTCGAATACAGAACCTCCTTTTTTTGAGGTCGGTTAAAATTTAAAAAGAGATTGTCACAAACTACCTGAAAGTGGACCACAGAGCAGAATTTCATAGCTCTGCCACTGAATAGGGGCTGTAGCGCAGTTAAGCAGTCGCTGTAGCAGAATACAGCTATGAGACTACAGCAGCGGAGTGAAGACCTGCGTGACCAAAAGTGCACAGTGTGTCACCCATGTGTCCGTCTGGGCAGATGCGACTGCATTGTCATGTTCTGTGATCAAGCACAATATTATGCAAGCACTCTTATTCCATTTTTAGAGACATTGTCGTCGGGGAAAGTTCTCTTTAATACTACTTTTTATTTAATAAATTTATACAAAATACTGTTTACCATCGCTGATATCAATATCTTCCTTTACCACTAAAGCAAGCGGTAATCGTTAGACAATACACGCGTAACTCCGAAAACTTAGAGGTGCCTTTGAACCTGCTTTCAAACTAGTTACTAATGTAAAACTCCTTTTAAACCTTTTTAAATTTCTCCTTGCTTCACAAGTTTAATTGATGATCTATTTCTCATTGTTCCATAGCTTTTTGTATGCTCCACACTCATCAATCTCTTTGTATATTATGTGCAATTTCATTCACTCTTCAGGTACGTACCAGGTGGAAGCTATTTATTGAACTGGTTTTTTCAGTAGTATTATAATTCTCTTTGACTGGTTTGTTTTAATCTTCATAAGATTTTTAATATTACTGACGTTACCATTCGTCTCGACAGTCCGTTCCATTCCCAACTAGGTTATCGATGCCCTTCTCTATTAATTTAATAAAAAGGTTACTACATATTTATTTTAAATTTTGGAGAGGCTTCTAGGTTTTAAAAAGTTCTTAATTTGTGCGAGAAGCTCCAATAAAAATTATATTATATATATATATATATTAAAACTTAAAAAAAACTGTTTATTTTATTAACTCTTCAACTTCAATATAATTTCTTTTTCGTACAAAAAGTTGGTAAGCCTTTACATAACGGAAGTTGAAAAATTCCGAGTTTTGTTTGGGTTTGGATTTGCGGATCTTGCCTCAGCAGTTCGTTCCTTCGTAGGTACTTCAAAGTGCCATGTGCTGCTATTTTTATTTATCTAGGTGTGGCGCCCACAAGGCCAGTGAAACAATCGTGCAATCAAATGAATAATGCAATAATTACAAATCTGTCGAGTGCCAGCGAGTTACACGATGTCGGCAGCTAGAAGTAAATAAAAATCGATGCAGCTACCTCAACAATAAATGCCATTATTTTTGAGCACTAAAACGCACTTAATTTGATTACGCACTTAACTTTTGTAGTGCCGGTCGCAACTGCTCTCTCCTCCCCTCTATGCCCCTTGGCCCCCCATCACTCGATGCACAATTGGCGGTGACTTTTCGCTTTTATTTCCAACCGTATCAATTCACTGCGCAGCGTTTACTCAGTTTATTGGATGTTTAATTTTTCTCATTTGGCAGAGCACATCGCTGTGTTGCGAGAAATGTTGTACTCGTTTTTAAAATTATATAAATGTTCAATAATGGACTTTTATTTGTATTATATTGTAGTTGTTAGGACTAATGGGGCGTACCACACGTGAAACTGGTGAAAGGTTTATGTGGGGGATAGTCCACACTCGGTGGATACTACTATAGTCGCGCTTTGCTCTCGCATTTCGTGATTTTGTCAAATGCCCAAAAATAATTAAATAGCAAGATTGAATTTATAATTTTCTATTAGTTAATTCTATTACTTGCTAATAAGTTTATTTTTTAATTTAAGTCTACATAAAGAAATTGTATTTGGTGGTTACTTATTATAATTGCTACGCTACCAAGGACAAACATGATTGGTCACTTTTTACTATTCTTAGTAATATTATAAATGCGAAAGTATCTCTGTCTCTCTGTTGCGCTTTCACGCCAAAACTACTGAACCGATTTAAATGAAATTTGGTACACAGATAGTCTAGAGCCTGAGAAAGGACATAGGCTACTTTTTACCCTGGAAAAATTTAAAGCGGGACTTTCATCCCGGAAATACTTTTTCACGCGGGCTAGCAAGCTAGTATACTATACAAAAAAATACTTGATATACCTATTACACACGTAAATTGAATGGTCAGAGATTCGTGTGTCTGTGCGCTTTATCGCTGTTAAAACAAACAAATAAAGAGCAAACTAAATATTATCATCGTATCACGTGTGTATTTGTTTGCTTTCCTTTGTGCTGTGTCTCACCAAGCGCTAGCCAGCGATTAAAATGTACAGTTAACCCGTGAAATAAATGTTTATTCTATTCGTTCATAGTGTATTTGTTTGAATCGGCTCTGCGGAACTGCTCTAAACGCAGTATTCAGTGTTGCCATTTCTTTTTTGTTGAACCCGCAATAAATTACTATTTCAAACCACTAAAAGTCTGATTTTTCGTCAAACCACTGGAAGACACTAAAAGTCGGTGATCTTTTTGCGGAACATATAGCGACCTATTTTTTAGGATGTCGCTGTAGTATTATTTCTTCTTCCACGTTTTCGGCGACGTCAAATAACTATTTTAGGCGGCAATAGCTGCATTTTGTGACAAACTGTGTTTAATATTTTAGTGGATTTTCGTTCTCCTCCTACCATCCACTAAAACAAATATTTCTACGTTAAAATCCACTAAGTAGGCAACACTGGACCGTATTACAGGTTCGTACTAAAATTGTTCACCAACAATCGGCCACGGTAACGTGACGTCGCGCCTGAATGTCGCTAGGGACTCATAACTATGTATCAAACGTTAGAAAAGAAAGTAAGTAAGTAGTAAAGTCGTTTGGTAAACTACTTTTACAGCATAAATGGGTCGGCTTTCTTTGTGTGATTGACTTATCTGTGCTACGAGATCTCTAAGCTGTGTCTTCCAGATCGACCGCAACCGCCATCTCACATAAATCTACAAATATAATTATATTTAGTTAGCGGCTCTGCCCGCGTTTGATTCCTTTTCCACGATGAAAATAATAGCACTCAGGGGTTATGAAGTTTCCTATTATTGAAGGAATTTTCATAACTGACTCAGTAGTAAAGCAATTTCTGTTAAAATGATACACAATGATAACATTTAAAGGTTATTAATTGAATTCCTTTTGTGAAAAATCGTATAGATGTTTCGAATGCGGCGCGCGTGAGCTGTGGAAGCTCTGCTGTATCAACGAGCATATTGTAACCATTCAGCTCATCTCTGCGACAGCCGTATTCCGAGCATGGTTGCTGTGTGCCGCTCCACCTCGCTAGCGAATGTTCGTGCAACATGTTCCACGTAAACATCTAAACCAGTATCTCATTAGAATGTTTCTTCTCTAATATATTTTGCAATACGAGCGATGCAATACATGATCTATTTGTTTTCAATAAATGTATTACTACTGATATACTATATAGGAACTGCCTCGGTGGCGTAGTTGTTTTACGGTATGACTTCAATGCTGAGGTCTTGGGTTTGATTCCCGGGTCGGGCAAAGTGATATTGAGTTTTTTAAATTCAGTATCAGACCGAAGTCTGGAATTTGTGCCCGATGTGGCGATAGGCTCGCCCCTTAGCACATCATGGGACGGAATACGCACGGCGAAAAGTGGGTGCACTAGTTGCGCCTCTGCCTACTCCTTCGGGAATAAAAGGCATGAGTGTGTGTATAGTACATACTATACAGGACTGTATTACTGATGTGAAGAAGAAACCCTGCATATCTGAGAAGTTCTCTATAAGAATTTCGAAGGTATGTGAAGTCTGCCAACCCGCACTAGGCCAACGTGGTGGACTAAGACCTAAACCCTCTCAGTTGTTTAGAGGAGGCCCATGCTCAGCAGTGGGCAGTATATAATATAGGGCTGGTATGGTATTACTGATGTGTGCTGTCTGTTTATTTGTTGGCACATCTCGGTAAAGTATGTTGATTGATGCCATTGCTTATTTCACTAATATTGTGTTAAGCAATACAATCATTAATTGTTGAAATGTATAAGCTGAATAAATATGTATCTAAATATACCGGAGAGATGCAATGCAAATAATGTTTCTCACGGACAAGATCACAGGTACAAGTTGTTCTAACATTTTCAATTATAATACCATTGCAGATGATTCCATATTACGTAAAACGTGCTGGCAATAAAGACGTTCCGAGAGTGACAATTGATCGAAAAGCGGGGGCACATCCGAATCGTTAGCGCCGTAGCGGATTCGCTGATATGTGTCCGAGCACAACGCCTTTGACACACGATTTACGTGAGATTGCACGCGGTTCAGCCTGGACGAGGGCGTGGGAGGACGTGGGCAGGGTGGGGAGGGAAGTCAGAGACGTAACAATGAATTAACGGTCCATTACTGGCACGGGCGCTGTCGCCGAGACCGCTCCCGCTTATAGTGTCCTAATGAATTGTAACGTGTCGACAGAGTAACATCTGCTAGTTGCACACATAATATGGACAGTTTCTCTTATTACGAGAAAATTGAAAAATGTTTCCATTTATGAAAGTTGAATGTAAAAAATAATTATTTAGGTACCTATTTATAATTTAATGTAACTGCTATGACACAAAATATTTTTTATTTCCATAATGAAGAATGTCTCGCCACCCTAGTTACAGAGTACCTATAGCTACAGGTTGTAGACTGCGAGGTTCCTATTAGATTCGGTCGATTTCTATATTAGAGATTACAGTGTGTGTGCTTTTTAAACACTGGATGGTTTAAGGTAGGCATTTAACCGGTCGTAGTAGCGAAGCATGCGCGAAACGTTTTCTTGGTCTGACCCATCCCTGAACTAACAGGAGCAGGAGGAGAAGAGTTTCCATTGACCGAGCAATAAGAGCGGGTGTTTGTTTCAGGTGGAGATGTTGTACCAGCGGTACTTCCTCCGCATGAACCAGACGAACATGACGCACCTGCTGGGGCTGCTGCTGGCGGTGGCAGTGGCACTGATGATGGTGCAGGTGCGCACGCTGCTGGTGGCGCAGGACCTGCTGGCCAGCCTGTTCCCCGGCGAGGAAGCCGCGCTCGACACGCACACCACGCTCGAGCCTGGCGACTATGACTCCTACACGTGAGTTGTGCAGTTACTGTCCAATTTTTTATTAATTACGTGTTGTGTCGATGTGCTTCCGTTTCCTCCTCGTACTATGTCTACTCTTTGTTCCATGTTTGTTGTAACGGATTAGTTACTAGAAAACTGCAAGACCTTGAATACTAAATAACCGAATATTTGTATTTTTGTAAATGTTGCAACTTTAATACTGATGCCCGGTTTCTGAAGTACTATTGACGGCAGTTTATCTATCCGTTAGCGCTATTGGTTCGATAACCCATGAAATTGCGTTTCTGAACCACGCACTGCAAGATAAACTCAGATTAAACTTACTTTAACTTAACTGGACAATTTTTGCCGTTTATCTGTTTCATCACTATTTGACATGTCATTTTGTGACAAACGACGGCAACTTGTTAGATATTATTTACACAAATCACAACAGTTTCAGTTGTGTTATAAATTCTCAAATTCTAAATAAAACACAAATTAATAAACTAGTGCTAGCATGACATAAGACATTTTGTAGAACTGTAAACTGTTTGACTTTTTTTTAAATTCGGCAATGATGTCATTCATCAGCCAGAGACAAATAACAAATTACCACAAAATAAATTTAAAATAATGTTTAGGTGTTCATCTATGTTAAAATAAGTTATTTTTGTATATAAAATAATTATTAGTTACGAATTTTAGTACTTAAATCCATTTTAAAGTCGATTGCTAAAAAAGAGCCATCTAGTAGCAAAATAAGGAACTGGTTGTCGGCTTCATAGTCATCGAATGCTTCATTATATGTTCAGAAACACGGT
Organism: Sphinx pinastri; assembly: GCA_947568825.1. Lineage (NCBI taxonomy): Eukaryota > Metazoa > Arthropoda > Insecta > Lepidoptera > Sphingidae > Sphinx > Sphinx pinastri. The sequence goes on along the minus strand of OX387614.1, from coordinate 417,348 downwards.
AAAAGTCAACCGACGTTTATCTTAAGTTTAACTTTAATGGATCAATAGTTATTAAAAGTTTAACTGGGAGATTCAGAAATCGTGCATGAGACAAGTGTAATTATGATCTAAGGTTTAATTATAATTATTAATAACATGTAAGTTATTTCGCTCTTAAATGATAATATACCTAATATATCCTTACATATTATGAAACAAAGTCCCCCCGCCGCGTCTGTCTGTCTGAACGCGATAAACTCAAAAACTTCCAAACCGATTTCGATGAAATTTGGTATGGAGATAGTTTGAGGCTCTGGGACATGGGTTACTTTTTATCCCGGAAAAATGTAAACCGGGACTTTATCCCGGAAAATCGTTTTTTGTTGTTGGAACCAAGAGACAATAAGTTCGGAGATAGTTTGAGATCCAGGGAAGGACATACGCTACTTTTTATGCTGGAAAATGAAGCGCGCTAAATCAAATACTACGACAGAAAAGAATGTAAACATGTTTTGTTCTGCACCCGACGCAAAAACGGGACGGGTCGCTAGTATTTTAAATATAAAAATAAAAATGATAATTAACTTCTTATATTTACGCGAATTGAAATAAAACTATTTTGCGGATTTTATCGCGGTTTTTTAATTAATATTTTCTCCCGACGTTTCGAAGGCTTTGCAGCACTTCGTGATCACGGGGCGGACTGAGGTGTTGGTGGTCCGAAAAGTTAATGTTACAATATCTACCTTCATTTTTTAATTATACATTTTTAAAAATTAATTGTTAATGACGGTCCGATCTACGCAGAAAGAGCTCACAGTGTCTTGAGGTATGGCAGTTGGTATTTTGGGGTCCGATTTAATAAGATGTATAACTGGATCCCAGGCTTGTGCAAGCTTCCAACCATATTCTCTATTGAAATTTGGATGTTTTTTAATTTCAATAGCTTCGCGAATCATCCTAGGTAGGAATCGGTGTTCTTTGGCAAGGATTTGTGGTTTGTCAAATCTAAGGTAATGCTTGGAGCCTCGTTCTGAATGTTCAGCAACTGCAGACTTCGTAGAGCGTCGGTGTTTCACGTCAGCTATATGTTCTATTACGCGGGTCCCTACGTTTCTTTTTGTTTGGCCGATTGACTGCCTCGGTGGCGTAGTTGTATTGCGTACGCGTTATGAGTACAATTTGCGCGCTGAGGTCCTGGGTTCGAATCCTGGGTCGGGCCAAAAACATTGTGACTGAGTTTTTCCATCTTAAAAATTACTCAGTCGCAGCTCGCAGTCAGGAAGTTGGCGGTGTGATACCCCCGTGCCTCGGAAAGCACGTAAAGCCGTTGGTCCTGCGCCTGATCTCTCTCCGGTCATGTCGGATTGCCGTCTCACCGGACTATGAGAGTAAAGGAATAGCGAGTGCACCCTGTGTATTGCGCACACACTTGTGCACTATAATATCTCCTGCGTATCTGGCTGATCTCTGTTGAGATTGGCCGCCGTGGCCGAAATCGGCTAGAAAGGGTATATATAAGAGAGGCCACAGTCACAATCAATCTTGTATACGCCTTATTCTTGTAGAGAAAATATTAATTAAAAAACCGCGATAAAATCCGCAAAATAGTTGTATTTCAATGATAATTAAATTAGAATACATTTTGTGTTGTAAAACAATCCGTCGAATATAGAACTTATATACGTACCTTTAACACCGTGCCTTTATTATTATAAGCTGGTCCTATCCTGCAGGAAAATTTATGGAATAAACAACTCTGCAGCATTTTTGCACTAAAGTAGTATAATATTATGCAACCATGTATGAGACTGGGGCGTATAGAGACAGTGTTGGATATTTATTAGACAATCACACATACATCAACAATTTATGTAATTTGGGACATAGATGAACATGATTCCGGATTAATGCATATTAACCTACTTTTTATGCCGGAAAATAGCATAGTGGGATATTATTATAGATAAACATTTTCCCACAGGCTTATTATAATTATATTAATATACTATATGTACATAATAATAGTCCCTGGTTGATCAGTGTGTGTTGGTGTCAGGGACCGGCTGGAGCTGGCGCCGGAGCTGACGCGCGCCACGTCTCCGCTGGAGGGCGAGGCCCTGCTGCAGGCCAACGCCACGCTCCTCAAGCGCGCCTACTACGAGAAGGAGCGCGTCGCGCACATCGTCAACGTCATCGTGCTCGGACTCACCGCGCTCGTCTACGCCTGTGAGTTCACGCACTAGCGTTGTGCTGGTAGAGGATGTTTGTACCAAACTTGTAAAACCCGTCATAGTGGCCCACGTAAGTGTGTTGAGTTCCCGGGATCGGAATGTTTATATCCGGGTTTAATCATAATTGTGTTGAGTGGCGAGGGATAATGATCTGTCTTCAGTCGAAACTATCTGGACTCTAGTTCACTTACCATCAGGTGTCGTGGATAACTTTGCCATTCCCGTATAAAAAAAGGGAAAAAGCAAGCCTCTTATATAACTACGCCACCCTGCTCAAGAATTAATATTGTAAGTGTAATAAGTCAGTGGTCTTGTTGATAACCCATTATGCGCGGCGCCGCGCGTCGGTACCTACGACGTGCGAATCATGTGTAACGTGTTCCCAATAATGCACTAACATCAGCTACAATGCACCACGACTAATGACATTAGTTGTTACCCAACAACTAGCAAGCTCATAAGAGGCTCAAACAGAAACTTCTCCGATATTTATTACCTTTTTGTGTTCCAAATATTATTGAATAAAATGTATAGCGAATACCTAACATATTGTTGTAATATAGCACATCATTATAATGCCACTTATGTTTCAACCATAATCACCTGTCCAACATGAGTAGCAGTGTATAAGTTTGTGTGTCGTGTGTCGTGTGTCGCAGGTCTGCTGGCGTGCCTGAGCCGTCCCGCCATGAACGAGATCTACCTGCTGACCATCTCGTACGTCGTGCTCGTCACCTTTCTACTGATCGAGATCTCGCTGGCCGGAACATCTGTACTCAGGTAACAGTTCACTTACTCGACCAGTGTCATGTTTACTCTACATTTTTTACACCTGTGTGTAGTTTGTGCCTTAAATTTAAGTTGGCCGAGGCAGAACTTGAACCTATTATACGACACGCCAACACTACATTAACTATTCAAATAGAAACTATTACATGTACAATTATTATGCAGTAATATCAAGAAAACTACAAAAGTATCTCAAATATTGCCATGGCAAATTGACCAAGTTGACTGCGGAGAAATGCACTCTGTCTAGGTATTGCAACAAGTTTGCAAAATGTATATAAACTTCCAACTTACAAAGTTGTGAGCGGATTGATTTCGCCACCGCACCGCACCACCACACCGCGCCGCCTATTGTGTGCCGAGACATGCCAATTGCCAACACGCCGCGCGCCCTCCGAAACAAATTGACAAATTACTAACGCTACAATAAAAATTGGAAAATTAGTTGTATAATTTTACTGAGCATGTGCAACTAGCAAGCGCTGATAAAGGATTATACTTTTTTATAGCTCGATAGAGGATTCGCGTTTATAACACAACTATTTTGAATAAATAGAATGGGCTTTGGGACTCTCGCCTATTTTCGTACAGCCGGGAACGTTTCCAGCTGCTGCACAACGCGTCTATTTCAACGATAGCGCTGCTACAAGTATAAAATAAAATTAATAAAATAAAATACTTTATTTATCACGTAGGCGAACATAGTTGCACTTATGATAAGTCAAGATACATTAAATTGATTATGTTAATAATAATTATTAATACCAACGGTCACTTATATAACTACCGCGTTTGTATTGGGAGTAAAATCAATTATGAGAAATAAACAAAACAAACAAGCCAGTTCGGGCTGGCATGAAAGGGGATATAAAAAAGAGATCATTTTATTAAAAAATAATGGGAGGAACGCGTCGCATCCTCACCGGTGAGGACATTTCAGGCCCTAGCCTAGCTAATCTACTTCAAGCATAGATGATAATAAGATTTAAAACCTCGTCAGCGAGCTCATAAGCGACTCCTCGTCCAGTTGGTGCCATATCAACTCTGGAGTCCCTCAAGGCGGCATACTCTCTCCATTATTATTTTCCATCTTTATTAACCTCTTAACTCACGACCTTCATTGTGCGTACCATCTGTGTGCCGATGACTTGCAAATATATTCTCAGGATGGAGTCGATTGTGTGTCCGCGGCTGTCGATAGTGTAAACAGGGACCTTGCTCAAATTAAAACCTGGTCCGACAATTTTGGCTTGTCTGTAAACCCAACGAAATGTCAGGCCATCATTGTAGGTAGTCCAAGGATGATTAGTAGGTTGGATAACACAATTATTCCACCTGTTATATTTAACGGAAATGTCATTCCTTGGAGCTCCAGCGTCAGAGATCTCAGTCTACACATCGACTCTACCTTGAGCTGGAGGTCCCAGGTGACCTCTGTCTGTCAGAGAGTCACCGGTACTCTTCGTGCTCTATACCGCCTAAAGAATTTCCTCCCGCCTAAGACCAAGACTATGCTGGTACAAGCCTTAATCCTTCCTGTAATCGACTATGGTGATGTGTGCTATTTTGATCTGAATGCAGATCAACTCAATAAACTCGACCGTCTCCTTAATAACTGCATTCGATTCGTGTATAATCTTCGAAAATATGATCCCATTTCTACTTATCGACAACAATTAAAATGGCTACCTATACGACAGCGCCGATCTTTGCGTGCACTTACCACTCTATTCTCTTTGCTTACTTCCCCTACTCCACCTGCCTACTTATCTTCAAAAATCCCATACCTTTGCAATAGCCATGATAGAAACCTTCGCTCATCTAGCAATCTTCTCCTTAAGTGTCCTCCCCACAGCTCTGACTTTATTTACTCTTCTTTCACTATTCAATCTATACTTCTATGGAATTCACTCCCCCTCGAAATCAGAACGTCTACGACTCGGGTTGCCTTCAAAATAAGGGTACGACAACTATTGCTGAATGGAATGGAAGAGTCACCTCCTTAACTCTTTATATATTTATATATATATCGTATGTATTCTATATATTTATTATTGTTATATCTTTATTTTAATTATGTCTACATTTAATATATTTATAATTATTTAATATGTATATCTATCGTATAATATATGTTCTTTCTTGAATCTGTTTATCGCTTCAGATAACTTTGATGCACCTACCTTGTTTATCTCTGCACCACCCTAAGGTTGACTGGTAGAGAATGCCTACGGCATTAAGTCCGCCTATGTACATTGATTGTATATGAAGTGCATAAATAAATAAATAAATAAATAAAACATAAAAAATACGGGTAACATGACTTAATCGTTTAATCTTGACCGGTGGAGACTAGAGGCGCGAACAATGTTATTAAAACAGAGTTAAAAATATTATTCAAGGTGTCGCTTTATCCACAATTCTTTTTGTGTAAGCCTCGTGAAGCAAAGGGCTTGTTACCGTCATTGACGACCGCTTACTTTGTTCTAAGCCATACCATATCAAATCAATCCTGTATTCTATGCTGCCCACTGCTGGGCGCGGGCCTCCTCTACTAATGAGGGTTTAGGCCTTAGTCCACCACGCTGGCCTAGTGCGGGTAGGCAGACTTCACATACCTTCGATATTTTTTTGTGAATTCTCAGTTATGTCGGTTTTCTCAAGATGTTTTCCTTCGCCGTTAAAAAGAACGATAATTTATAAACAATACCAACATAACTACGAAAAATTAGAGGTATTTTCAGAGCACTACGCTTTAATTATTCGTTCATTAGCATTGGCTCACGGTACCGGCCACCTCAAACCCTTTCCAGAGCACTTCCACAAAAACATTGCATCCCGCCGCGTCCTGTAGTCTCCGGCTCATTCAAATTATAATACTTAATAAATAAAATAAATAATATAATTTTCACATTGTATACGTCAAACATAGCCAAGCCGAAAGAAGTGAACCCTAAACATCGCACTAACTATTTACACCACAAAACAAATGGACATTAAACGCGGTGAACAAAACTTTGGAATTTCAGAATCTCTAAAGTGAAAACTGTAGTGATATGAGAAAAGGTCAAACAATACAATAACGCGAAAGTTAAAATTTGTAGGAGTCAGTCGGAACTAGTTTCCCACCCTGCCGCTATACCAAAACAAACTTTGTAGAGCCCGCGGTCGGGCGGCGGCGGCACAACCGCACAACCCCGGCGCACAGGGGTCACCCACACACAGGGCCCCGGCACCAGATCAGCACAAGATACTTCAAAGAAGAAGACAAACAACTTTTTTTACGCATTGATTGAAATTTTAATTTGAAATTAACCTTGATATAATGGATGCGCTGTATAAAGGCTTTATAGCATACTGCACGTCACATAGCTTAAGTCTATTTCTAGTGCGCTATTCATTGTTAACAACTTGTTGCCGGAGTAACAAGTGTGCGTCACATCTTAATCTCGGGCAGAAGTTGAAGCTTTCATCAAAATTTGAAGTGTGTGGTCACAAGGCGACAAAGGGACCGCAAAACGTTTGTTTGGGCGACGTTTGGAACGTGGAGTGGTGCGGCAATGTGGCGGCGGCACAACTTGCTAAATCTGTTTGAGGCGAACTTGGGACCGCGTCACACTTTACGCACATCAAAGCGATCGCCGCACATTGCGATGGCCTACAGGTACCTACGGTTAGATATTTGGAAGCTGGATACAAATTGTACGTTTGTCAGCAGTCCGGAGGTAGAAATTCCTATGCTGTGGTGTGAGTTTTCTTTATTCTGTACGTCTGGGTGACGAGACGAATGGTCCTCTGGGCTGGTAAGTGTCACGACAGTGCTCGATCAGTAGCGAGTAGCGACACGTTACACCTGAGGCCTCAATGTCCAGTAATTAAGCCACGTACTACATCTTTCAACCAGTTTATAAAATGGGTTACATATTTATACGAATAGAATAGAATAGTGCGCATTTTAATGTAGTTGTGTACAGCCGGAGATAACTCTAGTGATTGAAAAGTCGCAGTTGGTCGAGGGAAACATCACGACTGCGAGCAATGATGCCAGTTTTCCGAGACGTATTATCTGAATTTTATATGAAAAATCTGTATAGATTTAAGTTCCAGCTAATTTTTTTTCGGTCTCAATACTACTGTATTTTTACGGTTCCGTACCTCAAAAGAAAAAAAGGAACCCTTGAAAATGAAAATGAAATGAAAATCGTTTATTGAAAAAATAGACTTACAGAGAATCAATGTTATCTAAAATTAACAAACACTATGAGATCCTTAAAATAAGAATTTCCAGAGGTACCCAAACTAGGCATAGCCTGTATCTTGGGCTACCCATGACAGAGTTAGCTTCAGCTGAGTGTTAGGGTGAAAGGAAGAAAATACACGTAACAGAATACCAAAACAATATAAGAACGTAATGTATACAAATCAAAAAACAATAATCAAAAAAAAAAGTAAAAAGAAAACAATTATAAAGTGAGACAAAATTCAAATTCAATTCTTAATTACTGTTTCCCTTAGTACCTATTTGTATGACTGTGGAGCTTAAAATATTTTCTGTATATTCGTAATCTAGATTTTTAAGGAAGTTCAGAATTTTGACGGAACAGTCTTTGGTTGAACAGTCTTTTATAGGGCACAATCTAGATACCTTATTATAAAGAGATGGATAGGCATAATATTGAAACCTTTTTGCGAAACTAGAGTTAGCTAAAGGCAGTTTTAGAATTAAAATCCTCTTCTTTAATAATGATTTGTATTCTGTAGAGTTTAATGTTAATCTGTGTGTCGAAACACACGCTTTATGGATGTATAACTGACGAACTCTAAGAACACCCACTTCTTTGTATAAAGCATTTGTTGAGAATCTAAAGGGCTTACACAACATTGTTTTTAAAACGACACGCTGGGCTCTCTCAAGTGGCAACATGATGGTTTTAGCTGCACCACCCCAAACACCAATGCAATAACTAAGCAGAGATTGACAGATTGCAAAATAAACCAACTTAATAATTTGAATTTTGGCAGAGTTACGTAGAAGTTTCATAATCCCAATGACCTTACGGATTCTACCAGTTAATGTACCTATATGTGTCTGAAAGTTTAAACGTTCATCGATAATTAAACCTAAGTACTTAATTTCATTGGTCCGTAGGATTTGTTTGCAGCAGCAACTCGAGAACAAGTCAGGCGTGCAGTTAGTGTGGATCCTGAGATCTGGTAGAGGAGGTGGCTGGGATTTAGCAGTTTTGTGGAAGCAAATAAATTTGGTTTTGTTTGTGTTAAGGGTCAGAAGGTTCTTCTGAAGCCAAATATTTATTTTATAAAGTCCCTTCTCTGCAGCTTGTTTGGCTTTCTCCCAGTTGTGACCATAGAACAAAATGGCGGTATCATCAGCATAGCAAATCACTTCAGCCGAATCTAACTTGAGGTAATGGATGTCATTCATATATGTAATGAATAGTAGAGGACCCAAAATACTGCCTTGGGGCACGCCGTAATTTATGGGGATCGAAAGACTTTTCATCCCATCGATGTGAATTAGTTGTTGACGGTTTGATAGATAACTGCTAAACCAATCCAAAGCAGTGCCGCGGATTCCTAACCCTTCCAATTTACGCAGCAAAATAGGAACTGAGACTGTGTCAAACGCTTTAGCCAGATCGAGAAAAACTCCATAACATCTTAAGCCCTGATCCAAATGTGATGCAATACTATTCACAAGTTTGTGCGCAGCATCTTCAGTAGATTTAGACTTTCGAAAACCAAACTGACTATCCGCAAACAGTTTATTGTTCTCCATGAAATTTCTAAGACGTTTGTCAATTAACTTTTCGAGTAGTTTGGAAAAAGCACTTAACAGAGATATGGGTCTGTAGTTGCTTGGGATATCTCTTGGTCCATCCTTGTAGACTGGTGTAACAGTAGCGACTTTCCAGACCTCCGGGAATTGTCCTGAACTGAAACTGAGGTTGTAAATGTGTGTTAATGGAGCAGCGATGTATGATTTGGATTTTTTTATGAAATTGTTAGTGAATCCATCCAACCCTGGAGCACTATCATTTTTTAGGCAAGTTATCAAGCTTTTGACCTCCAAAGTGTCAGTGGGAGAGAGAAAGAAAGAAGTTGATGGGCCATTTGTGGTGCACGTGTTGGATGCCAGATTATGCTCAGTTTCTTTCGTTTCAATTAGGATTTTATTAGCCAAATTAGTACCAACACTAGCAAAATATTCGTTACATTTTTGGAGCGAATCTGCAGGATTATCAAAATTCGTTAATAATTCAGACGGACCGCAATTTTTATTTTTAAAATGACAAATTTTCTTAATAGTACTCCAAAGAGCCTTAGAATTCTTATGGTTTTTTTCCAACTGATTACTCTCATAATCAGCCTTTAATTTCCTCAATAAATTGTTGCAAAAATTTCTGTACCTAGAGTATGATGTGGATAGAATACTATTGTCCGGTTGGTTTCTGACTAGTAAGTGCAGATGGTCTCTGTGCCGGATGCAGCGAAGCAAACCAGGGGTAATCCATGATTCAATTACTGCTTTAGAACGGCTAATTTTGACTATATGAGTAAATTTTTCGACTATGGAGGATAGTATGTCTAAGAATTTCTGTGTGGCCATATCAACATCATTTTCACTCAAAACCGAAACCCAATCAAATCCTTTTAATTCCTCTACAACATTTTCAAAATTAATAACCATTCTTGTTCTTTGTGGTTTGGTCTTATGCCTTCTTATTGCTATACCCAAAAATGTCATTTTATGGTCGGTTATGTCCGTGTCACACACAGAGCCAATTGCTTGAAATTTGGATCTTAAGAAAATATGATCTAGACAGGACTCAAGTCTGGTTGGAAGGGAAATCGCTGGAACGAAGCCATGACCAGCAGTCGTACAAAGATATTCAGAGGGGTCAAGCTTTTTAGTACCATTTGTTAGTATGTCGATGTTAATGTCACCGGCTATAATAAGGTTGGGTTTAGTTTTAAGGTCTTCCAGAATAGTGTCAAGAGAATGAATGAAATTATAAGTGTTTTTGAATGATGGAGAGCGGTATATACCTAAAATTGTTGCGTATTTTGGGATATCAATGAGTAAACAACACGCTTCGTCTAAATGAGGTTCAGAAACACAAGCATTCCATTTATCATTAACATATGCAACGACCCCTCCATTTTGGTTCAAGTTGCGCTGCGAATAAGATGAGGAGTAACCTGGAATATTACCTATAACTGTGTTAACGTCTAGCCAGCACTCAGTAAGTAAAATAACATCAAATTTGGTGTCAAGGCGGCGCAGGGCAACCAGAAAAGAGTTGAAATTTTTGCCTATACTCCTAATATTAAACGAGATTACTTTCAGATTGTATTCATTTGTGAGAATAGATTTACAATCTTCCAATTTATTTATTAAAAGGCAGTTGATGAACCGAGATTGATCTAATTCTTTAACTATGCGCAAACTATCCATGGTGTTTAAGTAAGTGTAAGATTGACCCATTTAAAGGACATAGACTCAGCAGTTCACAGACATAGAAAAAGGTTGTAAGAAATATAAAGCATAGAGAATAGGCAAACAATACGCATTGCGATGTGATCCCTCTGCAGTATAACTCAATTATATAAAACAAGTATTTAAGAGCATATAGGAACAAAACTATATTAAAAAGGCAAAGCCATCGACAACGGACATAAAAGTTATGAGGTAATGAGGTATACACTTTAACATCAAACAAGTAACCAACTATGAATAGAAAGCTAAATATGTGATATAAAAACAAACATAAACTCTTAAAATAAAAGACAACATAACTAGCGTACAACAAGACTTTAACTGGATTCTTTGTATTAGGAATACTGCAAGGTAGGCGACTGATCATTGAAATTAGAAGGCACTGAATCCTGTTTTAATAACTTATCTAGAATCGCCTCAGAGGTAACGCGAAGGACAGAGCTAGTTTCAGATCTCCGCATAAAGATAGATCCGTGCGAGGTCCAAATAAACTTAAATTTTAGTTGACTGCCCACGGACCGCGACTTACTGAAAAGAACTCTGTTTGTTTTCGTAAGGTGTTCGTTTATGTAAACGCGACGTGAGTTGCCTAAAACTTCGATCATATCAGTTGTGATGCCACGTCTTACCCTAGCGGCACGAAGGAGCTGATCACGCGGAGCGCGTCTAGTCAAAGTGACGATCACAGGCCGAGGTCTTTCTTTACTTTCGTCTAGCTTTCATTCCCACGCAAACCAACACGTTTAATGTCGTCAATATCACGGCAATCCAAGCTGACGCCGAGTTTTGTGGAGAGGTTTGAAACTATCTGGGATAGATTTTCACCCCTGTGCTCAGTGATACCGGTTATTTCAATGTCTTTCAGGAAATCTCGCTGTTGTTTGGATTCCAGTTCCTGCCGCAACTCTTGGACTTCAGCTCGCAAACAGATAGAATCACTTTGTTGTCCGCTTCTCTGTATTTATGTATGTATGTATGTCTGCCTGTCTGTCTGTCGAGACCCTTTTTCTCAAGAACGTGTAGAGATATCCAGTTGAAATTTATATGAAATACTCGGGTCTACAGTTTCTTTAGGCTGTGAAAAAATTAAACTTGTAAGTCAACGCGATGAAAAGACATCCTCGATGCATGAGAGGTAGCACCCTTAAATATCCTATCATAGCTTCTACCAAGCGTTCTTCATAATGTCGTCTCGACCCCGCTCGATGCTCAGCCCGTGTTCTCTTAGAAAATAATAAACAATAAATGGTTGTCTGTAAGAGATTGCCTCGAGCGATAAGACTGACAATTGTACCACCTCTCTGCCTTTATTATGTTGAAATACTATAATATTATGTTGTGATGTACAATACAGTTGTAAATAAATAATAAACAAAACGCGTTACGACATTAGCCATCAACTCGATGCAGGCTCCTCTAAGAGACGGCCTCTCAGCCATCACCTCCTCCTTTCCGGCATGTATATGCCGAATACAGAAATCGCTACTTTTTTAAGGTACAACATAATATCGCTGTGTACATTTTATACCACAGCGTTCACACAATATGTTTCGAGAGCTCCGCTTCTATCGGTGAACTCATTATTCTTTATTTAACACAAACTTAACACCAGCGCACGGTGTCGCCATGGTCCGGCCTCTGCTCTAGCGTGTGTGACAGCTTGCAAATTTGAATGTCGTTGGAATTCAATGTAGTAGTTTTTGAGAGACTGTGTTGTCGCTGGAATTTTTATTCTGAAGGCGTGTGACAGCTGCCAACCGGCGCGCGCTCACAGAACGCGCTTCAATTGTAGAGTTGTTCGTTGAATCAAAACTCAATTAAAACCAGCGCGGCGGATTTTTTCACTGCTGTATGGTCACGTTTTTGTAAAGGCATGTACAAAAAGAATTTGACAAGAAACTATATCGAGTTTTTTACTAACTAGTTTTTCCTGTTTGATCACCACTTCGCTTGGCCTACCAGTAAACTCTCTATCCTACTAATATTATAAACGCGAAAGTTTATAAGTATGGATGTATGTTTGTATGAATTTTTGTTACTCTTTCACGCATAAACTACTGAACGGATTTCGATGAAATTTGGCACACGGGTAGATCATGTCCTGGATTAACACATAGGCTACTTTTTATCCCGGGAAAATATAAAGCGGGACTTTTATCCCGGGAAAATTCATTCACGGGGGCAGAGCCGCGGGCAAAAGCTCGTATTATATATACTCAGTCACGCCTTTTATCCCTGTGAGAGAAGGTAGAGACGCAACTAGTGCAAGCCGGGATGCCGATCTTCTACCGTTCTTAACTAGACAAAGGATGGTAGAATCAGATATATGGGATGTCATTATGTACCTCCAACCTCCATAAGTACCAATAATACGAATAAGTACTAATATTTCAAATTTTCCGTTGACAAAAAAACTTAATAAATTCTTACACCGGCCATAACATAATATCAATTATTGGATGTTAAATTAAACCTAAACATTATCTATACTAATATAATAAAGCTGAAAAGTTTGTCTGTTTGAATGTTCGGTTGAACGCGCTAATCTAAGGAACTACTGAACTGATTTTGAAAATTCTTTCCCTATAAAAAGCTCATTACTCCTGAGTGCTATAGGCTACTTTTTATCCCGGGAAAATATTTTTATCCCGGAAAAACTGTTTCACGCGGGTGGAGCCGCGAGCATCACCTAGTAGGTTATATTATGTTCTCTGTTATACTGCTATACTAACGTTGTGTGTGTGTAGGTCGCTGGGTGTGAGCGCGGGCGCATGCGCGTTGTTTACGTACGTGACGTACGCGACGCTACCGGTGCGACTGCACGAGGCCACCATCGGCGGGCTGGCGCTGGCGGTGGTCAACATCGGCGCGCACATGATGCTCGACACCACCACCGACATGGAGGTAAACACCGCCCTCACTCGGTCTACACTCACCACGGATAAGCAAGTGCTAGACGAATTTATGTACAGCATGAATGGGCCGACTCCACCGAGCTAGTCCCACTGCCCAACAGGGACTCGACTGACTCAAGACTCAACTCATGACTCAATTTATCTTAAGACCCTCTATTACAGGTCAGTGATACTCTACTCATTCTGGAGACTCCAACAACTTTCTTCTCACTCTTATCTCTGTTTATTTTAAGGCTATCAAGCCAATGTTTTTAAGCGGTGTAGATCACTTAACAGTTAACCAACTTGCTCAATTGCCGACCTAGAGTTTAAACAAAAGATCACTTTGCCGAATCTCCAGCCTATTTTCCAATATAACGAAATCAGGTGACAGACGCTGGTCGTTTGTCATTTGTGTAATAAAGTAAGTAACACTAAGGTCATCAGATAACATGGCACTCAAGACTCCCCTGCACGGTAGTAGCTTCGTTGATAGTTCTTTTACTGTCCAAGCTGTTCGTCTCTGGAACGCACTGCCGGTGCCTATACGACGAGCTCCATCACTGAGCAGCTTTAAGAGACAAGTGTTCACGTTCTATCTAAACGCAACATAAATTATTATTTATATTTTAATTCATTAGATGCACATTTTTTTATTTTTTTTTTATTTATCTATATTTATATCATTATAAATATAATATAATTTGTATATATGTATGTATTTTATAATTATGTATTATTATGTAAGTTTATTGGTAAATATAAGTACACCCACACTCCAAATTCTCCGTAGAAGTGATTTCATCCTATGGTTGTCTGGAAGAGATCGCTCTTAGCGATAAGACCGCCTATTGTTACACTAGCTATATCTAGCTAATAAGTACGATGATTTCTTTGTATGTTAGTGGTGTAAAATAAAGTGTTGTCTATCTATCTAAGTACAATGTGAGAGTCAAAAGCGACAACAGCAGAGTAATTACATGTTGACTGGTAGAGAATGCCTACGGCATTAAGTCCGCCTTTACATGACTATGTATAAAGTGCAAAAAAATAAATTACGGCGAACTCGTCGCGTGCGGAGTGAGAACAGGCGCAGAGCTGATTGTCGTGACAAGTCAGTTTACAGCTGAACTTGGCAGCGCTGTGTTGTACTTCTCAACAATGTTAACGCGGGATCTGTTCATTACATTAATTGAACGCGTGCCGGAAGCGCTGGTTGTCGGCGTTGTCGTGTGGTAAACAGCTGCAAACATTACCACTTGTGTACTCGAACATTTACAATACTGAGTGACTTGTTAGCAGTGATTTGTTTAGCGGGAGTTAAACTGATGAAACGAATGCATCCATGCATGTTCTTCTATGAAATCTTTGAAATTCTATCACCAAATTATAATATTATAATATTGTCACTTTATGAAGAACTTCTTATGAGAATATTGTACTTTTTATTTAATCGCCTAGGTAACCACTAATAAGTAACCAATAGCTACTGTTGGATACCCACAATACCACCTATAGGAATTGCAAATGTGTTCTCAACCTTTCAGTAAAAGAAAGTTTCGAAATAGGTTCTTGGTGTATAATTGTTGATATCTTCTTGTACATGTTATGATATATGATGTGTTGTGTGCAGATGTTCTGCAGCGTGGTGACGCTGGTGGCGTGCAACGTGTCCGGCATCATGACGCACCACCCGCGCGAGCTGGCGCAGCGCCGCGCCTTCCTCGAGACGCGCGACTGCGTCGAGGCGCGCCTCGTCACCCAGCGCGAGAACCAGCAGCAGGTCAGCAACACGCCGCCCCCACCCACGTCGAAATTAACTGCGATCACAAACGATCACCGAGACGGACATAATGTCTACGTTTACGCCGTCATTATATGTGCCGTCTATTGACGCGATCACGGACGGTGTCTTCCAAATGCCAAGTTTAAGAAACAACGTAAATTCAGATAATCTCTTTTTGCCGATGTGAGGTTTGCTATAGGTTTTTGAGATCACTAAACAATGCTGATGTTTCGAAGTCATTATTATAATCTTAGTAATAATTATTAAACTAATAATAATATAATTTTTAAAACTAATGCAATATTATTATGGGTATAGTTATACCAACGCCGTGAGCATCAATTATCACCATTCATCTCAGGACACAGTATAACAACGCTCGCATTTCATCATAGTCTGTAAATGATCTGTGATGAAAAATGCGAATAAATCATAGTAAAATAGAATAGCCGACACCCTGACAGGGTATTTAGGGCTTTATTGTAAATAAATAAATAATATTATCCTGTATTTATCGATTTACTATAGTTATGATAAGCATTGTTCTATCGATGAATCTGATAAAGAATAATAATGAGTATTGAGTACCACCTCTCGCTCCATACCCGGTTCGATTCTCCGTGCAAGAGGCGCGGCGGCGTCGATGACCCCCTCTTCAACTCTACTAATGATTAAACTTGTAAGGATAAACTTTGCAAAATTTAATCCAACCTTTGACAACGGACTTTAAATGAGAGTTCGTGAGAAACTCAAATTGCTGCTGTTACTGATTGTAATTATTATAATTTTTTTTTTTTTATAGTACATATTGCATTTTTGTACCACCTATAATCACCTATAATGGCGAGGTCTACTCTCTTTGAAGTAATAATTAAATTGGCAACTTAGATAGTGATAAGTTAAAATACTGATTAATAGTAACCTGAATTAGTCTGTACTAATCATTGTTTGAATTCCAAGTTTATTAGTGAACAGCTGGCGATTTATTCCTCCGGGTCGCCGTCTAGACGTCTCGCTACTGCCGACGAAATCATGTATTAAATTTAATTGGATCCATAAGCCGTCACCGCGCTGTGGTGAGAGCTAAGTAGCTCTCACCATTTCAGGTACATAAGTGAAAAACTTTTTTTTAGTTTTGACCTCGCATAAAGATCAACCCACAATCGAGATCGAAGGGGACTTTGACATAGCATTTATAATGACGTATTTTAGGTCTGTAAACAAAATCCAGCTTGTTGGGAATTAATGCAAGCTCAGGACTTTTATTCGTCTATTTTATCTGGACTAAAAATAGTAATGCGTCTCCGCCGCGTTGACAGTTGGCTAGCAGCGACGCTGCGCCGATCTGACAATTAAATACAATTGTTCGCCTAGTAACAAGTTGAAACGCCTACTGAAACTCGGCGCCAAGTATTCCCATGTATAAAGGCGCATAAATTGTGTAGCCGGGCGCCGATAATATTGTGTTACCGTACTACAACTCAATTTAATGTACAACAAAAGTTGCAGGAGTTTAAGCCGAGTTGTGACGTTACCGGTGTCAGGAGCCGATGTAACTTGATCCTGTCAGATATCGCGCTAATCTGCCACCCCCTCCTCGTCATCCCCCCGTTCGCGCCCCGCGCAGACCCCGGCACCGCCGCTGAACGACGCTCGCGTGCAAACAAATATTAAATTAGCTTATAAACTTTCCAAAAAGCCATCGAAAACAAACAATCGTGCCTCGAAAGTGATAGGGTTGCCTATAATGTAATGTAAACAGTTTGTGACATCAAATTATGTTTGTGTGAGGCGGGTGAGTTGGCGCTATAGAAGATGGAAATGATGTTTAGCGTAAAGCATGTGTGTTGTAATAAACACATGTGTATTTTTGTGTACATTTGTACAAACTACAGTACAATGTATCGAGATACCTCCGTGCCGTGCCGTGCCGGGGCTCTCGATACGTTGTTGTGCGTCTTTCTGTCATGCCTGCTGTTGAATAGCTGCACACTGTTTCAACGAAATTACCAATTATGTGTCAAATAAAACCAAGAAAAATATAAAACGCGTGAACATAACGAGTTTATGTCGTGACCCAAAAGTATTGTTACATTATAATGTGTAACCGTAGTCGCGCCGCTCGTTACAGTGTTTATCGCGCACTTGTTCCACCGACTGACTTGGGTTTCGGCTCCGTAATCATTAGACGACACACGGTGTGTGTTGTTTTCTATTTTACCATATTATTGTACAGAATATTGACGTGGCATCGTATTGGTGTGACCGTTTTAATTTGTTTCGGTCTTGAGAGTTCTATAACAGAAAATATATTAGTTGATGCGTGTGTTATTGTTGGAAGTAGTTAACTACTTCTTACCACAAAATAATTAAACACAGGCTATAATAAAAACTTATTAATTGAATTATTATTAAAAATCAGCGATATTAACTTAATTCATATAAATCTAAACTAAAAAAAAAACAAAAAAAATAAAAAAAATAAAAAATAAAAAAAAAACAAGAAAAATTAAGTTTTTATGTTAGTGTAAATTTATATTTATATATTTATAGTGTAAATATAAACATAAAAACGTAGTTTTATGTAAATATAAACATAAAAACTACGTTTTTATGTTTATATTTAAATTGGTAATTTCTAGTTTCTTCTTTTATATATAATTGATATATTTATATTTATATTTTTTTTAATGTTTAATCACTTTTAGCTTTACCAATAGCATCTACTGTACTGTACTGTATAATAGCTTTCTATAAGTGGAAACTTTATTGATTTCTGTATGTATTATCTTACCTAGCTTATAAGAATTAAAATATTGTATGTTTCCCAAATAATAAATAAATAAATAAATTATCATGAGAAATGAAAACAAGGGAAATATTTCGCTAGTGCCTTTCATTTCATTTCATTCAAATCAAGAGGTACAAATATCGAGTTATCGCGGTTAGTTAACACGTATTCCGCAGCCTAATTGTACCGAGCATGAAAATTAGGTTTCATGTCTTCGTGAATGAGCAGAATACTATTTGGTAGAGCTGCGCCTACACACCGCACACCGTGTCCGAAAGGAGGCCGCGTGCAGTATAACGAACTGTTTGTGTTGATTATAATGTGATTGCCGCGTGTGTGTTCGCGTATGTATTCGCGTGTGTGTTCGCGTATGTGTTCGCATTTGTGAACGAGACGATGTCACAGACTCGTATTAAAAATAACCTGAATTTCTACAGCGAACGCGTCGTAGCTATGCTAGACCAATCGCTTATCGGAGTGGGTGAAGTTAAAACAAATGGGGGACATCATTATAATCTGATTTTGAAATAAAAGCGTTGCTCAGATAGTATTGAAGTTAGTGAACCGTGGCATAATTACTACCTCTGTCTACCTATATCTACCCTTATGAAAATGAAATCAAGAGCGTATGTAAGTTTTTGTGAGACGATCTTGCGACGCGTGGCGAGTGGCGGACCTGCGCAACACGGCCCTGCCACAGTCGCGCGGTAATGAAGTGGTGCCCTCACAGTGCTACTCATTACCGACGCTCATTGCCGCCCAATTGCACGCCTAACCAACTATAATTATGTCTATTCATCATCGCAACCGACCGAGTGTGATGAGACGCTCAGTCGGCGATGGTGCCGACGCCTTTGTTTCGCGCTGTTGTTTAGTACAATTTGTATTCAGACATCATCACGACACACGCTTCATGTCTACCAGTTAGTTTAGGCTTAGGGAGCAACAAGCAAATGAATTGTGCCTTAAAAATATAATTCAAGTTTGGAAGAGCAAATAACATAGCTGTTACTTTAAGATGGTATTCATAATACAGTAATAATATGACCTCGATCGCGCCAGTCCCTTCACCGTGTATATCATGAATATTCATGACCCTACCAATAAAATAAATTTTATATAACTTATTTTTTTTTTTAACTATGAGGCGCAATTTAAACAATTCCATGGATTGCGGTGAGAGCAATGAGCGGTGGTCATGGTGGTAGCGGCTGGTGACGTGCTCAGCGGGCGTGCACATGACGCGTGAGGCGTGACACGTGACGCGCGCCACGCTGACGTCGCACGTCACACGTTCACGCCGAGCTATTTTTGTTTGGTAGTAAAGTGGAGAGTAAGAAATGTTAGAAGCGCCCTTGCGAGATATTTTATCAAGGCAGTAAAAGTGTGGCGCACGTTTTTTTAAATATCTGCTGTGGGATGGGGGAGGGAGGCAGATAAGGACGTGGTCGGAGCTCGGGACTCGCGCCGCAATCATAAGTTGAGAGGTCGCGCCCTCCGCTCAGCGGCCGGAGTTCGAATCACGCAGGCCGCTGTTTCTTACTTATACTCACAATATTACAGTGTCAGATTTTATATTGTGTATTAGACATTTCCGGATAGATACGACCTGGCGACCTTAAAAAAAAGAGCGTATTTCCACCTAAAAGGCCGGCAACGCATCTCTATGCTCCCTGGTATTATAGATGTTCATGGGCGGCGGTGATCACTTACCAATAGGTGAACCGTATGCTCGTTTGCCCTCTATATCATAAAAAATGTGCGAGCAATCAGAAGCGGTATAGATGAATAATTTTCTTTGCGATAAGAAATTTTACTTTCCTTACACCTTGGGCAACGAGTCAGGGCATTCTTGGCACAAACCATCTTTTTAGGTCATACCGTCCCAAGGGTATTTACGTTTCTTACACCATACACACCTCCAAAATTCGTATGAAGCTCCTTTACGCAAGATTACCCATAGCAGCGACGGGCTACAGTAGTGAAGCGGATCGCCGATGTAACACGCCCCGCAGGTTGCGGCCCCGGCTCTGGAGTAAGACTATGCAACTCAGATTTCTCGTAATTTTGGTATTTGCGCATTTTATTATCGCTCCCTTTAACCTTGGATGAAGACGTATTGCGAAAACGTACAATAAATACATTTTATAGTACATACCTACTTTATAGGTAAATGAATACGTCAAACAGGTTTACTTATGCTACCAGTTGGTCAGGAAGCCATGCTATCGTTTCATGACGGAACTGTCGTAAAAGAAGGTATGTTATGAGACTCCTTCAATTTCACTGACCGCTTGAAACGTGTAACTTCATATTATAAGATTCCTATTGCGACGCCGCGGCCCGCGACCTTTGTAATCGAAAGCATTGTTGTATTTTCAACCATTTATTTTTTACACATTTATAAACTTAAAAATATTATTATAATTATAATGTGAATGGAATAATATGTATGTCTTAATGAATATTGTGAGATTTACATATTGTTCTGAGTGCTGAGGACGCGGTGTGTTGCAGGAGCGGCTGCTGCTGTCGGTGCTGCCGCGGCACGTCGCCATGGAGATGAAGGCCGACATCGCCAGCCAGCCACGCCACGAGCAATTCCACAAGATCTACATACAGCGTTACGAGAACGTCAGGTCAGTCACCACACACACCTTCGGTTATTCTAGGTTCAAAATCGGACCTAGGCATTTCTGTCTCACATTTATACAGACACTAATTCAAGAAGTCAATCGCGCTGAGAGCAACGTTGCTGATAAATAAGATATATTTAATAAAAATAAAATGTTTATCTCTTGTTGGTAGACATGTTTTTGAGCTTCTCTTCGCTTACCATCAGGTGCAGTGAGACCAATATGCCGTGCCACAGATAAAATAAAATAAAAAGTAAGAGGTATAAAAACGGACCATTTTAAATTGATTTGCATAAAATATATATCTTTTAATAGATTATTCAAACTAATTTTATTACGACCGACCGAGAGTCGAACTCACAATTTGCTAGTTAACGATTTAAATGCGCAACCGCTAGATATCCGTAGACGTCCGTAAATAGAATGATCAACTTAAAATGATTACATTCTGCCTCCAGGTGGAGCGGCATATATCATTATGTGGGACACAAATGTGCGGCTCGTTAACAATACATATTTAATTTGACCTACCTGTGACCCGAGATACTTATCACAAAACATTTGATGCAATTGTGTTAAAATAGATGGCGATAGACTCGCCCTTTACCTAGAGGACTTCGACAATCTGTAGGTGAATAACCAGTATGAATATTCACTGTACATTAAAAACTCATATGAAAGTAAACAGCCGTCCGTCCTCGTCTCTTCAGCCCCCCCTCCCGGCTCCCCCGCTTCTTCCTATGACACGCATCGCGCCGATGATGCATATTCATCAGTCCTACTGTTCGATGTGCAATATACCATTTAGTTCTGAATTTTCGTTAGTCGTGAAAGAACATAAATGTTTTCGATGTCCGCGTCCCCGCGCCGCCCATCTACCGTTTTACTGTCAATCTGTGATCATCGAGGTAATCACTCACTGTCGCTTCTAATTAAGTGTAAGTAGGTACTATGTAACGTAGGTAAATCAAGCTTCGTATATATTCGTCGTACACAGTTAAGTGACCAAAATGTGTAACGTAGAATTTATATCCATTAGTTATTTAAAATGTCCCATGAAGAACAGTGTATTCAAGTAATTACATTTTCCGTGTAGATTTTTTTTAAATACGATTAAAGTTTATGATACCATAGTAGAAATAGAAGCATATCACACCACACATGTAATAGAAAAAGAGTTTCCACAAAGCAAAATCAATAACGCTTCGATTCCGCAAAGAAATGTTAAAGGATAGTTACTATTTTTAATTTACGTAAAAGACCTTTCAAAAACTAAATACTGACCTTGTGTTTTATTTGCAGATAATAATTCTCATCTCACTGAATGTAAATCTCATATCTCGATCTCTAAAAATTCAAACTTCTTGCTTTAAACACAACGAAGTTACAGAGAAAGACGGTGCGGTACAGCTATGCTCGACTTGGCAACCGGCACTCCCTTGCCCCCACATAAACCTAATTTAGAAAATCAACAACGCACTCAAAGACTGAAAACTGAATGACATGAGACAACATAGAGTAATTAAACTAACTAAATGATCACCTTATAACACCACATAAACTGCCGCTAAACATTAACATACACAACTAAACAGTGACAAGGAGACTACATTACAAATTACAGTTCGTAGGTAATGTTTTTAAGCTTTGATACGGACACCTATAAAAATTTGAATTAAAATATACATAAAATAAAAACAAATATTTGAAAATTCTCATATGATCCTTTATATAAAATAAAAAGACAAAATATTAATATGTAAAGACTGCCCTACCATCTACTATGCTAACACATAATCATGGTTCTAACATCATGACATCTCGCGGGATGTTTCACAGCTATTCTGTGGCCGCGAGGGACTGTTTACTATTCCAATAATAGCTCCAACAGTTAATAATACACCTCAAATGATAATTGATTAAATCGCTTCGGGTAACCGCTGAAGGGCCCACGTTATTTACGTTATTTACTGTAATGTGATAATGAAAATCAAACGGTGCATCGCAGCGGCGGGCGCAGGCGCGTCCCTTACGGTGTCGTTGGAGACGGGGCACTGTCGAGGGAAATTACTTATTTACTTATTAGGGCGAACCGAGATCAACAAGACAATGGTTAGGGATCAGGACTACGATTACACAGCCATAAGACACGAGAGTAGGGAATATTTTGCCTTAATGTAAAAAAAAGTGGAGTTTAGAATACATCGCAAAAGATATTATCTACAGAAAACCTACAAAGAAGTGGCTCTACTCAAGATGCGCCGATGTGTTCTGTAGAGAAACTGGCTGCAGCGCGCTTTTACATCGCCAACGTCCTCAGAGCTGCGATACGCTCTAAATGCTTACACTTTTCCAGCGTAAATAGAGCGTCATTTAACAGTTGGGAATTTGTTGTGAACGAGCGCGTGTTATATAAATGGAAATGGCGCCATCTGTTTGCCACGGCGGAATGTTGCAGCGAAGCGGGGAAGGAAGGTCGGCTACACACATTACACAGGCCGAGCCTCGGAATGCGAACAGAATCAATTGTAGATGCATACCCACAAAACGTAGATTTTATATGCAAGTGGCAAATGGGTGGACACTTGCTGATAGACGTGAAGGCAAGATCCGTTCCCTCTCACAGTAAGTTGCACACGCTCCGGAGAGTGACATAAACAATGACAACATATTGACAACACTAGCGTTCCGTTGTTGACGGACAAACCTTCTCATGATTAAAATTATGTATTTAGAATGTAGTCCTGAAACAACAAGAGGATTCCTGTAACCACCAATTTGTTTTCCTGAACCTATACTAAGCCTGCACAGCTTTAATATTTTTAACACTGCTGGCTGGAACACATAGATTTTTTAAATTTATGTCATATAAAAAATATATATAAATAAATTATAGGCCTGAAAATTTCTTTTTTTATCCACATGCGGCTCTTGTGTCGATTTTGTGCTACCACCTATAGTTCGTGCACGTTCCCTATAATACGACTTGAACGCAAATAGCAGATGAAGCGCGGTAGCAAGCGCCTCAAATAACCATCGTTCATAAATATAAATTATAAAGAAATACAAGGCATGTACAGCGCTCATCACTTCACAACTTGAAAAGATCAAGATACAAGTTCAATATTCTCAAAATCCAGGTACATATTTTCACTTCACGTAATAATTATAATAATATTATTATGGTTACGGATGTAAACGATTTATGTAGACGCGTAGCCGCGTAGTCACGTAGGCGTTCGTAGCAGAGCGGGTCGTAATATCGAACTAATGCGCGTTCGGTGTAATCCGTAGCCGTGAACCGTGACATTGGCAACTAAACCGTTACTATTCATGGACATTCATACATTCATTCATAGACTAGACAATAAATTGAATTCGGCATAGACAATAAATTTAATTCGGCAGCATGAATGGCAGGTGATGATTCGGTTAGATTTATTTTGATCACGAATTTCAAACATAGGTTTGAAAATGACTCGATTGACACGACAGTATCTAACTCTATCGTCACATACTGTCGTGTAGAGTCCTAAAGGATAAAGTACCACGCGCTGGCAGAAAAAAAAAAGGTAAATACATTTCTAATTAAAGGAAAGGTTACAGTGCTAGATGTCATTTCCGTAAATGAGTGTGTGATTATTGAATTATAATAATTTATTTATTTATACGTATATAATATTCAAACAAAGGAAACACACATCACGCCTTTAACTCAGAAGTGGTCGTCAGAGGTGCAACCAGGGCACCAACATTTCGCCATGTGCTTTACGACCAATGATGTGATAAGAGGCGAGCCATTTCAGGCAACCATAAGATTCAATGTAATTTATTTCAGAAATCGGCCTCACCCATACCGTGGGTATAAAACGAAGGTTACAACTGCGCTTGAATTGAGTGCACGAAAGCGGCCGGGTCCTAGCGCAAGGAAATGAGGCCTCTGAGCTGACTAATAAATAGTGCAGGCCACACTGCACAGGAAATTGATTTGATTATACGCCATATTAAAATCTGTTCGCTAAACTTAATCGCCGCGGCGGTAATTAAGTTGGCGTGGTGTACGAGGAAGCGATACGGCTGGCTCGGAAATCACTTCGCGCCGCCTCCCCGATCTGCTTACAGCTTTTATTTAATGTGCACGAAATAACAAAAATATCACGCAGCAAATAAAATGCATTTGTAGTCTCTTGGGTGTTGAATAATATCCAATTGTCAAATAATATAAATATGATGTTGAACGGGCCCCAAAATTACCTTATATTGCTCTTGCTCGTACCCACTTTAATTTTAAATCTCAAATATTTTCCGCGGAAACAAATTCTTGGGATAAAAAATGTATATCGTAATCTAAGACACGGTCTATCCCTATGCCTAACTATCCGTTTAGCGTTTCCTGTGTTAACTTCTAGCAAAAATCCTTGAAACATTCGCATTTACTTATAAAATATATTGTATACAGGCATGGCAGAGTTACCCCACTGCACCTGATGATAAGTGAAGTACTGTCCAGATAGAATAAAATAAAATACTTTATTCAACACGTAGGCGAACATAGTTTCACTTATGATAAATTTAGATACACTGAAATACCTAATTATTAGTCCAACTAAGTCACTTATTATAACTACAAAAAAATATGTTGGGCATAAAATAGATGAAAAGAGTACAGATTAAGTAACCAAAGAAACCAGCTCAGCTGGCAGGAAAGAAGAGGCAATAAAAAATTATATAATTTTAATTAAAATGTCGGGAAGAACGCGTCGCGATCCTCACTAGTGAGGACGATAAAGGCCATGACCGCTAGGCTAGCTATAAATAATAACCTAACAACCTTTTACTAGCTATCTGCACGATGACTGACCAATGAAGAAAGGAAGAGAGAGTGTCGAGTGTTGAGACATGTTTACCCCTCGCCAGTTAACATAATTATTCAAGCCCGTTTCATGACTCATATACAGAGGCTGCTCCTGGAACGCGACACACTTACTTGGGCCAATTGGCAGGTTTCACATGTTGTGTACGATGCTCCGGGCGGACACAAATACCATACCAGTAGCTAGACTATTACTAAGACTGCAAATTCTAGTTCATATGCCAAAGGGTTGACATTTATCATACGGACCATGCTGTCGGCCTTGCCCTTGTAAATTTGACGAATAGCTTCAAAGTAAGTACTATACAATATTATAGTAATTATGTAAAATTCTGCAAGTGTTGGCTTACGTTTTAAATGTTTTTACCTTTCGTCACAGTGCGCTGTTAATTACAAAAATAAAAATATACACTTAATATAAAAAAGTAAAATAATAATTTACACAAGTACCAACTTGAACAAATGTGATGATGCTCGCGGCTCCACCCACGTGAAAAAGGTTTTCGGGGATAAAAACATTTTCTCCGGGATAAAAAGCCTGTAGTGGTGTATAGTGTACTCAGGAGTTATGTAACTTCCTATTAATGAAAGAATGTTCAAAATCGGTTTAGGAGTTCCTGAGAATAGCGCGTTCAACCAAACCAACAAACAAACAAACTCTTCAGCTTTATATATACAAAATAAATAAATAATATTAGTATAGATTATAAAAAAAAATCTAGTTAATCGTCTCACAAAAGTGAGAATTGCTACGCGTTAAGCTCTACGTGCTACGCGGCACAAAGTGTCTACGAGCCACTGTGTCATTATGCACGAGCCGGCTACAATTTATCTGTAACTTCGCTACGTGCTGTTCACGTGTGCACGCGGCACGCAGAGCACGCGTGCATTATGCAGCTTATAAGTTAAAAGCTCACGCCTATTGCAGGACTAGGCAGGATGTACAAAATATCGACTCTACAATTTGTTACATGTTTTAGAGCCATCATACTTTTAGGGAATAGCCTCAAAGATATTGCGGGCATGACCTGGAGGTCATGACCGCAATATCTGTTACATTAACTGTCAGAGACTAGAGTCTCTGACAGTTTATGTCGATTCGAGCACCTCAATTACCAAACCGAAGATTAAACCCAAGACCAGTCAGTGCGTTACAATCAGAATAATAAAATTATCATCATCATCATCAGTCACATGAAGTCCACTGCTGGACATAGGCCTCCTTAAAGATTTCCAAATACTAAAATAATGGGGCAATAAAAATATTTTTTTAATATTAATATCAAGCGTCGTATTTGTAATGCTTTCGTTAAAAGTCGAGGGCTCGGTAAGGTCACTCTACAAAGACCTACTTTACAAATAATTACCCGCACTGCTCACGGCTCTTAAAACGATTATTCAATTATTATTTTTTATTTTCACAACGAAAACCTTACGTTAGCGGCCACACCCACACCGCGCTCTGGACTCCAGCCACTTCTTTGAATAGAATTATTATAGTAGACAGCAAACAACTCTAGCACACTACCATGTGGTGGAGGATATTTTTGTTGCAAGTGAGTGTAGCCATGAAATATTACAGTAGACGAGGACAATACTCTTTCCGAGAAGGCTCTATTCGAGCCAAGCTGCAGTTCGCCCAGAGTGCCTTCTATTACGGACTTAACTCGTAAATTGCAATCCATTAATAATTATTATACTGATATATCACTGCAAAATGATACGGTTGATACACGAGGGACTCGCGTGTCGGCTGAATTAATGTAAATCTCGTCTAATATACGCACCCGCCGCGCCGGTGAGCTCGAGCGAACTTTGGATTCGCGAACAATTATTCACGGGCGATTATCTCCTTTGATGCCGATTTGGGAGAATACATCGCGAACAGAATATATCCGTTTTAAATGTTAAACAAAGAATAGGTGTAGGTACAGAAACACCTTATAGTAAAGATTGTCTATAATATAATTTTTTATTTAATCATGGTATGACCTAATTATATTATTGCGCGTTCTCTGGTAGCGGCAATTATTCCGATGACACGTTGTCGCGGGCTTCGTTTGGTATTGGTAACTTTGTGAGCGACAATAGTGCCGCGTTGCCCCCGCCCCTTGCCGGCGCCAGCACCATCGCGCCCCGCCGCGCCACCTGCACCGCGCCACCTGCACCGCGCGCTGTGTCGGACGGACATACCCCCTGGCCGCAGCACACGCAAACACGATGCTTCCAACTTTATCGTGCAGTTGCATTGATATTGCGTTTTAGTTCCACCGGTTGCATTTTGGTCTGGTATTAAACTTTACGAAGACTGCGCACGCACCGACCTAGAACTCAAATCTGTTAAAGTTGTATACAGTATTATGCAGCGGTGAACCTTAGCACGGTACACAGATATACAGTAGAATATCTTCATACAAACGGTCGGAACGCGAGTGATGCCTACGTGACTCGATATTAGTACACATTAAGTACACAAACAGTCGCGAGTGCGCCGCAGCGACGAACGAACCGTGTGATTGTTTTGTAAGCAGTAAGCGTGCATTTTGTGAATTATAGACTATATTGTGCTATTTTGGTTGTTTGAATTCTTCAATAACGCACCCAGGGATATATATTTTTAAATTACCTAGAACCTCCGAAAGGTAAGACTATAAATAAGTTTTTATATACCCACTAGCACGTAATTTCATTCTTTTTTAATAGGTAGGTATTTCGCTTTTTCCACCGAGTAAAATACCTGGATTAATAAATAAAGGAGTGGATAAGGTGAAAAAAGTGACGTACGAGTGACTTACCTACGCTCACGATAAAATAACTAGTAAGTAGTTTCCTAGGCTAGGTTATCCTACTTACTTAATATATACTTAGCTGCTTACACACACAAACACACACTCACGCCCTGTATCCCCGAAGGGGTAGGCAGAGGCTGAACTAGTTGCACCCACTTTTCGCCGTGTATATTCCGTCCCATGATGTGATAGGAGGCGAGCCTATCGCCATATCGGGCACAAATTCCAGACTCCGGGCCGATACTGAATAGAAAAATCCAATATCACTTTGCCCGACCCGGGAATCGAACCTGAGACCTCAGCAATCACCTTAGCTACTTACATAATAATATATATTATTGAATTAGACAAAATATCATCATGAAATAATTATAAGAATATCCCTTGGAATGTCGGACTTATTTTTATAAAAAAAATGTTTTCTTTTTAAAAGCTTTTATTTAACGTGCAATGTACCTATGTTTGTTTGTTCGGGTGGAATCTTGCAAGTCAATTTTGAAGCAGTTACCCTCAACCGATTGTGTTGAATGATATCTTATATATTTATAAGAATATCATTAATAAGAATTTCATTTTTTAAATAATATCTTTTACAATCTAAAAAGAAAACTAAAACTAGAAAGAAACTCAAGTATCTTAGATTAAATTAAAATACTGTAGACGGGCAGCCCTATCGCGTGTTTACGTACCGCGCGGGTGTAGGTAATTATTTGGCTGAGATTAATTATTTTGGAGAGGGCTGGAGACATAATACTGCATAGATAATATTACCGTGACCTTAGCGTCCCTAAGTCTAATGCTATAAGTTTTACTAAAACAAAAATATAGTAAAATTTGACTAATCGCTATGTAATAATATTAACAAGAGTGTTCAATATAAAAGACCTAGGTATTTTACTTGACTCGAAGCTGCACTTAGACTTACACACACAGAAGGTAATAACTAAAGCATTTCTAATGTTTGGCTTCGTTACTCGGACCGCAGTAGACTTCTCTCGTGCTTCTACATATGTCTACTTATACCAATCGTTGATTCGCTCTCAATTAGAATACGCCTGCCTGATTTGGGACAACTTCTACGATAAGTACAAGTTGGCTCTGGAGAGAGTCCAGCGTAAATTCCTCCGTGTTCTGCAATTTAGATGTCATCGTGCGTACGTGCCGCATGCGTAACTTTCGACTGAATACCATTTACTTGCTTTAGAAAAAAGAGAATGCTTCTTCAGATGATGACCCTTTACGACTTATGATTGGATTGTATGAATTTAACCAACAAAATGGGTTTTATAGTTCCTCGATTAATCACCGCCGTGGGCTGCGCGATTATCCGCTGTTCGTGCCGTACGAACGCTGGTGAACGTGCACCCCTACAGCGAATCAGTAGAATTTATAACAATAACTTCACAGATGTAGATATCCTCACCGGATCAAAATGTACATATAAAAAACAAATAATAAACAAGCTAAATCAGATCACATAATATGTTTGCACAAGACACGTTTTAAATATAGCTATGGTCATAATATTATGTATTTATAATATTCTTTACATAATATGTGGAAATGTTGTGGTTGTCACTCTAGCTAATTTTATTTATATTATGTTATACTTTTAAGTTATATTTTATTGTAACAACGTTATTCTTTCCAAATAAATAAAAGAAATTTTAAGTATTTTCTGGTGGTAGAATATTTGTACTGGTCGGGATAGCTTTCACCGTACTCAAGGAGTAATACCCGCCACAGTAGCCCACTTAAGTGTGTCGCGTTCCGGGATCAGCCTTTATATCAGATATACACATATTTGATATAAACAGGCCGGCATAATTGTATCGACTTGTGAGGGGTAATCGTCTCTGCTTAGTCTACACTCTATCTAAATCCACTCCGCTCACCATCAGGTGCAGTGAGATTTGTTTGCCGGGGCCATATATAAAAAACGGATGATTTTCGATCATTACGGGAATCAACCGCGATCTTTAATTTATTATGGCACTATCTTCCTCTTATATTTCACTTTATTATTGAGGCTGTTATTAGATTATAGCTAGCGCGAAAAATGTTGTTGATGAATGAATGTTGTTAAAATAAAAATGATAAAAGTAGCCCTGCTTGCCAGCTTGTTTGGGGAACATTAAACGAATAGTGATAATTTGGCAGAGTCACGTGTTGCGAGCAGCCGTGCGACGCGTCACGCGCCAGAGTGTCCCTCGTGGCGCCCCCGTGCCACGGAAAATGTTTCCGCGCTCCTCTCTTTGATTATAATTATTATTGTAAACAGAAATTATCACGTTGAAATGAGTTTTATATTGGTGAGATGCAGTATTGCCAAGAACGGTTATATTACTGGTAAAACTAACAATCACAACACATAACTTTAGGCATCTTTTAATAACAGTATGATTGTTTGTGTGCAGCATCCTGTTCGCGGACATCTGCGGCTTCACCTCGCTGTCGGACCAGTGCACGGCCGAGGAGCTGGTGCGGCTGCTCAACGAGCTCTTCGCCAGGTCAGTGCGCCACATCAAATGCTTCACGTTCTTTATAATCAGTAACTTGCGGTTGGACACGCCGTGGCTGTCACTCTGTGTGTCACCGCATTATTTTCTTTACTACAGTAGTTGATAAACTGCACATTATGCGCCTTCATTGTTCAACGGGCTGGAAGCAGTACAAGTTAATATATCATGCTCCAGGCAATATGGCGCCTGTGAAGAGAATTGTTCATCCGATGACTATGTTTAGATCATATTCACCCAGCTGGAACGAGGCGTGAGCCCAAAGGAGACCTCTACAATGATGTTCCGTATCCGTTATACTAACTCCGTGGTGGCGCTCCTACCTGACGCTTACTTGGACTTCACAAATGAATACATCAAATCTAAACTTGATATTCCGTGACACAGAGACTTCTCCTCGTGCCACAAAAATAATACTTTTGACATTACGCTGCTACTTCTAGGCGCTCCAGGCTGTAACATTAATGTTCGTATCTAACTTTTCAAGTTGTATTGTAACCGCACGCTATGATGGCCGTCATATTAAAGTTCTTTTAAACTTTTATTTCTATTTTAATGATTGTTGTTTACTTTTAGCTTCTACGTTTACCTACATTTAATTTCACAAATAAGTATTTTACTTTTTTAATCATCTTTGTTATTTATTTAAACTTGTTTTCGTAAACGCTTGGTTTTGAGTGAAAACGAGAACCGAATAAAAAATTCTGAATATATGTATTGTAAAAGAGTTAGGCAAATATTAAACAAACCAATTAATGAAGTATGCCTATAATATGCTGCTATGACGTGGTGGGTTCGCTCCGGGCGCGGGCCTATTATAGTGGTTTTCACGCCATGCAGGGAATATCTTCGATTCCATTGGCCGTTAGTGGGGTGTGTGTTTTTATAAAATATCACAAATATATTCGTATTCGCACATCTTCGCTAAAATTACACAAAAACTTGCGAATTGTTACGTCCACACCGAAACGATAAAAGATTATAAACTTTTACCTAAATAAAGCCATCCCGCGATAACTAACGTGTATAACGTTACGGATGTGTCCCGGCTCATGTGACCTGATAATAATCACTTACACCCGTATTCACAAACAATACTTAGAGGACGCATAGTGCTCCCGAACGCATAGTGTCGGTTGTTTTATCGTTTTCTTTGGCCTTGTTCAGCTTTGTTTATCTGACAGCCAACTGATGTAAAGTTGTATCTCAATATTAGCCAATCACAGCGCCCCTTGGCCTACGCAGTGCGTAGGCTGTCATGCCCAAACACTCAACCCGAGGACGCATAGTATTCTCGAACGCACAGGGTCCGTCAAACTTATTCTAAAACAACACTTAAGGGACGAACGAGAAAAGACTTGAAAAAAAAGAATATTATAAAGATTCAATGGACAAATGATGACAAAAAAGTAAGCCCGGAGTTTCTTTCTGCCTTTCTTCTTCGGGTAGTCATCGCCTAGGTAGCTAGTGAAAGGCTGGTAGGTTAGCTAGGTTAGGGCCTGTAGTGTCCTCACCGGTGAGGATCGCGACGCGTTCCTTCCATTATTTTATTATTATAAAAATGATTGTTTCTTTTTTTTATTTTATTTTTATCTTCTCTTTCCTGCCAGCCCGAGCTTGGCTTCATTATTTATTTTTCATTGATTTTACTCCCTATAAAAATGTCTGTAGTTATATAAGTGACTTTTTGTAATAATTATTATTATTAATTGAATGTATCTTGACTTATCATAAGTGCAATTATGTTCGCCTACGTGATGAATAAACTATTTTATTTTATTTTATTTATTTTTAGAATGACAGTATGCATTTAGGAAAATGAACGCACAGCAAAAGGAGCTCGCGAGCTATTTTACGCAACGCATAGTGTGACAAATCAACACAAACGTCAATCTAGCACCGGGTTTTACAGACCACGTAAGTTAGGTTTGTAAATTCGTGTGATTTTCTTGATTTGATCCGTTAACTTGCGATGGACTGCAGTAGCGAAAAAGAATTTGATGATTATATCCTTGAAAGAGACCTACAGAGAACGAATAACACTAGAAAAGTGATCGAGATTTTCAAATCTCACAGTATCACAACCAGGCAATATTTCCAAAGAAAATTACAATAAAGCTAACATAAAAACTAGAAACACAGTAGAACGTACAATAGGGGAGTCGAAGAGGATTTGATCCTTGTTTGACCAAAAAGTTGGCTACGAGTCTCATAACAACGTGCCATGTGATTGTAGCACCTTCGATTTTATACAATACTAGTATTGCTCGCGGCTTCACCCGCATGAATAAGTTGTTCCGGAATAAAAAGTAGCCTATAGCACTCAGGAGTAATGTAGCTTCCTATTAGTGAAAGATAGTTTAGATTAGTACATCCAATGGCATCATTATCGAAAACATAAATGATAATAATATAAATTATAAAATACCTACATACCGAGGCGCTCCGATACAGGAGATAATTTATAACACAGCATTTTAAGTTCATATGGTCGGATAAAATAAAACAAATATATTTAAATTTTCAAGATGTATTTTTTATCGTTCTATTTCCAATTGTTTTTTAATTGTAAAGCATGGATCTGTTTTTATAATGTAATATTTTTTCTATACGCATCATACTCATTGACTCTTGAGAGAGCTCCTTCTTTCTATAAGTTTTATATTTTCCCAACATCTTTTCAACTGTACATTGTCCCTGGGTGTAACATACGACTGTGCATTAGAAGCTATTGTCAGTTTATCCCAAGCCTTCTTCTTTGGCTCTATATTTTGAGCATGCGTACGGTATCTTCAATAATAGGCCGTTCCCGCATCAAATCCACGATTAATTCCCTCTCTGAAGAAGTAAAATATGGTAACTTCTTTGAACTAAAAGAAATCAACTTCTGTTATTCGTCTTATCATTTTATATTATTGTAATATATATAACCAGGAAACAAACTGGAAAACATCATACTTACCACAGTTTATGAGATTTTTACTCAATAAAGGCGCGAAACTTATGTCCATAATGCAAATGCGAACATAATATTATTTTAACTAAAAATTTTACAAGTTGTCTCCTTCTTTCGTGTTGTGGCTTCTACCAAGAATTTATCGGTGATGTCGCATGTATGTAATGTATTTTTACTATTTGAATTTTCCGTGTCATTTTTAATACCTATTGATAATTTCCGATAATTTCCATCAAAATTGCAATTTCAAAGTCAATGTTTGATGTTTTCTATCAATCTACTCGAGGAAGTTTCATTACAATATAAAGCAATCACAATGCTATGGGAACGCACAGCAAAGAGTCCCTTGAGTATCGTTTATGAAATTAATGGCTTGCCAGTGTTACTTCTATACTTATGCAAGTAATGTTAACGAAAACAGACTTATTATCATAGCATTGAGCTGTCCTTAGCTAAGTATCGTTTGTGAATACGGGCCTTAATATCAGGTAAGCCACTTGCTCGTCGTGTCATTTTACTACAAAAATAAATAAATAAAAAACGAATCAATGTGTCGACGGAGTACGCTTGACTTTCAATGACGCGATGCGACGGGTATCAATGGGGGTCGATCGGTGAAAAGGCGACTGTATGATTTACAGCGGGCCGCGTGATTCGTGCCGCACCGGCCGGGGGGGGGGGGCGGTGTACTGGGAGAGGCGCATTCTAAACAAGCGTATTTATCATTTTGCCGATGATAAAGTGGGGCCGGGATGATTGGAACATCTATCAAAACCCACCTTACCGATATCGGAGCGCGCTAACGAGCGCTGCGCTAATGAACTCGTCGGAACCATAATGAATCGTGAAACTCAGCAAAATTGTGCACATGACCGGAGATTTATTTATTTAACTTTATCAGCCACGCGTGAGCCTCGCGTCCGGCCCGCGTGAGCCGGGCCGCGGCTGCACACGCACGGCTATCGTCATTCGTCACCTCTCGCGGACATCGGCTATATAAATGGACACCGGTGTCCACCGCGGGCGTCCAAGGATTAAACAAAGCGAAGGAACGAGTTTGAACAAACTGTCTTAAATGAGGACTTATGCAACTGGTAATAATAAAATCTCTATATAACAAAATTTCTAAATATTTAGATTTGGCACATGAGGTCACTAACATGTTGGATGTGGACTCCACAATTATTGTTCCGATTGTCGTTTCTGCACATAGGTTGATACCAAAGAGCCTTGACCAACATCTTAAGAGGCTCTCAATTGGTCGTTGGGTCAAGAGCCAGATGCAGAAGGCAGTACTGTTGGACACGGCATGCATTGTGAGGAGATTCCTCACTTTGAATCCCTAACCACCGGTGGCTTGGGTCTTGAGCCTCGCCATTGGAGGGTGATTATTTTTTTTATATTTTTATATGTATTTTTATGACTTATATTTAAAAATGTAAAAAAGATATCTTTTCCAAAACTCTATAATATAAATAAGTACACATGTAGAGAGATTGCATAATATGTTATTATGTTTATTCGCTCATTACCGAAGAATAGCTGAAGATTTCGATGAAGATTTTTTCTATTATAATAATAGGCCGGGGAAAAAGTCTC
Organism: Sphinx pinastri; assembly: GCA_947568825.1. Taxonomy (NCBI): domain Eukaryota; kingdom Metazoa; phylum Arthropoda; class Insecta; order Lepidoptera; family Sphingidae; genus Sphinx; species Sphinx pinastri. The sequence continues at coordinate 381,984 of OX387614.1, read as the reverse complement.
TTCGCATTTAGTATGTATAAACTTGTAGTAAAATCTCTGTAGCTGTACTATTTATATCTGTCTGGTTTTGAGTACATTAAAAAGGTTACATTTCAAAAAAAACAAATCAGTAAAATATTGTTTTCAACTATTTTTCATTTATTTTTCTTTCGGTCAAAATGAATGAATATAATGAAAAAAATCGATACATTTTAAAATGTTATTATAAAAGAAGAAAAACGCACAGCAAGCCGCGAAAAAAAAATGTGACGTTTATGGATCTGATGCAGTGTCAGTAAGAGTAGCACAAATTGGTTTAAGCGTTTTCAATCCGGAAATTTTGATGTCAAACATGCACCGGTCGGTCTGGTCGCCCCAGAGTAAAGTGGACGGCATTTTTGAAAAAGTGGAGCAAGATAACATATCTCTAGTTACGACATAGCTGAAGAACTGAGAATTGACCACAAAACAGTTTTGGCCCATTTGAAAAAAGCTGGGTACACAAAAAAGCTCCATATTTGGGTGCCACACAAGCTCACTGAAAGAATCCTAATGAACCGTGTACTCATTTGCGATTCTTTATTGAGACGTAATGAAACCGAATCGTTTTTGAAGAGATTGATAACTGGTGATGAAAAGTGGATCACGTACGACAAGAACGTACGAAAAAGGTCGTGGTCAAAGGTCGATTAGGCTTCACAGACTGTGGCAAAACCTGGGTTACCTCGCAATAAGGTGATCGTGATGATGATGGTGTATGGTGAAATTGGAAGGGCATTGTTCATTATGAGCTTTTATCGTCGGGCAGATTCATCGATACGGATCTCTACTGCCAACAAGTAATGAGATTAAAGCAAGAAGTTGAGAGAAAGCGGCCGGAATTGATCAATAGAAAGGGCGTGGTCTTTCACCACGATAACGCTAGACCACACATATTTTTAGCCACTCAGCAAAAATTAAAAGAGTTGGGAGGTGTAAAGCATCCACCATATAGGCCTTTTTTTTCGCGGGGGAAGAACGCCTTATCGCTACCACCAGTGGGGGGTCAGTGGAACGGTTATGTTGGTTTCACCGGTCTTACAGTCCAATGTCGACACTTGGGAGTATAGCATCATCCAAGCGAGCATTGGACCGAGTCCCTAGCCCTTCCACCATATAGCCCTGACCTTGCACCTTCAGATTTCCACCTGTTTCGGTATCTTCTGAATTCTTTAGGGAGTGTCAGGTTAACATCAACAGAGGACTGCCAAAACTACTTGTTGCGTTTTTTTTTTTTCAGAAGTCCCAAAATTTCGACAGCAACGGGATTATGGCACTACTTACAAGATGGCAGAAAGTCATCAAACAAAATGGCACATATATACTGTAGTTAAATGTAAATAAATTTAGAATAAAGAAGTCTTGAGTTTTCATATAAAATGCGAAGAAACTTACTTGGGTAGGTCTCTCTTATGCAAGAGTCCGTCTGGGTGAGTACCACCGCAATGTCTATTTCTACCGCCAAGCATCAGTGTGCATACATTGTTGTGTTTCGGTTTGAAGGACATTGTAGCCAGTGTAACTATTGGACATAATGAGATTTAACATCTTATGTCTCAGGATCACGCCCGCTGTGGAATGCCACACAGATTTTTGTAAGTCAAGGTGCTGGATAATGCTGCCACTGTTTATGGGTGGTCGTATCGCTTACCATCAGGTGAACGGCATGCTCGTCTCGTCATTCAATGCAATAAATAAAAAAATAATCCCCCAACCTAACAAAACCCCAGTAAACTAATACGCTAAAAAATACAATAAAATTAATGTACAGAGATAAATTATTCAGCGCAGGGAGTCAGTGACATAGCTACTGAGTGCAAACAGAAATAGGTATCTACAGAGCGTGCTGTCGTCACTTCCACCCATTTGAGCCATAACCGGCGGCAAGCGCGCGACGACGCTGTAAAACGAAGTGCGACGCCGCCGCGACCGCCGTTACGAGCGCTGTTACTGGGAGCCTACGACGCTCCAGTATATGATACGACCTTTAAACCGAGACCCAACGACCCCCCCCCCCCCCCCCCCAATCTCCGCCAGCCTCAATACTAAAAACAAAGTGTGTATCACTCACGACTGTTCTTTTTTATAACAAAGCCTGGGAAACGAGTAACTGGAACAATCTAGTAGAAACCACCTACCGCCGATTCACACACTAAGCAATCATTGAGTAGGTCGGTCACCAATCGGTCCCAACATATGAACTCCCTACACGCCAACACGGGATATAAATATAATGACTCGTTATCGACCTTGAAGAATTTAAAATTAAGGGATAATCATAATTACGAGGGATAAACATCGTTCGTCAGTGGACGCTCTGGAACTCTCTGCGCTTACTATCAGGTGCAGTGGACTCACTTTGCCGTGGCCGTATAAAATAACTAGAGTTTCACTCGCGGCTCCGCCCGGGTAAAAAAGTCTATCCGGAATAAAAATATTTTCCCGCTTTTTATAAAAAGTAGCCTATAGCACTCAGGAGTAATGTAGCTTCCTATTAGTGAAAGAATTTTCAAAATCAGATCAGTAGTAGTTCTTAAGATTAGCGCGTTCAACCAAAAAAAAAACAAACAAACTCTTCAGCTTTATAATATTAGTATAGATTTTAAAAGGTAGAAAAGTTTCTTCGGGCCTAAAAATACCACACGAAACGCAACAACATACATATCGAGTATAACCTGTGATGCGACCCGGACGTGAGTCGAGACGTTCTAGAACATGCTGTATTTTTAAACACATTTTGGCTCTACCACATTTTACGTAACTACTTTTAGGTCTCTTTATGGTTTGTATTAACTTTAAAGACAGACGAGCTGACAACTCGTCTGTCGTCACCCAAGTCACATGCACACAACTACTGCGAAATACTTTCTGTAAAATTTAAATAAATTTTTGAGCATCGCAACGTACGACACAGCTTGTTAATAAACCCTGCATCGCTCAGATAATTTACAGCAGACTGTCTAACAAACGTTACAAACTACTTTAGTCGCCTCATGCGACATTAGAATGAATAAAGTAACAATAAGTTACGTCAAAATAGGCGGCTTCTAAACCGCAGGGATCCAAAATACGTGTGTTTAGCTAACAGGGGAGAGTCGCACAGTTGACAAGGGGGGATGGCGGGGTCCACGACGGAGGAGGAGAGACCGGGTGCGTGGCGTTTAGGACGCATCAACCATTAAATCCCCTTTAGAGGCCATTCATGTTTTATTTTCACTTTCTGTGAAGTAAAAGCTGACCCGTAACCGATTTGCCGCCTGAATCTGTAATGTTGGGAATTATTAAATGCCACTTTGGAGTTAGGTGAATATTTGACAGCGGTGCGGAAATCCAGCGGCTTAGCGAACGTGGGCGCCCACACGCGCCGCCGGATTAGGGCGGATACACGGACACACTCGGACAATCATGGACAGACACGCTCGAGACGCACCACCATGTATGCACCGCATCGTGTGCCGGGTCGGCCACTTCCCTGTAATATGGTTGAGGAGGCCGATGGCTGGCACATGCGTCATACTTGTGAACGGGTGTTGCTTGTGTGGACTGGTCTGCCCTTTTCGCTTACTATATATAAGTATTGGGTGTATATCTTAAACTTAGATTAATAACGACATCTTGAAGATTTCAGATCAAATTATTACATGATTCCTGAGATAGTTATGCACTCGTGTTGGAATTTAAATTTTTATTACCTATTTTGCGAGTATATAAATCAACTGCTCTAAACATAAGTAAACAAATACTGAATTGTTTTTTTTTTCTACATAATGCATTGTATTTTATACCTTGAACTGATTTTGAAAAGAGCAACACTAGAGTTTCTTGCCCGTTCTTCTCTAGTGAGAACTGCTTTCCGAACAGGTGACAGAGTTAATATTGACGGAATCTAAATAATGTAAAACATTTTATGGGTTCGAATAAATTATTTCATTTCATTTCATTTCATCGCGCTCACAACTCTAGATCTCAGCCGAATGTTGTGAAATTCCTGGTTGTAGTTTGATAGTTATACCCGAACATATTTTTTTTACAATCTAAATTGGTAAATACTATATTTTTATACGTTTCGATGCATAGCTGCATTTAGCTAACCTAATGTGACACGGTGTTTGTACTTTGTGTGTGCAGGTTCGACCGGCTGGCCGCTGAGCACCACTGTCTGCGCATCAAGCTGCTGGGCGACTGCTACTACTGCGTGTCGGGGCTGCCGGAGGCGCGCGACGACCACGCCAAGTGCTGCGTCGAGATGGGCCTCGACATGATTGATGCTATCGCGTTAGTGTACACTTAACGCGTCTCTTTAGAAGGGCCTACAATATTTACTAGTACCTATTGAGCTACTAGTATTTTAGTAGCGTTTAATACAATGCAAACAGATTGGAGTAAGTAGTCGGTACGCCTCAACAAACATTACCATGTAGTATCAAACAGCGCCGGCCACCTCTGCGGACCGACGCAGTTCCCAATACATGACGTCGGGGGTCCACCGAGACACATACTCGATTTGTTTGCATGTGCAAGTTTACATGATAAAGCGAGGCCACGCCTTTGCTGCCTTCAATCGAATACTTTACTGGTGGTAGGTCTCTCATATGTAAGAGACCGTCTGGGTGGGTACCACCGCAATGTCTATTTCTACCGCCAAGCAGCAGTGTGCATGCATTGTTGTGTTTCGGTTTGAAGGACATTGTAGCCAGTGGAACTACAGGACATAGTGAGACTTAACATCTTATGTCTCAGGATGACGAGCGCAGTGGAATGCCACACAGTACTTTGTAACTCAAGGTGCTGGATGGTGTTGCTACTGTTTATGGGCGGTCGTATCGCTTACCATCAGGCGAACGGCATGCTCGGCTCGTCATTCAATGCCATAAAAAAAAAAAAAAAAAAAAAAAAAAAAAAAAAAAAAAGAATACCGCGTGAACTCTTTCCGCCTCCTGTCACGTGCTCGTGTCGAGCAAACAGTTTAATACAAATTAGGTATACTGCCACAGCCGAGGCCAACTCGATATAATAATATGTATAACGTGCCCGAATTTCCGAACGCGCCGAGCAGTTCGCGCCAATATGCGAACCGTTTTGTCTATGGCCTCGCGTTCCCGCTCGGCCAACAACGACCCGTGTAACGACTCGGGGACGCGTCGCCAGTCCGCAGCCGGCCCCCGCCACACGCGTACACGCATCGTTCAAGCTCCTTCGCGCTACCGCCCTTAGTGCCTAACTGTATTTATTTTAGACTATTGATGGAGCTGTGTAATTATTAGACTTTATGTGCAGAGTGATTAAAGTGTCTTCAATCACGTAAGTTGTTTGCATTAACTCGCCCCCGAACCACAAGAACTATTGTTATAAAACTGGCTGCCCAACGAGCGGGCCGAGTTAAATTAGTGAATAATTGTTACGTGATCGTTCTGAAATGCCGCGCACTACGGCACGGAACAAAAGACGCCAAACCGAATACTTCGAGGTGGAACAGGATGAAATGGCGACGCCAAGGTCGACGGAGCGGCGCCACGTCCCCGCGACCGAGGGCTCGACGAGCATCACGGCAAGCGATATCGCCTCTATGATGACTTCCTTGCAGCAGGCGCAAGCGGAGACCTTTGAAAGGCTACTTACAAGAGTTTTAGATGCCCGTCCGCCATCTTGTTCGCCCGCGCGTGTCTCAACCGCGCCGGCCACACCTACATCCTCGGCTCAACCTACACCAGGCCACTTCGCCACGTGTAAGGCTCGTTACAGCGGAGAGATATCGGAGTCACTCGACGGATTCATTGATGCAGTGGAAGCGTTCAAAGACTGTGCCAACGTTAGCGACACTAACGCTCTACGTGGGCTATCCATGCTGCTAACTCATGATGCAGCCACGTGGTAGCAAGGAGTTAAACAGACGATCACCACTTGGGATAGCGCCCTTCAAGGTTTGCGCAGCGCTTTCGGAGATAGCCGTCCGCCACATCGTATATACGTGGAACTCTTCTCCAACCCACAAGGGCTTCAAGAGAAAACAGAGATTTTTATGGCTAAAGCGCGCGCCCTATTAGCACGTCTACCTAGCGGGGACCTTACCGAAAAAGTACAGTTGGATATGATCTACGGACTCCTTAATTATAGAACACGTAAACGACTTCGAAGAGAAGAGTTCTCCAATTTCAATGACTTCCTCCACAAAGCCCGGAGTATCGAGGAAGCTACTGCGGATTCACAAAAGGCGCGCGCCGACACATCAAAGGAAGCCGCCGTTGCCACGCGCGCCCGCGCGAGTCCGCCGACGCATGCGACGACCGCGACGGTGCGACCGTCGATGCAACGAGCATCTCATAGTCGTCAGTCTTTAGCAGCAGAGGGTACTTCGCGTCAGCATACATCGAGCATCGACCCCAACGCCACTCCGACGAGGAAATCGTCATATTGTGTTTATTGTAAAAATTACGGACATAAGCGTCAACAGTGTCGTAAATTATTACAAAGTGTAGATCATGCTATTGTTAGTAACATATCTAATAAGAATAATAATGTTATATCGTGTTATGGTTGCGGCGAGAGCGGAGTGATGCGTCGTAATTGTTCTAAGTGTAATGCGAATTATAGCGCGCTTGATTTCGTTCCTATGTCGAGCTCGAACCCGCGAAAATATCCGAACCCTCCTGTGTCAGCTGCTGGTAAGGCGTCCGCGCACGTAAGTAATTTTAATGCTGTTCCTATGGTTTGTACTGGGGTTGTACCTGACTCGTGTTCCCGTAATCGTAGTGTTCATTTTGTGAGCTCAAACTGTGCTAATGTAAACACATCGCTCACGGCTACAGAACCTAGTCTTATTAATAGTAATTCGTATAATATCGAAAGTACACCCCCCGATAGTCATTTTATTTCTAGACGTAATGTGAATGTCTACTGTAAACGAGTTAAGCGTAAAAGTGTTAATTTCGCGTATAAAAACGATATGTCTGTGCCATCTCTTCCTGTAATCCAGGGGGAGTCTTTTAATCGCACACATGTACTTGGTATACCTGAGTTAGTGCTTCCTAGGGAACCTAACTATAATAAGTGTGTCGTAAATAATAGTTTACCAAAATTGAATCGTAGACATCGTGTTATCGAAAATGTTAGGCCTCAACAGTGTCCATCACAAAGTAGGGTGACCACGAATTTACCGGGACAAAATCTGAAAGTCGATAATTTTAGTGGTCTGGCTTCGAAATACAATAATGAGAGCTTCGTTAGCTTCTCATCAGTTAGTTCTCGCCATGAGGGTATGCCGCGACGACCCATTTTAGGTATCGAGATTTTAGGAATTAAAGGAACGGGTTTAATCGATACCGCGGCCAAAGGATCTATCGCCGGATCCTCGCTCTACACCCTACTGAAACAGCGTAATCAACCCTTCGAGTCAAGCTCCATGCGTGTTAAGCTTGCCGACGGTTCAGCGCCAACGCGCCAGATGCTGTCAACGACACTTAAAGTCAGGATTCAAGGTAGGAGTGTTCGTGTAGAATTTTTTGGTTTTCCTGATGCCATGGACAATAATACACTGTTGGGTATAGATTTTTTAACAGCAGCCGGATTGGAAATTAATTTTGGTAATTCCACATGGCGCTTTCATGGTTCTGGAAAAGTATATCCGTTAGAGTATGAGTACTCCAGTAACCTCGCGTCTTGTTCTGCTGCTGAGTTCCTAAGAGAAGACGAGGGAACCATGCTTAGTCCTCCCGAACGTGAGAGGCTAGCATCACTTTTATGCGATAATGAAGAAGTCTTCGGACCAGGGGGAGCTCCCACTCCGTATGCCGAACACCATATCGACACTGGGAGTCATCCGCCCATATCAGTACCTCCATATCGCCTCACACCTGCAAAGAAGCAGTTGATGAAAATCGAACTTGATAAAATGCTGGAAGATGGTATAATTGAGGAATGCGAGTCTGCATGAACCTCCCCAGCCGTATTAGTTCCCAAAAAGGATAATAGTATCCGCTTCCGCTCATAGATGAGCTGCTCCAGCTTACGAAGCGTCATTGTTTCATGTCCTCAATTGATTTGAAGCGGGATATTCGCAGGTCATGTTCGCCAGAGAGATGCGAACCCAATTTGATGCACAGTGTGATTTAAGAGCCATTTTAGATAAAGAGAATTTCCTCCCTCAAATTACTCCATACCTTCGTAGGTTTATAGATAACTGGGATGTTATTAGAGATAGGGCTGAGCTTCGTCAGGATGACAGGACTCGACAGACTACTCAGTATCAATTAGGTGACTTAGTGCTCGTAGCCACCCATTTACTTAGTGATGCATCCAAAGGTAGGACCCGAAAATTTATGTCCAAACGTGATGGACCTTATCGAGTATGTAAAATTGTTAGTCCTACTACTTACGAAGTCAGTGACTTAGATGCCAAAGTTTTAGGGAAGTTCCATGCTTCTGATCTGAAGCCATATCGTAGCGAGTTTAATCAGGTCTCAGCCCCAGTACAGCCTCGGCGCCTTCGTGGGCGGCCACGTCAGGTTGTTGTTGCCGACTCACCAACTAGAAGTTGTAGTGATTCGGAGGGGGAGGATATAACGTGCCCGAATTTCCGAACGCGCCGAGCAGTTTGCGCCAATATGCGAACCGTTTTGTCTATGGCCTCGCGTTCCCGCTCGGCCAACAACGACCCGTGTAACGACTCGGGGACGCGTCGCCAGTCCGCAGCCGGCCCCCACCACACGCGTACACGCATCGTTCAAGCTCCTTCGCGCTACCGCCCTTAGTGCCTAACTGTATTTATTTTAGACTATTGATGGAGCTGTGTAATTATTAGACTTTATGTGCAGAGTGATTAAAGTGTCTTCAATCACGTACGTTGTTTGCATTAACTCGCCCCCGAACCACAAGAACTGTTGTTATATATGCCGTTTTTTAATGAATCGATGAAGAATCTATGTTGGGCTTATTTTAAAATTATTATAAATTGTGTGCACGAGGAATCAGTGCCGCTCGGATGTCCGAGTCGTGATGAGGTATGGTGTTGCAGGCTGGTGCGCGAGGTGATGGCGGTGAACGTGAACATGCGCGTGGGCATCCACACCGGGCGCGTGCACTGTGTCGTGCTCGGCCTGCGCAAGTGGCAATTCGACGTGTGGTCCAACGACGTCACGCTCGCCAACTACATGGAGAGCGGCGGCGTGGCCGGGTGAGCTCGCGCACACACACACACACACACACACAGCGGCTCTCTCTATTTTTTTTTTATTGCTTTGAATGACGAGTCGAGCATGCCGTTCGCCTGATGGTAAGCGATACGACCACCCATAAACAGTAGCAACACCATCCAGCACCTTGACTTACAAAGTACTGTGTGGCATTCCACTGCGCTCGTCATCCTGAGACATAAGATGTTAAGTCTCATTATATCCAGTAGTTATACTGGCTACAATGTCCTTCAAACCGAAACACAACAGTGCATGCACACTGTTGCTTGGCGGTAGAAATAGACATTGCGGTGGTACCCACCCAGACGGCCTCTTACATAATGAGAGACCTACCACCAGTGTGTGTGTGTCTATACACACACATGTGTCATACACACTAGTGAGCACAATTTGAAATCGACAAATTCGCCGCGATGTATTCATGGATGCTTGTTAAGTATTCAGAAGTTAAAGTAGATTCAATACGCGACAAATTCGCAACCTGCTTTTTAACTCGTTTTCTAGAATGAAGTTGCTTTGAAATAGAAATATCAATTTAGTAATATGACAGTGTATAATGAAAAATGGAAAGGTGATTTGAAAGCATTATGCTTATAGTTATCGGTAGAAAATCCTACGATAATTTTAAGTAAGAGCCCGGTGGACTATTGAGTGGTACTGACGCGGGTTTCTATCGCAGCCGCGTGCACGTTACAAAGGAAACGCTGCGCTGCCTAGGCGACGACTACAAGGTGGAGCCAGGCCACGGCGGGCAACGCAACGCCTACCTCAAGGACCACAACATCGAGACCTTCCTCATCGTGCCCGATGACACCAGCCGCGTGGTCAGTACCTACCCACTAGTCATTGCAAGCACATACACTAGCTTTACATTTGCGTGTTAGGTACCTCTACATGATGCTGACGTCATGTGTGCTCAACTAATTGTTGCTCCAATGAAAATAACATCATACGACTGTAAAGTCATGAACATTTTGTTACTCGACGAGTCATCATACTAATAGCCGAATCACCGCGAGGACTCCGCGATAGCAAAAACAAAATGTTGAGTTTAAACATTTATTTATTTATTTATTTATTGGTTAAGGATTGCTAACGCAGTTTACAATAATTCCTTTAAAATCTATACATATTTATATATATATATATATCTATTGTAATTGCAACTCTGGTTATAAGCAATCACAGCATGAACCACAATCATTAAAATAATAGAAAAGCCTAAGTACTTAGTCTATCAATTGTATACTAAAACTATTAGATGTAACAATATCTGATAAGAGTACTATGAGAACATAGAATTTAATAATATTAATATGATATTTCAAATATAAAACAACATATATATTATGTAGATATATAGGTAACAGTAACAAAATTAAATCAAACGTTATACTATAATAACAAAACAAAAAAAAAAGAAATACATAGTTAATATTCAGCAATGGCTAATATTTTACGTTTAAATTGTGATAACTTATCACAGAATATGTAAATGTCGTAACAGACACTAACTGTGTGGTTGTATAGACAGGACAGGCGAGGAACTGGTGCTTGCTTCCCTGTGTTTGTTCTATAGAAGCGAACATGAAATAAGGGTCCAGGATAGAGTAGTTTTTTTTGGACTTTCTCTATTCTATTAATGTGAACTTTATACTGTAGAGACCAGACAGCACTTCAGTAATCTAACTTATTTGTAACATAGCTACTGTATAACATCAATTTATGTAACGCTTAATATTTGATTATGAGCCGCTAATGGATAGACACGGGCGGTGGCAGCCTACTCACTCAGCGGATATAATAACGAGTAAGGCCTGACTCGCCAGCGCCCAGCACCGAACACTTCGTTCAATTGGCGATGAAGACAATCCGTCAACATCAAAGAATGTTAATACTTTGATATTGTCATGTTTGGTTGTGTGTGTGCAGGACAAGAAGCCGCAGCACAGTTTCGCGCTTAACGGCAACGTGTCCAAGGAGATGCGGGTCATGGGCCACGGCTCGCAGCACGGCAAGCACTCCTCCAGGTAAGCCCCTCCCTGAGTCCCTCGTCGCTCCACGTCCAAGTGTACTCCGTGCGGTATGCGCTGACAGACACTCGACATCCACCACCTACCACATTGTTTAAAAAGTTCTCTCTGTAGACACCCTACAAACTTGGACACAAGAGTGTCAACACGTTCATCTAATGAGTGATCGTCGATATTTTTGTCCCCGCGAGTGCATTGGTGAGTGCAAACCTTTAGTTTTACAAACCCATTAGCGCTTCGGGGCTCTAATCTAAAAGCCTAAATCTAAAGCCGTCGCGGCGGGTGATTAGCAAGGTATGCGGCGCGGTGAAGGTCCCGCGCGTTCCACAATGGACGCACTGACGCGCGCTCTTCGTACAACGTGCAGTGGTAAACTCTCGACAGTCCACTCACATTAGTTTTCTTTGATAGAGTGGTACTGCTCGGTCTAGCCAACTCGGCAGACTAGACGAAGTACCTGATATCGTATATATAGTAACGCACAACGTTCGTTACTCGCCGGATATCAAATTTCACTATACGTAGTAATTGAACGGCTACTTTATGCTTATAGTTCACACTGCTTGTCAGAAACAAATAATATAGTAGGTAGCACCAACCGGGATGAACGCTCGTATACGAAAGACCTGGAGATTTTATGTATATAATTGCTATTGACCTGCTGGACTAGTACGGTCGGAAGGCCTGCAGTCGCCGCTGCCTCGTGTGCCTACTCCGCGAGCCGACGCGGTTTGATTGCCGCTGCGTATGTTCAGACACGGATATGCATAAAAGTAATTAGGACACGCTTGTCACTACAAATTAGCCAAACGTACCAAAAATTTCTTCTATTTATTAGTTAGGCGTAAATACAAAGTAAATATAGGTCGGACAATCTTAGCTGGCCGTTATGAAAATTTATTGATACTTCACGGAATACTATGTAGGGAAGAGAACAAAAAATCGGTTGCTCCAAATAACCGATTCTTGAATGCCATCGATTTTTTATTCAAGGAGTTTATTGTCGTATGTAAATAGAGTTAGATTATTATTAAATCTTAAACATTACAATCAGGAGTTTTCTTATTACAACAGTTAGTTATTGTTAGTCGGTCATTTTGATTTTCCCATAATTTTTCAAGATTCTCCTCTCATATGAAATGAAATGAAATAATTTATTCGAACCCATAAAATGTTTTACATTATTTAGATTCCGTCAATATTAACTCTACCACCAGTTCGGAAAGCAGTTCTCACTAGAGAAGAACGGGCAAGAAACTCTAGTGTTGCTCTTTTCAAAATCAGTTCAAGGTATAAAATACAATGCATTATGTAGAGAAAAAAAAATACAATTCAGTATTTGTTAAGTTTTGTTTAGAGCAGTTCATTTATATACTCGCAAAATAGGTAATAATAAATTCCAACACTAGTGCATAACTATCTCAGGAATCATGTAATAATTTGATCTGAAATGTTCAAGATGTCGCTATTAATCTAAGTTCAAGATATACCCCTAATACTTAGATATAGTAAGCGAAAAGGGCAGACCAGTCCACACAAGCAGCACTCGTTCACGAGTATGACGCATGTGCCAGCCATCGGCCTCCTCAACCATATTACAGGGAAGTGGCCGACCCGGCACACGACGCCGCCGCAGGCACAGACAGTTAAGGAGTATGTCATACCCAAGCCGCTCACAGATGGAAACAAAGAAACTTTATTGAAACGAAAAACATGATTCCAAAGAAAATCATATGAAAAAAATTTAATCCCAGGCTTTTTTATCCTCTATGTATTCTGAAATCTTGTAATAAGCTTTATTACATAACTTTCGCTTAATAGTTGTTTGGAATTTACCAATGTTTAAACACTTAATTTCAGTGGGAACTTTGTTATAAAAATGTATACAGTAACCCTTAAAAGATTTGCTGATTTTTTGGAGCCTTGTTTTATGATTAACTAGATTATTTTTGCTTCTAGTATTTAAGCCATGGATATCGCAAACTTTTGGAAAGTTTTCTATATTCTTATGTACGTACATTAAATTAGCGAATATAAATTGTGATCCTACTGTCATTATATTTGTTTCTTTGAATTTTTCTCTTAGAGAACATCTAGAGCTTAGGGAGTAGATAGATCTTATAGCTCGTTTTTGAAGAACAAATATAGTATTAATGTCAGCAGCACCACCCCACAGCAAAATTCCATAACTCATCAAACTATGAAAGTAAGCAAAATAGACCAATTTTGCTGTTTCAATGTCAGTTAATTGGCGTATCCTGCTCACTGCAAAAACTGCGGCGCTCAGCTTTTTAGCTAGCACAGATATATGAGGACCCCACTGAAGTTTAGAGTCCAAGTGATACCCAAGAATTTGGTTGTATCCACAAGGCTCAACTCGTCACTATTTATGAAAATGTTAGCGTTAACTTTTTTGACATTAGGTGTGACGAATTTTATACATTTAGTTTTTTCACTATTTAATAATAAATTGTTAACGCTGAACCAATGCACTATTTTTGAGAGAGTATTGCTTACATCGTCAAGAATTGCTTGATGTCGACTTATTTTAAATAATAAGGAAGTATCATCTGCAAACAACACTACTTCACAATTGTCCCTTATGAAATAAGGTGTCATTTATATAAATTAAAAAAAGAAAAGGTCCAAGAATTGAGCCTTGTGGTACTCCCAAGGTAACAATAGAGCCAGGAGATCGTTTTCCATTGACATCAACACTTTGTACCCTATTGCTTAAGTATGATTTAAATAAATCAAGGGCAATGCCATTAACCCCATAGTGGCTCAATTTCCTGATAACTTTTAAATTGGTTATTAGTCATTACAAAGAAATAATTACAAGTGTGTACTGAAACTAAAATAACAAATATAGTGCTACGGTTTAAATTATTTACTTTGGAGAGCTTAGAGTATGATATGTGTAATTTTTTTAAAATATCTAAAGCATTGTTCAAATCTGTTTGTAAAATGTATTTACATATTTTTAAATTTACAGCAGTGTTTTTATTTGCAGCCATGGTTTCGATTTTTTTAAGTAATCGGTTACGTTTGGTTGCCTAGTGATTTAAAACTTTCCCAACACTATGCTCCTAAACTGCATTATACAATATTGTTAAAGCGTCGCGTTGATATAGGTAAGAGTCAATATTATATTCTTTATTTCAGTATATTTTAACCATATTAAATCAAATTTGTTACATGAGTATGATACTCTTTGTTATAATGTATGGAAAACATAATAAGTATTTGTAATGATGTAGTCAACTTTACTCACAAAGCTATCGTGTCGCGAAAAATTTGAATTGTCATACCGGCCAGTTAAGTTGGTCCAACCTATATATTTTGAAATTTTCATCCCAATCAATTAAAAATGTCTTTTGAAGGGTGGGCAGGTAAAGATAATGCTGGTTCCATTGCCGAAGTCGCCTCAATTAGTTTGGTGACGAGTGTTAAGGTATACACGGTAGGGTGTACCTGACAGGTTTGCCTGTACAGTTGAATTTTACAGTAAACCGGAGCGTGTAAGTTGCACAACTTTGCAGGTTTCCACACATGTTCAGGCAAACGAAAATATATGAAATTTGATATTTTTTGTCCGTGGGTATACTTGTGCAGTTTAACTGTACAGGCAAAAATGAGCATGTATGGCGATCGTTCTTCTGCGCAGGCTTCAGTTGTGCGGTGATTCCGAGAGAGGTGGCGCGTAGCGCTATACTTTTGAATATGGCGTCTCAAAAGCGGAACCCAGTGAGACAGGAGTTTATAGACATAATATACAAATTTGAATATTTTCTTTGGCACGTGAAAAGTAAGGAATACCACGACAAAAATAAAAGAGCAGCAACCTATGAAAAATTGTTAGGATAACTCATTCACGGTATCTTCGTTCAAAATTCCTTCTCTCCAATAAAACAATAAATCTATTAGCGTCACAGCGTCAAGATCAGCGCTCGCCGCTGCCGGGGCCATGGCTTTAACTGAATGTTTTTACAGGTTTACCTCTACGTGTATGTTCTCTACTCGTGGACACCTGACGGCTCACTGTAATAGATAATAATTAGCCTACCCGAGCGTAGCCAGGTCGGGTCGCTAGTCTATACTATAATAAAGCATTAGAGATCCCGGTGTGTCTGTACATTGAAAGAAATGTGATTAAAACGAAAGGGAGACTAAAGAAGAGTAATGAAAAACAAATCGGCAATTTGTATAATTCTTTATGGTATTTTTACTTTATATTCCACACAGACACACACACACACATAAACGCTCGCGCAAAGGAGGAGTAGACCGAGACGCAATTAGTACACCCACTTTTCGCCGTGCGCATTTGGTTGCCATGATCTATAATCTTCTATGATGTTTGTTAATCGATAAGATTATTTTTTTAAAACTAGGAATTAATAATATTATCTAATTGTGTACGATCGTCGATTGTGTTGAGACTTTCATGTATCGGGTGGTGTCGGTAACAGCAGGATGGGCGCGGACGCGGGCGGCGAGAACAAGAAGCCCGAGGACGAGGTGAACGAGTACCTGATGAAGGCGATCGACGCGCGCTCCATCGACCGGCTGCGCGCCGAGCACTGCCGCCGCTGCACGCTCACCTTCCGCGACAGCGAACTCGAGAACAAGGTCATTACCCAGTGCTCCCCAGCACCTACACAGCACCTACACAGCACCTACACAGCGCCGCTAGTTTTCATTTAAAACTTATATTTTTTGGTCGTCCTGTCTGAAACTTGTTATAGACAAGCTCTGTGGCGGGTTTTAAACCCCGTGTGTATGGTAAATGCTTACCAGGCGGATACAAATATCCTACCAACAGGAGTACCTAAATATAACCTACTATATGAATTTTAAGCGCCCACTCTTTTAACGTAAGCTCATATAACCCCTGTGCGCTTAAGTTAAGGTTTTGTATGCATAATGCATATTGTTACGAGATACGCGACGCCTTAGCTTTGGCCTGAGCAACCTATCACTGATCATCTGGCACAGTATTGTTTATAGCGATGTTGGTGTTTGTTATCGGCAGTACACGGCGGAACGCGACCGCATGCTAAAGGTGTACTTCATTTGCTCGCTGGCGGTGTACGTGGCCGTCGTGCTGGTGCAGTTCCTCGCCTTCCAAGTGTGAGTCTCGTCTCTTACTATGCAACTCTGACGTACCTACTTACCAGTAGGATGGTTTGCCAAATTTATTCCTACCTACACTGCCATACATCATAGTAACAGGCAAACTAAAGACATACTGTATCTATTTAAATCGGAATGCGCCGACTCAACGGGGGTAGTAACAATGTGTCATAGAAAAACAACGTAAAGCGATAACATAAATGAAATTTTTGAAGGCAAAACACACCCCTCCCTTCCCTTATGCGTAATCTTTACTCTGAAGACTGACAACGCATTCACTAGATTCGCTTCTAGTAGAGTGGATGCTATTGGGCGCAGTCACTGCTAAAATC
Source organism: Sphinx pinastri (assembly GCA_947568825.1). NCBI lineage: Eukaryota > Metazoa > Arthropoda > Insecta > Lepidoptera > Sphingidae > Sphinx > Sphinx pinastri. The sequence goes on along the minus strand of OX387614.1, from coordinate 365,277 downwards.
ATTGCAGTTCCACTGGCTCACGTACCAGGCTGTGCGGTGTCTGCTATTGCTCCATTAACTAATTGCTGTAATGGATAAGCATATCACAATACAGTTGACCTCTCTTTCTGTTGGTACCTACCTAGTTCTGTTGGTCTGGCTCGCATTCTTAATGTTATTGAAACCGCTCGTGTACCTTTTTGTGTAGTATGATATTAAAACAGGAGTTGTGCGCGACAGGTCTGCGCTTGGCATCGCGACCATCGTGGCGTGTGGCGTCACCATCGTCAGCGCCACCTACCTCGTGCTCTGCATCGACTACAAGGTATGCGCGCAGTTATAAACATCGCTTCAGTAGCTAATACTTCCGACCTTTAAAGGCAATTGTCACATCACTAAACCTTTTTAAAAAATATTTTTATACATTCCTTTTTTTAATATGTTATTAATAACAAAAAGAAAATATGGTCAATAACGATTTCTTCTTAGGTGCAACTTACCTGACGAGATGTGATTTAGTTGACTTGAATGCCTAAAATCCTCTTTTCTTTCAACCAGTTAGTAAAATTGTCAAATCGCGTGAATGCAGTGGTGTTACTATTTATTTTGTATGCGTATATTTATATGAACTGTGCAGCACGCGAGCCCCAAGCTGAAGCGCGCCTCGCAGCGGCTGCACAACAACCGCACGTTGGCACAGCTCATGTCGTTCTTCGTGGTGAGCGCGGTCATTCTGCAGGTTCAAGTCGTTATGGTACGTTCAAACACTTCTAACATAGGGCAACAGATTAGGAAAACTATAAGTGCTTTTTCTTTGAGCGTGTGATTAAGGAGGCAGGAGTTTTTGAATGATGATTGACTGAAGCGTGACCGTGTAGTCTAAAAACTACACACTGCTGTCAGCTATAAGTATTTATGTAATATGTTTCCCGGCAGGTGCAGGGAGTCTACTCGAACAACAAACCCGCGATGTTTCCCTCACTGGACAACAACGGCACCTACAACTGCCCCTACGACATGAATGAGGTTACCATTGCCTTTTTATTTATGACAAATGGACGATAAACTAAGAAGTGTGTCCGTTGAGAGTATCGTGAAATACCTGACGGTTCATGGTGGGAACAGAACGAGGAGATTACCGTGGGCTTTGAAAACTCTTGAAGTAGCGGTGACTAATTTGTTATTTTACGTAACCATTATGCAAGTAATGTTACAAAACAATAATTTTAATGATAACGGTGGATAGTGCGATAGTTTATGTGAACGGTTTGATTTTGTACATCACTTTTTACTTAATAGGTAAATAATTAAAATATGCATTTTGTAAAAACAACGTCAAAATTAGTAGGAAAATTAGGCAGAAATTAATATTTCAAATATTATAATGAGTTAAAGTGGGCGCGTAGTAAGGATATCAAACTCGCTTTCCTTTCTTACGTCCGCATTCATTATGCCCGGTCACGTCACTCTACGTACATCATCATCAGCCACATGACGTCCACTACTGAACATAGGCCTCCCCTCGAGATTTCCAGATGGAACTGTCAAAAGCGACCTGCATCTACCCTACGTACATGTCTTCCTATTATTTGTCAGTTCCCTGTACTACCTTAGTTCAAACGCATTTAACTTTTACGCTTTTTATAGCGAGTTTTATTAATTATCTAATTGCTATGTTTTGACAGCATACATTTTTGATAAAAGTAACAAAAACTGCAGTTATCTATCTTATTATCCCGTAAAATTTTATATAGGTAATTAGCATGGTTTCACACCACCGCCAGGACATCTACGGCCTCACCATATCATACTGCCAATAGTGGGTAACGTGTCTTACGTCTGACGAGTCGTATGTGTGTTGTGCGTAGAACTACCTGCAACTGACGCTGATAACGATGTGCCTCTGCGCCGTGCACCAGATCCTCATTACCATGGTGAAGATGATGCTGTTGCTCGTCGTGTGCATCACGTACGTCACCATCACCACGCAGGAGCATATCTACTACCCGTACCACTTTTACGATTACCAGTGAGTGTTTCCCTGCCAGTGGGCATAGAATGTAGCAAAAAAACACGACCGTCTCCGTTTCATTTTATTGTGATTGGTTGAGAGACTAACACGTGACTGACGTATTGATCTCTCGATCAATCACAAACATCAAAATTAAACGACATCGTCTTTCGAGTTACATCTTTTTGCCACATTCTAAGCCCAAAGTATATTTTATGTCCCGCTGCAAAGTGTCTCCTTTGTTAGTCTTCTGAAAGAAATTAACTAAAAATTAAAGGTATTTTCACTCCCGCATTGCTTGTTAGTAGGTGTTCCACGTGAAAGACTTTACGCCTTCTGGATTTCCAAAACATATTAACATATTAAGTAACTCGACTTGGAACATAATGCATAGTCAGTGAATATTTAACGTAACATCCGATCACAATAACGCGTTTGAACAGAAACCGCTGCGGCTTGGACTGGAACCAACAGTGGACCAACATCGTGATCGCGGTGGGCGCCACCGTAGCGCTGCTGCTTCACTCGCAGCAGACGGAGAGCACGTACCGACTAGACTTCATCTGGAAACTGCAGGCCAATGGTACGCGCTTCACTGAATACTTTAACAAACAATACACTGGACCCTGTTCGCTGTCCAGTATCCAGTAATGTGTGTCGTGTTGCAGATGAGAAGGAGGACATGGAGCATCTTCAAGCATACAACCGCAAACTGCTCGCGAACATCCTGCCCGAGCACGTGGCGCAGCACTTCCTTTGCAGCGACAAGAACATAGACGTGAGTTCGCCGGCTCGTCAGCGCCTTACGCCGAAATAATACTTATTATTACTCACAATAAATCCGTTTTGCCATAGTTACGACATTATTTTAATATTACATCATATACCTAACTATGTATCTATGTTCAGCGTGCCATAATAGTGTCGGATGTGCGCAGGAGCTGTACCACGAGCAGTGCGAGTCGGTGTGCGTGATGTTTGCCTCCATCCCTAACTTCTCCGAGTTTTACGTGGAGCTGGAGGGTAACAACGAGGGCGTCGAGTGCCTGCGCCTCCTCAACGAGATTATCGCCGACTTTGACGAGATCCTAGCTGAGGACCAGTTCAAATACATTGAAAAGATAAAGAGCACCGGCGCCACGTACATGGCCGCGTCAGGTCTGCCTTCACCACTCATACCTTAATATTCTGAAGGATATAATAACAATATGCGCGTATGTTGTGCCGCAGGACTGACGACCGCGACGCGCGACCTGCGCGGCTATCGGCACGTGACCGCCATGGCGGACTACGCGCTGCGCCTGCGCGAGCAACTCGCCTACGTCAACGAGCACTCGTTCAACACGTTCCGCGTGCGGATAGGTAAGGTGGCGCCACGCTGGCCACGCTCGCCTCGCCCCGCGACTGCCTGCCGCGCGAACGCACCGCGAGCGCCGCGAGCGTGCGAGCACTGCGAGTGCCTCCCGGAGAGTCGAACCAGCCACGACAGGTGTATTCAAATGTGTGTCGGCAGGCATCAACATCGGGCCGGTGGTGGCGGGCGTGATCGGCGCGCGCAAGCCGCAGTACGACATCTGGGGCAACGCCGTCAACGTCGCCTCACGCATGGATTCCACCGGCCTGCTCGACCATATCCAGGTGCACTACAGCGCCACCCGTCTGCTCTGTGCTCACTTCGCTTGTCCCAATAACTAAACTGAATAACTTATACGTATTGACGAGCATCAACAACCGCCACACTGTTAACTACAACGGTACCGTTTAGCTGAGTGCGTTCGAGTGGTACGGCGCGGCAACGTACCTTCCTTACTTACCGCGCTGTCGTAACTATCTACTTAATAAATATAATATTATCATAATATCTTTAAATGTTAATAAGGAAGTACTACTGAAGTGGTATATAAAGTATTTGTTTTCTTTTTATGAATTAATTTCCAATAATCCAAGAGTGAAGATTCGATGATAGACAATTGTGGGTTGAAATTTAAATATAAGGTAAAGGAACTATTGAAAGTTCAATTGATATTAAAATAATCATAAAATCGTTTCATGAAGGAATATAAAGGATTATTAAATAATATTGAAAAATGAAAGAAATAACAATCAAGTCGTAACAAATTATTGAAAACACAAATGGTTGATAAGACATGTTAAATAGGGTAGATGATTACTTTTTTTAATACATTTATCAAAAAGGTATGCCATCCAATATCTAACAAGAATGTTCAAAATTCACGCAATAATAAATAAGTTATAAGGCTTTGAAATTTGGTAGAAGGGGTAATTTCTAAATAACAGTAATATCAGACGGTGACGTCACCGAGTGTCACCGGCCACAATGCCGCGTGCGTGCGAAAGTGATGCGCGATATCCCCACCACGCCCCTACTGTTGCTCACGACAATATTTCAAATGAATAACTGGTTTATTTTTCAACCAATTTTGATGTTGATTTTACAGAAGAATTTCTTTTTCGTAATATTTTCTGTTACATATAAAATAATGTACAAAGCAGAACATAGGAAACTAGCCTATTGTAGGAAATAAAAATATCTCACTGAATAAAAAATGACGCATATTATGTGATCACTGATCTAGCATAACATTTGTTTGGACCTTAGTGGTGTAGTGGACCTTAATTAAACACTTTACCTGAGTTAAGTAAAATCTCGTTTTGAATATGACCAAAGGCAGGAATAAGTAAAACTTATCTATAATTCAATGTCGAACAGATATAGTATGTTATTGCCATAGTAAAAACAATGCAACATATTTTAAATTCTTTGTAGTTTAATAAAGTTTGCTTTTTGGAAATTACAACTCGTCCACTGTCACGTGCACGCTCCACAGAAAAACTGTACTGTGCTGAGCGCGGGCCTCCTCTACTACTAAAAGGGTTTAGGCCTTAGTCCACCACGCTCGCCTAGTGCGGATAGAGAACTTCTGAGACATACAGATTTCCTCACGATGTTTTCCTTCGCCGTTAAAGCGAGCGATAATTCACAAATAATACCTACACAAATAACTTTTTAGAAAAACGGTGCGTGCTCTTGGGTTTTGAACCTGCGGACAGTCGGCTCGGCAGTCTGTTCCACTCCCGACTAGGCTATCTCCGCTTAGTTAGTGATTCCAGCCGCATCAACCCAAATAGTACCTATGGAATAGTTTAGCCAAGGTTTACTAAGTTCTTTAAAAACTGGAATATCTTCGGTCGCCGTACCTTATAACTAGATTTATAGACATTTAGGTACATCGAAAATGTTTTTATAACCAAATTTTACTGGTGGTAGGTCTCTCATATGTGAGAGTCTGTCTGGGTGGATATCACCGCAATATCTATTTCTACCAAGCAGCAGTGTGCATGCATTGTTGTGTTTCGGTTTGAAGGACATTGTAGCCAGGGTAACTACTGGACATAATGAGACTTAACATCTTATGTCTCAGGTCGACGAGCGCAGTGGAAAGCCATACAGTACTTTGTAACTCGAGGTGCTGGATGGTGTTGCTACTGTTTATGGGTGGTCGTATCGCTTAACATCAGGTGAACGGCATGGTCGTATAGTCATTCAAAGCAATAAAAAAAAATGAAATATATTAAAAAAGCAACTTATTAAGTACATAAGTACTTGTTAAAAATTGATATTGTTATTAGGTAGGACAATTTTTATAAACAATATTAATTACGTAAAAAAGACCTACTTGTTAGAATTTTAGACAAATATTAATATTTTTTGTAATAATATCATGAATTTTCTTTTTCCGTGTTCGTTTTTGTGTTCTTGGTGACGAAAAGTTCACAATATTTGCCATGATTTTACCGGCATTAAGAATTCATCGAACTACAGGTTAACGTAAACACATGAAGTGACATAATCACGTGAACACGCCCCGCCCGCACCGCTCCCGGGCCACAGGAACCTATTCCGTTAAACGCTACCTCTGCAGTGCAGTATGGCAGTGGCACGCATCGGCGCCGGAACACTGACATGGCTCTTAAATTTATATATACCTATCTAATAATTCAATCATTTTATCTTATGGATTAGTGCTTTGCGATTCATATTTCTTGCCGTCTTTACACTTATTCATGATTAAAAACAGATTTACTTATTTTAATATTGACATCTCGCACAATAAACAAAGACCTGACATGAAAGTTCCCCGAGACCACTTTTCAACACCCGCATCTAGGGTGAGTTAACACCTAGAATGCTGGCAATTTAACTCTTGTATCGTAATATTGTTAAGCTATTGGAACTAAAGTTATTGAAGTAGTGCTTTGCGATTGTGGTACCACAATAATTCGAGAATTGGTAACTTGTAGAGTATTATGAGTTAGTGCGATTGCCGTTAAGCGAAATACAATGATTATTATACGCAGCCTTAGTAACGCGTGCGTGAATGGAATGTGTGTTGTGGCGCTGCGCAGGTGACGCAGGAGGTGTACGAGATCCTGGCGGCGCGTGGCTACCGGCTGCGCTGCCGCGGCACCGTCGACGTCAAGGGCAAGGGCAACATGGTCACGTATTTCCTCGAAGGCGTCGGTGACAGCGCCGGGCCCGCTGCCAGGGACCTATACCACGTGAGTATCATCCCTCATCAACATACTGTCTACTCTCGCCCCTTCTCTCTACTCAGAGATAACTACTCAACAAAGTCACTGACTAAATACTGGTCCCGTGAGTGTTACCGATCTTACACAATAATATTATAATAAACGATATTGCTGACAAGTTGGTACGTACCAATATACTACTGTTAGTGTTCATCAACTGTAGAGTCTGTATAAAACGAGTACACAATCACTGACATTCATCATCATTATAATGTCGTGTGGGTTTCGTAGAATCCAATGCCATCGACATCCGGCGAAGGCAGCGATGACTCTGGCGGCCGCCCAGAGCACCGCCCGCTAGAGACGCTTTCCGAGGGGCACACTGATGAGGACGGCGGACCCTCGCCCAGAGCCTCCATTCCCAGAGGTGAGTCGCCATTTAAATATTAACGTTGAAGCTCCATTACAAGGGCAGTTGCGCTAAGTATTTAACATTTATTGAATGTAATATATTTTGTTGATGTTTTCCAGATAACCAGAACGAATCGCTGAGTGTGAGGCTGCCGAACGGCGAGTGTGGTTCCCGCGAGAATATGGCGAGCGCGGTGCGGGAGCGCGTGCGTCGGCGACTGGAGCGGCCGGTGTCACTAGCCGACGGGCCGGGCCTGCCCGCGTTGCTCTCGCTGCTGCACGCCAGGGCGCACTCGGCGGAGCTGGACAAGATCGTGCACGAGACCGAGGCCGCGCCCAAGAAGAACTACTCCCTCAGCGACGTGAAGCGGCCAGCAGAGGCCCGCGCCGCCGACGCCGAGATCCTGCTCGAGCCGTGCGAGCCGCGACGTGCCGCCAGCCTAGCTGACTTTCTGTTGAAACGCAAGCAGACGCGGCGGTACGCGCACGTCGTCAACGTCATCGTCAACCCCATGAATAGCTTGTACGACACCGAGTCGCCGCCCTCTTCGGCCGCGCCCTCCCCCGACGAGCCGGGACACGCCGATGGGCAGCTCGTTGAGGACACAGAAGTGTAAGCCCATGACCACCACATCGGCAAATCCCTTGTTATTGATGATGTTGAAATATTTTCCTTTTCATAAGGAAGAAATTTTTGGGAAGCTCTACATAGAGTTCCTAACTCTTACAAAGAACTGAAACGGTGATATTATTTAATTTGTAAATATGCTTGTTGACGGCCTTATGCCTCTCCGCGAAATGGACACTGGACTCTTGAGAGCTGGCTTCTGCGTCCCACGCGTTCCCAGTGCCGCTTATATCTGTAGGGATTTTAGACTTTATGACGTGGACGCGGTCAGTACAAGTTCTGAGACGAGCTAAACCAGTCAAGATGCTAGAAACGAACGAACGTTAGGGAAACGAATGAAAGCGCAAATGGGTCGTACTTAATGATTGAAACAATTGTAAAGTAAAGGTTTATAGACTTGTAAATATTAACTGTAAGTAGAAGCGTGTCTCGCTCCCGCGCGGCATCTCCGACACCGTTGTATCAATGTAAGTAGTACGGGTTCGTCAAGCTAAAAGCAAATTTAATGACGTTCAGGTAGTTAGAAGAAGACCGTTCGACTACAGCGCCGTGCCTGCACGGGCGCACGCGCGGGTGTCGAGACGCGCCTCCACCACCACTAGCATTAAGTATAACGAGCTTATTGTTGCGCAGCGGCAATGCAGACCCGCAGGAGCTGTTGCAGGTCGCTGTAGACCAGTAACGGCTCGTACAAGCCAGTGCTAGCCGACGCGGTCGCGACCTCGGGACGACGGCTTCTGATCACTTTACTTTGGCGTGTATTTTCCTAACATTATCTACAAATCTTTAGGAATATTTATTTGGGAAAAAGAATCGAAATTCGTTATTGTCTACCACGTTTTCGTTCACCAAGAGGGGCGTCTTCAAGTACTGCAGGCGCCCCGAGCCGTCGTCCCGCACTATGTTTCAGTATACGCATAATATATGTAAGTATACCTACCTATGTATATATATGAAACCAAGCCATACACATAATCTCAATAATAGATAAGCACTGACTATTGAATAATATATTAAGTTATGTTTATCATAGTGGCAGGCGGATCGTGCGTCGTTATGACGTCACGTGCCCGCCGCCGTATTTAGGCTATAGTGTTCGCATGATATTACGCGCTGTACAGAGATGCGCCACTCCGCGCTCCCCCACTGTGAGCCAACACACACACACACACACACACACAGTACACACACACACACACACACACACACAGTACACACACAGTACACACACACACACAGTACACACACACAGTACACACACAGTACACACACACACATATACACACATACACTAACACAAATACACATTATACTGTATACACATGACATAGTATTACACACACAAAGAGAAACAGTCCGCGGCGTCACCGACTCCAACAACCCGTTTTAGAGCTCCATGAAACGAAAGTGAGTGCGAGCCTCTGATTCAACAAGAGGGCTCGGGCGTTGTCGGCGATCCATGGCAACAACAGACACGCCGACCGTCAGCGACACATGACGTCCTCGTACCACACACGAGCGTGGCGCACACACGCCCGCTCATAGGACCACACGGCGTCTGTACCGCAGGAGAGTGTCACCGCGTTTACACATTGAGCCGCTGTGCGTCACTGTAGCCCATGACCAGATCCTGGCAAGCAACCAAGTGTGATGAAAAAATGTTTTGATGAACTTTTGTATTTCATACAGCCAATGTGTAGACACGGTTCCAAAGAAGCCAGCGTGTCGCGCGCCGTGGCTCTGCCGCGACGTCACACGTACTGCTGCCAGCTGCGCACTGCGTCGTGACGTCACGGCGCGTCGACACTATTTTTCATTTCGTTTATGGTAAATATATTTTCTGCAGTGTCGTACGTGAGCCACAAGTAGACCGCGATGTAAAAGCGTATAGATAACACATTATCTTACCTTCCACGCAGGTCCTGCGTCCCTTCCCGTTCCTCCCCTCTCCGCCTTCCTCCGTGCGACCAGCACCGTTAAAGTGTATCAACCCCCGTAAAACATTATTTTGGCTGCAGTTTACTCATAAAATGTCAATTATTTTAAGATACACCCGAGTTAAGATCCGCTCTTCGATCCTTGTAGGCACATTGTGGATTAAATAGGCTTTAAAGATGCAATGCAGCTAAACCTTGGGTACTGGTGCGTCTGTTGTAGGTACCAACCCTTCCGTGATCGTACGCATACCTGCGCCCCTGCAACTGATGATCCCTTCCCGAGACCCCGACACGTTAGTGATCGTTACTCACCGTTAGTAGTATTGGTAGATATTTATAAGCACTCACGCAAACTCGTATTTCACTCATAGTTTCACCGTCGGTGTCTGTATTTCGTAGCGGCGCGTGCTCGCACTCGTGTTCGTGTTCGTGCTCGCGCGCACTACGCGCTCGCAATCCTTGTATTTTAGAGGCTTTAACCAAATTATGATATTTGATGTATTTTTGGATGTGGTATATTTAAATTAGTACGCGGTGGTATAAAACGTAGTTGTGCCAAATTTCTTTCAAAACCCAATACTCGCAGTATTAGTGCTGCCGCGTGTTAGTTACTGTTGCACATTTTGGAATAGCAAAGTACTAATCACTGAAATTAAACTACTATAACGGATTTTGTGATTGTGTGATTTTTGACCACCAATATGTCAGTCTGCCCCATGACCACGAATTGCTGCAAAGCCTTCGAAATATTGGCAGAAAAATAAAATAAAAAACCGCGATAAAATCCGTTAGAGTAGTTTAATTTCAATGTCTAACATTCGCGTAAACGTAAGGAATCATTAGTACTAATCACGTTGATTGTACTACTTCGTGATGTATTAGTGCAGTGTGCGTAGGCGTCAAGCGTCAAGCACGCCGCTCGCGAGTAGCGTCACACCGCGCCTCGCGCCGCGCGCCTAGCATCGCGCCTCGCGCCGCGCAACGACCGAGCGGCGGCGCACGCGCACGCCACTTAATACTTAATCCTCTGAATGTTACTGTCGTATACGTATTTATTCATAATCGGATAATAATTGTAATAAATAATAATATTAATACTATAAAGGTGTTACATCGCTTCGTTTCCCGACAGCGCCGCTAAGCGAGTCTAATTACTGCACGCACTCGGCCCCTCATCAACATCATCATCATCAGCCACATGCCGTTCACTGCTGAGCATAGGCCTCCCTTAAAAATCTCCAGACGGACCTGTCAAAAGCGGTTTGCATCCAGCGTGTTCATGCGACCTTTATCAAATCGTCTGTCCAGATTGTAGGTTGACGGCCGACGCTGCGCTTACCAGTACGTGGCCTCCACTCGACCCCTCAGTAGTTTAAAAAATTATAATGGTTAAATTAGAAAACCAATATGACCACAAACCGTCACTCAGCAACAGCTAGGTATACAACCTGATGAAAAGAGAGAAGTTTAGTCAACAGGTCAGACTGGTTACACGTTAAAAAGGTCGGGCTATGTTCTGCTTCGTCTTTAGCCTTGATGCGAAGTGTTCCGAGAATGTTAATCCGCAGTCTGCATAACCTGTACGCACTGTACACACTGTTAAATAATCATACATCTTCCACTTTCACTGTCTCCTCATTTCTCAGACTTTTAAACTATCTCCGATGCCGAATTTGTTTGCTGGCTCCCTCACGCCTCTGTTGTGTTCGCGGTGTAACCATTCACAGAAATCTTGAACCTACGTTATACCGAAGGAAATTCCTGCACTCATGTCAACCTGGATGCATAATACTGACATCCAAGATACATGTCTGTACATCCAACCATAGAGCATCTCCATCTAACCCAAATTCGCAACAGCCAGTGGGATGCCAGCGCCCTGCACGAACTGTAGGTATACCTAGCCTGCCCGCCCGAGGGGCACGTCGCGCACTGTCCTGCCCGTTGCGCAGTTCCGAGTGCCGTGCACGACACCAAATCTGACACCTATAAACCCAACTTCGAATAAGTGTTCGTGCGACTCAAATAACGCTCATAAGTACTTTATTTGCTTCAAAATGCGTTTTTTTTATTAGTGACAATATTTTCCCGTTTATATCTTAGAATGTCAACAATATTGTAATCGCTTTTTCCAAAGAACCAAGCTGCACCAAAAATATTATGTAATTGTTTCTTCTAAACTAAAATTTGCCTAAACTTAAGTCAGTTAGATTTATAGATGTCTCGTGAGACTACCGTACATGGAACGCGCGCGCTGTCCCCAACTGCCTAGGTACTGTCAACACTTTAGCGACTGATTTTAGGAACACCGTGTGTTCGTTATCTTGTTTACATATTATTGTAGTTATTGTAAGTAATATGCATCACGTCGTCTGTCTGTATACTGCGTGCTATTTGTATATTGGGCGAGACGCGCGCCGCCTCGTCGCCCACTCGTCGACGAGTCATGCAGCTACAGCGCGTGTATTGCGCGCTAGATCGCTCGATACGATCCGAGTAACGCTGAGCGGATGCTGATGAGCCAGTGGCGCGCCACTGCATAAAACCACAATAAGATTATATTTCAAGCCAATTTGTAGACGAGAGTGGACGCTATTATTAATAGTAATAATTGTCAGGAGATTATCGCCTCAGAATGTTTACAATTTACACAGTAATAATGTAACTCCACAACTACGGTGCGGAAAAATAGATGTATCAAGAAATTACAGGTGGCCCTCACTCACGCTCAGCCTGCTCGTCCGGCAGCTCGCAGAACGCGGCGGCGAGGCGGGCGGGTCTCACCGCTCGCACACTTTTAGTCGTGCTGTACATTTCTAACCAAAGGCCTAATTTTATGAGCCGACCTGTTATCTGCGTCTTACGACGGCAGCGATCTCGCCCCGGGCCCGGTCGGGTCCCCGGGAGTGCGTCAGTCTCGTTGTGATTTATATTTGCGAAAAATAACTTGCCAAAACGAGGACGAATAGCGTACGAGTATGTATACGTAAAGGACGATGCTTGCGTTTACGCGAGCCATTGTTAAACATAAACGTAGCTAGATAAAGTAAGGCCTGAGAGGTGTAAAGAATATTATAATGAAATTGGAGGAATATTTATTGGTATTAATAATATTAATGTATGTTTAAACCGAATTGAGCCGGCCACTATTAGCTGGGCGGTAAGAAGCAAAACTAAGCACCGAGCGGGCCACGCCTGAGGTGCACGACCACTAGTTAAGAAATGTTAAATATATTTTATGATTTAAATTGTATAAGTAATAAAAGATCGCTCAAATCGTTGCATCGTAAGACGCGCTCACTTCCCAACGGCACTAAATTAGGTGGCGGCGCGGACGAGGCGCAACACTGGCTCCGACACCCGGCCCGCTATTCGCTAACACCTACTGCGCATCAGCTGACAGACTGCTAAAAAATCACATTTTGTGATGTGCGCGGTGTGTCATAGCTTATAAGAGTGCACACAACGTAAACGCACGAGATAGAATGAATGCAAGATAACACAACATTTACCTGTATGTGAATGAGTGCTGCCCATATATCGGCGTAAGTGTATGATTACGATCTCGCAAAACGCAACAAAGTGATCACGCATGGGCACTGGCCGACTGCAGGAGCACTGCGTCTTGCGCCTAACCGCGCCGCCCCAGCACTTCACGTGGCTAAATTCTATGTTCGCCGCTCGACCACGTTTACTCTACATATAGTGTAATAAAGAACTCCGCCATCTCTTGATTTCATATACCTAATACTGCGACGAACATTATAATAAGCGGTACTTTATTGTCTAATTTTGTCACGAGCGTAGTATCATGTAAGTAGATGGTAAGTGCACAGAACTTTAAGGTGGAGGATATTGAAGGTGAATATCTTAGGTGATAAAGAAGGCGCGAGCGCGGACCCCGCACTGACTACCAATGAGTGTAAATTGTTATTAATGATATTCACAGATTTTTCGAACGCTATTGCAAATGGCCCATATCTATACTATTATGACTTTATAAGACAATACTGTCAAAGAATTTAGCCACGTCCGGCAAATTGTGTCGGTTAGTGTAGACAATGTTTCGATTTTATTAATAGTTTATGAATCAAGCCTTCTTGTGTAACAACCTATCTGAATATTTGTAATAAATGGTGTTACGTGTAGTGTATGATGTGTTTCACTCGGCCCCTGACGAGCTTAGCAGTTCCGGCACCACGGAGCCGTCGTTTACTGGTTTGAATGTGTGGCGGTAGATAGCGGATGATCAGACCAAACAGACGATCATGTTTATGTTCTATTAACTGTATGCTGCCTCTTTAAGAGCCCCGTTGTGATAAACATGAAAATGAAACTTCATTAAGTGACTTACCTATACATCCTTTTTATCTCGTGCCAGTCGTCACTTTCTTTGGGCTAAACCAAAAAATACACACACACACACACACTCACACGCCGTTTATCCCCGAAGGGGTAGGCAGAAGCGCAACTAAATGCACTCACTTTTCGCAGTGCGTATTCCGTCCCATGATGTGATAGGGGGCGAGCCTATCTTCATATCGAGCACAAATTCCAGACTTCGGGCTGATACTGAATAGAAAAATCCAATATCACTTTGGCCGACCCGGGGATCGAACCTGAGACCTCTGCATTGCAGTCGTACCGTAATACAACTACGCTACCGAGGCAGTATAGTCTACCAAAAATATAATAAAGTTATAACGGGCCGATGTCTATACATTATAATAGATATTGAAGAAAAACTAATATGGGAGGTCTTTATTGGAACAATAGAATCCAAAATAACAGGGTTTAGATTTTGTGCCTGTAAGTCTGTATGTTTGTAGTGTACCTACACTGTACACGCATCACGCAAAAACTGTAGCATGGAATTGAATGCAGTTTTCACGAATGTATTGCTAGAGATGTAACTTAAAATATAGCAGCAGCAGATGACCCGTGAATGCTACAATGTATATCGATCATGTTTGTTTACACCATTTCAATATTAACTAAAAAAAAGCAATAAATAAAAACTTTTTAACTAAAATAAAACGGACTTCAAAACCACTACAAAGCCAAAAAATAATTTGACTTTATATTCGCTTAGCATATACGTACATTTGGAGTCGATGCCAACATAGTATCGAGAACCGTATCAACTGAGCCCGAACTTTCATCGGCAGGGTCATTTCCTTCCAAGGAGGAAATTGTAAACCGAAGATTATGGGTTTTGTGGCGCAGGCCTTTTCTGCGACCAATATAAGTCCCCAGGACTATAGGCTTTGGGTTACAGAACGCATAGACTTCTATAAACAAAAAGTTTATGCGTGGGCAAGCCGCATTCGTCGTTATAGCCCTTTACACCCGAGAGATGAAGTTCCTCTAAAAACGCATGCTCACGCCTTTTATCCCCGAAGGGGTAGGCAGACGCGCAACTAGTGCACCCACTTTTCGCCAAGCGTATTCCGTCCCATGATGTGATAGGGGGCGAGCCTATCGCCATACCGGGCACAAATTCCAGACTCCGGGCTGATACTGAATAGAAAAATCCAATATCACTTTGCCCGACCTGGCGATCGAACCCGAGACCTCAGCCTTGCAGTCGTACCGTAATACAACTACGCCACCGAGGCAGTCAAGTTCCTCTATATCGTGTTTAAATGTTATTCCGTAACTTCTATAGTGTTCAAAAATTATGAAAAAAATATTGAAAAAAATCCTGGTGCACCTGGTTTCCAGCAATCAGAACCTCACGATCGTGAGTTTCAGGAAATAATTGTCAGTCGCACGATCGTGAGTCTGTATTATTATATGAAAACATAGCAAGGAAAATAATAAAATAACAATTGATAATTATAAACATTATATTTATTTTAATAAAATATTATAAGATCAACGCTTTTTCATTACTTTAATCAGTCTTTTAGACGTAAATTAAACAAAATAATATTTTTTTGAAGACACGTGGTATTTTTGGTAAGTGATTATATGAACTGTATTTATTTAAATAATCAGCCTTATTAAAGTTTAATAGAAAAATAAACTACATATTTTTGACGTGATAAGACTTAAAACAATTTTTATCTCGTGATAAACATAAATATGCATCACATTTCTCGCATCGAATTTTTGAATGACTGCCAAAATTTTCCATTCGACAGGATCTAGGCGCTTTTACATCATCACTGATAGGATAGTGTTCATATCAATCATATCTTTTTGCTAACGATGTTGCAATTGCTTGTCTATAAATTTTATAATCTCGGCGCGGTACTTGAGAATCTTGTTCGCTGTCGTCCGGACGAGGTTGATCTGGTACACAAGATAAACTATCCGCAAGGTTCAAACGAAAATCTAGCAGTGGCATTGTGTCTTTTCTTTTCATATTCGCTTTCTTGTAACTCTAGGTACTGATGCTGCCCCTCGCGCACTTGAAGGCCTTCTTCCACGGCTACTTACTGGCGATCTCGATTTGTCAATTGTAGAGGCGATTCTCATGTAGTCGTTCTTAAATTTGGCGGGACTGGCAATTTGTGTGGTGATGACGGTGGTGGTACTGTTGCCACGGAGGAAGATGGTACTTTTTCGTCATCCTGTTCTTCCTCTGACACGTTGTCTGCAGTGTGCCGGAACAAGACGTCTGAATCGAATTCTGTGTCATCTTCGTCCAAATCTTCAAAACCTGAGATACTGCCGTTCGCCAAAAGGTCACAAATTGTTTGTTTCGTGAGTGAACGCTCTAAACGTAAAAAAACATACATTTAAAGGTATTATATTACATAAATACAGGTAAAAGACAGAGTAACATTTGTTATTAAGTTTATGTTTACAATCGAGGTACCACGATCGTGCGAGTTTAAATTTCGAGGAAAAGTATCAACCGATAAATAAAATAATGTACAATAAACATGTGTAGTATTATTTAACAACCAATAAAGTAGCAACATATATAAAAAAATGTAAGTAAACCATTAGCATTATGAAAATATCAAATACTTACTTGTTCGAGCGGCGTGGTCAAAAAACGCAGCCATCTCTCTCGTGTCTTCCGGACGACTGACAATTTCCAACCTGTACTTATAGTAATAAAGTGTGTTTTCGCGGGTTCTCAGATAGTCTCATGATCCATCGACGACGGTTGGGTCCGCAAAAGTTGTTTCGTATGCAGTGTAGAATTTTTCAAAGTCAAAACTGACGATCGTTTAAGCTCGGTTGCAAAGGGACAGGAGGCGATGGGAACAATTCTGGCAGAATTGTACTTTTCAAAGCGATCAAAAGAGAGTTTATAGGTATTGGGAGGATTCTCCTCAAAAGAGTTCCTTCTCATTGACATGATCATTTGCCAAACGGCTCGTCACAACCGAAGGAATTTATCGGCTGCCTGGATTGATTATAAGAAAGACTATGATTCGGTGCCCCATACTTGGCTCATGAGGGTGTTGAATTTGTATAAGATTGATACAAATTTGTGCACCTTTCTTGGGTCATGTATGGGACAATGGACCGCTTTCCTAAAATATCCAGGTGGTACAGGTCCCCCTGATTGTGATGAGCCGATTAGAATCAAGCGTGTTATATTCCAGGGTGACAGTCTGAGTCCATTGTGGTTCTGCATGGCCCCTTAATCCTCTCAGTACTCTGTTGTTGGATTCAGGGTTAGGATACCGTCTACGGAGAAGGAGTGAGCCTATATCTCACTTGCTTTGTTTGCATCTAAGCAAACGGAATTGATTGAGTTGTTAAAAATAATGACGTCTTATATTTACACGAATGTTAGACATTGAAATAAAACTATTTTGCGGATTTTATCGCGGTTTTTTAATTAATATTTTCTCCCGACGTTTCGAAGGTTTGCAGCACTTCGTGATCACGGGGCGGACTGAGGTGTTGGTGGTCCGAAAAGTTAATGATACAATCTACCTTCATTTTTTAATTATACATTTGTTTTAAAAAATAGTTGTTAACGACGGTCCGATCTACGCAGAAAGAGCTCACAGTGTCTTGAGGTCTGGCAGTTGGTCTTTTGGGGTCCGATTTAATAAGATGTAGTATAACTGGATCCCAGGCTTGTGCAAACTTCTATCCATCTTCTCTATTCAAATTTGGATGTTTTTTAATTTCAGTAGCCTCGCGAATCATCATAGGTAGGACGGTGTTCTTTGACAAGGATTTGTGGTTTGTCAAATCTAAGGTAATACTTGGAGCCTTGTTCTGAATGTTCAGCAACTGCAGACTTCGTAGAGCGTCGGTGTTTCACTTCAGCTATATTAGGTATGTTCTTTTATGCGAGTCCCTACGTTTCTTTTTGTTTGGCCGATATAAGAGAGGCCACAGTCACAATCAATCTTGTATACGCCTGGTTCTACGCCATATATCTCTGTATATGGCACTTGACAGGTGGTAAAAATTGACTAATCTTTTTAGGCGGCTTGAAATAAGTTTTGATTGAAGCACACTTCAAGATGTAGCCATCTTGTCGGTGACTCCTCTTACATTTTATGGTAATACAACTGGGACACGTTCGACTGTGGCTGGTTTCACTCAGTTGCTGTGACGGTGGCGTGGAATTTGGAGCTTGTTGTCGCGCAGTACTTGCTTGACATATTGCAGCTCAGCGCCCAGGTGTTTCTCGTCACAGATTTCTTGTGCTCTCTGAAACAAAGATTTAACCACGGTAGCTAACTGTTTTGGATGGTGATGAGATTCACCGTTCAAGTATTTATCTGTATGGGCCTTTTTACGATACACAGTGTGGCTTAAAGACTGATCGGGATTACGAATGACTAAAACGTCTAAGAAGGCAAGAGATTTATTGTGTTTTAACTCCATAGTAAATTGAATTTTGTTGTTATTGGAGTTAAGGTGATTTAAAAATGCAGTTACTTTATCAGATGGTAAAATTGTGAAAGTATCATCTACGTACCGTTTGTAAAACCTTGGTGAGACCGGGGATGTGTTCAAGGCTGTCTCCTCGAAGTCCTCCATGAATATATCGGCGACTACTGAAGATACAGGTGAGCCCATCGCAACCCCCTAAACTTGATCATTCCACAACATAGGTATAGCCAAATGTGATGCAATGTGGGAGTTGTAGGGTAGCCGTCCTACTTATAAATGAAAGTCAGTGACGGATTCAATGTGATGTATCGGACCGAGTACAGAGTATGCGAGTATATACGAAGACAGTTTGTGAGAGAGTGAAATAAAATGCTTGATGCTTATATATAAATAAACAAGTTGAATGTTGATTGTGTTGGGGCTGCTAGTGAACCTCTTTGGTCACTTGTACGTTGAGTGCTGCATTGTTAGCGAGCTCTTAAGTTTCCCACGGCCGGCGTCTGGTATGTGGAATGTAAACTATTTGTGATTTATATGAATAGTTGAATGCTCCGCCATTTCGTTTCCAAGTGGTGCGGTGACGCCACAGAGTAGTTCTGCATATTCCACAGGGATGTTGTTCTATACTAACCTCCTAGAGACAATTTTGATGCAGTCTTGTAACGGTAAACTTGTAAAAAGTGACTGGACATCAAAACTAACCATTGTTTCATTGTCAGCAAATTTTAGGTGTTACTAGGTAATATCACTGACAAATTGGTATGAATCCTTCACAGATGCTATATACAAGAATTGCTCGTTATATATATATTGGTGGTGTACCAAATATTCGCATTCGCATTCGCGAATATTCGCATCATCATCATCATCAGCCCGTTGCAGTCCACTGCTGGACATAGGCCTCTCCCAAGATACGCCACAGAGCCCGGTCTGCTGCTTTATGCATCCAGTCGCTGCCGGCCCTCTCGTGCAAGTTGTCCCGCCATCTGGCCACGCCATCCCACGCTACGTTTGCCAAGACGCGGTCGCCACTCCAGAATGTTTTTTAATATTCGCAACCGCAAGAAATCATGCGAATATTTTGGCTATGACATGTAAAAATAATTTATAAAATAACACTGCAACAGATTATGTTTCCGATGTATTAATGACTAGACTTCTGCTCGCGGCTTCGCCCGCGTGAATAAATTTTTCCGGGATAAAAATGATTTCCCGGGATTTTCCGGGACAAAAAGTAGCCTATGTGTTAATCCAGGTCATGATCTACCCGTGTGCCAAATTTCATCGAAATCCGTTCAGTAGTTTTTGAGTTTATTCGTTACAAACATACTTACATACATATCTTTCCTCTTTATAATATTGGTATAGATAATTTTGTTAGTATTTATAGTTCTCATACAAAATGAAAATTACATATTTTCATTTTGTATGAAATATTCGTTAGTTACTTTAAAGCACGATTTTGGTTGAAAACGGCAACAAGTTGAGTCTCCGTACAACAAAATTTCTGAAACAGACGTTGGAACTTGGTGGATAGATTGAAATTAAAGAAAGATATGAAAAATGTGGCTCGTTTATTTTATTAGTGTTGAAATAGTCTTTCCGATGATGTATTAGAAATTAATCAGATCCGTTTATTTTTTTAATAATGACGATGAAAAGTTGACTGAAATAGTTGAAATTTCGTATACGGCCTCTTAAGACCAAATTTGATGCGGATATAATTATTTTAAACCATGATAATAAATATAGGATATTCGTCTTTTATCAGTTCGTAACTAAGTGAGACAACGGATAAGAACTGAACCATGTGTCTGCTAGTGATGTAATTCAACATGGATTTTTTTTAAACCTGAGATTTAATTTAAAATCTGAAACGCTAAAGAACCGATTTAAAAAAAAAACTTGAGAGGTGTCAAGGGACACCCGGATGGAACGAAGTTCCTTTCGATTAATTAGTGAAGGAATTGTAATAAAATTTTATTTATATAACAGAGTGTGTGTATATATAAATATATTATTTATATAACAGAGTGTGTATATATATAAATATTTTCCTATTTCCGTTCCAATACATAAAAACAAGACTAAAACAAGACTAAACGCGAGCAAAGCACGTTTAGTCTTATTATTGATAAATGTCAGTAACCAAAGTAGAATAAATCAACAAAATTTGAAAAAAGAATGTTACGTTCGATTCTTTTGTACTCGTGCCGTGCCAACGCTGGGGAAATAGCTTCTACGCAATGTATTTAAGGTTCATATTAGATTAGTAAGAAATGGTTTTAATGACTTTAATAAATAAAATAAATCTAAATATACTCGTTTCAAGAAATATAGCTTCTACGCATTGTATTTAAGGTTCATATTAGTAAGATAATAGCAAAAAGTGTCGTGACAACTTTTCATTTGTTTTTTCCGTCCAGCCCACTTTCACAACGCGCGATAAGGAACTTCGTTCCAATAGTAATGTAACTTTAGGTATCGACTCATTTGACTTCAGCCGTGAATATTTTCTTAAAGTGGAAAATATTATCAGGACCTACTTTAAAGCTTTGATTAATTATATACCTAGATTGAGTCTTAACGCTCCTAACGCGTCGATAAAACTAAAGGCTTACTGTCCGCCTTTAGGTCATTTCCCGCGCTTAGTACGCTTCGAGCTGTCATGTCATGGCGTTCGCTCACGTTGTTACGCAGATTTATAATATTGTTTGAAAATGTGTGCAATAACCACTGACCTCTATATACCATTGGATGAAAAATATGACTAAATAAAGTACATACCTGTGGAATGATATTTCACTGCCTTTATTGTAGCGCCGCTTACAATATACACATGACCTCATTTTTAATAACTTTTATATAATTCTTATAACAAGAATAACACTGAATTCTAACTAAATTAATTAAAAATGCAAAAATACTTTACAGTACTGTCCACTGCTCACGCGCCATTTGCAATTTACGTCAAAATTATTTCTCTGTACACTCGCTAGTCGCTAGTGGCGCTTCAAATAGGCACAAAGAATTTGCTGTCAAACGTATGGAACAGCCTATCCAGTGGTAAATAGTTCAAATCAGTGGCAATAACTAAAAGGGTCGAAAAAAACAACGCATAATGTCACCTACCACCGGTAAGTTAGTGGTTTTTTATAACCACTTCTTGCAAAATAAGCCTGTTGAAATATTTCGTTAACAAAATAACAAGAGTTCGCAATAGTTATGGGTTGTTAGTTTATGAAATCAACTTGTTCTAAAAAATGGGAGAAATGGATCCAAAGTAAATGTTTTTTTGACTAAACCGTCAATATTTTCGACGTTTAAAAGCCACAAGTTTAATTATGTTTTTGTTTGGAAATAAAAAGTTGTTAAGTGTACGTATGGTACGTGCTGTCAGTGGCGTAGCGTAGGTTCTTGCCGCCCGGGGCGGACCCGGTAATCGGAGATGTGCAAAATAGATTATAAAATGTATACAAAATGTAAATACTTTTCTTTTTTTTGTATTTCATATACAAAATAGTTTTTCATTTTATATTTAAAATACTGAATACAAAATACGTATTTCCAAAATACTTTATTAAAATAAAATACCTTTGGTTTAAAACTTTATTTATTTTATTAGTTTTTGGCGGCGTAAGGTCGTCGCCACTGTAGAGGAACAGATGGTGCGTTCCTCTATGGAAGGGGAAAATTCCCATTCAGGCAGATGATGCGCCTGACCGGCCGCGCCCCTCCGATGGTTCCTAATCGGAGGTGGTATATATGCTTCGTATTGCGCGAATATTGCTATCGCAATTCTCGATCGTGTGGTGCCATCTGTCAATCGTCGATACCACTTCGATGTCTGATCGATGAGTGTCGGGTCATCTAATTGACTATTATTGTAATAGTCCTCAGCCATGTGGATAGGTGGCGGTGTTGTCAATTATGCCGCCACAAGTTAAAGTTAGTTTTTTATTAAAGTAAAGGACATGTCCAAAAACGGATCTAAAATTATAACCAAGACAGTTTATATATATTTGAATAGAACTCCTAAAAACAAGCCTTTTACAATAAATCGTTTAATTTTAAAGACCTTCGATTTTGAGATATTTTTTTTGTTATCTTGCAATCTGTCGTAGGTATAGGTGACATTCAGCAATTCATATGTACCCAACATATGAATTTAGCGTTTAGGTACGGAGCATGTCCACTGACACATCTGCTATTTTAATGTTCCATCTATGATTATTTTAATTAACTGACTTCAAAAAAGGAGATTCTGCATTTGACCCGTATGTATGTAAGTTTGTATGGCCGCGATTTTCTTAAAAATTACTTATCCGATTGGGATGCGGTTTTCGTTATTCAAATGTATATTTTTCAGAAAAGGTTTCAGTATATAATTTATTATACATATTGAGGCATCTTTCTTTTCAAGCGCCGAGGTAGAGTTGGCTTCTTCATTAGGTGCTTTGCAAGTGCATTTAAATGCTGCAATAGACTGGTTTTGTATGTTTCAGTAATTTGTTTAACTTCTTGTTTAATTGTTTTTACGTTTAGGTGCATGGTGTAGCTTATCATTGGTCACATGCCATGGTGCAACTGCTATCATGCGTAATATTTTTGACTGAAATCTTTGTATTATTTCAACGTTGGAATTTGCGGATGTTTTCCATAGTTGCAGGCCGTAGCTCCAGACTGGTTTTATAATACACTTATAGAATAACAATTTGTTTTCAAGTGAGAGCTGCGACTCCCGCCTCAACATCCAATATATTTTACGTATTTGTTGACCCATTGCCAGGCGTTTGGTAAAAATATGTTTCATCCATGTCAGTCGTCTATCGAGGAGCATTCCCAAGTATTTAGCTTCATCGGCTTGTGGGACTTGTACTCCATTTAGAGTGACTGGTGGACACGTGTTTCTACGAATAGCGAAGGTAACTTGTACGGATTTGCTTTCTTTTGCCGTTATTCGCCAATCTTTGAGCCAGGCTGCGATTTCGTTAAGGCTATTTTGTAATTTTTGGACAGCTATATCTGAAGATTCATCCAACGAAAGTATAGCGGTGTCCCTCCGTAGAGGGTAGATCCGCAGTAAAGAGGAGAAATAGGGTTGGCCCCATGACACTACCCAGTGGTACTCCTGCCTGTATTTGAAATAACGGCGTTACGTATTCGTCTTGTTTTACGAAAAAGTGTCTTTTTTCCAGATGTGATATAATAAATTTATAATAGTTTATGGGAAGGTTTTTTTAATCTTAAACAGGAGGCCTTCGTGCCAAACAGGCGACTGTGCAATATTGCTTCCTTTCAAAAGCTGTGTTTATATTATCAACAAGTCTGTGGACTTCTTCTATAGTGCCGTGTTTTTGTCGGAAGCCAAACTGGTGCTCGGGAATTATATTTTTGTCTTTTATTTTAGTCTGTTCAAGAACAACACCTCCAATATTTTGGATGGGAACGGCAGCAGGCGAATAGGTCTGTATGATTTAACGTCTTCTGGGCTTTTACTAGGTTTTCTAATCATTATTATATGTACCACTTTCCATTGTTTTGGTACCATAGCTCTTATTAAAAATGTACTTTGGGTAAAATATGCCTTCTTTTGGTAATTCTCTAAGGATCTTTGCAGGGATGAGGTCATAACCAGGAGCCTTATTTGTATAGTTTTCTTATTGCTTGTATGACTTCGTGCCTTGAAAAACTCTTTAGGACTTTTCTTTAGGTTTTTTCTAGGACGCTCGATACTTCTTTGATCTGTGTTGATCCCTGGCCTGAGTTCGGCATAAAGACAGTTTTTAGATGTTCAGCAAAAGTCTGTGCTTTTTCAGAGTCATTCACAGCCCAACAGTTATCGGCTTATCGTATGAGAGGTTGCGATGTTGTAGGACGCTTTAAATACTTTTTCGCGTTCCATAAGGAATAGTCAGTTGCAGCAATGGGGTCTAGATTTTTAGATATGTTTGGACGCTCTGATTTCGGTTTTCGCTTAATAAGTGTTTTAGCCTGGATGTTAGAGAATTTAAGAGAGTTTTATCTGCAGGATATTGTGTTTGCTGCCATCGTTTTCGTATACTACGTTTTAGAGCTAGGAGATCCCTGATTTTTAGGGGGCATTTATGTTGAATGTAATATCTATCCGCTGATTAAGGTGTAGCGAGCCAGGCGGCTTGTTGGATGCAGTGGGTTAAATGTTCAACAGCTACCGTTTAAAGTACTTTCGCATTAATTTATTGGTATTCGTGTTGACAAAACTTTTCATAAAGTATTTTGCATTTTGCAAATACAAAATATGTCCTAAAAAGTATTTAAAATAAAATGGAAAATGCTTTTCTAAAAAAGGTATTTAAATACAAAATGGAAATAGATATTTTGTATTTTGCATTTCAAATACTTTATTTTTAAAATGTCTCATCTCTGCCGATAATTTGCCGCCCCAAGGCACCAAAAACAGGTCGTTTTAACAAATAAGTCCATAATGAAACATTTTATTGGCAAGAGCTACTTTAGAGTGGAATCGGAACATTTCTGTAGACATCTTCATCAGACCAAACTATTACGATTGGTAGCAGAGAAATATGTCGCTATTCGGTGTTTTCATGAAGCAAGATTAGATAGTGTCAAAAGTGAAGTCGCATCAAGAAGAAGAATATTTAAAAAACAAGTCCAAAGGGTGGGTCACTAATTTAAATGAACCAAATAAAAAGATTAATTCATATTAATTGGTTTTATTTGAGACAAAATCGTTCTACCGCTAGAGCTTTTGTGTTATTCTAGGTGACACGCAAAAACAGACAAACGGACTAATACTGTAATATCAGCAAGGATACCAATATTTAAATATAGAAAATGATGTGCATTGGTTTTAATTATTTTTAATACTTGCCAATAAATTCATAAATGTCAATAGAAATATATATATTTTTATGCCCCGCGCACCCACGATCGCACTGTGTAAAAGGAGCCTATGTATTAATCCACGTCTATGCTAAATTTCATCCAAATCCGTTCAATAGTTTTTGCGTGAAGGAGTAACAAACATTCATCGATCTTCAGATACTTTCAAGTTTCTAATATTAATTAATGGAATTAAGTACTTATGTATGTAAATTTAACAAAATCTTTGTGGTTGTTATTAGAGTAATTTCAAAATGATAATCAGAGAAATTATTGTGTTGTTTCGAGTGAATTATTTTTTTGGATTTCATGGACATAATTTTCACCCCGTTTTAATACGAACTACGTAATAACTGGTATCATTATGCGCGCACACAAGTATAAGTAGAATGACGCAGCGATAGCGTATGACACAGCTGTCACGCACGCTAGCATAATCGCAGCCAGTCCGTTAGTTTTAGTTGCTTTGCAGCGCGTGACTCCATCTAGGTATATAATTGATCAAAGCTTTAAAGTAATAAATAACATGTATAGTAGGTATTAAAAAATCACCCGAGCAAGGCTCGGTCACCCAGGTACTATATACTTATATAGTATAGATACAGACAACAGTACAGTCATATGTGACTCATCAAGGATTTGATGGTGATCATTTTCGTGTAATAATGTCCCGCTCGGAACCCATTATGACCACAGATAACGTGCTGAGCGTGCGAAGGTTGAATAGCGTTGGATTTAGTACGGAGCGCACCAAATTCGATGTGCAAGCGATCGAACCAACCGTACCAAGAATAATAATAATAATTTACGGCATACCGTGCGCCACACCATCGAATATGGTACAGTGACTTGGCGCACCGGGTTCGTGGTGTGGCCAAACTTCGAATACCAAATTCCATCGTCTGTTCGTCCGTTTACCGCCCGCCCATGACGCTCAACCCCAAAAATATTGTGTCCATGATTAGCAGAAAGTTGCAATATTAATTGGTCATACTCAAACATTCTGATTTCTGATCACGTCTGTCGACTGGCAACATCTGCAGTATGCGTCAATACTCAATCATTAAACTGAGTCGGGCATATTGGGAATTCTCCATATTTATCTAGTCTTTGTAAAAATAAAAATTTATTAATATCACAAGTGAATCCGCGATTGTTTGAGTTGTGAAAATGGAGTGGTCAGTGCCCGTGAACAGCATGCTCAAGGAAGACGTGAATAAGCTGAATTATACACTGATCCCTGCAGGCTTCAAGGGGGATGTGAGGGAGGTCAGGTGAGTGACGAGGCGCCGCGGCCTGCTTCGCTGTCTTATATCATACTACAATAGCAACGGCTGACTATACGGCGGTTGCGGCTCAGCGAAATGTCTAGATTAACTCTAATTTTGTGAAACACCTACACAAACCTTTTACGTCGACACCATCTGCATCTCAGTATGGTAAATAGCAATTAGATGATGAGATATTTCCGCGTCTGCAGAAATTGCGCGTTATATTCGTCGCCGCAGTCACCGCCCAAATTTCGCAATGTTCGGAGTGGTGGCGCACCTTGCGCACTGCTCCCTGCGCACTGCGCCCGCCGGCCCAGCGCTTACCCCTTATAGCAGCCATTCAATATCACTTATAATGCATGCTGTACAACGCATATTTAACAAATCATATTTTACTTATAAACAGTACAGGTTCTTTAACCATTCGACAATTTGAATATATAATATCAATAACTTGCGCGCTGCTGCGCCCGCGTGGAAAAGTTTTTCCGGGATAAAAAGTAGCCTATAGCACTCAGGAGTAATGTAGCTTCCTATTAGTGAAATAATTTTCAAAATCGATCCAGTAGTTCCTGAGATTAGCGCGTTCAAACAAACTAACTCTTCAGCTTTATAATTTTGAGTATAGATTAATAAATACCTACTTAGCAATTGCTGAAACAGTAACAATATAACAAACTATTAATGGATATTTAATTAATATTTCTGTGATAGTTTTTGAATAAACTTATCATCAGTACTGTTTTATGTATACCCCATTTTAGAGATGAAGGGTGAAGGGACATTTCAAAATGGAGGCCAACATGTTTATTTTATGTATTATTGTATAAAATATTTAAAAAATGACTTCATAATAAATGGTATATGGTCCCTTTGTGACTATTCCACTCATACAAGGGGCTGACGCATTATATTGTTAAAAGATGTTGCATAATGGATTTATCATTGGTTTTTACAACCAGGCATTAGCCATCTGCCTGAGGCTAACTTCTATGGTAAAAATCTTGTTAAAATTTGAAATCACATACAAAGCGTACATAAAACTGTTGTAATTTATCCAAACAATACCTGTTTAAGAAAGCTATGTACTTTTGATGCAAGTGCATAATAATATTACACTATAGGATGCTGTAATTTCAATTTGCAAGTAATTATGTGTAGCAAAACAGGTGGTTTTGGCATTTGGAAAAGATGGATGATAGGAGATATTTAACCCGTCAATGCCCGCTTATATATAAGTATAAGCTAACTTAGGGCAGCTAAAGCGGGGAGAAACTAAACCGCGGAATATATTATTAAGACCAAATTTTATGCGGATATAATTATCTTAAACCATGATAATAAATATAGGATATTTGTCTTTTATCTATTCGTAACTAAGTGAGACAATGGATAAGAACTGAACCATGTATCTGCTCATGATGTAATTCAACATGGAAAAGTTATGAAACCTGAGATTTAATTTATAATCTGAACTGCTAAAGAACCAATTTTTTTTTTAATTACTAAGGTAACTGTAGGTATCGACTCATTTGACTTCAGTGGTGAATATTTTCTTAAAATGGAACATATTATTAGGACCTACTTTAAAGTAATAAATAGCATGTATAGTAGGTATTCAAAAATCACCCGAGCAAGTTTCGGTCACCCAGGTACTATACATTAATGACGTGATACCATCAACACTCATGCTGCATCTATTTTTGCAAAACATTTACTTCAGTATCATTGTATAATTCACTTTTATTAAATGTTATTGCTGATATTGAGTCAGATTATAAGATTTACATTCATACCTGGTTAAAGTAAACTTTTCTCATAAGGTACAGTATAATTCTCATTATCTTATTCTTTTGTTTCATACTAAAGGCCCTCAAACACGATCAGCTGATGTTAATAGCAATCTTCACCACAAATAAACATATACAATATCAGAAGAATTATTTAAGGAATGGTATAAGGAGAGGAAGGTTGTGGTTAAGACCTTCGTAAATGTTGCTTCGTAAATGTTCGATTTGTTTAGATACATGTTCATATCACTGTAATGGCTTGAGGTGACATGTGTATTTGTAAATTGATCGACATGTGTGGTGTCCGGCAGGCTGATGCAGGAATGCCTGTCGAAGGTGATCGACGCCCTGGGCGAGCAGTCTGCAGATGCGCAGGGCCTCAACAAGGTCATCACCACCGCCGAGAAGCTGCGCAACGCCCCCTCGCATACACTCTACTTGCTCAAGGATGCTAATGCCAAGGAGTGAGTTTGTAGTTAATATTCATCCTCTTAGCGAAGGTGATGTCACGGCACGCTTTTGCGAGTTTCTAGCAGCAGTGAATATTTAATTTCTCTCAAAAGCGTCGAATCGTTCTCCGCCTGCTGCGCTAGCGAAGCGTGACCGCTGCGCAGTAATGCGCGTCGCGTCGCCGCCCGCGCCACGTCCTCAACGATTTGTACACTGTTCGAGCGGCTGACGTGTCAGTACACTGCCTAGGTATCATTTGTACATGTGCACATTTGCACATAATTACAAGAAGCTTCTTAGTCATCACTGTCAGTCTGTTTGGAATAACAAGGGAAAGGTAGGAAGGTGGTGAGCGAAACACAACAAAAAATTGATGGATATGCTAGTAATTGACCACCTCGTGTATTATTGATTCGCATCAAGCAATTACACGATATCAGTGGCTACACATTGTACCCGAGCCATAATCCTGTCCGTATACTTGACTGTCGAATAACGCCGCGCCGTCATTCGTGCAAACATTGAATTGGATGGTCGAGCGAGCACTGATATGAACGTTTTTCACGGTTTTTGTCACATAGCTGAGCATGCAACGAGTAAGTGGACCGCTTGACGGTAAGTACGTAAGTTTTACTGGTGGTAGGTCTCTCATATGTAAGAGACCGTCTGGGTGGGTACCACCGCAATGTCTTTTTCTACCGCCAAGCAGCAGTGTGCATGCACTGTTGTGTTTCGGTTTGAAGGACATTGTAGCCAGTGTAACTACTGAACATAATGAGACTTAACATCTTATGTCTCAGGATGACGAGCGCAGTGGAATGCCACACAGTACTTTGTTACTCAAGGTGCTGTATGGTGCTACTACTGTTTATGGGCGGTCGTATCGCTTACCATCAGGCAAACGGCATGCTCGTCTCGTCATTCTATGCCATAAAAAAAAAAAATAAAAAAAAAAAAGTGTCCATCGGTCATGAAAAGCCGCATTACTTGGAGTATTGCGAGCGTTCTACTAAAGAAGGGAGAGTCCGTTAGGTGTCTCCCGGTCACGTGTAATGTTCATTGTAATTAGTACAATACCATGAAATCTTAATTTCTTAGAAAATATAAGCGAATGTCATCAGGAACATGTTTATGTGTATGTAGCACCGTATAAGCAATAATCAATAATTACCTAAAGTGTTAGAGCTCAGCGATAGTAGCATAGGTGAAGTAGCGGAGCCGCTTGCAACGCGAATTCCACCAGCACGATAGTATCTGTGCGCAACTTGACGTACGAGCTCGTTGTGCCGGCGACCCGCGACACCATCCGAAGCAGGGGTGACGGGCGCGACAAGTTAAGGTCCATTTAGACGAAGAGAGAGAATTGATCGCTCTTTTGGATCCGAGAATCGTATGCAATTATTATAAGCAATAATCGCCACGACGTTTCTGTATAATTTTTTTAAAACACTTACTTCATAATCTCCTTACATTTTTTTATTCATTTCTATCACCAATCAGCACTTTACATGAATTGTGTTCAGGTTTGAAGGACATTGTAGCCAGCATAATCAATGGGCATTACCAGACTTCTTATGTCTCATGGGACGAGCGCAGTAGATAATTTGTAGTTTAAAGTCCTGTGGGCTTAGAATGTGACAAAAAGACGCAACTCGTAAAACGATGTCGTTTAATTTTGATGTTTGTGATTGATCGAGAGACCAATACGTCAGTCACTTGTTAGTCTCTCAACCAATCCCAATAAGACGAAACGGAGACGTGACGTGTTTTTTTGTCACATTCTAAGCCCACTGGATGGTTTTGGTAGTGTGTTTGGGCGGTCGTATCGCTTAACTCAGGCCAGCGGCATTTGCTCGTTTTGACATTCAGAAGCTATAAAAACTATTTATAGTATTATAATCAACATAAACATCAGTTAAGGAATTATTGAAAAGAAATCTAAGCATATGATATTGGCGATATTTTTTTTTATTCCTTAATTCGGTGTTCACCACGCCAAAGTTACTCTACAGCACTTAATGGTAGGTAAGTGGAGTGTCGAACGGATAGAAAATCAACTGATAAGATTTGAGTAACATCCCTCCCCAGTTTGCATCATTATGCCGGCCTATCTGAAACGAAGTATGTATTCAGGATAATTCCTCACTGGGGTGAGGTTTACATTATCCAAGCATAATAAGTATGTGAATTTCCCCTACTAAATCATCTTCTACCAAACAACTTTGCGCAATCTATTAGCTGTTATAAAATAAAACTACGCTTGTCGTGGTGTTTGAAAGCCAACTGTCATATTTAATCTTTTTTATACCAACCATAAACAGTGGACCATAGAATAGACTAAATATATAAAGGATGACATTCTGTTACACATTTATATCATATTTTAGATATATAATATAATACCCTCACTATATCTAAAATTACTTTAAAAAATCTTAAACATTACACATTACTTACATTCAAACCTAATGTTTTTATAAAATTGTAATGCTTTTTAGGACACAAAGCCTTGGTAAACACATCGGCTGGCATTTCAGATGTCTGAATATACTGAAACTTAACAATTTTATTTAAAACACACTCTCTACAAAAATGATACTTTACATCTATGTGTTTTGAATTCTTGTGAAACAATGGATTTTCTGATAATCTTTGTGCACTCTGGTTGTCATTATATAACCTAACAGTAACCATATTATCAGTAATTTCAAATTGTAAATTTCTTAGATATAAGGCCTCCTTGCATGCCTCAGACATTCCCATATATTCAGCTTCAGTGCTAGATAAAGCTATAGTTTTCTGTTTTTTACATTCCCATGAAATTACACCATTAGACAAGACAAAACAATATCCAGTATATGACCGCCTATCAATTTTATTGTTAGCCCAGTCTGCATCTACAAATCCTTTAATTTCTGAATTGCCATCTTCAAAATAACTTATACCCAAACTTTTTGTTTTCTTTAAATACCTAAGCACTCTTTTTGCATATCCCCAATGCTCATGTGTATGACAATTATTAAACTGACTTAAATAATTTACACAAAATGTTATATCTGGTCTGGTTAGGACAGATAAATACATGAGACTACCAATCAACTGCTGGTAAGGTATACCATACCCTACCATACCCTATACCATAAAAAAAAAGGTAAGTTATTAACATTAGAACCTTTAGTTATATTTAGTTTACAATCCATTGGAGTATCAATAGTTTTACACTCTGTCATTTGAAATCTTTCTAACAATTGATCAATATAACTCTCTTGACTTAAAGTAACAGAACACTTATTTTCACTGAAGTTTACATTCATTCCTAAACACTGTTTCACTATTCCTAAATCTTTAATATTAAATTGACTTGCTAATACATCTTTAAGCCTTTTAACCTCAGTATTGTCATTTGAAAATATAAAGAAATCGTCAACATAAACTGTTACAATGGTTATACATTTATCAATATTTTTAATATACATACATGGTTCTAACTATGACCGTTTGTATCTATTATCTTGTAAACAAACATCAACCTTTTTATTCCAGGCTCTGGATACCTGTTTTAGACCATAAATGGCCTTTTTTAATTTTAAAACTTTATATCAATTTACATCGCAATTAAAACGATCTGGTGTTTGCATATAAATTGTCTCTTCTAAATTGCCATTTAAGAAGGCAGTTTTTACATCTAAATGACTTACAGTTAATTTTAACTTCACTGACAATGCAAATAGTAATGGAAGAGTTGTATGTCGCACTAAAGGGGAAAAAGTCTCTGTGTAGTCTACACCCTTTTTCTGAGAAAAGCCCTTGGCTACAAGTCTAGCGCGATAACGAACTTTATTGTCACAGTCATATTTTTTACGCAACACCCACTTGCACTGCACTATTGTCCCATGATCAGGAGCATTTACAAGCTCCCATGCATCATTTTCATTAAAGCTTCTTAACTCCTCCTGTACTGCCTCTAGCCATTGCTGCCGTTCTGTCCCTCTCAGAGCCTCCTCAAGAGTCAGATCACCAACATTTTCCACACACACCATGCCACCAAAACCATAGTAGTCCGGTTGATGTCTTAACACGCTTTGACACCTGCAAAGTCCCCTGTGTCACATTATCTGCATTATATGTATCATAGAAGCTGTCACTGTCACTTGCTGACTCACTGGGAACATATGTAACATCATTGACATCATCTTCGCCATCTGTGCTACTTGACTGACTATCATCTGGCTTGTCACTAGTCTCTGCATCCAGTTGCTGATTGTCCTGCATTATCGTCATTGTCAAATTTTCATCAGCTTTCTCCTTGATGATCGCGTCTCTAGATATAACTATTTCCTGACTATCTGGATCATACAATCGATAACCTTTCGTATTTTCAGAATATCCAACCAGTGACATCCGAGTTGCTTTCTTATCCCACTTTCTGCGTTTTTGTTTTGGGATGTGTACCATTGCTGGACTGCCAAAAATCCGTAAATGACTAATATCTGGCTTTTTACCTGTCCACTTTTCGTAGGTGGTTGTGTTCTGGCCTAGTGCTGATGCTGGTGACCTATTCTTCACATATACTGCAGTATTAACTGCTTCCGCCCAAAACTTTTTATCGAGTTGAGCATCGAATAATAAGCATCGTGCTTTCTCTATTATAAAACGATTATATCTTTCGAACACACCATTTTGTTCTGGAGTATACGCATTTGACTTCTGATGCACTATGCCACAACTTCTTAAGTAGCTCTCCATTTCAGCTCAACAGAATTCACCACCGTTATCAGACCTCAAGACTTTAATTTTCTTTGATTGCTGATTTTCAACCAACTTCTGGAACTCTTTGAAATACTTAAATGTTTGGTGTTTTGACTGGAGAAAGTACACAAAACACATTCTGCTATAGTCATCTACAAATATAAGGAAATAAGTATTATTTCCAAGCGACTTATTCCCCATGGGTCCACACAAGTCGGTGTGAATCAATTCCAACACTTCACAACTTTTGCTTGCACTCAGAGGGAAAGGTAGCCTGGCCTGTTTACCCTCGCAGCATACTGTACAGTTGGATTTGTCTGATCTGTCGCCATTGTCTTGGAATGACACACCCTCAACTATTCCATTCTTCATTTTGCTTAGGTCATTAGCATTGATATGACCTAGCCTTCTGTGCCATGTTGTACTTGAAGTTGTTACTGTCGCCGCTATTAGTTGTTGAGACTTCACTGTGTTTAATCTGTAAACTTCATTATTTTTATTTATTTATTTTATTTTATTACACTTTGTACACATGGTATACAGGCGGACTTAATGCCATGGGCATTCTCTCCCAGTCAACCTTAGGGTGGTGTAGAGAGGGACGGAGGCAGGTGCAAAAAAAAAAAATAATAATAATGATAAACATATAAAGTAAGGGTAATAATAAAACAAATGTAAGAAATAAATAGATAACATACTAAGTTCAAAACTATAGACTCACATATATAAAGATATATATAAACAATTTTATATATATATATATATATATATATATATATAAGTATACATAAATATATAAATACACTAATAAGCTAACGAGGAGAAACTGCTACTTCAGCCAGCAATAATTGCCGAACCTTCATTTTAAAAGCCAGCCGTGTTGAGGACGACCTGATTTCAGGCGGGAGTGCGTTCCAAAGAAGGGAGGATTGGATAGCGAAGGAAGAGTGAACAGAATCAGAGCTATGCGGAGGACATTTCAGTAGGAGATTGCTGGAAGAACGCAGGTTCCTATCATGTCCATCGCAAAGGTAAACAAAGTTGGAAGATAGATAAGTAGGAGGGGTAGGAGACGTAAGAAAAGAAAAGAGAGTAGTAAGCGCACGCAACGAACGGCGCTGGCGAATGGGAAGCCACTTTAACTGCGATCGGTAAGAAGAAATTTGATCGTATTTGCGGAGATTAAAAACGAATCGAATGCAGTTATTAAGAAGGTGGTCGAGTTTATTGAGCAAGTCTGCATTCAGATCAAAATAGCACACATCGCCATAGTCGATTATTGGGAGGATTAAGCATTGCACAAGCATAATCTTCGTCTTGATCGGAAGGAAATTCTTCAGGCGATAAAGAGAACGGAGAGTGCCAATGACTCTCTGACTAACAGAGGTTATCTGGGACCGCCAGCTCAGGGTGGCATCGATGTGTAATCCGAGGTCCTTCACACTGGAGCACCAAGGAATGATGGTGCCGTCAAATTCGATAGGAGGAATATGTGAAAGGTTTAATCTACCGATCATTCTAGGGCTGCCCACTACTATAGCCTGGCATTTCGTGGGATTCACGGAAAGTCCAAAACTATCTGACCACCTTTTGATATGTGCCAGGCCCTTATTCACCCTGACTACAGCAGCAGACACACAATCGATGTTAGCCTGGGAATATAACTGCAAGTCATCAGCATACAGATGATACGCACATTGAAGTTTTTGAGTAATGAGGTTGATGAAGATAGAAAATAACAACGGGGAAAGTATACCGCCTTGAGGGACTCCAGAGTCGATGTTGCGCCAATTGGACGAGGAGTCATTGAAACGCACCGACTGCTGGCGCCCCTGAAGATAGGATGAGAACCAATCCAGTGCACCGGGCGAGATCAAAAGATGGGAGAGAAATCCTCACCATTATCTAACCTTGCCTCACCAATACATATGTTTTTAGCGTTATAAATAAAACATCCTTGCTGATTGAATACTACTCTGTTGCCACTCGAGATGATTCTGCTCACTGACAATAAGTTTGTGGTGAGATGCGGCACACACAAAACATTGTTGACGCTTACTTTATACTGCTTATTTCCAACTGCAGTCATAATCTGTAAGTCTTCTGAACATACGACATCCACGATTGAATTATTTGCCACAATAATCTGTTTCGTTTTCGGTTTGTACGAAACATTGGACAGCATGCTTGCATTAGACACTAAATGAGTACTGGCACCTGAATCGACGTACCAATCGTTTTGGCTAAATTCACTGGTCAAAAACACTGCACTGAATGCATTCGTATTCGGCTTATTTTCTTCTGGACACTGATTTTTGTAATGCCCGACTTGTTTACATTTGTAGCAACGGATTAATTTTTGCGATTTGACGTTTCCACTGACACTGACAGATGACTGTGGTTCACTATTCCCGTTGCTGCCAGTATAATAATACCAGCCCTGTATTATATACTGCCCACTGCTGAGCACGGGCCTCCTCTACTACCGAGAGGGGTTAGGCCTTAGTCCACCACGCTGGCCTAGTGCGGATTGGCAGACTTCACATACCCTCGAAATTCCTATCGAGAATTCTCAGGTATGTAGGTTTCCTCACGATGTTTTCCTTCACCGTTAAAGCGAACGATAATTGATACACAATACACACATAACTTCGAAAAGTCAGAGGTGTGTGCCTTGGGTTTCGAACCTCCGGACATCGTCTCGGCAGACCGTTCCATTCCCAACTAGGCTATCGTCCACTTCACTTGCTGCCAGTGTTGCCACTATATTTCGAAAACGTTTTATTGCTACCGACATTTCGTTTCCGAAAATTTTTAGCCACAAATGCGTTTTCTGTTTTAACCTCAAAATCTGTACTCATGTCCAATAACTTAGTTTTTATAGAATCCGCACTAGTACTCATGCCTGAGTGCTCAATGGCCATGATCATCAGGCTAAACTTCTCCGGAAGTCCCGCCAACAGCAATGAGCCAACCCACTCATCATTTATCTCGAAACCCGTACTTTTTAATTTCTGCGCCGTTTCTACTAACTGCGTTACATACGCCGTCATAGACTCGCTTGCTTCTAAGCGAATTGATATTAATGTTCTCAATAAGTTGATCTTGCGTGTGTAACCTGTGTCGTCGAACAAAGACTTCAGCTTATTCCAAGTACTTTTCACTGTGGTTTCGCCTTTGATGTGGACGTAAAGGGATGGGTCGATGGTTAAAACCATCTTCGCTCTGGCTTTTCTGTCGCTTGATACATCTAGTTCTTCTTTACTAGACAAGTCGACTCCTTCCAGGATGAAAAAATTCTCGATTGCGAATGCCCAGTCATCGTGATTTTCACGTCCTTTTAACTTTGGAACGTTAACTGAATAATTACTCGCCATTTCTGTACACAACTTTACTGGCTACTAATCAAAACTAATTATTTAAACAAAAAAGGTGATCGGTCGGACCCTGCCAATTACCGTCAAATCGCCATAACCTCAGTGATATGCAAGGTCATGGAGCGGATCATTAACGCTCAACTGATCCGCTACCTGGAGGATCACTCGTTGATCAGCGACAGACAATACGGATTTCATCGGAATCGATCAACGGGTGACCTTCTAGCGTATGTCCTGCATCGCTGGGGGGAGGCGGTTGACAGGCAAGGCGAGGTTCTAGCCGTGAGCCTCAACATAACCAAGGTATTTGACAGGGTCTGGCACCGTGGTCTCCTTTCTAAGCTCCCGGCATACGGTCTGTCTAACAACTTGTGTACGTGGATCTCTGGCTTTGTGCATGAGCGCAGAATCCGTCTCGTCGTGGACGGGCACGCTTCGGAGCTCATGGCAGTAAATGCCGGAGTTCCAACAGGGCTCGGTTTTGTCGCCCACCCTGTTTCTTCTGCATATCAATGATATTCTGTCACTCGGCAACATTCATTGTTATGCGGATGACAGCACGGTTCATGGGCGATACTTCTACGGGCCCCCAAGATAGCGGGCGGACACTGAGATGGGGCGCGAGGACCTTGTCACTGAGCTTAACCGGACTCTGGACCTCATTTCTTTATGGGGTTCTGGCAACTTGGTCGAGTTCAGTGCGAAGAAAACTCAGGTGTGTGTCTTTACGTGCAAAAAGTCCCCGTTTGCTCCCCTCCCCGTTCTTCAGGGCGTTCCCCTCTCATTGCGGAATGACCTGAGTATCCTTGGTATAGATATCCGCTGTGATCTGAATCCAAGGAATCATATCGAAGGCGTAATATCTGCCACTTCTCGCAGGGTTGGAATCCTGAACAAGGTGCGTCGCTTTTTCACGCCCGGTCAGCTTTACCGCTTGTACAAAGCGCAGGTTCGGCCGGGAATGGAATATTGCTCGCACCTTTGGGACAGTTCCGCCCAATACTTGCTTGATGCCTTGGATGGATTACAGCGGCGCCGGGCCATCCGCATTGTGAATGATGCAGACATGACGGGCAACTTGGTGTCGCTACAGTTGCGGACAGATGTCGCTTCTCTAAGCGTGTTCTACCGTCTGTATCATGGTGAACGCTCCGAGGAGTTGTTTAATTTGACCCCCCCCTTTCCTTTTCTTAGCAGAACTACGCGTGCTAGCGTGCGAAGCCACAGCTTGAAAGTGAAAACTACACTCGCGAGCAACTGAATCGACTCACCCCTTAAGTTTGCGTTTACAGTAGTTTTTTTAAATATGAGTAATGTAGTTAATGGAAAACATATAGCTTTTTAAAGCTTGATCTTTTAGCACTAAAAAAACGTCAGAATCATGAAAATCGGTTTAGTACTTTTTTAAATAATATGATTTGAAAAAAAATGCCAAAAATGAATGTTTGAAATTGAAAAATTTAAGAAACTTAAACTTAAACAAAAACGAAAATTACAATCAAAGCAAAAAAACAATATTAAATTAATATTTCGTATTACTCCCCCTAGCTTTAGTAACCGCTTGCATACGGTTCCTCGTTGATCTGATCATTTTTTTTATTA
The DNA here is from genome assembly GCA_947568825.1 of Sphinx pinastri. Taxonomy (NCBI): domain Eukaryota; kingdom Metazoa; phylum Arthropoda; class Insecta; order Lepidoptera; family Sphingidae; genus Sphinx; species Sphinx pinastri. The sequence continues at coordinate 326,810 of OX387614.1, read as the reverse complement.
TTCCTGAGGAATCCCGTCCCACTCCTCTAATAATGCAGTTCTGAGCTTCTCGATGTTCGAAGGTGCTGGATTCCTGGCTCTAATGCTTCTTTTGAGCTTGTCCCATGAATGCCCAATGAGATTTATGTCCGGACTGAGCGCGGGCCAGTCCATAGACCGAATAAAAAAAATCTTCTAAAATTGGCGAGTGGTACGCGCAGTGTGACACCGAGCGTTATCGTGCATGAGGAAGAATCTCTCCCCAATAAATTATTTGTATACGACCACATGATCCAAGAGAATATTCCTGATGTAACTTTCGGCAGTCAGTCCTCCTCCCCGGCCACCCGCAGGCCCGAAAACCAGCTCGGTTTTTCCTTCCAAAGAAATACCAGCCCACATCATACAAGAACCACCGCCGTACGAGACTATTTCAGCGAATCAGCACTGTGAAAGCCACTCGCCTGGACGCCTGTATACCTGCTATCTCCTGTCACTACCATGCAGACACACCCTGCACTCGTCAGTGAACAGGACTGACCGCCATTGCTCGATAGTCCAATTCAGGTGATCTCGAGCAAATTGAAGTCGGACTTGCCGGTGCTGTGTGGTTAATTTCCGACCAGTGGTAGGCCGTCTTGATGTTAAGTTAGCTTCTTTTAGACGTCTTCTGACTGTCCATTTACTAACAGCCACCCTTCGAACCTGTCTCAGCTCCTGCTGCACGTCCGACACCGTTGAGATATGTGTTCAGGTTAACTTCAGATAAGCGACTGAAAAGATTAAACCGGTTGCGGGGGTTTTTATAGGCGATTGCGATCCGCAACTCGTGCATACGCAAAAGAGCATTTTTCTTACATTTCATTCAAATGAAATTATTCAAAAAAGTTTTGAACCGATTTTCATACTAATAATGTCATTGTAGAGTTAAAATATCAATGTTATGCATACGTAAATTCAACCGTTATTTTTTTAAAGTACTTTTTATGCGATCGTAGGGGGTGAGTCGATTCACTTGCTCGCGAGTATATTACGACCCGAACCAATAGGTTCTCAAATTCCTTCTTCTGTCGCACCGTCAGGCTGTGGAATAGTTTGCCGGCACACGTGTTCCTACAATCCTGGGTCCTTCCGCCGTGGCGTCAAAGAAGCAGCTGGGCAGGCCGGCATGATTGTGTCGAATGGCATGGGATAATCGTCCAATGCCATTCGACCTTACTAGGTTTCACTACTTACATGTTTTAAGCTACCGAAAATGATTAGGAAAATCCCATTCCATGAAAATATATTTATGAATCGCTTACGGGATTCCAATGTATGCAATATATGCGTACTTAGAACTTGTATTGTACAAACAAAATAGGATTACCTAATTGTAACTCTAAAATCGGCTATCACAAGGTGCGTAACGCAAAATGTACATTCAGATAAGATCTCACTTGACAACTGCATCAAGGATCGAATCATCAATTATAGTGCTTTGTATTTTTACTTTTGATTTCTTTATCGTGTTTTTATGTTGAGAAAGATATATAGATAGTCAGTTAATAACAATAACACGTTAAAAATATTATGAACAGTACCGAGTCTGTAGTGGGAACACCCCGGTGCCGCCGGTGCTGGCGCGCCCGCACTGTAGGTAATGCCGGTGACGTCACGGTTTCATTTGTTCCACCCTTTAGGAACATATGTGACCACTGACTCATAATATGATAATATCTTAAAACAGAGAAATAATTAATAATATTGGATGTAGTTTTTGGTCGCTTTTCTGCCGCTTGTGCGTTATGAAAGTGTAGGAGTAGAGTTGACCGCTGGGTGGGTGTGGGGTGTGTGCAGCGGGAGCGGCGACGTGATCGGTATGCTGAAGGTGGGCCGCAAGCACCTGTTCCTGTTCGACGAGCACGACCAGGTGTGCGAGGTGGAGCCGCTCTGCGTGCTCGACTTCTACGTGCAGCGCGACCGCCAGCGGCACGGCTACGGACGCGTGCTCTTCGACCACATGCTCAAGGTACACGCACAGCTCTCTACAACTTACAGCAATATTATTTATACAACATTGTTATCTCTAATCCAATAACACAAACACCTCATAAATTGTTCAGTTCCAATATAATATTTATATTACTTGATAACAAAACGGTTTCACTCACGTATTCTTAGTCAGAATCGTCGACTAGTTTCGACCTATTAAGTAGTTCATCTTCAAACTGGTCGGCGATTCGGAATAATTGTATATGAGTGAAACCGTTTTGTTATCTAGTAATGTGATACGTCTCGCGTAAGTTTTAATAATATTATAATATACTGCAAAAATGCCAATCTCAATATACAGACTATAGAATGCTTTGCGACGCCTGTGAACTCCTAATTTGATGCGGATTCCTTACAAGCAAATTAAGTAGCTAAACAATTTCAAAACTCCAAATCGTCTATACACGTTAAGTTCAATTAGTACTTTCTGTTTCTTTGTGTAAGTAAATAGCTTTTAATTAAATCTTAATGAAGAAAAAATTTGGTGAGAACACAAAAGTGTATAGGCGATTAGAAGTTTTAAACATGTTCAGTCACTTATGGCTGCAGGCTGACCGTACATACCGTTTCGGAAGAGTAAAAACGTGGAAAACCAACTATGAATTACTTATTTTCATACAATATCATTTTAAAAAACGTGTTAGAAAATTTCTGTGATTATAGAGCTGAGCTGGAGTAAATTTTAATTAAACCGTATACAATCAAATAGTTGTTCGTTTTGAATTTTGTTCAGATAGAAATTATTGTTGTAATTTATGGTAGACAGTAGAGTTGAAGCGGAATCACCACGTGTTGGAGAGAGAGGCACTTGTAATTGCGCGCTACACTGGTTTGAAGTGCACTAGGGTGCTTAACGGTCACCTTACTAATCTATACTACAATAAAGCAGTAGATCCCGGTGTGTCTGTACATTGAAATAAATGTGATAAAAAAAAGAAAGGGGGGACTAAAGAAGAGTATTGGAAAACAAATTTGCATTTTTTATAATTCTTTTCTGTCTGTTTTTCTGTTTGTTTGTTACTGCACATCTCCGAAACTACTGAACGGATTTCGATGAAATTTGGTATGGACATAGTTTGAGACCCTAGAAAGGACATAGGCTACTGTTTATCCCGAGTAAATATAAAGCGGCCTCCGCCCGCGTGCAAAAGTTTTTCCGGGTTAAAGTCCCGCTTTATATTTCCCGGGATAATTAGTAGCTTATAGCACTCATGAATAATGTAGCTTCCTATTAGTGAAAACATTTTCAAAATCGTTTCAGTAATTCCAGAGATTAGCCCCTACAAACCTACGAACAAACTCCCTCTTTATAATATTAGTAAATAATAAAGTTTAAATTATGCGCAGTAAGTTGTGGCAGGCCGACACGCTCCGTCATATGTACCTACCTAGCCGGAGTTGCGCTTAATCCGATTAGAAGCATTCGAAGGTCGACATGGTTCTAAAATGGCAAATACAGTTTAAGCGTCATTAGCAACGGCTGTACGATTCGAAATAAAAATAACATGCTTTGCCTTTGTTCCTGAATTTTATTTGATTTTAATATCTTGAAGCTAGGCTACTCTTTTTTTCTGTTTAATTTACATAAATACATGTGGGAGCGTGTAACGTGGGCTACGGATATTGTATGAGTGTGTTGAGGTGTGATGCGTGTGCGCAGGATAACGAGACGTCACCGTTCGAGATCGCGATCGACGGGCCGTCGCCGAAGATGGAGCAGTTCCTGGCGCGCAACTACGGCGTCAACCGGCTCATGCACCAGAACAACAACTTTGCCGTCGCTCCGCAGTTCTTCCAGCACACCGACGAGCTGAGGTTACACACACACACATTATCTCTGTCTCATCACATTCCCAACATAATAACTTAGCAGCTCAACCAATCAGCGCTCATTTATTGCTTATTTACTCTAGTTTCATAAATAACTTTTTGTTTTTTAACATCTCTATATCTATACGGTTAGCGAGTAGGTATGATACATCTAAGCTCCCCACAAAATAATGACAAATGAAAGAAGCATTAAAACTAAATTACATTACGTTATTCCAAAGAAAATGTCACAATAACATAATGGCGAGTTGGAGCAAGTGCGAGTAACTGTTTTGTGTGAGTACTGAGTAGTAACTGGTGTGCGTATTGCGCAGGTCGTCGTCGTGCAGCTCGGCCGCGGTGACGCCCGCCGTCGGCCGCTTCGCCGCGCCCAAGCCCGCCTCCGCCATCGCCAACGTGAGTGCCGCGCGCCGCCGCCCGCCACTGACCACTTGCCCACCGCGCTTGTCACTCATGACCGTGCCTGAGGATCGCGTGACTCGTCACCGAGAGTGGACCGCGTGCGGGTGCTAGAATGATGAACGGAAGGATGTGCGCGAAGGGTGATAGTGTGATGCGTTACCCTGTTACCGGTGCTTGAACTCGTGCACGTTTCAGATCCTACAGGGTGAATGAGAAATGGTTCCACTCGCGACCGGCGACCAGAGCCGGCCCTGGGAAGAGAGTCCGAGCCGAGAGGCCGCTCTTGGCGCCGGGTGGGATGTGGCGCATGATTCCGATTTGCCTCAGAGCAGTATCCCCAGAAAGCCAACAGTCGAGGCGCGCAGATCACGCTTATTGATGTATCAAAAGGTGACGACTACAACGAAATGCGACGTCGCCAAGGTAGCCGAGAGGCATCTCGACTCAGCTTGGACCTAGGGTCGGCTCTGCCGCCCCTACCAGCCGCGTGTCTGTAACCACTGACATGTATTGTTCTTATACCATCCGTACACACTGTCTGCATGCTACATACTTGTGCCGACCGAGAGCCCGCAATTCCCCACTAGTCGAGTCGCCAGCCTCACAAACTGTACCACGGTCCTCCGCGGCAACTCGGCTAACCGACGAATGTAGACCAAGTTCTTAGAAAATAATCACCATCTTTTAACAATAAAACAGTAGAATCCGCCTCCGCCCTTATCCGCCCATTATCATTCCCACTAATATTTAACTAATTATATGTCGCCAAAGAAAACCTACTGATTTATTCATCTCTGTAATAAAAGTTAATATCAAGAATGCCAATACTCTAGTAACGGCTTGAGACGTATTTGTAGAAGCGGGACGCAGGGAGTGCCTCTCGTTAATGTATTAATATTATCGGCCAGCACGGCGGCGAATAGGGGTCGCAATACCGGACCAAGTTTTCAATACCGGTATTTTCGGTACTGACCTCAGATGAATTCCGGTATACCGGTATTTTCGGTATTTCCGGGATTTGAAGAAAATGTAGCTAATATACATTTAAATTATTAATTAAATAGCGACAAGCTTGTTTAAAACGTATTCAGGAAAGAACGCATGGTTAGACTGGTTCCCGGTAACCCTTGCCGAGGTTTATACGCTGAAGTTGTGCAGTCCATGGCCTTATACGATTGTCCCGTCTGGGCCGACTCCCTAACTGCTCGATGCGACGCTCTTCTGCGTAAGACGCAGCGTTTGGTAGCGCAGCGACTCATCAGTGATTATCGCACAGTCTCCCACGAGGCGGTCTGTGTCTTTGCCGGTACTCTGCCATGAGAATTGGATGCCAAACATCTCTCGTTAATATTCTTCTGGCGTGAAGAAGTATCCCCTCTCGGGCGGAGACTGGCCCCGAGGGAGGTTACAGCCCAATTGGTCTCCATCTGCAGTACCTGCGTGGAGGAGTGGCATACCAGGCTGGAGAGCAAGTGTGCAGACTTAAGGACTGTCGCGTCAGTGCGAGTTGCAATCTGCCTTCTTAAGCTGGCTTGACGGGGGCCACGGTACACCGACATTCCGTCTGACACAGATGCTGACGGGCCACGGCGGCTCGTTCCTGTGGTGGGTCAGAAAGGAAGAGTCCGCCGTATGCTATCATTGTGGTAATGATCGCGAGGTCCAACACACTTTCAAGGAGTGCCCAGCATGGGATCTATAACTCAGCGCTCTCAGAACAAATGCTGCCGGCCGTGGTGTTTGCCATGGTCGGCCGCTGGAAGTCATGCCGAGCGATAGCATCCTTCATTTTTTTTTGTTTCCGCAAAGAAAGTCTACTTATTACTACCGCCCAGCCTTCAAGGAGGGCGACTGAGCGGCTATGTTGGGTTCACCGGGCCTTAAGACCCGACGTTGAGCCGCCCGGAGAGATGGAACCATCGGGCGACCGCCAGACCGAGTCCCTAACCTATGTACAACTCACGGCATACCAATCAAATCTCTGTGGTGGCCATCTTCGGCGCATTACGGAAGGCTGCGAGCTTCCTCTGATGGAAGTGTCTAGGTTGTCATCCGCAACCGCTCCTGCGCGGTGCCGCCTAGTGCGGCTGCCACGCTGCCGCCCATCACAGGGATCGCAACAATGTGCTAAAAAACACAAAACTAAAGACGGACAGACCCTTGCCGCCCGCCTGTGACCCCCGGTGGCCTATATTAGTCGCCTTTTACGATAGGCAGGGGATGTAATGCAATCAGCCCTGTATTATATACTGCCCACTGCTGAGCACGGGCCTCCTCTAATACCTTCGAAATTCAGAGAACTTCTCAGGTATGTAGGTTTCCTCACGAGGCAGGCAGGTTATCTCGCGGAAGGAAGCGATGTGCACAGCTTAGCGTGTTCAAACCTGCCGCAGGCGATTGGCAGGAACCATCACGCCCAGCTAAGCATGGCAGTTACTATGTGGCGTCTCTCATACATGGTCATAGTAATTGGCACGGCAAGACAACGCGACGTGAATGCTACGTCCAACTCCGTTCCCTGTGTGGTGAAGCATTTAGAAAAGGTTATGATAGGATGACAAGGCGTGAACTGTGGTCAGCTTAGCTCATTTTTAAGATGACCGGAAACCTGAATCGAAGACTGGATTCTGGATAATATATTGTTATTTTGGGACAAAGAACGAGAAAATAAACCAAAATGAAGGTGTTTAAAAGGGACCAAAGTATTTTTTTTCCTATCTGGCTCGGTCCTTTAGGACAATGGACCAAAGTATGACAGAGTGCCATGTCATGTTAGGTTACAGGAAGTAAGATTTATGGTATAATATGAAAGTGACATTGATTGCCAAGTGATTGCAGGTTAATGGGGCATTACACACCTTTATGGACAGTCGGAAGGTGCCCAAAAATGTACTAGTGACAGATAGATTTATTGTCGATTCTTGAATGTGGGAGAAAAAGCATGGAAGTTACAGCACTGCAAATACGAGCGTTAAGAGGCATGTGTGGGTGATGGAGTGCGGAATAGGTACTGTAGTGTCTGTATGCATTCATAGGGGATGTAATGACTAAAATAAAAAACAAGTGTGTTGTCGTGGGTTGGTAATTTGGAGAGAATGGATGATGGAAGGCTGACGAATCTAGTACTTATATAGGGCGAGTATGGATAGTATCGTAAAGTGGCAAGAATACATGAGGAGATTCATAAATATAGATGAAAACAAAGAAGTCTGCCAAAATCGTACAAAGTAGCAATCCTTAGGTTGTCTAACGCATTCAGAGGCAATATTATGTATGAATATATGCATTCATAATTTAATTTAACAAATTTCGAAAATACCGAAAATCCCGGTTGTTGTAAAATCAATACCGGTATTTATAAGTCCTTTTTTTGGTCCGGTATCCCGGTATTTTCGGTATTCGGGATCGCGGTTTGCGACCCCTAGCGGCGAAGCGATACTCCAGTAGAACGTTCTCCCGCGTGTGTGACCCGCCGACGCGCCACTAATGTGTTCCTCTCCCGCAGGTTATCCACGGCACCGGCGCCCAGTACCGGCCCAAGAGCAGCGGGTAAATACACACACACAACACACATACACGCACACATTTTCTTTTTTGTCTATAATAACTGTCGTAGACATTGTGTCGCGACACGGCCGCGCGTCTCTCGCTGGGCTTATTGCTGCTAACCGGCGATGGCTTTTGATTGGGGGTTTCAGAGTGACAAACATATTATAGAGTTACGGGAAAATAAGGTCCCGAGCAGACAGCCCTGGCTCATGTTCACATCAGACAACGATATTGTCATGAGCTGTAGGGGAGGCGCGGGGGAGACGCGCTCGGCCGCTGTCGGCGACATTGTCTGCGCGACGCTTCACATTATGTTGACTTATTATTTTGTTGCTTTCAGTTTCTCGAGACTCGACCGCGTGGTCAATTATCACTGACGTCATCGGCTCGCTCTTTGCTGGATATTAGCGCACTTGCTTTTTTCTTTATTTATTTGACGGTAGCCCGCGGCTGCGCCAGCATTCCGTGCGTGCAGTGACGTGCCGGTAACAAAGGGAATCCATAGCCGTCGAGCCTAATAACCTCTGACTCCGATCCATATATAATGTGTACGTAGGTATTTAATATACATATTATTATTATCATCCGAATACATATGACATGTATAACTATAAATATGTGTAGATATAGGTTACCTATCTACAATAGCTGAATGTAAGATATCCATTGTGTCGTTCGGGAATAATATGCAACATCAACAATACAATAATTATGATATGAGAGCATACAACAATGCACTCGTGTTTAGAAAATAATGAGTCGTTGTCCGGCACCCTAGCCACGCCTCCAAACCAATAAGGTCGCATTATATTACATATAATGAAGTAAAGGCGACCCGCAACGGTGCCAATTGAATTTATTAACAGATCAGGCGTTGCTTGCGGCGTCGCCCGCATGAAAAGCCTAACCCGCTACAAAAATACCTAAATCACTGTAGCGATACATATCGCCATTTGTAAGACGCCAGCGGCATTTATTAAAAAAGTAAGATTAAAATTCAAACATTTGTTTAACGCAAATGGTCTCTAGGTTTGTATACCGATCTATTAAATTAGGCACCGAGGTTTTATGGCTTTTAACTTTTTAATAAAAACAATGCGATCGCAGGTTTCGCAACACGTCATATAATTTGTTTTTTGTAATGTACTTAATCTAATTGTAATAAATTGTCCTTTGACTCGCCGATTAAAACATGCAAACATTTAAACCAATTACAGGAGACAGTTTTACTCATTTTGTTTTGTGTACCTATTTACATTTTTGGAACATCGCAACAGAACCAGCTGGTTTCGTTCTTTGACAGCTACTCTTACTTTTGCCTAAATGATGACGTTTGTCACATTTAGAGGTAACTTTAAAATGTTGCCAAAGTACAATATAACAATTTACAATAACAAAGGCAGAATTCATTTTCCGTAACATTCCTACAGAAACTTACTATACAGGTCGTCCAGGAAATGGAGAATATCCCTGTAACTGCGTCTAGGTCACATATCCTACTAAATGTCAAAATTTTACCTAGGTAATAATGCCACCATTTCAGAGATAGGTATTACTATTATTATTTTTAAAAAAAAAAATTAAGCCCTGTTTTTTATTCACATATGGATGTATGAGTAATCTAAAACAATCTTTTTAGTAAAATTTTAAAAAGCCTGGAACTAATCATTATTTAAAAGAATTATACAAATTTATTCAAACGGCAGACTTTGATAACCTGTGGTGTATATAAATGTGTTAGCTGATCGTGCCAATTACTTTGAAAAGTTGTTTACGTTATTGCCAAATTTCTTCAAAGACGATCAATAGGTAGGTAACAGAAAAAAATAAAATAGTATTTGTTAGAAATGAAGATAGAAGTAAAACCCTTCCTCTAGTTTTCCATATGTCATTATTTGCCACGGTGGCGTAGGACTGCCTCGGTGGCGTAGTTGTATCACGGTACGACTGCAAGGCTGAGGTCTCGGGTTCGATCCCCGGGTCGGGTAAAGTGATATTGGATTTTTCTATTCAGTATCAGCCCGGAGTCTGGAATTTGTGCCCGATATGGCGATAGGCTCGGCCCCTATCACATCATGGGACGGAATACGCTTGGCGAAAAGTGGGTGCACTAGTTGCGCCTCTGCCTACCCCTTCGGGGATAAAAGGCGTGAGCATGCGTGCGTATTATTTCCCAGAATTTGATCTTTATTAGCGACACTATCGAATGGTGTAATGATAGTGTGTTCTTGTTTTATAAAAATCAAAGAGATTCGATTCCTGGCTTCCAACATAATCTATGTTTTTTAAAAAAATGATATAGTTTTAGTTTTCATCAAAACCTGCCCCGAGACTCCTTTGAGCATTTTTGGTTATTCCTCATAGTTTCGGATATCGCCATTTTCGTCCACTTAGAAAAAATCACTCTGTATATCCTAGCATCAGTCAGTTATTTTAACAGCAATGGATAGAATTCTACGAATTTATTGTAAAAATATTCCAAGCAATGAAAAAGACTTGCATAGTAACTTTAATTCGATGAAACTTTAATTTTATTAAAGACCAAAAAACCGACCTTGTTGTATTAAAATTATCATAAAAAAGTAGTTTTAAAGAAAATGTTCCCCCACTTTCAAAATAAAATTATAAAATTAAATAATTTATAAATAATTATCAAACTACATTTGGCACAAATATTAGCACATATTATAAATAAATTTAACTATTATTTCATAAATAAATTTAAACTATTATTTCCCTGGTTGCTGTTTTGTCCATAATTATTAATAATTATTTGCTTAATCTCGCAATTAGTGAAAGTGACAAAACGGGAGTTAATTGTAACAGACTCGATCACTTTATTCTCAATTTCAACTTCATCCTGATGAGTCATTGGAATATCTTTTGTTAATCGTTTTTTTGCTCTGTTTTCATTAATGTTTGTTCGGTCTTTTAAAGCACGTCTTTTAAGTGAATTTACTTGCTCGGATAATTTTAATTGAGGTTGTATTTTACTTTCTATGGCAATTGACTTATTATTTTCTACAAGTTCAGGACATTGTTCGGAAAATTCCTCATCATCGGGAGTTTCAGGAATAAAGTGATCATTGGCATTACTTGGTTGGACTAGTAGTTGACTATTATCGTCGACATCAATTGTTTGGACTTGAGGTTGATTAGCAGATTTCGAAGTGGACGTCGTCAGATACGCGGGGTTCATTATTCCTTCATAAATGTTTTTTCTATTTGCCAACGAATTTTCCACGTATCCTGCAACGGTACTAGATCGCCATTCTCCAAGTTGTTTAACTGATGTTACATTAGCACCAGAATTAGCCAACAATTTGGCTGCAGTTCGGCGAAAGCAATGACAGGTGAATTTTTCGGAGTTTTGCAATTGAAGAAAATTAGCGATAATTTTAGGCATGTCGCTGAATTTGTTTTTGCCAATGACTTGTTTTGTACATTTCCCACGTTGGTAGTTAATGAAGAATCTAGCGTGTGGACTGTCTGTTGGCCTTAGTTTAATATATTTCTTCACAATATCATAATATTCTTTTCCGATAATAAATGTCCGAGGATAATCATTTTTATTTTCGTCAATGGTTACAATTAATATAGTATTATTGTCCTCTACATGTTGAGTCTCAAGATTGACCAAATCACTCGTTCTCATAGCTCCACATGTTACAAAAACAAGAACCACCTGTTGAATAAATTTCACATTGTTACATATAGACTAAACAGATCAAAATAAAATAAAAATTTATGTTTCCTATATATTTAGTTTGTCCTTACTTTCATTATTAAGTCCGAAGTATCATCAGCTTCATTTAAAAAAAATCTTATTTGGACCAACGTCAGTGTTCGAGATTTTATTGGCTTAAAACCTTTTGCCTTATTTTTTAACAACGCTTTGAGATGATAATACGATCCGATGTTAACATTATATCGAAGAGATATTGTGGTTTTTAGCATTGACCATGTACTCCACAAAGTAGATGGTGAACATGTCAGTGACCGTTCTTTAAAAAAAACAAGAAAAACATTTTCAGTTAATGAATCAATTTTCTGTTGTTCTCTCCAAGACATAAATTGACTGTATCGCTTTTCATATAACCGTCTGGATTTTACAGGAAGTAGTTCTCTGGTAATAGCTGCCCCTTCTTCTAAATTTCTTATCATCTCGTCTCCGTCTAATTCACTTTCATCAGAGTTAAACAAATCCATTTTTTATTATATTTGTATTCACTGAAAAATTTAACCTTTTTTTGACTCAGCTCCCATCAACTTGAGATATAAACACGCAGTTGCTAGGTTACCGGGAGATAAAGTAAAGTACGCGCATGCGCACATTTGCCATCTCACTGGGAGAGAATCTGGTACTTTTGTCCCGCGTGACAGGGACTAAAAGTGAACTTTTCATCCCGGTTAAGAAAAAAGTATATTTTTTTTACATAAAGATATCTTTCCAGGCTTTTTTAAATTTTAACAAAAATGATTGTTTTAGATTGCTCATACATCCATGTGTAAATAAAAAAAAACCGGGCTTTAAAAGTCTTAATTTGTAGAAATGGCACGAATAAACTGAACGAAGTCAAATTTTTCGAAAAAATATTAGTAATAATAATATCTCTGAAATGGTGGAATTTTTACTTAGGTAAAATTTTGTCATATAGTAGGATATGATGTGATCTATCCGCAGTTAAAGGAATATCCTTCATTTCCTGGACGCCCTGTTTAATAGGTGTGTAGTAGCATTTTGTCCATAAATCTGAAAGAAAAGGCATACGGACTTACTGCGCGGCGAACAGTGGGTCGAAAAGGCGTTTTTAGTGACTTAGGAAATAAGTTGTTTTTTTTTTCATCTTTTTTTGACGCTGATCGTTAGATACTATTAACTTTTATAATATTCATTCTTAGTCATTTTTTGTTAAACCTTATAGTTTCGGCTAAAAAAATATTTCTTGTTTGTGATGTATGGAACGCACTATAAAATCCTAAATTTCTGCGAAATCATGAAAGGTCTTGGTTTAAAACCTTTGTTTTCTTAATCTTGGTCTGTTCTAGTATACTTGTGCACTTCGAACGTCTGCATCGACCTGCCACTTCTCCAGTTATACGGGTCGAAAAAATGATAAAATTCAATATTCTTAAAAACTTTTTTGACGATTATCTTGAACAAATTTAACATTAATTAAAGAAAATTATGTAATAAGTTGATAATTATTAAAGCTAAGTAGTATGTTTGAAAAAAAAACTAATAATTAATTGTAAATTTTCTAAATTACTCTCCACATTAATACATTTAAGCTCTTCCGGATTCATTAGCAAATTTAGAAGTATTAGCTGTAGCTGCAATTAATTACTCCGAAGATAAAGTATTTTGTATTTGATCTTTGTGAATTATCGCTCGCTTTAACGGTGAAGGAAAACATCGTGAGGAAACCTGCATACTTGAGAAGTTCTCTGAATTTCGAAGGTATGTGAAGTCTGCCAACCCGCACTAGACCAACGTGGTGGACTAAGTCCTTAAACCTCTCAGTTGTAGAGGAGGCCCGTGGTCAGCAGTGGGCAATATATAATACAGGGCTGGTATGGTATGGTATGGTATTTGATCTACTCGTCTACATTTTTATCTGCAGCCCAAATCATCAAAATTAAAGGTTTTCTAGGACTAATCATAGCAGTAGAGACTTTGGATGTGGATAGAGGCAAATTTTCAGGACACAAGACCTCAATTTCTTCATGTTGTTCGTTTAACCTTTGTCCTTCAAGCCAAATTATTACACTTTCTAGCCAGTCTCCATTTGTTCGTATAAACTGAGCTAATGTGCGATTGTACTTCTGCCACCTAGTAGTTATAGTAAAACAGAATTTCACACAAACCTTTTGAAGTATGACTGCTTTCTTGTGTCACATTTATTTTCTGTTGCAGAAAAACCAAAAGTCCAGTAGAGATCAGATTTATTACATAATTTTCTTTAATTAATGTTAAATTTGTTAAAGATACTTGGAAAAAAAGTTTTTATGAATATTGAATTTTATCATTTTTTCGACCCGTATAACTGGAGAAGTGGCAGGTCGATGCAGACGTTCGAAGTGCACAAGTATACTAGAACAGACCAAGATTAAGAAAACAAAGGTTTTAAACCAAGACCTTTCAGGATTTCGCAGAAATTTAGGATTTTATAGTGCGTTCCATACATCACAAACAAGAATTTTTTTTTGTCCGAAACTATAAGGTTTAACAAAAAATGACTAAGAATGAATATTATAAGGGTTAATAGTATCTAACGATCAGCGTCAAAAAAATATGGAAAAAACCAAATTATTTCCTAAGTCACTAAAATCGCCTTTTCGACCCACCGTGCGGCGGGGCAAAGCTAGGTAAAAAAACAACGAGAGAGAGAGAGAGAGAAAGACGGAGTGATCGATAAATTTTGGATGTGGACATAATTTTTTTATAAATACGAAACGCATGTACGGCCATGTGAACCGCGAAGCCCGCAAACTGGAGGGCGGCGCGGTCATTTAAAACATTTTAGAGAGATTCTTTTAGTTGCGTATTGACCGTATAATGTTGGTGTTTCATATTTGGTTTGGAGTGTTTAATGATAGAACTAGCTTGGCTCTTCGGCTTGTATGGAGGACCGCCACTGCGTGCATACACTTTGATTGCGAGTTGCGACTGGCGCAGTCGCGACGCGGGAGAGCGCGGCGCACACCTCCGGCACACATGACATACGCACAAACAACGCGCGCTCCCCCGCGGCCGGTCGTATCGCTTCACTCGAATGTGTCTTTAGAGTAGCAAAAAATATATTTGGTATTGAACGTTTTTAATTTGATAAATAATTATTGAGCTTTATTTATTGTTGATACCTACGAAAGCAGCTGTGAGACATGTTCAAGTAGAATGAAGCGCCGGCCACGCTCGCTATAGTATTATTATTATTATTATGATTTGAAGTATCGGAATGCTGTATAAATGATTGTAAACGAACGATACACAAGTGTCTGTCGGCACGCGGCCTGTTCAGATACGCGCGGTGTGACGTCACTTGCCGGCTCGGCGTCACGCTGCCAACTAAACCTCTGTAGGAAACCTTCCAACTAGTGTTCGAACTTCAATATTATTTTATACTTCATTCGCCATACAATAAGAATAGGCGTATACTGTAGAACCCGCTTACAATGACATCGAAGGGAAGAGATTAACACGTCATACTAAGCGTTCGACATACAAAGCATAATCATAAAAAATAAATAACTTTTGATTTTTGTTAGGTATTTAGTTAAATAGAGGGAAAAATTACAAATTGATTATTTGAAAATAGGGATTTTCAAGTCTGCATATAATTGCCTTTCTCCTCAATGCTAAATGCTTTGCGACGTTGAGATGTCATTGTCTATTGTATAATAATTCGTAACCTTGAACAATCAAGGTGGGTCTTGACCACACAAGAATTGCGTGCACCCACAGGATTTTGAGTTACCACTACTACTATATATTATATTTATTTTAAAACGACCAAAATTATAAAATCTGCAAGTACAGATAAGTTATTAATTTTTTTTTAGCCATGATCACTGGACCACCTCGAGAAAATGACTAGCTACGCCCATGACAATACGAGTGCACTACATCTTGTTACTGTTCATAGTTTTACTACTCAGGTATTAAAATCAATAAATATGTAATTTGAAAATATCTTCATAAATGCTACAGTGGCCGGCGCGGTTGTTTTCACCTTGTTAATTTTTAAACTAAAGTTTTCATCAGCAATTTTACCAGTTTTCTTTTCCTTCGGTATTTATGTGCCCAAAAAAACATGCAATACTCCCAAAAACTCAGCCATAAAAAATATTATAAATATAATCTCACAGTATAATCGGTAAATACCAAGTGAGACCTATTTCGAGGTTTTTTCATCGATAAAATAATAAATATTTGGGCTGTAATTAAATCTTAGCGTTTCGGCAAGGACCCTGGCCGATGACATACAGGCTCTATTATTAAATTTAATCATTTTTAAAATTAATAGTTATATTTTTTTGATCTCTAGTGGTCCACCGAAAATTGCTTGTGTAGTTATGTTTTAGTATTACTACAAAATAAATATTATTGTACGATTGACCATTAGGCATTGTGTATGACCGGCATAAACAGGGGATTTTACTTGTACCTGCTAACTACGTCAACATTAACATAAGCATGAAAATACCACACTAATCAAAATTACATGGCTAGAAAAAAATACTTATATCGTACCAGTGTCCAGTACAGTTGGCTACCACTGTATAGAATCGGCAGCGACTAGCGCGAACCGCGAGCCGCGCTCGAGGGCGAACACCGCGCGTATTTCTGAACTGACCAGTGACCGAGGCCTAGACAAGTGGCAAATGACAATGGCGGAACCAGTCAAACCCATTCTCAATTTATTTTATGAAATCTGTTATCTACATAGTTTCTGAATTCAATTATATTCCGCCGTTACCTTTCCAAAAACATTTCACATAAATCTTGTCTTGATAAATCATGAAAACAAAGGCCATATTAGTCGAGCTGTTCTAATGTGCATCACACATCACATTAGAACAACCGTCATACTTATTGTGGCAATAACTATATATTTTTATTTACGAGATTAAATATAGCGACTGCAGTAGTTTTTGAAAGGTTTTTACTTTATTAAATGTATTTTACATCGTCAAGGCGCTGCGGCGTGTATTAATGATGCTTGCCATTTGTCTAAGCCGATGTAGGCGCCAGGCCCGCACGCAGGCAGGCGGGGACCGGGCCACCGACCCACACACGCGTGATGAGGCCCTCGCCACATTACTCTACACCATTTTTTTTACTAATATCGCACTGTGATAAATTATTTTATTCTTTAAGTTTTTTTGTAAGTTATTATATTTTATTTGCGCATGTTTATTTACTTGTTGTAATATAATATTATTTATATAGTATGTACAACGGGACACGCACTGTACAGCGTACCAATACAATATTACATGATGATGTTTTTGTTTTGATGAGTCCCGTGCATGATGCGTCGAGACGTATGTGTTGCCCGTCGCGCTAATGTTAGCCTCGCTGTTCCGGTGGCGCTCGAATAACGCGGTGCGCGGTGGTGTTTTATGCCTAAGGAGGAGCTCAACTATCACGTCGCCAGTCGAGGAGGCGCCGCCATCGGAGCCCGCCGCAAAGCCCGAGCCCGAGGCGCCGCGCGCCCCCGAGCCGCAGCCCGAGTCGGCGGTCGACTCCGCCCCCGCGCCCGAGGAACACAAGAGCCCGGAGCGACCGTCGTCGCTGCAGGTGGTGGCGGGCGCGGAGCCGGCCGGCGCGGAGCCCTCGCCCGCCGGCTCGGCGGTGTCGCGCCGTGACTCGCAGCTCACCGATCAAGGCTTCTTTGATGTAAAATTCTACCACAACAAGCTGTGGTAAACGCGCTCGTGTTGGCCTCCACAGAGTTGCGCCCTCATATTTATGCATTATTCTTAAATTTTATGAATGACAAGGTAGCGTTATATTCTGACGGTCTAGCTCGACCCTCTTAGTTTTAGTGTATGCAATGTTTTACCGTACAATACATATTATTATTATTATCCAATCCGATGTTGAAGTGTAAGTGTTCCGCGGGTACAAGCAGCCCGTGCAAGAGCCGCTCCCGCTTGTGTCGGAGCGCTCCGGCGCGTCCCATCGTTAGCAGAAAGAAGTATACTTGCTCTGCTTTCTGAAGTTAGATAGTGGCACTCTCACCTGGCCATTGCTATTCCGTGAGCATTGCTTTAATTTTTTATTTTTATTCTTTAATCCAGTCTAGTACTAAGTTTGATTTTGATCTGGGATACACTCACGTTTAAGTATGTTTGAACTGGGGCTCTCCCCCCAGCAAAACGGCGCTCGAACTGCCCGATTGCCCGGGGAAGGGCCTTATATGTTAGTACCTATATTTGTATTTGTACAAACACATATGTGAAAGCTTTTTGTTAGCAACTTAGTTATATATATATTTAAACATTGTATTATTTGTCTGTAAGCTTTCTAAAAATTAATAAAATAAAATAAATTAATAAAAAAATGTATGAAAGCCCTTGTACGGCTGTGTAAGGCCATAGATAAATAAGCATAGATAATGAGAATTCGCAATGCATACATCGCACTTAGTGATCTCTTGTGGTAAGTAAGTGTTCATTTTTATTCGTCGTCGAACAGTGTATCAAAGTATTGAGTTTTACAATAATCATGAATTCAAAGTCAAAGTCGTAAAGTTTTGTCAGTGTGTATGGTGTGTGTATAGGTTTTTATTTTGTCTGTATGTATGGGCTAGGTGAGTAGAATATATGGAACACCAAGAAATATAGAAATCGCATCAATAGGGTTGGAAATAAAACACTATTTTCTATAAAAACATTTATTGTACGACGCATAGAGAGAAAAATATTTTTTTTGGGCCTTAAAACTATATATACTGGTTTTTCCAACTAATTTCACGTTTTTCAATCTTTTCCGTTTTATCATGCGTGCCTAATTCATTAAGTAGATATTTTAAAAAATTCTAAACCAGTATATTTAACCTACGAATAATAGGGTCTTTGAAGTTACTGAATCACATCCAATGCACCAAATTTCATTATTTAAATTTAGCTATGCCTACTATTGGTCGAAGACCAAAATAAATTTAAAGCCTATAAGCAAATTCAAAATATAAAAATTTCAAATTTAATTTGTAGTAATTTAAAAAAATGACAAAAATTGCCAATTAATTGTCAATCCAATTATGGCTTTTAGCCAAATAATTTTTATTTTAAAACTTTAACGTTATATTCAGTTCCAAACCGCGTTTAAACCTCAACAATGAATCAGTAAATCAATCGGCCGTATGCGATTAAATAGACATTTATGAATATTTTACCAAAATCAAGGTTATGACCTGCAAGATAGAACGACTGATTAAAGATGATGATCGTCTACTAAAGTATGTTAAAACCGCTACACAAATTTAATATGAAGAGATCGTGCTCTGCCGAGGGCTACAAAATTAAAGCGAAGTCACGCTGGGTTAATTTGACTGTTAAATAGTGTTGCCAATTGAACCATCACGAGCGCTGGAATTCGCGATCCCTTCACTAAAAGTTATGATCCTTCTTGTTACACAAAAAAATTAAGTATTTAATCTAAAATAACTACTTATTTGTGATTAAACATGATACTACTTAGTTTGCATCTGAAAACGAAAAAAATTAAAACATTTTCAATGCGGATATGTTAATTCTTACACGTAATTTCTAATTACGTTTTTCTCTATCCTAACTTACAAATTATAATTTACGTATTCCCAAAAATTATCCCTGAATATTCATAAAAAGTAGTTTCGATTTTTTCGTGAATTTTTAAAAATCGTATATATGCCAAAAATATTTTCATGACTTATAATTTTAATAAAATGCTACTCTAAATATTACCTTTACAACGTATACATAGTCGTTGTAAAAAAACTTATCTTACAAGTCGAAGACTAACTGCTAAATTACATAATATTATGGCCGTTTGGCCCCACATTTTTATTCCACGAGCCCGTGTAATTAGACATGCGCATATTATTCCTTTGTACCTGCATGCGGAGGTAAGTCTGTTGATCCCCCCCCGAGGCAATTCTTGTGCTTTGGGTCTTCACACCCAATGCACGCCCATGCGCGGGGGAACATTAGTCGCGGGCCGAGGCACACAGTCAGTGTGTATACCTCTTGGTTGCATAACACATTGAGGCCTAAAAGGGCCCGCGAACATTTCCTGGCACCCTTTTCCATTCCGCCCATCCTGAGAACCTTTCTCCACTCCCCACCTTTCCTTCCATCATCCTTTTCCGCTTCCTTCCCAGGCCCCTGCAGTCGTCAAGCCGGGGGACTCCAGTATCCCATTCGCAGGTTTCCCCCGGTGTTGACTGCAGGATCGCCTAGCTAAAAAAAAAAAAAAAAAGTCTGTTGATCAGTTGGAGGTATAGCCTGAGCGGGCAGCGGGACGCCATTCATGTACGGAGCGTGTACGTTCTGCGTATCATCTGGATAGCTATGAGGGTAGTTCAAAGAATTTGCTACATTACTATGATATTGAAAAGGGATATGTTGCTCACGAACGAACTCAAATCAAACAGCTCCAATTCCGAAGAAGAAACTACGAATTACCGAATTCTTCAAGATTTAAATAAACACAATTGGCTTCTTAAAAAGCTTAAATGGGAGATTAAGACGACTGAGAAAAATAACAAACACTTCATGGACCTCCGAGCCCGTACATTGCCTGATCATAAGAGTATAAACGACGTTCAGTTAGAGGTGCTCGCTGTTGACGAATCTTCTGATGGTAAATCTGCTGCCGCACCACTATCGCTACCTGTGTCGCTGCCGGTAAATCTGTAAGTAACTCGTAACGTATTTCCATAAATTATTTAGTACAAAATTGTTGACAAGTCTGTTTCAAAAACATTCATTGGTGCAGATATAACCGAGTTAATGGAAGTGGTTTGGGCTTGAGGTCTGACAATATTAATGATAATATGACTTCTGATCCCAAAGACGTAGAGGTAGCATATAACGAAATAACAAAAGAATTTAATAGAAGCTTACAAGTATCCGAACCAGTTGTACAAACCGGACCCTATGATATTATGGACATACCCGTAGGTGAGGATCCAAATAATAATAACGAAGCGTCACGAATGGTGAATACTGTTGCTGAAAGGGAAACTTGTATTAAACATCATTTGCCTTTACCAGCGCCACCAGAGCGTACAAAATCCGCTAATTCTTATCATAATTCTGCCAGCACTAATGATACTACACCAGATTTCTTTAATAAACTAGATGTTGCTAACATGGAAGTTCAAACTGACGACGTAATAATAATAAACAAGAGTAATAAAAAGTTGATTGATTACATAAAATCGAAGAATATTAACTTGGATAACCTGCAAAAAGCCGTAGAGCATATGGAAAGGAACAATGGTGCAAATAAAGCAGAAGTTGATCCAAACATTAATACGAATGGAATGATGCCAGATCAAGTTATGCAGATTATTGAGGCATGTAGCCTATATAATAAAGAGATAATTAATTATAATTCTAAGGTTCGCCGAAATATTTCAGAGCTCCATCTTAGGATCGAGCGTATTAAATTGGTATATCTAAGGTGTATGTTCGAGAAAATCTTTGGTTCAGTATTCGTAGAACTTGCGAAATCATTGAAATTTGACAAAAATAGTCTTGATCCTGAAGTACCAAACGTCGTGCCTAAAACTGTCAAAATTCGCAAACGCAGAAGTTCTGTGCCTGTCGTTCCACACAATAACACTAATAACGGGGACTTAGCAAACGCAACAGGTTCCCATAGCGGGCCGGTAGTGAAAAAGCCATCATTACGCGCACAAAGATCTCCACAAGCATCGGCCCTAGTAACTTACAGCAACAATCCCCAATATACACAGACCACAAAGTTCGTACAGTTGGAGACAAGATACTCGAATTCATACTCACCGAACCGTATGGATTATATGAACCACCAATCTCCGGTAATATTAATTCTTACGAACTATTACCTTATAAATGTATGTATTTTTGTTAATACTATCCATTTTCCTGAGTACCCCCGACCACAAAACGTGCAAGAAATTCCAGCTGAAAACCCAATGACATATTACCATACAAGCGCAAGAATGATGCAGCCGTACGCTCAGATGCAGTTCGTTCGTGAGCAACATATCCCTTTTCAATATCATAGTAATGTAGCAAATTCTTTGAACTACCCTCATAACTATCCAGATGATACGCAGAACGTACACGCTCCGTACATGAATGGCGTCCCGCTGCCCGCTCAGGCTATACCTCCAACTGATCAACAGACTTACCTCCGCATGCAGGTACAAAGGAATAATATGCGCATGTCTAATTACACGGGCTCGTGGAATAAAAATGTGGGGCCAAACGGCCATAATATTATGTAATTTAGCAGTTAGTCTTCGACTTGTAAGATAAGTTTTTTTTTTTTTTTTTCATAGCATTGAATGACGAGACGAACATGCCGTTCGCCTGATGGTAAGCGATACGACAACCCATAAACAGTAGCAACACCATCCAGCACCTTGAGTTACAAAGTAATGTGTGGCATTTCACTGCGCTCGTCATCCTGAGACATAAGATGTTAAGTCTCATTATGTCCAGTAGTTATACTGGCTACAATGTCCTTCAAACCGAAACACAACAGTGCATGCACACTGTTGCTTGGCGGTAGAAATAGACATTGCGGTGGTACCCACCCAGACGGCCTCTTACATAATGAGAGACCTACCACCAGTGTATAGATAATAAACGCAGGACTTACGTGTGATATAAAGTAGATTCATCTAGAAACTTCGGAAGTCGAAGTGTTTCTCAGATAGTAGTTTGCTTCGTAGTGCATTAGTTAGCATAGCATAAGCAAGGTAATAATTAATTATAACTTAATATATAATAAATTAGAAAATAGTAGAAAATTATACTATTTTTACCAACAGAAATAACTATTTACAAATGTTAGTTGTTATTTCTGTTGGCGCCCAGCGTGGGACTAAAAGTTTTCACGCAGCTCAGGTGTCCGGTCAATAATACACAAAATATGATAAGGCGAAAGTAAGCCCGTTAGAGTAGATGTCGTAGATATAGTAGTATGCTATACACAGGATGTCCCAGAATGTGACGATAAAAAGGTATTTTTTTTTTCGGTAGGCGATCCTGCAGTCAACACCGGGGGAAACCTGCGAATGGGATACTGGAGTCCCCCGGCTTGACGACTGCAGGGGCCTGGGAAGGAAGCGGAAAAGGATGATGGAAGGAAAGGTGGGGAGTGGAGAAAGGTTTTCAGGATGGGCGGAAAGGAAAAGGGTGCCAGGAAATGTTCGCGGGCCCTTTTAGGCCTCAATGTGTTATGCAACCAAGAGGTATACACACTGACTGTGTGCCTCGGCCCGCGACTAATGTCCCCCCGCGCATGGGCGTGCATTGGGTGTGAAGACCCAAAGCACAAGAATTGCCTCGGGGGGGGGGGGGGGGCATAGTAGCGTGTTCCTCCTAATACCTTTTTATCGCTTTTTATTCTTGTGCTTTGGGTCTTCACACCCAATGCACGCCCATGCGCGGGGGGACATTAGTCGCGGGCCGAGGCACACAGTCAGTGTGTATACCTCTTGGTTGCATAACACATTGAGGCCTAAAAGGGCCCGCGAACATTTCCTGGCACCCTTTTCCTTTCCGCCCATCCTGAAAACCTTTCTCCACTCCCCACCTTTCCTTCCATCATCCTTTTCCGCTTCCTTCCCAGGCCCCTGCAGTCGTCAAGCCGGGGGACTCCAGTATCCCATTCGCAGGTTTCCCCCGGTGTTGACTGCAGGATCGCCTACCGAAAAAAAAAATACCTTTTTATCGTCACATTCTGGGACATCCTGTGTATAGCATACTACTATATCTACGACATCTACTCTAACGGGCTTACTTTCGCCTTATCATATTTTGTGTATTATTGACCGGACACCTGAGCTGCGTGAAAACTTTTAGTCCCACGCTGGGCGCCAACAGAAATAACAACTAACATTTGTAAATAGTTATTTCTGTTGGTAAAAATAGTATAATTTTCTACTATTTTCTAATTTATTATATATTAAGTTATAATTAATTATTACCTTGCTTATGCTATGCTAACTAATGCACTACGAAGCAAACTACTATCTGAGAAACACTTCGACTTCCGAAGTTTCTAGATGAATCTACTTTATATCACACGTAAGTCCTGCGTTTATTATCTATACACTGGTGGTAGGTCTCTCATTATGTAAGAGGCCGTCTGGGTGGGTACCACCGCAATGTCTATTTCTACCGCCAAGCAACAGTGTGCATGCACTGTTGTGTTTCGTTTTGAAGGACATTGTAGCCAGTATAACTACTGGACATAATGAGACTTAACATCTTATGTCTCAGGATGACGAGCGCAGTGAAATGCCACACATTACTTTGTAACTCAAGGTGCTGGATGGTGTTGCTACTGTTTATGGGTTGTCGTATCGCTTACCATCAGGCGAACGGCATGTTCGTCTCGTCATTCAATGCTATGAAAAAAAAAAAAAAAACTTATCTTACAAGTCGAAGACTAACTGCTAAATTACATAATATTATGGCCGTTTGGCCCCACATTTTTATTCCACGAGCCCGTGTAATTAGACATGCGCATATTATTCCTTTGTACCTGCATGCGGAGGTAAGTCTGTTGATCAGTTGGAGGTATAGCCTGAGCGGGCAGCGGGACGCCATTCATGTACGGAGCGTGTACGTTCTGCGTATCATCTGGATAGTTATGAGGGTAGTTCAAAGAATTTGCTACATTACTATGATATTGAAAAGGGATATGTTGCTCACGAACGAACTGCATCTGAGCGTACGGCTGCATCATTCTTGCGCTTGTATGGTAATATGTCATTGGGTTTTCAGCTGGAATTTCTTGCACGTTTTGTGGTCGGGGGTACTCAGGAAAATGGATAGTATTAACAAAAATACATACATTTATAAGGTAATAGTTCGTAAGAATTAATATTACCGGAGATTGGTGGTTCATATAATCCATACGGTTCGGTGAGTATGAATTCGAGTATCTTGTCTCCAACTGTACGAACTTTGTGGTCTGTGTATATTGGGGATTGTTGCTGTAAGTTACTAGGGCCGATGCTTGTGGAGATCTTTGTGCGCGTAATGATGGCTTTTTCACTACCGGCCCGCTATGGGAACCTGTTGCGTTTGCTAAGTCCCCGTTATTAGTGTTATTGTGTGGAACGACAGGCACAGAACTTCTGCGTTTGCGAATTTTGACAGTTTTAGGCACGACGTTTGGTACTTCAGGATCAAGACTATTTTTGTCAAATTTCAATGATTTCGCAAGTTCTACGAATACTGAACCAAAGATTTTCTCGAACATACACCTTAGATATACCAATTTAATACGCTCGATCCTAAGATGGAGCTCTGAAATATTTCGGCGAACCTTAGAATTATAATTAATTATCTCTTTATTATATAGGCTACATGCCTCAATAATCTGCATAACTTGATCTGGCATCATTCCATTCGTATTAATGTTTGGATCAACTTCTGCTTTATTTGCACCATTGTTCCTTTCCATATGCTCTACGGCTTTTTGCAGGTTATCCAAGTTAATATTCTTCGATTTTATGTAATCAATCAACTTTTTATTACTCTTGTTTATTATTATTACGTCGTCAGTTTGAACTTCCATGTTAGCAACATCTAGTTTATTAAAGAAATCTGGTGTAGTATCATTAGTGCTGGCAGAATTATGATAAGAATTAGCGGATTTTGTACGCTCTGGTGGCGCTGGTAAAGGCAAATGATGTTTAATACAAGTTTCCCTTTCAGCAACAGTATTCACCATTCGTGACGCTTCGTTATTATTATTTGGATCCTCACCTACGGGTATGTCCATAATATCATAGGGTCCGGTTTGTACAACTGGTTCGGATACTTGTAAGCTTCTATTAAATTCTTTTGTTATTTCGTTATATGCTACCTCTACGTCTTTGGGATCAGAAGTCATATTATCATTAATATTGTCAGACCTCAAGCCCAAACCACTTCCATTAACTCGGTTATATCTGCACCAATGAATGTTTTTGAAACAGACTTGTCAACAATTTTGTACTAAATAATTTATGGAAATACGTTACGAGTTACTTACAGATTTACCGGCAGCGACACAGGTAGCGATAGTGGTGCGGCAGCAGATTTACCATCAGAAGATTCGTCAACAGCGAGCACCTCTAACTGAACGTCGTTTATACTCTTATGATCAGGCAATGTACGGGCTCGGAGGTCCATGAAGTGTTTGTTATTTTTCTCAGTCGTCTTAATCTCCCATTTAAGCTTTTTAAGAAGCCAATTGTGTTTATTTAAATCTTGAAGAATTCGGTAATTCGTAGTTTCTTCTTCGGAATTGGAGCTGTTTGATTTGCTCGATCTTCTAAAATAACTACATCGCATGACTTCGATAACTTAGTAAAAGTGAACACTTACAAGTAATTTACCAATGTTCACTTTTCAAAATTGGGGTCACTTTCCTAACCGGACTTAAACTCTCGGATGAAATTCGAAAGTTTGGTCATCAGTGAGACCAGAGTGGAAGCGGCCGCGCTGGTTGAGTTGTCGACGACGACTGCCGACAGTGTCTGGGGCTGGTCGCGTGTTGAGCCGCTACAGGGCGAAGGAAGGTACGCGCGGTTTTGCCGCCCAATCCGAAGCGGTTGCGCGCGCATCTGCCGTGCGAACCCTTTATCTAACTTTTGAGTTTACTTCGTAATATCAGGAACCTGGCCAGTTCATATAACTATAATATAATATTTAGTTATTGCGTACCTTATTTGGTGCTGGCCATGCACTATTTGGTCGGCCGAGGAATAATGCAACAATGGCACCACGATAACAGTAATGCAACTGACTTATTTAACATGAGCAAATTATTTATTTAACATAAAAAAAAACTCAATTCTGACTTGCAAGTACTAACGACTGACTCTGTATTGCCCGACTGATCTGGTTACGATCACCACTTCTGTAGCCTCGATGCCATCACCGCCCAATGATAGCGGCATACGTGGCTCTTTCGCGTATTATTTTTAGAATTAAATTACCCAGTGGATTATTGCGTGTCAAATCTCTACATACATAGTATAAAACAAAGTCGCCCGCCGACTCTGTACGCGATTAACTCAAAAACTACCGAACGGACTTCGATAAAATTTGGTATGGAGATAGTTTGAGATCCTGGGAAAGTTTAAGGCTACTTTTTATCGCGGGAAAACATATAGTGGCACTTTTGTCCCGGGAAATCTCTTCCACGCGGGCGAGGCCGCGAGTAGGGCTCTTAAAAATTTATACATTTGAATTTTGCCGTGATTTTGGTGTTGAAAAGCTGAAATGAATAATAATTTACAATAACAATTGATACACTAAAATCAGAAGTATATTCAGTTGCTACTTTGTAGTGCTTCCTTGTACTTCGGTTTTCGTAAATTGTTCTTGCCGCTTCTGTTAATAGTGTGCACTTTTAACCACCAAATTGTAGAACCATCCTACTAATATTATAAACGCGAAAGTTTTTAAGTATGGATGTATGGATGTTTGTTACTCTTTCACGCAAAAACTACTGAACGAATTTCGATGAAATTTGACACACGGGTAGATCATGTTCTGGATTAACACTTAGGCTACTTTTTATCCCGGGAAAATATAAAACGGGACTTTTATCCCGGGAAAACTTATTCACGCGGGCGGAGCCTCAGGCAAAAGCTATTTATAATATTACCATAATTGATACAGAAGTTTGTGAGTTATAGAGTGTGTAGTTTATTTTGTTAAATAAACGTTTTGATGTTATCTAATTTCGAAAATCACAATAACAACGCACTTATAGGTACATTATGTGATTGAATTTATGTTGGAACTGAAGGTTATTAAAATCAACTCAACAGAAAAATATTATTTTCATAATACTGGCAACACAATTCCAAAGCATGCAAAGGTACCAATTAAATAAGTTAATTTTAGAAATATATTAATTTTAGAATATGAACATCAACATTTGGGGTATCAATTTTCTTTTTTTTTTGGCAACATTTTGATATAATGGCGTCTATAAAATTTTTGAATTATTGTTTTTGCTTTAGCTATTATTTTATGTCAAAATATTAGATTAATCGTAATAATTGCATGTGAAATGTTATGTTACAATGTTTCTTAAAATTATCCGAGATACTGTGACATCAGTTTATTGCACAAACCATCATTTTAAAATAAAATATCGAGAGCTGATAGCGCTACGATTCGGCCTTGAGCACTGACGCGGGATGTTTGGTTACTAGGCTAATTTAGCCTAGTTTTACTTGCCTCACTAAGCGTGTATGTTCACGGTTTCTATGTGTTATTATTCTAAGGCGATACCGGTCTATTGTGTGTAATAATGTATAAATTAAAATAAACTAATAAAAGTAGTACAAGCCTAAGTATATTTTACTCTTTGTGCACAACTCAAACCGCAACAATTATTAATAACCTGAAATTGAATAGTGCCCCGGGTTTAGATGGTATTGACTCCCGCCTCCTAAAGCTATGCTTCAAACATATTTCTGAGCCTCTAGTACATATTTTTAACTCAAGCATAAGCTCCGGCAAGTTTCCATCCATGTGGAAGGTGGCCTCGGTCACTCCAATTCACAAGGGCGGTGCCAAGGACATACCCAATAACTATCGGCCAATATCCCTACTTAGCATCCCATCTAAAATTCTTGAAAATATTGTTAATAAACGGCTTGTTCAATATATTGAGTCCAATAGTCTTTTATCTCCACGTCAGTATGGTTTCCGTAGGGGTAAATCAACTGAAAATGTCGTAACTTTACTAACAGACATTGTCAGTGCAAACCTCGATAAGGGCGACTGTTGTTTAGGCGTTTTTGTGGATCTAGCAAAAGCTTTTGACACAATTTCTACAAAAATACTTCTTTATAAACTGGAGAAATTCGGAGTTAGGGGTCTGACATTGGAATGGTTTAAGAGCTATCTCTCGGAACGTAAACAGCTGGTAAGGGTTGGGGCTCACCAAAGTGAAATACTTCCAATACAATATGGCGTTCCCCAAGGAAGTACACTGGGTTCAACCTTATTCATCATTTATATGAACGATATCCACAACATCAAAATACCTAATGCTGAGATAATTTGCTATGCTGACGATACGGCCGTTTTGTTCACTGAAAAAGACTGGCCTTCCACTTTCCTCGCTGCGGAGCGAGGCATGGAAGCCATCAATAAGTGGATGCAATATCATCTATTGACCCTTAACAAACAAAAAACAAAATACCTCTGCTTTCACAAAACTGCTGCATCTCAACCACCACTTCCAGCCAAACTCCAAATCCATAACTGTAAAAGACTTGACCTAAACCAAAACTGCAATTGCGACACTATACAACAATCACACACAATAAAATACTTAGGGATGATTATAGATCAAAACTTAAATTTTAAAGACCACATTGAATACATGTCCAAAAGAATCAGGAAAACATCTGCAATATTAAAAAAACTTAATAATTCCGCTAGTCACAATAATATATTAAAAACTATTTACACGGCCATTTGCCAATCCATTATAACTTAGGTACTGTATCTCCGTATGGGGTAGCGCTCCAAAAACAACTCTTATAACTGCCGAAAGGGCCCAAAGATCTGTCCTTAAAATTATGCTTAGAAAACCATACAGGCACCCTACAAGAAATCTATATCAGGAAGCTCAAGTCCTAACTGTACGACAACTGTTTATTCTCAGAATGTGTATTAACACCCAAAAACGCCTTTCGTCCTATTATGATTACGAAACACTATTGAAAAAGAGAGTATTCAGATTACCACTTCCCAGACCAAGAACCCGTTTTGGACGTAGATTTGGGGAATTTCTCAGAGCACACACATACAACTCGGTACTAAAACACTGCGACCTGAAAAGCCTCTCAGTTTCTGAAACCAAATCAAAGGTGTCAAAATGGCTGCAGTCATTAGATTATATAGACACCGAAAACATATTAATTTAATGCCAGTGATTAATAATTAAGTAAGATTTAAATAACATAGTTAAAATTAACTTCATAATACAGGTTTTTTATTTAATGCTCATTAAGAAATAATATATAATTATAATTATACTTTATATAAAAATACATATAAAATTAGAACTACTGTACCTAAGCACAAAGAACTACTGTAACTACATAATATAATTTTTAGTATTAGTTTGGAATTTATAATTTGTTGAATAACTTGATAAAAAAATTTATGTTAATGAATACATAAAACCACTAAAGTAAAACAAAATCTATAATATTAAGACTAAAACTAAGCGAGATTATAACTAAAACCATTCTGGTCTCCAAGATACAGGCTTTGCCTAGTTTGGGGCCCCCTGTCAAATACAGTTTAATGTTTTTTGTATAAGCAACAACAATTTTATGTCAACCATTGTTTAGAATATTATTGTTAATTCCATGTTGTGCCAAATAAAGATTTTTTATTTATTCATTATTATTTTATATTATTATCTAGAATTTGTATCTGTACTAATAATTATAAAATATTCTAAAATGTTTGTACATTGATACATAAATAACCGAAAATACCACAAGTAAATCTGGCTTTATTCCAATAAAATTGAGCTAATACATTTACTGATAGATAACAATCATGTCGCCTTGGTGGTAACCATAGAGGACGTAAATGAATACATGTCATTCACCCTCCCCTAAGACGTAATCCTTTAAAAAAGTCGGCGGACGTCTAAGACGTGTAGATCGCCGAACTTCATCTCCTTGCTCCACAACTATAGATACAGGAGTTTCAACAGCAGGCTCAGGATCATCATCATCAGAAGACGGTATGGGTGCTGTTTCAACATCTATAGCATCAGGAGTTTCAGAATCATTAATGACAGTGGGCTCAGGATCATCATTATCAGGAGACGGTAATGGTGCCAAATATCTGTTCGATATTGTACCTTCTCTTCCATCCGCGTATCTTACATAGGAATAATTCGGATTACTTTTTAGCAGCTGACCCTCTTCTACAGTGGGATCAAATTTCGAATTCCTAGCAAATCTTTTTATTAAAATAGGACCTGGACTCGGCAGCCACGCAGGTAGGGATACTCCATTAGGACTTCTTCGTGAATGATTGAACATTCGTTCATGAGGAGTCATGTTTATAGCTGTGCATAGAAGCGATCGAATAGAGTGCAAAGCCAAGGGTAAAACTCTTTCCCAATCTGTAAAATTTAAACATTTGGATTTAAGACTCAGTTGTATAGTCTTCTATAATGTCCCGTTCAAACGTTCCACTTGGCCATTTCCTTGAGGATTGTACGGTGTCGTCCTACTGCAAGCAATTCCAAGAGACACCAAGTACTGAGTAAGCTCTTGCGATATAAACGAAGTTCCTCTATCTGTAATGACTTCTTATATTTACGCGAATGTTAGACATTGAAATAAAACTATTTTGCGGATTTTATCGCGGTTTTTTAATTAATATTTTCTCCCGACGTTTCGAAGGCTTTGCAGCACTTCGTGGTCACGGGCCGGACTGAGGTGTTGGTGGTCCGAAAAGTTAATGTTACAATATCTACCTTCATTTTTTAATTATACATTTTTGGAACGAAGTTCCTTATCGCGCGTTGTGAAAGGGGGCTGGACGGAAAGTTGTCACGACACTTTTTTCTATTATCTTACTAATATGAACCTTAAATACAATGCGTAGAAGCTATAATTCTTGAAACGAGTATATTTTTATTTATTTTATTTATTAAAGTCATTAAAACCATTTCTTACTAATCTAATATGAACCTTAAATACATTGCGTAGAAGCTATTTCCCCAGCGTTGGCACGGCACGAGTACAAAATAATTGAACGTAACATTCTTTTTTAAAATTTTGTTGATTTATTCTACTTTACTACTACTGATATTTATCAATAACAAGACTAAACGTGCTTTGCTCGCGTTTAAAAATCTACTTTATGTGGTAAGCGTAAGATCGAATTTGTGTTAAGTCAATCAAAATTTGTGATAAAAATGCTATGCAATAGCTTTACCGCGGTAGTCTCCGAGTGCCACACGTATTAATTTATTTGTTTTTTTCTCTAGAAACTTATGTATTGGAACGGAAATAGGAAAATATTTATATATATACACACTCTGTTATATAAATAAAATTTTATTACAATTCCTTCACTAATTAATCGAAAGGAACTTCGTTCCATCCGGGTGTCCCTTGACACCTCTCATTTTTTAAAAATTAGTTGTTAATGTCGGTCCGATCTACGCAGAAAGAGCTCACAGTGTCTTGAGGTCTGGCAGTTGGTCTTTTGGGGTCCGATTTAATAAGATGTATAACTGGATCCCAGGCTTGTGCAAGCTTCCAACCATCTTCTCTATTGAAATTTGGATGTTTTTTAATTTCAATAGCCTCGCGAATCATCCTAGGTAGGAATCGGTGTTCTTTGGCAAGGATT
Organism: Sphinx pinastri; assembly: GCA_947568825.1. NCBI lineage: Eukaryota > Metazoa > Arthropoda > Insecta > Lepidoptera > Sphingidae > Sphinx > Sphinx pinastri. The sequence goes on along the minus strand of OX387614.1, from coordinate 294,887 downwards.
TGTGGTTTGTCAAATCTAAGGTAATGATTGGAGCCTCGTTCTGAATGTTCAGCAACTGCAGACGCTCTACGAAGTAGAAGAATAAGAAGCAGAGATGTTCAAGATACTTTATAAAAGTATCTGAAATACAAGTTACAAGATACTTGTAAATAAAGGATTTAAGATACCAGATACAAGATACTTTTGAAAATGGTATCTAAATACTAGATACAAAATACGTATCTTCTAAATACTTTTTTCAAATAAGATACCTTTTGAAATTATTTATTTATAGCCTTGAATGACGAGACGAGCGTGCCGTCCGCCTGATGGTAAGCGATACGACCACCCATAAACAGTAGCAACAACATCCAGCACCTTGAGTTACAAAGTACTGTGTGGCATTCCACTGCGCTCGTCATCCTGAGACATAAGATGTTAAGTCTCATTATGTCCAGCTGTTACACTTGCTACAATGTCCTTCAAATCGAAACACAACAGTGCATGCAAACTGCTGCTTGGCGGTAGAAATAGACATTGCGGTGGTGGTCTCTCATATGTAAGAGTCCGTCTCGGTGGTTCGTCATACAATGCCATAAAAATTCAAATGTTGAACGTTTTAGATTTTAGAAGCTACTGTGTTTATTAAAAAATATGAGTAAAAAGTATTAAAATTAGGTTCTGCTGATTTAATAAAGTTCATTGAGATTTATCGGAATCAGGAGACACACTGAAAATTAAAATTATTAGGCTCACTGCCCTCATGTTTTCAAAAGAAGACAGAAACCAGTTGAATACAATGTTTGGTTAACCAATTATAGCATGTGCTTTTTACACAAACAAATCAAGAATGTTACGTGTTGATTATTTAAACCATGCAAGTCATATATTGCTTCAATTTAATTGTATGCATCAGGCAAGAAACTTGCAACGTGTATATGGGCCTTAAATGAGCCGTTAATGTAAAAAATGCATAGATAATTGGGAGTTTTGGCGGGAACTTGGTAGTGTCATGAGGTGCTCTTGTTTTAATTCATTATTTTGGTGATACTTAGTGTTATATTGCATAATTATGGTGGTATATTATCCAATATAGTTCTATTAAAGGGCTCAAATGAAGTGAATTGAAATAACTGTGCTAGTCAAGTGTTTGTTTTGTTGCCGCCAAAACTCCTCGATAAAGTCTTGGTAAGGTAGCCACTGCTTTACTTCGACATAGTACTACTACTACTGAGGATAACAAAGAAACAATATTATATATGTAACTTCCAAAAACTTTGACACTGGCAGATGCGCAAACCGCGCCTTGCCAAAGAGAAAAAAAAAATTTGTAAAAGTATCTTAGCAAATTAAGTATTTATAAAATACTAAGATACTAAAAAATTGTATCTAAATACAAGATACAAAATAAAAATTTAAAAAGTATCTTAGATACAAGATACTAAATACGTATTTTGTATCTTGTATCTGTATTTCAGATACTTGTATCTAGATAAATCACATCTCTGATAAGAAGTATAACTTCTAACGCGTGTACATAACGACGCTTGAAAGGCAATAATATCTAAGCGACATTTAGCAAACTTTTCAGTAGAGCGTTTTAAAGTTTTGATTTTGACAAAAAAAATCATAACTAATTAACCATTTGCTGCATAAAAATAATTGTAACTGTTTTAGGAACCTCTTAATTTTTGACGTTTTTTGAGTTAAATTAACAGCCCTGAAGATTATAAATTAAAAAGTTAACGTCGCTTAGTTAAAAATTACCTAAATTTACAAACAGGTGAAATCATCTAAATGGATCATCTTATGAATACCGTAACAAGTAAATTTAATGAAATACAAATATTTGAAAATGCGCAGTTGGTAAAAATCATATGAGGATATCTAAACATATTAATAAAATCGAGTAAAAATATCTATAGCTAAATTATTGGGTCACACGATCGTGGAGAAACATAAATACGTGCATAATATTGTAAATCTTGTTATTCCTACAAACATTGAACTATTTAATAATCAGTCAATTTTAATAATAATCAACATTTTATTGTTAGATAAACATACTTACATCCAAAATATAGCATAATGATATAGAATTTGTTAATAGCCAACACTTATTTCTTTGGAGGGAGTTTCTCGCCTCAAATATACGATGAGCGGAAGGACATACAAAATTGCCTTATCTGAACACTTACAACGGCTTGCTTAAATATCTCTGTGTAAGCATAACTCGAAAGCATTAATATTATAATTTATTCATTGTGTTGGAAACTCATAATTTTCTCTCTAAATTTATTTTTGCTGAAAGCAAATACATACGTACACACCCACGCCCTTAACCCACAGGGGTAGAAAAAGACTATTGAGCACCACATTCTACGATCTTGACATACGTCTTCCACAAAGGTTTTTCATAGTACTTCGCAAAGACAAGTAAGTGTGTATAGTGTATACCAAAATGAAAAAGAGAGTTCAGAAAATAGTTGAGCAAAAGAAAGAAAAAGGAACTAGACTACAAACCTCGTGAATCCAAAGCGAACCTTTCACTATTCTGGAAACAAATATGGTTGATCAGGGGAGAGTCGGGGACTTCAAAGATAGGAGTCATCAGAAATGAAGATGGAAGGGTGTTTAGAGATAAAAGGGAAGTATTGCTTGGAAGTCCTACTTCAAAAGACTTTTTAAATGAGGCGATGGGGATGTAGCAGGTGGTTAAGAGGCTATAGACCTGGCTTACTCTCAAAACGAGGCTAATAATGAGATTACGGAAAATGGAATAGTGAATGCGCTGAAAAGTATGAGGCTAGGCAAGGCTGCTGGGTGTAACCGTTATAATGCTGAGAAACGGCAAAGGCGTAGTAGCAAAATTGTTATGGCTACTTTTTAATATCTGGTGCAAAACCATTATTATATCCATTTTCAAGAAGAAATTTTCACAGCAAGAATATAAAAGCTACCGCAGAATAAGCCTTCCCTGTGCTGCCAGTAAATTGTATGCCAAGGTCCTCATTAAGAGAGTGATTAATGAGACTGAAAAAAAAGTGTGGAATGTCCAAGCAGGTTTTAGAAGAGGAATGGGTTACACACATCAAGTCTTTTACATAAGGTGCATAGCGAAAGAACATTTGGCTAAGTCCAAAAAAGTCTTTTACACCTTCGTAAACTTGGAAAAGGCTTATGATCGTATGCTGAGGAATGAACTGTTGTTAACATTGTTATTTTTTTATTTATTTAAGCACTTCATATACAAATGTATAATGGCGGACTTAATGCCGTAGGCATTCTGTCCCAGTCAACCTTAGGGTGGTGCAGAGATTGTTAACATTGTCTTTAATATATCGGATTGAGAGTCACCTGGTGAGGACTTTGAAGTCTCTGTACGAGAACATCGACGGGAGAGCTGCAAGGCACGAAAAATTATGTGAATGATGTCTTTAAAGAGAAGGGAATGAAAATTAATGTGAGCAAGATAAAAGTGGTTGTGATAGAAAGAGGTCTGGGCACGTGGAGAGGATGGATTCAAGACAGGTCATGAAAGGTTAAATACCTTTCGTAAGCTTTCGAGCTAATGTGGATGGTACGGCTGGAAGAGGGCACCCAACGAGAGCGTGCATTTATCAAATAAATTATCTCCAAAAAGGGTAGGTCAGGATTAGCCTCAATCGGCAAAAAAGTATACGGAGAGAATAGGGAAAATTGGAATTAAATTATTATTAACATATTGTAATACACAATAATGCAACATAAATACATTTATTACAAAAATAAATGTTATTAAAATTATAAAAGTCTATTTATTTGTAAAAATCTCACCATATCTACGTAAAATTGAGGCAAAATCATAAAAACGTCGGAGGGCTGTCCTCTCTAAGCGACAACCAATACGCGCTGTACAGGATCGCGCGCATATACAAATGACACTTTCAAAACACTAGGTGGTTCGCAAGTGGGTGTATTTACTTTATTATGAACAGGTAAATATCTCTTAGCAATAAGTATAACCACCTGAACATACCCGGTAAAATTATCTATGCGACATGACTGAAGTTAAAGGTTGTCAAGTAAAAATATCTAAGTATAAAAAATAGAACTTATATTATTCAGGTAAAATTATCTAACCGACTAATAATTATTTATTTTATTTTAGGTAAAATTGTATAAATGTACTATTAACAAAATATTTTATTAAGCTGAAAATATCTAAGCACATAAATATGGAGAGTATGGGTCCAGGTAAAATTATATCTATGCCAAAGTTATAATTTTTTGTGTAGGTAATAAACAACTAATTAAAGAGCGAGCAGTTTTTTATTTTAAGTAAACATATATTAATGCAAAACAGTAATATCATGATTTCATGTAAAACACACTAAGTTCAAAATCAATTTCCTTAAGCGTACCAACTACTGTAAATACAAAAAGTCGTAAAAATTTTGGCGGTAAGTGAGAAAAAAAAAGTGAAATTTACCGGAATCATCTAGTATCTAACCGCCAAAAAAGTTGTCCTAGAGCTACGAAACCCGGATCAATCGACGCAGAAAAATCTGGCGATTCCAAATATGTATATAACTCATTTTAGGTATTTTTGTCGCTTAGATATTATTGCCTTTCAAGCGTCGATAAGTACACACACTTTTTTTTTTCAAGTAGGTAGGTATAGGTATGTATATTATAAAGGTCGTCCGTCCCATAAAACTCTGTTATTTTGTAAATGTCTAATTCTGCTAATTATCTGCTGGGATTTATATTAAAATTCTTCCAAAAACTGCAAACTTTTTATTTCTGCGACACAATCTGCTAAGCCCAAAATTGCCGACCTAATTCTGCTAAATCTGGTCATTCTGCTTGCTAACCGATTTCATCCGCGGCGCGGCAGCCAATCTCAATGGAGATCAGCCAAGTACGCAGGAGATATAAAGATGAAAAGTAACATTTTTTTGGTTGACTAGCCTTTGCCCGCGGCCTCGCCCGCATTAAAGAGATTTTCCTGTATAAAAGTCACTTCATATACAAACTATACATTTTCCGGACCGAATTGTGACATTGTCACAAAAACTAGGGCAAAGCGCGGCCATTGACGCGCTATTTACTTATAGGCATGCGCCACCGGCCGGCCCCCCGGCCGGTAAGTACCGCCGCAACCGCTATGTCCCTGCATCTGTAATATCTTCGAAAATATTTATTTAAATTAATAAGAAAAGAGTAAATAAGAAAAAAATGTATTTTAAGATATTATCAAAATGATAATAATATATAATACTTCTACTGATATTATCTGTCAATAAAATATTTATAACTATTGTCACCATTCACCGCACGCTTTTTTTACAAAAATATTTTTTGTGCTTATTTACACTATTCTGAATTCAAATTTATTTTCTATTTTTTAGTTGGATTTTCTATAAAGCGTGTTTTTTAGATGTTTTAAACTAGTATTTATTTTTAAATTTTTAGTTCTGTTCTACTGTTGTCCAACAGATGTCACTAAAAATAAAAAATATATAAATTGACAAAAATCTCATTTTGCAAATTGAATAATGGCATAATCTTATCAAATTAGTGTATTGTTATCGGTCCTCGACAAACCTACAAAGTTTGAATAAAATCTGACGGTTTAAAGTGGGTCAAAATCGCGTCCAAAGGAGTCGGAGTCGGAGAGTTACAAACATACTAACATTCAAACATACAAGTGAAGCTAATATAAAGCGTGTAAAAAAGGGCCATATTAATCTATATTAAATGCACAATGTTTTTTTTTTTTATGTAGTCGATCCTGAAGTCAACACCGGGGGAAACCTGCGAATGGGATACTGGAGTCCCCCGGCTTGACGACTGCAGGGGCCTGGGAAGGAAGTGGAAAAGGATGATGGAAGGAAAGGTGGGGGAATGGAGAAAGCTTCTCAGGATGGGTGGAAAGGAAAAGGGTGCCAGGAAATGTTCGCGGGCCGTTTTAGGCCTCAATGTGTTTTAGGTACAACCAAGAGGTATACACACTGAACTGTGTGCCTCGGCCCGCGACCAATGTCCCCCCGCGCAGAGCACAATGTATTTAGGGTACTTAATTGGATAAGGATTTACGCTGTATTGCTTAAAGTCGCTTCCTAAATGAGCCATTTCTCGTAAAAAGTAAAGGGTATTTTTTTTTTATTAAGAAAAACAAAAAACCCGTCTGCGTCATCTGCTCACCCTGAGATTTTGTTGAGATAAGTGAGCGTGTTATGCCTCCGACAGCGTTTGTGAACACTGTCAACTAAGATTATTCTAAGCCAAAATAAAATATTCAAATTATAATCTTGTTTGTATCTTTTCAGTACTTCAATGAATTTAATAAAGATGGCAGATATTGACGCAGACGGGTTTTTTGTTTTGCTTAAATATATTTTATTAATTCCATCTTTTTAGTTCTCAAGCATCTTTATTACCATTTCCTATTCCAAACTCCAATAGAACATATAAGTTATATATATGTTTGTAATCACTGTTAAAAAATCTTTATTTTGATACCACACTCGATGTATTTTGAAAACTTTTTTTTTCGAGATCACTTTTTGCCGCCAAAAATCCTTAATTTGGTTTATTTTTTTAATTTGATGTACCCAGTGTCACTCTCACGACTAAGACGAATCTATTCATACCACTCACATAAAAATACGACAAGCCGTTTAGGCTGTAGGGCTTGCCAAAGAAATATACTAACATACATACACTCGAAAAACATAACCCTCCTTCTTTCGCAGTCGGGTAAAAAAGGAAAGCATATTATGTTCTGCTACCGAGGCGCACCGCGCAGCTGGGACGGGTCGTTAGTAATTTATATGGCAGAACAAAGTTTGCCGGATCAGCTAGTATTCTAATAAAAACTATTTTTTTTGAAGTTATACTTCTTTAGGCGCGTTACGAAAAATTTATGAGAGTGAAATTTTACGATGCGCGCGCACCGTGACACAAAATTAACAGAATGAAGTTGCCCACTAAATCGCTCACCCTGAAGTTAGCTATAGTCAACATTTTAGTTTTGAATTTTGAACGTAGAATAAGGCGAAAGATAATTAAAAGATTTTTATCTTGTTATTTTTCGTGTAGGATAATGTCAAATTATAGAAGCTTTTTGTAGCAAATATCTTCAATTTAATATAAATCGTAATGCACACAATTATTTTCATTACGGAAATAAATATATTGTATACTAACGCCATCTAGAAGACCATGATAGTAACTCTTCAAGAACCTTTCATTCTTGTGCTAGCGCCATCTGTGAAATGCAATTGAAATATTTAAGTTGTCTTGACTCCTATTATTGTATTAGTTTAGACATTTGTCGCTAGATGTCACATATTTATAATATTTTATTATCTACTTGTTTTTAAAAATTAAAAACATTTTTATCTTGTTACGCCAAAGAAGTATAACTTCTAACGCGTGTACATAAGTACACACACACTTTTTTTTACTATATAACCATTGATATTGAAAATAAATATCATTTTTACTCTGTCTACGGATGGATAATAATTGGTTAAATACTCAAAGAATAATAAATTCTCTTTGCTTTGTGTATAATCAAAATAAAATTGGTATGGTCTGTGCCACAGAACTATAACAAGCAATAGAACCAACGCTAAAATAGCTACTTTATATATATTTTGATACTATTTTATCTTATGGCTTGGATAAGGTGACAGAAAGAGATGCATACTCATTCATGCATTTGAAATTTGCAAGGTTGTCACTAGTTTTCACATTACCTTTTTTATGCTAGAGATGAGATAGAGTCGATTAAAGTAATATCAAAAAATGTCGATGATGTTCAGAAACAACTCATAGTTTATTAAATGACGATTTGCAACAATAATCTCTTAGGTTTTTGGCGGGAACTTGGAAGTGTCATGAGGTGCTCTTGTTTTAATTCATTATTTTGGTGATACTTAGTGTTATATTGCATAATTATGGTGGTATATTATCCAATATAGTTCTATTAAAGAGCTCAAATGAAGTGAATTGAAATAATTGTGCTAATCAAGTGTTTTTTTGTTGCCGCCAAAACTCCTCGATAAAGTCTTGGTAAGGTAGCCACTGCTTTACTTTGATATACTACAGACTACAGATAATAAAATAGATAAATCAAACTTGACATTGGCAAAATGTGAACACAAATGCCATTATAAAAAAAAAAAAAAAAAAAAATAATCTCTTATTTAAAGGCGCTAAACTTGTATATATATATATAATTGGTTTCTCGGAAACGGCTCGTCTGATTTGGATGATATTTTGGATTTGGATAGTAAGAGCTCTAAAAATGAGATTGGGGTATTCAGTTTTTTTAACAACCCCAAACTTGTGGGGTTAGAAGGGGGGAGATGTTCAACCGTTGAAGCGACTATAATGAAATTCGGTATTGGGATATCTTGAACGTTGAAAACAAATATGGTATCTTCATTTTTTTATTAACTCCTATTTAAGGGGGTAAAAGGAGGGAGAAACTAAACCCCTAAACCGATTGTAATGAAATTTGGTATGGGGATATCTTGAACTTTGGAAACAAATATAGGATGCTAATTTTTTTATTCACTCCTATTTAAGGGGGGTAAAAGGAGGGAGAAACTAAATCACTAAACCGATTGTAATGAAATTCGGTATGGGGATATCTTGAACGTTAAAAACAAATATAGAATGTTAAATTTTTATTCTCTCCTTTTTAAGGGGGGTAAAAGGAGGGAGAAACTAAGTAACTGAACAGATTATAAAGAAATTTGGTATGGGGATATCTCAAACCTAGAAAACAATCATAAGATATGAAACAATCATAAGGGATGAAAGGGGGAGAAATTAAACCGTTTAACCGATTGTAAAATTTGGTATGCGAATATATTACCCCTGGAAAATAAATATGGGATGTTAATTCTTTCCTTTTACTCCTGACTAAAGGGGATAAAAAGGGGGAGAAACGAAACTTCTGAACCGATTGTAATGAAATTTGCTATGGGGATATCTATAGCCTTAAAGATAACTATGGGATATTATTTTGTTACCTCTTAATTAAGGGGGTTAATAGAGGGGAGGAAATACTTTTGCTCCGATTGTATTGCACAGTATGGGGATTGGGGATATCTTGAACCTTGAAAATTAATATGAGATATTATTTTTTCACTAACCCCAAAATAAGGGATAAAAGGGGAGAGAAATTAAACCGCTGAACCAATTCTATTTAAATTTGGTTTGGGTACCTCTTGTAACTTGACAGTAAATATGACATATTCAGTTTATTATTAACCCCTAAACAGAAGGTTAAAAGGGGAAAGAAAATAAACCGTTGAAACGATTATGGTGAAACTTGATATAGATGTACCTCGAGTTTAAATATGGGATATTTATATTTTTAACCTCTAACTTAGGCCTTAACATCTAACAGCTGAAGGGGGGGGGGGGGGGAACTAAACCGCGAAACATATTATTAAGACCAAATTTGGTGCGGATATAATTATCTTAAACCATGATAATAAGTACAGGACATTCGTCTTTCATCAATTCGTAACTAAGTGACATAAGGGGTGAGAATTGAACCATGTATATGCTCGTGATGTAATTCAATGTGGAAAAATTATGAAACCTGATATTTAATATAAAATCTGAACCACAGAAGAACCGTTTTTTTTTTAAATTAGTAAGGTAACGACTCATTTGACTTCAGTCGTCACTATTTTCTTGAAATGGGAAACATTATTAGGACCTACTTTAAAGTAATAAATACTATGTATAGTATTTAAAACCACCCGAGCAAGGCTCGGTCACCCAGGTACTTAAGAATTAAACAACAACAATTAACTCCAGCTGGGTAGGTACCACCGCTATGTCTATTTTTGCCGCCAAGCAGTATTGTGCAATCATTGTTGTGTTTAGCTTTAAATATAGTAGCCGGTTTAATTGACATTAAGGGCCAGTTTCACCGGTTCCTGATAAACGCTATTTTTCACATGAATATAAATCAGCTATGCTCCTAGATTAGAATGTGACATTTGTGTTTGGTTTGCTTATACATTTATGAGACGAATAGCATTTATCAGCATACGGTGAAATCGGCCCTTAACATCTAATATCACAGGGTGACCGAGTGGAGTGCAATATTGTTGTTATTGTTTATGGATAGGCGAACAACTTGCCGGTCTTATCATTCATTTTAACCCTCGGTGGAAAAAGACGTTCGTAATAAGTTTAAGGTGTGTATCTGTATGTCTGTGGTATCGTAGCTCCGAAACGAAGGGACCGATTTCAATGCGGTTTTTTTGTTTGAAATTTGATGGGATCGAGATAGTTCTTAACTATAATTTGGAAAAATCTATTCAGGCGTTTGAAGATAATCAGCTCATTTCCTACTTTCACAAGGCCGATATTTTGTATGTTTGGTGTACTGTTACTTCAGTGGTATTTTCAAGACCAAGACGCGAGGACGCTTGGGTTAAATTATTACTAGGTACTTATAATTAAAGGTCAAACAAACACACTTTATTTTTAACTTCTCAGGAGATTTTTTGGGTCGGGTTATTAAATTTTTTGTTTAATTTTTGTTTACACGAAAAATAAATAGAAATTTGGTTAAAGTAGGTCCAATGATAAAGGGTACAAATAATACGACACTTTTAAGGACAAAAGATTTTTATTACCTAAGACAACGGAACTATTCACAGCTTACTGAAAGGAATGCTGAGAAAAATCACTGTTTAAATTGTAACATAATATTTAATAATAAAATAAATAACATAAAATCGTCGTATTATATACACTGCAACACAAAAAAAAATTAATACATTTATTTTCTTTATTGCGGTTAAATGACGAGACGAGTATGCCGCTCGCCTGATAGTGAATCATACGATTGCCCATAAACAGTACCAACACCATACAGAACTTTGACTCACAAAGTACTACGTGGCACTCCACTACGCTCTGTATCCTATTATCTAATATGTTAAGGGCCTGTTTCACAAATTTCTAAGTAAATTTTATTTGACAGTTATCGTCTTAAACAGTTAATGTAGATAGTACTTATTTGATTAGCGTTTATTAGGGCATAATAATATATAGAGTGTGACTGTTGTATTTGGTTAGCTTATACATTTATATAACGAGTAGCATTTACTCAGAAGTAGTGAAACAGGCCTTTAGTCTCATAATGCCCAGTAAGCCAGTAACTACGCTGGCTACAATGTCCTTCAAACCGAAACACAGAACACAGAAAACAGTGCTTGCACACTGCTGCTTGGCGGTAGAAATAGTCATTGCGGTGGTACCCACCCAGACGGACTCTTACTTATGAGAGACCTACCACCAGTGATAGTCGATCGGATGTCATGTTGTTCATTCACGATCTAATGTTGGGCCGTAAGACCTGGTGAGCACTGAGCTCAATATAACCGTCCGCCTTTCCCCGCTGGACTGGACGGTATCGATACTGTCGTTTTCCCTACGAAATAGAAGATAGGAAGTAGGATAGTTTCATTCCCACTAAACAGTGTCACAGTTTTAAAATTTCTTACCTTATAGTATAGTCTTAATTCTTTGACGTCGTAATTTGTGACACTTGGTCCCACTTCGTTTGTTTCCATTTGGTTAGTTGATTCAGGTAAAAATAATGTAGGAGTAGCGTTTATTTTCAATCGTCCGTATTTTATGATATCATGGAGAACAAATGATTCTTTGGTTAAATGCTTAGAGCAGATAAGACTGTGCGTTTTTGGTGCCCAATTGCACCTTGCGATGCGGTGTGTCCATATATTTTTTGTAATTTCATCTTTCGGGAACCTAAAATAAAACGTATAGAGTCCTCAACATTATCGATAACTCCTTTGTCACATCTCTATGATAACTATAATTATTTGTAAATATTTAATAAACATACAATAAGAGTTTTGGCGGGAACTTGGAAGTGTCATGAGGTGCTCTTGTTTTAATTCATTATTTTGGTGATACTTAGTGTTATATTGCATAATTATGGTGGTATATTATCCAATATAGTTCTATTAAAGAGCTCAAATGAAGTGAATTGAAATAATTGTGCTAATCAAGTGTTTTTTTGTTGCCGCCAAAACTCCTAGATAAAGTCTTGGTAAGGTAGCCACTGCTTTACTTCGACATACTACAGATAATAAAATAGACAAACCTAACTTGACATTGGCAAAATGTGAACACAAATGCCATAAAAAAAAAAAAAACATACAATAAAAGAAACCGAATTGTATGCGGAAACTGTAGATGATACAATTTAAAAGCACATTCAGAACATCTACTTATTTTATAATTAAGGAAAAATGCATTTTCTGCAAGAAAACTCACCTATGAAAAGTCACCAGCTCATTCGTATTTTCTTTTCGCCCTGTATGTGATTTACAACCAACTACCACACACGCCATGCTTAAAACTAATTTCGACACAGTATCGACACATAAATTATATAATATTTTAGTTAAATTATTAATGTAAATGAATATTTAAATCAATTTTACGTTTACCGTCCACAATACATCAGACACATTAGCAATCGGGCATGACAGTCAAAGTGATCTGTCAGATGCTTGTCATATTTAAATATAGTTTCTTTAAATTACCTGAAGATAGCACTAAACTTACATTTCAAAATCTGACCGTGACCACGAAGTGCTGCAAAGCCTTCGAAACGTCGGGAGAAAATATTAATTAAAAAACCGCGATAAAATCCGCAAAATAGTTTTATTTCAATTTCAAAATAGTTCAAAACAGTAAAATCTTTTTTGTTGCAACCTTGTTTAGATTTCCGGTTTTGACATTTTTAAAATTCTTTTCTTTTGTTTGTGTGCGCCAAATTGACACCGTCAGTCAATTAATTTATTTTACATATTTTGTTGTAATAAAAATTAATATTATTTGAAATGGAAATTACAAACATATTTTGCGTGTATTAAATATTACGGTAAGTAAATTATTTTTTGCTTAAATTTAATAGGTATAATATTATGTCAGTTAAAATAAATTCCTGTTTTCTTTTCATGCATTTGATTTTCACGTTATCGCTAAATATAATTGTGTTATTATTCTAAGTAAATATGTCGAAAAATACGATTACATTTTATTTGCAATACCTTAATTATTATTGATATATTTCTTTACATGTAAGTTTTATTATTTTAAATTGCATTTATTTTAAAATTTTAACAAATTTGTTTCATTTTATTACAGGCACAGATGCCCATCCATTCTCTTAACCCTAAAATAAAATAGAATTTTGGCGCAAATATGTGGATAATAATACAGAAAAAGTGTTTGATACAGTAAAAAACCACCACGAGTGCACCAGAATATATGGTTATGAGTTTATCCTGCACTCAGTTTGAATCTGGGGGTATGGCAGTGCCCCCACCAAGTCGAGCAAAAAAGCGGCACGGCCGTACCATCCTTTTGTCGAAGCAGTTCAGGGCATTTTCGGCCCCCTGTAACTTCGTTGTGGATAAAACTAGAATAAATCTTTAGACTGTGTGGGAATCCGATTTTTTGTGCCAAATGAAGCATATCAAACATTGAATAACATATTGACGAACATTCTTCCAACCAAAGGATTAAAAAGATATAATATTATGTCTTATGATTGTAAGTCATTGATGTATAATAAAAACAACCCTTTTAAGTATATATATTAAGTAATATATCGGCGCCAGGCGGAGGTGCTAGATAAACATATTAAAATTAAGCTAAAATTTAATTTATATTTGAATTATCGTTTAGGAATTTTATAAGTTATGTTTTTATATTATAAAACTCATAATAAAGATTTTTAGTTGTAAGAAGTAACTTAAATCAATGCCAATTTATGCCATTCATTTATTTCGTTCATCAAAATTTTATACCTAATAGGTTTCTTTTTTGTCAACATATGGCAATCTACGCATAAGCCGATAATAATATTAAAATATAGTAAGTTTGTGGTTAACACGTTTGTATTCATCGTATAAATAAATAAAACGTATGATTATCATGCTGATATTGCTTCTTTGAGTTACATTTTGATCATAATTTATTATTACTTTATAAAAACACGCAATTAAACGCAGTCGCGTAAAAACAGTTTGATAGTAATCAAGCTTTGTTTAACTAACCACCCTATTACTCTCAAAAGTGTATGTATGGTTAGTGATAGTGATATACTGTAAATAAGGGATCTAAGAGATTTCATTACGATGGCGCGGCAGATACAGATTGCTTAAATTAATGTTAACTGGAAATATAATTTTCTTTGGCTTGCTGTCATGTAATCTACATTTAGAACCCTTATTTTGCAGTGTATTTAACAATAACTGTAAACAAAAATATTAAGCAAGAGATTGTAGTGCCACCTGCAGGATTTTAGCAGCAATAAAACATCATCAGTGGCCTCTGTTGGTAATTTTTGAAGACATGCCATAATTTGACAGTTGTTGATTGGCAGAAAAAGGGTACAAGTAGGTTCTCTATTTCAGTAGTATTATAATTCTCTTTGTTAGCAATCCAACTAAATTTATGTGACATGACATTTCGAAAAATGACATATAAAGCACGCATATTTTTAATTTAGACCAAGAAGCTTATATATAAGCTATAATCTTCTTGATTTAGACGCATAATTATAACAATGTACCCAAATTGACATTTCTTCTCTGACTCTTTAGAAATAAATAAAAACCATGTAGTATTCACTGGCTCACTCACTCTCGTGTAAAAGCTGTTTTATTCGAGATGCATAAGATTGATGTTTCGCAACTGTTATTTTAGTGTTGGTTCTATTGCTTGTTATGTTATAGTTCTGTGGTCTGTGCCCTGTGGTCTGCCTGTGGTTAGCGCAGTGCTGCCACTAGCGACTTCGAGTATAAACTAAAAAATCGACGTCAATCAAACATGTCAGTCACACTCACATAATGGCGGTGGTTGTGTTGTTTTTATAATCACTTTATACCGGTAATATTATATGTCCAAACTGGGGATAGTTCCGCGAATGCGTTGTGTGATCGATCATTTATCAAATATTGAAGTGTGGAACGGGGAACGGTGTGCGTTTGCAGTGGACTGGGACCGAGTATGGAGTGTGATCACGTCGCGTTGTTCTTATTAAATTAGCGCGAGTGGTTCACGGTGCGGGGTGCGGGCGTGCTCGCGGGTGCCGCACCATGGGTGCGCAGCAGGCGAAAGAGCGCGGGACCGCCAGCGGCGCCTCCATGCGTTCGGCACGCAGCAAGCCGCGAGTACCGAAGGACCCCCGCATACTTGGCTCCAACATATTCACAGAACACAGTGGTAAGTGTCCACCAGTCTGAGATGCATGTGCAGTGCGCCGCCCCCGGCAGGCCAGTGCTCGCACACGGCGTGGCCGCTCTTGCCGTGAACAACGGGCCCCTTCTCTCAGGGATCGCACAGTCCCACATTTTTTCGTTTACATTAAGTTTGACCAACGTCCTTCAAGTAAGTGTACCTTCGCCCATCAAAAGCGTTTCTTTGTTTCGCCATTGATTTTCATTATTTTATTAAAAGGGTTTTTATGAGTGCATCACAGAGGGTTGTAACTGGTTCATAATATAAAAGTGCTCCAGTGCCAATGCCGCTCAGCAGTTCTCAGTGCTGGCCATTACAATGGAAGCATCTGTATATTAGTGTTTGTTTTTACACTCAAAGCTATTTCAAATAACTAGAGAACTATTTTGTTTATTTCTTTAAAACAAATTTATTTATTTATGAAAATTATAGGTACATAATTATTTTTATCAGTGATGTCCACGCTGGGCTGTGCCTGTATTTAAACCAATTATTCCTCATATTAAATCATTGCAAACTGTACCTCAGTATTGTAAGTGTTGTTGACCAGCCAGGCAATATGCAGCACATTTAAGCATAATAATATATGTAATGCCTTGGATGTATCTCACACACAAATGCTCTGTTTAAACTGTGACATCAACATGACATTCACAGTTCAGCACAGCATATTGTTTTTATATGGTTTCAAATAATATCACTAACCTACTCGAAACTCAAGTTCTGTAATTAACGCATTATTATGCTTATTAATATGACGTTCCTCAAACAGTGCAGGATGGCAATAGCCTAGATGGGAGTGGAACAGACTGCTGAGACGAATGCCCGCTGGTTTAGTCCTAATCTATAAGACCAATCTTAAAAACATAAATACTATTTTAATTTATATTTAATATACAACTCAAATGGTGTAATCAGTTTTTTTGAAATTACGATTTGGGTTTTTCTTTATAGAGGAAGTACTGTGCGTCGGAACTCGGTAGCATGCTTAGTGAGACATGTGTGTACCTAAACTAATTTATCTCAACTATTAAAGGTCGCATTTGGAAATTTTTAAGGGTAAAATTAATATCGTTTTAGCTATATTTTGTAATTAAATAAACGAAATAAGAGATGTTTACGACATAAACCTACTGTGATTAAAACTTTACTGTAATGTTTTGATTTAAAAAATAGCCCTCACAAAATACCTTTTATCTATTTCAATTCTCTAGATGCCCATAATTTTATAACTATACCTCAAATAAAACCAATATTGCATCTTCACGCTCACATCTTCTAGAACTGCAAATAGGCTGAGTATGAACGAATTTCAGAACCTCACATTTATTCCGATGTCCCCTACACATGTAATGCCCCATATTATGTATTAGACAATAATTATCACTTCATTCAATTTAGTCTTGGTTCAAAGGATAATTATTGTCTATGGCATAATTCACTGCTTTTGTTCATGCTGTAACCCACACACATAAAATACACCACTCTGAAAATGCAAAGAGGTTAAGTGATAGTGCAACCAATACAACTCTTTGCTCAATAAGCCTGCAGTATTGACTAGTTGGTGTATCGAATATTCGCATTCGCAATAAATTATGCGAATATTATTATTATTATTATACATAATCAGGCAGGCAGTTGAGACAACTGATAATGCCCATATCTCGCTATTACTACTGGTTTTCATTTGCAGCTAAGTATTTGTCCAGTCGGTTCTTAAACTGGTTTATGTTTTTAGCTGTAATCACATGTTCTGGGAGTTTGTTCCACGCTCTGACCACTCGATTACTCAGGAAGTGCTTGTGTGGATTATTGTTTGAGAGACTAGTATGCAGCTTTAAAGAATGGCCTCTTAGATGGTAATTTTCGTTGCGTGTGAAGATGTTGTGTTCAAAGCCTTGAATGTCGTAATGTCTAGTTAGAATCTTGTATGTTTCGATCAGATCTCCACGGTCCCTACGATCCTTTAGGCTTGTGAGCCTCAACGCCTTTAGACGTTCTTCGTAACTCCATTGTTTCAGGATTCGTGGTATTTTTGTGAAACTGCGCTGGATCTTTTCCAGAAGTTCAATGTCCTTAGCAAAATACGGGCTCCAGACCTGAAATGCATACTCCAGAATCGGTCTCACGAAGGTTTTATGTATCCGAAGTACCATATCGGGTGTGAGATTTCCAAAAGCTTTTCTGATTAGACAGATAAGGGTCTTAGCTTTCTTTGTTATTGATGTTGGATGTTCTTCCCACTTAAGGTCCTCCGATATTTTCACTCCCAGGTCCGTCTGCACTTTGGTCTCAATCAGTGGAGTGGAATTCAATTTGTAAGTCAGACGAGGATTGCTTCTGCCTATATGTAATACAGTGCACTTCGAGGCATTGAGGTTTATTATCCATTCCTTGGACCAGTTGGCTATTCTGTTTAGATCCTCTTGGAGGCGGTCATAGTCAATTTGTGGATTACCAAATATTTTTGTATCATCTGCAAAGATACTGACATTACATCTTAGTTGTTGTGGAAGATCGAAGGTGTATAGTATATACAGCACTGGGCCCAGAACTGAACCCTGTGGCACACCACTATGTATCTCTCGGTGTTTAGACATTGTATCACCCACTCTCACCCGCAGGGTTCTTTGTCGTAAGAATGCCTCAATCCATGTTAATAGTTTCCCACGTATTCCCACGAACTCCAGCTTCTGTAGAAGTCTTCTAGTTGGGACCTTATCAAAGGCTTTTTCGTAGTCTAGGTATATTACGTCGATGGGCTCTCTTTTGTTGAAACATTTAGTCCAGGATGACAGGCATTATTTTGCGAATTTTTTGGGCTATGACATGTGACAATAATTTATAAAGTAACACTGCAACAGATTATGTTTACTATGTATAAATAATAATTTTGTTAGTATTTATAGTACTCATACAAAATAAAAATTATATATTTTGATAACAATATACTTCCATCTTTCTAAACGAGCTTAAGTACCTTAAATTATTTTTTTACCGAGATCACAACGTGATAGGATTTACATTGTTATTTATACGAGATTTCTCTATACTTAATCTATAATTATTTTATAAAATTACTAGCATTGAGCGCGGCTCCGCCCGCGTGGAAAAGTTTTCCGGGATAAAAAGTAGCCTATAGCACTCAGGAGTAATGTGGCTTCCCATTAGTGAAAGAATTTTCAAAATCGGTCCAGTAGTTCCTGAGATAAGCGCGTACAAACAAACAAATAAACTCTTCAGCTTTATATATTAGTATAGATTAATGTTTATCCTTCAATGTCAGTATACCTTTTAAATCCTTTAGTTGCGCTGATGACTCACTATTTACTTAAGCCAAATGGACTAGCTATATTTATTTTTACCACAATTAGTGCTTTTTTCTTAAATTGAAATGATTAAGTTACCACCAATATATAGTGTTGCAGTCTTCGGAGAACGCTGAAGCATATTGGAAGCTCGATTGACAGGCAGGGAACTCCTCCTGACACGACATTCGTGGTTACAATGTTGAAAGCATCCAGAAGACGATCATGCGGAACAAAGGCTCCAAGGTGTTGAGGGCCACATTGCCTATTGGTACATTAAAATGCTGAGGTACTTGTACAACAACGCCACCATGTCACAGTCTAAGTACAGAGAGCAGAGCAGGAAGGCTATTCCACTACACAGAGGCGTGAGACAGGGAGATATTATTTCTCTGAAATAAGTCAGTGCCGCGTTGGACATCTTCAACCTTTTTGATTAGAAAGTATTTGGAATTAGCTTCAATGACGAGTACATTACTCACCTTTGATTTGCCGCAATATTGTCGTCTTGTCATAATCATTTGAATTTTGAAGACCCTGGCATTTTGCTCAAAGACTTCAACGGAGTTTCCCACCTGGTAGGCCTTAAAATGAACAAGACCGAAATTTTGTCCAATGCTCATTTTGTGCATATGCCAATTAGTGTTGAGAACACAACTCTCGAAGTTGTCGACGAATCTGTCTATCTAAGAAAAGTGGTCCAGTTAGCATCGCGACTGTATCGATGCAAGCGCGCAACCGTGTCGGACGACATCGGGGGAAGAATAGAGGGAGGGTGGCGCGTGAGTGGAGAACCGCCGAGCATCAGTGCAACACACCAGCACCAAAGACAAAATTGCCTCAACAGAGTCCATCTTGAAACTGTAGCGATCACAGGCATTTTTATGCTGTTACTGAATCGCGACAGTATCGCGTTTGCATCGCGACTGAATCGTGGTTACGTGGGCGAGGGCACACAGCTTGCGACCGCATCGCGACTGTATCGATGCGAACGCGCGACAGCATCACTGCAAAAAGTCGCCGTGGGCGAGGGGCCTAATGCACTCACCAGGCGGCCCTGAGTCACCTTACTCGGCACACGATCATAAGGCTTTTCCAAGTCTAAGAAGGTACAAAAGACTTTTTGTGACTTGGCCAAATGTTTTTCCGCCATGCACTTTATGGAAAAGACTTCATTAGTACTGTTGTGGAACCCATTCCTTTCCTAAAACCAGCTAGCACATCGCACATTTCTTTTTGTCTTAGAAATTATATAAAAAATCAAAGTCATAAAAAATTCTCCGTTTAGACCGCCTTTTCCCCGCGTTTTGTTTCTGTCATGTGTCTTCTGTCGTATACATAATGTTAGAGACAATGAATTTTCTTAGTAATTATTATTTTTTGGGCATTTTCCCGACCTCTTTATGTTTATTCTTCTCTTCGGGGCTAATACAAATCGTAAAAATTAAAGATCATAAAAATCGGTCCAGCCGTTCTTGAGTTATAAATGGTGTAACTATTGTCTGACCGCGAGTGCTGTACCGAGCCTTGAGTAGGAACTGAAGTGAGGAGGGAAAGAAAGCAAGCGCATAATTTGACATGAGATTAATACTGGGTACTGATAGTTCTTAAGATATTGGTTGAATTCGGTTCACTAAATTTTAATAGATAAAATATCTATTTAAAAAATAATATATATTAAATATTTAATTTTAATAATAAAGTACAATGAATTATACGTAAGATAGGTATATTGTGTATTTTAATTTTATTGTTACGATTCTACGAGAGGCCAGGAAATAAATTAGTGAAAAAGATGGAAATAAGTATTTATTTATTAAACAAATAAAAACTACTGGTACTACTTTACTGGTGGTACGTCTCTCATATGTAAGAGTCCGGCTGGGTGGGTACCACCGCAATGTCTGTTTCTACCACCAAGCAGCAGTGTGAATGCATTGTTGTGTTTCAGTTTGAATGACATTTTAGCCAGTGTAATTACTGGACATAATGAGACTTAACATCTTATGTCTGAGGAAGACGAACGCAGTGGAATGCCACACAGTACTTTGTAACTCAATGTGCTGCATGTTGTTGCTACTGTTTATAGGTGGTCGTATCGCTTACCATCAGGGCGTCAACTCCCAAAAAACGATATGCGATATATGGCGACATTTGTCGTGTCGAAGTCTACTCTCAGGTCACATCGTTTTTCTATCTAAACGTACAACGAACGAATAAACCATATTTGCCAATGTCGTCTATAAACCTACTCTAAATGGTAACTGTTAGTGACGAACATTTGATTTTGACATCGACTCAAACATGATATTTGCGATAATCGCAACGGGACCTTTTAGGACGTCGTCGGCATTAAATCGTTACGTGTTGTGTTTGTGATTTTCGAGTAAATTCTCTCGAAATTTGGTGTACAATACAACAATCTTAGATCATATACTTGTCACAAAAATAATTATCACAATTTATACAATTTGGTTTGGGACAATCACAAGATTTTGTTTAAAGTCCTCAGGGAAGAAAATGTAGCCTTCCATCAAAGAAGAAAGCAGCAAATAAGTTCATATTAGCGATTTTATTGTTTTAAATGTTATATACATTTACTGAGGATGTATCTCATTAAAATGAGTAAATTCTCTATAAGGTATAATACTTTGTAATTAAGCATACATATAAAACAAGTATATAATTAATTGTTTATATTTTTTGCATTATTAGCTAAATTGTATAAGTAAAAATAAAAGTTAACTAAATAACTTTTATTGTTCCCTGTAAGGGATTGAAAAAGCTATGTTAGATTTATTACAATTCCCTTATTATTTTAGGACAACCAGTAGTAATTACATTAAATCTTATCTATCTATATGGTACAAATAACTTACAATAGTATGTGAAATGCGTTACCTTTAAATGCCACAGTATGCATTGAAATGTAGGAAAAATATATCAGAATGTTGACAATTTTAAACTATAATATTAAATGTATATAAATTAAGAACACAAATACTAATATACATAATTAGAAATATAACAGAACCAAAACCAAGTTTTATTAATTTTAGTATTACAGATTTCTAGATTCTCATTAATATCACATAATTCAATTCAAATTGTTTATTTCACTTTCCATCTGGAACAATTGTTCTTGGACAGTGCTTCTTTGAGCTTGAGCTGGCCGCAGTCCCATTAAGCACCGGGTAGGACCTAAACAAAGTAATTAGGTATTGTAATTAAAATATGTATATATGAGAGACAATATAATGTAAAATTATATACTCTCATGTGTTTTATTATTGAAACGCCAGGTGGGGATCGTTAAGGGTTTAGAAAACTTAGTTGTCCTGTACGTGATTCAAACCACCATTATATTCTATACTAGCATTGCGCGCGGCTCCGCCCGCGTGGAAATGTTTTCCGGGATAAAAAGTAGCCTATAGCACTCAGGAGTAATGTAGCTTCCTAATAGTGAAAGAATCTTCAAAATAAGTTCAGTAGTTCCTGAGATTGGCGCGTTTAACCAACCAAACGAACAAACAAACAAATTCTTCAGCTTTATAATATTAGTATATATTTATATTATATTCAAAGCTTTTTCTGTGTGCTTTCTTAGTACGAAGGTATTCGGCCACATTATAAATCACATCACGAGATCCATCTTTGAATATTTTATCCCATGTACATACATAGGGCACATACCGCCCGGTACAAATGAAGTGTTGCCGCCGCCACCGTTGAAGGCAAACTGACAGGAGTGCAGCGGGCTATTTCACCCCTGCCGTTCGCCGCGCAGCGACCCAAGGCGCGGTACAACTCTCTCAGTCATACCATAACACGACTTTGTTTTTAAATCGCTTTTATTAGCTTCGTAGTTCATACGTATGTTAGTATGTAACGGAAACTTTGAACATTATTTTGACCCCCTTCAAAACGTCGGACTAAATCGAAATTTGGCATACTTATCCAGGACCGATGACAAATCAACATTTTAAACTAAAAAATGAAAAATCCTACTAGTATTATAAACGCGAAAGTTTGTAAATATGGATGTTTGTGACTCTTTCACGCAAAAACTACTGAACGGATTTCGATGAAATTTGGTACATGGGTAGATGCATGTCCTGGATTAATACATAGGCTATTTTTTATCCCGGGACAATATAAAGCGGGACTTTTATCCCGAAAAAACTCATTCACGCGGGTGGATCCGCGGGCAAAATCTAGTAAATAATAGCTAAAAAAACTAAAAAAAAAACGCTTATATAAAAAAATCTAAAAAACATAAAATGAATTTAAATTAAGAATAGTGTAAATAAGAAAAAAAATATTTTATTGCAATAAAAGTCTGGGGTGCTTTTTAAATTAAGATAAGATATTATCAAAATGATAATCCCTCTACTCATATCTGTCAATCAATCAATCTCTTCCTAGCCGATTTCGGCCACGGCAGCCAATCTCAACGGAGATCAGCCAGGTGCGCAGGAGATATTATAGTGCACAAGTGTGTGCGCAATACACAGGGTGCACTCACTGTTCCTTCACTCTCATAGGGCAGTATTAATAAATCAATCTCAAGTTTGAGTTACATCTCAAGTAGACATAATGTATGGAAATATTAATACATTATGTCGACTTGAGATGTAACTCAAACTTGAGATTGATTTATTAATACCGCCCATAGTCCGGTGAGACGGCAATCCGACATGACCGGAGAGAGATCGGGCGCAGGACCAACGGCTTTACGTGCTTTCCGAGGCACGGGGGTATCACACCGCCAACTTCCTGACTCCGAGCTGCGACTGAATAATTTTTTTAAGATGGAAAAACCCAGTCACAATGTTTTTGGCCCGATCCAGGATTCGAACCCAGAACCTCAGCGCGCAAATCGTACTCGTAACGCGTACGCAATACAACTACGCCACCGAGGCAGTCAATCAGTATCTGTCAATAAAATATTTAATTTATATAACTGTTGACACCATGCACCCCACGCTCTTTTTACAATAAAATACATTTTTTTCTTATTTACACTATTGCTAATCTAAATTTATTAAGATTTATTTTTTATTTTTTAGTTGGATTTTGTATAAAAGCTTGTTTTTTTTTTTTTAATATATATAAATATTATAATGATGCGAATGTTTGTGAAAATGTTTGGATGTCTGTTAGAAATAAAGCAGTAACCGCTAGATGTATTTGGATAAAATTTGGCTAACTTATAGCCCGTCTCCTGGATTACCATATTGGCTTCTTTTTATTATGCCGGTAAGTTGGTCCCGTGGGAAATATTTTAATTTTAATTAGATTTTTAAGTAGTTGGTAGTCCTACATAGTATGGTGCCATGTATCGATACAGTGAATTAGGGACTTTTCTAGGGGGAAAAGGCTTTTCACGCGGGCAAAGCCGGGAGCGAATTGAGCCGCCGCTCTGTTCGAAACATCATTATATTATTATCTGGTTACATTAAAAATTATCAAATTTGGTTTTAATCTTCTTATTTGTATTTCTGCGTACTGAGCGTATGAATGCTTAAATATGTACTTTGTCAAATGATCTTGCAATGCGAATTGTTCTTGCTGCAGCTGGAAAATTGACCTCGAATATGAATTATTATGTGTCGTAGCTCGTGGATCTACGATCTGACGAGTTGATCCCACCGCATGCTTCTAATTTGAACGAATAAATTAGGTGCGTGAATACGCAGTATGTGATCGCGTTTGTGTAGTGTATTGAAGCGCGGTGTCCTCTCTGTGTCATTATGATCACCGATCACAATGCGGCTCGGATACGCACCGCCCGTGTCTCACCGCACATCGCATGTGTCTGCGTCTTGAATGACACAAGTGTGGTTTTGCGTTTCCCTTACCTATTTTTACAGCCGCTGGAGTTTACGGTTTTAGGCGAATGTTGGCTCAATGTCAACCCGTGAAATCAAAAGTTTGGACCACTCGCAGTGGGATCGACTCCCTATTTCCTAATTGTTACTAGAGGGTACTCCTTGTAGACCCATTCCAACTAAACCATGCCCTGAGTAATTTTCCTAATAACTTTAATGCCATATTATTAATAAACAAATGTTTTTTGTATTTGATAAATACGCTTTATAATAACATTTTGCATAATATAATAAAGCCCATACATAACAATGAACATAATCTATGATGTAAGAGTGCGTCAAAATCTGCCGAATGTGCGTGTTTGCAAGAGACTCGTGTGCTATTCTGTTCGCGCTCATTTTGTGAGACGTGAGGTAAAGACGCGCGCGCGAACAGTTGCAGTAACGGCACTGGAGACGAACGCGTGACGCACTTTCGCCATATTTAGACGCACGTCAAGATGCGGTGCTGCGCCTTGTAGATGTGTGTGTTCGTGCATAACGTTTCCGTGCTCAACGCTTGAAGCGAGTTGTACAGTGTAAAGCTCTAGTTGTTCACTCTCATTGTGAATCGGATTGGATCTGTCTTCATGAAATGTATCATATAATGTATCACAAATGTTTCGCTGTTGAAGAGTAACTAGTGTGACGGCCACAGAAATAGCCCCGAGAACACGTGGCCGAAGCTGCAAAGCGAATGTTTTAGCCTCATAATATTGTGTAATGTGTCAGGTTGACAAGGACAATGCAGTGCTTCACACTTCACGATACCTTGGAATTACAAAACGACGTGACAATAATGCATAGTTCGGGAGGTGTTGCAATTGCTTGCTCACAAGGTTGTCACATAAAAAAATACGAATAAAGAACAGTGTGAAATATCTCCATTTATAAGTGACTGCGTATCTGCCTTTTTAATACCTCATAATTAGGTTTTGTATGTTGAAATATGCTAACCTCTGGCTACTGTTTCGTTTTTGTAACAAATAGTTAGCTACATTATCCTTGCTTACAGCAGGATACTTTTTATCTAGGTACGGATTGTAACGGCAGCCCAGCCGCACTGGCTAGCCGTTACTTATGAATACGATTAAACGAGTACCCAATTACCTTTAAAAAAAATAGCACAGATCTCGTGTGTCAAAGCTAACTTTATTCCTGTCACCCAGCAAAAACTGTTGTGATTCGGCACATAGCACAAGAAGCTAGTAGGGCGACCATTTTTGAAAACATTAAGATATGTATTTATACATTTTAAATAATATGTATTATGTACAGTGAGCGCAAGAAAATAGGCAATTAATGCTTTTTTGATGCCAATCGATCCTATTGGTTATTAGAAATTTGTGAATTTATATTATGGATGCAGGACGCTTTCAACAGGTCAGGAAATCTTTAGGGGAGGCCTATGTATAGCAGTGGACTTCATGTGGCTGATGATGATGATATTATAAGATATATCGTAATACGTTCAAAAATTATGAAAGAAATAAAAAAAACTATCTCAAAAATCCACCCTGTATGCTGTATAACACAATTAATATGTTTAGTATATTTTTAATAAAGAAAATTATGTTGAATCTATAGAGCAGCCACCGAAAGCTACAGACACAGCCATTGATGTGTGAGCGTGGCAGAGTGTGCGTTGTGCACTGTGTAGTTGTGTACTGATTGTGTACACCAAGAGGTACATCAAGGTTTTTTTTTAGGTAGGCGATCCTGCAGTCAAACCTGCGAATGGGATATTGGAGTCCCCCGGCTTGACGACTGCAGGGGCCTGGGAAGGAAATGGAGGAGGAAAATGGGAGGAAAAGTGGGGGAATGGAGAAAGGTTCTCAGGATGGGTGGAAAGTAAAAGGGTGCCAGGAAATGTTCGCGGGCCCTTTTAGGCCTCAATGTGTTATTCAACCAAGAGGTATACACACTGAACTGTGTGCCTCGGCCCGCGACCAATGTCCCCCCGCGCATGGGCGTGCATCGGGTGTGAAGACCCAGCGCACAAGAATTGCCACGGCGGGCGGTACATCAAGGTTGGGTCGTACGAGTGGGTCCGAGGAGGGCACGCGGTGGTGGTGTGCGACAGAGCCGGGCCGATCCATGATCTGAGTCACGGGGCGACGCCTGCCGGCCGGTGAGCCGTACTGTGCGCACGCAATACAATACGATACCGGTATTGATTCACAAATCAATCGCGACGAGTGCTTTGTGTGCAGTTGCCGCTTGCCACACGCTTCGGCGCGCCCTGGCCCCTGACGCGTCGTGCCGCGATGTGACGTTTTATGACGTCAGGCGGCTACTCATACCCCGGGGCGCGTCGCGTCGGACACCGTGAGGGATGCGCGGGACGGCGGCTGGTGAGTCCCCGCGAGTCGCAGGGCGTCGCGTGGGCCACCAGGGCCTGCCTGTTGCCCGAAGTCGTTTTTGCATGCAATTGGTTTCCATTGCCATTGGGCACATACCGTAACCTGCTTCCATGTGGAGTCGTGCCTGTGGTTTGAGAAAAAAATCTTACTGCAAAATACTTATATAAATATACTAGCTGACCCGGCAAACTTTGTTTTGCCATATAAATTCTTTTTAGAGATTATTTTAGTAGAAAAAAATTGAATAATTGATCAGTCACCGACTGGGGTTCAAAGTTATTGAATTACTAATATCGCTATTAAAAAATAAATGATGGAAGACGATAGAAAATTTAGGGTTGCATTTATGTATTAATGCCACATCATAAAAAAATCTGTCTGATTTATTTTACCATTATTAGTGTTTTTTTCTTAAATTGAAATTATTAGGTTACCAACGTCGATATATGGCGTTGCAGTCTTCGGAGGACTCTGAAGCATATCGAAAGCTCGGGTAAATCCTCCGGTTATGACGTACGTGCTTATAAAAAAACGTTTATTCATCATGTAGGCGAATATAGTTGCACTTATGATAAGTCAAGATACATTAAATTAATAATAATAATTATTACAAAAAGTCACTTATATAACTACAGACATTTTTAAATTTTTATAGGTAGTAAAATCAATGAAAAATAAATAAAGAAGCCAAGTTCGGGCTGGCAGGAAAAAGAAGATAAAAAAAACGATGTATCATTCTTATAATAAATAAAATAATGGAAGGAATGCGTCGCGATCCTCACCGATGAGGACACTACAGGCCCTAACCTAGCTAACCTACCAGCCTTTCACTAGCTACCTAAGCGATGACAAGCCGAAGAAGACGGGCAGAAAGAAACTCGTCATTACAATGTTGAAAGCATCAAGAAGACGATCGAGCGGAACAAAGGCTCCAAAGTGTTGAGGGCCACATTGACTATTTGTGTATTAAAGGGCTGAGGTGCTTGTACAACAACGCCACCATGTCGGTTTAAGTACAAGAGCAGAGCACGAAGGCTATTCCACTACACAGAGGCGTGAGACAGGGAGATATTATTTCTCCGAAATAAGTCAGTGCCGCGTTGGACATCTTCAACCTTTTTGATTAGAAAGTATTTAGAATTAGCTTAAATGACGAGTACATTACTCACCTTTGATTTGCCGCAATGTTGTCGTCTTGTCAGAATCATTTTAATTTTGAAGACCATAGCATTATGCTCATTTGCTCAAAGACCTCAACCGAGTTTCCCACCTGGTATGCCTTAAAATGAACAAGACCGAAATTTTGTCCAATGCTCATTTTGTGCATATGCCAATTAGTGTTGAGAACACAACTCTCGAAGTTGTCGGCGAATCTGTCTATCTAAATAAAGTGGTCCAGTTAGGCAAGTCTAACTTCAAGATAGAGGTCAAAACCAGCTCGGTTGAGCAGCGTTCGGGAGACTAGGCCTAGACAAGGGCCTATCATCTAAAATACCTCAGTGCTTAAAGACAAAAATCTTCAATCAATGATTGTTACCAGTGATGATGTGCGGTTTTGAGACGTGGCCTCTGACTATGGGGCACCCAAGACGGATCACAGTCCCTCAGCGAACTATGAAGATGCTCGGTGTTTCTGTGCGCAATGAAATTGGAAATGAGGAGATTCGTAAGAGAACGAATATCGCTGACATATTTCAAACAGGCTACTCTATCTGGACTTCACGACGCTTACTATCAGGTGCAGTGGGGTCACTTTGCAGCTATTATAATTTCACGTAACGTACGATCAAATATTTTGGTACCAAATAAAAATCCCATATTCGCATTCACATTCGTGAATATTGGAGTCAAATATTCGCGTTCGCGAATATTGGAAATTTGACATTTGTTACATCACTAGTAGGTACTGACTGCCTCGGTGGCGTAGTTGTATTGCGTATGTGTTACGAGTACGATTTGCGCGCTGAGGTCCAGGGTTCGAATCCTGGGTCGAGCCAAAAACATTGTGACTGGGTTTTTCCATCTTAAAAATTACTCAGTCGCAGCTCGGAGTCAGGAAGTTGGCGGTGTGATACCCCCGTGCCTCGGAAAGCACGTAAAGCCGTTGGTCCTGCGCCTGATCTCTCTCCGGTCATGTCGGATTGCCGTCTCACCGGACTATGAGAGCGAAGGAACAGTGAGTGCACTTGTGAGTGAGTGTATTGCGCACACACTTGTGCACTATAATATCTCCTGCGCACCTGGCTGATCTCCGTTGAGATTGGCCGCCGTGGCCGAAATCGGCTAGGAAGGGATTATTATTAGTAGGTACTAATTTTATTTTTAGACCCTACTCTATACATTTTGATTTGTAAAATAAAGGCAGGTTTTGAGTTTCTATGGTAGGTGTCATGGAATTTTCGCTCAGTCACGTTTTCAGGTGGCAATATTCTTATTTTGAATCTATAACGCAAATTATAAAAGGGGTTTTAATATATAATCGATCATATGAAAATATCTTCGATATAGTTCGAAGTGGGCTATAGCCAAGTTTGGAATGGAACGGTCTGTCGAGACAATGTCCGGAGGTTCAAAACCCAAGGCACACACCTCTGACTTTTCGAAGTTACGTGTGTATTGTTTATCAATTATCGTTCACTTTAACGGTGAAGGAAAACATCGGGAGGGAACCGACATACCTGAGAATTCCCCATAAGAATCTCGAGGGTATGTGAAGTCTGCCAACCCGCACTAGGCCAGCGTGGTGGACTGAGGCCTAACGCCTCTCTGTAGTAGAAAAGGCCCATGCTCAGCAGTGGGCAGTATTGACAGGGCTAATTGCATTGCAGTGCATAGTTCGAAAATACAAACATTTTTCTATTTTGGAAGGGTTGGAAATTTCCTAGTGTGAATTGCTCAGAAGAAATAACGTTGGTTGTTGTTAATTCTCATATATCCATTTTATTACAGCATTCCAAACACATTTTTTTTAACATAATATGGATCTCTAGGAAACCTGTTAAAATTTGTAAAATACCTTGAAATATTTGTTATGTATACCTATTGTTTACACGTTTAACTAAATATTATTTATTTATAAAAAAATCTTTTACATAATTCATGTTTTATCAAAAAGTTCGTTAAATTAGTTCTCAATTACGTGTCCCTGCACTATAAGTTCGTTGCTATGATACAAGTATCCGTTTGGCAGAAAAAAATTATTGCCCTTGACACCTATCTGTCAAAATCGGTCGGACATTAATATGAGGGTTATATAAAGTTACGATCACAATTCACAAAATAATGCTTATACATGATAGTTCTTGTAAGTTTTAAGCTTCACTGGTCGCCTTTAACACAATAACACAGCAAAAATCACAATTTCTGCGGAGTCCCGCTTAATGTAATTATCGTATAATGTAATGACAGCAATCGCAAGTCACATAGGTTTTAATAAAAGTTTATGACTAATTGCGCATGCATGACCAACGAAGGGCTCGCCTGGTCATGCCATCTCCTTTGGTAAATACTCAAAGGTACACCTATCTATAATATTGACATTACAATAATTTAAATCTTCTGTGACTATTGGTAATGTAACCTACTACATTGATATAATATAAATTTAGGGAAGACGACCCACCGATAATTTTGTTGCGTTTACCTTTATAAGTTTAATTTTATTAACCCAAAAGCCAAATCTATGGAAATTAGGAAAAGTAAAACAACAAAAAATATTTTGTAAATGTAGGCGAATGCACATTGTACACCCTTTTTTATATTTTGTTATGCCTAGTTTTAAGTATGTGTTATTTATTATATTATCTCATTTCAACGGTGATGTGCGTGCATTAGCTTATAAAAATAATTTGACTTTGTATACAGCACAAAAGGACTGAAAAATAAAAATATATATTTAAGAAAAACAAAAAACCCGACTGCATTTTAACAGGGTCATTTTAACATTGCGTTAATAAATGAAATCATATACTTATCTCGTCGAAAATAACGTTTTCCATTAAGTTATTTTAACCATAGACGTAAAATAAAAAAGTGTAAGTTTCGAACAAAATAAATATAATTAAAAAGTAACTTTAAGTTTACACGCTAATGCCACTACTACTTTTTTTTTTTTTTTTCGCGGAGAAAGTGACTTATTACTACCGCCCAGCCTTCAAGGGGGGCGTTTGAGCGGTTATGTTAGGTTCACCGTACCTTACGACCCGGCGTTACGCCGCCCGGAGCGATGTAACCATCGGGCGACCACCGGGCCGAGTCCCTAACCAACCACAACTAACAACGCACGGCATACCAACCAAAACTCCACGGTGGCCATCTTCGGCGCATTAGGGACGGCTGCGGGCTTCCTCTGACGGAAGTGTCTAAGTTGTCATCCGCAGCCGCCGCTGCGCGGTGCCGCCTAGTGCGGCCCGTCTCCTGTTGTGGGGGGGGGGGGGGCTCAGAAACCCCCGCGCACCGAAGGACGCCCTCGGCGTCAACGGCAGCGTGAGGCCTACCAGCCACGCTGCCGTCCATCACAGGGATCGCAACAATGTACTAATAAAGACACAAAGTTAAAGACGGACAGCCCCCTGCCGCCCGCCTGCGACCCCCGGTGGCCCCTATGAGTCGCCTTTTACGACAGGCAGGGGATACCGTGGTGGAAATTCTCCAAACGCCCCCAATCCACAGGGCAGAAGACGCCGGTCAGTCGTCCACCCGGCGCCTCCTACGTCTCGTCTGGCGGCGCGAGGGATCTCCGCGCCTCCGATCCCTCTCGGCACTTTCCTTCCGCGAGAGGATCACCTCACAGAAGTGTGCCACCGCACGCCAGGACCTCCGGCTGTCGACCATGGAAGCGACCACGGCCGGCAGCGAGAGGTCTCCTCCGACGACTGCTCTGAGAGCGCTGCGCTCCTCATCCCAGGCTGGGCAAAACTCCAACGTATGCTGGGCCGTATCCAGCGGGCAGTTGTCACAGTGGTGACACGCGGCCGACAACTCCTTCCCCACCACCCGCCACAAGTACTCACCGAAGCAGCCATGCCCGGCGAGCACCTGCGTCAGGCGAAACGTTGCCGCACCGTGGCGCCTGTCCAGCCATTCGGCAAAGACAGGACGCACTGCCGCGACGACCCTGAGCCCCGCTGACGGGGCCTCCAGCCTGAGACGCCACTCCTCCACGGCGGCTCGCCGTAGGGAGACCCTCATGGCCTCCACCTCCTTCAGGGCCGGATGTTGCCCGCGACTGGACGCCTCCTCCCGCCAATGAAAGACATCGGAGAGGGATTTGGCGTCCAGATCCCACGGCAGAAATCCGGCCAACAAACAAGCCGCCTCGAAAGAGACCGTGCGGTACGCCCTGATCGCCCGCTGCGCCAAAGCTCTCTGCGGAGTGCGCAGGAGGGCGACGCAGGGGCGGTTCAGGGAGTCAGCCCAAACGGGGCTGCCATAGAGGGCCATGGACCGCACGACTCCGTGATATAACCTCCGGTAAGGGATGCCAGGACCTTCCAGGTTGGGCAGCAGGCTGGACAGAGCGCCCGCTGCCCGAGACAGTATCGTCCCCAATTTCTTGAAATGGGTGCGGAATTTCCATCGGCTATCCAAGACTAAACCTAGATATTTTATATCTTTGCCGATGGGAATCCGCACCCCCTCAACCACGACGTGGGCACCGGCCGGTGGCCCTCTCCGAGGCCCGTGGAAACAAATGGCCTCGGTTTTCTCGAGGGCCACCTTCAACCCTAACTGTCGAATCCGACTTACTACTTGGCCGGTGCCCACCGCCGCCAAAGTAGCGGCGTCCCGGAACGCCCTGGCGGTCGCTGTGACCAATGTGTCGTCGGCGTAGCACGTCACGCCGACGTCCCAGAGATTTGCACCACGGTGCACCCAGTCGTACCCGATGTTCCACAGGAGAGGGCCCAAAACCGAGCCCTGTGGAACACCGCACGACATCGCTCTTCGGTGCCACCCGTCGGCGCCCGGATACACCACGTCCCTGTCAGAGAGGTACGCGTGCACCAGACGCCGGAGATAGGGCGGCACCACGTGGTACCGCAGTGCCTCGTGAATGCAGGGCCAGGGCAGCATGTTGAACGCGTTGGAGATGTCCAAGGACACCGCGACAACTACACCGCCTCCGGCCACTGCATCCTCCGCCTGTGCCTTCACCCGCAGAATCGCGTGGACGATGGAACGTCCCCTCCTGAAGCCAAATTGGCTGTCGGCCCAGTTCGGTCCGACGCTCTCGAGGTGCTCGACGAGGCGAGCATGGACGATACGCTCGAAGAGTTTGGCGATCTCGTCGAGCAACACGACGGGCCGGTAGGCCGACGGCGACTCTGCGGGTCGTCCGTCCTTCTTAAGCAGGACGAGGTTCCCGGTTTTCCAACGCGCCGGCAAGACGCCCTGCTCCAAACAGGCGGTGAATAAACTGCGGAGCCTCGGGCCCAGGTACTCGAGGGCTAGCACCCAGGCTCTTCCGGGGATGCCATCGAGTCCCGGGGCCGTGTTTTTGCTCCGCAGCCGAAGCACTACCGCCCGCATTTCTGCGGGCGAAACCTCTGGGATATCCCTTGCCGGATTCTCAATCGACGATGACGCCACATCCGGTGGCGCCATCGGTGGAGGAGTGGTCTCCACGGCCGCGGCCACGGAACAAGGCCGCGACGACGTTGGCCAGTAACTCCGGCCGGAGACTTTGCGACAGCGGGGGCGCCACTGGACGAAGCTTATTCATCACCATGCGATAAGGGCGCCCCCACGGGTCACCGTCGAGAGTCTCCAGAAAATCCTTGCGTGCCGCGACCTTGGCCCTGTGAACGGCCACCCCCAGCGCTCTCTTCGCCTCTTTGTAGAGGTCATAGAGCCGCCGCTCCTGGTCTGCGTGATCCCCACCTCGAAGCCTGCGACGACGATGCCTGGCGTATCGGCGGCGCGCAGCGACGCATGACGCGCGCAACTGCGATAGCTCTGCCGACCACCAGTACACTTGTCGCCGCGGCGAACGTCGGAGGGTCCGGGGCATGGCGGCGTCGCAAACGTCCGACATTGCCACCCCGAACCACTCCGCCGTCTGCTCGACCCGTACCGGCCCGTCCGGCACGGGGAGCCACATCACCAGAGCGGCTAACTCTAGGGCCTCTTTATTGAGGCGACGAATTACCCACCGCGGGCCGCCCTGATTCGGGGCACTCGGTTCACCACAGGGCTGGATACTCAGAGACGCGGAGACGTCGAACCTGATGTAACGGTGGTCCGACATCGTCTCCACGT
This sequence comes from Sphinx pinastri, assembly GCA_947568825.1. Taxonomy (NCBI): domain Eukaryota; kingdom Metazoa; phylum Arthropoda; class Insecta; order Lepidoptera; family Sphingidae; genus Sphinx; species Sphinx pinastri. The sequence goes on along the minus strand of OX387614.1, from coordinate 260,798 downwards.
CCGCGAGGACTCTCCAGCCCCGGACACGGCGTGCGACGGCGGGTCTTGCAAACGACAGATCAATAGACCCACCGTTGTACCGCACGCACGTGTGCACCGACCCCCTGTTCAGGACGACCAGGCCGACAGAGATCGCCCAGTCATCCAGGACCCTACCGCGCCCGCTCGTCGCCGGCGAACCCCAAGCCACAGACTTGGCGTTGAAGTCGCCGGCGACGATCGCCGGGTAAGGTTGGCCTTGTTCAACCAGGGCCCCTAGCCGAACAAGAAAAGATTCGAATTCGGCGAAGGGTCTGTTGGGAGAGAAATATACTCCTATGACCCAAACGTCTCCCAACAAAGCTGCGACGCATCCCTGGCCCTTCGCTACCTTTTCCAAGGGCGGAGAGCCAGCGGCACCCTGGGTGATGATGGCCACCAAACCGTCAAGGTCCCCGGCCCAGTTGTCACGGGGAGGGACAAAATACGGCTCAGCGACCACGGCCACTTGCACCGACCACTGCGCCAGGCTTTGGGACAACAGGTCTTGGGCGCTGGCACAGTGGTTGATGTTCGCCTGAAGGAACTTTAAGTCCATTATTGGGCGATCTCTTCAACACCTTCCATCTCGGCCTCTTGCGGTGGGCTTGCTGACTGCGGCTGGGTTGTGGCCACAGCAGCAGCAGCATTGCGTCGTGAAGGACGACGCCGGTTGCGGCGGGAGGAGGCGGGACACGCCTTCCCCCCGACTTGGTGCCCGGCGGGCTTGCCGGAGGCCGCGCAGACCGCGCAGTTCGGCGCGGCGCGGCGCTGCACTCACGGGCCTTGTGGCCTATCTGGCCCCAGCGGTAGCACAGCGCGCTACGGTCCTCTGCGCAGTCGCAGCGCTCCCGGACGTGCCCTGTCTCCAGGCACCGGTAGCAACGTAGGGGCCGCGTCTCGAGCACAGAAACTCGAGCCGCGACCCAGCCGATCATTACCCGGCCCGCCCCCCGCACTTTCTGGGCTGCCTTTATCGGCATTCGAGCCCAAGCAGTGCTCACACCGGACCGGTCAGGACGGATTTGCCCTACCTTAACTGCCTCCAGGGCACACTCACCGGCCTTGGAGAGGGCCATTGCGACTGACTCAGGAGTGGCCGTGTAGTCCAGCTCCGTCAGCCGCAGTTCCGCATTTTTGATGGGCCGGGAGATCCTAACGTCCTCCGACCCATTGAAACACTCCCTCAGCCTTGCGGCGAGGGAGTCGGCCCTCTCATCCGAGTTGGCCCCGGGCACCTCGTACATTGGGGCACCCGTGGCTGCAAACTTCGGCCTCAGCCTTGTGATGTCAAGGCCGGTGAAGTTAACTTTCTGCTGCGCCTCCGTTAAAACCCTGGCATAGGTGAGTCCCTTCGCTACCGCCGCCGGCGTCAGGGATATCATGACGGCCGCAGATCGCGGTGGGCGGAGCTTGGGCTCGGCCCGGCGCGGTGGTTGCTGCTGACTTGCAGCCGGTGCCGCGCCGGACCTGGGCTTCGTCTTCTTTTTGCCCACCACGACCGTCCATTCCCTGTCCAGGGACACTGGAGCCGGCGGCAGCGGGCGGGGCTCGCAGGGAGCTTGCTGCGCTGGGGGACTGGGTTTACTTTTACCCCCCTTGCCTTTTGGCTTCGGCTTGGGCGCCAGAGGAAGTGTGGGGGCCAGAAGACTCCTTTCTCCGCTTGCACCCCATAATGCCACTACTACTGCTCTAAGATAATTCGTCGCAGCGGTAACATTATACTTTCATTCAGAAATACACTTTCGCACACACCTTATTCGCACTAAACTACGAAATGATCAAAAAATTTGAAAACTACAACCGGTATTTTTGGCAATAATATTCGTTATTCATGGATGATTTTTGGCAAGATGTTGAAAGAGGTAAAGACGAATATGTGGTTTCATTTAGTAATGCAATGTAAAAATGACACTGTATATCTGCCATCTTTATTAAATTCATTGAAGAACTGAAAAGATAGGAACAAGATTTTAATTTGAATATTTTGTTTTGGTTTTCAATAATCTTAGCTGACAGTGTTCACAAACGCTGTCGGAGGCATAACACGCTCACTTCTCATAATTTAGTTGGTGATATAGGTAGAACAACAAAATCTCGGAGTGAGCAGATGGCGGTATATATATATATATATATATATATATATATATATTCGTAATCATCGTTAAAAAATCTTTATTTTGATACCACACTCGATTTATTTTGAAAACATTTTTTTTTCGAGATCACTTTTTGCCGCCAAAAATCCTTAATTTTGTTTATTTTTTATTTTAATGTACCCGGTGTCACTCTCACGACTAAGACGAATCTATTGATACCACTCACATAAAAATACGACAAGCCGTTTAGGCTGTAGGGCGTGCCAAAGAAATATACAAACACACACATACATACATACATACACACATACATACACACATACATACACTCGAAAAACATAACTCTCCTTCTTTCGCAGTCGGGTAAAAAGAAAAGAAACAATGAACAATTGATGACAAAAAGTAACCCCGGAGTTTCTTTCTGCCTTTGTGCTTCGGGTCGTCATCGCTTAAGTAGCTAGTGAAAGGCTGGTAGGTTAGCTAGGCTAGGGCTTGTAGTGTCCTCACTAGTGAGGATCGCGACGCGTTCCTCCCATTATCTATCCTAATATTATAAAGCTGAAGAGTTTGCTTGTTTGTTTGTTTGAACGCGCTAATATCAGGAATTACTGGACCGATTTTGATAATTCTTTCACCAATAGGAAGCAACATTACTCCTGAGTGCTATAGGCTACTTTTTATCCCGGAAAAACTTTTACACGCGGGCGGAGCCGCGCGCAATGCTAGTTTTTTAATAAAAATGATCTCTTTTTTATATCTCCTTTCCTGCCAGCCCGAGCTGGCTTTTTTGTTTATTTTCCATCATTGATTTTACTCCTAATAAAAATGTCGCTAGTTAATATAAGTGACCTTTGTTGTTAATAATAATTATTATAATCAATTTAATGTATCTTGACTTATCATAAGTGTAACTATGTTGGCCTAGGTGATGAATAAAGTATTTTATTTTTATTTTTTATCAAAATGTATAGACTGCCAAAAAATAAAATAAGTACCGAAATCAGAGTTTTTTTTAAAAATATATTAATAAGCAAGAGTGTAACTCTAATCAGTTGCATTCCTACTTTAGAAATATTTTTTACATATCATTACCAAAAACATTTCCCAAGTATTCGCATATTCTTTTGCGAATGCGATCACGATAGTATCGTTACCTACCTATGTACTCATAAATTTTGTTGGGTTATCAATTACGATCCAATGTAAAAATGTGCCTGTCTTTTTAGGCTTTTTACATTTGACAGTTCGTGATCTTTTATAAGTTACTAGTATCGCTCGCGGCTCCGCCCGCGTTAACAAGTTTTTCCGGGATAAAAATCTTCCCCGGGATAAAAAGTAGCCTATAGCACTCAGGAGTAATGTAGCTTCCAATTAGTGAAAGAATTTTCAAAATCCGTCCAGTAGTTCCTGAGATTAGCGCGTTCAAACAAACAAACTCTTCAGCTTTATAATATTAGTATAGATAACAATATATAAAATTTAATAATATTATAATTATTAATAAGTTGAATAATTAATTGTTTTCATGCTTATAAATTAACAGATATTATGTTATAATAACTAGAGTCCCGTTAGAAAGAGTACATGAAACTAGAAACTTAGGATTAATTATAGATGAAGGACTGCATTTTGAGTCTCATATCATAAGTGTCGCGAGCAATTGCTTCTATAGACTTAAGGTATTATACCAAATAAGAGATTCGTTAAGCATTCCAATGCGCATAAAATTAACAGAATCGCTGGTTTTATCGAAATTTAATTACATGGACGTTGTTTACGGGCCGCGTATTCTGGTTCGCTCCCAAAAAATTATACAGCGAGTCCAAAATGCTTGCGCTAGATTTTGTTTTAATATACCGCCACGCACACACGTTACCCCATATTTGAACGACGCAAATATATTAAAAATGAAGTATCGTCAGGATTTACACTTGGCCTGCCTGATGTTTAATATGGTTAAATACCGCGTTCCTCCATATCTCGCTGACAAGCTGCAGTGGCGGAGCGACGTGCGCGACGCACATAAAAGTGTCCACAGACGATCGGATTCGGTACGGCCGTACCATTTTTTTAACCATTTTTTTATGCGGTACGGTCTTCACGCCACACGAGCGTACCAAACCACGCATTGTCCAGTTTTTTTTGTGCTAGCAGCTAGGGATGGTGTGTATTTACGCAACCAGGTATTTACTTGCAAGTACGCCGACCAGGTGCTGACCCGAAATACTTGCAAGACTTGAAAGTATTTTACTTAGCTACTCTCTCGTGACACGATGGAGTCACGTGACCTCGGCTCGGCCCGCCACGCGCGTCCGCGCTCAGGAGTCGTCGTCCGAAAATTTACTAATGGTTCTTATTTCAACAAACCCAGTGAACAATTTCCTATGCAAGTATTGAAGTGTTAAAAGTATTTTAGTTGTTAACGCGGATGTGCTCCTTATTCGTACCGAAACATGGGTCAATATCCTATGAAGTAAGAAAATACTTGAAAGTATTTCGATTTTCGACTATCCAAGTGCTATAAGTACTTTGTTTATAAACGCAATTGTGCTCTTTATGTATACTGAAACACGGATCAATTTCCTCTACAGAAAGAATATACTTAGTATTTATAGAATCAAAGTATTAGAAGTTTTTATTTGTGAGCGAGATTGTGATCCTTATTTGTATCGAAACACGGATTAATTTCCTATGCAAAAAGAAAATACTTGGAAGTATTTCGAAGCTTGGTTTTTGGCGCTGGTTTTTTTAGGCGGACGTATTTGTAAGCCCTGGTTCACGATTTTGCAAGTACGGCCTATGCCTACTAGCAGCGCGTGAACACCTCTCACTGTATGCCTCTGTTCTCTCGAAAAAGGCTACATTATAGATACCTATTGAAGAAAAACTAATATGGAGCGCTTTCATTAGAGCATAGAGATAGATTATAGTCTCAACTCTGGAATAGTACATAGGTCACTTTTTATTCCGGAAGAATATATAGCGGGAAAAACTTTACCACGCGGTAAATATAAAAAGTAGCCTATAGCGCACAGGAGTAATGTAGCTTCCTACTAGTGAAATAATTTCCTAAATCGGTTCATTAGTTCCTGAGATTAGCGCGTTCATAAATGCGCCCGTGGTACTTGATCATTATTTTGTTGCGGAGTTAATTTATAACTATGTTATCTCCTAACATATTCATTGAAATCAAATGACGTTGAGGGCAATTTTGTTCAAAATAAAATACTTGTGATGAATAACGTATTTAATTGGATAAGGATCAATGTCATGTTCATAAAAATACCTTCGCAAATAATGCATTATTTAAGAACAAATTTGATTACCACAAAAAAGGTTATACTGAGTCAAACTTAAAAGATAGACATATGCTGTCGCGGACTTTTTTTAGAACTTTTAAAGGGAAATAATTCCTTCATACATAATTTTTACGTACGATTGTATTCGGAACGGCCGTCCCACGAAAACGGTACGCCACCGTACCATATCTGATCGTGTGGCGCACGGTATGCTGTACATTATTATTATTATTGACGGTATGGTTGGTTCGATCGCTTGCACATCGGATTTGGTATGCTCCGTACCAAATCTGGTCGTCTGGCCGACGCATCGTACCGTTCAGCGGTCCAGTCGCTATTCAACCTTCGCAAACGCAGCACCTTATTTGTCGTCGTAATAGGTTCCGAGCGCGATATTGTTACGGAAAAATACAGTATAATAGAGTAGTTAGAATTGTATACAGATTTGACCTGCTTATGGAATTCATCCCTCAGCCTATATTGCAATGAAGACGCACGAAATCAAGCGATGAAAATTCTTTTAGATAAATGGAAAGAACATTATCAACTTGCTACGGTGAACGACCTTAGGAAGAAAATTTACTTTTTAGACTTGCGATAAGTCCTAAGATATTAATTAAAATTATATGGTATAAAAGGCAGTTATAATGTGCATGAAATGCTTTAGATAGCTAACGTATTTAATCGGATATGGATTAATACTGTATCCGTCTAAATAGCTTTCTATATATTATGTGATATTTTTAATTTTTTTATCATTAAAATCAGTATAGTAAGCTATATTTAAGACCCCCCCGAGCAAATGGCCCTAATTCCATACATTTCAACGCACGATTTACGGGCGGGAATATGCAAAGATTTACGAATAATTTATGTATCAAATAAATTTTAGATTAGCCAGCGCCCAGCGATCCTATAAGTGACGATAGTATTAGATTTAATTGTTCTAAATTTCTAATTTTAACTAGCGGCCCCGACAGATGTTGTCCTGCCCTAAAAAGGAAATAAAATCCCAGAACCCGAGTACAGCGCCACCTACCGGATCTAATTGTTAATCTAAACCATTTTTTTTGAGTAATGTTACCATCGTATAAATATTGACAAATATTAACATTAATATGTATACGATACTAACATCACTCAATTGTGTTGCTTTCCCGGAACCTCTCTATTAACACAAACTTTATGGTATGGTATTAAAGTTCAAATTGACTTTCAAGTATTATTACGAATCGATTGTATGGGAGTATAGAAAAGTGTTGTTTTTAGACATTTTCAGGCAATCTTTAAATTTTTCTCTCCATAAGAACCATCCTCGTACTTCAAGGAATATTCTAAAAAAAACATTTAGCGAAATCGGTTTAGCTGCTCTCGAGATTTGCGCTTAGCAACACATTCAGCGATTCATTTTTATATTATAGATAAACAAATGCCGAGTTGTGTCATAAAATTTTACATTCCATAAATTTTACTGCACGCCGCTATTGACAATGATGTACAGCAATTAGTAGTAGTTATGAATTATAAAAAAAAATTACTACCAAAGTAAAGTAACAAATTGTAGAAATATGAGATTAATTTTTTTTCTGTATGTATTATAAATTTCGAATAGATAGCTTCCAATACGGTTAGCACGCCATTTTGCTGACATATATGCCATGCGAACTATTTGTAGACCTATAAAAGATGAACAATTCTACCATACATTATTTTATTATATCTCAAAGGAATAGGCAGCGTTAGCAATGAAAACTCCCAGTCGACTTGATTTTTTCCGACGTCTTCGACAATAATCGTCATATTTTAATAAATTTACATGAAACAATTATAAATTACAGTGTAAACTCTGTATAACGACAGCGGAGGGGCGTTAAATGGAGATAAAAAAATATTATTTTACTATTATGAATCTCCTATAAAATATACAAACAGCAAGCATTAATATTAAACCAAATAACGCTTACTGCGTATAGTTGTCTGAGAAACTAATAATATGATAACGTATTGATTATAATCCATCACTACCTAACAACAGTCTGCCCGTGTAAGGTAATTTCAAAATAAAACAAAAGAACGAATTACTTTGAATTTTCGGCGCGTGCGATAACAATAGTAGAGTCAATTACAGGCTAGGTAATAAAGTAACAAAATAATAAACAAAAGAAAGTACACGCCGCAGTTTTACAAATTTTGCCAACTTAGTAATTAATTTTTATCACTTATTTCTCGGAAATGGCTAGTCTGACGCATGCTACGCATGCTCACGCCTTTTATCCCCGAAGGGGTAGGCAGAGGCGCAACTAGTGCACCCACTTTTCGCCAAGCGTATTCCGTCCCATGATGTGATAGGGGGCGAGCCTATCGCCATACCGGGCACAAATTCCAGTCTCCGGGCTGATATTGAATAGTCTACTGATGGCTAGTCTGATTTGAATGAAATTTTGGATTTGGATAGTATGAGCTCTAAAAATTAAATTGTTGTATTCAGTTTTTTTTATCCACCCCAAACTTTTGGGGTTCGAAGGGGGGAGATACTAAACCGTTGAACCGATTGTAATGAAAGATGTCCGCTTTTTGTATGAGTGCTGGGCCTCAAAATCTAACAAGGCTCAAACTTTAGGGATATTAAAAGGGCAAAATATGAAACTTAGATCCTTTAAAAAAATATTTTTAGACCCCTCCATTCATAACCAACTTTTTTGAAAACTTTCATATTAAGTGTAGTTTTCAAGCCAAACAAAATTACATAAATCTCAAAATCGGAGGTCTTTAAAATGAAACGATTTATTGCAAAAGGTTAGTTTTCAGGAGTTCTATCCAAATATATATAAGTGGTCTTGTTTAAAATTTGAGGCCCGTTTTTGGACATGTCCTTTGGTATGGGAATATCTCAAACCTTAAAAACAAACATAGTATATTATTTATTTTATTAACCCATAATTAAGGAGGTAAAAGGGGGAGAAATTAAGCCGTTGAACCGATTGTAATTATATTTGCTACGGGAATATCTTAAGCTCTATATATTGAAAAATAAATATGGAATGTTAATTCTTTTCTTTTACTCCTGAATAAAGGGGATAAAAGAGAAGACAAACTAAACTCCTGAACGAATTGTAATGAAATTTGGTATGGGGATATCTATAACCTTAAAGATAACTATGGCATATATTATTTACCCTTAAATAAGGGGGTTAAAAGTGGGCAAAAAATACTGTTGCTCCGATTGTATTGCACTGTATGGGGATTGGGGATATCTTAAACCTTGAAAATTAATATGAGATATTATTTTTCACTAACCCCAAATTGAGAGGGGCAAAATAGGAAAGAAATTAAACCACTGAACTAATCCTACTAATATTATAAACGCGAAAGTTTGTAAGTATGGATGTATGGATGTCTGGATGTATGGATGTCTGGATGTATGGAGGTTTGTTACTCTTTCACGCAAAAAACTACTAAACCGATTTTGATGAAATTTGGCACGCGGGTAGATTATAGCTTGGATTAACACATAGGCTACTTTTCATCCCAGGAAAATGTAAAGCGAGACTTTTATCCCGGGAAAACTCATTCACGCGGGCGGAGCTGAGGGCAAAAGCTAGTTCTATTTAAATATGGTTTGGGGATCTCTTGAAACTTATAAATAAATATGATATATTCAGTTTTTTATTAACTCTTAAATAAGAAGGTTAAAAAAGAGGAAAGAAAATAAACCGTTGAAACGATTATGGTGAAATTTGATATAGATGTACCTTGAGTATAAATATGGGATATTCATATTCATTAACTACTAACTTAGGGCAGCTAAAGAGGGGAAAAACAAAACTGGGAAACATATTTTTAAGACCAAATTTGTTGCGGATATAAATAAACATAGGACATTCGTCTTTTATCAATTCGTAAATAAGTGAAACGAGAGATGAGAACTGAACCATGAGCTCGTATGAAAAAAATATGAAACCTGATATTTAATATAAAATCTGAACCGCTGATGCACCGATTTTTTTGAAATTAGTGTTTCTGTAGGTATCAACTCCTTTGACTTTAGTCGTGAATATTTTCTTAAAATGGAAAATATTATTAGCACCTACTTTAAAGAAATAAATAACATGTATAGAAGGTATTCAAAAATCACCCGAGCTAGGCTCGGTCACCCAGGTAATTAGTTATTAATGACGTATTGTTGTCGTTATTGCGAGTTTTTTGTGCAGTGCGAACGTGTTCACGCGCTGCTAGCACAAAAAATACTGGACAATGCGTGGTGAACGATTGTGTAGCGTGAAGTCTGTACCACATAAACAAATGGTATGGCCGTACCGAATACGATCGTACGTAAAAATTATGTATGAAGGAATTATTTCCCTTTAAAAGTTCTAAAAAAAGTCCGCGACAGCATATGTCTATCTTTTAAGTTTGACTCAGTATAACCTTTTTTGTGGTAATCAAATTTGTTCTTAAATAATGCATTATTTGCGAAGGTATTTTTATGAACATGACATTGATCCTTATCCAATTAAATACGTTATTCATCACAAGTATTTTATTTTGAACAAAATTGCCCTCAACGTCATTTGATTTCAATGAATATGTTAGGAGATAACATAGTTATAAATTAACTCCGCAACAAAATAATGATCAAGTACCACGGGCGCATTTATGAACGCGCTAATCTCAGGAACTAATGAACCGATTTAGGAAATTATTTCACTAGTAGGAAGCTACATTACTCCTGTGCGCTATAGGCTACTTTTTATATTTACCGCGTGGTAAAGTTTTTCCCGCTATATATTTTTCCGGAATAAAAAGTGACCTATGTGCTATTCCAGAGTTGAGACTATAATCTATCTCTATGCTCTAATGAAAGCGCTCCATATTAGTTTTTCTTTAATAGGTATCTATAATGTAGCCTTTTTCGAGAGAACAGAGGCATACTGTGAGAGGTGTTCACGCGCTGCTAGTAGGCATAGGTCGTACTTGCAAAATCGTGAACCAGGGCTTACAAATACGTCCGCCTAAAAAAACCAGCGCCAAAAACCAAGGTTCGAAATACTTCCAAGTATTTTCTTTTTGCATAGGAAATTAATCCGTGTTTCAATACAAATAAGGATCACAATCGCGCTCACAAATAAAAACTTCTAATACTTTGATTCTATAAATACTAAGTATTTTCTTTCTGTAGAGGAAATTGATCCGTGTTTCAGTATGCATAAAGAGCACAATTGCGTTTATAAACAAAGTACTTATAGCACTTGTATAGTCAAAAATCGAAATACTTTCAAGTATTTTCTTACTTCATAGGATATTGACCCATGTTTCGGTACGAATAAGGAGCACATCCGCGCTAACAACTAAAATACTTTTAACACTTCAATACTTGCATAGGAAATTGTTCACTGGGTTTGTTGAAATAAGAACCATTAGTAAATTTTCGGACGAAGACTCCTGAGCGCGGACGCGCGCGGCGGGCCGAGGCGAGGTCACGTGACTCCATCGTGTCACGAGAGAGTAGCTAAGTAAAATACTTCAAGTCTTGCAAGTATTTCGGGTCAGCACCTGGTCGGCGTACTTGCAAGTAAATACCTGGTCGCGTAAATACACACCATCCCTAGCTGCTAGCACAAAAAAACTGCACCGCATAAAAAATGGTTAAAAAAATGGTACGGCCGTACCAAATCCGATCGTCTGTGGACACTTTAACACCCGTGCATCCAGTTGGGCGTTGGTGGTGCCGCGAGCTCGCGTCGTTGCGTTCCGAGGCAGTTTCAGGTTCGCTGCATCTCGATGCTGGATCGTCTTGTTACCGCCTCTGCGTAATCTACAATCAATAACCCTTTTTAGATTTAGGCTTAAAGAAATGCTTTTGCGACTGCAAAAGAATACATAAAATAAGTAGGTATAAAATTCCTTACCTCATTGGTTGTAGACTTATGGCACGGCGGAGTATTGCGTCATCGTTGGGATGTAGCAAAGTGAGGCATTTATTTATTAATTATGCACTATCACTTCACATGGCTCCATTGTAAACGCTTTATATTTTTCCAGCATATTTTATATATTACGTTCTTTTAATTTATTTTATTTTTATTTTTTTTTGTTTTGTAATTTATTTCTTATAATATAAACCATTACAATAATACTATTTAATATTTTAATTAATTGCAACACGACCGTGCGCACTCATCGTATCGGGCCTTATGGAAGACCAGCGCGCCGCGGTTCGCCTGCGGCCCCATGCTGAATAGGTCCGTTTGCACACTCGCAAATAAAAAAAAATAATAATATCGGATTATACTAGATGCATTTACATTTTTGAATATGAAAATGCATAAAATGCTATTTTTTTTATAACGTAATTGCATATTCGGTAGCTTTTTATTAATAGTACCGATTAAATTTTAACACACTCCAAACTAGTTTACTCGGTTCATCGTATTTGTTTTGTTCAGCGATAATTTCTTACCTCGTGGTCGGATTTAAATCATTATTTTTGCGTTGGATTTCGTATAGCTTCGGAATGATCCCATTTTAATTTCATTTGTAGACTAACCTTGGACTACGAAGATGCAGAAGGTAACTCCTCAAAATCAAATTGGATTTTAATGATTCTTACGCATGCTCACGCCTTTTATCCCCGAAGGGGTAGGCAGAGGCGCAACTAGTGCACCCACTTTTCGCCAAGCGTATTCCGTCCCATGATGTGATAGGGGGCGAGCCTATCGCCATATCGGGCACAAATTCCAGACTCCGGGCTGATACTGTGATGGCTGATTCTTCTTGTGTTTATTTTTAGACGAATAGCGTAACATCCTTTTTATTCGATTAATAAATAAAAAATATACATGTTGAGCAAGCGCTTGCCATATAGAAGTTGAGTAAAACGTGCAGCTACTCATAACATTACTTTTATAAAGTGGGTAATATATTATTTATTAAACAATAAGCGTTGGTGTACTTTTGTGGCAGTGGATTACAATGGAAACAATGCTGACAAGGAGCGCGCTGGCATGGTTGGTGAGTCGCGCCGATAGTCACTCGCACAGCGCGCCCATTTGTAAATAACGAGCGAGTGACCACCATCGCCGATGAAAATCCGCAATGTTAGTTAGACGGTTTTCAAGCGAAGAAGTTAGTTAGGTTGATGTTTATGGCTTTTGGTGCGTGTATGTTGCGGCGCGCCGGCGGATCCGCGCAGTGTTGCACCAACAGCCGGTGCGGACTGGATACATTATGCGTTGCCGGCATCCGACGTCAGCGATCTACTTGCCAGCCGTCTAGTACGAGACGAGACTACTCCTATAACGTTATATTAATGGGTTAGCTTACTGTAAAACAAAGTTTATGTTTATTCTTTGGTAGCTAAACAATATATTTTTTGTTAAATTGTATCTATTGCATTTATGGGGACATTTAGTGAACTAAGATCCCAGGCCAACCAGACAAATTCTGAGTAACAAAAGTTACCCACAGAATAGTATTAGTATAGACTTTCAAGGTATACATTAGGAATGTGCTGCATATTCGTATCCGTAGCCGCGGAGCTCCTATAAATACGAGATCGGTGTCCGTTACTTTTTGGCGGATCTTTTACATTAGTAAATTTTATAAATATAAATTAGGGCTGGACTACCCTTAACATTTAGGGGGATGAAAAATAGATGTCCGATTCTCAGACCTACCCGGTATGCACACAAAATTTCGGAAAGGAATCGGTCGAGAATCGGTCGAGCCGTTTCGGAGAAGTTTAACTACAAACACCGCGACACGAAAATTTTATATATTAGATTTAATACGTATTTTACGTTTCTTGTAATCAGGGACCGAATCCGGTATGAAAAATACCGGTATTTTTTGGTTACAACCTTTTTTTTTACCGGTGTTTTTTTAGTTAACCAATATTATGAAATTTCTCCAAATTACACGGTATGATACCGGTTATCGCTAACACAGTATAAATATATCTATAAAGTACTCTGACTCGGCCGTGTCCTTAAAATAATTACCTACACCCGCGCGGTACGTAAACACGCGATAGGGCTGCCCGTCTACAGTATTTTAATGTAATCTAAGATACTTTAGTTTCTTTCTACTTTTGAGATTTTCAAAGATATTATTTAAGAATGAAATTATTTGTGAATGAAATAAGAAGTGTTCAATTAAAATACATGTTGTGTTTTGTGATCAGTAGGTTTAACAAAAAAAAAACACTAAATTTGAGACTGAAAAATATTAGCGCCTCGACCGAGTTGTACGAATAGCTTTCTTGTTAAATTTAATGGTATTCGAAATCCGCATTCGGATAAAATGTTTAATTAAATATACTTTTGAGAAACATTGACAAGAATTCAAGCAACCAAAAGCAGAAGACTATAGTCTATAATTGCTCTTTCATATTAAGTCAGTAGGCCGCGTTCAGTCCTAACCGATCCAGAGGACGATATCACTCTGGCCATTCGCAGTAAGAACGAGTTCCTAAAACTCCTACACTCCACACGACCGCAATTCCGTCCTCGCCGCCGAGGACCTCGCCGCGTTCCCCGTCGCCCCCCCGACCCTCCTAACAGTTCCGGCCCGCGTGCCGACGAAATAAATGGATAGGATTAGGTTAAACCCCAATCTTCCCCACTAAACGCTGATGTCTCATCCTCTCCCAGTGACCGTCCTGAGCCGAGGTCCGTAACCCGTTAGTGGGTTGCCCTCAGCATGGTCACTTAAATTAAAGGGTTGCGAGTGCCTAAAGCGCTCACCCTAAAGTCCGGTTTGTTTGTATAAGCCGACCCTCGTCAGGCTAACAAACGATAGTCAGGTTAAAAAAAAAATAAAAAAAAAAATACTTATTTAATTCAAAGTACCTGGGTGACCGAGCCTTGCTCGGGTGATTTGTTAATACCTACTACACATGGTATTTATTACTTTAAAGTAGGTCCTAATAATAGTTTACATTTTAAGAAAGTATTCACGACTGAATTCAAATGAGTCGATACCTACAGTTACGTTACTAATTTTAAAAAAGTCGGTTCTTTAGCGGTTCAGATTTCAAATTAAATCTCAGGTTTCTTAATTTTTCCCTGTTGAAGTACATCACGAGCAGATACATGGTTCAGTTCTCATCCGTTGTCTCACTTAGTTACGAATTGATAAAAGATGAATATCCTATATTTAGTATCATGGTTTAAGATAATTATATCCGCATCAAATTTGGTCTTAATAATATGTTTCGCGGTTTAGTTTCTCCCCCCTTTAGCTGCCCTAAGTTAGTGGTTAATAAATATGAATATTTCATATTTATACTGAAGCTACATCGATATCAAATTTCACTATAATCGGTTCAACGGTTTATTTTAGTCCTCTTTTAACCTCCTTATTTAGGGATTAATAAAAAACTGAATCAAGAGAACCCCAAACCAAGTTTAAATACAATTGGTTAAGCGGTTTAATTTCTCTCGCCTTTAACCCCTCTCATTTTGGGGTTACGTGAAAAAGTTATATCTCATATTAATTTTCAAGGTTCAAGATATCCCCAATTCCCATACTGTGCAATACATTCGGGTGCCAGTACTTTCTCCCCTCTTTTAACCCCCTTTTTAATAAGGGTTAAAAAAATAATATACCATAATTATCTTTAAGGTTATAGATATTCCCATACCAAATTTCATTAGAATCAGTTCAGGAGTTTAGTTTCTTCCCCTTTTATCCCCTTTAGTCAGGAGTAAAAGAAAATCATAAAAATCCCATATTTATTTTCCAGCCTTAAGATATTCCCATACCAAATTTAATTACAATCGGTTCAGCGGTTTAGCTTCTCCCCGCTTCTAACCCCACAAGTTTGGGGTCGATAAAAGAAACTGAATACCCCAATGTTATTTTTAAAGCTCATACTATCCAAATCCAAAATTTCATTCAAATCGGACTAGCCGTTTCCGAGAAACCAATTGTATTTATATATATATTTTGCCCGCGGCTCCGCCCGCGTGAATGAGTTTTCCCGGTATAAAAGTCCCGCTTAAAATGTAGCTTATATGACACGTTCGTAGATTTACCATAGCAGCGCCATCTATTGATTACTTACTCAACCCAGTCGAAAGGTATCGACATCTGTTAGAATCATTTGGAGTTAAGATAATTGTGACTGTCAAATAATAACAGACAAATAATTAGCAATAAATTAAAATTGCGACTATAATTTGAGATTTAAACTATCCTATCTCTCAAGTTGGATCGAACTGCACATGGTGTGCGAATTTTATTATAATCGGTTAAGTGGTTTAGGAGTCCATTGAGGACAAACATTGTGACACGAGATTTATATATATTAAGATAAGATATATATACTAGCTGACCCGGCAAACGTTGTTTTGCCATATAAATACCATTTGAAAAAAAAATACTAATTGATCAGTTACCAACCGGGGTTAAAAGTTATTGAATTACTTATATCGCTATTAAAAAATAGGGGATGATGGAAGAAGGCAGAAAATTTAGATTTGTTAGTATTTTTCAATGCCACATTATAAAAAAAAAGTCCGTATTTTTTTTTTTGGGCTGGACAACGTCTGTCGGGTCTGCTAGTATTATATAAAAATTTCGGTCACAGTGTTTGTTACCATACTCCTCCGAAACGGCTGAACCGATTTTGATGAAATTTTATATTCACACTTGATAGGTCTGAGAATAGGTTGTTATCTATTTTTCACCCCCTAAGTGATAGGGTGGTCCACACCAAAAATATTTATTTTTATTTTTCGGACACTTTTTTTATGATGTGGCATTAAAAGATACATACAATCCTAAATTTTCTACCTTCTTCCATCATTTTATTATTTTATTTTTTAATAGCGATATTAGTAATTTAATAACTTTTAACCCCAGTCGGTAACTGATCAATTATCTGTGATCAGTTGTTCCCGCTAGGCGTCTGCCGGTGTCACTTCTCATTCAGTAAATAGCTTGGAGTAGGGATGAGACCGAAGCGCCGCGCCGGTCACCTGTCTCTCTTACACAATAAGCCCCCTCTTACTCCCTTTACTGTTTTCGGTCATTGTTGTTGTTTGTGCATCGATCGTAGTAGTGACGTTTACAATAATCATTTTACTACTTCAGTGTACTTTTCAAGTATATTTGTTATCAATTTGGAGGGCTGTAATTACGTCTTCCCATTTTATCAATAATTATTAAATTACAGCGCTCCATACTTCTTCAACTCATGTATGTATGTATGTATGTATGTATGTATGTATGTATGTCTATTGGGGACGTATGCAGTCGCACAGACGGGTGATCAGTTCACCTCCTTGGAACTATTGCACCCTTAGTCCCAGTTTGGGTGGCGCTGCCACTTTCGCTTTGGTTCGGTTCGCTTCGCAGGTATCATGCCCAGGGGCGGCATTCACCATAGGGAATTTCGGCTGCGGCTCAGCTAGACCTTGGAGGCATCGTGTCTCCCTTCCAGGTTGCCGATCTCTGCCCAGCACCGCCCTCCACTGAGGGTCCCGCCACTTTGACCTTGATTGATCATTGCGGCAGGAGCCAACAGGGGGGCAGCGCTCAGCCTATGCGGTGAGGACCACACAAGCTGCCAGGCCCAGTCTGCCCACATACTCTCCCACCCCCCAGGCGGCGTCCCCCAGTCTGACACAGCGTCGCTTACCTTTCCTTGGCTATTCGTGACAGTTTCCACTCTGAAGCACTGGTTTTACTGGTGCTCCTGCAGTATGCCCCCTTCTGCTCTTACAAACCTTTTTGTTGCCCTACTGAACCTAATCATGTCTCCTAGCTTTACCTCTTGTAGTTGCGCTATTTCCAGTCATCCAGGCACCCTGCCAGAAGTGGATGCTGGTCTCTTCTTCTCCATATTCTGGACACGAGGCGTCTCCGGTCTTACCCATTATTTTTAGGTGCCTATTCAGCGTGTCCGGTCATGATTCCTATTATTGCTCTTATGTCCTCCTTCCTGAATTGGAGTAGGCTTTTGGTTTTCTTGTGATCCAGAGTCTTGATGAAGATTTTAGATTGGCGGCACCCCTTCATGTCTCTCCATCTGACATTTGTCTCCGTAACTATCTTCCTGCTGATTACTCCCTTCGTGACTTGCCGGTATAGGTAAGTACGGCTCCGGTCCTATGAATTTTTCATCAGCCTTCTCATTTCCTGTGGTCCCTTGGTGGCCTGGTACCCAGGCAATGATGACTTCTTTGTCGGCTGCTAGCGTGTTCAGTTTGAGTTTGCATTCTTTCACTAGCACCGACGTTGTCTCTGGTTTGTCAAGTGCCTTTAGGGCTGCTTGACTGTCACTATAAATCAGTATTGTGCTGATTTCCTTATTGTGATCAGCGCATTCCAGAATGGCCATTGTTTCCGCCTGGAATACGCTCGCATATCTGCCTAGCTTTATTGTGGTTTCTTCTGTGTTTGATGGCGTGGTTATAAATATTCCTACCCCTGACAATCCTGTTGATTCCTTCGTGGAGCCATCTGTGAAACATGCCACCGACTTATCATGGTCATGTGGAAGTTCCCAGTTTTCTCTTGGTCCTATACGTATTCTGGATTCTTTGCCGAAGATCTTTTGTTTCTGAATTAGATCGTTGTTTCCCAAGATCATCGACATTTTTTTTTGAATTGTATGGATTACTTCTTTATGTCCTTTGTTTGTGGAAGTAGTTTTCCATAGTCCATAGGACTTTAATCTGTAACATTGTTCTAATGCTCTCTTTTTAGCCTCCAGATCCAGCGGTATAAATCCTATAATGATGTCCAGTGCCGCTGTTGGAGTAGTTCTTAGTGCACCTGTAGTCATAAGCCCATCGAGTCTCTGTACCTGGGCGAGCTTCTTATAGTTTACCTTAATGGTCGCCCTATGCCACCATACCAAGGCTCCGTAGAGTAGTCTTGGGAGTATGATGGCCTTATATATCCAGTAGGTTATATTCGGCTTTATACCCCAAGTCTTACCTATTGCTCTATTGCATTGCTTCATAGCTATTTTAGCTTTTGTGCATTGCAGGCTTACGTGCGAGTTGAACAGTAGTTTGTCATCCAGCACTACTCCTAAATATTTGATTTATTTTACCAGTTCTAGATTTCTGCCAACTATTACAATGGGTGACAGATCTTTGTTCTTCCTCTTTTTGGTAAACAGAACCACTCATTGTCTGGATTGAGGTTTAGTCCTTTCTCCCTACACCACTGTAAGGCTATCCTAATTGCCATATTTAATCTACTGCACAACATATTGAGGTCCTGTCCCACTACTAGGATGACCCCATCATCGGAGTACGCCTGCATGTATATGTGCCTGCGATTTATTTTCTTGATGAGGTCGTCCAGCAGCAGGCACCACTTTAGGGGAGACAGGCAGCCCCCCTTGCGGAAAACCCCTGTTTGCCCTAACCGTATACGTTATGTCACCTAGTTAAGCTGTTATCAATCTTTGATTCAGCATGTTCATAATCCATGTTTTTATTAAAGGATTGATGCCTTCTCTATTTAGTGAGGATTCTATTGCGTATGATGTCGCCTTGTCAAAGGCGCCCTCTACGTCGAAGGAACACCCAATTGCTGATTATTTGTACCAACCAAATTTTATAAATATCTGGTTACACGACGGAGTCATAAATATCCAAACATCAATACATTTGCTAAAAAGGGATGAAAAATTACTCAATGTCTCTTCCAACTGCCGTAACAGAGTGCCAATACGTTACAGATGGAAATAGGTATTTATATTATCAAGTTTTTATACCAGGGCGTGAGCAGAAACCATTCTTGTGCCACTAGTCGATATAAGGAAGATTGATTATAGTCTTGCATTTATTTAATTTGATTTATTTATTATCCAATAAAAACATACTATATTACACATACCACTTACAAATAATATGCTCCTAATAAAATAATATTTAGGTACTGATTTTTATAAATATTTTTATATATGGATAACATAACGCATTTCCTCTTTCCAAGGGTAGACAAGGCTATAACACCCACGTATTACCAGCTATTCCAGGTCTCGCGTAATAGAAAGTCAGGCTATTGCTAATTACCGGTACAGTCCAGATTTCGGGTTAATACTGAGCAGAAAACCTTTCCCGATCGAGAATTAAACCACAGACTCAGAACGGCGGTCATAATCGCACTAAAACTACGCTACCCAGTCAATATAAATCTATAGTTGAATATTCAATCACGACCTGATTACCAGGTAGCTAGATTTTAGGAACAACTAATAAGTCAAAAACCTCCGAAGATAAATCCTATGAGACGTTAAATTAAGGAATTATAATGCTAGTCTGTGTCGATCTGCTGTCATTAATACCCAAAGTGCAGTGACTGAATCTAAAGTACTATGCTGTGTATAATCGTAGAAGAATAATTGATCGATCGAAATTGATGGTGACCTGAAGATGCCCAAGTTGCTGTAAGAAGTACCTACGGAAATAACTAATACGAATCAGCAAGAAGACTGCTAAGCAAATAAGCGCAATACTACAGGTGTATAAAAAATGTATACATCTATGCATAATACCATCTTTTGTAAAGATAAATTTTGCATTGATACAACTATTCGTATATTTCCGGCAACATCACGACTGAGACGTTCCTTTATTCGTTTAATAGAAGAGCAGCAATATTACTTCGTCTTTGTCATTTCGTACAGGACGTCAGAGACGTGTCATTTGTTTTTAAGATTGCGTATCTATGACAGTTGTATTTCAAATCACATATATTTTAAAATTAATTGGTACTAGAGAAATCCATACATACAAGACAGGTTAGAATATCTGTTTGTAATTTGGAAAAGAAAACTTAAATGTTATGTTTTTTGCATCTTCAACTTTAGTCGCTGTCTGCTAATTTTGTAAAATGGTTTAGCCATGACGGGACTTTTGTGATCACGTAGCATTCTTTACTAGATGAAATATAAACAATCAAAGGAAATTAAAAGGTTTCACAAATCAAAACCATATTATTTTAATTATGGTAGGTATTGAATCAAAACCGCTTTTCCTTTATCATAGTATTGAGCTGCCACACATCAGCGAAAAAAATACACGGGTGTAGCCGGCGGCGAATAGCTAGTTATTATCGAAGGCATCACGAATTTTAATAAGGCCTGCTTTACATTCACAAGATAATGTTTACAATCTCTAAACGAAAATCAATTTACTACATTTTCAACTTTTCCTTAGTTTACTTAATAAGTGATATGAATAAGATACATATTACATTAATTTTATGCAAATTATTATAATTGCACGCTAAGGCCTAAATACCACATAACACATAATAAAAGAGAACGTGTAACAAGTTCGCATTCGATTTGGCAAAAAAGAAAAACGATGCTCGAGGAACGCCGCGAAGTGCGGATCACCAACCCACGAAATGTTATTTTTATAATTATCAATTTCTTCTAGATTTCTGTCTCCCCACAACATCTTATTTTGTGAGAGATATTTACATTTAATGTCTTAATTACAATATCTAAGTTGCATTTCATAAATAAGGGGAAGTGGTCAGACCAAAATACATCATGCTGGGTATACACTTCGGTTACCAAGCCTACTGCTGCCCTAGTTACCACACAGTGGTCGAGCCACCGATGTGTCCCATGGGCTTCACTTATAAAAGTAAAGGTGTCCGACAGTATACCTAACATCTCAACATCTACACAATGCCATTGAGCCTCAGAGCAAAAATCAATCAATTCGTTATAGAATGGTTCTAAAGCATGCGCATTAAAGTCTCCTAAAATGTAAGCACACTCGATATTAGTACTGTCTATAATAGCACTCACTGAACTCAGCGTGTCCGTAAAATCGGCCAAATTAGTCGCCATATCCGTTGGCAAATACACACTGAAAACTATGATTGGTTTACCGTCCGTAATTAACTTAATCGCACATATACCTACGTGAATTGTTGCACTGAACCACTGACACATTTTAAAATAACTCGGGCTTCCACAGCAGAGTAACGTCACAATGAGGCCTTCCTCTAAGGATGCCATTCGCTGTATCTACCGCCGATTTCCCTGTGTAGCTGGAGTCGTCGTCTATATTGCTTGAGTATGATATTTCATCTGGAAGCAGCCACGTTTCCTGAAGGGCGACTATATCCGACGACTTACACAATTGTCTTATGTCTTCAAGCGACCGTTTGACTTTTTTACACGCTTTATATGAGCTTCACTTCTATGTTTGTAACCGACTCCTTTGGGCGCGATTTGACTCACTTTAAACGGTCAGATTTTATTCAAACTTTGTAGATTTGTCGAGGAGCGATGACAATACACTAATTTGATAAAATTATGCCATTATTCAATTTGCAAAATGAGATTTATGTTAATTTATATACCATTAAGTCTCACTGTATATATTGATAACGTTAAAATCTTTGAATGGCTTCTAAAATAATTATAGTTACTTATATATACCAAGGAATTAATAGTAAATTAGATAAAATAACAATTTCAAAAAATTAAAAAACCCGCTTTTATAAATAAACCATACTAAAAAGTAGAAAATTAATAATAGTTTAAAAAAAACTAAAAAACACGCTTTATATAGAAAAGCAAACTAAAAAATAGAAAATAAATTTTAATAAATTTGGATTGAGAATAGTGTAATTTTTTAAAATCAATATAAATTTAATAATAATGTAAATAAGAGAAAAATGTTTTATTGTAAAAAAGCGTGGGGTGCATGGCGTCAATAGTTATAAACGTTTCATTGACAGATGTGAGAAGGATTATCATTTCGATAATATCTTAAAAAGCACCCCACGCTTTTTTTACAATACATTTTTTTTTTCTTATTTACACTATTATTAATTTATATTTATTAAATTTTTGACACTATTCTCAATCCAAATTTGTTAAAATTTATTTTCTATTTTTTAGTTTGCTTTTCTACATAAAGCGTGTTTTTTAGTTTTTTTAAAGTATTATTTTTACAGTTAAAAGGTACGACTGTATAAAAAATATTTTTATTCATTATATTGTCTTAGGCCGTTAACAGTATTAGATCTGTTCACGCTCTTCTGCGTAAAATGCACGAAACGACGAAATACAATAACATGCGGCCATAATTCACTATTTAAGAACATAGGTACCTTGCCTTTCGAGATAAGGAACTTAAATGCGTTATGATCACTACCTCTCTTCATTATGATTTTCTCTAATTTAATCGATTCTCCTGTTTTCGCTAAGATATAATTATGAATATCTATATCAAACGTCTCCATATGCACGTTTGTAATAAAAATGGGTGTTTTCTTTTCAGCCGCCCTAAATCTCCCTTCTAATTCAGTTGCTAATTAATTGCGCCTCTGCCTACCGCTTCGGGGATAAAAGGAGTGAGTGTGTGTGTACGATTTTAGTGGATTGTTTACTCAATGATCGCTGATCGATCACGGTGACACGATGGTGCGCGAGTGTAATGTGTGTGTGTGTTGTGTTACAGAGGCGCTGCTGCAGAGCCGGCCGCTGCCGCACATCCCGGACCTGCCCGACGGCGAGGCGGCCGCTCCCGGCACGCCGCAGCCGCTCGACACCGCCAACAGGTGCGCCCCGGCCTCTGCTCGAAGGACTGCAACTCCATCACTTACCGACCGTTACCGACACTAATGTATGTGTTTGTGTGCACGCACAGATGGACCTCCAAGGAAAACCTGCTGGCTCACCACGAGGAAGACGACCCGCAGCTGTTCGTCGCGCTATACGATTTCCAAGCAGGTGGCGAAAACCAGCTCACTCTAAAGAAAGGTGAGACTGGTGGTGTGCTGATGGATGCTGTTAGGTGTGACTAGCGTGTTACGTGGCACTTATGTGTCGGTGTGTGCAGGCGAGCAGGTGCGAATCATGAGCTACAACAAAAGTGGCGAGTGGTGCGAAGCGCACACCCTGTCAGGTGCGGTGGGCTGGGTGCCGAGCAACTACGTAACGCCGGTGAACTCGCTGGAAAAGCACTCGTGGTACCACGGGCCCATCTCGCGCAACGCGGCCGAGTATCTGCTCTCCTCGGGAATCAACGGCAGCTTCCTCGTGAGTCCACACACTCTAATAACACAGGCCAACATAAACATGTTTGTAAAAACTTTTTAAACCAATTTACCTTAATTCTATGTATTTTTGGGTGCTAAAGCCGTATTTAGTATGCGTTTTATTTTATCACACAATTCTCCCACATTATATCTATAAATATATATTTATAAAAAGACGAAAATTTGATATAAGGTGACCACTGAAAATCAGCGTTGTGTTGTGGTTTGCACCACATCACAACATTATTTATTTATTTACCAACTAATACTACTTACAGGATCTTTATCCCAATGCTGTAGTATCGATAATATATTTACAGAAAAGTTGAATAATTATTATTTAGTGTTATAGCATATTTGAAATAGAGAGCGGGATGCACAGAAAGACTGCTGGATATTGTTGGTGAAGAAAACTAATAGGCACAGCATTTACAATATTTATTGTATTCTCTCAATACATCAAGAGTGTTCTCTTTAAAACATTATTCCTCGCCACGTCACATTATGATTCAAAAACATTCTATATCATAAAATATCAAATACATTACATTATTTATTGTATTCTCCAAATACATCAAGAGTTTTCTCTTTAAAACATTATTCCTCGCCACGTCACATTATGGTTCAAAAACATTCTATATCCTAAAATATCAAATACAGCCAGTATTAATTAAATATAAGATTATTAATATTTTATAATGAGGTAGGAATTATTTATAAGACGTGCTGGTAACAGAAGACAGAGTCTTGTAGCTTATAATTCTAAATCAATTATTATATAATTAAATAAACAGATCATATTTATATGACGTATTGGAAGCGGAAACCGAACGTTGTAACATATTATCCATGTTGCTATCCTTGTGAATTCACTCAAAGTACAATTGAATATATCGGCCTCCATAGCCACGACGTTTAGAGTGCGTAGCGCGCGCGTCAGAGGTGCCTCTTTTAATAAGGTGGTACTGGTGTTGGTTATGCTGCAGTGGCGAAGGGTGACATTTTCCGAAAGGGAACCCGACACAAAATATAGTTAATAATATGAATAAATATGGTCTGCAAATCGTTCTAATGATAATTAGATTTTAGTCTATTACGCTATAAAATTATAGAAGTCTATGCATGACGAAGGTGGTTTCGTATAAGTACTCAAGTCATTATAACAGTTACTAGGATAGGTGATTAACACCTGAACAAGAAATAAAGCAAATCACTTCATAGTTCATACACTTCACAATTTATTAAAAATTCTAAAGTTATATTAGGTTGTAAGTAAATAACGCAATTTTAAAACTATCTCATTATACTAATGTTAGAAATTAAAACTTAATAGTTACACGTACCTTCACACTACACACAAATGTTGATAACACACAAATTCATTATTATATTCCACATTTACTAATTAAAAACAAACTTATCCAACCGGCGAAATTGTTTACTTGAGTTTTCAAACGTCAATAATACAAATATACGCTTCTAATTAAAAAAGACTTAGCAAATCTTAGTTGATCGTAGTTGGTGAGCGACAATAATTCATGGCCGGTTAATAGTGAAGCCAAAAGATTTCGGCTTACCTCTTACGCATCTTCCCGTGAACGAAAAATGTATCGGTATGAATGAACAAATAAGACAAAGATAGCAAATACGTAAACATGTACTATCAAGAAAGAGACAAACGATACATTGCGGGGGAAGCCAAATGACAGCGGGTTCCCTCGAGTGGCCCCCGTGACCACGGGTCACAATGGCGCGAATTTTAAAACATAGATCGCTAGCGCGGGGGCAACGCCATCTATTACCAATTATTTTAAATAATTTTACGTCGATCGATATGGATGAAAATGAAGTGTTTATTTCACATTATTTTAAGATGAATTTTGTTGAAGTTAATTGTTTGTTTGTTAATAATATAATTCATTTTAAGAGTTTGCTTTCATAAATTACAAAAGGGAAGCCGGTAGGAATCGGGTTGTATGGACCCTTCGCCACTGTTATGCTGAGTGGCCACCTACCTGTCACAGCCACGACTAGCCACTGTTATTATTAAGTGTTCTTTTATGTCAATTGTATCTGTTTGTGTCGCGACTGTGACAAATAAATCGTTTTTCTTTCTTTCTTTGTATATACTTACATATAATTCAAATAGCATAGTTTTTTCGTTAAGTTTCTATTTTTACTTGGAATATTATTAAATTACTGATACAATGTGAATATTAGGTGCTTTTTTATATTTACTAGTCCTTTTCTTTGTATAGCTCGTTGCATAGCTTTTTCTCAGAAGTGATGCATTTTGATGTTCTCTATGAAGTGACGAACAGTAATCATCCATCATGTTTATATTCCAGCGCGCCTGGTATCGTTTCTCCATTTGTTTTAGGTCCTAATGGACCCGTTTCACTTGTTCTCCACTCACATCACCTAGATTTTCGGGAAAAACGTCAAGATGGTTGTGCAAATAGTGGATTTTAAGGCTCATCCGACAACCAAGAGTTTGGAACTTGTCTATCATATTAGCGACCATAAGTTCAAAGCTAGAGGCTTTCTCATTGCTCACAAACTTTGTCACAACTTTTTTAAATAATACCCAAGCATCCTTTTTCTTTGTACTCATCGTTGCTTCGAAGTTGGATCGAACATCAATTTACAAATATCAGTTTAAAAATAAAATCCCTTTTTTCCGATTAGATTCTTGTTGTGTATTTAGTGGGTAAGCAAATAAGTCAGTCTACATTGAGCCGTCGTGTTTGACTCACGTATCCCGAGACACATCACTTCTGATAAATGGGGTTTCGTACATAAATATTTAAAACAATTCATATCTTTAGGCAAAGCTTTTACAACTTGTTTCATTAAAGCCAAGTTAATATGTAGTGGCGGTTATAAAATCTTTTTTGGATTTCCTAAACTTTTCTGCATAATGTTCTTCTCGCTGGGTGTCAAAGTTTTTCTTGCGGCCGTTGTTTTTTGGACTAATGTTGATCCTTTTCTATACTAACCACTCACATATAAAACACGGAAGCTTTGTAAATCCCTTTTGTTGACTAAGGAGCATAGAGATAATTTAAATCTCCACACATCATCCAATCGTGAGCTGTGTTAACTATATAGCTATAAAATGTATTTTTTATTTCATATTAAAATGTGAGATGCGTGATACGACTTTATTATTATTGTTTTCGGAATCAGCACACGAATCAGTTAAAATGATTGAAAAAAGTTTTGTCTTCGTTGGTCTGTGTAAATATCTGTCTGGTGTTACCCTTAGACAGAGCAAAGTATGGCTATTACTAAATATATGGGTTCAGCACTGCAATGTCGATTAATTGTATGATTCGCGCTCGCACAGGTGCGGGAGTCGGAGTCGAGTCCGGGACAGCGCAGCATCTCGCTGCGGTACGAAGGCCGCGTGTACCACTACCGGATCAACGAGGACTCGGACGGGAAGGTACTGACTGCAATACTGATACTGTGTCCAAGTACCTACCTACTATCAATACATTGTAACAAAACATAAATGTATTTTTCTTCTTTTGTTAATGTACACAAGATTCCCATTATTCTACATAAATTCAAATTTAATCCTTGATTACTGAGTAATCCTTATATATACTTTTCTTTTTCTTAATATGGAAAATGTTATTTATAAAAGTTCATCATCATCATTAGCCACATGATGGCCACTGCTGAACATAGGCCTCCCTTAAAGATTTCCAAATGAACGCTATTAACTCAAAATTCGTTTAAGTACCAGAGATGGATTGTATGTACAAGGTAAATTGAGTTCGAGATGCACCTGTTCTTGGTATTTAGTAAAATTCTAATAACTGTAGTGAGTAATATTTGGATCCAGACGTCGTGTCGGGGGACCGCTAAAGAAGTATTTTCATCCCCTCGGTTTGGAATCGATTCGCCGTCGCGAGGACCCTTGGGTCCAAATATAACGAGGTACCTACGAATAATAATAAAATGAAAGGAAAAACAACACATTTTATTTGTTTACTCCTTAAACGATTATTATGACAGTCTATTTAAATTTTCACTTAATTTATTTTTTATTACAAACTGTTTAAATTACTATTTTCTCTATTGTGTGTCCTAGATAATCATCTATCTAACACCTACTCATTGAGACCATTTTTATGAGCCCAAACATGCTATTATCTGCTCGTAAGTTGAGATTGCAGACTACTAGATGCTGCAGCCTTTGCTCAAGATTGCCACGTCTCGGAAGCACCACCAAAGTAAAAGTATACTCGATTTCAAATCAATGGGACTTGTGAAAAATACGATATTTGCTGATGATCTTTAAATGTTTGAACAGATCTTTATAAATCATAGCTAAAGACCATCGGAACACATCAAAGAACAATGCCAGATTCTGGCTTACAATCCTTTTTGTTTTAAAATACCGCGGATAAGCCAGCTAAATACATGGACGATTATGTTAAATAGTTCTATTTATTAAGCTGGAGTTAGCGTGTTCTAGAGTGGAGACCGCGTCTTGGCAAACGTAGCGTGGGACGAATTGCACGAGAGGGTCGGCAGGGACTGGATGCATAAAGCCGCAGACCGGACTCTGTGGCGTATCTTGAGAGAGGCCTATGTCCAGCAGTGGACTGCAACGGGCTGATCATGATGTTCTATTTATTTTAATGTACCTACTAATTACATTGTGGGTACTGTATAATAAAGAAATAGTATTTAAATTATGAATTACTGCTGCGGCGCTGGCCGACTTCCGATGTATCGTGAAATATAAAACTAGTGTGGTCATTAAAATAAATTCAAAGAAGGGGCATTTCACGTGAAGCGGGCAACGAAAAAAATGTCATGTATCCGCCTCACTTGACATTGGCAAAATTGTCCTAAAGGACAGAGCCAGATAGGAAAAAAAAAAAAAAATGTCAGGTTCTGGATTTTGTTCATAATTGGGTCAATTCGACTTCTATGGGACCTGAATTAATGTCCATTATTTTTGTTTTTTTTTTGCCTAGTTACAAATTAATGCGACTTCAAATAATTGTAAAAAATTGAGGAACGGATTTTTTTATATCTATTAATTTAGTTAACCTAATGGATTTAACAATAAGTAAGCAGTGTTTATTAGAGAAGATTAATTGTTTCTTTTAGAAATTGGTTAAAATTTAAAATTTGATTATTTTTTCGTACAGTACCGGAAGTTAATATTAAAAATCAGTTTTTTTCCAACTTCGCTTTTTTTATATTTTTTATTTTTACCTAAAGACATATCTTGTAGTATAGAAATATCATGTTAAAAATGTAGAATGGTAATCTCGATTCGTTTAGAAGATAGATGAATAGTACGAAGGGGCCGCAAGGCGCATGTACTGGGCGGTTCCTTAGTGTGACTCGCTTCGTACGGTTTATATCTTAACTAATGAAAGATTACAAGTCATACCATGAGCAGTAAAATTGTCAGGTTCTGGATTTTGTTCATAATTGTATGAACAAAATCCGAAACTGTAATTTTTTTCGTTGTCCGCTTCACGTGAAATGCCTCAAAAGCTAATAATGAATCAATGCTCGATAGACCTAGACAGACACACCCCTTAAAAACCTGTCTTTGCGTCGGGGGTTAAAACTACGTGATACAAATACTTGTTTCCACGGAACAGGTAGGTAACTGGAAAAAGGTTCGAAATATTATCATTATTCATACCAAATCACATCTGAATTTATTTATTTATTCTGTCGAGGAGGTTTAGGTTTTCCTCCGTTTACCGCCCTTAGTTAAGGTATATAAAAAACTAGACTTCTGCTCGCGGCTTCGCCTGCGTGAAAAAGTTTTTCCGGGATAAAAAGTAGCTAATTTGTTAATCCAGGACATGATCTACCCGTGTGCCAAATTTCATCGAAATCCGTTCAGTAGTTTTTGAGTTTATTCGTTACAAACATACTTACATACAGATCTTTCCTCTTTATAATATTAGTATAGATAATATTTCATGTTCAATACATATTCATACTTACCAAATTTTATCGATAGACTACATACAATACAAATGTATTTCTTTTAATAACTGACCATAGTATTTATGCGGCCTCTCTAGCACAACCGTATGTAAGTTGACCAGATGTCTTGTATTTTAGAAGATCATGTGCGTCCATCAAACCTAATGACCTACTAATTGTCAAGAGTACATAGAAATTCTATTTTTCTATCTATAACATCTGTCTAAATGTATATTACCAACGTAGAGAATGTGTGTCTGTACATTGTACATTAACTATTTTTTGGAAAATGTAACTAGGATATTATGCGTAAAATTTTAATCAATTTTATTTATTTTCTGTTTATAGTGTTTCTTATGGTTTACAAGCCTATTACGCAAGGCACTCATTGAATTAAAAATCATATGTATTAATTGTCGTGTGTGTGTGTGTGTGTGGGTTCAGGTGTACGTGACGTCGGAGTCGAAGTTCGGCACGCTGGCGGAGCTGGTGCACCACCACTCGATGGCCGGCGACGGGCTCATCACGCAGCTGCTGTACCCGGCGCCGAAGCGGTCCAAGCCGACGGTGTTCCCGCTCGCACCGCCCGACCACTGGGAGATCGACCGCACCGACATCGTGATGAAGCACAAGCTGGGCGGCGGACAGTACGGCGACGTGTACGAGGCCGCCTGGAAGCGCGGCAACATCACGGTACCACCC
Source organism: Sphinx pinastri (assembly GCA_947568825.1). Classification (NCBI taxonomy): domain Eukaryota; kingdom Metazoa; phylum Arthropoda; class Insecta; order Lepidoptera; family Sphingidae; genus Sphinx; species Sphinx pinastri. The sequence goes on along the minus strand of OX387614.1, from coordinate 230,668 downwards.
GACCTTACACAACCAAATACAGCCGCAACCCTCTGGTTGCGGCTGTATTGATGTATCTCTATACATCACATATTTCAAACAAATTTATTTCAAATTCAAATACAAAGTAACTATTTCAATTTTAGATTTAAATACTTTTTTTTGGAGAATCATTTTGTATTTTACTTGATAAACTTTTTTGGCCGTATTTTTTTTTTAATAACTCATTGATCGAATATTACCAGTTAATACAACATAAATTGAATCCAAATTGTTTAAGACGACCACTAATGACGTAATTATGTTAGACATTTACGCCCGTATTCGCAAAAATTACTTGGCTAAGGACAGCTCAATGTTATATTGTCAAAGGGGCGCTGTGATTGGATAATATTGAAATGCAATTTAAGGCCATAGAAAACTATGCAATTGCCGACACTATGCGTTCGGGCGCATGTGTGTCCCCATAGTATTGTTTGTGGATACGAGTGTTAGGCACGAGCTTGTGTATGAACCATAAAAAGAAAAGACGGGAAACGTAAAATGAGGCAGCTACTTCAAATCACAACAAAAATGTATGGCGGATTAACAAGTTATTTGATTTTCATTTTATTTGATTTACACTCAGCCACATAAGTAGTTGAATAAAGTCTAAACTTCAAATCGCGTTTCGCGTTAAGTTTAATTGAAACTTTTTTTCTTTATGTGAAGTAAGTACATTTAATATTGGCATGCATGATCTTGGCGATGAGAGAATAAATGATAAAGCAATTATGAAAGTTACATTTTTACGATCAAAAATAAAACAAGCTGTGTTGTCCTTGTTTGGTGTAGCTCCAAAACCCATTTGAATTGATGAATCTTAATACGTATCTTTGGTATAGATATACTTATTAGGATTCGCGGATAAAGACCGATATATGTCAAAATTACCATGAATCGTTTTCCTATCAATGTACAGTACACTATAATTGGGCGCTGACTGTACCTATTTATGAACTTACGTACATAATAATATTAATATAATTAATAGTAATGAAGCTTTTTCTTTGGCAAATATGGACAACTAGCTATTTCTCGCGGCTGCGCTCGTGTGAAAATGTTTTCCCGGGATAAAAAGTAGCATATTCCCGTTCCAGGATTTGAAACTATCTCCATATCAAATTTCATTGTAATTGGTTCTGTGGTGACAAAACGATTTCTACACAGACAATGCCGCAAACAAAACTTATAGCTTGACCGCGAGTGCCGTACCGCGCCTTTTTTTTGAAGTGAAAACTTCTTTAGCGCCGTGTAGCACTTTTCTTGGGATGGGTATATAATGTTAAACTCGCGTCAGGACACGTGATCTGATCGAAAATTCGTAAGACGGAGGTTGTAATTTTTGTGTACGATAGCGCAATAAATAAATATTGTATTTAACCACATAAATGCTAGTACTTACTTTTATACTGATAAATATTCCAAAATATTCAAAAATGCACAACGTTAATGTTCAAGTTTTCACTTCTGCCGGCACTCCCGGAGTGCAACCCGTTGTTTTATTTGTTTCCGCGGAGAAAGTGACTTATTTCTACCGCCCAGCCTTCAAGGGGGGCGAATGAGCGGAACGGTTATGTTGGGTTCACCGTGCCTTACGATCCGACGTTGAGCCGCCTGGAGAGATGGAAAGCGTCGGGCGACCGCCGGGCCGAATCCCTAACCTATGTACAACGCACGGCATACCAACTAAAACTCCGCGGTGGCCATCTTCGGCGCATTAAGGACGGCTGCGGGCTTCCTCTGACGGAAGTGTCTAAGTTGTCGTCCGCAACCCTCCACATAATATACTCTGTAAGGAGTGCAAATTGGTAAAAACTCAAAAAAGATGATAATTAATCGCGTGACGACTAAGCACAACGGTATACAATGAAAGGAGGTAATATGACATTATAATATACTCTTTGCGACCGCCACAGGGGCTGCACAACTGAAGCAGCTGTCAAAGGATAAAAGAAACATCGTCATGTTCATGTTTTAAATTACAAATTAAATGTATGGGAAAATGACTTTTGTTCATAATTTCCTTGATCGTGAACTTTTTCCATATTTTTATAGTTATTCTGCTTTTCGGAAAGGATACAAATCCAAAAAATCAAAGAACATGATAATCGATTCTGCTGTTCTCGACTTATAAATGGTGTAACTAACACAAATTTCTTTTATACTATATATATATATATACAGATTTTTTATTTCTATCAAACGAAGTATGCACCCATGCTATCGGTGTATCTCTGCCAGCGAAGTGGTAATATTTCAATGCCTTTCTTGAAGAAGTCATGTGTACGGGAACCTACAAACTCTTCAATGGATTTTGTACTGTCTCTCGACAGTGTATTTAACATACAAAATGTTTTTTCTTTGTATTTGCATTTGAAACGGAAAATAAAAAAAGTATTTAAATAGACGTATTTTGTACATGTCTGTAGTGAATCGTAGTAAAGCATAGATATCAGTCAGGAGAGGTTTCGCTCGGCACAGGTGGCAGTGAAGACGCTGAAGGACGACACGATGGCGCTGAAGGACTTCCTGGAGGAGGCGGCCATCATGAAGGAGATGCGGCACCCGAACCTGGTGCAGCTGCTGGGCGTGTGCACGCGCGAGCCGCCCTTCTACATCATCACGGAGTTCATGTCGCGCGGCAACCTGCTGGACTACCTGCGCTCCGGCAGCCGCGACTGCGTGCCCGGCGCCGTCGTGCTCATGTACATGGCCACGCAGATCGCGTCCGGCATGAGCTACCTCGAGAGCCGCTCCTTCATACACCGGTATCAATTTATTTATACCATGGAAAACTTACACCTAATAATTATACTACAAATAGCTACAATTTAGGCGTCATAAAATCTATAACAAGTTCACACTTCTAGAAATAAATTCCGTTCAAATTATTTAAGTATGAGCAATACTTTTTAGTCACAAAATTAGGTTAGTCGACAGTAAAAAACGTTATCAGTACATCACATGTATATGCGAACGCTTTCGCCTTAAACCCTCATTACGATTCTTTCCTATTATCTTACGCTTACTATAGTCGTTTCCCACTATATTTAATTATTTGTTCAATCTTTCATATAAAAAAGATATACAATGTTGGACAGCTAATTAAGGACAGTCAAAAATTTTCAAATATATTATCGTCATATAGTTTCTTTTATCCGTGTATGCGTCATTGTTAAATCACCTTTTTATGCTGTGGTGTCAGTTATCAACCAATATACGCATTAAAAAAAACATTAGAAAAATGCATCTCTAAAAATAATTAAAATAAAATCAAATCTTTTAAGATAATAAGTATAATTACTAATTTTCCGCCTGGTCATCTATAGTGGTGATAAACTAAGCTGGCCGGTATGACAATTTTTTCGCGACGCGATAACTTTGTGAGAACGTCTAACAAATAATTACAAAGTCAACTACACAATTAAAAAAATACTTATAATGTTTTCCATACTTTGTAACAAAAAGTATCATACTTATGTAACTTATTTGAATTAATATTTGAAAAATATACTGAAATAAAGAATATAATTTTGACTCTTATATCAAAGCGACGCTTTTACAATGTTGTATACTGCAGTTTATGAGCGTAGTGTTGGGAAAATTTTAAATCGCTGGGGACCAAACGTAACCGATTACTGAAAAAATCTAAACTTTGTATGTAAATAAAAACACTGCTGTTAATTTAAAAATTATTTTGAAGTACATTTTACAAAAAGTTTTGAACAATGCGTTAGATATTTTTAAAATATTACACATTTCATACCCGAAGAAAGAAAACGAAGATCTCCAAAGTTAATAATTTGTACCGTAGCACTATATTTGTTATTTAATTTTCAGTACACACTCGTAATTATTTATCTGTAAAGAGTAATGACTAATTACCAATTTAAAAGTTATGAAAGGATAATCGTGAAATTTTATCGGAAAATCAAAATAAATGACTAATAATAACTAACTACTGTAATAAAAAAAGTCCTAATTGTAATATAATGTAAATTGTAATTATTTAACTTTTTTACATACGATAGTAAACTCCTTGAATAAAAAATCGATCACATTCAAGAATCGGTTAAGTATTTGGAGCAACCGATTTTTTGTTCTCTTCCCTATACATAATATTCCGTGAAGTGTCAATAAACTATTATACCGGCCAGCTTAGTTTGTCAGAACTATAATTAGGGACATTGAACCTTTGCACCTTTTTTTCCTAAAATAAAATAAACTTGTTCCTCATAAAATTACTTCATTTAGGGCCTTTCTATAATGTAACGTTGATTGAATTGACATTTACGTTGAACTTACTACACAACATTTTTTATTCAATAACCATGGTATGTGATCCTGTACAATATTTTAAAACATGCAATAGTACAGAAAATCGGCCACAAAAATAAATAAGAGCACGAGCTCCAACCTCTCAGTATAGTCGAATTTACTAGCGAAACCCATTTTGAGGTTTCATATCAATAAAACAAAAAATGTTTAGGCACGAATTGCTGAGATTTTCTTGAGATACTGGCGTTTCGGCAAGGACCATAGATTGATGCAACTGTTTAAAATTTAATGCAAGTATATTTTTTTATTTTTTCTAATGGTACACCGAAAATAATCTACTCTGTGGTTATGCTTAGTAACTAAAAAATAAATTGTATTGTACAACTGTCCTTTATTTACTTGAATATAATTGAAATAAGCATGAAAATCCCACAGTAAACAAAGTAACATATTCTCAAAAACAATATCTTACTTCTATCCTACCAGTGCAGTGTCCCTAATTAGTTGGCCACCACTGTATATTAAGGAAGACTTAATACCAAAGCCGAAGTTGGAGGAGGCTTTTACCCAAGAGGCGCTACACAACAACAACCAATGAATTACATGTCATATTTTTTTTTTGTAATAGTTATATTGTGTAGACAAATAAAGCTTTAAATTAAAAAAAACCGAAGCCATTCTCTACCAGTCCACCTTGAATGTGATTGAAAGCTTAAAGTTTTATTTACACGAATAAATTATTTCTAGCAATATCGACGGCCACTACGACTGTTTACACTATGGAATTTTCTTTCGAACATGGGGGTATCATTAATAAAAAAGCCGCATATACGATTATTACGTAGGCCAGACGAGTATTGTCTGCCAACGCGGGCGAGAATTGGCTCGCCATAGCGCATGTTCTTATGGGGCAATTTTTGTCCTTTCAGAATCGCAACAAGAACATTACCCCGTCTAAATGAAGCTTAAACAATGTAGATGTAGTAGTCAGTAGAACAAGAAAAATATAGGGGAGAAAAAGTCCTATGCAAGCGTGCTTTAAATGTCTTTAATATTGCATTATTATTTTACAAGATCTGACGAAAATATTATTAAGTATAAAAAAAACAGTATTTCAAGTAGAGCAATAAATATATATAACACTTAAAACTAGGCAAATTTGATTTTCAAAAATTCTGGCCAGCTGATGTGACGTCAGGGTGTATGCCGCCCAGGGTTGCCAGATGTCTACTTTGTAACACCTCCAAACTGAATTGGGAAAGCCCCAAAAAACAGGGTTTAAAAAAATGATTACAGACCGCGACTAAAAAGGGTCCCTGGTTTACCGTATCGAATCCGTTCCGAAACACTCGCTCCGTCTCATTGAAGAATTGAGCCCAAAAATATCTTTAGTGTTGACAAGTTAATTTAAATTTATAATGTTTTCGCATTTTCTACTTTTCTATCCCACATGTTCAATTTACATAATAATATTAATCAATTCATATTTAATAATAATTATCGATATCTTTCTAATACCGGGTATAATGTGTTTGAAATTTTAACGTTCCGGCCCGTTGCTGTATTGTTAATTACTAACTTTTGCCCGCGGCTCCGCCCGCGTTAAAAAGTTTTTCCGGGATAAAAGTCCCGCTTTATATTTTCCCGGGATAAAAAGTAGCCTTTGTCCTTTCTCAGGCTCTAGGCTATCTGTGTACCAAATTTCATTTAAATCTGTTCAATAGTTTTGGCGTGAAAGCGCGACAGACAGACAGACAGAGGATACTTTCGCATTTATAATATTAGTATGGATTATATTTGAATCTGTTTCTGTACTTCCGTTACACACTTTTACGCATCTCTTTAGCTTAGTTATTAACTATTAAAAGAGAAGCGACGCCGAAAAAAAAGAGTTTTATAATGGTTTTATGGCTATGTATTATGATGTTGGCCAGGCCAATCGTAATGTGGTCCCGCTGCCTCGGAAGTACATACCTCAGGTAGTTGACTGAATTCATTTGGTAAGAAATATTCGGACATTAGGGGCGGCATCCGAGGTGCCTAACGTCATGTATGGAAGTGATATATTCTGGTGATATACTTTTAGTCAGGATATATTATATCAGCTCCACTTCTCCTTCCCTAGCCCTATTCCCGTCCCCAATGTCCGTGTGCTCTGTACCTATCAGCCCGTGCTGGTTGTTCGTTAGCGTGAAAGATTGCAAAAATACATTTCGGCTACGGCCTTAGATTGTGTTCACAGCGTATAAACACCTTTAACTAATAAGATGTTACATTCTCCCTGACTATTATATTGCTATTTTCCATCACGGGAATAGCTAATAACGCGGGGGAGCTGCGATTAAAAGCTGGTATAATATAAAAGAAAGTGCTTACTCTTTTTGCGCTGGTTTGCTGTCCGTACGTTACCTTAGGTGACCACTGAAAAACAGTGCTGTGTTTTTGACTCAAATCATAACACAGCTTATGCTGAGTTGGTCACCTAATTGTCGCGGCGTGGACTTGGGGTTGAAGTGTTTTATATTTAAGTGCTTACTGTTATTATTTTGTGTTTTCAATTCTTTGCTCACTTCTGCGACAATAAATGTTTTTCTATCTTCTTCTTTCTTTCTTTCTTACTTTCTTACTCTATACAAAATGGTACTACTTAATCTAAATTATGTAATAGGTTCGTACACCATAATGGTTTTATTCTGACAAACAGAACTGCCGTATCTATTATTCATATGTCTAGTACCACTAGTTACTTTTATAATCAACAGTAATCTCTATCGCAACCCACAATAAGTCGCAAGGTGTAGTTTGATGCAGGTGTTACGTGCCACAATTTTATGTTAACGTTTCAATGTCTGATGGTTTTGTGGATGACATTACATAAATCGCGAAAATAGTTATAGTAACGAATAATAAGTACATTTGTGGATGTGAGTTATTATGTTTGTGCGTGTGTGTGCGCAGGGACCTGGCGGCACGCAACTGCCTGGTTGGCGAGAACCACTTGGTGAAGGTGGCGGACTTCGGGCTGGCGCGGCTGATGCGCGACGACACCTACACCGCGCACGCGGGCGCCAAGTTCCCCATAAAATGGACGGCGCCCGAGGGGCTCGCATACAACACCTTCAGCACCAAGTCCGATGTGTGGGCGTTCGGCATCCTACTGTGGGAGATCGCCACCTACGGCATGTCCCCGTACCCGGGCGTCGACCTGGCCGACGTCTACCACATGCTCGAGAAGGTGAGGACTAATAAAAAACATCGGTGCGGTGCGCCGTGGGTCGGCTGCTTTATTATGTATCAGTACACTCTGTTATCGAATAGGTGACGCGATACTCGGCGGCGGTGAGTTACGTGCCTCGACAACAGGCACTTAACTCTATTGCATTGTGCCGCGCTCAGTTTGTAAACACGGTGCGGGTGGTGCGGTGACGTGGGGGCGGGGGCAGGGGCGGGGGCGGCTAGCAGTGCGACGCGTCCGTGCACAGATGTTTCTTGCAGAGAGTGCACTGTGGCCGACTGACCGCGATGCGCGAGAATATCTCGGATGCAGACAACTCTTTGCTGAGTTTGCTGCACATGGAGTAGGATACAGTCTTCTTGGAGAAGTCCTTGGCGGGCACGCAGGTACGTGCGCGTACAGGCCCGATCTCCTGGCCCGTTTCCACTGTAACAGAAACACGCGCGCGGTCAAGAATCAGCTCGTTCCCTACACGACCCGCGTTCAGTACTCACCCAGCTTGGCCGACTCGGACGTGATGACGATGCACAGGAACGCCATGCCCGGGATGTAGCAGTCGATGTTCGGCACCTGCACACAGAGTGGCTCGTGAAGCGTCATCACAAAACCTAGCCAGGGACAGTGCAGCGAGTAGGTACTTACGGTAATGTTGGCGAAGTCCGGATGGTCGGGGTCCCAGCACCCTGGGTGATCGAACGACAGGCAGTTATAGCACTGAATGCCTTTCGTCGTCGGCGACACAAACTTCTTCGGCTTCACTTTTTTATGTTTTGCTGAAACGATATAAACGATTAATATAACATGAATGATAGTGCGTAGCGTAAGTGAATAAAGTGCCGTATATGAATGCGTGTATGAAGCCGTACCGAGCACGTCGGCGGAGAGCAGCAGGACGCAGAGGGCGAGGTGGGCGAGGCGGGCGAGGGGGGCGCGGGCGCTCATGTCGGCGACTCTCGGTGCTCGGCGGGTCGGCACTGTGCCCACTGGTCGCGCCGCACGGCTTATATGCGCCGCGCCGCACCACTCGCGATAACGCGCGGCGCTCTACAGGGTGCTCGCGCGCCGACTGACGCGGCCCGCACGCCCACGCCTGACACCCGACGCCGCTTTATGTTTTCTAAACACCTTTCAGTACGGAAATCTCGAACTGGCACTGCGATGCAAACATGTTTAGAAAATACGCTTAGGTACGTTACAATGATTGCTTCCGCCCAAATAGAACATTGTCTGCCTATTATATTACGTTTGAGTTAACGGGCCTATTATAACTATTAATACTATGTAATACTTGAAACAAACGTTCCAACAATTCAAATAAATATCATGTACAGTCAGCAGCATAAGTAGCTGAACAAAATCAATCGCCTATAGACGCGTTAAGTTAAACTGAAACATATTTTTCTTCGTTTGTAGTAAAGTAAATCTCTTTTATTTTATTTTTGTGAAGAGAAAATAAAGATAAGAACACAAAAGTATGTAGACAATTTGAAAATTTTTCAGCTACTTATGCTGCTGCCTGTACGTTACATGGTCTTATTCCGACACGCTCTCAAAAAACACATGCTCACTGCTGCCGCCGCGAACCGAGCTGCTCGTCAATGAGTCTGCTTCAATAGATTAGTCTGTATTTAGGAAGCGCGCGACTATTCCGTTCAATAGAACTTGTTAGTTCTTGGCTCCTTGGACATCTGTCATCCTGCGTCTACAAAATATACCGCATGGCGTGGTGTAGTTTAAAGCAGTCCTTCAAGACGTTCTGGCTTGCGCGCTTCTATCGGCACGCACATCCGGTACCTTTTGTCACACTCACGCTATACTTAATTCTCTGAAGGTGTAGCAGTTTCAGTGGATGCGACATTGTAAATGTATAGCGTAGCACCCTGTGTGCCACGTGACGTGTCCGTCGGCGCGCGCTGACTGTATGTTTGTTTATTTGTGCTCGTGCGGTACACAGGTGTTTGTTTTTGATTCATTTCACTGTTTGAAATAAACAATGCCGTGTGAATGCGTTCCTGGAGTGGATGCGCGGCGCTCGTTCATGTGTGCGTGCGGCACAGCCACGCATCCACATTACTGTCCAGAGAGCGGAGTCGAGAATTGTATCCAAACAACATTTTATAAATATCGTCAATAGTAGAACTGTCTGCCCGGAGCCGTATTCCCTTTGACGTTATTACATACACAAGTACCCGTAGCGATCTTCGGCTCGGCTCGTGCTGAGTGACAATGTGTAAGTATCTATTGTAGTGCAGTAGGCTATGGCTATATTCGATGTGAGCGTTGAGGCGTGTGCGTGCGCAGGGATACCGCATGGAGTGTCCGCCCGGCTGCCCGGCCGCCGTGTACGAGCTGATGCGCGGCTGCTGGCAGTGGAACGCCTCCGACCGGCCCACCTTCCGCGACATCCACCACGCGCTCGAGCACATGTTCCAGGACAACTCAATCACCGACGGTAACGTACCTTAGTACTCTATTGTTTCAATTAATGCACTTTTTGTACTCATTTTACCGTGGACTGGGAATGCTGTGAGTACATTTTTTGACAACTCCTTAATTAGCATTGGACAATAGGTTAGAATAAAATAATGTAACTATGTTATAGATTTGAGTAAAACATTGTACTCTTTCGTAGTTTTAAGACGTTTGCGCATATGTGGTTGTATTTGCTACGTGTTGATGTTGCAGAAGTGGAGAAGCAACTGCAGGAGGGCAGCGCGGGGGGCTCGTCGGGCACGCCGCAGATGTCGCTGAAGAAGGGCGGCGGCGGTGGGGGTGCGGGGGGCGGTGCCGGGGGCGGGGACGCGCGCGCCGTGCAGATGCGCCGTCCGACCAACCGCAGGGGCAAGCAGGCGCCCACGCCGCCCAAGCGCACCAGGTCAGCCACACCGCTCACTGCCTGTCTACCTGTCTACTACTTTACTACATCACTGTACCTACTTGTACACTATACTTATCATTTGTGTTATCTATACTAATATTGTATAGAGGACAGATTTGTATTTTTGTATGTTTGTAAAGAAAAAAACTCAAAACTACTGGAACGATTTCAAAAATTCTTTCACCTATAGAATACATCATTATCCATGAGTGACATGACTTTATATCCTGGAAGTTCAAACCGGTACCTACTTTTATTTCGAATAACTTTTCACACGTGTAGAAGGATCACGGCCAAACCACTAAGCTGATTGCGATGAAATTTGGTAGCGAGATAGTTTAAAACCCTGGAAAGGGCCTAGGCTACTTTTATCCCGGAAAAATATAAACGGGGAAGGGAAAATGCAGATATCATATATATTTTGAGACAAAAATTACGAAATTACGAAAATTAATTGGTATTCGAATAAAAATGGAAGTTTGGTTCAAAAAAGAAGACTGCAGAAATCTACCGAAAGTTAATGTTGACATAGTTGTTATTTTTTTGTTATTGCAAATACAGTGTTTTCAAATGTAGAAATGAATGTGACTAGAGTACTGCGGTATGAATGAATCACAGTGAGACTATTATTTCTATTTTATTCAGCAGCTTCTAGACATAGGAGTAATTCCAGGTCAACAAGGTAGTCTTATCGCGATAATGTAATCGATATCTAAATCAAAAGAGATGGATAATTGTGTAAAGTTAAAAGTCGAGTGACTCCGGAGCATAAAGTACGTAAATAAGGTTACCATGTAACAACCATTATAAATGAAACGCAAGGCTTCTTTCAGTCCTGCCAATGCGAAGATTGTGCAGCTTTTGAGGGTTATTTTTAATATTAGGTACTACAAGCTGGCTCCGCGAACTTCATATCACTCCAAAATCAATGAATTGAACTAATTCGATTTTTATTCACATTAAATGAATTAAGCTTCATATAGTCATACACTGAGGCGAGATGCAGAGACTATTGAGCACGACATACCACGATAATGACATATCTCTTTCACCTCTTCCACATTCATACTTCTCATCATACATTTTCGCCGGTTATGGGCATCCCCTCAATCCGTACCATCCACATTCACTCAATAAATACCTTTACCGTAACTCGTCTTTCAACCATCCTCTCTACGTGCCCAAATTATCTTAGTATATTTCTTTCAATTTTAGTCACCACATAATCCTCCAATGTATAACGTTCTCTTATCATACTATCCCCATGCGTTGAGTAATAGTGACTCCACATAATATCCTCTATTTATTTATTTTATTTATTTATAGCCCTTTTCAGAAATTGTAAATTTTTTTCTTTTATATATTTGTTTTTACATATAGGTTTGTTTTTATTCTGTGTGCCCTTTGGCAAAGGCCTCCTCCAACACTTTCCAATCTTCCCTCTCCCGCGCCAGTCTGGTCCAGGTTTTTCCAGCTGTTTTAACCACATCATCCTCCCAACTTCTGAATGGTTTCCCCTTTTTTCTCTTTCCCTCTCTTGGGTACCACAATGTTACTACTTTGTTCCATTTCTCTTCTCTAATTACATGGCCAGCCCATTTCCACTTTAGTGTTCTTAATTTAAGCACCACATCTTGGGCCTTTGTAGCTTTCCTAATTTTGCTGCGGTTTATTTTATCTATTTTCCTTTTCCCCATCATGCTTCGTTCCATGCTTCGCTGGCAAGTTTGAAGTTTGGCTTGTTGAGATTTAGTAAGTGCCCAAGTCTGGCATCCATATGTTAGGATAGGAAGTATGCAAGTGTTAAATAGTTTTCCTTTAACCGAAATATCCTCTATAAGGAATGCATATCCATCGCATTTACTTAACTTTCGTGATTCTTCTGGCCAAACCAGCCTTCACTTATATACATACCTAAGCATCGGTAACAGCACAGTATTGCGAATCCTTATTCTGCTCCTTTTACCCTGTTACAGCCTTTGTAGTTCTCATTAAAGAGACTTCAATGCGCTCACCAAGCGGCCCTCGGTCCCATACGTTAATGACAACGTTGTCCACAGCTTATTCCTCGGCACACGATCACAGTGGCGTGCCTAGTGTTTTCGATGAGGGCAAGCCAAAGCTGATCTAAAAAAATGTTCGCATCTTCAATTCATATAAAATGTGTACATATAAGAAAGAATACCAACATCTAAAAATAAAAATAAAAAGCACTATACGTACCGGGATTCGAACTTCGGCCTCAAAGCAATGTCCATACCGCGCACACGATACGGCTAATCACAACAAATTCAGAGTTGGAACTCACCTCTTGGAAATCACTTTTCGCTGATGAATTTCAGACAAAATCGTATGAAGAGAATTAATTCAAACGAATTCAAATACAAACACGACTGAAAACTAAATAAAAAAAGGTGAAAACTCAAAAAAGATGCCAATAAATCGCGTAACGGCTAAGCGCAAAGCAATGAAAGGAGGTAATATGACATTATAATACGCTCTTTGCGACACTTGAAGCAGCTGTCAATGGATAAAATATACAACGCCATGTTCATTTTTTAAAATTACACAGTGTTTGTTACCACACTCCTCCGAAACGGCTGAACCGATTTTGATGAAATTTTATATTCACACTTGGTAGGTCCGTGAATGAGTTGTTATCTATTTTTCATCTCCCTAAGTGATAACGGTGGCCCACCCAAAAATATTTTTTTTTTCGGGCAGTTATTTTTTTTATGATGTAGCATTAAAAATACATACAACCCTAAATTTTCTACCTTCTTCCATCATCCCCTATTTTTTAATAGCGATATTAGTCATTTAATAACTTTAACCCCGGTTGGTAACTAATCAATTATTATTTTTTTTCTACTAAAATAATCTCTAAATAGAATGAAATGGCAAAACTACGTTTGCCGGGTCAGCTAGTATATATATATAGATAGCACAGATTATTACGATTAAAATCTATCTCCAGGTGGGTGGAATATGCATTGTTATGACTGTACCTGATGTTGATATACTGACTTTTTTATTACATAGTAACATTGATGTATTTATTAAAAAAAAAAACAACTCGTAAGTCCAAACTCATGCATTTATGTATGCTACTGGCGAACAAATATGGCCAGTGAAGCACGTGTGACGTCACTGTGCGTGTAGCTCCTTTTGCGCCCGAAAATTTAAACTGTCAGTTTCAAACAGCAATTTTTAACAATAAATTATAGTATTTTAATTTGATAATATATACTCGTGAAAACTACTCGTGAAACAGACGTTGGAACTTGTTGGATAGATTGAAATTAAGGAAAGATATGAAAAATGTGGCTAGTTTATTTTATTAGTGTTGAAATAGTCTTCCCGATGATGTATTAGAAATTAATCAGATCAGTTTATTTTTTGGATAATCATGATGAAAAGGTGACTGAAATAATTGAAATTTCGTATACGGCCTCTTAAAGACTTTACGTTTTTCTTGCATAATCATCATAATTTTTAACCACAGAAAGTCCACTGCTTAACATAGGTTCAGCAGTGGACTTCCAAAGGCTGAAGAAGAAGATTGGTAGTTTAAAAGAGATTTGATTGAACCCAATACAAAAATAATCATTCTCGTACATGATTGTAAGGAGTTCCTCTTTACATTTTCGAATTTCAAGGTCAAAGAATAATATTCGTAATATGGCTATTTATATAATTCTATTAGTATAGACCAGAGCTAGCACCTGGCGTGTAGCTGCCGCAAAAGAAATAAACTATGACAATAAAATACCTATCTCATCATCATAAAAGAAAAATATAATATCAATAGCGGCAGTAGAAGCGTGATAATAGCATGCAATGTTCCGTGCGGCGCGTGACCTGTTTGTGTTGTGTGTGTTGCAGCCTGCTGTCGTCGTGCTCGTCATTCCGCGAGTCGCAGTACGCGGCGGAGGAGCACGGCGCGCCCGACGAGTCGCTCACCTCACTCAACGGTCAGTACGCCGCACCACCCCACACTTACTACTCACCACTCATCACACACCATATGTCAGAAGCGCTCTGTCTCATCGCTTCCGGCTTTGGCTAGTACTCAAATCCAAAGCTTTGTTTTTGTCCAAACTCAATGTTTACATGGTAATTACAAGTGCTAGGGGGTGCACTGCACCCGCAGGAATCACTTGTCTCCGGCGATGCGACACCTCGCTCGAGCCGCGTACCAGCCGCGTACCAACCGCGTACCAGCCTCCTACACCGCGCGATGGACATGGGCGCCGCCTGGAAAAATCGCGGCGGCGGCGGCGGCGCGCCGGCGTGTAATCAGTGGGGTTACTCCTGACACGTTCGAATCCTAAATCAAATCGAGTTTGATTCGGTTTCAAGCGTTTTGGTACTCCCGAAATCTACACTAGCGCACGATCGAGCCGTGCCTCAAATTGGAACTTACTTGGATCAAAAAAATCCGTTAGGATCGAGAAATGCTTACTCTCCACTCGTTCGTACGATCGTGAATCGAGTTGTCAATTCGACTTTATCTGTCAAATTCTACGATTGCTAAATAGGTACCGTGTACGGTTCAAGTGAAGTTGTTTTGTGTTTTGGTGAGAATTTTTAAAAATATCTGTGCAATTATGGCTAGACTTTAATAATTTTTTAATGTTCTTAAAGAAGCTAACCGTATTGACAATCGAAGAAGAAGAAATTTGCTTAGGATGGGCCCTTTTACTAATCGGACAATTAATATGGATTGCGATGAGTTTCGAAGTTTGCATAACTGCCCATCCCTTATTATTATTGCTGAAGACATGGAGACAGGCATTGCAGACAATGTCATACATGCCTCATCATCATCTCGAAATGATGAGCTACGACGTAGGCAAAATGCACGGCAACGTCTTGTTCAAAGTCTGTGACTTATTGTTTGATTTTTTTAAATTTAGTTGTTTCTTAGTTTGTTATAAAATAATAATATACATGTTAAGACAAAAATCTACTTTTCCTTTTATCTCATTAAGCCCTGTTACATATTTTTTATGAAATGCAGTCTAATCTCGACCACTGGGTGAAGTCTAGTTCTTATTATATTCATATCATTATAATCATTCTTATTTACAAATCATATTATGTTCAAACTTTATTTAAATGCTGATACTGAAAAAAATACATTTTTTTGTTTTTGTTTTCACTTATAATAAAACCATTTTTCAGCCTAGAACTTGCCTGTAACTTTTTTTAGAAACTGATATCAATTTATTTTTATCTTTACACACACACATACTCACGCCTTTTATCTCCGAAGTGGTAGGCAGAGGCGCTACTACTAATGCACCCACTTTTCATCGTGCGTATTCCGTCACATGATGTGACAGGGCGCGAGCTTATCGCCATATCGGGCACAAATTCCAGACTCCAGGCTATAAACAATATCAACACTATCCAGCACTTTGAGTTACAAAGTACTGTGTTTTTTTTTTTTTTTTTTTTTATTGCATTAGATGACGAGACGAGCATGCCGTTCGCCTGATGGTAAGCGATACGACCACCCATAAACAGTAGCAACACTATCCAGCACCTTGAATTACAAAGTATTGTGTGGCATTCCACTGCGCTCGTCATCCTGAGACATAAGATGTTAAGTCCCATTATGTCCAGTAGTTATACTGGCTACAATGTCCTTCAAACCGAAACACAACAGTGCATGCACACTGTTGCTTGGCGGTAGAAATAGACATTGCGGTGGTACCCACCCAGAATGGACTCTTACATATGAGAGACCAGTAAATTATTACTTTACTTATTTTAACCATATAAAAATAAAAATAATTCGATATTTCCAAAAAAATATATTTTCTAAGCTTGAAAATGGTTTTGTTATAAGTGAAAACAATAAATAATCCAATTAATGCTAGTTTTGACCTCAAACTCCTGTTACAAGATTCTAAATCTTAACCAAAAACTGTATTTTGAGTTTCCCGCTACGACTTATATAGTTGTGACATGACGCTGACAATGTCAGATATTTTGATAGTTCATAGCATAGACTAAATAGATTTGGGCAACTCAATTTATCTTTGTTGGCTGAATTATTACAAAAAACTCAATCAACAACGTAATAATTTCTTATATTCATATAAATATGTATGTAACAACAACTGGAGCATCGTTTTATAAGTAAAATAAATTAAATATAAATTATTGTAATGAAATTCTCCATAGAACATAGCCACATAAATAGGACGTGATCTACCGGATACAGCTATAATCTGTGAACAAATACTCGATCGACGAGTTGATAACGGCCGTTTTTGATCAGCTAGTCGATCGACGTCGGGAGTGCGCATTTCAAGTTCGAATCGAGATCGAATCGAGTTCGAATCCAGGAACAATCGAACAATCGAATCAGTTTCAGGAGTTACCCCACAGTTTGCGCACATATTTGTCAGGCATTGGGAAAAATTATACATATAAACTACAGTCATATAGATGTAGACAAGTGGGAGCTGCAAACAATCAGCCCACCAAAGATATGTTCCTTTCGAGACCCATGCTCTGTGACACTCACGAAGTACCTTTATTTCTGTTTATTTCTATAGAGATGGTATCAGTGTCGCGCTGGGTTAAGTCATTTACTCTATTTAAACCCTACCGTAATACGTATTACCAACCAAAGCCCAACGTTGCGCTTTTTTGTTGCATTAGGAGCGACTTTATGTTCTCGTAGTAATGTATATGTAATCGTCCTCATTCCAAAGGCGGGAGATTACCATATTTCATCCAGCTGTCGCCACTTTTGCTGGCGGGAGAGGTCAGAAATTTCAAGTTCCTATACCATCTCCTTCGCTCTGTATCCAAAAGTCAAATGACAAATGGCAGGCAAAAGACCGTCGCGTCGTGTATTCGAAATAATAATCATGCAAAAACCAGTCGAGACTCGAGGTGTCAAATAGTTGGTCAACACTATGTTAGTTCTGGGTTAGCTCTCAACATAGTAAGTGAAGAGTGGGTTTTAATGGGCCCTCAACAGTCGTTTAGACGACTATGTTGGGTTCGAAAGGGAGAGGGGGGCGTAGTTAGAAATTATACAAAATTCCATGGTGGATAGCCCCTCACCATCCGCAATCGCTTGATGGCCCCTATTAGTAGCTTTTTGCCACAGGCCCGGGATACCACAAGACAGGAGACGTCATTCGTCCGCCTGGCGTCTCCTTTGACATATTGGTACCTTTCTGTTTTCTCTTAGCATTCTCTTTCTGTGATATGACTACTTCCCAAGAGTGAGCTAGTAGCTCAATGTCAACAATGGTGGAAGTCATGGAATGCTACTGCATTCCATGACTTCCGCCTGTAAACTATGGGTGCCAACACGGCCGACAGCAAGAGCTCTACTCCGAAGATACAGACGTTCGCGCTGAGTTGGTCCCTGTTCTGCAGTCAGTTGACACAATGGTGATACATGGCCCGGCCGGCACGTTTTTGCGACGATCGGACACAGATACGCCCCGAAGCAATAATGCCCGGTGAGCACCTACGTTGCGTCAGTCGAAAGTTGGAAAGTCGCTGCCTCGCTCCTTGGCGCGAGTCCAGCTATTTGGCGAAGTTAGCGTGTACTATCGCAATGACTCTAAGCATGACGCTCAACGGAAGAAAGCTTGTTTGGCCTCCACTTCTGTTGGAACAGGATGCTGTTCCCATCTGGATGTTAACTCCCGCCAGTGGAACGTGGCGGAAAGGACTTTAGCGTCCAGAACTCATGGCAGGTATTCGGCCCACACCCATAGCCGCCTCCAACGAGACCGTGCGTAAGGCCCTGATCGCGCTGTGTCACTACTCGGTGCGGCTTCCGCAAGAGAGCGACGCAGCAATTCGACCGCAAAAGGGGTGCCGTATAGGGGTATGGAACGCAAGACTCCATGATATAAAATTCGGTAAGGGATTCCAGAACCCTACAGCTTGGACAGCAGCCTTTAAATAGCACGCGTTGCCCGATGGCGTGTGAGCACCAGTATCATCCGAAATGTTGTGTGCCAATACCGCCATTGCTTTTACCAGGCTTTTTTTCTCTGCTGAATCGCCTTCCGTTCTTCGAACAAATCCTGGCATGTATATTTTCTTTACTTTTGCCTGACACAGTCCTTCTGGCACCCCGAACAAATTTCTAGCATGTATATGACGGAGGAGTAGATCGCGAGCTCTTTTTACCTAAAAAAGTGACGTCAGCGTTGTTGACGTGATAGGGGTCCACTACATCATAGTCTTCCATGACGTGCGAGTAAAATTCCATCTTGTCCTACATTTTTAACAGGATGCTTCCAACTTGGTTGCAAAGCTCCGCACAGTTCAACAATTCGCCAGAGACTGACTTCCCAGTATAGTGTATGATCTATGAGACTGACTAAAAAGACATTGGTCGTCCACCGAATGTAATGCTGGCTAAGTCCATGCTCAGAGAATATTGTATCATATTTGTTTTCGATAGATCCGTCGTTTTCAGTGTTACGTCGAACTATACATGACATTTGAGACCCAATCATTATTAAAATTTGACAGTAAAATTAAAAGTATTCACAAAATCCACGCCGTTTAAGTTTGGCGGCGGCGGCGGCGGCGGCGTGACGCCGGCGCGGCGCCCATGTCTACCGCGCGATAGATGCTCTTGCAAAAAAACTACTTCAACTCAATAATAGTAACAATTCATATTAAAACTCATTTATAATTTTTGCCACAAAATAGGTATTAATGTTACCGGTTACACAAATTATAAACTATGTCCCACGGGCGACAAACCCCACGGAACTGATTGGGCGGCCGGCCCGGAGCGGTTCCACCACACGCCTTTAGCTGAGACTGCAGATGAAGAGGGCGAACCGTGTATCGCAATCGCCACACTGAATGCATATTACTTATCAGATATCACACAATCGATCTCTTGTTCTACCTCAATAATGGAGAAGTTTATCATTGTTTTTGTTTCAATAATTATAATAAAAAAATAAGTAAAATCGAATAAAAAATTTAGGTACTTATCGTTATTCGTTCAAATTCAAATCATTTATTAAGTAATTAGGCCCTTAAGGGCACATTTACACGTCATTTTTACAATGTTTTTATCATCTAAAGATTCTACCAGTGCTTCGGAAAAGCCCACTGTTGGGGTGCTCGTGAGACCGACTGGTACTCAACAGCTTGCTGGGCGTGAATCCGAGTTGAAAAACTCAGGCGCCGGTACCCAGCCCGTTGTTCTTCCCACGTATCAAGACGCCTCGAGAGAGGCGGGTGTAAACTGCGTGTTGTGTGTATAGGTGTGGTGTATACGACGTACCCGCACAGCGGCGGGTGCGAAGTGTGTGAGGTAGAGTGTAGGGGATGGCAAGTAAGAAACAATTTTATTTTATATCCTATGTTTGTTTTCTAGGTTTGAGATAACCCCGTACAAAATTTAATTACAATCAGTTCAGCGGCTTAGTTTCTCCCTCCTGTTGCCCCCTTTAAATAGAAGTTAATAAAAAAATGAATATCCCATATTTGTTTTCAACGTTCAAGATATCGCCATACCAAATTTCTTTACAATCGGTTCAGCAGTTAAGTTTCTCCCTCCTTTTGCCCCCTTTAAATAGGAGTTAATAAAGAAATGAATATGACATATTTTTTTTCAACGTTGAAGATATCTCCATACCAAATTTCATTACAAACGGTTCAGCGGCTTAGTATCTCCTCCCTTCTAACCCCACAAGTTTGGGGTTCATAAAAAAACTGAATACCTCAATCTCATTTTTGGAGCTCATACTATGCAAATACAAAATTTCATCCAAATCGGACGAGCCGTTTCCGAGAAACCAATTACATATATGTCTAATATATAAAATTCTCGTGTCACGGTGTTTGTTACTCCTCCGAAACGGCTCCACCGATTCTCATGAAGTTTTGTGTGCATATCGGGTAGGTCTGAGAATTGAACAACATCTACTTTGCATCCCCCTAAAGGTTAAGGTTCCACCCATCAATTTTATTTTTTTATTATTTAGATAAAAAAAAATGTTTTTATTTTTTTATGATACAGCATTAAAAATACATACAACCCTAAATTTTCTACCTACTTCCATCATCCCCTATTTTTTAATAGCGATATTAGTAATTTAATAACTTTTAACCCCGGTCGGTAACTGATCAATTATATCTGATCAGTTATAGCCAGGCGTCTGCCAGTGTCACTTCTCATTCAGTAAACAGCTTGAGTTTTCATATGAAATGCGAAGAAACTCATTCCCCAACTTAATATGACGAAATATAAATAAAAATTACACTTAAATAATCATCAATAACTCTCTAACAATACTCTGACTTTAAATTGCTTGCAAGTAATTATTTACTTACATTACTACATCAATCTACAATTATTTACGAAATACATCGAGTATAAATGCTTCAATACAAACAATATTAAGACGTAAATAATTACTCATACGTATAATTTTTCGATAAATCGCTATTTCTCCTTGATTACGTGCGGCCGCGATGCCGCGTTTGCGGTGTAGATTCGTAAACAGATAACGGTTTTTTGAATATATCAAGACAACGCAACACTTTCAAATAGCTTGAGTTTTTGAGTGTTAGGGCGGTATTAATAAATCAATCTCAAGTTTGAGTTACATCTCAAGTATTAATATTTCCATACATTATGTCTACTTGAGATGTAACTCAAACTTGAGATTGATTTATTAATACCGCCCTTAGTCGACCTGCCCCTATCGACAACCATCCCCTGTCTTCCCTACATGCAATGTAGATATAAGTAGAAACATGGCCAGGCTGTGTTTTATAGTTTCCGGCACGTGAAGCATCACGAGCGAGGAGACCGGAGCGGTCTATACTGCAGAGTGATCGCGTCACTCGCAGGTCCCGAGCGCGCCGTCACGATTGCGATACACGGGCCCGAGCTGATCGCCACCGCACCGCCGCGGTGCCGTTTCCATACTCGATAACGCCCGACAATGCTATAATAGTAATTTGATATATTATGTTGTTATACATATAATATTGTGTATGTAGTTATAGTAATATAGGAAAGCAGTAAGGCAATTATTTAGCTTTGCCTTCGGTACAGCCCGGCGCAGTGCCTCCTAGTCTGTAGCTATCGTTTCTCACTGCGCAAAATGGATTCAGTACCTAATTGTACTCAAAATTATCCCGTAGAGAAACAGTTCAAATGACTACCCGCACCTATTGGCTTTTAATTATGTAATTGACAATTGGGTATTAGACATTTTTTTTTGTTAATACATTTATAAATAAATGTATGTCACCCAAAACTAGCAGAAAACAAATTTACTATAGTTGTGTCAATTTAAGCTTGCCGGTATGACAATTTATTGACACTTCACTTCATACTATGTGTAGTGAAGAGAACAAAAAATCGGTTGCCCGAAATAATCGATTCTTAAGTGATATCGATTTCTTGTTCAGAGAGTTTATAATCGATAGTCAAAAGGGTAATTTTTATATAAATCACTGTTTTTATATAATTATTATATTCCATTCATCATCATCAACCCGTTACAGTCCACTGCTGGACATAGGCATCTCCCAAGACACAAATTCCCAAGAATTATTGTGACACGTTCGCTGCGTCCAACGGGTAATCTAGTCATTATTAATGTAAGATGCAGATAGGTATTGCTAAATAATTTTCTTTAACAATTTGGTATTTGTTAACTATTTTTTAAGAATAATTCAACTAAAATTCTATCATGTTATATTCATTTTTTGATTTCTTTCTGTTTCGCTTTTTCGGCGAGTGTAGCACATATTCTTCAGTTCCGGAAGGTCCGTACTTCTCCTGGAGAATATTCCGAACTGTTCTTACGCCAATTCCAAGGGCATGTGCGACGCGTTCTTGTATTTTGGACACTTCTAATAGAGGTCCACCTTTTGCTGATTCTTGTTCAAAGTAGTTGTACAACTTCATAACCATAATGATTCCTTCCTTTCATAACCATTTCACGAGATTGGCTATTTAAATGGATGCGTCCTCTTTTTGACATATTTACAACACAATAAAAACAAGATACCTAAAAATCACGTAATGCGTACTCAAAGCCCGGTACAAACAAGCCAAAGTAAACAAAAATAACAGAATCAGTTCAAAAGTAACAGCCTAGCCGAGTCAAAAATATAAGCACAAACCAAAAATTTCTGAGAGATTATGTTACTTAGACACGGAGCATTGACGAATCAATGACGATGGACGTGGATTAATATCTGAAGTTCAAATTACATTGACATAATTTATTTTTCATTGATTTTATCAACCAGCTCTTTTAGACCAGTTAGTATCTAATAAATCCTAGTAGAGTTCGGTGTGACACTCTTAATGCGTATTCAGTAGCATAAGGTACTCATATTTACTAAAATTACATTAGAAATGCTATATGAATTTTGGTACGCTCAGGTGCATTACAAAAAATGAAAACATTAATTATAATTATTGTCGAAATAAATTATATATCGAATTAGCTTTTGCCCGGGGCTCCGCCCGCGTTAAAGGTTTTTCCGGGATAAAATTCCCGCTTTATATTTTCCCTGGATAAAAAGTAGCCTATGTGTTAATCCAGGACATAATCTACTTGTGTGCCTAATTTCATAGAAATCCGTTCAGTAGTTTTTGAGTGAAAGAGTAACAAACATACATCCATACATTCTTACAAACTTTCGCGTTTATAATATTAGTAGGATATATTGTACTTTTATTTAATACATTGTACTAGACTGTTTTAAAAATGCTCTTGAAACATATTTCAATAAATATATGTACCTAAACAACAACTATTGACCTGCTTCAGTTGAAAAATCTATCGTGATACATCCTGCATATAATTTCCAAATTTCGATTTTTCTCAGTAATTGTTTATAAATTTTCGTTTCCAAACGATTAAAAACTTTCCCACCGCTACGCCCGTGAACTGAAGGATACAACATTGTAAAGGCGTCGCGTTGATTTAAAAGTCAAGATTAAATTCTTTATTTCGGTATATTTTTACAATATTATTTCAAGGTTAGCACATAAATATTATACTCATTGCTATAATTTATGGAGAACGTGGTTAATATTTGCAAATATATAGTTGAATTTTTAACTAGTCTTTTTTTTTGTTAACATGTTTGCGTTCCGCAATCGACGGAAACAACACGACCTTATGTTTTTATACAGATGTGTTACTGGGTTTTCTCAGTGCAAGCATTTGCTAGAGCGCTTTGGGTTGTCGATACCATACCGGCTGCCTAGACAGCCGCGAACTGAACTCTTCCACCTACCACAAAGCCGAACAAATGTTGGCTATAACTCGCCCATGCGTGGAATATCCACTACCTACAATGAAATCTGTGCCAAAGTGCCAAATATTGACATATTTTTTGATTCCCTAAATATTTTCAATAACAAATGTAGACGTTCCTTTAGATCAAAAGTTATAATATTAGACTATTTACCCGTACCTCCTGCGGTTAAGCTCGGTACCGCACCCCAATTTTGTGACGTGTCCGAGATTGCTAAATATCCCCCGCACAAACACAAATTACTGCAAAAATGCCTTCCTCAAAAGAGCCAGCTATCAGTTTAACAATATAATGTATGATATGGACTTAGATCTTTTTTGCACAAGTATTCCAAAACTTAAAAGAATCATGAGCGATGCATTCTTCCTCTGAGTTCGGTTCTATGCGTTGTTTAATTTAGATAAATATATTTTTAACGGTTGAATTTTATATAAGATATAACAAATTCTTAATATCTTGCTTCTAGAACACTCTAGAAGCAAGATATTAAGAAATTGTATGTGTAGGTACACACCTAACCTATAAGTGAAAACTTTTAACTGGCCTTTTGTCGCTATTATAATCTTATATACTATCATTTGTATTAGCTGCAAGTTTTCTACAACCAATAAAATAAAATACTATGATAATTTATATTTTTTTAAGTAATGTTGTGTACATCTGTAATTGGACATGTATTAGTTTTAAGCCTAAGTAAAGTGTATTAGAGTATTAAATATACGTGTACTGTTGATGTACCTATTTAAATAAATAAATAAATACTTTTTGGGTAGACGTTCTCACAAAGTTATCGCGTCGCGAAAAAATTGAATTGTCATACCGGCAAGCTTAAATTGACACAACTATAAGTCCATGCAATAATAAATAAGTTAAAAAGCTTCGACATCGATAGCAAGAGTATCTACACATACTAGTATCTATACAGAGTATCTACGCTACAGAAACTGCAAACTGTGACGTCTCTGAGTGACACTGGGCACGACGCTGCGTGACAGATAGCGCGAAAACCGCACTATGCCCCGCTCACAATAATATTTAAAATATGAATAACTGTTTCTTTTTTTAAACAATTTTGACACTGATTTCACAGAAGATTATCTTTTGTATTAGTAGCACAGCAAACGCTATCATAAAATATTATGTTCCCAGTACGTGGTCATCGCGCGGTGTGTGCGTAGTGTCGGGGCGGGGCCACGTGGCGCACCCACTCTGCCTCTATGTATTTATTAATAATTACCGTATTTTGTATAGTATATAAACAAGAACCCGTAGCATTACGCATCACTTTAAATTAGCATTTTCTGTCTGTTTGTCGCTCGCTCAGGTGTATAGCGATAGGTTCAAAGACTTTGTAAGTATACGGTACATTCGCGTAGCCATGATATTGTATTACCATTATTACTTTATTTATATGTGTGTGTATTTATTTATATAATAATACGTTTGTTATTGTCGGAACGTTCACGTAGAATACCTACTTAGTTGTTATTACTATATTAGATGGTACGTTCGTGCACGGTGCATGTGGACAGTCGCTCCGCGGCCCGCCCCCGGCACCCGACACCTTCGACACCTCTGACACGCGACGCTTCCCTGTTCACCAGCCCGCCAGCGCGCACACTAGTGCAGTACCGGTAGACCTAGCCTAGTGTAGCTGCTCGTAGCCTCTGCCGTCGCGCCTGCCCCCCGCGCCTGCCCCCCGCGTCGCCCCCGCTTACAGACATCACACTTGGACACGTGTTCTACAAAGCAGTCGCTCACTTGTTTTCAATTCAGTCATGTTTTGTGCCTGTGTAGTTTACTGTTTGAGTGATCGCGATTATGTTATTATATTTTAATAGTATTTTTATCACTATATAAGGATTAATAATGTGGCGAAATGTCAGTAATGAGTGGGAAATAATTATTTGTGTGACATTATTGATATTACGCCAATGACCGCTGTGTAACGACGAGCAAGCTGTGTGCGCAGGCGGCAGCCGCGGCGGGTTCGGCGGCGGGTTCGGCGGCGGGGTCGGCGGCGGCAGGGAGGCGTCCTCCGAGGGTTCGCTGGCGGAGGCGACGCCCGACACGGACGAGTCGGCCGGCACCGAACACCGGCACCGAGCCAAGCGCCGGCACCACCACGCGCCGCCTCCCGCACACGACCTGCAGCCGAAGGTAACTAACTACACGATACATAATCACAATATAATATTACTAGCGACCCGTCAAAGCTTCGCCTCGGTAGCAGAACATATTGATATGCTTTCATTTTTTTGTCGTAATATCTGTATAACACGCTTCATTTTTACGCTGATATAAAGCGGGAGTTTTATCCCGGCTAAACTTTTAACGCGCGCGGAGCCGCGAGCAAAAGCTTGTTGTTTTACGAATAAGTAACTGACTTCCTGTATCGGGATCATCTGGCTGTTCTCTACAATGTTTGTTGGGGATTCTCGTTATCAGGAAAAATAATTTAAAACAGCTTCCGAAATCAAGTACGTGTAATGCAGTTCACAACGTTAGACCAAAAAAAAATATATTATAATTATGTCGGTAGCAGAGAACACCAAGCGCCTATCCGTATTGAAGTACGATTAGGATGCAGGTAGCCAATTTGTTGCCGTTATGCTTCTAGTAGGCGTAGGCGTGAACAATGTTGCTAACTATTAACACGAATTTAATGGTATCGATTTAAAACTTATTTCGTCTCGGAATTTTTATTACATTAATATTTATTTTATCATCAGTTATGCCATATACCAAGCATGTATAACAATAATAATATTGAAATATTCATTAATAATATTAAACTTTGCGGGAGACCTATGTTCAACAATGAACTTTTACAGGCTAAAGAAGAAGAAGAATTAGTAACATTATATTTTAGAAATTAAATCATTAAATAAAAATACATTTTCATTTTTTAAGATATTCCATACTGGGCGATATTATATTATGTTAGTGCAACTCTGGACAGCGCTCACAGATAGCCTAGAGCCTGAGAAAGGACAAAGGCTATTTTTTATCCTGGGAAAATATAAAGCGGGACTTGTATCCCGAAAAAACTTTTAAACACGGGTAAAGCCACGGGCAAAAACTATAATTTATAAAATAACACTGCAACATTTATGTTTACAATGTACAAATAATAATTTTCTTAGTAATTATAGTACTCATACAAAATAAAAATTATATATTTTGATAACAATAAACTTCCAACTTTCTAAACGCAAGTTTATGTACATTAAATTATTTTTTTACCGAGATCACAACGTGATAGGATTTGTGTTGTTATTTAAACGACATTTCTCTGTACTTACTCTATTATTAGTTTATAAAATTATGGAAAATTTTATAAGAATATAACAAACATATTAAAATCTTTTAAAATATTATACATTAATGATGTTTTTCCTTCAATGTCAGTATACCTTTTAAATCCTTCAGCTGCACTGATGACTCACTATTTACTTACCCGAATGGACTAGTTATATTTTTATTATCACAATTATTGTTCTTTTTTTAAATTGAAATCATTAATTTACCAACGTCGATATACGAATACTTTTAGGCTTAACTTTAATTATATTTGTATTATATAGCTGTGTGTAATATATAAGCTGCTTGTCATTCCAAACAAAATAAAATAAAAAATAAAATATGGCGTTGCAGTCTTCGAAGGACGCTGAAGCATATCGAAAGCTCTATTGACAGAGGGAAATCCTCCTGACACGACGTCCGTGCTTACTATGTTGAAAGCATCAACGAGACGATCGAGCGGTACAAAGGCTCCAAAATGTTCGCAAAAGATCTGTCTATAGGGTAAAGCCAAATGGCTGAAAACGGAAGACGGCAATGTAGTGTCGACGAAGGCAGTGATATTGAGAGAGCTTGAGAGGTTCTACAACAAGGCAGCAAGCAAGGGCAGAATCACTACAGAACTTCTGTAAGCGGGCGGTGCGCCGATACTAAAAGTCCTTCAGAGACTCTTTCGTTTCGCGCTGCTCGAGGGTGTAACGCCTTGAACAAGAGTATGGTACTGTTCTTCAAGAAAGGTTATAAAGAATTATAATAAGCCCATCGCACTTCTGAGCCATGTTTATAAACTGTTCTCGGGGGTCATCTCGAATCGTCTCGAGTTCAGGCTAGATAACTTCCAGCCTCCTGAGCAAGCCGGATTCCGAAAAGGCTATAGTACCATAGGTCACATTCATACAGTGTGTGGCAGGTTATATAGGAATACTGAGAAATATAACTTGCCATTTTACTTAGCGTTTGTGGACTATGAGAAGGACTTTAATTCGATCGAGACCTGCGCTGTGTTGCAGTTTCTCCAGAGGGCCACATTGACTATCGGTACATAAAAGGGCAGAGGTGCTTGTACAACAACGCCACCATGTCATGAGCAGAGCACGAAGGCTATTCCACTACACATAGGCGTGAGACAGGGAGATATTATTTCTCCGAAATTAGTCACTGCCGCGTTGGACGACATCTTCAAGCTTTTTGATAAGAAGAAAGGATTTGGAATTAGCTTCAATGACGAGTACATTACTCACCTTTGATTTGCCGCAATATGTTCATCTTGTCAGAATCATTTGAGGACCTTAGCATTATGCTCATTTGCTCAGAGACCTCAACCGAGTTTCCCACCTGGTAGGACTTAAAATGAACAAGACCAAAATCTTGTCCAATGCTCATTTTGTGCATATGCCAATTAGTGTTGAGAACACAACTCTCGAAGTTCTCGACGAATCTGTCTATCTATGAAAAGTGGTCCAGTTAGGCAAGTCCAATTTCAAGATAGAGGTCAAAACCAGCTCGGTTGAGCAGCGTTCGGGAAATTACGCAAGGTCTTCTCATCGAATATATCTCAGTGCTTAAAGACAAAAATCTTCAATCAATGAGTGTTACCAGTGATGACGTACGGCTTTGAGACTTGGCTCATAGTCTCTGACTATGAGCCACCCAAGACGGCTCACAGTCACTCAGGGAGCTATGAAGATGCTCGATGTTTCTGTGCGCAATCAAATTGGAAATGATGAGATTCGTAAGAGAACGAATGTCGCTGACATCTATACTAATATTATAAAGCTGAAGAGTTTGTTTGTTTGTTTGTTTGACCGCACTAATCTCAGGAACTACTGGACCGATTTTGAAAATTCTTTCACTAATAGGAAGCTACATTACTCCTCAGTGCTATAGGTTTTGTTTGTACTTTTTATCCCGGGAAAACTATTATGCTAGTATGACAATAAAAACGTTGCAGTGGCCGTTCTTTTATGTTTTTCTAACATTTTAGTCACATAATATTGGTAAATATTACATTTACATCTTCACTATTGGCAAATTTCGTTCGAAAAATTTATTTTTCTTTTACAAAATTGAAGCATACCGAGACATCTTTTCACACGGACTTGTCAGGTATGACAGTGACTTATTACCAATTTGTAACAACTTTTGGATGAAAAATTTTGACCTGATGTCCGGTCTATAACTATACTTTTGAATGTCTTTGCACCCAACACTCACTCAACATCATTATTCGCAGGGTGTGCAGGTCGCTGCGCTCGCCGTTGAGAACGTCAAGCGCGCCATAAACAGGTACGGCACACTGCCCAAAGGCGCGCGCATCGGTGCCTACTTGGAATCGCTGAGACAGAGCGGCGGCGGCGGAGGTGGTGCGGCGGCGGGGGGCGCGGGGAGCGGGCGTGACTGTGCGCCCGACGAGGTGCGCTCGCTGTCCCCGCGCACCGCCCGCGCACAGCCGCACATGATTCGCTCCAATTCGTCAGGGGGCGTGACCGCGCCCGCGCCCGCCTCCCCGCGCGCCTCCCGCGCTGCGCCCGCGCTGCGCTCCTTCACGGGCAGTCCGGCTAAACTTCGGCCTCGCATCGCCGAACTGGAGTTCCCACCTCCGCCTCCAGACCTGCCGCCGCCGCCGGAGGACGCGCAGCCGCCGCCGCCCCCGCCGCCACCAGACTGCTGCCGCGATGCCGGTACTGATATGGCGGACGCTCTTCAGGATTTGCCGCCAATGGACGACAAGCCCGCCAAACAGACTATGAAGGAAATGCTTGAGCTCAAACTGGTCGCTGAGATTAAAGAGCGCGCCGACAAGAAAAAACAAAAGTTAAAAGAGTCTCCGCCGGCCGAGGAGCCCTTCGAAATGCAGCCCTCGTTCGGCGACCCGGTTACGCGGCTCGTGTCCGAACTGTCGGAGAGTCTTAATATGGAGGCGCTAATACGCGCCGATAGGAAGGAGGGCTCGCGCCCCGCTGAAGACACCAAGGAAATCGTCTCACCGATCGATCTCAAGGCGGGTCTCAGAAAGACCCTCTACAACAACAACGTCGACCACAAAAAGAGCGATCCGGAGGCCAAAGCGAGTACTGATTTTAAATCGCAGTTGAAGAAAGTGGATACCAATAAAAAAACTGTGTGTCTCACTAAGGATAGCGAAGAATCGAGCCGTTCAATTATAGATTTTAAATCTCGTTTACGGAAAGTGGACGGTGGCAGCCCGGCAACCAACGGCACAAAGAAACCGGAGCAAGGCTCGCCCGAGGACAAGGATGGAGCCAAAAAGCACGCCCTGAAAAGCGAGGAGGCGGACAGGAAGCGCAGTGAGAGTGGCACTCTCGACATTGGCGAGGAGGACGACAAGCGCCGCAGTACCGGCAGCATCAGCAGCCTCAAGAAACTCTGGGAGAGCAAGGAGAACGACGAACGGCTCAGTCCCAAGATGCGCACGCGCGGCGAGCCCGACAGTGAGGAGCCGTCGCCCGAGGAGCGCGGCGGCGGCAGGACGCGCCGCGACGACAAGCCCAGCGTGCCGAGCAAGCCGGCGGGCGTGCGCAAGCCGGCGGGCAAGGGCGGCATCTACGCCACGCCGCTCGCCGCCGCGCCGCCCGCCGCCGCGCCGCCCGCCGCCGCGCCGCCCGCCGCCGCGCCGCCCGACCACCTCGACGACGCCGACCACCTCGCCGCGCTGCGCGTCTCGCTCGACGTCTGCACCAACGAAGTGAGTTTCCAACACTGCACCACGCATTATATTGTATACTTACACTACTTATAACTTAATAATTGATGACACCAGTCACTCTCTACGTATATGTTGAGCTCATCCATTTACTGATTGACATTCACTTTGTGAATATATTTTTAATAAACGTCCCGCTGTGGCACGGTCTTGCACTTTTCTGCGATAAAAGATTCCGAGGAATCGACAACATTCTCCTTTTTTTGAAGTCGTTAAAAAATTGCAGAAGTTCATGGGCGGCGGTGATCACTTACCATCAGATGAACCGAATGCTAGTTTGCCCCGAAAATATTAAAAAAAAATGGTTTTAACCTGTGTTTACGAACGACGTCTATCGGTTAATCAAATTTCATTCAATTTAAAATTTAAATACTTGTTTGGTTTCGCTACGATTATCCCGAACAAATAAACATGGAAAACATCTTCCTAATCTTCCTTTTCTTACTAATGATAAATGTAAACGAAAATTCGTAAGGATTTTACGATATTTTAACCGACTCCAAAAAACGAAGGTTCTATAGTCTAACCGTATGGTTTGTATGTCCGCGATTTTCAAGTCACTTGAAGCTCAACGACAACTGTGACCTTTGAACACTTCCACATTATCCATTTAAGGCGCTGTGAACAGATGATTTTGATGTATTTGAGGGGGTGAAGCAGATGAAGTGGGGTACAGCGGGGGACCCTGTACGGTGGGTGCATAAATTCACAAATTCTGATGAATATACGATTGGCTCAGCGCGCTGCTGTCCGTCCCCGATCCGCGTATACGCGACATTCACTGGGATAGAAACTCATATTCCAAGAGCTGGCGACGAAGTTTGGGAAGGTACTTTAGGCACTTTCAACCATTGCAAAAATTGTATTTTATGAATAGGAGAATCTCAAATTGTGCGTCGGGCTGGGTAATTGCAGTTATTTGCAACCGGGCCACCCGCTACCCTGTAACTTATATAAAATTTTCCCAAAGATTATAAAACTTACAACTATCAAAGTTATACCTCCAAAAAGTGCGTTTCATGATGATTAAAATGAATGGAAACTCATTGGGATTAATAAATTTATTAAGTGTAGTGTTCAATTCCGTGTAGACTCGCCCTGGTCTCATCAGCGAAAAGTACATTACCCCACTGCTCTAACGTCCAATCGCTATGCTCTCGAGCAAATTCAAGTCGAGCTCCACGGTGGGCTACCGTTAATGCTGGGCCTGTTGCAGTTCTCTTTGGAGTCAAGTTCCGTTCAGCAAGTCTTCTTCTAACGGTATCTGAACTTATAACCACTTGGCGTTCGACACGCAGACTTTGTTGGACTTGAACTGCGTTGAGGCGTCTATTTCGCAGAACAGTAAGTTGGATATAACGATCATCTGCTGCTGTTGTAGTCCTAGGTCTACCCGTACCTGGACGGCGATCGAATGCTCCAGTCTCTAGGTATCGTTTGTAAATTCGTTGCACCGAAGATATGCGATAATGCTTGGTGGCCTATTAATAGGGAAGCCCACGATGTTAAATGGGGATTTACTCGAGCGTCATAGAGACCTATTGGGTTGCAAAGCTTAGATGATAAGAAGAAAAAAACGTTATACAATTTATACGTTTTCATCGGTGGGGGAAGCGGCTATAGATTTTTAAATATGTAAAAAAATCTGTTGCATGGACATACTCGAGCGCGTCAGATATTGATAGCATCAATGTCCTACGTATTTTTAATAATGTACGTATGTTAATCTGATCGTTTACATGATGCGGGTGTCGTAAGTAAGGGTTGAAAATGAAAAAAATCGAGGGCGTCAGATTTTCTAAGGGGCTGTTAAGTGAACCTAAAAAAAAGCTCTCATCCAATAATCTGACGATTTCGATGTGACGCAAACTCGCAGCCATTATTATAATGTGAAAAACAAATCGCCATTTTGAAATGCTCAAGCGCGTCAGATTAAGATATATATAGTTCATCTTTATGCCCTAGACGTGCTGTCTCATATTCTGACGATTATCTAGAGGGATTCGCCTAATCCGACAAAAAAAAATTTTTTTTTTAAATCATTGAACTTAATTCATTGAAAAGCTCAGGAAATAGCATGCAAATAAAAAAGTGTATGTTTTTTAACTAGAATACTTATATTTATAAGAAAACTAGCTGACCCGGCAAATGTTGTTTTGCCATATAAATTCTTTTTAGAGATTATTTTAGTAGAAAAAAAATAATAAATTATTGTAAGTACACGAAGATGTAGCGTATGAGTGAAAGAAGCACAGGTGACCGGCACTTCGGTCTCATCCCTACTCCAAACTATTTACTGAATGAGAAGTGACACCGGCAGACGCCTAGCTATAACTAACTGATCAGAGATAATTGATCAGTTACCGACCGGGGTTAAAAGTTATTAAATTACTAATATCGCTATTAAAAAATAGGGGATGATGGAAGTAGGTAGAAAATTTAGGGTTGTATGTATTATTTAATGCCACATCATAAAAAGAGAAAAAAAATCTGTTCGAAAAATAAAAGTAAAAAATTTGCGGTGGGCCACCCTTATTACTTAGGGGGATGAAACATAGATAACAACCTATTCTCAAACCTACCAAGTGTGAATATAAAATTTCATCAAAATCGGTTCAGCCGTTTCGGAGGAGTATGGTAACAAACACTGTGACACGAAATTTTTATATATAATAGCGGACCCGATAGACGTCCTGCCCTAAAAAAGAAATATAATCCTAGAACCCGAGTACAGCGCCACCTACCGGATCCAATTGTTAATCTAATCCATTCTCGAATCCACCCGAAGACTCAAAAAATGTTGTCCTGCCCTAAAAAGGAAATAAAATCCTAGAACCCGAGTACAGCGCCACCTACCGGATCCAATTGTTAATCTAAACCATTCTCGAATCCACCTCAGTACTTTGTAACTCAAGGTGCTGTATGGTGTTCCTACTGTTTATGGGTGGTCGTATCGCTTACCATCAGGCGAACGGCATCCTCGGCTGGTCATTCAATGCCATAAAAAAAATATAAAAATAGCGGGATAGTCTCTATAATATTATAAACACTGACTGCCTCGGTGGCGTAGTTGTATTACGGTACGACTGCAATGCTGAGGTCTCGGGTTCGATCCCCGGGTCGAGCAAAGTGATATTGAATTTTTCTAATCAGTATCAGCTCGGAGTCTGGAATTTGTGCCCGACATGGCGATAGGCTCGCCCCCTATCACATCATGGGACGGAATATGAACGGCGAAAAGTGGGTGCACTAGTTGCGCCTCTGCCTACCCCTCCGGGGATATAAGGCGTGAGTATGCGTATGCGTATATTATAAACAGGAAAGTTTTTAAGAATGTACATGTATGTTTGTTACTCTTTCACGCAAAAACTACTGAACGGATTTCGATAAAATTTGGCGCACTGGTAGATCATGTCCTGGCCGGCTACTACATAGGCTACTTTTATCCCGGGAAAACTTTTGACGCAAGCGGAGCTGCGGGCAAAAGCTAGTAATAATTAAAATGAATAAGACATTTTAATTAATGAATTTATATTCAGAAATTTACGAACGCTACTTCACCTGAGAATTGACATTTCTGATTTAATATGACAAGGTTTCATCCCGTCGTCACAGTATACATATACTGTATAGATATATTATACAGTAGAATATCTTCACACAAACGGTCGGAACGCGAGTGATAATGAAATGAAATCATTTATTCGAATCCATAAAATGTTACACATTACTTAGATTAAGTTAAAAAAAAAATACAGTTCAAATTTTCACTCTACCATCAGTTCGAAAAGCAGTTTCCACCACAGAAGAACGGGCAAGAAACTCTCGGGTTGCTCTTTTCAAAATAAGTTCAAAGGTATAAATTAGGTAGTTACAGTGTATAAAACAAAAATAAATATAAACAGATTTTTATTTTGTTTAGAGCAGTTCATAAATTTACTTGCATAATAATAAATTCTCAGTTCCTATCCGAGTGTACAACCCTCTTAGGAATCACGAAATAATTAGATTATCTATACTTGTCCAATACAGGTATTATTAATCATTAGTTCTTAGACATGGTAAGCGAATTGGGCAGACCTGTCTGCACAAACAGCACCCGATACTTACGCGCCTCTAGGGTTGTACACATTAAGTACACAAACAGTCGCGAGTGCGCCGGAGTGACGATTGTACGGTGTGTTGGTTTTGTAAGCAGTAAGCGTGCATTGTGTGAATATTTGAATTAAATAAGTACAAGTAATTACTTAATATGGCAAAGAGCAATTATAGATTTCATGACTTCGTGTGCTGTTTTTGGTTGCTTGAATTGTTGTCCATGTTTCAAGTATATTTAATTAAACTTTTTATCCGAATTAGGATTTTTATACTATTACATTTAACAATAAAGCCTTTCGTACATCTCAGTCGAGGCGCCAATATTTTTAGTCTGAAATTTATAAAGGTGTTTTTTTAAAACATATATTTTTGTCGTGTGTTATGTAATCTTGTTTGTTACAAATAAATATGTTTCTTTCTTTCTTCTTTTTTTCATCTTAGATAAAATTAAAATACTGTAGACTGGCAGCCCTATCGCGTGTTTACGTACCGCGCTGCTGTAGGTAATTATTTCAAGGACACGGCCGATTGAGAGTACTTGTAGATAGCTTTACTTTGCCGTTGTTGTCATTGCGCACGGATTATGGATAATGTGTCATGTGTTTGTGTAGGTGCGCCGCGGGTGCGGCGGCGGCGGGCGCGGCTCGCTGTGGCGGCTGCAGACGTCGGAGCGGCTGTCGCGGCTGAGCGGCGCGTGCGGCGCGGCGGCGGCGTCTGCGCGGTGCGCGCCCCAGCTGCGGCTCCAGCTGCGCGCCGCCGCCGCGCGGCTCGAGGCGGAGGCGCGTGCGCTCGCCTCGCCCGCGCCGCACCACCACCACCTCGCCGACGCCGTCGAACAGGCGCTCAAGGAACTCGCCAACATCGTGCACAGGTACGACATGACACTTCTTCTTCTTCTGCAGCCTTTAGAAGGCCACTGCTGAACATGGGCCTCCCCCAAAGATTTCCATACCAACCTGTCAGAAGCGGCCTGCAACCAGCGGGTTCCTGCGACCCTTACAAGGTTGTCTGTCCACCTTGTAGGAGGACGTCCCACGTTGTACTTGCGAGTACGTGGCCCCCACTCGAGAACTTTTCTACCCCATCTGTTGTCACTTCTACGAGCTATGTGCCCTCCCCACTGCCACTTTAGCTTGCTAATCCGCTGGGCTATGTCGGCGACTTTCGTTCTTCTACGGATCTATTAATTTCTGATTTGATCGCGTAGAGAAACGCCGAGCATTGCCCTCTCCATAGCTCGCTGAGTGACAGTGAGCCGTCTTAGGCGGCCCATAGTCAGAGGCCACGTTTCAGAGCCGTATGTCATCACTATGGTAACACACATTGATTTAAGACTTTTGTCTTTATGCACTGCGGTATTTTGGACGAGAAGACCTTGCCTAGTTTCCCGAACGCTGCCCAACCAAGCTGGATTCGACGATTGACCTCTCTCTCAAAGTTGGACCTGCCGAACTGGACGACTTGCCCTAGATAGACATATTCGTCAACAACTTCGAGAGTTGAGTTCCCAACAGTAATGGGCATATGCGCAACATGAACATTAGACAAGATTTTGGTCTTGTCCATGTTCATTTTAAGGCCCACCAGTTGAGAAACTCGGTTGAGGTCATTGAGCATAGTGCTAAGGTTCTCCAGCGATTCTGCCAAGACAACAATGTCGTCGACAAATCGAAGGTGAGTCATGTACTCGCCATTAATGTTGATGCCAAATCCTTTCCAATCCAAGAGCTTGAAGGTATCTTCCAACGCGGCAGTGAACAGTTTCGGAGAAATAACATCTCCCTGTCTCACGCCTCTGTGTAGTGGAATAGCCTTCGTGCTCTGTTCTTGTACTCGGACCGACATGGTGGCGTTATTGTACAAGCGTCTCAGCACTTCAATGTACCGATAATCTATGTGGCACCGCTGGAGGGACTGCAGCACAGCCCAGGTCTTGATCGAATCAAAAGCCTTCTCATAGTCCACAAACGCTAAGCAAAGTGGCAAGTTATATTCCTCAGTTTTTTGTATAACCTGCCGCAGCGTATGAACGTGGTCTTTGGTACTATAGCCTTTCCGGAATCAGGCTTGTTCGGAAGGCTGGAAGTTATCTAGCCTGAGCTCGAGACGATTCGTGATAACCCTCGAGAACAGTTTTTAAATATGGCTCAGGAGTGAAGATGGGTCTATAATTCTTCAATAGAGCGTTATCACCTTTCTTGAAGAACAGTACCACCACACTCCTGCTCCATGCTTCAGGCGTTGCACCCTCGAGCAGAACGGATTGAAAGAGTCTCTGAAGG
Source organism: Sphinx pinastri (assembly GCA_947568825.1). Taxonomy (NCBI): domain Eukaryota; kingdom Metazoa; phylum Arthropoda; class Insecta; order Lepidoptera; family Sphingidae; genus Sphinx; species Sphinx pinastri. Next base: position 193,541 of record OX387614.1, on the reverse strand, counting down.
ACTTTTAGTATCGGCGCACCACCCGCTTTCAGAAGCTCTGCAGTGATTCTGTCCTCGCCCGCCGCCTTGTTGTTTTTGAGCTGTCCAAGGGCCATCCTAATCTTGCTCAGGCTGATGTCCGGGATGTCTTCGCTATAGTGTCGGACCAGCTTGGCCGCACTGGTGGCGGGTTTGGCAACTGAGGTGTAAAGCTGTCCGTAGAACCTCTCGATCTCCCCCAATATCTCTGCCTTCGTCGACACTACGTTGCCGTCTTCCGTCTTCAGCTTTGCCATTTGGCTTTGCCCAACAGACAGGTCCTTTGCGAACACTTTGGAGCTTTTGTTCCGCTCGATCGTCTCAGTAATGCTTACCGTATTATAAGCACGGACGTCATGTCGCAAGGACTTCCCTATTTGTCTGTTGAGCTGCCGATTTGCTTCAGCGTCCTCCGAAGACTGCAACGCCATAAACCGACATGACACAACTCAACACAACTCAACTCTCATAATATAAGCATAAACATTATTACGTAAATTATATTTAATTAAATTAATGGATATAGAAAAAGCTCTTCCAACAGAAACGACTACGCTCCAAACAGTTTCTTCACTTTGGCACTTGCTGTAGGGAAAATCTTTTGAATAATCCTCTTTGTTAGACATTATTTTGTGCCGGCTCGTTCGCGTTCCGTTTTCCGCTTAACTTTAGCAAAAAACTGTAGTATAAATAATATTATTGGAAATAATTATTCATCTCTGCAGTCCCTTCCATTCAACAACACGTGCTTCATTCAGATTTATTTGATCGCGTATAAAAATAAAATTGTTTCCTCTATTGGCTGTCTCTATGTCGTTGTTGTATTACGGTACAACTGCAATGCTGAGGTCTCGGGTTCAATCCCCGAGTCGTGCAAATTGATATGTATTGGGTTTTTCTACTTAATAGAACCCCGGAGTCTGGAATTTATGCCAAAAATGGTGGTAGGCTCGCCCCCTATCACGTCATGGGACTAAATACGCACGATAAAAAGTGCAATTGTAATAAAGGTGTGAGTGTGTATGTAATGAATATTAACTTGTATGGGTTAGTTAATATAAGTACCTACACTGTTTCGTTTTACCAAACCCACCTAGTCGTAATAATGAGTGAGTAATATAGTGACCTTCCCGCAGATAAACCGGCGGCGCGTCACCGCCGCACGCTCCAGACTGACCTCGCGCGTTCGCCGCGTCCGCCGTTCTTCCTGTCTTTCACATTAGAGTTTGGTGACATTTATTGAAATATTTAATTTTATAATATCCATTGTGTAGCATATATTTATTTGTGCCAAAAAGTATGTTTGTAAGATATATGTTGTAACAGTTCGTTCCCAATACGACGTCGGGATACGATTCAATCCACGCTGTTCCCTTCTACTCGGCACCGGCCCGAGTCCGCGTCACCGCCGCCCCCGCCCCGCCCGCCCCGCCCGACTCCCCCACTCCTCCACCGACGCGTCTTGGTATTCATCTGTCCAGATCGTAAGCGTATTCCCGACGGCGAGGTAGAGGGACCTCCCTGTCAACTCGTCTACTTAGATGCAAGCGGTGTAATATACAAGCATGTATGTGTCATAAAGTAAATTATACAAAATATGTAATGATAATGAGCAACGCACAAACGCGGCAGCAACACACGCGGCTCCGTCGCCGCTGCGCCGCGTTTGTGTAAGCGTGCTGTGATACGGCTTGGTAATCGGCGTAGCGATTATGCTCAATGTACTTTCTTAATATTATTTGCTTTAATCAAATTCCTAGTATATACTATATACACTGACACGATATTATATTGTCGCCGTGCCGGTGATTATTATTATATCGATGCACGCGGTGCGGCGAGCGGCGCGCCTCGACCCCGCCCCTGCTCGGCCCCGCCCCGGCCCCGGCACGGCCCGTCACCGCCGCCCGCCACACCCGCGCGCATCCTATGCTAGTCTTTACTATTATTATTATTATATAATACGCGTTATCATTGTAAGAATAAATACATACGTAAGAAACTTAGTTATATTCGACTCGATTGAAGATTGATTCATGCTGGGCCGAGAAGAGCCCTCGCTGCGTTCGGATCGTGCCTGCCACGGGCCTGCCACGCACTCGTCCCGTTCCGGCCCCGGTACCGACCGCTTGCTATGATACAATACGTGCGTCCATGCATGCGGGGACATTTGTCGCGAGCCGAGGCGCACCGTGCAGTGTGCATACCTCTTGGTTGCATCAACAGATTTAGGCCTAAACAGGGTCGCGAACATTCCTCCTACCTTTCATCCCCTTATTTCGTCTTCTAGGCAACTGCAGTTAATAAGCCAGTGTTTTTGCTTGTTTAACGTTTGCATGTACCCTTTGACACAGACATGACACCGCAATGGCTCCACAAAAAATAAATTCAGCTTACGCTTATATTGCGGCGATGTAATAAAAGGCACAATTAATAAATCAATCAGGGAATTTTGTTTACCCATAGAATTTACCAATGGAGTAAATTTAATTCATCACAATATAGTCGAAAAAAATCTAATCGCGACGGAATGCGCTGACAGGACATCGGAGTGAGCGGCAGAAGAAAGTGCACTGCGTCGCACAGTGAGAATATATGAGATACTAGACTTCTGCTCGCGGCTTCGCTCGCGTGAAAACGTTTTTCCGGGATAAAAATATTTTCCCGGGATAAAAAGTAGCCTATGTGTTAATCCAGGACATGATCTACTTGTGTGCCAAATTTCATCGAAATCCGTTCAGTAGTTTTTGAGTTTATTCGTTACAAACATACTTACATACAGATCTTTCCTCTTTATCTTAATATATATAAATCTCGTGTCACAATGTTTGTCCTCAATGGACTCCTAAACCACTTAACCGATTATAATAAAATTCGCACACCATGTGCAGTTCGATCCAACTTGAGAGACAGGATAGTTTTCATCCCCCTAACTGTTAAGGGTAGTCCACCCCTAATTTTTTTTTATTTTTTTTCAGATAGAATTTTTTGTTTTTATTTTTTTATGATACAGCATTAAAAAATACATACAACCCTAAATTTTCAACCCTCTGCGATCAACCCCTATTTTTTTAAATAAATTTTAACCCCGGTCGGTAACTGATGGTTAAACAACGTTTGCGGGGTCAGCTATCCCTTGGTCACGGCATCACGCGTGAACGGCTGGACGGATTTCGATTTTTTTTATGCGTTTTTTATTGTCAGGAGAAGGTTCTTATGAAAGAAAAAAATAAGAAAATTGCGCGGAAAATTTAAGAATACATAACCACCATATTAAAAATGTAACTTTAGCGCTTTTGACAATATAAACTTTTTTAATTCAACCTTATGGCGTTTGACATAACATTGGCATAATGTGTGCTGCAAATATCGTCAAAGAGGTTGTACATATAATTCTTCTTTGCGTGTGTATGTCACTGAACTCCTAAACGGCTCCACCAATTTTAATGATTATTTTGTGTGTGTTCAGGTGGATTCGAGAATGGTTTAGATTAACACTTGGGTTCGGTAGGTGGCGCTGTACTCGGGTTCTAGGATTTTATTTCCTATTTAGGGCAGGACAACATTTTTTTGTGTCTTTAGGTGGATTCGAGAATGGTTTAGATTAACAATTGGATCCGGTAGGTGGCGCTGTACTCGGGTTCTAGGATGTTATTCCCTTTTTAGGGCAGGACAACATTTTTTGTGTGTCTTCACGTGGATTAGAGAATGGTTTAGATTCATAATTGGATCCGGTAGGTGGCGCTGTACTCGGGTTCTAGGATTTTATTTCTTTTTTAGGGCAGGACAACGTCTGTCGGGTCCGCTAATATATATAGAAATTTCGTGTCACAGTGTTTGTTACCATACTCCTCCGAAACGGCTGAACCGATTTTGATGAAATTTTATATTCACACTTGGTAGGTCTGAGAAAAGGTTGTTATCTATTTTTCATCACCCTAAGTGATAAGGGTGACCCACCCCAAATTTTTTATTTTTATTTTTCGTATAGATTTTTTTTCTCTTTTTATGATGTGGCATTAAAAATACATACAACCCTAAATTTTCCACCTTCTTCCATCATCCCCTATTTTTTAATAGTGATATTAGTAATTTAATAACTTTAACCCCGGTCGGTAACTGATCAATTATCTCTGATCAGTTATAGCTAGGCGTCTGCCGGTATCACTTCTCATTCAGTAAACAGTTTGGAGTAGGGATGATACCGAAGTGCCGGTCACCTGTGCTTCTTCCACTCATACACTACATCTTCGTTTACTTACAATAATTTATTAATCTTTTCTACTAAAATAATCTCTAAAAAGAATTTATATGGCAAAACAACGTTTGCTGGGTCAGCTAGTAATATTAGTATAGATATAAAGTGTGAATCGATAGCCGTTGGGATTAGATCTATGTATAACTAGCTGACCCGGCGAACTCTGTTCCGCCTTAGAGGCAATAAATAAGATTTTGGATTTTATTAAGTTCAATTTTTATTAGGAAATAAATACAAATAAAAAAATAAGTTTTTTTATGATTTTTTTTTAAATATATTAAGTACCAGGACATCATAAAACACAATTTACTCAAAGAAAACGATTTTTCAGGATAAAAGTCCAGGTTTATATTTTCCCGGGATAAAAAGATAAACTGGTGGTAGGTCTCTCATATGTAAGAGACCGTCTGGGTGGGTACCACCGCAATGTCTATTTCTACCGCCAAGCAGTAGTGTGCATGCATTGTTGTGTTTCGGTTTGAAGGACATTGTAGCCAGTGGAACTACAGGACATAGTGAGACTTAACATCTTATGTCTCAGGATGACGAGCGCAGTGGAATGCCACTCAGTACTTTGTAACTCAAGGTGCTGGATGGTGTTGCTACTGTTTATGGGTGGTCGTATCGCTTACCATCAGGCGAACGGAATGCTCGGCTCGTCATTCATTGCCATAAAAAAAAAAAAAAAAAATGTATCCTATGTCCGTCTCCTGGTTCTAAGCTACCTTCCCACCAATTTTCAGATATTAAGTACCAGGACATCATACAACACAATACTCACAGAAAACGATTTATCCGGACAAAAGTCACGGTTTATATTTTCCCGCGATAAAAAGTATCCTATGTCCGTCTCTTGGTTCATATATTAACCTCTAATACTCTTAAAAAAGGATTTATTATTTCCACTGCAAAAATATAACCATTTTAATTAAGGTATCTGTACCAGTCCTTTAAGACTGGTAGCGCCCCAACTGTAAGTCAAGGTACCAGTCAGAATTAACTTGTATCGCGCCGAAAGACAACTAAGCAAAAACGGCTGCAGTAAACGTGTTAAAATCTCTTATATATTAGATAGATGATTTTAAATATAAGTACCAGGACATCATAAAACGCAACAAATCACAGAAAACTATTTTCCGGGATAAAAGTCCCGGTTAATATTTTCCCGGGATAAAAAGTATCCTATGTCCGTCTTCCGTTTCTAAGCTACCTCCCCACCAATTTTCAGCCAATGTAACTAAAACGACTTTTTTCATATATATAGCATCGAAGATTATTAATATATTAAGTACCAGGACATCATAAAACACAACTCACAGAAAACTATTTTTCGGAATAGAAGTCCCGGTTTATATTTTCCCGGGATAAAAAGTATCCTATGTCCGTCTCCCGTTTCTAAGGTACCTCCCCACCAATTTTCAGATAGAATCGAAGATTTTAAATATCTTAAGTACCAGGACCTCATAAAAAACAACAACTCACAGAAAACGATTTTTCAGGATAAAAGTCCCGGTTTATATTTTCCCGGGATAAAAAGTATCCTATGTCCGTCTCCTCTATGCTAGCTTCCCATCAATTTTCAGATATTAAGTACCAGGACATCATAAAACACAATACTCACAGAAAACGATTTATCCGCACTGTACACGTGTGGTTGGTATAAGGTTCTTTATTATACTGTTTTCAACTATCTTACAACTGACTTATATACTAAATGCACACTACACTACACCTTCCCCCTTTGGGAAAAAAATAAAATGTAACGATACATTCTTATTTTTTTTTAAACTTATATAAAATTAAAATCTTATGAAATATAATATTAATCTATACTTTAAAAAAAAAACACTGTCATTAAATCATGCACATAATTTTTTTTTTATACCCACTATACATATTTTATTCTAAATCTACGTTATACCTACAGATCTTTTATCATATAGTTCACATAATCTTACAAAACTATTAATCTCCTTTTCCTCTATCATGTATGCTTTAAATCTTCCTTTATTTTCAACCTTACAACGAATTACAATATTTTCATTAAAATTATTATTTCCAAGATTCATATCATTCGACCCTTTATCTATACTCTTTAATATCTTAACTTTTTTACTAATATTATTAATAGTCGACATCTTATTAATATCATTGCTTTTATTCTCATTTCTTTCTCTATATTTATTTTTAACTTCCTTTACTTTTACAACATATTCTATAAATTCATTATTCATTCTTATTCTTGGATATCCTACATTAGATTTTCTTATTAATCTTATAAACTTCTTAATATCTTTTCTACTATTCTTATTCTTATTTATTTTTAATTCCTTAATATTTCTAATCTTACACAATATTTCTAAATCTTTTATAAAAATCTTACCTATCTCTAAAAACTTCAAGTCTAAATATATTTTCTTTTCTGAACTCGCATAAAAACAAAATCCTTCATTAGACCTAACAATTCTCTTACCTTTAATTTTATTCTCTAAATTATTATTTAAAATATTTTCTATATCTTTAGACCTTTTAACTATACGTTTCTGTTTACTATTTCCTTTTTCTAATTCATCATAAATTTTTGATTGAGACTCCTGAGAATCTAAAATGCTATCATTAAAATATTTTTCTATTATAACATTGGGCTCGACTGATTGTTTTGCAGATTCTAATGGCTCCATAGCTGTAACTATATTGGAATTATTTTCATTACAAACGTTTACATTATGATCACTATCGACTTCATATTTGTCACATACGGGGCTAGCGTCGGAATCAAATTTCATTATGCTGTTATTGTAATGATTTAAAACGATGCACTCCGACAAGTCGCTATGCGAAGATTGCTGATCTTGCGGAATGCACTCGCTACTCGACACCTGAATATGATTTTCTAATATGGTGCGCGGATGATCTGTATGTGATTCATTGTTAGCCTGTTTATAATAATCTAAGCTGTTCTTTAAATCCAATTGTACTTTTTTCGGTAAAAGATAATGGATCATGTCTGACAATAAACTTCCAATATCATTATAGGTCTGTTTCAAATAAAATTTTCCAATTTGAGACAATCTAGTTTTCAGAACAAAATTTATTAAAAATTTATTGGATTTTTCATTTAGCACAGTACTATAAAAATCAATATTTTTAATTAACTGTATTGTTACATTGTCATTGCCTGTCATTATCGGTAAAAAATCGATAGCCGTTTCAAAATCAAAATTTTCTGCCATGGTTAAACTTAGTTTGTTCAGATCTCAAAATAAAATATTTCAACAGCAAAAAAAATCTAGATTATCATGGTATTTTTAAATGAATGCTTTCAATGTTACTTGGATATTAGAGCCTATAAGATGTATGTAAAAATAATTGTAAAATTATAAAAATGTATATAAAATTTAAAAGGATACTAAATCCATCTTCTTCACGTACACAACTCGAGGACTCGCTCGTAACTCGACGATGCGGCTGAGCTGCTACCTAGTGCTGCTTACTGGGTGCGCCGGGCTATACCCTGGACTCCTGGGCCGGGATTACCCTGGACACCGCTCGAACATTTTCATTTTCTTTAACGTTTCTCCTTTCTTAATTATTTTCTTATACTTCTTATTCATTTTCTTCTTATATTATGTTTCTTATTTCTTCCTTGTTTTATTTTCTTACAATGCCTTGATTTTTCATTCTTCCTATTTTCCTTCTTCATTAATTAATACAAATTTTCTCTTATTTTTTCATCCTTCATAATTTTTGTCTTCTTTCTTCGTAAAAATATTGATTTTAACTTTTCATTATTCCCTTAATATACTTAATATCTTCAATATTATTTATACATTTTTCTTTCTTCATATTAATAAATTTTCAATGCGCATCGCGCGCTAGCGCTAGGGCTGCGCCGACGCGACTGGCAGGGTCGCCATGTAATGGTATTATTGATTGTACACGTGTGGTTGGTATAAGGTTCTTTATTATACTGTTTTCAACTATCTTACAACTGACTTATATACTAAATGCACACTACACTACAGCACAAAAGTCACGGTTTATATTTTCCCGCGATAAAAAGTATCCTATGTCCGTCTCCTGGTTCTAAGCTACCTCCCCACCAATTTATTTATTTATTTAGCGGACCCAACAGACTTTGTCCTGCCCTAAAAAAGAAATAAAATCCTAGAACCCGAGTAGAGAGCCACCTACCGAATCCAATTGTTAATCTAAACCATTCTCGAATCCACCTGAAGACACACAAAAAATGTTGTCCTGCCCTAAAATGGAAAAAAAAACTTGGAATCCGAGTACAGCGCCACCTACAGGTGAGTATTGTGTTTTATGATGTCCTGGTACTTAATATATTTTAAAATCTCTTATATATTAGATAGATGATTTTAAATATAAGTACCAGGACATCATAAAACGCAACAAATCACAGAAAACTATTTTTCGGGAGAAAAGTCCCGGTTTATATTTTCCCGGGATAAAAAGTATCCTATGTCCTTCTCCCGGTTCTGAGGTACCTCCCCACCAATTTTCAGCCAAATCGGTTCAGCCGTTCTTGAGTTATAAGTGGTGTAACTAACACGACTTTCTTTTATATATATAGACTAGCTGACCCGGCGAACCCTGTTCCGCCTTAGAGGCAATAAATAAGCAGATTTTGGATTTTATTAAGTTCAATTTTTTATTAGGAAATAAATACAAATAAAAAAATGAGTATTTTAATGATTCTTTATTTTTTTTAAATATAATTAAGTACCAGGACATCATAAAACACAATACTCAAAGAAAACTATTTTTCAGGCTAAAAGTCCCGGTTTATATTTTCCCGGGATAAAAAGTATCCTATGACCGTCTCCTGGTTCCAAGCTACCTCCCCACCAATTTTCAGATATTAGGTACCAGGACATCATAAAACACAACTCACAGAAAACGATTTTTCGGGATAAAATTCCCGGTTTATATTTTCCCGGGATAAAAAGTATCCTATGTCCTTCTCCCGGTTCTGAGGTACCTCCCTACCAATTTTCAGCCAAATCGGTTCAGCTGTTCTTGAGTTATAAGTGGTGTAACTAACACGACTTTCTTTTATATATATAGATTGTAATTGCGAGTTATTATTCGGTAATATGGTATTTTTATTCGAAGTGAAAGTTGCAAAGATTCAATCATTTATTATAACCTAAAACACAACATAAAGATTGTGCCAATCGAGGCTCGCAGCGTGATGAGTGCGTCGTGCGTCGTGCTCCACGCTCGAGCGCGCGCGTCTGTTCGGTCCAGCATGAATCAACATTTACCATACTATGTACTAGCAATCGTTGTTTATCTATAAGTATTTTATATACATCGGCGGAGCTCGAACCGTCAAACTCCCCCGAATGAACCGCTCCGCAGAGGCGACCACTGCCAATCACGCGTGCATAGCACTCGCCCAATCAAATTAATTTAAGTCACACTGGATTCTGGAAAAAAGGAACACCTCATAGTTCATTATTATTGAAATATGGTTGGCTTATTAGCGAGGAATAATGAAATTAAGAGGTAACCATTTCCCTATAGACGGTACCGTGTGTTTGTGTATGTGTGTGTGTGTATACGAGAGAATGTGTGTGTGAGTTTGTGTGTATGTGTGCGTGCATGCGGGTATCGCCCTGAGGAGCGGTTCCTTCCCACACTTCAAACGAATAAAGTGTATTACACAATGAAAGGACGCTATAACTATAATATTATAGCCCCTGAGCCAGGTCAAAACTTGGTCAGTTATTTCCTCTCAAAGGATAATTGGTGAGACGCATCAGAGAATAGTATAAAGCCTCGTGAAAGTCAGCTGCGATTCCGTGGGGGCGATGAGCGATGGTAGCCTCCCACGCACGAAGAAAAAAAATATATATTCAGTCATTTCCTCCCAACTAAAAACTTGTTTAAATTGTAGCTAACCCAATATCTTGAAGAAAAAAATAATCAACTGACTATAACTTGGTGCATTATACGTCAGCTGGTCGATCAAATATGAAACAAAAAAAATATAGTTTCAATGATTTCCTCTCAGCTAAAAATGTACGTGATGATAGCTTATATGTAACCATGAATAAATACATATGACAATCTCGTTTCATCATTGACATTGGTACGTCCTAATTTTTCCCGGAAATATAGCATTCGTAAACCCTTTTTCTGTACCCTCTATAATTCGTCTATATTATGCATCTTGTAGTGGGGCGACCAAATAGGGCTACCATATTCTAGAATACTTCTGGCAAGAGCGTTGATTAAATAATATAAAGATCGAGATTTTTTGAAGCCTTTGGTGGATCTAATATAAACCCACGGAGTTAATTGGTTTTCCTTGTTACGCGTTGGTAATGTGCACAAAATGAAACTATCGTCAAACAGGATGCCCAGATCTCTAGCAACGCTGGATCTTGTAAGAACCCGATCGTCAATCATGTAATCATTAACAATCTTCGAGCGCTTATTAGTAAATGTTATGATAAAACATTTGCTAATGTTAATATACAATGTGGTTGGTCTTACACCAGTCTATTACTATATATATATAATTACTACATTACATTAACAATCAAATTACAAATTCTCATCTGGGAACAATTATTTTTTTCTTTATATATCGGGTTAGCTATAATTTAAACAAGTTTTTAATTGGCAGGAAATGACTGAATATAGATTTTTCTTCGGGCGTAGGAGGCTACCACCGCTGATCGCCCCCACGGAACCGCAGCTGACATTCACGAGGCTTTATGATACTATTATTTGATGTGTCTCACCAATTATCGTTTGAGAGGAACTTGGTCATGGAAATCTGTCACTGGCCCAAGGACTTTTACCAGTGTGTATGTTATACCTACGTTACTGTGGACGCTCTGAAGCGTCGCACGCATTTATCTGTGTATTGGCATGAATTAGTTGTACGTACTGTATGTTTAGAGTCGGCCATATGATGTGTAATGTGGCGCTCATATTAATCACGTGACTGTTTCACTCGACACATTTGGCCTTCCCCGACCATCTCCGTCTCCGAAACCTCGCGTCACCCGTCCCCACTCCCCACGCCCACATCCCACGCACCCGCTATACGCGCCCTGTATCGCCGCATTGACCCACGCTCTGTGTTCTACTATGAATAATAGAACTAATAAACCCAAAGATACACACCGATACCCAATTATTGTAATGGAAATAAAAACAATATCTCTACTATGTGCCTCTTTAATGTTTACTCGAGCTTGTACAATGTTGTAAACGCACCAGCACCCTCCTCCCCGTTACCCACCCTCCGCAGTTGTCTAAGCAGCGGCATTTTGGGTCCATACTAATACGTTATACGTAATGAAACTGCCGATCGAATATCTAAAGCGGTTTGTGGAACGTGCTACGTCGGTAGCGGGCGCTGCTACGTGATATTATACCCATACATAGGTCAAGATTTAGGGCCACATTATAATAATTTAATTATTATTAGTTTTCGCCACGATCTTGATATTCAGATACCTATACATTTCTAAACGTATGATTTTACCTAAAAGAAACTCATCATATTTTATTTGCTTTTATAAGGTAACGGAGCCATTAAAGACCAACTTAATTAATAAAACGTTCCTGAAATCGTATTATGAAGGAACACTAACAATAATCATTGTCAAAATTGCAAACGTGTTTGATAATAAATGAAATAACTAAAAAAATAGTAGTGTGTTTGCGTTACATTTTTATAATATAACAAAAAACTAATCAAAATATAAATAGTGATCCATGTTGAGGAGGTGAGCACTCAACAAAACCTATTTTGAGAAAAAAAAAACTTGAAATATTTGGCCGCGGCCTATAATAAAAGTCTCTATAAAATTGTTAGGAAACAAAATGTATCAAATAAGTAGAGTCTACTTATTTGATACATTTTGGTGTTCTACATTGTAGACACCTACCTACAGTTGTAACAAAATAAGCTGTCTAGTATGACAATTCAATTTTTTCGCGGCGCGATAACTTTGTGAGAACGTCTAACAAACAAATTTAATGTCAACTATATAATTACAAATATTTATTATGTTCTCCATACATTATAACAAAGAGTATCATACTTATGTATTATATTTGAATTAATATTGTAAAAATATACTGAAATAAAGAATATAAATTTACCTCTTATATCAAAGCGACGCTATTACAATGTTGTATACTGCAGTGTATGAGCGTAGGGTGGGAAAATTTTTGATATCACTTGGGACCAAACGTAACCGATTACTGAAAAAAATCGAAACTTTGGATGTAAATAAAAACACGGCTGTTAATTTAAAAATTCTTTTTAAATTACATTTTACAAACAGTTTTGAACAATGCATTAGATAGTTTTTAAAAAAATACACTTTTCATACTCGAAGAAAGAAAACGAAGATCTCCAAAGTAAATAATTTAAACCATAGCACTATATACTATTTGTTATTTTATTTTCAGTACACACTCGTCATTATTTCTTTGTAATAAACCAATTTAAAAGTTATGAAAGGATAATCGTGAAATTTTATCTGAAAATCAAAATAAACGACTTAAGTGTTATATTGCATAATTAATAATAATAATAATCACCGTCTGCCATGAAGATTAAAAGGTTGAGACATTTTACTTGGCGGGCGTCCCGTAGTCGCAATCAATAGCCCAGGAACCAGACCAGCTAGATCCTATCCATAGACCTGGTATAGTTCCCATCTTCTCTGCGATAGTCCTTGCACCTTGCGGGCGCTATCTTTGGCTGTATTTTCTCTATAAATACAAACAGAGAGAGTACCTGTAAGGTGTACAGATCCCAAGTAGAGTAATGTATCTTTAAGGGGCCTCTACGTATTGGATTCATATCCCCACGCAAGCCTTCCAAAAGGACCGGTCTTTGTGCCGTGATTTCCCGCAAGAAAGATACATAATATTAATATCCCCCCGTGGGGACCACGTTGTCGTGGTGGGGGGGCTTACCGGAAGTAGGGCTAAATTTAAATCGTCCGACCATCTGGACTAACCTTTTAATAGGTTCTGGTTTTAAATCAGAAACACTTTGATTTTACTGACCTTCCCAAACTAAGCGTTCCTAAAACTTTTTGGACTATGGAGAATCGTAATAATAAGTACAGTTTACGGCCGCTACCTGGGGGTCGCCGGGGCACATCTGGAACCAATGTTGCATGTTTGATGCATACGGACCATTGGCGGTCGGGGACTGAGCAGGCGGGTTCCCCCCGAAAAATTGACTACAGCCGAAACATTACAGGAAGAAATTCCTGGCAATCATTCATCATATTCAATACCACCATCATCTCCATCAACTTTATTTTCATCCATTCCATCGTCACCAGCTTCTTACGCAAATGCGCTTCGTCAATCTCTATTTTCAACAAGCGACTCATCATTAGTTGTAACTAGTTATCCTACTGAGGATGTTGTGCAGGAGGCAACTTCTGCCGAAGACCCTGCACCCGCCTCAATTGGAATAGGTCAGCGCAAAAAATGGTCTGAAGAAATGAATATTTTTATCATGCGCACCTATTTTACAATTACAGCATTAGGGACTAACACAAAACACTATTTAACGCCTTTATTTGAACAGTTCACAGAGAAATTTCCAGAAATGCATGTAACAAAACAAAGACTGGGAGACCAACGTAGGGCAATAGTTTCAAAAAAATTGCTACCACTAGACACAATTAATCAGATAAAACTCGAAGTACAACAACATCTTAAAGACCACCCTCAGACTGACTGCACAATTATTCACAATACACATAGGATAAAATGGACTAAGGACATCAATGAAACCATAATGCGCACATATTATAAACTAACACACATTGAAAGTAATACAACTGCTTATCGCCAGAGATTGCATCAGGAAGTTATTTCAATTTGTCCATCTATTGCACACACTACAGAACAGAAAATTGCTGATCAGAGAAGATTGATAGTTAAAAATAAATACATATCAGAACAAAGGCTGGAACAGATTAAAGAGGAAGTTAGTTGAGAAATGATCGCAAATAGAGTGAATATAAATAATTTATCCCCTTTTTTTTTTTTTTTTTTTTTTTTATCGCGGGGAAAAACGCTTTATCGCTACCACCACTGTGGGGTGAGTGGAATGGTTATGTTGGTTTCACCGATCTTACGGCACAATGTCGACACTCGGGAGTATAACATCATCCGAGCGAGCATTGGACCGTGTCCCTAACACTATGTACACCCTACATCGGCATACCAACCAAAACCCGCGGTGGCCTTCTTCGGCGCATACGGGACGGCCCCGGGGTATCTTGTTGCACGAAGATAGCTGCACGGAGCCGTCCCGGCGCAATGCCGTATTACGGCCCCTCTCTAAATGAGGGGGGCTAAGAAGCCCCCGACCTCCAAAGCACGCCTTTGGCGTCTACGACTGCAGGAGACCGACCACCCGCAATGTCGTCCACCTCGTAGTCGCATAAATTGGAGTAGCAGCCCCCCACTGCTCGCCCCGCGACTCTCTCAAACCCCATTTAGTCGCCTCTTACGACAGGCAGGGGATGCCGTGGCGGAATTCTCTAGATGCCCCCAGACCACAGGGCACGAGGCGCCGGTCAGTCGTCCACCCGGCGCCTCCTTCGTCTCCTCTGGCTGCGGGCGGGATCGTTCTGCTCACGATCCCGCTCGGCGCTTTCCTTTCGCGAGATGACGCACTCACAGAAGGAAGCCATCGCTCGCCATGACCTCCGGCCGCCGACCATGGCGGAAACCACGGCTGGCAGCGAGAGGTCTCCTCCGACGACTGCTCTAAGAGCGCTGCGTTGTAGATTCCAGGCTGGGCACTCCTCGAGAGTGTGTTGGACCGTATCCTCGCGGCCGTTGCTACAATGGTGGCACACGGCGGACTCCTCCTTTCCGATCCGACACAGAAACGAGCCGAAACACCCATGGCCCGTCAGTACCTGTGTCAGACGGAATGTCGGCGCACCGTGGCGCCTGTCAAGCCAGCTTAAAAAGACAGGTCGCACTGCCGCGACGGTCCTCAAGCCCGCACTCGGGCTCTCCAGCCTGGTATGCCACTCCTCCACGGCGGCGCTGCGGATGGAGGCCAATTGGGCCGTGACCTCCCTAGGGGCCAGTCTCCGCCCGAGATGGGATGCCTCCTAATACAACACAAATTGACACCGACGCTATACACCTTACCTGTACTACAGATATGCAATTCGAAACGCATCCCTTAATAACACAAGAACAAGACGACACAACAACTCTCTCAATAGATATCCAAAAACAATTAGAACAAACTTTTAATGACACGTTATGAATATACAAAAATACACATCCCACAGCAAGACCACCTATCCCAAAACAGAAACCATAAAAAAATTGCATGCTTGGTTCATTGTCTTAATACAACTCTCATACCTAAAATCATTAACACTGAAACTGATTTTGAAACGACACTACAAATTGTTTACGCTGGTGCTTACACCGCAGCAAAACTCAACGGAACTAAATTAATAGAACCAAATACCGAAACACAACCTAATAATACAATACCGAAATGGCAGAAACATATGCAGTTACGAATAGAGGATCTACGCGGTCACATAGCTAGGTTAATAGAATATATCAACCAGAGCTCAGCATTAAAAAAGAAAGTTGACCTGATAAAAAAGAAGTACCGAATACATTCTCAACATGAAACCCCTAATACAGATTTAACACATTTTCTTGACACCCTTAAACAAAAACTTAATGTATTAACAAGCCGGTTACGTCGCTATAAGCAGACTAGGTACACTACGCAAAACTCAAAATAGGTTGTTCGCAAATAATGAAAAAGTTTTCTTAGGAAACTAACACACACTACAGTTAATAACCTACCTTCAGGTGACAGCCCAGCAGAAATACCTACAAAGGAATCGTTACGGGACTTTTGGTCTGGAATCTGGTCTAACCCAGTAGTTCATACGGATAGTACATGGATTAAGGAAGATGAGGATAGGGTTAAAGATTTAACATATATGGAATTTGAAAAGGTTGGGCTGGATATGTTAAAAAATATTATAAATAGAACACACAACTAGAATGCCACAGGTTCAGATAAAATACATAACTTTTGGTATAAGAAATTTACGAGCACACACAAACTTTTACTTACACACATAAATAATTTAATTCAATCACCACACACACTCCCACAGTATGTAGCCGAAGGCATCACCTATATGATCCCTAAAGATTAATCTGATACAGCAAACCCTGCCAAATATCGTCCGATAACTTGTTTACAAAGTATCTACAAAATTATTCCATCCTGCATTACCGAGGTTGTGTACTAACACATTTAAGAAAATAACTTATTGGCAGAAGAACAGAAGGGATGCTGTAGAAACAGCCAAGGATGTAAAGAACAGCTGACTGTTGATGCGGTTGCTAGCAAACGAGCTTACTTCAAAAAGAGAAACATGTACACCATGTATATTGACTATAAAAAAGCCTATGATTCTATCCCGCATAGTAGGTTAATATACATATTAAGACATTATCGCATTCATCCCACAATAGTACAATTCTTAGAAACTGTCATGTTATCCTGGAAATCTATTTTAAAACTCCGTATCCACAATGAAACCATAGAGACTGACCCTATTAACATTAGAAGAGGCATAGGTATACCAAGGTGATGCGCTGAGCCCACTGTGGTTTTGTCTCTCATTAAACCCATTATCAACTTTACTTAACAACACCAATAAAGGATTCATAATTAAGTACGAGTATACCCATTATAAACTAACCCATTTACTGTACATCGATGGCATCAAATTATTCGGCACCACACTTTCAGAAATTCATACACTAGCAGACATCACACTAACATCCAGGATCAGACCATAGATACAAAAAACTACCGAAAATATATAATTCGCGACCCTGCTGCACAAAATGATTTATGCCGACACTGTTATAGTAGTTCTAAAACAATACAGCTTGCAAATCCATAACACAGTCAGACTACAAACACAGGCATGACCAGCTTCAATTATCCACCAATATCTAGCTTATAAATACAAATTAATTAAAGAAAAAACATATAGGTATAAAATTTAGCTTTTATACTATAACGAAAGTATAATTATAATTTATTAAAGTTTAGGGGTGTCTGGCAGGGGGGAGCAACTGTCATAAGTGTCCGGCAATGGATGACGAGATTTCTAAAGTTATCCCGAAGAAAATATAAAAAAATGGAGCTTTATACTTTAATGAATTTTAAGTAATATTTTACCTGTTACCTGCCCAAGTAACCACAACCCAAACTCTATAGTCGCTGGTCGTTCTTCCCTGTATAGGAGACATGCACAGAAAATCTTTAAACTTTTATAAAATAACGAAGGTCTGGCCCTCGTGGGCTCTTGGGCTATTAAGTACAGCACACTGGGCGCGCTCTAAACGCATCAGGGTAGTGGCAGGAGCGCCACCACAGGATGTTTACAATACGAGATCAGTGATTGGCAGAGCGCATGATAAATCTGTATTATAATTTTATGATCAGCAACGCGCTTCAGACTTTTAAAGACTGTAATCAATTTGCGGACTCTTCCAGTGGCTAGCTCAATATGACTCTTGAAGTTTAATTGTGAATCTAAAGTAACACCTAAGTATTTAATTTTGTCAACATGTTCCAATTTGTTACTGAGGCAATTGACAGACTGATAGTCATTGCAGCTGTGAGCTACTAAATTAAGATTTTCAAATTCTTAATCATTTATACTTCGAATAGAAAATGTCATATACTTCGTTTTGTCGGCATTGAGAGTGAGAACATTTTCGGTCAGCCATCGGAATACGGTGTTAAGGGAATTTTGAGCAGCGCGAAAGACTTCATGCCAGTTATCGGCTGAGAACAACAGTACAGTATCATCCGCATAAGAAACCAGTGAGCAATTCAATCGTTTTAGGGAACACAACTCATTTATGTAAGATATAAGAAACAGGGTAGGTCCAAGAACACTACCTTGAGGGATTCAATAGGTAACAGGTAAGCTATCACTTGTGAAAGCACCAATCACAGTAGATTGGCTTCGATCAGAGAGATAACTTTTAAATAAGTCTAATTGAGTGCCACGCACACAAACAGCTACTAGTTTTCTTAATAATAAGGGAATAAACACCGTATCAAAAGCCTTATCGAGATCCAGAAATAACGCCAATCATTTTACGTTGATCTAAATTAATTGCAATAGAGTTAGTAACCTTATGGACGGCATCAGAGGTAGACCTAGACCCACCCAGATCTAGCACTGCGAAATCCGAATTGATTATTGGAGAAATAACTGTTATTTTCCATATATTTAACAAGTCTAGAATTAATAAATCTAAAAGTTTGGAAATGGCTGGCAACAGTGAAATGGGTCTGTAATTAGTAATACGGTGTCTGTCTCCGGCCTTGTGAATGGGAATAATTATTAACCTCTTAAGGACGCATTTTCATTTTTGACAACTTCGATTTTAGATATTTTAATGACAAGAACGCGCTTTGCTACACGCGCACACATCAAAACCGATTTAAACTAGATTTTCCATTGGAACGAGCTAATCTTAATACTTGAAGTTATTATTTTACTCATCCATATTTATTTTTTTGGAATTGTCGAATGTTTACAATTATATTTAATAATTATTATTAGTATAATTTCATCATGTAATAGACATTTTTATTTCTTTATTTTAAATGTTCCTTTTTTCATATACATATATTTATTGGAACGAAGTTCCTTATTGCGCGTTGTGAAAGGGGGCTGGACGGAAAGTTGTCACGACACTTTTTTCTATTATCTTACTAATATGAACCTTAAATACAATGCGTAGAAGCTATAATTCTTGAAACGAGTATATTTTTATTTATTTTATTTATTAAAGTCATTAAAACCAGTTCTTACTAATCTAAAATGAACCTTAAATACATTGCGTAGAAGCTATTTCCCCAGCGTTGGCACGGCACCAGTACAAAAGAATCGAACGTAACATTCTTTTTTCAAATTTTGTTGATTTATCCTACTTTGGTTACTGACATTTATCAATAACAAGACTAAACGTGCTTTGCTCGCGTTTAAAATCTACTTCATGTGGTAAGCGTAAGATCGAATTTGTGTTTAGTCAATCAAAATTTGTGATAAAAATGCTATGCAATAGCTTTACCGCGGTAGTCTTCGAGTGCCACACGTATTTATTTGTTTTTTTCTCTAGAAACTTATGTATTGGAACGGAAATAGGAAAATATTTATATATTTATATATATACACACTCTGTTATATAAATAAAAATTTATTACAATTCCTTCACTAATTAATCGAAAGGAACTTCGTTCCATCCGGGTGTCCCTTGACACCTCTCATTTTTTTTTAATATAATATACAAAAAAAAACATTAATACATATAAAATTTAAAAAAGTGTATCACCCTCCGATGGCGAGGCTCAAGACCCAAGCCACCAGTAGTCAGGGATTCAAAGTGAGGAATCTCCTCACAATGCGTGTGGTAAGCGATACGACCACCTATAAACAGTAGCAACACCATACAGCACCTTGAGTTACAAAATACTGTGTGGCATTTCACTGCGCTCGTCATTCTGATACATAAGATGTTAAGTCTCATTATGTCCAGTAGTTGACTGGCTACAATGTCCTTCAAACCGAAACACTACAGTGCATGCACACTGCTGCTTGGCGGTAGAAAAAGACATTGACATTGCGGTGTCCAGAAGTACTGCTTTCTGCATCTGGCTCTTGACCCAAGGACTAATTGAGAGCCTATGCAGGTGTTGGTCGAGACTCTGATATCAACCCATGAGCAGAAACGACAATCAGAACAATAATTGTGGAGTCCTCTTCTCAAATGTCGGTAACCTCGTGTGCCAAATCTAAACATTTAGACATTTTGTCCTTTTCGGCCTTAACGAGGTTATCGTCATGCGGAATGGTGACGTCAACAAGTATTGCCCGGCGCGCCAATCGATCTACTATTACAATATCAGGATCTACTATTACAATACAATATCTTATTGGCAACAGTAGCCTGTCCGTGATAATAGATTGATCCCAGTACAGCGTTGCATGATCATTTTCGAGAACTGGTTGATGCACATACTGGTAATATGGCACTTCAGGAGACACAAGATCTTGGCTACTAGGTTGTGCCTATGCAAATACTCGCCGTTAGCAAGATACGAACAACCCGAAATCACATGCCCGTTTGATTCACCGGGACGATGGCATGCCCAACAAATATCGACCATACCGTCCTACAGGTGTATTATAATTGTTCATATTTCCTATAATTGTTCGTCTTTATAACTTTGTCCATAATTGCAAAGACAAAACCCTCAGTTTCTCCAAAAAGGTTACCAAAACGTAGCCAAGATACGGATGCGAGCTGAACGCCCCGATAGAACCGACCGTATAGTTCTTTGCTCTTCCATATCACCTCGCGTTCCCTAATGCCCATCGCCATAGGGTTTCGCCAGTTCTCATTCGCCAAGGAAAGTGGGATAAATCCCTTATCCACCATGACTACAATCTTATACATGCCCACTTCGCTGTGGAGGATATAATCCCTAAGATTGCATACCTCGCGGTTATGCAACTCCATTAAGTAAGCCTCGGCCCCGCATCTCCGCGGGATGTATAACCTCATCACTGACCACCGTGGGTGATGCATACGATATGCAGTCAGTAGGGTCCGGAACTTTCGATCCAGGGCGTCCAATTCAGTCTGAGTCCTTCTTTCTGAGTATACCAAAAGAGTACATGAGTACAGGCATAACCCAACCGTTGAAACCACAAATCTTATTTCCACCTGACAAAAAACTGTTAACTACAAAAGTATTCAACAAAAATCAGGCGGCCGAAGAAACGGTCATTCACCGATTGTTTTACGTCGGCACTCATAATACCAGGTGCCTCAGGCATACCCAGATATTTGTAAGTTTCCGTCTCAGAAAGGGATCTAACTCTCTAAGACTTGTATGTCACCAGAGACCACGACCTCTCCTCGCTTCACATGGATAACCGCACATTTATCTACACCAAACTCCATATTGATTGAGTTGCTAAATCTTTCAGTTATTTTTAACGACTCAATCATTTTTATTTTGTTTTGATGCAAACAACTTGAGATCATCCATGTAAAGCAAGTGAGATATAGGCTCACTCCCTCTCCATAGACGGTATCCTAATCCTGAATCCAACAACAGAGTACTGAGAGGATTCAGGGCCATGCAGAACCACAATGGTCTCAGGCTGTACCCTGTAGCCTGACCCTGGAATATACCACGCTTTAATATAAGGAGCCCCCGCGCATCTCGGCGCTCTCAGCGTCAACGGCAGCGTGAGGCCTACCTGCCACACTACTGTCCATCAGTGGGGTCCCAACAATGTGCTAAAAAGACAAAACTAGAGAAGGCACCCGCCCGCGACCCCCGGGTGGCCACTATTAGTTGCCTTTTACGACAGGCAGGGGATACCGTGGTGGAATTCTCCAAACACCTTCAATCCACAGGGTGGGAGACGCCGGTCAGTCGACCACCCGGCGCCTCCAACGTCTCATCTGACGGTGGGAGGAATCCTCGCGTTCCAGATCCCTCTCGGTACTCTCCTTCTACGAGAGGACTATCTCGCAGAAGTGGGCCAACACACGCCAGACCTCCTGACTGCCGACCATGGGAGCGACCACGGCCGGCAACGAGAGACCGCCTCCGACAACTGCTTTGAGAGTGCTGCGCTCCTCATTCCAGGTTGGGCAAAACTCAAACGTATATTAAGCCGTAGCCAGCGGGCAACTGTCACAATGGCACACACAGCCGACACCTCCGTACCTACGATACGAAACAGCTACTCACCGAAGCAGTCATGCCCAGTGAGTAGTTGTGGCTGAACTGTAGTAGTGAGTGTTTAGATATTTTTGTAGCGGGAAAGGCTTTGTAGGCGGGCAAAAACGCGAACTAAACCTAGTAAAATTTAAAAATAAATAATCACCGATACTAAAAATCATAAATAGATAAATAGTAAATACCATACACTGCAAAACTTGTCGATTTTGTAAATATAAAAATACATCCGCCATTTTGATTTTGAAATTTAAATATTCGCATTAAAATAAATGATTTTTTTTATTAATTAAATCAAATTTGAATTGACTTATTGTAATACATGGACGTATAAAAAAAGGCGGACGGACTCTCGCTAAACAAAAACTGAAGCACAGCAATGGCGGCGGCGTAACTATGTGTGCGTAAATGAATGATTGCCATAAAAAACAAAATTTCCCCAATTTTTAACACTAGTTTACACTACACTATTTTTCCAATTTTAGGTTAGTTGTATTGAAAGTCGTTTCAATAATTTTATTGTTTGCAAGATGTAATTATAATTAATTAATTTATATATTATTTAGCTTTATTTGAAATGACCGTGATAAATAATAGCCAAACATATGTGATTAGTAGGTGTGTAGAAATGAATGAGTCTTACCGAAACAATAAAATTATGTTTCCTAACTAATGCTAAATCATACGCACACACTCACTCACGCCTTTTATTCCCGAAGGGGTAGGCAGAGGCGCAACTAGTGCCCCCAGTTTTCGCCGGGCGTATTCCGTCCCGTGATATGATAGGGGGCGAGCCTATCGCTATATCGGACACGAATTCCATACTCCGGGCTGGTACTGAATTTAAAACCCAATATCACTTTGGCCGAGCCGGAAATCGAACCCAAGACCTCAGCATTGCAGTCATACCATAATACAACTACGCCATCGAGGCAGTCAAAAGGCTAAATCAAACAACGTAAATAATTAAACTTTCTTTAATTTGCATTTCTTTTTTTTTAATTCTCTATCTTGCGTTAACTTTATGTATACTACTACTACCTCTTACTTGTGTAGGTCTTTGAGATGCCCTCTTCTTTCGATATGTGATGAAATCTAATTGTTAAATGTTTTTCTGCAATATATTTAATAAGATTTATTTTATGATCTACACTCTCTTATTATATTAATTAAATCACTCCTCCATACTTCATTTCCTGTAGGAAACCTAAAAAAAACATATACCTAATAACACCCTATACCTATTTAGTTTAAAAAACAAAATCGTATTTGAAACAAAAAATAATCACGTCTCCTATACTTCGGGGTCATTTACCCGTCAAATAGTTGACAACACTGGAATTGTAGGCTGAGGTTTTGTGTTACAAAAATAAATAATTTTAAATATCAATGAATGTTGATCAAATAAGTGATACATTACTAATTTACCTATGAAATGTGATCCCGTGACATTTGTTCTTGGAACCACTGTGATTTTGACAGCATTTAACCACATAAGACGGCATATTTTAATTATTTATTTTTATTCTTACAACGACTTCATTCAATTGAGGTTTGTTGCGTAATGGCGGCCGTTCGACATACTTTGGTGTGAATGTGTGCGCGATACTCGTGCGTACAGGCAAGCTGACATACTTTGGGTGCTTCAGTTTTTTGTGTAGCGAAATTCCGTCCGCCTTTTTTTATACGTCCATGTTGTAATATTCAATTTTCATACTTGCTTTTTGAAAAATAATAATTTGAAATAGTATCCACTATTTTATTCGTAGTATAATGACATCGCGATCAATTTATTAGGTATTTATTTTTTGAAAAAAGTTGTACACCCGTGCTTCCTCGGCCGCGTCTCAGCGCGGAATGACAGCCCGAAATGGGAAAATGTATGAAGAAATTCAAGTCAGGTTATATTTTTTCTCATAACTGGAAAAGTATTTAAATTTACTTAAAAATATTTAGCCATAAAGCAAGAAGACTATATAAGCCAGCATATTATTTCGTTTTTATATTAAAATGTTCATTAGTCTTAGGTATAATGGTTCCGATTCAGACCCTATTTTTCGTCATTTTCAGCGATTATTGCTCCAGAATAAACATATTTACGTGTTAATGTTGTATGGGAGCAAACAATTTCTATATGTCATAAGCAAAGAGGAATGTTTAATCTTTATTTATATACCAAGATCTCTTCATAAGCGTGACTCCTGATTCAATAAATGGTACCTCAAAACCATGGAAATTTGTAAATGCGCCCTTAAGGGCATTTATAAGGTAAATGCACCTTATTTCGGCACCTTAAGTCTTCAAGACTTTAATTTTTTTTAATATATTACTAAACATGATTTTAGTTTGAAAGCATTTGTGTGATAAATATTGATATTTTGTTATTCATTTAATGCATGAATTATGTAGTTTTAGTTCGATTATTTTTTATATAATTTAATTGTGGACCTCTTGTTTGAACGCTATTTCGTGATAAAATTTGGCTCTGTTTGTAAGTTCGTGAACTTGCGGCCCCTGTTTCGAGATAAAGCTTTTTACCTGCAGTGAGTAATGATAATTTATTAATAAAAAAACGTAAATATTTAAAGGCTTTAATAATTATTACAAATATTTGAAATAAATGTGGCATAGTGAGATTCAATTTAATAACGACAAATTATGTTTTTTTTACTTACTTTTTTTATTTTATGTTATTGGGAGTTTACAACAGAGAATACACATAATACACAATATTTTACATATTGCAGTTTTACGGCATAAGATAGCAGTGTTTCTCTACTTACAGTAAACTTCAGCATGCATTACTTACAGTATAAACGAAGTACAAATCAGTATTATACAAATGAACCAGAAAAAAAAAACAATTGTAACGGATGCAACCGCCTTCAGTTCAGATCTCGGGCTCGGCGCGGGCTTATTCGCGTAGTGTACTGCCATTGGCTCCCGACGACGTGATACGCGCGCTCCGCCAATCGGAGCGCGATGCGGTTTTTGCGCGTGAACCCCGTCGGAAAGGTGTGAAGTTGAGACACGACACAAGCTCCGGATGATGTATGTACGGTTGTTCCCAATAAAATCTGTAATTCAGTTAAAAATATACTTCGGGATCTCGAGAACCGGTTTTTTACTGTATTATACAATGATAATACAAACGATGATAATAGAAACAGTGAAAGATACAAAATGTTATCAGTGATTTTAGTGTAAAATTTTACAATTTTAAAGATACCATCAATCATCAATTTTCATGGTTATCTTCTCTCCAGCAATAGAATATTGAATCTAGTCATGGTGTTAGCAAAGATATCAATGTCTTCCGAAGCAGTTGCTATCTCATTATATTTTGTGATGACTCTGACAAGTGGTGAATGTTTTCCTAAGTTGGTTCGATACCTAACGAGGAGGTTTGAGTATTGGGCACGGATGACGAGGAATTCTGCGGGGGACATTGATATTTATCTTTTTAAGCAGATCGGGGACTGCCCCGATCTGCTTGTAATAACAACATCAACTGTGATGTGGTTATTGAGAATTAGATTTATTTATAGAAAATCATAAAATTAATATTCTTTGTGTCACAGAGCATTGGCTACAGAATCATCAGATGATATTTAATAACAGCCATTACTCGGTAAAAAGTGCGTTCATAAGAAAGACATATACATGGTGGTTCATTAATCTTTGTAAATAACAATATTAAGTGTAAGGAACGTACCGATATTTTGGAACTTTCTATTGAGCGCACTGCTGAACTATCCTGTGTTGAGCTTGAGCAACATATTATAATTTGTGTGTACCGCCCACCGTTGAGCAATCTTAATGTATTTGAAGGTGTTATGGAAGATGCTCTAAAACGTATAGGTTCTAGTAATAAGCATATAATAGTATGTGGTGACTTTAATATTAATTTATTGGAACAGTCATCCTCAAAGGATAGACTCATTAATCTATTTATGTACTTTGGCTTGAAAAATTTATTTTGTGAGCCTACTAGAATCAGCTACCACAGCAACTTGTCTGGATAACATTTTCTGCAGCTGTCCATGTCTGAGTAAAGCTAATTTGAGTGATTTAACATCTGACCACTGTGGTCAAAAAGCAGTATTTTGTGTCTCAAAACAGAATAAACTGTCTAATATTACAATTAAAAGCAGACTATTTACTGCTAATTGCTTAGATAAGTTTAAAGAAAGTATATTTTCTAAGGTTAACAAAATAGAGTCAGAGGGCCACCCAAATAGGCTTTATGGTGACCTTTTTAACTTAATAAATACAGAAATTAATAAAATTTCAGTCAGTTTGGTTAGTAATATTATTCATATTATAGCTCCAAATCTTGCAATAATATTTAATAAATGCGTTGATGAGGGCAGTTTCCCAGACCTAATGAAATATAGTAAAATAATACCTTTGTTTAAAAGTGGTAATAAAAGTGACCCAAGTAATTTTAGACCTATTTCTATATTACCGGCACTGAGTAAAATATTTGAAAAAATTATACTAGAACCAATATTACAATATTTTAAAACAAATAAATTATTGCACAGTCAACAATTTGGATTTAGTAAAGGTCGGTCAACTACTGATGCCGGTGTTGCTCTTATACAACACATTTTTGATGCCTAGGAAAATTCGCAAAACGCAATTGGTATTTTTTGTGATTTGTCTAAAGCTTTCGATTGCGTTGAACATGCCACGCTATTGTGCAAACTCCGCCACTATGGCATTAGAGATACCGCTCTGAATTTGATAGCATCTTACCTTAGTAATAGATCACAGTGCGTCGATGTTAATAGAGTCCAGTCTTCTGGCTCCCCAGTGCGTATGGGGGTTCCACAAGGCTCGATTCTAGGTCCTTTGTTGTTCTTGATTTATATTAACGACTGCCTTTCTTCGTTAGAGGTATGTGCGATATTGTGCTATTTGCTGATGATACCTCCCTTGTATTTAAGATTGACCGGAAAAAATCAAATTTTGACGACGTAAATAGCGCACTGTCGCAAATCTTAGATTGGTTTTCTACCAATAATCTCTTACTGAATGCAAAGAAAACCAAATGTATTCGTTTTACGTTGCCTAACGTCCAAAATCAAACGTTAGATTTATTTTTAAACAATGAAACTCTGAAACCAGTCGATTCAGCAGTATTCTTGGGAATTACATTGGACCCCAAACTTCAATGGAACGCTCAAATTTCTTGCTTGGCGGGGAAACTCAGCTCAGCGGCGTTTGCAATACGCAAAGTGAGACAATTGACCAATGTCGACACTGCTAGGCTTGTCTATTTTAGTTATTTTCATAGTGTTATGTCCTATGGAATTTTACTTTGGGGCAGAGCCGCTGACATTGAAACATTTTTTATACTACAAAAAAGAGCTATACGACCTATTTGTGACTTGGGGGCACGAGTTTCTCTTAGGGAACGCTTTAAAGAGATGGACATCTTGACAGTTGCATCACAATACATTTTAGCAAATATTATGTATGTAAAACAAAACATTGAATGTTTTAGTAAAAATAGTGATCATCATAATATTAATACTAGAAATAAAGATAAATTAACAGTACTAGGTCACCGATTGCACAGGGTACGCTGTTCGTTTGTGGGACTGGGTATACAAATTTATAATAGAATACCACCAACTGTCTTAAATTTACCCTTGAACGAATTTAAGCAATTTATAAAAAACAAGTTGTTAAAAAAAAGTTACTATACTGTTGACGCGTATTTTAATGACAAAAATCCATGGGAATAGTTGCTCGCTACGCAAGGATATGATCGATTGTATTTAGCTTAAGTGATTTGTGACAGATGGATATGTGCGACTTTCCCGGATAGTCCTAAGAGTATATTTTTTATCAAACTACGTTAGTCATTTGATATATCCCTTTGTTGCATCTCATTTGTCTTGGTTAGCCATAATCTGAGTAGTCTTGCTCGCTTTAACGTCTGTGCTTGCGGCGGCGTCGTGTGCCGGGTCGGTCACTTCCCTGCAACATGGTTGAGGAGGCCTATGGCTGGCACATGCGTCATATTCGTGAACGGGTGCTGCTTGCGTGGACTGGTCTGCTCTGTTTGATGGTTGATTCTATTTTTTACTTAAACTATTCTATTTTTTAAAAATTAAACATGTAGCTGGTTATTTGACTTAGGTACTCTCCGCTAATTTTCGCATTTAATATCCATCTTTGAAATTGAATTTATATTGTTACATAATAATAATACCAGCCCTGTATTAAATACTGCCCACTGCTGAGCACGGGCCTCCTCTACTACTGAGAGGGGTAGGCTTTAGTCCACCACGCTGGCCTAGTGCGGATTGGCAGACTTCACATACCCTCGAAATTCTTATCGAGAATTCTCAGGTATGTAGGTTTCCTCACGATGTTTTCCTTCACCGTTAAAGCGAACGATAATTGATAAACAATACACACATAACTTCGAAAGTCAGAGGTGTGTGCCTTGGGTTTTGAACCGCCGGACATTGTCTCGGCAGACCGTTCCATTCCCAACTAGGCTATCGTCCACTTATATTATTGTTACATGCAATTTGTAAAATATATATATAAAAAAAATTATTACAATTAAAGACCTACGCTGAGTTTCTTGGTGCTTCTTCTCAGGTCAGTGGGCTTTTCCGAAGCACTGGTAGAATCTTTAGATGATAAAAAATTTTAAAAATGACGTGTAAAAGTAATTAAGTGTAAATTACTTAATAAATGATTTGAATTTATAAAGAAATTTTAGGTCTGAGATGGTACGACGAGTTTGCAAAGTGACGAACCCGAAGTGTTCAAGTCTTTTTTTGTATGACCTGACTGATCTTGCAATGTTTTCTTTGAAGGATAGACGTTGAACGAGTCTTTTTTGTACTCTCTCTATCCTAGTAGTATGGATTTGGTAAGTCGGGTTCCAAACGATGCTGCAATATTCAAGCCTGCTCCGTACAAAAGTGTTGTACAATATTATGGTGGTATTTGGGTATTTCAATTCCTTTGAACATCGCAATATAAACTCTAGTGACTGATATGCCGCTGACAGTATCCTATTATAATGATCTGTAAAACGTAATTCACTATCTAGTTGAATATCCAGGTCTCGAATGGTGGTTATTTCAGTGAGGCTGTTTCCCTGGATGTTATAGGTACTTTGTTTTTTTTTTTTCGCTTTCGGGTAAATTTTATATGATTGCATTTATTGCAGTTTAAGAACATTTTGTTTTCTGCACACCACTGGCTCAGATTATCTATATCTTTTTGTAAGAGATGAATATCTGATTCTGTACGTATCGTGCGAATGAACTTTAAGTCATCAGCAAACAAATAGGGCTTAGAAAATTTAAATATATTGGATATATCATTTATAAATACATTAAACAATAGGGGCCCTAATATTGAGCCTTGTGGTATACCAGATGTAGCTAGAAAGGGTTCGGATTCATCTCCATTTACTACAACTGTAGCTGACCTGTTATCCAAATATGAATAACACCAGTTTAATGTGGCGTTAGGTAAACCTAGCAATTGCAAATTGTACAATAACAATCTGTGATTGACTTTGTCAAAGGCCTTAGAGAAGTCGGTATATATTGCGTCTACTTGCAACCCCATCAACTGCAGTTGTCAGATCAGAGATGTACGCTACTAGGTTTGTGTTTGTTGATTTTTTTGTGACAAATCCGTGTTGGTTGTTCGATAAAAAAATTCTGACATCTTGGTAGAGTATTGTGTACACCGATTCAAAGACCTTTGACAAAGTTCAAAGGATAGATATTGGCGATAGTCAGATACCATTAAAATATCTTTAAGAATTTTATTGTTGCATTTTATTTCGGAAATTAGTGACAAGACAACTTGACAAAAGAAGACTATAACATAAAAAAGAAAACTACATTAAATCTATGTAGAACACCTCCACGCTAAATTAACAACACAATATTCTTTAACAAAAAACACAACATACATTTATTTAAAAATTAGTCTATACCCAGCCGTTTAATAAATAGGCTTACGCTCGCGTTTGGGCCTAGGTTCAGGGGGTGCGACTACTGCATCCGTACCGAGTGTCGTTCGAGTTGACGTTCCAACAGAAGTGTCGGCCGTAAAAATACTCGCTCCAGTCGACGTTCCAACTGCAGGG
Organism: Sphinx pinastri; assembly: GCA_947568825.1. Taxonomy (NCBI): domain Eukaryota; kingdom Metazoa; phylum Arthropoda; class Insecta; order Lepidoptera; family Sphingidae; genus Sphinx; species Sphinx pinastri. The sequence goes on along the minus strand of OX387614.1, from coordinate 163,244 downwards.
ATGGTCTCCGATGGTCCCCACGCTTTTTTTTACAATAAAATACATTTTTTCTTATTTACACTATTCTTAATTCAAATTTATTTTCTATTTTTTAGTTGGATTTTCTATAAAGCGTGTTTTTTAGTTGTTTTAAACTATTATTTATTTTTCATTTTTTAGTTCTGTTCTACTATTGTCCAACAGATGTCACTAAAAAATAAACGAAAGCGCTATCTTGTGACAATTAGGATTTTTTACGCATAATTGCTCAGTTGCTCGCTCGATCGCATAGACGGCGCACGCGTTCGCTTGCTATTAAAAACATCCAGGGGTGATAAACCGTGGTCCGCTTTGAAATTTGAATATGTTTAAGTGTGCGGAGTGTAACGCGTTATTCTCCAGTGGTGCTTTCTGCAGTAAATGTAAGCGCTACTTGGATTTCCAGTGTTCGGGTATCACAGAAGGTGGATATCGAAAGCTGGGTGATCGCAAATCTACTTGGCGCTGCCTAGGTTGCAAAAACTCCACTGCATCCCCAAATGTGGCACCTCAACCAACAACTTCCACTAGTCCGCAACCTTCAATGGACTCTATACGAGGAACTCAGGAACATTAACGCACAACTAAAAAATCTAATGGCTATGGCAGAAGATGTCAAAGGTATCAAATCTGATCTATCAAACTTGCAGCAGTCTGTATCAATGGCGCATGATAGCATTAATGCGTTCAAAGAAACTGTTAACTCACTGCAATCAAGAATCTCCGTAGTAGAAGAAAGCGTCAAAATCATCCCAGTTTTGCAGGCTGAACTCGTTAAAATTAAAGAAGAATGCTACTATAATGACCAACAAGCCCGTGTTAACAATGTCGAAGTTAAAGGCATTCCTATAAAACATAAGGAGAATCTGTTTGACGTCATTCTGAAAATTGGATCCGTTATTGAATTCACGCTTAAAAAAGAAGACCTGAATTTCGATACAAGAGTACAGTCCCGCCAACCTGGACCAATGAAGTCAATAATTGTTTCATTTATTAATCGCTATATGAAAGAAGATTTTTTGGCCGCTGCACGAAAACACAAGAATAGTATAACTCTCAATTTGTTGGGATTCCAGACGGATGGACGTGTATTTGTCAACGATCATCTCACCTTGAGCAACAAGAACCTATTATCAAAAGCTAAACTACTAGCAAAAGAAAATAATTTCTTGCGGTGCAGAAGGCATCATCTACTTCCACTTGAACTACGAAGAAATATATGTGACGCAACCCTCATAGTTGATATTACTAACGGTAAAATGAATTCTTCAGACCTACTAAGTAAAATTAAACTCATCGTGCCAGGAAATCACAGCGACAACCACTATTATTGTCAGTACCATCATCCAACTCAAATTATCCCTCAAATTCTTATATTTCGCGCGCATGCAAAAACCTAAATAATCTTTTAACATCCTATAGTCATCAAATAGATCTATTTATGACTGCGTCCCACCATATACGGCAACTCGTGACAAAAAGTTTTCTCTCGTCTTCTCAATCTTTTAGTCAAATTTAGAAAGTTTTAGAATTATGTTGGTATCAATGTATGTATTTAAATGGTTGGTAAATGGTTAAAAATACTACTTACTCAAACGTTCAATTCATTGGCGAATACTTTTAGGCTTAACTTTAATTATATTTGTATCGTATAGCTGTATGTATAATATAAGCTGCTTGTTATTCCAAATAAAATAAAATAAGAGTAGCCAGTTTAGCTGTAATTCTACTATGGTCCAACAGATGTCACTAAAAATATATATAAATTGACAAAATCTCATTTTGCAAATTGAATAATGGCATAATCTTATCAAATTATTGTATTGTCATCGGTCCTCGACAAATCTACAAAGTTTGAGTAAAATCTGACCGTTTAAAGTGGGTCAAAATCGCGCCCAAAGGAGTCTGTTACAAACATACAAACATACTTACAAGTGAAGCTAATATAAAGCGTGTAAAAAGGGGGACCATTATCGGAGACAACTTGCCGGGAAAGCCCCCACCGCGACCACGACTCACGCAACTTACTGATTGTAGCTTCTGCTGTTGTACAGTCATAAGCATAAATATATATTCGTTGACAGCACGGAAATAACATCTACACCATCGATAGTTCAAAATATTTGTACCAACCAAATGTTATAATTATCTGGTTACGCGACGGAGTCATAATTATCCAAACATCAATACATTTGCCGAAAAAGGGATGAAAAATTACTCAATGACTCTTCCAACTATCATAACAGAATATCCATACCTTAGAGATTGAAATAGGTGTATATATCATCAAGTTTTTATACCAGGGGGTGAATAGTAATCATTTTTGTGCCACTAGTCTATATAAAGGCGACCGATTTCAGTCATAAATTCCACATTTACCCACCGGTTTTGATAATTATTTTAAAAATTGTAAATAAAGTATGTTATTCGAGGTCGCGTATAATATTCCACCAGGACCTGTTTGCTAAATGCTAGATTTCTGGAACTCTAACTTTTAATTAATAATATCTATTTATTACTAACAAAAAGTAACAAGACCCAACTAATCCCAATACATAACGAAAAATAGTGATACTATTTGATTTCGAGAACTTCCCTTCTGCATCTTCAAAGTCCAAGGTCCCATATCAATGAAATTAAAATTGTACCATTTTGTAGCTATACGGAATCTAACGCATAAAAAATAATTAAATTCAAACAAGGGGATAATAAATTATCAGGAACTAAGAATAAGCCACATGATGGACTTTCAGTCTCGCAATTATTAAATTACAATTAAATTAATATTCATCAATCATAAATCATACAAATATTAATTCTTAGTGCGGGAATCGAATCTACGGTATCTTGTTTCAGCCGGCTAATCACTCACTGCATCACGGATGCTGTCAAAAATTAAAGCGCGCTAAAATCTCTAATGACTACTCCTGAATATAAAGCTGGTTCCCCACTCACGATACAAAACTAAACAAAAATCGCGAAGTGCGGGTGTTAATAGTTTCGTGGGTTGGTGACAGCACTTCGCAACATTCCTCAAACATCGTTTTTCTTTTTGCCAAATCGAATGCGAACATGTTACACGTTCCCTTTTATTACGTACTACCAATGTGGTATTTAGGCCTAAGCGTGCAATTATAATCATTTACATTAAAATTAATATAATATGTATCTTATTCATATTACTTAACTTAAACATAGTAAAAGTTGAAAATGTAGTAAATTGATTTTCGTACAGAGATTATAAACGTTATTTTGTGAGTGTAAAGCAGGCCTTATTAAAATTCATGATGCCTTCGATAATAACTAGCTGTTTGCCGCCGGCTACACCCGTGTATTTTTTCGCTGATGTGTGGCAGCTTAAAACACTATAAGAAAGGAAAAGCCGTTTGGTTCAATATTAATATAATATGTTTTTGATTTATGAGCCCTTTTCATTTCTTCGATAGTTTATATTTCATCTAGAAAAGAATGCTACGTGCTCACAAAAGTCCCGTCATGGGTAAACCATTTTACAAAATTACCGTTGACAGCTACTAAAATTGAAGATGCAAAAAAACATAAAATTTAAGTTTTTTTCCAATTTACAGACAGATATTCTAACCTGTCTTATATGTATGGATTTCTCTAGTACCAATTAATTTAAAAATGTATGTGAATTGAAATACAACTGTCATAGATAGGCAATCTTAAAAACAATTGACACGTCTCTGACGTCATGCACGAAATGACAAAGACGAAGTAATATTGCTGCTATTCTATTTAACGAATATAGAACGTCTCAGTCGTGATGTTGCCGGAAATATACGAGTAGTTTTATCAAGGCACAATTTATCTTTACAAAACATTGGTATTATGCACAAATGAATATTTTTTTATACACCTGTAGTATTGCGCTTATTTGCTTAACAGTCTTCTTGCTGGTTCGTATCGGTTATTTCTGTAGGTACTTCTTACAGCAACTTGGGCATCTTCAGGTCCCCATTAATTTCAATTGATCGATTAGGTACTCGATATATATATATATATATATATATATATATATATATATATATATATATATATAAATCAGTACATAAATCCGAGCCAAAACTAAAATCAATCTTCCTTATATCGACTAGTAGCATAAGAATGGTTTCTGCTCACGCCCTGGTATAAAAACTTGACAATATACGTACCTATTCCCATCTCTAAGGTATTGTGGCATTCTATTGCGGCAGTTGGAAGAGTCATTGAGTAATTTTTCATCCCTTTTTCGGCAAATGTATTGATGTCTGGATAAATATGACTCCGTCGTGTAACCAGATAATTATAAAATTTGGTTGGTACAAATAAATTTGACTTTTACTTTGGCCCCGATGTTACTGCCGCCTTGGTGGGTACCGATACTTTTGCTTATGACTGTACGCGACATTTTAAAAACCTCAATACATTTCGATCTAGCGTATACGTACCAAGTATCTGTGGAGATACTAGGTACGTATACCCACCGATAGGTCCCAAAAAGTCTAATGTATCCTCTCATATGGACTTTGAGGCCAACCCCACTATTGTGGAGGAGCCGCCGGTGGGGCGGACGCAACCGAAGCACATGTAACACACGCGCGACACGTTGCTTCCACTGCCTCGTCTATCCCCGGCCACCATACATAACTCCGCGTATATGACTTGGTTTTAACGAAACCCATGTGAGGTTCATGCAGTTCCTTCAATACACGCGGCCTACATGATTCGGGTACTACCAGACGATGACCCCACATTAAAGAACTCAGCTCAATATACAACTCGTTTATTCTAGCAAAAAAAGGTTTTAATTGCAATATGTCAATATCTTCAGGCCAAACGTCTTGGGGCGGTATTAATAAATCAATCTCAAGTTTGAGTTACATCTCAAGTAGACATAATGTATGGAACTATTAATACATCATGTCTACTTGAGATTGATTTATTAATAGCGCCCTTGGACGTAACTACAAACACGACTTAATATCGGTCGCGCGCCGTCTCTTTCTTAATTGTGCTATTATCGAGAAGCAAAGCATCAGTAGCAAAATGTAAGTAAGTTTGCTCCGGAGGTTCGTATTTATCGTCGTCATCCACCGGTCAACGGGAAAAAATATTTGCACCGTTATCATTGGAACCTATGTACTCTATACCTATCAAAATCATATGCCGCGACTATAAGGGCCCAACGTTGCATGCGGCTTGCGGCCATCGTAGGAATTCCCTTATTAGGACCAAATAAACTGACCAGGGGTTTATGATCTGTCTTAAGTTTAAAACGGCAACCGTATAAATATTGATGAAACTTCTGTATGCAATGCACTATAGCTAAAGGCCTCGCGATGTATCTGGGAGTACGCTTGCTCTGACTGCCAAAGCTTTCGTGATACATAAGCTATAGGGCGCTCGACCCCCACTGCCACATCACGCTGAGACAAGACCCCTCCTACATAGACCTCATACAAGAGCTTGCATCACATGTCAAAACAAGCTGCTTCTTCGGACCATAATGGGTTAAAACAGCACTACTAACTATTAAGCGCTTAACGGCCTCAAACGCGTCAGTTTGCGTTTGCCCCCATTACCAATGCCTACCCTTTCTCAATAACCCATGGAGAGGAAAAAGTAAATCACTAAGTTTGGGTACGAACCTACCATAAAAAATTACCATACCTAAAAACGACTTAAGTTCTGTTACGTTTTTGGGAATCGGCATGTTTTTAATGGCTCTCAATTTATCCGGATCCGGTTTAATATCATCCTTATCCACTATGAACCCAAGATACTTAATTTCTTTAGATAAAAACGTACATTTATCTTTATTAACTTTAAGCCCAACATTTTCGAGATTGTGAAGCAAAGCTTCAAGTTGCATCAGATGTAACTTCCTTGTTTTACCCGTGACAATGATATCGTCACAAAAATATTGTACATTGGGAATGCCCTTTATGACATCACACATAATTCTTTGAAATATACCGCTGCTAGACGATAAGCCAAAAACCAAACGATTATATTTGAATAACCCTATGTGTGTGTTAACTACGGTTAACATTTTGGATTCTTCTGAAAGACATATTTGATTGTAGGCTTTTGACAGGTCAATCTTAGAAAATTTCTCACCCCCAGCAAGATTCGAAAGAGGATGGTACTATTGACCATATTTTCTTTAATTGCCCAAATTTATCTGTTTCCCTGTATGATTTAATCCCCCGTTATATTCCACGCCCTACAAACTCTATCTGTTTGCTTTCTCTAGTTCACTCCCCATTTATTGAAATTTTATCAAAATTCATCCTTATTAATAACATAAAATTATAATATTTTATACTTTTATTTCTTAAGCCCCACCCCTTTCCCTCTTTCTCTCTGTCTGTCTTTATCTTATTCTCTTGACCTTTTTGTAATTTTAGTTGTTCGTCTACAAAATCATTAAACAGTTATAGTCTTAGAACTCTTTGTTCATCTTTCTGCATCTTGTTTGAATGTTGTTGTTTCTCAGTGTTTTTGTTTCTGTTTTGTCTGGTCATCTGTCATCATCAAAAAAATCCGTTAGAATCGAGAAATACTTACTCTCCACTCTTTCGTACGATCGTGAATCGAGAAGTCAAATCGACATAATCTGTCAAATGGTACGATTGCCAAATAGGTGCCGTGTACGGTTCAAGTGAAGTTGTTTTGTGTTTTGGTGAGAATTTTTACAAATATCTGTGCAATTATGGCTAGACTTCAATCATTTCTTAATGTTCTTGAAGAAGCTAACTGTATTGACAATCGAAGAAGACAAAATTTGCTTTGGATGCGCTGTTTTGATAACCGGGCAATTAATATGGATTGCGATGAGTTTCAAAGTTTGCATAACTGCCCATCCCTTATTATTATTGATGAAGACACGGAGACAGGCATTGCAGACAATGTCATACATGCCTCATCATCATCTCGAAATGATGAGCTACGACGTGGGCAAAATGCACGGCAACGTATTGTTCAGTCTGTGGAGGAGTAGGTATAATAGGCGTAGCTGACTTATTGTTTGTTTTTTTTTTTATTTAGTTGTTTCTTAATTTGTCATAAAATAATAATATACATGTTAAGGACGCTATTACATTTTTGACATCTTCGATTTTAGATATTTGAATGACAAGAACGCGCTTTGCTACACGCGCACACATCGAAACCGATTTAAACTAGATTTTCCATTTGAACGAGCTAATCTTAATACTTGAACATATTATTTTACTCATCCATATTTATTTTTTTGGAATTGTCGAATGTTTACAATTATGTTTAATAATAATTATTATTATAATTTCATCATGTAATAGACATTTTTTTTTATTGCATTGAATGACGAGACGAGCATGCCGTTCGCCTGATGGTAAGCGATACGACCACCCATAAACAGTAGCAACACCATCCAGCACCTTGACTTACAAAGTACTGTGTTGAATTCCACTGCGCTCGTCATCCTGAGACATAAGATGTTAAGTCTCATTATGTCCAGTAGTTATACTGGTTACAATGTCCTTCAAACCGAAATACTACAGTGCATGCACACTGCTGCTTGGCGATAGAAAAAGACATTGACATTGCGGTGTCCAGAAGTACTACTTTCTGCATCTGGCTCTTGACCCAACTACCAATTGAGAGCTTCAGCAGGTGTTGGTCGAGACTCTGGTATGAACCCATGAGCAGAAACGACAAGGCCCCGATAGAACCGACCGTATAGTTCTTTGATCTTCCATATCACATCGCGTTCCCTAATGCCCATCGCCATAGGTTTTCGCCAGTTCTCATTCGCCAAGGAAAGTGGGATAAATCCCTTATCCACCATGACTAAAATCTTATACATGCCTACTTCGCTGTGGAGGAAATAATTCCTGAGATTGCATACCTCGCGGTTATGCAAGTCCATTAAGTAAGCCTCAGCCCCGCATCTTCGCGGGATGTACAACCTCATCACTGACCACCGTGGGTGATGCATACGATTTGCAGTCAGTAGGGTCCGGAACTTTCGATCTAGGGCGTCCAATTCAGTCTGAGTCTGAGTATACCAAAAGAGTACATGAGTACAGGCATAATCCAACCGTTGAAAGCACAAATCTTGTTACCACCTGACAAAAAACTGTTAAATACTTTTGCCAGGCGGCCGAAGAAACGGTCATTCAGCGATTGTTTTACGTCGGCACTCATAATCCCCAGTGCCTCAGGCATACCCAGATATTTGTAAGTTTCCGTCTCAGAAAGGGATCTAAGTCTTACAGTCTCTAAGACTTGTATGTCACCAGAGACCACGACCTCTCCTCGCTTCATATGGATAGCCGCACATTTATCTACACAAAACTCCATGTTGAGTTATTTGCTACATCTTTCAGTAATTTTTAACGACTCAATCAATTCTGTTTGTTTTGATGCAAACAACTTGAGATCATCCATGTAAAGCAAGTGAGATATAGGCTCAGGAGCCCCCGTGCATCTCGGCGCTCTCGGCGTCAACGGCAGCGTGAGGCCTACCTGCCACACTGCTGTCCATCAGGGGGGTCGCAACAATGTGCTAAAAAGACAAAGCTAGAGACGGCACCCGCCCGCGACGCCCGGGTGCCCACTGTTAGTTGCCTTTTACGACAGGCAGGAGATACCGTGGTGGAATTCTCCAAACACCTTCAATCCACAGGGTGGGAGACGCCGGTCAGTCGTCCACCCGGCGCCTCCTACGTCTCCTCTGACGGCGGGAGGAATCCTCGCGTTCCAGAACTCTCTCAGCACTCTCCTTCTACGAGAGGACTATCTCGCAGAAGTGAGCCAACACACGCCAGACCTCCGGACTGCCGACCATGGGAGCGACCACGGCCGGCAACGAGAGGCCGCCTCTGACGACTGCTTTGAGAGCGCTGCGCTCCTCATTCCAGGCTGGGCAAAACTCAAACGTATATTAAGCCGTATCCAGCGGGCAACTGTCACAATGGCACACACAGCCGACACCTCGGTACCTACGATACGACACAGCTACTCACCGAAGCAGCCATGCCTAGTGAGTAGTTGTGGCTGAACTGTAGTACTGTAGTATTGAGTGTTTAGATATTTTTGTACCGGGAAAGGCTTTGAACGCGGGCAAAAACGCGAACTAAACCTAGTAAAATTTAAAAATAAATAATCACCGATACTAAAAATTATAAATAGATAAATAGTAAATACCATATACTGCAAAACTTGTCGATTTTGTAAATATAAAAATACTATGCCATTTTAATAATGAAATTTAAATATTTGCATTAAAATAAATGAATGTTTCATTAATTAAATCAAATTTGTATTGACTTATTGTAATATTAAATTTTCATACTTGCTTTTTGAAAAATAATAATTTGAAATAGTATCAACTATTTTATTCGTAGTATAATGACATCGCGATCAATTTATTACGTATTTATTTTTTGAAAAAAAGTTGTACACCCGTGCTTCCTCGGCCGCGTCTCAGCGCGGAATGACAGCCCGAAATTGGAAAATGTATGAAGAAATTCAATTCAGGTTATATTTTTTCTCTTTACTGGAAAAGTATTTAATTTGACTTGAAAATAATTAGTCATAAAGCGAGAAGACTATATAAGCCATCATATTGTTTCGGTTTTATATTAAAATATTCATTAGTTTAAGGTATAATGGTTCCGATTCAGACCCTATTTTTCGTCATTTTCAGCGATTATTGCTCTAGAATAAACGTATTTACGTGATAATGTTGTATGGAAGCATACAATTTCTATATGCTATAAGCAAAGAGGAATGTTTAATCTTTATTTATATACCAAGATCTCCTCATAAGCGTAACTCCTGATTCAATAAATGGTACCTCAAAACTACGGAAATTTGTAAATGCGCCCTTAAGACAAAAAACTACTTTTTCCTTTTATGTCATTAAGCCCTGTTACATATTTTTTATGAATTGCAGTCCAATCTCGACCACTGGGTGAACTCTAGTTCTTATTATATTCATATCATAACCATTATCATCATTCTGATTTACAAATCATGTTAAGTATGTTCAAACTTTATTTAAATGCTAATTATGATTATTTTTAACTTTTTGTTTTCACTTATAATAAAACCATTTTCGAGCCTAGAACTTACCTAGAACTTGCCTCTAACTTTTTTTGGAAACTGATATCAAATTATTTTTATCTTTATACACACTCACGCCTTTTATCTCCGAAGGGGTAGGCAGAGGCGCAACTACTAACGCAACCACTTTTCGTCGTGCGCATTCCGTCACATGATGTGATAGGGGGCGAGCCTATCGCCATATCGGGCACAAATTCCAGACTCCGGGCTGATAGTGAATAGAAAAATCCTATATCACTTTGCCCGACCCGGGGATCGATTTTATTTTATTGCATTGAATGATGAAACGAGCTTGCCGTTCACCTGATGCTAAGCGATACGACCACCCATAAACAGTAGCAACACCATTCAGCAACTTGAGTTACAAAGTACTGTGTAGCATTCCACTGCGCTCGTCATCCTGAGACATAAGATGTTAAGTCACATTATGTTCAGTAGTTACACTGGGTACAGTGTCCTTCAAACCGAAACACAACAGTGCATGCCGCACTGTTACTTGGCGGTAGAAATAGACATTGCGGTGGTACCCACCCAGACGGACTCTTTCATATGAAAGACCTACTACCAGTAAATTATTACTTTACTTATTTACGTATTTTAACCATATAAAAATAAAAATAATTTTATATCACTTTCCAAAAAAAAAGTTAATTTCTACGCTTGAAAATGCTTTTGTTATACCTAAGTGAAAACAAAAATTAACCCAATTAATGCCAGATTTGACCTCAAACTCATGTTACAAGATTATAAATCTTAACCAAAATATGTATTTTGAGTTTCCCGCTACGGCATATATAGTTGTAACGTGACGCTGACAATGTCAGATATTTTGATAGTTTATAGCATAAACTAAATAGATTTGGGCAACTTAATTTATCGTTGGTTGCTGAATTATTACAATAAACTCAATAAACAACGTAATAATTTCTTATATTTAGATAAATATGTATGTAATAACAAATGGGGCATCGTTGTATAAGTAAAATAAATTAAATATAAATTATTGTAATGATATTCTCCATAGAACATAACCACATAAATAGGACGTGATCTACCGGATACAGCTATAATCTGTGAACAAATACTCGATCGAAGAGTTGATAACGGCCGTTTTTGATCAGCTAGTCGATCGACGTCGGGAGTGCGCATTTCAAGTTCGAACCGAGTTCGAATCCAGAAACAATCGAACAATCGAATCAGTTTCAGGAGTTACCCCACTGACCATTGCCTTTCGGTACCAACACCAGAGGTGTCGCCCAATCCGAGCAGTCGACAAGTTCGATGATGCGCACTTTTTGCATAGCGTCGAGCGCAGCATCAACCTTTTCACGCAGCGCAAACGGTACCGGCCGCGCGCGGCAGAACACGGGAGTCGCACCCTCACGCACGCAGAGAGCCGCCAGTCCACTCGTATAACAGCCCAACTCGCCATCCAAAACCCTTTTATACCTGTCAAGGATATCGTTTAAATTATTACATTCGACACTAAAATATTACCTAGGAATTTGAATATTAAGCTCAGACAACCATTGCCTACCTAGTAAAGATGTTACACCTTTATCTACTACAAACAGTTCAAGACGCTTTTTACACTCTTTAAACTGCACTAAGGGCCTAATAACACCGATAGGTTGAACTCTAGATCCGTCATAAAACTTGAATATTAAGTCGCAAACCTCCATCTTCAAATCCTTGAAAAAGTCGTTGTACGTTTTCCTACTTATACACGAGCAGGCTGAACCAGTGTCAAATCCATCGCCAATTTACTATTATTAACTAACAGCGTTAATATAACTGGACCATAATCACTTACATTTAATCGGAATATTGGTTCGTCCTCGTTACACCCAATGCCTGCACACTCTGAAGCCATTTCCTCGCTAGAGTAGTGTGTCTGCCCACGCCTGCAATTCATTTGCCGCCTCCTTCCCACATACTCTTGCATCTCCGAATTTTTAAATGGGCAATACAAAATTTGAGTATCTGCACTCTTGCACTTGATGCCGACCACCGCAGGCCGTGCAACAGTCTCTTGAAATTTTGACGTCAGTGCTTGCTCCGGGATCCCTACTGCTCCTCCCGCTTATGCAAGGCTTCCTACTAGATGACGAAGTCGCATCCAAAGGCGCCGTCGGCACCACAACAGCCGCAGCATCGCGCTCTGCCGCCTCCAAAGAAGTTGCACGAGTTACAGCTTCAGAAAATGACATAGTCACCGGTTCCGCAAAAAAACGCTGTCGGATAAATTCACTCCTCACACCGCAGACGAATTGGTCACGAAGATGGTCATTTAAATTGATACCAAAATCACATTCCTTGGATACCTTCTTTAAAGCGGCCACGAATTGCATAAAATTTCCATGAATGCTATGTTTTTCCTGGCGAAAACGGTAACGTTCAGCCCATACTGGCGTCCGCGGTTGTAAGTGTCCGCGCACTAGGTCACCAAGATCTTCATACCTTAATTCCGTGGGTTTTTTTTGACTCGGCAATGTTACCATCAACTCGTACGCCTCTTCCCCAACCAGAGAAATTATAGTTCTGACAATCTTATCTAACCGGTATGACAATTCATTGACCCTTCACAGAATAGGTACTGTTGGCGACGCGCCGGCTCCCGTTAGCCGCGTGCCGACCCCCTCACACGAACAATAAGTGCCGTGACAATTTAACGAACAAGTGTTATAAGTGATGTGCCGACCCCTCAGTGACGTTAGGAACATTATACGAACAATATAGACAATATACCGTGTGAATAGCAAAAGTGATATGTGCTAGAGTTTAGTGTTTAAGGTAAATTTTTGTCTGTATTTTGCTAATAACTTTTTGTAGTTTTAATGTGTAGTGTTCATTTTTGTTTATTTATATAGAGCTAGTTAAGAGCTACAATTTGATACCATGTATGTGTATGTGTGGTTTTTATTTAATAAATAAAACGCCGAAATAGCCGATTGCCATAGTAAAAATCGATCGAGAAATTGGGTTAATGGGTCGAGGCTCTCGTTACGGGATAGCCGCGCGGTACCTAAGCTAACGCGCGCCGGCGTACCGACATGGGTCCTACCGAAGAAAATACTCGAAGAAATCTGAAGAAACCTGAAGCCTGAAAACTGGAAGAACGAGACAGAAGAATATTGAAGACAGAAGAGCGAGACGGAAGACTCGCAACAATCGAAGGCCCACGACGTACGGTGGCTTCGATTCGGTACTCGGGGGTGCTTAGGGACGTAGGGTTGGCAATTCGGCACATCGGCACGTCGTTATACAAATTTGTTTCTTACTTGCCATCCCCTACACTCTACCTCACACACTTCGTACCCGCCGCTGTTCGGGTACGTCGTATACACTCACCGATACAGACAACGCACAGATATACAACCGCCTCTCTCGAGGCGCCTTGTTACAACCGTCTCTCTCGAGGCGTCTTGGTACGTGGGAAGAACAACGGGCTGGGTACCGGCGCCTGAGTTTCTCAACTCGGGATCACGCCCAGCAAGCTTGTGAGTACCAGTCGGTCTCACGAGCACCCCAACAGGTACTATGTGTAGGGAAGAGAACAAAAAATCGGTTGCCCCAAATAACCGATTCCTAAGTGATATCGATTTCTTGTTCAGAGAGTTTATAATCGATAGTCAACAGGGTAATTTTTTTTATTAAATCACACACAATGAATCTTTCTTTTGCGGTAGTCTGTGATTTTAGTCGTAATTTTTTTATCTCGGACCAAAATTTTACCTTTATTCTTCATTTAAACTTACATCTATTAATATTACAACACAATAAAAACAAGATACCTAAAAATCGCGTAATGCGTACTCAAAGTCCGGTATAAACAAGCCAAAGTAAACACAAATAACAGAATCAGTTCAAAAGTGCCAGCCTAGCCGAGTCAAAACGCAACGTATAAGCACCTGTGATAAGCACAAACCAAAAATTTCTGAGACATTATCTGACTAATACACGGAGCATACACGTTTACTGGTGGTAGGTCTCTCATTATGGAAGAGGCCGTCTGGGTGGGTACCACCGCAATGTCTATTTCTACCGCCAAGCAACAGTGTGCATGCACTGTTGTGTTTCGGTTTGAAGGACATTGTAGCCAGTATAACTACTGGACATAATGAGACTTAACATCTTATGTCTCAGGATGACGAGCGCAGTGGAATGCCACACAGTACTTTGTAAGTCAAGGTGCTGGATGGTGTTGCTACTGTTTATGGGTGGTCGTATCGCTTACCATCAGGCGAACGGCATGCTCGTCTCGTCATTCGATGCTATAAAAAAAAAACAAAAAGAGCATTGACGAATCAATAACGATAGACTTGGATAAACATCTGCCGCCTTATTCCAAAACGAAGTTTAACTTTAGTACCGTGTTTAGTACCAGGTTTAAACTATGTATTAAAATAAACGTTATTACGAAACCGAGTTTATCGCTAGTCCGAGGATTATCTATGGTACTAAAGTTCAACCTCCCTGAGCCCTAGTTTAACTCCAGTACTAACCTCCAAACGTTGAATATCAAGTCGCAATTGTGTTTTAAAATAATCAAATATCAACAAAAATATAAAAATGGTCATAAATTCCATTGATTTAATTGATTTGGAAGTGTGCGAAACAAACCAGCGGTTTAATAGACCCCGTAGTGGCGTGAATCATTTTTAATTAAGTGATGAAGATTTTCGCTATAAATATAGTTTCACTATTATTATGTAATGTTATTACACTGTTTATTAATAATACGATTGATTTGGACTAACCTTTACTTCAAAAGTCAAATTATCACCCTTTTTTTTCTTTCATTGCTCCATTTTCAACTGGAATAACTATCGTATACGTTACGTACGTGTTTTCACAACAAAAACTAATGCACTTGTGACGCTGTTGCCGTGCCTAAATAATTATAATAAAAGAACAACGTTTCTTTATGTTTTTGAACTGCTATTCAAAAGAATCATAAATAAACCGAAATGTAAACATTTCAATAATATCCAAATACGTGCACCGCACACTTCATTCCGTTGTACGCTAGCTAAATAAACAAGTCGACAGTAACACAAAATCACGCCATTTGAAATTATTCAGATTTAAAATATATTTAAATGGCAATATAGTATATATTTAGCATCATCACCATCGTCAAAATCACATTTTATCAAACATTTTGGCTTTCTCTTCACACAAACTTGTGTTAAAAGGAACGGTGCATCCATCGCCGAGTGAATGAAGCTGTAATTTTTTGCTTATAATCTGTGGATACTAATCGAACCAGGGACTATCTTCGGTACTAGATAATCCTCGGCTAGTCTTGGATTTGTAATAAGTATGAATTTTAGTCCGAGAACTAACTTTAATACCGTAACAAACCAAGACTTTTTAGTCTTGGTTTAAACCCAGTACTAAGCTATCTTTTTGTAATAAGACGGCTGCAGTTTAAATTACATTGACATAATTTCTTTTTCATTGATTTTATCAACGAGCCCTATTAGGCCAATTAATATCTAATAAATCCTGGTAGAGTTCGGTGCGACAGTCTTAATGCATATTCAGTTGCATTATAGTTCGGACAAACTAAGCTGGCCGGTATGACAATTAAATTTTTTTCCCGACGCGATAACTCTGTGAGAGCGTCTATCCAAAAAATTTATAACCGTGTCATGTCATACTGGCCAGATTAGTTTGTCCCTACTATAGGTACTTATATTTACTAAAATTACATTAGAAATGCCATATGAATTTTGCTACGCTCAGATGCATTAAAAAAAATGACAAGATTAATTATAATTATTGTCGAAATAAATTACATATCGAATACATTGTACTACTGTTTTAAAAATGCTCTTGAAACATTTTTTTATAAATATATGTAAATAAACAGGGTCTATTGATCTGCTTCAGTCGTGATACACTCTGTATATAATTTCCGTGTTTTGATTTTTCTCACTAATCGTTTATATTTCGTTTCCTAACGATTATAAACTTTCCCGACGCTACGCCCGTGAACTGAAGCATACAACATTGTAAAGGCGTCGCGTTGATTTAAGTCAAGATTAAATTCTTTATTTCAGTATATTTTTACAATATTAATTCAAGGTTGGTACATAAATATTATACTCATTGTTATAATTTATGGAGAACATGGTAAATATTTGCAATTATATAGTTGAATTTTGTACTTTTTGGGTAGACGTTCTCACAAAGTTATCGCGTCGTGAAAAACTTGAATTGTCATACCGGCCAGATAGATTTTCAGAACTATAGAGACGGCAATTTCAATTTGTCTTCCACGCCATTTGCCTCAAAATACAAGTCCACGGGTTCACAATAAAGAGTCCAGTTACCAGTCTCTAAATTGAAAGCTGTATAAAACATACATAATTATGAGTTTCAAAAGCATTTAGAAATGTTTCGTTGTGTAATTTATAAAAATAAATATGTTTTGAAGATAATATTCAATACAAAAAAAAATGTGATTAAGGGAACATACCCACCTAATTTTGCTTAAATAACTACCTCCCATCTAAAAAAAGCATATTCTGAATACGCTGGGTATAAATAACATTCGGTCGGAACACATATTTCATCATTTTTGTTATATTAAAAGAATATATAAACAAATTATTGTGCGAGTTCTTGTTTCTTTTTTTATCCACCAGTTAGCTCTTGTGTCGATTTTGTGCTGCCCCCTATAGTTCGTGCACGCTCTCTATAGTCGTCCGGATAACTATGGTGGTAATTATGGTGGTATATTATCCAATATAGTTCCATTTAAGGGCTCAAATGAAGTGAATTAAAATGACTGTATTAATCAAGTGTTTTTTGTTGCCGCCAAAATTCCTCGATAAAGTCTTGGTAAGGTGGCCACTGCTTTACTTCGACACACTACCGAGGATAAAAAAAGAAACAAGTATGGGTCTGAAGGAGTTGTAGGTATCCAAAGAAAAAAAAAAAATAACACAAACACATTGTGACCCATTTCAATACAACAATAAATTGTAGGAATATTCGTAATAATTTTGACAGACTAGATGCACCAGTGTTGTAAATTTCAGCCACGGCGTGCGCTGCGATCACTTCACGATACCCCCACCATGCACTTTGCACATAGCCAATATAGAAAATAATCATGTAAACGAAAAATAATCAACCAATAATATTATGTTTTTAAAATATCATTGTAGGGAATCAGTTGTTCTCGAATGGAGGCCACGTACCGACAAGCGCATCATGGGATATCCACCTACAAGGTGGACGGACGACTTGATAAAGGTAGCAGGGACACGCTGGATCCAGGCCGCTTTCAACAGGTCCATCTTAGCGTCTGGAAACCTTTAGGGGAGGCCTACCTTCAGCAGTGGACTTCATGTGGCTAATTACGATGAATCAATTGACTTTTGTAAACTGATGCATCCACAAACGTTTTCCCAGCACGAAATATTTATTAATTAATCAACAATATCACCTTTGACTAATTATAGGTATAATAATACTTATGTTGATCGCCGTTTTTCATTAAACAAGTGAGACGGCAAAATAGCTTGTAGCTCTTTCACCGTCGCTGACGCGCCCTTGATCTAGCCGAAAGAATATCTGAGCCCCATCAATACGTTCCAAGACTCGCGCCATGCAACTATTACCCACTGCGTGATGTGGCCTCGGAGGACCCACATAAAAAACTATTTTTATAAATTATAAAATGTTCAGAATTTAAAATTAAGCGGTCCTCAATGATTTCTATACCTTATAATATGCTAAGTACTGATAAAGATATAATGTTATGTAATACCTACTTAATATAACGATCTTGAGATTTTGAAAGTACCTCTACATAAAAAATATGATTTTGCTTTGCGTTCCTCTAAATTAGTCCATGAGTGTAGATTGTGGACTGTAGCAGCGTGATCGCCGTATCTTCTACATGGCAAAATATACTACTCGTCGCAACATTTTAAAAACTGATCATTTAATATAATCTATACTAATATTATAAAGAGGAAAGATTTGTATGTAAGTATGTTTGTAACGAATAAACTCAAAAACTACTGAACGGATTTAGATGAAATTTGGCACACGGGTAGATCATGTCCTGGATTAACACATAGGCTACCTTTTATCCCGGGAAAATATTTTTATCACAGAAAAACTTTTTCACGCGGGCGAAGTCGCGAGCAGAAGTCTAGTATTATATAAATATGCATAAATAACTAAACTAGAAATAGTTAGCCAGAGTAGTAGTAAGTATATTTCTATGTTTTCACATTACCTACAGTGTTTAGTTGCATAAAGAATAGAAATAGCCGATGTCACGTGGCGTGTCCGAATGTGCTGTTGAGCCACAACTGGTTGCGTCGCTTTGATGTGCGTGGGTCTCGAGAGCGGGAGCGAGTGGTGTGCACTATGGACTTTGGAGTGCCCGTACTTACTTTTGTCTCGGCTCAGTTTTTTGCCACTGGAATGGCTCATTACACCGCCAGATGATCTCATGCTGAGGTCGAATTGCAGCTAAAAAACGTTGTTTTTTAAGGTTGTTTGTGGCGATAATAATCAATATTGGCTTTCTGTTCCATAAATTCTTTCCATTACCTATAAGTAGTACCTATTTATAGAATTCTACAATAATTTAGTATTGTTAGTACCCCTGTTATTGGTATCATGTCCTTTACTACCTACCTAAACTTATTGTTTTGTGACTCAGTATCAGCAAAGTATAGCTACCTATCTACAAGTACTCTGACTCGGCCGTGTCCTTGAAATAATTACCTACAGCCGCACGATACGTAAACACGCGATAGGGCTGCCCGTCTACAGTATTTTAATGTAATCTAAGATACTTGAGTCTCTTAATAGTTTTTGAAATTTAATAAAAAAAACACGTTTAGGTATAAATTTGAGACTGAAAAATATTTGCGCCTCGACTGAGACGTACGAACAGCGTTATTGTTAAATTTAATAGTTATAAAAATCCGCATTCGGATAAAACGTTTAATTAAATATACTTTTGGGAAACATGGAAAAGAATTCAAGCAACCAAAAACAGCACAATATAGCCTATAATTGCTCTTTGCCATATTAAGTAAGTATTTGTACTTATTTAATGCAAATATTCACACAATGCACGCTTACTGCTTACAAAACGATCACACTGTTCGTTCGTCACTGCGGCGCACTCTTGACTGTTTGTGTACTTAATGTGTACCAAACTCGAGGCGCGTAGGTATCATTCGCGTTCCGACCGTTTGTATTTTTTAATTTATTTTTTATGGCATTGAATGACGAGATGAGCATGCCGTTCGCCTGATGGTACCTAAGCGATACTTCCGACCACCCATAACCAGTAGTAACACCATACAGCACCTTGAGTTTCAAAGTACTGTGTGGCATTCCACTGCGCTCGTCATCCTGAGGCATAAGATGTTAATTATCAAGACTTAAGTCTCACTATGTCCTGTAGTTACACTGGCTACTATGTCCTTCAAACCGAAACACAACAGTACATGCACACTGCTGCTTAGCGGTAGAAATGTAGAATGTAGATTTTATGAAGATATTCTACTGTATAGATATGTCATATCAGTCCGGAATCTGAAATTTGTGCCTGATGTGGCAATAGGCGAGCCTATTCACATCACGAGACGCAACACGCACGGCGAAAAGTGGTTGCACTAGTTGCGCCTCTGCCTATCTCTTCGGGGATAAAGAACGTGGGTATGTATGTATGTCTTATTAAAACGCGCTAATCTTGTATAATATTAAGTTAGCGAAAAAGTTTATTTGCATTTCATATGAAAACTCAACACTTATTTTAAAAGTTTATTTGCATTTAATTAGGTCATTGCAATACATGTTTAGGTAAGTGCATCGGGAGAAATTCGTACTATTGACCCGTTATGTGGATAAAACTACGCAGAGTGTTTTATGAGAATATTTTTTTTCTGTATAAGGGCTAAAAATCTTTACAAATAATATTCGACTTAATTGCAGCTTAAAGAAGAAAAAACCGTGGGATCATTGTAATTAAGTTATAACAGGGTGCGTACTTTTAACCTCGTACTCTTACCCAAACAGGGAATGTTTTAAACAATCACACGTTAGTTGAGACGCATTTATTTCTAGGACAGAATTAATAACTAAAACAAATACTATAATAATCATGTAAACTTAAGATAATTAACGGACTTTTGTAAACTGATGCACCGTCTAGCCATACACTTTTTTCCCAGCACAAAATATTGGTAACTAATCAACAAAATCACGTTGATCACCGTTTTTCGCTAAACAAGTAAGGCTTGGTAAAATAGCTTGTGGCTCTGACATCGACCCTGACGCGCCGCTGATCTAACCGAAAAAGTGTCTGAGCCCCCTCAATAGGTTCCGAGATATTGACCATGCGAACTTTTACCCACTGCGTGCTGTTGCCCCGAATGACTACAGTATATATTTATAGCATAAGCAGGGGTCACCAATATAGTAATGGCTGGTGAACAGTTAATGCACTGCTATTTAAAGAGTGTCTAGGCAATCCCACTAGCAAGCATGGATTGGAATTCTTGCCGAGCTATTTTAAGTTTGTCAGGAGCGAGACGACGAGGCGATGAGGAAACTGGAGGCCCTAGTGTCGTGCGAATGTGGTGTACGGTGTTGTGAGGAATTGTGCGATGCGTACCAGCTGGTCAAGTAATTTCTGGGAACTCATTAAGGGTAAGCCGGAAACATTTATTTTTAAGGATCTCGCTACTTGTGATAACGTTTTCCTTCGTGAAGGCGCATCACACGGCTCACTTCAACCGGTTTATTCGGGTCCACATAGTGTCCTGTCTAGGGGTAGTAAAGTTTTTAAAATTCTTGTAAAAAACAAGGAGGTCACAGTATCGACAGACCGAGTTAAGCCGGCCTTCATACTGTCTGACCATAACGACGAGTCCTCCCCAGATATTCCAAAAGAGTACATCACTCGTTCTGGACGTCGCGTCGGGTAAAATTTACCGATTTGTATCGCCCTTGACGGTCTCTGGCCGGATGTTGTGTAGGCAACTTTCCTACAATGTTGTGTTTTAAATTCCATGTGATACAATTTACGTAAATATATGTCGGGTATATCCTATTTATTAATCTCTTTGGGGGTGTCTGAATATATTAAGTCGGGTAAGACGAAATAATAATCGTGCAATAACCCGTTGAGCTGTCAGACTAGTAGTGGGAGTGACAGTTGGGTGTATAAGAAGGGTGCCGAATCATATGAAGCAAGCGATTTCCGCTCTGAGCAGTCGTCTCGGACGGACGTGTTGTTGTCGTAGCGCAAGCTCCGACACGCTCCCTCCGAGTACCTGCTCGGACGGTTCGCAGCGACCTCGCTGCACGCCAAGGCCGACAGGGAACAATAGGGCTATTGTCCTGTTGTGACCTGAAAGCCTACTCGGGCTTAACCGCGTCCTTATTAGGACAGGGTTTCGCCCAAACTCACCGTCAAAGTTTTATTTTGCCCCTTCAGGGCTAGCTCGGTGGTAAACCTAACGGTGCTAACAAGCCGAGCTAGCGGTGACCCGGCCACGCGCTGCGCCCCTTCAGGGTAAAAGCAAAGCCGGACGGGTGCGGGATAGGAAGCTGTGGAGACACACCACAGTTTCCGCCGCATATCGCCTTTCCATAACCCTACCCATCCCAAACTCCATCCCGTGTATCGGTTGAGCGTGCGGTCTCCGGACCAATACCGCTTACGGTACACGGACAGTTAGGGACCCTTTGCACATTAAGATTGGCAAAGGGTATACAAGCTTAGGGCACACCTAATTATAAGTACATCCCCCCTCGCCTATACCCGGCGAGGAGGGCCACGCACTCAACTCACCCCCGGGCACACCCACCCGGGGACGTAGTCAATCGCGTTCTACCACCGCGTTCCGCGATCCGCGATCGGACGTAAGTGCGCACGTTACTTCGCCTGGTTTCTTGTGTGTTCTTTCCCAGGCGGAACGCACCCGGTCGTGTCATGAACACACACGCGACCCCCCCAAAAATAGGCTTGGCTACAGACGCCGACATTAATGACCCCAACTACAGCATCGTCGGCTTCTCGAAGCCGGAGATGCTAGACATGCTAAAGGACATGATCCGATCGGACAATGAGATCCGAAAGGAAATCATCGCCTTTGCAAAGGGGTTAGTGAAGACGTCGGACTCCTCGGAGTCGTCTGAGGTCATGATTGCCTCTGAAGCGACCGAGACCTCGGAAGGCTCCGGCGAGTCCATCGTCGAAATGGAGACGACCACGACAGGGTCTCTCAAACGTCCAGTTTCTCCTTCCTCCGGCGATTCGCAGGCGGAAGCCTCGGCATCGGAACCCGATGACGTAGGCTTCACGACTGTGAAGCGCGGAAGGAAGAAGAAAAGGGCCGTACCCCAAGCTTTGGACGATGTCGTCCCAGTCCCCGCGCCTTCAGCGCCCACCGACTCGAGTGTTTCGAGTCCCGCGAATCCCGCGGGTTCGTCGCCACCATCCCAATCCCAATCCCAGCCGCAACCCAAGGGGCCTAAGAAACCACCGCGGGTCAATATGCAGCTGCCTCCCGGTATGACCATTCAGGCCATTTTCAATGAGCTGGACCGCCAGCGAATTGCGATTCCCACGAACTCGTGGAACGGAAGCCAACAACTCCTCTCTCTTCAGCCCGGTTCTATCACGGACCATAGGGCTCTCACCAAGTTCCTCGATTCGAGGAACTATCATTACTACTCCTTCACCCTCCCGGATGAGCGTCGCTTCCGCTACGTTATCCAAGGAACCCCACCGTAATGTCGACCCAAGAGGTCAAAGAGGGCCTCCAGGCCAAAGGCATTTCAGCCTTAGAGGTGCACCGCATGCACCGTCAGTCCCGCGCCTCCCAACCAGGCTTAGAATACGAGATGGTACTTGCCATCCTCGAAACCCCCGCGGACGTAAAACGTCTATACGAGATCCGCGATATCTCGGGGTTAGGCGGCTTCACCGTCGAAACCCCCCACAAGAAGGGTCAGATAGGGCAGTGTCACAACTGCCAAAAATACGGCCATAGCTCTCGTGGTTGCCCCGCCAGGTGCGTCAAGTGCCTCGGCGAGCACGGTACATCTGCGTGCCCGCGCCCCAAAGACAGGTCCCAGTGCACGGAGCCGCCTTCGTGCACCAATTGTCGCCAATCTGGCCATCCCGCAAACTACCGCGGATGCCCTCGGGCCCCAAAAAAGACCTTCCGAGCTCCTAAAGCTCCAAAGGCTCCGGCCCCTCAGGCCACTTTCAAACTGGCATCTGCGCCAGTGCGTAACCCGTGGTTCCCAACCACGGCACGCGCCGACCCACGCCTCCAGGCCCGCGGCGGAGTCACTCCCGTTACCCCGGCCTCACCCACTACTACCACAACCCAACCCACTCCTGCCCCCATCCCTTCGGCTACCACGGCTCCCTCTTCCAAGGCAGCCAAGCCGAAATCCTCACCCCAGGTGGCGGCGACCTCACGCCCTACATCATCTTCTGCGCACGGCGCAAAAGTCGAGTTCCTTCTGAACTCGCCGGAGTTGATGGATCTCCAAGCCCAAATGGCCGACCGCGTGGCCCAAGTTTCCGCCCTAGGGCGTCCCGATAGTAACCTCGTCTCGGAAATTGTCCACATCCAGACGAGGATGTACCAGATCACCGTAGGTGCACTTTTTCCGTCATCATAAATGGCGCAAGCAATAGCAAATCCCTCTAAGCGGACTAAACCTCGCTCCCTCAGAGTGGGGTTTTTCAACATTAACGGTATTAGCGGCCAACGAGCCGAACTTTCTGATTTTGTCCGCGAAAATAAACTAGACGTTTTCCTCATCCAGGAAACGTTTCTGAAACCAGCTCACCGCAATCCCAACATCCCCAACTTCAATCTGGTACGTAACGATCGCACCAGTGGCCCTTTAGGAGGCACTCTCATTTATTTCAGAAGGTCCCTGCATTGCATACCCTTAGACCCACCTGTAACCTTGAGGAACATTGAGGCATCAGTTTGCAGGCTAGCTATAACAGGACATCCGCCGATAACCATCATATCGGCCTATCTCTCGCCCTCAAAGGAGCTTTACTCTAATGAGCTAACCACATTATTTGGAATGGGGGATTCCGTCATCCTGGCGGGAGACCTCAATGCCAAGAACACTCTCTGGGGCTGCAACTCGACCAACGGGAGAGGTGCCGCTCTGGAGAGTTGTCTTGACATAGTAGAAATGAGTATCCTGGTTCCTTCTGAACCAACCCACTACAGTGCTACTGTCAACCACCGACCCGACATACTCGACATAGCGCTCGTAAGGAACGTAAGCCTTCGCGTGCGTTCCATGCAAGTGCTACAAGAGTTAGACTCTGACCACAGACCTGTGATCCTAGATCTAGTCCCCCAAAACTGTCCAACAGACACAGGTCCTAACGCCCCGATGAAGGTGAAAACGAATTGGCGCCTCCTAGGCACCAAGCTCGCGGACACCTCATCCACAGATCTTTCCGCGATTCCGACCAACATCGTGACTCCTGAGGAAACGACTGGCGCGATACGCTCCTTCACCAACCACCTTCAAAACGTCCTGAGCGAAAGCTCCGAGAAGGTGCCGGAGACTGTTCACAGTCAATGGCAAATTCCCGACGACGTGCGGTGGGTGGTGAGGAGGCGTAACGCTACGCTCAGAGCTTGCGCGACGAATCCCACCCCGGAACGACGACGTCTTGCGCGCTTCCTCCAACGTGAGGTTAAACGTCGCATAAAAGAGGTCGTCAATTCGAGATGGGAAACTCGCTTAGCCGAACTCGACCCGACACACCAGGCCTTCTGGCAGCTGTGTCGTTCCTTCAGGAGAAACGATGTGGCCTCCATGCCTCCGCTCAATCGTCCGAATCAACGCCCGGCGTTTGACGACGACGAGAAGGCGGAACTGTTGGCCGACAGCCTGGAGTCTCAATGTTCCCTCACATCAATACCTGTAGACCAAGACGATCTTGTTGCGGTTAATTCATTCGTCGAAAGTAGGAACGCGGTCCGGCCACCGCCTATCTCTATTTCGCGACCGATAAACATAAACGTCAATGTCGACCCGGACGTCGACCCGCCGCCGCCCGATCCCCTTGCTCCGGTGACGATCGAAGAAGTCATCGCTCTGATCAAGGCGCTCAAAAGACGAAAAGCCCCCGGGGGCGACGGGATCCCTACCCGTATGATTAAGATGCTTCCGGAGCATCTTGTCCAAACGCTCACCGCGATTTTCAATGCAGCTTTTCAAAACTGCCTCTTCCCAGAGGTCTGGAAGGAAGCAGTTGTGATAGGTATCCACAAGCCGGGAAAACCCGCATCAGAACCGTCCTCTTATAGGCCAATCAGCCTGCTTAGTACGCTAGGCAAACTTTACGAGCGGATCGTCCTCGACCGCCTCAAAATAGTCGCCCACAATAACCATCTGATCCCTCCGGAACAGTTTGGTTTTCGCTCTAGGCACAGTTGCGTAAACCAGGTGCTCCGCATCACGGAGCACGTTTACGACAAATTCCAACGCGGCATGCCTACCGGTGCTCTTTTCTTCGATATTGAAAAAGCATTCGACAGGGTGTGGCACAACGGCTTGCTTTTCAAGCTGTACACGCTCAACGTGCCCACTCAGCTCGTGCACATCATACGAGACTTTTTGTCGAATCGCGGCTTCAAATATCGCGTGGAGGGAACTCTCTCTTCCCGACACTCCATCACAGCCGGAGTCCCGCAAGGCTCCGCTCTCTCCCCCTTCCTTTTCTCGCTGTACACCAGCGATATCCCTCAACCTAAGAACGCCCATCTGGCGCTCTTCGCGGATGACACCGCAATCTACGCCTCACGTAGAGATCCCGACGATGTGGTGCGCGATTTGCAGGCCGCCGCCGACAAGCTCGGTGAGTGGTTTCGCAAATGGCGAATCACCGTCAACCCCACAAAGAGCCAGGCTATCCTGTTCACTTTGAAAAGGAAAGTCCATGTGCCTCATCATTCAGTCCGCATGTCCAACCAGGTTATCCCCTGGACGGCCAAAGCCAAGTATTTAGGAGTGACCCTTGATCAGAGTTTGACCTTCATCCCACACGTAAATGCGGTACGCGCGCGAACCGCATTCGCGATGAGTCAACTGCATTGGCTCATAAACAAAAATAGTAAGATGTCCATCCGCAACAAGATCAGGATCTTTACCACGTGCATTAGGCCGATAATGACGTACGCGTCGCCCGTGTTCGCCCATATACCGCCTGCTCGTCTTAAGCGTATGCAGGTATTGCAAAATAAATTTCTCCGACATGCTCTTGGTGCCCCGTGGTACGTTCGCAATCGCAATCTCCACGTGGACACCAACATGCCGACCATCAGGCATTTTATGCAAACGACCAGCAGACGCTATTTCGATCGGGCGGTAAATCACCCTAGTTCGTTGATCCGCAAAGCGTCCGTTTACACTCCATTCGACCGCGCCAAATGGAGACGGCCGCGTTCAGTTTTAACCGATCCAGAGGACGATATCACTCTGGCCATCCGCCGTAAGAACGAGTTCTTGAAACTCATACACTCCACAAGACCGCAGTTCCGTCCTCGCCGTCGAGGACCTCGCCGCGTTCCCCGTCGCCCCCCCCCCCGACCCCCCTAACAGATCCGGCCCGCGTGCCGACGTAAGCAACGGATAGGATTAGGTTAAAAACCAATCTTCCCCATTAATCGCTGATGTCTCATCCTCTCCCAGTGACCGTCCTGAGCCGAGGTCCGTAACCCGTTAGTGGGTTGCCCTCAGCATGGTCACCTAAATTAAAGGGTTGCGAGTGCCAAAAGCGCTCACCCTAAAGTCCGGTGTGGCCAGAAAAGCCGACTCTCGTCAGGCTACTGGCCGTTAGGTCCGCGTTAAAAAAAAAAAAAAAATATGAAGCAACTAGTTCAGTGCAGTGTAGTGATGCGACTCGAATAGGATTTTATGACTCGAGTCACTCGAGTAATTTCAGTACGTTACTCGAGTTGTACTCGAGTTTTCGAGTCACTCGAGTTAAAATATTTTGTATTTTCACGCCATGCAACTCGAGTGAGATTTTTTATAGCAGTTTTTAAAACCTTTATTAATTCAGATTACTTGAGAAACAATGATTGGAATACAGATAACTAATAACGATTTACGTCCGCGTTTCGTTATCTACGATTAAAGAAAAATGCTAAGATTAACAAAAAACTCGATAGAAATTAAAAATTATATTATGCTCACTACTATACTGAAATAAAACTCGACACGGTTATGAGAATTTAACCCTACCTAAAAATCTGAAACAAAACTAATAATATTATGCGATATATAAGAAATAAAGATACAAATGACAGGTCTTTGTCAATGTTGCCACTTACCAACTCGTACTTTTTAAGATTACTAGGCCTAAGGCCATTGCAGAGAAAAAAAAAATATAGCACATTTCAACTAAAAGCATATTATAATACATAGTTTCATGACACTGGCTATTTGTATATGGTAAATTGAATTTTGTCATGTTACATTTTTGATAAAATGCGTTGCCCCAGCCACACTATGTCCCTGCTCACTTCCCTCGCTACTCATCGAGTATTAAAATTAAAACTGTTTACCTAAATAGACAGAACTGACGTTTGTGAAGATGACACTTGACAGTTGACTAGTGAAGTAAGGTTTGGCGAGAGTCTACTCGGTGCGCCGAGTTGACTCGGCAACTCGAGTGCAAATTGACTCGAGTCAATATTTTTTTCACTCGAGTACGAATTTCGCAAACTCACTCGAGTCACTCGAGTAAAAACACGACTCGAGTCGCATCACTAGTGCAGTGCGATACTAAGTAGTAACTATAGTGGTTTTCATATCGGTCAGTGCATAGTTCAGCGGTTACTATGTTAATTCGGGTTTATGATTGAGATCATATTAAGTCTGTTGAAAATAAGACGAAATTAATAGTTAAAATTATAACTGAAACCAACATAATTTAAAAAAAAGAAAAGAGACAGGTCTTCTTATTTTAGATCTATTTTCATTTAAAATAATAATATAAGCATGTCAAAAATATGAAATATCAGTTAAAATCAAATAAACAGAAAAATAATATTTTCCCAATACTGGCAATACAATGTCAGAGCATGCAAAAGTACCAGTTAAATAACACATTACTTTTTTGGAATCATTTGGGAATAATGTAATGTAATAATGGGAATGGCCGACGACCACTAACTTAGGGCAGCTAAAGGGGGAGAAACTAAACCGCGAAACATATTATTAAGACCAAATTTGGTGCGGATATACTTAATTATCTTAAACCATGATAAAAAATACAGGACATTCGTCTTTTATCAATTCGTAACTGGGTGATTCTCTGATTTCGCGCCAATTTGATGTTCGGCCGTAAAAAAAATTAAGTATCTATATTTTCGGAGATTCAATGACTATTAGTTGATCGTAATAAGCTTAACTACGCAGTAGTCTCTAATGATAAATGAAAGGATTAAAGACAAATTGAAAAATTGCAAATTATACCCGCAAATGTCACCACCATCAGGGTCCATAAGTGGAATTCTAAAGAATATCGTTTAATAATCATCAAGCTGGGAAATATTTTTACGAAATTGTCATTGAAATTTAGCTTTGTCACGTGTTAGTGGACTTTACCATAATGGCTAAATTTTGGGAAAATAAATGTAAAAAAAAATATTTCTACTTTTATAACGTTCTATTTAGGACTATTTAATGTCATATCAAGTAAATTGATATATCATTAAAAACAACGAGATAAATAATGAAAATAACCCAAAATGTCATTACCATTTTGTCATTACCACAATTTACCATCAGTTTTTAATTTGGCGATAATGACCGTAATCCGATGGTGATGAATCTGAAATCTTAGTAATATTATAAACGCAGATACAACTTAACATTCGAATGAAATTTGGCACACGGTCAGACCATATGCTGGATTAACGCATAGGCTACTTTTTGTCGCGGTAATTTACTCCGAAAGGAAATAATAAATGTTTTAATCAGTTTTAACTTTTTTTAAATTTCAATAGCCTCGCGGATCATCCTAGGCAGGAATCGGTGTTCTTTGGCAAGGATTTGTGGGTTGTCGAATCTAAGGTAATGGTTGGAGCCTTCTTCTGAGTCTTCAGCTACTGCAGACTTCGTAGAGCGTCGGTGTTTAACGTCAGCTATATGTTCTTTTACGCGGGTCCCTATATGTCTTTTTATTTGTCCAATATAAGAGAGGCCACAGTCGCAATCTATCTTGTATACGTTCGGTTCTTGTAGAGGTAGGTATATGGCACTTGACAGGTGGTAAAAAATTACTAATCTTCTTAAGCCGCTTAAAATAAGTTTTTATGGAAGCATGCTTCAGGATGTAACCAATCTTGTCGGTGACTCCTCTTACATCTCCGTTATTGTTCGGTGCAATTGAAAGATCTATGTAAATGATATTAATATATGTCTATACTTTCATTTACCACCAAAATTTTCAAAATCTAAAATTCTCTCTATATTTACCCAAATTGGATCGAAATCAGAGAATTAGCCAACTAAGTGAGACAAGGGGTGAGAACTGAACCATGTATCTGCTCGTGATGTAATTCTATATGGAAAAATTATGAAACCTGATATTTAATATAAAATCTGAACCGCTGAAGAACCGTTTTTTTTAAAATTTATGTGGTAACGACTCATTTGACTTGAGTCGTAAATATTTTCATGAAATTGAAAATATTATTAGGACCTACTTTAAAGTAATAAATACCATGTATAGTATTAAAAACCACCCGAGCAAGGCTCGGTCACCCAGGTACTTATTCCTTAAATCAGTTCATCATCACACCTGGGCCAAGAGCGAGTGAGGACCACTATACGAAATAGGTAACTTGTTCCGACAACAGCGACAGTCACTTCACATTGAAATTATAATTCTCCGGTCCCCTACTGGAAAATGCCACTCCAATCCTGATCTAGCTGGTATGTCTGTAATTACCGAAAAATTAACCCAGGGAAAGCGTAAATAACCCGAATCTGAATTCGCTGATGCAGTTCAAAAGCACTCTCAGGAATTAAATAAAAAGCTGGATGAATGGAGGGGTGACTTAAACTCCGCGATATCTAAAATATCCGAAAATGTCTCGAATATTAAGGTACCTAGAACTCATGAGTAGGTACCTATAACCTATAACCCAAATGAAAGAAAGTAGAACACATGATGTAGATAGCCTCATGAAATCGATCCAATTCTCATTAGACGAGCAAGATCTTAAAAAACAAATTCAATTTCAAAAGAGTCGGTTTCACAACTTAGATTCTGTAAATAACCTGATTGCAGAATTAGAAATACAGATTGATTTGTTGGATCAACAGGCACGGCAGTGCAATTTAGAGTTATGCAATATACCAGACAAGCGCAACGAAAACCTACTAACACTTATGGAAGATATCAGCAGGATAATTAAATTTTCTCTGAAGCAAAATTATATCGTTGCTGTAGGTACACAGAAGGATGCAAAATACCCCAAAAATAGAATTGTGAAGTTTAATTCACGCATAATACAAGACAATTTTTTGAGTTCTTTTCGCCTAGTAAAGGGACTCAGCACGAACGAGTTAGGATTTACTGGAACACTCAATCGAGTATTGATGCATGAAAATCTAACTCTCAGAAGAAAAACGTTGTTTCGCCTATGTAAAGACGCAGCTGCTAAAATCAATTTTAAGTTTATCTGGATTAAACACACGATCATTCTTGTACGGGAAACTGAGAGCCAACCAGCCATTGCTGTACGTTCCGAAAAGGATATTGCCAAAATCAAACCCAAGGTGTCCTCTAATGAATAGTGAACATAGGGTAATTCAATTTTTTTGTGCACTGTTCTCTATCATATTATACGCCTGCTCGTAATCATTTTTCACTTTAAGTTAAGTATGACACTCGTTTCATTCAATATTACACAATTATGTTATACCATGATTATAATATGCACTCTTCATATACTCGTTATAATCAGTCATATTTGCTTTTAATAAGTTATTACTGTTGTTTTAAACTTTGTGGACCTTATCAAATCTCCATGGCAATACATCTAGCTTTACTAATTATATATTATTGTTATGTAGATCTACGTTGTCATAGTGGATAGCTTAACTGTTTATTATCAGAATTGTAAGGGGATACGTTCTAAATTAAACTCCCTATTTATGAATATTTTGTCAAATTGTTATGATATCATAGTGCTGGAGACATGGCTAATTACTGATATATTTGACAGGGAATTTGTAGACTAACGCTTAATAGGAGATTATAACCTTTCTTGTATCGAATGGCTTCCTGTAGTTGGTAGTGATTACGGAACTGTAGTTCTAAAGAGTAGTGGTATCTCAGTCATTGGTAAACACGTTGATAATTTTATGTCTTTGATTACTATTAGCGCATTCCAATTTAAAAATATTAGAAATAGTGCAGGGCACATATTAGACTTGTTAATAAGTAATAACGACTGCCCTTGTTATAATCCACCTTCGAACGTACTACTACCGCCTGATAGACATCATCCACCCTTCTACGCCCTAAAAAAAATGTAAAACGCTGCTACTAACCAAGCAATCTGTTAAAAAATTAAGATACAACTTTTATACCTAAGGCTAATTTTAACTCGATAAATAGTGAATTAGCTGAAAAAGACTGGCGTGAACGTTTGAATGATTTGTCAGCCGAGGAATGTCTGAACGTATTTTATGATATTGTCTACAGTACAATTAAAACCACACACCAATATACAATCCGCGTTCGATCAAATTCCCATGTTGTTTCTCCAACTCCCTTATTCAAGTTTTTTTTTAAATAAAATGGGCGCCTGGATAAAATGGAAGCCTTCTAAAAATAGCTCAGACTATGAGCAATTCTCACTTTTCAGACACAGATTCGACAAACAATGCAAAATTGATTATCGCAAGTACTTGAACTCTGTTGAAGATAACGTTCGAAAAAAATATGTTAAATGCCTATAGAGCTATGTTTCACATCGCTAAGGTAATTCACTGGTATTTATATAAGTATTTAAGTAATTTCATTTTTGTAGTTATGTAGTCTGTCACTTCTATTTCTTCTATTACTTCTACTTTCTGATATTTCTGCACTACCCCATCAGGTTGACTGGTAGAGAATGCCTATGGCATTAAGTCCGCCTATACAGCTTGTATAAAGTGTTAAATAAATAAATATGCCATGTTTCAAATCGATCTCATAAGGTTTAGGTTAAGGGATTTCAATCAAACCTGTAGTCGTGTTACGTCTGGCATACCTCAGGGATCAGTCTTAGGACCGCTTTTATTTATTCTGTTTAATGACATTAATAAATGCTTTTGGAATTCTAAATTCTTTCTGTATGCAGATGATTTAAAAATCTATAGATCCGTAAAGAGTAGAAACATAACGACGCTTGAAAGGCAATAATATCTAAGCGACAAAAATACCTAAAATGAGTTATATACATATTTGGAATCGCCAGATTTTTCTGCGTCGATTGATTCGTATTCGTATTCGTCGGGTTTCGTAGCTCTAGGACAACTTTTTTGGCGGTTAGATACTAGATGATTCCGGTAAATATCACTTTTTTTTTCTCACTTACCGCCAAAATATTTACGACTTTTTGGATTTACAGTAGTTGGTACGTTTAAGGAAATTGATTTTGAACTTAGTGTGTTTTACATGAAATCATGATATTACTGTTTTGCATTAATATATGTTTACTTGAAATAAAAAACTCCTCGCTCTTTAATTAGTTGTTTATTGCCTACACAAAAAATTATAACTTTGGCATAGATATAATTTTACCTGGATCCATACTCTCCATATTTATGTGGTTAGATATTTTCAGCTTAATAAAATATTTTGTTAATAGTACATTTATACAATTTTACCTAAAATAAAATAAATAATTATTAGTCGGTTAGATAATTTTACCTGAATAATATAAGTTCTATTTTTTATACTTAGATATTTTTACTTGACAACCTTTAACTTCAGTCATGTCGCATAGATAATTTTACCGGGTATGTTCAGGTGGTTATACTAATTGTTAAGAGATATTTACCTGTTCATAATAAAGTAAATA
The DNA here is from genome assembly GCA_947568825.1 of Sphinx pinastri. Lineage (NCBI taxonomy): Eukaryota > Metazoa > Arthropoda > Insecta > Lepidoptera > Sphingidae > Sphinx > Sphinx pinastri. The sequence continues at coordinate 129,969 of OX387614.1, read as the reverse complement.
CACCCGCTTGCGAACCACCTAGTGTTTTGAAAGTGTCATTTGTATATGCGCGCGATCGTGTACAGCGCGTATTGGTTGTCGCTAAGAGAGGACAGCCGTCCGACGTTTTTATGATTTTGCCTCAATTTTACGTAGATATGGTGAGTTTTTTTACAAATAAATAGACTTTTATAATTTTGATAACATTTATTTTTGTAATAAATATATTTATGTTGCATTATTGTGTATTACAATATGTTAATAATAATTTAATTCCAATTTTACCTATTCTCTCCGTATACTTTTTTGCCGGTTGAGGCTAATCCTGACCTACCCTTTTTGGAGATACTTTATTTGATAAATGCACGCTCTCGTTGGGTGCCCTCTTCCAGCCGTACCATCCACATTAGCTGGAAAGCTTACGAAAGGTATTTAACCTTTCGTGACTTGTCTTGAATCCACCCTCTCCACGTGCCCAGACCTCTTTCTATCATAACCACTTTTATCTTGCTCTCATTAATTTTCACTCCCTTCTCTTTAAAGACATCATTCACATAATTTTTCGTGCCTTGCAGCTCTCCCGTCGATGTTCTCGTACAGAGACTTCAAAGTCCTTACCAGGTGACTCTCAATCCGATATATTAAAGACAATGTTAACAACAGTTCATTCCTCAGCATACGATCATAAGCCTTTTCCAAGTTTACGAAGGTATAAAAGACCTTTTTGGACTTAGCCAAATGTTCTTTCGCTATGCACCTTATGTAAAAGACTTGATGTGTGTAACCCATTCCTCTTCTAAAACCTGCTTGGACATTCCACACTTTTTTGTCAGTTTCATTAATCACTCTCTTAATGAGGACTTTGGCATACAATTTACTGGCAGCACAGGGAAGGCTTATTCTGCGGTAGTTTTTATATTCTTGCTGTGAAAATTTCTTCTTGAAAATGGATATAATAATGGTTTTGCACCACATATTAAAAAGTAGCCATAACAATTTTGTTTCTACGCCTTTGCCGTATCTCAGCATTTTAACGGTTACACCCAGCAGCCTTGCCTAACCTCATACTTTTCATCGCATTCACTATTCCATTTTCCGTAATCTCATTATTAGCCTCGTTTTGAGAGTAAGCCAGGTCTATAGCCTCTTAACCAACTGCTACATCCCCATCGCCTCATTTAAAAAGTCTTTTGAAGTAGGACTTCCAAGCAATACTTCCCTTTTATCTCTAAACACCCTTCCATGTTAATTTCTGATGACTCCTATCTTTGAAGGCCCCGACTCTCCCCTGATCAACCATATTTGTTTCCAGAATAGTGAAAGGTTCGCTTTGGATTCACGAGAAGGTTTGTGGTCTAGTTCCCTTTTCTTTCTTTTGCTCAACTATTTCCTGAACTCTCTCTTTAATTTTGGTGAAAAACCTTTGTGGAAGACGTATGTCAAGATCGTAGAATGTGGTGCTCAATAGTCTTTTTCTACCCCTATGGGTTAAGGGCGTGGGTGTGTACGTATGTATGTGCTTTCAGCAAAAATAAATTTAAAGAGAAAATTACGTGTTTCCAACCAATGAATAAATTATAATATTATTGCTTTCGAGTTATGCTTACACAGAGATATTTAAGCAAGCCGTTGTAAATGTTCAGATAAGGCAATTTTGTATGTCCTTCCGCTCATCGTATATTTGAGGCGAGAAACTCCCTCCAAAGAAATAAGTGTTGGCTATTAACAAATTCTATATCATTATGCTATATTTTGGATGTAAGTATGTTTATCTAACAATAAAATTTTGATTATTATTAAAATTGACTGATTATTAAATAGTTCAATTTTTGTAGGAATAACAAGATTTACAATATTATGCACGTATTTATGTTTCTCCACGATCTTGTGACCCAATAATTTAGCTATAGATATTTTTACTTGATTTTATTAATATGTGTAGATATCCTTATATGATTTTTACCAACTGCGCATTTTCAAATATTTGTATTTCATTAAATTTACTTGTTACGGTATTCATAAGATGATCCATTTAGATGATTTTACCTGTTTGTAAATTTAGGTAATTTTTTACTAAGCGACGTTAACTTTTTAATTTATAATCTTCAGGGCTGTTAATTTAACTCAAAAAACGTCAAAAATTAAGAGGTTCCTAAAACAGTTGCAATTATTTTTATGCAGCAAATGATTAATTAGTTATGATTTTTTTTGTCAAAATCAAAACTTTAAAACGCTCTACTGAAAAATTTGCTAAATGTCGCTTAGATATTATTGCCTTTCAAGCGTCGATAAACAGTAGCTGATAGTCATAAACTTCAAGAGGACCTGGATCGCTTTTCTGACTATTGTGAAAGGAACAAACTTCATGTAAATATGTCAAAATCTCTTTCCATTTCTTTCACTAAAAACCGTCATAAAATATCCTATGACTATAATTTACATGAACCAACTTTAACAAAAGTTAGCTCTGTTCGAGACCTTGGAGTCACTTTTGATGACAAGTTACATCTTGATTTGCATATCCATAATATTATAACTAACAGTGCTTACCGTATGTATGGCTTTGTTATGAGATCTACCATTGATTGTAAGCAAATAAGTACATATATTCATCTTTATACATCACTTGTAAACCGCCGAACCGATTGTAATGTTTGGAATGGGGATATCTTGAACGTTCTAACCAAATATTATGCAACATTTTTTTTTATTAACCCTTATTTAAAAGAGTTAAAAAGGGAGATAAGTACTAAACCGTTGAACCGATTGTAATGAAAGGACATGTCCCAAAACGGGCCTAAAATTCTAACCAGGATAGTTTTTATATATTTAGATAGTACTCGCAAAAACTAGGCCTTTGCAATAAATCGTATAATTTTATAGTCCTCCGATTTTGCGATTAATGCAAGTAATTTTATTTTGCTTAGAACCTACCAAAGATTTCTAAGATTATATAGAGTGGACATTGGGATAATTTTCATACAAAAATTTTGAGCCTGTTCGTAAGGCGCAAATTGGCATATTTCCTTCCAAAATATTGTTTTCAGTACAAAATTTGCGCATACCGAGACGTCTTGTCACATGGATGGGTCAGATAAGACAGCGAGTTATTACCAATTGGTAATAACTTTTTGACGAAAAATTTGGGCCTGATGTCCGATCTATACCTAACTATACTGCTTAATGTCTTTGGAAACTGCACTTAAATATAAACGTTTTTAAAAAAGTTAGTTATAAACGGTGGAATCTAAAAATTTTATTTTAATGGGTCTAACGCCCGAATACTCAAACGCTGCTCAACCAACCAAGTTATCTGAGGCCTACTTAATTTTAACAGGCTTCTTATTTTAAATGGCATTCTCAAACGGACTTTAAAATATTTGACGGAAAAATCAGCTGAGGAGCAGTTATTTTGCTATAGATTATAAAAAGTTTGTTTTCGATTACATATTTTTAATAAATTGATATTTATGTGGCGTTTCACGCAGTATATTTTATTAAAATATTATAACAAAATAAATCAAATAATATAATAAGCACTTTAAAAATGTTTTTTAATGTTACATGACTATTATATTTAATTTTCGTATGTATTTTATGTATTATGTGCAGATGCTACATAGTAAAAATGTTACGTAGAATGGTTTTTAATACCTATAAGGGCTATGGCATATTAATAGTTTACAAACCACGGTTTGGCATACTCATTATTAGAATAGTTTATTAATTATTATATTCTTAACATTGATGTGATGAACCCATTATAACTTATTTAAATTTTGCCACTTGGCAGTATGGTCAGTGTTGACATTAGCCACTTTGGAAAAAACTAAACAACTCAACAACAATAATATTCATAATTTTTATTTCGTTTTTATCAGAAGTAGGCATATTTATAAATCAGATTTTTAGTTGTGCTAACTTAATCGCCACACTATGCACAATACGATGTAGTACCGTTGGTTGTTTCCCGTGAAAAATATCCCCGATGACCTTGGTCGGTTGCATTGTCTGATTTCTTTTTGTGACCGACTGGATATTGTCCTGAATGGAACATAAATGAAAAACTGTTTCCTTACTGAGTCGGAATCTTCTTTTAAATTCATCATTATTGTATTCTTCGAAATCGTTTAATTTCTCTAGGTTTCTTCGATTGACACTATTTTCCTCAGAATATGATGATAGTGAAGAAAAAGACGTTTTGTTAAATCAAAAGAGCATATAATAAGTAGCAAAGAGCATTATAATACTACGGGAAATAAGAAGTTATTACGCAATAAAATTATTAAAGATTTGACATACAGCTTTGAGACTAGTCTGAAGCACTCTCAAATTAATCTCGATTAACCGCCATATGAGGAGGCCTTACATAGCTGTCAAAATTTAAGCAGTTTTTGTGAATACCGTTTGAATCAATAAGCGGACCTTAAACTGAGTCGCCTTAAATTTAAGGTTAGGAGATAAGTAACGTTTCAGTATACGAATTTCAAGCATAACGAATGCTTAAATCCGTAAGGCCATCTCAAATATTTAAGAAGCGTTTGAGTATTCGGGCTTAAGAATTTTAATAATCATCAGTGAATGAGTGAGTCAGTGACGAAGTCGTTTTTTTAGATATTGTTACGCGCACTAGCACTCGCCGATTATAGCGCCATCTATTGGCGAGAAGTGGGACTATCCGAATGTGGAAGGTTGGGTGATGGAATATTCTCGAATGATCTCGATGTCTCCAGAATGTCGTAGAAGCGCAATAATTGACTTTAATTTGCGAGAGAGTTCCCGACTATTCTGGATCTTTCGAGAATGTTCCACAAACTACGATGGTACTGGCGGCCGGGTATAAAAAGCGGCGCGCGGCCGCCGCTGGGTATTCAGTCTTGTTTACGTTGCGATCAAGAGCGAGCGATAAGCAGACTACGAGCGAAATTTCCAAGCGATATCGAAGCGAATATCGTGAATTGTGTGTGAACGTGTACTTAGTGAGCGATTATAATAAGTGTATTCTAGTGTTTCAATATTGCAGTATCTAGTGCAGTGATTTTGTTAGCTTATTAGTGTTCTATGGCTAATAAAGTCCTAATTGGTGCTCTCGGCATTTTAATTGTTTATCCCAAACCCCAGCACGTAACAATATCAATAAAATCTAAAGTATGAGAGCTATGTAATTGAAACTTTGTTTAATAAGTACACTATTGAATCATATCCCGAGAATTTCGTTTATCTCGTATAATCCAAACGCAACTTATAAGGGTTCAAAAATACGACGAAGCGCTTCGAGAAAAGATAAGTAGGTAGTGCGCTTGCGCTTAGCTCGGCTCGTCTTGGCGGGGCACTACCGTACCCCAGATGTAGTTGTACACCTTACAGGTAAACTTACTGTCTATACTTACGAGATAAAAACATGCAAATACAGAGCCCGAAATGTGCAAGTACTATTGCAGAGTAGATGGCAATCATATTGGGTCAATAGATGAGATTTTGGTGGACTGGTTTCAATTGAGATAATGGGACGCCTGCCAAGTGACGCCTTTTACTGGTGGTAGGTCTCTCATTATGTAAGAGGCCGTCTGGGTGGGTACCACCGCAATGTCTATTTCTACCGACAAGCAACAGTGTGCATGCACTGTTGTGTTTCGGTTTGAAGGATATTGTAGCCAGTATAACTACTGGACATAATGAGACTTAACATCTTATGTCTCAGGATGACGAGCGCAGTAGAATGCCACTCAGTATTTTGTCAGTCAAGGTGCTGGATGGTGTTGCTACTGTTTATGGGTGGTCGTATCGCTTACCATCAGGCGAACGGCATGCTCGTCTCGTCATTCAAAGCAATAAAAAAAAAATAATAATAATAAAAAAGTAAATGTTAAAAAGTAAATCTTTTATATTCAAGGCAGACGGTTGAGCAGCGTTCGGGAAACTAAGCAAGGTCTTCTCGTCTAAAATATCTTAATGCCTGAAGACAAAAGTCTTCGATCAATGTGTGTTACCAGTGATGACATACGGCACTGAGGCGTGGCCTCTAACTATGGGCTTTCCAAGACAGCTCACGGTCACTCAGCGAGCTATGGCTCTCCAATCTCCATAGCTCGCTGAGTGACCGTGGCTGTGCTAGGTGTTTCTCAACGCGATCGAATCAGAAATGAGATCCTTAAAAGAACAAAATTCACTGACATAGCCCAGCGGATTAGCAAGCTGAAGTGGCAGTGGGCAGGGCACATATTTTGAAGAACTGACGGCAGATGGGGCAAAAAGTTCTCGAGTTGAGGCCACGTGCTGGCAAGCGCAGCGTCGGCCGTCCACCTGCAAGGTAGACAGACTTATTTATTTATCATTTGTACAATATCTTTACAGGTACCTTAAACCTAATACAATATTGTCGCTATTAACTATTCTATTCAATAACACACTTTATACTTTAACATTTAAATATATAATATCAAGAATATATACAAGGTCATTTTGACATTGCGTTAATAAATGAAATCACATACTTATCTCGTCGAAACTAACGCTTTCCATTAAGTTATTTTAACCATAGATGTAAAATAAAAAAGTGTAAGTTTCGAACAAAATAAATATTCATAAAAAGTAACTTTAAGTTTACACGACCTTATGCCACTACTACTGCTCTAAGATAATTCGTCGCAGCGGCAACGTTATACTTTCATTCAGAAATACACTTTCGCACAAACCATATTCGCACTAAACTACGAAATGTTCAAAAAATTTGAAAACTACTACCGGGATTTTTGGCAATAATATTCGTTATTCATGGATGATTTTTGGTACCTAAGATGTTAGAAGAGGTAAAGACGAATATGTGGTTTCATTTAGTAATGCAATGTAAAAATGACCCTGTATATCAATTTTTTTAATATATTTTTTTGTATACGCTTAACCTACGTGAAATATGTAACATCTTATATAATATTATTATTCTGCATAACAAATCACACTTAAAACAACTCTATCGATTTCACTCAAAGTAGCTGAGGATATATCCACCCTGTCATGAGTCACGTTAATTATTTTAATTATCCGCGTCACGGCTATTTTCGCCAGTAGATTGGTTCTGGCTACTGGTACCGCGAGTAGTTGTGGCAGCCGTCGCTTCCTTACGTATCGGTCTGGTACGCACAGGTTCAGATGCCGCAGCACTCCCGGGTTATGTGCTACACCTCGCAGTAGTTTTATTATATACGCCGCGAGTGTGAAGTCCCGGCGCACCCTAAGCTCATTGTATCCCACCATCCCCAATACAAGTAATGTAGGGTACATTAAAGGGTAGAACGGGTATACTCCGTATAATTTAAAATACAAGTGTCTTGTAAATTTATTTTGGACCCGCTCCAACATGGCACTATACTTTGCTTCATAGGGAGTCCAAATAACTGCACTATGTTCAAGATGACTCCTGACTAGCGAGACGACTTGATAAAGGTCGCAGGAACACACTGGATGCAGGCCGCTTTTGACAGGTCCGTCTGGAAATCTTAGGGGGAAGAAATGAAATCTACCTATCAGTGGCGAAGGGTGACATTTTCTGAAAGGGAACCCGGCGCAAAACAGGTAATAATACCTATGCATAATTATGGTCTACAAATCGTTCTAATGATTATTTGATTTTAGCCTATTACGCTATAAAAATTATAGAAGCCTATACATGACGAAGGCGGTTTCATATAAGTACACAAATCATTATAACATCTACTAGGATAAGTGATTAACACCTAAACAAGAAATAAAGCAAATCACTTCATATTTCATACCTAATTATCGGTTATGTATCTACCATACTCCGCGTTAGTTAGCATAAATAATTTTCGTATTACGGCAAAAAAAACTATTAAAATAGTTCAGCCAAATAATCAGTAGATACATACTTCTCTTATAATAACTACGCACTACTCCTTTGATTTTTAACTAAGTTAGTGCATCCGAAAAATTACGTATTTTATCGCTCTTGAAACTTAACTTTGAAAACACAGTTTCCATAAGAAATGATCCGTCAGCCAGTAGTTAACGTACCTAATAATACTCAATGTATAATATGAAACAACACTTCACAATTTATTAAAACATTAAAAAGTTTTTTCTAGGTTGTAAGTAAATAACGCAATTATAAAACTATCTCATTAACCTAATGTCTGAAATTATAACTTAATAGTTACACATACCTCCACACTACACACAAGCGTTGATAACACTTTATAACACACCAATTCATTATTATATTCCACATTTACTAATTAAAAACAAACTTATCCAACCGGCGAAATTGTTTACTTGAGTTTTCAAACGACAATAATACAAAACGCTTCTAATTAAAAAATACTTCGGAAATCTTAGTTGGTCGTAGTCGGTGAGCGACAATAATGTATGGCCGGTTAATAGTGAAGCCTAAAGCTAAGTTTAGACTAGCAAGTTTTCTCAGCAATATGTTGCGCAATAACTTTCAGATGCGTTTACACTAGCGGCAATATTTCTTTAAGAACACGCTTTTGCAAGTGGTCCACCAAGTTAACTTGCGCAACTTCTTGCAAAGCTGTTTACATTACTCGAGGAATATTTATTGCTAGCCATGTTCTTTTTTCATAAAACTGAAAGACAAGGCACGCAATCCTTTTGCCTAATTTTTATGAATCTAATATAATGCTGTTTGGATTATGATTGTAAACAAAATAATCGCCTTAAAAATACCAACACGAAACAGAGTATTGAATTAAAAAGTACTGCGTGGCATTTTATTGCACTCGTCATCCTGAGTCATAATATTTTAAGTCTTATAACTCCCATTAATTACGTTGACTACAATGTCCTTAAAACAGGAACACAATAGTGCATGTATACTACAGCTTGGCGGCAAAAACAGACATATCGGTCAAACTACAAACTTATAACTTGGCAGTATAGTCTTTGAGACCTGAATTGAACAAATAAAAAAAAACATTAGCTACTAGCTCAGCAAGTTAAAACTTTTATCTGCACGCAGAATAAACTGCAAGTTGCACAAATGGTGTTTACACATGCGACTTGCCAGAAGTCCTGCAAGCTTCAAAATGTTGCAGAAGTCAGCTTGCCGTGACTGTTTACACGGTAAAAATAGCTTGCGCAACATAACTTCTGCAAGTTTTATTGCTAATCTAAACCCCGCTAAAAGATTTCGGGTTACCTCTGACGCATCTTCCCGTGAACGAAAAATGTATCGGTATGAATGAACAAATAAGACAAAGATAGCAAATTCGCAAACATGTACGAGGAAGAAATAGACAAACGATACACCGCGGGGGAAGCCAAACGAGAACGAGTTCCCTCGCGTGGTCATTTCGCATGTAGACGCACTAAATTAAACTAAATTCAATGTGTTTTTTATTTAAAATTATACGATATTAATTTATATAATATACATTATTTACATTTAACCAAATCTGCAATGTCTCAGCTCGATAGGATATGGAGGGATCGCAGCATCAGCAATAAGACAAAAATGACACTCGTCAATACTTTAGTCTTCTCCATTTTCCTATATGGGGCAGAGACGTGGACTTTAAAGGCTAGAGACCGCCAACGCATAGACGCCTTTGAAATGTGGTGCTGGAGGAAGATGCTGCGAATCCCGTGGACGGCCTTTAGGACCAACCGGTCTATCCTCGAAGAGCTCCAGCTTGATGCAAAGCCAAGGCTTTCCACCATATGCCTTCGGAGAATGCTTGAGTTCTTTGGTCATATCGCCCGCAAACCCGGTGATAATCTCCAAAAAATAATAATCACCGGGAAAATGGATGGCAAAAGACCGAGAGGCAGGAACCTAACGCGCTGGACTGATCAAATCCGCACCACACTCAACATAAATGCCGCTGCAGCTATACATGTCGCTGAAAGCCGGAGTAGTTGGCACAACCTCGTACGCGAAAAGTTAATTCCTTGATGACTCACGACCCCCAGCATTGGGGAATCGACGCAAGGAGGAGGATTTACATTTAACATATTACGTTTATAACTTAAGACAACCAAACGAATTTAAAATTTACGTAATAATTACAGTGCAAGAACTAGATATTTGGGTGAATAACTATAACAAAAGAGTGTTGAACATAACCTCCAAAGTGAAAACAACGTTAAAACCAGAGACAAATAAACTACGACAAATAAAATAATAAGTAGTGCCAACATAATTTACTGTCATTGTTTGACATTGACAGCTACAGTGTGGCCGCCACATAAACATAAAAAAGTGTTGCCATCACATAATTTCAAATTACCCAACAAAAAAATGGACAAAACAAATGGAAATTATACTAAATAAAATAAACGACAAGTTTAATTAACAAACAACAACATTAACAACAGCTATAACGAAAAATGTGATGCAAGCCCTAGACGAAAAGATGAAAACATTGATGGAAGAAAATAATAACCTCAAAACAAAAGTCACTAAATTGGAACATAAAATAAAATTTTTGGAAAACGAAAAACGGAAGAAAAACTTAATTCTCTTTGGCATCGAAGAAAAAGGAAAAACAGAAACTGAGTTAGTGGACTTTGTGAAGGAAATTATAGTGGAAACAGGAACACACTTAGATAGTCAAGAAATAAGTAGTGTCCACAGAATTGGTGCACGATCTGAAAAGAACCGTCCAGTTATAGTTTCCTTAACAACAACCTGGAAAAAACATCTTATCTTGAGGAATAAACGCAGTTTTCCACCGAACGTGTATGTAAATGAAGACTTCCCCAAGGAAGTACTGGAAATACGCAAACAATTACAGCCTAAAGTGGAAGCTGAACGGGAGAATGGAAATATAGCGTATATAAAATATGATAAGCTAATTGTAAAAAAGCCAAACGACACTAACCGGGAAAAAAGGAAAAGAGAAAAAACGGGATCACCAACTACTCCATCTCTTAAAAAGTCAAACACGAACAAAAACATAAATATACCAATTATGTCATCTCAAAATAGAATAATGGAAGCAACTAAACCAAATATCCTTTCATATGTAACACGAGGAAGATCTACCTCAATGACAGAGATGCCAAAAAACAATTAAATGCCTTCTACGACCGGAACCACCATAAAGATACAACAAATATAAACACAACAACAACTTCAACAAACTGCACCCCAAGCCGGCTGGTCACCGTGGGGGAAGATGACCGCCACCCTCCAACAAATCTGACAACTGAAAAGAACAAAAGGAAACAGAAACAAAACTGTCTATACATATGTACACTAAACACACGAACCTTGAGAACGCCAGAAAGTTTACAAGAATTAGAGCTAGCTATTAGAACGATCAACTGGGACATCTTAGGAATAAGCGAGATGCGAAGAATAGGAGAAGGAATAGAAGAGAGAAGCCACTATATTATGTACTACAAAGGTGAAGTTGCTGGACAAAGAGGAGTAGGTTTTTTGATAAAGTCAAAATTCAAAAACCAAATTATTGGATTTGAAGGAATATCAGATAGAATAGCGGTGATTCATCTTAACTTTCCAGAATATAAGAAATATTGGACAGTCATCCAAGTTTACACACCGACAGAACAAGCTACCAAAACAGACATAGACAAATTCTATGACAAACTAAGCGAAGTTACTGAAAAATACTTAGAAAATAATTTAGTAGTCATGGGAGACTTTAATGCTCAAGTGGGTGCTCGAATAACTGGCGAAGAACGTATAATAGGGAAATTTGTAAACGGTAAGAGGAGTAAAAACGGAGAAAAACTGGTCGAGGTCCTGCTACAACATAATTTAACTCTGCTCAATTCCATATTCCGCAAAAAACCCAAAACTAAATGAACTTGGATATCTCCAGACGGGAAAGTCAGAAAGGAAATTGACTACATAATAACCAACAAAGCAAGCTTGTTCAGCGATACAGGTATATTACAAAAGCTAAACTTCAATACCAACCACCGTATGGTACGCAGCTGCCTAAATGAGCGTGTTCCAAAAAAGCCGAGACCAAAAGTGTTTCAAGCAAAGTACCTACAAGTGCGTAGTAATAAGAGGATCCCAAACGTTACCACAGAAGACCTGGTGGAAACCGTCACTTCAGACATGAATCTAAATAACAAATATATAATAATAGAAAGCAAGCTCAAGGAACAGACGAAAATACAAACAAACAAGAGCAAAGAATCCTATCTAAGCGAAAAAACACTAGAACTAATTGAGGATAGAAAATATTTGATATTACAAAAGGATAAGAAGGAAAACATTAAAGAAATTTCAAACATTAGTAAACAGATTCGGGAAAACATGAGGAAAGACAGGAAAAACAGAAGAATCAAAACTTTAGAGAACCACATTAACAGGACAGGGGGAACACGAAAAGCGCTCAAGGAACTTCGGGAAAAGGGAAAAGAATGGATACCAAAGCTAAGAGGTAAAGAATCGCCAACAACTACTACTCGCAGTGAAATCTTAAGCATAGCAACAGATTAGTATCGCTTGTTATATTCAAATGAGCCAAACGTTGCATCACCCGATATAGGACCCAAACAGGGAAATATGACAGATATCGATGATATACCAGAAATACTAGTATCGGAAGTAGAAAAGGCTATAAAAAGTCAAAAGCTGGAAAAAGCACCGGGCCCAGATAGAATCCCCAATGAACTCATGCGAGGAAAAGTTGAAGAATTGAGTCCGATACTAACCAAGGTCTTCAATGAGATTCTATATACTGGCAGCATACCAAGCCAATGGGCACAATCACACATAATACTTCTATACAAGTAAGGTCCAAAGGACGATATTGGAAATTACAGACCCATATCTCTTATTTCAAACGTTTATAAGGTTTTTGCGAAAGTCATTTTGGATAGAATAACACACGGGCTCGACGAAAATCAACCGATGGAACAGGCAGGGTTTAGAAAAAATTTCAGTACAATTGACCATATACATACAATAAAACAGCTCATACAAAAATATAACGAGTACAACAAACCCATTTACCTGGCCTTCATAGATTACTCCAAAGCTTTCGATAGCCTCAAACATGAATCCGTATGGCAAAGTCTAGAAGACCAGGGGGTCCAAAATACTTATGTAAACATCATTAGAAACATCTACCGTGAAAGTAAAGCGAGTATCAGGTTGGAAACTCTAGGGGACGTATTTCCAATCGGTAGGGGTGTCAGGCAAGGTGACCCACTCTCACCAAAGCTGTTTTCGGCAGTGCTGGAGCAAATGTTTAGAAAATTGGAATGGGATCATCTAGGACTAAACATAAACGGATCGCGACTGAATGATCTAAGGTTTGCCGATGACCTAGTTATACTGGAATAGAACCCCAAAACACTGGAATTTATGATACAGACCCTTGCAGACAGAAGCAGAGAAGTAGGCCTAGAGATGAATTCGAGCAAGACAAAAATGATGACAAACTCAGTAGTTGTAGACATAACCATCGATGGACAGAAGCTTGAATATGTAATGGAATATGTATATCTGGACCAAATAATATCGCCGAGGGACCAAATGTCCAAAGAAATTGACAAAAGGATTGCCATTGGGTGGAAAAAATATTGGGCTTTGAAAGAAATCATGAAAAGCAAAGAACTAGGCATTAAGATAAAGAAAAAGACTTTTGATACCTGCATTCTCCCCTGCATTACATATGGCTGCGAAACCTGGGCTTTGACAAAACATCATAGGAACAAACTTGCCAGATGTCAAAGAGCCATGGAAAGAAGCATGTTAGGATTAAAACTAAAGGACAAAGTAAGGAGTACAGACATCAGGTGTAAAACTAAAATAACAAACATCTTATCACGTATCGACCAACTCAAATGGAGATGGACCGGACACATTCTCCGCTGCAAAATCGAAAAATGGAGCAAACAGGTGACAGTCTGGTACCCAAGAGATGGCTTTAGGAGCCGAGGTCGCAAAGTGAGAAGATGGGAAGACGAATTGAAAATGACCTTAGGTCCCCATTGGTTAAGAGTGGCGGCAGATAGAAAGCAATGGAAGGCGTTGGAGGAGGCCTATGCCGTAAGGCACACCGAGCAGAGAGACATACTGTAACAAAAGTGCATATTATGTTCACAATTGTATATAAAGTTCGGAAATAAAGGCTTTATTATTATTATTGTATCTTTCCTGTGGAATATCACGGCACGAAGGCCGGTCCTTTTGGAAGGCTTGCGTGGGGATACAGATCCAACACGTAGAAGCCCCTTAAAGATACTTTAATATAGTTGGGATATGTACACCATGCAGGTACTATCTCTGTCTGCATTTATGGGAGAAATACAACCAAAGACAGCGCCTGCAAGGTGCAAGGACTATTGCAGAGTAGATGGGAATTAATTGGGTCTATGGATGGGATCTAGCTGGACTGGTTGCTGGGCTATTGATTGAGACAACGGGACGCCTGCCAAGTAAAATGTCTCAATCATTTGTATTCAAGGCAGACGGTGACTTGCCCCCCACTAGATGGGCATCCCAAAGCGGCGCATGCCAAGGACGCAACATTGGTGTGGGTGACTAAAGGGTGTCGAGAGGTGTGCACCGATTTCACCATCGCGGGTCGCTAACGCGTCCCGGAGTGGGTTTCCTCGCTATTACGCAGCTTGAGCACTTCCACCCTGGAGCTTCAGGTTTTAGCTCTTGCGATTTCCACCCCTAGCCGGCCAGTTAAGGCAAGCCAAGGGTCAGGGGGTCTCATTTAGCCCCCACGGAATCGGGGTACGCGGTGTCGCCACTCACCGACGGCTCGCCACAAAGCCGCCCCTGCGGGTTTATTATTATTATTATTATTTACATTTAAAGTTTATATGAAATAAAATAATTAATTAGCTAAACTTTCAGCGAAGATTAAAACGAAATCTGCGTTGCGTGAGCCGTGAACGAGCAAACAATATTCATATTTCATACTGTGTGCAATATTATTGACCTAATATTCAGCAATTTAACAAAAATCTAAGTAATTCAATGAGCCGCTTCGCGCGACGCGTCTATCGCGCCCTTTTTTTCACTCACTCCTCAAAACAGCCCCTTCCCCCTTATTCTCTATGACAGTGTTAACTCGTAAAACGGCCGCGTTACGTTAACTTCGTGTTATTAGCGTTAAATGGTATTCTGTAGGCCAGTTTTTAGATACGCGCTTGTTATGAGCGGTGAAAATAACGTGTGTCATAGAGAATAAGGGGGCAGGTCGCATCAGCATGAGCAATAGCACGGAATTAAATTAAATTTAGTATTCTTGCGGGAGCTAAGGAGAGGGAAGGCACGTGTAATGCTAAATAACATTTAGCATGCTAACAATTGATGCTAATGCTAATTAACTTGTTCACTGCGCAGCCATGTTTGCTTAGCTGGCTTTCGGCGCGATGCAAGTTAATTCTGACTGGTACCTACCTTGACTTGCAGTTGGTAGTCTTAAAATACTGGTACCGATACCTTCATAAAGTAGTCTATGTAACTCAGGGATAATGTAGCATTCAATGGTGAAAGAATTTATGAAATCGGTCCAGTAGTTTTTGAGTTTATTCGTTACAAACATACAAAAATACAAATCTTTCCTCTTTATAATATTATGTATATATATCGATTAAAGAAACACCCGAACAAGGCTAGGTCACCCAGGAACTATAAATATTATCAGAAGTCACCGTCAGCCGTAATTGTGATGGTAGTGAATTGGTGATTCTTTTTGCCGAGTCTCAGTTTTCAGAGGGACATACCGATGGAAATTCATCAACGTATTACGTACTTAATTTAACATTTCCGAGTACTTAGAGGTGCGACAGAGTTTAAACGTATCGGGCCATTTCACCAAATAGCCATGACGAGGTTATTCGGCGCGCTCGCCCGTGTCGGGGTCGGATCGGCTCCGGGCGCGCCGGCGCGGCACTGCTTGTATCCCCTCCGAGTGGCGGCGCGACCGCAATGTTCTTGCCTCTGGCCTCATACGTGTCATTCTTGAAAGGTCGTAATACAGTTACCCGTAGCAATTCTCACCAGCGGTGTCTTTGGGTGCTATTAGTCGATATTTATTATAATAGCGATAACTTATTTATTTTATTTTCTTCAAAATAATATTACGTTTGATTGCCTAATGAGTAACGACGTTTCGGGCACTCTGACTCCGGTATGAACAAAACGAAAAATGAAACAGGCGCGGCGCGCGGTCTTAGGTGCCTACCAAACGCAACAATAAATAGTGCCGTCAGTTGTGACTTGTACCGTAGCCCGTAGGTACTGTGACGAAGCACATCGGTTATCGGTATTAGGCAAGTACCGGCAATTAGATAGTATTAAAAGATTATGGATAACCGAGTTACGTCATGAGGAAGTTACCACTACTACAGTTCGGCCGCTGAAAAAATGCACATTTGACAGTTCATTATCGAATGTTCGATATAGCTTTGCAGCGGCGTTACGACGAAAATATTTTAATCGTACATTGACACTTAATAAAACCGAAATTATGTCAATTTACAATAAATGTACACGTTTAACTCTAAATCTATGGGTTAATACTGTTACTGGTGGTAGGTCTCTCATTATGTAAGAGGCCGTCTGGGTGGGTACCACCGCAATGTCTATTTCTACCGCCAAGCAACAGTGTGCCAGTGTGTTTCGGTTTGAAGGATATTGTAGCCAGTATAACTACTGGACATAATGAGACTTAACATCTTATGTCTCAGGATGACGAGCGCAGTGGAATGCCACTCAGTATTTTGTCAGTCAAGGTGCTGGATGGTGTTGCTACTGTTTATGGGTGGTCGTATCGCTTACCATCAGGCGAACGGCATGCTCGTCTCGTCATTCAAAGCAATAAAAAAAAATAAAAAAAAATAATAATAATAATTAAGATGAACTATTTTTCGTGATTTTATCAAATCCCTGCTCCGCCGTTGCAAGGTTACGTCAACAGCCCATTCTCGTAGTGATGTGGAAATGCCATAAGGAATCAGTAATCACATTTATGGTAACTATTCCAGGAACGAATACCTAAATAGGACAAGACTTTGGGCATCATTATGAGAAGCTGGTTTATTTAACGGGAGCAAAACATATCTATCCCAAATTTTGAAGACTCTACTGGCTTTCAGTACTAAAAAACAGACAAAAGGAAAATTCTCAGATACAATATAATTTTAATGAGAATAGATTTTTAAGAGAAGCCAAGAAAATAGAGAATTGGCAGAGCGTAGGTTTTGTAGGTGAGACGTGGTTGTATGTCAATCACACGGTCTCTCGTAATTGGAATGATGACACACAAGTATCAACATCGAAAGCGCCAATGGGTAAAGGAGCCTGACTAATCATTTGCCACGCTGGGTCAGCTGGATCAAGCTTCGTACAAAATGGTTTACTGGCTTTTGAGTTTAAAACTACTACAGCGTAGGTACCACGAAGAGATGAATGCATCTACTTTTAAAGAATGGTTTGAGACCTTGGTTTATTGTTGCCTTGCCTACCATAGCCTTCTGTCATTCTAATGGACAATGCGCCATACCATTCGGTGCAAGTAGATAAGGCGTCTGCTCAAGTCAACAAAAAATAAGTATTGGTTGCTTGGTTATAACGAAATGGCGTCGAAGCAAATACGCAGATGCTTAACGCTGAGCTGCTGCAATTGGTTAAAACGCATAAACCAGCAAAACTGCGCTATGAAATCGACGAACTGGCTCTGGCATACGGTCATCGCGTTTTAAGAACTCCCACATACCATTGCCAATATAACGCCATTGCCCCCCGAGGCAATTCTTGTGCGCTGGGTCTTCACACCCAATGCACGCCCATGCGCGGGGGGACATTAGTCGCGGGCCGAGGCACACAGTTCAGTGTGTATACCTCTTGGTTATATAACATTGAGGCCTAAAAGGGCCCGCGAACATTTCCTGGCACCCTTTTCCTTTCCACCCATCCTGAGAACCTTCCTCCTTTCCCCACCTTCCCTTTCATATTCCTCTCCCACGTCCCCCCCAGGCCCCTGCAGTCGTTAAGCCGGGGGACTCCAGTATCCCATTCGCAGGTTTCCCCCGGTGTTGACTGCAGGATCGCCTAACCAAAAAAAAAAATATAACGCCATTGAGTTGATTTGGGCTCAAGTTAAAGGTAAGTTCAACCAAATACTACAATACACTTTTATTAAAAAACGATTTTGAACATTGATGTATTAAAAAACCCAAGATGCACAGTCAGCTTCTCAAAAACGTCTGGGGTAAAAACAGGCACAATTTACAAAATGTGATGTTGCATTTCTGACATTTATGAAAAACCCCCTATCACATCATGGGACGGAATACGCTTGGCGAAAAGTGGGTGCACTAGTTGCGCCTCTGCCTACCCCTTCGGGGATAAAAGGCGTGAGCATGCGTATGCGTAAAAACCAGACTAAACGTGCGTTGCTCGCTATTAAAAATCTACTTTATGTGGTAGGCGTAAGATCGAATTTGTGGTTAGTCAATCAAAATTTGTAATCGTTTGTTTCTTTTTTTTAGTTTGACTTATCGATGACACTTATTGATGTCTTATTTACATGGAACTGTGCATCTTGGGTTTTTTAATACATCAATGATTTTGAAACAGAAATATTTTGTTTTATAATAATAGGTTTATTTCATGACAGAAAACTGACAATCTTAGATCATTTAACACTCTAAGCTAACAATAGATAAATTAATAATTCCAGGTTACGCATTGATGTATTAAAAAACCCTAATACATCAATGAGGTTACGCGGCCCGCCACTATACAGCTCCACCGTTTGGCACAAAGAAAATGTTAAAGGAGATGCCCGCTTTTTGTATGGGTGCTGGGCCTCAAAATGTAACCTGGCTCAAACTTTTGGGATATCAAAGGGGCAAAATATGGCTCGTGAATCCAATAAAAAAAAATTTTAGACCCCTCCATTTATAAATAACTTTTTTAAAAACGTTCATATTAAATGTAGCTTTTAAGCAAAATAAATATTACACAAATCTCAAAATCGGAGGTCTTTAAAATCAAACTGTTTTTGTAGAATTGTAGGCCAGTTTTTGGACTTGTCCTTTAATAAAAATTTAGATTATGTTCAACACTCAGATAACTGCGTTGATTTTTGCACCGACTTAGTAACTTTAGAAAAGCGTCGAGGGCTTTTTTTGCATTATAAAAACTCACGCTATCCGTTAATGCTTAAGCAATATAGGAATACGGTGTACAAAACAAACTTCTCGATGTAGAGATGTCTCGGTCGTTCCCTAGTCAGTACATGGCAAAAATTGATTTAATGTACGGGCCTGCAATTGCTACAATAAGAATTTTAACATCTCATCGATATTTTTCATGAGAAAATAAATAATTTTAGATCTTTAATTTTGCAAAACAAAAAGTTCACGCTAAGGATAGGTAGATGCTTTCTTATGTGTGCTATGTATTTGCTTGTCTTTAGTGTCAACCGGTTTTACTAAATGCTTTGGAGTATTTAACTGTAATAATTCATTTGTGTTGTTAATAATAATCCTTCTAGTCAGTTTCGGCCACGGCGGCCAATCTCAACGGAGATTAGCCAGGTACGCAGGAGATATTATAGTGCACAAGTGTGTGCGCAATACACAGGTGCATTCGCTATTCCTTCACTCTCATATTCCGGTGAGACGGGAATCTGACATGACCGGAGAGAGATCAGGCGCAGGACCAAAGACTTTACATGCTTTCCGAGGCACGAGGTTTTTTTTTTTTATTGCATTATAAAATAAAATACTTTATTCATCACGTAGGCGAACATAGTTGCACTTATGATAAGTCAAGATACATTAAATTGATTATATTAATAATTATTATTAATACCAATGGTCACTTATATAACTACAGACATTTTTATTGGGAGTAATTCTATGATGAGAAATAAACAAGAACAAAAAACAAACAAGCCAGCTCGGGCTGGCAGGAAAGGGGATATAAAAAAAATATTAAAATAATGGGAGTACCGCGTCGCGATCCTCACCGGCGAGCACACTACAGGCCCTAACCTAGCTTACCTACCAGCCTTTCACTAGCTACCTAAGCGATGACGACCCAAAGAAGAAAGACAGAAAGAAACTCCGGGCTTACTTTTTTGTCATCAATTGTTCATTGTTTCATTCTCTTTCTTTTTCAATACTTTTGTGCTGTGTACAGTCAGATTAGTTATATAAGCTAATGCACGCACATCACCGTTGAAATGAGATAAAATCCAAATGAAGGGATTTAGGGAATACCTGGACAGGCATGTACAAATATGTAAAACTGGACATAACACAAAAAAAAAACGGTGTACAACGTGCATTGAATGACGAGACGAGCATGCCGTTCGCCTGATGGTAAGCGATACGACCACCCATAAACAGTAGCAACACCATCCAGCACCTTGACTTACAAAGTACTGTGTGGCATTCCACTGCGCTCGTCATCCTGAGACATAAGATGTTAAGTCTCATTATGTCCAGTAGTTATACTGGCTAGTCTGGCTACAATGTCCTTCAAACCGAAACACAACAGTGCATGCACACTGTTGCTTGGCGGTAGAAATAGAAATTGCGGTGGTACCCACCCAGACGGCCTCTTACATAATGAGAGACCTATCACCTACCACCAGTAAATATATCAATAATAAATATATAATTTAAAGTTGGGGGTATCACACCGCCAACTTCCTGACTCCGCTCTGCGACTGAGTAATTTTTTAAGATGGAAAAAACCCAGTCACACTTTTGGCTCGACCCGGGATTCGAGCCCAGGACCTCAGCGCGCAAATCGTACTCGTAACGCGTCCGCAATACCACTACGCCACCGAGGCAGTTAGTTCTGTTTATAAACTTGTTATAAAATAAGGCTACTTTTTTGCCGACGAGACTTACTATAACTGTTGTTTTTAGATGTTGGAAACTTTTTTAGTATTATGTGTTGTTATTTTGTATTTTTTTATGTATGTCGCAGACAGCGGCGGCCGATATAGTTACACGTACATATTTAATAAAAGTCACAAATGAATTATCTCTTCAACTCACTATTTATTGATCATTGGTCAATTATTGCGTAATCAAGTGTTCACAGAGTATAATACCACGTCAGGATTCATTAATAACTCTACTTATTATGACACCTTGGTAATTCAGACAATTACTTAACCAATATCAACTATACTCGACTTATTTAATAACCACATGAATATGATCTCAATCATAAACCCGAATTAACATAGTAACCGCTGAACTAAGCACTGACCGATATGAAAACCACTATAGTTACTACTTAGTATCGAACTGCACGGAACTAGTTGCTTCATATGATTCGGCACCCTTTTTATACACTCAACTGTCACTCCCACTACTAGCCTGACAGCTCAACTGGTTTTTGCACGATTATCATTTAATCTTACCCGACTTTATATATTCAGACACCCTCAAAGAGATTAATAAAAAGGATATACCCGACATGTATATTATACCGTTTGTTTCCTATACTACAATAAAATAAAATAAAAAAACATAATATGGACTTGATGCATTTGAGGTAAAAAGGACAAATTTAGATTTTTGGTCTTCGTCGATTCGATTACATTTTTAGGCATGTTGCCCTACTACTACTGTAGTGAAATTTGAAAGGCTAATTCTCCAGGATAGGATAGGAATAAAATAGGTTGTAGAAAAAAATCATCAGTGAAATTCTTATTCCAAAGCACTTAAAAGTTTTGGGAAAATTATGATGTTCAGTAACTTTCGCAAAGATTATTATTTATTTCTAAACTTATTAATTCTAGATCCCTTACTATTATGGTTATTCGAAAGGCCAACTGTTACTCTTATTTGAATTATAAAAAAGAAATACAAAAATCTAAATAACTTTTTGAACTATCCAATTTCGGGAAACATACATAGGGGTTAAATCGATGCACATTGAGGTCCTCTATCGTCCTGCTTCATTTGAACACTATCGTGATAATATATTAAAATATACTAATAAATAATTATATTAATATACAATAAAGCCTGTATTGTATATTGATGCTTGAAGAAATTACTTTTACGGGCAGCACTAGTCCCTTTTTAAGTACATTGCGCGCACGGAGTAGCGTGAAATTTGGCATACATAATTAAAGTGCATGTAGAATGCAGATTTTTTAAAGTGAAATTTCTTTATCGACGAACAGGAGGAATCTATGCTAAAAAAATCGTCACATTTTCTGTCACTTTGGACCGTCACGGCGCCCGTCTTACGCATACTCACGCCTTTAATCCCCGAAGGGGTAGGCAGAGGCGCAACTAGTGCACCCACTTTTCGCCGTACGAATTCCGTCCCATGATGTGATAGGGGCGAGCCTAGTGCCATATCGGGCACAAATTCTTGACTCCGGGCTGATACTGAATAGAAATATCTAATATCACTTTGCCCGACCCGGGGATCAAACCCGAGGACCTCGGCATTGAAGACGTACCGTAATACACATCGCCGTCTTCTAGGGTAATTATTTCGAAAAGAATCTTGACATCGCGATGTAGTAATTAGGTCGAATTGTACAGAGCCATTTATTGTCGACAAGCGTAAACAGTTTAAATATGATGGTTTGCTTTACTTATTGAAATTCATTTAAATAAATCGTGAAAGTTAGAGATTATTTTTTTATTGTTTTGAAAAATCACGTGATATTGGTATTGTTTTTATGTTAACCTCATTTTTTATTGTAAGTATTAGTAAATGTTATTAATTTATTGAAATTAACCATCATTTAATAATATGAGTGTCAATTTAGCAGACAATAATATTTAAATATATTTAAATAATAATAATTTGACCGTATCAATGGAATACAATAATTATAATAAGAACAGTGAAAAAAAAAAATACTGAAAAAGTTTCACTTCATACGTGTGTACATTAATACACAGTACAGACACACACACGTTTTTTGTCGTATAGTGTGTGTTACAAAACATATATACTTTATAAAATTTGACGGTCGAATTTTAACGACGCGACTGGACAACCACTAGTAATTTATAATTGAAATATTGGATTCTCACAAACTTTATAACATGTAGATGATTTTAGGGCAAATTAAAACTTTAGCACTATATGAACATTCGTTGCTTTTGATGTTGAGCGTATCATCTGGTTCTTTAGCCTTTTGATCACCAATCAGCAAACCAGGCAATACTGCTGCTACATAATTCGGTTCGTATGCGTTAGATAAGTTTTTATGCGCGGTCTCAGAGCCGGGAGGCCACAGCTGGTAGTTTTTTGGTGGTCGGCGCTCGCCGCCTGTCGCCGCGCCGCAACTCAACATTGAGCAGGGTGAAGGCCGGCGCTCCACGCAGCTCGCGGCCCTTCGCCGTGCCGACCTGTTAGGGTGCGTTTAACTTCAACTAATAGGTGCTACGTTATAAAAAGGTTGAATATTTTTTAACACGTTTTATTAACATTTCCATTAATTATTCAACAAGGAAAAACAAAGAACTTAAATTATATATGTAATCCTAAATCTAAAATGAAATAACATGATGTGGGCGAAGTGTAAGCGACGATCTTGTTCTTCCTCCGCGCTTCACGTCGCCCGATACTCTTACAAATAGATACAGGTAGGTACGCATTTTAAAAGTACCTTCACAGTACAGGCCATCTGCAGCAGTGGATTCGTAGACGAGCTAGTGACCATAGAGCTCGCGTCGCGGCAGCCCTCAGGCATCACGATTAGCTAGGTAGGTATACTCTATCGGTTTAGGTATTTAACTAAATGTAAACAAATAATGACATATGATTCCTGGGTAGTCAACCTTTTATTCCGAAAGTGTTTACGAAGACTGTGGCGTCAATGAAACTACGGCGTACAACAAACATTAAAATGATTACTTTCACTTTAGAAACAAAACAAATAACTAAAAACATCTAATTATTAGAAACACAGCAAAAAATATAAACATAAACAAATTTCTACAATGCGGAAATGTATCGATAATAATTGTTGTCTAGTTAACCGATTAAATTCTAAAGGCGTACCACGTGAAATTCACACTCTCAAATTTTGTAGGGTTATCTATTACGATCCATTGGAAAAATGTTTAGCGTTCCTGTCGTATTGGGTTTTTTGCAGTTAACAGATCGAGATCCTATATAAAAGTTTTGTAATTTTTTAAAATTAATTGTGTTTGCGCGTATTAATTCATACTTATAACCATATAATAACCAAATAAGTTTAATAAACGGGAATAACAGTGCTAAGTGTTGTGTAGGTTATGAAGACGTTTATTTTGGTTACAATGTATTTTGTAAAGAGAAATGGGAAGGTAAAATACCTTTTTTATGATTTGTTTACATTTAGTTAAATACCTATACCTACCGACGGAGTATAGGTACAACCATTACCCGCTGGACAATAAGTGCCTGTCACGGACAGTCGACATCGAAACCTAGGTATTTGAATAAAGGACGGGATCCGAGTCCCGAGTGTCGCAACTACAGCGTACCACGTCCAGATCATGCTGCTCCGTGTCTTGGTCCCACTAAGTTCGACAGGCCAAATGATTAACACGGTCAGACAACCGCTAACAATTTAAATGAGCATAGAAATAACTATTAGATAACATTTGTACTGATTATAACTGCGAGCAGCCATCAGTCCTCCAGTTAGGTACACGTTAAACATTAAGTACTTGGTCGCGCTTGAGCATGGGCCGCCACCGCACCGCCATAACTGCTTGTAAGTCATTATAATGTGATGCCAGGCACCTTTAAAGCTTAAATCTTCTACACACAAGATGTGTTTGTTGGAACACTTTGGAAACGTAACTCTTAGAATCTAGCTAAATATAATATGTAAGTATAATACATAATATTGTCACTACAATGTGTATAACCTATATGTACAATATTAAGAGCTACAATATTATATTGTATACTGTATAAATGACGTACAACATTATCGAAGCAACGACAACAGTGGCCGTTTGGCCGGTCGCCGTCCTGCATTACACGCCATCCCTCTGATGCGATGTGATCGTCACCGCGGCGTCACCGCAGCGTCATCGCAGCGTCACGCGGGGCGTGCGTGGTGTGCGCGGGCGGCGGGCGTTTGCTCTCGGCACCTAGCCCGGTAAAGGTGCTTCCTCATAGAAGTCGGGCTCGTCGTCCTTGTCGATCTCTTTCTGGGCGCCGTCCAACTGCCAATACGCATCGCGGAAATAATTAAAAATAGTCGCGTCTGCAGTATTGTTGTGTGATAATGGTGGGAATAAAATAAAACTCATTCATAAGATTGGAATATTCGTTAGTTTGCGTGAGCAGGAGATACGTACCGCGCGCAGTTGCAGCGGCGTGAAGACGTACGCCAGCGAGATGCGCAGCGGCACCATTAGCACTAAGAAGAAGGGCAGCGCCAGCGAGAAACGCGACGACTTCACCGCGTACAGCACACACAGGCCCGCCACTTGGATCAGCGTGTACATGTGCATCTTGAGCGTCGGCACCTGCGGACACGGCGACATAGCGCATGTCAAACTCCCACTGCCACGGGGCACCACACACAGTATACTATACGTCTACACATTACACACTCACCCTTCTCACGTACGGCACTTGTGGGTGATGCTTCACCGGCTTCAGCAGAAGGATGCATCTATCCCAGAGCTGGATCCCTCCGAGTGCCGAGATGCCCATGTACAGAAACACGCCAAATAGAACCGCCATGGGCACGAGTTGCAGCCAGCTGGACGCCAGCACGGACAGCCCCACCAGGATCGCCACCAGTAGCCCGGTCAGACGCTGTTCTGTAAACATCAACGTTACGTCTCAAAAGGATTGGCTGCGGCTGCTGCGGGTACATTATATGACATCACAACTTATGGGAATTCCCAGATCGTTGCTACCATTATAATATTAGTACCTGGGTGACCGAGCCTTGCTCGGGTGGTTTTTAATACTATATATGGTATTTATTACTTTAAAGTAGGTCCTAATAATGTTTTCCATTTAGAAAGAAAGTTCGGATTTTATATTAAATCTCAGGTTTCATAATTTTTCCATATTGAATTACATCACGAGCAGATACATGGTTCAGTTCTCATCCCTTGTCTCACTTAGTCGTTATTGATAAAAGACGAATGTCCTATATTTATTATCATGGTTTAAGATAATTATATCAACACCAAATTTGGTGTTAATATGTTTCGCGGTTTAGTTTCTCACCCCCCCCCCCCCCCTTAGCTGCCCTAAGTTAATGGTTAATAAATATCTCATATTTATACTTATAAAAACTGAATACCACAATTTCATTTTTAAAGCTCATACTATCCAAATCCAAAATTTCATCCAAATTGGACGAGCCTTTTCCGAGAAACCAATTACATATATACACATATGTACATATATATATATATATATATATATATATATATATATATATATCGCCTTTAGAACGAAAACGACACAATTCAAAAAAATTGATAATTGAGTTGTCGTCATAAAATTACTTAAAACGAAATTCTCAATACAACAATAGTTCAAACATAACCATATTCAAGCGGGAACAGGACCATACTATTATTACAGTTCGGTCCCTTTTTATTACATTTTTGTCAAAAAAGGACCAGCTTTAAGTCATTTTAAAACGATAACTGAATTTTAGATTTTTTTGAAGGGTGTCGTTTTCGTTCTTAAGGTGCGATATATATTACAAGACTAGCGCGTTTAAATAAGAGAGTGATTATTACCTACCTATAGTCATTACATAATATTTAAGCATCATAATATTAGAATAAAATGTATTTAATTATATTGAATTGAACTGAAAATTGGTATCTTGAGATTTATGTTATGTCGAACCGAGAGTACCTACATGAACATGTCCACTCACTCTTATGACTACTATTGAAATAATATACTAATTAATGTCCGCTAGGTACCTATATAGACTAACTAGGTTTGCGCGCGGCTTCGCCCGCGTGAAAAGCATTTCCCACTACAATACTCCCCAAATGGCCAGCGCCATCTGCTTAAAAGTTCAGATCAAAAATGTCTAATATTTTCTAAGGGAGCAAATTACCGCCATAAAAAGTATCCGAAGAAGAAAGGTAGAAAAAAACTTCGGACTTAAATTTTTGCCATGAATTGTCAAATTTTTTTCCAGGTTTTTGAATAGAAAGTCATATTAGCAATGGCAAACTAAGAGGGCGAGGGGGGGTCAACCGCCGGGGGCCTCGCGTTAGCATCGTGTTTGTTGTCTATTTGAATACTTTGATCGAATGTATTTGCTAAGCACGTGTGGCAGTGCAGACTGCAGGAGAAACTGTGTACAAATGTGTGGCAAAGTCTTTGTTCGAATATTTGTCTGTATCTGGCGCCGGCAATAGGTAAACACCTAATATTATGGTAACCAATGCAACATGTCTAGATCCTTCACCAAAAAGCATTAAATTTATTGATTCTTTTTCGTCTGTTTTACCCATTCTCTAGAGATTTTGTTTCGATTTTTCCTAATTTACAGTGTGTAAGCACGGTAATATTATCTATGGTGTAAGTATGGCGTACAATAATGCACTAACAGCTGTTTTCATTTTTTTTGGATCGCAGATTAAGTTTAATTATTAAAAGCGGCCGTAAATGGGAAAATCGTACGCTAAATGTTAAGTAACACTCGGTCGCACAAGTAAGTGGTTCAATAAATATTATCTGCATGTGATCGAATTACGATCATCTGACTGAGTCATGAAGTGTACTTACAATGAATCTTATATTGGACAAACAAAAAGACATATAGGGACCCGCGTAAAAGAACATATAGCTGACGTTAAACACCGACGCTCTACGAAGTCTGCAGTAGCTGAACACTCAGAAGAAGGCTCCAACCATTACCTTAGATTCGACAACCCACAAATCCTTGCCAAAGAACACCGATTCCTGCCTAGGATGATCCGCGAGGCTATTGAAATCAAATAACATCGTAATTTGAATAGAGAAGATGATTGGAAACTTGCACAAGCCTGGGACCCGGAAATACATCTAATTAAATCGGGCCCCAAAAGACCTGCTACCAGACCTCAAGACATTGTGAGCTCTTACTGCGTAGACCGGACCGCAAACAATGACTAACATCTTTAAATTGTATAATTGTAAATTGAAGGTAGATTTGTAACACTAACTTTCCGGAACACCTCAGTCCGCCCCGTGACCACGAAGTGCTGCAAAGCCTTCGAAACGTCGGGAGTAAATAAAATAAACAACCGCGATAAAATCCGCTATAATAGTTTAATTTCAATGTCTAACATTCGCGTAAACGAAAGGAATCATTATGGACTTACAATGTTTAAACCTTTGATTAATTATATACCTACATAGACACTGAACGTTTCAAACGCGTCGAAAAAAATAGAGGCCAACAGTTGTCCATTAAATGAGTTCGAGTGAATTATTTTTTGTTGTTTTTCATGGATATAATTTTCTCCCAATTTTAATAGATACCATGTAATAACTGGTATCATTATGCGCATACACAAGGATACGCAGAAAGACGCAGCGATAGCGTACGACAAAGCTGTCACGCATACTAGCTTAAGAAAAGTTGGCCTGTTTGTTTTAGTTTCATTGCAGCGCGTCACTCTATCTAGGTTTATAATTTATCAAAGGTTTAAACCGAGTAATTAAATTAGGTACCTATATGCAAAAAACTACATTTTTCGTACCTATAGGCTAGTGCGATGCCCGATCAGGCTTTGCTTCAGAAGGATTGGTGCGAGTAGAGACTATGACGTAGTATGATTGTACGGGTCATCGCACATTAGTATTGATTAATTATAGAATCATTTAGCATTATAAAAAATACCTCTATTTTGACAATTTAATTGCAACTAAAGCGCTCATGTTGTTTTATCACTTGTAAATCGTACCCGTATCATTATCCCGTATCATATACATCCCGTATCATATCATACAAATATTATGTATGTGTACGCACATCACTCCACAATGATAGATACGAGAGGGAGCACATCTGTGTTCTGGCTCTTTCGGGACGTCGTTGGCATTGTTGGCGGGTTAATTTGTAATACTTACAAATACAAATACAATTGATTATATACCTACAAACAGCGTTTAACGCTACCTACGGGTTACACAAAAAACCGACAGCCATAATAAACATTTGAGTAGGTGTTACAGAATAGCATAACATGATAATATATTGTAGGTACCTTTGACTTGCACTATGTGGGGCTTGTCCCCAGGCGCGTGTGTGGTGGACATGATGGTGAGAGCGGCGACGTGGCTGACGGATCGCACGGTGGCGACGCACTGCCACGGTGCGCCAAACATGCCGCAGATGGCGTTGACCGCCGACATTATCACTATATCCATGTGGAACCCGCTGCCTTTCTTTAGTTTGCGCTCGGGCTTGTCGATGATCAACCTGCGGACAGATGGAAATCAGTGTAATGCAGGTCAACCGCCCAGCCAGTTCGCGAGGCGCCACAGCTCAAAGCACAGCAAACTCTTACTCAGCGATGTGCGTTTCCATGAACACAATGATGTACACCATGAGAGCCGGCAGCGCCATCGCCAGCGCGGCCCACACGGGGATGGTCTCGAGGCCGGGGTTGCGCGCCACAAGCCAGGAGCGCGACGTGGTGGGGCTCAGGCCGGCGGGCACGCGCAGCGTCTCCGTCCAAACAGGCACGAGGCACGATACGGCCACCATCAGCACGATCGCGATCGGCACACCGAAGTCCCCGAGCGCGCGACGAGCCTGCGAACCACAACCACTCGACATTCGTCATTGTGTATCTACTTACACACATCCCTACACGTGCTTTCAGCTCTCATCTACTTACACTGCGTCCTAAAAACTTTCCGTTTCTGAAGATGCGAAGATAGTATGCAATGATAAATGTGGCCAACGTAAGCATCGTGCAAAACAGCGCCGTATTAGGATGCGGCAATATCGTCAGGGGCGCGGGGCTCGCAATGGGCGGTGGCGCGGATACCGAAGAGTTACCTGTCAACATAAACGTCATATTCATGATGTCATGACCATTTATGTGCACACAGAGTACAGACGGTACACAGTACACATTAAGAGTACGCGGGTACTGCGCAGGATGCTACGAACCTGCGCTAGTGGAGTTAAGAGGCGCCGTTGGTAATGTTGCGTTTGTCGCGTTAGAACTGTTGAACTGACAATAGTCGATGCCGAGTGGATGTGCGCGATACACGCTGATCGTGCTGGTGATTGGCTCCGATATGAATATCAGCGAAATCAGGAACGCGAAAATATCCTCCGTGAATCTGGTGACGCCATATACAATGTTTATTAGATAGATTTGAAAAAAAAAACCATACATTATCCACATTCGCTAGAAGCGATACTTACCTGGTTATTTTTTTAACGGCCACGCTGCCCTCGACAGAGGCGACGGCTAAAGCGATTACAATCATCCAGAGACCACAGTACATGCGCGCCGCTAAGAAGTCGAACCCATAAGAGTGGCAGAAGTTAGCGAGTGATTCATCAAGCAACAACAGTGGGCCGGTTGCGCCCGTTATCATCATGGGTTGACCTGCCACTAGGGCAAACAGCACGCCACCAGCGCTCGTGAACAACTGCAACCAACAACGCAGTTACATTCTATCGGTACAAAATGCTTTTAACAGTGCCAAATTTCAGGGTGATTTCTACTCACCAGCGTTTCCGAAATGCCGATCTTGCCATAAGTTTTCTCCGCAAGCAACCCACCGAAAGTAATGGCGGACGAAACTGCAGCAAAGTACATGAAGATAACTGCGGCGATGCACTGGCCGTTCAATGCGTCCGTAAAGTCAGACAGGTAGTACGGGTAGCGGCGTCGCATGTCGCGCACCACACCTGCGAACGCGCCACTTTGTCAACGTTTGCCCCATAACTCAAACTAACAAACCTACACACACCTTCTGCCCTACCTCCGAATAGACGACCCGTCCTACTCAGCGGATCGTCCGGTTCATCGGGCGGCAGGCCACCACTCTCCGCCGCCAGCAACGCCTTCTTCTCGTCGGAGGGCGGTGCGGTGCCATCGGCCGCCCGCTTGCGCTCGAGAGCATTCCGCTTGCGCCGCCGGATCATCTCGCTTTTGGCACGCAGTTCCTCAAAAGGCAGTAGCGCTTGACGTTCCCAATCACCAGGGGGCAACACTATAGAATCGTCGAGGAACTCGTTGATGGCCGAGAGCAGCTCACGTCGATCGTCGGCCTTGTATGCGATCGAATGAAACGTGGGGTTGGACATAAGTGTGGAGATGGAGCGGCCCACCTCGTGATAGTCGAGGTCTGCGCCAGCCGGCCCCAGTAGGATGAACATGAAACGCACAGGGACTGGCACCTCAGTGATAGAGGGCATCAGTATGCCTTGTGCGAGCCGCACGAACGCGATGGTTGGCTGCTCGAGGAAGCCGACTGCGCCCACCAACACAGTGGTCGCCTCGGCGTCCTCGGGGATGCGTTTCATGATGGAGTCATTGTGGGGCCGCCGCAGCTCATCTTGCGAGTCGGTCACACGCGCCGCGTACTCCACCTCGCGCAGCCCTGCCTCCAGCCCTGCCACTGACATCTTCTTGCGCGCCTCCGCCTTATCGGCGGGTAAAGCATGTGAGCTGCGCCGGCGCCGCTCCGATAAATTCTGCGTATACACACGTACACGGTACTAACTCCACTTACGCAGAACACCACACACACAACATGCCTCCTCTCAACATGGATATATTACAGATGTACATTGCACACATTGTCACCACTTGGTTTAGCATAATATTTATAAAAACAAAGTATCTCATCATAAAGGAAAGAAAAACCATATTATGAACGTAATGAGTGAAGGCAAGAGGAGCATTATTTTTACGAGTGTGTCTGACGATCGTGCCGTTCATGGGTCACGCACGTCGGAACAATGTCTCTAACGACGTCTAACTCTACACGATTAGTATACAGATGAAACAGTCGACTGCAACTATCTATGCGAATGGTTGACGAATGACGACGGTTGATTACGACATGGTACAAGAAGTGATGTTGATCGGCGAGATGCGGCGGGCCAGTTGGCTGCGTGCAGTAGGTGGCGCGCTACGTGGACGAGGTGGCTACCTACTGATGGGCGAGTGAGGGGCGAGGGAGCAGGGGCAGGGACACACGCGCATTGGAGAAGCGGTCCGTACGAAGAGGTGCACGCTGTGGCGGCGGCAGGTGGACGTCGCCGAGCACATGGAGCAGCGCGGCCGCGGGCCAGCGCCGCCCGCGCCCGCAGCACCACCCTCCTCCATCCACAGCGACTGTGCACCAACATAACACCGACAACGCTCAACAGGCGCTCGAGCGACGCCCCATTGACGCCCTTGCGTAATTAACCTACATACTACTCAAAATATTATTACAAAGAATATAACTTGTTTTAATTTAATTGAATAACAGGTGTAACACTAGTCGTGGCTATGTAAGTGTTTGTGTGTGTGCGTATGGTCCTTGACAACGCGACCTTGGACGTGTTCACACGTCGGTACACAAGGCGGCTTATCTTGAAACATTACGATAAACTAAGTTGGTATCTGACACCTCGGATTATCTGCTTCATTTATCATTTGTATGTGATATACCTATCAGACGGACAATTGTGTTTTGGCCAGGCGGCCGTAACCCTCTGGTACCGGTGTAAGTTGGGCACTAACCTGCAGGCTGCTATAAGATGCTTGTTTCTTGCCACTGATGGAGAAGCGGAAGCGGTCGTCGTGCACGTGCCGGTGTCGCAGCAGCAGCGAGCGCATCACCACTGGCTTGTCGTCCTCCTCGATGAGGCCGTCGGCGACCATGCTCTCGACCACGCGGTACGCGACGCCCGGCAGGTCCTTCTCATCCAGATCAAGCAGCACCACGCCCGTTTCCAGGCAGCGGCGCAGGTTCAGCAGCGAGTGGAACGAGAGCGAGGCCACGTGTGGCCGGCCCCACCGCGCCGAGCCCTCCTCCACGTCTTCCTCGTACTTGATCCAGCGCGCCGTCTCCTTCCACTCGGTGTCGCCGTCCTCCGTCGCGAGCAGCTCGTCCAGTTGCACAAACACCTGTCAACACATAAACGTGCACTGTGCGATCAAAGCCCGGTTACCGGCACCGAGCTTCGCTCGTCGGGCTTCGAACCACTCACCGCATGCGGGCTGTGGTCGTACATATTCTTGTAAGTGGCGTCGGGCAATATATTCTGTACTTTGTCGCCGCCGTCTCTGCGACCCACGTGCACTGTCGAGCCCTACGCAGAAAAATCATTGAATACAAGTGAGTGCACCAAGTACCGCACGGTACACACTCGCTTTTGTTATGGCGCCTCACCCGGGGCTGTATCTTGTGCCTGCGCAGCGCGCGCGGGTCATCGCTACGGTGGCTGTGTAGCTCGTCGCGGTCCGCCT
The DNA here is from genome assembly GCA_947568825.1 of Sphinx pinastri. Lineage (NCBI taxonomy): Eukaryota > Metazoa > Arthropoda > Insecta > Lepidoptera > Sphingidae > Sphinx > Sphinx pinastri. Next base: position 96,591 of record OX387614.1, on the reverse strand, counting down.
CTGGCAACGGCTCCTCGCCTGCACCCAGCGGTGCGTGATGCTCCCCCCCGCCGCCACCCCGCGCACCCTCCTGCAGCGAGTACTTGCGTGACTTGTGCGGGTGGAGGTGACGCCTGCGCACAATTACACCACACTCAACAACTTTATCATTTCTGAAATTTTAAACCTGGAGGGGTCGCTTTAGCGAGGCACTTATGGCTGTAGCTGCGCACGTGTGTTATAAGCGTTCCGAGGCTCACCGGCGGTGTGCCAAGTCGGAGGCGCGGGTGTATGTCACCGGCATGATGTGCTGACAGAGAGGCGACGCTCCGGCCAACGCCGCCCGCCCCTCTAGCAATGTGCCACCGTGTGCAGAATGGGCACCGTTCGCCGCTCGCCGCCCTCCACCCTCAGCTCTCTACTCCCCGTACGGCGTACTCCGGATAATGCCAAAGCCACGTGAGCACACTATTTCAGTCACAACAACACGTAACAAGCTCAGCGTTGCGTCGTATCGGCGCGGCGACGCATGACGTGGCTCCAACGCGGTGGCGTGGAGGCGCGCGGCGCGGCGGTGCGAGTGCGCGCCCGCGTCGCGTGCTCTCGCAGTCCGCCGAGCGCCACGTCGGCCGCTGATGGCCAGTGAGTGGTGGCGTACAACTTACGCGTTCCTCTGGGCTTGTCGCTCGTGGTCAGCGTCATCTAGCTGGTGGTCTGGCGAATGATCACGCTGCTCGCGCTCGCCTCCGAACTGCACGTGCCGGTCGTCCGGCTCGGCGGCGGCACTCTGCACACACAAACACATACACACTGTTGTAGTGAACAAAAGCTTCGCGCTGCTCTCCCCTGGTGTACTTGCCTGCGACTCGTCAGTGGGATCGGCGGGCGCGTACGGCGGCGGCGCGGCGAGGTCGCGGCGCGGCTGGCTGGAGCCCGCGGCCGGCGGCGGCTGCTGCTGTCCCTCGCCCCACACCACGCGCTCCATCTCTTCGTCCAGTTGCACTTCGTCATCGCCCGCCACCTGTTCACACGACCACCTCCATTATCGATACTTTCTGTATACACCTGCTTCTTCACTTCAATGCAAATTACCTAATTTATGTTCAAGAGCAACTCCAATGTTAACATTCTCCGCGAGGCAAGTTATTACGCTTTACGTTTACAAACATATTCGATGATTGAGACTGCTATATTGATTTAATACGATGTTGTTGCCACATTAATTTTATTAGCCGTGTAAGTACCAAATTTTTTTTATTATAAGTACTGTTGGTTTACTTTTAAATAATAAAATAAAATTAATGAGGTTCAGTGCTCAGAGCGACCAACAATAAATGATGAATTGTTCTGTATGAAAACACAACAAATTGGCGAGTATCGGAATTAGTATCCAATATTATGACACTGGACAACCTCTATACTATGTATTGCCCTCAGGGACGAAAATAACGTTAGCAAATTATGAGCGCGTTGGTTGCACTTGTGTCTACCCTTCAGATACACACCAGAACGCATATTGAGTAATTATAAAATGAATCCAACAGCGATGGTAGCACGGTCGTGCTCACCGGCGGCGAGCGTTTCTTGCGCCGCTGCATGCGGCTGCAGGGCTCTGTCGGCGCGGCGGGCGGCGGCGCGGTGGGCCCGTTGCCCTGCCGCCGCTGACGGTGTGACCGCCAAGGAGCCCTCCTCCCGCGTCCGCGCCCTCCGGCGATGTTCTATGTAATGCGCTCCGGCGGAGGCGGCCGGCGCGGCGGTGCCGTTCAACTAATTACAAACGCGCGCACGTGCTCGCCGCGCACCACACTGCGAGTACCTATCACTCAATACTCATGTTCAAATAACGACACGGCTCCCTTACTTTGAACAACGAACAAATATGAACATAATTACTCGATAATATTGTGGCCGATGATATTATAATTATTGTACATTTTCGGTACTTTTTTAATTGATGAAACGTACGCAAGTTGTTAAAATTTTATAAAAATAGTGATTAGTGACGCATACCGGTGAACGTGTGAGGCGCTGTAGTCTATAGAGCGGTGTGTGCACTGGTGCAGTGTGGCCGAGTGCGCGCGACTCGGGAGTGTAACAAGTGCATGGCCCTGACCCTCGCGCCGCGCTTGAGGCGGGTCAGGCCCGAGTCGGTCTGCGGGGGACAAGGTCACGGCCGCCGGGGGTCGATACGTCCCCCGCCCGTGCCGCACCCCGCACCCTGCACTAACCAACGTACCAGTGCAGCGGCGCGCGCTGCCCTAGTTAGCAATCTGTGTCATTTGTGATTGCTGATTTGCCATGTTAGTAATTAGGTACTATACTGCCGCCCAGTCTCAGGGATGACTGACCTCTTTAACCACCGAGTTAAGAGAGATGGACATCGGGCCGGCCTTAGCCTCAAATCCTAAGTAGGTATACACAATCTAACGTTGACGTACCAAACAAAAGCCTTGCGGTGGCTCTCGACGCATTGGGGTTGGCGTTTCGCCCCGAGTACCGAGATACTTAGGATACCTACTTAATAACCACAACCGCTCCAATGTAGCGACACCTGGGGCCAGTATGAGGACTCGAAGCTAATCATTCACATCTCAATGACAGCGGACCTCGTCCGTGACTTCAGATGTTCCCTAAGATACTTAATATGGCCCAGTGCATATATTCGTAGTTATATTTCTGTCCCCGCATGTCATCGCATACTATAAGCGGCGGGTGTAGCTCTGGGGCACAGTGCAGTTCCGGTGAGGCCGGCGTGGTGTTCGACAGCGGTCGGCGTACGCGCGCTCTATCTTATCCGTAAAACTGATAAATTTGGCACAACGCCGCGCGGAACAACATTATCAGGACTCGGGGCCACCTCGGCCTCGCCGCGCCGCTGGAAAGTTACCTCCGAGGACGATAAGATACCGCAGCCGGTCGTGCCTCGCACCGATCATCCCACGCGCCGCTCACAATGTATCGCCGATACTCATTTGCCAGGCACCACTTGCAATGGGAGAAGCGAGTAAACCAGTCTTGAAAGCGCGGTATCCTGATAGACAATAATATAGCGAGTTGTATGTAAAGTGCGCGCTGCTCACACGGGACATGCCGAGCAGGCTCCATCATGAACACGTCTGCACGAGAGCTCGCAGTACGCAGTAGTGTCGCGCACGATAGAACGCGCGTGCGTATTTGTCGTGTCACTCGTCATTCGTGTGGTGTGTGCCGCTCGTCCGCGAGGACGGCGGACGGCGTGGATATCCGACACTTGGACATTTCACAATATTTGTTCAGGCATAGACGATTATTATCTCTTCCGCGTTTTATATTGTGCGACGCGCCGCTATCTCGCGTCACATGTCACACCTAAAATTTGATGTCCCTGAAGTTGACACGACCACTGCGCGGTCTTTGCGTGATGCGTATGGCGGTGTAAGTGTATACACTATACATATTGCGAATGTTAATGCTCTAATCCGTTTAATATCGAAACCCTGTCAATGTTAACTTATACTCCTGCCTCGTTAACTTGACAACGCTTGAGAGCGCAACAGAGGGTTTGGCTGGTGGCTTAAGAGTCACGAACCGAGAATCCTCCTCAGATTGTGTGACTTTGTATCGAGCGTCGCCGCTACGTTACCCCGAACTTTTCCTCGTAGTACTTTCTCATTGATCGTGAACGACCATTCGTAGCGGCGCGCGTAGCCGCCGGGAGCGCTTTCTAGTGCTACAGTGGCTACGGGAGCGGGGTGGAGTGCTCACGTGACACGGCGTGCGCGTTAGCCGTTCGCATCGACGTTTTTCTATTTTCTGTATTGAACAAATTCCAACTGGCACGGTCGCACTCAATAATGTGCTAATATTGTTAAAGTTCGCTCAGCTAACGCGTCAATATTCGAATCATACATAGCTCGCGTTGGCGTCGACAGCTGCGCAAGCGAAAAAATAACTGACGCCGGTAGCCACCGTGGAATGGCAGCGATTTAGGGCGCGTAATCACTTACCTGCGGTGCGAATCCGAGGAAGGAGAGCTTCCTCTTGCCGTTGCTCATGTCGAGTGCGCGAGGCTGCGATGCGTGCGTGTCGCTGGCCGGCGCCGCTGCGACTGTACCGCGCGGTTGCTCGGCGCTGCCGGTGGCGCGTGCGCCGCTGCGCCTGCGCCCTGCCGCTGCCGCCCTCCGCCGCCCGGTCGCCGCCGCACGCCTCTTCTCGCCTGTGGCGTCGCGCTCGCCTTCTTCGCGCGTCTCTGTCCGGCACTTTGTTTCACAGGATCATATCAAACGCACATTTTATACAAATCTAAAAATAATTGTAATGCACTTTGTCCGTGGGTGGGCGCGGGTCTCGGTCGGCACGCACTCTCCTCCGCGCGAGATTTCACTCGGTGCCGAGCGTGCATATATGTGTGTTTGTTTATATGTATATTGTATGTGTAACAGTACCACACACGTAGTATATTTACATTCTTGACACAAATCGCTAGTGGCCACTAAGTCCACCGCTGACGGCCGCGGTAGGCGGAACACAATAATATTATTATGTTTATCTAAATCCTAGTAACTAGTCGATAAGGTCGCCTTACGGTCGTGGTGCGCCGCGAATCGCGCGTCCCTATATACCGCCAGCTGAACAACTGCCACAGCGACATCGGCGGGCACGGCGCCTTGACCCGCTTCGGCAGAGCACGCGGCTCACCTGGTGCCGCCGGAGTCGCCGGTGCATTATAGTTCTCTTTGCGCCGGTGCCGCCGCTGTCGCCCGCCGGCCTAATGCCCTGCGTCACGGTGACGCTGTCAAAGAGACAATCATGTGAAAGTAGTCCTCTTTGACGAAGTCAGCACGCCGCGCAGGTTGTACAGTCGGTCGCCGTCACGTTTGTCTATGCTCGTGCGCCTCGCTAGCCACCGCCGCTTATGAGTGGTCTCATCCTGCGGGAGACCGGAGCGCGCGGAACTCTGCACTCGGCACATCACGATAAGTACTGTGGGTTTGAAAATTAACACCATCTTGCATTCTTCATTCTTAGTGTGTGTTTCTATCGATGTACCCTCCTTGTCTCCGCTGTCCCGTGTGGTTAAGGCACGGCGGTGAGCGGCGGTGCGCCGCGACGGGCTCGGCGCCGAGTACTGCGCAATGCGCACTGTAGCGGCGTGACGCTGAGTGGCGCCGGGTGTCGACCACCTACGCAAATATTTGAGTGAACCAAACATCAGAGGCACATGTGGCCCCGAGCCCCCGACTCGCACTTCACTGCGCCATGCAATGTATCTCCTGCACAATAATATTATGTAAATTAGCAGATGAGACGCCAGGGCCGCCGCGCGTCACCGCTCCCAATCGCGACGCGCCGTGCCGCCTCGTTCTGCCGCGCTCGCTTGCTGTGCGCACGCGCGCGCTCTTGATGGCATGCACTACGTGGACAAACCATCAAACAACCCAAAAATTAATGTATACGCAGATAAAGACCGAATATGTATTTAACCATAATGTAACAATATTTGGGGACACGATAGTGCCCCGCCAAGACGAGCCGAGCGAAGCGCAAGGGCACTACGTACCTTTTCTCGAAGCGCTTTGTCGTTTTTTTGAACCCTCATAACTTGGGTTTGGATTATACCAGACAAACAAAATTCTCGGGGCATATAAAGTTTCAAGTACATAGCTCTTATCGGACAATCTTAGTTGGCCGGTATGACAATTTATAGACACTTCACGGAATACTATGTGTAGGGAAGAGAACAAAAAATCGGTTGCTCCAAATAATCGATTCTTGAATGCAATCGATTTTTTATTCAAGGAGTTTATGATCGTATGTAAATAGAGTTAGATTATTGGAACGAAGTTCCTTATTCCGCGTTGTGAAAGGGGGCTAGACGGATAAAATTCTCACGAAAAGTTGTCACGACACTTTTTGCTATTATCTTACTAATATGAACCTTAAATACAATGCGTAGAAGCTATAATTCTTGAAACGAGTATATTTTTATTTATTAAAGTCATTAAAACCATTTCTTACTAATCTAATATGAACCTTAAATACATTGCGTAGAAGCTATTTCCCCAGCGTTGGCACGGCACGAGTACAAAAGAATCGAACGTAACATTATTTTTCAAATTTTGATTTATTCTACTTTAGTTGCATTTCTGACATTTATCAATAACAAGACTAAACGTGCGTTGCTCGCGTTTAAAAATCTACTTTATGTGGTAAGCGTAAGATCGAATTTGTGTTTAGTCAATCAAAATTTGTGATAAAAATGCTATGCAATAGCTTTACCGCGGCAGTCTCCGTCCCGAGTGCCACACGTATTTATTTGTTTTTTTCTCTAGAAACTTATGTATTGGAACGGAAATAGGAAAATATTTATATATTTATATTTATACACACTCTGTTATATAAATAAAATTTTATTACAATTCCTTCTCTAATTAATCGAAAGGAACTTCGTTCCATCCGGGTGTCCCTTGACACCTCTCATTTTTTTGTTTATTAAATCAGGATACTTTTTATTACAATAGTTAGTTATTGTTAGTCGTTCATTGATTTTCCGACAAAATTTCACGATTATCCTTTCATAACTTTTAAATTGGCTATTACTCATTACAAATAAATAATTATGAGTGTTTACTGCAAATAAAATAACAAATATAGTGCTATGGTTTAATTATTTACTTTGGAGATCTTCATTTTCTTTCTTCGAGTATGAAATGTGTAAGTTTTTAAAAAAGATCTAACGCATTGTTCGGAAGTGTTTGTAAAATGTACTTTAAACATAATTTTTAAATTAACAGCAGTATTTTTATTTACATCAAAAGTTTCGATTTATTCCAGTAATCGGTTACGTTTGGTTGCAAAGCGCTTTAAAACTCTCCTAACACTACGCTCATAAACTGCAATATACAACATTGTAAAAGCGTCACGTTGATATACCTAATACTCAAGATTATATTCTTTATTTCAGTATATTTTTATAATATTCATTCAAATATGTTATATAAGTATGATAATCTTTGTTATAATGTATGGAGAACATGATAAATAAATAATTATGTAGTTGACTTTTGAATTTTTTGAGTAGACGGTATCTTAAAGTCATCGCGTCGTGAAAAATTTAAATTGTCATACCGGCCAGCTAACATTGTCCGACCTATAAACTTTAGATTTTGTTGATATCTAAAAAATCCCGAATTCGTTACTGACTCACTCAGTGATGATCATGAAAACTCTTATTACACCCGTATTCACAAACAACACTTAGAGGACGCATAGTGCTCCCGAACGCATAGTGTCGGTTATTTCGTCGTTTTCTTTGGCCTTGTTCAGCTTTGTTTATCTGACAGCCAACTGAAGTAAAGTTGTATGTCAATATTAGCCAATCATAGCGCCCCTTGGCCTACGCAGTGCGTAGGCTGTCATGCCCAAACACAGAAGTATAACATTGCTTGTTATACTTCTGTGTGCCTAAACACTCAACCCGAGGACGCATAGTATTCTCGAACGCACAAGGTCCGTCAAACTTATTCATAAACAAGACTTAAGGGACGAATGACAGTATGCATTTAGGAAAATGACCGCACAGCAAAAGGAGCTCGCGAGCTATTTTACGCAACGCATAGTGTGACATCTCAACAAAAACGTCAATCTAGCACCGGATTTTACAGACCACGTAAGTTCGGTTTGTAAATTCGTGTGATTTTCTTGATTGGATCCGTTAACTTGCGATGGACTGCAGTAGCGAAAAAGAATTTGATGATTATATTGTAATGGATGTATTGATTGTACACGTGTTGTTGGTTTAAGTTTCTTTATTAGAGTGCACTTACAACTATTTTTTTTTTTTTTTTTTTTTTTAACGCGGACCTAACGGCCAGTAGCCTGACGAGAGTCGGCTTTTCTGGCACTTACAACTAACTTACAACTGACTTATATACTAGATGCACACTACACTACACCTTCCCCTTTTGGGAAAAAAATAAAATGTTACATATTACATTCTTATTTTTTTTAACTTATAATATAAAATTAAAATCTTATGAAATATAATACTTACGTACCTATACTTAAAAAAACGCTGCCATTAAATCATGCATATATTTTTTTTTATATTCATAACCATTATACATACTTTATTCGTAATCTATGTTATACCTATAGAACGCACATCATACTTTTCACATAATCTTACAAAACTATTTATCTCCTTTTCCTCTATCATGTATGCTTTAAATCTTCCTTTATTTTCAACCTTAGAATGCATTACAATATTTTCATTAAAATCATTATTTATCAGTTCTTCAGAGTTCATAATATTATCATTCGACCCTTTGTCTATACTCTGTAATATCTTATTCTGTTTCTTCACTATTTGTCCATTTGTCGACATAATATTACTATATTCATTTTTATTCTCATTTCTTTCTCTATATTTATTTTTAACTTCCTTTACTTTTACAACATCTATAAATTCATTATTTATTCTTATTCTTGGATATCCTACATTATATTTTCTAATTACTCTTATAAACTTCTTAATATATTTTCTACTGTTCTTATTCTTATTAATATAAATTTCCTTAATCTTCCTATTCCTACAAAATACTTCTAAATCTTTTATAAAAATCTTACCTATCTCTAACAACTTCAAGTCTATATATAGTTTCTTTTCTGAAGGCACAAAATTACAAAACCCTTCCTCTGATTTAACCATCTTTTTATTTTGAAAACTATCCTCTATATTATTTCCTAAAATCAATTCTATATTTCTCGACTTCTTTACTATCCCTTTTTCTAATATAATATTAACATTTTCTGTTTGGGGTTCCTGGGTAATTAAAATGTTATCACAATTTTCTATTTGAGGCTCAACTAATTCTTTTTCAGATTTAAACAGCTCACTTAATTTATTTTCACTGTATGTATTATCGAGAGTGTTGGATACTAAGTCGTTACTAAGGCATACGGAGCTAGTATTGGAATCAGATTTCATTACGCTGTTGTTAAACATATTCAAATCGGTGCACTCCGACAAGTCGCTATGTGATAATCGCTGAGCTTGCGGAATGCACACGCTACTCGACATCTGATCCACATTCCCTAACTTGGTGCGCGAATGATCTGTGACTAATTTGGTGTGAGGTGCTGCTTTATAGAAATGATTATAATTATTGTGTAATATGGGTTGATATTTCGAAGAGTATCTAGACTGCTTAAAGTAATGGCAAACTCTATTACTACGAAAAATGGTATCTTCATCTATCGCAGTCTGGATGGCTTGTGATAATGAATGAAACTGTCTAGCTGCTATTATAATTCCTATCCTGTAATTGTTAAGACCACGTCTAAAACAATCTATTGCAAGACTTTCATTTATAGATCGAAGTATGTGTAATTTTGAGTGATCTCCCTCACATTGCGCGAAAGTTAATTCTGTAAATAAATTTTCTATCTCGGAACCAAAACTCTTAATAGACCTATTTTCTTGTTTGCAATTAATTAATTGTTTTTGTAAAGAAATAAATGATTTCTTTGGCAATAAATTATTTCTCATGTCTTCTAATAATGATTCTATATTGGAATAGTTTTGTTTTAAAGATAATTTTGCGTGTCCTGTTAACCTAGTTTTTAAAATAAAATTAATTAGTAGTGGTTTAGAAACGTCATTGATCATGTTACCGTAAAACTCAATATTATCAATTAATTGCTTTGTAATTTTTTCATCCCCTGTCATAGCTGGTAAAAATTCTAAAGCTGTCTCTAAATCAAAGTACTGGTTTACTGGTGGTAGGTCTCTCATTATGTAAGAGGCCGTCTGGGTGGGTACCACCGCAATGTCTATTTCTACCGCCAAGCAACAGTGTGCATGCACTGTTGTGTTTCGGTTTGAAGGACATTGTAGCCAGTATAACTACTGGACATAATGAGACTTAACATCTTATGTCTCAGGGTGACGAGCGCAGTGGAATGCCACACAGTACTTTGTTAGTCAAGGTGCTGGATGGTGTTGCTACTGTTTATGGGTGGTCGTATCGCTTACCATCAGGCGAACGGCATGCTCGTCTCGTCATTAAATGCAATAAAAAAAAAAAAAAAAAAAAAAAAAAAGTTTTCTGCCATTGTTAAATCTTAATATAAAGTTTGTATTTTTAAAAAATATATTTCTACAATAAAAAAAAATTAACCAAATTATAATGGCCTTTAAAGGTATTCTCTCTAATATATATTAAAGCCTATCAGATATATAATAGAAAATATTAAAAAAAAATGTTTTCAATGTTTTCAAATGTTAAAAAAATTATTCTTCATATTTTCATTCCTCATTAATTATTTTCTTGCTTCAATCATTTTTCAAATTACAAATCTTCAGATTTTTTTTTTCTTCAAAATATATTAATTAGTTTTTACAGCGCGCCGCGCGCTAGCGCAGTGCTGCGCCGACGCGACTGGCAGGGTCGCCATGTAATGGATGTATTGATTGTACAGTCAGCAGCATAAATATCTGTACAAAATCAAAATTTCAAATCGCCTTTATACGCGTTTAGTTAAAGAGAAATATTTTTTTCTTCGTTTGAAGTAAAGTAAATACCATTTATTTTATTTTTGTGAAGAGAAAAAAAAGATTAGTAAGAACACAAAAGTATGTAGGCACTTTGAAATTTTGAATTTGTTCATCTACTTATGCTGCTGACTGTACACGTGTTGTTGGTTTAAGTTTCTTTATTAGAGTGCACTTACAACTAACTTACAATTCGTCTTACATCTACTTATATACTAAACGCACACTACACTACAATATCCTTGAAAGAGACCTACAGAGAACGATAAACACTAGAAAAGTGATTGAGATTTTAAAATCTCACAGTATCACAACCAGGCAGTATTTCCAAAGAAAATTACAATAAAGCTAACATAAAAACTAAAATTAAAACACAGTAGAGCGTACAATAGGGGAGTCGAAGAGGATTTGATCCTTGTTTGACCAAAAAGTTGGCTACGAGTCTCATAACAACGTGCCATGTGATTGTAGCAACTTCGATTTTATACAATAGTAGTATTATGATGAAATAAAAATATTTTCCCGGGATAAAAAGTAGCCTATAGCACCCAGGAGTAATGTAGCTTCCTATTAGTGAAAGATAGTTAAGATTTGTACATCCAATGGCATCATTATCGAACATATAAATGATAATAATATAAATTATAAAATACCTACATACCGAGGCGCTCCGATACAGGAGATTATTTATAACACAGCATTTTTAGTTAATTTGGTCGGATAAAATAAAACAAATATATTTAAATTTTCAAGATGTATTTTTTATCGTTCTATTTCCAATTTTTTTTAAATTGTAAAGCATGGAGCTGTTTTTATAATCTAATATTTTTTCTATACGCATCATACTCATTGACTCTTGAGAGAGCTCCTTCTTTCTATAAGTTTTATATTTTCCCAACATCTTTTCAACTGTACATTGTCCCTGGGTGTAACATACGACTGTGCATTATAAGCTATTGTCAGTTTAACCCAAGCCTTCTTCTTTGGCTCTATATTTTGAGCATGCGTACGGTATCTTCAATAATAGGCCGTTCCCGCATCAAAGCCACGATTAATTCCCTTTATTGTAATTTTCTTTGGAAATATTGCCTGGTTGTGATACTGTGAGATTTGAAAATCTCGATCACTTTTCTAGTGTTATCGTTCTCTGTAGGTCTCTTTCAAGGATATAATCATCAAATTCTTTTTCGCTACTCCAGTCCATCGCAAGTTAAAACGGATCAAATCAAGAAAATCACACGAATTTACCAACCTAATTTACGTGGTCTGTAGAACCCGGTGCTAGATTGACGTTTGTGTTGATTTGTCACACTATGCGTTGCGTAAAATAGCTCGCGAGCTCCTTTTGCTGTGCGTTCATTTTCCTAAATGCATACTGTCATTCGTCCCTTAAGTGTTGTTTAAGAATAAGTTTGACGGACCCTGTGCGTTCGAGAATACTATGCGTCCTCGGGTTGAGTGTTTGGGCATGACAGCCTAAGCACTGCGTAGGCCAAGGGGCGCTGTGATTGGCTAATATTGAGATACAACTTTACATCAGTTGGCTGTCAGATAAACAAAGCTGAACAAGGCCAAAGAAAACGATAAAACAACCGACACTATGCGTTCGGGAGCACTATGCGTCCTCTAAGTATTGTTTGTGAATACGGGTGTCAGTCTGGTTAATTTCAATACCTAAATTAATATACATTTACTAATACTTACAATCAAAAGTGAGGTTAACATAAAAATAATACCAAAATCACGAGCACGTGATGATTTTTCAAAACAATAAAAAAATAATCTCTCACTTTCACTATTTATATAAATGAATTTCAATAAGTGTAGCAAACCCATTGAACTATTACCTCCCCCCCCCCCCGTAGTATGTCCAAGTAAAGCAGTTTTAGCCGCAACAAAAAGAAACACTTGATTCGCACAGTTAAAAGAAACAAGTATGCGTCTGAAGGACTTGTATCCATGGACAAGAATAAATTAACACAATCAAATAATAATTAAAAAACACAAGATGCACAGTTCCTTGCAAATAGTCTTATTTGCAAGGAAATCTGCTCACTCCGAGATTTTTTTGCTCTACCTATATCACCAACCAAATTATGAGCAGTGAGCGTGTTATGCCTCCGACAGCGTTTGTGAACACTGTCAACTAAGATTATTCAAAACCAAAGTAAAATATTTAAATTAAAATCTTGTTTCTATCTTTTCAGTTCTTCAATGAATTTAATAAAGATGGCAGATATTGACGCAGTCGGGTTTTTTGTTTTTCTTAAATATATTTTTTTTGTATTGCGTTGCCATAATATTTTAAAATATATTATGCATTAACTATAACATTAATAAAATAAAATAAAATAAAAATAGCCTTTATTCTACCACAATCATTAGAATTACATTAAATTAGTTTCACATTAAATTATAATTATTGTTATTACATTTCAATTATTAAATATTTTATTTTATATCTATAGAATTTAGAATTGATTATAGAATATATATTATTTGCATGCAGTAAAATATATTATTATTATTTATTTATTTTTATTTGTTGTGGAAGTCGCCTCCTTGGCGTAGGCCTCCCCCAATTGCCTCCATTTTTCTCTATCTCTGGCTTGTGTCCTCCAGACACCTCCACTTCTTTCTTTAAACACATCTTCCCATCGCTTCTTTGGTCTACCTCTGTGTCTTTGGCCATCTCTGGGTACCCATTCCAATATTTTTCTTGCCCACCTATTTTTCTCCATTCTGCAGACATGTCCCGCCCAGTGCCATTTCAAGTTCCTTACTCTTTCTCGTATGTCTATTATTCTCGTTTTCGTTCTTATTATTTCGTTACTTATCTTATCACTGAGTCTTATGCCTAACAGACTCCTCTCCATTTTTCTTTGTTGTATTGCTAGCTTGTCTTCGTCTTTTTTGCGTAAAGCCCATGTTTGGCAGCCATAAGTTAGACAGGGAAGGAGTACTATATTATATAACCTACTTTTTATATTAATATGAATGTCTTTATTTTTTAAAATTTCTTTTAAGCTCCAATATTTTCTCCATGTAATTGCAATTCTTCTGTTTATTTCGGTTTCTGTCAAGTCTGTGAACGAAATTGTTTGACCCAGGTATACATACTCGTTTACATACTCGATGACTTCTCCGTTTACCCTTACTATGTTCTGATCACCGTTTGTTATTATTTTTGTCTTAGACGTGTTAAGTGACAAACCAACCCTTCTGCTCTCTTTTTCCAACTCGTTAACCATGATCTCTAATTGAACGCTTTCTTCTGCAAAAACTGCGATATCGTCAGCAAACCGCAGATGACTCAAATACTCTCCATTAATTTTTAATCCTCTGGTTTCCCAGTCGATATTCCTAAATACCATCTCTAATACTGACGAGAATATTTTAGGTGACAATGGATCGCCCTGTCTTACACCTTTCTGTATAGGAAATTCCAGTCCTTCTCTTTCCAATTTCACTTTGGCTGTGCTTTTACAGTAGATGTTTTGAAGCAATTCAATATATCCACCATGAATACCTTGTTTGATTAATGCCTTCCAGATAGCAGGGTGTTCTAAGGAGTCGAAGGCCTTGGTATAGTCTATAAAACATATGTATAGAGTCTTTCCGTATTCCTTTGTTTTTTCTATTAATTGTGTAACAACGAAAATGTGATCAGTGGTTGAGAAATTTTTACGGAATCCCGCTTGTTCTGGTGGTTGGTTCTCATCTAAAGACTTCGTTAATCGGTTTAGTATTATTTTCGAGAAGACTTTATACATATTACTCATGAGGCTAATAGGCCTATAGTTGTTTAAGTCATCTCTATCTCCTTTTTTGTGTAGTAGAGTGATGATAGATTTTGACCATTGCTGGGGGGTCTTCCTTGTTTCAAGTATATTATTAAACATGGTTCTTAAAGGTTGTTGCAACGGTTCCAATATAGACTTCAGCAATTCATTGCTTATGTTATCTTCCCCAGGTGTTTTGTCATTTTTTTGTGTTCTGATTGAGTAAATGATCTCAGAGTTTAATATTTCGGGTATTGTGTCGCAATTGTTTATATTATGGGAATTCTGATGTACTTCAAAATTTAAATTTATTTTATGTGTAGAGTAGAGTTTTCGGTAGAAATTAGTGGCTTCTTCTAATATTTCAGGACGATTGTACAATTTTTTTCCTTCTTTGTTTGCTAAATTTGTTGTCCATTTTGATGATGTTCTAAGCTCTCTGTATGCCTTTTTGATAGCTCCTCGCTTGTTTATATAATTCTCAAAAGTTATCTTTCTATGAGCTTTGGTATTGTTTGAGATCACGATGTTAATTTGCTTGCTTATTTGTGCGATAGCTTTCTTGGCTTCTTTAGTTCTTTTTCCAGTATAGAGTTGTTTTCTTCTCTCTAGTAAACTTTTTACCTCGTCATTTAATGGGTTTTTTCTATTTTTCGTTGCTTTTGGTAGTTGACTTATCAAGTTGTTCATAATTTCTTCGAAATTGTTGTACTGAACTTGTGTATCTGATGATTTTACAATTGCGGTTGTAAACTTCTCTGTCCAGTATTCTCTATTCTCGTTTGTTAATAAAGGTAGCCCTTTTTTATGTATCTTCTGTTTCTTAAAAAATTTTGTCTTTGCTTTTCCTATGTATATTTTACATCTTATCATTCTGTGATCTGTGTTGAAGTTAAGATTCTGTATTATGTCGAAATTATGTATTGTCAGTTTAGGGTTTGTTAGAATATAGTCAATTTCTGTACGGCATAAGGCGTTTGGTGATTGCCAAGTCCATTTTTTATTTGGTCTTATTTTGTAAATACTATTCGCAAATTTAAGGTTTCTTTCAAGAGCAAACTCTACTAATCTCTGACCGTGTGCTGTTCTTTTTCCATAAGTGTATTTTCCAAATATCGAACTATAACATTAGGTTTCTATATATATATATATATTCACAAGGTATATTATTGTAAATTCTTATGCTAAATAAAGAAATATTAAACTTAGCTTTATTTAACCGGCACATGCGCCACTGGCAGATCGTATTAAAAGCCGTCAAATTATATACAGCGTACACAAGTTAGCGTATCATTTAACTTTCTGTTGAGCTATCATACATGTATGGGCTCACCATACATAAAATTATTGCAGCGTTAGCACGTTGGCGTGTCGCATCGATTTTACCCAATAAACAATTTTTACAATCAGTGCGTCAAAAGACCCGATCGACGGCAAACGCGTACTCATTATCATTTATCATATAGACTAAGCAAATATCAAATACAAGTGTTTATTATCAAAGACAATCTATCATTTGCCTATCAATAAGAGGTGTCCCGTACATCTTAATGGTCCTTCGAGCCGGATCGTTACGTCGCGAGTGAATTCTATGAAGAAAAACTTGTGCACGTGGCGTCTAAAACAAGCACGTGGAATCTGCAGCGCATCATAGCTCGCCACAGCTAAGTTATCTGACAGGGGGTGACAACCATCCAAGTAAGATCTTTCCAATTATTATTTCAAGCTATTTTTTTTAACATGGAGGGTGTTATAACAACCCAGTATCAAATATTGGAGGGCATGCAGCAGCTCCTCCGCAATTTCAAAAAGGACGGTCCTGAGCGCAAAACTCCGGACTATGTCAAAAGAAGACTGGAAACGCTAGAATCTTACTGGCAAGAGTTCCAATCTAACCATGAACAATTGTATTCTATAGAAGATAAATCTCACGAATATTTTGTTAAAAATTACTATCAGCAAGGTGCTAGTTTTTATAATGACACTCGGGCTTATATACTAAGGTTTTCATCTGTAGACGAAGGTGAAAAACCTAAGACTCCGGTGATATTAAAGGCGGCAACTCCCTTCCCTACTGCAAGAACTCCGTCACCGGGTGGTCAACAACTTCGCATACCTGGGACAGAGAAGCAATCAGGAGACTTCAGCATGCCATCAACGTCCTTTGGTAAAATAGATAAGAGCACTAACAGCAAGTTAGATGAAATGCTTCGTCGGCAAAAGAGCAACTTTAAGGCATTTTCGCGGACAATTGAGAACATTGATTTAGAAGCAATGTCGGAGAAATGGGAATTTAAAGATATGCTCAAAGATGTTCAGGCCAGGTGGTCGGCAATTGACAGCTTACATTGGGAAATAGATAGCGAAATGTTAGGAGAAAACTCTGATTATGATCAAACTTTTGCAGTCTACGAAGAAAAATTCCATTTGATCAAAAAATCATTGAACAGCAAAATGTGGTCAGCAAAACATAGAGACCAATCTACACCGCAAATGGACATCCCTATATTTAACGGAAATTTTCATCAATGGCTTACATTTAAAGATTTATTTTGTGAAGCAATACACAATAACCCCTCACTGTCCAGTGCCCAAAAAATGCAATTTTTAAAAAGCAAACTTAGGGGTGAACCAGAAAAATTGGTAAAACACTTACGCATCAGTTCAGAAAATTATCAAGTTTGTTGGGAAATACTTAGCCATAGATTTGATAATATGAAACTAATTTTTGGGTCTCATATTAACGTTCTTTTAAACCTTCCAACCATAAGTCAACCATCGTATTTTCATATCAAAAATATGCACGACACCGCAAAGGAAGCGCTTTACGCAGTGAAAAATCTAGGTGTAGATATTTCGACATGGGATCCGTTTGTTGTACATATTTTAGATCTTAAACTAGATGCGGATACCCACAATGAATATGTACAATCACTGGCCAAGCCACGAGATTTGCCAACATTAAAGGATTTTTTGGACTTTTTAGAGAACAAATTTACATCGCTAGAGACTGGTCGTAAAAAACATGATTCTTCTAAACAAACTCATCTTCAAGCAGAAGCCAAGTATAACAAGAAACCACATTTCAATAAATTATTTCATAATGTCCAAAACGCATCAAATTTTTCCACAGCAAAAAGGCTTAATTCAACTGCGCAATCAGCATGCCCACTATGCAAAAAACTGCATAAAATATTCCACTGCGATAGTTTCCTCAATCTGCAAAGTAATGAAAAACGCATTGCGGTGGCGAAATTAAATTTATGTACTAATTGTTTATACAATCATAAAGGCAAGCCATGCATTTCTGAAAAACGATGCCAAGAATGCAATGGCCATCACAATACTTTACTGCACGAGGCTTATGCTAGGCCAGCAATAACTTCAGCGGAACCACGTAATCGAGCCTCGCATGTTAGCGCCGGCAATGATCCATATGTACTTCTGGCAACAGCTTTATTGAAAGTCCAGGCAGCAGATGGAACTCTTTACGTCATGCGCGCTTTAGTGGATCCGGGAGCGCAAATGTCTCTAATTACAGAAAATGCAGCTCAAAAATTGAGATTACCACGGAAAGCCTGTAAGGGAGTTCTTTTTGGAGTCGGTGGAAAAGAAAATAATTGCAAAGGAATGCTCAATATTACATGTTTGTCTAACAATAGCGACTATCAGTTTACAGCTGAAGTTTTCATAATAAATGGCATAACTAAAAATTTACCATTTCACACATTCCAAAGGCCGGAATGGCCATGTCTAGAAAACATTCAGTTAGCAGATGAAAATTTTAACGTCAGTGGCTCTATCGACATTCTATTGGGTTCAGACCTATATCCTTTTATAATTTTAGAAGGGATTATTAAACCTGAGTCTTCTCATTATGTAGCTCAGCAAACACACCTCGGGTGGATATTAAGTGGCAATGTCGCACAACAGACTTTACAATGTAACGTTATCATCAATGACGTATATCAGATCCAACGTTTTTGGGAAATTGAAGATATTCCCCCCAGCGCGAATTATTCAGATTTGACCGACGAAGATAATCAATGCATACAATACTATCAAGCTACAACTATCCATGAGAAAGACGGCAGATACCGAGTAAGGTTACCGTTAATGGAAAATGTCCACCAAAGGCTGGGGGACTCAAAGCGCAAGGCGAAAGCTCAGTTTTTACAGTTAGAAAAAAGATTCACAAAACAACCTGAAACTAAGCTGAACTATCAAGAATTTATGAAAGAATATGAAGTAATTCTTCACATGATCAAGTCGACTGCAAGCTCTGTACCGAATTATTATATGCCACATCATTGTGTTCTTCGTTCGGAGTCGGAGACCACTGCGCTGAGAGTCGTATTCCATGCGTCATCAAAAACTTCAACAGGGTATAGTTTGAATGACGTCATGAGTAGTGGGCCTAATTTGCAGCAGGACTTGTTATCCTTAATCCTTAGATGGAGACAATACAAGTTTGCATATACCGCTGATATTGAAAAAATGTTCCGTCAAATTTTGCTCCACGAAGAGGACCAGCAATTGCAGAAAATTATTTAGCGTTATTCACCGAAAGAACCTTTAAGCGAATAACGTCTAACAACGGTCACGTACGGCACGAAAGCTGCGCCCTTCTTAGCGATGATGACCTTAAAACAATTGGCCAAAGACGAGAGTAGTAAATATCAAGAAAGCCAAGCTGCCAAGGTCTTAGAGGAACAGTTTTACATGGACGATTTACTCTGTGGTCACCATGACTATCAATCGGCAAAGCTTTTGCAAACAGATTTGATAAAACTACTAAATTCAGGTGGAATGAACCTAAGAAAATGGTCCTCAAACTGTCCAGATTTATTAACGGATTTAGATGCATCAAAGAACATGGAAGAAACTTTCAATTTTAAGTATCAAGAATCTACTAAAACTTTAGGCTTGTACTGGCAATCCAACAAGGATTATTTTACATTCCAATCTAAATTAAATGCGTCAGCAGAGAAACAAACTAAACGCACTCTTTTATAAGAAATCTCGAAGCTATTTGACCCATTAGGTTGGCTTACACCTATTTCGACAGCACTAAAGATTTTATTCCAGAAAGTTTGGTTAAATGAACTTCAATGGGACGAACAGTTACCAGTTGAATTAAACAAAGAATGGGATATAATCAAGAAAGATTTAACAAACATCAATAAGTTTCAAATTCCAAGGTGGTTGAACTGCAAGAAACACGATACTTTAGAATTGCACGGCTTTTGTGACGCATCAATCAAAGCGTACGCCTGCGTTATTTATTGTAAAGTTAACGGGCTAGACCAACATGGATATTCCTCGGCCTCAGTTAGCCTAGTGGCAGCCAAATCAAGACTTGTACCACCGAAAAAGGACATTACATTACCTCGCTTAGAACTCAGTGCGGCATATTTGTTGGCAAATTTAATGCAAAAGGTGACAAATTCTTTGAATGAGCACAATTTAAAATTATATGGATGGTCTGATTCAACTGCAGTACTAGGGTGGTTGAAAGGAGATGCTAACAAATGGAAACCTTTTGTCGCTAATCGAGTGAGACACATCAGTAAAATTTTACCAGCAAATTGTTGGCGATACGTTAAATCTAATCAAAACCCAGCAGATTGTGCAAGTCGAGGTTTATCAGTCGATCAACTCATCAAGCAATCCTGCTGGTGGCATGGTCCCGAGTGGCTATCAAGCTACAACGATAATATTGAAAATCATCCTGTTTTTACTACAGAAGAAGAAATTAAAAAAGTAAAACAAATAAATATTTCGACATATCCATGTAAAGATTTCCTTACCGATTTTATTAGCAAACACAGCAACTTTATGCGCGTAACTCGAATACTCGCGTGGATACTACGAGTGAAATATAATAGCAAACAGCTGTTTTTAACACCTGATGAATTAAAAAGATCGCGAATGATTATTATAAAACACATACAGTGGATTCACTTCAGGGAGGAAGTGGAAGCATTACAAAAGCATGGAAGAGTTAATTCCAAAAGCAAATTACTCAACTTAAGCCCATTTTTGGACGAGCAACATATGCTCCGTGTCGGAGGCCGTCTTAAAAATGCACATATTGATAAGAACATGATTCATCCGCTTATAATACCTCGTGATTGTCATCTAACGAGACTGCTTATTGACCATGCCCATAAAGCAGTATTTCATGGTGGTGCCAGAATTACTTTAGCATGGTTGCGTAAACACTATTGGATTATAGGAGGGACTCGAATAGTCAAACAGAGGCTAAGACAATGCATTACGTGCCGAAGACATTCGCCAGAATACAAGCATCAAATGATGGGAGACTTGCCGGAATCAAGAGTTAATCCTACCAGACCTTACAATAATGTAGGAGTGGATTTTACAGGATATGTAGAAGTAAGAACAAGTAAAGGGCGAAATGCTAAATCAACTAAGGGCTATATCGCTGTGTTCATATGTATGGTCACCAAAGCTATCCATCTTGAATTAGTATCAGACTTGTCATCACCTTGCTTCTTGGCAGCTTTAAGAAGAATGGCAGCTCGGCGAGGAACTCCTCGCCATATATACAGCGATAATGGTACGAACTTTGTAGGCGCTAATAAGTTGTTACAGCAGGAGATTGTCGAACTCAAGAAAATCATTAGCGAGGAATTTCTAGCACACATTAGTGAAATGGAAATAGACTGGCACTTCAACGCCCCGTCTTGGCCTAGTGCGGGAGGACTATGGGAAGCGGCCGTAAAGAGCCTCAAATACCATTTACCTAGAGTGATTGGAGAGCAGAAGCTTACGTTTGAGGAATATAACACACTTTTATCATAAGTGGAGGCTTGTCTTAACTCAAGACCACTTTGCGCTTTAACAGAGGATCCTGAAGACATTGACTACCTCACACCATCGCATTTTTTATCAAGCGGTCCTCTACTGACAATTGTTGAGACTGAAAGGGATGAACGGAAAAGGTGGCAATTAGTGCAAAAAATATATCAAGATATATGGAAAAGATGGCAAGCGGAATACTTAAGTCAATTGACAATTAGGAGCAAATGGTTAAGACCTCAGCTCAACTTCAATGTAGATGATATTGTTATTATTCATGATGCAAATTTGCCCGCAGGTAAATGGGCCCTAGGTCGAGTCATCGAAATTCACCCTGGAAAGGACGGCTATGTAAGAGTAGTCTCGGTGAAAACAAAAAACGGTACCCTCAAAAGACCAATCACCAAACTATCGATACTCCCAACTAACATCAATCAGTCCGACCATATTGAAAAGGAAATAGCAATACAGAGCAATGAAGAAAAAAAGGAGTCCCCAGTAACCAAAGTTAAATCAACAGGAGCCACCAGACGCAAGTGGACTCATCTTATAACATTTGGTTTCGTGCTGTTTGCCATGCTCGCTACGACAACGGAATGTGCCACACACAACATATCAAAATTTAGAACCGATCAAAGCCTCTACTTTGAGAAAATAGCTGACATGCATCTGGTACGAGATAATTGGAAACTCATTGTGTATATACCCTATTGGGAAGCTACTAAATTATTTAATAAATATTTGAATCATCTGGAAGATCTTTGCGCAAAGCAACGTCATGAAGCACAGTGCGACATGATCTTATTGCAGCTACGTCATAACGCGGTTGAGTTGAATTACTATAATAATGTGTTACTCGGCAAACAATCTAACCAACAACATAGAAAACGGAGAGGCCTTATCAACGGAGTGGGAAATCTGGCACACAGTCTCTTCGGTATACTGGATGACAACTTCGCGGAACAATAGCAAAAGGATATAGATTCGGTTCGAGCAAATCAAAATTATCTTTCGCAATTGCTGAAAAATCAAACCTCGGTAATGGAAGCTCAATACAATTTTATACAAAGAATGGAAGTCGTCATGGAAAAGCAGCATAAGCTATTTAATCGACATTTGAACACCCTCGAGGAAAATGTTAGCGTCCTCAAAGATCAAACTCAAAATTTACAATTAATCACTGACTTCACCTTATCGATGTTCATAACCAACAGCATTTTCATGAATGTGAAGAATATACAAACTACACTGTTAGATACTATCACTGACATTTATCATGGAAAATTTGACATTAATTTAATATCTCCGGATCAACTGAAAAATGAGCTGGGCATAATTTCTAGCCACTTGTCAAAGGACTTATCTTTACCGATTCAGAATATACACTCTGATATATCAGAAGTGTATAACTTCAAAGGTAAGCGAGCAATATCTCATCTTAGAAATAAAAATTCCGTTGATATCTAGGGAACCATTTGAAATTCACAAAGTTATCCCGATTACAAAAACTGTACAAAACCATACAGTGAGCATAGTTCCCAGATCCGACTACATTGCAATAGACATTGAGAAAGATACATACTTGTCAATGTCCCAAGCAGACTTATCTAAATGCCTTGAATTCAGCCCTAGTATGAAGCTATGCGAGTTGCACCGGCCAATTTATCACCTGGAGCGCGACGAAAATTTATGTCTCAAGGAACGAGATGATAGATGTAAGACTGTTACTTATCCATGCAAGGATGTTTGGGAAGAATTAACCACGATAAATACATATCTATTCAGTTGTTGTGGTCAATGTACACTTCGCTTTATATGTGGTTCTCAGATTATAATCGAGCAAATTAAAGACGCAGGCATTATATCTATCGAAGCTGGTTGCGTCGTCAAGGGTCATTCATTTACTATATTTCCTCAAAATCAGCCGTCTAATAAAATGAATTCGAATGCGCCCTTTGTGAAATTGAATATTCCACCCATCAACAACATTATAAATATCACTATAACTAACACCAGTTCGTACCCAAATCTGTCTAGAGAGTACGACAATCAGAATCTACAACTTAAAGAGATTGGAGAGCAAATCGATCAGTTGAAAGCAAACGACCAACAATTGCAACCACTATCAGCACACGATGTTCATCATTATTCTGTGATCTATGCGGTAATTGGCGCGGTCTGTGCGGCGGGCGCAGTGTACGCATGGCGGCGCAAACGCCGGCTACACACTATAACCAGATCGCCGTCTTTAGCCGCAGATCCAGCGCCGACGCACGCTCCAACGCCAGCGCCGACTCCGGCTCCGGCTCCTCGGGTATCAAGAATCGACAGTGTTCAGTGTATAAGTGAAAATGTTCCACAGTGTAGTGTGTGTCAGTGCGCAACTGATCAATTTAGGCATTTATCTAAAGTGCATGACGTGTTGGACAAAGAAACTTCGCCTAGCTATACAACAATTAGATTTAGTGATAGTGCGCATTTTTAACAAAATCATTTTAATGTTTAAAATTAGATTGTTCAATCATCTTGTAATCATTTTCGTTACTAAATATCTCCATTCATCTCATTATCTTTCTTCCCCTGCGTGGGAGCATGTATGGGCTCACCATACATAAAATTATTGCAGCGTTAGCACGTTGGCGTGTCGCATCGATTTTACCCAATAAACAATTTTTACAATCAGTGCGTCAAAAGACCCGATCGACGGCAAACGCGTACTCATTATCATTTATCATATAGACTAAGCAAATATCAAATACAAGTGTTTATTATCAAAGACAATCTATCATTTGCCTATCAATAAGAGGTGTCCCGTACATACATGTTGATTTTAATAAGTTCTCGATGAAATTGTGTAGATAAAATATTTTTTTGTGGTAAATATATAATTAAAACTAAAATAATATAGTAATCAACTATATATAAAAATTTCATGTGCCTTATTAATTAACGATAAGAGATAACATAAATAACAGTTCGACTATACATAAATATTATATTTAAATCAAGATTGCACTTGATATGGTTATTCTTAATAGAAAACAGAAACTTGTAATTGGTAAATCACTCTCATATTAAACGCGCTAAACTTGTATCTAATATATAAAAATCTCGTGTCACAATGTTCGTTCCCGTACTCCGCCGAAACGGCTTGACCGATTCTCATGAAATTTTGTGAGCATATTGAGTAGGTCTGAGAATCGGCCAACATCTACTTTTCATCCCCCTAACTGTTAAGGGTAGTCCACCCCTAATTTCTTTTATTAATTTTTTTACATAGAATTTTTTGTTTTTATTTTTTTATGATACAGCATTAAAAAATACATACAACCCTAAATTTTCAACCCTCTACGATCAACCCCTATTTTTTAATAGCCATTTTAGTAATTTCATAACTTTACTATTTCGATGAAATTTGGCACACGGGTAGATCATGTATACTTTTTATACCGGGAAAATATAAAGCGGGCTTTTTATACCGGAAAACTCATTCACGCGGGCGGAGCCGCGGGCAACAGCTAGTATATATATGTAATTGGTTTCTCGGAAACTGCTCGTCCGATTTGGCTGAAATTTTGGGTTTGAATAGTATGAGCTCTAAAAATGAAATTGGCGTATTCAGTATTTTTATCAACTCCAAACTTGTGGGGTTAGAAGGGGGGAGATGCTAATCCGTTGGACCGATTGTAATGAAATTCGGTATTGTGATATCTTGAACGTTGAAAATAAGTATGGGATGTATTTTTTTTTTATTAATTCCTATTTAAGGGGGGTAAAAAGAGGGAGAAACTAAACCGCTTAACCGATTGTAAAGAAATTTGGTATGGGAATATCTTAAGCCTGGAAAATAAATATGGGGTGTTAATTTTTTTACTTACTCCTATTTTAGGGGGGTAAAAAGAGGAAGAAACTAAACCGGTGAGCTGATTGTAAAGAAATTTGGAATGGGAATATCTCAAACCTAGAAAACAAATACAAGATATTATTTATTTTATTTACGCATAATTAGGGGGGTAAAAGGGGGAGAATTTAAACCGTTGATACGATTGTAATTAAATTTGGTTTAGGAATATATTAAGCCTGGAAATTAAATATGGGATATTAATTATTTTCTTTTACTCCTGACTAAAAGGGATAAAAGGGGGGAGAAACTAAACTCCTGAACCGATTATAATGAAATTTTGTATGGGGATATCTATAACCTTAAAGATAACTATGGGATATTTTTTTAACTCTTAACTAGGGGGGTTAATAGAGGGGAGAAAATACTGTTGCTCCGATTGTATTGCACAGTATGGGGATTGGGGATATCTTGAACCTTGTAAATTAATATGAGATATTATTTTTTCACTAACCCCAAAATGAGAGGGTTCAAAAGGGGAGAGAAATTAAACCGCTAAACTAATTCTATTTAAATTTGGTTTGGAGACCTCTTGAAACTTGAAAGTAAATATGACATATTCATTTTTTTATTAACCCCTAAATAAGAAGGTTAAAAGGGAAAAAAAACAGTTGAACCGATTATGGTGAAATTTGACATAGATGTAGCTTGAGTATAAAATATAATAGATATTCATCTTTATTAACCACTAACGTAGGGCAGCTAAAGGGGGGAGAAACTAAACCGCGGAACATATTATTAAGACCAAATTTGATGCGGATATAATTAACTTAAACCATGATAATAAATATAGGACATTCGTCTTTTATCAATTCATAACTAAGTGAGAAACCATTTATCTGCTCGTGATGTAATTCAATATGGAAAAATTATAAAAGTTGAGATTTAATATGAAATCTGAACCGCAGAAGAACCGATTTTTTAAAATTTGGAATGTAACTGTAGGTATCGATTCATTTGACTACAATCGTGAATATTTTCTTAAAATGAAAAACATTATTAGGACCTACTTAAAGTAATAAATACTGATACGGACAACGAGCGAGATACGTTCACCTCGGCGGACTGGCTCTTAGTGATTAAGGAAATATTTTTAAGTGTAATGTTTGAAAAATTAATTATCTTGTTTGTGCACATCTGTGCAAAAATATTTAAAATATAATTCCTTTAAGGCTCGGCGTTTCCTGGTATTGGTAATGTTTACTCGAACCATCGCAGCCATAAAGCATCGTAAAATGAGAAATGTTAAATCGGTTTATGATGCCGACCATTGTTCAAAAAATATTTTATATTCGCACGGAAATTTTAATGATTTTATGACTTTGTTTTCGTCGATCGGGACCGACCATCTGTTGCGCGGCACCCCGATCCATTGTCGCCGTTTATTTTTATTTGCCGAGGGCCATAATTGTACAATGGCACTCGGCTCTATGTTTAAGCTGTAATTTGTATAAAAGGGCAGCCCAAAAATGAAACGGCATCCGCATTACTGTGTTGATACTTGTGTAGACTTCGCCTGATTTAAAAGAATATACAGTCCACTATATAGTAAGACTGACGTTTTATTTGAACACCAACGGAACATCACCCAACATACCCGCTGAGTTATCCGAAGCTCAAACGTCGGTCGCCAACAAATACCATGTATTAAAACCCACCCGATCAAGGCTCGGTCACCCAGGAACTGTTTAAATTATGTGATTTACCTATATTACATAATTTAAACAGTATGTTATAACCATTACAAACTGTCAAACCTCATCATCACTTGTATTCTCCTCAACATGTTCAGTTGATAAAATGTGTGATACTTTTCAAATATAATATTGTTATCACAATAATATAATTACGTGCTGGGGTTCGGTATAAACAATTAAAACGCCGGTATTGCGATAAAAGGACTAATTAGGATTTTATTAGCACAAAACCACAAGTAAACTAAAACACTGCACTAGATACTACAATATTCAAATACACTTATTATAGTCACTCACTACACGTTCACACACAAATCACAATTCACGATATTCGCTTCGAAGTCGCTCGGAGCTATCGCTCGTAGTCCGCTTATCGCTCGCTCTTGATCGCGTCGTAAACAAGACTGAATGCGCACCGCCTTTTATACTCGGCCACAAGTACCATCGTAGTTTGTGGAACATTCTCGAAAGATCCAGAATAGTCGGGAACTCTCTCACAAATATAGGTCAGTTATCGCGTTTCCACGACATTCTGCAGACATCGAGATCTTTCGAGAATATTCCATCGCCGAACTTTCCTCATACGGATAGTCCCACATCTAGCCAATAGGTGCCGCTACTATCCGCGAGTATTAGCGCGGGTAACAATATTTTAAATCTTTATATTATTACTAACTGGCCCGGCGAACTTCGTATCGCTTCAGAATCTATGAAAATTTTGTAAACTTATTAGTTTTTTATTGACATTAAATGAATTGTCAAAATGGATGAAGCTCAACAAATATACAAAAATCAAAATGAAGAAGTCATATATTAATACACAGAGACAGAGAGAAGCACAGACTATTGAGCGCGACATGCCACGATAATACCTCTTTCATCTCTTCCACATTCATAGTTCTCATTATATATTTGGCCGATTATGGGCATCCCCTCCATCTAGGGTTGCCAGACGGTCGGGAATCGTCTGGATTCTCCCGATATTTCATGTGATGTCCCGACAAATAACAAAATCTCCCATCAAACCGCTTACCATCATGTTCAACTACAATGAAAATTTTAAAATATGCAATCGTATTTACATGGGAAGAACTCTCAGATTTTCCTAACGTACTTAATATTTGAAAAGATGTTGATAATTATGCCTTTTGTGCATTTCTTCAGACAATTTTGAAATATTATCCAGGTATTTAGAATACTATTCTCTCGCAGTTCCAAAATATTCTCCGGAACAAAAGTCCCGGTTTATATTATTCCGAGATAAAAAGTAACTATCCACACTTCTTCAAGTTTAAAACCTTTGAGATTTTTTAGATCTACGTTTATTATTTTTTGGGGACGATTCTGCGGAATAATCACTATCATCGAACGTTGCAGACGAGGAAATTAAATTACAGGGAGTAGATATTACCATACCAGCCCCGTATTATACTATACTGCCCACAGCTGAGCACGGGCCTCCTCTACAACTAAGAGGGTTTAGGCCTTAGTCCACCACGCTGGCTTAGTGCAGGTTGGTGGACTTCACATACCTTCGAAATTTCTATAGAGAACTTTTCAGATATGCAGGTTTCCTCACGATGTTTTCCTCCACCGTAAAAGCGAGCGATAATTCACAAAGAATACACACATAACTTTTTAGGTTATGTGTGTATTAGTTAGGTTAGGTTAGGTTTTAGGTTAGATTAGGTTAGGTTAGGTTTTAGGTTAGGTTAGGTTCCTTCCAGGATGCCGCAATTCTGGCGGCGGCGGGCACCGGCGACGTCGTGAGTCGCATCCGACGTCTAGGGTTGAAGGTGGCCCTTGAGAAAACCGAGGCCATTTGTTTTCACAGGCCTCGGAAAGGGCCACCGGCCGGTGCCCACATCGTTGTTGAGGGGGTGCGGATTCCCATCGGCAAGAACATGAAGTATTTGGGTTTGATTCTGGATAGCCGATGGGAATTTCGCACCCATTTTGAAAAGATGCGGACAAAACTGTCCCGGGCAGCGGGCGCTCTTTCTAGCCTGCTGCCCAACCTGGAAGGTCCTGGTGTCCCTTGCCGAAGGTTATACCACGGAGTCGTGCGGTCCATGGCCCTGTATGGCAGTCCAGTTTGGGCTGATTCCCTGAGCAACCGCTGCGTCGCGCTCTTGCGCAATCCTCAGCGTGTAGTGGCGCAGCGGGCGATCAGGGCATACCGCACGGTTTCGTACGAGGCGGCTTGCATGTTGGCCGGATTCCTGCCTTGGGATCTGGACGCCCAATCCCTGTCCGATGCTTTTCATTGGCGGGAGGAGGCGTTCAGTCACGGGCAGCGTCCGGCCCTGAAGGAGGTGGAGGCCATGAGGGCCTCCTTACGGCGAGCCGCCGTGGAGGAGTGGCGTCTCAGGCTGGAGACCCCGTCAGCGGGGCTCAGGGTCGTAGCGGCAGTGCGCCCGGTCTTTGCCGAGTGGCTGGACAGGCGCCACGGCCCAGCTACGTTTCGGTTGACACAGGTACTCACCGGGCATGGTTGCTTCGGTGAGTATCTGTGTCGTATCGTAGGCACAGAGGTGTCGGCCGTGTGTCACCATTGTGACAACTGCCCGCTGGATACGGCCCAACATACATTGGAGTTTTGCCCAGCCTGGGACGAGGAGCGCAGCGCTCTCAGGTCAGTCGTCGGAGGAGACCTCTCGCTGCCGGCCGTGGTCGCTTCCATGGTCGACAGTCGGGAGGCCTGGCGTGCGGTGGCCCACTTCTGCGAGGTGGTCCTCTCGCAGAAGGAGAGTGCCGAGAGGGATCGGGAGCGAGATGATCCCTCCCGCCGCCAGAGGAGACGAAGGAGGCGCCGGGTGGACGACTGACCGGCGTCTCCCGCCCTGTGGATTGGGGGCGTTTGGAGAATTCCACCACGGTATCCCCTGCCTGTCGTAAGAGGCGACTAATAGGGGCCACCGGGGGTCGCGGGTGGGCGGCAGGGGGCCGTCCGTCTATAGTGTTGTGTATCTTTTTTAGCACATTGTTGCGACCCCCGTGATGGACGGCAGCGTGGAAGGTAGGCCTCACGCTGCCGTTGACGCCGAGAGCGTCCTTCGGTGCGCGGGGGCTTCTGAGCCCCCCCCACAACAGGAGACGGGCCGCACCAGGCGGCACCGCGCAGGGGCGGTTGCGGACGACAACTTAGACATTAGTCAGAGGAAGCCCGCAGCCGTCCCTAATGCGCCGAAGATGGCCACCGCGGAGTTTTAGTTGGTATGCCGTGCGTTGTACATAGGTTAGGGACTCGGCCCGGCGGTCGCCCGACGTTTTCCATCTCTCCGGGCGGCTCAACGCCGGGTCGTAAGGCACGGTGAACCCAACATAACCGCTCGGTCGCCCCCCACGAAGGCCGGGCGGTAGTGGTAACGCACTTTCTCCGCGAAACCAAAAAAAAAAAAAAAAAAGGTTTTAGGTTAGGTTCCCGATGCGCTGTTACCGCTGCCTCGAGCACGGTCATGCGCAAAATAATTGCGATGGAGGGCCGGATCGCAGCGATCTCTGTTATCGCTGCGGCAAGCCGGGCCACAAAGCCCGCCAGTGCAAGGATGCACCAAGCTGCGTCGTGTGTGCCGCAGCTGGCAAGCCTGCCGGGCATCAGCTTGGGGGGAAGGCGTGTCCCGTCTCCTCCCGCAAAACCCGACGTCGCCCGCGTAGGAGACCAGCTGCCGCTGAGGCTACGGCCCAGCCGCAGTCGGTGAGCCCACCGCAAGAAAAGGCCGAGATGGACGTAGTAGAAGAGATCGCCCAGTAATGGACCTAAACTTCCTCCAGGCGAACATCAACCACTCCGCCCGCGCCCAGGACCTGTTGTCCCAAAGCCTGGCGCAGTGGTCGGTGCAAGTGGCCGTGGTCGCCGAGCCGTATTTCGTCCCGCCCAGAGATAACTGGGTTGGGGACCTCGACGGTTCGGTGGCCATCATCACCCAGGGTGCCGCTGGCTCCCCGCCCTTCGAAAAAGTAGCGAAGGGCCAGGGATGCGTCGCGGCTCCGTTGGGAGACGTATGGGTTGTAGGAGTTTATTTCTCTCCCAACAGACACCTCTATGAGTTCGAGTCTTTTCTCGTTCGACTGGGGGCCCTGGTGCAGCAAGGCCAACCTCATCCAGCGATCGTCGCCGGCGACTTCAACGCCAAATCCGTGGTCTGTGGTTCGCCGGCGACCGACGTTCGCGGTGAGGTCCTGGAGGACTGGGCGATCTCTGTCGGCCTGGTCGTCCTGAACAGGGGGTCGGTGGACACGTGCGTGCGGCACAACGGCGGGTCTATTGTGGATCTGTCATTTGCGAGCCCCGCCGTCGCACACCGTGTCCGGGGCTGGAGAGTCCTCGTGGGCGTGGAGACGTTGTCGGACCACCGTTATATCAGGTTCGACGTCTCCGCGTCCCCGAGAGTCCAGCCCAGTGGTGAACCGAGTGCCCCGAATCAGGACGGCCCGCGGTGGGTTTTACGTCGCCTCAACAAAGAGGCCCTAGTGTTGGCCGCTCTGGTCGTATCGTGGCTCCCCGTGCCGGACGGGCCGGTGCGGGTTGAGCAGGAGGCGGAGTGGTTCGGGGTGGCAATGTCGGACGTTTGCGACGCCGCCATGCCCCGGGCCCTCCGCCGTTCGCCGCGGCGGCAGGTGTACTGGTGGTCGGCGGAGCTAGCGCAGTTGCGCGCGTCTTGCGTTGCTGCGCGCCGTCGATACACCAGGCATCGCCGTCGCCGAATTAGAAGTCAGCATCACGCAGACCAGGAGCGGCAGCTCTACGGCCTCTATAAGGAGGCGAAGAGAGCGCTACGGGTGGCCGTTCACAGGGCCAAGGTCGCGGCGAGGAAGGAGTTCCTGGAGACTCTCGACGGTGACCCGTGGGGGCGCCCCTATCGCTTGGTGATGAACAAGCTTCGCCCAGCGGCGCCCCCGCTGTCGCAGAGTCTCCGGCCAGACTTGCTGGCCAACGTCGTCGCGGCCTTGTTTCCGGCCACCGTGGAGACCACTCCTCCACCGATGGCGCCACCGGACGTGGCGTCATCGTCGTACGATGCTTCGGCAAGGGATATCCCGGAGGTTTCACCCGCTGAAATGCGGGTGGCAGTGCTTCGGCTGCGGAGCAAAAACACGGCCCCAGGGCTCGATGGCATCCCCGGGAGGGCCTGGGTGTTAGCTCTCGAGTACCTGGGTCCGAGGCTCCGCAGTTTGTTCTCCGCCTGTTTGGAGCAGGGCGTCTTCCCGGCGCGTTGGAAAACCGGGAAGCTCGTCCTGCTGAAGAAAGAAGGACGACCCGCAGAGTCGCCGTCGGCCTACCGGCCCATCGTGTTGCTCGACGAGGTCGCCAAACTTTTCGAGCGCATCGTTCATGCTCGCCTCGTCGAGCACCTCGAGAGGGTCGGACCAAATTTGGCCGACGAACAGTTTGGTTTTAGGAGGGGACGTTCCACCGTCCACGCGATTCTGCGGGTGAAGGCACAGGCGGAGGAAGCAGTGGCCGGAGGCAGCGTAGTTAATGCTGTATCGTTGGATATCTCCAACGCTTTCAACTCGCTGCCCTGGCCCTGCATCCACGAGGCACTGCGGTACCACGTGGTGCCGCCCTATCTCCGGCGTCTGGTGCACGCGTATCTGTCTGACAGGGACGTGGTGTATCCGGGCGCCGATGGGTGGCACCGAAGAGCGATGTCGTGCGGTGTTCCACAGGGCTCGGTTCTAGGCCCTCTCTTGTGGAACATCGGGTACGACTGGGTGCTCCGTGGTACCAATCTCCGGGGCGTCGGCGTGACATGTTACGCCGACGACACGCTAGTCACAGCGACTTCTGGGACCTTCCAGGATGCCGCGATTCTGGCGGCGGCGGGCACCGGCGACGTCGTGAGTCGTATCCGACGACTAGGGTTGAAGGTGGCCCTTGAGAAAACCGAGGCCATTTGTTTTCACAGGCCTCGGAAAGGGCCACCGGCCGGTGCCCACATCGTTGTTGAGGGGGTGCGGATTCCCATCGGCAAGAACATGAAGTATTTGGGTTTGATTTTAGATAGCCGATGGGAATTCCGTACCCATTTCGAAAAGATGAGGACAAAACTATCCCGGGCAGCGGGCGCTCTTTCTAGCCTGCTGCCCAACCTGGAAGGTCCTGGTATCCCTTGCCGAAGGTTATACCACGGAGTCGTGCGGTCCATGGCCCTGTATGGCAGTCCAGTTTGGGCTGATTCCCTGAGCAACCGCTGCGTCGCACTCTTGCGCAATCCTCAGCGTGTAGTGGCGCAGCGGGCGATCAGGGCATACCGCACGGTTTCGTACGAGGCGGCTTGCATGTTGGCCGGATTCCTGCCTTGGGATCTGGACGCCCAATCCCTGGCCGATGCATTTCATTGGCGGGAGGAGGCGTTCAGTCGCGGGCAGCGTCCGGCCCTGAAGGAGGTGGAGGCCATGAGGGCCTCCTTACGGCGAGCCGCCGTGGAGGAGTGGCGTCTCAGGCTGGAGGCCCCGTCAGCGGGGCTCAGGGCTGTAGCGGCAGTGCGCCCGGTCTTTGCCGAGTGGCTAGACAGGCGCCACGGTCCGGCTACGTTTCGATTGACACAGGTACTCACCGGGCATGGTTGCTTCGGTGAGTATCTGTGTCGTATTGTAGGCACAGAGGTGTCGGCCGTGTGTCACCATTGTGACAACTGCCCGCTGGATACGGCCCAGCACACACTGGAGTTTTGCCCAGCCTGGGACGAGGAGCGCAGCGCTCTCAGAGCAGTCGTCGGAGGAGACCTCTCGCTGCCGGCCGTGGTCGCTTCCATGGTCGACAGTCGAGAGGCCTGGCGTGCGGTGGCCCACTTCTGCGAGGTGGTCCTCTCGCAGAAGGAGAGTGCCGAGAGGGATCGGGAGCGTGAGGATCCCTCCCGCCGCCAGAGGAGACGAAGGAGGCGCCGGGTGGACGACTGACCGGCGTCTCCCGCCCTGTGGATTGGGGGCGTTTGGAGAATTCCACCACGGTATCCCCTGCCTGTCGTAAAAGGCGACTAATAGGGGCCACCGGGGGTCGCGGGCGGGCGGCAGGGGGCCGTCCGTCTATAGTTTTGTGTATCTTTTTAGCACATTGTTGCGACCCCCGTGATGGACGGCAGCGTGGAAGGTAGGCCTCACGCTGCCGTTGACGCTGAGAGCGTCCTTCGGTGCGCGGGGGCTTCTGAGCCCCCCCCCACAACAGGAGACGGGCCGCACCAGGCGGCACCGCGCAGGGGCGGTTGCGGACGACGACTTAGACATTAGTCAGAGGAAGCCCGCAGCCGTCCCTAATGCGCCGAAGATGGCCACCGCGGAGTTTTAGTTGGTATGCCGTGCGTTGTACATAGGTTAGGGACTCGGCCCGGCGGTCGCCCGACGTTTTCCATCTCTCCGGGCGGCTCAACGCCGGGTCGTAAGGCACGGTGAACCCAACATAACCGCTCGGTCGCCCCCCACGAAGGCCGGGCGGTAGTGGTAACGCACTTTCTCCGCGAAACCAAAAAAAAAAAAAAAAAAAAAAAAAAAAAAGGTTAGGTTGGTTAGGTTAGGTTGGGGTGCGAAGTCAGGAAACCTCCACGCGGTGCACCCTGGGCAACGGCGCGTCGATCACGTTGATCGGCGCGACGGCTAATATCCTGACAACAGTTGGTTGGCGGTCGTCGTCTCTTGCGGCGGCCGTCGTCTTGTTTCGGTGGGCCCGTTTATCGGGCGACTCCCGGTTCTGTCCTGGGGGTGTCGACGGGCTCGGTGTGCGCTCACCCCGCCCCGAGCAGGCAGTGGGGGGAACCTTTTTCTCCCGCTGTCGCCGTCGCAGATCGTAATCCGGTATGGAGGTCCGTGGATATGTCTCGCGCTCCTGCCGGACCGAGGGTCTTGGCTTAACCGCCCGGACCGCGAGGGAGAAAACCTCTATAAAAAGTTACCCCGAATCCCAAGCGGCGGCGCACCGCGAGGGGATGCATGGCCGATGGGTAGTTCGGTCTCGAGTGCGACCCCCGCCAGAGTACCTGCCGACCCTCTTGGCGGGTTACGTTAGGCTTACCCAGGTACAGGGGGCACTGCCTGGGCGGACTTTTATTTCCCCCATACTCGTGGGAACAAAAATGGAATCTCTTATTAACAAAAACCCAATAATTCTATTGACGAAGTTGCCTCCTCCTGCTTCAGATTCTGGGGTAGGGGAGGCGGAGATCGGAGGGCGCAAGCCCACTGATGGCGATATCGTGGAAGGGAGTACGGGCGAGAAGCCCACAGAGGTTGTGGCTGAATTTGCTCGACCTTTGAGTAGTGTCGGTATTGACTCGGAGTCAAGCGAGAGCGTCTCATCCGTCAGGAGCAAAAAGCTTTGGAGGAGACACTCTCGGTCGAAGGCGGCTTGCTTAACGAGCGAAACAGACGAGCCGGCTCCAAAGGCCGTAACAACTGATGGCCGAGGTAGGGGTCGTCCTCCTGTGCAATATACGAGCCTGAAAAAGGCCCAAAGGGAGCTGGATAGCAAAAAGCGGGAGTTGGCCCGTAAAAACATAGAGGAGGAGCTTGAGGCAAAGCTCCACTACCGAAAATCTACGGTGGCCGAAGAGGAAATGCAGGTTGACGAAGTTCGCGTTGTCCTCAAGGAGGACCTGTTGCATTGCGGGCAAGTGGTGCAGCAGATAGTGAAGAAGTCAGGCAACCTTAAGGGGACCTCGCAAAAGGCCCTGAATTTTGTGACTGACACCATTATTAAGTATGTTGGCCAGCAAGAGTCCTCTGTCATGGTTCGCCTCGAACATGAGGCTAAGAAATGGAAGGAGCATAGTGCCCACCTCGAGTCGTCACTGAAGATGCTCCAGGAAGAGAACACCTCTCTCCGCCGGCGTCTAGAAGACTTAGAGGCGGCCGCAAATAAGCGCCCCACGGAGGAGGTACTGGAGCTGATAGAAAAGAGGTTGCACGCTAGGATGGAGTCAGCACTTTTGGGTCCGGCTCCTAGGCCACCACTGGCCCATGAGAAGAAGTCCACTCCCGGGGATACACAACTCCCCGTGCAGGGTGGATTCGTGGGAGGAGCACCTCAGCCCACTTCAACCAAGGGAAAAGGGAAAGGAAAGGGGAAGAGTTCAGTCCAGCCCGCTCCCCTTATATCCGCGCCTGTGGCCGGGCCCTCCACAGCCCCACCACAGGCCATTGCTGGGCCGTCTAAGGTACCGGCCACTGCTGCAACTGTTGGAAAAGGTAAGCAGAGAGTTGCCCAACCTGGACAGACAGCGCAGGTGCATAAGCCCCAAAAGGGCAAGAAGAAAGGACCAGCACCCACGGTGCAAGGTGCTCCGGAGCCTCGCCCACTACCACCAGCCCCAGCGTCTATGGACGTGGGGTGGACCATGGTTGTGGGCAAAAAGAAAAAGCCCAAGCCCGCCGCGACGCCCGCTGCAAATAATCAGCGGCAGCCCCGTCGGCCTGAGCCAAAACTGCGTCCGCCACGCTCCGCAGCGATCGTCATATCGTTGACGCCGGCTGCGGTTGCCAAGGGGCTAACGTACGCGAAGGTGCTGACGGATGCACAGCAACGCGTGAGTCTCACCGGCCTGAACATAGACAGGCTGAAGCCGAAAGTTTCCGCTGCGGGTGCCATGTTATATGAGGTGCCCGGAGCGGAGTCGGAGCAGAGGGCCGATTCCCTCGCCGCAAGGCTGAGGGAATGTTTTAGTGGGACGGAAGATGTCAGAGTCTCCCGGCCCACCAAATGTACGGAGCTGCGGCTGTCAGAACTTGATCCCGCAGCTACTCCAGAGACGGTCGCAGCGGCCCTCTGCAGTGCCGGTGAGTGTGCCGCAGAGGCTGTTAAGGTGGGGGAAATCCGGCCCGATCGCTCTGGCCTGGGCTCGGTTTGGGCCAAGGTGCCAGTCAAGGCGGCCCAAAAGATCAAGGGGGGCCGCTTGAAAGTTGGGTGGACCGTGGTTCGAGTGACCGTACTCGAGGGGCGTCCGATGCGCTGCTACCGGTGCCTCGAGCGCGGTCATGCGCAAAACAACTGTGACGGAGGGCCGGATCGCAGCGACCTTTGTTATCGCTGCGGCAAGCCAGGCCATAAAGCCCGTCAGTGTAAGGCTACACCAAACTGCGTCGTATGTGCCGCAGCTGGCAAGCCCGCCGGACACCAGCTTGGGGGAAAGTCGTGTTCCGCCTCCTCCCGCAATGTCCGGCGACGTTCACGTAGAAGACCAGCTGCCGCTGAGGCTACGGCCCAGCCGCAGTCAGTGAGCCCACCGCAAGAAGTGGCCGAGATGGAAGTAGTAGAAGAGATCGCCCAGTAATGGACCTGAAGTTCCTCCAGGCGAACATCAACCACTGCGCCCGCGCCCAGGACCTGTTGTCCCAAAGCCTGGCGCAGTGGTCGGTGCAAGTGGCCGTGGTCGCCGAGCCGTATTTCGTCCCGCCCAGAGATAACTGGGCTGGGGACCTCGACGGTTCGGTGGCCATCATCACCCAGGGTGCCGCTGGCTCCCCGCCCTTCGAAAAAGTAGCGAAGGGCCAGGGATGCGTCGCGGCTCTGTTGGGAGACGTATGGGTTGTAGGAGTTTATTTCTCTCCCAACAGACCCCTCTATGAGTTCGAGTCTTTTCTCGTTCGACTGGGGGCCCTGGTGCAGCAAGGCCAACCTCACCCAGTGATCGTCGCCGGCGACTTCAACGCCAAATCCTTGGTCTGGGGTTCGCCGGCGACCGACGTTCGCGGTGAGGTCCTGGAGGACTGGGCGATCTCTGTCGGCCTGGTCGTCCTGAATAGGGGGTCGGTGGACACGTGCGTGCGGCACAACGGCGGGTCTATTGTTGACTTGTCGTTTGCGAGCCCCGCCGTCGCACGTCGTGTCCGGGGCTGGAGAGTCCTCGTGGGCGTGGAGACGTTGTCGGACCATCGTTACATCAGGTTCGACGTCTCCGCGTCCTCGAGTGTCCAGCCCAGTGGCGTACCGAGTGCCCCGAAT
This sequence comes from Sphinx pinastri, assembly GCA_947568825.1. Classification (NCBI taxonomy): domain Eukaryota; kingdom Metazoa; phylum Arthropoda; class Insecta; order Lepidoptera; family Sphingidae; genus Sphinx; species Sphinx pinastri. The sequence continues at coordinate 58,937 of OX387614.1, read as the reverse complement.
CAGGACGGCCCGCGGTGGGTGTTACGTCGCCTCGATAAAGAGGCCCTAGTGTTGGCCGCTCTGGTCGTGTCGTGGCTCCCCGTGCCGGACGGGCCGGTACGGGTAGAGCAGGAGGCGGAGTGGTTCGGGGTGGCAATGTCGGACGTTTGCGACGCCGCCATGCCCCGGGCCCTCCGCCGTCCGTCGCGGCGGCAGGTGTACTGGTGGTCGGCGGAGCTAGCGCAGTTGCGCGCGTCTTGCGTAGCTGCGCGCCGTCGATACGCCAGGCATCGCCGTCGCCGATTGAGGGTAGAGGATCACGCAGACCAGGAGCGGCAGCTCTACGGCCTCTATAAGGAGGCGAAGAGAGCGCTGCGGGTGGCCATTCACAGGGCCAAGGTCGCGGCGAGGAAGGAGTTCCTGGAGACTCTCGACGGTGACCCGTGGGGGCGCCCCTATCGCTTGGTGATGAACAAGCTTCGCCCAGCGGCGCCCCCGCTGTCGCAGAGTCTCCGGCCAGACTTGCTGGCCAACGTCGTCGCGGCCTTGTTTCCGGCCACCGTGGAGACCACTCCTCCACCGATGGCGCCACCGGACGTGGCGTCGTCGTCGTATGAGACTTCGGCAAGGGATATCCCGGAGGTTTCGCCCGCGGAAATGCGGGTGGCAGTGCTTCGGCTGCGGAGCAAAAATACGGCCCCAGGGCTCGATGGCATCCCCGGGAGGGCCTGGGTGCTAGCTCTCGAGTACCTGGGTCCGAGGCTCCGCAGTTTGTTCTCCGCCTGTTTGGAGCAGGGCGTCTTCCCGGCGCGTTGGAAAACCGGGAAGCTCGTCCTGCTGAAGAAGGAAGGACGACCCGCAGAGTCGCCGTCGGCCTACCGGCCCATCGTGTTGCTCGACGAGGTTGCCAAACTTTTCGAGCGCATCGTTCATGCTCGCCTCGTCGAGCACCTCGAGAGGGTCGGACCAAATTTGGCCGACGAACAGTTTGGTTTTAGGAGGGGACGATCCACCGTCCACGCGATTCTGCGGGTGAAGGCACAGGCGGAGGATGCAGTGGCCAGAGGCGAGGTGGTTATAGCGATTTCGCTGGACATTTCCAACGCCTTTAATTCGCTGCCCTGGCCCTGCATTCACGAAGCACTGCGGTACCACGTGGTGCCGCCCTATCTCCGGCGTCTGGTGCACGCGTATCTGTCTGACAGGGACGTGGTGTATCCGGGCGCCGATGGGTGGCACCGAAGAGCGATGTCGTGCGGTGTTCCACAGGGCTCGGTTTTAGGCCCTCTCTTGTGGAACATCGGGTACGACTGGGTGCTCCGTGGTGCCAATCTCCGGGGCGTCGGCGTGACATGTTACGCCGACGACACGCTAGTCACAGCGACTTCTGGGACCTTCCAGGACGCCGCGATTCTGGCGGCGGCGGGCACCGGCGACGTCGTGAATAGGATCCGACGTCTAGGGTTAAAGGTGGCCCTTGAGAAAACCGAGGCCATTTGTTTTCACGGGCCTCGGAAAGGGCCACCGGCCGGTGCCCACATCGTTGTTGAGGGGGTGCGGATTTCCATCGGCAAGAATATAAAGTATTTAGGGTTAGTTTTGGATAGCCGATGGGAATTCCGTACCCATTTCGAGAAAATGCGGACAAAACTGTCCCGGGCAGCGGGCGCTCTTTCTAGCCTGCTGCCCAACCTGGAAGGTCCTGGTATCCCTTGCCGAAGGTTATACCACGGAGTCGTGCGGTCCATGGCCCTGTATGGCAGTCCTGTTTGGGCTTACTCCCTGAGCGACCGCTGCGCCGCGCTCTTGCGCAATCCTCAACGTGTAGTTGCGCAGCGGGCGATCAGGGCGTACCGCACGGTCTCGTACGAGGCGGCTTGCATGTTGGCCGGATTTCTGCCCTGGGATCTGGACGCCGAATCCCTGTCCGATGCCTTTTATTGGCGGGAGGAGGCGTTCAGTCGCGGGCAGCGTCCGGCGTTTAAGGAGGTGGAGGCCATGAGGGCCTCCTTACGGCGAGCCGCCGTGGAGGAGTGGCGTCTCAGGCTGGAGACCCCGTCAGCGGGGCTCAGGGTCGTAGCGGCAGTGCGCCCGGTCTTTGCCGAGTGGCTGGACAGGCGCCACGGCCCAGCTACGTTTCGGTTGACACAGGTACTCACCGGGCATGGTTGCTTCGGTGAGTATCTGTGTCGTATCGTAGGCACAGAGGTGTCGGCCGTGTGTCACCATTGTGACAACTGCCCGCTGGATACGGCCCAACATACATTGGAGTTTTGCCCAGCCTGGGACGAGGAGCGCAGCGCTCTCAGAGCAGTCGTCGGAGGAGACCTCTCGCTGCCGGCCGTGGTCGCTTCCATGGTCGACAGTCGGGAGGCCTGGCGTGCGGTGGCCCACTTCTGCGAGGTGGTCCTCTCGCAGAAGGAGAGTGCCGAGAGGGATCGGGAACGAGATGATCCCTCCCGCCGCCAGAGGAGACGAAGGAGGCGCCGGGTGGACGACTGACCGGCGTCTCCCGCCCTGTGGATTGGGGGCGTTTGGAGAATTCCACCACGGTATCCCCTGCCTGTCGTAAGAGGCGACTAATAGGGGCCACCGGGGGTCGCGGGCGGGCGGCAGGGGGCCGTCCGTCTATAGTTTTGTGTATCTTTTTTTTAGCACATTGTTGCGACCCCCGTGATGGACGGCAGCGTGGAAGGTAGGCCTCACGCTGCCGTTGACGCTGAGAGCGTCCTTCGGTGCGCGGGGGCTTCTGAGCCCCCCCCCACAACAGGAGACGGGCCGCACCAGGCGGCACCGCGCAGGGGCGGTTGCGGACGACAACTTAGACATTAGTCAGAGGAAGCCCGCAGCCGTCCCTAATGCGCCGAAGATGGCCACCGCGGAGTTTTAGTTGGTATGCCGTGCGTTGTACATAGGTTAGGGACTCGGCCCGGCGGTCGCCCGACGTTTTCCATCTCTCCGGGCGGCTCAACGCCGGGTCGTAAGGCACGGTGAACCCAACATAACCGCTCGGTCGCCCCCCACGAAGGCCGGGCGGTAGTGGTAACGCACTTTCTCCGCGAAACCAAAAAAAAAAAAAAAAAAAAGGTTAGGTTAGGTTAGGTTAGGTTAGGTTTTTTTTTTTTTTTTTTTTTTATGTGGTGATATACGCACCACTCTCGTACCCCTAACAAATTAATAGGGACGTTGTTTACTTGTTTCTATTTTGTTTATACTTTATGCAATATTGCATTACAAAAGAAAAAATTAAATAAAGGAGAGATACATTTGATGTTTTACTAGTGTTTTCACGTTACACTACTATACTATGCAAATTTCTACAATTTCACTTATAGTTACATTTTCTTATTTTAACATTCATATTTGACGATTGGAGTTGCAGCGACATACATTATAACATGTACTTATTTATATTTTTATTATACTAAAGTTACTACAATTTTTATTTATATTTACATTTAATTATCTACACATTGGCATTGGACAACAGTTTGAGTTACGACGACGACACTCATCAAGTATTAAACATACCATACAAGGAATTTCATATAAAGAATAACACATAGGGTTTTTTCATTTTTTTTTTTTTTTTTTTTTTTTTTTTTTTTTTTTTTTTTTTTTTTTTTTTTCCTTATGTATATTTACAATGATGAATAATGATTCCAGAGCGCCTTATATAGTTCGTATAACCCTCTGAGCAGGCTCGTTTGGTCATCCAGTATGTATTGGTCTTCCATTTTTATTTTATTTTTATTTCGACTTATTTGTATTATTACAAGTTTATTTTTACTTTTACTTGTCTACTCAGGACGGTTAGGACGTATTAATACAATTCCTAGAGAATATTCCATTATACTTTCAAGCTACTACAGTTTTCACTTTTATCTTATTATCTTAATTCATAACCTAATTTTTACATTCGGTGTTGACCACATCTTATTTCTAACATAAACTTATTTATTTACTTATTTAACAGTACTAAGGGTACATAATTTTACATTATGTATTTAGTTACTACTACTATTACTTATTTTTATTTATAACTCTACACGCAACTTCTTTACAATATGTCATAAATTCATGTCTTTTCCTATCGTCTTTCATTATCATTGCTACCGTGTTTGCATTTATTTCCAGCTCAATTTTTTGTTCTGTGTCAAACCTTTTCTTCGCAAATATAGGGCATTCCAATAAAATGTGTGTTACGCTTTCTTGTTTGCTTGGTTCACAGAGACACGTCGGGCTCTCCTTGCACTTAAAGCGATTTAAGTACTCGGAGAACCCGCCGTGTCCTGTTAGCACCTGTGTGATAGTAGAGTCCAAGGATATCTTCCTAAGTGTTCGGTGTGCCTCTATCACGTCCGGGAAAAACATTTTCGTAACCGATGCCGTTTCCCCGGATGTATATCTTTGACTCCATTCGTCAAGCGAGTCCAGACGAATCTGGCGCTTGACGAATGAAATCGGGCAGCGATCATAGCTGGGTCGCGTTTTCAATTTTAGTGCAGCATCCTTCGCGAGCACATCCGCCCTTTCATTGCCCTCCAACCCTATGTGCGCTTTTATCCAAAAAAGGGATATTTTTTGGTTGCGTTCGCTTGATACTTTTAAGTTGTTGTTTATCTGGAACGCAATGGGGTGGAGGGAGTCACCACTGGTAACAACTTCAAGGGCGGACCTGGAATCGCAAAAGATGCTACAATCGCGAGCCTCACCTTTAAGCGCTTCGTCCGTGGCCGTTTTTAGGGCCAGCAGCTCCGCCTGAAAGACTGCGTCAGTACCGGATCCAGGACGATCCGCCTGACGACCCTGTGCGCCTCGACAGCGTCCGGAAAGAACAGCTTCGTCACCGAAGCCGTCTCTCCGTCCGCGTATCTCCGGCTCCACTCGTCAATCGAGTCCTGTCGGATCTGTCGCTTGACGAATGAAACCGGACACTTGTCGTAGTGCGCACGGGTCTTTAGGTGTTGTGCGGCATCTTTAGCGAGCTGATCAGCCCTCTCGTTTCCCTCCAACCCCACGTGCGCCTTGACCCAGAAAAGTCCAATTTTCTGGGCGCGTTTCTCGGCGATTTTTATTGATTTCTGTATTTCAAACGCTAGGGGGTGGAGAGAATCACCTCTGGTGACGACTTCGAGAGCGGACCTGGCATCACTGAAAATGCCGCACGCAGGAAGCCCGCTACGGAGCGCCACCTCTACAGCTTCCCGGAGGGCGAGAAGTTCCGCCTGGTAGACGGAGCAGTACGGCTCCAGCCGCAATTTTCGGGTACTTGTCTCGGCGGCGCCGTTCCATATGGACAGCGCCGCTCCGACTTTCCCGTCAATCTTGCTTCCGTCGGTGAAGATACTGAGACCCTCACCGACGTGCTGGGCCAGTTCCGCTCCGTCCGCCAGGCATTGGAATGACCTGTTCCTCCGTTCCGCCGGGTGCTCCAAGTTGACGAAGGCCACAGGAGCCTCCACATCCCGGTCTCCTACTACCTCGCAGGAGCGCCCCTTCCTGACCTCATAAAGGAGTGCGGTTTCCCGCACCCTTATGTCAAGAGGGAGCACTCCCGCCAGCAGCAGGGCCGAGTTGAGAGAGACAGTCCTGTAGGCCTTCGTCATCTTTTGCGCGAAACTGCGCTGGATGGCTCCGAGCTGCTTCCTTACACCCAGCTTACGGCTGGCTGGAGCCCATGCGCTTGCAGCATACAAGATCACAGGCTCCACCGCAGCCGTGTAGATCGTCCTGATCACTTCGGGTCCCAACCCCCACTGGACCTTGGCCGACCTCGCGAGCACTTTGAACAGGCCTATGGCCTTTGCGCACGCCTGCGTCACGTGACCGTTAAAGGTCAGTTTTCGGTCTATTGTAAGGCCAAGCAGCTTGATTTCGTTGGAGAGACCAATGTCGACGCCGCCCATGCGCAAAACCGGGGTGTCGTACTTCAACTTATTTGTAATGAGCATCGCCTGCGTCTTGTGCGGCGCGAACTTCAACTTATTTCGGACACCCCAGTCCTGCACATAGGCTAGTGCCGCATTGGCCTGTCTCTGCGCTTCTCCTGTGGAACCCCCATCAAACACCAGGACGACATCGTCAGCAAAAGCTTGACAATAGTCGCCCCGGCGCTCGAGCCCCTGTAAAAGGGGGTCGAGGAGGAGGTTCCACAGGATTGGCCCCCCTATAGACCCTTGAACGCAACCTTTAACGGTCCTGCGCGCTGACTCGGCACCCGCAAATCGGACCCTGACCATCCGATCATCCAGATAGCTGGCGACCATCCTTCTGATGTTTGGTGGGCAGCGTTCTTCCGCCAACCGGACTTTTATGGCGGGCCACCAGGCGCTATCGAAGGCCCCCTCTATGTCCAACGATATCATAATCAGGACTTTCTTCTCCCGAAGTTTAGTCCTGATATGACTCATCAGATCATAGAGGGAGTCCTCGGTGCCCCTTTGTGGCATAAAGCCGTATTGGCGGTGGCTCATCCTCGGAAGGATGTGCCATTTCAGCCTACCCACCAACATCTTTTCCAGAACCTTTCCCAGCACTGGTAACAGTCCTATCGGCCGATGTGCCTTGGGAACCGAGTAATCGTCCTTACCCGGCTTCCGCAGCACAACGACCGTGGCCTCTTTCCAAATCTTTGGAAAGTAGGCCAATTCTAGGCACTTGTTAGCCAGTGCTAGGAAAGACTCCGGATCCTGGGCGATCGCCTGCGAACAGATATCGGAGGTCAAGCCGTCCGACCCGGGCGCCTTCTTAGGATTGAAGGTCACCAGCGCCGCCGTGAGCTCCCCCAACGTGAACGGTGGATCATGTACCTCACCATGGACCCAGTCGTTCACGCTTGAGGCAAGCTCCCTGGTGCGCCGGTGATCCTCATTATCCTCCTCGTGAGGGTCGTCCGGGTAGAAGGTCTCGGCAAGATATCTTGCCGATTCCTCCTGACCCAGGATTTGTCCGTCCCTCACGAGTGGCGCATCTTCGTGCCGCTTGGTCAGCCTGCCCATTACTCGATATATCCCATCCCACAGTCCTTCCTTGCTTTGCTTTCCGCAGAACTCCTTCCAGCTCTGGCTCTGGGCGGTTTTCGTCAGCGTCTCATACTCCTCCTTGGCCTCTTTATACGCCCGGATGACACATGCCCTCCTCACAGGTGCCGCCCATCGGATGCGGCGTTTCCGCCTCATCATTTCGCGTTTGGACCTTTCGAGCTCCTTTGACCACCAGGGAATCGCGTATCTGTTATTCTGTTTCTTTTTCGGTATTGTTGCTTCGCTTACTTCTATAACTAATTTTGTGTAATTTCCTATTTCTTTTTCTAAGTTCTGTGTATTATTTATGTTTTCTATTTCTAGTTTATTTATATTATTCTCGTTAATTAAATCCCTAAATCTATTGCCAAATTCGGTCCATTTTGCTTTTTTAGTGTTATACCTTCTTGTTGTGTTTTTGATGGCGATTCCCTGTCCCTTTCGTAAAGTGATTTTAAAAGTTATTGTGTTGTGGTCGGAGCTCGTCAGGTCCTCCTCGACGGTCCAGTTCTGGATCAGTTCTAAAAGATCGACCGAACAGGCGGTGACATCTACCTGGCTGGAGTAGGCCCTGTCTCCTCGCACGGTGTAGAACGTTGGCTTGTCGCCTTCGTTCAACACGTGGAGACCCGCTTCGTCCAGCCAACCAGACACCTCCTCTCCTCTTCGGTCGATCTCCCGGCTCCACCATAGGCTTCTCGCATTGGTGTCCCCTCCCGTTAACAGGCGCTTCGGGCCCAGGCCATGGCAGACGCCCCTCAGGTGATCGAGGTATGGCTCTACCGGCATGTCGGGTTCGAAGTAGTACGAGACCACCACCATCTCCCAGGCGCTGGTGCGGATTTTCACCACAACAATATTTGTCGTGGTGAATTGGGGGCAGATCAAGACATCCAAGTCTACATCGTAGACTACTATGGCTGCCTTGGCCCGCCCCCCTTCCCGTTCCGCGCACTGGAAGATCCTGGCGGCCCCGTAGTTTTTTACCCGGCCGGTGCCTCCAACGTACGGCTCCTGGATCAGGGCGAAGGCCAATCTCCTCTCAGATGCCATCAGCATAAATTCTTCAGTTGCGAGTGCGCTTCTTTGGAGATTGGCCTGCGCCACCAGGTATGGCCGCGCGTCGGTGGCTGCGTCTGCCATTGCCGGGCCCGGGGCGATGGGGACCACCTTAGCAATAGGCTATGGCGGATCTGGCCAACGCGTCCCACCGCTTCCGTACTGGGCAGTCCTCGCTGAAGGCGTTGTGTCCCGTCTCAGCGATCTTCGCTTTTAGGCAGTTGCAGCACGTTGGTGCTGCAGCCGCCATCCAGTCGGGGCACTCCGCCTTCAGATGCGGTCCGCCGCAGTGGCTGCAGGCATCCAGGGAGCCCCGGCAGAACCGCCTCCCATGGCCGTAGCCCAAGCATTTTGAGCATTGGACCAGGGGAGACTGGTCCTCAACCTTGACTCTCTGGATGTCTATGTGGATCGCGCCGGCCTCCGTGAACCTTTGCCAGATCTGTGGCGACACCTGGAGGACCACATGGGCCATCAGCGGGTTTCTGGCCTTCCTTCTGTAGCGGACCTCCATCCTGCTGTCCTCCTTACTGACGTGGGCCAAGAGATGGTTATTCTGGGCCCTGATCGCGCCCAGAATTTCATCGTTTGTGTGGCAAGTCAGCAGGTCCTTGACAACGATCAATGGGTCTTTATTTTTGATGTCCGCTACCGTGAGATTCTTGCCTTTTTTGCGGAGTCTTTCCTTAACTTTCTCCATTTCTTTCTGGTCCCGAAAGCCCATGATTACCTTCCTCTCCTTCGCTTTCCTAATGCGGTCTATCTTTAGCCCTTCCTCCTTTGCATTTACCGCTGACCTTATCTTTTCCACCACCTGGTCTCCCGTTTCCTCCTCATCCTGTGAAGTTATAACTATCGAGTGTAGCGCCGTAGTCACCTCTGCTGTGTTTTTGGGTGGACCGGCTGCTACACTCGCATACGATCTGGTCTTTTCCATCTCTTCTCTGTGTTTCTTTACCTCTTCGCCCATCCTTTTCATTTCCTCCTTGCTTTCCTGCAACATCTTTCCGTGTTCCTCCAGCTTTTGAAGGAGCTCGTTTCCCAGTCTGTCCCTCTCTTCTTTCCCTGGTCCTTTACCTGCTACATCCAACATTTCCGTCTTCAATGCCCCTTCCTTTTCCGATTCCTTCCCTTTTCCTCCTTCTGCGGTCCGCCCTCTGTATGGCTTGCCCTCCTCGGCGTCCTTCACCAGCCTGTAGAGCCGTTCCGCTGCGTCGATGACCTCAACCTTGATTTCTGTTTTCAGATTCCGGCTATTATTAATTTGTAGCCGGGCCTTAAGGAGGCACGCCTTAGCCTCAGCCGTCCTGTTCAGGTAGGCAGTACTTCCCTTCTTGGGAGATTCTTGCCTACCCGAACCTGTCTCCGGCATGGGCTGGCTCTTGGCGGTGCCCTTCCGCTCTACTGATGCTGCGGCTGCTGCAGATATCGTTGGTGCTGCTGAGGTCATCGGTGCTGTGGTGGTCTTCTTCGGCACAGTGGTGGGTAGAGCAGCCCTGGTTTCGGGCGCTGCATCGAGACGTGACTCTATGCTGCGCCTCACCTGGGCTACTGACTGGCTCCGAGAGGGGCCAGCGCCTACAGGGGCTCCTGCGTCGGCGTCAAGTTTGGGTGAGGAAGGGGCCTTCTTGACGGGCGTGTGGAAGCTCGGCATGTTCGTAGATAGGGGGTCCTCGTCACTATTTAAAAAAATTTAATTGCTTCGTGGATGTAGAGGGTCCACGAGAAGTCGCTTTCTGATTTTTAAGTTTCGGTACTCCAGGTACCAGTCAGCTTAGATGTAGTAAAAAAAAAAAAATATCTATGAACAATATACAAGAAATAAAATATAGTAAAATAACCAATACTTTGTATCGCAATTATATATTTATATATAACGGGTCAATATAAAAGAAATATTAAATTTTGTAATTTAAAGTCAGAATTTTGTAGAATTAACTTTATATATTTATTTATTTATAAGCTTAGTTTTTTGAAAATATAATAATATTAAATTTCGTTTTATGTTTCAGGTGCAGCAGTTCCGGGATGTGTCGACTAAGGTAAGTATAACTAGTGTTTGAGATCGTATGGTACGTAGGTGTAATTTTTTAGAACCCACCTAAGAGTTTTTGGTACCTTCAGAATTAGGCTCTCGTGATGGTATAGCCGTACCCTAGCTGGTCAAAAAAGACAAAAGGGTGGGTGTGGGGGGCAATTTTTTGCCGGAGCGCGACGTGTGATACGCCGTTAGACGCGTCTCGGCGAGTACTTCACGAATATCGAATAATGTTAGGTACGGTTGGTACAAAAATTTTTCACCGTCAGCAGAAGTATGGAAAATTTACGAAATTTGGAAAAATTGTGGGGGGAGAAAATCAAAATTATACGGAACGGTAAGTATTTGTAAAATGCTATCAAACAATGTGCCACACTAAATAGTTTTCATACAAAAATTTCACAAAATTCGACGGTTAGGTTAGGTTAGGTTTTTTTTTTTTTTTTTTTTTTTTTTTTTTTTTTAGTGAGGCTCTGCGCCTCACCCTCGTTCCCCCTATCCAGGACAAGGGATATTATGTATGTTTTTCTTTTTAATTTTCTCTTTTTTTTTTTTTTTTTTTTTTTAAGTTACTTATACTTAGTTCTAAACATATGTATCAGTATATCTTAATTAATTTAATCTTTACATCTATCTATTATTTAATCTACATATCATCTTACTTCGCTCATACTCTTTACGTAACTACTTATTTTCGTACATATATTCTTACTTATTAATTTTATTACTAATTATATATAATTTAACATTATATATTTAGTAACTTATTTCTACTTATTTCTACTTATTACCTTATTTCCTATTAATTTACAGTATTTTATGAACTTATGTACAACTAATTTTTCCTTAATTATGTTATGTATATTGTCTACTGTTAACTTATAATCTATCTGGCTTTCTAAATCAAATCTCTCTTTGGCATGTATGGGACAATCGAGCAGGAGGTGTGGGACCGTCTCCCGAACGTCAGGGTCACACAAGCACGCCGGGCTCTCCTTGCACTTGAACCGATGCAAGTACTCGGAGAACCCGCCGTGCCCGGTGAACACCTGCGTCAGGACTGGATCCAGGACGATCCGTCTGACGACCCTGTGCGCCTCGACGGCGTCCGGAAAGAACAGTTTCGTTACCGAAGCCGTCTCTCCGTCTGCGTATCTCCGGCTCCATTCGTCAATAGAGTCCTGACGGATCTGTCTCTTGACGAATGAAACCGGACACTTGTCGTAATGCGCACGGGTCTTCAGATGCTGTGCGGCCTCTTTAGCGAGCACGTCCGCCCTCTCGTTTCCCTCCAACCCCACGTGTGCCTTCACCCAGAAAAATTTAATTTTCTGGGCGCGTTGCTCGGCTTCTTTTAATAATTTACTAATTTCGAACGCTATGGGGTGGAGAGAATCACCTCTGGTGATGACGTCAAGGGCAGACCTGGCATCACTAAAGATGCCGCACGTAGGAAGCCCGCTTCGGAGCGCCTCCTCCACGGCTTTCCGGAGGGCGAGAAGTTCAGCCTGGTAGACGGAGCAGTACGGCTCCAGCCGCAACTTTCTGGTACTCGTCTCCGCGGCGCCGTTCCATATGGACAGCGCCGCTCCGACTTTCCCATCAATTTTGCTTCCGTCGGTGAAGATGCTAAGACCCTCACCGACGTGCTGGGCCAGTTCTGCCCCGTTCACCAGGCATTGGAACGTCCCGCTCCTCCGTTCCGCCGGGTGGTCCAAGCTGGCGAAGGCCACAGGAGCCTCTATCTCCCGATCGCCTACTACTCGCTGGGAGTACCCCCTCTTGACCTCGTAGAGGAGTGCGGTTTCCCTCACTCTTATGTCAAGGGGGAGTATCCCCGCGAGCAATAGGGTCGAGTTGAGAGAGGCGGTCCTATATGCCTTCGTCAGCTTCTGCGCAAAGCTGCGCTGGATTGCTCCGAGCTGCTTCCTGATGCCGAGTTTTTGGCTAGCGGGAGCCCACGCACTGGCCGCGTAGAGTATAACTGGCTCAACCGCTGCCGTATAGATCGTCCTGATAACCTCCGGTCCCAACCCCCACTGGACTTTGGCTGACCTCGCGAGCATTTTGTAGAGGGTTGCGGCCTTCCCGCAAACCTGCGTCACGTGACTGTTAAAGGTGAGTTTCCGGTCCATTGTCAGGCCAAGCATCTTTATTTCATCTGACAGACCAATGTCGACGCCACCCATGTGTAGGATTGGGGTATCGTACTTTAATTTATTCGTAATGACCATGGCCTTGGTCTTATTTGGCGCAAATTTGAGTTTATTTCGGATACCCCAATCCCGCACATAGGCTAGTGCCGCATTGGCCTGCTTTTGCACTTCTCCTGTGGAACCCCCGTCGAACACCAGGACGACATCATCGGCAAAAGCCTGACAATAGTCACCCCGGCGCTCGAGCCCCTGTAATAGGGGATCGAGGAGGAGGTTCCACAGGATTGGCCCTCCGATGGACCCCTGAACGCAACCCTTAACAGTCCGTTTCGCGGCTTCGGCACCCGCGTACCTAACCCTGACCATCCGATCATCTAGATAGCTGGCGATCAACCTACGGATGTTTGGTGGGCATTGCTCTTCCGCCAATCGGACTTTGATAGCGGGCCACCAGGCGCTATCGAAGGCTCCCTCTATGTCTAGCGACACCAATATTATAATTTTCTTTTCATAAAGTTTTTTCCTAATATGATTTACCAAGACATAGAGGGAGTCCTCGGTGCCCCTTTGTGGCATAAATCCGAATTGGCGGTGGCTCATCCTCCGGAGGAGGTGCCATTTGAGTCTGCCCACCAGCATCTTTTCCAGTATCTTTCCCATCACTGGCAACAATCCTATCGGTCGATGCGCTTTGGGAACCGTGTAATCGTCCTTACCCGGTTTCCGAAGCACAACGACCGTGGCCTCTTTCCAAATTTTTGGAAAATAGGCCAATTCTAGGCACTTGTTAGCCAGTGATAGAAAAGACTCCGGATCTTGGGCGATCGCCTGCGTACAGATATCGGAGGTCAGGCCATCAGAACCGGGCGCCTTTGTCGGGTTGAAGGTCACCAGCGCCGCAGTGAGCTCCCGCGACGTGAACGGTGGGTCATGTACCTCACCATGGACCCAGTCGTTCACTCGCGAGGCGAGCTCCCTGGTGCGCCGGTGATCCTCATTGTCCTCCTCGTCAGGGTCGTCCGGGTAGAAGGTCTCGGCAAGAAATCTTGCCGATTCCTCCTGACCCAGGGTTTTCCCGTCCCTGACGAGTGGCTGGTCTTCATGCCGCTTGGTCAGCCTGCCCATCACTCGGTAAATCCCATCCCATACCCCTTCTTTATCCTGTTTCCCGCAAAACTCCTTCCAACTCTTGACCTGCGCTATCCTCGCTTCATTTTCATATTCCTCCTTTGCACTTTTGTACTCCCTAATCACTTTTTCCTTTCTTACAGGAGCCGCCCATCGGATTCTCCGTTTTCTTCTCATCATTTCCTTCTTCAGTCTTTCGAGTTCGTCGGACCACCACGGTAAGTTAAATTTTGTATTATTTTTCTTCTTTGGTATTGTTTCCTCACTTGATTTAGTTATTAACTCTGTATATTTTACTATTTTATTCTCTAATTCTACTATTGTATTAACTTTGTCTATCTCTATTTTATTTATTTTGTTTTCTTCTGTTAAATGTTTAATTTTATTTCCAAATTCTCTCCAGTTAGCTTTCCGAGTATTAAATTTTCTTGTAGTCCTAATAATTCTGATTCCTTTCTCTCTTTTAATATTTAAGTCAAACGTGATAGTATTGTGGTCCGAACTCGTCAGATCCTCTCTGACTCGCCAATTTCCTATCTTATCCAAGAGGTCGACCGAACAGGCCGTGATGTCCACCTGGCTGGAGAATGCCCTTCCTCCTCTCACGGTGAAAAACGTCGGCGTATTGCCTTCGTTTAGCACATGGAGCCCGGCTTCATCCAGCCAACCGGACACCAGCTCTCCTCTTCGGTCGATCTCTTGGCTCCACCATAGACTCTTTGCATTGGCGTCTCCACCAATTAATAGGCTCCTCGAGCCCAGCCTCCTTCCTATTTTCCTCAGGTGTTCGAGGTATTCGTCTATTGGCTGGTCCGGTTCGAAGTATATCGAGACCATCACGATCTCCCAGGCGCCGGAGCGGATTCTCACCACGACGATATTCGTAGTGGTGAACTCTGGACAGATCAAGGCATCCACGTCATCGTCAAAGACTGCTATGGCTGCCTTGACCTGGCCACCCTCCCGCTCCGCGCTCTGAAAGATCCTGACGGTCCCGTAATCCTTCATCCGGCCAGTCCCTCCGATGTAAGGCTCCTGAATTAGGGCCGCGGCCAACCTTTTTTCGATAGCCCACGCCATCAACTCTTGAGTGGCCAAGTTTTTTCTTTGAAGGTTGGCCTGCGCCATCAGGTATGGCCGTCCTTCGGAGTCAGGCATGGTCGGGCCCGGGGCTGTGGAGACCACCTCAGCAGTACGCTATGGCGGAGCGTGCCAGCGCGTCCCACTTTTTCCTTATCGGGCAGTCCTGACTGAATGCATTGTGCTTGGTGTCTGCCATTTTGGCTTTTTGGCAGTTGCAGCAAGTTGGTAACTCGGCTGCCATCCAGTCAGGACATTCGGCCCTTAAATGTGAACCCCCGCAGTGACTGCAGACATCCAGGGTGCTTCGACAGAATCTTTTTCCGTGACCATAGCCCAGGCAACGTGAGCACTGGACTAGTGGTGACTGGTCTGAAACTCTGACCCTCTGGATGTCTACATGCACCGCGCCGGCTTCCGTAAGGATTCCCCAGATTTGCGGTGACACCTTGAGGACGATATGCGCCATCAGAGGGTTACGGGCTCTTCTTCTATATTTAACTTCCATACTGTCTTCCTCTTTCCTTATCCTGTCCAATAAGTGTCTATTCTGCATTCGTATAGCCTTTAATATATCCTCATTTGAGTGGCAATTTAGGACGTCTTTCAGTACGATGAGTGGGTCCTTATTCTTTACTTCTTCGACATTCAAATTCCCTGCTTTATTAATTTTGTCCTTTACTTTTGTTAACTCTTGTTTATCCTGAAATCCTACTATGACTTTCCTTTCTTTTCCTTTCCTGATGTTATCTACTCTGATTCCTTCCTCTGCCGCGTTTACCACTTTCCTTAATTTTTCCACCACTTCATCGCCCGTTTCTTGCTCGTCCCTCGATGTCACTACTATGGAGTGTAGCGCCGTAGCCACACTCGGTGGTTTCCCATTTTGCGGGCCGGCTGCTACACTCGCATATGTCCTTTGTTTTTTCCACTCTTCTGCTTCTCTTGTTATTAATCCATTCATCTTTTCAATTTCCTTCTTATTCTCCTTGAGTAACTTCGTATTTTCTTCTAATTTTTCCAAGATTTTCTTCTGTTCCTCTCTTTCCCTTCTGGTTTTGTCCTCTTTCGATATGGTCTCTCCTTCCTCATCTTTTCTTTGTTCTCCTGTCCTATTCCTTTGTGTCTCCTTTCCCTTATATGGTCTCCCCTCTTCCGCGTCCTTTACTAATTTATATAATCGTTCTGAGGCATTTATCACTTCCGTCTTAATTTCAGTTTTTAAGTTCCGACTATTGTTAATCTGAAGCTTCGTCTTGATGAGACAAGCCTTCGCCTCAGCTGTCCTGCTAGTGTATTCCGCTTCTTTTATCGGAGACTTTTCAATAGTCGTCATGTCCACATGTATGACGGGTTTCTTTGTCACGGTGGTCGTTCCAAGGATTCCAGTCTTCTGTTTCGCAAGCCCGGCAGTCCCGGCAGTCCTGGGTTCTGCTGTACAATCCAGCTTTGTCTCAATACT
Source organism: Sphinx pinastri (assembly GCA_947568825.1). Taxonomy (NCBI): domain Eukaryota; kingdom Metazoa; phylum Arthropoda; class Insecta; order Lepidoptera; family Sphingidae; genus Sphinx; species Sphinx pinastri. The sequence goes on along the minus strand of OX387614.1, from coordinate 43,010 downwards.
CCGCCGGGCTTGCGCAACAGTTGTCCTGCTCGTTTCCTGCGAGCTGGCCTCTGGGGATTTGGACGCCACTCTGCTGCCATCCTTAGCTGGTGTGCGGAACATTTTGACAGGGGGAGCTTGTCGCTGCTAGGGGGCACTTGTCAATCAACTGTACGCCAAGTGTAAATGGCTCGGTCGTATAGATACTGTCGATTCACAGATAATAAAATAAAAATAAAAAGTCAGAATAAAATATAACTAAAACAGATTATATTTGGTCTAGCTAAAAGTCAAGGTCACTACTATATATGATTACATTAGGTGCATACAAGCACGGTAAGTCAATAAGCTAAAATATGTCTAATTTTTACTTTTTCTTTTTCAGGTGAATAGCCGTCCGGGATCGCGAAGCGTCGCAGGATAGGGTATGTATCCTTCCAGGTAAGTGTACAATATTTAAAAAGCTTTTCAGCGAGTAAGTGTGGCCCTTAGATATATAGTACTTTGGATTTTTGAGTTTGACTATATATGGCTTTCGTGACGGTATAGCCACACCTTACCTCGTCAAAAAAGACAAAAGGGTGGGTGTGGGGGGCAATTTTTTGCCGGAGCGCGACGTACGATACGTCTTTGGACGCGTCTCGGCGAGTACTTCACAAATACCGAATAAAGTGAGGTACGGTTGGTACAAAAAATTTTCACCGTCAGCAAAAGTAAGGAAATTAACGAAATTTGGAAGAAATTGGGGGGGGAAAATATCAAAAATATGGGCAACGGTAAGTATTTATAAAACGCTATTAAATGATGTGCCACACTAATATGTTTTCATACAGAAATTTTTCAAAATTAGACAATCTTTATTTTTGTGTTCCTTACTTAGGTGCACACCGGTACATCAACTGATGATCGAAAATTATTTTTTGCCGGAGCGCGACGTACGATACGTCTTTGGACGCGTCTCGGCGAGTACTTCACAAATACCGAATAAAGTGAGGTACGGTTGGTACAAAAAATTTTCACCGTCAGCAAAAGTAAGGAAATTAACGAAATTTGGAAGAAATTGGGGGGGGAAAATATCAAAAATATGGGCAACGGTAAGTATTTATAAAACGCTATTAAATGATGTGCCACACTAATATGTTTTCATACAGAAATTTTTCAAAATTAGACAATCTTTATTTTTGTGTTCCTTACTTAGGTGCACACCGGTACATCAACTGATGATCGAAAATTATTTTTTGCCGGAGCGCGACGTACGATACGTCTTTGGACGCGTCTCGGCGAGTACTTCACAAATACCGAATAAAGTGAGGTACGGTTGGTACAAAAAATTTTCACCGTCAGCAAAAGTAAGGAAATTAACGAAATTTGGAAGAAATTGGGGGGGGAAAATATCAAAAATATGGGCAACGGTAAGTATTTATAAAACGCTATTAAATGATGTGCCACACTAATATGTTTTCATACAGAAATTTTTCAAAATTAGACAATCTTTATTTTTGTGTTCCTTACTTAGGTGCACACCGGTACATCAACTGATGATCGAAAATTATTTTTTGCCGGAGCGCGACGTACGATACGTCTTTGGACGCGTCTCGGCGAGTACTTCACAAATACCGAATAAAGTGAGGTACGGTTGGTACAAAAAATTTTCACCGTCAGCAAAAGTAAGGAAATTAACGAAATTTGGAAGAAATTGGGGGGGGAAAATATCAAAAATATGGGCAACGGTAAGTATTTATAAAACGCTATTAAATGATGTGCCACACTAATATGTTTTCATACAGAAATTTTTCAAAATTAGACAATCTTTATTTTTGTGTTCCTTACTTAGGTGCACACCGGTACATCAACTGATGATCGAAAATTATTTTTTGCCGGAGCGCGACGTACGATACGTCTTTGGACGCGTCTCGGCGAGTACTTCACAAATACCGAATAAAGTGAGGTACGGTTGGTACAAAAAATTTTCACCGTCAGCAAAAGTAAGGAAATTAACGAAATTTGGAAGAAATTGGGGGGGGAAAATATCAAAAATATGGGCAACGGTAAGTATTTATAAAACGCTATTAAATGATGTGCCACACTAATATGTTTTCATACAGAAATTTTTCAAAATTAGACAATCTTTATTTTTGTGTTCCTTACTTAGGTGCACACCGGTACATCAACTGATGATCGAAAATTATTTTTTGCCGGAGCGCGACGTACGATACGTCTTTGGACGCGTCTCGGCGAGTACTTCACAAATACCGAATAAAGTGAGGTACGGTTGGTACAAAAAATTTTCACCGTCAGCAAAAGTAAGGAAATTAACGAAATTTGGAAGAAATTGGGGGGGGAAAATATCAAAAATATGGGCAACGGTAAGTATTTATAAAACGCTATTAAATGATGTGCCACACTAATATGTTTTCATACAGAAATTTTTCAAAATTAGACAATCTTTATTTTTGTGTTCCTTACTTAGGTGCACACCGGTACATCAACTGATGATCGAAAATTATTTTTTGCCGGAGCGCGACGTACGATACGTCTTTGGACGCGTCTCGGCGAGTACTTCACAAATACCGAATAAAGTGAGGTACGGTTGGTACAAAAAATTTTCACCGTCAGCAAAAGTAAGGAAATTAACGAAATTTGGAAGAAATTGGGGGGGGAAAATATCAAAAATATGGGCAACGGTAAGTATTTATAAAACGCTATTAAATGATGTGCCACACTAATATGTTTTCATACAGAAATTTTTCAAAATTAGACAATCTTTATTTTTGTGTTCCTTACTTAGGTGCACACCGGTACATCAACTGATGATCGAAAATTATTTTTTGCCGGAGCGCGACGTACGATACGTCTTTGGACGCGTCTCGGCGAGTACTTCACAAATACCGAATAAAGTGAGGTACGGTTGGTACAAAAAATTTTCACCGTCAGCAAAAGTAAGGAAATTAACGAAATTTGGAAGAAATTGGGGGGGGAAAATATCAAAAATATGGGCAACGGTAAGTATTTATAAAACGCTATTAAATGATGTGCCACACTAATATGTTTTCATACAGAAATTTTTCAAAATTAGACAATCTTTATTTTTGTGTTCCTTACTTAGGTGCACACCGGTACATCAACTGATGATCGAAAATTATTTTTTGCCGGAGCGCGACGTACGATACGTCTTTGGACGCGTCTCGGCGAGTACTTCACAAATACCGAATAAAGTGAGGTACGGTTGGTACAAAAAATTTTCACCGTCAGCAAAAGTAAGGAAATTAACGAAATTTGGAAGAAATTGGGGGGGGAAAATATCAAAAATATGGGCAACGGTAAGTATTTATAAAACGCTATTAAATGATGTGCCACACTAATATGTTTTCATACAGAAATTTTTCAAAATTAGACAATCTTTATTTTTGTGTTCCTTACTTAGGTGCACACCGGTACATCAACTGATGATCGAAAATTATTTTTTGCCGGAGCGCGACGTACGATACGTCTTTGGACGCGTCTCGGCGAGTACTTCACAAATACCGAATAAAGTGAGGTACGGTTGGTACAAAAAATTTTCACCGTCAGCAAAAGTAAGGAAATTAACGAAATTTGGAAGAAATTGGGGGGGGAAAATATCAAAAATATGGGCAACGGTAAGTATTTATAAAACGCTATTAAATGATGTGCCACACTAATATGTTTTCATACAGAAATTTTTCAAAATTAGACAATCTTTATTTTTGTGTTCCTTACTTAGGTGCACACCGGTACATCAACTGATGATCGAAAATTATTTTTTGCCGGAGCGCGACGTACGATACGTCTTTGGACGCGTCTCGGCGAGTACTTCACAAATACCGAATAAAGTGAGGTACGGTTGGTACAAAAAATTTTCACCGTCAGCAAAAGTAAGGAAATTAACGAAATTTGGAAGAAATTGGGGGGGGAAAATATCAAAAATATGGGCAACGGTAAGTATTTATAAAACGCTATTAAATGATGTGCCACACTAATATGTTTTCATACAGAAATTTTTCAAAATTAGACAATCTTTATTTTTGTGTTCCTTACTTAGGTGCACACCGGTACATCAACTGATGATCGAAAATTATTTTTTGCCGGAGCGCGACGTACGATACGTCTTTGGACGCGTCTCGGCGAGTACTTCACAAATACCGAATAAAGTGAGGTACGGTTGGTACAAAAAATTTTCACCGTCAGCAAAAGTAAGGAAATTAACGAAATTTGGAAGAAATTGGGGGGGGAAAATATCAAAAATATGGGCAACGGTAAGTATTTATAAAACGCTATTAAATGATGTGCCACACTAATATGTTTTCATACAGAAATTTTTCAAAATTAGACAATCTTTATTTTTGTGTTCCTTACTTAGGTGCACACCGGTACATCAACTGATGATCGAAAATTATTTTTTGCCGGAGCGCGACGTACGATACGTCTTTGGACGCGTCTCGGCGAGTACTTCACAAATACCGAATAAAGTGAGGTACGGTTGGTACAAAAAATTTTCACCGTCAGCAAAAGTAAGGAAATTAACGAAATTTGGAAGAAATTGGGGGGGGAAAATATCAAAAATATGGGCAACGGTAAGTATTTATAAAACGCTATTAAATGATGTGCCACACTAATATGTTTTCATACAGAAATTTTTCAAAATTAGACAATCTTTATTTTTGTGTTCCTTACTTAGGTGCACACCGGTACATCAACTGATGATCGAAAATTATTTTTTGCCGGAGCGCGACGTACGATACGTCTTTGGACGCGTCTCGGCGAGTACTTCACAAATACCGAATAAAGTGAGGTACGGTTGGTACAAAAAATTTTCACCGTCAGCAAAAGTAAGGAAATTAACGAAATTTGGAAGAAATTGGGGGGGGAAAATATCAAAAATATGGGCAACGGTAAGTATTTATAAAACGCTATTAAATGATGTGCCACACTAATATGTTTTCATACAGAAATTTTTCAAAATTAGACAATCTTTATTTTTGTGTTCCTTACTTAGGTGCACACCGGTACATCAACTGATGATCGAAAATTATTTTTTGCCGGAGCGCGACGTACGATACGTCTTTGGACGCGTCTCGGCGAGTACTTCACAAATACCGAATAAAGTGAGGTACGGTTGGTACAAAAAATTTTCACCGTCAGCAAAAGTAAGGAAATTAACGAAATTTGGAAGAAATTGGGGGGGGAAAATATCAAAAATATGGGCAACGGTAAGTATTTATAAAACGCTATTAAATGATGTGCCACACTAATATGTTTTCATACAGAAATTTTTCAAAATTAGACAATCTTTATTTTTGTGTTCCTTACTTAGGTGCACACCGGTACATCAACTGATGATCGAAAATTATTTTTTGCCGGAGCGCGACGTACGATACGTCTTTGGACGCGTCTCGGCGAGTACTTCACAAATACCGAATAAAGTGAGGTACGGTTGGTACAAAAAATTTTCACCGTCAGCAAAAGTAAGGAAATTAACGAAATTTGGAAGAAATTGGGGGGGGAAAATATCAAAAATATGGGCAACGGTAAGTATTTATAAAACGCTATTAAATGATGTGCCACACTAATATGTTTTCATACAGAAATTTTTCAAAATTAGACAATCTTTATTTTTGTGTTCCTTACTTAGGTGCACACCGGTACATCAACTGATGATCGAAAATTATTTTTTGCCGGAGCGCGACGTACGATACGTCTTTGGACGCGTCTCGGCGAGTACTTCACAAATACCGAATAAAGTGAGGTACGGTTGGTACAAAAAATTTTCACCGTCAGCAAAAGTAAGGAAATTAACGAAATTTGGAAGAAATTGGGGGGGGAAAATATCAAAAATATGGGCAACGGTAAGTATTTATAAAACGCTATTAAATGATGTGCCACACTAATATGTTTTCATACAGAAATTTTTCAAAATTAGACAATCTTTATTTTTGTGTTCCTTACTTAGGTGCACACCGGTACATCAACTGATGATCGAAAATTATTTTTTGCCGGAGCGCGACGTACGATACGTCTTTGGACGCGTCTCGGCGAGTACTTCACAAATACCGAATAAAGTGAGGTACGGTTGGTACAAAAAATTTTCACCGTCAGCAAAAGTAAGGAAATTAACGAAATTTGGAAGAAATTGGGGGGGGAAAATATCAAAAATATGGGCAACGGTAAGTATTTATAAAACGCTATTAAATGATGTGCCACACTAATATGTTTTCATACAGAAATTTTTCAAAATTAGACAATCTTTATTTTTGTGTTCCTTACTTAGGTGCACACCGGTACATCAACTGATGATCGAAAATTATTTTTTGCCGGAGCGCGACGTACGATACGTCTTTGGACGCGTCTCGGCGAGTACTTCACAAATACCGAATAAAGTGAGGTACGGTTGGTACAAAAAATTTTCACCGTCAGCAAAAGTAAGGAAATTAACGAAATTTGGAAGAAATTGGGGGGGGAAAATATCAAAAATATGGGCAACGGTAAGTATTTATAAAACGCTATTAAATGATGTGCCACACTAATATGTTTTCATACAGAAATTTTTCAAAATTAGACAATCTTTATTTTTGTGTTCCTTACTTAGGTGCACACCGGTACATCAACTGATGATCGAAAATTATTTTTTGCCGGAGCGCGACGTACGATACGTCTTTGGACGCGTCTCGGCGAGTACTTCACAAATACCGAATAAAGTGAGGTACGGTTGGTACAAAAAATTTTCACCGTCAGCAAAAGTAAGGAAATTAACGAAATTTGGAAGAAATTGGGGGGGGAAAATATCAAAAATATGGGCAACGGTAAGTATTTATAAAACGCTATTAAATGATGTGCCACACTAATATGTTTTCATACAGAAATTTTTCAAAATTAGACAATCTTTATTTTTGTGTTCCTTACTTAGGTGCACACCGGTACATCAACTGATGATCGAAAATTATTTTTTGCCGGAGCGCGACGTACGATACGTCTTTGGACGCGTCTCGGCGAGTACTTCACAAATACCGAATAAAGTGAGGTACGGTTGGTACAAAAAATTTTCACCGTCAGCAAAAGTAAGGAAATTAACGAAATTTGGAAGAAATTGGGGGGGGAAAATATCAAAAATATGGGCAACGGTAAGTATTTATAAAACGCTATTAAATGATGTGCCACACTAATATGTTTTCATACAGAAATTTTTCAAAATTAGACAATCTTTATTTTTGTGTTCCTTACTTAGGTGCACACCGGTACATCAACTGATGATCGAAAATTATTTTTTGCCGGAGCGCGACGTACGATACGTCTTTGGACGCGTCTCGGCGAGTACTTCACAAATACCGAATAAAGTGAGGTACGGTTGGTACAAAAAATTTTCACCGTCAGCAAAAGTAAGGAAATTAACGAAATTTGGAAGAAATTGGGGGGGGAAAATATCAAAAATATGGGCAACGGTAAGTATTTATAAAACGCTATTAAATGATGTGCCACACTAATATGTTTTCATACAGAAATTTTTCAAAATTAGACAATCTTTATTTTTGTGTTCCTTACTTAGGTGCACACCGGTACATCAACTGATGATCGAAAATTATTTTTTGCCGGAGCGCGACGTACGATACGTCTTTGGACGCGTCTCGGCGAGTACTTCACAAATACCGAATAAAGTGAGGTACGGTTGGTACAAAAAATTTTCACCGTCAGCAAAAGTAAGGAAATTAACGAAATTTGGAAGAAATTGGGGGGGGAAAATATCAAAAATATGGGCAACGGTAAGTATTTATAAAACGCTATTAAATGATGTGCCACACTAATATGTTTTCATACAGAAATTTTTCAAAATTAGACAATCTTTATTTTTGTGTTCCTTACTTAGGTGCACACCGGTACATCAACTGATGATCGAAAATTATTTTTTGCCGGAGCGCGACGTACGATACGTCTTTGGACGCGTCTCGGCGAGTACTTCACAAATACCGAATAAAGTGAGGTACGGTTGGTACAAAAAATTTTCACCGTCAGCAAAAGTAAGGAAATTAACGAAATTTGGAAGAAATTGGGGGGGGAAAATATCAAAAATATGGGCAACGGTAAGTATTTATAAAACGCTATTAAATGATGTGCCACACTAATATGTTTTCATACAGAAATTTTTCAAAATTAGACAATCTTTATTTTTGTGTTCCTTACTTAGGTGCACACCGGTACATCAACTGATGATCGAAAATTATTTTTTGCCGGAGCGCGACGTACGATACGTCTTTGGACGCGTCTCGGCGAGTACTTCACAAATACCGAATAAAGTGAGGTACGGTTGGTACAAAAAATTTTCACCGTCAGCAAAAGTAAGGAAATTAACGAAATTTGGAAGAAATTGGGGGGGGAAAATATCAAAAATATGGGCAACGGTAAGTATTTATAAAACGCTATTAAATGATGTGCCACACTAATATGTTTTCATACAGAAATTTTTCAAAATTAGACAATCTTTATTTTTGTGTTCCTTACTTAGGTGCACACCGGTACATCAACTGATGATCGAAAATTATTTTTTGCCGGAGCGCGACGTACGATACGTCTTTGGACGCGTCTCGGCGAGTACTTCACAAATACCGAATAAAGTGAGGTACGGTTGGTACAAAAAATTTTCACCGTCAGCAAAAGTAAGGAAATTAACGAAATTTGGAAGAAATTGGGGGGGGAAAATATCAAAAATATGGGCAACGGTAAGTATTTATAAAACGCTATTAAATGATGTGCCACACTAATATGTTTTCATACAGAAATTTTTCAAAATTAGACAATCTTTATTTTTGTGTTCCTTACTTAGGTGCACACCGGTACATCAACTGATGATCGAAAATTATTTTTTGCCGGAGCGCGACGTACGATACGTCTTTGGACGCGTCTCGGCGAGTACTTCACAAATACCGAATAAAGTGAGGTACGGTTGGTACAAAAAATTTTCACCGTCAGCAAAAGTAAGGAAATTAACGAAATTTGGAAGAAATTGGGGGGGGAAAATATCAAAAATATGGGCAACGGTAAGTATTTATAAAACGCTATTAAATGATGTGCCACACTAATATGTTTTCATACAGAAATTTTTCAAAATTAGACAATCTTTATTTTTGTGTTCCTTACTTAGGTGCACACCGGTACATCAACTGATGATCGAAAATTATTTTTTGCCGGAGCGCGACGTACGATACGTCTTTGGACGCGTCTCGGCGAGTACTTCACAAATACCGAATAAAGTGAGGTACGGTTGGTACAAAAAATTTTCACCGTCAGCAAAAGTAAGGAAATTAACGAAATTTGGAAGAAATTGGGGGGGGAAAATATCAAAAATATGGGCAACGGTAAGTATTTATAAAACGCTATTAAATGATGTGCCACACTAATATGTTTTCATACAGAAATTTTTCAAAATTAGACAATCTTTATTTTTGTGTTCCTTACTTAGGTGCACACCGGTACATCAACTGATGATCGAAAATTATTTTTTGCCGGAGCGCGACGTACGATACGTCTTTGGACGCGTCTCGGCGAGTACTTCACAAATACCGAATAAAGTGAGGTACGGTTGGTACAAAAAATTTTCACCGTCAGCAAAAGTAAGGAAATTAACGAAATTTGGAAGAAATTGGGGGGGGAAAATATCAAAAATATGGGCAACGGTAAGTATTTATAAAACGCTATTAAATGATGTGCCACACTAATATGTTTTCATACAGAAATTTTTCAAAATTAGACAATCTTTATTTTTGTGTTCCTTACTTAGGTGCACACCGGTACATCAACTGATGATCGAAAATTATTTTTTGCCGGAGCGCGACGTACGATACGTCTTTGGACGCGTCTCGGCGAGTACTTCACAAATACCGAATAAAGTGAGGTACGGTTGGTACAAAAAATTTTCACCGTCAGCAAAAGTAAGGAAATTAACGAAATTTGGAAGAAATTGGGGGGGGAAAATATCAAAAATATGGGCAACGGTAAGTATTTATAAAACGCTATTAAATGATGTGCCACACTAATATGTTTTCATACAGAAATTTTTCAAAATTAGACAATCTTTATTTTTGTGTTCCTTACTTAGGTGCACACCGGTACATCAACTGATGATCGAAAATTATTTTTTGCCGGAGCGCGACGTACGATACGTCTTTGGACGCGTCTCGGCGAGTACTTCACAAATACCGAATAAAGTGAGGTACGGTTGGTACAAAAAATTTTCACCGTCAGCAAAAGTAAGGAAATTAACGAAATTTGGAAGAAATTGGGGGGGGAAAATATCAAAAATATGGGCAACGGTAAGTATTTATAAAACGCTATTAAATGATGTGCCACACTAATATGTTTTCATACAGAAATTTTTCAAAATTAGACAATCTTTATTTTTGTGTTCCTTACTTAGGTGCACACCGGTACATCAACTGATGATCGAAAATTATTTTTTGCCGGAGCGCGACGTACGATACGTCTTTGGACGCGTCTCGGCGAGTACTTCACAAATACCGAATAAAGTGAGGTACGGTTGGTACAAAAAATTTTCACCGTCAGCAAAAGTAAGGAAATTAACGAAATTTGGAAGAAATTGGGGGGGGAAAATATCAAAAATATGGGCAACGGTAAGTATTTATAAAACGCTATTAAATGATGTGCCACACTAATATGTTTTCATACAGAAATTTTTCAAAATTAGACAATCTTTATTTTTGTGTTCCTTACTTAGGTGCACACCGGTACATCAACTGATGATCGAAAATTATTTTTTGCCGGAGCGCGACGTACGATACGTCTTTGGACGCGTCTCGGCGAGTACTTCACAAATACCGAATAAAGTGAGGTACGGTTGGTACAAAAAATTTTCACCGTCAGCAAAAGTAAGGAAATTAACGAAATTTGGAAGAAATTGGGGGGGGAAAATATCAAAAATATGGGCAACGGTAAGTATTTATAAAACGCTATTAAATGATGTGCCACACTAATATGTTTTCATACAGAAATTTTTCAAAATTAGACAATCTTTATTTTTGTGTTCCTTACTTAGGTGCACACCGGTACATCAACTGATGATCGAAAATTATTTTTTGCCGGAGCGCGACGTACGATACGTCTTTGGACGCGTCTCGGCGAGTACTTCACAAATACCGAATAAAGTGAGGTACGGTTGGTACAAAAAATTTTCACCGTCAGCAAAAGTAAGGAAATTAACGAAATTTGGAAGAAATTGGGGGGGGAAAATATCAAAAATATGGGCAACGGTAAGTATTTATAAAACGCTATTAAATGATGTGCCACACTAATATGTTTTCATACAGAAATTTTTCAAAATTAGACAATCTTTATTTTTGTGTTCCTTACTTAGGTGCACACCGGTACATCAACTGATGATCGAAAATTATTTTTTGCCGGAGCGCGACGTACGATACGTCTTTGGACGCGTCTCGGCGAGTACTTCACAAATACCGAATAAAGTGAGGTACGGTTGGTACAAAAAATTTTCACCGTCAGCAAAAGTAAGGAAATTAACGAAATTTGGAAGAAATTGGGGGGGGAAAATATCAAAAATATGGGCAACGGTAAGTATTTATAAAACGCTATTAAATGATGTGCCACACTAATATGTTTTCATACAGAAATTTTTCAAAATTAGACAATCTTTATTTTTGTGTTCCTTACTTAGGTGCACACCGGTACATCAACTGATGATCGAAAATTATTTTTTGCCGGAGCGCGACGTACGATACGTCTTTGGACGCGTCTCGGCGAGAGTACTTCACAAATACCGAATAAAGTGAGGTACGGTTGGTACAAAAAATTTTCACCGTCAGCAAAAGTAAGGAAATTAACGAAATTTGGAAGAAATTGGGGGGGGGAAAATATCAAAAATATGGGCAACGGTAAGTATTTATAAAACGCTATTAAATGATGTGCCACACTAATATGTTTTCATACAGAAATTTTTCAAAATTAGACAATCTTTATTTTTGTGTTCCTTACTTAGGTGCACACCGGTACATCAACTGATGATCGAAAATTATTTTTTGCCGGAGCGCGACGTACGATACGTCTTTGGACGCGTCTCGGCGAGTACTTCACAAATACCGAATAAAGTGAGGTACGGTTGGTACAAAAAATTTTCACCGTCAGCAAAAGTAAGGAAATTAACGAAATTTGGAAGAAATTGGGGGGGGAAAATATCAAAAATATGGGCAACGGTAAGTATTTATAAAACGCTATTAAATGATGTGCCACACTAATATGTTTTCATACAGAAATTTTTCAAAATTAGACAATCTTTATTTTTGTGTTCCTTACTTAGGTGCACACCGGTACATCAACTGATGATCGAAAATTATTTTTTGCCGGAGCGCGACGTACGATACGTCTTTGGACGCGTCTCGGCGAGTACTTCACAAATACCGAATAAAGTGAGGTACGGTTGGTACAAAAAATTTTCACCGTCAGCAAAAGTAAGGAAATTAACGAAATTTGGAAGAAATTGGGGGGGGAAAATATCAAAAATATGGGCAACGGTAAGTATTTATAAAACGCTATTAAATGATGTGCCACACTAATATGTTTTCATACAGAAATTTTTCAAAATTAGACAATCTTTATTTTTGTGTTCCTTACTTAGGTGCACACCGGTACATCAACTGATGATCGAAAATTATTTTTTGCCGGAGCGCGACGTACGATACGTCTTTGGACGCGTCTCGGCGAGTACTTCACAAATACCGAATAAAGTGAGGTACGGTTGGTACAAAAAATTTTCACCGTCAGCAAAAGTAAGGAAATTAACGAAATTTGGAAGAAATTGGGGGGGGAAAATATCAAAAATATGGGCAACGGTAAGTATTTATAAAACGCTATTAAATGATGTGCCACACTAATATGTTTTCATACAGAAATTTTTCAAAATTAGACAATCTTTATTTTTGTGTTCCTTACTTAGGTGCACACCGGTACATCAACTGATGATCGAAAATTATTTTTTGCCGGAGCGCGACGTACGATACGTCTTTGGACGCGTCTCGGCGAGTACTTCACAAATACCGAATAAAGTGAGGTACGGTTGGTACAAAAAATTTTCACCGTCAGCAAAAGTAAGGAAATTAACGAAATTTGGAAGAAATTGGGGGGGGAAAATATCAAAAATATGGGCAACGGTAAGTATTTATAAAACGCTATTAAATGATGTGCCACACTAATATGTTTTCATACAGAAATTTTTCAAAATTAGACAATCTTTATTTTTGTGTTCCTTACTTAGGTGCACACCGGTACATCAACTGATGATCGAAAATTATTTTTTGCCGGAGCGCGACGTACGATACGTCTTTGGACGCGTCTCGGCGAGTACTTCACAAATACCGAATAAAGTGAGGTACGGTTGGTACAAAAAATTTTCACCGTCAGCAAAAGTAAGGAAATTAACGAAATTTGGAAGAAATTGGGGGGGGGAAAATATCAAAAATATGGGCAACGGTAAGTATTTATAAAACGCTATTAAATGATGTGCCACACTAATATGTTTTCATACAGAAATTTTTCAAAATTAGACAATCTTTATTTTTGTGTTCCTTACTTAGGTGCACACCGGTACATCAACTGATGATCGAAAATTATTTTTTGCCGGAGCGCGACGTACGATACGTCTTTGGACGCGTCTCGGCGAGTACTTCACAAATACCGAATAAAGTGAGGTACGGTTGGTACAAAAAATTTTCACCGTCAGCAAAAGTAAGGAAATTAACGAAATTTGGAAGAAATTGGGGGGGGAAAATATCAAAAATATGGGCAACGGTAAGTATTTATAAAACGCTATTAAATGATGTGCCACACTAATATGTTTTCATACAGAAATTTTTCAAAATTAGACAATCTTTATTTTTGTGTTCCTTACTTAGGTGCACACCGGTACATCAACTGATGATCGAAAATTATTTTTTGCCGGAGCGCGACGTACGATACGTCTTTGGACGCGTCTCGGCGAGTACTTCACAAATACCGAATAAAGTGAGGTACGGTTGGTACAAAAAATTTTCACCGTCAGCAAAAGTAAGGAAATTAACGAAATTTGGAAGAAATTGGGGGGGGGAAAATATCAAAAATATGGGCAACGGTAAGTATTTATAAAACGCTATTAAATGATGTGCCACACTAATATGTTTTCATACAGAAATTTTTCAAAATTAGACAATCTTTATTTTTGTGTTCCTTACTTAGGTGCACACCGGTACATCAACTGATGATCGAAAATTATTTTTTGCCGGAGCGCGACGTACGATACGTCTTTGGACGCGTCTCGGCGAGTACTTCACAAATACCGAATAAAGTGAGGTACGGTTGGTACAAAAAATTTTCACCGTCAGCAAAAGTAAGGAAATTAACGAAATTTGGAAGAAATTGGGGGGGGGAAAATATCAAAAATATGGGCAACGGTAAGTATTTATAAAACGCTATTAAATGATGTGCCACACTAATATGTTTTCATACAGAAATTTTTCAAAATTAGACAATCTTTATTTTTGTGTTCCTTACTTAGGTGCACACCGGTACATCAACTGATGATCGAAAATTATTTTTTGCCGGAGCGCGACGTACGATACGTCTTTGGACGCGTCTCGGCGAGTACTTCACAAATACCGAATAAAGTGAGGTACGGTTGGTACAAAAAATTTTCACCGTCAGCAAAAGTAAGGAAATTAACGAAATTTGGAAGAAATTGGGGGGGGAAAATATCAAAAATATGGGCAACGGTAAGTATTTATAAAACGCTATTAAATGATGTGCCACACTAATATGTTTTCATACAGAAATTTTTCAAAATTAGACAATCTTTATTTTTGTGTTCCTTACTTAGGTGCACACCGGTACATCAACTGATGATCGAAAATTATTTTTTGCCGGAGCGCGACGTACGATACGTCTTTGGACGCGTCTCGGCGAGTACTTCACAAATACCGAATAAAGTGAGGTACGGTTGGTACAAAAAATTTTCACCGTCAGCAAAAGTAAGGAAATTAACGAAATTTGGAAGAAATTGGGGGGGGGAAAATATCAAAAATATGGGCAACGGTAAGTATTTATAAAACGCTATTAAATGATGTGCCACACTAATATGTTTTCATACAGAAATTTTTCAAAATTAGACAATCTTTATTTTTGTGTTCCTTACTTAGGTGCACACCGGTACATCAACTGATGATCGAAAATTATTTTTTGCCGGAGCGCGACGTACGATACGTCTTTGGACGCGTCTCGGCGAGTACTTCACAAATACCGAATAAAGTGAGGTACGGTTGGTACAAAAAATTTTCACCGTCAGCAAAAGTAAGGAAATTAACGAAATTTGGAAGAAATTGGGGGGGGGAAAATATCAAAAATATGGGCAACGGTAAGTATTTATAAAACGCTATTAAATGATGTGCCACACTAATATGTTTTCATACAGAAATTTTTCAAAATTAGACAATCTTTATTTTTGTGTTCCTTACTTAGGTGCACACCGGTACATCAACTGATGATCGAAAATTATTTTTTGCCGGAGCGCGACGTACGATACGTCTTTGGACGCGTCTCGGCGAGTACTTCACAAATACCGAATAAAGTGAGGTACGGTTGGTACAAAAAATTTTCACCGTCAGCAAAAGTAAGGAAATTAACGAAATTTGGAAGAAATTGGGGGGGGGAAAATATCAAAAATATGGGCAACGGTAAGTATTTATAAAACGCTATTAAATGATGTGCCACACTAATATGTTTTCATACAGAAATTTTTCAAAATTAGACAATCTTTATTTTTGTGTTCCTTACTTAGGTGCACACCGGTACATCAACTGATGATCGAAAATTATTTTTTGCCGGAGCGCGACGTACGATACGTCTTTGGACGCGTCTCGGCGAGTACTTCACAAATACCGAATAAAGTGAGGTACGGTTGGTACAAAAAATTTTCACCGTCAGCAAAAGTAAGGAAATTAACGAAATTTGGAAGAAATTGGGGGGGGAAAATATCAAAAATATGGGCAACGGTAAGTATTTATAAAACGCTATTAAATGATGTGCCACACTAATATGTTTTCATACAGAAATTTTTCAAAATTAGACAATCTTTATTTTTGTGTTCCTTACTTAGGTGCACACCGGTACATCAACTGATGATCGAAAATTATTTTTTGCCGGAGCGCGACGTACGATACGTCTTTGGACGCGTCTCGGCGAGTACTTCACAAATACCGAATAAAGTGAGGTACGGTTGGTACAAAAAATTTTCACCGTCAGCAAAAGTAAGGAAATTAACGAAATTTGGAAGAAATTGGGGGGGGGAAAATATCAAAAATATGGGCAACGGTAAGTATTTATAAAACGCTATTAAATGATGTGCCACACTAATATGTTTTCATACAGAAATTTTTCAAAATTAGACAATCTTTATTTTTGTGTTCCTTACTTAGGTGCACACCGGTACATCAACTGATGATCGAAAATTATTTTTTGCCGGAGCGCGACGTACGATACGTCTTTGGACGCGTCTCGGCGAGTACTTCACAAATACCGAATAAAGTGAGGTACGGTTGGTACAAAAAATTTTCACCGTCAGCAAAAGTAAGGAAATTAACGAAATTTGGAAGAAATTGGGGGGGGGAAAATATCAAAAATATGGGCAACGGTAAGTATTTATAAAACGCTATTAAATGATGTGCCACACTAATATGTTTTCATACAGAAATTTTTCAAAATTAGACAATCTTTATTTTTGTGTTCCTTACTTAGGTGCACACCGGTACATCAACTGATGATCGAAAATTATTTTTTGCCGGAGCGCGACGTACGATACGTCTTTGGACGCGTCTCGGCGAGTACTTCACAAATACCGAATAAAGTGAGGTACGGTTGGTACAAAAAATTTTCACCGTCAGCAAAAGTAAGGAAATTAACGAAATTTGGAAGAAATTGGGGGGGGGAAAATATCAAAAATATGGGCAACGGTAAGTATTTATAAAACGCTATTAAATGATGTGCCACACTAATATGTTTTCATACAGAAATTTTTCAAAATTAGACAATCTTTATTTTTGTGTTCCTTACTTAGGTGCACACCGGTACATCAACTGATGATCGAAAATTATTTTTTGCCGGAGCGCGACGTACGATACGTCTTTGGACGCGTCTCGGCGAGTAGTACTTCACAAATACCGAATAAAGTGAGGTACGGTTGGTACAAAAAATTTTCACCGTCAGCAAAAGTAAGGAAATTAACGAAATTTGGAAGAAATTGGGGGGGGGAAAATATCAAAAATATGGGCAACGGTAAGTATTTATAAAACGCTATTAAATGATGTGCCACACTAATATGTTTTCATACAGAAATTTTTCAAAATTAGACAATCTTTATTTTTGTGTTCCTTACTTAGGTGCACACCGGTACATCAACTGATGATCGAAAATTATTTTTTGCCGGAGCGCGACGTACGATACGTCTTTGGACGCGTCTCGGCGAGTACTTCACAAATACCGAATAAAGTGAGGTACGGTTGGTACAAAAAATTTTCACCGTCAGCAAAAGTAAGGAAATTAACGAAATTTGGAAGAAATTGGGGGGGGAAAATATCAAAAATATGGGCAACGGTAAGTATTTATAAAACGCTATTAAATGATGTGCCACACTAATATGTTTTCATACAGAAATTTTTCAAAATTAGACAATCTTTATTTTTGTGTTCCTTACTTAGGTGCACACCGGTACATCAACTGATGATCGAAAATTATTTTTTGCCGGAGCGCGACGTACGATACGTCTTTGGACGCGTCTCGGCGAGTACTTCACAAATACCGAATAAAGTGAGGTACGGTTGGTACAAAAAATTTTCACCGTCAGCAAAAGTAAGGAAATTAACGAAATTTGGAAGAAATTGGGGGGGGGAAAATATCAAAAATATGGGCAACGGTAAGTATTTATAAAACGCTATTAAATGATGTGCCACACTAATATGTTTTCATACAGAAATTTTTCAAAATTAGACAATCTTTATTTTTGTGTTCCTTACTTAGGTGCACACCGGTACATCAACTGATGATCGAAAATTATTTTTTGCCGGAGCGCGACGTACGATACGTCTTTGGACGCGTCTCGGCGAGTACTTCACAAATACCGAATAAAGTGAGGTACGGTTGGTACAAAAAATTTTCACCGTCAGCAAAAGTAAGGAAATTAACGAAATTTGGAAGAAATTGGGGGGGGGAAAATATCAAAAATATGGGCAACGGTAAGTATTTATAAAACGCTATTAAATGATGTGCCACACTAATATGTTTTCATACAGAAATTTTTCAAAATTAGACAATCTTTATTTTTGTGTTCCTTACTTAGGTGCACACCGGTACATCAACTGATGATCGAAAATTATTTTTTGCCGGAGCGCGACGTACGATACGTCTTTGGACGCGTCTCGGCGAGTACTTCACAAATACCGAATAAAGTGAGGTACGGTTGGTACAAAAAATTTTCACCGTCAGCAAAAGTAAGGAAATTAACGAAATTTGGAAGAAATTGGGGGGGGAAAATATCAAAAATATGGGCAACGGTAAGTATTTATAAAACGCTATTAAATGATGTGCCACACTAATATGTTTTCATACAGAAATTTTTCAAAATTAGACAATCTTTATTTTTGTGTTCCTTACTTAGGTGCACACCGGTACATCAACTGATGATCGAAAATTATTTTTTGCCGGAGCGCGACGTACGATACGTCTTTGGACGCGTCTCGGCGAGTACTTCACAAATACCGAATAAAGTGAGGTACGGTTGGTACAAAAAATTTTCACCGTCAGCAAAAGTAAGGAAATTAACGAAATTTGGAAGAAATTGGGGGGGGAAAATATCAAAAATATGGGCAACGGTAAGTATTTATAAAACGCTATTAAATGATGTGCCACACTAATATGTTTTCATACAGAAATTTTTCAAAATTAGACAATCTTTATTTTTGTGTTCCTTACTTAGGTGCACACCGGTACATCAACTGATGATCGAAAATTATTTTTTGCCGGAGCGCGACGTACGATACGTCTTTGGACGCGTCTCGGCGAGTACTTCACAAATACCGAATAAAGTGAGGTACGGTTGGTACAAAAAATTTTCACCGTCAGCAAAAGTAAGGAAATTAACGAAATTTGGAAGAAATTGGGGGGGGAAAATATCAAAAATATGGGCAACGGTAAGTATTTATAAAACGCTATTAAATGATGTGCCACACTAATATGTTTTCATACAGAAATTTTTCAAAATTAGACAATCTTTATTTTTGTGTTCCTTACTTAGGTGCACACCGGTACATCAACTGATGATCGAAAATTATTTTTTGCCGGAGCGCGACGTACGATACGTCTTTGGACGCGTCTCGGCGAGTACTTCACAAATACCGAATAAAGTGAGGTACGGTTGGTACAAAAAATTTTCACCGTCAGCAAAAGTAAGGAAATTAACGAAATTTGGAAGAAATTGGGGGGGGAAAATATCAAAAATATGGGCAACGGTAAGTATTTATAAAACGCTATTAAATGATGTGCCACACTAATATGTTTTCATACAGAAATTTTTCAAAATTAGACAATCTTTATTTTTGTGTTCCTTACTTAGGTGCACACCGGTACATCAACTGATGATCGAAAATTATTTTTTGCCGGAGCGCGACGTACGATACGTCTTTGGACGCGTCTCGGCGAGTACTTCACAAATACCGAATAAAGTGAGGTACGGTTGGTACAAAAAATTTTCACCGTCAGCAAAAGTAAGGAAATTAACGAAATTTGGAAGAAATTGGGGGGGGAAAATATCAAAAATATGGGCAACGGTAAGTATTTATAAAACGCTATTAAATGATGTGCCACACTAATATGTTTTCATACAGAAATTTTTCAAAATTAGACAATCTTTATTTTTGTGTTCCTTACTTAGGTGCACACCGGTACATCAACTGATGATCGAAAATTATTTTTTGCCGGAGCGCGACGTACGATACGTCTTTGGACGCGTCTCGGCGAGTACTTCACAAATACCGAATAAAGTGAGGTACGGTTGGTACAAAAAATTTTCACCGTCAGCAAAAGTAAGGAAATTAACGAAATTTGGAAGAAATTGGGGGGGGGAAAATATCAAAAATATGGGCAACGGTAAGTATTTATAAAACGCTATTAAATGATGTGCCACACTAATATGTTTTCATACAGAAATTTTTCAAAATTAGACAATCTTTATTTTTGTGTTCCTTACTTAGGTGCACACCGGTACATCAACTGATGATCGAAAATTATTTTTTGCCGGAGCGCGACGTACGATACGTCTTTGGACGCGTCTCGGCGAGTACTTCACAAATACCGAATAAAGTGAGGTACGGTTGGTACAAAAAATTTTCACCGTCAGCAAAAGTAAGGAAATTAACGAAATTTGGAAGAAATTGGGGGGGGGAAATATCAAAAATATGGGCAACGGTAAGTATTTATAAAACGCTATTAAATGATGTGCCACACTAATATGTTTTCATACAGAAATTTTTCAAAATTAGACAATCTTTATTTTTGTGTTCCTTACTTAGGTGCACACCGGTACATCAACTGATGATCGAAAATTATTTTTTGCCGGAGCGCGACGTACGATACGTCTTTGGACGCGTCTCGGCGAGTACTTCACAAATACCGAATAAAGTGAGGTACGGTTGGTACAAAAAATTTTCACCGTCAGCAAAAGTAAGGAAATTAACGAAATTTGGAAGAAATTGGGGGGGGAAAATATCAAAAATATGGGCAACGGTAAGTATTTATAAAACGCTATTAAATGATGTGCCACACTAATATGTTTTCATACAGAAATTTTTCAAAATTAGACAATCTTTATTTTTGTGTTCCTTACTTAGGTGCACACCGGTACATCAACTGATGATCGAAAATTATTTTTTGCCGGAGCGCGACGTACGATACGTCTTTGGACGCGTCTCGGCGAGTACTTCACAAATACCGAATAAAGTGAGGTACGGTTGGTACAAAAAATTTTCACCGTCAGCAAAAGTAAGGAAATTAACGAAATTTGGAAGAAATTGGGGGGGGAAAATATCAAAAATATGGGCAACGGTAAGTATTTATAAAACGCTATTAAATGATGTGCCACACTAATATGTTTTCATACAGAAATTTTTCAAAATTAGACAATCTTTATTTTTGTGTTCCTTACTTAGGTGCACACCGGTACATCAACTGATGATCGAAAATTATTTTTTGCCGGAGCGCGACGTACGATACGTCTTTGGACGCGTCTCGGCGAGTACTTCACAAATACCGAATAAAGTGAGGTACGGTTGGTACAAAAAATTTTCACCGTCAGCAAAAGTAAGGAAATTAACGAAATTTGGAAGAAATTGGGGGGGGAAAATATCAAAAATATGGGCAACGGTAAGTATTTATAAAACGCTATTAAATGATGTGCCACACTAATATGTTTTCATACAGAAATTTTTCAAAATTAGACAATCTTTATTTTTGTGTTCCTTACTTAGGTGCACACCGGTACATCAACTGATGATCGAAAATTATTTTTTGCCGGAGCGCGACGTACGATACGTCTTTGGACGCGTCTCGGCGAGTACTTCACAAATACCGAATAAAGTGAGGTACGGTTGGTACAAAAAATTTTCACCGTCAGCAAAAGTAAGGAAATTAACGAAATTTGGAAGAAATTGGGGGGGGGAAAATATCAAAAATATGGGCAACGGTAAGTATTTATAAAACGCTATTAAATGATGTGCCACACTAATATGTTTTCATACAGAAATTTTTCAAAATTAGACAATCTTTATTTTTGTGTTCCTTACTTAGGTGCACACCGGTACATCAACTGATGATCGAAAATTATTTTTTGCCGGAGCGCGACGTACGATACGTCTTTGGACGCGTCTCGGCGAGTACTTCACAAATACCGAATAAAGTGAGGTACGGTTGGTACAAAAAATTTTCACCGTCAGCAAAAGTAAGGAAATTAACGAAATTTGGAAGAAATTGGGGGGGGGAAAATATCAAAAATATGGGCAACGGTAAGTATTTATAAAACGCTATTAAATGATGTGCCACACTAATATGTTTTCATACAGAAATTTTTCAAAATTAGACAATCTTTATTTTTGTGTTCCTTACTTAGGTGCACACCGGTACATCAACTGATGATCGAAAATTATTTTTTTGCCGGAGCGCGACGTACGATACGTCTTTGGACGCGTCTCGGCGAGTACTTCACAAATACCGAATAAAGTGAGGTACGGTTGGTACAAAAAATTTTCACCGTCAGCAAAAGTAAGGAAATTAACGAAATTTGGAAGAAATTGGGGGGGGGAAAATATCAAAAATATGGGCAACGGTAAGTATTTATAAAACGCTATTAAATGATGTGCCACACTAATATGTTTTCATACAGAAATTTTTCAAAATTAGACAATCTTTATTTTTGTGTTCCTTACTTAGGTGCACACCGGTACATCAACTGATGATCGAAAATTATTTTTTGCCGGAGCGCGACGTACGATACGTCTTTGGACGCGTCTCGGCGAGTACTTCACAAATACCGAATAAAGTGAGGTACGGTTGGTACAAAAAATTTTCACCGTCAGCAAAAGTAAGGAAATTAACGAAATTTGGAAGAAATTGGGGGGGGAAAATATCAAAAATATGGGCGGAAAATATCAAAAATATGGGCAACGGTAAGTATTTATAAAACGCTATTAAATGATGTGCCACACTAATATGTTTTCATACAGAAATTTTTCAAAATTAGACAATCTTTATTTTTGTGTTCCTTACTTAGGTGCACACCGGTACATCAACTGATAATCGAAAATTATTTTTTGCCGGAGCGCGACGTACGATACGTCGCTGGACGCGTCTCGGCGAGTACTTCACAAATACCGAATAAAGTGAGGTACGGTTGGTACAAAAAATTTTCACCGTCAGCAAAAGTAAGGAAATTAACGAAATTTGGAAGAAATTGGGGGGGGGAAAATATCAAAAATATGGGCAACGGTAAGTATTTATAAAACGCTATTAAATGATGTGCCACACTAATATGTTTTCATACAGAAATTTTTCAAAATTAGACAATCTTTATTTTTGTGTTCCTTACTTAGGTGCACACCGGTACATCAACTGATAATCGAAAATTATTTTTTGCCGGAGCGCGACGTACGATACGTCGCTGGACGCGTCTCGGCGAGTACTTCACAAATACCGAATAAAGTGAGGTACGGTTGGTACAAAAAATTTTCACCGTCAGCAAAAGTAAGGAAATTAACGAAATTTGGAAGAAATTGGGGGGGGAAAATATCAAAAATATGGGCAACGGTAAGTATTTATAAAACGCTATTAAATGATGTGCCACACTAATATGTTTTCATACAGAAATTTTTCAAAATTAGACAATCTTTATTTTTGTGTTCCTTACTTAGGTGCACACCGGTACATCAACTGATAATCGAAAATTATTTTTTGCCGGAGCGCGACGTACGATACGTCGCTGGACGCGTCTCGGCGAGTACTTCACAAATACCGAATAAAGTGAGGTACGGTTGGTACAAAAAATTTTCACCGTCAGCAAAAGTAAGGAAATTAACGAAATTTGGAAGAAATTGGGGGGGGAAAATATCAAAAATATGGGCAACGGTAAGTATTTATAAAACGCTATTAAATGATGTGCCACACTAATATGTTTTCATACAGAAATTTTTCAAAATTAGACAATCTTTATTTTTGTGTTCCTTACTTAGGTGCACACCGGTACATCAACTGATAATCGAAAATTATTTTTTGCCGGAGCGCGACGTACGATACGTCGCTGGACGCGTCTCGGCGAGTACTTCACAAATACCGAATAAAGTGAGGTACGGTTGGTACAAAAAATTTTCACCGTCAGCAAAAGTAAGGAAATTAACGAAATTTGGAAGAAATTGGGGGGGGAAAATATCAAAAATATGGGCAACGGTAAGTATTTATAAAACGCTATTAAATGATGTGCCACACTAATATGTTTTCATACAGAAATTTTTCAAAATTAGACAATCTTTATTTTTGTGTTCCTTACTTAGGTGCACACCGGTACATCAACTGATAATCGAAAATTATTTTTTGCCGGAGCGCGACGTACGATACGTCGCTGGACGCGTCTCGGCGAGTACTTCACAAATACCGAATAAAGTGAGGTACGGTTGGTACAAAAAATTTTCACCGTCAGCAAAAGTAAGGAAATTAACGAAATTTGGAAGAAATTGGGGGGGGAAAATATCAAAAATATGGGCAACGGTAAGTATTTATAAAACGCTATTAAATGATGTGCCACACTAATATGTTTTCATACAGAAATTTTTCAAAATTAGACAATCTTTATTTTTGTGTTCCTTACTTAGGTGCACACCGGTACATCAACTGATAATCGAAAATTATTTTTTGCCGGAGCGCGACGTACGATACGTCGCTGGACGCGTCTCGGCGAGTACTTCACAAATACCGAATAAAGTGAGGTACGGTTGGTACAAAAAATTTTCACCGTCAGCAAAAGTAAGGAAATTAACGAAATTTGGAAGAAATTGGGGGGGGGAAAATATCAAAAATATGGGCAACGGTAAGTATTTATAAAACGCTATTAAATGATGTGCCACACTAATATGTTTTCATACAGAAATTTTTCAAAATTAGACAATCTTTATTTTTGTGTTCCTTACTTAGGTGCACACCGGTACATCAACTGATAATCGAAAATTATTTTTTGCCGGAGCGCGACGTACGATACGTCGCTGGACGCGTCTCGGCGAGTACTTCACAAATACCGAATAAAGTGAGGTACGGTTGGTACAAAAAATTTTCACCGTCAGCAAAAGTAAGGAAATTAACGAAATTTGGAAGAAATTGGGGGGGGAAAATATCAAAAATATGGGCAACGGTAAGTATTTATAAAACGCTATTAAATGATGTGCCACACTAATATGTTTTCATACAGAAATTTTTCAAAATTAGACAATCTTTATTTTTGTGTTCCTTACTTAGGTGCACACCGGTACATCAACTGATAATCGAAAATTATTTTTTGCCGGAGCGCGACGTACGATACGTCGCTGGACGCGTCTCGGCGAGTACTTCACAAATACCGAATAAAGTGAGGTACGGTTGGTACAAAAAATTTTCACCGTCAGCAAAAGTAAGGAAATTAACGAAATTTGGAAGAAATTGGGGGGGGAAAATATCAAAAATATGGGCAACGGTAAGTATTTATAAAACGCTATTAAATGATGTGCCACACTAATATGTTTTCATACAGAAATTTTTCAAAATTAGACAATCTTTATTTTTGTGTTCCTTACTTAGGTGCACACCGGTACATCAACTGATAATCGAAAATTATTTTTTGCCGGAGCGCGACGTACGATACGTCGCTGGACGCGTCTCGGCGAGTACTTCACAAATACCGAATAAAGTGAGGTACGGTTGGTACAAAAAATTTTCACCGTCAGCAAAAGTAAGGAAATTAACGAAATTTGGAAGAAATTGGGGGGGGAAAATATCAAAAATATGGGCAACGGTAAGTATTTATAAAACGCTATTAAATGATGTGCCACACTAATATGTTTTCATACAGAAATTTTTCAAAATTAGACAATCTTTATTTTTGTGTTCCTTACTTAGGTGCACACCGGTACATCAACTGATAATCGAAAATTATTTTTTGCCGGAGCGCGACGTACGATACGTCGCTGGACGCGTCTCGGCGAGTACTTCACAAATACCGAATAAAGTGAGGTACGGTTGGTACAAAAAATTTTCACCGTCAGCAAAAGTAAGGAAATTAACGAAATTTGGAAGAAATTGGGGGGGGAAAATATCAAAAATATGGGCAACGGTAAGTATTTATAAAACGCTATTAAATGATGTGCCACACTAATATGTTTTCATACAGAAATTTTTCAAAATTAGACAATCTTTATTTTTGTGTTCCTTACTTAGGTGCACACCGGTACATCAACTGATAATCGAAAATTATTTTTTGCCGGAGCGCGACGTACGATACGTCGCTGGACGCGTCTCGGCGAGTACTTCACAAATACCGAATAAAGTGAGGTACGGTTGGTACAAAAAATTTTCACCGTCAGCAAAAGTAAGGAAATTAACGAAATTTGGAAGAAATTGGGGGGGGAAAATATCAAAAATATGGGCAACGGTAAGTATTTATAAAACGCTATTAAATGATGTGCCACACTAATATGTTTTCATACAGAAATTTTTCAAAATTAGACAATCTTTATTTTTGTGTTCCTTACTTAGGTGCACACCGGTACATCAACTGATAATCGAAAATTATTTTTTGCCGGAGCGCGACGTACGATACGTCGCTGGACGCGTCTCGGCGAGTACTTCACAAATACCGAATAAAGTGAGGTACGGTTGGTACAAAAAATTTTCACCGTCAGCAAAAGTAAGGAAATTAACGAAATTTGGAAGAAATTGGGGGGGGAAAATATCAAAAATATGGGCAACGGTAAGTATTTATAAAACGCTATTAAATGATGTGCCACACTAATATGTTTTCATACAGAAATTTTTCAAAATTAGACAATCTTTATTTTTGTGTTCCTTACTTAGGTGCACACCGGTACATCAACTGATAATCGAAAATTATTTTTTGCCGGAGCGCGACGTACGATACGTCGCTGGACGCGTCTCGGCGAGTACTTCACAAATACCGAATAAAGTGAGGTACGGTTGGTACAAAAAATTTTCACCGTCAGCAAAAGTAAGGAAATTAACGAAATTTGGAAGAAATTGGGGGGGGAAAATATCAAAAATATGGGCAACGGTAAGTATTTATAAAACGCTATTAAATGATGTGCCACACTAATATGTTTTCATACAGAAATTTTTCAAAATTAGACAATCTTTATTTTTGTGTTCCTTACTTAGGTGCACACCGGTACATCAACTGATAATCGAAAATTATTTTTTGCCGGAGCGCGACGTACGATACGTCGCTGGACGCGTCTCGGCGAGAGTACTTCACAAATACCGAATAAAGTGAGGTACGGTTGGTACAAAAAATTTTCACCGTCAGCAAAAGTAAGGAAATTAACGAAATTTGGAAGAAATTGGGGGGGGAAAATATCAAAAATATGGGCAACGGTAAGTATTTATAAAACGCTATTAAATGATGTGCCACACTAATATGTTTTCATACAGAAATTTTTCAAAATTAGACAATCTTTATTTTTGTGTTCCTTACTTAGGTGCACACCGGTACATCAACTGATAATCGAAAATTATTTTTTGCCGGAGCGCGACGTACGATACGTCGCTGGACGCGTCTCGGCGAGTACTTCACAAATACCGAATAAAGTGAGGTACGGTTGGTACAAAAAATTTTCACCGTCAGCAAAAGTAAGGAAATTAACGAAATTTGGAAGAAATTGGGGGGGGAAAATATCAAAAATATGGGCAACGGTAAGTATTTATAAAACGCTATTAAATGATGTGCCACACTAATATGTTTTCATACAGAAATTTTTCAAAATTAGACAATCTTTATTTTTGTGTTCCTTACTTAGGTGCACACCGGTACATCAACTGATAATCGAAAATTATTTTTTGCCGGAGCGCGACGTACGATACGTCGCTGGACGCGTCTCGGCGAGTACTTCACAAATACCGAATAAAGTGAGGTACGGTTGGTACAAAAAATTTTCACCGTCAGCAAAAGTAAGGAAATTAACGAAATTTGGAAGAAATTGGGGGGGGAAAATATCAAAAATATGGGCAACGGTAAGTATTTATAAAACGCTATTAAATGATGTGCCACACTAATATGTTTTCATACAGAAATTTTTCAAAATTAGACAATCTTTATTTTTGTGTTCCTTACTTAGGTGCACACCGGTACATCAACTGATAATCGAAAATTATTTTTTGCCGGAGCGCGACGTACGATACGTCGCTGGACGCGTCTCGGCGAGTACTTCACAAATACCGAATAAAGTGAGGTACGGTTGGTACAAAAAATTTTCACCGTCAGCAAAAGTAAGGAAATTAACGAAATTTGGAAGAAATTGGGGGGGGAAAATATCAAAAATATGGGCAACGGTAAGTATTTATAAAACGCTATTAAATGATGTGCCACACTAATATGTTTTCATACAGAAATTTTTCAAAATTAGACAATCTTTATTTTTGTGTTCCTTACTTAGGTGCACACCGGTACATCAACTGATAATCGAAAATTATTTTTTGCCGGAGCGCGACGTACGATACGTCGCTGGACGCGTCTCGGCGAGTACTTCACAAATACCGAATAAAGTGAGGTACGGTTGGTACAAAAAATTTTCACCGTCAGCAAAAGTAAGGAAATTAACGAAATTTGGAAGAAATTGGGGGGGGAAAATATCAAAAATATGGGCAACGGTAAGTATTTATAAAACGCTATTAAATGATGTGCCACACTAATATGTTTTCATACAGAAATTTTTCAAAATTAGACAATCTTTATTTTTGTGTTCCTTACTTAGGTGCACACCGGTACATCAACTGATAATCGAAAATTATTTTTTGCCGGAGCGCGACGTACGATACGTCGCTGGACGCGTCTCGGCGAGTACTTCACAAATACCGAATAAAGTGAGGTACGGTTGGTACAAAAAATTTTCACCGTCAGCAAAAGTAAGGAAATTAACGAAATTTGGAAGAAATTGGGGGGGGAAAATATCAAAAATATGGGCAACGGTAAGTATTTATAAAACGCTATTAAATGATGTGCCACACTAATATGTTTTCATACAGAAATTTTTCAAAATTAGACAATCTTTATTTTTGTGTTCCTTACTTAGGTGCACACCGGTACATCAACTGATAATCGAAAATTATTTTTTGCCGGAGCGCGACGTACGATACGTCGCTGGACGCGTCTCGGCGAGTACTTCACAAATACCGAATAAAGTGAGGTACGGTTGGTACAAAAAATTTTCACCGTCAGCAAAAGTAAGGAAATTAACGAAATTTGGAAGAAATTGGGGGGGGAAAATATCAAAAATATGGGCAACGGTAAGTATTTATAAAACGCTATTAAATGATGTGCCACACTAATATGTTTTCATACAGAAATTTTTCAAAATTAGACAATCTTTATTTTTGTGTTCCTTACTTAGGTGCACACCGGTACATCAACTGATAATCGAAAATTATTTTTTGCCGGAGCGCGACGTACGATACGTCGCTGGACGCGTCTCGGCGAGTACTTCACAAATACCGAATAAAGTGAGGTACGGTTGGTACAAAAAATTTTCACCGTCAGCAAAAGTAAGGAAATTAACGAAATTTGGAAGAAATTGGGGGGGGAAAATATCAAAAATATGGGCAACGGTAAGTATTTATAAAACGCTATTAAATGATGTGCCACACTAATATGTTTTCATACAGAAATTTTTCAAAATTAGACAATCTTTATTTTTGTGTTCCTTACTTAGGTGCACACCGGTACATCAACTGATAATCGAAAATTATTTTTTGCCGGAGCGCGACGTACGATACGTCGCTGGACGCGTCTCGGCGAGTACTTCACAAATACCGAATAAAGTGAGGTACGGTTGGTACAAAAAATTTTCACCGTCAGCAAAAGTAAGGAAATTAACGAAATTTGGAAGAAATTGGGGGGGGAAAATATCAAAAATATGGGCAACGGTAAGTATTTATAAAACGCTATTAAATGATGTGCCACACTAATATGTTTTCATACAGAAATTTTTCAAAATTAGACAATCTTTATTTTTGTGTTCCTTACTTAGGTGCACACCGGTACATCAACTGATAATCGAAAATTATTTTTTGCCGGAGCGCGACGTACGATACGTCGCTGGACGCGTCTCGGCGAGTACTTCACAAATACCGAATAAAGTGAGGTACGGTTGGTACAAAAAATTTTCACCGTCAGCAAAAGTAAGGAAATTAACGAAATTTGGAAGAAATTGGGGGGGGAAAATATCAAAAATATGGGCAACGGTAAGTATTTATAAAACGCTATTAAATGATGTGCCACACTAATATGTTTTCATACAGAAATTTTTCAAAATTAGACAATCTTTATTTTTGTGTTCCTTACTTAGGTGCACACCGGTACATCAACTGATAATCGAAAATTATTTTTTGCCGGAGCGCGACGTACGATACGTCGCTGGACGCGTCTCGGCGAGTACTTCACAAATACCGAATAAAGTGAGGTACGGTTGGTACAAAAAATTTTCACCGTCAGCAAAAGTAAGGAAATTAACGAAATTTGGAAGAAATTGGGGGGGGAAAATATCAAAAATATGGGCAACGGTAAGTATTTATAAAACGCTATTAAATGATGTGCCACACTAATATGTTTTCATACAGAAATTTTTCAAAATTAGACAATCTTTATTTTTGTGTTCCTTACTTAGGTGCACACCGGTACATCAACTGATAATCGAAAATTATTTTTTGCCGGAGCGCGACGTACGATACGTCGCTGGACGCGTCTCGGCGAGTACTTCACAAATACCGAATAAAGTGAGGTACGGTTGGTACAAAAAATTTTCACCGTCAGCAAAAGTAAGGAAATTAACGAAATTTGGAAGAAATTGGGGGGGGAAAATATCAAAAATATGGGCAACGGTAAGTATTTATAAAACGCTATTAAATGATGTGCCACACTAATATGTTTTCATACAGAAATTTTTCAAAATTAGACAATCTTTATTTTTGTGTTCCTTACTTAGGTGCACACCGGTACATCAACTGATAATCGAAAATTATTTTTTGCCGGAGCGCGACGTACGATACGTCGCTGGACGCGTCTCGGCGAGTACTTCACAAATACCGAATAAAGTGAGGTACGGTTGGTACAAAAAATTTTCACCGTCAGCAAAAGTAAGGAAATTAACGAAATTTGGAAGAAATTGGGGGGGGAAAATATCAAAAATATGGGCAACGGTAAGTATTTATAAAACGCTATTAAATGATGTGCCACACTAATATGTTTTCATACAGAAATTTTTCAAAATTAGACAATCTTTATTTTTGTGTTCCTTACTTAGGTGCACACCGGTACATCAACTGATAATCGAAAATTATTTTTTGCCGGAGCGCGACGTACGATACGTCGCTGGACGCGTCTCGGCGAGTACTTCACAAATACCGAATAAAGTGAGGTACGGTTGGTACAAAAAATTTTCACCGTCAGCAAAAGTAAGGAAATTAACGAAATTTGGAAGAAATTGGGGGGGGAAAATATCAAAAATATGGGCAACGGTAAGTATTTATAAAACGCTATTAAATGATGTGCCACACTAATATGTTTTCATACAGAAATTTTTCAAAATTAGACAATCTTTATTTTTGTGTTCCTTACTTAGGTGCACACCGGTACATCAACTGATAATCGAAAATTATTTTTTGCCGGAGCGCGACGTACGATACGTCG
The DNA here is from genome assembly GCA_947568825.1 of Sphinx pinastri. Taxonomy (NCBI): domain Eukaryota; kingdom Metazoa; phylum Arthropoda; class Insecta; order Lepidoptera; family Sphingidae; genus Sphinx; species Sphinx pinastri. The sequence continues at coordinate 11,506 of OX387614.1, read as the reverse complement.
CTGGACGCGTCTCGGCGAGTACTTCACAAATACCGAATAAAGTGAGGTACGGTTGGTACAAAAAATTTTCACCGTCAGCAAAAGTAAGGAAATTAACGAAATTTGGAAGAAATTGGGGGGGGAAAATATCAAAAATATGGGCAACGGTAAGTATTTATAAAACGCTATTAAATGATGTGCCACACTAATATGTTTTCATACAGAAATTTTTCAAAATTAGACAATCTTTATTTTTGTGTTCCTTACTTAGGTGCACACCGGTACATCAACTGATAATCGAAAATTATTTTTTGCCGGAGCGCGACGTACGATACGTCGCTGGACGCGTCTCGGCGAGTACTTCACAAATACCGAATAAAGTGAGGTACGGTTGGTACAAAAAATTTTCACCGTCAGCAAAAGTAAGGAAATTAACGAAATTTGGAAGAAATTGGGGGGGGAAAATATCAAAAATATGGGCAACGGTAAGTATTTATAAAACGCTATTAAATGATGTGCCACACTAATATGTTTTCATACAGAAATTTTTCAAAATTAGACAATCTTTATTTTTGTGTTCCTTACTTAGGTGCACACCGGTACATCAACTGATAATCGAAAATTATTTTTTGCCGGAGCGCGACGTACGATACGTCGCTGGACGCGTCTCGGCGAGTACTTCACAAATACCGAATAAAGTGAGGTACGGTTGGTACAAAAAATTTTCACCGTCAGCAAAAGTAAGGAAATTAACGAAATTTGGAAGAAATTGGGGGGGGAAAATATCAAAAATATGGGCAACGGTAAGTATTTATAAAACGCTATTAAATGATGTGCCACACTAATATGTTTTCATACAGAAATTTTTCAAAATTAGACAATCTTTATTTTTGTGTTCCTTACTTAGGTGCACACCGGTACATCAACTGATAATCGAAAATTATTTTTTGCCGGAGCGCGACGTACGATACGTCGCTGGACGCGTCTCGGCGAGTACTTCACAAATACCGAATAAAGTGAGGTACGGTTGGTACAAAAAATTTTCACCGTCAGCAAAAGTAAGGAAATTAACGAAATTTGGAAGAAATTGGGGGGGGAAAATATCAAAAATATGGGCAACGGTAAGTATTTATAAAACGCTATTAAATGATGTGCCACACTAATATGTTTTCATACAGAAATTTTTCAAAATTAGACAATCTTTATTTTTGTGTTCCTTACTTAGGTGCACACCGGTACATCAACTGATAATCGAAAATTATTTTTTGCCGGAGCGCGACGTACGATACGTCGCTGGACGCGTCTCGGCGAGTACTTCACAAATACCGAATAAAGTGAGGTACGGTTGGTACAAAAAATTTTCACCGTCAGCAAAAGTAAGGAAATTAACGAAATTTGGAAGAAATTGGGGGGGGAAAATATCAAAAATATGGGCAACGGTAAGTATTTATAAAACGCTATTAAATGATGTGCCACACTAATATGTTTTCATACAGAAATTTTTCAAAATTAGACAATCTTTATTTTTGTGTTCCTTACTTAGGTGCACACCGGTACATCAACTGATAATCGAAAATTATTTTTTGCCGGAGCGCGACGTACGATACGTCGCTGGACGCGTCTCGGCGAGTACTTCACAAATACCGAATAAAGTGAGGTACGGTTGGTACAAAAAATTTTCACCGTCAGCAAAAGTAAGGAAATTAACGAAATTTGGAAGAAATTGGGGGGGGAAAATATCAAAAATATGGGCAACGGTAAGTATTTATAAAACGCTATTAAATGATGTGCCACACTAATATGTTTTCATACAGAAATTTTTCAAAATTAGACAATCTTTATTTTTGTGTTCCTTACTTAGGTGCACACCGGTACATCAACTGATAATCGAAAATTATTTTTTGCCGGAGCGCGACGTACGATACGTCGCTGGACGCGTCTCGGCGAGTACTTCACAAATACCGAATAAAGTGAGGTACGGTTGGTACAAAAAATTTTCACCGTCAGCAAAAGTAAGGAAATTAACGAAATTTGGAAGAAATTGGGGGGGGAAAATATCAAAAATATGGGCAACGGTAAGTATTTATAAAACGCTATTAAATGATGTGCCACACTAATATGTTTTCATACAGAAATTTTTCAAAATTAGACAATCTTTATTTTTGTGTTCCTTACTTAGGTGCACACCGGTACATCAACTGATAATCGAAAATTATTTTTTGCCGGAGCGCGACGTACGATACGTCGCTGGACGCGTCTCGGCGAGTACTTCACAAATACCGAATAAAGTGAGGTACGGTTGGTACAAAAAATTTTCACCGTCAGCAAAAGTAAGGAAATTAACGAAATTTGGAAGAAATTGGGGGGGGAAAATATCAAAAATATGGGCAACGGTAAGTATTTATAAAACGCTATTAAATGATGTGCCACACTAATATGTTTTCATACAGAAATTTTTCAAAATTAGACAATCTTTATTTTTGTGTTCCTTACTTAGGTGCACACCGGTACATCAACTGATAATCGAAAATTATTTTTTGCCGGAGCGCGACGTACGATACGTCGCTGGACGCGTCTCGGCGAGTACTTCACAAATACCGAATAAAGTGAGGTACGGTTGGTACAAAAAATTTTCACCGTCAGCAAAAGTAAGGAAATTAACGAAATTTGGAAGAAATTGGGGGGGGAAAATATCAAAAATATGGGCAACGGTAAGTATTTATAAAACGCTATTAAATGATGTGCCACACTAATATGTTTTCATACAGAAATTTTTCAAAATTAGACAATCTTTATTTTTGTGTTCCTTACTTAGGTGCACACCGGTACATCAACTGATAATCGAAAATTATTTTTTGCCGGAGCGCGACGTACGATACGTCGCTGGACGCGTCTCGGCGAGTACTTCACAAATACCGAATAAAGTGAGGTACGGTTGGTACAAAAAATTTTCACCGTCAGCAAAAGTAAGGAAATTAACGAAATTTGGAAGAAATTGGGGGGGGAAAATATCAAAAATATGGGCAACGGTAAGTATTTATAAAACGCTATTAAATGATGTGCCACACTAATATGTTTTCATACAGAAATTTTTCAAAATTAGACAATCTTTATTTTTGTGTTCCTTACTTAGGTGCACACCGGTACATCAACTGATAATCGAAAATTATTTTTTGCCGGAGCGCGACGTACGATACGTCGCTGGACGCGTCTCGGCGAGTACTTCACAAATACCGAATAAAGTGAGGTACGGTTGGTACAAAAAATTTTCACCGTCAGCAAAAGTAAGGAAATTAACGAAATTTGGAAGAAATTGGGGGGGGAAAATATCAAAAATATGGGCAACGGTAAGTATTTATAAAACGCTATTAAATGATGTGCCACACTAATATGTTTTCATACAGAAATTTTTCAAAATTAGACAATCTTTATTTTTGTGTTCCTTACTTAGGTGCACACCGGTACATCAACTGATAATCGAAAATTATTTTTTGCCGGAGCGCGACGTACGATACGTCGCTGGACGCGTCTCGGCGAGTACTTCACAAATACCGAATAAAGTGAGGTACGGTTGGTACAAAAAATTTTCACCGTCAGCAAAAGTAAGGAAATTAACGAAATTTGGAAGAAATTGGGGGGGGAAAATATCAAAAATATGGGCAACGGTAAGTATTTATAAAACGCTATTAAATGATGTGCCACACTAATATGTTTTCATACAGAAATTTTTCAAAATTAGACAATCTTTATTTTTGTGTTCCTTACTTAGGTGCACACCGGTACATCAACTGATAATCGAAAATTATTTTTTGCCGGAGCGCGACGTACGATACGTCGCTGGACGCGTCTCGGCGAGTACTTCACAAATACCGAATAAAGTGAGGTACGGTTGGTACAAAAAATTTTCACCGTCAGCAAAAGTAAGGAAATTAACGAAATTTGGAAGAAATTGGGGGGGGAAAATATCAAAAATATGGGCAACGGTAAGTATTTATAAAACGCTATTAAATGATGTGCCACACTAATATGTTTTCATACAGAAATTTTTCAAAATTAGACAATCTTTATTTTTGTGTTCCTTACTTAGGTGCACACCGGTACATCAACTGATAATCGAAAATTATTTTTTGCCGGAGCGCGACGTACGATACGTCGCTGGACGCGTCTCGGCGAGTACTTCACAAATACCGAATAAAGTGAGGTACGGTTGGTACAAAAAATTTTCACCGTCAGCAAAAGTAAGGAAATTAACGAAATTTGGAAGAAATTGGGGGGGGAAAATATCAAAAATATGGGCAACGGTAAGTATTTATAAAACGCTATTAAATGATGTGCCACACTAATATGTTTTCATACAGAAATTTTTCAAAATTAGACAATCTTTATTTTTGTGTTCCTTACTTAGGTGCACACCGGTACATCAACTGATAATCGAAAATTATTTTTTGCCGGAGCGCGACGTACGATACGTCGCTGGACGCGTCTCGGCGAGTACTTCACAAATACCGAATAAAGTGAGGTACGGTTGGTACAAAAAATTTTCACCGTCAGCAAAAGTAAGGAAATTAACGAAATTTGGAAGAAATTGGGGGGGGAAAATATCAAAAATATGGGCAACGGTAAGTATTTATAAAACGCTATTAAATGATGTGCCACACTAATATGTTTTCATACAGAAATTTTTCAAAATTAGACAATCTTTATTTTTGTGTTCCTTACTTAGGTGCACACCGGTACATCAACTGATAATCGAAAATTATTTTTTGCCGGAGCGCGACGTACGATACGTCGCTGGACGCGTCTCGGCGAGTACTTCACAAATACCGAATAAAGTGAGGTACGGTTGGTACAAAAAATTTTCACCGTCAGCAAAAGTAAGGAAATTAACGAAATTTGGAAGAAATTGGGGGGGGAAAATATCAAAAATATGGGCAACGGTAAGTATTTATAAAACGCTATTAAATGATGTGCCACACTAATATGTTTTCATACAGAAATTTTTCAAAATTAGACAATCTTTATTTTTGTGTTCCTTACTTAGGTGCACACCGGTACATCAACTGATAATCGAAAATTATTTTTTGCCGGAGCGCGACGTACGATACGTCGCTGGACGCGTCTCGGCGAGTACTTCACAAATACCGAATAAAGTGAGGTACGGTTGGTACAAAAAATTTTCACCGTCAGCAAAAGTAAGGAAATTAACGAAATTTGGAAGAAATTGGGGGGGGAAAATATCAAAAATATGGGCAACGGTAAGTATTTATAAAACGCTATTAAATGATGTGCCACACTAATATGTTTTCATACAGAAATTTTTCAAAATTAGACAATCTTTATTTTTGTGTTCCTTACTTAGGTGCACACCGGTACATCAACTGATAATCGAAAATTATTTTTTGCCGGAGCGCGACGTACGATACGTCGCTGGACGCGTCTCGGCGAGTACTTCACAAATACCGAATAAAGTGAGGTACGGTTGGTACAAAAAATTTTCACCGTCAGCAAAAGTAAGGAAATTAACGAAATTTGGAAGAAATTGGGGGGGGAAAATATCAAAAATATGGGCAACGGTAAGTATTTATAAAACGCTATTAAATGATGTGCCACACTAATATGTTTTCATACAGAAATTTTTCAAAATTAGACAATCTTTATTTTTGTGTTCCTTACTTAGGTGCACACCGGTACATCAACTGATAATCGAAAATTATTTTTTGCCGGAGCGCGACGTACGATACGTCGCTGGACGCGTCTCGGCGAGTACTTCACAAATACCGAATAAAGTGAGGTACGGTTGGTACAAAAAATTTTCACCGTCAGCAAAAGTAAGGAAATTAACGAAATTTGGAAGAAATTGGGGGGGGAAAATATCAAAAATATGGGCAACGGTAAGTATTTATAAAACGCTATTAAATGATGTGCCACACTAATATGTTTTCATACAGAAATTTTTCAAAATTAGACAATCTTTATTTTTGTGTTCCTTACTTAGGTGCACACCGGTACATCAACTGATAATCGAAAATTATTTTTTGCCGGAGCGCGACGTACGATACGTCGCTGGACGCGTCTCGGCGAGTACTTCACAAATACCGAATAAAGTGAGGTACGGTTGGTACAAAAAATTTTCACCGTCAGCAAAAGTAAGGAAATTAACGAAATTTGGAAGAAATTGGGGGGGGAAAATATCAAAAATATGGGCAACGGTAAGTATTTATAAAACGCTATTAAATGATGTGCCACACTAATATGTTTTCATACAGAAATTTTTCAAAATTAGACAATCTTTATTTTTGTGTTCCTTACTTAGGTGCACACCGGTACATCAACTGATAATCGAAAATTATTTTTTGCCGGAGCGCGACGTACGATACGTCGCTGGACGCGTCTCGGCGAGTACTTCACAAATACCGAATAAAGTGAGGTACGGTTGGTACAAAAAATTTTCACCGTCAGCAAAAGTAAGGAAATTAACGAAATTTGGAAGAAATTGGGGGGGGAAAATATCAAAAATATGGGCAACGGTAAGTATTTATAAAACGCTATTAAATGATGTGCCACACTAATATGTTTTCATACAGAAATTTTTCAAAATTAGACAATCTTTATTTTTGTGTTCCTTACTTAGGTGCACACCGGTACATCAACTGATAATCGAAAATTATTTTTTGCCGGAGCGCGACGTACGATACGTCGCTGGACGCGTCTCGGCGAGTACTTCACAAATACCGAATAAAGTGAGGTACGGTTGGTACAAAAAATTTTCACCGTCAGCAAAAGTAAGGAAATTAACGAAATTTGGAAGAAATTGGGGGGGGAAAATATCAAAAATATGGGCAACGGTAAGTATTTATAAAACGCTATTAAATGATGTGCCACACTAATATGTTTTCATACAGAAATTTTTCAAAATTAGACAATCTTTATTTTTGTGTTCCTTACTTAGGTGCACACCGGTACATCAACTGATAATCGAAAATTATTTTTTGCCGGAGCGCGACGTACGATACGTCGCTGGACGCGTCTCGGCGAGTACTTCACAAATACCGAATAAAGTGAGGTACGGTTGGTACAAAAAATTTTCACCGTCAGCAAAAGTAAGGAAATTAACGAAATTTGGAAGAAATTGGGGGGGGAAAATATCAAAAATATGGGCAACGGTAAGTATTTATAAAACGCTATTAAATGATGTGCCACACTAATATGTTTTCATACAGAAATTTTTCAAAATTAGACAATCTTTATTTTTGTGTTCCTTACTTAGGTGCACACCGGTACATCAACTGATAATCGAAAATTATTTTTTGCCGGAGCGCGACGTACGATACGTCGCTGGACGCGTCTCGGCGAGTACTTCACAAATACCGAATAAAGTGAGGTACGGTTGGTACAAAAAATTTTCACCGTCAGCAAAAGTAAGGAAATTAACGAAATTTGGAAGAAATTGGGGGGGGAAAATATCAAAAATATGGGCAACGGTAAGTATTTATAAAACGCTATTAAATGATGTGCCACACTAATATGTTTTCATACAGAAATTTTTCAAAATTAGACAATCTTTATTTTTGTGTTCCTTACTTAGGTGCACACCGGTACATCAACTGATAATCGAAAATTATTTTTTGCCGGAGCGCGACGTACGATACGTCGCTGGACGCGTCTCGGCGAGTACTTCACAAATACCGAATAAAGTGAGGTACGGTTGGTACAAAAAATTTTCACCGTCAGCAAAAGTAAGGAAATTAACGAAATTTGGAAGAAATTGGGGGGGGAAAATATCAAAAATATGGGCAACGGTAAGTATTTATAAAACGCTATTAAATGATGTGCCACACTAATATGTTTTCATACAGAAATTTTTCAAAATTAGACAATCTTTATTTTTGTGTTCCTTACTTAGGTGCACACCGGTACATCAACTGATAATCGAAAATTATTTTTTGCCGGAGCGCGACGTACGATACGTCGCTGGACGCGTCTCGGCGAGTACTTCACAAATACCGAATAAAGTGAGGTACGGTTGGTACAAAAAATTTTCACCGTCAGCAAAAGTAAGGAAATTAACGAAATTTGGAAGAAATTGGGGGGGGAAAATATCAAAAATATGGGCAACGGTAAGTATTTATAAAACGCTATTAAATGATGTGCCACACTAATATGTTTTCATACAGAAATTTTTCAAAATTAGACAATCTTTATTTTTGTGTTCCTTACTTAGGTGCACACCGGTACATCAACTGATAATCGAAAATTATTTTTTGCCGGAGCGCGACGTACGATACGTCGCTGGACGCGTCTCGGCGAGTACTTCACAAATACCGAATAAAGTGAGGTACGGTTGGTACAAAAAATTTTCACCGTCAGCAAAAGTAAGGAAATTAACGAAATTTGGAAGAAATTGGGGGGGGAAAATATCAAAAATATGGGCAACGGTAAGTATTTATAAAACGCTATTAAATGATGTGCCACACTAATATGTTTTCATACAGAAATTTTTCAAAATTAGACAATCTTTATTTTTGTGTTCCTTACTTAGGTGCACACCGGTACATCAACTGATAATCGAAAATTATTTTTTGCCGGAGCGCGACGTACGATACGTCGCTGGACGCGTCTCGGCGAGTACTTCACAAATACCGAATAAAGTGAGGTACGGTTGGTACAAAAAATTTTCACCGTCAGCAAAAGTAAGGAAATTAACGAAATTTGGAAGAAATTGGGGGGGGAAAATATCAAAAATATGGGCAACGGTAAGTATTTATAAAACGCTATTAAATGATGTGCCACACTAATATGTTTTCATACAGAAATTTTTCAAAATTAGACAATCTTTATTTTTGTGTTCCTTACTTAGGTGCACACCGGTACATCAACTGATAATCGAAAATTATTTTTTGCCGGAGCGCGACGTACGATACGTCGCTGGACGCGTCTCGGCGAGTACTTCACAAATACCGAATAAAGTGAGGTACGGTTGGTACAAAAAATTTTCACCGTCAGCAAAAGTAAGGAAATTAACGAAATTTGGAAGAAATTGGGGGGGGAAAATATCAAAAATATGGGCAACGGTAAGTATTTATAAAACGCTATTAAATGATGTGCCACACTAATATGTTTTCATACAGAAATTTTTCAAAATTAGACAATCTTTATTTTTGTGTTCCTTACTTAGGTGCACACCGGTACATCAACTGATAATCGAAAATTATTTTTTGCCGGAGCGCGACGTACGATACGTCGCTGGACGCGTCTCGGCGAGTACTTCACAAATACCGAATAAAGTGAGGTACGGTTGGTACAAAAAATTTTCACCGTCAGCAAAAGTAAGGAAATTAACGAAATTTGGAAGAAATTGGGGGGGGGAAAATATCAAAAATATGGGCAACGGTAAGTATTTATAAAACGCTATTAAATGATGTGCCACACTAATATGTTTTCATACAGAAATTTTTCAAAATTAGACAATCTTTATTTTTGTGTTCCTTACTTAGGTGCACACCGGTACATCAACTGATAATCGAAAATTATTTTTTGCCGGAGCGCGACGTACGATACGTCGCTGGACGCGTCTCGGCGAGTACTTCACAAATACCGAATAAAGTGAGGTACGGTTGGTACAAAAAATTTTCACCGTCAGCAAAAGTAAGGAAATTAACGAAATTTGGAAGAAATTGGGGGGGGAAAATATCAAAAATATGGGCAACGGTAAGTATTTATAAAACGCTATTAAATGATGTGCCACACTAATATGTTTTCATACAGAAATTTTTCAAAATTAGACAATCTTTATTTTTGTGTTCCTTACTTAGGTGCACACCGGTACATCAACTGATAATCGAAAATTATTTTTTGCCGGAGCGCGACGTACGATACGTCGCTGGACGCGTCTCGGCGAGTACTTCACAAATACCGAATAAAGTGAGGTACGGTTGGTACAAAAAATTTTCACCGTCAGCAAAAGTAAGGAAATTAACGAAATTTGGAAGAAATTGGGGGGGGAAAATATCAAAAATATGGGCAACGGTAAGTATTTATAAAACGCTATTAAATGATGTGCCACACTAATATGTTTTCATACAGAAATTTTTCAAAATTAGACAATCTTTATTTTTGTGTTCCTTACTTAGGTGCACACCGGTACATCAACTGATAATCGAAAATTATTTTTTGCCGGAGCGCGACGTACGATACGTCGCTGGACGCGTCTCGGCGAGTACTTCACAAATACCGAATAAAGTGAGGTACGGTTGGTACAAAAAATTTTCACCGTCAGCAAAAGTAAGGAAATTAACGAAATTTGGAAGAAATTGGGGGGGGAAAATATCAAAAATATGGGCAACGGTAAGTATTTATAAAACGCTATTAAATGATGTGCCACACTAATATGTTTTCATACAGAAATTTTTCAAAATTAGACAATCTTTATTTTTGTGTTCCTTACTTAGGTGCACACCGGTACATCAACTGATAATCGAAAATTATTTTTTGCCGGAGCGCGACGTACGATACGTCGCTGGACGCGTCTCGGCGAGTACTTCACAAATACCGAATAAAGTGAGGTACGGTTGGTACAAAAAATTTTCACCGTCAGCAAAAGTAAGGAAATTAACGAAATTTGGAAGAAATTGGGGGGGGAAAATATCAAAAATATGGGCAACGGTAAGTATTTATAAAACGCTATTAAATGATGTGCCACACTAATATGTTTTCATACAGAAATTTTTCAAAATTAGACAATCTTTATTTTTGTGTTCCTTACTTAGGTGCACACCGGTACATCAACTGATAATCGAAAATTATTTTTTGCCGGAGCGCGACGTACGATACGTCGCTGGACGCGTCTCGGCGAGTACTTCACAAATACCGAATAAAGTGAGGTACGGTTGGTACAAAAAATTTTCACCGTCAGCAAAAGTAAGGAAATTAACGAAATTTGGAAGAAATTGGGGGGGGAAAATATCAAAAATATGGGCAACGGTAAGTATTTATAAAACGCTATTAAATGATGTGCCACACTAATATGTTTTCATACAGAAATTTTTCAAAATTAGACAATCTTTATTTTTGTGTTCCTTACTTAGGTGCACACCGGTACATCAACTGATAATCGAAAATTATTTTTTGCCGGAGCGCGACGTACGATACGTCGCTGGACGCGTCTCGGCGAGTACTTCACAAATACCGAATAAAGTGAGGTACGGTTGGTACAAAAAATTTTCACCGTCAGCAAAAGTAAGGAAATTAACGAAATTTGGAAGAAATTGGGGGGGGAAAATATCAAAAATATGGGCAACGGTAAGTATTTATAAAACGCTATTAAATGATGTGCCACACTAATATGTTTTCATACAGAAATTTTTCAAAATTAGACAATCTTTATTTTTGTGTTCCTTACTTAGGTGCACACCGGTACATCAACTGATAATCGAAAATTATTTTTTGCCGGAGCGCGACGTACGATACGTCGCTGGACGCGTCTCGGCGAGTACTTCACAAATACCGAATAAAGTGAGGTACGGTTGGT